>OZ024931.1:147350861-152350861 GCA_964017235.1 Sabellastarte sp. h YS-2021
AATTTTTTCAACTTTTTCCGGTTGTAACCAATTAACATTACCTCATTCCATCTCTTGTAAAATAAACCCATGAGCCTTTCTCACAGTTGGAAAGGAGAGTTCAATAGCATCTTGCATTGCACTTATAAAGTGCTTCAACATATTTTCTTTGACTGAACTGTCTGTTTCTTCTAAAACGCATTGAATATAACCTTGGGACCACTGAAAACTATTCAACTCATCGTATGTAGGCTGTTTGTTACCACCTAACACAGTACAGTAATCTTGTGGCCAGTTTACAAACTTTTTAACTTTATGAACACCTGGTCGAAAGCGACCTGACTTTAAAGCATCAACTGCCTTACCTTTTGCTTCTAATCTGGATGTGTGGTCGTACTGATGTAATCTGCGCTGAACCTCAGCTTGAATCTTGTCATCAGAACGCAACTCATCGAAAGTCGGTAGTTTGGGGTAGCTGTCACCCTTCTGGATTCTGAGGGAACTATGGGCGGCACTGGCGAGAGTTCTCGAAGGCGTGACTTCTGTTCCTGTTGATCAATTCTTCCTTCCATAACTGCCACCGTGTCCAGTAATTTGTCCAACTTCTGTTCCAATGCCACTAGCTTGTTATCTTCACCAGATTTCTGAGAATCTTGAGTTTCAGATGTCTTAAGTTTTTTCTTTCCCATAATGGCAGAGTACGCCGCTACTACCAAGATATTCCAACAGTGTAAAACGAAAAGTGTCCAGGTAATATAAAACAACTAAAATAATAAAATCACCTCACTAAAACACTGTTTTGGAATACTGGCTAGCGTACACTACCAGCCCCCTCAGTACTAGTTAAATGCACAGAACCCATGCTGTCCACAGTATTTAACCTCAATTGCAGACATCAGGTGATTTTTTCCCGCAATATAACTCATGAATATTCATGAGGGAGACCCCAACAGAGTAGTTCAACCTCCCCCACATTGCCAATACATGTGAATCAATACCAACTAACTAGTTTTAAAAACCCCTAAAGACACCCATGTTGCTAGACAAGATCTAAATAACATTTTGTTGTCATCCCTAAAACTCGTGCACTTTCTCCAACCAAATAAGGAAATAAAAGTGGCGAGAGGAATAAGTTAAATATCTTCGGTACTTTCCGTTTGTAAATTTTGGAAAGTTGGGCGCCTATTTCTAGTAGAATTTTGGTTCTCTCAGTGGACTACTGGTTAGCAAGTTAGTCATTTAATCTAAGGCTATCACTTCTGTGGGTTTGACTCCCACAAGTGACTATATTGAGGGCCTGTCCCAATATGACCCTGACTGTTGAACGGGACATAAAAACCCCAACTTTCTGCCAACTTGGTTCTAGTAGAGTTAGTGTTATTGGCAATTAAATGCGATTCTAAAAAGTTTATTGTGTTGATTGTATGTTAGCTAAATGTTTTTATAACTTGCACTTAGTTCAATGCATATTTGTAAAAATAAATCCACGAAACAGCACTTAAAACAAGAAAAAATAAGGTTTTGTGTTTAAGTTGTGCCAAGTTCCCAGCGGGCAAATTACGTTGGATTGACGTTTAAACAACGTTGTGCACTGATGTTGTTTCAACGTTGTAAATTCATGTAGATGTGTTAGTTATATCAACATAAGTTCATGACATTGTTACAATGTTAGAACATTACAGTATTCCAACGTAACAGTTCCACGTTGTAGCAACGTCATATTCTGACATTGTCCCAACGTAACAGTTTTATGTTGTAGCAATGTCATAGTATTACATTGTTCAAATGTCCCAATGTTGGTACAGCATAAAATATATCGTCATAACTACCAATGACACAACATTAGTCTTTTTTATTTTTAATGTTTTTTTTTCGGATATATCTGCCATTTACAATAAGAGGAAGAGGTCCCCGACAGCTAGGGTCTCCCTTTACAAATATTTATAAGCTGAAAGTCAGCTGCAAGTTACAAATTCCAATATTATTCGTCTAAAATTAGAGTAATGTAAACAGTAATTAGACATTGTTCAAAACAGTGAGTTTTATTGAGACTTTAAGATTACCATAAAATGGACACTCTTTCATTAATCATAATGATGTCATTTATTATCTCCTGCCCGTGGCCGAAGGCCGTGGTCGGGAGATTATAAAACGCCTTCCGTGTCGTCCGTCCGTTCGTCACGTTTTTGCATAAACCTTAATATCTCATTCATTTATGAAGATATCTTCACCAAATTTGCAGAGAATGTTTATGGCCATGAAAACATGTCTCTGAAAAATTTTAGCCTCATTTTAAAAAACAAAATGGCCGCCATAGCTAATTGTTTGAAAATCGTAAAGGTGCTCTAGATCTTGAAATATTCCAGCTAGCTTCATCAAATTTGCACAAAAGCTATATGGCTAGAAAAGCTAGCCTGGTAGTAATTTTGGCCTAGTTCAAAAAACAAAATGGCCGCCATATAGCATGTTTAATGTCAAACGGGGTTATCTTAGTAAAAAGGCCCTATATCTCCTCAAATATTGCTCCTACATGTTTGGAATGTGAAAAAAACTTGTAGCAAGTCGTGGCCTGGGAATCTGAAAGATTTTTGCCTCATTTTGAAAAACAAAATGGCCGTCGTGGCTAATTGTTTGTAAATCGTAAAGGCGCTCTAAATCTTGAAATATTCATTTATGAAGATATCTTCACAAAATTTGCAGGGAATGTTTATGGCTATGAAAACCTGTCTCTGAAAAATTTTAGCCTCATTTTAAAAAACAAAATGGCCGCCATAGCTAATTGTTTGAAAATCATAAAGGTGCTCTAAATCTTGAAATATTCCAGCTAGCTTCATCAAATTTGCACAAAAGCTATATGGCTAGAAAAGCTAGCTAGGTAGTAATTTTGGCCTAGTTCAAAAAACAAAATGGCTGCCATATCGCATGTTTAATGTCAAACGGAGTTATCCTATTAAAAAGGCCCTATATCTCCTGAAATATTGCTCCTACAGGTTCGGAATATGAAAAAAACTTGTAGGAAGTCGTGGCCTGGAAATCTGAAAAATTTTAGCCTCATTTTGAAAAACAACATGGCCGTCATGGCTAATTGTTTGAAAATCATAAAGGTGCTCTAAATCTTGAAATATTCCAACTAGCTTCATCAAATTTGCACAAAAGCTATATGGCTAGAAAAGCTAGCCTGATTGTAATTTTGACCTAGTTCAAAAAACAAAATGGCCTCCATATCACATGTTTAATGTCAAACAGGGTTATCCTATTAAAAAGGCCTTATATCTCCTTAAATATAGCTCCTAGAGGTTCCGATTGTGAATACAACTTGTAGGAAGTCATGGCCTGGGAATCTTTTCCAGGTCTTGGATTTGTCCTTTGACCCCTGCTTCAAGGTTAAATGGGGTTGTCACACTAAAATGTCCTTATTTCACCCTTATTATTGGTACTATGGCTTTAGAATATAAAGACAGGCCATCAAAAGTCCTTGGCTGTTTTGCTTGAGAAAAATTTTGTCCTTCTTTTGAAAAACAAAATGGCCTTTACTTCTCCATTATTACTGATTCTAAGGCAGGAGATAACCGCTGCGGCAGTGGCCTTGTTTCATTTAAATTTTTGAAGGATTTTCTATCATTTTTGTCACAAGCAATATGGATGATATATGTGCACTACGATTACTCTTATTTACCCATGTAGCATATGGACCCGCAACTTTTCTCACAGACCAGTAACTTTTTGATGTTAATAGTCCTGTGGACCAGGAACATTTTTCTCTTAAAGTCGAACACTGCTGGGATGGATAGAGAAAATGGTTTCTTTCATCCCTCATCAGTGATAAAAGACCACTATTTTGGGTATCCAAACTTTATTATCTTGAAAATTGGAATTTCCTTACCAATATGGTGGTATATGTAAATAATTTGTTTAAACATATTTCAAAAGCAATAAAAGAAAATGCAATACTTCGGCTACTAAAACTGTATCAATATTAACACTAGCTTTTTTTTGTAATAGCCGAAAGTTAAAAGTCTATTTATTCACACATGTCACTGTCATTATTACTAACTCCACCAAGGAGGTATTTTGATGACCGTTTGTCAGTTTCTCTCTTAGCAGGATTATATGCAGGTACTACTTCTTCGAACTTTCTGAAAAAATATGAGAAGATGCATCAGTCGGACTTGGATTGCATTAAATTTTGACAATGATTTAGAAATCAGGTCCCAAGAACAGAAATTTGATGAAAACTGGATTCGTCTGAATTATTATATACCAAACTTTAAAATCTTGTACACATGTACATAAAAGATAACCACAACTAAAATGTGGTTTATTTGTGATTATTTTAATACTTTGAATGTTAGTTTAGATATATAATACATAAACAAATTATTAAGTGTTTCTGTGTAATATTTTTTGACTTTTGATGTGAAATATGTGGCATTTCAGAAACAGGTTCTTGGTATGTCTGTAAGCAAATTTTGTTTACATTTATATGAATCAAATAGAACCCAACTATCTAGTTTGTCGTCTTTACCTCTAACTTGAAGGAGGTATATGTGCTCTCTGACTGCTATTGCTACATGGTGCAAAAATGAGTATGAACACTCGCATGTTTGTGAGAGAAGAAAATGATCTGGGTTTGATGCAGCCACAATTAAAGTGCTCTTGCACATTACCAGGAGCCTGACCAGAACAGTGTGAAGTATGTGCAGTTTGGTCTGTGAAAACAGATGCTGTCCTGTTTGGTGTTGCTGTAGCTACATATTGGTTAGTAGGTGGAGTCTTAAAAGTGAAAAGAGATGTTTCCCTGCTTGGTGTTACTACCCAAGATGTAACCACACCAAGCAGGAACCATCTCTTTTCACTGATCAAACTCCCAAGTACTAACCAAGATGTAATCACACCAAGCAGGAACCATCTCTTTTCACTGGTCAAACTCCCAAGTACTAACCAAGATGTAACCACACCAAGCAGGAACCATCTCTTTTCACTGATCAAACTCCAAGTACTAACCAAGATGTAACCACACCAAGCAGGGGACCATCTTTTTTACTGGTTACACTTTATGTACGAACCAAGGTTTAGTACTTTTGGAGTTTGGTGCTCTTGGGAGAGTTGCATTACCTAACAAAAAATAATCACAAATGATCAAATACAAAATTTTTGCTATTTCATTTCTCATTTTTGGATAATCGCTACAAAACCCCTAAATGTTAATAAATGTATGTTCAGATGGACACGAATTATAGTTAATAGGAATGACCCAAGAAATGGCAGACTGAGAAATGGAAATTTTCTTGATCAGAATAAAATATCTTTTTACAATTAACAGACTTGAACTGAAATTTTGCGCAGAACTAAATAGGATAACAAGAAATGGGGTCATAAACCCGACAGGCAGGTTGTGCAATCAGTATTAGGGAAAGGGTGCCAGATGATAACATGATAACTGTGCTGGAAATTTCAAAATGGTACTGTGTGCTGTCCTTCAATGCTGTCAAGTTTGAAATTATCAGTGGAGGCGTCTTCCAGTTAGAGACCGGAAATAAAAATGTTGGGTTTCAAATTGATCGGACGAAGCGTCTTCGAGTAAGAGTCTGGAAACCAAAATATTTCAGATGAGTGCACGCTAGTGCTTTCGCGGTAACTCGCCAACTCGAGTTTCATATTGTTTTTGTTCAACTCGTAAACGTGAGTTTGTCTTATTACAAACTCGAGTTCCTTCAAAATACTGCACAAAATATATAAATGAACCACTTGCCAGTGTACAAATTTGCACTAAAAGCACAATTCGACTTATTTACTTAACATTTTCCTTTATGTTTACCTATTACAACTCAAAACCATTGATTTCTCTCCATACACCTTACCTGGTAAAACAAAAAATCAAAAAGTCAATTTTTTTCATCAACAAGGCGGGGATGTTGAACCTTATTTTACAAGGTTACAGAAATATCAACTTTCTACACCTTACAGTTTCTGAGATATAGCCCGGACAAGATTTTTAAGTTCAAGGTCACTATGGCAAAAGTCAAGTCAAGGTCACACCATGTAACTACATACCTAAACCCCTATATAATGTGCATACCAAATAGCAACCTTTTACACCTCACAGATTCTAAGATGGAGTCTAAACAAGATTTTGATTGTCAAGGTCACTACAGCAAACTCAAATGTCAAATCAAGGTCACATCATGATGTTGCACACCTACACCCACCAATCGATGTCCTAACCAAGTTTCAACTTCTTACATCTTATGGTTTCTGAGATATGCTCTGGACAAGATTTTCAAAGTCAAGGTCATTACGGTCAGGTCAAATGTCAAATCAAGGTCACACCATGATGTTGCACACCTGCACCTCCAACCAATGTCCCTGCCAATCTAAAACTTCCTACACCGTATGGTTTCTGAGATACAGCCCAGACAAACTTTTTCCTGTCACCCACCTGCTCAGACACCATGGGTGAAAACAATACCCCTACAGCCCTTAAAGGCTGTGGAGTAAAAAGTCAACTTCACAATACCTTCCTTAATTTTAAAGATGCAATGGTTACATGCAGTTTTATCCTTCTGGTTTCAAACTGATGGCAAATTAATTGCGTGACAGTTGGAGTAACTAAAGACAGGTTCAGATTTAAAGATGTTTTGAATTTACAATAAGATGAAAAATCACTTTAGTTGCAATATAATTAATCTAACAGGTGTTAGCAAAATGAGTATTTAAAAATAAAACCTACTGATTAGTGATTACACATGCAGAATAACATTTCTCCTCTCAACTGTTTCATCATCAGTATCTGAACTGTCAACAACTGGATCTATATTGATTCACCAAAAATATAAAGATTTCTGTAGGACATACTAAACTGTAACAGGCATTAACAGATGAACAGTATGGTTATAAAGCAAACATATCTGCTATTTACAAGTAAGTGTGTTCCAATAAAAATTATTTTCAGGTACATTTTAAAGAAACAGTTTTAAAGATGTTTTATCCTATTTTTATTTAATAGAGGTGAGACTGAGTAAACAATGTTTGGTAAATGAGCCAAATTTCATGAAAATTCTATCTTAATTTTAAGAGTTGGGTGCTCGCATATATAAACTACAATCTAAATGGTTACATTTTCCCATATTAATATACTACTAACACAAATTAGTAATTACTTACATTAAATTGCATAATACATAATTTTTGTTTTGAAACTGTGTTGTATATATTTAAAAACTAAAAAGAACTTAACAAAGCAAACTTTATAACTTATATTTGACACTTAAAAACTCTGCAACCCCCCTTTAATTATAGAATAGTTAGTCCCCTGAATCTAGCGTGATACTGCAGAAAGCATGACACTGTATTAAATCAATAAACTTCTGTTGGTGGCTGATATAACCCTCTTCATGTCCGATTCAAGGCAATGAGGGGGGGATGTGTCAGCTCTATTTTTAGAAACCCTCTTAGTGGTATTGGTGATGAATATACTGTGCTTGATTTGTTGTTCAGTTGAATTTACACGGAAGTTGTAACTTGCAGTACACAAATGGGTACACATTATGCAAAACGAGGAAACTCTTGAAAGTGTCCGATATTCCCCGTATAGACTCTACATTTAACATGGAGAAAGAAAAAAAATGCAAATTATAAACAACGTCAGTGTAAAGATATATAATACATATGCCATTCAAGTCTATACATACAACAGATAAATATAATAACAAGTAAAACATTAGATGAAAAATATGTTACCTGATATTTGGCGATTTTAAATTAAAATCTCTCTCCACCAATTCCTTTATTTCCATCATGGCTGATGCATGCCTTCCTGTTGTCTGTTTATGATGTTATCCAAACGTCAATATGACGTCTTTCAAAAACGTCAAACTGACGTCTTATTGTGATGTTGTAAAGACATTGCAAATACATTATAAGACGTTGCAACGTAATTTCAACGCATTTTAGACGTCATAACTACGTCAGATGCCGGCTGGGTTACGGCCACTCCTCCATATAAAGGCCTATTTCTGTACACACAGCATCAGGTATTCTGCATGCGTGCTACGGTAAACGGCTATTTTCAATTTTAATATAAAATATATTAAGAGGTGTTTTATGTGTGCGGTATGCGGTACGGTTATAACACGGAATACGGCGTCTGGCAAGCCTTTCAATCCTGGAATTGAATTGTAGCCGCATTCCGAATACAAAAATCAATAAATTACGTCAGAATTACGTCATGCCATAGTACTAGACCAAAAACAACATGCGGTTGTATAAATTAGATTTGAACATTGGGAAAAATTGGGAAACTGCCATTTCTTGCTCGATTTTGACAAATAATATTATCTTTTTAAGGTTATAACCCACGGAAAACATCTACGATGACAGTAACACAATATTTGATCACAGCGACAATTAAGTCTTATCTTCACCAGAAATTAAATTTTTGGCAATGAAAAAAATATAGATTAAACATTGATATGTAAATGAATAATAATGAAGTTAAAAATATGACATTTAGTTCATAATAAAGGAACTTAAAACCTGTTATAACTCCTGTCCCAAAGGGATCATCTAAAGATCCATATATGCCACTCTCCTACAGAGGTGTTTCTTTGTTATCACATGTCAGTAAAGCCTATTCCCAGTTATTAAATAATCATATTATCAAATACTGCAATGAAGTACATTTATTTTGTAAAGAACAAAATGGCTTTCGTAAATTTTTGTCATGTGAAGATGATAGCTTCACGTTAACATCAATCATAAGAAATTGTTTGCAGGTAAATAAAGATCTGTTTGTTGCTTTCATTGACATGCAGAAAGCTTTTGACTGGGTAAACAGAGACTTGCTCTGGTATAAACTATTACCTCATAACATTACAGGAAATATTTAATGGGCAGTAAGATCCTTATACTCTTTTAATGAATCTTGCATTAAACTCAACAACCTATTAAGTCAATGGTTCGAAGTAAATATAGGCGTGAGGCAGGGATGCAATCTATCCCCTACTCTATTTAGCATATTTATAAATGATGTGGCAATAGAAATAAAAATATGGGACTAGGTGTTTCAAATGGAAATAATAAAGTATCAATCCTTCTATATGCAGACGACATTGCAATTGTGTCTGACACGGAAACTAATTTATAGCTGATGTTAAATAAGCTATATGAATGGTGTCAGAGTTGGTGTCTGACTATCAATACTAATAAAAGCCAATTTGTGCATCTTAGGAAAAAAAAGGAAGAAGAAATCAGATTTCTCATTTTCTGTTGGTCAAACACAGTTAAAAATTGTTGATCAATATAAATATTTAGAGATAACTTTGAATGAAAATCTTGATTACAAAGTTTGTGCCCAAGAACTTGCAGATGCTGGCGGCCATGCACTAGGTAGCTTAATATCAAAATTCAAACCATATAAAGTTATTGGTTATAGTACATTTACAAAATTGTATGAACAGGGAGTAATACCAATAACCGATTACTGTAGCAGTGTCTGGGGGTTTTCAAACTCCTCATTTGCAGAAAAGATTCAAAACAGGGCCTGTCCATATATTTTCTGGGTGTTCATTCAAAAACCCCACTGTATGTACTTCAAGGTGATGTAGGTTGGCTGAAACCCAAAATATAGGATTTATTTGAATATACTTAAATATACTACAATAGATTTATTAAAATGGATCACAACAGACTAACTTACTTACCATATATTTGAACATGACCTCCAGAATATAACAAATGATAGCTGGTGTGGAGAACTAGAGAATATTCTTGACCAGATAGGCATGCTGGAGAAATGGTGGTACTGAAATTAATATTGATGTAGCATGAAGGAAATTATTTACACTTTATGACCTAGAATGGCAGGATTCTATTAGCATTAAACCGAAATTGAGAACGGATGTGAAATTCAAATGTCACATTTCTACTAAAAATTATGTTTCACAAAATATTAATAAATACTAAAGATCACTTTTGGCCAAATTAAGATCTGGCACATTGCCACTGGCAGTAGAAACAGGAAGATTCAAATGCAAACAGCTATCTGAAAGATTGGGTGAATTATGTAATAGTAATGTAATTGAAGACGAAGAGCACTTTATTGTTACTTGTCTATTTTATAAGACTCAAAGAATATCTTTTTAAATTATATCTCATGTAATGTTTCTGAGCATTTTGATAGTTCAAATTTTGAAGACCAGTATATAAAACTGATGACTTTAAACAACAAAAATTTAAGGGTTTTTGTTAAATATATAACCCCAATTTGGGATTGTAGAAAACCCACATTATTTAAAATCTAAAGTAGAGCTATTTAACTAAAGCTACAGATAGAAGCTGTTTTTTTGTGTATGTTTCTAATTATTCTTCATATTGTTATGCACATACGTATTCTGTTAGAAGATTTCATATTGACCTGTAAGCCTAAATGGCTGGGTGTTACTATATTTTATTTGAGTAAAACTGTTGTATAAACGTTCTAAACCACCCATCCATCCATACAAGGCAAAACTTTGACTTTAAATTTTTTTTCTCTTATTTCTTGATAGATTTTATTGCGTAAACATTGTTCAATACCTGTGTAATGATATTTTATTTTGTTATTTTTGTTTGTGTATAAATTATTTTTTTAAATATTTGTAAAAGATTAACATCCCATGCTCCACCATCTTATTAGAATTTGGTTACAAATCTCAAATGTGGAAACACACAAACTGGGTGCCGGATACCGGACCTGGATGATGTATCTGGATACTGGATGCCGCATGTATGGAAATAGGCCTATAATTTGGGGTCTGGCAGACAAGAAGTTGTGACGCTTCCAGTGCAGTTACAGTTGTTGGATGACACCAGATTTTTGTCGAATCTTCTGGATCTTCCATACATGAAAGTGATTGTGAGGCATTAATAAGTAGCCCTATTTCTTACAGTCGTAGTAGTCGATGTATTAAAATAGTAGATCAAAAGCTGGATTCGGATCCGGTTAGTTCACAGAGGGATTCTGTCACTCAGCAGGCTATAAACATGCAAATTCTAAGCCAGCTGCAGTCATTGGGCAGGAAATTAGACAATATGGAAGCAAAAACAATTGTAAAAAGTCCAGTGATAATACAAAAATAAAAAAACAAAACTGTCTAGAAAAAGGTCAAAGGTCCTGATACTCCGTTCACAGTGGCTTCTGAAACTACAAATCTGCTTCAGATTCCAGATCTCAACATGTTGAGGCAAGATGTTTTGTTACAACTTAAAGTTAAGCAGAGACTTAAGAGCGACAAGAAAATGATAAGCCAGGTAAAATCAAATATTTAAGAGGTGGTTCTGTTGAAGTCATGGTTCCAAACAAAGTTAAATGACCCCATGAGTATGTTCTCTCAGGTTTGAGCAAAGAGCGAATTTCATATGCCCAGTTGTCAGTGATTCAGTGGGTGGCTGGCCTTTGCCTCATTATAAAAAAGAAAAAATTCTGAATCCAAAGAACTTTTACTTGATTATTTGGTTTCTACTTTGCATGATGCCCAAGGTTTTTCTTGGGAGGTGGCAAAAGCCAGCCACGCAGTACTTCTATGGCATACAGAACAAGGTGAGATTTCCAGTTATTCTCTAGTCTGAACAAGGCCAAACGGTCTTTTGGTCCCCTAGCATGAGCGCACATCAGAGACATGAGTAGTGCACTAGAATTTACAAAAGTCTGGGGACACAAAGAAATTCCAAGTCAGACACATCCTACAGCTGGGCTAGAACTCGGATGGTCACCCATCCAAGTACTAACGTAGACCATTGCCGCTTAACTTCAGTGAACAGACAAATACTCATCATGCTGTGCCACAACCAACGAAAGCCTGGAGACAAAAAAGTGATCTGTAGAAGCGCCTCTTTTGAGGCTAGTGCTTAAAAATTAATTGGATCCAAAGGCCGAATGGATACAGGCAGATCCCCCCTTTCTGGTACTTCCCAGTATTCCAAAAAACACATCAAGTAATGCTATGTCAGTATTTCAATCTGGGTATGTGTTCCCATAGCATAAGTCATGATACCAGAGGCATTAGGTACAATCATGTCAATAGTATTTGTTTTTCAAATTGTAAAACTTTTCCACATGCTGATTTCGATTGCAAAAACAAACTCATGAAGAAAGTACCTGGCTAAAAAAGCTGTGGGTGCTATTGAATGTGGGTGCTATTTGGGCAAGCAACCCACCTCATTTGACTAGATTTGTGTCTTCGAAAATTCTTTTTAAAATGCCCAGAAAGAGTCACAGGCCATTAAGCAAGTGGCTATATGGTATGGTTTCAAGGATGCAAAAGTTTTGTACAACTGTCCCTCATAAATCATATTTAGCCACTGATACAGTTCCCGTGCATAAACCAACTTTACAATTACCAAAATATTGTACAATAGAAATGCTTGTGAAAATAGTTTGGCAAACAGAGAAAAGAATTCTTTAATTATCAAGAAATCAGTTTCACAAGCAAAGTCTTGTTATAGTCCTCCAACTGTGGCCGAGGTACCTGTAAAGTATGGCAAATGTGTTCCTGTGAAGTATACAGTGCAGGAATCAGCAAGTACTGTATCGTTGAGAAATAAATTTCAATGCTAGCAAGAGTTGTCTAATTCACAGGGCGATATGCAGGTACTTCAACATGCTGGGTGTATTGGTTTTAATGTTACCAAACAATGCTCAGAGGAGTGCAAATCTCCTACTTTCCATCCTGAAATTGATCCACAGCGCTTGTTAGTTAGTCAGACTAAACGTTCATTGGCTGGGAATAAAAAACAAAGCTGGGTTTTGGGGTTGGGTTTCTAAAAGGATCACATTAGAAGATGATGAAGTATGCAAGCTGTTGTGGTTGATACTGTTGCAACATTATCAATTGCAACATCCTCATCAGGTGACGATAACAGTTTATTAACCTTTGACAATATTTTTGCTACCCACAAAGATTCTCAAGAGTGCAAGTCTTCGCCTGCTTTTCCTGGCACACTTTTGGAGCCCCTGTTGGCTTATCAAAAAGTTAGTTTGGATGGGAATAAAAACAAAGCGTCAAAAAGTCGATAATTTGCAAGAAACTTGTATAACAGCTGAAGCTTCTGACTTAGTTGACACAGCATATTTCTAATCTAATCTAATGTGGATTTTTATAGTGCTTAATCTCCATCACTGATGGACTCTAAGGCGCATCTAAACATAAAGCAAGGCAGTTATCGTTAATCAAGGGACATAGCCAGGTCATACCAAGGAGACACAGATGTGACGGGAGAGGCTATGGTGGGTATAGGCTTTTGCAAACAGGTAAGTTTTAAGCTTCTTTCTGAAGGAGGCAACTGATGTTGCACTGCGAACATCTTGAGGGAGGTCATTCCAGATCTTAGGAGCATCAAAGGCAAAACTATGGCCAAAATGTTTGGCTGACTTAAAGACTGATGAATGGAAAGGAGGAACTGTAAGGAATTGACGATCTGGGTGACTATGCCTAGTACTATAGGGACAACTACTAAAAGACAAGAACGGTTCGAAGTAAGAAGGAGAACCACTATGCAAAAATTTATACACAAGTGTTTTGAAAATACAATGATACTTAACAGGCAACCAGTGGACTTTCTGTAGAATGGGTGTAACATGAGCATACTTTCTATGATTTGTAACAATACGAGCAAGGGTGTTCTGAATACTTTGCAATTTGTGCTGATTGAAACCGGACAAACCTCTGAACAGAGAGTTACAATAGTCCAGACGACTACTAACCAAGGCATTTGCAGCAAGGACTGCCACTTCAGAAGTGAGATACTTTCTAATTCTACGGAGGTCACGCATCTGAAGGAAGCACGCTTTGCAAGTCCTCTTGATATGCTCAGAGAATGAAAAATATTTGAATCCAGTCTTTGACGGAAACTATGACCGTAATAGTTTACAATTTACTGAGTATGGTAATAACAGTACATTTAAACCATTGTCTCCCACCCATATTACACTAGTGCTTCTAGGCATAACTTGGCCGCAGGCATAAGTTGGCCGCCATCATCATATTTTGAAATTTCTATAAATCTAAAGGCCTGTATCATTCTTGAATTGTCTATTATAATAAGATTGATGAAAAGTAACACTTTTGAAAAATGTGCAAGCACACATTTGCCTGTTTGACACATTCAAGTGAGTGGCGGCCAACTTATGCCTGCAGCCAACTTATGACTAGAAGCAGTAGAGTGTGAGCATTTGGTGTGAAACAGTGGGATTTGAATTTGGGACAGGATGTGTCCAGGGTGATTCGATACTACCCCCAATGTCCACATTTTTAAGCATGAACTCTAACGAGCCTTGCCTTTGAGAGATCTCTTTTTGTCATTGGACTTCAATAAATTGTGGCATAAGTACCTGCTTTTCACAGAAATGAAGCAGCAATTGCCTACGTTAGTACTTGGTTGGGTGATCATCTGAGTTGTAGTCCTGATTTTGGGATATATCTGACTAAGAATTTGTTTTTAATCACCGGATTTCCATAAATTCGAGAGCACTACTCGTGTCTGTGATGGCCTTGCAGCTCTCTTGTGAAGGCTGAGAGACTTTCCAGCCTTGTTACCATGCCAGTACCACTGTGGTAAAGTGAGTGACACACTTACCTATCAATACATGGGACATGGGTTTTATTCCAGATAGAGACAGGTACATACTGGTTCAGATGGCCACTTAAAATACCTGCCCTATATCATAGGGTGCTTTCCTAAGTGGCAGATTGAAATAAACCTTAGGCACATTGATAATTCACTCTCCTGAGCCTCTGTCTTTCAGTTAGTGGCGTGTCAGTCGTTAGAGAGTGTGGGCTATACTTGTGCATTTGGGGGTGAGTCAAAGAGGGCTTTGAGTCCTGTACAAAATGAGACATTGTGCTGAGTGTAAATATACAATACAACAAAATTCAGCTGGGATTACCTCATATCTGTTCAGCAACAATTAAATAAAAACTAAATTTATTTCAATTTTCTAAAACAAAAAAATGATTGGCCTGAAACTGCCATAAAGAAATTACAAACTAGTTCAGAATGTCCCTCAATTTGTAGACTCTGTTGTAGAGTGTTCCCGCATTTGTATGTCTGAAAATGACCATATCTTTCCAAAATAGATGTTATCCAAGTGGTTCAAAATTCCAACTACATAACATCTTTGTCAGAAAATTATGGACGAATTTTGATGAAATTTGTACAATGGCACAAGGAACAGAAGATTGTTTTGGTGATTTGGAAATGTGAAAAAAATGCTGCAGGTTGCAGCACAAAGCATGTTTGTGCAAGGAATTCCAAAGTCTGGGACCGGGAGGCCACATTCACGAAAAGGTCTTAGCTAAGTCCTTGGCTTAACTTTTGTGTTCAGATATAGTCAACTTAAGCCTAACATTTGGCAAAGAAGACGTTTCATGAATACTGAACATAACAGTGAAAACTATTGTTGAAGTTATGACAAGAACTGAATATTGAGCGGTCACTGAATAGATGCAGCAAGTATTAAATTAATTGCTTAAATATATAACAAAAGCCAAATGCTATTGGATTTATGTTAAAGATAAAGCAGTATTTATTTATTTATTTATTTGGGGTTTTATGTTGCTTTCAACACATTGTATAGGTCATATCATGACAGGTAGTTTTATGGGCAGAGGAAACCAGTAGATACAGTTGCTCAAGGTTCTGTACTGTAAACTGCAGACCATCGGTAAGCAACTACCAGCTTCCTTACATAGGGTCTGGGGTTTGAACCGCCGACCTCAGAGTTGAGAGGTGAGTGTCTTTCCATTGCGCCATTGTGACATCCTATATGACTCTGGAAAGGAACCTTGTATTTTTGCATTGCATACTTGAAACTACCCCACCCCCGCCCCTGTAAAGCGATCACGTCCCACCCTCATCACCCCCTTCCTATCTATATATTTAAGTACAGTTCATGAAATTATATAACAATTATTTCAAACAATTTGAAAGAGCCATCACATCCTGAAGATGCTGTTCACATCCAACCCAAAATACAAAAAAACCTTGTGTATACTGCCAAAATATGAATTCTTCAAGCTCCGATGAGGTAAATATTTTGCGGTGGTATGTAGCTCAAAAGGTCAGCATAAAACAGTGATTTTTTAAATCTAATTTAATCTAATCATATGGAAGTCAAGGGGCGTTCAAGGTCGGTAATCCAGGACTGTGGGTGTGACCGGGAGGGAAGGAAGACTTTAAGTTGAGAAGCTAGAGCTGAAGAGGTGAGTTTGAGGTGCTTCCTAAAGATGCAACAGAGGGACTATTTCTTACATGGAGAGGGCAAGAGTTCCAAAGGGCAGGGGCATAGTGACTGGAGGAATTAGAAAAGTGTTTCATTGATTTGTGAACTCTACAATCAAAAGTGGGGGTTTGAAGGAACTTGAGTTTCTGGGTACTTCACCTTGTATTTTTAAAAGAGGTGTAGGGGTGGATTAAACCTCTTAGCTAAACTGGTTGACCATGGGTGAAAATTTTGTATGTAATAAGACCAATTTTAAATTGTACCCTGTATCTAACTGGTAGCCAGTGGAGTTTTTTTTAGTTGAGGGGTAATGTGAGAGAATTTACAGGAACAGGTGACAACCCTGCAGAGTGAGTTTTGGACTAGCTGCCATCTCCTTAACTCAAACTCAGTGAGCGATAAGAAGACTGAATTGCAATAGTCCAGCCTGCTGCTCACCAAAGCATTTGCTAACAACACTGATGTATTCAGGTCTAGAAGGGGACAAATTCTGTAGAGGTCTCTCGCTTGTACTCTAGTGGACTTAATGACCTGTGACACGTGATTTGAGAAAGTGAAATTAGAGTCGAACACCACTCCGAGGTTCCTGACGCTTTGTACTGGTGAAAGTGTTATGTATAACTGGGTATCATCGGCGTAAAATTGGTAGTTGATGCTATTGTGGGAATGATTGAGCCAATTGGGTTAGTGTAGAGAGAGAACAGGATTGGTCCAAGGACAGAGCCCTGGGGTACTCCATAGTGGAGTGCAGCAGGATGGGAGAGAGTACTACCTACCTTGACCGAGTGTGTTGTTCCTGACAGGTATGATTTGAACCAGCCAAGTGCTAGCTCACTGAGTCCATAATAAACATTGAGTCTGTCCAGGAGAATGGTGTGGTCAATGGTATCGAAAGCGGGGGATAGATCCAGAAGGGTAAGGGCAGTGACAGAACTCTTGGCCATGTTAAGAAGGATATCATTTTGTATATTAAGGAGGGCGCTTTAAGTAGAGTGGTGTTTTCTATAAGCCGATTGGAAGGCAGTCATAAGACCGGCTTCATCAAGATGAGTTTGTAGCTGGACGGCTACTACCCTTTCAAGAATCTTTGAGATAAAGTTTAAATTTAAGACAGGCCTGTAGTTTTTAAAAACTTCTTTGTCTAGGGATGGTTTTTTGAGGATAGGGATAACATGGTATAATGGCTCATAAATAAATAAATGAGAACATCTGGATCTTTGATATTTTTTGTCTCCAGGCAGTTATCCGGATCGACCTCAAAATGTAATGGGAACTAAGTTGGGTCAAGACCCATCGTTTTAATGAAGATCCATCCAGTATTTGCATAATCCTGACAACACGCAAATAGATGGCAAAACAGACAAACAAACGGTCGTGAATGTAATACTCGCTTGACCAAAGTAATAAATAAACACAATAAATAAATAAATAAATGGTACAAAGTCAGACATTATTTTAAGTTGGTGAAAAACAGACACGAAAAAAACAACAAAAAAACATTGTTTATTGCTCAATAACCATCAGTAACAATTACACAATAGGGGTACTTAGCAATTTGTCCTATAATTATACATATATATGTACATATGTACCTCGTCATTTTACTAAATGTTTGTAGACATAATAGACCTCAATGCTTGTTGCAGAAATTGTATTAATTGTTGTAATGATTGTTCACACTTCTTGAGATGTATCTCTCTCTCTTATACCGCCATTCGCACTTTCCCGACAAGGAGCACCAATGAGTAGATGTTTTGAATTTTTGTCTCTAAAGTCCAGGACTGTTTTGTTTTTTATGATCTACTTCATGCTGTATTTGAACTAAATACAGGTACATACAGACCAGGAAATATATTTATTGTATCACCCGGTACCCCTACCATGGATATTCAGAATTACAAATACATGAATAAGTGTCATATATACAAAAATATGTTATACAGAGCATAAAAAGAGTGTCTGGTCGTTTTTGTTGTATTAAAATCTAAGTAGAAATAGCTGTGAAACCCTTAGTTAAAAAGCTTTTATATTCACTATTGATACGTTATAAAGCCATTTTTTTGGCATTTTCTGGTAAATATGGACTTATTATACTTATTATTGAAGCAAAATGGTGGATTGTACACGTAAAACACCCCTCGTTAGACATGCACAAAAATATACATATCTTTTAGTTGTATTAATTATTTTTGTTGAAATTGCTGATAACCATACCAGGTACAAACTCTATATGTGACTGTGTTTGGTCAAGTCAGAGCCACGTTTTGTAGTTTTTCCTGATAATTAAATTACCTGTTTCCACTATGATGTTGACATGTCTATCCCACATAGATGGCAAATTATCGAATATCTAATATGCCTTTTACTGCACTTATTTTTCATGGAAAGACAGACTCTAAGGTGCAATAATTCCTGTCATGTTAAACTACAATAATTATGTTTGGTATTTCATGTCATGTCTACTTCCTTGATATAAGTTACATTATGACAGGCAGTAGGCAGTACATACAGTCTGTCAAGGTTTTGCTCTGTACACCTCCTGTCAACGGCAAACAAGTACAAGTTTTTTTTCACTTGAGGTCGGATCAGGATTCAAACTCCAGTCTCAAAGGTGGGGGGCGAGTGTGTTACCACCGCTCCACTGTGGCCCTAAAACTACAATAATATTCTAACAAACCTGGAAAAGTGTTTTTATTTTTGCAAGCACAATATTGATATTGTGAAAAAGATTGCAGATTTTTTTACACAGTAAATGACGTTAAATCGGAGGAGTGTGAATTTGATTCTGCACCTATATTTTCTGACATGACTGCAGTTTGTGGACATATGTGACAAACACCTATTGATTGATGATAAAACACGATTCTGGCTTCATTTAGCGCCTTGTGAGAACTAGCCTGTTGTCGGCTCTAACCCTTTTCAAGTGACAACAATTTTATAATAAAACCAGGGGCCGATTTCACAAAGGGCCTTAGACTTAGCCAAGTTTTTGGGTAAGTCAGGGACTTAAATCTAAGATTTTGGCCTTAGCTAGTTCTGAGACTTAAATGGATTTCACAAAAAGGGTGACTTAGCTAAGTCCAAGCTTATCAAATAACCACAGTGTTTTTCTGTGTCATATGACCTTTTATATCCTTCGTTTGATGCATTTTATCTAAGGATAAGTGCTGTTTTGGAATAGAAAACTTTGTTACATCATATAAACTTCACAAAGACTACTTCAGTAAGGTGTTCTGTATAATTAAACTTTATATACAGCCATTTCAACTTTTGAAGTGGAGAAAAGGTTATGGCGGCCATGTTTAAGTCCTCTTTACAAAATTTAAGCCCACTACCTCCCAGACTTAAATTTAAGTCCACTGACTTAGCAATTTCATGGACTTAGCTGCTTTGTGAAATCCGCTAAGTCTAAGACCACAGGCTTAACATTCTGTTGACAAAATTTAAGACCAAAATCTTAAATTTAAGTCTAAATCTGGACTTAAGTCCCTTTGTGAAATCGGCCCCAGCTGACAAACTGCATCCCACGCTACGTTATAAGCCAGACATCAAAATATTTGGATTTGATTGGCTTGGGTATTACAGAATGATGGACAGACTGATGGCGAAATATTTTTATTAATATCAGATATTGACAAATAATTCATGGCAATAAGGTTGGATAGCTTGAATTACTGAAAAACAAACCTTAACATCAAAAGTCTTTACTATGTTCATATTACAACTATAGTCTGCGTAGCTTGATAATTTTGCACATGCCTCAAGTTATTACAAACACTGAATATACAATATTTCAAAAATATTCTGTTTATATGTAGACAGGGTCATCACACTCCCCTCCCACCTCTGAGGTCGGCGGTTCAAACCCCGAACTCTATGTGGGAAAGATGGTAGTTTCTTACCATCAGTCGGCAGTTACAGTACAGAACCTTGACCAACTGTATATACTGGTTTCCTCTGCCCATAAAACTAACCCGTTGTGATATGACCCGTACAGTGTTGAAAGCAATGTTAAAATCCAAATAAACTTGCAAAGGGTCATAGACACTACGTTTTTTTAGATAGTTTCCAGATGAATTCTCGTGAGAGAATGCCACAAAAATGAGTTTTAAATGAAGATAACCCTTTCTAATTTACATAGAGAGAAAGAATTGAGTTCAATTTAAGACGTATTGAATTCCCAGCCTCAGCAAGGCTAGCAAGTAAGTGTCACCTTTAATGCTTATAATCTGTGATTTATGACTCGGTTTTTTGTCACTGCACAGCAGACAATTTTCTGATTACTGTAACTGGACAGATTAACAACATATGAAAGGTACTGTCCAGTTTTATGACAGACAAAAATGGACCCACCTTGGTATGGTCAGGACAAAGAAAATACCAATAAATATCTGTAGGTTATATTTTATTATTACTTCAAAAGTGTAATATAACTTGTACTTGCTACAAACTTAGTATTTAGAAAGTAACCAAGTTTCCTGGCAAATATTGTACAGTATATGTCACTGAACACAGAAATACATCACCCATATTGAAACAGCGCACATATTTTAATAATGGATTTATATGTACAATATAGTGACGTCACACTAACACTGTAAACGATATCTGTGATAAATTTATCAGTGATATTTATTAATATGCTGACTATATATTGATCCGTTCATAAGTCATATTGTTGGTGTTTCACAAAGGAGGGATATTGATTATATTGGATGGATACAATGTTGGAAATGTGTTTAAATTTTGCAATTTAATTGCAACAGAAAAAAATGGAGATGATTATATTAACACTGACAATTAAGTTTGTCACTCTATTGTAGGTTTGTTTTATGGGTAAATTTTGTCAGAAAAATGGGTGTACTTTCAAAAATAAAACACAACGTACATATACAGTATACTGTGCAAATATGAAAAAAGAATGGCGCTATACACAAATGGATGGAATTTAATATAAATCAAATTTGCATAATGGATATTAAAGGAAAATCTCTAAAATATTAAGACTTCATTTATGGATCTTTAATCAGATAAAAGTATTATTCCTGTCCGTGTATTGTGTTCCACCACATTTTCATTGATTTTATCTGGACACAATGAAATATCCAGAAGTATCCACTGAGAGTTATCAGGAGAAATCCGGGGAGGTTGGAGAGCCAGATATGATCAGCTTACTGTAAGTCAGACATATTTCTCATATAAAAATTTTTGTATTGATTACTTACGAGATAGTAAATGGCATATTCATTTGGCACATGCCATAAATTGGCATAGAAAAAAATGTAAAAATCAATAAATTTAAGCAATTAATAAACTCTAGCCAATCATAATCGCTGATATAAAAATTGTAATTTGTAAGCTGGGTGCCA
Organism: Sabellastarte sp. h YS-2021; assembly: GCA_964017235.1. NCBI lineage: Eukaryota > Metazoa > Annelida > Polychaeta > Sabellida > Sabellidae > Sabellastarte > Sabellastarte sp. h YS-2021. Next base: position 147,372,468 of record OZ024931.1, read on the forward strand.
ATTTAGGGCATTGATTTCAAGTAGATTTTCACATCTTTAACAAGAGTACTCAGACAATGCAAACCTCTGCCAAGCTCAACACCTCCAGTTTGGCTTATGAGTTCAAGGAATAAAATCCTTTCAAAATATTTCTGGATTTCAGATGGTTATCTAGATTATCATCAAAATTGAATGATTTGTTCCTCAAAATTCAGAAACGATCCATTAAATTTTGAGTTATTCTGTAAACAGAAAAACAGACACACACGCGCACGCCAAAAACATTATACCTCCTTGTCAGAAGTATAAACCCCATGAAGACTTATTAGTATAATGATGGATTGATTGATTGATTTGGGTTTAATACCACTTTCAGCAGATTGTTTAGATCTACTATTAATATTCTAACTCAACAAAACTACAAAAACACAAAAATTCAGTTATTGTCAGTAAATATTAGCAAAACACACTGTTTGTTACTTTTGTTAAAAATATATTTCACATTAAGCAGCTTATAATCTCAGAATAGACATCCATTTATGTCATACTGCTTTAGGCAAGGTACTCGTTCAAGTCGCCTATTAGAAGTATATTAGTTTTGGTCATATCGTTTGGAGTATAATATTTACCAACACAAAGGATGTCATATGATTGTCCGTGTGCATTTGTATGTTTGTTTGCAAAATAACTTGAAAACTTGTGAGGGGCCACGGTGGCAGAGTGGTAACACTCTCGCCTCCCACCTCTGAGGCCGGGGTTCGGTTCCCGGCATAGCCTCAAGTGGGAAAGCTGGTAGTTGCTTGCCGTTGGTCGGCAGTTTACAGTACAGAATCCTGACGAACTGTATGTACTGGTTTCCTCTGCCCTTCCAACTACCCGTCGTGATATGACCTGTACAGTGTTGAAAGTGACGTAAAACCCCAAATAAATAAATTGAAAACTTGTGGGTGGATTTTGATGACAAGTGACACAAGAAACAGATAATTTGATATTGATGATGACATCACCAGCTGGATTCAGGAATTTTTTAAAGGATTTTTTATCAATACCCTCAAAAGTCATGTTTTTAGGTGCTGGCCTTAGCAGATGTCTGCCCTCTCCGAATGCTCTTGTTTCGAATCCATTAATATTTGCAACCCCTTTGTAGAACTTGCTGGCAAACGTGCCGGCGATTTCTGAGAGTATCTCAAATGTTAGTGATAGTATTAATGTAGTATCTAGAGATCTGAACTGAAATTATTTGGCATTGTATGAGTGGTTTCTGGTTTTAAAATATGTTTAAAGTATATTAAGTATGTAAATAAACAATTTCACAACATTTTTATATGTTAAAGAAGCAAATCTTTTTGTGAAGTGAGTGATTAAATTCTAAATAGGCACAGTCACAATAATTTCCTGAAATACTACTGTTATCGAACTTTTATATGGCACTTAAATCTTTGCAAGCAAATCGTAAGATGTTTGTGGTGCAAAATTAACAAAATCATTCTATCAAAATTGTATATGACCATTTGAAAAAAAATTGTTCAATGGACTTAACAGGCTGATCTATTCATCCGTTCATCGCAAAATTCGAGATTCAAAGAATTCTGTCTGTGAATTGTGTCAACTATTACTTCAGGTGACATTCTTATTGTAAATATTACAGTATCAAATATGAAGTCTCACAAAAGACATAATCAGTGAGGATATATTTATGGACTTAATACAACTGCATGTACATATAAATGAAGGCTAAGTTAGCATGCCCTGTTGTCATGGTGACAGACTTTGAGTATTTGGCATGTGTATAAGAGATGGAGGGACATGTAAACAAATGGTCGAACATCAGTGTAAAAACACATCAACCACTTGCTTCATATCTGGGTGACAGATTGTGTGAGAGTCTCTGTAGATAGACAGATAAACTAGCCTTGGACAGAAGTGTCAGTCTTGATTCTTCTGTCCGGTAAATCTGGGACCTTTTCTTTCTAATTGAAAGAAACTGTGTTTGTGAAATTACAAAAGTTAATTTATGTGAGTACTATGTACTAACACATATATATTGTAAGAATTATTACTCGTAAATAGTTGAATAAATTTGGGAATAAAGGATTTAGTTTTGTTTTACCTTACCGAGGCGCCCTACTTCAAAGTAGGTCACTTATGATGTGTTACCGGACAGAAGAATACAAAGTCAAATTTGGTGTTTTATATTTTTACCTCTGCCAAGGAAGTATTAAACTTAATACTGTTTGCCCATTTGTCTGTTTGTTTGTTAACAGGATTAAGTAAATACTGGTGAGATCTTTATTGATAAAAAATGAGAATATGGCTCTTGGTACAACAAAGATCCTGTTAAATTTTGAGAGTGATCTGGATCACTGTCTGGATAAAAAATATCAGAAATCCAGATTTTACCAGTTATTTATTACTGAGCAATTTATAAAAAAAAATTGTACATTCCTTGGCAGAAGTATGCACTCTCTGAAAGCCCTTGTTTTATAGTGGCACTTGTACATATGTACATTTGTGTGTTGTGTTAAAAGTCCAGATACTCTACTTTTGTGTAATTTGTAAATTTGTATTCTCTCATGTGTTGTACTTAATGTACGAATTTAAGAAATAAATGACAAAAATTAACCCTGATCAACATGAATCTCAATGGTCTAGATTTATTTATTTACCGTCGTTTTACACACTGTACATACAGGTTATATCACGACCGGTAGTTTTGTGGGCAGAGGAAACCAGTACATACAGTTGGTCAAGGTTCTGCACTGTGAACTGCCGACTACCAACTTTCCCACATAAAGTCTGGGGTTTGAACTGCCGCACTCAGGGGCGGGAGGCAATTATGTTACCACTGCCTCACTGTTGCCCCCTCGGTGGTCTAGAAACATACAATGAAGCTTCTTTTGATATTAATATTATTGAATAGTATTTGCTTTCAAATAAAAATAGGGGTCTCGGTGGTTTAGTGGTTCGAGTGCTTGCCTTCAACCTCTGAGGTCACAGCTTTGAATCTCGGCCCGAGCGCTTCATGTTGGAAAGTTGGTAGTTACTTGCTGATGCCCGGTGGTTTACAGTGCAGAATCCTGACCAACTAGTATGCACTGGTTTCCTGCACCTGTAAACTACCCAGTAAACATTATAAACATTTAGTAAACCTATAAACGTTTTTTAAACCAAATATAAACCGAAATATTGATAATTATTCAATATTGTGGGTTTATAAACGTTTCAGCAATATTAGTTTGGTTTATAAACGTCTATAAACGTTTTTTAAACGTTTACAAAGAGTAAAGAATATCTTAACCTCGCTTTCATTTTGGATGATGACATCAGCACAGCCATTTTGAGAGAAACTGGAGAAATATTTCTGTTGCTATATCTTGCTGTATCACTGTTGTTTGAAGCCATCATTAAATTATAAGTGGAAATATAAAAGTATATTATATCATAGAATAATAGAACTGTACAAGGAAAAATTAATGTAGATAGGCAAATTATTCATACAATGAAGTTTGTTTACATTCTCCCATGAATCATGCTGGATACTTGAATGTTTATAAACGTTTATATATAAATATTTATGTCTAAACATTTATAAACATTTATGCATAAATGTTTATAAATGTTTATACATAAACGTTTAGGGACCCATCATTTTAAACCTTAACTAAACCGTTCATAGTTAGGTTTATAAACGTTTATAAACGTTTATAATGTTTACTGGGTACCCATAGCAATATGACCCTGGCTGTTGAACACAAAGTAAAACACAAAAAAGTAACAAAGCTCGAAGAAAAGTAACTATCACACAATTGGAGGTCTGTTGTTTTGTTGTTATTGTTTATTGAATTTAGAATTCCTTGTTAAGAAGATGGATTTTGACTTTGAATTCTGTTTAACAATGTAACTTGCCATTAAAAAGTAGAAGTTGTTTATTTTCAGAACTCTGAATGAACAGACGATACTGGAAAATCTACAGCTGAGATATGAGGCAGGACAGATTTATGTGAGTTATAACAGACCTTTTCCTTATGTTCTGTTCACACTTCTGCAGGATTTAATATTTGTGATATAATGCACACAATATTAAATGGGCCAGGCAAGGCCAGCTAAGGTGAAAGGGCGGAAGTGAGGGGTGGGAGAGGTTGGTTGGGGTGGGGGGAATAGATGGATAGAAGGGGCAATAATCTTCCTAAAAGTCATTTTTGTTGATGAATGTGCCCATATTTTTCAAGTCTTATGTTTGCCACAAAATATGGAAAGCTTAAATCCTAGACAATTTTTCTAAAGCTTTTCCCAATGCAATGACAATAGGCTAAAGTTTTCAGTTCAGACAGTGGCGTTTCAGTTTCTATGATGTACTCATACATGTACTGCTTTTTACAGCAACATACATCTGTGTGATACAGTTCTATCTCTGAACATGTATGAGTTCTTTATGAATACCAAATGTCTGTGTGCATGTTTGAAAAGATATCATGCAAATTTGAGCCTTAAGCAAGGCTAATATATCATCTGCCTGACAGTGAAATCCTCTATAGACCCTTATATACTCACAGCAGTGTGACAGCTTTGTTGCCTCCCACCTCTGAGGTTGGCAGTTCAAACTCCGGACCCTGTGTGGGAAAGTTGGTAGTTGCTTACCGACGGTCGGCAGTTTACAGAACCTTTACCAACTGTATGTACTGGTTTTCTATGTCCATAAAACTACCCGTCGTGGTATGACCTGTACAGTGTTGAAAGAGACATTAAAACCTACATAAATCAATAAATACATCTTTGCTATGTATGTTAATTAGGTGGCATTTACAGCCACAAATTGAAGACATACCAGTTGAGTAAGGCTTACCCTACATAGGTCTCCTGTATCCTTGTCATCTCTTTGGTGTTGACCTACTCCATCTGTGGATTCTGGGGCATTATCCAGACAAAGTCTTAGCCAAGTCATAAGCTTAAATTGGACAGGACAGTCATAACAAACCCGACGACTGTCACTGTCTTTCCATTGTTCTGTTCTGTCTGTAACTCTATCCACCCCTGTACCCATGTATGCAGATGTAGTGAAAATTTGAAACTGTGTAGTTATATAGGAATGTTTCCTTGTACATGGTCCACAAATGCAGTATATAATGTGCAATGAGTGTTTGAGCAGTGACCATTATTTTTGCTGCATCCACAAGCTCTTGTAAACTAGGACATATATTCCATAAGATATTTTAGAGTATTTGGTACCAAAATCTGGATGTCATCCAACTGAACACGTTGATGAAAGAATGTTTTTTTCTAAAATCAGACCACAAAATGAGGAAATAAAGTGTATTATCTAGTATTTCATTTTTATGCCACAAAAGATGTATAAATATAAACGCAAATTGCAACAAGAAGAACAAGAAACCAGGGGTCTTCTGAGTGTGAAGTAAGACCAAAATGCACACAGTTAGATAAATTTGCTAAGTGCCAATTGCGCGGGTTGCCCCAATATTGAACATCAACCACTGTACACATTACTGGTTTGATCTAGTTTGAGAGTTATTATTTTAGGGAACCTACATCAATAGGGATCTGCGTATCCTTAATAGAGCAACCTTTAACCAATAAATATTTGGTTTCAAAGGTGAGTCTATTATCCATCGTTTATTTGTAAAGAGTCTATGTTCATAGAATTGTGCTCTGAACTCTGTTTAGTGTACAATAAGTGAATTTACACAATTGCTGCACTGATTGTGTTAAGGGATTTTTCTCTTTTAGGCAAAGGATTATATGCCGATCCCAACTCCAAACCATCAAATTGTAGATCAAGTCAGGAGGTGGCTATAAACAGAGTAAGGTGACTAGCACTTTCAGGAGGTCACACTCAATGTTAAAAACAGAAAAATAAACTGAAGTGAAGAATAAGTCACCAAACGATGTTCATAATGGTTAATATGATGATATGCAAATTGCATCCGCACACTACATGCCAAATCCACACACATGGATATGTATACTTGGAGGTTAGTACCTACTTGAACTTCGCAACTTTCCACCATGTTCTACAAACAGGCTTGTGTACTTTTGAATGTGGATTGTTGCAGTTATGGTCTTGGTAGGATGCATTCCGGTAGGATCATTTGACACAACACAATGCAGTGTTTGCATTCAGAACAGCTTTCTAACAAATTAGTGGTGAGTCGGTAGTGGCAGTATATACTGTTATCGAGATAATTTTATTGAACTACTGTGACTACTTGTAACAACTGGAATCTTGAATGTCCGTTTATATAATTATTGGGAAATGTGAAATATTAAATGCCAAACCTGAATCTGAAGAAATTATAAACTATTATCTCATATTTCACTAGATTTTTTTAATGCGTTTATATCAAGTTCTTTGAGAAAAACTGCCATGTTTTGGCTTACGGAAAATCACTTCCTGTTTGTAGGTCTGTTGACCCAAGGAAGTTCTGAAACTCAAACTTTTTCAGTCTCCCGAAATCGGGATGCTTTTGTATTGGCAGAATCCTGAACTAGAAAATCTGGTACAATCCCTACTAAAAATGTTTGAAAAACCTGCCCCGACCTCAAACAAACTAAGTTAAAATGTACACAGTTATACAGTTGAGGGGTGAAGTGGGGGGATGGACATAATGGGTAGATCGCACTTGTCAGATACAAGGTCTATTTTTGGAGTCATAAGGACAAGGTTGTAAAGTGAAAAATCAAATACAGTAGAACCTAAATTATCCGAACCTAATGGGAGACATACAGCCACATCGGATAATCGAGGGGTTCGGATAGATGAAGAAAACCAAAATTCACCTGCCATGGGCTACCACATGGGCAATAATTGAAGAAAAATCATTTGATGTACTAAACATAGATATGTAAGTGGTGATTGATCCAAGTAGTCTAATAAATTTGTGTAATAGATAAATACATTTCTATAGCCCTGATTTCAGAATTGTCCTGTTCATTAGTGCTTTGGCAGTATTTAAAACTCAGTCAAGTATTAAATGGATATGTGCAATAAGGTGTTCAAATAACATGCAGTTATATTCCATAAACTTTTTTGAACAGATGTATCTTTAGCTTTTTCTTAAAAGAGTTGACTGAATTGCAGGATCGGAAGTCAATTGGTAAGTTGTTCCAGAGTTCAGAGGCCGCATTAGCAAATGCTTTGTCACCATAGTTTTTCAGTCTTGGTATTGGAACTGTCAGCAAAGAATTGCCAGAAGACCTAAGTACACTGTGTGGAGTGTGTTGTATAAGGAGATCAGTAAGGTAGTCTGGACCTTTTCCGTTCAGACACTTAAAGGTAGATAAAAGTATTTTGAACTGTATCCTTTGTTCCAAAGGGAGCCAATGTAGTTTATTCAATAGTGGGGTGACAGAATCATGTTTTTTCCCATGAAAAATGAGTTTTGCTGAACAGTTGGGGACTCGCTGCAGCTTGTTTTTCATGGTGTTTGGGCATTTGTCGAGCAAACAGTTGTAGAGGTCAAGACATGAGGTAACAAAGGCATATACAAGGGTGACACATGCGCTTGTGGTGAGGTATCTTCTAATTCTGAAAAGGTTTCTGAGATGACACCAAGCCACTGATGAAATGTGATTGAATCAATGTAGACACCAATATTTTTCACACTGTTTTTGACTGCAATTTTTGAGTAATATAGTATAACTGAGTAAACTGACCCTCTAATTATGTCTTATTTGCTCCATATCTATGGATATTGTCATTTTTGTTTACAATATTACGTGGGTTTGAGCTGGATGTGTTTGGTTGGTTCACGCATCATTGACGTTCCATTTTCAATAAATGTCAATACGCATTTTGTCCATTAAAATACTCCAAGAGATTATAAACTGCAAAACCCCAAGAGAATTCCTCTTCAGTAGGTATGTTCAGTTGGCAATGTATTGTCGAGGTTTTTCTTTTAATATGTGTTAGTCTATGAATTGACCTACTCCCAGAGATTATAATTTGCAAAACCCAATTGAACACACAAACAGTGATGGACTCAGTATCAAAGAAGTTGTGGAGTGTTGTGTAAATGAATTAATCCCTCACCAATAGAAACAATGGCATTAAAGATAAAAAAAGTTAGGTGTCTGTGTTGACGGTATCTTTTATAAAGTACTAGAATTAATGGTTTCCCCAAATATGTAAAATCCTGTATTATCACTCATGCTAGACGGTACATTGTACATTTATGTAGGGAGACGAGGTTTTGGATTGGTTCATCCGGAGATACGGATGTTAGAGGGCTGGTTAATCGAGGTTCTGCTGTACATACGACTGCCTGGAAAGCTGAGACCTAGGCATTAAGTTATTTTATAAATCCAATCACTGGATCTGACTTATTTTCTTTTCAGACATATACAGGCAGTATACTAGTGGCGCTCAACCCTTACACGATGTTTAACATCTATGGCCTGGACATTGTAAAGTCTTACGACAGTCAGCCATTGGCAGCCAACCCTCCGTAAGTACAGAATGTACACTGAGAATATTTGGGTCTGATAGCGAAACTGGTCATCCCCGAGTTTGCCAGCTTTGTGGAGAAGCCAAGTAAACAGTACCAGCAAATACTAGTAGAAAGTACTCATCAAACTATTTAAATACTGTTTTTATTCACAGAATAATATTAAACATGGAAGCTGTGTAGCCTGATATTCAGTCAAGATTTATTTGCCTAATTTTTGTGGGGCTTTTTATGTTGAAAACTTTCTTGAATTTCATAGATTTTTGACATTTTAGTTTCGGCAGATTCAAAATCAATTTGGTTATTTGCTTGGGTTATTGAGAAAGATAAAAAGTTTACTTTCTCTAAAACAACAACAACAACAACAACAACAAATTAAAACACAACATAAACTAGTAAAACTTTATGCACAATTGTTTTAAGCGAAAACTAGTTTTGTCGGTTTGGTCCCAAATCTTCCGAAAACCATTTGCTGTATTCGATATTAAATATCTAACAAATATTTCCAACTTTTAACAAATATTAAGATTTTAAATGTTTCAAGTTGACATTAATGGCGGATCTTTGTTTCAAGTGTAGGGCCATTAAACATAATACTGCCTTATCATATGTGATCAAATTTTATCCAGTCGAATTAACATAAAAAATCCCAGAAAGATCCATTTATCACTCTTGGAGTTATTGTGATGACAGACACACAAACAGACAAACGAACGTACCCAAACACATCATGTTCCAGTGGAGGTAATAAAAGTAACTTTCAAGTTTATTTGCTACTGCATGTATTTCTGACTGCTGCTGACCATAATTTGGCAAACGTCTTAAATTGGCACAAGTATGAAGTTAAAGTTTAAACTGTAACCAATCGGGGCTTTATTCCACAAAGGTCTAAGCCAAGTCTTTGGGTTTAACTTTCATATCACATATAGTCAACTTGAGCCTTAGATTTGGTTAAGACTTTGGTGAATACAACACCTGGGCCTTATTCACAAAAGGGATCAAGCTCAAGTTGAGCCAAAATTCAGCTCTAGTTTCCAGCTATTTATACCAAAATTAAGCCGATTTTTGGCTCAACTTGAGCTTTATTCCTTTTGTGAATATTGCCACTGGACTATATTTGGTGTAAACAAAGTTTATTAAGTTCAAAATATCTTGCAATGAAGATTTCAAGTTTTAAGTAGTGACTAATATACAGTCACGCTTCAGTTTCATTATATCTCTGACAAGTGTGAGAAACATTTGGTTTCAAAGTCTCAGAAACTGATTTTGAGCTTTTGTAAAAGCTTTGACCACTAAAATACGGACTCAGCCAATATTTTTTATACATTACAGACACCTGTTTGCTATCGGTAGTGGAGCTTACAGTCAGATGCTCAAAGACACAGCTAACCAGGTCATTGTTATCAGGTATGTCATGTCTTTGTATAGGTCTGCTGTTAAAATAAGACGTAGCAATTAAATTAATCCAGAGATGATTTTCCTCAAGGTTCTTTGTTATATTCCTCAATTCATGTATCAAAAGGTCATTTCAACATATGTTTCTACCACGATGTTCCATGACTATTGAATGATTTGCCACTTGAAATTCGAACTGCTCCTACTCTTTCATGTTTCAGAAGGCGACCTAAAATCTTTCTGTTTTTAAGCGTGAGCTCTAGCAAAGTTTGCACTTCTAGAGATCACTCTTTTTCTGTTTTTTTTTTTGTCTCCGGACTTTCATGAATTGTGGCAAAGTGTGACAATCACCTGTCTCTTCACTGAAGTTAAGCGGCAGTGGACTACGTTAGTACTTGGATGGGTGACCACTTCAGTGCACTACTCGTGTCTCTGATGGATTGCGGCTTGCGCTAGTAGACCAAAACCCCTTTTGGCCTTGTTCATTTATCGAACACACTGATGGTATTCCTGCATAAGACATAAATGCAACCAAAGAATACAGTTTCTTTGTCAGAGTAAAATTAGACATTTTGGGATATTAAGTCACTGTATATATTGACAAAACATGATATAAGCACAGAATATTTAGCATTTTTTTTGCAGTATATTATGCATTTTGTATTAAATATGTTCTTTCTAGACAACAGTTGTTCAGATCTGTGACCTGTTTCATTTATGTTTGCACAAACTGAATGGAAATCTGGCATCCAGTTGCCCTCTTTTACACTACATTAATGTGTACATGTTATATACCTATTCAGACTATTGAATATCCTCAAACAGCGATTAAAATACTGGTAGGCCGGAAATACACCTGTTTGCACCCATGTCCGTACCCATACCTGCGATCATATCCACACCTGCTAATGTGTTACACTTGATATTTTAGCGTAACATAACATAATGAACTTTGTCCAAAACTGCAAAAAAAATTATTATTAAGTTCCATATTTTACAGATGTGGACAATAGTTCACTGTTTTATACCAAAATATCATAGGGTAGGCTGACAATTATGGATGCTGTCATGCAGTCATAAACTAGGACACGTTTATTTTGCAAGCAAGCTGGTAGAAAGTATAATACTATTGAGTGATAAATGTTTTACATATTTTAATTTTAAGGGCAGATGTACTTTTACATATTGTAATTTTAAGGGCAGCTGAATATTCAGAAGGACCATCAGAATCTAAAAGTTACTTTGCCCAACTTGTCACCTCCATTTCCCAAGGAGATTTTCCTGTATTGACACTGAAATATTGATAGAGGCAGTGATCATATGATATTTATTCTCAATATACTGCATTCACATGGAAAGTGGTTTTCCAATGACTTTTGGTTGTTCCTGAACTTTATAGATTTAGTGTATACCAAATATAGCAGCTTACTATAAATGTGATAGGAAAACAAAATGAAACAGAAGATGGCAACAGCTTCATCATTTTATTTAGTAAAAATAATTTAAATTTGTATTTTAATGGTATCTTGATGTCACAACAGTGGTATCATCACTTTTGAGTAACTGTCAAACACTTTCTTTGTCCATACTTTTTCTGTACCTCCATGGTACCCTAACTACCCTTGTACCTGTCTCTATAGATCCTCGAGATTCGTACATTCTCTGTGGGATTTCCTGTTTCTGTCGCTTCCTTTTTTCCCACAAGCTGCATCCGATCACCATAGCAACCAGAATTGCTAGGGCAATGACAATTCCTACAGACATGCCAATGGTCGCGGAGGTCGAATTTTGACTGTGATAGTTCCAGCTAGAGGTTGTAGTCGTAATTACAGTACTTGTTGAGATGTTTGTGCGAGATTCTGGACATATTCCCAATGCAGGGTGGCAAGTTAGATTACTGGAACAGCCAAGGCATAATGATTGACAGGTGTCTCCATAGTGACCATTGGGACAACCCAATTCACATGTAAAATAGACTGTAAAGCTAGGAGTGGGAATTGGTAGGTCATGCGATAATTTCGAGACATTCACCTTGATCCCATATAACAAGGAAAGGTCAGATACAGCAGACCAATCAGCTACCAGTGTTTGTGGGAGTGTCTCAGCTTCTGTTGTCTGATTGGCTAGTGTATCTCTTGGGTAATATAGTCCAACAACACTCCCTTTATGTACAAAACTTTGTTCAAGGTCATTTGCTGACCCCTGTCTGACCTCTATAGAGTTTACTAGTGTAGCTACATATCTTGTTGTTAGTGTCTCATTTAAAGGGGGGCTTATGTCCCAGAAAGTGACATAAACAAAGTCTTCATTGGTGACAATATTTCTGACATAAGAATTGTTTGGCACAATCAACCAAGGAAATATATACAAGCCAGCTGAAATATTAGTCTCAGTGTAAGATTGATTGACAGCTTCATTGATTGACAGGTGTGGATTATTGGAGGTGGAGCTTAGATCCCTCGAGCCAGTAATACTGTAACAGTTTGGCTGCAATGTACACATGCTTCCAGTCCAACCCAACTTACACCCCTGGCCACAAGTTCCCGTGGTTATATGACATACCCCTGTGGTTGTTTGGTTGTGGTTTTTACATTCCCCTGGACAAGGGAGTCTGCAGTCCAAACCATAGCTACCCCAGGGGCAGGTAGAGTAGACTGAGATCTTTGATTGACAGTTAATGGGTGGGGCTTCCAACCAGTCATCAACCCAGTCACTACACGAGCACATTCTTGAGTCCTGTATGAGTGCATAGGTGTAGCCAATCTCTTTACAGTGAGAAATACAGACATCTAGCCTTGCAGTGGCTAATAACCCTATAGGTTTGAAATGTTCAGAATCCACACACATAATCCTCTGTTGTTTAAATGTATATACAAAACTGGATAAATCACAGATACACAAGATATACAGAAGAAGTCTTTCAAGCATCTTAAATCAGTTCTTGGTTGTCTTATTTCTTGGTAATCCACAAGATTTCACTTTATATTTTAATCACCTTTAAGTTAAACTCTTTTAAGTAGAAGTTAACTTTTGCCGTTCATAATTTAACCATTATATTTACATATCCTGGTTAAGTGAAATGAGCTGTATTTTGTTCTCATCATTCAAATTTATTGTCTACATTAATAAATATTAAAGTCTATATCCATTGGTGTGAATCCCCTAGCCAATCAACTCCTCACACTGACCACTGCCCTGTGCAGGAGTTAGCTTAACATATTGTACTGAGTACAACTTTTTAGCTAGTTATAAAGAAAGACAATAATGTGTAAGTTGGCCTGATAGTCAGTTGTGTATGTTCCTTTTATATTTTCCTCTGAGTCTGTTAATTCACCAGTTTTTTTATATTTTTTACTCCTTTTTATTGAGTTTGAATTTATGACATTAAAAAATATTAATTAAGTTCACACAAAATAACATATTATTTAACATATTAGATGCAGCAGTTTAAACTACGCAATTCTCAAAGTGATAGTGCAAGTAAATGTATGTTTCATAAAAGTTACCGGTATAATTAATATGTGAGAAAGTTTAAAAGTCAAAGTCTTGCAATTTACACACATTTTTTTTCAAGTACAAAGTCTCGCATATCTCTGGGAATCTACAAGTGGCCAATAACAAGCCCTGCGTAATTGGCGTGTGTAATATAAATAGGTATTTTCAAACAAAATACAAGATTTAACATGTATGACTCATTTTGACATTATCAGTGAATATAACTAAATAAAACAACCAAATTTGAAGGTTTCAAAAAAATGCATGCGTGAATAATTACCAATGAAGCAACATATTCCCCCTTTCACACTTCCCTGCTGATCGAGGCACCCCTTTGTATCCACATTATGAAAACTGTAGTTGTAGTTTGGGACCATCTCATAATTTTTTGAAGTGTGTGCATTGCTTATCAATTGTAAGGATTTCAATCCTTAACATGACCTGGATATTTAAAACTGTTCAAAACTATTTCGTCACAAACATGGCTGTTTTTTTTACTGTTTGTGGCTGTTTCCATACCTTAGGGACCCATTATTATCACGACAGTGTCAAAGTGTAATCTACATGAGTGAGTAATTCTTCAATGTTACAAGCTACATTGTGCCAAAATGATTAAAAACAAGAGAACACATAGAGCGCACACTTCCGCCAATGCATGTAATAATAAGGAAATGGAAAAATACAGATTTTTATTTGTATCCAGACAGTGATTCAGGGCCGGGATTCACAAAAGGACTTAAGTCTTAGACATTTTTTTTTGCTTAGACCAGGCTTAAAGTTATGACTTTTGTCTTAGTTAAGATTTCTCTTAAATTGGGATTCACAAAAAGTGCTTAGCAAAATCTTAGCTGAGACAAAATTTGTGCAAAAAGTCTTAACTACTTTGAATCCAAATTAACAAATTTTAGTAAAACAAAAACATTTTTCATTGATAAATACACCAAATATTCTCTTTAAAATTATAAAACAGATTTGTTACTTTTTTTTGTAAAATTTTGTAAAAATAGTAATATTTGTGTTTTATTATGAGTCAGCCATTTTTATGACAATGTTTTAATTCTAATTCTAATTCTAATAGTATTTTTATAGCGCCTAATCTCTATCCAAAGACAGACTCTAGGCGCACCAAACAGAAGCAAAAAACTGTAATCATAAACCTGAGACATAGCAAGGGTCAGCACCACGGAGAGAAATGACAGAAAGCAAAAGTCAGGGCGGATATGCTTGTGCGAAGAGATAGGCTTTGAGCTTCCTTCTGAATGAGTGGAGAGAAGTGGCCGAACGTACATCATCAGGCAAATCATTCCAAATCTTTGGAGCGTCATAAGCAAAGCTGAGGCCGAAATGCTTAGAAGACTTGTATAGTGAGGTGGCGAAATGGGGGATCTCAAGGAACACACCATCAGCTTCGCTTTTGCGTGTGTTGTAGACACTTTGTCCGGGTTTAAGAAAAGGTGCAAAATATCTTGGTTGACCGAGACCACAATTTAGGAACTTGTACACCAGTAAGGCAGTCTTAAATATGGAGCGTTGTTCAATAGGCAACCAATGTAGAATCTTCCTAACAGGAGTGATGTGTGAGTACTTGGTGGTGTTGGTGACAATTCTAGCCAGACTATTTTGAACACATTGCAGCTTACGAAGATCAAGAGCTGAGAGACTTCTAAACAAGGAATTACAGTAGTCAAGTCGATTTCCAACCAGAGCATTCACAGCCATAAGGGCAGCATGATGTGTGAGGTAACCTCTGAGACGCCTAAGATCCCTGATTTGAGCAAAACAAGACTTGCAGATATTTTGGACATACCTTGAGAAGGAGAAATCACTATCAAACCATACACCGAGGTTCCTGACTACTCCGACAGGAGAGAGGAAACTGCCAAGAATGTTAACTGGAAAGGATTTGTTGAGTTTTATCAGGGTTTTATCAGGGTTGAGCTTCAACTTATTTCCAGATAACTACTTTTTGACATCCTCCAGGCACAATTCCAACCTGTCAAAGGCATGAGACACATTCTTATGTGTGAGATGAACATATAACTGTGTATCATCTGCATAAAAGTGAAAACCTATGCTGGGATGATTTCGAATGACTTTGCTGAGGGGAGTAGTATATAAGGAAAAGAGTATAGGACCTAGGACAGAGCCCTGCGGTACTCCACACAGGAGCTTCTTTGCACCAGACAGAATAGAGCCAATCTTAATGCATTGCAAATGATCAGAGAGGTAGGACTTAAACCATTCCAAAACTACGCCACCAACGCCAAACCAAGAACTCCAACATCCTAGGAGTGTACCATGGTCAATTGTGTCAAAAGCTGCTGATTGGTCAAGTAGCACAACAGCAGTGGCCTCACCTCGAGCCAGAGCAAGGTGGACATCATTCTTGATTGACAGCAGTGCAGTTTCGGTTGAGTGACCTAACTTATAAGCTGACTGCTTCACATTCTCAAGACCATTTGAACAGACATAGTCGTTTAATTGGGAGGCAACCACACGCTCAACAAGTTTGGAGATGAAGCACAGGCCTGACACAGGTCGGTAATTCTTGAGATCGTGAAAGTGGAGGTGAGGATTTTTTGATCAGTGGAGTGACAACAGCTTTTTTTAAATCAAAATACCACAAGAAGGTAAAATGTGGAAGTTTATAGGTAATTAAATGATGTAAATTTCTATTACAATCCACAGAAATTACTTTTATAGGAAGTATAGATCCCCATAATAAATTTTTTTGTTAACAAAGGATAAAATGTGAATACATGCAATGTAATATTTTAAAAATGACTTAAGTCTGCCCTGCAGTGGTCTTAAAGTTATGACAAAATCTAAGACAAATATCTTTTGTCTAAGACCTTTTTGTGAATCCCATTTTGTCTAAGCAGAAAAAGTCTTAACTTTATGACAAAATTCCTGCACAGTTAAGACTTTTCTCTTAAAGTTAAGACTTTTTTTTGTCTAAGACCTTTTGTGAATCCCGGCCCTGATTTTTATGTGTATCCAGACAGTGATCCAGATCACTCTCAAAATTTAATGGCATCTAAGTTGGACCAAGATCCATCTTCTGATTTCTTTTTCATAACATTCCAACCAGTAGTGTGCTAACAAACAAACAAATGGTCATGAATATAATACCTCCTCAGTGCAGGTAAATATGGGCGTATTCTTTCACAATAATGACTTCCACTTCTACAGACCGTGATATTGCTTGAGCCATTAAACCATGCCTTTATGTAACATTGGAGTTATTGGACTGTAGATACATGAACTTGGCTTTTATTTGAATCATTATTTGAACTGTCAATTTCAACTTTATTCTTATAAAAGCAAATGCAGCTTTAACTTATTTTAATTTATTTATCACGAGCCAGTTATAACATAAGGGATATTGGGCAGATTTTTAGTACATTTTGTAGAAATGAGTGCATGACAAAGTTTCACCAAAAATTTTATGGAAACGAGTTATAATATTGCAGTTCCTTGTGACTGAATCTTGTGATCATTGAAAGAATTTTATGAAATACTCTGTCAGTTGTTCTACCAGAGCTACACAAGCCCCCTACATCCAGACATCTCAAATGTCACAACTTCTGAACCCCCCCCCCCCATCCCCTGGATAAAACAGAGTGCAACATTAGACTTGAGAAGAGACATAGTTCATCTAAATTAATTTATGTCCCATCAGTGATGACATTAGCAATATTGGACAAATTTTCTCTGTATATGGTGGAAACATGTGCAAGACATTACATCGGGGAAGTTTGAACTTGGTTTTACTAAAAGAAATGGCTTTGCAAAAAGTGCTATCCTTTTGAACCTATAACTAAACTGATTGGGTGCTTTATCTTTATATTCTTGGTTTTATATTCGTTTCTCTGCCTTCGTGACTTCAACTAATCATGTGATGTTTTTCTACTTTAAGCTTCTGACAGATGTAACCAAATCATCAATGAGTTTATGCATAATTTTTTTTTTTGAAATCGGAGATGCAGATAGGTATCATTTTTTTATAATAAAAGTTTAATTATTATTTTAACCAATTAAAGAAAACAAACAGGACATATGTTTTGAATGACTCGTCGAAACTCTAAGCTTTTGAATGAACGTAAAATTACATTGCTATTAAAGATTAGATGTTTTGGCTTTTAAACTTTTTGCTAATATTCACAGGAAAATGTATACACGCTTGCTTAGAAAGACCTTCAGAAACCAAATATAATGTATTTTATTTACAAGATAATAATTAACAGAGCAAGAATTCAAATTAATTTTAATTTTAAGTTTAAAATTTCTGGTGGCCTCAGTATTTTGATCATTACCTGAAACTGTGACTCGGAACATCAATTAAAACAAAACCAGATGATGCAGCCTTGATTGGGCCCCCCTAAGTGTTGCAGATTTTGAACAATTTAGTCCAAAGATATTTCAGTGATAGCTTTTCCTACAGTGTTCCAAGAATAAATTGCCCATTAATGTATACAGGGCTTCCTCTGGCACATGTTTCAGGAGAAAGCTTAAAATTTACTTATTTTTCATGATTGGCTGTTTATGAAACTGCTGTGACAGAGATTAAGTAGAAAAAAAGCATGACCTCACTGGATTTGCCAAAATTATTTAATTTAAAAATTGAAAGCAATAGAAAAGCTTAGCCCTCCACCAGGTAATGTGTGGAGAAAATTCTTGAAGATTTTTTTAAATGCGAGCCTTGAAAGAACTCGCGCTTCTACAGATCAATTTTTTTTTTTTGTCTCCGGACTTTGATGAAATTGACAACACCTGTGGATTCTGAATTTGCCTCTCTTGCTCTCCAATAGCTAAAAGGACGCATGTCCTTTTGGCTTTTACTCATATATATGTCCTTCCTGCATCAGACTTTCATGAATTTGGGCACAGAGTGATGACTGTTTCTCTGCTCACTGAAGTTAAGTGGTAATGGGCTATATTAGTACTTGGATGGGTGACGGTCTCAGTTCGGGACCAGCTGTGGGATGTATCTCAGTTGGAAGTTCTTTGTGTCACAAGACTTTCGTAAATTCTAGTTCACTACTCGTGTCTCTGATGACTTTGCGCTCACGCTAGGGGACCAAAACACCTTTTGGCTTTGTTTATCCAGAATTATGCCCCAGATGTATCTGGTATCTATACTAAGCATTTTTGGCCTCAGCTTTGGTTATGATGCTCCAAAGATTTGGAATGATTTGCCTGATGATGTACGTTCGGCCACTTCTCTCCACTCATTCAGAAAGAAGCTCAAAATCTATCTCTTTGCACAAGCATATCCACCATAATGTGTGCTTTCCTGCGTATTAGAATTAGAATATATCCCAAAATGTAATCACTTTTTTCATTTGACTAGGTCCTATCCACATAAAATCTTTCTTGAAATTCCACTTAATACTTTTGGAATAATGTCAACCACAAAGCCGAAAGTCATTGAAAATACATTGAAAATTTGACCTTTGAAAATTCAGGATTCCCCAAATTTAATTACTTCTTGCTTTTTGTTTGAGGCTCTACCCATAGAAAAATTTCAGAAGAAATGTCACGAAGAAAAAATTCTAAAAGATCTGGTCATTATTTTAAGAGTTAAACACAGACAAACAAACAGACAAACAAATAAAACCCAAAACATAACCGTCTGGTGGAGGTAACAAAAGTGTGGCAAAAGTGGAAGGAAAACACTGGTCTTTTATATTATGCTGTCAGTAGAATAAAATGTTTGTTAATTGACATTCTGACAGTATTTCTGTTCTTGTAGGTTTAATAAAATCAGGTTAAAAATTGAAATGTAATAGTTTCATGTATATGAAGGATGATAAACGTAAGTGTAACAATTTTTATGCAAGAGCACTTTGAGAGTGCAAACCTCCACCAAGGCATGTTTGATCTTTGATATTTTTTTGGAAAAAGGTGGGGATCCGGATAATTGTGAAAATTTAATGGGATCTAAGTTGGACCAGGACCCTCTATTCGATTCTATTGTATTCTATTCTGTTCTATTCTATTCTATTCTATTCTGTTCTATTCTGTTATGGCACTTAATCTCTGCCCGGCAGACTCTTAAGGTACAACACTAAAATCCAGTTAAAAAAATCATCCATCCATAGCTGCTGCCAGGTCCCAGTATCATGGAAAACCCTCTTCCTGAAGATCCGACATACTAGTATATGTAAGTATATAATTAAGCCTTTCGCTACCATGTCTGTGAACTAGCAGTATTGTGAGGGACCATGTTTGTCGAGAAGGTTTGTCGATTTTGTAATAAAAGTATAGGTTCCTTCAGTACAGTTCTTTTAAACGTTATAAGTTCAGAGGACTTCTGTCGGCACATTGTGACATCATTTATATGTTGTGATGTCATAAAAACGTCAATCAAATGCTATATAGACGTTTACATACTTCTCTAAAACGTGGTCTGTCCTTGGCATATGTGCTGTAAGTGTTACATAGTACTTTTCAGTGAAATATTTTAGTGAAATATTTTTAGTGAAATATTTTAAGTGATATATTTTTAGTGAATATTTCAAGTACTTTTGTGCAAAGTGCCCCAGTCAACCAGCCTTGTGTGTTGATGGCTGCTTTGAGATGTACCATAACATAACATGACATATTTATATAGCGCAATTCTATTTAAGAAAAAACAATCATTACGCTTTTTCTCTACAATATGCTGTTTTAAAATAATGAGTTTTTAGTTTCTTTTTGAAGATGTCCAATGAAAGTTCAATGTTCCTGATATCATCTGGTAGTTCATTCCAATACTTTGGTGCCACAACACTGAAGGCACGGTCACCCATAGAGACGAGTTTTGATCTTTTTTCTTGTAGCATGTATGATTTTCTTGTCAATCTTGTGGTGCGTTGATGTTGATGTCAAATATGCCTGTTGATTCAAACTCTTATGTACTAGTAGATTTATTTTAAATTTGATCCGAAACCTAACAGGCAACCAGTGGAGCTGATGCAAGTTACCGATATAGAATCATGTTTCTTGACATTCAAAACTATCCTGGCAGCCCAATTTTGTACTTTCTGCAACTTATGGATAAGATATTGTGGGAGTTCAGCTAGGAGAGAGTTGCAATAGTCCAATCTGGAAGATAAGAGTGACTGTACTATTGTGTGTGCAGCAGACTTAGTCAGGTAAGGTCTTATTTGAATGATGGACCTTAGGTGACCATAACAGTATCTGCAGATGGCATTTACTTGTTCCTTAAGTGATTGGTCTTGGTCAATGATTACCCCAATGTTTCTGACACTTGTGCTTGGCTTTATGTCAATACCAACCACCTTCATAATGAGTCAATAATGACTTTGGAGCACTGTCTTCCAGTGCCAGCAATTAAGAACTCTGTCTTTTCTTCATTTAGCTTGAGACGGTTATTAGACATCCAGTTGCTTATTTCAGATGTACAC
Source organism: Sabellastarte sp. h YS-2021 (assembly GCA_964017235.1). Classification (NCBI taxonomy): domain Eukaryota; kingdom Metazoa; phylum Annelida; class Polychaeta; order Sabellida; family Sabellidae; genus Sabellastarte; species Sabellastarte sp. h YS-2021. The sequence continues at coordinate 147,393,208 of OZ024931.1, forward strand.
AAATGGAGTTGTTCTGCAGTTTGTTTTTGGTTTTCAAAATTACTTGGGTCAATTGATTTGTAAAGCTGTGTGTCATCAGCATACATGTGGAAAAGTATGTGAAACATTCTGATGATGATACCAAGAGTTAATGTATATTTGCAGTAGAGATCAGGCCCAAGACCTGATCCCTGAGCATTCTAGAACCTTTTTATGAGATTCACAGTCACCAACAACTACTGATTGAGTTCTTCCTGTTAAATAAGTTCTAAACCAGTCTAAAGTTTTGCCTTCAATTCGAAACATTTTCTCAAGTCGGTGCAGCAAAATACAATGCTCAACAGTGTCAAATGCAGCTGATAAATCTAGAAAACCCATAAGTATCACTTTTTGATTATCTGCTTCCAATAGAACGTCGTTCATGATTTTGATCAGAGCAGTCTCAGTGCTGTGGTGGCATCTGTATGCTGATTGTAGACAGAAAAGGCAAGTTAGATAAAAAAATTTTTCAAAGTAGGATCTGCATCTGTCTTTTTCGGCAGAGGAGTAACAACTGTATGTTTGAACCCCTCTGGCATTTCACCTTTTATGAGTGACATATTTATTACTTTGCTGATACTTGGTAACAATATTTCAATACAGTCCTTCAGCAATGATGTTGGGATTGGATCAAGGCTACATGATTTTGGTGCAGCTGATAAGATTAATTTTCTAATATCTTCATTGCTAAGAGGTTGGAAAGAAGTCAGTGGTGTTACATCAACACTCATGGAATTTACTGGTTGATGGAAATTTGGCTCTGATCTTTATGATCTTTTCTTCAAAGTAGTCACTGATACCACACTTGATATTTGAACTACTTACTGGAATACATACTTGTATTTGCATATAATTGGACATATTTGGTCATCTTTGGACATGTTTTCATGATGATATTTCATATAAATGAAAATAAAAGACTGTTCCTATGTTTAGGTTTTTTTATTGCACTTTTATGTTATTTACAAAGGACGACGTCATGTGACATCCAATCCCACAGTCCCTCAGAATAACACTCCTTCAGTAGCACAAGGGTTAAACATGAAAACAGATTCCTGCAACATCCTACACCTGATTCGTGACAGCGATCTTTACTCTCCTTGTGATTTATGTTTAAGGGTTTACAGGTGTCAGGCGGAAGAGTAATTGAAGAGTTTTTCATTGCACAGTTTCGATAAAACTGTTAGGTGTAATAGAACCATAAGTTTCACGGTATAGGATGTCTGTCATACGTAATGACTTGTGGCTCAAATTAGCAACATATCATTTAGGACAAAGAAGTCTTTCTTGTCAGTAAATTGTGTATTTCCATATATTATAATATGTGTGTACAAGCTACCCACCTCTCGACGCCTCACAACATGCAAGCTTGTTTATTTGTGCATTGTTGATAACAAGTCACTTAATGTGAACAATATCTATAATACTACAGTCCTTATGGTACCCATGTCAATGAAAGCATGCCTTTGTAACATAATTCAACCTAACAATTTTGGGTTAGGTAGCTTCGAATCTCTGGTGTAATAGTTGAGGTGTCAGATATAATGCAGAAATAAAGTATTTTCTGTACAAATGATCCATATTGTTGTTGACCAGGAGTTTTCAATGCAGAATGGTTATATATTTTTTTTATTTATGCACTGATATCCTTCATCCCATCAGCCACCTGTACAATGTGATGAAGTGATGTTAAACCCAATTCAATCAGTCAGTCAATCAATCAGTCAATCGCTTCAGTACATAAGTTCACTTCAGAGTCTGTCAATCATTCAGTTAGAATAAGTGAATCACTCAGTCCATTAGGCTAAGTCAGTCAGTCAGTCAGTTGGAATGTATAAGTCAATCGGACAGTTCAAATGAGTTAGGCAGTCGGTCAGACTGAGGCAGTCAGTCTGTTAATGAAACTGAGTCAGTCAATCAGATTAAACCAACCAGCCAATCAATCAATCAATCAATCAACCAATTAATCACTCAATCAAACAGTCAACCAATCAATCAATCAATCTCTTTTCTTTCCAGTGGGGAGTCGGGTGCAGGTAAGACTGAGAGTACCAAGCTTATCATGCAGTATCTGGCTGCGGTGAACAAGTCACATGACTCAACCATCAGTGACAGAATCCTGGAGGCCAATCCACTGCTTGAGTCTTTTGGTAATGCCAAGACAACAAGAAACGACAATTCTAGTCGGTTTGGAAAATATGTGGAGGTTTATTTCAAAGGGTTAGTAGATATCTTGTATATATCAATATTTATTCTATATTACGAGCCGTATTTCACCTAAATAGGGGTGCATATTACTGTAGAAGATGGCAAAGCTGAAACCTATATATGGACCCAAAGACAGTCATCTAGCTACCATCTATTTTTTCGTAATCAAAACTGCTGTTCTACCATATTCATTGTTTTCACATAATTTTACCAAAATATTCGACTACAACAAAATTCACAAGATTTTATTATATTCTGTCAATATATTAGACACTTTGTCATAAAAATTGTTCAAAAATCACACATCGCAGTTCATATTTATATGAGGGGTAACAGATTGTGTATTTACTTGAAAACCTATGGTGTTTATTAAATCAAATACACCTGTTTTTTTCTCCGAATTTCTGTTTTTGGACACCAGTTCTAAAATTTGCATTCGGCCACAACACTAGGATGCATAGACCCGGATATATTTTTTTAATCTTTCCTGATGCCACTAACTATGCATAATCAGCAAATTTGTTAACAAGTACCAATGTTTTGTTGATATGTTCTGAAACTCCAAATAAATTATATACATTAGAAAAGTATGTTGACAGGGGTTGTAATTGCTTTTTTTGTATTAAAACCCATGCCGAAATGACGTATAAATCTCAGTTTTAAAAATAGAAGCTTTTATATTCACTATATATATTTTCACAGACATTTCATGGAGAAGATATTGCACCTGCAAATTACTTGATTAGATTAGATTAGATGGGTACTGAATGATAGTAGGCCTTTAGTACAATGGTACATGTATATTTGTACTTTCAGAGCAAGCATTGTCGGTGCCAAAACTTCAGAGTATCTTCTAGAGAAGTCGAGAATTGTATCTCAGGTAACTAGTAGTCCCTTGTACTGTGCCTGGATTTGCTGTTTAAAAACTATTCAGGTCTTTGGATGTTATAATGTTAATGAAGTACTGGACTCTGATAAAGAATTTACTGATATGACCGAGGACATTTAAATTTCAACTTAAACCTCTTTGCCCAGTCAAGAAAATAATACATAAAATGAAATAAATCTGTTACCATAATCTATAGTTGGTTGTAAAAAAAATTTACTGCTTAAAGTCCTGTTATTAATCCTTAGTTTTAAGTTGCAGCCTTATATGAGGACATATTACAAAAGTCACAGTTTGTTTGGCATTTTAAAGGAAAGTTTATTATGCGGTTTTGATGGGTGACAGACAGCACTAGGTAGAAGGAATAATACAATAACTTTCTGCTCAAACAGAGAAGTGTGAACTCTGCTTAACTCTCGTGTTGTATTATTCACAGACCAAAGAAGAGCGTAACTACCACGTCTTTTATGAGATGTTGTCCGGATTGACGGAAAGAGAGAGGCAGAACTATGGGTTAAAGAGTGCACAGCATTATCATTATCTCAACCAGGTCTGTACTGATGAGGCCACAGGGCTGATTTATATTCCAACAAATCCTTATCTTCGATCATATTTGCCATTTTATTGATTTTATTAATGGGCCGTACATGTTTAACATTGTCTATTTTTGCTCATTCATTCTGTAGAGTAAGAAATATAAAATTTGCTTGGAATCTAAAATCACCACCTCTAAAAACCTTAGTTAATTTTATAAAGAAAATGATGGTTTGTCTTAAAATTGATATTTTTCAATTCACAAAGCCTTACTTTACTGTACATTCAACAAATGTCACCTCAATCCATTTATTTTATTAGTCTTTCCACATGTGGCGAATTTTAGATTTCTTACTCTTAACAGACATTGTCTTAGAATACACAAATGCCAAAAAATTCTGGATTTTTCTGATCTTTATCCGGATCAACCAGACCACATTAGTAAAGTAAGATCAGAGCTTCACTGGTTTCCAGTCCAACAGAGGAGTGACTTCAGTGTCCTCACTGATGTCTACAAGGCATTATATGGTCTTGGACCACCTTTCATTAGTGAGCTCATTTCTCCATCACAGTCAGGCAGATATACTAGATCATCCAACAGTGTCAAGTTGGCACACCTTGTAAAAGTGCCAAGAAATAACTGTGGGAAGCTTGTAGAGTAAGAAATCTAAAATTCGCCAGGAATCTAAAATTCGACACCTCTAAAACCTTAGTTAATTTTATGAAGAAAATGATGTTTTTGTCTAAAAATTGGTATTTTCAGTTCAAAAAGCCTTAATTTACTATACAGTCAACAAATCTCACCACAATTCATTTATTTTATTAGTATTTTTACATGTGGCGAATTTCAGATATGTGGCGAATTTTAGATTTCTTACTCTATTTGTTTATGTTGCTCCTGTTTTGTGAAACAACTTACTTGTGAATATTTGATCCTCCAAATCACTGTTAGACTTTAGAAAACAGCTGAAAACATACTTATTCAAACATGCTTAGGCTTATGTAATTTTTACTTAGCAGCGCTTAGAGACATTAAGTTATAAGCCAATCTGATGAATAGGTTTTGAGTTCTACATGCAGTTATTGCAAATAGAATGACCAATTGTGATCTAGACTGGGATCCATACCATCTTTGAGGTGGAACAGGCCATGTTAGAACCCACCTCACTAGCGGATCCAGGGGGGTTCAGGGGATTCGAACCCCCCCTTGAAAAATAATGTAAAGGGGTTCAACCCAAAGTACAAAATTATTTCTTGACAGTGGTGTTAAATTTACAGGAAATGCACTCTATTTTTACCAAAAATTAATTTTTTTCCAGGGGGGCATGCCCCCCGACCCCCTTAGTTATAATATGTCTGATGTGAACCCCCACCTTACTCAATGTGAACCCCCACCTTACTCGATGTGAACCCCCACCTTACATAAAAGTGGGATCCGCCCCTGCACCTTGTGTCAAAGTATGACACAGACCTTGGGCCGTATTCTTCAACAATACTTTGCTATGGTCACCTTAGATCCATGTTAGGAATGGTTTTCTACTTGCCAACGTATTACTTAGATTTCATATTCATCAGCCTCTGCTTTGGTTAAGTATCACTTAGACTCTAAGTTAAGAAAACTCTTTATACTTTGTACTGTAGCTGTAAACATGGAAACCAGTACAGTATAACTTCTATTATCCAACCCTCTTGGGAGAGGAACAGTTGGTTTGGATAATAGATGGGTCGGATAATAGGGCTAAAATAACAGGTTTAAATGGAGTTGGGAGAGTGGGTTTGAAGTCGGATAATTGAAAATTCAGATAATAGAAGGTCGGATAATAGAGGTTCTACTGTATATCTAAGTTTAAGAGTGTCTTATTCCCTAACAGTTCTCATGTAAGGTGTCCTTTGTTTTTTAGTGAATCATCTGCTATGTTTAAAAATGGTGAAAAAGCTCATTTTTTGAGGGAAATTGCTGTTTTTAATATTGTGTCACAGTTTAATGTCAATGACACACAAGATTCCCTGCAATAATTGCACATTTGAAAAAAACATTCTATCATCTAAGGCACCTCTGCAGATAACTTAAAATCTAAGTAGAGGTCTAAGGTGACCTTAGAGTTAGGAATCTTGATGAATACCATTTTGATCTAAGTTAGTAAAAGCTTGAGAAAAACTTAGAATCCAAGTTAGGAACAGTCTAAGTGTTGTTGAAGAATACGGCCCCTGATGCAAAATTTTTATGTTCTGTGCACCAACAGACAGACAAATAAACAGGACTGAACACAGTACAATCACCCCTTCATGGGAGGGGGGATACGGTGACTAGAAGCCATATAATTGGCTGAATGTATCGTATCAGTTTATTTGGGCCATGGTTTCTTTCCCACTTTCTGTTCGTATTGAATTCTTCATGCTTTTTGACAGCCTTTTCCAAATTCTCTCATTAAATATTCATTTTCTGTAACTGATAAATTAAATGCTGGATAATAAAAGCAAAACATCCTCATGAACGCATGAAGATTAACAATATAATACTCGTGCTACACACACTCGTATAATATTGTTATCTACATTTGTGATATATTTTTCTGTATATGTCATTTGGGGAGTTTTCCTTTCATGTATGTTTTCATGATTTGTTGAAAAAATCCAGGTGTGAAAATCAGGAAAAAGATTTCTGTACTTTTGGATCCCAACCTGATTTGTGGATCAGAATTCGCTTTCGGTGCAGTGTGAACTCCCCCTGTTGATTTGCACCAATGTCACCAATAAATTTAGTACAGTATAAATCAGCCATTTCGCTAACATACTGTCTTTTATTCTTATATTATGTAATTGGGTATACACTACAACAGAGTTAAAACAACACTTAATATACTTCTTGAATTTTGATGCATATTGTACTAATTTATCTTATACACCTACAAAATATTTACATGATAAAACAAGTTCGACCCTTTTATAACACATGATTATATATATATATATCGCATGTAAGTCACATCACACATGTTAATCACATGACCCAGGGAGGCGAGTATGAGATCCACTCCAAGGATGACCTGCATGACTTCCTGTCTCTCCGTTCTGCCATGGATGTTCTGGGGTTCAAAGTCAGAGAGCAGACGACTATCTTCAGGATTCTGGCCGCTGTGTTACACCTGGGCAATATGACCTTCAAAAACTGTCAGGTGAGGAGATCTGATCTTCACATGGGAACCTTTTCTTGGAATTTTATACTTTATATTTCAGTTGCTGATACAGACAAAAATCTTTAACTGACTTAGGCCAAATTTGGTATAGTTAGACCTATTATATGTATAGAGTTAATGAGTTTTCAGTCATTACTAGTGGTGGAACGATTCGCCGAGAACTCGATTTCCAAACTCGAGTCCGCGTTTTAGCATCTACATCGATCCCTATTGGAAACGTCGGCGACGGAAAAAAAACGAAACCACGGAAGACGTTTTGAGTGGACGATAATAGAAATACTGGCTACAATGAAGGAATAACACACAACTAGCGTAGTTTTACAACGAATGGCAATATTATTAACATGAAGGCGAACTAACTGGCTACAAGATACAGTCTCAGAAACGTCAGCGGTAACTAAAGTGGTTTTAAATGGGCGATAATCGGGAATATATGCGATCGCGGTACTTCGTTTTTATGTTTAATGTATGTTTAAATAGCCATAACTTCCTTATTTTTTGTCCAATTTTTATAATTTTTTCACCATTGTGTTCAGTTTAATTAGCTGTATTCTGTCACACTGAGGATATTTTATGTTATTTCAACACGTTTGTCACTATTTAGAAGTTTACATGTTAATTATCATCTATGAAAGTTAACTGCAAGTTGTGAAACTTCTTGACAATAAAGTGACAGAACTTACATCCATTTTATTCCAGGAAATAACTATTATTATAATATATATTATAATAACTATTATCGTAAATGAATTAAAGATAACATAGGCCCACAGTACAACATATATATCATTAAAATATCAGGAACGATTGATAGATTTCAAAGATAATTACTGACAGTTATTTCTACTGAAAACCAAGATCATTAATTGTAAATCTGTCACTGACAGTAGTCCAGACCGTATTTTTTATGGAAGGAATTTTGTAAAATTCCCTGTATGACTCAAAAATCGATTCGACTCGATTAATCGTCTCTGGACTTTTCCGATTAATCGATTCGGATTTTCAAGTCCGATTCCCACCACTAGTCATTACACTATGTGTTGACTGTATTATTTGAATTAGAGTGTGCTGTTTGAAATTTGCATAAATTCACAGAAGAAACATTCTCAAGGATTTAAGGCTTTGTTGAATAAATATATAAACAACGCAGTGGTAAATAAACATTCAGAAGAAACTGATATTTATTGTTTCAATTTATTCTGCAGAGGGGGAACCACAATACAATGAATGTGTTTGATTATTTTATGTCACTGTCTTAATACTAAGTGTTCTGTTCACAGAATGATTACCAGAATGGAGGCGTCACCATCACTTCTGAGACTGAACTCTCTTGGGTGTGTCGCCTCCTCGAGCTTTCTCATCAGTGGCTCAAAGTGTCCTTGACCTGCAAGGTTACAGAGGCCAGGCGCGAGAGAATGTTCAGCCCTCTGACCACAGAGCAGGCTCAGGGGTCGCGGTAAGACTCATGGACTTGCGAAAACCCAAATCTAGTTGGTTTTGCTGAAAAAAGGTGGAATCTGTATATAAATTAGTGCTGGGATCGTTGGCGACTTAGGCAGATCGAGGATCATTTGTTACAAACGAGTTGAACTCGAATTGGACTCGAGTAAATGTACATCACTAGTTGTGTGTAGTACCTTTTTATTGCAAGAAAATATATATTTGCTGCCAGTTAAATTGTACAGGTATATATGTGCACTTCATGGAACAGCCACACAGATTAAGGTCAATAAAAACGACCATTAATTATTGAGTTTTAAGTTTTGATGGTTTGATCAGTTCAAAAAGTGTCCCTTTGAGACAAGGTAAGTATATCAGTATTTATTTTGTGAAAACTCGAGTTTATATTGCATAAATTGATATTATCCCCAAATATCACCCATCGAGATATGACTCGAGTTACAACCAACTCATCCCTGGACTAATATAAAAGAACAAAAGCTTGTTACAAACCCTGAACACTACCACTTTTTAATATGATAAAGAATGGTATAAAGTCAAAAACTTCTTGTCCAGAATATTTCTATGCAAAATAACACAGAGATAAATAACAGACAGTAGACTATGTATCTTGTCCCTACAAAGTCCAACAACCATTTTAACAGCATAAGGCTTTAATTAAAATACTATTAATGGACTTGACTGAGTTTGAGTACTTTTATTTGTGTATAAAACTCTACCTTTATATCCACCCGATGGTGGGTGTTGCTGTTCTCACCCGTTTCGGTGGTGGATTTTTATTGTTGTAAATGCGCATCCTCACCTTTTATATTCATTTGGTCACATTGCCCACGGGTGCTTAAGAGCTCAGCTCGGGTGTATTGTTCTGAGAATATTAATTGAGGCTTAGTGGTGTGGGGGAGAGTACTTGCTTTCCATGACTTAGTGCCTGGATTTTATTCCTAGCCTGAATTGGGAAAGCTTCTACTTGGTGGCCAGTGGCTGATGATATTGGATACAGAATGTCGACCAACTAGTATTCACTGGTTTCCTCCACCCACTCGAATACCCTACATAATTTTTGACCTACAGTATGTTTAAAGTTATGTTGTACTGAAATCGGTCAATGAATTAGGAAGACAAATGTTACCTTGAAAACTTCAATTATTTTTGTAAGTAGGGCCAATATACTCAACAGTTACTTATTTTAGCATTAATGGTCAGGTTTTAAAATCTTTAGTTTTTTAATTTTTTTTTTTAAACAAAACATTCTTTCTTTTTTATTTGTCTAACCGATGCCTTACAATATGTCTTTCCAACGTCCAATCAGAAATGTATTCTTATTTAAATTTCTGATTGAACTAGCATTATTTTTAACTTTCTAACCATTACACCATCTCTCTCACCGTGTTTCCATAGCGATGCCGTTGCCAAGGCACTATACCAGAGTCTGTTCACGTGGCTTGTGAGACGAACCAATCAGGTGGTGAATTACAGAACGGAACACCGTAACAAAGCCAGGACCACGTCCATAGCCATACTGGATATCTTTGGATTTGAAGTGAGTAGTGTTTTAAAAAAAATCAAATCCAATTCTTCTAATATGTATTGACAGAAAGAGTCAACCAGTATTCCCCCCTTTTGTTAACACATATCGGAACCAAGCTCGTCCAACAAATCAGATTTCCCATATGGCCCCTTTTAAAACAACTAATGTTAACAGGGATGTTTCAGCAAGAGCAGATAGGATTAGGGGTGTGACGAGTACAAATAATTTCGGGTTGAGTGCTCGCAGATAAAAACTCGACTCAACATCGAGCCCTCGCGAAGTTTAGTATCCACCTCAACAAGAAACGACATCCAATATGGCGGCTCCCGTAAACGAAAAAAATATAAAGAATCGCTTGAATCAGTTATTGTCAGCACATAATATCAATACTATGCAATTTAACGTAAGTAAGGTGTGTTATTTATGTTTTATTAGCTTATGTTTTATTAGCTAAAAACGTAGCGAGTGCTGACTGCTCGGTCGCACCCCTAGATAGGATAATACCTAGCAATTGTGCTTTGGGTGATAAATTCATAGATTTTATTTATTGTTTTACACCAGGCCTAGTACCTTAACGGCTATATTGTAACAGGAAGTTAAAGTGACATCAGTATGTTCAATTGGTCAAGGTTCTGTACTGTAAATTGCCAACCACCTGCCGGGATACAAACTCTGATCTCAGAGGTGGTAGGTGTGTTACCACTGTGCTAATTACCTCTAAAGTTACCGTATTAAGGACAAAGCCGGTCCTTAGAAATCCACCACATGAGTCCCACTGTAGACTAGGGCGGGGTCGGTGGCAGATTTTGCATTTCGGTATCCCGCCAGTGTGAAATATAGCGATTCCGGGATATTGCAAGAAATTGCGTTCTAGCATATCCCCAATCGAATAGGCCCACCAACTGGAAGTAAGATTTGCGAAAAGAAAACATTGCTGTTTTTCTGAAAGAAATCACTGTTAAAGTGCAAAAATACATAAAAATTTGGGATAAAAGTTTGTAATTTCTCCAGATTTGAGGTTTGTGTCTAATACTTTAGGTTTTCTCACAATGTTATATACTGACATACAAAATACTGGCTGTAAAGTGTCTCACAGTATTGAAGTGAATTGGTCTCATTACCAAGATACCAGTGTTACCCAAGCTGCCCTACTGTAGACTATATCCCACTTTCGGTCGAACCACCTCCGTTTTGTCTGATGTGCCTTTTTAGCCAAAACCCGTGACAATTCTACCAATATGTGAACTCCACACTGACAATGAGTTAACCAGTGAAATCACTAGCAATATTATAAATGGCCTCATATTTCCATATCGCTATAAATGCACATGGAATGGATAGTAATTTGACCATTATCCAAGAACAGTGATCTTATTGTACAAGGAAATATCATCATAACTTGGACTACCAATAATGACTGACCTATTCAAGTCAATCACACATGGTCACACAAAGAGAAAGGATGTGTTGTAAGGGCAGTTGCCAAATAACCTCATTTAAACTTTTAATTTCACAGTGGGATAGATTAGAAATACACAAAATATATGATTGCAGAAACTTGATTCATATATTTATGAAAGTTCATAGTTTGGACAAGTCAAAGACTTGAGCAAGAAAATTAAAACATGAGATCTTTAGTGAGGTAGACACTTGAATTTGTTTTGAAAAAGGTTAGTTAGAAAGTTAATAAATGTTATTATAAGGCCCACACAATTTTGTATAATTGATAACCTTTGACCTATCTGATGCCTTGTATTCCTAGGATGATGTAGATGACCAAATTTGAGCTGCTGTGTACTAACTATGAAAACTATACTCAGTCATACAATTTGTAGTCATTAGTGTTGCTTTAACAGAATATGAACACTTTTGATCTGACATACAACTATACAACTAGTAACCAGAAACCTATTGCCTTTTCTTTCAACGATTTATGAATAGCTGATACATGAAATAATCAAACAGTATCAATGGTCGTAGGAAATGGAAGAGAATATATTTGATTGGCCATAGTACAGTTGATAACCTGTTACTCTCTTTAATATCTAGTTTCTAAATCTGAACAAATGTCCAACAACTGTGTATTAGTCTGTAACCTTGTATTCATAAGATCAAAGCTGAACATGTTTGACCAGCTATGATATTAACTGTGCCAATTGGCATATTGTTCAATTGATAATCTACCCATGGCTCTGTATCGCCCATGCTTTTGTAAGCACCACCCCAGAACTTTATTTTATCAACACCAAAATGAAATTGCCAAAACACAGGTACCCAAATTGTGGTTGCGTTTTGGAAACATCTGGCTGGTTTTCATTGTCGCAAACGTCCATCCCTAACTTGCAAATACTTACATCGCCCATGGATGTTACAGACCACAGCACCAGTAATTGTAATTCTAATATGACTTTTATACTGCTTAATCTCTGCAAAACAGAGTCCCAGGCACAACAAATAACCTTATTTTTTTCCAGAATCTCAATGTTAACATCAATTAACAACTGCAATGTAGTCAATGACCTTGTATTCTTAGGATTATAAAGCAGTTGCATTTGTACAGCCTTTTTCGACTCTGTCAATCAGACTCTGTAACTAATAATGTGTAATGTGGTTTGTTTAGGATCTAAAAGTGAACACCTTTGAGCAGCTGTGCATTAACTATGCCAATGAGACGCTACAGTTCTACTTCAACTGCCACGTGTTCAAACTGGAGCAGCAGGAGTATGGCAAAGAAGGAGTGAGCTGGACCAACATCCAGTATATGGACAACCAGCCCACCATCGACCTCATTGCAAAGAAACCCAATGGCATTCTGCATATACTTGATGATGAGAGTCATATTCCAAAGGTAGGTGGTTACATGCCTCGTGTGTTATTATTTGTAATATAATCATCACCAAAATGGACATGCCAACACCTATATTCAGTTTTTAGATAATCACCATAGACTTTATTGCAAAGCTATTTGTTGTTTTTAAATCTAGGAAGTTTTTGAAGGATCTTTGATCATTACCAGATAAGATCATTTTTATGTATGAGTGCATCGAGCTCCTTAATTAATAGTTAGATTGTTTGGCCTAAAAAAACATACACTAACCCCCAAGATAGTGTCTGTAATATACACATGTTCGATGATTAAGATTCTTGCAAAATTCAAAATAGTATGATCTACAATAGGATAACATAGCTGTGGAAGTGATCTGCATGGCAGAGGCTTGCACTCTTAGAATGCTTCTCTAGTAAAAGCCACCGTCGCCACTGACGGTGTAAAAAAGGGCCAAAAGCAAATGCATGGATAAATAGCTCAATATTAACCTTATTGCAAAGATTAAACCAACAGTAATATTATTATTATTATGTATTTATACTCAGCGCAATATCTCCATATACTACAGGACTCAAAGCACTATTTAACCAATCCAACTGCACAGGTACAGCCCCAACTCACAAGTAACTGACATTCCCCTAACTGGAAGATAGAGGCTCAAGGATGACCATTTATCAATGTCCTTGAGGTTCTTTAACCTGCCACTGGGAAAAGGACCCAATGACAGAGGACCGCCATTTTAAGTGGTCATCCGAGCCACTATGTATCTGCCTGTACCTGGGATTGAACCCACTTCCTCTGAGTTCCTAGACAAGTGTGTTACCCGCTAGGCCACAGTGGCAGATAAACAGTATATACTGTACATACTGAACGACAAGATACATAGTCCAAATGTTGATGGTCACATGACCTCTGCGTGGTACTATTTCTGAAGGTATTCATCACCTAAGTAAAAGTGGACCTGGGTTGGACCTTTGGCCCAAGAGCCAGATATTTCTAAGGCAGGTGGTTATATTACATCTGTGTGTATTAGAAATTGTGATGTTTCATCATCTAAATGGACATCAGATGGACCAACACCCAATATGTGGATAAACAGGTCACGACTGACCAAATAGCAAAGAAATCCAGCACAATAGTTCACATATTGGGTGACAAGAGCTGTATTTCTAGCCACGACATTACCTCTGTGTATGTGAGTACACTGTAATAGAATGGTGTCATTATTTAAACCATGGAGGTCCAATGGTATCTTGTACAAAGTGTGTGATAAGAGCTAGAGCTGTGTCATAAAATATATAATGCTACTATTTCAGGGTATTGACTACTTTTAATGCTACTATTTCTGGATACTGTATATTTTAATGCTAGTCTTTCAGGAAACTGTGCTACCATTTCAGGACAGTCACCAATTTAATTCTACTGTTTTAAGACCGTGACTACTTTTAATGCTACTTTTTCAGGGCACCGACTACTCATTCCTAGACAAGTGTCACTTTGAGCACAGTTCTCACCCATCCTACGACAAGCCTCGTATGTCGGGACCCGAGTTTTACATCAGACACTATGCCGGCACGGTCAAGTATAATGTGAGTGTAACATGAATTCTATACAATAAACAATTACAACAGAATGTTATGTAGCCAGAACCATCAGTTGATAGATAAATAAATATTGCAGAAATATATATGTCTGATCTAATCTACTGCTTTGTAGGGCTGCAACAATTCTTCGGTTACTCGGAAACGAAGCGATTCAGTTCAATACTCGAGGCAAGAAAAGTGAACCGGGTCTTCGAAAACCACTAAACATAGACGTAAAATCTACTGCAAAATTCATTTTTTTTTCTTTAAATATATGAATATATTTATATATTTTACTAATATAAGGCGTTTCTGTTTCAGTATTTCATATTTTAAGCATTTACAAACTTTAATTCTTTGTGTAACAATGTTTTATAAGACGGCATTTTATTATAACTATTTCGAAGACGCCTCAAATCTCGCAATATAAAGATGGTTAAAGTTTCTTATATTTCGCATTATAAAGGCGTCTTTTTCCCAAAATTCAATAAATTATTAAAATTCTTTCCTGTTGTGTGCTTTGTAACCATTTTATAAGGCGTCATATGTCAAAATATGAAGCAGTTTATTTCGTGGGCGATAATCAAGCGAATAACCGAGTCCGAGTCGATTCTTCCAAAACGAAGAATCGAGGCGCATTTTCGGGCTCGCTTGCAGCCCTACTGCTTTGCATATCTGCCCACACAGTTGAACTCAGTGCACTTTACTATCAAAAGAATTGGTAAAAAGTGATACATATACCTTGGTGCTTGCCAGAATAAAGTCATCTCTGCATATTTAAGCATTTAACTTTAAGTTAATTATATGCACATGCAAAGTAAAATTCCATAGATGTTGCCTTCAGACCAATATAGATCATTGTATTTTATTTATTGTTACATATTTATAAAGTATGTTTGTGTCAGATAAAAAAATATTAATGTGTTAAATGACATTGAAAAATAAGTCATCTTCCACATACAGGCTGAGATAAATGATGCAATAGCCTCTATTCAGAATCACAGTTATTGTTTTACGACCTGCTCAACAGCCAGGTCTGCTATGTCAAAACTGTCCAGAATATTCCGATATTGTCAACTTGAATGCTATTTAAAACCTAATACACCTGCAAACAACATTTATTTTAAAATCCATGGACGTCCATATTTTGTTAAATGGCATCTTTTGACTGTCATGCGACACACAAGGTCGCTAAAAGGTTAATATTTTGCATTGGTCATTTATTCAAAATGCCAGAATAGTTTGTCATTTTGCAGAAGAATGTATTTTTTTGTTTTTGAAATTTTTAATGACATTTCTGATTACTAAGTTCTCTTATGTCTTTCAGGTGAAACAAGTTTGTGAGAAAAATAAAGACACACTGCGAGGGGACGTTATACAACTGCTGATACAGAGCAAAAATTCTGTAGGTGTACATTATGTACAGTTTAAACCTTGGTTTACACAAAGCCTAAGGTGTCCCTCTGTGCCATCAGGGTGTCACTGAATTTGTGAGTGCCCCTAATGCTTACTCAGATTTTCATCAGTTTTTCAGGAGCTTGACTTGAGTAGGTTTTAGGCAAACACCTGGCAATGGCAATACTTTTTGTAACTTTATTTCTAATTTTTCTTTGTGGGTTTTCTCAAAATTCTCATGTGTCCTTTGGGTGCTGTTCTAATTATTGAAAACTTTATTATGAATAACAGAACTAGTATATTCAAAATACATCTCCTCAATTATTAGAGATTATTTTGAAATGGGCAGTTTAATTATCCATAAAGATATGCAGAATCATTATTATTAAGGTTCTGAAATATTGATGTACTTACACTACATAACTGCCATAACATAGGATCACATTGGTAATAATCCTTGCTATCTCTGTGGACCAAAGTTGGTTAGCAAGTTTGGCATCTACACACAGGCAGTCACCTCTGTGTGGGTTTGAGTCCCACAAGTAACAAAGCTGAAGACCTGTCCCAATATGACCCTGGCTATTGAACAGAGGTAGAACCCCCAACTTTGATCTTTACTCTGTTAATGAAATAACTTTGTGTCATTTTAGATGGCATGTCTTAGAGTGTGCTCCTGTGTGATTAAGCTGTATAAAGGTATAAAATAGAATGAAATAAATCTGACTGATGTTAATATTTGAATGAATGGTGATATCCTTCCTGAAAAGCCTGTAAAAAAAGTTTATTAAAATAAAGATGTTTAAAAAAGGACATCATTGGTAAATATTTACATTTTATTTACCGTTTGAGTAAAATTTATTCAGAACTTTTGAAGTCCAAATGTCTAAGTTAATGTTTTATGTTATGTTCAACAGCCAGGGTCATATTGGGACAGGTTCATAGGATCTGCCACTTGTGGGAGTTTAACACACTCAGTGGTGACAGTCTGTGATATAAATGCCATACTTGCCCATCACTGGGCCACTGAGGACCTACATGAGGATCTAACACCTGGGGCCGCTTTCCCCAAGGCTCTTAGGCTTAGCTAAGTCAGGGACTTAAATCTTTTGTCTTAGCTAAGTCTGGGACTTAATTGGACTTCACAAGGAATGGCTTAGCCAAGGCAAATCTCAGACTGATTTATCAAATAATCACAGTGATTTTCTGACTGTGTCATTTGACCTTTTATTTTAACTAAATATATACTACTGTTGACATTTATCCTTTGTTTGGCATAATGTTTTCATTAAGGAATAATGCTGTTTGCGATGGAAAACCTTGTATCCATATAAAATCTTTCAAAGATTACATCAGAGGGGTGTTCTGTATATTTATACTTACTGTATGTCCAGCTATTTTACATTTTCAAGTACAGCAAAACTATAGCAGCCAAAATCTTTGTTTACAAAGGTTAAACCCACCCTCAGGTGGACTTTAAACTTTGAGCTGAAGATTTACCTAAAGCTTAGATTATGGTCTGTGGTCAAAGCAGCATAATCTAAGCTTTAGGTAAATCTTCAGCTCAAAGTTTAAAGTCCACCTGAGAGTGGGTTTAACCTTTGTAAACAAAGATTTTGGCTGCTATAAGTTTTGCTGTACTTGAAAATGTAAAATAGCTCTACACAGTCTCTTCAAAGACTCATTAAAAAGTTCTTTATTTGATGTCAATTTGAAAATATTTTTCACTCTATACAATGCTGCATGGTGTAATAGCTTAGCACATGTTCCAAAATGTACACAATTAATTCAATCAGCTATGACCAATCAGGAACATTGATACAGGAAAAACTGAATTTTTCTTTGGCAGTTTGTTCATTGGTCTTTTGTCAAGTTTTGGGACCTCATTTCAAATATAATTGTTTTTTTCAACACTAGATAAAACATCCTTTTATGTTTATTAGTGTGGTATTTTATAGATGAATTTCCTTTTATAACTTGTATTTATTGCAAAAAATCCACTCTGATTTATATATAATAAGTATAGTGGATGATCGTTAAGTCAATCACTTAAGGGAGACGCATAAAAGAATGTTTGTTCTCGCTTAATAAATTTAAAATAAACCTCAAAATATTAAGGTATATTGAAAAATACGACTTCATAAAGCAAACAAACTAACAAACTGCTGCAAGACATCCAATATTTTTTTTCAACAGAAGTTCAAACTTTGGTTTAAAAATGCAGAAAAACTATAATTTGTAAGATTGATCATTAAGTCGATCACCTAGTACCAGCACTTTCATTAGGATCAACAAGATGAAAGATTTGTTACAAGATGATGTATTATATCTACCAAACAAAAATTTGTATACAGATTTTACATTAGTTGTAGTATAATAAACTAGATGTTTTATTTATGTATTGAGGTAATATTTTTGAGTTCATTTCAGAAAATATAAAAATATATCTGCTTGGAACACATTGCACCAATATTTTTTGTAGAACATATTCAAGGAAATGGTGTTTATTTATTTGCAAATTCAGATGAAGTTTGCTATACGCGGTAAACCTGTCAATGCTGAACGATCGACTTAATGAACATATCAACATTACGATCATCTACTATACAAATTAGCAATCTGTTTCTAGTTGTACCAGTTTATGGTAACAAGTAGTACAATAGTACAGACTAGGTGTTAACCAAGCCACAGGCATGACCTGATGGTGGGTTTACTGGAAGATTTTCACAGTGATGTCATATGATGATGTAAATACAACAGGTTTCACGTCAGCTTTGTATTTTTGAAAAAGGTTGCTGCCAGACAAACCATTTGTAATTGTAAAATGAAGTGGCTGATAGTTTGGAAATTAAAAGTTGTAAAATGGCTATTCACAGTGTTTGACATGATCTTACGATGACCGAAATAAATTGAAAATGATCAAAAATAAATAATTCATAAATGCTGCATAAATGAATGAATTTTAAGTGTAACACCTTTGGCTCTGATGCACCAGTATTCAGTGACACCAAAGGTAATTCTAAGGCCAGAGAGTAGGTAGTTTAGGTTGCTAAAATTGCACCTCAATGTTCCTCCTTATCCATAATGTCCTTGTGTATAAAAATTTTCAATAATACCAAGATATTTAATTGCACAGTGCTGAAGAAAAAAATAAAACAGCCAAATCGAGGCTACAACTGCTAGCTCACAGATATCACAGTGGTAACAACCCATTACTGTTGACTAAGAAGCCGTTAGACACGACACTGATGAGTATATTTTGTTTCTGACTGCTCACTGACAGACAAGCACTTAATGACCCTTTCACAAGGCTGTACGATCCGCTTAGGAGTTTTACTCAGTGGTGGAACCACCCCAGGGTCGCCACGTTTCATCCGAGTTGTTCATACTACAAACAAACGGCCAGTGTTTGGACACGGTTCTTTAACCATCGATAAAAGTAAGAGTACTGCAAACGGTGATCACTGAGAAGCAACCTCCATTCATCTCAACTTACCTTCGGTAACTGTCGGACAAACCCGTGGCAAAATGACTCAATACCTTAACTCACCTTAAGTCGCCAAATTACAACGAAAGACGACCAAATCATAACCTTATGTACACCGTGGACCACACCTTTGGTTACCGTAGTAAGAAATTCATATGCTGATGCGTGAATTTGTCTGGGCTTGCCCACAGTACCAAATTCTGTGGTGGAAATTATAAACATTTTAAAACTTCAGTAGGAATTACAAGATAATAGACGGTTCGCTACTGACTCCCAAGGTCACATACAGATGTCAGGTGGTGATCCAAGGACAGGGATGTTTCACCAAACGTGGGTTACTGCAGTGTAAAAGGGGTATAACTGCTTAAGTGAAATAGTTTGGGATCGAAAGATTAACATTCAAAGCTTTTATATATACCTTTGACAGCTCCAACTCATATTAATATAGTGGATGTTACACTTGTAGGTGATCTCCCAGATGTTTCGAGAGTTACGTGATAATTCTGTCACCAAGACCATCAGTAAGACCACCGGATTCTACGTGACGGCAAAACCCAAGACACCCACAGTCGCAGCAAGCTTCAACGAATCCCTCATCAATCTTATCGACACCATGAGTCGATGCCAGCCCTGGTTTGTCAGATGTGTCAAACCAAACAATGAGAAAGGTGGGTCAAGTATCCACCTGGGTTAGCCTGAAGGTGGTTGAATCATGATCTGGGTCGATTTTTTATGAAATATCCCCTCAAAAAGAAAAAATTGCCCAATAAAAGACTTCACATGGAACCTGAAAGTTATGGTTGTATGCATAACTGCTAAGTTCAAAGAATTAAACTTTGACTCTTAAATTTCCATTTATTGCCCTGTTTTATGAAGGGGATTATAGCCTAGCTTTCCCAAAAAAAAAAAAAAAAAAAAAAAAATTTGCTACATTCCTGTATCATAAAATTTTACAAATGATTCACAGTGCAAAGCTGCATTGTAAAATATCAGTGCTGGTTGTTTTGGTAACTGTTAAATTCAGTAATTCGAAAAATTTGAAATTACATGTATAGCCTTCCTTTGTGATGGGAAAATGGGCTCGCTGCAATGTGATCACGACATATTTACAAATATAAATTTTGACTTTCTAATAGTGTTACTGTATTGTCCTCCATGAACCTAGAAATACCGTATTTTTCCAAAATAACGCCCAGGTTCAAATAAACGCCTGGTTCAAATTAACGCCTGGGTACCAAGCACACTGTTTACAATTTATGACACTGTTTTTATACTTCAAAAGAACGCCTGGTTCAATTTAACGCCTGGTCTGATAACCATTTGAAAATAATTAACGCCCGGGCCATATTTTGGAAAAATACGGTAATAAATTTATTTTAATGACACATTGATATTGGAATAATTAAGGATGGGTCTGTATGCAAAAACGTACTGATTTTGGGACTATGCCTTTAGTACACCAAAACCAAACATGGACGCTTCTTCTTTACGGCATCACAATAAAAGTCCCCAAAATGCACAAAATATGAGTTAAAAGTGTGTAATTTCTTCAGGTTTCTGGTCTATATCCACCATTTTCAGTTTACTTTCCATTGTATGTGCTGACAAGTGAGATTAAGGTTATAAAGTGTCGTATAAGCAAAACAATTATAATCGCTACAATACTCTGCAAATGCAGGAAAATGTAGGACAACTAAAAGCTTATAATTTCTTCAGATTTTAGCTATGTGTCTAATATTTTAACTCTTCCTTCCATTATATGTGTTGGCAAACAAAGTGGCAGTTTCAAAAATCTTGTCACATTATTTCAGCAAAATGCTCTCAATACCGAGATATCGGGCCATACCGACCCGTCCCAAGTAATAATATTGAAAATGGGATTATACTGTATATTGTCTACAAACAAATCAAGCCTCTTCATAAACATTTTGTGCAGAATATTTTAAGCATGAGCCCTAGCAAGGCTCACGCTGCTAGAGATCACTTTTTAAAAATTTATTTTAAAATTTTTTTTTTGTCTCTGGACTTTCATGAATTATGGGGTAGCGATACGAGTGCCTCTCATGTCTCTGATGGCTTTGTGGCTCACGCTAGTAGACTGAAACCCTTTCGGCTTCTTTTATATTTTCATGTAATTACAGTTATAAGATAATTTTTATATATCTTGGCATACTATTAGTATCTTTTGCATACCTGTTAAGTTTATGTTTCTATATGTTTGTATATATTTTGGCAAAATGTCAAACGTCAATACATATAGCCTTCCAGTCACCCCTGGTGTGACCTTGCTATGTTATTGAACTTACTATTATTCACCTTCTTTATGTTCACCTGTAGCTTAGGGTCTGTCATTTGATGGGAGATTAAGTGCTATAAAAGTGTGCGTTAGATTAGATAAGATATATTGCAAAGTGAGAAGTACTATATATGTTAGTTTCCATTTGTTCCAGCACCTCTCCTGTTTTCACGGCCAGTTGTTCTGTCACAGCTGCGGTATACTGGAATGCTGGAGACCATCCGTATCAGAAAGGCAGGCTACCCCATTCGCCATAGCCTTAATGACTTTGTTGAGAGGTGAGATTAAGTTGAGCTGACTGATTTGTCAGGCTTCAGGCTGAATTCACTTAATATACCCCATTCTCACTAGAGGCGGGACGTCCCACGGTTATAGTCGTTTGGCAGAATAACCCTGTCCTTCAACTTAACTGTGTGAGGTTTATATGAAACCTTGTAACACAGTGGTGAAATATCCATTACCTTGTGCATTCTATAGAAGTTTCAAAATGTTTAAAATTTCTCCCTCTGAATTTGCTACTGTGGACTTGGGCAAACGAGTGCAAGTGCGTAAGAATATCTTACAACGGTATCTGAAGGTGTAGTCCACGGTGTATATAAGGTTATAGGACTCAGTCTTCTTTCAGTGTAACACGGCAACATGAGGTGAGTGGAGGTAAAGGGACATTTTTGCCACTGTGACACAAGGTCGCATACGGAACCTCAGACAGCAGTTGAAGGACAGGGGGCATTTCGCCTAGTGTCTATAACCACAGGTTATATAGTACCTGTACTATTAATGATACATCAAATCTTGGGAGGAGTTCCGCCATCGAATAAAACCTCTAACCGCAGGACATACCACGTGTAGTGTGAATGCAGCATTAGTAACCATAGTTCAAAAGTCGAAACTGTTTTTAGGGATTTGAAATAAACAAAATTTGGTATGTGTGAACTACATTGCTACCTCCATTGGGAGGTTATGCCTCATGGTGCATTCATTTGTCTGTTTGTTTATTTTGTCTGTGTTTAGGATAATTCCGAAACTAATGAACTTATAAAGAATACAAGTTTTGATAAAATACTGTCTCATGAACACTTTTGGTAAATAAAAAAAAAAAATCCAGGAAGCTGTATTATTGATATTGAAATATCAAATTTTGATTCTTTCCCTACTATGTAACATTTCCTGCGCTAAAAGGTTGTATTAAACTAATACTGACTTCAGGATGCATATAACATCTCCACTTCTCTCTCCTTAGATACGGGCTGTTAGTACGTTCTCGTCTCTCACTACACAATCCAGACAAGGAACGAGTCCTGTGTGAACGGATCCTCTCCACTCAGGGCTACAGATGGCGAGCTGCCTGGCAGATTGGCATCACCAAGGTAACAGTTATTTTTAATTATCATAATTAATATTCTATGCAACATTTTGCAAAGTGTATTTCCATGAAAGAGCATATTCTAGGGTTCCATGAGTAACATTGTAACCATGCATAGTCTATTAGTCTGTGGACAGGTGTGAGTTGGTAACATGTAGCAATCCATACCATGGAAGAAACTGTATTATGAAGGCTAGATGTCCTGTAAAAGTTGTGCCATTATTGGTGTCTGTTAGGGAAAGCTGATAATATTTGAACCCAAGTCTTATATTTTGTGAAAAGTTGTGATGGATCAAGTCTTTGATCATTATTAGTAGGGCTGCAATGATAATTGAAGATGGTTTGCTTGATAACTGCCTGAAAACAAATTTTGATTCAAATGGTTTAAATTCAGACTGTTAAACATTTAGAAATTACCTACATGACACAAAAGCTGCAATTTTCACTGAACAATTTAATTTATGTGAAAATATGGTAAAATTTGTGTGTTAAGGATATGGATTTGTGAACGGATAATTGGTACATCATATTTTTAATATGTTTACACAATTTCACGGTATGATTTCACACTTTTAGTAGGTTTTGAAAGTGTTAGTTTGATGATCAAACCAGAACAAAGTTTGCAAATCCAAAGAGATATGAAATTTCAAATGGAAAATTCTAAGTGATATTATGGCATTAATTGTTAGCAAAACATTGAACCTTAGACTTGTAATTAGAGTTATGTAACAGAACAACAAGATGTTTATTTTATTTATGCCTACTAAGGCTGAACAGTTACTGTTTGGTGTCGTAATTTGGCACAAAACCCAAATTTGGCACAAAACAAGAAACCTCAATATTAATTAACTGTTGATTGTCCTTGGCAATATATGCACTTTTTTCCAGAGATGTATCAATATCATAGAATGTAGTGGACATAAATTAATTGTTTTCAGGAAAATGCTGTTTGCAAATTTTATCAAGGTTGGGTACTGATTTCAAGTAGAAATTATATTATCAAAATTTATAAACCATTTTAAAAGGTTCATTAATTATATTTCACAGTTGGTACAGTACATTCATGACTTGCGCTTGTGTCAATTCATATTTTAGTCGAAAGAAATCCACATAATCTCATGTAAAGCCAATTTAAAGTAAATTTCTTTGTTGTTTAGATATGAATTTAAACCACTCAATGTTCAACTGGTAATCTCACCATGTCTAGTTGTTTTCTGAATCTAATCTAATCTGATGTGGACTTTTATAGCGCTTAATCTCCATCGCTGATGGACTCTAAGGCTCAACTGAACGTAAAGCAAGGCAGTTAACATTAATCCAAGGACACAACCAGGTTATACAAAGGAGATACAGGGTGACAGGGGAGTCTATGGCGGATAGGCTTTTGCAAACAGGTAAGTTTTCAGTTTCTTTCTGAAGGAGACAACTGATGCTGCACTGCGCACGTCGTGAGGGAGTTCATTTCTGAAGACACATTTTTGGCTATGTGGAGGTAATCATCCATTTCCATCTTGTTTCCAGGTCTTCCTGAAGGAGTCTCTGTCCACATTCCTGGACACCCAGGTGACGGAGGTCCTGCGTATGTCTGTAGTGGACATACAGCGGGCGGTGCGTGGTTTTGTGTGCAGGTCGCAGCTCAGTGTACTCAGACAAGCCGCAGTGTGTGTACAGGCTGGGGTCAGAGGGTGGATTGCCAGGTCAGTGGTTAATTCTAATTCTAATTTGACTTTCATAGCGCTTAATCTCCACTGAGTAGTGGACTCTAAGGCGCAACAAGACAATAGCAATATGCAAATTCAAAGTCCAGGGACAGAAATAGGTTGACAATCCCGACTCTAACTACGCTTAGTCTATCAAACAACGATCGGTTGTTGATGCACTGTCATACGCAGGAACCCTTTGAAAATTAAAAAGAATTACCCAAATCCAACAACATAATATGCTGTATATTGGCTATATTATAACGTATGCACCTCACGTAAATAATAAAACTACAATGTTTTCACATATTATTTGAAAGCTTTAAATAAGCTTCAAGTAAATTGACTTGCTAACTTTAAAGAAAAATAAAGGTGCAATTCTGAAACCACATTTGAGCAGTGGTTTAATGCTTTCCTGATAGATCATGTGTTATTCTGTCATTATTATGTAAATATGCTAATTGTAATTGAATTTGAAAAAAATACATCCGATTATCGTTCATAAGAGACCCAGCAAACGATAGTATGGGAAGTATCGAATGTCCAATAGATCAGGGTTTCACATAAGATGAGGTCTACCCATGGTCCTCCTGAAGGTTCATCTGGTTCTAGATCCTATATAATAGTAATCGGTCCAGTTAAGAAAATCAGTGGGACTTAGAAACCACAAAAGGAATCAGGTATTTGGTATGCTTGCTACTAATATAATAAAACTTAACTGTGAATAATTACATGAGCCATAATTTAAAAGAGAATTTGCGTTTGCGAGATATTTTCATACTAATAAAACTTTCAATTACAGTGAAAATAAAGTACAAGTGTGAGAAATTTTTTCAATGTTTTATATGCTTTTAACCCCAGCCCATAAAGGCTGGGTGTT
Source organism: Sabellastarte sp. h YS-2021 (assembly GCA_964017235.1). Taxonomy (NCBI): domain Eukaryota; kingdom Metazoa; phylum Annelida; class Polychaeta; order Sabellida; family Sabellidae; genus Sabellastarte; species Sabellastarte sp. h YS-2021. The sequence continues at coordinate 147,418,568 of OZ024931.1, forward strand.
TAATCGTCCCTTGAGCTGTCCGGGCAGCGGTGATCTTAGCGGACTTAAAGCTTGTGGGTGTTCCACAGCCTAAACCCATGAAAGAATTTTCACCAAATTTAAGAATATGATTACCCCAAGAGGATATTCTCTATTTAAAAGCGGGCACTATTAAACTGATGTTATTACAGCTGCATATTTATCTCCTCTCGGCCAAAGGAAATCGTGGCCTGCTATTTTTTTGTAAGTGTCAAATTTGACCTTTGATCCTGCTTCAAGGTTAAGTGGGGTCATCATACAAAAAGGTCGTATATCTCCCTTATCATTGCCCCTACCGCTTGATAATGTTGGACTAACCTAGAGGAAGTCATGGCACTGAAAAGTGACGAATTTGGTCCTAAACCCCTGCTTCAAGGTCAGTTTGGGTCATCATAGTAAAAAGCTCTTATATCTAACAAAAGCTTCGATTACATCCCGTCGTACGTGTATAGACACCTAAGTGTGCTGCAAATATTGTTGAAAAATATAGCCTGGTAGTGGGGTAATAGAGGTTTGCATGTGCAAACTGGGTGTATTCTCCCAACAACAGTGTCACAACTTGAAGATCAAAGAACAGACTGCGACTAGCTACAGGTCGTACAGTGGGTTTATATACATGCAAGGTACACATGAGTGTATCTTACAGCATGTGTAAACAATTTAAGTAAATGGGCAGAACTTACAACACTTGCAAGGAGAATGCACGATCCTAAGTCTCCCGTAAGTTACCCTTGAGACATGGATGCGTTTGTAGACATATTGCATGCACGCAGAGAATAATGTGCATGCCAATTTTCATTGCAGGGTCTGTGCAACCTTGATATTCTGTCATAAAATTGCAAGTGTACCTTGAGGGTCCCTTGCAAATCAGCCGATGGGATGTAAGAGCGGCTTAAACTTTACAAAAAATGGTATACCAGATTACTGTTCTCACAATTAATAAATGGATTTTATTATTATTGTTTTTTTATTTCATCACAGCATGTGCATTTCCAGGCACAATGACTGTTTTATAGATTTTCATGGATCCAGATATAAATACAGATCCGGACTGTGTGAATCTACCTGTCTTTGCTTTCAGAAGACAGTATACAAAGATGCTGACTGGCTTTATACAGTTACAGGCTCAGTACAGAATGCTCAGACAGAGACGCAGATACCTCAAGGTAAGGTCACCTTAAACTCACAGGTTTTGTTTTGATATTTGAAGTTCTTGTTTTATTTTTAAATTTTTGCATTGATACATACACTTAATTGCTGACTGCTGACAGACACAACATTGATAAATACACTTTATTGTTGACTGCTGACAGACACAACACTGATGAATACACTTTATTGTTGACTGCTGACAGACACAACATTGATGAATACACTTTAGAGTTGACTGCTAATAGACATGTGACTGATGAATACACTTTACTGTTGACTGCTGACAGACATGACATTGATAAATATACTCTACTGCATGGTGATTTCTAGCTGACAAAGAAGGTTATAATGGGGTTACATACTTCATACATGTGACCTATGTGGGCCTCAGTGTGAGAGTGCCTGACAAGCTTAAACCCTAGTCACACTAAGGCTGTATAACCCGCGGTTATAGGTGTTGGGTGAAACGCTGCTGTTCTTCAACTACCTTCAACTATTGTCCGAGGTTTGTACATGTGACTTGGTCGTCTTTCTGTCTAACGCTGTGACATAAGGTGAGTGGAGGTAAATGAACGTTTTGTCACTGTGTCACAAGGTCGCATATGAACCTTGGATGGTAGTTGAAGGACAGGGGCATTTCACCCAACATCTAAAAACCGTGGCTTATGTGGTGTCCTGGGAAGCTGTTCTGTCAGCGAGTAAAAACCTTTAACAGTGGGACCTACCGGCTGTAGTATAACTGGGACATTAACATTTAATCATGTAACTCTTATCCCTGTGGGTATGGGTTTGAACCCAGCTCATTACAACATGTGTAATATAACCTCAGCTATTAAAAGGATAACATATCTCCCAAGACTTTGGCTTTTGTTCATAAAACCACTGCTCCTCACATTAGCCTGAGAGAACTAATATGTGGGAGGTCAAAGGTTAAAGGTTATCATTCATATTACAGAAGAACCTCAATTATCCAACCTCAAACCCACTCTCCGAATTGTTACACCACCCAAAAGGGCCGGAGAACAGAATTTCTACTGTATTTATATCCCCAGATGGAAGTCAGGGATATATTGGTTTCACGTCAGTCGCGCCACCCAAAAATACTTTCATGGTTTTCATTCAAATTTGGCACACAGGTATTTGGGTGAGGAGAGGAACCCTATTTTAAGGAGACCTTAAACTCCCAATCATAAAGAAGATATGGCCACCTTAAGTCCATAAATTTGACTTTTGGCCACTAAATGCCCTCTAGGTTGCAAACTATGTGGCTCATTTCGCTCAAATTTTACCTGGGAACACATTACCATATTTCCCTTACATGTGCCAAAAATCAAGACTTTATGTAAAGGCTAAAATTGTCTTTGAGGCCCATAAAACCTTATTTAGACATTTTTTTGACATTTTTAATATATATTGCCCCACAGCTTAAAAATGGTAAGTCCGACAAGTCTCAAACTGTAGTAGATATAAGTTCTACATGAAAAATATTAAGTCTGTAACTTTAATTTTAAGGTCACCTTAAAGTCTCTAAAATGCCCACAAACATAATTTCTTGATTTTTACCACTTTTAAGCCCTATAACTGTCATCCTATGTGACTGATAACAACAGAAATTTCATCTGGGAGTATATAAATACATGTTATTTTTTCATGTGCCAAAAATCAAGGCTTTTAGCAGACATTTAACCTGTATGTGAGGCCCATGAACAAGAGCACTTTTTTTTAAATTTGACCAAAATGAAAAAAAAAATAGTTTGACACCCCCCCCCCCCCCCATCCCCCCAAAAATTTAAAAAAAATTAAAAACCCAGTGAATGCCTGTGGCATGAAAAATGGCCTGTCTGGGGATATGTTGACGTCGAGTCAGCACAATCTAGTTTCAACAGTCATAGATATCTGTAGCATTACTCAAAGGAGATTATTATTGTCATTAAGTATGTTCATTAATATTTTCTTTTGACAACAATCCAGATTATATTCACTCTAATATCCCGTTCACACATTACCGATAAGTATGTGATGTAACATTGAGGTTCAGTTTCACCAAATATAGTCAATGACAAATTTACAATTTATTGAAGTACCAACATGAAGATTCTATATTGTCGAAGCTATGTTCATCTCATTCTGTTGCAGCATCACAAGTATAAGTAAAAAATATGTATATGTGGACATTCTCAATCTTTTTCAATCACTTTTCTGTCTGATTTGGTGTGTCATAGATTCATCTAGATTTGAATCTAAGATTGCAGCTGTTCTTCTGGAGAAGTGCAAACCCGGCCATATTCAAGTGGAGATGAATTATTTAGAAAACTTCACCCCACCCAAAGTAAAGGACTCTTGACTTGGATAGTATGACACTTTGTTTAGATAATTTTCCTCTGCAAACACACTGGTTAGTTTGTTGTCCTTAAGCCTCGTTCCCACTGTTATGGTTTTGCCTACTGATTGCCCTCATTGTGAACTCTGGAGAATAATCTTGTATACCACGTAACATAGATTAAAATAGAGAAATTTATATGGCGCCAAAATTTATACAGCATCCTCTTATGTGTTTGAGGCCGAAAAGGGAAAATGCAGGGACATGTCAGGTTGAGATTCAATTGAGCACCCACCGGGGGAGATATACTATGGAGGAGATTATGCTAATCTAAACCAGTAGGTTTTTAACTGGCTTCAGAATCCTGTTACTGTGTGCTGTAATCGGACCAATTGTGGGAGTCTGGTCCATTCAGTGGTGGATTCCACTGCAAAACCACGCCTACTAAAGTTGCCTTTATAGGACAAATTGAGGAAAAGAGAGAGCCGATTTCCACAAGTGAGACTACTGGTTTTGATCACCAATCCTTATGACTAGGTTATGCGTTTCCATGCAGGTACTTAGTAGCTTTCTGCTAGATGGCCTTGACCTTATCCCTCTGAACAGAGACCTTGTATCTTTCTTTTAAATATTGAAGAACATTTAAGCCACCCATATATCCATCCTATAACCATGTTCACCCCTTTTGTGTGCAAACCTGAATACAGCTTCGGAGAATACATCAGGGCTATTTCAAATACATTGTATTTCTATAAAATCGGCCCCAAATGCAGATTGCTTTGTTGAATCACCAAAAATGGGTTAATATACCCTAATGTGAATCCCACCTAATCTCACCGAAGGTATCCTAGCTCAATACAAAATATACGGACTGAATGACAACCAAATGCAGATAAGCCCATTCATTTGTAGTGTGTGAGCCCAGCATGATAAGGTGTTACCTTGGTATTACACTTGTGAAGGATGGAGGGATTATGGGATGGCCCTGCCAAAAATACAGGACACATTCACAAACCTTCTATTGATTCAGGAGTTATGTTCATTCGTTCATAAATCAGTGAAACAATTTGGTTTGCTTTTGAGGATTATAAACACTGTGGAATGAGTTGCCTGATGAGATTCCTGCTTCTTCCTCCATTGTCTCCATCAGATATAAACTTATATAGAGAGTAAGAAATCGAAAATTTGCCAGGAATCTAAAATTTGCCACCTTAGTTAATTTTATGAAGAAAATGATGTTTTTGTCTAAAAATTGGTATATTTCAGTTCAAAAAGCCTTAATTTACTATACTTTCAACAAATCTCACCACAGTTCATTTATTTTATTAGTATTTTCACATGTGGCGAATTTCAGATATGTGAGGATTTTTAGATTTCTTAGTCAATGTCTTACGTCTTTCGTGAAACTTATCCATCACCGCCATAGTCTCTTCATTAACCCTGCATTGTCATAGTGCTCACCTTTTGTCTCATATCTAGATGTAAAACTTGAATTTTGTGTTTCTTGTTGCAATTTAAATGAATCACCTATCTTTTCTGAAGGAGAAAATTAGTCTGCTATATGAGTCCAACAATTAATTTAAGCAACCTCTCAAGCGTGATCAGATCTTGGTGTAATAAGCCCTTTTTATGAATTGACAGTTGGGATTAGATAATGAAACCTATCTTTGCATTGTATGACTGATTTTTTTAGACGAATCCAGATTTTCTCTGGGATATGTCCTAGTTTTCCCACCATATTTCTTCACCAGGATTAGTCATAGTAATCTCCCTGTCTGAGATTAAAATCAGTATATTACGATCATGAATATGGAACTGGTGTTTAAATCAAAATTTTAAAGATAAATAACGCAAAGTTTATAAATTGACATGTGTCTTTTTAATGACATGTTAAGCTCAGTGACAGGTTTATCGGAATACATTTAGTATTTGTCACACCAGTGCCCAATTCAGCTGGGTGTGTCTTATAACAAGACAAATTGTTTCATAAAATCTGGTCTCAGAAAACCTTTCAAATATCTCAAGTACCTGTCAGTTTGTGATAGCAGCCAGTGCTTTTAGATAATACACGAAAACATGTGGTCAATTAACTGGTTTTGTACACAGTTGTTTACACACAGAAAATAAATATTTATACATGTGTTTCCAAAGAATTTTATCAGGTGAAAGGGCCAATTGTGATAACATTAATTTGAGGTAATAATTCTTGATTAACGGTAAGTCTTACTTCAATTTGATATTTTTTATTACTGACGTAAAAATATGCATACTTATTACATTCCATCCTATGGCTGTAATTGGCATTCGTGATTTTAAGAACCATCAGGAAATATCTATATTGTAAAGGGCACTTGGAGAGTGTTAACTTCTGCCAAGGCCCAGCACCTCAAATATCGCCTATGAGTGCAATTATGATAAAAGATTCCCTGATCCAGATGGTGATCCAGGGTCTGTATTCACAAAAAGGATCAAGATCAAGTTGATCCAAAACTAAGCTCAAAGTTTAGTATAAACAGCTGAAAATTTGAGCTGATTTTTGACTCACCTTGAGCTTAAGCCCTTTTGTGAATACAGGCCAGATCTCCGCCAAAATCTAACTTTCTGTTCCCTGTGTCATTGGGGACATTTCCTGAATATTCCATCAAAATCTCTCCATAACTGTTCGAATTGTTCCAACAAATAGACGCTGACAAAACATAAACTCCTTGACGAGACAACAAATGTAAAAGTTGGTCCATCCTTCTGAAACCCTTAACCAATCAACTCTGCACAGTTAGACTTAAAGTTGTATTGAATTCTTAAAATTAAAAAAAAAATTTCTGTAAAATCGGTCACCTAAGCTACACTTGCAAAACCATATATGGTCATTATAGGTAGGTGTTAATTTCGTACACTGGATATGGTCTTCAGTGGCCTAGTGGGTTAGCAAGTTTGTCATCTAATCACAGGCTGTCACCTCTGTGTGGGTTCAACTCCCACAAGAGCCATTACTGGGGAACTGTCCAATTATGACCCTGGCTGTTGAATCGGATGTAAACCCTGAACTTTGACTATAATTGTAGACAACATTACATACAACATTACATACCATTGCAAAGGTCTGATTGTGCACTTTTCAAACATGCACAATTTATGAAAATCTAAATAATGGTTGTGGAGAAATATTATCAAATATTTCTATCACATAACAGTGATCATAATTATTCTCACATGTTATTACTATTAATCTGTTAAACTCTGGTAATCAGTAACTTAAGTTCCACTTGCATCCCGAAAACACTTAATTATCCCACTTAATTGTATTTAGCAAATCAAATATTTGTTTTTTAACCCCTCTTACTGCCTTGCTGCAGATATTTTTATAAATATGCATCTTATGTTTAAGCATATTAATAAATTCAAGGAAGGACAATTTTTTTTCATTTCTTCTGCAGCTATTTATGTACCATTTTCCAAATAATGTTACTATATTTAATATTATGTGAGTTGGTTCTTGGTTTCTTTTGAGCCCTATTCCAAATATGACTTCACAAATGGTCAGGTCAAGACTGTTTTCTAAGCTCAAAGTTCTAGTCAAATACTTTCCAAGCTGTTCCCAGAATTGTTTGCAAAAACCACACAAGTAGAAATGATGTTCAATAGTATCAATATGTATACTACAATAGTTGCAATATGGACTATCCTTTAATTTCCATTTAAATAGATTATAGTTACAATTTGTCAATCTATGTAATATTTTGTACTGGAATGTTTGTAGGTAAGTTTCTGCTATCATATGATGCACGTTTAGAAATATATTTTCCCATTGTATGTTATCTAAGAAAGGAAACAGATCAACCCAAGTAGCTATGGATGTTGGTTCCTCAATAATATTTTCAAGCAGTTTATAATATGTATCTTTATTACTGATTTTATTCAAATCTATTAGGGACCCCTTTATTCTTAAATACACCTTGTTATACATGTTCATTGTAGGTGACCATCCTTTAAGTTTTTGTTTCCAATTTCTTGGTATGGCAGCATATATCAAATTATAGGAATAGATGCTAATATTCCAATTTAATCTTTGATTTAGTTCTTGGTAAGTGATTTGTCCTCCAGTATTGTTAAATAAGCTTTTGATCATTATGTCTTTTGATTTATCCTTACAAAGTTTGAAATGTTGATAATCTAAAGGCTTGTTATTTGAACAAATGAACATGTTGTCAAACAAATATTCTTGATATATCTCTTCTATACTTTCTGGAGGCCTACATTTGACATGCTGCCAGCATTCAAGTATCTGTTTATGAAATTGTGATAAGCTTTTATTACAATATACAATTGAAAATTTATGATTTAGTAAATGTTTGTCTATATTCAGCATGTACCACATGAGTTTTGACCATTTAGCGTCTTCATCTGCATTCAATCTCTTTACCCAGCCAATTTTTGCATTTGCATGATGGGCAAAGATATCTGGCATTCTTAGTCCACCATCTTTAAAATTTGCAATTACAGTTTCTTTTTTTATCTTAGGTGGTTTTTTATTCCACAAAAAACGGAACAGCATTTTATTTACATGTTCTAAAATGGACTTAGGACAATAACACATCGATAATAAATGGCCAATTTGTGGCAAGACTATGGATTTTACAATTGTGACTTTACCTTTTAGGCTGAGTTCCCGAGATGTCCAAATATTCATCACCTTTTCCATACTTTGTAACTTATTCTCAAAATTTAGCTTTGTCATTTCCTCTTGATCATTTGAAAACCAAACCCCTAATGTTTTAAAAGCGCCATCATTTAATTTTAGTTTATGAAGTTCTTTTGGAAGTTTTAGAGTTTATTTCTGCATCTACCCATTGGTATTATTATTGATTTCTCTAGATTTATTTTAAGGCCTGAATGTGTATAAAATAAGTTTAAGCAAGATATAGACTCCAAAATTGACTTCATATTTGCAACAATTAATGTGGTATCATCTGCCAGTTGGCAGAGTTTATATTCTTCATTATTTACAACTATTCCTTGAATTGATTTATTCTCTCTTAAGAGGATGGCTAAGGTTTCGGATACTAAAATAAATAGCATGGCAGATATTGGGCATCCTTGTCTGATACCTCTGCTGAGATTGAAATACTGAGACAGATATCCATTATTTGAAACACATGATTGTATATTTGTATATAATATTTTTATCCATTTCATAAAATTGTTACCAAAACTATAAGCTTCTAGGCATTTTAGCATAAATGACCACTCCACTTTGTCAAAAGCCTTTTCAAAATCTACTAATAGCAGATAGCCTGACAAGTCCTTATTCTCGACATATGTCATGATATCTTTTATGATTCTAACATTCTGACCAATATACCTTCCTTTAATGTATCCAACCTGATCAGTATGAATTAACTTGGGTAAAACTTTCTGCAGTCTGTTAGATAGGGTTTTGGTCAAAATTTTGTAATCTGTGTTTAACAGACTGACAGGTCTCCAGTTTCGTAAAAATCTGAGATCTTTCCCATCGTTTGGGATAATATTTATTATTCCTCTTCTTTGATCATCAGAGAGGGATCCATTACTGAATGTATATGCAAAGCTATCATATAGTAACATTCTGATATCCGACCAAAAAAATTTGTAAAAGTTAGTAGTGAAGCCGTCGCTACCTGGTGTTTTGTCATTAGGCAATTCTCTCAAAGCCATAGCAATCTCTGAAATTGTAAGATTTTCATCACACAATTTTTTTTCTAGATTATTCAGTTTGGGGATTGGTATGTTACTTAAAGTTTTATCGGCAGCATTATTAGATCTCACATTTAAATTACTGGAGCTATAGAGATCACTGTAGAATTTTTTCTGTTCATTGAGTATTTCTGACGGGTCGGTTATTTCTAACCCATATCCAGTTTCTAATTTCTTTATATACCTTTTGTTATAATTCCGCTTTTCCATATTCAGAAAGTACTTAGTGCCCATTGAACTCTGGATCGCATTATAATTCCCTCTGATTTTTCACTCTGTATATGTTCCCATTCCTTTTTTGTTTCATAATATTCAGCTAATTTATCTTGATTATAATTCATTTCTTGGTCTAGAATATCTATTTTTTTTTTTAATGCTGTTTCAGTTTTTCTTTTTTCATAGGCAATTTTCTTGCAATAAGTTATAGTTATGGAACGTATTTGACATTTAGTAAAATCCCACAAAACATTTTTATCTTCCATGGTTACATCTTTTGTAATTGTTTTTAGCTCTTTCTTTACTATATTTATATATTTACTGTCGTGTAGCAACCTGTTATTAAATTTCCAGTAACCTGGTCCGCGTTTCTGTGTGTTTAGAATTTCTAATGATATTTTTATCAGACTGTGATCTGATTTGTTTCCAGGTTTTATATGGCAATTTTTAACTTGATATGATAGGGATTCTGAAATTAACCAAAAATCTAATCGTGATTGAACAAGACCTGCCCGATTTTTTTCTCTCTGTGTAAATTTTCGATCATTCAGGTTTCTTAGCCTCCATATGTCTACCAGGTTATATTCGTCCATTGAACTCTCTATTAATTTTGTGTATTGTGTCTGATATTCTATGCGTCCACCCTTTTTATCTGTATCTGGATTCAACTGTGTATTGAAATCACCCCCTACTATGAGGGGCCACGGTGGCAGAGTGGTAACACTCTCGCCTCCCACCTCTGCGGCCGGGGTTCGATCCCCGTCATGGCCGTAAGTGGGAAAGCTGGTAGTTGCTTGCCGTTGGTCAGCAGTTTACAGTACAGAACCCTAGCGAACTATATGTACTGGTTTCCTCTGCCCTTCCAACTACCCGTCGTGATATGACCTGTACAGTGTTGAAAGCGATGTAAAACCCCAAATAAACAAACAAACACCCCCTACTATGAGTTGCATTTCTGCATTTGACTCCAACATGACCTTCAGTCTTCTCCAAAACTGAATTTGATCTTCTAGATGATCTTTGGTAGGTGCATATATATTTAGGAGAGTAAATTTGAAGTTTTCTATTTCACATTCAATTAGTAATATTCTGCCATCTTCATCTTTTGTTTCCTTAACAACAGTTAGATCTAAGTCAAATAGCTCAGGTATTAAAATTGCTACACCTTTACTTTGTGATGACCCATTAGAAAAAATAATCTTACCACCCCATTCCTTTTCCCAATTACTTTCATCTTTAGCTGTGCAATGAGTTTCTTGGAGAAATGTTACTCCATAATGTGATGATTTCAACCAGTGAAATATATCACGCCTCTTTTTCTGGTCTCTTAGACCTCTACAGTTAAAGGAGTTGATATTTAATAATCTTGTATTAATACTCATTTTATATATTAGGCACTATGTTACATGTATTAATGTTGTGAAGTGTTTTCCTCTCAAACAAAGCATTGCATATAATTAAGTCTATAATAGAAGTACAACTAAAGTCTCCAAAACAAATTATATCATAGTAATTCTTTTCAAAGTATGTGTTGAGACTGACCCTTTCAGAATAGAATACACTAAACAATAATTCAACAGATACATACACAAGAACATAAACCAAAAACCAGGTTTTAAGTGATAAGAGCATAATTATCATTAAATAATAAATTACTGACTTTATATAAACATATTGTGACTTGGGGCAGCGGATAATGTCAATGTGATCCAGGCTGACATTTATCAGATAAATAGGTACACATGTACTAACATTTGTACTGTCTGTCGCTATGTACACATGTACTAACATTTGTACTGTCTGTCACATATTTTTGTATCTTTCCTAATCTTAAAAGGCTAGAAGTGTAACCTCAATGTAGAAACTGTTGAGCATTGTCAACTAATAATCATAAGTATGAGCCTTAATGTTTTCTAAGTACCCACAATAACTAAAGTGCATAATACCATATAAATAGGTATTATTATATGACCATTTTTCACTTTAGGCCTGAATTCTATGGATTACATTGCTGAGTTTACCAAATATTTTCAGTCCTGGTTTAAACATCTACTATGCTGACAAAAGTACATGACTATTTCCAGAATATGATGACAAAAGTACATAGCTGTTTCCAGAAGGCATGGTTTCATAAAATGTTAGCATTTCTAATAATATACTCAATTGTTGTTGCAATAAGTTTCTTGATCCATTCTAAGGTTAATGTATATTGTACACACACATGTTTACCACATTACCATTTCTTGCATATAGTATTATGAAATATCATACTTAAAAACCTTTCAACATTACAGTACTGTCTTGGCAGTATATAATATTTGTACATTTGCTTCATTAATTACATCTATCATTTAATATTTACCTCAGCAGTATAAAACTGTACTATTACTAAATTTGCTTTATTATATCTATTTCTAATCACACTGCCTACCATACTGTCTGAACTATTGATCTTCCTTTCAGTAAATCCTTACATGAATTTTTACCACAAGTTAAAAGGGATTTCTACCTTTCAATACCTCTCGCACACTTTCCATAACTGATTTAATATTCAATAGCCTAATTACTTCTTCATCTGTTTAGACACACAAACTTTGAACTCTGAATACATTTTATATTCTTTTTGTTGTTACCACAACATACATTGAGTACAATAAATTCAATTTCAACTTTCTCTTTAAGGTATATTTAACTGTATGATATCACTGCTCAATAGTTGATCAATCTTTATCACTATTCTTAGCAAGTTATTCTTTAACTCTGAATGTTTTGTGCTAAAATATTTTAAACTCTATATTTTAAATTCAATTAATCTCGTTTTTTGTTTAAAAGTGTACTGTAAAATACGACAAGGATTTCAATATTTTTATGTAGTCCACAACTATTTCAGTACTCCTATTTTGTTCATTTATGTCTAAACGTGTTTTCCAAATTTTTACTCAATGTCCTGACATTTACTATTTCAGTACTTCTATTTTGTTCATTTATGTCCAAAAATATTTTCCACATTTTTACTCAATGTCCTGACATTAACTACACTTCTTTCAGCTGAGAAAATTTAAAGTGTTTTTACCTTGGTCTTGGTTTCAGTTTTTTAATGTTTCTCGAAGATATGTTAATACCTGACCCAGAACATCCCGAAAACACATACAGGCCCTACAATTTCTTTGTGAAATTTAGAGCCGTGGCCAACATGTGGGGACAGTAATGTTTGCAAGGACATCTTAATTACTTAGAAAAAATAGTGAGTCTTGTGGCCTGGCTGTGTGTCAGTTGTTTCTATGGCCATGCAGTAAATAATGCTTGGACTAATTTCTTTTCTACAGCCATACTGTCTGAGTTTATATGTAAATAACTAAAGCTGGTCTACGTTTTACTTGCATTTCATGTGGGTGTTGTGTAGGTATAACTTCAAAGTTAAAAATAGGCGTATAGGGGCATCAACAGTACAATAAGAGGAAATTTATTACACAAATTGATTGATGCCAATTGAGTGAATGGTTGGCACCTCCCAAATAAATTCCAATCCTTTGACTCTATGTCTATCTTGGGTATTTGGGGTTATATTTACAGTGTCTTGCCATTGTATCACACTGAATCTCGTGTGTGTTTTGTGAGAGTGATCCTCTAAGTAGAAGTGCTAGGATTGGTTTTGTCATATTTGCAGTACTATTTGACACTAGAAATACACTAATAGTCCTACCTCCAAATGGTCTACCTGTTCCACTAATGGGTTGGGTCCCCGCATTTGTACAGTCGTGTGAGTCTTGCCTTATCCTTTATTGTTGGTTTGCCTGGCTAAGTGTCTTTTTGGTTGACCAAAATGCTGTGGCTGCCTGTTGAAGCAGTTGTAGAGTGTCATCACTTAGGATAGATTGGGTATAGGAATGCCCAATGTAAGTGTGATGTAAGTGGTGGACTGGGCACCCACAGTTTTCATAGCAGTGACAAAAGTAGACTGACTAGCACTAATAGACATGGTGGTGCCCATAGATAAAAGTGAAAAAGAGTTGTTTTGTGCTAGTCAGAGGTAAGTGCCTGATATAATGGTTTTATCAGGCACTTAGCTCTGACTAGCATACAACAACTCAAATCGTATGTTCACTACAAAGCCTCCCGACAATAGTTCATTACCTAGTTGATGTCTGTGTTGTAATTACTCTGTGTTTTGATAGATGAAAGGACTTTGCTGGTCTGTTTGTCGAGCCTCAGAGTCTGTCCTTAATTGTACCAGAGATTAAGTGGTAGGAAAGTCTGAATTTCAATAGAACAGAAAGATAAGAAATCAAACAGGGAAATAAATATTATTAGCAACATCTAAAAAACACTTCTTAACAAAGATTTCCAAATATAACTTCTCTTATGTATATTTTTTTATATTTTAATACTAAGTTCATATTTGAAGAGGCCAAAAAAAGTAATAGGAGTGTTGATGTACCATGATTGCATATCTGAGTTATTAGTAATACAAGATATTTCTAGTTCAAATTGCCTGTGTAAGATTTTCGTTGCACAAGTTATTCATATAAAACTTCAATTTTAGTTAAAGATTTGACTACCAATTAATTGTGCGGATGTTAATGCAGCCAGCAGACGCAGGTGTTAATTTGAACCAGCAGAACGTCTGTAACAAAATACATTTATAACCTTTGTAATAATATCTGTAACATATCTTGGAAAGACACTTGCCTCCCACCTCCGAGTTGCAGTTCAAAACTCGGCCTGTCCTCAAGAGAGAGTCAGTTGCTTGTTGTTTATTGGTAGTTTATACAGAACTTTAATCAAATGTACGTACTGGCTTCCTTCACCTCTCTAACTACTCATCCAAAATATAACCAGTACATACATACTAGTTGAAATGTAAATACATAAATAAATGTAAAATATCAGCATTTGTTTACATAAAGAGTCAGCAGAAACAGATTTATAGTAAGGGGCTTGGGAAATCAAATAATTATTATTCCATATTTATTCCCTGGTATTTGGGTCAAGTACATTGTGTGGTGGGTGATTAAAACTCCAAAAAACACTTAGTAATATGTATTACTATTATTTACTACCTGACTGCCTATATCACCTGATTTTTCGCAGCATGGTTACAATAGTTGAATAGGATATTTGTGTCGGCCCCTGATCACTAGTGATTCGACCAATATCAGGTACAACAAAATAGTTCCAACAAACAATGACTGGGAACACAAAAAAACCTTGCCTGTGGATAATGCTGACAAAAAATCAGGATTTCTTTCCAGATCCGGATCTTGAGCTCCAATTGGGATCTCGATTAACTTTGAAGAGAACCTGGTAGAAGCCACCTTGTTTTCAAACATAATGCTAACCACATCAATTAGTGTTTTAATTTTGCATATGGATATCGCTAAAAAAATCACAAAAAAAAACAAAACAATTTTGCATTTGTAAATCTGTATGTGAATCACATTTGGGGAGGATTAAGCCATGGCTGGGATCCACCTTGTATGAAATATGACTGCAATCTGATGTATAGTTTTAAAGTTATTCACACGGACAAGCAAACAGACAGATGAGATTACAATACCCTTCTCGCCAGCATTGGGGCACAAGGGTTTACAGGTGATTCTGATAAAATCAGAATTGGTGTTTGGGCGTCGTGACGCGGTAATGTGGAAACAGGTGCTAAGAAATTAAACGAGATTTAAAATTTCACTAAAACAAGAGTTATTTGTTACAATTTATGCTCATTGGCTATAACATAAGTAAAATTAATATGACTTTAACACACTATAATTATTTAGTAATATCTTTTTCACACATCAATTCAGGAAGTAAAAATGTTCATGTTGATAATATTGATATCTTTGAAACCTTTGGACTCTCGTCTCTTAAGCCCATTGTACATAAATGCAACTGAAAAAATATTACAAATAAATAAAGTATTATGTTGTTCTTAGATGTAAGCACTAATCCTGCATAACCTTATAAACTATATTTTGACTGAACTAGTTTTGAAATTATTATTGTAGGTATTCAAATATATCAGTGTACGTCTAGACACAAGATTTTGCTGCACTATACCACTCCAACATGCTATGTTTAGATACTTAAACCTTCTTTAAGCTAACAGAGGGGGCTATGGTGGTTCAGTGGTAACTATGAGATTGCAGTCTGAATCCCGGCTAGAGCTCATGTGGTAAAGCTGGTAGTTACTTTCCATCAGTCCATGATTTAGAGTACAGAACCTTGACCAACAGTATGTGCTGGTTTCCTCCACCCTTCCAACTACCTTTCATAATGAAGCCAATACAGAGGTATTAGGAATGACGTAGAACACTAAATACATCAAGCTAAAAGGATCTTTTCAAAATTGGTTGAGAAATAAGGACATTGTCATTTTAACTGAAAGTCTCTGCCATGTGGTGGCAATACCTACCAACCCAATCAAAGTTGAGGACAGTGAATGAAATTAACACCTACTGCAATTGGCAATATGTATTTGTATCATAAGGAAAGTACTTCAATATTCCTGTGTCCACTGAATTTGGTACTGATTGTGTCTGACGTCTTGGTATATATTTATACTCAGTGCAATATCTTTTTTACCATAGTACTCAAAGTGCTGTTAGACCCAACCTGATGGCAGAGGTACAGTCCAGGCTCTCAATAAGTAACTGATATCCCCTAACTAAAGGATAGAGTCTCAGAGATGACTTTTAATCAGTGTCCCTGGGGTTGTTTAGCCTGCCACTGGTGATAGGGCCCAAAAACAGAGGACCGCGGTTTTGAGTGGTCATGCAAGCCACTGAGTATTTGCCTTTCCTGAGGTTTAAACCCAGGTCCTAGTGACAGATACCATTTATATCCATAAATACAGCATTTTCTTATATTGGAGCTATCAAAAGGTTATCCACCATAAATTATGTTTGAAAAATAAGATAAACAAACCCATGTATACTTAAAAATACAGAAAAAGCTATCATACATACCATATTTATCCGTATAAATGCCCCGGGGGCAATGTATTTTTCAAAAGGAGGGGGCTACTATTACATATAAAAAAAAAATCAACTCTCGAGTCCAGTGGCAATGGGCGATAATCGACACTTACAGCCTTGATCTCGCTTGCCAGCATGTATAATGGCAGGGCAGCTTAAAATATTAGAAACAAACCTTAAATCTGAAGAAACTATAAACTTTTATTTGGTATTTCTGCAGATTTTAATGCCTCTGTGATCAAAATTGCCATGTTTTGTTGTGATTTTCTTTATTTCTCGTAAGCGGTATTCGATTGGGGAAGTACTAAGATGCATCTTTTTTTCAGTATCCCGAAATCGCAAGGCTGATGGGAGGGATGTAAAACCCCAGAATATGAACTTTCCAAAGATTGAGAAGGGGGGGGGGGGGGGAACGATTAATAGGGAGGGGGTGTTTATACGGATAAATACGGTAATTGTAATATGGGGCATCAGTGAATATAAAAAGCTCAGTTTTTTTTTAAACTTGGACTTGTAAACCATTTCTGCACAGATTTTAATGCAGTATAAACTAGACCAAGGATCATCTGTGGCCAGATGCAAGATGTATCCACCATAAAAGGGCAACGTGGTTTCGAAGATAAACAGCATTTTAATAATTGAGTTATAAGCACTTTTCAGTTTAGCTATTGTTGTTTGACCTTAAAGGAGGAGCTCAAGGTCAAATCTGATCACATCAGAAGATTCCTAGACCATGATTTACTGTGGGTTTTTTCACATTGCAAATCTCTAGGACCAATAATAATTAGCGAGTTATAAGCACTTTTAAGTTTATTCTCGTTTGACCTTGAAGGAGGGCCCAAGGTCAAATCTGAACACATCAGAAGATTCCTAGCCCATGATTTCCTATAGATTGGTTTTACATTGCAAACCTCCAGGACCAATAATAAGCAAGTTATAAGCACTTTTCAAATCTGACCACATCAGTCTCAAGATTCCAGGCCCATGATTTTTTATAAGTAAGCTTCACATATCAAACCTCTAGGACCATTAATAAGGGAGATATAAGACTTTTTCATGACTGACAAAGAAATGCCCATGGTGGCCATTTTGCTTTTCAAAATGAGGCCAAAAATATTCCCAGTCAAGATTTTGTAATCATGAATATATCCTGTGAATTTGACATCTGTACCTATAACACCCCTTGCTCTAGAGGGCCAACAAAACTCCATGGTGACAGTTGAAAAGAAAACGCCTGTGGTGGCCATCTTGTTTTTTTTAAAATGAGGCAAAAAATGTTCTCAGACAAGATTTATGGTTATCAATATATCCTGGAAATTTGAGAAGGCTAGCTATATTATTTTTTTTTGTTAGAACAGTAATTGTGAAATCTCTCTACACACTGTGGTGGCGGAGGCAAGCGAAATCCATAATATCCACTGGATAGCATCTGGTGGATACAATAAACAGCGTTTTTACCCCACAGCCCTTAAGGGCTGTCGGGGTATTGTTTTCACCCATGGTGTCCGGATGGGCGGGCGGGCGGCGGGAAATAGTTTGTCCGGGCTGTATCTCAGAAACCGTAAGGTGTAGGAAGTTGATACTTGGTAGGGACATTGGTTAGGGGGTGTAGGTGTGCAACGTCATGGTCTGACCTTGATTTGACCTTTGACCTTGCCGTAGTGACCTTGAGTTTGAAAATCTTGTCCGGGCTATATCTCGGAAACTGTAAGGTGTAGGAAGTTGATACTTGGTAGGGACATTGGTTAGGGGGTGTAGTTGTGCAACGTCATAGTCTGACCTTGATTTGACCTTGCCGTAGTGACATTGACCTATAAAATCTTGTCCGGGCTATATCTCGGAAACCGTAAGGTATAGGAAGTTGATATTTGGTAGGGACATTGGTTAGGGGGTGTAGGTGTGCAACGTCATGGTCTGACTTTGATTTGACCTTTGACCTTGCCGTAGTGACCTTGACCTATAAAATCTTGTGCAAGCTATATCTAAGAAACCGTAAGGTGTAGGAAGTTGATATTTGGTAGGGACATTGGTTAGGGGGTGTAGGTGTGCATCGTCATGGTCTGACTTTGATTTGACCTTTGACCTTGCCGTAGTGACCTTGACCTATAAAATCTTGTGCAAGCTATATCTGAGAAACCGTAAGGTGTAGGAAGTTGATATTTGGTAGGGACATTGGTTAGGGGGTGTAAATGTGCAACGTCATAGTCTGACCTTGATTTGACCTTTGACCTTGCCGTAGTGACCTTGACCTATAAAATCTTGTCCGGGCTATATCTCGGAAACCGTAAGGTGTAGGAAGTTGATACTTGGTGGGGATATTGGTTAGGGGGTGTAGGTGTGCAACGTCATGGTCTGACCTTGATTTGACCTTTGACCTTGCCGTAGTGACCTTGACCTATAAAATCTTGTCCGGGCTATATCTCGGAAACCGTAAGGTGTAGGAAGTTGATACTTGGTGGGGATATTGGTTAGGGGGTGTAGGTGTGCAACGTCATGGTCTGACCTTGATTTGACCTTTGACCTTGCCGTAGTGACCTTGACCTATAAAATGTTGTCCAGGCTATATCTCGGAAACTGTAAGGTGTGGGAAGTTGATATTTGGTAGAGACATTGGTTAGGGGGTGTAGGTGTGCAACGTCATGGTGTGACTTTGATTTGACCTTTGACCTTGCCATAGTGACCTTGACCTATAAAATCTTGTGCAAGCTATATCTCAGAAACCGTAAGGTGTAGGAAGTTGATACTTGGTAGGGACATTGGTTAGGGGGTGTAGTAGTGCAAGGTTATTGTGTGACCTTGATTTGACCTTTGACCTTGCCGTAGTGACCTTGACCTATAAAATCTTGTCCGGGCTATATCTCAGAAACTGTAAGGTGTAGGAAGTTGATACTTGGTAGGGACATTGGTTAGGGGGTGTAGTTGTGCAACGTCATAGTGTGACCTTGATTTGACCTTTGACCTTGCCATAGTGACCTTGACCTATAAAATCTTGTCCGGGCTATATCTCGGAAACTGTAAGGTGTAGGAAGTTGATATTTGGTAGGGATATTGGTTAGGGGGTGTAGGTGTGCAACGTCATGGTCTGACCTTGATTTGACCTTTGACCTTGCCATAGTGACCTTGACCTATAAAATCTTGTCCGGGCTATATCTCGGAAACCGTAAGGTGTAGGAAGTTGATATTTGGTAGGGACATTGGTTAGGCTGTGTAGGTGTGCAACGTCATGATTTGACCTTTGACCTTGCCGTAGTGACCTTGACCTATAAAATCTTGTTTGGGCTATATCTCGGAAACTGTAAGGTGAAGGAAGTTGATATTTGGTAGCGACATTGGTTAGGGGGTGTAGGTGTGCAGCATCATGGTGTGACCTTGATTTGATCTTTGACCTTGAAATAGTGACCTTGACCTGTAAAATCTTTTCTGGGCTGTATCTCGGAAACTGTAAGGTGTAGGAAGTTGATACTTGGTAGGGACATTGGTTAGGGGCTATAGGTGTGTATTATCATGGTGTGGCCTTAATTTGACCTTTTACCTTGTCGTAGTGACCTTGACCTTTAAAATCTTCTTGGACCTTTGGGTCTGTCTTTTTATGCAGATTAAGCAAAAGTCATATTAGAATTTATTAAGAATTTTACTTTCATAACTTCCCATTTGTAAGAGATAGAATTTCATCAAGTGAGCCACAGATTTTGCTCCAACACCACAATAAGCATTCATTAAATGTATTACAACTTATGTATGCATGGTAATATTCTAACCATCTAAACCATAATTCGGCCATGCAGATGTAGATAAAGAGTGTTGAATTTTAGTTTACTGATTAATGCTGTCATCTTGTTATTGAATTATCTTGTTTTAATACTTCATCTTTATACGCATTATCTTTCTTTTAAACATTATTTCTCCATTTAAACATTGTTTGGACCTTTATACAGCTGACAGTGCTCTGAAAGTATCCTGAGGTTTGTACTGGTACAGTACTTCTATATCTCATGGTGTTGAAAATATTTCCCTAGGCTGTGGGGTACGGGCATCTCTGATGCTATTTTTTTCTATGTAGCTAAAATTTAATAGCTAAGTTTCACAAATTTTTTCTTTAAAATCCTGAAATCACTGAGCATTCAGAGTATGTGTTTTAATTTCATGAAAATTGCACTTTAAAAAAATGTAAACACAATTCAGTGTAGTTATTAATCTTATTGTGGACCTTTTTTTCTGTTGCAGAACCAACATATGAAAAAAAAAACAATTGGCTAATTATTACCATTCCACACAATCCACAATTCACATGTCGCTCTCCACTGGACTGTGATTGTACTTTGCACAATTGAATGCATTTCCATTGATACAGAACATTCAATATCCCACTACCGTAATTTCACTGATAGACACTCGCTCTTTAATTATCCCCCCCCCCCCCCAAATTTTAAATACAACAATTTCGTCTGACCAGGCATTGGAAATTGACAAAATATTTCTTGTGAAAAGCCCAATTTGAGAGTATTAAATTTTATAGTTTTTCAGCCAGGATTTTGCATGTCATACAAATTATTTATTTTACTTATTTGCCATAAACATAGTGAACAATACAGTTACAAAGAAAATGTTAAATGCATAGGCATAGTAAATGTAGCAAAAATATATATATATAAAAAAATAAGCAAGATGCAGTAAAGAATAAACACTATGAATTGTGTCTGTGATTATTTTTTAATTTTACACTTAAATGAAATTGGACAGAAAACAGAATGTTAATATTTAAGTAATATGTTTACAGTAGTTGTTTCACTTTGGTAAATAAAAGGCCTGAATGGTGACATTATTATGTTATCAATGCTCGCCTCTTGCCATAAAGGTCATCACCCTGGGGTGATTATTACAGGACATACGGTATTTTGAGTAGAATCTGTGATATTTGTCAAGGAATTTGAAATTGATCATAGCCCCCCCATTCCCCCATCTTCTCATTTAACTTTTAACTAGCTTCATGAACATTCTTCTTACATTTTTTCATTTGTTGAACATTTTTAGACTTTTAATAAATAATTTTTAATTCTAGGCCAGATATTACCTTCTTCACCCAGTTAGGAATTTATTTAGCTATTACTAATCACTGTAATATCAATTGCCAACGTAATTTTTCCATGTGTTTGGGGAGGGGAGGGAGGGGGGGGGAAGTGGGGAGGGGGAGTTATTGATGTTAGAGCAATACCTTCCACAGAGCCTATAAACATGCACAGTGTTTTAGTCAATACCTGAACAGCATATTCGGATAAAAACATCCTTTAACTATTTATATCTACAGTTACACACACACATTGAACTGTGTTCATAGCCTCACAGTTATTATTTTGAAAAGCATTAATAGGAACCTCGTCCCTTCAGGGGGATGAAAAAAATGACTTCAATAGAGTTGTCTATTGCTTTAAAGTGCATCTGTTTAGTGTTTTATTGCATTTAAATACACCTATAATCGAGATATGTTGTTATTTTTATGAGTACACAAAAATGAATTTTGGAAAGACTGTCGCATGTACTTAATTTGGCAACCTAAATTGGCAGAAATTTTACATACTGAAGACTATGTATAAACAGAAAAAAAAACTATTATTAGAAGCAGTTTTTAAGATGTCCCAGGACATCGGAAAAATTGCTGTGATTTTGGCTGATGTACAAATGGAAGTCAGACATAACTAGAATTTAAATCCTGTGGATATTGGAGCTTCTAGTTATACAGAATCCACAGCGATTGTAATTGTCTACTTAAGTCTAGAATATACAGCCTTTATGCTGATTATGACGTGGATTACAACAATGTTCATCACTCGTTGGAATGTGTTTTGCCTGAGATATGTTTGTGTGAAGGTTTTATATAAATTACTATGTCATTAAGGTTCACACTTTAAGACAGCCTTTTTTAAGATATGGGACACTAATTCAGATAATGAACTGACTCATAGTGAAATGCTCATTTTATCAGCATTTGGAGAGATGAATCAATATCAAAAACATAAATAATTATTTGCTTCTCATAGGAAATCATTGATTTTTAAGCATATCTTTCATTCCTTAAGATGAGAATTTATTATATGTATTTTTTGTCGGCCTTTTAATTTAAGTCTATCAAAATATGTTTCACAAAGCAAGTGGTACTTGAAACTACAAGATGTAATCAGAAAATTGAACTTTGGAATCAATGATTAGAATATGTACATATTGACATTTAACACACCTAGATATATATATGTATGTATATGTACAGGTTTTTGTGTACACATACAGTTGCAGTGTACACAATGTTTGCGATTGGGGAGTAGCTCTGTTTACAATTACGCAAATGCCCGATCAAATATCACAAGCTGACTATGTCAGTTAGCATGCACAGATGTGTTGTGTGATAACCATATAAGTCTGGATATAGGATCGGAATTATATGCATACAAGGAAATGTCTGGGCATAATTCTGGAGATTTATGTTGCCTAGAGATGGATAATGTGATTTAAAAAACCGGATATCATAACTGTTATATCTGTATATATGTGTTTGTGTTGGAAATACAATTACAAAGTGATAGTAAATAACTTGGCTGTTGCTCATTAAAAACAACTGGATTAAAAACAATCGTAAGCACGATAGTGACTGACTTGTAAAACTATGGGATTTAAAGTGTTTGTAGACAAGTTTGTGATATTGACTTGTGATATAACTATTAATAAACTGTTGATAAATTTGGAAACAAGATTTTAGCAGATGAAAATGTGATTAAATAAACAACTGGATTTTTGTTACAAGGAAGTAGATTGCTTGAATTCTCATTGAGGATAACAGTACAATTGAACCATTATTGATTATATATGATATATTGTGAGATAGTCAATATTACTATCGTTCATGTGATCTATATACGTATATTTCACATATTATTAACAATATGACATATTTGGAAAGAGTATAGCTTGCCAATGCTCCTTATAGGCTGTACTAAACCAACCTTAAGGTTGTAAACATATTGATGAGGCGTTTACTGTTGCTGATACATCTTTGAATATATACTCCACCTACCTATCAACATGTATAGCTCAGATCCTTACAAACGTCCATCCTTAACTCGTGGATTTATTCCATCTTTCCAACAGGAGCGTATGGCTCGGTCACTAGGGCGACGCAATGACGTGTCCGCATCCGTACACCACGGACAGACAGACAGAGATGTAAGCAGAATAGAAATACCTGCAGAATTGGCATATGTGTACAGCAAACTTGACGGTAAGTAACAGACAAATTATAGTGCACTGTAAATGGCGTACTTTTTGGTGTCTTAAATTGACATGCCTCTCAAATCGGCACAAAATGGAATACAGATTACCAGTTAATAAACTGGTAAGTGTCTTCTGCAACATTTGTACATTACACGGAATGGACCATACCATATAAGATTAAAGCGATGGTAACCAAGGTAATGATGAACATAAATTAAAATATACTTAAGAATTTCCGAGTGCATTTTCTGAGTTTTGTACCGATTCGGGGCACTGATTGGTAATGGAAATGGTATTATGGGCTGCTAAAAAGCCCTATAAAAGATTAATTCATTGGACATTTTATGGGTACAGTATATAAGTAACTTACGCTTGTGTCCCCTTCTAATACACACAACCAGTACAGAAACACTCGAAGAGCACAAACATCCACCAAGGCACATAATAATAAGTAGATGGGAAAATCCAGATTGGTTATTTTTTGTATCCAGACAGTGATCCAGGTCACTCTCAAAATTAAATGGGATCTAAGTTGGACCGAGACCCATCTTCTGATTTTTGTTAATGAAGTTCCAACCTGTAGTATTTGTGTAATCCTGCTAACAAACAATTAGACAAACGGTCTTGAAAATAATACCTCCTAGGCAGAGGTACAGAGTAAGCGTTTTGTGCTGAAGTTCTGCCAAGTCACTTACAGTGAACTCTAAAACATTTACTGACCAATTTTACACCCACCTATACAGTCTTTAAGTTTATTAGCATTGGAAAAAAGATTACAAGGAGAGAAGGTTGCGTCTGGCTGAGGGAGTTGGCTCAGAGGATTATAAATTGCCTTCACAAACTTGTTGATACCTGCTGAGTGGGGAATGCCCGAATATAAAATAACTCTTAGTCTCTGACTCTCTGTAACTCATTGTAACTATTTGGGTTAATGCCATTTCCTATGCAATGCAAATCTGGAAACTCTATCTTTTTTTTAACAGAATGATTTTTCCCTGTGATAAGTCTTGAGCCTGTGGTTGATTTATGCGGGGAGAGACCACTTGTACACTTCTGCAGTGCCCATAAATGCTTTATCTGAATGGTCTTTTCTTAGTCTGATGTATTGGCGGCCACAACAAGTGCAGGAAATAATGTAAATTAAGTTTAACTGAATTCTAGAGATGGGTTGGTATTTCCAGTGTAAATTCTGAAAGTGTACCCCCCCCCCCCCCCTTCATTTTATACCTGGGTAGATACTGGTGGCCTCATAGAATCTACCCCACCCCCCCCAAATTACACCCCAGGGTAGATTTGGGGAGGCCTCTCAGAATCTACCCCCCTGCTCTTAGTTAATACAGGTAACTGGTAATTTATCTGACTAAGTATTTACGCTTTTTAAAATGGGTCGCTGAGAAATGAATTCATATGTAACATGTACATGATGTGCACAACTGTACATACAAATCATTTTTATTGAAAGTGTGTGATTTGTGTTGCAAATATAGTACATTTGTAATACTTGAGTCAAGCTAAGGTGAAAGT
This sequence comes from Sabellastarte sp. h YS-2021, assembly GCA_964017235.1. Classification (NCBI taxonomy): domain Eukaryota; kingdom Metazoa; phylum Annelida; class Polychaeta; order Sabellida; family Sabellidae; genus Sabellastarte; species Sabellastarte sp. h YS-2021. The sequence goes on from OZ024931.1 coordinate 147,443,759, forward strand.
AGTTATAGTAAAGTGATTAGCATTGGTAATTCAGATTTTTCAACAGAAACCCTGTTAGGCAGTTATATTAATGGAACCTATTTTCATGTACTCAGAGGTCCTGGAGTCTCAGTTAATCCCAAACTATGAAGGGCCCTCCCATAATCTACCCAGGTATAAAATGAAGTGGGGTGGGGTGGGGAGGGGGTTATAATCTGGAGGCTTACACCGGTATTAAGGGCATAATACTGAAATACTGTCCATGATACCTTATAATATGAAACATCTCAATTCTATGAACCTTTCTATTATATTTTTTTTTGGAAAAAAATTACTAATCAACCAGCATAAATAAATTTAGAGCGTTTACTAAATTAAAATAAATGTAGGGTTATTGCTCGTACTTGTAATTGCACGTGCCTTACTGTTTTATATTGTACCATTGTTGTTCATAATTGACATTGTAATTTCAAGTGATGACTCCTTTTAAGTTAATTTCCAAGGTATGTTATAATTCTGAAAAAAAGATTGTAAATGGAAGATTGGTTATCAGAGGGAGGTAGACACTCAGAAACAAAAGGTACAAGTATTCCCTTATTTTGATTTTTAAAATATACTCCTGTAAATGGGAGCTTGGTTCTCAGGATATTAGAAAAAATTTAGAAATAAAAGGTTTCATAAGTTTACTGCCATGTCAATAATTTGATTAAAATAAATTAGTGAGTAGGTGAATTACATATAAAGCGTAAATTATACTTTTCCAAAATAACCTAAAAGCTGGACCTCAGAGCAATGCCCTCAGTGTCATCAACAGAATCTGAAGTTTTGTCAACAGGATTTCAAATTCAGCAATTTCATTAATATGGTAAATCTTTATAATAATGTTTATTCAGAAAAGCCAAAAAAATGACAACACAATTTGGTGTTTCATCCAACAGCTAAAATAGTTTAGAGCTTTTGACAGTATCTGTCTCTTCACTGAAGTTAAGAGTCAATGGGTTATGTTAGAACTGGGATGGGTGACCGCCTCAGTGCACTACTCGTGTCTCTGATGGCTTTGCTCTCGTGCTAGTAGACCAAAAACCCCTTTCGGCCATGTTTCTTGAGCACTTCTCGATTATGAAACTCAATTTTGATTTAACCTACATTGAAAAAGGTACTGACAACTTTTGCTACAGAGCTGTAACATTGTGCGTTGCAGGTCTGTTGGACCTGAAAACTTTTGTGGTAAACTTCATGCATTTCCACAACTGGTTTTAAACATTTGTAACCGAATGCTAGTTTTTAAGAACACATGAACCAACAACTAGAGGCACAAGTTTTGAAAATTGAAAAAAACAAATGTTAAAAGCCCAGGAGGATTACTATAAGGACACAGACAGTAATTTCTCTCGAGCATAGCTATTATAGCATTCTTGTACAGTATTAGATCAAAGTGTCACCAATTTAAATAAAGATATTCACACCATTATTGATTGTTCAGTCAAATAATTTCACATTCACAGGTATTTCAAAACATGTGTGGCAAAGTTAAAAATGTGAAATCAATAGTTCTCTGAGATGTTATTGGCTTTTTTCCTTACGTTACAGTTCAGATTCCGTCACAAGATTCTCTGTTCCAGTATAAACGGAGGAATTTTGAACAACAATAAAGAAAACAGTCAGAGAGGTTTATTATTGATTGCTCAAAAACCAATGATTTTACAATTGCTAGGAAAATGGTATTAAATCATTGCATTTTGGATTGTAATGAATATCATCAGCTGGGAATACTGTGTATTGAAGTTACAGCGAAAAGTATTGATCCACTTTCACTAGTGTGCTTGTACTTAAAACCCCAGTCGCACTGTTATGAATGTGCCCTCCCACGGCCTCAAGAATGCAATCAGGGGTATAATTTTGTTAGTCATGTAACTTACCTTTAAACAAACACTAACAGGCAGTAAACCAGATATTCGGTTTTTTTGTTTCACGTACTATTCAGGATGTCACATGTAAACAGTAAATTTACTATTAATATTTGGTCAGTTTCAGTTTCCTGTGAGATTCATAAATACACAGGATTTTTGAGTTTTAAAGTCAAATTACAAATTTTAATGACCCATTTATACTGTTCAATGTGATCATACCAATATGTGTATGACATTTTCTTCATCTGACTTCATCTTTCCTTTCTGTTGTGTAAATATAAACCTTGTACATGTGTAGTGTAGCCAACCCCCATACCCCCCAAACCACACCCCACCCTCACCCCTGTGGCGTGTACATTTCTGTTTAACACATGAGAGCACGAGGAAGGTTTTTCTAACATAAAAAAAAAATCGCCAACATTTTGAAATGGCAGGCCTACCAAATACAAATCCTGACTTATTAAATCTTACGGATACTACTAAAACACAACATGCATTGAGCTAGAAACGAGCCCTGGTGAGTGCCATTTTTTGTGCCCAGATATAGGTCGTGATGGCAGTACAGAACAGTGTGACCTAGTTATTAGATTCATAAATCCATAAAAAAATATCAGTTGCAAGTAACAATGATTAGTTCTGAGCTATCATTTATGTAGATGTTAATTTGAATATCATACGTTATGTTTCATGAATCGCGTTTTCTGATTTATAGTTGCACTGGAAGTAAAAAAATATGGTTTTTTATAAGAAACCAGCTTAGTTACATCAACTTTAAAAAAAACTACCAAATATTTGAATATTTGCTAAATAATGTGATCAAATATTTGATTAATGGTAATTTTGCCATTAGTCTGCAGCCTGACCTCACACTTGCTAAGATCTGTAGCCTAAATATTGCAATTGTAGATGTTGTTGAGGCTGCCTAATAATATACATTTGTAATACAATTACTAAGACAAAAGCAAATTAAAAAAAAACAATTATTTAAGGCATTACACTTGACTCTACAAGAAGCAGTATTATACTCAATTGTAGATTTTAGTTGAATTTTTCACAACATGTTTTTAAAAACTTTTGTGAGGAAGAATTTCTATCCTGAGCCCTATGAAGACTAAGTTTTTTTTAATCTCTCAATAAACGTTCTCTGCTTTCCAAGATTGATCTTGAGTGGGTGTGGAAATCTGTGTTCTTGAATTGTTGCATTTGGAAGTAGGTTAATTGTGAGACCATGCTTCTCAGTCATACAACTTATGTTTTTAGTGATAATGCACAGAGTTAAATTTTTTACTCACATTTTTCCTCATCTGTTTGGGTAGGATGAGTAATATCAGGGTCCTGATTTCAAAGATGCCTAGGTTTTTACAATAGGTCATGAAAGTGAAACTGGGGGTGTAAAATGATTAATTCCTTACTTGGCTTTAAAACATGAAATTAACTGACAATACTCAATATTTTATATAGTCTAGATCTTTCATCTTATTTTTGACAATATTTTATTCATTCTTTTTAACTAGACAAAATTGAGAATAATTGTCTTTTAGTGTGTCCCAAACTGACTTTAAGTTCCAGTCAACTGTATTCACAACCCAGAGTCTTTAAAAATCAAGTAACAGGAGACACATAAAACAGGTATGCAGCCATACAACACCAGGATCAAAAGGAAAACTCTATATTTTAATCAAGAGAACTAAAACTAGCACATATTAGTTGGGCCATTAAGTTAAAGTGGGGTGCTGTAGTTTTCTTGTCTGTACCAAATTAAGTCCAGCAGTACTGAAACAGGTTTTTCAAAGGTGCAATAAATGACCTGTCAACAGTAACTGTAATGTAGTTATTTACACACTTTGATATATACTGCAGTTTTATTGGATGTTTTTGTTTTCGTGTGTTTCATGTCATAAATACCTTACATTCGAATGAGAGTAACAGTTTGTTTGTATTTGTATGTGCTATTTTTTATCACATTCTTTGCTCTGTAAGCATAAAAGCTAACATATAGATATTCTCGTAGCGAGAGTTTATGTTCAAATTAATTTGTAGCCAAGATAAAACTGCCTCTTTACTAGTCGTTTATTGACATTGTCCAGACAAACTGCAAAGCGTCTTAGTAGCTGAATGGTTATGTGTTTGGGTGTATTTGCTTGTGTGTCTGTGTTCACGATAACTCTGAAAGTAATGAGCAGGAGACGTATTCTACAACAAATGTCAATATTTAGATAAGGTGACCTTAGATCTAAGTAAGGAAGGTTTTTCACTTAAGTTTTTCTTGCACTTTGTATTCTCAAAACAAAAGTTAAGAATGTTCAGTTTCTTCATTTCTTACTTGAAATCCAAGAAATACTTGAAATATAGGTTAGAATAGAAATGATCTAGGTATTGTTGTCGAATACAGCCCCTGATCTTTCTGAATTTTTACACCACAGCCGTTAAGGGCTGTCTGGGTATTGTTTTCACCCATGGTGCCCGGATTGGTGGGTGGGTTTCCGGAAAAAGTTTGTCTGGGCTGTATCTCAGAAACCGTAAGGTGTAGGAAGTTGATACTTGGTAGGTACATTGGTTAGGTGGTGTAGGTATGCAACATCATGGTGTGACCTTGATTTGACCTTTGACCTTGCCGTAGTGACCTTGACCTATAAAGTCTTGTCTGGGCTATATCTCGGAAACCGTAAGGTGTAGGAAGTTGATACTTGGTAGGGACATTGGTTAGGGGGTGTAGGTGTGCAACGTCATGGTGTGACCTTGATTTGACCTTTGACCTTGCCGTAGTGACCTTGACCTATAAAATCTTGTCTAGGCTATATCTTGGAAACCGTAAGGTGTAGGAAGTTGATAGTTGGTAGGGACACTGGTTGGAGGTGTGCAATATCATAGTTTGACCTTGATTTGATCTTTGACCTTTAGCTCTGCCAAGATGTGTTCACCTGCTATATTTGAGACATGTTTTTCTTTGGACAAAGGTATATGGATTGCTGCAACTGATTATTATATGTACTTTTACATAATTGTGCTATTTTCCATTGACATCTATTCTCCAGTTAATAAATTTTACAGCGTCATAATTTTTAGTTTACTGATTAACATTGTCATCTTGCTACTGAATTGTCTTGTTTTAATACTTCATGTTTGCATACATTTTCTTTCTCTTAAACATTAGTTTCTCTACTTAAACATTAGTTGGAGCTTTATATAACTGACACTGCTCTGAAAGTATCCAGATCTTTGTACTGTTTCACTACTTCTATATCTCATGGTGTTGAAAATTATTTTGCCAGGCTCTGGGGTACGGGCATCTCTGATGCTATTTTTTGTCTTGGTAAGGCCTTAGCCACAGGAAGAAGTGATTACATTTTGAGAAAGATCTGGATCATCTATCGTACAGATGTATAGCAATACGATAATAAAACATGATAAATATTAACACTTTTTTACAATTAAGAGTATGCTGTAAAACACCTTGTAATGTTCATTTTGTCAGCCATGTTTGTTAAATGTTACACCAACGGGAAGTCAGTCCTACATAGACTACTACTTTAAATATTGTAAGGTAGTTGTTAAACTGATGGACAAAAATTGTTATACTAGTGATTTTTTTGTTTTAAAGGAAGCCTATTTGGAAACCTGCATGGTCCCTAGGCTTTTAGTACAAAAATGATGATATTTGCACGTTTTTGAAGGTTTGTGGGCATTGATATTGTAAATAAAGTAGTAAAACTTTGCCCGTGCCCCACAGCCCAGGGAAGAAGTATTGAACACCATGAGATTCCTCTCCTAAGGCATGTATAGTTTGTATCAGAACCCTATCTCTCTTTTCTAAGGCAAACAGCTCAATAATAAGTAAATGGGAAAATACGGATCCTCGATATTTTTTTTGTATCCAGGGCGTGATCCAGATCACTCTCAAAATTTAATGGGATATACGCTGAACTAAGATCCATATCTTCTCTCATTTTTTTCACTGACGATCCAACCAGCAGTTTTGGCCAAATCCTGCTAACACACAAACAAACAAACAATCGGTCATGGATTTAATACCTCCTTGTTGGAGATGATAAATTCAGTACATTATCTTGTATTTACTCTTCAGTTTTTATGTTTGTATATATTTTAGGCTGGGATCCTCCGCACACGGAGAGACATCTCATCACAGCTGCAGGTCATGTGACCACAGACAATGACACTCCACCCAGACTGCCAGATGACATCAATGCCTACGCCTTCAACAAATTTGTCAGTGTCTACTTTAATAAGGTGAGAACTTAGCCGATGGACTATTTATGAAAAAATAAACAACTCCCCCCCCCCCCCCCCCCCCCCCCAAAAAAAAAAAAAAAATGCAGTTTTTAGTATTAAATGCAGTAATTTGTGCATTTGTCAGTGCTTTGGTGAACTTGTCAATATCAATCAGTGGTAATGAAGGTGTTATACCATTTGTCAAAGTTAATCTTTTTACTTTGAATTAATTCAGTTTTATGGCTGAGGAGTCAGTTTTCTTATTGACTCACTTTTTTCATTTTTGGATACATTTGTTTGTCTGTTACTCCCAACAGGAATGAACAGTTCTTTCTGAAATTTTTTATGTGTTTAAATGCCTGACCAAAATAAGTAGTGACTAAATTTTAGGATAGATGTGGATTGTATTCTGAATACAAAAAAAAAATCCCATTTTCAGTGTATTTTTGATGACTTTGGTTTCTGGTTGACATTACTTCAAAACTAATGAGCAGATTTTCCTGGAACTTTGACTGTAGGCAGAAACTGGCTAAAGGAGGGATTGGTGACACTTTGGGAAAGAACCAGATATTCTGGATACAAAAAATTTTTAGAAATTCCCCCCCCCCCCATTTTAATTGTAATTGGATTTTTATAATGCTTAATCGCCCCCACATATGGGACTCTTAAAAGTGCAACATCACCAAAACTACAAAACTATCAACCAAAATCCATGTCCAGGGACATAAAGAGGTCTAGCATCACAAAAAAACGTCTGGTGGGGGGGACCTATAGACTAAGATGGGTATGCCTTGGTTTAAGGTAGGATTTACTGTATTTATCCATACAAATGTCCTCTCTCTATTAATTAATCTCATCAGGAAGAGCACTCCACATACTGGTTGAGGTCTGCACTCTTCAAGTGCTTTGGGGCCACGGTGGCAGAGTGGTAACACTCTTGCCTCCCACCTCTGCGGCCGGGGTTCGATCCCCGTCATGGCCGTAAGTGGGAAAGCTGGTAGTTGCTTGCCGTTGGTCGGCAGTTTACAGTACAGAACCCTAGCGAACTGTATGTGCTGGTTTCCTCTGCCCTTCCAACTACCTGTCGTGATATGACCTGTACAGTGTTGAAAGCGACGTAAAACCCCAAATAAACAATAAACAATCTTCAAGTGCTTTATAGTTCCTTCTGTTTTTTCAGGACACGTCAATGTTTGTCAGGAAGGAGCCAATCAAATCGGCTTTCCTGCCCAAGTCCAGTAACTACGACAACAAGGAGGCGGTGGCTGTTTTCAAACTCATCTTGAGATTCATGAACGACACCAAGATGTCCGCCAAACAGGAACAGGTAAGTGCGGTTATGGTTTATGTAGGAACTGAAATACCATGTCAATATCAATAGCAAACTCTAATATGGTTTTACATATATTGATTAATATTGAAATAAAATTGCTGGAATAGTGGACATTTGTACAGCATTTTAATCTGGCTATTTTCACCACTTAAGCAATTAGAATCGCTGATACAAGCATTGTAGTATATCAAATGTAATTCAAAAGATATTTAAACTGATCATAAATTCAAGGTTTGTTGGTTTCAAAGGCAATATAATTTTTCAAGTAGTTCATGTAATATCTTGGCCTCTGGTGACAGGAAAAAAAGACAATAAAAGTAATAATAATAATAGAAGGATTTATAGAGAGCGAAATTGATATAAATCCTCTGATGTGCTTAAGTCCAAGAAGGATTAGTCCAGGGACAGATACGGGTAAATATCCAAAAAGCACCAGCCAGGGTATGACTAAGGTGCGGGGTATGCTAATCTAAACAAGTGAGTCTTGAGCTGGTTCTGAAACCATGTATTGTCTGCTAGGATCTCGATACAACAATATTTTTTAAAAAGATGCCTCTTCACTTGACAGAAAACATCAAAAATCACACTTTTAATATTGACATTAAAGTCAGTGAGCTATATTGATCAATATTGATATTTTGATATATTTTCCCTTTCCTAGTAACAGTAGTGCAGTGACAGACTTGATTTCTCCCTATAGTGTATTGGGTTTGAGCTTTGCACTTAACTTATTTGGTATATGCTGTTAATTTTAATTAATAGGTTACTTGCTTACCTGAAAACAGTCTGGAATTAAGAGTCTGGTGCACTTAGGTCCACTTTATGGTAACCTTCATTCTCTTTTAATTTACATTTCAGACACTAGGGGCCTACGTAGTACAGAAGGCCCTGTCCAATCTGTCTCTGCGGGACGAAGTGTATGTACAGCTCTGTAACCAGCTCTATATGAACCCAGATGAGATGGCGTCTCAGCAGGGCTGGCTTCTCATGGCCGCCTGTCTCAGTGGCTTCCCTCCGACTGAGACACTGGCCAAGTACCTGCTAAAGTGAGTGTAAAATTTACCATTCAAAGCTGTCTGCCTGTACTTAAACTGCACTCTTGTGACATGGCCTGCTAACCACTCGGTAAAATTGACAGTCGTAGATGTTCATTCCATATTTTGAACGTGTTTAAAAGTCTTTAAGAGTGGGCATTTCTGTCACAGGTTGTCACGAATGATCTTTTTATTTGTAAGTTGCCTACAGCTATATATATATTTAGACAGCTACGACTTATATTCAGGGTGTTGCAATATCTTATGGTATTATTACAAGTACTCTTGAAGATTCTTTTGTTAAAATGAAACTGAGTGACCTTGTCCCAACTGGTGCTTAGCTGTTTATTTTTACGAGTTATCTTTACGAGTTGTATGAGTTTACGAGTTGGATTAGTTGGGAGCAAGCTATAACACCTCATTGTTGATTGTCAGAGTCATCTCTTCATTTGGAACAGATCACATTGTTTCACTGTGTTAAAAGTTAAGAGATTGTCACAATCACAACAACTGTAAGACACCAGCTACAGTATGCAACAGAATATAACTTTGTTAGTAGTGGATGCGCAATTTGGACATTTTGTGAGGGGGGGGAGGGGCAGGGGTTATATTGTCTGATTCCGGATTCTGAAAAAGCTTTATTCTAGCATATCTCCAGCCATGAACAAGAAGTGAAGTTTATAAAAACAAAATCTGGTAAGTTTACATTAAAAACTACAGTGGAACCTCTATTATCCGGCCCTCTATTATCCGAATTTTCAATTATCCGACCTCCAATCCACTCTCCTAACTCCATTAAAACCTGTTATTTTAGGCTTTCCATTATCCGACCTTTCTATTATCCGATCTAATTGTTACTCACCCAAGAGGGTTGGATAATGGAGGTTCTACTGTACTATAATATGTGATGAAAGTGTAAAATTTCTTCAGATTTATGGGTTATTTCAAATATTTACAGCATAAGTTTTTACGTATATATAAAATGATGATATTGATATACAATTTTGCACATTAATATCTGCAACCCTCTTCCAAAGCAAAAAAATATCGCTAATATCGATAAATAATATAGACAGTATTTCGTAGCCATGGTTGTTATTTACCAACTGAAAGTAAGAAAAAAATATCATATATACAATTATTTGAACTTTTGAAATGGTGATTGAACTTGCATGAAAAATCTTATTTCAATAATACTTGTTGTTATAAATGCCCCGTGTATTAACCAGAGAAATTAAGGTATACCTACAAAAATACTGTATGGTAGTAATGGGGAATTGCTACAATTTTACTTGATGATGTTCAAATTAGTAAAAATGTCAACGATCATAGATCGTTGCTTATCAAGGAGTCAAAATGTGAACAAATAACACAAAAACTACTGTAATATTGGATTGACGAACTGGATGTAAGTATACCTTTATAAATGTGACCAGTGCTAATTTTCCTTAAGCATAGGTCACAGAGCTATTTCATAATTCAGCATTTATGGAAGGTCCTATAAATTCCTGCATTGTCAATATTTTTGAGACTTCGTGTGGCGATTTCGTGTCATTTGACTTGCGAAATGTTTCCATGTCTCACATGTACATTGCAAAATTCACATATAATTGCAATACTGTGTTTTATCGAGGATTAAGTGTATAATACAAGTTTCAAGAGGTCTGGAATTACCGTAGTTTCTGTAATAATCGCCCCAGAACAGTTTTCAACAGTATTCAATTATAACACAAAAAAGATTGGGTCTTTTATGTACTAACAATACAACTACCTGGACATATTTATTTCTCTCTGGTATTTTTCTGACTTCCCACAGTTGTGACACTGGTAAGAAAAATGACTGACGATATTAAGAATGTAAGAAATATTCTTACATACCTGTAAACGTGCACATGTTACTATAAAGTACTCAAGTGACAAATATTTAGGGTTTTTTCAATTCAAAGTAATTTATCTATCATAACTTGAGTAAATATCGACAAAGCCTTGAGCAAAATAGACAAAAAACAAAATTTAATCTCAGCATAAGTTTTTGTCCTTTTCTCCAAAAAACTGATGCTTGTACAGAAATACTCTGTATTGGTTTATGTTGAAGTTGTTTTTCTTTTCACTCCTGCTGTCAATTTCTTGTATAAATTCCTAGATATTTATATACATATATATTAAAAATATCAATTAAGTTATATTTATGTATGTTTTATTAAGGTTTTGGTGAACTGTATAACATACAAGTTTCTGAGTTGTAAAAGTGTAAAATTTTTTATCTTAAACCGGGCTTTTTACTGGTACTTAAATTTCTGACCCCACGTCACTCAAAATCGACATATCTGAGATGCGAAGCAGGGGTCATAATCAGGGAGGGTGAATTTATCACAGAAATTACGGTATATACAGAATGCAGTATGTATTGTAATGACAAAGTAAATATTTGAATCATTCCATTGAATGCTGAACAGATGTGTACAAAAAAATGTCATAAAAAGTCATGCTGTGTCAGTCGACTTTGCAAAGAGGAAATTATTTCATTTCAATTCCAATGTCACGAGACGGGGGCTTAATGTGGTCATACGACCAATATATATTCTTGTGAAGTTCTAGAGTGGATTAACTGATTGTAGATATGTGTTGAAAATATTGAAGTATTTGAACCCAGGTCCTGCCAACCCTGCTCTGGGTTGCTCAATTCAACAAACTGAAACTAGTTTACAGTACTGTATCACATCAAACTACAACTACCAGTCCTCTCAGTACCAACTACTGCTCAATCTATGTCTCTACATAAACTCTGCCACTGTATATCCATATAATACACCTATTCACTGGGTTGAATATCTCATGTGCATTTCCGTTAAACACGTGTTTTGGGGTTCCTTGTATAACTCTGAAGTGTCACTTTAAACCCACTTCCTGTATATCTCCCGTGCATGGGCGCATACTGAAACTCAAAACTAGTCATCTCCCAGAAATATACAACAATATCCAATCTTTACATTGTGAGTACAGTAGACAACTCAACTCCCTTGAGGGGGCAATGAGTAGGTCAGATAATAGAAAGGTCAAATAATTGGAAGCCTAAAACAACTGGGTTAAATGGAGTTGGGAGAGTGGGTCTGATAATTGAAAAGTCGGTTAAAAGAGGTTCTAATGTACTTACAACTGATTTCTTCAGTTGCGGCTACCTTTATGAGCTATCTTGTCCACTCTTTGTATTATACCAAGGGTGTAGCTTATGTACCAGCCAGTATGTCCACATGTACCATATTGTTAGTAGAATCATTAATGAGGGATGATAAATGGGGTAAAATGAGATATACAACACCACATTCCCCCAATTAATATAGCATATAGCCACATCCTTCAGAAAAATCAAATACAACCAATCTTCCCCTCCCCCAAACAATGAAGCTGAGTTGTCTTGTTCCAGGCTACAATTAGTCTGATGACTGTCCCTGTTAATCCTCCACGCCCTTCCAAGAAGGATTGAGACTTAGTCTTGTCAGTAGTTTTTATAAATGGTGGCATACAGAAGCATGTTATAAAAGTTTCCATTTTAATCTTTTCAGGTGGGGCATTTTCCTATGTATTACACTTTTTTCAACAGCCTGGGGTCATAAAGGGACTCCGCACTGCCACTTATTGGGAGGGGGACTTGATCCCACACATGGGTGACAGCCTGTATCTGGATGCTAAACTTGCTAACTGCCCGGCAATTTTTTGTTAACATTTTAGCAAGATAGATTTTTACAAAACAAAAAATCATCATTATTATTCTCAAGTCAGTCAAACATTTCAGCTACAGTCTTGCTTTTGATGGACATACAGGTCCTCAGTGGCCTAGTGGTTAGCAAGTTTGGCATCTAATCATAGGCTGTCACCTCTGTGGGTTCGAGTCCCACAAGTGGCAATTCTGAGGACCTGTCCCAATATGACCCTGGCTGTTGAACGGGACGTAAAACCCCAACTTTGACCTTTGATGGACATACAATCTAGACTGAGACCTACATTCATAAATTTTTGCCTCCTTCAGACACCAGCTTAACACTTACATTTTCCCAAAAAGCCTGTCCCCCTTTAAGCAACCTCATCTCTTGTGTCTTTGGGGTTATAGCCTGGTTATGTTGATGTAGTAACTTTTACTGAAGTTGTTTTTGGATTGGTATGCCTTTGGTTCCACCAAATGATAGAGATTATGCACAATAAAAGGTCCATATTAGATGAGATTATTTAAACACTTAATTGCATGCTTTAAATGTATAGAAATATCTGTTAAAATGAAGTGTCAAGCTTTTTCAGCTTTCTGCTCAAATGTTACCATTTTATAATTGGAATTATCCTTTATTATATAATAAAAATATTTCCCGAATGATATCTATGAAAAGAAATATATTATGGATGAAAAGGACAATATTATACGAGTGTGAATATTATTCATCTTTATGAGTGATATTTGTTTTTGCATATGTCTAATGATGGGTATTTTGATTTTTATTATCCATCGTAATGTATAAATAATAAAGTAAGTGCATATTTAAAGAAAGAAAGCAAAAAAAAACGGCTGTGATGAAAATATTGGGCACCAGTGAATGTGAAAACTGCAATTTTTAAATTGCAATTTCACCCCCCAAAAATGAGCAAAAAAAAATTCCTGTCAAAATACCTAACATATTTGTAGGCTACATAATAAATAAAATATTAACAAAAAAATCGTCACTTCTTCATGCATTTGTAATGCTATGAATGTAGAGTAATTTGTCACTTGGCACTACTGGGGAGGCAAATAATGTTGCCTGGTTTTTATGTACTGGTTCCACTAGCGGATCCAGGGGGGGGGGTTCAGGGGGTTCGAACCCCCCCTTGAAAAATAATGTGAAGGGGTTCAACCCAAAGTACAAAATTATTTCTTGAGAGTGGTGTTAAATTTACTTAGAAATGCACTCTATTTTTACCAAAAATTAATTTTTTTCCCGAGGGGCATGCCCCCCGACCTCCTTAGTTATAATATGTCTGATGTGAACCCCCACCTTACTCAATGTGAACCCCCACCTTACTCGATGTGAACCCCCACCTTACTTAAAGGCTGGATCCGCCCCTGGGTTCTGTACTTAGATAATAAAATATAGAATTATAAAGACTACTTAGGGACCACAGTGGCGCAGTGGTAACACACTCTCCTCCCACCTCTGAAGTCTGTGGCTCAAACCCCACACCCTATGTGGGAAAGTTGGTAGTTGCTTGCTGGTAGTCAGCAGTTTACAGACCCTTGACCAACTGTACGTACTGGTTTCCTCCGCCCATAAAAATACCCGTTGTGGTATGACCTGTACAGTGTTGAAAAATAACATAAAAATCCAAATAAATAAACATGAAGAATACTTGACTGTGTAAAATAAAGCAATGGATCTTAGAACATATGGTCTGAATAGTTTACATCCTGGGTCACGGAGGGAGCTCTTTGATTTTAATAACCCGTTCATATCTGTGAGTATGTCACACGTGTGTGTATGTGGTCATGACATTTAGACATAGTGTTATAATATAACACAGCAATGTTTGCATGTTGTTGGATATTATGCTAAGACTACTGGCTATAACACCTGTCGCACTTGTCCATTCTGATGCTGTGTTATAATAATCTTCTGTAGAACCATTGAAGGAGTGAACCTGAAAGACCTGTTCAACTTTATGTTAACATTTGGAAGAATACTGCTTCATCTGATTTCAACATACCGTAAATTTCCAAAATAATGCCCAGGTTCAAATAAACGCCTGGTTCAAATTAATGCCTGGTACCAAGCACACTGTTTACAATTTATAACACTGTTTTTTGTATTTCAAAAGAACGCCTGGTTCAATTTAACGCCTGGTCTGATGCAATTTGAAAATAATTAATGCCCGGGCCATATTTTGAAACAAATACGTTATTCAAATCAAAATATTACACAAAAACCGAGTAAAATAGGCACAAAGCTGCACAAACATAACTCTGAAATTACTTAATACTGTTGTTCTATTTTCACAATGTAAGGTTTTAGACCTAACCCAATTTAAACCACTGGGATTGCTGGGACTGACCAACTCAAAAAGATGGTCTGAAAAGTCGCAAAATGAGCAATATAATAATTATGTGGTTAGTCATGATTAGAACTCTCAGTTGTACAACTGGAAAAGATCAGTGTTGGGAGCTGCTCTTGATCACCAGATCACTGATATTATGTTTCTTACCTTCTTGAGTGTAATGATTGATCCCAAGACCGATAACACTATGTTCCTACCTAATTGGTCAGGCTGGTTGTGAGTCACACTTGCGACAGTGGGAGTGTTCTGTATAATTTGTTTTCCTTTTCGTAAAGTAAACTGATATAATATACAGGACATTGTGTGGGATTTTTTACACATCTCTTCTACAGTAAGTGGAATGATTCAAATATTTTGCTTTTATCATCATACAATACAGACACGTTTCGTCTTGTGTAAACAAAAATTTCAGTGATAAGTGCCCTCTCTCTAAGTATCGTCCAGAACACAATAAATAGAACCAGTTCTAGTGAGCTGGTAAATAAAGGCAAACAGTACCAGTGAAAGGACCACTTATAAAGATTTAGAGGGCAAACAGGAGGCAAAGTTGTGGCTGTTGGTTTAGGGTAACAATGTTAACCTTTGTCATTCTCTATGAAGAACCTGTTTTCTGTCTGTGTATTGTATCTTTATGTGAGGTCCTCAGTGGCCTAGTAGTTAGCAAGTTTGTCATCTAATCACAGGCTGTCACCTCTGTGTGGGTTTGACTCCCACAAGTAACAATGCTCAGGACCTGTCCCAATATGACAGTAGCTGTTGAACAGGATGTAACGACCCCAACTTTGACTTTCTGTACCAATGAAGAGTTCCTACATGGCCTATTGAGGGGCCACGGTGGCAGAGTGGTAACACTCTCGCCTCCCACCTCTGAGGCCGGGGTTCGATCCCCGCACGGGCTCAAGTGGGAAAGCTGGTAGTTGCTTGCCATTGGTCGGCAGTTTACAGTACACAACCCTAGCGAACTCTATCACTGTACTGGTTTCCTCTGCCCTTCCAACTACCCGTCGTGATATGACCTGTACAGTGTTGAAAGCGATGTTAAATCCCAAATAAATAAATAGATAAATAAATACATGGCCTATTGGTTAGCAAGTTTGTCATCTAATCACAGGCTGTCGTCTCTGTGTGAGTTTGACTACTATAAGTGGCAAATGTTGTTGACCTGTCTTAATATGACCGTTGGACAGGACTTACAACTCTACACCTTCTACATTTTGTTTTCCAGGTTTGTGTCAGATCAGGGTTACGATGGCTACAAGGCATTCTGTCAACACAAACTCCTGCAGTGTCTTCATCTCGCACCCCAGTGTGCCCGCGTATACCCGGCCTGTGAGTATTGTCAGTTGTCATTACAGTAATCTAATATTATTTTAACCCCAAACTTGCCGGGGTAAAGGTAACCCCGTGTTACTTAATCGTCTATAAATATGGTAGTTATTAGTAAACGTCCTGAGATATACATGGCATGAGTGACATAGATAATGTACATATGAATTACATAGGTGATGTGTAAATAGCCAAACTGGTTTGTAGATATATCTAAAAGATATTTTTTTTTGTTCGATAACAAAAACATTCCTAAACTAAGATATATTGCTATGGTTTACTTCACGAAAAAAATATGTAAATGATAATTTTCCTTATGTAGGTGATAGATGTGGCTGGATTTGTAAGTATGTAAGTATTTTCAGGCGAGCTCATATTACACATGTGATACCTCTGTCATTATTTACATGTTCTGAGTCTAATATGTGGTAGTTAAAATATAGTTGTTGTTTGTCAACATATATCTAATAAATTTGAATGACTGGAAAAAGATATATGATAATTAAATAGAAAAAACAAATAGCATTGAAGTCACACTTTAGTCAATTTCTTTATAGGCTGCAAATTTAGTGAACCACATGAGAGGCCATGTGATCTCATCATATGACCCTCTGTATGGTTTAGGTCATGTGATCTCATCATGTGACCTTTCGTTTGGGACAAGTCTAGGGATCCTAGCATGTGGTTCATTCCCAGTGGTAAAGGTATATAATAGGACACTTCCCGCAAGCACTAGTACAACTATCTGACAATATGACAATCCTTACAAGTTGTGTGATCCGATACTGGAATCCAGACTATTTTAAGAGACAGAATGTGTAATATTTATAAAATTTTGGTAGGGTCTACGGTGGCAGAGTGGTAACACTCTTGCCTCCCACCTCTGACATCGGAGTTCGAATTCCTGCCCGACCTCAAGTGGGAAAGCTGGTAGTTGCTTGCTGTTGGTCGGCAGTTTACAGTACAGAACCCTAACGAACTATATGTACTGGTTTCCTCTGCCCTTCTAACTCCCCATCATGATATGACCTGTACAGTGTTGAAAGCGACGTAAAACCCCAAATAAATAAATAAATATAAAATTTTGGCAAAAGTATCACTTAAGCTGACAGAAGCCACATAATTTCCCACATCATATTTCCCCCTTTTTCTGTTAAGCATCAAATGAGCATTAAATATGATGAATTAATAACTTATCCTAAAATCTCTCATGGGTATTACAGATCTATCTGTGAATCATATAACTTTTCCAAGCTTTGTCATATCCATTTAATTGTAGCTATGTTGGAGTGGAAAGCTAGTCGCAAGAAAGCTGGACTGGCTGTAGAAGCAGAATTTAGTGACAGTGAGAAAGTTCAAGGTCAGGTGGAGTCCTGGACAACAGCAGAGGAGTTCACAGCAAACCTCCTGAAACACAGGTACTGGGGTACTAAAATCTTGGTACTGCAAAGGTGAAATGAGGTACAACAGTTAACCAAGCCTTGGTACCACATTAGTGAAATGAGGTACTAGTGTTTGTCAAGTATTATAAAGACCGGAAGTGCACAGACTACAGAAAACAATGCAGTGCGCATATTTTTGCGTACAATTATCTGAGGCAATAATTGGACGATCGTCGATAATACAGGACCAAACGATACAGACAAAATATAGTGCGACAACTAGGTGTGTACAGAAACATATTTACAATAATATTTAGGGATTAATAAATGAAACCAGTCTTTATAATAGAAATAATGTCCTCAGTTTTGTGATTTATAACCATATAATTCACAAATTTCCGGCGAATAACGGACGAGCACGTAGGATGATTGCAGAATGAGGTGTTGTTCGTAATGTACCCTTGGTGTCACTTAGAGGTGGGACCGGTTCCGAAAGTCAAAACCGGTTTGCGGGGCATTGAAAATGAATGGAATCTGATATTCTATCCCCGTACCACTGATATGGTGTAAAATAACTGTGGACATACATGAGCCATAATTTCAAACAGGAATTCTATTTGCAAAGTATTTTGAAGTTAACAAACTTCATTTACAATGAATATAAAGTGAAAATGTGAGATATTTCCACAAATTTATAAATTATGTTTTTCTATTGTTTTGAGGAAGTATTAATCGTAGAAAGCCTAAAATATTGACATTTTCAACTAGTGATATTTAAATATTCTTAGAGGGTTTCGTGATTTCTGCCTAAAAGAAATGATTATTGGAACATCAAATTACCATTCACAAAATGAAGCGGGGAACTCTGGTACTCGAGTGTTGGTACTGCAATTAAGAAGTGAGGTACTACTGGTACGAAATCATTGAAACCCCTTTGAAAATGTTATATTGTATTGTGTATTTATACTCAATGCAATATCTCCATATACTACAGGTCTCAAAGCACTATTAAACCAATCTGACTGCACAGTTATAGTCCCAACTGACAAGTAACTGACATTTCCCTAACTGAGAGATAGAGGTTCAAGGATGACCAGTTATCAACGTCCTTGAGGTTCTTTAGCCTGCCACTAGGGATAGGACAAAATGACGGAAGAACGCCATTTTAAGTGGTCATCCAAGCCACTATGTGTCTGTCTGTACCTGGGTTTGAACCCACGTCCTCTGAGTTCCTAGAAAAGTGTGTTACTCGCTAGGCCACAATCACTGAGTTTCTTTGTACTTTGTGTTCAAATGGGAGTTTGCGACCACAAAGTCTGAATTTCCGGCAGATTTAAGTTTATATCAAGACACATGTACAATACCCCGAATCTGTAAAATTATCCTCATCATCAATAAATACTTCACCTATTCATTGTTAATTTTTGTAATGCACATTTCATGAAATGGGCAGCTTAATATATTCAAGAATGTGTTTCATTCACAGATTTTTTTAAAAAAAATCGAAAAAAATCATAAACATATTTGTGTCTTATACCATTTTAAAATATGTCTAAAAATATATTTAACTGTTTTCACAAACATTTTGCATGTTTCCCAAAATGTACAATGCTTCTGTCCATTTCATGATAAGGACAACTTCACAGATCTACTGTCCCATATTGATACAAGAGTACTTGTAGAGCACTTACTGCCGCCAACAAAGTCAATACTTTCACAATAGCTTATGAGTATAATCACAAAAAGACTTAAAAACTTCAAAATTCAAACTTCACTACCAAAATTAGGCTATCTGTTCCTTATGCAATTTTCGCGGAAACTTTAATCAAAATTTATGTCCAGAATGTTTTTTAGTCATTTTGTGAACAAAGAAACAGATAAACACACAAAATACAAAACATAACCACCTTGATACTGTTGTATGTTATTTATGGTCATATATTCTACAGAAACATAGAAGAGGACACATTTGGCTGGACTGTGGGTCTACGAGAGGACGGGGATTTCTATGAGGCTAGTGGACACGACTATGTCCTTGACCTTATCGGTGAGATGGAGGTTCCTCCCTCTTTTCCCCACAGTAAGGCCTACACCTTGGTGAGTTCCGACCGGCGGGAGATGGGACGTCGGGAACAATACCGAGACGGGTGAGTACGAGGTCTAAGTGAGGGTTTTTGTCCCATGGAACAGCCAGTTTTTAATGGGGGGTGTATATGTAATAGTAAAGCTGTGTAACCATGTTTTAGGGATTTCGCATAATTACTGATTTGGTCAGGAAATTTGCGAAAATTTTCTAAAATTTTCAATAATTTCATGAAATTGCTCAAATCTCTGACCATATTTTACACGTGTTTTAATGATTGAATTCCAGTAAAATTGTGAAATGTTAGGGATTGATTTTCTTTTCAATTAATTTGAAGAATATTGACAAAGTTAGCAATAGTATAAATGTGGGTTGTGCTTTAAGGGGTAAGCAAGGGGTAAATTAATGTACTTTTGTTTCCCATATTGCTTTATTTAGTCAACATGTACAACAACTACAACAGCTTTTTTGTATGCATTTGCATAGCTGTTATCTACAACTAATCCAACCAGTTACATAATTGTGTTTGTTATATAAATTTTGCCTTCTAAAATAAATACAATGCATAAATTATCATAAACATTGGAAATTACCAAATTGATCTTTTAGTTAAAACTTGATCTTGATTTTCAATCAGTAGCTAACAGATGTAGTGGAAGTTGTTATTTCAGTCATGTGTGAAAATAAATGCTTAATATGAATATTTTCAAATATATTATTTTGTATATTTTATTTTGTATTTTTATACAAATAAATAATGTAGTTGTTTTTATGAATCCCAGCTTAAACGAAAGTTAGCAGAGACAAATTTGAAAAGGGTTAAGACAAGGTTTAGACTTTAGTTGAATCTGGCCTTAGAAAAATTTATCTAATACTATCTCTTTATTCCAGCCCACACCACCCTGACAATCCCCGTATCATGCCACTGGAAGTAGAAGAGTTGCGGGTTCCTGTGCCAATGGAACCTCGCCCGCCCCTTAAACCTGAGGCATTTTTTCATTATGCTAGTCTACCCTCGGAAAGCATCAGTGGGGAGAGCTGGTACCAAACACGCGACGAAATGCTGTCGTCTAGCCGACTGAACCAGCGGCCGGAGAGAAATGTGCCCATTCTCAAAGACTTGTCACAGAGCAAACTTAATATGAGGTACAGTGCTAAGAAGCCGGCTCCGCCTCCCCCGGGGATGATTGACAGGGAGCTGACCAATCAGAGAGCTCCAAGAGGAAGCTCACAAGAGTACAATGGAGCTAGAAGTCCGAGAGTTACTTCACCGGTGGACGAGACCAAAGTGCGGGTACTACCATCTAAACCCCCAACAAATATGGCTTTAAAGAGGTCAAGGTCACCAGAATATGGTCAAAGGTCAGGTTTCAGCCCTCCGACATCTCCTCTGACCATAACTGACATCCCAGAAGCTGAGAGAAATGAAAGTAGCAATCGGTACAGTAAACACATAACAGTAGATCCGTCTCGGATACCCGTGGGACCACCTAAAGGCAGAATGGACCATATTCCCAATGGATATGTACCCAACGGAACCTTACCATACAACGGGAACATATCGCCCCGTTACCAAGGCAATGGGGCCGTTACTAAGGGAAACAGACACAGGGCAGAGAGTCCCACACGGTCGGACACCAACGGACTGACGGACGGGAATGCCTCAGAGATTGAACAGTGGCTGGACCGGGTGTTCGATCCAGTATTAGATGGAAATCTGGATGCCCAAAGCGACGCACAGTCGTTGTCAAACCGCATCAAAGGCCGGAAACGAATAAAACCAAAAAAGCAAGACAAAGAAACACGTGACTTGGAGCAATGGCTGGAAGGTGTGTTCAGCTCTGTACTAGAAGGGGGCTGGGGGGAGGGGTTTTTAGGAGAAGGAGTAGGAGAAATAGGAGAAGTGGGAAAGGGGACATCTCCTGCAGAAACCCTGGAAAGGAGGTTAAAAGGAGGCGGGGAAACTGTGAGACAGGCTCAGGTGGGATCATTTATTGTTTTTTTTTATTTTTTTAAGTTCTCAAAACAGACTACATAATACAGACTGATATTTGATAGTCAAAAGTGAAATGTTGTTATCTTATTAAGTGTAATATATTGCTAATATATAAATAATATAAAAATAACAATAATGCTATTTTAATGTATCCTAATGATTGTAAAATATTGCAGTAAATCTTGGGAAACATCAAGTTATATCTTAAAATGATTCATGAAAACTTTAAAGAGTAATTTTAATGTTTAGTCAAAAAGGTTACTAGTAAAGATCACAGAACTTTCTTTACAAATTAAAAGTAATCTCTTTGAAAATGATATTGAGAGTGACACTTGTAATATTGACACTCAAACCAGTAATTGACTGATATTACAATACCAACACAAGAAGTATGAGTATAAAATGGTCATTTGGTGATGGTTCGACAAAAACGGAAACAAGAAATAAAGGTTAAAGTTGATGTTTTATGAACATTTCAAGAACCAGGGTCATATTGGGATAGTGGGGTCAAACTCACACACAAAGATGACAGCCTGTGATTAGATGTCACACTTACGAAACCACTAGGCCATTAAGGGCCCTAAGGAGTAAAGAAATTTCAAGTTTTTTTTGCCAAAAATACACACAAATTCCAATAAAGTTTAGCACATTTAGCCAAAAGTCTTGAGTGTCTTGGTACTTACTGGGTAGAGTGGAATATTAAGGTTTAAAAATTTTAAATAATGATTTTGGTGTGTGGGGCTTCTTTATTGGGGCTTTCCTCCTTGGTGTAAGGATAAGCAAGGATGTAAGAGGGGTGGGGGTTGAGAAGTCCACTTAATATCCCACACATTAGATTTATTCATGTTCTTATTCCATTTGTATTGTTCATTCTAATAGAAGTTCTTTACATTTAATTTACTGTATGTACTGCAAATGACCTATTTAGCGCATCCGCCCTTGTAACCCGCACCCCATCTCTTTTCAAGGCAATATACTTGACAACTTCTAGTGGGTGGACGATTAGACAGTGACAGTGCACAATCGTGGTTGGTTACAAAAGGTTTCTGATGATCGATTATTCAGCTTAAATCTTACCTTTCTTAATTTTTCTCAATATCCACATATTTTTCATGTAATTTATGTATTTTTACTTAATAAATTGACATTTTTGCAATGAATTTCAAGTGTGTTTATATCTACTGCCATATTTACAGGAAGTGGGTATTTCTAGTAGATTCTAAATGTCGGGACACCGTTATTCTTACTGGATTGACCTATACTTCATCCTGGAAAGTGTTTCATGATGGGTGCGCTAAAAGGGGAATTTTCCCACCAAATTTTGACAAAAAAATAGTCTTTCCTTAGCGCACTGTGCGCTAAATAGGTCATTTACGGTATGCATTCGGTGAGCTCATTCCTTTGAGAAGACCCAATACCTCCAGTGTTGTTTGTGTGTGCAATGATAAAGAATTCTTCCAGACATTCCTGGATCCACATAGTGATCCGGATCGCCACCAAAATTGAAGCATCTGTTCCATTGTCAACATTTCCTGAAAATTTCATCAAATCTGTCCATAACTTTTTGAGTTATATTCAAACAAACAAACAGACAGACACACTTGGCCAAAAACATAGTCAAACATTGTTAAACTTAAGTGCAAAGTGCAGGAAATTATTTCAATCGATGGTGTAATCGTTGTCAAATGTACCTATCAAAAGAAATGGGTGTCAGACCAGTCAGAGATGGACCGTTCTTTGCCAGTCAAGAGCTGAGCCTATTGGTCTCTCTCTAAGTTGACCAATCAGAGAACATCTCAGCCTCCACTCTACGTATATAACTGAGTGAAATTTTCTACACTTCCTGTTAATTACTAACATGACAGAATAAGGTAGACTGATCTGCTATTTACATATATAAAACTAGGAAGCACTCATAGAGTGCAGAACTCCACCTGGGGGGGGGGGGGGGGGGCAATTTCTGAAAATTTGGGATTTTTGGGGGTGTGCAGAAAATTATCCAGATCTTTCCCAAAATGTAATCACTTCTTCCTTTGCTTCAGGCCCTCAAATAAAAAAATTGAGAAATATCCCTTTATTATTTTCCGGTTTGTTTACACTTTCATCAGTTTTGCAGGAAATGGGAATTTTCAGTGGACACTGAAAGTAAAGATTAAAGCAAACTTTTCAATTTCCACACATGTCAAAAGTTTTTGAAAAATAAGTTCTGTTCCAAAAATACAATTAATAAATATTTATATATCTTTGTGTTTTGTAGCCAAACCCTCCCGATGTTACGGGGACTATGGTAACATCATTGCCTCTAGGTATGTAACCGTTTCTTATGTTTTATATTGTTGTTGTATGTCTTTTTTTTCATTTTCAACATTAACATTCAATAAAAATACATCTGTGACTATTTTCGTGCCCGACAGGGCCATCCATGGGTGTATTTTAATAGTTTTTCAAGTTCCTGTTTTAATACTTTGTACACGGTTACAAAAAGTAACTTTTCACGAAGGGTTATTCAGATGGGGCGACATAAGTGAATTAAGTGATCAGAATTGTTATTTTGTATTCAGATGAGGCTTTTGCAAGTGATTTAATTGATCTAAGTGATTGAGAAATAATCCCACGCGAATAGTCCTAATGCCGTAAATTATAGCAATGCCGCGATCAGTATCGCTCATGCTTTTGTAAAGGCACCTACACAGTCTTACGTTACATAAATTGCTAATATGTCATTTCGATGTAAATTTTCTCCATAAAAACCCGAAAATCTGATGAAATTTGATGAATTTATATCCTGTCACCTTTTATTGTACCAAGATTTGTTTACCAACCGCATATTTTACTTCTAGTCGGTATGTGCTACAACACGGTTTCCCCAAATCCGGGTTCTTTTTTACGAAATGCCCGGCTGGTTTTCGTTGTTGTAAAGCCCGTCCCCAATTTTTGCAAATCTTTGGTCCCAGTGCCCATAGACACTACAGACAGCGGCTACAGTAATAAAACAATTAGAGCGTTAAATCTCCATTATGTATCATTGCAGCTGGTAATTTATGAAAATTTTAAATAACCAGTTTTTGCCCCACAGCTTAGAGGGGGTATTGTTTTTACTCATGGTGTCCGGATGGGCAGGCGTTCGGGTGTTCGGGCAGGCGGTGCAAAAAAGTTTGTCCAGACTGTATCTCAGAAACTGTAAGGTGTAGAAAGTTGATACTTGGTAGGGACATTAGTTAGGGGGTGTAGGTGTGCATTGTCATAGTGTGACCTTGATTTGACCTTGCCGCAGTGACCTTGACTTTGAAAATCTTGTCTCGGCTGTATCTCAAAACCATAAGGTGTAGGAAGTTGATACGTGGTAGGGACATTGGTTAGGGGGTGTAGGTGTGAAATGTCATGATGGGACCTTGATTTGACCTTTAAAATTGCTGTAGTGACCTTGACCTTTGAAAGCTTGTTTGGGCTATATCTCGGCAATTGTAAGGTTGAAGAAGTTGATATGTGGTAGGGATATTGGTTGGGGGTTGTATTTGTGCAACATCATGGTGTGACCTCAGTTTGACTTTTGACCTTGCCATAGTGACCTTGACGTATAAAAATCTTGTCCGGGCTATATCTTGGAAACCATAAGGTGTAGCAAGTTGATACTTGGTGAGGACACTGGTTAGGAGGTGTAGGTGTGCAACATCATGTTGTCACCTTGATTTGACCTTTGAACTTGCTGCAGTGACCTTGCCCTATAAAATCTTTTTCATGCTGTATCTTGGAAACCATAAGGTCTAGGAAGTTGATACTTGGTAGGGACATTGATTAGGGGTTGTAGGTGTGCAACGTCATAGTGTGACCTTGATTTGACCTTTGACCTTGGTGTAGTGACCTTGATGTATAAAATCTTGTCTGAGATATATCTTCAAAACTGTAAGGTGTACGAGGTTGTTACATGGTAGGGATATTGGTTAGGGGTTGTAGGTGTGCAACATCAGGGTGTGACCTTGATTTGACCTTTGACATTGCCGTAGTGACCTTGACCTTTAAAATCTTATCTGGGCTATATCTTGGAAACGATAAGGTGCAGGAAGTTGATACTTGGTAGGGACATAGGTTTGGGGGTATAGGTGTGCAGTGTCATGGTGTGACCTTGATTTGACCTTTAACCTGGTCATAGTGACCACGAGTTTTAAAATTTGTCTGGGCTATTTCTTAGATAGCATAAGGTGTAGAAGGTTGACACTTGGTAGGGACGTAGGTTTGGGGGTGTAGCTGTGCAACATCATGGTGTGACCTTTAACTTTGGCTCTGTTAAAGTGTGTTCATCTGCCATATTTGGGACATCTTTCTCTTATGACAAAGATATATGGATTGCTGCAACTGATTATTATATGCACTTTTACATAATTGTGCTATTTCAATTGACTGCTATTCTCCAATTAATAAATTTTACATCTTCATAATTTTTAGTTTACTGATTAATGTTGTCATTGTGCTATTGAATTGTCTTGTTTTAACACTTTACCTTTACATAAATTTTCTTTCTCTTAGATGTTATTTTCTCTACTTAAACATTATTTGGACCTTTATATAACTGACACTGCTCTGACAGTATCCTGATCTTTGTACTGTTTCACTATTTCTATAGCCCTTGGTGTTGAAAACTATTCCCCCAGGCTGTGGGGTACGGCCATCTCTTGGCTATTTTTTACAAGAGTTTCAAAAACCCAATTTTGCATTGAGCTTCAAAAAACCCAATTACTTTCTTATAAACAACAACATTTTTATTGCGTTAATACATCCTATCCAATGGACAATATGCTAAACCAGTCGGCGCAGACCAGCCCGCCAAACGTCAGAAAAAGACGTCCTGTGTTTCCACCGGCTGGCCGGTCCTCACACTGCACTCGCTAGGTGGCGCATCGTACTTCCTTCCTGTCTAGACAACCTGACGTCATAGCATCTTTTTCGTTTGGCGCATGCACTGCCTGCACGGATTATTTGGAGTTTGGAAACTTTTTCAATTTTTGTGAGATAACGGAAGTTTATTGTTTTACAACTTTATTATTTACTTCCTCACATATAGATCATTATGTCCTCTCCTAGCCAGCGTCGAGGGGGTTGTGGCCACATGATGGCAGGTTTTGATCAGCACTCTGTATGTGCACGCTGCCGTGATAGGAAGAAGGGCTCAGACCCTTGTGTTGAAACACCACCTGCCGCGTGCATTCATTGTGACTCTTTATCTTCATAGCAGAAAGAACAGCTTTCCACCCCCTCGTACAAACTTAAAAAGGAAAAGAGAGATGCGAAATCATCTACTCCGGCTAAGGACATAGACACTCTCAGTCCCACCCTTGTGGACCCGGCACTTGTGTCGGCAGTGGGGGTCTGGTTTGAGTGGGCCGGTTGAAAAGAAGAAGAAGCTTGACAAGAAGGTTGAGAAGAAATCTTCATCATCTGTTAAGTCGGTGAAGTCAGACAAGTCGGTGAAGTCAGACAAGTCTGTGAAGTCTTCATCTAGCCATCCTCCGCCTACTTCACCCACCGACCAGGGCCAATCTACCACCTCCTCTACCGATACAAGAATCTCTGATCTCGACAGGAAATGGTCGGATCGATTCAACCGACTAGAGGCCCTGCTCATGGCTAAGGCACTGGACCGACCTCAGGACCCTGTCTTCAGCTCGGTGAAGGTTGCACCCTCACGCACACCACCAGCTAATGTGGTCAGGTCCGACCCCTTCTTAAAGCCTGTCACTCAATCTTCCCAGCCTGCTGACACTACTGTTGGCCCACCGGCCACCGACCTACCTCATCAGAAATCTACTGCCAAGGCTTCATCTTCAACTCAGCCGGAGCCTTCTACTGCACCGACCACTGCACAGACTGTTCAGAGACATTTATCTAGTGCGTTTGATACGTCTAGGAAGGAAACCCCATCTTCCAGTGACTCTGAGTTGGAAAGTTTTTCATCAGACCGACCCCCTTTGGGCATTTTCCCGGAAGAAGGCGAGCTGTCTGATGATCAAGAGGCCAATCTGTCCGACCATGACCAATCTCTCTCAGAGGAACAATCCTACCGAGAGACTATGAGAGGGATTAGGTTGTATATGGATTGGAACTACATACCAGACATTGATTCCGGTACTACCACATCTGAAGACAACCCCTTCGCGGGTCCCAAGTTGCATACGCCAGGGAAAGTGTCAGTGAACTTACCAACCGACAAATGGCTATGCAAAAAGATGTCCAAGTTAAATCTTACACTGGTCCAGGGATATCCTACTCGTACATCTGAGGCAGGAGGACTTTTGAAAGACCAGTTCGTGCGGCCACCTAAGTCGCAGGGGAAATGGTATGGGTTTCATGCTAACCCTAAGAAGGACTCTGAACAAACTGTCTCGTCTTGGTACACCGGATCTTCCCGACTCAACAGCACATACCTCAGGATCGCCCGACAGGCCGGTATTGCCAGTGCACCTTCCATGTTACGACCCATTTCTCAAGAGAATCTGATCTCAAATAGATCTCTTTGCCACGAGATTCAACAACAAACTGCCCCTGTTTGTATCACCAGTTCCGGATCCCATGGCCACTGCAGTGGATGCATTCAGCTTGTCATGGGAAAATCTGGACGCGTGTGCCTTCCCACCGACAGGTATATTGGGCAAAGTGGAACCCATCTCTGGTTTTACACCAGCTGACACAGGCTCCCTTTGAACCAATTAAGGAGGCCTCCTTGAAGCATTTGACCTTCAAGACAGTTTTCCTCCTAGCCCTTGGTTCAGGCAAACGCAGAAGTGAGATTCATGTTTGGCAAAGTAGGAACATCAGACACCAGTCTGACTGGTCTAAGGTGTCCCTTTACCCATCTCCCAGCTTTCTTTCCAAGAACCAGCTGGCCAAAGAGGGTCCGGACAGTGTGGCTCCAGTGGTCATACCAGCCCTGGCCCCGACCCTGGATAAATCCCTCAAGTCTGATAGGTCCCTCTGTCCGGTCAGAGCATTGCGCTACTATTTGGACAGGACCTCAGACCTCAGGCAGAATAAAGAATTGGTTTTTGTCTCCTTCAAGAAAGGTTTCGACAAGGACATCTCACCTGCCTCTATCTCCTCATGGATCAAGCAGACTGTGATCCTGTGTTATGAGCTCTCAGACCAGGAGGCCCACACCTTACATCAGGTCAAAGCCCATGATGTCAGGGCCTTTCTGCTTCCAAGGCCTTCCAGTCGGGAGTTTCCTTGGAACAGATCTTGTCAGCCTGCCACTGGAAGTCACATAATACCTTCACACAATCTGAAGGATGTGGCATGGGCTGACTCTGAGCTTTATCACCTGGGACCTGTAGTGACTGCTCAGCAGATCCACCAGTAGCCCAGTTCAAGAGGAGATCTGTACATGTGTAAATAGTGTATATATATTTCAGAAGCATCAAAAAAAAGACGTGCTTCCTTCAGGAGGTTTATTTCTTTGGGACTGAACTCATCCCTCTCTTCCCCTACCTCAGAGCAGGTCTGTAAAAAAAGGGGGGGAGGCGAGTCGGTTTGGACCGGTTAACCGGTTTCTGTTGACCGACTATAGCCTCAAGGGTCTTGACAATCTCAGGTCGACCCAGGCTTAGAGGAAATTTTGTTAGTTATTTTCTGAGTTCGCATAAGTCCCTAGTAACTTACCCGCCGACCAAGCGGTAGTTATTCAGCATATTGTCCATTGGATAGGATGTATTAACGCAATAAAATTGCAAATTTAATAAGTAAATTAAATTTTTATAAGTTAATACCCTATCCAATGGACACACAAGACCCTCCCACCGACCCCGCTATCAGCTTACTAGGGGTCTAATAGACTTAGACAGTGAAAAAGATGCTATGATGTCAGGTTGTCTAGATAGGAAGGAAGTACGATGCATCACCTGGCGAGTGCAGTGTGAGGGCCCGGCCAGCCGGTGGAAACACAGGACGTCTTTTTCTGACGTTTGGCGGGCCGGTCTGCGCCGACCAGTTTAGCATATTGTCCATTGGATAGGGTATTAACTTATAAAAATTTAATTTACTTATTAAATTTGCAAATTCATTTTGATCATGCTTTAAACTATTTTCATGCCTTAAACTCGTGTTTTATTTTTGTCAATGCTTACCAAGTTATATTAACAGGTAAGTGGTATATTTTCTGTAGATAATGAATATAAACACAATAAATAAAATTCTTGCCAGGCAGACATATATCTTCACTGGAACGTATTTTTACGGTCTTACATGACTTTTGGCAATGTGCGGAGGTGAGGTGTCTTGTTAAATTACCATACAGATTGGAATTAACTTTAACTTATGTTAATTTCAGCCAGTGCTCTGCAGTAACTGTATCTCTCTATGGCAACAGTCCAGTTATCTTTTAGCAGAATCTGCTGCTTTATATGTATAATTACCTCCACCAAGAAGGTATTATTTTCACGACCATTTGTTTGTCGGTTTGTTTGTTAGCAGGATTACACAAATACTGCTGATTGGAACTGGAAGAAATCAGTTGATGGGTTTTGGTCCAACTTAGATCCCATTAAATTTTGAGAGTGATCTGGATCACCGTCTGGAGACAAAAAATTCCGGATTTTCCCATTTAGTTATTATTACGTGCCTTGGCAGAGGTGGGCACTCTCTGAGTACTCTTGTTTCTGTTTGTTTCAGCCCAGTACTCTTCAATAACAGCATTTCATATGTGACAACTGTCCAGTCGTCTCGTAATAGAAAAACGTTAATTTATAATTTTTATTAGTTTCAGTCCAGTTCTCTGCAATGATAGCATCTCTCTGTAGCAATAGAGTAGACCTCTTGTGATAGAAAGTGTAACTTTAATATCTGTGTTTGTTTCAGCCCAGTATTGTGTAGTGACGGCCCATCTCACGGCCCATATTCACAAAAGGGATTAGCAAAAGATCAGCGAAAAATTAGCTAAAGACCTATTTGTTTAGACTAGTATATCCTCCACCCTGGCGGGCACTTAAAGTTTGGATCTCAACCTGATACGTCCCTGGACTTTCCCTTTTTGACCTCAAGCGCATTAGAGGATGTTACATCAATTTTGCGCTATATAAATGCTTCTATTCTATTTCTGTTCTATTAAGTTAATCCAAAACTTGGATTAAGATTAGGATTTGAATTCACAGAGAATTTAAGCTAATTTTTGGATTAACTTTAATCCACCCAAGAATTAAATATACCTTAATTTGCTGTACTTAATCCAAAAATTAGCTTAACTTTGTGAATACTGATTTAATCCAAAGATTAGCTAAGCCATTTTTTATGAAAGTTAAGCTAATTTTTTGCTTAACTTAATCCACTTTGTGAATACGGGCCCTGAGTTATAGTGTAGTTTTCACTTGATAGAAATTATTACTATAATTCCAATGCTTAGCCTCTCTTACATCCCATGGTACGTGCATGTACATCCTTGTTACAGAGGAAACTCGGCTGATTTGCAAGGAACACTGAAGCTACATGTGTGATTTCCAAACATCAAGGTATCAGAGACCCCGCATTGAGTAATTGGCCTGGACCTGTATTCACAAAAATTCTTAGAATTTTTCTTAGAATTACACTTAAGTTTAAGAAAAATTCTTTGCTAAGAATTTTCTTATTCTTAGATTAAGAACCTATTCACAAAACAATTCTTAGCTAAGAATAATTCTAAGAATAGAAGTAAAAATAAATGTGTGCACAGGTTAGACTAAGTGTAATTCAAAGAAAAATACAGGCCCAGAAGTGCCTTTCTGTATTTGGATGCAATTCTGGTGTCAAGAAAGAGTTTTGTGCATATAGCAATTTCATTTCTTAGAAAAATTCTAAACATAAGTATGATTCTGAGAATAAGAATCTTGGTGAATAGGATAGTTCTTATTCTTAGAATTTTTCTAAGAAAAATGACAATTCTAAGAAAAATTCTAAGAATAAGAATCTTTGTGAATACAGGCCCTGCACATTATTCTCTGCATGCATGCAGCATGGCTACAAATGCATCGATGTTTCAGGTGTAACTTAGAGACGTGGACACGTGCATTCTCCTTGCAAGTGTTGTAGGTTCTCCCCATTTACTTACATTGTTTGCATGTGTCGTAACATACATCCCTTAATGACCCTGCTTGTATATAAACCCACTGTATGACCTGAAGCCAGTCAAAGTCTGTTCTTGGATATTCAAGTAGTGACACTCTTGTTGAAAGAATTCACCTGTTTGCACATGCAAAACTCTGCTACGCCACTTCCAGGCTATGTCCGTATTTTTCAACAATATTCGCAGCACACCTAAATGTGTAGAGTAAGAAATCTAAAATTCGCCACTTATCTGAAATTCACCATTTGTGAAAATACCAATAAAAATAATTAAGTGACATGAGATTTGTTGAATGTATAGGAAATCAAGGCTTTTTGAACTGAAATATACCAACTTTAAGACAAAGCATCAATTTCTTCATAGAATTAACTAAGGTTTTAGAAGTGGCAAATATTAAATTTCTGGCGAATTTTAGATTTCTTACATCTATATACGTATGATTGGATGTAAGAGAAGCTTTAGTTTCATCCCAGTTTTCAGCAGTAACAGCACCTATCTGTAGTAATAGTGCAGTCATGTCTTTACAGAAAATGTAATTTTCATGTCTGGTTGTTTCAGCCCAGTATTCTGCAGTGACAGCACCTCTCTATGGCAATAGTCCAGGCATCCCCCAACCCCCCACTCTGCTTGCCCCACCCCCTGCAAGCAGGGTACAGCTCGGTGAGTATCAATACTACAAACATGTGTTATCCATCGCTTTGTTTGAATTATAAGTCAGGCCACTCTATCCTTTCTTTAAGAATGGAAAAATCCGTAAACAGGCGCAAGTGAATATAAAAATTTCAGTTTTAACTTCAGATCTCTAAGATATTTCCGCACAGATTTTAACGCCACAAAAATTAATGGAAGCTCGGAAAGATATCTTTCCAAAATAATGTATATGTTAACATATATTTGTAGGTGACAACTGGGGGGGGGGGGGGTATTAAGACTAAGATGGGGGTATACCTTTGTGTAGACATAGGATTAAGCTTCTTTTCGAAGAGGCAACAGAGGGAGATGCACAAATCTCACCAGGAAGAGCATTCCACACGTACCATCTAAAGCAAAGCTATGACCTAACTATTTGACATTTATAAGTACACAGTTTTTGGTAACATTTACAAAAAAACTAATCAGCTCTTGATTATAGATGATAACGTGCTTCTATAAAACAAAGTAAATCTGATAATTTGCCAAAGCCTGTTAACATAACTGTTAATCCTGGATTTTGACATTAATGTTTTATAACTCACATTTTCAGCCCCAATTCCTCAAGTGTCCATTCTTCCTGACTATACTACACAGATAGCACAGCAGCAGGCAATGCAGATGGTAAGTATCTGGAAGGACTACTGCAAAAAATAATTAAACTTTTTTTGTCTGCGGATTTTCAAAGTGGAATTTGTACTTGTTTATTGCAACATAGAGAGGATTTCCTTGTACAGGTTAAGCTAATTAAAAGTCAGTTAGAACTACAATTAATTAATGACAAACCAATGTATGGTTAGTGAAGAAGACTGCATCATATATCACAGGTTTAGATATGTGGTAATTAATGTAGTTGTTATGCTGTAATATAACACGCAGATTCCGGGTATGTGTGTTTGTCAGATTTTTCCTTATTTCAACTATTATTCATGACAGAACATAGTAAAATTTATATATATTTAGTAGGGCTGTGACGGGTGCTGAAAAACGGCACCGAGTACTCGCCCTCTGACAACCGGCCCGAATTCGAGTAACTGTGAGCTTTAGTATCTACTTAGAAGTCTTCTGTAAACAAATAGTCAGTTCTGGAAACGAAACTTTTGAAGAAAAACGTCTTCTATATGACCAGATATTATAGAATATGGAGTAAATTATACGTTTTCAAGTGAAAATAACAACCTTAATTGATATTATGTGCTGGAAATGCTGAAATGTAGCATATTTTACACAAGCCTTTCATTATGTGGGCGATAATACAATACCTCGCAAGTAACCGAGTTTTTAAAATGGACTCGAGTACTAGCAAAAATCGCCTCATCTATCGAGGCTCGAGTACCCATACGCAGCCCTAATATTTAGAGAAAAAAAATGTAAACTTAATTATAACAGTGTTAAGGTTACCAGTCTTATGGTCAACATTCAAATATAACTTCATTTCCTGATTTCTTTCATGTTTGGAATGTGGCTACGTCATACCCTAGAAATGTGTACATATGGTTTTTTTAAAGTCTTCAAAACAAGTTTATTGCATTGAGGTTTCTGCTCCTACAGCTAACATTAGAAAACAACAGGATCAATTTTGGTTATATTGAATAATGCTGTATTCACAAAGGGCCTTGAGGTTTAATTGGGCTAAGTCTTAGACCTTAAATATAAGATATGGCTAAGTTTTGGGCTTAAGTCAGTATCACAAGAGGGGACGCCGCTCAGATTAAGCTTGGACTGATTAATCAAATAACCACAGTGGTTTTCTGTGTCATGTGACCCTTTATTTCTACTCCCTAAAATACAACTGGTGACTATATCCTTTGTTTAGCGCATTTTATCTTTGGGAAAATGCTGTCTTGCATTGGAAGAACTTGTTTATGCACCGTGAAGCTGCTCTCTTGGCTGCAAATGCCTTGGTTGGAAGTCGGCTTGACTACTGCAATTCTCTTTTCAGAAGTCTCTCTGCTTTTGACCTTCGTAGGCTCCAATGTGTTCAGAACAGTCTAGCTAGAATTGTGGCGAATACCACCAAGTACTCGCATATCACCCCTGTAAGAAAGAGTCTTCACTGGTTGCCTATCATGCATCGCTCTATTTTCAAGGTCGCTCTTCTGGTGTACAAGTTTCTACATAGTGGCCATCCAAAATACTTCGAACCTTTCCTTAAACCTAGACACAGTATGTACAGAACACGTAGAAGTCAATCTCAGGGTGTTTTGCTTGAGGTCCCACATTTTGCATCAATATACAAGTCAAAAAAGCAATTTGGCCTTAGTTTTGCATACGATGCTCCGATGATTTGGAATGATCTCCCTGATGACGTACGCTCAGCCAAATCTCTCTCCTCATTCAGGAAGAAGTTGAAAACTTACTTCTTTGAAAAAGCCTACCCACCCTAGTTTTTTTCCTCAGTTTTCATTTCGTCTTTCTCCGTGGTGCCGACCCCTGCAATGTCTCTGATTTAACGATTACGATCTCTGATTTTTGGTTTTATGCGTCTTAGAGTCTGTCAATAAATAGAGATTAAGCGGTATAAAAGTACTATTAGAATTAGAATTAAGTTTCAGTCATTGATGGAGATTAAATACTATAAAAAGTCCACATTACCTAATAAAGCCACTCTTATATCCCCCACTGTGCTCCTATGTGCCTGCCAAAGCGAAAAATGTAAGTCAAATGCAGGTGTTCTGTAGGTATCTATAGGTAGGTTCTGTAGATATCTGTAGGTGTCTGTAGGTATCTGTAGGTAGGTTCTGTAGATATCTGTAGGTGTCTGTAGGTATCTGTAGGTAGGTTCTGTAGGTTATCTGCAGGTGTCTGTAGATAGGTTCTGTAGCAGTTTCCATTTTTAATTGGATATTGGTGTTGCGCCTTAGACTCTGCCTGGCAGAGATTAAGTACCATAAAAGTACAGAATAGAATAGAATTTTCAGCATCTACACAGCATGCCATTGAGTGGAAATTTGAATGCCAATTGTGCTTTGCATGGTCGCAGTAGTACCAGACACACAGACAGGCCGTAAGATTGACTTACTGTGTAGAGTAAGGCACACATGTAAAGTTCTACCCCCCCCCCCCAACACACACACAAACTGACCATGGCATGAAAATGTAACAATCACTATGTCTAAGACCACACAGACAATTAACCTAAGTCTAAGACAAAAATCTGAACTTTAAGTTCTCGTCTGGGCTTAGTCGTTTTGTTAAATCTGTCTGACAATTCGGACTGGAGGAAAATGTGACAGGAGAGAACATTAATAGCAGTGATCTTATTTATGCCAAGTATCTCTGTTATTACAAGGGTCATGCCTTTTCCCCAGCTTATTATGCAAATTATCTCTTTAATTGACCTGAGACCTCTCTCTCTCTCTCACTTTGCCATCCATAAGCCCCACCTATTTATGCAAATAATCTCTTTGATTGACAGGAGGCCCAGCAGCAAGCCAGTCTACAGGCACGCCTGACTACACAGCATCTGGAAAACCAGTACTTACAGCACAGGCTGCAGGCAGAAATACTCAAACAGCAGCTCCACCAGATTGAGGGGGATCAGGGGGTCAAGGCACCGGTCAGATCACCACCACCAGCAGCCAGACCACAGAGACAGGCATCACCCATAAAGGTATAACCATTGTGGCTGAACGGTTAATGATTACGGACAAATTCATCTATTAAAAAACTTATCGTCAAAGAAATTATGAACTTTTTATCTAATATTTTATGAATGTTGTTCCTATTGTAAGATCCCCATGTATATCAGTTCTATTAATACCTGGGATTTGGGGGATTCCCCTTTATAGCTCAGCTGGTTAAAGAACCAAACTTAAGTTTATTTCTGTATGTAATCAGAAAACTGTGGGATCAAAACCCAGCAGAACCAATCAATAATTTGTCCATACACCACACTTACCAGTAGACCAATCATTGGTGACAATCATTCGTAGCAAGGCAGTATGCTATAATTCAGGTCTATGTTCATGTACCTTCAGCCCCTAATTATCCCAGTACACCAGCCGCCCAGTGCTCGCTCCAGTGGTACCTTTTCCAGTGAAGAGGAGCTGGACCTATCCCATGGAGAGGTGGATCAAACCCGCCCAGGGGGCGTGAAGACATTATTACGCGGATATGAAAATAAAACGACTAAAGCCCCGGTCACACCAGAACTCTACAACCCGCCCAAAAACCAGGCCGTCATTGCCAATAGAGACCTGCAGAAGAGGGCTGTATCACCCGTGACATCCCCCCGACAGAGTTCCGTCAAGTTCTCTGAAACTGTCGAGCAGATTCCTCCCCGTAAAGAATCCATGTCGCCCAGGGCAGCGTCCCCGACCAACACTAAGCCCCCTTCACCCCCGCCCCCTCCACCTCCTCCTCCAGTGGCTCAGAGCAAAGAAGATGACAAGAAAGAACGTACAACAACACAGGGGCAAGGTGAAAGTGACTCCACACCCCCACCACTGGCTGTATCTGAGGTGATCGTCAAGGAAACCAAGCGGCAGGGGATCGGAAAAGTGGTGAGGATCGGCAGGGTGACCTGGCCGCCCCCACAGGATGAGGTGGAGAAAGAACACATCGAACCCGGAAAACTGGAGATCACGGAAAACCAGAGGAGAGGTGAGTGGGTGTATGTATGTTTGGGTGTTTGTGTGATTGTCCTACTATGTGATGACTATACCAAGGCTTATCCAATTACGATAGACAATTTTTTGTATTATGCACCTTCAGATCTGCTAAGACCAATATTAGGCTCCATAACTACTGTAACTAGATCACACTAATCTCATCCAATGTTTCCTTTCAGATGCTGAGAAGCTGACAGGACAGTTTAATGCTCAGCAACGAGTACAGGCCATGATAGATGCCAGCAAGGCGGCCAATCAGAAGCCAGAGCCAGCCAAAAAAGGATTGAAAACGGTAAGTGGCACATATTGATGCTATACGTCTCTCTATTATATAGAGGAGGGGGAAGTGGGGGGTGGGGGGATGGGGTGGTAGGAGACCCAAGTGGGTCATATACTTATCTTCCTGCCCCTCTCGGATTCTGAATTTCATTCCTGGCCCTACACAAAGTAAGACAGTTGGACAGATATTGCCATAGAGTATGTTTGGAGAATACTATATGGGACTAAAGCAATAAGTTTTATTTGTACAACCTCACTTCCTGATTCTTGGCTTATGATTTTTTTCCTTCAAAATGATGATTGTAACACATCAGCTTTGTAAAATACATGTACATTGATTAACACATAATGTCATTTGTCACTGTCATCTAGTGGGTAACACACTCGCCTAGGAACACAGAGGACGTGGGTTCAATCCCAGGTACAGGCAGATACATAGTGGCTCGGATGACCACTTCATTGGGTCCTATCCCCAGTGGCAGGCTAAAGATCCTCAAGGACTTTGATAAATGGTCATCCTTGAGCCTCTGTCTTTCGGTTAGGGGAATGTAAGTTATTTGAGATTTGGACTGTAGTGGTACAGTCGGATGGGTCATATTGCACTTTGAGACCTGTAGTACATGGAGATATTGCACTGAGTATAAATACAATACAATTTCACGCATAGTTACATGCATCGCTGGTTTCTTTCTGGTAAAATCAGACTGTCTTTGTTTGGACATTGAAGCATTGTACAATGTCTACATAAATTTAGAACTTTATAAATACTTCTTGATTTTCATTTAATATGATAAAATATAATTAATCCTGGGATGAGGTTTGGAAACTTTGGTATTATCGCTCACTCACTTATTGCCGCTCAATGATCGGTATAATTCAAATACAATCAATAGTTTCTAAACTAATTTCTTTGAAGTCTTTTTGTCACAATAAAACGCTGATTACAATAATATTTTGTGAATGTTTTGTACATTCATCAGTTAAAATCACAAACATAGCCATTAATACAAAATTGTAAACTAAACAGAAAAAGCCTATGAGTTTTTTTCTCCAGATAATACCAGATACCAGATAATCAGAAAATCAGCCAATCACAATTGAGGGTAGATTAAACATGTTATGTAGTGGATGAGATGTTTGTGAAAAGCTTTTAGGTTATATTTTGGTTATATTTATAGTGATTTGTGTCAATTTCCCTTTGTATTTTAAATATTTATTTTTATTTTGTCTGTTTCGAAATTCTTTCTCCATCATCAACAATGGTCAATCTTTGTTTATGTTTTTTATGTACAAACATTGACAGGTAAGTCCATGGCGAGCTCCGAGCACAAATTTGACAAAATTTTACAAAAAAAAACTGAATGGTAGTTCAACTGTGACTTTCATAAATTATGTTGAAGGCTTCAATTTTCTATTTCAAGCTAATTTAAGTTATACATTCTCTCATCGCAGGAACAGGGAAACTAAAATATATATTTTGGGGATATTTCTTGAAGTTGAAGGACAAATGTCTGGGTATATGTGTTCATACACATGTAAAAATTGCTTGAAAAAAGGGATTGCGTGCATATAATTTAACACGTACACAAAGACATACATACATTTCTAATTATAAGAGATCTTCTTCATTTTCCGCCCACTAATCTCTAAATTGATAGCTGAGAATCTGACCAAATGTTTGATAAAGGTTGGAGACGGGCTATTTTTTATCAATGGAATAAGAACCCAGCTTTTAGATTTCTTACTCTATATTTTCTTTCTTTTTGGCTACAGTGGAACCAAGACGATCTCGTGGAGATTGACATGAAGTCTCGACAACAAGAACTGCAGCAGCAGTTGTCTGCCATACATAGAAAGAATGAGGATCATACACAGACGGGTAAACAATATATAGATAGGACTCTAAAATACTCAATTATTTATTTACTTTGGGTTTTACGTCGCTTTCAACACTGTACAGGTCATATCATGACGGGTAGTTTTATGGGCAGAGGAAACCAGTACATACAGTTGGTCAAGGTTTTGTACTGTAAGTTGCTGACCATTGGTAAGCAACTACAAACTTTCCCACATAAGGTCTGGGGTTTGAACTGCTGACCTCAGAGGTGGGAGGCGAGTGTGTTTCCTCTGTGCTCTCTAAAATCAGCAGAGAGGTGTGTTAAATTCAGCAAAGAGTGTAAAATACAGACATATAGGTGTAAAATACACTGATAAATTGTATAATACACAGATTGGTGTATTTTGGGTGAGTAATACACCGAGTATTGTATGTCTAAAGTAAGCAAAAAACTCTGTAATACCTAGAAAAAGAGAAGATTCAGAAACACAATGAAAAATTAAAGCATACAATAGAGGAAGGTGTTGAAAACAGGAGTGACCTATTTTTTTAAAGTTTGTTACAGGGAAAGACAAAACGTAACATCCTAGCCAATAGGATATAAGGACGTCATAATTGGGGTCTTTTCTAGTGAGAAATTTTTGAGCCAATTAATCCCAATTAATCAAATCAAAGGAATCACTTGACTTTGATGTACACTGAGGCCCTGTTTCAACTGATAATACATGAAATCAAAAGTATGTAGCTAGGCTTTTGATGTGCAATGAAGCCCAGCTTCAACAAATCACAATTTACAACATCAAAAGGATAAGTAGACTCTTGATGTGTACTGGTGCCCAGCTTCAACTAATGCCAATCGATTTAATCAAAAGAATAACAGTACTAGACTTGAGGTGTGTAGACATTAGGCACTTCATCCAGAAGTCTTATCTGGTGAATTCAAAGGAATAACTGAAATACTTGATTGCTCTCCATAAAGATCAGTCAGTAGGCATAAATACTACTAAATAGTAATACTTTAAAAGTAAGCTGTAATGTGAGGGGGTTACTTAGTAAAAGTGTGTATAAGCATATAATTTAATACAAGTAGACCTATTATCACTTGTCAAATTTCAAAATTGGATAACAAAATTAAATGGAGATCCTTTGAAATATTTTTAGCTGTACAAGACAGATACACATTTTTTATCATACTGACGGGGACCACGGTGGCAGAGTGGTAACTCTCGCCTCCCACCTCTGAGGCTGGGGTTCGGTTCCCGGCACGGCCTCAAGTGGGAAAGCTGGTAGTTGCTTGCCATTGGTCAGCAGTTTACAGTACAGAACCCTGACGAACTCTATGTACTGGTTTCCTCTGCCCTTCCAACTACCCGTTGTGATATGACCTGTACAGTGTTGAAAGCTACGTAAAAAACCGAATAAATAAATAAATTATCATACTGACAGTGTTATGAAAACATGGAACAAACATATTACACAAAATGTAACACACATCCTGAAAGGCTAATTTATAAGTCACTTCAAAATAATGTGTATAAAAATTGTGCAATAGAAATATTCGGTGCAGGGGGTGGGTCAACTGCAGTTATTATTTTTTTTTGGATCAAGTACAATTAAATCTTCAGCTCTTAATCAAAAAAAAAAATTGGCTTAATTTTGTGAATACCAATTTCTGCCAAAAATTATCTGAGCCATTTATTGTAAACTTTAATGTGACTTGATCTTCTTTGTGAATTTGGCCTTTGGTTCAAACCCAAGGCATGGCAACATCTGTGATTCACTGAGGCCGTGCTCTGATGTGATCTTAGTTATTGAAATGGCTGTAAAACCTTAACTTAAATCTTTGTGACAATTATGATTTTTTTGTGTGTTTCAGCAGTGGAAAAGCAGTCAACTGGTACAGAAACCGTGGTACAAACAGAGACGCAGACTGATGGTAGGTACAGCCAAAGTACTAGAGAGGTACAGTAAGGGTACTGTGAGGGTTGTCAACAAATATTCTGTAGGTTACAGAAAGAAAAGCATAATTGGTACCAGATGGGTATTTAGGTATTCTGTGGTTAGCTAGGTATTACCCAGGAGTACCAAACCTTGGTACCAGAGGAGTACTAGAGAGTTATCATGGGTTATTAAAGGTACACAATGAGTATTTTAATAGGTTTGAGGAACTTTCTTTAAATTAGTGAAAGAGTAACCACTTAGGTACCACCAGATTACTTCTCTAAGGGCTTTCACATCAGAAATAAATAAAAATATATTTGAAACTGTCATAGCAAAAAAAAGGCTTTTACTGGAATTTGATAGGTTAGTCAATTTCTTGCATATTTCATTTCTTAGTAACATTTTTCATTGAATTTCCAAACATATTTCTGCTCAAATTGAGGTAATTCTTTTGAAATCCTTTTTTTTTCTGAGCAGTTTCCAGTTAAATTTTATTTCTCATATATTTTTCCATGTTCAAACAATCTGACTTCCTTCAGACCCACTATTTATTATAATTTTCATTATTTGTTGTTATTGTTGTATCTTTCCATGTTTCATTTTCATAAGCTTATGTGCAGGGTGTATCCAGTCATGGAAAACCTGGAAAAGTCATGGAATTCCATTTTCTTTTTTCCAGGCCTGGAAAAGTCACGGAAATTGACTCCAGGTTTTTGAAAATTCATGAAAAGTCATGGAAATAAAAGGCATCCTTTCTAGAAACGGCGTTGTTCCTTTCTTTCATCCAGCATTTCAATTCAAGGATACATTTATGTAATCAGATCAAATTTTCGTGTCTTCCACATCTTCCTGTACTGTGACTGGAACCTTGCGTGGTTCTCAAAGTAAAAACCGGCAGGAGCTCATGGCCTCCGTACATGTCTCTTTCATGCCACGAAGCATGTAAAAGGTCCTTGATTTTAAAGCTTTGGTCATGGAGAAGTCATGGAAATAATATTGAAGTTTAGTGGATACACTCTGTATGTGGTAAAGTGCAGTTTTTGGAATCACTTTATGCATAATAGTATGATTTAGTATGATACCATACTGGTGGTGGGTTTATTTAAATTTTTTGACACCAAAAGTAGGTGAAATCCAAAGTCAAAGTACTAATATCATCAGCTATTTTTACTGATAGCGCCCATGTGGCAGCACGTCATAAAAGCTCTCACAATATGCTGTTTTTCGTGGATTAATGGATATCATAAGTTCTGCAAAATTGAAATCATGAAAGAACAATATACAGAGAATGAAAAAATAGTTTGTCTGAGTAAAATACACAAAATGCAAGTAGTTATACTACAAATATTTGTTTCTTTTTTGGATAAACTTTTTATCAAAGGGAAATGTGCTTATATCATGTAACACCTGATACAGCAACATTGAATAAGCAGTTAAATGGTGAATAATGGATATATTTAGATGCTCTGTGAGTTTTGTGGTTAACTCTTATGGGGTAGTATGGATACCACAACTTGCCAAAGACTGGCCTATACCAGGGGGGAGTTAATGGCAATCAGAAATCAATGTGTCGGCCTGAGACTACCACAAGCTGATGTTTCACTCGTTAAGAACTTGACTTTAAACTCAGTGACCCAGACAAGAAGGGGAGTGAGAGGTGGTTACAGATCATCTAAATCAAAGACCTCTGTGTGTTATTTCAATGCCCAGTCAGTCAGAAATAAACTTTTACACATAAACGATCACTTGTCAGATAAAAACTTTAGTATTATAGGGATTGTAGAGACCTGGCTTATGGAAAAGGATCATGCTGTCAAACAACAATTAACGCCCACTGGATACATATTGAAATGTATTGATAGGAAAGGTAGGTCTGGTGGTGGAGTAGCCTTGCTGCGCAAGCAAGAATGGGGCCCCAAATTAGATTCAGCAGAAACATTTACCTCTTTTGAGTACATCTCTTGTGTTTTAACAAATAGCAACACCAAGTTAAGAGTTTGTGTTGTATACCGGCCACCAAATACAGAAAATATCACTACAAGCCAGTTCTTTCAAGAATTCTCAGAATTACTCAGTAAAATGGTACTACAGAAAGAAAAACTTTTGATTATGGGTGATTTTAACTTTCACATGGAAAACATTGATAGTTATTCTGTTAAAAACATGATAGACCTTCTTGATGAATTTGGCTTGAAGCAGCATGTCACTGATGCCACATCCAAACATGCAAATCATATGCTTGATTTGATAATAACAAGA
Source organism: Sabellastarte sp. h YS-2021 (assembly GCA_964017235.1). NCBI lineage: Eukaryota > Metazoa > Annelida > Polychaeta > Sabellida > Sabellidae > Sabellastarte > Sabellastarte sp. h YS-2021. The sequence continues at coordinate 147,486,807 of OZ024931.1, forward strand.
AATTCTGAGTCTTTGATACATGATACACCTAAGATCTCAACTTACCTGTCTGACCATGCATCAGTTGTATTCCAACTCAACTCTTCAAATCACAAGCATAAAGAGTCACCAAAATCTTACAGACCTTTGAATAAGATTGATGTAACCAGATTCAGGCAGGACCTTCTAAACTCAGATATTGTCACAAAACCAAAAACTGAGCTCAATGAGTTAGTGAATCAATACAACAGCTGCCTATCTCAGCTTCTAGATAAGCATGCTCCATTAAGAGTGAAAAAGACTGGCAATAGGAACATTAATCCTTGGTACAATGAAAACATTCGTAGAGCTAAGCAAAAATTCCGACAAGCAGAAAGGAAATGGAGAAAAGACCACATGGATGAAAGTTATAGAGTAACGGTGGAATTGAGGAAAACATATTCAAAGGTGCTTCACAGTTCAAAAGTGGCATACTATAGTGAAATTATCGTAAAAAATAAATCAAATCAGAAACAACTGTTTCAAATTATTAAAAAGCTGAAGCAGGACAATGATCCAACTATCTATCCTGAACACTCATCAGAGACTCAGTTGGCAAATGAATTCAGTGATTATTTTGAAGAAAAGATCATGAAAATCAGAGCTAAATTTCCATCAACCAGTAAATTCAATGAGTATGACAAAACTGTTGATGTAACACCACTGACTTCTTTCCAGCCTCTTAGCAATGAAGATATTAGAAAATTAATCTTATCAGCAGCACCAAAATCATGTAGACTTGATCCAATCCCAACACCATTGCTGAAGGACTGTATTGAAATACTGTTACCCAGTATTAGCAAAGTAATAAACATGTCACTCATACAAGGTGAAATGCCAGAGGGGTTCAAACACGCAGTTGTTACCCCTCTGCCAAAAAAGACAGATGCGGATCCTACTTTCAAAAATTTTAGGCCAGTATCTAACTTGCCTTTTCTGTCCAAGATGATTGAAAAAGCAGTCTCAATCCAATTACTTGACCACACAAACAGTCATAATCTCTCTGAAAATCTACAGTCAGCATACAGATGCCACCACAGCACTGAGACTGCTCTGATCAAAATCATGAACGACCTTCTACTGGAAGCAGATAATCAAAAAGTAATACTTATGGGTTTTCTAGATTTATCAGCTGCATTTGACACTGTTGATCACTGTATTTTGCTGCACCGACTTGAGAAAATGTTCCGAATTGAAGACAAAGCTTTAGACTGGTTTAGAACGTATTTAACAGGAAGAACTCAATCAGTAGTTGTTGATGATTGTGAATCTCACAAAAAGGTTCTAGAATGCTGTGTGCCTCAGGGATCAGGTCTTGGGCCTGATCTCTACTGCAAATATACATTACCTCTTGGTGTCATCATCAGAATGTTTCATATACTTTTCCACATGTATGCTGATGACACACAGCTTTACAAATCAATCGACCCAAGTAATTTTGAAAACCAAAAACAAACTGCAGAACAACTCCAATTGTGTACATCTGAAATAAGCAACTGGATGTCTAATAACCGGCTCAAGCTAAATGAAGAAAAGACAGAGTTCTTAATTGCTGGCACTGGCAGACAGCGCTCCAAAGTCATTATTAGTCGAATCTTTGATTCGAGTTATGTACTGAGTTGCGGCCGCGATTTTAAATTCGCCGTTTAAGCCCTTAAATATCAAATTCTGCATAATATTTGTTCACATATCGGTACATTAAGGTGTATATTATACACTCTGCCATTTTGAAGATTTTTAGAGCTTTTATTAAGTTATATTTTATGAAGTAAAAAGCATGTCTGGCACTACGTCTGGCTTTCTATAAGGTCCCGTATGTCCTAGAAACTATTGTGTTACCCATTGTAGTGGTCTACTCGAACGAGTCTTTTTTAACGGTTTCGTCTGCTGGTTTCTAGACCTTAAACCCCAATTAATTTATTTGTCTGCAGGGTTTATCACGCAGTCACTGTTAATGTAAAATTGTTGTCTGCGCATCTACGTGTACTCAATTATTTGTCAAACAAATAAACCGCAAAGAAATTAATGAATGAAGTGACGTCACGGTAGTACTATACATTTTTCGTTTAGCCAATCAAAATCGAGGACACCTCTGGCAGAGACAATATTCAAACTTCGTAGTTTTACATTCAACCACTCGAGGGCGATTTTGCATGTCCTAGAAGTTATCACGTTTCATTTTTCTGCGACTCCCTATTTTCGCTCATTGATCTTTTACTGACGAACTGGTTTATTTTGTAAATATAAAACAATTTGGAAGACATAGAACGGCCGTGCGCATATTTGCTCATTTATATTAATGAGGCAAGTCCGTGAACAGGAAATATGCTGGTAGTTCTCATCTTACACCAGCCTTGTAAAACATAATTGTCATCGGTAAAATACAGCATAATCTGTGGCTCCCTATTTTCGCTCATTGTAGAAACAACACACGAATATTTTATTAAAATACTTACAATTTGCTTCTGTAAAATATCCATATACAGTACTATATATCCACGCTTCAAAATTGAAATATGTCTTCTCATTTCAAAATCAAATTTCAAACTATAAGTCCGTGAACAGGAAATATGCTGGTAGTTTTCATCTTTAACCAGCCTTGTAAAATATATTGTCGGGGAAACCCCCACAAAGAACTGCCGTGACTGCGCATGTTTGCTCATTAATGTTAATGAGGCAAGTCCGTGAACAGGAAATATGCTGGTAGTTTTCATCTTAAACCAGCCTTGTAAAATATATTGTCGGGAAAGCCCCCACAAAGAACTGCCGTGACTGCGCATGTTTGCTCATTAATATTAATGAGGCAAGTCCGTGGACAGGAAATATGCTGGTGGTTTTCATCTTAAACCAGCTTTGTAAAACTGCGCATCTACAGACACTTTATATTTGTAAACAAATACCCATCTCGCGACACAAATCTGAAAACTTCCGTGAAAGCGGTGTCCAAATGCGGGCGATAATACAGAGTTTACAGATTTCAACACTCAGTCCTGTCCTAAGATTCGACTCTGTGGTTGGGTGGAGGCCAACCACTGGACTCTTGTTGATTCATTAAATGTGGTTGGTATTGACATAAAGCCAAGCACAAGTGTCAGAAATCTTGGTGTAATCATTGACCAAGACCTATCACTCAGGCAACAAGTAAATGCCATATGCAGATCCTGTTATGGTCACCTTAGGTCCATCATTCAAATAAGACCTTACCTGACTAAGTCTGCTGCACACACAATAGTACAGTCACTCATATCTTCCAGATTGGACTATTGCAACTCTCTCCTAGCTGAACTCCCACAATATCTTATCCATAAGTTGCAGAAAGTACAAAATTGGGCTGCCAGGATAGTTTTGAATGTCAAGAAACATGATTCTATATCAGTTCACCTGCATCAGCTCCACTGGTTGCCTGTTAGGTTTCGGATCAAATTTAAAATAAATCTACTAGTATACAAGAGTTTGAATCGACTGGCACCATCATATTTGACATCAGTGCTTAACTACCAGCAACATCAACGCACCACAAGATTGGCAAGAAAATCATACATGCTACAAGAAAAAAGATCAAAACTTGTCTCTATGGGTGACCGTGCCTTCAGTGTTGTAGCACCAAAGTATTGGAATGAACTGCCAGATGATATCAGGAACATTGAACTTCCATTGGACATCTTCAAAAAGAAACTAAAAACTCATTATTTTAAAACGGCATATTGTGGAGAAAAAGCGCAATGATTGTTTTTCTCTTAAGTAGAATTGCGCTATATAAATATGTTATGTTATGTTATGTTATCAAGTAATATTGTAAAGATAATGTACTGACATTTTAGCAACCATAATAACTCCTTGTTAAAGGTTAAAGAAATCAAAGTTAAATAACTAAACCAACATCACAGGTTGAAAATAGTTATAAACTGAACATAAAAACTTTTTTAATAGAATTATTAGATTAGATAACCAAAACAACATAACTTGTTGAATATAGTTAAAACTAACCTTCAAAAATAAGTAGCCATAAGTAGCCAAAAGGGAATGTTTAAATTTTGAATTCTAGCTTATGGTTTCTCCAGCAGAAATTTTGATGCAACAAAAACTAGCTACTGGTATTTGGGTTATTTACTTTGAGACAGTTGTGACATTTAGTTCAAAATACAAATCTGGTCTTCAAAGGCAATGAATCGCAAAATACATAAAATATAATAGTGAAAATCAGCCTTAAATCAGACTTTCAGAGCAGCTTTTCACAAAGCATCAAAGTCTGTTTACATATTTTATTTATCTGTTTTTATGTACATTGGCACTCCCAAGGTCATATGCTAGGTCAAAGGTTATCACACAAAGAAAGCCACATTTGGGCAAAAACATTTATTATCTATTTATTATGTATGCATGTAAGATGACATTAAGCAAGCTACATAACTACCTAAGATTGCTCTTAACATGAGAAATTTAAAATTGTAGATAAGGCCACCTTAGCAAGAGTGTTTACATAAAACAAGGTTAAGTTACTGGGAAAGTTTAGCATTAAGGTTACATAACAACTTTAAGATTACTTTAAGATTACTTTACATGAATTTAAGGTGGCCTTAAATTAAGTTGTTTTTTTAAATGAGTTATTTATTATAGGATTTGATTAATTTAACTGAAGAGATGACCCTACATTGATATAAAAGAGAAATTGTACAATTAACAGTGTAAATAGGTAAAAATTAAAAAAAAAAAGTAAAACATAAAACACGGTAAATGAGGGACCCAAGTGTATAGTTAAAGGTCTGGCTTCCCATAACCTGGAGCTGAATTTACATGAATTACTTGGCATGCATTACTGATTCTGTACTTGTAATGTAGAGAGCTTTGAAGTTACTTTGTGATTTTTAGCAATACAGTACACTTTAATCCTCCTATAACTTTCAAATGTCCATTTAGCAGTACAGAGTGAGAACTCTCTAATACATAAGTATACAAATGCTGATATGTATTGAAACATTTGATACAAAATGACATTTTAACTGTTAAGAACATTATAAGTCATTCCTATTTTAGAACACACTAGGTAGGGTATGTACCAGGTTTCTAGTGTAGTTCATAGTTTGAGATGTTATATTTATACTTTGACAAACATCAGAACCACTTCCATTGATTTGCCTGATTAACACAAGTTTTGAGGCATGTGTTACAATTATATAGAGCTATATTTACATATTTGTTCATCCCTAATTATATATCAGTATTTAGTTGTTAATGACCTGTGTTTGTGAATGTCTAGATAAAGCACCTGTTAAAACATCAGAAGTCCAAACAGAGGAAGGTATGTGCATGAGTTTCAGTAAATGCCTTGATTATGGTGAGATTGGTTTGCTGCACCGCATGCTTTATCTTTTGCTTCTCTTGCTTGTGTGTTTATTGTAGGAATTACGCTCTCCATACTGTGGTGTAATTATTTTTGAAAAACAAAACCATTTTTTCGGGACTTCAAGTTGAATAAGATCTGGTAATTTTGTTTGTTTGACATTGGTTAAATTAAACAGAGATGTATATTAGGCACAATATTTAATGGTAAATGGGAAAGTGAAATTTGAGATATTTAGTCAAATTTGGAATTCTTGAGTTTGATATCTTGTTGAGATATAATCATAAACTAGGCTGTGTTATCTATTATATGTTGCACAGGGTGATTATGGAACATCAGTGCTTATACAAGGAATTATACAATGCTTCTCAGCCAATCAGAATCATGTACACAGCATGTGTCATGTTAAAATTGTTGTTACAATAGGTTTACTTCACAAAGAAATTCCTTTGAATCTAGATTACTTTGATTGATGGATGTTGTGGATAGATCCATGATCTGCTTTGTAACTGCCACCTACCACAGCTTACCACAGCTTGAGGACTAAATCTTTATTTTTGCCTCATTTTGAAAATCAAGACGTCAGTTATGGTGGTTGTTTTGTTCATTGTTTCCAAATTCGTTGCATGAGTGATAATGTATATGCTTCTTAGCAATAGTATTTTCTTTAGGTTTTCTTTAATCTTTGTCTTACTTTTTGTCCTAAATATTCTGCCTTGGCTTAACACTCCTGCTGGGTATAAATTCAATGTAAATGCAAGCTTTACATAAGTGCATGACTGTATTTCACATATTTAACTTTTGTATAGGCACAAATTGGTTGTAAAATGAGAGTAACTTTTAGACAAATGTTTAGTATGACTGAAAATTAAAATCTATAAAAAATAACAGTTGTCACTCTGTTCTTTATGTATGCTTTGAGATCCATATTATTTTATTTGGTGCTATCGTAGTTACGTATTCTTGTGTATGGATTAGGGATGGGTCGGTAGGCCCGTTGTCTCAGTATCGAGAGCATTTGAAATACCGTGCTGAGATTTTAAAACTGCGACTTCTCTTGTCAACACGTATATAAGGAAGGAAAACTCAAAATATTGGAAACAAACCATAAATCTGAAGAAATAACACTTGTTTATCCCATTATTTTTGTGGATTTGCAGACTTTTGTAGTGTTGAGCAGATTTACTGCCATGTTTTGGTTTACAACACTTTGTAACCTCAATCTCACTTGTCAATACATATAATGGAAGGAAAACTTGAAATATTGAACACAAACCAGAAATTTAAATATATTGCATGCTTTTGTCCCATATTTTATGCATTTGAGGACTTTTTTGCGATTTTGTTGTACAGGGAACCTCCATGTTTGATTGGGTTGTACCAAAACGCAAAGTCCCAGAATAAGTACGGTTTTACATTGGCGGGCTCTTGATGTACACATTTTTGATACCGAATCACCCCCTAGTATAGATTCAGTATTTGGTAGTGTAGTTATAGAAGTAGTGTTACCTTGTAGACAGCTTGCATGGTGGCAAGGTGGTAACACACCCGCCTCCCACTTCTGAGGTCGGCGGTTCAAACCCCAGACCCTTGACCTTGACTCTTAAAGTACCTGCCACAAAGTATGCCCTGTATAATTTGTTAACTACAAGGTTTAACCAGAGCACTCAGAGAGCCAACACCTCTATTATTGCTACTTATAAAAAATTTTTTTTTTTTTTTTTTTTGTATTGTGTACTTATACTCAGCGCAATATCTCCATATACTACAGGACTCAAAGCGCTATTTAACCATTCCGACTGCACAGGTACAGCCCCAAGTCACAAGTAACTGACATTCCCCTAACTGGAAGATAGATGCTCAAGGATGACCATTTATCAACGTCCTTGAGGTTCTTTAGCCTGCCACTGGGGATAGGACCCAATGACAGAGGACCGCCATTTTAAGTGGTCATCCGAGCCACTATGTATCTGCCTGTACCTGGGTTTGAACCCACGTCCCCCGAGTTCCTAGACAAGTGTGTCACCCGCTAGGCCACAGTGGCAATTCCTGTATGCAGACAGTGATCCAGATCACCATTAAAGTATAATCATCTGTTACTTGTGCCATATTGTCAACATTCCCTGAAATTTCCGTCCAAACCTTTTTGAATTATTTGGCATAAAACATACAAATTTAACCAATTCTATAACATCCATTCATTGGAGTAACAACATGCAGGTGACTCAAATGGCATTAATGGGGGCCACGGTGGCAGAGTGGTAACACTCTCGCCTCCCACCTCTGAGGCGGGGGTTTGGTTCCCGGCTGGACCTCAAGTGGGAAAGTTGGTAGTTGCTTCCTGTTGGTCGGCAGTTTACAGTACAGAAACCCTGACGAACTGTATGTACTGGTTTCCTCTGCCCTTCCAACTACCCGTCGTGATATGACCTGTACAGTGTTGAAAGCGACGTAAAACCCCAAATAAATAAAATAAACAAATGGCATTAACCTTGAAATGAACTGTCAGATGCACACCTATGTGTCCTTCATCCTGGATTAAAAATAGTAGGTGCAGACACAAGTTGAGAGAGGCCAATACCCTGTTCAAGGGAGTAGAAATATTCCAGTTGCTTGATGCTACAGCAACCTAACATAAGCACTGCCTATAATGGTCCACTAGCCTTAAACCCTGATTTGACCTTGACCCATCACATAGAAAAATCAGTTGATTGTTTTTTGCAAGTCTTTAACCCTTTGAATATCGCCCCTATGTACCCAGCTTCAGATCCAGATTTAACCTTCACTCGGGTTTGCAGTGACGTCTCCACCCTATCTTATTGACCCTCTCTCCAAATAATGACACCTACGTTGTATATAATAAGCTCCCCTATTATCACCCATGTGCATGCTTGTTTTTTTTCCAGGATACCTGGATCCCCAGCACAAAGCCAGTCAGTATAGCGGCAAGCCAGTGCATGTAATCCCAAGAGGAATGCGGAGAGATGTGCAGACCCAGACCCAGCCAGTGGGTATGTATTCATGAGGTCAAAGGTCACAGTTGATTTTTGTGTCAGGAAAGTCATTGTATTACCATTGCCAATGCCGCAGCATTGGGTTAGTTAAGAAGTTGGATTTATGCCATCAGCCTTCGAATATATATTTTCACAGTATTTCTAACAATAATACCTTGAAGGTGGTTTTGTCATCTAGGATAAGGTTGTTGAGACTTGAGATTATGTCAAGTTGCGATTATGCAAAAGTATATTTTGTAATACATTTTACTTTTGAATGTGCATGCACCCTCAACCCCCACCCTCCCTGCCAACTCTTTTAAAGTTATAATTATGTAATTATAATTCAGGGTTATATCACAATACAAACTGTATTGGGACAGTTTTTAAAGTGCAATGTTGTATTTTGGATTTGGCAATTTGTTTTTCATTCATCTATTTCTTTAATAATTCATATTTTGCTATTTAATGCAAAATAGAGTGGACACCTGTTTCTACCTCTACATGACTATTTAATATGACAAATAACATAAAAGTAGAGCTTATTTTCCTGAAAGTATACATCAGAAGAAAATAGGAATTTATAAATTTAATTTTTAGATCTTACCAAAAAGACAGAATTTGTCCAATTCAAGGACATTTTTATTTGTTGATAAGGTCAATCATAAATTAAAAGATTTATATATCAGAACAGTATGCTCAAATTATTTTTACAAAAAATGAGATATTGTCAAGGTTTATTTGTTGGCACAACAGACATATGGAGTATTGATATGCCTGGTCTCTTCCCACTAATGAAGAATATGATAGCAGTTGACACAAGACAATTTATTTTTTAAGATTTCTCTAACTTTTATTTTTGGAGCAGTAGGTGTCATTAACATATAACAAAGGACTGTCTTTAAAATACCAGAAGTTTTTTTACCTCTAGACTGGTTTCAAAAAATATATTTCACAGTCGTCTTCAGTTTTGACCTGAGTGTATTACATCTTATCTAAGATAATCTCATCTACAGTGTTACAGTTGTAATATCTTTCCCACACAGGGGAAATCAGTATGGAAAAAGACTAACCAAAGAATTGAAGTTATTGATATAGTCAGAGCTTGTTCTAAGTCAGAAAATCAGGCTTATGGGTGTAAATGAGAAGATACTAAAAATAGGGAGGTTTGAGATGGAGAGGTTGGATTGTATCATTTTATCCTGGCGTAAACAGCCGTTTAAACCATCTAGGAGATCAAAGGGAAAAATGTGTGCTATATGTTAACGTCTCTAAATGTTATGTTAAGTTTTCTTTATTGTTTATATCCTTATATTGCTATTTATAGGTATGTGGGTTATTCTTAGTTCCTAGCAAATGTTTCTGTTGAATTTTTACTGCTTTGTCTCTCTTCAAGCTATTTATAATTACAGATTTTTCACAATAGAATTGTAACAAACACATTGCATAAAATGTCATTTTCAGAATATCATGAAAGAGCCAAATTGTAGACATATATGTCCTATCTTAAAAAATCTTTTTAATCCTTTAAAATCCTGAGTAGTTAAAACCTTGTACAATACATTCAGTGGTTAATATGGATTTTATTCAGTTTCATGTTTTACTGATAGTTGAATAGTTTTGTTGATTTATTATTTAATTATGTTTTTTTATTCTAACAACTGCCATCCAGTCATGTATTGAGATGAAAGATAATTCTTCTAAAATAAATCATCCAGTCACTAGACACAATGTCCAGTTAAAAGAAATTATCTGAACCCTACTCCTAGTTCTATAACCTATAGAATATACTGAAAGCAATGTTAAAGCTGAAACAGTCAATCATTATGACCAGTTTTTTGCAATGTTGACTTTTCACTTTCATGTGGATATTGGCACTTTAGCATTCACTGATTTAGCACCTCAGAAAGTCTTGTAAAATATTTTTATGCGTAAGACGTTGTGAAAATATTTTTATTAGGCAGTTTCCTTTGGCTATTTGGCCAATAAGATTTATTATTTGAAATCCAATAGCCAATGAAATTGACTCATATCCACTACCCAGTGGGATTTACTCTCTGAAATATACCATTATTTCAAATCTCACAACCAATTGTATTTTCAATATTTCAAACTCATCAGCAAATGGGATGCACTATTTGAAATTGAAGAGACATTGTGATAAACCATATCAAATTCACCATCAGATAAGATTCCTTGTTCTTTATGCAAGTTTTTAACCACAGACTGGTTGGCAGTGTTTAAACCCTTTTGTAGCTGGTAGTGTATTTGTGTTGCTAGGAGACAGTAGTGTAGCCCCGCCCCCTGCACCTCCCCCTCCTCCTCCTCCCCCTCCCCAAATGTTCCAGGATGCTGAAGTGGACACATCCAGTGAAGGCACAACAGGTATGGCTCAAAATCAAGTTTGTTAAGAAATAACCTCTGTTGTTTAAGGAAATTGGTGTTACTGTGCTGAAATAAATACCTTCATACAATTATGAACCTAATTAGCATTTTGCAAATGACAAGAAGGTTATTATTTTCAGATTTTGTCTTCTAGGGACCTAAGTACGCCTTCTAATGTTCAATTACATACTGAAAGAGTTAACCCTTTCACTACCATGTATGTCGACTAGCAGTCGACATCAATGTGTATTGTAAGGGACCATGTCAACCAAGGGTCGACGGTGTAGCGCGAGATAATGACTCCCCTATATTTGTCACTAGGGGGGTAAAATATTGCAATGGGGGTTGAAATATTTTGACTCCCCTTGCAAGATTTGGAATCCCTCCCCAACTTGGTGATTACTATTGTGTTGGGGATTAACTTGCAGTGGAACACTTGTATTCTATTTAATATTGCTGTGAGGCAAAGCACATGCATTCTATTTATCTATTATTTATTTATGTTGATTTTATATTTTTGCACGATTAACATAATAATTATTGCATCAAATCTTATACAAAAGTGTGCTTTTTGTTGAGATTTCTTTTGGCATTAATAATAATATTCACATAATTTATTATTTTATACAGTGTCTTAGGAAAATAGCCCAAACTCATAAATGAAACAAAACAACATCAAAATGATATCTAAATACAATGAGACCTAGTCAAATATATATTGTGGTAATTTTATGATTGAGCCTTATTATTTAATTTAACAAAGATTTATTAAGATAATTATGTTTTCACAAGTCAATGCAAACTAATATGAAATGTAACTAAATCAGAGAAATCAAATTGATGAATTTAGTAATACAACACACTTATATGCATATAAAATTGCATCTTTTTGCTAGGTTATATGGGTAATTGTCTATTTAAGAACTTAGCCTATAAAGAAAATTATGATTAAGCTGATCATTTTCCTGATATACATGTAAATATGTAAAGTATTAACCCAAAACACATCAAAAGAATCTTAGGTATTGTTACTGATATTCATGTATTGGCAAAAGTCCACTTGACTAAATAAACACACTATTGTATTGTCCCTTTGTCTCTTTTAATAGAGAGGGGAGTAAATATCTAGCAGGGGGTGATTATCTTGCAGCCCTGTCTGCTATATTCTTACCCCCCTAATCCCTCTATTGTTTGTTGGTGCAAAATATTGCTTGCAAGATAATTACTCCCCTAAAGATCAAAGGAGGGGGTGCAAAATATAGCGGGAGTCATTATCTTGCGTTACAGGACGGCAATAATATTTATTTATTCTTTCCCTTCGGTGTACTGTTATACGTTTTCTTTGGTGTATCAGTATTAAACCGATTTTTAAGTATTTTATATGAAATTTATGCTATATTTTTTTTAAAAAAATTCACTATTTCACCTATTTTAACTGGTTTCTGTAGATATTGCCATATTTACCGCATATAGCTGCATATTGTTTACTCGTGGTTATATTTATTTGGGGAATTCCCACGAATTTTCCCATTCGACTTTCATCAATTCCTAATGAAATATGCCGAAAAATACCGCAAATGAAGTGCATAAGGTAGTGAGTTATTATTTTACTTCACTGGTGTTTCTGACGTCATATGACATCATATGGCTACAGTCCCATGGAATAATGTTCCTTCAGTAGTAAAAGGGTTAAATATGTTCTGGTAGAAAAGATAAAACATTAGGAGCAGTTTTTAACATGAAAAAACTATTGAAATATGAATTTGGGTACATTGAGAAGGAGTTAAAAAGTTTAAGCTTCCTATTTATGAAAACCATGATTTACCTTGGGCAGCCTGCTGTTTGATGGTTGACCATGGATATACACAAAGAACCATCATAATCCACACCCATTTTGAAGGACCAGGCCAGGAAAAGTCATAGGGATGATGGTTTCAATGTGCTGACCATGGACTCATCCATGTGGGACTAATAAAGCAGCCCACTGGTCCATGTCTGACCTTGGACCACATCCACATGCTTATGATTTACCATGGATTAAATCCACTGGTCCATGTCTGACCATGGACCACATCCACATACTTATAATTTACCATGGAATCCATCCACTGGTCTATGTCTGACATTGGACCACATGCCCATGATTTACCATGGACTAAATCCACTGGTATATGTCTGACCATGGACTTCAGCCACATGCCCAAGATTTACCACTGACTCCATCCACTGGTCCATGTCTGACCATGGACACCAGCCACATGCCATTGTTTGACCATGCAGTTTATACACTTATAAATCTTTGACCAAGATCTCCACCCACCTGTCTGTGTTGTACCATTGACTTCATCCACTTTTCAACTTTTAACTAAGACGTCCATCCATAGGTCGATGTTTGCCCATGGACTTCATCCACTTGTCAATGTTCGACCATGTGCCACATCTATGTGTCCATTTCTAACAATGACTTTCATCTTCTTGTCTACGTTTAACCATACAATATTCAGTTGTCTTTGGTATTTGACCCAGATGCTATTCAATCAAAACAAAATCTTTTGAATGCCTTGGACTTATGCCCATGGACAGCCATGAAGATTAATGGTCAAAGTAAATGTTAATGCATGTTTCCATAGACACAGTTTTGATCCTGAAGTTGCAATAGTGACTTTCTCCTTCTATAGTGCTACAAACTGTTTTTGTGTATCTGAAGGTGATTTTGCAATTGTGATTTATTTTCCTCCAACCCCCCCCCCCCCTTCCCCTCCCACACTTGAAACCAATCACATGCATGTGGTCAATATGTCAGAAATCTAGTCCTTACAAAATCTCTATGTGTATATCTGCAAACATATTGCAATGAAACCAGTAAAAACATTCTTCTCTCAAATTTGCACTGTTGAGTAGTCAAAACTCCATTTGATACAGCATACTCAAAGTAATCTTTCACAGCCTTATTGGAGATCTACTTTTCCCAAGATGTAACCTTTGCTCTTAACTGACAGACTATCACATTTCATCCCCTCAGGTACCCAAGATGATTTTCATAATTGTATAAATTCCATAAAAACTCTATCAAAATGATTATCACAAAGTTTATAATTGAAAGCAGAAATTAAGACTAGGATGAGAATGGGTCACTGCTGTCTGAATGAACCAAATTTTAATGAAAATTTTACAGGCCGAGTGCTCATGTACATATGAAATACCATTCAGTTGGTTTTTTTATGTAATAAACATTAATAACATATCTTTCTTGCATCAAATCACTTAACACACCATTTTTGACAAGGTGATCAGTAGTATATATGCTGACATCAACTAATTCCAAGGATTCCTGACTCAATGAATATATTTTTGTTTTTTTTTCTGTGTATGGGAGCTGCCACATCGGGTGTTATTTCCCCGTTAAGAAATACCATATTTACCGTATAAACGCCCCAGGGGCGATGCATTTTTCAAAAGGGGGGGCTACTGTTACAGATTGCTTGCTTGCCAGCATGTATAATGGCGGGAGAGCTTAAAATATTAGAAACCAACCTTAAATCTGAAGAAATTATAAACTTTTATCTCATTTTTTACAGATTTTAATGTGTCTGTGATCAAAATTTCCATGTTTTGTTGTGATATTCGATTGGGGAAATACTAAAACGCATCTTTTTTGGGATTCCCAGAATCGGAAGGCTGGTGGCTGTTGAGAGGGATGTAAAACCCCAAAATATGAACTTTGCAAATTTTGAGAAGAGGCGGGGGGGGCGATTAATAGGGAGGGGGCATTTATATGGATAAATACGGTATATACCAAACTTTGAGAGGGCTTGATGTCAGGTCGAAATTTTGCTTGTAAGCATTCTAACCTCAGTTATTTGTACTCGTCACACCCCTAGTTAAGACACATGTAGTAGAATTGTGTATATTTCAGTTCCACCAATTGATCTGCCGTCTTCTGAGGATGAGATCGAACAACCCGTTGATTTGAGGGCACTGGAGAAAGCCAAAACAAGGCTGTACCCACTGGTACAGGGACCGTACTACACCTACGTTAGGGTACCTTGGAAACTGGAGATCAGAAAGGAGGTACATGTTGTAATATTCTCATTCTAATTAGTGGATGGACGATTAGACGTGTGCTTGATTAATCATCGGTGACAGTGTAAAATCACGGTCGGTCATTAACGTTTTCTAATGATCGAATATTCAGCTTAAATCTTACCGTTCCTGATTTATCTCAATATCCACATATTTTCCAAATATTTTACGAATTTTTACTTAATAATTCAACAGATTTGTCATGCATTTCGAGTTTGTTTATGTCTACCGCCATATTTACAGGAAGTGGGTGCTTTTGGTAGATTCTAAATGTCGGAACACCGTTATTCTTACCGGATTGACCTATACTTTATCCCGGAAAGTGTTTCTTAAATAACAAACAACAATGCAGTAAAATACTCGATTATGGGTCGATCATTGGTCAGAAAGATGGACGAATAATTGACAATGGAAATTGGAGGCGATTCCCAACACTAATTCTAATAGTCTTCCATGCCGTGACGATGTAATTTTGATAAAAATCAACACACCATAACTTCTACAATAACACCCAGGGCAATACAGTTCTGTATAAAATGGGAGTTTGTATGAACAGAATATCACAGTTCAGGACTTTTATATAACAATGTAAGATGGCTGCCTTAAATTCTCTTTCTTCCTTTTATTTATTTGGGGGTTTTATATTGCTTTCAACACTGTATAGGTCACGACGGGTAGTTTTGAGGGCAGAGGGAACCAGTACATACAGTTTCTCAAGGTTCTGTAAACTGCCAATCATCAGTGAGCAACTACCAACTTTCCCATATAAGGTCTGGGGTTTGAACCGCTGACCTCAGAGGTGGGAGGCGAGTGTGTTACTACTGCACCACAATGGCTCCCTTTCTTCTATTTTTTACTTTAAAAAAATGTAACCAAAACAAAACCTGTCTTTGTCTCTAGGCAACAAACAACTATAATATCCTCATATATATATCAGATTTTTTGAATTCCTTGATTTCGGCAGATTTTCCTTTCACTCAGCTAGCATTTTTCTGTATGTAATCCAAAGGTACTGAGATTGACTCCAATCAGAGGAAGTCAATAAATTTTACTTTCAAACGATGAAGTACTTCATGTTGTCAGTTTTGTTAGTTAAAAATTAATACAAAAAGAAAAATATATATAAAAATAAAAATACTACACAAGTATTATAGACCTATCTTGGCTTGTCAGTAAAATATGAAGAACTGGGTTGTCTAGCAAATTATTTGAAATTTTGAAATAAAATTGAAAATAAAACAAGAAAATATGACATATGTACAGACTGGCATTGGATTCAGTGTAATGTTAGTGATAATTATGTCATACACTAAACGTTTAAACAGTATAATATTGCACTTATGAATTATGGAACTATCGTGGTCACATGTACCTTAACTTACACTGATGGGAAAAAGGAAATACCATTCATTAAGTTCTTGGTGTTTTAAAATAAAAATGAAAATAAAAGAAAAAAGTAGTTTAAGATTGCATTTGCGATACTGCATTTTTTAGCACTTAACTGTAAATGTTTATTTGAACCTCACTCACATGGGAACAATTGCCGATATTGCTGACATTGTTGTAATGATATTGAGTGTAGTTTCAAGCCCTTGTACCAGTAAAATGGAAAATACTGGTACATACTAAATGTCAGAAACATACAAATCACTGATTTTTCTTACCAGATTGCCCTATTTCTAACACTGGATATTCTGTTATGGTGTTATGCCATGAAGTAAGGTATGCATTTTTGGCTAGATCATCAGTTGGAAAAATAGACTATTTAATCAACCACGAAACTTGGGGACGATTCCGAGCAGAAGGTGTCCATCTACATCTTGTAGTTTCGTTTTCTGCTACCAGGTGTCCACACCCGTATGTTTTAGTTCTGTTTTCTGCCACCAGGTGTCCACACCCATATGTTTTAGTTCTGTTTTCTGCCACCAGGTGTCCACACCCATATGTTTTAGTTCTGTTTTCTGCCACCAGGTGTCCACACCCATATGTTTTAGTTCTGTTTCCTGCCACCAGGTGGCCACACCTGTATGTTTTAGTTCTGTTTTCTGCCACCAGGTGGCCACACCCGTATGTTTTAGTTCAGTTTTCTGCCACCAGGTGTCCACACCCGTATGTTTTAGTTCTGTTTTCTGCCACCAGGTGTCCACACCCATATGTTTTAGTTCTGTTTTCTGCCACCAGGTGTCCACACCCGTATGTTTTAGTTCTGTTTTCTGCCACCAGGTGTCCACACCCATATGTTTTAGTTCTGTTTCCTGCCACCAGGTGGCCACACCTGTATGTTTTAGTTCTGTTTTCTGCCACCAGGTGGCCACACCCGTATGTTTTAGTTCAGTTTTCTGCCACCAGGTGTCCACACCCGTATGTTTTAGTTCTGTTTTCTACCAACATGTGCTAATGTTGACATCTGAAGTTTTGTGTTTAACCACCAGGTCTTTATATACATATTTTTAAGTTCCTTTTTGGTTCTGTTTTCTGCCACCAGGTGTTCACACCCACAGAGAGGCTGGAGGTGCCAGCACTTGTTGACCTGATATTTGCCCAGATCGTACAGGACGTCTACAGCGATGTGTGTCTGCGCATTGGAAAAGATGACAAACTCAGGATGAAAGGCATGCTGGGTAAGATGTTTACTGCTTCATGCCTTGGACACAAAAAGCTTATTTACATTTGTTTTGTAGTTTCGTGCATTTCTTGTTACAGAAATGCGTATTACCACAAGCGTAAGTTATTAAAGTATTTTACGGACATAAATTCAAAACAACAATCCATTTAAGGCAGTTTCTAAGGGGAGATAATATCATTTTTGCTTGAAATCAGCGCCCTTACTTGGCAAAGTTTGCATACGGAAATTGCCGATATTTAAATAATTTCTGTCGTCACTTCCACTTACGTATTTTGTCAAGTGGAAATGCGCGAGTGTGGGAGATTAAATACAACTGTTATTTAATACTTTATCCTCTGTTTTGCGCCAATTTAAGGTTTGTGCCATTATATGGCACCAAGCAGTAGATGATGTGTTTATTTGGGGTTAAACGTTGCTTTCAGCACAGAATAGGTCATATCACGATGGGTAGTTTTATGGGCAGAGGAAACCAGTACATACAGTTGGTCAGGGTTCTGTACTGTAAACTGCCGACTATTGGTAAGAAACTACTAACTTTCCCATATAGGATTTTGGGTTTGAACCACTGACCTCAGAGGTGGGAGGCGAGTGTGTTACCACTGCACCACCATCACCCCTTTAGATGTTATCTCTCATCCTCAAAACCACGGAAAATAGGTTCATGGAAGTAAGTATGAAGGAATCTGTGAGATAAGGTACCAGCAGGGAAATAAGGGCACTCAGAGAGTGCACACCTTTGCCAAGGCACATAATATTAAGTGAATGGGAAAATCCAGATTTTTCTTTGGTATCCAGATGGTGATCCAGATGACTCTCAAATTTAAGGGAATCTAACTTGGACCAAGACTAATCTTCTGATTTTTTTTTCATGAAGTTCAAACCATTACTATATGTGTACTCCTGCTAACAGACAAACAAACAGTCATGAAAATAATACCTCCTTGGCATACTACAGACTAATATTTAGCAATAACAGAGCAATTTAAAGAATGGAGTTAGTCGAAGATTTAATTTTCCAAAATTTGTTAAGGTTTTATAACAAAATATAATATACTGGGTAACACAACAATGAACTTCAGACAGAATTTAACTTCCCGGGCTGTATTTACTAAGGTGGATCATCTACGGAAAAATTAACTTATTTATTTATATAATTCGATCAACTGAGAATTGGCTTGAAAGACAGATTAACCAATGCAAAATTTGTGTTGGTTTCTTTTGCTCTCGTCCAATCAGATTTCAGTAGTCTGCCATATTTGATCCAACATTTAAACAACCTGCCTTTGAGTTGGTGGATCAAAGTTCAGGTGAAAGTTGAACCACAAATAAGCTCAACTACTTAGTTTGTGATTACAAACGTGATCCTGATCTAATTTCTGGCTCAACTTGAGCTTGATCCCTTTTGTGAATAGGACCGCAGACTTGTGAGATACTGTGAATATAGAAGTATACTTATAAGTTCTGAGGACCAAACAAAAGCTGGTAATTTCTCTGGATGAAAACCAGTAACAATGTCTTACCCAATTAAACAGAACTTGAAGAGAATTCCAAAATATCAAACAGTTCCTTACACTATTATTTCAAGTTTATACATGCATAAATATGGTAGATAATTACTAATAAGGTAGAAATTATTACGCTGACCACTTTTGATATTGACTTATAAGGGCGTACGGGTGTGAGTTATTTCACCTGGTATCTGTTTAATAATATGCGTTGTTTATCAGAGAGTCAAGGCGTCACCCCTCGCACTGTTCTCAACTCTGGCCACAAGATGGCACTGAAGAAGCAGGTGATTGACATTGCCAAGGAGTGGCCATTTTACTTCTGCCGTCTGTTTGCTGTCAATGTGAGTAAAATATATACATAGTGCTATTGGTATATAGTGGACAATGTATGATTTGCTAGATTTGATTGATGTGATTTATTTTAGAATCGCCTTCAAAGCATTGTACAGGTTATATCACGACGGGTAGTTTTAGTGAGAACTGGTACATACTAGTAGGGGGGGTCAATTAGCCGACTAAACGACAACTGTTAGAATAGTGTTATATAGTAATAGTAATTGCTCATATATAGTATAATAATTGCTCAATGTAGTAAAAGATGGCGGAAGGTCTGAATCTGTAAAATATGTCCATATTGTCACATAAAATAGGTAAAAATCCAACAACAGTCATGTTTTCTGTACTGTTTATGTATTCACGTAAAACCGGAAGTACTCTATACCTCTTATATCGGAAGTACTGTATACATCTTATATCACCCACTTTCTGTATGAGAAAAATTCATCAGAATTTGCAAGAAAATGGCAAATTTAATGAATTATACAGATTATGGACATATATTTTCAATTTATTTCACATATTTATCGTTTTCATTGCCTTTTACAGTATCAAGCCTAAGAGTTTTGGTAGTTATATAAATTTGACAGTTATTCGGTGTTGACACAAATGGTACTTGCTGATTAGCCAGTATGAAATATTTGGAGTCTTGAAATCCCTACATACTAGCTGGTCAAGATTCTGCAAGGTTTTTGTACTGTGATGCAAATATCTATCCATTGAATTTCATACTTATGATGGTAAGACATTAGATATTTAAATGTACGGTGAAAACATAGAGACCTAAATCTATACCAGATTCGAGTAATGGCCAATGAAAAATATCTCAAACTGGAACTATTATCTAAAATTAAATAAAGATAAGAAAATTTAAAAAAAATGGTGTCCAGTTTGGAAAAGAATTTTTTTCGGGAATTTAATTTCATGTAGCTCTGTTATTAATCATGAATTTTAAACACATATATTTTACATTGCATGTAGAATAGATCATCTACTTGTGACATCTATTAAATTAGTTAGGCAGGAATACAAAAATAAAATGTGTGTATAAAAAACTAATTTATAAGAAGAATAATAGTGTCAGTATGACATTGTATACAATGCATGTGTGTACCTATGAAAATAAACTATGGAAAAAATAAGATTCTCAGTTGTAAACTGTCAGGCATCGATAAGAATCTGTCATCTTTCTCACATAAGGTCGAGTCTGGGAATTTGAACCTCAGAGGTGATTGGTGGGGAGAGGGGGGCAAGATAACCTACTAAAACCTCCTATATTTATGTAAATTGCTTGTAGTTATGGCTAACTGTCAGTATGTTGAGTATAATCTGTATAACTAGAACCTCCAAATTTTCCTAACACTCTGTATAACTAGGCCCTCTAACATCCACAGGAATTGGTTCTATGTAAAGCTAACGTCAACTTTCACCGGAACAGTGCAGTATTTTCTGTAGTGAAGACATTAAAATTTGATTCAAATTACACCTTATGTCACCTTACACTAGTTTTACATCTACAGAATCTGCTCTATATATTAATATTTATTTCAATATCGAAGAGTAATAATTCATCATTAATATTGAGAGTGTCAATCCCACAAAAATTAATGAGCTCTTGCAAATAATATATCCAAGAGATAGAGTAAGAAATCTAAAATTCGCCAGGAATCTAAAATTCGCCACCTCTAAAACCTTAGTTAATTTTATGAAGAAAATGATGTTTTTGTCTAAAAATTAGTATTTTTCAATTCAAAAAGTCTTTCAGATATGTGGCGAATTTTAGATTTCTTACTCTAACTATTGAAGTAAATACTGAATAATATGATAATTCCACTCTCACACAGTACATATGCTTTGGTCCACTGTACACCTCAACAGTTGGGGCTGTAGATCCTCTCCAAACTGTATGATATTCTGTAATTCTTGTTTCACAATATCAGTGTTTTTTATGCTGTCCTTTTAAATATGGCGGTTTCCAACTAATTGTCTTTTACATCGTAAATTCGCGTCCGTTTACGTTTCTCAGTGGCCACGCCACTGTCCACGTCTTTGTAGATTCGAAAAAAATCCACAAATCACGATATCCCGAGAAACTCCGTTTCATTCTTGTTATGCTATTGGGATTGTAATTCAGGTACTCAGGTAGAACAGTTTTCCCGCCCCAGTTCAATGTTACCAGTCATAGCAACCTCCCTGGTTTGTAAATCTGCTACCTGTTATTATAAGTTGTGAGAGTGGAACACCATAATAAGGACATTTATTGTATCATGAAATAAGCGTTTGCATAACTTTATCTTATCTCGGCATTTACTAACTCTATGTTCATACTTTGCAGGGAGGGCGAGCCTACCCAGGAGTTCACTACACGGGAATCAGTCACGCCGGCCTCTCCTTCATCGCCAGGGAGACGGATTTCTACGATGACCAACTGAAACTTCTGGAATCCGTCAGGTAGAGTATTTAATCCTTTAAATGTAGTGTTCACAAAAGGTTCACAGTCACCAAAAGCCCTGTAGGAACTTTGTTTAAAAAGGGTTAAATAAACTCTTTTCTGCATGGCCCAGCTGGCAATTTTGTTAAGTTGAAAGTACATGGATAACTGGTCTAAAATTAAGTTGGGTTTTACCCCCCCAAAAAAACTGTTTTTCTCAGTATTCAAAAGAGTATTTCATTTATCTACCATGACCTCATTTTACAAGAAGTATCTCGATAGTTGGCTCAAAAAATTGTGGGGAAATATAAAATATATGAAAAAAAAACTCTGAATGTGTTAAGGAATTATCAACTTTTTCTCCAATTTTGATAGATTTTTAGACTTTAATACAGATTTCGTTGAGCAGAACTGCCAAGTCTTCTCTTCAGGAAGTTTGTTTCTGGTTAGTGGGCCCATACGAGTGGGAACAAGACACGACATTTTTGCTCTCCCGCAATTCTCTGTTTTGTAGGGATGTGTACTGAAATATGCAAATATACTTTCAACCCTGCACCATTTAAAACCAAATATATTAAAGTGCGATATCCTTTAATTTTATGTATTTCATTGAAGATTACAAAACATTGTAATTATTATACTGCATAACTATAATTTTTCGGATAAAAAATATAGAAAAAAGTGGAATGACAATTTTTTTAAAAATTTTTTATGTATTTTAATTTCAAGGGCCACTTAATATTTATAAGTGCCTTCCACGGCCCAAACTTTACTGACCACCTCTGTTTACCAAGTAATTTGAGTTTCTGTTTTCAACCAAATTAGTTTTATGCTTCCCTGTTTATGGCCTTCTTCACAATAATCTTCAGTCTTACCTCAAAACATATCCACCATATCCTCTTTATCAATCCTGTTTTCCATGGTGCTAACATTTGTCCTTGTACCTGGATTTCTAAAGTTGTACATATCTTTTGGCTGTTGAGACTTAAAGTCTGCTTATGAAGCAATTTTGAGCTTTTAAGATATTAAGTGCTATAAAATTTGATAAGAATTAGAATTAATATATCTTGCTTCAATAAAATTGATCATATTTAATTTTATTCCTTAGCGATCAAGTGCTACATTAACTGAAGGACTGAAATTTGAGCAAAAAAACATGTTTGAGTGAATTTTGTTTTCAATTTGAAACTCACAAAAGAAAACCTTATCTCAAAGAACAAAGTTAGCCGAAATTTCATCCGTCAATTAAAATCATGTGAGATTTTCCGCTAACCACTATGACAGAATAGTTCTAAAGTCTTAGATCACCTTCCTAACAGTCAAATTTTAAGCCAAACCTCAGTCTGAGAAGTGTAATAAGAAGCAACAGAAAAATTGGAACGTAGTTTCATATAATGCCCGAGAAAGTGAAGTAGCAAAGTTCAAGAAGAAAAAAATAAATTTTATTGCACTACAACAGCTTACCATCTGGGACTCAGTGGTGATCTCTGGAGGCTGCTTTCAACCCAGCCAAGTCAAGAGAAGAATAGTTAATAGTGACTGAGCTGAACACTCTGTGCATTCAAAACACCAGAAGGAAACCCAAAACCAGATGTCTGGAACTCAGAAACTCGCCCTTTACAACTCGCCCCTACCCCCCCGATTCACACTAAGTGTAGGAGGTAGAAGCTCAGGTCTTCAGACTCTATCAGGATCAACCTTTTGTGGCCATCACCAAGGCAGGACACTCCACCCCAAGCAGCAGCTGCACCTTCTCCTTGATTAAGGAAGCTGAAACAACAGAGGCAACAGAGGGTCAGTTCAGGCCACACTGCATAGGCAAGGGGTACGGCAAGAATTCCAAATAATCACTGTCAAACATTAAACTCTCAGCAAGTAGGAGGTCAGCTCAGCGTTTTCAGGAGAGTCCGGTTAAAAGAAAACGACTCCACCTAGACTTCAATCATTATCACAAGTGATTATGTTCTACCAATTCGCCATAGACCAAGCCAAGTAGACAGCCTTTGATCATCTTGGGATATGAAGGCCATCGAAAGGACTTAACCAAGGCCTCTTGTATCCAGTCTTTTCTGGCCGAAAGAGGCAGTGGAAAAAGTAGGAAAAGAAAAGTGGCTTGGGTATTACAGTTGTCTTTTCCTAGTTCCAAACCTCAGGTAATTAGATAAGATAAATAAATAGATAAATAGATTTTATTTCATTCTAGTTTGATACAATCAGTTGGCTATTTGAGACCAGTCATAGATTTAAGCAAACTAAATCCCTGTCTGAGGATGGAAAATGGGAGGATGAAAACTCCTGAATCAATAAGAACAGCATTGATTCAAGGATAATGGGTCTCATTGATAGACTTATCAGATGCCTGCATATTCCCATCCGGTCAAGATCAAGGAAGTTTCTGCAGTTCACTCACAGTTTTCAGATTTAACAGTTCACCTCTCTACCATTTGGACTAACACACGCCACAAGTCATCAACATGAGAATCAAGGAGGTGAAACTTATGACCCTCTGAAGAGAATCAGACTTCACCAGTAATTGGATGACTGGCTCATAAGGGCACAATCTGAGAGAGGCACTACACAGCACAAGGACTATAGTGAACCAATAGAATCACTGAGATGGGTAAAAAACCAAGAAAAGCCAGAGTTGAAACTAACTCAAGTAGTGTTTTCATTTGTGGGTGATGAATACCAGCTAGAATCAGCCCTTCTAAAGCCTGCATAAGACTGATGGCAGAAATAACAAATCTTCATCTTCAGAATAATGAAAAGGCATACCTTTACTGCAAGATGTTTGATGTTGCTTATTGGGTTGCTCTTGTCAACAGAGAAAACTGTCCCAGAAGGACGCCTACACATGAGATCCTTTCAGTTGCACCTCAAGGAGAAATAGTTTTCTAAGTAGCTGGACAACCGTCTTCTCTGGTCAAACACCATAAAAGCTCATCTGGACTGGTGGAAAAGCCCACACAACTATGCTGAAGGGGTAAGACCGTTCAAAACACCACTACATTCAAATATTTACCAACGCCTCAAATGTAGGCTGAGACCCTTACTTAAATCACGAGTCAGTCAAGGACTGTGATCAGACTTATAGAAAAGACTACATATAATCATTTTAGAGATGAAGGCGGTGTTCTCGGCCCTAAAACAGTTCAGAATTGAGTGTCAGAATCAAACTGTCTTAATTGCTATGGACAATTCAACATTGGTAGTCTTCATCAACAAACAGGCAGGAACCCACTCAGCAGAGATGTGCCCTCTTCTATGGAGAATCATGAGCTGGTGTCATCTATACAAATCTTTTTTTGAGCTACAAACTTTCCATCAGGGACTCACAAGAGTCCTACCTTACCATACTACTGTATTACAACTGAGGAGTAAGTAAAAATTACAACTCAACTTGATTGTGTAATTGATAAAATATCTTAATAATTTTTAACAGGAGAAGTGACCAAAATTTAAGAAAGTATAATATAATATGTCCTATAAGTGTTAAAGTAATTTCATCCTTAGATATTTATTCTTTTTAAAGATTACACCAATTTAGCCTAATGGCAGGATTTAACTAGCAATTTAGTTTGCAAGTGTGACTATAACTTTTCAAAATAATATACGGATAAATGTACACATTTGAAAATTCAAAAAAAAAAAGTAAATTAATGATAAAAAATTAATTATGTTTATCATTTAAGTATAATTGACATTGTAACTGTCATTTAATGCACATCATTCGTGTTGATTAGAGTAAGAAATCTAAAATTCGCCAGGAATCTAAAATTGGCCACCTCTAAAACCTTAGTTGATTTTATGAAGAAAATGATGTTTTTGTCCAAAAATTGGTACTTTTCAGTTCAAAAAGCCTTAATTTACTATACAGTCAACAAATCTCACCACAATTCATTTATTTTATTAGTATTTTCACGTGTGGCGAATTTCAGATATGTGGCGAATTTTTGATTTCTTACTCTATATGTATTTTAAAGTGTAAATATGGAGTTTGACAGGTTACGTGTTACAAGAGACACTTTGTGCTTTTCCTTGAGAATCATTAGTGGTTAGTAAAAACGACTAAAGGACAGACGACTATTTGTACAAGTGCAGTTGGTATAATGCCTTTCATACTAAAACTTTGGATAATTACATGCATCACATAGCCTTAAAATTTAAATATAGTTTTATCATCATGAAAGAATCAATTTTACTATTTTTTTTTGTGTCGAATTAATAAACATGTAGGATAATTTTTGATAATTTTTTTTGAAACTTTAATAAGTGGTTTTAATTTTTAAAGAAAATAGCCTAAAATCGGAAATTCATTCAGGTAATTTCATTTTGTATATACAGTCAGTGGTATCGTATCTATTTAATGTTTGCTAAATAATGTAAAATCATTACTATCTCTACATTGCAACATATCTCCTGGATTTTAATGCTAATAAGTGTAGAATCAGTAGGTTTAACATAATTAGTAATCTTATATTACCAGACATAAGGCTTTGTAGAAAATAAATCTTGCTTACTAATATTATGTTTATTACAAACATAATGAAATGTACTTCTGTTAATCACTGACTGTAAACAAATCTTATCATCAGACATCTGATTCAAAAATTGTACATGCAGATTTTTTCAAACATTTCAGCTCTACATATAGTAGAATAATATTGATAAGATAGAAAAATGTTTATTATACTGAGGTTATTGTAAAAAATATTACACAAATATATAACAAAAAATGTAACCCTTAGAAGTCAGTTTAAATTTTATTTATTTATTTATTTGGGGTTTTACGTCGCTTTCAACACTGTAGAGGTCACGACGGGTAGTTGGAAGGGCAGAGGAAACCAGTACATACAGTTCATCAGGGTTCTGTACTGCAAACTGCCGACCAACGGCAAGCAACTACCAGCTTTCCCACTTGAGGCCATGCCAGGAACTAAACCCCGGCCTCAGAGGTGGGAGGCGAGAGTGTTACCACTCTGCCACCGTGGCCCCCCAAGTCAGTTTAAAATAATGTATGTAAAACTTGTGAGTATTATGTTGTATGGAAACAAAACAATAAAACCATGTGACCATATACAGTGCACAAAGCTGTCTCAAAGTTAATTTTAGTGTTAAAATAGCCTTAACATTCATTTTACTGATATTCTATAACTCTATGTTATTAATCACAAGGGGGGGTAGATTGTGGATGGAGGGGGTAGATTCCTAAGTGTGGTCCATAATCTACCCCTGAGATATACTTTGGAATCTTCCCCGGAGTAGATTCTCTGCCCCGCCCCTTCCCAGAATCTACCCGAGTATAAAATGAAAGGGATGAAATCTGGGGGCTTACACTGCCAAGAGATCCGAGAAATGTGTGTTTTTGGGTACATAAATTGATTTCAGTACACATCTTAACCTTGTAATATATAACTTTTAGTGGAAAAGCCAGAGTAATCCCATAAAACAATACCACAAAGTGACATACAATAATTTTTGAAAAATTGATATAATTATACTTTATATAAAGCTTTCCCCAAAACAGATATAATATTATTAGCATGCACAAATACATTGATAATCTTACGTTTAATGCCTTTTTATTTAAACATATTTATTTGCAATCTGACAACAAGTGTAAATGTAAAATTATTTTAAGTCCTCTTACTGAATGAAATATTTACGATGGTTGAATTTAATGAGCACAGAATCGGCTAGCCGGTGGTATTAATCATTCAAGAAATGCCTAGATTTGTTGAGAAATAAATGGACTGCATCTATAATAATTAGGTGTTGATCTATGCTTAAGTTGTTACTGCCAAATAAAATAACAATTCAGTTGATACCTCTACGTTGCTTACAGCACTGAACAGTGTTTATTATGATAGTGTATTTAATGTCATACAATGGGCAAGAAAAAATCAAAATGCTGTATATCCTCTGTTGGGTATCCACATCTGCCAGATTCAAGTTCAGTTACATGGAGATTGTTCTTTAGACTCGCATTAAGTTTGCTACATTGCATTCTTAAACAAGAGTGAAAAATAGTCCCTAAAAGATTACCGTGACTAAATAATTTCTCATGAAACTTATGCTTTTTAAACTGTTCTGGCAATATAATTTATATAGAGTAAGAAATCTAAAATTCGACAGGAATCTAAAATTCGCCACCTCTAAAACCTTAGTTAAATTTATGAAGAAAATGATGTTTTTGTCTCAAAATTGGTATTTTTCAGTTCAAAAAGCCTTAATTTACTATACATTCAACAAATCTCATCACAATTCATTTTATTTTATTAATATTTTCACATGTGGTGAATTTCAGATAAGTGGCGAATTTTAGATTTCTTACTATAGTTCTCATACATGTAAATGAGCCTATTGAGTTGAGTGATTTGAGTTTTGGAGGAAAAGCATTTCACAGCTTTGTGTCAATCGCTGGAATAGATTATCTAGGAGCTTTAGATGTTTTCTTGTAGTAGGGAAGTCACCACAATTTGCCCTCGAGTTGATATTCTGCCTTAACCTATCTTGTGGAGAAGGCTTTCTAAAATTTGAGGCAGAATATTTGATAAATAAGAAGGACTTAAATTATTTGCAATATTTAACATCATCCCTAAAACATGTATTTCTTTTCTTGTAGATTGTGAAGGCCATAGATTTCTTACTATAGTTCTCATACATGTAAATGAGCGGCGGGAAATAGTTTGTCCGGGCTGTATCTCAGAAACCGTAAGGTGTAGGAAGTTGATACTTGGTAGGGACATTGGTTAGGGGGTGTAGGTGTGCAACGTCATGGTCTGACCTTGATTTGACCTTTGACCTTGCCGTAGTGACCTTGAGTTTGAAAATCTTGTCCGGGCTATATCTCGGAAACTGTAAGGTGTAGGAAGTTGATACTTGGTAGGGACATTGGTTAGGGGGTGTAGTTGTGCAACGTCATAGTCTGACCTTGATTTGACCTTTGACTTTGCCGTAGTGACCTTGACCTATAAAATCTTGTCCGGGCTATATCTCGGAAACCGTAAGGTGTAGGAAGTTGATACTTGGTGGGGATATTGGTTAGGGGGTGTAGGTGTGCAACGTCATGGTCTGACCTTGATTTGACCTTGCTGTAGTGACCTTGACCTATAAAATGTTGTCCGGGCTATATCTCGGAAACCGTAAGGTGTGGGAAGTTGATATTTGGTAGGGACATTGGTTAGGGGGTGTAGGTGTGCAACGTCATGGTGTGACCTTGATTTGACCTTTGACCTTGCTGTAGTGACCTTGACCTATAAAATCTTGTCCGGGCTATATTTCAGAAACCGTAAGGTGTAGGAAGTTGATATTTGGTAGGGACATTGGTTAGGGGGTGTAGGTGTGCAACGTCATGGTGTGACCTTGATTTGACCTTGCCGTAGTGACCTTGACCTATAAAATCTTCTCCGGGCTATATCTTGGAAACCATAAGGTGTAGGAAGTTGATATTTGGTAGGGACATTTGTTAGGGGGTGTAGGTGTGCAGCGTCATGGTGTGACCTTGATTTGACCTTTGACCTTGCCGTAGCGGCCTTGACCTATAAAATCTTGTCCGGGCTATATCTCAGGAACCGTAAGGTGTAGGAAGTTGATACTTAGTAGGGATATTGGTTAGGGGGTGTAGGTGTGCAACGTCATGGTCTGACCTTGATTTGACCTTGCCGTAGTGACCTTGAGTTTGAAAATGTTGTCCGGGCTATATCTCGGAAACCGTAAGGTGTAGGAAGTTGATATTTGGTAGGGACATTGGTTAGGCTGTGTAGGTGTGCAACGTCATGGTCTGACCAGGATTTGACCTTTGACCTTGCTGTAGTGACCTTGACCTATAAAATCTTGTCCGGGCTATATCTCGGAAACTGTAAGGTGTAGGAAGTTGATACTTGGTAGGGACATTGGTTAGGGGGTGTAGTTGTGCAACGTCATGATCTGACCTTGATTTGACCTTTGACCTTGCCATAGTGACCTTGACCTATAAAATCTTGTCCGGGCTATATCTCGGAAACTGTAAGGTGTAGGAAGTTGATATTTGGTAGAGACATTGGTTAAGGGGTGCAGGTGTGCAGCATCATGGTGTGACCTTGATTTGACCTTTGACCTTGCCATAGTGACCTTGACCTATAAAATCTTGTCAGGGCTATATCTCGGAAACTGTAAGGTGTAGGAAGTTAATACTTGGTAGGGACATTGGTTAGGGGCTATAGGTGGGTATTATCATGGTATGACCTTAATTTGACCTTTTACCTTGTCGTAGTGACCTTGACCTTTAAAATCTTCATGGACCTTTGGGTCTGTCTTTTGATGCAGATTAAGCAAAAGTCATATTAGAATTTATTAAGAATTTTACTTTCATAACTTCCCATTGTAAGAGATAGAATTTCATCAAGTGAGCCTCAGATTTTGCTCCAACACCACAATAAGCATTCATTAAATGTATTACCACTTCTGTATGCATGGTAATATTCAAACCATCTAAACCATAATTCGGCCATGCAGATGTAGATAAAGAGTGTTGAATTTTAGTTTACTGATTAATGCTGTCATCTTGTTATTGAATTATCTTGTTTTAATACTTCATCTTTATACACATTATCTTTCTTTTAAACATTATTTCTCCATTTAAACATTGTTTGGACCTTTATATAACTGACAGTGCTCTGAAAGTATCCTGAAGTTTGTACTGGTACAGTACTTCTATATCTCGTGGTGTTGAAAATATTTCCCTAGGCTGTGGGGTACGGGCATCTCTGATGCTATTTTACTTTAGTGATTTGAGAATTCCCAAATGTCTTGAATACTTGTCACCCGTAATACTAATGTTAGTGTCCCCATTTGAAGTTATTGGAGATTCAAGATCCAACATGCTTGTGGGATTTCACGTGTACTATTGGAGTATTACTCAGGAACAGTGTTGGCTAAAGTTTGTTAGATTTGTGGGTGATTAAGACATTAAGTCTGAGATATAGTGGGCAAAATTATTGATTTCTGTGTGTATGTATGGCTATATGTATGGCAGAATTTGCATATTAATGTACAAGTATGTAGTTGTGTGCGTGGATGTGTTATGCCAGAGATTTCAGACAGACAGACAGAAAGACAGACTTTTTCACGTATTATGTTAGAAATATATATGTGTGTATGGCTATATATATGGCAGACTTGCAGATTAAGTGTGTGGTTGTGTGCATGGAATTTTTTAGGCCCGAGATTTCAGACAGACAGAGAGACAGACAGAAAGACAGACTTTTTCAAGTATTAATATAGAAATTTATGTTCAGCTGTGCATTGGAGTCTGTCAATTGAAGGAGATTAAGCGCTATAAAAGTCCACATGAGATTAGATTTCTTTTAATGTTGATGTTTCTGTACATGTAGATTCGAGGACATTGTGGACGTGAGTGTTCCCAAACCCGAGACGTTACAGCTCCACCTGTCGAGTGATCGCTACATCATGATGTACACACCACAGGCCGAGAGGATGAGAACCATGATAGAGGCGTACTGCATCGAGATTGAAAAGGTAGAATCTGATTGGTCGGATTTAGTTTCTGGGTGTGCTTTTGTGTTTAGAAAAAATTTTAACCCTTATCTTTCTAATGTGTAGGTCACACCTTTCCGTTCAGTTATATCCTACAAAATGCTTATCCTAAAAATTTTGAACCTTTTCTTAAACCTAGACATAATGTGCTCAACACTTGCAGAAGTCATGCCGATTTTTTGGTACTTCAGGTCCCACACTTTGTCAAAACAGAAAATATGTCTACTGAGCATTTTAGCCTTAGCTTTGCACTACGATACTCCAAAGATTTGGAACGATCTGCCTGATGATGTACACTCAGCCAAATCTCTCATTTCTTTCAGAAAGAAGTTGAAAACCTCATCTCTTTGCAAAAGCATATCCACCATGGATTCTTTCTTTTCTCCAGTCTTTTCCCATGGCGCTGTCCCCTGCTATGTCTCTGGTTATACGACTGTGGATTTCTGTTTTTCTGTATTATGTGCCTAGAGTCTGTATATAACATAGAGATGAGGGGGCCACAGTCGCAGAATGGTAACACTCTCGCCTCCCACCTCTGAGATAAGGGTTCGGTTCCCTGTCTGACCTCAAGTGGGAAAGCTGGTAGTTGCTTGCCGTTGGTTGGTAGTTTACAGCACAGAACCTTGACCAACTGTATGTACTGGTTTCCTCTGCCTTTCCAACTACCCATCGTGTTACGACCTATGCAATGTGTTGAAGGCGACGTTAAAACCCAAATAAATAAATAAAAATAAAGTAACATAGAGATGATTAAACACTGTAAAAGTACTATTACAATTATAATCTACATTGACATTGTCCTAATTGCTCTGAAGAGAGACCTTGTATCTGGAAAGTGCTGATTGAAGACTGAGCTGCCCTGTATATTGATCGCCTCACCCCTTCAGTCAGTATATTATAAAAGATCTTGTGTCCGGATGTAACGGCTATTTCATACATTTTGAAAACTGGTCCTAAACACAAATTGTTGTGTAGAATTGCTACAAGCATGTGCACCCCCAAAAGTGAATCCAACCAAATCACACACTGAATTCATCCTACTGTATACGAGGCAGACCACACCACAACGAAAAGTAGATGAGCCCATTAGTAGTAGTTTTATTAACTTGAGATTTTTTTAAGATTTTAATGCAAAAGCAACAAGCAGAGACTCTATAAAATACCTTTCTAAAATGTATACAATTAACATAATTAATGAAATGTTTACAAAAAAATCACCACTTATTTGCATTAATTCGTGATAGAAATGATTGATAGTAATTGACATCAGGGAGTACAAGAAATAATATGTTTCGGTCTTAATTTCTCATAATGTTGAGAAAATATGCCTTTGAGTTGATAAGAAAATGCTGTAATTATTGCAGATAATACGTTGTTGTCATTCTATTTCCCAGGAACAGTTGAAAATGCTGTAATTATTGCAGATAATATGTTGTTGTCATTCTTTTTATTGCGTAAAATAGCCTTACCTTATCCTCATAAGTGCTTGTTTGGTTTTGTGGAGCAAAACGTCTCGACCGACAAGAATTTTTTTTAAGGAATATTCTTGTCACAAGAGGTGACCCCTTTGTCTGCGCATGT
Organism: Sabellastarte sp. h YS-2021; assembly: GCA_964017235.1. Lineage (NCBI taxonomy): Eukaryota > Metazoa > Annelida > Polychaeta > Sabellida > Sabellidae > Sabellastarte > Sabellastarte sp. h YS-2021. The sequence goes on from OZ024931.1 coordinate 147,519,646, forward strand.
CCGCGCTTGCGCAGTAGTCGTTGTCGACAGACGATTGTCGAGAGCTCTTCATTATATTTTTGGTCGATATGGGAGCAACACGTATTTTCTTTTATTATCGTCCATTTACAGACGAAGATCTATGAAGTTTTGAAGCGTGCAAGCGTGCACCGACCTGTATTTATCCATTATTCGACTGGTACTACCACTAATTCTGCCTCCCTTGTCCTGAAAAGGGTCAGAATAAGATGTGCAAGAAGATGTTGCTGTAAAGTCTTCAGTGGAAGACGTGTATATCTTCCGCTGTACTCGCCCATTATTCGACTGGAATTACCTCCTTGTCGATGAAGGGGATGCAAAGAAGATTTTGCTGTAAAGTTTTCAGTGGAAAACAAAGAAGAAATGCAGTTGGCTTTGCAACGGAGGTCGTAGATTCTTTACTGTGGGTGGAGCGCCACCCTGGTACAGTAACAGGTCTCCCTCCAAAAGAACTATTACAGAAGCGTATCCACTTAAAAATATGGACAGATTACCTTCCTTTGCTGTAAATTTGGATGAAGATCCAACAGACATCTTTGGGGCAGTATGTGCACTGCTTGTCTGTTCAGCCCTGTTGAAGAATTGCAATAACTATTTACTAGATTATAAAACCTTCCTATGGCCATGTCTCCATTGGAAAGAATACTGTGACTTTTGAGTTAATTCTTCTGCAAACTCAACGAAGATCAAACTGGCTAGATGAGTTTTTATGTTATATTATATTATATGTTGAAGTCCTTGCTTCCAACTTTTACAGTGTATTTTGCACAGTATATTCAGGACAGGAGCTATGTCCAGTAATTTTCCCCTACCAACCACAAAAGATCGTCGTACCACTCTGCCTAGTTTACCAGGTCAGAGGGATACAGAAGAACGTGGCTACATTAATGCAAGTCACCATGGAGGCTCTTCTTGCAGAGTTACTGGCAGTGATGGGAGATTTTCATTGCCATCCCAGAGTTGTGCGAATCTTGAGACGGAGTTGTCGAATTACTCCCCAATCGAATTCACCAATGCCTGTACTACCCACAATGCAAAGCGATGACGTCAGACAGGAAAACATGGCTACAGTACTAAATATAAATATACCGCTTAAATGCTTCAAAAGAAAGCGATTTATCCACTCAACAATTGCAGAACTTCAGGTTTCTATGGCAGTTTAGTTCTTGTATAGAAACTCGGCTAATGACGACCTGTGATATATCTCAGTGTCCTGAATTGATTTCTAACTACGACTTCAACGGTCACGGCCCACGAGTAAAGTGCGTTTACTATAACAATAAATACCTGCTTGTCCCATCATTTAAACTGGAGACAGCAGAAATTATTAGAAATTCGGTTACAAAAGATGCATTCTTTTATGTACCGACTCACCAAGATTTTCAACATCTACTTCAGTTTAATGTACACTGGCAAACCTATCAGTTCAAAGCATTATAAAATTCGGGTTAGCGACACCTCTACAGTATCATGCGAGTAGTAAAGAGGCAAATCTCATTCTTCAGTTTCACAGAATAGGAGTTCACCATGTACCTAGACCACTGGTTGTTTAGTGTACTTAAAGACACCAGTATTGGGTTCAAACCAAAGAACTCATCCAATTATGCATCAACTGGGCTTCGTGATATCGATTTCCTAGGTTACCACTGCATTTTGGTACCAGGAAATTTCTTTCACCTTATACCTAGACTACTGGTTGTTTAGTGTACGTAAAAGACACCAGTATTGGGTTCAAACCACAGAACTCATCCAATTATTCATCAACTGGGCTTCGTGATATCGATTTCCTAAGTTACCACTGCATTTTGGTACCAGGAAATTTCTTTCTACCTCGAATAAATTAAATACCTGAGAATCTATTCAACACATGGCGATCTCATCACAATCAACCCCAAGGTTGCTTATATCCCAGGTAGGGATACCAGCATCTTTGGAAAAGACTATACCAATGGGTCAGTTATGTATGTGTGCCTTTCAGTGGTATCTAGAAAAAACTGGCAATTTCTCCAGTCACTAGTTGTGAGAATTCCTGTTTCAAATCCTTCTGAAAAGGCATATTCAGTGGTGGAAAATGCCAAAAAATGGGAAATAGGATGCCTTTTCTATACACGGGTGCACAATTCCCTTATTTTCGTAGATGCATTAAATCAGGGTTGATGATCCCATCTATAAGCATCACAGTTAGCGGCTTTGGACAGTTAAAAATGTATATATTACATTTCAATGTCATACAGCTGAAGGCAGTGTGTTCAGCCCTTAAAAGCCTTCAAGACAAATTCCACACAAAGAATTCTGATAGCATCAGACAACACCACTTTGTTCGGTTATCTGAACAAACAGGGGGGGGGAGCGTATACCTCCTAGTTTGGCGCAGCTTGGCCTACTGCAATCCTTGAAAATATACTCATAACAGACATATTCTTGGTTGCTTAAGGGTCATACTCAACATATCTCCAGAAGGGATAAAGGTTTGGCGCATCCTGGCCTACTACAATCCTTGAAATATACTCTTAAGAGACAGAAATATTCTGGGGTTACTTAAATGTCATACTCAATGATCTCTACAGAAGGGACAAAAGTAATATGTACAGAATGGTTCTTACTCCCGTTATGGTTCTAGACAACGTGCAAGTTTGGCACAAATCAACAATAGGTGTTTTATGCAGGTATGCTGCATCTTGGCCTACTGCAATCCTTGAAATATTCTCATATGAGCCAGATATATTCAGGGTTGCCTAGATGTCATGACAGCCTCTCCACAAAGAACGAAATAATACAGACAGGAGAGGCTTCATCTTTAATATTCTATTTGATTTACATAGTTTGTCAAATACCAATGGTAGAGATGTTTGCCACCAATGAGTCAAAAACTTCCATTCTATGTTGCTAGTCCCGGATGCAAATGCTCTGAACATAGATGCATTAAACATCTTGTTGGAGGTCCTGGACTGCTAGGCCTTTTGTCCTATACCACTTATTCCAAAAAGTCATTGAACAAGTGAACACCAGGTGCAAAATGATTGTAGTGGCCCCTTGGTGGCCCATGATGCATTGGCTTTGGGGTCTGGTGAGTCATTCAACCAAACCTCCATTACAGCTACTTCACTAGTCTCAGAAACAGCCATTCAGTCAGAAATACCATCTGAATCAGTTGCATTGGCAGTTTGGCACCTTCATGCTTGGCACCTTAACACCACTCAGAATCTCTTATATCATTCTCTGGGCAAGGGATAGAGAGATTTAGGGCATCTCAAGGACCCTCATCTTGGAATGTATGAGTCATGATGGGCCATTTTGAGCTCTGGTACCCACAGAATAAGGTGGCCATCTCAGAGCCTACGGTCTCAAATATACCAGATTTTTTGATCCATTTACTTGCAAAAAATCTGAAACCTGTCACTATTGTTGGCTTTGCAGCAGCCATAGCTGATCATTTACATTTTTTGTGCAGGAGTTGAACCAAAGCCTGCATCTTTATAGGCCTATTGCAAGTGTTATAGAGAGAAGCCCACTGCTAACAGAGGTACAGCATCAAGGGATTTGCCTTTGCTTCTGTTGGTTTTCACAAAAGGCTTCTTGTTAACCTTTAAAAGGAGGTCAGTCTAAAAAAGTTTGACTTGCAAGACTGTTGCAAATTGCAATGACATTGGAAGTGTATTCTGGGACTTTGGCTCCTTCAGACACAAGCCTCATAGGAAGGAGTTTACAGTTCTCACTCCTACCTACCTTTTCAACAAGGAACTATTAGCCTCAGTTGGTCTAGATTGCCTCCAGTGGTCACTTCAGATCATTCCTGAACTCAACTTGCCTGGACACATGCTTCGTTGTCCTTCTACAGCACTTACATCCTTCTTGGACAGGTCTACTGCTTGGACAAAAGGGAAAGTCTCCTTCTCCTGCCTTTTAGCAAGAATCAGTTGGCTTACAATGCCCCAGATGGCTCAAACCAGTGGTCATTCCAGCTCACAAACCTTTCTTGAGCTGATGTTGTGACACTCTGCTCTCTTACAGTACTTAGTTACTATCAGGACAGTACAAGTACTTCAAGGAGGGGAAGAATCTTGCTCATATCTTTTAAGGAAGGCTTGATGGAGATATCTTGAATTCTGCTATCTCTTCCTGGATCAATCTGGCTGCATGATTAGATTGCCAGTCCTTTAATTCTGATTCTCAGAATCCATACATTGAGGCACATATTACATCCATGGCTGCCTCTTTAGTTTTCAAGAGTGGGGTCTTACCTGAGCAGATATGAAACTCTTGTTATTGGAAGACCCACAATTCTTTACTACATTCTACTTGAGGAAGTAGCTTGGCAATCCCATGACCAGTCCGTGAACAGATTGGGCCTTGTGGATTCACCTCAGCATGTAGTCAATTTTTGTGTATTTATACATGTTATTGATATGACTCACATATTTATGTTCTCTCCAGTTATACAAGTGTTGTGTCACTGACATATGTCTTCTTGACTTACATATGGCCCCATATCTGCAGTTTATGCAGTTCAGTTTGCCTGCTTGGAGATATTCTCATTGTCAGATGATGACATCTTGTTTCGGGAGTCATGCAGACATCTCCGGCCAATACCGGGTGATGGTTAATACTGCTATATGATTTGTTGTAAAATTGTCTACAACAGCAACAGCAGCAACAATGACGACCACATCATGGATCTCTTGTTGAGGTTAGCAAATTACTTATCTGTGTTGAAGAAGTAATATATATAACCTAAGATGTGGCATATGGAAGCTTATCTTATCCTCTTATCAAGTGCTTTATTTGGTGACCCCTTGTCTGACAATCATCTAACAGTGTGGCCAAAACAAATACCCTCCACCTGTTATGGTTGTATTCAAGCACTTGTGAGGATAAGGTAAGGCTATTTTACGCAATAAAATGTAACAAATTTTATTGTAATTTAACTTTTTACAAGTTAAATACTTACCTTATCCTCACAAGGATAAACCCACCCTACCTCCCTGCATAATTTGTTTTCTGGGGACCAAAAATACAATGAAGAGCTCTCGACAATCGTCTGTCGACAACGACTACTGCGCAAGCGCGGACATGCGCAGACAAAGGGGTCACCTCTTGTGACAAGAATATTCCTTAAAAAAAATTCTTGTCGGTCGATACGTTTTGCTCCACAAAACCAAACAAGCACTTGTGAGGATAAGGTAAGTATTTAACTTGTAAAAAGTTAAATTACAATAAAATTTGTTACAATTTCCCAGAAACAGTTGAAAATGCTGTAATTATTGCAGATAATACGTTGTTGTCGTTATATTTCCCAGGAACAAATGTACGTGAAAGCTGTGAAAGACTACCACACTCGCGACTCCACCCTGCTGAACTTCCGGGCGGGAGACGTGATCAAACTCACCAACAAAGACATGATGCTGGACAGAGGTAAGGAAATGTGGTTAAAGTGTCCCAAAAAACTAATGAGGCCAGAGAAACTGATCAAACTGACCCACAAACTGACCAAACTGGCTCACAAACTGACCAAACTGACCCACAAACTGATCAAACTGACCCACAAACTGATCAAACTGACCCACAAACTGACCCAACTGACCCACAGGTCGATCAAAATAACCAAAGACACTGATCAAACTCAACCTCAAACTGATCAAGCTGACCCACATGTCGATCAAAATGACCAAAGAGACTGATCAAACTGACCCACAAATTGATCAAACTGACCCACAAACTGACAAAACTGACCCACCGATCGATCAGAATTACCAAAGACACTGATCAATCTCAACCACAAACTAATCAAAATGACCCACAGATCAATCCAGATGACCAAAGAGACTGACCCATAAACTGATCAAACTGAGCCACACTGACCCACAAACTGATCAAAATTAACTGTGAATCTGAACACACTGACCAGTAAACTTATTAAACGACCAAAGAAACTGATCAAACAGAACCACAAACTGAAAGAACTGAGTAATCTGACCTACAAACTGATCAATCTGACCAAAGAAACCAATCAGACTGACCCGATTAACTAATTAAATTTAATCCATAAAAACATGTAGCTGGACAAAGGTGAATGTTCAAAAGCTTCATAGTCTGAATGCAGTGTAGCTTTCATATAGCCTGTCCCAGATGAAACAACTCCCAGGACAAATATCTATGGACATGATTGCTTGGGAAACTAGAAAGTTTCACAGAAATATCACAACAAAATTGAACCGTGATGTGTGTTTTGCCCTGCAGGCTGGCTGTACGGATCCCTACAAGGTCGTGCAGGCATGTTTCCTGAGGAGTATGTCATTCCGCAACCTCGCCATGAAGTAACACGCCCACCTGAGGTGAAGGTACCGGTGAGTACCTCTAGACAACATTAGATACAGCAAGAATTTTATTTGCTTATTCTCTCATAAAGGATATTTTTTAATCAAAATCTTTCAGAAACTGTGAAGTACTTAATAATTGTATTGCGTTGATACACCCTATCCAATGGACAATTGCTATACCGGTCGGCACGACCGGTCCCGCCAAACGACAGAGAAAGCCGTCCTGTGTTTCCACCGGCAGGACCCGTCTAGAAGTCTGCATTATGTAATGATTTTTTTCCACATTTGTGTGTGTTATACAGCAGATATATTTAAAGATATATAAAGATATATGTTATGTACACATATTTATTCACACAAATATATGACCAACAGATACATATACAACTATAACAATTGTAAAATGTAGATCTTGGTAAATGCCAGAATCCCTTGAGGTTTCTGTGAGACTTTATTTTCAGTAAAAGACAAATCTGTATGAGGATATAATTTACCCTGAGTCTCCCAAAGATAAATAAAAGTAGTTCTGTTGATAAACCATATATTAGTACACAGACGTTAGGTCAGCAAGTTGGCAGTTTATGCATGTGCCTATAGGATTTAAGGTAGGCGGAAGATATATTGCCAAAATGATGACCTTATAAAACAGGAGTCGTGACCAATCAAGGAAATAAAAAATTTGGATTTAAGTGGCTCTAGAAGGTCTCCATATCAGTCAGTGCAGAACTGTTTGAATTTCGAAAATGTGGTCCAATATTTTCACCAATCAAATAAATCGATAACTTTGAATAATGAAAAGAATGTGTTTATGAACTCAGTAAAAATAACTACAAAAAAGTTGTTAATATTATTATATTGCTAGCAATCCTGCGTTTCTATCATTTCTTTGTTTTAATTAAATTGATATTTTTTTTTTACGTTTGAAGGAACTTTTTTTCTTATTTTAACAACTTTTTTTCTTAATAATTGTAATTCATAATTTTAACAATGAAATTTTTAAGCATAAAAAAATTTTAAAATAAAGAGAACATCTTTTAAAGCGTCAAATTTCAAAGAAGCAAATCTTTTTCAATACAAGGTATTATAAGCCATGTATTATATTTTTAATTTGAGACAAAAATGAAAATAAAGAAGGGAGTGAGGCCAAGCGTACGCGGAGGCTAATGCCATCTTTGCATAATGCAGAAAATCTTGTAATATAATGTGTACATGTCATGTGACCTTGTTTCTACAGGAGAAAGAAGAGGACCGAGTGAGCGTGGTATCCGTGGTAACCACCACTCAGGATGGTCTGTCGGGAAAGTACCCCATGTTGGAGTTTGCCATGCTCTACTTCAGGGACTCCCCGTACAAGTAAGTTCATCGGAAAAATAATACAAAAAAATCATATTCCCTGCAACAAGATTCACCAAATAACTTACAAGTAACACAGTCTGTAAAGCCAAGAAGTGATGACATCTAGCTAAAAGATGGCATTTATGACAATGAAAGTCAGCCGGATGTTCGGTAAAAATGGTTCGACTGAAGGTAGTCACATTTTAGTGTACACCGACTGAAAGTAAAGTTTGGTTGATGTAAACAAATCTCTCCACAATAAAATTTGAAGTAACGGCCGAAATAAGGAAAATTATGTTGAAATGTATATGAAATGACCAAATAAGAATTGATATTGAATCAAGATGATAGATTATAGGAATAAAAGACATATTCGAGTGCTTTATGATGGTTTTAAACTATCGAGCGGCTGTATTAAAGCCACGAAGCCCAAAGGGCTGAGTGCTTTAATACAGCGGGTTACACTAATATTTTGGTCAAAATAAGCAGTAAATCTTACGCAAAATTCAAAACAAATCCAGCGCCATGTTGGCTGTTCCATCAATGAAACATACATAGTGATATATAAGGTCAAAAATAAGTATTTTTGTCACTTTATTTTCATAGAATTTGTTATGAAATTTTTTGAGACTGTCAATGTAGATGCTTTCAATTTGTTGTAAGCTTTAAAATGATATGCTATTTTTTAAAATCAAGCAAGAAATTACAATTATGAAAACATGAGTGATACAAAGTATGGCACTGGGATAAATCTTTCACATCCCAATGTAACAGGCTCCCATGGCCACTAATGAAGCAGATATGAGACTAATACATGTAGTGTAACTAGAACTGAGATTCGGTAAAAGTCCCAATTAACAATTAGTAGTATAAAACTCAAGGATACCTAGAAGTTGGAATTACAGAGAAGAACCTAATTTGATACCAGAGGTGTTACTTTTTTAATGGTAGAATAGGCATATGTCAATAGAACCTGAAATCTTTGCGTACTGTATGTACATGTAGTAGTGGTCGAACCGGTTCTGAAAATAAACACGGGTTTCCGGGGCTTTGAATCCAAACAAAATGTGTGATTTCGAGAGTATGCTTTGATATGGTGAAAATTTTACACGACAGTACGCGAGCTATATTGTCAAGGGGAAATATGTATTTACGAGATATTTTGAAGTTTATAAACTTCATTTACAATGAATATAAAGTGAAAATGTCAGATGTTTCCTTAAGTTTATATGTTTTTATGAAGTATTAACCAGTAGAAAGCCTAATATTATGACATTTTTCAATAACCGGTACTTAAATGTTCTTTGCTGATTTCGTCAGTTCTAGCTAAATGAAACAAAATGCAGTATACCGGTTTACTGTTCACACCACTAACAAATGAGTGTTAGAATCTTTCCTAGGAGGGGACGCTATATCAACATTGTATTACTCTGTGCCTGATTCCTCATTTCAGTAGTAAGCACTCGTATGCATCCAGAATATGAAATGGATTATTCCCAACACCCTTGGCGAGTAAAAAAAAAAGGTTTAGAGAGACAGAAACTTAAATTATTACAATTTTCTACACAGATTTACTGATTCTATTTAATCCAACACACTTTCTTATAGATGGTGGGTTTTTTATATTTAATGACAAATTCTTTTTTCAAGATCTTTTTAAAGCTTATAATATATGGCGATAATCTTATATTTATTTGGTGTTTTACATTGCTTTTAACACTGTACAGGTCATATCACGACGGTAATTTTGCGAGCAGAGGAACCCAGTACATATAATTGGTCAATGTTCTGTACTATAAACTCCTGACCATTGGTTAGCAACTACCAACTTTCCCACATAAGGTTTTGAACGGCCGACCTAAGAGGTGGGAGGAGAGTGTATTACCATTGAACCACCATGGTCCCTGACAGAAACTTCAATTATTACAATTTTGTACACAGATTTGCTACTCCTGTTTGATACAACACACTTTGTTAGTTAAGTCTTGTTTTTTTTTAAATATTTAGTGAGGAATTCATTTTCAATCTCTTTTTGATGGTTATTATATAGATGGCAATAATTTTTTATGTGATGGAAATTGATTGTACAGAAAAACTCCTATAATATTGGGGCATCTACTTTTCTGAAAAGTATTAGTATTATTCTGATAAATTTTCCACAATTCCTATGAACATACTTAATGTTAGGGCCGCAAAGATTCTTCGGTTACTCGGAAACGAAACGATTCAGTTCAATACTCGGGGCAAGAAAAGTGAACCAGGTCTTCGAAAACAACTAAACATAGACGTAAAATCTACTACAAAATTCAATATTTTTCTTTAAATATATGAATATATTTATATATTTTACTAATATAAGGCGTTTCCGTTTCAGTATTATATATGTTAAGTATTTGCAAACTTTAATTCTTTGTGTAACAAAATTTTATAAGATGGCATTTTATTATAACATATTTCGAAGACGCCTCAAATCTCGCAATATAAAGATGGTTAAAGTTTCCTATATTTTGCATTATAAATGCGTCTTTTTCCCAAAATTCAATAAATTATCAAAATTCTTTCCTGTTGTGTGCCTTGTAACCATTTTATAAGGTGTCATATGTCAAAATATGAAGCAGTTTATTTCGTGGGCGATAATCAAGCGATTAACCGAGTCTGAGTCGATTCTTCCAAAGCAAGGAATCGAGGCGCATTTTCAGGCTCACTTGCAGCCCCACTTAATGTGTCTATATATTTCCATTAACTATGGTAGTAGCTAATACCCTCATTGTGTAATCATTTTGTAGCTGCAACTTAAAACCCAATTCTCTGTGTATCTCACCAATTAGGTACGAGATGGTACGAGGTCCTGATGGATCAATACATGGAACATTCCGCCGAGTCAGCACAATGAAGGCACTTTCCCATGGCGACAAGGCTGTTACTAAGGAGGAATGGCAACAGCAACTAGACATGATCCGCTGGACAAGTGTAAGAAATCTAATCTAATCAGATATTGATTGCGCTTAATCTCTGTTCAACAGCTTTTTCGTATGGTGATCCTAGTTGCGAAATCACTTATTTTATTGCGTAAAATAGCCTTACCTTATCCTCACAAGTGCTTGTTTGGTTTTGTGGAGCAAAACGTATCGACCGACAAGAATTTTTTAAGGAATATTCTTGTCACAAGAGGTGACCCCTTTGTCTGCGCATGTCCGCGCTTGCGCAGTAGTCGTTGTCGACAGACGATTGTCGAGAGCTCTTCATTATATTTTTGGTCGATATGGGAGCAACACGTATTTTCTTTTATTATCGTCCATTTACAGACGAAGATCTATGAAGTTTTGAAGCGTGCAAGCGTGCACCTACCTGTATTTATCCATTATTCGACTGGTACTACCACTAATTCTGCCTCCCTTGTCCTGAAAAGGGTCAGAATAAGATGTGCAAGAAGATGTTGCTGTAAAGTCTTCAGTGGAAGACGTGTATATCTTCCGCTGTATTCGCCCATTATTCGACTGGAACTACCTCCTTGTCGAGGAAGGGATGCAGAAGATGTTGCTTTATTGTGAGTATTAGCTTATGCTCGAAAACAAAGAAGAAAGAATGCAGTTGTCTTGGCAGCGGAGGTCGTAGATTCTTTACTGTGGGTGGAGCGCCACTCTGGTACAGTAACAGGTCTCCCTCCAAAAGAACGACTACAGAAGCGTATCCTCTGATCCTTGCAGTTATTATTTTGCTTCCCAGCAGGTACAGTGAACTTCCTGCTTCTCAAGACATGAAAATATGGACAGATTACCTTCCTTTGCTGTAAATTTGGATGAAGATCCAACAGACATCTTTGGGGCAGTATGTGCACTGCTTGTCTGTTCAGCCCTGTTGAAGAATTGCAATAACTATTTACTAGATAATAAAACCTTCCTATGGCCATGTATCCATTGGAAAGAATACTGTGACTTTTGAGTTAATTTTTCTGCAAACTCAACGAAGATCGTCGTACCACTCTGCCTAGTTTACCAGGTCAGAGGGATACAGAAGAACGTGGCTACATTAATGCAAGTCACCATGGAGGCTCTTCTTGCAGAGTTACTGGCAGTGATGGGAGATTTTCATTGCCATCCCAGAGTTGTGCGAATCTTCAGACGGAGTTGTCGAATTACTCCCCAATCGAATTCGCCAATGCCTGTACTACCCACAATGCAAAGCGATGACGTCAGACAGGAAAACATGGCTACAGTAAATATACCGCTGAAATATTGCTGGAAATCCTTCAAAAGAAAGCAATTCATCCACTCTACAATTGCAGAACTCCAGGTTTCTATGGCAGTTTATTCTTGTATACAAACTCGGCTAATGACGACCTCTGATAGATCTCAGTGTCCTGAATTGATTTCTAACTACGAATTCAACGATCACTGACCACGAGTGAAGTTCGTTTACTACGTCAATAAATACCTGCTTGTCCCATCATTTAAACTGGAGACAGCAGAAATTATTAGAAATTCGGTTACAAAAGATGCGTTCTTCTATGTACCGATTCACAAGTTTCTCAACATCTACTTCAGTTTAATGTACACTGGCAAACCTATCACTTCAAAGCATTAGGAAATTCGGGTTAGCGACCCCTGTACAGTATCATGCGAGTAGTAAAGAGGCAAATCTCATTCTTCAGTCTCACGGAATAGGAGTTCACCATATACCTGGACCACTGGTTGTTAAGTTTACGTAAAAGACACCAGTATTGGGTTCAAATCAAAGAACTCATCCAATTATTCAACAACTGGGCTTCGTGATATCGATTTCCTAGGTTACCACTGCATTTTGGTACCAGGAAATTTCTTTCACCATATACCTAGACTACTGGTTGTTTAGTGTACGTAAAAGACACCAGTATTGAGTTCAAACCAAAGAACTCATCCATTTTTTCTTCAACTGGGCTTCGTGATATCGATTTCCTAGGTTACCACTGCATTTTGGTATCAGGAAATTTCTTTCACCATATACCTAGACTACTGGTTGTTTAGTGTACGTAAAAGACACCAGTATTGGGTTCAAACCAAAGAACTCATCCAATTATTCATCAATTGGACTTCGTGATATCGATTTCCTAGGTTACCGCTGCATTTGGTACCAGGAATTTTCTTTCTACCTCGAATAAATTAAATACCTGAGAATCTATTCAAGACATGGCGATCTTATCACAATTAACCCCAAGGTTGCTTATATCCCAGGTAGGGATACTAGCATCTTTGGAAAAGACTGTACCAATGGGTCAGTTATGTATGTGTGCCTTTCAGTGGTATCAAGAAAAAACTGGCAATATCTCTAGTCACTAGTTGTGAGAATTCCTGTTTCAAATCCTTCTGAAAAAGCATATTCAGTGGTGGAAAATGCCAAAAAATGGGAAATAGGATGCCTTTTCCATACACAGGTGCACTATTCCCTTATTTTCGTAGATGCATTAAACAAGGGTTGATGATCCCATCTTAAAGCATCACAGTCAGTGGCTTTGGACAGTTAAAAATGTATATATTACATTTCAAGGTCCTACAACTGAAGGCAGTGTGTTCAACCCTTAGAAGCCTTCAAGACAAATTCTACACAAAAGAATTCTGATAGCATCAGACAACACAACAGTGTTCGGTTATCTGAACAAACAGGGGGGGGGGGAGCGTATACCTCCTAGTTTGGCGCAGCTTGGCCTACTGCAATCCTTGAAATATACTCATAACAGACCTATTCTTGGTTGCTTAAAGGTCATACCCAACATCATCTCCAGAAGGGATAAAGGTTTGGCGTATCCTGGCCTACTGCAATCCTTGAAATATACTCTTTAAGAGACAGAAATATTCTGGGGTTACTTAAATGTCATACTCAATGATCCCTACAGAAGGGACAAAATTAATATGTACAGAATGGTTCTTACTCCCTTTATGGTTCTAGACAACGTGCAAGTGTGGCACAAATCAACAATAGGTGTTTTATGCAGGTATGCTGCATCTTGGCCTACTGCAATCCTTGAAATATTCTCATATGAGCCAGATATATTCAGGGTTGCCTAGATGTCATGACAGCCTCTCCACAAAGAACGAAATTATACAGACAGGAGAGTCTTCATCTTTAATATTCTATTTGATTTACATAGTTTGTCAAATACCAATGGTAGAGATGTTTGCCACCAATATGAGTCACAAACTTCCATTCTATGGTGCCAGTCCTGGATGCAAATGCTCTGAACATAGATGAATTAAACATCTTGTTGGAGGTTCTGGACTGCTAGGCCTTTTGTCCTATACCACTTATTCCAAAAAGTCATTGAACAAGTGAACACCAGGTGCAAAATGATTGTAGTGGCCCCTTGGTGGCCCATGATGCATTGGCTTTGGGGTCTGGTGAGTCATTCAACCAAACCTCCATTACAGCTACTTCACTGGTCTCAAAAACAGCCATTCAGTCAGAAATACCATCTAAATCTGTTGCATTGGCACCTTCATGCTTGGCACCTTAACACCACTCAGACTCTCTTATATCATTCTCTGGGCAAGGGATAGAGAGATTTAGGGCATCTCAAGGACCCTCCTCTTGGAATGTATGAGTCATGATGGGCCATTTTGAGCTCTGGTACCCACAGAATAAGGTGGCCATCTCAGAGCCTACGGTCTCAAATATACCAGATTTTTTGATCCATTTACTTGCAAAAATCTGAAACCTGTCACTATTGTTGGCTTTGCAGCAGCCATAGCTGATCATTTACATTTTTTGTGCAGGAATTGAACCAAAGCCTGCATCTTTATAGGCCTATTGCAAGTGTTACAGAGAGAAGCCCACTGCTAACAGAGGTACAGCATCAAGGGATTTGCCTTTGCTAATTCTGTTGGTTTTCACAAAAGGCTCCTTATTAACCTTTAAAAGGAGGTCAGTCTAAAAAAGTTTGACTTGCAAGACTGTTGCAATGCCATTGGAAGTGTATTCTGGGACTTTGGCTCCTTCAGACACAAGCCTCATAGGAAGGAGGTTACAGTTTCTCCCTCCTACCTACCTCTTCAGCAAGGACCTATTAGCCTCAATTGCTCTAGATTGGCTGCAGTGGTCCCTTCAGCTCTACATCATTCCTGAACTCATATTGCCTGGACACATGATTCGTTGTCCTCTTACAGCACTTGGATCCTTCTTGGACAGGACTACTGCTTGGAGAAAAGGGAAAGTCTCCTTCTCCTGCCTTTTAGCAAGAATCACTTGGCTTCTGATGGCCCAGATGGCTCAAACCAGTAGTCATTCCAGCTCACAAACCTTTCTTCAGCTGGCGTTGGACTGATGTTGTGACGCTCTGCCCTCTTACAGTACTTAGTTACTATCAAGACAGTACAAGTACTTCAAGGAGGGGAAGAATCTCTTGCTCATGTCTTTTAAGGAAGGCTTGATGGAGATATCTTGAGTTCTGCTATCTCTTCCTGGATCAATCTGGCTGCATGATTAGATTGTCAGTCCTTTAGTTCTCAGAGTCTATACATTGAGACACATATTACATCCATGGCTGCCTCTTTAGTTTTCAAGAGTGGGGTCTTACCTGAACAGATATCAAACTCTTGTTTTTGGAAGACCCACAATTCTTTACTACATTCTACTCGGAGATGTAGCTTGGCAATCCCATGACCAGTCCATGAACAAATTGGGTCTTGTGGATTCACCTCAGCATGTAGTCAATTTTCTGTGTATTTATACATGTTATTCATATGACTCGCATATTATGTTCTCTCCAGTTATACAAGTGTTGTGTCACTGACATATGTCTTTCTTAACTTACATATGGCCCCATATCTGCAGTTTATGCAGTTCACTTTGCCTGCTTGGAGATATTCTCATTGTCAGATGATGACATCTTGTTTGGGGAGTCATGCAGACATCTCCGCCCAATATTGGGTGATGGTTAATTCTGCTATATGATTTGTTGTAAAATTGTCTACAACAGCAACAGCAGCAACAATGACGACCACATCATGGATCTCTTGTTGAGGGTAGCAAATTACTCATCTGTGAAGAAGAAGTAACTTTTAACCTAAGATGTGGTGTATGGAAGCTTATCTTATCCTCTTATCAGTGCTTTATTTGGTGACCCCTTGTCTCACAATCATCTAACAGTGTGGCCAAAACAAATACCCTCCACCTGTTATGGTTGTATTCAAGCACTTGTGAGGATAAGGTAAGGCTATTTTACGCAATAAAATGTAACAAATTTTATTGTAATTTAACTTTTTACAAGTTAAATACTTACCTTATCCTCACAAGGATAAACCCACCCTACCTCCCCGCATAATTTGTTTTCTGGGGACCAAAAATACAATGAAGAGCTCTCGACAATCGTCTGTCGACAACGACTACTGCGCAAGCGCGGACATGCGCAGACAAAGGGGTCACCTCTTGTGACAAGAATATTCCTTAAAAAATTCTTGTCGGTCGATACGTTTTGCTCCACAAAACCAAACAAGCACTTGTGAGGATAAGGTAAGTATTTAACTTGTAAAAAGTTAAATTACAATAAAATTTGTTACAATTTCACTTGTTTTTAAGTGTACTAAGGTTGATTTCTTTTTTTTTTATTAATATATGCATTGACACAGGTGTAAATGATAGATATATAGTAAGAAATCTAAAATTCGCCAGGAATCTAAAATTCGCCACCTGTAAAACCTTAGTTAATTTTATGAAGAGAATGATGTTTTGTCTTAAAATTGGTATTTTTCAGTTCAAGAAGCCTTAATTTACTATATATTCAACAAATCTCACCTCAGTTAATTTATTTTCTTAGTATTTCAACATGTGGCGAATTTCAGATAAGTGGCGAATTTTAGATTTCTTACTCTATATTTGACCAACCAGAAAAAATTCAGATTCCTTACATCTTTAAAGTGTCTTTTTTTTTCAAGGCGTGATAACATAATTTCTACCTGTAATTGGTGCCCAGACTTGGCACAAAACTCAGAAATTGCAGAGATAATTTTTGTCTGGTATCTGGTATCATCTGCCACTGTGGCCTAGCGGGTAACACACTTGTCTAGGAACTCAGAGGACGTGGGTTCAATCCCAGGTACAGGCAGATACATAGTGGCTCGGATGACCACTTAAAATGGCGGTCCTCTGTCATTGGGGCCTATCCCCAGTGGCAGGTTAAAGAACCTCAAGGACGTTGATAATTGGTCATCCTTGAGCCTCTATCTTCCAGTTAGGGGAATGTCAGTTACTTGTGAGTTGGGGCTGTACCTGTACAGTCAGATTGGTTAAGTTCTGTAGTATATGGAGATATTGCGCTGAGTATAAATACATAATAATAATAATAATGGTATTATATGGTATGATACACACCCAGAAATGTACACTCAGCATTTCGCGATGAAAACCAGCTTTTGATTACTATTGTAAGTAAGTAAGTAAGAAACACTTATAAAGCGCCGAAATCAATGTAAACATCCTCTAAGGCGCTGATGTCCGAAAAGGGATAGTCCAGTTCCAAAAAGGAGGTTAATATCCATATTAGTGTCCGATAGGCGAGATAGGCTATGGTGGAGGATAGGCTAATCTGAAAAGATATGTTTTTCAACTGTTTTCTGAAACCAGAAATGCTTCCCACGGTTCTAATGGCTTGAGGAAGCTTGTTCTATTCTGTGGGAGCAGCTACTGTGAAGCTGAGCAACCCTGAACGTTTATTCGGTTTAGATGATGAAATTGATAGGCGATTGCCCCGTGTGAGATCACTCCACCTAATGGTCTGGATTGTATATTCTGTGCAATATTGAGGTGTTCACCAAGTTATGATTGGAAGCAGTATGCACACAAATGGCTAAATAGATTCTGAGCAATGATTCTGTTTTAAATACTTTAGAAATCTTGTGGTACAGAAATTAAGCATTATAGAAAGTCTTATTAGGTTAGCTATGTACTTAAGACACTATCATTTATTCCCAGCAGGGCTCTTTGTTTTTGCATATGAAAAAAACCCTTTAACTTCCTGTTAAAGTAAGCTGAAAATACATGCAAGTTTGAGTATAAAGAAAAAGTGTACATAGGTATATATAATGAGCTGTAGACACTTGGATTTGTGACCGAGATGGATTTTTTTGTTAAAAAAATTATTATCCCGTGAGAGAATGAGTGCACAGCCCAATGGCAACATGCACATCAACATCAAATACACCCAGTAAACATTTTTGGGTTTTGCAAAGGTTTGAAAGGAAACGTTTGGCAATGGTTAAAAATTGATGGGTACGAAAACCATTTGTAATAGAATGTTTTAAAAACATTTTATGAAAACCATTTATTAAACATTTAAGGATAAATGTTAGAAAAACATTATAAATGAACATAATAATGTCTGAATAATAATGGGGTCAGAGGTCAAATTCAATATCTTTGTATGGTTGCTCACTATTGAAAATATTATTTTTATGTCTAAAATTGTAAGATAGAGGCTTAGAAATTGTGCCCCCATTCAATTCTTACTTTTAGGGATTGCATGTAGGGCAATTTTTGACAAAGTCCTCTGAAATCCCCTATTATTGCTCACCACCATCTTTGTTTGGACATGTTTGAAGGTGAAGGTTTAAAATTATAGGTTTAAAAAACATTTTTGACGGAATGTTTTTAAAACATTTGACAATCAATGTTGTTTAAACATTTTATGTGTACTGTTTATCAAACATTTCATGATGAATGTTTGAAAAATGTTTCCAGCAAAACCTTAATTTCTTCAGCTATTTTATAGATGTTTTAAAAACGTTTCCAATCATACCTAGCTTCTTGAGTTATTTTATAAACGTTTAATAAATGTCTCAGTAAAAACGTTTGTGTAGAGAATGTTTATAAAACATTTTTTAAACATTACAGCATAAACATTTACTTAGAAACGTTTAGAAAACCAAAGATAGGGTTTAATTAGGTTTTAAACATGTTTTGTAAACATTTAAACCATTTAAAAACGTTTGTAATGTTTACTGGGCAGCATCTAGTCTTTTTAGTTTGTTTCTTAAAGAGCCCATATATTGTTGCTTGTGAGCTATCTATATACCAAATAATATGTTGCTCACTCAAACCTAATGTATTTCGTATCACACTGTTGTTTACAGGTTTTATAAAGTATTATATATTTTTAAAACATCGTACCTGTTCTGGTTTTTCCAGTCCCCCATCCAGGCTTCCTTGCTGAGGTTTGAATCAGAACACAATAAGGAGGCCCTGGAGAATTTCGTGGGTGAGTAGATGACAGTTCACGTTTCGGTGGAAATTTGTGACAATTTGATTGGCCGAGAAACACAGTCAAATGATATTTGTATGGTATATAGAGTGTACTCTGTACAAGTTCACCAGGGCTGTGTCTTCAGTAAAGGTCTAAGTTTTATTATCAAATCTGAGAAAAAGGACTCGTACATCACAGACCTCCACCAGGGGTCATTTCCAAAAGTCTGGGATTTTTTTGGCGTCTAGAATGAGATCCGGTCCTCTTTCCCAAACTGCAATCACATCTTCCTTTGGCCAGGACCATAACCAAATAAAAACTCTCATCAAAATCCACTCGTTGGTTTTGGAGTTATGTCAACCAGCCATTGAAAGTCAATGAAAATACATTATAAATGGGACCATAGATGGTTAGGACTTTAGGAGATAACTCAAAGACTATTCATCGCATCATTGTTATTGTTTTCTAGCAAGGTGGATTATTACCTATGACTTGGTCCTCCACAAAGCTGACTTACATCTAGATCAAAAACCAAAAATTGTTGTCTTTGGAGCCATATTCTACAACAATACTTAGATAAGGTGACCTCAGAGCTAAGTAAGGGATGGTTTTCTTGCACTTTATATTCATGAAACAAAAGTTAGGAATGTTCAGCTTCATCATTTCTTACTTGCAATCTAAGAAATACTTGAAATCTAAGTTAGAACTGATCCAAGTATTGTTGTAGAATACAGCACCTGGTTTTGAATGAGAGTCTGTGCACTGTCTGTATTGTTTCCGTGTTGTCGTTAGGCCTGATGCGGTTTATGGGTGACTATCCTATGGAGAACGGTATGTCACTGACTGGTCTCATCGACCACATGCTCCTCACGTGTAAAAACCACCCGGAACTGAGGGACGAAATCTACTGTCAACTGGCCAAACAGACGTGTGACAACAAAAGTACAAAAAAGTGAGTATGAATATAGTGACAACTATTAACCCACAGTCATAAAGACTAGGGATGGGTCGGTAGGTCCGGTATCTCAGTGTCGAGAGCATTTTACTGAAATACCGTGATGAGATTTTACAACCGCCACTTCGCTTGTCAGCACATATAATGGAAGGAAGAGTTAAAATATTAGAAACATACCCAAAATCTGAAGAAATTATAAGTTTTTCTCCCCAATTTTCAGGCATTTGCAGACTTTATACAGTACTATCGATTACGTTGAGCAGAACTGCCATGTTTAGGTTACGACAATTTATAACCTCAATTTCGCTTGTCAGCTTATATAACTGAAGGAAAACTTAAAATATTGGGAACAAACAAGAAATCTGAAGAAATTATAAGCTTTTATCTCGTATTTCGTGCATTTGATCACTTTTATTGTGATGTCGTGAAGAGGAAACGTCCATGTTTGTTTGGGGTGTACTAAAACGCGGAATCCCGGAATCGGTACGGTTTTGCATTGGCGACCTCCTGATGTACATATTTTTCATACCGACCCATCCTTAATAAAGACATGACCAGCATATAATGATCCCAGCAGTAATATAGATTAAACCTTTAAAAACCCTATCAATCAACTAGCAGTCAAGAACAACATTTATATGCTATAGCTAGTGCCAGATTTGTTGGCTAGCAGTCGATGCCCTTATATGGTTATTTTACTTCCTTTAAGGACTGTGTAATTAAGACTTTTAGTATATTGAAGTGTGTTGTTTAATTTGAATTCTAATTGGACTTTTGTAGAACTTAATCTCCCCTGTACAAGGGGACTCTCAGGCATAACATAACCCAAACGGTCAACTGATATCAGTATCCCGGGACAGGAAGTGAACAAGCAAAATGGAGAATAACCAGGGAGATATTAAATTACAATGTACAAGGAGATTATGGGAAATTAAAGGGTTGGGTGTGTGTTTCAGCAAATGTAAACTCTTCTACTTCAGAAGTTCATTCAGTACAGTTGAGTTTTCCTCCATTGGTGGAGCCGGGGTTAAGGAAGGGATTATATAAATTAGATAAGATGGAAATATAACATCGATATTAGTGAAGTCGTTGCCTAGGTGCTCATTCTAGAGTGCATTTTGGTGTTGTATCACACTTGTACTATAATGATGGTTATAACTATATATTAAGTGACACCAGAAGCGTAATGTTATCAACAAATGTTTATCTCTGAGCCTAATTCTAAATTCTAGTACAACTTCTGTAGTGCCTAATCTGTAAAATAAAGATCCTGAGATGCCACAAGCTTGTGAAGTCTGGCGTTAAACCCTTTTGGATGTGATAAAATGTGATATATGTGTTAAATATTTAAAAACTAAATTAATTTAAATTTCAAATACAGGAACAGTAATGCCCATGGCTGGAGACTTCTCTCCATTCTCACGGCATTTTTCGACTGCTCGGACCAACTCAAACCATACCTCATCAAGTACCTGGAGGAAAATGCATATGATACCTCCAAGGAGTACCACTGTAAGTACTTCAGAATGCCATTAAAAGTACTTAAGAGTACCCCTGGAAGGAATTGAGAGTATCACTCTCAGTGCCACAGATTGCTAATGAGTACCACAGAAAGTACTTCATAGTAATGTAACTACCAAAGAGTACTCATGTAGGTACTTTAGAGTACCACTGAAAGTATCTCAGAGTACTATTGCAAGTAATCTGCAATACCACTTTAAAACGTCACAGTAAGTCATCTTTAAGTCATAAATAGTACACTTGTATTGTCACACTCATTCATACCAAGTTGTTAAAGATATTTTTAAAATCCACTTTCACTTTATTGTAACATTAAATAAATTTTTTAATCTATATAATTTTGCGTTTTTGAATTCATCGGAGTGGAAATGGAATCCACAAGAGCTATTGATATCTGTCTGTATTTATAGTAATTGCTGAGCAATGCCTGCAGAATTTACGCCACACGCTGAAATATGGCGGCCGCAAAAACACGCCAGATAAAGAGGAACTGTTAGCATTAAAAGTGAGTACATTGTGTCTGATAGCATGCATTGTATTAAAAAGAAAAAAAATTCTGGCGTTATAAAATCACGTGGATTATTGACTAAATATTTAAATGTCGTGCATTTTTTTTATAGAAATATTCTTTATTTTAAAGACTTTTTGTGGCATTTTAAGGTAATTCCAGCATGATAATACATGGACCTCTGTTTTACGCAGGTCCTCACAATACTGTGCGTGTTGCAATATCGTGTGTCATTACTTAGCCAACTAATTCTGAGGAGTATAAACATCACTTAATTGACATCTACAAAAAAAAAATAATAAAAAATAAATCACTCATGAAGATTAGCAATATAGTTCTCATTCTATACACTACACTCGTGTAATATCGTCTACCAGTTCGATCTTCCTAAATTTCTGGATACTACAATTGAGAACAGTAAAATTTAGTGGTGGAGAAGAACTGCCTGAAAGAGGCTTGTGCTCTCTTAGTGCCATTCTAGTTATTAGTTTAATGTCCAGATAAACTTTTTTTTTGTTTTATTGTAGAATGGGCGCACTATAAAACACATCTCCTGTTTGTTGTCAGGGGGTGTAGCTGTTATCATTACAGTCAAAAGCTGCACGGTAAGTTGGTTTATTACCTCCGCCCCCTCCTATCCCTCTTTATTCAAACTGAGAGGGGCCATGGTGGCAGAGTGGTAACACTCTCGCCTCCCACCTCTGAGGCCGGGGTTCGATCCCCGTGACAGCCTTAAGTGGGAAAGCTGGTAGTTGCTTGCCTGTACAGTGTTGAAAGCGACGTAAAACCCCAAATAAATAAATAAATTGTTCAAACCGAGGCACGGATCTCGTACCTTCTTGAAATACTGATAGGCTTTGACAAGATACTTCTGTACCCTTGCCCCTCTGAATTGGACCTACTATAATAAAGTCGGCTTTACCTGTAGCTGCGCATAATTAAAAAAACCATACATGAAATCTGGGTCATATATTCACACAAGGTGGGTCTAACTGTGGCTCAGCCCTCCTTTAAGATGGTCTGGATCCAGATTGAGATTGTCAAGCTATTATAATTATTTTTTGTGTGATGTTTTAGCAATATCTGCATGCATAACTCAAAAACTATTCATTGAATCATGGTTATATTTTCACACCAGCTAAAGTCTCCTCCTGACTTGGCCTTCTCAGAGTCGGTCTGGAGCGATGATACTGATCCAGGTGTGAATTGAAAATCCAGAATATTTTGTGTTTTTAAAGTACTACCCATGGGCAAGGTTTTGTGTTCTCATGCACTGCGGGTTCAGACTATCATACAGTTCACTTCATACTGCAGACTTCATGTAAAAATAACTGTATATTATATGATATTACAATAAGCATATCAATAATAAGTGAGAAAGTATTTTATTTGGTGCAGTCTTAGTTACGTATTCATGTGTATAGATGTAGTTTGGTGCAGTATAGTAATAGAAGGAAGGTTTCCTTGTAGACACCTTGCGGGGACCACGGTAGCGCGGTGGACACACACTCGCCTCCCACCTCTGAGGTTTATGGTTCAAGTCCCAGACCCTATTTTTGAAAGTTGGTAGTTGCTTACCAATGGTCGCTATATGACCTATACAGTGTTGAAAGTGATGTTAAAAACCAAATAAACAAACAAATACCTGATAACCAGGTCTTTACATGTCCTTGGATACATTGTTTACTTGTCATTAATATATTATTTACACATTGTTGACACTATTTACAGGTGGTGAGTGAGTGTACTGACCATGTGTTTACAACTTCTTTACTTGTTGTTTACAAATTATTGACACTATTTACAGGTGGTCATTAAGTGTACTGACCAAGTGTTTACACATTGTTTACACATTCATTACTGTTTACAGGTGGTCAGTGAGTGTAATGACCTAGTGTTTACATGTTGTTTACCCATTGTTTACACTGTTTATAGGTGGTCAGTGAGTGTACTGACCAAGTGTTAACATGTTGTTTACACATTGTTTACAGGTGGTCAGTGAGTGTATTGATCAGGTATGCAATGAGCTGGACATTCAGAGTGACCTGGAGAAACAGGAATACACACTGTTCTGGGTTGTTGAGGGAGGTAAGTGTGAACTCAGCTATAGGCTTGCCACACCTCTCTATTTACAAATGAATTTGTCAATTGAACACACACTTTACCACTTGGCCTTGACATTTCGAAACCGTTAATTTCAACTCTAGCTGTTATCTGGCTCACGATGCAGATATAACATCTCTTAATACACCAAAAGTAACGTTAAATGTGATTTGTTTTTGTCTCACCATTAACAAAGAAAAAGAAAATGTATCAGTCCCCAAGTCCTCTCCCCAATACAATAAACCACCTCTGAAGGTTATTCTTTATTAGTATATATACATGAAATCTGTGTATATAAAATAGCATAAAATATAAACTTAATAAATGTACATTAGCTATTAAATATGTACAGCTATTATAAGTTATACTATACTGATTACGTGTGTAACGTAAAGTTTCAAGTCCATCATATCAATCACATGCACAATTTGAAAGGTACTCTACAATAACTCTACAGAAAAAGGAAAATGTATAAAATCTTGCATAGTTGGTGGCATATTGAACACTTTATGCTATAGTTTGCCCCCTTTTGTTTTCAGAGCATCGTTTCTGTCCCTTGGCGAACGACGATTACATCATAGACGTGACGACAGAACTGAACCGCATGAAGAGCCAGTACTATCTGCTATTTCAGAGAACCAGCTGGGTGTTCCCCCTACATCTGGGCAGCAACAGTCTGTATGTGGACTGCATGTACCACCAGGTCAGAACCATAGTGGTAAATTATGTAACTGTGTGTACCACCAAGTCAGAACTATAGTGGTAAATTATGTAACTGTGTGTACCACCAGGTCAGAACTATAGTGGTAAATTATGTAGCTGTGTGTACCACCAAGTCAGAACTATAGTGGTAAATTATGTAACTGTGTGTACCACCAGGTCAGAACTATAGTGGTAAATTATGTAACTGTGTCTACGACCAAGTCAGAACTATAGTGGTAAATTATGTAACTGTAAATACCACCAGGTCAGAACCATAGTGGTAAATTATGTAACTGTAAATACCACCAGGTCAGAACCATAGTGGTAAATTATGTAACTGTATGTATCACCGGTTGAGAACTGCAGTGGAACATTCTAAAACTATGTTTACCACCAGGTTAGATCCATATGGTGGTAAATTGTGGTCAAAACTGTACTCGAAGTTCTGTAAATGTTAAAACAATCAGACCAGAACCATTGTAGTAAACTTTGTAACTGAATCTGCCACCAGGTCGAACTTTAGTGGTAAATTCTGTGACTGTATGCAGAACCACAGTGGTAAATTTATAACTGTGTGTACAACTAACTCAGAACAGCAGTGAATTCATTAAGTGCACGTACCACTAGTTTAAAATCTACTTCTCCAAATATTTAAAAAGCTCAGATCCAATTTGTTGGTTTTTCATTTTTTCTGACCTTAATTGCAGGACTTAGTAACATTATTAACACAGGTATACTGGAGTTCCTCCATTATCCAATTATTCATTTCAATGAACTGATTTTCATTTCTCCCAATTTGTATAAATTACAAAAGCCATTTTATCAGCCGAAAAACAACCAAATTATCCTAGTATGTTGTAAATGCAAGAAGTTGTATTGGTTATATACGTACATGGGTGGTCACAGTAATGGCCGGGTCATAACTGTGTGCTTTAAATTTTTACTGAACACAAATGTACTCACTTTGGGTGTTTTGATTCAATTTTTAAAATCTTTGTGAAATGAAATCAGTCTCAAAGGGAATAATTTAAAAAAAAATATTCAAAATTCTGATTACAACATTTTAAAAACAAACTTCAATAAAAATCGGACATTATTATGAATCGGACACAATTGTGACCACCCGTGTAGTACATGTTCCATGAACCCTATTAAAATACTCCCAATATAATACATACACAATATAATAAACTAAATATTATATTGAAATCAGCTTTAATTCTCAGGAATTTCTTGCTTAGAGCTACATATTAACCAAACTCTTCCTGTTTTTTTTTTCAGATCAGGCCTGAATACGACGAAGGGAATTTCTTCTATGTTCCAGACGGGAAGTTACTCAATTATAAAAAGGTTGGTGAAGACATACCATACGTATCAGTCGATAGATCAAGTTGTATCATTTCCTGGTAAAGCAAAACTGTCGCCGTTCAACAATATGGAAAAAAGGGTTATAATTTGGTATTGTACTAGTTGAACAGGCCCTCTAACAGGAAATTAGAACATCTAATCTAAATCTAATCTACTGTTTTGCAAGCGCAATATCTTCCCCACAAAGGGGAAATCAGTGCGGTAATTAAACAAAATCATTATCATACGGAGAGTCGAGGGGTGTTCAAGGTCGGTAATCCAGGATTGTGGGTGTGACTGAGAGGGAAGGAAAACTAAGTTGGGAAGCTAGAGCTGAAGAGGTGAGTTTTAAGGTGGACATGAAATGCATTAAAAGAAACATGCCTTTTAACATTATCAAAACTGAAAAAAAATGGCAAAGATACATCATAAAATGTAATAATTTAAGATATATATTCTGTTTTTCAACCTCTTTTGTCAAGGCAAATGTATTTTGGTTGTAGCAGAAATAACCTTTTTAAAAATCTTTTATCTTTTCAAAATATATTGTTCCTGGGAGACTTGATGTTGTCATCTGAGTTGACTTTTTATCTTGAAATTATCTTGAAGTTGTTATCTGCATTCAGTCTTATCTTGAAGTGTTTATCTAAGTTGACTCTTATCTTGATGTTATCTTTTACAGGATGAGATCGCCGTCATCACTGCATTTTTGTACATTATCAATCAAAAGAACGGCAAAGGAACTCCACAACAGTGAGTAGAGAGGGCTTAACTAATACTAATCCCTGCCATAATTCAGCAGATGCCTTAATTTGGCACAGACATAAAGCAATCAATAGATTCAAATTCTAAACCAATCAAGATTGCCAATACAGACATTATGAAATTGTAATCTCTGTGTTGATTGGTTATTTGCAAATTATATGGCATCAGGTTCTTGTAAAAATTCTTTTATCACCTTTGAAAAATCCTCTGAAAAAGTTAATTACGTGGATGTTTTCATGTTAAGTTTATCGTTTTAATCTGTATAGTTCTTTTCCATTCTTCACAAGTCAGTCAAACATTTCAATCATAACTTTACCTTTAATGCCACTATGATTTGTAATAAGCTGAAATAATTGAAAATGTAACCTCTTTTGACTCAAGAGACTCAAAACTACTTGTCTGAAAAAGCCTATCTACCATAGCCACCCCAACTCCCTATATTTACTCTGGTATGTTATGTATGTTTATATATTGTTGTCCTTAGAGTTTCTTACATAATGGAGATTGAATGCTATGAAAGTTCTTATTAGATTAGATTTTATATAACCTTTTTTGGCCATGTATCAATTATGGATTGGTCAGTATCAAAACTATAAAGATCGAGAGGCCATCAGTGCCGATTCCGGGATTCCACGTTTTAGTACATCCCCACTCAGATAAAATTCCGACAGGAAGTGAAGCTCACAAAACCAAAAACACGGCAGTCTCCTCGCAACGAAATCATAATAAAAGTCCCCATATGTACAAAAAATATGGGACAAAAGTTAGCACTTTCTTCAAACTTCGGGTTTCTTTCTAATGTTTTAAGTTCCATTACCGGTATATGTGTTGTTAAGTGAGATGGTGGTTTTTTTCAGAATCTCAGAATTAGAACAGGTTTCCATTGGCAGCTTCTCGATTTAAACATTTTTTATACCAATTCATCCCTAGTCAAAGATGAGCCAGCCCCCCCCCCCCCCCCCCTCAAAAACATTTTAAGATTAGTGTAAATTACTGGATAGTTTTGCTGGTCTTACAATGATTCCCTTTGCTTATACCAGGCCAGAGCTTGGTGATTCCTGATCTGTAATTTTTCATCATTTTCTGTCATGCGTGATATTATGTACAGGAAAGACGTCAAGGAGCTTCTGCCCAAGATGTTAGAGAAGATGACAGACATGGGAACCAGTAAGTGGACCAGTCAAGTCAGCGAGAGGCTGGCTGCCATGGCAACCATGTCACCAGAGGAGGCCAAAGCAAGGTTCTTAGGTAAGTCATTGATTTTTAGGATGTTAATATCAGTAAGTAGATTGACAGAAAGAAAATCAATAGGAAAACAAGATGCACTCTACATGGATTTTTAAACAATAAAAACTAACATGAGCTGTGTAATAATACCTTTCTAATAATATAATTAACATATTTGTAGGTTACATATGGTTTCCGAAATTTTGACAATCCTCGCTCGATATTGATTTACGTGTGTAACAAGAGAAGCAGATTTCACTATGTATACCCGTTTGAAAATAAGAAAAACTGTCTCCGGACTTTAATTTTTCACTCAAATTTCACCAAATTTGGAGGAATTTGTGTGCATACCCCAAGTATGATCTGTACATCAAATTTGAGGTCTATTAATTTTGTATTTGTTGAGTTATAAGGGCAAAAAGGGGTACAGACCAAAGACGGAAAGAAACTAATTACAATAACCCTCTCCTATGGTCAAGTCTTAACTACAAAAAGTGCTTGGGGAGCACAAATCTCCGCCGAGGAAGCCATTTTCACCATTATTTTTTTGCTGTTCTGGATCTAAGTATCTGAAATGTTGGTAGGATGTGGATTAAACTTAGATATATTATACACACTATTGTGTGACTGTATATTTTTTGTCCAGCAGTCTAACCATTTATTGTGGAGGTTTTATACATATATCTTGTTTTTTTCTTTTGTCACAGATATTCTCACTAGATGGCCTTTCTTTGGCTCAACATTCTTCAACATCAAGGTACGTTTTTAACTGATTATCTGAATATTATTCTTTAAATGATACATTTTACATAGATTATGGTTGACAATGCAGCATATTAATGTTATTACAAAATTGTTACTTTCTTTCATTTTTGTCTTATTATTAAGTGTCAATTGAAAATAGCATGCTTATTTGAATTTGCTCCTTGTTATTCAGGCAACCGCCACATTATCATCGCACTTGAATAGCTCTCTTAATGTAAGGCCTATCAAAATGTTTTTTTGGCATTTAGGTATGCGTCAGAAATATTTTTGATAGGTGAAATTTGGCCTTCAGTGCAAATCCCTATCTTTTGATACTACTTACTGTGGGACGCTTCGTTTTTGTCTTTTGTCAAGTTTATTGTACATTTCTTTTAACTATATTTATATCACCTTAAGCAGAGTGTAGAAACCACATTATTGTGGATAATTTTCTTACAGATGTTTTTCATAACATGTTATATTGAGAATAACAATTATCAAAAAATTGGTAACAAACCAACCAACATACAAACCTGCAATTCTGTATCAGTGATACTGATTGCCTGGAGTTTGTGTAAATAATGTACTTTCAGGGTGCCAAGGGTCCTGGAGTGTCGTGTGAAGAAGCCTTGCTTGCCATCAACAGACAGGGTGTTCACATTCTGGAAAGAAAGACACACGTAAGGATTTCAGTCACTTTGTGTCTTATCTAGTCAAGTGTTTATATGACTAATACTATATGTCCATGTGTTAATCATTTTCGATACTGCAACGCTCCTTTACAAATATTTGGATTCGGGTCTGCCGCAGGACTTCCATGAGTACATTAATTATTACACATCCTCTGCCAATACCAGGCGGTCGTCCCACAGTTAGAAGTTTTTCTCGGCGGCGGAACCGCACCCCAGGTCGCCCCATTTTGTCTGAGTTGTTCACACGACAGGTGGACGGCCACTGATTCGACACGGTTTTAACCGTCAGTTACAGTCGGATGACAGTACTACAAATGTTCGTTACTGAGAAGCATCCTCCTTTAACCTCAACTCACCTTCGGCGAAACAACAAATACCTTAATTAACTCACCTTATGTCGCCGTATTACACTGAAAGACGGCTGAATCACAACCCTATGTACACTGTGGACCACACCTTCGGTTACCGTAGAAAAAAATTCATGCATGAAATCGTCTGCGCATGCTTACAGTACCAAAATCAGAGGCGGAAAATTCAAATATTTTAAAACTTTGGAAGGACTTGCAAGGTAATGGACAGTTCGCCAATGACACGGAAGGTTGCATACGGACGTCAGACGGTGATCCAAGGACATGGACGTTTTCCCCAAACGCAGGTTACCGCGGGTGATCCCGCCTATAGTGTAAAAGGGTTATAAGTGTAAAACTCATTTTTGTTTCATGAAGCCTATCCTTATAATGTCCTCTCCTCTGGCTTCGAAAACGCTTTCTGATACCCACTTTTCTGCCGATCCACTTATGATTTAGCTCTCACCCTTTATGTTCTATCGCACCTTAGAATTTGATATACATTAAATTTAAGCGCACTAAAAATGTGTAAATAACAATAATTATGTGGGCAGATACAGTAAGCATGAGTTTGAGTGTAAACTTGGTTTATTTTTGCGGTATATAAATTTATTTACTTTGTATAGTTACTGTTACAAATTCATGAATAGGTGTTGATTTTTTCAGTAATATTCTTGAAAATGTACATAAGCTACATATATGTTGTACACATTATCAGAAAGGTATTTTTTGCTTCTGTTCTTTTGTGTTGTATTATCGCCTATCCGAAAATGGCTGAAAATCTAAAGTTAAAAATTGAAGTTCTATATTCACTGGTGCATGTAAGTATGGATAGAAGTCAGAAGTAATTTAAATAAATTGTTAAAATGTCATTTCCAGGGAAATTTCCTCCATTAAAACCAAATAATGATCTAATTTGACAATTTAGATACATTTTCAACAAAATCTTCCTTATTTTAGAAGGGGGGGGGGGGCAGGGTGGTGCAGTGGTAACACACTCGCCTCCGACCTCTGAGGTTAGTGGTTCAAACCCCGCACCTTAGGTGCCAAAGTTGGAAGTTTCTTTAGTTACCGATGATTGGCAGTTTACAGTACAGAACCTTAACCAACTGTATGTATTGGTTTCCTCTGCCCACAAAACTACCCATCGTGATATGACCTATACAGTGTTGAAAGCGACGTAAAACCCCACATAATAAATTCCTTATATTAGCAGTTATGTCACATTTTATTCGAGAGATTGTCTCATTTTATTGATAGATTTGTTTACATAAGTCACACTTTACTCCCAATTGGTGTAACCTAAAATGCAATTACCTAAAATTGGTTAATTTTCGGAGTAGAATACCTGGCTGGTTTTCAGTCATTCACCAGCTTTTGCAAATTTTGGGTTACATTGCCCATGGCCGCGTCAGAGAGCGGACACATTACATAGAAATATACAAATATATAAATCATAAAGTATGGTCATCTTCATTTATGATTTATTCTTGTGGTATGCGTCACTCGGGCAGTTTGTTTCCTTTTGTAAAAAAATTAAATATCAATAAAATTGTACCATTTATTGCTCTGTGTCGTACAGAAAGCCCTGCAGACATATCTTTACGAGCACCTGCTGACCTCTCGGCGCCACACTGACGAAAAAGGAAGAATTTACCTGGACTTAAAACACGGGGATCTGAGAACACATGAGATTACAACACTGGAGACTGACCATGTAAGTGTGGTTGTATATATGGGTGTATGTCTGGGACTCTGTGATCTGAGAGGTTATGAGATTACATCACAGGTGACTGACCATGTAGGTGTGTGTGGGTGGGTGTTTGTATGGCTGGGAGTGTGTGATCTGAGAGGCTGGTTTATTTTCTGTGTGTCATCCAAAGGCAGTGTGATAAACAGTGGAGACTGGCCATTTCTGATAATATTGACCTCAAATTTTTTTCTTCTGAAAAAGTACTCAGAAAACAGAAAAGTAATTGTTACAAAGTACTTGAGTAAAACACATACTGTTCATTATAGCAAAGGTCAAAAATGAAAGAAAACATTTAAAAGAGACTTGTACATCTGGCACCATTGAAACAGACACACTTGTTTACAAGTTTCTTTCACAAGAGTATTTTGCTTCATGCCTTTCTTCTTACAGTAGTACCTATAACACCAGGTGCAGTCAGAGTGGTAGCAATTTCCTTGTTGTATCCAAGTTTCATCCATCAACTCAAAATTCTGAAAAACAGCTTGGCAAAGGTTTGCTTTTAATGCTCCCACTGTGTGGAATGCTCTTCCTGATGAGATTCTGTATCTGGCCTCCTTCAGAATAAAGCTTAAATCCTATCTCTACACCAAGGCATACCCACTTTAGGTTTTCAGTACCTCCTTGAGTGTTCTCTGTGGTACTCAAACCTTTCTCTGTCCCTTCGTATTGAAATTCGGTTATCTGTCTTTGTGTTGTTGTGCCTTAAGATCAACTTACTAATGTCGAGATTAAGCACTATGAAAGTCCAGGTTAAATAAGATATTATGCCAAGTATAAATATATATCAGTTGTAAAATTTCGACATCTAGTTTTGTGTTACTGTACTTTCTAGGCCACAGCCATCAACACCCTCATTAGCCAGTATTTCAAGATCGTGAGAAGTTACAAAACAGAGGTGGAAGATGCAGGCATTCCCAAGAGACAGAATCCTGTGATGCCAACGAATGAAGATATGGCCACCAGCTTCTGAAAACCTTAAATCTTCATCAGTGTCAACAACATCGGTGAATTCTATAATATCCTCAATTATAGCAGTTCTGTGAATGACTGGACTCCCAGGGATTTTCCTTGACTTCAGCTGGTTAAAGAGCTAGACTCGTATGTGTATAAGTATCCTCTGAAGGCACTGGGATAGACTCCCAATAGCGACGAGGCAATTTATTGGATAATTTCCAAGATCGGCACCGCTCAACAGGAAAATGAAGACTTATAATGTACTCATATAAGACCTATTGAGGGGTTTCTCTTGAGAGGAGGTATATAATGTCCTCATGTATGTCAGCTCTGTTAATGTCTGATTTAGCTTGGTTTAGCTTTAGATTGGTTACAGAGTCAGAATTGTGTTTATTTCTTTGGGTGATCCAGAGGCAACTGGGATTGCCTCCCTTGAGAGACAAGACAAATCATTGGAACACACTCCAATTTACAAGTCTTCAGATTCTAATTGATGTACAGTGAGAGGTGTATACTACAAGCTAGCATTTTGTTATTTCAGTTGGGTATGCCAAAAACAGGCCCACTTTGTTGAAAAATTCAGTAGAAAAACTGGCAAATTGGGTATACCATAATGTCTGAAGTTATTGCCCTTGAGCTATGAGTTTTGATCTAAGTGAGGGTGGGGCGGTTATTACTACAGAAAGTCCTTGGTACAAGATAGGGTGTCAAAGTTAAATAAATACCTTAAAATATTACTTTCTCCCTCTAGTATTTTTAAAACTAACTTATCATATTTATCCGTATAATCGCCCCGAGTGTGATGCATTTTTTAAAGGGGGGGGGGGGGGAGGGGCTACTATTACAGATAAAAAAAAATCAACTCTCGAGTCCAGTGGCAATGGGCGTTAATGGACACTTACAGCATTGAACTCGCTTGCCAGCATGTATAATGGCCGGAGATGTTAGAAACCAACCTTAACTCTGAAGAAATTATAAAATTTTTATCTCGTTTTTTTACAGATTTTAATGCATCTGTGATCGAAATTGCCATGTTTTGTTGTGATTTTCTTTATTTCTCGTAAGCGGTATTTGGTTGGGGAAGTACTAAAATGCATCTTTTTTTTGGAATCCCAGAATCACAAAGGTGCTGGCTGTTGAGAGGGATGTAAAACCTCAAAATATGAACTTTGCAAAGGTTGAGAGGGGGGGGGGCGATTAATAGGGAGGGAGCGTTTATACGGATAAATACGGTACTGCAGATTTAACCATCAGCAAAGTAATAATGCAACATAACTTCATTATCATAATTTACAGTTACTGTAAAATATAAGTTATAATATTGATTTATATTTACAAATTTGGCACATTACGGTAACATACACAATATAGAAATTAAAATCTGTAAAATTTACTGATTTCCAAACGTGGCTTTTTACAACCGTTTGCTGTAATTTTTTACCGTAAGTCAGTTAGAGATTGTTATGAGAAGTGTTGGGGTGTGAATATTTTAGAGAAGGGGGCAGTCAAAACAAAAATTACGGTAGAAATAAATATTGTTTATTTCCATAAATAACATTGATCAAAGCTAATATTTAGTCAGATATGTCTACATTAGTTTTAATTTTTTACATAATTTTCCTAATATGCTATAACATTAATTACAAAAACTGGCTAAATAAAAACATCCAACAATACGTATATACTGAGATATATAAGATAAATGAAGCAAAAAAATCAAACGCTTCCAAATCACGCGGCCAACGAGAAAAGGAGGAAGAGTTGAGAAGAGTTCCACGAGAGTACAACCTGAAGCTACGGCCAACTATAAATGTCTATTTTTCTTAGACGTTGGCCATGATGCCTTGCGGCCATCCGAGATCAGCATTCAGTTCTACATGGTAAGCTTGTAGCTTATAAAAGCTACATTTAAGTAATTAAAATTTTGAAGTTTATAGCAATGAGCATATTTTTCTTACAGGTGATTCTCGTGGATTCATACTAAAACACAGGTATCCATATTCTGGTCTGTATAAATCCTAAATGGATACCCAGCCTCATTTTTCACAGCAAGGTGAACTCTCAATATAAACTTACCACCCATAAGAACAAAAGTGTCTCTGACTGAATTGTGTCTCATGTCTCAGAGAGATTTTGGTCTACAGTCTGAAATGATTTTTGGCTTCCAGAATTGATGGCTTATGACTTGATACCCAATTTGTCTCAGATTTTGTCTCAGATGTGAGACAGATTTGCTGTCATCTCAAGATTGTTGGAAAAGTGTCTCAAAGCATTTCAAAATGTACATGTTTTGCTGTTTTGTACAAAGAAAATAGCTTGTCTATTGTACGAACTATTCATCTGTGTTATGTGTGTTTACTTAAGTCATAAACTCTTCGCAGAGTAGCTACTTCATGTTTTGTCAGTAGCTTTATCACCAGTTTCCCAGGGGCCGATTTCATGAAAGGTCTCAGACTTAGCCCAGTGTCAGGCTGAGCCACTTGCTCAAATCTGAGCCTTTTGGCTCAACTAAGTTTTATCTTAGATGGTTTCAAGGAAATATCAAGTAACCATAGTGGTTTTCTGTGTCAAAGTGGCCCTTTATGTTTAGCCAAATATTCTACTGATGACATATATGTTCCTTGTTGGATACATTTTATATTCGTTAAAATTCTATTTTGCAATTTGAAACCTTGTAAATACATAAAAGATCCATAGACCACTTTAGGGGGCTATTTATATTCTTGTACATTATCTTTAGTCAAATTTAAAGTGGAGAAAGAATTATTGCGGCCATCTTTGAGTCGCTGTTTACAATATGTAAGGCCACTCCCTCCCTGTCTCAGCATTTGAGTCAGTGGCTTAGTCAAAGCTGAGACTGACAGCATTGGTGAAGTCCATAAAGTTTGAGTCCATGAGCTGACCTAAAATGTTAAAATAATTTGAGCCGGAGACCAGACTAAGACCTTTTGTGAAATAGCCCACGGTTCCACTTGGAATGGTTTCACTTGCAAAACTCTCAGTACTTATAAGTCTCTTTCATGTTTCACATGTTATGACAAAGCTGTTGGCAATAATGCTTGGATAGATTGAATTACATTTCAACAACAGGGAGCCATTTATGCCAAATTTTATACATGTTTGCCTTTTGTTCATTAATATTTTGAACTGAATGATTGTTCAGTGTATGTATCTAAATATTTATGCTTGAGAAAGGTAGTATATGCCATTGACTTTTTCATTTGACAGAATTTAAATATGTCTCAAAATTCCAAAGAGTATTACAATTGATGCCATTATGCTGCTGACATGTATGATTAAAAAGGAGCACAATGTGTAAGATTGGACTCACGACACTTTTATCTAGTCAGTCAGGAGACGATGCTCGAGAGAGTGTGAAAGGGGTAACAGTGATTGATCCATAGCCTAATACTGATGTCTGTAGCTTTCCTGCTTGGTTTGGTGATTTGGCACGTGTGTAAAATTGCCACAAATTTGTAAAGTCAGCAATAAATTCATTCTTTAGCCAATTGTGTTCTCCGATACAAAAGATGAAACTTTATGAACTATACATAGTTTGGATGAGTATACTGTTAAGGGTATTGGTGGGGGGAGGGGGGGGGGAGCGACATGGGTGGAAGCAAGGATAAGAAGGAATTTTTTTATTGTGTTAATATATCTTACCCAATGGGCAATTGCTAATCTTGATGGTGTGAACACCACACCAAATGACAGAAAAAGCCGTCCTGTGTTTCCACTGGCAGGATCAGTCTGTTACTGTGCATTCGCTAGGTGATGCAACAAAAAAGATGCTATGACATCACACTGTCTAGACAGAAAGGAAACATGATGCATCACCTAGCAAATGCACAGTACCAGACTGGTTTAGGAAACATAGGGCAGCATTTTCGGTCGTTTGGAGGGGCTGGTCGCGCCGACCGGATTAGCAATTGTCCATTGGTTAAGCTATTAGCCTATAAAAATTTAATGTACTTATTAAATTTGCAATTTTTTTATTTCTTCCAAATGACCAAACTAAACAGTTGGGTATTGACCCGTTAACATGGCAAAGACCTTGTTTAGGTGCTGTTCTGTCTACTGCTGCTATGATGTGATTGTATAGATGCATACATTTACCAAAAACTGTGTTAAAGTCATGATGATTTTGCAAAGTGTTTTAGGCTTTAGTTTGTACAGGTGTAAATAATAAATAATAGACTCTGTATAATGAGAATCGAAGCCATGACAGGGAATTTAAGATCCAATTTTCTTTTGAAAAATCAAGCAAAAACAAGAGAAGAATGATCTTGTCTTAAAGCTATTAGAATTTTGCTTACATCTTTCAATAACATGGCAGAAAAATAAGTTTCAGTCAGAATTCTTTACAAGTTTTTTTTTCATTTTTTACTACAAACTTTGTCTTACCTTTGCACTCCTCAAAAAGTGTGTCATTTAGTTACTCACCCTGTCATCTTTGTGGACCTGGGTTTGAACCCAACTCAAGACCATATGTAGGATTTATGGAGGACTAGTCCTGAAATGATCCTAGCTGCATATATGGATAGGTCAGTATAAAAAATGTGGCCCAATACAAAACTGTACTGATTTCGGGACTATGTGTTTTAGTACTCCCCAAACAAACATGGACCTAAACAACATCACAAGAAAAGTCCCCAAATGCACAAAATATGAGATATATGTGTACATCTTCTGATTTATTTTCAACATTTTAAGTTTTTCTTCCATTTTATGTATGACAAATGAGATTCAGGTTATAAAGTGCCGTAACCAAAACGTATCAGTTCTTCTGAACATATCGCCATAAAAGTCTGCAACTGCATGAAAACATGGGATAAAAACTTATAATTTTTTCTTCTTTTGTGAAAACAGTTTTGAATTGCCCCAAATCAGACAAACTTAACCCTCTTGACACATGTTTTTAAATTTTATTACTCGAAAGGACAAAACACAATCTTTTTCCTCAGATTCTTGATTTTCCTGATTAGACCTCTGCGAGTCGTGGTAAGATTTTAAAAATATACAGAATTTTTTTTCATTTATCCACAGTATATCCTAACTTCAAGATACCAAATGGTTTTCTGTAGACAGAGTCTGTTACTGTTTTTCAAATGCAAAGTAGTATAGTCATATTTAACTATTTTGTGTGTTACTTTTACATATGAAGTTGTTGCGTATATATCTGTTTTACAAAAAAATATACTAATAAGCTCTCTCAATACTATATAACGAATGTAATATGGCTTGTCAGAATGAAATTCCATTTGTGTGTTTTCTGCATGTGGCTATAACATGTATAAACCATTCTAGTGCTATATTACTTGAGTGACTGTACATAAACTGCTATATATTGATACCGGTGTGAGTCGTATCTTTGTGGTCACGTAAATCTGACAATGTAATTTTGTCCAGACTGTGTTGATGGAATGCAAATGCAAGGAAACTCATAAAACTGTTGAAATGTAGTGTATTGCTCTGAAAAATGTGGGTGAAAACCACATTTTAGTCAAGTTTGCCTAAGATTTGGTTTTCACATTTGGCCTCCGGTCCTCCAGGGCCTAATGGCCTAGTAGGTTTGGCATCTGATTGCAGGCTGTCAACTCCTACAAGTGACAAATGCTGAGGACCTGTCCCAATATGACCCTGGCTGTAGAACGGGAAGTAAAACGCCAACTTTGGCCTTTGGATGAAATTTAGTATTTTGTACGCTTGTCGCTCACATCTTGGTAAAACTTAACTTCTGTTTAAAATGAAACTTAATTTAAAAGCAGGCAATGTCTTTGAGAGATCTTTTGAAAGTTGATAAACTTCAGTCTTACTAAATATAAGGTAATAAAAAAATGTGATATATTTCTTCTTATTTATATGTTTTTAGGCGGGTTGCATGTAACCAACCCGTCTATTAGATTGATGTATCTGACATCCGTCTGTCCATCTGTCTATCCACATTTTTGTTTTGGGACTCTAACTCAAAAACAGTTTGTCCAATCAAATTCAAACTTGACAGGGTGAGAGATCACCATCATATCTAGGTTCCTTTCGAAATTGGTGTAATTCAGTCCTTTTGTTTGTCTGTCCGTCAACATTTCCGTTTCCGGACTCTAACTCGAAATCCGTCAAAATTTCCGGTTCCGGACTCTAACTTGAAAATGGTTCATCCAATCAAATTCAAACTTGACAGGGAGATAGATCACCATCACAGCTAGGTTCCTTTCGAAATTGGTGTAATTCCGTCTGTTTGTTTGTCCGTTTTTTGTCCGTTTGTCTGTCAACATTTCTGTTTCTGAACTCTAACTTGAAAATGCTTTGTCCAATCAAATTCAAACTTGACAGGGAGATAAATCACCATCATTGCTAGGTTCCTTTCGAAATTGGTGTAATTCTGGGTGTCCGTTTGTCTGTCCGTCAACATTTCCATTTCCGGACTCTAAAATGCTTTGTCCAGTTGAATTCACCATCAGCTAGATCACCATCATAGCTAAGTTGCTTTTGAAATTGGTGTAAT
The DNA here is from genome assembly GCA_964017235.1 of Sabellastarte sp. h YS-2021. Classification (NCBI taxonomy): domain Eukaryota; kingdom Metazoa; phylum Annelida; class Polychaeta; order Sabellida; family Sabellidae; genus Sabellastarte; species Sabellastarte sp. h YS-2021. The sequence continues at coordinate 147,558,642 of OZ024931.1, forward strand.
TCCGTCCTTTCGTTTGTCCATTTATAGCATAGATACAATTATTAGTGCTGGTATTGTTTATCGATATTGAAATATTTATCGATCCATGCTAAAAACACTGATATCGATAATGTAGGGTAGCATATCAATATCGGAACATACTACTAAATAGACGCAATTAAGCTGTTTTCCATTCAAGTAAAATATAAAGTTTGAGAAATATATTAGTTTTCCTATCATTTTTGTCAAATTTCACTTACCGCTAAACCGGAAACGCCATATTTGTTTACGTTTCGGGAAACAACTAAAATTCACAAAATAGTTTAGAAGCTCTCTCTCTCGGAAAACACCCATGACCCGATATTTCAATATCGATTGATACAGAAGGCAAAAAAATGGTTTGATATCGATATACATATTAGTATTCGATACCAACACTAACAATTATGTAGCCTAGATTACAAGTTTTACATTTCTTAGCACGCCTGACACATTCATCTTAACTGGGTGACCTAACATTTCTTTCCTTGTTTCTAAATTTAATTACAGCAGTCACTAACCTTATTGCTGCCTGCGCAACCCGCCTTTTGAGGCATCTTTGACCCTCTTGTTTTTTATTGTTTTGATAAAATATCAGCCATTAGAAAGTCCAAAATAATGATGTTTTCAGTCAGATTTTCTAAGTTCAAAGCCATTAAATTCTCCATACATGCATACTTATCATCCATGATCAAAACCAGTAGCCCCACTCATGGAAATCGGCTCTCTCTTTCCTCGGTTTACCCTGAAAAGGCCATTGGCAGGCGAGGTTTTGCAATGGCTTCCCCCGCTGAATGTAACAGACTCCCACAATCAGTCCGATCACAGCACACAATAACGGGTTTCTGAAGCCAGCCAAAAACCTACTTGTTGAGACTAGCATATCTTCCACCATAGTACATCTCACCTGGTGGGCTCTAAATTGGATTTCGACCTTACATGTCCCCGGACTTTCCCTTTTTTGACCTCAAGTGCATAAGAGGATGTTATATAAATTTTTGCCTTTTATAAATGTTTCTTTTCTATTCGATTCTATTTTATTTTATTCTATTCTACTACAAGGAAATTAAAGGCAAAATACCAGTTTACCTTTCATACTGGTTCTAAAACATCGGTACCTATATCTGGTTTGACATTACTGAGGTTACAAATTAAAGCAAACAAACATTACTTGTGACAAGCCCACTTAGAGATTAATAAATTTTACTGTTTTGAGATTTAATATTGGGGCTGTTTGTCTGGAGGAGTGTGAACCTACCAAAAATTGTTTTAATCGGAATACAATATACATGCACATTTTTTTTATAATTTTAAAATAAATTTTCTTTCATTTTTAAAGTTGAACTTGTGTTATATTTTTCTTTATATATTTGTTGAATATAGTATTATTATTAGTATAATTAATATTATTATTAATTATTTAAATTATTATTTTCTTGTCAGATTTCCATTTATACTTTGTAGTGTACACCAGTTTCTATATGAACACTATATATGATCACACTTGACTTGGTAATTTGGCAGCAGTCTTAAATTGGCACAGACTGGAAATAAGCACAAAATTCAGTCAGTAATGAACATAACAGTTTTGAAAGACTCTTTTTATCAAATATGCATATATAGACAAACAGCTTCTTGATTATGACAGATATTTTAACATAGATTTTTCTATTTAAATTTTTTTTTTAATTTTTGGGTGCATTTTTTTCATTAAATTCAATAATTTTTATTGAATTCAATATGTTCAACTATTTTTAAAAATCAAGTCATTAAATAGTGTGTAAATATATAACAAAAGTCTGCATAACCGTTTATCAGTTTGGTTGTGTAATTATTGTTTTACCAAGTGGCTTTATTTAGCCGTTTTGTTACATGTAAAATTTAAATTGTGATCATAGATTTGTATTGCAAATGGCTTGTTGTACCCAATCTGTGAATGTTTAATACTTTGTAGATTTACAAAAAACTCTGGTTATTTAACCTTTTTAATCACCAATGGCTTAATGAATTCTCATCCTATGATTTTGTCTCTGCACCTTAGATTTTGCCAGTGCAGAGATTATCTGCTATAAAAGTATGATTAGATTAGATTAGAAGACATAGTTTATTTACTTTTGCCAGCCCGCTGGGTGGGAGACTATAGAATGCATCATGTATGTGTATTTGTCATATTTATTTATTTTAATAATTACTCCACAATCACATGATGGATTTCATTTACACATGGTATTTAACTGTATTTTGTCTACTGAAATATTTTCACTTTATGGTAACCTTAAATTTCTGATGATAACATAATTATAGAGACTTTAACATTGCCAGTTTAATAGTAATATTGCCAAACCTTCGTGTTGGATTTCATTTAATTTTGGTATATGCTTGTATTTGGACCCGAAATAGATGTACAGTTTATGGTAACCTTAAAGTCGACTTTAAGGTTAAAAATTATAATGACGCTAAGGTTGCCACTCTAATGGCTAATTTTTTCCAAAAGCAGATTATGAATTTTATGTACATTTGGTAAGTGGATGTATTAAGTCCTCTGAAAGATGTAGTTCTAATGGTAATTTCAAAGTGCCAAAGATAACTATATTATAGTGACTTTAAGGTTGCACTTGTAAAGGCTAATGGTCTTAAAATGACATAAATTATTTCATTTATATTTCCTGGATTTGGAGTATCTGGCGGGTGTTAACTGCCAAGACAGTGATCTTGTTTGCGTATAATTTATGTTTTAAAGAATTAACTCACTAAGCAAATGTTTTATGCCATTTTGACTATCTTGTATCATTTGTATATTCTTGTACATTTTTTCATACAAAAATATAGATAACATTGTATCATGAAATGCAATATGGAGAACATATGTACAGAGTGATTGTTAATTGGTGCTTAATTTTATTCCAGAAATTGTAAATTAATTGATGTTTTTGTTGATAAGACATTGTAAAAATTTAAATATATTATATGAATAAACCTAAAAACAAATAAAGATCTTCTTAATATTGTTCATTCCAATGTACCGGCGCTTTAGTGATTCTTTACCTCTATGGTGGCGAGTTTGAGCCCAGGGCTGATTTCATGAAAGGTCCCAGACTTAGCCAAGTCTCAGGCTGAGCCACTGGCTCAAATCTGAGATTTTTCAATAAACGAAGTTTTTGCCCCAAACTTTTCCCACAGAAGAGGGTCTCAGTTGAGACCAAAGCTTGTCAAATAACCACAGTGGTTTTCTGTGTCATGTGACCCTTTATTTCTTGGCAATATATTCTACTGATGACTTATGATCCTGGTGTGACACATTTTATATCTTGTAAAATGCTATTTTGCAATGGGAAACCTTGTAACCACATTAAAATATCTACTTTAAAACTACTTTAGGGGTTCTGTTATATACTTGTACCTTATTTTCAGCCATTTCAAATTTGGAGGTAGAATTATGGCAGCCATATTTGAGCCTCTATTTGCAAAACTTATCCACTACCTACCTGTCTCTGCATTTGAGCCATTGGTTCAGCTAAGACTATACAGCCCATAGGCTCAACTAAAATGTTCCAAAGATTTTGAGACACAAAACTTCAGCGCACTGAGTTCCCCTTTGTGGGGAAGATATTGCGCCTGCAAAGCAGTAGATTAGAAATGCTTTGACTTTGAGCCTGAGACCAGGCTAAGGCATTTTGTGACATCAGTCACAGACCAAAGCAAGATGCAGGAAAAGTAGATAAAATTTTGAAAATTTTTAAAAGTTGAAATCTCCAGGACCTATAAGACTTTTACTTCATCTGAAATTTCAGATGACAAAGTAAGTTTACAGTTGCCTTAAGTTTCGGCTAAAATTTGAGACTGGTTTGTGGATGGCTCAAGTTTCTCACTTTGCTGGAATGGTTCTAAGAAAATCCGACAACTTTGTTATCACTGTGGCCTAGTGGGTAACACACTTGTCTATGAACTCCGAGGACGTGGGTTCAAATCCAGGTACAGGCAGATACATAGTGGCTCAGATGACCACTTAAAATGGTGGTCCTCTGTCAATGCATCCCCAGTGGCAGGTTAAAGAAACTCAAGGACGTTGGTAAATGGTTATTCTTGAGCCTCTGTCTTTCCAGTTAGGGGAATGTCAGTCATTTGAAAGTTGGATTGTACTTCTAGTCAGATGGGTCATATAGCACTTTGAGTCCTGTAGTATATGAAAATATTGTGCCGAGTATAAATACACAATACTGCAAATTTCTTGTCTTGATAATTGCAATGTGAGAATCAATAGAGTAAATTTAAGAAAAGATAGAACTCTCTTGACTAGTAAATCCAGACTGTCCATGTGGGTTTGAATACAGGTCATGACAGCGTGTCAGATTCAATGAGTGTTTTATTACCTCCATCAAGTAGGTAATATTTTCATGACTCTTTGTCTGTTTGTCTGTTAGTAGGATTACGCACACATCACTTGTTTGATCTGCCTAACGAAATTAGTTTTGTGAACACAATGGTAGATCCCTTTCTCACATCCTGTGACATTGATTAGTAACTGTTTGGTTTCCTTCTGTAATTTCCCTGGTTCTAGGAGAAAAGGGGAAAAAATTAAAAGAGGAAATCCCTAGTTTGCATCTGTGGACAAAAAGTATTGTCACTTGTGCAGCACTGTGCTGAATAAATTTATATCATTGCTTTTATAGCAATTCAGACACTTCAAATCTGGTTACATCCATTTCTGAGGGTGGCACAGGACTACACGACTCAAAATGCTATCTATCCTAAGTGCACAAGTACAGCCCAAGTTCTCCAGTGACTGACATTCCCCTAACTGCAAGGCAGGCTGAAGGATGACCATTTATCAACGTCCTTCAGGGTTCTTTAGCCTGCCACTGAGGATAACCTCTAATGACAAAGGACCACAATTGTAAGAGGTCATCTGGGCCATGATATGTATCTGTCTGTGCCTGGGATTGAACCCACACTCTCTGTGTTCCTAGGTGAGTGTATTACCTGCTAGGCCACAGTGGGAGTTATTAGTGGAGATTCAAGTTTTACAAACAATAAGTCAGAAGAGAATATTATTTCTGAATGTTTCAGAGGAAATAGTTACATTTTAAAATTTAAACAGGCAGCTGTAATTGCAAGTTATTGTACATCAGGGTCAAGTAAGCACTTTCCCAACACAGAAAATTACAAAGATTTAAAGTCAAATTTGTATCTGTCTTCAAGTGCTACAATACGAAACTTTCCCAACAAAACGTATATATCACGAATATGTTCTCACACATTTAGGTGCGCAGGTGCTCATTCCTGGAAGGCCACCTTAAACACCAATTAGTATAGCTAGTCCTTCTTTATTAACTAGTTACTCTCTCAGTGTTTTACAAAATGTGGCCCCTTTGTTGCCCATTTTGTTAGGTAGCTTTTCATTGGCTGATAAGGACTGACAACTGTCTGGGGCTGATCATGTTGTCTGTCATGATTTGATTGTTGACAGGCATGCGTCATTTGGAATTTCTTCCCCACCCTAATTATCCCCCTCTTCTATATATAGCTCTTTTGCTTGTGCTGTTGGTTTTGTTATGTCAGAGCGTGCCTGGTTCTGGAGGTGTGCTGGACACCTTCGCATCCTTGTATTTGATGATGACAAACAAAGTACAAAATTATTTCTTGAGGGTGGTGTTAAATTTACAGAAAATGCATTATATTTTTACCAAAAATTAATTTCCCCCCCCCCCCCCTAGTTGTGGTGAAGCCCCCCCCCGACTTAAAAGCTGGATCCGCCCCCTGTGACACTACCTACTGCCCTGGCTTACTGTGACTGACACCCACTGAAGTTGTGCCCTGTCCTGTGATGTTGTTTACTGTATTAGCTCTGCTTGTCTGTCTGGCTTCCTGGTCCCGACACCTGGGCTGGTATTCACGAAGAGTCTTAGACTTAGCCAGGTCTTAGGCTTAAATCCAGTCTTAAAGTTAACCCTTTTGTCTCAGCTAAGTTTTGTCTTAAAACTATATTCACAAAGGATGACTTAGCTAAGTCCAAGATTATCAAATAACCACAGTGGTTTTTGTGTCATGTGACCTTTCTTTTCTATTCAAACTATGCTATTGGTGACATATATCCTTCATTTTATTATGCTACAATAGCTTACCATGTGGGACTGAATGCTCTTCTCGAATGGCCGCCAGGCCCGGCCAACATCTAAGAAAAAAAGACATTTATTGTTGGCCGTAGCCTCAGGTTCTCGTCATGTGATCTACCCCATTTGTCTTCTCCTTTCTCGTCAGCCGCCGCCATATTAGAATATATTGTGAAGTTTTTCTGCCATTTTTCTACTTATATCTCAGCTTATTTATATTGTTGGATGTCTATTTTCAGCCATTTTGTTTATTAACTATTAAAGCACGTTTTGCATAACTTTCCGTCCAGTCGGATAAGTATTTCTTCTTTTATTCTTGTTGTGAGTTTTCGTCTCGGCTAGTTTCTTTATGTAATCAGGTCCATTTATTTATTGCATTTGAACATGTCTTCTCATCAATCAAATAAAGACAAACCCCGCGCATCTAAATGCCATCATTTCTGTCATGCTTTCGACACTCATAATTATTGTTCTACCTGCAGAGAGGCAGGCAAGGGAGATGATCCCTGTGTCACTTTCATCTCACCTTGTGAAATTTGTGCTTCCTTTACGGAAGAACGGTTAACTAAGATCACACATAGGAAGAGATATGTAAAGAAACCAGATAAGAAAGCTGACAAAAATGATCAAGAACTAGATTTATTGGGCAATAATTCTGTTGAATCCTTTGCGGGCTCTCAAGCAGACCTCGAGAGTGCTGCTGACCATCTTTACACTTCCCCACCTCTCCCTCAACCTCTTGCCTTCAAGGCTTTATCATTGAAAACTCCAGCTAAAACTGTCCCACCAACTCCAGGTACTGCTTTACAGCAGAAATTAGAAACCAAGCTCGAGAAGTTCTTGGGATCTCGGCTAGACATTCAACTGGATCAAAAGATGGGTCCTTTCCAGGCAAATATTTTAGAGGCAATGAAGTCCCTTCGAGAAGATTTTCAGAAATTTCTCAGTAAAACTTCTTCTCAAGTGGAGGTGGATCAGACCTCCGCTTCAGCCGCAAAACCTGGCTCTAATACTCATCTGGACCCCCCCGAGCACTAATACTGTCGAGTCGATGGACATTGATTATGGCCCAGCCTTACCTCCTTGTCTCGACTCTTATAGTCGCGTCAATGACGCCTCGGGTATCAATGTTAGTTCTGTCAAGGAACCCTCGAGGTTGCCCTCGGCTCAACCAAAGAAATCTTCTCACTCTTTCAAACAGTATGTTGTGGCCCCGAGCTCTGCCTCGGACCACTACTCTGATCATTCTGATGAACCTTGGCCTGCAACATACTGACAAGTCTAAACACAAATCCAGGCCCAGATATTTACCTTCTTCCTCAGAGGAGGATCAGTCCCCTGAGGCCAGACATAGGTCTCCAAAACCTTCTAGGAAGACTTACTCTGATCAAGACCATCCTCAACATGATCCAGATCCTCCTTACTACAGGGAAGTAGCTCTGTCTGACATCCCCTTTCAGTATGCAGAGGAGGTGGATACCTTCAGGCGTATCCTCAAACTTCCAGACCCTAGGGATTCCCTTCCCAGGTCTTCAACTGCGGTCATGGGCCTTGACGATGAGAAAGGCAGGCAGGAGCTCAGGCCAAGAGGCCCTTCATCTATGCTGCTTCTGAACTCCATTATCAAAGTTTGATCAAGACTTTCAAGCAGCAAATTTACCTGGGGGTAAATACATCAGAGCTCCTCCATCCACTGCCAAGTGGTACAAGGTGAGACAACCTTGTTATGAGGACAAGATGCAAGAACTTAATGCAGACTTTGCTAAGATCTGTATTTCTCCTAAGCCCTCTGGGGCCCCTATGGACAAAGTTCCCCTACCAATTCTCAAGGAATTGGAACACCAGGTGAGACAGAATATCTCCACTTTGAATTTTACTACCACCTTTGCCATGACTTCTTCTTCCTACAACTCCACTCTGGAGAAGTGCCAACATAGTTTGAAGTCGTCCTTTCAGAAGGTCAAATCACAGATCAGGAAAGGTGCCGACCCTGAAAAGGTAGCAAAGCGTGATACGAGGAAGCCTGTGAGTACCTGGATATCTGGAACAAGACACTCATTATCCAGCACAGGGCCTTGACTTGTCTCAGCAAATCCCTTGCTCATATACTCCAGAGGGAGTTATATTCCATGGGCAACACCGGCTTGCTTACGCGCGAAGCCGAAATGACCCTGTTACAACCACATTTAGGGGTTCAAGTCTCAACTAGTCAAGGAAGGTGAAGACTTTCTTCTTAAAAAGGCACCACAAAAGACTCTCAGGGTTTTGGACCCTATCAGAATAAGCCCTTTAGTGGTCCCCACAAGAAAAGAGGCTCCTACAGGAAAAGTCCCTATGGGTGCAATTCCTCTCAAAACAGTAACCAATCAAACGTGCTAAACATTATCACCAATGGCTACGTACTGCCATTCCTCTCAAAGACAAACTTGGTCAGATTTCCTCTGATTCTGTCAGAATACAAGACCCTTCAAAAAGACCAAGCTCTAGCCGATTATATCCAGTCTCTCCTGTCAATGAACGCTATTGAAAGGGTGGAAAATGTAAAATCTCTCGGGTTTTACAGTCACCTGTTTCTAGTCCCCAAGCCTCACCAAAGGTGGAGGCCTGTAATAGACTTAAGCAGGCTCAACACTTTTCTACATGTAGAAAAGTTCAAAATTGGAACTCCAAAGTCCATCAGGTTCTCCTGGTTCCAGGGGAATGGGTATCGTCGATAGACCTATCAGACGCTTACCTTCACATCCCTATCCACCCAAACTCAAGGAAATACCTAAGGTTTTGCCACAGGTCACAGGTGTTCCAGTTCACCTCCCTTCCATTCAGACTAGCCACAGCCCCCCAGGTCTTTACAATGATCATAAAGGAAGTGAAGCTCATGGCCCTCTCCAGAGGACTCAGACTTCACCAATACCTGGACGACTGGCTGATCAGGTCCCAGTCTCAGGAAGAAGCCCAAGTGAACACTCAGGCAGTGGTAGACCTAACCCAGTCCTTGGGGTGGATAATAAATCAGGAAAAATCAGAACTGAATCCTACTCAGGTGTTTTCGTTTGTGGGCTACGAATACCATCTAGATTCAGCCCTTGTAAGACCCACTCAAGATAGATGGCTCAAATTTCAGGATTTGATCCTACGACTCAAGTCAAAACATGTTTTGACTGCAAGATGTTTGATGTCGCTAATTGGGTTGCTTGCCTCAACAGAGAAGATGGTCTCGGAGGGACGCCTTCACATGAGGCCCTTTCCCTCTCTATGTATCTCCAATCCCATAGATGCTTTGAACATAAACGGGACGGGTCTCACTGCTTATGCTTACCCTCCGACAGCTCTCCTTCACAGGGTGATCCAAAAGATCAAGCAATGCCATTGCCTAATCATCGTAATAGCCCCAGGCTGGCCAGGGATGTCCTGGTTTTGGGACCTAGTGCAGCTCTCAACAGATATCCCATTACAACTCCCAGTGTCAATGACTCTACTCAAACAGTCCCACAAGTATGTGTTCCACAACAATCCGCAACAGCTCAACTTCCACGCCTGGTGTCTAGGAGTGGACAACTCCAAGAAAAAGGCTTCTCCGTGGAGGTGGCAGAGAGAATTGCTGCCTCTCAGCAGTCATCAACAAGGACCACTACAAGTCAAAGTGGGCCCTATTTGAAAAATGGTGCAGAGAAAATTTGGTGGATTTCTCCTCTTCATCTATGAAACAAATCTCAGATTTTTTTCATGTATCTGTACCAAGACCTAAACAGGCGCCCCTCGACCATTGATGGTTACAGGACTGCCATCGTTGACACTTTGGGCCCAATGGCCCACCATATTGCACACAATGCAGACTTTCATAGGTTACTCTCCAGTTTCCACAGGGATCGTCCAAAAAGTTCCAGAAATCTTCCTAAGCGGAACCTTTCTGTTGTTCTCAATGAGCTCACAAAAGCACCCTTTGAGCCTTTGAAAGACATAAACCTCAAACATCTTACCCTCAAAACTGCTTTCTTGCTAGCATTGGCCTCTGGCAAGTGCCGCAGCGAAATCTATGCCTGGGTTGCAAACAAAGTATCTAATCTAGTCCAATGGGAAAAGGTTGCCTTGTTCCCTTCTTCTGACTTCATGGCCAAAAACCAACTAGCAAGAGAAGGTTCTAAAAGTGTGTCTCCGGTGAGGTCCCTCCTTTTCATCTCTGTCAAGAAAGGACTTACCTCAGACATCAGACCAGCTACTCTCTCTTCCTGGTTGAAACAAACCATTCTACTTTGCTATAAACAAGCAGACCAACAAGCCTTGGACTTGGTCCAAGTAAAAGCGCATGACATTAGGGCCTTCGCAGCCTCTAAGGCTTTTTACGGTGGGGTATCGGTGGACCAAATCATGCAAGCCTGTCACTGGAAAGCTCACAACACATTTACAAATTTCTATCTAAAAGACCTTACTTGGTCAGACAGCGACAACAATATGTATCTGGGACCAGTAGTAGCAGCACAACAGGTCCTAGACCCTCCCCTCAGAACTGTCATCCTCGGAAAGAAAAGAAGTGGCACATCCGCTACAACCAAGTCTTCAGGAGTCTAATCCCAGGGTCTAGGTATAGGTTACCTCATCAGGGTGTTTCGGGTAAGGTCTTTATATTCTTCACTTTCTTTAGCTTTAATTGTATAATGTATTAAGGACCTTAAGGTTGTCATTAATCTCCTTTAGGTGGCAATATTTTGATAGCTCTGAGCCTTGGGCTCAGACTCCTTCTGTGATGGCCCTTGGGGCTTTACCCCACCTACGTGTACTTCGGCTACACCTCCTTCTCCTGTCAAAACACCCAGACAGTTTATTAGCACTGTTTCAATCATTTTTAGGTTTTTTGGCTTCTTACAGGCCCAACCCTCGGGTTTGGGACACTGTAAATGGGACTCAGACTGGTATTTTCCAACCTTCATTCTACTTATTCTATCAAAATCTAAGAAAAAACAGACATATCTTCCAGTCTCAGCTGTAATCCCGCCACCGGGCGGTTGCATTCAGCATTCAGTCCCACATGGTAAGCTATTGTAGCGTAATAAAATTGAAAATTTTAATTACTTAAATGTAGCTTTTATAAGCTACAAGCTTACCATGTGGGACTGAGAAGAGTCCCACCTGACCTCCCCACTGTATTACTGCTGAGGGGGTATGGGTTAAAAATTTCAACGAGAAAGGAGAAGACAAATGGGGTAGGTCACGTGACGACAACCTGAAACTACGGCCAACAATAAATGTCTTTTTTTCTTAGATGTTGGCCGGGCCTGGCGGCCATCTGAGAAGAGCATTCAGTCCCTGCTTAAAAGCTACATTTAAGTAATTAAAATTTCCAATTTAATGCATTTTATCTAAGGAAAAGTGCTGTTTTGAAATGGAAAACCTAGTTACCACATATAAACTTCCAAAGACTGCTTTAGTGAGATGTTCTGTATACTTATACTTTATTTACAGCCATTTCAAATGTTGAAGTGGAGAAAAGTTTATGGTGGCCATATTTAAGCCCCCTGACAAAATTTAAGCCCACTACTAACCAGTGTTAAAGTTGAGCCCTTGGCTATGTCTAACACCAGTCTTAAATTCTTTGTGAATACCACTAAGCCTAAGACAAAGTCTTAGCAGGTTTTGGGGAGAAACTTGAGACAAAAGTCTCAACTTTAAGCCTAAGCCCTGGCTTAAGCCTAAGACCTTTCATGAATACGGGCCCAGGCTGTCTGTCTCAGACACATGTTGTTGAAAGTCATGTTGGTTGCCTATATGTTTGTATGTATTACCTGTGCCGGTCAATAACTCGTTGTCTACTCCTAAGTCAAGTATTTCTTACATTCACACCTGCCTTTTTTGAGTCATACATGTGTCTTTTGCTCCGTATTCATGACAAGCACAACAGCAGGCCAATCAAAAACGAATTTATCAGTTGCTACGACTGCTTAAATATCAAATTGTGTATTTGTATTTTCTGAAGTCCAGACAATATTTTATTAGATAAACATCAGGCCAATTAAAAAACGAAATTTCCCTAGGAGATATGGACATAGATTGATTGACACTTGTACATTACAAACTAAAAAAAATTATTTTACTTTCGATTTTGACCAATGAAATATTCTCATTTCTGAATGAATCGATATTTCTCATAATTAGTTTGTGTAATTTTAATGCACGATTTGTAACACTCAAAGTATTGTGACAACCCGCATGGAAAGGGTATTCTTACAGAGGTTCTCTTTATGTTTGTTGCACTTAAATCCTATATAACAATGGCTGAAATATCTCCAGTTAAAAATTGAAGTTTTTTTTCACATTCCCAGAGATCACAATAGCAAATTGGGTATTAAATCTTTTATTAATACACAAGAGTATAAGTAGTTAAGAACGAGTTGATCAAACTCGTTCTTAACTACTAGTATAACATGGGACTACTACCAAATTGTATTTGTTGTGAAAACATGCAACATTAATCGGTATTATATGTAATAAAATTTACAACACTGAGAAAAGCAACACAATACCATATCATCCCGAGCCAGAATTGCGTTGGAACATTAAAAGGATTACAGGAAAATGACCTCTGAAGGTTATAGCTTTGAACGTTAAGAAAGAAGCCTTAACATTATTATAAGCAAATGTATGTAAACATGAGTAAATGTAAAATATAATACAAAATATGTAAAGGGGATTGGATGACATCTCAAGGTCATCAAGCATTGTTGGTTGCCCCAAGTAAACTGTGATTAAAGAGTTAAAATGGGATTACTGTTGTACTTTAGTAACAAATGAGAATATGAAGATGGACCAATTTTACAACACTGATAATATCAACACCACACTTGTGATATGATATGTAATAAATTCTGGAACACTTATAATAACAATACCATAGTACTACATTATGAAAGTGTGGATCATCCCAGATCACTAGCAATCCAGCAAACTAACAAATAATGAGCTCATACAGAGCAAGAGTTGCATTAAAACACTAAAATGATTACAAGAGGATGACCTCTGAAGGTCATAGCTTTGAACGTTAAGAAATAAGGATAAAACATTAACATCTTCCAGATATATGTATAGTCACTGTTAGTTGAATTTCCAATAAGAACAAGTAACATGCGTGGTGGCAATTGCAAGATACGAAGAAAGTGAGCTGAATGCCAATGAAAGATTTAAAAGTACATTTAATTTAATTACAAATTAATTAATCTCAGTTAAACATAACCAATAAGAGAAATAGTGGCAGAGGGATTAAAATCTCTTTAAAATTATAATAAATCTCTGAAGGTCAAAAAGCATAGCAAGTGGGATACGACCAAACCTTTGAATGCCCAATATAATGCAGTCATTAAAACCTGTTGCAGGCTGTAGACAAACCCACTATTAATTAATCAATTTATTTATTTGGGGTTTTATGTCGTTTTCAACACTGTACAGGTCATATCACGATGGGTAGTTGAAAGGGCAGAGGAAACCAGTACATACAGTTCATCAGGGTTCTGTACTGTAAACTGCCGACCAATGGCAAGCAACTACCAGCTTTCCCACTTGAGGCTGTACCGGGAACTGACTATTAATTTATTACCGATAAAATTAACGAGTAAAATAGCAACAGGACAAAATCTTTAAAATAAATTATTACCAACTGACCTCTGAAGGACACATAGGGGCTTTTAGTTTAATTTGCTTAAGTTGATTGAAATAAACTTAGCAAGTAAAGTAAATGGTGACGGAACCAATAAAAGAAAATTGTATAAAAAGAGCTAGTTCCCAGATGACCTCTGAAGGTCACTGAAGAATAATAAGTGGATTATTATCAATATGATTACAACACACAATAATACTATCCCCAAGCATTAGATACATAAAGGAATTAAAACAATGACAGGCAAGATTCACAGATATTCTTGATATGATTCCACATTAGATAAAAGTCAGTAACTACTAATACTGAACATGTTAAGATTCAAGGATTAACTAATCCATCATGATACATGCAACAAATTAGACACCACTGAATACAACCGTAGTAGTCCCACTAATGCATAAGTTACAATCATCAAAGATGCAATCATGATATTAACAAAGTTCATAATTCCCAGTCCATAATAATGACCATCCCAAGCAATAACAGTTAATAACTGTTCCATATTGCCAAGGTTCATCATCCCCAGTCCATAATACTAATAGGTCCAGCCATTGAAAGCTAATAACTATTCCATACAAAGACGATCAAAAGTCCCGCGAAGATCCTGATGGTAGATGAAGTATAAAATCAGATAATGATCCATCCACCAACTGTGTAATAACATATAATCAAAGTCCATAGTTTTAGGTGAATAAAAAGCCAAAATCTTGGAAAAATATGATGAAAATAGCTAGCCATTCCTGTATTCTAGTCAGTGTCCAACACTTAAATTTACGAAATTGTCCAAAATGCGATATAATACGAAGATAGTCGAACAGGAGCATATGCAACATTGATATATTCCCTACATCTAAGACACGTGGAGGAAGATGGCAATGTTCACTTGTACACCATAGCAACATACAGCCACAGACAGGTGGATACATATATAAAAGCCCCAGTGAAGTTGGGACATGTAATAATTAGAATTACAATATAAATTATGCATCAGCTGTCAGCAACACAACAACAACACACAACATCAGCAGCTACAGTAATAATGCAGCAGCTGCACCTGGAAGCAGGCAGGTATGAAGGTAAGGCACTACTTGACTTAACAGCAGGCAACAGGCCATTGTCCAGCAAAGCCAAGACATGCATACAAGCAACCATGCAGTATAACTTAATTCCAAAACACGTGCCTGAAGGATCCAGCCACGTGACAGGGCATAACAGACAGACAGAGCTTCCTGTTTACTTGCCCGAGCTGCAATGGAATCAGAAACATGAGTAGTGCACCAGAGTAGTGTACAATTCATGATAGTCCAGAGACAAAAAATTAAACTTTAGAAGCGTGAGTCTCGTTTAAAAACAATTTCCCCAAACAAATAGCCCACATAATTTTAGAAACAAAGGCACTTGACGTTTCAAGTGCATGAATTTTAACAAAGAACCGGCATAATTAAGTTTAATGTTTCAGATGTTGTGTTGTAAACATTAGCCTTAGATTACGGCTGTATGTTTAAATTACTGCAACTTGTGTTTATTCAGGCACAAGATGAAAATAGGCACAAACAGGAAGCATACAATAAATCATATGCGACCAATAAGAATACGTGACACAACAGTATATTGATAAATTGTATTAAAAACCGTGAAACTTTCTTATCTCCCTTTACAACACTCCAGATAGTTACTGGTCTTTAAATTATCACCCAAGGTCCCCGGATTGGCAGAGTTTTGCCAGTGTTTTACCAATAAGGCCAATTTAAAAAAAAATAAAGATTTGATGAAAATATCACTATAAAATAAATATAACTGAAATTTCCTAAACTTTAAAAAAATTAATATTGCCACAAGACAGACAGGTTTTCTTAAGTTTAAAGTTGTGTTAATTGTATTCCACAATTTCTCACACATTTTAGGATTCTGTTTCCCACGCATGCGCAGACAGATTGCTGTTTTTAATACTCTTAATTGTTCCTCTAAATGCGGAAAACTACATGCAACTCTTCTCTCAATTTTTACCAGAAAAGAGGAAAACCTTTGCTGTTGTTGTTACTGAGGGAACACATATGAACGGTTGAATATATTAAACCTGCTGAAATATTATAGTTTTAAGTGGGATTTTAATGTATTAATTACCAACATTTAGGACAAGTTTGATAAGGTATGTCGTTAATGTTTGTTGTTAATTTCAATCATTAAAAAATAATAAATCAAATTGTGCATTATAGCTTGTGTGTTTTGTTCCGCCAAACTTGTGGGAAAGTCCCGTGTTACTAAATATAGCTTCTGTATCAGGACTGTACTGTTCTTTTTTTTTTTTTTTTTTTTTTTGCAATTTGGCGTTATTCTAGCCTGAAGAGAGT
This sequence comes from Sabellastarte sp. h YS-2021, assembly GCA_964017235.1. Lineage (NCBI taxonomy): Eukaryota > Metazoa > Annelida > Polychaeta > Sabellida > Sabellidae > Sabellastarte > Sabellastarte sp. h YS-2021. The sequence continues at coordinate 147,574,766 of OZ024931.1, forward strand.
CTCTATATTTTGTTCAAAATAATATTCTTTTCATTCTTTGTGGACGGCTAAAAATTGCGAGGATTTTGGGCATTGTAATAGCTTCCGTTTGTCTGATTTTTGTCTGAAAGCAAAACTTGAAAACTATCACATCGAATCAGGATCATATTTTCACAAAAAAAAACATCACAAATTCATCAACAAGTGCAGATTTTGTATTCATATTTAAAACACAATATGGGGGTTCAGCAGTGTAGCTCACCTTCAACCTCTTTGGTCCCTGGTTCAAATCTCAGCCTGGGCGCTTCATGTTGGAAAGTTGGTAGTTACTTGACGATGCCCGGTGGTTTACAGTACAGAATCTTGACCAACTATTATGCACTGGTTCTTCCACCCATAAACAACCCGTTGGAATATGACCCTGGCTGTTGAATGCAACGTGAAACAAAACAACAAAAAAATCTAAATTTAAAAGACAATATGTTATGTACATTACTATAAAGTTGTTTTTTTTCTATTTTTTATTGGAACAATGGTAGGGAAATCTCAAGTTAAAATAAACTTAAAGGTTTTTTATAGTTACTGGTGCCCTTTATAAACGATTATCTTGTTTCTATTCATTCATTCTGCTTATTATTGGAGAAAAATATATATCATTCATGCAGATAAATGTTATAATATACTCATGCTACATACTCATATAATAAAGCCCTCCTTTATTCGTCATATATTTGTAGTATATGTCATTCGGTGCAATTTTCCCTATTATATATGTATATTATTTGGTGTAAAAATCTTTGTCTTGTCATGTCTAAATTGTAGTCCAGCAAAATAATACCCTAAAGCAAAGCTCATCATACATGTTAAATCCAGATAAAGTATGGTATAAAGCGTCACATTTGTGTTAAATTGACAAAACCAAGCACTTGCTTTGGGCACCTGTCTTTTGGGAACATAAAGCTACAGTTTAAATATGGTGAAATAAGATTAAATATGACATTCCGTGTACACTAAAACTACAGTACTTGAGCCTACCTAATATTTGTATTGGGTTGTGTTCACACTTCTCCGGTTGAATACCACTATCGGGTAGTTGTCATGGACAAACTGTAATTCATAGTTATTTTATTTCAAATTTTGCCTCAACTCAAGCAAAGTTTACATAGTTGCACTTTGACAGATTAAAACAGTGACATAAGCCAAACAAGAATTCCATCAATGGTATTGACTAACTGAAGTATAATGACCGAAAATATCTGTATCCATGGTTTTCCATGGTCGCAGAGTGGTAACAATCTTTCCTCCCACCACTGAGATCGGAGTTTGATTCCTGGCCCGACCTCAAGTGGGAAAAGCTGGTAGTTGCTTTCCATTGTTTGGCAGTTTACAGTACAGAACCTTTACCAACTGTATGTATTGGTTTCCTCTGCCCATTAAACTACCCATCATGATATGACTTATACAGTGTGTTGAAAGTGACATTAAAACCCAAATAAATAAACACACAGGAATAGATAAAACATTTGAAATATTCAGGAATCTGTTGTTACCAATCCAGAGTTTAGGGTTAGGGGTTGTTTAGGGTTAAGGTTTGGACCTGTTGCGAAATAGTTTTAGTTTTTAATGACCCACCAAACACTGTATTTTGGTCTAAACATGTTGGACATATAGAAAGTGACATATTTGATTTTCTTATCCTTATTTCTTATCTTATTTTCTATGCATAATTTTAGTGTTACAAATTTATCATTAAGCGCAGTTACTGTGTTAAACTATGTAACATATATGTTATATACATTATAGGGTGGGTATTTTAGAGAGAGCTTCTGCTGGTTTATCTTGCATTAAAATACATGCAGAAATGATGGAAAAATCTCAAGTTAAAAGATGCAGATTTTATTTTTATCAACTTCCCTATTTGCAAATGACACCCTTTCTCATCCTTTATATAAATATGCATTTATTTTACCTATTTTTTCATACAGAATGTTGTATAATAAAAAAACTTACCTCATAAGATATTTAAAAAAATTCACTCATGACTAGGGCCGCAACGATTCTTTGGTTACTCAGAAACAAAACGATTCAGTTTAATACACAACATAGCCATAAAATCTACTACAAATTAATTTTTTTCTTTGAATATATGAATATATTTACATATTTTTTACTAATATAAGGTGTTTCCGTTTTATTTTTTTTATATTTTAACCATTTGCAAACTTTAATTGTTTGTGTAACAATGTTTAATAAGACGGCATTTTAGTATTTCAAAGACGCCTCAAATCTCCAAATATAAAAATAGTTAAAATTTCCTATATTTTGCATAATAAATGAGTCTTTTCCCCCAAATTCAATAGATTATCAAAACTTCTTTCCTGTTGTGTGCCGTTAAACCATTTTATAAAGCGTGATATGTTAAAATATGATGCAGTTTATTTCATGGGCGATAATCAAGTGTTTTAATATAACTGAGTGTAAGTCGATTCTTCCAAAACGAGGAATCGAGGCGAATTGAGTAGTTAACAATTTTATACTGGGGCTATGCACTGGTATAATAGTGTAATTTTCATTCATGATATATTTTTACATATATCAATTGGGACATTTTTTCCTGTTGTCTTCTGTGATGAAATTTTAAAATATACACCTCTGAGGTAATTTCATTCTTTCTCATCCACAATGCTACATTTAACACAAAATACAGACTGGGTAATATGCTTTCGTATTCCCAATTTCACCTTTCCACGAATAATTTGCATTACAAATATACCAGAGCACTTTTTTGTATGAATACAGGCCCAGAATTTATTCAGTTTTTATTTTATCGGTTAAGTGTGACAAAAGCCTAAATTTTTGACAAATAAAGACTGAAATATAATAGATGCCAGTGAAAAACAATTTTGTTCATACAAGTAGGCGTAGATGCTTAAGTTCTTATCTGAAAAAGTGTAAACAGAATGTGATCAGTATATCAAGTTATATGAAGTTATATCAAGTGGCTTTAGTTGACAAATCTCAATAATCCAGGCTATTGAGTTACGCGCCTGTATTAGAATTACCTTCTTTAAGGTTCACATTTATTCTGAAGTCTTTTAAAACATGTACACATATAGGCTTAGAATTTCAGTATTCATAAAGTACTCATATATGGCAGGGGATATAAACTTAACAATTTCTGTATTTGCAATATTATGGTGTAAAGTTCAATACAGGCATGGGTACATAAACTCAACTGCCATAAACTTGTTCTCAAATATAAAAAAGTGACCTCTAGCCTTAAACAAGGCTAGTTTAAGGCCGAATCTACAATAGTTATGAATAATGGTTTTATATTGACATTCAAGTAGTATCTGCGCAGATAAAAGAAATATTTCTTTGTTTACATTTCACCGACTGAAGAACTATGCCTAGATTTATAGTTTTGCAGGAGACATAAGTGTTTACTTAAGATTTAAGTCTTGTACACACCTGTATATACAGTACAATTACCTGTGGGCACTAGACAAATATTTCTGTAAAGAGCAACTGAATGTAGAAATAATTTTGTTGAACTATTTCATAATTTATTTTGTATATAGTTTCTGTTAAATTATATGAAAACTGACCAAACTAGTAAATTTCAACCTTAGCACTCATATTTCGTACATAATTAAAATAAAATAAATAATGCGGTATTGCCTCTGACAAGTAGAACATGTTATACATGGCACTGTTTGTCTGTCTGTCTCTTTGCAAGATTGTGTTACAAAGTAATTGACGGAGTTTGATAAAATTTGCAATATATGTTATAACTATGGCCCTAGGAACAGATTGTTCAATTTTGGTGGTAATCTGGATCACTGTCTGGATCCAGGAAATTTTTAACGTAACTTTTATCATTGTGAGATCAGTCTAGTTTTAGTATTTATGTATATACTTCCATAATTAACTAGACCTACTCATTGGAGAACCGATGCAAATTTGTATCCACCGGAAAGACAACTCACCAAAGCCAGTGAACCATCGTTTGACCTTGAAGGAGGGGTCAAAGGTCAAATCTAACATCAGAAGATTCCTAGCCCAAGATTTCGTATGAGTTGGTTTCGCATTGTAAACCTCTAGGATCAATAATAAGCGAGTTATAAGCAATTTTTAGTTTGGCTATCCTCGTTTGACCTTGTAGGAGGGGCCCAAGGTCAAATCTGACCACACCAAAAGATTCCCAGCTCATGATTTCCTATAGGTTGGTTTACCATCCAAACCTCTAAGACCAATAATAAGCGAGTTATACACACTTTTAAGTTTGGCTATCCTCGTTTGACTTTGAAGGAGAAGTCCGAGGTCATATCTGAACACACCAAAAGATTCCCAGCCCATGATTTCCTATAGGTTGGTTTACCATCCCAAACCTCTAGGACCAATAATAAACAAGTTATAAGCACTTTTAACCTTGGCTATCCTTGTTTGACCTTGAAGGAGGAGTCCAAGGTCAATCCGACCACACCAAAAGATTCCCAGCTCATGATTTCTATGGGTTGGCTTACCATCCCAAACCTTTACGACCAATAATAAGCGAGTTATAAGCACTTTTAAGTTTGGCTATCCTCGTTTGACCTTGAAGGAGGGGCCCAAGGTCAAATCTGTCCACACCAGAAGATTCCCAGCCAATGATTTCCTATATGTTGGTTTACCATCCCAAACCTCTAGGACCAATAATAAGTGAGTTATATAATTATAAGCACTTTTAAGTTTGGCTATCCTCATTTGACCTTGAACGAGGGGCCCAAGGTCAAATCTAACCACACAAAAAGATTCGCAGCCCATGATTTTCTATAGGTTGGTTTACCATCCTAAACCTCTAGGACCGATAATAAGGAGTTATAAGCACTTTTAACTTTGACTATCCTCGTTTAACCATGAAGGAGGGGTGCAAGGTCAAATCTGACAACATCAGAAGATTCGCAGCACATGATTACCTATAGGTTGGTTTCACACTGCAATCCTCTAGGACCAATAATAAAGGAGATATAGGCACTTTTAAAGTCTACTATGTGGGTTATTTCTGCACTCCGTGGATGACCTTGAATTAAGAGCTTCAAGGTCAAATGTGTGCAAGGTTGTAGAGGACATGTATATCTGTTATACATTTTACCTATGAAGAGATTCAACCTTCTTCTACCTATGATAAACAGCCAGTAGAAAAATGTAGATTATTTTCAAAACAAAATCCCTGCGGCGGCCATTTTGTTTTACAGAATGAGGCTATTTTCAGTCCCAGAGAAGCTTACCCCCCAATGAAGATATCCTGCAAATTTGGTGAACTTAGCTGGTGTAGTATTCCTCTTAGAGTGTTAACGCCGAAAATCTCTCGGTGGCGGCCGCAGCGTAGCGAACACTAAACCAAAGTACCCACCGGATGCCTTCAGTGGATACAATTATCAAATGCACTGAAGGTTCCACACTTAATATTTTCTGTTCACAAATCCAAAAGACACTTTATACCCCATTCACACTACAGGCGGTATCACCCACGGTAGGCCGCGTTTGGTTGAAACGTCCCTGTCCTTGGATCACCATCTGAAGTTCATGTTCGAACTTGCGAGTCAGTGGCGAACCACCCACTACCTTTCGAGTCCTACTGAAGTTTTAAACTGTTTAAAATTTCCGCCTCTGATTTCGATACTGTGAGCATGCGCTGATGATTTTACACATGTGCGTATGAATTTCTAATGACAGCACCTTACATATCATTCAGCTGAGTCTCTGAACTCTAGTTTTTCCTTCTGTCTATGTGGCTGTAGCTCCTTAGGACTAGTTTGTAATATGGTGGATTCTAAACACTATAAAAGTACTGATTAAATTACATTACTTATACCTTGTGTCACAATTCAACATAGTTCTGATATTCTGAAATAGGGAATTACAGTAGTTAAGACAACTGCCCAGAAGGGTGTCACAGCAAAGTATTGTAACTTGATGCCTGAGGTGCTTCCTTTTGCATCTCAGATCGCACATCTCGGTGAAGCAGCCTCCATAAATCTTCTAAACATAGGTGCCAAATATAAACCTGAAGTCAGACTAACCCCATAGGTTCCTGACACTATTCAAGGGAAACAAAGAGGTACCCAGACTGTTGATTGGAAATGTCCATTTAGCTCCACTCACCTTATGTCACTGTGTTGCCATGAACGATGACCAAGTCATAACCTTATGTACACTGTGGACTACACCTTCAGTTACTGTAGCAAGATATTCATCTGTGCATGCCCATGGTACGAAAGTCAGCTGCAGAAATTTTTAAGGTGGAAAATTTTAAACATTTTGAAACTTCCATAGAATATTCAAAGTGATGGACATTTCACCACTCTGTCACAAGGTTGCATTTGAATCCCGGACAGTCGGTTGTCAGTTCAAACCCGGGACCTGACCCTATGTTGCTTCACAATGCCCATCAGTTTAGAATGCAGAATATTGACCAGTTGGTATGTACTGCTTTGCTCTACCCTTAAAACTACCTGTCTCAATATAACCTGAAAAAAGTTAAACCCAACTAAATCAAATACAAAGATGAGCAGTAATTCTGAAAAAAAAAATGGTTGACACCATTTCCTAAAGTTCAACATGTATTTATTATCAATGTACTTTTAAAGTATCATTGCACCCCAAGATGTCTATAAACAAAGCTTGGATGGAATTTGACATGTTTTACACACACTGGACAAAAATAGTCAAAGGAATTTTAACTGTCCATGAATGTGTGCCAAATCCTAGGTTCCTAGGAGGAGGTCAAGGGATAATGAAGAGAGTTTCACAACCTTTAATTTCACATCCACAAAAACACTGATCACTTGAAAACTGCACCATTGCAAGTCCTTGCAAGGTAGCTAAATGCTGTACGTGACTGGAAAACTATAATAACATCCTACAGCTTGCCTTTAAACAATGAACAAAGGGGACATTGTACATTTACATATTGACATTAAAACAATTGACAATGCAGCATTGTACACTTGGTAAAACAAGTTCATTTTTAGACTTAGTGATTTTTATCTGAGATAACAAAATAATGGAGTAACTAATTTTATTCTGCAACAATGAATATAAGTACAGACTCGGGAAGGGTTAGGTTTTGAAATGATAAAAAACTCTTCCGGATATTTCCGGATTTTTCGGAAAAGCAAAATTGACTGACTCACAATGTTGTTGATAAATATTGGCTGATGAAAAAGCTCTAACTCGGTTTATGTACAAATTCTAAGCCAAATAAAATAAAAAGGAGTGGCTTGTTTGGGACTGTTTTTATAAGTATCTAATCTAACACTGGTACATCGCCTGATTTATAATGAATGCTTATGGGCCGGTTCCAATGCCAAGATTAATTATAAGACCTCTCCCATTTTTCAAATAGATCAAGTCCTCTTTTGAAAAAAGGTGGGAAAAATGCTGCTAAGTCTAAGTTTTTGGCTAAGTCTACCTGGGAGTGGGCTTAACTTTTGGAAACAAAGACTTAAATATGGCTGCTGTGATTTTTTTTCTCACTCACAAAATTTCAAATGCATAAAATAAAGAATAAATGTACAGTATACCACTCAAATTAGTCTTTGGAGATTGTTATATGTTTAGAAGGTTTTCCATTGAAACACAACATTTCACCAAACATAAAAAGAGATAAAAAAGGGAAATATGTCACCAGTTACATATTTTGGTTAAAAAGGGTCACGTGACATAGAATACAACTGTGATTATTTGATAAGCACATTTTGTGAAATCCATTAAGTCCCAGAGTTGGCAAAGAAAATGGCTGAAATTTAAGTCCCTGACTTAGCTTAAGACTTGGCTAAGTCTACGACCCTTTGTGAAACCGGATTCTAATTCTGATCATGAAGCAGTGACAGTTAATCTTCTCAGAATTTTCATAGAAGAGTCTAAAGGTTAGTTGTAGGAGTAAAGAGTTTAGAAAAAACCACTCTATTGTTAAGTGGTAGCAGTGTAAAGATAAGTTAAAAGTATCAAAAAGAAAGATTGGCTTTGACAACTCAGGACAGGAATTCTCACTCACAAATATTGCCAAAGAAGTGTTTTTAAAATGGGACAGTCAGCCACGATTGTCACTATTGGGCTTTCAATGAGTGAAAATATAAGCTGTATGACTCACATAATTTTGATCCTAAGGACAAAATTGAGGCAGTCAGTGGACAAACTCTTCATAGTGAAGCCAGGGTATTAGACAAAAACAAGCCAAAACTTTTTATTGGGGGGCGGGAAGGGGGAGGGAGGTCGATAGAAAGGGATCTATTAGCCTGGCCTTACAGGCTGTATTTACCATAATGCAAACATGTAATTTACTGAGGCTGATTTCACAAAGGGACTTAAGCCCAGACTTTGACTTACATTTAAGACTTTAGTCTTAAATTTTGTCAACAGAATGGTAAGTCTATGGTCTTAGACTTAGTGGATTTCAGAGAGCAGCTAAGTCCATGAAATTGCTGATTCAGTGGACTTAACTTTAAGTCTGGTAGGTAGTGGGCTTAAATTTTGAAAAGAGGATTTAAATATGGGTGCCGTAAAGTTTTCTCCACTCCACTTCTCCACTTTGAAATGCCTGTAAATAAAGTATAATTATACATAACATTTCACTAAAGTAATCTTTGGAAAGTTTATATATGGTAACAAGATTTTCCATTTCAAGACAGCACTTATCCTTCATTTTATCTAAGGATATTTGTCACCAATAGTATATTTTGAATATATATAAAAAGTAAAATGACACAGACAAACCACTATGGTTATTTGATAAGCTTGGCCTTAGCTAAGTCACCCTTTGTGAAATCCATTTAAGTGCAGGACCTAGCTAAGATCAAAGTCTTAGATTTAAGTCGCTGACATAGTAATAAAACTTGGCTAAGTCTAAGTCCCTTTGTGAAATCAGCCCCTAGAATACACTGTATTAAAGGCCTTTCTAGGTTACATCGGGGCCTGTAATCACAAAAGGGATCAAACTCAAGTTGATCCAAAAATCAGCGTAAGTTTACAGCTGTTTAAGCTAAAATTCAGCTGATTTTTGGCTCAACTTGAGCTTGATCCTTTTTTTGAATGCGGCCCCGAGTAGCTAAGCTAAATAACAAGGTAATAAAAAATAATGATAACGCAATCAAATAGTTGTGTTTATTCTATATATTTTAACACAGCTGTGGCAAGGCTAGGTGAGATCCATTGAGCCATTTGTACACAGTCAACTTCAAATAAGACAGGGAGGCATTGTGGTGAAGTTATACTTCAACACACACACATTTCATTTTGAGAGGGAATATGTGTAACATGTTTGTGCATGTTCATAGGCATATTAAAATAAATGCACAGTTACAGTGGTATTTGCATATTTCTCAAACACAGTAGTGAATATGATATTGTGTTGTTATCTGTTAGATTAAGGACTTGACTTGTGGTTTACAGAAGGGTACTCGAGTTCCTAGATGAGGTATTCGCATGATAGGCGTAAATATACAAGAGGGTGGTTAAATTTATGCAATGAAAACTGGATGAATATATATGTATAGATATATGTGCGAGTGTTCATAAATTTACTGTATACACTTGCAAGGAATTAGTTTATAAAACTGGAAATCACTGATAAAATTTGATATGTAATTTATCTGCTCTATTAGAAGTCAGTGTATATTGTGTATTCAGCTAGATATAGGTTTTACAAGGAAGATATTATTGGTACCAATGTTTAAAAAAATATTGGACAGATAAGAAATCACGTTAATATTACCACAGGGCACGTTTACAGTACTGGGAATGGAGTTTAACAATAGGAAATCTATGTACACAACAAGATAGCAACTTCATAGTATATCTGTGAAAAAATGAATCATTTCATGAGAAAATGATCTCACAGGAACAGAATAATATTAAGCTGCTGTATCAGAACCCAAGATACCAACGGGAGAACACCAAGACAAAGGAGATAAACAGAGATAGAGGTTTGGTAGGTTAAACTACACAGTGGATTTTATTTACAGAGGAAGTGACGTCACAGGAAGCGAGAATGACCCAATTGAAAACCACGTGGAAAGGACTGTTGTGTCATAAAAATAAGGCCATAGCCCACTTGAGTGCCCTGGCAGGACAGGACCTCCCAGTACCCATGTAAGTACACTTGTGTAGGTTCAGCTGTGCCCGTATTCACAAAAGGGATCAAGATCAAGTTGAGCCAAAAATCGGCTCAAGTTTAGTATAGACAGTTGTAAACTTGAGCTGAATTGTGGCTCAACTTGAGCTTGATCCCTGTTTGTGAATACAGTCACAGTCCTACAGCACATATAAATGGACTGAGGGATTGATTCAACCTTAGGTCAGTTTCACAAAAGGACTTAGCCTATACTTAAACTTAAGACTTTAGGCCGAGTTTATGGTCTTAGACTTAGCAGCACACTCTAAGCTTTGGCTAAGTCTTGGGCTCAATGTTAAGTCCATTGGGTAGGGGGCTTAACTTTTGTAAAGAAATGCTTAAATATGGTTTCAATAAATTTTTCTCCATCTCAACATTTCAACTGGCTGTAAGTAAAGTGTAAAAGTGTAAAGCCCCATTTCCATATACGCGTGATCCGGCATGCGGTATACGACATGCGATATGCGGCTATTTTAACTTTACAATAAAAATGTAAGAGGTGTTTCTATATATGCGTGTACGGTATGCAGATCCGGTACTTATACTTTATGTAGAACCCATCAGGCTTCTAGTACTTTGAATAGCCGCATACCGCATGCCGTATACCGCATCACGCGTATATGGAATTGGGGCTTAAATGACCTTAAAACTGATTTAGCTAAAGACCAAATTCTTAGATTTAAATCCCTAACTTAGTCAAAAACTTGGCTAAGTCTATGATTTTCGTAAACTGGACCCCGACTCTGACTGAGATTTGAAAGTGAAAAGATAAAGATGAAGTGAAAGATAATCAAACATAAGGATCCTACTTTTATTATGCTTATTCTGTGTGATAACATAGTCTAAAATGCAAAACCATAACTCTTATCTCATAAAATGGTGACTTAGGCAAACTTCTGTTGTACAATGGAAAATCTTGTTACCACATAAAACTTTCAAACATTATTTTAGGGAAGTTTTCTATCGTTATACTTTATTTTCAGCCATTTCAAATTTGAATGTGGAGAAAAATTTATGACGACCATAGTTAAGTCTTTGGTAAGACTCCCAGGTGAACTTAACTCTGAGCCAGAGATTTAGCTTAAGCTTACACTTTGCTGCTTTGTGAAATCTGTTAAGTCTAAGAACACAGCCTTAGTCTAAGTTTGGAAAAAAGTCTTGACTTAAAGTTTATCAGTGGGCTAAGTCCTTCTGTCAAACTGGCTTCTGCACTGGTATTCACAAAAGGGATCAAGCTCAAGTTGAGCCAAAAATCAGCTCAAGTTTACAGCTGTTTATACTGGACTTGAGCTGATTTTTGGCTCAACTTTATCCCTTTTATCAATACGACCCCAGCTTTACAAAAATTGACTCAATGAGACTGGTCTGGGCCAAAAGTAAATTCTGTCAAATTAATGTGTTTTCAATTAATATAATTTGGAAAATCTATGCCTTGCAAACAAACATAATTGTGAATAATTGAACAAGAATATTTAACTTGATTGTGTTGAACACAAGGTGATGAGTTGAGACTAAGACAGCATTTAAGTCCCCTTTTAAGACTTGTGAGTATTGCTTGAAGAATGGTGTGTCATCTTGGTTGAGTTTCATTATAATGACCATAGATTGTCCTCACACTTAGGTTACAAATCAAAAGTACAAGCTTTCAAAAATTTTTGGAAGGTCCTCAGTGGCCTAGTGGTTAGCCAGTTTGGCATCTGATCACAGGCTGTGTGGATTTGATTCCCACAAGTGACAATGCCAACTACCGTAACTGGCACTTATGTCCAACAAGTCTGGATGCAAGTTACTGCAGTGAGAGCGTCTCTATTGGAAATTGTTTTTAAACATGTTTGAAAATTTTGACTAAGGTCTAGGATGGCTGTGATAACAATCCTAACCTTACCATTTCTTAAGATGAGTTGTACTAGTGACAAGTTTATACCTGTGGCCCCATAATCAGGATACCCTGGAGATTTACATTTAACAATGGAACAGGGTTTTTATTGAAGGTGCATGTTACGTCCTTGAAAGGATAAGAGACAGATGCAATGATAAGACAAGTACAGGTTAGGTAAATAATTATCTAACAAAAAACACTGAAAGGCATACACTTCATCACCTTGTGACAATTATTTAAAGCAAATACCAAAAGCAAATACTCATCAGTGCAAGCGCTTAATAAGTTGGGGTTGACCTAATCTCAGAAATGATGTAAACGCCCCTTCTGAGATCATTAATTTTACAGTTTTTCATTGTGAATCTTATTTAAAGAGCCTGTAGCACCAAATTTAACATACCACTTTTTTAGTTGTATATAAAGTACATAACCATACAAAGACATTTACACTTCTCCCAGTTGCACCACGCCAATATTTATGCCACTCTTTTAACTTTTATCACTCAAATTTTCCTCCCTCTTGGAAGAAAAACACTCAAGGCCAGCAGTCCAAAGCTTGTGTGTACTACATCATACAATTGTAAGAAATTTCCACTTGTACAAAAATACACTATAAAGACTACAGTATTCTTGTACTTATTTCCTGGTGTTTAAAATCTAATTATGTCTCCTGGTGTGGAAAATTGTATACATTAATCATGCACAGATTCAGAAGTTGGTACTAGTGAAAATAAATCAAATTTTAGTGATGATAACAGTAGTAATCATAAAGGAGGCATTGTGCTTTTGTAAATCTGAACCCTTTCTCTCTGATGATGACAGTATTACTGAAAATGAAGATATGAATATAAATAATAACAATGGTTCTTCTGTCAATAATTATTACAAAATACTGAATGTAATATAAATTCATTTCAAAGTTAACAAGATTATTTTGATTCTATCCATATACAAAGTCATAAGGGCTAATGATTTGAAACCTGGGTTTGTATATGGCAGTTCCTGTAGATAGGTTTCCAATTTATAAAAGGTGCAAGAAATACTATCTTTGAGTAATAATTAGCCATTTACTCAAGTAGAATAACTATTTATGTAAATTAAAACAATTTGTGTGCACCAGACAAAAAATTTACTTTACAGTTTATAGTGCAATATTACTAGGATATACAGTTGCCATGAGAAAGCAATCCATTCCCATGCGTCACAGCATTCTGCTAACATGGCTGTTTATGTTTGAAAGCTGTGGGGAGGGAGCTGCATAAAAAGTAAAATATGTCCCTTATAACATGGCAGTTTTGAAAATGTTGTGTGTAGGTGCTCTGTTTATGTGGTTTTTCAACTGGTTGTGTTACGTTGTGGGTGCTACAGGCTCTTTAATCATACAAATATACCAAAGTGATGATAAAACATGCACAAAAAGACTATTGTCTGATGTATAAATATCTCCACTTAACCTTTGCTTCAGTAGAAGTAAATCAAAGCAATCCACCCTGCAATATGTATTTTCCACAAAATTTTCTTAATCTAATCTGTTTAGCCCAGACCGACTTGATGTCCATCAAAAAGTGAAGTTTGAAGAATTCAGAAACAAAGTTGTGAGCAAGACTTCAGCCAAATTATCATTCGACACCTATGGTAAGATCTTGTCCCTTTTAAGCGCCATAACGGAAGTGGTAAGAATGGGTTTGATTTAAGAGCAATAGTCCATATGAGTGCATTATGGCATACTGCTATTACCAAATGTCAAATGAATGTGCCTTACATGTTTGCTATCAACAAACTGATGTCTTCTACCCAGCTAGACTATTGGACATACTTCTCCGGATCATATTTATCCACATATGTGATGTCGATATGGGCTAGCCTGCCTATTACCACCAAAAGTCAGTTGTGACTCGTTAGGACTGCAATATGGGTTAAGTTTGTGCTGCTCTGAATAAGTGTGTGGTTTGCAATGGCTTTCATACAGCTTTAGCAGGCAGCCAATCAGAATGCCCATAAGTGAGATCATGTGGTGATGAAATATTTTTAAAAGATGGAAACCAAACCACCCAAATTGACAAATTCTGTCCCAGATGAGTGTGGAAATGGCAGCGTAAAGTGATACACAAATGGAGATTTGAGGTATGTAGTTATGTATGGGGACACTGATGTATATGTGTTAAAATTGTGCTGGTGTTACATGTGTCAGGTTGGTTGCATACTGTTACCAGGTATCAAATTGTTGGTATATGTGATGCTACATCCATTACTACCCACAGATACTGGTTGTATCCAAGATATTCAAAAAGGTCAAAGTTGGGGTTTTACGTCCCGTTCAACAGCCAGTCCAAGATATTCAAGGCACCATTTCTAATCTATTTCTCATGATATGTAATGTCTAATAATGTCATTTGTGTAGATTTCTGTGTTATGTATAATGTGTTATATGTTGTGTTAGTGTTCTCTTTCCACTGTGTTTTATTATGTGGTGTACTGAGAGACATAGCTGTATCTTTATTTTGTAAATATGAAATGTTAACTGCAATGTACTGCCGTAGTCATGTACTGGACATTGTCAGATAGTATTTGTGAAAGTCATGTTCAGGCTTGACATATAATAATATATTATTCTCATGGTGTACACTATTCACTGGTTGCCTTTAAGTTGCAACAGGAAAAGACCAACAAAAGTTTTACTTAATAAATTTATTTAACAACTAACATAATGATTACAATCAACTGAGAAACTCTTAATATTTATACAATAATATAATAGTAGAATAATAAAACCAGTCGGACCTGACCACATTTCTGTCTGCATATTTAACAGTTACGTTTGACTATTGTATCCAGCAATGTTCTTGTGATCTGTTTGGTGTCAACTACCACACAATGTCTGTCTCCTGTGATCTGTTCAGCATCCAGTAATACAAAAGATGTCTATAGCCAGATATTCATTCTGTCCAACTAAGCTGTCCACCACATGATGCAAACAACATCTAATGTACAGCTAATACACTCTCTAGTAGATCCACACACAATATCCAGTTCGCTCCAACAAGAGTTTGCCACAAGATGTATATAAATACAGTGTAGCAGTCAACGTAGCACACCAACTTCAGAAAAATTGCTGTGGCCAGGACTCAAGCCTTTATATACTAGAGTTTATAGAAGGTTCTAGAAATATGTATACAATACACTAAATACAGTGACCGGAAAGTTCTAGAAAGAATACACAATATATTTTCAGTTTTACACAACTGAGGTGAGCACTAGGTAGACCAATCAATACACAGAAAAAATCAATAATTCAGTGTCCATATATGGTAAAAGAACT
This sequence comes from Sabellastarte sp. h YS-2021, assembly GCA_964017235.1. Taxonomy (NCBI): domain Eukaryota; kingdom Metazoa; phylum Annelida; class Polychaeta; order Sabellida; family Sabellidae; genus Sabellastarte; species Sabellastarte sp. h YS-2021. The sequence goes on from OZ024931.1 coordinate 147,590,099, forward strand.
CTGCACACAGTGCACTACCACACACACACAACATTGTCCTTATTAAACGATACACTGGTTAAGTATCCTATTATGTAACAGTGCATTCCAGCAAAACCATATTAGTGGTTAATTGTTGGCTCATCACATCTTAACAATGCATGGCAGATGAATTGTTTTTTAATATTGTATTTCTTTTTCAGTGTAGTTTATTACTTGTTGCAAATAAAAACAGCAGGTTGCACAAAGTATTAAATAGAATTAGACTTCATTTTCACACACAATTATATTGACAGCCATTATTTCTATTAAATAATCAAAGATCTTTCACAATATGATGAATAAGCATGATTGGCGGTATAGGAATATTATGTTAAATTGCAAGGTCATTGATGGTCATATTAATTATCAGCATAACATGCCACTGTGCTTAGTGAGTAACCTGCTCACCTAGGATTACAGAGGACGTGGGTTTAAACCTAGGTACAGGCAGATACATAGTGGCTCAGATTCTCTCTTAAAATTGCGCTCATGTGTCATTGGGCCCTGTCCCAAGTGACAGGCTAAAGAACCTCATGGACATTGATAAATGGTCATCCATGAGCCACTGTCTCTCATTTAACTTAATGTCCACTACTTGAGTCTTAAGGCTGTACTTGTGTAGTCAGGCTGGGTGAAATAGCACTTTGAATCCTGTACTACATGGAGATATTGTGCTGTGTATAAATAAGTATACAATACAAATTCATATTCCCCTAGATTTAGTTAATCTTTTAATAACAAAACTGCTATAAATAGTAGGAGGTTGTGTCTTCCACGGAATAACTCCATCTACCTTTTTTACTTATGATAGTGAGCCATGACGAACACCTGTTGTTGGTCACATTGCTGCAAGCCCAGACTGGGAATCAGGTTTTGGAGAGTTTCATTAATTTCCTCTACAGGAGTCAGTCAGTGAGTAAACATGAAACATGAAACATGTCACACAAACCTGACATTTGACATTTTAAGAATAATTATAAAACATCATATTTATTTTTCTATTTATTGCATCCACCGGATATCATCTGTTGGATACTATGGATTACCTATGAGTACACCGCTGCCGCTGTAGTATGTACAGATTTTCTTGTTACCCTTCTAGAGGCCAGGGTATTATAGTTAGACTTCTCAAATTTGAAGAATATATATTCATAACCATAAAATCTTGCCTGGGAATATTTTTGGCCTCATTTTGAAAACAAGATGGCCGCCACGGGCGTTTCCTCTACAGGAGTCAGTCAGTGAGTAAACATGAAACATGAAACATGTCACACAAACCTGACATTTGACATTTTAAGAATAATTATAAAACATCATATTTATTTTTCTATTTATTGCATCCACCGGATATCATCTGTTGGATACTATGGATTACCTATGAGTACACCGCTGCCGCTGTAGTATGTACAGATTTTCTTGTTACCCTTCTAGAGGCCAGGGTATTATAGTTAGACTTCTCAAATTTGAAGAATATATATTCATAACCATAAAATCTTGCCTGGGAATATTTTTGGCCTCATTTTGAAAACAAGATGGCCGCCACGGGCGTTTTATCGACTTTCAGCAAGGAGTTTTGTTGGCCCACTAGAACAAAGGGCAAAATAGGTAGATTTCTCAAATTCACAGTATATGTTCACCATTACAAACTCTTGACTGAAAATATTTTTACCCTCATTTTGAAAAACAAGCTGGGTGCCAAAGACTGCTCATATCTCCCTTATTATTGGTCCTAGATGTTTGCAATGTCAAACCAACCTATAGGAAATCATGGGCTGTGAATCTTTTGATGTGGTTGGATTTGACCTTGGGTCACTCCTTCAAGGTCAAATGAGGATAGCCAAACTAAAAGTGGTTATAACTCACTTATTTTTGGTCTTAGAGGTTTGAAATGTCAAACCAACCTACAGGAAATCATGTGCTGCGAATCTTTTGATGTGGTCCCCTCCTTCTAGGTCAAAGAGGATAGCCAAATTTAAAAGTGCTTATAACTCGCTTATTATTAGTCCTAGAGGTTTTAATGTGAAACCAACCTAAAAGAAATCATGGGCTGCGAATCTGTGGTTGGTGATGTGGTTGGATTTGACCTTGGGCGCCTCCTTCAAGGTCAAACGAGGATAGCCAAATTTAAAAGTGCTTATAACTCTCTTATTGTATCCACCTGAGGCATCCGGTGGATACTTTGGTTTAGCGTTCGCTACGCTGCCGCCGTGCATAGAGAGATTTTTCGGCATTAACTCTCTAAGAGAAAAACTACACCAGTTCGGTTCACCAAATTTGCAGGATATCTTCATTGGAGGGTAAGCTTCTCTGGAACTGAAAATAGTCTCATTCTGAAAAACAAAATGGCCGCCGCGGGCATTTCTTTGAAAATGATCTACATTTTTCTACTGTCTGTTTCTCATAGGTAGAAGGTTGAATCTCTTCATAGGTGATATGTATAACAGATATACATGTCCTCTATGAACTTGCACGACCTTGAAGCTCTTAATTCAAGATCATCCACGGAATGTCGAACTAACCCACATAGCGGACTTTAAAAGTCTCTATATCTCCTTTATTATTGGTCGTAGAGGTTTGCAATGTGAAACTAACCTATAGGAAATCATGTGCTGCGAATCTTCTGATGTTGTCAGATTTGACCTTGGACCCCTCTTTCAAGGTCAAACAAGGATATCCAAAGTTAAAAGTGCTTATAACTCGCTTATTATAGTTGCTACAGGTTTGGGATGGTAAACCAACCTATAGGAAATCATGGGCTGGGAATCTTTTGATCTGTTCAGATTTGACCTCGGACCACTCATTCAAGGTCAAACAAGGATAGCCAAACTTAAAAGTGTTTTTAACTTGCTTATTTTTGGTCATAGAGGTTTGGGATGGTAAACCAACCTATTTGAAATCATGGGCAGGGAATGTTTTAGTGTGGTCAGATTTGACCTTGGGCCCCTCCTTCAAGGTCCTATCCTTCAAAAAAGTGCTTATAACTCGCTTATTATTGGTCCTAGAGGTTTGGGATGGTAAACCAATATATAGGAAATCATGGGCTTAGAATCTTTTGGTGTGCTTAGATTTGACCTTGGACTCCTCCTTCAAGGTGAAACGAAGACAGCCAAACTTAAAAGTGCTTATAATTCGCTTATTATTGATCCTAGAGGTTTACAATGCGAAACCAACTCATACAAAATCTTGGACTAGGAATCTTCTGATGTTAGATTTGACCTTTGACCTCTCCTTCAAGGTCAAGCGATTGGTCACTGGCTTTGGTGAGTTGTGTTTCCTGTGGATACAAATTTGCATCGGTTCTCCGATGGGTAGGTCTAGTTATTAGTCCTAGAGGTTTGCAATGTGAAACCAACCTATAAGAAATCATAGGCTGCGAATCTTTTGATGTGGTTGGATTTGACCTTGGGATCCTCCTTCCAGGTCAAATGAGGATAGCCAAACTTAAAAGTGGCTATAACTCGCTTATTAATGGTCTTAGAGATTTGCAATGTGAAACCAACCTCGCTCTGTAGGAGGCAACAGTTATTGTATCCACCGGAAGCATCCGGTGGATACTTTGGTTTAGCGTTCGCTACGCCGCCGCCGCCGTGCGTAGAGAGATTTTCGGCGTTAACGCTCTAAGAGGAAAACAACAGCAGCTAGGTTCACCAAATTTGCAGGATATCTTCATTGGGGGGTAAGCTTCTCTGGGAAGGAAAATAGCCTCATTCTGAAAAACAAGATGGCCGCCACGGGCAGTTCTTTGAAAATAATCTACATTTTTCTACTGGCTGTTCCTCATAGGTTGAATCTCTTCATAGGTGATATGTATGACACATATAGATGTCCTCTACAACCTTGCACACATTTGACCTTGAAGCTCCTAACTCAAGGTCATCCACGGAGTGCCGAAGTAACCCACATAGAGGACTTTAAAAGTGCCTATATCTCCCTTATTATTGGTCCTAGAGGTTTGCAAGGTGAAGCCAACCTATAGGAAATCATGTGCTGCGAATCTTCTGATGTGGTCAGATTTGACCTTGGACCCCTCCTTCAAGGTCAAATGAGGATAGCCAAACTTAAAAGTGCTTATAACTCGCTTATTATTGGTCCTAGAGGTTTGGAATGGAAAACCAACCTATAGAAAATCATGGGCTGGGAATCTTTTGGTGTGGTCGGATTTCACCTTAGACCCCTCCTTCCAGGTCAAACGAAGATAGCCAAACTTAAAGTGCTTATAGCTCGCTTATTATTGGTCCTAGAGGTTTGGGATGGTAAACCAACATATAGGAAATCATGGGCTGGGAATCTTCTGGCGTGGTCGGATTTGACCTTGGGCCCCTCCTTCAAGGTCAAACAAGGACAGCCAAACTGAAAAGTGCTTATAACTCGCTTATTATTTGTCCTAGAGGTTTGGGATGGTAAACCAGCATATAGGAAATCATGGGCTGGGAATCTTCTGGTGTGGTCGGATTTGACCTTGGGCCCCTCCTTCAAGGTCAAACGAGGATAGCCAAAGGTAAAAGTGCCTATAACTCACTTATTATTGGTCCTAGAGGTTTGGGATGGTAAACCAATATATAGAAAATCATGGGCTGGGAATCTTCTGGCGTGGTCGGATTTGACCTTGGGACCCTCATTCAAGGTCAAACGAGGATAGCCAAACTTAAAAGTGCTTATAACTCGCTTATTATTGGTCCTAGAGGTTTGGGATGGTAAACCAACATATAGAAAATCATGGGCTGGGAATCTTCTGGTGTGGTCAGATTTGACCTTGGGCCCCTCCTTCATGGTCAAATGAGGACAGCCAAACTTAAAGTGCTTATAACTCGCTTATTATTGGTCCTAGAGGTTTGGGATGGTAAACCAACATATAGGAAATCATGGGCTGGGAATCTTCTGGCGTGGTCGGATTTGACCTTGGGCCCCTCCTTCAAGGTCAAACGAGGACAGCCAAACTGAAAAGTGCTTATAACTCGCTTATTATTTGTCCTAGAGGTTTGGGATGGTAAACCAGCATATAGGAAATCATGGGCTGGGAATCTTCTGGTGTGGTCGGATTTGACCTTGGGCCCCTCCTTCAAGGTCAAACGAGGATAGCCAAAGGTAAAAGTGCCTATAACTCACTTATTATTGGTCCTAGAGGTTTGGGATGGTAAACTAATATATAGAAAATCATGGGCTGGGAATCTTCTGGCGTGGTCGGATTTGACCTTGGGCCCCTCATTCAAGGTCAAACGAGGACAGCCAACTTAAAAGTGCTTATAACTCGCTTATTATTGGTCCTAGATGTTTGGGCTGGTAAACCAGCATATAGAAAATCATGGGCTGGGAATCTTCTGGTGTGTTCTGATTTGACCTTGGGCCCCTCCTTGAAGGTCAGACGAGGATAGCCAAACTTAAAAGTGCTTATAACTCGCTTATTATTGATCCCAGTGGTTTGGGATGGTAAACCAACATACAGGAAATCTTGGTTGGGGAATCTTCTGGCATGGTCGGATTTGACCTTGGGCCCCTCCTTCAAGGTCAAGTGAGGACAGCCAAACTTAAAAGTGCTTATAACTTGCTTATTTTTGGACTTAGAGGTTTGGGATGGTAAACCAACATATAGGAAATCATGGGCTGGGAATCTTCTGGCGTGGTCGGATTTGACCTTGGGCCCCTCCTTCAAGGTCAAACGAGGACAGCCAAACTTAAAAGTGCCTATAACTCGCTTATTATTGGTCCTAGAGGTTTGGCATGATAAACCAGCATATAGGAAATCATGGGCTGGGAATCTTCTGGTGTGGTCGGATTTGACCTTGGGCCCGTCCTTCAAGCTCAAACGAGGATAGCCAAAGGTAAAAGTGCCTATAACTCGCTTATTATTTGTCCTGGAGGTTTGGGATGGTAAACCAACATATAGAAAATCATGGGCTGGGAATCTTCTGGTGTGGTTGGATTTGACCTTGGGCCCCTCCTTGAAGGTCAAATGAGGACAACCAAACTTAAAAGTGCTTATAACTCACTTATTATTGGTCCTAGATGTTTGGGATGGTAAGCCAACATATAGGAAATCATGAGCTGGGAATCTGCTGGCGTGGTCGGATTTGACCTTGGGCCCCTCCTTGAAGGTCAAATGAGAACAGCCAAACTTAAAAGTGCTTATAGCTTGCTTATTATTGGTCCTAGAGGTTTTGGTGCATTGTCTTTACGGTGGAAACAATTTGCATCGGTTTTCTGATGCGCTAGGTCTAGTTAAAAAATAAAATAAAAATAATTGTAACATATTGTGCCAGAACAAATGTCAGTAGATGAATATATTTATAAACCCATTCTTGGTGTTTTTCTTCTGATCCCCAGGGTGCTGGTAAAATAATCAGCAAATCACCCACCAAATCATACCTGTTGGATCCATTGCCCACATTCCTTATTAACGAATGTATTGACATCCTTCTACCATCTATAACCAAATTGGTTAATTGTTCGCTCTGGGAGGGACTGGTTCCAGATGGCTTCAAAAAAGCTGTAGTCACTCCACTTAAAAAGAAGGCCTCACTTCCTGTTGAGGATTTGAAAAACTACCGCCCAGTATCTGGACTTAGCTTCATCTCTAAACTGGTGGAACGTGTAGTTGCTAAACAGCTACGTGATCATATTTACGGACATGGCTTGGACAAGTCATACCAGTCAGCATATAAGTCCGGTCACTCAACGGAGACGGTTCTGCTTTCCATCAAAAATGATATTCATTTATCACTATCTCGGGGTGAAGCTACTGCCTTGGTACTTCTGGATCTCTCAGCCGCCTTTGATACTATTGATCATTCCACTCTCCTCAGCTGTCTTCTGGATTGGTTCGGTGTTGGTGGCTCCGTTCTCACATGGTTCTCTTCTTATTTGACAGAATGCTTTCAGTCTGTTAAGATTGGTTCTACTTTGTCTGATTTACAAAAACTGCTGTTCGGTGTGCCTCAGGGTTCTGTTCTGGGTCCTCTCCTATTCTCTCTTTACACATCTCCCCTTAGTACTCTGACTGGTAAACACAAATAAGAAATCGTGGGCTGCAAATCTTATGATGAGGTCAGATTTGACCTTGGGCCTCTCCTTCAAGGTCAATTGAGAATAGCCAGATTTAAAAATGCTAATAAGTCGCTTATTTTTGGTCCTGGGGGTTTGCAATGTGAAACCAGCCAATAGGAAATCATGGGCTGGGAATCTTCTGATGTGGTCAAATATGACCTTGGGCCCCTCCTTCAAGGTCAAACGAGGATAGGAAAACTTAAAAGTGCTAATGACTCGATATTATTGGTCCTAGAGGTTTGCAATGTGAAACCAACCTGTAGGAAACCGTAGGCTGCAAAGTTTTTGATATAGTCCGATTTGACCTTTGGCCCCTCCTTCAAGATCAAACGAGCATAGACAAACTTAAAAGTGCTAATAACTCGGTTATTATTGGTCCTAGAGGTTTGGGATGATAAACCAACATATAGGAAATCATGGGCTGGGAATCTTTTGGTTTGGTCAGATTTCACCTTGGGCCCCTTGTTCAAGGTCAAACAAGGATAGTCAAACTTAAAAGTGCTTATAACGGGCTTATTATTGGTCCTAGATGTTTGGAATGGTAAACCAACCTATAGGAAATCATGGGCTGGGAATCTTTTGGTGTAGTGGAATTTGAAGTTGGGCCCTCCTTCAAGGTCAAACAAGGATAGCTAGGTTAAAAGTGCTTATAACTTGCTTATTATTGGTCCTAGAGGTTTGGGATGGTAAACCAACCTATAGGAAATCATGGGCTGGGAATCTTTTGGTCTGTTCAAATTTGACCTCGGTCCCCTCCTTCAAGGTCAAACGAGGATAGCCAAAGTTAAAAGTGTTTATAACTTGCTTATTATTGGTCCTAGAGGTTTCGGATGGTAAACCAACCTATAGGAAATCATGGGCTGGGAATCTCTTGGTGTGGTCGGATTTGACCTTGGACCCCTCCTTCAAGGTCAAAGGAGGATAGCCAAGGTTAAAAGTGCCTATAACTTGCTTATTATTGGTCCTAGAGGTTTGGGATGGTAAACCAACCTACAGGACATCATGGGCTGGGAATCTTTTGATCTGTTCAGATTTGACCTCGGACCACTCCTTCAAGGTCAAACGAGGATACCCAAACTTAAAAGTGTTTATAACTTGCTTATTTTTGGTCCTAGAGGTTTGGGATGGTAAACCAACCTATATGAAATCATGGGCAGGGAATGTTTTAGTGTGGTCAGATTTGACCTTGGGCCCCTCCTTCAAGGCCAATCCTTCAAGTGCTTATAACTCGCTTATTAAGCGTCCCGCAAGGGACGCTTGTTTGTGTATGGGAGAGCTTCTGGCTCCGCCGGCTCCGCCGGATCCGGCGGCTCCGGCGGCTCCGCCGGCTCCGCATTTTGTTTTCCTTATAACTCTGTAACCGTTAGGCGGATTCTTTTCAAATTTGGCAGGTTTAGGCAGTAGCCTTGGGGAATTTTTTTGAATATGCTGCAGTGACATTTCAACCAATCAGAGAGGTCACATGACCAAAAATGTCTTTTTTCGATGGGGAAGCTTGTCCGGATGATAACTTGAAAGGAATTTTATCAATTCACCTGAAACTTGGCAAATACATTCATTCTATTAAAATCTGGAAATCATTAGATTTTGGCATTGATTGGTCAAGAAATGGCCGAGTAATTAATGATTAATTAATTATTACGAATTTTCCAAATAAGGAAAACACAAAAATGCTTATATCTCGAAAACCGTGCTAGATAGAGCGATTTCGACGAAATTTTTGACCCGCAGGGTATCTCTGCGGAGTAGTTTTCCCAATTTTCAAAAAATTTTTGTCTCGCCCAAAATGGCGGCCATTTTGAATTTTCGAAATTTTCGCAAAAATTGCAAAACACAAAAATGCTTATATCTCGAAAACCGTGCTAGATAGAGCGATGTCGACGAAATTTTTGAGCCACAGGGTATCTCTGCAGAGTAGTTATCCCAATTTTGAAAAAATTTTTGTCTCGCCAAAAATGGCGGCCATTTTGAATTTTCGAATTTTTCGCAAAAATTGCAAAACACAAAAATGCTTATATCTCAAAAACCGTGCTAGATAGAGCAATTTCGACAAAATTTTTGACCCGCAGGATATCTCTGCAGAGTACTTTTCTCAATTTTCAAAAAATTTTTGTCTCGCCAAAAATGGCAGCCATTTTGAATTTTCGAAATTTTCGCAAAAATTGCAAAACACAAAAATGCTTATATCTCGAAAACCGTGCTAGATAGAGCATTTTCGACGAAATTTTTGACCCACAGGGTATCTCTGCAGAGTAGTTATCCCAATTTTGAAAAAAATTTTTGTCTCGCCAAAAATGGCGGCCATTTTGAATTTTCGAATTTTTCGCAAAAATTGCAAAACATAAAAATGCTTATATCTCGAAAACCCTGCTAGATAGAGCGATTTCGACGAAATTTTTGACCCACAGGGTATCTCTGCAGATTAGCTGCCAATTTTCAAACAAAAAATTTCTCGCAAAAAATGGCGGCCATTTTGAATTTTCAAATTTTTCGCAAAATTGCAAAACACAAAAATGCTTATATCTCGAAAACCGTGCTAGATAGAGCGATTTCGACGAAATTTTTGACCCGCAGGGTATCTATGCAGAGTAGCCATGCCAATTTTCAAAAAAATTTTGTCTTGCCAAAAATGGCGGCCATTTTGAATTTTCGAATTTTTACGCAAAAATTGCAAAACACAAAAATGCTAATATTTCGAAAACCGTGCTACATAGAGCGATTTCAACAAAATTTTTTATCTTCAGGGTATCTCTGCAGAGCAGCTATCCCAAAGAGCTTTCACTTGGTGAAGTTTCAGACCCATAGCTAATTGCTCACCTACTCAAAAAGAGTAAATGCGAATTACCTCTAAAAGTATTGCAGATGGCCAATTTTTCTCAAATAACTCTTTCACCTACTTTTGGAAGAGCTTTCACATGGTGAAGTTTCAGACCCATAGCCAATTACTCACCTACTCAAAATGAGTAAATGTGAATTATCTCTAAAAGTATTGCAGATAGCCAATTTTTCTCAAATAACTCTTTCACCTACTTTTGGGAGAGCTTTCACATGGTGAAGTTTCAGACCCATAGCTAATTATTTACCTACTCAAAATGAGTAAATGCTAATTATCTGTAAAAGTATTGCGGATACCCAATTTTTATCAAATAACTCATTCATCTACTTGTGGGAGAGCTTTCACATGGTGAAGTTTCAGACCCATAGCTAATTACTCACCTACTCAAAATGAGTAAATGCGAATTATCTCTAAAAGTATTGCAGATAGCCAATTTTTCTCAAATAACTCATTCACCTACTTTTGGGAGAGCTTTCACTTGGTGAAGTTTCAGACCCATAGCTAATTACTCACCTACTCAAAATGAGTAAATGCGAATTATCTCTAAAAGTATTGCAGATAGCCAATTTTTCTCAAATAACTCATTCACCTACTTTTGGGAGAGCTTTCACTTGGTGAAGTTTCAGACCCATAGCTAATTACTCACCTACTCAAAATGAGTAAATGCGAATTATCTCTAAAAGTATTGCAGATAGCCAATTTTTCTCAAATAACTCATTCACCTACTTTTGGGAGAGCTTTCACTTGGTGAAGTTTCAGACCCATAGCTAATTACTCACCTACTCAAAATGAGTAAATGCGAATTATCTCTAAAAGTATTGCAGATAGCCAATTTTTCTCAAATAACTCATTCACCTACTTTTGGGAGAGCTTTCACATGGTGAAGTTTCAGACCCATAGCTAATTATTTACCTACTCAAAATGAGTAAATGCGAATTATCTCTAAAAGTATTGCAGATAGCCAATTTTTCTCAAATTAATCATTCACCTACTTTTGGGAGAGCTTTCACTTGGTGAAGTTTCAGACCCATAGCTAATTACTCGTCTACTCAAAATGAGTAAATGCGAATTATCTCTAAAAGTATTGCAGATAGCCAATTTTTCTCAAATAACTCATTCACCTACTTTTGGGAGAGCTTTCACTTGGTGAAGTTTCAGACCCATAGCTAATTACTCACCTACTCAAAATGAGTAAATGCGAATTATCTCTAAAAGTATTGCAGATAGCCAATTTTTCTCAAATAAATCCTTCACCTACTTTTGGCAGAGCTTTCACTTGGTGAAGTTTCAGACCCATAGCTAATTATTCACCTACTCAAAATGAGTAAATGTGAATTATCTCTAAAAGTATTGCAGATAGCCAATTTTTCTCAAATAACTCATTCACCTACTTTTGGGAGAGCTTTCACTCTGTGAAGTTTCAGACCCATAGCTATTTATTCACCTACTCAAAATGAGTAAATGCTAATTATCTGTAAAAGTATTGCGGATACCCAATTTTTATCAAATACTCATTCATCTACTTGTGGGAGAGCTTTCACATGGTGAAGTTTCAGACCCATAGCTAATTACTCACCTACTCAAAATGAGTAAATGCGAATTATCTCTAAAAGTATTGCAGATAGCCAATTTTTCTCAAATAACTCATTCACCTACTTGTGGGAGAGCTTTCACTTGGTGAAGTTTCAGACCCATAGATAATTATTCACCTACTCAAAATGAGTAAATGTGAATTATCTCTTAATAGTATTGCAGATAGCCAATTTTTCTCAAATAACTCATTCACCTACTTTTGGAAGACCTTTCACACACGAAAATGAAAAATTGTGAATATCTCGAAAAAGCTATTTATTCTGCTTTAATGCTCGGCGGGAGATACACACCACGGCAGTGGTCTTGACAAAAATTTTTGTCTCCCCCAAAATGGTGGCCATTTTGAATTTTCAAAGTTTTTGCAAAACACAAAAATGCTTATATCTCGAAAACCGTGCTATATGGAGTAAACTCAACAAAATTTTGGACCTGCTGGGTATCTCTGCAGAGTAGCCATGCCAATTTTCAAAATATTTTTGTCTCGCCAAATATAGCGGACATTTTTAATTTTTTTATTTTTTGCAAAACACAAAAATGCTTATATCTTGAAAACCGTGCTAGATAGAGCAGACTGCGCTGACTTTGGTTGCCACAACAGTATAAGGCTAGAAACGAAGCATTTTCTTAATACTTTAGCACTCACCTTTATATCCTTTTCGGGACGCTTTGTTTTTGCTATGCAAAAACATTATCTTTTTTTTTTGCGAGCGATCCTCTAGTTATTTTTCCTAGAGGTTTGGGATGGTAAACCAATATATAGGAAATCATGGGCTTAGAATCTTTTGGTGTGCTTAGATTTGACCTTGGGCCTCTTTTTCCAGGTGAAACGAGGACAACCAGTCTTAAAAGTGCTTATAACTCGCTTATTATTGATCCTAGAGGTTTACAATGCGAAACCAACTCATACAAAATCTTGGGCTAGGAATCTTCTGATGTTAGATTTGACCTTTGGCCCCTCCTTCAAGGTCAAACGATGGGTCACCGGCTTTGGTAAGTTGTGTTTCCTGTGGATACAAATTTGCATCGGTTCTCCGATGCGTAGGTCTAGTTATTAGTCCTAGAGGTTTGCAATGTGAAACCAACCTGTAAGAAATCATAGGCTGCGAATCTTTTGATGTGGTTGGATTTGACCTTGGGATCCTCCTTCAAGGTCAAATAGGATAGCCAAACTTAAAAGTGGTTATAATTCACTTATTATTGGTCCTAGAGGTTTGCAATGTGAAACCAATCATGGGCTGCGAATCTTTTGATGTGGTTGGATTTGACCTTAGACCCCCCTCCGTCAAGGTCGAATGAGGATAGCCAAGCTTAAAAGTGATTATAACGCTCTTATTATTTGTCGTAGAAGTTTACAATGTGAAACCAACCTATAGGAAATCATGGGCTGCGAATCTTTTGATGTGGTCAGATTTGAAATTGGGCACCTCCTTCAAGGTCAAATGAGGGTAGCCAAACTTAAAAGTGCTTACAACTTCCTTATTATTGAAAAATTATGTTTATCTTTGAAACTATGTTTGTTGGCCTTTTCCGGTGGATACATCTTGCATCTCGCCCCAGATGCGTCCTTGGTCTAGTTTTGTATATGGTTTTCATCCAAGTACATTATCTCACTATATGCTTTTAGATTAAATGGGAAGACATAATTCAGAATCAGCTGCTCAGAATCCTTGCATCTAAATCTCAATGAATATTCTTTTGGGGCCATATTCACAAGAGTTGAGCCAAAAGTGAGCTCAAGTGTAAACAGCTGTAAACAAGATCTGATTTTTCGCTTAACTTGAGCTTGATCTCATTTATGAATACCAACCCTGGGTAAAAAAGATGAACAAGTAAACCCTGTATGTTTTCATTTCTTTGTTTCAGGTGGGTGTGTCAATTGTTGGCGAAAATGAATCTGTCATATTTCTAGTACCATCCAAGCTTGACCCTGGTTAGTATTGTAAATAATTGATATCATAATTGCTAATTATTTGTTAGTGTACATATATTCTTAAGCTGTTTTGACAACCCCACTCTATGTGTACTTATGTGCTTTTTATGGGAAAAATGGACCAACTTGCAAATGAGTCTCAAGTGAAGGTAAGTGAAACACAAGTCTTTTGTAGGTGTTTTGAGGATGCAGACAGCACGCCATAGCAGTAGGTGTTATAATACATAGAGTGGGATGTAAGAGTAGATTTAACCTTTAATAAAAAAACTGTTAACTGTAAGAAAGCATGAGGGGGCCACAGTGGCAGAGTGGTAACACTCTCGCTTCCCACCTCTGAGATTGGAGTTTGGTTCCCAGCCTGCCCTCAAGTGGGAAAGCTGGTAGTTGCTTACCGATGGTCCACAGTACAGAACCTTGACCAACTGTATGTACTGGTTTCTTCTGTCCACAAAACTACCCATTATGATATGACCTATACAGTGTTGAAAGTGATGTAAAACCCCAAATAAATAAAAAATGTAAGAAAACACTGGAACAAGTCATTGTTGTTTGAAATATATCATGTCATGTTTTATTTTGTGAAAATGTGAGTATTCAGGTTTTCCTTGCAAAAGGCTATTTCTTTAGTCAACAAGGCCAAAATGTGCTCTGCATGTTTGCGCTGCAAAGCAATCTGAATCATGAGCAGTCAATTATAGTTTGCACAGTTTGTGAAAGTCCGAAGGCAAAAACAAAGTAACTAATTTTCTAGTTCTTTATTTCATGTTGGTCTCATTCCTTTGATAATTCCTTAAACTGCCACTCTCTCAGAGGTTCCACTGTCACTCGTATCTTAGCAACTCTGCCCCATCTCAGCAATTCTGCCTTATTTGCTGCTTTACAACATATAAAATCGCTAGAACAGTTGAAATACTGTTGGGTTTCTATTTTTCTGTGTTTGTCCTTTTAGGTGATGTGTGGCCAAATTTACGTTTAAAGGAATAATTTTCAATAAAAAACACCAACTTTATACTAATACACTTATATTGTCTTTATATATAGATTATATGCAATTTTTCACAATAAAAACAACTATGTTCACTGAAGCCTCTCACTTCACTCAAGACTCTAACCCTAGAGTCTCTAACACAACTCAAGATGTTACTACCTAACACAACATAACTCAACTGGCTGTGTGCCTCTCCTTTTATACTGTTTTCTGCACCAAAGCCCACATCCCATCAATCATGAGCCCGCAAAACTGTGACATAACATAAAGCCCACAAACTGCGGGCAAACTTTGGGTGCCCACAATAGCCCGCAAAAACTGCGGGGGCCCGGAAATGCATGCAAACTGCAGGGGCCCGCAAATAGGCCGCAAACTGTGGGGGCCCGTAAAAGTCCGCAAATTTGTGAGGAGCCCGCAAATACCCACAAATCCCAGATACAGGACAGTTTAACTGGCCCACTTAAACATAACTTAAAGAATACCCAGTACATGTATATCATGTATACGCTACAAAATAAAACATGAAGGAAAATGTGCAATTTAAAACCATAACAATATTTCCCACCAGTATGCTTACTCCTGTAAGCATGGTAAAATGATTTCTTAAAATAAAATGGAATGTCACTCAATGTGAATCTGGCAAGTGCCCTTGTTCTCATAACTACTTTCTTGCACTTTTAACTGTCTCAAATTTAGTTTAAACATGACTCATAAAACACACTAAACAGTTTTCTTTACCAACATTACTTAGAAAATAAATTTACCCCAATAATAATAATAATAAATGTGTCAAAACAAATTACTGAAAGTTATTTAAAATGCAGTGTTTAAGGATCACTAAGTTAAGCAAATGTCTTCCTCTTTGGACACCTTTGATCTTAATCAGTTTTATATAAATCTGCAACTTTAATGTCTTCAACAGTGTCTTTCAATTATCAGTTAAACAAAATCACCAAACAAAACGACTGTCTAGAACTGTCTGTATATCAAACGAATAAAAAAAACTGTTCAAATGTCTTTAAACTAAATCACTGGAAAAATACTATCTATAACTGTCTTTCTAAAAATTAAAAAAAAAAACTTTCCATTTACTGTTATATAATCATTTTACTTTACTCACACTAAATGATCAGTTCTGTGGCTGATATGGTGTTACCTATACTTTCACTGCCTCTTGAGAAATGGAAAATGGTGCCGACATCATGGCCTGGGACATAAGAGTAGCACGGGGACTGTCCTTGATTAGCTGAATCATATCAAACAGCTTTGCAAGGTCTTTCTGCAACACCACAGCCAGGCTTTTGGAATAGTCTTGGATTGAGGTGGTGTTGCCCTCAATCAGCTCTCCTAACCTTGCCTGCTTTCCCTTGATGTCTGCTGCCTGACTCTCTGCAGTGTCCACCACCTTCTTACCCAGCCCCTCCACTTTAGACTCCAGGGTCTGCAGTCTTGCATAGACCAGACAAAGCTTGTCTTCAGCTGGTAGTGATGGAAACCTTGCCCGTTTGGTTATTTTGGCCAGCGGTTCTGGCTGATCTTCCAGTGCTAGGAATTCAGAGCTTCCCCTTTTCCTGTTTGGAGTACTGGCTACCAAGGCGCACTGGTCTTCAACTGCAGAAGCAGAGCCACTGTCAACACTACCCTGTGTGCTACATCCACTGTCCACTCAACTCACTTGAGGTGGTTCACATGGCATCCTTGGGAACTCCAAGGCCAGTGTGGCATTAATTGCTGAGGTATCCAGCACTTCACTGTCCAACTCTGGAGTGTTCATGACCTTCACTGGGGAATTTGGGAAGAGGTCAATGTGGTCCAGTATTCCTTCGGGTCTATCATAATTGGTGAGGAACTTCTTTACAATGAAGGGCTCTAAAAACTTGCCAAATTATTCTCCCTTTTTTGCTACCTCTGATGTAATAAAATCTTTTCTCAATTTATTAATATCCAGGTTATTTTTGTTCAATTTCACTGCCTCAATGTACTTGTCTGATTCACAATGTTCTAGTAATTTCGGGGTAGAATTATACTTTCTTTCACACACAACACACAAATTACTTGCAAAAAACCAAGGTAAGTGTTTCAAAGTATGCCTTTCTCCTTTATATGAATTATTTGTGACAGTTCCGCAATACAAACAATTCAACAATTTAGGCATAGTGTCAAAGCTTCTATAAATGCACCGTCTTATATAGTGTGTAAGTGCACACAGCCTGCAAAAGAATGCCTAAAGAATGGAATCTGTTCTACATATAAACAGGTACAATCTGGACCAAAAAGTGGGCACCAAAAATTACATGTCATGTGGCTGGTTATTTATAAACCCAACCTCTCTGAAGCCTTTCTCTGTCTTATACTTCTCCTTGGTTCTTTATCACCTAAATATGATGGTTCACTGCCATTGGAATGCTGATGTTTCTGCTTAACATACTGTTTAAACATTTACTTCTACTGTTCTTTCTTCTCATGGATGGGTTGACATTCTTCTCCTGATCATCCCAGGGAATAATGTTATTTCTCAACTTTTCAACCATTTCTGGGACAGAATCACTGGTGTAGGATTTCAGCTTGTCAAAATGAAGAATCTTAGATTTGCCAACTGGATGTGATTTAACTTCAAACAGAAGGTCACTAAATTTCCTGGTTACAACACATGGTCCTTTCCAAACATCCGATTTTGATTTTGGGCTTTTTCCCACTGTTCTGGTGCTATCCCGGTAGTAAACTAGATCACCTACTTTATATGCTTTTGAGCTGAGTCTTGGATCACTGTCTTTCTTAGGTAACTTCATCTTGAATGATTCTCTGACAAGCTGGTGTATACTGTCCAGTTTATCTCTTAGTTCAGAAACATGCTGGCTCTCTTCTATATTCATATATATTATCCTTCGGGTTCTGTTCACTTTCACTTCTGAAAGCTCAATTTCACAGTTTATTCTAGACACAATTTACTTACAGTTTTTGACACAATTAACCTCTCCTATAACGTGTTGATACAGTTTACAAACAGTTATTTTCTCCAGTAAGATGTACAAGTCCACATCCCACTGCTGCCACCATTTGTTGGGTTTCTATTTTTCTGTTTTTGTCCTTTTATGTGGAGTGTGGTCAAATTTATGTTTAAAGGAACAATTTTCAATACAAAAACACCAACTTTATACTAATACGCTTATATTGTCTTAATATACAGATTATATACAATTTTTCACAATAAAACAACTATGTACACTAAAGCCTCTCACTTCACTCAAGACTCTAACCCTAGAGTCTCTCTAACACAACTAAGATGTTACTACCTAATACAACATAACTCAACTCTCCTTTTATAGTGGTGGTGGACCAATTCACGCCCGGGTACCAATTCAGGCCCACCCCCAATTTTCTTGAAGATTTATAATTTTTCATAGAGCAGTTGTTTACCACATCATAGATAATCATCAAATTGATCATATGCATTTGTAATATATTGTTTAACTGTGATTGTTTTCGATAAATTCAGGGGTGGGCGTGAATTGGTACCCGGGCGTGAATTGGTCCACCACCACTACTGTTTTCTGCACCAAAGTCCACATCCCATCAATCATTAGCCCACAAAACTGTGACATAACATAAAGCCGACAAACTGCGGGTGCCCGCAAACTACATATGCCCATAATAGCCCGGAAAACTGCGGGGCCCCACAAATAGCCCGCAAACTGCAGGGGCCCACAAATGCCCGCAAATTTGTGAGGAGCCCGCAAATACCCACAAATCCCAGATACAGGACAGTTTAACTGGCCCACTTAAACATAACCTAAAGAATACCCAGTACATGTATACATGGCATATGATGACATATTTACACAAAAAATAATATTACTTACTAGTCTCTCCTTGGGCTTTATGCAACCCTCTAACATGCCTCTTTTTCTATTTGTAACAGTTTAAATTATATACAATCTACAAACATACTACACTTCAATCCTTTACTTCCTGTGAAATAATAATCATATATAGTGATACCTGGTCAGATTATAATATACAAAATCTACAAACACACTACACTTCAATCCTTTACTTCCTCTTGAACAATAATCATACACAGTGATACCTGGTCAGATTATAACATACACAATCTACAAACACACTACACTGAAATCCTTTACTTCCCCTTGAACAATAATCATACATAGTGATACCTGGTCAGGATACCTGCTCACGATAATTAGCCTTGGTTAAGGCACAATTTGTGAAACTCCAAAACCAAATATGTACATGATCAGTTTAATCACTATGTGCCCCTGTATTTCTTCATGACAGTTTAAGCTGTGTGCAGAAAAAGATGTTTTCGTGATAAGCTTACTGTCTCATTTTATGTGTTAATATTTGGATTTAACTTAAGCCAGAAGCAGAGCTATATTGTTAGATAAACACATCAAACTTAAAATACTTGGCTGTAAGGCCAGGGTCCTTTTTTATGCCGTGTCAGCTATCTTTCGATAACTGACACAAAGTTTAAAATAAAGATTTCAAGTTCAATTCAAACAATATTTATTTAATTAATCTTCATGTCCAACATATGATTAATTTACAAATAGTAAATTGTGAAATTCCTGCCGCACGGCACCTGTACACATTGATGTGCAAAAACACAAACAAATTTTAATAAGAAACAATTTTAGAGTTTTAATTTATAACTGCATAATTTTGAGATGTTAAATTTTGAAGTAGTTTAGAAGCATGACCAAAAAGTTCAAAAGCTAGCCAGAAAACTACCAATTAATTAACTGGCTGAGCAGAAGTGCTGGACTCTCCAGATGTTTTACATTTACACCTACTTTATCTTGTTTTGACATGGGGACAGGTAGCAAAGGGTTCCAAATCACTCTTGATAAAAATATTTTCCAAAATTGAAACATGACTCCTCATGCTGGTAAAGCAGTAACTGTGTGTGGTCTTTCATGTAGCCCTTCTTATGGCTTAATTTTTGTCTATTTTATTTTAATATTTTATAATTGTTATAAATGTTACAGTTAACTACAGAATATTATCTGGACATTAATAAAAAATTTTTTTATCTTAAAACAAACACTTGAATCAATTCATATTTTCTAGAAATTAATTTCCTATATTTTGTCCTTGGCCAGTTACCAATTTGGCTACCACGAACAATGATTGATCAACTAATACCAGCATCTTTTAGACAGAAATATTATTTAACACGAGTTATTATTGACTGTACACAAATATGGACTTCATCTCTGTTGTTAAATTCTCAGCTATACTCAAGGTATGAAAACAGAACAACATTCGAGGCATTAGTTGATAAAGCCCCTCAGGGAGCTGTAACATTTATTTGTAACTTGTATACAGGCAATATGTCAGATGCTGAAATAACCAGGCTGCCTGGTTTGTTAGACCTCATTGAGAATGGGGACAGTGTCATGGCAGATAAAGGCTTTATAGGGAGCATCATTGAACATTCTAGCATTCCTACATGAAAGAGATCAATTTACTGCAAATAAAATTTCTGAAAATGAAGAAATTACCTCACTAAGAATCCACATTGAGAGATATATATGCCGTGTTAAAGAAAATCATATATTTGACTGAAATTCCACTGAGTCTCATTGGATCAATCAAATTACTATGGACAGTAGCATGCGTGTTGGCCACCTTTAAGAGTCCACTGATAAAGTAGCACTTTGTCATGTATATTTGGCTTTTTATTTATTCTCATATGCTTAATCTGTACGTTGTATGCTATATTTAATAATTCATGTACATAGTTATTTTATTATTCATTTTGATATGTTAGGTAATGATCAACAAAAATTGGCAAGTTTGTCTTAAATGAACTGACAATACTATTCCTCAAAATGGATGGTTTCCGTATGAAAATCATTTTCACACCACACAAAAACATCTCTTAATTACAATCCTGTAACAGCTACCTGACCCTGTAACTTGGGCGTAGTAGTTATTGTGTCTTTTCAGTTTGAAACTCTGTCCAACTTTCAACATGTTTTCTCTTTGCAAAGCTTACTATTGGACATTTTATTTCTTATACATGGTACAAATGGAGATACTTTTTGTTTTTACAGTATACATTTCTATCAGACCTTGCAGCAAGCCATGGACACGTGACACTAATCACTACCCTACTGTTGGCAGCCCTTGGTTCATTTGCTATACCTTCTTATATTGCTTTGGTTTGTCTTGTATTAATGTTTTTCATCCTTTTCACAAGAGGTTCAGAGTCTTTCCATCTGATGAAAATGTCATGCATTTTTGAGGCAGTTATCCTATTCTCTCTGAGCTGACTCTCGAGTGGGGTTGCTGACTGCAAATACGTTAGTTCTTTACATTTGTGAATCTCTTCTTCAGATATACATGAAGAATGAAAAAAATATTGATTAATTGTAGTTTCAAACTTTCTTACATAACCATTCTTCCTGACATCAGTAAATGGCAACACTTGAAAAGTTCTCCCATCATAGACATTCATAGGTTCTCAGTGTGCAGCTTCTGCTGTGCACTTATTGTTGATCCTTCTGGAAACATGCCCAATTGCATTTGGCAAAGTAGGATTTGTGAGGACAGATATTGATCTAATGTCTGGTATTCTATCATCTACACTATAAAGGTTCTTCCTGAGATCTGCTAAGTTACCTAATTCATTTATTAAAGAGTTGCACAAGGTAGACTATAGACCCTTCCTCTCTCCACAGAAATAGCACTCACTTCCACCACTGACTTTTTGTGTGTGCCCTATATATCCTATATAGCTTGAGCAGAAACTTAGGAACTTCTTCCTGGTTTGTCCCACAGTTGTGGTAATGATGTTTTTGCTACATTCACTGGGATCACCTTGCGGCCTTGTCCTTTATAATGTACAACTTGGTACAATAACCCAATCAAATGACCACAAGCCCCACGTAATCCTTTTGACAAGTCATGATGCATACAACCACATTCTATCAGATGCGTTAAAAATTTAAAAAAAAAATCAATTGTTACATGGAGTGATCTCCCTGGAATACAGGAGTGAAATGTAGATATTTTGTCTGTGTATCTGTGAAGCAAGGATACTTACAAAGTGAATTATATATAATTCTTGTACAATGTGTAGTATGCAAAATAACAAAGTAGAGTTAAGACTTATTCATGACAAAAGTTCTTTATCAAAATCCACAGTATTTGACTGTGCAAAATCAGTGTTGAATTGTAGCCTTTATTTTTTTACTTGCATATAAATTTATAATAATGATAATTGCTTTGTCACCGAAATACTTATATTTTCTCATCAGAAGGTTTGTCCAATTAAGAGATAAAGTTTAAGTTCATTTGCCCATCATTTATGGTGATAGAGCAAATAACGTGGCATTCAAGAGGGGTGACAACACGCAAGGATCTTGCTGGAGGCAATGAAAGTTTGTTTTTCCACTGGACGTATTTTTATTATATATCCATTTCTCTTTTATTTGATTTCATTAGTTCACAATATTTTATTCATTCATAGTCACCATTTTAATCACTGTAATTCATTTCAAATAAAAGCACACAACTGTTATATTCTGATGTTTAGCTGAAAAGCTATGTGTTGATTTTATGTCATTTCCATAATTGTGCTGATTATCTCTTCCGTTTGAATTTTGTTAGCCAGCCTCTCCGAATATGGGCTGTGCATTAGTTTATATACCATGGAGGCTTCTAGTCGGGTTTGAACCCAGCATATCACTGCTCCGGTAGATTTTAAGTAATATAATAAAAAGTCTTCTGATAATTCCACTTCATTTAATAACACAAAAGAACAAAACAGTTTCCTGCCACGCGAGTCTTTTCAGATAATCAAGTTGCAAAACATATCTCTAAAATGCGCCAAAGTATCTCATGTGAGGTATTTAAAACTGGACTCTTTGGTCAGAGTTACTGGCTCTCTGAACCTTCTCAGTTTGTGCCCAAAATCAGAGTCCCCTTTAAATTAACAAACTTGCATATTTAAAGATATTGCATTATTGCATAAAAAACCCTGGGAGTTGTGTGATACTCTAATACATAAATAAAATATAATTGATTGAAAGATGAATGCAAGTTTAAATTAAAATATTGTCACTTAAAGATTGAATAGCTAACCCAATTTCTTATATAATTGAGGACACACCTGCAATGGATATAGGTGGTCTTTTATACTTGTCCAAAGAACCTAAATTAATCTGCCAATCATACTTTAGTCACACAATTAACTGAATAGAAATTGAACGCCTTTTGAAATCTTTTAAGAGGAAAGTTGTTTACTGGCCTAGTTACATTTAATTTGACTCCAAAAACTTAAGTAGCCTGGACAAAGGTACACAATAAAATAATAATATGGGTCACCATATTACACACCTCCCCTTCCCAAAGCAAAACTTTTATACATAAAAGTTTTGACAATGAATTTCAAAACACATGAAGCGACACTTACAAAAGAAAAGAACTCTGTAAACCTTATAATCCAATATATAATATGACACACACGTGGCAAGAGTACAAAATACAATCAAATAAGTCAATTATCAAACATTAATTGTCCAAGAAAAGTGTCCATGCATCTTTGATCGTCTCCGCTTTGTCCAACCATCTAGTAGCCGAGCTAGTGCCTCAGTTGAATGATGCTTTGGGATACTTCACTTGGGCTCCCTGGCTTTGGTTGAATCGCCTTGGTCTCCTCTATGGCTGAGCCCTTCTTAAGCCCCACATCAGTCACCGTATACCCGTGTGTGTGCCTAAAGATACTAAGACCCTTAACTTTACAGTAGCATATAAGAGTCAAAGTGACACTAGTAAGTACAATTACTAAAATAATTGCAAAAACAATAACCCATGTGCTGTGAGACCTTAAAACTTCTTGGTTATGTAATAGTTCAGTCTTGGGGCTAACATCTTTTAATCGACTCAATAATTTCGCAAGTTGCATATTGGGCAAATATTCATACTCTGGGATGTTTGCAACCTTATATGAATTGTAAAATACCAGTTTATTAGGCTGCGGATGCGTCGTGTTCCAAATACTTTTGGATAATCTCAATAAACCCACCTCCATGCCAAATTTTGCCATCAGATCTTTACTACTCTTCCCACTAGCAAACCTAGGTATATGGAAGTATTTGGAATCTGCACTACAATGTGGATTTAACACAATTATATGCATCCCACTGACAACTTGTTGTTTAATTAATCTGGGACTGCCCTTCTTTTCATGTTATATGTAAGGAAAGTCTTTACTGGTAACCACAACCCAGTAGCTATCATATAATTTATACAATACAGGCAAACCTCCAAGTCTGGATACTTCAAGTGTACAATACTCGAAAGCTTTCTATAAACCACGGCTATTTCAGTATGGAAATTCTCCGAGGCATTCCTGAGCTGAATTATTACATCTCTATTCTCTTGAACTGCCTCGTGCGTTTTATTAATAAGTAATAAACTCTCCCTTACCACACTCTTTAGCTGTGTTTCAGATGAAGACAAAGATGAAAGGCCCTGCTTCAATTTACTTAGCTCACCTGTAGTGGCTGTGCCAAATAATGTTGACAGTAATGTTCCCACAAAGGGTAGGATAGCTCGTTTAGCTACTGTCCCTGGCTTTGCCTTGGCTACTACCAAACCTTTAATCTCTTCCAAGCTCTCAAATAAATCATAGTAATCATCCTTAAACTTCTCTGTCTCCTTACCCAACAGGTTCAAGATCCCTGAATACCTTTCACTAGAGAAAGCTCTGCTGTCATCGGCCAGGTAGTGGAAGGCTTGTTCATACTGCTTTACCAACTTCCTTATTGAGCCCAAGTGCTCCTGATATGGTGAGATGCTACTGTAAAAGTGACAACCAACTATCATACACTACACCAATGGAATCAACTGGAACGAAGTACATGCTCTCTCCAGCACATAATGTTGTCAAAACAACAAGTGACAGCTGAACCAGCCTTGCATGGGCACTGCCTGTAACACAAAAACATAAAAGAAATACATCAAAAGAAATACTCACCAAACTGCTTCAACATGTTGAATTTTACGGTGAAAAGTAAAAGTAATACATAATAAATCTAACCCTTCACCAAATTATAAAATATATATACCAAGCCTCATGGCTTTTGGTCTAAGGGGTTCTCTAAACTGTCTAGATGACCTACTGTTGTCTACATCTCCTCATTTTTCCAACATATCAACAAGCCGTCCTAGTATATGGATAGCATCCATAACAGAGACCTCACGCTTGTTTTTTTGGGCTTCTTCAATTACCCTTTCTGGAGAGGTATCCACTCTCCTCTTTAGTACCTTTTTTGCTTGGCAGGACTATGAACAACCTCCATGCCCTCATTCCTATTGCTGGCACCAGGACTGGGAACAACCTCCATGGCCTCACTTCTAACGTTTGGGCGCCTATCTACAGCTTCACTAGGCTGTACTGGACTCTGTACTCTACTTTGTTGATCTGAACTCTGAAGTTCTTCCTGACTGCTGTCAGAAGAGCTATGCTCTCCCTCATTTTCAAACCACTGTTGTGGCACACTGGTAACTATTGCAGGCTGCACACGAGATGGGACTCCTCTTTTCAGTTGTTTGTGTTTTGGTCTAATTGCCTCAAAGTGATAGAATCGTGTCCTGTCCTTATCCCAAGTCTGCTCAGGGTGGGCTGGCTGCAGATTCTCAACATGTACTACCTTGGAATCTCCTGACAATTGGTTTCTTATTTTGTATAAGACAGGTGACACCTTTTCAACTACATAGAAGTATGGCTTCCACTTTGACGTTAGCTTGGATGAGGCATTTTGATCAATGATGCGCATGTGATAGAAAACTCTATCCTCCTGGCTCAAATGCCTGCAAAGCCGCCTTTCTATCCAGGATTCTCGTTTTTCATTCTGGCTTCTAGCATATTTTTCTGAACATCAGAGTATGCCACATGCAGCCTTTGGAGCATGCATGGGATATAGTCATCACCAACATATCTCAGTTTTGGTCCTAAAAGAGTGTCCATTGATAGGACTGGATCTCTACCATGACAGATGAAGAAGGGCGTGTGCCTTGTAGTGTCATTCACCGACATTCTGTATGCCATGAGCATACCAGGTAAGTATCTATCCCACAAACAATGTTCTTGCTGTACATACTTGGATAGTACGTCATTCATAAATCTGTGGAATCTCTCGGTTTTGCCATTAGTCGGTGGATGGTAAGGACTAGTTTTTAAATGGCATATTTTTATTTTTTCAAGTAGGTAGGACACCACAGCATTTACAAACTCAGTACCTCTGTCTGACAGTAATACTTTGGGACAAGAATGCCTTGGGAAGATATGTTCAACAAGGATTGCAGCTACTGTCTCTGCTGACTTGTCCCTCGTCGCATATGTCTCTGGCCACGAGCTAAAGTGATCTACAATGGTGACAATGTACTTATTGCCCAACTCAGTCTCAGGAAAAGGACCACATGTGTCAATACCAATTATCTCAAAGGGATATTCGGATATTGGCATGTCTTGCATTCGGGCCTTTGTTTTCTTCATCTTGCGGGCCTTGCATATCTCACATTGCTCAAGATACTTAACCACATCCCTATACATATTTTGCCAATAATACCTACTTCTGATCTTGTCATAGGTCCTGTCTAAGCCTACATGACCACCACCAAATTCGGCAGAGTGCATTTCATGAATTATCCCACCAGTCATTTTTGCAGGGATAATCAGCTGGAGTCTTGTGTTAGGATCATTTTTAACTGGAATGGAGATATGGTATAACAAGCCATCCTGAACAATGTAATCTGAATCAACTTCATCACCCAACTCAACAAGTTGATCCACTATTTCTCCGATCACAGGATCCTTTTGCTGCTGTTCTTTTATAGCCTGCATCTGCAGTTCATCTGCAAATGGATTCATACTTAACTTTTCTTTGTCATCTGTCTCCTTTGGGGGCTCATATCTCCAACTGGGAGCATTGTCTAGTACATCACAATTTGCCTCCTCTTGAGGGTTAACCATACAGGATAGCATATCTGCAGGGACATTGGACTTTCCTTGCTTGTACTCAACTTGGCAACCATACTCCTCAAGCATAATTGCCCACCTTTGAATTCTGGCATTCTTCATCTCAGATGTGAACAGAGATTTTAGTGGCTTATGGTCTGTGTACACAGTAAATTTGGATCCCAGCAAATAGTGTCTCAATTTATTGACTGTATAGATTATTGCATAAGCCTCTCTCTCTATGGTTGACCATTTTTGCTGTCCCTCACTGAGCTTCTTTGAGAGATATTGGATAACTTTCTCACCATCATCAGTTTCTTGGGTCAATACTGCACCTACTGCAATGAGACTTGCATCTGTTGACAGGATATAAGGCCTAGATGGGTCAGGGTGTGCCAGCACAGGTGCTTGCAACAATATTTGTTTGATTGTTTGAAAAGCCTTACTATGCTCACCTGTCCAATGGAACTTGTCAACTAAGTCAACGGACCAACCACTTCACTGAAATGATCAATGAACTTTCTGTAATATGAAGCCATACCTACCACTGACCTTACTTTCCTCACATTCTTAGGTGGCCTCAAATCTTGAATAACCCTAATCTTTTCTGGGTTGGGATAGATGCCATCCTTGGAAATGACATGCCCTAAATAACTAATCTGTTCCATCAGAAACTGACACTTGGACATCTTCAATTTTAGGCAAGCATCCCTAAGTTTGCTAAAACCTCATTTAAATGCTTCAAGTGATCTTGAAATGTTTCTGAATAGGTAACCACATCATCTATGTATGCCATTGCATACTTGTACATGGCCCGTCCCAGTACTTTGTTCATGAGCTCCTGAAAAATTGGGGGAGCTGAAGACAAACCAAACGGCATGACATTGAACTCATACAAACCTCTGTGGCAGACAAATGCTGTCTTTTCTCTATACTCAGGGACAACCTTAACCTGCCAGTACCCACTTTTCAAATCAACACCGGAAAAGTACTGGGCTTTGTACAGGGAGGACAAGATATCTGAAATATCTGGCAAAAGATAGGAATTGCTCTTAAGCACCACAGCGATAGTCAACACATAATCTTTTTGAGCCATCCTTTTTGTGCACAGCTACAATTGGATTTGCCCAAACTCTATTGGATGGGCTTATCACTCCTGCTTCCAACATGTCATCCAATTGCTTCTCTACCATAGGCCTTTCAGCAAATGGGGTTTTGTAGGGTTTTTGCTTGACCGGGGGATGATCACCGGTGTCAAGTTTCATTTGGACTACACTAGTTCTCCCTAAGTCAGTATCTTCTACTCAGAATATATCAGAATATTTCAACTGTCTAAGCAACAGTCTTTGATGGGCAGCAACATGATCTAAGTTGGCATTACCCACTTGGCATTGCTGATTCTCATTAGTTCTAACAGGAGTCTGTGTCCTTGTTTCAATACTACCAACCTCAATCAATAGTGGACTAATATCCAAGGGGGACACTACAGAAGTGCCATACAGTCTTGATGTTCTCTTAAGCTTCACCATAGTGACAATTCTTGCGGGTAAAACCACTTTATAAGCTGTGTAAACCACAGCACAATGCACGGGTACTCCTAATTTGTCTCTCAGTACAATGATTTGATCACTGAGTGCAAGAGTCTTATTTCTCAGATCAATTTTGGCACCTGAAGAAATGAAAAAGTCACTACCCAGAACCATCTGCTTGGTGGAATTGTTCACTACATAAAATTCATGTAGAACACTTTGCTCTCCAACTTTGCCTTTCCTACTATTTGTAAACCATGTCCTGTAACTCATTTTAAAGTAAGGTCAAAAGTATTTGCAAATGAAAGGATGTGGGCTGCTTTAATTCTTTTAAAACTTGTTTCTGAAATGACTCAGACATCCGCTCCACTATCTACTAAAGCAAAAATTTTGAAATCTTCATATCTGACAGGACATAACTTAGCACCTACATTGTCATTCACAGAGCTCACTTTTGATTCTCCCAACCTCTGAGCTCTGGTGAGATTAGGAGTTTCTAGTTTTCCTTCTGGGTCATTCTGTTGCCATAGAACCCAGGTCTGAGCGTAGCTCTACAATCCCTCTTAATGTTGCCCACCTTACCACACCCAAAACACACAGGTTTGCCATCAACCCTGTTTGACCCCGATTGCCATCTATTCTGGAGAGCCTTGGGGGACTGTGTACTTACTGATATTTGTTCTAGCTTTTGCACAACCTTGGCTAGACCACCCTGTGCTCCCTTAATGTCTCCTAATGAGTCTATTTCCATAGGCTCTTCAATGTGACGACACATTTTGAAATGGTGAATAGCCGACTGCTCGTTTACTGCAATTGTCAGTGCCACATGCAATCTCTCCGGATGCACTTTAATTGCTTTGCGATGGCATCATCCTGGACACCATCAATTAGGACATCCACCAGCATAGTTTGGACCAAAGCTTGGTCAACATTCTCATATGCCTCATGTGCCAGTGTGAGAATGCGTTCTGCAACATTTTGAACCGATTCTCCAGATTTCTGTTGGAGTCTACACAACTTTTGTTTGGCAAGATGGGCACCCCTATCTTCCTCATACTGTACTATCAGCCCCGCCTTTATTTCAGCCCAAGTATGATTAGCATGATCTTTTATATAGCGGGACAGAAAGGTACCAGTCGCACCTTTAAGACTTTGGAAGGCCAGAGTCTTATATCGCTCATCATCTGCCTGGAGTGCTTGTCCGACTCCATCAATATCACATAACCAATCTCTAAATCTTTTGGCCCCAATCCCCAGAGAAATCTCTGATTTGTTTACCGAGGGCACCTACTCTCATTTCTAACTGCAGGGACTTAAAACTGTCCCGGAATATCTCTGCTGGGATATCCCTACCCTGGGCTGGATTCATTTTGAAATCCATTCCCCTTTTTTGTTCAATTTTGGCTATATAAATATGCTTTTATACTCAATTTCTATCTTAAAAGGGGTAATAATAACAATTATAACAATATCAAGTTATTCTTCAAATAAACTAAATACACTTACAGCACACAAGTCACAAGGGTGATAAGTTTTGCCTCAATACTTTATCATAGATAAAATATACAACTCAAGATTTAACTATCGAGCACACACACCAGTACACAATAACCAACATTGAAATAAGTAAGGACATTGCCTACCAGAGTTCCTCATGTTGATTGTCACAGCGAAAGTTTGTTCTTGCAAAAGAAGAATAGTGTCCTTGTAGAAGGTGTCAAAATTGTCCTGGTGTCGAAAGAAATGTCTTGAACTTGTCTTGGTGCCACTCCAGTTGACTTAGCAACAGTATATTCTTGCAGAAGAAGAATAGCTTCCTAGTGAAGTTTGTCGAAATTGTCCCGATCAGTTAGACTCCAATTGACTCCCAAATACTAGCAAAAGTTCTGCAGGCCATCCTGTAAATGAAGTTAACGTCCATTTATTTTCTCTGTCTTAAGTGTTTATTTTTACAGTAATTTCCTATTTATATTTTCCTTTCAGCTTGTTATTTTAAATCATCCAGTTCATATTTTATTTTCAACTGTTCAGTTTATATTTTATTTTCAGTATTCCTGACAATCTTTTCTTTTCAATCTTCCTGTTAATGTTTTATTTTCGATTATTCCATTTGTAGTTTATTTTTAATAATTCACTTAGAATTTATTTTCAATGTTTTCCCGGCTGATGCACCAAAAATGTAGCCGAGTCCACTACCAGTCAGGTTTGAACCCAGCATATCACTGCTCGGTAGATTTTAAGTAATATAATAAAAAGTGTTCTGATAATTCCAATTCATTTAATAACACCAAAAGAACCAAACAGTTTCCTCCCACATGGGTCTTTTCAGATAATCAAGTTGCAAAACATATCTCTAAAATGCACCAAAGTATCTCATGTGAGGTATTTAAAACTGGACTCTTTGGTCAGAGTAACTAGCTCTATGAACCTTCTCAGTTTGTGCCCAAAATCAGAGTCTCCTTTAAATTAACAAACTTGCATATTTAAAGATATTGCATTATTGCATAAAAACTCTAATATTGTAGCGGACTGGACCTACAAGCAGAGTATACAGCTGACATTATTTTGTTGACCTGAACTATGACCTGACCTAATTGTGTTATCTCATTTTCTATAGTAATTAACATTTAGCTCAAGTGTCAGGATTTGCGTCCAGGGGTTCTTTACTAGTCCCACTTAACCAACTCCTTCGGAGAACTCAATAACATCGACCCGCTCCAGGTCCTTGAGCCATGTCAGCTTATCGTAACCTTGCTTTAGTTTCGGGCATCTATGTTACTATTACAGCTTTGCCCTGGTGTCCTCCATCAGATAATATTATCAGACTAGATCAACTTGTTACAGCTTTGCCCCCCGACTCCTCCATCTGATCAAATTACTTAACCAGTTTAGCCTATTACGGCTTTGCCCTGATTTCCTCCATGTAACAACATTACTTAACCAGGTTAGCCTATTACAGCTTTGCCCTGGTGTACTCCATGTAACAACATTACTTAACCAGGTTAGCCTATTACAGCTTTGCACTGGTTTCCTCCCTCTAATAACATTACTTAACCAGGTTAGCCTATTACAGCTTTGCCCTGGTTTTCTCCCTCTAATAACATTACTTAACCAGGATAGCCTATTCAGTTTTGCCCTGGTTTCCTCCCTCTAATAACATTACTTAACCAGGTTAGCCTATTACAGCTTTGCCCTGGTTTCCTCCCTCTAATAACATTACTTAACCAGGTTAGCTTATTACAACTTTGCCCTGGTTTCCTCCATCTAACAACATTACTTGACCAGGTTAGCTTACTACCGCTTTGCCCTGGTTTCCTCCATCTAGCAACATTTCTAAACCAGGTTAGCTTATTACAGCTTTGCCCTGGTTTCCTCCATCTAATAACATTCCTTAACCAGGTTATTATTTTATCCCAAAATAGCGTCTCTGCTAGGCCAGGGTTTTCCTTGACAAGATCCTGGTATTCATGATTCATGATTTCATGTGTAAGACACCCAACACCTACTTATGTGGGTACTCATAATACTGGTTCCCCATCATTAGTAAATGGGGAGAAAATAAACAAAAAAAAACACAAGAATAACCAGAGATACAAGAAATAAGGTATGCATTATTTATGTACAACAAATAAAGATGCAAAAAAAAATCATAAGCCACATGTAAGTAACAACATGGAAAACTCAAATAAATCTCACTCAACTCAACACAGAGGTACAACAATTAGCATGGGTTAAAACTAAGGATTTCAGAGCCGCTTTCAGTAGACAGGTATAAACCAGTGCCAACCATAACCATAACTTCTCATTCCCTGAACATTTGCATGCTAATATTATTTAATTAGGATTGATTGCCCTACAGAAACCATCCAATATATTATCAAATTTTTGCTTTAAAAAGAAAGAGTAAATCATTAAGAAACTACAAGCAGTGAATAACTGAGAACTAATTCTGTACAGATCCAATATACAGCCCAACACCAAGACTATCTAAAAAACACAAAGAAACCACAAGAACAACCAGAGATACAAGAAATAAGGTATGCATTATTTATGTACAACAAATAAAGATGGAAAAAAAATCATAAGCCACATGTAAGTAACAACATGGAAAACTCAAATAAATCTCACTCAACTCAACACAGAGGTACAACAATTAGCATGGGTTAAAACTAAGGATTTCAGAGCCACTTTCAGTAGAAAGGTATAAACCAGTGCCAACCAAAAAAACTGAATTATAATAGACATATACTACACCAGATAATAAAAAGGCACATTTTCATAACTTCTCATTCCCTGAACATTTGCATGCTAATATTATTTATTAGGATTGATTGCCCTACAGAAACCATCCAATATATTATCAAATTTTTGCTTTAAAAAGAAAGAGTAAGCAGTGAAGCAGTGAATAACTGAGAACTAATTCTGTACAGATCCAATATACAGCCCAACACCAAGACTATCTAAAGTTGAGTATATATACAAATTTCCTCTCCAACAGCTTTCCCACTATAGCCACTTATGTCACATTTTCACTTAGTATGTTTTGTTTCCCTGTATTTAACAAGCCCCCTCTCCTTTTAACTGAGACTCATCTTCAACAAGTTTTAATCCCAATTTTCCTACCTACAACTACCAAGTACCATCTAAACAGACTAATCTTATTAAAAATACACAAGAAATGCCTCCATCCTTATCCAGTATCCTGTGTCCTGTTATAATATCCATCTAGAGTGCCAAACTTATCACCCTAAGTTATCCCCTCAACAGCCATGCTTTCCTCTTTTGTTTACCTGTTTTGTTCAGAGGGATACAGGCTACGGGAACGGGCTACGGGAGCAGATGCTGGTCCTGTTATCACTGATAAGCCTGGTGAGTTTTGTTTTGCTTCTCTGTCCTCCAGAACAAGAATGACCCAGAGCACTTCTTGTGTGCCTTTATATACTAGTTTGTTGTCTGGTTTTTGTTTTCACGTCACTGCTTTGGAATTTCTTCACCCATAGATGCAGACATTTACCTCTATATTTAACACCTGATAATGGGGAATCCCTTAGGATCAGATGAATGTTTGACTTTACCAGAGATTTGTTTTAAAAAATGCAAAACTAACTTAACATCATACTGTGCTTACGTATAACCTTACAACTTACCCACTTCATAGAAACACACTTTATGTTAAAACCAATAATTAACCACCTACTAATTTACTTAATGCCTTTAATAATAACAACAAAGAAAAATTTATATTTGCCATAAATATCTGGACAGTTACAGTTTATAGGGGCTGTTTTGCCACAATATGTAAATAAAATATAATTGATTGAAAGATGAATGCAAGTTTAAATTAAAATATTTTCACTTAAAGATTGAATAGCTAACCCAATTTCTTATATAATTGAGGACACACCTGCAATGGATATAGGTGGTCTTTTATACTTGTCCAAAGAACCTAAATTAATCTGCCAATCATACCTTACTCACACAATTAACTGAATAGAAATTAAAAGCCTTTTGAAATCTTTTAAGAGGAAAGTTGTTTACTGGCCTAGTTACATTTAATTTGACTTTAAAAACTTAAGTAGCCTGGACAAAGGTACACAATAAAAGAATAATATGGGTCACCATATTACACGTTATTAAGCTTGTACAACTTCTTGTATAACAGATATATCAGCAAACAAAGTTACACAGCAGCAAACAAAGTTACACACTTAAACTTAAAAGATATTCATTGGATATATCCACTTGAAAAAGTATTTATCCTATTACTCATATGTTACTGGCCTGATGATTTGTTATGTTTTTAGCATAATTGTCTATGAATCTAAATGACAGTACTGTATTAATCACAGATAAATCTCTAGAGCTGTATGAAAATATTTTTTCAAGAAGTATCATTATTTGACATTTACCCAGAAATCCAAAATACCTCAATAATTGAAGTCAAAGAATTAAAGGAAACAAAAAACTCTTGCTCCGAAAATTTCCTGTTCCCTTTTGTTGGAGCCATTCCCTTTTACCCAATTATATAAAAACAACTACTACATAATTATATACAATGCTGTCTCCTTGTGTCCCATTTATTCTGCTTCCTCTTACCCACAAGGGTATCTCAGAAGCTTCCCCATACCCAAAGCAGAAGATTCTCAGAACTCCAGTACCTTATTATTATGGTCCCTAAGAAGGCTCCTAGTGGGTACTGTATGCTTTGTCCAATATAGTTTCTTGTATGGCTCCTAGTGTATCTCCTAGTATG
Organism: Sabellastarte sp. h YS-2021; assembly: GCA_964017235.1. Lineage (NCBI taxonomy): Eukaryota > Metazoa > Annelida > Polychaeta > Sabellida > Sabellidae > Sabellastarte > Sabellastarte sp. h YS-2021. The sequence goes on from OZ024931.1 coordinate 147,624,282, forward strand.
GCTCCTAGTGTGATAATTAGTGTGACTGATCTTCAAGTTCCTCTTCCAAGATTTGAAGTTTTCAGTCTGCTTCCAGATTTCAGTCTGGCTTGACTGGTCCCAGTCACCCCCTTATGTACTTTCCTAGTTTGTTGGATTATAGCACATAATCCCCTCCAACCAATCAGAAATGGCTCCTAGTAGGAGCTCACATGAAAACATTAAAATTTATTACTTACTTAATGGATAAACTAATAGATATAGTGACAGTACAAATTATAATTACTCAACTTGCTATGACTAATTTATAATTCCTCAACTTGCTAGATATGGTGACATTACAATTTATAATTACTCAACTTGTTATGACAACATTAAACATAATAATAATCTCAATTACAACATTAATACTCCTACAGATTTTAATGGGAGAACCCTGACATCACCATCCACATTTCGTCAGTTTTTATAAATAGATTTCAGTTAATAAATAAAAAAACACACACACACAAAGCATCGTTCCTAGGGATAAGCCAGAATTCCCCCCACAAAATGCACAGTCACACAAAATATCTGCAAACCTAGGGATCACAGGCTATCACACTTTGCCCGTGCTATGCTTGGTTAAGATCATATGTAGGACACCTTTACTTATTTTAAAACCTTCAAAAACTGTATTAATAAATTAATAATAATTGATAGTAATTTGTTAAAATATTATCATGAATGGTGGCTAGTTTGTTGGGAACAATTACCTTAAACCTCTTTGATGTGTTCTTAAACTGTCCAAGAACAGTCAATGAATCCACCCAGCAGTATTCCTTGACAATCTTGAGCTCCAAATCTCAATTATTTTCCCTGCTAGTAAGGGCAGCTGTAAGTTCAAGCCTTAGAATAGTTTGTAGTTTTGTTGGTATGACTCTTGGTCTTCCCAGTAACAGACTACAGTTCACTCACCCATTGGAGACAAGACTTAGTGGGCACACACCCCGTAACCACATTCACTGGCATAAAAATATGTGAAGTTTAACTGAATCTGGAGAAGACCTGAAAGGTCTCTCAACTTTTAATCCTTACAGCTGATGGTAATATTGTCTTTCACTTCAACTATTTCTCCTCCACCCAAATTTTATCTAAGTTGCTGCACATGGAGCTTTGCAGAAAGGATCACTGGGTACACCATACCACATGGATCAAACAGGGTGCTCTCAACCAACAACATGCTTTCCCTTATAGCTTCCTTATTTGGTTATGTTATTTTGAAACAGAAGGCTACATTACATTGTATTCCAAGAGCTTTTTTCACCTGGCAGAGGTCAAGATCCACACCCTTGATGCTTGGTGCATGTTCTGATTCTGGGTGGCTTTGGGGTGACTAAACTTCTCTTTCAATGTGACTATAGATCAGCACTGACATGGTTAGCATCCTCAGTCAGAGCTTTGTATAAAGAACAATGAACTGGTGCCCTTTTCCGATTTTCCATATCTTTTGATGCCGTCACAAAAGTAGCTACCATTACTGGCTCTGGTTCTATGCTGCTGCATCGTGATGGTATGTGCCACTTTTGGGAAAACAGTTATGATTGTAATAAGGTAATGATTTGTCAAAAATAAAGCCAAACAACATGATTGCAGAATCCACCTGCCCTGTAAATATAATTATGTCAGTGGGATTATCTTTAGATTACAAACATTTGAGAGACCCCCAAAACAAAACTCCACAAGAATGTGCAGCTGATGTAGGTTAAAATGTAGATTTCTTCAACAAACTTACGAATGTGTAACGGTGCTAATTTATTTTGATGCATTATATGTTTAGTATAAAAAGTTAAAAAATAAACTGTGTCAGTGAGAAACATATATAAATATATTTTACTTGAAAAAAATTAAAATATATCATTAAGTATATTTAATGGCAACAGAGACAAGGGTGGACACAATTTTGGACTGAAAAACCCAAAAAGAGGACAAGAGAGCATTGTCATCAAAAAGAAAAGCTTTGATCAATTTCCCGTTTCATTGTGTTTTTGTGAGGTTGTTCAGTTGCTCTCTATGAAGTTTTGTAAACTGCTCCAGCTTGTAATGATAATCCTTTGTAGTACTGTGCGCAAATACAACATTATTGTTATCTCTTGCATTTGGAGACTGCAGGTTGTAGACTGACATACATAACTTTAGGGATTTCCCACCATGATCCCCACTGACTTTAATTCAGATTTCATCCTTGGACACCCCTTCATGCCTAATAAATTTATATTTGCTTCATGGTATCTATCGAGAGGCTTACAAATTTGGCAAGATTCTGAAAATATTGTCAGGTGGAGAGTTATACCTTTTTAGCTTCAATTGCATCATCTGGTAAAAGTCCATGTACAAGGTACTGCAATATGCTTTTGCCCCAACTATCCGCCACTTAATCCCTTTTGAGTTCCTCTAGTTTTACATCTTCATCTGCATCACATTACATGACATATGACTGGTGTGGTCCTGGAAAGTGTATCAGCCTTCGGGTGGACTCTCCCTGGCCTATATGTGATCTCAAAATCATATGCTTGTAGTCTTAATGCCCACCTTTGCAATCTGGGATTATTGTCTTGGTTTTGCCACTTCAAACTGTGGTGGTCAGTGACTACTGTAAAGCTTCTTCCTTGTAGGTAGTGTTAAAATCTTTTCACTGCATCTTCTAGGGCTAGGCATTCTTTTTCTGTTGTAGAATAGTTCAGTTCATTTGGCTTGAGATCCCTTCCTGCATAGGTTATTACCTTCTCTGGCTGGTCACCTATTTGTGGGGAGAGCACTGCTCCCAGTGAAAATCCACTTGCATCTGTGTACAATGTGAATGGATGGTCAAAACTTGGGTACCCTAGGAGTGGTGGTTCTATTAACCTCTGTTTCATCTCTGTGAATGCTTTGTCACATTTCTCATCCCAAATAAATGGTGTGCCCTTCTTTAAGAGATTGGTTAAGGGTTTGGCTATCTCACTGAAATTCTTGACAAACTTTCTGTAGTAGTTTGTTAACACTACTTTACAAAGTAGCATATATTTTAAAGTATTATTGCAGACCTTGTAATCAAACAACAGTGGAAAATAGTTAGTTACTATAACTGTAATAGTTCAAAATGCAGAAAAGTCGACAAAGCAAAGAAAAGAAAGATTACATAGCAATATCTACTAACATTATACAACTAGTCTAAACATATACAATGTTGGATTTATTGCATCCTCATTCATTATGATAGATTAGAGAGATTCAATGAAAGATATTAATATACACATGTATTCATCCAAGATGAAACAGGAAGTGGCATTGTCTACATGGTACATACTAAAGTAAAGTAAGATCATTCTCTCAATATTTTAGCCGCTTATATAAAATGATAAAATGAGGTCACACTATAATACTATAAATGTAGCAATGTAACCACAGTAAAGTACGGTTGGGTCACATAATCTGTTAACCTTATAAGGAATATTGGAGCAATATAAATATAAGTGTAATGTAGTAAAGGGCTTCTGTGGGGTGGTGTAGCAAGTTAAGCCATTTACTACCAGCAATGACAAGCAGCAGATTGTTGAGAACTTGATTTATTGCATCTTATAACACCTGTAGTCATTCAGAGCACCATAAGTATATGTGACCATTTCAACACTAGTCTTAGAACATTGACTGTCATAAGTTGTAGACTCTTCTCTTATTTTTCAGACTAACTGAACTGACTGACTGACAGACTGAACTGATCTGATCTGTACTTAACTGTCTCCCAACAAAAATGTAGGAGCTTATTTTCAGTAAACACAATACACACTACTCTTCTACTATATGAAAACGAGGCCTTAAAAATACTAAAACAATTGTACTCTGAGTAGCCTAGGTTAAGGCTTACTTTTATAATCATAAATAATAGTATTTGGACATTTATCTATAAACAGCTGAATTCATTATGTTTTCCTATGTATCTATGTGACATTGTACTCTATACCAATTATTCTTATGACATACTCACTGATGTTTCCTAGTGCAATAATTGAAATACAAATGAGAAGCAATAACTAGTTTGAAATGTGTGTATGTTTATATGATATTCAAAGCCATAACTAAGGCTATAGAGGCAAGATAAAGATAGCAAGCTCATGCATGTTAAACTGATCCTATGCAATGATGTTGGTTTGAGCTTATCTGCTCAAGATATATTTACTTTATAATCAGCTAACAAATTTTGTGTCAGTTTATTATACTCAAATGGAGAAAGATTAATATTTCCAGATTGGTGTGGTGATGGTGAGAAAGAGATGTTATTTTTTCCCAGTTATTTTTTTCTCACTTAGTGATATCTGTTATTAATACATTGCAAAGCAAGTGTTAAACACACTACTATTTTAATGTCTCTGAAATTATGTAATGACCAATTACACTTCACACTTCAATCTTCTTTATTACAACATCCATACGGCTGTCAGTCAACACTTTGATTATAGACAATGGTCTCTCTTTTCTAAATAATTCTATACATTAAAGCAAAGTATCTTCTGTTCTATGAAGCTATTGCTGTTGAAAACATCAACATCTTAGATCCATTTACCACTGACTTCACTCTATTGCTTCTATCAAACGTTTCTTCTCTTTGTTTTTTTTTTGTAAAAAATAACACAAATATATATATATATATAATTAAATTCCATCTGTCAGTAAATGTGTGTGATCCAATTTTTAAAACTTGCATGAAACAGTAATGAAACATTCCACATGTAAAGGATTTCCATCTGAGTATAATCCTTGATCACGAAGATTTTTGAAGGAATTTATCCAAAAGTCGCAGACTTCATTTCTTTGATTGGATGTACTTTTACCTGTTCATTGCAAGAACCTCATCATCATATTACATTCTGAAATATGGTTGCAGTAGCTTTATTGTTGAATTTTCAGTGTCACGATCGTATTATTCGTGAAACGATTCCAAACTTCTTAATAGCATTCAAGTAAAACTGTGCCATAACACTGGGATTACTGTTTATTTTTTCAACTTCATGCCAAATTACTTAATCTACTAAATCCATCTATTGCTCCATGAATACCAAAGCCATAAGGTTTTAACTTGTCATATGTCATCAATTTGCCAAACAAAGTTAGGTCCTGTGACAGAATACTTTCTGCGAATCAACCACTTTTCCAAGACTATGTGTTCATGAACAGTTAGCTGATAGTCGTTATTTTAAACTCTTTGGAGGTCTGTGTGTTGTTTTCCACTCATCACATGGGTCGTAGAAATAATCCCAAATTGTAAAATAATGTCCTTTATTCAGATAATATATTAGCATAAAATAGTATAACAATTCGCTCTTATCACTCATCTTCCATTGATATTGTACTGTTGAATTTTGAAGTCAAACTTTTTCAAAAAATTTTTTGTACTAAACAATGTAGCATAATTTGAGGTACCATCTTTAGCTAAAATATAACTTGTAACATGCATAAAAGTTTGCACAAATCAGTTACACAATAGGAAGAAAATAAAGTAGCAGTTGATAAATGTATGAGTCACTATGTATAAGAATTAAAGTCTGTCCACCTCATTAGCTGTGACACTAGAAAGTTAGCACTTCACAGCCCTGTCTTTGCCACTGTGATGAATATGAGAAGGACAAATACCCAGAAAGTAAATCAGATTTTCAAAATGCAAGAGGTAAGAAAACTTTAATGGAACAAACACTAAAAAATACTACTGAATGGAGTAGGAAATGATCAGATAGCAGATGTATATAGTAAACTTTTGTATATGGTAAAGTCTAATGATAAAGGAATTTACAATGATATAAATCGTTAATTTTCAAGTGTCATAGCTCTTGAAATCCTAGTGCAGAAACATATATTTTATAACAGAGTATCACATTAATATTTTACTATTGGGGGTTGACACATAAAAGATTACTTCTTTCTTTCGTTTTTTTGTGTGGTGTAAAACAGTATAGCATTGTCATTAATAGGCTTTTAACTCAATTTGAATTTCAACTCCAAAGTTGTACCCTATTTCCACATCATCAGATCTTAATAAGCATCCCTTGTATAAGAAATCTGCTGTCTTTCCAAATGCAAATAATCTGCTAATTTATTATGTACAGCTTCTGGTGGAATCCACACCTGAGGATTCCTTAGTAGTCAACTGCCTTATGCTGTCGATAATTAGTGTATTTCGCAGCATAAGTGTATTATAAATTTGACATAATTAATCTCACATTTTACTTCAGAATGACGTTCTTTCATGACAAACATATTGTTCAACACTCATAATTATCTAGAAGAAAGCCCAATATTATAACTAGTGATTTACTTTACCACTTTACTATAAAGTCATTGTATCCAAGGCACAATAACAGTGTTATCTTCCTTGTGATGTATATTCAACAAAGCTCATTCTTAGCATTTGTTTTTTGCAGGATCATATTTACAGGGTTTTCAAATTTACCATCTGTGACACTGGTACGGCCATTGGTTGCTGGAGATCACAGACTGCATCTGTCATTGCCACCTCTATCCTTACTCCTTTCTCATCTAAGACTGGCTGTTCAGTCAGTGTGGCCTTTTCTTCAATGGTAGCCATTTTGCACTGAATAAATGCTTTGATAGTCTGTCCACAAATGATTGTTGGCATAGCAATGTCCTGTGGGCACCTGTGTGGCTCTGTGATGGGAAAGGCTTTAGCTTTATGAGGATTATTTTGTGACATCACCCCATGCCTCTGGTATTCCAACCAGAGAGGGGTTGTAATCCTGTTCCAGTTCTGTAAAGGTTCCATCCACTTAGTGGGTACTTACCCTGAGTTATTGTCTGGGAACAAGTATAGCATGCCCTGTGGGCACCTGTGTGGCTCTGTGATGGGAAAGGCTTTAGCTCTATATGAGGATTCTTCTGTGACATCACCCCATACCTCTGGTATTCATACCAGAGAGGGGTGGTATTCCTGTTCCAGTTCTGGGAAGGTTCCATCCACTTAGCGGGTACTTAACCTGAATTATTGTCTGGGAACAAGTTATTAGTTCCTCCTGCTGCTTACAGAATCTCCAGGCAGACCTGGCCTGTACTTGGGGACAATGGCGGTATATCCTCCACCATTTATTCACTCACCACAAAAAAAACATTACAAAGCAGACCACATCCTGTCCATAGAGATAACCAAATCTCTGAGGAGGCCTACACTGCCTTGCAGAATGATCTTGTGGTCCAAACCCATGGTATAATGCAAATCTGAAGCTGGACAGTTCTTCAGATTGGGTAGCCTGTCGATCACCATCAACCTCTCATTCCAAAACTCCAGTTCTCAATGTTATGTTAACGACATCATTCTTGGCATTTGTTTGCAGGATCACTTTTGCAGGGTTTTTAAATTGCCACAGCATCTATTGTAATCACACTAACCACCTTTTCCCGTTTTATAGCATTGGCGCTGAATTAATAAGTCAGTCCACTTGAGCTCAGTCTGCTTCACTTTGTATCTGTTTAATTTCATTCTAATTTTCCATTTTTCAACGACCTTAACATATTGTGTCCAACTTTTGATATCCAACTGATTGCTGTTTGATATCTGCTTTGAAATCATCTGGAGGATATTGGTACTTATTTTATTGTTCATGTAATGGAACAATTGCCTCAGTATGATTTGTTTAATTTGGAGTAAAACTTGATCCTGCATCTGAGACTTGGTTTCAACACCAGCAAATTCAACTGTTATTAAAGAAACAGCTTTCCTTGTCACATTAGAAAGCATGGATTCTTCCAGAGACACAACCTGATTCTGTAATGGAGCATCATCATGGAGCATCAGCTCTCATTTGAAAAAGAGTGACACGATTGAGCAGAAGACAAATCATATATAAAATCATTGGTGCAATATAATCAATTAGCCCTTGTTGTGCTTCTTGTTTCATTTAAATATAAATTTCCCCTTCACTTGACTGAACATATACCAAATGACTCAAACTGTCACCAAGCATCTTTTGTTAGGAGACTGATAATGAGCTATATAAGCTTCCATATAATATATTATGTGGGACTGTTATATAGATTGACTTCTGATGCAGCTTTTCTCCATAATTACTTCCTTGTTCCTCTGTTCTCTTGTTGAACAAAAAAAATATGTTGACAAATGGGAAATACTTTACTCAAGGGACAAACTACGATGATATATTTTGGTTTAAATCCAGTGTTGTTTGAGGTATCACATTTTCTGGACTAGGTCCTGTCCCAGTTACAGCTCAATGATCTCATCAGCAATGAAACTACAGACTCTGATTTTGTCTGATTAATTAAAATGTACTTAATAAGAGAGAATGTAGTAGTGCAAATAACAATGTACAAGCATTTAATGTCATTACATCTTACAAATTCTTGCTTAATACTGTCTGTTTAATACTGTGGGCTTTTATCAGTGGGCTTTGATTTTCTCCGCCAAATAAAATCAAATCATCTACTTTAAGCCATTTTTCATTTTCACAAAAAAGTAATTTTTGTTTATTTTCACATAACAAATTTTAATTATTTACAACTAGAAATACACCAGAAACATGTGAACATGAATTAATATAACAGAATTTAATACTACATAATTTTATTCAGTTTCTTTTTAGACAATGCTGCTGGGAAAAGGGAAATAGATATTGGCGTGTACTAAAGAGGAAGTGTGTTTTCAGCTGAACAGAAAGAATAAAACAAGATTAAAATTCAATTATCTGAGAAAATATTGCATCTGAAACAAAACAAAGTCATATGTTGTCATTCAGTTAGTAATTGCATGTTATAAATATTCATCTTTGGTTTGTGTGTTTTGAGCTTGGACTGTAATTTCTTGATTTATGAGTTAAGATCTGCTATTTTTTCTTTGACATGGTTACAGTACCGCAATTTGTATAACCTGTTAGAAATCCCAGTCTGTTTATATTTTTTGTTGTTGTACAGTTTTTCTTTTGACATTTGTGTTCCAGTGGCAATTTCATGTAAGTCAACTTCATGTAAATCTCTTTCAAGCAGTTCTTTTACTACTCCATGTAAATATGACAATATTGGGAGGTTTGGAGTTGGTGGATGGCTCATGTATGACATTGTAAAACTATTATGCCAATTTTACATTCCTGTCACCTCAATGACATGTTGATCATTCCTTTTCAGCAAAGAGATTTTTGTCTGGTAGTGACATGATCTCTACATTCTAATGGAACTTGCATTTCATGTGTTTCATAAAGCACCAAAGACACAAAGACTGCCCCCTTGTGATAGAACAATGAACCAAACATTGAAAAGAAGTATCACCCTGATTTCCTTCCTCCTCCACCCTTCTTTCTGCAGTGTCTGTGTCTAATCCTTGTATATTGTTGCTAATTTATATATTTATTTTATTTATTTATTTATTTGGGGTTTTACGTCGCTTTCAACACTGTACAGGTCATATCACGATGGGTAGTTGGAAGGGCAGAGGAAACCAGTACATACAGTTCGTTAGGGTTCTGTACTGTAAACTGCCAACCAACGGCAAGCAACTACCAGCTTTCTTACTTGAGCCCATGCGGGGATCGAACCCCGGCCTCAGAGGTGGGAGGCGAGAGTGTTACCACTCTGCCTCCGTGGCCCCCTATTGTTGCTAATGGGACAAGGTTTTCATGCAGTTATTTCTTGTCATGCATGCCATAACAAATATGCTTTGTGTTGCATTTGGGTTTTGCAATTTCATATTTGCAAGCATAACTTCAATGATTTCCCCCCATGGTCTCCATTCAACTTTTATCCAGAACTCATCATATCAACATATCTTCAGACTAGCATATTTGTCCTCCTGTAATTGTGTAACAATTCTTTAATGCCTTCCATTAAGTCTGTAATATATATCTGGATGATTTTGCATACAAACTCATACTTTTCCCGAGCACTGATTATTCTTGCTACCAGATTGACAGATAAAATGACAGATTTTCTTTCAGATCCAAGATTGAACTCACTTTCATATTGCACCCTTAAATGACTGTGACAAGAATAATTTTTCCACCCTGTGTTATGTTCACATTAATTTCATTGAGGTTTTTATTGCAATTGCAATTCTTTTTAATGTGAATGATTGGTGTTGGACCCATGCACCAGCACATATGTCTACATAAGATTTTTAAAAGCTATTTTCAGCTTAGGTGTATACTATATTTTATTTTTGTTCCTGTACCAGCTACAAGGAACAGACTTTTGTCACCTCTTTGGCTCTTCTCCTTTTCAGAGGTGATTGCATTTTCAGAGGCTTTTCTTGGTTGTCCTCCAGTTATTCACCTTGTTGTAGCTTTATCTGAGAAGTTCAACTTGCCTTTTCTTATGCTAATGGGGACCTTTTCTTCATCCCAAGATGATGAGATTAGTCTATGTCAGAGGCATATTCATTATTATTCATGATCAGTGATGTTTGTGGTTCTATTTTTACCATACGAGAGTTAATGAATATGTCCTGTTCGATAGTGTAAAAGTGTGCTGTTCATTATTTGTAAGCTGTCAAAAACAGTTTCAAGTTCTGCCTCGCATATGTTAACTGAGTTTTGGTGTTGATAGCTGTGAATAAGGAAAGTTGACAGAGGTACCTTATACTTGCATTGCAAACATATGCCATCAATTGTATTCACTTCATCAGCAAATCACTCATTGGTCTTTTTGTGATTATCTTACTGAATGACACTGTGTCCTTGTGGTCTTAGTTTGAGATGTCCTGAACCTTTATATCACAATTTCTTGGATATTTGTTTTTACTCACAAGTTTACTGAAAATATATTCAGTAACTGTATCTCTCCATTTTGACCTGTCCAACGTTTTTGTAGTGGAACATACAGACGCAGCTGTATCGTGTTATATGTTGTTCATCTTTGCCTTTTCCTTTTATCCAAGAAATATTATGTCATCCAGCTTCAAGGTGTCAGGAAAGACTTTTGCTTTTTTATTTATTTATAACAATGGCAGCAAACAGCCCCTGGGTTATCACATGAAATATCCACACCCTAAAATATATAAATTCCATCTTGTACATTTTTACAAAATTTTTGAATGAGTCTTTTTCTGATATGTGTGTCTGTCGGGACTCATTTTGCACAGATTCTACACATATTTAACTGTTGCAAAGTCATATGTTTTCCCTTATGTCTATATTATCAACTAATTTTTATGCCAAAAATTAAAAAAGTGTTAACCTTTCATACATATTTAATTTAAAGATAAAACTTATACTGTTTAAGATCTTTTTTTTCTTTGCATAAATTTTTGTCAGTGAAGTGTGTGTGTCAGTCATGTATTCCAACCAGGATAAAACAAAGCACACACTCTTTCCAGACCACAGTTCATAACAGACTACCAGATAATTAAAAAGCTGACAATGAGCAGTTTAAAACTACTGTTGTTATTTTGCCAATGGTCCAGTCCTCGAATTAAACCTTCCTCATGAAATATCATTCTTACCAATATACAAGTTCTTTCAGGCCTGATGTTTTCTTTCCTTTGTTGTAAAGTTTCCATGTATTCCTTTTTGAATCTGCTCTAGATTTAGTTCCAGAGAAATTGAATTTTTAACCACTTCACTCTTCAGATAGTAGTATTGTATGTGTTCAGTCAGTCACAGATTAAAATGAATTATATAGAAGCTGAGAGGTCTATTACACCAGCTTCTTACAGTCAGATTAGATGACAACATTGGTCAGAACCTACTTTATCCAGGATCCATGCGACACTTATGTTATTTCTAATGTCAGTTTAGTTCACCTATATACCTTGACTAGTGAACTTTGGATGCTTGTATTTAGTTACAGCAGTTATTCGAGAATGTACAGGGATCTTGCCAATGAAATTGATATTCTTACATGACAGGACCTCTGAGCCATCTTTAGACATAACATCGACATTTACCATCTTGAAAATCATGCTTTCATTTGACTTGTTCAGTGTAATCAATGTGTATTTTGTACACTTACCAGTTATTCCCACTGAGCATATAAAGTCCCTTGTGTAGAATGTGTGTGCTGATGTCCTATCCAATGATTGCATCAAAATCCTTCATCCTAGCAGCAAAGACTGACATGTATGCATGAGTAGATGATGTGTTTAAATCAATGTTGGCATTGCTGACACTTATGTGTAACAATACTGGTAGGCTCTATTACCCCCGCTGTTCTTATAGGACTTGAGATATGTAAGAATTTGAGGCAGTATGTATTTTAAAATACTTGTGATTTTTTATCATAATAATTTTTATATCATGAAACTCTGCAGATTGTGGGGTTTTTGATAATTGTTCAAACACTTAAAGATGTCTCACCAAAAATAATTTAGCCAAGCAAAAGTTACCTCTCACAATGCGCATGATGTTTTGTCTTATACAGTTGTAACAGGGAAATATTCAAATACACAAATTTAAGTTGTAAAGTTACTATTGTTTATCATAACGTTTTTGTTTTCTTGGTTTAGCTAGTAACTTTTTCAACTCTGGCCTCACAAGCGTGTGGTGTTCCCTCATCACAGAGTACAGTTTTTGGGTCAGCAATATGCTACATACACCTTGAAATCCTATTAAATTCCCTGTGTATTACTCTCACCACCCTGTTTACTACTCACGGCCATTCCGAAGCCCCATTTCATGATCCATGGGCCAATGTGATCTTCAAGCAAAATGCTGCTTCGGTATCACAGAATCTGGGAATTTTCTTTGACAAGCCTTCAAATATTTATCATTAGCCACTTTAATGCTGTCTCTTTGTACCTCTGGTCTGAAATTCATGCCGCCCACTTCTGTATGTACTTTGAAAAACAAAGTGTTCAGTTTGAAATACTTTGATGTAACATCTTGTCCTCCCTTATATAGTGCAGCATTTAATGACAATTCACAAATTTTCTCAAGGAGCCTAGCTTCAAGATCATTTTACACATTTTGTTGGATATATTCTGAAGAGTGGTTATCAACAAAATAATGAGATTGATAGGCTTGTTGTACAATCTTGTGATATCTCAGTGTAGTTTGAGTCTGTTTAACCAAGGTATAGTTGCAAAACTGGTTTACTATTTGAAACTGCCGTCTGTGCTAACTTTACTTTCTGCTCTAGGATCCTCTTTTCTTTCTCTGCTAATGAGTCATCATCAGATAATTGAAATTGTAGAAACTCAAGCTTTGATAGTTTTTGACTTTTGACTGTATGTATACAATGGTGAATTATCCAGGACAAGTGAATTGACAACATAAGGGTCATTTGCTAATGCCAGGTCAAGTTCATGTAAATCATTTTCAAATAAGTCATGGTGCTTTTTCACAATTCCTCAGAGAATGTGCATGTATGGAGGACAGACATGAGAAATGTGAATGTCTTGCAATGGGTTATGTATGTCTTTCTTGTATGATGACGCCAACTTTTGCTGTGATCCTGCAGCTTCAAACTTTTCATGATCTCTCTTAATCTTTGACAGAGTCCTTCTTGCACATTGGCCTATTTTCAAAAACCACTTGCAAGTTACTTTTCTTGATGAGACACTACAGACAAGGGTGTGTACCATTTTACCTCAACAGACCAAACAAGGAGCACAAAAAGGCATAGTCGCCAAACGAAAATACTTTGATATTTTTTCTATTCCACTGAATGTTTTGAAGGGTGTTCAGCTGCTCTATATGAAGTTTTGTTAATTGCTCCAAATTGTGCATGAAAACACAACTGTATTCTCTTTTGGCCTGGCCTTATATCCAAGAAACTTTAATTCTGACGATTGTTGAGTGTTGTGTGGTTCATTTCCAATGCCAGCAATGAAGTTCCTAACTCCTGAAAGTTGTTTTGCCCTCTTTCTTTTTAGTGGATAAGGTACGAAGTTGCTCTTTTTTCTTGCCTTTATAAACTTTTGCAAATACATAGGCTACCCTCTTGTCTTGCAAGTGATTGTTGATTTATCTTGGGGAAAATTGAACTCTCTGTTAGTCAGATGAGTATGTACTTGCTCTTCACCATGTGTTACATTTTGGGCAAGAATTGGAGAAGTTTGAATTTCCATATCAGTTTTAGATCTTGAAATGGCAGATGTCAATGCTCTTGTTTTTGGAGTAATTATCACAAGGTCCGAACTGCACTGATTTGGAAATTCATCTGGCAAATCACTTTAGCAAAAATGCAGTCTGAAAGTTCAAAGGGCCATCTTCTTGGCACTTAACACACTGTATATCAAGGTATGTAAGCTGTTGCTGAAATCTCTCTTTTGCAACTTTAATGTCAGTAAAATGAATAATGCTTTGACACTCAGGACACATAATATAATCTGTTTGTTCACATGGGAAAGCTTTTGAGAGACACTGAACAAAAGTAATGCTTGCAGAGGGTTCTAACTGATTGTTTTGAGAAAATATTCAAGCCAATTTTGCAAATGAATGTTTCTTTCTGTGCTTCAGAGATCCCATAAATTTCAAAATCTGAAACATGATGAACTGGTGTGTTATCGAAAACGTGGGAAAATTATGAACAACTTCATTATCCCAAGTATTTTGGGTTTTTTTTGACAGAAATGGCCAGTCTTTGTAGCTGTTTTTCTTCCAGCTTTTTGTTCACTATAAATTTGACAGACCTTACAGCCAATTCTTCTATGAGGTTGGAATTTTTTTGACGTTTTCTGCCAATTACTTTTTACCTTTAAAAACAGATATATCAATTTTTGGGCTTTCAGATTTCACTTTTGCATGTTTTCATCGTAACACGTTGATAGCACATTTTCTTTGGCAACAAATTTTCATTTGCAACATCAATTCCATAAAACTGTAAATTTCATCTAACTGGGACAATTTTTTTCTTATTTGAGCAAATGTTTGAGCCCTTTGTCCATGTATTTTACGCTTGTTACTTAAACAACTGTATGATATTCTAATGAATACATTGTTTTAGATGTATTATACAGTGGTCCAAACTTAATAATATTCTAATTATCATAACTAACAATGAAACAGCACAGATTTGTGCAAAACACTCCTATCGAGAGTAAAACTATATTGTTTTAAAACTGTACTTTGTAGAGCAAAACAAAAGAGTATTAGGAAATGAATCCTATCTATTTAAAGCTTATTATTTGTGGAATATACTGGTACCAAGTATAAGGCCATATAAAATCACGCCATTTGTACATCATTCCACGAAAAAGGTGTCTAGAAATCCAAAATTTAAAAAAAAAATAAGAAAGCAAAGAAACAGCATCTAGGAATGAAATGTTGATAACTGTAGTTGCTTCTTTTTTGAAAACCTAAAACAAGGTACTTTTATGCACGAGTCTTATTTTGGTGGCTGGGAAGGACTTCCATTCCCAGATAAGCTTGGGTTGAATCAAATTTTCTGAACTTCTTCCCATCTGCTAATGACAAAGGGATATTGTTCCTCCTTTGTGGACTGACTTTAAGGCTGTCTGAAAATCCCTTCAAATTCTCACTGATCCGTTTTTCTGTACCACTAATACAATGGGGCCTGTCCCATTTATGGAATATGACTGGAGTCAGTATGTGCTCATTTTGAAACCTGACTATTTTGTGTCCAGCCTTTTCTCGGAAAAAAATATGGAACATTTCTGTGCTTCATAAATTTGTGGTGACAATTTTCAGTTTTTTTCCCTTAATATACAATGAGCAAATCCATCTGCCACCTCTGTATTTGCTGTTTCACAGTTTGCTTGACTTGTTGTCCGGTTACTTTAAGCTTTTGTTTAAGTATGGTTTCAAAATAACCAAACAGCTTTCTGTATCCAAAGTGCTCCTTAAAGATACTCAATGACATCACACTAACTTCTGATTCAGTGTACACAGCTGTTAGAAGAATCATTCTGTTGATGCAATGATTTACCATTTCACCCTTTTTCTTTCTGGCACCTGATTTTCTAGTTTTTTTTTACATGAATGCTGCACATGTCCAGGCTTCTCACATCTGTAGCACACTGTATTTTTGAAGTAGCAAGTAGTAGGTGTTTGATTGTTTTTGCCCAAACATCAAAAACAGCATTTTCCTTATGTATAAATAGTGTGCTGCTAATATCTCTGGATCTTTTTTGAATTTGAATTGCTGAAGACTTTGACTGCATGAAGTTCAGTAGCATACTTGGAAGTGTTTTCAGTTGTAATATTAGGCAAGATCTGCATGTGCCCAAAATTTGTTTTATATGGACTCAGATTTCAATCCACATACTGACCTATCATCCAAAAATTTATCAAAACTCCAATGAGTGTAGATTTTTCTTATTTAGGCTATAAAGTCTCTGATGCTTCTCCCTCTGTTTGCTTTATTTTTTTCGAATTCTGAACTAGTCTGTAATTTTTAAAGGTTCAGAGTTGAAGTGGTTTTTAACATTTTTAGAAATATCATCATATGTCTTTGAATTCAGGTCTCTCAGTAGCATAAAAACGTTTCAAAAGTGAGCATGTTCTTAGGCCAATGAAACTTAAAATAGCCAGTCACTTACCCTATTTGTCTTTTACTGCATAAAATGATCTGCTGTTTCAGTGTAGGATTATCAGTCCTAAAACATCATCAAAAGTCTATTTTCCAAAAATATCCATTAATGGTAGTTTGTTATTTTGCACTTAAAACATGGACAATACCACAATATATTCATACTATAAACTTTGAGTCTTAAGCAAGACTAGTATATTTCAATTTCAAATAGACTAGTTAATTTAATTAAACTATCAATATTCCTCTGTCGTTCACTTTTTTATGTAGTCAAGAATGTTGTTGTTATTTAGACAATATTCATTTATTTAAAACACTTGAGCTTTCAAAACATTTCATGTAATTTATCCTTGTAACTTACTTTATGAAATATTTTCTCAATCTTCTTGAGTTCTTGAGAATGAAACATTTCTGTACTGAAATTTACATATTACCACAGATTCCTCGTGGCTAATGTTGTGTCTTTGATGGGTAAACAAGAACTACTGTATACATAATACACAATGCACAGCACCTTCTTTTAAATCCTATTTCATGTCTGTTACTATAGTATTTTTCACCATGATAGATAAGACAGAATAAGTTTCTTAATGGGAAATATATAATAGATAATAGAACCAGAATCACAAGGCAGTTACTACATGTGTCATGAATATATTTAAACAGTCTAACTCTTGAACCTAGCACAATGAATTATCAGTTATGATTGGATTTTATTTTTTTATTCATTCTGGAACACTAGGAACAGCATCTGTTTTGCATTTCCTGAAAAAAAACCGGCTGCACTTTTTACTTTCTACCCTGTGTATAGTTACAACCTTTGATATTTTTATGGGTGTATTGTTTAAATAGCATGCAAGGAAACACTATAAATGACATATGGTGTGTCTTTTAGCAACTTTACCTCTCCACAAACACTTCTATGATGTTTTTTTTGTGTTGTTACGGTTGAATACTATCCTAAGAGCTGCAAAGGAGTAAATGTATGGAAGGACTGTTACAGTTGATTCTTACTGCATTTTAATATTAACACAGCATTCTTATATGTTGACTGATTATATTTTTCATCAGTGTCTTATGTGAGTTTTTATATCAGACTTGTCACAATATTTCAGTGCATTCAGTTTTAAGTGACAATTGAGAAGCAGGAGCTGGTTTCTCAAAAGGACACAGTCCAGACATAGGCTTAAAGTTAAGGCTAAAGGTCACCAATAAAATATTTTGACAGAAAATAAAGGGTCACATGACTTTGAAAACCAATGTGAATATATGATAAGCTTGGTCCTAACTAAAATATTCTCTGTGAAATCCGTTTAAGTCCCCAGACGTAGCTAAGGTATCTAAGCTATTTAGGTCTCTGACTTGACCTAAGTCTATGCTTAGTCCAAGACCCCTGGTGTAGAGTGAAGAATTTCATGTGACATTTCATGTCACATTTATATTTACCACAATGACTGTCTTGCATAGATTGTATTGCTTAAAATAAATAATAAGAACATACAGCTAAATAATCATATAGGCTACTATTTGCAAGTCCGACATATCTAGCTGCAATTTGTATTTACTACTGGGGTGCTTAAGTTAATACTTTGCATGAAACTTAGAAACCAAATGAATTAAGAATCTCTACTAAATCAGTTTTCTTATACTTTTTTGACTGTAGGTTAATATGTGCTCATTTCAAGTTAATGTTTTACCAAGTATGAGAGTTTTAACCATTAAATTTTTTTTTCTTTTTTTCTTTTTACTATGTGACATTATTTTAAAAAGCACATAATATCTTGGAAACAATGTTGATTGTACAGGGTGTTCATAATAATAATGAATAATTATCAAAAATTGTTATTTTGAGCAGAGTTTTGATGTTTTGTGGTGACTTTTTCTACGAGATGTACCAAATCTTTTAATTCAAAGAACCATAGTTGCAAACCAGCATGTAATTGTATTAATTCAGATAAGATCTTCAATTACTTCATAATACACACTACAAAGTTAATCTTGACACAATGCTGCAAGTAAGAAACTCGCCTAGATATGGAAGATCCGGGTTGGATCAAAGATAGACCAAGAGATCCCAGATAGTTGAACAGAACATTTAAAATGACAGTCTATCATTGAGTCCGATCACCAGAATGTCAGGGATGTTGATTAATATTGTCACGGTCAGACCCCAGCTAACTAGTGTGTTAGCCAGAGAAAATAACACTATAGGAAGGAAAGAATTGTTTAACAAAATAATTTATTTACAATATGTTAGACAGAATATACATTTAAAAGGATACTAACTTCTTAAATTCTTTCTTACAGATCACTTGCACATTATAGTTCATATAGCTTGATCAGTGTTCAAATAGAAGGTATTGCCTGATCACTTGAAAGTTTGTAGTCACCTGGTCTTGTATCAGTTGTAAGAACTCCTTTGAAGAGTTGGCTGCCTCTGATTGATGTAACTTTAAGAACAAATTGTTAGACTGTAACTGATGTAAGAATCTCCTCTGCACTATGCTTGATTTCTTGTCCCTGAGGTCTTCCTCGAGGCTCCCCCTTTATTGCTGTGCTCGACTGTTTTGCTCTTATGGCCTGCACTCCCACTTAATCTGCTGGATAGTGTCTTTTCCCCATACCAATTCGGTTAATCAGTTAAAAAGTCCTATTTTTAACACTCTTTCAAAGTTTCGAGTTGGCAATACAATTTCATCTGGGGTATAGAATTCATGTTCTAACCACATTAATCTGCAACTATTAGATGTCCAGCTTATATAGAGAAGTGATCAGGAACCTTAGCATTACAACATGCAGATTTCCTCTGCACTATGCTTGATTTCTTGTCCCCGAGGTTTTCCACGAGTCTCCCCCTTTATTGCTGTGCTCAACTTTTTTGCTCTTATGGACAGCACTCCCAGTTAATCTGCTGGATAGTGTCATTTTCCTCACACCAATCAGGTTCGTCAGTTAAAAAGTCCTTGGATTATTTTTTAACAATCTTTCAAAGTTTTGAATCAGCAATGCAGTTTCATCTGAGGTATAGAACTCCTGTTATAACAATGCTATCTGCAACTATGAGATGTCCAGCTTATATAGAGAAGGCATCCTACAGCTGAATCTATAATAATTACTCATTATAAATATTTCTTGGAAGGAATCCTGTTTTTTTTTTGTTTTTTTTTATTTCTTTTTGACTTGTACAATTTAATAGTCTTTTTACAAGAAGTGCACATATACAATGATTAATTTCAATTGAAAGTAAAGAACAAAATTAAAACTTTTAGACAAAGAAATTGAACAAATGCTTAACATATTATTAACATTCACTGTGCTGCTATTATTTTGATAACCATTTTTCCCTTTTGGCATCTGACAAAATATTAATTATATACATAACAGTAAATCTAAGACCATAAAGAAGCCAAATTTTAACATACAGTTACAAAACAGATCAATATACATTATTTTATTTTAAATGTTTTATTTACTGTACGGTATGTTGTTAACATTTAGTGGTCATTAATAATTTTCTTAAAACACTGCTTTTTACATTTATGTATCAGACAAAATATCAATCCTCTAAATACCAACAAATAGGTTTTTCCAGGTGTGCCAAATTTTGTTAAATTTTTCTGTGGAGAAATTGATTTTAGCTAAGTGACTCTGTTCTACAAATTTGCATTTGATTTCTTTTTGCAGGTCAAAAATAATTACTTGTATTTTCTTCCTTGAACAACTAAAAATATAGTAACGAGTGATTATTAACAAAAAATTGACAGGCCAAAAATAGTCATTTGATTCTGTATAGCCCAATATCATTGCAGTTTTGCCGACGTCGGGCCAACGGCTTTTTTACCGTCGGGCCAACGTTGGCCCAACGTCGGCAAACCACCAGTAAAAATTATATTGTATGCATAGCATGAGCCAATCAGATACTGTTCACCAACAACTTTTTTGGTGTAAATTTATAACAAGAATATCATTTTTATGTGTAAAATTGTTAAATGGTTAGCTAAAATTTGTGGGCTGACTGAAATATGACTTTTAGATATACCATAATTAATAATTTTTTTCTAAGTTTCCCCAAATCCCCTATTATTGCTCGCCGCCATCTTGAATAAAAATCCACCGTTGGCCCAACGTCGGCCCAAAGTCGGCAAAATATAGAGAAATCTAACATGAATAGTGGTTGGCAAGCCACCGTCGGCCCAACGTCGGCAAAATCTGCCGACCTTGCGACCAACAGCCAACGTCTGTCCGACGGTGGGATGCTATCTGGGTTTATGGAAAAGTAACACACTGGATGTTCAATTCCCTCATCATTTGCTTGCAGTAATATGGCTCCTTCACCCATGTCACTTGCATCAATATTCAAAATAAATGGTTAGCATAAATCTAGAGCCACCAAAACAGGTACTGAACACAACAATTATTTGATATTGTCAAAAGCATGTTGACAGTTTGAGGTCCAATGATATTTCAATCTTTGTTCAATAATTCTGTCAATGGTACTTCTATGTCAGAGAAATGCTAACAAAATCTAATGCAATACCAGCCATTCCCAGAAATCTCATAAGACCTTTTCTATTCTCTGGAGTAGGAAATTTGACATGTGCTTAATATTTGCCTCCACAGAGGTTACCTTTCCCATGCCCACAACATGCCCTAGATAAATGACCTTTGCAGTAAGATTGACAGCTGATAACCTACAGAAGACTGCCTCTGGCCTATTCAAATGCTCTGACCCGGAATGTCATCTACATATATTCCTACATCTTTCAAACCATTGAGACATTTGTTCATTATTCTTTGAAAAGTAACCTGTGAGTTTTTCATTCCAAATAGGATGACATCAGGGGTAATCAGGCAAAAATTTCTTTGGCTGTATCAGTCAGTGGAATGTACCAATGGATATAAACTTAGCCTGTCCAATTTTATCAATAATTCACTTTGCCAAAATCTTTTCAGTATCTCTGAGAACCGTCCTGTTTGGGTGCCAGTATAGATGGGGATGGCAACTGCTCTGGCTCTGTTCTCTTATGTTATTTTCCAACATATACTTAAGTTCCTTCCTCATCTGTTTAAGTTTAAGAGGATTCACCCTGTAGGGGTGCTGCTTAACTGGCATAGCATTGCCTACATCATGTTAAATTAAGTTAGTTTTCCTTGGCACATCAGACTACATACCTGTGTACTTTTCTTTCAATTTCATATGAGCCTTGGAACCTTACTTTCAAAACATTCACTGGAACAGGTAACCAGACTAATATTTTATCACCCAGTTTGAAGGAATGCTTTTGGACCTTTCAGTCACATAGCCTCTTCATTTTGCCTTGTGAATGTTTCATGTTTGTGTGAGCTAGTTCACAAACTTGCTGCAGCCTACCTCTGAACCAATCAATATAATTTAGTAAATGCAAATTTGAAGGTTCCCAGATAACCAAGTCTTATTACCAATTTCAAAGGCTCACACATTGTTTGGCCAAAAACCTGTTCAAATGGACTAAATCCTAAAGATTCTTGATATGATTCTCTCACTGTGAACATCACTAGATCCAAAATTTTATCCCAATTATTCTCAAGCTCAAAAAATAAGTCCTAATCATGATTTAAAGGTTGAGTGAAATCACTCTAAACCACCTTAGGACTGAGGATGATAGGCACTGGTCTTAATTTGCTTTGCCCCTAGCTGATGGACAACTTGTTGGAATTAGTGGGACAGAAAGATTGATCTTTGGTTAGAGTGTATTTCTTTGGGCAAACCTGCTAAAGTGAAAAAAAAACTTTGTTAGGGCCTTAGAAAACTCTGTGGTACTAATGCTTGAAAGAGGTATTGCTTCAGGGAAACTTGTGGCTGCACACATAATGTTTAGTGTGTACTAATTCTAGTCTTAGTTTTCTTAGACTTCCTGTCCAATAGATGAGCCCGAATCAAGGGACAAAACTCCCTCTAACAACAAGGACTTGGTTGCTCCAGTATTTCGCAAAATTGTAATAGGTGCTGACCCTGAAAGTTTGTCTATTGACATTGACCCTTCTGAAATGAAGAAGCTTCAAATTTGTCTACTTCTTTCAGTACTAAGCAATTTGCCTTACATGAAATAAACCCATTTAGGCTTGTCTGATTTTCTTTCTTCCTTTTCAGCGACCAGCAATCTGACATACCATGACTAAACTTTCTGCCATGGCTTTTTACTCATATTGTCCAATTCAGTAGAAGCCTGTGGATTCTGAGCATTGGTATTATTTGTTGATACATTTTCCTGGGGAGATTTACTGCCAAAGGAATTTTATTTGAGAGATCCATTGATTTTTTTTCTGACAAAGTGATTTTTGTCAGCAAGGGCCTAATCATCAACCGTTGAGGTTGTTTTTGCCAAAGTTTGTACATTTTGTTCATCGAAATGAACTTTGACATTGTCAAGGATACACCTTTTCGACTCTTCGAATAAATTACTTGCCTTAGCCTGTCAAATTCATGTCTTACTTGTTTGGTATTGCACCATCTATCAAAGTATGTCTTCTTCTCATGGGCAAATTCAACAAATGTTTGATTTTCACGCTTTCTGAAAGTATGAAATTTTTGTCTATATGCCACTGGCACCAGCTCATAGGCCTTCAAAATAGCCATTTTGACTTTTTCATAATCAAATGATTCTTCCTCACAAAGGGAAGAGTATGTTTCCTGCACTTGACCTTTTGGTACACTTTGTAGCAATACTGGCCACACTTTCTTTGGCCATTCCAAGTTAACTGCTACTTTCTCAAAGAGCTGGAGGTATTTTTCCAGTTCAGTTTCATTGGAAACAGATACCATTCTCACATGCTTACTGAGATCAAACTTTCCAATTGTTGAATCTCCTTGGGTCTTTTTAATCTCTATTTATTTTGCCCTAACTTCCAATTCTTCTTCTTTTAACTCAAGTTCTTAAGTTTAATTTCTTTTTGAACTTGAATCTGAACCTTTCTAAATCTTTTTCAGCCAGTCTGATTTCTTTTTCAATCCTGAGCCATTTCAGCTCAGATAGCCCAGTAGATTCCACATCAAGAGGGGGTACTTCTCAAGTGCCTCACCACTGAGCATATCTTTATCAACTAAATGGTCAAAAATAATATGCCTCAACTAATCCTTACAGTGACTTTTTAACTTAAGTTTCAACCTCAAACTTCTAACACTCTTAAATGTTAACTCAACCTTTTTAAATGTTCCTATTTTCTCAAGGGAGGCTACTTCAACAAAACCTGTACTGTTGACCATTACTTTTTTGTATTGAAACTGATTTATACACAACCGAATTATTCTTTACAAGAGATCCTCTGATTTTAATTTCCAATTAGAACTTTTTATTTTGGTTGATCGTGGAAGAGCTCACAATTCTTCCTGTCTGTAAAGATCGCAACCTAGTGTGTTAGCCAGAGAAAATGGCACAACAGGAAGTAAAGAATTTTTCTAACAAAACTATTTTTTTACAATATGGACAAACCAGTGTTAAACCAACCAAGACAAAATATGCATTTGAAATGATAATAATTTAAACTTGTGTAACTGTTAATGACTTAAAAACTTATGTTATCAAGATATTATTTTAATTGTTTCTTACAGATCCTTTACAGATTATAGTTCATATAGTGTGATCAATGTTAAACTAGAATGTATTGCCTGATCACTTGAAAGTTTGTAGTCACCTGGTCTTGTATCAGTTGTAAGAACTGCTTTAGATAGATAGATTTTATTGCAGACTTAAAGTCCATATATGTTACATCAAATTTAAGAATGTAATAATAAATAACAAGAATAAGTAGGTTTTCAGGAAAAAAAACAAATAAGCAAACATAAAAATGTATATAAAAACAGTTTCAGTTGAAACATATCAAAGAGCAGAAAACACTTATAGCAAAATACCAAACAATTCATATAGAAAAAAACTGAACTGCAATAATACTTGTAGTAATATGTAGTAATACAGCTATGTAAAAACTGAAATAGTAGTAAAGGTTTTATGAGGTATTTGATTTATGAAAAGTTATGTACAGTGTCTATGTACCTTTTCATATAAGGACTTGCATAGAAGAGAAAGCAGTCTGATAGACATTTAGTTATACAATTATCACATGTTAAAAGACGTGTATAAAATCCATGAAGGGATTTCCTGATTAGGACATCAAGGGAATCTACACTGTTTGCTACAAACATTTCACTAGCACTGTACTGAAAGCTATCTCATTTATACAATATGAATCTGCAAAGGCCTTTATTATAAGCAGTATGCATTTTGGCAACCGCTGCCTTGTTTGAGTTGTACCATAACTGTGCACAGTATAAGTTACAGCAAAATGACTGGAAAAGTTTGATTTTAATATATGTTGAACATACCAGGAAATTCCGGATAAGCATATTACTCCTACAGTACTTGTCAGAATTATCAGAACAATCACTAGTTACAATAACACCAAGATATTTAGCTTTATGTACAAACTGTAAGATATTCCCATTTATTGTAAGAGTTGGGGTGTGATCAATTTTCAAAGATTTTCCTGTAAAACACATGCACATACTCTTTTTAGGATTAAAGCTTTTGTAAGCTATTAGGAGATGAGGACAGCAAAGACATGTCATCAGCATATGGAATATTATTATTCATTTCACCATTGAAATTACAGCCAGCATTGCAACTACTCAGTTTATAACATAGTTCATTTATGTACAGATTAAAAATATAGGGTGACAGAATTCCACCTTGTCTTACACCATTGCTCACATGAAAGCTAGCTGAAAAAGGTTATCCCATTTAACATGAAAAGTTTGTTGGGAATACCCGTACATAATTAATTTGACAACAAAAATAGGAACACCACATTTTAACATTTTCCCAAACAATTTGTAATGATTCACCCTTTCAAATTCTTTAGATGCATCTATGAAACATACATATACTGGTCTTGATTTATGGCCATAATAATGTACAATTTGTTTAAAAGAGAAGATACACATATCCATAGATAGATTCTTTTTGAAGCCAAATTGGTTATCACAACTGATCAGGATACTTTCATATCTATTAAGTATTGTAAGCTCAATTAGCTTTGATACAACAGTAGTTAGCGAGATAGGTCTATAGTTGTTTGCATCAGCAATATTCCTCGCACTGTCTTTCACTAAAGGTAGCATCACTGTCTTTATGCAGTCATCTGGTATATAATTATGAATGAACATACATGTGATACATATTGACAGGATGGCAATAAATTTATATGAGGCATACTTAAAATGTTCACTGCTTAGATTGTCATGACCAGGAGATTTTCCAGCTTTTTGGGCTTTTATGGCATGCTTCATTTCTGTAATGGTGAAGAATTTAAATGAAACTGTTTAATTATTAATAATCTTTTAATTCCATAAAAAACGGGCAAAGTGCCTCAGTAAATTAACTCTTATTGGACTTAACAGTAGAAATCAATAGTCACATAGCACACCGCCTCTAATAATAACCTCAACCAATCCCTGCCTCTTTGAGATAGGCCTCTTAGAAATGGACCCAGTAATTGGTGACAAGTGATATGTGTTAGTGTACAGTGACTAGTATAAGAGCCTCAGCCTTGAGCTGAGAGGAGGAGAATGACAAGTGAAAAAACATGAAATAGTACGCAGAGGGGGAGAGCTTAGTTGGCTCTCTCACTTGAGAGAATGTGTTGAATTATAATTGGGACTTGTGTTTATTGAACTAGAATAAACTGTGAAAGAGTTATCAAGTGTTTCACTTCTGTCTTTGTGGCGATCCTAAACCTCTCAATAGTTGCTGCCAAGCGAGTACAGACAGAAGTGGACATAGTGGAGATCTGGGAATCCACAGCTGCCCCAAGGCACTGCTGGGGTCCACCTAAAAACTTCCCCCTAAACTAACATTTGGACAATTTCCTCAGTGGTTACAATCATATCTTTATGGAACTCAACAGATGTTAACATTTCCACGTCAATTTTCATTTCTTCTGTAGGTGCACAAGAGTTTAGTAGATTACTGTAATGATCTTTCCACATATTAGCAATATTCTCTGTTCTGGACACACCATTTATAATTGCAGTAGTAGAGTTACCACACTTGCTTAAAAGAGTTGACTGCCTCTGATTGATGTAACTTCAAGAACAACTTGTTAGACTGTGACTGATGTAAGAATCTCCTCTGCACTATGCTTGATTTCTTGTTCCTGAGGTCTTCCACAAGTTTCCCCCTTTATTACTGTGCTCGACTGTTTTGCTGTTATTAACTGCACTTCCGGTTAATCTGCGGATTTTGTCTTTTTCCCCACACCAATTCGGTTCCTCAGTTAAAAAGTCCTGTTTTTAATAATCTTTCAAAGTTTCGGATTGGCAATACAATTTTATCTGGGGTATAGAATTCATGTTCTAACAACGTTAATCTGCAACTATTAGATGTCCAGCTTATATAGACAAGTTATCAGGAACCTTACCATTACAACATACATATTATCTAAAAATCAACATCCTAAAGTTGAACTTACATTAATTACTCCTAATAAATTTTTCTTGCAAGGAATCCTGTTTTGTTAAAACTGTAACTCACCTATTTTACAATTCGAAATACTTTACCTTATAAATAACCCTTATCATGATATGAAATTGTAGGTCATTATCTGGAACATGTCTCTGCTGTAAACAGCTAGAATGTACACTCACACACACCTACATTTTTCTTATTCTATCACAATATCCATACCCAAGACTCTGTCTTTGAGTTGAGAGAATGTCAATCATAAGAGAGCTTGGACTGTACTTATGCAACCAGATTGGCTACACAATAGGAAAATTGCCACACTAAACACTAGATGAAGCTATACAATGATCTTGGGGTATTTTTGTGAATGAGGGACCCACCCATTATGAATTCCATAAACATTTAGAAAATTGTGGTATTTACAGATATGTCGACGGCTCTGTCTTATAACACATTTGTGTTACTTCATTGTTTTTATTACATCTAAATTTACCTGTTCATCAGTTTCCTAGAGCAATTTATCTAGCACTTTTTCTGTAAAAAAAGTAACATTTTCTGGTCACAGACTTCCTTCTCATTGTGTAAATTTCCTAAAATAGTGTTTATGGATAGAACATTAATAGAAGTTGGGTACCCAGTCAGTAAAAGGGAGCCTTGAATCTCACTAGAAATTAACATCACCAAAAAATTGTTTAAGTTTTTTCCAGAAAATGTCAAATGGTTCAGTGCTCACAGATTTTGACTTATAGTGTAAATTTGTTGTCTTACTTTCTCTTGAATGCAGTCAAAATTTAAGCTTTGCCTCCTGTTAAACAACAAGGGTCATATTGGGACAATCCCTCAGCATGCCACTTGTCAAAACCCAAGCAGCAGTGACAGCCTGTGATTTGATGCAAAACCTGCTGACCCACAAGGCCACTGAGGACCTGATATAACCTTTACCAAAATACTATAAACATTGTTATTATCATTTTGAATTTACAGGGTAAATATACATTATGTCTGTTATTGTATAAACGTCACTGTCATCATTATGTTGTTTTCAGGTGGACTGTTTCCAATCTTTCCACACACAGACCAGACTGAGGAGCCCTCAATGTATGGAGTCATCAAGATCAGCAAGTCACTTGTGTAAGATTAATTTAATTTTAAATCACATCAATAAACAATAAATCCTAATGACTAAACACTGGTGAGGATGATGACAAAGATTTAAATATAATGCACAGCCCACCTGCATTAGTAAAAATATGAGCTAAAATTTAATCTTGATGTTATATCTCGATCGCACAGTCCCGTACTGGCCTTGCAAGCTACATAAGATCATAAAATATTTAACTTGTCAGGGTTTGTTTGTGCTTCAATGCATTTTTTGCTTTTGGCTACATTTTTTCACTGTGTTCAACACAGCACAAACAGTCATTTTTTCATGTGGCTTCGTTTTCTGAAATACTTGAAAAAAGTCTCACCTGCTAAACTCAGTTTACACACTGTAGGAATACAGAGGTGGGATGGCTCTATGACATGGCTTGTTTTTTTAAAACATGCAATATCCACATATATGTACTCTTTATGGAACAATAATGACAAGGTCCTGAAGCACAATTCAGTTATATCTTGAATCCGGCACTATGGAACACTAAAGACTCCATTAGTCTTAAAGCGGGCATCAATATTACTTTCAGTTTTAAGATATATACCATGCCAACTTTGTATCATCATTTCACAAGAACAAATTTGAAAGTGAGTGCTACAATGACAAAAATGTAATTTATACAGAATATTCATTGTATCCTGTGTCCCAGCTTTTGTATAGAAGTGCTACAAACCTTAGTATTTTCACCCTAATTACCTTAATCCAGTGCTAGCGTGATTCAAAATCTATATAAGTTCTCTTGATGATCACACA
This sequence comes from Sabellastarte sp. h YS-2021, assembly GCA_964017235.1. Lineage (NCBI taxonomy): Eukaryota > Metazoa > Annelida > Polychaeta > Sabellida > Sabellidae > Sabellastarte > Sabellastarte sp. h YS-2021. The sequence continues at coordinate 147,653,121 of OZ024931.1, forward strand.
TAACTCGTAGCAAATTCAACAAAGGCTATGTTCTCAGGGATAAAAATGTTATGTCCCAACTGAACCATTGAATAGAAAATTTTAATGGAAGACCTTTTCTGTTACTGCCAGTCCATAAACTAGGGGAAAATCTCTCTCTCTATACTAAGCATTTAAAAACACAATTGAAAGCATGTCCTTTTCACCAAGAGTATAATTATATCCCCAGATGAAAGCCAGGGATATATTGGTTTCACGTACATCAAGCCGCCGCAGCAGCTGCCGCCACGGTACGTTTTGCCTTGTGTGTGCGATAACTCATAAACTCTGTCACAGATTTCATTCAAGCTTGGCACACACATGTATTAGGTCAGGAAAGGAACCCTATTGTTAGGTGACCTTAAACTCCCAATAATAAAGACGCTATGGCCACCTTAAGGTCAGAAATTTAACTTTTGGCCAATTAATGCCCTGTAGGTCAAAAACAATGTGGATCATCTGGGTCAAGTTTTATCTGGAAACAAATTAATATATTCTCCTTACATATGCCAGAAATCAAGACTTTATGTTAAGGTTAAAATTGTTTTGAGGTCCTTAAAGACCATACATAGACATACAAATACCCAATTTATTGACTTTTTTACAACTTTTAAGCCCTATAACTGTCATACTATGCCGCTGATACAGCTGAAATCTCATCTGTGAATATAATAATATGTTCTTTTTTTCATGTACCAAAACCCAAGGCTTTAAGTAGATATTTAGCCTGTATGTTAGGCCCATGAACAATCTACCCAGAGGACCTAAAAAATAAAAGTGGTTTCACCCCAAAAATGGAAAATAGGTTATAATAATAGTGAATCCTAAAAAATGGTTGCTGCAAAAACAACCATTGCATGCTGGTGGCGTGACAGATGGCCTGTTTGGGGATATGTTGGCATTGAGTCGGCTCAACCTAGTTATGTAATATTATCTTGCCTATTTGCTCCTCTACATGATTCTTTACTCAGTTAAATATTGTTTATGTTTAACCAAAGTGTTGTGTTGTTTGTTTGTTAAGATACATAGAGCTAGCTAAGGTTGATACAGGTTTAACATCCTGTTCAACACATTGTATAGGTCATATCCGAATGGTTAGTTTTAAGGACATAGGAAACCTTCAGTAAGCAATTACCAACTTTCCCAAAGGTTTAGGTCTGGAGTTCAAACCACTGACCTCAAAGGTGGGCGGCAAGTGTGTTCACCACTAGACAACTGAGCTCCCTCATGCAACTGACAATGTACTACTTCACACATTGTGCACAATAAAAGTCTCTTAAACGTCTGTTATATACACTTTGTAATATGAGGTATATTTGTAACATTTGTTATTTCCCTTTTAAGCTCAACCATTGGAGAATGTGTAGTCAAGACAGAAGATTCTCCAGTCAAGGTGGAGCCAGTTGCTACCCAACCTGATGAAGAACCCATCAAAGCCAGGACAGACTTCACCACTGCCGCAGCATCTGCTCCATCTAAGAACCTTACCAGACTCTCAGTGTACATGTCAAACCTTCCTGTCCTGGAGCGTTCCAATACTGTGTCTCCTGAGAAAAGCACCTCGCAAGAGAAAAGGGAAAAAAGAAGGCTTAGCCTCACTCAATACAGACAGCGCAAAGATGGTACTACAGGTTCAGAGAATGATCAAAGTTCCATATCGTATGACCAAATTGACAACGGACACACTGAAACTGTTGCAAGTGATTCAAGCACTGATGGTGACATAAATACAACTAAGATAATTCACGTTGATGCCAACGACGATATTCCAAGTCAACAGAATGAAGTAACAGGTATTGTAAATTCTGAAAGTGGTGTTGACACACAAAATGATTCTCAACCTTGCTCAGGAATAGTGCAACCAGTTGATGACTCAGGAACCTATATACACGGAAAACAGCTGCAAATGGAACAGAATTTGGACATTGCCACAAATAAAACACAACAATGCAAAATGGTAGTGAGTCAAGCTACATCACTAGTGGACAACAGTCAATATGAAACTACCTTTTCCAAGCAAGTATTCGACAATGAACCAATGTTTACAGGTGAACGTCAAGGCACTATTTTAAACTCAATCTCTCAAGATTTGCTAAATTTGGAGAAATCAGTTGATAATGGCATTTCGCAAGAAGGAATTTCTATGTTAGCACCAACCCCTGCGAAATTAATACCATTGTATGCTCAAGCAGTGTCTGAGACCGAGAGTAATATTACACCTGTGCAATTCATGAAGGAAGGGGAGCCAGAAAATCCTAAACCAATGCAATCTAAACAAGTATTGGACAACGAACCAATATTTACAGATGAAAGTCAAGGCACTATTTTAAACTCAAGCTCTCAAGGTTTGCCAGATTTGGAGAAATCAGTTGATAATGGCATTTCTCAAGAAGAAAATTCTACATTAGCACCAACACTTGCGAAATTGATACCATTGTTTGCTGAAACAGTGTCTGAGACTGAGAGTAATATTACACCTATGCAATTCATAAAGGAAGGGGAGCCAGAAAATCCCAAACAAATGCATCCTCCTCAGCAGAATTTTCAAATACCAAGCAACTTGTTAATCCAGACTGAGAGAGATCAGCAAATAGTACATCCAGTTGCTACAGTTAAAGAAATGATTGAATCTGATTACAGCAGGTATACGGTTATAGAGCCAGTTGAATCAGATGCACATGAAACTAGTAACAGAACTGAAGCTGTGAGTAACACTATTAAAAGTGAACCCAATTTTTTAGAAGATGAGATGTATCCAGACCTTCCTGATCTAAGTGACATGAATGACACACTTGGAGGTGAGGAAAGTAACTTTCATCCAGGAGAATCTGTCAGTTTTAAGAAGACAGAATCAATTCTATTCACACCAGAAATATACACCAAAATTCTAGATCATTTGGACACACTGAAATTGTTATTGGGAGAAACAGCATTACAAAATTCTGCAGCTCATCGAGAACGCTGCATGTCAATGGTGGACAAGATAGGTGATAGGCTAATAGGAAATCGCTTGCGCAAAACTTGTCTAACGAGGAGCTTTGGTTTGGGAACTGATGGTGTTACCACAAGAAATCCTTCAAAAGAAGTACAAACTGAATTTGAACATAACACAACAGAACTGCTGAGTAAATCTGAGGGAAGTGAAGAAATGCAGTCCACTGATAACGAGTCTGTAAATAAGAAAGCGAGTAGAATTGCCAATCACAAAGGTGGTAGAAAGAATGAATCAGAAGATTTGAAGAACAGGAAGATAGGAACAGGAGATGGAAGAAAAACTAGCAAACAAAAAAGTGCTACTGAAGTTAAAGAGGTAAATAAGTCAGGAAAAGCCAGCAGGAAAAGAAAGTACAGTGAAGACAGTGACAATACTGAGGATGAGGCTGAGGGATATTTTACCATGTTACTCAAACTCAATGGAGCACTAGAAGAAGAAAAGAGACGCAGTAAAACCTTTACCAGAGTTCAGAAGACCTCTGTTCGTCGTTTCAGAAAGTCAAATGTTGAAAGTAATCATCCCAACTCAGCTGTAGTACCCCAAGTGCAGGAACACAATGAGAGGCGTTATGCAGGCACTCCTGAATTTGGTGTGTCATCCTATGAAACTAGCCCAGTCACTCTTGTTGATGGGCGTTTGATGTATAACAAGCAGGATAATTATAGTGCTGGAAATGGCCAGTACTCACTGGACAAGCCAATGCATAGTGTTTCCAGCATCAGCCAGATGCCAGTAGTACCAGCTCAGCCAGTTGCAGTACATTGGAATTCGGCTGAAGGTAGACAACAGGCAACTTACCATGCAACAGAAGCAAAATATTCAAATGGCCACAGACAGATCATCAATTCAAATGTCATACATCATGGAAATGGAAATCACACTATGAATAATAGAGAACATCCACCTGCTGCACCCCAAGAGTGCAATGGCTACCCTGCCAAAACATTGAAACAACATGATAGTACTGTGCAAACTCATGCACAGGTGTATGGTAACAATGCACCAGTAAATAGTCAAGTGCTACCTTATAGTCAAGGTCAAGTGCTTACCCCTACAGAGTACCCAACAAATAGCCTGGAATCGGACATTCAGAAGTCCCTACATGATGTTGATCTCAGACAAGCTACTTACCAGGGTCCCGAGACCTCATCAGCGAACAGTATTCCGTCTTCTACTGATAGCATTGTGACATATGAAAATGCTGTGTCTACAACGGTACAGCCTGGTGTAAGCACTAACACTACATTGGTGGATACGACCACAGAAACATCCTCGTATTACACTGACAGCAGTGTCACAGTCTTCAACCAAGAGCAGGTCATAGACCAGAACATGGAGTCTGAAATGATTGACATATTAGAAATCTTACATGAGGGATCAGCTCCTGAAGGTGTTATTCTTAAGAAACCTAAAGGTCGAAGCAAGCGGGCACGTAAGAAAAGGAGGGCAATAGCTGAAGCAGAAAAGCTTCACTCACTAGTGGTAATGGCTCAAAAGATTGAGCAACAACAGAAACTGAATGTGTTGTCTGAAAAACAGAAGAAAAGGGAATTTTACAAAAAAATCATCCACACTTATGCCGGGAAAGGGGATAAACAAATGAAGCCAAAGGATGAAGAATCCATGATTCTTGAATGTGTGGAACAACTAATGGAAAATCAGTCTGATACAGAAGAGGGAAGTACCAAGACAGAAAGCACTGATGCACCCAATAAACGGAAGGGTGAAGAAGACTTTGCCATGGATGAATATGATGGTTTTTCTGAAGGTGCTTCAAAAAAGCCTGCTGATGCGGATTGTCAGGTAATTGAAACTAGTCGACACGAACAATATCTTCCAAAAACCAAAGGAGGGAAATTTAAGCGAAGAGATGAGCGGAGTGCTTCTAGAGACAGGTCAGTTTATTCCCCTAGTGATAGAAGTCACAGGGCAAGAAGTACAAGTCCCAGTAGAAGCCGCTATGATAAAAACAGGTGGCAGATAGGACATGACATGGGTACCCAGCAGCATCTGAAACTTGGCTCCACAGAGCAAAAGCAGCAGATGTTTCAGAGCTGGAATCATGCCAGATATATCGCCCATCTCTACGCAACAGCGAACAAAATAACCTTTGGAAGTGAAAGCACAAAGTCATGGAGATCAAAGACTGCGGCATCGTTAAAAGCAATACGGGAGAGAAAGGTCACGGTCAGTGAAGATATCTTTGACAGCAACAAGGCTTTGAAGAAACCAGGTGGCATGAGCTTCAGGCAACGCGACAAAGCTGAGCAGGAGAACTTTGATAATGTTAGTTATTTAAAAGATTTAAACACTCTTGAGGCTTTTTTTGAATTCTATAATTGTAAGTACTGTATCCTTGAAGTCTTACAGAAAGCCGCTGAAGATAAGAAAAATCATCCAGAAAAAGACAAGTCCATCCTCAAGAAACTATGCAAGAAACTAGACAACCTACTGGAAAAACTGTGCAATGCTCGCAAGCTCCTGGAGGTGCAGGAGAAACAGAAACTGTCTCCGTCTGACAGGACCATTGTGAAAAGAGCATGCGACGAGTGTATCGACATGATAGAAAACATACGTAGGGAGATGCGTAGACACAAGGAAGATGTTAAGTGAGACAACCAAGGAATATGATGTAATGATACCCATCTGCTGGCTTCCTGCTGTTATTCAGCACACAACTTGTTAAAGGAGCATGGGATGCTTATTATTAGAACATCCATTAACTCACAAATACAAGTTATAACTATACTTATGTTAATATTATGCTAAGAAACATTCCTGCCTACCTTTAAGGGGTGATAGTTTCTGCATGAAGTTTGTGCACTGTGATCAAAAACTACCAATCAGTTTTCACCTACACTGGTGCTCGACATGACCAATCCTTAAACAGCTTACTAAGCAGTCTTGGTTGTAGATAAAATTGGTTGTTTACTTTCTTCCTGGTCATATTTGACACTTTTTAAAAAATTGTAAACCTACATTTAATATCTGACTGTATCAACAGGAAGTTATTCTTCATGCTCATTGTTGTTTTTATGTGTAATATACACACTTGTGCAGTTGTAATGGATAAAATAATAATGACATTTCTTGTATTTTGAAGGCAAGGCAAAGATATGCCTGGCATGCTGTGTTATGTATTGTGTTAAAATGGCTTCATGTGCTCTATCGAGAGAGCATTTAATACTGACTCTTAATTATAATTTTTATCTATATATTTCTGCTTGACATTTTCATTCATGAATACTAAGTTTTTATGACCCGGTGTGTAATATATTTATGGCCCCAAGGGGAGTTTTGTTGATGCTGATACTATAATCCTTAATTGGACATTGCCAATTATTATACAGATGCATTCATCCCAGTTTTTACAAGAGAAGAAAGCACATATTTTGTTTTCACAATGTTTACATTTGTTTGTGCTATGTTCACTTCGGTAAATTCATTCTTTATCTTCCAAAATGCAAGATGTATTGCTTATACAAGTATGACACTGGAACTGTGTTTGTGACCAGTTGTCTAGTTTAAGAACTATGTTCTTCGAACAGATGGTTTAGGCAGATTGCTTGAAATGCCCAGATCACAGAGCAGGTGGTATTGTCTATATTCATTGGCGCTTTCTCTAACTGGTCATTCATCTATCTTCTGCAACATTTCTGATAGTTAGGTTTGCATATTGTTACACTCCTTTTTCCCATAGCCAACCAAACTCAAGTTTTAAACTCTTCAACATTTCCACCTCCACTCGCAATATTAAGTCATAACTTGGATAACCGCTAAACTGCAGGGAGTTGGTACCATTTCTGTCTCCATTCTGTTGTCTTTCCTGTTAATTCTGTGTTAATCTGACTCTTCCAGTATCTCCAGTAATGTTGTACGATTGGAATAATGCTATCTTATATTTACGGTACCTCTTCTATAAATTTTGTGTGTCCTGCCATGGCCATTGTTCCTCCACATATTTTGACCCTCCTCTGTAGCAAATCAAATGAAAGATGTGTAGCTGGGTTTTACCAGTACAGTATTCCACCTCTAGTCTGTTGCCATCTAACTACTTCTAAAAATACTGCCTGTATTGTGGTTGGGTATCAGAAATCTCTATTTTGACGACCATATTGCTTAGCTTAGTAATTTGAAATAATGGAGAGGCCACGGTGGCAGAGTGGTAACACTCGTCTCCCACATCTGAGGTCGGGGTTCGGTTCCCGGCCCTACCTCAAGTGGGAAAGCTGGTAGTTGCTTGCAGTTTACAGTACGGAACCTTGACCAACTGTATATACTGGTTTCCTCTGCCCTTCCAACTACCCGTCGTGATATGACCTGTACAGTGTTCAAAGCAACATAAAACCCCAAATAAATAAATAAATAGAAACAATGGTTACCAAAAATCCTCGTTTCAGCTTGTCATGTGTCAGTAAAAGTGGATTTAATTGTTTTAAAGAAATGACATTGATATATGTAACAATTGTAAATATTCTTAATCCAAAAATATGACTTAGTAATAATTTCATGGTGCTTTTGAATGCAGTTTTATTTGAAATAAGGACCTCAAATTGACATCTAGGCAATCAACATACAGCTTACAAATAAGTGTTGTATTGAAGTTTTTAATTGGCCACCGATTGCTTTCAGTGGTAAAGTTATTCAGTGCCTGTTGATGTGTGTCTCAGATTACCAAGGGAAACAATCAAATACAGAGATGTAAGTAACTGTATATCTTAAAAGACATAGTTTTATTATTTTTCTATTTTTGTTATTTTTTCAAAAAAATATAAAAAATGGGATAAAAAATAGATAAGTTAACAGAGACTGCCACTGTAGCAACGTTTTACAAAACATGTTAATATTTGTTATAGTTTAAACATAAAATGTTCTTATTTTTGACTTGTTAACTCTCTTTTATTCTATTAAGCACACACCTAAGATTATATTCACCCAAGGTCTTAGTCAAGCCTTTAAACTTAACTTTTGTACAAAAATATATCCAACTTAAGCCTGGAATTTGGGCAAATCCTTTGGAAAATATGGTCCAGTTTCATAAAAATGACTTAAACGTATGGGTTTTGTCTTAGACTTAGACTTAATCTGTGGAGCTTAGACAAAGGCAGCTATGTCTAATATTTTGTTAAGTTTGGGCTTAAAGGTAAATTCACCTGCATGTAACTTAATGTGGTTATGGTGTAGATACTCATACAAAAAGTTTTGGCCAATGCAACTTTGTCAAAACATGTTCAGTGCCTTTCCCCTGTGTGATTTTTTTTCTAAAGAAAATAACGTTAATGGTAATCATTCTGTCAAATTCTTCCAAACCTGCAGGAATCTACTGAAAATGTGATTAAGGTACTCACGCCGTGGCTGAGTGGTAACTTCGAAATCTTGCTGCAATCTATTAATAACTTGCTGCATTACAACATTCCAACTACACATCTTTTGCATTGGGTCAAAATTTGGCCAACTTTAAGTAGCTATTGCTCAGCTATGGAATGAGCTACAGTTCTGCAAGTTTACTATGTTACGCCTAACCTAAAAGTAGGTGAATAACATATTTCAACAAAATTCTCTAAATGCAATAGTTTTCAAGTTACAAGTGATTTGCTCAACAGTGAAAACCTCAAAGTACTCTGCTATGGAATGAGCTACAGGTCTTCAACTTCATTATGTCATAACTTACTCCAGCATAGTAAATTATGTATTCAAAGAAAGTCACTATGTGTGATACTTTCAAAGAAATTGGACACATTCTCATTTTGAAATTGTGCTACAAATCAGGAAGTATCTATTACTCGCTCAGCTAGTGCAACAGAGCTCTAAACTATGCCCCATCTTATAGCTAAAGATCAAGTACATGAACAATGTATTTAACAGAAACACTCTAAATGTAATAGTTTCAGAGTTACAAGTCATTTACTCAGATCAGCTAAAATGGTCATAGCTATGTTAAAATGCTACTGATTTTGTCGAAATTCAGTCCTTCTCTATTCTGGCACTTGGCAATGTTATAGGGAAAAAATGAGAAACCCAGCTTCAAAATTGTGGCCTAGAATGTGTTACAAACATACATACATACAAACAAACAAACTGACTGACCAACATACTTCGAAATCAAAAGATATGGAAGTAAGAAATGAAGCACATTGTACAAGAAAAAACATAAAAGAAAAATGGTCTTTGAAAGTCCATAAGTAGAGTATACCTTGTATGTTGTTCTCGTCAAACAGTTTGAATGTATAGGGAAGACTACGATTTGTTCCCAAGCATTACCCAATCCATAAAAATGTCCATTTAAACTGACTCAAGTACCACTAGAACTGATTGTTAGGTTTATTTTGAAGAACTGCAACATAAAATGTAAGACTATTTGTAATTATTAAAGGATAATTTACAAAGCAGACTCCAATCAGTGTGTAATTGAAAAAATGAGACAACAATCATATAACTTGTTTCATGTTTAACAAAAGATGGTCACTTTTTATCATTGTCATCAAAATTAGAAAAAAAATGTCATTTCAAGATGTTTTACTTGTATAACATTATTTTAAAAAATTGACAAGATATTGGTTACCAGTTTTCCTAAATTAGGAGGTTTATCTCCTGTTTGCAAATAGTTAATACTGTAAGTTTCCTCAGTAACTCACCCTGTCTTGCAATAACTTGCAGTCCTTACTGGCTGCTGGCTGTCGAACGGGACATAAAAACACATACTTCCAATTTTTCCAGTCCTGCCTAGAAGAGTGAACATTCCAATATTCAGATTAACCTCAATGTGAGATACTAGAAAGTCATGTGAACTTTCATTGCAGAAAAGATTTGTTTCTTCTCGATGTAGTAGAGAACAAACAGAAAACATAATTCAGGTTAAGGGTATTTATATCTAAACACATATCTAAACCTAAGTTTTGTGATATAAGATTTGGAAATATAGCTGCCCTTCTTCAACCTGATGCAAGACTTGCATCATTGAGATTTGTTATTACCTCTAAGGAGCATATTTTGGTTTTGGTGGTATGACTCTGTCATTTAGCAAACTAATTCGGACAAATTTCACTGACATTTTTTTCAGAAAATGTAGACAATAACACAAGGGACAGATGTCTTGGTTTTGGTTGCAGATGAAGATCACCATAAGGATATGGGATATTTTGGAAGTATTGTGCCTTGTCGGATGTATGCACTCTCTGGGTGATCTTATGTGCTTAAGTTATTTTGAATTTTTATACCTATCCTCGATGAACAGGTTTTCGATATGGCAATGTAAACAGACAAAGAAGAGTATCAAAATGAATGCAGCCAAAGTGATCAGAAATATACCAACAAAGTTAAATCCACGAAGTCTCTATTTCAGTGTGATTGCATATCCACTCTAAAATATGATAAAAACACCATCCCAAAACGAGGATATGAGCTTTTAGTTTGAATGATTGAAAATGTGAATATATCAAAAAACCCGTACATCGGCTATATATTTGACAACTCTTTATTTTAGCATTCATTGTTTAAACTTGCCTTAGAAGATAGATGGCGTGGGTTCGATTCATGGTAGAGGCAGACAACCACTTAAAATGGCAGTCTTTAATTAGGTCCTATCCCCAGTGACAGGTTAAAGAACCTCAGAGATACTGATAAATAATCACCTCTGGCACTTTTGGTGACCTCTGCCTTTCAGTTTAAGGAGAATGTCAGTCTCTAGAGTCTGTATTTGTGCAGTTGGAATGGGTTAAATATCACTGTGAATCATGTATTAAATGAGATATTGTTCTGATTATAAACATACATTATTTCTTCAATTAACAAGTGTAGCATGTTAAACCAAAATGTTCATATAAATATATGATAAAATACACTGTTTCTTCAAATACCAATTTCCATATAGTTCAGCATGCTAAACCAAAATGTTCATATAAACTTAGTTTTGGACAAACAACGCGCAAGTCATAGCAGGATTTAAATGAATATCATCTATTACATACATTGTATGTCTCTAGCCTTTCTGGAGACTCAAATTTCTTTATAAAATTTTAGTGCACATTTTATGTAATAGGAAAATTTCCCAAATGGTATGTACAAAGATATGTCATGAATGAAGACAACAATATCATATCTTATACCACTGTATAGCATAAGTATTATGTTATTAATCTTTATGAGTGAACTATTTTTCTTATAATATCTGATCTTTCATTTCCAACATCGTGTGTGAATAATAAGCAATATAAGTAAATATTTAAAGAAAGATTGGCAAAAAAAAAACAATTATATATGTACATGTATATAGGATATGGCCACCAATTCGGTATGGATTTAAATACAACAGAAAAAGAGCAGAATCTCTATAAAATATCTTTCTAATAATGAATATGATGAATTTGTTGTTTCAATAATTTAGAAAATATTGATAAAAATGAGAACTTGTTTACCAATTTGCAATGCTAATTTTCCAAGGTATGGACATTTCATACCTGGACAATAAGTACCTAGACATTTCATATCCATCTGAGAACATTTTGTATAAAAATTTAAAATGCTCTAGTACTATATAACTCTACCGTGAGTGTAGTACTAGTAATGAAAAGTATTGGTAAATACTTGAGCCTACAGCAAGGTTTATATGTCTACTATAAAACAGCTAAATGACTGTCGAACAGTTGACAGTTGAGATAAATGATAACATCCGTTTCAGGCTTGTTTTATCTTTTTTCCCTTTTGTCTCTTCATCTTGAACCCAGAAGTAGATAAGCTTGTTCTGTGTTTTGTTTAACTTTGTCAATCCAAAATTAATGGGCCTCTAACAACGAAGGTTTAAAATAAATATAATAGCCTGGATAAAGCTCACAAGAGTTTTTATTAGGCCTGGAGTCTGAGTCATCCAACCAGACCGAGTTTTCGTTAAAAATTTCTCTTCAATATGTGACAATGTAGATGTTTGCACTACCCAAAATCAATAAAAATTAGATACTGGACTTTCGAGTAACTTGGTGAAATTTCAACTTTACATTTAACATTTCAAGAATTGACTAAAATATGCATTACATTCCCATAATAAGGACATTTTATATGAATGGCGGACAATACTCCAGAGGACAATACCCCACGGGGACAAAACGCAGTTGTAATTTTAGAGAAAAATTACATGATAAAACACATTAAAAATATTTTATTTATTCTTTGTTGAACATTTAATTATAATCAAGTAAACATATAAATTTATATTGAATGAAAGCACCATAACCCTGCAGAAAAAATTAAAATACTTTTTTTCCAATCATAGAAATATTACAGTGTCTAATACCATTTAAAAAAGCCATCTAGAGTTTAGGCCCATATTCCATTTCTCACAGTAATTGTTAGTAGCCATATTTTTACGGGATTTTGTCCATCAGGGAATTGGTCATTTATACACCACTGAAAATATTTAACAAAAATACTGGGAAATGTTTGTCAGTCATTTGACATTTTTAGGAAAGTAGAACATTTTTAAGCTTATCGCCGCACGTTAACACTCTAAGAGGAAAACTACATCATCTAGGTTCACTGCATGATATCTTTATAGGGGGGTAAGTTTCTCTGGGAAGAAAATTCATTCAAGAAAATTCATCCTCATTCTGAAAAACAAGATGGCTGCCACGGGCATTTCTTTGAAAATTATCTACATTTTTCTACTGGCAGTTTCTCATGGGTAGAAGGTTGAATCTCTTCATAGGTGATATGTATAACATATATACATGTCCTCTACAACCTTGCAGACATTTGACCTTGAAGTTCTTAATTCAAGGACATCCATGGAGTGCCAAAGTAACCCACATAGTGGACTTTAAAAGGGGTTATATCTCCCTTAATATTGGTCCCAGAGGTTTGCAATGTGAAACCAACTTATAGAAAATCATGTGCTGCGAATCTTTTGATATGGCCAGATGTGACCTTGGACCCCTCCTTCAAGGTTAAATGAGGATAGTCAAACTTAAAAGTGCTTATAACTCACTTATTATTGGTCCTAGAGGTTTGGGATGGTAAACCAACCTATAGAAAATCATGGGCTGGGAATCTTCTGGTGTGGTCGGATTTGACCCTGGGCCCCTTCTACAAGGTCAAACGAGGATATCCAAACTTAAAAGGCCTTATAATTCACTTATAATTGGTACTAGAGGTTTGGGATGGTAAAGCAACTTATAGGAAATCATGGGTTGGGAATCTATTGATGTGGTCAAATTTGACCTTGAACCCCTCCTTCAAGGTTATATGAATAGAGCCAAACTTAAAAGTGCTTATAACTCGCTTATTATTGGTCCTAGAGGTTTGGGATGGCAAAGTAACCTATAGGAAATCATGGGCTGGGAATCTTTTGATGTGGTCAGATTTGACCTTGGCCGCTTCTTCAAGGTCAAACGAGGATAGCCAAACTTAAAAGTGCTTATAACTCGCTTATTATTGGTCCTAGAGGTTTGGGATATCAAACCAACCTATAGGGAATCATGGGCTGGGAATCTTCTGGTGTGGTCGGATTTGACCTTGGGCACCTTCTTCAAGGTCAAACGAGGATAACCATACTTAAAAGTGCTTATAACTTGTTTTTATTGGTCCTAGAGGTTTGGGATGGGAAACCAACTTACAGGAAATCATGGGCTGGGAATCTTTTGATGTGATCAGATTTGACCTTGGACTCCTCCTTCAAGGTCAAACGAGGATAGCCAAACTTAAAAGTGCTTATAACTCGCTTATTATTGGTCCAAGAGATTTGGGATGGCAAACCAACCTATAGGTAATCATGAACTGGGAATCTTTTGGTATGGATTTGACCCTGAACCCCAGCATCAAGGTTAAATGAGGCTAGATAAAGTTAAAAGTGATTATAATTCGCTTAATATTGGTCCTGGAGGTTTGGGATGGTAAACCAACCTATAGGAAATCATGGGCTCAGAATAGTTTGGTGTGGTCGGATTTGACCTTGGGCCCCTCCTTCAAGGTCAGACGAGGATAGCCAAACTTAAAAGTGCTTATAACTCGCTTATTATTGGTCCTGGAGGTTTCGGATGGTAAACCAAACTATAGGAAATCATGGGCTGGGAATCTTTTGATGTGGTCGGATTTGACCTTGGACCCCTCCTTCAAGGTCATACGAGGATAGCCAAACTGAAAAGTGCTTATAACTCACTTATTATTGGTTCTAGAGGTTTGCAATGGTAAACCAAACTATAGGAAATCATGGGCTGGGAGTCTTTTCATGTGGTCAGATTTGACCTTGAGGCCCTCCTTCAAGGTCAAACGAGGATAGCCAAACTTAAAAGTGCTTATAACTCGCTTATTATTGGTCCTAGAGGTTTGCAATGTGAAACCACGTTATAGGAAATCATGGGCTGAGAATCTTCTGAAGTGGTTAGATTTGACCTTGAGCCCCTCCTTCAAACTTAAAGGGGTTTATAACTCGTTTATTATTGATCCTAGAGGTTTGCAATGTGAAACCAGGATATTGTGGGCTGGAAATCTTCTGATGTCAGATTTGACCTTTGGCCCCTCCTTCAAGGTCAAATGATGGTTCGCTGGCATTGGTGAGTTGTCTTTCCGGTGGATACAGATTTGCATCGGTTCTCCGATGTGTAGGTCTAGTTTTATTTATTTTTATTAATTTCACTGTATATGTACATAGTTATACATTTGAACATAACATGATAGTAGTTCATATATTATAGGAAGTATGATTTGGAATCAGTCTAGATTCTTTTATATAGCATTATGTTATACATACATACATACATATATACATTTATATAGCGCTAATTTCAGAGAACCTGTTCATTAGCGCTTTGGCAGTGATTTTAACAGAACTGATTTTTATCTATGTACAAAGAATGTGATAAAGTTCCTAGTTGACAGATTGTATTGAGTAAGCTTGTTTGAAGAGATAAGTCTTTAGTTGTTTCTTGAATGAGCTGACTGATGAACTGGTACGGATATAAATTGGTAGGTGATTCCAGAGTTCAGATGCTGCCTTTTCGAATGCTTTATCACCGTAGTTTTTTAGTCGCGTCCTTGGAACACGCAGCAAGAAGCTGTCAGCTGATCTGAGAGCACGTGTTGAGGTATAAGGAGTGAGCAGTTCAGAGAGGTATTCTGGACCTTGTCCATTTATGCATTTGAAGGTAATCAGTAGAATTTTGAATTCTATCCTTTGTTGGATTGGGAGCCAATGAAGCTTTTTTAAGAGTGGTGTGACAGAGTCGAATGTCCTTTTGTGAAAGATGAGCTTGGCAGCGCAGTTGAGAACTCTTTGGAGCTTATTTTTGAGACCCGAGGGACAATTGTAGAGCAGGCAGTTATAAAGGTCAAGGCGAGAGGTGACAAAGGCATGTACCAAAGTGACACATGCACTTTTGGTGAGAAATTTCCTGATCTTGAACAAGTTTCTGAGATGAAACCAGGCTGTTGATGTTATTTGATTGACATGCTGTTTCATTGTCAGTTCTGAGTCGATGTATACACCAATGTTTTTGACACAGTCTTTTACTTCAATATTTGTGTTGCCAACAAGTATGGTATGGATGTTCGATTTATGTAACTGTGATTTGGTTCCAACCATTAAAACTTCTGTCTTGTCATCATTTAATTTTAAATAGTTGGTGGTCATCCATGATTTGATTTCTTTGCAGCAGTCTTCAATTTTATGAATAGCAGATTGAACTGAGTTTTGGTCCTTTGGATTGCAATGGACATACAATTGTGAATCATCTGCATAAAAATGAGGAGATACTGATTTCGACCTAATCACTCGACCCACTGGCTCGGTGAAATCGGAGTATTCACTAGGGCCCAAAATGGAACCCTGCGGGACATACAGTGTTAGTCTAACTTCATTTGAGACAAAGTGTTCTACCATGACCTTTTGACACCTGTTGTGGAGATAGGACTTGATCCATTTGTGTGCCTTTCCAACTATTCCAAACTGGTTTTGAAGCCTTTCAAGGAGAATTTGATGGTTTACAGTGTCGAATGCTGCTGAGAGATCTAGCAGGACTAGAATACTGCATTCCCCTCTGTCAGCAGCCATGAGCAAATCGTTCATGATCTTCAGAGTGGCAGTTTCTGTGCTATGATTCCGTCTGTATGCAGATTGGAACTTTTCTCTCAAACAGTTTGAATCTTTATAATTGTTCAGTCTGTGTGCAACCACCCGTTCTAGAAGTTTTGAGGCAAAGGACAAATTCGATACTGGGCGGTAGTTTTTAAGTATTTCTGGATTCAAAGAGTTCTTTTTCAATAGTGGAGTGACAATAGATTTTTTGAAACTGGAAGGCACTATTCCTGAGTGTAGTGATGCATTGATTATCTTGGTGAAGATAGGAGCAAAGGTTTTGCTGCATTGTTTTACTATTGCAGTTGGGACTGGGTCGAGGCTGCATTGCTTGTTAGGACATCCGAGAATCAGCTTCTGGATTTCTTCTTCATTTGTGGAACAGAGTGTCTCTAATCTAGAAGTAGCAGGGACATCAAACTCATGTGGATCTGCACCTGTTTGTTCTGCGTGTAGACCTTCCAGAATTTTGTCAATTTTCTGGATGAAGAAATCATTGAATATCTGGGGGAGTGAGGATTTGTCGCCACTTGGTAAGAAAGTTATTTTTTTCTTTTGCAGGAGAGAATTTAAAATACCAAAAAGCTTCTTTTGGTCACCTTTACACTCATCAATGCTCTTTGTGTAAAACAAAGTCTTTGCACGTTTGATCGCTTCAGTCACATCATTTTTGGCACCCTTCCATGCTATAAGATTTGAAGGGGTTTTGTGAAGTTTCCACCGTCTTTCTAATCTGTGTCTCTTTCTTCGGAGATCTCCTATGGAGTTGCTGTACCAAGGTACAGTTTGTCTATCTGATACAAGTTTTGTGATTTCGGGGGCATGTTTATTGAGGAGATCCTTTAAAGTGGTGTCATACAGATTGGTCAAGATATCAACATCTTCAGAGTTGCAATGAAATAGGTCAGAGTTTTTAGGTCCCTTTCAAAGCTATCAAGGTTGATAGCTTTTAGTTTTCTATACTGTACCTTCTTTTTCCTATACTTAACTAACTCAGTATGTAATCTGAAAGAGACCAGATAGTGATCTGATAGTTGTGGATCAGTAACATGGACTTCAGTGATATGCTCTTCTGATCTGGTCATCACCAGGTCAAGAGTATGTGACTTATTATGAGTGGCACATCCTACGTGTTGCTTAATTCCAAAAGTAGTGAGGGTATTTTGTAGAAAGGATGCTAAGCTGTCGTTTGTATCTTCAACATGAATATTGAAGTCACCCATAATCAGCAACTGTTCGTTTTGGATGACGAGTGACTCTAACAGTGTAGGGAATTCTTCTTTGAACTGTGATATTTTCAGGTTATTGGATTGGGAAGGAGGTGGTCTGTAAATGACAATAATCCTGAAGGTTTTTGAATTGGAAACAAGAGTAGCTTCAACCAGCTCAAAGCTATGGAAATTATCCCTGGTGTTACACTGAGTGATATGCAGGTGTTCATTGTGAACTAGTGCCACCCCTCCACCCTTTCCAGCTTGCCTGGGTGTGTGAATGATGTCATACTTTAAAGGGCACATTTCACCGGGAGTGATGTAATCCTCATCTGTAAGCCAAGTCTCTGTGACAGCTATTAGGTCTAATGAGTTATCTAAAATCATTTCCTGGAAGTCAATGACTTTGTTTCTTATAGATCTTGTGTTGATCACACCAACTTTGATTCCTTCATTTGTCACATCAGGTTTGCTACTAGCCCCAGAGGGTTGATGAACTTGTGAGCAGTTATTGGAGAAAAGCTTAAAAAGTCAACAGTTCTGAAAAAAACATGAATGCCTTTTTGTTTCTCTTACGCCACAATTAACATACCCAAAACTAAAAAAAAATATTTACATTACACATATACCACAGATGTATATATCTTTTGTCATAAAATGATAACCGAAGGATTAAAAAGTCTACCCAAAGGTCCATTAGCCTAACACTGTTATCCAAATGTTCATCAGCAAAACATTTTTCAGCAAAATATTCACTGCAAAACATCTGTCAGCCAAATGTTGTCTTGCCCAACAGCTGGACAACTAGGTTGGGGTTTAATCCAACAGTATGATGGTACATACTCAGGTTAGTTGTTAGGACCAAGTCCATGCTGACTGGACACAATTAGCATTCCTTATGTCAGAATAAACATTCATGTAAATCAACGTCTATATGAGACCATAGAGGACAATCCTTTAACAAGATCAGTGGGAGAGGGCATACCTCCACTAAGGGCCAACACCACAGTTTGTGGGAGATAACAAAATATACTTTTAACATAAAATGGCTTTTGTATAAGCATAATGCTAACCCAGAGAGAGCCTATATGTCTTAACATTAGGAGTAGCCATAAATACCAAACATATGGTCTACTAAAAATACATCATAAAACAACCACTGTTTTTGGCAAACCCATATAACACCCCACCCTTAAAATTGACGGAGTCATTACAAACACTCTTTATGACAACACCTTTAACGTCTGCTTTTCTAGTTATTACACAATAACTTTTCATAAAGTATTTTTTTAAATTTATGTGAAACAATGTGAAATGACACTTTTTGTAGGGAAGACAAAGTTATTCTAGAAAAGTAGACGAGTAGAAATTAAAGGTGTTGTTATAACGAGTGGGGTTTTTATTCTGGTCAATTTTAAGGGTGGGCCTTTTATGGGTTTGACAAAAAACAGTGGCTTTTTATGGTGTTTTTTAAGGTTCCCCAAACATATATGTGATGTTAGAAAAACATTTAGCACAGATTTGAGCCTATAGGAAGGCTAATAGGTCTGGCGTGTCAAAAGACACACTAGAAAAACGCAATATGACTAAAGACAAGCTGGTAGTTTGATATAAATATCTTCTTTGGGTTTTTCATATTGTTTCCCCAGTTTTATGATCTTGAACCGAGAACTAAGGTGGTTTTTGTGGGTTTTATTTAACTTTGTTCATAGCAAGTGGTTCATAAAAATAAACCCAATAGTCTGGCCAAAGCTCACAAGAGTACATAAACAAGGTCTGGACTCTGATTTTCAAAACCGAATCCAGGACAAAATGCCAGTGGACAAATTGCTGGTGGATAAAATGCCAATGGAAATTGCACAAATGTACTGAGTTTTAACTTAAATTTTCTCTTAAATATGAAACACTAAAAATGTTTACATTGCTCAAATTAATAAAAGAATCAATCACTGGACAAAGTAAGTGAAATTTCTATTTTCCATACATGTCAAAATAAATCATTAAAATGTGCATTTCTTTCTCCGTTTAGGGATGTTTAATATACACAACTTGATGTATTTAACCTATATTACTTGGAAATGGTAAATGGGCATTTGATATGTGGATATTTGCCCAATGGACATTTCACCATTGATTGTTTCGGAGTGTAAACCTTTCTAAAATTGGTTAGAATCAAGCTAAATTATTTCATGCAGCATTGCGTTCACTGCTGAAAAGTTATTTGACACTAAATAAAAGCAAAACAAAAATGCAATATCCTCAACCTACAGACCCCTAAGTCAAACAGTGTGGGGAAAAACTACCTTCTGGAAAAAACCATTATTCCACCATTAAATTTGTTTTGAAATATAGCTGATTTTTTTCCACAGATGGAAAAAAGCCTGGTCTGTTTGAAAAATATGGTAAAAAACTGGTGTTTTATTGTTTTGGATATCTGACCACATTAAAATATTCCCAGGCCATGATTTTCTGTTGGTTTATTCCAGAATCAAAAAAACAACAGGAACAAGTACACTCGGAGAAAGCAGGCTTCCCCCAAGGTACGTAATAAGTCAATGGGAAAATTCGGAACAAGTGCATTCAGAGAATGCAGGCCTCCACCAATGTACATCATAACTAAATGGGAAAACCTGGATTTTTTATTTTGTATCCAGACGCTGATCCAGATCACCCTCGAAATTTCATGGTGTATAAGTTGAAGCAAGACACATCTCCTGATTCCATGGAGTTCCTAACATAAGTATTTGAATAATCATACTAGCTAACAAAGAAATAGACAAACGGTCATGAGAACGATACCTCCATGGTGGAGATAATAATATATGAGTGAAAAATAAGGACTTTGAAGTTTGGTCACCCCCGTTTAACCTTTAACCAGGAAACTTGACCAAATCATCAAAGACATTCAGTACATCTTACCTTAGTGAAAACAACTTGACATTCACATATATCAATGCTCATTATTGCTTATTATTATTATGTATTTATACTCAGTGCAATATCTCCATATACTACAGGACTCAAAGCGCTATTTAACCAATCCGACTGTACAGGTACAGCCCCAACTCACAAGTAACTGACATTCCCCTAACTGGTAGATAGAGGCTCAAGGATGACCATTTATCAACGTCCTTGAGGTTGTTTAACCTGCCACTGGGGATAGGACCCAATGACAGAGTACCACCATTTTAAGTGATCATCCGAGCCACTATGTATCTGCCTGTACCTGGGATTGAACCCACATCCTCTGAGTTCCTAGACAAGTGTGTTACCCGCTAGGCCACATTGGCAGGTGAACTTATGGTTGAAAAGTAAATAATAAATAACTAGAAAACACTCGTAGAGCAGAGAACTGTGGCCAGGCCTAACCCAGAAAAAATTTCAGAAAAACTAGCTCATTAATTTTGGAATATTGTAAACCTGAGAGCCAAAGTATTTTAAAAATACTTTGCATTTGGTAACTATGAAAATTCAGGATTATTTTTCTATCAGAAAATCATTAAAATCTTTCCCAAAAATATAAAATCCAAAAGATTACATTTGGAGTAATTTAGAAACCTGTTAGAAAACATTTGTATTATTTTAAAGACAAATTTGAGTTTTTGACGTCGGTCTGACGCAGTTCTTTTATTTAAAAAAATGCAAGTACATATAAGAAATTAAGTCACAATGTATGCATATACTGCACCTTTTTCAACAACAAATACAAAGCTTTAGAGTGAGTTTATTTAGAGGTCCGTTGTAATAAACCTCCCTCACTCGTGTTAGTCGACACTAATGTCAAATGGTAATGCAGAATTGGTAGTCACATTTGTTTGTGTGATGAAAAAGCATTGGTACATTTAAATTTGGGGTTAACTGACCATATTTCTTAATGAAATTTGAAAAATCTGACACGTTAATGACAACCTGTCTAACATTAGCTGAAACAGGTGTACGTCTAGCTGATATAAAATACATCACATGAATACATGAAAACATAGACAAAATAAAAAAGAACTCCTTATTTTTTGGCTGTTCAAATACAAATTGTCTGTGTGTTGTGTAGTAAGACAGTCAAGTCTTTATATTAGGTGGTTCAACAGTGCACTCGTTTGTGACTGACAAATTATAAGGGGACATTATTGAACATGTAAACTGTTGTGTGGTTTTAACTGTATATGAAAGGGCAAATAGTGAGTTGATTGAGAAATTTATCAACTTCTTTCCTATAGCAAGTATATGGTGAAGTCACAGGTTTTATGGCCTTCTCCACAGTTTCGGTAATAAAAATATATTTGACAGACAGATTTGTAAACATTTTCCCAAAGTAAATAGACAATTGACTCACAGATTTTCAAACTTTTTTGATGGTAAATACACAGTAAATTGTAAATCTATAATTAAGGCGTAGATTTTTCAACATCTTCAGTTATAACAGTATATTTGGGTGACAGATTCTTACACCGCGGAGCCGTAATTCTGCTGTCAAATGAAAAAAAAACACTTGCATAAACTACACTTGTAATTAATAATTATTTCTCCTGAACACTAAAATCCAAGTTTTGTCCACCCCCCACCCACCCAATAACAAAATTAAGATGCAGTTAAAAATAATTTGTTTTGAATTTCCTTTTTCAAGTTTTCATTTTATCAACCTGAAAAACATGTTTAATGATACATTTGATTTTTATGATTGTACATTTATCACAAAATGCTAGTAACAGACAGCAGTTTAAAAAATATCATGTAAGATAAAACAAATAATATAGGTACAGGCACCGTAAATATGATAATTATGATCCAAGTTATGATACTTAAATCATTAATTTTCATGAAATAGGCTTATGAGGATTGACATCACGATCTAGTGATAAATCTGTCCAGATGGTCTAATCCTGGCTTTTTTAAAGGTCATAGGAAGCATTTTTCACAAAAATTGTAAAGTGAACTCAATTCAATAGACAAACAGCCTATAAGAATGAAAATCTAGTTTTTTTTAAAGAAATATATGGTACAAGAGCCATAAATAGCATTAAAAATAAATATAACAAAGTGGAGTAAAAACCCAACATATTGTTTTTCTCCTAGCAGATGATTGATGACGTCACAGGTTCATAAGGAAGTTCTGTGTAGTTGGAGATATAGTGTATATATTTACAGACTGAAGGAAGATAGCATGTTTTTTTGAAGATTTAAGTTTTGCCAGAAAAAAACCTCACTAGCCTTTACTTTTTCTATATGCTGTTTTTTTTCTCAAGTTTTACCTCATTTTTAACCACCAACAGTTCTAACAAACACAGGAGAAATACTAGACTTTCCTAAAGTCCTTTTGTCTTAGATATTATATGAGGACTGAATGACTTTTTTACTAGAATGTTGGGCTGACAAATTTGTATTTCATCCTACAGTAATTTCCCCACCCATCATGACGGTTCATAATGATTCCATCTATGTCAGGTTTTGTGGAATAAGAAATACAAAGACTGGGAGTAAGTCTAGGGAAATACTAGAAGCACACTTGTGTTGGAATGCAGAAAGCATAAACATCTGTATGTGACATTGCCTCCTCCCATTTTTTTTTCAAGGTTTTTAAACTGTGATGGGTAGTAGCCTTTCACAAGTTAGATAAATTTACATAAAACTAAAAATATGTTGACAAATTCAAAAGTTGTCATTACTGGATACTGTTTTTTTCCTGTAATCACTGGTACTTCTATCAAGATAAGGTATGATTTAAAGTGAAATCAAAATATGAACTTCGTTTTCATTTGCATAAATCATTTATAAAAGCATGCTGTTGTCAAATTTATTGAATTTATTCTGACTTCTAATTTTTACATTATCAGTTCATGAAATAATTTAGTACATAATGGGTTTTCCACTAAGATAGTAGTTCAGTACTTTTTGATCTGAAGTTTGGATAATTTTAATTTTGTAAGTTACTTGGTAACATTTTCTTCTCAATTTAAGCCTTTGTTGAGACCAAGAAAAGGGAAATGTGTTTGTTTGTAATCAACAATATACACTGTAGATGGCTACACACATTGTGTATACTATGAAAGCATTGTTTACAGTTTTGGTGGGAAAGTTCTGAACTAATTTGGGGAACATGTATGATTATCCTTGCTTGAGGCCCAGTTCTAAAGACATTTATGTTGTATTTATTTCATGTCCTAGCAATAATTAGTTTTCAAAATTAAAAAAATAACTATCAAAATTTATCTCAGAGTTGAACCTGGTTGACTGCATATGATTTGTGATTTTATCCAACTTGCTTAATACCTCTCTAAATAATTTTTTCATCTGAAACAAATATAAAAGATGTTCTCAAGGCTATTTCAGAAATTTACTGTGGCAGACTGGTGTCTTATAAACAAATAAACTTCATAAAAACAGAAAATGCAATTTTTTAAATATATATAATATTTGTGATAAAATGCTTATGAGAATGATAGTTTGTTTACATTGTCATGAACCTGTGACGTCAAGGCTAGTACTTTTACAAGGGTTGTCGAGTAACCTTGTCCAGATGCATCTTATTTTAACAGAAATTGAACTTTCATATGTATATGTAATTAGTAATGAATGATCTGAAAATGCTTCCTATGACCTTTAAGTGTTTTAACGTGGATTTTTTTTATTAATATATTTTATAGGTCAAGGTCACTACAGCAAGATCAAATCAAGGTCAGACCATGAGGTTGCACACCTACACCCCCTAACCAATGTCCCTACCAAGTATCAACTTCCTACACCTTACGGTTTCCGAGATATAGCCCGGACAAGATTTTATAGGTCAAGGTCACTACAGCAAGGTCAAATCAAGGTCAGACCATGACGTTGCATACCTACACCCTCTAACCAATTTCCCTACCAAGAATCAACTTCCTACACCTTACGGTTTTCGAGATATAGCCCAGACAAGATTTTATAGGTCAAGGTCACTACGGCAAGGTCAAATCAAGGTCAGACCATGACGTTGCACACCTACAGCCCCTAACCAATGTCCCTACCAAGTATCAACTTCCTACACCTTACGGTTTCCGAGATATAGCCCGGACAAGATTTTATAGGTCAAGGTCAAATCAAGGTCAGACCATGACGTTGCACACCTACACCCCCTAACCAATGTCCCGACCAAGTATCAACTTCCTACACCTTACGGTGTCCGAGATATAGCCCGGACAAACTTTTTCCCGCCGCCCGCCCGCCCATCTGGACACCATGGGTGAAAACAATACCCCAACAGCCCTTAAGGGCTGTGGGGTAACAATAAACCTTTTAGAATAGTTTTAAGGGGCGACAATATAATTTCTACTAGAAATCAGTACCCCAACTTGGCACAATTTGCATACAGAAAGTCCCGAAGATAATTAAGTTATTTTCTTTGTCGTCACTTTGACTTCCTTATTTGGTATTCAAAAGTGCACGATATTTAGGGATGAAAGTTAAATGTTAATTAATATTCAAAGTTAGTGTGTCCCATGATATGGTACCAAGAAGTACGTGAATATGGATGTTAGTTTGGTACATGCGTTTGTCATATGCATCATGAATGACACAGAAAGGCATCTGATGTCATCGCCAATAATACCAAGTTCTTTGTTCATATTGTTCACAGCAATGCTCCAGTTGATCTTAGTCAATCAACTGACCCTCAGCTCTGTGATTGAGAGTTCAAATCTAGCTCATAACCTGTACATAATAATAATATAACAATAATATTTGTATATAAAAGTTAAGCCTAAGACTTAGCTAAGAGACCTTTCCTGAGCATGAATCCAGGTGCTACTTAAGATAATTTACTCGGCAAAACTGGCGTTTAAAATCCTTACACATAAAAAAAGGAAAACTACCCGAATGGCATACACAGAAAAAAATATATCACAAATGAAGATGACAATATTATACAAGTCCGTAGCGTGAGTAATAATATATAATTAATCTTCATGGGTGATATATTTTTCCCGCATATGTCTAATGAGGGATGTTTTACATTTATTATCCACCATTTTGTACGATTTATATGTCAAACAACATGAATATTTAATGAGAGAAAGTGAAAAGGCTGTCAATTTATTTATTTTATTATATTTATTCCTCAGTAAAGAAAGGTTAGTGATTTATTTGGGGTTTTACGTCGCTTTCAACACTGTACAGGTCATATCACGACGGGTAGTTGGAAGGGCAGAGGAAACCAGTACATACAGTTCGTCAGGGTTCTGTACTGTAAACTGCCGACCAACGGCAGTTAACTACCAGCTTTCCCACATGAGGCCGAGCCGGGAATCGAACTCCGGCCTCAGAGGTGGGAGGCGAGAGTGTTACCAATCTGCCACCGTGGCCCCCTGACCTTGAAGCAGTGGTCAAAGGTCAAAGTTTAATAGGATGGCCCCTTTTCACCCTAAAGATGTGATATGGCAGCAATTTTGCCTTAAGAAAGAGTCCAATATTGCAATCAGTCAAGCTTTGTTATGCCACATATATTTGTGAAAATTTTGTTTAGTTAGAAAAGAAAGCAAAGGTAATTAAAGTCAAAGTGCTATATATAATGATATCATTATGTAAAACAGTAAAATATTGAAAATTTCCCTTTTGGGTGATCTTCAGAACAACAACAAACTCGATATTTTAAAGTATTTTTATTCAATAATTAAACAAGAGTAATTAAAACCTGAACGTCTTCTTTTATCACAGTCTTCTATTGTATCACAAAATATCACTCTGTCAAAATGCACTGAAAACAAATCTTGAATATTCTAGACTATTTGTACTCAAATTTATACAAAATAACAAACAGCTACTACTAAACTAATGTGATAGCAAAGCAATTCACATAATAAACATATCATATTGGAGCCTCCAATGTAGGGGTCATATTCTCAAAATGTTTTAGCCAAGTTTTTGGCGTAACTTTTGGCCAACTTAAGTCTAAGATTTAGTTAATATGGCTCCAGGAGAATTTTGGATTTATTGCAAAGAAATCTTGGTCACACTTGTTACTACTCGGAAATTTTGAGACTGTTCTGTGACAATCTCAACTAAGAATTCGAAAGGAGTTTCATTATACGAACTTTCACTTCACCTTAATTATACAAATGTACCAGATATCTTATTCTTTATTTAGTGTGTGACTTCATAACATTTTACTTTCTTACTCCTAGTAAGAAAATTGTGATTAGAAATTACCCAAGAATCTTAGATTCTCCTAGTGAAAACAAGATTGGAGATTTTCCTAGGCGACATACTAAAAGTTTTCCTGATATTGACGTTTTGGACATTGGAGCAATTTTATTTCCTGTCTCTTTTAAAGAATATGACATAATCATCAACATCAAGAAGAACAGGAGCTCTTTGGTTTCAATGTAACATTACCACTTCATAATTTGGCATCACTGTATAATTTGGCATAATTGTCTAATCTGGAATCAGTGTTTAATTGCTGGCTCAGAGTAGCAACACAGTACTTTTCACAAGCCCTCCAGCAGTAAAATACAGTGTTGATTTTTAATTCACTTTTACATTCACATTTATATCTTAATTGATCCCCACAATTACAAGGCTTTAAAATTTTTACAAATTACTCGCTCACTCTTTGACTTCAGGATCAGTGTTATAAGAGTCAATGATATATATATTCTGATGCTGATGCTAAATTACACAATTCTATTTTTATTGGCAGTAGGTAAAGCGTAGAATATATATCAATAGAAAGTGATATTAATTCAGACATGCCACTGCAAACTTTGAGTATTATACATCAAACCAGACACAAAAATTAAAATAGATGAAGATGCTAAACAAGATTTTCATTTCATAAATAAAAATTTTATACAAAAACAATTGTAACTGATAAAATAATATATATGGACTACATCAGTATTAAACTAAATATCACCAACTGTTGCATATCACAAATACAATAACATAATACTTTTACCACCTGGACAAGTTTCAGTGGTAATATGACATAACATTATGATAAAATGCAAAATGACAGGAAAATAGAACAAAAGATACATCGCAAAATGTCTTCAATTAGTTGCACTGTGAAACAAAAGGCTGCCAATGACAAAAGCATTGGAAACTATATCTTCAAAACATAACCATAAATACAGGATTCTTTAACAAATAAATAAAATTCAACAACAAAATAGAAGTCCATCTTCCACAACTAAGACTCCACTCTGTTCAAAGTGGTCTTGTAATCCAACTTTGACCATACACAAACCCAGTATGAGATACTGTTTTTCTGTTGCTGCAACCTTGTTACATGTGAAATAGGATAAGTATACAGAAGTTGTGCATCTACTAAACTGCCTTACATGCAACAGTTGAAAAATGATACAATATGAAACATGAATTCAATTTGGCTACAGCTGACACTTATCCAACGTACAACAACTAAACTGAACTAACTCAGTGGTGGATGGAAGTACAAGCTGCCACAAGCATTAGATCCAATTATTACCAATCCTTAAATAAGTATGTTTATTTATTTTGATGGACTGGGTACTGGCGGTAGGCTCTCTGAAGTAGTTGAGTGGGAATCTGAAGTGTTCCTCTTGTGTCCCAACAAGGGCACACTGGTTTTCTTTGTCCCAGCTTTGCCCACTTTGGAAGGGATATCGAAATAAGACACTGCAGTATCAGCCTCAGTCTTTTTGAGATCATTGTTCTTTGGCCAGGTGTTGTTGTTGACTGTCAGCTGTTGTGTGCTCCTTCTCGTTCTCAGCTGTGACTTGATCTTTTCATTTTCAGAATTCAGATCATTAAAGCTCTTTTTGAGTACTAAAAATTGGCTAAAGCGGTTTTCTAGTTCAGTACTCTGTTCTTTGAGCTTCTTCCTCATTCCATCAACTTCATCCTTCTGCCGTTTATTGCTATCAGCCACTCTCTCCTTGTCGATCTTCATGCGAGCAATCTCTTCTTCTAGTCTTGAGATCTTGTGGAGAAGTTCTAGATGGTCATCTGCCAGATATTTTGAGGTTTTGTCATGCTTTTGACCTTTCATATTCATGCCTCTCAGATGTATTACCTCCTTCTCCTTTGTCTCTACTTGGTCTCTTAATATCCGTGTCTCTTTCTCTGTATCTCTTTTCAGTTCCATGTAGAGTTCCTCGCTTTTAACCCGTGCATTCCAATAAGAAACTGATTCTTCTTTTAGTCTCCCATTCTCTTTCTCTAAAGTGTCTAGCTTTATCTTCATCTCATCATTTTCTGCATTCAATACCTTGCTTCGTTCCTGTTCTCTTCTCAGTTTGTCTTCATATTCTGCATTCTGTCTGGCAATTCGCTCTAGCTCTCTCAACATCCGGCTGTTGACTTCCTTCATTTCCTGATTCTTCTTCTCGAAGTACTCTATGCCACTGATAATGTCATGTTTAACTTTGCGATCCCATTCGTAGGCTCCACTGTTCAATCCTAGATCAAGGCTGATTGCACTCAACATACCACTGTCTCTAAGCGGATCAGTGCCCAAAACTGTTGTAACATAAATAGAACAATATTTATTAAATTAATTATCACTTAAATGATTTCCCCTTTATATGTTTTCTTGCATAATTTGATTTGTCTGAACTTATATAAACATTTCAGTGAACCATTAAGTGGCAAAATATTAAGTGGCAATTTTTGGCTTACGATACAAGTCTTTTGTGGAAAACATTTTAGGTTGCTATATTGCTTCATGAATTTAAAATAATGATATTCATTGGTTTCATCAAAACATTTGTTTGACTGTGTTCCCTACTAAGGCCCAATTAATATATTTCCACAAATTTGGACAAGATAAACTGTTATCTGTGTCATGTGTATCAAAATGTGTCAAACTTTTATTTCCTTTACTCCGTCATTGTGTCAATCAACATCATTCCTGTGTTCGTTCACATCACCTCCTAAAATGTTTTTAGGTGCCATTATGTAAATTGTGTTGAAAATTTATACTAGTTCCCTCTAAAACTGCCATATTATATGTTACAGTAATCTTAAGTAACAAAATAGAGTGAAATTGCTGATGGGTCATTTTCCTTTAGTTTTAGATGCCAAACTTGCGAACCACTAGGCCACTGAGGACTTCTTGTTTTCTGATGCTCCCCAGCATTAAAAGTCTGTAGCAGCAATATTACAGACATTAAAGAAAGAAATGATTGATGAAATCATCAATATAATTCAGACCTGCAGACTGGTTTGATCTGTCAGTTATGGCTGGTAATGCAGGTGGTAGACTTCTAGGTGGACTCCTCCTTCCACCTTGAGAGAGTGGCTTGTACTCAAAGTCATCTCCGTGTTCTTGAGGTTGCTGCCCAGATGACATGCTGTGATTGGTTAGGCTGAGGTGACTGGTCTGTCTCTGTGCACTAGATCGGAGATGCACACCTTCAACCTCACCACTAGGTGGACGCGGTGGAAATTTTACATGGATCTGTCAATGAGCAGCACATGTTGTCATGTCAAAAATGTTATTACTCAGAAAAATAATGTTGTTTGTGCAGAAGTGAACGAGCTCCCTGCTTGACATTTTCAGAAATTTATCTTTCACTTTTCAGAAGTCTAATTTCACTCAATGCCCCCAAAAAAGGACCAAGTGAAATATAAAAACATGGTCAACATATCACCAGTATAGGTTAAACAGATATGGTGCACAGGACAAAACAGGTTTACTGGATGCACAATATATCTTTCAAACCTCTATGATAATATGTGAATTTATTAAAATTTTCTTACTGACTGAGCTAATATCCAAACAGACATTACATACACACTTATTTATTGAATTGCTCAGCCACCTTTTTGCATCTGTTTATCTTAAATCACAGTAATCAGGCCTACTTACAGTAGTAATGTATGTCCTTTGGAAGAGCAAATGCAATGCTGTTGATATTTAGACCCACTCATAACTCAATTTTATGCCTTGTAGTTGAAGAAACATCTTGGATCTTAAGTTAAAGGAAAATGTATTCACATGCTTAATCACTAGGCCAACTTCAGTAAAATCTTTCCCGAAGTTCAGGGAACTTTGTTCTGCTGTACCATGTAAAAAATTATACCTGTCTGACATTCTTCCCCTTCACAATGACCTCTGATGGTCCAGTGTGGCAGTCCAAAGCGATGGAAGAGTCCTCTTCACTGTTAGATGAACTATCAAGATGGTTTTCCAGCAAAGCAACAGATTGAACATCTGCAGGATACATGAAATGTTGTAAGATATTTTATGAAATACACTGAAACCTTAACAGTAGTGTTCAATAGCTGCATATATGTTTGATTCTTATATACAGATTCTCAGTTGCCTAATGGGTTAGCATGTTTAGTATCTAGTTCTCACCTGTGTGACTTCAAATCCCACAAATGACAATGCTGTGGACCGCTCCCAATATGAGCCTGGCTGTTAAATGCGACATGAAAAAACAAACTTTGACTTGACTTTGATTCATATATAACACACTTTGTAAAGTTTTACAAAATGAATGATGTTTGTTTTTTATCCAGCACATGGATGTGATTCACAATTGTTCCAGTTTACATTTAAAAAATTGAATTCATTTACAGTGCAGTGATCAGAACTAGTATAAATGAATAGAACTTAACAGTCTGATAATGATCTTCAAGAATTCTGTAGTTGCAATATTTGTAATATTTATATGGAAAATAAGAAAATTGTACATATAATATACTGTATTATTATATATAATATAATATATTGCTTGCAAATGTTCGCGGTCTGTCTATATGTAACACTCGCCATGTCTTGTGTCTTGCTTGTCTTTCCCCATTTTACATGGATATATTCAATGTTCGTAAATACATTAAAGTAAAAAATATTACATTATTTTCATAAGAAGATATATCTTTCAAGTCTTTGTAGGTCTTTGTGGGAGTTATATTTGCTGATGAAAGCAACTGTTTCATTTCTTTATGTTCTCAAACTTTCAAAAGTAAATCTGATAGACGTGTTCATTAACATTATTGTGATGTACAAGTCCATGCTCTTTTAGTTACATTTATGTTGTAGCCCAATTTGTTTTGTCTTTTCTTTATATAAGGGTTCAATAACCAGTATTTGAAACTCAAGTATGACATAAAATCACCTTAATTTGTAATATTTAAAACTGCTAAATGTTGTATATTTGTAAAATGTGCATGCACGACTCTAAAAGTGGCCTGTCCATTATCAACCGGAAGTACTGTCCTTTATAGAGGTCATCAAGCACTCACCTTCAGAGAAATAAATAAGTACAAAGCCAGTATTTGTATAGTAAATCTTACAAGTACACATTTCCATATCTTTTCGAATTGCCTAAAAGCTAATTTTTATAAAAATTAATCTCTCTACCTTTGTCTGCTGAACCTGTTTCTGTCCCTCCTTGTTCCAATATTTGTGATGAGGCTTTCACTATGTCCCCATTCTCTGACCCTGTTTTTCTTCTGTCTGATGTCACAGGTCTGTGTGGTGACATCATATCTCCTGATGCTGTAGTTCTGATTTCTCTGACACGTGTCTGGGGTTGTAAAGAAGCACTTCTTCTGTGGACATTTTCTTTATAAAACAAAATAACAATTGCCTCTCTCAGCAACAACAACAATAATAATAATAGAGACAAAAAGTGGTTATCGGGACATCCCCTTAGGTGAGAGTACCTAAGATGGCAGAAAGTTGGTTTTGAATTTGCTGCTAAAATGAGTATGCCTGTTTTGAATCTAATCTCAGCTACAAACTTATTCCATTAGTCTGCTCACATGGTGTAGCACTTTTGTAACTGTTTCTGTTTGATAATCCAGGCTGACCATTGTTCATAGCAAGATTTAAAAAGTCATTTTGTTTTTAAATATAGTTACTCTAAATACCATTAACAGGCCCTTAGTGGCTTAGTGGTTAGAAAGTTTGGCATCTAATCACAGGATGTCACCTCTGTGTGGGTTCCACTCCCACATGTGACAATGCTGAGGACACGTCCCAATATGACACTGGCAGTTGAACGTGATGTAAAACCCCAACTTTGATCTACATATCAACAAAGTTTTATCCATGCTGCCAAGCCAACACACTCTAAGTATTTGAATTATTTACATGAAGAGTTCCAATTATCTTTCTACTCTAAGGGCACTGTAATCCGGTCTGGTATGTCTGGCAGTGCATAAGACTCTAAAACTATACATGTGATCTGTGTCATATTTTCAAACAAGTTGGGGGGGGGGGGGGGGGGGGTCTGCTCAACAGTAATTCTGATCCGGAACCAGGCTAAGTCTCCAGAATTTTTCCCCCTATTTTATATAAGACTCTCTAGAAAAGAGGAAGAAGATGTGTCATTGGGGTAGTTAAGTGCAAACCAATGAAAGGTAAGAAATGCACCAATGGTGCATCCGTGGCAATCTTCCTTTTTTTGGGCATTACTTTCAGGTGAAGTCTCATACATATTCAATTATTGTGTGCTAAAATTGTTTTGTTACCTAGTCATAATTATGACCCCAGCGGAGACCCCTGGCTGGGAGGATCTTCCAATTTGAAACATATGTATGAGTTTGCCAATGATTACACATAAATTACAAAGTTAGTAAATGACCTGGGTTTTCACATCAATCATATTTACATATATGCAATGAGACACAGACCCCACTTTGCTAAAACTGTGACCTAGATCCGATGTATAGGTTTTGAGTTATGCATACAGACTGACAAACCGACAGAATACAATACATTCACACTGCCCTTTAAGGATAACAAAGCAGTAAATACTCAGCTTTCAAGTTTAAGATGTTCATTACATGTCATTGTGCCATTAAACAGTCATTTAGAGACATTATCTATGTGTATTTTGATTACATCAGATTATTTTTGTGGAGAGAGGGGGGGGGGGGGGGGCAAAAGTATTTCCACAGCAAATATACACTTCAGTTATATATTTGACAAACTGGTATTCAAAACCTTGTTACACTTATATAAACATGTTAAATAAAACATCTTAAGTCGTCAGACTGTCAATAATACACTTCTTATGACACAATTAATTGGTCAACAAAAGTCTCTTTATTTGTGTAATCAATGACTGAAGATCCTCGTGCACACTAATTTTCTACAGAATCCGGATTTCACGAGTCATTAATACATTGTACAAGTATAGTAAAGTCAGTTAAATATATAGGCACATTTATATTTGAGCATTTATTTATGTGATGAATTTTATACCACGAAATCTGAAAGAAATCTCCAACCATTGATGTAATGGTAGATGTGGTTGCCTTGGATCTACTTTATATCGGTGTATGGAACTGGAGATTTGCATAAAAGGCAAAAACAATTTATATTAATCCAAGGACATATCGGATATGATACTTATAATTCACACAAATTTTACAATAAAGTACAGGGGCTCAGTGGGGTAGCGGCTAGAGTGCTTGCCTTTAACCTCATTGGTTGCTGGTTTGAATCTCGGCCCGGTCATTTCATTTTGGAAAAAGTATTGGTAGTTACTTGCCAATGCCCGGTGGTTAACAGTGCATAATCTTGACCACCTAGTATGCACTGGTCCCTCCACCCGTAAACAACCTGATGCAATATGGCCCCTTAACACAACTTAAAAGATAAAAATAAATACAAATATATATATATATATATATATATTCAAACATTTTCATAAATCTTCAAAAATAAATTGAAAATAGTGAAATAACATTTATAATTTTTACTTAATTATGTTTGCAGGCCGGGAGCAGGGGATAACAGAACAGATTTGGGAAGACTTGGGTGTAACCATTTGTAAGATATTTATCTTTGAAGTAAATCTCCAGTCCTAAATGGGGTCTTATTTGTAACCACGTCTACTGTGTAATTGTACTTTATGAATTAATAACATACATACTTCTATTGTAGATAGGTTATTGTTAGCTAATAACACTAAATTACTAGTCAATATCTTTGACATGCAAACTTATTATGGTGTTTCATCATAAATCAAATTACACAAACACTCCAAATTTTTACATTGTTATTTAAAGTTCACTTTTATTTCAAATTTTTTTTACAAAACATACGAAAATACCATCTAAATATTATTACAACTTATCACGATAATATTACAAAAACAAGCAATATATATAATATTTTTTCTAAGGCATCTCAAATCATTAGTAAAGAAAGTAAAAACTTTCTTTTGAAATCGGAGAATTTATATTGCCAATAAAATGTTCCAGAATACGGTAATCGTGCATATTTGCAAATATTACGTACTGATCAATACACAACCGCGTTTTCGTAGCTGAGTCAGCTTTTTGCAGTGGGGAATTCCCGTATCCAAGCAACAAGTAAACAATGGCCACATCAATACTGTGCTTCACGATAAATTCAAGAGGTCCAATGTTCCACATATATCATTGATTTAAGGCTGAACTTAGATTACCATAACGTTTATCAGTATTTTATTATAAAACAACATGAATACTATATAATGATATTTTGACACTTCATATATATTATAATTAATATAAACAATATTCATTTCATCCAATTCTTCTCAGCTATGACGTTAACATGACATAATTTATAAGTAATTTACATCAAACAGATTGGCACTTGAATGATGTCATTCATCCTAACAAAATTTAAAGAAACAAACCTTGTGAATTTCTTTCTAAACTCCCAGATCCCTTAACTGCCCTCCTGCGTGCAGACATATTATATCCATCCATTGTAATATCAGAGCTTTTGCAATAAATTAGTATATAAAGTACACAATTTATTACAAAACTATCCCATGTTACAACATCGCGGGTTTTTGAAGAGACAGATCTGAGGAATTTGAGACACAGCGACACCTGGCGAATGGATTAAGAAATTCACGACTATTTATTTATTGACGTTTAATCTCTCTCTGGATTATTCCAATGGGGGGGGGGGGGGGGGGGGGGGGGGTAGAGGAGGGGATTTAGAGCATTTGTTCACATAAATTGAGGTATTGGTTTTTATGTATGACATCAGCACCTGTTTCTAATTGTGTTTGTGTAGATAAATATACAATACATATGTACATTAGTGACCTATTTATTTACTCTGTTGGTTAACAGGTTTTTAAATAAATGTCTTCTTGGTATATGAATTCTACTGTGTATAGGTTGCCTTAATACTGATAAAGTTAGTTTTGGTGGAAATATTTTGTTTACTAAGTTTGAAAATGGATTAATTAAGTTTAGAAATCAATTATTCGACTATAAAATTATACAATTGAAAAAAAAAAACATTCCAATATGCCCACAATAATTGTAATAATTTTATCAATAGTAAACAATCCTGTTTTCACTAATTCTCCAATAAAAATGTGCTCATTCTGAAAACAGTTTCTTTTACATAAAATAAGGATAAAACTCAATTAAATGAAGTAAAAACTAATAAATCAGATATCTGAATTTGTCTCTCAAATGTTATGGGGCCGTTCCACTCTCACAACAGGTTTTGGGATCACTCTTTATATGGGCCTACAGTTCCTGGCCATTTGGGAGCAAAATTATGGAAATCTTGTAGAGATGTTTTCCAAACTCAACTTTATCTGCAAATTTCTCACAACACTATGCCAAACACTGAACAATGGATCACAGTTATAACAAATATATGTCTGAATGATCTGAAATGGTTAAGGAATGGTACAAAAGCTCTGGGAGAGTGCATACATCTGCCAAAGGTCAAATCCCTCCAATATTGCTTACGAGTGTAAGATTACAATCCTTTTAAAAGTTTCTGGATCCGGTTAACGATGTTAATGATCACCATCACCTTAGAGGACGTCTTCATCAATTTGGCTCTTTATAAATGCTTCATACCACTACTACTACTACTGCTGCTACTACTATTACTACTACTGCTACTACTACTGCTACTACTACTACTACTGCTACTACTACTGCTACTACTACTACTACTGCGACTACTACTGCTACCACTACTACTACTATTACTACTACTGCTACTACTACTACTACTATTACTACTACTGCTACTACTACTACTACTATTACTACTAATAGTATTACTACTACTGATACTACTTCTACTATTACTACTAATACTCTTACTACTACTACTGCTACTACTACAACAACTACTACTATTACTTCTACTACTGCTACTACCAAATTCATATCGTCTATGTACAATTATGAACATTTCCTGAAATTTCACCAATATCTGTCAATAACTTTTTGAGCTATTTTGTGAACACACATACAAACAAACAATGAAACGTACACAGCGCATAACATAAGTTCCTCCATGTAGGCTATCATCAACCACTGGGACTACTTGAATATTTCATTCATGCCTTTCCTGAAAGGACTGTTCCATTTCTATGATATATCGTAAACCTTGCTCCCGATCCCCAATATACTGGGAGGTAAAACTTTTCAATCAGAATGATCTTAAAGCATTCTTACAGAGATCATGTATGGAAAATATGGATACTTCCCGATAGGTTTTCACGTACAGTAATCAGGAGTTCATTGGAAATAGTTTATGAGAATTTCAAACCTTTTGAAATTATTACAAACCTTATGTAATTCTTATCAGATGTATGACATTGTAAGCCCATTGTATTGCCAGCTTTTTAAACTTACAGCAATCTTGAACCTATTTTAAAGTCATAAAGCAATCTTTTCAATGTTACAGCGATCGCAAACCTATCTGTTTCATCGTAAACCAAACAGACAGATAGGGATACTATCCCAAACCTTTTCGAAAGATTTTCTGAGGCAATGGTAACACCATTCGGGAAACTATGTGCATTTCGCCAATAAAAACACCAAAATGCAGTTTCCTGAGAACAAATATGCAGTGTGGTTATAAAAAAGTTATTAGAATGAAAAGAGGTTCCTCAAACTGTAAAATGATGGTAGCATCCTAAAATAAATTTTGTGATAAGTGCAAATACATCCACAGAAGTGTCCAAAAGTGAACAGCATTTCGCCAATTATTTCATCCTGTTCCCAAAAAATTACAAAGACTGTCAATCACTTTGTAAAGGGTGATTCTTGTATTCTAGCATATGATGAAGTTATAAATAGTATTTATATTGACCCTAGACACAGTATAGAGAACATACAGCTCTTTGTATCAGTCAGATGCAGTTTGTTAGGCATATATTTCACTAACATATAAACTTTTTTTATTAATATTTATAATCCTGCATACTCTCAATTCTCAAATCTTAGAAAAGTATCAAGACATTTTACACTCTTTGCTATGCTATACCCAGTAAACATTTTTAGGTTTTGCAAACGTTTGATAGGAAACGTTTGGCAAAGGTTAAAAAATGATGGGTACGAAAAACCATTTGTAATAGAATGTTTTTAAAACATTTGGTGTATACCGTTTATTAAACGTTTAATGACAAATGTTAGAAAAACGTTACAAATGAACATAATAATGTCTGAATAATAATGGGGTCAGAGGTAAAATTCAATATCTTTTTAAGGTTGCTCATTTTATGTCTAAAATTGTAAGATAGTGGCTTAGAAATTGTGCCCCCCTTCAATTCTTACTTTTAGGGATTGCATGTGGGGCAATTTTTGACAAAGTCCTCTATAATCCCCTATTATTGCTCACCGCCATCTTTGTTTGGACATGTTTGAAGGTGAAGGTTTAAAACTATGGGTTTAAAAAACGTTTTTGATAGAATGTTTTTAAAACATTTGACAAGCAATGTTGTTTAAACATTTTATGAGTACTGTTTATCAAACATTTTATGATGAATGTTTGAAAAACATCTCCAGCAAAATCTTTATTTCCTCAGCTATTTTATAAATGTTTTAAGAACATTTCTAGTCAAACCTAGGTTCTTGAGTTATTTCAGAAGCATTTAAAAATGTTTTCAGTAAAAACGTTTTTATAGAGAATGTTTATAAAACGTTTTTTAAACATTACAGTATAAATGTTTACTTGGAAACGTTTAGAAAACCATAAGATAGGGTTGAAATAGGTTTTAAAAACGTTTTGTAAACGTTTAAACCATTTAAAAACGTTTCTAATGTTTACTGGGTAGAGCTCATTCAGTATCACGGTAGATGTTAGTTTTACATGAAGTACAATAGAAGTTGGCTTAATGCTGTCCACTACGAAATGCTGTCCCCTCCTATATGTCAGTTAAGACTATCCATTCAGAGGTTTAGTAGTATATTTGACGGAGCCATAATATACAACATATTTTCTGTAGGAGTTATTGTGATGCCCAGGTGACATGGTGGCAAATGTTATTGGCGAATATCTGCGCATATCAAATTCTTTAATGTTGTTGGTGGATTCCTCACTATCCTTCATTTGTCTTCTTTCATTCGCTACTTGATGGTGGCAACCAACTCATGTTCAAAATTGTCTACGGTATTTGCCAACGTTCAGAGATTTTTAAGTCCATCATGCCATAGGTAACATATTTTTAGGACATTTGCCGACAAGTTATACTACCTCCTTGTTTTCAGTAAATTTGCCAGATATTCCTCCTTATTCTCAGCTTGTTCATTTTTTTTTTGTGGCTAATTCGTGGGTAACTGTAGTGAAATCGCCAGATATCTTCACCAGTTCGTACGATATTCTCAGTATATTCTTGCTTTGTCCAGGTTTTTACTCTCAGGACGGTCGAAGAGAGCATCGTAGAATTATGAAAATCTTTTTATCATGTGACCACACATTCATGCCTTTTTTGGTGAATTTTGGCAAATTTGAAAGCACTTCTATTCTTCTATATTCGCCGAGATGGTCATATCACCCTCTCCAGTGTGTGACCTGGACATTTAATTTGAAGTACATATATTTTGCTTATTTAGCTATGGGGGCCATGGTGGCAGAGTGGTAACACTCTCGCCTCCCACCTCTGAGGTAGGGGTTTGGTTCCCGGCCAGACCTCAAGTGGGAAATCTGATAGTTGCTTGCCGTTGGTCGGCAGTTTACAGTACAGAACCTAGACCAACTGTATGTACTGGTTTCCTCTGCCCTTCCAACTACCCGTCGTGACCTATACAATGTGTTGAAAGCGACGTTAAAACCCAAATAAATCAAATATATTTACCTACGACAAAATCTTCTAAAATCCCCTGTTATAGGTCACCGCCATCTTTGTTTGGAAATGTTTGAAAATGAACATTTAATTAGCATTCTCAAATAGGGGTATGAAAAAGAATTTTGCTAGAATGTTTTCAAAACATTTGATAGAAAACATTTCAAAAATGTTTTAAAATGTCTAAGAAAACCAGTTGCTATTAAACATATGTAAAACATTTTCAGAGCAAACATTTACAAAACATTGTCAATAAATGTTGTTTAAACATTTTATGTATACTGTTTATGAAACATTTCATGATGAATGTTTGAATACATTCCACCATAACCTTCATTTCTTCAGCTATTTTTCAAAACGTTTAAAAACGTTTCCAGTCCAACCTAGTTTCTTAAGTTATTTTAAAACATTTAATAAATGTTTCTATCAAAAACGTTTGTATAGAGAATGTTTATGAAATATTTTAAACATTATAATGTAAACGTGTATTCTGAAACATTTATTAACCCAAAAGATAGGGTTTAAATAGGTTTTAAAAACTTTTTTTGTAAACATTTAAACCATATTAAAACGTTTTTACTGTGTACATATTTAAGTACATATGGGCTATTAATTATTTAAATTTATCAGACAGATTTTTATCAAAATGTATAGGGAATTAAAACTTCACCAATAATATGCTCTACACATATATCTATATATTGGGCTATGATATATTTATTTTTACTGTATATTTGTTTTTCATAAAGTAGATAGCGGTGATTGAAGGTTAGGAAGATACTCTGTACAGTATATGATAAAACATAATCTCAGGTACTTTAAAAACATTTTAAAATCAAACGTTAAAACATTAAAAATCACCTGATACACACCTACTGCTGATGTAAATATGTTTGCACGAAAGGTTTTGACAGCTTCAAGGTAACAATAAGCTTCTCCGTGTTTATAAAAGGTGGAGCCTACCATAGCTCTGTTCATCTTAAAGATGGTCTGGATTGTGAATCCAGATTTGGTGTTGTGATTTTTTTGCACTACAGGGGGAACAGCTAGGATATTTGATTTGTTTTTTTTCTGTTTGAAACACCTTCCCATTGTAATATAGCCACGTTAATTACAAATTTTAACAGTTTTAACCAGTGGTTAGTTTTTTTTTCAAGAGATTTAGAATTTTCCCTGGGAATTGATTCACCTTCCAAGCTCATTGGTTGAAATATATAATATTAATTCAAAATTTGAAAAATATATATATTTCCTGACAGACCACATGTTTGTGAAAAACTGTAGTTATAAGACAGTGGCAGTATCCAGAAGTCTTAGGCTTAAATTTTGTATACAATTATAAGATTTGGCTAAGACCTTTGTGAATACCGCCCCCCCCCCCACCCCACCCACCCCCCCAAAAAAACAAGAGAAAAAAGAAAAAAAAAGTCTTAATGCAAAACCATGCAATTGCTTATGGATAACGCCCACGTATGAGTACTTTTTTGGAGGGGGCTATAACGTACGCATTCAGAACGCGTGGGAAATTATATATTTTCATCATAAGGCACTCATGTAAGACATTTATGAAACTGCGTATCGTGATACATATACCTATGATACGTATGATACGTATACATAAACGTCAATCCTTTGTTGAAATCTGTGATACCGGTGTAGGGCGAGATAATGACTCCGATGTATTTGTCGGGGGGTGGGGTGGTAAAATATTGCATTTGGGTTGAAATATTTTGACCCCCCCCCCCCCCCCCCCCCCTTGCAAGATCTGGATTTCCTTCCCAAATTAGTGATTACTATCGTGTTGGTGATTAACTTGCAGTGGAACTCTTACATTCTATTTTGTTTTGACGTGTGACAAAGCAAAGTACGTGCATTCTTATTTACCCTGAGAGTTAGAAGGGGTCAGAGAGATACCGGGAAAAGTAGAAATTAGGGTGGATATGCTTTTGCAAAGAGATAGGTTTTGAGCTTCTTTCTGAATGAGTGGAGAGAAATGGTAGAACGTACAACATCAGGCAAATCATTCAAAATCTTTTAGCATCATAAGCAAAAACTGAGGCTGAAATGTTTAGTAGACTTATACACTGAATTGGCAAAGTGTGGGACTTCAAGGACCACACTATCAGGTTGGCTTTTAACGTGTGTTATAGACGCTATGTCTAGGTTTAAGTAAAGTTGTCCTACATGTCTTAATAATTGCCTATATATGTAAGATTTTTATCCTTGAAAGGGGGTCTTGAAGTGCCTATATTCTGTTTTCCCTGAAAAAAAATATATTAGACATTATTAACATTTAAGACTTCTTTTGAATTACAAAAAGTACAGGAAATATAGACTGGGCAAGTTTTATAATAGCAGGATCACAACGCCAGGGTCAAATGTCCAATTAGGGTCACACCTACTCCTCACAAGAAATGTCCCTACCCAGCATCCTACATCTTGTTTCCGAGATATTGCCAGGTCAGGGTCACTACAGCAAGGTCAAAGGTCAAATAAAGATTACACCATCATGATACACTCCTATATCCCCAACAAAAGTCCATACTCATGCCGTGTCTGAGACAAATACCTCCTCAAAGTTAAAATGTCAAGGTCATTACAACAAGGGCAATGGTCAAATGAAAGTGACACCATGACATTGCACACCTGCATCCTGCACCGTGGTTGGGGGGCTCGGTGGTGTAGCGGTTAGAGTGCTCGCCTCCAACCTCTGAGGTTGACGGTT
Source organism: Sabellastarte sp. h YS-2021 (assembly GCA_964017235.1). Lineage (NCBI taxonomy): Eukaryota > Metazoa > Annelida > Polychaeta > Sabellida > Sabellidae > Sabellastarte > Sabellastarte sp. h YS-2021. The sequence goes on from OZ024931.1 coordinate 147,695,143, forward strand.
TGAATCTCGGGCCGGGCGCTTTATGTTGGAAAGTTGGTAGTTACTTGCCGATGCCCGGTGGTTTACAGTGCAGAATATTGACCAACTAGTATGCACTGGTTCTTCCACCCATAAACTACCTGTCGCAATATGACCCTGGCTGTTGAACGTGACGTAAAAACAACAAATAAACCTGCACCGTGGTCTCTAACTTGTTTGAACTTCTTACTGTCTGAAGGCTGTGGATGGGAGATTATAAGGAACTCGTTCCGTCTGTGCATGCAATGTGCCCATGTTTGCATCTGTTTATTACTTTTTTTCCCCTTAAAGAAACTTTATATCTTAGATCCTGAAAGATATCCTCACTAAATTGGCAGGGAATGTTTATTGCTGTGAGAACATGTATCTAAAAATTTTGGCCTCATTTAAAAAAAAAAAAAAAATTTCCACCAAAGCTGATTATTCGAAAATCATTAACATGTTTTGAAAGTGTAAATATTGAAGCTACCTTTATCAAATTTGCAAAAAATTCTTATGGCTAGGAAAATTTCTCTCAAAGTAATTATGACCTAGTTTTGAAAACAAAATGCCCACCATATCATATGTTCAAGGTCAAATTTGGGTCATCATATTAACAATGCCTCACATGCCCCTTATTCTTGGTCATAGGGCTTCGAAATGTGAAAACAACTAATAGCAAATCATGGTCTGTGAAACTTTTGCATTGATCTTCGTCCCTGCTTTGAGGTCAACTGGAGTCATCAAAGTAAAAAAAAATATCCCGATTTATTATTGGTTCTAGAGTCTCAAAACATTGTCTGCAAATCTTTTGTAAGTGTCGAATATAACCTTTGACCCCTGCTTCAAGTGGGGTCAACATACTAAAAAGGCCTTATGTTTTCTCTATTATTGGTTCTAGAGCTTCGAAATGGGAAAAGAACCTATAAGAAATCATAGCTTGCAAATCATTTGCAAGTGTTGAATTCGACCTTTGACTCTTGCTTCAAGATCAAGTGGGGCCATCATATTAAATATGCTTTAAATCTTCTTGTTATTGGTTCTAGACCTTTAACATATGAAAGCAACACCTAGGAAATCATAGCCTGCGAAAGTTATGCAAGTAATGAATTTTACCTATGACCCCTGCTTCAAGAGCTTCAATTATGTGAAAACAACCAAAAGGAAATCATGTCCTGTTAATACTGAATTTGATCTTTTGCCCCTGCTTCAAGTTTCAGTTGGGTCAATACATTGAAATTGGGAAGGGGGCATCTTGGGTGCCACCTTAGACAGAGGCTTTTGTGTGAATATTCTTGTTCATGCTGTGATTGCTGACCTCTGACCTAATTGTGTGCGTAGTTTCCAGATTTTTCTGTATCTTGGTCAGTTTAATTTTGAAACCTAAAGGGGCATGACGTCATATTATGAACTTTTAAAATGTTTAGTTCTCGGCAAACCCTCCTCTCGTGGCCAGGAGACAATATTTTAGTAGTTGCAGATGCAGTCATAAAGCAGAAAGATCTTCTGGCAATTTGTGGCAATCAAATTGCTTTCTGGTGGCTCATGTGTTTAACTTTACTCACGTCAGTGTTAACCATCTGCCTTATACCCCTTTCACACTACAGGTGGTGGTGGGAAGAATTTAGAAACGGTTTCCATCTCATCTTATGTACCTCAAGCAGCCAGATCTGCACTCAAGCTTTACATCTATATCAGCAATCATATACAGCAGTACTGAAGCTTCTGATGGTCTGCACATATCACACATATTCACATCTCTTTTCATCCGGCATATGTCCGATTCTTCACTATAGTTTCAGTATATGGGGATATAAACAAGCCTCCAAGTGTCAAAATGTTCAGAACAAAGCCATGCGACACTTCCTTGGACTTAACAAATCTTCTCCAAACCTTATGCTAATAGGTGATATGGCATGGGTACCCTCACATATCTTGATAAAAATTCACATTTTAAAGCTGTGGAATAAAATCTGTAATCTCAATGAGACAAGGCTTCCATTAATTGTCCTAAAATGGGAATTGGGGCTTGGTATTAATAATTGGAGCCATGACATAAATAACATTCTTAATAGTTCCAATATTGATGAAAATATAGAAAATATGACAACCATTAATATTAAAGAGGTTTCAGACAGATTACTTCTAGAAGAGGAACAAAGCTGGCTATCAGATCTGCAAAATAAACCAAAGCTTAGAAGTTACATGAAATTTAAAAATAATATCAATGTAGAAAATTATGTGACATATTATAAAACTAAACACACCCGAAGTCTTATTGCACAATTCAGAGCGGGTACCTACCCCCTCAGATAGAAATAGGTAGATACCGCCATATTCCACTAGAAAATAGGTTATGCACACTATGCTGTCTTAATAAAATTGAGGATGAATTCCATATAGTTTGCATCTGTCCAAAATATTCGGAAGAGCGTACAAAACTTTTTGATTCAATCAAAGTCATCGACACATCCTTTGGTGACAGAAGCATTGAATGCAAATTCTTGGACATAATGGACAAACATCAAAAACTATTGGGTCCCTTCCGTGATATGTTTGTAAAGATCAGATCATCCCAATTATATAATTAAAATCATAGTTCCCAACTTCACACAACCCATGTATACATTGAAATTGTTAGATAGTATACTGTACAGTCAATCTAACCACTGATTTAGTAATTAATTGTGTACACACTATATATGTGAATCAATGTCAGTCGTTCTTGGAACCACGTGAGATATGGAAAAATTGAGAGATCTCTTTGGTCTCAGAGATCTCGTGTGGGAATAAGTGATAGCCAAGTCTCGTACAGAGGGAATCTCGTGATGCTATATAACTAGTAAAAGTAAGACAAGACTTGGGAAATCTAGTTTATTAATTCTAACACATTAATATGTAAAATACTAAAATATTAAGTACAGTTAAAATAATGGTAAACCATAATTATGAATGCCCCCAACATAGATACACAACACATAATGTTACTGGGGTTTGGGTGGGAGGGAAATTGTTTATACATGTGTATTTCTCTAGCACATTCAACCAACAACGTGGAACTCAGACGTGCGGCTGCTTTTATATGGGTTTTGAAGTGGATGGAGGAACACGATTGGCTAGCGATGTAAGGGGGGATGTCATTGGACAAGAAGAGCAAGGTGAGTCCAATTGTGTGGATTAGTCCAAAACGACTGACACGCATACCCCGTCAAGGGGGGTTGCTTTAACAGTCGTTCTTGGAACCACGTGAGATATGGAAAAATTGAGAGATCTCTTTGGTCTCAGAGATCTCGTGTGGGAATAAGTGATAGCCAAGTCTCGTACAGAGGGAATTTCGTGATGCTATATAACTAGTAAAAGTAAGACGAGACTTGGGAAATCTAGTTTATTAATTCTAACACGTTAATATGTAAAATACTAAAATATTAAGTACAGTTAAAATAACGGTAAACCATAATTATGAATGCCCAAAGCCCAACCCACATTTATGGTAGAGAGTTGTGAATCAAGTTCTGGAAGGCGAGTGGGACTTGGAGGGATTGGGCCGTATTGTCGGATATGTACGCCCAAATAGCATCACTCCTCCAGTGGCCATGATGTTGTAAGGTAGTTAAAGGGATATTGGCATCAAAGGTTATTGAGGCAGCAGAGCGTCGAAAAGTATGTAACCCATAAGACAATGGGGGCAACTGCATGATGCGTAATATACTGGACAGGCGTTTCCGAATCAATGACTGAGTTAGGATAGAGGTTGACGAAACTGAAAAGAGGAATGAGGAGGGAGAGGACCCATTGGCCCGGAGCAGCCCCCTAAGAGTATTGACTGGGCACAAATATTTGTCACTGACTTCCGGAAGTTTCACCCAATGGACCCTTTCTGGTGTCTGCAAATTCTTGGCCCATTTAAGCTTAATGTGTAGGCCTGGATATTGAAATCTCACATCCTGGGAAGTCAGGTGCCTCATGGGGTTAAAGGCCCCTAGTGCAGTTGGTGCAATGTTAGACATTCTGAAGAATGCATAAAAGGCGACTAGGAAGACTGCCCTGTATGCCAGGGGGTGGGGAAAAAGATCACATAACTGTGAGATTTCACGGACCTGATGAATTGAAAAGACATGCTTGGGTGAAGGGGAAGTGTAGGTAGTCATACGGATGCCTCTCAACATGCGTTGTATCAATGGGTTGGACAAAACCTCCGCCCGCCATGTGTAACGTGAAAAGAAATATTTCAGTGCTGACATGTAGTTACAGATTACTCTATATGAGATACATTGGGCAGATAGAAACTCCAGAAATAACAGGACAGTGGCCTGTGTATCCAAAATCGTCAGTCCTCGGGAGATGACAAACGCCAGGAAAAGTTTGAATTGTCTAGTGTATTGGGCCCTAGTGTGCGGTCGCAGGGCCGAGTCTGCTCTGTTCAATGCTTGTAGCACCTGGCCTCTCAGTCCCAATGGGGCCCCTACAAAACAAATCAAGGTCACTATCAGTTACATGCTCCCAAATGTATTCCCCTGGGCCTATTGCCTTTTCTCGCGAGAGTGCATCTGCTAAGACGTTATCCTTACCCGGTATGTGCATTACTCTCAACTGGATATTAAACTGCGCTGCTGTAAGCCACAAAGCGTGTAAGCATGCATTAAGGAAGGTGTCTCTAGTTTTCCCCATTTGGGCTACTGTCACCGCCCCTAAGTTGTCACAAAATATACAAACTACCTTGTCTTGCCACCTGCGTGCCCATACCTTTAGGGCTACTGTGATATTATACATCTCATACTGCGTTATCGAATAATAACCAATCAACTCTCGTGGTATGGGTGCTGAGTAAACCGCCTTGCCGGAGGCCCCCCCCCCAGACGCACCAAAGTGGCGTCCACATACGCGTGAACAGATACTGGATCACGTCGAAACTTGACCACCCCATTAAACATGTACAAAAAAGAAACGAACCAGGCCAGGTCTTTGAAGAAGTTTTCACTGAGACTGATGTAATCAGCGTCCTTCATATCTCGCAGCGACTGAAGCATCCTATTCATGAATATTCTAGAGCCCTGGATGCAACGGGATATGTACAATAACTTCCCCAGTAATGACTGGAGTTCTTTCTTAGCCAACTGGCTTTTCAACAATGTCCCAGCACATTCCTCATAGATCTCGTTCAACTTCTCGCGAGGTATACTAAAGGTGCGTTTCTCGACGTCCACTAGGATGCCCATTATTGACATGCTCTTGGCAGGAGCCAAAACCTTTTTCTCGTTTAGCGGAAGGCCTAGCTTAAGGATAATGTCTTGCAACAATTCAAATGCCTGTTGTGCCTTATCCTCATGTATACACGCGTACATGTCATCTATATAGTTGTACACGGTGAAATCATGCTGAGCCATAAGGAAACGAATGAAATCCGTGATTCGCTGGAATATCGCTGTGCCATGGACTGCCCCAAAGGGGAGGTTCCGGTCTAAGTAATACCTATCCTGCCAACATATACCCAAATGTAAAGAATCAGCTGGGTCGATCCTGACGTTACGGAAGGCTCTGGATATGTCTACTTTGAATAATCGCGCATGTGGGCCCAGTTTCTCTAGGTGTGGTATCAACACGTCCAAGTTTGGGAGTTTAAGTCGAAATTGAACGTTATCAAAGTGGTCTCGACTAGTGGCCTTGTTAACGGAGTTGTCTCCATACGACAGGTCAAGTATGACCCTCCGCCCCTTTTCTTTAGGACGGGTCATGAGGGGGGACTAAGTAAAAGTCTCGTGGGGGGATGATCAAAAGGGCCAATTAGTGTCCCGTGTTTCAGTTCTGTATCAATGTATTCAGAAACCGCTTCAGGGAATTTGTTGGCTGAGGCGTGATTAGTGGTTGCATTTGTAGATATGCCATTGGTGGGATCAATATTTAAGGGGAACCCAAACCTAATATAATCCATTAGCTGTTTGTCATGGTAATGCTCCATATTATGTTTTAGGAACGTCCAATCAAAGCCTGATGTCAGTGGAATCCTGAGACCTTTGTAGTTGTGACGTCCAGACCTGGCTATTGCCTCTGCAGTTATGAAGTAAGTATTTGCGTTATCCATGTCAATGGCGAGGCCTTCAGGTAAGTCAAGTAATTCAGTATTTTTACACACAAAACCCAAATTCCTGTCAAATGAACAAATATCTTTATTACATTGACTTTTACTCCTACTGGAAGACCAGCTTTCCTGGTGGGGCTGATTTGACTCCCTAATGAGCTCTGACTGTTGGCCCCTACCCCTAAGCGTAGGATTGCACAAACAACTGAACTTAATTAAAGGTACACCAATGAATTGTAAAACCTTTCTATCTCTGAGATTCAAAAAAGGGCCATTACAGTGAGCCTTTGACACAACATTTATACAAGTTTGTAGTTTAAACGAACAAATCTTATTGTAACAACAAAATGGGGGGGAGCCCCCAGCAAACCCAACACCATTTTTACTGTCATTAATGTTACGTCTTTTATGCAAACAATCAAAGTCACAAATTAAAGCACTCTGTTCACTATTCACAACGGGGCGGTGACCCCTTCCCTATTCGCCCTGTTTCTTTTTGTTCATGCACTCACTTTCGGGATGTCCGTTGTTTCTTTTCAGCGTTTTATAACAAAACATGCACACATGCCGAAATAGTGTTGCTCCGGAAGTATCTCCGTGATCTTGAGTATGGGGACAAGTTCCCTCATTATACCACCTGCAAACGATGCGCTTTGGTGCCACTGCCGGTTGTGTTTGTGTTGTACGTGGTGACATTGTAATGGATCCGTTGAACACTGCCGTTTGCGAAAATGTCAACCGGTTTTCAGCTAGTAGACTTGTATCAGTCCACGATGCCGTTTCATCTTCAATTCGATGCATCGCAACGGCAAAGGCGCCCCGTGCGATTTGCCATGAGAGGTTTTCACTAAGCTTCACTGTTTCTGCTAACTCTGTCAACCTTGCCCTGGCTACCTGTGGGTTAGCCGTGTCTAAAACGTTATTAAGAAATCCAACCACAAATTGGCCCAATGTAAGGTCGTCATACGCTGTCCTCTTCCTGGTGGCTCCTGTTAGACAGGACTCATTGGGCCAACGTAAATGCACTGGGGCACATGAGGTTTCTGAGATATTGTACCTGCCGCTCTTCTTACGTGAACTATTATTACCTTGGGCCATTTCGCTTTTCATGCGTGCCTCTAGAACCGAGACTCTCTCTTCTACCATCCTCTGTATGTATGGGTTGGCCCTCAAAAAGTCTATGGTTTGTGTCGGTGTTTCCTGTTGAGGTTGTGTAAAAAGTGGTTCAGCCTGACGCGTCACGGTAAGAGGCTGAGTATTATGCACTGTTGGTCCAATACCTTTTATCTGGACGGGATTCCCAAACTGATCCGTGAGGTTATAGTTCATGTCCATGTTAGTGGGTTTATCCGTAGCCATAGTGGTAGCCACAGACACATCATTGGCCCATGCTATGGAAGTAATGCCTGGTGGTTTACTTACTGTCGACGTGACTCTAGGTAATGAAACCCGCGTGACTGTTGTCTGGTCACGACCAAGCTGTGGAGTCCCACTCTGTAATGGTGCGACACCTAAGTCCATATCTGCCTTTTGTTTTTTCGCTCTCGCGGGAGTTTGTTTAACTATGACAGCCGTGTCAGCAAACGTCTGTGTATACGTTGTATTCTCGTTCCCGTCAGTTCCGGGAATTGGGGGTGAGAACAACGTCGTCTCACTCTCATCAGCCTGAAAGAGTCCTGAACGTTTGACTTTCTCGCGAGAACGAGATTGCCTTGTACCACCTGCGTTATCCGTTGTTTTAGCACAGCCTGTCGCTAGTCCCGTGATCTTCGCCTCCATAGCTGACAACTTGTCAGAAAACCCCGTCATTGTTTGCATGACCAATTCTAACATTTTATCCTGGTTAGCTGGTTCCGTGTGTGTTTTGACGCGCGGAGTTTTCTTGCCCGTGTTTTCATGACTGGTGTCCCTTTTTTCATCCTTTAACTTAGCCCGGTCACATTTGCTGTTAATGGGCTTTTCGTGGAATTCTCCGCACTTCTTGCAGGATAACAAAGTCTTTTCTGTTGAAGCCATATTATGGCACACAAAAACAAGCAAAGTAAAATGGAAGTGAGACTAAAATAATAAAATTGTTTATACATGTGTATTTCTCTAGCACATTCAACCAACAACGTGGAACTCAGACGTGCGGCTGCTTTTATATGGGTTTTGAAGTGGATGGAGGAACACGATTGGCTAGCGATGTAAGGGGGGATGTCATTGGACAAGAAGAGCAAGGTGAGTCCAATTGCGTGGATTAGTCCAAAACGACTGACACGCATACCCCGTCAAGGGGGGGGTTGCTTTAAAATCTTGTCTGTTATAAACATAGATTTTCGTATGTTGTTTGTATTCCTGCAACTGCTTGTCATTTCAGTTCTGTTCTTTTTGTAGTAGAATTTAGACACATATGCAACACCTATACATAAGTTACAAATTTGTAGTAATGTATAAAATTTAAGGACGAAAGTTTCAATCTAACTGTTAAACTGATATTGTATCATATCTGTTTTTATCTGTATATACTTCAATATGTATGTTATACTAAAGGTGACTTATAAGCCCACAAGAGCTGGGAGGAAATTACAACTTTTCTTATGTATTTTTGTAAAGCTTTACCTCAAGTCACAAAAATAAAGAATTCTTCTTCTTCTTCTTCTAGCAGTTTTTCAGCCTGTCTCCCGTTATCACCAACCCCAAGATGACAGCCCTGATACATCAGACTTCAATGGGTCCCTCGTGTGGGGACATGGGGGCCCTCTTATCTGTGGGTTATCGAAGAGGCCACAATAGCTTCTCTATAGTATCTTAATATTTTAATAAAATATGGTTAAGTTTATCATTCTGGGTGTAATGCTAAAGACTGTCGATTGAATGGTTGCTTTGTTTACAGAGATATTGTAGAAAGTAAATGATTTAATGCTGATTTCGTAATTAAGAACCAGATATGGATGTTTATTTTTCAATAAGTATTTTTGTTCTAATAAATTGTCATTAACTTCGTCATAAAAGGTAAACCTTAAAATTTCTTATCATACTGTCACACTGGAATTAAGTGCTTCACCTGTAATCGACTATGATAAGTATATTCAGAAATAAGTAATGGTTGAATGAAAAGTTGGGTTACTCCACACCGGGGTACCACTAAGGAATTATATATTTGAGTGGATTAAGGCAGGGTCGTATTGCTCGACTCAGTAGGGAGATACTTTCATTAGCTAGTTACTCTGGTCCCCATTTTACATGTGTAAGAAATATATGCTTAACAATGTCCTAGTGTGTTATAACAATTTTAACAAGTTATGTTAGTAAGCAAGTTATGTTGAAGTATACTAGTATTACCTGATAAAATACACTGAGGTAGTTTGTAAGTGATTAAAATCCAACCTGTTGGATAAGGTGCCAAAAAATGGACAGAAAGACCTCTTATTATTAGATATGTGTGGCTATAATTTGCTTGGTTAACAATACATATGTAACAAGTGTAACAGTGTCACTGTACAAAGCTCAAAGGAATTTTCAAAGGACATGAAACACAAACTTTCAAAGATTGGTTTCAGTTAGGTGATTAGCACATGATACATTATGAAATTATACACAAGGCAGCTTATACAATCACTTGCCTCTGCCCTTGCAATAGTGTCAGTATCTTAGTCACATGTGCCTTATTCATTGTAATATATTATCAGTAACGGTATCAATTGACAAAATTTTCCACTAAAGTAGCACATGGGGTTCTTATGAACCCTGTTAATTTCACGTCAATGTATAACTATTATTGGTTTATAGTAACAAATGTTCTTAATATTTATTTCTATCAACAATTGTCGTTTTAATTTGTAAATTTCTTTTCATTCTTCTAATTCTTTAGTAATCTTTCATCTAAGCAGTGTAAGGGGGACTTATGACTCCACTAACTTTTACTCCCCCAACATCCAGAACAAGAATTTTGAGTATAAATGTTTCGTGTTTTTAACTTAATTTTAGTTGCCATTCATGAATTTAATCTAGTTTTTGTGTCTTATTTTTTCTGTAACAAATGTTAATGTATACAGTTATCTTGCTTTATAATCTAGTCTCTATGTAAATATAAATGTAATGTGGGTGTTCCACCACACGACTAAGCTTCCCAATTAAGGGTTTTTGGGAGTCGGTTTCAAATATTTGCTTAGTCCCAGATGTCCTGTAAGGGTCGGTAGTTGTCGGTTGTGGCCGTGAGAGGAATCAAACCGATTCTCATTTCCCGCCGACAACAAAATGTCCAGTCCCAGGTTTCCTCAGGCCTCCTCCGACCCAAATTTACACAGTCCTATGTTGTCCCAGGCGCCAAAAGCATTCTCAACAACTCTCCTGGCCCTTGATATTCTGTAGTTGGCAATCCTTTCCTCTCTGGTTAACATCCTTCTACCATAGGGTTTCATCAGCCAGGTCTTCAGGGCAAAGGCATCATCTGCCAGAATGAAGTAGGGGACATCTCTACCACCCTGTGTTATAGGAGCTGGGTCAGGGAAGCCTATCCTGCCATCCTCAATCCTCCTCTTCAGCTGACAGGCATTAAATATCTGGGCATCTGAGCAAGATCCAGCTGTACCAACATCCACCCATCTGAATTTGTACTGTCCATCTACCAAGGCCAACATTACTATGGAAAAGAACCCCTTGTAGTTGTGGTACCGGGCTCCAGAGTTCTTGGGCTCCATGAGGGCCACATGCTTCCCATCAAGGGCTCCCAGGGCATGTGGAACATTCCACCTGATCCTGAATTCCCTTTCCAGTTCTTTCCAGTCATCTGGAGTAGTAGGACATCTGAGGTACTCTCTGGTGAACTCATCCTGGATGGCCCTGCAGACCTCTGGTAGAAACCTGGAAATGGAGGATCTGCCAACCCTGAACTGACAGGATAATGATGTGTATGACTCTTCAGTGGCCAGATATCTGATGGTGAGGGCTAACTTCTCCCCAACACTGATTGGAGCTCTGTAGTTGGTGGCCTGCCTGGCTAGACGTGGTTCCAGTCTGGTCTTTATCATTTCAAAGAATTCTGGGGTCATCCTCATGTAGTTGGTGAATCCTGGAATGTCTGTGGCATACAGTTCAGCCATAATGTTGTGGTAGGCGCCCCTCTCCTCTCTCTGCAGTAGCCATGGCCTGACCCACATGTTGTGCCTTCTTCTAGGTCTCTGTATGGCTGGTGGTGGTGCTGCTGCTTGTGGTGGTTGCTGTGGTCTACGTCGTACAAATAGCAAATACATCATTATTTGTAACTGAATAAAAACTAAAAAAGCCCTAAGTTGTTGCCGAAGTTGTCTTCCATTAAAAGGTGGCATCCGGCTGTGTTCCTATAAAAGTAATGATAATTAGATTGCAGAATTTATATATATATATACCCAGAAAATCCAGCTTTTTTGCAAAACAAGAATCGTCGATCGTGGTCTGGGGAAGACTGAGGAGGCCTGAGGAGGCCTGAGGATGCCTGAGGATGCCGGGACTTAATCAGGGCTTAGTGTAAGACAGGATCGTGGTTGAAACCGACCAAAAACTGGCTTAGTCGGTTCTTAGTCCCAGACCAGTCGGGGACTGTCTGGGGCCGCCTGGGGCCTCCTCAGGCTTCCTGAGGCCAATCTGTACTTAATTCCAGGCTTTGATACCGATTCAGTATTCCCGCCCATTTCACCATTTTCTTCACCGACTGTCCACGATTAAGGGTCACCGACAGGATTGGGCCTTAGTCCTTTGGTGGAACAGGGGCATAAAGAAATTGAAGTGTTATATTTTATTAATGTATTATTACTACTTAAAATAATGTCTGTAGATTAAGGCCACCATAGTGATAATACAATGTTTAAGATAAGGTGGCCTCAGAATGAGTATGTACAGTAAAGTAGAACCTAACAGTATAATAAACTAATTTATCTGAGGTGCCTCTTTTTATTCTCACATGGTGACAAAATACAAGACACTGGGTCTGGTATCCCATTTATTATATTTCATTAGGCTTTGAACCCTGTTTTACGGTCAGACTACCCTCCAGTTTTTCTTCATACAAAGTGGGAGATAAACACTGCGGCTGTGGTCTTGCTTTAGATATAACCCAGACAAGATATGGAATGTCAAGGTTACTATAGTAAAGTGAAATGTCAAATCAAGGTCACAGCATGACATAGTACACATACACCCTCTAACCAATGTCTCGACCAAAAGTAAGCTTTCAATACTTCCCAGTTTCTAAAATACAGCCCCCCCCCATCCCCCAATTTTTTTTCCACTGTCTCCCACGAAACTACAAGAATCCATCTTGCTGACCCGTTTGAGGAAAAAAAACACACACACACAGCTTCTAAAAGGCTGTAGGGTAACAATTAAGTTTTAAGTAACCATTCATTCATGAATCAAATCCTTTGGATTCTATCAACTGGACACAAGTCTATTTTTAAGCTACTGCAATGCCTGGATCAGTTCACTCTTGTCCTCATGAGCCACATATGAGCACAAAATATTCAAGTTTTAGGGTTCATTTGTTATCCAATATGAACTCGCTTTAACAAATGTAAATACATGAAGATTCATATTTACGTAGGGTACATGTTATCTAACTAGACACTTTTTTTTCCAAGAAATGACAGATAGTTTTAATGTTATAAATAAGCCATAAGATCCCAGGGACTTAACAAAAATGTTCTTGTTGGCAGGCTGATGGCATCTCATGGCCACTTTACAATGACCACTCATTTTTACTCATTAAATTTTCAATATTATCTCACTAATTCATCTTACCTAAAAGGACAGATGCAAAATGACTACCCAGTGGAAATAGGGTCGTGGGCAATTTGTTGTTGAATGTCATGGAGGTTACACTCTGAGAGCAGTCTCCAGAGAACAACACAAAGACAGAGGCTGATATCATACCCCTTTCCAACTGATCTACAACATAACTGTTCTCTGTAGAAATCAGAACAGTCTTGCCCCAACACAAGTGTCCAAACTTCTTGGGTGCCAACACAACTACCTTTAATTCCAGGAAGTTTATGTACAATTTGCCTTCTAGTTTTCTCCAGAGTCCTTTTGCAGTGTAGTCCTTTACGTGGACGGCCCAACCTTCATTTGAAGCATCTATAAACACTTGCAGAGCATGCTGAAGGGAGTGCAAAGGTTTGCACAAAGCATGTTGTATTTGTCTAGCCACCATTTTACCTGGGGGTTAAATTACCTCAGGGATTCCAGCACATGCCAGTGATTTTTCAGGTGCGATTAAATAAGTCTCATGTGAAGACACATGATGGTCTATGGTCTGTTTTTCTGGTGCTCTCAGGAGACCTATTAGGGACATGAACTGTCCTAGTGAACAATTAAGAATGTCTAGATCTTTGGGATTGAGGCCTGCCATCTCTCCTCAGTGGGCTTGATGAATCCTTGGCAGAGGTTTAAACGATTTTTCTTTGAAGTTGAAACTTACTGGGGAAAAGTTCCATACCCAACCCAGGTCTTGGCCTAGGACCAAAAGCGCTGGGGTATTTTGTTGGCAGGTTTCCTGATACAGGGCTCTGAGTAACCAGTTGCCTTGGTTCCAGTGGATTCTGACATTCTTGGCTTGAGCCATTAGTTTCACTTCATTCACAACCGTTGTTGTCTCCAGAGCTCTTGCTAGGCCAAAGGGAAGATCTCTGAAGTGAAATGTCTAAGCAGTTAGATGGAATTACCTTGACCATGGATTTTAAGGATGTGTATATATACATTGTTGAAATCCTTCGAAGTGGCCCACTCTCCTCGTATGGTTTATTTATTTGGGGTTTTACATCACTTTCAACACTGTACAGGTCATAAACAGGTGGACGGGTAGTTGGAAGGGCAGAGGAAACAAGCACATACAGTTGGTCAAGGTTCTGTACTGTAAACTGCCAACCAACGGCAAGCAAGTACCAGCTTTCCCACTTGAGCCCATGCCGGGAACTGAACCCCAGCCTCAGAGGTGGGAGGGGAGAGTGTTACCATTCTGCCACTGTGTTCCCTCTCTCCTCATATGGAGTTTTAGGATTCTGTGAATTCCATCTTGAAAGTTTCTGTCTTGAGATATAAGTTCAGTTGGTTAGAACTACAAGAGTGGTTTTCTGTTTGGTGTCTACTGCCTGTATGATGCGAGGTGATCTTATCAGAGGGGTGTCGTCTTGAAGGGTATATTGTAGGGTATCGATCATTCTTTCATTCGATACCAGGGTCAACCATGCTTGGCAAAAATTTGCAGGCCAGACTCCTTATCTGTGTCTTCACTGTTGGACTTAAATTGTCATTCTCATTTATACTACTCATTAGACTAGGCCTGCTTTGAGGAGAAATGTGGCCTAATACTAACACTGCCACGACCCGTTCCTCAGTCTCAAGAGCTGAACTGTCTCTTTAGTTGTTTATGGTTTGGATTTTGAGAAGCAGACCTGTTGTCCTTCCTGTAATATGGTCTGTAATTATAAAGTGACCTAGTTGAAGTCTGCAGGGAGGTGCCAAACCTGGAGCACAATCGGGTCTCATTCTTGTTTATGCCAGGTGTCTGTCTTTACACAGGCTTTAACAGGCTCAAGGTATACATCTTGCCAGAGAACCAAGTTGCCATTTGGATGAACAAACTGTGAGCTAGATGTTGCAAGTAAGTACTGAAGAAACACTTTTGCAAAAACGAGCTAAGTCCCTTAAAGCTTTCAATGCCTTGGTCAAAGACTTTCCTTTACTGAGTTCAGACTGGTGAGCTATTGTAAAATATTCTGCTCTGTATCTCTGTGGTGCAACAGCTAAAACCAGCCATGCCATAAGAATAAGCCATAAGATGTTATGGGTCAGCAATACAAACACCATTCAGATGGCTAAGTATTACCAGAAGGCTGAAATAATCCATTCAAATCCTGTGATTATTGAATATCACACACTTCACTTCAATATTAAGTCAATTCTTCACTGGAATTTTAGTTTAGTAAAAATTAAAAAAAACCCAATAAATTATATCTATAATGTTTCCTTTAGACACAATTTTTAAACATTTAAACAACAGTCTATTCCGAAATAAAGCTAATTACACCAAACCATTAATAAAATTAATTTGCTGTCCCAGATTGTGATTGGTGTCCTTCATTTTAACTGAGCAAATTCATGGTTTTGAGGAGGTTTGTAAATAGTTTTTTGTGTTTCTGTTGTGAATTTTTTTCAAATATTTGTATGTATCTACATATACAAGGTAGATGTTCTGACTTAATTGTGGTTTCATTTATTTCTTGTTTGAATCAAGACTTTGTTTTCCATATTAATGAAGCAAATGTATGTGGTATTAAACTCTTTTTACTGAATGAATACATTACTATTAATAGGTTATACTTCATTTTTTTTTGTCTTAATTGATGGGTTCCTACTGCCTGCACTGGGCTACGGGTTTCATGTCACAATCAATCATGAATAGTATTACTGTGTTATCCGCAAACTGTGGGGGTTCACAAAATATGAAAAAAAGGATAGATGTTTTAACTTATTTAAAAGAATTAAATCATAATATTGTATGTCTCCAAGATACCCACTGGACAAAAAAGGACATGGCTTCAGTTGGTAAAATATGGGGAGGTAAATGCTATATACATGGGACCAGAACAAATGCAAGGGGTGTGGCCATATTGTTTAAAGATAATTTTGAATATCATATCATCTCCTCTGCAACAGACTCAGATGGAAATTATTTGTGCCTGACAATTAAAACTGCATTATCAGTTTTTAATCTACTTACTTTATATGGGCCTAATACAGATAACCCAACTTTTTTCAAAGATGTAAAAGATATAGTGCAACAAAATAATCCAGATTACTATGTTATGTGCGGTGATTTTAATTTAACACTTGATCCGGATATTGATAGTATGAATTATAAACAATTAAACAATCCAAAAGCAAGAATTGAAGTATTAAATATGATACAGGAATTAAATTTATGTGATATTTTTCGAAATTTCTACCCCAAACTTCATAGGTACACATGGCGAATACGAAATCCGGTAAAGCAAGCCCGATTGGACTACTTTCTTACCTCAAGTTCAATGATTGACCTTATTTATAATTCTGAAATTAAACCTGGATACTTATCAGATCATTCCTTTATTACACTTGAACTTATTGAAAATAAATTTACAATAGGAAAAGGTGTTTGGAAATTCAACAACGATTTGTTGGAAGATGAAAATTATGTCCATCAGATAAACAACCTAATTGATGGTGAAATACTAAATTATGCCTTGCCAATCTACCATCCTAATTATATAATTGGAAATTATGAGGATATAATATTTACAATTGATGAGGACTTGTTTCTTGAAATGGTTTTTCTAAAGATCAGGGGAGAAACTATAAAGTTTTCTTCCTTTAAAAAGAAAAATGAGCGAAAATTGGAAAAGCAGCTGTTAGAAGATATTGAGCAGATAGAAAAAATGGAAGTATTAAATTTCCAACTGCTTGCAGACAAAAAGTTAGCTTTGAAAAGTCTAAGAGAAAAACGAATACAAGGTCAGATGATACGAAGTAGAATTCAATGTTTAAATGAAAGTAAAAAGCCTTCAAAATGTTTCTTTAATCTTGAAAATAAAAATTTCTTGGACAAAACCATTAAAAAGGTCAAAACAACAAATGGGCATTATCTTACAGAACAGGGGGAAATATTGAAATATGTAGAGAAATTCTATAAAGATTTATTTTCTAATAAGGACAATGACCTTGAAAATGTTGATCTTAATGAACTTTTGAAAGACTGTCAAGTAGAAAAAGTTAATGATCATACTTTAGGCAAAGCAATTTCCACTTTGGAATTGAGTGAGGTTTTGAAAAAAATGAAACACAACAAATCACCAGGCATGGATGGAATAACCTGTGAGTTTTTGAAAGTGTTTTGGAGGAAACTTAAATTTTTTATTACCAGAGCATTAAACACATGTTTTCGAAAAGGTAAACTTTCAACAACATTGCGTCAAGGTATTGTAACTTGCATACCAAAAGGAACAAGTGAAAGATATTTATTAAAAAATTGGAGACCAATTTCACTCTTATGTGTGACCTACAAACTTGCATCTGGTGTTCTTGCATCTCGGCTAAAAACAGTTCTTGACAAATTAATTTCCAAAACTCAGAGAGTCTTTGTTAGTGGTAGACAAATAAGTGATTGTACACGATTAGTGTATGATATCATGGATGCTGCAGAAAATAAAAATTTTCAAAAAGCTTTTGATTCTTTATCATGGAAATTTCTGTATAATACTTTAGCTTTCTTTGGTTTTGACAAGCAATTTATTGACTGGATTAAGCTATTCAATAATGATATCATAATGCATGTCTTGCAAAGTGGTCATTTATCAGAAGGTTTTAGAGTTGGTCGAGGATGTTGACAAGGAGATCCTATATCTCCATATTTATTTCTCTTTGGGGCAGACATTTTAGCTCTACTTATTTTAATTAACCCAGAAATAGTCGGTTTTAAATTCAAGTCTTGTATGTATAAACTTACACAGTTTGCGGATAACACAACTTTGATATTAGATGGTTCAGTAAGCTCACTGCAGGCAGCACTTAACACACTTGAAGTATTTGGTAATTTCTCAGGCCTTCGAATGAATAGAGAAAAAACAAAAGTTATATGGATTGGCAGGAAAAAATACTCAAAAAGATAAACTTTACTTACCTGTTGATCTGGATTGGGGTAAATCAGAATTTCGACTGCTTGGAATAACTTTTCATGTTGAATTGAGTAAAATGCCCGAATTAAATTTGAAAAGTACTTTGGATAAGGCCAATATAGAGCTCACAAAATGGCAATTGAGGCAAATAACACCAATTGGTAAAATAACTGTTTTGAAAAGTTTAATTCTCTCCAAATTCATCCATGTATTTTCAATTTTGCCAATTCCGGATAGTTTTGTAAAAACTTTAAATTCAATATTTTATAAATTTTTGTGGAACAACAAGCCAGATAAAATAAAAAGAGGAACAATGTGTTCCAGCTATACCGGTGGTGGTCTGAAAATGATTGATATAAATGAATTTATTAAATCCTTAAAAGTGTGCTGGATATGGAGAATAATTTGTGACTCAGAGTCTCAATGGCTTAAGCTGTTTCACGAAATGTATGGCAATGAAAAAAAATTTCACATTGAGAGTATGTGGTTTAATAATATTAATTGTAAAATGACAAATGGCTTTTGGATTGAAGTACTGAAAAGTTGGCAGACACTTTGTCATAGATGTAAATTGAGAAATAATGCTGATATTTTGAATTCTTGCCTTTGGTATAACCCAAAGCTGGCAAGAGATCCATTTTATTTATCAGCATGGTATAAACAGGGGATATACTGCATAGGGGATATTGTAGATAACAGGGGGGAAGTAGAAGCCATTGAAGTATTGAAGGACAGATATTACTTTGATATAAATATACTTGATTATTATAGAGTCAAATTACTTGTTCAAAATTTTATCAGTAAAAACAAATATGGAGAAAATTTTCATTATGCTAGACCATCTCTCCCCTTTCATTTGAAAATCTTAATGAAATCTAAAAAAGGGTGTCAAGATTTTTATGATATTTTCGTATCTGATATAGTAAAAAAACCAATTGCACAAATAAAATGGGAAACTCTTATTGATGATACTGTTCCAAATTTTTGGAAAGTAATATATAGAATTTGCTTCAAATCAATTGCTGATAATGAACTTAAGTGGTTCCAATATAAAATAGTTAACAATATTTTGGCCACTAAACACTACCTGTATAAAATAAAGCTCTCTGAAAGTGACAAATGCCAACTCTGTAATTCTCAAACAGAAACTATATGTCATCATCTTTCGCAGTGCAAAGAAACTGAAGAATTATGGAAAAATGTCAAAAACTGGATTTTTAGACGAACTGGGATTAATGTCACATTTACAGAAACAATGAAAATTTTGGGATATACGAAATATGATGAAAATTTTTGACCTGTGAATTTTATACTTATGAAAGTAAGACATTATATTTACCATTGTTCAAAGACAAAACAAACATTAAATATTTTTCAGCTTCAAAAAGAAATTAAAAATAAATATGAAGAAAAAAAATTATTAAGTAGAATTAATTGTCAGAACCACATATTTGATAAAAAATGGTCAATATGGCAGAGTCTGTTTTTGAATATTTAACCAATAAGTATATAATGAATGAACAATGGAAGTGCACTGCTTTTTGTTTTTACCAGTCAGATTTTTATTTAAAAATATGCTTTAATATAGTTTTGTTTTCTTTTTCAATTTAGATTTACTTGTACAGTATGTAATGTGTTTTGATGTTCACTTTTCTTATCCTTGTAATAATCTTGTAATCTAGTGAAAAATAAAGAAATAAAAAAAAGAATAAGATACCTCCTTGGAGAAATGATTCCATATCCTGAGTGTGTCCTGTGGTACTGACGTAGAAGACTGGCCAGATGTAGTAAGACCCGATGGCTTTAAAACTTTAGAAAATTCTTAATATAATTTTGTTTCTAAGAACTACAGAATGTCTTCCAAGGTCTGAATACAGCTTATGCATATGATACCACTCTGCTTGCAGTTTCAGCATCAGGATGAAGTGATCTGTTTTCCAACTGCCTGTTTCCTGGATGTTGACCTTGATGGGTATATTTTTTACTTTTAATCTCAATAACAGTACTTTATATTGTTTTATATCTTAGTAGCTAAAATATTATCAAATTTATTGTCAAATATTATCGCCCTAGTATTCACACAAATGTTCAACATATTACTTTTTCTGTCTCTAGTTGATGAAAGCCCTGGGATCAGTTTATAGGTCCATTTAAAAAAAAATCGTTTACACCTGACTGAACCACGGTTTTAACTTCACCATATATGCACTGTAACCCATGGCGAGTGATCAAATCGTGTCTTCAAGTATTTAATTATAAAAAACTTTAGTGTGTTTGATGTATGACTACAAATATAAACCAATATTTATGTATGAGGTGTTTTATTACCTCCGTCAAGGAGGTTATGTTTTCGCCTGGGTTTGTTTGTGGGTTTGTGAGTTTGTTTGTGCATTTTGGAACAAGATATGTCTGAAAAGGTAAAAGGAAGAAATGATCCAATTTTGGGAGTTATCTGGATCGATATCTGGATCTTCTGGAACCATGAAATGTAATTTTTAAAGACAGATAACTCAAAAAGTTATGGACGGATTTTAATGAAATTTTCAGGATATGTCCTAAATGGGACAAGAAACAAGTGATTAGATTTTAGGAGTAATCTGGATCACTGTCTGGATCCATAAAAAATATATTGAGAGTGATCCGGATTGAGCTCCCTTGGCGGAGGTCTGCGCTCTCTGAGTGCTATTGTTACAATATTTAAATTTTTCTATTAATCACTCAATTAAATTTAACATGTGAAAAATAAGCATCAGATATGGCCGTACTCCACAGCCATGAAGATAGCATTGGTCACCATTAGATATATATATATAGCAATTGAAGAGCGCATACCTCTACTAAGGCATGTAATAATAACCAAATGAGAAATTCTGGATTTTTACCTGCGCCAAGGAGGTTATGTTTTCACCTGGGTTTGTTTGTTTGTGCGTTTGTGAACAAGATAACTCAAAAACTTATGGACGGATTTTGATGAAATTTTCAGGGTATGTCTGAAAAGGTAAAAGGAAGAAATGATTCAATTTTGGGAGTGATCCGGTTCACTATCTGGATCTTCTGGATCCATGACATGTAATTTTTAAAGATCACTCCCAAAATCTAATCACTCGTTCCTTGTCACATTTAGGACATATCCTGAAAATTTCATTAAAATCCATCCATAACTTTTGGAGTTATCTGTCTGTAAAAATTACATTTCATGGATCCAGATCCAGACAGTGATCCAGATCACTCCCAAAATTTAATCATTTCTTCCTTTTACCTTTTCAGATATATCCTGAAAATTTCATGAAAATCCCATAAACTGATTAATGCCTCTACTTTTCACATGTTGGTGTTTAAACATTTGAGTTTGTCTGTGATTTTGTTTTACATTCTTACTGATTTTACGTTAAATACTTGTTTACTGGAATCAAACTCAAGAATTTAACAATTTGAGTGGCAAATTAACTAATTGTTTGTCCCAGAATTTCACCAATGGGATTTATATTACAGTTTTGTTCTTCATGAAACATTTTTCATATTATTCCTGTTTGATTTTTTTTTATTCATATCTTTTTACATGTTGTCTACAGTGATGTGATTATTTGACAACATTTTAACTCTTGTACATCAACACAAGCATCCTTTGCTTGCATACATGCATTCATGCAGCCTCTAAAAACTGAAGAATTTCAAACACACACTAGAGATATGCATATTAGTTGTATTTAATGTGTTGAAATCGTTGTATTTGGACTCAATTGAAAGGAAATAATGAGTTTTTGATAACCCCTCCATTGTCTATCATTGTAATTGACCCTTTGAAGCCATTGCTGATCACTGGATTGTGAAAAATTTTAAATAATTTTAGGAACCTATTTATCCATGGGACTATTGTTATATTATACATTTAATAAATAATAGAAACCTTTAAAGTTTTAGGAATAAAATCATTTTAATTTTATTGCATGGATAAATAATCGACAAAAAGGTTATAGACGAAAGGCCTGAGAAAAAAAATTCTGGAATTATTTAAATATTTTCATACCTCGGTTATTATAGGAATGATATCAAAGATATTTTTTCACACTACAGTGATCAGCAATGGCTTCAAAGGGTCAATTACAATGATAGACAATGGAGGAGTTATCGAAAATTCATTATTTCCAATCAATTGAGTCCAAATACAATGATTTCAACACATTAAATACTACTAATATTATTATACAAATTCATGTCTGAAATACCCCTAAACATCTTCTTGTGGAGTGACCTAAATATGACCATGTGACGTTCAGGTGTGATAATTTATTATTCTCATGTCAAATGAACAACTCTATTCGGTTCCTGTAATTAACTCAAAGACTTTTTGACTATATTATAATTCAGTGACAATCAAAGGAAATGAAAACAGATATCCATGATCATAACTATGTTCTGCAAGATTTGGCATTCATCTTAGGCATTTGATATTCTGTCATGGTGTCCTGTTATAGCCAATTAATTTTATTCTTCATCAGGTCTGCTGGTGAATCAGTCACATGTAACCCAATAAGATGTATTCATTATATACCAAAAGAAAGCAGCTTTTATCAAATACACACTATTTGTTCTTAGTTTCTAATTATATGGAAACATAGTGCAATGTAAATAATTATTACAGAACCATTGTTATTGTTGAACCATTTTGTATATATATATGGTACACGATGTAAATCTCTTTTTCACAAGGCAGTGTTTGGAGGCTTGGAAATTAACATCACTATGTCCCAATAAATGGTAAATGCATGATAGTTTTGATTCTCTGATGGTGATATACAAGTACATTTTACAAAGTCTGGCTAAAACAATCAAGAGGTAGGTTTATTTATTTATTTTGGGTTTTACGTCGCTTTCAACACTGTACAAATTATTTCACGACGGGTAGTTGGAAGGGCTGAGGAAACCAGTACATACAGTTGGTCAAATTTTTGTACTGTAAACTGTCGACCAACGGCAAGCAACTACCAGCTTTTCCACTTGAGGTCAGGCCAGGATTCGAACTCTGATCTCAGAGGTGGGAGGCGAGTGTGTTACCACTACACCACCATGGCCCCAATCAAGAGGTAACTGACAAGAACTAAAATCTATTAGGTTTACCTTCTAAACATTCTGTTGCTGTGTTCTTAATTTAATTAATATATTAATAATTTCAATGGTGTATGTTTTGTTTTACTGGAGTGATGGTGAAATAATATCTTGGTTCATAATTTCGAGTATTATATTTTACAGGAAGATATTTCTAATGAACAACATACATCGTATATGGCAAACAAACTACAGAGAAACAGTTTACATGAAAAGTGCTGAAAAAGAGTTATCTGACAAATGGTACACGTTGCTGTAAACAGTTCACATGAGTCTTGATTTCAATATCATCACCATATTTTAAGTATTATTTAATCAGTTTAAGCTTTATTGTCTATTGATATTTGAAAGTCATTGTGTATGAATGATATTTGGAGAAATATAGCCACTTAGAAAAAATGTTAACATCTAAAAGCACAGAACAAAGATGGCCGACAATCTCACTAATTCTTCTATCATTTCAACACAGAATAAGTCTCAAATCAATGAGGTCTCACAAAATAATAATGACCAAATCTATCAGGACTCACTGACTGAGAAGATATGCTACACTTCAGTCATTCTGATATTTTGTTCATGGATTTATGCCTCTAACAGTATGTTGATAGCAGTTCTGTTGAAGTACAGAGTCACCACCAAACCCAATAGAACAATCAGAATCATCCTTGCACTGATAGACATGCTGATGGCTTCACATGCATCCTGTACCCTCATTCCACTTTTATTCATGGACAGCCTGTTTAATCTTCAAGTTTGTTCTGTTGTCTCTGACATTGCTCAAGCTACTCTTCATCTTACATTCATGGTCACAGCTACACTTGCTGTTGAAAGGTACATTTACTTGATCAAACCACTAGAGTACCATTTAGTATTGAAACCCAAATATCTCACAGGATTTCTTCTGACCTATTTCACTCTGCTACTGTTGTACTTTTTAATCAATGGTCACATAAAAGGTCATCAGTATAAATTCACAGAATTATCTTGCCTACCCAAAAGACCAAATAATTTACATCTTGCATTACGTATTCTCATTATTATCCTGTTACCTGCAATTATTATACTCTTTGTTTTGATCAAAACAAAAGGACTACACTCTTCACAAATGACCCAACAGCAGCAAGTTGAAAACATTACAAAGAAATCATTTAAGTCATTCAAGCTTATTTTGTTAGTGTCCAGCTCATTTATCATATCAACATTTCCATTGTATATCCTTCGTGTTACCATAGTAAGAATTACTGAAAAGGCGACAGACATTGTGATCTTAATGCGATTATCGATAATCACACTACTAGTAGTGTCATCAGCATTAAATCCCCTGATACAATTGATTGTTGACAAAGATTTGTTTGTTGGGGTGTTGAAACTAATTGGGAAAAAGGCAGATTTTTCTTGGCAAAGAGAAATGAAGATGGCGGTTAATATGAGGAAAATCCAGCCTAATAATGGTAATAAATGATTAGAACTATTTCAATTATATTAAACAGTTTGTGGTACTTAACTTTGAAATATTTTGAACAATAGAATAGAATAGCATTATTTGTACCGCGCAAAATTGATGTAACTCCACTTTCATTCCACAAAGGTAGAGTTCTAAATTGAGTAATAGTTTCTTAAGTGTTGTTTTGCATAATTTATTGGCCAGTTATCAGATGTTTCATTTTTGAATACTGTATTCATGTTTTCTTATGTGAGTTTCTAATAGCAAGGATGAAATTTTCTAAACTATATTTTTCATGTCTTGGTTTCTGTTATATTATTCTCTTGTGTAATACTAAATCTGGAAGAACATTGTATTGATACATTACTTATCAAATACGGCTGATCACGATGTTTACCATTTGTTTTTCCATGAAAGTGAGCTCCTTTCATCTGTACTTCACCAAGTCAACACTTGACAGATGACAGATTTTGAAATAGTTTGCAAATACAACAAAAAACAAAGTGTCAAACAATTATATAATTACCTCTGACATTTTCATGACCATTTGGCTGTTTTTCCATTTCTCTGTTCCACGAAGGGATTACACAAATACAACTGGTTAGATCTTCCTCAATAAAATCAGAAGACTGGTCCAACTTAGATCTCATTAAAATTTGAGAATGATCAGGATCACCATCTGGATACCAAAAAACCCAGATTTTTCCTTTTTACATATTGTTACGTACCTTGACAGAGACAGGCACTCTTTGAGTGATCTTGTTCCGTGTCTATATTTGTATTCAGGTATATGGTAGTAATAACTTGTAATTAAATTAAGACATTTTATGTCAGTGCACTGTGTTTTCTTGAAAGAAGTGTTTGGTTGTGGTTGCATTTTCACAAAATTGATTTTTAATGACATTTTATTGGAAAACATTTGATGTAACAAAATTGTATGTCTTGCACATTTTAAAAAAAGTCTTTGTAATATAATATATAGAAATCGTATTGATGTGAAATATCATTTTGTGAATGCGTAAAGCATAAAAGCAATCATCAGTTTTGAAAAGCAGAAAAAAAGGACTCAATGACGTGGTGGCTAAAAATATTGCCTAACATTGCAGAGGTCCTTGGTTCAGTTTTCAGTCCAACCTCAACCAGGATGTTGGTAGTAGGTTCTTGCCGCCTGGTGGTTTTCAGTGCAGCATTTCGACCAACTACCATGCATAGTTTTCATCAATCCCCTCAAATATCAGCTGTGGCATGACTGTGAACAATGTGTTGAACATGATTAACAACTAAGGTCACACAAATCAGTGCTGCCCTGCTGAGCTACATATGAGTGCAAAATATTTAACTCACAATCTCATTTATGGCTAGAAGCATTTTTTTTTTGCTTTGGTAATATCCATTAGGTTTGGATAGGATGCACAAAACACAGAACAGAAACCTTTTCTGTGCACTTAGTAAATTTTCCATATTGTTGCAAAAACCTGCCATGCCCTGTCACAAGCTGTGTAAAACTCTTCATTCAGGAGGAGTGGGGTGAGGGTTTTGAATGGTTATACAGGACAGCTCATTATTGCACTACCAACATATTGGGTTCATTTATGAGGCAGGTCTTGGCTAAAATATCAAATACACTTTGATATGACAAGACCCAAGTGTGTGGCGAGGTTTTAAACCAAATTCAGTCAATCTAGATATGCACAAATGTTGTTTTAATGAATGAGCTT
This sequence comes from Sabellastarte sp. h YS-2021, assembly GCA_964017235.1. Taxonomy (NCBI): domain Eukaryota; kingdom Metazoa; phylum Annelida; class Polychaeta; order Sabellida; family Sabellidae; genus Sabellastarte; species Sabellastarte sp. h YS-2021. Next base: position 147,721,150 of record OZ024931.1, read on the forward strand.
TATGAATTAATTCTTTAACTCTATCAACAGTGCTGTATTAATATGGATTTTCATATTCTTAATGCTTGTAATCCGAGAACTGCAACTGGTATAACAAATAAAAATTATTGTCAGTTGTAATAACCATTTTGCTGTTGTTATGTACTTGCTAGTGTAATTTAGGAATTAAAGGGCAAACGACAATTGAAGTTTTATTGGAGATCAAATGTTGCACAAACTGTCAAAATATACATGGTGGTGTTTATCGGTTTTAAATGTCTTTTTTTAAAGTTCCTTAGCATTACAATTTCTGTGTTCATACTGGAAGTGTTGTCAAAATTAGATAATCAACTTTAATGTAAAAAACAGACATGTTGTATATATGCAATCGCATATTTTACCCGGTCTGGTAATAGTGATATATCTCTGTGAACGATTAACCTAATTAGATTAATAAAGTATTTTAACCATCAAAGTGGATCTCAAATTAAAACTTTTATTTAGTGGTTAAATAGTTAAATAGCTTTGTTGACAAACTTTCTAATTAATTTATTGTAAATAATATAGAAAGTGACAGATTTAAGAATATCAATCGAAACTGAAGCCAACTGTCAATCAATTTTTAGGTCTGTGATTTTTGACCCAATGTCAGGATCATCACAAGATGATATTTACCAGCTTAAAAAGACTTTTGTGAAGACCTTGTGGTGTTTTTTTTATGTAACATGTCTTTGTAAAAGTGACAAAACATCATGACATGATTTAAAGCCTAACAGGAACATTTTGTTGTTAAAAGTACTTGTACAATACAGATATCAGTATATTGATATAAAAATATCAATTATAACTACCAATTGGGTCACTCACACCCCCCAAAAAACATAAAAAATATCGGTGTGTTGTATTAAATTCAAGAAACAATTCTGTGTAAATGTTATATATTTTCCTCTGTTAACAAAAGATTAAACAGCAATCTGCAATTGAATTTTATATCAAGGTATGTTAAGTTATATCACACTGTCCAGTTAACATTTTTTGCATATTAAAATAGATTATTACTCTACTTGTACCTGCTTAAATAGCCACTCTACTGTTGTTAGAAGAGACTAAATTTAAAGGATTTATTTCTGTTTAACACCCATCTTTGTCAGCTATAGAATTGACTGACTAAATCGAATTGTCATCTGAATTGGTAAGGAGAGGTGAGAGTGACATATATTATATAGTTCCATGCTACATTTGTGGCTTCTACAAAATAAAATGTTTATTTCAAATTGTGTCCATATCATTCAATGTTGATTGTATGTCTTAATAGGTTCAGTTTCAGTGATTTAAACATTTTGTGTGCACTTTAAGTATAAATTATAAGTTTCGGTCGAACAAAAAGCTGTTATTTTTTGCAACAGATTTAGATTTAATCAAAGATTCCATTGTAGTACTGAAAGAAAATGTAAATGCTAAGGATGAAAATGAGTCATTCATGGAAAAATATGGTTATTAAAATGTGTTACATGAGCTAAAGCTTATACTATTGTATAACATATTATTACTTATGTAAACCTGTAGTGTAATGTAAAAGCATTTGGTCAAGTGACCATTATTGACCAATTTTAGAGTATTGACCAGGGTGGTTTAACCGGTTAAAACCGCCATTTAAAACCACTCCTTCAATTGACAGGCCAAGTCTGATTTAGTGCACAATCAGATTATGAAAATTAACATAAAAATTAAATTTGAAATTTCATGGTACCTATTGTCAGTGATCTACTTTAAAGGACATATCTCTCTTGTGGAACAAACATCTTTATAATATATATAAAGCATAGGGAAACCTCAAAGTATATTAAGATAAAAGTAACTTTCATTTCTTATAAATTATAGAACTTCGTCGAGAAAACTGTTTGCCAATTTCAGGAAATTATTTTCAAGCTAGACTAAAACTCATAGCCATTGTCAATCCATTTTGGAAGATTATGAAAAATGAATCTTTACATGGGAAGGCTGGTCAAATTTTAAACACTTCTATAAAACCCTTTTTTCTGGCTTTGTAATATATAATTTTTACATATTTTTAATATAACATGGTTTTAAGGGAGACAGTTTTTTAATTATTTGTATGATAAATACTTCAGTTTATTGATTAAAATGTAGAATATAAAACATTGTTTGCTCTTAGTGTAATGCACTCTGAAATGCACTTGTGTGATTTGTTTTGTAGGTATATTTTTTAAAAAATTGTGTATTGGGGTGAACCTGTTTGAGCCAAATGACATTCTGGAATGATTTAAAATTGTTTTATTGTATCAAAACTGATTTTAAAACTCTGATGTTTGAGTGTTCAGATACTATTGATGTACGTCTCAAATCTTGAATAAAAATGACAAATGTTCACACATTGCTGTCTTATTTGTAACTCTTAAGAGACCTCAATCTGAATCTCACTTTAATTAGCTACTAATATTTTACAACATCAAGATGGATTATTGTCTTAATTTATAGTTACAATTAAATTCGAGTGGATTCGAGTACTAACAGCACCAATCAATAATATCTCTTTACAGTACAATCTGTAAATCAAATAAACTAGCACAGTTTCTGATATCAATGAGCTACATACTTAAATGAACAACTATTAAGTCTTTTACCTTGGAGTAATGTGTCAAAATATTCATACAAATCACATAACTGAAGCTGTGTCTATATGTCATAATTTGATACAAATCTAGGAGCTGGGAAATGTGAGGTGACTGTGTTAATTACTAGAGTACTGAGCTTCCAGTCCCTTGCTCTGCAGGAGGTTTGAGGTTTGCAATTGAAAGTCTGAACTCTCTGTAAAAAACTTGTATGACAAGAGTATATTGGTCTATGTGAGATCAATTGATTGGATAGGTGTTTCAGAATTCTCATATAATTATATATGTTTATGTTATTGATATACAAGTTATCTCTAAACACACATCAGACTTGAATCAAACACTCTTGTCTCATTCAATACACATATGTGCAATTAGTTCATATTTGTACTTCACATATTTATTATGCTATAAACAGATTACAATATAAACAATTTTAATTAATCCATAATATTTTACCAAAATTTAAATATTTCTCATGTCTTCACTTCCAAAAGAATGTCAGTTACTGTGCTATAAATTTTAAAGTTCATGTTATTAAATTTCAACTCCTAATCTAGCAAGTCAGATAAACAATGCAGAGCATATGTTTTTGGGATATATTTTATTATAATGCATAAGTTAAAGACTACTACTCAAAACAAAGACCAGTACACAGATGAAACATACATAAAGCCTTTAAATACAAGTTGACTTTTCAAAGTCATATTGTAATAAAAGTTATCTACCAAGCTAGTGAGGCTGAATTGTAAAGTGTAAATATGGCTGAGTAATAAGGTAGTAATATACAATAACATAATCTTAATAGTGTTTATAAATTACATAAGCAAATTATAGTTAGCTAATAGAGTGATATGTTCAAGCAAGGATTTATTCAAGACAAGGTCACCTCAATCTTTAATTTATTTATTTGGGGTTTTACGTCGCTTTCAACACTGTACAGGTCATATCACGACGGGTAGTTGGAAGGGCAGCGGAAACCAGTACATACAGTTCGTTAGGGGTCTGTACTGTAAACTGCCGACCAACGGCAAGCAACTACCAGCTTTCCCACTTGAGGCCGTGCCGGGAATTGAATCCCGGCCTCAGAGGTGGGAGGCGAGAGTGTTACCACTCTGCCACCGTGGCCCCTCCTCAATCTTTAAAGAATCAAGTTAAAGGCCCCTTAAATGAAAGGATAAAAGGGGAGGAGAGTGAGATCACCTTAATCAACTGAGCAGTTTTCAGTGAATAATACCACAGTAAGTACATGTGTGCCAGCTCTGTAGTAATCAAAATAAAGAGTAAAATCACATGAAAATCTGCAGTAAAAAGTTCTCTGCAACATCAAATCAAATCGCTGGGTTTAGGAGGGTGTGTAAAAATTCAAATGCCCATTCATTTGCACATTTGCTATTTGTGAGTGTTTGGTGAAGCTAAGTTACACAAGTCACATAATTAGGGCTGTGTCCTTATTAACAGGCCATAATGAGGCAATGTGATGTAATAATATTGGAATATGGTGTGGTCACACTGCTCCGAAACATTACTCCCTGGGGTGAACTGACAAACAAGATGCCAGAACACCACTACTGACAAGTTTTTAACTTTACCTTTCTGATTAACATCTTAAGAAGATATACATATTAAACTTTAAAACTCACATATGTATGTTCGTTTCTTGATCTTTAGTAACTTGTCTGTAGAAGTTACTATATCGAGTGTGTGAAAATAAGAACCACGCGATGAATTCTAGCAGGTTTTCCAATTAAATATTCAAAGCAAATACTCTCTATAGTCCTTTGTCATCGACACACAGCTATAGACATAATCAAAAATATATGCATTAGGATTTTAGATGACACTTTTGGCAAGGACATCATAATATTCATCCATAATTTCTTTGCTTTCTTTCACTTTTCTGGATGTGCTCAGTCCAAGATAAAATAAAAATAGCTTCAGGATTTGATACTTTTAGATAAATCAACTGCATAGTTCAGCGTCGCAATATCTTCATCTGCATCTGCAGAGCTAATCCAAAAATATCACTGAGCAATTTATTTCACAAATATAACATTGTAAGCACAAATACATATAGACAGACATAGCTATGAAAGATCCGAAAATTAAAAAAATAATACCATTTTATTGTTACTTTATCTCAATATATAATATAGACAATATGACATTGTAAATATTGAAATATAGAGGCAAGCCCAATTATGGCTCAAAATTTAAAACAAAAAGCTTGTCCTATTATTCACATAAGCGAAAAGAAGCACAACAATTTGACATACAGTCAAACCATATATTATCTGGTCCAATATAGTACATCTAACCAGAGTCAAAATATAATAGTCATAGCAGTTAGGTTACACTGCTATGTGCTGGAATCACAAGCTACATAGCTTTTCAAAATATTGGGACTCATCTGCTGCTCAATGTGTTTCATATTTAAGTAGTATCCATAAGGATAAAGTGTATATAAGTCTGGATTCATATTTAGCTACGATGTGTTCACCCCCCAAACAGACTGCATTTCCAACACTTTTCAGAGATTTTAAATGTTTGACAAACCTGCCAAGTTTCCTCATGAATTCTGCATGAGTCTACCCATAAACCTCTGCTGGCAGGAGTGAGAGGGGGAAGATTGTCTATATGGGGTGACATGTTTGTAAAAGCCAGGTCACACTGTGGCGACTTTTAGTGGCGAATATGCACGATCCTGAAATTCTTCCCTGTTGGTAGCAAATTCTTGGTCCATCTTCACTGTTCTCCACCATTCTCCATGGATCGTCATCTAGCTACAACAGTTTCAAACTGTTCAAAACTATTGCTGGTATTTGCCGATTCGTGGCCATTTTTTAGTTCACCATTAGAATTCGCCACTATTGGTAGCAGATTCTTCAACGTCGTAGCTCTGTGGTAGGACATTCTCCAGCAAATCGTACTACCTTCTTGTTCTCAGTAAATTCGCCAGATATTCTTCCTTGTTCTCAACTGATTCTTCCTTTGTCGTAGAAGATTCTTCAAGTATCGCACTCATTCTCCCCTACTTGTAGCTGATTCGTGGGTAAATTCGCCAGATATCTTCACCAGTTCGTAGGGTATTCTTTGTATATTCTTGCTTTGTCTCAGGACATTCGAAAGGCATCGTAGAACATCGTAGAGAGGTCGTAGAAGTATGAAGATCTTTTATCACGTGACTACACTTTCCCGCTTTTTTGGGGCGAATTCTGGCGAATTTCCTCTGTTCTTCTATATTCGCAGATATCATCGTAGCACCCTCGCCACTGTGTGACCTGGGCATAACATTCACTACTAAAATACTAAGTCTATTTTGGGAGTGTTAAGGAAAAACTCATTTACCAAAATTCAAATATGAGTTGTCATAAGTACAAAAGAACTGTGTGACAAAATGTGGCTGGAAACTTTAAAAATGAAAAATAATTTTATTGCTAATACTAATAAAGGTCACCCAAACAAAAATATACTACATCACTAGGCTAATTATTTGCACATTCTCTTATCATAACATGATTATTTCTTTCCAATTTAAAGCTGCTTTCCACTATGTTCATAAATTTGTGCCTAAATATTTCAGGATTTTTTAAAGGTCACATATAACATTTTTCATATTTAACAGAAAGTGTTTTATATTATGTACTGGTTGAAAATTAAAGCATGTATTATGTTTCCTAAGCGAAATTCCTTTCATAACCCCCTAAATAGTGTTTAAAAAAGCACACTTTCCCTGAAAATTTCTATTGGTTCATACTCCCTCTTTTGTGATGTGAAACAGGTGCGACATCATGCAGAACTACATATTATTCACCGAGACTACAGTTGGGGGCCACGCTGGCAGAGTGGTAACACTCTCGTCTCCCACCTCTGAGGCAGGGGTCCAGTTCCCAGCATGGCCTCAAGGGGAAAAGCTGGTAGTTGCTTGCCGTTGGTCAGCAGTTTACAGTATAGAACCCCAACAAACTGTATGTACTGGTTTCCTCTGCCCTTCCGACTACCCGTCATGATATGACCTGTACAGTGTTGAAGGCGATGTAAAACCCCAAATAAATAAATAAAGACTACAGTTAATGACATCATCCTCTGTCATTTATGTATGTAAGCTTTTTCATATTATTCATATTTGATCTTGTTTGTTTCATCCCTATGTTCTTTATGCAAGCTATATGTCTACAGAGAGCTGTGAAGTGAATAATTATGGATGTTTAACTCTCACATATGCAACAACTGAAGGATGCTTTGCTTACCATGTGAAATTGAGATGTGATTATTAATTATTCTCATGTTAGATAAACAGCTATATAAGGGCTCTGTAATTAATGCAGGCTTTTTGACTTTGTTGTTTTCAGTGGCAAATGAAGGAAATGAAACTAGGTATCACTGATCATTATTTATTTTAAAAGGATTTTGTATTCAACTTGTGCCTGTGATATTCTATTATGTTATCGTGTTTCCACCCATTTACTTGTTTTTCATCAGGGCTGCTGGTGTCTTAATGAGATGTAACCCAATAAGAGCTATTCAGTATATACCCAAAAGAAGTGTTTATGAAATATACACCATATTAGTTAAGCTTCTAATTATAAAGAGACAGTGTGCCTAAAGTAAACAATTTTTATTTTTGACTCTCCTTATTATGGCAAGTCTCAGTCAATATTTAAAGATTTACTTCCCCTTTAATAGCCAAATATTATACCAGGCCAGGCCAAAAGAGAATCTCATATCTTAACCTGAGCTGGCTTCTAACCCTTAGTTGAAAGCTTTATACTGAAACGGCAAATTAGTGAACCATTTCATCTCTCCTACTTCTTCAGCACTGTTGGGTAAATATCATTAAGTCATTATCACAGCAATTTTGAGTAATAATAATAGTTTATGAGTGTTGCTAAGCATATAGATCAATTATCACGTGTTTCTTATTAAATGCAATATTCATGTTTGTCATTTAAAATATTTAACAGTAAAGATAAAATATTCTCAATTATATTTTCCATGTTTTTATTTCTTGTTATATCAGTATCTTGTGTGATGCTACACAGTGAATAGAGAAACATTGCAAACACATTACTTGTCAATAATCGCTGACCACAATATTTACCGTATGTTTTTCTTGAAAGTAAGCCCTTTCTAGTTACAGGGGGGGGGGGGGGTCACGTTGGCGAACGGGACAGCCATAGCGAACGGCAATCTACCATAACATTAAAAAGATAGATAACAGGGGCACAGGGTTCCAACACCCATTTATTTCAATATATGAATAAATTAATAATCATCTAACCACTGGTGAACCCTATCCCCCTGCTGTCTATTGTTATTAAGTTGGTAATAGCTACATTTCATCAAATCAACATTCAGCATAAATGACAATTACATCTTCTAACAGACTTTGAAATAGTTTGTAAATACAATAAACAGAAACAAGATGTCAAGTGGTTACATAATTCCCTCATGTTGGCATACTGCAATGCTGACATTGTCATTTAATTAAGATACTTTAAGGAAAAACTCTGAGCTTAATGAAACATTTTTATTAAATTAAGGTACTTTAAGGGAGAAATCTGTGCTTAATGAAATAAATCTTTGTTTGTAATCTACCCTTTCAGTTAACTTGGCCAAGATTCAAACCCCGATCAAATAAAGTGAAAGGTTAAAATTAAGGGTTAAAGCAGCTTGAACCCCGGAGGTCGAAGGTCATGTGAGAGGAATATGAACTCAGTGTCAAGTTAAGTGAGGTAATGAAAGAGGACAGTAAAACACATTGAGGCAATTTTATTTACATGTTAGTATATAGGTTAAAATATAATATTTTGGAAATTTTTAAAACTGGAAAATTTGTAAAATATTAACCCACACAACATCACAGTGAATTATAGCATACAGTGTCAATACGTATCACAGTTATAATACCAACATATAATTATCACACAAGCTTTAGAAGCCAGATAGCACATAATATGGGGCCAGAGGGCACCGAAACGAATACTTTCAGACCAAATCTCAAAGTGGTGTATTCTGTTAAGAATGGTCAGAGTCAGGATAAAGTGACAAAATCGAGAGGGGGAAGCAAGGACAGCCTGGCCCGCCTGGGATCCATCCGGATTCAAAAAGGGGAGAGAACTCACCCAGTCGAAAGAGTCTCAAAATTTAACCAGTGGCCTATATCAACCCAACAGGGGACCTCCCCTTAGCGGAGACAAAGCTAAGGGGGTCCCAGCCACTAGCAAAAGGAAAAAAAATTCCTTTGAAACATCTCAACATAAACAGTGACCTAACTAATTCAAAATTTAAAGAATTACTCCCCTAAATTGAGACAAAAGAAGGGGGTCCCAGTCACTGAGGTCAAAGCCAAGAGTCGCAAACGACTCATGGATCCCTACTTACTCCCCCGAATGGTACGGATACCCAAAAGGGGGGTGTGTATTTGTAGAAGGAGGGGTGGTGGGTGATTTCATGTGTATTCTTTGGCTCTCAAGTTCAGAATGAATCTCACAAAGACAAGCGGGAAGTGATGAAGCATAGCTAATTTCTATTGGATAGCTTAAATAGAAATGTGAAGCCCCAAGAAGAAACCACTAGATTAAGGTAGCCAGTAAACTGCCCCAGCAGGCTCCTACATAGCCGTGCTAGACACAGTTAACTTAGCCAAGATTCAAACCCCGATCAAATAAAGTGAAAGGTGAAAATTAAGGGTTAAAGCAGCTTGAACCCCAGAGGCCGAAGGTCATATGAGAGGAATATGAACTCAGTGTCAAGATGAGTGAGGTAATGAAAGAGGACAGTAAAACACATTGAGGCAATTTTATTTACATGTTAGTATATAGGTTAAAATATAAGATTTTGGAAATTTTTAAAACTGGAAAATTTGTAAAATATTAACCAAAACTAGAAACTAGAGGGGATGTGGGCAGCAAAAGTAGCAGAAATGATGGAGGAGGAGTAAGAAGAATTATGAAGATAGGTCCATATGGCTGAACTCCTCCAGAGACCATGGGCCATGATGTTTTGCAAAGGAACATTGTGGTCGAAGGCAAAGGTTGCGCCAAACCTACGAAAGGTGTGGAAACCATGGCCAGAGGATAAGATACCCAGTAAAGTTAAAATTTTCTTTAGTGAATCTCTGACATGTGTATCAATGACAGATGAAAATGGGGGGAAAATATTGGCAAAGAGTGGGGCTGTGGGGGGAAGGGGCCTGGATTTAAGAAGGGTTTTAAGGGCTCTGGTGGGGCAAAGGAAAGGTTATTCAATTCTGGAAGCTGAATAAGGTGATGTGAAGTGTGATCCTGCAAGGTCTTTGTCCATTTGATGAGTAAGTGGACACCAGGTGTTTGAAGAAAAAGGTCCTCCCTTAAAAATGCCTAGTATGGTTAAACTTGGCTGAACTATGAGGTGCTAGGTTCGACATTCTCAGAAATCCGAAAAAGGCTGTCAAAAATAAGGCCCTGTATAACACAGGGTCAGATAAAGTGTCACATGCTCTGGAGATATGGTACAGGGTACTGATGTCAAAAATACCCCGAGGAGTGGGACGAAAAGAGGAGTTAATAGAAATGCTCCTCAAGTAATGAGCAACTGAAATGTGGGAAAGGGGTGAAACATCAAGATTGACCAATTTGGAAACAGAAGAGATAGAAGATAAGTAATTCTTTATTACTTTATTACTTTTGGAGAAAGACCATTTTGGTACAAATATTCTAAAAAGGAAAGAATGTTGTGAACAGATAAGGATACTGGCAGATCCACGAAAATGAGATAGGCAGGTCGAAAGGCTGACTGAATCCTGGACCAGGCAGCATTGAAGAGTAAAGATGAAGCACTGGAGGTACCTGAAATTATATAATTAAGTCCAGTGAGAAATTGCTTATATTGATGTGATCCCACACATAGTTATTTTCGAGATGGGCTAACAAGTTTTTATCTATGTGGTTGTAGGAATAAAGCCTGGATAAGCAGTCGGCAATAACATTCTTTTTACCCTGTATGTGATAAATAATGATGTCTATATCAAGAATTGAGGATATTTCGAATACATGCTGCCAAAAATTTATCTTTGGTTTTTGAAGAGGTTACCACTTGGACCACTGCCATGTTGTCACAATGGATATGAACCTGTGAATGCTTCCAAAACCTTCCCCAAACTCTGAGCGCTATGACAATGTTTAACATCTCAAGATGTACTATTTTTAGCTAAAAATTTTGAAAACAGGGGTACAATAAACTCTATTGGACCATACAGCTCCCATTCCTGTTAGGGATGCATCCAGGTACAGGGTGTGATTTTGCAAAATAGGAACTTTGTTAAAGAATGTGACTCCATTAAAATGACGGAGAAAGGTAATGAACGAATCAAAGTCTGCCATGAATTCAGCAGTAAGTCGGATCCGTTTCTTGTGACGCTGTTGCCTATAGAGGGCTAAGATGCGATTAATAAAAGTTCTAGCTGGAACTACACATTTGTGGATGTATATAAGCCTGCCTAACAAGGATTGATAGGATTTCTTGGTGAGATACTTCGTGGTTCGAACCCTGGTGCACTCCTGATATATCGAGGAAAGTTTGTCATGGTCAATGGAGAGGGTATTGTGTAAAATATCAATGTTGATACAAAACCAAGTCATAGAGGTACAAGGAGGAACAATCTTATCAGGATTCATGGGGAGACCGACTTCAGTAAAAAGGTTGGCTAGGTCCTCAAATAGACCTTCAGCTATGCCTTTCTCAGCTACCACTACAAAGTGGTCCATGTAGGGAAGAACCTTCCCACCCTTAGTGGTCATAATATGGGCAATGGCGCCGGCTACCACCGATGTCCAGTGCGTCCATCCGAACGCAATAGCAGAATCCAGATAATAGGACCCATCCCATGTGATGCCCAGTTTCAAAACATCTACAGGGTCAACCCTCAGGTTTCTGAAGGCCCTAGAAACATCAATCTTAAAGATAAGTGGTCTATCGGGAGCTAAGATTTCTTGAACAATATCATCCACTGTAACAAGTTTAAGGGAAAAATTGTCTATTGTCAAAATTGGTCTTGACTACATTATCATTGATGGACGCCCCTTGGGGGTGGGACAGATTTAATATTATTATTCTCTTATCTACGTCCTTGGGCCTGGTAAACAGGGGGGGGGGGACAATGGAAGTGAGGGGAATGAATGTGCCTAACAGGACCCAATAGTGCTCCATGTCTTAATTCCTTACTAATGTAGTCGTGAACTGCCTGGGGGTACTGTATAGCTGAGTGATGATTTGTGACCTTATTGATTCTTAAATTATCATAGTTACAGATTGAGAGAGGAAAACCGAACTTGAGACATTGAATGAGAAATTTATCAGGATACTGCCATCCGACCAACTATCGCCAGCTACCAACTATCGCCACTTTGTTTACAAAGTCATCGACATACTGCTAAGTGCATGTACGTCGACCACTTTATGCGCACGACGCCGTCAGTTAGGACAAACTGTGATCAAAAAACTTACAAAATGTCTGCAACTTCAGGTACTTTCCTTATTTTTTCACATTCTCTATTATAATACACTTTATTTATGTTCACTTTACTGCTTTAGAATACAATTACATGACCAAAACCATTATAATATCCAATGTTTTCTCACTCATGCTCAAATGGAGTAGCAACCTTGAACCTGCAATCAAAACGTGTGTAATAAATATGAGACTACATTTGGGAATAAGGTACAACACAATGTATCTGTTTGGAGAGAGAGACACAGACATGTATAATAGCATCAACAATTATTTAATGGAAAACAGTTTGATTTCACATCAACAACATAGAATAACACAAGTGATTGTATGTGTAAGTGATATATGACTGCATGTGTGAAATTTACATAAAACTTGTAAATGCCTACACCTTAATTATTTTGACATTGTTTTTCAAAGAGAACTCCCTCAATTGAAAATTGCTTGCACATACAGCAAAACTGTACTTCCATTTCTTTACTTTTAATTGATGACATTATGTACTTATTGTCACAGTTTTTCATGAAAAACACAATACCAAATTTACAAAGGCATATTAATTTTTTTTGTTAAAGCACCAATTTTTTATTATGCTGCATATGTTTGGCACATACATCATTATGAAATGCATTCCATAATGACATCACACACATTTAATCAACATTTACTTTTTGAAGTTATTGGCAGTAATTGTATAACAGTCATCAATAATGTTCAATATATTTATTTTTACAATGATAGTAATTTATAATTTATTTATGAAAACAGAGAGAACTAGAAAACGAAGAAAACAGTATGACAAAGAAGAACTTATAGCAGCTGTGGAAGATGTTAGAAACAACAACATCAGCGTCAGTGCTTCTGCGAGAAAACATGCTGTTCCCCGAAAAACAGTGGCAGATCATGTCAACTACGAAATCCTGGACTACCCTTTGCCTGGTAGGGGACGGATGCTAATGGAACACGAGGAGACTGCTGTGGTAGAGTACATCATGTACATGTCAAAAAGGAACATGCCACTAAGCAGAAGTGATATAAGAGCTTGTGTTTTGGTAAGAGTTTAGATGAATAGCATTAAATTTTGTTATATAAACATATAACTACCTATGTAAAGACATTAACATATGGATATCATACAGTCATTTTATATGTGTTAGCGAAATACCATTCCAACATTTAATAATGCATAGTGGATCAATATTAAAAGCATATTATGCAATAAATTATAGAAGTCTAAAATCTGCAATTAATTTTACCAATGTGTCTTCTTCAGAAAATGATCTCAACTTTTCCTCCTGGAAGAAAAGACTATTGCCTTTTCAATAAGGAAACTGGCCCAAGCAATAAATGGTTTCGGACTTTTGAGGGAAGACACCCTGAACTAAAATGGGCAGTGCCCCAAATGCTTGATGCCAGAAGAACTACCCAGTCAACTGAATATATCATTGACGATTTCTTCAACAAATATGGTAATTTTAGAGATGAATTGTTTTCAACATGAAATACAACATACACATATCAAACAACCTAATGTGAAATACACTGAAAATTAGTGCACTTAATTTTAATTTCATAAGAATGTGGCCAATAGTAGGTGCCCAAAATGACAAATTAATTGGAGTGTCACGGTCAGTTTCTTGTCATAAGTTTGTCAAATAATTTGTCCCACAAGAAAATGACAAGTATAAATTTGTAAATTGGGAAGCTTGTTGTTTTAGGAACAATGTTGACAAATTTTAGATAAATTAATATTTGTCAGAGGTTTTCAGTGTAAATCAGTAAATGGATGTTTGTACTTACATCACATTTACATTTTTGTTGTCAACAGAAAGACTGCTTCAAGAGACTGGCTTAACCAATAAGCCAGACCAAATATTCAACATTGATGAAACTGGGATAAGCAGCCAGGTCACCAGCAGACAAAAGGCTTATGGGAAGAAAGGGCAACGTTTATACCAGAAGAAGGTTTGTGTAATAATACGTTTTAAGAACCACATTTAATTTGCATAACCAGTGAATTTACTTATTATTCCAACTGCATAAAACATATGGCATTCAAAAATTACAACTATACCACTGTGGGACTGAAGCTGTTTTGTATATTCTTCACTAGATGACAAACTTGGAGCATGTAACCTCATTGACATGCGTTTCAGCATCTGGTCATGTTTTGCCAAACTTCCTAATTTATGCCAAATCGCTGCCCACCATTTCAGCAGATGAAGTACTACCACAGAACTGGCTGTTTGCTTGTTCCCAAAGTGGTAAGTTATTTCATCACTACATCATGCAGCTAATTTTTTCCATGGGAAGTTTTCCACAAAATAACCAATATCTTATATTTTTTTAGGTTACATAGACAAGGAACTTTTCCAACAGTGGTTCCAATCAATTTTTATTACAAAGTGTGGCAGAGCAAGACCTGTGATACTTATCATGGATAATCATGATAGTCACTATTCAATGGAATTGTTGGAGATTGCAAAAGCAAATCAGGTAAGAATGTTAAAAAATTGTGAGTATTTAAATGTACCGCCTAATGAAAGTGGATAATGAGTATGATAGTATTTCAATCAATTTCAATGAACATCCATAGATGGAACATATTAAATTGTAATAACCACTTGTAAATGAGTAAATGATATGCAAATGCCACATACATAATTGTATGAGCCATGTATTGACATGTAATGCTTAATTCTAACATAGTTTTGGCACCAAGTTTTGTGAGTGTTTTTTGCACAAGTATTTTCAGTTATCAGTTTCGCCAAGGACTTCTGCACAGAGGTTATATGGAGACACAACAGTTTCATGCATGTATTTCATTATAAATGTTACTGTTTGTGAACTAATTATTGAAATACAAATTCAAATTGCCTACATTTGCACACACTGTTGTTTTTCTTTATTGACCATGTTTCCTACACTTCCCACAAGTTCTTCCAAGTGAATTAGGTGATTTAATGTTACCATCTCTGATTTGTACCCTGCAAACCCCACCCCCTATGTCATATACTTGGTAGTTGATTAATGATGGTTAGCACTTTACAATAAACACCCTTCAGTACCTCTTTAGATATTGTTTTGCTGTGCCCCAATAGCTAACCATTGTCACATAAACCACAACAGGTTGTAAGCGAGGTGAAAATCCAAATAAATTGATGGGGCGCAAGGTACTCCAGTGGTAACACGTGCCTCCAACCGATGAGATCAAAGTTTCAAAAGTAGCCTCACTTCATGTGGGGAAACAGCTTTTTTCCTGGCCATTGTTGTATATTTAAAGAAATTGAACCTGGCCCAACAATATGGTTTTGTTTACCCTTCCAACTACTGTTGTCATATTCATATAATAAAAGTAGGTACTGCAGATGACATAAATTAAATAATTATTAAATATCGCCATTTCAACAACATTAACATTGCAACTTGTTAATGCACCATTCATTAACCATTAACAATACATTACATTAGGGTACTTGATATTGGATTTTTGGAGTAAAAATTATTTACCTTTATTTATAACAGATTGAAATCTTAGGATTGCCCCCCCACACCACTCACATTTTGCAACCCTTGGATGTAGGGGTGTTTGGCCATGTGAAAAGAAAGTTTAATCAAATATGCTTGTCCGTTGGAAAAAGAAATGCCAGATACTCCATCACCAGATCTTCCTTCCCTCTCACATGGAAGAATGCCCTTCAGCAGGGTGCAACTAAAGCAATAATCCAGAGTGCATTTGAAAGAAGTGGCATATATCCATTCGACCCAACAGCAGTTGATCAAACCAAAATTCAGGACAATTACACGTTAGTTTGCACAAGTTTCATTGCTAAATTTCAATAATTGCTTCACAATAGGGACTGCAAAATATCATTCACTTCACGAATTACAGCAACACCACCTGATGTATTGCTTAGGAGGTTAAGGATGTATTCACATGCTTTCACACATTTGTGTTTGAATGCAACATGTGAAATTGTGGAGGACCTGCCTCAATATGACTTTGGCTTACAGGTTCCAGCAATGTGCAATAACCAAAATTACCATAACTAATGTAATTACCTTATGTGTTAATGTACAAATTTAACTTTTGATGTGTGAAGTCAAACCTTCTCAAAATTCTCAAAAGCTAATGTTATGTGACAGAATATCATTACAATGATGCAATTACATCAATTACATGCAATTTGGAAATGAAGTATCTTCTGAAAGTTTTAATAAAGACAGCTACACAGTGGGCCAGTGTCTGGCCAATTTGATGTTTAATTAGTGGATGAAAAGTGCATGTCCATTGCACTCCAACATTTGGTAATGCTGTATACCCCTGACAATATCACCCTGCTTCATGAATGTGGAAGTACATCCTAACTTCATTAAGTGTTGCTGTTTGTAATGCATTAACAATAACATTATCACTTTTGATCAAAATGCACCTAAACACCAAATAATTAACAAATTGGAATAAGTCACATAATTTAAATTACAGATTACAGCAAAGTGTGGATGATGGCAATGTAAAAGTGAATTCTATTACCAATGTAGAAGAATTGGCAAATGAGGAACTGTCCCAAACCATGTCAGACAAATGTCCAACTTGTGGAAGATTTTACCACCCCATAGTTGCAGTTAGGGATTTAGATCCTGAATTGGAGGTTGCCTTCCCAATCCCTGAAGATTCTGCAGGAGAGACTAAGAAAAAAAGAAGAGTTATACGTACTGCCAGGCACATGACTTCGGAGTCTATGATGGAACAAGTGCGACAAGGAAAATGCAAACTCCATCAAAAAAAAAACTGTGAAACCATTACCCAATGAGACTGACACTGATCACCCCACTAGTACTGACACAAAAGGTACTGACACATTTGAAATTATGTCACACATTACACTTTCAAATTTGTTATTCCTCACATTAATAATGTGTTGAAATCTGGTGTTTCGGCACCGATGTTTAGTATCCACTTCTTTACGACAATTAGGTCAGGGGTCAAGGACACAGAAGTGAATTTGTCTGGCCTTTCTAAATATACAGTCAGTCTGACTGTGACAGTTAACACGCATGCTCACAATTATGAAATGAAATAAGTTGTCAGCCTTTGAGGCTTTTTATTAGGCAGCACAACTTCTTCTTATAATCTGTACACATAAAGATATTCACCTCTGAGGCCGGCGATCAATTCCCGGCACAGCCTCAAGTGGGAAAGCTGGTAGTTGCTTGCTGTTGGTTGGCAGTTTACAGTACACAACCCTAGTGAACTATATGTACTGGTTTCCTCTGCCCTTCCAACTACCCATCGTGATATAACCTGTACAGTATTGAAAGGGACGTAAAACCCCAAATAAACAAACAAAATATACATAAAGATATTGTAAATAGGAGCAATATTGATATTGTCAAGTGTTGGTGAGAAGTGACAAGGCAGTAACTGCTAGCGCACACACTTCTTGGTGAGATCATAATTTGACATCACACAGTACCTGTATGTTTCACTTACTTCAATGCAATAACAATTTATATTTCATTGACAGTTAAAGGCACTCGTCAATCACAACGTCTACTTGAGAGGTCGGAAAGGATTGACAATAATAAGGACTATATGACGGACATCACATTTCTTGAGTCATGTGGTGGTTGTAGTAATGACTTGGAGGCTGGTGAAGGTAATGAATAAGTGTATTTGATTTGCTATATGTTATGGAACATACTTCACTAGTCAAAGTTTATGTCATATGACATTGTCAAAATGGAATAAAAGTTGTAATTACACCTTATTTGTAATTACAAATTGTTTCCACATAATATGCAACAGCTACTTCAACTAATGGTTCACCTATTAATTATGTTGTTGATGTATATATATTGTTGATGATTTTGTTAATATCATCAAAATTCCACATCCTATTCTATTCAATTCTATACTTCACACTTTAATTTTCTTAATTAATGCAATATTTAAAAGCAAAATTATAATTTCTATAAGAAACATATATGTCCGAATAAGTGAGTTGTTAATTATATTGCTGAAATATATTTTAACTTCTGACAGATGAAATTAACAAAAATAAGACCACACTTCCAGCTGATTCAAAAAGTACTGATCCAAAAAGTAGAGTTTCTCATTTACCAAGCTTTGAAGAGATTGACACCTCAATTTGTCAAATTTGCCAAAGTGATGTGCCCCCAGCACATAACAAAGGCAAAGGCAAACAGAGAGGAAAGAAGGGAAAAGCAAGAAAAATCAATTGGGTTGGTTGTGATGAGTGCGAACGCTGGTATCACTCCATATGTCTGAAGAATGATGCACCACCTGAAGCTGAACATTTTAAATGCCAACTTTGTTAAATATATGTATTTGTATTTATGAAATGTTTCACCCTACTTAAATTTGTAACATCAGAAGGGTCATTTCAATTACACATTGTGATAATACAATAAATTAATACAACAATTATATTACTGACATATGTCTTCCGCATACATATATATACATATACTATTGTTGTAATTATATGCACCATGAGTCTCCAGTGAAATGAAATAAATAAAATAAATGACATAAATCATTGTTTGGGTATACCTTAAAGTAATAATTGTGAGAGAAAAATCAACTTTATAATTACTTGCCTCATACTTATAACTTTATGAGAACAGATATATGTAAATGCTGATCAATATATATTTCACATAATTTAGTCTTTCATTTATTATACTATTGGCTTGTTGCATGTGAATCATACATTTTGAGAAACAAACGTTTTTTGGAGGGCTGTTTTTGTGAGTTTGTTGATTGCTTTCATGTAGGTAATTAGGTGAGTCAATGTTTTGCATTCTAGTATGTGCCTGGCGATAATTGGTTCTATCAAATTTCAGTTATTTGAGTGATATTAGGTGATATATTGTTGTTATTTACTGCATAAGAGCAATGTCATGCACGGGTGGTGTTAGCGGTAATTTCGAATATATTTGCGGACTACATGGCAGTCATAAAGCCAACTGTTGTCTTTCATATTTGTTACAATAAAATTAGAAACGACGACGTCGCTGGCGATAGTTGGTCGGATGGCAGTAGTCCTTAAGTAAATATTCCCAGGCCTCTATGTTCAGACCCGAAATTAGGGGAAACCTGGCAGCCTGATAATTAGGGACACCAGTCTGTCTAATTATATCAGCTATTTGAATGCATTTCTCCCCAGTATCAATGTGAACAGGACTTCTATCTATGTAAAGTTAGCTGAGGAGTGATTAATAAAACCCCTCACCTTGTTCAGGAAATTGGGGTCACAACATTCATCCTTGAAAGCAACATTCTGTGACAATACATCTTCAACGAAACGTGGAATTTGGGAATCTGTGTTGGTACATGTGTTACTTACAGCCTGGGTATCGTTGACTTCAATGTTACGAGGCTGATAATAATCTAAACATAGTTCTTACTGAGAAATTAATTTATCAATTATGTCTACAATGTACTCACAATACGTCATACCAAGTGTTTCTTCAGTGAATACATCCTTTTTCCAATCATTGTATGCAATTTTTGCCTGTCGACATTCTTCGACAGATAAAGAATCAAAACTAGTGCAAGTGTCATAATAAATGTACATGAATTCCAAAGAGAATACTTGCAAACATCCTAATGGTACTTCTTTACAAGCATACAAAACAACAGTATTGTTAGTATCAACACTAGCATAGTAAAACCCTCTTCTATTCGGGTCATTAACCCCATGCAAGAAAACTAAATAATAATATGGGAAGACAATGCCCTGGCACCAGTCATTGCAAAAGAAATCTACTTTATCAATGTGCATATTTGCATTGTCAAATACCTTGTTAGAATCAACAAAAAGTGATGTAAAAGGGGTGTATTCAATATACGGACTACTAGGTGTGAAACCAATATCCTGCAGACGTTCAGTTTCAATATTATTTGAATTATCAAAGGTCAAAGTTGGGGTTTTACGTCCCGTTCAACAGCCAGTATTTGAATTATAGTACACGTTATGCACAGATTGACAACAATTATTTACATAGTTACATAAAATATTAGTGTTTAAGACATAGTTCACACTGTTCCCCCGCCCTCATAATTTTTAGATATTTCATTACAATCCCTTCCAAGTGGTTAAGTGGTGTCCTATTTCTGCTCTAATCTGTCAGCTCTATTTTTGAAATTACACTTAGATTCTGGATGATTCAAATTCCGACCCTGCCTTGCACAAAATACACATATATGTCTGAAAGTTCCATGATTAGTGTCATAAGAACAAGAACCTTCATTGAAGAATTTACAAATCTTCTTTTGCTGTGTGTGATTGGGATGAGGTGTAACAGAGGTGACGTTAGAGCTAGCCATAGCAATCTGGGAGGCACTATAAGCCTATTTAGTGCCCACTGGGTGGCATCAGCCCATGTCAGGGAGCCCTCCTCGAGCTCGTGCATTGAGGTAGCCCAAGCACTGCGGACAGCTTGCCAGGGCAGAGATGTGGCATCTTTTAGGGCTAAAATTGTTTGCAGAAGAGCCTGTCTCATTACCCCAGGATCCTTCATTTGGTGGACGTTGGTAAGTTGACCCACAGCCCATTGGGTAAGGGTGAGGTCGTCGTATAAAATGTGTTTCTTTCCTTGGCCCCCATGATAACGCTCATTAGCCCACCTTAACTCAGGGGGGGTTGTGACAATGTCAGTAGCGTTAAATCTGCCCGAGTGTCGTGTATTTGACGCCTTACCTTGAGCTGCATCCAACTTGGCTTGACCCTCATAGGATCTGTGACACTGCTTGAAATAAGGTGGGGTTGCTACGTAAAGCATCCAAGCTAGGGATGACGGCGTCGCGACGAGAGTCCTGATCCTGCAGGGTATTCGTAGCAGCAGTTGACGGTTGATGTGACGCTGGTAGGTTGTATTCAGCTGTGATAGGGTCCCTTGTGTCCTTGACAGTCGCATGAAGGTTTTGAAGACCCGCCTGGTGTCCCTGAGTCGGATCTGAGACAGAGTGAATGGGGAATGGTGCCAGGTTGCCGTGGACTCGAGACTGAAACCTCAATACTATGGGGGTTGAGTTGGCAGACTGCTGACGCTCCAGTGCATCCATTTGTCTTACTATGTCTTGGTTGGATCTATTCATGTCTTGTAGCAAAGACAGTATAGCGTCATTTGAAGATGAAGGGGCAGCCTGAGGATTAGTTGTAGTGACAGTGTTGTTGGCGGTAGCGGTAACAGTACTTACTGGCTGTATATAAGATCCATGAAGCTCAATTGATGGTTTCTTAGATTTCCTCACTGAAGTCCGTGCTCTGGCAGAGGCAGTTACCTTCTTCCTTAAGTTGGCTGCTGGAGTTTTCTTGTTAGTTGACGGTATATTTTGACACTAAAGCACTGATAAGTTAGTAAAAGGACGATAAAAATAAAATAAACTAAAATGCTGATGTTGTTTAAGTTAAAAATCTTCTTTGGAAACAGGGATTTTATGTGTATTCTTTGGTTCTTAAGTTAAGAATGAATCTCACAAAGAAAGGCAGGAAGTGATGAAGCATAGCTAATTTCTATTGGATAGCTTAAATAGAAATGTGAAGCCCCAAGAAGAAACCACTAGATTAAGGTAGCCAGTGAACTGCCCCAGCAGGCTCCTACATAGCCGTGCTAGACACACATTAGCACATAATATTTTTTATGATATCTTTAGTGGAAAACTTTTGATGTAACAAGATTGTATGTCTTACAAACTTAACAAAACATCATTATAATGTCATATATGTAAGTCTCACTGATCAAAAATAGTGTTATATGCATGTGTAAAACATACAGGCCATCACTAGCATTATCTAGAAGAAAGAAGGACCCAATGACGTGTTTAAAAAAGAGCACAAGCAGTTTGACATTCAGTCAAACCATAAATTATTTCCACAATATAAGACATCTAACTAGACTCAAAATATAATGGCTAAAGCAGTTTTCTCACACTGCCGTGTACTGGCCTCATAAGCTACATATGTTTTCAGAATATTTATCTCATCCGGACTCACCTACTGCTCAATGTGTTTTATTTTTAAGTAACATCCATAACGATAAAGTGTAGATAAGTCTGGATTCATATTTAGGGATGATTTGTTCACCCTCACCAGACAGATTGCATTTTAAGCACTTTTCAGAAATTTTAAATGTTTAAAAAAATTACCTTGTCCCCCCTTAGTTCTGCATGAATCCTTCATAAACTCTACAAGTAAACGGAGTGAGAGGGGGAAGAATGTCTATACAGAGTGACACATTGGTAACATTCACTACTAAGACACTAAGTCTATTTTGGGAGTGTTAACCAAAATTCAAATGCGAGTTGTCATAACCACAAAGAACTGTGTGACAAAGAGTGGCTGGAAACTTTAAAAATGAAACACAAAGAAAAATATTTTTATTGCTAATACTAATAAAGGTCACCCCAACAAAAATATACTACATCACTTGGCTAATTATATGCACATTCTCTTACCATAACATGATTATTTCTTTCCAATTTAAAGCTGCTTTCCACTATGTTCATAAATTTGTGCCTAAATATTTCAGGATTTTTTAAAGGTCACATATAACATTTTTCACATTTAACAAAAAGTGTTTTATATTATGTACTGGTTGAAAATTAAAGCATGCATTATGTTTTCTAAGCGAAATTCCTTTCATAACCCCCTAAATAGTGTTTAAAAAAGCACACTTTCCCTGAAAATTTCTATTGGTTCATACTCCCTCTTTTGTGACATGAAACAGGTGTGACATCATGCAGGACTACATATTCTTCATCGAGACTACAGTTAATGATATCATCCTCTGTCGTTTATATATTTAAACTTTTTCATAATATTCATATGTGATTCTTGTTTCTTTCATCCCTGTGATCTTTATAGAAGTTATATGTCCACACAGAGAGCTGTGAAGTGAATAATTATGGATGTTTAACTCTCACATATGCAACAACTGAAGGATGCTTTGCTTACATACATGGATTTTCAGCCTTTTTAAACTGAAACAATTCAACATGTATTAATATTGTGGGATATGCAAATTACCCAATATCATATCCCAACACCCCTTACACTTCCTCTTCACTGAAATATGACCATATGAAATTGAGATGTGATTATTAATTTTTCTTATGTAAACAACTATATAAGGGCTCTGTAATTAATGCAGGCTTTTTAACTTTGTTGTTTTTCAGCAGCAAATGAAGGAAATGAAACTAGGTATGACTGATCATTACTTAGCTTTGAAGGATTTTGTATTCAACTTGTGCCTGTAATATTTTGTTATGTTATCTTGTTTCAGCCTATTTACTTGCTTTTCATCTGGGCTACTGGTGTATTAATGACATGTAATCCAATAAGATCTATTCAGTGTATACCAAAAAGAAGTATTTATAAAATATACACCCTCTTGTTGAGCTTCTAATTATATAGAACCAGTGTGCCTAAAGTAGCAGTCTTAATTCTGTTATGTAAATTAAAATAATTTTAAAGCTTTCCTTGCATCAATTTGCAGATTTTGGTGTTGAAATTTGTGTAACAAGTTTCAATTTTGACTCTCTAGTATTATGGCAAGTCTCGGTCAATATTTGTGAATCTATATTCCACTTAACAGCCAATATTATACCAAGCCAGGCCGAAAGTGAATCTCATATCTTAACATGAGCTGGATCCCAAGTCTTAGATGAAAACCTGACACTCAAATTAGTGTACTATTTCATCACTCTTACTTCTCCAGCACTGTTTGGTAAAAATCATAAATTCATTATCACAGCAATTTTGAGAAATAATTTCTTTAGTTCATGAATGTTATTTAGCATATAGGTCAATCATCAAATGTTTCATATTAAATACATTATTCATGTTCTGTTATTTCAATTTTTAATATAGCAAGATAAAACATTCTCAAATATATTTTCCGTGTTTTTATTTCCTGTTATATCAGTCTCCTGTGTCATGCTTCACAATAACTACAGAAACATTACAGATACATTACTTGTCAATTATAGGGGACCACATAATAATATGTTTTTCACGAAAGTAATCTCTCTTTCCAGTTACAGTTCATCAAATCAAAATTCAATATAAATATCAATTTCATATTTCAACAGATTTTGAAATAGCTTGTCAATATAACAAACAAAAAAAAACTAGATGTCAAGTGGTTACATAATTCCCTCATGTAGGCAGTTCACAATGCTAGCATTGTTGTTCAGTTAAGGTAGTTTAAGGGAGAGTTCTGTGCTTAATGAAGGAAATCTGCACTTTCTCATTATGACATAGTAATATTAATGATATTTTATACTGCAAATTTTTTGATGTAACAAAAATGTATGTGTTGCCAATTTAAGAAAATGTCTTTATAATGCCATGTATGTAAGTCATACTGATGTGAAATAGTGTTCTATGCATGGGTAAAACATACAGACCATCATAAAATTTGAATAGTAAAAAGAAGGACCCAGCAATGTCGTTGGTAAGAATATTCCCTCACATTTTAGAACTCCCGGATTCAGTTCTAAGCACAACTCCAATCAATAAGTTGGTAGTAGCTTCCTTTAACCTGATGGTTTTCAGTGCAGCATTTTGACCAACTAGCATGCATTGTTTTACTCAATCCCCTGCCCACTATGGCATGACTGTGAACACTGTGTTGAAAATGATCTAAAACATTTGTATTTGGTTAGGATACATGGAACACAGAACAAAAACATAGTAACTTTCCCAAATTGTTGGAAAAAGCTACCATGACCCACAAAAGCTGTATTAGACTCTACATGCAGGGGGAATGGGAATTTGAAGGGCTATAGAGGGGCATCTCGTTCATAAATTGCACTACCAACCTACAAGGTCTATTTATTGGGCAGTTCATGGGGCAAATTTCAAATACAGTTTGAGACAACAAGACACAGCTGTGTGAGGAGGCCTTTAAACAAAATGGAGTCAATATAGATACACACAGATGTTGTTTTATTGAATGAGCTTCATGAATAAATTCTTCATAGTATATCTACAGTGCTGTACCAATACTAACTTTTATATTCTTAATGTTTGTAGACTGAGATTTGCAACTGGTTGAAAAAACTTATTGTCAGCTGTTGTAACAAATTTTCTGTATTTGTATTAATACTGTATTAATTCTGTACTAATACTAACTGTTATATTCTTAATGTTTGTAAACTGAGATTTGCAACTTGTCGAAAAAATATTGTCAGCTGTTATAACAACTTTTATGTATTTGGCAGTGTATTTTATTTATTTATTTGGGTTTTAAGTCACTTTCAACATTGTACAGGTCATATGACGAGGGGTAGTTGGAAGGGCAGAGGAAATCAGTACATACAGTTCATCAGGTTTATGTACTGTAAACTGCTAACCAACAGCAAGCAACTACCAGCTTTCCCACTTGAGGCCTTGCTGGGAACCGAACCCGGGCCTCAGAGGTGGGAGGCGAGAGTGTTCCCACTCTGCCACCGTGACCCCTATATTTGGCAGTGTAATCAAGCATTGAAGGCAAACTGCAATCAATTTTTTGTTGAAGACAAAATATTGCACAAATATATATTGTGGTGTGTCTTAGTTTAATTGTCATTTTTAAAATTCCGTAGCATTGTTATTTAGATGTTCATACTAGAGGTGATGTAGAAATTAGATACTCAACATTAATGTAAAAGTAAAACTTGTATATATGTGTAATTCCATATTTTACATAATCTGGTGTTGGTGATAATTGTCTACAATTAACTGAAAGAACTCAGTAAGGCATTTTAATAATCAAAGTAGATCTCAAATTCAAAATTTAATTCAGTAGTTAATTTGTTAAAAAACTTAGTTGACTAAATTGCTGATTAATTTAGCACAGGCAAACATCAAACTATATCAGAATGAAGAACTTTATTGAGAAAATTGTTTGTTTCAACCAGATTTAAGGGGCCACGTTGGCAAAGTGGTAACACTCTCGTCTCCCACCTCTGAGGCCGGAGTTCGATTCCCGCATGGCCTCAAGTGGGAAAGCTGGTAGTTGCTTGCCGTTGGTCGGCAGTTTACAGTACAGAACCCTAACGAACTCCATGTACTGGTTTCCTCTGCCCTTCCAACTACCCATCATGATATGACCTGTACAGTGTTGAAAGCGACGTAAAACCCCAAATAAATAAATAACAACTAGATTTAAATTCATAACCATTGTCAATCAATATTGAAATATTTTGATAAATAATGTTACAAGAGAATCTTTACATTCGCAGGTTGACCAACCCCAAAGACTACTATAAAACCTTTGTATACTGGCTTTGTGATATATTAGTTCAAGTTTAATATAACATGATTTAAAGGATGACATTTTTACTATCTGTATGATACAGATTTCAGTATGATGATTAGAATGTAGAATATGAAATAGTGTATGTTTTTTGTCTATTGCACGGTGAAATGTACTTGTGTGATTTGTTTTGTAGTCACATTTGAAAAAAAATAATCGAATATTTGTGTGAACCTGATTGAGACAAAATGACTTCCTGGAATGATTTAATTTTTTTTATTGTATCAAAAGTGATTAAAGATTGTCTAATGTTTGCTTGTTTGCTTGTTCAAATGCTTGTTCAAATGCTTATGATATACAGTTATTTACATTGCTACCTTATTTGTATTTCTCAACAGACCTCAACCTGAATCTTATTTAAATTATTTTGTAATATTTTCCAACATTAAGATAGATTATTGTTTTAATTTAGTTCTGAAATCAACATATGTGTATCAATCTCTCCATATTTGTTTCTTGTTTGTTTAACAGCCACACTTTGTGTGCACAACAACAAATATAAGAACCAATAGCAGGATAATATATCTTGCAATATCCTCATCTGTCAGTTGTGTTAACACATCGGCTTTCCAGGGATTCCCCATTAGCTGAGCTGGTTAAACAGCTACACTTGTGATTATTTCTGTTTGTGTCCTATAACAGTGTAATCGAGTCCTAGCAGAATCAATTAATAATCTCTCTTTACAGTGCAATCTGTCTATCAAATAAACTAGAACAGTTTTCATACCAAAGAACAAATAACAGAATACTTCCATATGAAGCTATAAAGTCTTTGTAAGGAAAATTTCCTGTCTAATAGAAAGTGAGTCTGCATGATTTTATACAGATCTTTAACTTTTAGCAATATGTTTAACAAATTTATATAAAGCACATAAGTGGAACTGCATTTATAAGGAATAAAAGAATCATTTCTTACCTATCTAGGAGCTACGAACTGGGGGATGAGTATGTTACCCACTACAGCAAAGAGTTTCCAGCTTCTAGGTTTCTAGATTGTAACCCTTGTCCCTCTGTGGAAAAGTTGTAACGTTGCTTACCAGTGCTCAGCAGTTTATTGTGCAGAATCTTGACCAGCTGGTATAAACTGGTTTCCTCTGTTGCTAAAACTACCCCTTGTGATATAACCCTTTACAATGTGGCAAAAGGGATGTTTAACCCAAATAAATCAAATGCACACCCAATGTTTCATCTTTGATTCATTTTAAGGGCAAGCTCTAGCAAGGTTCGAACTTCTAGAGATCACTTTCTCTGTCTTATGTTCACTGAAGTTAAGCAGCAATTTTCTACATTAGTACTGAGATAGCTGATCCATTCAATGCACTGTTCGTAACACTGATGGTTTTCCCCCCTTTCTGGCCTTGTTTATGCTTGAAAAGTGCAAGATAAAATCTTTCAAACACTCTTGTCTTATCCAATATACATGTGCCAAGTCATATTTCTACTTTGTATACTTCCCAGGCTATAAATAGGTTATCGCTGTAATTAATTCCTAATATTTTAGCAAAATTCAAATTTTCGTCTTGTCTTCCTCTTTATAAAACCAAATTAGTTACCATGATATAAAATTTAAAGTTCTTATTATTAACTTAAACTTGCTGATTGTATCCAATTATTTTGAGTCAGATAACTCACTGCAGAGAATAAGGTTATTATGATATAACTGATTATTATACAGAAGATAATGACTACTTCTCAAGACAAAAACCAGTACAAAAATGAAAGATGTATAAAGTCTTTAAATGCAAGTTCCCCTTTCAAGGTCATATTATAATTTGAATTATCTTCCAAGCTAATGAGACTGAATTATAAAGTGTAAACATGACTGAGTAATAAGGTAATAATATACAATGACATAAGCCTAAAATATTAGTATGTTAAATTTGACGCTACTAGGCCTTTAATGCACAAGCACTTACGGATTTATTCAAGACAAGATCACCTAAATTTCAAAAGAATCAAGTTAAGGTCCCCTAAATGAAAGGATAAAGGAAAATAGAGAGAAATCAACTTGACCCACTGAGCAGTTCTCATTGAATAATATCACAATAAGTATACATTTAAATATATATATATCACATATGGCATCTTTAAATATATATATATATATATATCACAAATGGCATCGTTGATTCTTACTGAAATAAATTGCTCAGCTTAGTTTACCACTAGCAACCATAACAGAATCAAGAAGGGCACTCAGAGAGTGCATACCTTTGGATCTTAGATTATTTTTTTTGTGTCCAGATGGTAAGTCAGATCACCCTCAAAATTTAATTTGGTCTAAGTTGGAGCAAGACTTCTTAATTTGAAAATTTTAATTACATAAATGTAGCTTTAATAAGCTACAAGCTTACCATTTGGGACTGAGTGCTTTTTCGGAGGCCGCGGGACACCAGCCAACGAATAAGACAAATAACCGTTTGGACTTGGCCAAGTCCCCGTTTTAGTATGTACCCCAGCAGTGTATTGTGGTAGTTCTTCCTTCTTCTCTTGTGGTAAATTTAATCCATACCCCCTCACCTGGAATACAGCGGGGAGGTAGGGTGGGACTTTCCTCAGTCCCACATGGTAAGCTTGTAGCTTATAAAAGCTACATTTACGTAATTAAAATTTTCAATTTTATTGCACTACAATAGCTTACCATGTGGGACTGAGTGCTGAATTCAACCGCCTGGTGGCGGGATTACAGCTGAGACCGGAAAAGAGTTATTTTTCTTAGAATTTAGAATTAATGTGTCAAAATACCCAAAATTGGTCAAAAAAACCAGTCTGAGTCCCATTTACAGAACCCCAGTTCTAATGGTCGGGTCTGTATTTAGCCAAAAACCAGTAGAAGTGATGACGATACAGATACCGTCGAGATGTTCTGAGAGAAGAGAGTGCAGCCGAGCTCACTCAGGAGTAGCCCATAAGGGCATCACTGCTAAAGTAAAGACCCTAGGCCTGAATCTCATAACATTTGCCACCTAACATGAGATTAGGGTACATTGGATAAGGAAATAAATTATACAGCTAAAAAAATAAAGGATAAAAAAGACGTGAACATCTTGAAAGGTAACTGATACCTAGACCCTGGGAAAGACTCCTGAAGACTTGGATGCAGCTGGCGTGGCCCCCCTTCTTTTCTTCCCGAAGATGAGGATGCTGAGGGGAAGGGTCTAGGACTTGTTGTGTCGCTACTACTGGTCCCAGATACATATTGTTGTCATTGTCTGACAAAGTATGGTGTTTTAGGTAAAAATTGTAAACGTATTGTGAGCTTTCCAGTGACATGCTTGTATGATCTGGTCCACCGTAAGAGGCCTTAGAGGCCGCGAAGGCCTGAATGTCATGCACTTTTACTTGAACCAAGTCCAAGGCTTGTTGGTCTGCTTGTTTGTAACAAAGTAGAATGGCTTGTTTCAACCAGGAAGAGTGTGTAGAGGGCCTGATGTCTGAGGTATGTCCTTTCTTAAAGGAGATGAAGAGAAGGGATCGGGAACCTCTTAGGTCCTTGGTTCGATCCAAATAATACCTCAGGGCCTGTACCAGACATAGGGTCCTGTCTTCCTTAAATTGTCAATCTAGAATGGTAGTGAGAGCAGGAATAGTCACCGGAGACACACTTTGTGAACCTTCTCTTGCTAGTTGGTTTTTGGCTATAAAGCCAGAAGAGGGTAACAAGGCAACCTTTTTCCATTGGCCTAGATTAGATACTTTGTTTGCAACCCAGGTGTGGATTTCGCTGCGGCACTTGCCGGAGGCCAAAGCTAGCAAGAAAGCAGTTTTGAGAGTAAGATGTTTGACGTCTGTGTCTTTCATAGGCTCAAAGGGTGCTTTTGTGAGCTGATTGAGAACAACAGAAAGGTTCCACTTAGGAAGATTCCTGGAACTTTTGGGACGATCCCTGTGGAAACTGGAGAGTAACCTATAAAGGTCTGCATTATGTGCTATATGTTGGGCCGTTGGGCCCAAAGTGTCAACAATGGCAGTCCTGTAACCATCAATGGTAGAGGGGCGCCTGTTTAAGTCTTGGTACAAGGTACATGAAAAAATCTGAGATTGTTTCACAGATGGAGTGGAGAAATCCACCGAATTTTCTCTGCACCATTTTTCAAATAGGGCCCACTTTGATTTGTAGACGGTTCTTGTTGATGACCTCTGAGGTGCAGCAATTCTCTCTGCCACCTCCATAGAGAAGCCTTGTTCTTTGAGTTGTACTCCTAGACACCAGACGTGGAGGTTGAGATGTTGCGGATTGCTGTGGAATATGTAACTGTGGGAGTGTTTGAGTAGTGTTGTTGACACTGGGAGTTGTAGTGGGATCTCTGTTGAGAGCTGCACTAGGTCCCAAAACCAGGGCATCCCTGGCTAGCCTGGGGCTATTAGGATGTTCAGGCAATGGCATTGCCTAATTTTTTGGATCACCCTGTGAAGGAGAGCCATTGGAGGGTAAGCATAGGCAGCGAGACCCGTCCAGTTTATGTTTAGAGCATCTATATCCCAGGCCTTTGGGTCTGGGATAGGAGACACGTATAGAGGGAGCTTGTGGTTCAGATGAGTGGCAAACAGGTCTAGATGAGGAGTGAACCACTTTTGACAGATCTGCTTGAACACCTGTGGATGTAGTGACCATTCTGTCGACTGAACTTGGTTGGACCTGGACAGAAGGTTGGCCATCACATTGAGACAGCCTGGAATGTGTCTGTCTTTCAATGTTATGTGATAATGATGGCACCATGTCATGATCTTCCACAGGAGCGCACACATCTCCACTCAGTGAGTTCCTCCTTGTTTGTTTATGTAGGCTACGACTGTTGAGTTGTCTGTTGCGACTAGAACTGCTTGGTTCTGACACTGGTCCTTCAATTGACGAAGGGCCAGTGAGACCGCCTTTAATTCTAGAACATTTATATGTAGCCTTTTTTCCTGCTTTGACCACAGACCTTTGGTAGAACTTTGATCTAAGTGAGGTTTGAGGTGTCTGTAAAGTGTTGGATACTGTGGTCTTTGGGATGAAGGTCTGCACCTTTCATCACATTTGCAGAGTTCTGCCACCAGTCTAGGTGTGCAGAAATCATTTTGTCCAAGGAAGGAGGTTGTCCAGCGACTGAGGATATCTCCAGTGCTCCTTGAGATGAAACTGAAAGGGCCTCATGTGAAGGCATCCCTCCGGGACCATCTTCTCCATTGAGGGGATCAATCCAATTAGAGACATCAAACATCTTGCAGTCAAAACATGTTGGACTTGAGTTGTAGGATCAAATCCTGCAGTTTGAGCCATCTCTCTTGAGAGGGTTTTACAAGGGCTGAATTGAGATGGTATTCGTAGCCCACAAACGAAAACACCTGAGTAGGTTTCAGTTCTGACTTTTCCTGATTTATGATCCACCCCAAGGACTGGGTTAGATCTACCACTGCCTGAGTGTTCAGTTGGGCTTCCTCCTAAGACTGGGACCTGATCAGCCAGTCGTCCAGGTATTGGTGAAGTCTGAGACCTCTGGAGAGGGCCATTAGCTTCACTTCTTTTACAATCATTGTAAAAACCTGGGGGGCCATGGCCAGCCCAAAGGGGAGGGATGTGAGCTGTAACACCAGAGACTTGTGGCAAAATCTTAGGTATTTCCTTGAGTGTGGATGTATGGGGATGTGAAGGTAGGCATCTGATAGATCTATTGACGATACCCATTCCCCTGGAATCAAAAGTTTCCATTTTGAACTTTTCTAATTGTAGAAAAGTGTTGAACCAGCTTAGGTCTATTACTGGCCTCCACCTCTGGTGAGGCTTGGGTACAAGAAACAGGCGACTGTAAAACCCGAGAGATTTTACATTTTCCACCCTTTTGATTGCGTTCTTTGACAGCAGAGACTGGATGCAGTCTGCCAGAGCTTGGTCTTTTGGTTGGGCCTTGTGTTCTGATACAATCAGAGGAAATCTGACTAAGTTGGGTTTTGAGAGGAATGGCAGAACGTAGCCATTAGTGATAATGTTTAACATGTTTGAGGAACATTTGTTTATTTGCCAGTCTCTGCTGAAAGAACGGAGGTGACCTCCTACTGGTGGACTGAGTGAGGCTTTGGAGGAGTCATTGGGAGGAGGGGTTTCCATGCCCTCGTCCCCTATTGTGGGGTCGAAAACGACCCCTGGAGCCTCTGAAGTTTGGTTTTCCCCGGCCAGAGGAAAATGATTGGTTACTGCTTTGAGAGGAATAGCCCCCATAGGGGCGTTTCCTGTAGGAGCCTCTTCTTTATTGTGGTGGAGACCACGAAAGGGCTTGTTTTGATAGGGTCCAAAACCCTGAGAATTTTTTTCCAGTGCCTTTTTTAAGCAGGAAGCCCTCTCCATCTTTTACCAGTTGAGACTTGAAGAGAAGAGTAGGCCAGAATGGCGAGATCCTCAACTCCTGACATCTTGATTCCCCCAGATGGGGATAAAGGAGGGTCATTTTGGCCTCTCTTCGCAGAAGGCCGGTGTTGCCCATAGTGTAGAGTTCCCTCTGGAGAATATGAGCTACAGACTTACTGAGGCATGCTGGGGCCCGTTGTTGAATGAGAATCCTTTTCTCCATCTCATTAAGTAATCACCAACATTCTGATAGCCCCGTTTGATGAGCTTCCTAGGATCAGCCCCGTCCAAAATTTGGTTTTTGGTCTTCCTCAGAGAAGACCTGGCACTGTGAAGGCCCTTTTTCAGAACAGTGTTGCATGCAGAAGAAGTCTTGGTAAAAGTAGCTGTGAAGTTGATGGCGGAGAGGTTTGTCTAGATAGTTGTTCAAGTTCCTTGAGGATATGAAGAGGAACCTTGGCAACGGGGTCCCCAGAGGGTTAGGGCAAAATACAGATTTGGCACAATCTGTATTTAGCTTTTGAAGTTTGTCTTCAAAGCAGGGTTGTCCCACCTTGTAGGATTTAGCTGTTGAAGCTGGGGGTTTGATATACTTACCCTCAGGTAAGTTAGAGGCCAAGAAAACTTGCTCGAGCTTCTCAAAGATGTCTTTGAGAATAGGGCTCAGGGGGAGCATAGCAGAAGGGTCTCTAGGCCTTAGCTCCTGTTGGCCTTTCTCGTCGTCTAGGACCAGCACAGTGGTGGAGGATCTAGGCAGAGTTTCCCTGGGGTCAGGGAGATTAAGATTTGCCTGAAGGTTTCAAACTCCTCTGTATACTGGGAAGGTAGATCATTCATATCTACCTCCCTATAGAAAACTGGATCTGAGCTGTTCTGAGGTTGAGATTGTGTAAACCCTCAGATAGGGGCAGAGGACTCATCTTCCTCTGCAGACGACTGAGATTTGTGGATGGGTTGGACTTAAGATTCCTCTTATCGCAGTGTTTTGTGTTTAGGTCTTGTTTGGTAGTACTCGGAATCGGAAGCTTGGCCCAAGTCAGGATCCGAGTGTACCAGATGCTCGGAGTGAGGTTTGGAGTAGACCTTGGAGGAAGTGCAGGGCCATAAGGCTCCATGTCCATTGGTTGAACTTGCGAGTGATCCGAGGGAACCGGATCAGAAGTCCGAGTTGTATTGGTTTTTGAAGTCCCAGGCATGGGTTTAGCTTAAGCCGAATCGGATGTCTTATCTACACCCGATTCTTTATTCTATAATGCAAGCATTTCATCTCTAAGAGATTTCATGGCATTAAGCATGGAAGCCTGGAACAACCCATCTCTTGCTTTAGTTGGATGTTAAAAAGTATTGCCCAGGGATTATTTCAATTTTATTTGCAGTATCTGGGGTTGGTGGGACATTACGTGGAGTTTTAATTGGCAAAGCTTCAAACGGGGCCGAGGAGGAGATGAAAATAAATTTTTTGGCAGTACCTTCCAAGTCTGCTTGAGAGCCAGTAAAAAATTCCTCATCGTCCCCTAAAAGGTCAGGGTCGTTTTTACTGGTATTTGCAACCAACTTAAATTTCCGAGTGTACCGACGTCTATTCTTGATTTATGCATGCTGTTCAGCACAGAAATCTGTCATGGAGAAAGCACAAGGAACAGTAGATTCGTAGATATGAATGTACGAGGGCCTATTAGTTGTAAATGTGCAAAAATTATAATTATAAACATTTCAGCCTAAATAAAATAAATAAAATCTTAAAAACACTTAAATTGTAGAAATTAGAATTCCAAATAGATCTGGGCTTTGACAGAGTATACATATTGCACATAGTACACTTGCAAAACGTAAAACCTTTAAATATTGGTATATTTAATATTTCCCAATGTAAAGTATTTCACAATGAAAAATTAATGTAGGTAAATGTTAAAACATTTATGCTTAGTTCTTAAATACCAACTAGTATTGCATTAAAATTATGAGTATCCACACAAAACAATGTATTTTGAATGTTTTTTTTTTAAGAATGTAAAATACTGATACAGGAATTTAGAATGTAGCGATATTTGAAGGCTAAACTGTAAATGGTCAGGTTTTGTACTTTAGCTGCCCTTACAAAAATAGTTGATTTGTGCATTTTATAGGCAGTCCTCTAGTATACTTCATAAAGTGGGCTCACCACTGAAAGCAAGAATAAAAAATGGAATAAAATTATTAATCAAGTGATTTAGAAAATGAAAAAAATACTTTTATATATGACCATTGTAATTTGGATATATCTGAAAATGATAATTTTTTTCATGCAGCAGAGGGCTTGCAAACCATTGACAATATCAGCACAAAAACTGTAGATTCGTGCATTAGAATGTACTGAAAACAGTACATTCTGTTGTATGAATCTATTGTTTTAACAAAACAGTGACGTAACTACTGTATTTTAATAACAAATATTGCAAGGGGCTTGGTTGGTGACACAGAGGTCATCACCTTAACCAGTTATCGTAGATGAAACTTTGCTGTTGCAAATTATTACAGCTTCTGCTTATCTGCAATTATTCCTCTTATTTTCAAACCACTATATCTACTAGCCTTTTTCAATAGTTGTTAGACGACCTTGGCTTTGCCCTAGTGGGAAGACATATTTTATGGAATAAAAAGAATCCGAGCTCGGAAGCGCGGAAGAAATTCACCAACAAGAAATTAAATATAAAAGAGTATAATAGCACAAAAAGACGGAATTCACAAGTAAACCTTGAGAAAACAATAAAAAGCAATAAAACGGTAGGGGGAGATGTACAACCTCCAAGACGTTGGCGATAAAGCAAGTTAACAGGCTTTATTGAGAATTAAATCTGAGCGGAAGACGCGGAAAACTCAAAAAACTTTCAGAGAATGTGCTATGCAATAAAATAAAATAAGTGAAGAAAAATGGACATCCAACAAAACGTATGTGCTGAGATATTAATGAATTGTTGAGATACATGTATATATCAAACATCTTTCCAAGATGGCGGCCAACGAGAGAAGAAGTAAGAACTACCACAATGCACTGCTGGGGTACATACTAAAACGGGGACTCGGCCAAGTCCAAACGGTTATTTTTCTTAATCGTTGGCTGGAGTCCCGCGGCCTCCGAAAAAGCACTCAGTCCCACATGGCAAGCTATTGTAGCGCAATAAAATAATATAAGAAGATCCAACCATTAGTATTTGTGAAATCCTGCTAACAAAGAAAC
Organism: Sabellastarte sp. h YS-2021; assembly: GCA_964017235.1. Taxonomy (NCBI): domain Eukaryota; kingdom Metazoa; phylum Annelida; class Polychaeta; order Sabellida; family Sabellidae; genus Sabellastarte; species Sabellastarte sp. h YS-2021. The sequence continues at coordinate 147,757,125 of OZ024931.1, forward strand.
AGACAAACGATCATGAATTTAATATCGCCTTGGTGAAGGTAATAAGCAGTGTTTGAGAATGCATAAACTGTTGTCCTTAGGAGTTCTGGAAAAAAAATGAATCAGTTGGGGATAAACCTTGAGGAGGACACAGACTCTGGTTCATCCCACCTTCCTTGAAAATATAATATAATGCATAGTTTTTGAGTTCTAAAGATGCAACTTTTGCTAAAAACGATGAAAATAATTCTGGATCTAGACTGGAATCATCTTTGAGGGGCCCAATTACCCCCTTCCCCCCGCAATGCATGTGTTAGTGAGCGATAATTCAATCTTAATTCATAGTTGTATTGATTTTATCCATGAACTATTTCCTCGATTAGCCAATCAGCGGTTATTTGATAAATCACTGTAAAGATTCAAGTCCCTGACTTAGCAATAAGGCTGGCTCAGTTAAGAGTCATTAGGAAACTAGTTCCCAGCTAACAAAGATACCATACCATAGAAAACAAAGGAAACTTACAAAACATTGTAGTGACATAACCACAGGTTATATAAGCACAGATGTCACACAACAAACTGGAACAGTTTGCTGTTGTAGTTTTATTAGTATCTTTGTAATTCTCCTCATTGTTGAGAATTTGCAGATTGTACTTTCAATCAAAAGCAGATTATAAAACATCTCACTTCATGCTATGAAACTCTTAATTGACATTATTTTCTGTAAGAAAAATATGCAAAAGATAGCCCCCAGTGATACGAAAACTATAATGTCTGTCATGTACTTGTGTGACAGATTCTGGGGAGTAATAAAATCAATATTACTGCTTTATCTGTTATGGATTTTCCTTATAGCTAATCTGGTAGATTCAGTCCCTGTCCCCCCAATAAAGAAGCAATGGGATTATACATATTTATTATTATATAGTTACATAATGTTTCTACTAAAATTATTGTACAGACATAACATTAAACGAGTACATAATAAAATATACAGCAATTATAGAAGATGACATTATAACAGTATAAATGCTTTACCCAATAATCCCCTCCCTATAATGCTGGCCTAACCCCAAGGTCCAGATAAACCCTAGCCCCGGCTAAGGGTAATATTAAACAATCTACATGTGATATAAAATTAAAGCTTTAAAACCAAGTTAAAGGAGAAAACAATTACCCCAAGAGGTGACAGGTCAAATAAGGAATTTGACCCCAAGGTCAAACCAATAAGCATGGCATGGACTAACCTTCCATGTGATATCTGACAGGAGGAAACCAGCAGAGGTGAAAAAAAATGATAACAATACCCTGAAGAGGTGAGAGGTGAAGGTCAAAGGTGGGTGGAGGTGAGAAGGGGTGGAATTAGGAAGACCATTGTATAGAATTAATAATTACCAGTATGGACCTAGGGAAAATAAGACCTGGATAAGAGGTGAAAGAGTGATATAACCTGAGGTCAAGGTTTGGATAAAAGATATACCCAATGTTATAAGTTAATATGGTAAAAGTTATAAAATAGTTATAGAACAGGTTTAGTATGGGAATTTATAGGGGCCCAAACACCCAGTAGAAGTAGAGAGGAAGGAGGCTAGGAAAATAGGTGAGATCTAAAAGCATTGGTGACTTGAGAAGTATAAGATGTTGGTAGGGAGATATATCTCCAGACACAGTCTGAAGTCCAGGTACCTTGAGCCTGGATTTCTTGTACCGGTACCCCACGGGAAAAAGCCCAAGATGCCCCACCCCTGCGAAAGTCATGGAAAGTGAGGGGTCTGGGCAAAGCTAACAAGGTGGATATGGTTTCAAGATGTTTTCTAGCAGCCGAATCAGTAAGAGGCTAATAGGAGTGACCATGTGGTATCTGAAAAAGAGGGGCATCTTGGCTGGAGGGAATACAAGCCAGCATTTGGCGTAAAGCTTTCACAGGACATAAAGCTGATGCACCCAACGAGGGAAAATTCACAGTAGTAGTCTTGAAACGGTCTTGGAAGGTCTTGGACCATTTAAGGACTATAACAGCCTTAGAATCTGCAAAAATAACATCTGCCACACATAAATGTCTAGTTTTATCAAAAGCAGTAGTTGTGTGGGGAAGAATATTGGATAACCTAAGAAATGAGAAAAAGGCTAGTAGATATAGTGGTTTGAAAATAAGAGGAAATTGCAGATAAGCAAATTTGCAACAGCAAAGTTTCATCTACGATAACTGGTACTTTGGGTGCAAATGCTCGATTCAATTTCAAGATTTTATAAATAAAGGAATTCTATGATCTCTAAATGTAATAGTATTAACCCCATACACAATGCACATGGACCTAATAGCTGTTATATGATTGGTAATATACCAGAATGAGCCAAATACTCCATGAATGCCAGAATATCCATGGACGTGACCCCAGGGAGCGACAGGTCCACCACCACCAGGAAGGCAAGGAATAATTGAAACATCCTCCCATAGGAAGCCAGGGTGGCTGGACGGAAGCAGGTCCAAAGTCTCTTGCATGCCTGAGCAGCCAGTAGAGCCGTCGCCACCTGGGGATCTAAAACACAAGACATAGGTCTAAATATCATAATTCAGAAGAGTAAGATCGAGATGTACATTCATCCATATAGGGCAGTCTACAATTTTTTTCAATTTTTCACAATTATTGTCAATTTGAAACCATCTAGATAACAAATCTGCCACAGAATTATCACAACCTCTAATATGTGTAACCATGACATTAATGTTATAAATAGCCGCCAATAGCCAAATGTTCCTGGCACATGTAGCCATGATACTGTCCCTGGCTTTACCTGACGACAAGACCTCCACTACGGCTAGATTATCACAGCGAATCTCTATGGATTTGTTGGCCCAAGCCTGACCCCAAACTTTCAGGGCCACCACTATGCTAAGTATTTCTAAGTGAGCTATATTATAGCCTTGGAAACCTTTGGGAATTTGTAAAGCATATACATAATTGTCATAGGAGCCGCCTAAGCCCTCCAATGAAGCATCCAACTATATGGATTTACGGACTGGTGGTTGATGATAGAAAGTAACCCCATTATAAGAAGTGAGAAACACTTGAAACCATTTCAAATCTTTAAAGAATTGTGCAGTTAAGAGAATGTTATTTTTATCAGAGTTATCTCTTAAAAGCTGTAACATACAGTTTAGAAAGAACCTGGCTGGCTTCACACATTTTGTGATATACAATAAGAGACCTAATAAGGATTGTAAGTCGCTCTTAGTTACCATTCTCTTATCCGACCATAGGTTGCAAACTTTACAGATTTCTTGAAGTTTAGAATCTGGAATTGAAATAGTCCTGTGAATAGCATCAAACAGAATTCCTAAACATACGACCTTGGTACTAGAAGGGCAAAGTTTCTTATGACTGATGTCCAGTCCAAGTTCCTGAAGGAGATCCAGAAGAAACTGATAAGAGGTAGATATTGTAGATGGTAAGCCGCAATAGATAAGATCAACAATGTGATTTAAGAGTGCATTATGACCATTTTTATTCATAATATATCTAACTGAGTCGCTTATCTTACTAAAGAAAATAGCACCTAAGCGAAATCCAAAAGGAAGTGAAAGATCCAGATATAGCTTACCCTTGTGTTGTAAGCCTAAGAGGTCAATGTCCCCTGGATCTATACGAATATGCCTAAAGGCACGGCTAATATCCACTTTAAAAATGTGGGCCGAAGGTCCAAGTTCATTAAGAGTTTGTATAATGGAATCTACAGATGGGTAATGCATTTGAAAATTTGTACCCAAGTAAGTGTTATTAATGACTCCATCATTGACTGATAAGCCTTTTGGAAAACTAATATCCATAATAGTTCTTCTGGAGTCCGAATCCGGCTTTTCCCTAGTCATAAATGGTGAAATGTGGACATCAAACGGTTTATTATCCAGAGGGCCAAGCATAGCCTTGAACCCGACTTCCTCTTGAATGTATCTCTCCACATGATACGGATACAACCTTGCAGAAGCATGGTTAACTAAAGTACTTTGCAAATTTCTAGTCCTATCCAAATCTAGAGGAAATCCAAATTCAATGAGATCCGGTAACTGCTGGTCAAAGTAGCCAGACAAGTGTTTCCTCCAACTAGAGACGTTTAAATTAGTATTAACTGGTATACGTAAACCCAAAAAATTGGGAATACCCGAATTCATGATCCATCTATGTGCCATAAGCACATCCGGAACCGAATGACAGACTTTATGTTCTCCCTTGTACACATAGATAGGAGCCAATGGAATACAGCCAAACTTTGTACCTGTCTGTGACTTACATTTACGGTATTTTGGAACTAGCTCCGGATCTGTATCAAATGTACTTGAATTATTGAAATCCGGATCTGAATAACCTTGATCCGTATGTGATATCATGGTATGAACAGAATCACCTACTGAAGAGGAATTTTTAGCATTTGTATCCCTGAAATCACTGTTTAGTTTTGTGCTTTCAGAAACTGAGAGATTTACAGTGGGTATATGCATGGCCTTGTCAGTATCCATTTGAATTTCCTCTTCTATATGCAATAACTGGAACTTATTTGTAACCGGAATACTGTATTCACTACTTACTTGATAAGTATCCAGTTGATTATCCACAATCGGATCCGAAGTTGGATTTAAAGACAATTTATTTGCATGAACCACATGTCTGCTTTTAGCAGAACCTTCAGCATTGATTTGTACAGTATTATTGGCATCAGTACTTGAACAAGTACTGACCACCTGTTTTGGTGCAGAAAGGTCAGTAACTGTATTGCTGCTGTGGCCAATGTTATTCAATACCTTTTGGCCTTTGTCACCGTCCCTGAGAAGAACTTGAGCACAGGTTCTATGGTCCCTGTAATTAGTACAAGCCATGGCCAATTTGAACCTATGCTTAATTTTTTGTTTGGCCCAACCTTGTAGTGAGAGCAAATCCTTGTCCGAATACATAGAATTTTTAACCACTCTAGAATTCTTGACACGCCTCAAACCCAGGGGCATGTCCAGGTTTACACGTTTTTTGTACTCCTGCAACACTCAGTTTGTGGGTGGGGGTAAGCTTTACTGTCTTTGGCCCAGCACAAGGCACATATGTGTTTGTACAGGACACCTTTGGTCTCATGGGTTTGTTTCTGTGAGCACATACCTTTATTAAAATATACACAAGTGGCAGTTTTGGTGGCTGAATGCTTGTCTTGTGCTCTTTGAGCACTACCTTGACCCGTATTGTGTCTTTGGGCGTAGGCCCTACGTATCCTGTCAATTTTTTTCAGTTTCCAGCCAGCCATCAATCTCACCCTGCTCCATCCTGCACAATAACACGGCATGGCTGGCCTTTGCAGAAGCCCAGGAGAAGTCAGTGGCATCATCTAGTAAATCTATGACATAATCCAACATATGTTCTCAAATTTTTATGTCCGACTCCTCCCGGATACTTCTGCAAAAACTAGCCATCCACTGGACTGGTGAGAGCTGATTATAGGTGACCCTATCCTTATTCTGACCTGATAAGACAAACTCATGGGGCCATCTGACCTTATGATTAACAAAAACATCCACAGCCCCACCCCTTTGTGACTTAATCTTGCCCATACCTGGTTTCATGTTATCCGCCAAATGCCTGAGTCTGTTTTGTACTTCCTCTTGTATCCTAGCCTCTTCCCTCAGATAACTAGGTGGGGGAATATTACTAATTGTATGAACAGGAGGAGAAGTCGGTCCCTCCCTTTTGGTACCTGCATAAGCAACGCCACCTTTGGTTTTGACCTTGGATTTCTTAATTTTTGAAGTGTCATTTGTCTTTTTGCCCAATTTCATTGTACTCTCCATGCTATCCAATCTAGCCCCCAAGGCACTAAGCTGAGCCAAAATCTGGGTATAAATTTGATTTTGATCAACATTACTTTGATTCGAACCCATGGGCTGTGGGGTGTGACCCTTGCCAGCATTGTGAACTCTATCAAATCCGTGGGACTCAGAGGACAAATTTTGATCTGAATGATCAACTAGGGCGTCTATGTCAATATCGGATCCGAAGTCAGACAGATCAGTAAAGCAAACTTGCCCGGGCTGTGATGACGATGGTCCCTCTCCCGACACCGTCAAGAAATCTGCATCTGACGCTAGCTGAAGTTGGATGGGAATCCGACATTCTCCTCTGTTCGACCTCAAGTTGTATCTGCCCTCATTCATATTGCACGTTTAAAAAACTAAAATACTAAAAATGCTGCAGAATGGCCAATGGCAGAAAATTTTCTATGTTCACAGGTCATCTTCCAAATTTAAAGTGACCAATTTCCTCACTGAAACAAAGGTCATGCCCCACTGACCAATCACAGAGGTGATAGATTTGAACACATGGTTAACAAGAACCTACCCCAAAAATAACTAGAGGATCGCTCGCAAAAAAAAGATAATGTTTTTTGCAAAGCGTCCCGAAAAGGATATAAAGGTGAGTGCTAAAGTATTAAGAAAATGCTTCGTTTCTAGCCTTATACTGTTGTGGCAACCAAAGTCAGCGCAGTCTGCTCTATCTAGTACAGTTTTCAAGATATAAGCATTTTTGTGTTTTGCAAAAAATTCAAAAATTCAAAATGTCCGCTATATTTGGCGAGACAAAAATATTTTGAAAATTGGCATGGCTACTCTGCAGATACCCAGCAGGTCAAAAATTTTGTTGAGTTCGCTCCATATAGCACGGTTTTCGAGATATAAGCATTTTTGTGTTTTGCAAAAACTTTGAAAATTCAAAATGGCCACCATTTTTGGGGAGACAAAAATTTTTGTCAAGACCACTGCCGCGGTGTGTATCTCCCGCCGAGCATTAAAGGAGAAGAAATAGCTTTTCCGAGATATTCACAATTTTTCATTTTCATGTGTGAAAGCTCTTCCAAAAGTAGGTGAATGAGTTATTTGAGAAAAATTGGCTATCTGCAATACTTTTAAGAGATAATTCGCATTTACTCATTTTGAGTAGGTGAATAATTAGCTATGGGTCTGAAACTTCACCAAGTGAAAGCTCTCCCAAAAGTAAGTGAATGAGTTATTTGAGAAAAATTGGCTATCTGCAATACTTTTAGAGATAATTCGCATTTACTCATTTTGAGTAGGTGAGTAATTAGCTATGGGTCTGAAACTTCACCATGTGAAAGCTCTTCCAAAAGTAGGTGAATGAGTTATTTGAGAAAAATTGGCTATCTGCAATACTTTTAAGAGATAATTCGCATTTACTCATTTTGAGTAGCTGAGTAATTAGCTACGGGTCTGAAACTTCACCATGTGAAAGCTCTCCCAAAAGTACATGAGTGAGTTATTTGATAAAAATTGGGTATCCGCAATACTTTTAGAGATAATTAGCATTTACTCATTTTGAGTAGGTGAGTAATTAGCTACGGGTCTGAAACTTCACCAAGTGAAAGCTCTCCCAAAATTAGGTTAATGAGTTATTTGAGGAAAATTGGCTATCTGCAATACTTTTAAGAGATAATTCGCATTTACTCATTTTGAGTAGGTGAGTAATTATCTACGGGTCTGAAACTTCACCATGTGAAAGCTCTCCCAAAAGTAGATGAATGAATTATTTGATAAAAATTAGGTATCCGCAATAGTTTTAGAGATAATTAGCATTTACTCATTTTGAGTAGGTGAATAATTACGGGTCTGAAACTTCACCGAGTGAAAGCTCTTTGGGATAGCTGCTCTGCAGAGATACCCTGAAGATCAAAAATTTCGTCGAAATCGCTCTATGTAGCACGGTTTTCGAGATATAAGCATTTTTGTGTTTTCCTTATTTAGAAAATTCATAATGATTAATTAATCATTAATTACTCAGCCATTTCTTAACCAATCAATGCCAAAATCTAATGATTTCCAGATTTTAATAGAATGAATGTATTTGCCAAGTTTCAGGTGAATTGATAAAATTCCTTTCAAGTTATCATCCGGACAAGCTTCCCCATCAAAAAAAGACATTTTTGGTCATGTGACCTCTCTGATTGGTTGAAATGTCACTGCAGCATATTCAAAAAAATTCCTCAAGGCTACTGCCTAAACCTGCCAAATTTGAAAAGAATCTGCCTAACGGTTACAGAGTTATAAGGAAAACAAAATGCGGAGCCGGCGGAGCCTGAAGGTCTCCCATACACAAACAAGCGGGAGGCTTAATTATTATGGTTGTACCAGGACTGAGCCTTGAGACGCCCACATGTCTCCTAGCATTATGCCTACAGAATGGAAAGTTGTCTATTGAGTCGTTTGTAAACATTGTGATGTGACATTTAACGTGTTTATTTAAAAAAAAACCTCAATAGGCCACAAGATAAGAATGGCAATTGTCAATAGGCGAATTTGTAACAGGAATTTCATCTGGTGTAAACATGATGTCAGTATTTTTCTATAAATAGAACATTGCAAGACGGAATCTCATCTGGTGTAAACATGATCACAGTATTTATCTATAAATAGAACATTGCCATCAGGAATTTCACCTATTTATGGACAAATTCTGATATCATGTTTGCAGATGTTACACATTGAGTTTTTTTTTCACTTGATTAAATTTATCTAAAGACTTCAACTGAATGTATATGCAACTGGGAGTCCATATAACCTTCCAAAAATATATTTTATACTAAGTGAAAATACGACTTACTCAGTTTTATATACAAATTAATAAATTAAGAAGTTGTATATACAAGTTAGCAAGCTCGATATTCTGTTTATTTGGGTTTTAACGTCGCTTTAAACACTCTGAACAGGTCATATCACGATGGGTAGTTGGAAGGGCAGAGGAAACCTGTACATACAGTTTGTCAGGGTTCTGTACTGTAAACTGCCCACCAACGGCAAGCAACTACCAGCTTTCCCACTTGAGGTAGGGCCAGGATTCGAACTCCAGTCTCAGGGGTGGGAGGTGAGACATTCTGTCAAATAGTAAGACAAATATATGCCTTCAAAAGTCACACAGGGTTGGGCAGGCTTGCGGAGATGACTGTACAACGGACAAATGGTAAAAGTAATTATGTTATGACTGTCTTGTCCACAAGACTGTCCATCCCTGTATGTATATTTTAGTAACTGGAAAATTTCAAATGCTAAGTTGTGTGAACGGCTTACTTGATGGTATATAGTTTAATATTTCCTATGTTCTATCTAGTAGTAAATATAATATTAAGACATTATGAGACTTACTAACTCAAACATATGTGACCTACCGGTAATAAGTCATATATACAAGTTAATAATTTGCATATATCTATTAGTAATATATATATATCTATTTATTCCAACGCCACACTGTTTGTTATTGTTTTTACAATACCTTATCTCGGTATATGTTTTTGTTTCTCTTGTGTGTACATGAGCCATAACCTCGGCACTTGTGTATTATTAAAATAAACATATCTAGTTGTGGATATAGTTGTGTTGTTGACTTTATAAATTACCTGACGTGGTGGCAGCAGTCCTACCCATGCCAAGCTAATAAATAAACACTTAAAACTTAATTTCCTAAGACAACTACACTGTTTATTGTATACACTATGGCTGTTGGTGGTGCCTCTACACGTGGTCCTAAACCTTGGAAACTGACAGAAGAGGAGTCATTTTCATCATTTACCAGTTGGAAGCACAACATACTGTACTCTTTAGCACAAGAACCAACATTTAAACCATTCCTAGAGTCTGGGGCTACTTGGGAAAGACTCACTTCTGATAATCCCTCTAGGGGATTCACTGACTCTGATGGACTAACAAAAGAACAGAAGGCTGCCAATCTTGACCAGATGCTGGGACTGATCACCCAGTGGGTCCCACACTACCTTGCTAATGACATAACCAAGCAGAGCACGTCCATAGACAGCATTTGCCAGTTTATCCGAAAATACTATGCCTTCCAACAGTCAGAAACACAGTTTATGAAATTCTCATCCATAACTTGGGAGGAAGGAGAACGGCCAGAAAAATTATACCAACGCATCCTAGCTCACCTCCAGGATAACTTACTGCGAAAAGACTCAAAACTCAAACACAATGATCGCAACCCCACCAAAGATGAAGATATCAGCCCCACCGTTGAGAGGCTAGCCGTCTTACGCTGGATGGAGCTAATTCACCCTTCTCTCCCAGCTTTGGTACAGCGCACCTTTGCCTATGATTTACAGCGTATGACTCTGAAAGATTTACAACCACAAATTGCTGATGCCCTGGATGGATTCCTAGAAGAGTTGCGTCATGATGATATTAAAACTGCTCGTGTCTTTACCCCATTTAAGCAGAAGAAACCATTCTCCTACAAAAAGCAAAACTCTAAATTTACTTCTCAAGCTCGCCAAAAAGCTACTCCTAAACTACAGTGCAGAGTTTGTCAAGCTGAAAACAGACCTTATATTGGACACTCAATCTCTCAATGTGATTACATCTCTAGGGCAGATAAGTGCACCATGATACAGTCATTCAAGGTGGATACTGACACCCAACTGGAAGTAAGCGCAGATATTTCAGATGAAGTCGATCAACTGCGCGTATCTGATGATGAATGACTAGAACCCTCTCCAGACGACACTTCCATCAAGAAAGTTACAACAGCTGCCTCCCCATGTTTCAGTGCATTCTATAACCATAACCCTGTTAGCCTTACTTGTGACTCTGGAGCTACATCATCACTCATACGACATGACTTTGCAACCAAACTACAGATGCCTATCTCCCCAACCTCTCATTCTGCCAGCCAGGCTGATGGCAAGACTCACATGAGGGCCTGCGGGGAAGTCCATGTCAAATTAGCTAGAGGTTCACTGTCTTTCTCTCTGCAAGCTGTTGTTGTTTCTGACCTAGACTGTGACATACTTGCTGGTGTCCCATTTATGAGAGATAACGATATTCAACTTGATATTCCCCGCAACTGTATTATCATTCAAGGTAAACATAAAGTCCCATACGACCCTGGACCTACACCTCGGCTCGAAGTCAGACGTACCCAGTCATTTTTGTTAAGAAGCCCAACACATGAAACCCTGTTCCCAGGTGATTTCCTTGAGGTTGAAGCCCCTCATGAGTTTTCAGATTTTACAAACATAGCTGTAGAGCCCAGATACGATTTCCATTCCAATTCATGGATCCAACCTGACATCACTTCAGCTGTGGATGGCAAAATCCGCATCATAAATTCATCCCCTAATATGGTGGCTGTCAGCAAACACCAACACATAGCTCAAGCACATTACTTAACAGAGGGCCACCATCTCCACAACATAAACTACTCTTCTACAGACTGCCCTGGTCTTTTACAAAACCCTCAGGCCACCTATAACCTACACTGTAATTCTATTGCCATTGACCCTGACAACCAGCTATCACATGATGACAGATCCCGGTTCAGGCGTCTCCATAAGCAATATAATGAAGTGTTCAATAAGCGTATTGACAAGTACAATGACTACTCTGGTCGTGTGCGAGCCTTTATCAACATGGGTCCCGTTGACCCTCCCCCGGTGAAGGCCAGACTCCCTAGCTACAACACTGAAAAGCTTAGACTTTTACAGGAAAAAATGGATGAGCTAGAGGACCTAGGTGTCCTTGCCAAACCAGAAGATGTAGGTGTGAAAATAGAATATGTGTCCCCCAGCTTTTTGGTAAAGAAAGGTGACCATGATTTTCGACTTGTCACAGCCTTCAACACTATTGGTACCTATGCTAAACCTTTACCCTCCCGTACCGCCACAACTGATGATGTGTTCCGCTTCCTTACCCAACATAAATATATTATCAAGACAGATATGACAAAACAGTTCTTTCAACTCCCAATGCAGAAGTCCTCACTAAAATACCTTGGTGTCATCACTCCGTTCAAGGGCCTACGGGTTTACACTAGAGCAGCAATGGGCATGCCCGGTTCAACTGAGCATTTGGATGAGCTAATGTCCAGAGTCATTGGTGACCTTATGCATGCAGGAAAAGTGATTAAAATTGCAGATGATCTTTACACTGGCGGAAATTCAATTGATGAGCTCCTCCTCAATTGGGAGCACATTTTACAAAGATTCCTAAAGAACAACCTTCGTCTCTCAGCAACTAAAACTGTTGTTTGCCCTGTCACTACGACCATATTAGGTTGGGTCTGGTCCTCAGGAAGAATACAAGTCTCTCCACACAAAATCACCCCACTCCTGAAGTCACCTCTACCACGGACAGTTAAGGCACTGCGATCATGGTGCGGTGCCTTCAAACACCTCAAAGCCTGTATCCCACAATACTCCCACCTACTCTCACCCCTGGAAACAGCCACCGCTGGCCAGGACTCCTCCAGCATTATCAATTGGACAGAGGAACTTTCATCACACTTCTCAGCTGCCCAGAAATCTCTCAATGATATCAACGCTATTGTCATTCCTTCCCCCAGTGACATCTTAATAATAACCACTGATGGTGCCTCCTCCAATGGTGGCATCGGGTCCATCTTGTATGTCCTACGAGATGGGGTAATGCATGTTGGTGGATTTTTTTCAGCTAGACTTAAGCAGCACCAAGTCAACTGGTTACCCTGTGAAATTGAAGCTCTTGCTATCAGTGCATCCATCAATCATTGGTCACCCTATATCTTAGAATCCACAAACACTGTTCAAATTCTCTCTGATTCTCGGCCCTACATTCAAGCCTATGACAGATTATGTCGGGGTCAGTTTTCTTCAAGTGCACGTGTGTCTACATTTTTGTCAGCCCTCAGTCGCTATAAAGTTTCCCTGCAACATATCTCTGGTGCTGCCAATCTTCCTGCTGACTATCACTCACGACATCCAATGGAATGTGACACTCAAGATTGTCAAATCTGTCGCTTTATCCACAACTCAGCTACAGTTACTGTCCACAAGCTCTGTATCTCTGACATACTGGATGGCAAATTTAACATGCCATTTTTATCTCGGACAGCATGGAAGGCTACACAGCAGGACTGCCCCTCACTCAGAAGGACCTATGCTCACTTGGCCCAAGGGACCAGGCCAAACCGTAAAAACACCACCATTAAACTTGTTAAGCGTTACCTCAGAGTTGCTACCTTGTCACCCGATGGTCTACTTGTTGTGAAGAAGGACATCCCTTTTACTCAGACACGCTCACTCATCATTGTCACCCCAGCATGCCTTAGCTGGTTTACTCAATGCCTTACACTTCAAGCTCCAGCATCCCAGCAAAACCCCACTTTCTGCAATATGTCACAGATACTTCTTTGCCCTTGACATGGACAAAGAAATTGCTGCTATCACTTCACATTGTCCCCAGTGTGCGGCCATTGCTTCACTGCCACATGAGTTGGAAGAATTCTCTACCACACCATCTTCTTGCCACCCAGGTGTCCAATTTGCTTGTGATATTTTGTGCCGTGCTCGACAAAGAATATTGCTCATACATGACTGTTTCTCTTCTTTCACAGCAACCAGACTCATCCCAAATGAACAAGCCATTTCACTACAAGCAGCAATTATTGAAACTATAGCGGAGCTAAAAGATGCCTCAGGCTGTATCATTCGCTTTGACGGAGCATCTACATTCTCCAGTCTTGCCAAAGACTGTGTCCTTGACAGCCTCAACATAAGCCTTGAAATTGGCCGGATCAAAAACAAGAACAAAAACCCTATTGCTGAGAAGGCCATTCAAGAGTTAGAAAAGGAATTAAAAAGGGCTTATCCTGAAGGTGGTCCTATTACTCCACCACAATTGGCACTTGTCACAGCTACGTTAAACACTAGAGTTCGTGATCGTGGACTAGCAGCCAAGGAAATTTTATTTCAACGTGACAGTTACACCGGTGACCAGTTAAACATCTCAGATAAAGCCCTTGCTGATTCTCAGTTTGCCAATCGTCAGGCCAACCACTTATACAGTGCTCGAAGCAAAGCTCCAAATGCCCGGCCTGCTGCCAAAGCCAATGTGAAAGTGGGTGATCTTGTTTTTGTGAAACAAGATGGTAATAAACACACCACACGAGAAAAGTACCTTGTCACAGCATTAAACCAGGACCGCTTATGGGCAAGGAAACTCACTGACTCTCAATTCCGTGCCAAGACATATGAATTAAAATATTGTGATGTTTACCTCGTACCAACATCCCAGGTACCTCTGTGCCCAAATAAATCCTCAGATCCCTACGCAAGTGATACATCAAGTGATGACGTTTCAATACCTCTAACCACCGACCCCACACATTCTGACTTTGGTGACTCACCAGAGGTTAGCATGTCTGCAGGCACCAATGCTCAACCATCAACCTCAGGCTCTAATTATCCTGCCTGTAATGAACATGTGGATACCACTGCGAACGCTAACACCATGCCTGTTGTGTCATCTCAGGGCAGCCCCACACCGGATGTCCGCAGTCCTCGCACTCGACGGCATAGACATCCCCCAGAATACCTGAATGACTATATTCTGTCTTAAAAACTTAATTGTGTGTCACATAAACATTTGTTTAAAGCTAACTCAATTGAGAACATGTATTTCTGTTTTAGTTCCTTGAATGACTATATTCTATCTTAAATACTTAACTCTGTGTCATATAATCGTTTGTTTAAAGTCAACTTAATTGAGAACACTTATTTCTGTTTTAATTCCATATTTACAACTTTGCTGGCACATGACATTGACCATATGAATAACCTCTGGTGCCAAAAGCTGTGCTGTATCTCTTATTCACCACATTGTGTTAATTAATCATATAACAAGTGTTACCATTTAGGTATATCTAATGTGAACGAATCATTAACAGTATCTGTAGGACATTGTATTATGTAATAATTCTTAAACCAAACCTTTGCTTCCAGTAAATACACTAATACCTATTAGTAATCTTTACAATTCTTTATTTCTCTTTGATCATTTACTTAGGTTGTAATCTTCAGTTTTATCGCTCTTCAGTTCACGAAGAACATAGAAGGTACTGCACCTTGATAATATTCTGTAATTTAATAATGTAATTTGTATGGTAGCTATGATGTATTTCTTTTTCATTTTTAATTCTAAAAAGTTAGTAAAACACAGAAACAAGCATTGCGCCACACTGTTTGTTATTGTTTTTACAATACCTTATCTCGGTATATGTTTTTGTTTCTCTTGTGTGTACATGAGCCATAACCTCGGCACTTGTGTATTATTAAAATAAACATATCTAGTTGTGGATATAGTTGTGTTGTTGACTTTATAAATTACCTGACGCAAGTGTAATATTCGACTAATTGCAATGCATGTAGATGTCACATATACAGATATATTTTCAAACAAATTATGAAATTAATATATGAATTAATAAGGCATAAATACAGGGGCGGATCTAGCCTTTAAGTAAGGTGGGGGTTCACATCGAGTAAGGTGGGGGTTCACATTGAGTAAGGTGGGGGTTCACATTGAGTAAGGTGGGTTCACATTGAGTAAGGTGGGGGTTCACATTGAGTAAGGTGGGTTCACATTGAGTAAGGTGGGAGTTCACATCGAGTAAGGTGGGGGTTCACATTGAGTAAGGTGGGTTCACATCGAGTAAGGTGGGGGTTCACATTGAGTAAGGTGGGTTCACATTGAGTAAGGGGGGGGTTCACATCGAGTAAGGTGGGGGTTCACATTGAGTAAGGTGGGGGTTCACATCGAGTAAGGTGGGGGTTCACATCAGACATATTATAACTAAGGGGGTCAGGGTGCATGCCCCCCGGGAAAAAATTAATTTTTGGTAAAACTATACTGCATTTCCTGTAAATTTAGCACCACTCTCAAGAAATAATTTTGTACTTTGGGTTGAACCCCTTTACATTATTTTTCAAGGAGGGGGGGGGGGGGGTGCATATCTCTATAAGTAGACTTTCACAGTCCTTTTGTGTAATATATGGGTACTGTGTGACTTTTGGAGAAACAGCAAGCCCTATCCAGAATGCATTTACCATTCTTTTGCATATTAGTGTACATCAGTGTAAAACAGAAGGATATATTCATATCTATACATAGTTTTACATGTTGTCTGTGTTCCCACTCTGTTCATTGTTATTGTATATTTAGACTGGCATACAAGTCCGTGTAGGGCTGGGTATTTATTGTACTTTGGTATTTATTTTTTGTGTAACATTTATTTGTGAAGATACATGTCACTATAAAAACTGACATAACAGTATATGCCCCTAAATGATACTAAAGAAATAACATATCTGACCTAAGAAGTCATTGATCTCAAATACCTTTCATCTTTTTTCACAATTAGTCATATCGTGTTATTATTTGTATTAAAATTCTATTGAAATTGTCAGACTCAAAGTCCTTGGAATGTCAAAGTTCAGCCAGGACTGAGATTTGGATCCCAGGCAAATCAGGCAGTGTCAGGTCTAATCACTTTTAGTATTCTGTATCTTTTTTTGCAATCTCTGTCTGCTTTAATCCAAGTCCAGCCTGACCTTAAAATTGGAACATCTGTGTGGACAAAACGTGAATATTGCAAACCCCTTTAACCATTCAAACAAGGTCAAACAAGGTCGAAAGGGGATTCGGGTCAACAAAACCACCAGAGAAACGGGTAGTGTACTGAGGCGGTCATACATCCATGTACTAACATAGCCCATTGCTGCTTAACTTCAGTGATGAGACAGGTACTCCTCACACTGTGCCACAATTCATAAAAGTCCAAAGACACAAAAAAATGAAAAAAAGTGATGTTTTGGAAGAGCAAGCCTCTCTAGAGATGCTGACGGTGGCATCCCACCTCTGAAGTCGGGGTTCGGTTCCCGGCACGGCCTCAAGTGGGAAAGCTGGTAGTTGCTTGCCGTTGGTCAGCAGTTTACAGTACAGAACCCTGACAAACTGTATGTACTGGTTTCCTCTGCCCTTCCCACTAACCTTGGTGACATTACCTGTAGAGTGTTGAAAGCAACGTAAAACCCTTAATAAATAAATAGAGATGCTTAAAAATACTGTAGTTGTAAACGATAAAAACATATGCAGAGATAGTATGGATAGTTGATAAAAAATATTAACTCTACTGAATGGCTATATAGCCTGTACAGCGATAGCATTGTGTTCAACGGGTTCGCAATATTACTTTATTTTTTTTCTAAAACTTAGGCTAACTTAGGCATGTGGTTTCAGGGAATTAGAGCTTAGGCAAATCATAAAGTGAGGTGTAAGCTTCGAGAAAGTCATGGACTCAAAGTTAAGCCCACCTGAGAGTGTACTGACTTTTGTAAACAAAGACTTAAATATGGCCACTATAACATTTTTTCTACTTCAAAATTTGAAATGGCCGAAAATTAAATATGAATATGTACACCCCCACCTTCCCCAAAGTAATATTTGGAATAATATCTTTTGTGTTTTTACAAATTGTCCATTGTAATACTGCATCTTTCATAAATTAAAATGACTCAAACTGAGGATATATGTAAATAGGATTCTATATTTAGTACAAATTAAACGGCTAATAAACAAAGGAGTCTCTCATGACTGTATGGTAACTTTCAAGTTTATATAACCACACATATGACGCAAGACAGACACACATAACCACATGTTAGGAACTTGGGACAGTTTTTGAACTCAGGACACCTGCAGGCCTCGGCAAATCCAGAAACACCAGGGGCCGGTTTCATGAACAGACTTAAGCCTCGAGTCAGACTCAAAAGTTGAGACTTTGTCTCAAATTTTAGAAATATTTTGCTGAGTCTTTGAACTCAGACTTAATGCATTTCACAAACAAGCTCAACTTGAGACCTGGCTCAGTCACAGGCTCAAATTTGAGCCCATGAAGGAGGTGTCTCAAATTTGAGTCCAAGCTTTGATGCCAAAAAACACATACATAAAGCGATACAATTTGTTCCAAAATGAAATTGATAAATCTTGAAATCTTCTATTTTCATTTTATTTTGTAATTACAGCCACATATTCAATATTTACTAATAACAAAAGTCAATAGAATTGACATGCTTTATAGGCTATTATCAAGTGACAGGCCTCAAGGGTGGACTCAAAGCCAGACTCAACCTCAGTTGAGTCTCAATCTTATGGATCACTTAGAATAATATATTATCATATAATTTCTTTGTATTATGAGTATTAAAGATATTTAAAATGATAATAATCATGAAATATAACTTTTTAAACTAAAAATAAGCCCACTAAATATATGAAATGAGATTAAAAAGTTGACACCATAACTTGAGACTGGTCTCAGCTGATCCACCCTTTGTGAAATCCATTTGAGCCAAAAACTCAGCCGAGACAAAAGTCTCAGATTTGAGACCCTGACTCAGCCTTGAGTCTGGCTCAGTTTGAGACTTTTCATGAAACCGGCCCCAGGCTGAGAGATTTTATTTGGCCATTCTAATAGATTTCTATTTGATACATCTTTCACTGCCAGCTTGTGATTTTGGGCTACTGACATTACCTAGGGGGCCACGGTGGCAGAGTGGTAACACTCTCGCCTCCCACCTCTGAGGCCGGGGTTCGATCCCCGTGACGGCCTTAAGTGGGAAAGCTGGTAGTTGCTTGCCGTTGGTCGGCAGTTTACAGTACACAACCCTAGCGAACTCTATGTACTGGTTTCCTCTGCCCTTCCAACTACCCGTCATGATATGACCTGTACAGTGTTGAAAGCGACGTAAAACCCCAAATAAAGAAAGTACTGACATTACCTATAAATCTTATTTGTGTGTTTCTTTTTTTACTGTTGAGAAAAAGATTGAAAAATAGCGTATTTTCTAAAAAGTGTTAAAAATAGCAAGGTTAATAGAAAGGAATGTGCATGTTTTACTTTTGCATAGTTGACAAGGAAGAATTTCTCAAAATACTCGACAGTAAGGCTCTTCACATTTGACAAGCAGATATTCTATTCTTCTTTGTTGTATATTTACACTGTACAAAAAGTGACCTGTGTGCCCACGCATATGGGAGAACTATTCAATCTCTGGCATATAGATCAAATATATCTCCTGGATATTATAAAGACCGGAAATGCGCAGTGAACGAAAACTCGTCGCTGCGCATCGTTGCTAGCGTACATTATCATGCGAGGGAGATGATATTGTAAAAGTAGTCTAAACGGCTGTAATTTAGCAAAGATATAATTCTAAACAACTACATTTCTTGACTGAAAAATAGATGTTTTTGTTTTAACATCATACCGGTCTTTATAATAGCAATAAAGGACTTGGTTTGAGTACTGTATCGCTGAATAAATCACAAACATCCGGCCATAATGGACTCAGCCCTGTCGGGCTTCGTCCATTATTCCGCCCGGAAGTTTGTGATTTATTCGCCGATACAGTACTCAAACCTCGTCCTTTATTGCTACAGTAATGATTATTTACAATTATATAAACAAAGAGAACAGAGGTCTGCCAAGGCATGTAATTTGGTAAAATTTGGATTTTTTTCCTTTTGTATCCAGTGGGTGATCCAGATCACTTTCAAAAATTAGGGGATCCAAGTTGGACCAAGAATCATCTTCTACCTTTTTTCAACCAGTAGTATTTCCCTAGTCTAATAAACAGACAAACAAACAGTCATGAAAATGATACCTCCTTAGCGAAGATAATGAAAAATTGCTTAATTTGTAGATATTTTAAAATTTGCTTCAAGTTTAATAAGCTGTACATTTTAAGCACGAGCTCTAGCGAGGCTTGAGCTTCTAGAAATCATTTCTCTTTCATCTTTTTTATTTCTCCAGGTTTCATGAATTGTGGCATAGCGTGATGAGTATCTGTCTCTTCACTGAAGTTAAGCAGCAATGGGTTACCTTGGGACTTGGGACTGCTAGGGTGCACTACTCGTGTCTATGATGACTTTGTGCTCGCACTAGTAGACCGAATCCCCTTTCGACCTATGCAGTCTCTGGCGCTTCTAACAAAAATAAATCTTACCTACCTCTTGGGCTATTGTTCCTATTCAATCTCAGTTTTAAGGATATGTCTGAAAAGGTAAAGGGAAGAAATGATTAAGTTTTGGGAGTGATCTCGATCACTCTCTGGATCTTCTGCATCCATGAAATGTAATTTTTAAAGACAGATAACTCAAAAATGTATGAATGAATTTTGATGAAATTTTCAGGAAATGTCCTAAATGGGAAAAGGAACAAGTGATTAGATTTTGGGAGTAATCTGGATCACTGTCTGGATCATCTGGATCCAGGCTTTTTTAAAGGAAGTTATAGCCAGATAATTTAGGGTGGATTTTGATGATAGTCCAGGAATTGAGCTCCCTTGGCGGAGGTCTGCACTCCCTGATAGCTCTTGTTATACATACATTCTAAAAACATGACGCTTGAATTGGTCGAATCCTGTTACATTGACCTATTCTGTAAGTGTCACACAGAAGTAGTTGCCTTATATATATTTGTCATGAAATCAAATGTTTGATGTAATGATGCAAATGAAATATCTCATATGTAGGACTGTGTACCTGACAGACTGCAGTCTGAGTCATTGTTGTGTATCAAAAAAAAACGATCAAATATTTTCTGCATAACTCCAAGAAAAAAAGGGTCAATATTAAGGACGTGACGTCATTCCACTGAGTTTCCTATGCAAATATATGGCCCAGTACAGGAATAAATTTGCAATAATGAACTTTTTGTACTGGATTTTATACTCGTGAACGTCTTTATTTCATTTTCTTTATTTTCATCAAATGTGTACGTGTTCATGTTGTGACCCATCTGCGAAGTAGTCCATTTCAAGAAATGAACAAAATAGCTGTTTAGTGTCCATAAAATGGACAAGAAATCTATTGACAGGTCATGAAGTGGACAACTTAATATAATAAATTTTATACTGTAGTGGTGAGACAGTTTTGACATGTTACAAGGAAAACTTCTAAGTAAGACTGACATTCAACATTACTTTATTCGCATCAATATGCAAGATTTATTTACTTGTTTATATTACTTCCTATATTTCCCCACACTTGTCATTATCATGATACTGAAATTTGAATATCTAGCAACAGTAACTCTTTGAGATATTGAAATAATTAAAATTTGGCAATAGTCGATTATTGGAAAAATCATTGCTTACAGTTCATAAAAATGTGGAAAAAGGTAAGGTGTTTAGGCTTATTTATAGTGAAATAGCTGGACATAATTCCATACTGTTATTGTAATAATCTTCAGGGCCCGTACTCACGAAAGGTCTTAGCGAGGGCTTAGGCTTAAAGTTGAGACTTTTGTCTCAAGTTTCTGCCCAAAAACTGCTAAGAGGTATGGCTTAGTGGTATTCACAAAGAATTTAAGACCGGTCTTAGGCTTAGCCAAGGGCTCAACTCTAAGACTGGTTGGTAGTGGACTTAAGTTTTGTAAAGAGGACTTAAATTAGGCCGGCATAAACTTTTCTCCACTTCAAAATTTGAAATAGCTGTAAATAAAGTATAATTATACAGAAGAGAGTTTATATGTGGTAACAAGATTTTCCATTTCAAAACAGCACTTTTTCTTTGATAAAATGCATTAAATGAATGATATACATCACCAATAGTTTAGTTTGAAATAGAAAAGAAAGGTCACATGACACATAAAACCACTGTGGTTATTTGATAATCTTGGACTTAGCTAGGTCCTTTTTTGTCGATACGGATTTAAGACAAAACTTAGCTGAGACAAAAGTCTCAACTTTAAGATGACATTTAAGCCGAAGATCTGGCTAAGTCTAAGACCCTTCGTGAATATCGGCCCAGATCATTTAACAAATGGCTTCATCTTGTTAAATGGACAGGCATTTGTTAAATCCCAGATCAAATCAATACAAGAAAGCCTCACCACTGTCTTCTGGATTTCATTGTGATCAGCCTAGTTTTACTTTATACTGTTTATTACCTTAAGCAGCTCTGTAAAAGACTTCCGTAAACCAAATAATTGTGAAAAAGTAAGAAATTGCTAGTTTATTTATGCAGTTAATGTGTCAGTTTTATTTATTTGGGGTTTAACGTCGTCTTCAACACATTGTATAGGTTATATTACGACGGGTAGTTTTAGGGGCAGAGGAAACCAGTACATACAGTTGGTCAAGCTTCTGTAATGTAAACTGCCCACCTAGGGCAAGCAAGTACCAGCTTTCCCACTTGAGGTTGGGTTGGGAACTGAACTCCGATCTCAGAGGTGGGAGTGAAAGTGTTATACCTGTTTCCTTTGATCACCTATAATATAAAAAACTTTAAAAAATTGTGTTCTTCTTTTGTAAAAGGCAGAATGATAATCATGATCTAGAAGTTTACCTTGCTACCTTTTACACTTGAATTCCACACTAAAACATTCATTAACTTTATTTTTCAACCCTTAGTAGATTTCTATTTAATTTTATAAGTAGTAAAATAGTTGTATTAGTATTTTAGAACAGGTACTAACATACAATTACTATGTCAAAAAATATGAACATTTACTAAAGTAGTAGCCATGAATGAAATTTAAATTTTCATGTATGACTTTGTCCATTTCATGAAATGGATGGCTTTGTCCATTTCACGAAATTGACAAGTGCGTTGCCCATTTCACGAAATGGACAATATCACAGATGGGTCCTAACAGAAACATATATATACACGGGCCATATGTTCACATTTGTTAGTTATTTAGCATCCAGGAAATCATCAATATCATATTGAAATTACTACCTCATTAAACAAAATTTTAAACTATTTGCATAGTTAAGTAGTGTGGTGTGGAAGTGGATGGGATATTGCTTTCTGTCATAGAATCAGGTATGTTTTGGAATGATACCTACTTATACTGTGCAAACGAAATGTCTTATCTCTACACTATAAATCAAAGATCACATCGTTCCTTGAAAAAGATAAGTGGTTATGTAAATATTGCATATTTGACAACTATTTAGTGTACTATGAAGTCCTTTTAAAGGTGTATATTCAGAATTTTTGGTCAAATGACAAAATTCATTCAGAGTGTTGGAACTATGCATAAACAACACATTCACAATATTTTTACTGTCCAAAAGTTTACCCTATTGTGAAATAAAGACTTTTAACTAAACCACACGGCACATGTGTTAATTATGTTTTTGTTGTTCCAGCATCTTTATATCACATGACATTTGCGACCTCCCACTATGACGTAATACATAAAAAATTCGTTACAAAATACAATGACAAATAACACTACAAGTGTTTGCAGCAGAAAAATATTTTTACTAACAGTACCAAATACTTAATAGTGGATGATCTGGTATATAAACACATTTTGTTTTTCTTATAAAATATCATAGGAACATAACAGCTGTTCACTCTTGGGGGAGAATTTAAGCAAAAAAACCCCAAAAACTGACGTCTCGGTCAAAAAAACTCATGACTTCTCTGTAATACAGACATGCTTATACTGCTAAAACATGTTGACTTGACTTTATAGCATTTTTTTTCCAAATATATGGATCCCAACTCTTTGTAGCATATAAAGTTAGACCTTGTAAAAAGACACACGGACAGAGAATATATACCAGTTATACCAGTTTAAAGTAAATTGGTCTACAGAACTCACAATTAGCTAGCCTTTGCTTACTGAAAAAAAAAATATCAAGAACCTACGAATAACTTAATTCAACTATTCACTGTTTGTAGAGATTCCGGCAACTCAGTGTAAATTATTACCAATGTAAATTATCTAATATTAGATTTAGAACTAAAGGGACATAATTTTTTTCTGTAATTTTTGTGCATAAATAAAAAGGAGACATGCACATAATGACCAATCATAAACTCATAAAAGATGCACAAGTAAATAAAAAACACTGGTATGTTGACATGTAAAATAATTTTTTTCAGGATTACATGTATACAATTTATCATTAATGAAAAATGTCTTAGTTTTGGTAAATTGCCTTGTGACAAGGCTAGCAAGAGGCATTCAGGGAAATGAAGTGGGGAGGGGTAGTTTGTATGAGATTCAAGAACAACGAAAACAGTCCAATCAGTTAGTTTTATCACTACATACTGCAATACACAAACACACATATTTATGGCTTTGTAATATTTGTTTTTCCAGTCAGCTGTACCAAAATTAACATATAATTGTTTTTAAAGCAGATAAATATCAGTGTGTAGTCTTTCTACTGTTCAACAGCAAGGGTCACATTGTGACGGGTAGTTTACGGGTGGAGGAACCAGTGCATACTAGTTGGTCAAGTTGGTCTGCACTGTAAACCACCGGGCATCGACAAGTAACTACCAACTATCCAACATGAAGTGCCCGGGCCAAGATTCAAACCAGCGACTTCAGAGGTTGAAGGGTTGAATAACCACCACACCAACGAGCCCCCTTCTACTGCTTACAATATCCATTAGCTACTATAAGGATAGTAATCTATTAATATCCTAGGTGCATGAAAAAAAGTCCCTGTGGAAAAATACCTTGTGGAAATAATGTCTTTTTAAAAAAAAAATAAAGAGTTTTCAGCAGCCCCCCTCCCCCCCCCCCCCCCCCCCCCCCCCAAAAAAAAAAAGTCGCAACACCATAATAATTAATCAAAGTAACCTAAAGACTGGCTATAACATCCTTTTGACCAGAACTTTTGATCTTGGGTATATGGGAGAGAAATACTCACCTGGGAACAGGTGTCCATTTTTGCAGAAAAAAAATAGTCAATATTAGTTGAAACAGCCCCACAAAATTGGTTGTCTTACCATAATGAGGAGTCGTACCACCCTAAAAGATTGGTCGGAACAGAAGTACTCACTCACGCGTGTTTAATATTTTTATGAGTGTCTTTGATAATCACAATGAAGGTTTGGATATACTTTCTTTTGTAAATAAAATTAGTAAATGTTCACCCATAATTTGTGACCAAAAATAAATAATTGTGCAAAATCTTAAAACGTAAGGATATCAAAGTGTTTTTTACGGAAGAGTAGAAGGGCCAACCTGACAAATTTTTTTATCTCGATTTATCGACTTAGTAACTCGATAAATCAAGATAACTATCTCGATTTATCGAGATACTAACTCGATAAATCGACTTAACTCAAGGAACAATTAAAAAGCAGGTATAGGGCATTCAAGGTATGATGGACCACATTAGACCTTGAAAGTAGTCTCCAAGGCCAAATATTACCTCATTAAGACATTTATGCAATGTGGTTTTATATATGTTTTCGCATCAGAAACCTCTAAAACCATTTATAAGGTGCCATAGGCATTATACATCAAGGACCATTATAGGGCTTGAAGGAGGGGACCAAGGTCAAATGTGAACCTACCAAAAGATTCAGGCCACATGACTACCAATAAGTTTACAGATCCCAAAGGAGATACAGGGCATTATAAGAACGCATAAACAGGGGGCTGGACAAACTGGCCCTTTGTCAAATCAGCTCTCAGCAAGATGGCTAACATAAAACTTGGCAACTGCAAACTCTCACGAAAGTAAAAAAAAAACAAGAAAAAGTGATGCAATAAGAATACTTTATAGTGATTAATCTCCACCCGATGACAGACTCTAGGGCTAGCATTTATTTATGAAAAGTACATTGGGTATGCCTGTATCAGGTTAGCATACTTTAACTGTAACCTTGTTCCCCTGATCTGCAAATAATAGTGAATGATTTATATGATTATGTTTTGTTTGTTTCAAAAGTGTGACAAAGTGTGACTGACACACATCAAAGAAATTTGGATGTCGTTATGAATTCCTTTAACCCATGTCATAAAGACAGTTGTTTAGACACTTATTCATATTAGCTTACTTCATAGGTGATAATTAGCAACAGGGTAGATTACATTTAAAAAGGCAATTGCCTTGTCGGAGATTACGTACTATAAAGGTTTGATTAGATTACATTTCAGGTCAAAGTCATGTATGTAACACTGAAATACCTAAGTCGATTTATCGAGTTAGTAAGTCGATAAATCGAGATAGCTGACTCGATTTATCGACTTACTAAGTCGATAAATCGAGATAAAAACTTTGTTAGGTTGGCCCTTCTACTCTTCCGTAGTTTTTACAACTTTGTTTATTTTTAATTTTAGATTCCCCCGCTATTTCTAATTTCTAATCTGGCATTCTAATATAATAAAACAAACAGATCTCTCGATTCTCTGTACTGTACATATATTTCTCCTGCAATATTATCTTATTTATAAATTGGAAAACATTGTATTTCACACCAGAAGATATTCATTTGTATTCTCTAGACAGAAGCTTTTTTACTCATCAAGTGGGTTCATAATGATTTCATGTATGTCAGTTTTGCTGGAATGAGAAATACAAAGAGTTGGAGGAAGTCTAGACGGGGGGGGGGGGGGGGGGATTCTGATGTAGGCACGTGTTTACATAGATGACGTCATTTTGAAGAATTTCCTCAAGTTTATGTATGTCAATGTATTCATGTACTGTTATGACAAAAGGAAGGAATATCCTAGTATTTTCCAGTTTTATGTCAAGAAATATACGGGAATTGACGTAACAGACCGGTGGATAAATTGCTTTGGTGTATTTTCAAATGAAAAAATACATGAGAATTATACAACAGAATATACATATGGAGGGGAGTTGTGTTATTATATCAGCAGCATTGACCAGGTGTATACCTTATTCATGTTCTATAGCTCCATGCAAATAAATACATAATTATAATAATACTAAGTTCAATTTCACACAATATCAATAACTTATTTCAATTACTGGAGTGCATGTACACATTCAATCACTATGGTTGTGGAATATACACATTCCATGTACAGTTCAGTTAAACTATTGAATGTACACGTTCAATAACTAACCTATTGAATCTGTATACATTCAATGGTTATCTACATTCAATACAACATATATATGCCTGAAGCCTCATCAAATTAGGTGACAGGGAACGGGGGGGGGGGGGGGGGGGGGGGGGGGAGGGCTTAGTCCTACTATAACTTAGCAAATGGGTGGACTTTCATGAAGTTCACCCCCCCCCCCCCAAAAAAAAAAAAAAAAAAAAAGTAATGATAAAATAAAATAATAAGAATAAAATAATTGAGTAAAAAAATATAAACAAAAATGCTGTATTGTTGTAGAACTTCTGAAATAGATACACAATAGATTGCTACGCGGCAACATGTCAGATACTGATGTTGTGTTGTGATGCCTGTTGACATCAATAATTTCAATATTTAATTTGACCTTCTTTGCAATTGGTATGAGGGGAAATAGCCTGGCTGCAATTACATTATGATACATTTCAGATAAATTATCAACCCACTTCATGAACATTATCTGCAGAAAGGGGCCACAGGGACACGGTGTTGCGGTGGCAACACACTCGCCTCCCACCTCTGAAGTTGGCGGTTCAAATCCCAGACCCTGTTTGGGAAAGTTTCTTACCAATGGTCGATGTTTTCAGTACTGAACCTTGACTAACTTATGTGCTAGTTTCTTCTGCTCATAAATCAACCCGCGATCTACATGTGTTGAGGAAATCGGTGTTAAACCCAAATAAAAAATTACCTTATCACTCACATAGAACCACAGTGTGGGAGGACTTCAGTCTTTGCTGGAGGACACACTCACTACACAAGGGTAAGCCATGTGTGGATTTTTGACTGTGAGACTTCTTAGGGTCGCAGCAGCAAATATTCTGGGAAAAATTGTCGTCTATAACAAGAACAGACAAAAAAATATAAGATAAGGATGCAGGGTCGGAGGGAAAAAATTGGTGCAAGTATGTATGGAATTTCTAACTAAGAGTGACGCAAAAGTGGGTAAACAAAAAATTACAAAAATTTGTAAATGTAAACATAAATGTAAAAGTTCTAGAAAATGTTACATTTCACCACTTACAATTATATGAAACTGAAAGTTGCAGCATAAATTTGAATACATATCACAGCGTTTACTGTCAAGCTTCTGTATAATGCAATCATGAGAATTATAGCAGTAGATTCCCTAGCTGGTATTGATTCTGCTAAAACCTCACTACAATGGTAAGAAAAAAATATTGTACATGAAGATGAACAGAACAACGGCACTCCTCTACCAAGAAAGGTAGTAATAAGTAAATCTGAAAATATGGATTATATTTTTACGGTGATCAGAGGATTCTCAAAGTTTATTGAGATCTAAGGTTAACAAAGACCCATCGCCTAATTGTTTTTTTTTCATGAAGATCAAAGGGAAAACATTGGCATAAAAATGCTAACAAAGAGTACAACGTTTCCTTGGGGAAGTAATAAGATTAAATCAGGGTGAACAAACGTGCTTGGATAAAAGTTAACTGAATACTATTTTTATTATTTATTTTTCAAAGAAGGTTTTAATAAAGAAGAATTTAGCCCAGACATAGACTTGAGAAGTTTTGTCATAAACTTAGGCTTTCGGTTTCATTAGACTTAGCAAATTTCCCAGGAATAGTTAAGTCCAAGCTTTGGCTTATAGTCTTGGGCCTTGGAGTGGCCTTAAGTTTAGCAGCTTAGGACTCAGAAATGGGCGCCATAGTTTTCCCCGACTTCAAAATTTGAAATAGCTGAAACACATAGAACACCTCCCTAAAGTAATATTAACATTTTTCTTGTGGTCACCAGGTTTTTTTAATTGTGTTATCATAAACACTGTAATTACTGGCAATTGTTTAATAAATAAGAGGATTAAACATTCACCTATAAACTGTGACAAAAAAAAATAATGCAAAGCAAAGTGTAAATGGTAAGAATACCAGAGCATATAACAACTTTCAGATTTCCTCGACATTTTTGCATGGATTCTGATATAACAAAACAAACAGAGGCTCCAGAAAAAGGACTTTTCATTTATGTGTTCTATATAACATATTTTGTGGATTCATTCCAACAATATTATATTTATAGATTACAGAACATTAATTGTATTTTACACCAGATTTGATTGATGTTACCATATACTTTCGAATCAATGCTAATACTTAGTTTATAGAGTTACAATATTACATGTGGATTGTTTATTTTATTTTTATTATTCCCAAGATAAAACTGTACTTCACAATGTCCGCACACATTTCTAAAAGTCTATGTGTGCGATGCAAAATACTTAGCTGAAGGCTCAAGTTTCTTTGTAGTTAGGGATAATTTTCAGTTCAGATAGTGAAGTTTCAGTTTATATAATCAAGTCATACATGTACTGGCTTTTACATTAGCATACAGCTAAGACAGAGACTGTCTGATAAACTTATATTTTTATATATATGAGCAATTTATGAATACTGGATATCTGTGTGAATGTTTGAAAAAGATATCATGCAAATTTGAGCCTTAAGTAAGGCTGGAAAATAGGCGGTTGGATGCTATCGATCTGATGAAGTTATGCTAAAATATACCAGTATCAGTATGAGTATATTGTGCGTTAAACCAAAGATCACGCCCACGCATCTTGGCACACAGTCAACATTTGACATTTAAAAAAGACCATTCTTATGTCTGAAGCACACCTCGTGGTTTCCAATCTGCCAGTCATTTCAACACACCCAAAGCACAACGAGTTTTGTCCAGAACCAACCGGTATAGGTGACGTCATTTGGAATGTGTTTCCCAATTGTGTTCATGAATTATACAATCAGGTAGACTTGCCCCAAGTTTTCGTATTTCTGATTCCACCAAATCTGTCATACACGAATTATGAATCCAGCTGATGAGTGGGGAACCTACAGTCTGATGAAATACAAACTTTTGTCAGCCCCACATTCTTTTAAAATAGTCATTCAGCCCTCGCATAAAAACTTATAGACACAAGGACTTGAAGAAAGTATAGCAATCAGGTATATTCCCAATCACACAAGGAAGAAAAAATCAATAGGTAAATCCAGAAGGTCAGCTTGTATTTAAAATTAAAACAAGCACCAAATGGGGATAAATGCAAATTTTATGAAAAAAAAAATTGTACTGTTAGACTAAATATATGAAACTTAATTATCACTACACTACAACTAAACTTAATACAATTGATGGTTGCTTTCAAAACTACATTCGGGGCCACGGTGGCAGAGTGTTAACACTCTCGCCTCCCGCCTCTGAGGCCGGGGTTCGATCCCCGTCACAGCCTCAAGTGGGAAAGCTGGTAGTTGCTTGCCGTTGGTCGGCAGTTTACAGTACAGAACCCTCTGTACTGGTTTCCTCTGCCCTTCCAACTACCCTTCGTGATATTACCTGTACAGTGTTGAAAGCGACGTAAAACCCCAAATAAATGAATAAATAAAACTACATTCATATAAACCTGTATACAGTGAATTTATGACTGTAAATATACAGACACTTTGACGGTTAAGATAAACCCCCCATGTTGCACACAAGAAAACTATTTACACACATCAAAGCTGCCACATTTTGAATTCTCACAAGGAACACCAAGTTAGTTTACCTGGTGGAGCAAACTCATGCTACATAATGTGACACCAAGTGTATCTTATATATACAGCTACATTAATATCCATGTTATTAATAAGATTACTCTTACATCATGCCCCAGCATGGCCAGATATTATAGGAATATTTGCAGGAGCACATACGTTACACTAAGGTAAACCATGTTTTTTCAGTTATAGCCTTCTTTAAGCCCTTCCAACAAAATTTCTAAAAACAATTGCCTTCTGTAATAAGACAAAAATAAAACAAAGTTAGGGACCCAGAGTGAGAGAGGAAAAAATGATTACAGTATGTTTAAAGTTTCTGGAAAGTGTATAGTGCCACAGTGGGAAAAAATGTGTAAATTTTGAATGTCTAAAAATATTGAAACTATTACACTTCAGCATTTATATAAAGCTAAACATTAAGTAAATTTGAATCCATTCATACTTTTACTGTCTGACGTAATCATGACATAAATATTAGGTTCCATACCCAGTATTGGGGGGCCACGGTGGCAGAGTGTTAACACTCTCGCCTCCCACCTCTGAGGCCGGGGTGCGATCCCCATCACAGCCTGAAGTGGGAAAGCTGGTAGTTGCTTGCCGTTGGTCGGCAGTTTACAGTAAAGAACCCTAACGAACTGTATGTACTGGTTTCCTCTGCCCTTCCAACTCCCTGTTGTGATATGACCTGCACATTGTTGAAAGCGACGTAAAACCCCAAATAAATAAAATACCCGGTATTGATTCCATTAAAAATTTGCAGCTGTGATAAGACAAACGAAATTTAATTGTGCATGAAGATAAACATTACAGGAACACTGAGAAAACACATACTGCCAAGGCATGTAAGAATGACTATAAATGGGAAAATGTGGATTTTTTTTGTCTCCATTCGATGAAATAGGTGACTCCAAACTTAATAAGACCAAGATCCTATCTTGTGATTTATGCTGAGATCCGACCAGTGGCATTTGAGTAATCCTACTAACAAGCAGACAAATGGACAGACAGTCCCCAGCAGGCACGCAACTTTGAAATCTGGTTGAATCCAATGGTGAAATCTGGTTGAAATACGTGTAGATTTTGCAAACCGTTTTTAGTTGGATCCAACCAGTGAAATCATGTTGAAACCAACTGTTGAAATCTGGTTGAATTCAATGGGTGAAATCATGTTGAAATACGTTTAGATTTTGCAAACCGTTTTTAGTTGGATTCAACCAGTGAAATCATGTTGAAACCAACTGTTGAAATCTGGTTGAAGTCAATGGGTGAAATCAGGTTGAAATACGTGTAGATTTTGCAAACCGTTTTTAGTTGGATTCAACCAGTGAAATCATGTTGAAACCAACTGTTGAAATCTGGTTGAATTCAATGGGTGAAATCAGGTTGAAATACGTGTAGATTTTGCAAACCGTTTTTAGTTGGATTCAACCGGTGCAATCATGTTGAAACCAACTGTTGAAATCTGGTTGAATTCAATGGGTGAAATCAGGTTGAAATACATGTAGATTTTGCAAACCATTTTTGGTTGGATTCAACCAGTGAAATCATGTTGAAACCAACTTTTGAAATCTGGTTGTCTTCTTTATTTGAATCATTGTAGCTTGTGTGTCATAATTATAGCTTCTTAATAATAGTATACTATAACTATCCATATGCATATTTTACAATTTGGATACAACTTCAAAGCAATTAATTCTTTCCAAGATGACATGTATTCATGAATCATTGTATATTCAATATTCTATTTCTGATGACATTGTAATGATACATAATTTTGCATCAAATATAATTATAATTGCCCAAGATATGTAAATCCATATTATCCAACTAGATTATTCCATTTTTATGTTTTAATAGGACCAGTATTATTCAATGTCTTCAATTGAAATTCTTTTGAGAATTTAAAAAAAAATTTAAAAAAAAACCAAAAAAAAACCCAAACAATTATGACATTATTTATATCTTCAGTATTTTATCCAATCAGTTTCTTTTAAATGTTTTATTAAGATGGCTATAATTATATTGTAATTATAAAGAAGCTATAATCATGTAGCAAAGTCACAATGCTCAGTTCAGATGCTTGTGTCACATACAACTTTGTCATATAAACTGAAAAAAAAACACAAGAAAAGCCACATTTGCAGAGCTCCGCCCATTACTCCCCACCTTAATTAGTTGTCAGTGCTGACCACAAAAAAAAACAGACTTAAAGAAGTAAACACCATACATGCAATTTGAGCAAGGGTAAACCCCCCCACCTCCACCCCTGCTGTGTTATCTAATTACTTTAGTCACAGGTCCAATGTTCTGTGTAGCAGGGTACAGATAAGAAAAACCAGGAACCCCCAACCTCACTGTTATGTGTTAAAATGTTGTAGCTTAGGTTTTCTGTATAGAGAAGTTTTCAGTGTAAACTTGCAAACTGAAAACTAGTTCTTTGTGTATGGAAGAATTTGAGAAGCCAATTCTAATTACTAAGTTTTGATGAAAAAGTTTAAATTTTTCTTTTTTTTATTTAAGATAAGTTTGACTTCAAAATGTTTTTTTTTTTAATTTTCGGGAATTGCATTAATCAAAATATAATTATAAATTATAAAAATTATATTTAGATGCATCAGTTAATTAATAAGGAGAATGGATAAAAATGTACAAGTACATGCACACATAATCTTTATCATCTTTATAATTTTTAAAAATTAGTCTTTGCTTTACAAATGCCTACAAATTCAAAAAACTATTGCAATAATAGTTCTTTCAAATAGTTAGACTTAATCATTATATCACCCTCTAGAAAAAGTTTTTCAATCAACAATCACCAGTCACTCATTTCCCAACATTCAACCTGTTTTCTGTTCAATAAGATGACTAAGATTTCATGTTGAAAAACCTAACTTGATTTAGTGGTGATTTTTTTATGAAGTATCACTACTTTTTCCAGTCAGAAATCCAGCTTTGAAATAGTGTTGAAATTGTGTTAGTGTCAGTTTTTCAATCAAAAATCACCATGATTTATGGTCAAAATATCACTACTTTTTCATGTCAGAAAACTAACTTAGATTTAGTAGTTGGTAGTGTGCATTTCAACGTCAGGACCTGTTTTCAACTCTAAATCAACGACATTTCAAGGCGTGTGCCTGCTGGGTCATGGAAATAACACCTCCCCGGCAGAGGTAATAACGTTTTGTCAGAATGGGCAACACGTTTAGTATAGTAAATAGAATGATGCATGTTTTATTATTTGTTATTCACAGAAGGTTTAATTAAAATATTGGCCCAGACTTAGATTTTAAATTGAAGACTTTTGTCTTACACCTAGGTATGTAGTCTGTGGTCTCAAACTGAGCAGGTTTAGCGGATTTCACAAAGGCAGTTAAGTCCAAGCTTATAATTTGGCTTATAGTCTTGGGCTCAGAGTGGCCTTAACTTAGCCTTAAATATATGGCCATACAGTTGCAGATATTTTCTGTAGTATGACTGTCAAGGGTTTTACACAGAAAGACTACAATAATTTACAGTGAAAGATATGGGGATATCCCCTCATTGTGAAGATATATTTAGAAAATGTTGACGCATGTGCAGTAGGCTACACAACAGGTTCTTGCATGCTATAAAAAAAAACTTGAACTGCGTCGTATATACTTATGCTATTCTTTCAACTCAAAAGTCTAGAGTTTTACTTCAGAAAACAGTTTATGATAACGTTCAGTGTAAAATGGATACGTTTAAGGCCATTATGGTAAGTTTATTTTCAGCCAAACTTCAAAGATTTTGCGACATCAGCATGGATAAAATTGCGGAAAATGTTATGTGGGTCTTGCCAAAGGACTCCCGGTATTGACTGGGAAAATTTGTTTATATTCATGTAACTTTTCTGTTGGGCATGAATTTCTCAAGGATTGTTGTTCACTGAGATAAATTAGAACAACATCAAGCTAACTCATACTTCGTTAACTGATATAAACTTAAGTTGTTGCAAAAAAAAAATCCAAAATTTTATTTCCTTTAAAAAAGAATTGAAAGATTAGAAACCTCTCGGAAAAATGATCTTAATCAGTATAAATTTGATGTATAAGCAGAATGAAGACAATTGATGTTTTACCATATTATTGCCCCCCCCCCCCCATTCCTTAATTACTTGTAAGATAAATACACGCAAATAGCTACTAATATGAAAAGGAAAATATATATAACTGAAACTCACTAAAAAAGGATATAATTCTTGTTGGGCTATGTAAAAGTATTAAACAAAATGGCGACCATTTGATATCCCTCAAGGGACTATTTTTATTGCTCCTTCAACTGTCAGTCATTTTTTTCCTCATAGGTAACCCATTTACCGGGGGACTGGATGTGTGGTAACTTCAGTCATGCATAACATGTGTCACAGGTTCGAGTCAACAGAAGTTAGAAGTGTTGTACATCGATTTGTTCTATTTTCTTGCCAGTCGAATACGCCTATAAGATTGTATTGATTCCGAGGACACTCCGGTATTTCCCGCCACGATTCGGAATGTGGTTATATGAGATGTAACTACGCAGTTCTAAGAACTTCGGTATATATAAGGGATGAATCACAGACTTACTGGTCTTTTAGAAATAGAACCTGCTGGAGTTTGGTCAAGGAATCCCTTCTTTAATATTCAGAGTGAATCATTGCGTTATATCACTGTTTGAAAAGGGATATTACAAATTCACTTGTGTTGTACATTATAAGAAAGATATTTTTGACTATTTATTGCGGTGAGTGTTGTATTTTTTATTTTGCCTATTCACTTGTAATGTTCGGTGTTTATTGCGTGAAAATTCACCTTAAAATCAAATGTAAAGTATGCAGTTTGTTGTATGAAATTATCTTTGAGGTGAATTGTTGTGATAACATCTTGAATATTTGCAATTGTTTAGTTCAATTGTGTAATTTTGATTTCCATAGTATCCTTAGAGAACTTATGGTTTGGACTTAATATATTACCCATGTTAAAACTGGTCCTATCTTTACGCATTTGCATTGGATTTGTTGAAAAATTGTTCGCATCATTCAGGAAACACATCAAAACCCACCTCTTCAACTCCAGTTTCCCAACTTAGTCTCCTTCCCACTTGGTCACACCCATAACTCTCTATCACTGACCTTGACTGCCCCATTGACTCTCCATATGATAAGGATTTTTGTTAACTAGTGCACAGAGTTCCCCTTTGTGGGGAAGATATTGTGCCTGCAAAGCGGTAGATTAGATTCTTTCAGGATGATTTAAAAAATATGCACAAAGGTTGCAAGGTAATACGTATAAGGCATAAGGATGAAGCCATGTTTTGAAAAAATTCTTTTTAATCAGATATATGAATAACTTATGAATAAAGATTTCTGGGTTTGCATATTCCCCATGTGCTATTAGGTTGTCATTGATAAACATCAAATCAAATTTGCCATATCTATTGATAGGCAAAATTTAAAAAAAATGTGGACCAGATAATTAGCACAACAGGTCTTCAGTAAGATAGTTTTTAAAGATAAATGAGTCAAAAGAAAGGGTTGTGTTTCCATTCCTTGTAAATTTTTTTTCTGTATAAAAACATTGCAGTCTAAAACAGAGAAAAATGTCATATTTAAAAAAAAATCAAACAATAAAAATGTCTTAGAAAAGATGCATACATTGGAAGGACATTCTTTGGCTAGATTGGTGGATAAATGGCCATAAGATGAAGAAATTTTGTCACCAGTTGATTTGCCTAAAGCAGGGTTTTTCTACTGTGAACCTCAGGACAGAGTGCAATGCGCTTTCTGTCATAGTAACATAGAGGGGAAGAGGGGGATATTCCTTTGAAAGAGCATGTATGTATTTTCATAAAATGTCCCAGAGGACAGCTAAAACTTTGAATCAGGATTACAAGACTATTGCCCAGTGTTCATTACACAGGAATACAGAGAGTTGCGCATCAATTTGGATAAAGCAGGACTTTTTCTTCTGTGAACCAGTGGATAGAGTTCAGTGCACGTTGTGTTGTGGTATGATGCTCAACTGGGTCAAGGGATATATTCCTTTGAAAGAGCATACATGTGCTTTCCTAAAGTGACCCAGAGGGCAGTCCAAATTTTGAATCAGGACTACAATACGATCACTCAGTGTTCATTGCACAACAATACAAAGAGAGAGTTGTGCGCCAATTTTGGTAAAGCACGGCTTTTCTACTGTGAACCTATGGACAAAGTGAAACGCACTGTGTACAACTGGGAAGAGGGGAATATTCCTTTGAAAGAGCATGCATGTCATTGTATCCAACAGAGGCATCTACAAAATACTTGCGTTAGCATTCGTTACTCCACCACAGCTGTGCATAGAGAGATTTTCAATGTTAACGCTCTCAGAGGAAAACTACACCAGCTAGGTTTACCAAATTTGCAGGATATCTTCATTGGGGGGTAAGCTTCTCTGAGAATGAAATTAGCCTCATTCTGAAAACCAAGAAGGCTGCCATGGGTATTTCTTTGAAAATTATCTACCTTTTTATACTGGTTGGTAGTGCTGGGACGAGTTGACGGAAACTCGAGTTGCACCTCGATGGGCGATAATTGGGGGTGACATCGATCTGCGCAAGTGTAACTCAAGTTTTTGAAAACGTCAACTTCTAAGGCTGACTCTTCACCAAAACAATAGAAATATATGAAAATGGGATGAGATTTTCAAAAATATATTGCATTTTTACTTTATTCTGGCTTAAATCAATGAAGATTTAACTTAAATTATATCGCGAAAGCCCATTTCCAGGTCAAAGTTTTGTCTCATGTACGGTTATGTAAAATATTTTTGCCATATTAATGGCTAACAAACAAAATACTTTATCCTGAAAATTACTCGAGTTCAACTCGCTTCTAACAAGTGATGCTCGATCTGCCATTTAAGCTGGCGATCCCACCACTACTGGTTGGTTCTTATTAGTAGAAGGTTGAATCTCTTCATAGGTGATATGCACATCCTCTACAAATTTGCATACATTTGACCTTGAAACTCTTAATTCAAGGTCATCCATGGAGTGCCAAAGTGTAGCGGACATTAAAAGTGAATATATCTCCATTATTATTGGTCCTAGAGGTTTGCAATGTGAATCCATCTTATATGAAATCATGGGCAAGGAATCTACAGATGTGGTCAGATTGGACCTTGGATCCCTACTTCAAGGTCAAACAAGGATAGCCAAACTTAAAAGTGCTTATAACTCGCATATTATTGGTCCTAGAGGTTTGCAATGTGAAACCAACTTACAGGAAATCATGGGCTGGGAATCTTCTGATGTGTTCAGATTTGACCTTGGGCCCTTTCATCAAGGTCAGATGAGCACAGCCAAACTTAAAAGTGCTTATAACTGGCCCTATATTTGGTCCTAGAGGTTTGCGATGTCAAACTAACTTATAAGAAATATGGGCTGGAAATCTTATGTGGTCAGATTTGACCTTGGGCCCCTCCTTCAGTTTCAAATGAGGACAGCCAAACTTAAAATTGCATATAACATGCTTATTATTGGTCCTAGTGGTTGGCAATGTGAAACCAATGTATTGGAAATCATGTGCTTGGAATCTTCTGATGTGGACAGATTTGACATTGGAGGTCAAACAATGGTTCACTGGCTTTGATGAGTTTCTTTTCGGTGGATTCAAATTTGTATCAGTTCTGTGATGCATAGTTTCCTAAAGTGTGCCAGATGGCAGCCAAAATTTTGAATCAAGATTACAAGACTACCACCCAGTGTTCATTTCACAAGAATACAGAGTTGTGCAGCAATTTTGGGTAAAGCAGGGCTCTTATACTGTGTACCTGTGGACAGAGTGAAATGCACTTTTTGTCATATAGTAATATGTACAACTGGGGTGACGGAGATATTCCTTTGAAAGGGCATGCATGTCCTTTCATAAAGTGACCCAGAGGGCAGCCAAAACATTGGATCAGGATTACAAGACTACCATCCAATGTTCATTACACAAGAATAAAGAGAGAGTTGTGCACCAATTGGGGTTTTCTGGTAAGTTAATAAGTGATGAGTTGCAAAGGTTGAAAAGCAATGCTATCAAAGTGTTGGTTTCTGGATGCAATATTTGAAGTTTAAAGCTTAAGCAATGAAAATGGGATTCAGGAGAGGATTGAAGTGGACACAACACCACCTTGTAAGATTTGCATGGATAGTGATGTTGCAATGGTCTTTCTACCATGCCGTCATCTACTCACTTGTGAAGCATGCTCAGAGCAACTAAATAAATGTCCATTCTGTCATTATGTTATACAAAGAACTGTTTAAACATTCATGGTTAGATCTTACAGCCTTTTACCAATTATGAGGTACAGAGTTTTAAAAAGTGTTATTACTTCATCATTTCTGCCATGCAGAAAATTGTGATCCAGTAGTAGAAAACAAAAACCATGAACATTTGTGAGTAAAAAACTGTTGTACAATCTGAAA
Source organism: Sabellastarte sp. h YS-2021 (assembly GCA_964017235.1). Taxonomy (NCBI): domain Eukaryota; kingdom Metazoa; phylum Annelida; class Polychaeta; order Sabellida; family Sabellidae; genus Sabellastarte; species Sabellastarte sp. h YS-2021. Next base: position 147,795,856 of record OZ024931.1, read on the forward strand.
AGTTAAAAATGTTATTGGTTGCAATGTTCAAAAAGCAATACTGACATATTGTGGATAAACTAGATTCAATATTTGAATTTTATAAGTAATGAAAGAGAGTTTCAGGAGAGGATATAATCATAAACAAAACCTCCTTGTATGATTTGTATGGATGCTGGTGTTTTAGTGCCTTTTCTACCATGCAGCTATCTGCTGTCTTGTGAGGAGTGTGCAGAGTAACTGAACAAATGTCTCTTGTGTGGTAATGTAACACTTGCTACTGTTAAAATGTCTTCTTAGTTTGATAATACTGGCTGGAGAAGTACTGACAAATGCAAAAAGTGGGGTAGTGTCTTTCAACAGTATTACTATCTCTTGCCAATCAAAGACTGTTGTCTGAAGATTTTAAAATGGCTTAAGAAAATGTGCTTTTTATGCGGGTTGCATGTAACCAACCCGCCTATTAAATTGATGTGTCCGACGTCCGTCTGTCTGCCCACCCTAATTTTTTGTTTCCGGACTCTAACTGGAAAACGGTTTGTCCAATCGAATTCAAACTTGACAGAGAGATAGATCACTATAATAGCTAGGTTCCTTGCGATATTGGTGTAATTCCGTCAGTTCGTTTGTCCGTTTTTTGTCTGTTTGTCCATCCGTCTGCCCGTCCACATTTTCGTTTCCGGACTCTAACTCGAAAATGGCTCAATCGAATTGAAACTTGACAGGGAGATAGATCACCATCATAGCTAGGTTCCTTTCGAAATTGGTGTAATTCTGTGTGTTCGTTTGTCTGTATTTTGTCCATTTGTCAATCAGTCTGTTTGTCCACATTTTTCGTTTCTGGACTCTAACTCGAAAACAGTTTGTCCAATCGAATTTATACTTGACAGGGATATAGATCGCCATCATAGCTAGGTTCCTTTCGAAATTGGTGTAATTCTGTCTATTCGTTTGTCTGTTTTTTGTCCGTTTTTCTGTCCATCTGACTGTCCAGCCACATTTTCGTTTCCGGACTGTAACTCAAAAAGGTTTGTCCAATCATATTCAAACTTAACAGGGACATAGATCACCATCATAGCTAGGTCTCTTTCGAAATTGGTGTAATTCCGTCTTCGTTTGTCCGTTTTTTGTCCATTTCTCTGTCTATCCGTCTGTCCGTCCTCATTTCACCTTAACTGGGTAAGTTGTTTCTAAATGTAATTACAGCAGTTCCTAACCTTATTGCTGCCTGCGCAACCCGCCTTTTGGGGCATCTTTGCCTCTCTTGTCTAATGTGAGGGCAGACAGATGTGTACCAATTGGGGTTTTCTGATAAGTTAATAAGGGATACGACTTGGAATGGTTGAAAGGCAATGGTGTGACAGTTGTGGATTAAGTGGATGCAATATTTAAGATTTAAAGCTTAAGTGATCAAAATGGATTCGGGAGAGGATTGAATCAAATACAATACTACCTTGTAAGATTTGTATGAATGCTGATAATGCAGTATTCTTTCTACTATGCCATCATCTGCTCCCTTATGAGGCCTTTTTAGAGCACTAAAGGGACCAACACTATCATCACCCACCTGAGATCAGAGTTTGGTTCCTGGGCCCGACGTCAAGCTGGTAATTGATTGTCGTTGGTCGGCAGTTTTTAGAACCTTGACCATCTGTATATGCTGGTTTCCTCTGCCCCTAAAACTAGTGACCTATACAGTGTTGAAAGCAATGCAAAACCCAAATAAATAAATAAATTAGAGCAACTAGATAAATATCCATTGTGTTATTTTGTGATATTAGGAAGTGGTAAAATGTCATAGTTTAAGAAAATGCGGGCCAGCCATTTACATCCTGTTTCTTATCATGAATAAGACAGTTTTAAAAGTGTCAAAAGTGTTTTCCACCATGGAGACAATTGTCATCTAGTTGTACAAAACAAAAACTGTGAACATACTGAGTAAATAACTGGTTTCTAATCACAAATCTTAAATCAATAATTTTTCAGGGTTTAGGTGAATGTAAAATAAGAGACTCATTGAATCCATCAAATAGCATCTGGTGGATACTATGGATTTTGCTTCACTACACTGCCACCAACACCACCTCCGTGCTGCCATCGCCACCGCTGTGTGTAGAGTTTTCACTGTTACCACTCTAACAAAATTGTTATAACTAGTCTTCTGAAATTTGCAGAATATATTCATAGCCATAAATTCTTGCCTGGAAATATATTTGGCCTTATTTTGAAAAACAAGATGGCCGCCACGGGTGTTTTTTCAACTTTCACCGAGGACTGTTGTTGGCCCTCTAGAGCAAAGGGTATTATTGGTAGAGATATCAAGTTCCTGTACAAAATCTTAACTGGGAATATTTTTGGCCTCAGACGTTTCTTTGTTAGTCACGAAAAGTGCTTATATCTTGCTCATTATTGGTCCTAGAGTTTTGTGGTAGTTCATGGGTGGGAATCTTCTGGTCTGGTCAGATTTGACCTTCAAGGTCAAACGAGGATAGCCAAACCTACAAGTACTTATAGCTCGCTTATTATTGGTCAAACAGGTTTTGGATTGTAAACCAACCTATATGAAATCATTGGCTGGGAATATTTTGGTGTGGTCAGGTTTGACCTTGGACCCTTATTCAAGGTCAAATGAGGATAGCCAAACTTAAAAGTGCTTATAACTCACTTATTATTGGTCGTACAGATTTGGGATGGTAAACAAACCTACAGGAACCAAAGCCACTGCCGCAGCGGTTATCTCCCACCTTAGAATAAGTAATAATGGAGAACTGAAGGAGATATAAGGCCTTTGTAGTAAGATAACCTCATTTGTCATTGAAGAAGGGGTCAAACTTTCCTAGTCATATATATTTCATTGCGTTAATACATCTTACCTACCAGACGATAGCTATATGCCGGCGCCAGCCGGTCCCGCCAAACGAAAGAAAAAGACGTCCTGGGTTTCACCCCCGGCAGGACCAGTACACTACATCCCACTCGCCAGGTGGCCTAGTTCCTGCCTCACTCGCCAGAGGGACGTGACGTCATAGCATCTTTTTCGTTTGGCGCGATTTTTAAAGTTGTGGATTTTTATCTGTGAACTTTTTAGTTTTATATTTGTGTTATATCTGTTTAATTTGTGTCGGAAGTGTTGCCATTAGTTAACTGTTCTATCATGGCATCTCCAGGACAGAAAAAGGGTGCGTGTGGCCATATTATGGCTTCATTTGACAAACATAGTAGCTGTGCGCGTTGTCGCGAGAAAGGACAGGGTGATGACCCTTGTGTTCAAAATCTGCAGTGTGACTTTTGCAGTGTCCTTACCCCGGAGCAAGTGCTCAAGTTAAGTACTCCTACCTATAAACTCAGAAAGGAAAAGGCTAAAGCAAAGGAAGTGTTAGTCGATCCGTCTTCTGTGGTAGTACTTGATACCCAGCCAGAACAAGAACCTGCTGTATCTGTTTCTTCTGCTCCGGATTTGTCCCTTCCTGTGCCTCAGTTTAAGAAAGATCTTCAGGAACTGGACGAAAAGTGGGCCACTCGTATGGCCAGGCTTGAGGCACTTATCACTTTAGGACATCGCTCCTCACCTTCTGTACAAAATCCAACATTTTCTCCGGTCAAAGTACCGGTCTCTCATGCTGCTCCAGCAGGTGCTCTTTCCCAGACACCCTTTTTTGTCTCTACTTCGGCTTCTTCCGGCCCAGCCGGTCCGGCTGTTGGCCCGGATGAGCCTAGAGATCAGGATTTTTCCTTTGCTGACAGACAATCTCCACTTCAAAACCTCTACCCGGAAGCAGAACCTATGTTTAAACACCCTGCTCCGGTGGCTACTGTGTCGTCAGCTGCTATGTCTGCTTCCTCTCAATCTGCATTTCAACAACCTTCTTCCGGCTCCGGGCCGGTCACCTTCCGCGATGTCAATCCTCAGGAAACATTTGAAGAGGGTGAGTTATCTGACGCAGAGGAATCCCCAGACTTAGAAACCTCAGACCCGGACAGGGTCCTCAGTGAAGATCAAAATTACCGCGAGACTGTGAGAGGCGTCCGCGCGTTTATGGGATGGACACACATTCCTGACCTGGAGTTTTCTCCTCAATCCCGCACTGATAATCCTTGGGCAGGTCACCGTTCTCAGCCTGTGGGCAAGATTTCTGTGGATCTTCCACCGGAAGATTGGTTGTGCCGAAAACTAGAAACTCTAAACCTTGTACTGATAGAAGGATATCCTTCAAAATCTAGTGATCCAGGTGGCCTGCATGTGGACCAATTCCTCAGACCCCCCAAATCCCAGAGCAGATGGTATGGGATACACCCGGCGGAGCCTACAGATCCAACTAGGCCGGGTAAATCAGTGAATTCTTGGCCAAATGATGCGGCGAAGATCAATAGTTCATTCCCCAGGATTTCAACCATATCTTCTGCATCTCCTCAGCCTCCATCCCGCCCACTATCACAAGACACTATGCGTAAGTGGGAGAAAGCAGCAAAAGAGTCTTCATATATTTGCAACCAGTCAGCGGGGTTTAATAGCTGTATTACCAAAATACAGGATGCCTTCCAAGAACAATTGCATATTTTAAAGTGAACTTAAGAAAGGCAAGTCTTCTGTCAAAGCTCAAGGTGCATTGGATGAACTTTTGTATTTATCCTCATTTAACCAGAATGTCAGTTTCGCCATGGGTAAATCTCTACAACATTTGGCAGACTTTACATTTGTGCAGATGGCAAATTTGACCCTACTCCGTAGGGATTCATACTTGGAAGCTGTGAAACCGGGGATTAAACCAGATACTTTCAATTCCTTGAGAAATTGCCCCCTGAATGGATATGGGTTATTTCCAGATGCTGCTATTAGAAAAGCTGAGGATGAAATAAACCAATTAGAAGCTTCCCGACGTACTTCCCAGCCCGGCCTGGGCCGCGGGGGGTTCGCCGGTAGAGGCAGAAAACAGAGATACCAACCCTACAGTACTGGTTGGAAACCTCAAGACACTGCTAAAACAACTTCTCAAGCCGGAAAGGAACTACCAGCTTGGAAAGCGTTTGGTTCCCGCAATAGAGGCCGGGGCAGAGGCCGGGGTGGTCAACCCGGACGTGGTACCAAGATGGCTCATGAGAAGACACAGTATAAATGACAATTACTGCAAGTCAAGTCCGGTGCCGGTGGCCCGGCCAGTCAGTTCTGTGAAAAGTGTAGTAACAAGAAACTCTTTTGTATCTGTTCCAACAAATGTTTCTTATCATGTTGTATGTCGTGTACCTACTGTAACAAGGTGGCAGTCACAAAAGAAAGACGTAAGGCCAAAATCAAGGATCAAAAGTCAAATAAAGTGTGTGAAAAGTGCTTCTTTTGTCGGTCACTTTGTTTCTGCTCCAAATGTTCCAAATGTCCCCAATGTTGCAAGTGTCCAACCAGTGGGGGGACGTCTTCAGAGTTTTTGGGAAATATGGGCTCACAAGGGTGCAAACCCAAAAGTAGTGTCCATATTAAAGGAGGGTTATGTTCTTCCCTTCAAAGTAAGACCTCCCTTAGTAAGGGATCCCCTGATAGTAAGTGGCTATGCAAACCCCATCAGAGACTCCCACTTGCAAGCAGCTGTACAAGCTCTGATCGAGAAAAAGGCAGTAGAGAGGGTCAGGGTTCAAACCTCACTAGCCTTTTTCAACAGACTGTTCATTGTCCCAAAGCCGAACCACAAGTGGCGGCCAATCTTGGATCTCAGTACTCTAAATCAGTTTTTATGCGTAAAAACATTCAAAATGGAGACTCCAGAGACAATCCGGACCTCTCTACAACAAGAGGAGTGGGTGACATCGCTAGACTTCAGCGACGCCTACTTCCACATCCCAATTCACTACACATCCCGAAAATTCCTCAGGTTCCACTTTCAGAACCAGTCGTACCAGTTTTGGGCACTTCCCTTTGGCCTGTCAACAGCTCCCATGGAGTTCACTGGTGTGGTCAAAGAGGTCAAGTTAATGGCTCAGTCACAGGGTATAAGAATCCACCAGTACCTAGACGACTGGTTGATTCGAGCCCCTACCAAAGAATCTTGCCACCAGGGAACCCAGTCCCTCCTAGCCCTTTGCCAGGAGTTGGGCTGGATGGTAAACATGCAAAAATCAGAACTGGAACCCCAACAAGTCTTCGACTTCGTAGGCTACCAGTACGACCTACTCAACGGAGTAGTCAGGCCTACTCAAAACCGTTGGGAAGCCCTTCAACAAAAAATAACAGTGCTTTTACAGAACAGATCTTGCCGAGTGAGAACTTTCATGTCTCTTATAGGTCTTCTCACTGCGACAGAAAAACAGGTGACCCTAGGCAGACTGCACATGAGACCTATTCAGTGGCACCTCAAGAAACACTGGAGAGTCCCAGAATCTCTGGAAAAGGAGATCCCAATTCCGAGGTCTCTCCATCAGTACCTGCAGTGGTGGACCCAAGAGGAAAATGTCCTAAAGGGTCAGCCCTTACACCCCCTGCGACACGCAGTTCAAATCTTTACAGACGCCTCAAAAGAAGGCTGGGGTGCTCACTTAGGCGACTTCACAGCAAGCGGTACTTGGTCAGTGCCCGAAAGCAAGTTGCACATAAACTTCTTAGAACTAAAAGCCGTGTTGTTAGCACAAAAAAGATTCCAACATTTAGTGCAAGGAAAGGTCGTCCTGATTGCCACAGACAACACTACGGTTGTGGCATACATCAACAAGGAAGGAGGTATGAGGTCAGGCTCACTCTGCCCTTCTTTGGCGGCTCCTATGTTGGTGCAGCCTCAATCAAATAGTACTGAAGGCCAGACACATTCCAGGCCGTCTGAATGTAATTGCAGACAAATGGTCTCGCCAAAGGCAGGTCATTCAGACGGAGTGGTCCCTCCATCAAGAGACCTTCGACCTCCTTTGTCAAACCTGGCATTATCCCCGAGTGGACATGTTTGCAACAAAGTCAAAGTTGGGGTTTTACGTCCCACTCAACAGCCAGGGTCATATTGGGACAGGTCCTCAGAATTGCCACTTGTGGGACTCGAACCCACAGAGGTGACAGCCTATGATTAGATGCCAAACTTGCTAACCACTAGGCCACTGAGGACCTCTTGTTTGCAACAAGGTACAACTGCAAGCTAGTTCAATTTGTGTCCCCAATTCCAGACCCAAAGGCCTGGTCAGTGGATGCTCTGACATTATCCTGGGAGGACCTGGACATGTACCTCTTCCCCCCAGTGTCTCTGATGGGGAAGGTGGTCAGCAAGCTGTCAGATCACTGGTATCGCAGAGCAATCCTGATTGCCCCGGGATGGCCCAACATGCCTTGGTTTTGGGACCTAGTGGAACTATCTGCGAGGGTTCCTCTTTGTCTTCCACACCACCCAGATCTAGTGACCCAACCTTTCAACAAGGCACGTCACAGGGATCTGACAAACCTAAATCTCCATGCCTGGCTCCTAGAGCCCAGACAATCAAGGAGCAGGGGTTCTCTAGCCCAGTGGCGTCAAGAATTGAGGCGCCTCAAAGACGTTCAACCAGAACAGTCTACGAAGCGAAGTGGGCCGTTTTTGTCAGATGGTGTGAAACAAGTCAGGTGGACTTCAGGAACCCATCTATAAAACAAATAGCAGATTTCCTCCTGCACCTTTTCCAGAAGAATCTCCAGCCCAGCACTATTGATGGTTACAGGTCAGCCATTGCAGACAAACTGGGAAATACCTCGGTTAATGTCGGCAAGGATGAAAATTTGACTAGACTGTTAGACAGTTTTCACAGAGATAGACCCAAAGGGCGCCGGGGGGTTCCTGCTTGGAACCTCTCCCTGGTTTTACACCAGCTTACAAAAGCGCCTTTTGAACCACTCAGAAAGGCTTCTCTGAAGCACCTTACTTTCAAAACTGTTTTTCTCCTAGCCCTGGCTTCAGGAAAACGCAGGAGTGAGATTCACGCTTGGTTAAACAAAAATATCAGACACCAAGCTGATTGGTCCAAAGTTTCCCTCTACCCTCCACCAAGCTTCTTGGCGAAAAATCACTTGGCAAAAGAGGGACCAGAGTGCGTGGCCCCTGTGGTCATTCCGGCCTTAGCTCCCACTCTGGATAAGTCTTTAAAGGAAGACAGATCCCTTTGCCCCGTTCGGGCTCTTCGCTACTACCTGGACAAAACGCAGGACCTAAGAACGGGAAAGGAGTTAGTTTTTGTTTCATTCAAACAAGGTTTTAACAAGGACATCTCTCCTGCCACTATCTCGTCCTGGATCAAACAAACAGTAGTGTTGTGTTATGATCTCTCTGACCAAGATTCCTTGACCTTACATCAGGTTAAGGCCCATGATGTTAGGGCCTTTGCGGCCTCCAAAGCCTTTCAAGGTGGCATATCTCTGGACCAGATTCTAGCAGCATGCCACTGGAAGTCCCACAACACCTTTACACAGTTTTACCTTAAGGATGTTGCCTGGGCAGATAAGGAGCTTTTTCACTTGGGTCCTGTGGTGGCTGCCCAGCAAATCCACCACTAGTCCCCTAAGCTTCTTTGTATATAATTATATATAGTGTACATACTAGTTAGTTTTAGGTGTAGGCTCACTTTTAGCCTAGGCCTTGGCTTCTCAAAGTCTTTTACTTCAGAGTAATCCTCTGGGTATAGGACTTTCCCTACTCGTCCAGGTTAACCGTGGGAATCATTGACTTGAACTCTTACTCTCTTCCTCCCCTCAGAGCAGTCAAAAAGGGGGGGGGGGGGGGGGGGGCAGGTGGGTCTAGTTACCCTTGAGTCTAACATGTCTCCTCAAAGGACTAGAACCTCACACCTAGGTATAATATAAGAGTTGTCTCCAATCCTCAGAAGGCTGCCCTCCTTCCACTGGGTAGTTATTCTAGCTATCGTCTGGTAGGTAAGATGTATTAACGCAATGAAATTGCAAATTTTAATTAGTAAATTAAATTTTTATTAGTTAATACCTTACCTACCAGACGGGAAATTCCCACCCAGCCTTCCCCGCTTTCAGCCTTCCAACTCAACCTTAGGGACGAAAAAGATGCTATGACGTCACGTCCCTCTGGCGAGTGAGGCAGGAACTAGGCCACCTGGCGAGTGGGATGTAGTGTACCGGTCCTGCCGGGGGTGAAACCCAGGACGTCTTTTTCTTTCGTTTGGCGGGACCGGCTGGCGCCGGCATATAGCTATCGTCTGGTAGGTAAGGTATTAACTAATAAAAATTTAATTTACTAATTAAAATTTGCAATTTTGTGCATATTTGATGAAGCTAACTGCCATGTTTTAAGTTTTAGAGCATCTCAATGATCTTTAAATAATTGGCTATGGCAGTCATTTTGTTTTTCAAAATAAGGCCAAAATATTTCTCAGGCAAAACATTTGAAGGCCAAGATTTTGATGGTCTGTCTTTATATTCTGAAGACATAGCACCAATAATAAGGTTGAAATAAGGACATTATAGTGTGATGACCCAATTTAACCTTGAAGCAGGGGTCAAAAGTCAAATTCAACACCTGGAAAAGATTCCCAGGCCATGACTTCCTACAAGTTGTTTTTACATTCTGAACCTCAAAGAGCAATAATAGGGGAGATATAATGCCTTTGTAATAGAATAACCCTGTTTGACATTAAACATGTGATCTGGCAGCCATTTTCCTTTTAGAACTAGGTCCAAATTACAAACAGGCTAGCTTTTCTAGCCATATATCTTTTGTGCAGATATAATGAAGCTAGCTAGAATATGTCGAAATTTAGAACAACTTTATGATTTTTAAACAATTGGCTATGGCGGCCATTTTGTTTTCAAAATGAGGCCAAAATTTTGCAGAGAAAGGTTTTCGTAGCCATGAACATTTCCTGCAAATTTTATGAAGATATCTTCATAAATGAATGACATAAAAAGTTTTATATTAAAACCTGACAAACGGACGCACGGACGGATGCACAAACAGACACACGTATGGAAGGCGTTTACAATCTCACGACCACAAGCTGTGCTTTTCATGGTCTGTCTTTACAGTCTCAAGCCATAGCACCAATAATAAAGGAGAAATAAGGACGGTTTAATGTGACAACCTCATTTAACCTTGAAGCAGGGGTCAAAGGTCAAATTCAACACCTGGAAAAGGTTCCCAGGCCATGACTTCCTACAAGTTATTTTCACATTCTGAATCTCTAGGAGCAATATTTGAGGAGATATAAGGCCTTTTTAAATAGTTTAACCCTGTTTGACATTAAACGTGAGATGGCAGCCATTTTATGTTTTGAACTAGGCCAAAATTACTATCAGGCTAGCTGTTCTAGCCATACAGCTTTTGTGCAAATTTGATGAAGGTAGCTGGAATATTTCAAGATTTAGAACACCTTTACGATTTTCAATCAATTGGCTATATCGGCCATTTTGTTTTTCTAAATGAGGCTAAAATTTTGCAGAGGCAGGTTTTTATTGCCATAAACATTCCCTGCAAATTTGGTGAAGATATCGTCATAAATGAATGAGATATTAAGGTTTATGCAAAAACATGACAGACGGACGGAAGGCGTTTTATAATCTCCCGACAACGACCTTCGGCTGCAGGTGGGAGATAATTAAGTGCTGGGAATCTTTATATGTGGTCTGATTTGACCTTGGATCTCTCCTTCAAGGCCAAACGAGGATAGCCAAACCTAAAAGTGCTTATAACTGACATGTACAACTGCGTCAAGGGATATATTCCTTTGATAGAGCATGCATGTGCTTTCCTGAAATGACCCAGAGGGCAGTCTAAATTTTGAATCAGGATTACAATACTATCACTCAGTGTTCATTGCACAACAATACAAAGAGAGAGTTGTGCACCAATTTGGGTAAAGCACGGCTTTTCTACTGTGAACCTGTGGACAGAGTGAAATGTACAATGCACTTTCTGTCATAGTAACATGTACAACTGGGAAGAGGGGAATATTCCTTTGAAAGAGCATGCATGTCATTGTATCCAACAGAGGTATCTAGAAAATACTTTGGTTTAGCATTCGCTACTCTGCCACAGCTGTGCATAGAGAGATTTTCAATGTTAACGCTCTCAGAGGAAAACTACACCAGCTAGGTTTACCAAATTTGCAGGATATCTTCATTGGGGGTAAGTTTCTCTGAGAATGGAATTAGCCTCGTTATGAAAAACAAGATGGCTGTCATGGGTATTTCTTTGAAAATTATCTACCTTTTTATACTGGTTGGTTCTTACAAGTAGAAGGTTGAATCTCTTTGTAGGTGATACACACATCCTCTACAAATTTGCAGACATTTGACTTTGAAGTTCTTAATTCAAGGTCATCCATGGAGTGCCAACGTACCCCATGTAGCGGACATTAAAAGTGAATATATCTCCATTATTATTGATCCTATAGGTTTGCAATGTGAAACCATCTTATAGGAAATCATTGACTAGGAATCTTCAGATGTGGTCAGATTCGGCCTTGTGTGATAATGGGTGGTTTTATGGTTGGGTGGGGTGGTTTTATGGGGTGTAAAAGAGTTCTTGTTGATGTTCTTATTCATTTATTCAGCAATTTATTAATCATCAGTTATTAAACAATTCACATAATTATAATCCAATGTCACTGCTATAGTTCTCCTTAAATTCTCTATTTCAAATCTCTGCTCAGTATCAAGGATATGTATCAGTTCACTAGTGATGTGATAAAGGCTGTGTTGTTGTTGTTGTGAATGTAGCTGGCTTCTGCCTAATATCCATTCACATACACATTGCAATTTTTTACATTTTATTCCCTTTAATATTTATATAAGTTCACAACAAGAATGTTACACATATTGTTAATAATTAACATATTCCATGAAGTGTTTCTGTATCATCATAATGTTCATAATAACAGTTTCTTGTTAAGTTAACCAGTATCATAGTTTCCAGTAACACTCATGATGATCTCCTTTCAATCTCTAAACACATGTTGATTTTATGCTGTTTTTCTGATACTCCTAGCCACATATTAGTTGACCTTTTACCAAAAATGAAAAACAGTCTAGGTCAGTCAGGTGACCATAATCCAATAAGGTAGTTGCAGCCTATGAGCCAGTTACATGTAGAAGTTAGGGTAGGAACAGGAACTGACAACCACACAAGATAAATGCTGAGTGACATTAAGGCCAACAAGTTAGTCATTGTACCTAAGTTAGGGTTACTTAACAGAGAAGGTATAGGCTTTGATGTGGAATACATACAAGTAATTATCTGGTTATCCAGACAAGCTTTGATACAAGCTGCTATTGCTGTTTGGTTGTCATTAAGTGTGGCAGTTATATATTCTTTTATAACTTCCTGACCATATATATCTTTATAACCTGCTTCCCACATACAAGATCTGATGAGCTATTAACAGCATTGGTGTAACCAGTTCAGAGGAGAGTAATGAATAAGTCCCTTGTGCTTAAGCTTTTGAAGTGTTCATGATAATTACAAAATTATCTAAGATATACTGACAAGCTACCACACTATACAGATTGATCCCTGTTTCTGTTGAAAGAATGGCTGTTAAACAAACAGTCTTTGTACACCATGTGTGACTTCACAAGAATCATTACAAAGTGCCAAGTTTATAGACACCCTGTTTGATTTCATAGGGCTTAAGATACAATAATAATAAAAGTAAGATTATGCTCTATCAGCCTTTACAAGTCTGTAAATTAGAAACAAGAAATATGATGCAGTCCTAAGTTTGTATGTACCAATACACAGAACATTATACAATATATGCTAATAATACACATGAACTATGTTATATGTAAAATCCACTAATGACAGCTGACTAAGTAAAGTACATAAAGTTTACTCATTATAACATCTGTCACCGCTGCGGAAAAGGTTGCTCCGTCAACCTTAATATGGTACAGTTGTATATTACACATTCAACCGTAGTTGTACAAGTGACATAGTAGATATTAATAATAGTTACATAAGCTGTACATAGGGAATATTCATCATAGGTTACAGTTATACAAAGAAATAGGTTATACAGTAATCAAAGTGAAAGTTAGGAAAGCAGTATGAATATGTTGCACATTAATGAAAGTTATACATTACACATATAACTTCACAGAAGGTGAAGTTCCACTCCACTAGTTTGCAATGTACTGACAAGAAACATCTGCAGAACACATTATGTACAAAGTTATTCACAATAATTGTACAACAGTGCAATCGAGGCCTAAATTAAGTGTTGTAGTAGAAAGTTAATTGTACGTAAGCAAGCAAGAAGTTGTACATTTTGATTCTTATGTAGGTGTGGGTAAATTGGTGAAGTTATGAGTGAAAAGCTGTAATGGTAATATTTTGGATGCTAATTTGCCATGTATTAGGTGGTCAGCTCCACTGGAAACTCCGATGAGATGATTCTCATCACAGGTCAGTTTGTTTATGTGTACCTTCAATGTATTGACACATGTGTATGTGTGGCTGTACCAAACAACGTTTTTGATAGATCACGAATGAATGGTAAGATAGAACGTGTGGCACACTTGTTGCCTGTTATGTCTATGACATTGTTAAATGTTTGTGTGAGGGCTTGTTGTGGTGTTGATTATCTGGTTGTTCATACTGCAAGACTGTTGTTGCAGTCCATTGCATGTTTAACCTGTTGTTGAGTTGTTCACATATGGCATCAGTAATGTTACATTGAGCCAAAGGCAGCTCTTGTATATGTATGCCATAGTTGCTCTGCTGCTCCTAACTGTCCCACTGTGGTGAAGAGTACACCATGGTTGCATCAGTTGTTTGTAACTGTTGTAGTGGAAGGCAGCATGACCAGCAGGGAATTCATCAACCACATTTGCTTGACCACAATTACAGAAATGTACCTTTGTGTAAGTAGTCTGGTAAGGTAAATAGATTCGGAAGGTGATCCGCAATACAATATAACTGAGTAGCAAGAAAATACAAAGGGATCCAAAAGGTGCGCGCAAAATTTTGAATTTGTAAAAAAAATATATATATATACAGCTACAAAGTTGTATCATGTTAATGGGTCACAGAAGACTAGAAGTAAACAGATAATAGGTAAGGAATACAAATCAGAGGTCAAGTGGCAGTGTTTTGTGTTAAGACTTTGGGAAAAAGGATGTTACCGGTGTAAAAGGAAATCCTCCCCCCCTGAAAATCCTCCCCCCCGGGGGGGGGGGAGAATTTCCTAGGAAATCATCCCCCCTACCAGGAAATCCTTCCCCCCGCCTGTTGAAAAAAATTTTATATTGAAAAATCTATTCAGCTCAAGTTTCTCAGTTAACCCAAAGTGTAGAACAATGATTGGCAAGTTGGGTTTACATAATGAGGTAATAATGCACAGATTACATGAAATAAGAAGAAATACACAAGACATAAATACACAAGATTTAAATATATTTTTTACCTTTCTTGCCAAAGCCCACATAATACAACACTCCATCTTTGATGGTGTAACATTTACATTTCCTCCTGAACTCCTTCTTTTGGTCTCTAGACATCCCCTCAGGATACTTTTGATTAGCCACATAATTGAAAACAAGAATTGTATCTTCCTTAAATTTGACAAACTTGTCTGTGTTAGAAACCAAATTTTGTTTCCCTTCCTCAGAACTTGTGAAATTGTCCTTTTCAGCATCCATTTTACATAATACTCCAATGAGATTATAAAATGATATGATTTTGGTCATTTTCCCCTGGTATTTATACACAAAAATCTGGAAGAAATTGCAATTATACACCATAAATATATCAAACAGTTAGCTTTGTTCTTTAAAGTAGCTATAGGAGGATTAGGTTTCAAAGGCCTGAACAGGTAGGAAATTATGGGAAAGACAGTTGAAGCAACTTTGATGCAATAAACAAAAGCATCCCAGGCTTTGTTGTTTTGTTTTAAGCAGCCTGAACAGGAGTAGAAATCAAAGACCTGAGTAGGTAGCAGATTATGTGAAGTACTTTTAACAATGTAGGGGCAATTGCACTTGTAATCCTTCCAAAATGAAGACAGGATAACTGTTACACTTTGATCAATTCATAGGAGAATGTAAAGCATACAACAATAAACAAGGAGGGGCAAGAGGGGGGGGGGCTTCAATTTAAAAAAATATATCATCAAAGGCTTAGGTTACATGAATCTAACTTAGTCATAAAAAGGTAACTGAAAATTAAGACATATAATCATATTAATATTCTAATTTGTTCAGTTTATATCCCTTATGAATACTATTTGGGCTGTCCCTTATATAAATGTATTCAGATTGATTTGATTATTTCCAATCCATTTAACTGCTCATTATTAAAATTATACTCAATGATATATATGCAAAATATACATTTCGGGGTTCTTTGGGAGTTACCAACAACAGTAAAAATCAGTAATGATTTCTTCAGAAAATAATACAGAAAGTATGCCAGTGACAAAAGTATGCATTTAAAGTGGGGTTCCATAAAATTTTTCATTTTGTTAATAAATAGATAGATAAATTTTTTATTGTAATTTATATATTTATCCACTTCTGCAATAGTACATTGACAAAATTCAGAATACACAAGATCTAGCTGACACTGTTGATTTTCAGTTGTTTTAATACAAAATTTGTGTAGTTACAGTATGGTGGGGGGGAGGATTTCCTAGAAGATCTGTTACGAAATCCTCCCCCCCGGGGTGGAGGATTTCCTAGGAAATTTACCCCCCGGGGGAGGATATCCTAGGACATCCTCCCCCCGGGGGGGGGAGGATTTCCGGGGGGAGGATTTCGTGGTACACCGGTACACAACTGATCTGGAAGACTGTTTATGTTGGAGTTTATTTCCTAGTTTTTCTTTTCCGAACTTTTCCTGTGACTGTTTTGTGTAGGTGAAATGCCTCCTTTAAATGCCTTGGAATGGAGTCTGCTGGAACAACCTTGGTCCCACGTTGTCCTTTGAGTCTGACATAGTACCACCTTTGACCATTTTGGGGTCTGGTAGCACGGTGTATTTTTTCAACAATCTGTGGTTGTTCAGGGACTGTTGGGGAATTGTTGGGGTCAGTGTCACCACTGGGACTGTTGGGCTGTTCTTGCTGAGGGACCGACAGAGTTGTTGTTTCATTGTGTTCAGACTGTGCTTGTTCATGGTACTTTCTAAGTTGGTTGGCATGGATACGACCTCGTCGAATGTTATCTGTTTTGCAGTTTCGTATTTGGTAGGTATTGTTGGGGTTAACATCTACAATATAATAGGGTCCAAGATATTTGGTTGTGAGTTTAGGTGAAAGACCCTTTTTTGTCTTGTTGTTCTTGAGGAGTACATGATCACCAAGTTTGAATGTAGGCTCAAGAGCTGTTTTGTCATATCGTAATTTTGATGATTTTTGCGATACTTGTAGATGTTTTGCTGCTAGTTCAGACCTTAATTTCATGCGTGTCCGTAGTTTTTGGTAATGCTCATTTGGGGAAAGAAGTTTGTTTTCGTGTGTCAAAAGTGCAACATCAATGGGTAGATTGCATTCTTTACCAAACATCAGCATATGGGGTGTATACTGTGTGGACTGGGTTGCTGGGGTAGATCTGTATGACAGCATAACACTTTGGAGGTACTCATGCCAGTTGTTCTGGAACTCATTGGTGTAGGCACGAAGACATTGTAAGATGTAGCTGTTCATACGTTCTGCTGTTGAATTTGTCTGAGGATGATAAGCAGTGGTGGAAATTTTCTGGATCTGGAAGAGTTTACACAATTCTGCCAGAAGGTGAGACATGAACTGTTGTCTGCGGTCCGTCAATATAGCAGAAGGAGCGCCATATCTGCATATTATCTCATCATAAAATATTCTGGCTACATCTGATGCTTGAGCTGATTTCAAGGGGAAAGCTTCAGGCCATTTGGTGAAAGCATCCACGATGAGAAGTATATGCTTGTCGCCTTGTGTGGTGGTGGGAAGAGGTCCAAGGAAATCCATGTGAATTCTTTGAAATCTTTCTGTTGTTGGAAGTGGTTGCAAGGGTGTCTTTGAAATGTGGTACTGACGTTTAGTGCGTTGGCATGTGTCACAACACTGGATGTATGATTTGACATCTTTTGCCATTGAAGGCCACCAGTACTTCTGTTTCAAGCATTGATATGTCCTATCAAATCCTTGATGGGCTCCAAGTGGGCTGTCATGGTATGCCTGCAGTAATTCATTCTGCAGTGCCAAGGGCACCATCAGTTGTTTTATGACACGGTCTTCACGGTGACCTTTTCCAAAGGGTGCATATCCTCTGAAGTATAACACACCATCAATCAAGTCATAATCAGCTGCAGTTCTTGTTACTCGCACAATCTGGTCTGGATCCTTGGGAAGTGTTTTGCTTTGAAGGTAGTGAATAAAGGGTGCAATGTCTTGGTCTTGTAGTTGCTGTTGCCTGATTTTAGATGGCCTTATATGAGTGAGATCTTCGAGGAGCTTTACAGAGTTGACCTGAGAATATTCCAGCTCACTGTGCAAACACTTTTCAAGGGAATTCAGATGGGTAAGTGGTGTAGGTGACATTTGTTTTGTGAAAGTATAAGATAGTTTATACTCTTTGAGATCATTCCCCAGGGTGAGGGCAGATGTCATGGGGAAAGTGTTGGGTTCGGGTTCTTCAGTTGAACCATGTTCAGTGTAAGCTCGGCGAGACAGGGCATCAGCATTTTGATGAACACGTCCAGGCTTATGAATAATGGTGAAATCAAACCCTTGGAGGTAGTCGTACCAGCGTTGTCTTCTGCCTGAAGTTTGTTTGGCAAGGTCTAACTTCTTCAAGGCAGAGTGGTCTGTGTAGATGGTAAAAGGTTTGCCTACAAGGTAGTGTTTGAAGTAGCGAACACCTTCAATAAGTGCCAGACCTTCTTTGTCTGTGATTCCCCATCTGCGCTGAGCCATGTTCATAGAACGTCCACCATAAGCTATGACATGCTCCATGCCTTTATCATCCCTTTGACCCAAGATGTACCCTATGGCAAGATCAGATGCATCAGTGTAGAGTGTAAATGGTTTTTCAAAATCAGGAAATATTAACACCGGATGAGCAACAAGTTTGGATTTGAGTGTTTCAAAAGCAATTTGAGCTGCATTTGTCCAAGCAAATTTGACCTGTTTCTTCAAAAGGTTGGTCAAGGGTGCAGCGATGTGGGCAAAGTCTTTTACAAAGCGTCGATAATAGTTGCACAAGCCCAAGAAACTTTGTAGCTCTTTTTTGCTAGTTGGTACAGGGAAGGATTCAACAGCACTTGTCTTATCTGGCTGAGGAGCAATTCCATGTTCACTGATGTGACCAAGGTAAGGGACTTTTGACATGGCGAAAAGACACTTAGGTGGTTGTAGCTTAAGATTGGCTTCAGCTAACCTGTCAAAAACTTGGGTAAGGTGGTGCAGGTGTTGTTGGAATGAGCTACTGTAAATAATTATATCATCAATAAAAACGAGCGCAAATTTCCAGTTGATGCCCCTAAGTACCTCATTCATGAGCATTGAGAAAGCCATTGGTGCGTTTTTGAGTCCAAATGGCAGTCTGTTGAATTCATAGACACCGTTCCTAGTTACAAATGCAGTTTTGTGTTTTATCTCTGGATCGAAGGGAACTTGCCAGAAGCCGTAAGCTAAATCGAGAGTTGAAAAAAGTTTTGGTTTTGTCTCTGTAACTGAGTCAACCACTTCTGAGAAACGTGGGATGACAAAGAACTGGCCTTCAGTGACTAAATTGAGTTTCCTGTAGTCTACAGCAAAACGATAGTCCCCATTTTTCTTTTTGACCAGGACTACTGGGCTTGACCAAACAGATTGTGACGGCTCAATCAGATTATTTTCCAGCATACCTTTTACAAGTTTATCAGTTTCTCTGGCTGTTTGGGGTGTCTGTTTGTAGGGGTAGCTACGGACAGGGGCAGCGTTGCCCGTATGAATAGTATGGAAATATTTTGTGGTGCCAGGAAGTTCTGAGGCATATTTTGCAAAAACATGTCTGTATTTTCCTAAGAATAACAACAACTGTGTTTTTTCCTCCATTGATAAGTCACATTTATCTAGGTTTATGCCTAAGTCATGTGCAATAGCAATATAATGTTCATCAGGAAAAGTGTCACTTGATAGGGAGGAAATATTGTGAGAGGGAGCTTCTATGTCTGCAGTGTTGGTAATGTTAGCCACATCTATTTCTGCTAAAGTAGCTATGACAGTGCCTTGTGGTAATGTGACTGTATTATGTGTTGGATTGCAAATCTGATAGGTTGTTTTCCCATTGAGCAGTTGTACAACACACCTTGCCCCACCAAGATAGTATTTAGAAGCAAGCATTGTCACAGGTTCAGCTAAGCATGTCACATTTTGTTTGGCTTTACACTTGACTGGTAGTAGGGTGTGTGTTTTGGGTGGAATTTCTGCGCCTTTTAGCAATGTGGCAGTGTATGTTTTAGAACTGGTACTATGTAGTTCCACAGCAGAAACATGTTGATTATGTGAAAGCTGTAAGGTGTTGTTTTTGAAACTAATAACTGCTGCATTTTTCTTCAAAAAGTCTAAACCTAGAATTAACTGATGGGAGAGTTGAGGACACACATTAAATGTCTGGGTGAATAGGACATTTGCAACAGTAAATGTGAGATCTGCAGTACCTTTTGTTTGAATTGTGCCACTTCCTGCATGGGTTAGGGTTTGTTTTGGTCCTAAAGAGTGTTTGTTTTTGTCCAGTTTCTCAAAAATGAAGCAATCAATGCAAGATACTTCTGCACCTGTATCTACTAAAGCCTGCACAATAATACCATCAATAACAATTGATGTTAAGCCTTTGTTTTCACTAAAGGGTGTTACAATGGAACCAGTAGAACTACTTTGCAAATTTTGACCATTGTTGTCAATGAATGTTTTTGAATGTGACTGTGTTTCAATGTTTGTAATGTTTTTATCACTTCTATTTTTAATAGAAATAGTTCCTATCCGCCTACCACCCTTAGACTGTACCTTATTTGTCTTGTCACACTGGGTTTGCCTGTTAATGATAGCAGTAGGCCTATCCTTGATTTTAGTAATGTTCTGTACCTGTTCAAGGATAGGCAAAAAATCCTATTCCTTTTTGCTTCTACACACTTTCTCAAAATGATTCATAATACCACAATTTCTGCATTTTTCGTTTCTTGCCGGACATTCAGACAATTTGGAGTGAAACCTACTTCCACAAAAGTTGCAGTCCCTTTTAGCCTGTCCCTGTGGTTGCCTAGAGTCTGTCTTTGGTCTGGCCCTGCTGTGATTCCACTGATTTTGTCCCTGTGTTTGAATGGCAGAAACAGATGCCAGTTGGGTCACTACATCATCGAGGCGAGAGCATAATGCTCTTATTGCTGTGTCTGTTTGAAGAGCTGTATCTGATTTTCCTGTAGCAGATCCAGAATATCTTGTGATTGCAGTCCTGACATCATGCAGGGATTTAGGATTCTGTGCTCGAATGTACTGTCCTACGTTGTCTTCCAGGGCTGCGACTGTAAAAGGCACTATCTGTTGCATGTCCATCTTACACTTTGTATACAAATTGGCAAAGTCATCCACAAACTGGAGTGGATCCTGGCCTTTGATCTGTTTCATGTTCTTCAGTTCCTGCATGGCTGTGAATGTATCTGTAGTTCGTGAGTACCGCTGGAGGAGTTGATCTGTAAACTTCTTGAGGTCTGCCAGTGTTGCTTCATCTAGGGACATCAGCCAGTTGTTTGCATTATCATCCAGGTACAGACTGATTTCCTCCATAAGGGGTCCATCCTCAATTTTGTGCTTCTTGCAATGGGCCTTGAGTTTCATGAGAAAGACTTCCGGACTCGATATGCCTGCTCGGAAGATTGGCCTTCCTCTGTCATCACCAGAAGCCATGTTTTCCACTGGAGTCACTGCTGTGTAATTATAGTTGGTTCCACTTCGAGTGGGCATCAATGACCAGCTAAAAAGTGGTCAATTTGGCATTCTCCACCAGATGTGATAATATGTGGTTTTATGGTTGGGGGTGTAAAAGAGTTCTTGTTGATGTTCTTATTCATTTATTCAGCAATTTATTAATCATCAGTTATTAAACAATTCACATAATTATAATCCAATGTCACTGCTATAGTTCTCCTTAAATTCTCTATTTCAAATCTCTGCTCAGTATCAAGGATATGTATCAGTTCACTAGTGATGTGATAAAGGCTGTGTTGTTGTTGTTGTGAATGTAGCTGGCTTCTGCCTAATATCCATTGACATACACATTGCAATTTTTTACATTTTATTCCCTTTAATATTTATATAAGTTCACAACAAGAATGTTAAACATATTCTTAATAATTAACATATTCCATGAAGTGTTTCTGTATCATAATGTTCATAATAACAGTTTCTTGTTAAGTTAACCAGTATCATAGTTTCCAGTAACACTCATGATGATCTCCTTTCAATCTCTAAACACATGTTGATTTTATGCTGTTTTTTCTGATACTCCTAGCCACATATTAGTTGACCTTTTACCAAAAATGAAAAACAGTCTAGGTCAGTCAGGTGACCATAATCCAATAAGGTAGTTGCAGCCTATGAGCCAGTTACATGTAGAAGTTAGGGTAGGAACAGGAACTGACAACCACACAAGATAAATGCTGAGTGACATTAAGGCCAACAAGTTAGTCATTGTACCTAAGTTAGGGTTACTTAACAGAGAAGGTATAGGCTTTGATGTGGAATACATACAAGTAATTATCTGGTTATCCAGACAAGCTTTGATACAAGCTGCTATTGCTGTTTGGTTGTCATTAAGTGTGGCAGTTATATATTCTTTTATAACTTCCTGACCATATATATCTTTATAACCTGCTTCCCACATACAAGATCTGATGAGCTATTAACAGCATTGGTGTAACCAGTTCAGAGGAGAGTAATGAATAAGTCCCTTGTGCTTAAGCTTTTGAAGTGTTCATGGTAATTACAAAATTATCTAAGATATATTGACAAGCTACCACACTATACAGATTGATCCCTGTTTCTGTTGAAAGAATGGCTGTTAAAACAAACAGTCTTTGTACACCATGTGTGACTTCACAAGAATCATTACAAAGTGCCAAGTTTATTGACACCCTGTTTGATTTCATAGGGCTTAAGATACAATAATAATAAAAGTAAGATTATGCTCTATCAGCCTTTACAAGTCTGTAAATTAGAAACAAGAAATATGATGCAGTCCTAAGTTTGTATGTACCAATACACAGAACATTATACAATATATGCTAATAATACACATGAACTATGTTATATGTAAAATCCACTAATGACAGCTGACTAAGTAAAGTACATAAAGTTTACTCATTATAACACTTGGATCCCTACTTCAAGGTCAAGCGAGGATAGCCAAACTTCAAAGTGCTTAGAACTCGCTTATTATTGGTCATTCAGGTTTGGGATGGTAAACCAACCTATAGCAACTCAAGGGCTGGGAATCTTTTGATGTGGTCTGGTTTGACCTTTGACCTCTCCTTCAAGGTCAGAAGAGGACAGCCAAACTTAATAGTGTTTATAACTCACTTATTATTGGTCCTAGAGGTTTGGGATGGTAAACCAACCTATAGGAAATCATTGGCTGGGAATCTTTTGGTTTGGTCAGATTTGACCTTAGACCCCTCCTTCAAGGTCAAACAAGGATAGCCAAAGTTAAAAGTGCTTATAACTCGCTTATTATTGGTTCTAGAGGTTTGCAATGTCAAATCAACCTATAGGAAATCATGAGCTAGGAACCTTTTTATGTTATCCGAGTTTACCTTTGGCCCCTCTTTCAAGGTCAAATGAGGATAGCCAAAAGTAACAGTGTTTATATCTCGCTTATTCATGTTCCTAGAGGTTTGCAGTGTCACACGAATCTATAGGAAATCGTGGGCTAAGAATGTTTTGATATGGTCAGATTTCACCTTGGGCTTCTCCTTCAAGGTTAAGCAATGTTTGAATGGCCTGGCTGAGTTTTCTTTCTGGTGGATACAATTTGCATCGGTTCTCCAGTGCAATAGGTCCAGTTAAATGAGTAATTGGCTATTTTGAGTACTGAAAAAGGCAAATGTGCTCATATCTCCTAAACCGTGCGAGATGGAACGATTTCGTCAAAATTTTTGGCCCATAGGGTATCTTTTCTTATCATCTATGACCAATTTTCAAAAAAATTCTTTTCCTAAAAAATGTTGGAGTTTAATCTAAAATGGAATTTTATGACAGCTTTAACAGAAGGAATTATGTCCACCCACTGGTTGGTGGACATATTATTTTTGTCTGCCATCTGGACACTTGGTTTCCGCTCATTTAAAGGAAAAGTGTTTATCCTATCTTTCCCAAATTTGGTATGTTTGTTTATTTGGTTAATAGCTTGCATGGAATTGCTTTTGGTGAACATAGCTCTATAGCTAACTGAGTAATAGCTACTTAGCAATTTCCGTGTACTTCTTTTGTTTCTGGGCATTTTAAGGGAAAAAATTTGACATATCTTTACCAAATTTGGTATGAGCAATAGTTAGGTTGATAGCTTGCTTGGGATTGCTTTTAGTGATAATAACTGTATAAGAGACTGAGTAATAGCTACTTAGCTACTTTGCCAAAAATGGCAAAACACAATTTTGCTTCTATCTCCTTAACCTTGTCAGATAGAGTGATTTCGTTGAAATTTTCGATCCACTGGGTATCTAATCAATGTACTCTTCTCAATTTTCAAAAAATTTCCCCCCCAAAAAAATGACTTTTTGAATTTTTGCTAAAATGGCAAAACAGAAATTTGCTTCTATCTCCTTAACTGTGCCAGATAGATTTTGAATTTTCGAATTTTTGCCCAAAATGGCAAAACACAAATTTGCTTCTATCTCCTTGACTGTGCCAGATACAGCGATTTCGTAGAAATTTTTGATCCACAGGGTATCTGAGAAATGTACTCTTTGCAGTTTTCAAAAAATTTTCCCCTCCCCAAAATGGCGGCTATATTGAATTTTGGCCAAAAATAGCAAAACACAAATTTGCTTCCATCTCCTTAACTGTGTGAGGTAGAGCGATTTCGTCGAAATTTTTGACTCACAGGGTATCTGAGAAATATACTCTTGGCAATTTTCAAAAAATTTTCCCCTCCCCAAAAATGGCGGCCATTTTGAATTTTTGCCAAAAATAGCAAAACACAAATTTGCTTCTATCTCCTTAACCGTGCCAGATAGAACGATTTTGTTGAAATTTTCGATCCACAGGGTATCTATACTCTTTGCAGTTTTCAAAAAATATTCCGCTCCCCAAAAATGGCGGCCATTTTAAATTTTCAAATTTTGGCCAAAAATGGCAACCTTAACAGTGTGAGATAGATCGATTTCTTGGAAATTTTCAAAAAAAGTGTCCCCTCCCCAAAAATGGCAGCCATTTTGTATTTTCAAATTTTGGCCAAAAATGGCAACCTTAACTGTACAAGATAGAGCGATTTCGTGGAAATTTTCGACCCACAGGGTATCTGAAAAATGTACTCTTGGCAATTTTCAATAAATTTTTCCCTCCCCAAAAATGGCGGCCATTTTGAATTTTTACCAAAAATGGCAAAACACAAATTTGCTTCTATCTCCTTAACCGTGCTAGATAGAGCGATTTCGTTGAAATTTTCGATCCACAGGGTATCTGAGAAATGTATTCTTTGCAATTTTCAAAAAAAATTTCCCTCCCCAAAAATGGCGGCCATTTAGAATTTTCAAATTTTGTCAAAAAATGGCAAAACACAAATTTGCTTCTATCTCCTTAACCGTGCCAGATAGAGCGATTTTGTTGAAATTTTCGATCCACAGGGTATCTATACTCTTTGCAGTTTTCAAAAAATATTCCGCTCCCCAAAAATGGCGGCCATTTTAAATTTTCAAATTTTGGCCAAAAATGGCAACCTTAACAGTGTGAGATAGATCGATTTCTTGGAAATTTTCAAAAAAAGTGTCCCCTCCCCAAAAATGGCAGCCATTTTGTATTTTCAAATTTTGGCCAAAAATGGCAACCTTAACTGTACAAGATAGAGCGATTTCGTGGAAATTTTCGACCCACAGGGTATCTGAAAAATGTACTCTTGGCAATTTTCAATAAATTTTTCCCTCCCCAAAAATGGCGGCCATTTTGAATTTTTACCAAAAATGGCAAAACACAAATTTGCTTCTATCTCCTTAACCGTGCTAGATAGAGCGATTTCGTTGAAATTTTCGATCCACAGGGTATCTGAGAAATGTATTCTTTGCAATTTTCAAAAAAAATTTCCCTCCCCAAAAATGGCGGCCATTTAGAATTTTCAAATTTTGTCAAAAAATGGCAAAACACAAATTTGCTTCTATCTCCTTAACCGTGCCAGATAGAGCGATTTTGCCGAAATTTTCGATCCACAGGGTATCTGAGAAATATACTCTTTGCAATTTTCAAAAAATTTACCCCTCCAAAAATGGCAGCCATGTTGAATTTTCGAATTTTGGCAAAAAATGGCAAAACACAAATTTGCTTCTATCTCCTTAACCATGCCAGATAGAGCGATTTCATCAAATTTTCGACCCACAGGGTATCTGAGAAATCTACTCTGCAAGTTTCAAAAACTTTGCCCCTCCCCAAAAGTGTGGCCATTTTGAATTTTCGAATTTTGGCCAAAATTGGAAAAACACAAATTTGCTTATATCTCCTTAACCGTGCAAGATAGAGCGATTTCGTTGAAATTTTCGAACCACAGGGTATCTAGTCAATGTACTCCTGGCAATTTTCAAAAAATTTTCCCCTCGCGGATGGCGGCCATTTCGAATTTTCGAATTTTGGCAAAACATGGCAAACACAAATTTGCTTCTATCTCCTTAACTGTACGAGATAGAGTGATTTTGTCAAAATTTTTGACCCAACGCATGCAAAAAGGCATGAAGCTGAAATAATTTACATGTTATGTACACTAATAATTATTTAAGCATCCTTGATATATTATCTCCCGCCCGGCTCGCCGGAGGGAGATTATAATTTGCACCATGTGCGTGTGTACGTGCGTGCGTGTGTCACGCAGTTTTCTCTGAAACTACTACAGTTACACATTTTTGGTAAATCACAAGTCCTAATGAATTTTTTTGCTCTTCAATATTTTGGGGGGTTTGGTGAACTTTGGCCTACTTTTGAGTGAGTAATAGCTATTTTAGCTAATATAATTATATGGCTTATAACTCTGAAACTATTACATTTACAGTATTTTGTTCTAATATGTTGTTCAGCTACTTTCTCCACAACTACAACATGGTCAGTAGTTTGGAAGTGTATCTCCATAGCTAAGTGAGTAATAGCTACTTTTTCAATTTTTAATGATAACCATAATGAGTAAATGGCTTATATCTTCAAAAGTATTGCAACTACACAATTTTGTTCCAATATGTTGTTCAGCTACTTTCTCCTCTGCTACAACATGGTCAGTAGTTTGGAAGTGTATCTCCGTAGCTAAGTGAGTAATAGCTACTTTTTCAGTTTTTAATGATAACCATAATGAGTAAATGGCTTATATCTTCAGAAGTATTGCAGCTACACAATTTTGTTCCAATATATTGTTCAGCTACTTTCTCCACTGCTACAACATGGCCAGTGGTTTGGAAGTGTATCTCTATAGCTAGCTACTTTTTCAATTTTTAATGATAACCATAATGAGTAAATGGCTTATATCTTCAAAAGTATTGCAGCTACACAATTTCTCTCAAATATGTTGTTCATGTACTTTTTTGTGAACTGTAACATATTTAAGTTTCACAACTGTTGCTCAATGTACAAGTGAGTAATGGCTACTTTATTGCTACTTTTAGTGAAAATGTGAAAAATCAGAAATATCTCTCAAACCATAAGATATAGAGCAATTTCAAGCAAATTTTTGACGCACAGGGTAGTACTAGAGTATCCTATTGCTAAGGGGGAAAAGGTTTGGTGAACTTTGGCCTACTTTTGAGTGAGTAATAGCGCTTTTACCTAATATAATTATATGACTTTTAACTGTCAATGAGTAAATGGCTTATATCTTCAAAAGTATTGCAGCTACACAATTTTGTTCCAATATGATGTTCAGCTACTTTCTCCACAGCTACAACATGGTCAGTAATTTGGAAGTGTATCTCCATAGCTAAGTGAGTAATAGCTACTTTTTCAATTTTTAATGATAACGATAATGAGTAAATGGCTTATATCTTCAAAAGTATTGCAGCTACACAATTTCTCTCAAATATGTTGTTCATGTATTTTTTTGTGAACTGTAACATATTTAAGTTTCACAACTGTTGCTAATGGCTACTTTATTGCTACTTTTAGTGAAAATGTGAAAAATCAGAAATATCTCTCAAACTGTAAGAGATAGAGAAATTTCGAGCAAATTTTTGAACCACAGGGTAGTACTAGAGTATCCTATGCTAAGGGGAAAATGGTTTGGTGAACTTTGGCCTACTTACTCACCTCCTCAAAATGAGTAAATGCGAATTATCTCTAAAAGTATTGCAGGTAGCCAATTTTTCTCAAATAACTCATTCACCTACTTTTGGGAGAGCTTTCACTTGGTGAAGTTTCAGACCCATAGCTAGTTACTCACCTACTCAAAATGAGTAAATGCGAATTATCTCTAAAAGTATTGCAGATAGCCAATTTTTCTCAAATAACTCATTCACCTACTTTTGGGAGAGCTTTCACTTGGTTAAGTTTCAGACCCATAGCTAATTACTCACCTACTCAAAATGAGTAAATGCGAATTATCTCTAAAAGTATAGAAGACAGCCAATTTTTCTC
This sequence comes from Sabellastarte sp. h YS-2021, assembly GCA_964017235.1. Lineage (NCBI taxonomy): Eukaryota > Metazoa > Annelida > Polychaeta > Sabellida > Sabellidae > Sabellastarte > Sabellastarte sp. h YS-2021. The sequence continues at coordinate 147,823,558 of OZ024931.1, forward strand.
AAATAACTCATTCACCTACTTTTGCGAGAGCTTTCACTTGGTGAAGTGTCAGACCTGTAGCTAATTTCTCACCTACTCAAAATGAGTAAATGCTAAATATCTCGGAAAAGTATTGCAGATACCCAATTTTTCTCAAATAACTCATTCATTTACTTTTGGAAGAGCTTTCACATAGTGAAGTTTCAGACCCATAGCTAATTACTCACCTACTCAAAATGAGTAAATGCGAATTATCTCTAAAAGTATAGAAGACAGCCAATTTTTCTCAAATAACTCATTCACCTACTTTTGCGAGAGCTTTCACTTGGTGAAGTGTCAGACCTGTAGCTAATTTCTCACCTACTCAAAATGAGTAAATGCTAAATATCTCGAAAAGTATTGCAGATACCCAATTTTTCTCAAATAACTCATTCATTTACTTTTGGAAGAGCTTTCACATGGTGAAGTTTCAGACCCATAGCTAATTACTCGCCTACTCAAAATGAGTAAATGCGAATTATCTCTAAAAGTATTGCAGATAGCCAATTTTTCTCAAATAACTCATTCATCTACTTTTGGAAGAGCTTTCACATGGTGAAGTTTCAGACCCATAGCTAATTACTCACCTACTCAAAATGAGTAAATGCGAATTATCTCTAAAAGTAATGCAGATAGCCAATTTTTCTCAAATAACTCATTCACCTACTTTTGGAAGAGCTTTCACTTGGTGAAGTTTCATACCCGTAGCTAATTACTCACCTACTCAAAATGAGTAAATGCTAATTATCTCTAAAAGTATTGCAGATAGCCAATTTTTCTCAAATAACTCATTCATCTACTTTTGGGAGAGCTTTCACTTGGTGAAGTTTCAGACCCGTAGGTAATTACTCACCTACTCAAAATGAGTAAATGCGAATTATCTCTAAAAGAATTGCAGATAGCCAATTTTTCTCAAATAACTCATTCATCTACTTTTGGGAGAGCTTTCACTTGGTGAAGTTTCACGCCCGTAGCTAATTACTCACCTACTCAAAATGAGTAAATGCAAATTATCTCTAAAAGTATTGCAGATAGCCAATTTTTCTCAAATAACTCATTCAACTACTTTTGGAAGAGCTTTCATATGGTGAAGTTTCAGACCCATAGCTAATTTCTCACCTACTCAAAATGAGTAAATGCGAATTATCTCTAAAAGTATAGGAGATAGCCAATTTTTCTCAAATAACTCATTTATCTACTTTTGGGAGAGCTTTCACTTGAAGTTTCAGAGCTGTAGCTAATTTCTCACCTACTCAAAATGAGTAAATACTAATTATCTCTAAAAGTATTGCAGATAGCCAGTTTTTCTCAAATAACTCATTCATCTACTTTTGGAAGAGCTTTCACATGGCAAAGTTTCAGACCCATAGGTAATAACTCACCTACTCAAAATGAGTAACTGCGAATTATCTCTAAAAGTATTGCACATAGCCAATTTTTCTCAAATAACTCATTCACCTACTTTTGGAAGAGCTTTCACATGGTGAAGTTTCAGACCTGTAGCTAATTACTCACCTACTCAAAATGAGTAACTGCGAATTATCTCTAAAAGTATTGCAGATAGCCAATTTTTCTCAAATAACTCATTCATGTACTTTTAGGAGAGCTTTCACTTGGTGAAGTTTCAGACCCATAGCTAATTACTCACCTACTCAAAATGAGTAAATGCGAATTATCTCTGAAAGTATTGCAGATAGTCAATTTTTCTCAAATAACTCATTCATCTACTTTTGGAAGAGCTGTCACATGGTGAAGTTTCAGATCCATAGCTAATTACTCACCTACTCAAAATGAGTAAATGCGAATTATCTCTAAAAGTATTGCAGATAGCCAATTTTTCTCAAATAACTCATTCATCTACTTTTGAAAGAGCTTTCACATGGTGAAGTTTCAGACCCGTAGGTAATTACTCACCTACTCAAAATGAGTAAATGCTAATTATCTCTAAAAGTATTGTGGGTACCCAATCTTTATCAAATAACTCATTCATCTACTTTTGGAAGAGCTTTCACATGGTGAAGTTCCAAACCTGTAGGTAATTACTCACCTACTCAAAATGAGTAAATGCGAATTATCTCTAAAAGTATTGCAGATAACCAGTATTTCTCAAATAACTCACTTCACCTATATTTTGGGAGAACTTTCAATTAGTGAATTTTCAGATCCATATCTAATTACTCACCTACTCAAAATGAGTAATTGCCTATTATCACTAAAAGTATTGCAGATAGCCAGTATTTCTCAAATAACTCATTCACCTACATTTTGGAGATATTTCACATGCTAAAGTTTTTTTATGAATTATTAAAATAATTTTTAATGCATTAAAATTAATGAAATCATGCACTAAATCGATTATAACTTGAAAAGTATTGTATTTAGAGCATTTTGTTAAAATATGTTATTCACCTACTTTTTCCCACAGCAACAACATAGTGAGTAACTTGGGTGTCTATCTCAATAGATAAGTGAGTAATAGCTACTTTTGGATTTTTCACTAACTTCCATCATGAGTGAAATCACTTGTAACTTGAAAACTATTGCATTTAGACCTTCAGTGTAGTACAAGAGTGTCCTATGCAAAGGGGAAAGATTTCAATTTTCGCCACTTTTGGCGGCCATCTTGGATTTTAGCGGAAAAAAATGAAAAGTGTGAATATCTCGAAAACCATAAGAGATAGAGCGATTTCGAGCGAATTTTTGACCCGCAAGGTAGTACAAGAATGTCCTGTGCAAAGGGGTAAAATTTCAATTTTCACCACTTTTGGCAGCCATCTTAGATTTTTGCGGAAAATGGAAAAGTGTGAATATCTCTAAAACCATAAGAGATAGAGCGATTTCAAGCGAATTTTTGACCAGAAGGGTAGCACAAGAGTGTCCTGTGCAAAGGGGAAAAATATCGATTTTCGCCACTTTTGGCGGCCATTTTGGATTTTTGCGGAAAATAGAAAAGTGTCAATATCTCGAAAACTGTAAGAGATAGAGCGATTTCAAGGAAATTTTTGACCTGCAGGGTGGTACAAGAGTCTCCTGTGCAAAGGGGGAAAATTTCAATTTTCGCCAATTTTCTTAGATTTTAGCGGAAAATGAAAAAGTGTCAATATCTCGAAAACCGTAAGAGATGGAGCGATTTCGAGCGAATTTTTGACCCGCAGGGTGATACAAGAGTGTCCTGTCCAAAGGGGAAAAATTTCAATTTTCGCCACTTTCGGCGGCCATCTTGGATTTTTGCGGAAAATGGAAAAGTGTCAATATCTCAAAAAGCGTAACAGATAGAGCGATTTCAAGCGAATTTTTGACCCGCAGGATGGTACAACAGTGTCCTATGCAAAGGGGAAAAATTTCAATGTAGTATTTCTTCCCCTGCGGTACTCGGCGGGAGATACATACCGCGGCAGTGGTCTTGTTTTACATATGAAACAGGATCTTGTAAGCCTACTGTACAATTTTTGCAAAAAGTTCATGGGTGGACATTACACATGATAATGTGTCTTCTTCTATGCTATCCTGTTTCTGTTCATATGTCGCAGCTACTATCAATAGGGCGTCCTATTTCTAGTTTTTTTTAATGAATTTTTGAAATAATTTTAAATGCATTAAAATTCATGAAATCATGGACTAAATCACTTATAACTTGAAAAGTATTGCATTTAGAGGATTTTGTTAAAGTATGTTATTCAGCTACTTTTTCCATAGCTACTAAATGTTGAGTAACTTGGGCATCTATCCCTATAGCTAAGTGAAGAATAGCTACTTTCTGACTTTTCAGTAACTTCAATGAGTAAAATCACTTGTAACTTGAACACTATTGCACTAGAGAATTTTGTATAAATATGTTATTCAGCTACTCTTGGGTCAGCTATAACATAGTAAAATTTCAGACCTGTAGCTCATTCAGCTTGTTTGTATATGGGAGAAACGACTCCGCCGGATCCGCATTGTTTTTTGCAATAGCTTAGCAGCCATAAGACAGATTCTCTTCATATTTGGAAGGTGTATGCAATATGATGTCATAACATTTCAGTCAATCAGAGAAGTCACATGACAAAAAACATGTTTTTCAAAAGGGTGTGCTTGTCCGGATGATAAATTATAAACATAAAATTTGGCAAGTAGGTTTGTTATATAGATGTCTGGAAATCATTATATCGAAAGTCGGGGATATATTGGTTTCAGGTCCATTGCGCCGCCGCCGTACATTTTGATTTTTGTGCGCGATAACTCAAATATGCTTTCAAGGATTTTATTCAAACTTGGCACACACATGTATTTGGGTTAGGAGAGGAACCCTATGTTAAGGTGACGTTAAACTCCCAATATTAAAGAACTTATGGCCACCTTAAGGTCAGAAATTTGACATTTTGGCACTTAATGCCCTCTAGGTCACAAACTATGTGGCTTATCTGCCTCAAATTTTACCTGGGAATACACAAAAAATCAAAACTTTATGTTAAGGTTAACATTGTTTTTGAGGCCCCTAAAGACCATACTTAGACATTTTTTCGACATTTTTCCTATATTTTCCCCTATAACTTAAAAGTGATAAGTCTGACAAGTCTGTAAATGTAGTAGATATAACTCCGCCGAAGAGAGACAAGATTTATAGACTTGTTGCCACTTTGAAGTCCTATAGCAGTCAAACAATGGAACTTACACAGCTGAAATCTCATCTGGGAATAAATGATTAAATTCTGTTTACATGTGAGAAAAATCAAGGCTTTCAATAGATGTTTAACCTGTGGATAAGGGCCATAAACACCCACCCGAGTGACCTCTTTAAGACATTTTCCACATATTTCGTAATGTAACCTGGAAATGGTAAGTCTGACAAGTCTGTAACTCTGGTACATGTAACTTCTACATGTAATGTTTTTCTGTCAAAAATTTTAAGTCTGTAACTTTTATTTAAGGTCACCTTAAGGTCTCTAAAATGCCCACAGACACCCAATTTATTGACTTTTTACCACTTTTAAGCCCTATAACTGACATAATATGTGCCCGATACAGCTGAAATCTCATCTGGGAATGTAATATGTTCATTTTTTACATGTGCCAAAAACCAAGGCGTATAAGTAGACATTTAACATGTATGGGAGGCCCATGAATAATCCACTCAGAGTGCTTTGTTTTTAAATTGACCCCCAAAAATGAAAAAAAATGGTTTGACCAAAAAGAAAAAAAATTGAAAATAGTTTATAATACATGTACTTTTGACTCGCACAAAATGGATTCTACAAAAAAAATACCCAGTGAATGCTAGTGGTGTGAGAGATGGCCTGTCCGGGGATATGTTGGCGTCAAGTCAGCACTATCTAGTTAACTTTTGGAAGTGATTCAATACAAAATCGTCGAATTATTAACGATTTACTGAATGTCACAATTTTACATAATGCTGAAAATGCAAAAATGCATTTGTCTGGGAACTGGAGCGAGATAGAGCAATTTCAATAAAAATTTTTATTCACAGGGTATCTGCAGAGTGTACTGGCAACTTTCAACAAAAATCATTTTCCTGCCACTTTTGGCGGCCATCTTTAATTTCTGTGTTAAACGCAAAAACCCGTTTATCTTGATAACGGAGTGAAATAGAGTGATTTCTACAAAATTTTTGACCCACAGGGTATCTGCAAAGTCTACTGGCGACTTTTTGCAAAAATCATTTTCCCACTACTTTTGGCTGCCATCTTGAATTTCTGTGCTAAATGCAAAACCCCGCTTATTTCAGAAACGGAGCGATTTCGACGAAATTTTTCACTCCCAGGGTAGCTGCAGAGTCTACTGCGACTTTTCTCCCCACTTTTGGTGGCCATCTTTAATTTCTGCGTAAAATGCAAAAATGTTTTTATCTTGGAAATGGAGCCAGATAGAAGCAGTTTCCACCCACTTTTTGACCCGCCATCTTGGCGGCCATCTTGACTTTCTGTGTTAAATGCGAAAACCCACTTATTATCTCCAGCCAGACTTTAGATTATAAAATGCATCCTGTTCATGCGTGTGTGCATTAGTGTGTCATGCAGATTTCTCCAAAACTGCTATAGATGCAGATTTTTTTTGTAGATTAATTGTTCTAAGGAATTGTCATGCCCTTGAAAATTTTTTGGGTTTTATGGAATTAGGCCTAAAGATAAGTGAGTAATAGCAATTTTAGCTACTTTGAGTAAAGGACTCATAACTCAAAAAGTATTGCATTTAGAGTTTTTTCTTGAAATTTGTTGATCAGCTACTTTGTCCTTAGCTATAAGATGGTACATAGTTTGAGGTTCTGTTGCATGCCATTAGTGAGTAATAGCTATTTTCTCATTTGTAGCTAAATAACAGAAGAAGAAAATGTCAAATATCTTCAGACGTATTAAGTTAAGGAAATCTTTTCAAATATGTTATCCATCTATTTTTTGGTGAGCTATCACATAGTAAAGTTTCAGACCTGTTGCACGTTGGACAGCTGCGTAACAGCTACTTTGAAATTCTGACTGTTGAGTAAAGTCATTGTAACTCCAAAACTATTGCAGTTTGAGTGTTTTCCTAAATATGTTGGTCAGCTACTTTGTCCTTAACTATGAGATGACATAGTTTGGGGTTCCATAGCATGTCATAAGTGAGTAATAGCTATTTTGTTATTTGTAGCAAAATAATGACAGAGGGAAATGTGAAATATCTTAAGAAGTATTAAAATTAGGCTAATCTTTTCAAAATGTTGTTCATCTAGTTTCTGGTAAGCTATCACATGGTAAAGTTTCAGAGCTGTCCTACATTGTATAGCTGAGAAATAGCTACTTTGAAATTCTTATCACTGAGTAAAGCCTTTGTAACCCCAAAAGTGTTGCAGTTAGAGTATTTTCCTAAAATATGTTGTTGAGCTGCTTTGTCCTTAGCTATAAGATGGTACATAGTTTGGGGTACTATTGCATGTCATAAGTGAGTGATAGCTATTTTCTTATTTGTAGCAAAATAATGAAAGAAATAAATGTCAAATATCTTCAAAAGTGTTAAAGTTAGGGAAATCTTTTCAAATATGTTATCCATCTACTTTTTGGTAAGCTATCACATGGTAAAGTTTCAAACCTGTTGCACCTTGGACAGCTGAGTAACAGCTACTTTGAAGTTCTGACTGTTGAGTAAAGCCGTTGTAACTCCAAAACTATTGCAGTTACAGTATTTTCCTAAAATATGTTTTTCAGCTACTTTGTCCTTGACTATAAGATGACATATAGTTTGGAGTTTCATAGCATGCCGTAAGTGAGTAATCGCTATTTTGTTATTTGTAGCAAAATAATGACAGAGGGAAATGTGAAATATCTTTAAAGTTAGGCTAATCTTTTGAAATATGTTGTCCATATGTCTGAAAAGGTAAAAGGAAGAAATGATTCAATTTTTGGACTGTTCAAGATCACTATCTGGATCTTCAGGATCAATGAAATGTAATATTTAAAGGCAGATAACTGAAAAACTTATGGACAGATGTCAATGAAATTTTAAGGTTATATCTGAAAAGGTAAAAGTAAGAAATTATACAATTTTGGGATCGATCCAGATCATGATCTGGATCTTCTGGATCCATAAAATGTAATTTTAAAGGACAGGTAATTCAAAAACTTATGGATAAATTTTGATGAAATTTTCAGGATATGTCTGAAAAGGTGACAGGAAGAAATGATTTTGGGAGTGATCCAGATCACTTCTGGATTCATGAAATGTGATTTTTTAAACACAGATAACCCAAAACTCATGGACGTGTTTCGATGAAAGTTTCAGGATATGTCTGAAAAGGTAAAAAGAAGAAACAATTCAATTTTTGGAGTGATCCGGAACACTATCTGCATCTTCTGAATCCATGGAATGCAATTTTTAAAGACAGATACCTCAAAAACTTATGGACGGGTTTCGATGATCTTTTTAGGATAGGTCTGAAAAGGTAAAAGGAAGAAATGATTCAATATTTGGAGTGATCCGGATCACTGTCTGAATTTTCTGGATCCATGAAATGTGATTTTTAAAGACAGATAACTCAAAAACGTATGGATGGATATCGATGAAAAGATATGTCTGGAAAGGTAAAAGGAAGAAATGTTTCCATATTGGGAGTGATCCGGATCACTATCTGGATCTTCTGGATCCATAAAACATAATTTTTAAAGACGGATAACTTATAAACTTATGGATGGATGTTGAGTAAATTTTCAGGATATTCAAGGTAAAGCAATTTCAGTGATAAGTATCTACAGCTTTTTGAACAGCTGAGTCATAGCTACTAAAATGGATAAATGTCTTTTATCTCTTAAAGTGTTGTTGATATGTTATTTCTTCAAATAAGTCATTCACCTACTCTTGAGTGATCTACCACATAGTGAAGTTGCAGAACTGTAGCTCTTTGGATAGCTGAGTAAAATCTACTAAAATGAGCAAATTTCTTTTATCTCTAGAAGTATTACAGATAGGCAATTTCTTCTAAATAATACATTCCCCTACTTTTGGCTGATCTACCACATACTGAAGTTTCATATCTATAGCTCTTTGCATAACTCAGTCAAAGCTACTACATGAATAAATGTCTTTTATGTGTGAAAGTATTGCAGATGGGCAATTTCTTCTAAATAAGTCATTCACCTAATTTTGGGTGATCTGCCACATAGTGAAGTTGCACGACTGTAGCTCTTTGCATAACTGAGTAATAGCCACTAAAATGAGTAAATTCCATTTATCTTTAAAAATATTTTACATATAAGCAATTTCTTCTAAATAAGTCATTCACCTACTTTTGGGTGATCTACCGCATAGTGAAGTTGCACAACTGTAGCTCTTCTGCCATATCTGAGTAACAGCTACACATTAGTAAATTCCTTTTATCTTTAAAAGTATTGCACATAGACATTTTCTTCCAAGTAAGCCCTTCCCCTAGTTTTGGCCAAGTTGCAGAACTGTAGCTCTTTGGATGGTAGAGTAAGAGTCACTAAAATGAGTACATGTCATTTATCTCTAAAAGTGTTACAGGTAGGCAATTTCTTCTAAATATGTCCTTCACCTACTTTGGGTTGATCTACTACATAGTAAAGTTGCAGAACTGTAGCTCTTTGGATGGCAGCCTTTTATCTTTAAAAGTATTAAAATCTAACATTAAAGTTCCTCTTCCTTGTTGTCACTTCTACATGTGAATCCATCTCACAGGAAAATTTATATTTCACTATCTTTAGTACATCTAATTAATACGGCCGGAGATAATTGCATGCGTCAGAATGCTTGTTTCAGAAATGGAGCAAGATAGAGTGATTTTGACGAAATTTTTGACCTGCAGGGTATCTGCAGAGTCTACTGGCAACTTTTCACAAAAATCGTTTTCCTACCATTTTTGGCGACCATCTTGAATTTCTGCGTTAAATGCAAAAACCTGTTTATCTCGGAAACGGAGTGAGGTACAACGATTTCGACAAAATTTTTGAACCACAGGGTATCTGCAAAGTCTACTGGCGAGTTTTCGCAAAAATTGTTTTGCCACAACTTTTGGCAGCCATCTTGAATTTCTGCGTTAAAAACAAAAACCCGCTTATTTCAGAAATGGAGTGAGACAGAGCGATTTCGATGAAATTTTTGAACCACAGGGTAGCTGCAAAGTCTACTGGCGATTTTTCCCAAAAATAATTTTCCTGCCACTTTTGGTGTCCATTTCAAATTTCTGCATAAAGCAAAAAAAATTAAAAAATAAAGAAACCAGATTCATCTAGAAAACCTTGCATTTTGTCATAAATGGAAAAAAAACATATTAAACACAGGAAGATTTCTACAAACTGATTAATACTCATTTCTTTTTCTCTTGCGAAGCAATACTCTAGTTACACAGCTGCGTAACAGCTACTTTGAGGTTATCACTGTTGAGTAAATCAGTTAAACTTGTAAAATTGCAGGCCTCACAGTAGCTCATTGCATAGCAGAGCAAAACCTACTTTGCTATTCCTATTGTTTAGTAGATCAGTTGTTACTCATAAACTATTGCATTTAAAGTATATTTTGTTTAAATGTTTTCCACCAACTTTTCACTCCTCAACAGTTAACTTGTACTTTACTTCTGAATGTCATTTGCAGGTCACAATGTTTGTGTCCTTTTCTCTTTTCTACTTTCTCTATTCTCTTTTCACTTCTACTCCGAAACTCAAAACACACATTCAGCTGACACAGAGCCCATTCACGGGCACTGATTGCTTGTTTTAATTCCTTTTCACCAGGGTCAACCAAAAATGATAAGTGTATTCATGACATCAAAATCCAGAGGCCAGTTGATGTCTAAATCAATTGGGTCATAATTACCTGAATGACGGGTGATTGTCAGTTGATGAAAAATGTGTTAAACTTAAGCCTTTAACTCTCTTATTATTGGTCCTAGCGGTTTGGGATTTCAAACCAAGCAATAGGAAATCATGGGCTGGGATTATTTTGGTGTGGTCAGATTTGACCTTTGGCCCCTTTTTCAAGGTCAGATAAGGATAGCCAAAGTTAAAAGTGCTAATAACGTGCTTATTAATGGTCCTAGAGGTTTACAATGTGAAACCAACCTATAGGAAATAATGGGCTAGGAATCTTCTGATGTGGTCAGATTTGACCTTGGGCCACTTTTCAAGGTGAAACAAGGATAGCCAAACATAAAAATGCTTATAACTTGCTTATTTTTGGTCCTAGAGTTTTGCAATGTGAAACCAACCTAGAGGAAATCATGGACTGAGAATCTTCTGATGTGGACAGATTTGACCTTGGTCTTCTCGTTCAAGTCAAACAATGGTTCACTGGCTTTGGTGTGTTGCCTTCTCAGTGGATACAAATTTGCATCGGTTCACCAATGTGTAGGTCTAGCTCTGTTTGGAATACCTGCCACAAACACAAAATTATTGAAAATCAATTGGAATTTAGCACCTTGAAAATTATGCCAAAATTCATGAACTTCAGTGCATTAATTTTGGAGTAATTATAAACATAGGCAAAAAAATCAATGTTCAAGAAATGTAAATTCCAAGGTGTATGTAAAAATCAGTAAACGCTATGGATTTGCTGTTATTTTCAGGGAACATGTCAAGTCCACCAGATTCATTTTTGTCACGATTACGTTCCAGAGACGGCTCGTGGGAATCTTTGCCATCCAGCATGGAAGCGGATGATAATGGACAGAGGACTGAACAAGCTAGCTACAGAAGACGAAATTCTATCCAAGAGCCCAGTAAGGTTCAAGAGTATGAGGGAGAATATTACCACATACACCCTGAGGGAACATGCCCCAGTTTGGGGCCACAAAGCTCACTTTCCATAGAGGGTGATAATGCCTCTGGTAAGTTTTTGCATCTTATATAGGAATCATTTTTAAAGATTTCAGCTTAAATTTACCAAAATCGTTCATGATAGGGGCCTTCGCTGGAAAGACAGGAAATGTTAGGGAGGGGTGATAATGTGAGCATGGATGTATAGCTGAATGTAATCAAACCCATTAAAGTGTGTAAATGTGATAAAACTACTACATATAAATTGATTAAACAGCATACCTGACAATATCACAGGATTGTACATTTAATTGAACCATCTTTGAAATCCCAGTATTTTTCTTTATAAGATAAATGTATTGCCAGGCCTGGAGCGAATACTTTCAAAAGTATTTAAATACAAATGCAGATACTTTTCATTTATATGAACAAAAATATGAATACGAATATATCAATTTCAAAAGTATTCGAATACGACTTCTTTTTTAAAAGTAGTCAGGTACATTTATGAATACTTTTGAACTTTAAAATTCCAAAAATATTTCTTGCAATCATTTTTAAATATTTCCCTAGATATTAGGTATAACGGAAATGATATTTGGCAGTTATGTTCTATAGGTGTCGGAAAATTTTTGACAGGCATAAATTTGACCTTAATCAAGGTCACATGGTCAAAAATTCAAACAGAATTTACTTCCTCACCAAATTTTCTCAAAAAGTAAAGGCTGAGGGTTAAGCAAATTTGGTATGCATAACAGTCTAGGCACCAGTCAATTTTGAGATCAATTAGGCCATAATTGACTGATTGACGGGTGATTGATTATCGGTTGGTAAAAAATATACTAGTGTTAAGCTTTTAACTTGCTTATTATTGGTCCTAGAAGTTTGGGAAGTAAAACCAACCTATAGGAAATCATTGGCTGGGATATCTTTTGGTGTGGTTAGGTTTGAGCTTGGGCCCCTCCTTCAAGGTCAGATGAGGATAGCCAAACTTAAAAGTGCTTATAACTCACTTATTTTTGGTCCTACAGGTGTGGTATGTAAAAACCAACCTGTAGGAAATCATGGGCTGTTAATCTTTTGGTGTGGTCGGATTTGACCTTGGGCCCAACCTTCAAAGTCAGATGAGGATACCCCAACTTAAAAGTACTCATAGCTCACTCATTATTGGTCCTGGAGGTGAAACCAACCTCTTGGAAATCAAGGGCTGACAATCTTTTGATGTGGTCAGATTTGACCTTGGGCCCCTCCTTCAAGGTCAAATGAGGATAGCCAAACTTAAAAGTACTTATAACTCGCTTATTATATCCCCGGATGAAAGTCGGGGATACTTGGGATTCAGTGCGGTCACGCTGCCACTGTCGAGATTTCGTTTCGGATGCAATAACTTAAAAATATTTTAGTTAGACCCTTTCAAATTTGGTATGTGGGTATATATGGACAATGCCATGAACGCTATTGTTTTGTGACCTTGACCTTCAATTTCAAGGTCACTGGTGACCTCTTAAAAGGTCAGATTTGGGCCATTTTTTACATCTTGGCCTGGGGCCACGTCGGCAGAGTGGTAACACTCTCGCCCCCCACCTCTGAGGCCGGGGTTCAATCCCCGTCACAGCCTTACGTAGTTGCTTGCCGTTGGTCGGCAGTTTACAGTACAGAACCCTAGCGAACTCTATGTACTGGTTTCCTCTGCCCTTCCAACTACCCATCGTGATATGACCTGTACAGTGTTGAAAGCTACGTAAAACCCCAACTATGTAAATAAATACATCTTGGCTAGGGACGTCATCATCTAGAAGTTTGCTGTCTCGATACCGTGAGTAAAACAGTGGGCGATATCACGGTAGTTATCGCTAAGTTAATATCTACATTTCAACTTCGTATTTTTAATTCAAACCATTTTAAAACCGGTAAATTTTCATAAATAACATACCTTTTTACTTTATAAACCCTTTTGCTACTGAAGGAACATTATTCCACTGGACTGTAGCCATATGAAGTCATATGACATCTTAAACCACACTTTTGGTATCAGACAATAGAAAAAGTGTGAATTCTTTTTCACGAATCCACACTTTTAAGCTTCAGAATTCACACTTTTTAGGTAAAGAATCCACACTTTTTACATTACAAAATCACACTTTTTAAATTGTTTAATTTATTGGCCTTGATAACAATGTAATCAGGTAAACATAGTCTGACAATTTCAATGTTGATTTTAAAAGAATTTTGTTTTATGAGCCATAATGTCAACAATTTACACAACCACAGTAGTAAAACTACATATAAATGAAGCACTTCACTTATCAAAATATAAAAGCAATTCACAAAAGAAAATATTTGAGACTTGACACTGATTTTCAAAAAAGCAATCTTAATAATTGGAACAAGAATCACTTTCAACATTTATGATCAATTTTATAATCCATGGTATATTTGGTGATGTGTTGGAAGTGGCAGTTGTACAAGTCTCTTGTCAGAAAAATATCCAAATGTAAGATGGAGGATTATAAAGCTTCATTGGTGAACAAGCTTCTTAGGGTATCATGTATGACTGGAGCACAATTTTTCTTTATCCAACAATGCGAAACATTTGGTAAAAAACACCATGTGTGACCCACATCTATTTAAAATCATTTCCATAATGCTGTAGGTGTATCTGAATTGAGATGATATCATGCAAATCCTCAGCATGAAAATCCTCCATCCAAAGTGAAGCAGTGAATGAAATCCAGCAAGTCTGAAAATAAGTTTAGATAAATATACAATGAAATATTATTAGATGTTAAATCAAATTTGGGAACAGTATTTGATGTGATGGTGTTTGCGTGAGAACCTAGTACAGAATTTTGTTTTGTCATTTGATAGGGCAGTCATTAATTTCAATGTCAATATTTATATTGACATTTTTGACATTTAATTTACAATTTAATAAAATGTCTAAAGAACACAATGAAATGTAATGAAATCGAGCAAAAAAGTGAAATATCTTACCTTTTCACATCATTGTGCACAGTCCATTTCTGTTATGTATGTTTTTCAAAATCCTTTCAACCTATAATCACTGATATTTAAGCGTCCCGCAAGGGACGCTTGTTTGTGTATGGGAGAGCTTCAGGCTCCGGCGGCTCCGCCGGCCCCGCCGGCTCCGCATTTTGTTTTCCTTATAACTCTGTAACCGTTAGGCGGAATCTTTTCAAATTTGGCAGGTTTAGGCAGTAGCCTTGGGGAATTTTTTTGAATATGCTGCAGTGACATTTCAACCAATCAGAGAGGTCACATGACCAAAAATGTCTTTTTTCGATGGGGAAGCTTGTCCGGATGATAACTTGAAAGGAATTTTATCAATTCACCTGAAACTTGGCAAATACATGCATTCTATTAAAATCTGGAAATCATTAGATTTTGGCATTGATTGGTCAGGAAATGGCCGAGTAATTAATGATTAATTAATCATTACGAATTTTCCAAATAAGGAAAACACAAAAATGCTTATATCTCGAAAACCGTGCTAGATAGAGCGATTTCGACGAAATTTTTGACCCGTAGGGTATCTCTGCGGAGTAGTTTTCCCAATTTTCAAAAAATTTTTGTCTCGCCCAAAATGGCGGCCATTTTGAATTTTCGAAATTTTCGCAAAAATTGCAAAACACAAAAATGCTTATATCTCAAAAACCGTGCTAGATAGAGCAATTTCGACAAAATTTTTGATCCGCAGGATATCTCTGTAGAGTACTTATCCCAATTTTGAAAAAATTTTTATCTCGCCAAAAATGGCGGCCATTTTGAATTTTCGAATTTTTCGCAAAAATTGCAAAACATAAAAATGCTTATATCTCGAAAACCCTGCAAGATAGAGCGATTTCAACGAAATTTTTGACCCACAGGGTATATCTGCAGAGTAGCCATGCCAATTTTCAAAAAAATTTTGTCTTGCTAAAAATGGCGGCCATTTTGAATTTTCGACTTTTTGCACAAAAATTGCAAAACACAAAAATGCTAATATTTCGAAAACCGTGCTACATAGAGCGATTTCGACGAAATTTTTTATCTTCAGGGTATCTCTGCAGAGCAGCTATCCCAAAGAGCTTTCACTTGGTGAAGTTTCAGACCCATAGCTAATTGCTCACCTACTCAAAAAGAGTAAATGCGAATTACCTCTAAAAGTATTGCAGATGGCCAATTTTTCTCAAATAACTCATTCACCTACTTCTGGAAGAGCTTTCACTTGGTGAAGTTTCAGACCCGTAGCTAATTACTCACCTACTCAAAATGAGTAAATGCTAATTATCTCAAAAACTATTGCGGATACCCAATTTTTATCAAATAACTCATTCATGTACTTTTGGGAGAGCTTTCACATGGTGAAGTTTCAGACCCATAGCTAATTACTCACCTACTCGAAATGAGTAAATGCTAATTATCTCTAAAAGTATTGCAGATAGTCAATTTTTCTCAAATAACTCATTCATCTACTTTTGGAAGAGCTTTCACATGGTGAAGTTTCAGACCCATAGCTAATTACTCACCTACTCAAAATGAGTAAATGCGAATTCTCTCTAAAAGTATTGCAGATAGCCAATTTTTCTCAAATAACTCATTCACCTACTTTTGGAAGAGCTTTCACTTGGTGAAGTTTCAGACCCGTAGCTAATTACTCACCTACTCAAAATGAGTAAATGCTAATAATCTGTAAAAGTTTTGCAGATAGCCAATTTTTCTCAAATAACTCATTCATCTACTTTGGGGAGAGCTTTCACTTGGTGAAGTGTCAGACCTGTAGCTAATTTCTCACCTACTCAAAATGAGTAAATGCTAAATATCTCTAAAAGTATTGCAGATAGCCAATTTTTCTGAAATAACTCATTCATTTACTTTTGGAAGAGCTTTCACATGGTGAAGTTTCAGACCCATAGCTAATTACTCGCCTACTCAAAATGAGTAAATGCGAATTATCTCTAAAAGTATTGCAGATAGCCAATTTTTCTCAAATAACTCATTCATCTACTTTTGGAAGAGCTTTCACATGGTGAAGTTTCAGACCCATAGCTAATTACTCACCTACTCAAAATGAGTAAATGCGAATTCTCTCTAAAAGTATTGCAGATAGCCAATTTTTCTCAAATAACTCATTCATCTACTTTTGGGAGAGCTTTCACTTGGTGAAGTTTCAGACCCGTAGCTAATTACTCACCTACTCAAAATGAGTAAATGCTAATTATCTCTAAAAGTATTGCAGATAGTCAATTTTTCTGAAATAACTCATTCATCTACTTTTGGAAGAGCTTTCACTTGGTGAAGTGTCAGACCTGTAGCTAATTACTCACCTACTCAAAATGAGTAAATGCTAAATATCTCTAAAAGTATTGCAGGTAGCCAATTTTTCTCAAATAACTCATTCACCTACTTTTGGGAGAGCTTTCACTTGGTTAAGTTTCAGACGCGTAGCTAGTTACTCACCTACTCAAAATTAGTAAATGCCAATTATGTCTAAAAGTATTGCAGATAGTCAATTTTTCTCAAAGAACTCATTCATATACTTTTGGAAGACCTTTCACTTAGTGAGGTTTTAGACCCCTAGCTAATTTTTCACCTACTCAAAATGAGTAAATGTGAATTATCTCTAAAAGTATAGAAGATAGCCAATTTTTCTCAAATAACTCATTCACCTACTTTTGCGAGAGCTTTCACTTGGTGAAGTGTCAGACCTGTAGCTAATTTGTCACCTACTCAAAATGAGTAAATGCAAATTATCTCTAAAAGTATTGCAGATAGCCAATTTTTCTCAAATAACTCATTCATCTACTTTTGGAAGAGCTTTCACATGGTGAAGTTTCAGACCCATAGCTAATTACTCACCTACTCAAAATGAGTAAATGCGAATTCTCTCTAAAAGTATTGCAGATAGCCAATTTTTCTCAAATAACTCATTCATCTACTTTTGGGAGAGCTTTCACTTGGTGAAGTTTCAGACCCGTAGCTAATTACTCACCTACTCAAAATGAGTAAATGCTAATTATCTCTAAAAGTATTGTGGGTACCCAATTTTTCTCAAATAACTCATTCATCTACTTTTGGAAGAGCTTTCACATGGTGAAGTTTCAGACCCATAGCTAATTACTCACCTACTCAAAATGAGTAAATGCGAATTCTCTCTAAAAGTATTGCAGATAGCCAATTTTTCTCAAATAACTCATTCATCTACTTTTGGGAGAGCTTTCACTTGGTGAAGTTTCAGACCCGTAGCTAATTACTCACCTACTCAAAATGAGTAAATGCGAATCATCTCTAAAAGAATTGCAGATACCCAATTTTTCTCAAATAAGTCATTCATCTACTTTTGGGAGAGCTTTCACTTGGTGAAGTTTCACGCCCGTAGCTAATTACTCACCTACGCAAAATGAGTAAATACAAATTATCTCTAAAAGTATTGCAGATAGCCAATTTTTCTCAAATAACTCATTCATCTACTTTTGGAAGAGCTTTCACATGGTGAAGTTTCAGACCCATAGCTAATTTCTCACCTACTCAAAATGAGTAAATGCGAATTATCTCTAAAGGTATAGGAGATAGCCAATTTTTCTCAAATAACTCATTCATCTACTTTTGGGAGAGCTTTCACTTGGTGAAGTTTCAGACCTGTAGCTAATTTCTCACCCGCTCAAAATGAGTAAATACTAATTATCTCTGAAAGTATTGCAGATAATCAATTTTTCTCAAATAACTCATTCATCTACTTTTGGAAGAGCTGTCACATGGTGAACTTTCAGACCCATAGCTAATTACTCACCTATTCAAAATGAGTAAATGAGAATTATCTCTAAAAGTATTGCAGATAGCCAATTTTTCTCAAATAACTCATTCATCTACTTTTGAAAGAGCTTTCACATGGTGAAGTTTCAGACCTGTAGGTAATTACTCACCTACTCAAAATGAGTAAATGCTAATTCTCTCTAAAAGTATTGCAGATAGCCAATTTTTCTCAAATAACTCATTCACCTACTTTTGGCAGAGCTTTCACTTGGTGAAGTTTCAGACTCGTAGCTAATTACTCACCTACTCGAAATGAGTAAATGCTAATTATCTCTAAAAGTATTGCAGATAGTCAATTTTTCTCAAATAACTCATTCATCTACTTTTGGAAGAGCTTTCACATGGTGAAGTTTCAGACCCATAGCTAATTACTCACCTACTCAAAATGAGTAAATGCGAATTCTCTCTAAAAGTATTGCAGATAGCCAATTTTTCTCAAATAACTCATTCACCTACTTTTGGAAGAGCTTTCACTTGGTGAAGTTTCAGACCCGTAGCTAATTACTCACCTACTCAAAATGAGTAAATGCTAATTATCTGTAAAAGTATTGCAGATAGCCAATTTTTCTCAAATAACTCATTCATCTACTTTGGGGAGAGCTTTCACTTGGTGAAGTGTCAGACCTGTAGCTAATTTCTCACCTACTCAAGATGAGTAAATGCTAAATATCTCTAAAAGTATTGCAGATAGCCAATTTTTCTGAAATAACTCATTCATTTACTTTTGGAAGAGCTTTCACATGGTGAAGTTTCAGACCCATAGCTAATTACTCGCCTACTCAAAATGAGTAAATGCGAATTATCTCTAAAAGTATTGCAGATAGCCAATTTTTATCAAATAACTCATTCATCTACTTTTGGAAGAGCTTTCACATGGTGAAGTTTCAGACCCATAGCTAATTACTCACCTACTCAAAATGAGTAAATGCGAATTCTCTCTAAAAGTATTGCAGATAGCCAATTTTTCTCAAATAACTCATACATCTACTTTTGGGAGAGCTTTCACTTGGTGAAGTTTCAGACCCGTAGCTAATTACTCACCTACTCAAAATGAGTAAATGCGAATTATCTCTAAAAGTATTGCAGATACCCAATTTTTCTCAAATAAGTCATTCATCTACTTTTGGGAGAGCTTTCACTTGGTGAAGTTTCACGCCCGTAGCTAATTACTCACCTACTCAAAATGAGTAAATACAAATTATCTCTAAAAGTATTGCAGATAGCCAATTTTTCTCAAATAACTCATTCATCTACTTTTGGAAGAGCTTTCACATGGTGAAGTTTCAGACCCATAGCTAATTTCTCACCTACTCAAAATGAGTAAATGCGAATTATCTCTAAAGGTATAGGAGATAGCCAATTTTTCTCAAATAACTCATTCATCTACTTTTGGGAGAGCTTTCACTTGGTGAAGTTTCAGACCTGTAGCTAATTTCTCACCCGCTCAAAATGAGTAAATACTAATTATCTCTAAAAGTATTGCAGATAGCCAATTTTTCTCAAATAACTCATTCATCTTCTTTTGGAAGAGCTTTGACATTGTGAAGTTTCAGACCCGTAGCTACTTACTCGCCTACTCAAAATGAGTAAATGCGAATTCTCTCTAAAAGTATTGCAGATAGCCAATTTTTCTCAACTAACTCATTCATCTACTTTTGGAAGAGCTTTCACATGGCAAAGTTTCAGACCCATAGGTAATAACTCACCTACTCAAAATGAGTAAATGCGAATTATCTCTAAGAGTATTGCATATAGCCTATTTTTCTCAAATAACTCATTCACCTACTTTTGGGAGAGCTTTCACATGGTGTAGTTTCAGACCTGTAGCTAATTACTCACCTACTCAAAATGAGTAACTGCGAATTATCTCTAAAAGTATTGCAGCTAGCCAATTTTTCTCAAATAACTCATTCATGTACTTTTAGGAGAGCTTTCACTTGGTGAAGTTTCAGACCTGTAGCTAATTACTCACCTACTCAAAATGAGTAAATGCGAATTATCTCTGAAAGTATTGCAGATAGTCAATTTTTCTCAAATAACTCATTCATCTACTTTTGGAAGAGCTGTCACATGGTGAACTTTCAGACCCATAGCTAATTACTCACCTATTCAAAATGAGTAAATGAGAATTATCTCTAAAAGTATTGCAGATAGCCAATTTTTCTCAAATAACTCATTCATCTACTTTTGAAAGAGCTTTCACATGGTGAAGTTTCAGACCCGTAGGTAATTACTCACCTACTCAAAATGAGTAAATGCGAATTCTCTCTAAAAGTATTGCAGATAGCCAATTTTTCTCAAATAACTCATTCACCTACTTTTGGCAGAGCTTTCACTTGGTGAAGTTTCAGACCCGTAGCTAATTACTCACCTACTCGAAATGAGTAAATGCTAATTATCTCTAAAAGTATTGCAGATAGTCAATTTTTCTCAAATAACTCATTCATCTACTTTTGGAAGAGCTTTCACATGGTGAAGTTTCAGACCCATAGCTAATTACTCACCTACTCAAAATGAGTAAATGCGAATTCTCTCTAAAAGTATTGCAGATAGCCAATTTTTCTCAAATAACTCATTCACCTACTTTTGGAAGAGCTTTCACTTGGTGAAGTTTCAGACCCGTAGCTAATTACTCACCTACTCAAAATGAGTAAATGCTAATTATCTGTAAAAGTATTGCAGATAGCCAATTTTTCTCAAATAACTCATTCATCTACTTTGGGGAGAGCTTTCACTTGGTGAAGTGTCAGACCTGTAGCTAATTTCTCACCTACTCAAAATGAGTAAATGCTAAATATCTCTAAAAGTATTGCAGATAGCCAATTTTTCTGAAATAACTCATTCATTTACTTTTGGAAGAGCTTTCACATGGTGAAGTTTCAGACCCATAGCTAATTACTCGCCTACTCAAAATGAGTAAATGCGAATTATCTCTAAAAGTATTGCAGATAGCCAATTTTTCTCAAATAACTCATTCATCTACTTTTGGAAGAGCTTTCACATGGTGAAGTTTCAGACCCATAGCTAATTACTCACCTACTCAAAATGAGTAAATGCGAATTCTCTCTAAAAGTATTGCAGATAGCCAATTTTTCTCAAATAACTCATTCATCTACTTTTGGGAGAGCTTTCACTTGGTGAAGTTTCAGACCCGTAGCTAATTACTCACCTACTCAAAATGAGTAAATGCGAATTATCTCTAAAAGAATTGCAGATACCCAATTTTTCTCAAATAAGTCATTCATCTACTTTTGGGAGAGCTTTCACATGGTGAAGTGTCACGCCCGTAGCTAATTACTCACCTACTCAAAATGAGTAAATACAAATTATCTCTAAAAGTATTGCAGATAGCCAATTTTTCTCAAATAACTCATTCATCTACTTTTGGAAGAGCTTTCACATGGTGAAGTTTCAGACCCATAGCTAATTTCTCACCTACTCAAAGTGAGTAAATGCGAATTATCTCTAAAGGTATAGGAGATAGCCAATTTTTCTCAAATAACTCATTCATCTACTTTTGGGAGAGCTTTCACTTGGTGAAGTTTCAGACCTGTAGCTAATTTCTCACCCGTTCAAACTGAGTAAATACTAATTATCTCTAAAAGTATTGCAGATAGCCAATTTTTCTCAAATAACTCATTCATCTTCTTTTGTAAAAGCTTTGACATTCTGAAGTTTCAGACCCGTAGCTACTTACTCGCCTACTCAAAATGAGTAAATGCGAATTCTCTCTAAAAGTATTGCAGATAGCCAATTTTTCTCAAATAACTCATTCATCTACTTTTGGAAGAGCTTTCACATGGCAAAGTTTCAGACCCATAGGTAATAACTCACCTACTCCAAATGAGTAAATGCGAATTATCTCTAAGAGTATTGCATATAGCCTATTTTTCTCAAATAACTCATTCACCTACTTTTGGGAGAGCTTTCACATGGTGAAGTTTCAGACCTGTAGCTAATTACTCACCTACTCAAAATGAGTAACTGCGAATTATCTCTAAAAGTATTGCAGCTAGCCAATTTTTCTCAAATAACTCATTCATCTACTTTTGAAAGAGCTTTCACATGGTGAAGTTTCAGACCCGTAGGTAATTACTCACCTACTCAAAATGAGTAAATGCTAATTATCTCTAAAAGTATTGTGGGTACCCAATTTTTATCAAATAACTCATTCATCTACTTTTGGAAGAGCTTTCACATGGTGAAGTTCCAAACCTGTAGGTAATTACTCACCTACTCAAATGAGTAAATGCGAATTATCTCTAAAAGTATTGCAGATAGCCAGTATTTTTCAAATAACTCACTTCACCTATATTTTGGGAGAACTTTCAATTAGTGAATTTTCAGATCCATATCTAATTACTCACCTACTCAAAATGAGTAATTGCCTATTATCACTAAAAGTATTGCAGATAGCCAGTATTTCTCAAATAACTCATTCACCTACATTTTGGAGATATTTCACATGCTAAAGTTTTTTTATGAATTATTAAAATAATTTTTAATGCATTAAAATTAATGAAATCATGCACTAAATCGATTATAACTTGAAAAGTATTGTATTTAGAGCATTTTGTTAAAATATGTTATTCACCTACTTTTTCCCACAGCAACAACATGGTGAGTAACTTGGGTGTCTATCTCAATAGATAAGTGAGTAATAGCTACTTTTGGATTTTTCACTAACTTCCATCATGAGTGAAATCACTTGTAACTTGAAAACTATTGCATTTAGACCTTCAGGGTAGTACAAAAGTGTCCTATGCAAAGGGGAAAGATTTCAATTTTCGCCACTTTTGGCGGCCATCTTGGATTTTAGCGGAAAAAAATGAAAAAGTGTGAATATCTCGAAAACCATAAGAGATAGAGCGATTTCGAGCGAATTTTTGACCTGCAAGGTAGTACAAGAATGTCCTGTGCAAAGGGGTAAAATTTCAATTTTCACCACTTTTGGCAGCCATCTTGGATTTTTGCGGAAAATGGAAAAGTGTGAATATCTCTAAAACCGTAAGAGATAGAGCGATTTCAAACGAATTTTTGACCAGAAGGGTAGCACAAGAGTGTCCTGTGAAAAGGGGAAAAATATCGATTTTCGCCACTTTTGGCGGCCATTTTGGATTTTTGCGGAAAATAGAAAAGTGTCAATATCTCGAAAACCGTAAGAGATAGAGCGATTTCGAGCAAATTTTTGACCTGCAGGGTGGTACAAGAGTCTCCTGTGCAAAGGGGGAAAATTTCAATTTTCGCCACTTTTGGCGGCCATCTTAGATTTTTGCGGAAAATGAAAAAGTGTCAATATCTCAAAAACCGTAAGAGATCGAGCGATTTCGAGCGAATTTTTGACCCGCAGGGTGATACAAGAGTGTTCTGTCCAAAGGGGAAAAATTTCATTTTTCGCCACTTTCGGCGGCCATCTTGGATTTTTGCTGAAAATGAAAAAGTGTCAATATCTCAAAAACCGTAAGAGATCGAGCGATTTCGAGTGAATTTTTGACCCGCAGGGTGATACAAGAGTGTCCTGTCCAAAGGGGAAAAATTTCATTTTTCGCCACTTTCGGCGGCCATCTTGGATTTTTGCTGAAAATGGAAAAGTGTCAATATCTCAAAAAGCGTAACAGATAGAGCGATTTCAAGCGAATTTTCGACCTGCAGGATGGTACAACAGTGTCCTATGCAAAGGGGAAAAAATTCAATGTAGTATTTCTTCCCCTGCGGTACTCGGCGGGAGATACATACCGCGGCAGTGGTCTTGTTGTAAGATGTTTCCTCTCCAGATCCCAGTACTACAGTGACAGTCCAAGGTCTTTTCTCATGCTTTTAACAACATTGGCCGGAAACTATTTTACCTCAAGAATGTATGACTAATATAACATCCCCCTTTTAGAATCATTATCAATTACACCAGTTTACAGACAATACTAAACCATTTTACAGACAAGGTTATTTCAGCACAAAATATTCAACAACAAAATTTATATGTGATTTTATGTAACCCAATGTTCAATGTTTAATATTCATTTACTATATTGTTTCAACTAAAATTTTATATACATGTCCAGTGTTCAATTTTCAATGTCCATTTACTAAAATATTTTTACTGGCTGTATCTCTGGCGTGTTTAACCTCTCAGGTGGTTTAGATACCCTTCCAGATCTTCTCAATGTGTTTGTCTGTCCATTAGTCTGTGTGCCATTTGTTTGTTCGTTCGTTTGTACATCTGGTATTTTCACCAATGACCTACGGTTTCGTCTGAATGTACCAGTGGGAGTGGTTGCCAGATAGGATCTCGGGGCATTTTCTGCTGGATCCTCTACAGTAGCTTCCTTGTTTGTATCTTTGATAATCACTTTGTCACCTTGTTTCAAAACCGGTAAGTCTCTTGCCAAATGTCTTAGATCGAAATTGGTTTTCATTTTCTCTTTGTATGTCACTTCTTTCTCCCTCACAGGCAATTCTTGCTGTGGCATTAATGTGTGCGGGGCCACTGGAAGTGTAGTTCTAAGTCTTCTCCCCATACACAACTCTGCTGGACTATATCCATTATGTATTGGCGTAGCTCTGTATGTAAGCAATGCCAAGTAAGGATCTTTGTTCTTCTTTAGTAGACCTTTCAGTGTTTTCACTGCTTGTTCAGCCATGCCATTTGATTGAGGATATTTTGGCGAAGAGGTAATATGGACAAATCCATATTCGCGACCGAACACATTCATTTCTGAATTTGCAAACTGAGGTCCATTGTCAGTCATTAACACTTCAACTATTCCATGACGAGCCATGATTGACTTCAGATGGTTAATAACTGTTGTGGCTCTTGTGTCTCCTAATTTGGCCATTTCCACATACCTGGAGTAGTAGTCAACAACTACTAGATAATTATGACCATTCAGCTCACACAGATCAGCGGCTGCTTTTTGCCAAGGTCTGTCCGGCAAGGAGATCGGCTTCAGTGGCTCTGCTGCTTGATGTCTGTGCTTTACACATGTTGTGCAGTTGGAGACCAAGTGCTCTATCTGTTTGCTTAATCCGGGCCACCACACGCTCTGGATTGCTCTTTGGCGACATTTGTCTATTCCCAAATGTCCGTCATGGATCCTATCCAGGATTTCCAAGCGCATACAGGTCGGAATCACTATCCTGTCATTCTTCAACAGCAGGCCATTGTGGACTGAAAATTCATCCCTGAACTGGTAGTATGCCACTAATGCACCAGGTATCCCTGTCTTGACAGGCCATCCTTCTTTTGCATACTGCATAAGTTTAAGTGTGATTTCGTCATCCTGTTGTAATTGCTTTATCTGCTCGAGTTTGTGGTCTGTACAGGGCAGATTTCCAACTACAGCTTGTATGTACTCTGTAGCTTGTTCGTGTAGAATTGAGGGCTGACTATCTTTGATTGGCGCACGTGACAAGCAGTCACTTGTGTGCATGTCTTTGCCTGGTACATGTGAAATTGTGTACTTATATCTCATCATTGACAGTCTAAACCTTACGATTCTTGGTGGTAACTGGTCAAGTGGCTTCTTGCCCAGTAGTGAAACCAAAGGTTTCTGGTCAGTCTCTAACTTCAAATTTTCCATTCCTAGGATAAACTGGTCAAACTTTTTGCAAGCCCATGCCATTGCCCCAGCTTCTTTTTCAATGATGCTGTAATTTTGTTCAGCCGGCGACAATGATTTTGAAGCATAAAACACAGGCTTGAATTCTTCATTAATGCCTGACCGCTGAAGTAGCACTGCACCATACCCATATTTGCTTGAATCACTGCGAATCTTGGTTTCATTACTCGGGTTGTACTTGGCAAGTACACTCGAGGAGCACAGTTCTTCCTTGACTTTTTGGAAGGCCTCATCCTGTGCAGCACCCCAGTGCCATTGATTCTTCTTACTGAGTAAGGCATGCAGTGGTTGTGTGCATTCTGCCAACCTTTGACAGAATTTTCCAAGTTGGTTGGCCATGCCTAGAAAGCGACGTAGCTCACTCACGTTTGTGGGTGTTGACATGCCTTTGAGTGCAAGAACTTTTCTGGGATCTGCGCGTATTCCCTCAGCCCCAATCTCGTGGCCCACAAAGGATATTGTTGACTTCATGAATTCACACTTATCCATGTTGAGGGTTACACCGGCATCTTGCAGCTTTTTCAGCACTGGAAACAGATACTGTTCATGAGATGCTTTGTCTGGAGAATACACACAGATGTCGTCAATCAGACCAGTTGTGTTCTTCATGTTACCGATGATTCCATTTATTTTTTTTCTGGTAGAATTCTGGCCCAGATGTTATTCCAAATGGAAGTTTACGATAGCAATATGCTGCAAATGGAGTGAGAAAGGAGGTCAGTAACTGTGACTCCTCTGCCAAGTTACACTGGAAGAACCCACTGTTGGCATCTAATTTAGTGAAAACTTTCCCATCACCCAGCTTGCAGAGAACTTCGTCCACTGTTGGCAGTTGGTACCTTGGTCTTATCACGTTTTTGTTCAGTTGTGTAAGATCGACACATACACATACTTTTCCTCCAGGTTTGGGGACGACCACCATACCACTCATCCAGGGACTTACTTCATTTTCTTGCGGCTTCCATCTTGTCAAGACAATCTTTGACTTTTGGTAGGAGTGGCTGTGCAATCCGTCTGGGAGCACTGATTGCCACAGGTTTACAGTTGGGAGATAGTTTGACACGATATTCCCCCTCCATCTGGCCTAATCCATTGAACAGCTTTGGAAACATGTCTTTAATTTTTGCTCTGTACCCAGCTCTTTCTGGGGATTCTTTGAGGACATCATTAGGGCAAGTGTTCACTTCATTTGTCCTCTTGAGAATTTTCAAACTTGAAATGGCAGGTTTACCAAGGAGTGGAGTCTTCAACTTGTCCACGATGTACAGTTTCTGAATACACCGGTCCTTTTGGCCATTTGCTACTTCGCACTGCAGTACACCAATCACGTTGAGAGGCTGTGAATTGGCTCCTAGGAGGACTTTATCTGGTTTGGACAGAGGAATGTTGCTTGCAACATTTCGGTAATCTTTCTCGCTTACCACTGTGACGTCAGCTCCACAATCAATTTTGAATGTGAGCGGCTTGTTGTTCACTAACAAGTTAATGTCCCAGTTTATATCCCTTTCCTCTGACACTGTCACCGTTCCAAGAAACTCACTTTCTGTGTTTTCTGCCTCCACTTGCTTCACACTTGAGCCTTTTGTGCGACACATTTTCTGCCAATGCCCAACAAGATTACACTTTCTGCACCTTGATTCGCGAGCTGGGCATTCCTCTCGCTTATGCGATTGCAAACCACACCGCTGACACTTTTTGTCTTTCTTGCCATATTTGGCATTGTTCACTTTTTGCGGCTGGCTCTGTCTCCTGACTGTATCAGCTCTAGCTGCTGCTGGGATATCCTGAAGGAGCGAGGACTGTTTCTTGATCAGCTCTTTAGATCTGACCTTTTCTAAGGTTGTTTTAAGAGTGAGTTTGTCATCCAGCTGTAGAGACTCGCTGAGATTTGTGTCCCTAATGCCAACAACGATGCGGTCTCTTAAAAAATCTTCATGCAGTTCCCCATACTCACAGGTTTCGATGAGAGCATATAAGTCTGTAATAAAGGATTCAATGGTCTCTCCTTCTTGCTGGACCCTTCTATTGAACCTAGCCCTTTCAAAGATCATGTTTTTTCTCACTTTGAAGTGTTTGTCGAACTTATCCTTCACAGTCTTATACACTTTCATTTCATCCTCTGTTAATCCAAAAATTGGGAGTATATCCTCAGCTTGGGAACCCAGACAATATATCAGAGTGTCTACTTTATCCTCATCATCAGTTGTTTTGCTTACACTCCGATATCTTTCAAATCTCCTTATCCAACGCATCCATTCTTCAGGTTTTTGAAAATTAAATTTCTCTGGAGGAACAATTGCACCGGTAGCCATGATTTTTAACTTATGTTCGTCTCTACGCTGCCACCATGTAAGATTATTGATATAACTTTATAGTTATGTCCACCCCCCTGGGGGGTGGATATATTATTTTTGCTTTTTTCGCCGTCCGATGTCCGATGTCCGATGTCCGGCGTCCGGCGTCCGATGTCCGGCGTCACGCATGGTTTCCGCTCATTTAAAGGAAAAGTATTAGAGCTATTGTCACCAAATTTGGTATGCAGGCTTATTGGGTCAGTAGCTTGCTTGGGATTGCTTTTGGCTGTTGTACCTCTTTTGCTTACTGAGTAATACTTAAGTACAGCTATTTTCAGTACCCATTGGTTTCCGTGCATTTAAGCCAAAATAATTAAAGATATTTTACTACAATTTTGAATACAAGATTGTTATGTCCATAGCTCGCTTGGTATTGCATTTGGGACTGATAGCTTTGTCAGTACATGAGTAATAGCCATTTAGGTACTTCATTGTGTATTTTCAGTACTACTTTTGAGTAATTTGCTTCTATCTCCTTAACCGTGCGAGATAGAGCGATTTCGGCAAAATTTTCGACCCGCAGGGTATCTCAGGAGTGTACTCTTTGCAATTTTCAAAAAATTTTCCCCTCCCCAAAAATGGCGGCCATTTTGAATTTTCGAATTTTTGCCAAAAATGGCAAAACACAAATTTCCTTCTATCTCCTTAACCGTGCGAGATAGAGCGATTTCGTCGAAATTTTCAACCCGCAGGGTATCTGAGGAGTGTACTCTTTGCAATTTTCAAAAAATTTTCCCCTCCCCAAAAATGGCGGCCATTTTGAATTTTCGAATTTTTGCCAAAAATGGCAAAACACAAATTTGCTTCTATCTCCTTAACCGTGCGAGATAGAGCGATTTCATCGAAATTTTCGATCCACAGGGGATCTAAGGAATGCAATCTTTGCAATTTTCCAAAAATTTTCCCCTCCCCAAAAATGGCGGCCATTTTGAATTTTCGAATTTTTGCCAAAAATGGCAAAACACTAATTTGCTTCTATCTCCTTAACCGTGCGAGATAGAGTGATTTCGTCGAAATTTTCGACCCACAGGGTATCTAAGGAATGCAATCTTTGCAATTTTCCAAAAAATTTTCCCCTCCCCAAAAATGGCGGCCATTTTGAATTTTTGAATTTTTGCCAAAAATGGCAAAACACAAATTTGCTTCTATCTCCTTAACCGTGCGAGATAGAGCGATTTCGTCGAAATTTTCGACCCACAGGGTATCTGACGAGTGTGCTCTTTGCAATTTTCAAAAAATTTTCCCCTCCCCAAAAATGGCGGCCATTTTGAATTTTCGAATTTTTGCCAAAAATGGCAAAACACAAATTTGCTTCTATCTCCTTAACCGTGCCAGATAGAGCGATTTCGTCAAAATTTTCGACCCACAGGGTATCTGACCATTGTACTCTTGGTAATTTTTAAAAAAATTTCCCTTCCCCAAAAATGGCGGCCATTTTGAATGGCAAAACACAAATTTGCTTCTATCTCCTTAACCGTGCGAGATACAGCGATTTCGTCGAAATTTTCGACCCACAGGGTATCTAAGGAATGTAATTTTTGCAATTTTCAAAAAATTTTCCCCTCCCCAAAAATGGCGGCCATTTTGAATTTTCGAATTTTTGCCAAAAATGGCAAAACACAAATTTGCTTCTATCTCCTTAACCATGCGAGATAGAGCGATTTCGTCAAAATTTTCGACCCACAGGGTATCTGACCATTGTACTCTTGGTAATTTTTAAAAAAATTTCCCCTCCCCAAAAATGGCGGCCATTTTGAATTTTCGAATTTTTGCCAAAAATGGCAAAACACAAATTTGCTTCTATCTCCTTAACCGTGCGAGATAGAGCGATTTCGTCGAAATTTTCGACCCACAGGGTATCTAAGGAATGTAATATTTGCAATTTTCAAAAAATTTTCCCCTCCCCAAAAATGGCGGCCATTTTGAATTTTCGAATTTTTGCCAAAAATGGCAAAACACAAATTTGCTTCTATCTCCTTAACCATGCGAGATAGAGCAATTTCGTCGAAATTTTCGACCCACAGGGTATCTGAGCATTGTACTCTTGGTAATTTTTTAAAAATTTCCCCCTCCCCAAAAATGGCGGCCATTTTGAATTTTCGAATTTTTGCCAAAAATGGCAAAACACAAATTTGCTTCTATCTCCTTAACCGTGCGAGATACAGCGATTTCGTCGAAATTTTCGACCCACAGGGTATCTAAGGAATGTAATATTTGCAATTTTCAAAAAATTTTCCCCTCCCCAAAAATGGCGGCCATTTTGAATTTTCAAATTTTTGCCAAAAATGGCAAAACACAAATTTGCTTCTATCTCCTTAACCATGCGAGATAGAGCGATTTCGTCGAAATTTTCGACCCACAGGGTATCTGAGCATTGTACTCTTGGTAATTTTTTAAAAATTTTCCCCTCCCCAAAAATGGCGGCCATTTTGAATTTTCGAATTTTTGCCAAAAATGGCAAAACACAAATTTGCTTCTATCTCCTTAACCGTGCGAGATAGAGCGATTTCGGCAAAATTTTCGACGCACAGGGTATCTAAGCAATCCAATCTTTGCAATTTTCAAAAAATTTTCCCCTCCCCAAAAATGGCGGCCATTTTGAATTTTCGAATTTTTGCCAAAAATGGCAAAACACAAATTTGCTTCTATCTCCTTAACCGTGCGAGATAGAGCGATTTCGTCGAAATTTTCGACCCACAGGGTATCTAAGGAATGTAATCTTTGCAATTTTCAAAAAATTTTCCCCTCCCCAAAAATGGCGGCCATTTTGAATTTTCGAAGTTTTGCCAAAAATGGCAAAACACAAATTTCCTTCTATCTCCTTAACCATGCGAGATAGAGCGATTTCGTCAAAATTTTCGACCCACAGGGTATCTGAGCATTGTACTCTTGGCAATTTAAAAAAAAATTTCCCCTCCCCTAAAATGGCGGCCATTTTGAATTTTCAAATTTTTGCCAAAAATGGCAAAACACAAATTTGCTTCTATCTCCTTAACCGTGCGAGATAGAGCGATTTCGTCGAAATTTTCGACCCACAGGGTATCTAAGGAATGTAATATTTGCAATTTTCAAAAAATTTTCCCCTCCCCAAAAATGGCAGCCATTTTGAATTTTCGAATTTTTGCCCAAAATGGAAAAACACAAACTGGCCTTAACCGTGCAAAATAGAGTTATTTTGTTGAAATTTTCGACCCATAGGGTATCTAAGAAATGTACTCTTGGCAATTTTCAAAAAAATTTCCTTTTCCCAATAATGGCGGCCATTTTGAATTTTCAAATTTTTGCCAAAAATAGAAAAACAGGAATTTGCTTCTATCTTCTTAACCGTGCAAGATAGAGTGATTTCGTCAAAATTTTCAACCCAACCAATGCAAAAAGGCATGAAGCTGAAATAATTTACATCTACACTAACAAATATTTAAGCATCATTGATATATTTTACAAATGAAACAGGGTCTTGTAAGACTACTGTACAATTTGGGCAAAAGGTTCATGGGTGGACATTACACATGATAATGTGTGTTCTTCTATGCTATCCTGTTTCTATTCGCATCTACTATCAACAGGGCGGCCTATTTCTAGTTTTATGTAGAGTCTAGATAAAGGCTATGCTATTTTATTGTAAGATGTTTCCTCTCCAGATCCCAGTACTACAGTGACAGTCCAAGGTCTTTTCTCATGCTTTTAACAACATTGGCCGGAAACTATTTTACCTCAAGAATGTATGACTAATATAACAGTTGTAACTAGTTTTGAAGGTGTACCCTATTTTAAGGTAACCTTAAGCTCCCTTATATAAAAACTTATGTCCAGTTTACATTTTTTCTTTCTCCATGGAGTATACTGATATATATATCTCAAAAATTGGTTGATAGATTCAATTCAAATTTGGCATGTGGTTCTGACTGGTATTGAAGGTGTGTCATATTTTAAGGTGACCTTAAACTCCCATGTATAAAACAATTATGTTGAGTTTAAGTTTTTTTTTTACTTTTCAAGGAGAATACTGAAGGTAACTTAAGAAATTTCATTCAAGTTTTGCATGTATATGTAACTGGCCATAGATAAGTGCCATACATTAAGGTAACCTTAAACTCCCAGTAATAACACATTGTCAGTGTCATCGTAACTTCCTTTTCAGACATTATCTCAAAAGAGACATGATGGATGAAATTCAAATTTGGCATGTGAATGTAACTCATCCTCAAGGTATGCCCTTTTTAAAGGTGACCTTAAACTCCCACTAGTAACATACTTATATTGATTTTAAGTTTTTCAGTTTCCAGATGGTATCTTGAAAATTGGTTGATGGATTCAATTCAAATTTGGCATGTGGTTGTAACTGGTATTGAAGGTGTGTCCTATTTTAAGGTGACCGTAAACTCCCATGTATGAAAGATTTATGTTGAGATTAAATTTTTTTATTTTTTCATAGAGTATACTGAAGATACCATGAGAAATTTCATTCCAATTTTGCATGTATATGTAACTGGCCACAGGTAAGTGCCATACAATAAGGTGACCTTAAATTCCCAGTAATAACAGAATTATATGCACTTTACGCTTGGCAATTTTTCAACAGTATTTCAAACACTGTGCAATTCTAAGCTGATAATCTTTCAAGTTGTGGATGTAACAAACCGTGAACAAAACCTACAGGAAAAGATTCCCTTAAACTCCCTCGCATCTGCAAACTAACTCTTTCAGTTTAAGGTTGGGACAATTTTTTGGTTGTTAAAAATATTTGGTGTGCTAATTAAAAAGTTCTAAAAGTTCTTTTGTAAGGTTATATTAAATTCCTGATATTTCATAAACTTATGAGTTTAAGGTTGCATTTCTATTGTGTCACTAGTAGCTATGTTTGAGGACAAGTATGGTCAGTGTCGTTGTCTCACATCCTTTCCAGAGAGTATCTCAAAAATGGCATGATGGATTAAATTCCAATTTGGCATGTCCCCTGCCAAATTGTCCAGTAATAACCATGGTTAACCATTAATAAAGCAAGGTTAACCACGGTTAACCATGGTTGTATAACCTTGGTTTATCCCATGGTTGACCATGGTCTACCTTGGTCAACCATGGTTAAAATTTAACATTTTTGACAAATTGCGCCATGACCAACCATGGTTGCAAACCATGGTTTTAAGTAACCATGGTTTCTGACAATGGTCTACCATGGTTATTAATCATGGGTGACCATGGTTACAGACGACGATTGTAGACCATGGTTAACTGTGGTATACCATGGTCTACCACGGTAAAAATTAAACATTTTTGACAAATCGCACCATTGCTAACCATGGTTGCTTCAAATAACCTTAGTTTGTGACAGTGGTTCACCATGGTTAGTAACCATAGTCACCCATGGTTGTAAACCATGGTTACCGTAATACACCATGGTTGACTGTGGTTCACCATGGTTATAAACTATGGCTGTTACAATGGTCTAACACAATAATAAACTTGAATTAAATGTGTTATTCAACAAAGTAATATCAATAATATATGTCATCTTAAATACTTACGCATAAACTCCAGATGGTTGCTCCAATTTTTAAATATACTTTATTTTACTGAAAGACATGACCAGTAATTTCATGTAACATTTAAAATATAAATCTTGTAACTGCAATATGTAATTATCTCAATATTCCCACAATCACAAGGGTATTTGATCCTTCTATTGATATTTGGCTTCATCTTAAAAGCCTTCTGGAGAGAAGTAAAAATGTAACCCTTTAGATTATATATCCTGTTATTCCATTGGTGAGTATGTACATGTATTCCTTGTATTCTTATCTGACATCAACTTATATGCCTATTTTGTAAGTATTATATATCTAGTTTCTTCTTTATTAACAAACCACTTGTATTATTCATGTCAATATAATACTTGTTTCATTCTATCCAAATAAAGTGAGCACTATATAAAACAAAAAGAAACAACAGTTTTATAATGCAACTTCTTGTTCACTTTTTCTTTTGTGTTTGAAATTCCCTCCTTTCTATAAAGACTTCCTATTGCCTGGCCAATCAAAATGCAAGATACAAAGATGACTCAACTAATCTTCTCTTTCACTGTTATCATAAGCTTGCCTATCTGTTGTTTAGGTGATAAAGAAAGAGCATCTCCCACACATCTGTTCATGGATTCAGTCTGTGTGTGGGATGATGTGCTAACCTGAACAAATACCCCCTGGCTATTTTGTTTGCATGTGGGGTGTTATATATACAAGGTCTATTGAGGCACTGGACCTAGTATAACAGAGTATCCTGTGTCATTTTCTTTGATAATGAATTAATCAGTCTTATGTGTCTTGTGTCTTATGTGATCATGCTAGAGTTCTGTATTTAGTGCATATTTGCTGTTTTGCATATATTCACTATCATGCAGATAATTCATTTAATTAAAAAGTAATCTATTCTTTTTATTATATATTTGGTTATTAAATGTATTATTTATATAAGACAGCATGCAATAAAGTACAAATTCAGTACAAACTAAAAAAATATGGACCTAACTTTAACTGTATAGTTCTGTCATAGGATTTTTAATGTACTTGTAACCTTATAATTTATAATATAATAAGCCACCATTAACTACATTCAAACCAAGGTTAATTTAGGTTTAACCATGGTTATTAAAACTTAACCATGGTTTTGCTTTCAACCATAACTTGAAAGCATGATCATCCATGGTTACTCGGTGTTTGAAACCATGGCTAACAATGGTTAACCATGGTCATAATTCTAACCATTTCCAAATATTGTCCGACAATGGTTTAACCATGGTTTCTCCCTTGGTTAACCATGGTTGACAGTGGTCAACCATGGTAACCATGGTCAACCATGGTTGACTTTTGGCAGGGGGTGCATGTAACT
The DNA here is from genome assembly GCA_964017235.1 of Sabellastarte sp. h YS-2021. Lineage (NCBI taxonomy): Eukaryota > Metazoa > Annelida > Polychaeta > Sabellida > Sabellidae > Sabellastarte > Sabellastarte sp. h YS-2021. Next base: position 147,858,475 of record OZ024931.1, read on the forward strand.
GGTCCTCAAGGTGTGCCCCATTTTAAGGTAACCTTAAACTCCCAGTAGTAACATACTTATATTGAGGTTAAGGTTATTCATTTCCAGACAGTATCTCAAAAATGGGTTGATGGATTCAAATTCAAATTTGCCATGTGGTTGTAACTGGTTTTCTAGGTGTACCCTATTTTAAGGTGACCTTAAACTCACACGTATTAAAAAGCTAATTGTTAAGTTTACATTTATTATTTTTCCATAGAGTACACTAAAAATAAATTAAGAAATTGCATCTAAATTTTGCCATGTATATGTAGTGTCATACAATAAGGTGACCTTAAACTACCAGTAATAACAGAATTATATTCACTTTAAGTTTGACAATTTTTAAACAGTATTTCAAATACTGTGCAATTCTATGCATGGTTCAGTTGTGGATGTAACAAACCTTGAACAGAACCTTCAGGAAAAGATTACCTTAAACTCCTTACCTTAAACTAACATTGTCTCTAAGGTTGGGCCAATTGTTTTGGTGTTTGGAAGATGTTTGATGTGCTGAGATTTTTTCATCAATATTCATCATGTACATATATTTAGATAAAAAAATAGGTCTCCTTTCTAAGGTTACAATAAATTGCTGATATTTTAGAAACTTATGAGTTTAAGGTTGTAACAGTTTGGTGTCACTCAGCTGTGATGGATCACCTATAGGACCAGCATCGTCATCACACTTTGTTTCTGGAAAATATGTCAAAAATTGCAAGTAGGATGAAATTCAAATTTGGCATGTGTGTGTTGCCGGTCATCAACATGTACCCTATTTTAAGATGACCTTAAACTCTCATTTATAACACATTTATTATCTCCCGCCGGCCGGGCGGGAGATTATAAAACTCATTCCGTGCGTGTGTACGTGTGTTATTGAGTGTGTGTCACGCTTTTATAAAGGGCTGTACATCACACTGGTTGTTTCTCCTTGGCCTTTTCAATGTTTTTTATGACCTTATTGCTTATGTCCTTTCATTTGATGCTGTTATTTCACACCTAGGACCATAGCTAAGTGAGTAATAGCAATGGTGGCTACTTTGAATAAAGTGCTCATAACTCCAAAACGACTGCATTTACAGTGTTTCTGTAAAATACATTGTTCAGCTACTTTCTCCATGCCTACAAGATGGTACCATTTTTAGGGTTCTATCTTCATAGCTAAGTGAGTAATAGCTATTTTCTGTTATTAACAATGAGCAAAATGAGTAAATTGATTTTGTCTTTGTAACTGTTACTTACAATATTGGCCTGAAATATGTTGTTCAACAACTCCTTCATGTACTATATCATGGTGAGGTGTCCAAGGTGTAGCACCATAGCTAACTGAGTAATAGCTATACTAAGTTTAACATTTGACCATTGAGCAAGTCACTTATAACTCAAAAACTATTGAATATAGAGGATTTTTGTCGAATATGTTGTTCACCTATCTTTTGGATATACTGTATTGTGAATTTTCACAGCTGTAACTCCATAGCTAACTGAGTAATAGCTACTTTGATGACAACCATAATGAGTAAATGGCTTATATCTTCAAAAGTATTGCAGCTACACAATTTTGTTCCAATATGTTGTTCAGCTACTATCTCCACAGCTACAACATGGTCACTAGTTTGGAAGTGTATCTCCATAGCTAAGTGAGTAATAGCTACTTTGTCAATTTTTAATGATAACCATAATGAGTAAATGCCTTATATCTTCAAAAGTATTGCAGCTACACAATTTCTCTCAAATAAGTTCATCTACTTTTTAAGTCATTCATCTACTTTTGGGAGAGCTTTCACATGGTGAAGTTTCAGACTCGTAGCTAATTACTCACCTACTGAAAATGAGTAAATGCGAATTATCTCCAAAAGTATTGCAGATAGCCAATTTTTCTCAAATAACTCGTTCACCTACTTTTGGGAGAGCTTTCACTTGGTGAAGTTTCAGACCCATAGCTAATTACTCACCTACTCAAAATGAGTAAATGCGAATTATCTCTAAAAGTATTGCAGATAGCCAATTTTTCTCAAATAACTCATTCACCTACTTTTGGGAGAGCTTTCACTTGGTGAAGTTTCAGACCCGTAGCTAATTACTCACCTACTCAAAATGAGTAAATGCGAAGTATCGCTAAAACTATTGCAGATAGCCAATTTTTCTCAAATAACTCATTCACCTACTTTTGGGAGAGCTTTCACTTGATGAAGTTTCAGACCCATAGGTAATTACTCACCTACTAAAATGAGGAAATGCGAATTATCTATAAAAGTATTGCAGATAGCCAATTTTTCTCAAATAACTCCTTCATCTACTTTTGGGAGAGCTTTAACATGGTGAAGTTTCAGACCCATAGCTAATTACTCACCTACTGAAAATGAGTAAATGCGAATTATCGCTAAAAGTATTGCAGATAGCCAATTTTTCTCAAATAACTCGTTCACCTACTTTTGGAAGAGCTTTCAGATGGTGAAGTTTCAGACCCATAGCTAATTATTCACCTACTGAAAATGAGTAAATGCGAATTATCTCTAAAAGTATTGCAGATGGCCAATTTTTCTCAAATAACTCATTCACCTACTTTTGGGAGAACTTTCACTTGGTGAAGTTTCACACCCATAGCTAATTACTCACCTACTCAAAATGAGTAAATGCGAATTATCGCTAAAAGTATTACAGATAGCCAATTTTTCTCAAATAACTTATTCACCTACTTTTGGGAGAACTTTCACTTGGTGAAGTTTCAGACCCATAGCTAATTACTCACCTACTCAAAATGAGTAAATGCGAATTATCGCTAAAAGTATTGCAGATAGCCAATTTTTCTCAAATAACTCATTCACCTACATTTGGGAGAGCTTTCACTTGGTGAAGTTTCAGACCCATAGCTAATTACTCACCTACTCAAAATGAGTAAATGCGAATTATCTGTAAAAGTATTGCAGATAGCCAATTTTTCTCAAGGAGTTTTGTCAAATATGTTGTTCACCTACTTTTTGATGTAGTGTGGCGGGAGATCATACCACGGCAGTGGTCTTGTATTGAATTTTACTTTGGCGATTTGTGAGCAATAGCTTAAAGATGGCTTCACAGATTCAAATCAGATTTGGTATGTGGATGTAACTGGTCAAGGTGTGGCCCACTTTAAGGTGATCTTAAACTTCTAGTGATAATATCACTATATTGAATTTAAATTTTTCAATTTCTGGAGAGTATTTCAATTCTGCATGACAGATTTAATTTAAATTTGGTATGTTGATGTATCTAGTCCTGAAGGTGTGCCCTATTTTAAGGTGACCTTAAACTCCCATGTGTAAAAGAATGTTACTGAGCTCAACTTTTTCTATGATTCCACAAAGTATACCAAAATGGCATGACATATTTGATCTATATTTTACAGGTACATGTAACTGATGTTGCAGAAATGCCCTGAGACTACATTGAGTTGACCTTTAACGCTCAGTAATGGCATAATTATAATTACTTTTCTTTTAAAATCTTTGATAATATCTTAAATTATGTTCAATAGATTTTAAGCACATTTAAATTTTGGCTGTAAGTAGCCTTGAACACAGTTTACATGACCTTAAACTCTTAACATTTGCATTGACTTACATTCAGTTTAAGGTTAGGGCAAATTTCTGTAATGTTTTGACAATATTAAAGTGATAGGTTAGAGTTTTTCATTTAAATTAAACATGTACATGTGTCTAGACCAAAACAGGATCTCTATTGTAATGTTACCATAAAAACCTAAAAGTTAAAAAAGTAAGTTTAAGGTTACAACTTATTTTAATTATTATATCCATCTTGCTGGACATGGCTATTATTTTTATTTTCCATCTGAATCACCCTTCATTGCTGCTCATTTACAGGTACAGTATTTTATGTGTCTCAACTAAATTTGGTGTGGAAGTTTAATGGCATGAGAGTTTGTGTGTGATTGCTTTCTCGGCAATATCTGGCAACAAGTGTTGCCATGGCAACACTTTTTTTCTGTTTCTTGGACATATAAATATTTTATGGGTTCTTTGCTTTCCATACCCCTGCACAGACTGCACCTGATTAGCTTTTTGGCAACACCTGGAAACAAGTGTTGCCATGGCAATAGAGTCGATTCAGTCTAGTTATGGAATTGTTATAGATTTCCTGTGGGTACACATGAAGATGACATTGCTGTTTTCACTTAAAAATTCACTCTTTGTCTCTAAAGTTGGATGAATTTTTTTTGGTTATTTACAGATGTTAATGTTTCTGATGAAGCTGAAGCGACAGCTGCTGAGACCATGCAGACAGTAGTAGTGCCTCCACTGGTTACGGTGGGTCATTCTCACAGTTTTCTTTATCTCTCTTGTGGAGGCAAAGCCTCAAAAAATGATAAAATCTTTTTGTGAAAAACCTATAATTTATTTGTACAGAATGCATATTCCACCAGAATTCATTGGTATTCAAAAGAAAATATGGTGTTTATAAAAGTTAAAGTGTTCCAATTCTTTGCACATTCCATGTTCTTATTTTTGGTGACCAACTGTAGTATAATTGCAGAGCTGTATCTCATTGTATAGCTGTGCAATAGCTACTTTGAGGTTCTAACTGTTGAGTAAATCAGTTTAACCCGTTCGCTACTGAAGGAACATTATTCCACCGGACTGTAGCCATGACGTCATATCACGTCAGAAACACCAATGAAGTAAAATAATAACTACCTTATACACTGTATTTGCGGTATTTTTCGGCATACTTCATTAGGAATTGATGAAAGTCGAATGGGAAAATTCGTGGGAATTCCCCAAATAAAAATAACCACGAGTAAACAATATGCAGGTATATGCCGTAAATACGGCAATATATACAGAAACCAGTAAAAATAGATGAAATGGTGAATTTTTTTTAAAATACAGCATAACTTTCATATAAAATGCTTAAAAAATCGGTTTAATACTGATACACCAAAGAAAACGTATAACAGTACACTGAAGGGAGAGAAGAAATATATATTATTACCGTCGACCCTTGGTCGACAGACATGGTCCCCTGTAATTAGTGGTAAAGACGGCAAACCGGATAGTTGGTTTCTATTCGATTTATATAAATGTAAACGAAATCCGGTGACAAAAGTCCAAGAACCGGTTCCCGAAAATGTCACATATTTCACATCTAGCATACAAAATATTGCACAGAAACGCTTAAATATATTTAATTGTTAATATTTTCCCAATATACACTGAAATAATACCCCAAATGTCTGACTTATCATAAAATAAACTGCATTTTAGTGGAAATATTTGTTCATGTACACGCACAGAAAATTTTACAGTTTGACGACAGTTTGGTGGAAACTAATTCGAACGAATCCGGTTTCAACCGAATTTTTGTTTTCGGGACCCGGTTTCAATATTTACTTTCGATCGTAACACTACCTGTAATACACATTGATGTCGACTGCTAGTCGACATACATGGTAGCGAAAGGGTTAACTTGAAAAATGTTGCATATATGGTATTTTGTTTAAATATGTCATTCAGCTACTTTTGGGTCAGCTATAACATAGTAAAATTACAGAACTGTAACTGATTGCATAGATGAGCAATAGCTATTTTCAGGTTCTAACTGTTGAGTAAATCAGTTGTATCTTTAAACTATTGCATTCAGAGAATTTTCCTTGAATACGTAATTCACCTACTTTTGGATGAGCTATAACATAAAATTGCACATCTGTAGCTGATTGCATAGCTGAACAGAAGCAACTTTGATGTTTTCAATTTTGAGTAAATCGGTTGTAACCTGGAAATTATTGCACTTAGAGAATTTTGTTTAAATATAATATTCATCTACTTTTGGGTCAACTTTACCAGAGTAAAATTGCAGACGTGTAGCTCATTGCATAGTTGTGCAAAAGCTACTTTGACATTGTTGAATAAATCAGTTGTAAGTCCAAAACTATTGCATTTAGAGTATTTTGTTTAATATGTTTTCCACCTACTTTTTACACCTTATAGTGAACTTGATACTTCTGAATACCTTTTGCATGGCACAACTTTTGTGCTCTTTTCTTCTTTCACTTCTACTCTGAAACTCAAAACACACAGCTGACACAAAATCCATTTACGGGCACTGATTACTTGTTAATATGTTGACCCCATTTGACCTGGAAGCAGAGGCCAAAGGTGAGATTTGACATTTACCAAAGATTTGCAGGATATGATTTCCAAGAAGTTGTTTTCACATTTTGAAGGTCTGGAACCAATAATATGGAGAAGTGTGTTTTTAATGTGATGACCCCATTTGACCTTGCTGTAAGGGTCTGAGGTCAAAGTCATCACTTTCTAAAGATTCACAGGCAATGATATTCTATAGGTTGTTTTCACATTGCTAACTGCAGAATGAATAAGTAAGGTAATACAAGGCTACTTGTATCTCACTGTGTTTAGCTAAGTGAGTAAGAGCCATTTAGCTGCTTAATTAGCTTTTTTGAGTAATATTTAGTTTTCTGTTCAATTAAAGGAGATATCTTAGTCAAATTTGGTAGGGAAGATTTGTGGGAAAACTATTGTAGCTAGACTTATCAAATTTGCAGGATATATTCATCATTACAAAATCTTGCCCAGGAATATTTTTAGCCTCATTTTGAAAAACAAGATGGCCGCACAGTCATTTTTTGACTTTCAGCAAGGACCTTTGTGACCCTTCTCCAGCATAAGGTACTATAGGTACAGATCTTAAATTTGCAAGATATGCATCATTACAAAGCTTGTCTGAAAATATTTTGGCTGCATTTGTTTGTCAGTAATTAAGCAAGGTGCAGAGATTTTCCTGTTACCCCCTCTAGAACAAAAGGTATTATAGACAGAGTTCTCAAATTTGCACGATATGTTCTTCATTATAAAAGATTGCCGGCCATTTTTGCCATCATTTCAATAAACCAGATGGCTGCCACGGGCATTTTTCCCACAAAGAAGACTTTAAAAGTGCTTTTAACATTCTTATTATTGGTCCTAGATGGGCTGGGAGTCTTCTGATGTGTTCACATTTGACCTTGGGCTCACCCTTCAATGTCAGACAAGGGTAGCCAAAAGTGCTTATAACTCTCTTACTATTGGTCCTAGAGTTTTACAATGTGAAACTGATCTATAGGAAATCATGGGCTGGGAGTCTTCTGATGTGGTCAGATTTGACCTTGTGCCCCTTATGCAAGGTGAAACAAGGATAGCCACACTTAAAAGTGCTCATATCTTGCTTATCGGTCCTAGATGTTTGCGATGTGAAACCAGCCTGTAGGAAATTAAATAAACAGGCAGAGGTAGTTCAGACCTCGGCCGCAGCTTCTAAGCCTGGGACTAGTGTGGTTAAGCTGGACCTACCACCTCCGAGACCCACCCCTAATACTCAAACCGACGATATGGATGTGTACTATGGTCCAGCACCTCCTCCAGGTCTCAGATATCTGATCATCAGAATGTCTTGGATCAGAATTCTAATGCTTCTGAGGAACCTTCTAAGGTCTCGGATGCATCTAATAGACACTCTCACTGTCATAGGAAGCATGATGTTGATCCGAGATCTGCCTCGGACCAATACTCTGATGAATCTGACCAACCTCGGATGTCGTCTACCAAACCCAAAAATCATGCTGACAAGAGTAAATATAAATCTAGGTCCAGATATGTATCATCTTCCTCAGAGGAAGACCAGCCTTCTGTGGCTAAACACAGGTCTTCTAAGCCCTCTAGGGAGTCCATGCCTAGGTCCTCAACTTCAATAATGGGTCTAGATGATGAGAAAGACTGTCAGGAGGTCAGACGAAGAGGTCCTTCCTCTATGCTCCCATTAAGCTGAGTTATCAAGGATACCTTTGATAAGTTTGAGCATGACTTCAAGGCCGCTAATTTTCCCGAAGGTAAATATATCAAACCTCCTCCTTCCACTACAAAGTGGTACAAGGTGGGACAGCCTTGTTATGAAGAGAAAATACAGGAGTTGAATACAGATTTCTCTAAAATCTGTATTACTCCAAAACCCTCTGGGGCCCCTATGGGCAAGGTTCCCTTACGAATTGGAACAGCAAGCTAGGCAAAATATATGCACTCTTAGCTACACTGCTGCCTTTGCCAAGACTTCTTCTTCTTGCAATGTCATTCTTGAGAAGTACCAACATAGCCTGAAGTCGACCTTTAAGAAGGTCAGATCTAAGATTCTGGAAGGTGCCAATCCTGAGAAAGTAGCCAAACATGGATATCTAGAAGCCTGTGAATACCTAGATCTTTGGAATAAGACTATTCTTATTCAACACAGACCTCTCACATGCCTTAGCAAATCCTTGGCCCATATACCCCAGTGGGAGCTATATTCCATGGGTAACACCGGCTTGCTTAGGCGCGATGCCGAAATGACCTTTTTGCATCCTCATTTAGGGGAAACGAGACGCCAAGAACTCAGGAATTCATCATTTTGGCATTCCTCCATGTACAAGTCACAACTTGTGAAGGAGGGAGAGGACTTCCTCCTCAAAAAAGGCACCTGAAAAGACTCACAGGGTTTTGCACCCTATCAAAATAAGCCCTTTTGTGGTCCCCACAAGAAAAGAGGCTCCTACAGGAAACGCCCTTATAGGGATAATTTCTCACAAAGCAGGAACCAATCATTTTCCTCAGGAAGGGGGAACCAACCTTCAGAGGCTCCAAGGGTCGTTTTTGACCCCACAACAGGGGACGAGGGTGTGGAAACCCCTCCCCCAATGACTCCTTCAAAGCCTCCCTCAGTCCGCCAGTAGGAGGTTGCCTCCGTTCTTTCAGAAGAGACTGGCAAACAAACAAATGTTCATCAAACGTGTTAAACATTATCACCAATGGCTATGTACTACCATTCCTTTCAAAGCCAAACTTGGTCAGATTTCCTCTGATTCTATCACAATGTAGGACCTCCCTGATTCCAGGGGAATTTGTTTCGTCAATAGACCTATCGGACACTTAACTTCACGTCCACATCCACCCAAACTCAAGGTAATACCTAAGGTTTTGCCACAGGTAACAGGTGTTCCAGTTCACCTCCCTTCCTTTTGGACTAGCCACAGCCCCCCAGGTCTTTATAATGATTATAAGGAAGTGAAGCTAATGGCTCTCTCCAGAGGACTCAGACTTCACCAATACCTGGACGACTGGGTTATCAGGTCCCAGTCTCAGGGGAAGCCCAAGTGAACACTCAGGCAGTGGTAGACATAACCCAGTCCTTGGGGTGGATAATAAATCAGGAAAAATCAGAACTGAAACCTACTCAGGTGTTTTCGTTCGTGGGCTACGAATACCATCTAGATTCAGCCCTTGTAAAACCCATTCAAGAGAGATGGCTCAAACTTCAGGATTTGATCCTGCGTCTCAAGTCAAAACGTGTTTTGACTGCAAGATGTTTGATGTCGCTAATTGGGTTGCTTGCATCAACAGAGAAAATGGTCCCGGAGGGACGCCTTCACATGAGGCCCTTTCAGTTTCACCTCAAGGAGCACTGGAAATATCCTCAGTCACTGGACTACCTCCTTCCTTGGACAGAAATGATTTCTGCACACCTAGACTCATGACAGAACCCCACAAATGTGATGATAGATGCGGACCTTCATCCCAAAGACCACAGCATCCAACTCTTTACCGATGCCACTGGCCCTTCAAAGCTTCAAGGACCAGTGTCAGAACCAAACTGTGCTAGTTGCGATGGCAACTGCGATGGTAGCCTACATAAACAAACAAGGAGGAACTCACTCAGCGGAGATGTGCGTGCTCCTGTGGAAGATCATTACATGGTGCCATCATTTTCACATAACCCTGAAAGCCAGACACATTCCAGGGTGTCTGGATGTAATGGCCGACCTACTGTCCAGATTGAACCAAGTTCAATCAACAGAATGGTCACTGCACCCTCAGGTGTTCAAACAGATCTGTCAGAAGTGGTTCATCCCTCATGTAGATCTATTTGCCATTCATCTGAACCACAAACTTCCACTGTACGTGTCTCCAATCCCAGACCCAAATGCTTGGGACACAGATGCTCTGAACATAAATTGGACGGGTCTCATTGCTTATGCTTAGCCTCCGATGGCTCTTCTTCACAGGGTGATCCAAAAAATCAGACAATGCAATTGCCTGATCATAATAATAGCCCCAAGCTGGCCAGGGATGCCTTGGTTTTGGGACCTAGTGCAGCTCTCAACAGAGATCCCACTGCAATTCCCGGTGTCAACAAGTCTTCTCAAACAGTCCCACAATTATGTGTTCCACAGCAATCGACAACATCTCAACCTCCACGCCTGGTGTCTAGGAGTGGACAGCTCCAAGAACAAGTCTTCTCTGTGGAGGTGGCAGAGAGAATTGCTGCACCTCAGAGGTCATCAACAACTATCATCTACAAGTCAATGTGGGCCCTATTTAAGAAATGGTCCAGAGAAAATTCGGTGGATTTCTCCACTCCATCTGTGAAACAAATCTCAGATATTTTTCATGTACCTGTACAAATATCGAAACAGGCGCCCCTCGACCATCGATGGTTACAGGACGGCCATTGTTGACACTTTTGGCCCAACGGGCCACCATATTGCACAAAGTTCAGGCCTTCACAGGTTAGTCTCCAGCTTTCACAGGGATCGTCCCAAAAGTTCCAGGAACCTTCCAAAGTGGAACCTTTCTGTTGTTCTCAATGAGCTTACAAAAGCACCTTTTGAGCCTATGAAAGACACAGACCTCAAACATCTTACTCTCAAAACTGCTTTCTTGCTAGCTTTGGCCTCTGGCAAGCGCCGCAGCGAAATACATGCCAATCTAATCTAGGCCAATGGAAAAGGTCGCCTTGTTCCCTTCTTCTGACTTCATTGCCAAAAACCAACTGGCAAGCGAAGATTCTGAAAGTGTGTCTCCAGTGACTATTCCTACTTTGACTACCATTGTAGATAGACAATTCAAAGAAGACAGGACCTTGTGTCCAGTGCGGGCCCTCAGGAACTATTTAGATCAAACCAAAGACCTGAGAGGGTGTCGATCTCTCCTATTCATCTCCTTTAAGAAAGGACATACTTCAGACATTACACCCGCTAGTGCCGCTACACTCTCTTCTTGGTTGAAACAACCCATTCTACTATGTTACAAACAAGCAGACCAACAAGCCTTGGACTTGGTCCAAGTTAAAGCGCATGACATTAGGGCATTCGCAACCTCTAAGGCCTTTTACAGTGGGGTATCGGTGGAATAAATTCATGCAAGCCTGTCACTGGAAAGCTCACAACACATTTACAAATTTTCCCCTAAAAACCCTACTTGGCCAGACAATGACAACAATATGTATCTGGGACCCATGGTGGCGGCACAGCTGGTCCTAGACCCCACATCCGCTACAACCAAATCTTCAGGAGTCTAATCCGAGGATCTAGGTATAGGTTTATCTCTCAAGATGTTACGGGTAAGGTCATTTTGTATTTTTAGTTTATCAAGCATGTATGTATTAAGGACTTTTAAAGTTTCATGTTCGGTGGCAAAAATTTATGAGATTTCCAACCATTGGCTGTTTTTTCACTCGTGATGACCCCCTAAGGGGCTTTGACATCTAAGTGAGCACTGCTGCACTTCTGTCCTACAATCAAAACATCTCGACAGTTTTTAGCACTCACTGTCATCCATTCTATTCTTTACAGGCCCGGTCTTTGGGATTGGGTCACTGTAAACGGGACTCAGACGTGTATTTCTAAACATTCATTCTAATCTAGTACTTCAAAATCTAAGAAAAATTGACATATCTTCCAGTCTCAGCTGTAACCCCGCCACCAGGCGGTTGCATTCAGCATTAAGTCCGACATGGTAAGCTATTGTAGCGCAATAAAATTGAAAATTTTAATTACGTAAATGTAGCTTTTATAAGCTACAAGCTTACCATGTGGGACTGAGAAGAGTCCCACCCTGCGTCCCCGCTGTTTACAGCTGAGGGATAGAAAAATTTCAACGAGAAAGTAGGACGAAAGGTTATCACGTGACGACACCTTGGGGCTACGGCCAACTATAAATGTCTATTTTTCTTAGACGTTGGCCATGATGCCCTGTGGCCATCCGAGAACAGCATTAAGTCCCACATGGTAAGCTTGTAGCTTATAAAAAGCTCAATTTTATTGATGCTCTGTTTTTGTTTATAAAAACCTTTTTTCTACTTTGGAAATAGTAATATATTATTTTTGCTTTTTCCGGCATCCAGCGTCTGGTGTCCGGTGTCCGGCGTCCCACTTGGTTTCCAGACATTTTAGGCAGCAGTTCTTATCCTATCTTTACCAAATTTGGCGTGCAGGTTTATTGGGTTAATAGCTTGTATGGGATTGCTTTTGGTGATGATAGCTCTATAGCTAACTGAGTAATAGCTACTTTGCTACTTTTGAGTATCTCTTTGGTTTCCAGATATTTTAAGGAATGCTATTAAGCCTAGCTTTCTGAAATTTGGTATGGAGGTTCATTGGGTTAATAGCTTGTATGAGATTGCTTTTGGGGGGAATTGCTTCATTGATGAGTGAGTAATTAAGCATCCCTGAAAGGGAGCTTATTTGTTTTCGCCTCAGTTTCCTCGCCGCCGCCGCATTATGGTCTCCCTTGAATATCTCCCTTATTATTAGAAGGTTTCAAACCATATTTGGCACTTATATACCTTAGGCGTGGGAAAATTTTTCTGCATGCTTAAATTTGACCTTTGACCTTTATGAAGGTCACATGATCAAAAACAATTTTTTTAAGTACACCCCCCCGTCATCACAGTTCAGGAAAAACTACTTGCTACACAGCCTTATGCTTTGACACACCTGTTCATACTATCGAAAACGCGAGCTGATTAGATTTTGGGAGCAATCCCTTGAAAAATGTCTCATTTATGGGTGACGTCCTCACACCTTCCAATCTGAGAGCCTTAAATTTAGGTCAACCCCCCTATTATCTTCTTAAGTATTGCATTTAGAGCCATAAAATGTATTGGGAGGTAATAGGAAACCATATGTGGAGAGTCTAAATAGCCGGTCAGTTTTACCCCACGTTCCCCCCTTATGGGTCAAACTGGGGTCATAAAATAGCTGATTTTGAGCTTTTGCCTTATATCTCCTTTATTGTTGCTTTTATAGCTTCAGAATGTATTAAGAGGTATTGGGAAAGCATATGTGGAGAGTCTAATTAGCCGGTCAGTTTTACCCCACGGCCCTCCCTTATGGGTCAAACTGGGGTCATAAAATAGCTGATTTTGAGTTTTTGCCTTTTATCTCCTTTATTGTTGCTTTTATAGCTTCAGAATGTATAAAGAGGTATTGGGAAAGCATATGTGGAGAGTCTAAATAGCCGGTCAGTTTTACCCCCGACCCCTCCCTTATGGGTCAAACTGGGGTCATAAAATAGCTGATTTTGAGTTTTTGCCTTATATCTCCTTTATTGTTGCTTTTATAGCTTCAGAATGTATTAAGACGTATTGGGAAAGCATATGTGGAGAGTCTAAATAGACAGTCAGTTTTACCCCCCCTCCCTTATAGGCTAAACTGGGGTCATAAATAGCTGCTTTGGAGTTTTTGCCTTATATCTCCTTTATCGTTGCTTTTATAGCTTCAGAATGTATTAAGAGGTATTGGGAAAGCATATGTGTCGAATCTAAATAGCTGGTCACTTTTATCCCCTGATGCCCCCCCCCCATGGGTCAAACTGGGGTCATAAAATAGCTGATTTAGAGTTTTTGTCTTATATATTCTTTTAATGTTGCTTTTATAGATTGAGAATGTACTAAGAAGTATTGGGAAAGCATATGTGGAGAGTCTAAGTAGCCGGTCAGTTTTACCACCCGACCCCCCCCCCCCATGAGTCAAACTGGGGTAAAAAATAGCTGTTTTGGAGTTTTTATCTGATATCTCCTTCATTGCTGCTATTATAGCTTTGGAATGTATTAAGAGGTATTGGGAAACCATATGTGGACAGTCTAAATAGCCGGTTTGTTTTACCTCCTGACCCCCATGTATGGGTCAAATTGGGGTCATGAAATAGCTTTTGCCTTTATTGTTGCTTTTATGCTTTCACAATTTATTAAAACCTATTGGAAAACCCTGTGGACAATCTAAATAGCAATACATTCTTGCACACATGATTATATATGAAGTTATCAATACTCGTTACTGAAATGCTTTGTAGCATTTACACAAAATCTACTAAAGTTACATCCAATGTTGTACATCCAATGTACAACACTTTCTCCAGCTTGTCTATGTCTACAATGCTTGTTTATGTTAATTAAAGAAGACATTTGTAGGATTTTCCCTGTCATGATATCACTAAGGGGGTTGGTTTATGTAACAGTATGGTACAGCTTTGTGCATTCTTAGCTTTACAGCATGCTTATTAAAACCACAAGGCATTTTAAACTCTCAGGGACGCTTCGCTTTTGTTAGCAAAAGCATTCATCTAGTTTTCTTTCAAATCTGGCAAGGACCTTCTGGAGAGTAATATAAACTTCCCTCATGATATGTTTAGCCAGGTCTTAATCTGGGTTTTATAGCAAAATTTTAGCTACTTTGAGTAAACAACATATAACTCAAAAAATATTACATTTGGAGTATTTTTGTATGATATGTACTTTAACTGCACCTTAAAATGGTTGATTGGTGAGAACTCTATTGCTTTATCTGAGCAAGTAATAGCTATTGTCTTATTTGTAGCAAATTAATAGAATGAGTATATATCAAATATCTTCAAAACTATTGCATGTAGTCAGTTTCTTTGTTATTCAATACTTCAGGGCAAGCTATCATATATTGAAGTTGAAGACAAGCAGCTCATTGCACAGCTACTTTGACATTGTATTTACTAAATAAATCATTTGTAACTCAAAAAGTGTTGGTCCAGAAAAAGGTTTGAGATAGAGCGATTTCAACAAAATTGTTGGCCAACAGAGTGTAAGCATAGTCATCTGGCAATTTTTTCCAAAAATCATTTTTCGTGCCAGTTTTTACAGCCATCTTGAAACTCTGCATAAAACAAAAAAATGCAGTTATCTCCAAAACAATGCTAGATAGGGGCGATTTTGATGAAATATTTAGTCCCAGGGTATATCTAGAATCATCTGGAAAATCAAAAAAATGTTTTCCTGTCAGTTTTTCAGCCATCTTGAATGTAAAAAAACAAAAAAACAAAACAAAAGCACTTATCTGTGCTACAGTCTGGGATGTAATCATTGAATAGCTGAGTAATAGCTATTTTGATATTGTCACTATTGAGTAAATCAGTTGTAACTGAAAAGTATCTTCAAAAGTGTTGCAGACAGTCAATTTCTTTAAAATAGGTTATTCACCTACTTTTATATATGCTCCATTTTGGCCAGTAGCCGTAGGCCTTAGCCTAGTTCAATCTTTTCATCATTATGTTCCAATTAATAAGCTAAACAAATTGTTTTCTATTTTGAAACATAGAAAATAGTTTCAGTGAGAATAAAGTTTTTATTAATTACTCAATTTACTGTGGAATTATAAAACCTAATGAGTTTTTCTTGAAAGGAAAATACAATCAAGGAATCATTGATTTCAATAGGAGACAATTAGGAAAAGGAAATATTCAAGCACAGAGGTATAGATGAAAATGTAAACACAAGTATGTAGTTTTACAGGAAATTACAGTTTATTGATGCCATTAACTGAGATATATGATTGACATAGTTATCAAAGATTTTACCAGGCTACTTTGTGTATTTTATGCTGTCAATTTCTGTCTTTTCAGGAATTTACAGCTGAAGCTTCCATTAACTCTGGCTATGGGTCAGTAGATCTTCCTGGAGAAGCAACACATTCTTCAGGATTGTTCGCAGAAGGTATGGATAATTGTATTCACCGGATAGCATCCAGGGATATTATGGATTTTGCTGCGTTAATGCTGCCACCACTGCAGTGTGTAGAGAGATTTCATCATTACCGCTCTAACAAAAAAGTATTATAGTTAGACTTCTCGAGTTTGCAGGATATATTCATAACCATAAAATCTTGCCTGGGAATATTTTTGGCCTCATTGTGTAAAACAAGATGGCGGCCACGGAAGTTTTGTGACTTTCAGCAAGGAGTTTAGTTGGCCTTCTAGAGCAAAGGGAATTATAGGTAAAGATTTCAAATTCGCAGAATATGTTCATCATTACAAATTGTTGAAAAGTTTTTTGCCTCATTTAAAAAAAAAAAACAAGATGGCCGCCACGGGTGTCTCTTTGTCAGTCATGAAAAGTGCTTATATCTCATTTATTATTGATCCTACAGGTTTGGCATGTGAAGCCAACCTATAGGAAATCATGGGCTAGGAATCCTCCGAGATTTGACCATGTTGTGAGATACAGCTATTTAATACAGCTTGTTTGTGTATGGGAGAGCTTCCGGCTCCGCCGGCTCCGCATTTTGTTTTCCTTATAACTCTGTAACCGTTAGGCGGATTCTTTTCAAATTTGGCAAGTTTAGGCAGTAGCCTTGGGGAATTTTTTTGAATATGCTGCAGTGACATTTCACCAATCAGAGAGGTCACATGACCAAAAATGTCTTTTTTCGATGGGGAAGCTTGTCCGGATGATAACTTGAAAGGAATTTTATCAATTCACCTGAAACTTGGCAAATACATTCATTCTATTAAAATCTGGAAATCATTAGATTTTGGCATTGATTGGTCAAGAAATGGCCGAGTAATTAATGATTAATTAATCATTACGAATTTTCCAAATAAGGAAAACACAAAAATGCTTATATCTCGAAAACCGTGCTAGATAGAGCGATTTCGACGAAATTTTTGACCCGCAGGTTATCTCTGCGGAGTAGTTTTCCCAATTTTCAAAAAATTTTTGTCTCGCCCAAAATGGCGGCCATTTTGAATTTTCGAAATTTTCGCAAAAATTGCAAAACACAAAAATGCTTATATCTCAAAAACCGTGCTAGATAGAGCAATTTCGACAAAATTTTTGACCCACAGGATATCTCTGCGGAGTATTTTTCCCAATTTTCAAAAAATTTTTGTCTCGCCAAAAATGGCGGCCATTTTGAATTTTCGAAATTTTCGCAAAAATTGCAAAACACAAAAATGCTTATATCTCGAAAACCGTGCTAGGTAGAGCGATTTCGACGAAA
Organism: Sabellastarte sp. h YS-2021; assembly: GCA_964017235.1. Classification (NCBI taxonomy): domain Eukaryota; kingdom Metazoa; phylum Annelida; class Polychaeta; order Sabellida; family Sabellidae; genus Sabellastarte; species Sabellastarte sp. h YS-2021. The sequence continues at coordinate 147,875,603 of OZ024931.1, forward strand.
TTTTTGACCCATAGGGTATCTCTGCAGAGTAGTTATCCCAATTTTGAAAAAAATTTTGTCACGCCAAAAATGGCGGCCATTTTGAATTTTCGAATTTTTCGCAAAAATTGCAAAACATAAAAATGCTTATATCTCGAAAACCCTGCTAGATAGAGCGATTTCGACGAAATTTTTGACCCACAGGGTATATCTGCAGAGTAGCCATGCCAATTTTCAAAAATTTCAAAAAGTATTGCAGATAGCCAATTTTTCTCAAATAACTCATTCACCTACTTTTGGGAGAGCTTTCACATGGTGAAGTTTCAGACCCATAGCTAATTATTTACCTACTCAAAATGAGTAAATGCTAATTATCTGTAAAAGTATTGCGGATACCCAACTTTTATCAAATAACTCATTCATCTACTTGTGGGAGAGCTTTCACATGGTGAAGTTTCAGACCCATAGCTAATTACTCACCTACTCAAAATGAGTAAATGCGAATTATCTCTAAAAGTATTGCAGATAGCCAATTTTTCTCAAATAACTCATTCACCTACTTTTGGGAGAGCTTTCACTTGGTGAAGTTTCAGACCCATAGCTAATTACTCACCTACTCAAAATGAGTAAATGCGAATTATCTGTAAAAGTATTGCAGATAGCCAATTTTTCTCAAATAACTCATTCACCTACTTTTGGGAGAGCTTTCACTTGGTGAAGTTTCAGACCCATAGCTAATTACTCACCTACTCAAAATGAGTAAATGCGAATTATCTCTAAAAGTATTGCAGATAGCCAATTTTTCTCAAATTAATCATTCACCTACTTTTGGGAGAGCTTTCACTTGGTGAAGTTTCAGACCCATAGCTAATTACTCACCTACTCAAAATGAGTAAATGCGAATTATCTCTAAAAGTATTGCAGATAGCCAATTTTTCTCAAATAACTCATTCACCTACTTTTGGGAGAGCTTTCACTCTGTGAAGTTTCAGACCCATAGCTAATTACTCACCTACTCAAAATGAGTAAATGCGAATTATCTCTAAAAGTATTGCAGATAGCCAATTTTACTCAAATAACTTATTCACCTACTTTTGGGAGAGCTTTCAATTGGTGAAGTTTCAGACCCATAGCTAATTACTCGTCTACTCAAAATGAGTAAATGCGAATTATCTCTAAAAGTATTGCAGATAGCCAATTTTTCTCAAATAACTCATTCACCTACTTTTGGGAGAGCTTTCACTTGGTGAAGTTTCAGACCCATAGCTAATTACTCACCTACTCAAAATGAGTAAATGCGAATTATCTGTAAAAGTATTGCAGATAGCCAATTTTTCTCAAATAACTCATTCACCTACTTTTGGGAGAGCTTTCACTTGGTGAAGTTTCAGACCCATAGCTAATTACTCACCTACTCAAAATGAGTAAATGCGAATTATCTCTAAAAGTATTGCAGATAGCCAATTTTTGTCAAATAACTCATTCACCTACTTTTGGGAGAGCTTTCACTCTGTGAAGTTTCAGACCCATAGCTAATTACTCACCTACTCAAAATGAGTAAATGCGAATTATCTCTAAAAGTATTGCAGATAGCCAATTTTTCTCAAATAACTTATTCACCTACTTTTGGGAGAGCTTTCACTTGATGAAGTTTCAGACCCATAGCTAATTACTCGTCTACTCAAAATGAGTAAATGCGAATTATCTCTAAAAGTATTGCAGATAGCCAATTTTTCTCAAATAACTCATTCACCTACTTTTGGGAGAGCTTTCACTTGGTGAAGTTTCAGACCCATAGCTAATTACTCACCTACTCAAAATGAGTAAATGCGAATTATCTGTAAAAGTATTGCAGATAGCCAATTTTTCTCAAATAACTCATTCACCTACTTTTGGGAGAGCTTTCACTTGGTGAAGTTTCAGACCCATAGCTAATTACTCACCTACTCAAAATGAGTAAATGCGAATTATCTCTAAAAGTATTGCAGATAGCCAATTTTTGTCAAATTAATCATTCACCTACTTTTGGGAGAGCTTTCACTTGGTGAAGTTTCAGACCCATAGCTAATTACTCACCTACTCAAAATGAGTAAATGCGAATTATCTGTAAAAGTATTGCAGATAGCCAATTTTTCTCAAATAACTCATTCACCTACTTTTGGGTGAGCTTTCACTCTGTGAAGTTTCAGACCCATAGCTAATTACTCACCTACTCAAAATGAGTAAATGCGAATTATCTGTAAAAGTATTGCAGATAGCCAATTTTTCTCAAATAACTCATTCACCTACTTTTGGGAGAGCTTTCACTCTGTGAAGTTTCAGACCCATAGCTAATTACTCACTACTCAAAATGAGTAAATGCGAATTATCTCTAAAAGTATTGCAGATAGCCAATTTTTCTCAAATAACTCATTCACCTACTTTTGGCAGAGCTTTCACTTGGTGAAGTTTCAGACCCATAGCTAATTACTCACCTACTCAAAATGAGTAAATGCGAATTATCTCTAAAAGTATTGCAGATAGCCACTTTTTCTCAAATAACTCATTCACCTACTTTTGGGAGAGCTTTCACTTGGTGAAGTTTCAGACCCATAGCTAATTACTCACCTACTCAAAATGAGTAAATGCGAATTATCTCTAAAAGTATTGCAGATAGCCAATTTTTCTCAAATAACTCATTCACCTACTTTTGGGAGAGCGTTCACTTGGTGAAGTTTCAGACCCAAAGCTAATTACTCACCTACTCAAAATGAGTAAATGCGAATTATCTCTAAAAGTATTGCAGATAGCCAGTTTTTCTCAAATTAATCATTCACCTACTTTTGGGAGAGCTTTCACTTGGTGAAGTTTTCAGACCCATAGCTAATTACTCACCTACTCAAAATGAGTAAATGCGAATTATCTCTAAAAGTATTGCAGATAGCCAATTTTTCTCAAATAACTCATTCACCTACTTTTGGGAGAGCTTTCACTTGGTGAAGTTTCAGACCCATAGCTAATTACTCACGTACTCAAAATGAGTAAATGTGAATTATCTCTAAAAGTAGTGCAGATAGCCAATTTTTCTGAAATAACTCATTCATCTCCTTTTGGGAGAGCTTTCACATGGTGAAGTTTCAGACCCATAGCTAATTACTCACCTACTCAAAATGAGTAAATGCGAATTATCTCTAAAAGTATTGCAGATAGCCAATTTTTCTCAAATAACTCATTCACCTACTTTTGGGTGAGCTTTCACTCTGTGAAGTTTCAGACCCATAGCTAATTACTCACCTACTCAAAATGAGTAAATGCGAATTATCTGTAAAAGTATTGCAGATAGCCAATTTTTCTCAAATAACTCATTCACCTACTTTTGGGAGAGCTTTCACTCTGTGAAGTTTCAGACCCATAGCTAGTTACTCACTACTCAAAATGAGTAAATGCGAATTATCTCTAAAAGTATTGCAGATAGCCAATTTTTCTCAAATAACTCATTCACCTACTTTTGGCAGAGCTTTCACTTGGTGAAGTTTCAGACCCATAGCTAATTACTCACCTACTCAAAATGAGTAAATGCGAATTATCTCTAAAAGTATTGCAGATAGCCACTTTTTCTCAAATAACTCATTCACCTACTTTTGGGAGAGCTTTCACTTGGTGAAGTTTCAGACCCATAGCTAATTACTCACCTACTCAAAATGAGTAAATGCGAATTATCTCTAAAAGTATTGCAGATAGCCAATTTTTCTCAAATAACTCATTCACCTACTTTTGGGAGAGCGTTCACTTGGTGAAGTTTCAGACCCAAAGCTAATTACTCACCTACTCAAAATGAGTAAATGCGAATTATCTCTAAAAGTATTGCAGATAGCCAGTTTTTCTCAAATTAATCATTCACCTACTTTTGGGAGAGCTTTCACTTGGTGAAGTTTTCAGACCCATAGCTAATTACTCACCTACTCAAAATGAGTAAATGCGAATTATCTCTAAAAGTATTGCAGATAGCCAATTTTTCTCAAATAACTCATTCACCTACTTTTGGGAGAGCTTTCACTTGGTGAAGTTTCAGACCCATAGCTAATTACTCACGTACTCAAAATGAGTAAATGTGAATTATCTCTAAAAGTAGTGCAGATAGCCAATTTTTCTGAAATAACTCATTCATCTACTTTTGGGAGAGCTTTCACATGGTGAAGTTTCAGACCCATAGCTAATTACTCACCTACTCAAAATGAGTAAATGCGAATTATCTCTAAAAGTATTGCAGATAGCCAATTTTTCTCAAATAACTCATTCACCTACTTTTGGGAGAGCTTTCACTTGGTGAAGTTTCAGACCCATAGATAATTATTCACCTACTCAAAATGAGTAAATGTGAATTATCTTCTAATAGTATTGGAGATAGCCAATTTTTCTCAAATAACTCATTCACCTACTTTTGGAAGACCTTTCACACAGGAAAATGAAAAATTGTGAATATCTTGGAAAAGCTATTTCTTCTGCTTTAATGCTCGGCGGGAGATACACACCACGGCAGTGGTCTTGACAAAAATTTTTGTCTCCCCAAAAATGGTGGCCATTTTGAATTTTCAAAGTTTTTGCAAAACACAAAAATGCTTATATCTCGAAAACCGTGCTATATGGAGTGAACTCAACAAAATTTTGGACCTGCTGGGTATCTCTGCAGAGTAGCCATGCCAATTTTCAAAATATTTTTGTCTCGCCAAATATAGCGGACATTTTTAATTTTTTTATTTTTTGCAAAACACAAAAATGCTTATATCTTGAAAACCGTGCTAGATAGAGCAGACTGAGCTGACTTTGGTTGCCACAACAGTATAAGGCTAGAAACGAAGCATTTTCTTAATACTTTAGCACTCACCTTTATATCCTTTCGGGACGCTTTGTTTTTGCTATGCAAAAACATTATCTTTTTTTTTTGCGAGCGATCCTCTAGTTTGATGAAGTTTTGGGTCTGCAGAGTGAAATGGCACTTCTTACCAAAAATAGTTTTACTGCCATGTTTGGCATCCATCTTAAAATTCATGGCATCACTCTGCGGCATTGAGTATGTGTCCTCGTCCATGTCCATGTGAAGAATTTCTCCTCTAAAACTAAAAGGCCTAGAGACATGCTGTTTTTATGTCAGCTGATTTGTCAGTCAGCTGACATTATGACATCACTCTGCGGCGTATGCGTGAACAACTTCTTCTCCAAAACTACAAGACCCAGAGACATGCTGCTTTTTAAAGATACCTTAACTATCAAGGATGATAAATCATAAAATTCATGCAGATATGTCTGTTCATCTGTTCCTCAGAGCCATTACAAGTGAGGTACCACCCACTTTATCACAATTTGTTCATTTACCATTGAAGGGATTTTTCTCTTATCTTGAATATATGTACTAGGCCACTAGTAGATTCACTTGTGTAAGTATTAGGCCTGGATTTTTCTTAGTTTTTATCAAATTTTAAAATAATGGGGTCCAGATGGGTGTTTGGGCAGGCGTTTGGGCGGGCTGTCAGTCGGAGGCAGGAAAAAGTTTGTCCGGGCTGTATCTCAGAAACTGTAAGGTGTAGAAAGTTGATATTTGGTAAGAGCATTACTTAGAGGGTTTAGGTGTGCAACGTCTTGATGTGACCTTGATTTGAACTTTGACCTTGCCGCAGTGACCTTGAGTTTAAAAATCTTTTCCAGGCTATATCCCAGACACAGTAAAGTGTAGGAAGTTAATACTTGATAGGGACATTAGTTAAGCATTGTAGATGTGCAACTTCATAGTGTGACCTTGATTTGACCTTTGACCTTGCCGTAGTGACCTTAACCTATAAAATCTTGTCCGGGCTATATTTCGGATCAGTAAGGTGTGGAAAGTTGATACTTGGTAGGGACATTGGTTAGCGGTGGTAGGTGTGCAGCATCATGGTGAGACCTTGATTTGACCTTTTGACCTAGCCAGAGTGACCTTGCCCTATAAAATCTTGTCTAGCTCATATCTCAGAAAATGTAACGTGTAGGAAGTTGATACTTGGTAGGGACATTGGTTAGGGAATTGTAGGTGTGCAATGCCATGTGACCTTGATTTTGACCTTTGACCATGTCTTAGTGACCATGAGATATATATGGATTGCTGCAACTGTTTACCTTATGCACCTTTACATAATTGACTGTGCTTTTGCCATTGACAGCTATTCTCCAATTAATAAATTTTACAGCTTCATAATTTTAATTTACTTATTAATTCTGTCATCTTGCTATTGAATTGTCTTGTTTTAATATTTAATCTTTACATACATTTTCTTTCTCTTAGATGTTATTTTCTCTACTTAAACATTATTTAAAGTTTATATAACTGGCACTGCTCTGAAAGTATCCAGATACTGTTTCACTACTTCTAAATATCATGGTGTTGAAAACTATTTTTCCCAGGCTGTCGGGTATGGACATCTCTGATGCTATTTTTAATACATTAAAATTCATAAAATCATGCACTAAATCACTTATAACTTGAAAAGTACTGCATTTAGAGCATTTTGTTAAAATATGTTATTCAGCTAGTTTTTCCATAGCTAAAATATGATGAGTAACCTGGGTGTCTATCACAATAGCTAAGTGAGTAATAGCTACTTTCTGACTTTTCAATACCTTCCATAATGAGTAAAATCACTGGTAACTATCGCATATAAAGATTTTTCTTTAACTATGTTATTCATGTACTTTTGAATCAGCTATAACATAGTAAAATTGCAGACCTGTAACTCATTGTACAGTTGAGTAATAGCTACTTTGAGGTTATTTTTGTTGAGTAAATTCCTTGAAACTTAAAAACTGTTGCATTCAGGGAATTTTATTTAACTATGTTTTTCATTTACTTTTGAATCAGTTATAACATAGTAAAATTGCAGACCTGTAGCTCAGTGCATAGCTGAGCTATTGCTACTTTTAGGTTCTCACTGTTGAGTAAATCATTTGTAACTTCAAAACTATTACATTTACAGTATTTTGTTTAAATATATTGTTCATCTACTTTTCTGTCAGCTATAAGATAGTCAAATTGCAGACCTGGGGCTCATGTCATAGCTGAGCTATAGCTACTTTCAGATTATAGTTGTTGAGCAAATCAGTTGTAACTTGAAAGCTATTGCATTTAGAGTATTTTGTTTGAATATGTTATTCGCCATTTATGGGTCAGCTATAACATAGTGAAATTGTAGACCTGTAGCTCATGGCATAGCTGGGCAAGAACTACTTTCAGGTTATCTCTGTTGAGTAAATCAGCTGTAACTTGAAAACTATTGCATTAACAGTATTTTGTTTAAATATGTTCTTCACCTACTTATGTGTCAGCTATAATTTCATAAAATTACAGACCCGTAGCTAATCGGCAAGTGGAGCAATAGCTACTCTGAGGTTATCACAGTTGAGTAAATCACTTGGAACTAGAAAACCATTGCTTTTATTGCGCTACAATAGCTTACCATGTGGGACTGATTGCTGTACTCGGATGGCCGCAAGGCATCATGGCCAACGTCTAAGAAAAATAGACATTTATAGTTGGCCGTAGCCTCAGGTTGTCGTCTCGCGGTACACTCTCACATTCATCTCCTTTTTTCTCGTTGGCCGTGTGATTTAGCAATGCTTTATTTTAGAAGGAAAGTTATTTCATTTTTACAAGGATATACTTGTCATTGGATATGGAAACACATTAGTTTCTTTATTTTATTACATAGAATCATAATTCGGTGTCTTTTCATAGTTCAGATATAATATTAAGTATTTTTAGCATATTTTACAACTGAAATCCACTTCCGCGTTCACGTTGTAAAGAAACAGCGACTCGTTACCCTCGTTTATGTGGTTTCTAATACAGGATATATATATATATATGCCTGTCAGTACAATAAAATAAAATAAAACATTTAACCCCTATCTGCTTCATTATTGGACCATTTTTAGGGTTTAAAAATATATAAATTTAATCCAAACGAGTCCTTGTCGAGTGAAATCATCGGAAAGAAGTTCCGTTTTTATGTCGAGACAGCAATTACGTACTTACAACTAATGCACGTCTCGTGTAGGTAGTTTATATACAGGAATATATGCCCGTTGAAATCAAACAAGATAAATTTCTTCATGCTTTATCCCCGTTCTTCAACAGTATTTGTCCATTTTAAGGGTTAAAATATGATATAAAGCACGATTCTAACTGGGGGAATCCTCGGGGAAACCCCTGTGATGACGTCACGTCTAGACAGCATGTGCTGAGAGACACATGTTTCTTACAGTACATTTACCAATAAAATAAAATAAAATTGAATAAATAAAATGAAATAAAATATTTTATCCCTTCTTTCCTGTATTATTGACCATTTAAAATGTTAATACTTAAATAAACAGGAATTGAATCCTTCCTCAAATCATCTAGACAGTACGTGCTTCTTCAAACTAAGGTAACTTTGGTTTGGCCTTATTTTAATTCATCCAATTTTATAATATAAGAAATATTATACTTGCTTTTTAGATTCTATGTTATTTAATAAAATTCTGTGTAATTATTGCTTTCCTTATCTCACAACTAGCCCTACCTGCAGTGAGGCGGGTGGGGCAGATGACCTTGTGTCACTCTTGATTTACATACATAAATCCAGTTGTGTAGTTCTCTTCAAAGAACCCATTAAGGAAAGCTTACAAGGAAATTATAATATCCAACTTCTTCTGAGCCAGGGTGGATCAGATCCCTGCTTGAATCTGAAGCCAGGTCCGATCTTAGTTCATCCGAGTTTTTAATTCAACCGAGAATCGGATGCATTATTCCCAACTTCTATCCACCTGAGTATGATTTGATACTCGGATTTTCATTGCACCTAGACCCGATGCTCCCATCCTATGCTCGGATGATCGGATGTTACACTAAGCTCCAATGCTCGGATGATCTAATCTAAAATCCGATGCTCGGATGATTGTATTTAGATCTGATCCTCGGATGATCAGATCTTAAATTTGATGTTCGGATGATGGTTCCAGATCAGAACTCTGAACAATCCTAACACACACTTGGACTAATAGTACACAAGCCTGGCAGTAAATATTCCTTATTGGAGGCTTCGGTGCAAGTCCAAGTCCTCCAGCCCTTCTGTCCTGACTCTGTATTTTTAGGGAAGTATGTTGCCTGACTTCACCCTAACCATTTTCTGAGGACATTGAAACTTAGGCAGTTTTTGAACCTCCCTGCCCCCAGGGAATTTATGCCTAGATCCTCCACAGTCTGGACTCTGAATGATTTACCAGGCCAACAGGAACTTAGGCTGCTAATTTCCCTTAAAATGGAACAACCTTGTTTTGAACTCAAATTACAAGTTTTCAAATCTTGTATCTCCCTAGGGGCCTCCTTGGGTAAGCCCCCTCCCCCTTCTGTTCATCAAGAGTTGAGCTTCAGGCTGCTCTTCACTAGGTTCCCCTGAATACAACCTGGTTATGGATATTTGTTAAGACAGTAGCAAGGCTACTACCAGACAGGTCAAATTCAATTTCATGGTGCATATAAGTAGTCAGAAGGGGTATGGTGAATTCAGGTGAGATACTGGATCTTTAGATCTTAAAGTTCCCCATTCACATCTAGTTTAGGAGGGACAGGAGTTCCTCATCAAGGCACCTGTAATAACTCTCAGGGTTTAGGCCCTATTAATCAGCCCTTTCCAATTCCCCACAATCTAGAGGCTCCTACAGGAACCACCCCAATGGGGGTCATTCCATTCCAAGCAGTATCCATCGTTTTCCCCAGGTAGGGGGAAATCGAGTAACAGAGGCTCCAAGGTAATTTTCGACCCCACTCCAGGGGACGAGGGCATGAAAACCCTTCCCCAATGACTCCTCCAAAGCCTCCCTCAGTCCACCAGTAGGAGATCGCCTCTGTTCTTTCAGAAAAGACTGGCAAACAAATCCTCTCGTTCTTTTCAAATCTAAGTCCATTCAGATTCCCTCTGATTCAGTCAGAATACAAGGCCCTTCAAAAGACCAAGCTCTGGCCTCTTGTATCCAGTCTCTTCTGTTAAAGAATGTAATAGAAAGGGTGGGAAAAGGTAAAATCTCTCGGGTTTTACAGTCGCCTGTTTTCTAATTTCCAAGCCTCACCAAGGTGGAGGCCAGTAATAAACTTCAGCAGGCTCAACACTTTTCTACACATAGAAAAGTTCTAATGGAATCTCCAGAGTCCATCAGGAATCGATAGACCTATCGCATGCTTACCTTCCCACCCCATCCACCCGTACTCAAGGAAATACCTAAGGTTTTGCCTCAGGTCACAGGTGTTCCAGTTCACTTCCCTTCATTTCGGTCTAGCCACAGTCCCCCAGGTCTTTACAATGATTGTAAAGGATGTGAAGCTAATGGCCCTCTCTAGAGGACTCAGGATTCACCTATACCTGGTCGACTGGCTGATCAGGTCCCAGTCTCAGGCAGTGGTAGACCTAACCCAGTCCTTGGGGTGGATCATAAATCAGAAAAAAAAATCAGAACTGAAACCTACTCAGGTGTTTTTCGTTTGTGGGCTACGAATACCATCTAGATTCAGCCCTTGTAAAACCCACTCAAGAGAGATGGATCAACTTCAGGATTTGATCCTAAGACTCAAGTCAAAACTTGTTTTGACTGCAAGATATTTGATGTCGCTAATTGGGTTGCTTGCCTCAACGGAGAAAACGGTCCCGGAGGGACGCCTTCACATGAACACAAATTCACCTTCCCAAATGCTTGGGACATAGATGCTCTGTACATGAACTGGATGGCTCTCACTGCCTACGTTTACCCTCCGACGGCTCTCCTTCACAGGGTGATCCAAAATCAGGCAATGCTACTGCCTGATCATCGTAATAGCCCCAGGCTGGCCAGGGATGCCCTGGTTTGGGGACCTAGTGTAGCTCTCAACAGAGATCCCACTGCAACTCCCGGTGTCAACAACTTTTCTAAAACAGTCCCACAATCATCTCAACCTCCATGCTTGGTGTCTAGGTGTGGACAGCTCCAAGAACAAGGCTTCTCTGTGAAGGTGGCAGAGAGAATCCTAGACCCTTCCCTTCAGACCAGTCATCCTCGGAAAGAAAGAAAGGAAATGTAGCTTTTATAAGCTACAAGCTTAATTATGAGTCAGCTATAACATAGTGAAATTGCAAACCTGTAGCTCATGTCATAGCTGAGCAATAGCTACTTTAAGGTTCTCACTGTTGAGAAAATCAATTGTAACTTCAAAACTATTGCATTTGGAGTATTTTGTTAAAATATGTTATTCACCTACTGTGTCAGCTATAAGATATTGAAATTGCAAACGTGTAACTCATTGCATAACTGTGTCATAGCTACTTTCAGGTTTTCACTGTTGAGTAAATTGATTGTAACTTGAAAACTATTGCACTTACAGAGTTTTGTTTAGCTATGTTATTTACCTACCTTTGGGTCAGCTATAAGATAGTGAAATTGCAGACCTGTAGCTCATTTCATAGCTGAGCAATAGCTACTTTCAGGTTTTTACTGTTGAGTAAATCTATTGTAACTTGAAAACTGTTGTGCTTAGAGAATTTTGTGTAACTATGTTATTCTTCTACTTTTGGGTCAGCTTTAAGGTAGTGAAATTGCAAAACTATAGCTCATGGCATACCTGAGCAATGGCTACTTTCAGGTTCTCACTGTTGAGTAAATCAATTGTAACTTGAACACTATTGCATTTAGAGAATTTTGTTTAAATATGTTATTCAGCTTCTTTTGGGTCAGGTATAACATAGAAAAATTGCAGACGTGTAGCTCATTGTATAGCTGAGCAAAAGCTACTTTGATATTTTTCACTGTTGAGGAAATCAATTGTCACTTCAAAGTTAATGCATTTACAGTATTTTGTTTCAATATGTTTTTCACCTTCTTTTTACACTGTAACAGTTAACTTTGTACTTAATTCTGAATACCAAGAATTAAGTACAGGGCTCAATTTTTATGTCTTTTTCTACTTCCACTTTTTTTACTCAAAACACATAGCTGACACAGAAATCGTTCACGGGAACTGATTGCTTGTGCATAATAGTTCTGTTTCTGTCATCTGGGGATGCACATTTTTGCTTGGCCAAATAAAAACACTGTAGTACAATGAATTGCTAAAGTTCATATTATAGTGGGTGATTATGGTTTCCTAATATTTATGGCATACAGAAGATGGGTTACATCAAAAATATCCAATCAAAACCTGTGACGTGATTGACAACCTGTCTAGGGATATTTTGGCACGAAGGTGGCCCTATGTAGTTGCTTTTAGAGCTTCAGTATGTATTGGAAGGTCATAGGAAACCACATCCTCTAGCTGTATGAGGTTTCTGTGTAAATAAGAACACAGATGTAATATTACTTATAAAAAGTCCCAAATTCTTCCTACAAGAGTGAATCTATTAAGGGGGAGCTGGACGAATCGGCCCTATGCCAAATCGGCCTTTGGCAAATCGGCCCCCTAAAAAAGTTGGTCCTGGACAAATCGGCCCCATAAAATTTGGCGCCCAGTGGAAAACTTTTGTAATTAAAACTTATTTGTAGATCTGCAGGGAGCATTCGACTGGGTTGATAAAGATATTTCTTAAGGATTTTTCAAACAGAAAAACAAGGGGTCCTTTACAACAGAAACTACTTGCCTAATTGAAATGGTGTTGAATTAAAATCTAGGAACCAAAATTCACATCTCCACAATTCAATACAAGTTATATTTATTATTACTATTATTATTATTTTATATTTTAAACAGATTACATTTTATCTATTGTTGTGACTTTAAAAATGACAATAATGCAATAAAATTTGGGGGGGGGGAATAAAATAATACCAGCCACTGTGAAGATTTTGAATACAAATCTATGAGAAGGTCAGAGTAAACTGAAGAGATACATAAAACTCACTGGTAAACTTAAATATCTCTGGGTTATTGTGAAAATGTACACTTATCTATCTATATCTAGGGGGCCGATTTGACCATGTATTATTTTATAGCGGGCCGATTTGACCCGGTGATTTTATTTTTCGGGGCCGATTTGACGGGGGCCGATTTGGCAAAGGGCTGATTTGTCTATGATTCTATTAAGGTGTAGTCATTTTTTTATATTTCATCTCTTAATTAACATAGTAATAAAAATATGTAAAACATAAAACTCTTTTGGGCAAACTGTTTTAGACTGTACATACAACAATTTGAATACAATGAAAAGGAACAATTTTATCATTGTGAGAAGATTTAAAATAAAATGTTGAAAAATGATATATTAAATCTGAAATACACACAATGGGTCGAACAAAAATATTTAGTTAATGCCTATTGTCTGCGAGACAGCATGTTTAAGGTTATATTATATGTAGAGATTGTGCAGTCTAATTAATGATTTTCTATGTATATCCTGTTGGTTCACCCTGAGATGACATTGGTGTTTAGTCTAAATTAAAATTTTCCTAGTCTCCAAAGTTTGGTGAATATTCTTGTTATTTTCAGGTACCAACGATTCAGCAGCTGACAACATGCAGGAAGGAGTTATCCCTGAAATGGTGAAGGTGGGTCAGTCTCCTGGATTTCTTTATCTGTTCTGTAGAGGCTAGCCTCTGAAAAATGATTAAATCTTTTTGTGAAATAGCTATAATTTCTTTGTACAGAATGGATTGTTACAATCTCAATATCATTGGTTCAATTCTTTCTTAAAAGTAAGACCGATAAATTTGTAACTTATTCTACTAGTTCTTGTAGTTTAACCCTTTGTCACACAGTTTTATTTGACCTGCTCAATAGCTAGCTCCCCAGGGTATGAATTTCTATGAAAAAGACCTCAACACTATTAAACTGGCAAGTTACTGTAATATGAAAAGTATAGGAAAACTATATCTAGAAAATTCCCAAAAGACAAATTAGAAAAGAGATTATGTCACTGCTTTTTACCATTATATATCATAATGCTATTATCTTAAGAACTTGGCCATCAAAGTCACAAGATAGAATACTATCACCATGCATTGGTAAGACATAGTTCACATCTTCCTTTCCTTGGGTCACAAGCTACACCAGAATAAGCTGTTCTACCTTCACTTGTGGTTCATCCCACTTTGTATTTTGGCAACCATTTTTGGCAGTTATATACTTCAGGCATTTTCAGAAGTCATCCTCATAATTAAGCATCCCTTGAAAAGGGCACTTATTTTTTTCATGTTGAGTTTCCACATCGCCACTGCCATTGTCTTCCTGGAATATCTACCTTATTGGTGGCCAGATTCTAACCATTTTTGGCGGTTATATATCTTAGGCGAGGGAAAATTTTTCCACATGCTTATTTTTGACTAGAACACATGATCAAAAATAAGTTTTTGGGGTACATCTGCTTGTCTTCGCCGCTCAGCCAAAACTACTTATCATATGGGAGTGTTAATTTTGTGAACTATAACATAGTAAAGTAACAGGCTTGTTGCTTGATGCATGAATGAGTAATAGCTGCTTACTCACCTTTCAGCAGCGTTCAGAACGAAAATATGTCTTTTATCTCCGGTGTATACTTCGGTTTAGCATTCGCTCTGCCACCGCCATGCATATTAAAATTTTCAAAGTTAACGCTAAAAAAACACCAGCTAGGTTCACCAAATTTGCAAGATATCTTCATTGTGAAGTAAGCTTCTCTGGGACTTAAATTAGCCTCATTCTGAAAAACAAGATGGACGCCGTGGGTATTTCTTTGAAAATTATCTACCTTTTTCTACTGGCTGGTTCTCATAGGTAGAAGGTTGAATCTCTCCATTGGCAATATGTGTAATGGATATACATGTCCTCTACGACCTTGCAGACATTTGACCTTGAAACTCTTAATTCAAGGTCATCCACAGATTGTCAAAGTACCCCAAGTAGCGGATTTTAAAAGTGCCTATATCTCCCTTATTATTGGTCCTAGAGGTTTCAATGTGAAACCAACCTATAGGAAATTATGGGCTGGGAATATTCTGATGTGATCAGATTAGACCTTGGACCCCTCCATCAAGGTCAAACTAGGATACCCAAACATAAAAGTGCATATAACTCATTATTATTGGTCCCAGAGGTTTTCAATGTGAAATCAACTTATAGGAAACCATGGGCTGGAAATCTTCTGACGTGCTCAGATTTGACCTTGGGTCCCTCATTCAAGGTCAAAGGAGGATAGCCAAACTGAAAAGGTGTTCATAACTCGATTATTATTGATCCTAGAGGTCTGCAATATGAAACCAAATAAGAGGAAATCATGGGCTAGGAATCTTCTGATGTGGTCAGGTTTTGACCTTGGAAAGTGGATTTTACTCACTTATTATTGCTCATAGAGGTTTGCAGTGTGAAACCAACTTATAAGAAATCATGGGCTGGGAATCTTTTCATGTGGTCAGATTTGGCCTTGGACCCCTCATACAAGGTCAAACGAGAAAAGTGAAACTTGAAAGTGCTTATAGCTCACTTATTATTGATCCTAGAGGTTTGCAATGGTAAATGAACTTATATGAAATCATGGGCTGAGAATCTTGTGATGTGTTTAGATGTGATCTTGGGCCCCTCCTTCAAGGTCAAACGAGGCTAGCCAAATTTAAAAGTGCTTATAACTCGATTATTATTGGTCCTAGAGGTCTTGCAATGTCAAACCAGCCTATAGAAAAACATGGGCAGGGAACCTTCTGATGTGGTCGGATTTGACCTTGAGCCCCTCCTTCAATGTCAAATGAGGAGAGTCAAACTTAAAAGTTATTATTAAAAGCTTATTATTGATCCTATGCAATGTGAGGTATGCAATGTGAAACCAACTTTTAGAAATGATGGGCTGGGACTCTTTTCTTAAGGTGGTCATATTTGATCTTGGGCCCCTTCTTCAAGGTCCAACGGGGATAGGCAAACATAAAAAGTGCTTATAACTTGCTTATTATGTCCACCCTCTGGGGGGTGGACATATTATTTTAAATTTGCTTTGTCCGGCGTCCGGCGTCACACTTGGTTTCCAGACATTTTAGGCAACAGTTCTTATCCTGTCTTTACCGAATTTGGCATGCAGGTTTATTGGATTAATAGCTTGTATGGGATTGCTTTTGGTGATGATAGCTCTATAGCTAACTGAGTAATAGCTACTTTGCTACTTTTGAGTATCTCTTTGGTTTCCAGACATTTTAAGGAATGTTATTAAGCCTATCTTTCTGAAATTTGGTATGGAGGTTCATTGTGTTAATAGCTTGTATGGGATTGCTTTTGGGGGTAATTGCTTCATAGATCAGTGAGTAATTAATAAATAAATGAGTAATTGGCTATTTTGAGTATTGAAAAAGGCAAATGTGCTCATATTTCCTAAACCGTGAGATAGAGCGATTTCGTTGAAATTTTCGACCCACAGGGTATCTAAGGAATGTGCTCTTTGCAATTTTCAAAAAATTTTCCCCTCCCCAAAAATGGCGGCCATTTTGAATTTTTGCCAAAAATGACAAAACACAAATTTGCTTCTATCTCCTTAACCGTGCAAGATAGAGCGATTTCGTCGAAATTTTCGACCCAGAGGGTATCTAAGAAATATACTCTTAGCAATTTTCAAAAAATTTTCCCCTCCCCAAAAATGGCGGCCATTTTGAATTTTCGAATTTTTCCAAAAATGGCAAAACACAAATTTGCTTCTATCTCCTTAACCGTGTGAGATAGAGCGATTTTGTCAAAATTTTCGACCCACAGGGTATCTCAAAAATGCACTCTTAGCAATTTTCAAAAAAATTTCCCCTCCCCAAACATGGCGGCCATTTTGAATTTTCGAATTTTTTCCCCAAAAATGGCAAAACACAAAATTGCTTCTATCTCCTTAACCGTGCGAGATAGAGCGATTTTGTCGAAATTTTCGACCCACAGGGTATCTGAGCAATGTACTCTTTGCAATTTTCAAAAATCTTCCTCTTCCCACATATGGCGGCCATTTTGAATTTTCGAATTTTTGCCCAAAATGGCAAAACACAAAATTGATTCTATCTCCTTAACCGTGCAAGATAGAGCGATTTCGTCGAAATTTTTGAACCACCGGGTATCTAAGAAATGTACTCTTGGCATTTTTCAAAAAATTTTCCCCTCCCCACATATGGCGGCCATTTTGAATTTTCGAATTTTTGCCCAAAATGGAAAAACGCAAATTTGCTTCTATCTTTTTAACCATGCAAGATAGAGTGACTTCGTCAAAATTTTCGACCCAACCAATGCAAAAAGGCATGAAGCTGAAATAATTTACATGTACACTAATAAATATTTAAGCATCATTGATATATTTTACAAATGAAACAGGGTCTTGTAAGACTACTGTACAAGTTTGACAAAAGGTTCATGGGGTGGACATTACACATGATAATGTGTGTTCTTCTATGCTATCCTGTTTCTATTTATATGTCACAGCTACTATCAACAGGGCGTCCTATTTCTAGTTGGTTATCCTAGAGGTTTTGAATGTAAAACTAACATATAGTAAATCATGGGCTGAGAATCATCTTATGTGGTGAGATTTGATCGTAGGCCCCCTCAAACGAGGAGAGCCAAACTTAAAAGTGCTTAGTACTTGCATATTATTTGTCCTAGAAGTCTGCAATGTGAAACCAACATATAGAAAATCATGGGCTGGGTGGGAATTTTTTGATGTGGTCAGATTTGATCTTTTGCCCCTTGTTCGAGGTCAAATGAGGACAGTCAAACTTAAAAGTGCTTTTAACTTGCTTTTTGTTGGTCCTAGAGATTTGCAATGTGAAACCAACTTATAATAAATGATGGTCTGAGAATCTTCTGATGTGGACAGATTTGACCTTGGTCACCTGAATGGTTAAACGATGGTTCACTGGCTTTGGTGAGTTGTCTTTCTGGTGGATACAAATTTTCATTGGATTTGACCTTTGACAATTCCTTAAAGATTCAATGGGTTTGTTGATACTTTCAATACCCTGTATCTCATTAAGTGTCCAGCAAGGGACGCTTGTTTGTAAACAGGAGAAAATTTACACCCGGCTCTAGAAGTTTCGTTTGTAGCTCCATAACTACTGCGCAGATTCTCTTCATATTTGGCGTATGTATGCAGTAGCCCTGGGAAATTTTTCTGAATATAGTGTCAGGACATTTCAACAATCAGAGAAGTCACATGACCAATAATCTGCTTTTTAAAGGGATGTGATTGTCAGGATGGTAACTTTACCTATTCTCATGAAATTTGGCAAGTAGGTTTGCTGTACAGATGTCTCGAAATTTTTAACTTTTGGAAGAGATCTGATACTAAATGGCCATTTTGTTTATGATTAATTAAATGTTTAGATTTTTCTTAAAGACGAAAATGATAAATCCTTAATATCTTTGAAATGGTATTAGATAGAGCAGTTTTGCTGAAAGTTTTGTCACTGTATATGCAGTGATCCACCACTTCCGTAAAATAATTTTCCCAGCATTTTTTGCAGCCATCTTGAAATGCTGTGTAAAAAGAAAATGCTAATTTGTTTCAGAAACAGTGCAGGACAGAGCGTTTTTGACATTTTTGGTCCCCCAGGATATGTGCAGAGTCATCTAGCCCTTTTTGCCAAAAAAAATTGTTTTCCCGCCATTTTTGGTGACCATCTTGAAAGTCTGAATAAATCCAAAAATGCATTTGTCTCAGAAAAAGTCCAAGATAGATAAATTGTTTTCCCATCCTGTTTTGGAGGCCATCTTGACTTACTGTTTAAAACATGAAATCGCATTTATCTCGGAACCAACGCGATATAGAGTAATTTCAACAAAATATATCCTGAAACACATTCCGGGATGAAGTATATGTCAATCTGGTAAGAATAACGGTGTTTCCGACATTTAGTACCCACCAAAAGCACTCACTTCCGGTAAATATGGTGGTAGTTATAAACAAACACAAAATTCGTGACAAATCTCTTGATTTATTAAAAGAAAGTTTAGGAAACTGCCTAAAATATAAAAAATACGTGGATATTGAGACACATAAAGAAGGGTAAGATTTAATCGATTTCCAGAAGTTATCAGTGACCGAACGCGATTGTACCATGACACCGACAATTAATCGAACGTTCGTCTAATCGTCCACCCACTACTTGTAAGACTACTGTACAATTGTTGCAAAACTTTCATGGGGTGAACACTACACATGATAATGTGTGTTCTTCTATGCTATCCTGTTTCTTTTCATATGTTGCAGCTACTCTCAAGAGGGCGTCCTATTTCTAGTTTTGACAAATGTTTTTACACACAGGGTATAAGCAATGTGATCTGGCACTTTATGCCAAAATTGCTTTTCCAGCATTTTTGGCAGGCATCTTGAATTTCTACGTAAAACGCAAAAACGCAGTTATCTCAGAAACAGTGTGAGACAGTGATATCATATGACAATTTTTGCCAAAAAATGTTCCCATCATTTTTGGAGGCCATCTTGAATATCTGCATAAAACGTGAAATCACATTTACCTTGGAACTGGTGCGACATGGATCATATTCAACAAAATTTTTGGTCTGCAGGATATAAGCAGACTGATTTGGCAGGGTTTTTTGCAAAAAAGTCAGTTTCCCACCATTTTTCGATCGTGGCCATCTTGAAATTCTGTGTAAAAATGCATTTATATGGACAGTCGTGTGAGATAGAACAATTTCAACAAATTATTTTGTCTCAGAGAATTTTCTGGCACTTTTTGCCATTTTTGGTGGCCTTCTTGAAATTCTGCTTAAAACACACAAATGCATTTTTCTTGGAAATGGTGTAAGATAGAGCGATTTTTTAACCCACAGGATATAAGCAATATCATCTGGCACTTTTTGCCAAAAGTTGTTTTCCCATCATTATTGAAGGCCATCTTGAATTTATGTGTAAAATGCAAAAACGTATTTATCTTGGAACCCATGTGGCATAGAGCAGTATGAAAGAAATTTTTGGTCCGCAGGGTATAGGCAGACTGAGCTGGCAGGTTTTGCCAAAAATTGTTTTCTCACCATTTTTGTTGGCCATCTTAAAATTCTGGAAATTTTTTAGGAAATGATGTGAGAACGATTTCAGTGAAATTTTTGGCTCCCGATAGGGTATAGGCAAAGTCATCTGTTATTTTTTTGGCAAAAATTGTTATGCTAATGTTTTTGGCAAAAATCATGAAGTAGTGGAGGGGTCATTTGGAGTGTTTTGGCCACTGCTAAAAGTAACAATAATAATACAATGTAATAAGAAATTTTTGTATTGTTCAAAATTGATGCAGACATATTCGTGTTTGCCAGTGTCCCAAAAGACATGGACCTGACGGTTTAATTACCAGAAAGAGTCGAACTTTATATTAGCATTCATTAGGGAGAAGATTTTGGAGGGTGATAGGATAGTTTGAATAGCTAGATATTTAAGTGGCATTTAAACCTAGTGACTGTAAAACCTGAGTGGGTATCGAACTGACATCACATTACACAACAGCACTGTGAAGGAGCTGTGGATTTGCAAGCTTTGCAGTAACGGGACAATCAGCCTTGTCTTTTTGGTCTGTGATCATCTGTGCCAACACCTTCACAAAAGTGCCTTGTTTGTGGAAAACTTATTGAACTATTATAAGTAACACACACATTGGTTTCTACTCAATAGGCAATTCCATATAATAGTGATTGTAAGAGGTTGTACTTGATTGTCTCTCTTTATCTGTTTCCAGAAGACTGCAGATAAAGCATCCCTGAGTTCAGGGTATGTCTCAGCGGATCCGTTTGGAGAGGGTGCAAGTCCTTCTACTGGAGGTATGTATCAGTTTAGATAGATAGATAGATTTTATTTCAGGCTCAAGGCCCATATGTAAAAATAAAAATTACAAAAAATATAATAAAGTAGATTTTAAAACAGTTCATAAATACAAAACTACTAAAAGACCATAAAATCCTCAATAAAAATATATCATGCATGTCAACCAAGTGTATATAGTGAAGTTTGCCAACACTTGTTTATTGCTCCAGAGCTCCTTATATAAAAGTTATCACAAATGCTTTTCAAAATATCATTCTCAGAAGATTCTATACGGACTTTTAAATTGTACATATGCTTTCTCAACAATACTTTTACAGAGTCTAAATTATTTGTAACAAACATTTCACTAGCACTGTCTCTGTAGTGATATCCCAGTAGTCTACGTGTTATGTTATTATATGCAACTTTGAATTTGTTAAAATTTGCTTTGGTGTAATTAGCCCATAATGGACAGCAATAAACATTTGTAAAATAACTCTGAAATAGAGTTTTCTTTATTTCTGTAGAGCAGCAACCAAATTTTCTTAGCATAACATTTCCTTGGGCATATAGAGTCCTGGTTTGTTTCAATATTTCTTCATCATCACGCAAATTTTCAGTCAGAATAACTCCAAGATATTTGACAGAAGTTATCTTTGGAATAGGTGTCCCAGCAAGAGACACTACAGGGCAAGTTAATTTGAACCTTTTAGGTTTGAAAACCACACAAAGTGATTTCTTTGCATTAAATACAATGTCATGATTGGAACCATAATCATAACAAACATTAACAATTTGTTGGAGGGCCATGGCAGTGGGTGCCAAGATGCAAAGGTCATCAGCATAAAACAAATGATTTATGTAAACACCAACATTGCAACCAATGCCCAACTTTATGTGCTTTAGATAGTTCATCAAGATATACTGCAAACAACCTAGGGGATAATATCCCACCTTGCCTGACACCATTTGTGATTCTAAAGCTATCTGACATACAAGACCCCCACGTAATACAAAACAACTGAGCGCTGTACCAGAAAACAATTATACGCACAAATAACAATGGTACCTTACGGTTTATTAGTTTAGTAAAGAATGTCCAGTGATTCACACGGTCAAATGCTTTGGAAGCATCCAAAGAGCAGGTGTACACAGGGCTATTTTGACTAGTATAATACTCAATAACATTCTTAATTGCAAAAATACACATATCAGTAGCATGTTTACTCTTAAAGCCAAACTGGTTGTCCGTTGTTTGAAGATATATGTCTAAGAAATCGAACAAAAGTAGTTCAAATAGCTTGGAACAGGTAGTGACAAGAGCAATAGGACGATAATTATTTACATCATGTACATCAGCAGTTTTGCTTTTGATGATTGGCAGCAAAACAGTTTTCATGAATCCATCTGGTATAAAACCACGACTTACAATAGTTGTAAACAATATAGACATGTAATGACAAATACTATTGTCAGCAAACCTATAGTGTTCAGCACTTACACCATCATGGCCACTTGATTTTCCAAGTTTTAATTTTTTGATAGCACTTTCTACTGCTCTAGGGGATACAGATATGTTATTCTCATTATTTATTTTATTAATCTGATCAAGGACAAGGTTTTTATTGACATCTGTAGTGACACAGTTAAGCAGTGCTTCATAGTGATTTTTCCACATTTTTACAACATTACTATGACCGACAGCACCATTTACACTCTCAGGAAGAGGAGTATTTACATTTGACACATCCTTCCAGACTGACACAGTATCTTTGTTTTTAAGATCATTTGCAAGCTTATCAGCTTTTATCTGTTGTTCATGCAGTCTACATTGCCTTAATGCATATTTAAATGATAATCTTGAACGTCTCATTTCTTCACAGGTAGGTCCTGATCTAGGTTTACCTGAGTTACACCAAAGTTTATAATCATTTCTAGCTTTCTGGTGTAGTTCCTTTACAAGAGTATTCCACCCAGGTATCACATCTTTTTTCTCTTTGTTTCTAGATTGAGGAATACATTTATTGCTAGATTTTAACAAACAGCTGACAATGGACTCGTAAAAGCTTGTTATTTCATCTTTATGAGAAATATCTGAACAGTTTGCATTTTTACATATTATTAGTCGAATCTTTGATTCGAGTTATGTACTGAGTTGCGGCCACGATTTTAAATTGGCCGTTTAAGCCCTTAAATACCAAATTCTGCATAATATTTCTTTACATATCTGTACATTAAGGTGTATATTATACACTCTGCCATTTTGAAGATTTTTAATGCCTTTATTAAGTTATATTTTATGAAGTAAAAAGCATGTCTAGCACTACGTCTGGCTTTCTGTAAAGTCCCGGATGTCCTAGAAACTATTGTTTTTGCTATTGTAATGGTGTACTCGAACGAGTCTTTTTTAACGGTTTCGTCTGCTGGTTTCTAGACCTTAAACCCCAATTAATTTATTCGTCTGCTGGTTTATCACGCAGTCACTGTTAATGTAAAATTGTTGTCTGGGCATCTACAGCCTATTACTCATTTGTCAAACAAATAAACCGCAAAGAAATTAATGAATGAAGTGACGTCACGGTAGTACTACACATTTATCATTCAGCCAATCAAAATCAAGGACACCTCTGGCTGAGACAATGAAAATATTCAAACTCCGTAGTTCTACATTCAACCACTAGAAGGCACTTTTGTATGTCCTAGAAGTTTTCACGATGGGGTTTCTAAACGTGAGGCTACGATGGGGTTTCTAACAACATTTTACAAATATATAATCCAGCAATATTTCTGTCTTCTCGCAATATTTAAAACAAATAAAATATCAAATGCTGGTAGTTGTACACCCACACAGTGATGAAAACGTGAGGCTACAATGGTGTTTCTAACAACATTTTACAAATATATAATCCAGCAATATTTTACTGTCACCGCACCTCACTCTGTCTTCTCGCAATATATAAAACAAATAAAATATCAAATGCTGGTAGTTGTACACCCACAGAGTGATGAAAACGTGAGGCTACAATGGGGTTTCTAACAATATTTTACTGTCACCGTACCTCACTCAGTCTTCTCGCAATATATAAAACAAATAAAATATCAAATGCTGGTAGTTGTACACCCACAGAGTGATGAAAACGTGAGGCTACGATGGGGTTTCTAACAATATTTTACAAATATATAATCCAGCAATATTTTACTGCACCGCACCTCACTCCGTCTTCTCGCAATATATAAAACAAATAAAATATCAAATGCTGGTAGTTGTACACCCACAGAGTGATGAAAACGTGAGGCTACGATGGGGTTTCTAACAATATTTTACAAATATATAATCCAGCAATATTTTACTGCACCGCACCTCACTCCGTCTTCTCGCAATATATAAAACAAATAAAATATCAAATGCTGGTAGTTGTACACCCACAGAGTGATGAAAACGTGAGGCTACGATGGGGTTTCTAACAACATTTTACAAATATATAATCCAGCAATATTTTACTGCACCGCACCTCACTCTGTCTTCTCGCAATATTTAAAACAAATAAAATATCAAATGCTGGTAGTTGTACACCCACAGAGTGATGAAAACATGAGGCTACGATGGGGTTTCTAACAATATTTTACTGTCACCGCACCTCACTCTGTTTAGCGGGCGAAAATACCAAGTTTACAGATTTCAACACCCACTGCTGTCCTAAGATTCGACTCCGTGGTTGGCAGAAGGCCAGCCACTTCACCCTAGTTAAACTTTGTGGGACAGTTATAAGTTTTAGACTATCTTTGGTTATTCTTGAGTATGTTTTTATCTCGGATGATGTTGCAACACTCCAGTTGCATGTTTTATTTCTACATTTGTATTCAAAATTACTGGGATTGGTATCATTACAATAGTTATCCACTAAACAAATACTGATAGGAAGATGGTCTGAACAGGGCAACTTGTCAAGAACTTTGATACTATCAATGCAACTATGCATTGCATGACTAGACAAAACATGATCAAGCCATGATGTTGAATTATGAGCATCACTGATGTAAGTAAAAGTGTTACTATATTCACCAAGAAGTGTGCAATCTGACAACACAAAGTTCATATTTTGACAGAATTTTACCAACTCTTTATAGAACATGCCATTGATATCAGCATTAAAGTCTCCAAGAAATGCTATCTTAGTGGAGGGTAGTTCAGATACAATAGCATTCATTCTTCCTAAGTAATAAATATAAGTATCATAGTTTTCATAGGAAAAGTAAGGCAAGTACACATTAACAATATACAAATTGTCATTTTCCGACATAATTTTTAGTCCTAAGAGTCTGGTGTCATCCAAGTCAACAGTTTTGCACAAATGGGAGAGGTCCTTGCGCCATAGTATACCAATTCCTCAATAAGGTCTTCCAGATAATAGTTTGTCATTCAAGTCCATGGAGCTTGTACCATAACCTTCAAATTGGGAATGCAGTGAATGCAAGATTGGCAATTCATCAGGGTGTAGCCATGTTTCTTGAAGAAAAAATAATGTCATATACATTGCAGAAATTTTTCACATCACCCAAAGAGGACGACAGGCCATGGCAATTAAAGGATAGTATTTTGAGTTTCTTGTTGAATGTCATTGTGTACCAGGATTAAGCAGGTAATATCAGCTGTCTAATCAAAATAAGGTCTCACAATTGTGCCATGCGGCCAGATTTGTGGATCAAGCAAAGTGTTGTGATCCTTCCTTGGTAGGCGGAGACATGCTGATTGATGCTTTGAGTGTTGTGCCTTCAGCATATCACACTGTACCTTAAGCCCCGTCTCTTTCTCTACATGACGGATAATATGGATAGCTTGTGTGTTCTTCGCCAGTCGGGATACAAATATTCCTACCTGTACTCTTTTTGCAGCCAGAGACTTGCTATAGGAACCAATTGAAGAACGTAGCTGGAAATCCCGCCCTATTCCCTTTATAACCTGGTCAGATCGAAGGGCAGATGATGGAGTTGATTTTTGAGTAGAGGGTGCATCGATCTGTTGTTTAGTAGCATTGAACCTTCTCTTATTTACATAAGAATGTGTGGTTTTTTTCTTTTTCCATCGCTGAGACTTGTGAATGCCTTGGATTTCAGCTAGGTTTAACAGGTCAGAGTTGTCTTCCTCAGGGTCATGCGATTGTTTGCCTTTGTCCCTTTCAGAAGTGTGGCTGTTATCACTCTCTTTAGGATGAGTCTCATCAGGGTCACTGTCAGAATTTCCATTATCTTTAGAAACACTATCCCCAGTTGACTGTACCAATTGGGGTGTTGTGCTTTCATCACTGGTCTCTGAGGTAGGCTTCTCAGTAGTGGCTGGTGTTTTGGTATAGCCAGCATCATTCATATTTGCCTTCATTCTTATCAGTTGATTGGTGTGATAGACATGGGATTCTAACACTGTACCCTGGGCTTCTTGCAGAATTGCAACATTTGCTTTAAGTTGCTCAATGTCTTTGATAATTTTGGCAATGTCAAAGTTGTCTGCCGAAAGAGGAGGTAGATTTGACAGATCTTTGGCAACATACATTGGTGTGTGATGACTAGGAAACTCCAGGAAGATATTTAAGATGTCTTGAATGTCAGTACATTTCTTGTTGGATCCACGTCGCTTTACTTTACAAGGAGCTGCTCTATCATTAAAAGCTGTCTCAAAAAGTATGTCCTTTGCCTCTTCAATGGCAATTTCATCATAGCTTTGTACACATAATTTAACCAGTACATCATATGGTAGTACATTTATCTTGTTGCTAATGTAGCAAAGAATTTCATTGATAATTGGTTGATCTTGAGCAAATATTTGTGTGGAGTGTTGAGTAGAATTTAACTCATTGCCTGCTCGTACTTTGGCAACTGTATCTTGTGATAACACATTGGGTTCAGTTGGTGTTTCTGCACTGTCACGTTTGTTCCTACAAGGTTTGCAGAGTAGGTAATCAGAGGAGTGACACTGCAAACCTGGTCCAGGTAATCTGCAGTCTTCATATGTCCTATTTCTAGGCCCTGGAATAGTGCTTCCAGTGGAGGACATCATTCTTTATTACCAAGTTTGCAGAACAATTTGTCACCCACAACCTGTTAATTAGTTCACTTGTTTCAATTTGGTTTGGTCTCTGTTATGCACACAAATAAAGTCCACTATAATAGCAATTAGGCATTTTGGCCAAATTGAACAGAACAATCAATTCTAGGAAGTTCCTATATTGAAACACACCAGAATTTTAAATATAAACATGAAGTTTATATGTTCTAAAATATCCTTCAAAGACTTCTTTTTGCTATAAAAAGTATGTGTATAGATTCCTTGTATATTAATCCTTCCTATGTCTCATATGAATATCCAATTTCACAACAACAACTTTCAATAAAAAAAAACAGTTTTTTATAAGAGCTCTAAAAACACATGTCAACACACCATCAAGCTGCCGGTTCAGCTGTTCGGTATAACTGGTATGAAGCATTTTATATTTACACTCAGCACACTATCTCCTTGTCCTACCATTATTTGACCCATCTCAACTGCTTAAATGTAGCCCAAGCTCTCTAGTGATTGATGTTCCCCTAACTGAAAAAAAACAAAAGTTCAGGGTAACCATTTGTCAGCTTCCCTGAGGTTCCTAAGCCTGCCACTGTGGATAGGCGTCAATGACAGTGGACTTCTATTTAAATACTCATCGAAGCCACTTTCTTTCTGTCTGGGATCAATCATGTCTTCTAAGTTGGTAGGCTGGTGTGTCTCCCACTAGGTCACAATGGCAGACTGTGATTTATTTATTTAATTTTATTTGTTTTGTGGGTACAGGCAGTCCGAAAATCAGATCTGATAGACAAAGTAAAGTAAACAAAAAAAAAATCATTATGAATAAAAATTTTGGGATATTATATCCAGTTCAACAGCCAAAGTAATATTGGGACAGACCATTAGTATTATATCCCCAGATGAAAGTCAAGGATATACTGGATTCACATCTGTAACACCGCTGTAGGTTTTGAATTGTGCATGCAATAACTCAAAAACACTTAAATTTAAACTTGGCACACACATGTATTTGAGCCAGGAGAGGAACCCTATTTTAAGGGACCTTAAACTCCCAATAATAAAGAACTTATGACCACCTGAAGATCAGAAATTTTACTTTTGGCCACGTAATGCCCTCTAGGTCACACAAGTAGCTCATATGGCTCAAAATTTATCTGGGAATACATTATTGTATTCTCCTTACATATGCCAAAAATCAACACTTTTTGTGAACATTGTCTGAAGAAAATTTAAAGCATGTAGCTTTAAGGTTACCCTAAGGTCTCTAAAATGCCCACAGACGCCCAATTTGTTGACATTTACCACTTTTAAACCCTATAACTGTCATATTATGTGACTGATAAAGCTGAAATCTCATCTGGGAATATATTAATATGTTCTTTTTTCATGTGCCAGAACCCAAGGATTTAAGTAGACATTCAACCTGTATGTGAAGCCAATGAACAATCTTCCCAGAGGACCTTGCAAATTTTTATGTTGTATAGCCAGTGTCAGCTGACATTGTACCCATTTACTGAATTTGTTTTTCCCTTTTGCTTTACAGACCAGCTACAGATTGCACTTCAAGGTGAAATTGGACAATATCAAAGCGGGAATGTTGCCCGTCAGTATCCTGAAGCTCAACTTTATGATTGGCTGTCCAAGTTGGTAAGTATTGTGTACTATCATGGTGTTTATCATTACTGGCCAAGAATGTTATGTTTTCATAGAGTTTGGTTGTGTTCATGTTTGTGTTCATGTTACTCTGAAACTAATGAATGCGCCTTTATAAATTTATAATAAGGTAGGGCCTGACTAAAAGAAGAAGTAGAGATATTTTCGGCGTTAATGCTCTAAGAGGAAAATGACACCAGCTAGGTTCACCAAATTTGCAGGATATCTTCATTGGGGGGGTAAGCTTCTCTGGGAAGGAAAATAGCCTCATTCTGAAAAACAAGATGGCCGCCACAGGCATTTCTTTGAAAATAATGTACATTTTTCTACTGGCTGTTTCTCATAGGTAGAAGGTTGAATCTCTTCATAGGTGATATGTATTAACAGATATACATGTCCTCTCCAACCTTGCACCCATTTGACCTTGAAGCTCTTAATTCAAGGTCATCCACGGAGTTGCGAAGTAACCCAAATAGCGCACTTTAAAAGTGCCTATATCTCCCTTATTATTGGTCCTAGAAGTTTGAAATGTGAAATCAACCTACAGGAAATCACGTGCTACTAATCTTCTGATGTGGCCAGATTTGACTTTCAACTCCTCCATCAAGGTCAAACGAGGATAGCCAAACTTAAAATTGCTTATAACTCGCTTATTATTGGTCCAAGAGGTTTGGGATGGTAAACCAACATATAGGAAACCGTGGGCTGGGAATCTTTTTGTGTGGTCAGATTTGACATTGGGTCCCTTGTTCAAGGTCAAACGAGGATAGCCAAACTTAAAATTGCTTATAACTTGCTTATTATTGGTCCTAGAGGTTTGGGATGGTAAACCAACCTATATCAAATCATGGGCTTGGAATCTTCTGGTGTGGACAGGTTTGACCTTGGGCCCCTCCTTCAAGGTCAAATGAGGACAGCCAAACTTAAAACTTCTTGTACTCGCTTGTTATTGCTCCTTGAGGTTTGGGATGGTAAACCAACCTACAGAAACTCATGGGCTGGGAATCTTTTTGTGTGGTCAGATTTGACCTTGGGCCCCTCGTTCAAGGTCAAACAAGGATAGCCAAACTTAAAATTGCTTATAAACTCACTTATTATGGGCCCTAGAGGTTTGAGATGGTAAACCAACCTATAGGAAATCATGGGCTTGGAATCTTCTGGTGTGGTTGGATTTGACCTTTGGCCTCCTTCAAGGTCAAACAAAGAGAGCCAAAGTTAAAAGTGCTTATAACTCGCTTATTATTGTTCCTAGATATAAGCCAACCCACAGGAAATCATGAGCTAAGAATCTTTTGGTGTGGCCTGATTTGACCTTGGGACCCTCCTTCAACATGGTTGTCAGTTTTAGCGTTCGCCAGGGTAGACGTTGTTTTTACGATGCGGTTTTATATTTCTTAATTCTAACAATGAAAGTTGTCTGTATCTGTCACATTATATTTTTATGAAAGATCTTGGACAAACAAAGAAACTATAAGTGTATTTTATCTCCAAATATTGTGAAACTGTTGTTTTAGCCCCAAACGGGTATTATCGCCCACCCGATAATTCCCGCGGTTCAATTTTATTGTTCTCCACAATAATTAAATAAATTGTATTATATATAAAGCCCAATATATACAATAACCAGATAAAAGATAAATTGCATTTATTGTATATGATAGCTCTGATAGACTATACCACAATTCTTTGCTTGAATAAATTTTTATTTCATCTACTCCACAGATTTTACCACATATCTATACCTACCTTCCTTTATATAAAATCGAAATATACAATAACCAAACTATAGCCGTCATTGACCATCCACCTACTTATTTCACCTACTCCATAGATATGCACTAATCTTTTCCTACCTTCACAATCTATTACAACCTTTTTCTTTTGGTTCCATTGGGAAAGACACGTTTGTACATAGGGAAGGTAAGTGCACCTTTTCTAAAATTTTAATTTTTGGCCTCTGTTGGTCTGGCAATGCACTTCTTGTTCAACTAATCCATAAAGTAGATTTGTCATCATTTGATATTTTGTTTTAGTGATACATTTTTTGCCATACATATATTCCTAAAATATTCTCAAAAATGCACCTCTTGCATTTTGCCGTTTACCTCATATTGACTGGCATCAGAGTCTGTGACTCATCTGAACCTACCATGCAGTCAGGTCATCCTGTGATCATTGAGTCGGGGATTCACCCATGTGTAGATAGCATTAATTTTGCCTATTTGGCTTTCCAGGGTCACTGTCGAAGGGTGACACATAGTTTCCGGAATGTAAGTCCATGGACATCATTGCTCCTAGCTCTTTTGGGTGACATTAGTTTCAATCCAGGCCCTGGTTCTAGATCTCTTAATGGTTGTCTTCTCAACGTTAGATCTATCAGAAATAAATCGGCTTCCTTTCTGGAGTTCGTCAAAGATAACAATGCTGATCTTATAGCTGTCACTGAGACATGGCTTAGGCCAGAGGATACCCGAAGTTTTTTCTCTAGTATCACACCTCCTGGTTATAAGTTCACTCATGTACCTCGAAATGTCAAGAAAGGGGGCGGAGTTGGCTTTTTCATCAAGGAGGACCTGAGTTTTGAGCAAGTTTCAAAAAACAGTTATCAGGCTTTTGAAAGTATTTCCATTCAGATTAGCACTGAGGGTGCTAAAGATGTTATATTTCATGTAGTCTATAGGCCCCCAAATCTCTCAAAGTCGCAGTTCCTGGACGAATTTAGCATGTTCCTCGAAGGTGCTGCTTTATCAGGCTATGAAAATATTCTCCTTGGTGATCTTAATTTTCATCTGGATAAACATGACACCTGGACACTGAAATTTTATGATATCCTTGAGCAATTCAGTTTTACACAACTTGTCAATACACCCACACATATTCAGGGTCATATTTTGGATGCTCTATGTGTGAGGGATTCCTTCTCCTGGGCCATTAGTCCCAAAGTTATTGGGAGACTATCAGACCACCAGGCAATCATATTCAGCTTTATCTTCCCTGTCAGGGAATCCTGTAAGTTTCAATGTGTTCCCATCCGTAAAATTCACAAGATAGATATTTCAGATTTTAGAATGGATATCCTGAAATCCGACCTCATTAGATGCCCGTACAAAACTGCCAGTCTTTTCAGTCATCAATGCTTTAATACTTTGAGAAGCCTTCTTGACAAGCACGCCCCAATCATGAAGAAAAATATACCGAGACATGCCGAGACTGGTTTCATGAACTGTGACATCCTCAAAGCAAAACGACTCAAGAGGAAATATGAGCGGGCATGGCGTCGTGACAACTCAGCCAGTAATCGTAGCCGATACCGGGCTGCAATCAACCACTATAATTTCCTGCTAGAGAAGTCCAAATGCAATCATTATTCCAACATTGTGGCTGAAAACCATGGAAATCCCAAGGCTCTGTGGAACTGTTTCAAAAAGATCTTACACAGGTCCTCTGTTGCTGTTCTACCAGACTACACAAATAAAACTGACCTTGCGAACACTTTCTGCAAGTTCTTCTATGACAAAATCCTCAAGATAAGATCCACACTGCAGTCATCAACACCATCTTCAGTTACTAGACCCAACCCCACTAAAAAACACTCTGTCCTCTTTCACACCTGTGTCCGAGGAAGAACTACTCAAAATTCTAAAGTCCTCACCATCCAAATCATGTGACCTTGACCCGATTCCGACATCACTGGTCAAGGAGTGTGCTGATATTCTCATCACCCCCATCACTAAAATTGTAAATTATTCAATCACAGAAGGTAGTTTCCCCAACTGTTTTAAGATGGCATATGTCACCCCCCCCCCACCCCCCCCCCACCCCCCCCCACCCCCCCACCCCTTCAAAAGAAGCCGAACCTTGATAGAAATATCCTCAAAAACTACAGGCCGGTGTCAAACCTCAGCTTTATATCTAAACTTATTGAGAAGGTGGTGGCAAAGCAGCTAAATGAATTTATTTTGCACGAGGGGCTCTTAAATGTCAACCAGTCTGCTTATAAGAGTTCCCACTCCACTGAAACTGCATTGTTGAAGATTCAAAATGATATAGCTCTCTCAGTGGACTCAGGAAAGGCAGTGGCCCTAACATTATTAGACCTATCGGCAGCGTTTGATACGATTGAACACTCTCTTTTATATGACTGCTTGCATGACTGGTTTGGTCTAGATGGTACTGTTTTGTCATGGATCAAATCGTATCTTTCAAACCGTAAACAAAAAATTAAAATAGGTGATAGTTTCTCTGAGGCGGTAATTCTCCCTTTCGGAGTCCCCCAAGGCTCTGTACTGGGTCCTCTCCTTTTCACCCTCTACACTAGTCCCCTCAGTCAAGTTATTTCAAAATTCAATGTTACTCATCACCTGTATGCCGATGACACCCAGATCTACCTAGCAGTTGACTCCAGGAATTTTGACTCTAGCATGGAAAGCTAACCGAGTGTCTCAAGTCTGTACAGGAATGGATGGACGGTGTCAAACTAAAACTAAACCCAGAAAAAAACAAATTTATCATTATAGGTCCAAAAGCCATCAGAGAGTCGCTTGCACCAAATTTCCCTGTTCCATTCCTCCAAAACAATATCTCTCTCTTTCGGTGAAAGTAAAAAATCTGGGTGTTATTTTCGACTCGGACAATTCCTTTGACAATCATGTTGCCAAGGTTTGCAGAGCATGTTATTATCATCTTCGTGATTTGCGACGAATTCGCAAATTCCTTGGAGTTGAGACAGCAATACTTCTGGCAAACGCTATGGTCAGTAGCCGTCTAGACTACTGTAACTCTTTACTCTATGGGGTAAGCAAGTCCAACATAGCCAAACTACAGAGAGTCCAGAATGCTCTTTGCCGCATCATCTTCAGACTTGACAAAATGAGTCATGTTACACCCTTTTTGAAAAAACTCCACTGGCTCCCAATTCAACATCGCATCCTGTTTAAGTACAACCTTTTGGTATTCAAGGCTATTAATCTTTCACAGCCCCCGTATCTTTCAGCTTTAATAAAATCGAGCAGTCTCACTCGTGGCAACAGGCTATCTATCTCCTCAACCCGCCCCAATAAGCACATAGGAAGTCGTGACTTTGCAGTAGCTGCACCAGCCGAATGGAACAAGCTGCCACAGACTGTCAGATCTCAGCAAACAATAGATGGTTTCAGGAGCCAGCTAAAGACCTACTTGTTTAGGCTGGCATACCCCCCACCTTAGTTATACCCTGGCGAGTGATTTTTGGATGTCGACCCATGCCTGTCCCTGGACTCTCCCTTCTTGGACTCAAGCGCATTAGAGGATTTGTATCAATTTTGCGCTATATAAATCCTACTATTATTATTATTATCAAACAAGGATAGCCAAACTCAAAAGTACTTATAACTTCCCTTTAATTGTTCCTAGAGGTTTGGGATGGTAAACCAACATATAGGAAATCATGGGTTGGTAATCGTTTTGTAATCGTCAAATGAGGATGGCCAATCTTAAAAGTGCTTATAACTAGCTTATTAATGGTCCTAGAGGTTTGAGATGGTAAACGAACCTATAGGAAATCATGAGCTGGGAATCTTTTGGTGCAGTTGGATTTGAGCTTGGGCCCCTCCTTCAAGGTCAAACGAGGACAGCCAAACTTAAAAGTGCTTATAACTCGCTTATTATTGGTCCTAGAGGTTTGGGATGGTAAACCAGCATATAAAAAATCATGGGCTGGGAATCTTCTGGTGTGGTCGGATTTGACCTTGGGCCCCTCATTCAAGGTCAAATGAGGATAGCCAAAGGTAAAAGTGCTTATAACTCACTTATTATTGGTCCTAGAGGTTTGGGATGGTAAACCAACCTATAGGAAATCATGGGCTGGGAATCTTCTGGTGTGGTCGGATTTGACCTTGGGCCCCTCGTTCAAGGTCAAATGACGACAGCCAAACTTAAAAGTGCTTATAACTCACTTATTATTGGTCCTAGAGGTTTGGGATGGTAAACCAACATATAGGAAATCATGCACTGGGAATCTTCTGGTGTGGTCGGATTTGACCTTGGGCCCCTCCTTCAAGGTCAAATGAGGACAACCAAACTTAAAAGTGCTTATAACTCACTTATTATTGGTTCTAGAGGTTTGGGATGGTAAACCAACCTATAGGAAATCATGGGCTGGGAATCTTCTGGCGTGGTTGGATTTGACCTTGGGCCCCTCCTTCGAGGTCAAACGAGGATAGCCAAACTTAAAAGTGCTTATAACTCGCTTATTATTGATCCCAGTGGTTTGGGATGGTAAACCAACATACAGGAAATCATGGGCGGGGAATCTTCTGGCATGGTCGGATTTGACCTTGGGCCCCTCCTTCAAGGTCAATTGAGGACAGCCAAACCTAAAAGTGCTTATAACTCGCTTATTATTGATCCCAGTGGTTTGGGATGGTAAACCAACATACAGGAAATCATGGGCGGGGAATCTTCTGGCATGGTCGGATTTGACCTTGGGCCCCTCCTTCAAGGTCAATTGAGGACAGCCAAACCTAAAAGTGCTTATAACTTGCTTATTATTGGACTTAGAGGTTTGGGATGGTAAAGCAACATATAGGAAATCATGGGCTGGGAATCTTCTGGCGTGGTTGGATTTGACCTTGGGCCCCTCCTTCAAGGTCAAACGAGGACAGCCAAACTTAAAAGTGCTTATAACTCGCTTATTATTGGTCCTAGATGTTTGGCTTGGTAAACCAGCATATTAGAAATCATGGGCTCAGAATCTTCTGGTGTGGTCGGATTTGACCTTGGACCCCTCATTCAAGGTCAAACGAGGATAGCCAAAGGTAAAAGTGCCTATAACTCGCTTATTATTGGTCCTAGAGGTTTGGGATGGTAAACCAACATATAG
The DNA here is from genome assembly GCA_964017235.1 of Sabellastarte sp. h YS-2021. Taxonomy (NCBI): domain Eukaryota; kingdom Metazoa; phylum Annelida; class Polychaeta; order Sabellida; family Sabellidae; genus Sabellastarte; species Sabellastarte sp. h YS-2021. The sequence continues at coordinate 147,910,890 of OZ024931.1, forward strand.
AAAATCATGGGCTGGGAATCTTCTGGTGTGGTCGGATTTGACCTTGTGCCCCTCCATCAAGGTCAAATGAGGACAGCCAAACTTAAAAGTGCTTATAACTCGCTTATTATTGGTCCTAGATGTTTGGGATGGTAAACCAGCATATAGGAAATCATGGGCTGGGAATGTTCTGGTGTGGTCGGATTTGACCTTGTGCCCCTCCATCAAGGTCAAATGAGGACAGCCAAACTTAAAAGTGCTTATAACTCGCTTATTATTGGTCCTAGATGTTTGGGATGGTAAACCAGCATATAGGAAATCATGGGCTGGGAATCTTCTGGTGTGGTCGGATTTGACCTTGTGCCCCTCCATCAAGGTCAAATGAGGACAGCCAAACTTAAAAGTGCTTATAACTTGCTTATTATTGGTCCTAGAGGTTTTGGTGCATTGTCTTTACAGTGGATACAATTTGCATCGGTTTTCCGATGCGCTAGGTCTAGTTTTTAATGCATCAAAAAATTCATGAATTCATGCAGCAAATCACTTATAACTTGAAAAGTATTGCACTTAAAACATTTTGTTGAAATATCTTGTTCAACTACTTTCACCATAGCAACAACATGATGAGTAACTTGGGAGACTATCCCAATAGCTAAGTGAGTAATAGCTACCATCTGACTTTTCAGTACCTTCCATAATGAGTAAAATTACTTATAAATTTAAGACTATTGCTTTTACAGTATTTTTTTAAAATATGTTATTCACGTTCTTTTTGGATCAGCTATAACATACCGGTAGTACAATTGCAGACCTGTAGCTCATTGCATAGCTGAGCAATAGCTTCTTTCAGGTTGTCATTGTTGAGTAAATCACTTGTAACTTGGAAACTATTGCATTTACAGTATTTTGCTTTAACATGTTATTCACCTACTTTTGGATCAGCTATAACATAGTAAAATTTCAAACACATACCTCATTGGATTGCTGAGCAATAGCTACTGTAGTTTTTCACTGGTGAGTAAATCACTTGTAACTTAAAAATCATTGAATTTAGAGTATTTTATTTAAATAGACTACGTATTCATTGTATCCACCGGATAGCATCCGGTGGATACTATGGATTACGCATGAGTACGCTGCCACCGCAGTGTGTAGAGATTTTCTCGTTACCCCTCTAGAGGCCAGGGTATTATAGGTAGACTTCTCAAATTTTCAGGTTATATTCATAACCATAAAATCTTGCCTGGGAATATTTTTGGCCTCATTTTGAAAAACAAGATGGCTGCCACAGGTGTTTTTCGACTTTCAACAAGGAGTTTTGTTGGCCCTCTAGAACAAAGGGAGGATAGGCAAATGAGGATAGGCAAACTTAAAAGTGCTTATAACTCGCTTATTATTGGTCCTAGAGATTTGGGATGGTACACCAACCTATAGGAAATCATGGGCTGGCAATCTTCTGGTGTTGTCAGATTTGACCTTGGGCCTCTCGTTCAAGGTCAAATGAGGATAGCCAAACTTATAAGTGCTTATAACTCGCTTGTTATGGGTCCTAGAGGTTTGCGATGTGAAACCAACTTATGGGAAATCATGGGCTGGAAATCTTCTGATGTGGTCAGATTTGACCTTGGGCCTCTCCTTCAAGGTCAAACGAGGATAGCCAAACTTAAAAGTGCTTTCAACTTGCTTATTATTGAAAAATGCTGTTTATCTTCTAAACTATGTTACTTGGTCTTTTCCGGTGGATACATCTTGCATCTGACCACAGATGCATCCTTGGTATGGTTTACTTTTGGGACAGCTATTACATAGTAAAAGTGCAGACCTATAGCTCATGACATAGCCCAGCAACAGCTACTTTGAGGCTATCACTGTTAGTAAATCACTTGTAACTTCAAACTGTTGCATTTAAAGTACTTTAAATATTTTATTCACCTACTTTTGGTGGTGGGAATTGGACTTGGAAATCAGAATCGATTAATCAGAAAAGTCCAGAGATGATTAATCAAGTGGAATCAATTTTTGGGTGATAAAGGGAATTTTACAAAAAAAAATTCCATAATTCCATACAAAGTGTCTGGGCTACTGTCCGTCACGGATTTACAAATATTGATCTTGGTTTCTGGTAGAAATAACTGTCGGTAATTTTCTTTGAAAATGATCAATTTTTCCTGATATGTTAAAGACATATATGTTGTACTGTGGTTCTATGTTATCTTTAATTCATTTACTATCAGAAAATAATTATTTTCTGGAATAAAATTGACATAAGTTCTGTCGCTTTATTGTCAAGAAGTTTTGTAGATGATAATTAGCATGTACAGTAAACTTCTAAATAGTGAAAAATGTGTTGAAATAACATAGAAAATATCCTTAGTATGAGAGAATTCAGCTGATTTAACTGAACATAATGCTGAAAAAAATTATAAAAATTGGACCAGAAATAAGGAAGTTGTGGCTACATAAACATACATTAAACATAAAAATGAAGTTCTGTGATCGCATGTTTTCCCGATTATTACCCATTTAAAACCACTTTGGTTACCGCTGACGGCTTGTAGCTAGTATTTCTATTATCGTCCACTCAAAATCTTCCATGATTTCGGGGTTTTTTTCCGTCACTGACATTTCCAATGGGATCGATGTAGATGCTAAAACGTAGACTCGAGTTCGGAAATCAAGTTCTCGGCGAATCATTACACCATTACCTGCTTTTGCATCAGCTATAATAGTAAAATTGTAGACCTGAAACTCATTGTGTAGCTGAGCTATAACTAGTTTGAAGTTATCACTGTTGAGTAAATCAGCTGTAACTTCAAACTATTGCATTTCCAGTACTTGTTTAAATATGTTATTCACCTATTTTGGGGTCAGCTATAACACAGTAAAATTGCATAGCTGAGCAATAGCTACTTTGAGCTCACTGTTGAGTAAATCCTTTGCAACTTGAAAACTATTGCATGAAAAATATATTGTTTAAATATAGTACTTTATATAGTATATGGTTATTCACCTACTTTTGGGTTAGCTGTAACAGAGTAAAATTGCATTGTCAGCTGAGCAATAGCTACTTTCAGGTTCTCACTGTTGAGTAAATGTACTAAATGACTTGTAACTTGAAAAATATTGCATTTAAAATATTTTGTTTAAGTGTAGTATTCACCTACTTTTGGGTCAGCTGTAACATAATAAAATTGCAGACATGTAACTCATGGCATAGCTGAGGAATAACTAATTTTAGGTTCTCATTGTTGAGTAATTACTTGTAGCTTGAAATTAGGGCATTTAGAGTAGTTTGTTAAAATATATTTTTTCATCTACAATAATAAGCAAGTTATAAGCACTTTTAAATCTGGCTATCCACATTTGATCTTGAAGGAGGGGCCCAAGGTCAAATCTGACAACATCAGAAGATTCCTAGCCCATGATTTCCAATAGGTTGGTTTCACGTTGCAAACCTCTAGGGCCAATAATAAGCAAGTTATAAACACTTTAAACTTTGGATATCCTTGTTCGACCTTGAAGGAGGGGCCCAAAGACAAATCTGACAACATCAGAAGATTCCTGACCTTGATTTCCTTTAGGTTGGTTTCACATTTCAAACCTCTAGGACCAATAATAAGCAAGTTATAAGAACTTTTGCAATAGTTTTCAAGTTACAACTGATTTACTCAAGAGGGAGAACCTCAAAGTAGCTCTTACTCGGCTATGCAGTGCGCTACAGGTCTGAAATTTTACTATGTTATAGCTGACCCAAAAGTAGCTGAATAACATATTTAAGCAAAATTCTCTAAATGCAATAGTTTTCAAGTTACAAGTCAATATTTTTTATGTTTGGACTCCCCAGAGCATAATTTTGACTCCTGGCTTAAAATAGCTATTACTCCCTTGATTTTGACCCCAGGACTATAAAAATAGGGTGGCGAGACATCATACCCACCAATTTATGCACTAAATATAAAACTAGACCTACGCATCGGAGAACCGATGCAAATTTGTATCAACTGGAAAGACAACTCACCAAAGCCAGTGAACCATCATTTGACCTTGAAGGAGGGACCAAAGGTCAAATCTAACATCAGAAGATTCCTAGCCCAAGATTTTGTATGAATTGGTTTTGCATTGTAAACCTCACTTTTAAGTTTGGCTATCCTTGTTTGACCTTGAACGAGGGGCCCAAGGTCAAATCTAACCACACCAAAAGATTCCCAGCCCATGATTTCCTATATGTTGGTTTACCATCCCAAACCTCGAGGACCAATAATAAGCGAGTTATAAGCACTTTTAACTTTGGCTATCCTCATTTGACCTTGAAGGAGGGGTCCAAGGCAAAATCTGACCACACCAAAAGATTCCGAGCCCATGATTTCCAATAGGTTGGTTTACCATCCCAACCCTCTAGGACCAATAATAAGCGAGTCATAAACACTTTTAACCTTGGCTATCCTAGTTTGACCTTGAAGGAGGGGTCCGACGTCAAATCTGAACTCACCAAAAGATTCCCAGCTCATGATTTCCTATAGGTTGGTTTACCATCTTAAATCTAGGACCAATAATAAGCAAGTTATAAGCATTTTTACCCCACAGCCCTTAAGGGCTGTCGGGGTATTGTTTTCATCCATGGTGTCCGGATGGGCGGGCGTCCGGGCGGGCGGGTGGGCGGCCGGCGGGAAAAACTTTGTCTGGGCTGTATCTCAGAAACCGTAAGGTGTAGGAAGTTGATACTTGGTAGGGTCATTGTTTAGGGGGTGAAGGTGTGCAACGTCATAGTCTGACCTTGATTTGACCTTTGACCTTGCTGTAGTGACCTTGACCTGTAAAATCTTGTCCGGGCTATATCTCAGAAACCGTAAGGTGTAGGAAGTTGATACTTGGTAGGGACATTGGTTGGGGGGTGTAGGTGTGCAACGTCATAGTCTGACCTTGATTTGACCTTTGACCTTGCCGTAGTGACCTTGACCTATAAAATCTTGTCCGGGCTATATCTCGGAAACTGTAAGGTGTAGGAAGTTGATATTTGGTAGGGACATTGGTTAGGGGGTGTAGTTGTGCAACATCATGGTGTGACCTTGATTTGACCTTTGACCTTGCCATAGTGACCTTGACCTATAAAATCTTGTCCGGGCTATATCTCAGAAACCGTAAGGTGTAGGAAGTTGATACTTGGTAGGGATATTGGTTAGGGGGTGTAGGTGTGCAATGTCATGGTGTGACCTTGATTTGACCTTTGACCTTGCCATAGTGACCTTGACCTATAAAATCTTGTCCGGGCTATATCTCGGAAACTGTTAGGTGTAGGAAGTTGATATTTGGTATGGACATTGGTTAGGGCGTGTAGTTGTGCAACATCATGGTCTGACCTTGATTTGACCTTTGACCTTGCCATAGTGACCTTGACCTATAAAATCTTGTCCGGGCTATATCTCAGAAACCGTAAGGTGTAGGAAGTTGATACGTGGTAGGGATATTGGTTAGGGGATGTAGGTGTGCAACGTCATGGTGTGACCTTGATTTGACCTTTGACTTTGCCATAGTGACCTTGACCTATAAAATCTTGTCCGGGCTATATCTCAGAAACCCTAAGGTGTAGGAAGTTGATACTTGGTAGGGATATTGGTTAGGGGGTGTAGGTGTGCAATGTCATGGTATGACCTTGTTTTGACCTTTAACCTTGCTGTAGTGACCTTGACCTATAAAATCTTGTCCGGGCTATATCTCAGAAACTGTAAGGTGTAGGAAGTTGATATTTGGTAGAGACATTGGTTAGGGGGTGTAGGTGTGCAGCATCATGGTGTGACCTTGATTTGACCTTTCACCTTGCCATAGTGACCTTGACTTATAAAATCTTGTCTGGCCAAGATCTCGGAAACTGTAAAGTGTAGGAAGTTGATACTTGGTAGGGACATTGGTTAGGGGCTATAGGTGTGTATTATCATGATATGACCTTAATTTGACCTTGTCGTAGTGACCTTGACCTTTAAAATCTTGTTGCACCTTTGGGTCTGTTTTTTGATGCAGATTAAGCACTGTTAATTCATATTAGAATTTATTAAGAATTTTACTTTCATAACTTCCCATTGTAAGAGATAGAATTTCATCAAGTGAGCCACAGATTTTGCTCCTACACCACACATAAGCATTTATTAAATGTATTACCACTTCTGTATGCATGGTAATATTCAAAATATCTGAACCATAATTTGGCCATGCAGATGTAGATAAAGAGTGTTGAATTTTAGTTTACTGATTAATGCTGTCATCTTGTTATTGAATTATCTTGTTTTAATACTTCATCTTTACATGCATTATCTTTCTTTTAAACATTATTTTCTTCATTTAAACATTGTTTGGAACTTTATATAACTGACAGTGGTCTGAAAGTATCCTGAACTTTGTACTGGTACAGTACTTCTGTATCTCATGGTGTTGAAAATATTTCCCTAGGCTGTGGGGTACGGGCATCTCTGATGCTATTTTTAACCTTGGCTACCCTCGTTTGACCCTGAAGGAGGGCCCAAAGTCAAATTCCACCACACCAAAAGATTCCCAGCCCATGATTTCTTATAGGTTGGTTTACCATCCAAAACCTCTAGGACCAATAATAAGCGAGTTATAAGCACTTTTACCTTTGGCTATCCTCGTTTGACCTTGAATGAGGGGCCCAAGGTCAAATCTGACAACATCAGCATATTCGCAGCACATGATTTCCTACAGGTTGGTTTCACATTGCAAACCTCTAGGACCAATAATAAAGGAGATATAGGCACTTTTAAAGTCCGCTATGTGGGTTACTTCGGCACTCCGTGGATGACCTTGAATTAAGAGCTTCAAGGTCAAATGTGTGCATGGTTGTAGAGGACATGTATATCTGTTATACATATCACCTATGAAGAGATTTAACCTTCTACCTATGGGAAACAGACAGTAGAAAAATGTAGATTATTTTCACAGAAATGCCTGCGGCGGCCATCTTGCTTTTCAGAATGAGGCTATTTTCGTCCCAGAGAAGCTTACCCCCAATGAAGATATCCTGCAAATTAGCTGGTGTAGTTTTCCTCTCAGAGCGTTAACGCCGAAAATCTCTCTACACGCGGCGGCGGCGTTGCAAACGCTAAACCAAAGTATTCACCGGATGCCTCCAGTTCCCTGTTCCCTACAGCTTGAACACAAGCAATAGTCAAACTTTTGACGTTTTTGACTCCCCAGAGCATAATTTTGACTCATGGGCTACCAAAAGTATAGGGTGGCCAGATCTCTGCCATAGCAAGCCGCTTGCAAAGTTTAAAAGAAATCCCAAAAGAAATGTGGATTGTAGATTGAGCACAAGAAAATCTCTGCAGACTCAGGCGTGGACACTCTACGGACGATGACCGTACATGATCCATAGTATCCCCGCTTTTCGGGGATACAATTAAACATAGGTCTTGGTCCAACTTAGATCCTTGTCAATTTTGATCTGATCAGGATCACCAAGCTGTTCACTGTACTTTGCCATGTCCAGCCTGGGGATACACTGGGTCAAATCAACTCAGTTTCTAGTAAGATATTACATGCCTTGGCAGAGGTTTGTGTTCTCTGAGTGTTCTCATTTACATTACTAGATGCTAGTGACAAGTGGACTAACATTGCTATATCTGTGTATAACGTGATACATTCCTATAAGCACAAAGCAAATTCGGTTGTAGGACAAAAAGTTTTCATAGTCATGAATTAATCTTCCTGACGAGGTACATTTTTTTAACTTGAAATTTGCATCCTAAGATCTATGGATACATAAAAAAACAAGTCAGTAAAGAAAACATTACATCCCTAAACACTTTTAATCTATTCATTAAATTAAGAATTGACCCAAATGTTTGTACTACTTTGTTTAATCAAGCATAAACAAACTTGCATGGTTGCACAAAAATCAAGTAAAATGATACATCAAATACTCTTGTACACAACTTTATAAAAGAGGCTTATTTGTGTGGTGTACTATATGAAATACTGAATTACAGTTAAACAAGAAACCCCAGATGTGAAATCATTTGTGGTTTGTTGTAATTCATTATCAGCACCCTACCTAGTTAAAATAAACACAGTCGGAGGGGGAGCAGATAGACCTTCCCTCAGATTTGAGGGAGTTGGATGGTATAATTCCAAAGACTGAGGATAGCTTTACACTATTGCTCGAATGTAGTTTCGGAATTTAAACTTACCGTAATTTTTTTTCAGGTAGGGAAGTGAATTTTATTGATGCAGAATTATCAAATACCGTGTGAAAACATTGAACTTTTATTTATTTAAGGTGTGCATGTCACTATATAACGTTTTGTGTTCTTGGAATTAGGTAAATGTGTTAATATACTGACGATTTTCAATTGGTACCAGCAATTGACAATGCATAAACAACCAAACTAAAAGACAAATAAAATACTATAAATGGTGTACAAGGGTGAGAAAACAATATTCATATGCATTTTAATCGAATAGTTTCATTTTTTGGTTAATTTATGAAGTCAAGATATGTCTGTACTTGGTCAACATGGGCGATATTAACAGCACCAAAGCTTAGATTCGGGTACTCGGGTATTTGATTTCGTATTCGGGTAAATATTCAGGGATGGGGTACCCGGATATCTGGATACCCGTTGAGATCACTAATATATATACATGTTTATATATATATATCCTTTACACACAGGCCCTCCAATGGCAGAAGACCCTGAGGAAATCATCATTTAAGATTTTCTACTTCAATACAGTCACTAAAGAAGAAGGCCGTCGTCTGTTGAAGGACAGTGATGGATTCATAACAAGGGATGAAGTTTTTAAAGTACATTTTTCTTAATCTTTGATATTAGATTTACTATTAAGTCTCAAGTCATAAGGGATGTATGTGCACCAATCCAATATGATCCAGTGGGATATCTACACATACCATACTAGGTATAGGTCGGTAACATATTATCCGTTTCCATATCTTACCATTACCAAAGCATTTTTATTCTGGGCTTCTTAAAACAGAAATATTTTTGTACATTCCTAATTTTAACGGATGACAAACAGGAAGTGCAGCTCCTGAAAAAATAATGGCAGCTATGGAATTGCTGTGAAAGTCTTATAATCTGGAAAAATAATTCATAATTTCCTCAGATTTAAGGTTTGTTTCTAAAATTTTAAGTCCTGCCAAAATTATATGTGCTGACAATCAACATGGCAATTGTCATGTGTCATTGAGGTATTCTATTGAAATAGTCTTGACACCGAGATAATGGTGGCACCGACCCATCCCTATCAGATACAAAATACTTTTTTAACCCTAGCCCATAAAGGCTGGGGTTATAGTCGTCCCCTGCGCCGTCTGGGTGGTGGTGGCGGCAGGCATAAAGCTTGTGGGGGTTCGACAGCCTAAACCCCTGCACAGATTTTCACCAAGTTTTTACAATCTGTTTACCCCAAGAGGATCTAGAGCTGATTAGGTTTTGGGGGTATCCAGTAACAATTGTTGCCATGGCAACACTTTTAAGATCTTCTGGTCTTAAAGTTTGTGGGTGTTTCACAGCCTAAACCCATGTATGGATTTTCTCCAAATTTTCAGGGTATGTTTACCCCAAGAGAATCTACAGCTGATTAGGTTTTGGGGGTATCCAGCGGCAACTATTGCTATGGTAACACTTTAAAATTTGGGGGTCTTAAAATTTCTTCTCAACTTTCTGATATTTTCTGTAACCTAAAATATTGCAACTAGCTTCATCAGATTTGCACAAAATGTAAATGGATAGGAAAGCTTGCCTCAGAGTAATGACATATCACATCTTTAATGCCAAATAGGAGCGTCATCATATCAAAAAGGCCTTATAGAATAGAATAGAATAGAAACATTTATATAGCGCAAAATTGATGCAACATCCTCTAATGCGCTTGAAATCAAAAAGGGAAAGTCGAGGGACGTTCGAGGTCATGATCCAAGGTTAGCGCCCGCCAGGTAGATGTACTATGGTGGAGGATATGCTAATCTAAACAAGTAGGTCTTTAGCTGGCTACGGAAACCTGTTATTGTTTGTTGTGATCGTACTGATTGTGGGAGTCTGTTCCATTCTATGGGGGAAGCCACTGCAAAACCTCTCCTACCGATGGCCTTTTTGTGAGAGGCTGAGGAAAGAGAAAGACGATTTCCACGTGTTAGACAACTGGTTTTGATCAAGGATGATAGGTATGTGGGTTGAGAGAAATTTATAGCCTTGAAAGTAATTAGATTGTACTTAAACAATATACGGTAAGTGATAGGAAGCCAGTGTAGTTTTTGAAGAAAAGGAGTGACATGGCTAGTTCTATCAAGTCTAAAAACAATTCTACAAAGGGCATTTTGTATCTTTTGGAGTTTAGCAACATTGTACTTACTGATGCCATAAAGTAGGGAATTGCAGTAGTCAAGTCGACTACTGATCATTGAGTTTGCAAGCAAGGCTGCAGTTTCCATACTGAGGTATTTACGGATACGTCTTAGGTCCTTAAGGTGGTAGTAGCAGGCTCGACACGTATTAGTTATGTGGTTGGAAAAGGTGTTTCCAGAGTCAAAAATTACACCCAGGTTCTTGACTGTATCAGTAGGGGAAATAGAATTTCCGAGAAGTTGAGTAGGGAATTTATTTATGAGGGACTCTCTGGCTTGTCTATCACCTATTATAATAAATTCAGTTTTCTCGGGATTGAGTTTCAATTTCACGCCAGCCATCCAGTTTTGGATACATGTCAGACACTCTGTAAGCTCAGCGAAACTGGAATCAAAATTCCTATTGTCCAATGCTAGATATATTTGGGTGTCATCAGCATATAGATGGTGGGTGACATTGAAATTGGAAACGATATTACTGAGAGGGGTTGTGTAAAGGGTAAAAAGGAGGGGGCCCAGGACAGAGCCCTGAGGCACACCATACGGAAGTGAGAACACATCTGAAAAGCTATTTCCTAATTTAACCTTCTGTTTCCGGTTTGAGAGATAGGATCTGATCCACCTCAACACAGTGCCATCAACCCCAAACCAATCACTTAGGGAATTAAAAAGAATGTCATGGTCGATAGTGTCGAATGCCGCTGAGAGGTCCAGCAGTGTGAGTGCGACAGCCTTACCAGAGTCCAACGAAGCAGCAATGTCATTCTGGATTTTCAACAGCGCTGTTTCTGTGGAATGGAGTCTCCTGTAAGCGGATTGGTTGACATTGGAGAGCCCCTCGCTATCGATATAATTATTTAACTGTTTGGCAACTACTTTTTCGATCAGTTTGGATAAGTAACTAAGGTTGGATACCGGTCTATAGTTTTTTAGGAGATTTCTGTCTAAGTTTGGTTTCTTGAGAAGAGGGGTGACATATGCTGTTTTGAAACAGTTTGGGAAACTCCCTTCTTTGAGTGAATAGTTTATAATATTGGTGATTGGAGTGACCAAAATGTCCGCACACTCTTTGACTAGTGCGGTAGGTATTGGGTCCAGGTCGGATGATTTGGTGTTGGATGACTTTAGGATTTTGAGGATGTCATCCTCAGATACAGGCTCAAAAGAGGTCAGGGCAGTGCTATTACTCTTCGGTATTGTGAGGGAAACAGGCACTGATGACTCTAAAGCAACTCTGATTTTCACAATTTTGTCACTGAAAAAATGACCGAAAGTGTTAGCTAAATCAGTAGGACTAATATGATCGGGTAGGATGATAGTTGAGGTTTTGTGCAAGATTTTCTTGAAAGTGTTCCACAGAGCCTTGGTGTTACCATTATTTTCAGCAATGACAGTGGAATAGTGCCTGCGTCTTGATTGTTCCAGTAGGAAATTGTAGCGATTGACAGCAGCTTGATATCTTCTCCGGTTGATTGCAGAGTTGTTATTCCGCCATACTCGCTCACACTTGCGCTTCAGACGCTTTGCTGAGAGGATGTCTGAATTCACAAAGCCTTTGTCGGGGTGCACTGGAGCCATTTTCCTCTTTATTGGGGCATGCTTGTCTAGAATGCTGCGCAAGGTGTTGAAATATTGGTGACTGAGCAAACTGGCTGTTCTGTGAGGATGCTTGATTAGATCAGAATTCAGGATGTCCTCTTTAAAATCCGTGATGTTTATCTTGTGAATTTTCCGGGTATTAACTTGTCTAAATTTGCAGGGAACCTCAATAGGTATATTGACCGAAAAAGTGATGGCAAGATGGTCAGATAGCCCAGCTATAACCTTAGCGCAGAGTGCCTTTGAAAAGGTGTCCCTCACACATATGACATCTAATATATGGCCATGAATGTGTGTTGGGGAATCAATAATTTGGGTGAAATTATATTGGCAGAGGGAATCATTGAATTTCTGCGACCAACCGTCCTGTTTATCCAGGTGTAGATTTAAATCACCTAATATTACATTTTCACAACATGATAAGGCAGCACCTTCGACAAAGGAACTGAAATCCTCAATGAAATTGGCTTTGGAAACATTGGGAGGCCTATACACAGTATGGAAAACAATATCCTGAGCATTGCCTGTGGATAGGTGAACAGATATGGACTCAAAGGTATTGAAACACGGTTGAGGCAGAACCTTAAAATCAATATCATCACGGATGAAAAACCCGACACCACCGCCTCTCCCCTGCTGGCGTGGAACATGAGTACATTTATAGCCCGGAGGAGTGACACTTGCTATAAAGCTGTCTGTGTCGTCTGGTCGAAGCCAGGTTTCAGTGACCGCAATAATATCAGACTTATTGCTATTGATAAATTCTGCAAGAGCAACAGACTTGTTTCTAATGGATCTAATGTTTATTAGACTCCCAGTTAGAAGGCTAGTATTATATCTCCCTTATAATTGCTTCTAGGGCTACAAAACATGAAAACTACTTGTAAGAAATCATGGCCTGTGAATCTTTTGTAGAACTTCTCGAGGTTTCTCTGTACTTCTTACAACAGAAGTTGTTCCTAAGATGTTCCCAAATATCAATGTTGTTGGCCATTTAGTTGTACATGTGGGCTGAGATTCTTGCCTGCCAAGGCTGACTATTTTTTACACTGAGACAGATGGTGAAAAAACACGTTTTCAAAATCTCACCAGAATTAACAGCATTCTGGTCATTTCAACCAAAAGTGTATGTTATATGCTGATGATACTGATCTGATAAAAATTGGAGGATTTTTTAAATGAAAGCTTATTATTCATAATGGTGAACTCAACTTATTGTTCATACTAAATGATGGATAATAATAAAAGTAAAACACCCCTCATTAGACATATATGAAAGCAATATGTTACTTGTGAAGATGAAGAAATACAATACTTTGTGTAATATTGTGATGTTCATTTGTGATATATTTCCTTCGTATGTCATATGGGAAGTTTTCTTATTGCATAGTTTTGTTTGCATATAGCCAAGGTATCGCATCACTATCAAGTAATACTACTGGATCATCTTGGATTGTTGAGTTTAATTAGTGGTACATAGTCTCAATTCCGAAACGTTTTTTTCTCAGCTGAGTTTTTGTGCAAATTAAGGTTTTCAAAGTAATTTTAAATCAGGCACCCCCCCCCCAAAAAAAAAGCTGAGATTCCCAAAATGATTTTCAATTGAAAATTATAACAAAGTACCAGGAATAGCTGAAATCACTCTTTCTTGGTAGTTTTATATTTAAACAAACATTTCTCATTTGAGACACAAGACCTTGTGTGAATGTAGTCCCTAGATTTTATCACATCCAGGGCCAGTAACCGTCAGTATCGCTCTCATTCTTACAACTAATATTTGTTATCTTGTTGAAAAGTGCTGAAAGATTGTTGGGCCATGGTTGCGCATACTTGGGTTTTCCTGATATCTCGCCAAATTTGATGTCAGGACCCTGTCCAAAATTTTCCTGAAAAGTATGTTACAATTACGCTAAGACTGAAGAGTTAAGTCATACAAACAGCAAAGATGAGTATTTGGTCATGCTCCTGACTTCCAACAATTGAAGATGATAGCTCATAATACTGCATCCCAGTCACTTTTGAAAAGCAGAAGATGTAAATGACATTTTTATTGTGTTAATACATCCTATCCAATGGACAATTGCTAATCCGGTCAAAGACGTCCTGTGTTTCTACCAGCTGGCCAGTCCCTTGTATTAATGCACTCGCCAGATGGCGTGTCGTACTTCCTTCCTATATAGACAGCGTGTCGTCATAGCATCTTTTTTTGTTTTTTTTCTTTGCTTTTTAAGCTTATTTATGGATTCTTGGTAGTTTATAGAGTATTATGTCTTTTCCTAGTCAACGATAGGAGGGTGTGGCCACATGATGGCAGGTTTTGATTTACACAACGTCTATGCACGCTGTCGTGACAAGAAAAAGGGTAAGGATCCTTGTGTTGAGAAACCAGACTCTGAATGCCAGCATTGTAAAGTCCTTACGCCTGAACAACTTGCATAACTCTCCGCCCCTTCCTACAAATTGAAGAAAGAGAAGTGGATTAAATCTGATACTACTTCATCTAAGAATCCGTCATCTTCATCTTCAGTCACTCTCAGTCCAACCCTTGTGAACCCAGCATGTGTGCCGGTAATAAGGGCAGTGAATAAGCCAGCTGAGAAAAGAAGAAGGTAGAAGAAAAGAAGAGGTCGGTCAAGTCAAAGTCTTCAGCTTCAACTAGCCGACCGGCTGCAGTGTCTACCGACCAGAGATTTGAGGAACTGGACCAGAAATGGTCAGACCGGTTCAACCAGCTAGAAGCACTCTTGTTAGCCAAGATTTTGGACCAGCCTCAGCAGGAACCGACTTTCAGCACAGTCAAGGTGGTCCCAGCTCACTCTCCACCAGCTAATGTCATCAGGTTGGAGCCTTTCATCAAACCTACTGACCAGTCAGCTTCTCAGCCCACTGACCGACCTGCTGTATCTGCAACTACTGACCCACCGTCTTCTAAGATTCAGTCTGACCAACCTCAGGCCATGGAATGACCAGCAACCTCTGATAGGCCTGCCACTAGTGTCTTTAGTGCCTTCCAACCAACCAGAAGGGACATCACCAGTGAGTCGAACTTAGACAGTGGTGTATCCGACCGACTCCCTGTGGATATTTTTGTAGAGGAGGGCGAATTGTCGGATGAACTGAATGCCACTATCACTGACCCTGACCAGTCTCTGAGGAGCAATCCTACAGGGAAACGATGAGGGGGATCCAGTCCTATATGGGGTGAACTCATATTCCGGATATTGATCCTACTGCCGGTTCTTCAGACGACAACCCCTTTGCTGGACCCAAGCTGCAAATCCCAGGCAAGGTTTCAGTTCAGTTACCCAGAGATGAATGGCTATGCCGGAAACTTGCTAAACTGAACTTAACTCTTACTGATGGATATCCATCCTGTGGTGCTGAAGCTGGTGGTTTGCAGAGAGATTAGTTTTTGAAGCCCCCTAGATCTGAAACAAAGTGGTATGGTTCCCATTCCCAACAGAAGAGTGACAATACTGAGACTGTTACATCCTGCTGGAGTACAGATTCAACAAAGCTGAAGAGTGGATACCTGAGGATAGCAAGAGAGGCTGTAATCGCCACCAGCCCTCCCCAGTTGAGCCCAATCTCTCAAGATACGTTGAGAAAATGGGAGGAAACCGCCAGGGAGTCATTGGTTATCTGCAACCAGGCTGAAGGTTTCAATTGTTGTTTGGTGAAAGTGCAACAGGATATGCTGTCCCAGTTAAAAGCAATTAGAGTCGAGCACAAAGGAAAGTCAGCATCGAAACTGTCAGCAGCTATAGAAGAGCTACAGTTTCTCATGGACTTTAACTCCAGCATTTGCCAGGCTATGGCCAAGTCCATGGAACATTTGACAGATTATGTGTATGTAAATATGGCCAACGTCACACTTCTCAGAAGGGACTCTTACCTAGCTTATTTGAAGGCAGGAATCAAGGCTGATATGCTGGCGGCTCTCAGAACTGCCCTTTTACCACTTTGTTTCCAGACAGTGTGATTAAGCAAGCAGAGGAAGACATTTCCAACTTTGATAAAGGTCGGTCAGGGTCGGTATACAAGAAGGGTCGGTACCACCCCTATGAACGTACAGACAGCAAACCAGATAACAAGAAACAGGACAGGCCAGCCTGGAAGAACCTCTCTCGCGGCCACAACAGAAGAAGCAAAGGGAAGCATCAGTACTCCTCCCGACCTGCCAAGGGCCAGCAGCCTTATAAATGACAATTACTGTATAACCATGTTACGAGGAAGGCTGCTGGCCGGGACTTCTTCAGTATCAAAACAATGAACTTTGTAAAGTTAAATGTAAATTGTCATGTTGGAAATCCTGTTAATACTGCACCCGGGCTCTCCCAAAGAAAGAGTTAAGTCCCGGGTTAGCAGGTTGTTATCTGAAAGAAAACAAATTAAAATATGTCAAGTATGCTTCCTGTGTCACTCAAATGTCTTGTGTGTAAAACAAATTTCAAAAATGTTGCCTCAAATCTGCCTGTAGGGGCCAGACTCCAAAACTTTTGGCAAACTTTGCTGGATCTGGGTGCTGGCCTGAAAGTGGTTCATATCCTGAAAGAGGGTTACACCCTCCCCTCCCCCAGTCCAGGAAATATCTGAGATTTCATGTCCAGGGTCAGACATATCAATTCAGAGCACTGCCTTTCAGTTTGTCCACAGCACCCTTGGAGTTCACTGTAGTAGTAAAGGAGGTGAAACTGATGGCCATACACAAGGGTATAAGAATCCACCAGTACCTAGACGACTGGTTGGTGAGAGCCAGATCCCACCAGGTTTGTCTCCAGCACACTCAAGATCTAATGAAAATATGCGAAGAACTAAGTTGGCTGGTGAATTTAGAAAAATCAGAACTGGAACCAAAGCAGATGTTCGATTTTCTAAGCCACCAGTTCGACCTCAGGACTGGTCGGGTCCGACCTACACCGGATCGTTGGCCGAACCGTCAGGACAAAATACTTGAAATATTATTACTACCAGCTTGTCCAGTCCAACTACACCCAATAAAACGCTCTGCAAATCTTTACAGTGGCATTAAAAGAAGGGTGAGGCGCTCACTTAAACGAGCACACTGCAAGAGGAACCTGGTCCCTTCTTGAAAACAGGCTGCATATAAATTATCTGGAGCTCAAAGCAGTCTTTCTAGCTTTAAAAGAGTTTCAGGACCTCTGTGCAGACAAGATAGTTCTTGTAGCAACCAACAACACCACAGTGATGTCGTACATCAACAAAGAAGGAGGCATGAGGTTGGGCCCACTTTCTGCCCTACTGTGGAGAATCTTGATGTGGTGTACCAGAAAACAAGTAACTTTCAAAGCCCAACACATCCCAGGCCAGCTGAATATGGTAGCACACAAGCTATCCAGACTACGCCAGACCATCCAAACAGAGTGGTCCCTCCTTCAAGAGTTCTTCCAAGCAATATACAGCAGGTGGCACTGGCCTCAAATAGACCTATTTGCCACGAGGTTCAACAACAAGTTGCCTCTGTTTATGCCACCGGTACCGAATCCCCTGGCCATCTTGGCCATCTTGGGCAAAGTGGTGGAGAAATTGCAGGACTCCTCATGCAAAAGGATCATTCTGATTGCTCCGGGGTGGCTCAACCTGCCTTGGTTTTGGGACCTAGTGGCCATGTCCAGTCACGTCCCAATGAGCCTGCCCTTCTTGCCCAACCTGTTAACACAGCCCTTCAATCAGATCCCTCACAGAAATCTGACAAGCCTAAATCCCCATGCATGGTTCCTAGAGCCACAACAATCAAGGAGCAGGGCTTCTCCGAGGCAGTGGCAGCAAGAATTGAGGCTCCTCAGAGAGGATCCACCAGATCAGTCTGTGATGCAAAGTGGACCATTTTTACAAAGCAGTGCATCACTAATCAGGTGGACTTCAGGGCACCACCTGTTAAGTCAGTTACTGACTTCCTTATGTACCTATTTCTGGACAGGAAGTTACAGCCCAGCACCATTGATGGTTACAGGTCAGCCATTGCTGATAAACTGGGAAACTCACCCTTCAACATCAGCAAGGACGAAAATCTCACTTGTCTCCTGGATAGTTTCCATAGAGACAGACCTAAAGGCAGGAGGGGTATCCCCTCCTGGAACCTCTCACTGGTCTTACACCAGCTCACTAAGGCTGTCTTTGAACCAATCAAGGAGGCCTCCTTGAAGCATTTGACCTTCAAGATGGTTTTCCTCTTGGCCCTTGGGTCGGGCAAGCGCAGAAGTGAGATTCATGCTTGGCAGAACAGAAATATTAGACACCAATCTGATTGGTCAAAGGTGTCCCTGTATACATCACCCAGCTTTCTATCCAAGAATCATCTGACCAAAGAGGGTCCAGACAGTGTGGCCCCAGTGGTTATACCAGCCCTGGCACCAACTCTGAATAGGTCCCTCAAGTCTGACGGGTCCCTCTGTCTGGTCAGAGCTTTGCGCTACTACTTGGACAGGACCTCAGGCAAAATAAGGAGTTGGTCTTTGTTTCCTTCAAGAAAGGTTTTGACAAGGACATCTCACCTGCCACCATCTCCTCATGAATCAAACTGATCCTATACTACGAGTTCTCATACCAGGAAGCCTTCACCCTACATCAAATTAAAGCCCATGATGTTAGGGCTTTTGCTGCTTCCAAGGCATTCCAGTCAGGAGTCTCATTGGAACAGATATTATCAGCCTGCCATTGGAAGTCACACAACACCTTCACTCAATTCTACTTGAAGGATGTGGCTTGGGCTGATTCAGAGCTTTTTCACCAGGGTCCTGTAGTGGCTGCTCACAAGATCCACCAGTAACCTTGATTTTGAGGAGATATGTATATATGTAAATAGCTCGTACATTGTTAAATGCAAAAAAAAAAAAATTTCTGACGTGCTCCTTCCTTTAGTCCCTAGTAACTTACCCGCCAACCAAGCGGTAGTTATTCAGCAATTGTCCATTGGATAGGATGTATTAACGCAATAAAATTGAAAATTTAATAAGTAAATTAAATTTTTATATGTTAATACCCTATCCAATGGACACACAAGACCCTCCCGCCAACCCCGCTATCAACTTACTAGGGGTTTAATAGGTTTAGACAACGAAAAAAGATGCTTGATGTCACACTGTCTAGACAGGAAGGAAGTATGACACGCCATCTGGCGAGTGCACTAGTACTAGGGACCGGCCAGCCGGTGGAAACACAGGATGTCTTTTTCTGACATTTGGCGGGCCAGTCTGCGCCGACCAGATTAGCAGTTGTCCATTGGATAGGGTATTAACTTATAAAAATTTAATTTACTTATTAAATGTGAAAATCTTGAGGTAAGACAGGGTGTATCCAGTCATGGAAAATCTGAAATGTCATGGAAATCTGCTGTTTTTTCCAGGCCTGGAAAAGACAGGCAAATTGACTCCATGTTTTTTCATAAAATTCATAAAAAGTCATGGAAATTAAAAAGCATCCTCTCGCAAAACAGCGTTGTTCCTTTCTTTCATCCTACATTTCAATACAAGGATACTTTTATGTAATCAGATCAAATTTTGGCGTCTTCCACATCTTCCAGTACTATGACTGAAACCTTGTGTGTGATTCTCAAAGGCAAAACCAACGGTTGTTGTTCCTGGCATGTTCATCTTCGCTTGTGGCCTCAGTACATGTCTCTTTCATGCCACGAAGCATGTAACAGGACCTTAATTAAAACTTTAGTCATGGAGAAGTCGTGGAAAAATATTGAAATGTAGTGACTAGTGGATTCACCCTGATAAGTTCAACTCCATTTTAACAACTTAGCCAAAAAGATCGGTCGTATCATATAAGTGGAAAAGAGTGGATAAGTTATGTGACATAAATGTTGGGCTCATTCAAAACAAGTGTTGAGGACTGAAAGGTTGAACATGTCTAGTTAAGAAAGAACGTCTCCCTCAACAAAGGTTTTTACACACTATGCTTGTGCTCTACAGACCTGACCACAAACTTGGGGCTGTAGGGAAGCAAACTAGTGACTGTGGGATAGGCATATTTAAAATTGAACTGACAAACATTTCATTGCAGACACTCCATATTGAAAAAAGACTAAAGACGGTAACACCAATAAAGATGGTAAGAGTTCTAAGAATGAGAATGTTGCTGAGTATTAATATTGTACTAAGAAATTACTGAAGCGATGCATGTTTACTGTTGAGTCACATCAGGTTGATAAATGTTCAAATATTGTTGTTAAATGTTAAAAATACCATGTTGACTATAAAGTGTTTATATTTTACTACAAAGTAATTGGTTGTGATGACCAATAATTAAGTGTCCCTTAAAAACAGTGTTTGATGATTTTTTTTACTCTGTTCTTCCTGTTACTCCCACTGTTATTGTGTCATGAGCTTAGCACCTAGACAATCAATAAACTATGAATTTCGTTTTCCAAATTTTCAGTTCTAATAATGTTCTAAAACAAATAAAAAACATGGTGCCTGATAAAGAAGGTGCAGACGGAAGGGTGCTGTATGGGTGCTGTAGAAATATTTTTTAAAGTGGTGCTACAAAATTCATTCTGGATTCATAACTCTTCAGTAATATTAATGAGGCCAGTGGATGCACCATCTTATCTTTTATTTGTAAAATATTGCTAGAAGACCCCAAACGTGGCTACAATTCTCAGATCCAGTGGTGGGTTGAACAAAATACTGATAGAAAAAATTCAACGGTGAGAGTAAAGTACTGGCAGATCTTCTGTTTGTAAAATATTAAAAGCTTAACAGAAGGTGCAGTGAGAGTAAAAGTTTGTTAGATATTATATTTATAAAGTATTTCCCCATTGTGGCATCATATTTCCTTCATTCTGTGTGTGTACAAGTACCAGCATTCAGCAGTGACTTTCTCAGTACATCAGAATCTCTTTGTAGGTTTATCCAAAATCTCGGCTGAAACACAAAAAAGAAAATCTCGAAATGTAGGACAAAATTCATGGCATTGAGCCACGATTTGGGGGAACACTCGAGACACATATTTGTTTTGATATATTTACTTGTCCATAATTACTTTAACCCTTTAGATGTTAGTGCATCAATAGAAAAAGGATTTCTATAATAGGGCTGTTCCACCTTGGCGACATTGCTATATGATTGGTTTACAAGCCTGTAATTTGTCTCTTCAGGAAGTAGATCTTTTTTTATCAGAATGATCTCTAAGTCATCATGAACCCATTTTGTGCAGAAGCAATAGTAGTTATGGAAGTTTCTGAGTGCTTCCTGATTGGATGCATTCGTAACTCCATCAGGAATGGTATATTATATAAGGACAATATTAAGCTATTATTGCAAACTGCTCCCGATCTTTATCAGATTTTTATCAACAGATAGGTTTAAACCCATCTTAAATCTATTTTAAACCTGTCTTTCTGCCTGTAAACCTATCTTAACAGTGGCAAAGCAGTCTTTTCCATTTTATTCGATCGAAAACTGATCTTTTCACCTTAAGTTGACCTTAAAGGTCATAAATCAATGGTGTGTTTCTGGAAACCATAGCAAACCTATGAGGAAGACTTCCTGAACGGATGAAAACATCAATTGCAAAGCTGTCCATGAAATATCGGAAACATCGCCAAAGTATCTTAAACCCATCTTAAACATATTGTACACTACCCCGCTGGATTGTGTATGTTTTAATTATCTCCAATCATAACCCTATCATGAAGCACAATCACAAAGGTGGAACAGTGCCATAATGAAGTCTTATATGGTTTTCTATATTCATGTATATTGAATTGTATAGTTCTGTAAAATGTAATTATCTTTCTCATTTTTAAACACTTTCATTGTTGACTTGTCATAGCTTACGCATAGTTTATACTTGTTTAATGAAATTGTGCAAATAAAACTTTAAATCAACCAATGTTTAATACCAGGATCTAGATTAAAACCTCCAGCAAGCAGGATTTGTAGATTGCAGAGTTATTTTATTTAATCCCTCTGCTACCACTTCACCACTGCGGAGTTAGTCTGTAAATCACTTGATTAAGTTTATTGACCACCTTTGAAGTTCCTTGCAAATTGAAGTTGTGTAACTGTTTAAGCTTTTAGTGGTATGATAATTTAAATTTAAAATTATCTGAATTTCTGGAAAAGGAAAATAAAAGTTTAAAAATTTGGCTCCAAATTGAAAATTATCAATTGTTATATTCATATTTTATGGTCACAATATTTGATAGTCGCTGAATCATATATCCAAGTGGTTTTTTATTGTTTTTGTAACTACATTTTTATGTATGTTTTAAATTTTAAATAAGTTGATAATTTTTTACTTTTACAGTGTAACTTTTTTAATGTTTTGTTTTTCTTAAAATCTTTTAAACTTTTTTTTAAAAATTTGGAACTGCTTATATGTATAGAATAAACCATAACTCAGTTAACTTAAATGCTTCATATTTGAGGTAACCAATTTTATTGTTATGTAAAAAATTAGGTACAAACCTAACCTTTCATTCTTGAATAGCAAATAGTACAGGCCAGATAAACAATCTAACAATACATGTTACACGTTCAAATAAATGAAATGATTAAGTACTTTTCTCCTGCAAAAGTACTTTGTTAAAACTGCAATCAACAGTATGATGCCTTTCTACAATGATATAATAGTTTTGTCTAACCTTGGGTGGTGTAACTATGTCTGTATGGTTTTGTAATGTCACACATATGTCAATTTGGCGCGGAAATGAAAGTAGATGGTGCAATCAGCTCAAGCCAATCAGGATTGTTGATGTAAAAATTATTTTTGTAAGCTCTGTGTTGATTGGTCGAGTGATTTTCTTGTGGAATTGTACATTGTAAAAGGTACATTATATTTTTTTTTCAAAAGATGTATTTTACAACATGTATTTGTGGCAATATATATAACTCAGAAAAATCTATGCAAGACCAACATAAATAACAAATTTATGTAACCGATTGTGCCAAAATACATTGGCTAACTGTTGAATAACCTCTCAATTTTAAAACTGGCTCACTGGTGAACAAGTTTCTTCAAAACTGCTTACCCTAATTACTTTGATCCTTATCTGTCTATGTATACCAGTCTGTACAAGACAAGATCTCAAAGTAATTTGGTCACAGTTTTGCGTTTGATGCACCTAGTGTGTGGAATGTTCACACTTTCTCCTCTGTTGTCTCATTCAGAAAGAAAATTAAGTGTAATCTTGTTTTTTAAAGCATATCCACCAAATAACCTCTTTGTTAATCATCTGTCTCTGCAGTGTTAGCCTTTTTTTCCGTCACCTTACCTGTGAGATTGAACATGGTTTCTGGTTGTCGCAAATTAGAGTCTGCTTTGAATTGAGATTAAGCACTAGAAAAATGTTGATTAGAATTAAATGACGATGGGGAAGTCGTGTATCTGAATTAATAAACACCAAAGTCTGTCCATCTATCTGCCTGCAAAATGCAGCCAATGAAATCTTCCAACGCAGTCCTACACGTCCATTTAAGTGAAATAGTTATTGCAAATTATTGAAGTTATTCAACCACATAGTTGCTTGGGACGGCTATGTGCAGTTGAATTGAAACTGTTGAAGAGAAGTGCTTGTGTATCAACACAATTCCATGTATTAATTAGATGCAGACAATGCATTCATTTATTACCTGTACCAGTGTGCTTATGTTATTGTCATTACTATTTCATAAGTTTGTATCAGATACAATTTATTATCTTTTTATAAAAAATATATGTACAGACACATTGGATATTGATTTTAATATACATTGTAATGTTATGGAAGTCCTCCACAGGAGACATTTAGTGGCTTGTTATTCAGTCCTATCTTTATTGTGTGCAATTTTCAAATTGTTTTTTTTTTGTCTGATTTTTGGTGTTTGTCCTTTATATGCCTTTTGGATTTTTCCACCTTAGCAATCAGTATTTTAGGGGATATTCTTATCTACTTGGTGCTGTTCAAAAGAAAAGCATCTTTTTAATCAAATACTGTCTAAGTATGCAATTTTAGCTAGAAGAAGATTTCACCAATTCCCAGTTGTTAAGATATTCACAAGAATAAAGTTGCAGAAACATTTTCAACTTTAACTATTAATTCCAATATAAAATTTCACCTCAAAATTAACTGTCCTAATTCAAGCTCATTAGGTAAGACAGCTGAAATTAATGCCTAGTGAAAATTTCAACTTTTTGTATTTTTGAAGGTTGACAAAATTTGGGGTTAAAAGTTGTGCTTGAAGAAAGGTTCAATGTCTGGTTTATGTTTTAGTGTAAAGCATTTTATCAATAACCAACTGTCACCTCCTGTTTGTTAAAAAAATCTAAATGTTTAAAATTTTTCTGTAATGTTTTCATACATTATGAAAATTGTGAATTTATTTTCAAAATTTAAACTTAACTTGACTTTTTTTATCATGTATATTGCTTTCAGTTTCGTCGTTAACTTCATAAAAATGAAAAAAAGTGGACTGAAAGTATTATTGTATCCAAAAAACATAACTTCAGTTTTAAATCTGTTAACTTTAAAGTTGACTGAAATTATTTTTGTGTGTCACAACAAAGAATGTAAATAAGTAGTCAGATTGACTCATAAGATGAGTGGAAATTTATAAAAAGTTAATCTTGTTGTTAATGACTGAGTCCCAGACTATATTTAAAATACCATTAAATGGTTTATGTTTTTACAGTATAAAAACTTTAGAAAGATTTGTAACTTACTTTAAAACCCCATAAGATAGCATTATTTGCAGATGTTCATCTTTTTAGGTTCTGATATCAGCTCATTCCAAAGATTCAAGGATTTATTGTTGTCTGTTTATTGTCTGCTGTTCAGCCTGTTTGCTTTGATGTTATGTACTAAATTTCAATGTCAAGCTGAGAAACTGATCCCAACTATTTGTAATCATCACACCCCTAATTGCAACACCATGACATTTGTTTGTAAAATATGTAAACATAAAAACTGTTTTTGTACAAGAGACTGTTATGACTTTGCAGTTAAAATCGGTGAAAATTGAATGTTTACTAAAATTATCTCTACATCTTGAGACACATGAAATTCAGTCAAAAATGTGTTAAAATATATATCTAACTGATATTTTGATGTAAGAGGAAAAAACATATGTTGTTTTCAATTCTGTGAAAATGGAAACTTTGCTCAAGCCAGTGACTATACAAGGACAACATGACTTAAGTTTTCAAATATATTCTAATTGAGTACATAATGGCTTTTGTATTCTCCCCTCCACTTCACCAACACTTTAAACTGTTGTCAAAGTCATAATGTCATCGTATAGTGCAAACTATCATGTCTTGTTTGTTAGCTCTTATGTTATTGTATACATTGTTAAGGAAATTGATTTTTTTTGTACAACTGGAATAAAGCACATTGAAACATTGTCAGTTGAAACTGATATAATCTATTGTTACCTTGGGTTTTGTAAATTTAAAGTTTTTGTTGAAAAACATAATATGTTTTGCAACATTTTGAAATTACAAATAGAAGTCGTAAACATCAAAGCATATTAATAAACTATAAATAGACTGGTTTATAACAAAGAAAATAAAGCAACAGTCATATTTGTAAGACATTAGAATCAGGCAGATTTAACTTATAAAAATTTCTGAGAAAATCTGTGACACGCATTGCCTATTAGTGGTATGCCATTTCCTTGATCACAAAACTGTGCATTTTAACCAAGAATTGTATCATTATATAACTGTTATAGACTTGATTGGTTAAGTCAGGTTAAAAACTTGTGTCAATTCCACTGTCGTGGGCCGTGTTGTTGCACTATTACAAAGGTATATAATAAATATAATATTTTATTAAAATGTTTACCTTCAGCTGGATGTGGTATCTACTTAAAGTCCAGTAATGTGATCTAATACTTATATAGTGCTAAATCTTTGTTTCCCTGTGCTCTGAAGTTTTTGATGTGGTTTTTGAAACATATGCACATTATATTTCTCAATGAGATAAGGAGACTTCAGTAGCTGGGTGTTTAAACTAGCTTAGTATTTAACCCATTGACTGCCAAATCTGTGGGTTTTAACCCATTTTATGACACTGTGGGGTTCACTCAGAACTATCCTAACAAGACCTCAGCAGTTGAAATGGGCATAAAACACCTTCCTTCTTGTCCTTTAATCACTCAGATCACATGCCATTTCCAACTGTTTCCTTAATTTGTTTAAATATAAAAAATAACTCCCATGAACTTTTTTATAGAATTAATGAGGTGGAATCATTACTTGTGATTTGCTTGTTTCACAAAGATAAACTTCCTTTAAAAGAGGGCTTAATTTAATGGGATCTCACACCAACTGGCTAATTATCTCCCGCCGGGCTTTAGCCCGGGAGGAAGATTATGAAATGATGTCTCTGTGTTCTTGTTTACACATTTAAACTGAGGACATGACCCTGGTTGCACACCTTCTAACTGAGGACGCACTGCCAACCGAGGACGTCCTCAGTTAGAATCTTGTTAGAAATCCTATAAGTATACACTAAATAACCTTT
The DNA here is from genome assembly GCA_964017235.1 of Sabellastarte sp. h YS-2021. Taxonomy (NCBI): domain Eukaryota; kingdom Metazoa; phylum Annelida; class Polychaeta; order Sabellida; family Sabellidae; genus Sabellastarte; species Sabellastarte sp. h YS-2021. The sequence continues at coordinate 147,937,322 of OZ024931.1, forward strand.
TCTCAAGTTTTCATTCAATTCTGAGATATGTCCTCAGTTAGACTGTAAAACACCTAGCACATATGTATGGAGTTATAGGAATTTATTAAAACCTGTTAATCTTTTCCATGCACTCCATGTCCTCAGTTCCTCCATAAAAATCCAAGCACACTCCATGTCCTCAGTTGTACATAAAATTCCTGCACAGAATTCTAGTGATGTCCTCAGTTATACAGGTTAATACTTGGACACCTATGTTCTCATATTGGTATTAAAATGCCAACTGTGTGCTTAAATTGGATATTTTGAATTTTTCATCTGTAAATAATGCACAGAGATATTGCTATATATTTATATGAGGGACAACTAAAGTTAGTATATTGATCTCACAATTATTGTACCAAAACTTGTTTTTCGATTTTTTTTAAATAATAAATGATTAAAACAGATTGTAGACAACATGTCTTAAACACCAGCTATGTGGTAAGATATCACAATAGATATATGCATAATTTATCCTCATTTTAGTGGTTGAATTGATATATAAATTAATAAATATAATTAAACTAATAAACAGATTTATTTTTTCTAAATCTAAATTGGCCTTTAGTGTTGAGTATGTGATGAAAATGATAAATATTAATACTTGTTTCATTTAAAATTGATGGATGCTCTATAATGTAGATAATCCCATACCAACTTACTAAGATGAAGTAGGAATACTCCTTTGTGCAGGTTATTTAAATCAAATTCTTAATGAAAAACAATAATTTGTGTGACCTTAAATGTGTTTTTATCAAGAACAATATAACTCAAAAACTTCTGGACGGATTTTGATGAAATTTTAAGGATATGTCTGAAAATGAAGAAATGATTAAATTTTGGGAGTGATCCGGACCACTCTCTGGATCTTCTGCATCCATGAAATTTAATTTTTAAACACAGATAACTCAAAAAGTTATGGATGGATTTTGATGAAATTTTCAGGAAATGTCCTAAATGGGACAAGGAACAAGTGATTAGATTTTGGACGTGATTTTGGGAATGATCTGCATAACTGTCTGGACCATCTGGATCCATGGGCATGGCTGCCATGGGCATTTCTTTGAAAACAATCTACATTTTTCTACTGGCTGTTTCTCATAGGTAGAAGGTTGAATCTCTTCATAGGTGATATGTATAACAGATATACATGTCCTCTACAACCTTGCACACATTTGACCTTGAAGCTCTTAATTCAAAGTCATCCACAGAGTGCCGAAGTAGCCCACATAGCAGACTTTAAAAGTGCCTACATCTCCCTTATTATTAAGGCTGCAATGATTCTTCGGTTACTCAGAAACGAAACGATTCAGTCTAATACTCGAGCCAAGAAAAGTGAACCGGGTCTTCGAAAACAACTAAAAATTTCTAGATTTTATTGCGTTAATACATCCTATCCAATGGACAATTGCTTTACCGGTCGGCGCGACCGGTCCCGCCAAATGTCAGAAAAAGACGTCCTGTATATAATACCAGCAGGACCGGCCAGGAGAGTGCATTCGCCAGGTGGCGCATCATACTTCCTCTTCCTGTCTAGACATCGTGACATCATAGCATCTTTTTTGTTTGACGTGTGGAGAGTGAAGACGTGTTTTCACGACAAGCGAATTTTTGTTACTACACCGTACACATCCATTTTATTTCATCTTAAAGAAGTTCTACAGTGTTATCTACGACTATGTCTTCTCCAGGACAGAGATGAGGTTCCTGCGGTCACGCTATGGCTGGGTTTCACTCCCACTCCAAGTGTGCACGTTGTCGAGATAAGGGGGTGGGTGATGACCCTTGCGTCCTCAAGAAAGAATGTGATGTCTGTAAGGGGTTTACTCCTGAACAGATTCAGCAATTATCAACACCCACATACAGAGAGCGAAGAGACAAGAAGGTCAAGGCTTCACAGCCTCAGTCAACCCCTACTACTGCCAAGAAGACGAAACGTAGTGAGTCTCCCAAGCCCTCTGCCAGCAAGAAGAAATCTTCCAGTAGCAGACCTTCAGCTGATGATTTGAAACAGCTAGATGATAAATGGGCAGAGAGGTTCTCCCGGCTGGAGGCGATGCTGTTGGCCAAGACTTTCACAGAACCGGTTGTGAAACCAGCTTCAGATGTGACTACCAGCCAGAAGCCATTTTTGACCCTGGTGCCACCACCAGCAGTCAAACTGCAGTGAATTTTGGTCCCTGACTTGATCAGGCCACCGGGGAAGCAGTAGATGAGATGCAGACAGCCACCCAGCCTTTTGAGGCTCCCGATACCGGGACAGCAACCCAACCTGTTCAGGCCCCCGGTTAAGTCCCTGATGGTTAGCCCACCGGTGAGCGAGATCTGAGTGCAGCATCTGACAGTGAAGCTGACCAGCTCAGTGTTACCGGTTCCCTGGATGATGAGATCCACCGGGACCGGTCACCAGACAGGGATGTTACCAGGATGAGGCTGACCAGGAACCTACTGAGGAGGCCAATTATAGAGAGACTATGAGAGGTGTGAGAAGCTTCATGAACTGGCACAAGATTCCTGAGTTTGAAACTGTGTCCTCTGCTGCAGATAACAATCCCTTTGCCGGTGCACGTGTTCAGCCTACCGGTAAAGTCTGTGAAACTCCCTGTGGACGACTGGTTGTGCAGGAAGATGTCTACTGTCAACCTCACAATCACAGAAGGGTATCCCACCAGGAACACCGACAATACTGGCCTCCTCAGGGATCAGTTTGTTAAACCTCCCAGATCTTCCAGATGGTACGGGATGCATGCTGAGAAGAGCAGTGAGAGTTCAACAGTACGCACCTGGTCACCGGACCCTACCAAACTCAACCATTCCTTCAGCAGGGTTGCACGCAGAAACCTACCTACTGCCCTACCCTCCCGGGCCTTCAGTCAAGATCTGCTCAGGCATTGGGAGAGAGCAGCACAGGAACAGACAATAATGTGCAACCAGGCTGCTGGTTTATCAAGGTGTTTGACTAGGGTTCAAGACTCTATGGCCACTCAGCTTAAAACCCTACGTCTGGACAGCAAGGGCAAGTCATCAGAGAAGATGAAACAAGCTGTGAATGAACTAGAATACTTGACCACTTTCAACCGATCAATCTCCCAAGCCATGGCCAGAATGATGCAGGACTTATCTGAGGGTGTTTTTATTAACATGGCGAACTTCACTCTGGCTCGCAGAGATAGTTACCTGGACTACCTACATGCTGGGGTGAAGCAAGATACTGTGAACGCCTTAAGAATGTCTCCGGTACATCTCAACGCACTGTTCCCGGACAAGCTTATCTCCAAGGCTGAAGAGGAAATCAGTAAAAGTGAGGAAAGGCGTTTGTCTGGTACATCACACTGACATCAAAATCGCTTCCACCCTTATGCTGCAAGTGACAAGTCGACTGGCCATCACGACAGGAAATCGAACCTCCCTGCTTGGAAGCAGATTAAAGACAAGCAACAAGCCAGGAAGGGTCGTGGCAAAGCCTCAACATTCTCCCAGAAGCCGGCCAAGGGTTTCAAGTCTCATAAATGACAATCACTGTGTAAATTCTGTGACCGGTCAGAAGAACTCTGTACATGTTACCGGTCAGGGAGACTTGAACCCAGCACCAGTGGTAGCCGGGAACAGCAAAGTGACTTTAAATTTGAATGTAGACTCTTGTGTTGCAAATGCTCATATTGTCACCGGGTTGCCACAAAGGAAAGGCGTAAATCCCACTTATTGTCAAATGTACACAGAAATAAAATATGTGAAAAATGTTCCTTGTGTAGGTCACTTGAGTTCTGTAAATCTTGTCAACAATGCCCCACATGCTGTTATAGATCCTCCTGTAGGGGCAAGGTTACACCAGTGTTGGGAGAAATGGTAAGCTCTGGGTTCGAGTCCAAAAGTAGTCACCACACTGAGGGAGGGCTACACCCTCCCTTTCCGGTTCAGACCCAACTTAACAAGGTCACCGACTGTAATAAGCAACTACCACATCTCAGCCAAGCAGTCCGTCCTTGTAGAGGCACTGTATCAGCTGATAAACAAGAATGCAGTAGAACTGGTAGAAAATCAAAACTCACTGGGTTTTTACAACCGGCTATTTTTGGTACCCAAACCCAACCACCGATGGAGACCGGTCCTGGACCTGAGCACCTTGAACACCTTTTTAAACACAGGGTCATTCAAAATGGAGACCCCAGGGACAATAAGAACCTCCCTACAGGCAGGGGAGTGGGTCACATCCATAGACTTCAAAGACGCATACTTCCATATTCTAATTCACAGTCAGTCCAGGAAGTACATGTGTTTTCATCTCCAGGGTTGGTCCTACCAGTTCAAACCCCTACCGTTTGGTCTATCCACAGCTCTCATAGAGTTCACAGTGGTGGCCAAAGAGGTCGAACTCATGGCACTTCAGAGGGGTATAAGGATCCACCAGTACCTAGACGACTTGCTGGTGAGAGCCTCTACCCACGACACTTGTCTCCAGCATACACAAACCTTAGTGACCCTTTGTCAGGAACTAGGGTGGCTGGTGAACAAGGATAAGTTAGAACTGGCTCCCAAACAGGTTTTCCACTTCGTAGGTTACCAGTTCGACCTGAAAGAGGGCAAGGTCAGACCAACAACAGAACATTGGCAGACCTTGACAGACAAAATCAGATCAATACTGTCGGATCTGGTATGCCCGGTCCGACAGATCATGTCCCTCATAGGTCTACTCACAGCAACAGAAAAACAAGTCCACCTAGGGTGACTTCACATGAGGCCCATACCGTGGCACTTGAAAAACAACTGGAGGGTCCCAGAGTCACAAGAAAAGGTTATCCCGGTCCCCAACTCCCTCCACCCACATCTAAGGTGGTGGCTGGAGGAAAGCAATGTGCTACTAGGTCAACCACTACACCCTCTAAAACATGCTCTGGAAATATTTACAGATGCATCACTTAGATGAGCACACTGCAAGGGGAACTTGGTCCCTTCCAGAAAGCAAGTTGCACATAAACCACTTCGAGCTAAAAGCAGTATTTCTAGCTCTAAAAGAGTTTCGAACCCTCTGCTGCAACAAGACAGTACTGATAGCTACAGACAACACAACAGTGGTTGCCTATATCAACAAAGAGGGGGAATGAAGTCGGGGTCTCTGTGTGCCCTAGTGTGGAGAATCCTGTCCTGGTGTACCAGACAGCAGGTAACCCTCAGGGCACGTCACATCCCTGGCCGGCTGAACGTGATAGCAGACAAGCTATCCAGACTTGGCCAGACCATTCAAACAGAGTGGTCACTTCATCCAGAAGTATTCCAAGCTATATGCTCCCGGTGGCACCAAGCCCAGGTGGACCTGTTTGCCACCAGATTCAACAACAAACACATTTTGTGTCACCGGTTCCAGACCCCCAGGCATGGGCAATGGATGCACTCAACCCTTCCTGGGAGGACTTGGACCCATACGCCTTTCCACCAGCACCCATCTTGGGCAAAGTGGTGTAGAAGTTACAGGACTACCCTTGCAACAGAATAATTCTGATTGCCCCAGGGTGGCCCAACATGGGATCTAGTGCCAATGTCCAGTCAAATCCCACTGTGTCTGCCCAACATACCAAACTTAGTGTCTCAGCCATTCAACCAGGTCCTTCACAGGAACCTGTCAAATCTGAACCTACATGCCTGGCTCCTAGAGCCTCAGCAATCAAGGAGGGAGCAGGGCTTCTCTGAGGCAGTGGCAGCACGAATTGAGGCTCCTCAAAGAGGATCAACTAGATCTGTCTATGAGGCAAAGTGGACCATTGTTACAAAGTGGTACCTCAGTAATCAGGTGGACTTCAGGGCACCACCTCTGAAAGCCATTGCTGACTTCCTCCTGCACTTGTTTCAGGACAAGAAGTTGCAACCAGGCACTATTGATGGCTACAGATCAGCCATTGCTGACAAACTGGGCAATTCCACCATTAATGTCAGCAAGGATGAGAAACTCGCTCGTCTCCTGGACAGTTTCCATAGAGACAGACCCAAGGGCAGGAGGGGCATCCCCTCCTGGAACCTTTCCCTGGTGCTACACTAGCTGACAAAGGCCCCCTTTGAACTCCTAAAAGAGGCCTCCTTGAAACATCTGACTTTCAAGACTGTTTTTACTTAGTGTCAGTACAAGTAGCTCCCATAAACGCTTATTCCCCCTCCCCACAGGGGTATATTTGTGTCAACCATAATACCCTGTATGTCAGGTTTCAACCATGTGCCGTCTGGGGATACACTGCGTCGAGATGCAATCTCTAGTCTATTGGATGGTATACATTGAATAAAATGCATGGACACTCTTGTTATTATATATCTTTATTTGATATTTTATTATTATACAGAAATTATGCATCCACTATTTGATATTACTGATCCCGAAATGTGTTTCTCCCATTTGCTCTGATAAATTAACAATTATGTGCTCTCTATTTTGTAAGATAAATCCCAAACTATTTTTATCTACTGCCTGCGTCCATGAGTCCGTCTGCCCGTTCGTCACGTTTTTACATAAACCTTAATATCTCATTCATTTATAAAGATATCTTCACCAAATTTGCAGGGAATGTTTATGGCTATGAAAACCTGTCTGTGTAAAATTTTAGCGTCATTTTGAAAAACAAAATGGCTGCCATCGCTGATTGTTTGAAAATCATAAAGGTGCTCTAAATCTTGAAATATTCCAGCTAGTTTCATCAAATTTGCACAAAAGCTATATGGCTAGAAAAGCTAGCCTAATAGTAATTTTGGCCTAGTGCAAAAAACAAAATGGCCGTCATATCGCATGTTTTATGTCAAACAGGGTTATCCTATTAAAAAGGCCTTATATCTCCCCTAAAATTGCTCCTAGAGGTTCGGAATTTGAAAACAACTTGTAGGAAGTCATGGTCTGGGAATCTTTTTCAGGTGTTGAATTTGACCTTTGACCCCTGCTTCAAGGTTAAATCGGGTCATCACACTAAAACACCCTTATTTCTCCCTTTGTATTGGTGCTATGGCTTTAGAATGTAAAGATAGACCATGAAAAGTCCTGGCCTGCAAATGTTTTTGAGAAAATTTTGGCCTTATTTGAAAAACAAAATGGCCACCATAGCCGATTATTTCAAAATCATTAGGATGCTATAAAAATGTAAATATTGCAGCTAGGTTGATCAAATTTGCACAAAAGATATAAGGCTAGGAAAGTTAGCCCGATAGTAATTTGACCTAGTTTTGAAAACGAAATGTCCATCATATCAGATGTTTAATGTTAAATGACATTATCCTATTAAAAAGGTCTTAAATGTCCCTTATCATTGCTACTAGGTGATCCAAATGTGAAAACAACTTAAAGTCATGGTCTGAGACTTTTCTAACTGCTGACTTTTACTTTTGACCCCTTTTTCAATGTCAAGTGGGGTTATCTTACTACAAAGGCCTTATTATTATATTTCCTTTAGTTCTCCATTATTACTGATTCTAAGGCGGGAGGTAACTGCTGCGGCAGTGGCCTTGTATATTTTATAATTGATTTCAAATAAACAGTGGCATATGTTATCAGCTACAAATCTTCGTCAATTTTTAATGATAACAATAATGAGTAAATGCCTTATATCTTCAAAAGTATTGCAGCTACACAATTTCTCTCAAATAAGTTGTTCATCTACTTTTTTGTGAACTGTAACATATTTAAGTTTCACAACTGTTGCTCAATGTACAAGTGAGTAATGGCTACTTTATTGCAACTTTTGGTGAAAATGTGAAAAATGACAAATATCTCGCAAACCGTGATAGCTACTTTGTCAATTTATAATAATAACCATAATGAGTAAATGCCTTATATCTTCAAAAGTATTGCAGCTACACAATTTCTCTCAAATAAGTTGTTCATCTACTTTTTAAGTCATTCATCTACTTTTGGGAGAGCTTTCACATGGACTCGTAGCTAATTACTCACGTACTGAAAATGAGTAAATGCTATTGAGTGTGTGTCACGCTTTTATAAAGGGCTGTACATTACACTGGTTGTTTCTCCTTGGCCTTTTCAATGTTTTTATGACCTTATTGCTTATGTCCTTTCATTTGATGCTGTTATTTCACACCTAGGACCATAGTTAAGTGAGTAATAGCAATGGTGGCTGCTTTGAGTAAAGTGCTCATAACTCCAAAACGACTGCATTTAGAGTTTTTCTGTAAAATACATTGTTCAGCTACTTTCTCCATGCCTACAAGATGGTACCATTTTTAGGGTTCTATCTTCATAGCTAAGTGAGTAATAGCTATTTTCTGTTATTAACAATGAGCAAAATGAGTAAATTGATTTTGTCTTTGTAACTGTTACTTACAATATTGGCATGAAATATGTTGTTCAACAACTCCTTCATGTACTACATCATGGTGAGGTGTCCAAGGTGTAGCACCATAGCTAACTGAGTAATAGCTATACTAAGTTTAATATTTGACCGTTGAACAAGTCACTTATAACTCAAAAACTATTGAATATAGAGGATTTTTGTCGAATATGTTGTTCACCTATCTTTTGGATATACTGTATTGTGAATTTTCACAGCTGTAACTCCATAGCTAACTGAGTAATAGCTACTTTGATGATAACCATAGTGAGTAAATGGCTTATATCTTCAAAAGTATTGCAGCTACACAATTTCTCTCCAATAAGTTGTTCATCTACTTTTTTGTGAACTGTAACATATTTAAGTTTCACAACTGTTGCTCAATGTACAAGTGAGTAATGGCTACTTTACTGCTACTTTTGGTGAAAATGTGAAAAATCACAAATATCTCGCAAACCGTATTAGCTACTTTGTCAATTTTTAATGATAACCATAATGAGTAAATGCCTTATATCTTCAAAAGTATTGCAGCTACACAATTTCTCTCAAATAAGTTTTTCATCTACTTTTTAAGTCATTCATCTACTTTTGGGAAAGCTTTCACTTGGTGAAGTTTCAGACCCATAGCTAATTACTCACCTACTCAGAATGAGTAAATGCGAATTATCTCTAAAAGTATTGCAGATAGCCAATTTTTCTCAAATAACTCATTCACCTACTTTTGGGAGAGCTTTCACTTGGTGAAGTTTCAGACCCATAGCTAATTACTCACCTACTCAGAATGAGTAAATGCGAATTATCTCTAAAAGTATTGCAGATAGCCAATTTTTCTCAACTCATTCACCTACTTTTGGGAGAGCTTTCACTTGGTGAAGTTTCAGACCCCTAGCTAATTACTCACCTACTCAAAATGAGTAAATGCGAAGTATCGCTAAAACTATTGCAGATAGCCAATTTTTCTCAAATAACTCATTCACCTACTTTTGGGAGAGCTTTCACTTGATGAAGTTTCAGACCCATAGCTAATTACTCAGCCACTCAAAATGAGTAAATGCGAATTATCTGTAAAAGTATTGCAGATAGCCAATTTTTCTCAAATAACTCCTTCATCTACTTTTGGGAGAGCTTTCACATGGTGAAGTTTCAGACCCATAGCTAATTACTCACCTACTCAAAATGAGTAAATGCGAATTATCGCTAAAAGTATTACAGATAGCCAATTTTTCTCAAATAACTCGTTCACCTACTTTTGGAAGAGCTTTCACATGGTGAAGTTTCACACCCATAGCTAATTACTCACCTACTGAAAATGAGTAAATGCGAATTGTCTCTAAAAGTATTGCAGATGGCCAATTTTTCTCAAATAACTCCTTCATCTGCTTTTGGGAGAACTTTCACTTGGTGAAGTTTCACACCCATAGCTAATTACTCACCTACTCAAAATGAGTAAATGCGAATTATCGCTAAAAGTATTGCAGATAGCCAATTTTTCTCAAATAACTCATTCACCTACTTTTGGGAGAACTTTCACTTGGTGAAGTTTCACACCCATAGCTAATTACTCACCTACTCCAAATGAGTAAATGCGAATTATCGCTAAAAGTATTGCAGATAGCCAATTTTTCTCAAATAACTCATTCACCTACTTTTGGGAGAGCTTTCACTTGGTGAAGTTTCAGACCCATAGCTAATTACTCACCTACTCAAAATGAGTAAATGCGAAGTGTCGCTAAAACTATTGCAGATAGCCAATTTTTCTCAAATAACTCATTCACCTACTTTTGGAAGAGCTTTCACTTGATGAAGTTTCAGACCCATAGCTAATTACTCACCCACTCAAAATGAGTAAATGCGAATTATCTGTAAAAGTATTGCAGATAGCCAATTTTTCTCAAATAACTCCTTCATCTACTTTTGGGAGAGCTTTGACATGGTGAAGTTTCAGATCCATAGATAATTACTCACCTACTCAAAATGAGTAAATGCGAATTATCGCTAAAAGTATTGCAGATAGCCAATTTTTCTCAAATAACTCGTTCACCTACTTTTGGAAGAGCTTTCACATGGTGAAGTTTCAGACCCATAGCTAATTATTCATCTACTGAAAATGAATAAATGCGAATTATCTCTAAAAGTATTGCAGATGGCCAATTTTTCCCAAATAACTCATTCACCTACTTTTGTAGAACTTTCACTTGGTGAAGTTTCACACCCATAGCTAATTACTCACCTACTCAAAATGAGTAAATGCGAATTATCGCTAAAAGTATTGCAGATAGCCAATTTTCCTCAAATAACTCATTCACCTACTTTTGGGAGAACTTTCACTTGGTGAAGTTTCACACCCATAGCTAATTACTCACCTACTCCAAATGAGTAAATGCGAATTATCGCTAAAAGTATTGCAGATAGCCAATTTTTCTCAAATAACTCATTCACCTACTTTTGGGAGAGCTTTCACTTGGTGAAGTTTCAGACCCATAGCTAATTACTCACCTACTCAAAATGAGTAAATGCGAAGTGTCGCTAAAACTATTGCAGATAGCCAATTTTTCTCAAATAACTCATTCACCTACTTTTGGAAGAGCTTTCACTTGATGAAGTTTCAGACCCATAGCTAATTACTCACCCACTCAAAATGAGTAAATGCGAATTATCTCTAAAAGTATTGCAGATAGCCAATTTTTCTCAAATAACTCATTCACCTACTTTTAGGAGAGCTTTCACTTGGTGAAGTTTCACACTCATAGCTAATTACTCACCTACTCAAAATGAGTAAATGCGAATTATCGCTAAAAGTATTGCAGATAGCCAATTTTTCTCAAATAACTCGTTCACCTACTTTTGGAAGAGCTTTCACATGGTGAAGTTTCAGACCCATAGCTAATTATTCACCTACTGAAAATGAATAAATGCGAATTATCTCTAAAAGTATTGCAGATGGCCAATTTTTCCCAAATAACTCATTCACCTACTTTTGTAGAACTTTCACTTGGTGAAGTTTCACACCCATAGCTAATTACTCACCTACTCAAAATGAGTAAATGCGAATTATCGCTAAAAGTATTGCAGATAGCCAATTTTTCTCAAATAACTCATTCACCTACTTTTGGGAGAGCTTTCACATGGTGAAGTTTCAGACCCGTAGATAATTACTCACCTACTCAAAATGAGTAAATGCGAATTATCTCTTAAAAGTATTGTACTTAGCCAATTTTTCTGAAATAACTCATTCACCTACTTTTGGAAGAGCTTTCACATGGTGAAGTTTCACACCCATAGCTAATTACTCACCTACTCAAAATGAGTAAATGCGAATTATCTCTAAAAGTATTGCAGATAGCCAATTTTTCTCAAATAACTCATTCACCTACTTTTAGGAGAGCTTTCACTTGGTGAAGTTTCACACTCATAGCTAATTACTCACCTACTCAAAATGAGTAAATGCGAATTATCGCTAAAAGTATTGCAGATAGCCAATTTTTCTCAAATAACTCATTCACCTACTTTTGGGAGAGCTTTCACTTTAACAGCAAAACTATTCAATTTAAAGGAGTTTTGTCAAATATGTTGTTCACCTACTTTTTGATGTAGTGCGGCGGGAGATCATACCACGGCAGTGGTCTTGTTTAATACATATATATGTCTGTAAGCATGCAGAAATTTGACCTTAAAACTCTTCATTGAAGGTCATCTACAGACCACCAAAGTACCTCATCGAAGCCATTTTTGGCCTTATTGGAGATATTTTCACACATAATGCTGACTATATTAACATGGAAACTATTGAAAATGGCTTTGGAGGTTGAGTACATGATGGAGTACCAGCATCCAGTTTGCTGACCTTGGCTATTGTTTTCAAGGCCATCTTAGGTCTGCTAAAATGACTCAAAATGCTACCGTTTACTGTATATATGTTGTATTGAATATGGATAACCATTGAATGTATATGTCACAGTGGAAATGCCAATATAGTGCCATTTCTAATTCCCCAATTGGAAATACCACTAGTGCTACTTTCAATTGGAACTAACACTAGTTGTACTTCTAATTGAAAGCAGCACTAAGGGAGTTAGAAATAGCACTAGTGGTAGTTCCATTTGGAACTAACACTGGGGGAATTAGAAATGGCACTAGATATTTGAAAGGTATAATTTCTAAAATAATCAAATCAACATTTTTAAGACAACACTAATTTCTAATCTGAATTATGTTTTGGCAAATGTTGTATCTAAATTCCCACTAAAAATCCACTAGCACCCTTATCATTCCTTCATTATGTTAGGTGCTGAACTATCAATTGCAATTACCCCATTTGTCCCTTTGATTGTGGTATCTTCTCAAAAGAGCAGCTGTCATCAGAGAATCAATTTCCTTTAATCTTCTAGCTTATAATTGTGCAGGTAATCCATGCCATCATTTGATCTTTCTTTATAACACATAAAAGGGATCCATGAAAGGATTTGTCATTTACTGTATGTAAATAAAGTAAACCTTTTTTGATCAATGATGAACGTCTTAAGAAATCAAATCAAGAATCAGGGCCATTTCTAATTCCCCTAGTGCTACTTCTATTTGTTGTTTATCAGCAAGGGATTAGAAATCTCACTAGTGTTAGTTCCAATTAGAAATGGCACTGGTTTGGAGTTTCCACTATGACATATACATTCAATGGCTCAAGCTATTGAATATGTACATTCACTGAGTAAATCATGGAATGTGTACCTTCAATGACTGAGCTGTGAAAGGTGTAGATTTAATGGCTAAAATCATTGAATCTGTACATTCAATGACCCAAGGTGTGGAATGTATAAATAATTAAATGTGAAATGCTTATATGAATTACACAGACTTAATTATGTCCACCCCCTGGGGGGTGGATATATTATTTTTGCTTTTTCTGCCGTCCGGCGTCCGGCGTCACGCATGGTTTCCGCTCATTTAAAGGAAAAGTATTAGAGCTATTGTCACCAAATTTGGTATGCAGGCTTATTGTGTCAGTAGCTTGCTTGGGATTGCTTTTGGCTGTTGTACCTCTTTTGCTTACCGAGTAATACTTAAGTACAGCTATTTTCAGTACCTATTGGTTTCCGTGCATTTAAGCCAAAATAATTAAAGATATTTTACTACAATTTTGAATACAACATTGTTATGTCCATAGCCCGCTTGGTATTGCATTTGGGACTGATAGCTTTGTCAGTACATGAGTAATAGCCATTTAGGTACTTCATTGTGTATTTTCAGTACTACTTTTGAGTAATTTGCTAATATCTCAGAAACCGTAAGAGATAGAGCGATTTCGACAGAATTTTTGACTCACAGGGTAGTAGAAAAGTATTCTGTACAAAATTAAAAAATTTCAATTTTCGCCACTTTTGGCGGACATCTTGAATTTTTGCGAAAAACGAAAAAATCTGAATATCTCAGAAACCATAAGAGATAGAGCGATTTGGACAGAATTTTTGACCCATAGGGTAGTAGGAAAGTATATTCTATACAAAATTAAAAAGTTTCAATTTTCGCCACTTTTGGCGGCCATCTTGAATTTTTGTGAAAAGCGAAAAAATCTTAATATCTCAGAAACCGTAAGAGATAGAGCGATTTGGACAGAATTTTTGACCCGTAGGGTAGTAGGAAAGTATTCTATACAAAATTGAAAAATTTCAATTTTCACCACTTTTGGCGGCCATCTTGAATTTTTGCGGAAAAACAAAAAAATGTTAATATCTCGGAAACCGTAAGAGATAGAGCCATTTTGACAGAAATTTTGACTCCCATGGTAGTGGTCGAGTATTCTATGTGCAATTGAAAAAGTTCAATTTTCGCCACTTTTGGCGGCCATCTTGAATTTTTGCGGAAAAACAAAAAATGTTAATATCTCGGAAACCGTAAGAGACAGAGCGATTTCGACAGAATTTTTTACCCGTAGGGTTGCAGCAGAGTATTCTATGTGAAATTGAAAAAATTCAATTTTTGCCACTTTTGGCGGCCATCTTGAATTTTTGCGAAAAACAAAAAATATTAATATCTCAGAAACCGTAAGAGATAGAGCGATTTGGACAGAATTTTTGACCCATAGGGTAGTAGCAAAGTATTCTATACAAAATTGAAAAATTTCAATTTTCGCCACTTTTGGCGGCCATCTTGAATTTTTGCGGAAAAACAAAAAATGTTAATATCTTGGAAACTGTAAGAGATAGAGCGATTTCGACAGAATTTTTGACCTGTAGGGTTGTAGCAGAGTATTCTATGTGAAATTGAAAAAATTCAATTTTCGCCACTTTTGGCGGCCATCTTGAATTTTTGCGAAAAACAAAAAATATTAATATCTCAGAAACCGTAAGAGATAGAGCGATTTGGACAGAATTTTTGATTCGTAGGGTAGTGGTGGCATCGTTTACAGAACTCAAAACCGGTTACCGGGACTTTGAAATGAACGAAATCCGGTATTTCGTATGCTTGTTACTGGCAGTGATTATTTCTCGCGGGGCGTACATGAACCAGAACTTGCAACTGGAAATGGCTTTCGCGAGATATTAAAACGTATGTAAACATGACTTTTGCTCAATATAAAGTAAAACTGTGATATATTTAACAAAATATGTATATTTTTGGTCGTTTTGATGAAGTATCAACAATTAGAAAGCCTAAAATAATAACTTCTTCAATAACCGGTTCCCAAATATTCTTTGCGGATTTCGTTTTTTTCACCAAAACGAAACGAAATACCGCATACCGGAAAACCGTTAACAACACTATCGTAGGGAAGTAGCAAAGTATTCAATACAAAATTGAAAAATTTCAATTTTCGCCACTTTTGGCGGCCATCTTGAATTTTTGCGAAAAATGAAAACATCTTAATATTCCAGAAACCGTAAGAGATAGAGCGATTTCGACACAATTTTTGACTCACAGGGTAGTACAAGAGTATTGTGTACAAAATTGAAAATTTTCAATTTTCGCCACTTTTGGCGGCCATCTTGAATTTTTGCGAAAAACAAAAAAATCTTAATATCTCACAAACCGTAAGAGATAGAGCGATTTGGACAGAATTTTTGACTCACAGGGTAGTAGAAAAGCATTCTGTACAAAATTAAAAAATTTCAATTTTCGCCACTTTTGGCGGCCATCTTGAATTTTTGCGAAAAACAAAAAAATCTGAATATCTCAGAAACTGTAAGAGATAGAGCGATTTGGACAGAATTTTTTACCCGTAGGGTAGTAGGAAAGTATTCTATACAAAATTGAAAAGTTTCAATTTTCTCCCCACTTTTGGCGGCCATCTTGAATTTTTGCGAAAAGCGAAAAAATCTTAATATCTCAGAAACTGTAAGAGATAGAGCGATTTGGACAGAATTTTTTACCCGTAGGGTAGTAGGAAAGTATTCTATACAAAATTGAAAAATTTCAATTTTCGCCACTTATGGCGGCCATCTTGAATTTTTGCGGAAAAACAAAAAAATGTTAATATCTCGGAAACCGTAAGAGATAGAGCCATTTTGACAGAAATTTTGACTCGCATGGTAGTGGTAGAGTATTCTATGTGCAATTGAAAAATTTCAATTTTCGCCACTTTTGGCGGCCATCTTGAATTTTTGCGGAAAAACAAAAAATGTTAATATCTCGGAAACCGTAAGAGACAGAGCGATTTCGACAGAATTTTTTACCCGTAGGGTTGTAGCAGAGTATTCCATGTGAAATTGAAAAAATTCAATTTTCGCCACTTTTGGCAGCCATCTTGAATTTTTGCGGAAAAACAAAAAATGTTAATATCTCAGAAACCGTAAGAGATAGAGCCATTTTGACAGAAATTTTGACTCGCATGGTAGTGGTGGTGTATTCTATGTGCAATTGAAAAATTTCAATTTTCGCCACTTTTGGCGGCCATCTTGAATTTTTGCGGAAAAACAAAAAATGTTAACATCTCGGAAACCATAAGAGACAGAGCGATTTCGACAGAATTTTTTACCCGTAGGGTTGTAGCAGGGTATTCTACGTGAAATTGAAAAAATTCAATTTTCGCCACTTTTGGCGGCCATCTTGAATTTTTGCGGAAAAACAAAAAATGTTAATATCTTGGAAACCGTAAGAGATAGAGTGATTTCGACAGAATTTTTAACCCGTAGGGTTGTAGCAGAGTATTCTATGTGAAATTGAAAAAATTCAATTTTTGGCCACTTTTGGCCGCCATCTTGAATTTTTGCGAAAAACAAAAAATATTAATATCTCAGAAACCGTAAGAGATAGAGCGATTTGGACAGAATTTTTGATTCGTAGGGTAGTGGTGGCATCGTTTACAGAACTCAAAACCGGTTACCGGGACTTTGAAATGAACGAAATCCGGTATTTCGTATGCTTGTTACTGGCAGTGATTATTTCTCGTGGGGCGTACATGAACCAGAACTTGCAACTGGAAATGGCTTTCGCGAGATATTAAAACGTATGTAAACATGACTTTTGCTCAATATAAAGTAAAACTGTGATATATTTAACAAAATATGTATATTTTTGATCGTTTTGATGAAGTATCAGCCATTAGAAAGCCTAAAATAATAACTTCTTCAATAACTGGTTCCCAAATATTCTTTGCGGATTTCGTTTTTTTCATCAAAACGAAACGAAATACCGCATACCGGAAAACCGTTAACAACACTATCGTAGGGTAGTAGAAGAGTATTCTGTACAAAATTGAAAAATTTCAATTTTCGCCACTTTTGGCGGCCAGCTTGAATTTTTGCGGAAAAACAAAAAATGTTAATATCTCGGAAACCGTAAGAGACAGAGCGATTTCGACAGAATTTTTTACCCGTAGGGTTGTAGAAGAGTATTCTATGTGAAATTGAAAAAATTCAATTTTTGCCACTTTTGGCAGCCATCTTGAATTTTTGCGGAAAAACAAAAAATGTTAATATCTCGGAAACCGTAAGAGATAGAGCGATTTGGACAGAATTTTTTACCCGTAGGGTTGTAGCAGGGTATTCTATGTGAAATTGAAAAAATTCAATTTTCGCCACTTTTGGTGGCCATCTTGAATTTTTGCGAAAAACAAAAAATATTAATATCTCAGAAACCGTAAGAGATAGAGCGATTTGGACAGAATTTTTGACCCATACGGTAGTAGCAAAGTATTCTATACAAAATTGAAAAATTTCAATTTTCGCCACTTTTGGCGGCCATCTTGAATTTTTGCGGAAAAATAAAAAATGTTAATATCTCGGAAACCGTAAGAGACAGAGCGATTTCGACAGAATTTTTTACCCGTAGGGTTGTAGCACAGTATTCTATGTGAAATTGAAAAAAATTCAATTTTCGCCACTTTTGGTGGCCATCTTGGATTTTTGCGAAAAACAAAAAATCTTAACATCTCAGAAACCGTAAGAGATAGAGCGATTTGGACAGAATTTTTGACCCATAGGGTAGTAGCAAAGTATTCTATACAAAATTGAAAAATTTTAATTTTCGCCACTTTTGGCGGCCATCTTGAATTTTTGCGAAAAACGAAAAAATCATATCTCAGAAACCGTAAGAGATAGAGCGATTTGGACAGAATTTTTGACTCACAGGGTAGTAGAAGAGTATTCTGTACAAAATTGAAAATTTTCAATTTTCGCCACTTTTGGCGGCCATCTTGAATTTTTGCGAAAAACAAAAAAATCTTAATATCTCACAAACTGTAAGAGATAGAGCGATTTCGACACAATTTTTGACTCACAGGGTGGTAGGAGAGTATTCTGTACAAAATTGAAAATTTTCAATTTTCGCCACTTTTGGCGGCCATCTTGAATTTTTGCGGAAAAACAAAAAAATGTTAATATCTCGGAAGCCGTAAGAGATAGAGCCATTTTGACAGAAATTTTGACTCCCATGGTAGTGGTAGAGTATTCTATGTGCAATTGAAAAATTTCAATTTTCGCCACTTTTGGCGGCCATCTTGAATTTTTGCGGAAAAACAAAAAATGTTAATATCTCGGAAACCGTAAGAGATAGAGCCATTTCGACAGAAATTTTGACTCGCATGGTAGTGGTACAGTATTCTATGTGCAATTGAAAAATTTCAATTTTCGCCACTTTTGCGGCCATCTTGAATTTTTGCGGAAAAACAAAAAATGTTAATATCTCAGAAACCGTAAGAGATAGAGCGATTTCGACAGAATTTTTGACCCACGGGGTATGGAGAGAGTATTCTATGTGAAATTGAAAAATTTCAAATTCGCCACTTTTGCTGGCCATCTTGGATTTTTGCGGAAAACTGAAAATGTTAATATCTCGGAAACTGCAAGAGTGATTTTAGCAGAATTTTTTACCCGTAGGGTGATAGCAAAGTATCCTATACAAAATTTCAATTTTTTCGCCACTTTTGGCGGCCATCTTGGATTTTGCGGAAAACCCAAAAATGTTAATATCTCAGAAACCGTAAGAGATAGAGCGATTTCGACTGAATTTTTAACCCATATGGTAGTAGAGGAGTATTCTATGTGAATTTGAAACATTTCAATTTTCGCCACTTTTGGCAGTCATCTTGTTTCGTAGAAATTTTCAACCCACAGGATATCTAATCAATGTACTATTGGCAATTTTCAAAATATTTTACTCTCCCCAAAAATGGCGGCCATTTTGAATTTTTCAGTTTTTGCCTAAAATAAAAAAACGCAAGTTTGCTTCTGTCTCCTTAACCGTGCGAGATACAGCGATTTCAGTGAACCCACAGGGTATCTGACCAGTGTACCCTTGGCAGTTTTCAAAAAATATTCCTCTTCCCACATATGGCAGCCATTTTGAATTTTTGCCAAAAATTGAAAAACGGAAATTCGCTTCTATCTCCTTAACCATGCAAGATAGAGCGATTTCATCAAAAAGGCATCAATGCAAAAAGGCATGAAGCTGAAATAATTTACATGTATACTAATAAATATTTAAGCATCATTGATATATTTTACAGATGAAACAGGGCCTTGTAAGATTACTGTACAACTTTTGCAAAAGGTTGATAGGGTGGACATTACACATGGTAATGTGTGTTCTTCTATGCTATCCTGTTTCTATTCATATGTCGCAGCTACAAGCAACAGGGCGTCCTATTTGTAGTTTATAACCTAGATAGGATATTTTCTAGACTAATAATAATCAATTACCTGGAATAAAGGTGGTATATTTCGTGAATTAACATAAAGAAGGATCAGTCTACAACATTCAAATTAATAAAAATATATGTCATGACATATATTTCATTACATTATTTTCTTTACTGTCTTTATGTTTTGTAAATCACTTAGTATTACACAACAAGTTTTTGTGGCATCATTCTGGTATTGCATAGAACATTTACTAATTTCTGTGCATCTATCCTCTCCGATCAAAGCCAATTTGAAAGCTGTACAATAAGCTCTACTTTAATCCACAAATATTAAAACATTTTGCCTCTCAATCAGAGAGTGGAAGAGAAACAATTTAAGCCCGAGTCTTTGTGTGTATGGCGTATTGTATGCTCCACCGGCTCCGCGATTTGTGTTCCTTATAACTCTGACTGTTGGGCGGATTTTTTTTCAAATTTGGCAGGTGTATGCAGTAGCCCTGGAGAATTTTTTGGAATATGCTGCAGTGACATTTCGACCAATCAGAGAGGTCACATGACCAAAAATGTGTTTTTCGAATGGGTGTGCTTGTCCAGATGATAACTTAAAAAGGGCTTTACCTATTCACATAAAATTTGGCAAGGTTTGTTATATAGATGTCTAGAAATTATTAACTTTTGGAAGTGATCCAATACAAAATGGCCAACTTATTAACGATTTACTAAATGTCACAATTTTTCTTAATTTCCTGCAGGGAAACCGCAGAGTCTACTGGCCACTTTTTGCAAAAATCATTTTCCCGCCATTTTTGACGGCCATCTTGAATTTCTGCGTTAAATGCAAAAACATGTTTATCTTGGAAACGGAGCAAGATAGAGTGATTTCGAAGAAAATTTTGACCCGCAGGGTATCCGCATAGGCTACTGGCCACTTTTTGCAAATATTGTTTACCCACCACTTTTGGCAGCCATCTTGAATTTCTGCGTTAAACGCAAAAACGTGTTTATCTCGGCCATTTTGAATTTCTGTGTTAATTCAAAAACACGTTTATCTCGGAAATGTAGGGAGATAGAGTGATTTCGATGAAATTTTTGACCGGCAGGGTATCCTCAAAAGAGTACTGGCCACTTTTTGGAAAAATCATGCTGAGACTGGCCACTTTTTGGCGGCCATCTTGAATTTCTATGTTAAACGCAAAAACAGGTTTATCACGGAAACAGAGTGAGATCGAGTGATTTCGACGAAAAATTTTGACCCACAGGGTATCTGCAGAGGCTACTGGCTACTTTTTGCAAAAATCGTTGTCCTGCCATTTTTGGTGCCCATCTTGATTTTCAGCGTTAATCTCAGAAACGGAGCGAGATAGAGCGATTTCGACAAAAATTTTGACCCACAGGGTATCCACAGAGTCTACTGGCCAATTTTGCAAACTTATTTTCCCCCCATTTTTGGTGGCCATCTTGATTTTTTGTGTTAAACGCAAAAACACGTTTATATCGGAAACGGAGGGAGATAGAGTGATTTCAACGAAATTTTTTACCCACAGGGTATCCACAGAGGCTACTGGCCACTTTTTGCAAAAATAATTTTCCCGCTATTTTTGGCGGCCATCTTGAATATCTGTGTTAAACGGAAAAACGCGTCTATCTCGGAAACGGAGTGAGATAGAGCGATTTTGACGAAAATTTTGACCCACAGGGTATCTGTAGAGGCTACTGGCCATTTTTGCAAAGGTCGTTTTCCCGCCACTTTTGGCGACCATCTTGAATTTCGGTGTTAAATGCAGAAACGCGTTTATCTCAGAAATGTAGAGAGATAGAGCGATTTCGATGAAATTTTTGACCCACAGGGTATCCTGAGAAGGGTACTGGCCAATTTTGGGAAAAATCGTTTTCCCGGCACTTTTGGCGGCCATCTTGATTTTCTGTGTTAAACGCAAAAACGTGTTTATCTCAGAATCGGAGCGAGATAGAGCGATTTCGGCGAAATTTTTGACCCACAGGGTATCCTCAAAACGGTACTGGCCACTTTTTGGAAAAATCGTTTTCTCGCCATTTTCGCGGCCATCTTGATTTTCTGTGTTAAATACAAAAACAGGTTTATCTCAGAAACGGAGCAAGATAGTGCGATTTCAACGAAATTTTTGACCCGCAGAGTGTACTGGCAAATTTTACCAGAAAAATTTTTTCCGGCCACTTTTGGTGGCCATCTTGAATTTCTGCATAAAATGCAAAAAAACGTGTTTATCTCAGTAATGGAGCAAGATAGAAGCAATTTTTGACGCAATTTTTGACCCACAGGGTATATGCAGTGTCTGCTGGCGAGTTTTCGCAAAAATTGTTTTCCTGCCACTTTTGGCAGCCATCTTGTATTTCTGTGTTAAACCTGAAAACCTGCTTATTTGAGAAACGGAGTGATTTCTACAAAATTTTTGATCCACAGGGTATCTGCAGAGTCTATTGGCGTTTTTTCACAAATTGTATTCCCGCCACTTTTGGTGGCCATCTTGAATTTCTGTGTAAAACGTAAAAACCTGTGTATCTTTGAAATGGAGTGAGATAGAGCGATTTCCACGAAATTTGATGTGTAAAAACATTTTCTTTTTCTCTTGCAAAGCAATCCTCTAGTCTTTAAGTTGATATCAACAGATGTGATAATGAGAAAATGATAAATATAGGTTACATTTTATGCAGTATCAATTACTTATTATATCCCCAGACGAAAGTCAGGGATATATTGGATTCAGGTCCGCCGCCGTAAAAATTTCAAAAACGAATTAATATTTTTTTTTTTAAACTTGATACACATGTTAAGGATGCCCAAAGGAAGATCCCTATTTTAAGGTGACCTTAAACTCCCAATAAAAAAAAGAACTTATGGCCACCTTAAGGTCAGAAATTGCACTTTTGGTCACTTAGAGCCCTCTAGGTTCCAAACTATCAGGCTCAGCTGGCTGAAATTGTACCTGAGAACACATTAAGTTGATGAGAAAATTGTGTTTGAGACCCATAAAGACCCCCACTTAGGGATTTTTTGCTACATTTTTCACATATTTTGCCCTATAATTTGGAAGTGGTAATTCTGATGAGTCTCAAACTGCACTAGGTATAACTTTGATATGTAATCCTTGTCTGTGGAAAAGTTTAGGGATGTAGGTGTAAATATAAGGTTGAAGTAAGGTCTCAAAATTGCCCACGGAGGCCTTGTAACTTAGAAATGGTAAGTCTGAAAAGTCTCAAACTATGTTAGATATAACTCTTATATGTAATTTCCCTCTGTAGAGAATTTAAAATCTGTAGCTTTAAGTGTAAGGTCACTTTACGGTCTCTAAAATGCCTACGGAGACCTAATTTATAGACTTTTGCCACTTTTAAGCCCTATAGCTGTCATACTATGTGGCTGATAGAACTGAAATATCATATGGGAATACATTAATATGTTCTTTTTACATCTGCCATCAAGCAAATCAAGGCTTTAAATAGATATTTAACCTTCATATGAGGACCCTAAACACCATCCTGAGTGACCATTTTTTTTACATTTTAGGGACCACGGTGGCGGAGTGGTAACACTCTCGCCTCCAACCTCTGAGGCCTCTGAGGTTTACAGTACAGAACCCTAATGAACTGCATGTACTGGTTTCCTCTGCCCTTCCAACTACCCATCGTGATATGACCTGTACAGTGTTGAAAGCAACGTAAGACCCCAAATAAATTAATTAATTAAGCATCCCGCGAATGACGCTTGTTTGGATATGGGAGAAGTGACTCCGCCGGATCCGCATTTTCTTTTTGCAATAGCTTAGCAGCCATAAGGCGGATTCTTTTCATATTTGGCAGGTGTATGCAGTAGCCCTGGGAAATTTTGGGGGAAATGGTGTGATTACATTTTTACTCATCAGAGAGGTCACATGACCAAAAAATGCGTTTTTTATTGCGTTAATACATCCTATCCAATGGACAATTGCTTATCCGGTCGGCACAGACCGGCCCGCCAAACGCCAGAAAAAGACGTCCTGTGTTACCACTGGCTGGCCGGTCCGTAGTACTGTGCACTCCCCAGATGGCGCCTCGTACTTCCTTCCTGTCTAGACAACCTGACGTCATAGCATCTTTTTCGTTTGGCGCGTGTACTGTGCAGACGTAGTTTCTACAATCTCCAGATTTTATAAAGAAATGTGTCCATTATGGCGGATTTTCAACCTCATATGTGGATATTTGCAGTGTAGAAGTGTTATCTACTAATCAAGCACGAATTTACATCTAGAAATCTGCTGGAAACGCTCCCTAGTTGACTCAATTTAGTGTTGATGATAGGACAGTAATCGACGAGAAATATCAAGGCAGCCATTTTGCTAGTTTCCTCCCATTCAACCTTTGTGTTGTTAGGGGCAGATCGACAATATTGAGGAATTAAACATACTATTTACAGGTATTTTTATCCGTGTCTTTTGTTTTGAATGAATCTTCTGTAACCTTCCAGCTACAGTAACCATAGTAACGTCTTTGTAGTACTAAATAGAAATCACGGGAAACTTCAGTCTACATAGTTTTGAACCCTGCAAGGATTTCCCCTATGAAGGGTGCATTCTTCATCAGAGCGCACTGGTACAGACTTCTCTGCTGTAAAGCATCAGTCACACCAGCCTAGCTCGAGTATTTTTTCATCAGAAGCAAGAGATGAATTCTTCAGATTTCTTCAGAGCGCACTGGTCCAGACATCTTTGCTGTAAAGCATTAGTAGTCGGCCGGTAAGCTTATATATATATGTACACCTACATAGAAGGAATTTCATCAGAAGAGCATGAAGTTTGATCTCATGTCTACTGTGATATCAGTCCCTCCCTTGCAGACCCGGCTTTGTTGTCGGTAGTGGGGGTTGTGGATGGCCAGTTCACTGGTTTTATCACGAAAGAAAGAAGGAATTTCATCTACACATCTACAGAGCGCACTGGTCCAGACTTCTCTGCTTTAAAAGCATCAGCCGGCCGGCCAGCTCAAAAGAACGCGACCTCTGATGTCATATCCAGTCAGCCAATCGCGTGTCCTTCCGACTAATCATGAAGCAGGTCACGTGTTTTCACCGACCAGGAAGGTCGGAAGTGCGTTCTTTCAGAACTCACGTCTACTGTGATTCCAGTCCCTGCTTTGCAGACTCGACCTTGTTGTCGGTAGTGGGGTTTTGTGGACTGTAAAGTTGCCGGTAAGGCATCACACAAAGAACGCGAATACTGACGTCATCTCCAGTCAGCCAATCGCGTGTCTTTCCGACCAAATACCGAAGCTGGTCACGTGTTTTCACCAACCAGGAAGGTCGGAAGTGCGTTCTTCAGAACTCACGTCTTCTGTGATTCCAGTCCCTGCCTTGCAGACCCGGTTTCATTGTCGGTAGTGGGGTTTGTGGATGAGCAGAATACTGCGCATTTGCATGTTTAAGTATCACAAAAGAACGTCACAACTGACGAGCTCCAATCAGCCAATCGCGTGTCTTTCCGACCAGCAAGCTGGTGTTTCTAAAAATAGTTCACAAGGGGTTTCCCAGTAACTGTCAAATCTACAAATAAGACGTGTGATTTAAGAAATACTTTAATTAATGGAGGAAACCTACAGCAAGCTGAATTCAACACAGATGATAGTTGTAAAATTGCTTTAGCAACTGTGTACAGAGTGTACTGACTGGTAACACAGTTTTGTACACTTCAACAACTGGTTACAGAGTGTACCGACTGGTACTGGCTACACAGCCTTGTACACTTGCTTCAACAACTGGTTACAGAGTGTACCGGCTGGTACTGGCTACACAGTCTTGTACACTTGCTTCAACCTACTGGTTACAAAGTCTACTAACAGGGTGTTGGCTACACAGTCCTTACTGTACAGTGCTTCAACCCAACTGGTTACACACACAAAAAAAAGCTGGCTAAATATAGACCAGTGGCTGTCAAAATTCATGGATGACCCCAGTCTGCTAGTTTTTTGTTACAGAGAATTACTAGTTACAGTAAAGTACCGAGTATGGAGCCCGGGTACCGGACAGAGTTACCTCAGGCTTATTTGGTTACAGAGAATTCTTAGACCGGTCAGTGGTCTTGGGGATATGACAGTGTCCCTTATCACACCTCTCAACAACCTGTTATCGGTGCTGGACTTGACTGGAGAGATAATAAATTTTGTCATCATGTCCGGCCAGGGGTCAGACATCTCACAAATGACAATTGCTCTGTAAATACTGCACCTTGCAGGCTGCTGGCCCAGGACGAAGAGTCTATTAATGTGAAAACTTGTGTCAGCCCCACTGGACCACAATAAGAACAGAGAGACTGTTAACCTGGATCATTGTCACCAGACCGGACCAGTGTCAGGAGGGACAGAAAATGTTTGTCAGAATACCAAATGTCCCAAATGTGGCACACAGTCTGCCTATAGGTTCCAGACTAAGCCCCTTTTGGGAACGTAGGAAGCCTTGGGGGCTGGACCCTAGGTAATACAACTGTTGAAGGAGGGATACCTATGTACATATACCTATACAAGAACAATTCAGGAAATGCCTGAGATTTCACATCCAAGGTCGGGCATACCAGTTCAAGGCCCTGCCATTCGGTTGGTCCACAGCACCTTTGGAGTTCACCGTGATACCAAAGCAGGTGAAATTGATAGCCATATACAAGGATTTAAGAAGCCACCAGTACCTAGATGACTGGTTGGTGAGAGCCAGATCCCACCAGGCTTGTCTCCAACATACACAGGAACTAGTAAATAATGTGTCAGCCACTGGGTTGGCTGATGAACGTAGAGAAATCAGAGCTGGAGCCCAAACAAGACTTCGATTTTGTAGGCTACCAGTTCGACTTCAGGACTGATTGGTTCCGACCGACTCTGGACTGGTGACAGAACCTTCAAGAGACTGTTAAAACTGCTATCCCTACCAGCTTGCCCGGTCCGGGAATTCATGTCCTTGATAGGTTACTAACATCTACAGAAAAACATGTTAATCTAGGCAGACTTCATATGAGACCCATACAGTGGCATCTCAAAAACAACTGGAGGGTATCCAGAATCACTGCAAAAGGTGATCCAAGTCCCCAGGTCCCTGCACCCCCATTTACAATGGCGGCTGAAGGAAGACAATGCACTTACAGGCCAACCATTACACCCAATAAAACATGCTCTGCAAATATTGACAGACGCATCAATAGAAGGGTGGGGCGCTCACTTAGATGAGCACTTGGCAAGAGCAACCTGGTCCCCTCCAGGAAGCAATTTGTATATAAACTATCTAGAACTTAAAGCAGCCTTTCTGGCTTTAAAAGAGTTCCAAGACCTTTGCTCAACAAGATAGTACTTGTAGCAACTGACAACACCACAGTAGTGTCATACATAAAGGAAGGAGGAATGAGGTCGGGCCCACTTTGTGCCCTACTATGGAGAATCTTGACCTGGTGTACCAGGAAACAAGTGACTCTAAAGCATGACACATTCCAGGCCGGTCTAATATGGTAGCAGACACGCTGTCCAGGCTAGGCCAGACCATCCCAACAGTGGTTTCTGCTTCCAGAGGTCTTCCACTCTATGCAGTAGGTGGCACCGGCCCAAAATAAACTTATTTGCCACGAGGTTCAACAACAAGTCGCCTCTGTTTTGTGTCACCGGTACCGGATCCCCTGGCCACAGCAGTGGATGTGCTCAGTCAGCCATGGTAGGATCTAAAAGCATACACCTTCTCACCATCAGCCAGATTGGGCAAAGTGGTGGAGAAGTTGCAAGACTCCCCATGTAAGAGAATCATTCTGATTGCTCCGGGGTGGCCCAACATGCCTTGGTTTTGGGATCTAGTGGCCATGTCCAGCCACATCCCACTGAGCCTGCCCAATCTGTCCAGCTTGTTTACAGCCATTCGATCAGATCCCTCGCAGAAATCTGACAAATCTTAATCTCCATGCAGTGCTCCTAGAGCCTCAGCAGTCGAGGAGCAGGACTTGTCTGAGGCAGTGGCAGCCAGAATTGAGGCTCCTCAAAGGGGGGGTCAATCAGATCAGTCTATGAGGCAAATGGGTCATTTTTTACCAAGTGATGTATCATTCATCAGGTGGACTTCGGGCACCACCTGTAAAGTCAGTTGTTTACTTCCTTAGGTACCTGTTTCAGGACAGGAAGTTGCAGCCCAGTACCATTGATGGTTACAGGTCAGCCATTGCTGATAGTCTAGAATTTGCCCATCAATGTTAGTAAGGATGAAAATCTCACTCGTCTCCTGGATAGCTTCCACTGAGACAGACCCAACGGCCGGAGGGGAACCCCCTCCTGGAAGCTCTCACTGGTTTTTGCATCAGCTGACAAGGTTCATTTTCAACCAATTAAAGGCCTCCTTGAAGCATATGACCTTCAAGGCAGTTTTCCTCTTGGCCCTGGGTTCGGGCAAGCGTAGAAGTGAGATACATGCTTGGCAAACAGCCCAGCACCATTGATGGTTATAGGTCACCCATTGTTGATAAACTGGAAATTCACCCTTCAACATCAGTAAGGACGAAAATGTCGCTCATCTCTTGGATAGTTTCCTCAGAGACAGACCCAGAGGCAGGAGTGGCATACCCTCCTGGACCTTTTTACTGGCCATGCACCAGCTAGGAATCCATTTGATCCAATCAAGGAGGCCCCCCTTGAAGCATTTGACCTTCAAGACGGTATTCCTCTTGGCCCTTAGGTCAGGCAAGTGCAAAAGTGAGATTCATGCCTGGCAAAACTGATATATTGGACACCAATCCGATTGGTCAAAGGTATCCCTGTATCCATCACCCAGCTTTCTATCCTAGAATTAGCTGGCCATAGAGTGTCCAGTGTGGCCCCTGGGGTTATAACAGCCCTGGCCCCGACTCTAGATAGATCCCTCAAGTCTGACAGGTCCCTCTGTCCGGTCAGAGCATTGTGCTACTATTTGGACAGGACCTCAGACATCAGGCAGAATAAGGAGGTGGTTTTTGTCTCCTTTAAGAAAGGTTTCAACAAAGACATCTCACCTGCCACTATCTCCTCTGGGATCAAGCAGAGTGTGATCCTATGTTATGAGCTCTCTGACCAGGAGGCCCACTTTTAACATCAGGTTAAAGCCCATGATGTCAGGGCCTTTGCTGGGAGTCTCCTTAGATCCAATCTTGTCAGCCTGCCAATGAAGTCACAATACCTTCACACAGTTCTATATGAAGGGCGGGGCTTCAACTGATTCAGAGCTTTACCAATTGGGCTCGGTAGTGGCTGCTCAGCAGATCCATAAGTGGCCCTTAGATTGAGGAGATTTTTATATGTGCATAACAGTTTCTTCATTAACCGTAGGTTAAAATTTGCTATTACTTGTGAGTTCACATAAGTCCCTAGTAAATTACCTGCTGACCAAGCGGTTGTTATTCAGCAATTGTCCATTGGATAAGATGTATTAACGCAATAAAATTGCAAATTTAATAAGTTAATACCCTATCCAATGGACACACAAGACCCTCCCACCGACCCCGCTATCAGCTTACTAGGGGTGTGAGAGGTTTAGACAACGAAAAAGATGCTATGACGTCAGGTTGTCTAGACAGGAAGGAAGTACGAGGCGCCATCTGGGGAGTGCACAGTACTACGGACCGGCCAGCCAGTGGTAACACAGGACGTCTTTTTCTGGCGCTTGGCGGGCCGGTCTGCGCCGACCAGATAAGCAATTGTCCATTGGATAGGGTATTAACTTTGCAATTTTGGAGGACATCCTTGTCCGGATGATAACTTGCAAAGCATTTTATCTATCCACGTGAAATTTAGCAAATACCTTTCTCATATGAAGATCTGGGCAACATTAAGTTTTGGCAGGGATAGGTTAAGAAATGACTGAGTAATTGATGATTAATTAAGCATTAACAATTTTCTTAATGAATAAAACACTTAATCACAATTTTCTCATTGACTATTGCAGGGAATTCTTTCATATCTTGCATATATGTACTAGGCCACAAGTAGATTCCCTTGTGTGAGTATCAGACCTGGATCTTTCTTAACTATTTTTTATGAGTTTTTAAAATAAATTTTATTGCATTAAAATTCATGAAAGCATGCACTAAATCACTTATAACTTGAAAAGTATTGCATTTAGAGCATTTTGTTAAATAAGTTATTCATCTACTTTTTCCATGGCTACAACATAGTGAATAACTTGAGTGTCTGTCCCAATAGCTAAGTGAGTAATAGCTACTTTCTGACTTTTCAGTACCTCCCGTAATGAGTAAAGTCACTTGTAACTTGAAAACTATTGCCTATGCAGAATTTTGTATAAATATGTAGATAGCCAAACTTAAAAGTACTTATAACTCGCTTATTATTGGACCTAGAGGTTTGGGATGGTAAACCAACCTGTAGTAAATCATGGGCTGGAAATCTTTTTGTGTGGTCAGATTTGACCTTGGACCCCTCCTTAAAGGTCAAATAAGGATAGCCAAAGTTAAAAGTGCTTATAACTCGCTTATTATTGGTCCTAGAGGTTTGGTATGGTAAACCAACCTATAGGAAATCATGGGCTTGGAATCTTTTGGTGTGGTCAGGTTTGACCTTGGACCCTCCTTCAAGGTCAAATGAGGATAGCCCAACTTATAACTCGCTTATTATTGGTCCTAGAGGTTTGGGATGGTATACCAACACATAAGAAATCATGGGCTGGTAATCTTGCGGTGTGGTCAGATCAGATTTCTCCTTCAAGGTAGTGGGTGGAGGATTAGACACAATGTTCGATCAATCGTCGGTGTCATGGCACAATCTCGTTCGGTCACTGACAACTTCTAGAAATCAATTAAATCTTGCCCTTCTTTATGTGTCTTAATATCCACGTATTTTTTTTATATTTTAAGCAGTTTTCTAAACTTTTCTTTAATAAATCAATAGATTTCTCACGAATTTTGTGCTTGTTTATAACTACCGCCATATTTACCGGAAGGTGGTTCTTTTGGTAGATTCTAAACGTCGGAAACACCTTTATTCTTACTGGAATGAAATATAATTTATCCCGGAAAGTATTCATGATATACTGGGCAACAGTGGAGTAAAAAAGTCGATTATGGGTCGATCATCGGTCGGAAAAATGGACGAATAATCGACCATGAAAATTGAATCGATTCCACTCACTACTTCAAGGTCAAACGAATATAGCCAAACTTAATAGTGCATATAACTAGCTTATTATTAGCCCCAGAGGTTTGGGATGGTAAACCAACCTATAGGAAATCACGGACTGGGAATCTTTTGTTGTGGTCAGATTTGACCTTGGGCCCCTCCTTCAAGGTCAAATGAGGATAGCCAAACTTAAAAGTGCTTATAATTCGCTTGTTATTGGTCCTAGAGGTTTGGGATGGTAAACCAACCTATAGAGAATCGTAGGCTTTGAATCTTGTGGTGTGGTTGGATTTGACCTTGGGCCCCTCCTTCAAGGTCAAACAAGGATGGCCAAACTTAAAAATGCTTATAAGTTGCTTATTATTGGTCCTGGGAATCTTTGATGTGATCAGATTTGACCTTGAGTCCCTCCTTCAACATCAAACGAGCACGGCCAAACATAACAGTGCTTATAATTCGCTTGTTATTGGTCCTAGAGGTTTGGGATGGTAAACCAACCTATAGAGAATCGTAGACTTTGAATCTTGTGGTGTGGTTGGATTTGACCTTGGGCCCCTCCTTCAAGGTCAAACAAGGATGGCCAAACTTAAAAATGCTTATAAGTTGCTTATTATTGGTCCTGGGAATCTTTGATGTGATCAGATTTGACCTTGAGTCCCTCCTTCAACATCAAACGAGCACGGCCAAACATAACAGTGCTTGTAACTCGCTTATTATTGATCCTAGAGGTTTGCAATGTGAGGTCCAATTTATTCAATTGGTTGGTTTGCTGTGGCAACGAATTTGAGAATCTGAGGGGACCAAACTTGAAGGAGCCTATTTCTCCCTTATTATTGGTCGTAGAGGTGTTGGATATGAAGACAACTTATACGAAATCATGTGCCCTGAATCTTTTTGTGCGGTCAGATTTGTCCTTAGATCCCTCTTTCAAGGTCGAATGTGGGCCTTGATACATATAATGACCTATATCTCCCTTATTATTGGTTGTAGAGGTTTTGGATGTGAAAACGACCCATAAGGAAATCATGTGCCCTGAATCTTTTGTTGGGATCAAATTTGACCTTAGATCCCTCCTTCAAGGTCGAGTGTGGTCCTTGTTACCTCTAATGGTCTATCTCCCTTATTATTGGTCGTACAGGTTTTGGTGGTGAATAAGACTTATGCGAAATCATCTGGAAAAATGGAATGAATGGAAAAACACATTAAGATGATCATTTCTACAAATCATTAATACTCATTGGGAAGCTTTGTTTTTGCTATACAAAAACAATTTATATTTATCTTGCTAAGCAATACACTAGTTGCCTTGTTATTTGCAGATTCTGATGCTTCCAACAGTGCCGAAGCTTTGCCTCCTGAACAGGCACCAGCAGAGGCTATGCATCCCCTGGCAAAAGTAAGTTATTTTCTTGGTTCCCCTTATATCACTTCTGACAGCTTTTCTTTGTAAAAACCTACAACTATTTCTTTATACAGGTCACATTTTCTACACAAGTTCAGCAGCATTTTAATGACAGTATGGTGTTAAAATGCTTTATTAGATGCATAACAGTACCTTTCTCATTAATATTTTAAACTTACTGGTTCAAGCCTTAATTGAAAATAAGACAGACATAATCCAAAATATGTTCTTCTAGTTTGAAGTTTAAAGATCTATCACACAGTCCTGTTTCACCTGCTTAATAGAAAACTATTGAAATTCGGGAAATCAGGACTTGAGTGGATGTTCATATCAATTTGGCTCTGCGTAAGTTATTCTTATGTGAATAAAATTTGTTTAATTCAAAGCATAAATGAAGCCAAGTTTTTGGTCAAATGGATGCTGTTCAGAGAGAATAGTAACATAAAGCCTTTAAGTTTATTTAGTGGTTCCAAAATGTACAAAACTATTTCCACATCATTATTTTTTTTTGATAAATTTTATCCGTATAGTGATTGTGTTTTGTACAGCGTTGCAGATTTTATTTACACTTTAATATTGTCCAGTCCATACAAATATGTAGGATTTTCTCTTTTCTTATGTGCTTACACCTGACTTCATCTTAGAACAGGTATTAATCATCCAACGCTAAACAAAATCCTCAGTCAGACTACCATGACAAAGGTTTTACTGGCTCATTCACAAGACAATGTAGGCAGGGAGTATATTGGCAAAATTATGCCCCTGGTAAACAACAATGATAATAGTAATAATAATAAGGACATATATATATATATCAGTGCCTTATTGATGCAGGTAACCTCTTAAGCCTCTCTTACATCCCATCGTACGTGCATGCACGTCCTGGTTACAGAGAAAAATCGGCGGATTTCCAAGGCACACTTAAAGTACACGTGCAATTTAATAACATGACAATTGACATGCACATTTTCCCGGAGTGCACACAGAATTGACATAAACGCACCCATTTCTCAAGGGTAACTTACGAGAGACTTGCACACATGCATCTCCCCATTCACTTGCAGGGTTTACAAGTTCCTTAGAACACACTGACATGTACCTTGCACCCATATTAACCCACTGTGAGGCCTGTAGCTAGTTGAGGTCTATTCTTTGATGTTAAAGTACTGACACTCTTGTAAGAAAAATATACCCTGTTTGCACGTGCAAATCTCTGCTACCCCACTACCAGGCCACGTGTGTATACACGTACGATGGGATGTAAGAGAAGCTTAAGGTACCTATGTCCAAAAAGGAATAGGCCATTTACCACGAAGAGTCTGTCTCCTTGTCAGCATTCCATAGTGGATAAAAGTGGAGGATTACAGGTCAAATAATAGGCAACTATTTAGGCATTGTCTAAATCCAGTGACTCTAAGCTGCGCTTGCATGAAAGTAACATCACTTTATACAACATGGATAAGTAGATGTGCAAACTTTATAATAACAAGGAGAGCAGTATTGTGTTTTGGTCTGTGGTCATATGGTGTGTTGCAACATATGTTCCACTACCCTGAAGAAGTGTCCTGCTTGTTGGAAATTACTTACTTCAATATAATGAGCTCTTTTAAGTCACCCTTAATTGGGTTTCTTTTTTACAGAAAATGAACAATCACATAGAAAAGGGGAATTCAGGGAAATTCCAAGCTATGTTTTGATATTGTTATATTTATTGTCCTTTATATATTTACGTATGCAATATATATGCAAATATACGAAACATGCTGTAGACACTGCGGTTTCTGAGTATGATGTTTTTAAGAGAAATAAATCACAGAGAGAATGCTTTTCAGTGACAGATATTTAAGAGTTGATTTGTGTGTATAACAGTGATTTACTTAAATAGGTTATATGTTATGTTGTCTGTCTTTTCAGAAACACATGGATAAATTCTCCATGAGTTCGGGATATGTATCAGCGGATCCTCCTGGAGATGGTGCAAGTTCCTCTAGTGCAGGATTGTGTCTAAAAGGTATGTTTTAGTATTGCTGTTATTATATAATGTACTCCGTATTTATATGAAAGTGCAGTATCTCCTTGTACTACCTGACTACTGCTATTTAAGCCATTCCATCTGTACAAGTACAACCCAAGCTCTCTTGAGACTGATGTTTCCCTAACTTCAAAACATATATTTAGGGATTACTATGTATTTACTATTATTCACATTCTTTAGCCTGCCACATGGAATGGGAACCAATGACATCTGAGCCACCATGTGTCTGCTTGTCCTCTGTGCACCTAGGCTAGTGTGTGTTGCCCACACTATGCCTCAGTAGCAGACAGTACTTTACTTATTTCATCATTTGTTCATTCAGTACAGGAAATCCCAAATCAGAGGTCACAGACGAAGTAAACTAACCCAACAAATGACTATCACTGCAAGGCTGTACAACAGTTTTTTGTCACTTTTCAAACTCCGACCAAGGTGGCAGCTTACGATCAGTCACTAAACTTGCTTTCAATCAGGCCACCATGGAACTCTCTACAGTTTGTAATTCACACTTCTCGGTTAAGGACACTGGAATCTTATGTTGGTTTCTCAGACTGGATTCGGTTTGGGAAAACCCAACCTGAGGGCTGGTGGAAGTTTCTGCTGTGCAGTGACAGTGGACATTTTCACAAGGGACACGTTGCACCCCAGTGTCCTGAGGCTCTTCTTCATTCTTACTTCTCAGATGTGGTAGGTATTGTAAAATATCATGGTGTTTATCCAAAAATGTTATGTTTTGTGAGTGTTTGTTCATCTGTCTGTTTGTGTTCAAGATTACGCTGTTTATGTATTTATTTGGGGTTTTATGTCGCTTTCAACACTGTACAGGTCATATTACAATGGGTAGTTTTATGGGCAGAGGAAACCAGCGCATACAGTTGGTCAAGCTTCTGTACTGTAAACTGCCGAAAAACGGGAGGCAACTACCAGCTTTCCCACTCGAGGTTGGGCCGGGAACCAAACCTCGATATTAGAGGTGGGGTGTGAATGTTACCACTCTGCCACCATGGCCCCTCAAGACTACTCTATAACTAATGAAACAATCATTTTTATGAAATTTATTTGAATGTAGGGTCTCACCAATGGATGGAGAGAACTTAAATTTAAACTGATAAGAATTTTGAGAAAGTGTGTGCAAATACGTAAATACTTGGCCACAATGTGTTCAAAAACGTCAATTTAGATCTTAATTCTATATCTTTCCTTTACACACAGGCTATCAAGTGGCTGGGAAACCTGCAGAAAACAAGATTTGAGATTCTGTACTTTGATACTGTCTCTCAAAAAGAAGGCCGTCGTCTCTCCATGGAAAGTAGTGGAATCGTAACAAAGGATGTAGTTTTTCATGTAAACTTTGCGTGATCTTTGACGATAGATTCACTAAGGGGTCTCAAGTTATAAGGGCTGGATGTGCATCAATCCGACATTTGAAAACAGTATCTCCCTCCTGTAGATGAACAGTATAATACTTGATCCACACACTCATATTCTGTCATCTTTACTACAAGTTGTATACATATATATATATATATATTTGGAATATGTTTTCTAGGATGTTTTCCTAATGTATGATTTAAAATAAGCTTTGCTTTTGATAGATGAGATTTAGTTCAAATTGAGGTTGTCATAGATTTTCACTTGATAATTATAACAAAAAGTCAGAAAGAACTAAAAGTACCTTTACATTTTTAAAATTTTTTTTATAGTTTTACATTGAAACCGAAGCATAAGATGCAACTCAGTTTGAGATGTTCAGTGAGTATATATCTGGACAAAAATAGTCTCACATTGGACCCCCCCCCAATTTTTTTTTATTTCAGACACAAGGCCCCATGTGAATCTGTTGTCTCTGACTGATATAACTGGACCAAGAGTTCTGGACCAAGTGTTACAACATCATTCTCATTCTTAGAATTGATTCCATTATCTTGTTGCAAATTGCTGTAGGATTATTAGACCATTGCTATATATCAATAAGGTATGCTAATTCCTAACAGATGTTGAAGTTAGGACATTGCTATAACTGATCATCGCTACAATTTGCATGAAAAATTGAGTGAGCAATTACATTAAGGTGGTAGTATTATAAGTTATTATGCGTAAGTTACAAATAATATTAAATATTTATATACGTTATTATTATGAATTATAACTTATGAGTAATATTTAA
The DNA here is from genome assembly GCA_964017235.1 of Sabellastarte sp. h YS-2021. Classification (NCBI taxonomy): domain Eukaryota; kingdom Metazoa; phylum Annelida; class Polychaeta; order Sabellida; family Sabellidae; genus Sabellastarte; species Sabellastarte sp. h YS-2021. The sequence continues at coordinate 147,973,460 of OZ024931.1, forward strand.
TATTACTATTTAATTTATTTATACTTTAATACTATATGCCGAAGATAAAAAAGAACCATTTTATTGCGTTAATACATCCTATCCAATGGACAATTGCTTTACCGGTCGGCGCGACCGGTCCCGCCAAAAGCCAGAAAAAGACATCCTGTATATAATACCGGCAGGACCGGTCAGTAGTGTGCATTCGCTAGGTGGCGCATCATACTTGCTTCCTGTCCAGACAGAGTGACGTCAGTTCATCTTTTTCGTTTGGCGCGTGTAGTGTGCAGACGCGTTTGAAGTTATCTCCAAGTTTGAAGAAAACGCGGTTTTTTCTACGAATTTAAAGCTTATTTTCATCTGAAAATATATATATATTGTGTTACATACAATTCAGGGCCTCTCCAGGACTTTAACGAGGCATTATCCAGCATTTTACAGCCAGTTTTGAAGATTTTCTGTGTACTTGTCGTCGAGAGGAAATCGTGGGTGAGAGGTCGTGTGTTGTCCCTGCAGCATTCCTTTTTCTGCACAGAAGGTTGTATCTACCCTCCATTTATTTCTTCGTAGTCGAGTAACACTGAGTGTATGTCGACGAGAAGAATTTAGAAGGAAAGAAGAATGCATCGTCTGACGTCATCATTTCCAGCTTATGCTTGTCACGTGACACGGACCTGGTCACGTGATACGCATTCAACAATGGAGGAATCGTGTTTTCAATAGAAGTTTTAGAAGGAAAGACGAGTATTTATTGCTCTACACCCACTTTTTAACTGGCAAGAAGAAATCCAGCAACTCGTCTGTTGGCCTGAAGAAGTGAGATGACAAATGGTCATTGAACTCTGCGAATTTTTGCCGGTGCCAGTCATGTGACTTCACAGATCTCAACACAACTACCGGCAAGCAAATCCCCAGGCGTGACTGGTTCAGCTGACAAGAGAGATGAGTTTTACCGGTACCAGTTCTGGTCAGACTACCGGTGGGGAGCACTAGTGATGAGTTTTACCGGTTCCAGTCTGTACAGACTACTGGTGGGTGCTGTTCCTGTGAAGAAACCCCTTCAGTGGTTGCCAGTGATCAGCCCTGTTGATCCTGGAACCTCCACCAGAGGCCTTTCCACTGGTGGGACTGTTGGGGTACCTGTTCCGGTCATGTTCCTGTGAAGCTGTCAAGAAACCCCCCTTCAGTGGTTCCAGTGATCAGCCCTGTGTTGATACTGGAACCTTCACCAGAGGCCTTTCCACTGGTGGGACTGTTGGGGGTACCGGTTCCGGTCTGTACAGACTACCGGTGGGTGCTGTTCCTGTGAAGAAACCCCTTCAGTGGTTGCCAGTGATCACCCCTTTTTGATCCTGGAACCTCCAACAGAGGCCTCCCCACTGGTGGGACTGTTGGGGTACCGGTTCCAGTCATGTTCCTGTGAAGCTGTCAAGGAACCCCCCTTCAGTGGTTACCAGTGATCAGCCCTGTTTTGATACTGGAACCTCCACCAGAGGCCTTTCCACTGGTGTAACTGTTGGGGGTCCCGGTTCCAGTCTTGTTCAGACCACCGGTGCGGCTGCTCAGAGGGTTCACCTACCAGAAGTCGCGGTGACCATTGAGACCCTTATCTTCCCTGTGCAGAATTTTGGATCGGTACCGGTCCTGTTCAGGCTACCGGTAGGGTCACTAGCCAGCCAGTGATGAGGGATTCCGGCACCAGTTCTGTTCAGACTGCCGGTTGTGGTCACAGAAATCCAGCAAGGGCTACCGGTTAAACAGGATTACCAGTTACAGAGTTGCTGGTGACATACAGCAGGGCTACTGGTTCAGAGAATTACCGGCTCCTGAGTGTTGCCGGTTCCGGAGTGTTGTCGGTTACAGAGGAATCTGTACCCATCCTTAAGGGCAAGAAACCAGCTTCAAATCCAGTGCTGACAACAGGTTTGCCGGTTACAGAGAATTGCTGGTTCCGGAGTGTTGCTGGTTCCGGAACCGTAGTGCTGCTGGTTACAAGAAATCTGCTGTTCCCATCCTTACTGGCAAGGAACCAGCTTCAAATTCAGTGCTGACAACAGGTTCAACAGTTAGCCTTCTCTCAGCCTACTGGTTTGACCGGTTATAGAGCTTGTTTGATTGCAGAGGAAAGCTGCTGAACCACCACTGTGGACAGGAAGAAGGCAACTTCATATGAGCCTATCTTTGCTAAGTAGTTCACCCAGTTCTGCCAACTCCGGTGAGTTTATGCAGAACTGTGGAGTCACCAGGAACCAGTTAAAGAGCATTGCCTCACGTATAACCATTTAAGGCCTGGTACTGGGCAGGTCTCCAGGACTGACTGACAGACCGGCAGAAGTTCCTTAAAGGCCCAAACAGCTGTTTAGGCCAACCAGTGGCAGCCTAAGCAACTGGTTACAGAGGAATTCTTTGACCAGTCACTGGTCCCGGTGAAATGCCTGTCAAGCTACCTGACCAGTCAGCCAGCCTACCCTTTTGGGTCCGAGCTGGTCAGACAGTGGCTAGAGATTGAGGGAGGCTTATACTCTCCCCTTCCTGTTCAGACCCCACTTGACGAGGTCACCGACTGTAATAAGCAACTACCACAATCCAACCAAACAGTCCTTCCTTTTAGAGGCACTGTATCAGCTGATAAACAAGAATGCAGTCGAACCGGTGGAGAATCAAAACTCACTGGGGTTTTACAACCGGCTATTTTTGGTACCCAAACCCAACAACCGGTGGAGACCGATCCTAGACCTGAGCACCTTGAACACCTTTTAAACACAGGGACGTTCAAGATGGAAACCCCAGAGACAATAAGAACCTCCCTCCAAGCAGGGGAGTGGGTCACATCCATAGATTTCAAAGACGCATACTTCCACATACCAATTCACAGTCAGTCCAGGAAGTACATGCGCTTTCACCTCCAGGGTCGGTCCTGCCAGTTCAAAGCCCTTCCCTTTGGCCTGTCCACAGCTCCCATGGAGTTCACAGTGGTGGCCAAAGAGGTCAAACTCGTGGCTTTTCAGAAGGGTATAAGGATCCACCAGTACCTAGACGACTGGCTGGTGAGAGCCTCTACCCACCACACCTGTCTCCAGCATACTCACACCCTAGTCACACTTTGTCAGGAATTAGGGTGGCTGGTGAACAAGGAAAAGTCAGAGCTGGTTCCCAAACAGGTCTTCAACTTCGTAGGTTACCAGTTCGACCTGAAAGAGGGCAAGGTCAGACCAACAGAAGAACGCTGGCAGGCCTTGACACACAAGCCACTATTGGGTTAGTTATAACATAGTAAAATTTCAGACCTGTAGCTCATAACATAGCTAAGTAATAGATACTTTTAGGTTATCACTGTTGAGTAAATCATAACTTGAAAAGTATTGCATTTAGAGTATTTAGTTTCATATGTTATTCACCAATTTTGGGGTCAGCTATAACATAGTAAAATTCCAGACCTTTGATGAAATTCTACCAAAGTACATCTTCAGAATTCTCCACTTCTGCTCCTAAATGCCAGGATTCTTTAAGAAGCACATGTAAGTCTTCCTCTTCACCACCTGTGATTTCAGTCCCTACAAAACAGTTCAAAACTATGGAATCTGTAAAGAGGGAACATGTACAAGTGCTGGGGTTTGTGAGTCTTTTCATAAGGACGATTGAGAAATGTGCAACAAATATGGAAGAACTTATGCAGGCAGCTCTGGGGTCGGTGGATGAAGCCATGGTAAAGGATTTGGAAGAGTTACTGGCTTATGTTCGCATTCAACTAGCTACGATCACATCAACAGAACGTGCTTTGGAAACTGTGACAGAGGTATCAATGACAATGGCTTGCAACATGGAGTTAGCTTGCAGAGATTCTATCCTCAAATATTCTCCTCCTCACCTTCACAAACACGATAGGAATTGTCTTCGTAGATCAGGCTTCAAATTTGTGGACCTATTTTCACCATCTGTGTTAAATAGTGTTGAAAATAAATACGAGAGAGACAGATCTCCTAAAAGACAAAAAGTGGATATGCTTCAAGGAAAGGGGCATCCTTTCAACAGAATTCTGCTCAGAGCAATGCAAGAAGTTCTTTTGTGGCCAAACAGACTTTAAAGATTAACAAAGATCATCACAGCCCACCAGAGGGGGTCATGGTGGTAGAAGGAAATGACTATCCAGTAGACTTAGCTCCTCGAGGCCGTTTGCAGTGTTACTACCAGGTATGGGAACAAAAAGAATGTCATCCCAGGGTTGCACTAATTTTAAAACACGGTACAGAATTATCTTGGTTCATCCAATCAAATTGTCACATTCTCCCACAATTCACAGCGGCTGCGCAGATCAACAAAAACAAAAGTTTCTGTTGGATTGTGCTCAGGAAATGCTTCAAAAGAAGGTGATTATTCCGGTAAGAATGAGTGTAAGCCTCGGATTTTACAGCAGGTTGTTTTTGGTTCCAAAACCAGGAAAAAATGGAGGCCAGTAATAGATTTGAGTGTATTAAACAGCCATCTATTGGTCCCAACATTCAAGATGGAGACTGTAGAAATAATCAGAAACTCGCTTTGCAAAGGGGAATGGGTAGTCTCTGTCGATCTCACAGACGCATACTTCCACATTCCTACCCATCAAAAGTCACAAAACCTACTGCGGTTTCATGTCGGAGGACGTTCTTTCCAGTTCAGAGCCCTACCTTTCGGTATAGCAATGGCTCCACTCGAATTTACCCGTATTGCAAAAGAGGTGAAGTTAATGCTGCAAGACAGGGGTATACGCATCCACCAGTACTTAGACGACTGGCTATTGCGAGCTCCAACACAGCAGATTTGCATGGAGCAGTGAAAACAACTGGTCGCATTTATTCAGGAACTCGGTTGGGTAGTCAACTTAAAAAAATCGGAGTTAACATCAACTCAAAAATTTGATTTCCTGGGGTACAGATTCGACTTAAGGAAAGGCGAGGTCTTACCCACAGAAAAGAAATGGTTCATTTTGACAACAGCCATAGAAGGTCTAAACAACAGTTTGACAACAACTCCCAGGATCCTGATGTCATTCGTAGGCATACTGGCATCTCTGGAGAAGACAGTCCCAATCGGCAGATTGCATATGAGGCCCTTCCAATGGTACCTGAAAACCCAATGGAAGTATCCCCAATCATTGGACAAAAAAGATACCATGTTCAGCAATTTCGAAAAAGCATCTGATATGGTGGACAACACCCAAAAATGTACTTATGGGTTGTCCCCTTCATGCAGAGGAACACAATCTCCTGTTGTTCACAGATGCATCTGTCAAGGGTTGGGGTGCACATTTGGAAAACCTGACAGTCAGTGGACTGTGGTCGGATACAGAGGCAAATTTGCATATCAACATTCTGGAATTAAAAGCAGTATTTTTGGCAATAAGGTCTTTTTAAACCCATGTAATGAACAAGAAGGTCTTGGTGGCCTCAGACAATGCGACAGCGGTGTCCTATCTCAAGAAGCAAGAGGGGACACATTCCCTGGAAATGTGGCATCTGATGGCATTCTGCAACCCCAGGGCAATTTTGCTAAGTGCTCGGCACATACAGGGCTGTCTGAATGTGATAGCAGACAGTCTTTCACGCAGGGACAAGATTATTCAAACAGAATGGTCTCTTCATCCCAAGATTTTTCAGGGGATTTGCCAAATTTGGCACAGACCAATGGTAAATATGTTTGCCACCAAAATGAACAACAAGCTACCTCTTTATGTATCTCCAGTCCCAGATCCAAATGCAATGGCAGTAGATGCATTGAATATATTGTGGGAGGCACTAGATGGTTATACCTACTGTCCAATAGCTCTCATACCAAAAATGGTTCAAAAATGAGAACCTATGCATGCCGAATGATTGTAATAGCTCCAGGGTGGCCAGGGATGAGTTGGTTTTGGGATCTAATAGAACTTTCCACAAAACCTCCACTATTACTTCCACATTGGGAAACTCTTCTCAAACAGCCGTTCAGTCAGAGGTTCCATCAAAATCTCCAATACCTCAATCTGCATGTTTGGCATCTGGATTCAAGGCCAAATCACCTCAAAAATTCTCAAAGTCAGTGGCAGAGAGAATTAAGGCACCTCAAAGATTTTCATCCAGAAGGGTCTATGAATCAAGGTGGACCATTTTTGAGTCATGGTGCAAAGAGAGTCAGGTGGAGTTCGAAAAACCTCCTCTTTCCTCAATAGCTGATTTTTTTACTTATCTGTTCAATGAAAAAAATTTGAAATCTACTACGATTGCAGGTTACAGAACAGCAATTGCAGATCATTTAGGGCCTGCAGGGATTGAGATCAGTCACAGTTTTGAACTTTACAGATTGATTTCAAGTTTTCATAGGAATAGACCAGTGAAGGATACAAATATACCTTCTTGGGACTTGTCCTTAGTGCTTTTGGCTTTGACAAAGCCACCACTTGAACCACTCAAGGAGGTTAATTTGAAAATTTTGACTTTCAAAACAGTGTTCCTCATGACTTTGGCTTCTGGTAGAAGGAGGGGTGAAGTTCATGCTTGGACATTCAAGTCCTTGAAACATAAGACTGGCTGGAAGGAGGTCACAGTGGCTCCTTCAACAGTATTTCTAGCAAAAAACCAATTGGCTTTAGATGGCCCTAGCGTTGTTCAATCAGTGGTCATTCCGACTCTCAAACCAACTTTGGATCAACCTTTGACTGAGGATATGACCTTATGCCCAGTTAGATCTTTGAGATACTACATTGATAAGACTAAGGATCTTAGGAAAGGAAACATCTTTTGTTCATCTCCTTCAAAAATGGGTTTTCTGGGGATATACAAAGATCTACCATATCTTCTTGGATTAAACAGACAGTTATGCTTGCGTATCAGTGATCTGACCTTGAAACTCAGAATTTGTCCAAGATAAAAGCTCGTAACGTGCGCTCAATGGCAGCTCCCTTAACTTTCAAAGGAGGAGTCTCTCTTGACCAGATACTAGGTGCATGCTTTTGGAAATCACATACCACATTTACAAACTTCTAATTGAAGGATGTGGCTTGGAGGTCAAAAGAGGGGTCAGAATATTCCTTAGGGTCTGTGGTTTCTGCCCAACATATAGTACAAATATAGTATTTCCTACCTTTTGTAACTATAATTCACTTGTCATTTCATCGATCTTGTTTTCATGGTGCATAACGTTGCTGATATTGTGGTACATTCTGTTTTTCATGTGTTTACAGGTCATCCAGGAAGATGTATGTAAATAGGAGGTGTTGGTTATCGTTGCCAGTTTTGTTGCATTGAAACTACCACTTTTAAGCAAGATGAAAAACAGCCTTTGACATGAGCAAAAACTCAAACTGAATATAGGGCCAAGGCATCGGTTGAAAGGGGCCAGGTTAGTGCTTACAAATATAACATAATTATAATGTTATTTTGTTTACTTTTGTGCTTAAAATAGTCTAGTACTTTATCCTCACAACAGTGCTTGATATTTGTACTTTGGCTTATTATTTGATTATACCTACTTTTTGGTGTCAAAAATATTGAAAATCCCACCACCAGTATGGTTGTAATCAAGCACTAGTGAGGATAAGGAAGGGTATTTTACGCAATAAAATGTAAAAATTTTATTGTAATTTAACTTTTTGTAAGTTAAATACTTACCTTATCCTCACTAGAATCGGATTCCCACCCATCCAACCCCACATTTTCAAAAGTTTTGGTTAGCAATACCTTCTATTGACTTCCAAAATTAAAGTGAGGCTTTACAGGGTTCTACCGGTGGAGGCGCATGCGCGGTCATGCGTATACATACTGGTACCGACAAGAATATTTCTTTTAAAAACATTCTCGTTTGGTTGTATTGTTTTCTCCCGCCAAGGCGAAAGAACCAGTGAGGATAAGGTAAGTATTTAACTTACAAAACGTTAAATTACAATAAAATTTTTACAATTTAGATTATTTAGTTTCAGTATGTTATTCAGCTATTTTGGGGTCAGCCATAACATAGTAAAATTCCAGACCTGTGGCTCATTGCATAGCTGAGTAATAGCTACTTTGAGGTTCTTACTCAACACTAAATCATTTATAACTTTAAAGTATTGCTTTTAGAGCATTTTGTTAAAATATGTTAGTCAGCTGCTTTTTCCATAGCTACAACATGGTAACTACGGTGTCTATCTCAATAGCTAAGTGAGTAATAGTTACTTTTGGACTTTTCAGTAACTCCATCGTGAGTAAAATCGCTTGTAACTTGAAAACTATTGCATTTAGAGAATTTTGTGTAAATATGTTATTCAGCTACTTTTGGGTCAGCTATAACATAGTAAAATTTCAGACCTGTAGCTCATGACATAGCTGACTAATAGCTACTTTTAGGTTATCACTGTTGAGTAAATCACTTATAACTTGAAAACTATTGCATTTAGATTATTTAGTTTCAGTATGTTATTCACCTATTTTATAACATAGTGAAATTAAAACTATTGCATTTGCAATATTTTCTTTAAATATGTTTTTAACTTACTTTTTACACCTGAACAGTTACCTTCTTACTTTCCTTCTAAACACCATTTCCAGGGCACAACTTTTGTGTCCTTTTCTTCTGTCACTTCTAATCTGAAACTCAAAACACACAGTCAGCTGACACAGAGCCCGTTCACGGGCACTGATTGCTTGTTTACCTCAACATGGTATCAACTTAGTCCTTTAATGTGATCTAATACTTAAACAGTGCTTAATATCTGCTCCCTTGTGCTCTGGAGTTTGGATGTAGTGTTTTTGGTGGAAATATGAACGTACACTTTTTAAATTCTCAAACAAGTTGAAGAGGAATCAGTGGCTGAATGGTTGTACAAGTTTGGCATTTAAACCCTTGGCTTTCACTTTAGTGGTCAAGGGTTTTAATCCATGCCATGACAACATGTGACGGATTCACTGAGAAGCTGTTCTTACATAAATTTAGCTTTTTAAAGAGATGTAAAACATCTTTATTCCACTAGGGCACTAGGTCATCACATTACCACCCGTTTCCTCCATTTGTTTTTTTAATTGGGATGCAGTCTGATAAGGGTTTTGACAGCACCTTATATCCATCATATGACAGACGCTTAAGGTGCAACCATGTACAGACATATTGAATAAGAGTTGGTTCATTAACAGAGCCAGGACATATCAGAGACATTAAAATAATTGTATCCACCGGATGCCTCCAGTGGATACTTTGGTTTAGCGTTCGCTACGTCGCCGCCGCTGTGTGTAGAGAGATTTTCTTTGAAAATTATCAACATATTTCTACTGGCTGTTTCTCATAGGTAGAAGGTTGAATGTCTTCATAGGTGATATGTATAACAGATATATATGTCCTCTACAATCTTGCAGACATTTGACCTTGAAGATCTTAATTCAAGGTCATTCACAGAGTGCCAAAGTAACCCACATAGTGGACTTTAAAAGTGGTTATATCTCCCTTATTATTGGTCCTAGAGGTTTGCAATGTGAAACCAACCTATGGGAAATCATGTGCTGTGAATCTTTTGATGTGGTCAGATTTGACCTTGGACCCCTCCTTCAAGGTCAAACGAGGATAGCCAAACTTAAAAGTGCTTATAACTCGCTTATTATTGGTCCTAGAGGTTTTGGATGGCAAAGCAACTTATAGGAAATCATGGGCTGGGAATCTTTTGATGTGGTCAGGTTTGACCTTGAACCCCTCCTTCAAGGTCATACAAGGATGGCCAAACTTAAAAGTGCTTAGAACTCGCTTATTATTGGTCCAAGAGGTTTGGGATGGTAAACCTACCTATATGAAATCATGGGCTGGGAATCTGGTGGTGTGGTCGGATTTGACCTTGAGCCCCTCCTTCAAGGTCAAACGAGGAGAGCCAAAGTTAAAAGTGCTTATAACTCGCTCATTATTGGTTCAAGACATTTGGAATGGTAAACCAACCTATAGGAAATCATAAGCTGGGAATCCCCTGGTGTGGTCGGATTTGACCTTGGGCCCCTCCTTCAAGGTCAAACGAGGAGAGCCAAAGTTAAAAGTGCTTATAACTCGCTTATTATTGGTCCTGGAGGTTTGGGATGGTAAACCAACTTATAGGAAATCATGGGCTGGGAATCTTTTGATGTAGTCAGATTTGACCTTGGACCCCTCCTTCAAGGTCACACGAGGATAGCATAACTTAAAAGGGTTTATAACTCGCTTATTATTGATCCTAGAGGTTTGCAATGTGAAACCAACTTGCAGGATATTGTGGGTTAGGAATCTTCTGATGTCAGATTTGACCTTTGGCCCCTCCTTCAAGGTCAAGCGATGGTTCACTGACTTTGGTGAGTTGTCTTTTCGGTGGATACAGATTTGCATCAGTTCTCTGATGCGTAGGTCTAGTTAACATTGACCTTGTTATGTCAGCTGACTTATCAGTCAGCTGACATTGTAGCATCACTCTGCATTGTCTGTATATGAGTTCGCATCCGCATGAACAACTTCTCCAAAAGTACAAGGCATACAGAGACATACTGTTTTTAAAAGATACCTTCTCTATCGAGGATGAAAAAGTTTTCAAGGTATGCAGATTTATTTGTCAGTTGCCCAGAGCCAAGGTACTCCCACTCAAATGTGTGAACATTTTAACACTTTTTTTCATTGATTATTTAGGGAATTTGTCTCTTATCTGGCATATGTGTACTAGGCCACAACTAGGGGGATCTTTCTTAATTTCTCAATCCTTGATGAATTTATAACTAATTTTACTACATTAAAATTCGTGAAACCATGCAATAAAATTATTGCATTTTGTTAAAATATGTTGTCCAGGTACTTGCATAGCTACAACACGGTCAGTAACCTGGGAGTAACTTGGGGGTCATTTTGTTATGCTGCAGTAGCTTACCACCTGGGACTCCTCGCTTTCTCAGAAGGCCGCTTGCAGACTGGCCTACTCAAGAAAAAGGAGACATGATAGATGAACTGTCTGCTAGGTGATGCTAGAGCAGTCACGGGTTGGCCTAGATAGTGATGTGTAGCATTCTTCCTTCTTGTTGGCCGCCATATTGGATAACACATTTTCTGCAAGGAAAGAAACTCCAGGCTATGAACAGAAAGCATTATCACAGAAAGGACAAACCACAAGTCAGGCGTGTCCCAGGGCCTGAACTTTTAGGTGATCCATACCCTGGAGAGCCCATTCAAGATGATCACAAGAACTTGAAGCTTCTGCTCAAACAATTTCTTAGTCTTCACCGAAACTCTGGGTATGATCCAAGCATCACCCAGACATCTCCACCCTGAAATGGGTCAGACCAGATGTCAGAAAAACCCCTTTCTCTCCCTCCTAATTGATCGAAAGAGGTAAATTAATTTAGCTTATGAAAGAGGCTCCTAAAGCTCTGGCTCAGGTTTTCAGACCTTATCAGAATCAACCCTTTTGTGGCACTCACGTAGGCAACCTGAGTAGTAAGCTCTCATTCTCCTCGAGTAAAGCAAGCTTGAAAACCCAAGGCAACATGGTCTATTGAAACGACTTTGCAGGGGAAGAGGAAAGGTGAAGGAGAAAATAATGCGTCAAAGAGCAAATAAGTAGACAAGGTATAGAAAAAGGCAATGCAAGGTGACAGCATACAAAGTATAAGGGCAGTTCAATAGCAAGGTGACAGCGTTAATTATTAAACTAAAGGAAACAGAAAAAAATATCTGCAGAGCCTTTAAAGGCTGTGGGGTAAAATCTGGTCCAACAACATGTTAAACAGTATCACACACAGATGGTTATGTTCTGCCATATCGCAGCAAATTACAGCCAGTGAAACAACCTTCAATCACCCCAGGATACAAATACCATCAAAAGGACATTTCCCTGGCCTATTATATTCAGTCTCTCAACAAAAATCCCAGTAGACAGACCAGAAAAGGAAAAGTATCTTGTTGCCTGTTTCTAGTTCCAAAACCCCAACAAAGATGGAGACAGGTCAAAGACTTCAGAAAATTGAATGCCTTCTGAGGACACAAAAATTCAAAATCGAACCACCAGAATCAATAAGTGCAACACTGATTCAAAATGAATGGGTCTCGGTAACAGATCTATCAGACACCTATCTTCACATTCCAATCCATTCAAGATCAAGGTTCACTCACCAATCTCAACAGTTCACTCACCATTTACCTGTCTACGTTTTGGGCTATCAACAGCCTCACAAGTTTTTACAACGACTGTCAAAGTGGTGAAAATTATGGTCCTTTCACAATGAATCAGACTTCAGACGACAGTGTCAGTACTTGGCAACTGGCTCATAAGGCATGGTCTCAAAGAGAGGCCATGCACCAAAAAACACCATAAAAATTCAAGCCAGGAAAAGTTTAAGGAAAAAAATATGCTTTAACTTCAAGATGTTTGATGTTGTTAATTGGGTTGCTCACATCAATGAAGAAAATGGTCCAAGGAAGTCACCTACAGATAAGCCCTTTTCAGTGGAACCTCTGGGAGAAATGAAAATTCACTGGACAACTTATCTTCATGGTTGGAGAACATTATTGCCCACCTGGACTGGTGGTAAAATCCTCGTGTGCTGAAGGCAGCAGACCTTCATCCCACAGCATTCAATTTCTAGCAGCACCTAAACCATATCCCAGGGTGCTCACTTTAATCAAGACTCCATCAAAGGTATATGATCAGACTTACAAATTACTGTCAAAATCAAGCAGCATTACTATGGACAACAATAGCAGCCTACATCAACAACCAGGGAGGTACCCACTTAGTGGAGATGTGCACTCTGCTGTGGAGAATCATTGGTTGCTGAAGAATTGCCAACTCACTGTCTAGGTCCCAGCATGTCTAAATAAAATTGCCAAGTCACTGTCCAGGTTGACTCCAGTACAATCACTTGAATGGTCACTGCACACTCATGTGTTCAAACAAGTCTGTTGACCTTTGTTCACTCCTAATATGGACCTATTTGCCACTCGACTACAAAGTGCCACTGCACATAACCCCAGTTCAAGATCATGAAGGATTGAAAATAAATGCTCTAATTATAAAGTGGTTGGGTCTCATGGCATACTCTTTCATGTCTCTACTTCATGAGGTGATCCCAAAAGATACGTCAGTGCCATAAAATAATCCCAAGCTGGTCAGATATGCGCTTGTTTTGGGATCTCGTGCCAACTCTCAATGGAAATTCGAGAATACCAGCATCTCCTACACTTTTAAAGCAGTTCAACAACTTATTGTTTCCAACAACCCACAACATCTGAATCTTCATGTCTGGTGTCAATGGGTGAACAACTCCGAGAACAAGATTTCTCTATGAAAGTGGGAGAGAAAATTGATGCCCCTCAGCGGACATCAACAAGCTTGACTATCTAGAAGGTGGACTTCTTCAAACTGTTTGTGAAACAGGTATCAGACTTTTTTGTGCAGTACCAAGATCTGAACAGATCTCCCTCAATCACAGATTGCTATAGAACTGCTATTATTGACTCTTTGGGACCCACAGGGCTCCACTTACCTCAAAGTTTTGAACTAAGCTGGCTACTCGGCAGTTTTCACAGAGAGAGACCTGGAATTCAAGAAATATACCTCAGTGGAATCTTTTTGTTGTTTTAAATGAATTTACTAAGGAACCGGTTGAACTTGAAGCCATAGACATGAAATACCTAACTTTGATAGCAGCCTTTTACTACCTCTGGCAATCGCCACAGCGGAATCCACGCCTCGGTAATAACAAAGTGTCAAATTTAGGACATATTTATCCACATGTGGTTGTGATACATTTATTGGTATAGTGTAGTTTTTTAATTAAACAGATAGTGGTGAGTGTATGTAATGACCCTGTTTACTGGAGCCGACCATACGACTCTAGGGTCAGCTTTAAAAGTCGGGGACAAAAATCCACTAAAAAGGTGGGAAAAATCTGGCTCGGGTTTCACCTCCCTGACAGGACATGATACATCCAGGCTTGTCTGGATATAGAGGCCCACATGCCTTGGGGTCGGGATGTTTTCTACAGGACTGGACTGGAAACTAGCAGGACAAGCCATATCAAGTCCCGATAAGCCATACTGGAAAAATATACAGGACTGGAGAAATATGTAGAATCACCACGACCAGACTTGCAGTCGGTACTGCCGTTGCAGTTTTTGGTGAATTTCTGGGAAAATAGAAGATCAAGTGTCGACCAATAAACAAATCTAAAACCAGGTCAAGGATGGATACTTGGATCCCATCACGTGATCAAAACGTCCAAATTTAGTTTTTGGTTATTTTAATTATAGTTTTCAGGTTTTTGCTTTAATATTATGTAAGAACTAAATCAATGTATGTCTGCTTCAGGTTATGCATGAAAACGCCACTTAAAATATAAAATTGTCAATAAAAATGTTATATACTTTTTTTTTAGATGTACACTGGCTGCGTTTTGGTTCGGCTTACTAGAAACAAAACCTTTTGCAGTCAGGGCTCACCATTTTCAGTTTAGAGAGCAACATTATAATACATATATACAATACAATTTAACATACAGTATTACTTTTGATCTTTCTAGTACTATTTTTACTTTCTATTTATAGTTTTCAAGTTTACATCAAGTAATTTATAGTTCTTTATATTTCCAAGATTTTACTTGTAGTTTTACAATAATCAAGTATGATATGTAGGTTACTAGAAATTGTTCACATGTAGTCTTTTTACCTTTAAATTCACAATCACAATATGTTTACACATTTTACATATTTTTATTTTACATTCATGTACTAATTAATGTTCTCATAGGATGTCCCCAATTATGCATTGAAACCATTCTTTTTAATTACTTTGTACCAGTGCACTGATGGTATATTCACTACATTCATATGGCATTCATGTCATGTATTTTTCCAGAGTTAGTTAATTCATGTTATATTTTATCACTATTTATACATTGTATAAAGCTGTTTTATCTAGTTATACAATCTTTTATTTTCACTATTTTTAACTCCTCTCACATATTGTGCTGGCAATTTCTGTTGGGTATCAATTTCTCTGTCTAATGTGGACTTCTATAGCGCTTAATCTACATCGCTGATGGACTCTAAGGCACAACTGAACATAAAGCAAGGCAGCTAACATTAATCCGAGGACATAGCCAGGTCATACCAAAGAGATACAGGGTGACAGGAGAGACTATGGGGGATATGCTTTTGCAGGTAAGTTTTAAGCTTCTTTCTGAAGAAGGCAACTGGTGCTGCACTGCACACATCATGAGGGAGTTCATTCCAGATCTTAGGAGCATCAAAGGCAAAGCTGTGATCAAAATGTTTGACTGACTTGAAGACTGATGAGCGGAAAGGAGGAACAGTAAGGTATTGATGATCTGGGTGACTACGCTTGGTACTATAGGAACAGCTGCTGAGTGACAAGAATGGTTGAAATTAGGAAGGAGAACCACTATGTAAAACTTTATAAACTAGTTTTGCAGTTTTGAACATACATCTATACTTAATAGGCAGCCAGTGGAGTTGCTTCAGAATGGGTGTAACATGAGCATACTTTCTATGATTTGTAACAATACGAGCAAGTGTATTCCGAATACTTTGCAATTTGTGCTGATTGAAACATGACAAACCCCTAAACAGAGAGTTGCAGTAGTCTAGACGACTACTAACCAAGGTATTTGCAGCAAGGACTGCCACTTCTGGAGTGAGATACTGTCTTATTCTATGAAGGTCGCACATCTGAAGAAAGCACACTTTGCAAGTCCTCTTCACATGTTCAGAGAAGGAAACTTCTGCATCAATCCACACTCCTAAATTTCTGACCGAATCAACCGGATGAAGAAGGCTACCAAGAATACTAACAGGAAAATGGGAGGAAACCTTCTGAAGCCGAGCCTTAGAGCCAAAGACAATAAATTCAGTTTTTTCTGGGTTGAGCCTTAGTTTACTAAGAGACATCCATCATTGCACATCATGAAGGCAGGCATTTAGCTTGCCAAGAGCAGCAGAGGCATTCTTATGGGAGAGATGGATGTATAGCTGTGTGTCATCCACATAGAAGTGGAATTTAATGTGCAAATGAAGGCGGATGATTTTGCTAAGTGGTGTAGTATAAAGTGAAAACAGCAATGGACCCAGAACAGAACCTTGGGGAAGGCCATAGATGATTGAAACTTTCCACCTTGTTGGTGTGGGGAGCCAATGGATACCTCTTTTGTTTTTTTATTTTTTTGCCCATTTCCTTAACCTTATATATATTACATACAGTGTTTTAATTCTTTTTACAACCTTTTGATATTTGAGACTCATCAATTTTAAAACTTTACATCTATTTTACGTCTACTTTTTAAACAAAGTTAACATGCTACAAGATTTTATTTACAGTTTGTTTCCTCATGTGTCCTTATTTCTTTTCAGTCGACTCACTGTGTTCAGTTAGGCCGTGGCCGCTGAGCTACAGTGGTATTTTTCGTTTTTGCTGTTATATTAGATTGTTTCAGTTTATTTTTGTCTTTTTTGCATTTCAGGCTTTTTTACTTTAGAGTGTCTTCTACCTTGCTGTTTCACTTCTTTTGTTTGTTTTGTTCATGTTTGTTAATTGTTTCATCAATATCAATTGGACTTGTTACATATTCTTCTTGCTTTTCTTTCTCTATGTCCTGTTCCGTGAGAAGTAGGTCAAAGTTTGCTATGATTAGGGGATCATGTACTCTGTAGTGATGTGTACTTATGTTTGATCCTTTTCCTGATTTTTTTCTGTAAGTAATTGAAAGGATATCAGCTTTGCCCATTTTTATGTCTCTAGGTGGAGCGATTTCTGTGATGCTTACTTCCTCAAGGTTATGTTGTTTTTTGTGTTGCGATTGCATACAGTGGATGAGCTCCTCCATTCTGTTTAAGAGTGTGGTTGAGTCTTCATGACTGCTATATGTTGAGCTTACGGAGTTTTGTATTATTTCTTTCTCTGTGCCTTTGTATGCAGGGGTTGAGGTCATTAGGTGGTCATATGTAGGTTGTGGATTTTCTGTTCGTTGTTTTTGAGATTCTTCAAAAGTCCAATTGTCTTTGTCACCCTTCATGTCTTGGTTTTCATTGAGGTCATCTGCTTCTACTGTAAAATTTTTACTTGGTTTTGTCTCCCCCTTGTTGTCTGGCCCTGATTGGTGTGTTTGTTTTGTAGTACTTGTTGTATTTGTTTCTATGTTTTTGACGATTTCAGATTCATCTTCAGTTATTTGGTTGTACAGACATTTTTGTTTGAGATGGTTTCCTTTACAAACAAAGCACCCCTGTGAAGTCCCTTCTTCTTCTGTGGATGCTATAAGTCCTTCTGGTAGTCTCAAAGTTGTAGGTATCAGTGTATACTGCTTTCTATATGTGATATGTCTTAATCCATTTTTGATTGTTGGATATTGTCTGTAGGTGCCATGTTTTATGTTTATAATATCCACAGTTTTTGCTAGTAGTTCTTGTATCTGGGTGTTTGGATATTCGATAGGAATGCCACTAATGGTTATACAGCCACCTTGTATGTCCGCATGGCTTGTCTTGTATGTGAAATCTAGGCAGTTGGGTTTTTCACAAAGTAATCCATCAGTGTTTCTTTGGTCCCTAGTGTCAAGTGTGATGGTATATCTACTTGGGGTATTTCGTTCGAAACCTTGTATGTTGATTTGTTGCATGTCTGTTTTGCTTTCTACTATATGGAGTATTTCACCTAAAACATCCAATTGCTTGATTGTGTTCTCATTTGGGTTTACCTTAGCTATTTGCAATTCAAAGGATGTTGGTCTTAAGTCCAAAGGCATCTTGATTTTAAACTTGTTGGTTAATGTTTCATGTATGTATTTTGCAGATGTTTTTTTATTCCAAAGGGTTTTGTCCTGTGGGGATTTTTCCTGTCTGAGTGTGTGTTCCTGATGTGCAGATCAGTACTGAGAATAGTGCTGAAGTGCATATATGTCTCTGGGAATATGTAGTTATTCAGTGGTTCAAAGAAGAATTGAAAATGGCGCCTTGGGACTACCACCACCCGAACCACTGGGACAAGATCTACACTACTTCCTGTTGGGGGACGACACCTTTGCCCTTATGCCTTGTTTGGTCAAGCCATACAGCAGAAGACAACTGACCAGGGAGGAGAGGATAGCTAACTACAGAATTTCAAGGGGTAGCAGGGTGATGGAAAATGCCTTTGGCATATTAGCAAGCAGATTCAGGGTACTGTTAACGACCATGGAGCAGAGGCCAAAGGTGATGACATGTGTGGTGTTACATAACATGCTGAGAAGCGAAGCTATCAGGGGGTCAGAGAGACATCCAACTCCAACAGACAATATACAACCACCACAGAATGACCAGGGGGAGCAGGGACAAGATGAAAATGTCAGAAATCCATCAAGTGTGCAAAACGTCAAAGAAATTTACTTTGGAATATTTTAACAACCTTGGGGCACTGGCTGGGCAGAAGGATAGAATTAAAGAAGACTGGGGGGAGGAAGCTGTCACCATTAAACAATCAGTCCTTTTACGGACAACCCAAACTTGGAACTTTTGCTGAAAAAGTGTTCCAAAAAAAAACAACTAATTTCCCAAAATGTGAGGCAATTTTACTTGCAGAAAAATTCCCATTGAGAAAAAAAAAAAATATTTTAATATAAGTCCTCCAAATCCAAATACTTGAAAAAGAAATGCTTCCCAGATAAATATATTTCCTAGATAAAAAAATAACAAAAAAAAACAAAAACAAAAAATTTAAAATAAAATGAAAAACGAAATATTCCCCAGACAGAAATATTTTCATTGCCAAATCCCTTAGAATAATTGTAAAAACTGATTTCATTTTAATTTTTCTACTTTAAACACCAGAATTTAGATCCAACCTTGGCTAGAAAAGAAAACATTTTAATTTCTTATATTTTAAAAAAGGAAATAATGTGTGAGTCAATCACCAGGTGCTGCCTTACAATACCGTTTGTTCATTTGTCTGTCCACACAAACACTCAAACCACCTTCTTTTTTGCTTGTGATGTTATGTTGGACATTGTGTTTTCGGTTTCTTTGTCTGAAACAAATTTTTTACTTTGGGAGGAAGCAACACTTTAAGATTGATATGGATTTGTGGTAGTGACATTTAATTTTTGTTTCTTTGGGGTTGGGGAATAAAGTGTCACTTTAAATTTTTCAATTTTGGCATGGGGAGGATGGGGAATATACTTTATTTTTTTTTGTTTGTGTTTGAAATTTTTTTGTGTGTGTGTGTTAAACATTAATTCACTCATTCAATTTTTTGTGTACTGTGGGACGTGTGTTGGACGGTGTGCTTTTTTGTTTTTTGGGAACAACATGTAGCTCAATAATTGTTTTTGGACAATTTGGTGGTCCTTAAAAGACTTAATGCAGGCTAATCTGCTATTTGGGCTGACTGTGCTGGCTGGGCTGGCTGTGAGGTCATGACTGTTCTTGATTAGTGGAAGATGGCACTGGTGACGGTGCTGGTTGAAGTTGAGATGGTGAAAATGACCGTGGTGTGGTGTGTCAATCTGCTGGTACTGTAGTACACTTGGGATCCCACCAAAGAGGCTCGACAAGTGTTGTGTTGACTGTCTTCCTGTTGTCCTGATCCAATGGAAGGCGGATTAGCTGGCTTTGCCGGACTCAAAGTGAACATCAGCTGTCTGGAAGTCCCAGGCTGTTGTGTCATCCACAACTAAGAAAGATGCTGGTTGTGCTGATACTGATGGTGGCTGTGATGGTTGCTGTACTTTGGCAATCACTGTAGTAGGCTGTGTTGTGGCTATCTGAGAAGGCTGCACAACTGGTATGGTTGAGTATCCGGTATGATGAGTATGTATTCTCATGCTGCTGTGGCCTGTGTTGCTTCTGGAACTTGAAAGATGGTGACCTGTGGAGTTGTAGTGACCTGTCTCTTGCGTTCTTCGGCCATGTACTGTAGTTCACCCAGAAGCTTTACTGTCTCATTCTTGAAGGTTGAAAAGTCTCTCTCTTCGAGGTGTTCAATCTCGGAGTGGAGATAATTGCAGAACGACTGTCTTGGACCTGGAGTAGAGTCTTGACGTGTTCCCAGAAAACTTGAAATCATTGACCTCATCTGCTGGAACTGATCTAATACTGGATCCTGAGCAATGGACGTGGCAACCATAGCTGGATGACACATAGGGCTTGCAGTAGCTGGCTGATGGCTGACATCTGATGCGATGCTGATTTCCATCTCTGATTCAGTCTCTTTTGAAGTATCGTCTGATGTGACATCGTAGAAAGCTGAAACTGTCCTTTAACCAGGTCCACAGTGTTCTAACTCAAACTGTGGTTGAGTATCAGTATGTACTTCAATCTTTCCTCTTCTATGCCTTGGTATACTGATGAATTATATATACAGCTTGTAAAAAACAAAACTTAAAGCTCAAAAGTGAAACCTCATAGAACAGATTTTACTCCCAACCAGTCCAGCCTAGCTCACACGCCAATTTGGCAAAAAAATGAAAACTTAAAACTCAAAAGCTGCACACCAGTTGTCTCTCGACAAATCAAGCCCAAATTAAACGAAGTGCATCTGCCAGCTTGCCTTTTTATAGTCTCCAGATCTTGAAATCGACAGGCCGTAAAGGGATAAAATATTGCGGGCTTGTCGGTTACAGTTCCCAGCTTGTCTGTTAAGTGTAACAGGCCTGTCGGTTTCTGTTTACGTCTTGTCTTGTTTCCAGGCTTATCAGTTGTAAATTTTCCTGACTCTAGGACCCAGACGTGAAAACTTCCTGACTGGCCTTGAAAAGTTACAGGCCTGTCGGGAACAGATACAGACAGGCCAGTGAAAGTTTTCCCATACAGTCTGTTTGTCATCAAGTACAGTCGGGATCACCATATTTGGGACAAGCTGGATATGGGATACAGACAGGCCTGTTTGATTAACCGACAAGCCGGAAGGTGTAACCGACAGGTCGTTAATTTGACCAACAAATTTGTTTCTCCTGTGGTTATATAGGAATTTTTTTCCAGTGCTTTGATTAGCAGCCATATTGCGGCATTGATTCAACAGACATTTTCACGACAATGAATTTTGTCAGTTGATTTGCTTTCTTCACTTTCAATATTTATTGCCTTTTCCTCACAAAAAATTAACTTACTAATTGCAAACATGTTGATGTGTGTATACTTAACCAAATTACTGTCACAAACAGGTCTTTCATTGATATGATATTGTGGAAAACCCAAAATCCAATTGTAGGTTGGATTCCTGAATTGCCATTTTTATTGCGCTACAATAGCTACCATGTGGGACTTAATGCTGTTCTCGGATGGCCACAAGGCATCATGGCCAACGTCTAAGAAAAATAGACATTTAACCTCTGACCTTTTGCCCTACTTTCTTGTTGGCCATGTGAACTGGTGGCTTTCTGTAATTTATACAGACATTTTCATTTATATCTCAGCATATACGTATTGTTGGAGGTTTATTTTTGGTAATTTTTTTATTATATAACGTAGATTATTCTGTAAAATTTCCGTTTTGACAGGATAAGTATTTTCTTTAATATTGCGTGTTTGAGTTTTCCTTGGTTCAGGCTTTTTAGTACATAATTTTTATTGCGTTTAAAATGCCTACTCAGCAATCAAATAAAGACAAACCGAGATCTAACAACACTGTTAATTCTAAGGACGATGAACTAGACCTATTAGGGGACGACGTTGAATCATTTACTGGTACTAATGCAGACATTGAGAGTGCTGCTGACAACTTATTTACCTCACCCCCACATCCCCAGCCCCTACCGTACAGTTCATTGTCACTTAAAACGCTTGCAAAGACTGCCCCACCCACCCCAGGTACTGCCTTACAGCAAAACTTGAATCTAATTTAGAAAAATCCCTGGGTAACACACTAAACTTGCATTTGCAGCAGCAAATGGGTTCGTTCCAGGCCTCCATGTTAGAAGCATTCCAGTCTCTCTGAGACGAATTATCAAGTAAAAAACAGGCAGAGGTAGTTTAGACCTCGGCCTCAGCTTCTAAGCCTGGGACTAGTGTTGTTACTCTGGACCTGCCCCCTCCGAGACCCACCACTAACCTTCAAACCGAGGATATGGATGTGGACTCCAGGTCTCGGATCTGATCACCAGAATTTCTCGGATCAGAACTCTAATGCATCCGAGGTACCTTCCAAGAAGGCCTCGGATGGACATAAAAGACACTCTCATAGGAAGCATGATGTTGGTCCAAGATCTGCCTTGGACCAATACTCTGATGAATCCGACCAACCTCATCTACCAAACCCAAAAAACATGCTGACAAGAGTAGATATAAATCTAGGTCCAGATATATTTCATCTTCCTCAGAGGAAGATCGGCCCTCTGTGGCTAAACACAGGTCTTCTAAGCCCTCTGGGGCTAACTCTGATCAAGACCAACCTCAACTTGATCCAGACCACCCTTATTATAGGGAAGTAATTCCCTCCCAGTATGCTGAAGAGGTGGACACTTTTAGGTGCATTCTTTCTCTCCCTGACCCCAAGGAGTCTATGCCATCTACTTCAGTAATGGGTCTAGATGATGAGAAAGGCCATCAGGAGCCAAGACCAAGAGGTCCTTCTTCCATGCTCCCCTTAGCTCTGTTATCAAGGATGCCTTTGATAAATTTGAGCATGACTTCAAGGCCGCTAATTTACCTGAAGGTAAATATATCAAACCTCCTCCTGCCACTACAGAGTGGTACAAGGTGGGACAGCCCTGTTATGAGGAGAAAATGCAGGAGTTGAATACAAATTTTTCAAAAATCTGTATTACTCCAAAACCGTCTGGGGCCTCTATGGGCAAGGTTCCCCAACCAATTCTTAAGGAATTGGAACACCAGGCTAGGCAAAATATATCCACTCTTAACTAAACTGCTGCCTTTGCCAAGACTTCATCTTCTTGCAATGTCACTCTTGAGAAGTGCCAACGTAGTCTGAAGTCGACCTTCAAGAAGGTCAAATCTCAGATTCAGAAAGGTGCCAATCATGAGAAAGCAGCCAAACGTGGATATCAAGAAGCCTGTGAATACCTAGATCTATGCAATAAGACTATTCTTATTCAACACAGAGCTCTCATATGCCTTAGCAAATCCTTGGCCCATATACTCAAGGAGCATTGGAGATATCCTCAGTCGCTGGACAGCCTCCTTCCTTGGACAGAAGCCATTTCGGTACACCTAGGTTGGTGGCAAACTCCCACAAACGTGATGAGAGGGGCAGACCTTCATCCCAAAGACCACAGTATCCAACTCTTTACAGACACCTCAAATGAAGGTTGGGCGCTCACTTAGATCAAAGTTCTACAAAGGGTCTGTGGTCAGACTGGGAAAAAAGGCTACACATAAACGTCCTAGAATTGAAGGCGATCTCCCTGGCCCTTCGAAGCTTCAAGGACCAATGCCAGAACCAAACAGTGCTAGTTGCAACGGACAACTCAACAGTGGTAGCCTACATCAACAAACAAGGAGGAACTCACTCAGCAGAGATGTGTGCTCTCCTGTGGAAGATCATGACCTGGTGCCATCACTATCACATAAACATTGAAAGCCAGACACATTCCAGGGTGCCTGAATGTGATGGCCGACCTTCTGTCCAGGTCGAACCAAGTGCAGTCAATAGAATGGTCACTGCATCCGCAGGTGTTAAAACAGTTCTGCCGAAATTGGTTCACACCTCACGTAGACCTATTTGCCACTAATCTGAACCACAAACTTCCACTGTACCTATCTCCTGTCCCAGACCCAAAGGCTTGGGACATAGATGCTCTGAACATAAACTGGATGGGTCTCGCTGCTTATGCTTACCCTCCGACAGCTCTCCTTCACAGGGTGATCAAAAAAATCAGGCAATGCTATTGCCTGATCATCGTAATAGCCCCAGGCTGGCCAGGGATGCCCTGGTTTTGGGACCTAGTGCAGCTCTCAACAGATTCCACTGCAACTTCCACTGTCAATGACTCTTCTCAAACAGTCTCACAATTATGTGTTCCACAGCAATTCACAGCATCTCAACCTCCACGCCTGGTGTCTAGGAGTGGACAGCTTCAAGAACAGGCTTCTCTGTGGAGGTGGCAGAGAGAATTGCTGCACCTCAGAGGTCATCAACAAGAACTATCTACAAGTCAAAGTGGGCCTTATTTGAGAAATGGTGCAGAGAAAATTCGGTTGATTTCTCCACTCCATCTGTGAAACAAGTCTCAGACTTTTTCATGTACCTGTACCAAGATCTACACAGGCGCCCCTCGACCATCGATGGTTACAGGATGGCCATTGTTGACACTTTAGGCCCAGCGGGCCACCATATTGCACAAAGTTCAGAACCTTTCTGTTGTTCTCAATGAGCTCACAAAGCGCCCTTTGAGCCTATGAAAGACACAGACCTCAAGTATCTTACTCTGAAAACTGCTTTCTTGCTAGCTTTGGCCTCCGGCAAGCGCCACAGCGAAATCTATGCCTTGGTTGGAAACAAAGTATCTAATCTAGGCCAATGGGAAAAGGTTGCCTTGTTCCCTTCTTCTGACTTCATAGCCAAAAAGCAACTAGCAAGAGAAGGTTCTCAAAGTGTGTCTCCAGTGACTATTCCTGCTCTAACTACCATTGTAGATAGACAATTAAAAGAAGACAGGACCCTGAATCTGGTGCGGGCCCTGAGGTACTATTTGGATCGAACCAAAGACCTGAGAGGGTCTCGATCCCTCCTTTTCATCTCCTTCAAGAAAGGACATTCCTCAGACATCAGACCCGCTACTCTCTGTTCTTGGTTGAAACAAACCATTCTACTTTGTTACAAACAAGCAGACCAACAAGCCTTGGACTTGGTCCAAGTTAAAGCACATGACATTAGGGCCTTCGCGGCCTCTAAGGCCTTTTACAGTGGGGTATCGGTGGACCAAATCATGCAAGCTTGTCACTGGAAAGCTCACAACACATTTACAAATGTTTACATAAAAGACCTTACTTGGTCAGACAATGACAACAATATGTATCTGGGACCAGTAGTGGACGGCACAAGAAGTCCTAGATCCTTCCCCTCAGACCAGTTGTCCTCAGAAAGAAAAAAGGGGGGCACATCCTCTACAACCAAGTCTTCAGGAATCTAATCCCAGGATCTAGGTATAGTTTAACCTCTCAAGATGTTACAGGTAAGGTCATTTTGTATTTTAGTTTATCAAATATAATATGTATTAAGGGCTTATTAAAGTTGTCATTTATCTCATATTCAGTGATAAAAATTTATGGGAATTCCAACCATTGGGCTGGTTTGTCACTTGTGGAGGGTCCATAAGGACCCTTAGACCTCTAAGTGAGCACTACTGCACTTCTGTCCTACAATCAAAACATCTTGACAGTTTCTAGCACTGTCTTCCATTCTATTCAGGTTTTTGGCTCCCTACAGGCCTGGTCTTCGGGTTTGGGGCACTGTAAACGGGACTCAGATCGGTATTTCTAACATTCATTCTAATCTATTATTTCAAAATCTAAGAAAAATTGACAGATTAAGAAAAATCTTCCAGTCTCAGCTGTAATCCCGCCACCGGACGGTTGCATTCAGCATTAAGTCCCACATGTTAAGCTATTGTAGTGCAATAAAATTGAAAATTTTAAATACGTAAATGTATTTTTTATAAGCTACAATCTTGCCATGTGGGACTTAGAAGAGTCCCACCCTGCCTCCCCACTGTTTACAGCTGAGGGGTAGGTTTAAAAATTTCAACGAGAAAGTAGGATGAAAGGTCAGAGGTTATCACTTGACGACAACTTGAGGCTACGGCCAACTATGAATGTCTATTTTTTTTAGACATTGGCCATGATGCCTTGTGGCCATCCGAGAACAGCATTAAGTCCCACATGGTAAACTTATAGCTTATAAAAGCTACATTTACGTAATTAAAATTTTCAAATTTGTACATTCTGAAAGGTTGTATTTATATAGATTACAGTCTTTTAAAATGCACTGTCGACGCATTGATATTTACAAATATAAGCACAAATACAGGTCCCAGGTGTTCCAGTTCACCTCCCTCCCATTCTCCCATTCGGACTAGCCACAGTCCCCCAGGTCTTTGCAATGATTGTAAAGGAAGTGAAGCTAATGGCCTTCTCCAGAGGACTCAGACTCCACCAATACCTGGATGACTGGCTGATCAGGTCCCAGTCTCAGGAGGAAGCCCTAGTGAACACTCAGGCAGTGATAGACCTAATCCAGTCCTTGGGGTGGATAATAAATCAGGAAAAATCAGAACTGAAACCTACTCAGGTGTTTTTGTTTTTGGGCTACGAATACCATCTAAATTCAGCCCTTGTAAAACCCACTCAAGAGAGATGGCTCAAAGTTCAGGATTTGATCATACAACTCAAGTCAAAACATGTTTTGACTGCAAGATGTTTGATGTCGCCAATTGGGTTGCTTGCCTCAACGGAAAAAATGATCCCGGAGGGACGCCTTCACATGAGGCCCTTTCAGTTTCACCTCAAGGAGCACTGTAGATATCCTCAGTCGCTGGACAGCCTCCTTCCTTGGACAGAAGCCATTTCGGTACACCTAGGTTGGTGGCAAACTCCCACAAATGTGATGAGAGGGGCAGACCTTCATCCCAAAGACCACAGTATCCAACTCTTTACAGACACCTCAAATGAAGGTTGGGCGCTCACTTAGATCAAAGTTCTACAAAGGGTCTGTGGTCAGACTGGGAAAAAAGGCTACACATAAACGTCCTAGAATTGAAGGCAATCTCCCTGGCCCTTCGAAGCTTCAAGGACCAGTGCCAGAACCAAACAGTGCTAGTTGCAACGGACAACTCAACAGTGGTAGCCTACATCAACAAACAAGGAGGAACTCACTCAGCAAAGATGTGTGCTCTCCTGTGAAAGATCATGACCTGGTGCCATCACTATCACATAACTGAATGTGATGGCCGACCTTTTGTCCAGGTCGAACCAAGTGCAGTCAATAGAATGGTCACTGCATCCGCAGGTGTTCAAACAGTTCTGCCAAAAGTGGTTCACACCTCACCTAGACCTATTTGGCACTAATCTGAACCACAAACTTCTACTGTATCTATCTCCTGTCCCAGACCCAAAGGCTTGGGACATAGATGCTCTGAACATAAACTGGATGGGTTTCGCTGCCTATGCTTACCGTCCGACGGCTCTCCTTCACAGGGTGATCAAAAAAATCAGGCAATGCTATTGCCTGATCATCGTAATAGCCCCAGGCTGGCCAGGGATGCCCTGGTTTTGGGACCTAGTGCAGCTCTCAACAGATCCCACTACAACTTCCATTGTCAACGACTCTTCTCAAACAGTCCCACAATTATGTGTTCCACAGCAATTCACAGCATCTCAACCTCCACGCCTGGTGTCTAGGAGTGGACAGCGCCAAGAACAAGGCTTCTCTGTGGAGGTGGCAGAGAGAATTGCTGCACCTCAGAGGTCATCAACAAGAACCATCTACAAGTCAAAGTGGGCCTTATTTGAGAAATGGTGCAGAGAAAATTCGGTGGATTTCTCCACTCCATCTGTGAAACAAGTCTCAGACTTTTTCATGTACCTGTACCAAGATCTAAACAGGTGCCCCTCGACCATCGATGGTTACAGGATGGCCATTGTTGACACTTTAGGCCCAGCGGGCCACCATATTGCACAAAGTTCAGACCTTCATAGGTTACTCTCTAGTTTTCACAGGGATCATCCAAAAAGTTCCAGGAATCTTTGTAAGTGGAACCTTTCTGTTGTTCTCAATGAGCTCACAAAGCACCCTTTGGGCCTATGAAAGACATAGACCTCAAACATCTTACTCTCAAAACTGCTTTGTTGCTAGCTTTGGCCTCCGGCAAGCGCCACAGCGAAATCTATGCCTTGGTTGCAAACAAAGTATCTAATCTAGGCCAATGGGAAAAGGTTGCCTTGTTCCCTTCTTCTGACTTCATAGCCAAAAAGCAACTAGCAAGAGAAGGTTCTCAAAGTGTGTCTCCAGTGACTATTCCTGCTCTAACTACCATTGTAGATAGACAATTAAAAGAAGACAGGACCCTGAATCTGGTGCGGGCCCTGAGGTACTATTTGGATCAAACCAAAGACCTGAGAGGGTCTCGATCCCTCCTTTTCATCTCCTTCAAGAAAGGACATTCCTCAGACATCAGACCCGCTACTCTCTCTTCTTGGTTGAAACAAACCATTCTACTTTGTTACAAACAAGCAGACCAACAAGCTTTGGACTTGGTCCAAGTTAAAGCACATGATATTAGGGCCTTCGCGGCCTCTAAGGCCTTTTACAGTGGGGTATCGGTGGACCAATTCATGCAAGCCTGTCACTGGAAAGCTCACAACACATTTACAAATTTTTACCTAAAAGACCTTACTTGGTCAGACAATGACAACAATATGTATCTGGGACCAGTAGTGGCGGCACAACAAGTCCTAGATCCTTCCCCTTAGACCAGTTGTCCCAAAATGCCTGAGTTAAACTTAAATTTGAACTTTATAAAAATTAGGGAACTTGTGAATATTTGGAGCAGGAGGTATCTTTCCCCACTGGGCAAAATCACTGTCATAAAAACCTTTCTCTTGCCAAAATTAAATCATCTGTTTCTGAGCTTACCTAGCCCGACTGAATTATGGATAAATCGATTGAATGATACATTGTTCAAGTTCATCTGGTCCAATAAGCCTGATAAAATTAATAGGAACACAGTAATGTTGGGAACTAGGTCTGGTGGTCTTAACATGATAAACGTGGGATTGTTCATAAAATCCCTTAAAGTTACTTGGCTTCGAAGATATTTAACTCAAACAAACCACCATGGAAAATCTGTTTCAAAACCACAATCTGCTGTGATCTGGAAAAAAGTTTAACTATGGGGCCAGAGTATATAAAATCTATTAAAAAAAAGACTAACAACAAGTTTTGGCTGGACACCTTTGATGCATGGTATATTGTACTGAATAATCAAATAACCGAGACAAACACCCAGCTTTTGACAGCTCCACTCTGGTACAACAACATCTTATCTAAGGAGCTCATGTTTGATGAAAATTGGCATTCAAAGGGCATAATGACAGTTTCAGATGTCCTCACGGAGAGTGGTACATTCTTATCTACTGATCAACTACAGGATATGTACAGGCTGCGTAGCTTGAATTTTCTTTTTTATCTCAGAGTAAAAAAAAATGTACAAAAATTTGTAGTGGACCCACAGCGATTAACAAACTGTTGCTTACTTAAACCTTTTATACCAAACCATATAAAGCCCATACTTAGGTATAATATGGGTACTAAAGATATCTACAGATTTTTGATGTACACCAAGAAAAATGAGCATACTATGAAGCAAAAATGGAGTAGAGATTTAAATAAGCAGTTCAACGAAAAAGAGTGGGATTTAATATTCAAAATTTGCTTTGAGATTGTTCATAATAATAACCTGAAATGGTTTCAATTAAAAATATTATACAGAATTTTAGGCACCAATGAATACTTACATAAAATAAGATTAAAAGAAAGCCCTCATTGTCTCAGGTGTCCAAATGAGAATGAAACCATTTTACACTTGTTTGCAAGATGTTCAGAAGTCAAATCCTTTTGGAAAACAATAGAGGAATATATTTATCGAAAAATTAATTTCAAAATTAAATTTACAGACTGTATTATAATTTTTGGGTATAATTTTCAAGACCAAAATAGTGTTCCACTAAACATATTGATCTTAGCCACCAAAAAATACTTATCCAAAACAACAAATAACAGATTAAGTCTTTTGGCTCTTCAACGGAAGCTATCAGAAATTTATGCGGATGAATATCTAATTTCAAAACTTGCTGGAAACGAAGAAACTTTTTCACAAATCGGGCAAAAATGGCTTCCAGTATTTAGATAATTCCAAGTAAAACATAATATATTGTTTAGTCTAACGAAAAGTGCATTTTTTCCATTGGGGTATATATTGGACATATAACTGGAATACATACAATTTTATTTCATAATGTTTCTTAGTTGTGCTGTTTGTAAGAGTAGAAGATATATTAAATGTCGATTTTTGTAAATGTTTAAGAACTATAATTGTAAAAAATAGATATGGGGAAAAAAAAAGTCTTCAGTAGTCTAATCCCAGGGCCTAGGTATAGGTTTACCTCTCAAGATGTTACAGGTAAGGTCATTTTGTATTTTAGTTTATCAAATATAATATGTATTAAGGACTTATTAAAGTTGTCATTAATCTCATATTCAGTGGCAAAAATTTATGGGAATTCCAACCATTGGGCTGGTTTGTCACTCGTGGAGGGCCCATAAGGACCCTTAGACCTCTAAGTGAGCACTGCTGCACTTCTGTCCTACAATCAAAACATCTTGACAGTTTCTAGCACTGTCTTCCATTCTATTCAGGTTTTTGGCTCCCTACAGGCCCGGTCTTCGGGATTGGGGCACTGTAAACGGGACTCAGACTGGTATTTCTAACATTCATTCTAATCTATTATTTCAAAATCTAAGAAAAATTGACAAATTAAGAAAAATCTACCAGTCTCAGCTGTAACCCCGCCACCGGCGGTTGCATTCAGCATTAAGTCCCACATGTTAAGCTATTGTAGCGCAATAAAATTGAAAATTTTAAATACGTAAATGTATTTTTTATAAGCTACAAGCTTACCATGTGGGACTTAGAAGAATCCCACCCTGCCTCCCCACTGTTTACAGCTGAGGGGTAGGTTTAAAAATTTCAACGAGAAAGTAGGGCAAAAGGTCAGAGGTTATCACTTGACGACAACTTGAGGCTACGGCCAACTATGAATGTCTATTTTTCTTAGACGTTAGCCATGATGCCTTGTGGCCATCCGAGAACAGCATTAAGTCCCACATGGTAAACTTGTACCTTATAAAAGCTACACTTACGTAATTAAAATTTTCAAATTTGTACATTCTGAAAGGTTGTATTTATATAGATTACAGTCTTTTAAAATGCACTGTCGACTCAATGATATTTACAAATATAAGCACCCAGTTACATAGGAGTAGGAACTGGGGGTAGCGGGGGTGGTTGCCTCCCAACCATACAGTTGGGGCTCGGGGATATCTTTAACCAGACAAGGTCGGGGAAACTTGGGATTAATTAAACCTTTTGCTTTTTTAGATTAACTACATACAATACATTCTGAAAAAAATCAACCAAAATTGTTTGACATCACAACAAAACATCCTAAAGAATACTTTAGCTAAGTGTTAGTTTAACAATAGTTTTGATATTTAAAAATATATTGCCGAGTGCCAACCTTATGATATTCCAAGATAAAGACATGAAATATACTAAGGTAAAGACATGAAACAAGAATAATAAATTTTGAACAACAAAAACTTTGGTGTTTTATATTTTTTCATTTTCATTGAAGGGCAAAGCATAGTTAAAGAGGTTTATAATATATCTACTAGGCTTAAAAAATCAAGAGCTCTGTCTGTATATATTTCATTATATCCCAAGACGAAAGTCGGGGATATACAGGGAACGGATTCACAAAAGGTCTCAAGTCTTAGCCAAATCTCAGCCGAGATTTTGCTCAAATCTGAGATTTTAGTCTCAGCTCAGATTCTGCTCAAGTTAAGATTCATGAAAGGGATCTTAACTGAGACCAAAATCTCAGACTTGTTTTGCGTCTGGACCAATCAAAATTGATGTAACATTCTGTTGAGATCAGTGTAAATCATACACATTTATATTTACAGCTGTACCACATGTACTCACATTTTATACTATATTCTATCAAGTAAAATATTTTCTTTTTACTATAATTTGTACTGGCATACAAAATAACTGATTAAAACAGAAAAACAAACCATTCATGTAAATTACTGATGTAAATGTTTACCGTTGTTTTCATACAAACTCTTACCATATATTCATGTTTTTGTGTTAAAAGTTATAAATATGTCATACTTGGCAATTTTCATTTTGTTATGAGACTTGTAACTACATATACTCTATTTTATGAAAGTCACCCCATAAGCAGTCTTAGTTTTGAAACCAAACCTGAGTCAAATCTCAGCCTGAGATCTTTTGTGAATCCCAGCTGAGAAAAAGGTCTCAAATCTGAGAAAAATCTAAGATAAATCTTAGATTTGAGACAAAAATCTCAGATTTGAGATTGAAGACCTTTTGTGAATCCGGCACCTGGCTTCACTTCACCTCCATAGTGCCGCTTCCAAACATTTTGACTTGTGTGCTTGATAACTCAAAGAAGCTTTCTTGGATTTCATTCAAACTTGGCACACACATGTAATTGGGTCAGGAACAGCACCCATTTAAGGTGACCTTGAACTAATAATAAAGAATTTATGACCAGCTTAAGGTCAGAAATTTGACTTTTGGTCACTTAATGCCCTCTTGGTCAAAAACTATGTTTCTCATCTGGCTCAAATTTTACCTGGAAACTCATTAATATATTTTTCTTCATATGACAAAAATCAAGAGTTTATGTTAAGGCTAAAATTGTGTTTGAGGCCCATAAAGACCCTACATAGATAATTTTTTTAGATTTTTCACATTTGTTGTCCTGTAACTTAAAATGGTAAGTGTGACAAGTCTCAAATTGTAATTGATATAACTTTAATATGTGATATTTATCTTTGCAATATTTAAAGTCTGTAACTTTAATTTTAAGATCACTTTAAGATCTCCAAAATGCCTAGACTTAACAGCTGTGAAATCCTCTAAGACCACAGACTTAGCCTCATTTTAAGACAAAAGTCTTAACTTTAAGTCTCAGTCTGGGCTAAGTCATTTTGTCAAACCCACCCCAGTATATTATGTATAAATCATTAAAACCATTTTTAAAAAAATGAAATATTTTGTCACATAAATCACCAATTACCTGTATAAACCGAGTTGATGAGGCACAGATTCTGGAGGTGAATCTACCACAGGGTGTAACCCAGGAAGCTGGGGCAGTATTCATTAATGTTCCTAATCTTAGTCCTATCTCAGTCATAAAATTTATGACATTTGTCTTAGTTAAGACAGGTCCCAACTTGGTATTCATAGTTCATATTTTCTCTGTTATCTGTAATTCTGCTTTAGTAGAAGTACTTCTCCGGTTCCTGAAAATTTAACCTTACTCTGTGAATACCAATTTCACTAGGATGAATTTCCTAACATATTTTATGACAAAAATTCTAAAGTTAGGACTAAGATTGGAATGTTAGTGAATACCGCCCTTGGGATAGATTGTTGCGGTCCTCAAGAATCTACCTGGGTATAAATCAAAGGGCCAGTATACTTTCAGGATTTACATCAGTTTGTACAAAAAAATCTATCTCCTGGCCTGTGTATCCCCCTATTTAGACCAAATATGGCTTGTGGTTGATAATAAAACCTTAAAGCACAAAAGAACTTCCCTGTGCCCACATGGAAGTCATACCTTTGATGTTGATTTGTCAATCACTCTTCAAAGAATCACTTACAAGGATTTCCCCCTATTGTTACTGAATCAGAGATAACACCATCAAAAAGAAAAAAATAGAATAGATAGGATAAAGACACTTTGAGCATTTCTTGAAAATTCAGAATGATCTCCTGAAGGTACAAATTGTAGCATGAAAAGCATTAGGTACTGGCCTAAATAAAATAAACTAGGTTGATGTAATCTTGTTCACACTCGAAATATTATTTTCGCACAAATATACACAATTAAAATAATGTTTAGTATTAAACATATAATTATAACAATAACATAAATAACTTTTACATAAGTAACTTGTAACTTGCAAGAAAGTGCTAACCCCCTCCATTTTAAAAAGCTTGAAGCTAATTATAAAACAGTGGACAATGATCATTAAGATAATTTGTATGTAATTAATACATACATATTTATACAATATCTGTGGTACAATTATCCTTATGTATAAGAAAACTAGAAAAGAAACACTTTTGTATGTTCAAAATACAACAAATTGGTCAACAAATTTCTCCATAGCTGCTCCTATAACTGTTCGAGACCATCCTTGCCTCTTGTCTACAGCACCAGTCACAGTCAGACTGACCAGTAATACCTGGTATATTGCAACCTTTTCACTCTTCATTTCACCAGTCTGTCAAACATTTTGGTCCAACTTAATTTGCATTTGATGCTTCTAAGATTAAGAGTAACTTACCCAATAACATACACAGTGCAAACCCCATTGCCTTTTTAGGAAAAAGCTCAAACCTTACCTGTTTATAAACGTCTATCTGTCTTAGCCACCTTGCCTCCTAGGTTTTTTCTCTGATAGGACCTGGGCCCGTATTCACTAAACCTCCTTTATTCCACAGAACCCTTAAAAATAAGGATTTCCTTTATTTCTTGCCCCTTCCTTTGTTTTTGTATTCATTAAACTTCCCTCAAACAAAGGAGCCTAACTTTCTTTCCCTGACTTTCAAGGAAACCTTAGAAATCTAGGAAATCCTTAATTTTCAAACATTCAAGGGAATCTTGAATTTTGATATTCACTAACCTTCCTTTAGTGATGAATCCTTGGTTTTTTCCCTTAATTTTTAAGGTAAGTGTGTGACCAATACTAAAATAACTGCTTCCTGTTAATCGACAGACCAGGCAATAATAAAGTGATTCTGCCTTATATAATTAACTCTGGGCTAATTGTATTTCGACTGTTGTGATAAGTTCAGTCTCTTCAGAGGCTATGTATATTACAGGCTCTTGGGGGTCCTTGAAGTACTTTTTGGGATGCTGTGGTGTACCCCCGGTTCTAGCCGGTTCATACCCAGTTCTGGAACCGGTTCCCAAGTTGAGGAACCTGCAATAAGGGGTACTAGGGGTTTTGGCCAAAGGGGGGTGAGCCTGCAGGGGGTTATAAATTCATAAAGTGTGTGACTACCCTTATGATAAAGGGGAGTTTTGGTGGTTTGACTTTTAAAGTAAAAATTGAGATAATTGGTGAAATGTTATGACATTTGCACCGTTTTTTGTCCATACTACATCATTGATATCACCATATGTCTTTCTTTGAAATTTTTGGGATATTCAGTTAACATGTCGTCAAACCCAATGAAAATGTATTTGACATGTGTCACAATAACTATGTGAAAAGTGGCTATTACCACAATAGGAAAACTTCCCTAATGACTATTATATTGTTTATCTTCATGAGTGATATATAACCTGCAATATCTCAGTCATTTCTGCATGAATTTTAATGTAACAAACATGAGCAGAAGTGCTATAATACAACCTTTCTAATGATATATAAATAAAATATATTCCGCTATGTATGTCCCTCTATATGGGTCAAATAGTATTTGTCTACGGTGGATAATAAAATGTGGTATGCAATACAAAAATCTTTAGAAGTTATATATTTATTTCTTAAAATATGAAATATCATTTTAAACTGTAATAGAAAACACATCACAACACTAATCTTAAACAAATAATAAACATGGAAAGAAGAAAATACAAAAGTAAGGGAAAGATAAAGGAGCCTTTATGAACAAATGTTTTTAACCAATCAGATGACTGGATGCACTCCTTTAATAAAGGATCCTTTATTTAAGGTCTCCTTTGTTAAGGAAACCATAAAGGAGGTTTAGTGAATAGTATTTTAAAGATCACCTTACCAAAGGAGATTTTTCACCTTCCTTTAATAAAGGGACCTTAAAAATATAGGATTGGTGAATACGGCCCCTGGCCATGTCAATTGAATAGTGACAAAGTCAAAGTAAGGGTTCTACATTACATTCAAAAGCTAGAGTCATATTGAGACAGGTCCTCATTGTCAATTGTGGGGTTGGATGGCAGTATGTGATTAGATGCCAATTCTAGGTCTGCTAACACACTAGACCACTGAGGACACTCATTGGACTAATGATTACCCAATATGTTTGTGTACAGTTGTGCCTTAGAGTCTATAAAATGATGGCGATTAAGTGATATGAAAATCTTCATTGTAGATCAGATTGTCCAAAGCTGCATGAATGTAAGAACTCCAGTTGTAATTTTTTTTGTCACTGTGACAACATAAGAGCTTTATGATTTATTTATTTGGGGTTTAATGTCGCTTGCAACACATTGTGTAGGTCATATCGCGACGTGTAGTTTTGTGGGCAGAGGAAACCAGTACATACAGTTGGTCAAGGTTCTGTACTGTAAACAGCCAACCAATGACAAGCAACTACCAGCTTTCCCATTTGAGGTTGGATGGGGGAGAAATCTGATCTCAGAGGAGGAAGGTGAGAATGTTACCACCCTGCCCCCCCTAACAGCTCGATAATGTCTTGTAGTTTGTTTATTAATCTTATCAGTACACTTGTAGCACACACACCTTCCGTCTGTGGCTAAAGAATGAGGGAACCTACCGTTAATTTATTTCTAATTACCTATTTTATATTTTTCAGCTGGAAAAACAGTCTTCCTACTTAACCGCCTGTTAATTATACTCCCTTTTAAACGAGGTCAAAATTAAAATTAAAAGATAAATTAGGCTATGTTATCCGTTTTTGACCTCCAACATGAAAATAGGAAATAGGTAGAGCAGAGTATTATTTATTATTGATCCATCTCTGACAATGAATCACACTTCAACTTTCAATTATCTATTTTCCATTTAATTGTTTTGTGCCAAAGATTTTAGTGATTTTTGAGGGGGAGAGGGGGGTACAAGGGGAAGGGGCACAGCCAAGTGTTGGTGAGAATTAACACTTATACAGTTCAGAGGCCTGTGATGCCACACATGTTGATGGTGTCACAATGTAGTGTACTTCATATTATAAATGGAGATTTAACAGCATGGTGGTACAGTGGTAACACACTCGCCTCCCACCTCTGAGGTCTGTGGTTCAAACCCGGACTGAAAATATGTTTATTTTGCAATGAAGTAGCATACATTACAGATGATTTAATATAACAATTATTATGTAGTATATACCTACAAGATGCATTAGCATCCTTGTACACCCTCCATTTTCTTAGAAACTGAGTAAAGATTTAAATAATATGTACTAACATGTAAACTAAAGTTCACAAAGTATTTTTTTTCTTTCAGGCCTTTAAGAGGTAACCTTAAAGTAAGCATAATATAATTATTGTCAGAAGTTTCAGGTCACCATAAACAAATGTTCTAAGGGCATTAGATTTTTACCTACCATGATCTGAACCTGTCATGCAGTTTTGAATTATTTATTTTTTTGTGACCATTGAAAAATTATAAACCTTAACCACAATGTCAATCCTGAATTGTGAAGTCACCAGCATGCATGACATCACAGGCCTTTGAAGTGCCAGGACAAGTATTATTTCTCACAAAAAGAT
Organism: Sabellastarte sp. h YS-2021; assembly: GCA_964017235.1. NCBI lineage: Eukaryota > Metazoa > Annelida > Polychaeta > Sabellida > Sabellidae > Sabellastarte > Sabellastarte sp. h YS-2021. Next base: position 148,010,675 of record OZ024931.1, read on the forward strand.
GCCCCCCTCCCCCTCAATCCAAAACAAACACTTTTTCAGGGACCTGGACATGTACCACACAGACATACACAAAATAGGTAATGGGTAACAGGAAATGAGAAGGGATTTTGTTCTCTGTTTATCCTTTGTCAAGGTATTATTCTATCAGATGGATATAAATAAAACAAGATTTACTTGTTCTTCAGGGAAGTTTGAAACACTGTAAATGGCTGTCTTCCTTAACACTGTATACTGAGATATGATATGATTATTAAATTAACAGTTGGTCCCCCCATGCCATGATTTAGGTCAACTGTTTGTTAATTTATCAATTGTCACATTAACTCTAAGAAATCTGTATGTTTGGGGTTGTAAAAATTAGGGTAGAAAAACAGTAAATGGAAGTGTCCCAACTTTTAACTAATGAAGTCATAAGCATTGAAAAGGTAGACCATAATCCTCTGGAAAATTTTAAGAATATAGGTAATATAGGAATGCAAATTAACGGTAGGTACACTCATTCTAAAGCAAATTGATACCTGTTTCATACAATGTGAAGTATACCGTCTCTTATCCAGTTGCATGGTGTGAACTTGTGTTTCTACATTTTTTGTGGTCAGTAAACAAGTAAAGTTGGGACAGTAATGCAGTTAAGTTCAACACATTTAGCTTGATTTTCCTTGATGCAACATTAAAAAAAAAAGCATTGCATGTGATTTTACCTTAAACCTTGCTGTTTAATTAGAGTTTTGCAATTGCTATTTTAATACAGTATTAAACAGTTTTGACGGGATAAGATTATCAGGCACAGGGATGCTGATATCGTTCTTTTGTTTACCAATATTTGATTTTTGTTTAAAGACATTACCAATAAGTCATCAGATTATTATAATTTGACAATCCTATCAGATGTATATAATACAAAGGATATCTGGCTGGAATATATCGAAAATATCAAAGATTATACACCAAGCAGTGAAGTTTGACTGCTCATATAAAATTAAAATGGACACAATACAACAATCATATCGTCAAAAAACGTCATTATATATGCATGAATTGAATAAAAATACCAATTCACACGTTATGTGAATTCAACTACCCGCATGGGAATGGTTCCAACTAGCAAATGAGAAATAAAATACTTTACAAAATGACTCCATAAATATAAACCTAGTTGTGTTAGAGTAACTTAGAATTCAATCTTATACATATAACCAAACAGTTTGTAAAAATAAATTGCAATTTAAAAATATGTCACCAACTGGATTTAACCTAGTTGATTTCATTCCACTGGGCCGAAAACATTGCAAAATCTATTTCCTCCTAACCATATTTAACCAATTGTATTTAACCTAATTTCAACTATTGCTTTCAACATAATTACGCTTGTTGGACATGATGAAAAAGCACTTGACAAATGTACAGCTGTTTCAACCAGATTCCTCCTATTTTATTCAACATATTGTGGTAAATTTTACCTGTCTTCTGTCACACTCCACAGGTGATTTTATAACATGTCTGTTCTGTTTGGTTTCCACATACTAACTCCCAGTAAACCCTTTAAATCTTCCACATGTTGGCTGTGAACTCTCATGACCTCTAGTGAGATCTCTTTGGTTGGTGAGATTTCTGTTATAGCTTAAAATCACTGGTTCCCAATTATACAACATTCCCCTCTGTTGTGTGAAAGAGAGTCCTGTATCTTCTATGTTCCAGCATCCACCAGTGTCATTTGCATTAGGTATTCACATGAATATATAAATACTGTTCTGCATCAAATGTCACAAAAGTGAATTTTACACCTTTGTTTCCAAGCAACCAGAGAATGTTATTTACTTTGGACTAACAGCTTACCAAAGCATTTCTACCAGTTGACATAGTTACATGATTCCTGAGAAGCTGACTCAGGGTCATTCTTGACACTAGATATCCAAATTCTGGAATTGTACTTCTGATCCTTTAGGTCCTGAACAGCAGTGGAACATTTTGGCACTGTGCTGATATGATCTGACAAGTAGCTGAGAATGCGCCACTGAATCAAACTGGCAACACTGTTTGGTGGACTAATTGCTGGTTCATCTTGAAGATCTTTACCATACAACCAGTAGTGGAAGTTCCTCATCAACTCAAGGTCACCATCTGATATCTTCAAGATTGGTGTTCTGCAATGGGGATACCACCTCCTTTTTCTAACCAAGTTCAACAGTCCACTCAAAGATAAACATCCAGCCTTTCTTGCAAGAGATTGCAGAAGATGTTCATAACTGGACATTTGCTCTTCTAAGGTTAAGCTGGACTTGTTGGACACAAACTTTGGAAGATGCTTCCCAATCACATGTTGCTTTAAGTGAGTGGACTGGATATTACACCCACTTATGAAACAGGACTTCTTTTTGGTACACTTGGTGGATGAAGACGCAAGTGATGGTGCTAAGTTAGTTGGCTGGTTGACCGTCTGTCCATCAGTACTTTGATTTACCCGAGGATGAAATGATACATCACTCCTTGTTCTGGCTGCTCTTTCTTACAGGTACTTAGAATTCCAAAATATCCTAGTATGAAATGGGGGATATTCCTTTCCATAAGTCGTCCTGTAATTTTTGTTTGATGAAGCATGGTTACCACTGGAGATTAGCTGATGACGCCCATCTCTTGTGGTGTGAGAAACAGAATGGTCTATATGGCTAGTAAGTGACGGAAAACCAGAATCATGAAATAGACTCGGACGGCTGTCATTCAATTCACAATGAAAGGTGTCGGGACATCTTGTGATGATGCTTGCACTAAAGAGAAACAGGTCTACATTCTGTGGTGACAAATCATGCAAGTCCAAGATTTGTTGGTGATGTGCATTCATAACTAGTGAGCTTGACAACAAAGGTTGTGTAGAGAAATCTCCACACATAAGAATGTCAACTCCAATTATGAAATCACTGGTATTGTTTACACTTTCAGTGGACTCCTTTTTCTGGGCAAGCACATTGGTACACAGTATAGAATTATCCAAAGACACAGAAGTGAAACTTTGCATAGGATTTTCTTGACAAGCTTCAAGAACTTTCAAATGACTTTCACTGTTGGCATAAGAAGAGGATTCGATTTGTAGACTTTTCAGGCTGTTATTTTCACTTCTTAATGCCTCAAGCTCTTCTTCCAGTTTGAATTCATGCATCCTTGAACTGCACACTTCTTTCTCTAATGACTGAAACTTTAATTGTAAGCTTTTGCTAGTTTCAGTGAGCACACTTACCACATAGTCATTCTCTCTACACACAGATTTCAATTCACTCTTCAAATGAGAATTGACTTGGTCAAGATGCTTAACCTTCCCCTCCATAGACTTAGCATTGGATTTCAGTCGTTCCACCTCTTCACTAAACTTTAAATGTTCTATAACCTTTTCCCTCTCCAATCTTTTGTTTGCATCTGTAAACTTCTTTAGCTGCACTTTACATTCATTAAACTCTTTTGCTATTTCACTGTTGATTTGCATATACTCTTTCACCTTATCTTTCTCTTGTTGTGTGTCCTTTTCAAAAGTCCTTTGCTGACTTTCCAATATTCCATCTATTGAAGCTTTCAGAATTCTATTTTCTTCTCGAGTTTTTTTCAACTCATGGTTAGCCCTATCGACTCGAAATTCAGCAAACTTCAAGTAACCTTTTCCTGCAGCCAGCTGCATTGTTAAATTGTCATTCTCCTGAACTTGTTTTTCCAGCAGCTGTGTAACTTGTTCCAATTCACAAGATTTTTCCTTAAGTTGTTTCTGCATTATTTGTTGTGCTAAATGTTCTCTGTGCACTATTTCAAGAGAATAAGCTAGTCTTACTGCACAAAATGGATCTAGCCACTCCTGAAAATAGTGTTCCATCTCTGCTGCAGCATATCCCTTGCATAAAAGTTTCATTGCTAACTTAAACACTTTTGGATTCTCTGTACAAAAGTGATCATAAACAACACTTTTAACAAGAGGTTCTAATTTCTTTATGTCACACATGTTGTAAAATATGTTAAGTATATTCCCTTATCACAAATTTTCGAATATGCAAGAGAAGAACCTGCAAACTTGGAATAAATTATGTTCAAAAACTTTTCATTCTGTCAGTTTTCAAGTAAAAAAACTTATATATCCTTATAAACTGAATGCTGAACTAAACTAGGCTTGTTTGGACAAACTACGAAACATAATTATAATTTTGACAATTTAAATACTAACTTCTGAGTACTAACTGCTGTCATGTACTTAATTTGGATACACGTTTCAGGAAAATAATAAGAATTACCCTTCAATATAACAATTTCTATTGACTATTGTGACTGAACAACTTGTGTACTAAGTTACTCAAATACTGTTTAAACCCTAAAGATGAATGGCCAACTTACAACAAAAGTGCAAGACAGGACAAAATTTACCATTGGGTGTTGATTACTGAATAATAAGTTAGTTTTCTTTAAATCTTAATCTTTCCTTTAAAATATTTATGAAATAACCAGATCACGACTTGAAAAATTTATGGAATGTTTTTTTTTGGGGGGGGGTTACACAACTCTAAATTTCACAGATGACAGTATTCAAATAGTTTGATTCCAGTATTTATTCCATCTGGGACCACAATATTTATTAGTCAATCAAACAAATGTCAATCAAGCAAATACCTCAAGCTTAGAAAGTGGGAATATCACCTTCAGGGTATTTCTATTCTGTAGTATAAAACAGAAGCACTTTTGAAATTTCAGAACTGACCAAAGTATATTTCATTTGTTCCTGTCCTGTAATTAAGGTTACATTAAACTGAATGTCCAAGTTTCAATTTATTTCAGTTTTAAATGAAGTCATGCAATTATTTTGTGTCACTAGACTCACTACTTGTGTTTACAGTCTACTTTTGTATGTTAGGCTAAAGGACTATTACACCTTCTGCCTATGCTGATGTAACGGCCCACCCTGGGAGTACACTTGGGACCTTGACCTATACAACTCACGAGCCCCCAGCTAGCACGACCACTAACACCTGCAACCAACCCAGAATGATGGACAGTTGCCCAGGTTCAAGATCCTTCCCCCAGGTTAATGAGGAGACCACAAACTTGTAGTCATAGTTTAATGTCTTCGCGCTGGACCTGGTCAGAGCCAATCTACACCTATTATGAAACTAATTAGAACAAACAAGTTAATTAGCAACAACAAATTTATTCAACCAACAGTCACATGCAAGGTATATGTATAGAACTGAGAAACAGCAATATCAACTTAACTCAGTACAAGTACTATTTAACTGCAAATACGTTACTCAAACAATTACATTCACTACTAATGAATACAGGATAAATCAGACAGTAAAGTTACTATTCAAATATCATATCAATAATGTATTACGCAATTATATCAAATTTACAGCACATATGCATGTAATAACCCAAAAGGACAGCATTTACTATTAAGCATGCATATATCAAATAGAGCAATACTGTAAGAATGTAAATAACACACAAATGTTACCGACTGGAAATGAACATGTATGAATATATTTGAAGCCAGTAATAGTAATAATAATAATAAAACACTAATATTGAGTTTATACCGGCACAATATATTTCAAGTAGCAAACCGGTACATAAATGCTACTCAAAACTAGTGCGAATGAATAAATAATGTGAATGAACTTATCCACTACAATTGGCCAGACTAAAGTACATTGAATGATGAGTTTAATATGAGTTTGTACAACCCAACCCCGTAAGTGCACTGTATAAAGTGTATCTAAACAGATACGGGCATAAATCGTCCTCTACACTATCGCCCAAATAGTAAGAAGTTGCACAACGTTATTTAGAATATCAGTGAAACAGTTGTGGCTAGCAAGGCGAGCGCCAGAGCTACCTGTCAGAGTGATAACATGCACCTCATGTAATATGTTAAGCTGGGATGTTAAGTCTGACCCACAGACTAACAATCCCCCCTCCTGAACGATACCCGTCGGTAAAGTCCGGACAACCTGTGTGGTTAACTCCTGGTTCACCGCACTAAACCTGAATAGATGACACTATTCTAAAGAAACTGGACCAGTCCCATGACTGTCCGCAACAATAATATAATTCTTGTATATAATCGCTTGTGCCTTCCGCGGCAATTTCATGCAACAACTTCCGACAAATGGTCCAACTTTATAAAAATACTTTACCCACCCCAAACGTGCACATTACAAATACAAATTAGACAATACAAACTATACAACCTGGTAGATTATACCAGACAGACATACTTTAATCTTCTGACCAGAACAGTGGACAAAGCTTACTCACAATACAAACTGTCAATTAATCCTGAGTGTATGACCGCCACATACTACCGGAGATAACTACTAAAGCCGGAACTCAATTCTACCCGGATCTATATATTCCTGAAAGTGTGACCGGTATTTAAATCATATCCAGATTCAAATTATCCTGACAGTGTGACCGACACTTAAATTATATCCAGATTCAAATTATCCTGAAAGTGTGACCGACTCATAACACACTAACACTATATCACACCCGGATATTAATAGTCTAGTACATTACACACTGTGTAAACCAGTATCCATACTACTGAATACATCCAATATTTGCCAAAATAACCCACTGAATTTCATACCAATTTCATCTCAACTGTAAATCCCAACCAAGCATTTGAATACCAATTTAGAATTACAAGGCACAAATCCGAGTTAAGCACCCAGAGCTAACACTAAACGTGCTTACCCAAAGAATGCCAAAACAGAAAAGTAGTCAGACACCTGCTACAATACTATATATACTAAACCCTGCAGGTGCTCATAGTAGCCATTCATTGGCTAAGGGCTTCCCGCCCCCCACAAGTGCTCATCAATTGGCGCCAATTGGTAGACCAGAATACCGGCAAAATACTATAAACAAACAGCTAGAATTACAGTTAAAGTACAGGGCCATAACCAATAAAATATACATCATTTAGGTCTATGGTACTAGTAATATTACCTGATACACAACTTCCCAGTATTCTTGTTCAATAATCTGATAAAATCCCACAAAACTGCTTCACAACTTAAAATCTCAGTACTGAGGACGAAAATCAATACGTTTGGGCCGAATCTACAACCAAATCTCACTGTGAGCTGATGCTAAACCTCGGAAATCTCGTCAAACTACCGTAAGTCCCTGAAAATGAAGTCCGGGATCTCCCGTACTTCACACTGAACACAATTTAACACAACATAACTTTCAACATGTTTCAGAGAAGATCTCCAAAACATTCAGCATAAAACTATAAAAACACTTGGTATGTGCAAATACAGTCTTTTCAAAACACACCAATATTGAAAGTTCAATCAGTGCACAACTATCACAAACACTGAAGCATTTACCAGATGTGTGTTGTTCCACTTGAGTGAACACCACAGTTAATTCATGGACAAAATTTCCATGCTAGAGTTTCATAAAGAACACAATTTCACATATAAAACTGTTCAAATTGTACAAAATATCACCTCAAATGTGATCATCTATCCTCCTTGATACCTGTGAAGTTGTAGGTGACCCCACTTCTGGTACCAATGTGGTAAATTTTACCTGTCTTCTGTCACACTCCACAGGTGATTTTATAACATGTCTGTTCTGTTTGGTTTCCACATACTAACTCCCAGTAAACCCTTTAAATCTTCCACATGTTGGCTGTGAACTCTCATGACCTCTAGTGAGATCTCTTTGGTTGGTGAGATTTCTGTTATAGCTTAAACCCAGCAGGCAAATTACGTTGGAATGACGTTGAAACAATGTCATGCACTGATGTTGTTTCAACGTTGTAAATTCATGTAGATGTGTTAGTTGTATCAACGTAATATCATGATATTGTTACAATGTCAGAACATTACGGTTTTCCAACGTAACAGTCCCACGTTGTAGCAACGTCATATTCTGACATTGTAACACCGTAACAGTTGGACGGTGTAGCAACGTCATAATGTTACATTGTTAATATGTCCTGTTTCAATTTTGTTACAACATTAAATATGTTGTTAGAACTACCACTTTCATATGCCTTTACGACAGACACAATGTAAGTTTATGAAATGCCTTTAATGCATTTCCAACTTGTTCTGGTCTGGTCTGCACAACTATCACAAACACTGAAGCATTTACCAGATGTGTGTTGTTCCACTTGAGTGAACACCACAGTTAATTCATGGACAAAATTTCCATGCTAGAGTTTCATAAAGAACACAATTTCACATATAAAACTGTTCAAATTGTACAAAATATCACCTCAAATGTGATCATCTATCCTCCTTGATACCTGTGAAGTTGTAGGTGACCCCACTTCTGGTACCAATGTGGTAAATTTTACCTGTCTTCTGTCACACTCCACAGGTGATTTTATAACATGTCTGTTCTGTTTGGTTTCCACATACTAACTCCCAGTAAACCCTTTAAATCTTCCACATGTTGGCTGTGAACTCTCATGACCTCTAGTGAGATCTCTTTGGTTGGTGAGATTTCTGTTATAGCTTAAATCACTGGTTCCCAATTATACAACAATATGATTCCACCCGTTGCTTTCAAAATAAGATTTTACCACATTTATCCAACTAATAATGGTTTGCGAAATCTACATAAATTTCAACCAGATTCTACCATTGGATTCAAACTGATTTCAATGTTTTGTGCCTGCTGGGCTCCCACCCCCACCCCCAAACGTGTATTGATGGTCAACTTCAGTGACCTGTCTCACAGATATAGCAGAACCATTGTAGTGATATTTAGTGTATGAGGCTACGTCTCTTTATTTAGGTTATTTTAAATATAACCAAATTTTCCATTATAAACCAAATTTTCTATCATCATAAATTTTCTGTACTACCATAACTCGAAAGGTACCATATCCTATTTTGTGATACTTTTTGTTTGATTTTTCTACAAACTATCTGTGATATTGAGATTGTTTTAAGTCAATCCACTTGCTTTTTTCTTTGTTTAAAAGTTTGTGTTAAAGTTCATTGCAAAATGGATAGTTCAGGGGTCATTCTGGTGAGTTCAATTTAAACCTTACTCCACACCCATTGTCACAACATGTTGCTTTAGTCTGTTTATATTTGAGGAAAACTGCGTAATTATTTGGCATAACTTGCACTTGGAAGGAAATGAAAAGGTTTTCATTATATTAAAGGTTTTGACGATTTTTTTTCGGTTAAACAAATGAGGACAAAATAAAGCTAATTGATAAAATAGTTTCTGTATATGAGCACTGTTTAAAATTGTTGAAAATAAGGAATTTAATCAAACATCAGGAAAGAAATATCTCTGTGGTTATATAACTTTCATTTCGGGTGCAAATATTGGAAATTCCATGTGGTTTTGTCGAATACCAGATCATTCGCCACATTTCCCGTTCGCCACATATTACTGTAGTGGTAGTGGACCAATTCACGCCCGTGTACCTATTCACGCCCACCCCTAAATTTATCCAAAACAATCACAGTTAAACAATAAATCACAAATGTATATGATCAATTTGATGATTATCTATGATGTGGTAAACACCATGTCTATGAAAAATTATAAATCTTCAAGAAAATTGAGGGTGGGCGTGAATGGGTACACGGGCGTGAACTGGTCCACCACCACTATCTGACAGCACTCAACTGCTTCCCAGCATAAGTTGGCCGCCGGTCGTAAGTTGGCCGCCATCATCATATTTTGAAATTTCTATAAATCTAAAGGCCTGTATCATTCTTGAATGGTCTATTATAATAATATTTATTATAACTACCACTTTTAAAACCTGTGCAACCACACATTTGTCTGTTTGATACATTTAAATGAGTGGTACGTGGCCAACTTATGACCCGCGGCCAACTTATGCAGGGAAGCAGTAGACGTGGTTACCTCGGCTCTACTTTACTTAATTGCGTGTAGAGCCGTGGCACGACCCCACATAGAACTGGAGATTTGCAGAAAACACAAATATCATAAAAATGTGAACACATAACTGTTCCCACAACTATTTTGTTTCATTTTCTTCAACAATGGGTCAACATAAAACATGTTTGACAAAAAATAAATGTCATTTCCTGATTTACCAGGGTTTTTGAACCATTTCTCCAAAAATTTAGCAATGTTCTTTTATTATAAAAGCTGTGCAAAATAGCATATATTTTGTACACATATTCTATTTGTTGTGTCCTTGGCTTAAAATCAACTGTTTCTAACTATATTAAACCATTTTCAGTCATGTTATTAAGTTTTATTCAACATAAAAATATTTTATGCAAATCTCCAGTTCTATGTGGGGTCGTGCCATGGCTCTACACGCAAGTAAAGTAGAGCCGAGGTAACCACGTCTAGGAGATGTACTGCTCTGTACGTCCAAGTATCAAAAAGTCCCCGTAGTGGAGAGTTTCAGAATTACTCCTGGGGACAGTTATCCAACCAGGACAGTAAAATCAGCTGATGAAATAAAATTACGCCGTGATTTTTGTAACAATACCGTGGTCTTAATTTGACATCTAAAGTCGCTAACCTCCAGTCGTGGCAAGTTGGAGGGGAGGGTATAAGTGATCATAATGCTTATATTCATTATTTCATATGATTAAAACATTTTGGGGCAGGCAGAAAGAGTAGATTATCAAACTCCGAATTGGATTCTTATGTGGCAGTTACACATTCAGATATCGGCCACGGTTGCATATATAGTAACTAGTAAGGATGTACTACGGATGAAGTTTTTTTGGGGGGGGGGGGGGGGGGGGGGGGGGGCAAATTTTTGGACAAGTGAGTGATTTACGGACGTGCCACGGAAAACTCTACGGATAATAAGGACGACTCAAGGATGTTAGGGACACTTTTTGTCGTGTGCGGATCATCCGCGGATACACATCCATGACCACCCGCAGTGCAGCGAAAACACCCCAGGACACGCCAGGACTACACAAGGATGACCCAGGACGTCTCAAGGATGCCCCGGATGGGGTTTACGGACATTGTGGACGCTCGTGGATGGGGTTTAAGGACCATAATTGTTATCGCGGATGCCAGCTTATCGATAAGGGAGTTTTATGACAACATTGCCCGCTGGGGGCTAGTGACCACTGGATACCTGGACCCCAATGGCTATATAAAGCAGTAAGGGTCAGTTCACTAGCCAGATACAATTTGGTTGTCAATATGGAAAGGGAGGACAGATTGCTTGTAGAAGTTCGAATCTTACTCTTAGAAACGGAGAGGCTGTTAGCCATAACTTCAGCTATGATAGAGAGGCTGTGAAGGAGATGGGGTCTGCCAGTAACATAGGGAAGACACAGAAGATATTGGCTAACCCAGGCAGAGCATCAAGAGGAGGGTCAGTACACCAGACTGATGCCAAGGCTCCAGTGAGATGACCCTATGGCATACCAAAACTTCATGAGGATGCCACCCGAGCTGTTTCGGTAGCTGGAGCAGACACTCACTCCTGAACTCCAGAGGGAGATAACCTGGATGAGACAGTCCCTGAGTCCAGGACTCATATTGGCAGTCACCGTCAGACACCTGGCCAGTGGAGACAGCTACCTCACATACCCTGCAGTTTGCCTTCAGGGTGGCCAGCATGACCATCAACAACATTGTGCCTGAGGTCTGCGATGCTATCGTCAGGGCCTATCGAGATCAGGTTCTGATGTGCCCCACAATCCCAGAGGACTGGTTGGAGGTCGAGTCTGTCTTCTGCCGGAAGTGGAACATCCCGCATGCCCTGAGTGCCCTGGATGGAAAGCACATTCCAATCAGATGTCCACAACAGGGAAGCAGCCTCTACCAAAACTACAAGGCCTTTCACTCCATGGTACTCCTGGCCCTGGTGGATGGAGACTACAACTTTCTCTGGGTGGATTTGGGTGTGGCCCGGTCAAGCTCAGATCCTCAGACTTTTAGTCACTGCATGCTAAGGTAGAAAATAGAGGATGGCAGCATCGGCTTCCCTGGGATTGGTGGGCCAAAGTTGAACTTCTTCATCCACGGGGACGACGATTTCCCCCTCCAGCTCGGACTAATGAAGCCGTACTCGGGATAAGGTCTGAACGTGCCAGAGAGAGTGTTCATCTACAGGATTGGACAGGGAAGAAGGGTGGTCGAGAAGGCCTTTGGGCTCCTCACTTCTTGATTCAGGATCTTCCAGAGCCCGATACAGCAGGAGCCCCTGGTGGTGGCCAGGCTGGCCATGGCCTGCCTCGTCCTGCACAATCTACTGAGGATTAGATAATCCACTGGTCAGGCCACTTTGGGGGAGAAGGCCAGCCTTCGATAGTGCTGGAGGACAATGACATTCCACACCATTGCACGAACCCATCGGAGGCAGCTAAAGCACAGAGGGATATTGTTAGGGACTATTTCATGAATGAGGAGCAGGTCGCCGGTCAAATGGACAGAATTTAAAATATTATGCTTTTGTGACTCCTAAATGTAGATGGAGCACTGCAACATTTTAATAACAAAGCATTAGAATAAAAAGTTAAAATCTAGGAAGGAATGACACTGGTGCTCCAATTTACATACTACCTCATGGATTGTGAAACACTTTACAAAGTTATTAAGCAGCCCGTCAGGGGTGCTTATTTGTTTTCACGTAAGTTTGATCACCGCTGCCGCTGGATTATGGTCTCCCTGGAATAACTTCTTGGGCTTTCAAATTTTTCTTTCCTTCTTGTCTTTCTTTAAAACTATAGGGGCGGGAAAATTTTTTGGGATACTTTAAGGAGACCTTAAACTCTACTTAAGGTAACCTTAAGCATTTTTTAAAAACATCTCATCATCGCGTTTCAGAAAAGAATGCACACATCAGTGCTATAAAATTTATCAGGTACATTCTAGACCTACATCCACAGGTCGAAAGGATTTTCTGATCAAACGGACCATAAATGCCTGAATTGGAAGCGTTTGATTTTTGTAAATTTTTAAAAAGTGGGTACCTCAAAAACGGTCAGGATTTTGACGTTTTGTTGGAATGACTTATTCAGCTACTTTTTGATAATCTTTTACATATGCTGAAGTTTTAGCCCTGTATCTGCAATCTTAAGGTCACCTTAATGTCAAAAAGGTGGTTTTAATCCTCCAGTTCACTTAGTTTTTATGTCAGCTGACTTGTCAGTCAGCTGACATTATGGCATCACTCTGCGGCGTCCGCGTCTGTGTATGCGTCCGCGTGACAAACTTCTTCTCCAAAACTACAAGACCCAGAGACATGCTGTTTTTTTTAAAAGATACCTTAACTATCCAGGATGATAAATCGTAAAATTCATGCAGATCTGTCTGTTCGTCTGTTTGCCAGAGCCATTACAAGTGAGGTACCCCCACCCAAATTGTGAAAATTTCAACACTTGATCACAATTTTCTCATTCACTATTGCAGGGATTTTTCTCATATCTTGCATAGATGTAATAGGCCACTAGTAGAGTACCTTGTGTGAATATAAGACCTGGATCTGTCTTAATTTTTTTTTAATTAATTTTTAAAATAATTTTTAATGCAATAAAATTCATGAAATCATGCGCTAAATCAATTATAACTTGAAAAGTATTGCATTTAGAGCATTTTATTAAAATATGTTATTCAGCTACTTTTTCCATAGCTACAACATGGTGAGTAACTTGGGTGTCTATCTCAATAGCTAAGTGAGTAATAGCTACTTTTGGACTTTCAGTAACTTCCATCATGAGTAAAATCACTTGTAACTTGAAAACTATTGCATTTAGAGAATTTTGTGTAAGTATGTTATTCAGCTACTTTTGGGTCAGCTATAACATAGTAAAATTTCAGACCTGTAGCTCATGGCATAGCTGAGTAATAGCTACTTTTAGGTTATCACTGTAGCGTAAATCACTTATAACTTGAAAAGTATTGTATTTAGAGTATTTAGTTTCATATGTTATTCACCTACTTTTGGGTCAGCTATAACATAGTAAAATTTCAGACCTGTAGCTCATGGCATAGCTGAGTAATAGCTACTTTCAGGTTATCACTGTTGAGTAAATCACTTATAACTTGAAAACTATTGCATTTACAGTAATTTGTATATGTTATTCAGCTACTTTTGGGTCAGCTATAACATAGTAAAATTTCAGACCTGTAGCTCATGGCATAGCCAAAGTCAAAGTCAAAGTTGGGGTTTTAAGTCCCGTTCAACAGCCAGGGTCATATTGGGACAGGTCCTCAGAATTGCCACTTGTGGGACTCGAACCCACAGAGGTGACAGCCTATGATTAGATGCCAAACTTGCTAACCACTAGGCCACTGAGGACCCTCTCATGGCATAGCTGAGTAATAGCTACTTTCAGGTTATCACTGTTGAGTAAATCACTTATAACTTGAAAACTATTGCATTCACAGTAATTTGTTTGTATATGTTATTCAGCTACTTTTGGGCCAGCTATAACATAGTAAAATTTCAGACCTGTAGCTCATGGCATAGCTGAGTAATAGCTACTTTTAGGTTATCACTGTTGAGTAAATCACTTATAATTTGAAAAGTATTGTATTTAGAGAATTTAGTTTCATATGTTATTCACCTATTTTGGGGCAAGCTATACCATGGTAAAATTCCAGACCAATGGCTCATTGCTTAGCTGAGTAATAGCTACTTTGAGGTTCTTACTCAACACTAAATCATTTATTACGTGAAAAGTATTGCATTTAGAGCATTTTATTATCTCCCACCGGGCTTTAGCCCGGGAGGGAGATTATGAAATGATGCCTGTGTGTGCGTGCATGCGTGCGTGTGTGCGTGCGTGCGTTAGTTAGTCACGCAGATTCCTCCAAAACTACTACAGCTACAGATTTTTTGTAAATTAATTGTCCCAATGAATTTTCACGCCCTCGAAAATTTTTTTGGTTTTATGAACTTAGGCCTAAAGATAACTGAGTAATAGCTATCTTAGCTACTTGGAGTAAAGGGCTCATAACTCAAAAACTATTGCAGTTACAACTTTTTCTTCAAATATGTTGTTCAGCTACTTTGTCCTTAGCTATAAGATGGTACATAGTTTGGGGTCCCATTGCATGCCATAAGTGAGTAATAGCTATTTTCTCATTTGTAGCTAAATAACAAAAGGAGTAAATGTCAAATATCTTCAAAAGTATTAGAGTTACAGAAATCTTTTCAAATATGTTGTTCATCTACTTTTTGGTAAGCTATCACCTAGTAAAGTTTCAGACCTGTTGCACCTTGGATAGCTGAGTAATAGCTACTTTGAAATTCTGACTGTTGAGTAAAGCCATTGTAACTCCAAAACTATTGCAGTTAGAGTGTTTTCCTAAAATATGTTGTTCAGCTACTTTGTCCTTAGCTATAAGATGGTACATAGTTTGGGGTTCTATTGCATGCCATAAGTGAGTAATAGCTATTTTCTCATTTGTAGCTAAATAACAAAAGAAGTAAATGCCAAATATCTTCAAAAGTATTAGAGTTACAGAAATCTTTTCAAATATGTTATTCATCTACTTTTGGGTAAGCTATCACATAGTTAAGTTTCAGACCTGTTGCACCATGGATAGCTGAGTAATAGCTACTTTCAAATTCCGACTGTTGAGTAAAGCCATTGTATCTCCAAAACTATTGCAGTTACAGTGTTTTCCTAAAATATGTTGTTCAGCTACTTTGTCCTTAGCTATAAGATGGTACATAGTTTGGGGTTCTATTGCATGTCATAAGTGAGTAATAGCTATTTTCTCATTTGTAGCTAAATAACAAAAGAAGTAAATGTCAAATATCTTCAAAAGTATTAAAGTTAGTGAAATCTTTTCAAATATGTTGTCCATCTACTTTTTGGTAAGCTATCACATAGTAAAGTTTCAGACCTGTTGAACCTTTGATAGCTGAGTAATAGCTACTTTCAAATTCCGACTGTTGAGTAAAGCCATTGTAACTCCAAAACTATTGCAGTTAGAGTGTTTTCCTAAAATATGTTGTTCAGCTACTTTGTCCTTAGCTATAAGATGGTACATAGTTTGGGGTTCTATTGCATGCCATAAGTGAGTAATAGCTATTTTCTCATTTGTAGCTAAATAACAAAAGAAGTAAATGTCAAATATCTTCAAAAGTATTAAAGTTAGGGAAATCTTTTCAAATATGTTGTCCATCTACTTTTTGGTAAGCTATTAAATAGTAAAGTTTCAGACCTGTTGAACCTTTGATAGCTGAGTCATAGCTACTTTCAAATTCCGACTGTTGAGTAAAGCCATTGTATCTCCAAAACTATTGCAGTTAGAGTGTTTTCCTAAAATATGTTGTTCAGCTACTTTGTCCTTAGATATAAGATGGTACATAGTTTGGGGTTCTATTGCGTGCCATAAGTGAGTAATAGCTATTTTCTCATTTGTAGCTAAATAACAAAAGAAGTAAATGTCAAATATCTTCAAAAGTATTAAAGTTAGGGAAATCTTTTCAAATATGTTGTCCATCTACTTTTTGGTAAGCTATCACATAGTAAAGTTTCAGACCTGTTGAGTCTTTGATAGCTGAGTAATAGCTACTTTGAAATTCTGACTGTTGAGTAAAGCCATTGTAACTCCAAAACTATTGCAGTTAGAGTGTTTGCCTAAAATATGTTGTTCAGCTACTTTGTCCTTAGCTATAAGATGGTACATAGTTTGGGGTTCTATTGCATGCCATAAGTGAGTAATAGCTATTTTCTCATTTGTAGCTAATTGAGAGCTTTCACTTGGTGAAGTTTCAGACCCTTAGCTAATTACTCACCTACTCAAAATGAGTAAATGCGAATTATCTCTAAAAGTATTGCAGATAGCCAATTTTTCTCAAATAACTCATTCACCTACTTTTGGGAGAGCTTTCACTTGGTCAAGTTTCAGACCCGTAGCTAATTACTCACCTACTCAAAATGAGTAAATGCGAATTATCTCTAAAAGTATTGCAGATAGCCAATTTTTGTCAAATAACTCATTCACCTACTTTTGAGAGAGCTTTCACTTGGTGAAGTTTCAGACCTGTAGCTAATTATTCACCTACTCAAAATGAGTAAATGCAAATTATCTGTAAAGGTATTGCAGATAGCCAATTTTTCTCAAATAACTCATTCACCTACTTTTGGGAGAGCTTTCACTTGGTGAAGTTTCAGACCCATAGCTAATTACTCACCTACTCAAAATGAGTAAATGCGAATTATCTCTAAAAGTATTGCAGATAGCCAATTTTTCTCAAATAACTCCTTCACCTACTTTTGGGAGAGCTTTCACTTGGTGAAGTTTCAGACCCATAGCTAATTATTCACCTACTCAAAATGAGTAAATGTGAATTATCTGTAAAAGTATTGCAGATAGCCAATTTTTCTCAAATAACTCATTCACCTACTTTTGGGAGAGCTTTCACTCTGTGAAGTTTCAGACCCATAGCTATTTATTCACCTACTCAAAATGAGTAAATGCTAATTATCTGTAAAAGTATTGCGGATACCCAATTTTTATCAAATACTCATTCATCTACTTGTGGGAGAGCTTTCACATGGTGAAGTTTCAAACACCATAGCTAATTACTCACCTACTCAAAATGAGTAAATGCGAATTATCTCTAAAAGTATTGCAGATAGCCAATTTTTCTCAAATAACTCATTCACCTACTTTTGGGAGAGCTTTCACTTGGGGAAGTTTCAGACCCATAGATAATTATTCACCTACTCAAAATGAGTAAATATGAATTATCTCTTAATAGTATTGGAGATAGCCAATTTTTCTCAAATAACTCATTCACCTACTTTTGGAAGAGCTTTCACACAGGAAAATGAAAAATTGTGAATATCTCGGAAAAGCTATTTCTTCTGCTTTAATGCTCGGCAGGAGATACACACCGCGGCAGTGGTCTTGACAAAAATTTTTGTCTCCCCAAAAATGGTGGCCATTTTGAATTTTTAAAGTTTTTGCAAAACACAAAAATGCTTATATCTCGAAAACCGTGCTATATGGAGCGAACTCAACAAAATTTTTGACCTGCTGGGTATCTCTGCAGAGTAGCCATGCCAATTTTCAAAATATTTTTGTCTCGCCAAATATAGCGGACATTTTTAATTTTTTTATTTTTTGCAAAACACAAAAATGCTTATATCTTGAAAACCGTGCTAGATAGAGCAGACTGCGCTGACTTTGGTTGCCACAACAGTATAAGGCTAGAAACGAAGCATTTTCTTAATACTTTAGCACTCACCTTTATATCCTTTTCGGGACGCTTTGTTTTTGCTATGCAAAAACATTATCTTTTTTTTTGCGAGCGATCCTCTAGTTAGATTTTGGCATTGATTGGTTAAAAAATGGCGGAGTAATTAATGATTAATTAATCATTATGAATTTTCCAAATAAGGAAAACACAAAAATGCTTATAACTCAAAAACCGTGCTAGATAGAGCGATTTCGACAAAATTTTTGACCCGCAGGGTATTTCTGCAGAGTAGCTATCCCAATTTTGAAAAAAATTTTGTCTCGCCAAAAATGGCGGCCATTTTGAATTTTTCGCCAAAAATGCAAAACACAAAAATGCTAGTATCGCGAAAACTGTGCTAGATGGCGAATTATCTCTTAAAATTTTTGCAGATAGCCAATTTTTCTCAAATAATTCATTCACCTACTTTTGGAAGAGCTTTCGCATGGTGAAGTTTCAGACCCATAGCTAATTACTCACCTACTGAAAATGAGTAAATGCGAATTATCTCCAAAAGTATTGCAGATACCCAATTTTTTGTCAAATAACTCATTCATCTACTTTTGGGAGAGCTTTCACTTGAAGTTTCAGACCTGTAGCTAATTATTCACCTACTCAAAATGAGTAAATGCTAATTATCTGTAAAAGTATTGTGGATACCCAATTTTTATCAAATAACTGATTCATCTACTTTTGGGAGAGCTTTCACATGGTGAAGTTTCAGACCCGTTGGTAATTACTCACCTACTCAAAATGAGTAAATGCGAATTATCTCTAAAAGTATTGCAGATAGCCAATTTTTCTCAAAGAACTCATTCATCTACTTTTGGAAGAGCTTTCACTTGATGAAGTTTCAGACCCGTAGCTAATTGTATCCCCGACGCGAAGCGGGGATACTATGGATTCATCATCGTCCGCGCCCTCGTCCGCGTCCGCAGAGATTTCTTGTTAGCGTCCTACAGTCCACATTTCTTTCCGGATTTCTTTCATATTTGGCAGGTGGCTTGATATGGTAGAGGACTCGCCACCCTATCTTTTTGGTAGGCTTTATGTCTAAATTAGGCCTGTGGTAGACAAAAATGTGGAATATTGCTTGTTAGCGACCTACAGTCCACATTTCTTTCCAGATTTCTTTCATATTTGGCAGGTGGCTTGGTATGCTAGAGGACTCGCCACCCTATCTTTTTGGTAGGCTTTATGTCTAAATTAGGCCTCTGGTAGATAAAAATGTCTAAAATGCATTAAAATTCATGAAATCATGCACTAAATCGCTTGTAACTTGAAAAGTGTTGCATTTAGAGCATTTTGTTAAAATATGTTATTCAGATACTTTTTTCATAGCTACAACATGGTGAGTAACTTGGGTGTCTGTCTCAATAGCTAAGTGAGTAATAGCTACTTTTGGGCTTTTCAGTAACTTCCATCGTGAGTAAAATCACTTGTAACTTGAAAACTATTGCATTTAGAGTATTTTGTTTCAATAGGTTATTCAGCTATTTTTGGGTCAGCTATAACATAGTAAAATTTCAGACCTGTAGCTCATGGCATAGCTGAGTAATAGCTACTTTTAAGTTATCACTGTTGAGTAAATTGCTTATAACTTCAAAAGTATTACATTTAGAGTATTTTGTTTCAATATGTTATTCACCTATTTCGGAGTCAGCTATAACATAGTGAAGTTCCAGACCTGTGGCTCATTGCATAGCTGAGTAATAGCTACTTTGAAGTTCACACTGTTGAGTAAATCAGTTGTAATTGGAAAACTATTGCATTTACAGAAATTTGTGTAAATATGTTATTCAGCTACTTTTGGGTCAGCTATAACATAGTGAAATTACAGACCTGTAGCTCATGGCACAACTGAGCAATAGCTATTTTCAGGTACTGACTGTTGAGTAAATGACTTGTAACTTGAAAAATATTGCATTTGGAGTATTTTGTTAAAATATGTTGTTCACCTACTTTTGGGTCAGCTATAACGTCGTGAAATTACAGACTTATAGCTCATGGCATAGCTGAGCAATAGCTATTTTCAGGTTCTCACTATTGAGTAAATCAGTTGTAACTTGAAAACTATTGCATTTACAGTATTTTGCTTAAATATGTTGTTCACCTAATTTTGGGTCAGCTATAACATAGAAAAAATTCAGACATGTAGCTCATTGCATAGCTGAGTAATAGCTACTTTGAGGTTATCACTGTTGAGTAAATCAGTTATAACATGAAAACTATTACATTTACAGTATTTTGTTTAAATATGTTATTCACATAATTTTTGGTCAGCTATAACAGAGTGAAATTGCAGACCTCTATGTCATGGCATAGCTTACCAATATCTACTTTCAGGTTCTCACTGTTGAGTAAATCATTATATCCACTGGATAGCCGCAGTGTGTAGAGAGATTTCACCATTACCGCTCTAACGAAAAAAATATTATAGCTAGCCTTCTCAAGTTTGCAAGGTATATTAGAGGGTGCACCACAGTATTCTATTGGTAGGCTTTATGTCTAAATTAGGCCTGTGGCTAAATTACTTGCCTACTAAAAATGAGTAATTCTGCATTTTCTCTAAAAGTATTGCAGATAGCAAATTTTTCTTAAATAACTCATTCACCTACTTTTGGGAGAGCTTTCACATGCTGAAGTTCCAGACCTGTAGCTAATTACTCACCTACTCAAAATGAGTAAATGCGAATTATCTCTAAAAGTATTGCAGATAGCCAATTTTTCTCAAATAACTCATTCACCTACTTTTGGGAGAGCTTTCACTTGGTGAAGTTTCAGACCCGTAGGTAATTACTCACCTACTGAAAATGAGTAAATTGAAATTATCTCTAAAAGTATTCCAGATAGCCAATTTTTGTCAAATAACTCCTTCACCTACTTTTGGGAGAGCTTTCACTTGCTAAAGTTTCAGACCTGTAGCTAATTATTCACCTACTCAAAATGAGTAAATGCTAATTATCTCTAAAAGTATTGCAGATATCCAATTTTTATCAAATAACTCATTCATCTACTTTTGGGAGAGCTTTCACATGGTGAAGTTTCAGACCCATAGCTAATTATTCACCTACTCAAAATGAGTAAATGCAAATTATCTCTAAAAGTATTCCAGATAGCCAATTTTTGTCAAATAACTCCTTCACCTACTTTGGGGAGACCTTTCACTTGGTGAAGTTTCAGACCTGTAGCTAATTATTCACCTACTCAAAATGAGTAAATGCGAATTATCTCTAAAAGTATTGCAGATAGCCAATTTTTCTCAAATAACTCATTCACCTACTTTTGGGAGAGCTTTCACTTGGTGAAGTTTCAGACCCGTAGGTAATTACTCACCTACTGAAAATGAGTAAATGCAAATTATCTCTAAAAGTATTCCAGATAGCCAATTTTTGTCAAGTAACTCCTTCACCTACTTTTGGGAGACCTTTCACTTGGTGAAGTTTCAGACCAGTAGCTAATTATTCACCTACTCAACATGAGTAAATACTAATTATCTCTAAAAGTATTGCAGATATCCAATTTTTATCAAATAACTCATTCATCTACTTTTGGGACAGCTTTCACATGGTGAAGTTCCACACCTGTAGGTAATTACTCACCTACTGAAAATGAGTAAATTTGAATTATCTCTAAAAGTATTGTAGGTAGCCAATTTTTCTCAAATAACTCATTCGCCTACTTTTGAGAGAGCTTTCACTTGGTGAAGTTTCAGACCCGTAGCTAATTACTCACCTACTCAAAATGAGTAAATGCGAATTATCTCTAAAAGTATTGCAGATAGCCAATTTTTCTCAAATAACTCATTCACCTACTTTTGGGAGAGCTTTCACTTGGTCAAGTTTCAGACCCGTAGCTAATTACTCACCTACTCAAAATGAGTAAATGCGAATTATCTCTAAAAGTATTGCAGATAGCCAATTTTTGTCAAATAACTCATTCACCTACTTTTGAGAGAGCTTTCACTTGGTGAAGTTTCAGACCTGTAGCTAATTATTCACCTACTCAAAATGAGTAAATGCAAATTATCTGTAAAGGTATTGCAGATAGCCAATTTTTCTCAAATAACTCATTCACCTACTTTTGGGAGAGCTTTCACTTGGTGAAGTTTCAGACCCATAGCTAATTACTCACCTACTCAAAATGAGTAAATGCGAATTATCTCTAAAAGTATTGCAGATAGCCAATTTTTCTCAAATAACTCCTTCACCTACTTTTGGGAGAGCTTTCACTTGGTGAAGTTTCAGACCCATAGCTAATTATTCACCTACTCAAAATGAGTAAATGTGAATTATCTGTAAAAGTATTGCAGATAGCCAATTTTTCTCAAATAACTCATTCACCTACTTTTGGGAGAGCTTTCACTCTGTGAAGTTTCAGACCCATAGCTATTTATTCACCTACTCAAAATGAGTAAATGCTAATTATCTGTAAAAGTATTGCGGATACCCAATTTTTATCAAATACTCATTCATCTACTTGTGGGAGAGCTTTCACATGGTGAAGTTTCAAACACCATAGCTAATTACTCACCTACTCAAAATGAGTAAATGCGAATTATCTCTAAAAGTATTGCAGATAGCCAATTTTTCTCAAATAACTCATTCACCTACTTTTGGGAGAGCTTTCACTTGGGGAAGTTTCAGACCCATAGATAATTATTCACCTACTCAAAATGAGTAAATATGAATTATCTCTTAATAGTATTGCAGATAGCCAATTTTTCTCAAATAACTCATTCACCTACTTTTGGAAGAGCTTTCACACAGGAAAATGAAAAATTGTGAATATCTCGGAAAAGCTATTTCTTCTGCTTTAATGCTCGGCAGGAGATACACACCGCGGCAGTGGTCTTGACAAAAATTTTTGTCTCCCCAAAAATGGTGGCCATTTTGAA
The DNA here is from genome assembly GCA_964017235.1 of Sabellastarte sp. h YS-2021. NCBI lineage: Eukaryota > Metazoa > Annelida > Polychaeta > Sabellida > Sabellidae > Sabellastarte > Sabellastarte sp. h YS-2021. The sequence continues at coordinate 148,033,744 of OZ024931.1, forward strand.
TTTTTAAAGTTTTTGCAAAACACAAAAATGCTTATATCTCGAAAACCGTGCTATATGGAGCGAACTCAACAAAATTTTTGACCTGCTGGGTATCTCTGCAGAGTAGCCATGCCAATTTTCAAAATATTTTTGTCTCGCCAAATATAGCGGACATTTTTAATTTTTTTATTTTTTGCAAAACACAAAAATGCTTATATCTTGAAAACCGTGCTAGATAGAGCAGACTGCGCTGACTTTGGTTGCCACAACAGTATAAGGCTAGAAACGAAGCATTTTCTTAATACTTTAGCACTCACCTTTATATCCTTTTCGGGACGCTTTGTTTTTGCTATGCAAAAACATTATCTTTTTTTTTGCGAGCGATCCTCTAGTTAGATTTTGGCATTGATTGGTTAAAAAATGGCGGAGTAATTAATGATTAATTAATCATTATGAATTTTCCAAATAAGGAAAACACAAAAATGCTTATAACTCAAAAACCGTGCTAGATAGAGCGATTTCGACAAAATTTTTGACCCGCAGGGTATTTCTGCAGAGTAGCTATCCCAATTTTGAAAAAAATTTTGTCTCGCCAAAAATGGCGGCCATTTTGAATTTTTCGCCAAAAATGCAAAACACAAAAATGCTAGTATCGCGAAAACTGTGCTAGATGGCGAATTATCTCTTAAAATTTTTGCAGATAGCCAATTTTTCTCAAATAATTCATTCACCTACTTTTGGAAGAGCTTTCGCATGGTGAAGTTTCAGACCCATAGCTAATTACTCACACCTACTGAAAATGAGTAAATGCGAATTATCTCCAAAAGTATTGCAGATACCCAATTTTTTGTCAAATAACTCATTCATCTACTTTTGGGAGAGCTTTCACTTGAAGTTTCAGACCTGTAGCTAATTATTCACCTACTCAAAATGAGTAAATGCTAATTATCTGTAAAAGTATTGTGGATACCCAATTTTTATCAAATAACTGATTCATCTACTTTTGGGAGAGCTTTCACATGGTGAAGTTTCAGACCCGTTGGTAATTACTCACCTACTCAAAATGAGTAAATGCGAATTATCTCTAAAAGTATTGCAGATAGCCAATTTTTCTCAAAGAACTCATTCATCTACTTTTGGAAGAGCTTTCACTTGATGAAGTTTCAGACCCGTAGCTAATTGTATCCCCGACGCGAAGCGGGGATACTATGGATTCATCATCGTCCGCGCCCTCGTCCGCGTCCGCAGAGATTTCTTGTTAGCGTCCTACAGTCCACATTTCTTTCCGGATTTCTTTCATATTTGGCAGGTGGCTTGATATGGTAGAGGACTCGCCACCCTATCTTTTTGGTAGGCTTTATGTCTAAATTAGGCCTGTGGTAGACAAAAATGTCTAAAATGTGGAATATTGCTTGTTAGCGACCTACAGTCCACATTTCTTTCCAGATTTCTTTCATATTTGGCAGGTGGCTTGGTATGCTAGAGGACTCGCCACCCTATCTTTTTGGTAGGCTTTATGTCTAAATTAGGCCTCTGGTAGATAAAAATGTCTAAAATGCATTAAAATTCATGAAATCATGCACTAAATCGCTTGTAACTTGAAAAGTGTTGCATTTAGAGCATTTTGTTAAAATATGTTATTCAGATACTTTTTTCATAGCTACAACATGGTGAGTAACTTGGGTGTCTGTCTCAATAGCTAAGTGAGTAATAGCTACTTTTGGGCTTTTCAGTAACTTCCATCGTGAGTAAAATCACTTGTAACTTGAAAACTATTGCATTTAGAGTATTTTGTTTCAATAGGTTATTCAGCTATTTTTGGGTCAGCTATAACATAGTAAAATTTCAGACCTGTAGCTCATGGCATAGCTGAGTAATAGCTACTTTTAAGTTATCACTGTTGAGTAAATTGCTTATAACTTCAAAAGTATTACATTTAGAGTATTTTGTTTCAATATGTTATTCACCTATTTCGGAGTCAGCTATAACATAGTGAAGTTCCAGACCTGTGGCTCATTGCATAGCTGAGTAATAGCTACTTTGAAGTTCACACTGTTGAGTAAATCAGTTGTAATTGGAAAACTATTGCATTTACAGAAATTTGTGTAAATATGTTATTCAGCTACTTTTGGGTCAGCTATAACATAGTGAAATTACAGACCTGTAGCTCATGGCACAACTGAGCAATAGCTATTTTCAGGTACTGACTGTTGAGTAAATGACTTGTAACTTGAAAAATATTGCATTTGGAGTATTTTGTTAAAATATGTTGTTCACCTACTTTTGGGTCAGCTATAACGTCGTGAAATTACAGACTTATAGCTCATGGCATAGCTGAGCAATAGCTATTTTCAGGTTCTCACTATTGAGTAAATCAGTTGTAACTTGAAAACTATTGCATTTACAGTATTTTGCTTAAATATGTTGTTCACCTAATTTTGGGTCAGCTATAACATAGAAAAAATTCAGACATGTAGCTCATTGCATAGCTGAGTAATAGCTACTTTGAGGTTATCACTGTTGAGTAAATCAGTTATAACGTGAAAACTATTACATTTACAGTATTTTGTTTAAATATGTTATTCACATAATTTTTGGTCAGCTATAACAGAGTGAAATTGCAGACCTCTATGTCATGGCATAGCTTACCAATATCTACTTTCAGGTTCTCACTGTTGAGTAAATCATTGTATCCACTGGATAGCCGCAGTGTGTAGAGAGATTTCACCATTACCGCTCTAACGAAAAAAATATTATAGCTAGCCTTCTCAAGTTTGCAAGGTATATTAGAGGGTGCACCACAGTATTCTATTGGTAGGCTTTATGTCTAAATTAGGCCTGTGGCTAAATTACTTGCCTACTAAAAATGAGTAATTCTGCATTTTCTCTAAAAGTATTGCAGATAGCAAATTTTTCTTAAATAACTCATTCACCTACTTTTGGGAGAGCTTTCACATGCTGAAGTTCCAGACCTGTAGCTAATTACTCACCTACTCAAAATGAGTAAATGCGAATTATCTCTAAAAGTATTGCAGATAGCCAATTTTTCTCAAATAACTCATTCACCTACTTTTGGGAGAGCTTTCACTTGGTGAAGTTTCAGACCCGTAGGTAATTACTCACCTACTGAAAATGAGTAAATTGAAATTATCTCTAAAAGTATTCCAGATAGCCAATTTTTGTCAAATAACTCCTTCACCTACTTTTGGGAGAGCTTTCACTTGCTAAAGTTTCAGACCTGTAGCTAATTATTCACCTACTCAAAATGAGTAAATGCTAATTATCTCTAAAAGTATTGCAGATATCCAATTTTTATCAAATAACTCATTCATCTACTTTTGGGAGAGCTTTCACATGGTGAAGTTTCAGACCCATAGCTAATTATTCACCTACTCAAAATGAGTAAATGCAAATTATCTCTAAAAGTATTCCAGATAGCCAATTTTTGTCAAATAACTCCTTCACCTACTTTGGGGAGACCTTTCACTTGGTGAAGTTTCAGACCTGTAGCTAATTATTCACCTACTCAAAATGAGTAAATGCGAATTATCTCTAAAAGTATTGCAGATAGCCAATTTTTCTCAAATAACTCATTCACCTACTTTTGGGAGAGCTTTCACTTGGTGAAGTTTCAGACCCGTAGGTAATTACTCACCTACTGAAAATGAGTAAATGCAAATTATCTCTAAAAGTATTCCAGATAGCCAATTTTTGTCAAGTAACTCCTTCACCTACTTTTGGGAGACCTTTCACTTGGTGAAGTTTCAGACCAGTAGCTAATTATTCACCTACTCAACATGAGTAAATACTAATTATCTCTAAAAGTATTGCAGATATCCAATTTTTATCAAATAACTCATTCATCTACTTTTGGGACAGCTTTCACATGGTGAAGTTCCACACCTGTAGGTAATTACTCACCTACTGAAAATGAGTAAATTTGAATTATCTCTAAAAGTATTGTAGGTAGCCAATTTTTCTCAAATAACTCATTCGCCTACTTTTGAGAGAGCTTTCACTTGGTGAAGTTTCAGACCCGTAGCTAATTATTCACCTCAAAATGAGTAAATGCGAATTATCTCTACAAGTATTGCAGATAGCCAGTATTTCTCAAATAACTCATTAATATGAAAACAACTTATAGGAAGTCATGGGCTGCAAATCTGCAGATTTGACCTTGGGCCCCTCCTGCTTATTATTGGTCCTAGAGGTTTGTAATGTGAAAACGACTTATAGGAAATCATGGGCTGCGAATCTTTTGATGTGGTCAGACTTCACCTTGGGCCCCTGGTACAGGGTCAAATAAGGGTAGCCAAACTTAAAAGTGCTTTCAGCTTGCTTATTAACGAAAAATGCTTTTTATCTTCGAAACTATGTTAGTTGGCCTTTGTCGGGGGATACATCCGGCATCTGGCCACAGATGCGTCCTTTTTCTAGTTATTCACCTGCTCAAAATGAGTAAATGCTAATTACTCTAAAAGTATTGCAGATACCCAATTTTTATCAAATAACTTATTCATCTACTTTTGGGAAAGCTTTCACATGGTGAAGTTCCAGACCCGTAGGTAATTACTCACCTACTCAAAATGAGTAAATGCGAATTATCTCTAGAAGTATTGCAGATGGCCAATTTCTCTCTAATAACTCGTTCACCTACTTTTGGGAGAGCTTTCACATGGCGAAGTTTCAGACCCGTAGATATTTACTCACCTACTCAAAATGAGTAAATGCGAATTATCTCTTAAAAGTATTGCAGATAGCCAATTTTTATCAAATAAATGATTCACCTATTTTTGCAAGAGCTTTCACATGGTGCCAATTTTTATCAAATAAATGATTCACCTACTTTTGCAAGAGCTTTCACATGGTGAAGTTTCAGACCCATAGCTAATTACTCACCTACTCAAAATGAGTAAATGCGAATTATCTCTAAAAGTATTGCAGATAGCCAATTTTTCTCAAATAACTTATTCATCTACTTTTGGGAGAGCTTTCGCATGGTGAAGTTCCAAACCCGTAGGTAATTATTCACCTACTCAAAATGAGTAAATGCTAATTATCTCTAGAAGTATTGCAGGTAGCCAATTTCTCTCAAATAACTCATTCATCTACTTTTGGGAGAGCTGTCACATGGTGAAGTTTCAGACCCATAGCCAATTACTCACCTACTCAAAATGAGTAAATGCGAATTACCTCTAAAAGTATAGCAGATAGCTAATTTTTCTCAAATAACTCATTCACCTACTTTTGGGAGAGCTTTCACATGGGGAAGTTTCAGACCCGTAGATAATTACTCACCAACTCAAAATGAGTAAATGCTAATTATCTCTTAAAAGTATTGCACATAGCCAATTTTTCTCAAATAACTCATTCACCTACTTTTGGAAGAACTTTCACATGGTGAAGTTTCATACCCATAGGTAATTACTCACCCACTCAAAATGAGTAAATGCGAATTATCTCTAAAAGTATTGCAGATAGCGACGAAATTTTTGACCTACAGGGTATCTCTGCAGAGTAGCCATGCCAATTTTCAAATAAATTTTGTCTCGCAAAAAATGGCGGCCATTTTGAATTTTCGAATTTTTCGCAAAAATTGCAAAACATAAAAATGCTTATATCTCGAAAACCGTGCTAGATAGAGCGATTTCGACGAAATTTTTGACCCACAGGGTATCTCTGCAGAGTAGCCATGCCAATTTTCAAAAAAAAATTTCTCGCAAAAAATGGCGGCCATTTTGAATTTTCGAATTTTTCGCAAAATTGCAAAACATAAAAATGCTTATATCTCGAAAACCGTGCTAGATAGAGCGATTTCGACAAAATTTTTGACTCACAGGGTATTTCTGCAGAGTAGCCATGCCAATTTTCAAAAAAATATTCTCTTGCCGAAAATGGCAGCCATTTTGAATTTTCGAATTTTTTGCGCAAAAATTGCAAAACACAAAAATGCTAATATCTCGAAAACCGTGCTACATAGAACGATTTCGATGAAATTTTTGATCTTCAGGTTATCTCCTGAAAGCAGCTATCCCAAAGAGCTTTCACTCAGTGAAGTTTCAGACCTGTAGCTAATTATTCACCTACTCAAAATGAGTAAATGCTAATTATCTCTAAAACTTTTGCGCATACCCAATTTTTATCAAATAACTGATTCATCTACTTTTGGGAGAGCTTTCACTCGGTGAAGTTTCAGACCCGTAGCTAATTATTCACCTACTCAAAATGAGTAAATGCTAATTATCTCAAAACCAATTGCGGATACCCAATTTTTATCAAATAACTCATTCATGTACTTTTGGGAGAGCTTTCACATGGTGAAGTTTCAGACCCGTAGATAATTACTCACCTACTCAAAATGAGTAAATGCGAATTATCTCGTAAAAGTATTGCAGATAGCCAATTTTTATCAAATAAATGATTCACCTACTTTTGCAAGAGCTTTCACATGGTGAAGTTTCAGACCCATAGCTAATTACTCACCTACTCAAAATGAGTAAATGCGAATTATCTCTAAAAGTATTGCAGATAGCCAATTTTTCTCAAATAACTTATTCATCTACTTTTGGGAGAGCTTTCACATGGTGAAGTTCCAGACCCGTAGGTAATTATTCATCTACTCAAAATGAGTAAATGCTAATTATCTCTAGAAGTATTGCAGATAGCCAATTTCTCTCAAATAACTCATTCATCTACTTTTGGGAGAGCTGTCACATGGTGAAGTTTCAGACCCATAGCCAATTACTCACCTACTCAAAATGAGTAAATGCGAATTACCTCTAAAAGTATAGCAGATAGCTAATTTTTCTCAAATAACTCATTCACCTACTTTTGGGAGAGCGCCACATGGTGAAGTTTCAGACCCGTAGATAATTACTCACCTACTCAAAATGAGTAAATGCTAATTATCTCTTAAAAGTATTGCACATAGCCAATTTTTCTCAAATAACTCATTCACCTACTTTTGGAAGAACTTTCACATGGTAAAGTTTCATACCCATAGCTAATTACTCACCTACTCAAAATGAGTAAATGCGAATTATCTCTAAAAGTATTGCAGATAGTGACGAAATTTTTGACCTACAGGGTATCTCTGCAGAGTAGCCATGCCAATTTTCAAATAAATTTTGTCTCGCAAAAAAATGGCGGCCATTTTGAATTTTCGAATTTTTCGCAAAAATTGCAAAACATAAAAATGCTTATATCTCGAAAACCGTGCTAGATAGAGCGATTTCGATGAAATTTTTGACCCACAGGGTATCTCTGCAGAGTAGCCATGCCAATTTTCAAAAAAAAAATTTCTCGCAAAAAATGGCGGCCATTTTGAATTTTCGAATTTTTTGCGCAAAAATTGCAAAACACAAAAATGCTAATATCTCGAAAACCGTGCTACATAGAACGATTTCGATGAAATTTTTGATCTTCAGGTTATCTCCTGAAAGCAGCTATCCCAAAGAGCTTTCACTTAGTGAAGTTTCAGACCTGTAGCTAATTATTCACCTACTCAAAATGAGTAAATGCTAATTATCTCTAAAACTTTTGCGCATACCCAATTTTTATCAAATAACTGATTCATCTACTTTTGGGAGAGCTTTCACTCGGTGAAGTTTCAGACCCGTAGCTAATTATTCACCTACTTAAAATGAGTAAATGCGAATTATCTCAAAACCAATTGCGGATACCCAATTTTTATCAAATAACTCATTCATGTACTTTTGGGAGAGCTTTCACATGGTGAAGTTTCAGACCCGTAGATAATTACTCACCTACTCAAAATGAGTAAATGCGAATTATCTCGTAAAAGTATTGCAGATAGCCAATTTTTATCAAATAAATGATTCACCTACTTTTGCAAGAGCTTTCACATGGTGAAGTTTCAGACCCATAGCTAATTACTCACCTACTCAAAATGAGTAAATGCGAATTATCTCTAAAAGTATTGCAGATAGCCAATTTTTCTCAAATAACTTATTCATCTACTTTTGGGAGAGCTTTCACATGGTGAAGTTCCAGACCCGTAGGTAATTATTCACCTACTCAAAATGAGTAAATGCTAATTATCTCTAGAAGTATTGCAGATAGCCAATTTCTCTCAAATAACTCATTCATCTACTTTTGGGAGAGCTGTCACATGGTGAAGTTTCAGACCCATAGCCAATTACTCACCTACTCAAAATGAGTAAATGCGAATTACATCTAAAAGTATAGCAGATAGCTAATTTTTCTCAAATAACTCATTCACCTACTTTTGGGAGAGCTTTCGCATGGTGAAGTTTCAGACCCGTAGATAATTACTCACCTACTCAAAATGAGTAAATGCGAATTATCTCTAAAAGTATTGCAGATAGCCAATTTTTCTCAAATAACTTATTCATCTACTTTTGGGAGAGCTTTCACATGGTGAAGTTCCAGACCCGTAGGTAATTATTCACCTACTCAAAATGAGTAAATGCTAATTATCTCTAGAAGTATTGCAGATAGTCAATTTCTCTCAAATAACTCATTCATCTACTTTTGGGAGAGCTGTCACATGGTGAAGTTTCAGACCCATAGCCAATTACTCACCTACTCAAAATGAGTAAATGCGAATTACCTCTAAAAGTATAGCAGATAGCTAATTTTTCTCAAACAACTCATTCACCTACTTTTGGGAGAGCTTTCACATGGGGAAGTTTCAGACCCGTAGATAATTACTCACCAACTCAAAATGAGTAAATGCTAATTATCTCTTAAAAGTATTGCACATAGCCAATTTTTCTCAAATAACTCATTCACCTACTTTTGGAAGAACTTTCACATGGTGAAGTTTCATACCCATAGCTAATTACTCACCCACTCAAAATGAGTAAATGCGAATTATCTCTAAAAGTATTGCAGATAGCGACGAAATTTTTGACCTACAGGGTATCTCTGCAGAGTAGCCATGCCAATTTTCAAATAAATTTTGTCTCGCAAAAAATGGCGGCCATTTCGAATTTTCGAATTTTTCGCAAAAATTGCAAAACATAAAAATGCTTATATCTCGAAAACCGTGCTAGATAGAGCGATTTCGACGAAATTTTTGACCCACAGGGTATCTCTGCAGAGTAGCCATGCCAATTTTCAAAAAAAAATTTCTCGCAAAAAATGGCGGCCATTTTGAATTTTCGAATTTTTCGCAAAATTGCAAAACATAAAAATGCTTATATCTCGAAAACCGTGCTAGATAGAGCGATTTCGACAAAATTTTTGACTCACAGGGTATTTCTGCAGAGTAGCCATGCCAATTTTCAAAGAGCTTTCACTCAGTGAAGTTTCAGACCTGTAGCTAATTATTCACCTACTCAAAATGAGTAAATGCTAATTATCTCTAAAACTTTTGCGCATACCCAATTTTTATCAAATAACTGATTCATCTACTTTTGGGAGAGCTTTCACTCGGTGAAGTTTCAGACCCATAGCTAATTATTCACCTACTCAAAATGAGTAAATGCTAATTATCTCAAAACCAATTGCGGATACCCAATTTTTATCAAATAACTCATTCATGTACTTTTGGGAGAGCTTTCACATGGTGAAGTTTCAGACCCGTAGATAATTACTCACCTACTCAAAATGAGTAAATGCGAATTATCTCGTAAAAGTATTGCAGATAGCCAATTTTTATCAAATAAATGATTCACCTACTTTTGCAAGAGCTTTCACATGGTGAAGTTTCAGACCCATAGCTAATTACTCACCTACTCAAAATGAGTAAATGCGAATTATCTCTAAAAGTATTGCAGCTAGCCAATTTTTCTCAAATAACTTATTCATCTACTTTTGGGAGAGCTTTCACATGGTGAAGTTCCAGACCCGTAGGTAATTATTCATCTACTCAAAATGAGTAAATGCTAATTATCTATAGAAGTATTGCAGATAGCCAATTTCTCTCAAATAACTCATTCATCTACTTTTGGGAGAGCTGTCACATGGTGAAGTTTCAGACCCATAGCCAATTACTCACCTACTCAAAATGAGTAAATGCGAATTACCTCTAAAAGTATAGCAGATAGCTAATTTTTCTCAAATAACTCATTCACCTACTTTTGGGAGAGCTTTCACATGGTGAAGTTTCAGACCCGTAGATAATTACTCACCTACTCAAAATGAGTAAATGCTAATTATCTCTTAAAAGTATTGCACATAGCCAATTTTTCTCAAATAACTCATTCACCTACTTTTGGAAGAACTTTCACATGGTGAAGTTTCATACCCATAGCTAATTACTCACCTACTCAAAATGAGTAAATGCGAATTATCTCTAAAAGTATTGCAGATAGTGACGAAATTTTTGACCTACAGGGTATCTCTGCAGAGTAGCCATGCCAATTTTCAAATAAATTTTGTCTCGCAAAAAATGGCAGCCATTTCGAATTTTCGAATTTTTCGCAAAAATTGCAAAACCTAAAAATGCTTATATCTCGAAAACCGTGCTAGATAGAGCGATTTCGATGAAATTTTTGACCCACAGGGTATCTCTGCACAGTAGCCATGCCAATTTTCAAAAAAAAAATTTCTCGCAAAAAATGGCGGCCATTTTGAATTTTCGAATTTTTTGCGCAAAAATTGCAAAACACAAAAATGCTAATATCTCGAAAACCGTGCTACATAGAACGATTTCGATGAAATTTTTGATCTTCAGGTTATCTCCTGAAAGCAGCTATCCCAAAGAGCTTTCACTTAGTGAAGTTTCAGACCTGTAGCTAATTATTCACCCACTCAAAATGAGTAAATGCTAATTATCTCTAAAACTTTTGCGCATACCCAATTTTTATCAAATAACCGATTCATCTACTTTTGGGAGAGCTTTCACTCGGTGAAGTTTCAGACCCGTAGCTAATTATTCACCTACTTAAAATGAGTAAATGCTAATTATCTCAAAACCAATTGCGGATACCCAATTTTTATCAAATAACTCATTCATGTACTTTTGGGAGAGCTTTCACATGGTGAAGTTTCAGACCCGTAGATAATTACTCACCTACTCAAAATGAGTAAATGCGAATTATCTCGTAAAAGTATTGCAGATAGCCAATTTTTATCAAATAAATGATTCACCTACTTTTGCAAGAGCTTTCACATGGTGAAGTTTCAGACCCATAGCTAATTACTCACCTACTCAAAATGAGTAAATGCTAATTATCTCTAGAAGTATTGCAGATAGCCAATTTCTCTCAAATAACTCATTCATCTACTTTTGGGAGAGCTGTCACATGGTGAAGTTTCAGACCCATAGCCAATTACTCACCTACTCAAAATGAGTAAATGCGAATTACCTCCAAAAGTATAGCAGATAGCTAATTTTTCTCAAATAACTCATTCACCTACTTTTGGGAGAGCTTTCACATGGTGAAGTTTCAGACCCGTAGATAATTACTCACCTACTCAAAATGAGTAAATGCTAATTATCTCTTAAAAGTATTGCACATAGCCAATTTTTCTCAAATAACTCATTCACCTACTTTTGGAAGAACTTTCACATGGTGAAGTTTCATACCCATAGCTAATTACTCGCCTACTCAAAATGAGTAAATGCGAATTATCTCTAAAAGTATTGCAGATAGTGACGAAATTTTTGACCTACAGGGTATCTCTGCAGAGTAGCCATGCCAATTTTCAAATAAATTTTGTCTCGCAAAAAATGGCGGCCATTTTGAATTTTCGAATTTTTCGCAAAAATTGCAAAACATAAAAATGCTTATATCTCGAAAACCGTGCTAGATAGAGCGATTTCGATGAAATTTTTGACCCACAGGGTATCTCTGCAGAGTAGCCATGCCAATTTTCAAAAAAAAAATTTCTCGCAAAAAATGACGGCCATTTTGAATTTTCGAATTTTTTGCGCAAAAATTGCAAAACACAAAAATGCTAATATCTCGAAAACCGTGCTGCATAGAACGATTTCGATGAAATTTTTGATCTTCAGGTTATCTCCTGAAAGCAGCTATCCCAAAGAGCTTTCACTCAGTGAAGTTTCAGACCCGTAGCTAATTATTCACCTACTCAAAATGAGTAAATGCTAGTTATCACTAAAACTTTTGCGCATACCCAATTAAATGCACTTATATCATAAATGGTGTGAGATAGAGCTATTTGGAGATAGAGCTATTTGGATGAAATTTTTGATCCCCCAGGGTATCTGCAGAGTCATGTCACATTTTAAAGTCAAAAGGCGTTATCCTATTATAAAAGCCTTATGTCTCGCTTATTGCTCCAAGCCGTGGTGTCCAAGGGTTCAAAATGTGAAAATGACTAATAGGAAATAATGGCCAGCAAATCTTTCCCAAGTGTCAGATTTGACTTTTGACCCCTGCTTGAAGGTCAAGTGAAGTCATTATACTGTAAGACCATATGTGTCCTTTATTTTGATCTTAGGGCTTTGATATGTGAAAACAACTGTAGGAAATCATGACCTGCAAATCTTTTCCAAGTGTGAAATTTAAACTTTGATCCCTGTGTGAAGGTGAAGTGAGATCATTACATTAAAAAGATTAAAAAATGTATCCCTTCATTTTGGTTCTTGGGCTGAAATATGAAAACAACTTATTGGAACTCATGGGCTGGGAATCTTTTCCAAGTGTCATATTTGTTCTTTGACCCCTGCTTCAAGATCAAGTGGGTTCATCATATTTAAAGATGTCTTTACTGAACAAGTATACCTTCAATTTGTGACAGAAAATTGGAGCATTAAATGCAGACTGTAGCTATCTGTGTATTTTGCACTACAGATAAGAATTGAGGAGATAAGAACCAAAAATAATACATTTTGTTTACTTGATATGTGTGATAAATTGCAATAAAGTCAGTAATTACTATGTATTTACTTTATTTTCAGGAAGTATGGCACACTCAAAGCTCCTTGAGACACGAGCATCCCGACTAAATTCCAACAGCAGTTCGGAGAGCTCAAACAGCTCAGAAAATTTGCCTCTAGCTGTGGCAATGACAGATAGAGGGGAAAAGTCAGAGATAGCTCTGTTCATACCGAGGAACTACAACTCAGATTCAATGCAGATAGAAGACGAGAGAATGAAGTCTCACATCCATCAACGTGGGCAATGTCCTGGCCTGAGATCATATACACTGGATAATTCTACATGCAGTGGATGTGAATCTTGTAAGTTTAACAAGAAAGTTACCTGATTAATGGATAGTAAAATTTTAGATAGCCAAAAAGTATATAGCCAGGCCACAGACTTCTTTGCATAAAATTGTTGTATTTTGTCTCTCAAGCATAGGGAAAAATGAAAGATTTTGTTATAAGATGTTTATATCTATCTATAGAAGTCTCCTGTATGCAACTTGAGTGTCACCTAAATCTTATAATAAATCTTATGTGACTATTTTATCGTGTGCACAGTGATGCGTGTATAGATATTGTTAAAATATTATGATTTCTTCTCTTCAAAAACAGAAGGTAGTTTCACAGTGAAAACATTTTTATGATGATGTATATAACATTTTTATAGTTACATAGTTTTCCGAAATATTAATGAATAGGTAACATTTCTTTACACTAACTATCCACAGTAAGGAGGTGCGGAAGTATACAAAAATATAAATGCTGCTCTGTACATACCCCTATATAGGACATACATTTCTTTTGCTGGATCATAAAAGTCAATCTACTAAGATGTCTTCACTTCACAGTTCATCTCTCAGATAATTGTATCCCCGAAAAGCGGGGATACTATGGATCACTCACAGTCATTGTCCGCATCTGCATCCGCAGAGATTTTCTTGTGTTCAACCTACAAGCCACATTTCTTTTGGAATTTCTTTTAAACTTTACAAGTGGCTTACAATGGCTGAGCTCTGGCCACCCTATTGTTTTGGTAGGCCAGGAGTCAAAATTAGGCTCTGGGGAGTCAAAAATGTCTAAAATTTGGACTATTTCTTGTGTTCAAGCTGTAGGGCACAGTTTCTTTCAGATTTATTTTATATTAATGCATGAATTGGTGGGTATGACATCTCGCCACCCTATCTTTTTTGTAGGCCTCGGGTCAAAATCAAGCGAGTAATAGCTATTTTAAGCCCAGGAGTCAAAATTATGCTCTGGGGAGTTCAAAACTTCAATAATTAAGCGGCCCGTTAGGGACGCTTATTTGTTTTCACCAAAGTTCGACTGATCACCGCCGCCGGATTATGGTCTCCCTTGAATAACTTCTTAGCCTTTCAAATTTTTCTTCCCTTCTTATCTTTCTTTAAAACTATAGGGGCGGGAAAAATTTTTGAGATACTTTGCGCAGACCTTAAGCTTTACTTAAGGTAACCTTAAGCATACCTCCAAAACACCTCGTCATCGCGTTTCGGAAAAAAACACACACACCTGTGCTATAAAATTTATCAGGTACATTCTACACCAAATTTCCAAGGTCGGAAAGGATTTTCTCATCAATCGGACCATAGATGCCTGAATGGGAGGCGTTTTATTTTCGTAAATTTTTTAAAAATGGGTACTTGGTCTGTATCTCAAAAATGGTCAGGATTTCGGCGTTTTGTTGGAATAACTTATTCAGCTACTTTTGGATAATCTTTCACATGCCGAAGTTTTAGCCCTGTATCTGCAATTTTAAGGTCACCTTAATGTCAAAAAACGGGGTTTTAGCCCTCCAGTTCACTTAGTTTTTCACTTTTTTCAACCAAACTTGGCACATATATTAAGATTTGTCAAAGGAATATCCTGACTTTATGGTGACCTTAAACTCAAAATGTTAATGGACATTTGGCCTGCTTAAAGTCATCAAATTGGAATAAAATCCTCTGGCTCCTTTCTTTTTCCATTTTTTATATCGAAATTATCACTGGTATTAAACTAGATAAAAATAATACTTATGGTCACCTTAAACTCTCAGTATGAATGGAGTTGTAGTCACCTTAAAGTGAAATAAGGGGGTTTTCAACCTCCAAGTATCTTATTGTTCGACTGACCTCAGTTAAACTTTGCACACTTATAAAGGATGGCAAACCAAAGGGTTATCCTGACTTTAAGGTGACCTTAAACTGTTAATATAATTTTGGCCCCCCTAAAGTCATAACATTTGAATAAAGCCATCAGCTAAACTTTGTACACTTATAAAGGATGACAAAAGGGACATTCTCATTTTATGGTCACCTTAAAGTCACAATATGGATGAAGTTATGGTCACCTTGCAGTGAAATTATGGAGTTTTTAATCTCCAGCTATCGTATTGTTCAGCAGAGCTCGGTTAAATTTGTACACTTTTAAAGATGACATTAGGGACATTCTTATTTTCTTTCCACCTTGGAGTTCCAATACAACTACAGTCATGGCCATCTTGACGTGAAAATGAGGATTTTCAGCCCCTAACTGATTTACTGTTCAGTAACATCAGTTTAACTTGACATTGATTATACTAAAGTAAGATTTTGTATAACATTTCACTTAAAATTCCTGTACTTAAGAGGCTTTGGCCACCTTAACATGATAAATATATACTTCTTGCTCCCTCCTCATTTATTTTAACACTTTTTAAAACCACACCTGGCATATGTATGCTTAAAAATATTTATGCTGTCTGGCAAACCTAATCTCTTAGTGTTTATGAAGTTATGACATCTTCAAAGAAAAAAATGAGCTATTTATGATGCACTGATGTGGTTATTAAGCGTCCCGCAAGGGACGCTTGTTTGTGTATGGGAGAGCTTCCGGCTCCGCCGGCTCCGCTGGCTCCGCCGGCTCCGCATTTTGTTTTCCTTATAACTCTGTAACCGTTAGGCGGATTCTTTTCAAATTTGGCAGGTTTAGGCAGTAGCCCTGGGGAATTTTTTTGAATATGCTGCAGTGACATTTCAACCAATCAGAGAGGTCACATGACCAAAAATGTCTTTTTTCGATGGGGAAGCTTGTCCGGATGATAACTTGAAAGGAATTTTATCAATTCACCTGAAACTTGGCAAATACATTCATTCTATTAAAATCTGGAAATCATTAGATTTTGGCATTGATTGGTCAAGAAATGGCCGAGTAATTAATGATTAATTAATCATTACGAATTTTCCAAATAAGGAAAACACAAAAATGCTTATATCTCGAAAACCGTGCTAGATAGAGCGATTTCGACGAAATTTTTGACGCGCAGGATATCTCTGCGGAGTAGTTTTCCCAATTTTCAAAAAATTTTTGTCTCACCCAAAATGGCGGCCATTTTGAATTTTCGAAATTTTCGCAAAAATTGCAAAACATAAAAATGGTTATATCTCGAAAACCCTGCTAGATAGAGCGATTTCGACGAAATTTTTGACCCACAGGGTATATCTGCAGAGTAGCCATGCCAATTTTCAAAAAAATTTTGTCTCGCCAAAAATGGCGGCCATTTTGAATTTTCGAATTTTTCGTAAAAATTGCAAAACATAAAAATGCTTATATCTCAAAAACCCTGCTAGATAGAGCGATTTTGACGAAATTTTTGACCCGAAGGGTATCTCTGCAGAGTAGCCATGCCAATTTTCAAACAAAAAATTTCTCGCAAAAAATGGCGGCCATTTTGAATTTTCGAATTTTTCGCAAAATTGCAAAACACAAAAATGCTTATATCTCGAAAACCGTGCTAGATAGAGCGATTTCGACGAAATTTTTGACCCACAGGGTATCTCTGCAGAGTAGCCATGCCAATTTTCAAAAAAATTTTGTCTTGCCAAGAATGCCGGCCATTTTGAATTTTCGAATTTTTTGCGCAAAAATTCCAAAACACAAAAATGCTTATATTTCGAAAACCGTGCTACATAGAGCGATTTCGACGAAATTTTTTATCTTCAGGGTATCTCTGCAGAGCAGCTATCCCAAAGAGCTTTCCCTTGGTGAAGTTTCAGACCCATAGCTAATTGCTCACCTACTCAAAAAGAGTAAATGCGAATTACCTCTAAAAGTATTGCAGATGGCCAATTTTTCTCAAATAACTCATTCACCTACTTTTGGGAGAGCTTTCACATGGTGAAGTTTCAGACCCATAGCCAATTATTCACCTACTCAAAATGAGTAAATGCGAATTATTTCTAAAAGTATTGCAGATAGCCAATTTTTCTCAAATAACTCATTCACCTACTTTTGGGAGAGCTTTCACTCTGTGAAGTTTCAGACCCATAGCTAATTATTTACCTACTCAAAATGAGTAAATGCTAATTATCTGTAAAAGTATTGCGGATACCCAATTTTTATCAAATAACTCATTCATCTACTTGTGGGAGAGCTTTCACATGGTGAAGTTTCAGACCCATAGCTAATTACTCACCTACTCAAAATGAGTAAATGCGAATTATCTCTAAAAGTATTGCAGATAGCCAATTTTTCTCAAATAACTCATTCACCTACTTTTGGGAGAGCTTTCACTTGGTGAAGTTTCAGACCCATAGCTAATTACTCACCTACTCAAAATGAGTAAATGCGAATTATCTCTAAAAGTATTGCAGATAGCCAATTTTTCTCAAATAACTCATTCACCTACTTTTGGGAGAGCTTTCACTTGGTGAAGTTTCAGACCCATAGCTAATTACTCACCTACTCAAAATGAGTAAATGCGAATTATCTCATAAAGTATTGCAGATAGCCAATTTTTGTCAAATTAATCATTCACCTACTTTTGGGAGTGCTTTCACTTGGTGAAGTTTCAGACCCATAGCTAATTACTCACCTACTCAAAATGAGTAAATGCGAATTATCTCTAAAAGTATTGCAGATAGCCAATTTTTCTGAAATAACTCATTCACCTACTTTTGGGAGAGCTTTCACTCTGTGAAGTTTCAGACCCATAGCTAATTACTCACCTACTCAAAATGAGTAAATGCGAATTATCTCTAAAAGTATTGCAGATAGCCAATTTTTCTCAAATAACTCATTCACCTACTTTTGTGAGAGCTTTCACTTGGTGAAGTTTCAGCCCCATAGCTAATTACTCACCTACTCAAAATGAGTAAATGCGAATTATCTCTAAAAGTATTGCAGATAGCCAATTTTTCTCAAATAACTCATTCACCTACTTTTGGGAGGGCTTTCACTTGGTGAAGTTTCAGACCCATAGCTACTTTTTCCACAGCTACACCAAGTCCACTAACTTGTTTGGTCTTAATTTTGTGCATTATTGAAGTGTGGAATGGATCATGATCTCCTACTCTTATTCCTAAGCCTAGATTTTTAATTTCAATTGCTAAATCATTCATAAATATTGCAATATATAAACTCATACTTTTCTTTCCCAATAAATCCAGTAACATTTTTCTAGCACTATAGCTTGACTTGTTTGTAACTTGATTTTTCTTGTAAGCAATAACTCTGAAGCAAAATCAGTAACTTTTGAACAAAAAGTCTAACACACTTTGGTTCACTGGATTTTATTAGTGGTTTTGTTAAGTTTTTAGTTGAAGCACAACCAGTAATTTTAAACAATAGTTCTTGAGCATCTTAGTCCACTGCATTCAATTAGTGTTTTATACTTAAGTCTGATACTAATGACATTTTGAACAGAAATGTCTCTGGTCAGTGTACCCTTTCACTTGAGACCTCTTCTCTGAGAACATTACCAAAGAATGTAGGACATACAGAATCCGGGAAAAAAATGCCTCCTGGACAAAATGCCTCACAGAAAAAAATGCCTCCTGGAAAAAATGCCTCCTAGAAAGAATGCCTCCTGGATATTTTGTGACTAGGAAAAAATGGCTCCTGAGAAAAAAAGTTATTTCAACTTGTAAACATGTTACATATGAAACCTATAATGTATAATATCAAAAACATGTTAATTTCAGATATGTACAGTCAAAACCAGAACGTACAATATCGTGAAGTACAAATTACAAATATCTTCTTGAAAGGGTATCCCTTCAGCTGTACTCTGGAGCAGTTTAAAAGCAGGATTTATGGCTGTCAGGTTTCTTGATGAAATAGTTGTGGCCTTTATGGCTTACAATATGCATTCTTATCAAATTACAACATAGGTTATCCCCTCTGTAAGGAGTTGATCGCAGTTAGATGCACTAGGAGGGGCAGAAATGTAATTACAAGAAAAACACGACACCTGTCATAATGGAAACCAGGGATGAGCAGCCAGCCAAAAGAGTGAGAAGCACCAGCAAAACCTTACAAGAGAAACTTACATACCTTTGTACAGCTAAGCAAAATGGGTAAAAGACTGAATTTTTGACAGGCATTGGCGACTATAACACTCAAGTGGAAAAAATGAAGATGCCTCTGAAGTTGTAATGTGAACCTGTAGTGTTATAATACTTGAAAGAACTTTTTTTTCTTAGGAGGTATTTTTCCTGGTCACAAAATATTCAGGAGGCATTCATTCTAGAAGGTATATTTCCTAGGAGGCATATTTTCTAGGAGGCATTTTTTCCAGGAGGCACTTTTTCCGCGCATCGGACATACATTCTTTTGAGAAGTAAATTTCACACCTACAATTTCTCTTCTGCCAAGCTGTGGTCGTTCTTTCATTTGTTAAATATGGTAACATACACAATGCAATAACCTTTACATTTTCTATTCCTTGTGATGCATATCTTCACATCTTTTACGGCTTACTTCACACTTTTTCATCAGGGCCGCTTCGTTTTTGTCAGCAAAAACATTTTTCTAGTTTTGACTTGTAACTTGAAAACTATTGCATTTAGAGAATTCTGTTTAAATATGTTATTTAGCTACTTTTGGGTCAGCTATAACATAGTAAACAGTATTGCAGACCTGTGACTCCTTGCATAGCCAAGTAATAGCTACTTTGAGGTTGTTACTGTTGAGTAAATCAATTATAACTTGAAAACTATTGCAAAAATAGTTTGCATTTAGAGAATTTTGTTTAAATATGTTATTTAGCTACTTTTGGGTCAGCTATAACATAGTAAACAGTATTGCAGACCTGTGACTCCTTGCATAGCCAAGTAATAGCTACTTTGAGGTTGTTACTGTTGAGTAAATCAATTATAACTTGAAAACTATTGCAAAAATTCTTAAAACTCGCTTATTATTGGTCCTAGAGGTTTGAAATGTGAAACCAACCTACAGGAAATCATGGGCTAGGAATCTTTTGATGTGTTCAGATTTGACCTTGGGCCCCTCCTTCAAGGTCAAACGAGGATAGCCAAAGTTAAAAGTGCTTATAACTCGCTTATTATTGGTCCTAGAGGTTTGAAATGTGAAACCAACCTATAGGAAATCATGGGCTAGGAATCTTCTGATGTCATCGAATTTGACCTTGGGCCCCTGTTTTTCAAAAATGTGGTAACTTTTCCTGGTTTAAACTTTCCAGGGATTTCTATACATTTTATCCTTTTTATACTCCCTCTTCAAGGTGAAACAACATTTCTAAAACCCCAAACTGCCTTGGTCTCCTTTGTTAATGCTTCTACAGGTTTGCTATGTTCGGGGATACACCACCAGCTCGCAATAAAGCGAGCGGCCTTTGTCTAGTATATATTGAAGGTATACAAAACATAAAACTGTTTCGGGCCAGCTATTTCTGAATGTACCTACAACAATTCAAATACTTTAAACATGATCAATTTTATCATTACAGGAAGATTGAAAAGAAAATATTGAAAAATGATACAAAATTAATTAATGGTACACACAAAATGGGTCCCAGAAAAAATGCTTTGTCAATGCTTATGGTGTTACAGACAGCATGTTGATGTAGAGTCCGTGCAGTCTAGTTATGGATTTGTTATGGATTTCCTGATGTACACATGGAGATGGCATTGTGTTTTAGATTCAAAACTTCCCTCTTTGTCTCCAAATGACTTTTTTTGTTACTTGCAGGTACTGATGAAGCCAAAGCTCCAGCTGCAGAGAACAAACAGACAGTAAAGCCTCCACTGGTTAAGGTGGGTCATTCTCATGGTTTTCTTTATCTCTCTTGTGGAGGTAAAGCCCCATAAAAATGATTAAATCTTTTTGTGAAAAACCTATAATTTATTTGTACAGAATGCATTTTCCATCAAAATTCATTGCATTTTCCATCAAAATTCATTGGTATTCCAGTGAAAATGTGTTTATAAACATTAAAGTGTAAGAGTACCTTTGTTATTGTTGTCTTTGTTACTATTTTCAAATTTTTATGTCCACCCCACTGGGGGGGACATATTATTTTTGCTTTTCCGGCGTCCAGATGTTTGGTTTCTGCTCATTTGAAGGAAAAGTATTTATCCTATCTTTACCAAATTTGGTACGTGTGTTTATTGGGTTAATAGCTTGCATGGGATTGCTGAAGATAGGTCTATAGCTAACTGAGTAATAGCTACTTAGCTACTTTTGTGTACTTCTTTTGTTTCCGGGCATTTTAAGGAAAAATATTTGACATATCTTTACCAAATTTAGTATGAGCATTACTTAGGTCGATAGCTTGCTTGGGATTGCTTTTAGTGATAATAGCTATATAACTGACTGAGTAATAGCTACTTAGCTACTTTGCCAAAAATGGGAAAAACACAAATTTGCTTCTATCTCCTTAATCATGCAAGATAGAGCGATTTCGTCGAAATTTTCGACCCACAGGGTATCTGAGCAATGTACTTTTGGTAATTTTCAAAAAAATTTCCCCTCCCCAAAAATGGCGGCCATTTTGAATTTTCGAATTTTTGCCAAAAATGGCAAAACATAAATTTCCTTCTATCTCCTTAACCGTGCGAGATAGAGCAATTTCGTCAAAATTTTCGACCCACAGGGTATCTGACAAATGTACTCTTGGCAATTTTCAAAAAATTTTCCTCTCCCCCAAAATGGCGGCCATTTTGAATTTTCGCCAAAACTGGCAAAACACAAATTTGCTTCTATCTCCTTAATTGTGCTAGATAGAGCGATTTCGTCGAAATTTTCGACCCACAGGGTATTTGAGCAGTGTACTCTTGGCAATTTTCAAAAAAATTTCCTCTTCCCACATATGGTGGCCATTTTGAATTTTCGTCAAAAATGGAAAAACACAAATTTGCTCCTATCTCCTTAACCGTGCGAGATAGAGCGATTTCGTCAAAATTTTCGACTAGCAGGATATCTGAGCAATGTACTTTTGGCAACTTTCAACAAATTTTCCCCTCCCCAAAAATGGCGGCCATTTTGAATTTTCGAATTTTTTCCCAAAAAATGGCAAAACACAAATTTCCTTCTATCTCCTTAACTGTGCGAGATAGAGCGATTTCGTTGAAATTTTCGACCCCCAGGGTATCTGAGCAGCTGCATTAAGTTTTTAGCATATTATATTTTACACTTTACAAATTCAGAATATTTATAATGTTATGTGCAAAATATGTAACCTTTAACTTAAAACATGGAATATTATGAAAAAACATACCATAAATTTCCAAAATAATGCCCAGGTTCAAATAAACGCCTGGTTCAAATTAACGCCTGGTACCAAGCACACTGTTTACAATTTATAACACTGTTTTTGTATTTCAAAAGAACGCTGGTTTAATTTAACGCCTGGTCTGATGCCATTTGAAAATAATTAACGCCCGGGCCATATTTTGGAAAAATACGGTATTAACAAACAAATGAGTTATTAATTTCACCAAAACCAAATCAGAAAAGCTAAATGACCTACTTTAAGTTTTCAAGTAACACATAGAACAGAATACTAAATCAGGGTCAGTTATTTCAACAGTAAACAAAGCATACCATGCTCAGATATCACTGCAAAAAAATGTAGCCTGTCACAAGTTCTGGGTTAGTTTTATTGGAATAATTATATGATCCATTTCACTTTCAGTACCAAACATTTTAGACAAATATTTAAGTATTTTGTTTTCATGTTAAACTTGGTAAATACATTATTAGCAACACCTAAAATAAATATTAATTTTATTTTCCAGTGGATTTATACCAATTTTTTGTATTATTATAATTTTCGTCAATGTAAAAAATATGTTTGTAACTCAAAGGCTAGTCTCAGTGTATTGAAATCTGAATAATTTGTTGTGTTTAAACAGCTATAAGTTATTAAGCTTCCCGCAAGGGACACTTGTTTGTGTATGGGAGACCTTCAGGCTCCGCCGGCTCCGCATTTTGTTTTCCTTATAACTCTGTAACCGTTAGGCGGATTCTTTTCAAATTTGGCAGGTTTAGGCAGTAGCCTTGGGGAATTTTTTTGAATATGCTGCAGTGACATTTCAACCAATCAGAGAGGTCACATGACCAAAACTGTCTTTTTTTGATGGGGAAGCTTGTCCGGATGATAACTTGAAAGGAATTTTATCAATTCACCTGAAACTTGGCAAATACATTCATTCTATTAAAATCTGGAAATCATTAGATTTTGGCATTGATTGGTCAAGAAATGGCCGAGTAATTATGTCCACCCCCCTGGGGGGTGGATATATTATTTTTGCTTTTTTCGCCGTCTGATGTCCGATGTCCGTTGTCCGATGTCCGGCGTCCGGCGTCCGATGTCCGGCGTCACGCATGGTTTCCGCTCATTTAAAGGAAAAGTATTAGAGCTATTGTCACCAAATTTGGTATGCAGGCTTATTGGGTCAGTAGCTTGCTTGGGATTGCTTTTGGCTGTTGTACCTCTTTTGCTTACTGAGTAATACTTAAGTACAGCTATTTTCAGTACCCATTGGTTTCCGTGCATTTAAGCCAAAATAATTAAAGATATTTTACTACAATTTTGAATACAAGATTGTTATGTCCATAGCTCGCTTGGTATTGCATTTGGGAATGATAGCTTTGTCAGTACATGAGTAATAGCCATTTAGGTACTTCATTGTGTATTTTCAGTACTACTTTTGAGTAATTTGCTAATATCTCAGAAACCGTAAGAGATAGAGCGATTTCGACAGAATTTTTGACCCACAGGGTATCTAAGGAATGCAATCTATCCAATTTTCCAAAAATTTTCCCCTCCCCAAAAATGGCGGCCATTTTGAATTTTTGCCAAAAATGGCAAAACACTAATTTACTTCTATCTTCTTAACCGTGCGAGATAGAGCGATTTCGGCAAAATTTTCGACCCACAGGGTATGTGAGAATTCTACTCCTGCCAATTTTTAAAAAGTTTTCCCCTCCCCAAAAATGGCGGCCATTTTGAATTTTTGAATTTTTGCCAAAAATGGCAAAACAAATTTCCTTCTATCTCCTTAACTGTGCGAGATAGAGCGATTTCGTCGAAATTTTCGACCCACAGGGTATCTAAGGAATGTAATATTTGCAATTTTCAAAAAATTTTCCCCTCCCCAAAAATGGCGGCCATTTTGAATTTTCGAATTTTTGCCAAAAATGGCAAAACACAAATTTGCTTCTATCTCCTTAACCGTGCGAGATAGAGCGATTTCGTCGAAATTTTCGACCCACAGGGTATGTAAGGAATGTAATCTGCAATTTTCAAAAAATTTTCCCCTCCCCAAAAATGGCGGCCATTTTGAATTTTTGAATTTTTGCCAAAAATGGCAAAATACAAATTTGCTTCTATCTCCTTAACCGTGCCAGATAGAGCGATTTCGTCAAAATTTTCGACCCACAGGGTATCTGAGCATTGTACTCTTGGTAATTTTCAAAAAATTTTCCCCTCCCCAAAAATGGCGGCTATTTTGAATTTTCGAATTTTTGCCAAAAATGGCAAAACACTAATTTGCTTCTATCTCCTTAACCGTGCGAGATAGAGTGATTTCGTTGAAATTTTCGACCCACAGGGTATCTAAGGAATGCAATCTTTGCAATTTTCCAAAAATTTTCCCCTCCCCAAAAATGGCGGCCATTTTGAATTTTCGAATTTTTGCCAAAAATGGCAAAACACAAATTTCCTTCTATCTCCTTAACCGTGCCAGATAGAGCGATTTCGTCAAAATTTTCGACCCACAAGGTATCTGAGCATTGTACTCTTGGTAATTTTAAAAAAATTTTCCCCTCCCCAAAAATGGCGGCCATTTTGAATTTTCGAATTTTTGCCAAAAATGGCAAAACACTAATTTGCTTCTATCTCCTTAACCGTGCGAGATAGAGTGATTTCGTTGAAATTTTCGACCCACAGGGTATCTAAGGAATGCAATCTTTGCAATTTTCCAAAAATTTTCCCCTCCCCAAAAATGGCGGCCATTTTGAATTTTCAAATTTTTGCCAAAAATGGCAAAACACAAATTTGCTTCTATCTCCTTAATCGTGCCAGATAGAGCGATTTCGTCAAAATTTTCGACCCACAGGGTATCTGAGCATTGTACTCTTGGTAATTTTCAAAAAATTTTCCCCTCCCGAAAAATGGCGGCCATTTTGAATTTTCGAATTGTTGCCAAAAATGGCAAAACACTAATTTGCTTCTATCTCCTTAACCGTGCGAGATAGAGTGATTTCGTTGAAATTTTCGACCCACAGGGTATCTAAGGAATGCAATCTTTGCAATTTTCCAAAAATTTTCCCCTCCCCAAAAATGGCGGCCATTTTGAATTTTCAAATTTTTGCCAAAAATGGCAAAACACAAATTTGCTTCTATCTCCTTAATCGTGCCAGATAGAGCGATTTCGTCAAAATTTTCGACCCACAAGGTATCTGAGCATTGTACTCTTGGTAATTTTTAAAAAACTTTCCCCTCCCCAAAAATGGCGGCCATTTTGAATTTTCGAATTTTTGCCAAAAATGGCAACACACAAATTTGCTTCTATCTCCTTAACCGTGCGAGATAGAGCGTTTTCGTCAAAATTTTCGACCCACAGGGAATCTGAGCATTGTACTCTGGTTAATTTTAAAAAAATTTTCCCCTCCCCAAAAATGGCGGCCATTTAGAATTTTCGAATTTTTGCCAAAAATGGCAAAACACAAATTTGCTTCTATCTCCTTAACCGTGCCAGATAGAGCGATTTCGTCAAAATTTTCGACCCACAGGGTATCTGAGCATTGTACTCTTGGTAATTTTTAAAAAATTTTCCCCTCCCCAAAAATGGCGGCCATTTTGAATTTTCGAAGTTTTGCCAAAAATGGCAAAACACAAATTTGCTTCTATCTCCTTAACCGTGCGAGATAGATCGATTTCGTCGAAATTTTCGACCCACAGGGTATCTAAGGAATGCAATCTTTGCAATTTTCAAAAAATTTTCCCCTCCCCAAAAATGGCGGCCATTTTGAATTTTCGAATTTTTGCCAAAAATGGCAAAACACAAATTTGCTTCTATCTCCTTAACCGTGCGAGATAGAGTGATTTCATCGAAATTTTCGACCCACAGGCTATGTAAGGAATGTAATCTTTGCAATTTTCAAAAAATTTTCCCCTCCCCAAAAATGGCGGCCATTTTGAATTTTCGAATTTTTGCCAAAAATGGCAAAACACAAATTTGCTTCTATCTCCTTAACCGTGCGAGATAGAGCGATTTCGTCGAAATTTTCGCCCCAAAGGGTATCTCAGGAATGTAATCTTTGCAATTTTCAAAAAATTTTCCCCTCCCCAAAAATGGCGGCCATTTTGAATTTTCGAATTTTTGCCAAAAATGGCAAAACACAAATTTGCTTCTATCTCCTTAACCGTGCGATATAGAGCGATTTCGTCGAAATTTTCGACCCACAGGGTATCTAAGGAATGCAATCTTTGCAATTTTCAAAAAATTTTCCCCTCCCCAAAAATGGCGGCCATTTTGAATTTTCGAAGTTTTGCCCAAAATGGCAAAACACAAATTTGCTTCTATCTCCTTAACCATGCGAGATAGAGCGATTTCGTCGAAATTTTCAACCCACAGGGTGTCTAAGGAATGTAATCTTTGCAATTTTCCAAAAATTTTCCCCTCCCCAAAAATGGCAGCCATTTTGAATTTTCGAATTTTTGCCCAAAATGGAAAAACACAAACTGGCCTTAACCGTGCAAAATAGAGTTATTTCGTTGAAATTTTCGACCCATAGGGTATCTAAGAAATGTACTCTTGGCAATTTTCAAAAAAATTTCCTTTTCCCAAAAATGGCGGCCATTTTGAATTTTCAAATTTTTGCCAAAAATAGAAAAACAGGAATTTGCTTCTATCTTCTTAACCGTGCAAGATAGAGCGATTTCGTCAAAATTTTCAACCCAACCAATGCAAAAAGGCATGAAGCTGAAATTATTTACATCTACACTAACAAATATTTAAGCATCATGGATATATTTTACAAATGAAACAGGGTCTTGTAAGACTACTGTACAATTTGGGCAAAAGGTTCATGGGTGGACATTACACATGATAATGTGTGTTCTTCTATGCTATCCTGTTTCTATTCGCATCTACTATCAACAGGGCGGCCTATTTCTAGTTAATGATTAATTAATCATTACGAATTTTCCAAATAAGGAAAACACAAAAATGCTTATATCTCGAAAACCGTGCTAGATAGAGCGATTTCGACGAAATGTTTGACCCACAGGGTATTTCTGCGGAGTAGTTTGCCCAATTTTCAAAAAATTTTTGTCTCGCCCAAAATGGCGGCCATTTTGAATTTTCGAAATTTTCGCAAAAATTGCAAAACACAAAAATGCTTATATCTCAAAAACCGTGCTAGATAGAGCAATTTCGACGAAATTTTAGACGCGCAGGATATCTAAATTTTTGTCTCGCCAAAAATGGCGGCCATTTTGAATTTTCGAAATTTTCGCAAAAATTGCGAAACACAAAAATGCTTATATCTCGAAAACCGTGCTAGATAGAGCGATTTCGACGAAATTTTTGACCCACAGGGTATCTCTGCAGAGTAGTTATCCCAATTTTGAAAAAATTTTTGTCTCGCCAAAAATGGCGGCCATTTTGAATTTTCGAATTTTTCGCAAAAATTGCAAAACATAAAAATGCTTATATCTCGAAAACCGTACTAGATAGAGCAATTTCGACGAAATTTTTGGCCCACAGGGTATCTCTGCAGAGTAGCCATGCCAATTTTCAAAAAAATTTTGTCTCGCCAAAAATGGCGGCCATTTTGAATTTTCGCGCAAAAATTGCAAAACACAAAAATGCTAATATTTCGAAAACCGTGCTACATAGAGCGATTTCGACGAATTTTTTGATCTTCAGGGTATCTCTGCAGAGCAGCTATCCCAAAGAGCTTTCACTTGGTGAAGTTTCAGACCCATAGCTAATTGCTCATCTACTCAAAATGAGTAAATGCGAATTACCTCTAAAAGTATTGCAGATGGGCAATTTTTCTCAAATAACTCATTCACCTACTTTTGGAAGAGCTTTCACTTGGTGAAGTTTCAGACCCGTAGCTAATTACTCACCTACTCAAAATGAGTAAATGCTGATTATCTCAAAAACTATTGCGGATACCCAATTTTTATCAAATAACTCATTCATGTACTTTTGGGAGAGCTTTCACATGGTGAAGTTTCAGACCCGTAGATGATTACTCACCTACTCAAAATGAGTAAATGCGAATTATCTCTTAAAGTATTGCAGAGAGCCAATTTTTCTCAAATAACTCATTCACCTACTTTTGGAAGAGCTTTCACATGGTGAAGTTTCAGACCCATAGCTAATTACTCACCTACTCAAAATGAGTAAATGTGAATTATTTGTAAAAGTATTGCAGATAGCCAATTTTTCTCAAATAACTCATTCACCTACTTTTGGGAGAGCTTTCACATGGTGAAGTTTCAGACCCATACCTAATTATATCCCCAGACGAAAGTTGGGGATATATTGGATTCAGGTCCGTCGCGCTGCCGCCGCCGTATAAATTTCCCTGTGGACGCGATAACTCAAAAACTAATTAATATTTTTTTTTTCAAACTTGGTACACATGTTAAGGATGCCCAAAGGAAGATCCCTATTTTAAGGTGACCTTAAACTCCAAATAATAAAGAACTTATGGCCACCTTAAGGTCAGAAATTGCACTTTTGACCACTTAGAGCCCTCTAGGTCACAAACTATGAGGCGTATCTGGCTTAAATTTTACCTGAGAACACATTAATATATTCTTAGTACATGTGCCGAAAATCAAGACTTTAAGTTGAGGAGAAAATTGTCCGTCGCGCCGCCGCCGCCGTAGAAATTTCCTTGTGGACGCGATAACTCAAAAACCAATTAATATTTTTTTTTCAAACTTGGTACACATGTTAAGGATGCCCAAAGGAAGATCCCTATTTTAAGGTGACCTTAAACTCCAAATAATAAAGAACTTATTTCCACCTTAAGGTCAGAAATTGCACTTTTGACCACTTAGAGCCCTCTAGGTCACAAACTATGAGGCGTATCTGGCTTAAATTTTACCTGAGAACACATTAATATATTCTTAGTACATGTGCCGAAAATCAAGACTTTAAGTTGAGGAGAAAATTGTGTTTGGGGCCCATAAAGACCCCACTTAGGACTTTTTTCCTACATTTTTAACATATTTTGCCCTATAATTTGGAAGTGGTAATTCTGATGAGTCTCAAACTGCTCTAGGTGTAACTCTTATATGTAATCCTTGTCTGTGAAAAATTTAAAGGCTGTAGGTTTACCTGTTAGGCCGACTTGAGGTCTCAAAATTGCCCACAGAGACCCAATTTATGGACTTTTTGCCACCTTCAAGCACTGTAGCTTTCAAACAATGTCTCTCATCTAAGTAAAATATCATCTGAGAATTTATCAATATGTTTTTCTTGTATGTACTCCAAAATTTAGGCCTTTAATAGACATTTAACCCATGTATGAGGACCATAAATCCCCACCCGAGTGACCCTTTTTAGACATTTTTCACATATTTTGCTCTGTAACTTGGAAATGGTAAGTCTGAGAAGTTTCAAACTGTATTAGATACATATTCTATGTGTAATCTTAGTATGTGACAAATTTTAAGTCTGAAGCTTTAATTTGAAGGCCACATTGAGGACTCTGATGGGCTCCCAAAGACCCAGTATTTGGACTTTTTGCCACCTTTAAGCCCTGTGACTGTTAAACTATGTGACTGATAGGGCTGAAATCTCATCTGGGAATACATTATTATGTTCTTTTTACATGTGCCAAAAATCATGGCTTCAAGTAGACATTTAAACTGTGTGTGAGGACCATAAACACCCACCTGAGTGACCCTTTTAAGACATTTTTCACATATTTTGCTCTGTAACTTGGAAATGGTAAGTCTGAGAAGTTTCAAACTTTATTAGATATATATTCTATGTATAATCTTAGTATGTGACAGATTATAAATCTGAAGCTTTAATTTGAAGGCCACATCGAGATCTCTAAAAGGCCCACAGAGACCCAATATTTGGACTTTTTGCCACCTTTAAGCCCTGTGACTGTTAAACTATGTGATTGATGGAGCTGAAATCCCATCTGGGAATGCATTATTATGTCCTTTCTACATGTGCCGAAAATCAAGGCTTTTAGTAGACATTTAACCTGTGTATGAGGGCCATAAACACTCACCCAAGTGACCTTTTTTGACATTTTTTTCCGTATTTTGCCCTGTTATTTGGAAATGCCTAGTGTGACAGGTCTTAAACTGTATTATATATAATTTTTTTTTGTTATGTTTGTCCCCCAAAAAGTTTCAGCTCTGTAGTTTAATTGCTAAGGTCTCTTTAACAATTGTAAAATGCCCACAGAGACCCAGTTTATGGATATTATACCACTTTAAAGCCCTGTAACTGTCGAACTATGTGGGTCATAGAGCTGAAATCTTTGAATTTTTCAAAGGAAGTGCCTGTCTATTTAAATTTTTATGTCAGCTGACTTGTCAGTCAGCTGACATTATGTCATCACTCTGCGGCGTGGGCGTACGCATCCGCGTCCGCGTGAACAACTTCTTCTCCAAAACTACAAGGCCTAGAGACATGCTGTTTTTTTTAAAAGATACCTTATCTATCGAGGATGAAAAATTGTTCAAGGCATGCAAATCTGTCTGTTCGTCTGTTTGCTAGAGACATTACAAGGGGGGTACCCCCACCAAAAGTGTGAAAATTTCAACTTTTTATCACAATTTTCTCAGTGACTATTGCAGGGATTTCTCTCATATCTTGCATATATGTACTAGGCCAGAGGTAGATTCTCTTGTGTGAGTATGAGACCTGGATCTGTCTTACTTTTTTTTTAATAAATTTTTTTAATAATTTTTAATGCATTAAAATTCATGAAATCATGCACTAAATCACTTATAACTTCAAAAGTGTTGCATTTACAGCATTTTGTGAAAATATGTTGTTCAGCTACTTTTTTCATAGCTACAATATGGTGAGTAAGTTGGGTGTCTGTCTCAATAGCTAAGTGAGTAATAGCTACTTTTGGGCTTTTCAGTAACTTCCATTATGAGTAAAATCACTTGTAACTTAAAAACTATTGCATTTAGAGAATTTCGTATAAATATGTTATTCAGCTACTTTTGGGCCAGCTATAACATAGTGAAATTTCAGACCTGTAGCTCATGGCATAGCTGAGTAATAGCTACTTTTAGGTTATCACTGTTGAGTAAATCGCTTATAACTTGAAAACTATTGCATTTAGAGAATTTCGTATAAATATGTTATTCAGCTACTTTTGGGTCAGCTATAACATAGTAAAATTTCAGACCTGTAGCTCATGGCATAGCTGAGTAATAGCTACTTTTAGGTTATCACTGTTGAGTAAATCACTTATAACTTGAAAAGTGTTGCATTTAGAGCATTTTGTTAAAATATGTTATTCAGCTACTTTTTTCATAGCTGCAATATGGTGAGTAAGTTGGGTGTCTGTCTCAATAGCTAAGTGAGTAATAGCTACTTTTGGGCTTTTCAGTAACTTCCATCATGAGTAAAATCACTTGTAACTTAAAAACTATTGCATTTAGAGAATTTCGTATAAATATGTTATTCAGCTACTTTTGGGTCAGCTATAACATAGTAAAATTTCAGACCTGTAGCTGATGGCATAGCTGAGTAATAGCTACTTTTAGGTTATCACTGTTGAGTAAATCACTTATAACTTGAAAACTATTGCATTTAGAGTATTTTGTTTCATATGTTATTCACCTATTTTGGGGTCAGCTATAACATAGTGAAGTTTCAGACCTGTGGCTCATTTCATAGCTGAGTAATAGCTACTTTGAAGTTCTCACTGTTGAGTAAATCAGTTATAATTGGAAAACTATTGCATTTACAGAAATTTGTGCAAATATGTTATTCAGCTACTTTTGGGTCAGCTATAACATAGTGAAATTATAGACCTATAGCTCATGGCACAACTGAGCAATAGCTATTCTCAGGTACTGACTGTTGAGTAAATCAGCTATAACTTGAAAAATATTGCATTTGGAGTATTTTGTTAAAATATATTGTTCACCTACTTTTGGGTCAGCTATAACATAGTGAAATTACAGCCCTATAGCTCATGGCATAGCGGAGCAATAGCTATTTTCAGGTTCTCACTATTGAGTAAATCAGTTGTAGCTTGAAAACTATTGCATTTACAGTAGTTTGCCTAAATATGTTGTTCACCTACTTTTGGGTTAGCTATAACATAGTAAAATTTCAGACATGTAGCTCATTGCATAGCTGAGAAATAGTTCCTTTGAGGTTCTCACTGTTGAGTAAATCAGTTGTAACTTGAAAACTATTACATTTAGAGTAATTTGTTAAATATGTTATTCACAGAATTTTTGGTCAGCTATAACATAGTGAAATTGCAGACCTCTATGTCATGGCATAGCTGAGCAATAGCTACTTTCAGGTTCTCACTGTTGAGTAAATCATTGTATCCACTGGATAGCCGCAGTGTGTAGAGAGAGATTTCACCATTACTGCTCTGATGAAAAAAAATATTATAGCTAGCTTTCTTAAGTTTGCAGTATATATTAATAACCATAAAATGTTGTCTGGGAATATTTTTGGCCTCATTTTGAGAAACAAGATGGCCGCCACAGGTGTTTTTTGTCAGTCATGAAAAGTGCTTATATCTCCCTTATTATTGATCCTAGAGGTTTGGGATGATAAACCAACCTGTAGGAAATCATGGGGTGGGAATCTTTTGGTGTGGTCAGATTTGACCTTCAATGACCCCTCCTTCAAGGTCAAACAAGGATAGCCAAACTTAAAAGTGCTTATAACTCTCTTATTATTTGTCCCAGAGGTTTGGGATGGTAAACAGACAGGAAATCATGGGCTGTGAATCTGTTGATATGGTCCGATTTGACCTTGGAACCCTCCTTCAAGGTCAAATGAGGATAGCGAAAATTGAAAGTGCCTACAACTCGCTTATTATTGGTGACAGAGATTTGGGATGGTAAACCATCCCATAGGAAATCATTGGCTCGGAATCTTTTGGTATGGTCAGATTTGACCTTTGGACCCCTCCTTCACGGTCAAATGAGGACAGCCAAGCTTAAAAGTGCTTATAACTCATTTATAATTGGTCCTAGAGGTTTGGAATGGTAAACCATAGGAAATCATGGGCTGGGAATGTATTTGTGTGGTTAGATTTGACCTTGGACCCCTTCTTCAAGGTCGAACGAGGATATTGCATTTGTAGTATTTCTTTAAATATGTTTTAACCTATTTTTTACCCTTAAACAATTACCTTGTTATTTTCCTTCATAATACCATTTACAGGACACAACTTTTTTATCCTTTTCTTCTGTCAGCTTCGGAATTTCTTTCGAACTTGCTGTTCAGTTACCATTTACTGTATTTCTGTACAGCCCTTTTCCTGATAATTATTCTGTCCTCTAATCACCTTCACAAATCAAAAACACTCAGTCAGCTGACACAGTGCCCGTTCACGGGCACTCTCCTCTTGTTATTAATAATGTTATGGCTATCTTAGGCTTTTAAGTACTTATTTTTGTGTGTTATCTCTCTGCTTGCTGAGTTTTTAACTTTTTAAAATGAAACTGGTTAAACATATTCAAGTAGGCAAAATGGACACTGTTATTTTCTGGTGAGCTATAAGTCCAATATTAATGAAATTATACCCTTATGTAGTAAAAATAGGGGATTTTTAACCCTCAACTAGCCCAGTTTTATTCAGTTTGCCTCAGTTAATTTTGACACAGTTCCTACAGTTACTAACTCATTTCAGTTGATAATCACATTCTTACAATTCTCAATTCTGACTTATTATTATGTCCACCCCCCTGGGGGGTGGATATATTATTTTTGCTTTTTTCGCCGTCCGATGTCCGGCGTCCGGCGTCCGATGTCCGGCGTCACGCATGGTTTCTGCTCATTTAAAGGAAAAGTATTAGAGCTATTGTCACCAAATTTGGTATGCAGGCTTATTGGGTCAGTAGCTTGCTTGGGATTGCTTTTGGCTGTTGTACCTCTTTTGCTTACTGAGTAATACTTAAGTACAGCTATTTTCAGTACCCATTGGTTTCCGTGCATTTAAGCCAAAATAATTAAAGATATTTTACTACAATTTTGAATACAAGATTGTTATGTCCATAGCTCGCTTGGTATTGCATTTGGGACTGATAGCTTTGTCAGTACATGAGTAATAGCCATTTAGGTACTTCATTGTGTATTTTCAGTACTACTTTTGAGTAATTTGCTTCTATCTCCTTAACCGTGCGAGATAGAGCGATTTCGGCAAAATTTTCGACCCGCAGGGTATCTGAGGAGTGTACTCTTTGCAATTTTCAAAAAATTTTCCCCTCCCCAAAAATGGCGGCCATTTTGAATTTTCGAATTTTTGCCAAAAATGGCAAAACACAAATTTCCTTCTATCTCCTTAACCGTGCGAGATAGAGCGATTTCGTCGAAATTTTCAACCCACAGGGTATCTAAGGAGTGTACTCTTTGCAATTTTCAAAAAATTTTCCCCTCCCCAAAAATGGCGGCCATTTTGAATTTTCGAATTTTTGCCAAAAATGGCAAAACACTAATTTGCTTCTATCTCCTTAACCGTGCGAGATAGAGCGATTTCGTGGAAATTTTCGAACCACAGGGTATCTAAGGAATGTAATATTTGCAATTTTCAAAAAATTTTCCCCTCCCCAAAAATGGCGGCCATTTTAAATTTTCGAATCTTTGCCAAAAATGGCAAAACACAAATTTGCTTCTATCTCCTTAACCGTGCGAGATAGAGCGATTTCGTCAAAATTTTCGACCCACAGGGTATCTGAGCATTGTACTCTTTGCAATTTTCTAAAAATTTTCCCCTCCCCAAAAATGGCGGCCATTTTGAATTTTCGAATTTTTGCCAAAAATGGCAAAACACTAATTTGCTTCTATCTCCTTAACCGTGCGAGATAGAGCGATTTCGTCGAAATTTTCGACCCGCAGGGTATCTAAGGAGTGTACTCTTTGCAATTTTCAAAAAATTTTCCCCTCCCCAAAAATGGCGGCCATTTTGAATTTTCGAATTTTTGCCCAAAATGGCAAAACACAAATTTGCTTCTATCTCCTTAACCGTGTGAGATAGAGCGATTTCGTCGAAATTTTCGACCCACAGGGTATCTAGGGAGTGTACTCTTTGCAATTTTTAAAAAATTTTCCCCTCCCCAAAAATGGCGGCCATTTTGAATTTTCGAATTTTTGCCAAAAATGGCAAAACACAAATTTCCTTCTATCTCCTTAACCGTGCGAGATAGAGCGATTTCGTCAAAATTTTCGACCCACAGGGTATCTGAGGAGTGTACTCTTTGCAATTTTCAAAAAATTTTCCCCTCCCCAAAAATGGCGGCCATTTTGAATTTTCGAATTTTTGCCAAAAATGGCAAAACACTAATTTGCTTCTATCTCCTTAACCGTGCGAGATAGAGCGATTTCGTGGAAATTTTCGACCCACAGGGTATCTAAAGAATGCAATCTTTGCAATTTTCAAAAAATTTTTCCCTCCCCAAAATTGGCGGCCATTTTGAATTTTCGAATTTTTGCCAAAAATGGCAAAACACTAATTTGCTTCTATCTCCTTAACCGTGCGAGATAGAGTGATTTCGTCGAAATTTTCGACCCACAGGGTATCTAAGGAATGCAATCTTTGCAATTTTCAAAAAATTTTCCCCTCCCCAAAATTGGCGGCCATTTTGAATTTTCGAATTTTTGCCAAAAATGGCAAAACACAAATTTGCTTCTATCTCCTTAACCGTGCGAGATAGAGCGATTTCGTCGAAATTTTCGACCCACAGGGTAACTAAGGAATGTAATATTTGCAATTTTCAAAAAATTTTCCCCTCCCCAAAAATGGCGGCCATTTTGAATTTTCGAATTTTTGCCAAAAATGGCAAAACACTAATTTGCTTCTATCTCCTTAACCGTGCGAGATAGAGTGATTTCGTCGAAATTTTCGAACCACAGGGTATCTAAGGAATGCAATCTTTGCAATTTTCAAAAAATTTTCCCCTCCCCAAAATTGGCGGCCATTTTGAATTTTCGAATTTTTGCCAAAAATGGCAAAACACAAATTTGCTTCTATCTCCTTAACCGTGCCAGATAGAGCGATTTCGTCAAAATTTTCGACCCACAGGGTATCTGAGCATTGTACTCTTGGTAATTTAAAAAAAATTTTCCCCTCCCCAAAAATGGCGGCCATTTTGAATTTTTGAATTTTTGCCAAAAATGGCAAAACACAAATTTGCTTCTATCTCCTTAACCGTGCGAGATAGAGCGATTTCGTCGAAATTTTCGACCCACAGAGTATCTAAGGAATGTAATATTTGCAATTTTCAAAAAATTTTCCCCTCCCCAAAAATGGCGGCCATTTTGAATTTTCGAATTTTTGCCAAAAATGGCAAAACACAGATTTGCTTCTATCTCCTTAACCGTGCGAGATAGAGCGATTTCATCGAAATTTTCGACCCACAGGGTATCTAAGCAATGCAATCTTTGCAATTTTCAAAAAATTTTCCCCTCCCCAAAAATGGTGGCCATTTTGAATTTTCGAAGTTTTGCCAAAAATGGCAAAACACAAATTTCCTTCTATCTCCTTAACCATGCGAGATAGAGCGATTTCGTCAAAATTTTCGACCCACAGGTATTTGAGCATTGTAATCTTGGCAGTTAAAAAAAAAATTTCCCCTCCCCAAAAATGGCGGCCATTTGGAATTTTCGAATTTTTGCCTAAAATGGCAAAACACTAATTTGCTTCTATCTCCTTAACCATGCGAGATAGAGCGATTTCGTCGAAATTTTTCAACCCACAGGGTATCTAAGGAATGTAATCTTTGCAATTTTCAAAAAATTTTCCCCTCCCCAAAAATGGCAGCCATTTTGAATTTTCGAATTTTTGCCCAAAATGGAAAAACACAAACTGGCCTTAACCGTGCAAAATAGAGTTATTTTGTTGAAATTTTCGACCCATAGGGTATCTAAGAAATGTACTCTTGGCAATTTTCAAAAAAATTTCCTTTTCCCAAAAATGGCGGCCATTTTGAATTTTCAAATTTTTGCCAAAAATAGAAAAACAGGAATTTGCTTCTATCTTCTTAACCGTGCAAGATAGAGTGATTTCGTCAAAATTTTCAACCCAACCAATGCAAAAAGGCATGAAGCTGAAATAATTTACATCTACACTAACAAATATTTAAGCATCATTGATATATTTTACAAATGAAACAGGGTCTTGTAAGACTACTGTACAATTTGGGCAAAAGGTTCATGGGTGGACATTACACATGATAATGTGTGTTCTTCTATGCTATCCTGTTTCTATTCGCATCTACTATCAACAGGGCGGCCTATTTCTAGTTATAAATCTGTTCTAGTGGTTTGATAATTTATATTTAATTCTGGAGGTATATAATTTTCCTGTTGGACATTCCTTATTTATATATTTGATTTTATTTTAGTGATAAGATTAACTGAGCTTTTTGTATTTGATTACCCCTTTTGTTTGTTTACCATTTGTGCTGTATTTAGTCCCACCCCCCATCCACCTCTGGGACCTCCAGCTATTGAGTGACACTAAATAAACAAAGGTATTGAATGATATCAAATGAGAAACAAAGAACCAGACTTTTCAGTGGGGTTGCAGATCTTGTGTAACAGTGAGAGAGGTGTGGAGAAGGGGAGAGGGGTGGGGTGGGGTTGGGAGATGGGGTTTGCTTCATTATCTAATAAGACAAAGGGGAGTCAGAACTGAGATTGTGTCACATATTTAGGTTGCATATATATGGACCACATATATAGGAATTGAGGAAATGAATAACTGAAAAACAATGCAAATTCTAAAAATAATATAATAAAATAATAATATAAATAATATATAATTTTTAAATAATATTTTATTTGTGAACAAATATAGAAACAGATATGCGCTTTTGGGATTATTAATCATTTAAATACTTTGAAAATAGGTTCAGAGTCACCCTTTGCAGGAAGATTGAAAAGTATGATGAGTTAAGTTAGAAATAATATTTTATTTGTCAACAAATATAGAAACAGATATGCTCTTTTGGGATTATTAATTTGGAATGGACATTCAATCATCAATCATTTAAATACTTTGAAAATAGGTTCAGAGTTATCATTGCAGGAAGATTGAAAATATGCTCTGTTGAGTTATGTATTCGGCGTCTGGGGATACACCATCTTCCTTGGGAAGATATAAACTTAGTAGATTGATGTGCTGAAGTTCATATAACTTTTCCCAAGATTTATGGCATACAACAAATGGCTTACATAAAAAATTCCCGATCAAAACCTGTGGCATGAGTGATGACCTGTCTGGGGATATGTTGGCGCCGAGTTGGCCCAATCTAGTTATTTACCTACTCAAAATGAGTAAATGCGAATTATCTGTAAAAGTATTGCGGATACCCAGTTTTTATCAAATAACTCATTCATCTACTTGTGGGAGAGCTTTCACATGGTGAAGTTTCAGACCCATAGCTAATTACTCACCTACTCAAAATGAGTAAATGCGAATTATCTATAAAAGTATTGCAGATAGCCAATTTTTCTCAAATAAATCATTCACCTACTTTTGGGAGAGCTTTCACTTGGTGAAGTTTCAGACCCATAGCTAATTACTCACCTACTCAAAATGAGTAAATGCGAATTATCTCTAAAAGTATTGCAGATAGCCAATTTTTCTCAAATAACTCATTCACCTACTTTTGGGAGAGCTTTCACTCTGTGAAGTTTCAGACCCATAGCTAATTACTCACCTACTCAAAATGAGTAAATGCGAATTATCTCTAAAAGTATTGCAGAGAGCCAATTTTTCTCAAATAACTCATTCACCTACTTTTGGCAGAGCTTTCACTTGGTGAAGTTTCAGACCCATAGCTAATTATTCACCTACTCAAAATGAGTAAATGTGAATTATCTCTAAAAGTATTGCAGATAGCCAATTTTTCTCAAATAACTCATTCACCTACTTTTGGGAGAGCTTTCACTCTGTGAAGTTTCAGACCCATAGCTAATTACTCACCTACTCAAAATGAGTAAATGCGAATTATCTCTAAAAGTATTGCAGATAGCCAATTTTTCTCAAATAAATCATTCACCTACTTTTGGGAGAGCTTTCACTTGGTGAAGTTTCGTACCCATAGCTAATTACTCACCTACTCAAAATGAGTAAATGCGAATTATCTCTAAAAGTATTGCAGATAGCCAATTTTTCTCAAATAACTCATTCACCTACTTTTGGGAGAGCTTTCACTCTGTGAAGTTTCAGACCCATAGCTAATTACTCACCTACTCAAAATGAGTAAATGCGAATTATCTCTAAAAGTATTGCAGACAGCCAATTTTTCTCAAATAACTCATTCACCTACTTTTGGCAGAGCTTTCACTTGGTGAAGTTTCAGACCCATAGCTAATTATTCACCTACTCGAAATGAGTAAATGTGAATTATCTCTAAAAGTATTGCAGATGGCCAATTTTTCTTAAATAACTCATTCACCTACTTTTGGGAGAGCTTTCACTCTGTGAAGTTTCAGACCCATAGCTATTTATTCACGTACTCAAATGAGTAAATGCTAGTTATCTGTAAAAGTATTGCGGATACCAATTTTTATCAAATACTCATTCATCTACTTGTGGGAGAGCTTTCACATGGTGAAGTTTCAGACCCATAGCTAATTACTCGCCTACTCAAAATGAGTCAATGCGAATTATCTCCTAATAGTATTGCAGATAGCCAATTTTTCTCAAATAACTCATTCACCTACTTTTGGAAGAGCTTTCACACATGAAAATGAAAAATTGTGAATTTCTCGGAAAAGCTATTTCTTCTGCTTTAATGCTCGGCGGGAGATACACACCACGGCAGTGGTCTTGACAAAAATTTTTGTCTCCCCAAAAATGGTGGCCATTTTGAATTTTCAAAGTTTTTGCAAAACACAAAAATGCTTATATCTCGAAAACCGTGCTATATGGAGCAAACTCAACAAAATTTTTGACCTGCTGGGTATCTCTGCAGAGTAGCCATGCCAATTTTCAAAATATTTTTGTCTCGCCAAATATAGCGGACATTTTGAATTTTTTATTTTTTGCAAAACACAAAAATGCTTATATCTTGAAAACCGTGCTAGATAGAGCAGTCCTTTTCGGGACGCTTTGTTTTTGCTATGCAAAAACATTATCTTTTTTTTTTTGCGAGCGATCCTCTAGTTATATATTCATTCTTTCCTCATTTCTTAGGTCCAAATATTTGTGCTTTATAAATTATATAAAATAAACAAAAGTTAATGCTAGGCTAGTATCCTTGCTTATATTCCAAGCTTAGTTAATGGCCATAGGACCAAGGATAAAACATTTACAGAGTCAGGAGTGTGCATATCCCATCAGACGTTCAAATATATATATAGTCTGAAAATATTTACATGAAGTTTTTTTATGATACAATATTAAAGGGACAATTAATAAAATAATGTATTTTAATATTGTTCACTGGAAAATGCACAAGGTTTTAAGTTTCATACAGTTCTAGATTGTCACATTTTCTGTTTCATATTGTGCTTTCTATATATTTATGTAAATGTATGTATAATGAAGTGTAATTTCACTCAGCTCAGTATTCACCAGGGCAAACAAGGTTGTCTTTTGAAAAATTGTTGGATAATCTCAACTTTTCTACAGAAAATAGTAATTATTCTAATGTCATTAAAAAGAAGCTCAAAGGGCTGTATTTTAATTATTTTTTCACATTTCTTTTTCTTAATCTGACACAAACACAAACCAAACAATCAGGGTTTACTTTTTTCTGTTTTAGATTTTCCTTATACTAAAACCTTGGGTTCACTGTTCCTGTAAGTTCAGTTTAGTTACTGAACTTCAACCATGCTTGCATTTTGTCTTAGTTAATTAAAGTTTAAGTATAAAAAGTCAAAATTTATGAATCTGTAGTATTAATTGTTACTGTTTGAAAAGATGATTCCAAAAGATGTTAAAAAATATAGCTGTTCCATGTAGTTCGGTAAATTTCACCAAATGTTTGGTGAACTGCATTGCCGAAAATTGCTGAATGACAGTGCATGAGCGCCAGTACTGAACTAATGCAGAACTTCTGCCACAATGTCCTGAACTTTCATGATCAGTTAGGACAGTTCACAATGTGCTGAACATCATTTCGCCAGGGAATTATCTGATGCTATTTTATGTCTTTACGAGGATATCTGATACTATTTTATCTCTCTTATATCTCTCTTTATATCTTTTTACTTGAATCTTGGTTGTTGCACCTTTGGGTGTCTTTTGATGTAGATTAAGCACTGTTAAAATCATATTAGAATTCATTAACCATTTTACTTTTGTAACTTCTCATTGTAACAGATGGTATTGCATCAAGTTAACCACAGGTTTTGCCCCAACTCCACACAAAAGCATGTATTGCCACATCTGTATGTATGGGTAATATTCAAAACATCCAAACCATAATTCGACCATACAAATGAAAATCAAAATGGGAGAAGTCTTAAAGCTTCATAATTTTTAGTTTACTGAATTGTCTTGTTTTTATACTTAATCTTTACATGCAATTTCTTTCTCTTAGATGTTATTTTCTCTACATAAACATTATTTGGAGACTGCCACTGCTCTGAAAGTATCCCAATCTGTGTACTGTTTCACTACTTCTATATCTCATGGTGTTGAAAACTATTTCCCCAGGCTGCGAGGTATGGGCATCTGTGATGCTATTTTCTAATAGATACCTTATCTATCCAAGATGAAAAATGTTCACGGCATGGAGATCTGTTTGTTTGTCTGTTTGCTAGAGCCATTACAAGTGAGGTACTCCCACCCAAAGTGTGAAAAATTCAACACTTTATCGCAATTTTCTCATTGACTGTTGCAGTGATTACTCTCTTATCTTGCATATATGTACTAGGGTAAAAGTAAATTCCCTTGTCAGAGTTGCTTCTAGGACGCGTTTTCCGCGGGATCGCGCATTAATTCGCCTACAAACGCGGATTTTCTTGGGAGTCTGCGATGACCAAATTATATGAGAACGCGTAGTACACAAGGTGATGCGGGAAATACATGAAGCGAAAAGACGAGAGATCTAGAAAATCGAAACACTGCATGGAACGAGAGTTTGTCGAGGTTTTGATTTTTCCGTCGAAACGTTCTTCGAATAATGCCTGTTGACGATGTGATTTCATGATTGTTTACAAACTGAAATATATTATGTGCTACAGACAGTATTTAGACATATTATACCCCAAAACATAAAATTAAGCTGAAAGTGGGTGGTTTATATAAAAATGGCTGCAAGAAAAACGAAACTGACAGTAGACTGGATTGTTACCACAACAGGCCATGGCAGTGAACCGGTGTTGATCCTACGGGCATACGTATCTGTCGAATTTAAATAAATAAATAAATAATATTTTATTACGCTACAATAGCTTACCATGTGGGACTTAATGCTGTTCTCAGGTTGCCACACCCGGGGCCAACGTCTTAGAAAAAAAGATCGTTCTTGTTAGCCACCGGATATACTGGTAGTTGTCGTCACGTGATAACTTCTGACCAATCCCCCTACTTTCTCATTGGCCACGATTGACTGGTAGCAGTTTGTAAATATACAGACATTTTCATTTATTTCTCAGTATTCACGTATTGTTGGAGGCTAATATTTGGATATTTCTTTATATATATTTCATAGATTATACTGTAAAATTATTAATTTCACAACTTAAGTATTTTCCTTACAATCCGCGTGTTTTGAGTTTTCTCGGTTCAGGCAATTTCAATTGTATGTCTTTTTATTGCGTTAAAATGTCTCTCCATCAAGCAAACAAAGACAAACCGAGAGCTCAGAAATGCCGCCATTTTTGCTTCAGTTTTGATAATCATAATTACTGCCCTACCTGTAGGGAGGCTGGCAAGGGAGATGACCCCTGTGTCACTTTTGAAGCACCCTGCCATATTTGCACGTCTCTCACTGATGAACAATTGCAAAAAATTCAAAACAGGAAGCGGTATTTAAAAAAGCAAAAAGCGGAAACTAGTTCCAAAGATGAACTAGATCTCTTGGGTGAAGGCGATGGGGACTCTTTTACTGGTTCTAATGCAGACCTTGAGAGTGCTGCCGATAACCTCTTTACCTCACCCCCCCGTCCTCAACCTCTCGCCTTCAGTTCTTTATCATTAAAGACCCCAGCCAAAGCTGTTCCACCCACCCCAGGTACTGTTTTGCAAAACAAAATTCAAAGAAATCTAGAGAAATCCCTGGGTGATTCCTTAAATATACATATCCAGCAGCAAATGGGTTCCTTCCAGGCATCCATGTTAGAAGCATTTCAATCACTCCGAGAGGAGTTGGCAGTTAAAAAGCCTGCCGAGGTTGATCCCTCGCCTCATGCTTCAAAAGCTGGTCCATCCAGCAACTCTGCTGCTCATCTGGACCTACCCCCTCCGAGGTCAAGTACTAATGCACAGTCCGAGGCAATGGATGTGGACGTTG
This sequence comes from Sabellastarte sp. h YS-2021, assembly GCA_964017235.1. Lineage (NCBI taxonomy): Eukaryota > Metazoa > Annelida > Polychaeta > Sabellida > Sabellidae > Sabellastarte > Sabellastarte sp. h YS-2021. Next base: position 148,077,441 of record OZ024931.1, read on the forward strand.
GTCCAGCACTCCCTCCTCGACTAGTACTTAACCAAACTTCCTCGGATCAGTACGTTGCCCCTTCTGAAGCTATACCGAAGGATTCCTCGTACTCACACAAAAAACAAAGCCACAGGCAAACAGTAGCACCGAGCTCTGCCTCGGATCAACTGGATGAGGATTCCGACGAACCTCGGATCCATCCTAGACCTAAGAAACACTCTGACAAGAGCAAGCATAAATCTAGGTCCAGATATGTGTCATCTTCAGAGGAAGATCACTCCCCTGTTGCCAGACACAGGTCTTCTAAGCCCTCTAGGGCTCAGCCCTCAGGCGCAGCTTCTGATCAAGACCTCCCACAACATGATCCAGACCCCCCTTATTATAGGGAAGTAGCCCTGTCTGACATTCCCTCCCAATACTCTGAAGAGGTAGACACCTTCAGGTGCATTCTTTCTCTCCCTGACCCCAGGGACTCTATGCCTAGGTCTTCAACTTCAGTGTTGGGTCTGGATGACGAAAAAGGCCGTCAAGAGCTCAGACCTAGAGGTCCTTCCTCTATCCTACCACTTAGCTCAGTTATCAAGGACGCCTTTGATAAATTTCAACATGATTTCAAAGCTGCCAATTTATCTGAGGGAAAATATGTCAAGCCTCCTCCATCCACTTCTAAGTGGTATAAGGTTGGACAGCCCACTTTTCAAGACAAAATCCAGGAGTTGAATACGGACTTTGCCAAGATCTGTATTACTCCTAGACCTCCTGGGGCACCAGTAGCCAAAGTCCCTCTGCCAGTCCTTAAGGAGCTGGAACATCAGGCTAGACAAAATATTTCAACCCTCAATTTCACCGCTGCCTTTGCCAAAACCTCTTCTTCTTGCAATGCTTCCTTGGAAAAGTGCCAACATAGCATCAAGTCAACTGTCAAGAAGATAAAGTCTCAGATCCAGAAAGGTGCCAATCCTGAGAAAGCAGCAAAGCGCGGATATGAGGAAGTTGCCGAGTACTTGGATTTTTGGAACAAGACGGTTCTTGTTCAACATAGAGCTCTTACCTGTCTCAGCAAATTGCTAGCCCATATTCTCCAGAGGGAATTATATTCCATGGCTATTACCGGCTTGCTTAGCCGCGAAGCCGAAATGACTCTATTGCATCCCCAGCTAGGGGAAACGAGACGCCAAGAACTTAGGAACTCGTCCTTCTGGGACTCCTCCTTGTTCGAGTCTCAACTTGTAAAGGAAGGTGAGGACTTCCTTCTCAAAAAAGGCACCTCAAAAGATTCTCAGGGTTTTGCACCCTACCAGAATAAGCCCTTTCGTGGCCCCCACAAGAAAAGAGGCTCCTACAGGAAACGCCCCTATGGGGGCAATACCTCTCAAAGCAGTAACCAATCCTTTCCCTCGGGAAGAGGAAAATCCAACTTCAGAGGCTCCAGGGGTCGTTTTCGACCCCACAATAGGGGAAGGGGGCGTGGAAACCCCCCTTCGCAATGACTCCTCCAAAGCCTCATTCAGTCCACCAGTAGGAAGTCGCCTCCGTTCTTTCAAGAGAGACTGGCTAATAAACAAATGTTCTCAAAACGTGTTAAACATTATCACCAATGGCTATGTTCTGCCATTCCGTTCAAAGCCAAACTTGATCAGATTTCCTCTGATTCTATCAGAGTACAAGGCCCAACAAAAAGACCAAGCCTTGGCCACTTGTATCCAGTCTCTCTTGTCAAAGAACGCCATCGAAAGGGTGGAAAACGTAAAATCTCTCGGTTTTTACAGTCGCCTGTTCCTAGTACCCAAGCCTCACCAAAGGTGGAGGCCAGTCATAGACTTAAGCAGGCTCAACACTTTTCTACATGTAGAAAAGTTCAAAATGGAAACCCCGGAGTCCATCAGGACTTCCCTGGTCCCAGGGGAGTGGGTATCGTCGATAGACCTGTCAGACGCATACCTTCACATCCCCATCCATCCAAACTCAAGGAAGTACCTAAGGTTTTGCTACAAAGCCCAGGTGTTCCAGTTCACCTCCCTACCTTTCGGACTGGCCACAGCCCCCCAGGTCTTTACGATGATCGTAAAGGAAGTGAAACTAATGGCCCTCTCAAGAGGACTCAGAATTCACCAATACCTGGACGACTGGCTGATCAGGTCCCAGTCTCAGGAGGAATCTCAACGGGACACACAGGCAGTGGTAGACCTAACCCAATCCTTGGGTTGGATAATCAACCAGGAAAAATCAGAACTGAAACCTACTCAGGTGTTTTCGTTCGTGGGCTACGAATACCACCTAGATTCAGCCCTTGTAAGACCCACTCACGAGAGATGGCTCAAACTTCAGGATTTGATCCTACGACTCAAGTCAAAACGTGTTTTGACTGCAAGATGTTTGATGTCTCTAATTGGGTTGCTAGCCTCAACGGAGAAAACGGTCCCCGAGGGACGCCTTCACATGAAGCCTTCACATGGACGCCTTCACCTTTCAGTTTCATCTCAAGGAGCACTGGAGATATCCTCAGTCGCTGGACAACCTCCTTCCTTGGACAGAAGCCATTGTAGCCCACCTAGATTGGTGGCAAAACCCCTCAAATGTGATGAAAGGCGCAGACCTTCATCCCAAGGACCACAGTATCCAACTCTTTACCGACGCCTCAAACGAAGGTTGGGGCGCTCACTTAGATCAAAATTCTACAAAAGGGCTGTGGTCAGAGCGGGAAAAAAGGCTACACATAAATGTCCTAGAATTGAAGGCGGTCTCCCTATCCCTTCGAGACTTCAAGGACCAGTGCCAGAATCAAACAGTGTTAGTTGCGACGGACAACTCAACAGTGGTAGCCTACATCAACAAGCAAGGGGGAACTCACTCACCAGAGATGTGCGCTCTCCTGTGGAAAATCATGACCTGGTGCCATCACTACCATATAACATTGAAAGCCAGGCACATTCCAGGGTGTCTGAATGTGATGGCCGACCTCCTATCCACGTCCAACCAAGTGCAGTCAACAGAATGGTCTCTGCACCCTCAGGTCTTCAAGCAAATCTGCCGGAAGTGGTTCACCCCTCATGTAGACTAATTCGCCACTCACCTGAATCACAAACTCCCTTGATATGTGTCTCCTATCCCAGACCCAAGGGCCTGGAACATAGATGCTCTGAACATAAACTGGAGCAACCTCACGGCCTACGCCTACCCTCCTACGGCTCTCCTTCACAAGGTGATCCAAAAGATCAAGCAATGCCATTGCCTGATCATCGTGATAGCCCCAGGCTGGCCAGGGATGCCCTGGTTTTGGGACCTAGTGCAGGTCTCAACAGAGATCCCACTACAACTCCCAGTGTCAACGACCCTACTCAAACAGTCCCACAACTATGTGTTCCACAACAATCCACAACAGCTGAACCTCCACGCCTGGTGTCTAGGAGCGGACAACTCCAAGAACAAGGCTTCTCTGTGGAGGTGGCAGAGAGAATTGCTGCCCCTCAGCGGTCATCAACAAGGACCATCTACAGGTCAAAGTGGGCCCTATTTGAAAAATGGTGCAGAGAAAATTCGGTGGATTTCTCCACTCCATCTGTGAAACAAATCTCAGATTTTTTCATGTACCTGTACCAAGACTTAAACAGGCGCCCCTCGACCATTGATGGTTACAGGACTGCTATCGTTGACACTTTGGGCCCAACGGCCCAACACATTGCGCACAATGCAGACCTTCATAGGTTACTCTCCAGTTTTCACAGGGATCGTCCTAACAGTTCCAGAAATTTACCCAAGTGGAACCTTTGTGTTGTCCTTAACGAGCTCACCAAAGCACCATTTGAGCCCATGAAAGACTCGGACCTCAAACATCTTACTCTCAAAACTGCTTTCTTGCTAGCCTTGGCCTCCGGCAAGCGCCGCAGTGAAATCCATGCCTGGGTCGCTAACAAAGTAGCTAATTTAGGCCAATGGGAAAAGGTAGCCTTGTTCCCTTCTTCTGATTTCATAGCCAAAAACCAACTAGCAAGAGAAGGTTCTCAAAGTGTGTCACCAGTGACTATCCCTGCTTTGACTACCATTGTAGATAGACAGTTTAAGGAAGACAGGACCCTGTGTCCCGTGCGGGCCCTGAGGTTCTATTTGGACCGAACTAAAGACCTGAGAGGGTCTCGTTCTCTCCTTTTCATCTCCTTTAAGAAAGGACATACCTCAGACATCAGACCCGCTACACTCTCCTCATGGTTGAAACAAACCATTCCACTTTGTTACAAACAAGCAGATCAACAAGCCTTGGACTTGGTCCAAGTCAAAGCGCATGACATCCGGGCCTTCGCGGCCTCTAAGGCCTTTTACGGTGGAGTATCGGTGGACCAAATCATGCAAGCCTGTCACTGGAAAGCTCACAACACATTCACAAATTTTTCCCTAAAAGACCTTACTTGGTCGGACACCGACAACAATATGTATCTGGGACCCGTGGTGGCGGCACAACAAGTCCTAGATCCTTCCCCTCAGACCAGTTGTCCTCGGAAAGAAAAAAGGGGGGGGGGGGCACATCCGCTATAACCAAGTCTTCAGGAGTCTCTCCCAGGATCTAGGTATTCCTTTACCTTCAAGATGTTACGGGTAAGGTCATTTTATTTTTTAATTATCAGGTAATTTCTATTAAGGACTTAGTCAGTTGTCGTTAATCTCATATTTCAGGTTAAAAATTTCATGAGATGCCCAACCACTGGGTTGGTCAGTCACACGTGAAGGTCTACTAGGGACCCTTAGACCTCGAAGTGAGCACCGCTGCACTTCCGTCCTACTACCAAACATCTGGACAGTTTTAGCACTGTCCCTTTTTACTTTTGGCTCGTTTTTGGCTCGTTTTTGGCTCGTTACAGGCCCGATCTTCGGGATCGGGGCTCTGTAAAAGGGACTCAGACTGGCATTTCTGGCACTATTCTGTATATATTAATTCAAATCTTAGAAAAAATGACATATCTTCCAGTCTCAGCTGTAATCCCGCCACCGGGCGGTTGAATTCAGCATTAAGTCCCACATGGTAAGCTATTGTAGCGTAATAAAATTGAAAATTTTAATTACTTAAATGTAGCTTTTATAAGCTACAAGCTTACCATGTGGGACTTAGGAGAGTCCCACCCTGCCTCCCCGCTGTTTACAGCTGAGGGGTAGGTTTAATAAAAAATTTCAACGAGAAAGTAGGGCGATTGGTCAGAAGTTATCACGTGACGACAACTACCAGTATATCCGGTGGCTAACAAGAACAATCTTTTTTTCTAAGACGTTGGCCCCGGGTGTGGCAACCCGAGAACAGCATTAAGTCCCACATGGTAAGCTTGTAGCTTATAAAAGCTACATTTAAGTAATTAAAATTTTCAAGTTTATTTCTAAGCCAGTAACACATAATACTAATACAATTGGCATAGTATGTAAAAAAATAGATTTCTATATATGTCATATATTTATAACAGTTATGATTATCTACATCTTGGTTTAGCTTATTTTTGAAAGGGAAGTGGGTGAAGCAAATATTGCTTATACAAACGCCAATCCCCACTTCCAGTTAGGTACTGGATTTCCCAACAATGTATGTATAGAAAATATTTTACTTGAAGATCAAAATTCAGGGACAACTCATTAATATTAATGAGGTCACAGATTTTCATAGTGGTTTCTGCTTTGAGATCAAATACTAGATGGACTACGGTGCTCATGAATATATATGCGTAGAAAATATTTGACGATTCCATGGGGGTGATTTACTTTTGTACATAGCTGTATATAGTGGCATTCTACCATTGAACGTCAGCCTACCAGTGAACGCCCACCTTATATTTCTTCAATACAATAGAGGTCAAGTACAAATGCTTTTGTATGTAAACTAAATGACTGTTCACTTGCATAAAATGACCGATAATCGATCCAATTTGTCAAAATACATAGCTTTAAAGCAAATATTATCAGACGTACAACTGCTAATTATATCCCCAGACGAAAGTCGGGGATATATTGGATTCAGGTCCGTCGCGCCGCCGCCGCCGCCGTAGAAATTTTCTTGTGGACGCGATAACTCAAAAACAAATTAATATTTTTTTTTCAAACTTGGTACACATGTTAAGGATGCCCAAAGGAAGATCCCTATTTTAAGGTGACCTTAAACTCCCAGTAAAAAAGAACTTATGGCCACCTTAAGGTCAGAAATTGGACTTTTGGCCACTTAGAGCCCTGTAGGTCACAAACTATGATGCTCAGCTGGCTGAAATTTTACCTGACAACACATTAATATGTTCTTAGTACATGTGCCGAAAATCATGACTTTAAGTTGAGGAGAAAATTGTGTTTGAGGCCCATAAATACCCCCACTTAGGGATTTTTTGCTATACTTTTCGCATATTTTGCCCTACAATTGGGAAGTGATAATTCTGATGAGTCTCAAACTGCGCTAGGTATAACTTTGATATGTAATCCTTGTCTGTAGAAAATTTTAGGGCTGTAGGTTTACCCAAAGGGGTCGACTTAAGGTCTCAAAAGTGCCCACAGAGACCCAATTTATGGACTTTTTGCCATCTTCAAGCACTGTAGCTTTCAAACTATGTCTCTCATCTAAGTTAAATATCATCTGGGAATATATCTATGTGTTTTCTTATATGTGCCCCAACATTTAGGCCTTTAATAGACAGTTAACCTGTGTATCAGGACCATAAACACCCACCCGAGTGACCCTTTTTAGACATTTTTCACATCTTTTTCCCTGTAACTTGGAAATGGTAAGTCTGAGAAGTTTCAAACTGTATTAGATATATATTCTGTGTGTAATCTTAGTATGTAACAGATTTTAAGTCTGAAGCTTTAATTTTGAAGGTCAAATTGAGGTCTCTAAAAGGCTCCCAAAGACCCAATATTTGGACTTTTTGCTACTTTTAAGCCCTGTGACTGTCGAACTATGTGATTGATAGAGCTCAAATCCTATCTGAGAAGATATTAGTATGTTATTTTTATATGTGCCAAAAATTAAGGCTTTAAGAAGACATTTAACCTGTGTATGAGGACCATAAATCCCCACCCGAGTGACCATTTTTAGACATTTTTCACATATTTTGCCCTGTAACTTGGAAATGGTAAGTCTAAGAAGATTCAAACTGTATTAGATGCATATTCTATGTGTAATCTTAGTATGTGACAAATTTTAAGTCTGAAGCTTTAATTTGAAGGCCACATTTAGGTCTCTAGAAGGCCCCATAAAGACCCAGTATTTGGACTTTTTGCCAATTTTAAGGCCTGTGACTGTTAAACTATGTGACTGATAGAGCTGAAATCTCATCTGGGAATACATTATTATGTTCTTTTTACATGTGCCAAAAATCAAGGCTTCAAGTAGACATTTAACCTGTGTATGAGGACCTTAAACACCCACCTGAGTGACCCTTTTAAGACATTTTTCACATATTTTGCTCTGTAACTTGGAAATGGTAAGTCTGAGAAGTTTCAAACTTTATTAGATACATATTCTATGTGTAATCTTAGTATGTAACAAATTTTAAGTCTGAAGCTTTAATTTGAAAGCCACATCGAGATCTCTAAAAGGCCCACAGAGACCCAATATTTGGACTTTTTACCACCTTTAAGCCCTGTGACTGTTAAACTATGTGATTGATGGAGCTGAAATCCCATCTGGGAATGCATTATTATGTCCTTTTTACATATGCCGAAAATCAAGGTTTTTAGTAGACATTTAACCTGTGTATGAGGGCCATAGACACTCGCCCAAGTGCCTTTTTTGACATTTTTTCCGTATTTTGCCCTGTTATTTGGAAATGCTTAGTGTGACAAGTCTTAAACTGTATTATATATAATTTTTGTTTGTTATGTATGTCCCCCAAAAAGTTTCAGATCTGTAGTTTAATTGCTAAGGTCTCTTTAACAATTGTAAAATGCCCACAGAAACCCAATTTATGGACATTATGCCACTTTAAACCCCAGTAACTGTCAAACTATGTGGGTTATAGAGCTGAAATCTTTGAATTTTTAAAAGGAAATGCCTGTCTATTTAAATTTTGAATATTAATAATGTTATGGCTATCTTAGTCTTTTAAGAACTTATTTTTGTGTGTTATACCTCTGCTTGCTGAGTTTTTAACTTTTTAAAATGAAACTGGTTAAACATATTCAAGTAGACAAAATGGACACTTTAAGTGAGCTTTAAGTCCCAATATTAATGAAATTATATCCTTATGTAGTAAAACTAGGTATTTTTAACCCCCAACTAGCCCAGTTTTATTCAACTTGCCTCAGTTAATTTTGGCACAGCTCCTACAGTTATGAACTCATTTCAGTTGATAATCACATACTTAAAATTCTCAATTCTTTTTGTATTTGAGTACCCCTTTTATATAGATTGTTTGTTTACCATTTATGCTGTAGTACTCCATCTCTTTGTAGTCCCAACCCACATCCCCCACCCGGATTCCCCCCATTCACCTCTGGGACCTCCAGCTATATTGAGTGACACTAAATAAACAAAGGTATTTAATGATATCAGATAAGAAACAAAGAACTCAATGGGGTTGCAGATCTTGTGTAATAGTGAGAGAGGTGTGGAGAAGGGGAGAGGGGTGGGGGTGGGAGGTGGTGGGCTTCATTACATATAACACAAAGGGGAGTCAGAACTGAGATTGTGTCACATATTTAGGTTGCATATATATGGACCACATATATAGGTATAGAGGAAATGAATAACTGAAAACAATTTGCAAATTCTAAAAATAATATAATAAAATAATAATATAAATAATTTTTTTTAAATAATATTTTATTTGTGAACAAATATAGAAACAGATATGCGCTTTTGGGATTATGAATTTTAGAATGGACATTGAATCATCAATCATTTAAATACTTTGAAGGAAGATTGAAAAGTATGATGAGTTGAGTTAAAAATAATATTTTATTTGTCAACAAATATAGAAACAGATATGCTCTTTTGGGATTATTATTTTAGAATGGACATTCAATCATCAATCATTTAAATACTTTGAAAATAAGTTTAGAGTTATCATTGCAGGAAGATTAAAATATAATTTGAGTTATGTATTCGGCGTCTGGGGATACACCATCTTCCTTGGGAAGATATAAACAGAGTAGATTGATGTGCTGAAGTTCATATACTAATGGGTAATTATGTTTTAAAAAATTCCCGATCAAAACCTGTGGCATGAGTGATGACCTGTCTGGGGATATGTTGTCGCCGAGTTGGCCCAATCTAGTTATACCATAGTATTCTGGTACAGTTACTTTATAATCAAAGCCTGTTAAAAAAGTTTAAAATATTACTTACTTACGTAATTTGAAAATATTATCTAAAAGGTGGGTGTTCAATGGTAGATAACTGCTACTTATTGGGTAGCCAAGTGGCCTTGATCACTAATTAATAGAAGTCCACTGTTAAAAATGTCTAAATAAACTGAAATAGTATTTTTCATTAGTTTAAACTTTATCATGAAGTCGTCCCCCAGAATTTTTAGCCTCTCCCCCACATTTTGTACAGTGGTGGGGGATCGCCCCCACTTTTTGAAATTCCTAGAATCAACACTGCTTGTGAGAGTGTCAGGCCTGGATCTTTCTTATTTTTTTATGAATTTTTAAAATAATTTTTAATGCATTAAAATTCATGAAATCATTGACTAAATCAGTTATAATGTGAGAAGTATTGCATTTAGAGTATTTTGTTAAAATATGTTATTCAGCTACTTTTTCTATAGCTACAACATGGTGAGTAAATTAGGAGTCTATCCCAGTAGCTAAGTGAGTAATAGCTACTTTCTGATTTTTCAGTACCTTCCATAATGAGTAAAATCACTTGTAACTTGAAAACTATTGGATTTAGAGAATTTTGTACAAATATGTTATTCAGCTACTTTTCAGACAGCTATAACATAGTAAAGTTACAGACCTGTAGCTCATTGTAAAACTGAGTAATAGCTACTTTGAGGTTCTGACTGTTGAGTCAATCACTTATAACATGAAAACTATTGCATTTAGAGTGTTTTCTTTAAACAGGTTATTATTCACCTACTTTTGGGTCAGCTATGAGATAGTGAAATATCAGACCTGTAGGTCATTGCATAACTGAGTAATAGCTACTTTCAAGTTCTCACTGTTGAGTAAATCACTTATAACTTGAAAAGTATTGCATTTAGAGTATTTAGTTTCAATATGTTATTCACCTATTTTGGGGTCAGCTATAACAGAGTGAAATTATAGACCTCTAACTCATGGCATAGCTGAGCAATAGCTACTTTCAGGTTCTCATTGTTGAGTAAATCAGTTGTAACTTGAAAATTGTTGCATTTACAGTATTTTCTAATTGCACAGCTGCTAATTGCACAGCTGAGCAAAAGATTTGAGGTTCTCGCTGTTGAGTAGATCAGTTGTAACTCAACTCAAAATCTATTGCATTTAGAGTATTTTGTTGAAATATGTTTTCCACCCACTTTTTGCACCTTAACAGTTAACTTGGTACTTTGCTTATACCATTTGCAGGGCACAACTTTTGTGTCCTTTTCTTCTTTCTCTTCTACTCTGAAACTCAAAACACACAGTCATCTGACACAGAGCCCGTTCACAGCACTGATTGCTTGTTGTATCCACCGGATGCTTCGGTGGATACTTTGCTTTAGCGTTCGCTACGCCGCCGCCACCGCCGCCGCCACCGCCGCGCGTAGAGAGATTTTTGGCATTAACGCTCTAAGAGGACAATGACAGCAGCTAGGTTCACCAAATTTGCAGGATATCTTCATTGGGGGATAAGCTTCTCTGGGAAGGAAAATAGCCTCATTCTGAAAAACAAGATGGCCGCCACGGGCATTTCTTTGAAAATAATCGACATTTTTCTACTGACTGTTTCTCATAGGTAGAAGGTTGAATCTCTTCATAGGTGATATGTATAACAGATATACATGTCCTCTACAACCTTTCACACATTTGACCTTGAAGCTCTTAATTCAAGGTTATCCACGGAGTGCCGAAGTAACCCACATAGTGGACTTTAAAAGTGCCTATATCTCCCTTATTATTGGTCCTAGAGGTTTGCAATGTGAAACCAACCTATACGAAATCATGTGCTGCGAATCTTCTGATGTTGTCAGAATTGACCTTGGACCCCTCTTTCAAGGTCAAACGAGGAGAGCCAAACCTAAAAGCGCTTATAACTCGCTTATTATTGATCCTAGAGGTTTGGGATGGTAAACCAACATATAGGAAATCATCGTCTGGGAATCTTCTGGTGTGGTCGGATTTAACCTGGGGCCCCTCCTTCAAGGTCAAACAAGGATAGTCAAAGTGAAAACTGCTTATAACTCATTTATTATTGGTCCTAGAGGTTTGGGACGATAAACCAAGATACAGGAAATCATGGGCTGGGAATCTTCTGGTGTGGTCGTATTTGACCTTTGGCCCCTCCTTCAAGGTCAAATGAGCACAGCAAAACTTAAAACTACTTATAAGTCACTTATTATTGATCCTAGAGGTTTGGGATGGTAACCCAACATATAGGAAATCATGGACTGGGAGTCTTCTGGTCTGATCGGATTTGACCTTGAAGGTCAAACGAGGATAGCCAAAGTTAAAACTGCTTATAACTTGCTTATTATTGATCCTAGAGGTGTGGGATGGTAAACCAGCATATAGGAAATCATGGACTGAGAATTTTCTGGTGTGGTCGGATTTGACCTTGGGCCCCTCCTTCAAGGTCAAATGAGGATAGCCAAAGTTAAAAGTGCTTATAACTCGCTTATTATTGCTCCTAGAGGTTTGGGATGGTAAACCAACCTACAGAAACTCATGGGCTGGGAATCTTCTGGTGTGGTCTGATTTGACCTTGAGCCCCTCCTTCAAGGTCAAACAAGGATAGCCAAAGTTAAAAGTGCTTATAAGTCTCTTATTATTGCTCCTAGAGGTTTGGGATGGTAAACCAACCTATAAAAGTTCATTTGCTGGGAATCTTTTTGTGTGGTCAGATTTGACTTTCGGCCCCTCGTTCAAGGTCAAAAGAGGATAGCCAAAGTTAAAATTGCTTGTAACTCGCTTATTATTGCTCCTAGAGGTTTGGGATGGTAAACCAACATGTAGGAAATCATGGGCTGGGAATCTTTCTGTGTGATTTGACCTTAGACCCCTCGTTCAAGGTCAAACAAGGATAGCCAAAGTTAAAAGTGCTTATAATTCGCTTCTTATTGCTCCTAGAGGTTTGGAATGGTAAACCAACATATATGAAATCATGGGCTGGGAATCTTTCTGTGTGGTCGGATTTGACCTTGGGCCCCTCCTTCAAGGTCAAACGGGGACAGCCAAACTTAAAACTGCTTATAACTCTCTTATTATTGGTCCTAGAGGTTTGGGATGATAAACCAACATATAGGAAATGATGGGCTGGGAATCTTCTGGTGTGGTCGGATTTGACATTGGGTCCCTCCTTCAAGGTCAAATGAGGACAGCAAAAGTTAAAACTGCTTATAACTCGCTTATTATTGATCCTAGAGGTTTGGGATGGTAAACCAATATATAGGAAATCATGGGCTGGGAGTCTTCTGGTGTGGTCGGATTTGACCTTGGGCCCCTGCTTGAAGGTCAAACGAGGATAGCCAAAGTTAAAACTGCTTATAACTCGCTTATTATTGGTCCTAGAGGTGTGGGATGGTAAACCAGCATATAGGAAATCATGGACTGAGAATTTTCTGGTGTGGTCGGATTTGACCTTGGGACCCTCCTTCAAGGTCCAATGAGGAGAGCCAAAGTTAAAAGTGCTTATAACTCACTTATTATTGCTCCTAGAGGTTTGGGATGGTAAACCAACCTACAGAAACTCATGGGCGGGGAATCTTCTGGTGTGGTCTGATTTGACCTTGGGCCCCTCCTTCAAGGTCAAACAAGGATAGCCAAAGTTAAAAGTGCTTATAACTCGCTTATTATTGCTCCTAGAGGTTTGGGATGGTAAACCGACCTATAAAAATTCATGGGCTGGGAATCTTTTTGTGTGATCAGATTTGACTTTCGGCCCCTCGTTCAAGGTCAAAAGAGGATAGCCAAAGTTAAAAGTGCTTGTAACTCGCTTATTATTGCTCCTAGAGGTTTGGAATGGTAAACCAACATATAGGAAATCATGGGCGGGGAATCTTTCTCTGTGGTCGGATTTGACCTTGGGCCCCTCCTTCAAGGTCAAACGAGGACAGCCAAACTTAAAACTGCTTATAACTCTCTTATTATTTGTCCTACAGGTTTGGGATGGTAAACCAACATATAGGAAATGATGGGCTGGGAATCTTCTGGTGTGGTCGGATTTGACCTTGGGCCCCTCCTTCAAGGTCAAACGAGGATAGTCAAAGTTAAAACTGCTTATAACTCACTTATTATTGGTCCTAGAGCTTTGGGATGGTAAACCAACCTATGGAAACTCATGGGCTGGGAATCTTTTTGTGTCGTCAAATTTGACTTTGGGCCCCTCCTTCAAGGTCAAAAGAGGATAGCCAAAGTTAAAATTGCTTATAACTTGCTTATTATTGCTCCTAGAGGTTTGGGATGGTAAACCAACATATAGGAAATCGTGGGCTGGGAATCTTTTGGTGTGGTCGGGTTTGACCTTAGACCCCTCGTTCAAGGTCAAACAAGGATAGCCAAACTTAAAAGTGCTTATAACTCACTTATTACTGGCCCTAGAGGTTTGGGATGGTAAACCAGCATATAGGAAATCATTGGCAGGGAATCTTCTGGTGTGGACTGAATTGACCTTGGGCCCCTTCTTCAAGGTCAAATGAGGACAGCCAAAGTTAAAAGTGCTTATAACTCGCTTATTGTATCCCCCGACGAAAGTCGGGGATACTTAGGATTCAGTACGGTCATGCCGCCGCCGCCGCAGAGATTTCCTTTTGGACGCGATTACTTAAAAAATATTTTAGTTAGAACTTTCAAATTTGGTATGTGGGTATATATGGGCAATGCCACGAACGCTATTGTTTTGTGACCTTGACCTTCAATCTCAAGGTCACTGGTGGCCACTTAAAGGTCAGATTTTGGCCATTTTTGCACATTTTGGCCCAGTTCTCCAAGACAGAAAGTTAGATCATCCTATGGCTGGTATATATACTACATATATATGTCCTCTATAAGCATGCAGAAATATGACCTTGAAGCTCTTCATTGAAGGTCATCCACTGACCGCCAAAGTACTTGACCGAGGGGCATTTTTGGCCTTTTTGGAGATATTTTCACACTTAACGCTGACTATATTGCATGGAAACTATTTTTTTTTTTGAAAATGGCTTTGGAGGTTGAGTACATGATGGACTTCTGCCATCCAGGTTTACTGGTTACAGATCTTCATTTAAGGTCATCCACTGACCGCCAAAGTACCTGACCAAGGGTCATTTTTGGCATATTTGGAGATATTTTCACACTTAATGCTGACTACATTGCGTGGAAACTATTGAAAATGGCTTTTGAGGTTGAGTACATGACGAAGTACCAGCATCCAGGCTGACCGGTTACAGATCTTCGTTGAAGGTCATCCACTGACCGCCAAAGTACCTGACCGAGGGTCATTTTGGGCCCTCTGTTTGTTTGTTTGTAAACAAGATAACTCAAAAACTGACAGACGGATTTTGATAAAATTTTCAGGATATGTCCAAATTGGTAAAAGGAAGATGTGATTAAATTTTGGGAGTGATCCGGATCACTGTCTGGATCTTCTGGATCCATGAAATTTAATTTTTAAACACAGATAGCTCAAAAAGTTATGGGTGCATTTTGATGAAATTTTCAGGAGATGTCCTTATTGGGACGAGGAACAAGTGATTAGATTTTGGGAGTGATCCGGATCACTGTCTGGATCATCTGGATCCAGACTGCCAGATGTGTTTGTGTACAATATAGCTCAAAAACTTATAAATGGATTTTGATGAAATTTTCAGGATATGTCTGAAAAGGTAAAAAGATGAAATGGTTGAATTTTAGAAGTGATCCGTATCACTATGGATCTTCTGGATCCATGAAATGTAATTTTTAAAGACAGATACCTCAAAAAGTTATGGATGGATTGTGATGACATTTTCAGCAAATGGCCTAAATGGTGCGAAGAACAAGTGATTAGATTTGGGGAGTGATCTGGATCATTGTCTGGATCATCTGGATCCAGGTTGCAGATGTGTTTGTGTACATTGTAGCTAAAAAACTTATGGACGGATTTTGATGAAATTTTCAGGATATGTCTGAAAAGGTAAAAGGATGAAATGGCTGAATTTTGAAAGTGATCCGGATCACTATATGGATCTTTTGGATCCATGAAATGTAATAAGACAGATACCTCAAAAAGTTATGGATGGATTGTGATGACATTTTCAGCAAATGACCTAAATGGTGCGAGGAACAAGTGATTAGATTTTGGGAGTGATCTGGATCACTGTCTGGATCATCTGGATCCAGGTTGCCAGATGTGTTTGTGTACATTGTAGCAAAAAAACTTATGGATGGATTTTGATGAAATTTTCAGGATATGTCTGAAAAGGTAAAAGGATGAAATGGCTGAATTTTGGAAGTGATCCGGATCACTATATGGATCGTCTGGATCCATGAAATGTAATAAGACAGATACCTCAAAAAGTTATGGATGGATTGTGATGACATTTTCAGCAAATGACGTAAATGGTGTGAGGAACAAGTGATTAGATTTGGGGAGTGATCTGGATCATCTGGATCCAGGTTGCCAGATGTGTTTGTGTACATTGTAGCAAAAAAACTTATGGACGGATTTTGATGAAATTTTCAGGAAAGGTCTGAAAAGGTAAAAGGATGAAATAACTGAATTTTGGAAGTCATCCGGATCCCTGTATGGATCTTCTGGATCCGTGAAATGTGATAAGACATACCTCAAAAAGTTATGGATGGATTGTGATGACATTTTCAGCAAATGACCTAAATGGTACAAGGAACAAGTGATTGTACTTTTGGAATGATCTGGATCACCGTCTGGATCATCTGGATCGAGCCTGCAACATGATTTTACGATGAATTTTGATGATATTTTTAGGCTATGTTACAAATAGTAAAAGGAAGAAGTGGTAAAAGGATGAAATGATTGAATTTTGGAAGTGATCCGGATCACTATATGGATCTTCTGGATCCATGAAATGTAATTTTTTAAGACAGATACCTCAAAATGTTAGGGGTGGATTGTTTCAGCAAATGGCCTAAATGGTACAAGGAACAAGTGATTACATTTTTGGAGTGATCTGGATCATCTGGATCCAGGCTTGCACATAATCTTGGAATGGATTTTACTATTTTCGGGATATGTTACAAATGGTAAAAGGAAGAAGTGGTAAAAGGAAGAAATGGTTCAATTTCGCGAATGATCTGGACCACTATCTGGATCTTCTGGATCCGTGAATGTAATTTTTAAAGACAAATAGCTCAGAAAGTCATGAATGGATTTTTATGAAATTTTCAGGAAATGTCTTAAATGGGACAAAGAACAAGTGATTAGATTTTTGGGAGTAATCTGGATCACTGTCTGGATCATGTGGATCCAGGCTGCCAGATGTGTCTGTGTACAAGATAACTCAAAAACTTATGGATGGATTTCGATGAAATTTTTAGAATATGTCTGAAAAGGTAAAAGGATGAAATGATTGAGTTTTGGAAGCGATCCGGATCACTATATGGATCTTCTGGATCCATGAAATGTAATTTTTAAAGACAGATATAAGTGAAACAACTAGTGATTAGCTTTTGGAAGTAATCTGGTACTATGGAGAATCCTGACCTGGTGCTCCAGGAAACAGGCTCAAGCCCGACACATTCACGCCTTAACTATGTCCCGTCCGGGGATACACTGCGTCGAGACGCAATCTCTAGTTATTGCTCTTAGAGGTTTGGGATGGTAAACCAACCTACAGAAACTCATGGGCTGGGAATCTTCTGGGGTGGTCTGATTTGACCTTGGGCCCCTCCTTCAAGGTCAAACGAGGACAGCCAAACTTAAAACTGCTTATAACTCTCTTATTATTGGTCCCAGAGGTTTGGGATGATAAACCAACATATAGGAAATCATGGGCTGGGAATCTTCTGGTGTGGTCGGATTTGACCTTGGGCCCCTCCTTCAAGGTCAAATGAGGACAGCAAAACTTAATACTGCTTATAACTCGCTTATTATTGGTCCTAGAGGTTTGGGATGGTAAACCAACATATAGGAAATCATGGGCGGGGAATGTTCTGTCATGGTCGGATTTGATCTTGGGCCCCTTCTTGAAGGTCAAACGAGGACAGCCAAACTTAAAAGTGCTTATAACTCGCTTATTATTGGTCCTAGAGGTTTGGGATGGTAAACCAGCATATAGAAAATCATGGGCTGGGAATCTTCTGGTGTGGTCGGATTTGATCTTGGGCCCCTCCTTCAAGGACAAATGAGGACAGCCAAACTTAAAAGTGCTTATAAGTCGCTTATTATTGATCCTAGTGGTTTGGGATGGTAAACCAACATACAGGAAATCATGGGCGGGGAATCTTCTGTCATGGTCGGATTTGACCTTGGGCCCCTCCTTCAAGGTCAAGTGTGAGGACAGCCAAACTAAAAGTGCTTATAACTCTCTTATTATTGGTCCTAGATGTTTGGGATAGTAAACCAACATATAGGAAATCATGTTCTGGGAATCTTCTGGTGTGGTCGGATTTGACCTTGGGCCCCTCCTTGAAGGTCAAATGAGGACAACCAAACTTAAAAGTGCTTATAACTCACTTATTATTGGTCCTAGAGGTTTTGGTGCATTGTCTTTACGGTGGATACAATTTGCATCGGTTCTCCGATGCGCTAGGTCTAGTTATTGCTCCTAGAGGTTTGGGATGATAAACCAACATATAGGAAATCATGTTCTGGGAATCTTCTGGTGTGGTCGGATTTGACCTTGGGCCCCTCCTTGAAGGTCAAATGAGGACAACCAAACTTAAAAGTGCTTATAACTCACTTATTATTGGTCCTAGAGGTTTTGGTGCATTGTCTTTACGGTGGATACAATTTGCATCGGTTCTCCGATGCGCTAGGTCTAGTTATTGCTCCTAGAGGTTTGGGATGATAAACCAACATATAGGAAATCATGGGCTGGGAATCTTTTGGTGTGGTCGGGTTTGACCTTAGACCCCTCGTTCAAGGTCAAACAACGATAGCCAAACTTAAAAGTGCTTATAACTCACTTATTACTGGTCCTAAAGGTTTGGGATGGTAAACCAGCATATAGGAAATCATTGGCTGGGAATCTTCTGGTGTGGACTGAATTGACCTTGGGCCCCTTCTTCAAGGTCAAATGAGGACAGCCAAAGTTAAAAGTGCTTATAACTCGCTTATTATTGCTCCTAGAGGTTTGGGATGGTAAACCAACCTACAGAAACTCATGGGCTGGGAATCTTCTGGTGTGGTCTGATTTGACCTTGGGCCCCTCCTTCAAGGTCAAACAAGGATAGCCAAAGTTAAAAGTGCTTATAACTCGCTTATTATTGCTCCTAGAGGTTTGGGATGGTAAACCAACCTATAAAAATTCATGGGCTGGGAATCTTTTTGTGTGATCAGATTTGACTTTCGGCCCCTCGTTCAAGGTCAAAAGAGGATAGCCAAAGTTAAAATTGCTTGTAACTCGCTTATTATTGCTCCTAGAGGTTTGGGATGGTAAACCAACATATAGGAAATCATGGGTGGGAATCTTTCTGTGTGATTTGACCTTAGACCCCTTGTTCAAGGTCAAACAAGGATAGCCAAAGTTAAAAGTGCTTATAACTCGCTTCTTATTGCTCCTAGAGGTTTGGAATGGTAAACCAACATATAGGAAATCATGGGCTGGGAATCTTTCTGTGTGGTCGGATTTGACCTTGGGCTGCTCCTTCAAGGTCAAACGAGGACAGGCAAACTTAAAACTGCTTATAACTCGCTTATTATTTGTCCTACAGGTTTGGGATGGTAAACCAACATATAGGAAATGATGGGCTGGGAATCTTCTGGTGTGGTCGGATTTGACCTGGGGCCCCTCCTTCAAGGTGAAACGAGGATAGTCAAAGTTAAAACTGCTTATAACTCACTTATTATTGGTCCTAGAGGTTTGGGATGATAAACCAACATATAGGAAATCATGGGCTGGGAATCTTCTGGTGTGGTCGGATTTGACCTTGGGCCCCTCCTTCAAGGTCAAATGAGGACAGCAAAACTTAAAACTGCTTATAACTCGCTTATTATTGATCCTAGAGGTTTGGGATGGTAAACCAATATATAGGAAATCATGGGCCGGGAGTCTTCTGGTGTGGTCGGATTTGACCTTGGGCCCCTCCTTGAAGGTCAAACGAGGATAGCCAAAGTTATAACTGCTTATAACTCGCTTATTATTGGTCCTAGAGGTGTGGGATGGTAAACCAACATATAGGAAATCATGGGCTGAGAATTTTCTGGTGTGGTCGGATTTGACCTTGGGCCTCTCCTTCAAGGTCAAACGAGGATAGCCAAAGTTAAAAGTGCTTATAACTCTCTTATTATTGCTCCTAGAGGTTTGGGATTGTAAAACAACATATAGGAAATCATGGGCTGGGAATCTTTTGGTGTGGTCGGGTTTGACCTTAGACCCCTCGTTCAAGGTCAAACAAGGATAGCCCAACTTAAAAGTGCTTATAACTCACTTATTACTGGTCCTAGAGGTTTGGGATGGTAAACCAGCATATAGGAAATCATTGGCTGGGAATCTTCTGGTGTGGACTGAATTGACCTTAGGCCCCTTCTTCAAGGTCAAATGAGGACAGCCAAAGTTAAAAGTGCTTATAACTCGCTTATTATTGCTCCTAGAGGTTTGGGATAGTAAACCAACCTACCTAAACTCATGGGCTGGAAATCTTTTTGTGTCGTCAAATTTGACTTTGGGCCCCTCGTTCAAGGTCAAAAGAGGATAGCCAAAGTTAAAAGTGCTTATAACTCGCTTATTATTGCTCCTAGATGTTTGGGATGGTAAACCAACCTACAGAAACTCATGGGCTGGGAATCTTCTGGTGTGGTTTGATTTGACCTTGGGCCCCTCCTTCAAGGTCAAACAAGGATAGCCAAAGTTAAAAGTGCTTATAACTCGCTTATTATTGCTCCTAGAGGTTTGGGATGGTAAACCAACCTATAAAAATTCATGGGCTGGGAATCTGTTTGTGTGATCAGATTTGACTTTCGGCCCTTCGTTCAAGGTCAAAAGAGGATAGCCAAAGTTAAAATTGCTTGTAACTCGCTTATTATTGCTCCTAGAGGTTTGGGATGGTAAACCAACATATAGGAAATCATGGGCTGGGAATCTTTCTGTGTGGTCGGATTTGACCTTGGGCCCCTCCTTCAAGGTCAAACGAGGACAGGCAAACTTAAAACTGCTTATAACTCGCTTATTATTTGTCCTACAGGTTTGGGATGGTAAACCAACATATAGGAAATGATGGGCTGGGAATCTTCTGGTGTGGTCGGATTTGACCTGGGGCCCCTCCTTCAAGGTGAAACGAGGATAGTCAAAGTTAAAACTGCTTATAACTCACTTATTATTGGTCCTAGAGGTTTGGGATGATAAACCAACATATAGGAAATCATGGGCTGGGAATCTTCTGGTGTGATCGGATTTGACCTTGGGCCCCTCCTTCAAGGTCAAATGAGGACAGCAAAACTTAAAACTGCTTATAACTCGCTTATTATTGATCCTAGAGGTTTGGGATGGTAAACCAATATATAGGAAATCATGGGCCGGGAGTCTTCTGGTGTGGTCGGATTTGACCTTGGGCCCCTCCTTGAAGGTCAAACGAGGATAGTCAAAGTTATAACTGCTTATAACTCGCTTATTATTGGTCCTAGAGGTGTGGGATGGTAAACCAACATATAGGAAATCATGGGCTGAGAATTTTCTCATGTGGTCGGATTTGACCTTGGGCCTCTCCTTCAAGGTCAAACGAGGATAGCCAAAGTTAAAAGTGCTTATAACTCTCTTATTATTGCTCCTAGAGGTTTGGGATGGTAAACCAACATATAGGAAATCATGGGCTGGGAATCTTTTGGTGTGGTCGGGTTTGACCTTAGACCCCTCGTTCAAGGTCAAACAAGGATAGCCAAACTTAAAAGTGCTTATAACTCACTTATTACTGGTCCTAGAGGTTTGGGATGGTAAACCAGCATATAGGAAATCATTGGCTGGGAATCTTCTGGTGTGGACTGAATTGACCTTAGGCCCCTTCTTCAAGGTCAAATGAGGACAGCCAAAGTTAAAAGTGCTTATAACTCGCTTATTATTGCTCCTAGAGGTTTGGGATAGTAAACCAACCTACCTAAACTCATGGGCTGGAAATCTTTTTGTGTCGTCAAATTTGACTTTGGGCCCCTCGTTCAAGGTCAAAAGAGGATAGCCAAAGTTAAAAGTGCTTATAACTCGCTTATTATTGCTCCTAGATGTTTGGGATGGTAAACCAACCTACAGAAACTCATGGGCTGGGAATCTTCTGGTGTGGTTTGATTTGACCTTGGGCCCCTCCTTCAAGGTCAAACAAGGATAGCCAAAGTTAAAAGTGCTTATAACTCGCTTATTATTGCTCCTAGAGGTTTGGGATGGTAAACCAACCTATAAAAATTCATGCGCTGGGAATCTGTTTGTGTGATCAGATTTGACTTTCGGCCCTTCGTATAAGGTCAAAAGAGGATAGCCAAAGTTAAAATTGCTTGTAACTCGCTTATTATTGCTCCTAGAGGTTTGGGATGGTAAACCAACATATAGGAAATCATGGGCTGGGAATCTTTCTGTGTGGTCGGATTTGACCTTGGGCCCCTCCTTCAAGGTCAAACGAGGACAGGCAAACTTAAAACTGCTTATAACTCGCTTATTATTCGTCTTACAGGTTTGGGATGGTAAACCAACATATAGGAAATGATGGGCTGGGAATCTTCTGGTGTGGTCGGATTTGACCTGGGGCCCCTCCTTCAAGGTGAAACGAGGATAGTCAAAGTTAAAACTGCTTATAACTCACTTATTATTGGTCCTAGAGGTTTGGGATGATAAACCAACATATAGGAAATCATGGGCTGGGAATCTTCTGGTGTGATCGGATTTGACCTTGGGCCCCTCCTTCAAGGTCAAATGAGGACAGCAAAACGTAAAACTGCTTATAACTCGCTTATTATTGATCCTAGAGGTTTGGGATGGTAAACCAATATATAGGAAATCATGGGCCGGGAGTCTTCTGGTGTGGTCGGATTTGACCTTGGGCCCCTCCTTGAAGGTCAAACGAGGATAGTCAAAGTTATAACTGCTTATAACTCGCTTATTATTGGTCCTAGAGGTGTGGGATGGTAAACCAACATATAGGAAATCATGGGCTGAGAATTTTCTCATGTGGTCGGATTTGACCTTGGGCCTCTCCTTCAAGGTCAAACGAGGATAGCCAAAGTTAAAAGTGCTTATAACTCTCTTATTATTGCTCCTAGAGGTTTGGGATGGTAAACCAACATATAGGAAATCATGGGCTGGGAATCTTTTGGTGTGGTCGGGTTTGACCTTAGACCCCTCGTTCAAGGTCAAACAAGGATAGCCAAACTTAAAAGTGCTTATAACTCACTTATTACTGGTCCTAGAGGTTTGGGATGGTAAACCAGCATATAGGAAATCATTGGCTGGGAATCTGGTGTGGACTGAATTGACCTTGGGCCCCTTCTTCAAGGTCAAATGAGGACAGCCAAAGTTAAAAGTGCTTATAACTCGCTTATTATTGCTCCTAGAGGTTTGGGATGGTAAACCAACCTACCTAAACTCATGGGCTGGAAATCTTTTTGTGTCGTCAAATTTGACTTTGGGCCCCTCGTTCAAGGTCAAAAGAGGATAGCCAAAGTTAAAAGTGCTTATAACTCGCTTATTATTGCTCCTAGAGGTTTGGGATGGTAAACCAACCTACAGAAACTCATGGGCTGGGAATCTTCTGGTGTGGTCTGATTTGACCTTGGGCCCCTCCTTCAAGGTCAAACAAGGATAGCCAAAGTTAAAAGTGCTTATAACTTACTTATTATTGCTCCTAGAGGTTTGGGATGGTAAACCAACCTATAAAAATTCATGGGCTGGGAATCTTTGTGTGATCAGATTTGACTTTCAGCCCCTCGTTCAAGGTCAAAAGAGGATAGCTAAAGTTAAAATTGCTTGTAACTCGCTTATTATTGCTCCTAGAGGTTTGGGATGGTAAACCAACATACAGGAACTCATGGGCTGGGAATCTTTCTGTGTGATTTGACCTTAGACCCCTTGTTCAAGGTCAAACAAGGATAGCCAAAGTTAAAAGTGCTTATAACTCGCTTCTTATTGCTCCTAGAGGTTTGGAATGGTAAACCAACATATAGGAAATCATGGGCTGGGAATCTTTCTGTGTGGTCAGATTTGACCTTGGGCCCCTCCTTCAAGGTCAAACGAGGACAGGCAAACTTAAAACGGCTTATAACTCGCTTATTATTTGTCCTACAGGTTTGGGATGGTAAACCAACATATAGGAAATGATGGGCTGGGAATCTTCTGGTGTGGTCGGATTTGACCTGGGGCCCATCCTTCAAGGTGAAACGAGGATAGTCAAAGTTAAAACTGCTTATAACTCACTTATTATTGGTCCTAGAGGTTTGGGATGATAAACCAACATATAGGAAATCATGGGCTGGGAATCTTCTGGTGTGGTCGGATTTGACCTTGGGCCCCTCCTTCAAGGTCAAATGAGGACAGCAAAACTTAAAACTGCTTATAACTCGCTTATTATTGATCCTAGAGGTTTGGGATGGTAAACCAATATATAGGAAATCATGGGCCGGGAGTCTTCTGGTGTGGTCGGATTTGACCTTGGGCCCCTCCTTGAAGGTCAAACGAGGATAGCCAAAGTTACAACTGCTTATAACTCGCTTATTATTGGTCCTAGAGGTGTGGGATGGTAAACCAACATATAGGAAATCATGGGCTGAGAATTTTCTTGTGTGGTCGGATTTGACCTTGGGCCTCTCCTTCAAGGTCAAACGAGGATAGCCAAAGTTAAAAGTGCTTATAACTCTCTTATTATTGCTCCTAGAGGTTTGGGATGGTAAACCAACATATAGGAAATCATGGGCTGGGAATCTTTTGGTGTGGTCGGGTTTGACCTTAGACCCCTCGTTCAAGGTCAAACAAGGATAGCCAAACTTAAAAGTGCTTATAACTCACTTATTACTGGTCCTAGAGGTTTGGGATGGTAAACCAACATATAGGAAATCATTGGCTGGGAATCTTCTGGTGTGGACTGAATTGACCTTGGGCCCCTTCTTCAAGGTCAAATGAGGACAGCCAAAGTTAAATTAAAGTGCTTATCACTCGCTTATTATTGCTCCTAGAGGTTTGGGATGGAAACCAACCTACCTAAACTCATGGGCTGGAAATCTTTTTGTGTCGTCAAATTTGACATTGGGCCCCTCGTTCAAGGTCAAAAGAGGATAGCCAAAGTTAAAAGTGCTTATAACTCACTTATTATTGCTCCTAGAGGTTTGGGATGGTAAACCAACCTATAAAAAGTCATGGGCTGGGAATCTTTTTGTGTGGTCAGATTTGACTTTGGGCCCCTCGTTCAAGGTCAAAAGAGGATAGCCAAAGTTAAAATTGCTTGTAACTCGCTTATTATTGCTCCTAGAAGTTTGGGATAGTAAACCAACATATAGGAAATCATGGGCTGGGAATCTTTCTGTGTGGTCGGATTTGACCTTAGACCCCTCGTTCAAGGTCAAACAAGGATAGCCGAAGTTAAAAGTGCTTATAACTCGCTTCTTATTGCTCCTAGAGGTTTAGAATGGTAAACCAACATATAGGAAATCATTGGCTGGGAATCTTTCTGTGTGGTCCGATTTGACCTTGGGCCCCTCCTTCAAGGTCAAACGAGGACAGCCAAACTTAAAACTGCTTATAACTCTCTTATTGTTTGTCCTACAGGTTTGGGATGGTAAACCAACATATAGGAAATGATGGGCTGGGAATCATCTGGTGTGGTCGGATTTGACCTGGGGCCCCTCCTTCAAGGTGAAACGAGGATAGTCAAAGTTAAAACTGCTTATAACTCACTTGTTATTGATCCTAGAGGTTTGGGATGGTAAACCAATATATAGGAAATCATGGGCTGGGAGTCTTCTGGTGTGGTCGGATTTGACCTTGGGTCCCTCCTTGAAGGTCAAACGAGGATAGCCAAAGTTAAAACTGCTTATAACTTGCTTATTATTGGTCCTAGAGGTTTGGGATGGTAAACCAACAAATAGGAAATCATAGGCTGAGAATTTTCTCATGTGGTCAGATTTGACCTTGGGCCCCTCCTTCAAGGTCAAACGAGGATAGCCAAAGTTAAAACTGCTTATAACTCGCTTATTATTGCTCCTAGAGGTTTGGGATGGTAAACCAACCTATGGAAACTGATGGGCTGGGAATCTTTTTGTGTCGTCAGATTTGACTTTGGGCCCCTCGTTCAAGGTCAAAAGAGGATCGCCAAAGTTAAAATTGCTTATAACTCGCTTATTATTGCTCCTAGAGGTTTGGGATGGTAAACCAACATATAGGAAATCATTGGCTGGGAATCTTTTGGTGTGGTCGGGTTTGACCTTAGACCCCTCGTTAAGGTCAAACAAGGATAGCCAAACTTAAAAGTGCTTATAACTCACTTATTACTGGTCCTAGAGGTTTGGGATGGTAAACCAGCATATAGGAAATCATTGGCTGGGAATCTTCTGGTGTGGACTGAATTGACCTTGGGCCCCTTCTTCAAGGCCAAATGAAGACAGCCAAAGTTAAAAGTGCTTATAACTCACTTATTTTTGGTCCTAGAGGTTTGGGATGGTAAACCAACCGATAGAAAATCATGGGCTGGGAATCTTCTGGCATGGTCGGATTTGACCTTGGGCCCCTTCTTCAAGGTCAAACGAGGATAGCCAAAGTTAAAAGTGCTTATAACTCGCTTATTATTGATCCTAGAAGTTTACAGTATGAAACCAACTCATACGAAATCTTGGGCTAGGAATTTTCTGATGTTAGATTTGACCTTGGGCCCCTGCTTCAAGGTCAAACAGTGGTTCACTGGCTTTGGTGAGTTGTCTTTTCGGTAGATACAAATTTGCATCGGTCTCCGATGTGTAGGTCTAGTTTTAGATTACTGGTAGATAGGCCATAAGCTATCGGCATCGCCTGGTGTAGTCATTGTGTTCATCAGTGTCTTCACCTCTATCTGCATTTTCGTTTTCGCTGTCGACAATTTTTCCAGCCTCATTTCCTCAGAAACTGGGGTAATTTTTTTTCAAATTTGGCAAGGACCTTATAGAGAGTAGTAATATACGTCCCTCATAGTATGTTGAACCAGGTCTTAATCTGGGTTTTATAGGAAGTTTTAGCAACTTTGAGTAAACGACATATAATTATTATATCCCCAGACGATAGTCGGGGATATATTGGATTCAGGTCCGTCGCGCCGCCGCCGCCGCCGTAGAAATTTCCTTGTGGACGCGATAACTCAAAAACGGATTAATATTTTTTTTTCAAACTTGGTACACATGTTAAGGATGCCCAAAGGAAGATCCCTATTATAAGGTGACCTTAAAGTCCCAATAATAAAGAACTTCTGGCCACCTTAAGGTCAGAAATTGCACTTTTGGCCACTTAGAGCCCTCTAGGTCACAAACTATGAGGCTTATCTGCCTCAAATTTTACCTGAGAACACATTAATATATTCTTAGTACATGTGCCGAAAATCAAGACTTTAAGTTGAGGAGAAAATTGTCTTTGAGGCCCATAAAGACCCCACTTAGGACTTTTTTCCTATATTTTTTAACTTATTTTGCCCTATAATTTGGAAGTGGTAATTCTGATGAGTCTCAAACTGCACTAGATGTAACTCTTATATGTAATCCTTGTCTGTGAAAAATTTAAAGGCTGTAGGTTTACCTGTTAGGCCGACTTAAGATCTCAAAATTGCCCACAGAGACCCAATTTATGGACTTTTTGCCATCTTCAAGCACTGTAGCTTTCAAACTATGTCTCTCATTTAAGTGAAATATCATCTGAGAATATATCAATATGTTTTTCTTGTATGTACTCCAAAATTTAGGCCTTTAATAGACATTTAACCCATGTATGAGGACCATAAACACCCACCCGAGTGACCCTTTTAAGACATTTTTCACATATTTTGCTCTGTAACTTGGAAATGGTAAGTCTGAGAAGTTTCAAACTGTATTAGATATATATTCTATGTGTAATGTTAGTATGTAACAGATTTTAAGTCTGAAGCTTTAATTTGAAGGTCAAATTGAGGTCTCTGACGGGCTCCCAAAGACCAATATACGGATTTTTTGCCACCTTTAAGCCCTGTGACTGTTAAACTATGTTATTGATGGAGCTGAAATCCCATCTGGGAATGCATTATTATGTCCTTTTTACATGTGCCGAAAATCAAGGCTTTAAGTAGACATTTAACCTGTGTTTGAGGACCATAAATCCCCACCCGAGTGACCTTTTTTAGACATTTTTCACATATTTTGCCCTGTAACTTGGAAATGGTAAGTCTGAGAAGTTTCAAACTGTATTAGATACATATTCTATGTGTAGTCTTAGTATGTGACAAATTTTAAGTCTGAAGCTTTAATTTGAAGGCCACATTGAGATCTCTAAAAGGCCCCATAGAGACCCACTATTTGGACTTTTTGCTAGTTTTAAGGCCCATGACTGTTAAACTATGTGACTGATAGAGCTGAAATCTCATCTGGGAATACATTATTATGTTCTTTTTACATGTGCCAAAAATCAAGACTTCAAGTAGACATTTAAACTGTGTATGAGGACCATTAACACCCACCTGAGTGACCGTTTTAAGACATTTTTCACATATTTTGCTCTGTAACTTGGAAGTGGTGAGTCTGAGAAGTTTCAAACTTTATTATTAGATACATATTCTGTGTGTAGTCTTAGTATGTAGCAGATTTTAAGTCTGATGCTTTAATTTGAAGGCCACATCGAGATCTCTAAAAGGCCCACAGAGACCCAATATTTGGACTTTTTGCCATCTTTAAGCCCTGTGACTGTTAAACTATGTGATTGATGGAGCTGATATCCCATCTGGGAATGCATTATTATGTCCTTTTTACATGTGCCGAAAATCAAGGCTTTAAGTAGACATTTAACCTGTGTTTGAGGACCATAAATCCCCACCCGAGTGACCTTTTTTAGACATTTTTCACATATTTTGCCCTGTAACTTGGAAATGGTAAGTCTGGGAAGTTTCAAACTGTATTAGATACATATTCTATGTGTAATCTTAGTATGTGACAAATTTTAAGTCTGAAGCTTTAATTTGAAGGCCACATTGAGATCTCTAAAAGGTCCCATAGAGACCCACTATTTGGACTTTTTGCTAGTTTTAAGGCCCATGACTGTTAAACTATGTGACTGATAGAGCTGAAATCTCATCTGGGAATACATTATTATGTTCTTTTTACATGTGCCAAAAATCAAGGCTTCAAGTAGACATTTAAACTGTGTATGAGGACCATTAACACCCACCCGAGTGACCGTTTTAAGACATTTTTCACATATTTTGCTCTGTAACTTGGAAGTGGTGAGTCTGAGAAGTTTCAAACTTTATTATTAGATACATATTCTATGTGTAGTCTTAGTATGTAGCAGATTTTAAGTCTGATGCTTTAATTTGAAGGCCACATCGAGATCTTTAAAAGGCCCACAGAGACCCAATATTTGGACTTTTTGCCACCTTTAAGCCCTGTGACTGTTAAACTATGTGATTGATTGAGCTGAAATCCCATCTGGGAATGCATTATTATGTCCTTTTCACATGTGCCGAAAATCAAGGCTTTTAGTAGACATTTAACCTGTGTATGAGGGCCATAGACACTTGCCCAAGTGACCTTTTTATGTCAGCTGACTTGTCAGTCAGCTGACATTATGTCATCACTCTGCGGCGTGGGCGTACGCGTCCGTGTACGCGTCCGTGTGAACAACTTCTTCTCCAAAACTACAAGGCCTAGAGACATGCTGTTTCTTTTAAAAGATACCTTATCTATTGAGGATGAAAAATTGTTCAAGGCATGCAAATCTGTCTGTTCGTCTGTTTGCTAGAGACATTACAAGGGGGGTACCCCCACCAAAAGTGTGAAAATTTCAACTTTTTATCACATTTTTCTCAGTGACTATTGCAGGGATTTCTCTCATATCTTGCATATATGTACTAGGCCAGAGGTAGATTCTCTTGTGTGAGTATGAGACCTGGATTTGTCTTACTTTTTTTTTAATAAATTTTTTTAATAATTTTTAATGCATTAAAATTCATGAAATCATGCACTAAATCACTTATAACTTCAAAAGTGTTGCTTTTATTACGCTACAATAGCTCACCATGTGGGACTTAATGCTGTTCTCGGGTTGCCACACCCGTGGCCAACGTCTTAGAAAAAAAGATCGTTCTTGTTAGCCACCGGATATACTGGTAGTTGTCGTCACGTGATATCTTCTGACCAATCTCCCACTTACTGTAAAATTTTTAATTTCACAACTTAAGTATTTTCCCTTCAATCCACGTGTTTTGAGTTTTCTCGGTCCAGGCAATTTCAATTGTACGTCTTTTTATTGCGTTAAAATGACTCTTCATCAAGCAAACAAAGACAAACCGAGAGCTCAGAAATGCCGCCATTTTTGCTTCAGTTTTGATACTCATAATTTCTGCCCTACCTGTAGGGAGGCTGGCAAGGGAGATGACCCCTGTGTCACTTTTGAAGCACCCTGCCATATTTGCACGTCTCTCTCTGATGAACAATTGCAAAAAATTCAAAACAGGAAGCGGTACTTAAAAAAGCAAAAAGCGGAAACTAGTTCCAAAGATGAACTAGATGTCTTGGGTGAAGGCGATGGGGACTCTTTTACTGGTTCTAATGCAGACCTTGAGAGTGCTGCCGATAACCTCTTTACCTCACCCCCCCCCGTCCTCAACCTCTCGCCTTCAGTTCTTTATCACTCAAGACCCCAGCAAAAGCTGTTCCACCCACCCCAGGTACTGTTTTGCAAAACAAAATTCAAAGAAATCTAGAGAAATCCCTGGGTGATTCCTTAAATATACATATACAGCAGCAAATGGGTTCCTTCCAGGCATCCATGTTAGAAGCATTTCAATCACTCCGAGAGGAGTTGGCTGTTAAAAAGCCTGCCGAGGTTGATCCCTCGCCTCATGCTTCAAAAGCTGGTCCATCCAGCAAGTCTGCTGCTAATCTGGACCTACCCCCTCCGAGGTCAAGTACTAATGCACAGTCCGAGGCAATGGATGTGGACGTTGGTCCAGCACTCCCTCCTCGACTAGTACTTAACCAAACTTCCTCGGATCAGTACGTTGCCCCTTCTGAAGCCATACCGAAGGATTCCTCGTACTCACACAAAAAAAAAAACAAAGCCACAGGCAAACAGTAACACCGAGCTCTGCCTCGGATCAACTGGATGAGGATTCCGACGAACCTCGGATCCATCCTAGACCTAAGAAACACTCTGACAAGAGCAAGCATAAATCTAGGTCCAGATATGTGTCATCTTCAGAGGAAGATCACTCCCCTGTGGCCAGACACAGGTCTTCTAAGCCCTCTAGGGCTCAGCCCTCAGGCGCAGCTTCTGATCCAGACCCCCCTTATTATAGGGAAGTAGCCCTGTCTGACATTCCCTCCCAATACTCTGAAGAGGTAGACACCTTCAGGCGCATTCTTTCTCTCCCTGACCCCAGGGACTCTATGCCTAGGTCTTCAACTTCAGTGTTGGGTCTGGATGACGAAAAAGGCCGTCAAGAGCTCAGACCTAGAGGTCCTTCCTCTATCTTACCACTTAGCTCAGTTATCAAGGACGCCTTTGATAAATTTCAACATGATTTCAAAGCTGCCAATTTATCTGAGGGAAAATATGTCAAGCCTCCTCCATCCACTTCTAAGTGGTATAAGGTTGGACAGCCCACTTTTCAAGACAAAATCCAGGAGTTGAATACGGACTTTGCTAAGATCTGTATTACTCCTAGACCTCCTGGGGCACCAGTAGCCAAAGTCCCTATGCCAGTCCTTAAGGAGCTGGAACATCAGGCTAGACAGAATATTTCAACCCTCAATTTCACCGCTGCCTTTGCCAAAACCTCTTCTTCTTGCAATGCTTCTTTGGAAAAGTGCCAACATAGCATCAAGTCAACTGTCAAGAAGATAAAGTCTCAGATCCAGAAAGGTGCCAATCCTGAGAAAGCAGCAAAGCGCGGATATGAGGAAGTTGCTGAGTACTTGGATTTTTGGAACAAGACGGTTCTTGTCCAACATAGAGCTCTTACCTGTCTCAGCAAATCGCTAGCCCATATTCTCCAGAGGGAATTATATTCTATGGCTAATACCGGCTTGCTTAGGCGCGAAGCCGAAATGACTCTATTGCATCCCCAGCTAGGGGAAACGAGACGCCAAGAACTTAGGAACTCGTCCTTCTGGGACTCCTCCTTGTTCGAGTCTCAACTTGTAAAGGAAGGTGAGGACTTCCTTCTCAAAAAAGGCACCTCAAAAGATTCTCAGGGTTTTGCACCCTACCAGAATAAGCCCTTTCGTGGCCCCCACAAGAAAAGAGGCTCCTACAGGAAACGCCCCTATGGGGGCAATTCCTCTCAAAGCAGTAACCAATCCTTTCCCTCGGGAAGAGGAAAATCCAACTTCAGAGGCTCCAGGGGTCGTTTTCGACCCCACAATAGGGGAAGGGGGCGTGGAAACCCCCCTTCACAATGACTCCTCCAAAGCCTCATTCAGTCCACCAGTAGGAAGTCGCCTCCGTTCTTTCAAGAGAGACTGGCTAACAAACAAATGTTCTCAAAACGTGTTAAACATTATCACCAATGGCTACGTTCTTCCATTCCGTTCAAAGCCAAACTTGATCAGATTTCCTCTGATTCTATCAGAGTACAAGGCCCAACAAAAAGACCAAGCCTTGGCCACTTGTATCCAGTCTCTCTTGTCAAAGAACACCATCGAAAGGGTGGAAAACGTAAAATCTCTCGGGTTTTACAGTCGCCTGTTCCTAGTACCCAAGCCTCACCAAAGGTGGAGGCCAGTCATAGACTTAAGCAGGCTCAACACTTTTCTACATGTAGAAAAGTTCAAAATGGAAACCCCGGAGTCCATCAGGACTTCCCTGGTCCCAGGGGAGTGGGTATCGTCGATAGACCTGTCGGACGCATACCTTCACATCCCCATCCATCCAAACTCAAGGAAGTACCTAAGGTTTTGCTACAAGGCCCAGGTGTTCCAGTTCACCTCCCTACCCTTCGGACTGGCCACAGCCCCCCAGGTCTTTACGATGATCGTAAAGGAAGTGAAACTAATGGCCCTCTCATGAGGACTCAGAATTCACCAATACCTGGACGACTGGCTGATCAGGTCCCTGTCCCAGGAGGAATCTCAACGGGACACACAGGCAGTGGTAGACCTAACCCAATCCTTGGGTTGGATAATCAACCAGGAAAAATCAGAACTGAAACCTACTCAGGTGTTTTCGTTCGTGGGCTACGAATACCACCTAGATTCAGCCCTTGTAAGACCCACTCACGAGAGATGGCTGAAACTTCAGGATTTGATCCTACGACTCAAGTCAAAACGTGTTTTGACTGCAAGATGTTTGATGTCTCTAATTGGGTTGCTAGCCTCAACGGAGAAAATGGTCCCGGAGGGACGCCTTCACATGAGGCCCTTTCAGTTTCATCTCAAGGAGCACTGGAGATATCCTCAGTCGCTGGACAACCTCCTTCCTTGGACAGAAGCCATTGTAGCCCACCTAGATTGGTGGCAAAACCCCTCAAATGTGATGAAAGGCGCAGACCTTTATCCCAAGGACCACAGTATCCAACTCTTTACCGACGCCTCAAACGAAGGTTGGGGCGCTCACTTAGATAAAAATTCTACAAAAGGGCTGTGGTCAGAGCGGGAAAAAAGGCTACACATAAATGTCCTAGAGTTGAAGGCGGTCTCCCTGGCCCTTTGAGACTTCAAGGACCAGTGCCAGAGTCAAACAGTGTTAGTTGCGACGGACAACTCAACAGTGGTAGCCTACATCAACAAGCAAGGGAGAACTCACTCAGCAGAGATGTGCGCTCTCCTGTGGAAAATCATGACCTGGTGCCATCACTACCATATAACATTGAAAGCCAGGCACATTCCAGGGTGTCTGAATGTGATGGCCGACCTCCTATCCAGGTCCAACCAAGTGCAGTCAACAGAATGGTCTCTGCACCCTCAGGTCTTCAAGCAAATCTGCCGAAAGTGGTTCACCCCTCATGTAGACTTATTCGCCACTCACCTGAATCACAAACTCCCTCTATATGTGTCTCCTATCCCAGACCCAAGGGCCTGGAACATAGATGCTCTGAACATAAACTGGACCAACCTCACGGCCTACGCCTACCCTCCTACGGCTCTCCTTCACAAGGTGATCCAAAAGATCAAGCAATGCCATTGCCTGATCATCGTGATAGCCCCAGGCTGGCCAGGGATGCCCTGGTTTTGGGACCTAGTGCAGCTCTCAACAGAGATCCCACTACAACTCCCAGTGTCAACGACCCTACTCAAACAGTCCCACAACTATGTGTTACACAACAATCCACAAGAGCTGAACCTCCACGCCTGGTGTCTAGGAGCGGACAACTCCAAGAATAAGGCTTCTCTGTGGAGGTGGCAGAGAGAATTGCTGCCCCTCAGCGGTCATCAACAAGGACCATCTACAGGTCAAAGTGGGCCCTATTTGAAAAATGGTGCAGAGAAAATTCGGTGGATTTCTCCACTCCATCTGTGAAACAAATCTCAGATTTTTTCATGTACCTGTACCAAGACCTAAACAGGCGCCCCTCGACCATTGATGGTTACAGGACTGCTATCGTTGACACTCTGGGCCCAACGGCCCAACACATTGCGCACAATGCAGACCTTCATAGGTTACTCTCCAGTTTTCACAGGGATCGTCCTAAAAGTTCCAGAAATTTACCCAAGTGGAACCTTTCTGTTGTCCTTAACGAGCTCACCAAAGCACCTTTTGAGCCCATGAAAGACTCAGACCTCAAACATCTTACTCTTAAAACTGCTTTCTTGCTAGCCTCGGCCTCCGGCAAGCGCTGCAGCGAAATCCATTCCTGGGTCACTAACAAAGTAGCTAATTTAGGCCAATGGGAAAAGGTAGCCTTGTTCCCTTCTTCTGATTTCATAGCCAAAAACCAACTAGCAAGAGAAGGTTCTCAAAGTGTGTCACCAGTGACTATCCCTGCTTTGACTACCATTGTAGATAGACAGTTTAAGGAAGACAGGACCCTGTGTCCCGTGCGGGCCCTGAGGTTCTATTTGGACCGAACTAAAGACCTGAGAGGGTCTCGTTCTCTCCTTTTCATCTCCTTTAAGAAAGGACATACCTCAGACATCAGACCCGCTACACTCTCCTCATGGTTGAAACAAACCATTCTACTTTGTTACAAACAAGCAGATCAACAAGCCTTGGACTTGGTCCAAGTCAAAGCGCATGACATCCGGGCCTTCGCGGCCTCTAAGGCCTTTTACGGTGGAGTATCGGTGGACCAAATCATGCAAGCCTGTCACTGGAAAGCTCA
This sequence comes from Sabellastarte sp. h YS-2021, assembly GCA_964017235.1. Classification (NCBI taxonomy): domain Eukaryota; kingdom Metazoa; phylum Annelida; class Polychaeta; order Sabellida; family Sabellidae; genus Sabellastarte; species Sabellastarte sp. h YS-2021. Next base: position 148,112,094 of record OZ024931.1, read on the forward strand.
CAACACATTCACAAATTTTTCCCTAAAAGACCTTACTTGGTCGGACACCGACAACAATATGTATCTGGGACCCGTAGTGGCGGCACAACAAGTCCTAGATCCTTCCCCTCAGACCAGTTGTCCTCGGAAAGAAAAAAGGGGGGGGGGGCACATCCGCTACAACCAAGTCTTCAGGAGTCTCTCCCAGGATCTAGGTATTCCTTTACCTTCAAGATGTTACGGGTAAGGTCATTTTATTTTTTAATTATCAGGTAATTTCTATTAAGGACTTAGTCAGTTGTCGTTAATCTCATATTTCAGGTTAAAAATTTCATGAGATGCCCAACCACTGGGTTGGTCAGTCACACGTGATGGTCTAATAGGGACCCTTAGACCTCGAAGTGAGCACCGCTGCACTTCCGTCCTACTACCAAACATCTGGACAGTTTTAGCACTGTCCCTTTTTTACTCAGGTTTTTAACTCGTTACAGGCCCGATCTTCGGGATCGGGGCTCTGTAAAAGGGACTCAGACTGGCATTTCTGGCACTATTCTGTATATATATATTAATTCAAATCTTAGAAAAAAATTACATATCTTCCAGTCTCAGCTGTAATCCTGCCACCGGGCGGTTGAATTCAGCATTAAGTCCCACATGGTAAGCTATTGTAGCGTAATAAAATTGAAAATTTTAATTACTTAAATGTAGCTTTTATAAGCTACAAGCTTACCATGTGGGACTTAGAAGAGTCCCACCCTGCCTCCCCGCTGTTTACAGTTGAGGGGTAGGTTTAATAAAAAATTTCAACGAGAAAGTAGGGCGATTGGTCAGAAGATATCACGTGACGACAACTACCAGTATATCCGGTGGCTAACAAGAACGATCTTTTTTTCTAAGACGTTGGCCCCGGGTGTGGCAACCCGAGAACAGCATTAAGTCCCACATGGTAAGCTTGTAGCTTATAAAAGCTACATTTAAGTAATTAAAATTTTCAAATTTACAGCATTTTGTGAAAATATGTTGTTGAGCTACTTTTTTCATAGCTACAATATGGTGAGTAAGTTGGGTGTCTGTCTCAATAGCTAAGTGAGTAATAGCTACTTTCGGGCTTTTCAGTAACTTCCATTATGAGTAAAATCACTTGTAACTTAAAAACTATTGCATTTAGAGAATTTCGTATAAATATGTTATTCAGCTACTTTTGGGCCAGCTATAACATAGTAAAATTTCAGACCTGTAGCTCATGGCATAGCTGAGTAATAGCTACTTTTAGGTTATCACTGTTGAGTAAATCACTTATAACTTGAAAACTATTGCATTTAGAGTATTTTGTTTCAATATGTTATTCACCTATTTTGGGGTCAGCTATAACATAGTGAAGTTACACACCTGTGGCTCATTTCATAGCTGAGTAATAGCTACTTTGAAGTTCTCACTGTTGAGTAAATCAGTTATAATTGGAAAACTATTGCATTTACAGAAATTTGTGCAAATATGTTATTCAGCTACTTTTGGGTCAGCTATAACATAGTGAAATTATAGACCTATAGCTCATGGCACAACTGAGCAATAGCTATTCTCAGGTACTGACTGTTGAGTAAATCAGCTATAACTTGAAAAATATTGCATTTGGAGTATTTTGTTAAAATATATTGTTCACCTACTTTTGGGTCAGCTATAACATAGTGAAATTACAGACCTATAGCTCATGGCATAGCGGAGCAATAGCTATTTTCAGGTTCTCACTATTGAGTAAATCAATTGTAACTTGAAAACTATTGCATTTACAGTAATTTGCTTAAATATGTTGTTCACCTACTTTTGGGTCAGCTATAACATAGTAAAAATTCAGACATGTAGCTCATTGCATAGCTGAGTAATAGTTCCTTTGAGGTTCTCACTGTTGAGTAAATCAGTTGTAACTTGAAAACTATTACATTTAGAGTAATTTGTTAAATATGTTATTCACAGAATTTTTGGTCAGCTATAACATAGTGAAATTGCAGACCTCTATGTCGTGGCATAGCTGAGCAATAGCTACTTTCAGGTTCTCACTGTTGAGTAAATCATTGTATCCACTGGATAGCCGCAGTGTGTAGAGAGAGATTTCACCATTACTGCTCTGATGAAAAAAAATATTATAGCTAGCTTTCTTAAGTTTGCAGTATATATTAATTACCATAAAATGTTGTCTGGGAATATTTTTGGCCTCATTTTGAGAAACAAGATGGCCGCCACAGGTGTTTTTTGTCAGTCATGAAAAGTGCTTATATCTCCCTTATTATTGATCCTAGAGGTTTGGGATGATAAACCAACCTGTAGGAAATCATGGGGTGGGAATCTTTTGGTGTGGTCAGATTTGACCTTCAATGACCCCTCCTTCAAGGTCAAACAAGGATAGCCAAACTTAAAAGTGCTTATAACTCTCTTATTATTGGTCCCAGAGGTTTGGGATGGTAAACAGACAGGAAATCATGGGCTGTGAATCTGTTGATATGGTCCGATTTGACCTTGGAACCCTCCTTCAAGTTCAAATGAGGATAGCGAAAATTGAAAGTGCCTACAACTCGCTTATTATTGGTGACAGAGATTTGGGATGGTAAACCATCCCATAGGAAATCGTTGGCTCAGAATCTTTTGGTATGGTCAGATTTGACCTTTGGACCCCTCCTTCAAGGTCAAATGAGGACAGCCAAGCTTAAAAGTGCTTATAACTCATTTATAATTGGTCCTAGAGGTTTGGAATGGTAAACCATAGGAAATCATGGGCTGGGAATGTATTTGTGTGGTTAGATTTGACCTTGGACCCCTTCTTCAAGGTCGAACGAGGATATTGCATTTGTAGTATTTCTTTAAATATGTTTTAACCTATTTTTTACACTTAAACAATTACCTTGTTATTTTCCTTCATAATACCATTTACAGGGCACAACTTTTTTATCCTTTTCTTCTGTCAGCTTCGGAATTTCTTTCGAACTTGCTGTTCAGTTACCATTTACTGTATTTCTGTACAGCCCTTTTCCTGATAATTATTCTGTCCTCTAATCACCTTCACAAATCAAAAACACTCAGTCAGCTGACACAGTGCCCGTTCACGGGCACTCTCCTCTTGTTTGACATTTTTTTCTGTATTTTGCCCTGTTATTTGGAAATGCTTAGTGTGACAAGTCTTAAACTGTATTATATATAATTTTGGTTTGTTGTGTATGTCCCCCAAAAAGTTTCAGTTCTGTAGTTTAATTGCTAAAGTCTCTTTAACAATTGTAAAATGCCCACAGAGACCCAATTTGGGGATATTATGCCACTTTAAAGCCCTGTAACTGTCAAACTATGTGGCTCATAGAGCTGAAATCTTTGAATTTTTCAAAGGAAGTGCCTGTCTATTTAAATTTTGAATATTAATAATGTTATGGCTATCTTAGGCTTTTAAGAACTTATTTTTGTGTGTTATCTCTCTGCTTGCTGAGTTTTTAACTTTTTAATATGAAACTGGTTAAACATATTCAAGTAGGCAAAATGGACACTGTTATTTTCTGGTGAGCTTTAAGTCCCAAATATTAATGAAATTATAGGCTTATGTAGTAAAAATAGGGGATTTTTAACCCTCAACTAGCCCAGTTTTATTCAACTTGCCTTAATTTTGACACAGCTCCTACAGTTACGAACTCATTTCAATTGATAATCACATACTTAAAATTCTCAATTCTGAATTATTATTATAAATCTGTTCTTGTCGTTTGATAATTAAGCGTCCCTTGAAAAGGGGACGCTTATTGGTTTCACCCCCGGTTTTCAGTCAGCCGCCGCCGCCGCCGCATTATCGTCTCCCTTGAATATCTCCCTTGTTATTAGGCCTATCCAAATGATATGTGGCAGTGTTCTTCTATAGGCGTGGGGAAATTTTTTGACAGGCATAAATTTGACCTTTGACCTTTATCAAGGTCACATTATCAAAAATTCAAAAAAAAATTTACTTCCTTTTCACTAGATTTCCTCAGAAAGTACTGGGTGTGGGTCAACCAAATTTGGTATGCACATTCCTGAGGGAAGAATCTAGGCGCCAGTCGATATTGGGATCAGTCGGGCCATAATTGACCGATTGACGGGTGATTGATTATAAGTTCATAAAAATTTTGCTAAGATTAAGCCTTTAACTCGCTTATTATTGGTCGTAGAGGTTTGGGATGGTATACCAACATATAGGAAATCATGTGCTGTGAATCTTCTGGTGTGGTCAGATTTGACCTTGGGCCCCTCGTTCAAGGTCAAGCGAGGATAGGCAAAGTTTAAAGTGCTTATAACTCGCTTATTATTGGTCCTAGAGGTTTGGGATGGTATACCAACATATAGGAAACCATGGGCTGGGAATCTTTTGGTGTGGTCAGATTTGACCTTGGACGTCTCCTTCAAGGTCAAACGAGGATAGGCAAACTGAAAAGTGCTTATAACTCGCTTATTATTAGTCCTAGAGGTTTGGGATGGTATACCAACATATAGGAAATCATGTGCTGGGAATCTTCTGGTGTGGTCGGATTTGACCTTGGGCCCCCCCTTCAAGGTCAAACGAGCATAGCCAAACTTAAAAGTGCTTATAACTCGCTTATTATTGGTCCTAGAGCTTTGGGATGGTATACCAACACATAGGAAATCATGGGCTGGGAATCTTCTGGTGTGGTCGGATTTGACCTTGGGCCTCTCGTTCAAGGTCAAACGAGGATAGCCAGAAATAAAAATGCTTATAACTCGCTTATTATTGGTCCTAGAGCTTTGGGATGGTATACCAACATATAGGAAATCATGGGCTGGGAATCTTTTGGTGTGGTTGGATTTGACCTTGGGCCTCTTCTTCAAGGTCAAATGAGGATAGCCAAACTTAAAAGTGCTTATAACTCGCTTATTATTTGTCCTAGAGGTTTGGGATGGTATACCAACATATAGGAAATCATGTGTATACCAACATATGTATACCAACATATAGGAAATCATATAAATATATATGTATGTATTAAAAGGCTTACGGAAATAATAGTTTTTTTACATTGTCATGAACCTGTGACGTCAAGGCTAGTATTTTCTACGGGAGTTGTCAAGTGAAAAATAATGGCGACAGTTGTAAAAATCTTGAAAAAACAGCCAGAAAGTGATTGAATATACCATGTAACCTTGTCCAGACCTTGGGCCTCTCATTCAAGGTCAAATGAGCATAGCCAAACTGAAAAGTGCTTATAACTCGCTTATTATTGGTCCTAGAGGTTTTGGATGGTATACCAACATATAGGAAATCATGGGCTGGGAATCTTTTGGTGTTGTCCGATTTGACCTTGGGCCTCTCCTTCAAGGTCAAAGGAGCATAGCCAAACTTAAAAGTTCGATAACTCGCTTATTATTAGTCCTAGAGGTTTGGGATGTGAAACCAACATTTAGGAAATCATGTGCTGGGAATCTTCTGGTGTGGACGGATTTGACCTTGGACCTATCATTCAAGGTCAAACGAGCATAGCCAAACCTAAACATGCTTCTACTTTGCAGCTTAAAAGACACAGTCAGCTGATACAGAACCTGTTCACAGGCACTGATTGCTTTTTTCGTTTTAAGATCACTCTTGTGACCCTAACATGGTCCTTTCAGGAGAATTTCTCTTCACCAATAACATTTACCTCTTCACATTGGTCCTTTAGCATTTCTTATAAAACTTAAAAGCTGTAGGGACGCTTTGTTTTTGTGTACAAAAACTTTTGTCTAGTTTATTAGTCGAATCTTTGATTCGAGTTATGTACTGAGTTGCGGCCGCGATTTTAAATTGGCTGTTTAAGCGCTTAAATATCAAATTCTGCAGAATATTTCTTCACATGTTTGTACATTTAGGTGTATATTATACACTCTGCCATTTTGAAGATTTTTAGTGCCTTTATTAAGTTATATTTTATGAAGTAAAAAGCATGTCTGGCACTCCGTCTGGCTTTCTCCAAGGACCCGTATGTCCTAGAAACTATTGTGTTACCCATTGTAGTGGTCTACTCGAACGAGTCTTTTTTAACGGTTTCGTCTGCTGGTTTCTAGAGGTGAAACCCCAATTAATTTATTCGTCTGCTGGTTTATCACGCAGTCACTGTTACTGTAAAATTGCTGTCTGCGCACCTACGTGTACTCAATTATTTGTCAAACAAATAAACCGCAAAGAAATTAATGAATGAAGTGACGTCACGGTAGTACTACACATTTGTCTTTCAGCCAATCAAAATCGAGGAAACCTCTGGCAGAGATATTCAAACTCCGTAGTTCTACTTTCAACCACTTGAAGGCGCTTTTGCATGTCCTAGAATACTTCATCCGTAAAATACAGCATAATCTCTGTTTCCCTATTATTGCTCATTATGGCTGTCGTAATATTGTAGAAATAACATACGAATAATGTACTTACAATTTGCTTCTGTATAATATCCATATACTCCGTCAACAGGAAATATGCTGGTAGTTTTCGTCTTAAAATACTGTCATGAAACATCACAAAGAACTGCCGTGACTGCGCATATTTGCTCATTAATATTAATGAGGCAAGTCCGTGGACAGGAAATATGCTGAAATATGCTCATTCTGTCTTCTCGCAATATTTAAAACAAATAAAATATCAAATGCTGGTAGTTGTACACCCACAGAGTGATGAAAACGTGAGGCTACGATGGTGTTTCTAACAACATTTTACAAATATATAATCCAGCAATATTTTACTGTCACCGCACCTCACTCTGTCTTCTCGCAATATTTAAAACAAACAAAATATCAAATGCTGATAGTTGTACACCCACAGAGTGATGAAAATGTGAGGCTACGATGGGGTTTCTAACAATATTTTACAAATATGTAATCCAGCAATATTTTACTGTCACCGCACCTCACTCTGTCTTCTCGCAATATATAAAACAAATAAAATATCAAATGCTGGTACTTGTACAGCCACAGAGTGATGAAAACGTGAGGCTACAATGGTGTTTCTAACAATATTTTACAAATATATAATCCAGCAATATTTTATTGTCATCGTACCTCACTCTGTCTTGCGGGCGATAATACCAAGTTTATAGATTTCAACACCCACTGCTGTCCTAAGATTCGACTCTGTGGTTGGCAGAATCTTCCTGTTGGACATTCCTTATTTATATATTTGATTTTATTTTAGTGATAAGATTAACAGAGCTTTTTGTATTTGATTACCCCTTTTATATTATAAGTGTTTGTTTACCATTTGTGCTGCAGCACTCCATCTCTTTGTAGTCCCAACCCCCATCCCCCACCCACCTCTGGGACCTCCAGCTATTGAGTGACACTAAATAAACAAAGGTATATAGATCTTCTGTAATAGTGAGAGAGGTGTGGGAGAGGTCCTCAGTGGCCTAGTGGTTAGCAAGTTTGGCATCTAATCATAGGCTGTCACCTCTGTGGGTTTGAGTCCCAAAAGTGGCAATTCTGAGGACCTGTCCCAATATGACCCTGGCTGTTGAACGGGACGTAAAACCCCAACTTTGACCTTTGAGAGAGGTGTGGAGAAGGGGAGAGAGGTGGGGTGGGGGTGGGAGGTGGTGTTTGCTTCATTATCTAATTATCTAAGACAAAGGGAGTCAGAACTGAGATTGTGTCACATATTTAGGTTGCATATATATGGACCACATATATAGGAATTGAGGAAATGAATAACTGAAAAACAATGCAAATTCTAAAAATAATATAATAAAATAATAACATAAATAATATATGATTTTTAAATAATATTTTATTTGTGAACAAATATAGAAACAGAGATACGCTTTTGGAATTATGAATTTAGAATGGACATTCAATCATTAATCATTTAAATACTTTGAAAATAGGTTCAGAGTTACCCTTTGCAGGAAGATTGAAAAGTATGATGAGTTGAGTTAAAAATAATATTTTATTTGTCAACAAATATAGAAACAGATATGCTCTTTTGAGATTATTAATTTAGAATGGACATTCATTCATCAATCATTTAAATACTTTGAAAATAGGTTCAGAGTTATGATTGCAGGAAGATTGAAAATATGATCTGTTGAGTTATGTACTCGACGTCTGGGGATACACCATCTTCCTTGGGAAGATATAAACTTAGTAGATTGATGTGCTGAAGTTCATATAACTTTTCCCAATATTTATGGCATACAACAAATGGATTAAATAAAAAATTCCCGATCAAAACCTGTGGCGTGAGTGATGACCTGTCTGGGGATATGTTGGCGCCGAGTTGGCCCAATCTAGTTGCATTTGGAGCATCTTGGTATGTACTTTAACTGTACCTTAAGATGGCAGATAGCTGAGAGCTCTATTGCTTTATCTAAGCAAATAATAGCTATTTTCTGTAGAATCATGTGGAAAATTTTTCCAAAAAAAGCTTTACCGTCATTTTTGGTGGCCATCTTGAAATTCTGCATAAAACACAAAAACGCTTTTATCTCAGAAATGCTGTGACATGTAGCTCATTGCATAGCTGAGTAATAGCTACTTTGACATTGTCACGCTTATCGAAAATTATCTTCAGAAGTTTTGCTTATTCACATACTTTTACATATGCTCCATTTTGGCCAGTAAGCAGCAGGCCTTTTGATCATTATGTTCCATTTAATGAGCTAAACATTTTATTACACTCCAATAGCTTACCATCTGGGACTCAATGCTTATCTCGGGTCGCCGCACCCGACACGGCCAACTCTCGAAAAAAGAGTTCTAATGACCGTCTGAGTATTAGTACCCAGCCTCTGGTGACCCGGTGAGTGAGCATGCGCAGTACATCCTCCTTCTTGTTGGCCGCCATATTGGAAAGATCGTGTTAATATTTCAAAGACTTTTATGTTCATCTACAGCGAGATATTCAGTGTTTCTCATCAAATTGCATGTAGTTTTATATAAATATGCACAGTGAATGCTTTAGTACGTTTTTTGTGTACAAAACAGCATTATTGAAGTTTAAAATTGGATATCACCCTGTTATCGCCCAGTGTATATTGTGTGTGCATAACAGCATTACTGGAGTTTTTAATCGGATATCTCTATTATCGCCCTAGTTTAATCCTGCAATATGTCTACCGCTAGTGCTGGCAATGGGTCCAGAGCCTTTAAATGTCGTCATTTTTGCAATCCTTGGGATTTGCACAACTACTGCCCTACCTGTAGGGAATCGTCCAAAGGCGACAACTGTTGTGTTACTGGCAAGGGAAAATGTATGGTGTGCGCTTTGTTTACTGAAGAACAAAAGCAAAAAATTATAAATAGAAAGCGGTATGTTAAAAAAATAAGGCTAGGGTATCCGACGTCTCCAAAGATGAATCCGAGCTCCTGGGAGAGCTGGATCAGGGTGATATTTTTGAAGGTTCCCAGCAAGAGCTCGAACAGGCAGCTCAAAGCATTTATCAATCCCCACCCAAACCCAGCAATGTCAAGCTGGGAGATCCCAGAGTCTGGGTGCTGAGACTAGATAACCTTTCTTTAAGAACTCCCCAACATGTACCCGAGACCCCAGGTACTATGTTGCAGCGTAGGATAGAAAAATCCCTGGGTGATCAGTTCCAAGAACAAATGGGTTCTTTTCAACGTTCTATGATGGACGCCTTTAACAAACTCGCTGCCACAGTGACTGTATCTCAACATCCCCAGGACCCCAGCTCCCCACAGGGGGACCAGACTAAGTCACATTCAAAACTGGGTCTGAGCTCTGTTGCCAGCCCTCCTAGACCTCGGTATCAGCAAGTTCCCAGCCATGAACCCATGGACACTACCGTAACCCAGGTAGGCCCAGAGTTGCCTCCCAGATAGCGGGCCCAATACTCGGATATTTCCTCAGACCCAGAAATGGAGCCTCTCAGAGCTAAATCAGTTGAAAAGGTCAAGAAACATAAAGACAAATCTAAATACAAGTCCTCCCGTTATGTCAGCTCCTCATCTGAGGCATCCCCTCACCATTCAAAATCCCAAAAATCTGGCAGATCTTCCCCTAAGCAAGGGAATATCTCCAGTGATAGAGATCAGGAAAATCAAAACAAATGGCTTTCACTATTGTATATAGGGACGTGAGGGAGTTGGACAAAGAAACAAGGAGGTCTCATGAAGTCAGGCGGGAACTGCCCCCTGACCCAATTTATTCTCGGGAGGTGGACCTAAGTGACTTACCATCACAATACACTGAAGACATAGAAACCTTCAGACAGGTGCTGGGTATTCCTGACCCAAAACATTCAATGCCAGTGTCAAATTTCATTATGGGTCTTAATGAGGAACAAGAAAAACAGGAAGCCAGACCAAAGGGTCCTTCTACCTTTTTACCTGCTAATCCAACTTTAAAGGAGGAACTAACGAAGTGGGAACAAGATTTTCAGAACTTAAATCTCACAGAGGGAAAATTCCCTAAAGCTCCTCAAGCCACAGGAAAGTATTACAAAATGGTAGACCCATGTTTTGAGGAAAGAATGCAGGAATGTAACAGAAAGTTTAGAAATATTTGCATTTCCCCCAGACCTCAAGCGGCTCCCGGGGTAAGGGCACCCCTTCATGTGACCAAAGAACTTGAACATCAAGTCAGACAAAACATCTGCACTCTCAATTTTTCAGCAGTGTTTGACCACACAATTTCAGAGTGCAGTAGTGTTATGGATTGCTGTCGGGACAGCATCAAGTCCACTATTAAAAAGGCCAAACATCAGATCCTAAAGGGAGCCGACCCTGAGAGGGCCATCAAAAATACCTATGAGACAACCAGAGACTATATGGATATCTGGGACAAGAGAATCCAGATCCAACAAAGGGCACTAGCATGCCAAAGCAAAGCCATGACCCATATGTTACGGCAAAACTTACATGTCATGGTCTGCAGGTCTCATGAGGCGAGATGCTGAAATGACCAATCTTCACCCAGGTTTGGGGGAAACCAGAAGACGAGAGCTATGCAATTACCCCTTCCTCCCCTCTCCTTTATTTCACTCTCAGCTGGTTCAAGAGGGCGAGGAGTTCCTCCTAAAAAAGGGTTCTTCCAAGTCTGAAGGTCAGACTTTCAGACCCTACCAAAATCGGCCCTTTCGTGGCCCGCAGAGAGGCAGAGGACATTACAGAAAACGCCCCTATGGCCAATCTACCCCTGGTAGTTCAGCCTCTTCAAGTAGAGGTAGTTTCAGTAGCAGAGGTAACAGGGGCCAGTTCAGACTGCATTGAAGGGGCAGGGGTCGTGGAAACCCTCCAAACAATGACTCACACAGAGACCCACCAGTTGGAGGCCGTCTCATGCAGTTCAGGAGAGCCTGGGTAGAAGAAAATTGTTCAAGCTCCGTCTTAAACATTATTACGAATGGTTACATGCTCCCTTTTCACCTCAAGCCCAAACTAACCAGACATCCATTGATCATTTCAGAATACAAAAATCTACAAAAGACCGAGCTCTAGCCTCCTGTATCCAGTCTCTCCTGCACAAACATGCCATAGAAAAAGTACGAAACATGAAACAAGTCTTGGCTTTTACAGTCGCCTGTTTCTAGTCCCAAAGCCACATCTAATGTGGAGACCAGTCATAGACTTAAGCAGGCTAAATCAATTCCTGAGGATAGAAAGATTCAAGATGGAGGCCCCAGAATCAATAAGAACATCTTTGAATACAGGGGAATGGGTCACATCAATAGACCTGCAAGACGCCTACCTCCATATTCTAATTCACCCAAGATCCCGAAAATACCTGCGATTTGTACACAGGTCTCAGATCTATCAGTTCACCTCTCTTCCATTTGGGCTAGCCCCAGCTCCTCAAGTATTCACCATGATAGTAAAAGAGGTAAAACTCATGGCCTTATCATGGGGCAAGGATACGTTTAAGGATACACCAATATCTGGACGATTAGCTAATCAAGGCTCAATCTCCGGAGGAGTCATCTCACAACACAAAAGTGGTGGTAGATCTAACCGAATCTCTAGGTTGGATGATGAATCAGATCAAATCGGAGTTGATCCTAACTCAAGTATTCTCTTTTGTGGGATACGAATACCATCTAAACTCAGCCCTTGTAAAGCCCCCTCAGGAGAGGTGGCAAAACTACAGGCATTAATCCTCAGGATAACCAACAAGTCTGCCCTGACTGCAAGACATTTGATGTCACTCATTGGGTTGCTAGCATCAACCGAAAAAATGGTCCCAGAAGGCCACCTTCACATGAGACCTTTTCAGTGGCATCTCAAGGAGAACTGGACATTTCCTCAGTCGTTGGTCAAGCTCCTTCCCTGGTCAGACTCCATCATAGCTCATCTGGACTGGTGGCAGAATCCACAAAATGTTCTCAAAGGTGCAGATCTCCACCCCCAAGAACACAACGTTCAAGTGTTTACAGACGACTGAAACATAGGGTGGGGCGCTCACTTAAATCAAGATTCTATCAAAGGACTGTGGTCAGATCCAGAAAAAAATCATTGCACATAAACGTTTTAGAACTAAAGGCAGTGTTCTTGGCCCTAAAACACTTCAGGCTTCAATGCCAAAATCAAACAGTCCTGATTGCCACGGACAACTCAACGGTGGTAGCCTACATCAACAAACAGGGTGGGACTCACTCAATAGAGGTGTGCGCCCTTCTATGGAGAATCATGAGCTGGTGTCATCGATTCAAAATATCTCTATGTGCCAGACACATTCCAGGGTGCCTAAATGTGATCGCGGACTCCCTGTCCAGATCAACTCAAATTCAGTCAACAGAGTGGTCACTACACCCTCAGGTGTTCAAAAGAATTTGCACAAAGTGGTTCACACCTCAGGTGGATCTGTTTGCCACTCGGCTAAACCACAAGTTGCCACTATACGTCTCTCCAGTTACAGATCAAAACGCATGGAACATAGATGCTCTAAACATAAGCTGGTCAAGCCTTGTAGCCTATGCTTACCCTCCAACAACTCTACTTCCAAAAGTAATACAAAAGGTCCGCCAGTACAACTGCCTCCTAATCCTGATAGCCCCGGGCTGGCCGGGCATGCCCTGGTTCTGGGATCTGGTCCATCTATCAGTGGAAATTCCACTTCAGTTGCCTGCATCTCCAAATCTACGCAAGCAGTCAAGCAACCAGGTGTTTCACAACAACCCGCAATACCTCAACCTCCATGCTTGGTGTCTAGGAGTGAGCAACTCCAAGAACAAGGTTTCTCTTCTGAAGTGGCAGAGAGAATTGCTGCCCCTCAAAGGTCAACAAGATCTATTTACCAAGCAAAGTGGGCCCTTTTTGAAAAATGGTGCAGAAAAAATTCGGTGGATGTATCCAAACCTTCTATATAACAAGTCTCAGACTTCTTTATGCACCTATTTCAAGACTTAAATAGACGCCCTTCTACCATTGATGGCTATAGAACGGCTATTTTGGATTACTTGGGCCCTACAGGCCTCCATATAACTCAGAGAACAGATTTAAACAGGCTTCTCGCAAGTTTTCACCGAGATAGGCCTAAGGCAACTTGAAACATTCCCAAATGGAACTTATCAGTTGTGCTCAATGAACTTACAAAGAAACCCTTTGAACCAATGAAAGACATCTGACGTTAAACATTTGACACTCAAAACAGCATTTTTACTAGCCTTAGCTTCGGGCAAGCGCCGCAGCAAAATCCACGCCTGGGTTGCAAACAAAGTGTCGAACCTTGGTCAATGGGAAAAAGTGGCTTTGTTCCCCTCATCTGACTTCATTGCAAAGAATCAATTAGCTCGCAAAGGAGCTCAAAGTGTATCACCAGTCGTTATCCCTGCTTAACAACAATAGTAGATAGACAGTTCAAGCAAGACAGATCTCTGTGCCCAGTATGTGCCCTGAGATACTATTTGGATATAACTAAAGACCTTAGGGGCGACGGATCACTCTTATTCATATCCTTCAAGAAAGGGCATTCAACAGATATCAGACCAGCTACCCTGTCTTCATGGCTTAAACAGACAATTTTATTGTGTTATAAACAAGCAGATCAGGAAGCCTTGGACTTGGTCCAAGTCAAAGCTCACGATATCAGAGCCTTTGCAGCCTCTAAAGCCTTTTACGGTGGTGTTTCGGTAGATCAAATCATGCAGGCATGTCATTGAAAAGCACACAACATGTTTACAAATTTCTACCTAAAAGACTTGACATGGGCAGATAATGATAACAACTTATACCTGGGCCCGGTGGTCGCAGCCCAACAGGTGCTGGACCTTTCCCCTCAGCGAGGTCATCTTCGGGAAAAGAAAAATGGGGGGGGGGCTCAGCCTCTGTAACGGACCCAGGCGTTCAGGTACTGCACACCAACATACAATATCTGATAAGGTTGTTATCTTATATTTATCATATTATCTTGTATTGTTTTTTCAAACTTTGTGTAACTTAAGTACCCTCAGGTGACCTTGGCCTAGTGGCCAGTGTTAATCAGTATAATGTAACCTTGTGATTACAGCAGTTAAGGTGAATTTAGATTGCACCTTCCTCCTTAAAATCCAGATATTCAGAGGCATATGCTGTCTCAAGTGTGGAGAATATATTTGGTAAATTATTTGGACTATTACGAGTAACCACATATGTTATGACTGTCCTTGGGGCTCTCCTATAAAAAAAAAGAGGTTCTATTGACAATCACAGTCTAAGCTGCAATCCCTGCCTCCTAACGGTGAGATTCAGCATTGAGTCCCAGATGGTAAGCTATTGGAGCGTAATAAAATTGAAAATTTTAATTAAATAGCTTACCATCTGGGACTCAGGAGAGTCCCCCCCCCCCCCTACCTCCCCGCTGAAAATTGCAGCTGAGGGGTGGGGCCAACAAGAAGAAGGACATACTGCGCATGCTCACTCACCGGGTCACCAGAGGCTGGGTACTAATACTGACGGTCATTAGAACTCTTTTTTTCGAGAGTTGGCCGTGTCTGGTGCGGCGACCCGAGATAAGCATTGAGTCCCAGATGGTAAGCTTGTAGCGTATAAAAAGCTATATTTAATTGTATCCACCGGAAGCATCCGGTGGATACATTGGTTTAGCGTCCGCTACGCCGCCGCCGCCGCGCGTAGAGAGATTTTCGGCGTTAACGCTCTAAGAGGAAAACAACAGCAGCTAGGTTCACCAAATTTGCAGGATATCTTCATTGGGGGGTAAGCTTCTCTGGGAAGGAAAATAGCCTCATTCTGAAAAACAAGATGGCCGCCAGGGGCATTTCTTTGAAAATAATCTACATTTTTCTACTGGCTGTTCCTCATAGGTAGAAGGTTGAATCTCTTCATAGGTGATATGTATGACACATATACATGTCCTCTATAACCTTGCACACATTTGACCTTGAAGCTCCTAATTCAAGGTCATCCACGGAGTGCCGAAGTAACCCACATAGCGGACTTTAAAAGTGCCTATATCTCCCTTATTATTAGTCCTAGAGGTTGGCAATGTGAAGCCAACCTATAGGAAATCATGTGCTGTGAATCTTCTGATGTGGTCACATTTGACCTTGGACCCCTCCTTCAAGGTCAAACGAGGATAGCCAAACTTATAAGTGCTTATAACTCGCTTATTATCGATTCTAGAGGTTTGGGATGGTAAACCAACATATAGGAAATCATGGGCTGGGAATCTTTTGGCGTGGTCGGATTTGACCTTGGGCCCCTCCTTCAAGGTCAAACGAGGACAGCCAAACTTAAAAGTGCTTATAACTCGCTTATTATTGGTCCTAGAGGTTTGGGATGGTCAACCAACCTATAGGAAATCATGGGCTGGGAATCTTTTGGTGTGGTCGGATTTGACCTTGGGCCCCTCCTTCAAGGTCAAACGAGGATAGCCAAAGGTAAAAGTGCCTATAACTTGCTTATTATTGGTCCTAGAGGTTTGGGATGGTAAACCAACATATAGAAAATCATGGGGTGGGAATCTTTTGGTGAGGTCGGATTTGACCTTGGGCCCCTCATTCAAGGTCAAACGAGGACAGCCAAACTGAAAAGTGCTTATAACTCGCTTATTATTGGTCCTAGAGGTTTTGGATGGTAAACCAGCATATAGAAAATCATGGGCTGGGAATCTTCTGGTGTGGTCGGATTTGACCTTGGGCCCCTCCTTCAAGGTCAAATGAGGATAGGCAAAGGTAAAAGTGCTTATAACTTGCTTATTATTGGTCCTAGAGGTTTGGGATGGTAAACCAACCTATAGGAAATCATGGGCTAGGAATCTTCTGACGTGGTCGGATTTGACCTTGGGCCCCTCCTTCTAGGTCAAACGAGGACAGCCAAACTTAAAAGTGCTTATAACTCGCTTATTATTGGTCCTAGAGGTTTGGGATGGTAAACCAACATATCGGAAATCATGGCCTGGGAATCTTCTGGTGTGGTCGGATTTGACCTTGGTCCCCTCCTTCAAGGTCAAACGAGGATAGCCAAAGGTAAAAGTGCCTATAACTCGCTTATTATTGGTCGTAGAGGTTTGGGATGGTAAACTAACATATAGAAAATCATGGGCTGGGAATCTTCTGGCGTGGTCGGATTTGACCTTGGACACCTCCTTCAAGGTCAAATGAGGATAGCCAAGCTTAAAAGTGCTTATAACTCGCTTATTATCGATCCTAGAGGCTTGGGATGGTAAACCAACATATAGAAAATCATGGGCTGGGAATCTTTTGGTGTGGTCGGATTTGACCTTGGGCCCCTCCTTCAAGGTCAAACGAGGATAGCCAAAGGTAAAAGTGCCTATAACTTGCTTATTATTGGTCCTAGAGGTTTGGGATGGTAAACCAGCATATAGAAAATCATGGGCTGTGAATCTTCTGGTGTGGTCAGATTTGACCTTGGGCCCCTCCTTCAAGGTGAAATGAGGATAGCCAAAGGTAAAAGTGCTTATAGCTCGCTTATTATTGGTCCTAGAGGTTTGGGATGGTAAACCAACACATTGGAAATCATCTGCTGGGAATCTTCTGGTGTGGTCGGATTTGACCTTGGGCCCCACGGTCAAGGTCAAATGAGGACAGCCAAACTAAAAAGTGCTTATAACTCTCTTATTATTGGTCCTAGATGTTTCGGATGGTAAACCAACATATAGGAAATCATGCACTTGGAATCTTCTGGTGTGGTCGGATTTGACCTTGGGCCCCTCTTCAAGGTCAAATGAGGATAGCCAAACTTAAAAGTGCTTATAACTCGCTCGTTATTGGTACTAGAGGTTTTGGTGCATTGTCTTTACGGTGGATACAATTTGCATCGGTTCTCCGATGCGCTAGGTCTAGTTAAAATTTTCAAATTTGTTTTCTGTTATGTTTAATATTTTCTGTGAGAATAAAGTTTCAATTGATTCTAATTAAATTATTCAATTTACTATGGAATCATAAAATGAGTTTACCAAATGATTTTCAAAGGAAAATATAATTAAGGAATCATTGATTTCAATAGGAGACATTTGGGAAAAGGAAAAAGTCAAGCACAGAGATATAGATTAAAATGTAAACACAAGTATGTATCCTTTTTACAGGAAATTACAGTCATTTAGTGATCCCATTAATTGAGACATATAGTTGCCAAAGATTTTGCCAGAAGCCACTTTGTATATTTTATGCTGTCCATTTCTGCCTTTTCAGGAATTTAGAGCCAACACTTCCCTGAGCTCTGGCTATGGGTCAGCGGCCCTTCCTGGAGAACCTACACGTTCCTCAAGTGCAAGATTGTCTTTTGAAGGTATGGATAATTTGTTCAATGCTTGGCATTGCTTTTGGGTATTATAGCTAAAAAGTTAACTGAGTAATAGCTAATTAGCTATTTTGAGTAGCTGTTTGGTTTCTGTGCATTTAAAGGAAGAGAAATCAATATATTCAAATCCAATTTGGTTTGGTATGGAAGATTATTGGGTTAATAGCGTACTTATTATTGCTTTTGGCAGTCTTAGCTTCATAGGCAAGTGAGTAATAGCCACTTAGCTACTTAATTAGTTATTTGGAGTAATACATAGTTTTTGCTCAACTAAATGAAAAGAGCAGGAGATATCTTTGGTATTTGCAATAGTGGTCAAAATGGATAAAGCAAAATATATCTGGCATTTGTGAAAAGGCATATACCAGAAATGCCAGCCTAAGGCGCCATAGGCAAAATGCCCATTTCAATAATTCATACAATTGTCTCACTTGCCAAAAGAAATTTAAGAGACAGGAAGACTTGGGGAAACATGCAAAAGTCTGCCTGAAAGAAAAACTTGATGCTGAGGAGCCGAAAATGCAGCCATTCAGCCAGCCAAACCAACCTAATAGGCGACAGAATGACCTAGATGTGGTAAGAGGTGATCTTGAAATCAGTGATTCAGATGATGAGTCAGATCCAGTAGTGAATATCATGGCTCAACAACTAAATAGTCAGCTTCTGGGGCACCACACGAGAAATGAGGAGACCAACACAGATTCAGTTAGAATCCACACATGTGACAAGGCCACCAACACAGAGCCTTTAATAGTGATAAGCCCCGATGAACTGATCAAGTTTCAAGATGGACTGACCATAGCAACATTTAATGAGTCTCTTAAAATATTTGTGGAAACATTGAATTCCAAGGTAGTCATGAGCAAGCCCAATTTAGAGAGCCCACCAGAGCCCATCTTGCAGATTGGTCTATTAAAAGTGCAACCAACAAGCAGTAAAGCTAACCAGTTCCCAGTGCCTCCCATTAAGAGAGTCATTCCAGACAGCACTGAAATAGTCCTAGCAGATTCAGATAGTGATATTCAGGTACAACCCACCACTAGTACAGCTAACCACTTTCAAATATCTCCCAAAGAGAGAACCACTGCAGTCACAGATGAAATAGTCCTGTCAGATGCAGACAGTGACAGTGAAAATCAGGAACTCATAAGAATATGCAGCAGAAAACCTACACGCCCCACCATGTTTGTTCGTAAATCCAAAAGAGATGAACTGAAGGCCAGAATTTTTTATTTTTCAAGTTGTTCAAACACCAAGAACAATCAATAAGACTAAATAAATAATAAATTAATATTTTATTTAATTTTTTGTCATCATATTGCAGTATCCATATTGCGGGAGATTATAATTTGCATCATGTGTGTGCGTACGTGCGTCCGTGTGTGGGTCACGCAGTTTTCTCTGAAACTACTATAAGTTACACATTTTTGGTAAATTACTTGTCCTAATGAATTTTTACGCTCTTCAAAATTTTTTGGGTTTGGTGAACTTTGGCGTACTTTTGAGTGAGTAATAGCACTTTTACCTAATATAATTATATGGCTTATAACTCTCAAACTATTACATTTAGAGTATTTTGTTCCAATATGTTGTTCAGCTACTTTGTCCACAGCTACAACATGGTCAGTAGTTTGGAAGTGTATCTCCATAGCTAAGTGAGTAATAGCTACTTTGTCAATTTTTAATGATAACCATAATGAGTAAATGGCTTATATCTTCAAAAGTATTGCAGCTACACAATTTCTCTCAAATATGTTGTTCAACTACTTTTTTGTGAAGTGTAACATATTGAAGTTTCACAACTGTTGCTCAATATACAAGTGAGTAATGCCTACTTTATTATCTCCCGCCGGCCGGGCGGGAGATTATAAAACGCATTCCGTGCGTGTGTGCGTGTGTGCGTGTGTTATTATTGAGTGTGTGTCACACTTTTATAAAGGGCTGTACATCACACTGGTTGTTTCTCCTTGGCCTTTTCAATGTTTTTTATGACCTTATTGCTTATGTCCTTTCATTTGATGCTGTTATTTCACACCTAGGACCATAGCTAAGTGAGTAATAGCAATGGTGGCTACTTTGAGTAAAGTGCTCAAAACTCCAAAACGACTGCATTTAGAGTGTTTCTGTAAAATACGTTGTTCAGCTACTTTCTCCATGCCTACAAGATGGTACCATTTTTAGGGTTCTATCTTCATAGCTAAGTGAGTAATAGCTATTTTCTGTTATTAACAATGAGCAAAATGAGTAAATTGATTTTGTCTTTGTAAGTGTTACTTACAATATTGGCCTGAAATATGTTGTTCAACAACTCCTTCATGTACTATATCATGGTGAGGTGTCCAAGGTGTAGCATCCATAGCTAACTGAGTAATAGCTAGACTAAGTTTAACATTTGACCATTGAGCAAGTCACTTATAACTCAAAAACTATTGAATATAGAGGATTTTTGTCGAATATGTTGTTCACCTATCTTTTGGATATACTGTATTGTGAATTTTCACAGCTGTAACTCCATAGCTAACTGAGTAATAGCTACTTTGATGATAACCATAATGAGTAAATGGCTTATATCTTCAAAAGTATTGCAGCTACACAATTTTGTTCCAATATGTTGTTCAGCTACTATCTCCACAGCTACAACATGGTCACTAGTTTGGAAGTGTTTCTCCATAGCTAAGTGAGTAATAGCTACTTTGTCAATTTTTAATGATAACCATAATGAGTAAATGCCTTATATCTTCAAAAGTATTGCAGCTACACAATTTCTCTCAAATAAGTTGTTCATCTACTTTTTTATGAACTGTAACATATTTAAGTTTCACAACTGTTGCTCAATGTACAAGTGAGTAATGGCTACTTATTGCTACTTTTGGTGAAAATGTGAAAAATGAGAAATATCTCGCAAACCGTAATAGCTACTTTGTCAATTTTTAATGATAACCATAATGAGTAAATGCCTTATATCTTCAAAAGTATTGCAGCTACACAATTTCTCTCAAATAAGTTGTTCATCTACTTTTTAAGTCATTCATATACTTTTGGGAGAGCTTTCACATGGTGAAGTTTCAGACTCGTAGCTAATTACTCACCTACTGAAAATGAGTAAATGCGAATTATCTCTAAAAGTATTGCAGATAGCCAATTTTTCTCAAATAACTCATTCACCTACTTTTGGGAGAGCTTTCACTTGGTGAAGTTTCAGACCCATAGCTAATTACTCACCTACTCAAAATGAGTAAATGCGAATTATCTCTAAAAGTATTGCAGATAGCCAATTTTTCTCAAATAACTCATTCACCTACTTTTGGAAGAGCTTTCACTTGGTGAAGTTTCAGACCCATAGCTAATTACTCACCTACTCAAAATGAGTAAATGCAAATTATCTCTAAAAGTATTGCAGATGGCCAATTTTTCTCAAATAACTCATTCACCTACTTTTGGGAGAACTTTCACATGGTGAAGTTTCACACCCATAGCTAAGTACTCACCTACTCAAAATGAGTAAATGCGAATTATCGCTATAAGTATTGCAGATAGCCAATTTTTCTCAAATAACTCATTCACCTACTTTTGGGAGAACTTTCACTTGGTGAAGTTTGACACCCATAGCTAATTACTCACCTACTCAAAATGAGTAAATGCGAATTATCGCTAAAAGTATTGCAGATAGCCAATTTTTCTCAAATAACTCATTCACCTACTTTTGGGAGAACTTTCACTTGGTGAAGTTTGACACCCATAGCTAATTACTCACCTACTCAAAATGAGTAAATGCGAATTATCGCTAAAAGTATTGCAGATAGCCAATTTTTATCTCCCGCCGGGCTTTAGCCCGGGAGGGAGATTATGAAATGATGCCTGTGTGTGCGTGCGTGCGTGCGTGCGTTAGTTAGTCACACAGATTCCTCCAAAACTACTACAGCTACAGATTTTTTGTAAATTGTCCCAATGAATTTTCACGCCCTCGAAAATTTTTTTGGTTTTATGGACTTAGGCCTAAAGATAACTGAGTAATAGCTATCTTAGCTACTTGGAGTAAAGGGCTCATAACTCAAAAACTATTGCAGTTACAACTTTTTCTTCAAATATGTTGTTCAGCTACTTTGTCCTTAGCTATAAGATGGTACATAGTTTGGGGTCCCATTGCATGCCATAAGTGAGTAATAGCTATTTTCTCATTTGTAGCTAAATAACAAAAGGAGTAAATGTCAAATATCTTCAAAAGTATTAGAGTTACAGAAATCTTTTCAAATATGTTGTTCATCTACTTTTTGGTAAGCTATCACATAGTAAAGTTTCAGACCTGTTGCACCTTGGATAGCTGAGTAATAGCTACTTTGAAATTCTGACTGTTGAGTAAAGCCATTGTAACTCCAAAACTATTGCAGTTAGAGTGTTTTCCTAAAATATGTTGTTCAGCTACTTTGTCCTTAGCTATAAGATGGTACATAGTTTGGGGTTCTATTGCATGCCATAAGTGAGTAATAGCTATTTTCTCATTTGTAGCTAAATAACAAAAGAAGTAAATGCCAAGTATCTTCAAAAGTATTACAGTTACAGAAATCTTTTCAAATATGTTATTCATCTACTTTTGGGTAAGCTATCACATAGTTAAGTTTCAGACCTGTTGCACCATGGATAGCTGAGTAATAGCTACTTTCAAGTTCCGACTGTTGAGTAAAGCCATTGTATCTCCAAAACTATTGCAGTTACAGTGTTTTCCTAAAATATGTTGTTCAGCTATTTTGTCCTTAGCTATAAGATGGTACATAGTTTGGGGTTCTATTGCATGCCATAAGTGAGTAATAGCTATTTTCTCATTTGTAGCTAAATAACAAAAGAAGTAAATGTCAAATATCTTCAAAAGTATTAAAGTTAGTGAAATCTTTTCAAATATGTTGTCCATCTACTTTTTGGTAAGCTATCACATAGTAAAGTTTCAGACCTGTTGAACCTTTGATGGCTGAGTAATAGCTACTTTCAAATTCCGACTGTTGAGTAAAGCCATTGTATCTCCAAAACTATTGCAGTTAGAGTGTTTTCCTAAAATATGTTGTTCAGCTACTTTGTCCTTAGCTATAAGATGGTACATAGTTTGGGGTTCTATTGCGTGCCATAAGTGAGTAATAGCTATTTTCTCATTTGTAGCTAAATAACAAAAGAAGTAAATGTCAAATATCTTCAAAAGTATTAAAGTTAGGGAAATCTTTTCAAATATGTTGTCCATCTACTTTTTGGTAAGCTATCACATAGTAAAGTTTCAGACCTGTTGAATCTTTGATAGCTGAGTAATGGCTACTTTGAAATTCTGACTGTTGAGTAAAGCCATTGTAACTCCAAAACTATTGCAGTTAGAGTGTTTGCCTAAAATATGTTGTTCGGCTACTTTGTCCTTAGCTATAAGATGGTACATAGTTTGGGGTTCTATTGCATGCCATAAGTGAGTAATAGCTATTTTCTCATTTGTAGCTAATTGAGAGCTTTCACTTGGTGAAGTTTCAGACCCTTAGCTAATTACTCACCTACTCAAAATGAGTAAATGCGAATTATCTCTAAAAGTATTGCAGATAGCCAATTTTTCTCAACTCATTCACCTACTTTTGGAAGAGCTTTCACATGGTCAAGTTTCAGACCCGTAGCTAATTACTCACCTACTCAAAATGAGTAAATGCGAATTATCTCTAAAAGTATTGCAGATAGCCAATTTTTCTCAAATAACTCATTCACCTACTTTTGGGAGAGCTTTCACTTGGTGAAGTTTCAGACCTGTAGCTAATTATTCACCTACTCAAAATGAGTAAATGCAAATTATCTGTAAAAGTATTGCAGATAGCCAATTTTTCTCAAATAACTCATTCACCTACTTTTGGAAGAGCTTTCACTTGGTGAAGTTTCAGACCCATAGCTAATTACTCACCTGCTCAAAATGAGTAAATGCGAATCATCTCTAAAAGTATTGCAGATAGCCAATTTTTCTCAAATAACTCATTCACCTACTTTTGAGAGAGCTTTCACTTGGTGAAGTTTCAGACCTGTAGCTAATTATTCACCTACTCAAAATGAGTAAATGCTAATTATCTCTAAAAGTATTGCAGATAGCCATTTTTTCTCAAATAACTCATTCACCTACTTTTGAAAGAGCTTTCACTTCGTGAAGTTTCAGACCTGTAGCTAATTATTCAGCTGCTGAAAATGAGTAAATGCTAATTATCTCTAAAAGTATTGCAGATAGCCAATTTTTCTCAAATAACTCATTCACCTACTATTGGGAGAGCTTTCACTTGGTGAAGTTTCAGACCCGTAGCTAATTGTTCACCTACTCAAAATGAGTAAATGCTAATTATCTCTAAAACTATTGCGGATAGCCAATTTTTCTCATATAACTCATTCACCTACTTTTGGGAGAGGTTTCACTTGGTGAAGTTTCAGACCTGTAGCTAATTACTCACCTACTCAAAATGAGTAAATGCTAATTATCTCTAAAAGGATTGCAGATAGCCATTTTTTTGTCAAATAACTCATTCACCTACTTTTAGGAGAGCTTTCACTTGGTGAAGTTTCAGGCCCATAGCTAATTACTCACCTGCTCAAAATGAGTAAATGCTAATTATCTCTAAAAGTATTGCAGATAGCCAATTTTTCTCAAATAACTCATTCACCTACTTTTGGGAGAGCTTTCACATGGTGAAGTTTCAGCCCCATAGCTAATTACTCACCCGCTCAAAATGAGTAAATGCTAATTATCTCTAAAAGTATTGCAGATAGCCAATTTTTCTCAAATAACTCATTCACCTACTTTTGGGAGAGCTTTCACTTGGTCAAGTTTCAGACCCGTAGCTAATTACTCACCTACTCAAAATGAGTAAATGCGAATTATCTCTAAAAGTATTGCAGATAGCCAATTTTTCTCAAATAACTCATTCACCTACTTTTGAGAGAGCTTTCACTTGGTGAAGTTTCAGACCTGTAGCTAATTATTCACCTACTCAAAATGAGTAAATGCAAATTATCGCTAAAAGTATTGCAGATAGCCAATTTTTCTCAAATAACTCATTCACCTACTTTTGGAAGAGCTTTCACTTGGTGAAGTTTCAGACCCGTAGCTAATTACTCACCTGCTCAAAATGAGTAAATGCGAATCATCTCTAAAAGTATTGCAGATAGCCAATTTTTCTCAAATAACTCATTCACCTACTTTTGAGAGAGCTTTCACTTGGTGAAGTTTCAGACTTGTAGCTAATTATTCACCTACTCAAAATGAGTAAATGCTAATTATCTCTAAAAGTATTGCAGATAGCCAATTTTTCTCAAATAACTCATTCACCTACTTTTGAAAGAGCTTTCACTTCGTGAAGTTTCAGACCTGTAGCTAATTATTCAGCTGCTGAAAATGAGTAAATGCTAATTATCTCTAAAAGTATTGCAGGTAGCCAATTTTTCTCAAATAACTCCTTCAGGTACTTTTGGAAGAGCTTTCACATGGTGAAGTTTCAGATCCGTAGCTAATTACTCACCTACTCAAAATGAGTAAATGCTAATTATCTCTAAAATTATTGGATAGACAACTTTTCTCAAATAACTCGTTCATCTACTTTTGGGAGAGCTTTCACATGGTAAAGCTTCAGACCTGTAGCTAATTATTCACCTGCTGAAAATGAGTAAATGCTAATTATCTCTAAAAGTATTGCAGGTAGCCAATTTTTCTCAAATAACTCCTTCACATACTTTTGGAAGAGCTTTCACATGGTCAAGTTTCAGATCCGTAGCTAATTACTCACCTACTCAAAATGAGTAAATACGAATTATCTCTAAAAGTATTGCAGATAGCCAATTTTCTCAGATAACTCATTCACCTACTTTTGGGAGAGCTTTCACATGGTGAAATTTCAGACCCATAGCTAATTACTCACCTACTCAAAATGAGTAAATGCTAATTATCTCTAAAAGTATTGCAGATAGCCAATTTTTCTCAAATAACTCATTCACCTACTATTGGGAGAGCTTTCACTTGGTGAAGTTTCAAACCCGTAGCTAATTGTTCACCTACTCAAAATGAGTAAATGCTAATTATCTCTAAAAGTATTGCGGATAGCCAATTTTTCTCATATAACTCATTCACCTACTTTTGGGAGAGCTTTCACTTGGTGAAGTTTCAGACCTGTAGCTAATTACTCACCTACTCAAAATGAGTAAATGCTAATTATCTCTAAAAGGATTGCAGATAGCCATTTTTTGTCAAATAACTCATTCACCTCCTTTTAGGAGAGCTTTCACTTGGTGAAGTTTCAGACCCATAGCTAATTACTCACCTGCTCAAAATGAGTAAATGCTAATTATCTCTAAAAATATTGCAGATAGCCAATTTTTCTCAAATAACTCATTCACCTACTTTTGGGAGAGCTTTCACATGGTGAAGTTTCAGCCCCATAGCTAATTACTCACCCGCTCAAAATGAGTAAATGCTAATTATCTCTAAAAGTATTGCAGATAGCCAATTTTTCTCAACTCATTCACCTACTTTTGGGAGAGCTTTCACTTGGTCAAGTTTCAGACCCGTAGCTAATTACTCACCTACTCAAAATGAGTAAATGCGAATTATCTCTAAAAGTATTGCAGATAGCCAATTTTTCTCAAATAACTCATTCACCTACTTTTGAGAGAGCTTTCACTTGGTGAAGTTTCAGACCTGTAGCTAATTATTCACCTACTCAAAATGAGTAAATGCAAATTATCGCTAAAAGTATTGCAGATAGCCAATTTTTCTCAAATAACTCATTCACCTACTTTTGGAAGAGCTTTCACTTGGTGAAGTTTCAGACCCGTAGCTAATTACTCACCTGCTCAAAATGAGTAAATGCGAATCATCTCTAAAAGTATTGCAGATAGCCAATTTTTCTCAAATAACTCATTCACCTACTTTTGAGAGAGCTTTCACTTGGTGAAGTTTCAGACCTGTAGCTAATTATTCACCTACTCAAAATGAGTAAATGCTAATTATCTCTAAAAGTATTGCAGATAGCCAATTTTTCTCAAATAACTCATTCACCTACTTTTGAAAGAGCTTTCACTTCGTGAAGTTTCAGACCTGTAGCTAATTATTCAGCTGCTGAAAATGAGTAAATGCTAATTATCTCTAAAAGTATTGCAGGTAGCAAATTTTTCTCAAATAACTCCTTCAGGTACTTTTGGAAGAGCTTTCACATGGTGAAGTTTCAGATCCGTAGCTAATTACTCACCTACTCAAAATGAGTAAATGCTAATTATCTCTAAAATTATTGGATAGACAACTTTTCTCAAATAACTCGTTCATCTACTTTTGGGAGAGCTTTCACATGGTAAAGTTTCAGACCTGTAGCTAGTTATTCACCTGCTGAAAATGAGTAAATGCTAATTATCTCTAAAAGTATTGCAGGTAGCCAATTTTTCTCAAATAACTCCTTCACATACTTTTGGAAGAGCTTTCACATGGTGAAGTTTCAGATCCGTAGCTAATTACTCACCTACTCAAAATGAGTAAATACGAATTATCGCTAAAAGTATTGCAGATAGCCAATTTTTCTCAAATAACTCATTCACGTACTTTTGGGAGAGCTTTCACTTGGTGAAGTTTCATACCCATAGCTAATTACTCACCTACTCAAAATGAGTAAATGCGAATTATCTGTAAAAGTATTGCAGATAGCCAATTTTTCTCAAATAACTCATTCATCTACTTTTGGGAGAGCTTTCACATGGTGAAGTTTCAGACCCGTAGATAATTATTCACCTACTCAAAATGAGCAAATGCGAATTATCTCTTAAAAGTATTGTTCTTAGCCAATTTTTCTCAAATAACTCATTCACCTACTTTTGGGAGAGCTTTCACATGGTGAAGTTTCACACCCATAGCTAATTACTCACCTACTGAAAATGAGTAAATGCGAATTATCTCTTAAAAGTATTGTTCTTAACCAATTTTTCTCAAATAACTCATTCATCTACTTTTGGGAGAGGTTTCACATGGTGAAGTTTCACACCCGTAGGTAATTACTCACCTACTCAAAATGAGTTAATGCAAATTATCTCTAAAAGTATTGCACATAGCCAATTTTTCTCAAATAACTCATTCACCTACTTTTGGGAGAGCTTTCACATGGTGAAGTTTCACACCCATAGCTAATTACTCACCTACTGAAAATGAGTAAATGCGAATTATCTCTTAAAAGTATTGTTCTTAACCAATTTTTCTCAAATAACTCATTCATCTACTTTTGGGAGAGGTTTCACATGGTGAAGTTTCACACCCGTAGGTAATTACTCACCTACTCAAAATGAGTAAATGCAAATTATCTCTAAAAGTATTGCACATAGCCAATTTTTCTCAAATAACTCATTCACCTACTTTTGGGAGAGCTTTCACATGGTGAAGTTTCACACCCATAGCTAATTACTCACCTACTGAAAATGAGTAAATGCGAATTATCTCTTAAAAGTATTGTTCTTAACCAATTTTTCTCAAATAACTCATTCATCTACTTTTGGGAGAGGTTTCACATGGTGAAGTTTCACACCCGTAGGTAATTACTCACCTACTCAAAATGAGTAAATGCAAATTATCTCTAAAAGTATTGCACATAGCCAATTTTTCTCAAATAACTCATTCACCTACTTTTGGAAGAGCTTTCACATGGTGAAGTTTCACACCCATAGCTAATTACTCACCTACTGAAAATGAGTAAATGCGAATTATCTCTAAAAGTATTGCAGATAGCCAATTTTTCTCAAATAATTCATTCATCTACTTTTGGGAGAACTTTCACTTGGTGAAGTTTTACACCCATAGCTAATTACTCACCTACTCAAAATGAGTAAATGCGAATTATCGCTAAAAGTATTGCAGATAGCCAATTTTTCTCAAATAACTCATTCACCTACTTTTGGGAGAGCTTTCACTTGGTGAAGTTTCATACCCATAGCTAATTACTCACCTACTCAAAATGAGTAAATGCGAATTATCGCTAAAAGTATTGCAGATAGCCAATTTTTCTCAAATAACTCATTCATCTACGTTTGGGAGAGCTTTCACATGGTGAAGTTTCAGACCCGTAGATAATTACTCATCTACTCAAAATGAGTAAATGCGAATTATCTCTTAAAAGTGTTGTTCTTAGCCAACTTTTCTCAAATAACTCATTCACCTACTTTTGGGAGAGCTTTCACATGGTGAAGTTTCAGACCCATGGCTAATTACTCACCTACTGAAAATGAGTAAATGCGAATTATCGCTAAAAGTATTGCAGATAGCCAATTTTTCTCAAATAACTCATTCACCTACTTTTGCAAGGGCCTTCACATAGTGAAGTTTCAGACTCATAGCTAATTACTGGCCTACTGAAAATGAGTATATGCGAAGTATCGCTAAAAGTATTGCAGATAGCCAATTTTTCTCAAATAACTCATTCACCTACTTTTGGGAGAGCTTTCACTTGGTGAAGTTTCATACCCATAGCTAATTACTCACCTACTCAAAATGAGTAAATGCGAATTATCGCTAAAAGTATTGCAGATAGCCAATTTTTCTCAAATAACTCATTCATCTACGTTTGGGAGAGCTTTCACATGGTGAAGTTTCAGACCCGTAGATAATTACTCATCTACTCAAAATGAGTAAATGCGAATTATCTCTTAAAAGTGTTGTTCTTAGCCAACTTTTCTCAAATAACTCATTCACCTACTTTTGGGAGAGCTTTCACATGGTGAAGTTTCACACCCATAGCTAATTACTCACCTACTGAAAATGAGTAAATGCGAATTATCTCTTAAAAGTATTGTTCTTAACCAATTTTTCTCAAATAACTCATTCATCTACTTTTGGGAGAGGTTTCACATGGTGAAGTTTCACACCCGTAGGTAATTACTCACCTACTCAAAATGAGTAAATGCAAATTATCTCTAAAAGTATTGCACATAGCCAATTTTTCTCAAATAACTCATTCACCTACTTTTGGGAGAGCTTTCACATGGTGAAGTTTCACACCCATAGCTAATTACTCACCTACTGAAAATGAGTAAATGCGAATTATCTCTTAAAAGTATTGTTCTTAACCAATTTTTCTCAAATAACTCATTCATCTACTTTTGGGAGAGGTTTCACATGGTGAAGTTTCACACCCGTAGGTAATTACTCACCTACTCAAAATGAGTAAATGCAAATTATCTCTAAAAGTATTGCACATAGCCAATTTTTCTCAAATAACTCATTCACCTACTTTTGGAAGAGCTTTCACATGGTGAAGTTTCACACCCATAGCTAATTACTCACCTACTGAAAATGAGTAAATGCGAATTATCTCTAAAAGTATTGCAGATAGCCAATTTTTCTCAAATAATTCATTCATCTACTTTTGGGAGAACTTTCACTTGGTGAAGTTTTACACCCATAGCTAATTACTCACCTACTCAAAATGAGTAAATGCGAATTATCGCTAAAAGTATTGCAGATAGCCAATTTTTCTCAAATAACTCATTCACCTACTTTTGGGAGAGCTTTCACTTGGTGAAGTTTCATACCCATAGCTAATTACTCACCTACTCAAAATGAGTAAATGCGAATTATCGCTAAAAGTATTGCAGATAGCCAATTTTTCTCAAATAACTCATTCATCTACGTTTGGGAGAGCTTTCACATGGTGAAGTTTCAGACCCGTAGATAATTACTCATCTACTCAAAATGAGTAAATGCGAATTATCTCTTAAAAGTGTTGTTCTTAGCCAACTTTTCTCAAATAACTCATTCACCTACTTTTGGGAGAGCTTTCACATGGTGAAGTTTCAGACCCATGGCTAATTACTCACCTACTGAAAATGAGTAAATGCGAATTATCGCTAAAAGTATTGCAGATAGCCAATTTTTCTCAAATAACTCATTCACCTACTTTTGCAAGGGCCTTCACATAGTGAAGTTTCAGACTCATAGCTAATTACTGGCCTACTGAAAATGAGTATATGCGAAGTATCGCTAAAAGTATTGCAGATAGCCAATTTTTCTCAAATAACTCATTCACCTACTTTTGGGAGAGCTTTCACTTGGTGAAGTTTCATACCCATAGCTAATTACTCACCTACTCAAAATGAGTAAATGCGAATTATCGCTAAAAGTATTGCAGATAGCCAATTTTTCTCAAATAACTCATTCATCTACGTTTGGGAGAGCTTTCACATGGTGAAGTTTCAGACCCGTAGATAATTACTCATCTACTCAAAATGAGTAAATGCGAATTATCTCTTAAAAGTGTTGTTCTTAGCCAACTTTTCTCAAATAACTCATTCACCTACTTTTGGGAGAGCTTTCACATGGTGAAGTTTCAGACCCATGGCTAATTACTCACCTACTGAAAATGAGTAAATGCGAATTATCGCTAAAAGTATTGCAGATAGCCAATTTTTCTCAAATAACTCATTCACCTACTTTTGCAAGGGCCTTCACATAGTGAAGTTTCAGACTCATAGCTAATTACTGGCCTACTGAAAATGAGTATATGCGAAGTATCTCTAGAAGTATTGCAG
The DNA here is from genome assembly GCA_964017235.1 of Sabellastarte sp. h YS-2021. NCBI lineage: Eukaryota > Metazoa > Annelida > Polychaeta > Sabellida > Sabellidae > Sabellastarte > Sabellastarte sp. h YS-2021. Next base: position 148,143,312 of record OZ024931.1, read on the forward strand.
ATGGCCAATTTTTCTCAAATAACTCATTCACCTACTTTTGGGAGAGCTTCAAACCAACCTGTGGAAAAGCACAGGGTAAGGGTAAGACCTTGGGCCCCTTCTTTGATGTGCAATGAAGATATCCAAACCTTTTTAGTGCATATCTTACATGTACATAACTGCGGAATATGTACATTCAGTGGCTCTAACTCTGGAATGTGGCCATTCGATGGCCAAATCATTGAATGGGTATATGCTATGATTTGCCATTGAATGTGTACATTCAGTTACGAGAACTATTGAATGTATACATTCCATGCTGTGAGTAATGGAATGTATAAATGACTTTGTGACAAAAGAAAGACAATGTACAAAAAAAAACAACATTTTATTAGTACATTAAAACATTAAAAACAACTATGAAATGTAAATTTTTAGTAAATGGTACTAGTAATAGCTACTTTTAGGTTATCACTGTTGAGTAAATCACTTATAACTTGAAAACTATTGCATTTAGAGTATTTCATATAAATATGTTATTCAGCTACTTTTGGGTCAGCTATAACATAGTAAAATTTCAGACCTGTAGCTCATTGCATAGCTGAGTAATAGCTACTTTTAGGTTATTACTGTTGAGTAAATCACTTATAACTTGAAAACTATTGCATTTAGAGTATTTCATATAACTATGTTATTCAGCTACTTTTGGGTCAGCTATAACATAGTAAAATTTCAGACCTGTAGCTCATGGCATAGCTGAGTAATAGCTACTTTTAGCTTATCACTGTTGAGTAAATCAGTTATAATTGGAAAACTATTGCATTTACAGAAATTTGTGTAAATATGTTATTCAGCTACTTTTGCGTCAGCTATAACATAGTAAAATTAGAGGCCTATAGCTCATGGCACAACGGAGCAATAGCTATTTTCAGGTACTGACTGTTGAGTAAATCAGCTGTAACTTGAAAGATATTGCATTTTGAGTATTTTGTTAAAATATGTTGTTTACCTACTTTTGGGTCAGCTATAACATAGTGAAATTAGAGACCCATAGCTCATGGCATAGCTGAGCAATAGCTATTTTCAGGTTCTCACTACTGAGTAAATCAGTTGTAACTTGAAAAATATTGCATTTACAGTAATTTGCTTAAATATGTTGTTCAAGTACTTTTGGGTCAGCTATAACATAGTGAAATTACAGACCTATAGCTCATGGCATAGCTGAGCAATAGCTATTTTCAGGTTCTCACTATTGAGTAAATCAATTGTAACTTGAAAACTATTGCATTTACAGTAATTTGCTTAAATATGTTGTTCACCTACTTTTGGGTCAGCTATAACATAGTAAAAATTCAGACATGTAGCTCATTGCATAGCTGAGTAATAGCTACTTTGAGGTTATCACTGTTGAGTAAATCAGTTGTAACTTGAAAACTATTACATTTAGAGTATTTCGTTTAAATATGTTATTCACATAATTTTTAGTCAGCTATAATATAGTGAAATTGCAGACCTCTATGTCATATCATAGCTGAGCAATAGCTACTTTCAGGTCTCACTGTTGAGTAAATCATTGTATCCACTGGATAGCCGCAGTGTGTAGAGAGATTTCACCGTTACCGCTCTTAACGAAAAAAATATTATAGCTAGCCTTCTTAAGTTTGCAGGATATATTACCGTAATAACCATGAAATGTTGCCTGGGAATATTTTGGGCCTCATTTTGAAAAACAAGATAGCTGCCAGGGACGTTAATTCGACTTTAAACCAGGACTTTTGTTGGCCCTCTAGAGCAAAGGGTATTATAGATGGAGATCTCAAATTCGCAGGATATGTTCCTCATTATAAAATCTTGACTGGGAGTATTTTTGGCCTCCTTTTGAAAAACAAGATGGCCGCCACAGGTGTTTCTTTGTCAGTCATGAAAAGTGCTTATATCTCCCATATTATTGGTCCTAGAGGTTTGGGATGGTAAACCAACCTGTAGGAAATCATGGGCTGGGAATCTTTTGGTGTGGTCAAATTTGACCTTTGACCCCTGCTTCAAGGTCAAACAAGGATAGCCAAACTTAAAAGTGCTTATAACTTGCTTATTATTGGTCCTAGAGGTTTGGAATGGTAAACAGACATATAGGAAATCATGGCCTGGGAATCTGTTGATGTGGTCCGATTTGACCTTGGACCCCTCCTTCAAGGTCAAATGAGGATAGCCAAACTTAAAAGTGCTTATAACTCGCTTATTATTGGTCCTAGAGGTTTGGAATGGAAACCAACCTATAGAAAACCATTGGCTGGGAATCTTTTGGTGTGGTCGAATTTGACCATAGACCCTGCCTTCAAGGTCAAACGAAGATAGCCAAACTTAAAAGTGCTTATAACTTGCTTATTATTGGTCCTAGAGGTTTGGGATGGTAAACCATCCTATAGGAAATCATGCGCTGGGAATCTTTTGGTGTGGTCAGATTTGACCTTTGGACCCCTCCTCCAAGGTCAAATGAGGACAGCCAAACTTAAAAGTGCTTATAACTCTCTTATTATTGGTCCTAGAGGTTTGGGATGGTAAACCATCCTATAGGAAATCATGGGCTGGGTATGTTTTTGTGAGGTTGGATTTGACCTTGGACCCCTTCTTCAGGGTCAAACGAGGATATTGCATTTGCAGTATTTCTTTAAATATGTTTTAGCCTACTTTTTACACTTAAACAATTACCTTGTTACTTTCCTTCATAATTCGATATGCGGGGTGCAACTTATTTTGTCCTTCTGTCAGCTTCGGAATTTCTTTCGAACATGCTGTTCAATTACCATTTACTGTACTTCTGTACAGCACTTTCCCTGATAATTATGCTTTCCTCTCATTATCACCTTCACAAATCAAAAACACTCAGTCAGCTGACACAGTGCCCGTTCACGGGCACTCTACTCTTGTTTTTTATTTATTCTTTATTTGTATATAAAAGTACACATGTACTTGAATAATACAGCAATTATATTACATAATATGTACAAAAATGAAAAAAACAGAAAAAAATGTACATACATAGAAGTAAATAAATACAAAAGAAGATTAAGAAATATCTGAATGACTATACTACATAGTATAGCAAAAATTTATAAACCGAGATATTTCATTTAGTGAAAATGCATGATACTGTTTAGATGAGACAAGATAAAGCATATATTTGATAACATCAGCACATACTAAAGACCATGCAGGTAAACTTTCCAGATATTGACTGCTGATCTTTTCATAAGGTTAGGCATGCTTATATTTTCAATAAAATCATACTTGTTAAAACCATACTTGTATGACAAATTGTTGAAAGTGTGTGACATCCTAGAGTTGTTGCCCTGAGTAATTAGTCGCAGGGTTATTTTATTGCGAAAAATACACTGACCATTTCCTGACAAATGCTATATGTTGGAGCCATCCAACTCACTGGCCAACGTTGAGAAACGTTTCTAAGGTACCTTAAGAAGCCAGTGAGTGAGTGTGGACTACAAAGCCCACCAATAGTCACGTGACCACGCCAATAGGCGCCATTCATTGTTTTTGTTGGCCATCATAGAGTGTGGATGTGTTTTGGAATATTTCGTTTTTCTGACGATTTTACAAGTATTTTCAAGTTTGCTTTATTCTGTATTAGGCATCTGTTTCTTAACAATGTCTTCTCAGGATAAAATTAAAAAAGGACAAAGGAAAAGCTCTTTTTGTGGCCATTTTATGGCAGATTGGGATAACCACCATTTTTGTCCCAAGAGTCATGACGATGCTAAAGGGGATGATCTCTGTGTGATGTCTTCTTCTACAGAATGTCTTGTGTGCAGGCTTTTCTGAGGAACAGAGGAAGAAAATTAAGAACAGAAATAGATATAAAAGTAAAAAAGAGCAGAATTCTGAAGCTAAGGATGTCACTATTGATGATTCGTTATTGGATGAAGACGATTCGTCAGTTTATGGTGCTTCACAAAGACCATTTTCACAGAAAGGAAGAGAAATTGGACAGATTTTTCAGAGTTTTCACAAAAGGAAGAGAAATTGGACAGATTTTTCAGAGTTTGAAAATATGTCTCAAAGATTAAGGAATTTGGAAGGAAAAGAAACTGCAACTGTCAGCAGTCGTGATATCTCTGACAGGGACAGTTTACATGTTGCTAAGCAACCGGTGGCGAATTCTAAATCTCAACCGGTCCTGGCTTCCACTTCGGGACGTTTGGAGAGAAGGTCGGCTACAACTACTAGGGCTGAGGCTGAACAACAATCCGGTTCAGGTGTCAGATCTGAAGATTTCGGATTTAGTTTATCAAGGAAAAGGTCTTTGTCACAGTCATCAGAGGAACCGGATCTGGAGTTGGAGCAAGGTGAGGTCCGCAATAGAGATGAGGATACACCAGGGTATGCAGATACTTTAGAAACTATTAAAAATGGTTGGATTTGCAAGTGTCAGAGGTGGATTCCTTGGTTCCTCCTTCAGTGTTTTCTGGTAGGGACCAGGTCAAAAAATCGGTTCGGCAATCCATGGCCTTACCTCCAGCTCAGCCTTTAGTTGATTTATGGAAGTTTAAGGAGTTTTCAGCTTTGGGGAGTGCTGATGTGGACGATAATGATCCCCACATCCATGTCCAAAGGACAATTTTTGAACTTTCCCAAACCTCAAATGAAGTTCTACCAAGTGTCTCCACAATCTTTTTCTCTGACAGCACCGCGCCTTCAAGATGCTTTTAAAAATATTGCTACTCCTCCATACCAGGCTCCTACAGCAGTGTCAGCACCCATGAAACATTACTTGGCCTGGGAAACGGTGTCTAGAGAAAATATTCAGATTCTTAACCATGTGTTTTGGTTCAAATCTGCCATCGAAGCAAAGCATGAATGTCATTCAGAATTGCCTTAATTTACAATCTACCACCATGGGGTGCCTAGGGAAAGCTCTACATGATGTTTTGGATACATCTATGACTTTAGCCTCAAATCTTTTGCTGAATAGAAGGGATAATTTTTTGAAGTTATGCCACAGGGATGTCACTGACAAGGACATTGCAAAGTTAAGGAATGCTTCCCTTACAAAAAAGGAGTTATTCAATTCAAAGGTGCTCTCTGAAGTTGAACAAAATTTTATTCAGTGGAGCCAGATAAACCGGGAGCCGGTCTACAAAAAACAGAGATCTGACAACTATGGTTCCCGTTATTCTGATTCGAAGAAGGATTCCTCGCAGAGCAGGTACCACAATGCTGCTTTTCAAAGTTTTCGTCCCCAAGCGAAGCAGGGAGATCAAAACAAGAGGCAATCTAGCAGTTATAGCTCCAACAGAGGCTCTGCCCGAGGGGGTGGGGGCAGGAGGAAGTGACTGCATGGAGGTGAGTCTAAAATTTCCTGGTGCCTGTTTAGAAGGTTATTGGAAAGAGTGGGAAAACTTCAAAGTGCATCCGAGGGTAGTTCTTGTTTTAAAGCAAGGTTACTGTCTTCCATTCAAAGAAAAACCACCACTGACCCGGTTTCCGACAATCAAAAGCAGTTACAGATCTCCAGTAAAACAAGAAGCTTTGCTGGAAGCGGTTCAACAAATGGTTCAAAAAAGGGCAGTGGTTCCGGTTCAAAACAAGAACTCTCTCGGATTCTACAGTCGTTTGTTTCTGGTTCCAAAACCAGAAAACAAATGGCGGCCAGTTATAGATCTCAGTGTGGTAAATACGTATTTGCATGTTCCCACCTTCAAAATGGAAACCGCGGAAGTCATTCGGGCTTCTCTTCAGGTAGGCGAGTTGGTGGCTTCGATAGACCTAACCGACGCTTACTTCCATTTACCCATGCATCCCAAGTTTCAGAAATATCTTCGCTTTCATGTGCAGGGTCAGGCTTACCAATTCAGAGCCCTACCCTTCGGCATTGCAACAGCTCCATTGGAGTTCACTCGAGTAGTGAAGGAGGTAAAGTTCATAGCTCTTTCACAAGGGGTTTGAATCCATCAGTATTTGGACGATTGGCTGGTGAGGGCCAAGGATCCGGATTCTTGTGCTCGGGATGTTCAAAAATTGGTCAATCTAGTCGAAAAGTTGGGTTGGATTGTCAATTTGAAAAAATCGGAACTCAGTCCAACTCAGGATCTCGAGTTTCTGGGCTATCGGTTCAATCTTCGGGAAGGTTTGGTCTACCCAAATCAAAAGAAATTGAACAAATTCAAAATTCTGGCAGTTTCCATTTTGCAAGGTCACACTACTACTCCAAGGAAGCTCATGTCACTAATTGGGGTCATGGCTTCCATGGAGAAGACAGTTCCTTCAGGTCGAATCCATATGAGACCGTTTCAGTGGTTTCTGAAGACCAACTGGCACTTTCCCCAATCTTTGGACAAGGTGGTTCCAGTTTCTCAGTTGATAAAGGACCATCTGGCCTGGTGGATGGATCCTCAGAACTTACTCAAGGGTTCGAATCTGCATCAGAAAGAACACAATATGTTGATGTTCACAGATGCATCAGAGAAGGGTTGGGGGGCCCACTTGAGCAACTGTACTATAAGTGGGGTCTTGCAGCAATCAGAAAGAAACTTGCATATCAATATTTTGGAACTGAAAGCTGTTTTTCTAGCCCTCAAACATTTTCAAGGACAATTAAGGCAAAAAATAGTGTTGGTTTCTTCAGACAACTCAACTGTGGTCTCCTATATCAACAAGGAAGGAGGCACTCACTCCTTCGAAATGTGTGCTTTGATATGGAGAATTCTGGCTTGGTCCAATGCCAGGGAGATCCAGATCAGAGCCAGGCATATTCCAGGGAATCTCAATGTGATAGCAGATTCCCTGTCCAGGAGGGGCAAGGCCATTCAGACAGAGTGGTCTTTGCATCCTCAGGTCTTTCAAAAAATTTGCCAAGTGTGGCACAAGCCAATGGTGGATCTGTTTGCCACCAGTTTGAATGCCAAACTTCCAACCTACGTATCTCCTGTCCCAGACGACAAGGCCTGGCAGATAGATGCATTGAACATCTCTTGGGAGGCTCTGGACGCCTATGCTTTCCAGGATTCCACTGAGGCTTCCTCAAGTGCACAATCTTCTCAAGCAACCCTTCAGTCTTAGATTCCACAGCAATCTGGAGTATCTGAATCTCCATGCGTGGTATCTGGACTCCTACAAGAAGGTCAAGGCGGATTCTCTGTTGAAGTGGCAGATAGAGTTAAGGCACCTCAGAGAGAATCCTCAAGGCGAGTGTATGATTCAAGGTGGGCCATATTTCAAAAGTGGGCCCAGGAGAATCAGGTGGATGTCACAAAACCAACTATTCCTCAAATAGCTGATTTTTTTAATCATCTTTTCACTGATAAAAACTTGAAGCCCAGAACTATTGCTGGTTACAGAACCTCAGTAGCAGATGGGCTAGGATCTGCAGGTCAAATGGTTTCTCAAAGTTTGGAGTTGAATCGTTTGATTACTAGCTTTCATAGGGACAGACCTTCAGCAAATAGGTCTATTCCAAACTGGGATTTGTCTTTGGTCCTACTTGCCCTCACTCGGGCTCCTTTTGAACCTTTGGGTAAAGCTGATCTTAAGATTTTGACTTTTAAGACAGTTTTCTTAATCGCTTTGGCTTCTGGTAAGAGGCGTAGTGAAATCCATGCTTGGACTTTTGACTCATTTAGTAGGAAAAGAGACTGGTCAGAAGTTACTTTTTCACTGTCAACTGCTTTCATAGCCAAAAATCAGTTGGCTTCTGAGGGTCCTTTGGCTATTCAACCGGTGGTCATTCCTGCTTTGAAACCCACATTAGATCCTTCTTTGGTGCAAGATAAGACTCTTTGTCCAGTGAGATCCTTGAGGTATTATCTTGACAAGACTAAAGATCTTAGGATAGGCAAGAGATTGCTTTTTGTAGCTATTAAGGAGGGCTACTCAAAAGATATCTCTAAGGCTACTATATCTTCTTGGATCAAACAGTCTATCATTTTGGCCTACCAAAAGTCTGATCAGGAGGTACAAAATGTTTCCCAGGTCAAGGCCCATGAGGTTAGATCTTTGGCTGCCTCTTTGGCGTTTAAGGGAGGAGTTGCTTTAGATGAGATAATGGCTTCTTGTTTCTGGAGAAGCCATTCAACTTTCACAAATTTTTATCTGAAAGATTTGTGTTGGCATAATGGTGATGTGATGAAAATTGGGCCTGTGGTTGCGGCTCAACATGTAGTAAATTGTTAATAGGTAATGTCATTATTTGTATGTATATATAATGTCATTATGTTTGGAATCTGATATTTTGAAGCCGGTGTTGGCATGGGTTTTGATGTTTGGCTTCTTGTTTTTCAGATGTGTTTTGAGTGGAGTGTACAGATGTAAATATGTTACCAGTTTCCAGTTTCAAGTTGCGTTTGATGTTATGCCTGTTAGTGGTGATGGATTTGAGCAGTATCATATGGTGTGTTGGCTTCCACGGCTTCACTCGACAGTCCAGCTTCCTCGTGCTTGAGGTGAGTTTTGACTGTGTATGAATGTATGTTTAGGCTGTGTGTATTTACTGTTTATGTGGTATTTACTAGGTCATTTTATTCTAGTACTGCCCTCCATCCATGAAGGCTGCATTCAGCATTTGTCAGGAAATGGTAAGTGTATTTTTCGCAATAAAATTGAAAAATTTTGTTGTAATTTTAATTTTTATTAGATAAATACTTACCATTTCCTGACAAGGATAGTCCCCCCAGCCTCCCCGCGGATTCAGTACTAGGTACTAGGGGTGAGCTTTGCAACAAAAACAATGAATGGCGCCTATTGGCGTGGTCACGTGACTATTAGGGGGCTTCCTAGTCCACACTCACTCACTGGCTTCTTAAGGTACCTTAGAAACGTTTCTCAATGTTGGCCAGTGAGTTGGATGGCTCCAACATATAGCATTTGTCAGGAAGTGGTAAGTATTTATCTAATAAAAATTAAAATTACAACAAAATTTTTCAAATTTGTTGTAAATATTATCAGACTTGGCTAAGCTTGCAAAGCACTTAAGTACTCTTTTGTATAGTTGACAGTCTATATTCAAATCATTACATATGATAGGCAACAGGACAGAATGAGTATTATAGGGCACATTTAAAATTTTCTGACACATTTTCTCCAAGTGACATATAATTTCTCCATACATTGTGAAGAGTGATCCCATAACACACATCCATAGAGAGGCATTGAATAGGTTTTAAACAATTTGTACTTTATCTCAAATGATGCATGTTTCAATACAGATAATATGTGATTGGTATTGACAATTAACTCACTAGTTTTACAGTTCAGTTCTCGATCAATAGACTGTGGACCAATAACATGTCCTATATGCTTTTCACTGGGTTGACTTATAAGAAAGTTATTGTCTATTGTACAACCCTCAATATAATACCCTATCCAATGGACACACAAGACCCTCCCAACCAACCCTGCTATCAGCTTACTAGGGGTCTAATAGGTTTAAACAATGAAAAAGATGTTATGACGTCAACTTCTCTAGAGAGGAAGGAAGTACGTGGCACCGTCTGGGGAATGCGCAGTACTGGAACTGGCCAGCCAGTGGCTACACAGGACGGCTTTTTCTGTCGTTTGGCGGGTTGGTCTGTGCAGACTGGATTAGCAATTGTCCATTGGATAGGGTGTTAACTAATAAAAATTTAATTTACTTATTAAATTTGCAATTTTGAGTTGATATCTTATCACTTTTTCATCACACTTTTTTCACTGATTTTAAAGGAAAAGTATTTTAGCTATCTTAATGTGTGCAGTGTTGCTTTTGGGAGTCATAGCTCTAAAGCTAAGTGAGTAATAGCCACTCAGTTACTTAATTGTATCCCCGACGCGAAGCGGGGATAGTATGGATTCATCATCGTTGTCGTCCGCGCCCTCGTCCGCAGAGATTTCTTGTTAGCGACCTACAGTCCACATTTCTTTCCTGATTTCTTTCATATTTGGCAGGTGGCTTGATATGGTAGAGGACTTACCACCCTATCGTTTTGGTAGGCTTTATGTCTAAATTAGGCCTGTAGTAGACAAAAATGTCTAAAATGTGGAATATTGCTTGTTAGCGACCTACAGTCCACATTTCTTTCCAGATTTCTTTCATATTTGGCAGGTGGCTTGGTATGCTAGAGGACTCGCCACCCTATCTTTTTGGTAGGCTTTATGTCTAAATTAGGCGTGTGGTAGACAAAAATGTCTAAAATGCATTAAAATTCATGAAATCATGCACTAAATCACTTATAACTTGAAAAGTGTTGCATTTAGAGCATTTTGTTAAAATATGTTATTCAGATACTTTTTTCATAGCTACAACATGGTGAGTAAATTGGGTGTCTGTCTCAATAGCTAAGTGCGTAATAGCTACTTTTGGGCTTTTCAGTAACTTCCATCATGAGTAAAATCACTTGTAACTTGAAAACTATTGCATTTACACAATTTTGTATAAATATGTTATTCAGCTACTTTTGGGTCAGCTATAACATAGTAAAATTTCAGACCTGTAGCTCATGGCATAGCTGAGTAATAGCTACTTTTAGGTTATCACTGTTGAGTAAATTACTTGTAACTTGAAAAGTATTACATTTAGAGTATTTTGTTTCAATATGTTATTCACCTATTTCGAAGTCAGCTATAACATAGTGAAGTTCCAGACCTGTGGCTCATTGCATAGCTGAGTAATAGCTACTTTGAAGTTCACACTGTTGAGTAAATCAGTTGTAATTGGAAAACTGTTGCATTTACAGAAATTTGTGTAAATATGTTATTCAGCTACTTTTGGGTCAGCTATAACATAGTGAAATTACAGACCTGTAGCTCATGGCACAACTGAGCAATAGCTATTTTCAGGTACTGACTGTTGAGTAAATGACCTGTAACTTGAAAAATATTGCATTTGGAGTATTTTGTTAAAATATGTTGTTCACCTACTTTTGGGTCAACTATAACATCGTGAAATTACAGACTTATAGCTCAGGGCATAGCTGAGCAATAGCTATTTTCAGATTCTCACTATTGAGTAAATCAGTTGTAACTTTAAAACTATTGCATTTACAGTATTTTGTTAAATATGTTGTTCACCTAATTTTGGGTCAGCTATAGCAGAAAAAATTCAGACATGTAGCTCATTGCATAGCTGAGTAATAGCTACTTTGAGGTTATCACTGTTGAGTAAATCAGTTATAACGTGAAAACTTTTACATTTACAGTATTTTGTTTAAATATGTTATTCACATAATTTTTGGTCAGCTATAACAGAGTGAAATTGCAGACCTCTATGTCATGGCATAGCTTACCCATATCTACTTTCAGGTTCTCACTGTTGAGTAAATCATTGTATCCACTGGATAGCCGCAGTGTATAGAAAGATTTCACCATTACCGCTCTAACGAAAAAAATATTATAGCTAGCCTTCTCAAGTTTGCAAGGTATATTAGAGGGTGCACCACAGTATTCTATTGGTAGGCTTTATGTTTAAATTAGGCCTGTGGCTAAATTACTTGCCTACTAAAAATGAGTAATTCTGCATTTTCTCTAAAAGTATTGTAGATAACAAATTTTTCTTAAATAACTCATTCACCTACTTTTGGGAGAGCTTTCACATGCAGAAGTTCCAGACCTGTAGGTAATTACTCACCTACTCAAAATGAGTAAATGCGAATTATCTCTAAAAGTATTGCAGATAGCCAATTTTTCTCAAATAACTCATTCACCTACTTTTGGGAGAGCTTTCACTTGGTGAAGTTTCACACCCGTAGGTAATTACTCACCTACTCAAAATGAGTAAATGCAAATTATCTCTAAAAGTATTGCACATAGCCAATTTTTGTCAAATAACTCCTTCACCTACTTTTGGGAGAGCTTTCACTTGGTGAAGTTTCAGACCCGTAGGTAATTACTCACCAACTGAAAATGTAAATGCAAATTATCTGTAAAAGTATTCCAGATAGCCAATTTTTGTCAAATAACTCCTTCACCTACTTTTGGGAGACCTTTCACTTGGTGAAGTTTTAGACCTGTAGCTAATTATTCACCTACTCAAAATGAGTAAATGCTAATTATCTCTAAAAGTATTGCAGATATCCATTTTTTATCAAATAACTCATTCATCTACTTTTGGGAGAGCTTTCACATGATGTAGTTCCAGACCCGTAGGTAATTTAACTCACCTACTGAAAATGAGTAAATTCGAATTATCTCTAAAAGTATTGTAGATAGCCAATTTTTCTCAAATAACTCATTCGCCTACTTTTGAGAGAGCTTTCACTTGGTGAAGTTTCAGACCCGTAGGTAATTACTCACCTACTGAAAATGAGTAAATGCAAATTATCTCTAAAAGTATTCCAGATAGCCAATTTTTGTCAAATAACTCCTTCACCTACTTTTGGGAGACCTTTCACTTGGTGAAGTTTCAGACCTGTAGCTAATTATTCACCGACTCAAAATGAGTAAATGCTAATTATCTCTAAAAGTATTGCAGATATCCAATTTTATCAAATAACTCATTCATCTACTTTTGGGAGAGCTTTCACATGGTGAAGTTCCAGACCCGTAGGTAATTACTCACCTACTGAAAATGAGTAAATTCGAATTATCTCTAAAAGTATTGTAGATAGACAATTTTTCTCAGATAACTCATTCGCCTACTTTTGAGAGAGCTTTCACTTGGTGAAGTTTCAGACCCGTAGCTAATTATTCACCTACTCAAAATGAGTAAATGCGAATTATCTCTAGAAGTATTGCAGATAGCCAGTATTTCTCAAATAACTCATTAATATGAAAACAACTTATAGGAAGTCATGGGCTGCAAATCTTTTCATGTGGTCAGATTTGACCTTGGGCCCCTCCTACTTATTATTGGTCCTAGAGGTTTGCAATGTGAAAACGACTTATAGGAAATCATGGGCTGCGAATCTTTTGATGTGGTCAGACTTCACCTTGGGCCCCTTCTACAGGGTCAAATAAGGGTAGCCAAACTTAAAAGTGCTTTCAGCTTGCTTATTAACGAAAAATGCTGTTTATCTTCTAAACTATGTTACTTGGCCTTTGTCGGTGGATACATCCAGCATCTGGCCACAGATGCGTCCTTAGTCTAGTTGCTATATCCAGTTGCACTTAGTTTTTTGTTGTCCGAAAGGAAAAAGGAGATATTTTAACCAAATTTGGTAGGGAGGGTTATAGGGTCCATAACCTGCTTGGTAGTGCTTTGGGGTGCTATAGCTCCATAAAAATACTATTAATAGGGTTCTTTTAGCTAATTGGCTATTTTGAGTAAATATAGCATGGGTTTATCGTTATACAAAGCAATCACTGTAGGTATGTGAGTAGTTGCTGTTTTTAGTTAATTAGCTATCAACATGAGTATTTGCAAATATTGCGAAAACTGTTGCAATTTCAAGCACATTTTGGACTGTATGGGTATAAGAGACCTTAGGTGTAGTGCATCAGTATGTATGTTGAATTTCCCGTATTTCAGCCACCACCTTGAAGTTTGGCGGAACTGGAAAATGTCATTTGTCTTGAAAACCGTCAGAGATAGAGCAATTTCGAGCAAATTTAGGCCCCTTTATGGTATAAGAGTCCTTAGGGGTGGTGCCTCTGAAAAATGTAGAATTTCCCGAATTTCGGCCGCCATCTTGAATTTTGGCAGAAATCAAAAGGTCATTTATGACAAAATCTGCACAATTTTGAGCAAATTTTGGACCCTTTGGGTATAAGAGACCTTAGGTATAGTGCCTCTGAAGAATATTGAATTTTCTGAATTTCGGCTGCTATCTTGAATTTTGGCAGAAATGGAAAACATTTTATCTAAAAAACGTTAGAAATAGAACAATTTTGAGCAAATTTTGGACAAACAGGTTATCTGCAAACACATCTTTTTTTCCAGAAAATTATTATCTCGCCATTTCTGCGTAAAACGTGAAAACGCATTTATCTCAGAAGCCGTCACAGATAGAGCGATTTTGACCTTACAGGGTATCTCAGAGTCAACTGGAGGTTTTTTATCTCCCGCCGGCCGATAGGCCCAGTACGGGAGATTATGAAATGCCCTCTGTCCGTCCGTGCGTCCATTCGTCACGTTTTTACAAAAGCCTTTCTATCTCTTAAAATATTATAGCTAGAGCTTCCAAATTTGCAGGATAAATTCATCATTGGAAAAAACTTGCCTGGGAATCTTTTTCGGCTGATTCGGAAAAAAAGGCCGCCACGGGTGTTAACAAGATGGCTGCCATGGGTTTTTTTTCAGATGTTCTGCCATGGGTTTTTTTTTCGTTGATTTAGATGGCAGCCATAAGTGTGTAGTTGCACTTTTATACAGCCTAAGAATAGCCTGCTTGGTATTGATTTTGGGCCTATTTGGAAAAACAACATGGCCGCCAGAGCCTTGCCAAATCTCTGCAAATAGCAGAATGTAAGGCCTAAAGGTCTGTCCAAAGAAAAGTGTTGTAGGTATCCTCACCAGTTTCTCCTTGGCCTTTTCAATGTTTTATGACCTTATTGCTTATGTCTTTTCATTTGATGCTGTTTTTTCAGACCTAGGTCCATAGCTAAGTGAGTAATAGCAATGGTGACTACTTTCAGTAAAGTGCTCATAACTCCAAAACGACTGCATTTAGAGCATTTCTGTAAAATATGTTGTTAAGCTACTTTCTCCATGCCTACAAGATGGTACCATGTTTAGGGGTGTATCTTGATAGCTAAGTGAGTAATAGCTATTTTCTGTTTTTAACAATGACCAAAATGAGTAAGTTGCTTTTATCTTTGTAACTGTTACTTACAATATTGGTCTCAAATATGTTGTTGAACAACTCCTTCATGTACTATATCATGGTTGAGGTTTCCAAGGTGTAGCACCATAGCTAGCTGAGTCATAGCTACACTAAGTTTAACATTTGACCATTGAGCAAGTCACTTATAACTCAAAAACTATTGAATATAGAGGATTTTTGTCAAATATGTTGTTTATCTACTTTTTGATGTACTGTGTCGTGGTGAATTTTCAGAGCTGTAAGTCCATAGCTAACTGAGTAATAGCTACTTTGAAATTTCTTAATTTCAACATTGAATAAATCACTTACACCTCCAAAACTATTGAATTTAGGGAATTATTGTGAAATATGTTAATCAGTTACATTTTAATGTTCTGTGTCGTGGAAAAGTTTCAGAGCTGTATCTCCATAGCTAACTGAGTAATGGCTACTTTGAATTTCAACAATGAGTAAATCACTTATAACTCCAAAACTATTAAATTTAGAGAATTATTGTCAAATATGTTGTTCACTTACTATTTGGTGTACTGCGTCATGGGAAATTTTCACAGCTGTATCTCCATAGCTACCTGAGTAATAGCTATTTTGAGGGTTTCCATTGAGTAAATCATCTTTAACAGCAAAACTGTTGAATTTAGAGGATTTTTGTCAAATATGTTCTTCACCTACTTTTTGATGTACTGTGAAATGGCAAATTTTGAGAGCTGTAGGTCCATAGCTAACCGAGTAATAGCTACTTTAATGGTTCTCCATTGAGTAAATCACTTATAACAACAAAACTGTTGAATTTAAAGGATTTTTCTCAGATATGTTGTTTAGCTACTTTTTTATGTACAGTGTAATGGCAAATTTTGAGACCTGTAAGTCCATAACTAACTGAGTAATAGCTACTTTGATGGTTCTCCATTGAGTAAATCACTTATAACAACAAAGCTATGAAATTTACAGGATTTTTATCTCCCACCGGGCTTTAGCCCGGGAGGGAGATTATGAAATGATGTCTGTGTGTGCGTGCGTAAGTGCGTGCATGCGTGCGTGCGTTAGTCACGCAGATTTCTCCAAAACTACTACAGCTACAGATTTTTTGTAAATTACTTGTCCCAATGAATTTTCATGCCCTTGAAAATTTTTTTGGTTTTATTGACTTAGGCCTAAAGATAAGTGAGTAATAGCAATCTTAGCTACTTTGAGTAAAGGGCTCATAACTCAAAAACTATTGCAGTAACAACTTTTTCTTCAAATATGTTGTTCAGCTACTTTGTCCTTAGCTATAAGATGGTACATAGTTTGGGGTCCCATTGCATGCCATAAGTGAGTAATAGCTATTTTCTCATTTGTAGCTAAATAACAGAAGAAGTAAATGTCAAATATCTTCAAAAGTATTGAAGTTAGGGAAATCTTTTCAAATATGTTGTCCATCTTTTTTTTGGTAAGCTATCACATACTAAAGTTTCAGACCTGTTGCACCTTGGATAGCTGAGTTATAGCTACTTTGAAATTCTGACTGTTGAGTAAAGCCATTGTAACTCCAAAACTATTGCAGTTAGAGTATTTTCCTAAAATATGTTGTTCAGCTACTTTGTCCTTAGCTATAAGATGGTACATAGTTTGGGGTTCTATTGCATGCCATAAGTGAGTAATAGCTATTTTGTTATTTGTAGCAAAATCATGACATAAGTAAATGTCAAATATCTTCAGAAGTATTAAAGTTAGGGAATTCTTTTCAAATATGTTATCCATCTACTTTTTCATAAGCTATCACATAGTAAAGTTTCAGATCTGTTGCACATTGGATAGCTGAGTAATAGCTACTTTGAAATTCTACAGTTGAGTAAATCCATTGTAACTCCAAAACTATTGCAGTTACAATATTTTCGTAAAGTATGTTGTTCACCTACTTTGTCCTTAGCTATAAGCTGGCATGTAGTTAAGCGTCCCGCAAGGGACGCTTGTTTGTGTATGGGAGAGCTTCTGGCTCCGCCGGCTCCGCCGGCTCCGGCGGCTCCGCCGGCTCCGCCGGCTCCGCCGGCTCCGCATTTTGTTTTCCTTATAACTCTGTAACCGTTAGGCGGATTCTTTTCAAATTTGGCAGGTTTAGGCAGTAGCCCTGGGGAATTTTTTTGAATATGCTGCAGTGACATTTCAACCAATCAGAGAGGTCACATGACCAAAAATGTCTTTTTTCGATGGGGAAGCTTGTCCGGATGATAACTTGAAAGGAATTTTATCAATTCACCTGAAACTTGGCAAATACATTCATTCTATTAAAATCTGGAAATCATTAGATTTTGACATTGATTGGTCAAGAAATGGCCGAGTAATTAATGATTAATTAATCATTACGAATTTTCCAAATAAGGAAAACACAAAAATGCTTATATCTCGAAAACCGTGCTAGATAGAGCGATTTCGACGAAATTTTTGACCCGCAGGGTATCTCTGCGGAGTAGTTTTCCCAATTTTCAAAAAATTTTTGTCTCGCCCAAAATGGCGGCCATTTTGAATTTTCGAAATTTTCGCAAAAATTGCAAAACACAAAAATGCTTATATCTCAAAAACCGTGCTAGATAGAGCAATTTCGACAAAATTTTTGACCCGCAGGATATCTCTGCGGAGTACTTTTCCCAATTTTCAAAATATTTTTGTCTCGCCAAAAATGGCGGCCATTTTGAATTTTCGAAATTTTCGCAAAAATTGCAAAACACAAAAATGCTTATATCTCGAAAACCGTGCTAGATAGAGCGATTTCGACGAAATTTTTGACCCTCAGGGTATCTCTGCAGAGTAGTTATCCCAATTTTGAAAAAAATTTTATCTCGCCAAAAATGGCGGCCATTTTGAATTTTCGAATTTTTCGCAAAAATTGCAAAACATAAAAATGGTTATATCTCGAAAACCGTGCTAGATAGAGCGATTTCGACGAAATTTTTGACCCTCAGGGTATCTCTGCAGAGTAGTTATCCCAATTTTGAAAAAAATTTTGTCTCGCCAAAAATGGCGGCCATTTTGAATTTTCGAATTTTTCGCAAAAATTGCAAAACATAAAAATGCTTATATCTCAAAAACCCTGCTAGATAGAGCGATTTCGACGAAATTTTTGACCCGCAGGGTATCTCTGCAGAGTAGCCATGCCAATTTTCAAACAAAAAATTTCTCGCAAAAAATGGCGGCCATTTTGAATTTTCAAATTTTTCGCAAAATTGCAAAACACAAAAATGCTTATATCTCGAAAACCGTGCTAGATAGAGCGATTTCGACGAAATTTTTGACCCACAGGGTATCTCTGCAGAGTAGCCATGCCAATTTTCAAAAAAATTTTATCTTGCCAAAAATGGCGGCCATTTTGAATTTTCGAATTTTTGCGTAAAAATTGTAAAACAAAAAAATGCTTATATTTCGAAAACCGTGCTACATAGAGCGATTTCGACGAAATTTTTTATCTTCAGGGTATCTCTGCAGAGCAGCTATCCCAAGGAGCTTTCACTTGGTGAAGTTTCAGACCCATAGCTAATTGCTCACCTACTCAAAAAGAGTAAATGCGAATTACCTCTGAAAGTATTGCAGATGGCCAATTTTTCTCAAATAACTTATTCACCTACTTTTGGAAGAGCTTTCACATGGTGAAGTTTCAGACCCATAGCCAATTATTCACCTACTCAAAATGAGTAAATGTGAATTATTTCTAAAAGTATTGCAGATAGCCAATTTTTCTCAAATAACTCATTCACCTACTTTTGGGAGAGCTTTCACATGGTGAAGTTTCAGACCCATAGCTAATTATTTACCTACTCAAAATGAGTAAATGCTAATTATCTGTAAAAGTATTGTGGATACCCAATTTTTATCAAATAACTCATTCATCTACTTGTGGGAGAGCTTTCACATGGTGAAGTTTCAGACCCATAGCTAATTACTCACCTACTCAAAATGAGTAAATGCGAATTATCTCTAAAAGTATTGCAGATAGCCAATTTTTCTCAAATAACTCATTCACCTACTTTTGGGAGAGCTTTCACTTGGTGAAGTTTCAGACCCATAGCTAATTACTCACCTACTCAAAATGAGTAAATGCGAATTATCTCTAAAAGTATTGCAGATAGCCAATTTTTCTCAAATAACTCATTCACCTACTTTTGGGAGAGCTTTCACTTGGTGAAGTTTCAGACCCATAGCTAATTACTCACCTACTCAAAATGAGTAAATGCGAATTATCTCATAAAGTATTGCAGATAGCCAATTTTTGTCAAATTAATCATTCACCTACTTTTGGGAGAGCTTTCACTTGGTGAAGTTTCAGACCCATAGCTAATTACTCACCTACTCAAAATGAGTAAATGCGAATTATCTCTAAAAGTATTGCAGATAGCCAATTTTTCTCAAATAACTCCATCACCTACTTTTGGGAGAGCTTTCACTCTGTGAAGTTTCAGACCCATAGCTAATTACTCACCTACTCAAAATGAGTAAATGCGAATTATCTCTAAAAGTATTGCAGATAGCCAATTTTTCTCAAATAACTCATTCACCTACTTTTGGGAGAGCTTTCACTTCGTGAAGTTTCAGACCCATAGCTAATTACTCAACTACTCAAAATGAGTAAATGCGAATTATCTCTAAAAGTATTGCAGATAGCCAATTTTTCTCAAATAACTCATTCACCTACTTTTGGGAGAGCTTTCACTTGGTGAAGTTTCAGACCCATAGCTAATTACTCACCTACTCAAAATGAGTAAATGTGAATTATCTCTAAAAGTATTGCAGATAGCCAATTTTTCTAAAATAACTCATTCACCTACTTTTGGGAGAGCTTTCACTTGGTGAAGTTTCAGACCCATAGCTAATTATTCACCTACTCAAAATGAGTAAATGTGAATTATCTCTAAAAGTATTGCAGATAGCCAATTTTTCTCAAATAACTCATTCACCTACTTTTGGGAGAGCTTTCACTTGGTGAAGTTTCAGACCCATAGCTAATTACTCACCTACTCAAAATGAGTAAATGCGAATTATCTCATAAAGTATTGCAGATAGCCAATTTTTGTCAAATTAATCATTCACCTACTTTTGGGAGAGCTTTCACTTGGTGAAGTTTCAGACCCATAGCTAATTACTCACCTACTCAAAATGAGTAAATGCGAATTATCTGTAAAAGTATTGCAGATAGCCAATTTTTCTCAAATAACTCATTCACCTACTTTTGGGAGAGCTTTCACTTGGTGAAGTTTCAGACCCATAGCTAATTACTCACCTACTCAAAATGAGTAAATGCGAATTATCTCTAAAAGTATTGCAGATAGCCAATTTTTCTCAAATTAATCATTCACCTACTTTTGGGAGAGCTTTCACTTGGTGAAGTTTCAGACCCATAGCTAATTACTCGTCTACTCAAAATGAGTAAATGCGAATTATCTCTAAAAGTATTGCAGATAGCCAATTTTTCTCAAATAACTCATTCACCTACTTTTGGCAGAGCTTTCACTCTGTGAAGTTTCGGACCCATAGCTATTTATTCACCTACTCAAAATGAGTAAATGCTAATTATCTGTAAAAGTATTGCGGATACCCAATTTTTATCAAATACTCATTCATCTACTTGTGGGAGAGCTTTCACATGGTGAAGTTTCAGACCCATATCTAATTACTCACCTACTCAAAATGAGTAAATGCGAATTATCTCTAAAAGTATTGCAGATAGCCAATTTTTCTCAAATAACTCATTCACCTACTTTTAGGAGAGCTTTCACTTGGTGAAGTTTCAGACCCATAGATAATTACTCACCTACTCAAAATGAGTAAATGTGAATTATCTCTTAATAGTATTGCAGATAGCCAATTTTTCTCAAATAACTCATTCACCTACTTTTGGAAGACCTTTCACACACGAAAATGAAAAATTGTGAATATCTCGGAAAAGCTATTTCTTCTGCTTTAATGCTCGGCGGGAGATACACACCACGGCAGTGGTCTTGACAAAAATTTTTGTCTCCCCAAAAATGGTGGCCATTTTGAATTTTCAAAGTTTTTGCAAAACACAAAAATGCTTATATCTCGAAAACTGTGCTATATGGAGCGAACTCAACAAAATTTTGGACCTGCTGGGTATCTGTGCAGAGTAGCCATGCCAATTTTCAAAATATTTTTGTCTCGCCAAATATAGCGGACATTTTTAATTTTTTTATTTTTTGCAAAACACAAAAATGCTTATATCGTGAAAACCGTGCTAGATAGAGCAGACTGCGCTGACTTTGGTTGCCACAACAGTATAAGGCTAGAAACGAAGCATTTTCTTAATACTTTAGCACTCACCTTTATATCCTTTTCGGGACGCTTTGTTTTTGCTATGCAAAAACATTATCTTTTTTTTTTGCGAGCGATCCTCTAGTTTGGTGTTCTATTGCATGCCATAAGTGAGTAATAGCTATTTTCTTATTAGTAGCAAAATAATGACATAAGTAAATGTCAAATATCTTCAGAAGTATTAAAGTTACGGAATTCTTTTCAAATATGTCATTCATCTACTTTTTTGTAAGCTATCACATAGTAAAGTTTCAGACCTGTTGCACATTGCATAGCTAAGTAATAGCTACTTTGAAATTGTGACTGTTGAGTAAATCCATTGTAACTCCAAAACTATTGCAGTTACAGCTTTTTCTTCAAATATGTTGTTCAACTACTTTGTCCTTAGCTATAAGCTGGCATGTAGTTTGGGGTTCTATTGCATGCCATAAGTGAGTAATAGCTATTTTCTTATTAGTAGCAAAATAATGACATGAGTAAATGTCAAATATCCTCAGAAGTATTAAAGTTACGGAATTCTTTTCAAATATGTCATTCATCTACTTTTTTGTAAGCTATCACATAGTAAAGTTTAGACCTGTTGCACATTGCATAGCTAAGTAATAGCTACTTTGAAATTGTGACTGTTGAGTAAATCCATTGTAACTCCAAAACTATTGCAGTTACAGCTTTTTCTTCAAATATGTTGTTCAGCTACTTTGTCCTAAACTATAAGATGGTATATATTTTGGGGTTGTATTGCATGCCATAAGTGAGTAATAGCTATTTTCTTATTTGTAGCAAAATAACAGCATAAGTAAATGTCAAATATCTTCAAAAGTATTAAAGTTAGGGAAATATTTTCAAATATGTTATTCATCTAGTTTTTGATAACCTATCACATAGTAAAGTTTCAGACCTGTTGCACATTGGATAGCCGAGTAATACCTACTTTGAAATTGTGACTGTAGGGTAAATGCATATAGTTTGGGGTTCTATTGCATGACATAAGTGAGTAATAGCTATTTTCTTATTTGTGGCAAAATAATGACATAATTTTTCTCAAATAACTGCTTCATCTACTTTTGGGAGAGCTTTCACATGGTGAAGTTTCAGACCCGTAGCTAATTATTCACCTACTCAAAATGAGTAAATGATAATTATCTCTAAAAGTATTGCAGATATCCAATTTTTATCAAATAACTCATTCATCTACTTTTGGGAGAGCTTTCAAATGGTGAAGTTCCAGACCCGTAGCTAATTACTCACCTACTCAAAATGAGTAAATGTGAATTATCCCTAAAAGTATTGGGGATATCCAATTTTTCTTAAATAACTCCTTCACCTACTTTTGGAAGAGCTTTCACTTGGTGAAGTTTCGGACCCTTTGCGAATTATTCACCTACTCAAAATGAGTAAATGCTAATTAAGCGTCCCTTGAAAAGGGGACGCTTATTGGTTTCACCCCCGGTTTTCAGTCAGCCGCCGCCGCATTATCATCTCCCTTGAATATCTCCCTTGTTATTAGGCCTATCCAAATGATATGTGGCAGTGTTCTTCTATAGGCGTGGGGAAATTTTTTGACAGGCATAAATTTGATCTTTGACCTTTATCAAGGTCACATTATCAAAAATTCAAAAAAAAATTTACTTCCTTTTCACTAGATTTCCTCAGAAAGTACTGCGTGTGGGTCAACCAAATTTGGTATGCACATTCCTGAGGGAAGAATCTAGGCGCCAGTCGATATTGGGATCAGTCGGGCCATAATTGACCGATTGACGGGTGATTGATTATAAGTTCATAAAAATTTTGCTAAGATTAAGCCTTGAACTCGCTTATTATTGGTCGTAGAGGTTTGGGATGGTATACCAACATATAGGAAATCATGTGCTGGGAATCTTCTGGTGTGGTCAGATTTGACCTTGGGCCCCTCGTTCAAGGTCAAGCGAGGATAGGAAAAGTTTAAAGTGCTTATAACTCACTTATTATTGGTCCTAGAGGTTTGGGATGGTATACCAACATATAGGAAACCATGGGCTGGGAATCTTTTGGTGTGGTCAGATTTGACCTTGGACGTCTCCTTCAAGGTCAAACGAGGATAGCCAAACATAAAAATGCTTATAACTCGCTTATTATTGGTCCTAGAGCTTTGGGATGGTATACCAACATGTAGGAAATCATGGGCTGAGAATCTTCTGGTGTGGTTGGATTTGACCTTGGGCCTCTTGTTCAAGGTCAAATGAGGATAGCCAAACTTAAAAGTGCTTATAACTCGCTTATTATTGGTCCTAGAGGTTTGGGATGGTATACCGACATGTAGAAAATCATGGGCTGGGAATCTTCTGGTGTGGTTGCATTTGACCTTGGGCCCCTCCTTCAAGGTCAAACGAGCATAGGCAAAGTTTAAAGTGCTTATAACTCGCTTATTATTGGTCCTAGAGGTTTGGGATGGTATACCAACATATAGGAAATCATGTGCGGGGAATCTTCTGGTGTGGTCGGATTTGACCTTGGGCCCATCCTTCAAGGTCAAACGAGGATAGCCAAACTTAAAAGTCCTTATAACTCGCTTATTATTGGTCGTAGAGCTTTGGGATGGTATACCGACATATAGGAAATCATGTGCTGGGAATCTTCTGGTGTGGTCGCATTTGACCTTGGGCCCATCCTTCAAGGTCAAACGAGGATAGCCAAACTTAAAAGTACTTATAACTCGCTCATTATTGGTCGTAGAGCTTTGGGATGGTATACCTACATATAGGAAATCATGTGCTGGGAATCTTCTGGTGTGGTTGGATTTGACCTTGGGCCTCTTGTTCAAGGTCAAATGAGGATAGCCAAACTTAATAGTGCTTATAACTCGCTTATTATTGGTCGTAGAGCTTTGGGATGGTATACCTACATATAGGAAATCATGTGCTGGGAATCTTCTGGTGTGGTCGCATTTGACCTTGGGCCCATCCTTCAAGGTCAAACGAGGATAGCCAAACTTAAAAGTGCTTATAACTCGCTTTTTTTATAACGTTAGCATAGCCACCACGGAGACGCTTTTTCAAAATTAGAATTAAAATGAGATCGTTTTCGGCTAAATCTCTCAGTTTTTACCCTCTCTTTTTGTAAAATATATATAATCGGGCCATTTATTGTGTATATCCTCTTTTTCCCCTGTTTTTTTACCCCATTTTTTGTGGTTTGGTAGTTTTACCTAAAATGCGGGTATTATCGCCCATTTAGCGGGAATTATCGGCCCTTGTTTTTTCCTCTCCACTGTGTTCAGTGGCTATATCTCATTAATTTACATCTCTCATATGATTTGTTCGTTGTTTCCCCTTGTTGTTTAGACCTCTTGTGAATTTTATTGTTAAATTTCTATACTCCAGTTTGCTTTCACTTCATTTGTCAGCTTATAGGTCCCCTTTTAGCTTTTAGGGTGTGTATGTTTGCTCAGAAATTTAAGTTTTTCAGCTGGCTTAGTGGGGAGTATAGGGTGCCCGTGAGTCGCCCACGGGACGAACGACGTGACGGCTTGATGCTGGGATGATTGAGCTGTAAGGATTTTAATTGGTCAGACTCCCTACAGTCCCTTTTCATCACAGCTTAAGGATACTGGAGTATTACTATTCCTTGTGCTCAAAGATGTATACCCCTTGTTGTCTTGCCCTTCTGTTGCTTTTCCTTGTGAATGTCTCGCGCATAGGCACTGAGCTGTGTGTCTCAGCGACCACTCAAGACTCTAGCGTCCTCCCAAGATCCTTTAGGCAGGCTAGCTGTAGCAGAAATGTACATCACTTTCCTTGTTCAACAAAGTTTAGAGGTCTGTCAATTTTGCTCCTACTGTGTGGTGATATTTCTCTAAACCCAGGTCCTATCTCATTCGGCGTTGTCAACTGTCGATCAGTCAGAAACAAGGGACCCAGTATTTCAGACATGATGTCTACTGACTCTTTCAGTATATTGGCCATGACTGAGACTCACATTCGTCCATCTGACAATGACAGTTTCCTCCGCTCAATCACTCCTGCTGGTTTTACATTGTGTCATAGACCCCGTCCTCACGGCTTCGGTGGTGGGGTTGGCTTTTTTGTCATTGAAAATATCAAATTCAAAATTCTTGATAGTCCTACATATACAACTTTTGAAAACTTAGTTATTGACATTGGCTCATCTACTAGTCCTTTTATGATAGCATGTGTTTACCGACCTCCAGGCTCATGTTCAGATGAATTTTTGGACCAATTTCTTAACTTTTTTGAGTATCTCTCCTCTGTAAGTTCCTTATTTCTTATGTGTGGGGACTTCAACATTCATGTTGACACAAGTTCCAGTGACAGCACCAAATTTTTGAATTGTCTTGACTCATGCAATATTGCACAGCATGTGCACTCACCTACTCACCTACATGGTCACATCCTCGACCTTGTTCTTGCACCCACTGAGCCGAAGGTTGTTTCCAACGTACGAGTCGGTGGATTTTTTTCTGATCACGCCGTTGTTCATGGTCAGCTTGATTTTGCCAGTCCCACTGCACCCAAGTCAAACACAATCACCTTTCGAAGGTATCATAAGATAAACATGCAGAGTCTGATCTGTGATCTCGAAAAGTGTTCATTTGTTGCAAGTCCTGGCAGTACCGTTAGTGCACTTCATGACCAATACACAAGGGATCTGAGTAACTTGCTCGATAAACACGCTCCTCTGGTCACTCGTACCTTCACCAAAGGTGCTGCAGGTTGGCTATCAGACACGTACTTGCAGGCCAAAGCAGTCAGGCGTCAATTTGAACGGTTCTGGCGGAAAGACAAGTCCCCACAAAATAGGGCTAGACTCCGTAAACAAATTGCTAGGTGCAACGCCATAATTACTAAGGATAAGACCAACTATTTCAGGAACCTCATTAGTGACAATGCTCACGATTCTAAGAAACTGTGGCAGATTCTACGCTCAGTCCTGCACTCTGTTCCTGAGAAGGTACTCCCCTCTCACGCCTCTCAGATATGCCTTGCCAATCGTTTTGTCACTTTTTTCTCAGATAAAATCAGAAAAATCAGGGACTCCTTTACTAACACTGACTCCTTCACTCTTCCTGCTCCTTCAGATGTACCCAAATTTGACCTTTTTAAAGCAGTTTCTGAGGATGAAGTACGGAAAGTAATTACCAAGTCACCTACCAAATCTTGCCTCCTCGATCCATGGCCTACTTTCCTAGTTAAAGAATGTTTGGATATTCTCCTCCCCTCAGTTACTAAACTTGTCAACTGTTCTCTAACTGAAGGTGCTGTCCCGGGTGGTTTAAAAAAAGCTATTGTCTCTCCTCTGATTAAAAAGTCTTCACTACCACCGGATGAATTAAAAAACTACCGACCTGTCTCTGGCTTGAGTTTCATCTCCAAACTTGTTGAGCGTGTAGTTGCTTCGCAGTTAAATGACCATGTTGCCTGTAACGGACTTGAAAATGTCAGTCAATCAGCCTATAAGCAAGGTCACTCGACCGAAACTGCACTACTGTCTATTAAAAATGAAGTCCACCTTGCTCTTGCTAGAGGTGAAGCTACTGCTGTTGTTCTCTTGGACCAATCAGCAGCATTTCACACCATTGATCATGGTACGCTTATTGAGTGTTTGAGTTCCTGGTTTGGTGTTGGAGGTGTGGTTCTGAACTGGTTCAAGTCGTACCTCTGTGACCGCTATCAGTGCATCAAGATTGGTTCTGTTTTATCCGATGCTAAAAGGCTATTGTACGGTGTGCCCCAGGGCTCTGTCCTGGGGCCGATCTTGTTCTCATTATACACTACCCCCCTCAGTAAAGTTATTCAAAATCATCCTGGCATATGTTTCCACTTTTATGCAGACGACACACAGTTATATGTTCATCTCACACATAACCATGCCACTCAGGCCTTTGATAGACTGAAAAACTGCTTGGATGATGTCAGAAAGTGGCTTTCTGCAAATAAGCTTAAACTAAATCCAGACAAGACAGAATTTATTCTGTTTGGCTCAAGAAATGTCCGCACAAAACTCAGGAAATTTTTCCCAGTTAATATACTTGGCAACCTCCTTTCACCTGTTGATGCAATTAAGAACTTAGGTGTCTGGTTTGACTCTGATTTTTCCTTCTCTTGCCATGTCAGGAATACCTGTAAGGCTAGTTTTGTTCATATCAGGGATTTAAAGCGACTCAGAGGATATCTTACACGTGAAGCTGCTCTTTTAGCTGCAAATGCCTTGGTGGGAAGTCGTCTTGACTACTGCAATTCCTTGTTCAGAGGTCTCTCTGCTCTAGACATTCGGAGGCTCCAATGTGTTCAGAACAGTCTTGCAAGAATTGTGGCTAATACCACCAAATACTCACATATCACTCCTGTAAGAAAGAGTCTTCATTGGCTGCCTGTCTTGCATCGCTCTGTCTTCAAGACAGCCCTGTTGGTGTACAAGTTTCTACATAGTGGCCATCCAAAATACTTTGAACCTTTCCTTAAACCCAGGCATAGTGTGTATAGAACACGCAGAAGTCAATCTGATGGTGTGCTGCTTGAGGTCCCACATTGTGCTTCAATATATAAGTCTAAAAAGCATTTTGGCCTTAGCTTTGCATACGATGCCCCAAGAATTTGGAATGATCTTCCTGATGATGTACGCTCAGCTAAATCTCTCTCCTCATTCAGAAAAAAGTTGAAAACTTACCTCTTTGAAAAAGCTTACCCACCCTAGATCACCCCTAGTTTTTCATTTTGTCTCTCCGTGGTGTCGACCCCTGCAATGTCCCTGATTTAACGATTACGATCTCTGATTTTGGCTTTCTGCGTCTTAGAGTCTATCATTAGATAGAGATTAAGCGCTATAAAAGTACTATTAGAAGAATTAGAATTATTATTGGTCGTAGAGCTTTGGGATGGTATACCTACATATAGGAAATCATGTGCTGGGAATCTTCTGATGTGGTCGGATTTGACCTTGGGCCTCTCGTTCAAGGTCAAACGAGGATAGCCAAACTTAAAAGTGCTTATAACTCACTTATTATTGGTCGTAGAGCTTTGGGATGGTATACCGACATATAGGAAATCGTGCTGGGAATCATCTGGTGTGGTTGCATTTGACCTTGTGCCTCTCGTTCAAGGTCAAACAAGGATAGCCAAACTTAAAAGTGCTTATAACTCGCTTATTATTGGTCGTAGAGCTTTGGGATGGTAGACCAACATATAGGAAATCATGTGCAGGGAATCTTCTGGTGTGGTCAGATTTGACCTTGGGCCCCTCCTTCAAGGTCAACCGTGGATAGGCAAAGTTTAAAGTGCTTATAACTCGCTCATTATTGGTCCTAGAGCTTTGGGATGGTATACCAACATATAGGAAATCATGGGCTGGGAATGTTTTGGTGTGGTCGGATATGACCTTGGGCCCCTCCTTGAAGGTCAAATGAGGATAGCCAAACATAAAAATGCTCATAACTCGCTTATTATTGGTCCTAGAGCTTTGGGATGGTAAACCAACATGTAGGAAATCATTGGCTGGGAACCTTCTGGTGTGGTCGGATTTGAGCTTGGGCCCCACGTTCAAGGTCAAACGAGCATAGCCACACTTAAAAGTGATTAGAACTCGCTTATTATTGGTCCTAGAGGTTTGGGATGGTATACCAGCATATACAAAATCATGGGCTGGGAACCTTCTGGTGTGGTCGCATTTGACCTTGGGCCTCTCATTGAAGGTGAAATGAGCATAGCCAAGCTTAAAAGTGGTTATAATTCGCTTATTATTGGTCCTACAGGTTTGTGATGGTATACCAACATATAGGAAATCATGTGCGGGGAATCTTCTGGTGTGGTCGGATTTGACCTTGGGCCCATCCTTCAAGGTCAAACGAGGATAGCCAAACTTAAAAGTCCTTATAACTCGCTTATTATTGGTCGTAGAGCTTTGGGATGGTATACCGACATATAGGAAATCATGTGCTGGGAATCTTCTGGTGTGGTCGCATTTGACCTTGGGCCCATCCTTCAAGGTCAAACGAGGATAGCCAAACTTAAAAGTACTTATAACTCGCTCATTATTGGTCGTAGAGCTTTGGGATGGTATACCTACATATAGGAAATCATGTGCTGGGAATCTTCTGGTGTGGTTGGATTTGACCTTGGGCCTCTTGTTCAAGGTCAAATGAGGATAGCCAAACTTAATAGTGCTTATAACTCGCTTATTATTGGTCGTAGAGCTTTGGGATGGTATACCTACATATAGGAAATCATGTGCTGGGAATCTTCTGGTGTGGTCGCATTTGACCTTGGGCCCATCCTTCAAGGTCAAACGAGGATAGCCAAACTTAAAAGTGCTTATAACTCGCTTATTATTGGTCGTAGAGCTTTGGGATGGTATACCTACATATAGGAAATCATGTGCTGGGAATCTTCTGATGTGGTCGGATTTGACCTTGGGCCTCTCGTTCAAGGTCAAACGAGGATAGCCAAACTTAAAAGTGCTTATAACTCACTTATTATTGGTCGTAGAGCTTTGGGATGGTATACCGACATATAGGAAATCGTGCTGGGAATCATCTGGTGTGGTTGCATTTGACCTTGTGCCTCTCGTTCAAGGTCAAACAAGGATAGCCAAACTTAAAAGTGCTTATAACTCGCTTATTATTGGTCGTAGAGCTTTGGGATGGTAGACCAACATATAGGAAATCATGTGCAGGGAATCTTCTGGTGTGGTCAGATTTGACCTTGGGCCCCTCCTTCAAGGTCAACCGTGGATAGGCAAAGTTTAAAGTGCTTATAATTCGCTTATTATTGGTCCTAGAGGTTTGGGATGGTATACCAATATGTAGGAAACCATGGGCTGGGAATCTTTTGGTGTGGTCAGATTTGACCTTGGGCCTCTCCTTCAAGGTCAAACGAGGATAGCCAAACTGAAAAGTGCTTATAACTCGCTTATTATTAGTCCTAGAGGTTTCGGATGGTATACCAACATGTAGGAAATCATGTGCTGGGAATCTTCTGGTGTGGTCGCATTTGACCTTGGGCCCCCCCTTCAAGGTCAAACGAGCATAGCCAAACTTAAAAGTGCTTATAACTCGCTCATTATTGGTCCTAGAGCTTTGGGATGGTATACCAACATATAGGAAATCATGGGCTGGGAATGTTTTGGTGTGGTCGGATATGACCTTGGGCCCCTCCTTGAAGGTCAAATGAGGATAGCCAAACATAAAAATGCTCATAACTCGCTTATTATTGGTCCTAGAGCTTTGGGATGGTAAACCAACATGTAGGAAATCATTGGCTGGGAACCTTCTGGTGTGGTCGGATTTGAGCTTGGGCCCCACGTTCAAGGTCAAACGAGCATAGCCACACTTAAAAGTGATTAGAACTCGCTTATTATTGGTCCTAGAGGTTTGGGATGGTATACCAGCATATACAAAATCATGGGCTGGGAACCTTCTGGTGTGGTCGCATTTGACCTTGGGCCTCTCATTGAAGGTGAAATGAGCATAGCCAAGCTTAAAAGTGGTTATAATTCGCTTATTATTGGTCCTACAGGTTTGTGATGGTATACCAACATATAGGAAATCATGTGCGGGGAATCTTCTGGTGTGGTCGGATTTGACCTTGGGCCCATCCTTCAAGGTCAAACGAGGATAGCCAAACTTAAAAGTCCTTATAACTCGCTTATTATTGGTCGTAGAGCTTTGGGATGGTATACCGACATATAGGAAATCATGTGCTGGGAATCTTCTGGTGTGGTCGCATTTGACCTTGGGCCCATCCTTCAAGGTCAAACGAGGATAGCCAAACTTAAAAGTACTTATAACTCGCTCATTATTGGTCGTAGAGCTTTGGGATGGTATACCTACATATAGGAAATCATGTGCTGGGAATCTTCTGGTGTGGTTGGATTTGACCTTGGGCCTCTTGTTCAAGGTCAAATGAGGATAGCCAAACTTAATAGTGCTTATAACTCGCTTATTATTGGTCGTAGAGCTTTGGGATGGTATACCTACATATAGGAAATCATGTGCTGGGAATCTTCTGGTGTGGTCGCATTTGACCTTGGGCCCATCCTTCAAGGTCAAACGAGGATAGCCAAACTTAAAAGTGCTTATAACTCGCTTATTATTCGTCGTAGAGCTTTGGGATGGTATACCTACATATAGGAAATCATGTGCTGGGAATCTTCTGATGTGGTCGGATTTGACCTTGGGCCTCTCGTTCAAGGTCAAACGAGGATAGCCAAACTTAAAAGTGCTTATAACTCACTTATTATTGGTCGTAGAGCTTTGGGATGGTATACCGACATATAGGAAATCGTGCTGGGAATCATCTGGTGTGGTTGCATTTGACCTTGTGCCTCTCGTTCAAGGTCAAACAAGGATAGCCAAACTTAAAAGTGCTTATAACTCGCTTATTATTGGTCGTAGAGCTTTGGGATGGTAGACCAACATATAGGAAATCATGTGCAGGGAATCTTCTGGTGTGGTCAGATTTGACCTTGGGCCCCTCCTTCAAGGTCAACCGTGGATAGGCAAAGTTTAAAGTGCTTATAATTCGCTTATTATTGGTCCTAGAGGTTTGGGATGGTATACCAATATGTAGGAAACCATGGGCTGGGAATCTTTTGGTGTGGTCAGATTTGACCTTGGGCCTCTCCTTCAAGGTCAAACGAGGATAGCCAAACTGAAAAGTGCTTATAACTCGCTTATTATTAGTCCTAGAGGTTTTGGATGGTATACCAACATGTAGGAAATCATGTGCTGGGAATCTTCTGGTGTGGTCGCATTTGACCTTGGGCCCCCCCTTCAAGGTCAAACGAGCATAGCCAAACTTAAAAGTGCTTATAACTCGCTCATTATTGGTCCTAGAGCTTTGGGATGGTATACCAACATATAGGAAATCATGGGCTGGGAATGTTTTGGTGTGGTCGGATATGACCTTGGGCCCCTCCTTGAAGGTCAAATGAGGATAGCCAAACATAAAAATGCTCATAACTCGCTTATTATTGGTCCTAGAGCTTTGGGATGGTAAACCAACATGTAGGAAATCATTGGCTGGGAACCTTCTGGTGTGGTCGGATTTGAGCTTGGGCCCCACGTTCAAGGTCAAACGAGCATAGCCACACTTAAAAGTGATTAGAACTCGCTTATTATTGGTCCTAGAGGTTTGGGATGGTATACCAGCATATACAAAATCATGGGCTGGGAACCTTCTGGTGTGGTCGCATTTGACCTTGGGCCTCTCATTGAAGGTGAAATGAGCATAGCCAAGCTTAAAAGTGGTTATAATTCGCTTATTATTGGTCCTACAGGTTTGTGATGGTATACCAGCATATAGGAAATCATGGGCTGGGAATCTTCTGGTGTGGTCGTATTTGATCCTGGGCCTCTCGTTTAAGGTCAAACGAGCATAGCCAAACTTAAAGGTCATAGGAAACATTTTTCACAAAAATTATGAAGTTAACTTCATTCAGTAGACAAACAACCTATAAGAATGAAAATGTGGTTTATTTTAAGAAATATATGGTACAAGAGCCATAAATAGCATTATAAAAATAAATATCACGAACGTGGAGTAAATTTATTTATTTGTTGCTTTACGTCGCGTTCAACAGCCAGGGTCATATTGCGACGGGTAGTTTACAGGTGGAATAAACCAGTGCATAGTGCACTGTAAACCACCGGGCATCGGCAAGTAACTACCAACTTTCCAACATGAAGCGCCCGGCCCGAGATTCGAACCGGCGGCCACAGAGGTTGGAGGCGAGAACCGAACATGGAGTAAAAAGTGGACATATTGTTTTTCTCGTAGTAGATGATTGATGACGTCACAGGTTCATAATGAAGTTCCGTGTAGTTGGAGATATAGTGTATATATTTCCAAACTGAAGGAAGATAACATTTTCCTTTGCCAAAAAAGCTGACTAGCCTCTATTTTTTCTAGATGCTGTTTTTTTCTCAAGTTTTACCTAACTTTTAATCACTGACAGTTCTAACAAACACAGATATACTGTAAGTAGGCTTGTCTTGGAATGCAGAAAGCGTAAACATATGTATGAGATTTTGCCTCCTTCCATCATTTTTTTCCAGGTTTTTAAACTGTGATGAGAAAGTAGCCTTTCAAGTTAGATAAATTTACACAAAACTAAGAATCTCGTGATAAATTCAAAAGTGGTCATTTGAACTTACTGGATACTGTTTTTTTGCCTTTAATCACCGGCATTTCTATCCAGAAAAGGCATGATGTAAAGTGAAATCAAAATACACAATTTGTTTTCATTTGCATCAATAATTTATAAAAGCATGCTGTTGTAGTCAAATTTATTGAATTTATTCTGAAAGAATCATGTTTGAAGTTCTAACTTTTACATTATCAGTTTATGAAATAATTCAGTATATGAGTTTTCCTTAAGATATTAGTTCAGTATTTCTTGGCCTTAAGTTTGGATAATTTAATGTTTTGGAAATTAGTTGGTGACATTTTATTCTCAATTTAAGCCTTTGTTGAGACCAAAAAAAAGGATATGTGTTTAGGGGAACTGTAATCAACACTAGATGGCTAGACACATTATGTATACTATGAAAGCAGTATTGTTTACAGTTTTGATGGGAAACTAATTTGGGGAACATATATGATTTATCCTTGCTTGAGGCCCAGTTCTAAAGACATTTATGTTGTATTTATTTCATCTCCTGGCAATAGTGTTTTCAAAATTGAAAAAAATAACTATCAAAATTCATCTCAGAGTTGAACCTGGTTGACTGCATTGTTTGGTGATTTTTATGCAACTTGCTTAATACCTCTCTAAATATATTTTATTTGAGAACAAAAATAAAAGATGTTCTGAAGGCTATTTCAAAAATTTACTGTGGCAGACTGATGTCTTATAAACAAATAAACTTCATAAAAACACATTATGCAATCTTTTAAATATATATGTATGTATTAAAAGGCTTACGGAAATAATAGTTTGTTTACATTGTCATGAACCTGTGACGTCTAGTATTTTCTACGGGAGTTGTCAAGTGAAAAATAATGGCGACAGTTGTAAAAATCTTGAAAAAAACAGCCAGAAAGTGATTGAATATACCATGTAACCTTGTCCAGACGCATCTTTTTTTCACAGAAATTGAACTTACATATGTATATGTAATCACTAATGAATGATTTGAAAATACTTCCTATGACCTTTAAAAGTGCTTATAACTCGCTTATTATTGGTCCTAGAGGTTTGGGATGGTATACCAACATGTAGGAAATCATGGGCTGGGAATCTTCTGGTGTGGTCGGATTTGACCTTGGGCCCCTCCTTCAAGGTCAAACGAGCATAACGAAACATAAAAGTGCTTATAACTCGCTTATTATTGGTCCTAGAGGTTTGGGATGGTAAACCAACCTATAGGAAATCATGGGCTAGGAATCTTTTGGTGTGGTCAGATTTGACCTTGGGCCTCTTCTTCAAGGTCAAACAAGCATAGCCAAACTTAAAAGTGTTTATAACTCGCTTATTATTGGTCCTAGAGGTTTGGGATGGTATACCAACATGTAGGAAATCAAGGGCTGGGAATCTTCTGGTGTGGTCGCATTTGACCTTGGGCCCCTCCTTCAAGGTCAAACGAGGATAGGCAAAGTTTAAAGTGCTTATAACTCGCTTATTATTGGTCCTAGAGGTTTGGGATGGTATACCAACATATAGCAAACCATGGGCTGGGAATCTTTTGGTGTGGTCGGATTTGACCTTGGGCCTCTCTTTCAAGGTCAAATGAGCATAGCCAAACTTAAAAGTGCTTATAACTTGCTCATTATTGGTCCTAGAGCTTTGGGATGGTATACCAACATATAGGAAGTCATGGGCTGGGAATCTTTTGGTGTGGTCGGATTTGACCTTGGGCCTCTTCTTCAAGGTGAAACGAGCATAGCCAAACTTAAAAGTGCTTATAACTCACTTATTATTGGTCCTAGAGGTTTGGGATGGTATACCAACATACAGTAAATCATGTGCTGGGAATCTTCTGATGTGGTCGGATTTGACCTTGGGCCCCTCCTTCAAGGTCAAACGAGTATAGCCAAACTTGAAAGTGCTTATAACTTGCTTATTATTGGTTCTAGAGGGTTGTGATGGTATACCAACATATAGGAAATCATGGGCTGG
This sequence comes from Sabellastarte sp. h YS-2021, assembly GCA_964017235.1. Taxonomy (NCBI): domain Eukaryota; kingdom Metazoa; phylum Annelida; class Polychaeta; order Sabellida; family Sabellidae; genus Sabellastarte; species Sabellastarte sp. h YS-2021. Next base: position 148,178,441 of record OZ024931.1, read on the forward strand.
GAATCTTTTGGTGTGGTCGGATTTGACCTTGGGCCTCTTCTTCAAGGTCAAACGAGGATAGCCAAACTTAAAAGTGCTTATAACTTGCTTATTATTGGTTCTAGAGGGTTGTGATGGTATACCAACATATAGGAAATCATGGGCTGGGAATCTTTTGGTGTGGTCGGATTTGACCTTGGGCCTCTTCTTCAAGGTCAAACAAGCATAGCCAAACTTAAAAGTGCTTATAACTTGCTTATTATTGGTTCTAGAGGGTTGTGATGGTATACCAACATATAGGAAATCATGGGCTGGGAATCTTTTGGTGTGGTCGGATTTGACCTTGGGCCTCTTCTTCAAGGTCAAACGAGGATAGCCAAACTTAAAAGTGCTTATAACTCGCTTATTATTTGTCCTAGAGGATTGGGATGGTATACCAACATATAGGGAATCATGTGCTGGGAATCTTCTGGTGTGGTCGCATTTGACCTTGGGCCTCTCATTCAAGGTCAAATGAGCATACCCAAACTGAAAAGTGCTTATAACTCGCTTATTATTGGTCCTAGAGGTTTTGGATGGTATACAAACATATAGGAAATCATGGGCTGGGAATCTTTTGGTGTTGTCCGATTTGACCTTGGGCCTCTCCTTCAAGGTCAAACGAGCATAGCCAAACTTAAAAGTTCGATAACTCGATTATTATTAGTCCTAGAGGTTTGGGATGTGAAACCAACATGTAGGAAATCATGTGCTGGGAATCTTCTGGTGTGGACGGATTTGACCTTGGGCCTCTCATTCAAGGTCAAACGAGCATAGCCAAACCTAAACATGCTTCTTCTACTTTGCAGCTTAAAAGACACAGTCAGCTGATACAGAACCTGTTCACAGGCACTGATTGCTTTTTTCGTTTTAAGATCACTCTTATGACCCTAACATGGTCCTTTCAGGAGAATTTCTCTTCACCAATAACATTTACCTCTTCACATTGGTCCTTTAGCATTTCTTATAAAACTTAAAAGCTGTAGGGACGCTTTGTTTTTGTGTACAAAAACTTTTGTCTAGTTATCTCTAAAAGTATTGTGGATATCCAATTTTTATCAAATTACTCGTTCATCTACTTTAGGGAGAGCTTTCACATGGTGAAGTTCCAGACCCGTAGCTAATTACTCACCTACTCAAAATGAGTAAATGTGAATTATCTCTAAAAGTATTGCGGATATCCAATTTTTATCAAATAACTCATTCATCTACTTTTGGGAGGGCTTTCACATGGTGAAGTTCCAGACCCGTAGCTAATTACTCACCTACTCAAAATGAGTAAATGTGAATTATCTCTAAAAGTATTGCAGATAGCCAATTTTTCTCAAATAACTCATTCACCTACTTTTGGGAGAGCTTTCACTTGGTGAATTTTCAGAGCCGTAGCTAATTATTCACCTCCTCAAAATGAGTAAATGCTAATTATCTCTAAAAGTATTGCGGGTATCCAATTTTTATCAAATTACTCGTTCATCTACTTTTGGGAGAGCTTTCACATGGTGAAGTTCCAGACCCGTAGCTAATTACTCACCTAATCAAAATGAGTAAATGTGAATTATCTGTAAAAGTATTGCAGATAGCCAATTTTTCTCAAATAACTCATTCACCTACTTTTGGGAGAGCTTTTCACTTGGTGAAGTTTCACACCCGTTGTTAATTATTTACCTACTCAAAATGAGTAAATGCGAATTATCTCTACAAGTATTGCAGATAGCCAGTATTTCTCAAATAACTCATTCACCTACATTTTGGAGAGCTTTCACATGCTAAATTTTTTTAATGAATTTTTTAAATAATTTTTAATGCATTAAAATTCATGAAATCATGCACTAAATCAATTATAACTTGAAAAGTATTGCATTTAGAGCACCTTGTTAAAATATGTTATCTTTAGTACATCTAATTTATATGGCGGGAGATAAATGCATGCGTCAGAATGCTTGTCAAATATGTTGTTCATGTACTTTTTAATGTTCTGTGTCATGGCAAAGTTTCAGAGCTGTAGGTCCATAGCTAACTGAGTAATAGCTACTTTCATGGTTTTCCATTGAGTAAATCGCTTATCACAGCAAAACTGTTGAATTTAAAGGATTTTTGTCAAATATGTTGTTCACCTACTTTTTGATGTATTGTGTAATGGCAAATTTTGAGACCTGTAGGTCCATAGGTAACTGAGTAATAGCTACTTTGATTTTTGTGGAAAATGAAAAAGTCTTAATATTTCGAAAACCGTAACAGACAGAGCGATTTCGAGCAAATTTTTGACCCACAGGATAGTACAACAGTATTCTGTGCCTATGGGAAAAACGTGATCTTGGATTTTAGCGGAAAATGAAAAATTGTGAATATCTCGGAAAAGGTATTTCCCCTTTAATGCTCGGCGGGAGATACACACCGTGGCAGTGGTCTTGTTTTAAAAGTCGTTTTCCCACCATTTTTGGCAGCTGTCTTGAATTTCTTCGTAAAATGCAGAAACCCATTTATCTCAGAAACGGTGCAAGATAGAGACATTTTCACGAAAATGCATTTTTCTCGGAAATGGTGCAAGATAGAGTGATATTGGCGAATTTTTTAACCCACAGGCTATCTGCAGAGTCATCTGGCAACTTTTCCCCAAAATCGTTTCCACGCCATTTTTGGTGGCCATCTTGAATTTCTGCGTAAAACACAAAAGCACATTTATCTCGGAAACGGTGCTTTTCCAAAAATTGTTTTTCCGCCATTTTTGGTGGCCATCTTGAATTTCTGCATAAAATGCAAAAAACGCATTTATCTCAGAAACAGTGCTTATTGAACAGAGAAACAGTCATTTCAACTAAATCACTAATTGTATCCACCGGATGCATCCGGTGGATACTATGGTTTTCGCGGGGGTACGCCGTTGCCGCCGCAGTGTGTAGATGATTTCTCGTTACCTCTCTGCAGCCAAAAGTATTAGCGGTAGAGGCCTCAAATTTGCAGGATAGGTTCAATGGTACAAAACCGTGCCTCCGAGTTTTTTTGACCTCGTTTCCAAAAACAAGATGGCCGCCACAGCCGTTTCATTCAAATTTTTAGGGACTTTTGCTGCCCCAGTATATCAAAGGGCATGCAATGTACACTTTCCAAATTTGCAGGATATGTTCATCATGGTCAAAGCTTCCTTGGGAATTATTCTGGATATCTGGACAAAAACAAGATGGCCACCGTGGGTGTTTCTTTGACCATTTTGTTACAAAATACAAAAAGTGCAAATATCTCAAACCGTAAGAGAGCAATTTCAAGTGAATTTTTGACCCACAGGGTAGTACAGGAGTGTTCGGTTGCAATATGAAAAATTTCAAATTTTACAACTTTTAGCGGCCATCTTGAATTTTTGCGGGATCTGAAAAATCGCAAATATCTCTGAAACTGTTAGAGATAGAGCGATTTGGAGTGAATTTTGGACCCACAGGGTAGTAGAAGAGTCTTTTGTTGCAATACGAAAAATTTCAATTTTTACAACTTTTGGCGGCCATCTTGAATTTTTGCACAAAAAATGAAAAATCGCAAATATCTCTGAAACCTTAAGAGACAGAGCGGTTTCGAGCAAATTTTGGACTAAATTAGGCCTTGGTAGACAAAAATGTCTAAAATGTGGAATATTGCTTGTTAGCGACCTACAGTCCACATTTCTTTCCACATTTATTTCATATTTGGCAGGTGGCTTATCACTTAAAAGTATTGCTGATTTTCTCAAATAACTCATTCATAGCGACCTACAGTCCACATTTCTTTCCACATTTCTTTCATATTTGGCAGGTGGCTTATCACTTAAAAATATTGCAGATTTTCTCAAATAACTCATTCACCTACTTTTGTGAGAGCTTTCACTTGGTGAGGTTTCAGACCTGTAGCTAATTATTTACCTACTCAAAATGAGTAAATGCGAATTATCTCTACAAGTATTGCAGATAGCCAGTATTTCTCAAATAACTCATTCACATACATTTTGGAGAGCTTTCAATTAGTGAATTTTCAGATCCGTAGCTAATTACTCACCTACTCAAAATGAGTAAATGCCTGTTATCACTAAAAGTATTGCAGATAGCCAGTATTTCTCAAATAACTCATTCACCTACATTTTGGAGAGCTTTCACATGCTAAAGTTTTTTTATGAATTTTTAAAATAACTTTTAATGCATTAAAATTCATGAAATCATGCACTAAATCAATTATAACTTGAAAAGTATTGCATTTAGAGCACTTTGTTAAAATATGTTATTCAGCTACTTTTTCCATAGCTACAACATGGTGAGTAACTTGGGTGTCTATTTCAATAGCTAAGTGAGTAAAAGCTACTTTTGGATTTTTCACTAACTTCCATCATGAGTAAAATCACTTGTAGCTTGAAAACTATTGCATTTAGAGAATTTTGTGCAAATATGTTATTCATCTACTTTTGGGTCAGCTATAACATAATAAAATTTCAGACCTGTAGCTCATGGTATAGCTGAGTAATAGCTACTTTTAGGTTCTTACTCAACACTAAATCATTTATAACTTGAAAAGTATTGCATTTAGAGCATTTTGTTAAAATATATTATTTAGCTACTTTTTCCATAGCTACAACATGGTGAGTAACTTGGGTGTCTATCTCAATAGCTAAGTGAGTAATAGCTACTTTTGGACTTTTTACTAACTTCCATCGTGAGTAAAATCACTTGCAACTTGAAAACTATTGCATTTAGAGAATTTTGTGCAAATATGTTATTCACCTACTTTTGGGTCAGCTATAATATAGTAAAATTTCAGACCTCTAGCTCGTGGCACAGCTGAATAATAGCTACTTTTGCCTTTGCTGGTGGATACATCTTGCATCTGGCCACAGATGCGTCCTTAGTCTAGTTTTTCTTTGCAAAAACAATTTATTTTTCTCTTGCAAAGCAAAACTCTAGTTTTGTTTAATTATGTTATTCAGCTACTTATGGGTCAGCTATAACATAGTAAAATTGGAGACCTGTACCTCATGGCATAGCTGAACAATACCTACTTTGAGGTTCTCACTGTTGAGTAAATCAGTTGTAACCTTAAAAATTTTTGTATTTACAATATTTTGTTTAAATATGTTATTCACCTACTTTTGGGTCAGCTATAACATAGTACAATTGCAGACCTTTAGCTCATTGCATAGCTGAGCAAAAGCTCCTTTGATATTCTCACTGTTGAGGAAATCATTTGTAACTCTAAAACTATTTCAGTATTTTGTTTAAATGTGTTTTCCACCCACTTTTTACTCCTTAACAGTTCACTTGGTAGTTTACTTCTGAATACCATTTGCAGGGCACGACTTTTGTGTTCTTTTCTTTTTCACTTCTACTCTGAAACTCAAAACACACAGTCAGCTGACAGAGCCCATTCATGGGCACTGATCACTTGTTATATACATGTATTTGCTGTGATATTTGTTCATGGTAGCTTATGTGCCTATGAAACTTCATGTTTTTTTCTATAATTTAGCATTTGATCCCTGGTGGGAGAGATCACTTGGTCTTATTATTCCTGCACTGCTTGCTTTTCAAAAGGGTTTTACATCCTGTTCAACAACCAATGTGTTATTGTAAGAGGCCCTCAGTATTGTCACATGTGAGACCCACCCAAAGAAGTCAGCCTGTGATCAGCCTTTAAACTTGCTAACCACTAGGCGATTGAAGGGCCCTGCACTGCTAGCAATTTTTGATGCTGTTAACCAGTGTCTGCTGACACAGTGGCTGTTTATGGACTCTAGATTATTCTTTCTGTATTGCAGAGTGGATTACGACAAGGAAAACAGATGGCTGGTTAAGCTTTGAGATTCAAGGGGATAGTGGGAAATATCTTAATGGATATCTTGCACCTGGCTGTCCTGAGTACATATTGCATGATTGGCTGGTAGGTATTATGCACATTAATTTTTAAATAAGCTTAACTTAAGTATCCATGAAATGGGACTTTATATGTGGGGACAAAGTTGGAGATACGCTAGATACACCACTGCATGTTTTGATAATTCAAAAATGATTTCTGGATTTCAGTCAAAGTTGATACTTACATGTATTATGGCCAGGAGTGAAACCCTGTTTAAGGTGATCTTACACTTCCAATAATAATAAATATATTGACACTTTAAAGTGAGAAATGGAGCTTTGGGTACGGATCATAAAAGAGGATCATAAAGTTCCTACCTGGAGTACCTTCTTCTACATTTATTTCATAAATTGGAAAAAGGCAAGTCTGAGCAGCCTTAACCTAGACTATTCAAAATTAGGTTATAGCAAAATTATTGCAAACCATGGCCTAAGATTTTTTTTGTCTTTAAACACACAAAACATTTGTATTTTACTAGCCTTTATCTTTACTATTTCTTTTGTAACATACTTTTAATATTCAGTATTTTTTGTGATTTATAAGTGAAATAAGTTCATATCTCGGACCGCCACAGGCAGTCATGGATAACCCAAGAAAAATGGGCTAATACTGGCATGATGCCTTTACATTGAGGTGAGCTAGATAGTGATGTATGTACCTCATTCTTCTTGTTGGCCACCTACATATATTTTATTGCGCTACAATAGCTTACCATGTGGGACCCCGGCCAACGACCAAGAAAAATGGACGTTTGGGTTTGACAGAGTCTGTGTTTTAGTATGTACCCTAGCAGTGTTGTTTGGTAATTCGTCCTTCTTCTCTCGTTGGCCATCATATTGAAAAGACGTTTGAAATATCTCTTATATTTTTACTGTTTTACCCCACCACCCTTAAGGGCTGTCGGGGTATTGTTTTCACCCATGGTGTCTGGATGGGCGGGCGGGTGGTAGGAAAAGGTTTGTCTGGGCTGTATCTCAGAAACCGTAAAGTGTAGGAAGTTGATACTTGGTAGGGACATTGGTTAGGAGGTGTAGGTGTGCAGCATCATGGTCTGACCTTGATTTGATCTTTGACCTTGCTGTAATGACCTTGACCTATAAAATCTAGTCCGGGCTATATCTCGGAAATCGTAAGGTGTAGGAAGTTGATACTTGGTAGGGACATTGGTTAGGGGATGTAGGTGTGCAACGTCATCTTCTGACCTTGATTTGACCTTTGACCTTGCTGTAGTGACCTTGACCTATAAAATCTAGTCCGGGCTATATCTCGGAAACCTCGTCATGGGTTTAATACTTCATATTTGTACCACAAAAACAGCCATTAAAGTATGTGAACAATGTTTTTTGTGTAGATCATTTGTGTTCTGTCAGACCTGTACCAAATGTTGCTGTAGGGGCCCGACTGAGCCTTTTTGGGAAACTCGAGACGCCCTTGGGGCAAGTCAAAAGGTAGTACAAATGTTGAGAGAGGGTTACACACTACCTTTTCAGACCAGACCAAATTTGACCAGGTCTTCAAGAGTTGTCAGCTGCTATGTACATCCTCACAGGAACCTCGACTTGGTGGAGGCATTGCATCGCTGACAAAAAAAATGTAGTAGAGTTGGTCCAAAATAAAAAATCACTGGGGTTTTACAATTGACTGTTTTTAGTCCCAAAACCCAACAAGTGGCGACCTATACTAGATCTCAGCAATCTCAACAAATTCCTCAAGGCAGAAAAATTCAAAGTGGAGACTCCAGAAACTATCCGAACCTTCTTGCAAACAGGGGAATGGGTAAGGTCCATCAACTTCAAGGATGCCTACTTCCACATAACCATTCAGACCCTGTCAAGAAAATATCTCAATTCCATGTATAGGGCAAAACATACCAATTCAAGGCCCTACCATTCAGTTTATCAACAGCTCCTCTGGAGTTCACTGTTGTGACCAAAGAGGTCAAACTCGTGGCTTTACAGAGAGGTATAAGGATCCACCAGTACCTCGACAACTGGTTGGTCTGGGCGAAGTCCCTCCAAGCTTGTCTCCAGCATACTCAAACACTGGTAGTTCTTTGTCAGGATTTAGGTTGGTTAGTCAACATAGAAAAGTCAGAGCTGGTCCCCAAACAAGTTTTCGATTTCGTAGGTTACCAGTTCGACGTGAAAAAGGGCAAGGTCAGACCTACCTTGGAATGGTGGCAGACCTTGACAAAAAATAAGAAATCTGTTAGCTGGACCAACTTGTCCAGTCCGTCAGTGGATGTCTCTCGTGGGGCTGCTGACAGCCACAGAAAAACAGGTTCACTTGGGACGACTCCACATGATTCCCATTCAGTGGCACCTCAAAAACAATTGGAGGGTCCCCGAGTCACTAGAGAAAGTAATACCAGTCCCCAAATCACTCCACCCACATCTAAGGTGGTGGCTGGAGGAAAGCAATGTACTCCAAGGTCAACCATTACACCCACTAAATCATGCTCTGCAACTGCTTTACAGACGCATCAAAAGAAGGCTGGGGCGCTCACTTACACGAGCACACTGCAAGGGGAACTTGGTCCCTTCCAGAAAGCCAGTTGCATATCAATTATCTGGAACTAAAGGCGGTATTTTTGGCCCTAAAAGAGTTCCAAAGCCTTTGCCAGAACAATGTAGTTCTAATAGCCACGGACAACACTACAGTGATTTCCTACATAAACAAGGAGGGGGGATGAGGTCGGGCCCTTTGTGTGCCCATCTGTGGAGGGTACTGACCTGGTGTACCAGAAAACAGGTTACTCTCAAAGCCCGACACATTCCAGGTCATCTAAATGTGGTAGCAGACAAGCTATCCAGACTGGGCCAGATTATACAGAGTGGTCCCTCCTTCCAGCGGTATTCCAGGCAATATGCAACAGGTGGCACACACCAAAAATCGACCTTTTTGCCACAAGATTCAACAACAAACTGAGTCAGTTTGTTTCCCCAGTACCAGATCCCCTGGCTTGGGCAGTGGACACCCTCAGCCTACCATGGGAGGATCTAGACCCTTATGCCTTTCCCTCAGTGGCCATCTTGGGCAAAGAAGTGGAGAAATTGCAAAACAGCACATGCCAAAGATTCATTCTGATTGCTCCGGGGTGGCCCAACATGCCTTGGTTCTGGGACCTGGTAACAATGTCCAGCCAAATCCCACTGAGCCTGCCCCACTTACCCAATCTTCTCACCCAACCGTGCAACCAGACTCTTCACAGGAATCAAATTTAAATCTTCATGCTTGGCTCCTAGAGCCTCAGCAGTCAAGGGGCAGGTCTTCTCTGAGGCAGTGGTGGCAAGAATTTAGGCTCCTCAAAAAGGATCCACCAGATCAGTCTATGAAGCAAAGTGGTCCATTTTTACAAAATGGTGCCACAGTAATCAGGTGGACTTCAGGGCACCCTTTTTAAAGTCAGTGGCTGACTTTCTTATGTACCTTTTTCAAGATACAGCCCAGTACCATTGATGGTTACAGGTCAGTCATTGCTGATAAGCTGAGAAATTCACCCATTGATATCAGCAAAGATGAGAATCTCACGCGTCTCCTGGATAGTTTCCACAGAGACAGACCCAAAGGTCGGAGGGGAATCCCTTCCTGGAATCTCTCCCTGGTCTTGCACCAGCTGACAAAGGCTCCTTTTGAACCTATTAAGGAAGATTCTCTGAAGCACTTGACCTTCAAGACAGTTTTCCTCTTAGCCCTTGGGTCGGGCAAACGTAGAAGTGAGATTCATGCTTGGCAGAACAGAAATATCAGACACCAATCTGACTGGTCAAAGGTGTCCCTGTATCCATCACCCAGATTTCTCTTAAAGAATCAGCTGGCCAAAGAGGGTCAAAGATATCTCACCTGCCACTATCTCCTCATGGATGAAACAGACTGTGATCCTATGTTATGAGCTCTCAGATCAGGAAGCCCTCACCTTACATCAGGTTAAAGCCCATCATGTGAGGGCTTTTGCCCCTTCCAAGGCTTCATTGGAACGGATATTGAGAGCCTGTCATTGGAAGTCACACAACACCTTCACACAATTTTATATGAAGGATGTGGCTTGGGCTGATTCAGAGCTTTTTCACCTTGGCCCGATAGTGGCTGCTCAGCAGATCCACAAGTAACCCTTAGAGGAGATATGTAGATATGTAAATATGTATATATGTACATAGTGTAGTTAGTATTTGCATGTACATAAAAAAATATTGAGGATGAAAAATTGTTCAAGGCATGCAGATCTGTTCATTCATCTGTTCCCCAGAACCAGTGAGGTTCCCCAACCCAAACTGTGAAAATGTCAACACTTTATCTCAATTTTCTCATTCACTATTACAGGGACTTCTGTCCTATCTTGCATATATGTACTAGGCTACTAGTAGATCTGGATCTTCAGCTACTTTTGGGCCAACTATAACATAGTAAGATTGCAGACTATTCAGCTACTTTGGGGTCAGCTATAACATAGTAAGATTGCAGACTAGCAGCTCATTGCATAGCTGAGCAATAGCTATTTTCAGGTTTTCACTGTTTAGTAAATGACATACTATGACATTACTATAACATAGTAAGATTGCAGACTTGCAGCTCATTGCATAGCTGAGCAATAGCTATTTTCAGGTTTTCACTGTTTAGTAAATGAGTTGTAACTTAACTATTGAATGTACAATATTCCCTCTAGTGGGGTAGACATATTATTTTTGCTTTTTCCGGCATCCGTCGTCACACTTGCTTTCCAGTCATTTCAAGGAAAAGTAGTTATCGTATCATTACCAAATTTGGTATGGCTGTTTATTGGGTTAATAGCTTGCATGGGATTGCTGTTGGTGCAGATAGTTGTATAGCTAACTGAGTAATAGCTACTTAGCTAGTTTTGTATACTTCTTTTGTTTCCGGGCATTTTAAGGAAAAGTATTTGACATATGTTTACTAAGTTTGGTATGAGCAATAGTTAGGTCAGTAGTTTGCTTGGGATTGCTTTTAGCGATAATAGCTATATAACTGACTGAGTAATAGCTACTTGTTTACTTGGAGTAGCTTTTTTATTTTAAGCATTTTGAGGAAAAGTATTTCATCTATGTTCACAAAATTCGGGATGGATGATTATTGGATCAGTAGCTTGCTTAGGATTGATTTTGGTAGTAATATCTTTATAGCTAACTGAGTAATAGCTACTGTACCTTATAGCTATTATGCTATATTCAGTTGACTTTTTATGTCAGCTGACATTATGGCATCACTCTGCGGCGTGTACGTACGCGTGAGCGACTTCTCCGACGAAACTACAAGGCCCAGAAACATGCTGTTTTTTTTTAAAAGATAGCTTATCTATCTACTAGCATAAAAAAGCATTTAAGGCATGCAGATCTGTTTGTTCGTCTGTTTGCTAGAGCCATTATAAGTGAGGTACCCCCCACCCTAAGTATGAAAATTTTAACACTTTATCACAATTTTCTCAGTGACTATTGCAGGGATTTCTCTGATATCTTGCACATATGTACTAGGTCACAAGTAGATTCCCTTGTGTGAGTGTCAGACCTGGATCTTTCTTAATTATGTTTTTGTGAATTTTTAAATAATTTTTAATGTATTAAAATTAATGAAATCATGCACTAAATCAATTATAACTGGAAAAGTATTGCATTTAGAGCATTTTGTTAAATATGTTATTCAGTTACTTTTTCCATAGTTACAACATGGTGAGTAAACTTGGGTGTCTCTCTCAATAGCTAAGTGAGTAATAGCAACTTTTGGACTTTTCAGTAACTTCCATCATGAGTAAAATCACTTGTAACTTGAAAACTATTGCATTTAGAGAATTTTGTGTAAATATGTTATTCAGCTACTTTTGGGTCAGCTATAATATAGTAAAATTTCAGATCTGTAGCTCATGGCATAGCTGAGTAAAAGCTACTTTTAGGGTATCACTGTTAAGTAAATCACTTATAACTTGAAAACTATTGCATTTAGAGTATTTAGTTTTATATGTTATTCACCTATTTTAGGGTCAGCTATAACATAGTAAAATTCCAGACCTGTGGCTCATTGCATAGCTGAGTAATAGCTACTTTGAGGTTCTTACTCAACACTAAATCATTTATAACTTGAAAAATATTGCTTTTAGAGCATTTTGTTAAAATATGTTATTCAGCTACTTTTTTCATAGCCACAACATGGTGAGTAACTTGGGTGTCTATCTCAATAGCTAAGTGAGGTAATAGCTACTTTTGGACTTTTCAGTAACTTTCATCATGAGTAAAATCACTTGTAACTTCAAAACTATTGTATTTAGAGAATTTGTGCAAATATGTTATTAAGCTACTTTTGGGTCAGCTATAACATAGTAAAATTTCAGACCTGTAACTCATGGCATAGCTGAGTAATAGCTACTTTTTACACTATTGAGTAAATCACTTATAACTTGAAAACTGTTGCATTTAGAGTATTCAGTTTCAATATGTTATTCACCTATTTTGGGGCAGCTATAACATAGTAAAATTCCAGACCTGTGGCTCATTGCATAGCTGAGTAATAGCTAATTTGAGGTTCTTACTCAACACTAAATCATTTATAACTTGAAAAGTATTGCATTTAAAGCATTCTGTTCAAATATATTATTCAGCTACTTTTCCCATAGCTACAACATAGTGAGTAACTTGAGTGTCTATCTCAATAGCTAAATGAGTAATAGGTACTTTGTCAATTTTTAATGATAACCATAATGAGTAAATGGCTGATATCTTCAAAAGTATTGCAGCTACACAATTTCTCTCAAATATGTTGTTCATCTACTTTTTGGGAACTGTAACATATTTAAGTTTCACAACTTAAGCAATTTTTGACCCACAGGGTAGTACAAGAGTGTCTTATGCAAAAGGGAAGAGTTTCAATTTTTGCCACTTTTGGCGGCCATCTTCGATTTTTGTGGAAAATGAAAAAAGTGTGAATATCTAGGAAACCATAAGAGATAGAGCAATTTCCAGTGAATTTTTGACCCACAGGGTAGTAGAAGAGTGCCCTATGCAAAGGGGAAAAATTTCAATTTTCGCCCCTTTTTGCAGCCATCTTGGATTTTAGCGGAAAATGAAAAAGTGTGAATATCTGGAAACCCGTACGAGATAGAGCGATTTCGAGCGAATTTTTGACGCGCAGGGTAGTACAAGAGTATACTATACAAAGGGGAAAAATTTCCATTTTCGCCACTTTATAGAGCGATTTCGAGCGAATTTTTGACTCACAGGTTATTGCAAGAGTATCCTATGCAAATGAGAAAAATTTCAATTTTCGCCACTTTTGGCGGCCATCTTGGATTTTTGTGGAAATTGAAAAAGTGTGAATATCTCGAAAACGGTAAGAGATAGAGCGATTTCGAGTGAATTTTTGACCCTTAGGGTGGTACAATAGTATCCTATGCAAAGGGGAAAAAATTTCAATTTTCACCACTTTTGGCGGCCATCTTGGATTTTAGCAGAAAATGAAAAAGTGTGAATATCTCGAGAACCGTAAGAGATAGAGCAATTTCAAGTGAATTTTTGACCCATGGGGTGGTACAATAGTATTCTATGCAAAGGGGAAAAATTGCAATTTTCACCACTTTTGGTGGCCATCTTGGATTTTAGCGGAAAATGAAAAAGTGTGAATATCTCGAAAACCGTAAGAGATAGAGCGATTTCGAGTGAATTTTTCACCCACAGGGTAGTTTAACTTACTTTTTACACCTTAACAATTACCTTGTTACTTTCCTTGTAAACACCATTTCCATGGCACAACTTTTGTGTCCTTTTCTTCTGTCACTTCTACTCTGAAACTAAAAACACACAGTCAGCTGACACAGAGCCCGTTCACGGGCACTAATTGTTTGTTTTCTGGACATTTTAATGAAACAATGTTTTCTATCTTCACGAAAATTTATATGAAGGATAATTCGGTCAGTAGTATGGCCAGGATAGCTTTTTGTCGATGATAGCTTTGTAGCTATAGCTAACCGAGTAATAGCTACTTAGCTAATTTTGTGTACTTCTTTCATTTCCTGGGAATTTTAAGGAACAATATTTGACATATCTTCACCAAATTTGGTATGAGCTAAAGTTAGGTCAATATCTTGCATAGGATTGCTTTTAGTGATAATAGCTATATAACTGACTGAGTAATAGCTACTTAGCTACTTGGAGTAGCTTTTTTTAAAGCATTTTAAAGGAAAAGTATTTCACCTATGTTCACAAAATTTGGGATGGAGGATTATTGAATCAGTAGCTTGCTTGGGATTGCTCTTGGTAATAATACCTTTATAGGCAACTGAGTAATAGCTACTGTGCTATATAGCTATTATGCTATTTTCAGTTGACTTTTTCTGCTGGACATTTTAATGAAACAATGTTTTCTATCTTCACAAAAGTTTATATGAAGGATAATTGGGTCAATAGTTTGGCCAGGATAGCTTTTGGTCGATGATAGCTTTGTAGCTATCTGAGTAATAGCTGCTTTGCTACTTTGAGCCTACTCTAAATTGCATTTCTGTTTTCACTCTTTTAAAGGAAACATATTTAACTCATCTTTTTAAAATTTGGTGTGAAGGTTTATAGGGTCAATTGCTTGGTATTGTTGTTGATGGTAATAGCTTTAATGTGGTGAATAATAGCTACATAGCAAAAAACTTAAATATGTCTGTCTCCTAAACCGTGGAGTGATTTCGTTGAAATTTTTGACCCACAGCGTATCTAAGCAATGTACTGGTAATTTTCAAAAAATTTTCCTCTCCCCCAAAATGGAAAAACACAAATTTGCTTCTATCTCCTCAACCGTGCAAGATAGAGCAATTTCATCGAAATTTTGACCCACAGGGGTATACCAGCACACCACTCTTTGTAATTTTCATAAAAATTTTCCTACCGTTAAAAATGCAGCCATTTTGATTTTTTTTTAATTTTTGCCGAAAATGAAAAAACAAATTTGGTTCTATCTCCTTAACCGTGAGATTTCGTCGAAATTATCGACCCACAGGGTATCTTAGCAATCTACTCCTGCCAATTTTGTCCAAGTTTTAGAGCAATACTCATGCTTCCGTGTTGGCGGGAGAAAACATGGATGACCAAACGAGAATATTTTAAAATAAATATTCTTGTTGGTACCAGTATGTATACGCATGACCACACATGCACCTGCACCGGAAGAACCCCGTTAAGCCTCACTTTTATTTTGGTCGCGAGGGAGTAAACATTGTTTGACACAATCTTCGTTTGCGAAGAATTTCAACATGGCTGGCAAGGAAGGAGATGTTTTTTGTGAAGAATTAACACTTTCATAAGAATTGGAAGGTTTTATTCTTTCTTTTGATGTTTGCCAGTCTTCTTCAACAGGAAGTCTGCATTTTGAGTGACTCTACGGCACTTACAGACCTTTTATATAGTTTGTGGCAGGGTCCTGTTCGCCAATTAACAAGAAGATTTTTCTCGACATTTTAAGAAACGAATTCATCTTTCTGTCACTCCACCACAATCATTTCATTT
Source organism: Sabellastarte sp. h YS-2021 (assembly GCA_964017235.1). Classification (NCBI taxonomy): domain Eukaryota; kingdom Metazoa; phylum Annelida; class Polychaeta; order Sabellida; family Sabellidae; genus Sabellastarte; species Sabellastarte sp. h YS-2021. The sequence continues at coordinate 148,193,812 of OZ024931.1, forward strand.
TCTGACCCTTACACCGATCTGTTAATGAACAGAAGAACCCCATAGATAAGTCTTCTGCTTCATTGTTATTAAATACAGATGTAAAGATGGCAGAAACTGCAATTCTTTAAGATCTACCTCTTCAGAGTACAACCACAAATCTCTTTCTTGAGGCAGGAGAGTGGCCAGAACAACATTTTAATCTCACAAAAGGGTAGTACCTCTGTCTCCTCTAGCGAGGTGAATATGGCAGAGGCAACCCCTGTAGCAAAAGAATCCACCATGAACAGAAGTTCTTCTCATCAGATAGTTTCAGAGCTTAGGTTACAGAAGTTCATATGAAAATAATCATTATGGTAGTTCTTCCTCTAGTGAAGCAAACTTTGCAGAGACTGCTCTTGGTCAAGAAGTATTTCGTACATACTGATCATAATGGAAACAAATTATATTTCATTGGTCAGTTATTGATAACAACGGAAGAAGATGCCCATGCTGTAAATGAAGGTTTTATTACGCTACAATAGCTTACCATGTGGGACTTAATGCTGATCTCGGGTTGCCACACCCGGGGCCAATGTCTTAGAAAAAAAGACAGTTCTTGTTAGCCACCGGATACACTGCTAGTTGTCGTCACATGATAACCTCTGACCTCTCGCCCTACTTTCTCGTTGGCCACGCGAATTAACAATGCTTTATTAAGCGTCCCGCAAGGGACGCTTGTTTGTGTATGGGAGAGCTTCAGGCTCCGCCGGCTCCACATTTTGTTTTCCTTATAACTCTGTAACCATTAGGCGGATTCTTTTCAAATTTGGCAGGTTTAGGCAATAGCCTTGGGGAATTTTTTTGAATATGCTGCAGTGACATTTCAACCAATCAGAGAGGTCACATGACCAAAAATGTCTTTTTTCGATGGGGAAGCTTGTCCGGATGATAACTTGAAAGGAATTTTATCAATTCACCTGAAACTTGGCAAATACATTCATTCTATTAAAGTCTGGAAATCATTAGATTTTGGCATTGATTGGTCAAGAAATGGCCGAGTAATTAATGATTAATTAATCATTACAAATTTTCCAAATAAGGAAAACACAAAAATGCTTATATCTCGAAAACCGTGCTAGATAGAGCGATTTCGACGAAATTTTTGACCCTCAGGGTATCTCTGCAGAGTAGTTTTCCCAATTTTCAAAAAATTTTTGTCTCGCCCAAAATGGCGGCCATTTTGAATTTTCGAAATTTTCGCAAAAATTGCAAAACACAAAAATGCTTATATCTCAAAAACCGTGCTAGATAGAGCAATTTCGACAAAATTTTTGACCCACAGGATATCTCTGCAGAGTACTTTTCCCAATTTTCAAAAAATTTTTGTCTCGCCAAAAATGGCGGCCATTTTGAATTTTCAAAATTTTCGCAAAAATTGCAAAACACAAAAATGCTTATATCTCGAAAACCGTGCTAGATAGAGCGATTTCGACAAAATTTTTGACCCACAGGGTATCTCTGCAGAGTAGTTATCCCAATTTTGAAAAAATGTTTGTCTCGCCAAAAATGGCGGCCATTTTGAATTTTCGAATTTTTCGCAAAAATTGCAAAACATAAAAATGCTTATATCTCGAAAACCCTGCTAGATAGAGCGATTTCGACGAAATTTTTGACCCACAGGGTATATCTGCAGAGTGGCCATGCCAATTTTCAAAAAAATTTTATCTCGCCAAAAATGGCGGCCATTTTGAATTTTCGAATTTTTCGCAAAAATTGCAAAACATAAAAATGCTTATATCTCAAAAACCCTGCTAGAAAGACTGATTTCAACGAAATTTTTGACCCACAGGGTATATCTGCAGAGTGGCCATGCCAATTTTCAAAAAAATTTTATCTCGCCAAAAATGGCGGCCATTTTGAATTTTCGAATTTTTCGCAAAAATTGCAAAACATAAAAATGCTTATATCTCAAAAACCCTGCTAGAAAGACCGATTTCAACGAAATTTTTGACCCACAGGGTATCTCTGCAGAGTAGCCATGCCAATTTTCAAACAAAAAATTTCTCGCAAAAAATGGCGGCCAAAATTGCAAAACACGAAAATGCTTATATCTCGAAAACCGTGCTAGATAGAGCGATTTCGACGAAATTTTTGACCCACTGGGTATCTCTGCAGAGTAGCCATGCCAATTTTCAAAAAAATTTTCTCTTGCCAAAAATGGCGGCCATTTTGAATTTTCGAATTTTTGCGCAAAAATTGCAAAACACAAAAATGCTAATATTTCGAAAACCGTGCTACATAGAGCGATTTCGACGAAATTTTTTATCTTCAGGGTATCTCTGCAGAGCAGCTATCCCAAAGAGCTTTCACTTGGTGAAGTTTCAGACCCATAGCTAATTTGCTCACCTACTCAAAAAGAGTAAATGCGAATTACCTCTAAAAGTATTGCAGATGGCCAATTTTTCTCAAATAACTCATTCACCTACTTTTGGAAGAGCTTTCACATGGTGAAGTTTCAGACCCATAGCCAATTACTCACCTACTCAAAATGAGTAAGTGCAAATTATCTCTAAAAGTATTGCAGATAGCCAATTTTTCTCAAATAACTCATTCACCTACTTTTGGGAGAGCTTTCACATGGTGAAGTTTCAGACCCATAGCTAATTATTTACCTACTCAAAATGAGTAAATGCTAATTATCTGTAAAAGTATTGCGGATACCCAATTTTTATCTCCCGCCGGGCTTTAGCCCGGGAGGGAGATTATGAAATGATGTCTGTGTGTGCGTGCGTGCGTGCGTGCATGCGTGTGTGCGTGCGTTAGTTAGTCACGCAGATTCCTCCAAAACTACTACAGCTACAGATTTTTTGTAAATTAATTGTCCCAATGAATTTTCATGCCCTTGAAAAAAATTTTGGTTTTATTGACTTAGGCCTAAAGATAAGTGAGTAATAGCAATCATAGCTACTTTGAGTAAAGGGCTCATAACTCAAAAACTATTGCAGTAACAACTTTTTCTTCAAATATGTTGTTCAGCTACTTTGTCCTTAGCTATAAGATGGTACATAGTTTGGGGTCCCATTGCATGCCATAAGTGAGTAATAGCTATTTTCTCATTTGTAGCTAAATAACAGAAGAAGTAAATGTCAAATATCTTCAAAAGTATTGAAGTTAGGGAAATCTTTTCAAATATGTTGTCCATCTTCTTTTTGGTAAGCTATCACATACTAAAGTTTCAGACCTGTTGCACCTTGGATAGCTGAGTAATAGCTACTTTGAAATTCTGACTGGTGAGTAAAGCGATTGTAACTCCAAAACTATTGCAGTTACAGTATTTTCCTAAAATATGTTGTTCAGCTACTTTGTCCTTAGCTATAAGATGGTACATAGTTTGGGGTTCTATTGCATGCCATAAGTGAGTAATAGCTATTTTCTCATTTGTAGCTAAATAACAGAAGAAGTAAATGTCAAATATCTTCAAAAGTATTAAAGTTAGGAAAATATTTTCAAATATGTTGTCCATCTACTTTTTGGTAAGCTATGACATCGTAAAGTTTCAGACCTGTTGCACCTTGGATAGCTGAGTAATAGCTACTTTGAAATTCTGACTGTTGAGTAACGCCATTGTAACTCCAAAACTATTGCAGTTGGAGTATTTTCCTAAAATATGTTGTTCAGCTACTTTGTTCTTAGCTATAAGATGGTACATAGTTTGGGGTTCTATTGCTTACCATAAGTGAGTAATAGCTATTTTCTCATTTGTAGCTAAATAACAGAAGAAGTAAATGTTAAATATCTTCAAAAGTATTGAAGTTAGGGAAATCTTTTCAAATATGTTGTCCATCTACTTTTTGGTAAGCTATAACATAGTAAAGTTTCAGACCTGTTGCACCTTGGATAGCTGAGTTATAGCTACTTTGAAATTCTGACTGTTGAGTAAAGCCATTGTAACTCCAAAACTATTGCAGTTAGAGTATTTTCCTACAATATGTTGTTCAGCTACTTTGTCCTTAGCTATAAGATGGTACATAGTTTGGGGTTCTATTGCATGCCATAAGTGAGTAATAGCTATTTTGTTATTAGTAGCAAAATCATGACATAAGTAAATGTCGAATATCTTCAAAAGTATTAAAGTTAGGGAATTCTTTTCAAATATGTTATCCATCTACTTTTTCATAAGCTATCACATAGTAAAGTTTCAGATCTGTTGCACATTGGATAGCTGAGTAATAGCTACTTTGAAATTCTACAGTTGAGTAAATCCATTGTAACTCCAAAACTATTGCAGTTACAATATTTTCGTAAAATATGTTGTTCACCTACTTTGTCCTTAGCTATAAGCTGGCATGTAGTTTGCGGTTCTATTGCATGCCATAAGTGAGTAATAGCTATTTTCTTATTAGTAGCAAAATAATGACATAAGTAAATGTCAAATATCTTCAGAAGTATTAAAGTTACAGAATTCTTTTCAAATATGTCATTCATCTACTTTTTTGTAAGCTATCACATAGTAAAGTTTCAGACCTGTTGCACACTGCATAGCTAAGTAATAGCTACTTTGAAATTGTGACTGTTGAGTAAATCCATTGTAACTCCAAAACTATTGCAGTTACAGCTTTTTCTTCAAATATGTTGTTCAGCTACTTTGTCCTTAACTATAACATGGTATATATTTTGGGGTTGTATTGCATGCCATAAGTGAGTAATAGCTATTTTCTTATTTGTAGCAAAATAACAACATAAGTAAATGTCAAATATCTTCAAAAGTATTAAAGTTAGGGAAATATTTTCAATATGTTATTCATCTAGTTTTTGATAACCTATCACATAGTAAAGTTTCAGACCTGTTGCACATTGGATAGCCGAGTAATACCTACATTGAAATTGTGACTGTAGGGTAAATGCATATAGTTTGGGGTTCTATTGCATGCCATAAGTGAGTAATAGCTATTTTCTTATTTGTGGCAAAATAATGACATAATTTTTCTCAAATAACTGCTTCATCTACTTTTGGGAGAGCTTTCACATGGTGAAGTTTCAGACCCGTAGCTAATTATTCACCTACTCAAAATGAGTAAATGATAATTATCTCTAAAAGTATTGCGGATATCCAATTTTTATCAAATAACTCATTCATCTACTTTTGGGAGAGCTTTCACATGGTGAAGTTCCAGACCCGTAGCTAATTACTCACTTACTCAAAATGAGTAAATGTGAATTATCCCTAAAAGTATTGGGGATATCCAATTTTTCTTAAATAACTCATTCACCTACTTTTGGAAGAGCTTTCACTTGGTGAAGTTTCAGACCCGTAGCTAATTATTCACCTACTCAAAATGAGTAAATGCTAATTATCTCTAAAAGCATTGTGGATATCCAATTTTTATCAAATTACTCGTTCATCTACTTTTGGGAGAGCTTTCACATGGTGAAGTTCCAGACCTGTAGCTAATTACTCACCTACTCAAAATGAGTAAATGTGAATTATCTGTAAAAGTATTGCAGATATCCAATTTTTCTCAAATAACTCATTCACCTACTTTTGGGAGAGCTTTTACTTGGTGAGGTTTCAGACCCGTAGCTAATTATTCACCTACTCAAAAATGAGTAAATGTGAATTATCTCTAAAAGTATTGCGGATATCCAATTTTTATCAAAGATCTCATTCATCTACTTTTGGGAGGGCTTTCACATGGTGAAGTTCCAGACCCGTAGCTAATTACTCACCTACTGAAAATGAGTAAATGTGAATTATCTCTAAAAGTATTGCAGATAGCCAATTTTTATCAAATAACTCATTCACCTACTTATGGGAGAGCTTTCACTTGGTGAATTTTCAGAGCCGTAGCTAATTATTCACCTCCTCAAAATGAGTAAATGCTAATTATCTCTAAAAGTATTGCGGGTATCCAATTTTTATCAAATTACTCGTTCATCTACTTTTGGGAGAGCTTTCACATGGTGAAGTTCCAGACCCGTAGCTAATTACTCACCTACTCAAAATGAGTAAATGTGAATTATCTGTAAAAGTATTGCAGATATCCAATTTTTCTCAAATAACTCATTCACCTACTTTTGGGAGAGCTTTTACTTGGTGAGGTTTCAAAGGTCAAAGTTGGGGTTTTACGTCCCGTTCAACAGCCAGTGGTGAGGTTTCAGACCCGTAGCTAATTATTCACCTACTCAAAATGAGTAACTGCCTATTATCACTAAAAGTTGCAGATAGCCAATATTTCTGAAATAACTCATTCACATACATTTTGGAGAGCTTTCAATTAGTGAATTTTCAGATCCGTAGCTAATTACTCACCTACTCAAAATGAGTAACTGCCTATTATCACTAAAAGTATTGCAGATATCCAATTTTTCTCAAATAACTCATTCACCTACTTTTGGGAGAGCTTTTACTTGGTGAGGTTTCAGACCCGTAGCTAATTATTCACCTCCTCAAAATGAGTAAATGTGAATTATCTCTAAAAGTATTGCGGGTATCCAATTTTTATCAAATTACTCGTTCATCTACTTATGGGAGAGCTTTCACTTGGTGAATTTTCAGAGCCGTAGCTAATTATTCACCTCCTCAAAATGAGTAAATGCTAATTATCTCTAAAAGTATTGCGGGTATCCAATTTTTATCAAATTACTCGTTCATCTACTTTTGGGAGAGCTTTCACATGGTGAAGTTCCAGACCCGTAGCTAATTACTCACCTACTCAAAATGAGTAAATGTGAATTATCTGTAAAAGTATTGCAGATATCCAATTTTTCTCAAATAACTCATTCACCTACTTTTGGGAGAGCTTTTACTTGGTGAGGTTTCAAAGGTCAAAGTTGGGGTTTTACGTCCCGTTCAACAGCCAGTGGTGAGGTTTCAGACCCGTAGCTAATTATTCACCTCCTCAAAATGAGTAAATGTGAATTATCTCTAAAAGTATTGCAGATATCCAATTTTTATCAAATAACTCATTCATCGACTTTTGGGAGAGCTTTCACATGGTGAAGTTCCATGAGTAAATGTGAATTATCTCTACAAGTATTGCAGATAGCCAGTATTTCTGAAATAACTCATTCACATACATTTTGGAGAGCTTTCAATTAGTGAATTTACAGATCCGTAGCTAATTACTCACCTACTCAAAATGAGTAACTGCCTATTATCACTAAAAGTTGCAGATAGCCAATATTTCTGAAATAACTCATTCACATACATTTTGGAGAGCTTTCAATTAGTGAATTTTCAGATCCGTAGCTAATTACTCACCTACTCAAAATGAGTAACTGCCTATTATCACTAAAAGTATTGCAGATATCCAATTTTTCTCAAATAACTCATTCACCTACTTTTGGGAGAGCTTTTACTTGGTGAGGTTTCAGACCCGTAGCTAATTATTCACCTCCTCAAAATGAGTAAATGTGAATTATCTCTAAAAGTATTGCGGGTATCCAATTTTTATCAAATTACTCGTTCATCTACTTTTGGGAGAGCTTTCACATGGTGAAGTTCCAGACCCGTAGCTAATTACTCACCTAATCAAAATGAGTAAATGTGAATTATCTGTAAAAGTATTGCAGATAGCCAATTTCTCTCAAATAACTCATTCACCTACTTTTGGGAGAGCTTTCACTTGGTGAAGCTTCAGACCCATAGCTAATTACTCACCTACTCAAAATGAGTAAATGCGAATTATCTCTAAAAGTATTGCAGATAGCCAATTTTTCTCAAATAACTCATTCACCTACTTTTGGGAGAGCTTTCACTTGGTGAAGTTTCAGACCCATAGCTAATTACTCACCTACTCAAAATGAGTAAATGCGAATTATCTCTAAAAGTCTTGCAGATAGCCAATTTTTGTCAAATTAATCATTCACCTACTTTTGGGAGAGCTTTCACATGCTAAATTTTTTTAATGAATTTTTTAAATAATTTTTAATGCATTAAAATTCATGAAATCATGCACTAAATCAATTATAACTTGAAAAGTATTACATTTAGAGCACCTTGTTAAAATATGTTATCTTTAGTACATCTCATTTATATGGCAGGAGATAAATGCATGCGTCAGAATGCTTGTTATCAAATAACTCATTAATCTACTTGTGGGAGAGCTTTCACATGGTGAAGTTTCAGACCCATAGCTAATTACTCACCTACTCAAAATGAGTAAATGTGAATTCTCTCTAAAAGTATTGCAGATAGCCAATTTTTCTCAAATAACTCATTCACCTACTTTTGGGAGAGCTTTCACTTGGTGAAGTTTCAGACCCATAGCTAATTACTCACCTACTCAAAATGAGTAAATGCGAATTATCTCTAAAAGTATTGCAGATAGCCAATTTTTCTCAAATAACTCATTCACCTACTTTTGGGAGAGCTTTCACTTGGTGAAGTTTCAGACCCATAGCTAATTACTCACCTACTCAAAATGAGTAAATGCGAATTATCTCTAAAAGTCTTGCAGATAGCCAATTTTTGTCAAATTAATCATTCACCTACTTTTGGGACAGCTTTCACTTGGTGAAGTTTCATACCCATAGCTAATTACTCACCTACTCAAAATGAGTAAATGCGAATTATCTCTAAAAGTATTGCAGATAGCCAATTTTTCTCAAATAACTCATTCACCTACTTTTGGGAGAGCTTTCACTCTGTGAAGTTTCAGACCCATAGCTAATTACTCACCTACTCAAAATGAGTAAATGCGAATTATCTCTAAAAGTATTGCAGATAGCCAATTTTTCTCAAATAACTCATTCACCTACTTTTGGCAGAGCTTTCACTTGGTGAAGTTTCAGACCCATAGCTAATTACTCACCTACTCAAAATGAGTAAATGCGAATTATCTCTTAAAGTATTGCAGATAGCCAATTTTTCTCAAATAACTCATTCACCTACTTTTGGGAGAGCTTTCACTTGGTGAAGTTTCAGACCCATAGCTAATTATTCACCTACTCAAAATGAGTAAATGTGAATTATCTCTAAAAGTATTGCAGATAGCCAATTTTTCTCAAATAACTCATTCACCTACTTTTGGGAGAGCTTTCACTCTGTGAAGTTTCAGACCCATAGCTATTTATTCACCTACTCAAAATGAGTAAATGCTAATTATCTGTAAAAGTATTGGGGATACCCAATTTTTATCAAATACTCATTCATCTACTTGTGGGAGAGCTTTCACATGGTGAAGTTTCAGACCCATAGCTAATTACTCACCTACTCAAAATGAGTAAATGCGAATTATCTCTAAAAGTATTGCAGATAGCCAATTTTTCTCAAATAACTCATTCACCTACTTTTGGGAGAGCTTTCACTTGGTGAAGTTTCAGACCCATAGATAATTATTCACCTACTCAAAATGAGTAAATGTGAATTATCTCTTAATAGTATTGCAGATAGCCAATTTTTCTCAAATAACTCATTCACCTACTTTTGGAAGACCTTTCACACACGAAAATGAAAAATTGTGAATATCTCGGAAAAGCTATTTCTTCTGCTTTAATGCTCGGCGGGAGATACACACCACGGCAGTGGTCTTGACAAAAATTTTTGTCTCCCCAAAAATGGTGGCCATTTTGAATTTTCAAAGTTTTTGCAAAACACAAAAATGCTTATATCTCGAAAACCGTGCTATATGGAGTGAACTCAACAAAATTTTGGACCTGCTGGGTATCTCTGCAGAGTAGCCGTGCCAATTTTCAAAATATTTTTGTCTCTCCAAATATAGCGGACATTTTTAATTTTTTTATTTTTTGCAAAACACAAAAATGCTTATATCTTGAAAACCGTGCTAGATAGAGCAGACTGCGCTGACTTTGGTTGCCACAACAGTATAAGGCTAGAAACGAAGCATTTTCTTAATACTTTAGCACTCACCTTTATATCCTTTTCGGGACGCTTTGTTTTTGCTATGCAAAAACATTATCTTTTTTTTTTGCGAGCGATCCTCTAGTTTTACAAGGAATATTATTTCATTTTTACAAGGATATACTGGTCGTTGGATATGGAAACTACATCAGTTTCTTTATTTTATTACATAGAATCACAATTCGATGTCTTTTCATAGTTCAGATAAGTATCTTTACCCTATTTTACAACTGAAGTCCACTTCCGGTTTCACGTTGTAAATAAGAATAAAACAGCGACTCGTTGTGTGGTTTCTAATACAGGATATATATATATATGCCTGTCAATAAATAAAATAAAATATTTAACCCCTATCTGCTTCATTATTGGACCATTTTTAGGGGTTTAAAAGTATATAAATGTAACACAAACGAGTCCTTGTCGAGTGAAATCTTCGGAAACAACTTCCGTTTTTTTGTCGAGACAGCATTTCTTGCAATAAGCACGTCTCGTCTAAGTAGCTTATATGCAGGAATATATGCCTGTTGAAATAAAATAAAATAAATTTTACAAGGGTTTATCCCCGTTCTGCGACTCTATTGGTCCATTTTAAGGGTTAAAATATGATATAAAGCACGAAACTAACTTGGGGGAATCCTCGGGGAAACCCCCTGTGATGACGTCACGTCTAGACCGCATGTGCTGAGAGACGCGTGTTTCTTACAGTACGTTTATCAATAAAATAAAATAAATAAATTTATAAATAAATGAAATAAAATATTTTATCCCTTCTTTCCTGTATTATAGTCTTTTAAAATGTTAATCCTTAAATAAACAGGTCCTGGAATAGAATGCTTCCTAAATCGTCTAGACTACGTGTTTTCTTCAAACTAAGGTAACCTTGGTTTGCCATTTTAATCATATTTTAATTCATCCAGTTTTATAATATAAGAAATATTATACTTGTTTTTTAGATTCTATGTTATTTAATTAAATTCTGTGTAATTACTGCTTTCCTTATCTCACAACTAGCCCTACCTGCAGTGAGGCGGGTGGGGCAGGTGACCTTGTGTCACTTTGATTTACCTACGTAAATCCAGTTGTGTAGTTCCTTCAAAGAAAGAAAGGCAAGCTTACATGGAAGCTTACTTTTAAGGAAAGCTTACATAGAAATTATAGTATCCAACTTCTTCTCCAGGGTGGATCAGATCCCTGCTTGAATCTGAAGCCAGATAAGATCTTAGTTCATCCGAGATTTTTATGCACCCGAGAATCGGATGCAGTATTTTCATTGCATCTCTCGGATCATCTGAAATCCAATGCTCGGTTCATTGTATGTAGATCTGATCCTCGGATGATCAGATCATCTAATCTGATGTTCGGATGAGGATTCCAGATCAGAACACTGAACAATCCTAACACACACTTGTACTAATAGTTCACCAGCCTGGCAGTAAATATCACTTATTGGAGGCTTGGGTCCAAGTCCTCAAGCCCAAGATGGCTTCTAAACAAGGTCCTTCATTCAGTCCTGGCTCTGTATTTTTAGGGAAGTAGGTTGCCTGACTTCACCCTAACCATTTTCTGAGGACATTGAAACTTAGGCAGTTTTTTGAACCTCCATTCCCCCAGGGAATTTATGCCTCCACAGTCTGGACTCTGAATGATTTACTAGGCCAACAGAAACTTGGGCTGTTATTTTCCCTTAAAATGGAACAACCTTGTTTTGAACACAAATTACAAGTTTTCAAATCTGTATCTCCCTAGGGGCCTCCTTGGGCAAGCCCCTCTCCCCCTTCTGGTCAGCAAGAGTTGAGCTTCAGGCTGCTCTTCACTAGGTTCTTCTGAATATAACCTGAATACAACCTGGTTATATCTGTTAAGACAGTAGCAAGGCTACTACCAGACAGGCCAAACTCAATTTCATGGTGCATATAAGTAGTCAGAAGGGGTATGGTGAATTCAGGTGAGATACTGGATCTTTAGATCTTAAAGTTCCCCATTCACACTACTTTAGGAGGGACAGGAGTCCCTCATCAAGGCACCTGTAATAACACTTAGGGTTTAGGCCCTATTAATCAACCCTTTCCAATTCCCCACATCTAGAGGCTCCTACAGGAACCACCCCAATGGGGGTCATTCCATCCCTAGCAGTATCCATCGTTTTCCCCAGGTAGGGGGAAATCGAGTAGCCGAGGCTCCAAGGTCTTTTCGACCAACTCCAGGGGACGAGGGCATAAAAACCCTTCCCCCAATGACTCCTCCAGCCTCACTCAGTCCACCAGTAGGAGTTCGCCTCCGTTCTTTCAGATAAGACTGGCAAACAAATCCTGTCATTCTTTTCAATCCAAGTCCAGTCAGACTCCTGACCCGGTCAGAATACAAGGCCCTTCAAAGACCAAGTCCTGGCCTCTGTATCCAGTCTCTTCTGTCAAAGAACGCAATAGAAAGGGTGGAAAATGTAAAATCTCTCGGGTTTTTACAGTCGCCTGTTCCTAGTACCAAGCCTCACCTAAGGTGGAGGCCAGTCATAGACCTAAACAGGCTCAACACTTTTCTACACGTAGAAAAGTTCAAAATGGAAACTCCAGAGTCCATCAGGACCTCCCTGATTCTAGGGGAGTGGGTATCGTCGATAGATCTATCGGACACTTACCTACACATCCCCAGCCATCCAAACTCAAGGAAATACCTAAGGTTTTGCTACAAGTCACAGGTGTTCCAATTCACCTCCCTCCCATTCGGACTAGCCACAGCCCCCCAGGTCTTTACAATGATTGTAAAGGAAACTAATGGCCCTCTCAAGAGGACTCAGAATTCACCAATACCTGGACGACTGGCTGATCAGGTCCCAGTCTCAGGAGGAAGCCCAAGTGAACACACAGGCAGTGGTAGACCTAACTCAGTCCTTGGGGTGGATAATAAATCAGGAAAAATCAGAACTGAAACCTACTCAGGTGTTTTTCGTTCATGGGCTACGAATACCACCTAGATTCAGCCCTTGTAAAACCCACTCAAGAGAGATGGCTCAAACTTCAGGATTTGATCCTACTCCTCAAGTCAAAACGTGTTTTGACTGCAAGATGTTTGATGTCTCTAATTGGGTTGCTAGCCTCAACGGAGAAAATGGTCCCGGAGGGACGCCTTCACAGGAGGCCCTTTCAGTTTTATCTCAAGGAGCACTGGAGATATCCTCAGTCGCTGGACAACCTCCTTCCTTGGACAGAAGCCATTGCAGCCCACCTAGATTGGTGGCAAAATCCCTCAAACGCGATGAAAGGTGCAGACCTTCATCCCAAGACCACAGTATCCAACTCTTTACCGACGCCTCAAACGAAGGTTGGGGCGCTCACTTAGACCAAAATTCCACAAAGGGTCTGTGGTCAGATCGGGAAAAAAGGCTACACATATATGTCCTAGAATTGAAGGCGGTCTCCCTGGCCCTTCGAGACTTCAAGGACCAGTGCCAGAATCAAACAGTGTTAGTTGCGACGGACAACTCAACAGTGGTAGCCTACATCAACAAACAAGGAGGAACACACTCAGCAGAGATGTGCGCTCTCCTGTGGAAGATCGTGACCTGGGGCCATCACTACCTCATAACATTGAAAGCCAGACACGTTCTAGGGTGCCTGAATGTGATGGCCGACCTACTGTCCAGGTCCAACCAAGTGCAGTCAACAGAATGGTCTCTGCACCCACAGGTGTTCAAACAGATCTGCCAGAAGTGGTTCACACCCCATGTAGACTTATTTGCCACTCACCTGAACCACAAGCTCCCACTGTACGTGTCTCCTATCCCAGACCCAAGGGTCTGGGACATAGATGCTCTAAACATAAACTGGACCAACCTCACGGCCTATGCGTACCCTCGTATGGCTCCTTCACAAGGTGATCCAAAAGATCAGGCAATGTTATTGCCTGATCATCGTAATAACCCCAGGCTGGCCAGGGATGCCCTGGTTTTGGGACCTAGTGCAGCTCTCAACAGAGATCCCACTACAACTCCCAGTGTCAACGACCGTACTCAAACAGTCCTACAGGTATGTGTTCCACAACAACCCCCAGCACCTGAACCTCCACGCCTGGTGTCTAGGAGCGGACAACTCCAAGAACAAGGCTTCTCTGTGGAGGTGGCAGAGAGAATTGCTGCCCCTCAGCGGTCTTCAACAAGGACCATCTACAAGTCAAAGTGGGCCCTATTTGAAAAATGGTGCAGAGAAAATTCGGTGGATTTCTCCACTCCATCGGTGAAACAAATCTCAGATTTTTTCATGTACCTGTACCAAGACCTAAGCAGGCGCCCCTCGACCTTTGATGGTTACAGGACTGCAATCGTTGACACTTTGGGCACAACGGCCTAACATGTTGCACACAAGGCAGACCTTCATAGGTTACTCTCCAGTTTTCACAGGGATCGTCCCAAAAGTTCCAGAAATTTACCCAAGTGGAACCTTTCTGTTGTCCTCAACGAGCTCACAAAAGCACCATTTGAGCCCATGAAAGACACAGACCTCAAACATCTTACTCTAAAAACTGCTTTCTTGCTAGCTTTGGCCTCCGGCGAGCGCCACAGCGAAATCTATGCCTGGGTCGCAAACAAGTATCTAATCTAGGCCAATGGGAAAAGGTTGCCTTGTTCCCTTCTTCTGATTTCATAGCCAAAAAACGACTAGCAAGAGAAGGTTCTCAAAGTGTGTCTCCGGTGACTATTCCTGCTTTGACTACCATTGTAGATAGACAATTTAAAGAAGACAGGACCCTATGTCCTGTGCGGGCCCTGAGGTTTTATCTGGACCGAACAAAAGACCTGAGAGGGTCTCGTTCTCTCCTTTTCATCTCCTTTAAGAAAGGACATACCTCAGACATCAGACCCGCTACACTCTCTTCATGGTTGAAACAAACCATTCTACTTTGTTACAAACAAGCAGACCAACAAACCTTGGACTTGTTCCAAGTTAAAACTCATGACATCCGGGCCTTCGTGGCCTCTAAGGCCTTTTACGTTGGGGTATCGGTGGACCAAATCATGCAAGCCGGTCACTGGAAAGCTCACAACACATTTACAAATTTTTACCTAAAAGACCTAACTTGGTCGGACACCGACAACAATGTGTATCTGGGACCCGTAGTGGCGGCACAACAAGTCCTAGATCCTTCCCCTCAGACCAGTTGTCCTCGGAAAGAAAAAAGGGTGGGTGCGGGGGGGCACATCCGCTACAACCAAGTCTTCAGGAGTCTCTCCCAGGATCTAGGTATTCCTTTACCTTCAAGATGTTACGGGTAAGGTCATTTTTGTTTTTCAGTTATCAAGTACCTTCTATTAAGGACTTATTTAGTTGTCATTAATCTCACAGATTCAGGTTGCAAAAATTTATGAGATGTCCAACCATGGGTTGGTCAGTCACTAGTGAAGGGCCCTCAGGCATCCTTAGACCTCGAAGCGAGCACTGCTGCACTTCCGTCCTACAATCAAACATCTAGACAGTTTCAGCACTGTCTCTCATTTTATTTAGGTTTTTGGCTCATTACAGGCCCGGTCTTCGGGATCGGGGCACTGTAAATGGGACTCAGACTGGTATTTCTGGCACTATTCTATACATATTAATTCAAAATCTTAGAAAAAATGACATATCTTCCAGTCTCAGCTGTAATCCCGCCACCGGGCGGTTGAATTCAGCATTAAGTCCCACATGGTAAGCTATTGTAGCGTAATAAAATTGAAAATTTTAATTACTTAAATGTAGCTTTTATAAGCTACAAGCTTACCATGTGGGACTTAGAAGAGTCCCACCCTGCCTCCCCGCTGTTTACAGCTGAGGGGTAGGTTTTAGAAAATTTCAACGAGAAAGTAGGGCGAGAGGTCAGAGGTTATCACGTGACGACAACTAGCAGTGTATCCGGTGGCTAACAAGAACTGTCTTTTTTTCTAAGACGTTGGCCCCGGGTGTGGCAACCCGAGATCAGCATTAAGTCCCACATGGTAAGCTTGTAGCTTATAAAAGCTACATTTAAGTAATTAAAATTTTCAATTTTCTTCTAGAAGGATTTATTTTATTTATTTATTTGGGGTTTTACGTCGCTTTCAACACTGTACAGGTCATATCACGATGGGTAGTTGGAAGGGCAAAGGAAACCAGTACATACAGTTTGTTAGGGTTGTTTACTGTAAACTGCCGACCAACGGCAAGCAACTACCAGCTTTCCCACTTGAGGCCGTGATGGGGATGGAACCCCGGCCTCAGAGGTGGGAGGTGAGAGTGTTACCACTCTGCCACCGTGGCCCCAATTTCTTCTAGAAGGAACTACCATGCAGGGTTAATACTTTTTAGAGGCTAGAATGTCACTGAAAAACCAGCATTCTTAGTCTTCTCTTACTTAAGATATCCATGGCTGGGAAGAGGCTCATTGTGATACAACTTCAACTGAAAACAAGTAACAACTCTGTCTTTGCTGAGGTAGATACGACAGAAGCTGCTTGAGATCAAGAAGAACTACCTAAGTTAAACCTTCTCATCCATTCAATTTGGTATGGAAAGGGTTTGCTTTCATCACTTTTCTACTGTATGCAAGGTCTGTGTTGGGGTTTCTCATTGTAAAAACACATCAATAGATTTCTGAACAACAGCACACATATGCCAGGAATTTTTCAGAAGCATTTGTTCAATCTGCCTTGTCTTCCATGCAGTTTAAAACACAGCATAGTCAAATGCTGGGATAGGCCATCTTCTGGTTATGATTCTCGACAAGTAACCCTCAACTTGGAAGAAATACTGCAGTGTTTTGGATCCAGTGGACCAACACTTCTTTAAGGCATTGGAGTACTGCTCAGGTACATTCAAACCCAATTTCTTTCTTCTCATTTATTGGGAAGTTATAGAAATTATACAAGAGGCATCAGTGACAAGTATTTGCAACATGAACTGGCTAGTTGTGATACCATACCTTTTTCTGCATCCAACATGACAGAGATTGGCAAGAATCTTGAGTGTTAGGAATTATGACCACAGCTACACTATTATGACAAAAGTTCTTTTGTGGTAACACAGACAAGAGTTAACAGAATGCATCACAATCCATCAGAGGTGTAGTGTTGCTGTTGGAAGACACAACCAAGGTATAAAGGAAATAATGGCTGGAGGTTGTCTGCTGTTTTACTGCAACATCTAATTAAAAAACGAATGTCATCTCGAAGTTGTGCACATTCTGCACTTTGGTTTAACACTGAAACTGCCTTATCGAATTGTCGGTAATTCCCACAATTCATAGCGGATATATTTTGACAGAAGAAACCACAAATTCAATGAATAAGTGTGTTTCAAATGCTTCTTTACGTTTATAAGTTCAGTAAATATGTACAAGCCTACAGTTTTACAGCACATTACTGACCTTTGAGGGTAGTATATTAATCCAAACATCACACAGTCCCAGCTTTGAGGAGGCAAACCGCAAGGTAATCAGTACTCCATTTACGAAGGTGGATGGGTAGTTGCGTTACATTCCCAGACACAACTAATGTTAGTTTTCATTGGAAGTTTGCTTGTGAAAGAATGCTCCTTGTCATAGGTCGTTCTTTTAGTTCACAACCCTACCCTTCCATATAGCAACGGCTCCATTTGAACTTGTTCGCATAGCACCACATTCATCAGCATCGAGACCACTGGTTAAATACTGCTACCTACATCACAAATTTGCTTGTAGAAATCGAGGCAATTAGTGACCTGTGTACAGATACTACATTGCTTTGAAGTCAGTACTCATCCCAACAAAACAAGACACTTCCATTTCTTTGGTTTCAAATTCAACTATGGCAAGGGTGAAGTGTCCCCATAGAAGGAAAGTGGGGTATTTGACAAGGTTATGGATGGTGTACAAACAAGTTTGTCATCCATTCCCAGAATTCTAATGTCACTTGTAAGATTCTAGAACTAATATAAAAGCCCCAATGGACTGTCTTCACTTAAGTGGTACTTAGGAACCCAACTGGAAGATGCACAATCTCTACACATGCAGACATATTGTTCACAGTTTTGAAAATATGTGTCTGTAAAGGGTTAAGCAACATATTTGGGAGATCTGACAGTTACTGTCATGTGGTCAATTACAGAGACCAGGCTTCTTAAATATTTTATGACTGAAGGCTGCATTTTTGATGATAAAGGTTTTCAAACTCACCTTCAAAACAAGTTGGGGTATACTTCAAATAATGCAACAGTGCTGTTCATTAGATATGTATCTGATGATCTGACATTTAATGGTTCTTTTTAAGCCCTCAAAAAATTTCTGAGGGCTCACAACATTTAGGACCGTCAAAATGGAATATCATATGCCTTTTCATACAGGGATAAGTCATTCAAACAGAATGTCCTTCATCCCATAGTTTTCACATTATTTGCCAAATTTGGCAGATAAAAGCTAGATAGCTTTGTAACAAAGATGAAGAACAAACTATCTGTGTTTATTTCACCAGTCTAATACCCTAATGCAAAACCACTATTGCCTTACATCATGGAGGAATCTCTTTAAACTCTCTACAGAGCAAGGTAGCTCTTTTTGAATCTGATGCAAGGAGATTCAGGTGGGCTTTCAACAGCCTTCTCTCTCCTCATTAGCAGATTTTTGACTGATTGATTCACTGGTAAAATCTTGTTTCTACCACACTTGAAGGATACAGGGTTGCTATTGCAAATCATCTGGGTTCACTATTGAAATAATTCATAGGTATGAATTCAGTAGACTGATGGATGGTTTTTCATTTGGGTTCACTGTTGACATCATTCATAGTTATGAACTCAATAGACTGATAGATGGGTTTCATTTGGGTTCACTATTGAAATCAATCATAGTTGTGAACTAAATGGATTGATAGAGGGTTTTCATAGGATAGACCAATGAAGGATGGTGCAATACCTTTTACACTCTTTGGACTTGTCTTGATTGTTCTTAGTCTTGACAAAGTCTCTTTTGAACCATCTGAATTAGAATTTCAACATTCTGACATTCAAATCAGTTTTCTCATCACCTTGGCCTTTGATAGAAGGAGAGGTGAGGTTGTTTGGACTTTGAAATCATTGAAACACAGAACTAGAAGGAGGGCACAGTTTCTCCTTCATCAGTACTCCTAGCAGCCAACAGATAGGCTCAGATGGGCCCGATATTGTTCAGCTGGGTTTCATTCCTGTTTTTATGCCTTTACATCATTCTTTGACTGAAGATACGACTCTTTTCCTCATTAGAATCAGCTCTTTCAAGATAACTTCCAGGAGGTATACAAGGAGCTACCATGTCAACAGACAGACAGTTCTGCTAGCTGATCTAAGATCTGACCTTAAAACTTAGAATGTTTTCATGGCCAAGGCTCAAAATGCTCCTTTATATGGCTGGAAGTCACACTCCACAAGTTTTAATTATATCCCCAGACGAAAGTCGGGGATATATTGGATTCAGGTCCGTCGCGCCGCCGCCGCCGCCATAGAAATTTCCTTGTGGACGCGATAACTCAAAAACAAATTAATATTTTTTTTTCAAACTTGGTACACATGTTAAGGATGCCCAAAGGAAGATCCCTATTTTAAGGTGACCTTAAACTCCCAGTAAAAAAGAACTTATGGCCACCTTAAGGTCAGAAATTGGACTTTTGGCCACTTAGAGCCCTGTAGGTCACAAACTATGATGCTCAGCTGGCTGAAATTTTACCTGACAACACATTAATATGTTCTTAGTACATGTGCCGAAAATCACGACTTTAAGTTGAGGAGAAAATTGTGTTTGAGGCCCATAAATACCCCCACTTAGGGATTTTTTGCTATACTTTTCACATATTTTGCCCTATAATTTGGAAGTGGTAATTCTGATGAGTCTCAAACTGCGCTAGGTATAACTTTGATATGTAATCCTTGTCTGTAGAAAATTTTAGGGCTGTAGGTTTACCCAAAGGGGTCGACTTAAGGTCTCAAAAGTGCCCACAGAGACCCAATTTATGCACTTTTTGCCACTTTCAAGCACTGTAGCTTTCAAACAATGTCTCTCATCTAAGTTAAATATCATCTGGGAATATATCTATGTGTTTTCTTATATGTGCCCCAACATTTAGGCCTTTAATAGACAGTTAACCTGTGTATCAGGACCATAAACACCCACCCGAGTGACCCTTATAAGACATTTTTCACATCTTTTTCCCTGTAACTTGGAAATGGTAAGTCTGAGAAGTTTCAAACTGTATTAGATATATATTCTGTGTGTAATCTTAGTATGTAACAGATTTTAAGTCTGAAGCTTTAATTTTGAAGGTCAAATTGAGGTCTCTAAAAGGCTCCCAAAGACCCAATATTTGGACTTTTTGCTACTTTTAAGCCCTGTGACTGTCAAACTATGTGACTGATAGAGCTCAAATCCTATCTGGGAAGATATTAGTATGTTATTTATATATGTGCCAAAAATTAAGGCTTTAAGAAGACATTTAACCTGTGTACGAGGACCATAAATCCCCACCCGAGTGACCATTTTTAGACATTTTTCACATATTTTGCCCTGTAACTTGGAAATGGTAAGTCTAAGAAGTTTCAAACTGTATTAGATGCATATTCTATGTGTAATCTTAGTATGTGACAAATTTTAAGTCTGAAGCTTTAATTATATCCCCAGACGAAAGTCGGGGATATATTGGATTCAGGTCCGTCGCGCCGCCGCCGCCGCCGCTGCCGCCGTAGAAATTTTCTTGTGGACGCGATAACTCAAAAACCAATTAATTTTTTTTTTCAAGCTTGGTACACATGTTAAGGATGCCCAAAGGAAGATCCCTATTTTAAGGTGACCTTAAACTCCAAATAATAAAGAACTTATGGCCACCTTAAGGTCAGAAATTGCACTTTTGACCACTTAGAGCCCTCTAGGTCACAAACTATGAGGCGTATCTGGCTTAAATTTTACCTGAGAACACATTAATATATTCTTAGTACATGTGCCGAAAATCAAGACTTTAAGTTGAGGAGAAAATTGTGTTTGGGGCCCATAAAGACCCCACTTAGGACTTTTTTCCTAGATTTTTAACATATTTTGCCCTATAATTTGGAAGTGGTAATTCTGATGAGTCTCAAACTGCTCTAGGTGTAACTCTTATATGTAATCCTTGTCTGTGAAAAATTTAAAGGCTGTAGGTTTACCTGTTAGGCCGACTTGAGGTCTCAAAATTGCCCACAGAGACCCAGTTTATGGACTTTTTGCCACCTTCAAGCACTGTAGCTTTCAAACAATGTCTCTCATCTAAGTGAAATATCATCTGAGAATATATCAATATGTTTTTCTTGTATGTACTCCAAAATTTAGGCCTTTAATAGACATTTAACCCATGTATGAGGACCATAAATCCCCACCCGAGTGACCCTTTTTAGACATTTTTCACATATTTTGCTCTGTAACTTGGAAATGGTAAGTCTGAGAAGTTTCAAACTGTATTAGATACATATTCTATGTGTAATCTTAGTATGTGACAAATTTTAAGTCTGAAGCTTTAATTTGAAGGCCACATTGAGGTCTCTGACGGGCTCCCAAAGACCCAGTATTTGGACTTTTTGCCACCTTTAAGCCCTGTCACTGTTAAACTATGTGACTGATAGGGCTGAAATCTCATCTGGGAATACATTATTATGTTCTTTTTACATGTGCCAAAAATCATGGCTTCAAGTAGACATTTAAACTGTGTATGAGGACCATAAACACCCACCCGAGTGACCCTTTTAAGACATTTTTCACATATTTTGCTCTGTAACTTGGAAATGGTAAGTCTGAGAAGTTTCAAACTTTATTAGATATATATTCTATGTATAATCTTAGTATGTGACAGATTATAAATCTGAAGCTTTAATTTGAAGGCCACATCGAGATCTCTAAAAGGCCCACAGAGACCCAATATTTGGACTTTTTGCCACCTTTAAGCCCTGTGACTGTTAAACTATGTGATTGATGGAGCTGAAATCCCATCTGGGAATGCATTATTATGTCCTTTCTACATGTGCCGAAAATCAAGGCTTTTAGTAGACATTTAACCTGTGTATGAGGGCCATAAACACTCACCCAAGTGACCTTTTTTGACATTTTTTTCCGTATTTTGCCCTGTTATTTGGAAATGCTTAGTGTGACAGGTCTTAAACTGTATTATATATAATTTTTTTTTGTTATGTTTGTCCCCCAAAAAGTTTCAGCTCTGTAGTTTAATTGCTAAGGTCTCTTTAACAATTGTAAAATGCCCACAGAGACCCAGTTTATGGATATTATACCACTTTAAAGCCCTGTAACTGTCGAACTATGTGGGTCATAGAGCTGAAATCTTTCAATTTTTCAAAGGAAGTGCCTGTCTATTTAAATTTTTATTAATAATGTTATGGCTATCTTAGGCTTTTAAGTACTTATTTTTGTGTGTTATCTCTCTGCTTGCTGAGTTTTTAACTTTTTAAAATGAAACTGGTTAAACATATTCAAGTAGGCAAAATGGACACTGTTATTTTCTGGTGAGCTATAAGTCCAATATTAATGAAATTATACCCTTATGTAGTAAAAATAGGGGATTTTTAACCCTCAACTAGCCCAGTTTTATTCAGTTTGCCTCAGTTAATTTTGACACAGTTCCTACAGTTACTAACTCATTTCAGTTGATAATCACATTCTTAAAATTCTCAATTCTGACTTATTATTATAAATCTGTTCTTGTGGTTTGATAATTTATATTTAATTCTGGAGGTATATAATTTTCCTGTTGGACATTCCTTATTTATATATTTCATTTTATTTTAGTGATAAGATTAACTGAGCTTTTTGTATTTGATTACCCCTTTTGTTTGTTTACCATTTGTGCTGTATTTAGTCCCACCCCCCATCCACCTCTGGGACCTCCAGCTATTGAGTGACACTAAATAAACAAAGGTATTGAATGATATCAAATGAGAAACAAAGAACCAGACTTTTCAGTGGGGTTGCAGATCTTCTGTAACAGTGAGAGAGGTGTGGAGAAGGGGAGAGGGGTGGGGTGGGGTTGGGAGATGGGGTTTGCTTCATTATCTAATAAGACAAAGGGGAGTCAGAACTGAGATTGTGTCACATATTTAGGTTGCATATATATGGACCACATATATAGGAATTGAGGAAATGAATAACTGAAAAACAATGCAAATTCTAAAAATAATATAATAAAATAATAATATAAATAATATATAATTTTTAAATAATATTTTATTTGTGAACAAATATAGAAACAGATATGCGCTTTTGGGATTATTAATCATTTAAATACTTTGAAAATAGGTTCAGAGTCACCCTTTGCAGGAAGATTGAAAAGTATAATGAGTTGAGTTAGAAATAATATTTTATTTGTCAACAAATATAGAAACAGATATGCTCTTTTGGGATTATTAATTTGGAATGGACATTCAATCATCAATCATTTAAATACTTTGAAAATAGGTTCAGAGTTATCATTGCAGGAAGATTGAAAATATGCTCTGTTGAGTTATGTATTCGGCGTCTGGGGATACACCATCTTCCTTGGGAAGATATAAACGTAGTAGATTGATGTGCTGAAGTTCATATAACTTTTCCCAAGATTTATGGCATACAACAAATGGCTTACATAAAAAATTCCCGATCAAAACCTGTGGCATGAGTGATGACCTGTCTGGGGATATGTTGGCGCCGAGTTGGCCCAATGTAGTTTAAACTTTAACTTTGGGCTTAGAAGTCAAAAAAAATTAATGAAGGTCAGACTATTCATTGGAACTATAGTATCACCATGTGGTTCCTTCAATTAGCTTCATTGGTCATTCATTTCCCCTGTTCAGAGATTTTGGAAAAGCATCTGAGCTGGTGGAAAGACCCAAGGATTGTGTTAATAGATTGTCTTCTCCATGCAGAGGAGCACAGTCTCCTGTTATTTACCAATGCACCTGTCAATGGTTGGGGAACACATTGGTCTTTAGTGTTATAAAATCCCAAATTTGTGGGAATTTTTTCAAGCATATTCTGGACAGTTTACCTCATAACAAAATGTACCAGTCCTACATATGTTATTTTGTTAAGTTTTAAGTATTCTTGTCATAGTCTTGTACTTATCATCACAAGTGTGTTTGAAATTAGTA
The DNA here is from genome assembly GCA_964017235.1 of Sabellastarte sp. h YS-2021. Lineage (NCBI taxonomy): Eukaryota > Metazoa > Annelida > Polychaeta > Sabellida > Sabellidae > Sabellastarte > Sabellastarte sp. h YS-2021. Next base: position 148,217,740 of record OZ024931.1, read on the forward strand.
CATTGAAACTAAATCTGCATACATGGCCAAGACACCTTTGGGAAGGTTGCCAGGTTAGTGCTTACAAATATAACTATTAATGTTATTTTGTTAAGTTACTTTTATTGCATAACATAGTCTAGTACTTTATCCTCACAAGATTGCTTGAGATTTTTACTTTTGACTTTTCATTTGATTATACCTGCTTTTGGTGACAAAAATATTAAAAATCCCACCACCAGTATGGTTGTAATCAAGTATTAGTGAGGATAAGGTAAGGGTATGTTACGCAATAAAATGTAAAAATTTTTATTGTAATTTATCTTTTTATAAGTTAAATATTTTATTGTAATTTATCTATTTATAAGTTAAATACTTACCTTATCCTCACTAGATTTGGATTCCCGCCCTGCCAACCCCACATTTTCAAGATTTTTGGGATTACAATATATTGTATTGGCTCCCAAATTAATGTGAGGCTTAACAGGGTTCATCCGGTGCAGGCGCATGCGCAGTCATGCGTATACATACTGGTACGGACAAGAATATTTATTTTAAAATATTCTTGTTTGGTCGTACCTGTTTGCTCCCGCCAACACGTAAGCATTAGTGAGGATAAGGTAGTTGCCTTGCTGACAAAAAGTTAAATTACAATAAAATTTTTACAATTCACCTGATTGCTTGTTAATATATATATATATATATGTCTTCTGTATCCTACAGACATTTTACCTTGATGCTTCTCCTTTTAACGTCAGTCCTTGACTCCTAAAATGCCCCATCAAGACCATTTTTTTGCAACTGAGTAAATCAATTTATAACATAACTTCAACACTGGTTTTTTCAGCTGTGGGGTCTTTTGCTTTAATAAATTTAGCTTAATTTCTGATGTCCTTAATATTTTTGCTTTAATAATTGTTTCCACCGGATGCATCCGAGGGATAATTTGGTCTAGCATTTGCTACATCACCTGGCGTAGAGAGATTTTGGATGTTAAGGCTCCCAGCAGGAAACTACACTAGTTAGCTTCACCGGGATTTCTTTGAAAATTGTCTACCTTTTTCTACTGGCTGGTTCTCATAAATAGAAGGTTGAATCTCTTGATAGGCATTATGTATAACACATATACATGTCCTCTACAGCCTTGCTGGCAATTGACCTTAAAGCTTTTCATTCAAGGTCATCCATGCAGTGCCAAAGTACCCCATGTAGCGGAATTTAAAAGTGCCTATATCTCCCCTATTATTGGTCCTAGAGGTTTGACATGTGAAACCAACCTGTAGGAAATCATGGGCTGGGAATCTTCTGATGTTGTCAGATTTCACCTTGTGCCCCTCCTTCAAGGTCAAACGAGGACAGCAAAACTTAAAAGTGCTTATAAGTCACTTATTATTGGTTCTAGAGGAATGCAGTGTGAAACCAACTAATGGGAAATCATGGGCTGGGAATCAGATTTGACCTTGGACTCCTTCAAGGTCAGACGAGGGCAGCCAAACTTAAAAGTGCTTATAACTTGCTTATTATTGTCCCAACAGGTTAGCAATGTGAAGCCAACTTATAGGATATCATGGACTGGGAATCTTCTGATATGGTCAGATTTGACCTTGGGCCCCTCCGTCAAGGTCAAACGAGGACAGCCAAACCTTGTGAAAATTTCTTATAACTCCGAAATGTCTACATTTACAGTATTTTCCGAAATATGTTGTTCAGCAACTTTCTCTGTACGTATAAAATGGTACATGTTTTCAACGTCTACCTCAATAGCTAAATGAGTAATTATGGTCACCCCACTGGTGGGTGGACATATTATTTTTGCTTTTTCAGGCGTCCGCCGTCTGTCATGCTTGGTTTCCGGTTATTTCAAGGAAAAGTATTTATCCTATGTTTACCAAATTTGGTATGGGTATTTATATGTTAATAGCTTGCATGGAATTGCTTTTGGTGAAGATAGCTCTATAGCTAACTGAGTAATAGCTATTTAGTTACTTTTGTGTACTTCTTTTGTTTCCGGGCATTTTAAGGAAAAATATTTGACATATCTTTACCAAATTTGGTATGAGCTATAGTTAGGTCAATAGCTTGCTTGGGATTGCTTTTAGTGATAATAGCTATATAACTGAGTAATAGCTACTTAGCCACTTTTAGTAGCTTTTTTATCTCCCGCCGGGCTTTAGCCCGGGAGGGAGATTATGAAATGATGCCTGTGTGTGTGTGCGTGCGTGCGTGTGTGCGTGCGTGCGTGTGTGCGTGCGTTAGTTAGTCACGCAGATTCCTCCAAAACTACTACAGCTACAGATTTTTTGTAAATTAATTGTCCCAATGAATTTTCATGCCCTCGAAAATTTTTTTGGTTTTATGGACTTAGGCCTAAAGATAACTGAGTAATAGCTATCTTAGCTACTTGGAGTAAAGGGCTCATAACTCAAAAACTATTGCAGTTTACAACTTTTTCTTCAAATATGTTGTTCAGCTACTTTGTCCTTAGCTATAAGATGGTACATAGTTTGGGGTCCCATTGCATGCCATAAGTGAGTAATAGCTATTTTCTCATTTGTAGCTAAATAACAAAAGGAGTAAATGTCAAATATCTTCAAAAGTATTAGAGTTACAGAAATCTTTTCAAATATGTTGTTCATCTACTTTTTGGTAAGCTATCACATAGTAAAGTTTCAGACCTGTTGCACCTTGGATAGCTGAGTAATAGCTACTTTGAAATTCTGACTGTTGAGTAAAGCCATTGTAACTCCAAAACTATTGCAGTTAGAGTGTTTTCCTAAAATATGTTGTTCAGCTACTTTGTCCTTAGCTATAAGATGGTACATAGTTTGGGGTTCTATTGCATGCCATAAGTGAGTAATAGCTATTTTCTCATTTGTAGCTAAATAACAAAAGAAGTAAATGCCAAGTATCTTCAAAAGTATTACAGTTACAGAAATCTTTTCAAATATGTTATTCATCTACTTTTGGGTAAGCTATCACATAATAAAGTTTCAGACCTGTTGCACCATGGATAGCTGAGTAATAGCTACTTTCAAATTCCGACTGTTGAGTAAAGCCATTGTATCTCCAAAACTATTGCAGTTACAGTGTTTTCCTAAAATATGTTGTTCAGCTACTTTGTCCTTAGCTATAAGATGGTACATAGTTTGGGGTTCTATTGCGTGCCTTAAGTGAGTAATAGCTATTTTCTCATTTGTAGCTAAATAACAAAAGAAGTAAATGTCAAATATCTTCAAAAGTATTAAAGTTAGGGAAATCTTTTCAAATATGTTGTCCATCTACTTTTTGGTAAGCTATCACATAGTAAAGTTTCAGACCTGTTGAATCTTTGATAGCTGAGTAATAGCTACTTTGAAATTCTGACTGTTGAGTAAAGCCATTGTAACTCCAAAACTATTGCAGTTAGAGTGTTTGCCTAAAATATGTTGTTCAGCTACTTTGTCCTTAGCTATAAGATGGTACATAGTTTGGGGTTCTATTGCATGCCATAAGTGAGTAATAGCTATTTTCTCATTTGTAGCTAATTGAGAGCTTTCACTTGGTGAAGTTTCAGACCCTTAGCTAATTACTCACCTACTCAAAATGAGTAAATGCGAATTATCTCTAAAAGTATTGCAGATAGCCAATTTTTCTCAACTCATTCACCTACTTTTGGAAGAGCTTTCACATGGTCAAGTTTCAGACCCGTAGCTAATTACTCAAAATGAGTAAATGCTAATTATCTCTAAAAATATTGCAGGTAGCCAATTTTTCTCAAATAACTCATTCACCTACTTTTGGGAGAGCTTTCACTTGGTCAAGTTTCAGACCCGTAGCTAATTACTCACCTACTCAAAATGAGTAAATGCGAATTATCTCTAAAAGTATTGCAGATAGCCAATTTTTCTCAAATAACTCATTCACCTACTTTTGAGGGAGCTTTCACTTGGTGAAGTTTCAGACCTGTAGCTAATTATTCACCTACTCAAAATGAGTAAATGCAAATTATCTGTAAAAGTATTGCAGATAGCCAATTTTTCTCAAATAACTCATTCACCTACTTTTGGAAGAGCTTTCACTTAGTGAAGTTTCACACCCGTAGCTAATTACTCACCTGCTCAAAATGAGTAAATGCGAATCATCTCTAAAAGTATTGCAGATAGCCAATTTTTCTCAAATAACTCATTCACCTACTTTTGAGAGAGCTTTCACTTGGTGAAGTTTCAGACCTGTAGCTAATTATTCACCTACTCAAAATGAGTAAATGCTAATTATCTCTAAAAGTATTGCAGATAGCCAATTTTTCTCAAATAACTCATTCACCTACTTTTGAAAGAGCTTTCACTTCATGAAGTTTCAGACCCGTAGCTAATTATTCACCTGCTGAAAATGAGTAAATGCTAATTATCTCTAAAAGTATTGCAGGTAGCCAATTTTTCTCAAATAACTCCTTCAGGTACTTTTGGAAGAGCTTTCACATGGTGAAGTTTCAGATCCGTAGCTAATTACTCACCTACTCAAAATGAGTAAATGCTAATTATCTCTAAAATTATTGCAGATAGACAACTTTTCTCAAATAACTCGTTCATCTACTTTTGGGAGAGCTTTCACTTGGTAAAGTTTCAGACCTGTAGCTAATTATTCACCTGCTGAAAATGAGTAAATGCTAATTATCTCTAAAAGTATTGCAGGTAGCCAGTTTTTCTCAAATAACTCCTTCACATACTTTTGGAAGAGCTTTCACATGGTCAAGTTTCAGATCCGTAGCTAATTACTCACCTACTCAAAATGAGTAAATACGAATTATCTCTAAAAGTATTGCAGATAGCCAATTTTCTCAGATAACTCATTCACCTACTTTTGGGAGAGCTTTCACATGGTGAAATTTCAGACCCATAGCTAATTACTCACCTACGCAAAATGAGTAAATGCTAATTATCTCTAAAAGTATTGCAGATAGCCAATTTTTCTCAAATAACTCATTCACCTACTATTGGGAGAGCTTTCACTTGGTGAAGTTTCAGACCCGTAGCTAATTGTTCACCTACTCAAAATGAGTAAATGCTAATTATCTCTAAAAGTATTGCGGATAGCCAATTTTTCTCATGTAACTCATTCACCTACTTTTGGGAGAGCTTTCACTTGGTGAAGTTTCAGACCTGTAGCTAATTACTCACCTACTCAAAATGAGTAAATGCTAATTATCTCTAAAAGGATTGCAGATACCCATTTTTTGTCAAATAACTCATTCACCTACTTTTAGGAGAGCTTTCACTTGGTGAAGTTTCAGACCCATAGCTAATTACTCACCTGCTCAAAATGAGTAAATGCTAATTATCTCTAAAAGTATTGCAGATAGCCAATTTTTCTCAAATAACTCATTCACCTACTTTTGGGAGAGCCTTCACATGGTGAAGTTCCAGACCCGTAGGTAATTACTCACCTACTCAAAATGAGTAAATGCTAATTATCTCTAAAAGTATTGCAGATAGCCAATTTTTCTCAAATAAGTCATTCACCTACTTTTGGGACAGCTTTCACTTGGTGAAGTTTCAGACCTGTAGCTAATTACTCACCTACTCAAAATAAGTAAATGCCTATTATCACTAAAAGTATTGCAGATAGCCAGTATTTCTCAAATAACTCATTCACCTACATTTTGGAGAAGTTTCACATGCTTAAGTTTTTTTATGAATTTTTTAAATAAATTTTAATACATTAAAATTAATTAAATCATGCACTAAATCAATTATAACTTGAAAAGTACTGCATTTAGAGCACTTTGTGCAAATATGTTATGCAGCTACTTTTGGGTCAGCTATAACATAGTAAAATTTCAGACCTGTAGCTCATGGCATAGCTGAATAATAACTACTTTTAGGTTATCACTGTTGGGTAAATCACTTATAACTTGAAAACTTTTGCATTTACATTATTTAGTTTCAGTATGTTATTCACCTATTTTGAGGCAGCTATAACATAGTAAAATTCCAGACCTGTGGCTCATTGCATAGCGGAGTAATAGCTACTTTGAAGTTCTTACTCAACACTAAATCATTTATAACTTGAAAAGTATTACATTTAGAGCATTTTGTTAAAATATGTACTTCACTTACTTTTTCCATAGCAACAACATGGTGAGTAACTTGGGTGTCTATCTGAATAGCTAAGTGAGTAATAGCTACTTTTGGGCTTTTCACTAACTTCCATCATGAGTAAAATCACTTGTAACTTGAAAACTATTGCATTTAGAGAATTTTGTGCAAATATGTTATTCACCTACTTTTGGGTCAGCTATAACATACTAAAATTTCAGACCTCTAGCTCATGCCATAGCTGAGTATTAGCTACTTTTGCCTTTGCCGGTGGATACATTTTGCATCTGGCCACAGATGCATCCTTGGTCTAGTCTCTAAAAGTATTACAGGTGGGCAATTTCTTCTAAATAAGTCATTCACCTACTTTTGGGTGATCTACCACATAGTGAAGTTGCAGAACTGTAGCTCTTTAGATGGCAGAGTAATAGCCACTAAAATAAGTAAATGTCTTGTATCTCTAAAAGTAGTACAGATAGGCTATTTCTTCTAAAGACGTGCTTCCCTACTTTGAGTTGATCTGCATAATGAAGTGGCAGAACTGTAGCTCTTTGGATGGCAAAGTAATAGCTACTCAAATGAGTAAATGCCTTTTGTCTTTAAAAGTATTGCAATCAAACATTAAACTTGTCACTTCTACATGTGCCTCCATCTCGCAGGAAAATTTATATTCCACTATCTTTAGGACATCTAATTTAGATAAGGGAGATAAATGCATGCGTCAGAATGCTTGTTTTTAGCATTTTAAAGGAAAAGTATTTCACCTATGTTCAGGAAAAGTATTTATCCTATCTTTACCAAATTTTTCAAATTTAAAGTTTTGCAAATGCTTAAAAACAAAAAATGAAAATGGAAACACCTTATATAAGAAAAATATGTAACTATAATCATATATTTAAAGAAAAATCAAATTTTTTAGTGGATTTTACATCTGTTTTTAGTTGTTTTCAAAGATCCAGTTCACTTTTCTTGACTCAAGTATTGAACTGAAGCATTTCATTTGCGAGTAACCGAAGAATCTTTGCAGCCCTACTCTACTCCTTCCAAGCCTGCCAAGTGGTCTACTGACAGCAAGCTAGAAGCCCAGAACTAGAAATAGTCGGTGGCCCATAAGGGACGCTTGTTAGTATTTAGGGGAGAGAGAGTGGGTCCACCAACTCCAGCATTTTCTATTGCTTATAGCTCGGCAACCACTGGACGGATTCTCTTCAAATTTAGCACATGTATCCAGTATCCCTGGGAAAAATGCTTGTTCGGATTATAACAAATTTACTTAAAAAGTACTTCACCTATTCAAAAGAAATTTGGCAATTAGGTTTGATATATATATGTCTGGAAATCAGTAACTTTTGGAAGTGATCCAATGCAAAATGGCTGACTTATTAACGAATAAGTAAACGCCACGATTTTTCTTAACGCTGAAAATGAAAAACTTTTAAATTAATATCTCAGAAATGGTAGGACATAGAGCGATTTCAATGAAATTTTTGACTTGGAGGGCATCTGCAGAGTCAACTGGCACTTTTTTGCAAAGATGGTTTTCCCACCAATTGGCGGCCATCTTGAATTTCTGCATAAAACGCATTTATCTTGGTAAAATGATGCAAGATAGAGCAATTTCAATGAAATTTTTGACCCACAGGGCATCTGCAGAGTCTACTGGCAACTTTTCGTAAAAATTGTTTTCCCGCTATTTTTGGCGGCCGTCTTGAATTTCTGCGTAAAATGCAATAATGCTTTTACCTCGACAAAATTTTTGGCCCACAGGGTATCTCTTTGCACCCAGAGGGTATCTCCAGAGTCTACTTGCGACTTTCCCAAAAAAACGTTTTCACGCCATTTTTGGCAGCCATCTTGAATTTCTGTGTAAAACGCAAAAAATACACATTAAAATACAAAGTCCACTGAGTAGATTGTTCATGGGCCTCACATACATATTAAATGTCTACTTAACCCTTAGTTTTTGGCACATAAAAAAGAACATGTTAATACATGTTCATATATTCCCAGATGAGATTTCAGATGTATCAGTGACATAGTGTGACAGTTATAGGGCTTTAAACTTATAAAAGCCAATAAATTGGGTTTCTTTGGGTGTTAAGAAACCTTAAGGTGACCTTAAAATTAAAGTTACAGACTTAAACATTTTTCACAGACAAAGATTACATGTAGGCGTTATATCTACTACAGTTAGAGACTTGTCAGACTTACCGTTTTCAGGTTACAAGACCAAATATATGGAAAATGTTGAAAAAGGATCACTTGGGTGGGTGTTTATGGCCTTCATACACAAGTTAAATGTCTACTTAAAGCCAAAGCACAAAGGCAGCTCAGACAGAGCCCATTCACAGGCACTGATTGCTTGTTTATCAGATGTGTTGTTCAGCTACTTTTTGATGATCTGTGTCAAGACAGTGCTGAGTAGATACTCTGACATTTTGCCAATAAGTGATTCCGGGTAAATTTTGGAACCCTAGGTACAAAGGACTACTCTTTTATGGCTTTTGAACAATGTACAGTTTTCCAAATTTTGGCTGCCATCTTTAATCTTGGCAGAAATGGAAGAAGTCATTTATCTAAAAAATCCTAATAGTTAGGGCGATTTCAATCAAAGTTTGGACCCCATGGGTATTAAGGTCTGCCCTGTTATGGTGTATGAGAAATGCAGAATTTTTAGAATTTTGGCCGACATCTTGAATTTTTGCAGAAATGGAAAATGTTGTTTATCTCAAAACAATTATAACAGATAGAGCAATTTTAGGACATTGTGGGTACTAAAGATTACTCCTTTATGGCTTCTGAAAAAAAAAATTTTCCAAGTTTCAATCACCATCATGAATTTTGGCAGAAATGTAGAAGTAGTTTATCCCTAAAACCATGAGAGATAGAGTGATTTCATCCAATTTTTTTCCCAGTGGGTACTAAGGACCACTCCTTTACATCTTCTAAAAAATTAGAATTTTCTGAATTTCAGCTGTCATCTTGAATTTTGGCAGAAATGAAAAAAGTTTCATCTCAAAAACTGTTAGTGATAAAGTGATTTCAGGCAAATTTTGAACCACTGAATCCTGAGGACTACCCATTTAAGGCTTCTGAAAAATTTAGAATCTTCACAATTTTGGCCGCTATCTTGAATTTTGGCAAAGAAATGGAAAATGTAATTTATCTTGAAATCTGTAAGAAGTAGAGTGATTTCGGGCAAATTTTGAACCCTCCAGGTACTAAAGACTACTCCTTCATAATCTCTGAAAAATAGACTTTTCTGAATTTCTTTGAATTATGGCGGGAATAAAAAATGTCCTGTATCTCGAAACTGTAAGAGGTAGATCAATTTTGGGCAAATTTGGGACCCCTGGGTACCAAGGACTGTTACATTAAGACCTCATTTATCTGGAAACCTGTAAGGGATAGAATGATTTTGGGGAAATTTTGGATCCACTGGGTAATAAGGACTACTATAAGATCCATAAGTAGTTTAAAATTTTCTGAATTTTGGCTGCCATGTGAAAAAATGCCATTTTTCTTGAAAACCATGTTTACCATCATTTTCCATTGGATACTTTTTGCATCTGGCTGCAGATGCATCCTTAGTCCTGAGTTTAGCTTGAGATCTCTCCCGATTTCTCCATGGATATTACTGTAACAAAAATGAGTAGAAGCTATGTGAAGACACCTTTGTAATGATGAATATAATGAATGAAAATTCTGCATTTTTTTACATTTGTTTTGCTGATTACCTGCAGTAATTGGGTGCAAGGTATTGTGAAAAAAGTACGTCCCGGCCTGTTTGATACTAAGTACATATGTATGTTTGGTGAAAATGATATCATCTTTTGGGAAAATGTGTCCAAAACATCATTTCTTTCAGACTGTTTATTCTATGTTTTTCCTTTTCATGCAGGTTACCAACTTCCAACGAATTGTCAAGAAGAAATTTTGTCGACTTGTGAACAGCGTTACTGGTAATGAGCTGACAGGAGATAGTGACAAGCAGATAACAGAAAAAGTAGTATTTCGCACGCTGCTTCATTGATCAGCACTGATTTTTAAGTATTGAAGCTTGTTGATGGACCAAAACATTCCCATACAATCCTATACCACAAGTAAGACATATCTTTAAACTCAACCAAAATGTTGACAACATCTTCAAAAGCTGACCAGGAATAAGGAAGGTCTGTATTTTTAAAGATGAAAGTCATACTATATGCTGATGACACGTACAATCCAGGGAATCAGAGAATTCTTCAGAATAAAAATGGTTTAGCTTCGATTGGAATGTATTGTTTTGACTGTGTAGAAATTCTTGAGTGAATAGTCCTTGACATCATTCTCATTCTTAGAACGAGTATATTTGTCTCAATTACATTAGTCACCAGTTTTCTTACCCTGGCTGATGTTGAAGTTGCAGCCCTATTATGACCAATCCTGTCCGAAATTGAAAATGTTTTACTAATTATACTAAGAGTGAAATCTTAAGTCGTATAACCATAAATATTAGTAGTTGGACCTGCTTATGACTGCTATGATGCAAGAAGATAAACTTGTAACTTCAAGTGCTTTTCACCCTTTGAGAGCAGGAAAGACATTATTAGGAGACGCAAATGACTTCGCTTGAGAATAGATCAGTCACCTCCATATTAACAGACATGTTAAACAAATTGATGGGTTTTACCACATAAACATATGTCATTATACATGAAAAGAGTGGATCAGATAACTGGGCTGACATTAAAGTTGGGTTGTGTTATTCAAAACAGATGTCATTGTGCAGTTATCACTGAAAAATGCTTGAATATATGACCGAAGTCTATGCTCACTGTGATTCTGATGTCATGACCTTACAAGTGAGAAGACAGGTTGTAGGATCTACAAAATTGCACACACCACCCCACCCACCCCACCCAAAATATGGGTAAATATAATATGCAAAAATATGTTACACTCGATTGTGATGTCAGATATATTGATGCCCCAAATCAGGAGAATCATAAGAGATGTAGATTGAACAACAACAACAAAAAAGAAAAAAAACAAGGTTTTTCATGGGTTCAAGAAACAAGTGTAGCACTTTCCTTCATGGTTGCCTAAGATTAGGTGTTTTTATGTCAGCTGACTTGTCAGTCAGCTGACATTATGTCGTCACTCTGCGGCGTGGGCGTCCGCGTACGCGTCCGCGTGAACAACTTCTCCTCCAAAACTACAAGGCCTAGAGACATGCTGTTTTTTTTAAAAGATACCTTATCTATCGAGGATGAAAAATTGTTCAAGGCATGCAAATCTGTTCGTTCGTCTGTTTGCTAGAGACATTACAAGGGGGGTACCCCCACCAAAAGTGTGAAAATTTCAACACTTAATCACAATTTTCTCAGTGACTATTGCAGGGATTTCTCTCATATCTTGCGTATATGTACTAGGCCACAGGTAGATTCTCTTGTGTGAGTATGAGACCTGGATCTGTCTTACTTTTTTTTTAATAAATTTTTTTAATAATTTTTAATGCATTAAAATTCAGGAAATCATGCACAAAATCATTTATAACTTGAAAAGTGTTGCATTTAGAGCATTTTGTTAAAATATGTTATTCAGCTACTTTTTTCATAGCTACAATATGGTGAGTAAGTTGGGTGCCTGTCTCAATAGCTAAGTGAGTAATAGCTACTTTTGGGCTTTTCAGTAACTTCCATCATGAGTAAAATCACTTGTAACTTAAAAACTATTGCATTTAGAGAATTTCGTATAAATATGTTATTCAGCTACTTTGGGGTCAGCTATAACATAGTAAAATTTTAGACCTGTAGCTCATGGCATAGCTGAGTAATAGCTACTTTTAGGTTATCACTGTTGAGTAAATCGCTTATAACTTCAAAACTATTGCATTTAGAGAATTTCGTATAAATATGTTATTCAGCTACTTTTGGGTCAGCTATAACATAGTAAAATTTCAGCACTGTTGCTCATGTCATAGCTGAGTAATAGCTACTTTTAGGTTATCACTGTTGAGTAAATCGCTTATAACTTGGAAACTATTGCATTTACAGTATTTTGTTTCAATATGTTATTCACCTATTTTGGGATCAGCTATAACATAGTGAAGTTTCAGATCTGTGGCTCATTGCATAGCTGAGTAATAGCTACTTTGAAGTTCTCACTATTGAGTAAATCACTTGTAACTTAAAACCTATTGCATTTAGAGAATTTCGTATAAATATGTTATTCAGCTACTTTTGGGTCAGCTATAACATAGTAAAATTTCAGACCTGTAGCTCATGGCATAGCTGAGTAATAGCTACTTTTAGGTTATCACTGTTGAGTAAATCGCTTATAACTTGGAAACTATTGCATTTACAGTATTTCGTTTCAATATGTTATTCAGCTACTTTTGGGTCAGCTATAACATAGTAAAATTTCAGACCTGTAGCTCATGGCATAGCTGAGTAATAGCTACTTTTAGGTCATCACTATTGAGTAAATCAGTTGTAACTTGAAAACTATTGCATTTACAGTATTTTGCTTAAATATGTTGTTCACCTACTTTTGGGTCAGCTATAACATAGTAAAATTTCAGACCTGTAGCTCATTTCATAGCTGAGTAATAACTACTTTGAGGTTGTCACTATTGAGTAAATCAGTTGTAATTGCAAAACTATTGCATTTAGAGAATTTCGTATAAATATGTTATTCAGCTACTTTTGGGCCAGCTATAACATAGTGAAATTTCAGATCTGTAGGTCATGGCATAGCTGAGTAATAGCTACTTTGAAGTTCTCACTATTGAGTAAATCAGTTGTAATTGGAAAACTATTGCATTTAGAGAATTTCGTATAAATATGTTATTCAGCTACTTTTGGGTCAGCTATAACATAGTAAAATTTCAGACCTGTAGCTCATGGCATAGCTGAGTAATAGCTACTTTTAGGTCATCACTATTGAGTAAATCAGTTGTAACTTCAAAACTATTGCATTTACAGTATTTTGCTTAAATATGTTGTTCACCTACTTTTGGGTCAGCTATAACATAGTAAAATTTCAGACCTGTAGCTCATTGCATAGCTGAGTAATAACTACTTTGAGGTTGTCACTATTGAGTAAATCAGTTGTAATTGCAAAACTATTGCATTTAGAGAAGTTAGTATAAATATGTTATTCAGCTACTTTTGGGTCAGCTATAACATAGTAAAATTTCAGACCTGTAGCTCATGGCATAGCTGAGTAATAGCTACTTTTAGGTCATCACTATTGAGTAAATCAGTTGGAACTTGAAAACTATTGCATGTACAGTATTTTGCTTAAATATGTTGTTCACCTACTTTTGGGTCAGCTATAACATAGTAAAATTTCAGACCTGTAGCTCATGGCATAGCTGAGTAATAGCTACTTTGAGGTTATCACTGTTGAGTAAATCGCTTATAACTTGGAAATTATTGCATTTAGAGAATTTCGTATAAATATGTTATTCAGCTACTTTTGGGCCAGCTATAACATAGTGAAATTTCAGATCTGTAGGTCATGGCATAGCTGAGTAATAGCTACTTTGAAGTTCTCACTATTGAGTAAATCAGTTGTAATTGGAAAACTATTGCATTTAGAGAATTTCGTATAAATATGTTATTCAGCTACTTTTGGGTCAGCTATAACATAGTAAAATTTCAGACCTGTAGCTCATGGCATAGCTGAGTAATAGCTACTTTTAGGTCATCACTATTGAGTAAATCAGTTGTAACTTCAAAACTATTGCATTTACAGTATTTTGCTTAAATATGTTGTTCACCTACTTTTGGGTCAGCTATAACATAGTAAAATTTCAGACCTGTAGCTCATTGCATAGCTGAGTAATAACTACTTTGAGGTTGTCACTATTGAGTAAATCAGTTGTAATTGCAAAACTATTGCATTTAGAGAAGTTTGTATAAATATGTTATTCAGCTACTTTTGGGTCAGCTATAACATAGTAAAATTTCAGACCTGTAGCTCATGGCATAGCTGAGTAATAGCTACTTTTAGGTCATCACTATTGAGTAAATCAGTTGGAACTTGGAAACTATTGCATGTACAGTATTTTGCTTAAATATGTTGTTCACCTACTTTTGGGTCAGCTATAACATAGTAAAATTTCAGACCTGTAGCTCATGGCATAGCTGAGTAATAGCTACTTTGAGGTTATCACTGTTGAGTAAATCGCTTATAACTTGGAAATTATTGCATTTAGAGTATTTTGTTTCAATATGTTATTCACCTATTTTGGGGTCAGCTATAACATAGTGAAGTTCCAGACCTGTGACTCATTGCATAGCTGAGTAATAGCTACTTTGAAGTTCTCAATGTTGAGTAAATCACTTATAATTTGAAAACTATTGCATTTAGAGAATTTAGTATAAATATGTTATTCAGCTACCTTTGGGTCAGCTATAACATAGTAAAATTTCAGACCTGTAGCTCATGGCATAGCTGAGTAATAGCTACTTTTAGGTTATCACTGTTGAGTAAATCACTTATAACTTGGAAACTATTGCATTTAGAGTATTTTGTTTCAATATGTTATTCACCTATTTTGGGTTCAGCTATAACATAGTGAAGTTCCAGACCTGTGGCTCATTGCATAGCTGAGTAATAGCTACTTTGAAGTTCTCACTGTTGAGTAAATCAGTTGTAATTGGAAAACTATTGCCTTTACAGAAATTTGTGCAAATATGTTATTCAGCTACTTTTGGGTCAGCTATAACATAGTGAAATTACAGACCTGTAGCTCATGGCACAACTGAGCAATAGCTATTCTCAGGCACTGACTGTTGAGTAAATCGGCTATAACTTGAAAAATATTGCATTTGGAGTATTTTGTTAAAATATATTGTTCACCTACTTTGGGGTTAGCTATAACATAGTGAAATTACAGACCTATAGCTCATGGTATAGCGGAGCAATAGCTATTTTCAGGTTCTCACTATTGAGTAAATCAGTTGTAACTTGAAAACTATTGCATTTACAGTATTTTGCTTAAATATGTTGTTCACCTACTTTTAGGTCAGCTATAACAGAGCAAAAATTCAGACTTGTAGCTCATTGCATAGCTGAGTAATAGTTACTTTGAGGTTCTCACTCTTGAGTAAATCAGTTGTAACTTGAAAACTATTACATTTAGAGTATTTTGTTAAATATGTTATTCACAGACGTTTTGGTCAGCTATAACATAGTGAAATTGCAGACCTCTATGTCATGGCATAGCTGAGCAATAGCTTCTTTCAGGTTCTCACTGTTGAGTAAATCATTGTATCCAACCTGTAGGAAATCATGGGCTGGGAATCTGTTAATATGGTCCAATTTGACCTTGGAACCCTCCTTCAAGGTCAAATGAGGATAGCCAAACATAAAAGTGCTTATAACTCGCTTAATATTGGTCCTAGAGGTTTGGAATGAAAACCAACCTATAGAAAATCATGAGCTGGGAATTTTTTGGTGTGGTCGGATTTCACCTTGGACCCCTCCTTCAAGGTCAAATGAGGATAGCCAAACTTAAAAGTGCTTATAACTCGCTTATTATTGGTCCTAGAGGTTTGGAATGGAAAACCAACCTATAGAAAATCATGGGCTGGGAATCTTTTGGTGTGGTCGGATTTCACCTTAGACCCCTCCTTCCAAGTCAAACGAAGATAGCCAAACTTAAAGTGCTTATAACTCGCGTATTATTGGTCTTGGAGGTTTGGGATGGTAAACCAACATATAGGAAATCATGGGCTGGGATTCTTTTGGTGTGGTCAGATTTGACCTGGGACCCCTCCTTCAAGGTCAATTGAGGATAGCCAAACTTACAATTGCTTAGAACTCGCTTATTATTGGTCCTACAGGTTTGGGATGGTAAACAAGCTACAGGAAATCATGGGCTGGGAATTTTTTTGTGTGGTCGGATTTGACCTTGGACCCCTCCGTCAAGGTCAAACAAGGATAGCCAAACTTAAAAAGTGCCTATGACTCACTTATTATTGGTCCGAGAGGTTTGGGATGGTAAACCATCCTAAATTCTTTGGCTGGGAATCTTTTGGTATGGTCAGATTTGACCTTTGGACCCCTTCTTCATGGTCGAACGAGGATATTGCATTTATAGTATTTCTCTAAATATTTTTAACCTACTTTTTACACTTAAACAATTACCTTGTTACTTTATTTCATAATACCATTTGCAGGGCACAACTTTTTTGTCCTTTTCTTCTGTCAGCTTCGGAATATCTTTCGAACATGCTGTTCAGTTACCATTTACTGTATTTCTGTACAGCCCTTTCCCTGATAATTATGCTTTCCTCTCATTATCACCATCACAAATCAAAAACATTCAGTCAGCTGACACAGTGCCCGTTCACGGGCACTCTCCTCTTGTTTTTAAAAAACTATTGCATTTAGAGTAATAAAAACGTTTTCCAAGATAAATTGCACTTTTTCACATGGTAGCTGAAATTCAGAAAATTCTAAATTATTTGTGGTTCTTATATGGATCTTATTAGGTGGGGATTTTATGTATAGTGGGGTTTCTCAGTACTTCTGAATCTCTTTGCAGGTTCATCTCGGATGAAACTGAAAAAGAAAATCTGACACTGTAGGCATTGAGCCACGATTTGGGGGGATACTCAGGAGACACATATTTGTTTTGATATATTTATTGGCTAGGATTATTTTAACCTTAGATAGAAATAGGATTTCTATTATGGGGCTGTTCCACCTTGGCCATATTGCTTTATGATTGGTTTACAACAATGTAATTTGTCTGTTCGGGAGGTAGATCTTTTTCATCAGAATGATCTTTAAGCCATCATAAACCCATTTTGTGTAAGAGTAACAGTAGTTATGGAACATTCGTAGTGATTCCTGATTAGATGCATTCGTAACCCCATCGTTGTTCGTATATGGGACAATATTAAGCTGTTTGAAATTATTGCAAACTGCTCTCCATCTTTATAAGATTTTTATCATCAAAAACCCATATTAAACCTTTCTTTCCGCTCGTAAACCTTTCTTAACAGTCGCAAAGCAAACTTTTCCATCTTATAGCAATCTTAAACTAATTTTTTCATCTTAAGTTGATCTTTAAGGTTCATAAATCAATCAGATCCATCTGGAAACTATTGCAAACCTATCAGAAGACTTCTTAAACAAATGGCAACATCAGTTGCAAAGCTATCCAGGAAAATATTGGAAACATTACCAAAGCATTTTAGACCTATCTTAAACATATCGTAAACTACACCCCTGGATCGTGTACGTGTTAAGTATTTCCAATCACAAACGTGCCTTAGAGCACAGTCCCAAAGGTGAAACAGCCCCATAATGAAGTCTTATAAGGCTTTGTACATTGATATATATTGAATCGTATTGTTTTATTCTGTAAAATGTTTTTTTTTTTTTTCATTTTAAAGCTTTCATTGTTGACTTGTTATAGCTTATGCATAGTTTATGCTTGTTTAATGGAATTTTGCAAAGAAGACTTTAAATCAACCAAATTTTAATAAAATTATCCAGAATAAAACCTCTACTAAGGATTTGTAGATTACAGAGTTATTTAATTTAATACCTTCGTTACTGTTTTACTTGACCACTGTCGAGTTAGTATTTTCCTATTGTGAATCACTTGATCGAGTTTCTTGACTACCTTTGAAGTTACACTCAAATGAAGTTTTGTGACTCTTTAAGCTTTCAATTCTATAATAATTAAGCGTCCCTGAAAGGGTGCTTATTTGTTTTCGCCTCAGTTTCCTCGCCGCCGCCACCGCCACCGCCGCATTATGGTCTCCCTTGAATATCTCCCTTATTATTAGAAGGTTTCAAACCATATTTGGCACTTATATACCTTAGGCGTGGGAAAATTTTTCTGCATGCTTAAATTTGACCTTTGACCTTTATGAAGGTCACATGATCAAAAACAATTTTTTTAAGTACACCCCCCCCCCCCCCCGTCATCACAGTTCAGGAAAAACTACTTGCAACACAGCCATATGCTTTGACACACCTGTTCATACTATCGACAACGCGAGCTGATTAGATTTTGGGAGCAATCCCTTGAAAAATGTCTCATTTATGGGTGATTTCTTCACACCTTCCAATCTGAGACCCTTAAATTTAGGTCAACCCCCCTATTCTTAAGTATTGCATTTAGAGCCATAAAATGTATTGGGAGGTAATAGGAAACCATATGTGGAGAGTCTAAATAGCCGGTCAGTTTTACCCCACGGCCCCCCCTTATGGGTCAAACTGGGGTCATAAAATAGCTGATTTTGAGTTTTTGCCTTATATCTCCTTTATTGTTGCTTTTATAGCTTCAGAATGTATTAAGAGGTATTGGGAAAGCATATGTGGAGAGTCTAAATAGCCGGTCAGTTTTACCCCCCGACCCCCCCTTATGGGTCAAACTGGGGTCATAAAATAGCTGATTTTGAGTTTTTGCCTTATATCTCCTTTATTGTTGCTTTTATAGCTTCAGAATGTATTAAGAGGTATTGGGAAAGCATATGTGCAGAGTCTAAATAGCCGGTCAGTTTTACCCCCCAACTCCCCTTTATGGGTCAAACTGGGGTCATAAAATCGCTGATTTTGAGTTTTTGCCTTATATCTTCTTTATTGTTGCTTTTATACCTTCAGAATGTATTAAGAGGTACTGGGAAAGCATATGTGGAGAGTCTAAATAGGCGGTCAGTTTTACCCCCCGACCCCCCCCCCCCCCCCCCCCCCCCCCCCCCCCCTATGGGCCAAACTGGGGTCATAAATAGCTGCTTTGGAGTTTTTGCCTTATATCTCCTTTATCGTTGCTTTTATAGCTTCAGAATATATTAAGAGGTATTGGGAAAGCATATGTGGAGAGTCTAAATAGCCAGTCAGTTTTACCCCCCCCCCCCCTTTTAGGCTAAACTGGGGTCATAAATAGCTGCTTTGGAGTTTGGTCACTTTTATCCCCTGATCCCTCCTCTCCCCCCCCCCCATGGGTCAAACTGGGGTCATAAAATAGCTGATTTCGAGTTTTTGTCTTATATCTCCTTTAATGTTGCTTTTATAGATTGAGAATGTATTAAGAAGTATTGGGAAAGCATATGTGGAGAGTCTAAGTAGCCGGTCAGTTTTACCACCCGACCCCCCCCCCCCCCATGGGTCAAACTGGGGTAAAAAATAGCTGTTTTGGAGTTTTTACCTGATATCTCCTTCATTGTTGCTATTATAGCTTCGGAATGTATTAAGAGGTATTGGGAAACCATATGTGGACAGTCTAAATAGCCAGTTAGTTTTACCTCCTGACCCCCATGTATGGGTCAAACTGGGGTCATGAAATAGCTTTTGCCTTTATTGTTGCTTTTATGCTTTCACAATGTATTAAAACCTATTGCAAAACCCTGTGGACAATCTAAATAGCAATACATACTTGCACACATGATTATATATGAAGTTATCAATACTCGTTACTGAAATGCTTTGTAGCATTTACACAAAATTTACTAAAGTTATATCCAATGTTGTACATCCAATGTACAACGCTTTTTCTAGCTTGTCTATGTCTACAACGCTTGTTTATGTTAATTAAAGAAGACCTTTGTAGGATTTTCCCTGTCATGATATCACTAAGGGGGTTGGTTTAAGTAACAGTACGGTACAGCTTTGTGCATTCTTAGCTTTACAGCATGCTTATTAAAACCACAAGGCATTTTAAACTCTCAGGGACGCTTCGCTTTTGTTAGCAAAAGCATTCATCTAGTTTAAATCAGGATTATTTGAATTTCTGGAAAAGGAAAATAGAAGTGTAAAACATTGGCCCCAAATTGAAAGTTATCAATTGGCATAGTCATATTTTATACTCACAATGTTTGATAGCCGCTGAATGATGTATCCAAGTGGTCGTTGTTGTTTTTGTAACTGCTTTTTTTTTTTTTTTTTTTTTTGTAAATTACATTTGTATTTTTTTCACTTTAAGAGTTTAACCTTTTCTATGTTTTGTGTTTTCTCACATCTTTTTTTAAATGATAGACTGAAACCTGGAATTGCATATATGTATAGAATATACAATAACTCAGTAAACTTAAATGGTTCATATTTTAGGTAATAAATTTTATTGTTATGTAAAAAAAATAGGTACAAGCCTAACCTTTCATTCTTGAATAGGGGACAGTGCAGTCCACATAAGAAATCTAACAATGCATGTAACAGGCTCAAATAAATGAATGGAAAGTACTTTCCTTCTGCAAAAGTACTTTGTTAAAACTGCAATCAACAATGTGACTGACTTTCCACAATGATGTAATAGTTTTGTCTAGCCTTGGGTGGTGTAACTATGTCTCTATAGCTTTTTTTAATTTCACACATATCACAATTTGGCTCAGAAATGAAAGTAAACAATGAAATCACCTCAAGCCAATCAGGTTTATTGTTGTAAAAATTTTTATTTTTGTGAGCTCTGTGTTGACTGGTCGTTTTATTTTCTCGTGGAATTGTATTTTTGCCCATCAAAACCCATTGCCAAAGGTACAATTAGCATGCTATATTTTTTTGAAAAGTTGTATGTCGTTGTCACAATGTATGTAATATAACTCAGAGAAATCTATGCAAGATCAACATAAGTAGCAATTTATGTAACCGATTGTACCTATATTGGCTACCAGTTGAATACCTCTCAACTTTTAAAACTGTCTCACTGTTTTAGAAGTTTCTTCAAAACTGCTTACTCTAGTTACTTTGATACTTATCTTTCTATATATACCAGTCTGTACAAGACAAGACCTCAAAGTAATTAAGCATCCCTGAAAAGGGCGCTCATTTGTTTTCGCGTCAGTTTCCTCGCCGCCGCATTATGGTCTCCCTTGAATATCTCCCTTATTATTGGAAGCTTGCTAACCATATTTGGCAGTTATATACCTTAGGTGTGGGGAAATTTTTCTACATGCTTAAATTTGACCTTTGATCTTTATCAAGGTCACATGATCAAAAAATAGTTTTTTCGGGTACACCCGCCCGTCATCGCAGTTCAGCAAAATCTACTGACCACAGAGGCTTGTAACTTCATACACAGGTTTATACTATCAAAAACGCAAGCTGATTAGATTTTGGGAGCAATCCGATGAAAATTGACCGATTTATGAGCGATTTTCTCACAGGTACCAATCAGAAAGCTTAAAATTCATGTGACCCCCCCTATTATCTTCTTAAGTATTGCATTTAGAGCCATATAATGTATTGGGAGGTAGTAGGAAACCATATGTGGAGAGTCTAGAAAGCAAGTCAAATTCCCCCCCCCCCCCCCCCCCCCCCCCCCCCCGACCTCCCTGTAGGGGTCATAAAATAGCCAATTTTGTCTTTTTCCCTTATATCTCCTTTATTCTTGCTTCTAGAGCTTTAGAATGTATTAAGAGGTATTGGGAAACCTTATGGGAAGAGTCTAGATAGTCGGTCAGATTTACCCCCGGACCCCCACTATGGGTCAAATCGGGGTCATAAAATAGCCGACTTTGTGTTTTTGCCTTTTATCTCCTTTATTCTTTCTTTTACAGCTTTAGAATATATTAAGAGGTATTGGGAAACCATATGTGAAGAGTCTAGATAGCTGGTCATATTTACCCCCGGACCCCCCCTTATGGGTCAAACTGGGGGTCATAAAATAGCTGATTCTGTGTTTTTGCCTCTTATCTCCTTTATTCTTGCTTTTAGAATTTTACAATGTATTAAGAGGTATTGGAAAACCTTATGTGAACAGTCTAGATAGCCGGTCAGATTTACCCCCGGACCCCCCCTTATGGGTCAAACTGGGGTCATGAAATATCTGATTTTGTGTTTTTGCCTTTTATCTCCTTTATTCTTGCTTTTAGAGCTTTAGAATGTATTAAGAGGTATTAGGAAACCTTATGTGAAGAGTCTAGATAGCCGGTCAGGTTTACCCCTTGACCCCCCCTCCACCCCCCCCCCCCCCCCCTTTATGGATCAAACTGGAGTCCTCAAATAGCCGATTTTGTGTTTTTACCTTATATCTATTTTATTCTTGTTTTGAAAGATTTACAGTGTATTAAGAGGTATTGGGAAACTTTATGTGATGAGTCTAGATAGCTGGTCAGATTTACCCCCTGCCACCCCCCTCCCTTTCCCTATGGGTCAAATTGCAGTCATAAAATAGCCAATTTTATTACGCTACAATAGCTTACCATGTGGGACTTAATGCTTTTCTCGGGTTGCCACACCCGGGGCCAACGTCTTAGAAAAAAAGATCATTCTTGTTAGCCACCGGATATACTGGTAGTTGTCGTCACGTGATAACTTCTGACCAATCGCCCTACTTTCTCGTTGGCCACGATTGACTGGTAGCAGTTTGTAAATATACAGACATATTCATTTATTTCTCAGTTTTTACTTATTGTTGGAGGCTCATATTTGCATATTTCTTTATATATATGCCATAGATCATTCTGTAAAATTTTAATTTTCACAGTATAAGTATTTCTTTGATTTTCGCGTGTTTTGAGTTTTCCTCGGTTCAGGCAATTATATTGTACGTCTTTTTATTGCGTATAAAATGTCGATTCACCAAGCAAATAAAGACAAACCGAGAGCTCAGAAATGCCGCCACTTTTGCTTCAGTTTTGATATACATAACTACTGCCCTACCTGTAGGGAGGCTGGCAAGGGAGACGACCCCTGTGTCACCTTTGAAACACCTTGTCAAATCTGCACGTCTTTCTCAGATGAGCAGTTACAGAAAATTCAGAACAGGAAACGTTATTTAAAAAAGCAAAAAGCGGCAACTAGTTCCAAAGATGATGAACTAGATCTTTTGGGTGAAGGCGACAGGGATTCCTTCACTGGATCCAATGCAGACCTCGAGTGTGCTACTGATAACCTTTTCACACACCCCCCCCCCCCCCCCCCCTCCTCAACCTCTTGCCTTCAGCTCCCTGTCCTTGAAAACCCCAGCCAAAACTGTTCCACCCACCCCAGGTACTGCTTTGCAAAATAAAATCCAGAAAAACCTTGTGAAATCCCTGGGCGATTCCTTAAATATACATATACAGCAGCAAATGGGTTCCTTCCAGGCATCCATGTTGGAAGCTTTTCAGTCACTCCGAGAGGAGTTGGCTACACAAAAGAAAGTCGAGGTAGAGTCCTCGCTTCTTGCTTCCAAACCTGGCTCGTCCAGTAACAATGCTGCCCCTCTGGATTTACCCCCTCCGAGATCTGGTACTAACCTTTCAAGCTAGGCTATGGATGCGGACTACGATCCAGCACTCCCTCCTCGTCTAGTACCCACTCAAGATTCCTCGGAACAGTACGTTGCCCCCTCTGAAGGTCATCCCGAAGAGGTCTCGTACTCTCACAAAAAACAAAGCCATAGGCAGCCAGTTGACCCGAGCTCTGCCTCGGACCAACTAAATGAGGATTCCGACGAACCTCGGATCCCTTCTTCTAGATCCAAAAAACACTCTGACAAGAGCAAACATAAATCAAGATCTAGATATGTGTCATTCTCTTCAGAGGAAGATCAATCCCCTGTAGCCAGACACAGGTCTTCTAAGCCCTCTAGGGCTCAGCCCTCAGGAGTAGCTTCTGATCAAGACCTCCCACAACATGATCCAGACCCCCCTTATTATAGGGAAGTAGCTTTGTCTGACATGCCCTCACAATACTCTGAAGAAGTAGACACCTTCAGGCGTATTCTTTCTCTCCCTGACCCCAGGGAATCTATGCCCAGGTCGTCCACTTTGGTATTAGGTCTGGATGATGAAAAAGGCCTTCAAGAGCTCAGACCTAGAGGTCCTTCCTCTATCCTTCCACTTAGCTCAGTTATCAAGGACGCCTTTGATAAATTCCAACATGACTTTAAGGCTGCCAATTTATCTGAGGGAAAATATGTCAAGCCTCCTCCTTCCACTTCCAAGTGGTACAAGGTGGGACAGCCCACTTTTCAGGACAAAATTCAGGAGTTGAATACGGACTTTGCTAAGATCTGTATTACTCCTAGACCTTCTGGGGCCCCAGTAGCCAGAGTTCCCCTGCCAGTTCTCAAGGAGCTGGAACTTCAGGCTAGACAAAATATCTCGACCCTCAACTTCACCACTGCATTTGCCAAAACCTCCTCTTCTTGCAATGCTTCATTGGAAAAATGCCAACATAGCATTAAGTCTACGGTCAAGAAGATTAAATCTCAGATCCAGAAAGGTGCCAATCCTGAGAAAGCGGCAAAGCGCGGATATGAGGAAGTAGCTGACTACTTAGATTTTTGGAACAAGACAGTACTTGTCCAACACAGGGCCCTCACTTGTCTCAGCAAATCTCTAGCCCATATTTTGCAGAAGGAATTATACTCTATGGCTAATACCGGCTTGCTCAGGCGCGAAGCCGAGATGACTCTATTACATCCACAATTACGAGAAACGAGACGTCAAGAACTCAGGAACTCGTCATTTTGGGGCCCTTCCTTGTTTGAGTCTCAACTAGTGAAGGAAGGTGAGGACTTCCTTCTCAAAAAAGGCACCTCAAAAGATTCTCAGGGTTTTGCACCCTACCAGAATAAGCCCTTTCTCGGTCCCCACAAGAAAAGAGGCTCCTACAGAAAACGCCCCTATGGGGGCAATACCTCTCAAAGCAATAACCAGTCCTTTCCCTCGGGAAGAGAAAAACCCAACTTCAGAGGCTCCAGGGGTCGTTTTCGACCCCACAATAGGGGAAGGGGCGTGGAAATCCCCCTTCCCAATGACTCCTCCAAAGCCTCACTCAGTCCACCAGTAGGAGGTCGCCTCCGTTCTTTCAGGAGAGACTGGCTAACAAACAAATGTTCTCAAAACGTGTTAAACATTATCACCAATGGCTACGTTCTGCAATTCCGTTCAAAGCCAAACTTGATCAGATTTCCTCTGATCCTGTCAGAGTACAAGGCCCAACAAAAAGACCAAGCCTTGGCCACTTGTATCCAGTCTCTCCTGTCAAAGAACGCCATCGAAAGGGTAGAAAATGTAAAATCTCTCGGGTTTTACAGTCGCCTGTTCCTAGTACCCAAGCCTCACCAAAGGTGGAGGCCAGTCATAGACTTAAGCAGGCTCAACACTTTTCTACACGTAGAAAAGTTCAAACTGGAAACTCCAGAGTCCATCAGGACCTCCCTGATTCCAGGGGAGTGGGTATCGTCGATAGATCTGTCGGACGCTTACCTGCACATCCCCATCCACCCAAGCTCAAGGAAATACCTAAGGTTTTGCTACAAGGCTCAGGTGTTCCAGTTCACCTCCCTCCCAGTTCGGGCTGGCCACAGCCCCCAGGTCTTTACAATGATCGTAAAGGAAGTGAAACTAATGGCCCTCTCAAGAGGACTCAGAATTCACCAATACCTGGACGACTGGCTGATCAGGTCCCAGTCTGAGGAGGAAGCCCAAGTGAACACTCAGGCAGTGGTAGACCTAACTCAGTCCTTGGGGTGGATAATAAATCAGGAAAAATCAGAACTGAAACCTACTCAGGTGTTTTCGTTCGTGGGCTACAAATACCACCTAGATTCAGCCCTTGTAAAACCCACTCAAGAGAGATGGCTCAAACTTCAGGATTTGATCCTACGACTCAAGTCAAAACGTGTTTCGACTGCAAGATGTTTGATGTCTCTAATTGGGTTGCTAGCCTCAACGGAGAAAATGGTCCCGGAGGGACGCCTTCACATGAGGCCCTTTCAGTTTCACCTCAAGGAGCACTGGAGATATCCTCAGTCGCTGGACAACCTCCTTCCCTGGACAGAAGCCATTGCAGCCCACCTAGATTGGTGGCAAAATCCCTCCAATGTGATGAAAGGTGCAGACCTTCATCCCAAAGACCACAGTATCCAACTCTTTACCGACGCCTCAAACGAAGGTTGGGGCGCTCACTTAGACCAAAATTCTACAAAGGGTCTGTGGTCAGATCGGGAAAAAAGGCTACACATAAATGTCTTAGAATTGAAGGCAGTCTCCCTGGCCCTTCGAGACTTCAAGGACCAGTGCCAGAATCAAACAGTGTTGGTTGCGACGGACAACTCAACAGTGGTAGCTTACATCAACAAACAAGGAGGAACACACTCAGCAGAGATGTGTGCTCTCCTGTGGAAGATCATGACCTGGTGCCATCACTACCACATAACATTGAAAGCCAGGCACATTCCAGGGTGCCTGAATGTGATGGCCGACCTACTATCCAGGTCCAACCAAGTGCAGTCAACAGAATGGTCTCTGCACCCACAGGTGTTCAAACAGATCTGCCAGAAGTGGTTCACACCTCATGTAGACTTATTTGCCACTCACCTGAACCACAAACTCCCTCTATACGTGTCTCCTATCCCAGATCCAAGGGTCTGGGACATAGATGCTCTGAACATAAACTGGACTAACCTCACGGCCTATGCGTACCCTCCTACACAAGGTGATCCAAAAGATCAGGCAATGTCATTGCCTGATCATCGTAATAGCCCCAGGCTGGCCAGGGATGCCCTGGTTTTGGGACCTAGTGCAGCTCTCAACAGAGATCCCACTGCAACTCCCAGTGTCAACGACCCTACTCAAACAGTCCCACAAGTTGGTGTTCCACAACAACCCCCAGCACCTGAACCTCCACGCCTGGTGTCTAGGAGCGGACAACTCCAAGAACAAGGCTTCTCTGTGGAGGTGGCAGAGAGAATTGCTGCCCCTCAGCGGTCTTCAACAAGGACCATCTACAAGTCAAAGTGGGCCCTATTTGAAAAATGGTGCAGAGAAAATTCGGTGGATTTCTCCACTCCATCTCTGAAACAAATCTCAGATTTTTTCATGTACCTGTACCAAGACTTAAACAGGCGCCCCTCGACCATTGATGGTTACAGGACTGCAATCGTTGACACTTTGGGCCCAACGGCCCAACATATTGCACACAATGCAGACCTTCATAGGTTACTCTCCAGTTTTCACAGGGATCGTCCTAAAAGTTCCAGAAATTTACCCAAGTGGAACCTTTCTGTTGTCCTTAACGAGCTCACCAAAGCACCATTTGAGCCCATGAAAGACACAGACCTCAAACATCTTACTCTTAAAACTGCTTTCTTGCTAGCCTTGGCCTCCGGCAAGCGCCGCAGCGAAATCCATGCCTGGGTCGCAAACAAAGTATCTAATCAAGGCCAATGGGAAAAGGTTGCCTTGTTCCCTTCTTCTGATTTCATAGCCAAAAACCAACTAGCAAGAGAAGGTTCTCAAAGTGTGTCACCAGTGACTATCCCTGCTTTGACTACCATTGTAGATAGACAGTTCAAAGAAGACAGGACCCTGTGTCCCGTGTGGGCCCTGAGGTTTTATTTGGACCGAACTAAAGACCTGAGAGGGTCTCGTTCTCTCCTTTTCATCTCCCTTAAGAAAGGACATACCTCAGACATCAGACCCGCTACACTCTCTTCATGGTTGAAACAAACCATTCTACTTTGTTACAAACAAGCAGATCAACAAGCCTTGGACTTGGTCCAAGTCAAAGCGCATGACATCCGGGCCTTCGCGGCCTCTAAGGCCTTTTACGGTGGGGTATCGGTAGACCAAATCATGCAAGCCTGTCACTGGAAAGCTCACAACACATTTACAAATTTTTACCTAAAAGACCTTACTTGGTCGGACAACAATATGTATCTGGGACCCGTGGTGGCGGCACAACAAGTCCTAGATCCTTCCCCTCAGACCAGTTGTCCTCGGAAAGAAAAAAAGGGGGGCACATCCGCTACAACCAAGTCTTCAGAAGTCTTTCCCAGGATGTAGGTATTCCTTTACCTTCAAGATGTTACGGGTAAGGTCATTTTATTCTTTAATTATCAAAGTAATTTCTATTAAGGACTTATTTAGTTGTCATTAATCTCATATTCAGGTTTTATGAGATGCCCAACCACTGGGTTGGTCAGTCACACGTGAAGGGCCCTTTGGGACCCTTAGACCTTGAAGTGAGCACTGCTGCACTTCCGTCCTACAATCAAACATCTAGACAGTTTTTAGCACTGTCTCTCATTTACTTAGGTTTTTGGCTCGTTACAGGCCCGGCTTTCGGGATCGGGACACTGTAAATGGGACTCAGACTGGTATTTCTGGCACTATTCTATACTTTTAATTCAAAATCTTAGAAAAAAATTACATATCTTCCAGTCTCAGCTGTAATCCCGCCACCGGGCGGTTGAATTCAGCATTAAGTCCCACATGGTAAGCTATTGTAGGGTAATAAAATTGAAAATTTTAATTACTTAAATGTAGCTTTTATAAGCTACAAGCTTACCATGTGGGACTTAGGAGAGTCCCACCCTGCCTCCCCGCTGTTTACAGCTGAGGGGTAGGTTTTAAAAATTTCAACGAGAAAGTAGGGCGATTGGTCAGAAGTTATCACGTGACGACAACTACCAGTATATCCGGTGGCTAACAAGAACGATCTTTTTTTCTAAGACGTTGGCCCCGGGTGTGGCAACCCGAGAACAGCATTAAGTCCCACATGGTAAGCTTGTAGCTTATAAAAGCTACACTTAAGTAATTAAAATTTTCAAATTTGTGTTTTTGCCTCATATCTACTTTAGTCTTGCTTCTAGAGCTTTAGAATGTATTCAGAGCTATTGGGAAACCTTATATGAAGAGTCTAGATAGCGTTTACCTCCCCCCCCCCCTCCCCTTATGGGTCAAACTGGGCTCATAAAATAGCCGATTTTCTGTTTTTGCCTCACATGTCCTTTGGCTTTTTGCTTTTACAGCTTTAGAATGTATTAACAGGTAGTTGGAATTCGTGGAGAGTCTAGGTAGCTGGTCGAATTAGCTCTCTGGCACCCTCTTATGAGTCGAACTGAGGTCATAAAATGTCAGGTTTTTTTTGCCTCATAACATTCACTTCTTCTCTCAGCACTGCATGTTTTTATTTTCAAAAACCTTCTTCTACTGTATATTATATGTCAGTGAACCTTTTGGGATGCTTAGTTTTTGTTAGCAAAAACATTTTTCTAGTTTGGTCACAGTTTTGCGTTTGATGCACCTAGTGTGTCGAATGGTCTGCCAGATGAGCTTCATACTTTCTCCTCTATTGTCTCCTTCAGGAGGAAAATTAAGTGTGACCTCTTTTTCTCAAAGCATATCCACCAAATAACGTCTTTGTTAATCCTCTGTCTCTGTGGTGTTAGCCTTTTTCAGTCTCCTTACCTGCGAGATTGAATATGGTTTTTGGCTTTTGCAACTTAGAATTTGCTTTGAATTGAGATTAAGCACTAGAAACAATTTGAATGGAATTAAATGACGATGAATTAATAAACACCAATATGTCTGTCCATCCATTCGTCTGATATAGCTAGCTAATTAAATGTTCCAACTGAGTCCTACAAGTGTCCATTAAAGTGTAATAGCTATTGTGAATTCTTAAAATTGCAACCACTTGTAATTGCTTCTTACTGCTATGTGCACCCAAAGAGAAAATTGTTGCAGAGAAATGATTGTGTATCAAAACAAGTCCATCTATTAATAATTACATGCAGACAATGCATTCATTTATTACCTGTACCAGTGTGCTTATGTTATTGTCATTATTATTTCATAATTTTGTATCAGATTATTATTGTCTTTTTATAAGAAAAAAATATATATACACATATTGGATGTTGATTTTAAAATATACATTGTTTAGCCCTATCTTGTGTCACCATTTCAAGTGGTTATGAAGTATTTTGTCTAATTTTGTTATTGTCTTTTATATGATTTTTCCTTCACAGTAATCAGTGTTTTAGTGAATATTCTTATCAATTTGGTGCTATTCAAATCAAAGCAATTTTTCAATCAAATATTGTATAAGTTGAAATTTTAACCAGAAGAAAATTTCACCAATTCCCATTAATTCCGATTTAAATTTGGACTTGGAATAATTGTCACTATCCTAGCTTGCTCGATAAAATAGCTGAAATTAACGTCTAGTAAAAAATTCCACTTATACAATTATCCTCTCTGAGTATATCTGCTGTAGCGTATGAGTATTAAGTCCAGCTAATGTAAATAGTTATATCCCCAGACGAAAGTCGGGGATATATTGGATTCAGGTCCGTCGCGCCGCCGCCGTAGAAATTTCCTTGTGGACGCGATAACTCAAAAATGGATTAATATTTTTTTTTCAAACTTGGTACACATGTTAAGGATGCCCAAAGGAAGATCCCTATTTTAAGGTGACCTTAAACTCCCAATAATAAAGAACTTATGGCCACCTTAAGGTCAGAAATTGCACTTTTGACCACTTAGAGCCCTCTAGGTCACAAACTATGAGGCGTATCTGGCTTAAATTTTACCTGAGAACACATTAATATATTCTTAGTACATGTGCCGAAAATCAAGACTTTAAGTTGAGGAGAAAATTGTGTTTGGGGCCCATAAAGACCCCACTTAGGACTTTTTTCCTAGATTTTTAACATATTTTGCCCTATAATTTGGAAGTGGTAATTCTGATGAGTCTCAAACTGCTCTAGGTGTAACTCTTATATGTAATCCTTGTCTGTGAAAAATTTAAAGGCTGTAGGTTTACCTGTTAGGCCGACTTGAGGTCTCAAAATTGCCCACAGAGACCCAATTTATGGACTTTTTGCCACCTTCAAGCACTGTAGCTTTCAAACAATGTCTCTCATCTAAGTGAAATATCATCTGAGAATATATCAATATGTTTTTCTTGTATGTACTCCAAAATTTAGGCCTTTAATAGACATTTAACCCCTGTATGAGGACCATAAATCCCCACCCGAGTGACCCTTTTTAGATATTTTTCACATATTTTGCCCTGTAACTTGGAAATGGTAAGTCTGAGAAGTTTCAAACTGTATTAGATACATATTCTATGTGTAATCTTAGTATGTGACAAATTTTAAGTCTGAAGCTTTAATTTGAAGGCCACATTGAGGTCTCTGACGGGCTCCCAAAGACCCAGTATTTGGACTTTTGCCACCTTTAAGCCCTGTGACTGTTAAACTATGTGACTGATAGGGCTGAAATCTCATCTGGGAATACATTATTATGTTCTTTTTACATGTGCCAAAAATCATGGCTTCAAGTAGACATTTAAACTGTGTATGAGGACCATAAACACCCACCCGAGTGACCCTTTTAAGACATTTTTCACATATTTTGCTCTGTAACTTGGAAATGGTAAGTCTGAGAAGTTTCAAACTTTATTAGATATATATTCTATGTATAATCTTAGTATGTGACAGATTATAAATCTGAAGCTTTAATTTGAAGGCCACATCGAGATCTCTAAAAGGCCCACAGAGACCCAATATTTGGACTTTTTGCCACCTTTAAGCCCTGTGACTGTTAAACTATGTGATTGATGGAGCTGAAATCCCATCTGGGAATGCATTATTATGTCCTTTCTACATGTGCCGAAAATCAAGGCTTTTAGTAGACATTTAACCTGTGTATGAGGGCCATAAACACTCACCCAAGTGACCTTTTTTGACATTTTTTTCTGTATTTTGCCCTGTTATTTGGAAATGCTTAGTGTGACAAGTCTTAAACTGTATTATATATAATTTTTGTTTATTATGTTTGTCCCCCAAAAAGTTTCAGCTCTGTAGTTTAATTGCTAAGGTCTCTTTAACAATTGTAAAATGCCCACAGAGACCCAGTTTATGGATATTATACCACTTTAAAGCCCTGTAACTGTCGAACTATGTGGGTCATAGAGCTGAAATCTTTGAATTTTTCAAAGGAAGTGCCTGTCTATTTAAATTTTTATTAATAATGTTATGGCTATCTTAGGCTTTTAAGTACTTATTTTTGTGTGTTATCTCTCTGCTTGCTGAGTTTTTAACTTTTTAAAATGAAACTGGTTAAACATTCAAGTAGGCAAAATGGACACTGTTATTTTCTGGTGAGCTATAAGTCCAATATTAATGAAATTATAGCCTTATGTAATAAAAATAGGGGATTTTTAACCCTCAACTAGCCCAGTTTTATTCAGTTTGCCTCAGTTAATTTTGACACAGTTCCTACAGTTACTAACTCATTTCAGTTGATAATCACATTCTTAAAATTCTCAATTCTGAATTATTATTATAAATCTGTTCTTGTGGTTTGATAATTTATATTTAATTCTGGGGGTATATAATTTTCCTGTTGGACATTCCTTATTTATATATTTGATTTTATTTTAGTGATAAGATTAACTGAGCTTTTTGTATTTGATTACCCCTTTTGTTTGTTTACCATTTGTGCTGTAGCACTCTCTTTGTAGTCCCCCCCCCCCCCCCCCCCCATCCACCTCTGGGACCTCCAGCTATTGAGTGACACTAAATAAACAAAGGTATTGAATGATATCAAATGAGAAACAAAGAACCAGACTTTTCAGTGGGGTTGCAGATCTTCTGTAACAGTGAGAGAGGTGTGGAGAAGGGGAGAGGGGTGGGGTGGGGTTGGGAGATGGGGTTTGCTTCATTATCTAATAAGACAAAGGGGAGTCAGAACTGAGATTGTGTCACATATTTAGGTTGCATATATATGGACCACATATATAGGAATTGAGGAAATGAATAACAGAAAAACAATGCAAATTCTAAAAATAATATAACAAAATAATAATATAAATAATATATAATTTTTAAATAATATTTTATTTGTGAACAAATATAGAAACAGATATGCGCTTTTGGGATTATGAATCATTTAAATACTTTGAAAATAGGTTCAGAGTCACCCTTTGCAGGAAGATTGAAAAGTATGATGAGTTGAGTTAGAAATAATATTTTATTTGTCAACAAATATAGAAACAGATATGCTCTTTTGGGATTATTAATTTGGAATGGACATTCAATCATCAATCATTTAAATACTTTGAAAATAGGTTCAGAGTTATCATTGCAGGAAGATTGAAAATATGCTCTGTTGAGTTATGTATTCGGCGTCTGGGGATACACCATCTTCCTTGGGAAGATATAAACTTAGTAGATTGATGTGCTGAAGTTCATATAACTTTTCCCAAGATTTATGGCATACAACAAATGGCTTACATAAAACATTCCCGATCAAAACCTGTGGCATGAGTGATGACCTGTCTGGGGATATGTTGGCGCCGAGTTGGCCCAATCTAGTTTTCATTGGTGGAGGGAGGTACTACTGTGCAAATGTTAATAACTTGCTTATAAAGCTTTTTTACAACATTTCACTAAAGTGATTGCAGTGAGATTTTAGCGTGAGATCTCTGGCTCATGAGTCAAATAATTAGACAAGTACATTCTTTAGCTGTCTACACAGAGAAACAGTTTGCCATTTAAAAATAATGACAAATATTTTATTGGATCCGTTTTGCATTTTTGTGCAGTTTGTTTTATGTATCAAATGGTGGTTTCTGGCTGTATCATTTTGAAATGTTAGAAAACCTTCCTGGTGTATATTTACTCATAAATAGCTTGTACTTTATGAAGATTGACAAAATTTTGGTTTAAAATTTTGCTTGCAGAAAGCTTTAATGTCTGGTTTATGCTTTAGTGTATAGAATTTTATACAATAATTCACGGTCACCTCTTGTTTTTTAGCTAAAAGTCCAAATATTTAAACTTTGCTAAAAATATATATCATGAAAATTGTGACTTCATTTATAAAATTTAAACTTGATTTTTTTTTATCATGTACAGTGCCATGACTTTAGTCGTTAACTTCCTAAAAAATGGAAAAAGTTTACTGAAAGTATTTTTGTATGGAAAACCATAACTTTAGTTTTAAATCTGTAAAAAGTGAAAGCCGACTTAAATTATTTTTGTGTGTGAGTAAGTAGTGAGATAGACTCATAAGATGAGTCAAGAGTAATAAAAAAATGATCTCATTGTTGATGAGTCCCAGACTATTTGTAATATACCATTAGATAGTTTATGTTTTTGCAGTATAAGTCTAAAACTTTAGAAAGGCACGCAACTTACAGTTTAAACCCAATCAGATACCATTTTTTTTGCAGATGTTCATATTTTTATGTGCTGATATAAGTTCATTCCAAAGATTCAAGGCTTATTATTGTTTTACCAGAAGTGTCAGCTGTTCAGCCTGTTTCCTTTGATGTTATACACTAAATTTTAATGTCAAGCTGAGAAACTGATCCCAACTATTTGTACTCGTCACATCCCTAATTACAGCGTCATTACATTTATTTGTAAAATCTGTAAACATAAATACAGTCAATTACAAGTGGCTTTCTACAAGACATTGTCATGACGTCGGAGTTAAAATCTAGTCTATGAAAACTTAATGTTTATAAAAAATGTTTTTACACTTTGAGACAGCATGACATTGAGTCAAAAATATGTTAAAATATAAATTTAACTAAATATATTTTGATGTAAGAAGGAGGGAATACGTGTTATTTTCAAATCTGCGAAATGGAAACTTTGCTCAAGCTAGTGTATTATATGAGGACATCATGAATCTAAATTTTCAAATATGTTCTAAATGAGTACAAAATGACTTCTTTAAACTGCTGTCAAAGTCATAATGTCATCATATAATGCAAACTACCATGTATTGTATGAATATACTTTGATTTTATGTTGTTGTATATATTTCAAAGGAAATTGATTTTTTTTTGTACAGCTGACAGAAAGCACGTTGAAACATCGCCACTTAAAACTAATATTAGGTATTATTGTTACCTTGAGTCTTGTAAATTTCAGAGTGTTTGTTTAGAGACATGATCTGTTTTACTGCATTTGGAAATTACATATAAAAGCCGGAACATCAAAGCATCGTAGTAAACTATAAAATGTCATACATTCACTTTAGGTTAAAACTTGTGTAAATTCCATGGTTGTGTGCTTTGGTTGTTGTATTATTACAATGGTATATAGTAAATATAAAATTTCATTAAATTATTTATCTTTAACTCAACTTTGCATCTATGTAAATTCCTTTAATGTGATCTAATACTTATATACGGTAGTGCTTAATCTCAGCTTCTGTGTGAAGGTTTGGATGTTGTTTTTGATATAAAACATATCCACCCTAGATTGTTCAACAAAATAAAAGAGAGAGATGGTTTTTAACAGGTTTGGTATTTAACCCCTTGACAGTCAACTCATGTGGTCATATATTTTAACCCATTTTATGACACTGTGGGATTCACTGAGAACTCTCCTCACAAGACTTCAACAGTTGAAATGGACATAAAATACCTTCCTTTTTGTCCTTTAACCACGTCATGCCATTTCCAATGTTTCCTCCATTTGTTTAACTTAAATATACTAAATAACACACATGAACTGTTTTTATGGAATTAATGAGGTGACATCATTACTCATGATTTGCCAGTTTCACAAAGATAAGTTAGCTTTGAAAAAAGGCCTAATGTAATTGTATCTCACACTAACTGGCTAATTTCTAATAAAATATGTTTAAATCAAACTAAACCAGATGTACTCAGAGAGAGCAAAATGCTCGACTCGATGTGATCAACCTTGCAATTGTTATAAATATTATAAACAATAAAATAAACCAAACATGCAAATAAATTTTCAGTGGATTTCTCCCCACTGAGAAACACATGTATACCTGAACACACACATCCAGACACTTAATAAATATTTTGTGGATATTTTTGTGAGTTCACAATAGTGTGACTCACTCTTTAGCTGACATAGAAATGTTAGATGATAAAATGGACAAAAAGTGTACTAGAAACCCAGTGTATATACAAGTCCATCGTGGTGGCATTTCCAAACATTTTGGAGGTTTACTGGTATCCAGAACATTAACCAGATGTTTCCTAAAATGTAATTACTTCTTTCTATGGCTGGCCCCTTCTGACTAAAAATTTAACATCAAAATTTGTTCATTACTTTTGAAGAAATATTAAGAAGGCAGCCAAAGTCATTAAATTACTTTGATTTTCATTGAAAATGGGACCTCTAAAAATTCATGATTTTTTTGTATCCAAGGTATGATCCAGATCTTTCCCAAAAATTAGTAACTTCTTCCTTTGGCCAGGTCCTACCCACAAAAAATATGAAGATCTGTTCATTGGTTCTGGAGTAATCTAAACACCAAAAACAGACAGACAGACAAATAAACACAAAAACATAAACTCCTTGTGGAGGTAAAAATATTGGTTAAAAGCCACTTCTTGGTAAAAATCACTCGGGGTAAAGTTTTTGTGATGGACTGTCAAGGAATTGAAAGAAAAAGAAAAAAAAAGAAAATGGAAACTTAAGTTAATAAAACTAATGAATGCACCACCCTGTTTATTATTTTTATGTTAATTTCAAGACATAAACAGGAAGAAATATTTTTATCTAAAGACAACAAGTATCACAAGCTAGGTTTGTGACCTCAACAATGGCAATTCCAGTGTGACAATCATGAAATAATGACATCATCAGAAATATTGATGTATGTGATGAAGAGAATCAGATTTCACTGTATCTGGCCAATTAAAACGAAATTTGAGCCGCATTGGTGTTATACTGTTTGAGTTATGAGGGCAAAGTGGTGTACAGACAGAATGACAGAAACACAGAGCACAATAACCTCTCTTCTCGTCGAGCATTAATAACCTGTACCAAACATGCTGTATCAGAAGTTTTGTCTTCTAACAGACCCTGTCAACTTTGGACTGAATTGTGATTGTTATAATTTGACTTTGGAATAATTTTTTCGGCTATATGTAGGATATAAACTCTTAAAAAGAAATATTTGCATATGATGCGCCTTCTTCAAATTTATATATACTTGTGGATGTCAAAATATCTCGATCTTTCCCTACTTTATTGTGCTACAATAGCTTACCATGTGGGACTGAGTGCTTTATTCAGAGGCCGTGACTCCAGCCAACGATTAAGAAAAATAACCGTTTGAAATTGGCCGAGTCCGCGGTTTAGTCAACTCTTTATCCAGTTTAAATAACATGAACATTCGGAGAGTGTGTACCTGCTCCAAGGCACATAATAATAAGTAAATGGGGAAAACCCAGATTATGTCATTGTCTTTAGACAGTGATCCAGATGACTCAAAATTTAACAGGGTCTAAGTGGGACCATAACCCTTCTTATTCTCTTCAGGAAAATCAAATCAAACAAACAATCTAACAGACAAACAAATGGTCATGAAAATAATACGTCCTTGGCAGAGGTAATATATTTAATCAAAAATTCATTAGTGCCAAATTCAAAGAATTTCAACTGGAATTTTGACGTGCCCAAAGTAGCCATAACAAGATCACCTGGAGAGCACAGACCTCCGCCAAGACCTGGATCCAAATGATCCAGACAGTGATCCAGATCACTCCCCAAATCTAATCACTTGTTCCTGGTCCCATTTAGGAAATATCCTGAAAATTTCATCTAAATCCATCCAGAACTTTTGAGTTATCTGTCTTTAAAAATTACATTTTGTGGATCCAGAAGATCCAGATAGTGATCCGGATCACTCCCAAAACTTAATCATTTCTTCCTTTTACCTTTTCAGACATATCCCGAAATTTTTATCAAAATCCGACAATAAGTTTTGGAGTTATCTTGTTCACAAACAAACTCACAAACCAACAAACAAACCCAGGCGAAAACATAACCTCCTTGGCGGAGGTAACTAGATCCTAATTACATGCACAAGCTGGTAGTAACAATATACAAACACAACCTAAAATTTCCCATTGCCCATTTAAAAATAGCTTGTGAAAACACTATTGAGTTGTCAGGTCTGAACACTGAATAAATTGCTTACTTTGTAAAAGAATTTAGTACTCTGGGAGAATTAAATTGCCCGATAACTTAAGAAGTACATAACTTAAGAAGCACATAAAGTATAGTGAGGGTAATTCATCAAAAGAATAACTGGATTGATGTACACTTGGGGCAGCTTCTAATAACCTCAGATGGCTGGGTGGTGTAGTGGTTAACATATTCACTTCTTAGGTTGTTGGTTTGAATCCCAGATATGACACTACAAGGGGAAAGTTGGTAATTGCTTACCGATGTCCAACATTTAGAGTGCAGACACTTGATCAACTAGTCTGTACTGGTTTCCTTTGCCCCAGTTAATAAAATCAAAAGAATGACTGGTCTTGTGTGTCATTCTCGAAAAGAGACAAAAACGGTAAGACATTGGTAAGGGAATAATATAAATTCCAATTAACATATAAGGCTACTAAGAACTGCATATAATCAAAAAGTTTGCCTCCATAGCTTGGCAAAATTTTAAAAAATGACCATAAATTAAGTACAAATTTATTTAATTTGTTCAGCTCAAAAAATGAAAAAAATATCCTTGCAGAAGCTATTTACTTAATGGAGAAATAAGGTTCAATGTCAAGTTAAATGCTAATGTTAAATTATCCCCCCCCCCCCCCAAAAAAAAAAAAAAAAAAACCAGACATGTAAAGAGTATCCTATTTAAGAGTGACAAGTGTTTCCTAAAAATCTCACAATTCTCACAAGTCACAATTAGTAATCACGTTATCTGTTTCAGCAAAGAGATCTTGTTCCAACTCTGGAAACCAAAGGACGGACTGGTTAAACCATCTTGTACAATGTACCAGTCAAAAACAGGCCCTTTACAAGACTCGCGACCATTTTCATAGAGTTTTAGGTGTGCACTATATTCTTTGCTCATGGTTTTAATTTTGCTATTTTCTTGCATATTTTTATCTCTTTTGTGAATCCATTTGATGGATGAAAAATGTTAACTAAAGTTGAAAATACAAATAATATTAATTTCTGGTACGTCTGCAGAATCCTCTTCATGAAAGTAGGGATACGGTAATTATAACATAAAAATTACAGAAGCAAAGGAATATGAGAATCTATTTCAGAGATACATGAGGTTAAGACGTCAACAACTTGATGAAGTGCTCACAAAATATTTAGCAAAGGTATAAATGATGAGTCAACGGGTCAACATAGATGACAAATGGATAAAAGTCAAGAGATAATGAATTCACAGTCGAAAGGGTTAAAATGACAGAAGATAAAACAAATCTTTGGTTGACCAAGTCGACAAATGGATATAAGTGAATGATAAGTCAACAAAGTTGATAAAATGTGCAATGCCATCTAGCTACTTATATAGTTATAACTCGACAGGTCACCAAATTGTGGCAATGAATTCTAGGTTCACAGGTCGACATAGTTAAGAAAATGATAGAAGTTGAAACAAATATTGGGTCGACAGGTTGGCAAAATCCATAAGACTCAGAAACAAAGTCAGCAATGTGGTTGATAAAGATGACAATATACAGTAGATCAACAAGGATCGCAGAATTCCCCTCCAAGAAGTAGAAGGACATATAAATGCGTGTTTCATGATTTATTTTTTGCAAAAAAATATATTTCTTAAGTGAAGGGGAGGTGGACTCTTGGTCATAACACATATGCTTTATATTACACATGTTTTATATTTCAACATTGGTTGATCTTTAATAATTTCTGAAAAAAAAGAAAGATCAATTAAATGTTTACCATTAAAAAATTCCAAACAGGATCACATGATGAACTTAGCTCAAAGAGAATCAACATCGTTCTGTAGAACCTTGATAATCGGAACTCATTGGGAGGCATAAGTCCAATGGGATGATTGAGGGAATAGCAGATAGGTGAAGGAACCTGAAATTCACTGTCTATTGGTTACCAAATGGGCGATAATAGAAGAAAGGTCTTATTTTACACCTGGGTGGTCATTGATGAAACAGTTTAATAAATTTGTGTAATATAATATAACTCACCAGCCAATTGTGATTTATTTGATTAATTTCAAAGGATATTATCACTTTTATTTAAACTATTGCACAAACTTGAGTTCAAGGGTCCACGGTGCGGCAGTGGTAACACACTCGTCGCCTCCCACCTCTGAGGTTCACGGTTCAAACCCGGACCTTATGTGGGAAAGTTGGTACTTGCTTTCCGATGGTCGGCAGTTTACAGTACAGAACTTTGACCAACTCTATGTACTGGTTTACTCTGTCCATAAGATTGCCCATTGTGATATGACCTATACAGTGCTGAAAGCGATGCAAAACCCTAAATAAATATATGAAATGTTTGATTAGGGTTATGCAATTAACAATCTCCCTGAGTTTTTCAATTGACAAAACGCATGATGTTTATGTAAAATTAAACGTCAATAATGCATGTACCAACTGAACACACCTAAGAAGTTAGGTATTTCTGTGGTCAGTATGCAAAATACTGTATTATCACTCGTGCTAGACCATGCATTATACACAAATGTCGGGAGACAAGGTTTCAGATCGGATGATCCAGAGATTTGGATTATAGAGGGCCGGGTAATCAAGGTTCTGCTGTATTTGGATTCTATCATGTTATCTTCATTGGATGTTCTCCCCTTATGTTCAGTCTTGGTATAAATGTGTAGAAAAATATCCACAGGGACGAAATTTAGAAGGTTTCTTTCACAGAGGTCCATATTTGGAATATAAAAACCAGAAACAAAGAGAGTTTTCATTGTGAGATATTGTGAGAAGAACATTTACCTCTGTATATTTGTACAGGATGCAAAATTATTCATGGAAATTGTTCATTATGGGATGGAAACCATTTGTTTTGATGACTGTCCTTGAAGATAAACAAAATCAATCTTTATGTATACATATCCGCTCTGTATAAGCCCCTGTACAAGCCGCACAGGACAACTGGTGGATAATAAAATCTATAACTTGCACCTGGCATATATCTCCTTTGGTACAGCTTGTGAATGGTAACTCATTACGGACAGACAGAGATTATTAAAATGGTTAGGAATACATGGCCACAAAACTGACCATAGACAGTAATGCCTAGATGCTTAATAAGTCTAATAACTTATGAAATACTGAATACCCTCACATAAGTTTAAGAGAAGTAAAATTGGCAGGGTACCATTCAAGGGATGAACGCAAATCCCAAAACAAGGAGAATATTTATGAATCTTAATCTTTATATGTTAAATAAGAGGACTGAGAGAGTGCATACCACCGCCAAGGCATGCAGTAAGTAAATAAAAAAAATCCAGACCTTTTTAATTTTTTTTTTGTATCCAGACAGAGAAAAAGCTCACTCTCAAAATTTAATGGGGTCTAAATTGAAGCAAGACCCATCTTCCATTTTTTTCTGTAACCAGGAAGCACTCAAACAGCATGCTGATGTATAGCCAGGTGGGATTTCCAACAATTCTGGATTTGTGTATCCAGGATAGGATAAGAGATCTTTCCAAAATTGAATTACTTCCCAGTAAACATTTTGGGGTTTTGCAAACATTTGAAAGGAAACCTTTGGCAATGGTTAAAAAATGATGGGTATGAAAACCATTTGTATTAGAATGTTTTTAAAACGTTTTATGTTTATTTGGGGTTTTACGTCGCTTTCAACACTGTACAGGTCATATCACGACGGGTAGTTGGAAGGGCAGAGGAAACCAGTACATATAGTTCGCTAGGGTTGTGTACTGTAAACTGCCGACCAACGGCAAGCAACTACCAGCTTTCCCACTTACGGCCATGACGGGGATCGAACCCCGGCCGCAGAGGTGGGAGGCGAGAGTGTTACCACTCTGCCACCGGGGCCCCTTAAAAACGTTTTATGAAACCGTTTATTAAACGTTTAATGATAAATGTTAGAAAAATGTTATAAATGAACATAATAATGTCTGATTAATAATGGGGTCAGAGGTCAAATTGAATATCTTTGTATGGTTGCCCACTTTATTGAAAATATTATTTTTATGTCTAAAATTGTAAGACAGAGGCTTAGAAACTGTGCCCCCCTTCAATTCTTACTTTTAGGGATTGCATGTAGGGCAATTTTTGACAAAGTCCTCTAAAATCTCCTATTATTGCTCACTGCCATCTTTGTTTGGACATGTTTGAAGGTGAAGGTTTAAAATTATAGGTTAAAAAAACGTTTTTGAAAGAATGTTTTTAAAACATTTGACAATCAATGTTGTTTAAACATTTTATGTGTACTGTTTATCAAACATTTCATGATGGATGTTTGAAAAATGTTTCCAGCAAAACCTTAATTTTTTCAGCTATTTTATAAATGTTTTAAAAATGTTTCCAGTCATACCTAGCTTCTTTAGTTATTTTATCAACGTTTAATAAACGTTTTCAGTAAAAACATTTATATAGAGAATGTTTATAAAACGTTTTTTAAACATTACAGCATAAACGTTTACTTAGAAACGTTTAGAAAACCACAGATAGGGTTTAATTAGGTTTTAAAAACATTTTGTAAACGTTTAAACCATTTAAAAACGTTTCTAATGTTTACTGGGTTCTTCCTTTGGCCAATCTCTACATACAAAGTTTCATACAGGTCGTTTCATTACTTTCCCAATTATGACATAGACAAACAGACACACAAATACCCACAAAACGAAACCTCCTTTATGGAGTGATAAATATGGCTTAAAATGTGAATTATGTTTATATAAGGATACACATTTTGAATGTATATTTTTATCTTTCAGTGACACAAGTTATTAAAGAGAAATAAACTGTTTTGCTAACTGTGGAATCGGTTTCATAACACCAACACATCACACTGAGGTTGAGTAATGACCTTATCTGGACCACTGAACAGGCTTCAGTTATATCTGGAGCTTAGATTGCATGGGTTTAGTCAATCATAAGCCTCTTATATTTGCCAGCGATGGTAATAACAACTTCTGAAGTGATGTCACTACAAATTATCAGATGGTGTCAGAAACATTGGAATTATTTACCAAGAACTTAAACATAGATTTAAACATTAAATATAAATTAACTAATAATTATTAAGACAATATTGACATAATATTATATGAAAAACAAAATTATTTTTACTTGATATTGCCATTGTCCCAAGTAAAGGGATCAATAAAAGTGACAAGATACGAAAAAATATTGTCTGTAGTAATTAATTTTAACTTAAAAAATTCAGGCAAAATAAGCTAATGCAAGAGGAGTTTTATAACCCGACCAGCAAGAAATACACCAACTCATTTAAAAACCCAGCAAGATCAGGGCAATAGGATATTTCTCTAAAATACAGTCACATTTTGTGTCTTACCCAAAGAAACAATCTTCTGTTGGTTTTAGACATGTGGTGGATAGAAGCTGTAACTCTGTTGACAATCTCTTGTATTTGGAGTCTAAGTCAAACAACAGATGAATCCTGCAGAAGCACACCTATTGTGTTGACCATTGATCAACC
The DNA here is from genome assembly GCA_964017235.1 of Sabellastarte sp. h YS-2021. Taxonomy (NCBI): domain Eukaryota; kingdom Metazoa; phylum Annelida; class Polychaeta; order Sabellida; family Sabellidae; genus Sabellastarte; species Sabellastarte sp. h YS-2021. Next base: position 148,260,916 of record OZ024931.1, read on the forward strand.
TGGTTGTATAGCTGGACAATTTGTCACCCATGCTTGTAGAGGACAGTGCCATTCTTACACACAGTATTCTCAATCGAATGGGCTCGAACGTCACTGTACATGCTGCAGTGCCATGGGTAGAACCGAACGGCGTATCCTGCTCAGGTGTAAAGGAAGCGGAGGGAGGTTAGAAGCGAGATTTTTTCAGGTGACACTCCCAACAGGATGTATGTGCAGACCATGCTCTGACCAAAGTGTGAGCAGTGTGCCAAAATCTATCAATCCAACAGATCTCCAATCTTCAGTGGCAGATTTTCTGGCATTGGCCTAGCAGAGACGAAAATGGAGTCATATGTATCTGGAACATTTGACACTAAAGTAACTCAATTTATTATAAAAGAGTTTTAAGTTGTTTACCTTTAAAATTTAAGAGAGATTAAAATATCTTGAACCAGCAAGTCGAGGTTAGTTACAAGCTTGCTTCTATTTTCTAAATGTGAACTGGTAAGATCTGAATTTAGTGGAACATTAAAAGAAGTGAACAAAATTCTTCTGATGTAGAAGTGAGCATAAATTATGTCATGGATATTTTATCTTGAATTGTGGGATATTAACTTTATCTCTCATATTCAGAGGATAAACATTATTTATAAGGGTGTTAAAATAATAAAAAATAATTTGAAGTGCAAGTTATTTGAGTTGATCAGTACAACCAGTAAGATATTTACATAGAGATCAACGCTTTATAAATTACAATACAACACAAAATGAATTGTTTGACAATTAGAAAAGTTCCTTCAGTTCATTAAACACTATCATAGCATTTATGATTGTAATAAAAACACTGTTTAATTTATCATATATAAAGCAGATTGTTCAGCTTCTTATAATGCAGCCTCAAACAATTGTGCAGGTATTGTTTTCATCTTTGGTATCAGACTGAGCACTTTAATAGTCATACGGCCAGGTGAGTAACGAGAAAGATTTGTGCAGAGTGTATATCAGAAACCCTTAGTTATAGGAGGTTTATACTCGGTGAAGACATTTTTGGGGGTGTAGGTATACAAATTTTTGTTGCGACTTTAATTTAACCTTTGACCTTGTTGAAGTGACACCAGTCTTTAAAATTTTGTCCAGGCTTATATATCAGAAATCCAAAGAAGTATACAGTTCATACCTGGTTTGGGTTGTAGGCAAGCAATTTCATGGTTGATTTGACCTTACTTTGATACATACATTTTCTCTTTCTTAAGTGTATTTGTTGATTGATGATAAGGGCGTAAAACCCCAAATTTGACATTGAAATGTTACTTTTTTGTACCTTTCCAAAACACTTTTTGTCATGGAAAACTTATTATCAGTTGAATGGTTCACCTCTTCTATAATTTGTGGTGCTAAATGCTATTTCCCAGACTGTGTGGTACGGGCATCTCTGATTGTATGAGTATAGGTAATGTGATTTGCATTCACATTTGATCAACAAAGTATTTAAACTGCTGTCTGATCCAGTACAGTGTTTTATCCAGAACATGCACCCTGCTGTATGTTATCAAACAAATAAAAACAAGGACAAAGGGGGTTTTGATCTACTAGTGCAAGCCGCAATGCCATCTTAGACACGAGTAGAGCACTGAAGCGGTCCCACATCCAAGTACTAATGCAACCCATTGCCACTTAACTTCAGTGAAGAGACAGTTACAGTCTCAATTCATGAAAGTCCAGAGACAAAAAAAAAAAAAATTGTGAACCCCCCATAAAAGAGAAAAAAGAACAAAAACAAAAAAACAACAACAAAGTGATCTCTAGAAGAGCGAGCCTTGCTGGACCTTGCACTGAAGAAACAAACAAAGAGGCGGGAAAGTGGAAACATGTTGTGGCTCTTAATAAACAGACATTTGAGAACAATACCCATAGAGATTACTGAAATGTGTTTGATATTATGTGTTACCCAGGGTGGAAGAAAGACCTGCAAGCATCTCAGTATGCAATAGTTGCCAAATTTGTAGCCCAGATCACAATTCCCTGTCAAAACAATTGTGTTGCCTTTATCATAAAACTGGAATTTTTATGAAAGACTGGCAACAAAAGCAAATTCTGAATCAGATAAATCCCATACCTGGCCTAGAACTCAGAATGTCAACCATCCAAGTACTAACACAGCCTATTGCTGCTTAACTTCAGTGATAAGACAAGTGCTCATCACGCTATGCCATAATTCCTGAAAGACTGGTGACAAAAATATAAAAGGCGATGTATAGAAGGGCGAACCTCACTTGATTGCAAAAATAAGGATTAATTTATTGGTTTTGAAGTAATAGTGACCGCAAACAGACAAACAAATAAACCAACCCAAGAGGTAATGAATGGCTGCCACAGATTGGAACATTAATGACTGACGAACAATGGTAATCATCACAAGAAATTCACAACTGGGACATCACATGCCTTGTGTGTTACTTTCCTAGTAACATTTTTAAGTTTTGCAAACGTTTGGAGGGAAATGTTTGGTAAAGGTTAATAAATGATGGGCTCAAAACCCTTTTATAAGAGGAGGTTTTCAAAACATTTTATCAATAACATTTTCAAACGTTTAATGACAAATGGCAGAAAAACGTTACAAATAAACATTACAATGTCTCAGAAATATTACTTTGGTTAAAGCTTGCCAATTTTAACATACTTTGTGCTGAGAGGCCAAATTCAACGTGTTTTAGGTTGCTTATCAATGAAAATATTATTTTTATGTCCAAATTTTTAAGATAGTGGCTTAAAAATGGAAGTGGAGTGGAATTATCGCCCACATATGAAAAACTGGCCATAAGGTTATGCTCAGCTTTACATTGGCGATTGACAAAGTCCACAAAAGCCCCTATTATTGCTCACCGCCATTTTTGCAAATGGTTGAAGGTATACATTCATAAGCATTTTGAAAATATAGGTACATGTGGCATAGGCTTTGTATTAGAATGTTGTCCAGACATTTGACAGACACTGTTTCAAGAACTCTTTAAAATGACGGGTGTGGAAGTCAGTTATTTAGTGCTTGTAAAACATTTTCACAGCAAACATTTGCACATCATTAACAACAAATGTCGATTAAATATTTTATGTATACTGTTTATGACACATTTCATGATAAATGTTTAAAAAACAAAGCATAACTTTCATTTCTTGAGCTATTTTAGAATTGTTTGAAAAATGTTTCCAATCAAACCTCAGTTTCTTAAGTTTCTATAACATTTAATAAATGTTTTTAGCAAAAACATTTATATATCGAATGTTTAACAAATTTTTTAAGCATTACGTACAGTGCGAGCATTTACTTGGAAACATTAAGTAACCCGGCATAAGATAGGGTTTAAAAAGTGTATAAAATGCCTTGTAAACCTTTACACCATTTTAAAACATTTTAAATGTTTACTGGGTTTGTTTAGTTTTTAATGAAGCTAAAATAGGAAAATTATTTCTGGAGAAGCCAAGAAAAAAAGTTGACTGATAAATTGAGACCCAATCCTAGAGTTTTGTTGTTTCAACTATTCTAAAATGGTAGGCTGCGCAATGACCTTGGACACGTCTTTTGCGCAGTTCAGGAATCGCGAATATAGAACGGTAAATAAAGTAACGCTATTGAATTCTACGTACATCATCCCTTCACGTAAAAATGTAAACAAATGACTCGCGGTAAAATATTCATCAAATTGTTATTTCTTGCTTTATTTTAATAAATAGCATATCGTTTTAAACCTTACAACAAATTGAAAGTATCTACAGTGACAATCTCTCAATATTTCATAAAAATTCTATGAAAATAGAGTGACAAAAATACTTAATTTTTTAGCTTAGATATCGCTATGTAAGTTTCACTGATAGAACAGCCAACATGGAGTTGGATTTGTTTTTAATTTTGCGTAAGATTTACTGCTTATTTTGACCAAAATATTAGTGTAACTATTTTAGAATAGGAATAAAAGACAAATCTGCTGTATTAAAGCACGCAGCCCTTCGGGCTTCGTGGCTTTAATATTCAGCCGATCGATAGTTTAAAACCATCATAAAGCACGAGAATATAGAAATAGACAACAATGAGCGAGTGGTTATAGGCGATTTTACAACGATTAGCGATATTAGGATCACGAAGGTGGAGCCTGAGTGATTCTAATGCTGCAATCGTTGTAAAATCGCCTATAACCCCGAGCTCGGAGTTGTCTATTTCTATTCTAACATGACATTTTAGAAGATCTTATAAAAATTAGAATACTCTATAAAGATTTTTTTATTGAGGGTGCCGTTGAATTATTGGAAGAGCCACAAATTAAGATAACCCTTTTCTTTGTTAAAGGTCCTTAAACTTAAGCACATGCATATCAGTATATTCTATATTCAAATGTAAGAATCCCTGAATATCATGTTTAACCATTATTTGTCTATTTAATGAAAAAATCTAGGCTTTTACTTCAAGTTTCTTTTTGCGGAGCAGCATTGTGAGCGATAAAATAGAACTGATGATGTCATGCGGGGTTTTACAGAGCAATTTTTCGTGTCTTAGCCAATCAGAATCCCGGACACAGCCGTGTCATGTCAGAATATGTCTTTTATTCCTATAGCAACTCACTCTGACAGTGCAGACCTAAGCCAAGCTAGCTGTGCATCCCCCACATTGTAATTTACCCAAATAGTCGAGGATTTTTCTAAGGACATGGCCTTTATCTCTCCCAAATTTAAATCACTTCTTTCTTTGGTCAGGCCCCACACACATACCAAATTTTAAAAAGAGATGTTCATTTCTTGCTGAGTCATCATGAACACAAACAAATAGACAAACAGATGAATGAATTTGTTGAAAAGTATGGCCCTCTTGGTTGAAGTAATTATCAGATTAAAAGCACATATAGGCCTTAAAAATGCTTCTTGAAGCATGTTAACTTTGTAACACATCAGGTTTTAGATGGGTTGTCGCCAAATATCTATTCTTTATTCTGAGTGTCTTTTTCAAGATTTAGTCAGAGTCCAATGAGATATAATTTAACAATATGGTGAAAATTCAACTCTAAAATTCATTTCAGTATGATACGGCTGTATCCACAATTCTGATTAGCTATATTATGTGTCCTATCATGACGGCTAGTTCTATTGACAGAGGAAACCAGTACATACAGTTGGTCAAGGTTTTGTACTGTAAACTGCCAACCATTGGTAAGCAACTTCCAACTTTCCCATATTGGGTTAGGGGTTTGAAAGCTTCAAAATTATTTAAATGATAGGATAAGAGATAAATATACATAGGTGTGTGTAATAGGTGTCACTAATTCTAGTTAAGATGCTATTAAAATCATCTATTATCACCCATTAGACTCGGTGAACAATAAAACTAATGTATGAGAGACATTAGAAAAGCTCAGTTAAGCCGGATAATTGGGGTTCGGAAAAGCAAGATTCTACTCTATAAGATTATATACATATATGCTACTCTCTCTGCTTTACCATATAATTTTGGTAGAGAGTGTATGAGACTATGTCAGAAGGATGGAACAGCCACACACTTGTGGCCTTATATTCAAAAAGAAGTTGTTTTACTCTTCATAAAAGATACTTCTTGCAGTAAATCAATTTTATATCATGTTAAATTAAGAAAAATCCCCCCAAACAATGGTATATGAATAATTTTACCGTGTCTAAACCTCAAACCATGGTAAAATTCTATGCATGCCATTAATTGTCGGGGATTATTCCTATAGTATTTGCTAGTAGGATTCCTCCTGGAGTATTCCTGAACTAGTTGAGACCACTCCTGCCATTCTCCTGTGTGGGTCAGTAACCACATGTAGCTTGTAGCACATCCTTGATTAGGATTTTAATGGTGAGCTCTTCAAAAATTAGAGATTCGCAGTTTTATGTGGGGTTGGATCTCCAACAGTCTTACAATGGGTTCCCAATCAACTAATTATGGGGATAATTTTGTTGGTCAGCCCCATTTCCATAGTTTTGTCATGCTGGTAGCAAGAGATATATTTTGAGTCTGCTGTGCTAATTTCAACGGATTTTGTAAATAGGGTATTTATCTCTCTACATGGTATGCCATCTCCACATGCGGCACCTGATGGTGTGCCTTTTACAGGATAAAACAGCAAGTAGAAGCTTTTGAAACCAGTAGAAATAATGTTACATTCATAACGGCAGAAATGTCTACTGTCAGTAAAGATGTTTTTTTTAAATTTATTTAATTCAATTCACATCAAAACCAAACACTTTTCAATTATAGAGGCCATATTTTGTGACTAAAATATGAATAAATATAAATGGAAAAAAATAACAGTTCTCAGTCTTGAGCTCCCTGCTTCTGTCGGGTCAATGGGGAAAATGCAAAATCATTTCTGCATAGTTAAAATGAAAAAACAAAACACTATATCTTAAATAAGAGGCATATTGCTTTACTTTAATGAAAATATGCTTCTGCAACATTTATTTTTTTCACTCAGACAAAATATTTAAAAGCATTATTTGGAATCTTCTGACATCGTCAAATCACAAATAAATGCACCCAAAACAATCTCTTTATAGTTTATGTTAAAAATACATTATCAGTAGCAGCTCACTTAGAAGAAATACTAGATGCCTCAGTAACCCAGTTCAGACCTCTGATCTTTCTACTATAACCTATGTGGCTTCAAAGAATCATAGCCAACTTGGACCTTGGGCAAGCCGGTGTAAACTCTGAAAGCGTACCCCCCCTTCATTTTATACCCGGGGTAGATTCTGCTGGCTGCCCAGAATCTACCCCAACCTCCGAGATTACCCCGGGGTAGATTTTGGGAGTCCTCCGAGAATCTACCCCCCTCTACCTGCCAACTCGGCCCCTTCTAAACTCATTCTCACAGTCTGCCCTGAAGCACACGGATTGTCCCGATTCCATGCATGTCATAATACCCTGTATTTCTGTTTAGAAATCTATCAAGCAATATACTGGTTGTCAACATGTAATATTTTATGTAATTATCATTTAACTGATTGTCATTTATGTTCCAGTTCTTTGTTTTCTATAATATGAATGGATAGGTTACATAATTAGTTTTTTGAATAGTAATGCATGGAATTATGATACGCATGGTATTGTGACAACCCGTGTAATAGAAATGTGACCTTTCATTTAATTAGAATGGCCCCAAACTTCCTTTAAAAAATCAAACCTTATAATTAAAACAGTTCTGGCATCCTTTCCAGGCAGACATTTAGAAGATAGTGTTTCATTAAATTATGACATGCATTTATAAAATAATTACTCATACATTTGATGAAAACACTCTTGTGAATATTCCTATTACCATGTTAATATAATTTATCACAATTATATATACAATTGAAATCTAAGAACAATGGTGCCTAAATTATCTAAATGCAGATATAAGATGAAGATGTGAATTTGAAGTTTCTTACAAGATGGGTCGGAGGTTGCACCAGAATGTGTCCGAGGTTGTTGTAGATGAAGTTGAGTTGGTTCAGGTCCGAGTTGACAAGTTTCCACTTCAAATTTAGTGGATGACAACATGTCTGGTCCAATGTGGTGTCAGCTATGAAAACACAAATTCATTCAACTTTAACAAGTACATATTTGCCTCCACCAAGAGGTTATGTTTTGTGGTGTTGATTTGTTTGTCTGTTTTATGTCTGCCTGTATTCGAGATAACTGTAAGTTATAAACAGATTGTTTGACTAAAGGAAGAAGAGATTAATTTTTTATATATCCAGATCATATTCTGAATACAAAAAAATCCTAAAGTTTATTAAGGGAACCCTTGAGGAGGTGGACATTCTGTGAGTGATTTAGTACATTGAATCCAGGAGAAAAGCCCACAGGAAAAAAAGGCCTCGATTCCCTCAAAAGCCCTCATATTTAAACTAGTTCGGTCCTGCATCTAGGTACCAGGCAGATCAGTCCTAGGGGAGTCCTATTATCGATCAGGAAAAAAAATTAGTTTGTACCAGCATGAGTTTTGTGTCCTGCCATCTTATTGGTCAGGCGTTATTCACGTGCAACTTTGCCCTTCCTTCTGCCATTTCAAATCTGGAGGGCAAGAAGGTGACATTGAGAAATAGAAATTTTACCCACCCATCTTTCCCTCCCCTTGTTGTTAATAATGTGCGTGTAAATGTATAGAACAAGATACTGCCTGTGTTTTCTTGTTTCAGAGCATTGTTTTTGTATGATGGATGTTAGGTTGATTATGTCACAGAGTTCATGTTGCTGCTCAGCACCTCTTTTTCCCCTGGTTTTTAAAGTTGGGTCAAGGATGACCGCCGCCCAGGTTGCATTAGAGACACAATAGTCTATGGGTACCATTTCCGTCAGTTGATTCTAGTCCCTTGTGGGGCTATATAAGTCTTCATGTGTCGAAGTCAGAGTGATTATACGTGGAGGTGCTGCAGCTGTTATGATAGTCTGCCATGTTGGCATGGGTGTAGGATGTCCGTACCTCGCTGTCTCACTTGGAGCCAGCTTGCCTTTCATGAACTCTATATATTCTGCATATCAAATGCATTAATTATTGTGTTTTAATGATAATTGTATAGTTATTTATAATGTCAGTGCATATGTTTTGATTATAATGCTCTAAAGCACTGTATTATCAATATTTATTTACTCGGTATACATATTAATAATCGTTTACACATATATTTTAACTACTTATATGATCAGTATTATCCATGTCTTTTATTGCCTTATTTTAATTATTCAATCTACCTATTTTACAAGGATTTATTGGTCCTTACAGTTTGTGTGATCTATGAGCTGAACTCTGTTATTAGGGGGCCATAATGCTCGGTCATTTACTTGTACATACTTGAGCTAGACGGATTACATGGGCCTTCTTTCCTCTGACCTTGCCAGTGTATCTTTTAACTTTCAACATACCTGCAAGCAAGACTTCACATCTTGCTTCACCTTACATTTGTCTGGGCAGTTAACTGGTTTCGTCAAATAACCTTGGATGGGTGCTTCTCCATCTTCAAAAAATTAACCACTTCCCAGCCACTCTTCCTATCTGGCTTACTCACATGTGGCATGGCTTTACTCCATTTAGTATAAAATAATTTACATAACCTTACAGGTTCAAAATTCAAATTATTCACATAAACATTAGCCATACTCTTTTCATGTTTTGGTTTACTTCCATCTAGTATGGCTTTCCTCCACCTTGGAGTAAAATTCATTATAGGGTAGCATACCCACAGTTTACATCTCCACCTTCTTTGTCCCATGGGGTCTATCCATAACCATGTAGTATTGATTTAGATACACTGTTTCCACTGGTTGCATGTTCTCACTCTTTACATGGGTTTGAACCCATGTCCCTACGGCTATACCATCTTCTGGGTCACCTCACACTCGTTTCAAGGTCAAGGAAATTGCTTGACCTTGCAACTAAATTTCACCTCTTTCACTTTGGGTTGTGGTAACCTTTCTATCTATCAAGGTCAAGTCGAATTGACTGACCTTGACCAAAATTATTCATTCTTATTAGATCTTCTCTGTGTGTCCCTGCAATCAGTGGTAGTATGAAACCAGTTCAGTAAATTAATTTGTTAGTAAAATAAAATTTAAATGTAACTTTGTTATGTGCATATTAAAATACATTTGGTAGATTGAACAGATATTTAAACCCATGCTTGTCTTTTTATGTCTTGGGGGGACGTACTGGGGACTGATGTACACCTCTCCAATAATTTTAAATAAGTCAACAGAAAAATAAAGAAGTTAAGGGGAATTCAAACCTTAACAGTAAAATGGTTAAGCTGCAACAATGGAGGTCACACATGCTGATGTCTTCAATAAGTGTTTGGATAAATTATAATACCTTTTCTAGTGTTATTAATCTGATCTACTGCTCTACAGGTACAATCCCCCTCTTAAACATCATCAAGTAAATCATTTAAAACTTTGATACGTTATAAACAAAACTAACACCAAATTGCTTACTAGACTTATGTATTGATGGACAAAACTGTGGAACATGAAGTACAATTCCATCTGTCTGAATTCAAGAAGTATTATTTATTTAATATCTGTTTCTGGGTTTAGGAAAATGTCCAAAATATTTTGTTTAGTCACTCTGCAGTGAAAGCTGTATTGAACACAGTACACTATTCAATCTCCAGCCAATACAGGCTTGTACATACAGGGGTGATAATGTTGTAAATTCTGACTTTGCTGTACTGAGCACATTGTAGCTTTCAAAAATACAATTGTAGAGAGACTCCTGAACAAGTCATTATAACAGTCCGGTAGACTAGGTCTATCAGAGCATTTGCAGCCATAACAGCTACATCTCGTCCTGATTATTTATGCATGGAACTAAAATATTATGACAGTTTATATATAACTTTGCAAGTAACATACAGTAACACATTATGATATTACATTGACACATTATGAAATGAAACAATTCAATTATGAACTGTCATGAATTTATGGCCAAGCAACACACTTATATTTGAAACCTCCTACTTCTTCCAGGTTTTGCTGTGAAAAGTCTTGCTAAGGCTGAAAAATAAAATATGCAGGCAATATAAATGGCCCCTGTGCTAAGTACTGTACCATCCGAAATTTCCACATATTCTGTGATATCCTCATGCTGTGAATATCTTATTGCAATGATGAAAAATCATTGAGATCAAATATCCAATCAAACATGGAAGCATGTTTAAACCATATAAACTTTACCTGTGACTTTGATATTGTAGGTCTTAGACATTTTGAAAAATTCCCCAAATGACATATACCAAAATGATATATATATATATATTCAATGAAGGTTTAATCTAATATGCTGCTCTGCGGGCCTGATATTTTGGACAATTCTTTACTTTGCATGTGTGTTAGTGCAATCACCCCTTGGTGATTGCGTGTCAGTCGGTTTGTACTAGTCCGTGTAATAAACTCGTCCGTCTGCTTGTGGGCCAATCATTTCTGCTGTTTCTGTTTCAACCAATCAGAAGCTTTTATTGTTTTACCTAGCGCAGGGACCTCATTCAGTGTCATTATATATCTAGAGTTTGATGAATGAACACTGGAAAATAAAAATCTTAATTGTTTTAGCTTTTAGTTATGGCTTTCTGTACATGTTGTCACTGAACCTTTTTCTTTCTGTCGTTTGTGTGGTCACGCTAGTGACGAAATCTCGTGTGGATATGCTTGCATGCAAAAAGTGCGGGACTGAACACGAAAAACCTACTGGTAATAAATGTGAACGGTTTAAAATGGATAAAGAAGAAAAGAAGGACAATACTAAGGAACAATCTGTTAAGAAGACACCAAAGAACAAGCCGTCCACGTCGGGGGCATCACAGGACAAAATGATGGAGCTCATGCTCGCGTCTATGTCATCTGTCACGGAAAAGTTAGCCGCGATGGAGGAACGTATCACGGGCTTGACAGAGAAATCTCACGACATGATACAAGAATCTTCCAGTAGCCGCAAATCTCGTTCACGTGAGAAGTCAAAGAAACGTGAATCTTCAGACGAGAGGCAGAATATCTTCACTACACACTCCGTCATACAATCTGATACAGGTATAGCTTATTCTAAAGTGTTCCCGGACACGGCTGTAGCATTAAAACACACAGCCACACCTGCCAGAGTGAAGAAACTTAAGAATGACGCTGACTTGGGAGTTGCTCCACTCTCGCGAGAACTCATTCCAACGACACCTTATTCGTTTGCTAGTTTGGCCACTCCGGCGAGAGTCACATCCACCATCACGCGTCCCATTCCTGCTGTAACAGTTTCTCAACACTGGGAGACAACGGGTGACCTACAAAACAAAACAGAGTTTCAAGTACAAGACAAACAGCCTCAACGTGATTTTAATCAGAACATTTTATTACATACTGACCAGTACGGGAATCCCGTTCAGGTCCAAGCTATGGTTGAACCTACAGCAGTTCCCGTGCAGCCAGAGCCAGCTTTCTTTGAGAAACCTGCAGAAAGTGTTAACAACTCGCAGTCTATTGATGCGTTGAGAGCCAACCCCATGATACAGAAGTTAGTGGAGGAGAGAGTGGCAGTCCTCGAGAGTAGAATGAGATCTGAACTTCAACAGGGTACGAGTCACAGACGCAAGAGTGGACGTTACAACATTGCAGAAACACCACATAATGCCCCCCATCTAAGATGGCCTAACGAGTCTTGTTTCACAGGGACACAAAGAAAACGCACTCCGTACGATGACCTCTCACTGGGTCAATTTGTGGGGGGATACATTAACAATGTTCTTGATGTACAGCATGTAGAGACAATGAAGCACATGCTAACGGAGTTAGGGGAAGTTGTGAAATTAGCAGAAAACCTTTCATGGCCAATCGCAAGAGGTGCGTTCGCAGTATCTATGCACAAAATAGAGGAAGAGGCTATCACATGGGCAGACCGTCGTGTCTTGGCAGACAATAGATTGACATATTCTCAGTCGGCCGTTTTTAGTGGGAGTGTTACTATGTCCCCTAGACCACCAAACTCACCTCAGATTGCTGGGGGGACGAAAAAGATCGTTTGCAAATGGTACAATGAGAATTCGTGCCCTCACAACCAAGACCATTATGACATTACAGGGACGACTCTGTTTAAGCATGTATGCATGCATTGTTTTAAGAACTTGAAGCGTAATAACGCACACAGAGAATCTGATTGCCTCAACAAGAATCGAGTGTTTACCAGTGAATAGGGACACACCGGCCGTACTCTGCATTCTAATGACTATGACTGTAAATTTGGTGATGGGTGTTTGGCTGGGGTCCACCCCAATAATATTATTACTTATGAAAAGTGTTCTGCTCTTATTTGTAACGTCTACTCTTGTGTTTTAAAAATTCATGGCCTTGGGCCATACAATAACCTTTATGATAGAAAAGTTTCACACTTTATTGGTGCACCATTAATATCATGTAATCTCAGTCACATACTTTGTGGTGTGCCCATTATGTCGGATAAATCACATGTTGTGCCTATGACGGGCCACCAGGAGAGCTGGTCTCCCGAGTGTAATGAGAATAACATTAAAACTTTGTTTGACGAGAACTTGGGTTTTGTTACTGAAAACACCGACTTGTCGGACTTACCTTGTGACCTACCTGTGAACATGAATGATCCTATTGAATATCTCAGGGTCGTTGATCTCGTTCTGGCCTCAGGTCTTCCCAATTACAAATCTGCTAGGATCCCTCTGCCTTCAGGTTTTAATTGGGACTACATAGAACAGCAAATACAAGATTACCATGATAAAATTGTCTTAGACTATATCAAGTTTGGCTTTCCACTGAGTATAAACCCTGACTGCTCCATTAGATCTAACGCAACTGATAACCACTCTTCAGCTAAGGCATATGGGGACGAGGTCACCCAGTTCATACAAGAAGAGTTAAATCACGATGCGTTACTTGGTCCTTTTGAACAAATACCGCATCCAGCCTTTACTTGGTCTCCCTTGATGACACGCCCCAAGGGCACTGGTCGTCGTATCATCTTGGACCTCTCTTATGGTGATCACTCCCTCAATAAGGCCACAAATAGAGAATGCTTTGATGGTAAACCTTTTACCTTAAAACTGCCGTCACTGGACCACTTAATATTAGATCTTGAGAAATATGGTCCGGATGCCAGACTATTCAAGCTTGACATTTCTCGCGCGTTTAGGAACGTGAGAGTTGACCCAGCAGACGCCATACATCTAGGCGTCATGTGGCAGAACAAATATTATATTGATAAGAACCTGGCTTTTGGGGCTGTCCATGGAACAGCCATTTTTGAAAGAGTTTCTAATCTCATTCGCTTTATCTTGGCCAAGCAGGGTTTCAAAGTACTGAACTATATAGATGACATTTACGCAGTTTGTCATAAAGATACAGCTCAGGCAGCATATGAGACCTTGATTAGCGTTGTTGAGAATATTGGCCTCCCTATTAACATTTCAAAGCTGTTCCCCCCTTCTACAGAATTATCTATATTAGGTATTGTGGTTAATGTTAACACCAGAACATTTAGCATACCAAACGATAAGTTGGAGGAAATCTCGTCACTATGTCACGAGATGTTATTGAGAGATCAAATGTCTAAGCGTGAGCTACAGTCATTATTGGGGAAGCTGTTGTACGTCTCTAGGTGCGTGCGAGGATCTCGTATTTTTCTAAATCGCATATTACAGCTACTGCGGGATCACCATAGTAGGAACCGTATTATGTTAACGCGAGAATTCCATTATGACCTGCTGTGGTTTCTCAAGTTTTTACGGTCCTTTAACGGAGTAGTGGTCTTTAGGCGTGCCAAGGCTTCACAAACAGTTTTCGTAGACGCAACTCTCACGAGAATTGGGGGAATTTGGGGCTCTCGGGCATACTCAGCTGAGATCCCGCCTAACATCTCGTCCGAGACCTCTATTACCCAGCTGGAGATGTACAACATTGTCGTAGCATTGAGACTGTGGGCACGTGATTGGAGTAATAAAATAATTTGTATAAGGTGTGATAATGAGAGTGCGGTGTCGGTCTGCAATTCTGGTAAGACACGTGATAGTTTCCTCAATTTATGTCTGTATGAGTTGTGGTTACTAGTCTGTAAATATAATGTGGATTTACGTGTACAACATATTAGGGGCACAGACAATGTGATTGCGGATGCGTTATCCCGCAACAAGTGTGAAAAGATAGGTCCAGTCACTTGGGAAACAGTAACAGACAGTATGTTATACATGTCTTTGTAGGAGTGCCTGTGCAGTCATACCCCTTGCTGAGGCAAGCACTGGCCAGAAGAGATCAGGGAATTAGGAAACACACTGCTAATCAGTATGACAGACAATTCAAATTGTTTTTAGCCTTCACCTTGTCAAGGAAAATTATACACATGGACTCCATATCTACCTTGTTACTGTTCTTGGAATTTCTGGCATCTAACGCTCTTACATACAGAGCGGTCATGAATTATATGTCAGCCCTAAAATCCATGTTTGGGAAATATGGTTGGTCCCCCCTGGCCTTTGAATCCCCTTTGGTTAAGAGAATGCTAAAAGCAATCAACTATACAGTCCATAACCAACCTACCCCTAGAGGCCTCTTTACTCTACAACAAATTCGTGAGATATCACGTCTCTGCGAGATCTATGAGTCCTCTTTGACATACCGAGCTGCCTTCTTGTTGGCCTTTTATGGCCTTCTCCGCATTTCAAACATTGCCCCTCCATTCGCTAAAGCATTTGATCCAGCAAAGCATTTACTCAGACGAGACGTTACTTTCTCGTACCCAGGCACTCACATTGCGTTAAAATGGGCTAAGAACTTGCAAGCACCTGAAAGAACACACACAGTCAAGCTTCCACGGGTTCGGGATCCCATGTTGTGCCCTACACAGACCTTGCAACATCTCTTAAGCAAACGTGCGTTGAAACCCTCTGATCCGTTGTTCATATTGGATGACTATGCATTGTTATCACAATCTCACCTCAGGAGGCGTTTAGCTACTCTCGTTCGTAGTCTCGGCCTTCCCATTACGGGATTTGGCTTTCATACATTCAGACGTTCGGGTGCCACCTTGGCTTATGACTCTAACATCTCGCTCACGGCTATCAAAATGCATGGAGTGTGGAATAGTGACGCGGTCTGGTCATACATATCGGATAACACATCACAATCATTACAGGTCCCCCTCGCTTTCCAAACGTTAGCAAATGCACTACCATAAAATGCTGGTTGGGCTTGGGCTTTTATGTATATGCGTTTTGTACATCTCACTCCACACTCTAGGTCTCGTTTGAGATCTCGTACACATATACTTGCTAATGTGATAGAAACTAATAAACGTAGTTTGCCCAACTCTCGTTTATCTTTCTTCATTGTTCTTGTCCTATCAGCACGGCTTGCAATACTGACTGTTAGTGCAATCACCCCTTGGTGATTGCGTGTCAGTCGGTTTGTACTAGTCCGTGTAATAAACTCGTCCGTCTGCTTGTGGGCCAATCATTTCTGCTGTTTCTGTTTCAACCAATCAGAAGCTTTTATTGTTTTACCTAGCGCAGGGACCTCATTCAGTGTCATTATATATCTAGAGTTTGATGAATGAACACTGGAAAATAAAAATCCCCGTCCCTCCCTCCCTCATTGTATAATGTGTTTTAACAACATTTTAGTTCATGTGTAATTTTAATGTGAACCATACAGGTGTTATGGGCTTTTATGTATATGCGTTTTGTACATCTCACTCCACACTCTAGGTCTCGTTTGAGATCTCGTACACATATACTTGCTAATGTGATAGAAACTAATAAACGTAGTTTGCCCAACTCTCGTTTATCTTTCTTCATTGTTCTTGTCCTATCAGCACGGCTTGCAATACTGACTGTATGTTAAATCTGGAAGAACAAGTATCATGAATCTTAGACAGTTCTTAAGAGTAATGTCAAATCCACTTCTTCCGTGAGTTACTTAATCATCTCACTAATAGCTGCATGACAGTTGAAAGCACCTGCTGTTTTTCTGTCGTGTGTGTGAGGGGTTAATTAAGTCAATAACAGGCCACATGGTGTTTTATTTATGGCATATTCTGACGAAAACAGAAAGAGGCTATTGTCTGCCAAATCATCACCACTGTAGGTGTTGATATAGTAAGAATGGCAATTCCATCTCCTGATACAAACAAGTGAGAATATATTGATTAAAAGCTAATATTTCAGCCCTCTGCAGAAAGAATCTGAAAAAACATCATTTTTACATTTTTTAAAAAAAAATTCGAGGTAAATATATAAACAAATCTTTAAATCCTTTTTCAGAATTTGTTTGGGTTAAAAATATTCATTAAATGTGACAAAGAGACAGCTTGGAAATCTCCTTTTTTTCTGTGTATGTATCCATTATATGTTAGTTAATATGACTAGGATCATCTTACTTAAAAATGTATTGGACTTAGTGGACCACCAGGAAATAGTCCAGTCCATTATGTTTCTGCAGTAATTTCCCATCGGGAAGTCTTAATGGTGTTACAAGGTCTACTCGTAAGGTCACCTTAATTCTTTGTGAGTTTTTCTTACAATAAGTGCACATTACCAATTTTACCAAGTTTCTCTTCTGATGAACAAAATTGCAGTAAATTGCTTTGAGCTCCAGCTTTTAAAAGAATTCTATAGACATAATTTTGTCATAACTTGATGTAGCAAGCTAGAGGCTAAGACCTTCATCCTTGGCAAAGATAACATCAAGGCTAAATCTATTGGGGCAAAAACATGGTTATACAAATACTGAATCACGTGTAAACAGTGTTAAGTAGCAGCCTCTATACCAGTGAACAGAGGATAAGGGTGTATGCAAACAGGGGGCTAGATCTCCTTATATGGAAATGTCTATTCCTTATTTATACTGGGTCTTACTCATTAAGCTTTTCAGTACATGGAGAGATTCTCACTGGATCTAATGTCTGGCTTTCATAATTAGTGTCTTTTTGTGTTCAGTTTTTATCTTTTCATAAAAGTTGAAAATTTTTCAACCACGGATGAGGTTTGACATCTCCCTCTGAAGATTGGTTAACTCAATCTGTGATTAGTAATCTGATGAATGATCAACAGGAATAAATTTACATCAGTGAAGAAATGAATAGGTTGTAGACTAGACAAATATATCCTGCATTGCTGTGTAAACTGCAATATTTATGAAGAAACTTGATTCCAGAAGAAATATGGGAAAGGGCTCCAAGAAACCAACACTCACAAGACAAAAGGATATATCCAGATATATGACCAAGGATCCTCTATCTATGGATGATAAGAAGGTCACCATTGTTCCTATTTTGGTGAGTACAAACGTACTTTGTTATTTTGTTGTCAGTATCAGTAGTTTTAGTCTAAAGTAAGTTAGAGGGCTACTCAATATTGGTGAGTGGATTAAGCTACCTCATTGGAAAAACTAAATCGGTCGTGGTCCAAGGATGAGAATGGGTGGATTTTATTATAGCCTTCTGATAGCTTTCTTAGTGACATAGTGATTGGTTGTTGAAACCATCCAATTGATTCCTGAAAATAATCTGATCAGTTCCCAAATCTTCCTCAATTGTTACAAACCTTATGAAGACCTATACAGCCACTACAATCGCCTTCAGATCACAAAGATTGCTTCAGGAACATAAGGATTGCTTTTAAGTAGCTTAATGATTAAGTTCCCAAACACAGTGTCTGATTGTAGAGAATTGCAGAAAGTTTATGATAAATTCAAACAGTTTGAGTTAATTGGGTACACACACAATTTGCTCTCCAACATTTCAGATCTTTAGTCACTGGTCCTGAGCAATTTTGAAATTTTATCATTGTCATTTACTAACCTCCCAAATGAAAAACTGACCCCCTGAACTCTATGGAAGAAATTATTTTTTAGGATCATAAAGCTATTGGGTAGGGGGATCAGCATAATGGAACATGGGTCTTAGAGAAACTAGTGACTTTCTAATTACATTAACAATTGCCAAACTGTTATATAATGAAGCGACAATTCATAATCAGTGATCATGGTCTATCAACTAGGAATTCCACCTATATATGGGCAAATTGTAAACTTAATCTGAAACAGCACATATTCAACAATAAATAAGATAAATACAAATACATAAAATATCTAGTTACATCTCTCCTAATAAGCAATAACATTTGGATTAACTAAAACCCCTCTTATTATGCTAAATGGGTAATGACGTAATGACATCTGCCTTTAAGTTTTCCATTACGTTTGTTTGTCCGTATGTCTGTGTGTATGCTTGATACCAAATTATAATATGCATCTTAAAGAAGCTTTCTAAGCTAATGGGACCTAACCAAAGGAACAAGTGGTTACATTTATAAAAATATCTGGATCATTCTCTAGATGCAGAAAAAAAATCATATTTTTCCATGACTTTGGGTTTTCTGTTGAGATTACATCAAAAATAATAGAAAAGGTGAAATTGGGTGAAATTAAACTACATAGGGTAACTCAGGTGGCTTGTCCGAGGTTTTGTGTTCTACGAGGGCTTTCTAATTTATGAATGCAAATCATGAGCAGGGAATTGTAGACTTATAGGTATTTGTGAGGGTGGAGCAAAGGTAAGATACAAATATTCTGTATATAACGTAGAGATAGGTCAGTGCCAAAAATGTGTACAATCAGTAGGTCACCAATGCAAAACCCGTACCAATTTCAGGACTCCGCGTTTAGTACACCCCAATGAAACATGGACCCTTTCTCTTAATGACATCAATCTGAAATTACCAAAATGCAAAATACTATGAGGTAAATGTGTATAATTTCATCCGATTTTTGATTTATTTTCAATATTGTAAGTTTTCTTTCCATTTTATGTGTTGACAAGTGAGATTGAGGTTATAAAGTCTCGTAACCAAAACATGGCCGTTCTGCTCAATGTATTGCTATAAAAGTCACAAAGATATGGTGATAAAAGCTTGTAAGTTCTTCAGATTTGGGGTATGTTTGTAAAATTTAAATTTCCTTCTACTGTATTTGTTGGCAAGCAAAATGGCGGTTTTAAAATCTCATCACATCATTTCAGTTAAATGCTCTCGATACCGAGATGCCTGGCCTACCAATCCATCCCTAATATAAAGACAGCAATGACTGGTATGTCATTGCCAG
This sequence comes from Sabellastarte sp. h YS-2021, assembly GCA_964017235.1. Classification (NCBI taxonomy): domain Eukaryota; kingdom Metazoa; phylum Annelida; class Polychaeta; order Sabellida; family Sabellidae; genus Sabellastarte; species Sabellastarte sp. h YS-2021. The sequence goes on from OZ024931.1 coordinate 148,280,537, forward strand.
CTATACTACTCAAGGTAATGGTAAAAAACATATATTCTCATCTGTAGGGCCAGTGTTGTATCGCTTCTTTTCTCTGAATGTGTGGGTATGTTTGCTTTATTATGATAATAATTTATATTGTGACGTAAATTCTCTGATGTACTTGGTGCACAAATGACCTGTATTGAACATGTATGCTGAGCACATGATCTCTTTATTGCAGGACTTCAAAGCACTATTTGACCAATCCAGACTCCACATACAACCCAAGCTCTCTTGTGACTGACATTCCCCTAATTAAAAGACAGAGGGTCAGGGATGACCACTTATCAACTACTCAGGGTTTTTTAACCGGCCACTGGCTGTAGGACCCAATAAAGGAGGACCGCCACGTTAAGGGGTCATCTGAGTTAAGGGGTCATCTGAGACAGATATACAGTGGCTCGGATGACCACTTTAAATGGTGATCCTCTGTCATTGAGTCCTATCCCCAGTGGCAGGTTAAAGAACCTCAAGGACGTTGATAAATGGTCATCCTTGAGCCTGTGTCTTTCAGTTAGGGGAATGTCAGTAACTTGAGAGTTGCGGTGTACTTGTGCAGTTGGATGGGTCATATAGTGCTTTGAATCCTGTAGTACATGGAGATATTGCAAATAAATACGATACAATGCAATTGTTTGAGTTTGAGATATAGATCTAAAAATGCCTTTTGGGATCAACTCTGAACTGAACAATTGTTTCATTTACATTGTACAACTACATACTTATTTCTATTTGCCCATGTGGCCAGATGGGCATAGTCTATATACATGCTTGATATTGACAGTCTGAATGTGAGAGGTCAAGTGAGCTGGATAACCAGTATTCATAGGCTACACTTAAAATATTTACATCATAAACGGGAGCACTTGGATAGTGCATAGTTACGCCAAAGGATATATGATTTAAAGAAAAAAACACTGCTCAGTAACAAATGGGAAAATCCCGATATATGATTCGTATCACTCAAAATTTAACAGGATCTAAGCTGCATCAAGACCCATCTTCTCTTTTCTTTAAGGAAGACCAAACCAGTAGTATTCCCATAGTCCTGAAAACAAACAAACAAACAAACAGACAGACAGACAGACAGACAATTAAATGCTCATGGAAATAATACCTCCTTGGCAGATGTAGCAAATGTACATGAAAAGTGCTCACAGGGGTGAAATTTACACTCTGTATTGCCTTGAGGCTCGAATGCCGATCATATACACAGTTGGGGTCAGTACCTCACTCTCACTTCAGGATTCTCCATAACTAGTGTATTCCTGCTACATTTAGGCTATGCATATAATACAAAGTTGACGTCAGAGTCCCTCCAAAGAGTGTCAATCTTCACAACTTTTTAATTTTTTTTTATCTTTATAAATGCTTATGCTATACATGCTCGTCAGTGATATTTTTTGTACTTAAGACAGTAGCATTATATCAGAATTGCTTTTAGTCAATGAAAGACATGCCTGTTAACTGCTCAACTAATAATTAAACTATAACACCATGCAGTCATACATTTAAAAGCTAATGCCAGGCCCAATATTTCAACCCCAACCCAAGGGTCATAAGTTCAGTGTAAGTATGTTTCTCACTACTTTATTCAGAATCCACAAGATAATGTAAGATGCAATACTTAAGTTTAAGGTATCTGATTTATTTACTTATTCGGGGTTTAGCGTCACTTTCAACACTGTATAGGTCGAATCACGACGGGTAGTTTTATGGGCAGAGAAAACCAATACATACAGTTGGTTGAGGTTCCGTACTGTAAACTGCAAACCATCGGTAAAAAACAACCATCTTTCCCACATAGGGTTTGGGATTTGAACAGACGTCCTCAGAGGTTGTGGATGAGTGTGTTACCACTGTGTCACCTTGGCCCCTGGTATCTGATTTAATTCACTGTGTATGACACGTGGCAGAGTGGCTAAAATATTAAATCATTGCTTTAATTATCTGGTGTAACTCCATAACAACAGCATACCTAACCATTATATCAACAATACAATACTTTTAATTTCCTGATGGTAAGTCAGCCAGGGGATATTAATCATCAAACGACATCAAAGGACACAGAGCATTGTATACAATATGCAGGACTGCTCACACAGAAAATTGTTTGAAACCAGTAATGGGGTCCTATTATCACAGTTAACTACATCCTGTGACCTTGGCTTACTGTATCATGTGATAATTGTTTATTATTTATGATGACGTCATGCAGGTGTAGTGCTGGTATAATGGGCTGGTGGGAATATTCATATATTTCGTCACTAAGTCGCGAAAGGGAGTTTAAGTTTAACTTCTGAAAGTATATGGTTTAAAAGTAGCAAAAATTTAGAAGCATTTATTTGGTAATGTTACTCTGTAAAAATTAGACAAAACTACTCACTGAATATCAATATTCAACATTGTTATTATTCTTCACAGAATGAATAATTGGTGTACTTTTAAGGAAACAAAATCTATGTGATATCATCTTTGGAATTTGAAAAAAGGATTTTATAGTTATCCTTTAAAAAATAGGGACCTATTTCTTAGTGAAGATTAGGCGCTGTAAAAGTTGGTTATAATTTTAATTGTATTACACAAATTATTCAATGTAAAAGGTGAAATCTATTTCCAATCGATGATTTGACCTTGATTGAAACAGCTTGAGGACTTTAAATATTCATGGCTACCTATAACAAGAGTCAACATTCTGTCCTTTATAAATCAGACTCACTCTCTGAGCAAATAACTATCTCTGATGAAAAAACCTTACCAATGTGTTAATATCAAGGATTTATGCTTTTACCACCCTGTCATAAAAATGACTTGAGCCATAGCATTTTTTTGTCAGATACCAGTCCGGTCTTTGCATTATGCATGTTGGAGAAGGCAGCTTATGTTCATATATTTTCTTTTCTTGTTTTTTTACATTTTGTTGAATATATTTTTTTCAATATTTATTTAAATGTTTAATAAATAATAATCATTAAATGTTCTGATAGCCTTTCTTAAGGCTGAAATCAGGGGTCGTATTCTTAGATTTTAAGTATGAAACACCTGTCACTAAGGTTACATGGAATTAATGTTAGACACTGATACAAAACAGGTAGCTGAACCCATTTTATATGAAACCAGTGTTCACGTATTTATTGCATTTCTTAATAATTTAAGAAAATTACATAAAATCAGACAATATAAGGATAACGTGTCTAACATTAATGACGTTTAACATTAGGGACATGGGTGTACTTAGATTTCAAGTAAGAAACTGAACATTCCTAGCATTTGTTTCATGAATACCAAGTCTAAGAACAACTTAAGTGAAAACCTTCCGTTACTTAAATCTAAGGTCACCTTGTCTAAGCATTGTTGCAGGATACGGCTCCTGAGCCATGTCTGTTTAAAACACATTGCACACTTAACCATTTGGGATTCACAAAGCACTCGTATATGTTAGGAGATATATGTTGGTCATTGGGAGTCGTACCAGCATATATAATAGTGTGTACTGCTCTACATCATACTTTGCGTTACTGACATAAAATCAACCCAATAAACCTTTATTGGGGTGTTCCACTGTAGCCGACCCTACCACAAGCTCTACGACTCTAAGGTTGGATCCAAAAGTCAAAAATCTGGATTTGTTTCACCTCCCAGACAGGACATAACACATCCCAGCTTGTCTGGATCCAGATGCCGACCTGACTTGGTGTGTCAGGATGTTATTTTTACATGACTAGAGCTGAAACTACCAGGGCAAGCCTTAGACCCCTAACAGACAAGCTGTATCAGGCCATGACAAGCCCTTGTGACAAATCGACAGGACTGGAGAAATGTACAGAATCACCATGACCAGACTTGCAGTTGGTATTGCCATTCCAGTGTTGCTATATTTGTGGGAAGAAAGAGGATCAAGTGTCAACCAATCTAAAACTAGGTCAGCACTAAATATTAGGATCCAATCACATGACTAGAACTACAGCATTAAAATTTTTCTTCATTATGATTTTCAGGTTTTGACTTTAATATTGTATCATAAATAAATCAACCTCTTTCTGATTATGATAAGTATAAAAAAGTCACTTAAACTTGAAAATGTTCATTAACAATGTTGAATATTTGGATCGCATCAAGTGACCAAAACAACAGCATTGACATTTTTGTTTTTTGAATTATGATTTGCAGTTTTGGACTCAAATATTATATAAGAAATAAATCAACCTCTTTCTGACTCTGAAAATTTTCATTAACAGTATTGCATCTTATTCAAATAAGAAGAGGGAGATGTACTTCTGACAATATCTGAAGTGACAATGATAGCTCTCTTGCTTGCTGCCTGCTTTTATACTCCATATTCAGACCTCTGGGAAAGACACCTTCAATATTTCATTCCTATGAGCAATTTCTCTACACATTTATACCAAATAATTCCTATCTTCTGGGAAATACTCAGTTCCAGACATAAGGGTAAACATGCTGTAGTTCTGGTCACGTGATGGGATCCAAATATTTACTATTGACCTAGTTTTAGATTTGATGCTTGCTCGACACTTGATCCGTCTTGTTCTGAGAAATTATTTGGTTGAAATAGGCTGGGAATTTTATTATTATGTAACCAAATAAAAAAAATTCAGGTTTTTTAATACTTTACAGGATAAATGTGGACCATTCTACCTGATAACTTAAGGTTATGATTAGATGCACCATTTTTCTCATTCTTAACATAATTTTTTGGTCATATTTTACCTCACAGTTAAAAATGGAAATGGACTGCAAATGAGAAAGACATAAGTGGCAAAGGCAAGCCGGATTCATGATAGGACAAGACTGGAACTGGTTAAGACAAGACTGAAAGTGATAAGACAAGACTGGAAGTGATAAGACAAGACTGGAAGTGATTAGGACAAGACGGGAAGTGTCTAGAGAAAGCCAGTTTCCAAGTGGGTGGAGCCACGGTCCGGGTCTAGAGTTGGGGAGGGTCGATGAAATATCAAACATGTTTGCTATTTTGCAGACCCACCATGACAAGCTGGGAGACTACAACTGACCCAAACTGACTCTGCAAACATTGCTAACGACCCTCAAAAAATCCTTTGGTACCGATAAGATGGCCCCAGTGGAACACCTGTATTAAGAATCGTTTTTAAGAGGCAATAATATAATTTCTGCCAGAAATCAGACAGCCAAATGTTAATAAATAACCCAACTTCCTGTTTGTGTAAAGATGAGATTTGTTTAATGAAAAGGCGCAACACAGTACATTACATCAACTGGAGGTTTATTTTGTCATCTATAATATCTCACTACTACTGCTGCTGCTGCTACTACTACTACTACTGCTACTGCTACTACTACTACTGCTGCTGCTGCTGCAGCTACTACTACTACTACTGCTACTGCTACTGCTACTACTACTACTGCTACTACTGCTACTACTACTACTACTACTGCTACTGCTACTACTACTACTACTACTGCTACTACTACTACTACTACACAAAAGGGGAAGCTTTGCCAAGATAAAACGACTTTTCATGCATCTAGGGGTCACTTTAAGTTACAGTTTATAATCTGTCATGTTATACTATCATCATGTTAATACAAACTATCTATTCACCATTTTTAAGATGGATTTTCCCCAAAATATTGATATTGAAAAAACAACAACAGTCAATACACTTTCATCTTCTTTGATCTGCAGTTGTATTTATTTTAGCCCATCTATTTGAACTAAATAGGCGGATTAACAAACTGGTGTACCACGAAATCCTACACCCCGGAAATCCTTTCCCCCAAGGTGGAGAATTTCCTAGTAAATCCTCCCCCGGGGTATGATTTCCTAGTAAATCTTCCCACCCACGAGGTAAAATTTTCTAGTAAATCCTACCCCCCCACCAGGAAATTCTACCCCCCTCACAGAATAAACATTTTACATCTTGAATGCTTGTTTGTCTAAACTGAGTGCATGTGTAGTGAATAATCAGACATGAAAGTTGATAAATTTAGGATATTAATTTTGGGATAATAACCCATAGACTAACCAGGTTCTGTCAAATAAATGGCTTTTTTTCTTTAATGCACTTGTCAAAATGGGTGAACTTTTTGAACACTATTTTTTAAGCTTTACAAGTGCAATTGTCATAATCTTACACAAATTCTAATTGCATGCCTTTCCTATGATTTGAGAGAAGACCCCCTTTTATTAACTGATCAAAGGGTACGAGTTCCTGGCCACTATTTAACTGTAACCTATATAATTGCAATTGCATACATCTTACATTAAATCTGCTGTCTCCTTAGGTCTTTAATGACCCCCTTTTATGAGCAGATCAAAGGGGACCAGCTCTTGTCAATTATTAAGGTGTAAAGAATGTAACTGCAAGTATATACTCCTAAAATTACATTTTCTATCTGCTCAGACCTTTAAAGCATACTCCTGCTCAGGTAAGTAAAAAGTCTTTCCTGTTGAAATACTTAAATTTTGAATTGCAATTTTTCCAGAATTCATATGTATAAATACTGGGAAAATCTACCTTTATCATTACACTCCAATTATACATTTCAAATACTGTGTCCAATGGATACTGAAAAAGATAGTTTCATAGGATCTGAGTAAGATCAAAATCAGGCTACTAAAATGAATAAGTTTAAAAAAAATGAGGACGACACTATTCTGGTTTTCAATTATGTGTATAATGTTGGTTTATGTAAATAAAGTTAGCCAAGAATTTAAAGACTTTTCCATTTTAACCCTAAAGAAGTTTCAGTTTGAAGAGGTGGGGGTAGGATTTCCTGACGGGGGGGTAGGATTTACTAGGAAATTCTACACCCCGGAAGGAAGGATTTTTTCAGGGGGGGAGGATTTACTTTTATACCGGGACATATTATTTATATTACCTAGCAATAGCTATGCCAACCTTGTTCATGTAATCTACTATTATGTTATAAACATCATAAGATGTTATTTATAAAGGTCTTTTTTACAGAACTTTTGGCTTGAAATCTGGTTACAATGATGGGCTGATGAATGGATAAGCAAAATATATATTTTTTTCAAAGCAGCCTTTCAAATATATAGATATATTACCTACAAGTTCTCTTAGTTACCTCAGTGAAGAGGGCAATGTATTTAGTAACGTTTGTATGTATGTTTGCAAAATAACTTCCAATTTTCAGGTCAGATTTTGATGAAATGAAAATTTCAGGAACTATTGACAATGGTATAAGGAACAGATGACCCAGTGATGGGTGGTCACCCATATCAAGGCTTGAATCCTGAAAATGTCTTTAAATTATTATTTTTTTCATTATTTCAGTCATAAGCAGTATTGAGGATGTTGGGATTTGGGGAGAAGTGCACTCTCTGAGTGATTTATTTTGTATTTGATATTCCACAAAATCTTACATACATGAAATCCTTATGAATGCACCTTCTCAGCGGGAACTCTTCTGTCTGATGAAATACATTTTTCCTAGTACCTCATTGTTTTAAAAAGTCATAACGCCCTAGTATATAAGACCAAATGACTTGAAGAAAGTTCATATATAACCACACAGTTTCAATGATATCTGAATGCAATGTGAATATTGTTAATGTATTTATATGTAATACAATAGTTACATACTTACACCCACGTCAGTAGGAAGTCCTCCTAGAACGCAAAGCTCTACCAAGGTAGACAGGTATCCATATATTGTAATTTCTCCCAAATACTCCTTCTTTATTTTAACCCTCATAACAGGATAGCATGAAAATGAATATGATTCAGATTTTGTTCTGTAATATAATGATATCTTGCTCAGGTCAGAAGGATTCGTTTATTATTTGGAGAAAACTCAACTACAAGCCCCAAATCTTTGCAAATGGGACTCTGAATCCTTTCCAAAATATATCATTTCTGTCTTTGGTACGGCCCCATCCACAGGACAATTTCACATTGGAGTAATTAAGACCACAGAGAGATCAACACACGCAGCCATTAACATAACCTTTTCGGCAGGTATAATTTAGGTACAGGCAATGGAAACAAAAAAGAGGGCAAAACATTGCTTATTTCTGTTCAACTCATAACTAAAATTATCTTGTCAAGTACTGCTGTATTGTCATGTGCTTTTATCTTTTTAGGCTAACCAGTTAACAGAAGAACAAATAAATGGTGAGAAACTTTGTAAATTATTCCCTTTTCTTTGTTTATAATTCCTGCCAGATAGAATGGTGGCAACAAATTTATAAACGAGTAGCATGACTACCCACAAACCCTTGGCCATAAGGAGTATTGAAAAAAGAATCTGCTGTCCCAATCTGGATTCAGGTCAAACTTAGAACTTTATGCGAAAGTATGGCCTTGACCTGATGTATAGTTTTTAAAGAGGGGCCACTGTGGCAGAGTGGTAACACTCTAGCCTCCCACCTTTGAGGCTGGGGTTCGGTTATTGGTACGTCCTCAAGTGGGAAAGCTGGTAGTTGCTTGCCGTTGGTTGGCAGTTTACAGTACAGAATCTTGACCAACTGTATGTACTGGTTTCCTCTGCCCTTCCAACTACCCATCGTGATATGACCTGTACAGGGTTGAAAGCGACGTAACACCCCAATTAAATGAAATGAAATCAATGGTGGCAACAAATTTATAAACAGGTAGTGCCTCGCAACCCACAAACCCTTGGCCATATGGAGAAAATTTTCTGCTGTCCCAATCTTGATTCAGGTCAACTTATATAAGGACAAATGGAGGGTTAGACCCAACTTTATGTGAAAGTATGGCCTTGACCTGATATAATGTTTTTAAGGTATGTGCACGGACAGACAGTCCAACAGACCCCATTACGATGGTATCATGGCAGTTGTTAATTGCCCTAACCCCCACTCCACCCCCAAGGGTGTGAATGAGGGTATTTTGATGGGTGCATCTATTTGTCTGTTTATCAGATCTGGTTTATTTGGTGCCGGAATTTCACTTATGAATGTGCATTCACCCGCCTTGATATTAGGCCTATCAAAATGATATTTGGCACTTATCTTCTATAGAAATAAGAAACATTTTGACTGGTAGAAATTTGACCTTTGATCAAAAACATTTTTTTCTTGTACCAGATTTTCTCAGAAATTACAGACTGTGGGTAAACCAAATTTGGTAAGCATATTCGTCACAGCAAGATCTAGGCACCAGTTGATTATCAGTTGATAAAAAACTTGCTAAAATTAAGCTTTTCGGGCACATGTCTCTTTGAAGGAATTAAGGAGCTGAAAATGGTTCAATATCATATTGAAATATGATACAGGTTGGGAGGCTAAAGAGCTGGCCAAATTTGCTCCCCACCAGACCCCACAGAGCCCCCTCTCGAGATCAAACAGGGGTCTAAATGTCATTGTCTTATATTTTGTATTATATCTACAAAAGGACTGGCTAGAATGCTATAAAACTTTGTTGTACCCCCCAATCTGGTTGTTATTTAAGTTTAGTATTCCCTTCGCATAGAGAGAGTTTTGACATTATTAAAAGTGCCTGAATCCCCCCTTGTTACTGATCCTGGAGGTTTGACATGTAAAGCCATCTTCTGATGTCATCAGATTTGACCTTGGGCCCCACCTGCAAGGTCAGATGAGGGTAGCCATACCTAAAAGAGCTAATTATTGGTCCTATCGTTTTGGGATGTGAAATTGACCTATAAGAAATCACGGGCTGGGAGACTTCTGGTGTGGTCAGGTTTGACCTTGGTCCCCTTCTTCATGGTCAAACGAGGATAGCCACACTTAAACCTGCTTATAACTTGTTTATCTTTTTATCGTAGCTTTCCTTTTATTTATTGCAGTGTCTATTTATATTAAAACTGAAAGGGACTAGTATTAGTATATTTGCAGTGGGCAATATCGAGGTCCATCTTACATATTCAAAAATTCATTTTAAAATACTGACAAAATGATAGTCAAAGCACTTTGTAGAGTTTGAACTCTCCTATTAAGCCGAAAACATCAAAACAAATTGAGAATATAGTCGTTCAGTAGCTTATTGTACCTGTACTTTCGAGTTTAGTTTTGGCCTGTCAGGTGTTCAAATCTGAACAAATGCTCCAAGGGAAGCCATAAAACATAAACGGATAGTCAAAGGCATTTTCTTTGCATCTGCTTCCAGCATTACATTTTATCAGAATATAGTGAGTGTTTTGTGTGCTCGTGAGTCAGTACATAATTACTGTTTTATATCAATACCTAGACTAAGATCCAGTCCACCTTAACAAGGAAAGGACTGGTATCGCATGTGGTGACCTTCACCAAGACAGTCAGAAATGCATTGCATTGTCGGCATTGCATTGTTGAGAAAATAGATAATTCTGCTATTTCTTATCTTTGTGATTTGATTTTATATTTAAAAATATTGTGCAACGCTGGATTGATCACTTGAAATATGGACAATGAAAATAAGTTATATTTAATTTTACAATCTCTACAGAAGAAAAAAAAGTATTTTGTGAGTGATAATAAATCATTTTAGACTTTTAGGTGTTACAAATTTTTCATTTCAAACAATATCCTTAAATTAACATCTTCATAAAATAATATTCCAATAATATAATATTTCCAATAACATTTTCCATTCTATTACCAATTGTAACTACTAATGCTAATTACCTAAAATAATGGCGGATACTGTTCCTTTTTCTGCAGAGAAAAGCAACACAGGAACCAGTCTAGCTGATACCCTGTCCGGTGAAAAAGTTTTTCATATATAAATTATCTTTTATAGATTACAAAAAGGCATTCGCCATGTTTGATGAGGACAATGATGGCACAATTACATCAAGAGAATTGGAATTAGTTATGCGTGAGTTGGGGTAAGTTAAATTTTGTTTTGATCTTATCTCAGTTCTTGCGGCCCAACTATTTGGAGGCCTGGTGATGAAGGGTGCAATGGTTTAAGCATTGTCTGAGTAAATAACTTTTTAAACTCTTGTCCCAAACACATAAGGAAGATGATACAGTGACAAAAGTTCATTTCACCGAATACGATCAGATGAGAATCAAGGAACAAGTCTATTGTAATCTGGTCTGTTTTTATGCCCATTTGTTTGTCTGTCCATGAGCATAACCCAAGTACTATACACAGGATCTGAGTCATATTTTCAAACAAGGTGGGGACTACCTCTGACTAAGTACTCTTCAAAGATGGTCTGGATCTGGATCCACAAATAATCCGCAAATATGGAATTATTTTGAGATTTTTTAGTAATACTCATTGGCATAGATTTGTCAGTTCTCAGGGACTGCTTGCATTTTTTTATTTGTGAACTGATTCTTCACAATATGACACACTCTATCTGATGTGCTCCTGTACAGTATTTTTTAGACTGGCGTGCCAGGAAAGGTAACATACTAAGAACAACAGTGAAGTCATTAGTATTTAAGTTTGACTTTAATAGTTATGCAATGAAATATAATTTTGTAGCATTCATATAAAGTGTCCTTAGGATATACTCGTAATAGAAAAGTATTGATGTAGAAATATATCCAAGGATTTACTAAAGGTAACAAGATAGATTGTTACATGGCTTAGGCAGTTGTTTGTGCTCCATGTGTGCTCCTGTTGAAATCTCAGTCTTCTGTGATTTTCCTCTAGGCAGAAACCTTCAAATTCAGAGATCAAGCAGATGATATCCAGTGTGGATTACAATGGAAGTGGAAGCATTGAGTTCCCAGAGTTTCTATTGCTAATGGCCAGCAGACTCAAACAGGAAGACCCTGCTGAAGAGGTTAAGCAAGCTTTCAGGTTGGTCATAAATTGCATTGTATGTCCATACTCAGTACACTATTTGTTTTTCCCTGCATGACTCAAAACACTATTTGAAGTATCCACATTACACCAGTACAGCCAAAACTCTTTATTGACTGACATTTGCCTGAGACACAGAGCCTCTGGGATGACCATTTATCAGTGTCATTGGTGTTCTTTAGCCTTAGAAGAGATTAAACAAATGCAGGGAAATTATATTTACATTTGGATATGACAATATTAGAAGAGTTCATAGGATATGTGTTATAATGTTGATCTTCATGAGTGATATATTGTTTCAAATATGACTAATCAGGGATACTTTACTTTTATTATCCACCATTTTTTATGAAAAAGAAGCATGGATTTCAATGCAGTAAAATGGGCGGAAGGCATGTCATCTTACCTCTCTTATGTAGCGATGGAGAGCACAAACAAAACTCTATCAGAAGATCTTAAAAAAGAGTACACTTCACTTCTGTGTATGGCTAATGTCCGAGGAAGTGTCCAATATTAGAAAATAATGGATTGTTTATGAGATCCAGAGGAAACAGAGTCAACAGTACATTGTTTTCTAATATTAGACACTTGCGAGGTGATTAACTTGTTTCAGTTACATCTCTTCTTTAATTTGTAATTTTAAAGATATTGCTTAACATCATTACTCACCATTGCTACATTTCTAGTAATTTTTGTTGTGTTTTTTTTGTGATAACTGTAGTTGAAATAAAAGTAAATGGCTTTCTTTGGTATTGTGTGTTAATTGCTTCCATATTTGGTCATTATCACTGAGCAGAATCACTGTCCATTTATGAAAGATATTGGACATCTGTAATACAAAAACACTTTCAGGTGTAATTTAAGTACAAATACCATCATACATCCAACCAAATGACACTTTATTTGCAGAACATTTGACAAGGACAATGACGGTTTCATGGATATCTGTGACTTGAGAGACATGCTGGAAAACTATGGAGACAAGATGTCAATGGAAGAGATTGAGGAGTTTCTAAGAACTGCAGACAGACATAGAAATGGAAGATTTGACTATGAAGGTAGCAATTAGATCAAATACAATTTACTGCATAAGTTGAAACTTTTCACTTGGCATTAGTTTTACTTATTCCATCTGATGACCTTGAGTGGTGAAAATTAATTCCTAGTAAAAATTGCAAATCTGTATTAATATTCCAGGCAGATACAAGCCATTAGTGGAAGCTAGTTATAGTAAATTTCTTAAAAATGAAGAATTAGTGAAATTTTGTTCTTGTTAAATTTTCCACTTGTACATGATTGTAACATTTTTTTCTATAGTTTCTACAGACAATTACTAGTCAAACATTATCAAATTACTGCAGATATTGGCGCAATATTGACTTTTATGACAATCCTACTATTCCATCAATTTAAGTGAATTGCAAAAAAAACCATTGTCATCATGCTACACAAAACTTTTGTTAATGTTAAATTTTCCATTGATAAAGTATCCCCTGCCATTGCTATACCCGGGTTCCATGGAGTAGATTTTTGAAGACAAATAAATTTACAAACAGAAAAATGGTTTAAAAATCTTGGCAACCTTTTTATAAATCCTGTATTGTCGCCACCCCTCTTCATCATTCTCCCCTCCCACTGAGAAAACTTGCCGTTCAACATTATTTTGGTCATCCTCCATTTTTGTTTAAGCTTCCAATGTTGTCAGTCCTCGGCCAGTGCAGTTACCAACATGTCATGCCGGTTTCATTTTAAATACTCTGGATGATTGTTCTAATTCTCACTTTGTCTCACCTCCTTCTTAGTTCGTGATAAGGTACTCAGTGGCCTAGTGGTTAGCAAGTTTGGCATCCAATCACAGGCTGTCACTTCAGTCAGTTTGAGTCCCACAAGTGACAATGCTGAGGACCTGTCCCAATATGACCCTGGCTGTTGAACGGGACTCTGTCTCAGTTTATCACAGAAGTGTCTTCACACTTAAAATTTCATTCATTTACCAATAACTAAGTCTGCAAAATGTCTGGATCAGTTCGGAGGATATTCCCATAATAACTATGCTTTGCTGAAGTATCATCTGAGCAATATCAGCAAATGTTTAAAATTGACACCAGGAAGCTTTTTATTACACGACTCCAGTTTCCCGTTCATAGATGATATGGTCTCTTTGATTCCTATTTATTTGCCAAGGTTAAAGTAATAACATCTCAGAGGCCTTCTCACATAAAAATAATTCATAAGATAGTTGTTTATTACGTTTGGAGTAATCACAAACACACACAAAACAAACAAATATATACAAACAGAAACATAACCTGCCTGGTGATGGAAATTATTTTATCTTATAACTCAGTGAAATCAGGTTTGAAAATTATTTTTTTTTGTTTACATTTTATATTTTTCCCAATACAGCTAGAAAGCACTCCAGGGCGGTGTCTCCAAAATGTCAGGATTTTTTTGTATCCAAAATATGATCCATATGTTTTCTTAAATGTAATCACCTCTTCCTCTAGGCAGGTCTCACCTACATAAAACTTTTTGAGAGATCTGTTGTCTTTGAGTTATCACAAACAGGCAGGCAAACAGACAGACACATAAATGCGCACAAAAAATAACCTCTGATGAAGGTAAAATAGAATACTATTGTTATTATTTATATGTATCTGTTTTGTAGATTTTGCCTCACATTTGGGTTTATCTGGACTGAGGTAGAAGAATGGATGTCAATATTTCAAGGCAGCAATTTACAGTTACATATGTGACTCATACCTGATAGACTTCTGCAAAATCTTTCCAGAGTGGCCTTTTTGTATTTGCTTATTTTAATGCAATTTGTGAAATAAGTCTAAATCATTGTTACTTGCAAATATATATCCTGATTTGTATATTTATGTATGGATCTCATTAGGAGACATGGAAAATATATATCATAACAAAAATAAAGCTCGTATTGTTTTCTTAGATTAATTACTCAATTTCCCTGGAGATTTATGCACATATTTGTGTGGTCATATGAGACTGAAAGCATTAAGTAGCTATTGCTGAAGATCAAATGATCACTTGCAGTTTTATCATTAATTTGAGCCAATCAGCTGGAGCCAGTGGAGTGGGCAGTTTTTATGTTCCTGGACTAATTCTGTTATGTTTCAAATCTAAATATAACCTAACTGTGATACAAATTTTAGCTTTAGTAAGTGTATCGGATAATGACCATCCAATTTTTGTCTTGAAACCACCTTCATTAACCGGCCAGACTTTTGTTGTGTTTTTAGTTTGTCAAATTTGTCACAAAAAGATCACAGATGTTTAGTGGCCCCTGTATTTTGATAATGTCAGGGACTTGGAGATAAGTTTGCTGTCAATATTATGTCTCTCTCAAGTTAGAATGATAAAACCATTTATGTAGTGCTAAATTGCTGAGAGTCTTCTAATGCATTAACTCCAGAGGTTGTTATTCAGCCAGTGGCCACCAGGGAGGCGTGACTACATTACTGTAAACTATTTAATTGCAAAACTTCTTGCCACAGGAAAAGGGTATTGCAATCAGGTGTGTTTGTTTGTCTGTCAGTGTGCTGAACTTAAAACCATGCCTAAGATAGGGGTGATGTTTCCACAGAAGTTTGGAACTCCTTTGGCTTGGCCTTCCCAAAAGATGGTCAATATCGGGATAGCAAATCTAGAACTCTTTGTCAGTATCTCCATACATACCTAGAATTGTTAATCGAATTGGGGTTATATTTCATACAAGTCTGGAGTCTATTTCTGTCTTGATCTTCATCAAAGTATATCAGGATACATCTTGTTTATCTTGATCAGGATTGAATATCCAGATTTTTTCTTTCAGCACTATGCATGAGAGAAAGGTTTTACACTCTTTGTTGTTTAAGGGGATAGGTAAAGTCACATTACTTTGTAATAATTTTCATACTGTCAAAACTACCATTTCAAGTCATGAGGATATTTCTTCTGTACAAAAAGTTTGGAACAGCTTAGCCTCGTTTTCACAAGTGTGAAAACTCTGCTTTACTCTTCCTCTAGCCTATCATAATGTGCTCATACTAAAAATAGTATTTTTAATAAATATATATAGAGTCCCAGTGGTGTGTTTTCATTTTTTGGGGGTTAGGGTATGTTCTGTACAAAATTCTAAGATTTTTCTCTCTGTATTAAAGTGACCTACTTATTTCAGAAATCATTTCCACCTTAGCTTCTAACTACTGAACACCGGATTGCCTCCCTGGGTACAACTTGGAACATGTCTAATGTCTTGATGATTTATGCCTTACGAACTGGATTGTGTGCCTTAGAATCCGTAGATACAGAGATTAAGCACTTGGACAACTGATTGATTGGTTGATTAAAGTGAACTATAAACCACCGCTAGAGGGCCAATACAGCCGTGTATTCCTATAATATAATTTCAAGACTAAAACATTTAACATTCAGTGAAGAGAGAACTCTTGAATCATTCTAGTTTTTGTGTGTACAATAAGACACAGATTTTTCCTGAAATGTAGTGAAATGTTCCAGGAAGATTTATCCATTATTTTTGGGGCAAATCTAAACCACAAACTCCAAGTATTTCAAAATGGAGCTGTTGGTCAGGCACCGGTTTCACGTAGCTTCGTTAAGATAAAGGTGAGCTTAAATTCAAGGATTTCCTTGAATGTCTCCCTCCTTTAATAAATCTCAGTTTCACAAAGCCTCCTTCATTAAAGTGCACCTTGAAAACTCCCTTAAATTTCAAGGAAGTTAAGGACCTACCTTAAATTGAAGGAAGTGTCCTTCAAGGAATGTTAAAAAACTTAAAATGAACATTTACTCCCTCCTTAAGTTTCGAGGTAGACCTTTGGTTAGAAGAGTTAAATGAGGCTTTGTGAAACTGAATTTTAAGGAGGCCTTCTCAAAGGAAAAAAATGACCCTCCTTTATTAAAACTTCGTAAAACTGGCCCCAGATCTAACATTTTCTAAAAATTCATTTATTAGTTTTGGCGTAATCTCCAACACAGGCAAACGATCAACCACAGTCAAAAACATAGAAATCTCGACAGAGGTACTTACTTCTCCAGTTTTATTAATTACATTATCTTTTTGCTACTAGCAAACTTTTTTCTTCTCCAAACATGTTGTTATGCATGAATTTCTATGATATGAATCATTAAGCTATTTTTATTTCTTTTTTGAAAGTAACCTTATGAATCATAAGCTTAGATGAAGTTCCCCCAAGATTGATTGTGTCGTGAACAAAAGATTGTCACAGATCAAAGTATCAATTTTGCAACACTTAAAGTATGTACAGATACCTTGTTAACAAGATAAGATGATCTTAGCAAGATTACTTTGTATGTTTTATTATCCGTGAGACAAACGATTAAGATTTATCGAGTGGACACTTGTTAGGGTACCGTAATTGATCCAAACATTCTGAAGTATCTTCAACTTCGACAGCTTGTGAATCTTTCATCATTGATTTTATAATATAAAATTTATATCACATGACACTGGTCACAAGAAGACAAAAAATTACTAATTGCGGAAGGTCCAATGTGTCCTAATAAGGTACTCAGTGACCTAGTGGTTAGCAA
The DNA here is from genome assembly GCA_964017235.1 of Sabellastarte sp. h YS-2021. NCBI lineage: Eukaryota > Metazoa > Annelida > Polychaeta > Sabellida > Sabellidae > Sabellastarte > Sabellastarte sp. h YS-2021. The sequence goes on from OZ024931.1 coordinate 148,297,888, forward strand.
GTTTATCATCTAATCACAGGCTGTTAGCTCGGTGTGGGTTCAACTCCCGCAAGTCACAAAGCTAAAGGCCTGTCCCAATATGACCCCGGCTGTTGAATAGGCCATACAACCCATAATTCGATTTTACCTCTTGGAGATATTGTACAAAGTACCACTGATCCATTGTCATGAGGATAGGAAACAATGACGAAGGACCGCCATTTTAAGTGGCGAGCCACTATATATCTCCCTATACCTGGGCTTGAACCCACGTCCTCTCTGTTCCTACTAGATGATTGTGCGCCCGATTGTCTCATGTGTTCAGTAACAAAATTGTGGAGGTCACTTGTAGTCAATGACCTTGTTGCTTTAAAAATATCATAATACCCAGACAAGTGTCCCGAGTAATTTCCACTTCTGCCACGACAAATTCAGGACATTCAGCTGGGTTTTGGGGAGACTTGGAAACATCTGAAAACATATGTCGGGAGTGAATATTTTTCGGCAGAGGGGTTGGGGAGTTGGAACACAAATCCAGCTCAAATGGTCTAGGTGAGACACTTTGTGCTGTGGCATTTTGTTTGGTGAGAGGTTTGGGTTTTATGGAAGTGAACATGAGATAAATATACTTTCTTGAACATTTTGGTGGACCCCTCAGGGGGCTAATGCTTTGTTCTTGTAGGCTTTCAGAGAAATATCTACATTCTGTCCATCTGCCAATGTACTGGCTTCTTTCTCGAAGTAGTCAAGATGTCCCTTCTGTTTTACTGCTCCTTTTGGGTTTCTGTCTTCCAGCTGTCTCCAGTATCCAAAGAATCCATCTGCAGAGATGGTTGTATCTTTCTGGCTGCTGTGCTGCTAAGTATTCAATTGCTCTCTGATTTTGTTATACAGAGTCTACTTCTGCCAATGTGTCCAAATAGGTAGCACAGTCGCCTAGTAACACAAAGGACCTGGGTTTCATTCCATGTACAGGTAGATACATAATTGCTTGGATGACCACTTAAAATATAATATTCTGTCATTGGGTATAATCACAGTGGGGGGCTAAAGAACCCCAGGAACATACATAAACGGTCATACCTGAGTCTCTTTCTTTTAGTTGGAGGAATGTCTGTCACCAGAGAGCTTGTGTTGCAATTGCACAGTCACTATGGGTCAAACTAACACTCTGACTCATGTATTAAAGAAGATATTACACTGAGTATAAATATAGAATACATACACTTTCGCCATTGACCAGGTGTCCTTTGTGACAGTAAGTTGCCAGTGGTCTTTAGAACAATGTAGTCTTCTTTATATTGTAGATTCCCAACCTCCTCATTCATTCTCAAATATTTCTGGGTTGACTCTGTGGAAGCCATTGTTCATTGTGGTGGGCATGTTGCATTCTTATCCTGAGACAGGACCTGGTTCAGAACCCTGGTCTCCCTTTTCTGGGTCTTGCTTCTGAGCCCTGTCCTGAATCTAAACCTTTAATGTCTCTTGTGAACTTTACATATTTTATCCACATGTAATTTTATATAATTATCAGACCTATGCACAATTTTATGGATTCTTCCTGGCCGTATCCTGAAAGTATAAATAATGGCCCAATGTAATCTATGATCTTATATAAATACCTGGGCCAACTTAAGTTCCCAGGTGCCCTACGGAGCCAGTTCTATAAAACAAAAAATCAGGCCAGGACGGATCCAGTCATACAAGGAAGTTTGAGTGAAACTGCCTGTGCGACCATTGTTATATATTTACTTTTTTACTGGACACTCAACTAATCTTCTTGAATTTCAAAGGCAGACTGTTAACTCATCAGGTAAAATAAGTCATTATAATGGTCTGTTTCACTTGTGAAATGTTGAACTACTGGATTTCCTTTTCACCAAGTCGTTGCTGCCTTTTCAGGCAGACTCAGTATATCTCACTGTCTCATTCAGAACTGTTGATCTTCATGTAGCTTTGCAACAATTCTTATGCAAAGAAATTCACCTTTGAAATGCTGTACTTGTAACATCCTGGTAAGGCCCAGCTCTTGCAGTACTGCTTTTAAGTACAATGAATAAAAATCCTTTAAAAATCTTATATCTAGATAGTACTCTTGACCCCCAAAATTTAACCGTCTATTCCGTGTGCTATTGTCAATATTGCTTTACAATATCATCAATTTCAGTCCACAACTTTAGTGTTATTTTGCAAACATACAAAGCTAGGCATCAGAAACATAACCTCCATGATTTGGTCATTTGAAAAGTAATGTCCACAGTTTTCTGAATTTTGAAGATAGAAAAAATTGTGTGAATTGTGGCTGCAACTTTTAGGGTATATTAGGGCATTATATTTCCAGTGCAATGAGAGGAAATATTACACATCTAAGGTTACATATCTGTTTATAGCAGGGTTGAATCTGTGGCACCAGTATCTGTGTAGTGAGACCGTTTCTCTGAAATACTGCGGCAATGCTTCACAACCACCATCTTGATTGTCAACAGACAATTTTTGAAAAAAACATTTAAACAGTAGAAACTAACCCTAAATCTTGAGAAATTATACACTAAAGTGCCAAATTTGTGTGCACTTGGAGATTTTTTAAGTGTTTTCTAAGAATGAATGTTCCATGTTTTGTTTTGATGAATTTCACTTCCTCTTAGTGAGCCTATTCGATTCGGGATGTACTAAAGCACACCTTTTTGGAATCCCGAAATCAGAATAATTTTGTATTGGTGGGAAACTGAAACTGAAAATATGCTATAATTATAATCCTATTTCTACTTTTTAGTGCAGTCAAAAGCCTGACTTATGTATATGGCTATGTGATGATTTTTACATGTTTTAATGAAAGCATTTTTGCGACTGGATCACTTATCCTTATCTCCAGTGTACTGATTAATTATATCTTGTTTTTTTTGTAATTCTTATTGAAACACACTTTGTCTTTTGAATATCAGAACTCCAAATATCAAGTGACCTGTTGTAAAACACTCCACTTGTTATTAGAATGGATCTACATGTGTTATGCATTAACTTTCTAAAATTATTCTACAATTAGATCTCAAAATATCAACTATTAGACTCTTGCAAATTTAGGTTTAAAACCTGACAGAAATATATACCTTTTCTTTGATGTGAAGTGTTATAGATTACTCAAATAACTAATAATAATATTTATCAATGCAAATTTTGTAAGGAGTTAAAAAACATCGCGTGAAAGGACAGATTTGCAGCTTGATACTTACTATTATTTGATAACATCATGTCTAAAACAAAAGGTAAGTGACTTAACATGTGATTAGACAAGTCAGATTACGGTTGCAGTCACATTGAGTAGATTGGGGTCTAAAACAAATTATACAATAAAAACTTAACATTTGATTCACACATTACTGGATGGCCTCCGGGCCTAGATACGAGCTGTATGTATGGAAATCATCCGAGATCATTTGATGCTCGATGTCGTGGAAGTCCTCATAAGGTTTTATTAACAATGTATATAAGCTTAACTGTTTCCAGTTGTTTCTTTAATGTGGAATACATTGATGGAAAATACTATCTTTACAACTGTTCAACCAATAACAGAACTCCAAATATCTTTGGATTTTAAAATAACCTGAAACAGATATATAAAAAATAACAGAAATACCTCTCCATACTAGAGGTAAGGTATGATCAATTTGTACGAAATGGCTGGTTTTCAAGATCTTTTAAAGTGTATTATCCTTAATTAATGTAACATATAGAGGTTTACTCAATGTAAAAATAATGTTGTATTAATAGTTTATACATCATGAATCCTCATATTGTGTTTGAAGAAGTGTGTTAATCCCAGATGGAGGGTTGCTACTCTTACCCTCCGGTGGTTTACTCAAGAGAAAATTATAATTTTCTTTTAGTACGGGTGGAAGATTTTATAGATAGGTGAAATGTATGCAGGTAGACCACTTTTGCCATAACAAAAACTGCATTTCCAGGTTGTAGTGGATTTTTAAAATGTTTAGAAAAACCTGTTACAAGCTCTAACATATTTAACCCAAATGTACAGGAAGGATAGGTAAGGAGGATTGTTAATGGGTTTATGTTTATTTTGGGTTTTATAGGCGCATTCCACACTGTACAGGTTATATATCACAACCGGTAGTTGTGTCGGCAGAGGGAACCTGTACATACAGTTGGTCAAGGTTCTGTACTGTAAACTGCTGACCATCAGTAAACAACAATCAACTTTCCCAGATAAGGTCCGGGGTTTGAGCCGCAGACCTCAGAGGTGGAAGGCAAGTATGTTACCACTATGCCACCATGGTCCCTGGATTCCTTATGGGTGGCTCATTTCTAAATATACACTACCACAATACGAGCTCAATTAACATGGCATCTTCCGGAGCAATTGTAAAATAGAGAAACACTCTGAGAGCACACATGCCATCAAAATGGAATGTAATAATAAGTAATTGAGAAATTCTGTATTATTTTTCTGTGTCCATACGGTGATCCAGGAGCGGATTTCACCAAAGGTCTTATCCTGGAATCAGGCTCAAAGTTAAGACCTTTGTCTCAAATTTTTGGAATATTACAATTGAGCCTGTGGGCTTAGACTTTGTGGATTTCACGAATGGTCTCATTCTCAGTATTGACTCAAATACTGAGACTGGTAGGCAGTGGGCTTAAGTTTTCTAAACAGAGGCTTAAATATGGCTGCCACAATTCATGCTCCACTTCAAAATTTGAAATGGATGAAAATATGGTACAAGTATATAAAACAACCTCCTGAAGTAGTCTTTGGGTGTGTTTACATGTTTACAAGGTTTCCCATTGCAAAATAGCATTTGACCAGAGACATTATATGACAAACAAGGAACATGTATTTTATCAGTAGAATATTTTAACTACAAACAAGGCCACGTGACACAGAAAACTACTATGTTTATTTGATAAGCTACCTCTCAACTGAGACCCCTTCTGTGAAAACGGTTTGAAACAAAGACTTAGCTGAGCGAAAAGGCTCAGATTTGAGCCAGTGGCTATGCCTGAGACTAGGCTAAGTCTTAGACCTTTCTTGAAATCCACCCCTGATGTTCTGTTCATAAATAATGAATGCCAGTCTTAGAGTTGGTCCTATGGCAGAGATTAAGTGCCATAAAAGTATTCTTCTTGCATTTGTACATTTTATATGTTTGCTTTCGACTTGGGGCCGAGTTTTTAGGGGGCCTATTTGCTCAGGGTGGCGATTGGCCAAGAGCCGATTTGGCAAAGGGCTGATTTATCCAGCTTCAGAGAATTGTTTTTTCAGTTCAACGAAGCCAGTATGGTCAAGACAGTTTAATAAAAGCAGTGAGTGCTGTAAGGAATGGCAAGTGTACGGTATACAAGGCCAGCAAGCTGTACAACATCCCAAAGGAGACACTCCGTCGCCATGCTAAGGGGAAGGTGGCCGACTTCAATAGGCCAGGTCGTGACAGACTACTTACAGATGAAGAAGAAAGGGCAGTGGTGGAATTTATTTCTTATAATGCAAGACATAATTTCCCTCTGAAGCGACAAGACCTCAGATCTGTGATTTTGGTACGTATGAGAAGATTAACAAGAATACTTGTAAAACAGGTATTCTTCATCAGTATGATAATGTATTTAAATATTTGTGTACAAAAATAATGCAGGGTCATTCTTATACTGTGGAATATATTAGAATAAATATTATTTTCCACTTCCTACAGTGAGGTTGTGTTTTGGGATGTATTCATTACTTCAAATTTTTTTTTTGCAAAAGTATATTGCTCAGTCTGTTTCATTGTTTATTTACAGCATAACTTCAAAAGTACGGCACAGATGATTATGGCATTTTGAGGGAGCATCAAAACTGTAACAAGAAAAGTCTAATTTAAATTTGGGCATGATCGGGTCAATATTTTTGATTCTGGGTGAATGCCTTGTAAGGATATCAGTGGTTCACAAACAGACTGAGTAATATATTTGGCAAAAATTTTGCAAAGCATGCTTGCCTCCAATTGCTCTTGTTTGTCTATGTCTCTATCTATGTGTCTGTGTTCAACTCCAAAAGTACTGAGTAGATTGTTATAAATTATTATATATGTGCAGGGGGCAGGCCAAAAGGCAGAATTGATATAATTTTTGGAAAGATCCGAATCATATCCCAATTACAAACCCCGGGTCAATTTTTTTTTTGTGTATTTTCAACAGATATTCATGAATCTTTATGTGATTAGGCCCTGGCCAAAAGAAGAGGTGATTATATTTTTGGCGGAAAGATCCAAATAATAATCTGGATGCAAAAAAAAATCCCCAAATTCAAAAAGATGTCCCCAGCAGAGGACTGTGCTCTGGGAATGCTTTCCAGTAACATATAGTATATCTCACATCCTTTTACCGATCAATAAAACTCGAATTTTGCAGTGTTTACTTCAAAAAGTACTACACTCTAAAACAGTAAAATGCCTCACAACACACTTACTTTATCTGTATTAATAAAGAACTATGGTTTGATATCTTTGCAACAAAAAGGACTAATCATGTTTTCCGAAGAGATTTTTTTCTTCTATATCAAAACTGGGGTTCAATCACTTGAACTTTACTTGGGTACATGAGGTATGGGGGCTGGTGTACCTCTGCAAGAAGTAGATTTGTCTGCAGATCCTTATAATCTTTTTCACCTTTGCATTTGTAAATAGATGTAAAATGTGTAATCAGCCAAGCAAGTTCAACAAGTAACTTTCGAAACACAGCTATAAAATAAATTAGATTTATTTAAGACCAACTAATAAGTCACTCAAAGTGAACAGAGAGGTGACACACTGAAGTATTAAAAAGTCTGCTTCTTATCATTCAATCTTGTCAAACATATGAAAACATTGCAAAAAACAGCATTGTACTTATGAAAATATTGCAAAAAACAGCATTGTACTTAACTGTTAAGAACAACCATATAATCACAGTTTTTATAACAATAATATTTTGATAACGCCCCCTAAATGTTTGTTTTGATTTCAATAAAAATACTTTAATTTCTTTCATAGTTTGTCCTCGTGATATCACACTTCAATGATTAATTTATCACGCAACATTTTAACACGAATTTATTGTTCTCGTTGACATGATTGTATATTGTCAGTTCTTCCTTGTTCTTTATTTATATTCGATTTCTCATTGTCATTGTTCATATTTATCCAATTCAATTTCATTGTATTTTGATGATAAAAGTTTATATAACTGCTGCTGAAATAACTGAATAGTTTCATAATCTTTTTTTATCATCTTGCTTGCAGTTTTAGTCTTCTGTCATGCATCTGTCCAGGTCAGGGAGTGTCAAAGCTTATAGGGCTGTTCCACCTTAACGATAATGCTTTAGTTTTATGATGTTGTAAATTGTGACATCGGGAGGTAGATCTTTTCCATCACAAGGATCTTAAAGCCATTATAAAATCATCATGTACAGAATACTGAAGTTACAGAATTTTGCAATCCAACCCTTACTATTTCCCCTAATCCTGCTAACAAGCAGAAAAACAAATAAATGGTCATGAGTTGAATACTAATCATCATCATCATCATTTATAAAGTGCTGAATTGTTTGTATACATCATCTAAGGCAAGTGAAAAAAATCCTTATTAGGGGGCCACAGTGGCAGAGTGGTAACACTCTCGCCTCCCACCTCTGAGGCCGGGGTTCGGTTCACGGCTCCACCTCAAGTGGGAAAGCTGGTAGTTGCTTGCCGTTGGTCGGCAGTTTACAGTACAGAACATTGACCAACTGTATGTACTGGTTTCCTCTGTCCTTCGAACTAATCATCGCGATATGACCTGTACAGTGTTGAAAGCGACGTAAAACCCCAAATAAATAAAAATTGAAAGCTTTTTTGTTATAATTTGTGTGCTTGTGGTATAGCTGTAAGGTGGTTTTAGAAATAGCCTTAAAATAAAATAATTCTCCCAGTACCAACATAAAATCTTTGTTATCATTTTTTATAAGGGCCTGGTGAAAAGAAGGAAAACTGGTACTTCCCACAGGAACTTTCGCTTTGACATTGGCCCCAGTGACAAATGGTTTCGGAGTTTCAAAAAGCGTCATCCGAACTTGAGATGGAATGTTCCACAGACTATTGATGCCCGGCGGGTGGCACAGAGTGATGAATATATTGTGATGAAGTACTTCAACTTATTAGGTAAAAACAACAGGAAAATATCCTGAGTGTCATTTGCAAAAAAAAAAATACATCTATCATGAGTAAAATTAAAATGTAATATTAGTTCATATTTCTGGATTACCCAGATATATGAACGCAAGTGTAGCTCTGTGACCAGCTAAATAGAATATAGATATAAAGGGGACTCCCCAGAAGCCCAGGGGCCGATTTCACGAACAGACTTAAGCCTGGTTTTGGGCTTAAGTTTAAGACTTTGGTCTTAAATTCTGTCAAAAATGTGCTAAGTTTGTGGGCTTAGACTTAGTGGATTTCACAAAGGGGCTAAGTCCATGGATTTGCTAAGTCAGTGGACTTAGATTTAAGTCTGGTTAGTAGTGGACTTAAATTTTGTAAAGAGGACTTAAATATGGCCGCCATAGACTTTTCTCCACTTCAAAATTTGAAATGGCTGTAACTAAAGTATAATTACACAGAACACCTCACTAAAGTGGTCTTTTGGAAGTTTATATATGGCAACAAGGTTTTCCATTTCAGAACAACACTTATCCTTTGATAAAATACATGAAATGAAGGATATATGGCACCAATATTACATTTTGAATAGATACAAAAGGTCACATGACACAGAAAACCACTGTGGTTATTTGATAAGCTTGGACTTAGCTAAGTTACCTTTGTGAAATCCATTTTTGGAGCTAAGACCAAAGTCTTAGATTTAAGTCCCTGACTTAGCCAATAAGGGACTTAGTTTAAGTCCTTTAGTGAAATCGGCCCCTGGTATTAATAGAACTAATATACGTGGGAATATTATGTACCAATTATTATTGTGTAGTATGAAAATATTACTATTCATCTTCATGAGTGATATAAGTATCTTGTAATGAGGAACGTTTTTTTACTAGTCACTTTTAATTCAATGTTTTACAAGGTAAATTATGTGAAACACATAAGTATAAGTATATGCCATCACATATGCAAATAATATGTCTCCCTGTATATTTTTCCCCTATAAGAAAAAAATATGTATAAAACACATAAGAATATATAAATATAAATGGACTGACTTAGATTGTCTTAGATTAGATTAGATATATGCCATCAAGACATAGCTACTAAAATAATGGAAAATATTCAGAATCATCACAATATCTCTTGGGTAATTTTATATAAATGTTTTGTCACTTCCAATATGTTTCCTTCTTTTGAATAGAAAATGTTCTGAAGGAAAATGATCTCTTCGATAAGCCGCACTGTATTTACAACTGCGATGAGAGTGGCATGAAGAGCCAGGTCCAGACCCATGAAAAATGTTACAGCATTAGAGGAGAGGCTTGTTATCAGGAGAAGGTAACATACTGTTATCAATAAATGGCACTTCTTTTATTGCATGTACATTGAAAAGTAACTAACAATAACATAATCAATAATACAGAGAGGAGGATTAATAATATTTTTTTACATAAAAAATGTACAGAGTTTATATTACATCGAACTACTTCTTGATGACAAATTGTTTCTGAATGTTCAATTTGTTTCATATTAATCTATACACAGTAATTAATGATTAGTTTTGCTGGGAGTAGATCCAACAACCTTTGGATTACCCAGATATATGAACGCAAGTGTAGCTCTTTAACCAGCTGAGATATAAAGGGGACTCCCCAGAAGCCCAGGTATTAATAGAACTAATATACGTGGGGAAATTATGTACCAAACCCCCAAGGAAAGGCTTGTTCTCAGGTCTTACATGAATACATTATTACACTACAACCCACTTGGCTGTGAGAAGGAAGGATCTGCTAAGCATCCGCCATGTACTGCATGGAGAAATTATTGATTGGTTCTATTGGGTGTTGATCCCACAGCCTTTGGATTACAGACAGAAATAAATTCAAGTCTAACTCTGTAATCAGCTGAGCTAAAGGGGAATCCCCGGAAAGCCAGGTGTTAACAGAACTGATATTTGTGAGGATTTGTCTTTTGACAATAGACTGCCTATCGTTTTAATGTCACACTTAATCCAAATGTAGTAATTTTGGTATCTTTAAAAGGTGGCATCCATTGATCACATTACATCTATGTCATGTGTGAGGGCAGATGGCAAGATGTTACCCACCTTCTTGATTTACTCCAAACGTATGCCAGCATTCTCAACCTATGCAAATCTGCCAAAGGACTGGTTGTATGGGACATCTCCTAATGGTAAGAGATTCATAAACAATACTAGACAGTAAACTTCCCCCAGATGTGCATTTCCTAAATTTCTTAAATATTGTGAATCCATAAATGATATTTCACAAAACGTTATAAAGTTTTACCTTTGTCCAGGCTTTACACAAGTAAAGTTTCATCAAGATCCGTTCACCACCTTAGAAGGTAATATTTATTAGAAAGCCAAAGCAATTGACAAATACATTGCAAATGGGACCTTTGAAAACACAGGATTCTTTTTGTATCCAGAATATAACTGGGATCTTTCCAAAAGTTTTATAACTTTTTCCTTTGTTCAGGTACTTCCAGTATTAAAACAATCATAAAGTTCTGTTCATTATTTTTGGAGTAATCACAAACCTAAAGAAACAGACAGACAGACAGACAGACATATGCACTCCTGACAGAGGTAGCAATATTTCCATATATATGGTATATTTTTACTGTTACAGGTGTCATCTTAAATATAGACATTGCCTCAATCTGAAAAATATTGTAATGATAAATATCAATATATATTTAAGTTGTTCACAATAGTCTCACTATTTCCTATTGACACAGCAAAGCATAGACACTGAATATATTATATTTAATATAAATTGTCATTTGTAGGATATATGGACAAGGAGCTTTTCAAAGAATGGTTTCTGAATCTTTTCATCAAACACTGTGGCAAAGAGCGTCCAATACTGTTAGTGATGGATAATCATGACTCTCATTTTTCCCTAGAAGTCCTGGAAAAGGCAATAGAGGAACGGGTAGGTCGCACTCTGTAAAATTCTAATAACTAAGTCAAATTTAAGTTTTTATGCCCTGTTCAACAGCCAGTGTCATATTGGGTCAGGCCCTGAGCTTTCCCCACTTGTTTGAGTCGAACCCACTCAGAGGTGACAACCTGTGATTAGATGCTACACTTGTTAACATACTCGGTCACTGAAGACCTCTCATTCACCGTACAAGTGTAGTCTTGATTTATAATGCACTGTTGTCAAATGTACAAGTTGTTGTAAATTTTATGATATTTGTAATAATATTTCAGACACCCACAGATTAGTCATTGCATTTATTCTGTGAATTTGGTAATCTTTTGAAGGCATGCAATTCCACAAAGTGTTATCAACTGAAACGATAACCAAGTTTAGTGTTAGAGATGATAGCTCGATTAGTACTTACTTAGTACTATAAGGCCATTTTGAAAACCAATTTACACTTTGAAAACCAATTTACAATTTGTACTGGTTAGTCGACTGCAATCTTTACAGTCCAATGTCTACAGTTAAAGTTACAGTTTACCAGTCCATTCAAAAGCCAGGATACTGAGACAAGCCCTGGGGTATTGTCACCTGTGGGATTAAACCCCCAAATACAGAGATGATAGCTTGTGATTAAATGTCACCACACCTAACCAGCTGGATAAACACTGCACACAATAACCAATACTCCTCTGAGCAGCCCGCCAACCAATTTTCAGAGCTAGATTCAAACTAATTGTGTCTAAGCTTAGTTTGATTTATTAGGGCTTAACGTCACTTTCAAGACATTAGACAGGCTATATTATATATTGCAATAGGTAGGTTTACGGGAAGAGGAAACCAGTACATGTCAGTTGGTCCAGATTCTGCACTGTAGGCTGCCGGGCATCTGTAAGCAACTACCAGCTTTCCCATATAGAGACTGATTCAGGCTGAACTGCTCACCTCAGAGGAGAAAAGGAATGTGTTAACCGCCACATGACTGAAGCCCCCTGATCATAGGCTAGAGCCACAGTGTTATTTTATTAAGCTTTATAGATATAATGTTTTTAAAATATATGCATAATTTTTTTTTGACCAGATCATTTTGGTCGGTCTACCAGCACACACAACACACATTTTGCAACCATTAGATGTTGGTGTCTTTATGCATATCAAAAGAAAATTTAATAGCCTCTGCATCGCTACCGGGGCCAGGTCTGCAAGGGCCAGAATTACGAAGCAGCATTTCCCGACTGCCTGGAAGCTTGCCTGTAATGCTGCTACAAGTGCAGTTATTCAGAGCGCTTTTAAGCGCTCAGGCATCTACCCATTTGACCCCACTGCAATCGATGACTCAAAACTGAGAAAAAGAGAGTCAGTATAATTTCAAGATGCTAATTTTTACATTGAGTGAATAAACATTTTGTTTAGCATGTCAGTTTATAACTCTTATTGTAGCAGCTTAACTACAATGACTATGAATATTTCTTACATTTGTGCTTCAATACTATTTAAAATATCCATAGTATTAATTTCACAAAACAATTTATCAATACTTCAACATATTTTTGCACAAAATTGAATTAGCATTTCTACAAGCAAATACATATTGCTATTAACTTTGCTATCTAGGTCTGTATTTTGAAATTTACAGCAATTATATTGACAATGCATTTTTATAAAGTCTAGATTCTGCATTTTAATTACCACAGGGTTGTAACAGCCACAATTAACCAAAGAGCTGAAGTGATACAGCTTGTCAGTACAGCCAACTCTGGGGACAGTGATATAGTTACTGAAGGCACAAGTTCTGCCCATATAGACACACCTTGTGAGAAATGTGGTTTGTACCCACACCCTGTGGCGGCTGTACATGATCTCCCACCAGAGTTACAGGCAGAGTTCCCAATTCTAGACAGATACTCCACACCGCAAGACCCTCCCAAGAGGCAACATATAACCCTAGAGGCTCGCATTATAACAAGCGAGGAGATCGTGAAACAGATGAAGGAGAAGGAGGCACGACAAAAAACCTGCAGCTCAAGTTGAAAAATCCTGAAATAGATCTTTTCATACTTTAATTATTACAGGATATATTATATATATATAATTAAAAATCTGAATGACATCATTTTAATAACATCAAGATTTTACCACTCTCTTGATAGGAAATTGACAATTTTCTAGGAAATAATTTTTCTAATGGAGTTTTAGCTTTTTAACTTATTTTAATTTATAATATCACTAGACTTATACATCATTTGTACAAATGCTTTATGTTTTTAAATTATATTAAAATGACAAAAGATCGGTCTTTACTCCTTAAAGTTTGGTTGTAAGGTAGTAACAGCTGAAATGATGGATCTAGGGCTGAACATTAGTCAGGGTTAAAGTGTTTGCATACAGGGGATGGATTTTGAATGGATGACCACAACACCATGACTAGACCACAACATTAACAATAATGTAAAAACTGATCATTATAGTTTTTACCATTTTTTTTTTCATTTTTCATTTGGCATTCTAACATGACATGGCTGTGTCCCTGGACCTGATTGGCTAAGACACGAAAAATGCCTTTGTAAAACCACGCTTAACGTTATGGGTTCAATTTTATCGCTCACAATGCTGTTCTGCAAAAAGAAAACTTGAAGTAACAGCCTGGATTTTTTTTCATTAAATAAACAAATAATGGTAAATACAATATTCAGGGATTCTTACATTTGAAAATAGAATATACAGATATGAATGTGCTAAAGACGCTTAGCAAAGAAAAGGGTTGTCTTATTCTGTGGCTCTTCCAATAATTCAACTGCACCCTTCGGTAAAAAATCGTGATAGAATATTCATATATTTTTGTACAAAATAGCTTTAAAACCAATTTTTATAAGATCTTTTAAATATCATGTTAGAATAGAAATAGACAACTCCGAGCTCAGGGTTATAGGAGTTTTTACAACGATTAGCTCCGCCTTCTTGATCCTAATGTCGCTAATCATTGTAAAATCTCCCATGAGCCCTCGCTCGTTATTGTCTATTTCTATATTGGTTTATAACATCTCTGTCACTTCCTTTAGGGAACATTTGAAAACTTTAAACCTCTTTAACTCTAGTTTTCCCACTTTTCCTCCTTCCCTTTGGTTACTCTCATACATCTGGACTACTGACCCAGACTGCTCCTTGCTATCCTATTGGGCAATAGTTGTGTTCAGTTAGCACACTGCATTTTCTGCTCTGGGGAAAATATTGCACCTGCAAAGCAGTAAATTAGAAAAGACCACAAGCTTGTGTATCTCCCAGTGAATTTATTGCATCTTGTATCTTCATTCTCTACCACTCAATGTATTTGACATAAATTCCCCGACATACAGATGGGCCATAGTTTGTTTGTATTCTTATGGTACTAGAGGATATTTCATTTTATCAAATTAACTTACGTGAGAAGGAATAAGTAATTTTGAAAACCACAAACACAAATAAAAAGATGGCTTTATTTACCAAGAAATCATTATTTTCTTTATATCTCTGTTACGTTTACAACTTTGGCTTCATATGATTAAGCACTTAACAAAAGATTAAACAAACAATTACTGTTTTTTTTCTGGCTTGTAAGGATGCCATGGACCAGGCATAAAGTGGAAAATAATGAACAAGTACAGTCTCATAGTTCAATGGTAGATGCAACGCACAATGGGTTCTGTTGCAGGAACTTAAGGAAGTCAAAATATATTTGGGGTTTAATGTCTCTTTCAACACTGTATAGATCATATCACGATGGGTAGTTGTATGAGCAAAAGAAGCCAGTACATACAGTTGGTTAAGGTTCTGTACTGCAAACTGCTGACCATTGGTAAGAAATTACCATCTTTTCCAAATAAGGTTCTTGTTTTGAACTACCGACCTCAGTGGCGGGAGGAGAGTGGGTTACCATTTTCCCTGACTGC
Source organism: Sabellastarte sp. h YS-2021 (assembly GCA_964017235.1). Taxonomy (NCBI): domain Eukaryota; kingdom Metazoa; phylum Annelida; class Polychaeta; order Sabellida; family Sabellidae; genus Sabellastarte; species Sabellastarte sp. h YS-2021. The sequence continues at coordinate 148,312,903 of OZ024931.1, forward strand.
TGCCTAATGTCAAGGTTGGGTAAATTTGTATATTGTAAAATAAAATGAAGAGATGGAAACTTCTTTCACAACAGACTCTGGCTAGCTGTAAAAGCCCATATATAGACTTGGAGGTGGACTGGTGAGCTAATGTAGTGCATCATTATCCACAACACACACAAGACAAGGACAAGACAGACTCAGCTTTAAAGATATCCAAATAGATGATCAAGAAGGTAGTAGAGACTAAGAGTGATCCATTTAGCCCTCTTAGACTGGAGAAGCACTCAAAACTGTTTGGATAGATTCTAGTTGAGAACAATGGTGAGTCACAAGAAGAACAAGACATTAATCCCAACTGCAGGCAAACTTATACAGCCTCAAGCATGTCAAGACATCCAAGAAAAGCTAATTATAAAACATAAACCAAGAAAAAGCAGCTATGACAAACACAAAAAATCTCTACGTCTATATTATCTAGATCAGCCAGTGTACATCAAGGATCAACCAAAATTTAATGGTCAACAATGGGAACTTGGCCACTGTATAGAAACAGTGTAATATAGATTGTATTTTGTATCAACAAGTGGGAATCAGTATAGATACCTAGTAAACCTAGTAATACATCAATCCAATTTCTGATGAGAGAGAGAGAGTCCTGTACTGGAATACGAAAAGCCAAGTATTGGAAAACAGAGACAGCCCTTCTCACATATTCCATAAAAGCGGACCACGACTTTGCAAAACTACAATTAAGTATATTCTGTTTTGCTATCCTACATAATTTGAGTCTTATCCATTTTTTGTCTCATATGATGTCTCAGTAGCGTATCAATCAGTGGTCCCCTGGGTTATTGCAATTCTCTGTTTTGTAGTTTATCTTCTAAGAGCATCAAAAGGCACCAGAATATCCAAAATTGTTTCGCAATTTGTCTCTGGTTCTTCCAGATTTTCTCATATCACTTCATCCTGAAAGTCTCTTCACTGGTTCCCTGTCAAACAACAAATGATTTTCAAAACCATAGTACTTATACACAAGTATCTCGCCACTGGCAAGCCAAAGTACTTTACACCACATTTGTCTTTGTATACATCTGCTGTTAAAGCAAGACATAGCAATGTAGAAAAAAATGTTCCTCAAGGTTCCTTTTTACAGCTCCTCAGTTCATAAATTTAAAGTTCAGTTCACCAAGTACTTCTCATATGATGCTCCAAAACTCTGAAAAGATTTTGCCACTGAAAATTTGAATTTCTCCGACATTTCATGTTTTAAAAGGCGAGTTAAAACCTGTCTGTTTCAGAAGTTCTTCCCTCTCTAGTTTTTCTGACTACAGAATCACCAATGGTCCCCTTGGCGACAACCCAATTATGTTTTACAGCTTATTGATTTATGCATTACGATTTGGATGGTGTGCCTCAGAGTCTGCCAGTTGCTTCAGTGTTGTTGGGTAAACAAACAGTGATTTTCAAAAAAACATTGAAAGTTTGAAGAGAATTTGAAGTTTAAGGTTGTTTCACACACAAACAGGGTAGAGTCACTGGGGAAATAATTGGAAAACTTCCTGAATGACATTTATAGAAAAAGAACAAGACCACTGCCGCATTGTGTACATCTTTCAACTGGTGTCAAGAAAAAATGGAGGGGGTATGACCTTGAAAAGTTCAAAGAGCAAAAATATAAGGGAGATTAAAGACCGTTTGAATATGATGACCCAACTGAAGCTTGATGCAGGAAGAAAAGATCAAATTTGATACTTGCAAAAGATTCGCGAGACATGATTTCCTTTGGGTTGTTTTCACATTTTGAGGCTGTTAGAACCAATAATAAGGGAGGTATAAGACCTCTTTAGTATTATAATCTGCTTGACCTTGAAGTAGGGTCAAAGGTCAAATTCCACACTTGAACAAACTTCAAAGGCTATGACTCCCTACAGGTTGTTTTCCATTTCCAAATTCTTGAAGCAATAGAAAGGGAGATATGAGGTTGGTTTGCTATGTTGACCTTATTTGACCTTGAAGCAGAGGGCAAAGCTAAAATTTGACACATGCAAAAGATTCCCAGGCTATGATTTCCCGTAATTGGTTGTTACATTTCAAATAATAAGGGAGATGTGTGTTTGTAACGTGATTACCCCATTTAACCTTGACACAAGGGTCAAAAGTCAATGTCAACACTTGTTAAAGGCTCACAGACCATTATTTCTTCAGGTTGTTTTCACATTGTAAAGCTGCAGAACAAATAAGCAGGGTAATATGAGGCTATTTTGTACTTTGACCCTCACTTGAACTTGAAGCACCGGTCCAGAATTAAATTCCACACGTGCAAAAGAACTGCAGGCTATGATTTCCTATGGATTATTTTCAAATTCTGAAGCTCTAGAACCAATAATAAAGGAAATATATGGCTTTTGAAAATATATTGAACCCACTTTTAAGGAGGGGCCAAGCATCAAATTGAACACTTCCATAAGATTTGCAAAATATGATTCCTACAGGATATTATCACAATTTGAAGCTCTAAAGAAACAATAAGGGAGACATAAGACCTTTTCAGCATGATGATTCCAATTGACCTGGAAGCAATGGTCACCGGTAATAATGAACACTTCAATTCGCAGGCTGTGATTTCCCATGAGTTTTTGTTTTCACATTTTGTAGGGCTAGAACCAATAATAAGGAATGTATAAGACCTTTTTAATATTATTATCCCCGTTTGACTTTAAACATGTGATCTCGTGACCATTTTCTGACATCATTACATCATTGAGGCAAACTTTCCTAGCTATAAATATTTTGTGCAAATTTGATGAAGCTAGCTTCAATATTAAAACTTTGGAATATGTTAAGAGTTTTTCAAACAATCAGCTATATTGACCTTTTAATTTTTGTTTTTTTTTTGTTTCAAAATGGGGCCAAAATATTTTCCAGATATGTTTTCAAAAGAACATTTTGTGCCAGGTTCATGAAGCTAGCTTTAATATTTAATGATTTTTGAACTATTGGCTGTAATGGCCATTTTGGTTTTCAAAATGACGCCACAATATTTTTTCAAGTGTATCTTTTCATAGCAATAAACAATCCCTGCAAATTTGGTGAGGATATCTTCACAAAGGGCCAAAACATAAAGGTTTATGTAAAACATGACGCCTGGACGCACACAAGCACGTATGGAAGGTTTTTATAGTGTAGGCGTTTATAGATGTTTTACATTTTATTACCCAGCATATTGTATGAGACACATACTAGACATTTCTCAACTGTGGAGGTTTCCCCTACCTAGGTAGTTAGTTTTGCCTCATTTGCATACACTGGTTATGACAAAAGTGGAGATTCTCCTGGTCACTTTTGTGAAACACCCAGGGACAATTCATGTTAATTTGGTGTCAGCTGACATTATGCTAATTCAATACACCATATAAACCAATAGAATTTTGAAGTAAGTTATATATAAAACACAAAGCCAAACATAGACAATATTAAACCATGAACAGACTAATCAAGGCAGACTCTAATAAAAACTAGGAATACCCCTGTTCCACTTTTGTGATTAACCTTAAGACTTAATGAATGTTAAAATTGGGGGAGAACTGGTAAAACTGATAATAATGTAATAGTATCCATTGGAGGCATCCGTTGGATGTGGATACTTTGGTTTAGCGTTCGCTATGCCGCTGTGCATAAAGAGATTTTTGGCATTAACATTGAGAAAAAATGCATCAGCTAGGTTCACCAAATTTGCAGGATATCTTCATTTGAGGGTGGGGGGTGGGGGGGTAAGCTTCTCTGGGACTAAAATTATGGCCATGGGGGCATTTCTTTGAAAATTATCTGCATTTTTTACTGGCTGTTTCTCATAGGTAGAAGGTTGAATCTCTTCATAGGTGATATGTATAACAGATATACATGTCCTCTACAACCTTGCAGATATTTGATCTAGAAGCTCTTAATTCAAAGTCATCCAAGGGGTACCAAAGTTCCCCACATAGCCGACATTAAAAGTGCCTATATCTCCTTTATTATTGGTTTTCAAGGTTTGCAATGTGAAACAAACCTAAAGGAAATCATGAGCGAGCTGGGAATCTTTTGATGTGGTCAGATTTAACCTTGGGCCTCCTTCAAGCTTAAAAGAGGATAGCCAAACTTAAAAGTGCTTATAACTTGCTTATTATAGGTCCCAGAGGTTTGCAATGTGAAACCAACTTGTAGGAAATCATGGGCTGAGAATCTTCTGTCAGATTTGACCTTTGGCCCCTCCTTTAAGGTCAAATGATGGTTCACTGGCTTTTGTGAGTTGTCTTTCCGGTGAATACAGATTTACATTAGTTCTCCAATGCGTAGGTCTGGATAATTTTCTTATAAATAATCTCATTAATTTTTCTAAAATAAAAAGATTGGCTTCACCGCTCAAATATTGAACTTATAACCTGCTCTATGACTATCACAGCTGACAAAATAACTCCGACAACACTGAGTTGCAGTCACTCTTGGGAAAGATTTGTTGTATCATGCAAAATGTGGACAACATAGGCTTTATCACAGAACAGATTGGTCCTAATGAATCACAGACAAATTAGCGTTTTTAACCAAATTGGCACCCACCAGATTGATCCCAAGATAAAATACTGAAATCCAATAGGCGCTCAGAAAAAAATTGTTAAATTGGTGTGGAGGATAAAATATTCTCGTAAAATTATTGTGCTTTCAAAGAGATTATGTTAAACAAAGGGAAAATATCATAAATGTTTTACATTGGTGAACAGACGATATGGGTTTAACCTAAAATATGATTCAATAAAACTCCATCAAACCAATGACACTTTTCATAACTCTAACTAAACAAGTGAGCAAATGACAGACCATAAATAGCATTGATTACAACTTCGAAAATCATCATGAAACAATATGAAGGATATTAAGCACCCCAAAACCACCATTTTATTACATTTATTGATGGTTTCACACTGGGGGCCCAGTTTACATGGTCAAGATTTCAGGGGGTCAATTTGCTAATTTGGGAAAGATCTATTTTGTCCAGTTCCCAGCCCTAACACTAAAAGTATCAGTTACAACAACTTGGAATCCCCAGTGATCATAGCCAACAGGATCAGCGCAGTGAGGAAGAAAACTTGCTACAGTGGAACAGGGGTATTATTTTTTCAACAGGATGATAATCGTAGTGAAGACCAAAACCTTTTTGTCATTTGATTTTATGTTATTTTACAATAATCTCTTCGGTATTAAAATACTTTTGTCTAAGTTGTTTCTTTACATTTGCAATTATGTTGGCTGGGTCAACACCATGACATATATTAGCCTTACATTGATATAATTAACACACAATCATGTTTGACTCTCTTTTATGGCGATATATTTGTTCTCCATACATTATCTACACCATACAGTACAATATTTTTAAAAAGCATAAGTGCCCCATGTATGTAAATTTGATGGTATTTAAAGCCTAAGTATTGTTTTAACTTTCTCTGTTTAAATGAAAAGTTAAATTTCAGTTTGATTTGTTTCTTCATAAGTAATTCTGCAGCACTGCCAATACTAGATTTTATGTGTGTGTACTCAGTGACTTTGTGGGGACAACAAATGTATCAAAGAGAGTGTTTTCACCAGCAACTTTATTACCTTTATCATTAAACATGAAAGCATATTTTTTTACAATTATGAGGGTTGGCTTTTGGCTTATTTTTTATGTAATAAAATGTACATAAGTTTGTAACAGGTACACTCAAACAATATAATTTGGATGCAGACAGATGTTTGCATGCCCCTTCTGTGTAAACAGAAAAATGACACTTTAATATTGCTTGCACATGGTCTGGTCAATTAGCATAATTTGTCCCCGGGTTTTTACAAAAGTGACCAGGAGAATCTCCACTTTATATCATAAACAGTGTATGCAAATGAAGCAAAACTAACTACCAAGGTGAGGGAAACCTCCAAAGTTGAGAAATGTCTAATGTGGGTGTTCCACCACACGACTAAGGCTCCCGATTAAGGGTTTTTGAGGGTCGGTTTCAAAAATTTGCTTAGTCCCAGGCGTCCTGTAAGGGTCGGTTGTGGTCAGTTGAGGCCGTGCGAAAAATCAAACATGTTTGATATTTCTCCCGACCCCAACCGATTATTTTTTCCCGCCATAAACAAAAGGTCCAGTCCCAGGCGTCCTCAGGCCTCCTCAGACCAAATTTACACAGTCCTATGTTGTCCCAGGCCACCTGCGACCCTTAGTCGCCGCCCCTCAGTCCCCAACCCTTAGAGTTGCTTGCCGTTGGTCAGCAGTTTACAGTACACAACCCTAGCGAACTCTATGTACTGGTTTCCTCTGCCCTTCCAACTACCCATCGTGATATGACCTGTACAGTGTTGAAAGCGACGTTAAACCCCAAATAAACAAACCGACCCTTAGAGCCTTAGTCCCAGGCCTCCTGTGACCCTTAGTCCCATTGCAACAAGAATCAGCTATCTCAGTCTGGGGACTCCTGGGGATGCCTCAGGACACCTTGTGGGGTCGGGACTTAATCGTGGGTTAGTCGGGGTTTAGTCCCAGGCAGCCTGAGGCGTCCTGGGACCCAGTCGGTTTGTCTACGACAGGATCGTGGTTCAAACCGACCAGAAAAATGGCTTAGTCGGTTCTTAGTCCCAGACCAGTTAGGGACTGTCTGGGGCCACCTGAGGCGTCTTGAGGCTTCCTGGGGACGATCTGTACTTAATCCCAGACTTTGAAACCGATCCAGTTTTCCCGCCCATTTTTTTTTTTTTTCACCAACTGTCCACGATTAAGGTTCGCCAACAGGATCGGGGCTTAATCCTTTGGTGAAACAAGGGCATAAACCTATTTTTATAAAAGCCTCAATCCATAAGTTGTCATTTCTCAGCCATTTCTGCATGGATTTTTTATGTAATAAAACGGGTAGAAGATCTTTGTAAAAATACTTTTCTGATGACACATACATGTATTTCTATCTGTATTTGTTGACCAATTTATGACACTAATTATACTTAGTAAGTGGCTCTGTCTATAGAAAAAATCTCACTCTGTATATCTCCTTATTTAGGACAAATGTTTTTTTTGTGCTGAATGAAAAATAAAATATTTCCTGGTAAGTATATCTTGATATTTAATGCAATAACGTTGTGTGGTGGATAACCCACAATTATATAATTTGATTAATTTGCATACTTTGGTGTTGATTTTCTTAAGGACAATCACGGCTTTTGTTAATGTGCATGTTTTTGTGCAGCTAATTGAGGCGTCTAATAATAGAGATGCCTGAGAGTCTCTGTATATGTGTGTGGTTTTGTGTGTAACACGTACCTTGCAGATTGTATGGCTCCAGATAAAAGGAAATATATTCAGTAAAATCTACGGCTGTTTTGTCTTGCATGTCCTGGGTATTGTTTTTTTAATTTATTTATTTGGGGTTTTAGGGTAGTTAGAAGGGCACAGGAAACCAGTACATACAGTTCGTCAGGGTTCTGTACTGTAAACTGCTGACCAACGGCAAGCAACTACCAGCTTTCCCACTTGAGGCTGTGCCGCGAACCGAACCCTGGTCTCAGAGGTGGGAGGCGAGAGTGTTATCACTCTGCCAATGTGGCCCCCTGGATATTGGGGGGATAAACAAATGAATGTTTTCTTCCACTGAGTTTTATCAAGCCAAGCGGTGTATGAAACCTTCTTTTTTCAATATAACCAGAAGGATCAACTTCTTGTTTCAATGACAAAAAAGTTTCATCTGTGACCCCCTATTTTGGTTGTTGTAGGTATAAAAAATCAAGATGAACTTATTCTCAAACTTTGGTGAAATTCTTCATGTTAAAAGTATTAAATAGTGATTGTCCTTAAATAAATAGTTTTAGATATTAGCTATCAGCAAAAATAATCAGTTTGGGATAACACATATTACTGAAATCTCCGTGTCATTTTAACCCCCACTGATTAAGTCATCACAAACCAATTTGTTTGGTGTGAGTGGATTAAGATCTTTGCTGCAAAAACTAACCCTCTTATTGGAAACCCTGCAGGGGGGCTGGGTGGTGTAGTGGTTAGAGTTCTCGTATCTAACCTCTGAGGCCGCTGGTTCGAATCTCGAGCCGGGCTCTTCATGTTGGAAAGTGCATAGTACTTGCCGATGCCCGGTGGTTTACAGTGGAGTATGCACTGGTTTCCTCCACCTGTGAACTACCCATCGCAATATGACCCTGGCTGTTGAACATGACGTAAAACTACAAATAAATGAATAAATTGAAACCCTGCAGTAATATCACTTAATCAGAATAACATACTTAGTGTAGCTGGTGCTTTCATTTTTTTCATGTTGCCAGGGAAATTCAAATTTTAGCTGACACATGTTGATACAGCTTAAGGTTATTTCATTGCTGCACTGTAAGAGCTCATACAGTATCAACCATTGTAAAATTTACTTTATATTTTTACTTCCCACAAGGAGGTATTATTTTTCTGACCGTTTATCTGTTTGTGTGTATCTACGTTTGTTGGCAGGATTATATGAATACTGCTGCTTGGATCTTGGTTCAACTCACATCTAGGGGCCACGGTGGCAGAGTGGTAACACTCTCGCCTTCCACCTCTGAGGCCGGGTTTTAATCCCCGTCACGGCCTCAAATGGGAAAGCTGGTAGTTGCTTGCCATTGGTCGGCAGTTTTCAGTACAGAACCGTAGCGAACTGTATGTACTGGTTTCCTCTGCCCTTTCAACTACCCGTCGTGAAACCCAAACCAAAACCCCAAATAAATAAATACTTATGATTATTTAACTTTGGCAAATGAAAAGCTTTTAAGAAATATATCCGTGGGATAGAGATTTGCCTTAGAGTCCCCTTTGAATGGGGAAGATTAATCGCTAATTGGAATTAGAATTTAGAGGTATATATTTATGAATATTTTGTCAGAACATATACTATTTCTGCAAGTAGTGATAAAATTGACCAAAACAATCAATTTTTAACAAAATCAATATTTTGAGATTTAAAGGACTAAGGATAAATTAACACTTTAAATAAAAAAAATTAATACATACTTTTAAATAGCCAATTATTTTGATCATTTTAAGCTCAAGTAAGCTTTAATGAAGCAGTCTGCACAAAGCCATTTGGACCTGAATGGCAATATAAAGTCAAGGAATAATAACATATTCAAACATACTCAGGCTTTCTTGTATAGCTAAATGGCTACTTAAACTTCAACATTTTTTTTAAAATTAGGTGTTACTTAGATAATACACAATGGAAGGATTCCTTAAGGGCAGATACATGATACACTTAACTATAATATATTGACAGAAATGCTTTTGTAAGATATTGACAAGACAGAAAACACACAGAGTCATAAAGCTGAAAAATAAATTGTATAAGTTGGTGTCAATCTGTATAACATGTCAAGGTTTTGTACTCTTAACCTGATATAAATTGACAGAATGATTGCTTGAGAAATTACAAATTCTTGAGCTTCTTAGTCAGCGGGATTTTGAACTATGGAATTCTGTTATAGAAATAGTTAAAGCTTAATAGAGAAGATATTGTTGCATAAACACCATGCTAAGGGTAATTAAGGAGTCGTCTATCATAACAGGTCTGTAAGAATAGTCTTATATTCAGTCAAGTAATAAACTAGGGAATGTTGAAGCTTGTGCAGTTTTGTGGATATTATTGATTTCTGACCTGTACCCAGTTTGTTATGTGTTGTCTATAACCTGCTGAATAGTTAACATTATTTAGTAAGTAGTTGTATGAAAGTGACTCACACAATTACAAGGCTATGTGTGGTAATACCATTTCGTGAAATAATCAAAATTGTTTTTATGCATTTAATATAGTGATGTTTAGCTACAAAGCCATAAGTACAACATCAAAGAGTAACTGTACTTGATAATATGAATAAAAATATATGCAAGAAAATGGAACTGATTGCAATTATTCTCATAATTTCATGGATAAATATAGAAATCTTAGCAAGAATATTTCATCATGCCATTTTCCTCCATACGTGACCTAGAATGGGTACAGGATGAAATGGTTGCTCTCGTCAATTAACTTAAGTTAAAATTAGCATGTAGCAAAGTATTGAGTCAAGCAGTAACAAACAACTATAAGTCAGAAAAAAACGGCTTCCCAAAGCATGCGTCACATATTGGAAGCCATACCCATTTTCCCAGGATTAGTGTGTTTCTAAAATTATGTGTTTATATTATTATAACATATCATTATCAGTATCAACTATTGATCAGACTTGCAGAAAATGCTCGAAGTTTGAAATATGTCTGATGTCATGGTGTAATGCTGATGTGATTGTCCAAGGAATGATTTGTGCATCACAAAAGACAATTCCCTGATGCATTGAAAACATTTTATCACCACTTGTTCAAATGTTGATGAAATGGTGCCCGAGACACTGGTCAAAGTGATGTCTGTAAATGCAGTTAATAGTTGAACCTATAAAAATAACTGGTGTCAATATATAGATAGCTTCCTGGGAAAAATAATGGCCAGCAGAGAGTTCCCTGCATGGTCAGAACTATAATATAATAAAGTTGCTTAGTAAATCAATGTTATATTTTTATTAATGAGGTTAATGTGCTATAAAAAGATCTGTTCATAGGCCGTAGGATAATAAGGTTGGATACTTAGAGAATCAGTGTTATATTTTGACAACACTATGGCTAGTATTAACTGGACTTACAAGCGATTAGGAGACGCTGATCTTCTTCAAAAGCTGCGTGACGTGAGGGATGATGCACAGTATGAAGAGTTGAACTTGTCCTACAACAAACTGAAATCAGTACCAGATCTGCGAAAATACAGGCAGTTTCACAACCTAAAGGTATTAAATCTGGGTAGTAACAATATCAGAGACATAGATTTCAGCCATATTCCACCAAAAGTGACAGAACTTGACATTAGTGGTAATAAACTAACAGCCATTGGCAATTGTAAGAAGTTTACAAAATTGACACATTTATATGCATACTACAATCAAATTGCTGTTGTGGACTGGAGGAACCTTCCGCCTACACTGACTTGGCTTTACCTTAACAATAACAAACTTTCAAGTATAGGTGATTGCAGTCAGTGTACACAACTTAGTGTCTTGTCTGTATACCGTAATGAGATCCAAAATGTAGACTGGAGGAACCTCCCACCTGCTCTGACATGGCTTCACCTTTACAAAAATCAACTCTCAACTGTTGGAGAATGTAATCAATGTACACAACTGCAATGGTTCAATCTGAGTGATAACCCCATGCTTCACTCAATACAAGGTCTTCCAGATCAAGATTTTGATCTTGACATCAATTCTAATGTGAAGGTATTGGGACAAAAGTGTTTTCATCAAACTACCTACCACATACTGAAGGTAAAGTGTCAAACATTAGAGTGGAAGCTACAACAGCCACCAGTAGAGGTGTTGTTGCAAGGACTGGAGGTGGTGAAAGAGTATTACTCTGATAAATCTATCAGAACAACACACACCAGGTAAGAGGGTTAATATAATTAAAGTTGTTCAATGATAATGTGACCTTTTGTAGGATAATGTTTCAAAATGCCCTGCCATTTGCACATTTTTTTTTTGCTTGAAAATAGTTTATTTTATAATCAGAGTCAAAATCATTGTTGAATTTTATTATCTTAAGTTGCGTTGATATAAATACAGACACTAGGTAAGATTTATTTTTGTGAGAAGCACCAAAATGGTCTAATGATTGTTTCTTATTTGAAATTTACTCAGTAATCTGAAAATCTATTTCTTATGATCACACGAGTAGATCTAAGACAGGAAATTTTACTTCAAAGTGGAGTACCCCATAGGGAAAAGGGTAGATTTCTCAGACCAAAAGTGTGCATGGGTACCAAGCGTTATCTTCCCCTATACCAGTCTGAAATAAAAAACATAGAAATACTATACATACCACCAGAAAGTGAAGGCATTGAGTTTCTTTTCATATGAAATATCACTGTCTGAGTAGCATATAAGCTGAATAATCTATAATTTTATACCAGTTTTGAAACCAAAATCACTTATATTTCAAATAAAAATATTCATTTCTCATTCAAAACTTTATCTGAGGGAGTGGCATCTTCATGAATGCTGGATATAAAGCTTGTGTTTATAATGAGGGACCTGTGTGTTTTCATTTGATATGTTTGATGTGTTTGTACCTTAAACAGGAACTAGTTTCAATGTTTCTTTTTATGAGTACACTTGTATCAGTTTAACCCTATGAGACCAACATTTTACACACTGCAACAATATATTAAACATAATACTCTTTGATAGCCTAACAAATTTTTACTAATTAATATCTTACGTAACAGATTCCTGCCATTGGCCCAACATGAGCTGGTTCTACAAAATATCAGAAAAAGATGTTCTGCATCTAATCTGGCAATAACATCAACATCAATGCTCTCAGCACTCGCTAGAGGGATGATGCTTCCTGTAATTGCTTGTGTGGATTTGTGTGTCATTTTTGTATTGATATCATGACCTCTTCTGTGCTGAACAAAGGAGGGTGTGGGCATATAACAGGGAGTTTTGAATCTCATATTATTATGTGCTCATTGCAATAATAAGGTGTCCGGAAACAATCCCTTTGTGTTGGGAAGAGAGGACTTGTATGTCTGCTTGGTATACCTTACCAATGCCAGCAATTGTTTGAAAGATGGACAGTATTTAGAGTGTTCCTTTTGATTTCAGGAATGTAAATGTGCTTCTTGCCTTAAATGTTCATGTTCTGAGAGATGAATATTTCATGTTTCTTGTGACTCGTGCAACTTTTGTGTTTTTAACAAGGCAGCCACAAAAGAAAGTTGTCCCGATATAGAGAAAATCCAAAAAGCCTCTGAAAGATGCTTCTTTTGTAGACCTGTCTCTTTCTGGCCCTCCTTTGACAAATGTTTTCCGTGTTGTAGAATATATTCTTTTGGGGGTCTGACAATAAAGATCAAAACATTCCAAATTGAAAAACCGGAGTCAATCAGGCTGTCCCTTCAAAATAAAAAGGGGTCACGTCACTGGACTTCAGTGATGGCTACTTTCACATGCCAAATGAAAGTTGCTTGGATTTAGAACCAAAGTTTTCACTTGTGCGATTTGCCCTTTCCAATGGAATTCACGAAAGTGGTAATGGAGGTCAATCTCATGGCTCAAGCAAGGGATATAAGAATCCACCCGCACCTAGATGACTGGTTGATTGGGATGCAAGACAGAGTTACTTGGACACCAAGTCTTCCTGGCTTCCTGGCCTTGTGTGAGGATTTATGACAAGTTTTCAACTTTGTAGGATACCAGTACCACTGAGCTCAGGGAGTGGTCAGACCCACAACACAGAGGTAAAAGGCCTTGGGTTCCTAAATCAACTACCAAGCCATTTGCTCAGTCAGGCATTTCATGTCACTGATAGGTCTGCTGACTGCAGTGGATAACCAGGTGCCATTCAGGTCTCCTTCAGATAAGGCCCATATAATTAGAATAATTAGTATATTCCAGAGCCTCTGTAAAGGCAAAGTCCCATTTTAACATTTTTGGTAGGTGTTCAGTTCTTTACAGATGTATCAAACAAAGGTTTGGGTACACATTTAGGAAATTTGCAGAGAAAAAAAGGAGCTCGGTCCATTTCAGAAACCAAGCTAGAGACCTGAATTTAATTTAATTTATTTGGGGTTTAACGTCGCTTTCAACACTGTACAGGTCATATCACGACGGGTAGTTGGAAGGGCAGAGGAAACCAGTACACAGAGTTCGCTAGGGTTGTGTACTGTAAACTGCCGACCAACGGCAAGCAACAAACAGCTTTCCCACTTGAGCCCGTACGGGGATCGATCCCCGGCCTCAGAGGTGGGAGGCGAGAGTGTTACCACTCTGCCACTGTGGCCCCCACCAGAGCCCTGAAGTGGCCGAAACAAACAATGGTTTTGGGACCTGTTAGAACTGTTGTTCTGGATATCATTGTGCCTACCCAATCTGCCCAACTTCTTGTCTCAACCATTTAATTATGATCTTCACAGGGAGCTGCTAAACTTAAGTTTTTATTCCTGGCTCATAGATCTTCAGCTATCAGGGGACATCTCCGATCAGGTGGCAGATAGAATTGAAGCTCCAAGGAGATGCTGAACCAGAGCTCTCTATAAAGCAAAGTGAATGGTTCACTGGTGCCATTGGAGTATGGTGGACTTCACTTTACGATTTGTAGAACAGATAGCACACTTTTCATGTGTTTTGTTCATGAGACTAATTTGCAGTCCAGCAGCAGAGATGGCCATAGGTTAGCTTTTGCTGATAAGTTAGGAAACTTTTCCATTAATATCAGCAAAGATGAGAATCTCGCCAGGCAGAGGGACAGACCCAAAGAGCTCTGAGGTGCTTCCTCCTGAAACCTGTCCTTAGTGCTTCATCAACTGATTAAGCCTCCTTTTGGACATTTCAGGAAAGCTTTCTTGCAGCATCTTACCTTCAAGACCATTTTCCTGCTGGCCCTAGGTTCGGGCAAGTGCAGGAGTGAAATACTCACCTGGCTCAACAGGAACATCTGACACCAATCAGATTGCTCGATGTTCTCCTTGTATCCTTCTTTGAGCTTTTCAAGAACCAGCTGGGGTGACATGGCCTGGGGAGTTGGGCCTCGGTGGTGATCCCAGCCTTAGCCCCCTACTCTTTAGAGATCTCTTGGAGATAGGCGACTTTGTCTAGTTCATGCTTTATGCTATTACCTGGATAAAACTGAGAATCTCACAGCATGTAGATGGTATTTCATCTCCTTCAAGAAGAATTTCAACTAACTATCTCTCTGGCAAATATTTCTTCTTAGTTAGAGCAAAAAAAATTCTGTGTTACCAGCAGTCTGACTAAAAATGATGTCTAAACCCATGATGTTTGATACTTCAAAGGCTGTTCAAGCAGGAGTTTTCTCCGATCAGATTTTTTCAACCTGTGCCTGGAAGTCGCATAACACCTTCACTCAGTTTTATTTAAGGATGTGGCTTGGGCTGATTCTGAGCTACATCATCTTGGACCAATAGGTATTTTTGGATAGTTGGGTGTCTTTATTGTTTTCAACCTCCTTTTGAGCTGGAAGCAAGCTAATGTCCCCTTCAAGGGAGGGGCTTAAGAATACATTACCCTGGCACATAGGTTGATGGATGATGGGTTCTTTAGCCTTCCTGGCTCCTTCCTCTTGGAATCCTTAGAGATGTAAATCTGTCTCCCCCTCTCCGATATCAGGAAAGAAAAAGAAGGGGTGGGGTAAACGATCTGGTAACTGGTATAACCAGTAACACCTTTGGGCCCTAAATTAGGATTAACTTCCTCTCAGAATACTTTTTATTCCCTCAGTTAGCTATCACCCTACTAGGTAGCTATTCTGGCAATTGTCTGTAAGAGGTAAATTAAGTTTTTATTAGTTAATGTTTTACCTAAGAGATGGGGTTATTTGCACCCTACAGTCCCCCCACCCCAAGGAGAAACAACCACTATGGAGCATAGTATAACATGTAATAGATAATATGTAACAATAATAATTGATTTTAGTATGCACCACAGAGAATGCGTCTTTTTAAACATAGTAGTAAACAATAACATCTCACGGCCAATATACAGTATTTTTGTGCTTTTATGCTGTAGTTTTTAGGTTTATTTTACTATTTACCTGATCTAGAGTTGATTTTGTTTGCTATATAACTCTTATTGTGACTGTACAACAATTCGGGTATTATTGCCCACCCAGACGGCAATTATCGGTAACTGTTTTTCAATCTGTCAGTGCCTACTGTCTATTCTTGCTAACTGTATGTATATTTAATTTTGACTTATCACTTTTCCCAATGTTTTAACTGACTTCTTGTTTCTTTTGTCAGGTTCTCTTTTATTTTAGTGTCAAAATTCTCTGTTGGTTGTAGTTGGTTTTGAGTTTCTTAAGGTTGGCTTTAGTGTTGGTTGCTAGGGTGCCCATGAATCACCCACGGGACGAAGTTTCAAGTGTTAGTCCTTAAGGCCATAAATGTTTAGGCCACCCACATGTGATTTTTGATCCTAGGGAATTTATCAGTTGACCAACACAACTAAGATGTTTGCCATGCGCATTCTACTCTTCTGCACCATGTTGTTGGTTGCTACTCATCTCAGGAGTGTCTCACATATTTTTTTGGGAAATGCTTTCCTCATTCCATCCATGTTAAGGATTGCTAAAAATTACTCCTATAGCTCCACCTCCCATGTTTTTCTCCCTACCGTAAAACAGAGTGGGCTTATGCTATTGATTCTTATGTGTGGTGATGTTGCCATAAATCCTGGACTGGTTATGCTTGGATTAGTAAATGCAAGGTCAATCCAGAATAAGGGCCCTCTCCTTGCTGACACGATAGCATCTCACACCTTTGATTTCCTCTGTCTCACTGAAACACATATTCGTACCACAGATTCTGATAGTTTCCTTCGTTCACTTACCCCGGATGGTTTCTCTTTGATACATAGACCACATTCAACAGGTATTGGTGGTGGTGTTGGTTTCTTCATTTGTGAATCATATAAATGTCGCAAAGTAGATACTCCAAATTATGGTTCCTTTGAAAATATTGTCATATTAGTTTCAGTGCCAGGTGGAACTTTGCTCCTAGCTTCTATCTACCACCCTCCTGGGCCGTGTTCTTCCCTTGTTTTAGATGAATTTATGTCCTTTGTTTGTTTTCTGTCTTCTGTTGATTGCAAGTACTTCATATGTGGTGATTTCAATATACACGTACATGTACCTTGTACTGATAGCCACAAATTGAAAGCCCTTTTAGAATCATGTAATCTAAGACAGTCAGTAAACAATACCACTCACTTGCACGGTCATATCCTAGATCTCATTATTTCCCCCAGTGATCAAGATATGTGCGTGCATGTTGACATCTGTGAATTCATATCTGATCAAGCAGTCATTAAATGTGCTATGGACGTTGCTTCCTCTCCTGCTACCTGTCAAACAAGTATTTCCTATAGGAGGTACCATCGCATCAACATGTCTGACTTTCGGTCTGACCTTAAGGAAATGCCTTTTGTCAAATGTCCAGCAAATTCTGTCACACAGCTCTATGATCAGTATGTACAAGACTTGAGTTGTGTCCTTGACAGGCATGCTCCTCTTGTGTCCAGTTTGAAGACGAAACACTGAGACGTCAATTTGAACGAGCTTGGTGTAAAGATAAAAGCCAATACAACAGGAGTTGTCTTCGACATCAAATTGCCTGGTGTAATCGTCTTGCAAACAGGGACAAAACTGTCTATTACAGGAAACTAATCTCCGATAATAGCCATGATTCGAAGAAACTATGGCGGGAGTTACATAAAGTCCTACATAGATCCCATGGCACTACTCTGCCCTCTTGTGAATCTTCAAAGTGATTGGCTGATCGCTTTGCTACATTTTTCTCAAATAAAATTGTGATAATTTGTGAGAGTTTTTCTTCATCTGAGTCTTGTAACACTGTACATCCCCCCTTTGACCCTCTGAAACTAACAGTCTTTACTCAAGTCACTCAAGATGAAATTGCAAAAATAATCAGTAAATCATCCACTAAATCATGCTTGTTGGACCCATTACCCACATTCTTTATTAAGGAATGCATGGACATCCTTCTACCATCGATAACCAAGTTGGTCAATTGTTCACTCAGTGAGGGACTGGTTCCAGACGGTTTCAAAAAAGCTGTAGTCACTCCACTTATCAAGAAGGCCTCTCTTCCTGTTGAGGACTTGAAAAACTACCGCCCAGTATATGGACTTAGCTTCATTTCTAAACTGGTGGAGTGTGTAGTTGCTAAACAGCTGGTTGATCACATTCATCAACATGACTTGGATAACTCATACCAGTCTGCATATAAGTCAGGTCACTGAACTGAGACGGCTCTGCTTTCCATCAAAAATGATATTCATTTGTCACTGTCTCAGGGTGAAGCTACTGCCTTGGTACTTCTAGATCTTTTGGCTGCCTTTGATACTATTGATCATTCCACTCTCCTTGGCTGTCTTCTGGATTGGTTCGGTGTTGATGGTTCAGCTTTAAAATGGTTATCTTCTTATTTGACTGAATGCTATCAGTGTGTAAAGATTGGTTCCACATTGTTTAACTTAAAAAAAACTCCTGTTCGGCGTACCTCAAGGTTCTGTTTTGGGTCCTCTCCTATTTTCTCTGTACACATCTCCCCTTAGTACACTGATTGGTAGACACAAAGGTGTAAACTTCCATTTTTATGCAGACGACACACAACTCTATGTCCATCTCTCAGACAGGAATGCCTCAGCTGCCTTTGATAAGTTGAATAGATGCCTTCAAGATGTCAAAGAATGGATGTCTGCTAACAAACTTAAACTCAATCCTGATAAAACTGAGTTCATACTTTTTGGCTCCAACAAGCAGAGAGAAAGGTTAAGTGCATGTTTCCCAATTGATATCCAGGGCAACCCCCTTCACCCCACCTAGTCTGTGAGGAACCTGGGTGTGTGGTTTGACGCTGATCTTTCCTTCTCAAAACACGTACAGAAAGTTTGTAAAGGCTGCTTTTGTCAACTGAGGAATTTTAGAAATATCAGGCAGTTCTTGACTCAGGATGCAGCTGTGTCGGTTGCCAATGCTTTTGTTAGTTGTTGGTTGGACTACTGTAACTAACTTTTCAGGAGTCTCTCTAAATCCAGTCTCCATAGATTACAGTCAATCCAAAATTGTGCTGCTAGAATTGTCACAAATTCGTGTAGATACACTCGTATAACAGCAGTACTCAGGAAACTCCATTGGCTCCCTATTCAGTTTTGCTCAGAGTTCACATTGGCTACCCTGGAGTACAAGTTTATTCATATTGGGATTCCCTAAATATTTCGCTCCACATCTATCCACATACCGCACTACTTACAATATTAGACGCAGTGTTGCCAACTTCCTCAATGTACAAAAATTTCAACCCACAATACACAAGTCTACTAAGCAGTTTGGCTTCAGTTTTGCCTTTGATGCCCCCGCTGTTTGGAATTCAATCCCTGAAGACATCCGTGCATCACCCACTATGGCCTCTTTTAGAAAGAAGCTCAAAACCTATCTCTACGCAAAGGCTTATCCTCCTTAGCTCACTTTTCTTATGGCTTCTCTGTGGTGCCGACCTGTTTTTTGTCCCTGGACTTTGAATTTGCCTATTGCTATTGTCTTGTTGCGCCTTAGAGTCCACTACTCAATGGAGATTAAGTGCTATAAAAGTCAAATTAGAATTAGAATTAATAAAAGAGTAAATGGACAACAACAAGAGGTGAAGCCAGTAAATGTAAAGTGTCCAGTCCATGCACCAGTGGTCACAAGGCTTCATTATTATTAATAAACAACATATAAGATATAATTAAATGCAAAGTACAATTACATGACATTACAATTTACATCAAGTTCAATAATAAAGTTAGTAACATTGAATATGAAGTATATGAGGTACGCCAAAGAAGCCTAAAGCTAAGATCAGGTCAGGGCGACCTCACCCTTAAATTTAGATTAAGTGAACCCAGTTTAAGGTTATCCCAATCCAATTTTCGAATGCCAAGAAAAAAGGGGGTGAGAAATAAAATATAGAAATGATTAAAACAGTAAAAACATGTTATTAAAAACGTGGAGAATTCTAATAAAGGGAGGGGAGTGGGGATTTTTAGCACATATCTGCACTCTTCAAAATCATTTTCAAACTGACAGTTTCCCACCTTTTTTAAATTGTCACACATAGCTACCCCATAGCCATTCGGTTACCTGCAGTTTCCAGGATACTAGCAATTTCTAGGTCAGGCAAGGGTTCAGTAACAGAAGTGACCAGTACTTAGGTTACCATTACACTGCTCCGAATATCCTCCTTGGGGTGGGGGACTGACAGCCGTGATGCCTGAACACCACTCTTGAACATCCCCGTGTTCTTACCTTACTGGCGACCTTACGGTAGGGTTTTTAAAACTGAACAAGAGGATGTGAAAGCATAGCCACCTGGTGAGTACAGGAAGCATTAGCTCTCTAGGAAGTGGTGAGGACATTGCCATTCCTGCAGGAGGAGACATCTTTTCTGAAGTTCTGTGGGACCAGCTCGTGTCGGACCAATGACAGTAGTCTGTTAAGTAAGATATTAACTAACAAAAACTTAATTTACCTGCATCTATATTTTAGTTATTTGTAAATCTCTAATGGTTAGGCAGTCTAAGAGTCTGATGTTTAATATATTCCTGTATTGTTCAAAATGTTTGTCTCATAGAGTCAAAGTGATCTGGGAGTACTAAGACAAAGAAACCTGTCCTGTTTGAGGTAAAAACACAGCAAACATATCAAATAAAAGTTTACATTTTAAAGACAAGTTTTATATCCAGCATTCATGAAGATAAAATTCAGATAAAGTTTTGAATGAGAAATCAAAATTTCTATTTGAAATATAATGATATTGGTATTAAAACCAGTATAGAAGTATAGTTTATTCAGCTTACATGCTACTCAGACAGTGATTTTTCTTTTGACTCTAAAACCCAATGCCTGCACTTTCTGGTAGTATGTACAGTATTTCTCTGTTTTTCTTTTGAGAAGATAACGCTTGATACCCATGCACATTTTGGTCTCAGAAACGGACCCTCTTCACCATGGGGGTAACTTACTTTGAAGTAAAATTTCATATCATAGGTCTACATGTATGATGGTAAGAAATAAAGTTTCAGATTCCAGAGTAAATTTTACATCCCTCATGCCTTTTGCTTCTTAAAGATAAATTTTACCAAGTTCCTGGCCTATATGTTCTAGCCCATCTTAAGATAAGCAAACCAATCTTAAGATAGGCTACATAAACTTACGATTTTAAGTTGGGCAATAGCCCATCTTAAGATGAGTTGACTCCTTAGTTAAAAATCTCAACATTTAGACTGTATAACAAATAGATTGAAGGCAAGTGAATATAAAAGAAATATATTAAGAACTAAACTGCTGCAATACAACTAATAAAAAAATAATATTTGGGTAATTATAAATACTTGATTGAGTTGCTACTTCTGTTTGTACTAAGGATTTTCTTGCTGTAGAACAGGATGCGAAAATCACTCTGGTATGGATTTTGACTATGCATCATGGTATTCTATTGTTGTCATTTCCAGCATGATGTTATTAGGACCAACAGCTGCAGGAAAGTCCAGTATGATGAATTCCCTAATTGAGGGCAAATCTGTTCTTGTGCCTTTTGATGATCACACTCAAGTTGCTGACATAAAAACCTGGTACATAACTGCAGAAGACTCCATTCAGCTGTTCGACCATGGCGGTCATGAAATATATAGGATAACGACTCCTTTATTTATTGTTCTGAACAGCATTATTGCACTTGTTCATGACATCAGTCAAGTCAGTAAAGCCAAGATTGAGGATACTACAAGCATTTTACGCCATGCATTGGCATACCACCCCGAAAACCAGGTTCACCTAGTGCTCACTCATACAGATATTGTAGATGTTGATGATGTCCACAAGAATAGCAGCTTTATAAAGGAAAAGGTGAATACATGCATTGATCAAGAAATACAAAGTCTCAAACACGTCACTGAAAAAGATGAGGAAAGAGCTTACCTATCAGCCCAACTTCAGAAACAGAAGGACAATATGGAGGTGTTTCTCCTGTCTAGCAGAAGTTATGATGGAATGGAAAATCTAAAAGAATTCCTTAAAAAGGTGACCACACAAAAACGGGTTTCATTGCCTACAAAATGGGTGCGATTGTACAAATTAATGTTGAACCAGGAGAAGAATTTTTTCAAGGTAACTGAGTTGCAAGAACTTTGTAAAACCCTGTTTTTTAAAGGCACACAGTTGTTTCAACAGGCTGAAATCATGAAGACATTCACATCAGCACTCGAATACTACCGTGCTGCTGGACATGTTTTACACTTTCCAGACAATCCTGTCCTAGAAGATTATGTCTTTCATAACAAAGACTTCCTTCTACAAATAGCAAAATCCTGCTTTCATCATAATCTCAAGAAAGCCACTGACTTCAATAACTTCTTGCAAAGTATTAAAGTTTCTCACATTGACCTGATGCTACAGCAGTATAATCAAGAGGGCTTGTTGGCTATCGAACTCCTGCGATTCCTGTGGCAACAATATGGGCTTAAAAAAGAGGATGAAATAGCAGTACTGGAAATAATGAAAAAAATTCATATTTGCTACCCAGTTGATGTCTCAGAAAGAGTTTTCTTTTTCCCTTTCTTTCTCAAAAGCAAGGAACCACCAGCTTCACTAGATCTGAGTAATCACTATTCCATTAAAAAGCAGTATTTCTCAGTCTTGCTGCATTGTGTGTTCCACAACGTAGTGCCCATCAATGCATTTGAAGCTATGCAGGTTCAAGTGCAGAAAACGGCTGTGGAGAGGAAGTATGGTGGCTCACGTTACGCTTGGAGGGATGGCATTCAGGTGAAAATAGGAACACTGGAAATCAGGGCAGTGAAGAAAGCTGACAAGTCAACCATAGAGATATGTGTTTGTGCTCCTGTCACTGATGTTGAGGAAGTTTGGAAAGTGACAACTGATGTGTATTCAGACCTTGAATCAGTACTACGACCACTATTGGGTGTAATTAAGATTGTTTCTTTCAAATGCACTCACTGCATGGTCAAAGGTCTTCATCCTGTGAAGAACCGGTCACCAAGTGAAGTTCTCAATACAGAAGGCCTTGATGTAACGTATGACTGCTGCAAAGGTGATAAAATTCCCAGAGCTTTAGTGATTGTGCCTTCAGGTGAGTAAGCAAGATCACCCTGATGTTCATAATTTGCATAACTTAAAGGAAAAACTTGTCTGCCGGAACTGTTGAACCATGATTTTAATAAATTATTAGCATGATATTTTCCATTGTTTTGTTTCTGGCTAATTTGGTTTTACAAAACAGATTTATGTGTAACTTCAGCTCATTCTAAAATGATATTTTTATTTATTTATTTATTTGGGGTTTAACGTCGCTTTCAACACTGTACAGGTCATATCACGACGGGTAGTTCGAAGGGCAGAGGAAACCAGTACATACAGTTGGTCAAGGTTCTGTACTGTAAACTGCCAACCAACGGCAAGCAACTACCAGCTTTCCCACTTGAGCCCGTGCGGGGATCGAACCCCGGCCTCAGAGGTGGGAGGCGAGAGTGTTACCACTCTGCCACCGTGGCCCCGTAAAATGATATTTGTATGGTATTAAATTCAGCATTTTACAAAGCTGTTGCCTTTGCATTATTTGAAAAAGGATGTTCCGCAATCTGAATCTATGACTTAATGTATTTTGTACTTTGTTTGCAGCAGGCAGCAAGAAGATCAAAGAACACACCACTGAAGTACAGAAATATCTGAAGAAAACACTCAAAGGTATAAATGTTAAAAAAACATATTTCACACATTGTCATAATACTGCACATGTCCAAATACCAAGTCGAATAGTGTTTCTGTTTATATGCATGAGCCGCAAAGCCATCAGAGACACGAGTAACGCACCAGAATTTATGAAAGTCTGGCGACAAAAATAAATTCTGAGTCAGATTCATCACATACACACGTACTTGGCCTAGGACTCAAACAGTCCCCCATCCAAGTGCTAGCGTAGCTCTTTGCTTTTGACCTTCAATGAGGAGACACATACTCATCATGCTACACCACAATTCTTGAAATTCAAGTGATAGCAAGAATAATAAATGAAAATGTGATCTCTAGAAGCACAAGCCTGTATAGAGCTCCCACTTAATCTAAGTATGCCAAATGTCCTTTCAAGTAGCAGAAATAAACAAACTCAGGCATAAATACTCATAAATTTTTATCCAAATTAAATGAAATTTTAATAGTCCATTTATTGTTGAATAGATTTCTATACAGTAATGTACCTTATTGTTTAACTCAAAGTATTGTAAAATCACGTGTAAAATGCAATTATTATTCCTAATTGTAGTTGTTGAAAAGCTTACCTTTATCATTGTACATTGTCAATGTTGATTGCTGACATATTGCTAGAAGAATTTTGTTTATGATTCGTCATAATAAATCATGAACATCTTTTCTTTTGTCTTTAAAATATATTGAAAAGTTTTTCTGAACAATAACTGAATATTTGAAGAGTCTATAGTATGCTACGGAGGTAAAACCTGATAATTAATCACAAACGTTGTCATTTTGTTGAACAGAATTGTCCCCACCTGGCAAGGTACTCTACTTGGACTGTGAAGAAATTGGTGTTAATCCGTTTCATCTGAAGTGGGGCTGGCCTACTTGTGATGAAGAGACTGGTTCTATAGCTGAGATGACCCATGCAGTGGTAGAGTATAGACAGGAACAACAGTGGGCCAGACTCAGTGACAACATAAAAACATCTCCTTACATGGTGGAATGTAAGTTAACAACATCTGAATGAATCTAATCTAATCTACTGCTTTGCAAGAGCAATATCTTCCCCACAAAGAGGAACTTAGTACTCTAGTTAACAAAAATCATTTATTGAGAATCGAGGGGAGGGCATGGTCAGTGACCCCGAGTTATGGGTCTGACCCAAAGGGAAGGCGACTAAGTTGGAAAACTTGAGTTAAAGAATTGGGTTTTTAATTTTTTTTCCTAAATGATGTGACAGAGGGGTTATTTTATATTTGGAAGAGGAAAGAGTTCCAAAGAATTTGGGCATAGTGACTGAAGAAATTAGAAAAGTACTTATGAACTCTACAATCAAAAGTGGGGGTATGAAGTAACTTAAGGTTGGGGTGCTTCAAATTGTATTTCTGGAATATGTAGGGGTGAATTAATTCTCTTTAAGCTGATTGACCTTGTTTTAGAATTTGTATGTTATGAGGCCTATTTTAAACATAAACTCTGGTAGACTCTATGACCTGTGATACATGGTCTAAAAAGTAAATTTATAATTGAACACCAGTCCTAGGTTATTGACACTTGTTTTTGGAACCTATCAAAATAAATTCAGTTTTGTCAGGGTTCAGTTTTAATTTATTTGTGAACATGAAATTATGAATGTCATGTAGGCAGTTCTTTAGTGTTTGTATAGACTGACAGAAATTTTCTGGCGAGAGTGTCAGGTATAACTGGGTATCATCGCCATAGAAGAGGTAATTATTACTACTGTGAGAGTCAGTGATTGAGCTCATTGGGTTTGTAAAGAGAGATAAAAGGATTGTACAAGGTTAGAGCCATGATGCATCCTAAACTGGAGTACAGCAGGATGTGAGAGTGTGCTACGTACCTTGACTGAGTGTGTCCGTCCTGATAGGTATGATTTGAACCAGCCAAGTGCTAGCTTACTGATTCCATAGTAAGAATTAAGTATGTCAATGGAATGGTCAATGGTATCAAAGATTGCAGAGAGATCCAAGAGGGTGAGGGCTGTGACCCTTTGGCCATGTTGAGAAGAATATTGTCCTGAATATTAAGGAGGGTAGAATAATGTTTTCTGTAAGCAGATTTGAAAGCAGTCATAAGGCCAGCATCATCAAGGTGAGTTTGTAGTTGGACTGCTACTACCCTTTTGAGTATCTTTGAAACAAAGCAAAGATTAGAAACAGGCCTGTAATTTTTGGAAACTTCTTTGTCTTCTTTGTTTTGTTTTGAGGATTGGGATAACATGATGTGTATGTCAAGAAAATGAAGGACAAGAAGTATGGGCCAAGGGTCAAGGGAACATGATATACATGGAGAGTTCCTAATGAGTTTGGTAACTTGATCTTCGGTTACAGTAGAGGATGTGGAAAACATGGGAGAGGAGAGTGTGATGTGTGTTGCGAACTCACGGAAGCAGGGAAAGTTGAGCAGGTGTTTTCAATATTTTTTTGAGAAGAACTCCACAAATGTGTTAGCCAAAAGTTGAGGGCGAATTATTGATGGGAGCAACTTGGCTGGTAGTTGGTGTAACACATCGCCTAGGACTCATCATAAATTTTGTGGGTAGTGGTGATTGTCCTGAATTTTTGCTTTAAAGAAACCTGATTTGGCCTGCTTGCAGACTCTATTGTACTGGTGGACTTTCTGCATGTATTTGCTTCTATTAAAGGTAGATTTATTATTTCTGTGCCAGATGCAATCAAACACATGGTTGGTCTCTTTTGCCGCTATTATAGTTTCATTTACTATCCTGGAATAAACTTTGACTTGGCGTGTTTGGTATGAGGTGGTGCAGGTTTGTCAATAAGGGTTAACAAGGTGATATTGCTTGTACAGAGTATCAGTTTCCTGGGATGGATGGATAAGTAGTTCAGAAGCAAGGAGATTTGTTTTTATTTTCTCTTTATCAATTTTATGGTATTTGCGGAAGGTAACAGTAGCATTAGTATGGGATCTAGGAGTTGAGAGATTAAGGGTGAAACTAATTGAAAAATGGTCGGAAAATTCATCACTGGTATGGTCATTGTTGGAAATGGTTAAAACCAGGTCAAGAGTATGTGCAAGAATATGAGTTAATAAGTGTACTTTCTGGTTTAGATCAATTCAGTGAGTGAAAGGTTTTTGAATTCGAGCATGTTGTTTCAAGGTAAAAATTGAAATCGCTGATGATCACCAGATTTTTAGTGGTGTGATGAATATCCTCCAAGAGTGATTGAAACTGTTCGAAAAAGATTGAAGCATTGAGGGATGGTGGTATATATATATTCAGAAAGTGAAAAGATTCTTTGTTTAAGGATATGTTGATGAGGAATGTGGTGCAGGTCTTTGTAGGAACAAGAGAAGGATCCAATCCATTTTTGATGAAAAACCCCAGGCCTCCACCACGGTGAATCTCCCGTGGCTATTGGTGAAGATTGTAACCTGGTGGGGTTACTTTGCACAAAAGTTATTTCTATTATGAATGAAGTCAGTAGAAGTTTTGAATATTTGAATAATAAGGATGTGAGAGTATCAGAACTAATTATTTTTCTCAAGCATTAACTGGGAAGGCATTTAGTAAGAAACAGCTATTTTATACTACTGAAATTTATTTTTGTTAACTGCAATGTTTTTCTCTTGTTTATCTGATTTTTTTCTCAGAAAACAACTATTTAACAATAAAACTATCACAGAAAAAAAGGATTCCTTAAATGTCAGTTTACTTGTATACTTTGTGATATTGTATCATAACCTTTGCTTTTCATAAGGCAATGCTGAAGAGTTCAGAGTAGCTGCCGTGAATAAGAATGGATCTGGAGAATTCTCATATGTCACCCCCTACCGTGTAGTGCAGGGTATGTATAAATTATGCATAAATTCCTAAGTTTTATTCAGTGATATCATCTTATTTCAAAATAATATGTAATAATTTGTATGATATGTGTAAGATATGTGTATTAAAATTCAAGTAGAATAACCTTAGACAGTAATGATTGTTAAATCTATATAAAGTATGTTTGATTGAATTTAGAATGTTTTTTTTTCAGCTGAGGAAATGATAAGTGAGACAGACACAGATCACATGAAGGAAAACCACGAGTTCTTTACCAGAATGAGCAATGTGTCAGATATTATACTGAGACTTTACACAAGAGGTGTAATATCAGACTTAGTGTATGACAGACTGAA
Organism: Sabellastarte sp. h YS-2021; assembly: GCA_964017235.1. Classification (NCBI taxonomy): domain Eukaryota; kingdom Metazoa; phylum Annelida; class Polychaeta; order Sabellida; family Sabellidae; genus Sabellastarte; species Sabellastarte sp. h YS-2021. The sequence goes on from OZ024931.1 coordinate 148,340,456, forward strand.
TGGAGTAGAAAAGAAAGCAGGTACTGTGTAACTCTAACGTATTACAATGTGTGACATTAACTAGTTATTCGTATTATTTAAATATCAATGGAGATTTTGAATTGCATATAAATGTTCCTAATTAAGTATAAATGGTTCCTGTTAAATCCAAACAAAAAGTATTTTCAAGTTTTAACAATGTATTGTTGGCAATAATTTATGCTCTAAGCAAAATTGGTTCAGGCAAATGTAGTGCTTTAAAAATTATTTAATGTAAAATATCGTTCTAAACTTCATGTCATATCGATTTTATTCAGGCTGAATATATTCTGATAAATTGTTTATCCTTACTTATGTCTGCAGATGAACTGATGAAGAATGTTATCTACAGGTCCACATACAAGAAACTTTACCTGTTCCAGAAAACCCTGCAGGAAACTGGCCAGTCTGTGATGGCTGCAACTGTACCTGTAGAGCTAGAGAGAAAAACTGTAGTATCTCGGGAGTCTTCAGTTGCTACAAATACAGTTAAACTAGCAGAATCAGAAACTGTATTAAAAGGTTTGCCTTCAGACCAGAGGCTACTCACTTACCAGAGGGATGCATAGATCAAGGAGCATTCTTTTATATACTCAACTCTGTCAGTGTGGATATAATAATGGTTCCTATCATGCGAGTGTATAAAATTATATAGAATGATTGTATCAAGAGTCATTTCTACTAAATTCTGCAAATTCTGAAGGTAGGGAACGTCAATACTTCACTTAAAGTTGATTTCGGTTGATTTTTTTCCTTTCAAGAAAATATCATTTTTGTGATTTTTTTTTTCATTGTTATACTGCAAAAAGCCCTATTTAGTCACCGCAACGGTTAGACATTGGCAAATTCAATTAGCCACTCTGAATGCTTGTTATGAAAAGTGATGTATATATGAGTATGTTTCTTCATTTATTATGCGTTAAATGTCAAGATGTACATATATTTTTCTCAGTTCCATAGCTTGACCATATAGAACCAGATATGTACATTTTCATAAAATATTGCATAGATATATGAATACTCGATGCCATAGCATAGTTATCTAGAGAGCTGCAAGCATAGTGTGTTAATATTTTAAACGTATTTTAACATATATTAGGTGTTAATTGTCACATTGTAAATACAACAAACTCTGGCTCATTCAAACCTCATTTTCTCTGGTGTGGTCTCTCTGATGGTGACCTCTGTTCATGGCCTTGGATATTTGATATACGTTAAATAATTTTTGATTGAGCACCTTAGAGGTTTTCTTTATGACAAAGATTAAGCAGTATAAAAGTGCGATCAGATTTAGTGAACAAACCTTTTGTGTGACATTATTTTCAGTTCATTGTGGGTCGATTGTGATGGTTATAATAGGTGTTTTTATAAGTATATTTTTGCATGACAAACTGGAAATCCCAGAGAGACTTTATTAATTAATTATCTGAAAAATTATAGTGAATTGTAAATTATAAACACTAATACTGTTCATATGCAATAAAATATGTTTTAATGTATAGCTGATGTTTGAGTTAATAAGAGACATGTTTTATTTAAATTAATAAATGCCTAATTGTATGAAATATGTCTGTTTTATTGCAAATCTACAACCATGATAATCAATTTCTGTGGTAAAATATGATTTTTTTTCGCGTAAACATTTGAATATAAAGTGTAAGTATGTTCACAGTAACAGTGAAGCAATAAGATACTTTTATGCATGAAACTTTATTTTTTCATACATGGTATCGCCTATTTATGGGCAATCAAAAACTGGACAGATGCTGAACATAAAGATATTTCCAAATACTAATGCTATAAATGCTTTGTAATTTAAGATAACACAAGGTTTTTAGACTCCAAAATATTACACACACTGTTTTTATAGTGATGTGTCAGTACAGGAGAATTGTTGTTTTCATGTAATGACGTGTGTAATGTGATCCAGGGGTCAAATATTCAGGGAGGCATTTTTTGTGGCTTTCCCAGTGGTTATGTGTATATCTACTGGGTTGGGTACTATGTGGCTTGATGAACATATACTGAGAAAATAGTTTTTTTTGGTTGCAGTGGCCCTTTTTCTATTAAAGCTAACCATCCTGGAAAATATTAGTTTATATGGAAAATTTGACTAAAAGACAAGAAGATTTGGATCTAAAATGTACTAGTTCAGATTGCAAGATATTTAGTGTATGAGTACACTATTTTGGATCTAAAATGTACTCATTGAGACTACATGAAATATTGTATGAGCACATATATAAACAACAGCACCAGTTATTTTGAAGATAGCATTTAATTACAGATACCATAAATATGCTTCCATTCGTGTGTGATAAATTTGTAAATATGTTTCTTTCTGAAGAAAAAATTTATAAACCAGGTTTTGTAAATAATGTGCTATAACTTTAGTTTTGCAAATGAATTGAATACACATAGCTATAAAAATTATAGTAAATAAAGTAATTTGGGGATACAAATTTTTGCATGAAGACAATGTGTAATGAGTGGCTTGATTATTGAAAGTTGAAATAAATATAGGAAATGTAATTATTGTTTTCTTATTTCCATACACCTGTAAGTTTTTAAATTTATCTTTTCTAATTAGGACATGCAGTGTACAGGAAACTGAATCATCTGTGTGACACCACATTTGCCAAAACAAGGAGCTACAACTGGTATTGTTTGAAAGATTAACCAGAAAACATTCTGTGAAACCAGACAAACATAAAAAACCCACAACACAATAGTTAATAATAATTCCTTAACATTTGTCCTGTCAATCTGCTTTGCAATCAGGTCTCACAGACCCCCAAGTGTCAAGACTCTTGGTTTATATATTTAACTTAAATTTGGCATTCTTGAACCAAATGCCACAAGTAACAAAATCCACTACAGTCCATGCAATAGACTTTGACAATATTCTTTAACAACTAGTACATTAGACTACTGCAATTCATTGATTATATGACTCACTGACTTTGAGTTTAGAAGATTACAGCACATCCAAAAGCCGCTCTGTGGGAAAACATTTTTGGGTAAAAAGTACTGAAGGACTCTGTGTATATTATGTGGGCAAGAATTTTCGTCAAAATCGCTCTAACTCTTACCATTTTTGAGATAAATTTCAAGATGGCCGTCCAAAATTCTTTTTAGAAATACTTGGCAGATGACTCTGCAGATTCCCGGTGGTCCAACATTTTCATCAAAATGATCTCACACAGTTTTTTAGATAAATGCATTTTTGCACTTTATGCAGAAATAAAAGATAAAATAAATTTTTGCAATGTCTGACAGATGAGTCTGCAGAAACCCTGTGAGCAATTTTTTTTCTGTACAAATCGCTCAGTCTCACACCATTTCTGAGATAGATACATTTATTTACGTTTTATGCAGAAATTCAAGATGACTGCAAAAAAAATGGCGGGAAAACATTTTGGGTAAAAAGTGCCAGATGGCTCCACACATCATCTGGGAGTCATAAGTTTTAACAAAATCACTCTATTTCTCATAGTTTTTAAAATAAATGCCCTTTTTAGCATTTCATGCAGAATTTCAAGATGGCCCCCGAAATGGCAGAAAAAATATTTCTAACAAACCTTGTACATGACTCTGCATATTCCCTGTGGACCCAAATTTTCATCCAAATCACTCTATCTCGCACCGTTTCCAAGATAAATACATTTTGTTATTTCTCATAAATACAAGATAGCTGCCAAATATGGTAAAAAAAACAATTTTTTTGACAAGACCCAACAGATGACTCGGCATATACCATGTGGTCAAAAATTTCATGACCTTTCGTGAATACGGGCCCTTGTGTTTAAGTTTAAAAGTGGAGTATACTAAATAATTCAAAGCAAGCCAGAGTGCTGACAACACTTCAAAGAGTGCACATTGATTTATGTAATGTACCAGGGCCTGTATTTACAAAGATTCTTATTCTTAGAATCACACTTATTCTTAGAATTTTTCCAAGAAAGGTTTTTATTCTTAGAATTTTTCTAAGAATAAGAATTGGCTATTCACAAATATTTTTGTTACTAGAATATTCTGAGAATTGATTTAAATTTAAGACTGGCACATAGCATGCCCAACTTAATGTGGGTGTTCCACCACATGACTAAGGCTCCCGATTAAGGGTTTTTGGGAGTCGGTTTCAAAAATTTGCTTAGTCCCAGGTGTCCTGTAAGGGTTGGTAGTTGTCGGTTGTAGCCGTGAGAGAAATCAAACATGTTTGATATTTCTCACGACTGAAACTGATTCTTATTTCCCGCCGTCAACAAAATGTCCAGTCCCAGGCTTCCTCAGGCCTCCTCAGACCCAACTTTACACAGTCCTATGTTGTCCCAGGCCTCCTGCGACCCTTAGTCCCAGGCGTCCGTAGCTTAGTCCCAGGAAGCCTGTTTGCCGACTCATAACAGACCTTTGAAGTTTCATGCATGTGAAAAGGAATCGGTTTCATTAGTCCCTGGAAGCCTCAGACCGTCTCATGTGTCCTGGGACTCAAAAATCAAGGTCTGGGACTAAGCCCGGACTAAGAGAAACCGACCCTAACCAATCCAAGAAGGGATCCTCAGGCCACCTGGGACAACATAAATTTACTCTGCGACGGTCTGAGGATGCCCCAGGAGGCCTGGGACTAAGTACCAATTAAGAACCGACTCTTTTCTGCGTGTCGGAAATTAAAACGAGGCAATGAGGGGGTCTGAGACTATATAAGCGACCACGCACACATTCTCGTTGTTACTGACTGGTTGGCTACTGAGAGACGTGTGTCACTGTTTTGTAGGAGTTTTCAGTTTTTTTAAATATCATATAATACTTGAGCTTAAGGCAAATTTTACAGTTAGGAGACACATTTTAGTTTTTTACTTTTTTTGCTATTGACTGGAGTTATGAGGAAAGAGGAAGGGGGAAGATATTAAAGAAGAAGATGGATAAGAGGCAAGAGGAGAGGGAGAAGGAATGTGGAGAGGTGGTGGAAAGTACAGAGGAAAGGTCAGAGGAAAGGTCAGAGGAGGGTACATAGGAGAGAGAGGAACGTTCAGAAGTTACTGAGGAAGCTTGCGAAGAAAATGAGAGGTGTGAGGAAGATTCAGAGTTCCACTCAGCCAAGAGAGCCAGGGTCTGTGCAACATTCACTGACAGCCATGAAACTGCAATTGTGGAGTTTGTGAAGGAGCATCCAGAGCTGTACGACAAAGAACAGAAGCTCCAGCCCTTTGATGTCAGAAGATGGTTCGAATCTCAAAAACTCGTTATGGCAAGCTCTCCAAGCAACAGCCTGGCCAAGCCCCAAGAGAGATGACCAAGAGACAGTCCTGGGTCTACCAGCAGATGAGTTTCCTTAAGACCCACATCAGACGGAAGGGGGCAGCAGAAGCTTGGGTTCGAGGCCAGTCCAAACACCAGCAGGCAGGATGAATCTCGTGGATCTACTACTGATACAGAACACCTAGAGTTCATTGTTCTGAGGGACAGTAGGAGTCAACCTATGTTCACATCTACACCAGTTTCAACAGACTCCAAGATACTCGAGCACTTTAACCAGATGAGGACATTGATCTCAGGTTTCCTGCAGCAGAAGTCAGACAGGCAGCCCTTCTTTGACTATGCGGCATCAGAGGCTGAAAAGATGACCCAAGAGGAGTTTGAGAACCTCAAGGGCAAGATTTTTAGAGACATTGAAACCATGAAGAGCAACCGTAGACGTCAACCACTACCTAGAAGATCAGCCACTATCACCATGGAGTCCCAGAGGGTCGGGATACTGCCAACTACTGCAGTTACGTCTACTACACACCCAGCCCCATTGGCTTTGGAAACCCTCCATCAGTTCTCACAGTACAGGACGAGGGCAGTAGACACAACTTAAGTGGAATACTAAGCCAGCTACCCGATCTGACGTCAACAGCAGCCACTTCAGTAGCCATCCAGTCAGGGTGGGTCTTGACCTGCCAGGCCTTTTTCAGGGCCACCCAAATATTCCAAAAACAATTTATTCAGCTACATGTTGCTCATATTCCCCTCCCAAAACAAAACATTTCAGTACAAATACTTATCACAAGAAAATAAAAAAAACCCAACACCTACACCACCCCAAACATGAAAGAAATAACCCATGGTAATACACATAACAACAGAAGGCCACATAGAAAAAATTGTTAAATTAACTCCCAATATGGCCAATAATCTGCCCATTTATAACTGAAAATCCATGGGATACCTTTAAATTTGTAATAAAAAAGTCCAACACTGACACCATCCCTAGAGTTAAAACATAGCCACCAACCAACAAACAGATAAACCCAATACCAAACATAACCCCAACCAACAGACTGACGAAAAAAATTGCAAACTCCTCACAACCAACAGACAGATAAACCATACTGCAAAGATAACCATTTCGGTGGTTATATTTTGTAAATTTTATGGAAGTAGAAGGAAAAAATGTTATTTTGAGATTCGCAACAAATAAAAACTTTTAGTTTGTGTTATTTGTTCAACAACACAAGAAGAATGTAACTGAAATTGGGGTGTAGATTTAAAAATGTATGCAATATTTATTCTATTTAGCCTGTTATGTTGGGCATTGGGTTTGTCTGTTTCTTGTTTGTGGACATTATGTATAGTAGTGCGTTTGTTTGTTTTTTGTGTGACTTCTGTTGGGCATTGTGTTTGTCTGGGAAATGGTGGTGATATTTGGAACAAACACAGCTGATTAATTGTTTTTGGAATATTTGGTAGTCCTGAAAAGGACTGATTATTAGTCCTGAAAAGGACTGGTTACTGGAGTAGCAGTTATATTCTGCCATCTTGCCAGGCCACTGCTCCCTCATTATTGAAGTAGTCCTTGAGGTAATCCCTCTGTCTTTTGGCTTCTCTAGCAGGGTTTCTCTCTGGACCACCACCAGCAGCACCATCAAGCAATTGACATTCACCAGGCACATCATCATCATCATCATCATCATCATCATCATCCAGGCTCTTGACCTCCATGCTGACCTTGATACTGGCTTCTCAGTTTGTTGTGCAGAACCACACAGGTAAAGACCACTTCCCTGACTGTTGCTGGGGGTAGTTCAATAGTGGTCAACATCACTCTGAATCTTGAGAGAAGGATGCCAAAAGTGTTTTCAAGAACTCTCCTGCCCCTTGATATTCTATAGTTGGCAATCCTTTCCTCTCTGGTTGACATCCTTCTGCCATAGGGTTTCATCAGCCAGGTCTTCATGGCAAATGCATCATCTGCCAGAATGAAGTAGGGGACATCTCTACCACCCTGGGTTATAAGTGCTGGGTCAGGGAAGCCTATCCTGTCATCCTCAATCTTCCTCTTCAGCTGAGAGGCATTAAATATCTGGGCATCTGAACAAGATCCAGCTGTACCAGCATCCAGCCATCTGAACTTGTACTGTCCATCTACCAAGGCCAACATTACTATGGAAAAGAAGTTGTGGTACAGGGCTCCAGTGTTCTTGGGTTCTTCAGGACCACATGCTTTCCATTAAGGGCTCCCAGGGCATGTGGAACATTCCACCTGATCCTGAATTCCCTTTCCAGTTCTTTCCACTCATCTGGAGTAGTAGGACATCTGAGGTACTATCTGGTGAACTCATCCTGGATGGCCCTGCAGACCTCTGGTAGAAACTTGGAAATGGTGGATCTGCCAACCCTGAACTGGCAGGATAATGATGTGTACGACTCTCCAGTGGCCAGATATCTGATGGTGAGGGCTAACTTCTCCCCAACACTGATTGGAGCTCTGTAGTTGGTTGCCTGCCTAGCTAGACGTAGTTCCAGTCTGGTCTTTATCATTTCAAAAAATTCTGGGGTCATCCTCATATAAGTGGTGAAACCTGGAATGTCTATAGCATACAGTTCAGCCATAATGTTGTGGTAGGCCCCCCTCTCCTCTCTCTGTAGTAGCCATGGCCTGACCCACATGTTGTGCCTTCTTCTAGGTCTCTGTCTGGCTGGCGGTGGTGGAGGTGCTGCTGGTGGTGGTTGCTGTGGTTGACGTAGAAATAGCAAATACATCATTATATGTAACTGAATAAAAACTAAAAGAGCCCTAAGTTGTTGTTGAAGCTGTCTTCCATTAAAAGGTGGCATTCTGTTGTGTTCCTAGAAAGATAATTATGATTAGATCGCAGAATTTATATATATATACCCAGAAAATCCAGTTTTTCTGCAAAACAAGAATCGGCCATCGTGGTCTGGGGAAGACTGAGGAGGCCTGAGGACGCTGGGACTTATTCGGGGGTTAGTCGGGGCTTAGTCCCAGGAGGCCTGAGGCATCCTGGGACCCAGTCGGTATGTGTACAACAAGATCGTGGTTCAAACCGACCAGAAAAAGGGCTTAGTCAGTTCTTAGTCCCAGAACAGTCGGGGACTGTGTGGGGCTGCCTGGGGCCTCCTCAGGCTTCCTAAGGCCGATCTGTACTTAATCCCAGGATTCAATACCGATTCAGTTTTCCTGCCCATTTTACCTCTTTTCTCACTGACTGTCCACGATTAAGGGTCACAGACAGGATCGGGGCTTAGTCCTTTGGTGGAACAGGGGCATAAGAAAAATAGTTGTATTGGTGATTTAGTGCAGCAACTGATTGCAAATTGACATCCAGAACAGAGTGTTACAAGTTTATTTCTTTATTATAGTGACATGTGTTATACATGAACAGTTTATACAGACAAGAAGTATAGGTTAATGGAAAAGCAAGTGTCCAATATTGGAAACTAATGGACTGTTTATGAGGTCCCTATTTAAATAATATTAATAGTAGGATTTATAGATGTTGAATTGGAAGCCAGTGGACTGCTCGATCTTATTAAAGCTGAAAGATATGGGGGCTGTGAAAGATTAATAGCCTTGAATACCAAAAGATTATACTTAAACAGGATGCGATGTTGAATTGGAAGCCAGTGGAGTTTTTTCAAAAAGGGTGTAACATGACTCATTTTGTCAAGTCTGAAGATGATTCGGCAAAGAGCATTCTGGACTCTCTGCAGTTTAGCTATGTTGGACTTGCTTACCCCATAAAGTAAAGAGTTACAGTAGTCCAGATGACTACTGACCATAGCATTGGCCCAGAAGTATTGCAGTCTCAACACTAAGGAATTTGCGAATTCATCGCAAATCACGAAGATGATAGTAACTTGCTCGGCAAACCTTGGCAACATGATTGTCAAAGGAGTTGTCTGAGTCGAAGATAACTCCCAGATTCTTTACTTCCACCGACGGAGAGATATTGTTTTGGAGGAGTGGAACAGGGAAATTTGGTGCAAGCAACTCTCTGATGGCTTTTTGACCTATAATGATAAATTCGTTTTTTTCTGGGTTTAGTTTTAGTTTAACACCATCCATCCACTCCTGTACTGACTTGAGACCCTCAGTCAGCTCTTCCATGCTAGAATCAAAGTTCCTGGAGTCAACTGCTATGTAGATCTGGATGTCATCGGCATATAGGTGATGAGTGACATTGAATTTGGAAATAACTTCGCTGAGAGGACTAGTGTAAAGGGTAAAAAGGAGAGGACCCAATATGGAGCCTTGGGGGACTCCGAAAGGGAGAATTACCGCCTGAGAGAAACTATCACCTATTTTAATTTTTGGTTTTCGGTTTGAAAGATATGATTTGATCCACAACAAGACAGTACCATCTAGACCAAACCAGCCATGCAGGGAGTCATATAAAAGAGAATGATCAATCGTATCAAACTCTGCTGATAGGTCTAATAATGTTAGGGCCACTGCCTTTCCTGAGTTCACTGAGAAAGCTATATTGTTTTGAATCTTCAACAATGCGGTTTCAGTGGAGTGGGAACTCTTATAAGCAGACTGGTTGACATTTAAGAGACCCTCATGCGAAATAAATTCATTTAGCTGCTTTGCTACCGCCTTCTCAATATAATAAGAAGGTATTGATTTATTGGTTTAACACTGCCCCGTAATTGTTGAGGATATTTCTATCAAGGCTTGGCTTCTTTTGAAGGGGGGTGACATATGCCATCTTAAAACAGTTGGGGAAACTACCTTCTTTGATTGAATAATTTACATTTTTAGTAATGGGGGTGATGAAAATATCAGCACACTCCTTGGCCAATGATGTCGGAATTGGGTCAAGGTCACAAGATTTGGATGGTGAGGACTTTAGAATTTTGAGTAGGTCTTCCTCAGACACAGGTGTGAAAAGAGGACAGAGTATTTTTAGTGGGGTTGGGTCTAGTGACTGAAGATTGTGCTGATGACTGCAGTGTGGATCTTATTTTAAGGATTTTGTCATAGAAGAACTTACAAGGTCATTACTTCCTTAATTTATCATTTTTAAGATGTTGTTTAACATCATTACTTTTCATTTCTATATTCCTGGTGTGTATTTTTTTCTGTTTTTATGATCATTTTATTTGAAATGAAAGTAAAAGGGTTTCTTTAGAAATGTGCTGAAATGACTTCTATATATGGTCAAAATTACAAAGTGGCCAATAGTGAAAGATATTGGACTCTTTTAACAAAATAAAAACTCTCAGGTGTAATTTAAAGAAAGTTAACACCCAGCCCTTTAGGGCTTATAAATCACTTAATTTAGAACTTTTAGCATATGTTGGGTATATTTCGGCAAATACAAAATATATAATTTATAATTTGGTTTTGAACATATTGTACAAATTTGAAACAAATTAAGTTGTCCATGTTCTATACTGTACTGAAATGAAGCCTCTTTATATTATTTTAAATATTTCTATCTTTCTTCTCACACATGGCAAAATCTGTATCCTCAAAGATTCTTATAGTTTTTTTTAGAATTATGCTGAATCTAAGAAAAATTCTAAGAACTGCATACATTTCGTTTTACTTCTATTGTTGGAATTATTCTCAGTTAAGAATTGTTTTGTGAATAGGATTTTATTCTAAGAATAAGAAAATTCTTAGCATAGAATTTCTAAGAAAAATTCTAAGATCTTTGTGAATAAGTTATTTTATAAATGTATTTCTTTGTTCTTGTCTGAATGTGAGATGTTAACTAAACTAAATAAATAAAAACAAAAAAATTCTAAGAATAAGAAAATTCTTAGCATAGAATTTCTAAGATCTTTGTGAATAAGTTATTTTATAAATGTATTTCTTTGTTCTTGTCTGAATGTGAGATGTTAACTAAACTAAATAAATAAAAACAAAAAAATAAAAATAAATATTTGTGTAACAGAAATGACATTGGAACACCAAAGTAAATTGCAAAAATGGACTGGTCCATTACCTAGTCAAATAGATTCAATATTATAATATATGGATCGATAGTGGCTTAATTGTCAACCCAATACGATCATTCACAAGCATACTAACAATTGTTTAAGTACAACACATGTACTACTCAAAATCATTTTGGACTTGAACAGCAAACACTAAGTTGTAGCCACTGTATCGATTATGTAACATTTCAACGTTAAAAGATTTTATGATCTCACAGTTGGGTGTTACTCTTGATATCATTATATATTACATTGCATTGTGGGTAATGTATACAAGTATTTATGTGGCGCTGGTATATGATTCATGAAATACTAAAGTAAATGGAGCACCTATGTACAACCATACCACTTGTTAAAATAGCAGTAAATCCTCATTTTACTGTGGCATACATGGTAAATATTGTAACACAAAAATCAAATATAATGCAGAAAAGGTTTTTAACAAAAAAAATATTATTAAAATTGGCCAACTGTATTTTTAATGGCTTCTGTTGTGATGAAGACAATGTTCCAATATAGTTCCTATTTAGTTCGCATAAAAAACCTAAATTGAGTCCACAACCTAAATTGAGTCCATAAACATAAATTCAACTCCTTTTGAAAGAAAATTCAACTCCTTTTGAAACAGTAATAATTTATCATAATTAAGTTTCAACAGCAAGGAACTCGCTGATATATACAAAAATGTCTATTATATTACTTCATAGTCTTTCACTTTCGTTATCGCGTTGGCCTGTAATGATTTTTATGTGATGATAAAGAGTGGACATTGACAAATGGGTAGTGTCTACAGGAAAGTGTGTAATAGGTCTAATTTATTATTGTGTTAAATGGTTTAAGGTTGATAAATGCATATATAAAACAGAAACATAATAAAACAACATACAAATTGATGTTTGATTAGGATTCGTTGGAAAGTATATATTCTTTCTTCACTATTTATTCATGATAAATAGTTGTTCGATTGAAATTCTAAACTGAAGTTTGTTATTAGTACAAATTTTATAATGGCTAGCACACGTCCTGGGCAATTCGAACAGAAAAAACAATACTCTAGAAATAATGTTGCAAAGCTAGATAGAACATGGCAACTATGCGGTAAAGCGACTAATGAAGTGTATGCCACAGAAATGGAATTAAGAGTGAAAGAAATATGTAAGATAGATGCTTTTTCTTCAGGTGTTGGTGAACAGAAACTGGATGAATATAATAAAGGAAAAGAAAGGGATAAATTGACAGGTTACATAAAGGCACTGGAAGAGGCAGAAAAAGTTAGCAGAGAGAAATATCAAGTCATTAGGGAATTGATAAAGAAAGTGAAGGACTTAGAGGAAGGGAAGTAACAGCTAGAGAAAGAGAGAGATGAAAAAGACAATGAATTAAATCGGTTGGATGCTAGTTTAAAACAAAACCTCAGAAGACATACTGAGATGATTGAAGGTGGACAAAATGAACCTCATGGCAGAGGTGTAGAGTCCAGAGATATTGAGAGGAATATAGATACATTACAAACTTTGCTAGAACGTATACTGTGATGGAAAATGGTAGACTTGAGTATGAACTTACGTGGGTGCAAAAATCTTTTGCGGAGGAGAAACAGAGAAGTGCACATCTGGTTGACAAGTAAGCCATCTACCTGTTATTTATTCACATTGCCTCAATGATAAATATATGAAGGATTGATGTAAATTTTTAAATATTTTCAATGTTTTACATTTGGTTGTGAATAGGTAGATTTGATTAGGTTGGAAGGGATAATTTTGTATTAGTTATATTTTTTGCAAAGAACATTATGGCTGCGAAATATTTTTTTGAAATCCAGCTTTTGTAGGGAATTTTTCTCAAGGAAATTAGCTTTCTGGGGTATCATAATAATGGTTTTTCGTGCCCTCATTCAGAGTGGAAATGGCCACAGTTTATCAACTTGGAAAATTTCCCAAAAACAACATAAGAGAAATCATTCCATAATGATTTATTATTGCTATATCTATAGCAGTACTATTGCTTTGATATGTACATATATTTCGTGATACTTGACAAACAAATGTATATCATGCACAGCAGAGGAATAACTTAGCGATTTTAAATGCTCTTTTGGTTCTTTACTTTGTGTTTAAATCTTTGTTTATATAACATTACAACATCTGGACTTGTAACTTTTTATTGATATAAGTAATATAGTTTGCTTAAATACATAGCCACTCACCCAGTGTACCGTAATACAGGATATCAGGGTCATGTTGATATCACAAATAGATAATGGTTAACTTGCTTAAATAAGTGTCAAGTTAACAGCTGGACAAAAAACCTTGTGTGTATCTTTTATTTGTGTCTCCCATGAAGACCCAATGCATAGTCAATCCATGCTGAGTGTATGAATTACAGACCAATGGAAATGGATGCCAAAATATCAGCCAGAGAGAATATTATTGAGATTATCAGTATCAAGAACCAACCAATGTATATCAAGGAAGACTTCTCTCGTTTGTGTTCTGACTTGTGGCAGGATGCAAAGGGAGATATAGATTGCACATTGATCAAGAAGTTGATAAGCTTCAATTCTTGTGTGACATTATCATGGTTAGTTGTACAACTTTTTGTTTACTTTATATCGCTATCTAACTTATTATGCTAGCCCAATTTTTGGAAATGCTTACATGACGTGTTTAAAGGCCTAATAGCACCTAACATACAACTTTGCCTCATACATTCGTCTAACATGCACACACCCCAGTAATTATAACCACACAGCTGAGAGTTGTGTACTTGTCAGCTTTCTGCTTCAACTTAAAGAGTAGCCATTTTATCTCTTGTGCATACATCATCTGTTGTGTGTACAGTGAACACAGCATTGACTTCACTATATGATATGCTGTTTGTTCATGAACTTTACAAACAGTCTTACATTGACAAATTGATGAATTTAAAATTGCTTAACTATAAGTAAGGATTGTATATGAAAAGATAGAAATTTCTCAGATTAAAAATCCGTGAATATTTTCAAAACCATAGAAAATCAAGATGTGGCATTAAAAATCACCAATATAAAAATTCCTATTATTTTGCCTTGTTATTAATTTATTTCTGTATACACATGTAGACATTTAACGTGATTTCCATTTCCTGTTCTTCCAAACAGAAATGTAGTTTTCATCTGTCTTGTCTATGTAGAAGTTTTACATAATAAATGAAAGGTATACAAACTATTACTGCTATTAGGTAAAGCCTACTGATTTGTTTCTTTAATAAATACTTAGAAAGTTAAAGGTTTTGCTCATCATTTTGGTTAATGTATGCTCTGGAACCAATTCAAACACCCCTCAAGTAAAGTGTATTATATTTTATTATCATTTTATTCTGTAATTTTATGGATATTTTACCTTGGGGATTTTCAATTCCACATCTTGGGATTTCTGTGCAAATATTGAGTGATTTTTGATGTGGGGATTTCAATGTGTTCCAAAAGCAAATTAAAAAATTATTTGGAGAGCAAATTAACTTTAAAATATATTTTGGATAATTTCCTTCCTTTAACTTATATTGTTAAATTAATCAAGCAATATGTGACATATGTTTAATGTCCATATCGTGTGGAAGCATTGAATGTGTTTAAATCTACTGCCATATACATTATATTTATTTATTTCAGGTTTTATGTCACTTTAAACACTGTACAGGTCATATGATGATGAATAGTTGTGTGGGCAGAGGAAACCAGTGCATACAGTTCGTGAAAACTGCCTACCATCGGTAAGCAACTACCAACTTTCCCACATAAAATCCAGGGTTTGAGCCACTGACCTCAGAGGTTAGATTTATTTGGTGTTTTACGTAGCTTTTAACACTGTACAGGTCATATCACGACGGGTAGTTGGAAGGGCAGAGGAAACCAGTACATCGAGTTTGCTAGGGTTCTGTACTGTAAACTGCCGACCAACGACAAGCAACTACCAGCTTTCCCACTTGAGGCCATGACGGGGATCGAACCCCGGCCTCAGAGGTTGGAGGCGAGTATGTTACCACTATGGCCCCTCATTAACATTATAAACTACTTTGCTGTGTTGAAGAATACTGAGATAATTAAGAAAAAGATTTATTTATATCATTTTAAAAAGTGATATTGTACTGTTTGATAGACATGAGAAAATTCAGAGAAATCTATGGTAATGTTTTCCTTTTTAAAGGTTAAATCTGACCCCTGATTTTCAATTTCCAAACCAAGATGTCCCATATCCTCACAACCACCCAGAACCTATAAAACCAGACGTGAGATATTGCATATTTTTAAGATTCTGGTTCCAGATATAAAATGTTTTATTAGTGTCCAATATGGTAATGCAGTATATATCTCACTGTTAAACATTCAAATGTTGTTGATACTGTGTTACCAATGAAGTTTAGATGAATAATTTTGGTCCAAATTATCCTTCGTATTACTACTTTCACAATCAGATATACAGGCCCCAAAGGGGTAAGGCTTCATTCTTGTACATTCCTATCAATCCTATCTGGTAAGGTCTGTGTTCTCTCCATCATTTTTGCTACTTGGTACACTATTATTATCATCAAGATCAAATAATTTTTGAAAATTATTTTTATTAGACGTATAAATGATAAATTATGTCAGGTAGTTTGGTTATCTACATATACAAATCAAATGCAAATGAGAAAAAAACACACCACACTGAAATTGTGTGTTTCTGTATACACACACAGAGCATTTGCAGTACAAGCATATTTGCTGTGCACATAGTTGATGTAGTACACACAGTTTCTCAAGGGGAGGTTTTGACAGTAGAAATGGGTAATTCCAAATAAATAAATAAGCTGTAGAATCATGAATACTGGACTGTTTTATACAAGAGTGGTATTTATGCAAACAGGATGATCAGCGCAATGTTTTAAGCCTAAAATATTAGTATGTTAGATTTGATGCTGCTAGGCCTGTTATGCTTCACTAGATTTAGCACAATATAAAGAAAGATTTGACCAGTACTATAAAAAAACAGAGACTTCTTGGGTCTAGAAAATAGCAAATTTTTGAGCCACGTTGTGATATACTCCATTTAAAGTTCAAGAGCATTGTACACTTGTCAGGAATAATTTTAAGCCACCATTAACAATCATTTGATACAAATAGTTTCTGCAGTTGGTGCAACTTTCAGTCATGTCTATCTCTTTTTAATAGGTACTCACTTGTCACTATTTGTCTTATGTCTCATGATCAGTGTTTTTGTATTAAGATTTGATATCACTTTTGTCCAGTTTACAGGTAGCGCTAACATAAAATAGTTGCAATTTAAAAATACCAAATGTATTTTTGGTGTTATTTTCATTTTAGATTTCCTGGCAAGAGGCAGAGAAGTCACTACAATGTATATACCAAGGAATTATTAACCCTTTTGATGATGTAAGCTACGTGGCATTTTTTTAAAATTTTGACTGTGCAATTATATGTAATTTCACTCAAGTGATGACTTTTATCTTGCTATAAGCTACATAAATGTTACACAAGTCAATAAATCATTTTTTCCGTAAACTAGTCTACTTTGAGGGAGGTAAAATAGCGGGGAAATATATGTATGCCAAAGCACAAAAGCATCTTTTATTGTGTGAAACTGTAACAAAAATATGTTTTGGATAAACCACCATTTTAAGGAGATAGAGAAGAATGAGGATGCAGCTGATAATGTGACACAACCTCCGATGAATCTCTGCACTGAACTGAGTGACTATTGGAAGATGTCCAGTGATAACATATCTTTCTCAAAGCTAGAGCAGGTGAATAGTGATATGTATTCATATGGTACTGGAATTAAATGTAACTCTGGGTGCCAAAATGCGTTATTATTATCTTTTTCCCCAAAAGGGATGGAGTGAAATTATTATCATCGGTCTATTGTTTGCTTATCTGTTTTTTCTTGTTTTGTTTTTGATTTTGGTCTGATTAAAAATATATATTGCATTGCTGACATATGTTAACACAAGTTAACAGAAGTCTACTTATGTCTCTTCCATTTGAAATATGATATGGATCCATGTTGGAACTTTTTATAGATTTTCCTGGAATTCTTCCAATATTTGGCTTCAGATTCTTGGAAGAGCTTTCTGCTCCCTCAGATGTTTCTTATGTACTGCTTTCAAGATGGAAATAGTCTGTTTTTGTTGATGCAGGGTTTAAAATAGCTTCACTTTATTCAATGAAGTTTTGGGGATATATTAAGAATACTGGATAACCAACAAAGTTAGTCAAAAATGATTAAAATTGTTGATTTTAAAAAGTTAATTTTGTATAAATTAGCAAACATAGTGAAAGTATAATATCTATCAACATTTGAAAAAGTACAATACACTGTGGGCAAAATCATCTATCATATATTAAATTTTTTGCATTCCATGTCACCTAATTTGATCATTTTCATGTTTTGCTTGATATTTGTTCTACAGGCAGTTTTTTCACGCCTAGAATGTCTAAGCCAGCCTTCTGCTGATAAGGTTGACCAACCATATATGACTAAGATATGGCCTTTAGCCAAGGAAAGTGGCTATATCAAGGCATGCATATCCTCTTTATGTCACCTTTCCTGGAACATGGTGATCCAGAGACCACCCATGAGGTTCACAGCAGATGGTATTGGAGAGAAATGGCAAGGGGAAAAGACACAGGAACTCTGGTGGAACAGTTGTGATCCAAAGTCTAAAGGAGCCAAAGTCAAATGTTATGTGTACCCTGCACTATGGCATAGGGGCAAGGTGCTATCAGCAGGGAGGGTCCTTGTCCAAAAGTTACTTATATAGAATGTGGTTGGCATTTGGTAGGTGTATATATGTTACAGTCAAGTTGTGCTAGCAGTAATTTTGAAGTATTCCTGAATAATTTGGGAATTTTATGACATTTCTTGAAGACAAATAACATTAATTTTGTGTATTTTTATAGTGATATGTCAAATGTCTGTCTTTCAAAAGATAGCCCTTATTCATAATAAACAAGTTAATTTAAGCGTATGTTTCATATTACTTATTATTAAAGAAACTACATTCCCTAGCATTTTTCCTTTTTAGTGAACTACAATCGCTGAAACTGTGTGAAATGTTATCAGATTTCAAAACTTCTGTGTAATTACTGAATATTTTAGGATTTCTGGTTTGTTTCCATTGTTTTAGGGTTTCCTCTTATTATATGTGTTATCAAGTAAAATGGCGATTCTAAATTCTTGTCATAGTATTTCAAGTTAGGTCATCAATCCAACAAGACCTTATATCTCATTTGTTATTGGACCTTTTTCACTTAATATTACATTCAATTTGATTTTGAATAGGGATTGTGTCAGAGTGTATCCAATCAGGTCAGGTTATTATGGGCCTTTTGAATCTAATTTGAATTTAATGTGAAAACAACTTTTTTGGCATCATTTGAAAATTAGCCTCCTAAAAAATTGAGCCCGTGGAAGACTCGCCTCCGACTAATTTGCTGGGTTGCATAATTGGCCTTCCAAAATTTTATTTAATTCCAATTCCAATTCAACTTTTATAGCGCTTAATCTCTGCCAAAGTGACAGACTCTAAGGCGCAACATCATAAGCATAGTCACAAAAAGCATTGTCCTTATCCATAGCAATGGTCGACATCACGGAGAATGCCATATGAACTTTTACATGTGAACTTGCTAAAAATGTTGTCAGTATGATTAAGTGACCCCGGTTTCAAGGTCAAACTACTTTCACTTTTCCTCTATTCCCAACAGGAGATAACCTGAGCAGTGGTTTTGCTGTTTTAAAGAATTCAATGACTTTTCTGTAATTACAAGGTATCACCAAAACAAAAAACAAAAAAACACACAGAATATTTCAACAAAAATAACCATTGTTTCCTTATTTATAGTCTGGTTTTAGATTTTTTTTCCACTTAATATTACATTCAATTTGATTTTGAATAGGGCTTGTTTCAGAGTGTATCCTGGTCAGGTGATTATGGGCCTTTTGAATGCCACCTTGCAGAGTGATGGAGTAGTTAAGTATGTCCAGATCTGGCATTCTGTGCAGCAGTTAATGCTGAGAAATAATGTACTGTATCCTGTATGAATGATCAGCATCATAATTTACAGCCTACAACACAAATATCATAAAAATTCAAATTATGCAGCTGTATCACTCTTGTACCTAAATATTAAAGATTTACCATCCAACCATTTAAGATGTCATCAATAAAAAGTCTTCAAAAAACTAAAATTCATAACCCTTAATGAATTATAATAGTAACATTATAAATTTAATAGTACTAATTAATTAATTCCCAAATACAACATTGTTTCAAAATCCTTTCCTCATTGTGTAATTATGTAGATATAGGTTTGGAATCAGACAAATTGATTTCACTGATATTACGAACCCTGACACATTTCCAAATTTAAAGTTAATTTATTTTTTCCTGCATATCAGTTTACTCACATTAATATGTGACTGGCCAATTTCAGATGATTTCTTACTATAAGACCATTATCATCATTATCATGTGATATCATTTGTTAAATGTAAAACTAAGTTTTCACGTAAATGGATTGCATGTGTTCAGAAGAGTTAGAGTTTCTGTCAGTCCAACAGGCTTTTTTGCACTAATGATCAGCCGTTTAGTCACAGAGTTTAATTGTTTTCACTAAATTTACAAATGTGTTATAGCATAAGTTATGACTTCTATATAAAGAAACATAAAGGCAAAACAAATAAAACGACTATAAACTATTTTGCTGTTAATTCGCAAATAGGTTTAAAAGTTTAAAAATCAGTGTAAAATAAACCTCTTTATGCAAATATTAGGACAATAATACATAGTACAATGATAAATAAAGGAAGCTATTAACCTAAATAATATATACCATATAATTGAGATTCAAATAAAATAAATGTCATACAATTGAATCCCATGAACTGAACAGTACTTCCATAAGGCACTTATAAAGGCTAGTTTTACAACTACTCAAATGGACTTTTCATGGGCTGTATGTTTTAAATACTCTCTGAGAAATAACAACGTTACACTCAGTACTTTGAAATATTTTCATTATCAATAAAAATATTCACATCTCATTGACCCAAAGTTTCATATGTTTTCAGTTGTTTCTATGCAGTTTAATTTTTTCAAAAATACATGGAAATTGTTATTTCTTTCAACGTGGCTGGAGAACAGTGATTTGCCAAACTTGAGAAGAAATTCTGAAGTACGCAGTATTCATTTGCCATATTCCAGTCAATTTTAGCTAGAGTGTGTTGGAAGCTGGTATCCTAAATGTCTTGTAAATTTGCAAATGTCAATTGAATAAATAATTGATGTTTCAAAAGCTATTAGGTGAACTTTCTCATTAGAGGCTCAATCCTTGAATGGTGTTCTCCCAAGTACAACTCTCCCAAACAGGTTCACAGGACGAGACCTGAACAGTGGTGGATGTGGAATATTGGAGCAATCCATCCCATGGGCATTAACCAATTTATCTAATTGTGTGTGCATTTTGGTCTCATTTCATACTCGTGAGCCACCCTTACTTAGCATAGAATTTTGGTTCCAGTCATTTACAAGATTAAAATTACTACAAAAAAGCTTGTTTCATGTTCAATCAATTAAAGGTGCAAATTTGGACTAGGCTGGCAGAAAAGACTACGCCTGAAAAGATTTTCTTGGTTTTTCTTGTAACTGCCGGTTTCGAAACTCTGAAATTTTGCTTTTTAGTCAGTTTGTTGTGAAAACAATTGCTACAGGATTTTTACTACGCAATAAGCACCTAGGAGATAAAAATAAAAAACCAATTAGGTAAGACAATTACAGATTACATCAAATATACCTAAAATTTGGTATGAAGATTTGCTACTACTGAAGGATATTTGTGTTGTGCACATAAAACATCATCTTTACGTGTAACCTCAAATAGAACAGAATCTGATTAATAGCTCTCAATAGCATATTTCACCCGAGGTTACTGTGTCACAGGAAATTAAGTACAAAATTTAAATATTAAAGTCTCCGAAAAAATTAAATCGATGTATAAATAAATAAATAGGTCAATAAATAAATTAATTAATTATAAACATTCCATTTGGATAGATTAAATATCCATAGCTAAGAAAGTATTGAAACTACAAATATGATACCATTTTAAAATCATTTTATAGTAGTTTGAGACTGTTCGATTTTAAATGAAATTGTTTTATAACTAAGCTATCCAATGAAGTGTTATGCACGCTAGAGATAATGAAGTATATGTAGTTTAAGCCTGAGCTCTTTTTAGGCTTGCACTTCTAGAGGTCACTTTTTTCATTTTATTTTTGTCTCTGGACTTTCATGAATTGTGGTGTAGCATGATAAGTATATGTACACTGAAGTTAAGCGGCAATGGCATACATTAGTACTGGAGTGGGTGACCGCTTCAGTGCACTGCTCATGTATCTGATGGATTTGTGATCACACTAGTGGACCGAACCCCTTTCAGCCTTGTTAAAGCAATCTCAACTTTCAGTAACCGCTTTCTCTCTTGCTTGTTGGAGGAAGAAAAAAAAATTATCACAGATGCCTGTACCCCACAGATAAATAGCATTGATCACTGCGTGAGATATTGAACAGGTAAGCATTATAAGACTTTTAGAATATACAGTGTAAGGTTATATAGAGATACCAGAGAAAACAAAATGTAAGAGACCAAATAAATATGCAAAGATATCAAAATAAAGGTAACTGAATAGGAATATAACAGCTTTCATTAGTAAACTAAAAGTTATGAAGCTGTAAAACTTCTTTGTTGAAGTCTAGCTGCCAAAGGATATATTACAATTAGGTAAAAGAACACATAATAATCAGTTGCTTCAATTTATATAGCTTGAAATATGTAGCATATATGGTAGCAGAAACTATTTTAACATATCCAGTGTCCAATCTTACAACAAAGTCAAACCATAACCTTATGGTTTCCAGCATATATCCCAGACGAGATTCCAAATGGCAAGGTCACTACAGTAAGTTCAAAGCCCAAATCAAGATCACACTGAAACGTTGCAGACATACATTCAGATACAGCCATCACACAGCCAGGGACAAACTTTTTTCAGTCACATGAACGCCTGCCCTTTAAAGGCTATGGGGTGAAAACGATGAGATGCACTATTAAAATACATATCCAATGACATATAGAATGAAGGTTCACACTGTTTACCAATTATTTCACAAATTTAAAAACACAAAAAATGGGTAAGGGAGCTATCTAAATTTTCCTGATTGATGCATTTAAAATACTTAACTCTTTTATTTTACCTAAAACCTCAATAATTGAGAAAAAAAAACCCTATTAGAGTTTTACATTGTAACCATTCCTACCCAGGGTAGTACACTGACCTATTTGTGAATTACCAATGAAATCATTTAACAGGCATGTGGGTGGAGCTTGAAGTAACCATCAAGGGTAGTATGGGTGGTTAGTGGTGTACAAGGGGTGTTTAAGCTCATTAACAAAGAAAATTTTAATATGAATCCATTATGTTCGAGGGATGAAGGCCTTGGTACACATTTCCCAAACAACAGGGCCAAATATGACTGTTCATCACTAAAGGAACATGTATGTACAATATTGTACACCTTTTGATTTGGGGTAGTCTTCTTCTAGGCTCTGAGATATTTTTTATGTTTAATATTTTTTATATTTTTCTGTATTTTTATATTTTTTCAACAGCAAGTATCCACGATATTCAAACAGCAAATTGAATACTGGAACAGGGGGGGGGGGGGAACAGTGGCAGAGTGGTAACACTGTCATCTCCCACCTCTGAGCTGGGGTTCGGTTCCTGGCACGGCCTCAAGTGGGAAAGCTGGTAGTTGCTTGCTGTTGGTTAGCAGTTTACAGTACAGAACCCTGACAAACTGAAAGTACTGGTTTCCTCTGCCCTTCCAACTACCCGTCGTGATATGACCTGTACAGTGTTGAAAGCGACGTAATACCCCAAATAAATAAATAAAAATAAAGCATCGAGCCAGGGGCTCTGGTAAAGCCCATAGGCAAAGCTAGATGTATTGGTACACTGAATTGATAATATGATAAACTAGGGTGTGGGGTCAGTGTTTTAAAATATCACTTGAACTATTGTTAAGTTTGATCAAACAAACATGTCTACCAGAACTCATTTCACAGAGCCTAAAATAAAGACGCCAGAATTTTAAGGATAATACATATTTCACTGGTGTGTAAAATTTATCAAGTTACAGAAATAACAATTTCTTGGTACTTCTTTTCTCCAAAATATTCTGCATCATTTTTTTCATTATGTAAAGTATAGAAAAGCCCTACAGAGAAAATCCATACAGAGAAAAGTTTGTTGACTCCCCCCCATCGAGAAATGCCCTATGCCATTTTTGAGAATGTGGATAAAAGTCCTTTTCAGATAGTACAATGTACAAACATAAACTGTTTAACAGTTATGTATCACTTTTATAATTTCAAAATTATTATTATTTTGAGTATTTGCTATATGACATACACATTTATTGTTCTGCAAACAAAAATATAAAAAATACTTTAACATTCACAATGCAAATAACATATTTAAAAATATTGTATTACTAATGAAAGGAAAGTAAATAAATCCCAATCTTCAAGAATAAATTCTAAGTTCAACTGACTGTAAAAATTCTGGAACAAACTCCATTTCCACTTGAAGATTTCACGGCGACATTCTTTTTAATCAGTTATCATCTAGAGATTGAGTAATTGTAATCCAGAGAGGTTTTACCTTGTAATTACAGTACTGGTTAGTTTGAATAGTAATAGAAATACCCTTTAAGTAATGATCAACCCTTTCATTTGTAAACTGAACATGATGTGTAGGGCTTTCTTCAAGATCTAGAGAATAGTCCATGCTTTTCCATAAAAATGGATATAAAAAACTGTAGCACTTTTCTCTTGTAGGCCTTTTTCCCAGTTTCCAATCAATAACTCAGGGGCTGGCATATTACACTTATGAAATGTGATCGCTTCACTTTCAAAAATCCAATAGTTAATTTACCCACTAATGTGATCACAGTTTAGCAAGAACACACACATGCACTAATTTGTCAAAATAACAGGCACTACACACTTTCTATAACCAGCCACTTGACATGTCATAATACTGGCCAGTCCTTAAAAGGTTCCAACAGACAATACATCATATTGTCCATTTTTGGATGTGTGCACAAATATTGTTCTACACATGTATAAAGTTGCCACCCCTCAAAATTTATTTAAATCAGGCATTGCCATATTAGGCTTGTAACTACCCAGCTTACTTCCCACTGGTGTACAATGTAAAAAGTCTTAATTAATAGACATTTCTCAACTGTGGAGGTTTCCCCTACCTAGGTAGTTAGTTTTGCCTCATTTGCATACACTGTTTATGACAAAAATGGAGATTCTCCTGGTCACTTTTGTGAAACACCTAGGGACAATTTATGTTAATTTGGTGTCAGCTGACATTATGCTAATTCAATACACCATATAAACCAATAGAATTTTGATGTAAATTATATATAAAACACAAAGCCAAACATAGACAATATTAAACCATGAACAGATTAATCAAGGCAGGCTCTAATTAAAAATAGGAATACCCCGTTCCACTTTTGTGATTAACCTTAATACACAATGAATGTTAGAATTGGGGGAAAACTGGTAAAACTGATAATAATCTAATTGTATCCACTGGAGGCATCCGTTGGATGTGGACACTTTGGTTTAGCGCTCGGTACGCCGCCGTGCGTAAAGAGATTTTCGGCATTAACACTCTAAGAAAAAAACTGCATCAGCTAGGTTCACCAAATTTGCAGGATATCTTCATTGGGGGGTGGGGGGGGGGGGGGGGGTAAGGTTCTCTGGGACTGAAATTATGGCCATGGGGGCATTTCTTTGAAAATTCTCTGCATTTTCCACTGGCTGTTTCTCATAGGTAGAAGGTTGAATCTCTTCATAGGTGATACGTATAATAGATATACATTTCCTCCACAACCTTGCAGATGTTTGATCTTGAAGCTCTTAATTCAAGGCCATCCATGCAGTGCCAAAGTACTCCACATAGCGGACTTTAAAAGTGCCTATGTCTCCTTTATTATTGGTTCTCGAGGTTTGCAATGTGAAAAAAACCTTTAGGAAATCGTGAGCTGGGAATCTTTTGATGTGGTCAAATTTAACCCTGGGTCCCTCCTTCAAGGTCAAATGAGTATAGCCAAACTTAAAAGTGCTTATAACTTGCTTATTATTGGTCCTAGAGGTTTTCAATGTGAAACCAACTTGTAGGAAATTATGGGCTGGGAATCTTCTGACATTGTTAGATTTGACCTTTGGCCCCTCCTTTAAAGTCAAATGATGGTTCACTGGCTTTTGTGAGTTGTCTTTCCAGTGAATACAGATTTGCATTGGTTCTCTGATGCATAGGTCTGGATAATTTTCTAACAAATAATCTCATTAATTTTTCTAAAATAAAAGATTGGCTTCACCGGTCAAATATTGAACTTATAACCTGCTCTATGACTATCATAACTCAAAATAACTCCGATAACACTGAGTTGCAGTCACTCTTGGGAAAGATTTGTTGTATCATGTGAAATGTGGACAACATAGGCTTTATCACAAAACAGATTGGTCCTAATGAATCATAGACGAATTGGCGTTTTTACCAAATTGGCACCCACCAGATTGATCCCAAGATAAAATACTCAAATCCAATAGGCGCTCAGAAAAAAAATTGCTAAATTGGTGTGCAGGATAAAATATTTTACATTGGTGAACATACAATACGGGTTTAACCTAAAATATGATTCAATAAAACTATTATAGCACTCAATCTCCATCAAACCAATTGCACTTTTCATAACTCATAACTAAACAAGTGAGCAAATGACAGACCATAAATAGCATTGATTACAACTTCAAAAATTATCATGAAACAATATGAAGGATATTAAGCACCCAATAGTATTATTTTATTACATTTATTGATGGTTTCACACTGGGGGCTCAGTTTATATGGTCAAGATTTAAGGGGGTCAATTTGCTAATTTGATCTGTTTGTCCAGTCCCCAGCCCTAACACCAAAATTATCAGTTACAACAACTTGGAACCCCCAGTGATCATAGCCAACATGATCAGGGCAGTGAGGAAGAAAGCTTGCTACAGTGGAACAGGGGTATTATTTTTACAACAGGATGATAATCTTAGTGAAGACCAAAACCTTTTTGTCATTTCATTTTATATTATTTTACAATAATCTCTTCAGTATTAAAATACTTTTTTCCAAGTTGTTTGTTTGCATTTGCAATTATGTTTGCTGGGTCAATTACATGACATATATTAGCCTTACATTGATATAATTAACAGTTAATCATGTTTGACTCTCTTTTATGGTGATATATTTGTTCCCTATACATTATCTACACCATCCAGTACAATATTTTCAAAAAGGATAAGTGCCCCATGTATGTAAGTTTTATGATATTTAAAACCTAAGTATTGTTTAACTTTCTCTGTCTAAATGAGAAGTTAAATTTCAGTTTGATTTGTTTATTTATAAGTAATACTGCAGCACTGTCAATACTAGATTTTATGGGTGTATAGTCAGTGACTTTGTGTGGACAACAAATGTACCAGAGAGAGTGTTTTCACCAGCAACTTTTTAAAAAAAATGATGACCTTTTTTCCAAATTATCAACTTAATGTTACAAAAATAATTGTGTTAATAATAATAACAATAATAATAACAATGCACATTAAACAATAAGGAAATACCTTTATCATTACCCATGAAAGCATAATTTTTTACGATATGGAGGTTGCCTTTTGGCTTATTTTTTATGTAATAAAATGTACACCAGTTTGTGACAGGTAAACTCAAGCAATATAATTTGGATGCAGACAGTTCTTACATGCCCCTTCTGTGTAAACAGAAAAATGACACTTTAATATTGCTTGCACATGGTCTGGTCAATTAGCATAATTTGTCCCCAGGTTTTTACAAAAGTGACCAGGAGAATCTCCCCTTTATATCATAAACAGTGTATGCAAATGAAGCAAAACTAACTACCTAGGTGAGGGAAACCTCCAAAACTGAGAAATGTCTAATAGGGTAAAATTCTGAAATAGAAAAAAAGTGTGTTAATTATTTATTTTCCCATTTACTCTTTTCCTTATAACCAGATAACAACTTTACATCAATATTATTTCATTGCTGATTTCTCAGAATACAAAAACATCATAACCAGTCAAATAATCTGTTTTATTATTTACCCTTTCAGAGAGAAAAGGGTGAAAACAGTGACATTGCTGTCCGTCAAACAAATGGGCAACTGACATTGTGTGGTTTGACTGGGTGCCAGTAATTGGTTTTAAATTTGGTCTTATACGTCCTTTCAACAGCCAGGGTCATAATGGGACAGGCCCTCAGCATTGTCACTTGTGGAGTCAAACCCAGCCAGAGGTGACAGTCTGTATTTAGGTGGCAAACATGCTTACCACGAAGCCACCTTAGACATATGCCAGACTTAGGAGTTAAACTTGAGATATCTATTAATCCAAAAACCTCTGCCACTAAAATGGATTGTTACAGGAAAAAAAGTATGCCAGGGAAATCTTCTGGCATGTTTTGCTCTTATTATTCATAATTTTATATTAATAATAAGTGTGCCGGGGAAATATTCAGGCATGTTTTGCTTTTATTATTCATTTTATATTAATAATAAGCTAAATAAATCCATATTTTAAAAAGGAATACAATAAAGAGTATGTAGAGGCACCATTAAATAGTAAAACTGAAACAAAAATTAACTTATGATATCCTCACCATTTCAACATAGATTTTAATGCAAACAAAACCAATAGAATCTTTGCCATAATACATTTTGAGTGATGTATATAATATAGTTACCAAATTATTGACAAAATTTGTCACTTAGAGGGGTCGGTGGTGTAGTGGTTAGAGTTCTCGCCTCCAACCTCTGAGGCCGCCGGTTTGAATCTCGGGCCGGGCGCTTCATGTTGGAAAGTTGGTAGTTACTTGCCGATGCCTGGTGCTTTACAGAGAAGTATGCACTAGTTTCCTCCACCTGTAAACTACCCATCGCAATATGACCCTGGCTGTTGAACGTGACATAAAACAACAAATAAATAAATAAATTGTCACTTCTTGAGGTTTGTATCATACTAATTATCCATATTAAGTGGACAGTGTGCGTCATAAGTCAATGTGTCTGCATTTGTAAGGAACATCTAACCTACTAAGGGTAGTAAGTAATGGAGACAAATTAAAATTTTATTAAATAACACATATTTGTAAATGTATTGATATTGTAAATAGACATCTAATGCTATAGCTATATAACCTTGTGTGCTGAACTAATATTTATTGTCAATATATTTTTTGTCCATATTTTTGGTCCCATACAGGGAGCTTACCATGAGGGATATATATATTTTGATATTCAGCAGTGTCTTCGTACCATGGATAATTAATGTCATCAAGTGAGGATATTTCTTTAATATGTCTGAGACTGTGTAACCTGCAAATATGTTCTATGCATCAGTAGATAAGCATTTTACAGCACCTCTTCTCGTTTTTATTGTCTTACAATCCGTGCAGAAATGGCAGGGGTAATTGCAAGATATTTCCTGGCGTTCTTGTATATCTGATAGCCTTCTCCACATTCATTATTTACATATGGATTTATTTAACTTATTAATCATATAAAATGATGGATAATCAAAGTAGACATGCCTGATAAGAAATATATGGAAATAAATAAATCATAGAGATAAATCATATAATCATCTTGTTTATTTATTTGGGTTTTAACATCACATTAAAGACAGCATAGGTTATATCACAACGGGTAGTTTTATGGGCAGAGGAAACCAGTACATGCAGTTGGTCAAGGCTCTGTACTGTAAACTGCCAAACAACAGCAAGAAACTACCATTTTTCCCACATGAGGTCAGGATATAATTCCCTTGTTAATTTCTTTGTATTATACTGCCATCTTCATTCTTCATATTTCTTTCATATATATCATTTGGGAAGTTTTCCTATTGTATTGAAACACTGATTGCCATTTTACTATTAAACCATGCAAATATCATTTCCTTCCATACGATCATGGACAACTTTATATTACAACAAAGTACTACATTTGTGCATAATATCAAATATAGAGGAGTGCCTTATACCATTATAAATTAAAATTATCCTTCCAGATTACACTCCAGTAAAACTTTACAAATGTTACAATATTTCAGGGGTAAACTGCAGAATCCCCCTAATGGAAGTAGAAATATGGTAATTTAAGGTGAAATAAAACTAATGCATATTTGTGAAATTGACGCCATAAATACACATTACAAAGTTATCAGGGTACACTAAATTGACAAGGTTGGCAGTTGGCAATATAAGCAAGGTTGACACAGTCAATAAACTCAATTGGTTTGACGAGGTTGATAGAGCCAGCAACATACACTCGGTAGACAAAGTGAAAAAAATTGTTGAATACATATAAACATGTAGAAATAAACAAATTCTCTGTCATGGTTTGAATAGACCTTACGCAAGGTCCTTCTTTAGTGCATTATGATTCTCTGAGAGCATTTCCCTCCAGAAGGAACTTCCAGTGAGAGAAAAATACAAACTGTTGTAAAATGAACTCATTTATTGTCTCAAAAACCCCAAAGTAAAGACTTGTGAGCAGGTCTATGATTTGAATGATATCCTTGAAAGTCGGATAAGGTCTGACAGCTGTGGGAAGTTCTCTTTTGTCTGTATGGCTGTTGCCTTAGACTTACCCTGGCTGCATATTGGTTTGGAAGGGCTGCCTATCATTTCATGTTATGTTTTCTGGTACTCGGAGGAGGTTCTACATCCTTTTACATCTAACCTATCCATGACAAAACTGAACCTTATCAATAGAAAACTTTGCAGAATGTTGTCAATGTTGTCAGAAAGTTGTCAGAATGTTGTCACCTGTAAATAAATAATTGTTACCAGTGCACCACTCTCCGTGGTTTGAGGCATGAGTGGTATTTACGTTTACATGGATTTGGAAGTTTTGTGAATGGATTCTGTGAACAAATTATTTGGTGTACATTTCATAATATTTGTGGTCATTTCTAAATGATGCTATGTAATTTTTACGAACTAGTTTTAAAAATATGCATGCATATCTTGACATTTGTAATTTGTAATTATCATTGGATGATACAAAACCCTCAATTGTACGATTTTTTCTTAAACCTAAGAAACAAAATATTAATCTATAAGGCAATTATACTGGTATAAGGAATCTATATATGAATAAATGACCATTTTTTTCCGTTTGATGCTAGAATAATTCAACCGAAACTTATAATAATGTGTAAAATAAACTCTTTCTCACAAAACTTGCTGCCAAAACCAAACATAATATGAATAGATCAAGTTTTATATATCTAAAACAACTCTGATATAGAACTGCTTTCTTTGGGAACTTATTGATCAGAATAGTATTATATCATATCCACACAAAAATAAACAGCAGACTGCGTGCTCTATCACTGAGCTATGATGTTTTATTTTACATCACTGGGAATCAAACCCAGGCCCCTCAGTCTGTGTTCACTCTTCAAATTGTAACATAAAAAGCCAACCAAAAATTTCAATAGGGCATTTTACATCTCAAAAACAGGTAACAAATATTGCAATCAAAATCTTGCACTTGAACTAACTGAGTCATTAGTGAGCCCTAGAAAGACTAAAATGAAAGCTATAAAGCTTTCTCTTTTCAAGCACATTGTGTGTTCAACTGTTACAGTCACGGGCAAGCAGGGTAGCAATTACCAGTTGCCTTTAAGTTGAAACAGGAAAAGACAAAAAAGTTAACTTAATCAAATTTCACCCACCAGATTGATCCCAAGATAAAATACTCAAATCCAATAGGCGCTCAGAAAAAAAATTGCTAAATTGGTGTGCAGGATAAAATATTTTACATTGGTGAACATACAATACGGGTTTAAGCTAAAATATGATTCAATAAAACTATTATAGCACTCAATCTCCATCAAACCAATTGCACTTTTCATAACTCATAACTAAACAAGTGAGCAAATGACAGACCATAAATAGCATTGATTACAACTTCAAAAATTATCATGAAACAATATGAAGGATATTAAGCACCCAATAGTATTATTTTATTACATTTATTGATGGTTTCACACTGGGGGCTCAGTTTATATGGCCAAGATTTAAGGGGGTCAATTTGCTAATTTGATCTGTTTGTCCAGTCCCCAGCCCTAACACCAAAATTATCAGTTACAACAACTTGGAACCCCCAGTGATCATAGCCAACATGATCAGGGCAGTGAGGAAGAAAGCTTGCTACAGTGGAACAGGGGTATTATTTTTACAACAGGATGATAATCTTAGTGAAGACCAAAACCTTTTTGTCATTTCATTTTATATTATTTTACAATAATCTCTTCAGTATTAAAATACTTTTTTCCAAGTTGTTTGTTTGCATTTGCAATTATGTTTGCTGGGTCAATTACATGACATATATTAGCCTTACATTGATATAATTAACAGTTAATCATGTTTGACTCTCTTTTATGGTGATATATTTGTTCCCTATACATTATCTACACCATCCAGTACAATATTTTCAAAAATGATAAGTGCCCCATGTATGTAAGTTTTATGATATTTAAAACCTAAGTATTGTTTAACTTTCTCTGTCTAAATGAGAAGTTAAATTTCAGTTTGATTTGTTTATTTATAAGTAATACTGCAGCACTGTCAATACTAGATTTTATGGGTGTATAGTCAGTGACTTTGTGTGGACAACAAATGTACCAGAGAGAGTGTTTTCACCAGCAACTTTTTAAGAAAAATGATGACCTTTTTTCCAAATTATCAACTTAATGTTACAAAAATAATTGTGTTAATAATAATAACAATAATAATAACAATGCACATTAAACAATAAGGAAATACCTTTATCATTACCCATGAAAGCATAATTTTTTACGATATGGAGGTTGCCTTTTGGCTTATTTTTTATGTAATAAAATGTACACCAGTTTGTGACAGGTAAACTCAAGCAATATAATTTGGATGCAGACAGTTCTTACATGCCCCTTCTGTGTAAACAGAAAAATGACACTTTAATATTGCTTGCACATGGTCTGGTCAATTAGCATAATTTGTCCCCAGGTTTTTACAAAAGTGACCAGGAGAATCTCCCCTTTATATCATAAACAGTGTATGCAAATGAAGTAAAACTAACTACCTAGGTGAGGGAAACCTCCAAAACTGAGAAATGTCTAATAGGGTAAAATTCTGAAATAGAAAAAAAGTGTGTTAATTATTTATTTTCCCATTTACTCTTTTCCTTATAACCAGATAACAACTTTACATCAATATTATTTCATTGCTGATTTCTCAGAATACAAAAACATCATAACCAGTCAAATAATCTGTTTTATTATTTACCCATTCAGAGAGAAAAGGGTGAAAACAGTGACATTGCTGTCCGTCAAACAAATGGGCAACTGACATTGTGTGGTTTGACTGGGTGCCAGTAATTGGTTTTAAATTTGGTCTTATACATCCTTTCAACAGCCAGGGTCATAATGGGACAGGCCCTCAGCATTGTCACTTGTGGAGTCAAACCCAGGCAGAGGTGACAGTCTGTATTTAGGTGGCAAACATGCTTACCACGAAGCCACCTTAGACATATGCCAGACTTAGGAGTTAAACTTGAGATATCTATTAATCCAAAAACCTCTGCCACTAAAATGGATTGTTACAGGAAAAAAAGTATGCCAGGGAAATTTTCTGGCATGTTTTGCTCTTATTATTCATAATTTTATATTAATAATAAGTGTGCCGGGGAAATATTCAGGCATGTTTTGCTTTTATTATTCATTTTATATTAATAATAAGCTAAATAAATCCATATTTTAAAAAGGAATACAATAAAGAGTATGTAGAGGCACCATTAAATAGTAAAACTGAAACAAAAATTAACTTATGATATCCTCACCATTTCAACATAGATTTTAATGCAAACAAAACCAATAGAATCTTTGCCATAATACATTTTGAGTGATGTATATAATATAGTTACCAAATTATTGACAAAATTTGTCACTTAGAGGGGTCGGTGGTGTAGTGGTTAGAGTTCTCGCCTCCAACCTCTGAGGCCGCCGGTTTGAATCTCGGGCCGGGCGCTTCATGTTGGAAAGTTGGTAGTTACTTGCCGATGCCTGGTGCTTTACAGAGAAGTATGCACTGGTTTCTTCCACCTGTAAACTACCCATCGCAATATGACCCTGGCTGTTGAACGTGACATAAAACAACAAATAAATAAATAAATTGTCACTTCTTGAGGTTTGTATCATACTAATTATCCATATTAAGTGGACAGTGTGCGTCATAAGTCAATGTGTCTGCATTTGTAAGGAACATCTAACCTACTAAGGGTAGTAAGTAATGGAGACAAATTAAAATTTTATTAAATAACACATATTTGTAAATGTATTGATATTGTAAATAGACATCTAATGCTATAGCTATATAACCTTGTGTGCTGAACTAATATTTATTGTCAATATATTTTTTGTCCATATTTTTGGTCCCATACAGGGAGCTTACCATGAGGGATATATATATTTTGATATTCAACAGTGTCTTCGTACCATGGATAATTAATGTCATCAAGTGAGGATATTTCTTTAATATGTCTGAGACTGTGTAACCTGCAAATATGTTCTATGCATCAGTAGATAAGCATTTTACAGCACCTCTTCTCGTTTTTATTGTCTTACAATCCGTGCAGAAATGGCAGGGGTAATTGCAAGATATTTCCTGGCGTTCTTGTATATCTGATAGCCTTCTCCACATTCATTATTTACATATGGATTTATTTAACTTATTAATCATATAAAATGATGGATAATCAAAGTAGACATGCCTGATAAGAAATATATGGAAATAAATAAATCATAGAGATAAATCATATAATCATCTTGTTTATTTATTTGGGTTTTAACATCACATTAAAGACAGCATAGGTTATATCACAACGGGTAGTTTTATGGGCAGAGGAAACCAGTACATGCAGTTGGTCAAGGCTCTGTACTGTAAACTGCCAAACAACAGCAAGAAACTACCATTTTTCCCACATGAGGTCAGGATATAATTCCCTTGTTAATTTCCTTGTATTATACTGCCATCTTCATTCTTCATATTTCTTTCATATATATCATTTGGGAAGTTTTCCTATTGTATTGAAACACTGATTGCCATTTTACTATTAAACCATGCAAATATCATTTCCTTCCATACGATCATGGACAACTTTATATTACAACAAAGTACTACATTTGTGCATAATATCAAATATAGAGGAGTGCCTTATACCATTATAAATTAAAATTATCCTTCCAGATTACACTCCAGTAAAACTTTACAAATGTTATAATATTTCAGGGGTAAACTGCAGAATCCCCCTAATGGAAGTAGAAATATGGTAATTTAAGGTGAAATAAAACTAATGCATATTTGTGAAATTGACGCCATAAATACACATTACAAAGTTATCAGGGTACACTAAATTGACAAGGTTGGCAGTTGGCAATATAAGCAAGGTTGACACAGTCGATAAACTCAATTGGTTTGACGAGGTTGATAGAGCCAGCAACATACACTCGGTAGACAAAGTGAAAAAAATTGTTGAATACATATAAACATGTAGAAATAAACAAATTCTCTGTCATGGTTTGAATAGACCTTACGCAAGGTCCTTCTTTAGTGCATTATGATTCTCTGAGAGCATTTCCCTCCAGAAGGAACTTCCAGTGAGAGAAAAATACAAACTGTTGTAAAATGAACTCATTTATTGTCTCAAAAACCCCAAAGTAAAGACTTGTGAGCAGGTCTATGATTTGAATGATATCCTTGAAAGTCGGATAAGGTCTGACAGCTGTGGGAAGTTCTCTTTTGTCTATATGGCTGTTGCCTTAGACTTACCCTGGCTGCATATTGGTTTGGAAGGGCTGCCTATCATTTCATGTTATGTTTTCTGGTACTCGGAGGAGGTTCTACATCCTTTTACATCTAACCTATCTATGACAAAACTGAACCTTATCAATAGAAAACTTTGCAGAATGTTGTCAATGTTGTCAGAAAGTTGTCAGAATGTTGTCACCTGTAAATAAATAATTGTTACCAGTGCACCACTCTCCGTGGTTTGAGGCATGAGTGGTATTTACGTTTACATGGATTTGGAAGTTTTGTGAATGGATTCTGTGAACAAATTATTTGGTGTACATTTCATAATATTTGTGGTCATTTCTAAATGATGCTATGTAATTTTTACGAACTAGTTTTAAAAATATGCATGCATATCTTGACATTTGTAATTTGTAATTATCATTGGATGATACAAAACCCTCAATTGTACGATTTTTTCTTAAACCTAAGAAACAAAATATTAATCTATAAGGCAATTATACTGGTATAAGGAATCTATATATGAATAAATGACCATTTTTTTCCGTTTGATGCTAGAATAATTCAACCGAAACTTATAATAATGTGTAAAATAAACTCTTTCTCACAAAACTTGCTGCCAAAACCAAACATAATATGAATAGATCAAGTTTTATATATCTAAAACAACTCTGATATAGAACTGCTTTCTTTGGGAACTTATTGATCAGAATAGTATTATATCATATCCACACAAAAATAAACAGCAGACTGCGTGCTCTATCACTGAGCTATGATGTTTTATTTTACATCACTGGGAATCAAACCCAGGCCCCTCAGTCTGTGTTCACTCTTCAAATTGTAACATAAAAAGCCAACCAAAAATTTCAATAGGGCATTTTACATCTCAAAAACAGGTAACAAATATTGCAATCAAAATCTTGCACTTGAACTAACTGAGTCATTAGTGAGCCCTAGAAAGACTAAAATGAAAGCTATAAAGCTTTCTCTTTTCAAGCACATTGTGTGTTCAACTGTTACAGTCACGGGCAAGCAGGGTAGCAATTACCAGTTGCCTTTAAGTTGAAACAGGAAAAGACAAAAAAGTTAACTTAATCAAATTTTATTCAGCACGGCCATGTAAGGGGCCTGCTTCGACAGTTGCCTCATACCTTAACCTTATAACTACTTGTATGCTTATAGCCTCTAATGAACTCTTGACCTCTGGTCATCCAATAAGAAATCAGGCCAGTGCCTTATTTGGCTTTGTATCCAACCAAGGGTCATATTTGAATTGGTAGCCATTGTGTGAACATGCAAATTTCAGTTATTGGAAAAGGAATTTTAGTGTTTTTATCAAACGGATTTTAAATAGACTTAAGTAAAGCATTTGATACAACATGCCTTCATCTAAAAAGGAAATACCAAATGCTAGGAAGAGGGTAACGGCCTCAGCAAGAGCCAGAACTTCTGTGAAAAAACAAAAGAGGATGGTGGCTTCTGAACTCGATGGTTCATGTGTTCAGAAAAGCAAAAAGACTGTAAGTACTGCTTGTGTTAAAGGAAAACAACAGCCAGTTTCCCATCCTGATAACGAAGCCATTTTGTCAATACTTAAAGACATTAAAGAATCAAATGAGGCCCTATCGAAGAGAATGGACAAAGTTGAGAGACAGGCAGCCCGAGACTCCACCCCCATTAACCCTAGGTCCCATGCATTCGACCACAGGGGGATGTCACTGCCAAATTCACCCCAACAGCCTGCCCAATCGGCTAATATGGGCGACCAAATGAGGGACCATATGGACATACATGACTTCAGGCAACAGTATCCTCAGACAGCCACAGTAGCAGGTCCCCACCATGGCCAAGGGCAGCCCACCAGGCAGTACCAATCCAGCCAAGGGATGGAACACATGACCTATACCCGGGACAATGCGGGGCAGCTGCCTGATCGCCGTGACGCCATCATCCCAAGTATCCAGAATCTCAGAGGGAACACAGGCAACTCTGAGGCAGTTAATAACCTTCTGTCGTTGTATGAGGGAAACCTGCAATCTGAACTAGCCAGAGGTAAGCCAAACGTCAAAAAATCAGGAAGGTATAACACACACGACTCGGTAGTGGCCCCTCCCCACCTCAGATGGCCCAATGAGGGCTTCCATTCCTCCAATGGTAAAAAGAGGGTCGTATATGACGAGCTTTCCCTACCCCAGTGGGTTGCTGGCCAACTTTGCCATATACACAGCATTTCGGATCCAGTTCTCGTCAAGCAGGCTCTCTCACAGGTCATCTTCACAATGCGGGATGCTACATCCCTGCCCTGGCCGGCAGTCAGGACAGCTTGGGCCTCCTCCATGCACGAGGTGGAGGAGGGCCACCTATCATGGGCAGATGTGACACAGTGGGCCATAAACAGGTTGAGCTCATCACAGATAGCCATGGCCCACACACAAGTCTCCAACCAACCGTCAACAGGCAGAAGACCATGTAAATTTTTTAATGAAGGCTCATGTACACATGAGAACCATCACGGAAGCTACTCGCATTTCTGTACATACTGCAGCAAGCAAGGTAAAAATTTTCTTCATCCAGAATCTAAATGCACTGCAAAGCACAGACAAGGAAATAAGCAGCCACAGGCCAGTAACTAGCAGTTGAGTGAACTATTTGAACACAGTGTGACCCCTCAGGTCATCAACGGGGTGGGGGGTAGTTCCAAAGGACACAATAATTGTAGAAATGTTATATTTGATGATATATGTGTTGACAGAAATGTAGATTTAGACATAATACCTGACAAAATAGGTGAAGTGACGTCATCTGACAAGTCGAACAATGTACATTTGATTAATTTGACCTCTGACCCCTCGCGGAGTACAAGAGGTATTGAGTATCATAGTGCTTATCAGGGTGATGGTGATTGTTATAATTCGTGTGTTGATATGGGTATATGTAATACTGGTAGATTGACTGATATTCCTACATGTGTTAAATGTAAATGTCACAGTACTGATCCCCAGGGTACCACATACTGTGATATTCATCACACTGACCATTATGTTGCCCATCAGGTGGAGCCCCACCCTGCCATCCCTTTAATTACAGACAGTACTAGTTCAAAGTGTGTTTATCAATTAGCATGTCACCCTGTCACATTGTTTGACACAGGGTTCTATAACCTAATTAACAACTCTGACATCTGGTATTCATACATTCATGGCTACCCATGTGGCAGCCCTGGTGGCTTTTATTATCTCAAAATTTCACGGAACAATGGTCATATTCGGGTTTTTCAGTGTGATGTTCACCCTGAGACACATCTTAATGTATGGGGTTCATTAAACTTATATATACAGCCAGTAACTTTAATTAATTATCACACGCCTCAAGAATTGTTAGAGGCTCGTAGAGTATTTGACAACTATAGGCGACACCTATCTAGTCAGCACTTGTATGGCCTGACATACGAAGCTTATATGGACCAGTTAATTGTTGAACTTTCTGACTGTTGTGACAATGACATTGACAATACTGACAATTTACAGGATCTAAGCCTTAACCAAGGTGACACTAATGGGGACAAAGTTGTTAACATTGTCAACACCTCCAACACCAGGCGTTCAGGTATTGTTAATTCACCTCTGTGTCAGGACATTAATTACCCTACAAAAACCAAGGGTTACATAGCAGTAGAGTCCACACCCGTTGAATTCATTGGTCCTGATAGGGCCCCGATAAAGTGTGACTCTGTTGATCAGTACTTGGAAATGGCTCGAATTATTAGGCACTCTGAGCTACCTAACTACAAACAAGTCAGATTCCCTTTAAAATCGGGTCTTAAAATTGAGGCATGGAGCAAATACTTACATGAATATAAGGACCAAAAACTGGTCCATTACTTGCAGTTTGGCTTCCCTCTGTCACTTACTCAATCCAGAATTCTCTGTAACCAGAATATCAAAAATCATCACTCAGCCCTTCAATTTGAGAATGCAGTCGGGGCTTATCTGGCTAAGGAGCGTTCGCATGAGGCCATTTTGGGTCCTCTTGGCAAAATTGGGCACCATCCTGATCATATTTTAATTCATTGCTCACCAATCTTAACTAGACCCAAGGACAGAGGCAAGCGACGTGTCATACTCGATCTCTCTTATCCTAAGGGCTTGGCATTGAATGACCAAGTTGATAGATCCAGATTTGATGGTGACCTGTTTTGCCTTAAGTTTCCATCCATAGACGACATTGTCAGAGAAATATGTAGTCACAAAGACGATGCCGTCATAGCAAAGATTGACGTGGCCAGAGCTTTTCACAATCTCCGTGTGGACCCAGCTGACGCCATAAAATTGGGCATATCATGGGAAAATGACGTCTATATTGACGCCGCGGTAGTGTTCGGCTGGGTCCATGGAAGCGCAGCGTTTCAGCGTGTCAGCGACGCCGTCACGTTCATCATGGCTAATGCTGGAGTAAAAATGTTTGCATACATTGACGACTACATCATTGTGTCCTCTAAAGCTTCTGGCGATGCCCATTTTCGACGTCTGGCATCACTTCTCACTAAACTTGGATTGCCTAGCAATCCTGATAAACAAACCCCACCCTGTCGCAAGCTCACATGCCTGGGCATCCAGATTGACCTGGATAAAAATGAACTCAGTATCCACCCAGAAAAGCTTGAAAGTATATATAGTGAATGTGTAGCAACCAGTAGTAAGCGTCACTTGTCCAAAGGGGCCTTTCAGTCCCTCTTGGGCAAACTTTTATACATCCATAAGTGTGTTCCCCCAGCCCGCGTGTTTATCAACAGGATGTTGGCTTTGTTCAGGGAAAATTCAGATGCCAAGAAAATTATCCTAACAAATGACTTTCACAAAGACCTTACCTGGTTCTTAGTCTTCTTACCCAGGTTTAATGGGATTACCTACATTAACAAAGATCCCATCCCTCAGGGCCACACCCTTCATATTGATGCATCCCTCACTGGCTTGGGAGGGGTCTGCAACAAGGAAGTCTATGCAACCCCCCTCTTCAATGTGTATCAGAAAGATTTAACAACTGTCCACCTCGAGATGCTTAATCTGGTCATAGCCCTCAAGCTTTGGGCTGGTAACTGGGCCCATTCAACAGTAAAATTTTACTGCGATAACTCAGCTGTAGTTCAAGTAGTTCAAACTGGCAGGACTAGGGATGATATGTTGGCACTATGCCTTAGAAACATCTGGTTAATATCAGCCACCTATGATATAACTGTCACCATTGACCATGGTATAGCATAAACATAACATAGCTGACCTCTTATTCGAATATATTCGAACAAACCTGTTGACCAAAACCTCCTTAGAGACCTACAGAGCTCCTATATCTGGAGGAAAATACCCATGCAATTCTTTAATCTGGATATCTCCATATAATTTCAGGTTCTTCCTCCACTTCTGCTCCACTCCTGGTGCAAGCTTGCCACAGAATATCTCGGGCCTTCAGACCTTCAACTTCCTCAGCTCATCACCTTCACTTCAAAACTTACCTTGCTTTCTTACTGTTCATGGACCTTCCTGTATCCATTTCTGTCCATAATATCCTTACTTTCCTGGAATACCTTTACCAGAACCTCATTTCACCAAAAGTCATATCCTCCTACCTTTCCTCCATCCACTCAAAAGCTGTTTTTTATAGCTGGGACACTTCCTCTTTGTCACACCCAGCCATCCATAGATTCATCAGAAGCATAAACATCAACTCAAAATTCTCTCCCACCCCTCGGGGGGTCTTTGACATCCAAACCTTATACCACATATCCTTATCATGTGACATCCTCCCTGACCCACCTCTCTTCAGGGCTATTTTCCTCACTGCATTTTTCGGGTTCCTGAGAATGTCTAATATTGCCCCTCACAGTTCTTCCAAATTCGACCCCTGTACACATTTCCTCAGGCAAGACCTCATATTTGCACCTCCTGGTGCCCACGTACTGATAAAATGGACCAAGACCTTACAAAATCATAAGTCCCACCACTGGATCCAATTACCATCCCTGGCCAACCATTTCCTATGCCCGGTCAGGGCCCTCAAGACACTCCTCAACTCTCGCCCACTCCCACCCACCGCCCCCCTCTTTGCTAACAAATTCCAACCCTATAACCAGGTGATTGACACTCACATTCGAGATGCATTGAAGAAAGTACTGGACCACAGGAATATATCTCCAAAGGGGCATGGGTTCCACACCTTCAGGAGGTCAGGAGCCACCCTGGCCTTTGATAACAACATCAAGATCCAGAACATTATGGCACACGGATTATGGCGCAGCTCTGCCATCTGGTCTTATCTGGAAAATGCATCTCAGGCACCCACAATCATACCTACCACATTCGCCAAGCTCATCCCTGCCTCCTTCTAGATGGGCTTGGGGCTTTAAAACATTACAAAGTAACATTTTAAACCTGTATTCTATTTTAACTAACATGTAAATAAAATTCCCAAACTACCATCCATCTTTACTTCCTGTACTTGACCTTCATTTGACCTTTAGTCATGACCTCTGGTTAGCAAACTTACTCAGGCCTTAAACTCAGCACCCACAGGCAACTGTATTCAGCACGGCCATGTAAGGGGCCTGCTTCGACAGTTGCCTCATACCTTAACCTTATAACTACTTATATGCTTATAGCCTCTAATGAACTCTTGACCTCTGGTCATCCAATAAGAAATCAGGCCAGTGCCTTATTTGGCTTTGTATCCAACCAAGGGTCATATTTGAATTGGTAGCCATTGTGTGAACATGCAAATTTCACCCACCACCCTCCTCTAACCATATTGAGTGATGAGTGGGACCCTTGCAGCATTAACCCACCTGTAGGGAGGTCTCCTAGGATTGACATAGCTCATTACTAGACAGGGTTCAGACCCAGGGGTAGTCCCATCCCTTGGTAACTGATTACACGGGACTCAGGCAGGACCCGGCTGACCCGGGCTCCCCCCTCTCAAACTGTCTTAGGTATTCCTAATTTCGATTTCTGGGTGAGCTTGACCCCTTCAGGACTTACCCACCTGGAGGGAGGTCTCTGCAGATTGATGTGGCTCATCTCAACCATTGGGTACTTTCGAACCCCCTGGTGGGGCAACTGATCAAATCAGACTTAGGCAGGACCCGGCTGACCCAGGCAACCCCCTCTCAAACTGTCTTAGGTATTCCTAATTTCGATTTCTGGGTGAGCTTGACCCCTTCAGGACTTACCCACCTGGAGGGAGGTCTCTTCGGATTGATGTGGCTCATCTCAACTATTGGGTACTTTCGGCGGTAGTTTGCACTCTTACATAGAACCAATGATCAAGGCTGGACCTGGCTGACCCGGGCATCCCCCTACTGAATTGACACACTGCTTACTGGACTGGACATGGACAAATTCAACCACTGCTGTTACATACAAATGCGAGTCATTTTCAATTATTTTGTACCTATTGGTAGTTTTAACCCTTTTGGGCCATGTTCCCCATGTTGGGGCTTTAAAACATTACAAAGTAACATTTTAAACCTGTATTCTATTTTAACTAACATGTAAATAAAATTCCCAAACTACCATCCATCTTTACTTCCTGTACTTGACCTTCATTTGACCTTTAGTCATGACCTCTGGTTAGCAAACTTACTCAGGCCTTAAACTCAGCACCCACAGGCAACTGATTTAACAGTTAAAAATAAGATTACAGTCAAATGGTATGCCCTGAATAGTACATACAATGATACAATAATGACCTGGCCATTGTAACTGACGGCTAAGTTTGTCTATTGCATCCAGTAATCTGTCCTGTGATCTGTCCAATGTCCAATAACACAAAATGTCCTTATCCTGTGATCCCTTCAATATCCAATCACACAAAATGTCTGTGTTGAAATATTCAGAAAGTTTGCATAACTATACTGTCCTCTTCAAGATATGAACATTGTCCAAAATGCAGTGAAACCACTCTCTGGTAGAACCACACACTTATGCAGACGTAAAAAGTATCCAAACTACAGAAAAACTATCCAGACACGGTAGCCAGCTCATTCCAGCAAACGTTCACAACAACACAAGTACTTTATATCCACTTGATATAGTAGTTTCAAGAGAAGAATAGCCTTCCTTATAGCCAGCAAATACTATGTCCATCTGTGGTCAGGTATACAGTCCTTATATATGGTTATGGAAACAGTCACCAGATTCACCAAAGAAGTTCTAGAACTTATTCTAGTCTATTCTATTCTACACTTCTATAGCACTTAATCTCTACCAAGGCAGACTTTAAGGCCCGACACCAAGTCCAATTCAATAATCATCATTCCAGATACATCGCCAGGTTGATACCATTTTAGGAAATTTAGGAGTGTAGGATGAAAGGCCCCCCCTAACAAAAGCCCCCCGTGTAAATATCCTAATGATTAAAAACTTTTTTTTTGCACCTAATTTATGTAAGTCACTCAAATGACATGTATGGAAATGTACCATTCCTTAGATGAAAGAAAAATAAAAGTGACATTAGTGTTTGAAAAATACAAGGGGGCCATTGGTTATCATGTAATTGTTTGTTCATCATGTAATGAGTAAAAGCAATTTTTTTGCATCTAACTTATATAAGTCTTTCTAATGACATTTTTGGAAAATCTAGCATTTATAAAATGAAAAAGGGGAGGTTGTGTGTGTGTGTGGGGGGGCTTTTGTCAGGGAGGATTTTGTCTGTTGTACTAAGGTGGGTAGCTCTATCTAAGAGATAGGATTTTAGTTTTTAGTTTTTTTCCTGAAACACGCAAACCATGAATTTGTGAATTTTGTTATTGATGAAAAAACACATTTAGAGCTCTCTCTTGACAATAATCAAAACACA
This sequence comes from Sabellastarte sp. h YS-2021, assembly GCA_964017235.1. Lineage (NCBI taxonomy): Eukaryota > Metazoa > Annelida > Polychaeta > Sabellida > Sabellidae > Sabellastarte > Sabellastarte sp. h YS-2021. The sequence goes on from OZ024931.1 coordinate 148,384,588, forward strand.
AAGGGTGTCCTTAATTCACCTATTACATTTGTAGAAGTCAGGAGGTCAATACTTTAAAGTAAAAAGAATAAGACAACTGGTAATACCTAATGAAGTAATTAAAACTCCAAAACTATGTAAAGTACTTTTTACATTGTTTAATTTTTGTTTTCAAAACCATCTTGTGCCTTATCTATGGTTGAAATCTATTGTTAAACCCATTCCAAAAAATCCTGAAAAATCGCCGTATGTGCCACTGAATTATTGTGGTATTAGTCTAATATCCTGTACTGCTAAAATATACACAAATATCTTAAACTATAGAGTTTCAGCATATCTAGAAAATAGTAAAATTCTTGTTGAAGAACAGAATGGTTTTTGAAAAGGTAGCTTTCATAGAAATGTCAAAAGCATTTGATTGTATAAATCGTGATTTCTTGTATTATAAACCGCTAAAGAATAACATTGGTGGAAAAATTTATTATGCAATCCAGGAGCTGTATAAATAAACATTGTCCTGTGTGCAGCTTAGCAATATGACAACCGAATGGTTTCAAAGTCTGTACGGAGTTAGACAAAGAGATAATTTATCAGTGTGGTGTGGTGTGTCCGTTAGGGAAGTACCGTTTTTTCTAAATTATTTACCGTTAACGCAATATCTACTATTTAAACCCTCCCATATCTCCCTATTTCTAGTGCTCAATCCGCAAGCTTCCTTTAGCTTAAATAGTCCCTTTTTCGACATAATTTGTAAGATAATTACACATAAAACTGCCCACTTTATTGTTTGATCCCCTTTTATCGCCCACATTCCCCGTTATCGCGGACCATCAACCTCACAATATATATCCATTAATCACACACATATTTTAGGTTAAGTTTCAAATATAACCTACCTTCCAGTTTTCAAAATGATTTTTTCCATATTCTACTGGCAATCCAACCATTCATTGCTGCATATCAGCACCACACCAACTCAAGCATTCAATGTCCTGATGTTGTTAGTTTCTGTCCGTTTAAACCTCCTACTACCACCTTTTGCCTACACTTCAGCATCAAGTCTTCAATATCAATCCCACCAGCTCTATCACCTTCTCGTCTGTTTATCCTACTCCTCCTAGCTGGTGATATCAACCCAAATCCAGGACCATCCAACTGTCTCAATGTCCATTACGCAAACATCAGTTCCATCAACAACAAATACCCTGCCATTGCAAAATTTATTTTTGACAACGACACTGATCTCTTCGCCATGTCCGAGACCTGGATTAGACCTGACATCACAAGTGCCAACCTGTCCGGAATCACCCCACAAGGTTACAATTTTTATCAACAGCCACGTGAGGGCCGTCGCGGTGGAGGACTTGGGTTTTTGGTGAAAGATGGCTTGGATTATTCTGTTGTTCCCACAAAGACCTGCACTACCTTTGAAAATTTTCTTATCAAGATATCCCTTTACAAAGAATCTTTTCACTTTTTAAATATATACAGACCACCATCCTCCAGTCTTTCAACCTTTTTAACAGTTTCAGTCACTTCTGGAGGACATTCATCACAACACTAAAAATCTGGTGATCATCGGCGACTTTAATTTTTACATCGAATCAACATCCTCAAATTCAAAAGCCTTCAATTCATTGATTGACTCATTTGATTTAACTCAGAAAGTAAACTTCCCCACTCATATTTATGGACACACTCTTGACCTCCTCTTAACCAAATCCAACAATGACCACATTTTAAATGTCCATGCTACTGATGCCTTTTCTGACCACTTTTCAATTACTTGTACATTACATCTACCAACTCCTAGATCCCAAATCAATGCTACTGTTTCCTTTCGTAATTATCATAAAATCAATAAAGAGAAAGTGAAAACAGATCTTATATCTTCTGATCTAATCAGCAACCAGTCCAATGATGCTGATACTCTCTACAAACAATATCACACCACCTTGACCCCCCTTATTGACAAACACGCACCACTTCATACCAAACATACCAAGGCGAAGTACATCCCAGGATGGGTCAACGATGCAGTAATTGCGGCAAATTAGACCAAGCATCTATTTGAAAGGATTTGCCACAGAAATAAATCTCATTTCAACAGATCTCAATACATGCAAAAAGTCCACCAATACAACAGAACCTGCATCCAGGCCAAATCCGAATTTCTTAAAGCAAAGATTCAGGATAACCATCATGACCCCAAAAAAATTATGGCGAGTCCTTGGCGATGTGTTACACAGACTCCCAGCCAAAAAATACGTTCAACTTTTTCGCCCCAGACTCTCTTCCCCCCGTGCTTTCCACCTTCTCTACTGTTACTGAGGATCAAGTAACTAAAATCATAATGAAATCTCCAAGTAAATCATGTTCCCTCGACCCTTGGCCCACTTTTCTTTTTCTCGATTATTTGGATATTCTCATTACTCCCATTACTTTAATAATTAATGCTTCCCTTGAACAAGGGAAGTGCCCTAATTTCTTCAAGCAGGCCCATGTTACCCCCATCCTCAAAAAATCATCCTTAGACAAAGAAATTCTTAAAAACTATAGGCCTGTCTCCAATCTGAACTTCATTTCAAAAATACTTGAAAGGGTAGTGGCAGTCCAGTTACAAACTCACCTTGACGAAGCTGGCCTTATGACTGCCTTTCAATCAGCATATAGAAAACATCATTCAACTGAAAGTGCTCTCCTTAATATCCACAACGACATTCTAATCAATATGGCCAAAGGTTCTGTCACAGCCCTCACCCTCTTGTATCTGTCAGCCGCATTTGATACCATTGACCACACCATTCTCCTAGACAGACTTAATGTTCACTACGGTATCAGTGAACTATCACTTGGCTGGTTCAAATCATACCTGTCAGGAAGGACACACTCGGTCAAGGTAGGTAACACACTGTCCCATCCTGCTGCCCTCCAGTATGGGGTCCCCCAGGGCTCCATCCTTGGTGCAATTCTGTTTTCCCTCTACACTAACCCAATTAGTTCAATCATTCACTCTGACAGTAGTATAAACCACCATTTCTACGCCAATGACACTCAGCTATACATAACACTAACACCAACAAACTTCTCTCACTCTATACAAAAACTTAAAAACTGTCTAGGCGACATTCAAAATTTCATGTCTGCAAACAAATTAAAACTCAATCCCGAGAAAACTGAGTTTATCCTGATAGGCTCCAAAAACAACCATAAACAACTCCTTCCTCACTTTCCGATCAATATTCTCGGCAATCAGGTCTCACCAGCACAAAGTGTCAGGAACCTCAGAGTGGTGTTCGACTCTAATTTTTTATTCTCAGACCATGTGTCACAGGTCATAAAGTCCACCAGAGTTAATGCGAGAGACCTCTATAGAATCCGTCCCCTCTTAGACCTTAACACATCAGTTCTTCTAGCAAATGCTTTGGTGAGCAGCAGACTGGACTACTGCAATTCCTTATTCTTACCACTTACAGATTTTGAGTTAAGAAGATTGCAGTTAGTCCAAAACTCACTCTGCTACTTAGTACACTATTATTAACATCAAAATTAAAAAGTTTAAAAAATTATTTTCACCAGACATATATATGATAAATGATGTCAGCTAGTTTGATTATCTATACACACAAATGAGAAAAAAACACACACCACACTGAAACTGTGTGTTTCTGTATACACACACAGAGCATTCACAGTACAAGCATATTTGTTGTGCACATAGACGTAGTACACACAGTTTCTCACTGGCAGGTTTTGACAGGAGAAATGGCTTATTTAGAGCAAATAAATCTGCTGTAGAATCATGAATACTGGATTGTTTTTCAAAAGAATAGTATTTATGCAAACAGGATGATCAGTGCAATGTTTTAAGCCTAAAATATTAGTATTTAGAAGGGATTATAAAATTAGATTAATTTGCTTTCTGTGTGACACTTAATTATATAATCCCCTTCTGATAATGTCAGTTTGGGGCTAACATCTGAATATATAGTGTAAAAAGGGATTACGCAATTTCCACTAACTACATCATAATATATTGTCTTATGTGTCAGTAATAAAACATAATTCCATTAACAAAACAAATCATACTATATTGTATTAATGAAGTTAAAATATTTCATTGGAACTGCTGTAAAGTACTGCTACTGCAAATTTATTTATTATTAGATGCTTAATTTCCCAACCACATTTAGGTCTGCAAGGCTTGTTTTGCTCATGTCCGGGATCTTAAGCGACTCCGAGGACATCTGACACATGAAGCTACTCTTATGGCTGCCAATGCTCTGGTCGGAAGTCGACTAGATTACTGTAACTCTCTGTTCAGAGGTCTCTCAGCTCTAGATCTGCGCAAACTTCAATGTATTCAGAATAGCCTGGCCAGAATTGTTGCCAACACCACCAAGTACTCACACATCACTCCAGTTAGAAAAGCACTACATTGGTTGCCAATTAAGTACCGTTCTATCTTTAAGACTGCCATGTTGGTATATAAGTTCCTACACGGTGGTAACCCCAAATACTTTGAACCCTTTGAACATTGAACATTGGTTGCCAATTAAGTACTGTTCTATCTTTAAGACTGCCATGTTGGTATATAAGTTCCTACACAGTGGTAACCCCAAATACTTTGAACCCTTCCTCATTCCCAGACATAGTGCATATAACACTCGTCGAAGTCAATCTGATGGCATATTTCTTGAGGTTCCCCACTTTGGTTCAATTTTCAAGTCTCGAAAACATTTTGGACTCAGTTTTGCGTATGACGCACCTATGATTTGGAATGACCTTCTTGATGAGGTCCGCTCTGCAAACTCACTTGCCTCTTTCAGGTCAAAGTTGAAGTCATACCTCTTTGGAAAAGCATACCCACCCTAAATTTCCAATCTCCTTTCTGCTTTCTCCGCGGTGCTGACCCCTGCAATGTCTCTGGTTTTTGAATATTGAACAATGTTTTTGTGTGATGCGCCTTAGAGTCTGTCTTTTGACGGAGATTAAGCGCTATAAAAGTGCTATTAGAATTAGAATTAGAATTTAAAGATATATTTCTAAATATTTTATTTAATTTCCTTATACCCACCCAAAATCAAGGTAATAACAATATGACAGTGTGAAATAGTTCCCAGGAATTTAAACGAAAATTAAAATTTTGTCCAAAGTCCAAAAAAGGACTTTTCTTTGTGGATTCCATAAAAGTAAATACAGAAAAACTGATATATAATAAATTAAATAGACACACCGCTGTTCAGTGAAAGATGTATACATTTATACAATGTATAACAATATTTAAATATTATCCTTAAAAATTGTGAAACAATAGATTGTATTCTCATAATTGACCTTGGTGTCTCCTCTCCATTCAACATAAAGTATTGCATGCGAATGATATGTGATTATCGCTTTCAACACATAGTCCTGTCAGAACAAATATTTTAGCTGATGGCAAGACAGTAGTACCTAGGAGTTAATAAAGATTCTGCAAAAATCAAAAGGCAGTGGCCACTAACTACCAACTTTCTCAATTCAAAGCAACTGAGATATCAATTCCCAAACCTAAAGTGGGTGTGGCAATGGTGTTACCCAGAGTGTAAGCATGTATGATTTCAGTACACAGAAAAAAGCCTGATGGAAAAAAAAAGACGGTGGAAAGAAAGCCTGGTGAAAGAAATGCTATCATGACTGTCTGACTTGAAGAGTTGCATACTTAAAGACAGAATCTTTTGAATTAAGCCTGAAACTGGACTTAAGACATTCAATGAGTCTTGCCCCTGGAACAATTTATACTAATATGACACTATTAAAGATGTGGACACTATGGTTTAATGTTTCATGAAGTGTAATATACAACTTTTTACTTTTACGTTATTCATGTCTGTTCACATAGTTATGTGTTGTCATAACAGCTTGTATTTGCTGCCCCACAAATGGAACTCCTATCTCGGTAGGGTACATTTACAAATGAGACATTCGTAAAGTGATCCCGCCCCCTTCATTTTTCCTTCCTTTTGAGTTTAATACAGTATGTGCATGTTCATGGGAGGATTTTCAAACATATTAAAAGCCAAAAAGAGGTAATTTTGTCAGTGTTGCGACAGTATCCCACCCCAATCTGAATCCCAACCCATGAAATGATATGGATACTGCTAAAACACAAAAGGTGTCGAACTATAAAGAGCTGAGATGAGATAAATATTTAAAGTTTCTGTGTAGCCCATGAAGACAACATGGAACTAAGTAAACTAGGTGTAAAACTCAGTCAGAGACAAGTTCTATCCTACATAGTACAGAGCCATCCTCTTTACATACACTTTACATAATTACTTAAACTCTCAAGACGCACAATGTTGGTTGTCAACACAACATCCCTGTCTATGTAAGGAATCTATGTAAAGCTACTTTCATTCCCCTGCATGAAATTTGACTGTCCACTTTATATGAAGTTCCGTGTGATAGGGTATAGGGTAGGGGAGAGCCATTGGCCTTTCATTGTATGCTCATAAGGACCTAGCAGGTAAAATCAAAACAATATTTATTTATTTGGGGTTTTACGTTGCTTTTAACACTGTATAGGTCATATCACGACAGGTAGTTGGAAAGGCAGAGGAAACCAGTACATAGAGTTCATCAGGGTTCTGTACTGTAAACTGCCTACCAACGGTAAGCAACTACCAGCTTTCCCACTTGAGGCAGTGCCGGGAATCGAACCCGGTCCTCAGAGGTGCCCCCCCAAAAAAAGGAAACAATAAACCACCAGGCAGGAATAAGAAGGTTGGTGTATCTAAACCCAGTAAATATTAGAAACTTTTTAAACCCTATTCTATGGTTTACTAAACATTTCCAAGTAAACATTTAGGATATAATGTTGAAAATAAACTTTCTCTATACAAGCGTTTTTACTGAAAACATTTATTAAATGTTCATAAAATAACTCAAGAGACTAAGTTTGACTAGAAACGATTTTTAAGCATTTAAAGCAGCTGAAGAAATGAAGGTTTTGCTGGAATTGTTTTTTAAACATTCATTCATCTGCCACAGACTGTCAGATCTCAGCAAACAACAGATGGTTTCAGAAGCCAGCTAAAGACCCACTTGTTTAGGCTGGCATAACCCCCACCTTAGGTATACCCTGGCGGGCACTTTTTAGGTGTCGAGCCATGCCTGTCCCTGGACTCTCCCTTCTTGTACATATATAGTTTATATAGTTTAGGAAACATAAGTTATTTAAAATTTATTAGAATACAGTATGTAATTCTATTTATGATCTCTTCTTACATATATATTATTGTTCCATATTGCGAGGAGCTTTGACTTTTTCCAGTGAATACTGTTTAAGTATATTTTCACAAATGCATTATCGGTGGTACACAGTCTACACAAAAGGCTGTAACTGACAGTTCTCACACACTCTGGAAAGCTTTGCACATTATGATGTACAAACATCTCAGAAGCACTGCAGCCCCCTGTGGGTCCGGGGATGTAGAATAGGCCCAACGTATCCTCCTGCGTGTCGTAAGAGGCGACTAATTGGGGGCAGCCTGTTTGCCGTGGGTTGCGATCCGTGTCAGTGGAAGAGAGGGTCCTGGCTGTTGAGCCAATTCTTTGTTGCGGCATTGAGGAGGCAATACACAGCTTTGGCCTCAATTTCACTTAGTCGGAAGGTTAAGATGGCCTGGCTTAATCAATCGGCTGGTAGTGCCAAGCCCTAGTGCTCCAAATTAGTGATGGCTTGTTGTTTCTAATGGTTTATACTGTTGTACTTGATTGTTGTATTCTGCTGGTGTTTGCTTTGTGCTTTTGTTTGGAGTATCTAGAAGGCGGCTGCTTAACAGGTCAATCAAGGTTCACTTTTGTGGTCTTTGAGTATATTGTTAATGTATCTCTGATATCAGTGTGCAGGGCTCAGCTCCACACTATTATGATATCCCCTCGTTGGGCTCGAAGGGTGGGTGGAGAGCATTGGCAATGAAATAATAACTAGAACATTATGGCTACTCAAAACCCTCTACTGATGGATAGGAAAAGGACAAGAACTTCGCTTGATATTATGACTACGAACTTGGATTCTCCTCAGATTTGTTCATGGCCAAGATTTCTATTAGTGAAAGGAACAGATGATGAAAGACCCTTGTGTAGACTGTCCTCTTTTGCTGTAAATAAAGCCATTGTTGCAATACTAGGATCTGATCCCTTCAATATGAAAAAACTAAGAAATGGAAATATTTTAGTTGAAGTGGATAAAGAAGCACAAAGTAACAAACTGATGAAAACTACGAAACTGAATCTGACAATGGACAATGCCATCCCCATTGAAGTGCAACCACACTATAGTCTCAATACCAAGAAAGGGGTCATTAGATGCCCAGACATTAAAGAATGCACTGATGAGGAAATACTAGAGGGCCTGAAAGATGAAGGTGTCATCAAGCTGGACAGGATAACTGTATTCTGAGATGGTAATAGGAAACAAACAGGAACTTTTATATTGACATTTCAAAGCCAAACCTTACCAAAATATATCATGGTGGGTTATTACAGGGTGGCTGTGTCACAGTTTATTCCTAATCCTGTCAGATGTTATAAATGTCAGAAATTTGGCCACACAAAATTCAACTGCAGGAAAAATGAAGTATGCAATAAATGTGGGCAAGAGGATCACACTGACTCTCAGGAATGTAAAAACGAAGCAAAATGTGTCAACTGCCAGGGAAATCATGCATCAAATGACAAATCATGTCCAAAATGGAAAGAAGAAAAGGATATTCAAAGGATAAAGGCAGAAAGAGGAATTTCATACACAGAAGCCAAGAAACAAATTGACATATTTAATTCAGTTAAAACAACGTATGCCCAAGCGGCTGCAGCAACCAAACCTCTGGTGAAAACTGCAAATGTAGAAACACAAACAGAAATGACATGGCCAGAAGGTACAAAACAACCAAAAAAGTATGCAGTTGAAAAACAGACAAGTAAAGTGACTAAAACTAGTTCATCAAGTCAGACAAGTGCATCTCAAAATGACCCCATCAAATTGAAAATAAGTCAAAGCAAAGTATATTTGACCAAACAGCATAAGGGATCTAATGACCCTATTAAACAACACAATAAATATGATGTTTTAAGTGATAGTGACAGTGACATGAGTGTCGAAGAATCCCCAATCACAAGTTCACAAGGGCGGAGTGGTAATAAAAGTCTAAATAATGGAACCAAACAAAAATAAAAGTATAATACAGTGGAACTGTCGTGGCTTTAGGCCAAATTTTGAAGAAATTAAAAATTTAATTTCCAATTTTAGACCCTACATTTTAGCATTGCAGGAAACTCATTTTAAAGAAACAGATAATGTAAATATTAGAGGATTTGATCATTATTTTAAAACTTGTATGTCTGAAGTAGATGGGAGAGCCACTGGTGGCTGCTCTATTTTTGTTAAGAAAGGTATACCCCATGAGGTACTTGAGTTAGATACAGAACTGCAGGCAGTTGCTGTAAAAGTATCTCTGCATAAAACTATAACTGTATGTAATGTATATATTCCACCACATTTTAATGTTGCACAAAGTGATCTTGATAATCTAGTCAACCAGTTACCTGCACCTTTTCTATTTATTGGAGATTTTAATGCACATAGTGATTTATGGGGTTGTTCCTCGTCTAATAGTTTAGGCTATAAGGTGGAACATCTTCTTGAATCCTCTGATATTTGTTTACTTAATGATAAGTCACCTATCTACTTTCATCCTGCATCAGGTTCATTCACCTCAATAGATTTGTCTTTATGTTCTGCATCTGTTTTTCTTGATTTTACATGGCAGGTCCATTCAGATCAGTGTGGTAGTGACCATTTTCCTATTTTAATTGATATAGTTAAGAGTTTGCCTAAGGACAATGTTCCTCGTTGGAATCTTAAAAAGGCTGATTGGCCAAAATTCAAGCTTCAGTGTTCTCTGGATATTAACAGGCATAATTTTACTGACATAACAGAAAAGTTTCCTGCATTTTTAGATAAGTTAAATGACATAGCAACAAAATGTGTGCCAAAGTCAACTGGACAGTCCACTGGTAGCTACAAACCATGGTTCAACAGTGAATGCAAAAAAGCTGTTAAGGCTCGTCAAAATGCAATAGATAAATGCCGTATAAATCCTACATCGGATAACATAAATGAATATAAAACCTGTCGAGCTAATGCTCGTAAAATAATTAAAGAAAATAAAAGGAAATCGTGGCATGAATATGTATCAAAACTAAATGTAAAGACACCAGCAAAGAAGGTATGGGAAATGATAAGGAAAATAAGTGGCAAACAAAGTAACACCACAATACACCATCTGGAAAATAATGATGGGACAAAAGTAACAGAAAGAGTTGATATAGCAAATAGGTTGGCCGAAGAAATCCACAAGAATTCTAGCAGCAACAATTACCGTACAGAGTTTCAAAAATATAAAGAGAAAACTGAAAAAGAACACTTGGATTTTGACACAGACAACTCTGAAAACTACAATGTACCATTTACAATTAGAGAACTAAGTGATGCTATGAAAAAGTCTCATGACACAGCCACTGGCCCAGATGAGATCCATTATCAGCTGCTAAAACATCTACCAAGAGACTCACTTATGGTGTTACTTGATGTATTTAATGATATATGGGCTTCAGGTGAAATTCCTGAATGCTGGAAAGAGGCCACTGTAATACCTATTTCTAAACCAGGCAAAGACCCAAAAAACCCGTCCAATTACCGCCCCATATCTCTGACGAGCTGTTTATGCAAAACCATGGAAAGAATGATTAATACTAGATTAGTTTGGTTCCTTGAGAAAAATAATATTTTAACAAAATATCAAAGTGGTTTTAGAAAAGGTCGAACTACAACAGACCAATTAATAAGACTTGAATCTTTTATTAGAGATTCCTTTTTAAAAGGCAACCATGTAGTCTCTGTATTTTTTGATTTAGAAAAAGCCTACGATACAGTATGGAAGTATGGCGTAATAAGAGATCTACATAAAGTAGGCCTAAGGGGGCGAATGCCCATGTTTATTCAGAATTTTTTATCAAACAGAGTTTTTAGAGTTCGTTTAGGATCCGTTTATTCAGATATACATGGGCAAGAGATGGGTGTTCCCCAGGGCAGCATCCTCTCTGTTACGTTATTTATTTTAAAGATTAACAGTATTGCTGATGTGATTCCAGCTAGCTTTGAAAAGTCTCTTTTTCTTGATGATTTCTCCATCACTTGTTCTTCTAGAAATATGGCTTCAATAGAAAGGCAACTTCAATTGTGTTTGAATAAAGTAGAGAAATGGGCTGATGAAAATGGTTTTAAATTTTCTAAAACCAAAACTGTTTGCATGCATTTCTGTAATAAAAGAAAACTTCATCCAGACCTAACATTGACAATATATAACTCACAAATCCCTGTTGTGTCACAAACGAAGTTCCTTGGTGTTATATTTGACAGTAAACTGAATTTTAAGGCACACATTGATTATATTCGTCAGAAATGTGAAAAAGCCATGAACTTACTGAAAGTAGTTGCCAAAATGGATTGGGGAGCAGATAGAAGTGTTTTAATGAAACTTTATCGTTCATTTGTTCGTTCTAGACTGGAATATGGTTGTGCTGTTTTTAGTTCTGCTCGTAAGTCTTATCTTAAGAAATTGGAACCCATTCAAAACCAGGGCTTAAGAATATGCCTGGGAGCCTTCAGGACTTCTCCAATGCAAAGCTTGTATGTAGAGGCAAATGAACCTCCTTTATATCTCAGGTTTGATAAGTTATGTGTTCAATATGCTTTGAAATTGAGAAGTAATCCTGACAATCCAGCTTATGATGTTGTTTTTAACCCTCAGTTATATGATCTGTATGATAAGAAACCATCTGCAATAAGATCTTTTGGGCATCGAGTAGAGGAAGATTTGTCTGCTGTCTGTCCTCAGCTGGATCTAATTCAGACTGTGTCATTGCCAGATGACCCACCCTGGACTATAGAGAAACCTCACATAGACTTATATCTCACACATCAAAAGAAACATCTTGGTGACGATAGTATGTTTCAAAGTCTATTTGCTGAGTTAAAGAGCTATTACTCTGACCATAGGGCTATATATACTGATGGATCGAAAACAGAAAATAGGGTTGCTGCAGCTGCTACATCTAATATCCTCAGTGCCCAGGTCAGACTTCCTGGCAATGCTAGTATATTCACAGCTGAATTACAGGCTCTGAAAATGGCTTTTAATATAGTTAAAAATTGTGATGAGGATTATTTTATCATATTTTGTGACTCTTTATCTAGTCTTCAAGCTCTTGATAGCAACAACTGTGATCATCCTTTTATTCAAGATATTTTAAAGCTTTTTAATGATTGTTGTTCAGTAAATAAGAAAGTTGTTTTAGCTTGGGTTCCTAGTCATGTAGGCATAAAGGGCAATGAAAAAGCAGATGAGCTTGCCAAACAGGCATTGAATTTTAATGTTTTAGACTTGAAAGTCCCCTATACAGACTTGAAAGTAAATGTAAATAGTGTTTTTAAACAGAAGTGGCAAGCTCAATGGAATGTGTGTCCTGATAATAAACTATTCCAAATAAACCCTACTGTTGGAGATTTTTATGTTTGGACGGATTTATCTCGTAGGGAAGAAATAGTTATAACACGAGCCCATATAGGACACACTTATTTCACCCATAGTTATCTGTTGAAAGGTGAAGATATGCCCTGGTGCATTCCATGTCATTGTCCTGATACAGTCAAACATATATTACTAGACTGTATCGACCTACGTGACACAAGAATTAAATACTATAGAAACATAAATAATTTAAAAGACTTACTATATGGAAACATTAAAGTTATATGCAATTATTTAAAAGAATGTGGATTATTTTATAAATTTTAGCAATCTAATTTATTTTGTATTGTCGTAATTTTTGTTAAGTTATTGTGTGTTTTCTAGTTTTCTTGTTTTGTCTGTGATATATGTATATCTATTTTGTGTAGTCTAGTCGTATTTGTATTCTATTGTATTATGATATATTTTATATTTTCCATTTTCTATGTTATTTTTACTTTCCTTATCTAGTCATTTGTTTTGGTTTTTTGACCAGTAAAGTGTATTGTATTTCTATTGATTGTTTTTTGTATAGTTCTCCATTTTACTTGTATTTATTGATGTTGTATATATTTTAGTTATTGTACTTATTAGTTTTAATGGTGCTGTATGACACCAAGGTGTTTAAGCACCAAAATTTTTTAACTTAACAGAAGCACTGCAAGATCTAGGATATTTCAACAAGAAACAAAAGCTATTATTATAAGCTACCATCAACTTCTTGTACACAGACTGAGTATAGTTTGTCCATAGGCATAGTGTATACATGTTATACATGTAAGATCTAAATAGCATACATTTCATGTCATCAGTGCAATACATAAAATTACGGCACAACATATTACCTCTAGCATAGTTAAGTCTAATCTGTCGCATGATGTCTTTATTGTCTGACAAAGTATTTGCAATATAATGACCAAGATATTTATAAATATCTACAGTTGGTAATTTTTTACTATTCAAATACATATCAGGGAACAATGTTTTACATTTCTGATCAGTTTTAGTACATATAGTCATGCACACTGTTTTAGATTCATTAAAAGAAATATTGAGTTCATTACCAACAGTAGAACAGCTAGTTATCAATTGTTGTAGTCCTTTTGCAGAAGGGCTAATGTATGTTGAGAATGTTTGTTAAAAGTTTACTTTGAAACATATCCAAAGAAAGATGGCAGTGAGCAATAATAAGGGATTTTAGAGGACTTTGTCAAAAATTACCTAACATGTTATCTGTAAAAGTAAGAATTGAATGGGGACACAATTTCTAAGCCACTATCTTACAATTTTAGACAAAAATAATATTTTTATTACTGGGCAAACTTAAAAAGATATTAAATTTGACCTCTGACACCATTATTATTGAGACATTATTATGTTCGTTTCTAACATTTTTTTGTAATATTTATCATAAAATGAGGGGGCTCGGTGCTTAAGTGGTTAGAGTTCTCGCCTCCAAGCTCTGAGGCTGCCGGTTCGAATGTCGGGCCGGGTGCTTCATGTTGGAAAGTTGGTAGTTACTTGCCGATGCCCGGTGGTTTACAGTCAGCCACCTGTAAACTACACGTCACAATATGACCCTGGCTGTTGAACGTGACGTAAAACAACAAATAAATCTAAATTTATCATAAAATGTTTAATTAACAGTATACCTAAAATGTTTTCATACCCATCATTTTTAAAACTTTGCCAAGCGTTTCTTTTCAAACATTTACAAAACCCAAAAATGTTTACTGTGAGTCACCAATTGCAATGTATGAAGCTGCAGACTGGACAAACATTAGAATCCAATCGATGACCATAAAATGGCAACAGTAAACAGTAAAACTATAAAATAGTGAAAGAGAGATAGATGACAAGCTGGTTCAAAGAGTCATCTTGTCCGTAAACAATGGTCATGTGACACTTGAGGCAAATATTGGATATTATTGATAATTTAAGATTAAAGTGTGATGTAAATTCTCTCGAGATACAAAAAACATAACAGTCTACACAAGCAAGCTGGATAGCAATCAGAATCTCAAGTAACGCATCACAGTAGTGAACAGTTCACAAAGTCTGGAGACAAAAAATGAAACGAAAATGCAAAGGCTGGCTTTCTGCCAACCACGGAACAGACTCTTTGAGCATCATTGGATGTTGAAATCTGTAAATTCTTATATGATCACCCAAGTTGCAGAACGCCAGAAAAGACATTGCTTATGCCCCCGTTCCACCGAGCGTTTTCGGCTGCCGACTCAGTCTGCAACCCTTATTCCTGTAGAATCTTGTACATTCTTGACAAAAATCGGTGGAGTAACCAGTCTTGTGGTCGTCGTGAGCAGACCTCAAGATTAATCCCAGGCTGCCTGCAGTTGCCTCAGATTGTCCCCGACTATCTCATGACCAGTCCCAGACTGGGGCAAGATTAAGCCTGTAACCATCCACGACTGACCAAAATTTGTAGCAGGCAACCTCAGGCAACCCCAGGCCGGCTGCGACTTGGCTCAAGATTAATTGGTGATTGCCCCAAGACAGGTGTAAGACTCCCGCAGGATGTCTGAGGCCATCTGTGGCCGTCTGAGGAAGCCTGGGACTGGTCCCCGGGTTACCCCAAGGATACCCAGGCAGCAATGGTGATTTTTGTGCTTTGACATTTTTACCCAATTGTAACCTTATATTTTTATATAACAGCCACACCTGAACACTTGTACATAGTTTGGGTTACAAACTAGATGACACCAAGTCATTTGTAGCATGAAAGTTGGGGCTTTTTCTGTTTCTTATCCGAAACAGATCTTGTAACTATTTCATCAAATTGGGTTCAAACCCAGCAGCAAACATCACCAGCACCACCACCTCAACCACTACTACCATTCACCAGATGACAATTCAATCATTAGTGTTATTGCTTCAAAAAGAAACATTGAATGCATATCTGCTTGATTTGTAGGCAAGAATATCTGTGAAATGTGCAGCCAACACCAAATATTTGGATTTTATTTTCCGGTGAAATATTGGCAAATAATTTTACTTCGAAACTTTTGGATGCAAATAAGGTAACTTTATTTCATTTAAAGGAAAATATGACTGATTTTATATGTCTAATCTAACATAAGCCAAAAAACCTGAGAAGTGAAGGTCATTTTAAAAGGGCCAAAGATGTATTTCTTCAACACTATTAATTGTGAAGAATTTTAGGAAATGTAAAATAGCCGAAATCTTCAGCCAAATATCCATTTAAATTTCACACCTCCATGACCCCTTTTTAATATTATTTTTTTTCTGTTAAAGTTTTAAAGATTTATTTTTCTTTAAAACTTTAACATTTTTTATTTATCTAGGGGCAATTAAACTAGCATTTCTATGGCCATATTTGATAGGGAAAATTACTTCAAGTTATGTATGTGGCCTTTGTTGAAAATCAGTACTGTTATTTCTGTGTTTTGAGGGTCAGTGTGAGTGTTGGACTTTTAGTTTTTACTTTTGTTTTTTTTTGTTTTTTTACTGAGCTTTGTATGTGTTTGGGGAGGGATGAGTATAGCGACACAGCTTAATAAAAGTTCTTGGAAGATTTGGGGGCCCTTGAAAGGGCCGAAAGCAGGCTGGGATCCTGGCTGGCTACTGAGGCTGCTGTTGCTGTTGCAAAGGTTGCTGGGAAGTTGAAGGTGTTGCTGGTGACGCAATGAACACTTGTGGAGTGTTGACATCTGTAACTCCTGTGATGTCCGATAAACTTAAAAATCCAGACAGGTTGTGATGACTGCTCTCGTCCTGTCCAAATCCCACTTGTGATGGTGTGTAATACAGCAGGCTGCTGCTGGAAGCTGGAGCTGCAGCTGGTCTCGTGGGTCCCTGTGGTGGTAAAATCCCCATTGCCTGTGTATCTGAAGTTACGGTAGCTGTTCTTCTTGGCAGTGGTGCTGCTTGCCTTGGAATCGGTGGTTGAGCTGGGGCTGGAGCTTTACTTGGAGTTGCGGGTTTCAAATTGCTGGCAGTGACATTCTGCAGTGCGTTGAAGACCTGCCCCTTCAAAGTGTGGTACTGCTCTTTGCTCAACTTGCTCGCTTCAGATGCCAGAAAGTCAAAAGTGCGTTCTTTCATCCACTGGCTTCTCTACAAACTTGGACACCATAGTCTTCATGGTTTTAAATATTCCAATAACTTGTGGTCTGTAGATAACGGTCCCAAGTTAACAGGTGATCTGCCACTTGCGTCTAGTGATTCAACATCCATACTGGAGCGAGTACTGTCGTTGTGCACCCTGGAACTACTGGCTTCTAGCCCTGCTGTTATGTTTTCCCCTTTCCTGCGGATGTGGCCACGCATAAAGACATGCGGTCATAAACCCACTTCTGTCTTGTGTGAAACTGGCTGGAGCCTGACCAGACTTGTTCTTCGACACCTTGCCAAAAGTTGTCCTCTTGGATGTGTACCACCGTTTCACATCATTCGCATCTAGCTTCAGTTCTGTTGCAATCTCTACCCATAGAGCTTCCTTGTGATATTTGTCTGCATATCTCTCGTGCTCCTTGTTGTAAATTTCTGGGTGGTTCTGCAAAAATTCAATGATGGCATCCTCCTCCTTATCTGTGAAGGCTGTCACTAGCCTATATCGCTTCGAAATAACAGGTAGTGGTGCATTCTGTGGGACTTGCTCCTCCTCTTCATCATCAACGGCTGCTTCAGTAATAGGCAGTATCTCATCACTAGGTGGAGCTTGGAGTGGTGTAGGCTGTTCAACAGTATCAGTGGGTTCCTCCCCTGTAGCCTCTTCTTTCCTCTCCTCCTGTTGCTTGCTCTTCCTTTTCCTCTTATACATCTCGTAAAATAAAAAAAATGTAAAATGTGTCTATCTGTGAAACTTGCTCTAACCTCAACTTATATATCAAAATAAAAACTGAAATCCCCTAATTAAAATCCCTGTGACACAATCAACGTTCTCAGTAGCCACCCAGTACCAGTTAAAGTGAAAGCAAGCTGGGGGTCTCCTTATATAGCCGCCAACCATGGGGAAAACTAGTGCGCATCCAACATGCACAGACAAACCCGCCACACATTCTGTCACGCAATCTTGCCTTTGATCTCTGGCCGCCCCAGACAATCCCCGACGTTCCCAGGCTGTCTTCTCTTTGTCTGCGTTTGCCTGGGGCAGTCAGCTACTGCCTTGATGTTTGCACGTGCAAGAATTTTGTGTGAGTGTGAGAATTGTCGGCGACTGTTAGCTGGCTTTCCCAGGCATCCTCAGACAATCTTTGATGTTCACCGACTGTCTGCGACTAAGGGTCAGGGATAAGAAAGCGTGGGAAAAATATGCC
This sequence comes from Sabellastarte sp. h YS-2021, assembly GCA_964017235.1. Lineage (NCBI taxonomy): Eukaryota > Metazoa > Annelida > Polychaeta > Sabellida > Sabellidae > Sabellastarte > Sabellastarte sp. h YS-2021. Next base: position 148,402,478 of record OZ024931.1, read on the forward strand.
TGCGTTAGTCAGCCACCAGTCGCAGACTGCCTGGGACAATATTTTCTTGGTCGGAGACTAGCAGTTAAAGAATGCATAAGACTGTCGCAGACTGACCAAAATTCTGTCTGAGGCCATCTGGGACAGCCTGAGGCAGTCGCAGATTCAACAAGATTAAGGTTTGCGATTAAGCCAGTCATTAGGAGTCGCGAATAATATCAAACATGTTTGATATTGCTCACGACAGCTAACGACTACACGAGACAGTCTGCGACTTACCCAAGATTCACTCACGACTTGCAAATTTCCTTAATTGTGGACCTTAATCGCTCGGTGGAACGGGGACATTACAGATTTTTGTGGTGAGATGTGCTTGCAATATTTATCAAAGTCCTATTCAAAGTTTATAAACATTTTAAAGTAAAATAACATTACCTATTTTTATTACAAATATATATGTAGTAGTTACCTTTTGATGTGAATGTATTGAATGTATTGTTTAAAAATCTCTAATTTGTCATGCTTCTGAAAACAAATCTCACAGATAAACTCATGGATATTATAGGGGTATTCCACTGGAGCAGACCCTACATCCAACTCTACGACTGTAGGGTTGGTTGGAAAAGTTGGGAGTCAGGGACGAAAATCCAGAAAAAAGCACGCAAAGTTTTGGTCAGTTTCATCTCCCAGATAGGGCGTAGCACATACTGAGTTGTCTGGATCTGCCTCCCAACCTGACTTGGGGTTGTGATGTTTTTCTATACGACTAGATGGGAAACTACCAAGACAAGCCAAAAACTCCAAACAGACAAGCTGTGTTAATTCCTGACAAACCGTACTGACAAACCAAACAATACTGGTGCATTTTCCTGACCCACCCAACTGGACTGATTAATATCTGGAGTAAAGATCGAGGGTCAGGGTCAAACCAACACTTTATAAACCCCTTCTGGCTGCCATAAACCACTATTTGTCACTTCAAAGATGCTAAGGGTACTTTTGTTTCTTATTGAGTTTAATGTTTTGACCATCGTAATGATTGTCAGACAGAAAAATGACACGCCAGAATAAAGGACCAGCCCTACACCCGGCACCTTCACCACAGCCAGTGCCCAGGAGAAGAAAATAACCACCAAACCCTTGGGTCATACCCTGGATACTTCAAAGAGAAGGGAATACTACTGTCCGACTTAATAAAGACTGATATCCCAGGCTACCAAAATGTTATTAGGATTCAACCTGCATTTTTTGGCTCATCATATAAGACACACACACCACTTCAAGAAATCTGTCACCAATTTTAGGAAGTTGGACCTCTTTCAAAAGTTTTTGAAAACCAAATTTTCTCAAAAGTCAAAACTGACAAGGTTGGATCTAAAGGTCAAAATAAGTCCTAAGTATGTCGAAAATTCTTATAAGTCGAAGTGTTTGCAACTTTTAGGTCCACGTGGGGGCGGGCAGAGTTTTATTCTGGGCCTTTCACCAAATTTTCAATTTTTTCCCCAAATTTCGTTGAAGTTATTATTCCAAAATGTTGAAATGTGTTTTTTGGATTTTATTTTCCGGTGAAATATTGGCAAATAATTTTACTTTGAAACTTTTGGATGCAAATAAGGGAACTTTATTTCATTTAAAGGAAAATATGACTGATTTTATATGTCTAATCTAACATAAGCCAAAAAACCTGAGAACTGAAGGTCATTTTAAAAGGGCCAAAGATGTATTTCTTCAACACTATTAATTGTGAAGAATTTTAGGAAATGTAAAATAGCCGAAATCTTCAGCCAAATATCCATTTAAATTTCACACCTCCATGACCCCTTTTTAATATTATTTTTTTTCTGTTAAAGTTTTAAAGATTTATTTTTCTTTAAAACTTTAACATTTTTTATTTATCTAGGGGCAATTAAACTAGCATTTCTATGGCCATATTTGATAGGGAAAATTACTTCAAGTTATGTATGTGGCCTTTGTTGAAAATCAGTACTGTTATTTCTGTGTTTTGAGGGTCAGTGTGAGTGTTGGACTTTTAGTTTTTACTTTTGTTTTTTTGTGTTTTTCTACTGAGCTTTGTATGTGTTTGGGGAGGGATGAGTATAGCGACACAGCTTAATAAAAGTTCTTGGAAGATTTGGGGGCCCTTGAAAGGGCGGAAAGCAGGCTGGGATCCTGGCTGGCTACTGAGGCTGCTGTTGCTGTTGCAAAGGTTGCTGGGAAGTTGAAGGTGTTGCTGGTGACGCAATGAACACTTGTGGAGTGTTGACATCTGTAACTCCTGTGATGTCCGATAAACTTAAAAATCCAGACAGGTTGTGATGACTGCTCTCGTCCTGTCCAAATCCCACTTGTGATGGTGTGTAATACAGCAGGCTGCTGCTGGAAGCTGGAGCTGCAGCTGGTCTCGTGGGTCCCTGTGGTGGTAAAATCCCCATTGCCTGTGTATCTGAAGTTACGGTAGCTGTTCTTCTTGGCAGTGGTGCTGCTTGCCTTGGAATCGGTGGTTCAGCTGGGGCTGGAGCTTTACTTGGAGTTGCGGGTTTCAAATTGCTGGCAGTGACATTCTGCTGTGCGTTGAAGACCTGCCCCTTCAAAGTGTGGTACTGCTCTTCGCTCAACTTGCTCGCTTCAGATGCCAGAAAGTCAAAAGTGCGTTCTTTCATCCACTGGCTTCTCAACAAACTTGGACACCATAGTCTTCATGGTTTTAAAATGTTCCAATAACTTGTGGTCTGTAGATAACGGTCCCAAGTTAACAGGTGATCTGCCACTTGCGTCTAGTGATTCAACATCCATACTGGAGCGAGTACTGTCGTTGTGCACCCTGGAACTACTGGCTTCTAGCCCTGCTGTTATGTTTTCCCCTTTCCTGCGGATGTGGCCACGCATAAAGACATGCGGTCATAAACCCACTTCTGTCTTGTGTGAAACTGGCTGGAGCCTGACCAGACTTGTTCTTCGACACCTTGCCAAAAGTTGTCCTCTTGGATGTGTACCACCGTTTCACATCATTCGCATCTAGCTTCAGTTCTGTTGCAATCTCTACCCATAGAGCTTCCTTGTGATATTTGTCTGCATATCTCTCGTGCTCCTTGTTGTAAATTTCTGGGTGGTTCTGCAAAAATTCAATGATGGCATCCTCCTCCTTATCTGTGAAGGCTGTCACTAGCCTACATCGCTTCGAAATAACAGGTAGTGGTGCATTCTGTGGGACTTACTCCTCCTCTTCATCATCAATGGCTGCTTCAGTAATAGGCAGTATCTCATCACTAGGTGGAGCTTGGAGTGGTGTAGGCTGTTCAACAGTATCAGTGGGTTCCTCCCCTGTAGCCTCTTCTTTCCTCTCCTCCTGTTGCTTGCTCTTCCTTTTCCTCTTATACATCTCGTAAAATAAAAAAAATGTAAAATGTGTCTATCTGTGAAACTTGCTCTAAGCTCAACTTATATATCAAAATAAAAACTGAAATCCCCTAAGTAAAATCCCTGTGACACAATCAACGTTCTCAGTAGCCAGCCAGTACCAGTTAAAGTGAAAGCAAGCTGGGGGTCTCCTTATATAGTCGCCAACCATGGGGAAAACTAGTGCGCATCCAACATGCACAGACAAACCCGCCACACATTCTGTCACACAATCTTGCCTTTGATCTCTGGCCGCCCCAGACAATCCCCGACGTTCCCAGGCTGTCTTCTCTTTGTCTGCAGTCAGCTACTGCCTTGATGTTTGCACGTGCAAGAATTTTGTGTGAGTGTGAGAATTGTCGGCGACTGTTAGCTGGCTTTCCCAGGCATCCTCAGACAATCTTTGATGTTCACCGACTGTCTGCGACTAAGGGTCAGGGATAAGAAAGCGTGGGAAAAATATGCCTGCGTTAGTCAGCCACCAGTCGCAGACTGCCTGGGACAATATTTTCTTGGTCGGAGACTAGCAGTTAAAGAATGCATAAGACTGTCGCAGACTGACCAAAATTCTGTCTGAGGCCATCTGGGACAGCCTGAGGCAGTCGCAGATTCAACAAGATTAAGGTTTGCGATTAAGCCAGTCATTAGGAGTCGCGAATAATATCAAACATGTTTGATATTGCTCACGACAGCTAACGACTACACGAGACAGTCTGCGACTTACCCAAGATTCACTCACGACTTGCAAATTTCCTTAATCGTGGACCTTAATCGCTCGGTGGAACGGGGGCATTACAGATTTTTGTGGTGAGATGTGCTTGCAATATTTATCAAAGTCCTATTCAAAGTTTATAAACATTTTAAAGTAAAATAACATTACCTATTTTTATTACAAATATACATGTAGTAGTTACCTTTTGATGTGAATGTATTGAATGTATTGTTTAAAAATCTCTAATTTGTCATGCTTCTGAAAACAAATCTCACAGATAAACTCATGGATATTATAGGGGTATTCCACTGGAGCAGACCCTACATCCAACTCTACGACTGTAGGGTTGGTTTTAAAAAGTTGGGAGTCAGGGACGAAAATCCAGAAAAAAGTACGCAAAGTTTTGGTCAGTTTCATCTCCCAGATAGGGCATAGCACATACTGAGTTGTCTGGATCTGCCTCCCAACCTGACTTGGGGTTGTGATGTTTTTCTATACGACTAGATGGGAAACTACCAAGACAAGCCAAAAACTCCAAACAGACAAGCTGTGTTAATTCCTGACAAACCGTACTGACAAACCAACAGAACTGGTGCATTTTCCTGACCCACCCAACTGGACTGATTAATATCTGGAGTAAAGATCGAGGGTCAGGGTCAAACCAACACTTTATAAACCCCTTCTGGCTGCCATAAACCACTATTTGTCACTTCAAAGATGCTAAGGGTACTTTTGTTTCTTATTGAGTTTAATGTTTTGACCATCGTAATGATTGTCAGACAGAAAAATGACACGCCAGAATAAAGGACCAGCCCTACACCCGGCACCTTCACCACAGCCAGTGCCCAGGAGAAGAAAATAACCACCAAACCCTTGGGTCATACCCTGGATACTTCAAAGAGAAGGGAACACTACTGTCCGACTTAATAAAGACTGATATCCCAGGCTACCAAAATGTTATTAGGATTCAACCTGCATTTTTTGGCTCATCATATAAGACACACACACCACTTCAAGAAATCTGTCACCAATTTTAGGAAGTTGGACCTCTTTCAAAAGTTTTTGAAAACCAAATTTTCTCAAAAGTCAAAACTGACAAGGTTGGATCTAAAGGTCAAAATAAGTCCTAAGTATGTCGAAAATTCTTATAAGTCGAAGTGTTTGCAACTTTTAGGTCCACTTGGGGGCGGGCAGAGTTTTATTCTGGGCCTTTCACCAAATTTTCAATTTTTTCCCCAAATTTCGTTGAAGTTATTATTCCAAAATGTTGAAATGTGTTTTTCAAAGTTCAAAATTTTTTTAATTAATTGAAGTTTTTAAACTTCGTAATTTCAATCAGTCACACACTCAATCAGTCACTCATTTTAGTTGTTCTCTGTTTCCAGTGGGACAGTGTGATGCTTCTCGTTTTGGGATTGTTTTAAACATACAGCTGAGTAATTGTTTTTGGAAGATTCGGGTTGTCCTGTGAAGGACCTATAAATTTTACAGCAGTGGTCCTGAAAAGGGCCGATTATAGGCAAGTGCAGTGGTTTCACTGCTGCTGCTGCTTCAGGTCAGCTGACTGCTGGGGAGCCTGATCCTGAATAGGTTGCAGATTGAGGCGGTATGTTGATGTGGGTCACTTGGTGAAAACAGTTGTGGAGAGTCGCTCTGTTGGTATCTCAAGACTGTAGAGTCCCAAAGAAGCGAGAGAGACCTGATAACATGTTTGAACTTTCTGCACCTGTGGCTGAGGCACCTGATGGAGGGTTGAGGTGCTTGCTTGGGCTCAGTATGAAAGTAAGTGCTCTTAAAGGTCTGGCTTGTTTGATGTCAACAACTACGAAGTAAGTCGGTTTCCCTCTCAGTTGTTGCTGTGCTCTTGACCCTGCTGAGCTGGTTGGATGATGTGGCTTGCTGGCATCTAAGTCTCTGGAATACTCAAGATGTATTCGCGATTGTGGCTGTTGAAAAGTCTGTGGAAAATATGTGGAAGTTGCACAGGCGCTCCCACATAGTGTAGGTTGCTGATGGGCTCTTTCCTCTGCCCTTCACAGCCTTGAATCTATGTGCTTGAAAGTCTCTACCTTCTTAGGTCTCAACCTCAGACGCCTGGTAGTTGCAGAAAGCTGTTCTGGTGGTCTGCTGTCTTGCCCCAAGAAAATATGACAGCATTGTTTTCATCTGTGCAAACTAGTCCTTGACCTGGTGGTGTATTGTCGAATGCTGGGAAACTACACTGGGACTTGCAACTGAGGGCTGTTGAACCTCTGGAGATGGGACTTGAAGTCCTGTCATCTAATGTGTGTCTTCAAGAAGTTAAATTCATCCTGAATCCAGTTCTGCATTTCTGTCATTTCCTTGGAAGCCTGACCAGACATGGACTAGCTCAGCGTGTCAAACCAAGTTATGCACACTTTAACAGACAGCTTGCGACTGTTGCAAACCTGTCTCACAGGCATTCCTTCCTGGTCTTGTCCTTAAAGTACTCATAGGTCTTGTTGTAGAGCTGCAAATTATCATTGACAATAGCCTCCTTATTTGAGTTTGTTATGTAAATGTTCATCATGTGACCCTTCTTGTGCCTGAAATGTGACTCAGATTTGCCCTAAAACAGGAAAGCAAATAAATTGGTCGGTTATTTTTAGAACAGGCCAGTTTATATATACAGCCTCTTGAGACATTGTATTCAGGTAGTTAACCATCAGAGGCCAGCAAGGCTTCCAGACAAGATGGTTATACTACAGGACAAGATAAGGAAGTGTGTCTAAGAAGCAAACAGAGACTCACTTCAGGACAGTTTCCAGGGTCCAGATACAGAGTCGTGCAGGCTTGCTGAAATATCAAATACGTTTCCTATTTGCCGGGACACTACAATATATCGTAACCAACTTTAATTTCACTAAGAAAATTATCAATATAATGACAGTGGTTATTAAAGGCAAAAATGTAAACAAAGGTTGCACTTTGGATCTAGCCTGTCCTATAAGTTACAGATTCAAAATGAAATAAATAAATAAAAATGGATTTTTTCACTTTAAGTGTATGTACGAAACAGCTCAAATTCTTTGTTACTTCTTGATTTCACACAGCCTTGATATTCTATGCACTTTCATTTTGATTATGCAATTAAATGACTCTTCTTGTAAGGGTATACCAGACAAGGAAACCGCCTCCTATATCAGTTTCATTGAACATATTAATAAAAATAGGATATTCCATATTATTTCTCATATCTATGACACTTTTACACACTATTGGCTTCAGTGATAATCCATAGCAAAGATACGTGAGTGATTGATATTGTAATATTTGTAAATTTAGTTTGTAAATTTTATGTAAATTAAACGTGTTACGGTCACGGGCAAGCGCGGTAGCAATTACCGGTTGTCTTTAAGTTGTAACAGAAAAAGCAAAAAGTTAAACTTAAAAAATTTATTTAATAGTCAAATAATAATGATTACAGTCAACTGATATGCTCTTAACCAAACACACTAATACAATAATAAGATCTAGCTGACCTGACCACTGAGATTAAGAATAAGTTTATCCGCTGTATCCCGCAATCTGTTCTGTAATCCGTCCTGTGGTATATTCTGTGATCTGTCCAATGTCCTGTGGTTTGTCCCTTGATCTGTCCAGCGTTCACTCACACACAGATATCTATATCCTGTGACCTGTCCCACACTCAACAACACAAAAGGTTCTTGTCCTGCTATTCTTTATATATCCAGTCACACAGAATGTCTGTCTGGAGATATTTAGAGAGTTAACACAACTGTACTGTCTGCTCCAAGATGTGGACAATGTCCAAAATGCAGTAAATTCACTCTCTGTTATATGAATGTACAATATCCAAAATATCCAAAGTACAATAAATCTGTCCAGATGATGTATCCAGTTCACTCCAGTAAAAGTTCACAGCAACACAAGTTATATTATATTCCAAAACACAATAGCTCTCCTTATAGCCAGCGAATACAAAGTTTTTTTGGTGGTCAGATGTACATTCCTTATATACATTCACAGATTCCTTCTGGAATTATACAGAACCAACTCAAAAAGGCTGGAGCCATCTAGGCCAAAGGAGGAAGTTCTAGAAACTACTGGTAATTGGGTTTCCCCAAATCTAACATAACCACTGAGGGGGGGATTTCCCCCAGTCTGTGAACAAATCAATAAACACTAAAACACAAAAAATCAATAACTCCCTTACTTTAAATGTTAACACACAAAAAGAACCAACAACACAATTATCTTTTATGACAATTTATAAACATAAAGCTTAAATTAAACAATGCACTAATATGGTGCCCAATATATGTAATATACAATGTACTAATATAGTGTCCAATATATGTAACACCTCCCCCCTTAAAGAAAAATTTTGGAAACCAAGGGGTTACAAAATTTTACAAGAGATTTTCACCAGGTATATACACACAGGTAATAACTTTTTACAAAACATATTTATCTAAATACAAAAGTAAAATTGATACCATGTATATCTTTTATAAACTTACTAATTACAGGTATATAAATCACACATTAAATACAGCTTCTGGACAGGGCGTATCCATGCGGACGCCATATGTTACTTTTTCAAAGTCCTGTTTATACACTGAATTCCTATCTTTAACAGTGTTTCTATTAATAGCCATCATAAGCTATGTTATACCTCTTTCGAAGTATGGCTTTACCATAGTTATTTCCCACATTTGGTTTGAATGTCTGTTATCCCAGTTTTTAATGGTCTTTTGGAGAGTTTCTACTCTCCTTGCTACTGGGTATGACCCTAGATCTCTGGCCTGTAGTTTATTCATTTGGCCAGGTGATGACACTGAATCCTTGCCTCCAGGATTGAAGATACGATTTTGTAATTTCTTATCATAAAGCATCTTCATTTTTGACTGAGAAGTTTTCAAATTTTGTTGCGCCAGCTCACAAGCCTTCTTCAACTTATCTCTGAACTTTGAAACATAATCTAGCAGATTTAGGCTCTCGGTGTTCTCAGATAACCAATTTTCCTTCAACAGCTTGAGAGGACCACGGACTGAATGGCCAAAGACCAACTCGAAGGGACTAAAGCCTAAAGACTCTTGAACAGACTCTCTAACTGCAAACAATAATAAGCTGATGCCTTCATCCCAATCTTTTTCATTGTCTAAACAATATGTCCTAATCATATTCTTCAAAGTGGAATGGAACCTTTCAAGTGCACCTTGGGATTCTGGGTGATAAGCACTAGATTTGATCTGTTTGGCACCTAACTGAAATACAACCTGTTGAAATAGTCCTGACATAAAATTTGACCCTTGATCTGACTGGATCTCTTTTGGTAAGTCAACTAGAGTAAAGAAATTAACCAGAGCTTTTGAGATTTTGGGAGCTGTTATGTTGGTCAATGGTATGGCTTCGGGAAATCTGGTTGAGGCGCACATGATGGTCAAAAGGTATTGATTTCTGGATTTAGTTTTTGGTAAGGGACCTACACAGTCAATTATCACTTTGCTAAATGGTTCCTCAAATGCTGGAATGGGTTTGAGAGGAGCTACAGGAATTTTTTGGTTTGGCTTTCCTACCATTTGACAAATGTGACAAGTCTTGCAAAATTCTGCCACACAGTGCCGAATTTGAGGCCAATAGAAATGTTTGGTTATCTTGTTGTAAGTTTTGTTGATGCCTAAATGGCCACCCATTGGAGACTCATGGGCCAATTTCAGTATCTCACTTCGGTACATTTTTGGTACAACAATCTGGTGTACTACTGACCATTCTTCAGATGCAGGGACATTTGGTGGCCTCCACTTTCGCATAAGTACACCATTTCTGACACAATAGCCTACAGGGACCTTATCTAGCTCTACTGGTGGCAAGACCAACTTGAATAAAGGAGCTAATTCAGGGTTATTTTTCTGCTCTGAAATCAATTTTGATTTTGAAAGCGATACATCTTGACAGTCAATTGAGTCTTGTTTTTCAGAATCTACCCTGGCCTTGGGATTTGTATCACTAAAATCCTCCACATCATGGTCATAGTTGTTCAAGAATGTATCTGACAAATCAACTAAGACATCTGTAGATTGTTTACAATCTTTTGGTTCTTCTTGGGCCTTTTTGGCCATAGCTCGAGTCACAGCACAGGAGGGAAAAATACCAGGAATAACCTCTTCTAATTTCTCAGTGCTAACCAAAGTGATCGGCTTAGAAGTAACCTTAGGATCAGCAACTACCTTTCCACCTGCAAGATCATTTCCCAACAACAAAGATACCCCTTTAATGGGTAAAGTGGGCCTGGTACCCACAACAACAGAACCAGTAACTAAGTCTGATACTAACTTGACCTTATGCAAGGGAACGTTCACACAGCCTCCTTCAATACCTTGAGCAATGACACTCTCACCAGTAGATGTGCTTACACTCAATGGCAATACACCTTCTAAAAGTAAGGACTGAGTAGCTCCAGTGTCTCTTAATATCTTAATGGGGACCTGACTGGAACTACTTTCCAAGGATACAAAACCCTCAGACACAAAAGGTTTGAACTCTTCCCTAATAATCTCAGACTTGTCTAAACCAATACTAGACTCTGCTCTATTGGGATTTGAACGCCAGTTAGACTTGCTAGACACAAAGGCGTTGGGCGTTGCCTCCTTTTCTCTTCTCTTCTTTAAGAGCCAACAGTCAGACATAACATGCCCAGGTTTCTTACAATAATGGCACACAGGAGCAAAGGATCTGGGTTTCCTATCCTTACTCATAGTCTGATTTGAGGTTTGACCCTTATCTGAACTCTTTTCTGGAGCTACATTTTCAGATTTCTTTCCTATTTCTGGATACGACTTTTTAGCAGGACCAAAGGACTTATTCTTGTTGAAAGTGGACTTGTGAGTTAGCGCATAATCATCAGCATAAGCTGCTGCTTTTGCCAAATTTTCAACTTTCTGTTCATCTAGATAGGTTTTAATGTCATCACGAACACACCTTTTGAACTCTTCAATCAAAATAACTTGCCTAAGTTTTTCAAAGTCTGTACCTACTTCCCTAGAATTACACCATCTGTCAAAGTACACTTCTTTCTCATGGGCAAATTCAACATGAGTTTGACTTTCTTGTTTACGATAATTTCTGAATTTTTGACGATATGCTTCTGGTACCAGCTCATATGCTTTCAAAATAGCATTTTTGACAGAGTTATAGTCCACACATTCAGAAATTGGCAAAGCCGTATATGCCTCCTGGGCCTTTCCCCTCAAAACACTTTGCAGCAATAAAGGCCACTGGTCTATAGGCCATTTCAAATTTTGAGCTACTCTTTCAAAGTGTTGAAAGTACTTATCGACCTCTGACTCATTAAAAGGTGGTACCAGTCGCACATTTTTACCCAAATCAAATTTGGTAGCAATGGACTCTTCATGGGCAATTCTGCGAGCATTGAGTTCTAAAGCTCTCATTTCTCTTTCATGTTTAAGTGCACGCTCTTCCTTTTGAGCTTCAAGCTCTTCTTTTCGTTGTTGAGCTTCAAGCTCTTCTTTTCGTTGTTGAGCTTGAGTTTCAAGCTCTTCTTTTCGTTGTTGAGCTTCAAGCTCTTCTTTTCGTTGTTGAGCTTGAGTTTCAAGCTCTTTAAGTCTTAACTCTCTTTCAATTTCTAATCGCCTGATCTCATATTGCCCAGAAGGTTCCATTGGTAGAGGCTTATACACTTCTAAACAACTATCAGGTAAAACATCTTCATCAACTAACTGTTCAACAATAAGCCTTTTAAGTTCATGTTTACGTGTTGACCTTTTTTACCTCTAACTGTAACTCTTGTGCTATCTGCATTAACATATCTTTTTTAAAAGTTTCTAGAACTTCTATAGATGGTGACTGTACAAACTCTTTAGCACTAGCCATTTTGAGCACTGTTGACTGTAACCAATTACTAAATCAAATGGATTTTCAAAATGTTAATTGAACGGTTGATCAAATGGTTGTAATCAAATGGTTGGATCCCGGACGAGCCCCCAATTTTCCTGTTACGGTCACGGGCAAGCGCGGTAGCAATTACCGGTTGTCTTTAAGTTGTAACAGAAAAAGCAAAAAGTTAAACTTAACAAATTTATTTAATAGTCAAATAATAATGATTACAGTCAACTGGTATGCTCTTAACCAAACACACTAATACAATAATAAGATCTAGCTGACCTGACCACTGAGATTAAGAATAAGTTTATCCGCCGTATCCCGCAATCTGTTCTGTAATCCGTCCTGTGGTATATTCTGTGATCTGTCCAATGTCCTGTGGTTTGTCCCTTGATCTGTCCAGCGTTCACTCACACACAGATATCTATATCCTGTGACCTGTCCCACACTCAACAACACAAAAGGTTCTTGTCCTGCTATTCTTTATATATCCAGTCACACAGAATGTCTGTCTGGAGATATTTAGAGAGTTAACACAACTGTACTGTCTGCTCCAAGATGTGGACAATGTCCAAAATGCAGTAAATTCACTCTCTGTTATATGAATGTACAATATCCAAAATATCCAAAGTACAATAAATCTGTCCAGATGATGTATCCAGTTCACTCCAGTAAAAGTTCACAGCAACACAAGTTATAGTATATTCCAAAACACAATAGCTCTCCTTATAGCCAGCGAATACAAAGTTTTTTTGGTGGTCAGATGTACATTCCTTATATACATTCACAGATTCCTTCTGGAATTATACAGAACCAACTCAAAAAGGCTGGAGCCATCTAGGCCAAAGGAGGAAGTTCTAGAAACTACTGGTAATTGGGTTTCCCCAAATCTAACATAACCACTGAGGGGGGGATTTCCCCCAGTCTGTGAACAAATCAATAAACACTAAAACACAAAAAATCAATAACTCCCTTACTTTAAATGTTAACACACAAAAAGAACCAACAACACAATTATCTTTTATGACAATTTATAAACATAAAGCTTAAATTAAACAATGCACTAATATGGTGCCCAATATATGTAATATACAATGTACTAATATAGTGTCCAATATATGTAACACCTCCCCCCTTAAAGAAAAATTTTGGAAACCAAGGGGTTACAAAATTTTACAAGAGATTTTCACCAGGTATATACACACCGGTAATAACTTTTTACAAAACATATTTATCTAAATACAAAAGTAAAATTGATACCATGTATATCTTTTATAAACTTACTAATTACAGATATATAAATCACACATTAAATACAGCTTCTGGACAGGGCGTATCCATGCGGACGCCATATGTTACTTTTTCAAAGTCCTGTTTATACACTGAATTCCTATCTTTAACAGTGTTTCTATTAATAGCCATCATAAGCTATGTTATACCTCTTTCGAAGTATGGCTTTACCATAGTTATTTCCCACATTTGGTTTGAATGTCTGTTATCCCAGTTTTTAATGGTCTTTTGGAGAGTTTCTACTCTCCTTGCTACTGGGTATGACCCTAGATCTCTGGCCTGTAGTTTATTCATTTGGCCAGGTGATGACACTGAATCCTTGCCTCCAGGATTGAAGATACGATTTTGTAATTTCTTATCAAAAAGCATCTTCATTTTTGACTGAGAAGTTTTCAAATTTTGTTGCGCCAGCTCACAAGCCTTCTTCAACTTATCTCTGAACTTTGAAACATAATCTAGCAGATTTAGGCTCTCGGTGTTCTCAGATAACCAATTTTCCTTCAACAGCTTGAGAGGACCACGGACTGAATGGCCAAAGACCAACTCGAAGGGACTAAAGCCTAAAGACTCTTGAACAGACTCTCTAACTGCAAACAATAATAAGCTGATGCCTTCATCCCAATCTTTTTCATTGTCTAAACAATATGTCCTAATCATATTCTTCAAAGTGGAATGGAACCTTTCAAGTGCACCTTGGGATTCTGGGTGATAAGCACTAGATTTGATCTGTTTGGCACCTAACTGAAATACAACCTGTTGAAATAGTCCTGACATAAAATTTGACCCTTGATCTGACTGGATCTCTTTTGGTAAGCCAACTAGAGTAAAGAAATTAACCAGAGCTTTTGAGATTTTGGGAGCTGTTATGTTGGTCAATGGTATGGCTTCGGGAAATCTGGTTGAGGCGCACATGATGGTCAAAAGGTATTGATTTCTGGATTTAGTTTTTGGTAAGGGACCTACACAGTCAATTATCACTTTGCTAAATGGTTCCTCAAATGCTGGAATGGGTTTGAGAGGAGCTACAGGAATTTTTTGGTTTGGCTTTCCTACCATTTGACAAATGTGACAAGTCTTGCAAAATTCTGCCACACAGTGCCGAATTTGAGGCCAATAGAAATGTTTGGTTATCTTGTTGTAAGTTTTGTTGATGCCTAAATGGCCACCCATTGGAGACTCATGGGCCAATTTCAGTATCTCACTTCAGTACATTTTTGGTACAACAATCTGGTGTACTACTGACCATTCTTCAGATGCAGGGACATTTGGTGGCCTCCACTTTCGCATAAGTACACCATTTCTGACATAATAGCCTACAGGGACCTTATCTAGCTCTACTGGTGGCAAGACCAACTTGAATAAAGGAGCTAATTCAGGGTTATTTTCCTGCTCTGAAATCAATTTTGATTTTGAAAGCGATACATCTTGACAGTCAATTGAGTCTTGTTTTTCAGAATCTACCCTGGCCTTGGGATTTGTATCACTAAAATCCTCCACATCATGGTCATAGTTATTCAAGAATGTATCTGACAAATAAACTAAGACATCTGTAGATTGTTTACAATCTTTTGGTTCTTCTTGGGCCTTTTTGGCCATAGCTCGAGTCACAGCACAGGAGGGAAAAATACCAGGAATAACCTCTTCTAATTTCTCAGTGCTAACCAAAGTGATCGGCTTAGAAGTAACCTTAGGATCAGCAACTACCTTTCCACCTGCAAGATCATTTCCCAACAACAAAGATACCCCTTTAATGGGTAAAGTGGGCCTGGTACCCACAACAACAGAACCAGTAACTAAGTCTGATACTAACTTGACCTTATGCAAGGGAACGTTCACACAGCCTCCTTCAATACCTTGAGCAATGACACTCTCACCAGTAGATGTGCTTACACTCAATGGCAATACACCTTCTAAAAGTAAGGACTGAGTAGCTCCAGTGTCTCTTAATATCTTAATGGGGACCTGACTGGAACTACTTTCCAAGGATACAAAACCCTCAGACACAAAAGGTTTGAACTCTTCCCTAATAATCTCAGACTTGTCTAAACCAATACTAGACTCTGCTCTATTGGGATTTGAACGCCAGTTAGACTTGCTAGACACAAAGGCGTTGGGCGTTGCCTCCTTTTCTCTTCTCTTCTTTAAGAGCCAACAGTCAGACATAACATGCCCAGGTTTCTTACAATAATGGCACACAGGAGCAAAGGATCTGGGTTTCCTATCCTTACTCATCGTCTGATTTGAGGTTTGACCCTTATCTGAACTCTTTTCTGGAGCTACATTTTCAGATTTCTTTCCTATTTCTGGATACGACTTTTTAGCAGGACCAAAGGACTTATTCTTGTTGAAAGTGGACTTGTGAGTTAGCGCATAATCATCAGCATAAGCTGCTGCTTTTGCCAAATTTTCAACTTTCTGTTCATCTAGATAGGTTTTAATGTCATCACGAACACACCTTTTGAACTCTTCAATCAAAATAACTTGCCTAAGTTTTTCAAAGTCTGTACCTACTTCCCTAGAATTACACCATCTGTCAAAGTACACTTCTTTCTCATGGGCAAATTCAACATGAGTTTGACTTTCTTGTTTACGATAATTTCTGAATTTTTGACGATATGCTTCTGGTACCAGCTCATATGCTTTCAAAATAGCATTTTTGACAGAGTTATAGTCCACACATTCAGAAATTGGCAAAGCCGTATATGCCTCCTGGGCCTTTCCCCTCAAAACACTTTGCAGCAATAAAGGCCACTGGTCTATAGGCCATTTCAAATTTTGAGCTACTCTTTCAAAGTGTTGAAAGTACTTATCGACCTCTGACTCATTAAAAGGTGGTACCAGTCGCACATTTTACCCAAATCAAATTTGGTAGCAATGGACTCTTCATGGGCAATTCTGCGAGCATTGAGTTCTAAAGCTCTCATTTCTCTTTCATGTTTAAGTGCACGCTCTTCCTTTTGAGCTTCAAGCTCTTCTTTTCGTTGTTGAGCTTCAAGCTCTTCTTTTCGTTGTTGAGCTTGAGTTTCAAGCTCTTCTTTTCGTTGTTGAGCTTCAAGCTCTTCTTTTCGTTGTTGAGCTTGAGTTTCAAGCTCTTTAAGTCTTAACTCTCTTTCAATTTCTAATCGCCTGATCTCATATTGCCCAGAAGGTTCCATTGGTAGAGGCTTATACACTTCTAAACAACTATCAGGTAAAACATCTTCATCAACTAACTGTTCAACAATAAGCCTTTTAAGTTCATGTTTACGTGTTGACCTTTTTTACCTCTAACTGTAACTCTTGTGCTATCTGCATTAACGTATCTTTTTTAAAAGTTTCTAGAACTTCTATAGATGGTGACTGTACAAACTCTTTAGCACTAGCCATTTTGAGCACTGTTGACTGTAACCAATTACTAAATCAAATGGATTTTCAAAATGTTAATTGAACGGTTGATCAAATGGTTGTAATCAAATGGTTGGATCCCGGACGAGCCCCCAATTTTCCTGTTACGGTCACGGGCAAGCGCGGTAGCAATTACCGGTTGTCTTTAAGTTGTAACAGAAAAAGCAAAAAGTTAAACTTAACAAATTTATTTAATAGTCAAATAATAATGATTACAGTCAACTGGTATGCTCTTAACCAAACACACTAATACAATAATAAGATCTAGCTGACCTGACCACTGAGATTAAGAATAAGTTTATCCGCCGTATCCCGCAATCTGTTCTGTAATCCGTCCTGTGGTATATTCTGTGATCTGTCCAATGTCCTGTGGTTTGTCCCTTGATCTGTCCAGCGTTCACTCACACACAGATATCTATATCCTGTGACCTGTCCCACACTCAACAACACAAAAGGTTCTTGTCCTGCTATTCTTTATATATCCAGTCACACAGAATGTCTGTCTGGAGATATTTAGAGAGTTAACACAACTGTACTGTCTGCTCCAAGATGTGGACAATGTCCAAAATGCAGTAAATTCACTCTCTGTTATATGAATGTACAATATCCAAAATATCCAAAGTACAATAAATCTGTCCAGATGATGTATCCAGTTCACTCCAGTAAAAGTTCACAGCAACACAAGTTATATTATATTCCAAAACACAATAGCTCTCCTTATAGCCAGCGAATACAAAGTTTTTTTGGTGGTCAGATGTACATTCCTTATATACATTCACAGATTCCTTCTGGAATTATACAGAACCAACTCAAAAAGGCTGGAGCCATCTAGGCCAAAGGAGGAAGTTCTAGAAACTACTGGTAATTGGGTTTCCCCAAATCTAACATAACCACTGAGGGGGGGATTTCCCCCAGTCTGTGAACAAATCAATAAACACTAAAACACAAAAAATCAATAACTCCCTTACTTTAAATGTTAACACACAAAAAGAACCAACAACACAATTATCTTTTATGACAATTTATAAACATAAAGCTTAAATTAAACAATGCACTAATATGGTGCCCAATATATGTAATATACAATGTACTAATATAGTGTCCAATATATGTAACACCTCCCCCCTTAAAGAAAAATTTTGGAAACCAAGGGGTTACAAAATTTTACAAGAGATTTTCACCAGGTATATACACACAGGTAATAACTTTTTACAAAACATATTTATCTAAATACAAAAGTAAAATTGATACCATGTATATCTTTTATAAACTTACTAATTACAGATATATAAATCACACATTAAATACAGCTTCTGGACAGGGCGTATCCATGCGGACGCCATATGTTACTTTTTCAAAGTCCTGTTTATACACTGAATTCCTATCTTTAACAGTGTTTCTATTAATAGCCATCATAAGCTATGTTATACCTCTTTCGAAGTATGGCTTTACCATAGTTATTTCCCACATTTGGTTTGAATGTCTGTTATCCCAGTTTTTAATGGTCTTTTGGAGAGTTTCTACTCTCCTTGCTACTGGGTATGACCCTAGATCTCTGGCCTGTAGTTTATTCATTTGGCCAGGTGATGACACTGAATCCTTGCCTCCAGGATTGAAGATACGATTTTGTAATTTCTTATCATAAAGCATCTTCATTTTTGACTGAGAAGTTTTCAAATTTTGTTGCGCCAGCTCACAAGCCTTCTTCAACTTATCTCTGAACTTTGAAACATAATCTAGCAGATTTAGGCTCTCGGTGTTCTCAGATAACCAATTTTCCTTCAACAGCTTGAGAGGACCACGGACTGAATGGCCAAAGACCAACTCGAAGGGACTAAAGCCTAAAGACTCTTGAACAGACTCTCTAACTGCAAACAATAATAAGCTGATGCCTTCATCCCAATCTTTTTCATTGTCTAAACAATATGTCCTAATCATATTCTTCAAAGTGGAATGGAACCTTTCAAGTGCACCTTGGGATTCTGGGTGATAAGCACTAGATTTGATCTGTTTGGCACCTAACTGAAATACAACCTGTTGAAATAGTCCTGACATAAAATTTGACCCTTGATCTGACTGGATCTCTTTTGGTAAGCCAACTAGAGTAAAGAAATTAACCAGAGCTTTTGAGATTTTGGGAGCTGTTATGTTGGTCAATGGTATGGCTTCGGGAAATCTGGTTGAGGCGCACATGATGGTCAAAAGGTATTGATTTCTGGATTTAGTTTTTGGTAAGGGACCTACACAGTCAATTATCACTTTGCTAAATGGTTCCTCAAATGCTGGAATGGGTTTGAGAGGAGCTACAGGAATTTTTTGGTTTGGCTTTCCTACCATTTGACAAATGTGACAAGTCTTGCAAAATTCTGCCACACAGTGCCGAATTTGAGGCCAATAGAAATGTTTGGTTATCTTGTTGTAAGTTTTGTTGATGCCTAAATGGCCACCCATTGGAGACTCATGGGCCAATTTCAGAATCTCACTTCGATACATTTTTGGTACAACAATCTGGTGTACTACTGACCATTCTTCAGATGCAGGGACATTTGGTGGCCTCCACTTTCGCATAAGTACACCATTTCTGACATAATAGCCTACAGGGACCTTATCTAGCTCTACTGGTGGCAAGACCAACTTGAATAAAGGAGCTAATTCAGGGTTATTTTCCTGCTCTGAAATCAATTTTGATTTTGAAAGCGATACATCTTGACAGTCAATTGAGTCTTGTTTTTCAGAATCTACCCTGGCCTTGGGATTTGTATCACTAAAATCCTCCACATCATGGTCATAGTTATTCAAGAATGTATCTGACAAATCAACTAAGACATCTGTAGATTGTTTACAATCTTTTGGTTCTTCTTGGGCCTTTTTGGCCATAGCTCGAGTCACAGCACAGGAGGGAAAAATACCAGGAATAACCTCTTCTAATTTCTCAGTGCTAACCAAAGTGATCGGCTTAGAAGTAACCTTAGGATCAGCAACTACCTTTCCACCTGCAAGATCATTTCCCAACAATAAAGATACCCCTTTAATGGGTAAAGTGGGCCTGGTACCCACAACAACAGAACCAGTAACTAAGTCTGATACTAACTTGACCTTATGCAAGGGAACGTTCACACAGCCTCCTTCAATACCTTGAGCAATGACACTCTCACCAGTAGATGTGCTTACACTCAATGGCAATACACCTTCTAAAAGTAAGGACTGAGTAGCTCCAGTGTCTCTTAATATCTTAATGGGGACCTGACTGGAACTACTTTCCAAGGATACAAAACCCTCAGACACAAAAGGTTTGAACTCTTCCCTAATAATCTCAGACTTGTCTAAACCAATACTAGACTCTGCTCTATTGGGATTTGAACGCCAGTTAGACTTGCTAGACACAAAGGCGTTGGGCGTTGCCTCCTTTTCTCTTCTCTTCTTTAAGAGCCAACAGTCAGACATAACATGCCCAGGTTTCTTACAATAATGGCACACAGGAGCAAAGGATCTGGGTTTCCTATCCTTACTCATAGTCTGATTTGAGGTTTGACCCTTATCTGAACTCTTTTCTGGAGCTACATTTTCAGATTTCTTTCCTATTTCTGGATACGACTTTTTAGCAGGACCAAAGGACTTATTCTTGTTGAAAGTGGACTTGTGAGTTAGCGCATAATCATCAGCATAAGCTGCTGCTTTTGCCAAATTTTCAACTTTCTGTTCATCTAGATAGGTTTTAATGTCATCACGAACACACCTTTTGAACTCTTCAATCAAAATAACTTGCCTAAGTTTTTCAAAGTCTGTACCTACTTCCCTAGAATTACACCATCTGTCAAAGTACACTTCTTTCTCATGGGCAAATTCAACATGAGTTTGACTTTCTTGTTTACGATAATTTCTGAATTTTTGACGATATGCTTCTGGTACCAGCTCATATGCTTTCAAAATAGCATTTTTGACAGAGTTATAGTCCACACATTCAGAAATTGGCAAAGCCGTATATGCCTCCTGGGCCTTTCCCCTCAAAACACTTTGCAGCAATAAAGGCCACTGGTCTATAGGCCATTTCAAATTTTGAGCTACTCTTTCAAAGTGTTGAAAGTACTTATCGACCTCTGACTCATTAAAAGGTGGTACCAGTCGCACATTTTACCCAAATCAAATTTGGTAGCAATGGACTCTTCATGGGCAATTCTGCGAGCATTGAGTTCTAAAGCTCTCATTTCTCTTTCATGTTTAAGTGCACGCTCTTCCTTTTGAGCTTCAAGCTCTTCTTTTCGTTGTTGAGCTTCAAGCTCTTCTTTTCGTTGTTGAGCTTGAGTTTCAAGCTCTTCTTTTCGTTGTTGAGCTTCAAGCTCTTCTTTTCGTTGTTGAGCTTGAGTTTCAAGCTCTTTAAGTCTTAACTCTCTTTCAATTTCTAATCGCCTGATCTCATATTGCCCAGAAGGTTCCATTGGTAGAGGCTTATACACTTCTAAACAACTATCAGGTAAAACATCTTCATCAACTAACTGTTCAACAATAAGCCTTTTAAGTTCATGTTTACGTGTTGACCTTTTTTACCTCTAACTGTAACTCTTGTGCTATCTGCATTAACATATCTTTTTTAAAAGTTTCTAGAACTTCTATAGATGGTGACTGTACAAACTCTTTAGCACTAGCCATTTTGAGCACTGTTGACTGTAACCAATTACTAAATCAAATGGATTTTCAAAATGTTAATTGAACGGTTGATCAAATGGTTGTAATCAAATGGTTGGATCCCGGACGAGCCCCCAATTTTCCTGTTACGGTCACGGGCAAGCGCGGTAGCAATTACCGGTTGTCTTTAAGTTGTAACAGAAAAAGCAAAAAGTTAAACTTAACAAATTTATTTAATAGTCAAATAATAATGATTACAGTCAACTGGTATGCTCTTAACCAAACACACTAATACAATAATAAGATCTAGCTGACCTGACCACTGAGATTAAGAATAAGTTTATCCGCCGTATCCCGCAATCTGTTCTGTAATCCGTCCTGTGGTATATTCTGTGATCTGTCCAATGTCCTGTGGTTTGTCCCTTGATCTGTCCAGCGTTCACTCACACACAGATATCTATATCCTGTGACCTGTCCCACACTCAACAACACAAAAGGTTCTTGTCCTGCTATTCTTTATATATCCAGTCACACAGAATGTCTGTCTGGAGATATTTAGAGAGTTAACACAACTGTACTGTCTGCTCCAAGATGTGGACAATGTCCAAAATGCAGTAAATTCACTCTCTGTTATATGAATGTACAATATCCAAAATATCCAAAGTACAATAAATCTGTCCAGATGATGTATCCAGTTCACTCCAGTAAAAGTTCACAGCAACACAAGTTATAGTATATTCCAAAACACAATAGCTCTCCTTATAGCCAGCGAATACAAAGTTTTTTTGGTGGTCAGATGTACATTCCTTATATACATTCACAGATTCCTTCTGGAATTATACAGAACCAACTCAAAAAGGCTGGAGCCATCTAGGCCAAAGGAGGAAGTTCTAGAAACTACTGGTAATTGGGTTTCCCCAAATCTAACATAACCACTGAGGGGGGGATTTCCCCCAGTCTGTGAACAAATCAATAAACACTAAAACACAAAAAATCAATAACTCCCTTACTTTAAATGTTAACACACAAAAAGAACCAACAACACAATTATCTTTTATGACAATTTATAAACATAAAGCTTAAATTAAACAATGCACTAATATGGTGCCCAATATATGTAATATACAATGTACTAATATAGTGTCCAATATATGTAACAAACGTCTTAAATATTATTAAATTTAATTTTAGCTAAAACTTTAAAAGTCTAAACATCACCCATACAGATAAATGGTTGAAAAATACAAATACATTAGGTCATATAAACATTTACAATCTTACAACTATTTAAATTTATATAACAATTTACCATCACATTACCATTTACAATCATGTAATAAATATGACTCACATTATTAACTTTTACTGGTACATTTCAGTATTTATCAAGGCTATGCAACAAATAAATAGATTTATCCTATTCAGAATTTTACATGAATGATACGCCTGAACTTACATCACAATCAAAGGTTCATGAAATTTCTCACCAAAATATGGTAGCTCTTTTCAACCGAGCAGAATTATTGAAGTTATGTAAAAGGTCCCATATCTTGTTGCTTCAAAACGTTTCAAACTTCATTTATAAACAAATAAATTTACCTTCCAAAGTTTTGCACAGAAAATTTATATATATATGTATGAGTTTAAATATATATATAATTGCCTCTTTGAAAAAGTGTGGTTGTTCCACAGTGTTTATTTGACACCTGTGTTACAGCTTCAAGTTTTCTGAATAATTAATTTAAATTCTCTCTTGTAATATTTCACAAGATATTATTAACCATAATTTTTTGTTCTTTTCTCCCCAACATTATTATGAGCATATTAGCAATGTTCAGCCTTTAAATATTTAAAATACTTTGGTTTGGTGTACATCTATAGTTAACCAACTTATAAAAAGTAAGAAGACTATGTGTCCTAATGTTCTTGCTTACACAAGTACACTCCAAAAGACTCCAAAATATTTATTATCACTCTTGTGACTGAAGAGGTATATCCTATCTTTGATAAGGAATGGCCAGATCTATATTTGGCTGACGAAAGCCCACGAAAATTTCCGAAAAGTTGGTTATGACATAAAGTTTAAGTTTCCACATTAGCAAACGGTCATTAAAGTTACGTGATAATGTTAACGTGTAATACTGATTCACCAAGTAACTCCGATTACAAGAAAGCAGTGAGAGGTGCATTGAGTGATTTTTCCAGGTAGAATACCTTAACTTTACAAGCAAGTTTTGCAAATCATTTGGAGGATTGAATAACAAAAGAACTATTTATACAGGTAGACAAGTAAATGTTTACAGAAGTTATTTTTTGCTTGCTTTAAGTGGTTTACCTGAATTTCTTTTAACTAATATATGCATTTACAAATGAACAAGCTGTGCATATTTTTATGAATAGGACAAAACAAATCTTTCAAAATGTTTTTATTTAGAAGAGGCGATATTCTTACATTAAAATAATACACAAACTTAGCATACATAAATGCCTAAATCTATTATTTCAATTTTGTCAGTTGGTATATGGAAGTGGATGCAGTCTACAAATAATAACAAAATGGTAATATATATTCTGTCTTCTGGTTTATGCCAGGTTGAGGCATATGTTAAGACAAAATCAGTATATACCATACTTTACAGACCAATATGATTTAGATTATTGTAAAATTGAGAAAATTTTAAAATACAATATCGCAACTTAGAATTGATAAAATGTAGTTGTAAACATTCTGTCAAGAAATATGTTCTGGTTAATTGGGGCCAGAGTTGATGTCACTGTAGATGTAGCTCTTAAATATTTGAAACTCTGTACATTCTCGAGATATTTGCCTCAGCTTAAGCACAACAGCAAGATGTTTCTGATCAAGATTTGGACAATTAAAGGCAGGTTAAGTTTTCAGGGTAGTGTATTCTGAAACCATATTGATTTCCTTGAAGCTTTTCCCAGGGGGCTCGGTGGTGTAGCGGTTAGAGTTCTTGCCTCCAACCTCTGAGGCCCCTGGTTCGAACCTCGGGCCGGGCGCTTCATGTTGGAAAGTTGGTAGTTACTTGCCAATCCCCGGTGGTTTACAATGCAGTATGCACTGGTTTCCTGCACCCGTAATCTACCCGTCACAATATGACCCTGGCTGTTGAACGCGACGTAAAACACTAAATAAATAAATAAATTGAAGCTTTTCCATCGACCAGGAAGTATTACACTTTGGAGGGATATGTTTTCATTGATTACATTTGATGTTGACCTTTAGTGGACAGGTTGGTCTAAAACGTTGAATATCAGTCATTGTATTTATTCAGTTTTGGCTTCGTTTAACTAATTCATCTAATTCATTGTAGAAATAAAGTCTGACGTTTTGTGATTTATAACCTTAGGTAATTTACAAATTTCTGGCGAATAACTAAACTGAGGACTTTATTTCTATTATAAAGACCGGGTTCATTTATATAATCCATAAATATTATTATAAATATGTTTCTGTACACACCTAGTTGGTGCACAATATTCTGTATCGTTTGGTTCTCTATTATCGGTGATCGTCGAATTATTGCCTCAGATAATTGTACGCAAAAATATGCGCACTTCCGGTCTTTATAATCATCTATAATGTAAAAATAAGCAACGTTTACACAATTGTATCGTGTGCATTCAATTTCTTCTGAGAAAATGGAATTATTTGAAACATTGTTCATATTGACCAATCTTTGTTAACTGCAAACTCTATATTTTATAATTACGTCTTCAGGGCATTAAATTTATTTAATGCCCTGAATCGGAGGGCTAGGGGGGATGGAAATTCTTCACTTTAGAACAGCATATTGTTTATTTTGTGTCAGGTATATATATAAAAATAATTTTAAACCCATAACATTCTTTACTGTCTTGGGGTCGTGAGGAAATGATTAATATATTATATTTATGTTGGTTCATCTTATTTTCATATTTTGGATTCAGATCTAAAGAAAATTGCCTTTCACGAATCTAGCTAATCCAACGAATCGAAATCTGAATCTGGATTGCACAGATTATGCAGATTTCTTGTTTGTGAAATACGCCTAGTGGCAGTCCCTTTAATGCAGCCTTAAGTGGTCAAGTAAATGAAAAGAGTAAGCGTGGTTATATATGTGTGTGGTTACTGGGTCTGTCATAACTAGGTCGACTTTGCACGCCAATCCACCTATTGTTATTGCGTATTTATTTTTGCATGCAGAATGTGCCGAAGTGTTGTTGTCGTCTAGCTACTTCCTTATTTGGTATGCGAAAACGCACGGAATTAATATGTCTTATTTTCGTGATTTAGCGACCCTACTATAGATACCTTGGAAAATTTTTCAAACTCATAAGTGACTTAGTTTCAAAGATAAGGATTATATTTTGTTGCAACACTTATTTGCGGTATGTTAATTACTAGTTATTTAAATATTAAGTATTATACAATTCTTCTCAATCTTTCTTCACATAAGTTAATACACTTTCTGGTTTTTTTTCTCAATGTTAATGTATGTCACATTTCAGCTGTTAATGTATGTCACATTTCAGCTGTGCTTCATGTACAATGATAAAATGTAACTGTAACATCATGTAACATCATCATAAAAATGTAACATCATCACTCTTTCAAAATGATATGCCTGGGCTTACTGGCTTAAACATAAGCAACGCCCTGGATTTTAGTTGTTATGTATAATAAAGAAACAAATGCATGATACAAATAGTGGAAGCATATTTTATGAAAATCTAAAATTTGTACACGCATAAGAATGTGAACTTGTCAAAGATTCACATTTTTTTTACAAAGACATGGCAAAACACATGGTCCCTCAATCATCATATATGTGAATTGTACAATATTTTTTTCATAAATTTATGAATCATATTTTATCGGCTTCTGGAAAATATTGTTTGAAAAAAATTCTTCTTTGTGTGAATTATTGGAACAAAAACATTAATTTTTGGGCATTTCGTGCAAAAAGTCTACAAATAGCAACTAGTCTTCCATTTTGTGCCAGTAAATTCAACAAATCTACAATACAAATCACAATCATATCCACATTGTTTTGAGAACTATTTTATCATTCACAAATATATGCTATTCTAAGGTACACAAAAACATCGACATGCTGTCCTTTAGTGAGATTATGATGCAAGAAATGTGACCATACATTTTTGGCATGGACCATATTCAAAGTCACATCCATCAACAATGACAAATGTAATGTAAAAGTATTGAAAACTAAAAAGATTGTAGTTTGATAATAAAGGTAGAATAAGACTATTGCCATGATATTTCAAATGTTTTTTATAAAAAGGGCTAATTTGTGGTTTTGTGCAATTCTAATGTATCATCCAATTGCTGAATTTTTATGCTGCTTCATATTTGTGCTACAACAGGAAGGGTATATGTAAACAACTTAAAGGAACACCTAATGGTTTTATCATGTGTACTCTATTAGGGCATCTGTTCAAGGTTTGGACTTTTACTACTACAAAAGCAAAAGCAACAGATTCAAAATAGGATTCAACAATAGGAATAAGTCTGAGGATTTCCAATTTGCATAAGCTAATACAGGGAGGAAAAAGAAAAAGAGAAGGTAGTAGAATTGACATGTCTAGTAACTCTGTCTTAACCTATATCAATTCCAATAATAACACAAGGGTGCAAAGTAAGCTCATTAAAATTATTAATCACCTTCTTAAATAATTAGTTGAAATGCAACTAATGGACAAAAAAAGGAGACTGCAAACAGTTAGAAGTTGGATGATAGAACAGCATAAGAAAACTTAAAGAAACCTATGATTATATAATTGAATTCTGTGCAAAGAAAAATTATAACATTATCAAGATATCACATTATCAGGGTAATTGCAAAGCAAGCAAGGTGGAGTACGATATTAGAAGATAACTACACCAGCCTTTTAACTGTTACACATTGGCATATGACAGTGCTTCCCTTAAGCTGATTATTGATAGACAATTCCAGGTAAGAAATATGTTTTTTCTTTGAGTTGTTTTAGATGAGATTCATCACTCTGTCTCAATTTAAGATTCCCTGACTGATTCTATTCTAATAAAAATCTATTGAAAATCAGTGGTTTCACAATGCAAAAAGAACAATCTCCTGACCTATATATCAGATGTTTATTCACTCAATGAAATACTCTTTGTTAATGTATGATAAGTAATAACTTTTTATTTGTATAAAGAATGTTTGTATATCACAAAAGCCAGTTAACTTTCTTGTTTTCTATGAAATGATCAGCATTTCTAAAATATACAACACCTATTTACAGGAGATCTGAATAAACATGGTATGTTAGTTCTTTTATAGTCCAATCCATTATATCCATTTATAAACTTTCTACACTATATCCATATGTCAAGACAAGATATGTCAATGATTATATAGTATACAGAAACATAATTCTGATAAAACTACAGAATACAATGTTGATATTGAACTTTGACAGAAATTTTTTTTAAAATGTATGAAAATTGTCACATATTTATTAACAAGCAATTGTTGGTTTACTATAACTGGGAAGTATCCAGTACAGTGGTTTTGAAAAAAGATAATTACAGCCCAGTTCAACTTAGTGAATTTTAGGCCATAGATTAAACAGAGGTATGCAGATACTTTAGTTTCCCCTTTAGTATTATAAACAAACTTACCGTTTTACTAGATATCCATATTCTGTTAATTAAACAGGGTTTCCAAATTGCCACATTACACAATAAACAATTAGTAAGTTTTACACACATCCCATTGTTGAATACATAATTTATCCTGTAAAATAGTCCATTTTTCTCTATACAATTATATGGATTTCAGTATCCCAGCAGATGACAGTACTTTTGCACACTCAAAAGCCATGCAATTGATACACTTGTGAATTCAATGAATTGATACACAACCAACTCAAGCAATTGAGTTTCTCCAAAAACTTATAAGGTTTCAATAATACAATTACAGGTAGAAGTCAGTGAGAAAAATTAGCAGGGAAATTTAGAGCTGTTGAATCTTAAGGTTTATGCTAGTTCTATCTGTGACACCACAACATATATTCATGCTACATTATATTTTGCTATTTAATTCTATGACTAATGTGAGTCACTGAGTCGCCAACTAAGTCACAAAACTTTGAAACTCTTTTTGTCAATTCTGCTATTGATGTTGAAGTCAATACCTATTACCCCTTTGCCCCTTTCCTATCACTTTGCTCTGTCCACTGAGTATTTCTTGTGGAAAATACACAATGACACAAAAACAGTTTATAAATACACTGCTCCAAAACTTTGAACAACTTGGACACAAAAGCCTCCTTTTTGTATTTTACTAGCATGAAATAAAATTCAAAGTTGGGGTTTTACATTCTGTTCAACAGCCAGGGTCACATTGTGATTGCATTTATTACTTGTGGAAATCGAACCCACACCGAGGTGACAACATGTGATTAGATGCCAAACTTGCTAACCAGTAGGCCACCATGGACCTCTTAACATTAATATCAGTCATCACTATGGCAACCTTATATGATATTAATTTATCTTTCAAAATGCACCAGTGTTTTTGCTCATGACAACCAACTGTCACTAAATAATTCCTCTTCCTTTATGTCAAACAGTTGTTTACTCAACCTAGAAAAAAAATCGATTAAATTTAAATTTTTTGGCATGGTTATAGAATTTCAAAATTGCCGTAAAACTTGCAATCTTTAATCAAAAATGCTCAAAAATATATAATCAATGCCAATTATGCTTGTTATATCTGCATTCAACTGTTGATCATATTTCATAGGACTTGTAATTCGATGTACAAATAAATGTACTAGTGCTGTTGATAACAGCTAACTGTGGATTATATTTTATCAAGGATTAGTAATTCTTCATATTTGTTATTACTCAATGAACTTAAATACATTGGAAGTAGACACAGACACTGCTCAAATACCTCCCTAACAATATATCTGTATTAACAAATGAGAATCAGTAGCCTATCCAATCTTCCGACGTGTGGTTTGCCCTCCACACTAAAACTTTTTGAATTTTTCAGCCATTTCTTCAAAGGTTAGCTTTTATTTGATAAAATACATACTGCTATCCAATAGTACATTGAGATCAATAAGTCATTTTTATTTTTTTTCACCTTTTTATTTGCTATGTGATATTGTGGTGGTGTCTTAGTATCCTTTTTAATGTAAAGTATTACTGTATCTATATTAATATTTGGTAATTTAGAATGATATGCTGAAGTTAATGACATGTAATATCAGTTATTGTAACCCCTAATCTTAACTCTGTCATGTCTAATAACTAGTGCATACCCATGTTCTGCCTTCCCTAAATATACTGTATGTGACTAGTTTAGACAACTAATGATTGAACAGCTCCAAACTTACAATTGTTTTGCTCATTTTTATCACTAATTTTCAATGTTACTTGCATTATTGCACCTTAAAAAGCTTTTTAAAAGTTAATTTGCTTGGTGTCTTGTCTAAATTCCCCTGACTGTAACTTTTGTTACTAATTATAACACCAAATAGACACCTGGTTTAAAGTAATAACTGTTTTTCTTTCTTTTGCAAATAATTAACATGCGCAATTCAGAACAACTGCAGTAAATTTATAACTTGTTCTTGGGTTATCCCTCCATTCACCATATATGGAAGTTAAACAAATGTATTGCGACGTGCAAAAGTAATGGAAGACTGTCCACTTGTTACCTGAGTTTTAAGAAAAATTAAACTGAACACACGCGACTATAAACATCTATAAGTTATCAATTTGTATACTTGTACAGACAATGTTTGCTGTTGTTCTGTTGATTCTTTCTATTATCCTACACAGTTTATACGATCACATATATAGGAAAAACTTTGATCATACAACAAAACACCCAACCTTGTCACTACCAACTTGTATGCAAAATATAACTGTGCAAAGATTATCTGTGAGTCAATATAATAGTATTGATATAGCCATGTATAAGTCTTAGGTTCCTTTGTCAAAAGGAAGTTGTTTTATTAGTGTATATTGTGTTCATTTGTATAAACCAGCTTTTATATAATACCATTGAAGAAATGTCTGTCTGGGTGAGATTTTATTTTTCAGCACATGTCAGTGTCTTATGCATACTAAGACTTTTTCCATATTTATAAAGGCTTTAATTTCAGCCTCAACTGGGTTAGTAACAATTATTGACTTTAAGCCAAAGAAGTATAAGAAAAGGCCATACACATTTTGTCTCATTTGTTTACGCCCCCGTTTCACAGGTGGATTTTAGTGGATTGACGTTTATGTTAAATTAAGGTTTAAAGTCAAGTGGATTTGTCACCAGTGTTTGGGTTGTGTGTTCATAACTCATGCATTTGTGGCCCACAATGGTGACTGGTCACAAGCTGAGGGTGACTAGAGATTGGTGAAATGACTGAACATATGACTCAAAAGACAGAACATACAAGACTGATCTTCTGTACCTCTCTCTTCTTATCACCTTGAAATAAAATGTACAGAACTTCATGGACACCATGTTCTTTTTTCTGTCTCCAATGAGAGTCATATCTAGCAGAAATTTCTTTAATGTCAAAATTCTTACTAATTTGTAAGAAGAAACTGAATATTTTTACAATAGCAGTATTAGAGCATTAATGATCTCTATGCAAGACAAAGAGATGACAGTTCCCGAAAAGTGCACCCAAGATCCTCTACAATTGCTTGCACAAATTTGTGCATGGCAAGCTGGATTTGAAGGTGACATGACTTTTCAGCAATTATGAGCAGGACACTTTAATAAAGGCTGTTGGTTTAATATAGATACAAAGAATTATCTCTTATTAACATCACATTATAAGGAATATCAATGCAGTAATGCATGATTTCCTGACCAGCCTTGACCTTTAATTTTCATGTTTACCTACTACTTTAATCAAATGTACTCAGCTCATCCCTTAACAAATCTGATCTGTATGTCATTGAAGTCCTCCACATATTCAGTCAAATTGATGTTTGGTGCACTGACAGAATATCGTATAGAATCACTGGCATTCGTGGAGTTTTGGGTAATTTCTTAAATGTGATATTATCTTGTAAAATGTGGAACTTGGCGAAGAAATGTAGGGCAATTATAAAATCCCTTTTTCAAAATCGAAATTCAAATTCAACTGTTGAATACATAAAATGTCCTTAATTACTTTGATCTTCCCCCAATCTAAGTATTCATCAGAGTTCGTGAATATGGAACAACCACTTTATGTTTACACCTGTGTATATCAGATGACGTTACAGAAGGAGTGTCTGTCTACATACAGATTGTTAAGAAATAAAATGATGTTGAATAGAATGGCTATGTTAAGGTTGAATCCCTTTTCCTGTATAAGTACATTTTGATAATTTCAAGCTTATTTATGTTTCCATGTAGTCATTTTGACTTCTTCCTGATATTACCTAGAAATTGTAAAACATAGGTGTCTACACTTAGTTGGCAAAAATACATCAGGTTCAGTATATATTGATAAATACCATGTGACACACTCAAATTTTGCAATAGTTTTAAAGACATAGTTACTTAGTAAAGAGTATTGAATTGTATCATTATACAATCTATAAAAAAATTAGCAGATATACTAAGACAAATATGAGGCAAAATACTTTAGCTTACCATTGGTGACATACTTGTGTATGAGTACCAAGGTTTTGAAGACTCTTCAATCATTATGCAATCAATGATTTGTTGTTTGCAATGTTCTTAGAAGACAACCTACGAAACACAGAATTGCAATAATTTATAAGCATGACTTAGACATCATATGAGAGAAAACTTTGGCTACAGAGAGATTTTTAGCTCAGGTTTGACCCTACTTGGCATCCATTTTAGGAAGATTGTTATGTTCTGTCTGTGGTTGAAAACTTTTCTCAACTACTTCCTCACACATTGCCCTGTAGGGACTTTCTTCTTATGATACAACAGTGTCGGTGCTACATAATGTTTATGCTTTGCAGCAATAAAACCTAGTTACCTCCACAAAAGAGGATTAAATCCATGAATGTTGATTTGTCTGCTTGTTTGTTTGTCAGCAGAATTACACAAATACTACTAGCCAGATCTTCATGAAACAAGGGTGCAGTGGCTGGCTTTCTGCCAACCACAGAGTTGAATCCTTGGACAGCACTGGGTGTTGAAATCTGTAAACTCTGCTTTGTCACCCACATTTGCAAACCGCTTGTAAAAACGTTCACAGATTTCTGTAGCGCAATGTGTTGGGTATTTGTAGTGACCAGAAACATGACGTGAAAGTTTTACAACTTTAAGGGGTCATCTGTGTAACTGTGCAGTTTGAAAATTGATTTTGAAGGGAGAAGACATATTTTGTGTTTGAAGCATACATATAAAATAAGATTAGGAAACCGATTTATTTTGTACATGCAAAACAATTTGAAAGACATAAACTTAAGTGTTACAGTATATAGATATTTTACACATGCAGTTGGTATTTTTTATGTAGCGTCCTTTGCAGTCTTCCTCCAATATTTCTTGTGGCCATATTCAACATTTATACATATTTTAAAGTAAAATAAAATTGCTTTATTTTCAGATATGATAAAAATGTACCTTATTTTTTATATTAAATAGATTTCTTTGAAACTTTTGTATGTCCATCATCATTTGACAAGCATTTGATCTTGAAGCAAACTTTGAAACTGATTTTTAGAAGAAATGAAATCACGTAATAACTACTCGGAGCATTGTCAAATAAATAAACTGAAAAGACATTAATGAATGTGTCGCACAGTCACTGTCAGTGTAAAATCGTTATCTGCGTACCTTCCCATATTTATTGAACAGTGTATGGTACTACCATGACGTCACTTCATTCATTAATTTCTTTATTAATGACTAAACAACGTATGCACCATAGGAACTCACAGCACTGGTGAAAAGAAAACAGACAATATATATATATAATGTGTGGGATGCGCAGACAGCAATTTTTCATTGACAGTAACTATGCAACACTCATACCACCATGATGTCACTTCATTCATTAATTTATTTTCAAGTTATTTGTTTGTCAAATGTGTAAGGCTGCGGCTACCTTTATTTTTAAATGAGATATTTGTCAAGATATGTGTTCGGTTCATAACAAATGCTTTGATGGGTGGATGAATGCATATGCATAGACATCAATTTCATGTTAACAGTGATAAACCAGCAGACCGATAAATATGTACTTTAATTGAGGATACACAGATGATTATTATACATTTACAACAAACTGCAAACACATTTTCATTTTTAGAAACCAGCAGAAGAAACCGTTGAAAAAGACTCCTTCGAGTATGTAAAGACAAAAAAAGACAATAGTTGCTAGGACATATGGGACCTTACACAAAGGCAGATGTAGTCCTAGTCAAGCTTTTTATTTTATAAAACACACCATAATAAAATAACAATGAAAATGGCAGATCGAGTGATCGAGTCGACTGAAAGATTCAAATAAAAACGAGAAGATGGGTCTTTGTTCAACTTACATCCCATTAAATTTTGGAAGCGATCCTGATTGCAGTCTGGATATCAAACCACTACCAAAGATGTGATTATTCCCTTTTACTTATTGCTGAGCCATTTATAAACATTAAAATTGGGGCTTAAGACCCAAAAATGGTGTGTTATGCAATTGCTTTATGGATAGGGTTCTGAAATAAACTTTATTTTTATTCTTTATTTCTGAAAAGGAAGCTTGTCCTATCTGAAGAGGATACTTGATAATGTCTTCAAGTTACAGTCTAAAAATGGAATTATTTCATGATGATGGTCATGGTGCCATGTTGTCACCTTTAAAATGGAACCAATTTTAAAAGAAACCTAAAACTGATAATTGAAAACATCATGTTAGAGTCCAGAAACCAAAATGTTGAGGGACAAACACTTAGACATACACGCTGACTGTTACAAATTTTGAAAGCAACCTAGCCCATTCAGAAGCCAACACGTTAATGAACAGATGCCTGGACAGATGGATACACTGCCTGGCATAACATTCACAAGGAATCTAGCCAAGTTGGTGCCTCTATGACCTTAGAGCTCAGAAATCAAAAAGTTGACGGGTGGACAAATGGATGTAATAATCTATCAAAAATCATATTTACTGGATGTAGGTATCTGTTATGTCAGTGCATATTGGTTCTAATATCAGATATTGATGGTTTTTGAGTTGTGTTAGGTTCCGTTTACTTCAGTGTGCCTGTTAATCAGTAATACATGCACAACTTATTAACTGTTTTTAAAATACATTTGTATGTATACACAGGCAATAAGTAGCAATGACATATTTCCTTTTTTCTGATTTGTGAATTTTGATAGCTGGTCTGCTGCTTATGTTGGGAGTAACCTTGATGTATTTATTCCTGTTTAAGTTTCGACTATTGTTATTTACTGGATCTGACAAATTACATCCTAGGTTAACCCCCCTGCATGAAATTGCAAATTAGCAAATCTACTAAGACTTGGACTGATGTTGTTTTCAGTATACTACCCTAAACTTGTGACTCATAAATGTGTTGTGTCCTTCATTTTACTTTGTTGCACTGGTAACTTGTATAGGAAATCGTGGTTTTAAATTTCTTTCAAATTATACCCTAAAAATTTTAATTTTGACAATGTCTTTTAACTAACATATAAATGAAATTCCCAAACCTCTGTTTTATTTTGTTATTAATGTTCCACTAGTAGACAGTCTTCTTGCATCTGTTTTCCCTTATAATCTGGGTTTGAATCAGCAAGAGATATTCATTCTGTGGTTATGAGTTTCATCTGATTTGATTAATGTATGTTAAATGAAATAACGGTGGCATTTAACAGCATAAATACTCTGAACAGTAGTAGTATGTGGCAGTGATCAGATCATACAGTTTGGTTATTGTAAGGGCCAGCGTATGTTATTTTATGCATATATCATTGAGACAATACACAACAAGTTGCGTAAATGTTTTCTTATATGTCCATTAGTTAGATATAACTTATTAATTTAACATTGTTACATTTTATGAGGGTTTAATGATGTACTTGGACTGTTTCGATGGCTCTAATTTATGCTTGCCTTACGATAAGCTTGTGTGACCATTGGAACGGTAGTTTTGCTGCTTCATTGATTAGTATTATCCAGAAAGTTAGATGTACCTTATTAGTTTAAAGTGCTGTTCCATGTAAAATAACATTGTCACATTTCTTGAGGGTTTAATAATGTAATTGGACTGTTTTAATGGCTCTAATTTATGCTTGCCTGAGGATAATATTGTGTGAACAATTTACAATGGTAGTTGATATGCATCAGCAATTTTGATAATTCATGCTTTCTTGGTCATTTCGCACTTGATCAGATATTTGAGTTAGGGGGGTGATTATGCTTGTCCTCGATAAGATTGTGGGAACAATTACAATGGTATTTTCATTGATATGCATTTTTCAGAATTTTGAGTTGGGGGTGGAGGGAG
The DNA here is from genome assembly GCA_964017235.1 of Sabellastarte sp. h YS-2021. Classification (NCBI taxonomy): domain Eukaryota; kingdom Metazoa; phylum Annelida; class Polychaeta; order Sabellida; family Sabellidae; genus Sabellastarte; species Sabellastarte sp. h YS-2021. Next base: position 148,438,234 of record OZ024931.1, read on the forward strand.
GTTATGTTTAAACACCACGGAAGAGCATTAGTGCCAGTGAAGAAATTTTGTATCTCAACTGGTAGAATTTGTACGAACATGTTGAATTATTATTTCGTCATGTTGACGTAGGATCTCAACATATTGACTTATAATCTCAGGTATTATCTTAATATGTCAATTTAACATGTTGACTCTACATTCAGAATAGAGTGCTATATAAAACTGCCCACTTACAGTTGTTAATGTTTATGTTGTATTTTCTCCTAACTTTAAGAGCATAAATTGATCCTGTCAACTCCATGTTTATACTCAATTAAAATTAACAGTTAACATTTCCCAGGGCTACTCAAATCAGAACAAACTAAGAACTACAATTATATGCTATTTTATTCTACTAAAAGCTCTTTTGTATAATACATAACAAAATTAACATAACTGATTTAAGTTGCATTGTACGGTTATTGTATCTTTACTTAGCTTTCAAAATGTGATAGCAGCCCTGCACATTGACAAACAACAACCACTAGCGAAATGAGTTTTAGAATAGCTAGAGTAGCTTCACTACTACAATTTAAAAAGCCATCTAAATAATATTAAGGTAGAGCACTGCACCAACTTTGACCAAATTTTTGGTGCAGTTCTTGAAGTGTCTTGAAATAAAATGCATGGAAGTTAGAAACCCAAAATTGATAAAGATCCTCTAATGCACTGGAATCCCAAAAGAGATAATCCTTAAACCTACAAAGTCATAATCCAGCAAGTATCTGCCATAGGGAAAACCAGAATTGTAACTAGATATTAATCCAAAAATACATACAAATGAAACCAGAAAGTATACTGAATTAATATGCTAATGCTAAGATCCATTACATGACCAGACAAACAATATGCACACATGGCACACACAGGACAGTGGCACAGGCACTTGAAAGTTAGGAATGAAAAGAAATAAGTTCAGACGAAATTAGCTGGAGAAATACAGTGCAGTAAATAATCTTCTTTAGTGCCAAACATGTAGAATATATTATGCTTTCTATAGTTTTAAATCTGTCAAATATGTAAATAAAGCAGATCAGATCCATAACTGCCTTAACTCAAAGCATCGCCAGCATTAATATTTTACTCCAAAAAAAGCTAACAAGGATCAGGGTTCTTTAAAGCAAAATACTCTTAAACTGCTGTAACACGCAGGTCCATGTAACTCAACTAAGATACCCTAAAGAGGGGATTTACAAATTAAGTCTCATAAAAGTTCTAAGCCCAAGATGACATAAATTGAGCCCCATCCCCCTGCGGTCCTGCATAACATATTTCAACAATTGCAGATCACCAGGACCATCAAAATCAAGAAGACCTGTTGAAAGCACTATAAAATAACATCAAGTACCACTATAAAATCATGAATTGGAATAAACCAAAACATCAATTTTGGATGTTAGGACTAAAGCTATTTCATGTCAAGATAATATGTCGCTATGTTGTTGAGATTATAACATGTTGAGATACTTACTGAACAATTAAAATAAAATTTTCTTCTCTGGCACTAACATTTTTCCATAATACAAGTATCTGGTTCAATTTATGAGTAAAGCTGGGTTTTTCAGTGATATTTATATCTGAGCCCTAGCAAATCTTCATCAGAAGGAAGGCACACTTGGATCAACAGAACAGAGCATTTAAATATACTTTTCGCCTGCTTTTACCTGTAATAAGAATTTGAAGATAATAAATTATTGGATTATTTTTTGCCTTTCCAGGTAAGCAGTACAGTTTTCTGCTTGTATTTCAAATGGACATCTATCTAATGGAATGTTCTGTTCCCTGACTAATTTCCTGACTGAATCAAATCTGACAAGAACCTAGTTAAACGAAGTAGTTCCACAGAACAAAGAAGGATTAATTTCCCAACTGCATGTTAGATAATTATGGATTTAAAGGATGTGCAGATTAAGAATATTTTGTGCATGGTCATGTGAGTTAGATAATTAGATAATAACTTTTTGTTGGAGGAAAGAGTACATATATGTCACATAAAACAATTAAGTATATTTTATCTGTGAAATGATTTCAATTTTGTACAAGGTATAACAGTTATTAATATGATTTCTGAATAAATACCATGTTTAGAAGTTTTGTAGTTAAGGTTTTAATATTGGTATGTCTTCCAATGCATAAATTATCAAAATATATCACCATGTCAAGATTTAATATCTCAGTGAATACATATAACATGCACAAAAGTAATATTAATTAAATGTTAAAAAACACAAAACTGCTATTGAACAAAACTGATGCATATACTTTGGCAGAAACGAAGAAAATGTAAGCAAATTAATATATTTTGATTGTTAATTAAATGTGGTCTGTCTATAACTTGCAAGTGTTTGGTAGAAGGGATGCCTAGCAAAATAGGTCGGAATAAATATATTATAGTCCAGATCAACTTTTTAAATTTTTGGCCATACATAAAATAGATGTATGTACATACTTCACGTTTCCCGATGAGTATAATAAACTGACTTACGTTATTTTGGTCGTCAATATCCTTTCATTAAACTGGGATTCCATGTTCCAATATAGTTTGACATATTGAACAATTACTGTGTCACTTTTATACATGCCCCATTGTTGAATTTGTACATAATCCTGTGTAACATGGCAGGCTGTTTTCTGAGGATATAATTATATGCATTTCAGTATCCCAAGAGATTGAAATATATAAATTCACACACTCAATTTGTGATGCAAGTAAGGTGCATGATGAAATATATGAATAACCTCCAACACAAAATTCCTTTTTATACTTGTTTTATCTGCAACACCATAACTTATATCCATCTTACCTTGGGTAGTTTTGCATAACACTGGCCACAGAAACCAACATTGTTTAGTTTATTTCAGTCGCAATCTTGAATGAAAAAAGGTACACTTGCAACTAGTATGATGGTGGTGTTTCCTTAAGTCCATATTTTTGTTGCATTGAGCCTCTTTTTGATGTGAGTCATTCAGTTCTTTCCAGAAAACAGAAATAAACTGGAAGAATGAGCTTATGCTGCTTGCAACCTGACTCAACAATTTTCTCTTATCAACAGCAAACAGCCTGTGCTTCACCAAACAGAAGAGTCATCTAGAGAAGAAATTGTGTGGTCAAAAGAAGAGGTAAAGATTGGATGCAAATGTTTATTTACAGCAGGCCCCATTGGTTTACAACTGACCCTTTCATGCTTCTGAATAGAGCTTTTTCACTCCTTGACACAAAATCAAAACAAATAAAAATTTTGTAATCATTTTAAGAGTTTATAATATTCCACTTGAAATCAGTACCCCAATTTGGTCCCTGGAAAAACATCAGTGTTGTCAATCATATCCATTTGACAAATATTCGATTTGATAAATATTCTCTTCCAGTTTGCAAAAAGTTCCACTGTCAAGAAGTAGCTTACTCACAATAAGAAGCAAATCAATAAAACTTTCTTTAAACTGCTTTATATGGGTGATTATATGATTTATATTTAAAATCAGCATCCAATATTAACAGCATTCATCACAAATTCCTCAACAATGCTCTTTCAAATCTTCCCATTTCTGGTTAACCCTTCTCTGGAACTAGTATTGTACATATGCTGGTATGAAATACTCTAAAAATATACTTTGTAAAAGTATATATATATATATGTGCAAAAATGAGCAATGGACATTTTACAACTCTGCCATTTACTGTGCACTCAAAATTTTGGGGATAGCAAAACCTCTAAAAGAGAAGCCTACATTTCAGTGATAATGTTACTTGAAGCGATAAATTAACATTTTATTGAGTGTTCCAAATTTTGGATACATTTCCACTATTAGAAGCCATTTTTGAATGTTTGTTGTTGCTTTAATATATATCTCCTGACCAATGGTGCATTTAACTTCCAAGGGGGAGGGGGCTCGGTGGAGTAGTGGTTAGAGTTCTTGCCTCCAAAAACTGAGGCTGCTGGTTCGAATCTCGGGCTGGGCGCTTCATGTTGGAAAGTTGGTATGCACTGGTTTCCTCCACCTGTAAACTACCCATTGCAATATGACTCTGGCTGTTGAATGTGACGTAAAACAATAAATAAATCCACTTCCAAGGTTTGACACTTTTCTAATTTTTAACATGTTATTGTAAAAGGTTATATCATGGCAATGGCAATAAGCATATTGTTAAACCTTCTTATATTTTATTTCTTGCGCATTCTCCAGGACTGTCATCCCTAAAAATGTCATCCCTAAAAATCATGGATTCAACCAAGGTGTGTTCACATGAGGTAAATAATGATTTAACTGCTCTAAATGTATTAGACCACTGATAATTTGGCACTGATTTCAATTTTTAGTTTTGTTATCGCAACCTAAAAAGCTTTAATGGAATAATTTCTATGTGTAAATTACCTTAATTATATTTTTTGATCAATTTATAAATATTAAATAGATCCCTTATTCAAACTAATGGCTGTTTCACCTTGTTTTGAAAATGATAAACATTCACAATTCAGAAAAACGACAATATATTTATAACTTCTTCTTGGGTTATCCCTCTATTCACCTTGTATGGAAGTTAAACAAATGTGTTTTGAAGTGCTTGTACAGATAAAGGTAGACTTCCTACTTGGCACCTGCTTAAACAGAAACACACTCCACTATATACCACATTTATACGTTAAAAACTTGTTCATTCGTACATACATTAGCACTATGCTATCCTGTGTATTTTTTTCTCTTATCTTACATAGTTTATTAGATCAGATTTATATGTGTAACTTTCAAAACATAAATAAAATACCAAACATAGTTATTGTAGTTTAACATGACAGGAATTAATGCACCTTAGGGTCTGTCTTTCCATGAAGATTAAGAACAGTAAAAGACATATTAGATATTCGATAATTTGCCATTTATGTGGGATAGACATGTCATCATAGTGGAAACAGGTAATTTAATTATCAGGAAAAACTACAAAACATGGACCTGACATGACCAAACACCGCAACATATAGAGTTTGCACCTATTATGGTTATAAGCAATTTCAATAAAAATAAATACAATTAAAAGATATGTATATTTTTGTGCATGTCTAATGAGGGGTGTTTTACGTGTACAATCCACCATTTCGCTTCAATAATAAATATAATAAGTCCATATTTACCAGAAAATGCCCAAAAAGTGGCTTTATAACATATTAATAGTGAATATAAAAGCTTTTTAACTAAGGGTTTCACAGCTATTTCTACTTAGATTTTTTAATACAACAAAAACGAGCAGAAACTCTTTTTATGCTCTGTATAACATATTTTTGTATATATAACACTTATTCATGTATTTGTAATTCTGAATATCCATGGTAAAAGGCACCGGGCAATACAAGAAATATATTTTCCGGTCTGTAGATCCCTGTATTTAGTTCAAATACAGCATGAAGTAGATCATAAAAAACAAAACGGTCCTGGACTTTAGAGACAAAAATTCAAAACATCTACTCATTGGTGCTCCTTGTCGGGAAAGTGCGAATGGCGGTATAAGAGAGAGAGATACATCTCAAGAAGTGTGAACAGTCATTACAACAATTAATACAATTTCTGCAACAAGCATTGAGGTCTATTATGTCTACAAACATTTAGTAAAATGACGAGGTACATATGTACATATATATGTATAATTATAGGACAAATTGCTAAGTACCCCTATTGTGTAATTGTTACTGATGACATTTGTGACCAGCATTTGTGGGAGTGTCTCAGCTTCTGTTGTCTGATTGGCCAAAACATAACCAATATTAAATAATGCCACTACTTACATGTCTGGCCATTTTACATTACAGTATTTTAACACAGGTTTAACACAAGTGAATCAGTATATAAGTATTGGTATAACCATGCATAAGTCTCGGGTTTCTTTGCAATTAGGAATATTGTTCTATTGTGAACATATGTACTTTTGCATGTACTGGGTTTTATATTATGACACTGTATAAACATTGTATGTCTGGTTTGATTGTATCTACTGCTATATATCAGAGGATTATGCATAGAATCTACCAAGCCTTTGTCTCAATGTTTGAAAAATGTTTTTGATACAATTTCAACCATAACCATGGTTAGTGATGGTAGTGTATTGACATTCCCCCAATCTCAGTGTATAAGTACCAGAGGAGAAGATCGTACTCCTTTTGGCTAAGTTGTTTAAACCCATGTCTCACTAATAGAATTAATTGTGGCCAGTCATGAAGAACTTCAAGACCTTATAATATTAAAGTTTATTTTAGGCTTTCACTATAGACCATAGAGTATTTGTGATTTTTTTAATCATGTGTTCTTAATCTCAACTTGATGACCCACAAAAACTACAGATTTTAAAACAGTACACAACTAACCTTTGTACCTCCCTGATGTCCATCTTAAAATGTACAGAAATTACAAAATTCTAGATTTTTGTTTTACTTATTTGGCCTTTCTAACATAGCTAACAATAAACTTAGCTTAACTCTTTCGCCGCGAGTTTCGCATAGCAAATTGCGGATAAAACGCAGCAGTCGACTTTCGTCGACTCTTCTTTGAAGCGCGAAAGTCGACAATAATCGCCGTGACGTATGAAATTATAAAACGTTATAATGACGTGAGAAATACGTCATTTCTTTGTGTAAATAAGCTGTAAATATATTTCTTGGTGTCACAAAGTGATTTTGCGGGTCCACATCTAGGTGTGGACGGGTTCATTCCTACAAACCCTCTCCAAGCTTTAGCAAGCACACTTGTCCTAGTTTTTCCTCTCCTCTGATTGGTCATACTTGAATGCTTTATAATCCTTCACCTGACATTGTCATTCAAACTTCAGCTGGCAGTGGGGTCACATTGAAAACAGCAGACATCTTGTCTTCTAGTCAAACTGGACTTTGGTTTTATAATTTCATTTTATATTTTCATTTTATTATGCTCTTTTATATGTTTTAGTGTTTTATATTAACTATATATTGATGTACCGTTAATACACATATCTTTTTGTCAGATTCTATATGTAATGTGGTGCCGTTAACGCACATAGAAGTTGCCGTTGTTTTCTATATGTATTGATTTACCGTTACCGCATATAGATATTATTCTATGTTGTACCGTTAGTGCATATATGTAATTTATAATTATGCTATATGGTCTGACATTCTTTTGATCACAAAACACTTGTTAAATCTTGTCTTTTCAAGGTGATTGTATTATAGAGTCCAGTAGTATATTGTGAGTTCTGCTTAGGTTACTTGGCTATTTATGTATGTAGATTTTAAACATGTCGGAGAGCACTTACAATTTGCGGTCTAACAAAGCAGATCAAATCCAAGTTCCCATTCAACTACAGTTGAATAATGATTCTGATTTCCTGTCACAACTTCTCAAAACAAATACTCAACCACACAATGAGGAATCTGATAGTTCCTCGGAGTCAGATTTAAATTGTAGTGATGTTGTGGGGACTTCTGATGGGGAACAAACAGGGGGACAGGAGTCTGAAAGATCCGATAATGTTAGTGAGAGTGCTCCAGACAATTCAGCAGTCCAACAACTGATTAATTCCCAGATATTGAGTCAATTACAGACAATCAGTCAAAGACTTGATAAAATAGAACAGACTCGCGGTAAAAAAACAAATGATCCTAAAAAAGTTAAGACCAGCAAAAATAAACATCCGAGTAATGACAAGTCCAAAAGTATCAGTGCAAAACAAGGGGAAACCTCCGCTACACCAAATTCTACTCAGCATCAAATCTTGCCACAGAGTGTGGACCAAATTCCACAGTTACACACTATTAGACAAGATCTCTTGATCCAAGCCCAAGTTGAAAAACGACTCAAAGAGTTAGCTGAGGCAGAAAAATCAGGTACGCACAAACAAAAATCGTTACGCGGCGGCCCCGTAGAAGTCCTTGTGCCAAACAAAGTTAAATGGCCACATGAATATGTCTTGTCCGGCTCACAGAAAGAGCGTGTATCATATGACCAGCTATCTGTCATTCAATGGGTCACTGGCTTTTGCCGCATAATGCGTGATGAACAGAACAGGGACATTCAAAATTCTATGTTAGATTATCTGATAGCACTTTTTGATGATGCAAATGATTTCAGCTGGGAGGCGGCAAAGGCCAGTCACGCCGTTCTTTTATGCCGGATGGAACAAGGCGAAATCAAAGATTATGCACAGGTCGAAAAAATCGACCGAGTTAGAAGAGCAAACGCTCAAAGGCATGTTTCTCCGGTTAGTACATCCTCCCAACACATAGGTGCTAAAAAGCAAACGACTAAAGCCACCAAAAGCATGCCGTGCCAGTATTACAACCAGGGTTCCTGTGCCCACCTCAAATCCCATGATACCCGGGGAACCCTGTACAAGCATATCTGCACTCATTGCTTTGCCACGTCTGGTAAAACATTTACTCATCCTGAATCTCAATGCCGCAATAAACAGAAAAAACAGACAAAAAACGAATAACTCCGGGTATGAGTCTTGGTACCCATACCCGTCATTTTGGCACACGAGTCGTTCAGACCAACAATGTTCACCTTGCCCCCCGAATACTAGAAGTTGAGACAAACAAACAAACAGCCCTGCAATGGTATCACATGCAGAGGGCTCTTCGGGAAAATTCCCCACGTTTATCATATGCAGATGTCGTAAAGAAGCAAAGTACTAGCCTTGACAAACAGCTTTCGAAAACACTACCCCAAGAAACAAGTATCAACAATGTCAAGGCTTCTCGGGATCAATTCCAGAAAGAGGTTCACAATTATGCCCCCGCAAATACACAATTTGATGGTAACAAAAGATTACCTTTTCTCAGGAATACAAAAAAATCCGGCAAGGTAGAACGCGATGCACATAATCACATCCCCACCTCTAACCGTTTCCAAATACTACAGAACTTGAATAAAGATTCGGATACAGCTGGGGATAGTGTGCACACAGATAGCATAGGGCAAAGTGCATGTAATTTTAATTCCCAACGAAAGAGAGATAAGATTACTGACCGGGCACAGAAAGTCAGGTCGCCAAATTCTCTGCAAACAAATCCACCGATTGAGCAATCTCAGGTTGTTCATCACCTGACCACTGCCTCCATGCCCTTATTGGCCAGTAAAAACAAAACTGGGTTAACTCCCGAGGGAATGGATGTCACTTTGGACAGGCGTGACAATCCATTTCCTGCACAAGACGATTTACCATCACACGTTAACAATGGCATAGCAAAACAAACTAATGTTAACAGTTGCTACGCAACTCATGACCCCAATAGCCTCGATATTTCGACCCAGCGTATACCAGATCATGTGTTTGCCAACAGGCATAAATGTATGGAATACAATAACTGTGTGCAACAAAATGGTGAAGACTTTGGCTTCATCCCGCTTACGCCCCTCAAAGTATATCATGGCGATCCTATTGACTATGATCGACCTCCCGACATCATTACGGCCCATAAGATTGTTCGACAAACTGGCATTCCCAATTTCTTAGGGGCCAGAATTCCTATTGCTTCTCAGCTTAAGCCCCAAAGGTGGCGTTATCACTTACACCGATTCTGGGATAAGCAACTGCCAGACTTAATCGAATACGGCTTTCCGTTAGATTTCTGTCGAGATGGCATCCTCCATCCCTCAGATACAAACCATATGTCGGCACTCCAAAACACATCACATGTTGAACAATATATCTTGGAGGAACTGTCATACGGTGCAATACATGGACCATATCATGAAAAACCTTTTCCCATGCATGTCTCCCCTCTAATGGTAAGGGATAAGCCAAATTCCAACAAAAAACGTACCATCATGGACCTGAGTTGGCCAAAGGGGTTTTCTGTTAACCATGGAGTGTCTAAAAATAGTTATCTTGATACATATTTCACACTACACTATCCCTCAATAGACCATATCATACAAGCAATTCGTGACTTAGGCCCCGATGCCCTCCTTTACAAAATTGACATCAGTAGGGCCTTCCGCCATATCAGAATAGACCCAGGCGATCTAGATCTCCTAGGTTTTCATCACAATGACTATTATTTCGATGGGTCTCTTGCTTTTGGGTACAGGCACGGTTCTGTATTTTTTCAACGTTGCTCAGACGCTATACGTTACATCATGAAAAACTATGGTTTTCACACCATTTTCAACTATATTGATGATCTGATCTATGTGGGATTGCCCCATGAAATTCATCAGTCTTTTACGTTCCTCCAACACTTATTGCAAGACCTCGGCTTGGAAGTCAGTCCTAGTAAGTTGATCGCTCCTGCAACGCAGGTCGTGTGCTTAGGAATACTGGTGGATACGGTCACTCAGACGATTTCCATCCCTAAAGACAAGCTTCAGCAGATAAAAGATATCTGTTTTTCTTGGTTAAGTAAGACGTACTGTAGCAAACGCGACCTACAGTCACTACTAGGTTCCTTGCTATATATCACCAAGTGCATTAAACCTGCCCGTTATTTTCTTAATCGCATGTTGGCACTGCTAAGACAAAATGTCAATCATCGTAAAATACTACTCCACCAACAATTTTTTGCTGACCTAAACTGGTTTTTAACCTTTCTGGATACTTACAATGGCATTACATATTACAAGATCACTGAACAAGATGCCCAGGTTTATCTGGATGCCTCCCTTACAGGCCTAGGTGGAGTTTATGGCTCCTTTGTCTATGCACTCCCCATTCCAAAGGGGTTTCGCGACTATAGTATTGTCCATCTCGAGATATTGAACATACTGGTTGCATGTAAAATCTGGGCTTCTCAATGGGAAAATAAGAAAATACAAATATTTTGTGATAACCTTGCAGTTGTAGAAGTCCTAACCTCAGGCAGGACCAGAGACGAGACGCTGGCCATCTGTGCGCGCAACATATGGCTCTTGTCAGCATTATACAACATTCATTTTACATTTTCCCACATTGCAGGTGTCCAGAATACCATTGCTGATTTGCTGTCCAGATGGGGAAATAGTCACCACGATTGGTCTAAACTCCAAAGTCTTTGCCCTGATCATGTTTGGGTGGATTCCCATATCGATCTAACATTATTGAATTATACCATATAATATACTATTTTTCAGGCTTACCTGCAGCGGCGGCCCAGCTGGCGTCCCTGGCGTCTGTGAGCTTAAAGAATGGGTTTCGTCCCGCCACTCTCATACAGTACACCCGAATGTGGAAAGACTTTCTAGCATTCCAGGTGGCTGCTGGGTTGTCGTTGCATCAGGTGACTCCTTTAGTTCTACTAGCATATATGCAATACTTGATCAATGCTAGTTTGTCAGAGTCTAACATCTCAAATAATCTGGCTGCAATAAGGGCGTTTCACATAATACATGGCCTTCCCACACATCCATTTCAGGATCGTCGGATCCCTCTTCTCCTAAAATCCATCAAAATCAACAGGCCTTTTGCTCCAAAAATTGCTCAGTGCCTCACAATTGATACGCTACACCAAGTTATGGCCACATCGGCTGGTCTTCAACACAATATCACATTTACAGCTTTGTACTCTTTTGTCTTCTTCTCTTTTCTACGTCTTTCCAATTTGTTGCCACATACTACCAAACAATATGATTTTACTAGACATATGGCTCGGGGAGACGTCATTTTCACCCAGTTTGGCGCCACAGTTATCATCAAATGGTCTAAGACCATCCAAGATAGAAAAGAGACCAGAACCATTAATGTTCCATATCTAGGTGATTCACAAATATGTCCTATTGTAGCCTTGAAAACCATGCTTTGCCATATTCCGGGTTCAGAAAATGATCCCCTTTTCATGATTACAAAGAAAGGTATCCCCATGGTCCTGACCGATTCCGTGGCTCGTAAGCATTTGAAAAAGGTGTCTCAGTTATTACACATACAACCACCACTGACCTTTCATGCCTTTAGGAGAGCCGCCTCTTCTTGGGCGTTTCAGCATGGGGTCCCATTAGAACACATCCAGGCCCATGGCACATGGAAATCCAACGCTGTTTGGTCCTACCTTCGGGCCCTTCCGTCATCCTTCTCTCCCGTCGCACAAACCTTTAGTAAACACTTACACACTTAAGTTTGGCCTTGGGAGTCACATTATTTCCATTTCACCGCTTATTTCTTATAATTTAACTCCAAATTGGTGCTCTCTGGACGGTTACACCATATCAAGGTCAGGTGAGCCCGAACAATGACTCGGTCTATTAACCTTCAAAACTGGGGGACCTGTTCACGGTCTCCCCCTTTCAGTCAGGTCTCTCTTGACTTTACCTGTCTTTCAATCTGACGGTTTGACCTTTTGACCTCTTACCTCAGATTGCGTTCATTTCATGTTCGAGCTCCCCTGGCCCAGAGGCCAAAGGTTTATAAAGTAGTCACAATCTCACAGTGGGAAATTATCCTGAAGTTTGGATCAGTGAATGTAATCAAATCTTTATGGTTAGTTATCGTAATTATGCCTGTAAACAGTCACATTTATTAATCTTGAGTGTGCAGTTTGAAATATCATTATGGTTTACTTTTCTGTTAGTAGCATTGTTCTAAGCGTTAAACAAGTTAAAGTAATCAATAATGATGTATGTAGCTGAAGTTTGAATTCCCACTCATTTTATCATAACTAGTGCTAATATGATGATTTAGTTCATTTACTCCTATATATGTGTTTTAAACAATTGTACTAATTGTGCTTGCTTTAATGTTAAAGAATAAAAATTTTAAATCCCAATCTTCTGTCCTTGGGTTTGGGGGAATGTGCGGGTCCACATCTAGGTGTGGACGGGTTCATTCCTACAAACCCTCTCCAAGCTTTAGCAAGCACACTTGTCCTAGTTTTTCCTCTCCTCTGATTGGTCATACTTGAATGCTTTATAATCCTTCACCTGACATTGTCATTCAAACTTCAGCTGGCAGTGGGGTCACATTGAAAACACCCACCCCTAGTAAAACCCACCCAAATTTTATAGGGCGTGTAATCTGTTTAGGCCCTTGATACTGCATACATTATGTTGTGTTTCAGACTCTTGCCACACATGATCGTACAAAATTTGAGGTGCTCTGGTTCAGCTGCCGTCCTAGTCGGGGGCCAAGTGTTGACAGCCGCCGTCGGACAGTCACAACGCAGCTTACCAGCCTTCTATACCAAAGGACACAATATCTTGTTCTGCTATTGCCATTTCAACGTCTTTCAATATCAATTTGTATTATATTAAACGTGTAAATAGATTGTCAGTACTACTCAATGCTGGATGTTTACCATGTGTCTTGACGGTATATCATGTATATTTTTGTCTGCCAGTAATTCATTACACAATGTGCCTCCATTGCTCACATGTACAGTAATTTTATTGTGTCCTTTTACGTATCTCATGAATAATATTATGTGAAATATCATGCACCTCAGGTGCCATGGTCTATGAGCTTTTTTGTTATAATTAGCGGGCCGTAATGCTCGGTCCAAACTAGGGATTCCAAATGCTGAGCTAGACAGATCATGGCATCGACGATCAAAAGCCTTAAGTCTAAGTAGCCATACTAATATTAGGTCATATCATAATGGTAGCCTGGGATTCCATGGATACCCACAGCACCAGGAACCTAGCCTTTTGGATTTGGATTCTTTTAGCTCGGAATGCCCTTAATGGACAACAGGAGTGAGCCTAACTTTCATTCACATAGGAGGAACCTCCCAGTACTAGGAGCCACTTGGAACATTTCCAGTTCCATTCTACCATCCTCTAAAGGCTGTGTTTTTTGTTGTTTTTTTTTTTCTTAACAATTTTTGATATGTATTCAATTGTTATGTGGCCTCTGTGAATTCCATGGTACGGTAACTTAGCCTTGTGCAAATTATAGCCCACTAACCTATGTTAATTTCATTCTTATCGTACTATTTTATAATTTGTTTTCCCAGTCGGAGTCACATTATTTCCATTTCACCGCTTATTTCTTATAATTTAACTCCAAATTGGTGCTCTCTGGACGGTTACACCATATCAAGGTCAGGTGAGCCCGAACAATGACTCGGTCTATTAACCTTCAAAACTGGGGGACCTGTTCACGGTCTCCCCCTTTCAGTCAGGTCTCTCTTGACTTTACCTGTCTTTCAATCTGACGGTTTGACCTTTTGACCTCTTACCTCAGATTGCGTTCATTTCATGTTCGAGCTCCCCTGGCCCAGAGGCCAAAGGTTTATAAAGTAGTCACAATCTCACAGTGGGAAATTATCCTGAAGTTTGGATCAGTGAATGTAATCAAATCTTTATGGTTAGTTATCGTAATTATGCCTGTAAACAGTCACATTTATTAATCTTGAGTGTGCAGTTTGAAATATCATTATGGTTTACTTTTCTGTTAGTAGCATTGTTCTAAGCGTTAAACAAGTTAAAGTAATCAATAATGATGTATGTAGCTGAAGTTTGAATTCCCACTCATTTTATCATAACTAGTGCTAATATGATGATTTAGTTCATTTACTCCTATATATGTGTTTTAAACAATTGTACTAATTGTGCTTGCTTTAATGTTAAAGAATAAAAATTTTAAATCCCAATCTTCTGTCCTTGGGTTTGGGGGAATGAAAAGGCCTAAAAGACATTATTCTGCAAAAGAAGCAAGGAATTTAGTGTTCCAAGACAGTGAAATGAACTTATACATAATAACATACATTATTGCGTATATCTAGTGGAGAGCCTGTCAATCAATGAATACTCAAATTCTATTGGATAGCAGTCGGCCAATGAGAAATCAAAGAAAATATATTACTTCCTACTGGTATTTCATTGGTCAAGGGCTCAGCCAATGAAAAAAATCCTGTTTTCTCATTCGCTATTCACCAGCAAAGCCTGTCATAAAAGACACTTCCAAATAAAAAACATTTCCGCATCGATCTGCTCAAAAGTTACGTTAACGTCGCGCTTTCAATATATGTCGACGGAAGTCGCTAATTGCGCCGAAAGAGTTAACAAATCATCTGGTGACAACCTTGCTGATAAATTGATTTGGTTTACAATAACTTCCTCCTTTATAGCAGCGTGAATGAGCACTTAATATAAATTGTGTTTTGTGTAATGTTAATAAGATACATGGCATAGAATTCATCTTCTGAAACTTTACACCAAGTAAGACACTTATTGTTTTATTTGATAGTAAATATGTGTTGTTTAACATTTTGTTGCATCAGACCCTGAATGTTGGTTTGCTGGAGTACTGATCATTTTCTTTTCAACAAAGAAGTTATGTGGTCTTTGGATTCTGTGTTTTCTTCTTATATGCTAGGCAGTTTACAAAAACAAGAAGGCCAAACATAGAACTAATTCAATTTGGGAATGATCTGTAATAACTTAAGGATCCAGGAATTTTTTTGAAGGATTTGTTGGTTTTTTCTGAAGGTCTTCAGTCTCCAAGTGATTTTTGTCTCATACTTTTCTCATCGAACAGACTTACATGACATTTTAAATATGTATTATGTATCCATTAAAAATATTGCTAGCAATTATATAACACAAGATAATTTGGTGTTGATTTGCTGTCCTGTGGGTACATGAGTATGCTGGTACTAAATATTCCTGTATTATATTTTTGGATTTAATCTCATGCCAATCTCAGATCTTCATGGTTCTTCAGATTCAACCTAATGCAAAATGAAGAGCATGTGATGAGAAAAAGGTTAGCCAGTAAAACAACAGATTGCAAATAGAAAAGGATTGATACACACTACAGCCTAGATATAAAAGTGGAGCAGAGCATCCCTCAGAAAAGATCTTTGTGTCGCCTAATGCTGCCATGTATGCATATTAATTTGTATTGATTTATTTGAATGTAATTTCAGTAAGTTACTGTGTGATGGAACCTTCTACCCTACTTTCTCCTGAGAGCTTGCAAAGTTCTTTAGGGAGTTTGTTTCTTCCCCAGCAAGCAGAAGATGATGGCGAGAAATCTGAGCTGCACACCTCCAGATACAAGAACCCCAATCTGGATTGCAGTCTGTTTGAGACACAAGGATGGTATCACATACACCAAGCAGGACAATGCCCCAGTCTAGCACCAGATACATATCTGGCTGACTCAAGTAGGTTCACCTATTTTCTAGTTTGTTTATTTTAACAACCTATTCAAACTCTGTAGGGTAATGAATGACTATTTTTAAGGATTTGCCAATAAAAGATAAATTTCTAATAAATGTATTTATTTTGTTAACTTTATCAATGGTAGCTATGTACAGTGACATTTTTCAAAGTTATAAATCTGGTATTAATAGTTAATTATCTCTACATTTATGAATATGTAGAATTCTTGGGTTTGTCAGTAACATTTGAAATAATGAATGCATGCACTTATTCTGAACTAATGCGCCCTCACTTGAAACACTTTCATCAGTAGTTAAGATTTGTTCAAAAATCTTTTATTCCTTTTTCTCAAATATCTAGCTATTATTTGTATTTCAACCACATTTCAATTTAACAAGACAACAGTAAATTGCTGTTATGTTTTATTAGACCATGTTGTCTATAAAGTGTTCTATTTGAATAGGGACATTTATGATTTCAAGAGTAATTACCATTTTCTTTAGTTCACCTCTCAACATGAATTTATTTGTCTTGGTGTGTAAAATAATGGAAAAAGAGTTACAAATTCATGAAATATGGTAAAGAAAATTGAATGTTATAAAGTTTCATGAAGTAGTATTAGTGTGCGGGGTCCTAAAAGACTCCACACAGTATGAATAGAGCTGAACATAGCTTTCAACACAGACTGTATAGATATTTTCTTAATGAATATTGTAAGGGCAGATGAACACAGTCCTTGTTATGTAGACAAGTAAGATCTGCAAATAACTCTCCCAATTAGGGATTGGTTTTAGGATTTAGTACCTTAAAATTGCAAATTGGACACAAGTGTGTCATAAACACAATAATAAGTCTAGAAAATTTGATATCATACTAACATAGCCTATTGCCTCTTAACTTCAGTGAGCAAATACTCATCATGCTGCACCAAAATTGATGAAAGTCAGGAGACAAAAAATGTGATCTGTAGAAACTTGAGCTCTGTTGAGGCTCGCGCTTAAAACTGTAATCTGGATTTTCTGATTTACTTATTATTATGTATCTTTGCAAATGTATGCCCTATCGGAGTCTTCTTTTTCATTTGATTCCAGTTTACTGCCATGCTGCATCATAGACATGAATTCATCCACTTCCTATTTGATGTACAGAAAAAAATGTGGTTTTATAAGGTCATTCACCTCATTCCTGGCCTACCATAAAAATATACTCTCATGCCCAAATCAGGTCATCTTATCACAGGTACACTCTTACCGTTAGTTCAAAGTAATATAAAAGGAATCAAAAGGCTTTTGACAAGATCAAAGAACAATTTTCAGAACTTTAACTTTCAGATATCTCAGTATGGATAAATTTTGATGTAATAGTAGCATAAGGGGTATCACACATGAAGTACTCTCATTATCAAATAATAGGACATAAAAAGGTATTGTGTTGTTATCGTTCAATAAAATGCAAATTAATAAAATATTTAAATATGTGGTCATATCACTCAAAAATGGTTTTGTTTTGGGGTGTGTTTCATATTTTGTCTGTCACTTAGTCATGTACTTTGATAGCCCCTAAAACAATTAATGACTATTTCTAAAATTGTTTATGTGGGTAGGTTCTGTTCAAAGGAAGATGCTGTGACATTTGTTATAAACCCCCAGTGTCATTTTTGTCCAATAAAAAATGACAGAAATTACTATAATTTGCCTTTAAAATTCAAAAATGTATAATATCTATCTTATAGGTGTTTAGTGGAATACAGAATTCTTTTTTCGACACATAAAACACCTGTTCTACTGTCCTTTATCCCATGCTCAGTGATTTTTTATGTGTAGATTAATTGGTCATTCCACCCCTAATGTGCCAAAGATCATCTAATTACAGATGTCCTATGACGCCTTTCTTCATTCTTGAATTCTAATCTTTGACAACAGTCCTCTGGGCTGTGTGTTAGGTGATATTTGAAGGACAAAGCTGTTGCACACTGTTTTACATACTAGATATAATAGAGACTAGGGATGGGATTGTACCAAAAATGTGTACATTGAGAGGTCACAAATTCAAAACTATGCCTATTTTGGGAGTCTGCATTTTAGTACATAGTACATCCCAACCAAATGTACTATATTTAAATAACAAGGTTTCTACTTGTTAACATCTTTCAGTATCTCATTATGTTCAATGTTATTTCTCCAGGCTTTGTTGTACAGGCAACTCTGATTATATTGTATGTTAATGTAGCATGAGTTTTCATGTTTTTACTGCTTACAGGTGCTGAATCAATCATTTAAGTAAATGCCAAGCAAGAAGTAGATGTGGATATTTCTCAAAATTGAGACCATGAAGTGGCGGAGCAAATGGTAAAGAAGTGATAGAATTACAAAAGAAGAACTGTCTGATGACTAATAGAAATTTGTAAATTCAGAGTAAATTTATTAAAGAAAATGGTGGTAGTTAGACTAATTTATTATCTATAGGATAATGACTTGATGGTGTAATAAAATAATATAGGGGACAGGAAAAGCTGCACAGGTCTGATAAAGTTTTATAGCAATATATGTAATTTCAGGGATTGATCCGAAAAGTCACAAAATCAACTGGTTTGCATTTTAAAGGGTCATCTGATCACTTCCACAAAAGCATCGCAACTTCTTACCATCTCGGCACCGTCTTCTTGTTTAGATACAAAGACCCAACACATTGTTATAATTACAATTTTAAGGTTTCCTTAGCAGGACTAATAGCTTGAATTTTCGACTTGAACAAAAAGCTGGATCAATTCCTGTTTTTAAATTTGGTTCATTAGAATTAAAACATTTACTACAGAGCAAAATCAGGACAAATAAATTGAAAGAATAAGATAAATTGAATATAAATTAAACAATAATCATTGATTTTGACTCTATGTAATTGCAATAAATGGGAATCCACTCATGATTAAAATGTCTTTGAAATGATCATGAAAAATACTTTTTTGAAGGGAAATAATCATAAATGGTTGCATTGTTCATGATTTCATCAATATTTGTCAATTAAAGGGGATTTATTTTGTCTTTGTTCCTCAAAAGAATGTAAGTTTTTGATAAGTATTGGTATGATATATGATAGCAATACAATACAATTTTAAATTTTGAAATTAGAGAAAAAAAATCTGGGTAATTTATACATGCTGTGTTTTTTTCATTTTTTCGTCATCATTGAATGAATAGTAAAGCAATTATTATATCTTTACGTAGGTTTCAAAGTGCAGTAGTAGAAGAGTGACAATAGTAAAACAATGACAATAGTAGAACAGTGACAATAGTAGAACAATGACAATAGTAGAACAGTGACAATAGTAGAACAATGACAATAGTAGAACAATGACAATAGTAGAACAATGACAATATTAGAACAGTGACAATAGTAGAACAATGACAATAGTAGCAAAATGACAACAACCACTGGCGAATTGAGTTTTAGAATAAATTTAGCAATTATTATATCTTTACGTAGGTTTCAAAGTGCAGTAGTAGAAGAGTGACAAGAGTAGAACAATGACAATAGTAGAACAGTGACAATAGTAGAACAATGACAATAGTAGAACAGTGACAATAGTAGAACAATGACAATAGTAGAACAATGACAGTAGTAGAACAATGACAATAGTAGCACAATGACAACAACCACTGGCGAATTGAGTTTTAGAATAAATTTAGCTTTAGTACTACAATTTCAAAAATCTGCTTAAATATTACTATGGTATATAACTGTTAAAACAATTCTTGAACTGTTGAAATAAAATGGATGGAAGTTTAAAATAAAAAATTAAAATGATCTTGGGCCACAGAAAGTCTTCTCTAATTTGGTTGTAGTCAGAAGAGGCATAGCAAAAAATTGATAAAAATATGGTAATGCACTGGAATCTCAAAAAGAGACAGTCCTTAAACCTAACAAAGTCATAACCCAGCAAGTATCCGCTATAATTCAAAGCCAGAACTGAAACTTCATATTCATCAGAAAATACATACAAAGAAAATCACAAAATACACTGAATAAATAGGCTCTCCATACGTAGCTTACACAGGGCAATAGAACAAGCACCTGAAAGTTAGGAATGAAGAAATTTCACTGGTTATGCAAGTGATAAGCTCAGATGCAATTACCTAGCGAAATACATGTGCAGTAAATATAATTCTTTAGTGTCAAACATTTAGTTGATATTATGATTTCTATAGTTTTAAATCGGTTAAATATGTAAATAAAACAGACCAGATTCATAACTGGCTGAACTCAAGGCCTCGCCAGCATTAAAATTCTGTTCTAAGAAAAAGCTGACAAGGACAGGGGTGTTAATGCTCTTAAAGTGGTCTAACATGCAGATCAATGTGAAACAACAAAGATACCTGTAAGAGGAGATTTGCAAAATAAATCCTGGAAACTTCCATGTCCATGATGGCATCAATGGAGGTCCCTCCTGTGGTCCCAAAATAACATGTTTCAATAATTGCAGATCAAAGGGAGGATTATAAAATCAAGGAGACCTAAGACTTATTGAAAAAACTATAAAATAACATAAAGGTCCAAATAACATAAAGGTCCAAACCTAGACTAAACCTAGACCATGTTAAAATAATATGATGGAATGTTGTTGTGATAATAACCCAAGAAACTTACTGAATAATTTTTCAGTAACATTTCCTTCTGTGGCACTAACATTTTTCCATAACACCAGGTTAAGTGTAGTACCCTGTTTTTCCTCCATGTATTTTTAGTGGCAGATATATCCAAACAGAATCATGTAATGAAATCTTCATCAGATTGCACATTTGCCTTAACAGAACAGGGCATTTGAAAATAGTTTTCAACTGCTTTTAACTGTAATACAACCGCCTATTAATTGGAAGATAATAATTATTGGACTATTTTACCTTTTCCAGGTAAGCAGTACAGATTTTTGCATTTATTTCAATGGAAATCTGTCTCTTTGCATTACCTAGTCCTTGTTTAGTTTTCTGACTGAATCAGATCTGACAAAAAGCTAGCTAATCGAAGTAGTTTCACAAAACAAAGAGAGCTGATTTCCAAACTACATATAAGATAATTTTGGATTTAAGTGTGGATTAAGAATATTTCATGCATGGTAATAGGGGTTAGATAATTAGACAATAACTTTTGTTGAAAGAAAGAGTACATATATGCCACGTAAAACATTTAAATTTAGTTTAACGGTGAAATGATTTTCATTTTGTACAAAGCATAGCAGTTATCAAATATCATTTAATAATTATTTGTTCGGAAGTTTTGACAATATATTGATATTTGCATAAACTTTTAAAAATATATCACCTTGTCAAGATTTAATATCTCAGTGAATATATATAACATGCACAGATGTAATACTAATTAAATTAAAAAAAACAATGCTGCCACTGGGCAAAAATGATGCATATACTTTTTTGGAAATGAAGGAAATGTATGCAAATTATTACAATATTTCAAACCAATTAATTATGGTCTGTGTATAACTTGCCAAGTGTTTAGAACAGGGGTGCCCAGAAAATTGGGTCAGAAGAAGGATAATTAAAGGCTAGATCAACTAAATAATTTTTGGCAATTATAATAAGTGTATGTACATACTCCAGGTTCCCCCATGAGTGTAATAAACAGACTTACCATTAAATTAGTCGTCCATATGCTTAAATTAATCTGGGTTCCATGTTTCCATCCAGTTTGATGTCTTAAACAATTACTGAGTCAGTTTTATGCATATCCCATTGTTGAATCTGTACTCAATACTGTAAAAATATAGCAGGCCGTATTGTCATGATATGACAATTTCAGTATCTATCAGTCATAATTTTACACGCTCAATTTGTCATACAAGTTCGGTGCAAAATAAAATAAATAAAATTATATACCTCCAACAGAAAATTCTTTTTATACTTATTTTATCTTCCACACCAAAACTTATATCCAGCTTACCTTGTGTATTTTTATACACCACCTGGCAAGCTTCATTTTTACACACCACTGGCCACAAAATCCACTATTTTAGCTTATTTCAGTCAGAATGTTAAAGGGATGACGGTGGACTTTGAGCTATTATTATGGTGGTGTGTCCTTATTTTGTTGCATTTAGGCTATCTTTTATTTGAGTCAAACAACTTTTCTTCCCGAAAAGAGAAATTAACTTTAACATTGAACTTATGCTGTCTGCAAATTGACTCAACAAAGTTCTTTCATCAAAAACAGACAGTCTGCAATTTACCTTACTGGAGAGTCAACTAAGAAGGAAATTGAATGGTAAAGAAGATATAAAGATTGGAAGCAAATGTTTATTTACAACAGCTTACTCACAATAAAAATCAAATCAATAAAACTTTACTTAAACGGCTTTCTATGGGTTATTCCAATGAATGCCATTTTGCCATTCATGTCTGCATTCGAATGTGTATCATATTTTACATGACTGTAACTTTAATGCATACATAAATTTACGAATATTGCTGATGACAACTGTGGATGTTATATAGGATTAGTAACTATATTCTTAATAAATAAGTAAATATAAAAAGAATATCATCCAACAATGCCCTATCAAATCTTCACATTTGTGATTAACCCTTCAATGGAACTATTTCTGTGATCATTTTACTTGTAACAATAAATTAACATTATTGGATGTTCCAAATTTTGGATACATTTCCACATTAGAAGCCATTTTTGAAGGTTAGTCTTTGCTTTGATTTATGTCTATCTCCTAACCAACAGTGCCTTCAACTTCACATCAAGTTATTCTACTTTACTCAAATTTTGGAGTTTAAGAATATATTGTTGCAGTGTCTAACCTTATACCCTCTTTTATTTCATTGCTTGTTCATTCTCGAAGACTACCATCCCTAAGTATGATATGGCTTTAAGCAATGCTCATTCAAAACAGGTGGATATACTATGTACGTTAAGCTGAGGTAAATAATGATTAAACTGCTCTACATTTATTAGTCCACTACCATCTTTGTCACTGATTTCAACATTTAGTTGTATAACCACAACCTAAAAAGATTTTAAAGTAGTAATTTCCATGGTTCCTTTGTGTAAATTATCTTAAATTTTGTTCTTATCAATTTGTAAATACAACATATACACTTGGTTCAATGGCTGTTTCCCCATGGTTCGATAATGAGCATTCACTATTCAGAAAAATACTAAAGTACATTTATAAGTTCTACATTTATAACAAATGTAACGTGAAGTGCAACAAAAATGGAATACTTCCTCTTTGGTATCTGAAACAAAACACAGTCACATTTGTAAGTCATTAATTTTCACATTTGTACAGACAATATTCCCATGCTATACTCTATATGTTTTCTATTATCTTACACTGTTTATTAGATCACATTAATATGCATAAACTTTAAAAAGCAACCAATATTTATATAACGCCACTGTTACTAACATGTCTGACCATTTTACATTATTGATTTCTAACACAGGTTTAGTAGTGAGTGCATATACAGGTTTTAATATAGCCACGCATAAGTCTCAGGTATCTTTGCAATAAAGAATATTGCTTTATTAATTTATTAGTGTACTTTTACATGTACTGGGTTTTATATTATGACACTGTATAAACGTTTAATTGTATATCCTGCAATATATCAGTGGCTCATGCCAGCCCCCAATCGTCCCCAAAGACAGTAAAACACCAGATGGGTTTTAAAAATCTATTCTACTGCTTTTTGTTTTATGCACATAATATATTTTAAAAATTTAAAATATTTAATTTCTGTTACTTCTGCCCATGGCTGGGAATCCAGGCTTGCACCATCTCCAATATAAAACAAAGGAATTTGATTTAATAAATGATGAAGTGTGACCCTGAACAGGATGGAAAGGTCACAGAATTTCCATAAGGTCAATGTAAGGTCAAGCAATTTGCTATGACCTTGGAAAGGACAAAAGGTTAAAGTGAGAACCTGAAGAGATGAAGATTGTAACCTGCACAAGGCAGGTAAGGTGAGGTGGTGCAAGCCGAGAAAGTTTCTCACTGTGTTAATAAATATGATAAGGTGGAGGAAATTAAAGATGTGGTATGTACACCACTAGAATTTAAAACATGGACAATTAACAATGTAGTTTACAGTATGAGGTAATTTTATATGAAATTTAGAAAGTATGTAGGCACCCAAACCCCAAGTAGGATCATAGACGTAGAGCAGACTGAAAAGCAGAGGAAACTGGGGAAGTTAGGGAAGGGGAGGAGGACAGATACGACCAAATGGCATCAGACCTCCAGGTCCCATGCTTCATTATATGCTCCAGTGGTACGCCTTGCTTGAAGGCCCAAGATGCTCCTGCCCGCTTAAAAGCATGGAATGTAAGGGGTGGTGAAATATCCAATGCAATGGAAACTTTCTTCAAGTGTTTTCTGACAACTGAATCCGTGAGGGGGACCCATTGGGGGGGGAGGCAAAATAAACAGTGGATCATTCGGTTTAACTGGGATTGTTTTAGTCATGGTGGTAATTGCTGCAATAGGACACAAGGGGGAGGCCCCCAGATTGGGAAGGGGAATGGTCTGGGTGGTCTTACGGTCTTAAAGAATATTGCTTTATTAATTTATTAGTGTACTTTTACATGTACTGGGTTTTATATTATGACACTGTATAAACGTTTAATTGTATATCCTGCAATATATCAGTGGCTCATGCATACCAACCCTTTTTCTCAATGTTTGAACAAAAAATGTTTTTGATCCAATTTCAGCCATAACCATGGTTAATAATGGTATTGTATTGATATTCAGGCAATCTCAGTGTATAAGTACCAGAAAGATTATACTCCATTTGGTTCAGTTGTTGAAACTCATGTCCCACTAGTAGAATTAATAGTGGTGAGTCAGGAAGAACTTCAAGACCTAATAATTTTAAAGTTTAATTTAGGTGTTGACTATCGACCATAGAGTTGACCTAACTTTTGTAACTTTCTTATGCTCATATTAAAATGTACAGAAATCACAAAATTCTAGATTTTTGTTTTACTTGTTTTGGTCTTTCTAACCTCCATAACTTTTCAACAGGATATTATTCACAACAGCGGGATTACAGCATAATTGGTGTCTGACGAGAGACAAATTCTGTTATTTTTCTGTCATTTTTCTTTTCCCAATTACTTTGCCGAAAATGGTCACGAAGAGAAAGTGTCCAGTACTGATTAGTATTGGACATATCAGTCAATGGTGAAAACCTGCAAGTGGGGTTTGCATAATGTTAACCAGGTTCATGGTACTGCAATTTACTTCCAGATATACAACACCTAGCAACACACTAATTACTTTATGTGATAGCAAATTTATAGTTTTAAAGGAATATTTTAGGAATCTGAACTTTTTGTTTGGTAGTTCTTCAAAGTGAAGTAACTCACACTCTTGCTAAATTATTAAATATTTTGGGGCATTTTTCTCCAGTCTTTGACAGGTTTTCTGCAATAATTTGCAGGAATAGTAGTACCTTGGTAGCTGTTTTTCCTAAGCATGTCACAGCTTTTCTTAATTATTCGTATAGCTTTTTTTAAAATTTGATAATCTCTTTTACCAATTTTTCCTCCATCAAACAGGTTACGTGGTTATTAGATTCTGTTCACTTATTTTTTAAAGCTTGTTATTGCAGAAAAATAATGCTGCAATTACATCAAAGTTTTTGGTAGGTTGGTAAAGTAATTTTATTTTGGGAATGTTGTTAAATCAGGATTCAGAATCTTTAGAATGAATTTTGGGCTTTGCTCAAGCTTTGCCAGTGCTATTGTGTCTTATATTTCCTATTGGGCAGTCAAAACAATTTGGGGGGTTACATACCATTCAACAGCCAGGGTCATTTTGGGACAGACCCTTAGTATTGTCACTTGGTGGCAGCTTATAATTAGATGCCAAACTTGTTAACCCACGAAGCTACAAATGACCTTCCATTGGACAGGCATACCTGGCATATTACACATGGGTAACATACAGCTATTACAAGCAACTGGACAACAAAGGGCAATTTTATGTTGATTTTCAACCCTGTGGTACTTCAGAATGCTGGTGCTCAATATTACTTAATTCAATTACTAATTACTAAATTGCTGTCATCACTCATATGTAATAATACCAGTTGTTAAATAAATCTTGTTTGTTTTTGGACCCAAGGTTGTTTTCACTAAAATTTTACGCCTGGTTTCTGGCTCCAAGTTAACACTTTTGTCTCAAATTTTTGAAATATTTTAGTTGAGCCCATGGGATCAGACTGCACCAATAGTCTTATTCTCAGCTTAGATATAGCCACTTGCTCAGGGACTCAAATATGACTGCTATAATTGTTTCCCCATTTGAAATTTGAAATGGGTTCAAATAAGGTACCTGTATATAAAACAACCCCCTAAAGTAGTCTTTGCTTGATTATGTGCATTACAAGGATTCCCTTTGCAAAGTTGCATTTTGCGAGACACAAAATGTGTCAAACAAGGAATGTATATGTGATAAGTACAATATTTAGACCTGCACTAAAGGGTCACATAACAGCGAAAACCGCTGTGGTTATAAGCTTGATTTCAACTGATACCCAACCTGAAAAACCGTTTGAAATTAAAACTTAGCTGAGGCAAAAGGCTGACATTCGAGTCAGTGGCTCAGCCTGAGACCGGGCAAAATCTGAGAATTTTTAGGACTTTTTCCAGTATTTTGCTAGATATGTCAACTATGAACACATGTGCAATGTAAAATATTTAACACCAAAAATATCAGACTTTATTTTGTGAGTTGATCCATTTTCATAAAATATATTTGGTGCAGTGTTGCCCTTCAGGCACATAATATTCAGTAGTCACCCAGATCGTCAATATCTTACTGTTCCTCCTTTCCGCCCATCAGTCTTTAAGTCTGTCAAACATTTTGATCACAGCTTTGCCTTTGATGCTCCTAGGATCTGGAATGAACTCCCTCATGATGTGCGCAGTGCAGCATCAGTTGACTCCTTCAGAAAGAAGCTTAGGACTTATTTGTTTGCAAAAGCCTATCCGCCATAGCCTCCCTTGTTACCTTGTGTCTCCTTGGTACAACCTTGCTATATCCCCCGGATTAATGTTAACTGCCTGAGATGGAGATTAAGCGCTATAAAAGTCCACATTAGATTAGATTAGAATTTGCAAATGGCAGAATTAAATAGTATTGTTTCATAATGTGAAATAGGTTAACCAATAGAATTAAAGTGTCAGATACCAGCCTCCATTTTGGGACCTCAAGTGTTCATAGTTACACTTGGCAATAGTAGAGAAACATTAAATGTTGTAGATACATAGTTGTAGATAACATACAAGGATCCTATTTTATAGTGTAATGCTATTACATAATAATTGAATAAAATTTGTCTTAAAGAAAAAGGTGTGCATCAGCTTGTGTGTTGTAGATCTTCTGCTATTGCTGAAAAATAAGAGTTTGAATGTAATTGTCAAAAAAATATTATTATTAGAAATTGTACTGTGTATAAATATATAACACATATGGAATTGATATTAATAATTTATTTATTGAAGTACCATCCAAAATTTCACTGATCATGACAAAAAAAAACAGATTATTATACTGGTAACCTGAAAAAGCTGAAAAACCAAACCGAGTAAAGGCTACTGTAGGCAATACCAGTCCCTTTATTACAAAAGGTGAATGGTTACCCACCTTAAATCACTTAAATACTATAGCCTGGAATTGAAAAAAAGTGTAGGGGCCTACCCCAGGAATGACATCTGTGGCACTTTGTGCCACCACACAAAAATATCAAAGTAAATATTTATTTTCTTGAATGTTGTTTCAGTGCATTTCTTCATGATGGAGCCTTGTACCTTGCGTTCTTGTGAGAATTTGCAAAGCTCTCAATGGAGTTTGCTGCTACCCCAACAAGCACAAGATAATGGAGACAATTCTGAACTCCACACCTCCAGATACATGGCCTCTGATCCAGATTGCAGCCTGGTAGAGACACAAGAACCACATCACATACACCAAATTGGACAATGTCCTGGTCTGGCAGCTGATACATATCTGGATGGTAGGTAGGTAGGTTTAGCTATCTTCTGCTTAAAATTTTTGATACTACTGTTGACCTGTGATATTGTCCCAGTCAATTCCTTTGGGTGGTATCATTTCTCTAGCTTTGAAGGAGTAGGTTA
Source organism: Sabellastarte sp. h YS-2021 (assembly GCA_964017235.1). Taxonomy (NCBI): domain Eukaryota; kingdom Metazoa; phylum Annelida; class Polychaeta; order Sabellida; family Sabellidae; genus Sabellastarte; species Sabellastarte sp. h YS-2021. The sequence continues at coordinate 148,466,464 of OZ024931.1, forward strand.
GAAGACAACTTTGTATTTTAGCTGTATACATGTTTTATAACTGAGAAGTTTTCAGTTTAGGCATATCAGATTTGAGAAGGCACCAATAGTATTTGTTTGAACTTGGAATATGGGAAGTATTCAGCCCACAATGCATAGATATTTTCTATATGGGTTGTTGTAACAGCAGATTAAATCAGTACTTACTAAGTTTCAAAATTCCATGTCATCACCTCTAAAGTTGATGTTGCATATTCAGGTACATGTTATGATTGGTTACTGTTTGGAAATTCTCTGCATGTCTGCTTTGTGGGAAATGGGTTGATATTGAAAGTAATCATGGATCATACAATAAAAGCATTTGAAAAACAACAACAGTTTGTCATGTCAATCATTTGCAAAGCCAGACAGTACTGTCCGCTATTATCTGACAAGACAATGCTGTGTCTTATTTAGCATTTACCTACTGACACCTTTTTCAATACTTTAGCAACATAAAATCTCTTGAGACCCCATTAAATTCGCTGGTCATGTAGTGTACACAACATTTTTAAATAGAATCTGATAAACTACAATAAACTGCATTGAATATAGTATTTGTAGCTCCATTTCGTTAGTCTAATCTATGAAATTTAATTGCTAAGACACTTTGATTTCAAAGAGCTAATTATATTAGTGGTAAAACACATCCAGCCAAGTTTGACCATTAAATTTTATTTCTCAGTTAATTCCATTTACCTGCCATACTGCCAATTACTATTGGAAAGTGCCTCATTCAAATGATGCAACCAAAATCAAAGTTATTCAAACAGAGATCAAAAGTAGAAAAAACCATTTGAAGATGTAAACATTAAAATGTTTTGTCATCAGTATATCAATAAAAATTTTTGACAAGATTCAGAAAACAGCTTTTTCAAACTTTAACTTTGAGATACCTCAGTCTGTATGAAGTTGGATGCAATGGCAACTAATGAAATTTCAAGCATGTTCTGACTTAACCTCTTTATTAACCAATCTTCTAACAAGATTGTACTGTTTTCTTTCACCAAAATGCCAATATGTTAATAAGCACAGCGAAATTAAATGAAGCTTTTACTCATCTCATGCTAAAATGGGTCACGTTTATGGGTTTCTTTGTTTGTCTCTATCTGTTCACAAGAAATTCCTCCCCCAAAACCCATGAATTAATCTTTCTAAGATTGTTTATGTTCATAGGGCCTGATTATAACAAGGAGTTATTTCGTTGAAAAAGATCCAAAGCATACTCCACCTTGCACTTGAATAGAAATCTCAGGTGTCAGTTTGGGAAACTTGATACTGACTTTGTATTGTATACAATTTTGACCCATAAAACACCTGCTGTATTTTCATGACTTTCTCTCATTTTCACCTTCACAGTAATTTTTTTAAATATAATCATGTCATCATGTCACCCCCAAAGGGGCTAGAATGAATCCTATTGTAGATGTATCATGACCAATCTTTTCAGTCTTGGAGCCTAATATTTGACAAAGAGCAAAGTGTCCTCTGGGTAATGTGTTAGGTGATATTTGAATTTAAAAGCTAGTACACACTATTATTACAACAAAAATATAATACATATGGTAGGGAACAATTTCCAATTTGCATGTTGTATGTAGTTTAAAAATGGACGAGTGGATACAGCAATTTCAAGCTCATTTGAAGCTCAACCCTACTAAGTCTGACCTAAACAGGACAAATTAACGTACATTGTCGAACATACGCATATGAGTCAGTTCTGATTCCACTGAAATAACTAAAATCATGACAAAAAATATCATATATTCCAGTAATCATTCAAATAATAATTGTAAGCCTTTGGCATTGTTATTTCTAACTATCAATGTCTTTAAATATTAAACCAGTTATGCATTCCATAGTTGAAGAATCAAGTCAACCAGATTGAAAAATGAGTTTTAAGTACACATAAAATCTACAGTCACTAAACTAGGATGCAAGGCTGTGAAAAATTTGATAATACTTTTGATAAATGAATTACAAAAATGGATATTAACCTAAAATTTGAACATCACCAATAGTGACATAAGGTCAACAAATAATACAGATTAAATTTTCAAAGAGTGCATTGGTAACATGTCTTGTTTCAACAGCCCAAGTTCTACTTCCTAAACAGGCAACGGCATATATCTCTATGATAAGTTTGCGAGAACACACATTTGTAATAAGAGATTAGTATAATAATGATATATGTCGCAAACTTTGGTTTGCAATACATATCTGGGGGATACAATTTATGAAGGCCCACTTTATCATATGTTTTGTACATCAACACAACTTTTAGAGGTACAGTCTCTGAAGTCAGACAGGATTAAAACAGGGCCAAAGTTCACCAGCTGCTTTTATCTATCTTTGATAATAAGTTGCATACATTTTGCATCTTTTTTTATTTTTAATAGATGCAGAATCAACCACTAAAGTGGGTAAAAATGGAATGGGTAGATCAGGAACAGAATGGAGACCAGGAGGCAAAGGAAGAGTCGACAAAATAATGGACAGACAATGACAAAGAGGATGAGATATTTGTAGGTTTAAGTTACTTGGAAAGATTTAATTTTAAAAACTTGATGTCATTTATTATTACTAGCTGAGCATGTATTACTAGGAGATTATCAATGCAGAATTGAGTCTTTGAAAACACAGTATTTTATTGCCAGCCGGTCCGTGGTCCAATAATAGTACAATAATGTGATTTTGTAGGGCATTATAGGTTTTTACAGGCATGCCATGATTCATTACAGTCCGAGGGCCGTTAAGCCCGAGGGCAGTAATGATTCATGCCGTGTCTGTAAAAACCTATAATGCCTGTGCAAAATCACACTAATACTATTATTATCAGATCTGCATTTGTCATTATTTATTCACCTAAATTCTCATAAATGGTATTATTTTTAACATTTTCTTGCATAACTGTAGTACTTCAAAGGAAACCATATATTTTTATTCAATTTTTTATCTGTAACTGTAAAAATGCACAAAATAGTTTTTAACTTAAACTTTTATACTTCAACAGTAGATAGCCTATTTTTAATGTTAAAACCCTTTTTAAAAGATTGCTTAAAAAAGCTGAATGCAAAAAAAAAATAAAAAAAATAATAAACTGTCTTGCTGGGATTTGAACCCCAACATCATGATTAAAATATTGAGCACTTTACACTCATGTCCTCAAAGTTTCATGAACTCTGACTTTACACTCATGTCCTCAAAGTTTCATGAACTCTGAACCTGTAAACTGTTATTTATTCCTTCATCAGTAATGCACTCATTCAAGACATTCTTTTTTCTAACAATTTTTCATTTCTTAACTTTAACTCATACCATTTGTACTCATACCATTGTAAAAATGCTTGTAAAAACTCATAGCGCATTAGAAACACTCAGGCTTTGCCTTTATGTTACTAATATCGCTATTCGTTGTAAAACCCTGCATAACCCCACGCTAGTCCTGTGTTATTTCTACAACACTACAACAAATAATTGGTGACGTCAGAGATCCCAGTCAATAATCCTCATTATTGGACCACGGACCAGCTAGCAATAAAATACTGTGTTTTAAAAGACTCGATTCTGCACTGCTAATCTACTGATAACGCACGCTCAGCTAATAATAATTTTGAAGAATTGCCAGTGTTTTCTTGATATCTTACTCACTTGTATAATATTGTCATCTTAATTTGTGATTTTTTGTTTATTTTATTCAGGAGGTTTTTCATATTGCATATTCTGTTATTTATACAGGGTATATATGTTTTAACGTTTTTTTACTGTTAGTATCTACCATTTTGTGTATACAACAAGCAAAATAAGTGAATATTTAAATCAAGAAAGCAATAAAGTGTGTGATGTTATATGCATGCCAAGGGGCCTTTGTGAATATATAAACTGCAGTCATCAGTTTAAAATATCTCTGTCTTTTTTGATGGATATCAATGCAAGATAGACAAGAAGGATTTCTGAAAAGAATTGTTTTTAATTCTTATTATGATACAACAATACATTTGTTGATTAGATTATTTTTAGAAATATTTACCAAATACGAAAACTTATTTTTTGGCAAAATTGGCAAAATATCTTCATAGTAAGGGGCTATCAGGACTTTAGTTTTGCAGCATTGTACATAATATCAATCACTTGAAACTGGTGCTAAAACTAAAGTGACTTCCTTAATTAGAAACTACTTTAAGTTTTTATGAAAGTTTGTTAGCTCATATGTTGCAATGCCATTTGCTCAAATGAAAATATTTTTCATGTGTGGTGCATCAGAGATTGTTATGACAAGGTGTATTAAATGCAGCATCATATTAATGCTGAATTATTATATTTGATTATACATTTTCCACTGCACTAAGCTGACTTGATAGAATGATTCAACTATGCAATGTACTTTAAGTTCTCACAAGAAAAAATGCCGTTGGTTGACAGTTTACAGTATAGAACCTTGCCTAACTTGACTAGCTTCCATTGTCCTTCTAACTACTTGTCACAACGTAAACTAAAAGGTACGACCATGACATAAAACACTAAATGTAAAAAATCACTAAAAGTGCTACTTACAAATTGTATTGTATTGTGTATTTATACTCAGCACAATATGTCCATATACTACAGGACTCAAAGGGCTATTTAACTCATCCGACTGCACAGGTATAGGCCCAACTCATAAGTGACTGACATTTTCCATTATTATTATTATTATGTATTTATACTCAGCGCAATATCTCCATATACTACAGGACTCAAAGCGCTATGTAACCAATCCGACTGTACAGGTACAGCCCCAACTCACAAGTAACTGACATTCCCCTAACTGGAAGATAGAGGCTCAAGGATGACCATTTATCAACATCCTTGAGGTTCTTTAACCTGCCACTGGGGATAGCACCCAATGACAGAGGACCGCCATTTTAAGTGGTCATCCGAGCCACTATGTATCTGCCTGTACCTGGGATTGAACCCACGTCCTCTGAGTTCCTAGACAAGTGTGTTACCCGCTAGGCCACAGTGGCAGATCATTCCATAACTGAAAGATAGAGGGTAAAGGATGACCATTTATCAGCGTACTTGATTTTCTTTAGCCTGCCACTGGGGATAGGACCCAATGACAGAGGACTGACATTTTCATTGGTTATCCAAGTCATTATGTATCTGCCTGTACCCGGCTTTGAACCCATGTCCTCTGAGTTCCTAGACAAGTGTGTTACTCACTAGGCCACATTTGCATATGTCAAACAAAAATTTGATTTGCAATGTTTTAAATATTGTAAATAAGACAAAGGATCCAGGTTCCTTATAAATTAACTTTTAATCTTGATAGGAAGTCATCACAGTTGTATTTACAGTTCCTTTGAATATCCTTATAAGACCTGCATTCATTCTAATCTTTATTACTGCTTGTCAAAATCCATGATAAAACTGTGATACATTTTTTGTTATTTCATGTTGCATTTGTCTTAGTGAATCTTGGTGAACGTTTTAATGTCACTGCAGTTTCTTGTTGTTTATTTTTTACTCATTTTATACATATGCAGTATGTTGTTCTGTTTGTATTTAAAGCTGTTAATAAATGTACACAATGTTCACATCTTTTAATATGTTTTATCTGTTTTCATATTTTACAAAAATTGAAATTTATTAACTGTTTACGGTCTTAATACTCTTATAAAATTTGAAATTTACTCATTGATCGAGATTTCGTAAACAGATTGCATGATGACAAAGTTCAACTGTATCAGCAAATCTGATTGGCCAATCAAGCAAGCAAAGTCAAATAGATGAAACAGCCTGTTTTTCTCAACAAGATGTGAATACTGATAGCATGTATAATATTTAAAAAGTTTCTCAGGTTAGAATAGGAATAACCAATTATGATCTTAAATTAAAAAGAGATCATAAATAGATCATGATCTTAATATCGCTATTTCTTGTAAAATCTTTTATAACCATCCCCCCTTCATCATTGGTTATTTCTATATTAACCTTTTGAGAGAGCTCACTTGACACAATGCCAAGCAGGCGATAAAACAAGAGCGGCTTAACAGGTGTTGCTTCTCTGACATTTGCATATTCTTTCCCCATTTTATGTTAGCTAAGATGGTTCGATTCTTACGTCAGAACCTTGTGATTTTCATTGTCAACATCCTACTAGGAAACCCTATTACAGGTATAATGATTTTCATCAAATATAATCATTTTCCCAATTATAACTGAAATGAACAATTTGCGTATGCTGATTTTCATGCTGTGGCTCTGGTAATCAGTTACATCAACACATGCATGTCATCGGTTTATATTCATTGATGGGTGGTCCCAATTTATCAATTACCTCCGTCATTCGCTTGAAGGCATCATAGTCTTGCAAGGTGGGGCCCATTATTCAACTGAAGTGTTATCTGTGAATTTGGACATCCTAGCTTTGTATTTGTGGATATCAACTTGACTCTGTGTGTGATTTTTTCCCTGTTTCTTTTGTTTCTTATGCTGTTTGAGTCTGAGTCAAACTCAATGATCTTGAAATCAATGACTGCCTGTCTAATATGACAGTGCTTGGACCTAACTTCGAACCTCTGTTAAAAAGTAATTCCTGTTGGCATATGGTAGCAGTGCTTCCTGTCCTTGTGATTTCGGTACGATTATCTCTTCTCTCAAATGTGGGTGTCATAACTGTATGGCCCCAAGTCGCCAGCCACACTAGTCAACAGCATTTATAATTTTTTTCCAATACTACTGATAGAGTCACTTTCTTACTTTTTTATGCTTCTGTTGATATGGTGACAGGTAAAAGTGATCTTGCTCATGGATCTCTTTCCTTTCAGTTGCTCCCACTACTACAGTTTTCTCTTCATAGGTCATTTGATTCAGTTCCCCACTGAATAAAAGGGGGCTCGGTGGTGTAGGGGTTAGAGTTCTTGCCTCCAACCTCTGAGGCTGCTGGTTGGAATCTCGGGCCGGGCGCTTCATGTTGGAAAGTTGGTAGTTACTTGCCGATGCCCGATGGTTTACAGTGCAGTATGCACTGGTTTCCTCCACCCGTAAAACTACCCATTGCAATATGACCCTGGCTGTTGAACGCGACGTAAAACAACAAATAAATAAACCCACTGAATAAAAGTATTTCACATGATTTAATATCTTTAGTATAATTTATTTCTTCTTGTTCACCATCCAAGTTATAAATACCACACCAAGCAGCAACACACAATAAAACTCATACTGCACACTGTGACCAATTCAATGCCTGTCCAAATGAAATTGCAAATTTCATACCATATGCTTACTAGGTAGCAGTTTAAAACCTTTATATATCACAAGCATTTCTTGGTGTCTGTTTATTTTGGGATATTGTTATTATAGGAATAAAAGACATATTCGAGTGCTTTATGATGGTTTTAAACTATCGAGCGGCTGAATATTAAAGTCACGAAGCCCAAAGGGCTGAGTGCTTTAATACAGCCGATCAATAGTTTAAAACCATCATAAAGCACGACAATTTGTGTTTTATTCCTATTCTAAAATGGTTATATTAGTTGCAAATAAGAGGTAAACATTATGAAAATTCAAAACAAATCCAATGCCATGTTGGCTGTTCCATCAAAGAAACATATCTAGCGATAGCTAAGGTTTAAAAAATAAGTATTTTTGTCACTCTATTTTCATAGAAAGTGTTATTAAAATATTAAAGGGACTGTAACTGTAGATGCTTTCAATTCGTTGTAATTTTTAAAGCGATATGCTATTTATTAAAATCAAGCAAGAAATGATAATTTTATGAATATTTTAACTGCGAGACGTTTGTTTACATTTGTACATGAAGAGATAATGTACGCAAAATTCAACAGCGTTGCTTTATTTACTGTTCTATATTCGCAGTTCAAGCATTGCGCAGAAGACGTGTCCAAGGTCACTGCGCAGCCTACCATTTTAGAATATGCAATAGAAGACCTAAGTAAGCATTTTATATTCCAGAATATTATTCCTGGAAGTGGACTTACAGTATAATGACCTGTAATATCTTTTTTCTTCATTTAAGATCTGATTTACAGCCACAATTTTAGCGTTTTGTGTTTTGAGAGACCTTATATTTTCAATATCATTCCTCTAATTTTTAATCATTGTACACATTTCTAAGTGTGTGTTTTTTGGAGGTATTCACTAGTAATACTGCATATCAATTTAGTTGATTAGCTACTAGAACTAGTGGGTGAGGAAAATGGCCAAGGGTCAGATGTAAATAAGTTTATTTTAAGATCTGTGATGTGGTGATCATATCCATTCATCTCATAATAGTCTGAAAATAAAAAATACCAAAACGTAAATTTAAATTATATTGAAAAAATTCATTGAGGAAGTATTTAAAATTAATATGATCCATTTCAAATTTTATAATATAGTAAAAGTTATCAGTGATAAATTCATATTAAAATTAAAAGTGGATATTCATGCCTACATTAAAATATTTGCCTATGCCAAGCAATTATGTTTATTTAAATTGATGGGTTTATGCTATAAGTTAAAAAAACAAACGAAAAATATATTGTGTTGTTCTTTCATTTAGCTTCTTTCTTCAACTGTATCTTTATATTGATAAAATAAAATATTCTAAAATGGTACGGGCAGTGACCTTAGACAAGCATTTGCGCAATGCTGGAATCGCAAATATAGAAAGGTAAATAAAATAACGCTGCTGAATTGTGCATACAAATGTAAACAAATGACTCGAGGTTAAAATATTTGGAAAATTGTTATTTCTATCGCTATGTATGTTTCATTGATGTTTTGAATTTGGCATAATAGTTACCCCTTATTTTCAACAAACTATCAATTAAACCATTTTAGAATAGGAATAAAAGACATATGCGAGTGCTTTATGATGGTTTTAAACTATCCATCTGCTATATTAAAGCACTCAGTCCTAGGTCTAAAGTGTGTCCTGGAAGATGGGTAGAAGAATTTATTTGTTGTGTTAAATAGTAGGAATCAACCACTGACTCAAATTCTGAAACCAAGATCGACACAGGATCAACATAAACATTAAAGTCACCACATCAAGCTTAAGCAGGCGTTAAAGAAGAAATAAAACCCACACATGGCATCTTCCAGAAACAAGTGAACGGGAAACAGTAGGTTTAAATGATGATAACTTTTGTATTGGTTCAAAGTTTTTTCATTGAAACACCCTTTTTGTTGAATCTTGGTGTGTGAATCAAGGTAACATGCTCAGGTCAACTGTTGTAGGAAAGATAGTGAAATATGAAGACATAATATGGCTGTCAGACGAAAAACATCAAATCTGCCACTTTTTACACGGTTGGTAAAAGTTGACCATTATTTCTAATGGAACAGCAATTTACAAAAAAAATAGGCTTTAGTGGTTTTGGGTTTATTGCCACAACCCCGGACAACAAGATCACACTCAGTTGGCTAAGTAAAGCCTTCTAAAAGGTAACTCAATTCTGTGCATAAAATCATACAAGGCAAGTTTTGGATGATGGTGTATGCAGGAATGGGAAACACTATATCTGTGACCATCATAGAGAACTTGCAACTGAAATGGTGATGTGTTATGGTATATAAACAGCCCAACCCGGGCCTCAGAAAAAAACTTGGGAAACCACATTATACGAGAATTCCTAGTTCAAATTCACCCATCGGACACAATAAGTGACTAAACTTCTGACTTTCTTTTAAATACAAATGAGCTGATATGAATATGTAGCTCCAGTGAGATGGCTGATTATACCCGATACTTGGTAATGTACAAAAACAACCAAAACAACCAACAATATGATAAAAATTATTTGTATGAGTCACAAGTATTATAAATGTATTAATTGGAAGCTAAAAGTACTTTGGAAACTTATGCTGCTTTATAATAAATTTTCTCATTGATGTTGTGAAATCTGGATATTTGAAAACGTGTCTGTTGGTGAACTACCAAATAAAGAAATTATAGGTTTTAGGTCTTTTTGAAGGATAAAATACTTCATTGAAATTTTCAGATCAAGAAAATCCAATTTTAGAAAGTTGATGACACGACAGATCACGGTGCTTTACCGGGAGATTTTTGAATTGGGGATAAACACCAACTTTGACTTTAACTTTAATTGCAGTTTTATTTTTTTTTTAGATTTTGATTGCATTAATATACCTTACCTAACAGACGATAGCTATTGTCCGGCGCCAGCCAGTCCCACCAAACACCAGAAAAAGACGTCCTGAATTTCACCTCCGGCAGGACTGGTACACGCCAATCCACTCGCCAGGTGGCCTAGTTCCTGCTTCATTTGCTAGAGGCATCATAGCTTCTTTTTCCTTTGGCGCGATTTGAAAAGTTGTGGTGTTTGCTAACAATCTTTAATTTGTGGATATTTTCATTATTCTTATTTGTGTTTTATATAAGTTTTGCCATTTTGTTAAACAATCATAATGGTATCTCCTGGTCAGCAGAAAGGGGCCTGCGGTCATATAATGGCTTTATTTGACAGACATTCTCGTTGTGCACATTGAGAAAGGTTATGGCGAAGATTGTTGCATATCAAAGCAGCCCTGTGAGTATTGTGAACTTTTAACTCCAGAGCAAGTGATTCAGTTGGCCGCGCCAACTTATAAACTCAGAAAATAAAAAGCTAAGAGCAAAGAAACTTTGGTGGATCCATCTAATCTAATCTAATCTACTGCTTTACAGGCGCAATATCTTCCCCACAAAGGGGAACTCAGTGCGCTGACTTAACAAAATCATTATCATAAGGAAAGTCAAGGGGCGTTCAAGGTCAATAATCCGGAGTTGTGGGTGTGACCAAGAGGGAAGGAAACTAAGTTGGGAAACTAGAATTGAAGAGATGGGTTTTGAGGTGTTTCCTGAAAGATGTGACAGAGGGGCTATTTCTTATTTTGAAGGGGAAGGAGTTCTAGAGAACTGGGGCATAGTGACTAAAAGAATTGGAGAAATGTTTGACTGATTTATGAACCTTATGGTCAAAAGTGGGGGTGTGAAGGAACTTGAGTTTAGGGGTACTTCGCCTAGTATCCCTAGAAGAGGTGTAGGGATGAATTAGTTCTCTGAGGTAAACTGGTTGGCCCTGGTTGAGAATTTTGTATGTAATGAGGCCAATTTTAAATTGTATCCTATATTTGCTAGGGAACCAATGGAGTTTTTTTAATTGAGGGGTAATGTGAGAGTATTTTGAGGACCGGGTGACAACCCTGCAGAGTGAGTTTTGGACTAACTGCAATCTTCTTTACTAAAAATCTGTGAGTGATAAGAATAAGGGATTTTAGTAGTCCAGTCTGCTGCTCACCAAAGTATTTGCTAGAAGAACTGATGTGTTGAGATCTAGAAGGGGACAAATTCTATAAAGGTCTCTCGCATGAACTCTGGTGGACTTTATGACCTTTGACACATGCTCTGAGAATGAGAAATTGGAGTCGAACACCACTCCGAGGTTCCTAACACTTTGTGCCAGTGAGACCTGATTGCCAAGAATATTGATCGGAAAGTGAGGAAGGAGTTGTTTACGGTTATTTTTGGAGCCTATCAGAATAAACTCAGTTTTCTCGGGATTGATTTTTAATTTGTTTGCAGACATGAAATTTTGAATGTCACTTAGGCAGTTTTTTAGTTTTTGTATGGAGTAAGAGAAATTTGTTGGTTTCATCGGCATAGAAATGATGGTTTATGGATCCAGCCTCAGTTACAGTGGTGCCTCAAGTAGAACGTCAGGATGTTGACCCTGTTGTTTCTTCTCATTATTCTTCTCCTTCGGAATTTCCCTTGTCGCAACCATCCTTCCGCAAGGAACTCCAAGATCTTGATGAAAAATGGTCAGTTCCTATGGCCCGTTTCTCCTGACTTGGCCAGCGCCCAGCTTCTCTAACTTCTCAGAGGTCTTTTTCCCCGGTGAAGGCACTGGTAGCAAACAAACCTCCGGCTGGAGTAGTTTCTGACATCCCTTTCCTGATTTCTACAGTTCCCTCTGGCCAAGCCAGTCTGGCTTCTGGTTCGGATAGAACTCAAGCTGCTACAACTTCCTTTGTGGACATGTTTTCACCACTGGAACACTACCAAGAATCTCACCTGGAGCTGGTCTTCGCTCAAGCTGCCTCTACCGTTAAGGGGTCTTCCTCATTTCAACAATCTGTGGACCCCCTTCTGGTTGATGCCCAGAATATCACTCCACTGGATCAAGTTGAAGAGGGTAAACTTTCAGAGCTGGAGGACCAGCCAGAACAGGACAGTAGTGACGGGGCTATCAGTGAAGATCAGAATTATAGGGAAACTGTGCATGGGATGGTCATACATCCCTGATCTTGAATATACTCCTTCTACAAGAGTGGATAATCCTTGGATTGGCCACAAGTCACAACCAATAGGAAAAGTGTCTGTCCTTCTTCCACCGGAAGATTTGTTATGCAAAAAACTGGAGAATCTAAATCTTGTTCTCATTGAATGTTATCCGTCCAAGTCTTCAGAGCCCGGGGGTTACATACAGATCAGTATCTCTGACCGCCTAAATCCCAGAACAGGTGGTATGGGATCCGTCCAGCAGAACCCAAGGACATAACCAGACTGGGTAGATACGTTATTACATGGCCAAATGATGCTGTAAAACTGAACAGCACATTTGCAAGAATCTCAAAAGCTTCTGCTACTTCAACTCAACCGCCTTCTTGCCCATTTGCTCAAGAGACTCTCAGAAAGTGGGAAAAGGCGGCTAAGGAAACGAGTTACATATATAACCAATCCACTGGATTTAACCATTGCATCACAAAGATACAAGACAGTGTGCAACAGCAGTTAAAAATCTTGGAAAGGGTTAATCATCTTCTAAAGCCCAGTCTGCATTGGATGAGTTACACTACCTCACCTCATTTAATCAGAATGTGAGCTTCGTCATGGGCAAGTCCCTTCAGCACCTTTCAGATTTCACCTTCATATAGCTGGCAAATCTCACTTTGGTCCGCAGGGACTCCTATCTAGAGCATATAAAATCTGGTGTGAAACCGGATACCTTTTGAGCACTACGCAATTACCCATTGAACACCCATGCTCTTTTTCCAGATGCTGTTCTTAGAAAAGCTGAAGACAAGATTGCACAATTTGATACTCTAAAGTGTGGTCCAGGCTGTCCGGGCTGTAGTGGGTTCGCCGGTAATAAAAAAAGACAACAAAATAGATATCAGTCCTACTCTATTAACTGGAAACAAGGCCAAGAAGCATCTCAGACCGGCGGAGCTGCCGGGAAAGACATGCCTGTTTGGAAATCCTTTGGAGAGCTCGGCAGAGCTAGAGTCAGAGGTAGAGGAGGTCAGCCCAGACGGGGCACATGCCCTCCTAAGGAACAGGGGCAGTATAAATGACATTTATTGCTTAACAAGTCTGGCGCCGGTGAACCAGCCAGTGAGAGGTGTCATAAATGTCAAAAGGCAAAACCTTTCTGTTCAAGAACCTGTATTGTGTCCTGTTGTCAGTCCTGTACCTTTTGTCTTAAATGTGAGAGGGCAGTCGCAAAAGAAAGACGCAAATCCCTCATCAGAAATAAATTTTGTGAAAAGTGTTTTTACTGTATATCACTGAGTTTCTGCCCCAAATGTTCTAAGTGCCCACAACGCTGCAAATGTCAAACTAGTGGGAGGTCGTCTCCAGGAATTCTGGCAAAAATGGTCCCTCCTGGGTGCGAATCCAAGGGTAGTGTCCATTCTGAAGGAAGGATACATTCTCCCCTTCAAACTCAGACCTCCTCTAGTGAGAGAACCTCTGATAGTCAGTGGTTATGCAAACCTCCTCAGGAACCTGAAGGAAGCTTTGCATGCCCTGATTCACAAAAAGGCAGCAGAGAGGGTAAGGGTTCAAATGTCTCTAGCCTTTTTCAACAGGTTGTTCATTGTCCCCAAACCAAATCAGAAATGGTGGCCAATATTGGACCTTAGTTTTCTAAACAAATTTTTGAGCATAAAAACTTTCAAATTGAAGATCCCAGAGACAATCCGAATCTCTCTACAGCAAGGGGAATGGGTGACATCGCTGGATTTCAGCGACACCTGTATCCACATTTCAATACATAATCGATCCTGTAAGTTCCTCCGGTTTCAAACCAAACATACCAGTTCCGGGCTCTGTCCTTTGGCCTATCAACAGCTCCTATGCAGTTCACTTGCATGGTCAAAGAGGTCAAGTTAATGGCTCAATCCAGGGGTATAAGGATCCACCAGTACCTAGACGACTGGTTGATTCGAGCCCCCACCAGAGAATCCTGCCACCAGGGCACCCAGTCCCTCCTCGCCCTTTGCCAAGAGTTGGGTTGGGCAGTGAACCTCCAAAAATCAGAACTGGAACCGAAACAGATGTTCGAGTTTGTGGGTTACCAGTACGACCTGTTACACAGATTGGTCAAACTGCCCCAAAATCCTTGGGAATCAATTCTTCAGAAAGTGACATTACTCCTGTCCCATCCGACCTGCAAGGTCAGGACATTTATGTCTCTTATAGGCCTTCTCACAGCAAGCTTCACATCAGACCCATTCAGTGGCACCTAAAGAGAAATTGGAGGGTTCCTGAGTCTTTGAAAAGCAAATTCCAGTTCAAGGTTCCTTCACCCACACCTCCAGTGGTGGACCAAGGAGTTGAATGTCCTACCAGGTCAACCCCTGCACCCTCTTCAGCATGCCGTCTAAGTCTTTACAGACACCTCAAAAGAAGGCCGGGGTGCTCACTTAGGCGACTTTACAGCGAAAGGCTCTTGGTCTCTGCCAGTTAGACATACATTTTCTGGAGTTAAAGGCTCTACTTCTGGCCCTAAAAGGTTCCAGTTCTTCGTAAAGGGCTAGGTCGTCTTAACAGCCACAGACAACACTACAGTTGTGGCATACATCTACAAGGAGGGAGGTATGTGGTCAGGGTCACTCTGTGGCCTTCTCTGGTGCCTCCTGTCTTGGTGCAATCTGAGACATATTGTCCTCAGGGCCAGACACATACCAGGTCATCTGAATGTGATTGCGGACAAGCTATCACAACAGGATCAGATAATCCAGACGAAATGGTCTCTGCATCAACAGGTGTTCGACCTCCTGTGCCAAACCTGGCATCGCCCTCAGGTCGACATGTTTGCAACCAAGTACAATTGCAAACTGCCCAAGTACGTGTCGCCAGTCCCAGACTCGAAGTCTTGGGCAGTGGATGCTCTAACAGTCTCCGGGGAGGGTCTAGACATGTATGCCTTTCCCCGAATTGCCCTTCTGGGCAAAGTGATTGACAAGCTATCGGATCACTTATACCATAGAGTAATCCTGATAGCCCCAGGCTGGCCCAACATGCCATGGTTTTGGGATCTGGTAGACCTGTCGTCTCAGATACCCATTTGTCTTCCAAATCTTCCAGAGCTAGTGACTCAACCATTCAACAGAGCTCTCCAAAGGGATCTGGCCAGTCTCAACCTCCACGCTTAGCTCCTAGAGCCGAAGCTATCAAGGAGCAATAGTTCTCTAGTCCAGTGGTGCTACGCATTGAGGTTCCTCAGAGACGCTTAACCAGAACAGTCTATGAGGTGAAGTGGTCCATATTTGTTAGATGGTGTGATGCAAGTCAGGTGGACAAAACAAATGGCAGATTTTCTCCTGCATCTTTTCCAGGAGAAGAATCTTCAGTCGAGTACCATAGATGGTTACAGGTCTGCCATTGCAGACAAATTAGGCAATGCCTCCCTGAATATTAACAAGGATGAAAACTTGAATCATCTATTGGACAGTTTTCACAGGGATAGACCAAAAGGGCGTCAGGGAGTTCCCTCCTGGAACATCTCCTTGGTTTTACACCAGCTCACCAAATCTCTTTTGAGCCCCTCAGGAAAGCCTCTTTGAAACATCTGAATTTCAAAATGGTTTTTCCCCTTGCGCTGGGTTCAGGGAAGCATAGGAGTGAAATAAATGCTTGGATGAACAAGAATATCAGACACCAAGCGGATTGGGTGAAAGTGTCTCTGTACCCTTCCCCAAGTTTTTTGTCTAAGAACCACTTGGCTAAGGAGGGCCCAGAGTGTGTGGCTCCAGTGGTCATACCAGCCCTAGCCCCGACTCTAGATAAGTCCTTCTAATAGGATAGGTCTCTCTGTCCAGTGCGAGCCTTGCGTTATTATCTGGACAAGACTCAGGATCTACGACAAGACAAAGAATTAGACCAGATTAAGGATTAAGCAGACGGTTATCCTTTGCTATAAGCTGTCAGATCAAGAAGCTCTAACCCTGCACCAGGTAAAGGCACATGATATTAGAGCCTTTGCGGCTTCCAAAGCCTTTCAGGGTTGCATCTCCCTAGACCAAATGCTAGCTGCATCCCACTGGAAGTCCCACAACACCTTTAATCAATTCTACCTTAACCCTCAAGCGACCAAGTGGGGTCATTTATGACCCCGAGCATATATATTTGTGCACCATTTTTTACGTTTTAATATCCATAATGTCTTCTACCGTGAATTTGTCAATCTATCTCTCTTAAATTTGTTCATAGAGTTTTGCAAGGATCGGCCAATCTGTGTGTCAAGGGTAAGCAAAACTTCTGCGGGGTCACTTATGACCCCAGGAAGATCAATGAGATTTGTGACAACATTACTTAAGATAGTATTGCAATTTGTCAACTCTGAGCATTACAATCAACTATTATGGGTAAAAGCATGACCAACAAAGCTAGAATAGAAAGATTTACAGGTGGACAAGCATTGAGACAGATTCTGAATGCCCAAAATGAGGATAAAACTAGCACCTGTCCATTAATGGTCAGCACCAGACAGTGACGATCATATCTCTGACATGTCAAATCAACCTATATAAAATGCAAGCATGATGCACATACCATACATACAAGCAGGGCAAGGTATGCCTAGAAGAAAAGACCAAATAGGCCAGACACAGGCCCATAGTGGTGCTAGAACACATGGACAAGCATGCTTGCACCTGTCCGTTGATGGTCAGCACCAGACAGTGACGATCATATCTCTGACATATCAAATCAACCTATATAAAATGCAAACATGATGTGCATACCATACATACAAGCAGGGCAAGGTATGCCTAGAAGAAAAGACCAAATAGGCCAGACACAGGCCCATAGTGGTGCTAGAACTCCTGGACAACCATGCTTGTAACAAGTTGGCAGGCACGGGATGAGCTCAAGGAGCCCCTCTAAAAATCAAGCCAAGGTTTGCAATAATGTATTGAAAAAAGAAATGATCAGCATGACCAACACAGACCTGACACAGGCCAGACTGTAAACTGGGGAAAAATCCTCCCGCATATCACCATTATGACAAGGGCATGATATAGACACCACCAGGGATAGCAAAACAACACCATTATATGAGGCATCAGGATTTCCTTAGCTTATTACATCACAAATAGATCTCATTGCATTAGAAACCAACAAGGATGCTAAATGAAAACAAAGAGAGCTATGAAACTCATCATGAATATAAAAGATAACAGTGGAAACCAATTGACAGTACATAAATCTGTTATAATCGGACCTTTTGTCATTGGGTGGTTGTAAAGAAGGAACCATGACCCATGATAATTTGTGTAATTTGAAAGATACATTGTCTCAGATAAAAGATACATTGTCTCAGATAATAGATACACTGTCTCAGCTACAATGCCAAGAACAACATTTAGATGCATTCTGAAGTACCAAACTTTGATAACTGAACAACCAAAGGAAGCAGGCAGGCCTGGCACATGTAGACATTATCGTGCCAAACAAGACACAAATCTCAATGGCTATATAATTATTACTTTATTACTATGTCCAAGCATTTAATAGATATGTTATTATACATTAGCAAACAATAATTTGATGTTTTGGACAAGCTTGAACAAAAGTAACTAATCTGTTTTTGAGTTTGTGGAAATGTCTTGGCATATTTGCAAAGCACTGCTTATTCTACACATTGATGCATGTAAATAGTTATAGTACCATATTGAAATATCTATTTCATACAAAGGGGCTTTATTTTTATTTGCTTTTATTACGATTTTATGAGATTTTAACAATAAAGAAAATACAAAAGAAATTAAATTTAACATACATATTGCAAGATGCAACAAGCAGGGGTTGTCTAAATAAATGTAATATTGTTTATCATTGTGTGCTTTGGCAGCTTTCTTGTGAAAAAATAGGTCAAAACTATACATTTTAGCATAAAGTGATGTACAAATATATTAGAAAGTGTAACAAATAGAAAAAATAATGAAACACTCATGTATATGTAAATATTTCAATATAATATCAATGGGGTCATAAATGACCCCACTTAGTCGCCGAAATAGCTCGGTCGCTTGAGGGTTAAAAATCATCCGTCTACTGAAACCATTAAAACATCCATACAGTCTTTATTTTTACTGACTGATTTTGTTATGAAATTGTTATAAAAGGTTAAGGAGCATTTACTAGAGAGAAGAATTTTTTTACAGAACTTTTGGCATATGTATCAATTAGTTTTCAACTTTAAATGTAGGTTTGTATTGAAAAAGAAATGATAAATAAAAAGGCAGTGTGGACTTAAATCTTTAGTTAATAAAAACATTGTTTGTGCAAGATCAGGGCAATAAAAAGTTTAAGTATTCTTTATTTCCACATACATATTTTACCCACGACATACACGTATTTGCCATATCATAGTCCCATGGAGGTAAAAGTGATAAAACAGTATAAAGGTCAGGAAACTTCAGAATAGACAGTGTATTTTTTGTAGAGGTGTGGAAGAAAATAAAGAGCAAATATGTATGTTAAGACAAAGTAAAACAAAGCAAGTAAACAGCAATATGACAGCAGAAAACATTTTAGCACAGTGAAAGTTAAACCTTACACTAAATTCAAACCATAAGCTTATAGTTTTTAACATATACAGCAGACAAGATTTTAAATGTTAAGGTCACTACGCCAAGATCAAGGGTTAAATCAAGGTCACACTATGACATTGCGCATCTACACCAAGATACAGCCTAAATGCCGGCCCTGGTCCCAAGCTTCACATCTGGACACCATGGGTGAAAAACAATACCTGGAGAGCCTTTAAAGGGTGTGGATAAAAATGATCAGAGACACTGTTAAAGTACCTATCCAATAATACATAAAAATGAAGGCTGTTACTAGTCATATGTGTACCAATTTACATACAAAACACAAAATGGTTAAGTGGCTGTTTTGTTTTATTGACTGATGCATTTAAAATACTTAATTCTATCATTTTGCCTAAAACGTCAGTAATTTAGAAAACCTTATTAGGGTCAGTATTCTAATATGCTAATTATCTTTTGGCCATTCACCATTTTCTTTCAGCATCTAACAGTTTTACATCATCATTATTTCATTTTTCAACTTCATTGTTTTATTAATTTTTAAAACATTACAGTCAAATAATCTATTTTCTTTTTTACCTTTTCAGAGAGAAGAAGGTGCAAACCTTGACAAAAAAATCTTACCTGAGCACATTTAGATGAGGGACTGCAATACACTGATAAACTAGGTCTTCAGAAGCATTGTGTTATGATGTTTCATTGTGGCCAAGTTGGCAAGTGTGGCTATTATCTTGATACATTTTATTTTTATTTGAATCAGTACATTTTTTGCATTGTGTGCACTTTACTTTTCCTAGTCGTTGACTGATACTTTTCTAATTGCCCAGTATTCGAGCATTAATCATATCTTCTGTAACAATATTACTGGCAGATTAATTTTTTGCAACCACCAATTAAGCATTATTTGTACTTTTATTATTTTTCTACCACTGGATCATCATGAAAGTGAGCAATTTCACTTCAATTTAAATCAGAATTAAACATATCGGAATCAGACACTTGCCCTGATTATTTTTGTTGACTGGCTTTCAACAACTGTGAAAGGAGCTGAGATTCATCTAAAAGTGATACATGAACTGGTAGCTGATGTGGATCCGACTTAGAGGAATGCGGTTAGTACTGAGTTGAAATACCTGCCATCCCAGTTGGTCAGAGAGTACAAGGGTAAGTGTACAACAAAATATAACAAAATGTACAATGTACACGACTAAGTAAAGCAATGCACTTAAAATCCTGTGAAAAATGTTTTTTTTCCAATGACAATCGCATGTGCTGCGTAAATTAAAATGGCAGAGGTCTGGAAATGCATTAACAGGGAGACTACCTGTGGCCAAATAGAGTAAAAAGTAATAAGTGCACTGGTGAATACTTTATTATTCTAAGGTGGTCACTTCATCAGGAATGACCTCATCTAGACTTAAATGGGTCCAAAAACATATAAGTCCTACAATGTTGTATTTGATTTATTGTTTCTGTATATGTATATTGCAGAAAAGCATTATAAGATTCAATACCCAAACAGTTTCTGCCAAGCAAAGTTGAATAACAATTTTAGTGTTTAATGATAGAAATAGTACAGAGAACCAGCTCACAAGGTGAATCGACAAATACTCTCAGACAATAAAAATAGATTATCTTTCACAACAAAGGTTTGGATTGATAATAATACATGAAATAAAACAAAGAACGAAAACTACAAAATATCACTGTAGACCATTTTTGAAAAGTAGCAGTGCTTGAGAAAGCCTGAACCATCACTTAAAGAACAAAGATAATCCTGCTACAGATGCATCCTTGGTTGGGTTGTGTGAAATTAAAAAAGAGACTCTTACTATGACTATCTTTTAGCTTCTTACTTCTTTATCCTATTACCAGCTTGCAATTAATGATCTTCAGGTTCTTCTGTGCTGTTATGTATTGTGTTGAATAAATGCGAAATATGTAAAACAAGGGGAAAATCAGATAGTTAACCTGGATCCACTTTAAAATCTTCTTTTAGGAGGATGGGGTCACCAGTGGACCCTACCATATCTATATCAACTCTGATGTATTTCTGCTTTCTTTGGGAACACATTCATTTTAATAATATCATGTTATCACATTGTCACAAAAAAAACAACAGACTGAGTGCTCTGTCACTGAGCTATGATGTTTTGTTTTACATCACTGGGAATCAAACCCAGGCCTCTCAGTTTGTGTTGATTCTTCAAATTGTCTCATAAAACCCTGTAAAATATTTCAATATAGCATTGTATATCTCAAAATCAGGATCAGACTATCAAAATCTTACACTTAAAAATAACTCAGTTATGAGTGATCCCTATAAAGATGTAGTAAAGCTTGTGAAGCTGTAAAACTTGTTCTTTCAAGCAAATTGTTCAACAGAATACTTAGATAAATTAAAAGTGTTGCCGAAAAATAAATGTTTGTGGTTTTGTGTATTCTGACATTGAAATCTGGTGCAGTGGTGAGACACCTCCCACCTCTCAGATCAGAGTTTGAGTCGAGGCCTGACATCATGTGGGAAAGCTTGTAGTTGTTTACCATTAGGCAGCAGGTTACCGTACAGAATCTTGACCAACTGTATGTACTGGTTTCCTCTTACCCTCCAACTACCAATCACACCATAACTGATAAGGTACTAGGAGTGACCTAAAACACTAAAAAGTAATTAAATGTTGTTAATTTTCACCAATAATATGACAAAACTAATTATTGTAAGCATTATTAAGATGCACTGAAAAATCACTTTGGTATCAGTACTTTACATAGTGTGATAGAAGTAACTGAATATTGTACAGAAATAAGTAAATATCATTACGTCTAATGCATTAAGAACACTACTGAGGTAAAACATTATTTTGACTGGTTGACATTTGATTAAATATTGACATAGTTACGCCATTATAAAAGTAGCAGAAACAAGGCTTGTTTAGCATATTTAGAAATGAGACAACCAATAAAATGATCACATACTGTTCATGCCTCCTTCCTGTTGGTTTTAGTACAACATGTAAGGGTTCATGGGAGGTTTTTCAAACATTTTATAAATCTGATATGAACTTGAAATACTGCCAATATCGTGGTGATAACTGAATCTTGACCGTGAAATTTTATGAATACTACTAAGCTACAAAATATGTCAAGCAACAATTGAGCCCGAATGAGTTAAATGCTTGTATGCAGCTCCTGATACCAGCACATAACTACGTGTAAAAATCAGTCCAAGATTGAAACCCCTACTACACTGCTGAAACACAAGTGTTCTATCCACTTTAGCGCATCAAGCCATCCTCTTTGGACACCCTGTATGTATTACTCTCAAACCACATAATACTTTGTTGTGGAGTTATTCAAAATAAATACATGTATCATAATAAATATCCAGATAGATCCAACAGAGCTTAAATAAGCTGCCACCATGGTCACCCCCAATCTTTATCAACACTTCATTTTGTGTCATGCCATCTTTTCAAACTAGATTATCTTGCTTTTTATAGTTGTTCAGTCCTTCTTTACGAAATGCACAGAAATCTTTAATATGTACAATGATACAACTTTTTCCAAAAATCCACCAGCACTTTCCTGGGTCTTATTATCATTTTATTTTACTCTTAACTTTTTTATTTCTGGATGATCACCTAGTATCATTTTCTTTTCAGCCGTCTCCGTTTTGCTTTCACATTTTATATGCTCACATTTTGAAACATATTGATTTTGCTTCCTGTGTTGATTCCATGAGAGTCTTAAACAGTTTTCATTACCATTGAAACTCTTTTAGTCACATATGATTTATTTCTTATTCTGACTCTACAAGAAACACCTAGCTCTGCCAAGTGAAGATGACAATGACCAAGAAAGAGATTTCTTCACTGATGGGATTGGTAGCGCTCTGTTTGATTCATCCGAGAAAAGAAAAGGATAGGGATGTTTTGATTGTAAATTACTACATGATGCTTCAACCTTAAAGTCTAATCACTGGCTTAATATTAAACAATGAATCATCTTCAAAACCCTGGTACTCATACAGAAGTACTTCACCACTGGCAAGTTAAAGTAAGCTTCCCCGCATTTGTCTTAGTATACATCTGCTGTTAAAACAAGACATAGCAATCCAGAAAAGTTGTTTCTTCAGGATCCTTTTAACAGCTCCTCCGTTCACAAATCTTCAGTTCATTTCAACAAGTGCTTCTAATATAATGCTCCAAAACTCTTGAATGATTTGCCGCTGGTAATTCAAACTGCCACTACACTTTTATGTTTCAAAAGGCAACTTAAACCTATCTGTTTCAAAAGTCTTTCCCTCCCTATTTTTGACAAAAGAACATTGATAGTCACCTTGGTGATGATCTGATTATGTTTTATGACTTTTTGATTTTTTTGAATTATGATTTGGATAGTGTGCCTTAGAGTCTGCCAGTTGTGAGATTAAGAATACATATACCTGATACCTCTCTATACTACATAAGATTTCTAAACACTTTTTATGAAAATCAAGACTGTGCACATTTGGAATTATAGCATTATATGATTAGATTTCGATTAAAACCACTGCACACAAACAGGTGTATAATAGTTTTACAAGTATGAAACAGACAACTGATCTCTAGCCACTAAGACATAGAAACAAAATTCTGCACCAGCATGACTCATGGAAGTGAATAGTTGATGAGGCATGTGTATAATTTATTGCAAGAAATGTTCATTTATGTAATTAGCGATTCTTGAATATGGAGAGAATGTAGAGGACAGATTTGTTTCATTGTATTTCAATGTGTGTACAAGTGCACAGGAAATAACAGTCGCTTTACAACTCATCACTCATACAGATCTAAAAGAATATATATGTGTACTGAACATACATAAAACAGAACTATAGTTAACTGAAAATGTTAAAAGAGGCCTCCGTATTAACCGCATAATAAATCACAGGAACAAAAATATACAAAAAATATAAAGCAAGCATTATAAGTGTAATTCTTTACCATTGCAAATATCTATTTCTGTAGATAATAATGGGCCAAACTTGTAAATCATTAATAAAAATATAATTAAAATTATGTTTGATGTTATAAAATAATGTATTTTAATGTAATCTTCAACATGCAAGCTTTTAATACATATATATTTTTACATTTGTAAAATAATATTAAATATTTTATCTATGCTGTTAAAACAGTGATCTCTTTTGACTGACAGGCTTTTTGTTGAGAAATGTTCTGTGTGTGTACATTGCAGGAACTGACCTGAGATAAATGGTATTTGGGACCTGTGAACTATGCCTAATCATTATTGATTACATGAAACCTGAAGGAAGAAATCTTAAAGCAAAGGAATAAATCATATATCTGTGTTACTTGCAAAGAAAGCTTATCATACCACTAAACCTGAAGGAAGAAATCTTAAAGCAAAGGAATAAATCATATATCTGTGTTACTTGCAAAGAAAGCTTATCATACCACCCCTGGCACAGCATTTTCGAGTTGGTCAGAAGACAAACGATTTAGAAGAAGGTATTAGCAAATAATTGATGCTTGCGTTTTAAGTCCAAAAAGTTGGCATATCAGAGTGCTTCCCTTCAGCAGATAATTATCTGATGATTCTTGATTTCCAGGTAAGAAATTCAGTTTTGTTTTAGTTTTCAAATTGAAAATCAGTTTTTCTGAAAATCTTGTGAAAGTAAATGTTTGTAAAATACAATGATTACTCACAGTTTACTGAGCCTCATCGTCAGATGATTATGTATTACAATGTAGTGCTGAACAATATGTGAATATTTGGAAATAATAACATTTTAGTTGAATAGAGAGTATATATATATATGTCACACAAAAGCATTAAAGTATATTTTGGCATTCATCAATATGATTTCTGAATAAATACTGTGTTTAGTTGTAATGCAATTAATGTTTGCATGCAGATAAATTTATTAGTTCTTTAAATTATGGCCTGACCTAAAATATATGTATATGTAGCACACAAAGTAATACTAATAAAACTATAGAACACAATGCTGCTGTTGAAGAAATTGATGTACATACTTTGATGGAAACAAAAAAGAGTGTAAAAATTATCACAAATTGTGTGGTCTGGCTTTAATTCATAAGTATTTATTACAGTTTGCTGTATGAGTTGAAAAAATAATAATTATAGCCAAGTTCAACTAATAAATTTTAGTCCTAAGACTAAAAAGACATTTCAATAACAGTTTCCCAATTAGTATTGTAAACAGGCTTACCGCTGTTCACGTTTTCCATATCCTGTTAATTACACAGAGTTTTAAAGTTCTCAACCCATTTTACATGGCAATTTTTACACATATCCCATTGTTGAATGTGCACAGCATCATGTGTGCTGATGCTCTATTTTTCTCTATATAATTACGTAAATTTCAGTATCCAGACAGATGAAAATACTGGCTGTCTTTGTGATTTTGCAAGCTCAAACTGCCAAGCAAATAACGTGAATAATGAATTCAGCAAATTGATGCAAATCCAACACAATCAATTTAATGTCTTCAAAATCTTGCTGGGGTGCGATATAGTGCAATTAAACGTTCAAATCAGCGAAGAAAATTGGCAGAGGAATTTAGAGTTGTTAAATCAGAACTTGCCTCATGATATAAATAATCCTTAAAGTCACTGTAAAAGTTAACTGATTAAATTTTCATTGTGAGTAAACTACTACTTCACACAACCGGAAGAGAAATCGAATCTCAGTTAACTTTTAACAGTGTTTTAGGTGTAATTATATAATTACTGAAATCAGGTCTCAAAAATGAAAAAAAATTTCAAAAATATATCATTAATGTCATTCTTCTCTTTACAACTGACTGTGGACTAGTTTTCATGTAGGATTAGTACTTCTATTATTTCGTTTTTCTCCATGAATAAATACATTAAAAGTAAACAGAAACACTATTCAAATACCACTCTAGTAATATATCTGTGTAAATAAATGCAAATCCTTAGCCTATCCAATCTTATAATTGTGGTTAGCCATCACAAAAGTGTTTGTTACACACATTCAGATAAAATACTTTCGAAAGAACTTATTGACATCTCCAGCTCTATCATTCACTGTACACTCTTAATTTCAGGGACAAAATTGTTTACAAGACACCTTTTTCTGTAATGATTTTACTTGTCAGTATAAATTGTCAAGCAATTTGGAATTCCAGATTTTTAATACTTTTCCCTTTCTTTGAAGGTTAGTTTTTGTTTAATAAAAATTAAAATATCAATATTTCATTTCTTAATTTTTACCTTTTTATTTGTTATTTGACATTGTAGTAATGCCATAATTTCATGCTTAATATACAGCATTACATATATAGTTGTTTGATAATTTAGAATGCAAAACTAAAGTTAAAGTCCGATAATATCCCCTTGTGACCATTAGTCTAAACCCCTCTTCTGTCTAATTTCAGTGCATTTCATCCCTGTCAACTTTAAATATACTGTCCATAACTAGCTGAGGTAATTAATGATTTAACAGCTCTAAATTTCTGATTCATTGTTTTCAACTGTTAATTGTACTTTTGCATCCTGAAAGGCTTTTAAAAAGTTAATGTCCCAGGTTTCTTCATCTAAATTACCTCGATTGTAACTTTTATTGCTAATTTATAAATACAAAATAGACCGCTGGTTCAAATTAATGTTTATTTTTCTATGTCATGAAAAACTATTATGAAAATAATGAAATCACATTCATATGGAAGTTAAACAAATGTATTGCGACGTGTAAAAATAACTGAAGACTTTGCACTTGGTACCTGATAAGAAAAGCTACACAAAAGACAACCTACTATAAAACAAATTTACAAGTCATATATTTATAAATTTGTACTGACAGTATTTCCATGTTATCCTACATATTCACATATAGAAATATAAACCTTGAAAATACAAATAACATTAAATCACACAACTACCAACATGTCTGCCAATATTACAGAATGAGGATTTTCAGTGAATCAATAAAAATATTGGTGTGGCCATGCATTAGTCTCAAGTTTTTCTGGTTTGTTTGTTATATGAAAAAGGTTTTATCAATATATATAGTGTACTTTTTCATACATATACTGGCTTTTTATTTCATGCTACTGTATAAACGCTGTCTGTCTGGTGAAATTATATCATATATTATAAATGAGTGCCTTATGCATTCCAAACCTTTGTCACCATGAATGAAACAGGGTTTGGCACAATTTCAGCCTTAACCATGGCTATTAATTGTAGCATACTGACTCTAACCCAATCTCAGTGTATAAGTACCTGAACAGACATGACCATTTTGTCTCAGTTGTTTATACCTATGTTCAACTTGTAGAATTGGGAATAACTATATGACCTGCTCTTGGTTACCAGTCATAAAGAATTTCATAGAGAACATGTAACAATTTTTTTTGTTCTGTGTTCTTAATCTTGACTTGATTATTAGGTATTTGCTACATGCATAGAAATAAGAGGCAATACAGATTATAAGAGCGTCTGCACAGGACAAATAGTTGTACTACTGGTTGCCTTTGAATAAAATCTACAGAAATAACAAAATTTCATATTATTTATTGTGATCTTTATTTGTGTTGAGGATTGTATCAAATAAAAGTTATAAAATTAGATAAATAGCTACATTCTAACTTATTTGTTTGGTAAAGCAAATAGTATTTTCAACGGTAGTATTTTAATGCAAATAATCTCTTAAAATTTACAAAAAGATGATAATTCTTTAAAATGTAAGATCCTTCACAATTGCTGGCAATCAATCTCACAGATAAACAAAACAGTCTGGGCATAGTTATGCAACAGGCCACATTTGAAGACAACAGGTACTTTTCAACATAGCATACATTCAACGGATTTCCCCCTGAGCAGAAATTTTCTGTAATCCTATGATCTACCATTGCCCTGGCCTGACATGCCCTTAAAAGTGATGGATGCAAAGGAGTTGAAAGTCCGACAATGGAACCCCCTTTTTGAATCATTGTGTTAAATGGTTCATTTTTTCTTGCAGATGAAAAGAGTTACCTATTATTTTCATCAGCTAACGAGGAATATGAATGCCTTGATGGGTGATTTCCTGAGATGAGCCTTAATCTGTAATTTTCATATTTACCTACTATAACAAGTATCTAAAAAGGCTCATAACTTAAAGGTGATATGGAGCATTTTTCACATGAATTGTAAATTTAACTTAAATCAATAGACAACCTATAAGAGTAAAAATGTGGTTCATTTTAAGAAATATATGGTACAAGAGCCATAAATAGCATTGCAAAAATAAATGTAATGAAGTGGAGTAGAAACTCGACATTGTTTTCTCATAGTAGATGATTGATGATGTCACAAGTTCTAGATATAATGTATATATTTACAAACTGAAGGAAGATAACATGTTTCTTTGAAGATTTAGGTTTTGCCAGCTCACTAGCCCAGCTCAAGTTTTACCTCATTTTAAACCACTAACAAACAGGGGAGAAATAATATAAGTACAGTGGTCTTGGAATGTAGCAGGCATAAATATCTGTATGAAATATTGCCTACTCCCATTTTTTCAGATATTTACATAAAACTGAAAATCTGTTGACAATTTTACAAGGTGTCATTAAAATGGAAGCCGATCTTTGAAAATGCTGTTTTAATCTTAGTTTATTCTGAAAGAATCCTTAGAGGTTTATCTTTTATATTATCAGTTGATGAAATAATTCAGTATTTTATGATTTTTCCTTAAGATAGTAGCTCAATACTTTTTTACCTTAAGCTTGGATAATTTTAAGTTTTGGAAATTAGTTGGTAACATTCTCTTCTCAATTTAAGCCTTTGTAGAGACTGAGAAAAAGGTAATGTATTTGGGGGAAATATAATCAGCAGTATACACTGTAGATGGGTAGACACATCAAGCATACTATGAAAGCATTGCTAACAGTTTTGGTGGTAAAGTTCTGAGCTAATTTGGGGAACATATATAAATTATAGCAATAATTAGTTTTCCAAAGTGCAAAAAATAACTGCATCTCAGAGTTGAACGTGGTTGACTTGCATCCTACCTCTGTAAATAATTTTTCATCTGAAACAATTATAAAATATGTTCTCAAGGCTATTTCAGGAATTTACTGTGGCAGACTAATGCCTTATAAACAAACAAACTTCAACAAATGGAAAATGCAATCATTTAAAAATGTATACATGTATTAAAAGGCTCACAAAAATGAGAGTTTGTTTACATAGTCATGAACCTGAGACGACAAGAGTAGTAATTTTTACCGGAGTTATCGAGTAAAAAATAATGGTGACAGTTGTAAGAATCTTGAAAAAAGGACAGAAAGTGACTGAATATTCCATGTAATCTATTGCAGATGCATTTTATTTTACAGAAATTGAGCTTTCATATGTATATGTCAATATTAATGAATGATCTAAAATGTATGTCATTGTATATCCCCACATATTTTATCTGAGTGTATATGACTAACTGATTCAATATCCTTGATAAATCACTGGCATTTATAGAATTTTGAGTAATTTCTGGAATGTGAAATCACCCTGTCAAATGAGAAATTTTAGGGAATCATATTCTATTATTTAACACATCACATGTCTTTTTACTTTGATGTTCTGGCAATCTAAGTATTCATCAAAGCTCATAAAATGGAACCACCACTTTAGTTTTACACTTGTGTGTACCAAATGACTTTACAGAGAGAGTATCAGTGTAAATAGATTATGTAGAAATATAATATAGTAATAATAATATAGTATATAAACAGTATGGCTGTGTAAAAGCTGAAATTCCATTTGTTATTCAAGTAAATTTCGATAACTTCAAAGTTCATTTCATATTTTTTGTGATTATTTATGACCTGTTTATAAATTTACACTAAAATATAATAGTTGTAAAATCCATGTAAAATTTGCAATAGTTTTAAAGACATAGACATACATTAAGTTATTCAATACACAGTAGTCTTACTGCATTAAATATTATTATAATTTTTGTCTAATTTTTTCACAATTCATAAAATACCAAAGAAGATTCTTAACAATAAGAAATATATACTGACGATAGCCACCCCAGGACAGCTGTCTTTAAAGAAATAGATGTGGTGTTTAATGGTTTAATAAAATTGATATGTATATTATTGGAATATCTTTTGTCAATGTTACAATAATAACTGTAATTGTTTTTAAGTGTGACTGCACATGTTACTTTTGCAGACATATATTAATATATGATATTTCCTGGATATAAGATAATCCACAGATCTTCATTCCTTTTCAGAAGTGAAGGTTTCTTTTAACTTTAATCTCTAAATGCTGCTCAGGCACAAACATAGTTCTAGACAAAGCAAATCTAAAAGAATTGAAAGAGAATTTTTGTCTCAGCATCGCTGCATTAACACAAGTTAATAAAAGTTTTTGTAATGTCAATGATCAATATATGAATGATAATTTTCATACTATGTTACTAGCAATGGTGTATTTTGTTTTGGTATTAACTAAAATCACCTGCCATTTGTTCAACTGTCAAAAAATTAACTGTCAAATGTCCACAAGCCAAGTATGTTCTTTCCAAATGTTAATCCACTGGAAAACAAATAAATTAATTATTTGATGTGAGCTAAATTAACTGAATAGAAGTTGTGTTTTGTGTAATGTTGATACAATACATGGTATTGAATGCATCTTCTGAATCTTTAACAGCTAGCAACACTGATTGCTTTATTTGATAGTAATTTTCATGCTGTTTGAAAAACCTTTCATCACATTAGACCCTAATAATTTCTCTCGACACCATAGAGGTTATGTTTTGTTTATATTGTGGCCAGTCTACAAAACAAGACAAAAATTTCTCTTGGTCTATATGTTCTAGCAGTTACAAACAGTAATAGTGCTCTAGGGGAGTGGACAATTCATGAAAGTCTAGAGATAAAAAAAACAACCAACAAATAAAGTGACATTTAGAAGCATGAGCCTTGGTGAGTGCTCGCTCTAAAAGGTACTTATGGATGTGCATCAAAATTGTATAGTATCTGGGTGTTGGTCAAACATAGAACTAATTCAGTTTTGGGAGTGATCTTCAACCAGTTCAGGATCCAGGATTTTTAAAAGATTTGTTGGACTTTGGTGAAGGTCTGTACTCTCCAAGCAATCTTGTCTCCTACTTTTCCTATTGGGCACACAGGCATGGCTTTTTAAATATGGATAATATTCCCAGCAACAGGATGATACAAGGCAATTATGAGTTGATATTCATCCCTGTAGATACCTTAGTATGCTGGTACTCAATATTCCTGTATTTTATTTCATTTGCATTTTTACATTTCTTCATGTTGCTTATTCAGCACTTGCCAAATAATAATAAGATAGTTAGTTTTTTATTGATTAAGTTGTTCCCTTACTCTTTATTTATTGCCATCCCCTTATATTTCCAGAAAAAGTACATAATTGCTCAGATAATTCATATCAAGAAATGTGCAATGTGAAATAATAAAAAAAACACCAAACAAACTAATCGACAGTACTCTTGAGAGTAGATTTGTCTGTATGAAATTATTTGGAGCAGCAACTGTTGGCCTTATGCCAGGTATTAATACACCCACCAGCCTATTTAAAGACGTCAGCTATGAGCTTACTTTGCTCTGGTAAATGTGGGAATATCCCACCAGGCTCTCCACTACAGAAGACTATTTGTGCTGCTGATAAAATTTAGTGTCTCAACATGTCAATATTTCAACAAATTATCCACTTATTAACTCAACATGTTTAGTAAGTATCTCAACATGTTGACTTATAGTCTCAACTGGTCGAATATATATCAACATGTTGAGTTAGTATCTCAACATGAGGACTTATAATCTCAACATGTACAGTGAGTATCTCAATATGTGGATTTAGTATCTCAGCACGTTGACTTATTTTTTCAAACACTGTGGACTATAGTGCAATATAAAACTGCACACATACCATTGCTAATGAATTGTTGTGGTTTCTCCAGAATAATCCTGTAAAACTAATCCTGTCAACTTCGTGTGCACATTAGACTAAAAGGTTAACAGTTTACATTCCCTGCTACTATCCAAGACAAAAAAAACTACAACCTTAAACCTAGTAAAGTCAAAACCTAGTGATCCCCTACCATCAAAGGTCACTTGTGATGAAGAGGTTAAAATAGAAACTTGACAATGGAGTTTCATACATTCAACTGCAAGGAAGTGATGTTGTTGATTATTGATTGTGGTGTTTGTAAAGAGAAGGAAAGGTAGCCACCCTTTTAACTAGATATTTATCCAAATATATCTAAAAGAAAATTACAAAGCATACCAAATGAACAGACAGATGTTAAGACATACTGCATGGCCAGACAAACAATCTGTAAACATAGCATAGGCAAGACGATGGAACAGGTCCCTGAAAGTATACGGAATTAAGAAAATTCACTTGTAACTCAAGAAATAAGCTCCGATGAAATTGGGTGGAAAAATGTATGGATATTAAATAAAATTTTTTAGTGTCAAAGATGTAGTTGATATTAGGCTATCAAAAGTTTTCAATCTGTCATATATGTGACTAAAATGGACGAGAGCTCAGCTCAGGGCTTTGTCACTAATATTTTATAGACTGACACGGATATGTTGAGATATTAACTCAAAATGTCGACTTGAATGTTGATGTGCTGAATTAGCATGTTGAGATATTAAGTCAACTTGTTCAGATAAAACGATAACATGTTAAGATAATAAGTCGCTATGTTCAAATACTAAATCAACATGTGGAGCCTACTAACTGAACAATTCCAAATAAAATTTTCTGTTCTGATACTAATACTCTTCCATAAAACAGAAAGCACTTTCAGTTTCTTTTTGTTTATTTCAGTGATTTACTTAAATGTCTGAGAATTAGCATTTCACCTTCATCAGAAGACACGTTTGCATCAACAGAACAGGGCATTTGAGTAGAATTTATGTGCGCTTTGTAACTGTCATATTGGAATATAATAATTATTATCGGACTATTCTACCCATTTTCGGGTTAGAAATACAGTTTTCTGCATGTATTCTAAAGGATAATCCATCTGTGTGTCAGGATTTTCTATTTGACAATAGTCTAGTTAAGTTGTCAAATAAAATAAAGAAGACCAACTTCCCAAACACATATCACATAATTATGCATTGAAAAGAAGTATGGATTAAGAATAGGTCATGCATGGTAATTTGTGGTACATAATAATTTTTTAATAAAGAGTACATGTATGTCACACAAAATAATTTAAGTATATATTTTATATAAAATGATTTCCATTCTGTAAGAGGTACAACAATATCATTTTTTAGTAAATATTGTGTTTAGTAGTTTTTTTTAGTTTAATATTTTAATACTGTGTCCAATTTACAATATATCAAAAATATATCCCATGTTATATCTCAATGAATATGTAGCAGGAAGAAAAGTAATAGTGATTAAAGCAGAAGTCACAATGCCACTATTGGACAAAGTTGATGCAAAAACATTGATGGAAATGAAGAAAATGTATGCATATCGTTACCTATTGATTTCCAATCAGTTGTGGTATGTTCGTAATTTGGAAGCCCACACCAACTAAATAAATTTTAGTCTACAGGCAAAAACAAATGTATATACATATTCTAGGTTTCCCCATGAGTATTATAAACAGACTTACCATTAAATTAATCATCCATATCCTTTAATTGAAATGGACTTCCATGTTCCCATCTAATTTGACATATTGAGCAATTAATGATTAATTAAGTTTACACATATCACAATCATGAATGTGCACTTAATCCTGTGTAATGTGGCAGGCTGTTTTTTTCATAATATAATTATATGCATTTCAGTAATCCAGGAGATTAAATACAAGTTGTCTTCATAATTTTGCACTCTTAATTTACCATACAAGTAAGGTGCATCATGTAATAAATGCATTTAGAAATTCCAACACAACATTTTTATACTTATTTGATCTGTAAAAATAAGTAAATATAAACAGAATCTCCATAAACAATGTGATTCCATGGACTATCAAAACTTACCATTTGTGGTTTGCCGCTGTACATTTTTCACATGCTGATAAAGTACTGCCGGTAAATCATAAGATGTATTATATTTTATACTTCATAAAACTTGCATTTCTTTTTGGTTTAGTATACATACAAAAATTAGCTCTTCACTTTTTCCAACTTTATCATTACAGTATTGAAATATTAACTGAAATAACTACTAAACACAATATTTATTTAAAAATGATATTGTTGTACTGACAATATTTGTGATAAAGAAAATAATAAGGCAAACCTACAATTCTCTGATAATTTTACTTGTAGATCTAACTATAAATTGGCACTTTATGGGGTGTTGCAAATTTTGTTTGGATACATTTCCACTATTAGAAGTCGTTTTTGAATCTTAGTTGTTCCTGTGATATATGTCTATCTCGTGACCAATGGTAGTAGTATATATAACCCTTACCCCTGCCCCCAGGTAACTTTAACCCCATTAATTAACTTTGACCCCCACCACGAACCTGGGGGCAGGAGTAAGGCCTACATCACCCAATTTTTTAACCAAATTTTTGTGTTAATTAGACAGTATGTTTTTAGTATGTTTTTTTTTGGCATTTCATGTATTTTAGTGGTTGAACTTTGAATCAGCTGTTTATCATATGGACAACGGACTTACACAGGAAAAAAAACTTTTGCATATATGACCCCCACTACGAACTGAGGGCAGGAATATATCACCCAATTTTTTAACCAAATTTTTGTGGTAATTAGACAGTATGGTTTTTTTTGGCATTTCATGTATTTTCCTGGGTGAACTTTGAATCAGCTGTTTATCATATGGACACTGGACTTACACACAAGGAAAAAAAAAACCCTTTTGTATGTATTCAGAAAAAAACCCTGGTTTTTTTGCCATTTGATGAACAGATACTAGCTACACTTTTTCATGGAGAATATAGAGAATGTTTATTTCTTTGATATAGATTACAACTTAATCAGACTACCAATCTCCATATCCAATAGGGAAATGTGGTATGATAACTATACTTTAAAGGTTTTTTTTTGTCTATTGACCATAGCCTAAATGTATGTACTCATATTTGCATAAATATGACACACATATATTTATAGTATGAACTGGAATAATGAAATAAAAAATATTTGAACTCTTTGAGTACTAGCCAAAAATGCAAGGTTACCAGACCATTTTTTTTTGGAAGGGTATCGTGAACTAGCTGTGCAGAGATGGATATTAAATAAAATATAATATATTTGCAAAGGTATTTGGAAACGACGGTGGGTACGTTCTTTGTTTAATTCGTAGCCAGTTAGTTTGCAAAAAGATCGTGGATATTATAAAATATATATTTCGATAGAAACTCGTTTGTTATTAAACCTTTGAGAAAATCCCTCCGCCTCAAGCATGCGCACTCGAATCACGGAACTCGCTTGTTTAGTTTAAAATATTTCATCGTTTACTGTCTTTTGGAAGGATATCGTGAACTGGCAGTGCAGAGATGGATATTAAATAAAATATAATATATTTGCAAAGGCATTTGGAAACGACGGTGGGTACGTTCTTTGTTTAATTCGTAGCCAGTTAGTTTGCAAAAAGATCGTGGATATTATAAAATATATATTTCGATAGAAACTCGTTTGTTATTAAACCTTTGAGAAAATCCCCCCGCCTCGAGCATGCGCACTCGAATCACGGAACTCGCTTGTTTAGTTTAAAATATTTCATCGTTTACTGTCTTTTGGAAGGGTATCGTGAACTAGCAGTGCAGAGATGGATATTAAATAAAATATAATATATTTGCAAAGGCATTTGGAAACGACGGTGGGAACGTTCTTTGTTTAATTCGTAGCCAGTTAGTTTGCAAAAAGATCGTGGATATTATACAATATATATTTCGATAGAAACTCGTTTGTTATTAAACCTTTGAGAAAATCCCCCCGCCTCGAGCATGCGCACTCGAATATGCATAGTTTAAAATATTTCATTGTTTACTGTCTTCGGAAGGGTATCGTGAAGTAGCAGTGCAGAGATGGATATTAAATAAAATATAATATATTTGCAAAGGCATTTGGAAACGACGGTGGGTACGTTCTTTGTTTAATTCGTAGCCAGTTAGTTTGTAGAAAGATCGTGGACTGTTTGTAGTTTGAAATATTTTCATATTTGTTTACTCTTTGGAAGGGTACTGCTCAGCCAGTGAATTTCATCACCCAAGTGAAGTTCGTCACCTGCCGTAAAGATGCTCAAGGATAGGCAATATTCATATTTAAATAAATGGAATAGGTGCTTTCAGCAACAAGATATACATGTAAGCCGAAAGTTCACAGGAAAAACTCTTTAATATTGCCATAAAATGCAGGTGACGAACTTCACTGGGGTGACGAAATTCACTGGCTGAGCAGTATCGTGAACTAGCAATGTACAGATGGATATCAAATAAAATATTATTTTATTTGCAAAGGTATTTGGTCGACGAAGATGGTAGGTTTAATTCTTTGTAAAATATGTAGCCAGTTAGTTTGCAAAAAGGTCGTGGATGCTTTTTATTATAAAATATATGGTGGGTACGTCCTTTGTAAAATATGTAGCCAGTTAATTTGAAGAGTTAATTGAATCAATATCACTTGGCAATTTTGAGATAAAAAAATCAATTTCTCTGCTTATTATTTACATCTATTTAGTTTATTCTTAGCAAATTGTAAAATTTTGTGTCAGCGTAATTGGAATGGATACAGTGGAGAATCCTAAGGAATACATCACATGCATGTGTTTGGTAAGTGTCTTCTTTATGATATATGTTGGTGGAATGTATATAAAAGATAATAGTTATAATGTAAATACTAGATACATCTGCCTCATAATTAAAGATAAATTTTCATTGAAAAACTGTTTTGTTATATAAAATGTTCGTCTTAGATGTCTTTGTTTTGATACGTTGGTGAAAGATCAAAATTTCTATGCTTGTTTTTTATATTCCTTAGCATCTATTTGTATTGTTTCACCTATTCTAATCACAATAATAGCTTTTTGTGTGTAATTATCTTAATCAAAAGAATTTGCTTTGTATGTAGGTGTAATTGTTTTTTTCTTTTGTGTTATAGACAAACAAATTGACATTGTTTTTTTGTTGTGCTTTTGGACAATTGGATTGTTTATACAAGAAAAATACACAATGCCTTTGCATTATATATAAATGTACTGGGAGTAGAGGGGAAAATATCATTTTCAATTTGTCATAGGAAGGTAGAAGGTTGGTGGTGAAAATTTTGAAACAAACTTGTGTATTCTATATATATGCAAGATGTAATTTTTTTACATCCAGGTGTCAGTTGAAAAAAAAGAAGAGTAAATCAATTTTGTAGCCATAGTTAATGGTATGACCTTTCAGTGTTGTTCAATACACATTTGAAGAGGTAATTGAATCAATATCAGTGTGGAACTGAGAGAGAGAAAAAAATCAATTTCTCCTCTTATTATTTACATCTATTTAGTTTATTTGTAGCAAATTGTAAATTTTGTGTCAGTATAACTGGAATGGATACAGTGCAGAATCCTAAGGAATACATCACATGCATGTGTTTGGTAAGTGGCTGCTTTATAATGTATGTTGGTGGAATGTATATAGAAGATAATAGTTATAATGTAAAAACTAGATACATCTGCCTTATAATTAGATATAAGTTTATTTTATTTTTGTTATATAAAATGTTTGTCTTAGATGTCTTTGTTTTGATACATTGGTGAAAGATCAAAATTTCTATGTTTGTTTTTTTATATTCCTTAGCATCTGTTTGTATTGTTTCACCTATTCTAACCACAATAATAGCTTTTTGTAATTATCTTAGTCAAAAACAATTTGCTTTGTATGTAGGTGTAATTGTTTTTTTTCTTTTGTGTTATAGACAAACAAATTGACATTGTTTTTTTTGTTGTGCTTTTGAACAATTGGATTGTTTATACAAGAAAAATACACAATGCCTTTGCATTATATATAAATGTACTGGGACTAGAGGGGAAAATATCACTTTCAATTTGACATAGGAAGGTAGAAGGTTGGTGTTGAAAATTTTGAAAATGTATTTTTTTATTTTAATAAACTGATAGGTTTGTTATAAAACATTTAGTTAGAAAGGGAAATATATTTTAAAATTTCTATAGTCTGTTTTGAAAAGGGTGGTAATGACAAAGCTAACATTGATTGGAAATTGATCTTACATTCCAGTTCCACTGAAATATCATTGTTTGATCAATATTTCTAGCCCTTGTATGTGTGTGTTGGTGTTGATTCTTTAGTTTGTATTCTGATGTCTAGTGTGGAACTCCCTGCTGAGCACAGCATTTGACTTCCATTCAAATATCACTTTTGATCAATATTTACAAGACTGACTGTTTTTCATGTCTGTGTAGTGTTTCTTTTTGTGTGTGTTCAGCTGTCAACTGTTTCTTTTTTTCTTCCGGGTGAGCACAGCTGTTGACCATTGGAGGCCCTTCTTTTTTCATTCATTGATGGATTCTCCCACATTTACAGACATGAAGAAATTATAATAATGGAGAAGTTTTTTTTGTTTATTTGTAATCACTTTTAGATGAGAGAATTTTTTTAAAAAAAACTATTGTAGATTCACATTTTTTGTAATATACTATTTTGAAACTACTGTTTTAAAAATTAATAATGAAACGTACTAGTTTGATGAATCTTGGAGATGTAGGATCTAGAAAATATGAGTAAATGTGAACATCTTAATCATTCAGAGTTAGTAATTATTAGTAAGTTTCAGATCACAGTTTCCTTATATAATGTTCCCTGGTGTGACCTACTCTTGTAAATGTGGAAACCCTAACAGGTTGAAAGGTAGATCACTATTACAAATGCACAAAGATATATGTGTTTTAGATATGTGTGTTTTTTGTTTTTTAGGTTCATGCAGTGTCTGAATGATGTATGTCTCTAGTCTTCTGCAACCAAATATACAGCACAGTTTCTCTGAGCCGTCCAAAAGTTGTCATCATGGATTGTGAACAGTGAGTTTTTGTTTTTTTATGTTGTGTTTGGCGTCGTTCGTTCATTTTTTCAGATCTTTTTTTTGCCTTTGTTATGTTTTTGTTTGTGTTTTTTGGCGTCGTCCGTCTAGTCATTTTCGTTTTTCCTTCCTGTTATGTGTGTTTGATCACAGAGAGATAGAGATTAAGTACTATAAAAAGTAATAATATTCTTTTGTCTTAGAAAAGGAAAAAAAACCACATGTTTGACACTCAATCACCATTTTTTATTTTATGTACAATATTTAAAACAATTTAACACAAGATTTATTTTACAATTCTTAACACTTGTAGAGTTAATGCAAGTACAATAGTTTAATAGTATGCTTATAATTAATAGATTATTCATTTTTTAATAGCTGAACAATTTGTTATACAAAGTAACATTATTATACATACAAGCAAAATTATAACTATGTATACTTTATACACAATATAACTTACATCATTACACACAGAATATGCTTTGAACTACCACCATCTGAAAATTTAATTTTTTCAATTGTAACAACATGCTTTTACATTTTTTATTAATTTAACAGTCTATGATACCTACAAACACACCATGTTTGAATTATCATGGCTATGAAAAAACAAACTTCTATTTTTTGTAACAAGAGCATTATAGTTACAGCTCCTCTGTCTTTTTTTATATTAGACAATGATTAGAACCCACACAGTATTCTTTGAACTATGACCATGAAATATATGCAATTGTAACAACATTTTGTTAATACATAATAATAATGCAGTTATTAATACATGACAAAGGTTTGTAAAACACCAAGAAAACACTTATTAATTTATAACTATGTATACTTCTTTATTTTATACACAATATAACTTACATCATTACATACACAATATGCTTTTGAACTACCACCATAACAAAATTTAATTTTTTGCAGTTGTAACAACATGCTTTTATGTAGGTATAACCTTTTTTTTATAAATTTAACAGTCTACAATTATGATGTATATATACATACAAAACACAGCATGTTTGAGTTATCATGACTATAAAAAAAAACTTCTACTTTTTGTAACAAGAGCATTTATAGTTATTTGCTCTTTTTTATATTATACACAATGATTATAACCCACACAGTATGCCTTGAACTACCACCATAAAGTATACATACATTAATAATAATCACAATTATTATTACATGACAAAGCTTCATAAACACCAAGAAACACTTACTTCCCGTCATCTATGTATGTTAAGCTAACATTATCTGAAGTTTTACTGTCCTCCTTTTTCCGATAAAGCTGAATTGTGTTTCCTTTCATCCTTATTTCATAACCAATAAATAGCCCAATGAAAAAAAGAGGAATAAGTAATAAGAGGTATGGCCAATCCACCGTTCTTAATTTGTAATGATGTTCCCCCTGCATAATATTTTCAAGATTTGGGTGACCCGGACAGTCCGAATCAAGCCAAACGTGTTCAGCTTTATCGATTGTAATATTACACAGATGCGTGCTGTTTCTGATAACAATCATTTCCAGGATAGGCCATGACCTAAAATTGGGCAGTTCTGTTATGCCCGTATTAATTAAGTCTAAGAATATTGCTGTATTTTCATCATCCTCATTAAAAAAAGGTAGCGTATCAATATTTTTACACAAGATAATTCCAACAGCTTTAGTACACCAAGAAACGGGTGGATTACCACACTTACTGGTAAATGCGGATACTACAAAGCAAGACCACAAGAGTACCGTTGAAAACATGGTTTTGATAAGTATTTCTTTGTACAGTAAAAATTAGCCTTGTCACATAGTTCATATAAAGAAAAGAATATTTACTGCAAACTATCAATTAACTGACGTGAAATTTGTCGGGTTAAGAAATCTTCTGAAACTTTTTTACTTATGTCTAAACCAAATTTCCTTTTACAAAACTCTTTAACCATTTTGTCATTTTTACTGTAACCCTCATGGTTGTACGTATTCATGATGTTATTGCAGGACATACCTTTACACCTGTTTGAGATGAAGTAGATACAATGTTGACCACATGCAGTAGAGAAAAGATGTTGTACTCTTCTGCTGTTGTAGCTATACTGGTCTACCATTTCGAGAAATTTTACAATGTATTTATTAGTTGGTTCTCCCCCATAACTGTCGAAATATTCTATTGGTTCCTTTACCGATGGTAAATAAATAGCAGTCCAATGCGTTCCTGGTTTGGTGTGTACATCTGTGTTGACTACAACAGCAAACGGAATTCGATCTATTTTTGTTGGTAGTTTATCGCAGGGAAATGTACCTAGGTATGCATTCTTTGCAATATTGTTCGTACTTAACACTTGAGTAATTTGTTGAGTGTCCATTGCTTTTATACCTCGGTTGCAGGATTCATTTCCGAATCTATCTCAATCATGTCCTGATATTCAAAATATGCAACTAAAGTGACAGCAGTGGTGCAGGCTTCTGACAGTTTTATTTCAACCCCAACCTCTCCGTTTTTGATCAGCGTCATCTCACCCGGGACTGAATTGGTCTCCAAGTCAAAGGCATAAATGGTATGACCATTTTTATAATTTTCAGTTGTAATACCCATTGAATGATTCGAGTATAAGGTATCTGTCCCCTGAAATAGTGAAAGGTACCCCATAAGGTATTTGCCAGAGGAGAAATCCAACATTGAAGTGTTGAAAATTGAAAGGGTTTTGTTTTATATTTCCATTAAAGGCGGAAGAGTTCACCATCCCAAGAACAATTCTTGTTGGTAGTTGACCATCGCATAGATTTCGCTCGGACAGATCATCTCTGTTGGCCCCTTTGGTAAAATATTTCATCTCAACTCTTTTTATGGGATACTTTATCCGGTCAGACTGTAGATTTTTTAAGTGAGCAGCTCTTATAGATGGTATAATTGTGTCATGTTTCACAAACAAAGAATCGCTTTCAATTTCTAAAATGTATTCATTGTTCTCTGTTGCAGCCATCAGAAAGAATTTCGGCGAGTGTCTGTGTAATTTCACTTTTACCGAGCACTTTCCCATCAGGTATCTTGCTTGGTTAAAGATATCGGCATGTATTCTTCCAATTAATTCGAATGATTTTCCAAATTTTGTTTTGTTAAATCTTGTGACTGCAGAAGGATTCACATTGCTCGTGTCTGCAAGGGCTACTGGTGCTATCGCTTCCAAGTCTTTTGTTTCCGGAAAGTATAATGACATTGCCAGAAATTCATTCTTAACATCCTTGTCATATGAGAGTAATGTTTCCAGAAAAGCTCGGTATGGATACATTGTGTCATTTGAGGACACTAACCTTCCTCCGAGATAAACCTCTACTTGTTTAAACATTGCTGCAATTAGATAGTTGACAGGAAATACAATGGATCGATGTGGTACTGTGGGATCATCGTCGGCTACTTTCCTTCTAAGTACTCCACCATCAGCGGCTAGTATTTTACATTTTAGGTGCAACAATGACTGGCTAAAATCTAAATATTCACTCTCGTCGGCTTTAATTTTGAAATGCAGATCACTCCCTTTGTCTAAAGTGCTTATAGGTTTGTGCTCGACGTATCGCGATGCCTCAGTTGAAATATGCGTGCTCGGTACAGTGAAGAGCTCTAGATTAGACATTGCACTCTCGCAGGACTGTGGGTGAATAGCCATATTTCTTTATTTATAGTACAAGATTTAACTTTCTTCTTTTCCCACTGGTTTGCAGAGAGCTCTTTTTACGCTTCTTAGATCTACCCGTCACAGGAGTGTTTCCCACAAATTCTGAGATGCGATTCTTCCCAGTGTCTAATAAGGCTTGTTTTACCCCTTTCTTGTTTATTATAACGTCTGATAACACCTCTTTTCCAGAACGGACAACTGCTGGTAATACTTTTTTCTTTAGAATTGGGAGTGCTCGTTTGAATAAACCGGATAATATTTGTCCCAATCCAAAACCTCTTTGAATGGGAGATCCAACAAAAACGGGTATATTCCCCCCGGATTGACAGTAATGGTGTTCTATTCCTTTTGTATTTGGATAATATTTGATGATTCTCATCTTGACGTCATGAGGAAAAATTGTTGTTTCCTTACATTAAAAAAGTGTCACTTTTCACAGTATCACATGGGCCCATTCAAAATTTCACCCACTCAGTCTTTCTCGGACTCCTTCGTGGTAGTTGTATGTATGCCTTAGGAACACCAATATCCACCAATGTATCCACAAAATCCTCTACTCCCACGGGTATATCTTTAGCAGATGTAATGGTTAAACTGTTTGTTACAAATCTAAGTAACTGAATAATATTACTGTCCTGTATTGTTTCACCCTCGATCACAATTTCCAGGTTATCCGTCCAAGATAAGATACCTCGCGAGTCTTTCATGTATTTTAAAATTAAATTAACCACAGGTCTTGTTCGCAAGGGAAATTGGTTTAATATGATATCTTCGGATGGAGCCTCTACTTCTGCCTCTTTTTTAATCTGTACAAGTTGCGGTTCTGGAAGGGGTCTCTTGGTCAATTTCTTTTTCTGATTATAAAGCTTAATTTTAACGTCTGGAGGAAGAGTTTTGTCATTAAGTATGCCACCAGTTTTTTGGGGGGGAAGTTCTTTCTCCTCTGGGTTAAAGTTACACTTG
Organism: Sabellastarte sp. h YS-2021; assembly: GCA_964017235.1. Taxonomy (NCBI): domain Eukaryota; kingdom Metazoa; phylum Annelida; class Polychaeta; order Sabellida; family Sabellidae; genus Sabellastarte; species Sabellastarte sp. h YS-2021. The sequence goes on from OZ024931.1 coordinate 148,510,010, forward strand.
TTAAATACTTCCAGTGGAACAATTACAGCCTCTTTATAATTCATTTCCCACCTCCGAAAAGTGAACCTAGCACAGACAATGCCACCGGTAATATACTTGTTAAGAATCCCCCTTCTTGTTTCAGAATTTGCTTTCTTTTCTTAAATGAACACCTTTTGTTCGTGAGATCTTTAAGGTGTCTTTTTATTTTCTTTAACTTTCCAATTTTAGAGGGTGAAATTCTCACACGACCATTTACTATGTTTAACAAGCACTCTGATATAGCATCAATTTCTTGTTTTGTGGCTACATCTAAAAGCGCCTTCCTTCTTTTCACATCTTTTGAATTTGCTAATAATGTGAGATAATCTCTTCTCTTTAAAGCAGATCCCATATTATCTTTTTGTCTATTTTCTTCCATACTATTACACTAACTGTTGTTTGAATCTGTCACACTGATAATTTTTTATGTCTTGTTGGGTACAAGAACTTTCTGGAAATTTTTACCAAACAAATCTGTTCTAAAACGAGCATCCTCTGGTGTGTTGACTTTTCCATCTATAAATAAGTAACCATAAGGTTTCTTTGTTGCATTTTTGAACATGTCTAAAAAGATGCTAGACCTCTGTGGATAGATTTTTCTAGCTAGGGAATAAGCCAATGTGTAATCTAGAGGATTATTAAATAAGATAAGGTATGAGGCATTCCTATAGATGGTTTTTCTGTGTTTTCCCTCACAAAATAGATTTTGAAATATCACAATGGTGCTGATATTTTCGTGATGACATTTTTTGGTGAACAAATCCGCTATTTCTTGAGAATCACAGATGTCTGATTGAGAATCATCAAAGATAAATACACCATGTTGTTTCTGTTTGGTGAAACTGGTCAAGTCATCTGGTATCCCTTCCACAAGAGTAATTTTGTCACCATATAATTTTTTTATTTTTTCTAATGCCTCAGTTTTTTGACCATATGACCACACAATGTAGTCAAATTGACTATCCACCAATGTATTCCAAGACTCCAATAACTTGAGAACAAACTGAGTTTTCCCGCACATGCTCGGACCAGCTACAACTGCAGAAAATGGTGTCCTTAGACGCGCATCAAAAACTTCAAAACTCATTGTTTTTTGTGTATGAACAAATTACACACACCCACAAAAAGTGGTGAAGGTGGGTGGTACGTCTCATTAGTCTTTTATCTTTACTCTTACCAACTCATTGTCATAAAATCCACCTTTAATAATGTCCTGTTTTTGGTCCATTACTCTATATGTCACAGGTTTGGTATTAAGTCTGTCCGCTATAATGAAAACTTCTTTTGTAAATCTTGGAAGATATTTTTTAGTGAAAGGATTGTCTAAATGTATCAGTCTCACAAAGTCTCCTATCTTGTACTTATGTCTGCTCTGACGTTTATCAATTTCATCTTTGTATTGATGATTCCAAATTCTGCTCTCATTCCTCTTTGTGACACGATTTGGTGATGTTCCAATGGATGAATGTTTACTGTTGTTGTAGCTTTGTACAATATCTTGTAAGATAGAGGTGTAATTCAATTTCCCAGTTTTGCTGAAATACTTCCACATTTTTGATTTTAGTGTCCGGTTGAATCTTTCACAAATGGCTGCTTTGAAGTCAGACGCAGAGGAGTAATGTGTGATACCTTTAGATTTGAAGTAATCCTGTACAGTTTTGTTGTAAAACTCACTGCCTAAGTCGGTATGTACTTTCTCTGGCACACTCTCTTTGTGAATTAGTTCAAAGGCATTTTTCACCGATATTCCGGTTTTATTTTTGATAGGTACTGCCCATGCCTTTCTCAAAAAAATGTCAATGTTAGTGAGAATAAATTTATTTCCTTTATTTTCTCTAGACAGGGCACTGACATCTACAAGATCGGCTTGATGTATAGCATCAATACCATGTGCAATAGTCTTCCTGTATTTCTTAGGTTTTCTGGTTGGTTTGTGTAGTGTATAAACATCTTCCCCAGCTAAGAAATCTTGAACCATGGAGAGTGTTATATTTCTGTTTTTCCTCTTTGCTGCTTTATAAAGTTTGTAGCTGTTTGAAAATGAAATTGGTTTCTTGACATCGTAATACAATTTCCTCAGTAAAATGTCTGTTTTGCTGCTCATTCTTTTTTGTATCTAAATCTTAGGACAAATGGACAACACCCTTTCTTTCCTACCTCTAAATGGTCAGTTTGGTCTTTCTGCCTTTTTTCAGTTTCACAACAGGTGATGATAACAGTATTATTAGTTATGTTGAATTTCATGGTTTTCTAACTTCTGTCCTAAACAGAACACCGGTAGGAAACCTATTATCTTTAATGCTTTTCTTTTTTCACACGGACTTTTTTCTTCCACCTTCTCCACTTCAGATGTTTTTTTGTTGTTCACCAGGTCTTCCACGGGTTTCCTCTTTCTTTGCTCTCGTTTAACCTTCTCGTTTAAATATTTCTTGTGACAAGAGTTACATCTAGTCTCCGAGTAAGTGAAGTATTTTTCATCGTGGAATGGTCGTTTGCAGCGTTTACATTCCCTGAAGCAATTACTTTTACAGTCGTGACAGTAGGTTTTCCCTTTCACCAAAACCTTGTCCTTGGAACAGTATGAACAACACTGTATCTGTTCACACGAAACATCTGATTCATCATTCGAAGAAATCTCCATTGTTGGGCTATGTTTGTAAGGCATCTTCAGACTTGACACACGGGCATATTATTGTTAACTAGCAATGTTTTTACACCTAATTCTGCATCAGAGTTTTTTACTCTTACTAGGTAATGCCTTCCATTTTCTTCTGAAAAAAAATGTTGCAGTAGTCTTCGTACGATGGTTGCCAGTTTCATTTTCTTAACAGTCTTTCAACTTTTCTCACAAGAACTTCATCCTCATTGATGTTAGTCAATTTCTCGGCGCTGTCGCTTCCATTTTGTTCTACAAAAATGCGATAATACTCATCGTACTCCTTTTGGAGACAATGCAGGTAGTCCCGTAAATCTATCATGGTGCTTTCTTCTTTTCGTTGTAATATCCGTTCCAAACATCTCTCAACGTCTGTGACTACATACACCAACTTGTTGCAACCTAACCCACAGTCTTTGTCGAGTGTTTCCCCAATTTTTTCGTGTACCCGATCTGTAAGATAATCATGTTGAAAGTCTGTCAGGTATCCTCTTTCATACTGAGCGTTAATGAAAATAACTGTGCTGTACAAGTTTCTCTCGGATATGAGGTAATCCATGTCATTGGTTTTGTGTAGGTTTTCTGAGTATAACTTTCCTAAGACATTTAAGAAGTAGTGTTGACAAACTGCAGCATTTTTCACTGGGTCACTGTAATATTCCCTCAATGGATTGTACCATAAATATTTTTTTAATTTCTCCACTGGTTCCTCCACAAACCCAATTCTTTTATTGTCTGCAAAATTTTCTTTTAACAAATTGAATAAATAACTGTTACATATATTGGACACTATATTAGTACATTGTATATTACATATATTAGGCACTATATTAGTGCATTGTTTAATTTAAGCTTTATGTTTATACATTGTCATAAAAGATAATTGTGTTGTTGGTTCTTTTTGTGTGTTGACATTTAAAGTAAGGGAGTTATTGACTTTTGTGTTTTAGTGTTTATTGATCTGTTCACAGACTGGGGGAAATCCCCCCCTCAGTGGTTATGTTAGATTTGGGGAAACCCAATTACCAGTAGTTTCTAGAACTTCCTCCTTTGGCCTAGATGGCTCAAGCTTCTTCCAGAGGAATCTGTGAATGTATATAAGGAATGTACATCTGACCACAAGTGAACTTTGTATTCGCTGGCTATAAGGAGAGCTATTGTGTTTTGGAATATAATATAACTTGTGTTGCTGTGAACTTTTACTGGAGTGAACTAGATACATTGTCTGGACAGATTTATTGCACTTTGGATATTTTTGGATATTGTACAGTTATATAACAGAGAGTGGATTTACTGCATTTTGGACATTGTCCATATCTTGGAGCAGACAGTACAATTGTGTTATCTCTCTAAAAATCTCCAGACAGACCTTCTGTGTGACTGGATATATAAAGGATAGCAGGACAAGCACCTTTTGTGTTGTTGAGTGTGGGACAGGTCACAGAATATAGACATCTGTGTGCGAGTGAACGCTGGACAGATCACGGGATAGACCACAGGACATTGGACAGATCACAGAATATACCACAGGACAGATTACAGAACAGATTGCGGGATACGGCGGATAAACTTATTCTTAATCTCAGTGGTCAGGTCAGCTAGATCTTATTATTGTATTAGTGTGTTTAGTTAAGAGCATACCAGTTGACTGTAATCATTATTGTTGACTATTAAATAAATTTGTTAAGTTTAACTTTTTGCTTTTTCTGTTACAACTTAAAGACAACCGGTAATTGCTACCGCGCTTGCCCGTGACCGTAACAGGAAAATTGGGGGCTCGTCCGGGATCCAACCATTTGATTACAACTATTTGATCAACCGTTCAATTAACATTTTGAAAATCCATTTGATTTAGTAATTGGTTACAGTCAACAGTGCTCAAAATGGCTAGTGCTAAAGAGTTTGTACAGTCACCATCTATGGAAGTTCTAGAAACTTTTAAAAAAGATATGTTAATGCAGATAGCACAAGAGTTACAGTTAGAGGTGAAAAGGTCAACACGTAAACATGAACTTAAAAGGCTTATTGTTGAACAGTTAGTTGATGAAGATGTTTTACCTGATAGTTGTTTAGAAGTGTATAAGCCTCTACCAATGGAACCTTCTGGGCAATACGAGATCAGGCGATTAGAAATTGAGAGAGAGCTAAAACTCAGAGAATTTGAGGCTAGAGAAAGAGAGCTTGAAGCTCGACAAAGAAAAGAAGAGCTTGAGGCTCGAAAAGAAGAGCTTGAAGCTCAAGCTCAAAAGGAAGAGCGAGCGCTTAAACATGAAAGAGAAATGAGGGCTTTAGAACTCAATGCCCGTAGAATTGCCCATGAAGAGTCCATTGCTACCAAATTTGATTTGGGTAAAAATGTGCGACTGGTACCACCTTTTAATGAGTTGGAGGTCGATAAGTACTTTCAACACTTTGAAAGAGTAGCTCAAAATTTGAAATGGCCTATAGACCAGTGGCCTTTATTGCTGCAAAGTGTTTTGAGGGGAAAGGCCCAGGAGGCATACACGGCTTTGCCAATTTCTGAATGTGTGGACTATAACTCTGTCAAAAATGCTATTTTGAAAGCATATGAGTTGGTACCAGAAGCATATCGTCAAAAATTCAGAAATTATCGTAAACAAGAAAGTCAAACTCATGTTGAATTTGCCCATGAGAAAGAAGTGTACTTTGACAGATGGTGTAATTCTAGGGAAGTAGGTACAGACTTTGAAAAACTTAGGCAAGTTATTTTGATTGAAGAGTTCAAAAGGTGTGTTCGTGATGACATTAAAACCTATCTAGATGAACAGAAAGTTGAAAATTTGGCAAAAGCAGCAACTTATGCTGATGATTATGCGCTAACTCACAAGTCCACCTTCAACAAGAATAAGTCCTTTGGTCCTGCTAAAAAGTCTTATCCAGAAATAGGAAAGAAATCTGAAAATGTAGCTCCAGAAAAGAGTTCAGATAAGGGTCAAACTTCAAATCAGACTATGAGTAAGGATAGGAAACCCAGATCCTTTGCTCCTGTTTGCCACTATTGTAAGAAACCTGGGCATGTTATGTCTGACTGTTGGCTCTTAAAGAAGAGAAGAGAAAAGGAGGCAACGCCCAACGCCTTTGTGTCTAGCAAGTCTAACTGGCGTTCAAATCCCAATAGAGCAGAGTCTAGTATTGGTTTAGACAAGTCTGAGATTATTAGGGAAGAGTTCAAACCTTTTGTGTCTGAGGGTTTTGTATCCTTGGAAAGTAGTTCCAGTCAGGTCCCCATTAAGATATTAAGAGACACTGGAGCTACTCAGTCCTTACTTTTAGAAGGTGTATTGCCATTGAGTGTAAGCACATCTACTGGTGAGAGTGTCATTGCTCAAGGTATTGAACGAGGCTGTGTGAACGTTCCCTTGCATAAGGTCAAGTTAGTATCAGACTTAGTTACTGGTTCTGTTGTTGTGGGTACCAGGCCCACTTTACCCATTAAAGGGGTATCTTTGTTGTTGGGAAATGATCTTGCAGGTGGAAAGGTAGTTGCTGATCCTAAGGTTACTTCTAAGCCGATCACTTTGGTTAGCACTGAGAAATTAGAAGAGGTTATTCCTGGTATTTTTCCCTCCTGTGCTGTGACTCGAGCTATGGCCAAAAAGGCCCAAGAAGAACCAAAAGATTGTAAACAATCTACAGATGTCTTAGTTGATTTGTCAGATACATTCTTGAACAACTATGACCATGATGTGCAGAATTTTAGTGATACTAATCCCAAGGATAGGGTAGATTCTGAAAAACAAGACCCAATTGACTGCAAAGATGTATCGCTTTCAAAATCAAAATTGATTTCAGAGCAGGAAAATGACCCTGAATTAGCTCCTTTATTCAAGTTGGTCTTGCCACCAATAGAGCTAGATAAGGTCCCTGTAGGCTATTATGTCAGAAATGGTGTACTTATGCGAAAGTGGAGGCCACCAAATGTCCCTGCATCTGAAGAATGGTCAGTAGTACACCAGATTGTTGTGCCAAAAGTGTACCAAAGTGAGATATTAAAATTGGCTCATGAATCTCCAATGGGTGGCCATTTAGGCATCAACAAAACTTACAACAAGATAACCAAACATTTCTATTGGCCTCAAATTCGGCACTGTGTGGCAGAATTTTGCAAGACTTGTCACATTTGTCAAATGGTAGGAAAGCCAAACCAAAAAATTCCTGTAGCTCCTCTCAAACCCATTCCAGCATTTGAGGAACCATTTATCTGGAATTGGTTATCTGAGAACACCGAGAGCCTAAATCTGTTAGACTATGTCTCGAAGTTCAGAGATAAGTTGAAGAAGGCTTGTGAGCTGGCGCAACAAAACTTGAAAACTACTCAGTCAAAAATGAAGATGCTTTATGATAGGAAGTCACAAAACCGTATTTTCAAACCAGGTGACAAGGTTTTAGTGTTACTACCTGTCCAGGGAAATACGTTACAGGCCAGATATCACGGACCATACAAAGTGTTAAAGAGAGTAGGTGACCTGGACTATATCATTGAAACCCCGGACAGAAGGAAGTCAACCCAACTATGTCATGTAAATATGGTAAAACCATACTTTGAAAGGGGTGTGAAAAAGCCTGTTATGGTTACTGACTGTAATATAGAAAGTAACAGTAATCAGGAGCATGAAATATGGGACGACATTCCTGATCTTGATGTTGAATGTAAAATTAGGTTGAGTAATTCTGAGATCCTTGATGATTTGGAAACCAAACTGAGTCATGTACCACCAGATAAGAGGGTTCCACTCATTGAATTGCTCTTAAAGTACAAGTCAGTGTTCCCAAATGCCCCTAATAGGACAAATATACTCATGCATGATGTCGATGTCGGCGATGCCCGTCCGATCAAACAGCATCCGTATCGGGTAAATCCTATGAAACTCGAAAAATTAAGGCAGGAAGTGCAATACATGCTAGAAAAATATATAATTGAACCAAGTCAAAGTAGTTGGGCATCTCCTTGTGTTTTGGTCCCGAAACCAGACGGTTCAATCAGATATTGCACCGACTACAGAAAAGTCAATGTTTTGAGTAAAACGGATTCCTTCCCTATCCCAAGGATGGAAGACTGTATTGATCGGATTGGCAATGCCAAATACATCACAAAGTGTGATTTACTGAAAGGATATTGGTGTGTACCTCTTACTGAGCGGGCCAAAGAAATATCAGCCTTCGTGACCCCTGATGGTCTATATCAGTACAAGGTAATGCCATTTGGCATGAAGAACTCCCAAGCCACATTTCAAAGACTAATGAATATATGTTTAAAAGACTTAGAAGGTGTTGAAGTGTATGTGGATGATATTGTCATCTTTAGTGATACTTGGGAAGAACATTTAAAAAGGCTTGAACAAGTCTTGTTTCGGCTCAAAGAGGCAAACCTCACTGTAAATTTGTCAAAGAGTGACTTTGTAAAAGCCAAAGTTATTTACTTAGGGCATGTAGTAGGTCATGGAGTTGTGACACCAATCAAAGCCAAAGTCAAAAGCATCATTGACTACCCCGTTCCTGAAAATAAGAAAAGCTTAATGAGGTTCCTTGGAATGGCAGGATATTATAGAAAATTTTGCAAAAATTTTTCAGAGGTCACTGCTCCACTGACTGAACTACTGAAAAAGAATGTAAAATATCACTGGTCAGAGACTTGTCAAAAATCATTTGACAAAGTAAAGAACCTTCTCTGTTTAGAGCCCGTACTAACTGCTCCGGACTTCAGTAAACCTTTCCGGCTGGCTGTAGACGCCAGTGATGTGGGTGCAGGTGCAGTTTTACTGCAATGTGATAATGAAGATATTGAACATCCCATCTGCTATTTTTCAAAAAAATTTAATGTTCATCAAAAGAACTACTCTACAATAGAAAAAGAATGTTTAGCACTCATTTTGGCCATCCAGCATTTTGACATATACATATCTTCATCATCAAAACCCACCGTTGTATACACAGATCACAATCCTTTAGTCTTCTTGCACAAAATGAAAAACAAAAATAGAAGATTATTGAACTGGAGTTTAATGTTGCAAGAACACAATCTTCAAATAGAACATGTTAAAGGAAAGGATAATATCTGTGCGGACGCCCTGTCCAGAAGCTGTATTTAAAGTGTAATTTATATACCTGTAATTAGTAAGTTTATAAAGGTTATACATGGTACTAATTTTACTTTTGTATTTAGACAAAAATGTTTTGTAAAATGTTATTACCTGTGTTTGTATACATCATGAAAATCTCTTGTAAAATTTTGTAATCCCTTGGTTTCCAAAATTTTTCTTTAAGGGGGGAGGTGTTACATATATTGGACACTATATTAGTACATTGTATATTACATATATTAGGCACTATATTAGTGCATTGTTTAATTTAAGCTTTATGTTTATACATTGTCATAAAAGATAATTGTGTTGTTGGTTCTTTTTGTGTGTTGACATTTAAAGTAAGGGAGTTATTGACTTTTGTGTTTTAGTGTTTATTGATCTGTTCACAGACTGGGGGAAATCCCCCCTCAGTGGTTATGTTAGATTTGGGGAAACCCAATTACCAGTAGTTTCTAGAACTTCCTCCTTTGGCCTAGATGGCTCAAGCTTCTTCCAGAGGAATCTGTGAATGTATATAAGGAATGTACATCTGACCACAAGTGAACTTTGTATTCGCTGGCTATAAGGAGAGCTATTGTGTTTTGGAATATAATATAACTTGTGTTGCTGTGAACTTTTACTGGAGTGAACTAGATACATTGTCTGGACAGATTTATTGCACTTTGGATATTTTTGGATATTGTACAGTTATATAACAGAGAGTGGATTTACTGCATTTTGGACATTGTCCATATCTTGGAGCAGACAGTACAATTGTGTTATCTCTCTAAAAATCTCCAGACAGACCTTCTGTGTGACTGGATATATAAAGGATAGCAGGACAAGCACCTTTTGTGTTGTTGAGTGTGGGACAGGTCACAGAATATAGACATCTGTGTGCGAGTGAACGCTGGACAGATCACGGGATAGACCACAGGACATTGGACAGATCACAGAATATACCACAGGACAGATTACAGAACAGATTGCGGGATACGGCGGATAAACTTATTCTTAATCTCAGTGGTCAGGTCAGCTAGATCTTATTATTGTATTAGTGTGTTTAGTTAAGAGCATACCAGTTGACTGTAATCATTATTGTTGACTATTAAATAAATTTGTTAAGTTTAACTTTTTGCTTTTTCTGTTACAACTTAAAGACAACCGGTAATTGCTACCGCGCTTGCCCGTGACCGTAACAATAACTTTTTCCAGCACCCATAATTCCATCAATGCTAAGTAACTTCATTATTCTGACTCAATATCGCTGCTTTCAGGTGTGGTATTGTAAGGGGAGTCACAACCGTCTTCCATTTCGTCGGGTGTCTCAGACTTTTTTTTCTGTTTCTTTCCCTCATATTTCTTTATAATATCTAATAACGAAGGTAAAACTTTCTTTAGCTTTTTCAACTCGGTATAGTTAAACGTTACATTTTTTCTTGAGAACTGATCAGAAAAGCGACAGTACAGTTTTCCTTTGAATTTAGTGACCGAAGCCCTTTTACGAGCATTTATTTTGAAAGCTTTTGCTTTGAATCCCATCTTGCTATTCGATAATCTCCGTAGGCTAAAGAAGTAATACCGTCGTCTAGTATATATCTTTTGTCATCAAATGCGCTGAGGGCTATTTTTTCTGTATCCACTGTGTAGAGTTTGTGTTTAAAACTTCGTATTGCAGAAAAGTGAACAGTCTTCGGTTGGTTTTTTCTCAAAGTATGCAGGTAGTCTGCATGTACTAGTTCATTAGCTGCTGCCTTTGGTACTCCTTTGGCTCTATGGATGGTGTGGCAGGAACATAATATGGAATATTGTTTGAATTTTAAACCCACAAACTCTGTTAGTTCTCGGGACCCATATTCAAATTTAAAATAACCTTTCTGTTTTGCATTTTTAGTGTGGTGCAGTGGATGTGTGGTTGGAAAATTGGAAAAATCGAAGTACTTAGAGTTAGCTCTGTATATATCATTCGGTGTAGGAGCCGATTCGTCCTTTGCCACTATTTTTAACAAGAACGAATCCGTGTCACTGTATAATGGATGTACTGTATACCATGTATCAAAAATTTTTGGAAGAAATAGATACAGAAATTGATACATGACTTTCTTTGCTAATTCTAAAACTGTGAATCCTATAAAAATTGGTTTGTCCAATTTAACTGTATGATTTTTCAGTTCCACTGCTGCAATTTTTGGGTCGAGTAACTCCACCCTTTGAAATGTAGGTTTGTTTGCAAATTTCAAAAGTTTTTCAGAAGAATTCACTAGTCTGACTTTTCTTCTTTTGAACATATTTTCTATGGTTTTTCCATAAAGAGCATTGTTTGCCATTTTTAGATTGTTGCTTTCAAATTCTGAGTTGGCCGCCTTTCTTCTTTCAATATTGAACTCAATAAATGACCTCATGAATGCCCTCTGTTCAAACCTGAGAACTCTGTGAATTTTTGTCAGTTTGAGTCCAAGTTTTAAGTACAGTTTAAGTAGTTCAAAATGCATTACATAATTTTTCTTGTCTTCTAGTGTTTGAACTAATTTTTCTGCATTGCTGAACAAATTTTTCATATCACTCGATCTTTGGATATTTTGATTGTAGGGACTGAGTTCATCGTATTTTATTTTCTTCTTTATCGGCGCCAGTGGAAAATCCGAATGTTTGACATGCAAATTCTCCGGGTATTCTAAGTCAACCTCTAAAATATACCCTAGGTCAGTATTTGATGCCGTGTTTTCTATGTCGAAGTTTGAAATTTCATTCTTTTCTAACCACCTAAATTTACCTACAGGTAGTTTTTTTGACAAACAGTAGGCATATAATGACTTGCAGTCAAACATGTGGAGGTAACTTAGCGGTTCTACTTCGTATTAGTCTGGTAATGTTGGATAGTTCGCTTTTGCATACCTTGTGTACTGACCAGAGATACCACCCCTAATAGCTTTCTGTATGAATTCATACTGTTCAAGATCAGTGATCAGTTCGAGTTTTACTTTGGTTTGAAGCAACATTGCATCGAATGAGAAACTTGGTAGACTTAAGTATTTTGCAACGTCTAACCCGTACAGTTTATGGTTTATTGCTCTGAAATTTTCAAAAACATCTGCCAGTAAGGTCACATCTAATTTCAGGTAGGCCTCTAAGTATTCTCCTAAATTTGAACATTTTAAAGCCGTAAACATTGACTGTGCATGTTGATACTGTTCAGGGGCGATGGTCTTTTTTGTAAGAGAACTATAAAAGTGTTCTCGTTCTGGTAGTTTGCATTCATTCAGAACATCAGTCCCCGTTAGATACTCATAGGGGAAGAAACCTTTTTTCAACAATTTTAAAAATGTAGATTCTTCCGGATATAATTGTCTAGTGTGTTTGAATAATTTATCCTTACTTTCTTGCCCACTTCTCAGGATGTCTGTCAGGTTTGATAAACTGTTGGGTAAATGAGCATAGGTGTCTATGAACTGGAAATTTTGAAAAGAGATACACGCAAATGTCTCGCTTGTTCTTGGAATAATTTTTAATTGGTTTTCACTGTTTTGACACAATTCTCTTATCAACAATTTGAAGTCGTATTTCGATCCATTATGGAGAAATACAGGAATTTTTGGTTCATTGGAAATTGAAGAGTATTTCAGGTTGCACCTATTACAAGCTATACCGAGTACATTCCCAAAAGGGTGTTCTTCCGTGACCTTGGGGCTTTGCAAGTGGTTGTGATCCCTACATTTTTTGTCACAGTTAAAAGGTGAACCACATATATAACAATGGGTAGCCTTTTTCAACATTCGCCAAGTTTCTGGTGTGTTGGTCATTGGGTATCTGTATTCGTTCAAAATTACGTTGATACGACTTTGCTCTTCCATCAACATTTCAATAGCTTTTTTGGCACAATTTTCTCCTGTGTAACACTTTACAGATCCGTTGAACTTGTCATTTACATGACACACACGTTTCATGCCAACGCTTAACTGTTTATGCTGGGTGCTAAATTTAGTTTTTCCACTGGGTCTTTTATTGGTCACTCGGCTCTGATATGTCTCAAAGTCCATGTATATGACAAAGGGCGCCATAAATTCTTTCTCATAGTTTCTAAACTGTAACAGGTCCTCACCAGATCCCAGAGTTGGTACTTTTCCTTTAGGTTTGACCGTATTTATACTGCAAGAGTTTTCATGTTCTTTCAGAGCTTGCTCTGAATACTTTTTTGTCAAACAGGTTTTGCAGTAATAACCTTTTTTCCTGTTTGAACATCGAAAACCACAAAGAAATCTGGAAAAACTCCTTATTGTGTAATAATGTCCTTTGTATAACAATATATTTACGTGATGTTTCTTGTTTTCTTCAGAACTTATATGTAGCACCCCGGGTTCATGAGATACAGGGTTAATGTCATAACAATTTATGGAAATCTCATTTTGTGCCTCAAACAGTTGGATACTATCCAGTGCCATGGGTAGCGAAATTCCATTTGTATTAAAATTTTTCACCAAGGTTTTGTATTGACTCGTACGACCCGCATGCTTTGCTGCTGGTTGTAAGATACCAGCTGCTACTGCGTACAAGAAACATTGGTTTTCTGGGGAAGATAAGTCGAGTAAACAATGTTTGTTTTTCGGAAATTTTGGAAGGTTTCCTTTTTTACATCCACCCAAAATTGGGGCATACTTCACTACTTTCAATTCAAGACTATAAATCTTGACTAGGTTCCAATTACTTCCATGGTGAAGAAATGTTTCTAATCTGGATGCAACCTCTTTATTTAATTCAGATATAATCCTTTTGATATGTACCTTCGAAAGAATTGCCTTTGTTTCCGATGTAAAGTACGGTTTGATGTAAACAAAATCATCTTCTGTTTGCCTGTACTTTTTAAGTTTTACCCTCAGTGACAATTGTATCTTTATACTCTTCAATTTACGCAGTGCTTTTTTAATTTTATTTTTGACCATCGGGTAAGATTTTGATAAATACATTTCCACATCTCTTTTCTTGTACCTGGGAAGTTCAATTTTGTACCTCTTATAGACATTTTTGAATTTGTGATGCATTTCTTTTTTTAATCCGGTTGAAATAAAGAAAGCCTGATTATCACCTTTCCAAATTGAAAATGAATCAAGTCTCCAGTTGTATCTGTGATTTTGATTTCAATTTTACTTAGTACATTTCCTATCACAGGGATATAATTTAAAATAGGAATTGTCCTGTGAGTATATTGTGAATCGAGATGAGTGTCAGTGAATGATCCCTAAAATTGGAACATTTTTATCTCCCACGCGAGAAGGGTAGACAATATTGCTGTAGATGTAAAGACTGAAAGTGAGCAAATTAATGTCGGGTATCACATCGCTTACGTATGCTCGTGGTAAAGCGAGTCTGTTTCCTACATTTGCAAACTGTACCTTGTCAAAAAATCCTAAAATATTTGCCAGCTTTCTGTGGATCTCTATTGTCTCTTCGCTCTCCACAATAATTTCACACAATCCGGTCCTGTTGTTTACCCTCAACGTGGATTCCATCTTTGCACTTTTAATAGCTGTATTTATTGCCCGTATTAATTGTTCTATATTACGGTAATTTTTACCGGGGATCGTTCTGTTAAAATGCCCTGTTTTTATATTTTTCTTCTTCGAAAGATGAATCTTAGTCATTGGTTCAAACACATTCATTATACTGTTTGGATAAATTATTTCAGCAAGAGCTATCTTTGTCCCCGGTTTTAAGGTAATAGGTTCGGATAAATCTACCACAAAGTTTGATGTTTTGTTTTCAAAATAGTCGCATTTAGTATTCGATGGTAAAAAATTGTCCCCCTTCGGAAGAATTTCCCAAAACACTCGACATCGTCTTAAAATTGATGTTTCAATTCAGTACACTCCCCAAATCCTTTACTTCCTCTAAATGTTTCCACTACAATGTTTTCCGTTTTTATGATGCAAGGGTTAATGGTTGAATGAAATATCAACTGTGCTATGGGTTTTGTCTTGTCCCATGAAATTTTTTGATTTGTAATATTGTGTAGTACCACAAATATTTGTGCTCGATAGTCCGGATCAATGATTCCAGCCAATACACGGAGTCCACATAGGCTAACACTACTCTTTTCTGCTACTTGTACGTACAGTGAATCCGGTAATTCCAATATCACACCTGTAGGCAGCTTTCTTATTTCATTAGGTAATAGTTCAAAGCATTCCGTACTAAATAACTCGTAACCAACTGCATTCGGAGATGATTTGTACATGTTTTGTTGTCCATCACACAAAAATTTAACCTTAACTTCCATTGTCACATCAAACAGTGGTTTTCCTACCTGTCACACAGTAATTTTTGTGTCTTAATAAAATTTTTTTTCACCTAGTTGGTGATACATATGTGAGAATAAATGCATTGCTGCATCCCATTTGATAAACCAAAACCTGTTACACACTGATTCTTTTTAACCCAGTTGGTGATACATATGTGAGAGTAAATGTATTGCTGCATTCCATTTGATGAACCAAAAATTTAATTCATCATAGAGGTAATCTTGACAAAACTTTTGCAGTTGATGTGGCAATAGAGCTTTGTTCAATGTATTAAACTGTATAGTACTAGCACACAACTCTTGTAAACTTCGTGGGTTAAGCCCGAAATAATATTTATACAAAGATATAGTAGCATCTAAACACTGATAAACTAATACAGGCGTTATTGTTATTCCCGGTTGTACAATTAACCCATGTTTCACAAACACATCTAAATCTCTCCATTTTAGTACATGATTTCTACATTGACAAATTTCTCCATCAACTAGGAAAGTTATGTCTTTCACTGTCCATTATTACTGTATTAGTATTTCTTTTACTGGGTAACAGAGTATAAGGTTTTTTTTAAAAAAACCCAATGTCCTTCCCCCACAAAAAAAACTATTTACTCAGAAATCTTGGAATGGCAAATTCTAGATAATTCCAAGAAAACACTTTTTCAAACACATATTTCTCACTAAACTGTTTTCCAATGCCACTTGGGGAGTAATCAAAGTTTCTTTTAATATTACAAGTTGTTCTACATTGACAAATTTCTACATTAAATAGGAAAGTTATGTCTTTCCCACTGTCCATTATTACTGTTTCGTACAAATATTTCTTTTACTGGGAACAGTTTTTTTGTTGTAAACCAATGTCCCCCCTAAATGTTTACTCAGAAATCTTGGAATGGCAAATTCTAGATAGTTTCAAGAAACTTTTTCAAACACATATTTCTCATTAAACTGTTCCCATAGCCCCTTGGGGAGTAATCTAACATTTAGGTTGAATTGATAAATTTTTGAAAAACAAAATTCTTTCAATGTTACAAGTTGATCGTTTTTAAAAAGTTCGTATCTGATATTGTCTGCAAGTTCAACAATATCTTTCGTGATTTCCATATCAGGATATAACTGCAATCCTTTTTCTATGTACGGATACAAGTAATACCATTCAAAGTGGTAGCCGCAATCACACATGCCTTTGTTATTATACCTAACTGACATCATGGTTACTTTGTTTTTTTTTGTGTTGTAACAGAATGACACATAGACTTTTATTTGTTCATTATTAATTTTTGGTTTTTCTTCCCTTCAGTTTTTTTATAGCCTGTGCCCTCGACAGTAAACTACAGTGTAATGGACATTTCACTTCACAGGATAATTCTTCAGTTTTTAAATTTTGTGGCAAAAAGGAATTTATTGAAGATATTGTTTTCTTCAAAATTTGGTTAAGTTTTTCCACATTATCGGTTAGGTTGATCAAATTTTCCTTTGCAATGTTGTGGTAATGCTGTAAATCATTCTGCTCTGTAAACTGGTCCAGGTTGTCGCGGTTTTGTATATCAATCTGTGGGCTTTTACATTTCATAAATGGGTTTCTGTTTTTCGATTCTGAAATTTTTAACAGTATCTTTCTTTTATGTACTGGTTCTGAAGAGCAAGTTTGTGCAGGTCTAGGACAATTGAATTCTGCTTCTTTTGCCTTTTTACACACTGGTTCTACCAACTCTGTTTCTGATTCGGAATCAGAGGATAAAGGAAAGAAAGATTCTGTATTTTTGTAAAATTCTACAGACCCGTCCTCACAAGTTTTTAAAAGATACGAACCCCCCTTCAAATTTGTTTTTGAAACATAGGTTTTAATACAATCTTTCGTGAAGTGTATGGTGAAAAAGGCACATAATTTCTCTGACAAAATGTCCATAAATCTGTCTATAGAATTAAAAGAAACCATATTTCTACCTTTTAGTGCTTGATTATCTGTCTCTTCAAGGGATTCGATGAACATATTCTTTAATTTTTTATATAATGTTGATTCATCAGTGATATTGAATGTTTGATAGAAATATGTGTAGTAATCTGTGAGGAAAGAGAGATTTATATCCTCCCACAAAAGGTGAGCTAAAGTCTGAAGGTACTTCATTATAAATGCTTGCGTTAAGTATGTATCCATGGTGATGTCCTGGCTAGCTGAAAGGAAAATTTTGTTAAAAATCGGTACTTTTTCTATCTGTTTGGTGCAACCGGTAACTTTTAAACAGTTGTTTTGTTGTGAGTATACGGTGAATACTAAACTATTGCTTGTGTATTTAGTAGAGACGCGTTCCTTTGTTTCTAAATCTGGTATTCTTTGAAAGTACTTTCGAAATTCGGTATGGTTAATTTGCTTCTCACCAAGATATAAAACTTTGATTTCCCAATGATAATTTAAACTTTTGAGTATCACTAGGTGAACTGATGATTTCACTAGATAAGGTTGTATGTAGTTGTTTATAAAGTATTTCACTATATCTTCTATTCCACGGTAATTACTTACTGTATTAACTTTTCTTAAAAATATAAAACCTCTAGAACTTTTAACAAAATATTTAAAAGTAATATGAAGAAATCTAAAAATTAAAACGTCGTGTTGATTCTGTATTACAAAAGGATTCTGTCTAATAAGGTCAGACTTTACAATTGAAACTGTTTCTTTATTTTTGTTAAATATCTCAAATTTCAATAAGATCTGATTTATTTTCATAAAGTTATTGAAATAATACTACAACTCTCTGTTTATTTTATCCACCACAAAAAAACTTTAGAAACAGTAACTTTACCTCAGTAGATTACTCCCCTTTGCAGCACAGTAAAGTGTGAGGAGTTCATAGCCATCACACGGTCTTTATATAAGATCTGAGAAAAGATTACTACAGGATATTTGCAGTGTGACAACAGATGTGGGGATAATTAGAAAGTTCTAGAACTCAGAGTGCACAAAAAGTGCAAAAAAATCTTTAGTAGAGAGAAAAAACTGGCATGTATTGAGGAATGACATATTGTTTGCAGAAGTTTCCAGAATAACATTAATGTCAAGAACACCCTATGAAGCAATTAATGTTTAGCGAGTCACCTCACAGCAATTTCACACAGATGTAATAAATCATTAATTATAAAGTTCATTGCAAGAAATTTGCAGTGGGACAACACATGGAGATATATTCAGAAAAGTTTTCTAGAACACAAGTCCGCAAAGGTTACATGTTAAAAACAAACCCCTGTATTCTGTAAAATGTTCAGTGGGACGTCTCATGACCATTTTCAATAAATCAATAATTGTAAACCATTGCAAGAAAGTTGTAGTGGGACAACACATGGAGATATATTTCTCAGAAAAGTTTTCTAGAACACAAGTCCGCAAAGATTACATGTTAAAAACACGCCCTGTATTCTGTAAAATGTTCAGTGGGACGCCTCATGACCATTTTCAATAAATCATTAATTGTAAACCATTGCAAGAAAGTTGCAGTGGGACAACACATGCAGACATATTATTCAGAAAAGTTTTCTTGAACACAAGTCCACAAAGGTATCATGTTAAAAACACCCCCCTGTATTCTGTGATATGTTCAGTGGGACGTCTCATGACCAGTTTCAGTAAATTTAATTGTAAACCATTTCAAGCAATTTGCAATGCGACAACAGATGAAGACATATTAAGAGGAAGTTTCTAGAACACAAGTCCGCTAAGTTTACATCATCAAAAAAAAATATGCTAGCAAAAGAAAATCAATCAAGTCAAAACGCTCCGAGTGTTTTTACACAGAGAACAATGTTGAATAGGAGAATTCATAACAATTTGATTGCAATAAATCTTGAAGACACTATCAAATGTTAAAAAAACACCAGACACTGTTCTCCAGAGTAAAAAACAAATATGCTTAGTTTTGAAAATAAAGGGCAGTCTATATTTTGTAGTCATGAATTATGGATTCTAGAATACAAGTTCATAGGGGTTGAGATAAAACAACCTGCACCTGATATTCTACACAGAGAAGCAAGTAATGTTCAGTGTGATGTCAAGAAAATTGATAAATTTAACAAAAAAATAAGGATCATTAACAATGACTACAACTTTCTAGAATATCTGAATGCATCATCTGAGGAAAGTTTTTTTCATTTTTTGATTTTAAAAACCCTCACAACAGTGTTGTAGTAACTAGCACTGGTGAATCAATTAAAACTCCCCCTCGCGCCTGTGTTTATACATTATGACATTAAAATTTGATCTCTTACATCTGTAAGTATATATCCTAACCAGTTTTTACCCCTCCAATATTTTTTAAACTTACTTTTAGGATCAGAAGCATACCTACCAATTCCCCATACTGTGTCCCAAGGGCTGGCCTCCACAAGAATGGTACCTACAGTTTTCAAAAGTTTGTCTTTCAATTTTGAATTTTGAGTAAACTTTGCTAGTGAAGCTTTTCTAACAATGGCTTTGGATTTTGCCAACCATCTTTGTTTGTTAAAATTCCTTACCTTTCTACCCAATCTTTTCATTATTTTGGGGTCTTTCGTCTCCATAATTTTTTTGGCTGTACTATAGTCTTTAAATGTCATTGCCTTACAATACATCATATACTGTTCAGCACATCTATACATTACTCCGTCAATAGTAAATTTAGAAGGGTGAAACTGACTGAAAGGTGACTGAATTCCAAAAAATAGGGTATACCTTTCTTTGTCTCCCATTACTACTGCAGCTATCTTTTGACTGTGTGGTTATTAACCTTTCAAAGGTCAAAGTTGGGGTTTTACGTCCCGTTCAACAGCCAGTATTAACCTTTCACACAGACACATAATTATAATGTTTTTAAAAAAAGCAGCTGTGTCTTTACAGTCGTAAAAATGGGAACCTTGTATAAGCTCAGATTTTTTTTCCCTCTGATGAATCAATTAAAACCCAACCTGTGTTTGTAGAAAAAAATTTAAATAGCAGACATGGCATGGGTGTCTTTAAATAGAAACAGCCAATATCATGAAATGAGTCTTTTCTAGAATATTCTCAAAACCATTTATTACAACTTCTAAATATTGATGTAATAATTCTAATTCATCTAAATTGAAACCCTAGTTGTGAAAATTTGCATTGTGACAGATAGTACTGACATTATTTTTTGTGTGTTGTAGAACTCTCTCTAGAATACAAGTACAGGGAACTACAATAGACTAACACAAATACATAAAGAAGGTCAATATCATGAAATCATGTTTGTCTTCTCTAGAATATTCTTAAAAACATTTATCACAAATTTGTTTGGTGCAATAAATCTCTATAAAACCATTCATTAAAATTGAAACCCCCAAAAATAGTATTGTTTTTAATTGTAGAACTTTCTAGAACACAAGTCCAAAGAAGTAATGTGATCAGCGCAATAAACTGACATAAATACAATACATTTTACATGAAAAAAAAAGCGTAATGAATCCACAGATGAGAACTTCTGTGCACAACATTCTAGAATGGTAGTTTACAAAAGTCAAAACACTCATAAGAAACTGTCTCATGAACACAATAAATTACATAGAAGACCATAAAAATATCATTAGGTTTGCATTTCTGTAGAATGTTCAGTGGGTCAACATACAGACAGAACTTTCCAGAACAAAAGCACAGAGAGAGGTTATTATATTTCTTGTAATAATGACTACATTACAATAAATCATCAATAGTCATTTGTTAAGAGTTATTTTACAGAGTAAAGACATAATGTCCAGTGTGACACATTCCATTTGTAGAACTTTCCAGAACTGTTGCACGGATTTCAATAAATATCTAAAGAGAAAGATTTGAGGGGGTTATTGTTCAGTGGGATGTCAAAGGATGGTGATAGTGTTGCAGGTTTGAATTGTGAGGAATGTTTAATTGGGAAAGAATACAATTAACATTTCTTGTGGTATGTTTTAGTGAAAAAAAACAACTTTGCATTTCTGAAAAAACAAAATTCATGAGAATGTTACATTGAGAAATCTTGTGTCACTTATGTGGAATGTTATGTTTGTTAGAGAGTCATTTTCCAAATAACAGGATATTAGTACTATTGAACTGAAAATTCAAAAGAAAAATGATAACAGTTTAACAGTCACTTGGAATGGGGTTTGTATTACAATTTTCTTTTACCATATTAATAAGATTCTAAGACATACAAATTTCCCTCTGAGAGAATATATTTATTTGAAACATAAAGTTAAAAAAAAGTTTTTGGAGGGACCATCCATATGTTACATTTACATGAATGAATTATAAGTCATTCCTTTTTTTTATTACACATTCTAGCGATGTTTGAGGTTTATCATTCATTCATTAGATATTTGACTATAATTGATTTCAGACAAGTAACTAAATCAACCAACAGCATGGAAAGTGTTAATCTATTTTTTTAAATAATTCATTTCTTTTATAATAAGTGATTTCATTGACAACCAATTATGTATGCATTCAAGGCATGTATATACTTTGATCAGGATAAAACCATCCATGTTACATTTATATGAATGGTCTATAAGTCATTTTTTATTACTCATTCAAGAGGTACTTGAGGTTTTTTCATTCATTTATTATATATTTGGCTA
The DNA here is from genome assembly GCA_964017235.1 of Sabellastarte sp. h YS-2021. Taxonomy (NCBI): domain Eukaryota; kingdom Metazoa; phylum Annelida; class Polychaeta; order Sabellida; family Sabellidae; genus Sabellastarte; species Sabellastarte sp. h YS-2021. The sequence continues at coordinate 148,531,659 of OZ024931.1, forward strand.
TAACTGCTTTCTCACAACTAACTAAATCAACGAGCAACACATGGAAGGTGTTAATATATTTTTTTAAAGGATTCATTTCTTTATAATAAATGATTTCATTGGCATTCAAGACGTGTATATACTTCCATAAAAAAGTCGCACCATAAAAAAGTTTGTTTAAACAATTGTTCAGTGCGATCTTAAGTCAACATTGTTGCAGAACACAATGATTGTACAGTTGGTTTCAATTGTAATATAATGGTTTAGGATAATTTGTGTTAAGAGGTGTTGACTTTCAATTTAATTTTTTTCAAAAAATTCAAGATAATGGGAAACAAAGTTTTATTTCTCTTACAGTAAACGTAAAGTAGTTTACATAAAATTTTGAAAAGCCACATATTTAACAAGAGAAAATCATCAAAAAACTTCAATTGATTATTGATAATTCTTAGGATTTTATCTGCGTTGTAAATTTCCATAAAAATTGTCAGTTTTATAACATTACATCAACACAAGGTGTTAACACATTCTAATATATTACAGTAGTCTCTAAAGGTGAATCATCTAATCCAATACCAAAGATGTGTAACATAAAAAATTTAAAAGTTTACTGTCATTATAAATTTGAGAAAATTGACATAGCAATTTTCAATGAAACTAATATATCTTGTTTTAGATGATTTTTTTACCTTTAGATCAATTTACCTAATGGTGATGATTCACAGTAGCTGTTCCATACTGCTTGAAAAATTGTAAGTTGTAATATTTTGCCCTCAGAAAATCAAAACAGAACAATTAAAACAAATTCCCCCCCAAAAAACAATAGTTTACCTAAAAAGTAATATTTTAATAATATATATGGTAACTCCACATTGTGTGACAGGACAAGCAGGTTCATTTTTTGGATACAACAAAAAAGGAATACCTTTGGTAAAACTTATGGAAAATTTACTCCAGTCTTGAAAAAAGGTCATTACTGTATACACGCATCATTTTTTCGTCATCTTTCCCTTAAAAGATGCATTCCACGCACATTGTGCCTCATTTAGCACTGTTTTTTTGTGAGGATCTACTAGTACCTTCAAGAACTTTAAAATATAAAAAATGTAAGTTACAAAAATGGAAGTTTACTTGTGCATTGTAATTTTTAAAAAAAAGAAAATTGGAGCAATTTCTTGATTCATATTTTTTGTATTTTTCTTGTGTGCAGGGATAGATATAGTGAGTATATCACTCTGGATACCCAGGGTTAAAAAATTTGTCTAAATCGCTCTATCTGGCATCAATTTTTTATCATTAAGAAAAATTGTGACAATTAGTTAATCGTTAATATGTTGGCCATTTTGTATCAGATCACTTGCAATTCCAAAGATTGGTTTTAATTTGCCTTATCAAGCTGTGATGTATATGTCTGGAAAATGATTTTAAATATTGCTGATTTGTTATTTCTTAGGCAGCATTGTTTTCCAGAATACAAAATCTATAGAATATATATTTTTTGGGGAGGTATTGTTTCCAGAAGGTGATTGTTTCTGGGAGACACTTTTTCAGTGGGCATTTTCCTTCCTTTGTTTTTTCTCACTAACTAGATGTGGAAAGTCGATAACACATCTTCAGACCTCAATTGTATTGAAATATAAACAAATTCATTTATCAAAAATACTTCAAAATAGTGAAAAATATTGTTTATCCTTTAAAAGTATGAATGAAACAAAGTTTAATGAAATTTGTAAAAAGAGTTTTGAGTTGTTTATCTTCTAGACATCAGTGAATATGTGAAATAAATTGTTAAAAGACACCACAATTTTAGACTACAAACCATAAAAATATATTGAACACCTCAATTCCCCATTTTTACTTGGACATGCAGGATACTCATATTGATAAGCAGCAAATTCTCTTGGAAGTACATAAAACAACATTTACATGGAAATGAGAAATCCTGCAAAGTTCATTTTATACATATCAGTATTCTGGCCAAAACTTTAGTTGGGGTAAATATAGAAGTAGGCTATGGATATAAGACTGGGGTTTTTTATTGGTTTAAAAAGTGCACAGGGATTTCTTAGCCCTTTAGTTATTTTGTAACACTAGGCGGACAGCCACTTCTTATTATGAGTGAGAAAAGTCATTTTGTCAGGGCTGGTTGTTTCTCCAAAAGTCATGTAGTACCCATATATTACACCAAAGAAAAAAGGTGAAAGTCTAGAAATTAGGTGGTCATGTCGAAAGCTTCAAATACATGTTAAAATGTCTTTACACATAAAAGTGTGTCCTGATACCTATATTTCCCTAATTTCCTGGCAACTTGTTTTCTTGTGGTTAGGTCCTTGGGTCATCATGTCAAGCCTGTTGGTTCAAATATATGTCATTGATTGAAGGTACAAGTTTAAGCTTTGCTCATTCTTTTGCTGAATCGTTTCTTTAGCATAATTACTGGATTAATTTTGTCAATGTGTTTGATTGTGTACAATATGCTTTTACCAGGACATTGAGGAAACAAACTTACTTGCCATATTTCAGAAATATTTGTAATATTTCCACCAACGGGAGAATTTGATTTTTACTTTCCAGCAACAGCAACTATCTTGACTTCTGAATGTAAATTGGGTCTAACAATTTCCCACATCCTTGAAAATCCTTGAAAAAAATTCATTTTCAAGGCATTGAAAGTCCTTTAGTTTGACCTAAATTGAATAAAATCCTTGAAAAGTCCTTGAATTTGTTATTGCCCAACTTCTGCATCTGCACCATCTAGTTTTACGGCTATGGCACACTAAAATCATGTGACAGTAAGAATTTTGTGAGAGGAATAGACAGCTAGAAGAGGGGGTAAAGGAGGCCGTGCCTCAAAATATATCCTTGAGAATTGTTGTTGTTGACCTTGAAACGACCTTGAATGAAGTTATCCAAAGTCTTTGGGAACCCTGTGTAATGAAAGCTCTGCAATTCAGTAAGCTTTTCTCATCCTGTCATTTCTGATATGTTACTCTCTCAACCCCAATTCAACTCGTTACTTTAGTCTTTCTGTCATTTGGTCATTTTATTATCTTATCTAATAAGGAGTAACCCCCGGAGTAACAAATAATTTAAATTTAAACCTATAATTTAGAGATTTAACCAAAGCATTCGATCTAAAGATGCAATTCCCCAAATTCAGAACTAGTCTGGTTAAAAGAAACTTGATACTAAAATTAGCAGATGACTAAGATAGTAAGCAATATAAGTAATGTGTTATACTAAGATGCATAATTTATACATCACTGGCACGCCAGAGTGGTAGCAAAAAGACAGTCCTCTGAGAGCATTAGGACCACATAAAATATCACAATAAAACCACTCGATGCTGTGGTCCAACCACACACAAGGCTCCAACCACCTGAGTAAAAATCTCACACAAGCTTAATGTCAGACAATATCACATCAGCAAAATAACACACAACATGGGTAACTCCTACAACTAAAACACTGTTGACATCTGACAATAGAATATATATGTTGTATTGAATATGGATAACCATTGAGTGTATACAATCAATGGGTCTAGCTATTGAATGTGTACATTCAATGGGTAAATCATTGAATGTGTACATCAATGGCTGAGCTGTGGAATGTGTAGATTCAATGAGTAAAATCATTGTGTGTGTTCATTCAATTACCCAAAGCATGTAATGTATGAATAATTTAATGTAGATTCTAAAGACTTAATTTGTAACCTAGATTGGATATTTTCTGGCATAATAATAAGTAATTAAACTGACTTGAATAAAATTAGCACATTTCATGAATTGACATGAAGAGGGATCAGTCTACAACATTAAAATTAATAACCATGTACGAAATGAAATAAATTTAACATGTTTCATCATGTTATTTTCTTTACTGTCTTTATAAATTGTGTAAATCACTTATTATTATACAATAAGTTTTGTAGCATCATTCTGCTATTGCATAGAACTTTTATGAATTTCTGTGCATCACTCCTTTCTTATCAAAGCCATTATGGAAGCTCTATAATAAGCTCTAATTTAATAAACAAATATTAAAACATTTGAAACAGTTCAAGCCTGGGTAGTATTTTTCATGGCCTTTCAGTATGTGAATCTAAAATGTGACAGAAATTAATCCATTCAGTTATGTTTCAAATTTTGAGAATTAATTGCAAGTAGCCCCACAATACAACTCCTAATCTTCAATAGTGTTACAGAGATCCATTGGGACAATATAAGTTTATATCAACAGATGTGGTAGTAAAAATGGTACAAATAAGTTCCATTTTATTCCGTATCAGTTACTTATTTCCATGTTTAAGTTCATAATTTTTACACATTCAATGACTTTGACAGTTGAATGTTCAGATTCTACAGAATCTACACATTCAATGACTAATCCATTGAATGTATGCATTCAGTAGTTATCTACATTCAATGCAACATATATAAAATAAGGGTGTGGTTTTGGGTAGGACTAAAAATTCTTAATATTTTTCACGTCCTGCCCATGCGACTGCTTATTCAAATCTGGAGGACCCTTACTGTAAAACAGGGAGGTTTAAGTAGTAGCCAATCAGAAGTAGCCAGGTGTCACAAGTAGCTCTCTAGTGAATGGAAGTCAAAATAAAAATTCCTTGGAGTCCTGGAATGATTAGGGTTGACATGTGTGCAAGGGACCCAACATACATGTTCAAAATTGCTCCATATAAAGTTGTTTAACAGATATTAACATAAATGTCATGTCATGATAATGACTTAACAAGAATCAGCTATTGTCACTATTTTGTTTTTTACAGGCACATGTGTTCTATTTACAGACATGTTTTTTCAGCTAGCTATGAAAATCTGTGCTGCTTATGTGTATATTACCTCAAAGTTCATAAATCAATGAGATATTGAGGTTTATGTAAAAACCTGATGAATAATAATCACACACACACATACATAGAAGGATTTTATAATCTCCCGGAGGGAGACACATATGATCAGGCAGAGTAACATTCATAATTTTACTGAATTACCTCAGATGTATACTATGTATTCTACTCAAACTGTGAGTATTACTGGGATATCAATGGTTGTCAGATATCAATGTTTCTTCCAAGTCATTTTATGTCATCTGGCTTGTCAGTCAGTGTGTTGCTTCCAGGACTTCATGCTGGGTTTAACCATTGCTGCCACCACTGATGCTGCTGCCATCATCCCAGACTGTGGTCTCCCTTGATTTTTTCTTTTGGATTTGCAATTTTCCTTGTGTTTTTTAAACTATAGGGGCAGGGAAAATATTTTGGCCTCATTTAAATAGATCTTCAACTCAACCTAAGGTAATCTTAAGCATTTTATCTACCTCTCACACTCAGAAAAATTTATTAGCACCAGTACTCTAAAATTTTACATTTTACACATGTAATAAAAGGATTTTCTCCTCAATCATACCATAGATGCCAGACTTTGGATTGTTTAATTTTTGAAATTTAAAAAATAGCTACGTACCATACAGTGTCTAAAAACAGTTAGGATTTCAGAAGTTTGTAGGGTAGGTTATCCAGCTACTTTTTGATGTTCTTTCACACATCGAAGTTTTAGCTTTAAGGTCACCTCAATGTCAAGAGACATTGTTTTAAGCCCCTAAGCTCCCTTAAACTGTACTTTTCTGCAACCAAACTTGCCATGAATATTAAAATTTCCCAATATAATATTGTGACATAAACTAAAAATAAAAAATTAAGCTTTTGCCACCTTAAAGCCAGAATTGTTTCAGTAACTACTGGTTTCCGTGCATTTAAGAGAAAAGGATTCAAGATATATTGGTAAAATTAGACATACAATATTGTTATGTCCATAGCTCACTTGGTATTGCATTTTCGATCGACAGCTCCTTAGGTAAACAAGTAATAGCCATTAAGATTCTTTATTGACTATTTTCAGTACTGCTTCTGAGTAATTTGCTAATATTGCAGAAACCGTTAGAGATAGAGCTATTTCCAGTGACTTTTTTACTTGAGGGTAGTAGAGAAATATCCCACGCAAAAGTGTAAAATTTTGATTTTTGCAAATTTTGGCGGCCATCTTGGATTTTATAGGAAAATAGAAAATATCTAATAAAGCAATTTGGAGTGCATCTTTGAGCCACAGGATACTTGGGGAGTATTCTATGCAAAAGTGTAAAATTTTGACTTTCACAACTTTTGACAAACTTTTGTCGTTTTCTTAGCACAATGCATGGACATTAAACATGATAATGTGTTTTCTTGTATGCAATCCACCTATTTCTCTATTGTTCCAGTTACTCTTTTTATAGAGCTTCCTTTTTCTACTTCAACAACGTTTTACATATTAACACATACTAACATTTTGCTTTCAAAATTTCAAATTAGTACCACTTCAAAAACAAGATGGCCGTATGGCTGCCATCTTCAAATTCAGTTTCTGGACTCTAAAGCAAATACACTTCAGCCAATCAATTTTAAGTTAAAGAGGGTGCTAGGGCTCCACCTAAGCTAGGGTCTTCAATGTTGGGGCAATTTAAAGAATAAAATATGGCTGCCATGGCCATGGCTGCCATCTTGAAATTTCCTTTGTGGACTCTTACCGGAAGATGCTTCTGCAGATAGATCTGAAACCAAACATGGTCGTAGGGCATCACTTCAGTGAAGATGTTTTTAAAATTGATGTCATTTCCAAGAAACATGATGGCTGCCATCTTAAAATTCTGTTTTTGGACTCTACATCAAAGACGCTTCAGTCAATCAAATTGGTATGATATTGTGGTACGATACTACCTAGCCTAATTTTCTTCGATATTTAGAAATAATTGGTTCTGAAATACAAGATGGCTACCATAACACGGTGATAAGACTCCATCTAGGTAAGTTGCTTTCAAAGTTGTTCCTATTTCGAGAAACAAGATGACCATCATCTTGAAATCCCATATGGAAAAGCACGATTTCAAAAGTGGCTGCAATCTTGAAACTCTGTTTCCAGGCTCTAACTCAGAGATGTTTACTGCAGGATCTCATTCCTGATGCGATTACATACTTGTATGCTGGGATGTTGAAATATGTTATCCAGTGACTTCTTTCATAGCTGTTGCATAGAATTTTATAAGAATATCAGTGTTTAATTAAGTACTTACTGAATAAAAGTGTTACATTTTCACAGTTTGTATCAGATTTTTGTTGTCTTAGTTGCACTATCAAAATATGTGATGAATTGATATTGTTTGTATGAAAGCAATTGTTCAGATACTTTTCCTTTAGGTAAGAGTTTGTCATTGTTTAGCCAGTAACCATTATATCTCACTTTTCAGCAGTTTTCACAATGAAGACATTGCTTATATGTTCAAAAGTAATGTGGGTAAGCAATTTTTCACAAGTTGTTCATGTGCTATTTGATGAGCTGTGATAGCAGAATCCTCAGTAATACATACTAATTAGCAATTAATTAGCTACTCAAGCACCAAGTCAGCCGATACAGAGCTGGTTCATGGGCATTGATTTCGTGTTAAGTTATTCAATTTCTGGTAGAATCGTACACTATTACTTCTCACCATACACAGACAAGTTGTAAATGTTTCTGCCATATTTCTCCCAAGGCGGTGATGTATATTGCAGTGCGTTTGTATGTTTCTTAACTCAAAGTTGTAGAAAAAATTTGATAAAGTTTTGAGGTTATAATGGCTCCGGCACCAGAAATACATGATTGTGTGTTATTTGTAATCCAAACCTTTTACATTGTTATTATTGTGCCGAAATTTTGATACATGCATTGCCATAATAATTTATCAGATTGCTTGTCAAAAAATACAATACACATATATTATAATATTTCCTAATTGTATATACCCAACTTTGGGTTTAATCCTATCTGGGGGCCTACACTATCTGTTTTTTTTTAAATTTCTTTATATTTTCCCTATTTTGAGCAATTTAATTTGACCACTCATCAATGTATGTGTTTAACAGTTATATTTAATCGAGTAACGTCTGGTAGCATTATTTTAATTCCACTAAATCAATGGGTTTCAGTTTATTTAAAAAACAGTGACATCATTTTTATACTTGACACCATTTTTTCACCAATCATTAAAGTTATTTGGGACCATGGCAAGGGTAAATTTTCAATGTCTCAGTGGGAAAACCCCATGAATAAAAATAGAGGTTTTGCACAAATTAAATATTATATAAGCACTAGACAAAGAATAATTCAGAATTTCTCCATTCTATGTGTTGGAGTGTGTCTACTTTAAGTTACGCTTTAGCTATTAATATATCAAAATGCATTTCAATATGTTTTCAGTGTTTACTATCATGGCAGAGGGTATAGGTGACGAAGATATCCCGGAAAGATTCAAGACACCCATCCAGGACTTTCTGTTCTATTATGCAGCTGGTGATAAGGAGCTAGCCAGAGCCTATGTAAGTCAGTTACACAGCTTGGATTACACAGGATGTCTTTATGATGACGATACCTACCTAAATTGGAGGCACACACTGCAATATGACCTTATTCATGAACTTAGCAAAAGGTCAGTGGTCAAATTCTTCCTTGTGACGAAAAGAGTTGGAGAAGATAAAGACTTGGCTTTACACAAGTGTGAGAGTCTTATGATGTCCATCTCAAGCAACGATAATTCTCTGGTGCCCATTTTTGAAATTTCCAAGAATGACATCCCTGATGAGTCTCAGTTTTATGGATTAAGGACATTAACTGGACTTTACAGCAGAGATTTGAAAGATGGCAGAAAATTCAAGCGGCTTTTCAACCTACAAGATAACAGGGGAAAAAAAGCAGTTTTACAGTCTAAGCAGAATAAATCACTCAAAGAATGGAAGGAGGAAAAGCTGAGAAGACAGCATCAGTCAGTGGTGGGTAAAGAGATGGAAAAGCAGGAAAAAAGGGACATGGCAAGAAGGATCAAAGAAGGGTATGTATGCATAATTAATGTTAATTATATATATAATACATTCTTGTGTTGCCTTACATTATGCATAGTACCTTATTGATGATACTGTGAAGGGTAGTTGGGCGGAAAACTGGTAATAGGTACACACAATGGGAAGGGTAGTTGGTGCGGCAGAGGAAACCAGTACACACAATGCGATGGGTAGTTGGTGTGGCAGAGGAAACCAGTACACACAATCTGATGTGTAGTTGGTGGGGCAGAGGAAACCAGAAAACAAAATGTGAAGGGTAGCTGGTGTGGCAGAGGAAACCAGCACACACAATGTGATGGGTAGTTGGTGGGGCAGAGGAAACCAGTACACACAATGTGAAGGGTACTTCAGGAAACCAGTACAGTGAACATATATCTTTTTTGTCTGAAAAAGAGAGAATGAATTGTTCAATACAAGCTAATTATGTGCATCATGGGAGCCAGATGTTACTCTCTATTTAGGAGTCCCTCTCCAGTGTGTCTAGAACAGCCTTGCCAGAATTGTTGCCAACACCACCAAGTATTCACACATCACTCCAGTCAGAAAAACACTATATTGGTTGCTGATTGAGTATCTCTGTATATTTTCAAAAATGCTGTGCGTGTGTACAAGTTCCTACATAGGGGTTATCCCAAACACTTTGAACCTTTTCTGACACCCAGACCTAGTGTATATAACACTCATTGAAGTCAATCTGAAGTCATGTTTACAGTTTTCAAGTCTAGGAAGAATTTTAGCTTCAGTTTTTGTGTACAACACTCCTTTGATTTGGAATGACGGTCAGTGACCTTCCTGACCAGGTACTCTATTTCAGAAAGAAGTTAAAGACCGATCAAGAGAAAGAGAAAGAGATACTTGAGCACATACATCCAGGCACTGAATAAATATTTTGTGGGTATTTAGTCAGTCACAATAATATGGCTCACCCTCTAGCTGACATAATTGTAAGTGTAAACTGATAAAATGGTCACAAAGGGTACTAGAAACCACCGAGCACACACATTCACCATGGTGGTATTTCAAAGTATTAACTTGATCTTCCCTAAAATGTCATCACTTCTTCCAACGGCTAGCTCCTTCATACTAAAAAATTACCATCACAATTTGTTCATTACTTTTGAAGAAATATCAAGTAGAAAGCTAAAGTCATTAAAAATACATTAAAAATAGGAGCTCTGAATATTCATGATTTTTTTTTGTATCTAAAATATGATCCAGATCTTTCCCCATAATTGGTAACTTCTTTCTTTGGATAGGTCATACCCACAAAAAATATAAAGATGTGTTTATTAGTTTTGGAGTAATCTAAACACCAAAAACAGATAGAGAGACAAATGGACAAATGAACACACAAAAACATGAACGCCTGGTGGAGGTAAAAATATTGGTTAAAGCCACCAGGTGAAAATCACTCAGGGTAAACTTTTTGTAATGGACTTTCAAGAAATAGGAAGAAAAAGAAAAAAAGACAAAAGAAACTAATAAAAGTTATGAATATTCCACCACTTTCTTGATTATCTTTATGTCAATAAAATGATATATAAAATGAGAAGAAATATCTTTGACAAAGGACATCACAAACAGTGTCTGTGACCTCACAATGGCAACTGCATTCTGACATCATTACATAATGACATCATCAGAAAGCAAAATATTGATTTACGTATGTGATGAGTAGAATCAAATTTCAATGTATATACCCATTTGGAAATAAGAAAAACTCTCTCCTGACTTTACATTTCAAACAAAGTACACCAAATTTCGAAGAATTTGTTTGTTCCCCAGGAAGTATCTGCCCACCAAAGTAGAGCGCAATTGATCTTACAGTTTTTGAGTTATACGGGCAAAACTGTGACAGACAGACAGAAAGACAGACAGACAGACACAAACTGATCACAATAACCTTCTCCTATAGTCGAGCGTTAATTAGTCTTTAATTAGAGTTTGTATCATTATATTAATTTTTTTCGATCTCAAGGAGTCAGAAGAAATTATCTTAAATCCTAGAGATACATAGGATGAGTAAATACTTTTAACAGTTTTAAATACATGTTTACATTTAAACACCTTTAAATAACACTAGAACTTATACTTCATACTACAGTAGAACTTCAATTATCCGACCCCCACGGGAGACATACAATCCAGTAGGATAATCGAGGGGTTCGGATAGATGAAGAAAACCGAATTCACCATCTATGGGTTACCCAGTTGGCGATAATTGAAGAATTGTCATTTTTTATGCAATAAACATAGACATTGGTGGTCGTTGATAAAATATTGTAATATATTTGTGTGATATAATATTAATGTACTTTCAAATGTCATTTATTTGCTCCATATCCAATGATTTTATTATTATTTATCTTTGAAATATTATGCGGACTTGAAGTGGTTGTGTTCGGTTGGTACTTGCATTGTTGACATTTTAATTTTAGAATAACGTCCCGCATTTTGTTACTTGAAAAACTCCAGGAGATTCTTTATTGTAAAACCCATAAGCGAACACGCCTTCAGTGATACGTCTGTTTGGTTGGTAATGCATTGTTGACGTCTTTTGTTTATTACATGTTGTCACTGTGTGAACCTACTCCGGGATGTTATAACTTGCTAAAATCCCCAAAGCGCATTACCAAAGAAGTTGTGTAGCAGGGTTGTGTTATTGAATTAATCGAGCTTCTACTGTATTTATACTCTGCTGTTCATGCAAAATCTTGGTAAGTTAATAAGCATAAATACTTTTGGGGGCCTCTTGAGCTTTAAGAGAGAAAGAAAACAGGTTAAACTGTATATTACAGCTGGTAAATTGTAGTTAAGCGTCCTGCAAGGGACGCTTGTTTGTGAATGGGATACCGTCAGGCTCCGCCGGCTCCTGCGGCTCTGGCGGCTCCGGCGGCTCTGCTGGCCCCGCATTTTATTTTCCTTATAACTCTGTAACCGTTAGGCGGATTCCTTTCAATTTGGCAGGCTTAGGCAGTAGCCTTGGGAAATTTTTTTGAATATGCTGCAGTGACATTTCAACCAATCAGAGAGGTCACATGACCAAAAATGTCTTTTTTCGATGGGTAAGCTTGTCCGGATGATAACTTGAAAGGGATTTTATCAATTCACCTGAAACTTGGCAAATACATTCATTCTATTAAAATCTGGAAATCATTAGATTTTGGCAGTGATTGGTTAAGAAATGGCCGAGTAATTAATGATTAATTAATCATTATTAATTTTCCAAATAAGGAAAGTACAAAAATGCTTATATCTCAAAAACCGTGCTAGATAGAGCGATTTCGACGAAATTTTGGACCCACAGGGTATCTCTGCAGAGTAGTTACCTTAATTTTTCAAAAAAATTTTGTCTCGCCGAAAATGGCGGCCATTTTGAATTTTGGTATTTTTCACAAAAATTGCAAAACATAAAAATGCGTATATCTCGAAAACCGTGCTAGATAGAGCGATTTCGACGAAATTTTTGATCCGCAGGGTACTGTAAAACGAGAAATGTTTGCAGCTATAAAAGTTTGTGGTTTTCCCTTTAAAATGAAATGGGCACTACTAAAGTTCGTCTGACAATTCCCGTTTTTTTGAGCGATAATTCCCGTATGTGGGTGTATACTAGTACCAAGCTAATTTTCGTGCTTTTCCTGCATTCGCGAAATTCGCCAAATAAATCATTGGCGAACATTTATTGTTTTACAGTATCTCTGCAGAGTAGCTATGCCAATTTTCAAAAAAATTTTGAATTTTCGCAAAAATTGCAAAACATAAAAAAGCTTATATCTCGAAAGCCGTGCTAGATAGAGAGATTTTGATGGAATTGTTGACCCACAGGGTATCTCTGCAGAGTAGCCATGCCAATTTTCCAAAAGAATTTTGTCTCGCCAAAAATGGCGGCCACTTTGAATTTTCGAATTTTTCGCAAAAATTTTTGAATTTTGTGCAAAAATTGCAAAACACAAAAATGCTTATATCTCGAAAACCGTGCTACATAGAGCAATTTCGACGAAATTTTTGATCTTCAGGGTATCTCTGCAGAGCAGCTATCCCAAGAGCTTTCACTCCGTGAAGTTTCAGGCCCGTAGCTAATTATTCACCTACTCAAAATGAGTAAATGCTAATTATCTGTAAAAGTATTGCGGATACCCAATTTTTATCAAATAACTCATTCATCTACTTGTGGGAGAGCTGTCACATGGTGAAGTTTCAGACGCATAGATAATTACTCACCTACTCAAAATGAGTAAATGCAAATTATCTCTTAAAAGTATTGCAGATAGCCATTTTTTTTTTAAATAACTCATTCATCTACTTTTGGAAGAGCTTTCACATGGTGAAGTTTCAGACCCATAGCTAATTACTCACCTACCCAAAATGAGTTAATGCGAATTATCTCTAAAAGTATTGCAGATAGCCAATTTTTCTCAAATAACTCATTCATCTACTTTTGAGAGAGCTTTCACTTGGTGAAGTTTCAGACTCATAGCTAATTATTCACCTACTCAAAACGAGTAAATGCTAATTATCTCCAAAACTATGGTGGATACCCAATTTTTATCAAATAACTCATTTATCTACTTTTGAGAGAGCTTTCACATGGTGAAGTTTCAGACCCGTAGATAATTACTCACCTACTCAAAATGAGTAAATGCGAATTATCTCTTAAAAGTACTACAGATAGCCAAAATTTTTCAAATAACTCATTCACCTACTTTTGGAAGGGCTTTCACATGGTGAAGTTTCAGACTCATAGCTAATTACTCACCCACTCAAAATGAGCAAATGCAAATTACCTCTAAAAGTATTGCAGATAGCCAATTTTTCTCAAATAACTCATTCACCTACTTTTGGGAGAGCTTTCACTCGGTGAAGTTTCAGACCCGTAGCTAATTACTCACCTACTCAAAATGAGTAAATGCTAATTATCTCAAAAACTGTTGCGGATACCCAATTTTTATCAAATAACTCATTCATCTACTTTTGGGAGAGCTTTCACTCCGTAAAGTTTCAGACCTGTAGATAATTATTCACCTACTCAAAATGAGTAAATGGGAATTATCTCTTAAAAGTATTGCAGATACCCAATTTTTATCAAATAACTCATTCATCTACTTTTGGGAGAGCTTTCACATGGTGAAGTTTCAGACCTGTAGATAATTACTCACCTACTGAAAATGAGTAAATGCAAATTATCTCCCAAAAGTATTGCAGATAGCCCATTTTTCTCAAATAACTCATTCACCTACATTTGGAAGAGCTTTCACATGGTGAAGTTTCAGACCCATAGCTAATTACTCACCTACTAAAAATGAGTAAATGCGAATTATCTCTAAATGTATTGCAGATAGCCAATTTTTCTCAAATAACTCATTCACCTACTTTTGGGAGAGCTTTCACTCCATGAAGTTTCAGACCCGTAGCTAATTATTCACCTACTCAAAATGAGTAAATGCTAATTATCTGTAAAAGTATTGTGGATACCCAATTTTTATCAAATAACTCATTCATCTACTTGTGGGAGAGCTTTCACATGGTGAAGTTTCAGACCCATAGGTAATTACTCACCTACTCAAAATGAGTAAATGTGAATTATCTCTAAAAGTATTGCAGAGATCCAATTTTTATCAAATAACTCATTCACCTACATTTGGAAGAGCTTTCACATGGTGAAGTTTCAGACCCATAGCTAATTACTCACCTACTAAAAATGAGTAAATGCGAATTATCTCTAAAAGTATTGCAGATAGCCAATTTTTCTCAAATAACTCATTCACCTACTTTTGGGAGAGCTTTCACTCCATGAAGTTTCAGACTCATAGCTAATTATTCACCTACTCAAAATGAGTAAATGCTATTTATCTATAAAAATATTGGGGATACCCAATTTTTATCAAATAACTCATTCATCTAGTTTTGAGAGAGCTTTCACTTGGTAAAGTTCCAGACCCGTAGGTAATTACTCACCTTCTCAAAAGGAGTAAATGCGAATTATCTCTTAATAGTATTGCAGATAGCCAATTTTTCTCAAATAACTCATTCACCTACTTTTGGAAGCGCTTTCACACACTAAAATGAAAAATTGTGAATATCTCAGAAAAGCTATTTCTTCTCCTTTAGTGCTCAGCAGGAGATACACCGCGGCAGTGGCCTTGTCAAAAATATTTGTCTCGCCAAAAATGATGACCATTTTGAATTTTCAAAGTTTTTGCAAAACACAAAAATGCTTATATCTCGAAAACCATGCTAGATGGAGCGAACTCAACAAAATCATTGACCTGCTGGTTATCTCTGCAGAGTAGCGATGCAAATTTTCAAAATATTTTTGTCTCGCCTAATATAGCGGACATTTTGAATTTTCGAATTTTTTGCAAAACACAAAAATGCTTATATCTTGAAAACCGAGCTAGATAGAGCAGACTGCGCTGACTTTGTTTGCCACAACAGTATAAGGCCAGAAACGAAGCATTTTCTTAAAACTGTAGCACTCACCTTTATATCCTTTTCGGGACGCTTTGTTTTTGCTATGCAAAAACATTATGTTTTTTTTTGCGAGCGATCCTCTAGTTGTAATGGTGTGACAGAAGGAAAAGAGCAAATAGCATCACAAAAATTGTTCCAGATAGCTGGAGCATCAAAGACAAACTATTATTGAAATATTTTTAGACCTATGTAAGGACAGGAAAACCTTAGAAACAGCTGGGGTGCCGTTATTGGAAAATTAAAAAATTTATGTATAAATAATCAATTTATTTGATGGCTTTTGAAACATTTGTGACATAAACCAGAGACATATAAGGCTAGTCACCTCCACTAATACTAATTTGATCTTTATAGATATGTTGTGACAGAACTCAAAATATGAGAAAATTTTACATTCTGTTGACAGAACTTACAATCCTTATATTCTAATTAATCAGTGGGATTTTAAGTTATGTTGACAAAATTGAAATTCTGCTGACAAGATTTTAAATTCTTTCTTAAATCCTCTTCATAAGAGTTAAGTTATTGCTATGAGGTCAGAACTTTGGATTTGAATTTAAGTTCTGTCGATAATAAAAAATTCTTAATTTCCATCATGACAGATATATCAAATAAAGGTCTTGTAATACTAAAATCATTAAACAATGTACCAATTTCGTCTTTCTGGAAAATCCAAGTTCTCTTTCATGAAACATGGCTAAATTTTCCTGTTTCAATTTGTAATGTTCCACGGGCTAACACTGTTGTATTATACATACACTCCCCCAAACCCAAGGATAGATAATAGGGATTTAAAAATTTAATAATCTTTATATTATAACAAGTACAATTAAGACAATAATCACTAAAAATCAAGATAAGTATAAAACAAATGATAGACTAAATTATTACATAAAATAGATTATGATAAAGTGTGGTAGGCATTCAAACTTCAGCTACATACGTCACTATAAATGACTGTTACTCATTTTGATATATAAAATGATCATAAATAATGACAATGTACATGAAGTTAAAGTACAATGGTGCTTCAAACTATAAATTATGGTTACTAGATATAACTAGGTTGAAGCTATAATTACAATGACTAAACCTAAAGTGATATTACAAGCAATGATTCAAACTTCAGCATAATTGCCAAATATGCAATTAATTTACTACTTTATTAACCTTTGGCCTCTGTGGCAGGAGAGCTCAAACAAGAAGTAAAAGCAATCTGAGGTAACAAGTCAAAAGGTCAAACCCTCAGATCGAAAACTCAGGTGAAACTGAAAAGGTAACCTGAGTGAAAGGGGGAGACCCTGAACACATCCCCCCTGACCTTGATACGGCGTAAATGCCAAGAGAGCATGAATTTTGAGATAGATTGTAATAAAGAAGCAGTAGAATATAAATCTGTGACTCCCAAGGGCAAAACTCAATCATGTAGATGTTCTCTAAAGGTCTGGGCGACGGGAGAGTCAGAAGAGGGGATCACCCTAAGATGTGACCAAACCGCATTGGATTGCCACGTGCCATGAGCCTGTATGGGTACGCTGTGCTGAAACGCCCATGTGAACACGGCTCGCCGGAATGCATGGAATGTCAATGGTGGTTGTATATGTAACAACTGGGAGACCTTTTTCAAATGCTTATGAGCAACGGAATCGGTCAGAACCACAGGAGAACCATTTTTATTACCACAAACAGAGGATCATTAACTGAACCTGGAAAATGCAAAAATATAGTTTTCAGAGCCACAATAGGGTTAATGTCTGAATGTCCCAGATATGGAATACTAATGGTACAGGTCTGTTTTCTATCTTGGATTGTTTTAGACCATTTTATAATCACTGTGGCCCCAGAATGCGAGAAAATAATTACCATGTGCCTGGTACAATCATATTGTTTGCTGGTGTGGGGCAACAGATTAGAAGGCCGTAAGAATGAAAAGAAAATGAATAAGTACAGAGCTATAAATGTAACATTGTGTTCAAGGCCAGCGGATATCGCTATGACTTGTTGCGATCTTTTAATTGAAAGACCCTGATTGTTTCTGGGGGCAAGGTGCCAGTGGATTGTTATGGACTTTAAGAGGAGGGGAATCTGTTTATCCTGAAATGCATCTGTGGAGAGTCCATATATTATATGGAAGGGTTGCACTGTGGCCAGATTATTTGAAATGTTAGATTCTGACAGACTAGCATTAATGAGATGCTGAATGTAATCTAACAAAACTAACAGTCACCTGATGCAACGACACCCCAGCAATCACCTGGAATGCAAGGAAGTCTTTCCACATTCGACTATATTGTGTAAGGGTGGAAGGACAGAAGCCATTCTTTAAGCTCCGAGTAGCCAGAGAAACCAGCTGGGCTGCCTCTGCAGGTAGGTCTGAAAAGATAACACATTTAAATAGTACAATTTAGCATTGCAAGATCAATGTGGGAATCAACCAAAATATGATCAGGGCAGAGATTTGTTAGCTTGCGCCAGTTATTGTGAATATTTCCCCATCAGGAAAGCAGGTCGGTAATGGTATTCTGGACACCTGCAATATGTGACAATGTAAAATCAATATTATATAATGCTGAGAGAAGCCAGATCTTTCCAACATAGGTTTCCAGTGTCTCGTCCCTGGTTATACCTGATGTTAGGACTTCTACAACTGCAAGATTATCACAAAATATTTGTATTTTCTTGTTCTCCCAGTGGGATGCCCAGATTATAGAAGTAACCAATATGTTCAATATCTTCAAATGGACGATACTATTGTCACAATAGCCCCTTGGTATATACCACATAGCCCTGTAAGAGAGGCATCCAGGTGTACCTGAGCATCTTGTTCAGTAACCTTATAGTATGTAGTACCATTATATGTGTCTAAGAAGGTTAAGAACCAATTAAGGTCGGTGAAAAATGCTTTGAGAAGTAATATTTTACGGTGATTAACATTCTGTCTTAGCAAGGATAACATGCGATTTAAGAAAAACCGAGCAGGTTTGATGCATTTAGTGATATAAAGCAACAAACCTAGTAATGATTGCAAATCATGTTTGCTACAACATGTCTTGCTAGACCAAGAAGAACATACATCTTTTTTGGCAAAATTTATCAATGGGATTGAGATTGTCTGCACAACTGTATCCACCAATATTGCTAGGCACACAACCTGAGTTGTAGGAGCAAATAACTTCCTAGGGCTGAATTCTAGACCTAGATCTTGTAACGGGTTTTGGAGGAATTTAAATGATTGATCAATTTTGTGTGGCAATCTGACATAAATCAGATCATCAATATAATTAAATATAGTAGGAAATATTTGGTTTTACATGATGTAGCAGATGGTGTCTGGGAACCTTTGGTAAAACTGAACCGTGTCTCTACCCAAAAGTAAGAGATCCATCAAAGTAATAGTTATTATGGTGAAAGCCTAGAAGATCTAGATCGTCAGGATCTATCCTGAGGCGACGGAAGGCCCTACTGATGTATATTTTATAATGGATGGCATGTGGGCCTAGGTCACGAATTGCTTGTGTAATGTGGTCAAAAGAGGGGCAATGTAATGTAAAATAAGCATCAAGGTATGTATTTTTGACACACCATGATTCATAGAATAGCCTTTCGGCCAACTCAAGTCCATAATGTTACATTTCTTGTTGGAGTTTGGCTTTTCTCTCACCATTTAGGGGAAAATATGCAAAAGCAATGGCTTTTTATGATATGTCCCATGTATGGCACCATACAATAATTTCCTCCATACTGTATTGTTCAACATGTGTTTTGCAATGCTGACAAGTGATTTGTTTCTGTGGAATGGAGAATCCCGTCTCTACAAAAGTCCAACAGAAAGCCGAATTCTATTAAATAAGGCAATTGCTTGTCCCAAAATTTTGCTAAGTAAGAGCGCCATCTTTGGTGATTAAGCTGAGAAGCAATGGGAATTCTGTCACCTAAGAAGTTGGGAACACCAGTTTGTGTAACAATCTTATGAGCAGTGATGATATCGGGAATTTTATCATGGTAAATGGGATTGCCATTATATACCTTAAGTGCAGTAAGCGGATTGAAGCCAAAATCGTTGCCATTTTGTCGAACACAGTGATTGTGTTCTAAACATTTGTGCCTATATACATCTGGTAATGCTGATTCAAATTGTCAAGATTATTGTGGTCATGAGTTGCAAAGCAACTATCTTCATTCGTCTGATTTGCTATACCATTGTCAATTTGAATTTATGAACCACATTTAATATGAGGATGTTTGTCATAGCTGACTCAACTGATATCTATTCCCCTAGGAATTAACCCAGTTTTGTTTTGTTCCCCAATTGAACAGAATTTTCTTGCATGCCCAGTGTGGACATCAAAACAGTAGTCAGCTGATTGACAACCTTAGGTCATTCATTTGATATCATTGATTGTGAAACAGTGGGCAACTTACTTTTGCTGGCCTTGCCAGTAGCATCAACCTTTTCTGGTTGAAAAATTGAGTTATCTATGCTCTGGTACATGCTAGCTGTAGGTGCACTGTCCCATAGCATATCTGTATTCACATCCTGTAATATCTGGAAACGATTTCTTGTGGGGATATGTCGTATTGTGCTATGATATGGGTTATGCTGTACTTTACCAGAGTGTGTTTGTTCATTTTCCATAAGCACTAGTCTTTTGCTAGCACATGACTACTTACTTGTTAGGGCAGAACTGTGTCCATTAACTTGAGAACTACTTGGATCAAGTTTTGCATTGGCAACGCTTGTTTTTTGTGGAAATGTTTAAATAAGCCATTTTTTAGGATGAGTACTATGTTTCTTGACAACGTCTGCATATGACGAAAGGGGAAATTTTCCCGGAGAGCTGTCTGCATGTGATACCATTGTAGGGCTGTTTGTTTGTTCGTATCAAGCTCTGCAATGTATGGTGCGAGGTGAGCGTTGCTAGTGTAAAGAAATTGTGTGCCAAAACAACTGGTATTGGCACCAAGTCTCATACATGATATTATTCGTTTTTTATCTGTTTTTTCTGTTTGGTACAGCACTATGATTCTGGATGAGCAAAAGTCTTGCCAGAAGTGGCAAAGCAATGAGTACAAATATGTTTATACCGCATGCCACACAGTCATGTGATTTCTGTTGGACACATGAGCCCTGATTGTAATTTTGGCATGGCATGCTTTTGGTTACTTTAGTTGTGTGCTTTTTAGAACCAATCGTCTGGGAGGGTGCACTGGCCGGAGAAATTTGCCTTTCTAATCCTGTCAGTTTTCTCGACCTGGGTGTAGTTTTTTATTTCGTCCTGTTCCATCCGGCATAAAAGAATGGCGTGACTGGCCTTTGCCACATCCCAGCTAAAATCATTGGCATCGTCAAATAGTGCTATAAGATAATCAAGCATCGAATTCTAAATGGTTCTATCTTGTTCATTGCCCATGATTCGGCAAAAACCAGTCACCCATTGAATGACAGACAGCTGGTCGTATGACACACATTCTTTCTGTGAGCCCGACAGTACATATTCATGTGGCAATTTCACTTTGTTCGGTACAAGCACTTCTACGGGGCCACCGTATTTGACCGTTTGTTTGAAGAAGTTGTGAAAGGAACTCTGTATCATTGTTCAACTATAGTTGAATGGGACCTTGAATGTGATCTGCTTTGCTAGAATGCAAGTTGCAAGAAGTGCTCTCTGAAATACTGATTAAAGCTGTGTATGACTGGCCAAATACACCACAAGCAAACCCACTGTATACCACTCAGTCTATACTATGATCACCTTGAACATAAATAAATTTTTTTTTGCGCTAATGGAACAACAAAACATATAGAATAATAACTGAGTCTCACGTATGTATTAATGGTACTTTATGACATATGATAGATAATATTTCTATATGCGCTAATGGTAAATCAAAACAAAAAACACCAAATTGTCTATGTGCGCTAGCAGAACATCATTACATATAGAATCTAAATTTTGTAAAGAGATATGTGTATTAACGGTACACCAAACACATACAACAATATAAGAAACTAAAATATATATAATATGTCATATAAAAAAAAAAGGAAATGTAAATATAAAACCACAGTCCAGTTTGACTAGAAGACAAAATGTTAATGCACATTGATACATGAAATTCAGTGTCATTGTGGGAAATTTGAAAGAATAATATATGTTTCCTTATTTAGATGTATATTCTGTACAACAATTGTATTATAGATGACTTGAGAGTTTTAGTGAAGCACAAAATTAGGAAAGATAAAAATAAATCAGTTCTTTTCCAAAAATGATGAATACTATTTCTTATTAGCCCTTGAAACTTTGCAAACTGAAATAGGAAAGCTTACCCATGTTTTACGAAACATCCCTAGATCTTAGTCCCCAGATCTGCTCACTCTTGGTTAGTGAGGGGGATTCAGAAATCCTTTCATGTATCCTATATGACCAATAAAGCTGTTGGTCTGTGGTTGTTTAAATAAACACTACCTGGGATGCTGGGATCTGGTGTGATAAACTGATTACACCAATTAGAATTTAACTGTACACACCACATACTTTTACTTTCTTAGCAGTATGCATACATATTGTTCATGCTTTTCCACACACAGTGTATACTTTTGTGTTAATGAGAAATGGCATAAAATATGTTTTTATGCTAATAAGACAAGTTTAAGAGTGAAATGACAAAATAAAATGTAATATTATAGTTTAATTGTATTCACTGGATACAACCGGTATATACTTTGGTTTATGTGGATGTAGTTTGCTTTTAATTTAAGTCCAATTGAAAATTACATATGCTTACAAAATTTCTCCTATCCTCATCATGTCTTCAAGATAAAAGAACATTTGCATACCTGCTGTAAAATTTTGAGGCCTAGAAAAGAGGAATTTTTTCGTAAAGTCACAAAAGTAAGGCCTAACTAGACCTACACATCAGAGAACCGATGCAAATTTGTATCCACCGAAAAGACAATTCACCAAAGCCAGTGAACCATTGTTTGACCTTGAAGAAGGGGCCCAAGGTCAAATCTGAAAACATCAGATGATTCCCAGCCCTTGACCTCCTATAAGTTAGGCCCAATCTGACCACATCAAAAGATTCCCAGCCCATGATTTCCTATAGGTTGGTTTACCATCCCACACCTGTACGACCAATAATAAGCGAGTTATATGCACTTTTAAGTTTGGCTATCCTTGTTTGACCTTGAAGGAGGGGTCCAAGGTCAAATCAGACCACATAAAAAGATTCCCAGCCCATGATTTCCTATAGGTTGGTTTACCATCCCACACCCATACAACCAATAATAAGCGAGTTATAATCACTTTTAGTTTGGCTATCCTTGTTTGACCTTGAAGGAGAGGTCCACGGTCAAATCAGAGCACATCAAGTATTCCCAGTTTGGTTTACCATCCCAAACCTCTAGGACCAATAATAAGCGAGTTATAAGCACTTTTAAGTTTGGATATCCTTGTTTGACCTTGAAGGAAGCCCCTAGGTCAAATCTGACTACACTAAAATGTTCCCAGTCCATGATTTCCTATAGGTTGGTTTACCATCTCAAACCTCTGGGACCAATAATAAACAAGTTATAACAAATTTATGTTTGGCTATCCTCACTTGACCTTGAAGGAGGGGTCCAAGGTCAAATATGACCACACCATAAGATTCCCAGCCCTTGATTTCCTATATGTTTGTTTACCATCCCAAACCTGTATGACCAATAATAAGCGAGTTATAAGCACTTTTAAGTTTGGCTATCCTCGTTGACCTTGAAGGTCAATAAAATGTAATATTATAGTTTAATTGTATTCACTGGATACAACCAGTGGATACTTTGGTTTAGTGTTCGCTATGCTGCCCCCACTGCTGTCGCACAGACATTTTCGACTCTACACTAGCTAGATTCAGCAAATTTGCAGGATATCGTCATTGGGAGGCAAGTTTCACTGGGACTGACATTAACCTCATTCTGAAAGACAAGATGGCCTCCCTGGGCATTTCTTCGAAAATAATCTACTTTCTCCTACTGGCTGGTTTTCGTAACTAGAAGGTTGAATCTCTTCATAGGGCATATGTATAACAAGTATATGTCCTCTACAAGCATACAAATATTTGACCTTGAAGCTCTTCATTCAAGGTCATCCATGGAGAGCCACAGCAGCATGCAGCAGACTGTAAAAGTGCCTTTAAAAGTGCCTATATCTGCCTTATTATCGGTCCTAGAGGTTTGCAATATGAAACCAACTTATAGGAAATCATGGACTAGGAATCTTCTGATGTGATCAAATATGACCTTGGTCCCATCGTTCAACGTCAAATGAGGATAGCCAAATTTAACAGTGCTGCTTATTCTTGGTCCTAGAGTTTTGCAATATGAAACCCACCTATAGGAAATCATGTGCTAGAAATCTTCTAATATGTTCAGATTTTACCTTGGGCCCCTCCTTCAAGGTAAAAAAAAATAGAAAAACTTAAAAGTGTTTATACCTCATGTATACTTGGTCCTACAGGTTTGCAATTTTAAACCAACCTATACTTTTTAGGTGGGTTGCTTGTGACCAACCCACCTATTAGATTGATGTGTCCAATGTTTGTCTGTCTGTCCGTCAGCACTTTTGTTTCCAGATTCTAACACGAAAATGCTTTGTCTAATCAAATTTAGACTTGACAGGGAGATAGATCACCATCATAGCTAAGTTGCTTTCGAAACTGGTGAAATTCAGTCCATTCATTTGTCAGTCCATCAACAATTCCATTTCCGGACTCTAACTTAAAAACACTTTGTCAAATCAAATTCAAACTTGACAGGGAAATAGTTCATCATAGTTAAGTTGCTTTCGAAATTGGTGTTATTCCGTCTGTTTGTTTGTCTGTTTTTGTCTGTTTGTCTGTTCATCAACATTTCTGTTTTTGGACTGTACCTCGAAAACACTTTATCCAATCGAATTCAAGCATGGCAGGGAGATAGATCACCATCATAGCTAAGTTACTTTCAAAATTGGTGTAATTCCATCTGTTTGTTTGTCCGTTTTTTTTTGTCTCTTTGTCCGTCAACATTTCCCTTTTACTGACTCTAGCTGAAAAATGCTTTGTCCAATCGAGTTCAAACTTGACAGGGAGATAGATCACTATCATAGCTAGGTTGCTTTCGAAATTTGTGTAATTCCGTCCCTTTGTTTGTCCATTTGTCTGTCCATTAACATTTCCGTTTCCAGACTTTAACTCTAACAGAAACCTTACAACTAGATCATCTGCGGGTATTGCAATTATTTGTGAAAATAAATGGTAAATTAATCCTAATCCTCTACACTTACTTAGTTTCAGTCCTCTATTTACAATCCAACTGCTAATGTGGAACAGTACCATAGGTTAAACAAAGGTGCAGGAGAAGTAATATTAAAGAGAAGGAAAATTTATGTAAATACAAGGTACCAAGTCAGAACAATTCAATAGCAAATTGACACTGAATTTATAAAGTAAATGTTAGCAATGGTACAAGGAACAAATGATTAGATTTTGATGTCTGAACCCAGGAAATGATTTTTTAATCATTGTACCCATTAGCAATATTTTAGTAGTTGGGCCTTGGCAGAGGTGTGCACTCTCTGAGTGCCCTTGTTGTAATTGTAATCACACACCACATCCTTTAAAATATGAGTAAACAGGAAGTTATTAGCAGTGGATCTTTTCAGCTCCCTTCAATTTGAGGAAAGGGTTTAAGATCATTTAGAAAATTAAATTTCTTTATAGAAGTTTTACATTGATACGTCAAGGCAGTCATAATGTGATAAAGTATATTGTATCAACTGACATTGGACTAATGTCGAAATTAATAAACATTTACATAGAGGAGGAATAAAATGACTTTGTTGGAAGTATTGACTTCATTTGTGCATTAATTAATATTTTTTGCACATTTTTTCTTTTCTTTACAACAGTGCATGAAAAAGTGATTTTTATAAGTGAAACAGAGAGAGTGTTTTTTCCATTAATTTGAAATAAAACCTCTTCCCAGATGTTTTGCATGATGGGGTATGCAATATAAACAATCCAATGGAGTTGTTATCTATAGCCTGTGGTCTATGTAGATGAGTGTGATAAGAAAGGTGGAGAGTGTTCCAGCAACTGAGGGACTAAGATGCAGGAGTGGAAAGAAGACTTTGGTTTTCCTGTATGATTCCTATTGGTACCTATTCCTATTTGTTGATAGACTTTTCCCCCATGTAATAACTGAAACATTTCAGGCTAATTGATGCAAAAACGGTCAGACACAAATTTATTCTAAAGAAACAGTTATTATATTATGCTTATTATTTTTATTGTATCCAGCACAAACATCCAGTGGATACTGTGCTGCATTAGGCAGTCACGGCAGTGTATATAGAGATGTCACTGTAACTGCTCTAGCAAAAAGTAATAAAGCTACACTTCTCAATTTTGTAGGATGAATTCGTCATCAGTAAAGCTTCTCTGGGATATTTTTGGCCACATTTTGAAAGACAAGATGGCCACCATCTTTGGACCAGTCCCTGGACTCTCCCTGCTTGGACTTAAGTGCATTAGAGGATTTGTATCAATTTCGCGCTCTGTAAATCCTACTATTATTATTATTACCATGGCCATTTCTTTGTTGACAAAATGTCTTTTTCACACAACTGTGGCTTCTTCTCCACTGATGAAGGTTACATCTCTTTATTAGTGATATATTTAACAGATGAATATACCCTGTATAGCCCACCAGTAATTAAACCTTTTGCTTACCTCTTCAAGGTCATATATTCACCCGCAAATGACCCTTGGAATTCATTTTCGGCCAATTTTCATGTTTCAATCCTATCTTTTACCCCTTTTCAACAAAAAGTATTACAGGTAAAGTGTTAACATTTACAAGATATATGTTTATTGTGAAAAAAGCTTACCCTAGAATACTTTTGGGCTCAGATTGAGAAAGAAATGCTTGCCAATGCACCAAAAACAGAACTCAATACTCATAAGCCAGAGACATTGCAGGGGTTGGCACACTCTACAAAGGTTGCCTGTGAATATTTTTTATCTCATTTTGAAAAAAAGAATGGCTGTCATAGGTGTTTTTTCATGACCAACTTTGATATGGACACATTTGACTTAAGGGTGCTCTTTTTTGGTGGAAACAATTAGCATCAGCCATATCGGTGTAGTTATTTATCCACTAAAGTCAGGGATGAAGCATTGTTTCATTTTCTCAATCTTAGTACGAACATGTATAACTGTAAATTAAAATGAATATACAACTAGGTATGGCTTGTGATAAATTCAAGTGAAGACTTTAGACATTTTTTATATTTTTAGTTTCAATAAAAATTTGGTGGGGACAAATAATAGTTCAGACATTGAAAATTTATTCTGCCTACATCTACAAGTAAAAGTCATTTTTCATATGTCAATATAACCACATAATGATTTTACAAAACTTCCACTTTTACCAGTAATTTCTTCAAGCATTAGACTATTACTTAAAGATTGTAGATTATTGACGTAAATTAGAACATATATCAATGCAGAAGAGCTATATAACTAATTTTTATTTTGTACATATAATACACTATTGTAAATAGACAATGACATTGATAGGATTTACATATGTACAACCTATCAAACATAAAGGATCAGGAACTGGACAGAAAGTAGATAAATATTGTCTCCAAAGGATGTACAAAAACTAATTCCTCCCATAACAACTGACTATGCTTTGAAAAAAAGTATGCTTCAAATAGCCACCAAAGAATGACCTCAATAATATATTTTGAATATTTATCTGTTTCTTTTTGGTTACAGAGGGAATTTAGTTTGTCAGTGAATCATAAAGTCTCCACTGTGACTAAATATATGCATGTAGAATACTGCGCCAATATTCCTTTTCTGCATACTTCATAATCTACCGATAAAATAACTTATTTTAAGCAAATGTGGTTGATTTCTCTTAAAGAAGAATGTTTACATTGTGTGAAAATCCACTTTGTAGCCTTAAGTCAGTTTTATAAGTTACCGGTATCATTAATTCTGCACTTACAACTTGAATAGATGTTTTAAAATAAGAACATCTCGGCTTTTGGGGAAGCTCCGCCTCCACCAAAAAATGAGATAAAAATTTTCTAAGTAAGCCTAGTAACACTTATTGGATGGGAAATGATATTGTGTGAAAATACGAGTATAGTTTGAAGTGCATGTAGAATCATTGATCTAGCTTGTTTCTGCAAAATAAAACACTTTGACGTTAACCAGTACATGCTTGTAACAGCCAAACAGAATTTAAGTCCACATAATGATGAGCCCAATTTAAGGTTATAGATATTTTGAATTGTTTTTATATCAGCTTGACTTGTCAAGCTGACTACAAGGCCCAGAGACATACTGTTTGTTTCAAAACATAGTTTAACTATCCGGCTTGAAACACTGTTCAAGTCATCCAGATCCATTTCAGGGATTTGTCTGAAATCTTGAATATATAGAGTAAGAAATGTGAAATTCGCCACTTTTACAGTGGCTTTGGACTGTTTTCATGCATTGCTCTGCTTTTAATCAACCAATATGTGTCAATTTTTCAGAAAACAAGTTCAAACCAATAGCAATTTGTCAGTATCATTGATTTTGCAATATATTATATTGTTAACATGGATAAATAGGGTTAAAGTTGATAGAATAATGAGATCGTTAGAAATGTGAAATTCGCCACCTCACGAATTTTTTGAATGGTTACATTATTGAGCATGGATATCTAAGAAAACTATCTATTCACCCCTGATATGCAACATCACCAGTATCTCAGTTGGTAAAGTTTAGGAGTTGCATGATAGGCAGTGCTAGTTCGAATCTCAAGTAGACTGCTTTCTTTTTTCTCTTTTTTTTCTCTATCTCTTTTTGTTTATTATTATAATTTATTTGAACTTTATTGAAAATCAAACTTTTTTTTAAACAGACAGTATTGGAATAACTTGAAACAATAGCATATTTTTGTTTTCACGAACTTGAGCCAGAATCCCGTGTAATTTAATCATTAGTGCAGGGAGCAAACTCAAAGGCAACCAGCCCACCCAGGTTCAACACTAATTTGTTTCAAATAATTTTATTCAATATTTAATTTAATTATAATTATCCATTTTTAAAACTGAAAAAGTACATCTAATATTTCGGAAAAACACTGGTACATATTGAACTATTTAATGAAAATCACAGAAACGATTCATCATTATGTACCCATATAAGATGCTATCATCATATTCATTGTTTGAATGCATTACTTATACATTCATTCACCAGGGGCGCCACCTTACAGTGAGTTTTTATTTAAAGGCAATCTTCCAACACAGGTTCCATCCTAGCCAAAGCCAATATTTTTCTTGTGAGAAGTAGTTTTTTTCATGAAGTTTTATCAAGTGAACAGGTTCAAGAAAGAATAAATAACAAAGTTCCAGTGTTGTTAATATGGAATGTATAATTGGATTGACAAGATGATTGCTGTTACATCTCCAGTATGTAAACAACCTGTCTTTTAAACCTTGATGTCAATTTGCCACACTTGAAAGTAAAATACAGCCTCACATTGGCTGTAAATAAGTGTTTTTATTTTTTTAGAAAGGAGATTCAACCTCTTTTTATTTCACAGATATCTATGTGATTACAAGGCTTTTTTTTGTTTTTCAATAGGAAGCCTTGTAATTACATAGATATGTCCAAAGACTAATTTGTAGAGATATTCTTAATATTTATTCTTTTTTTCAAGCCTTTAAAATTTTGAAGTGAGAAAAAGATATGCCGGCCATATTTAAATCTTTATTTAGACTTAGCCAAGGCCTAGACTTAGCAGCTTTGTGAAACCCTCCAAGTCTAAGATCACAGACTTAGCCTCATTTTAAGACCAAATACTGATATGTTGACATGTGAAAGCAAAGTTTATCAGGGTTACATGTATTACACTTTTTTATAAAAAAATATCATAATTTTGGTAAATGGCCTTGTAAGAAGGCTAGCAACAGGCATTCAGGAAAAGAAGTGGGGAGGGGCATTTTGGATAGAATTGAATTCAGTAAGCAGGAAAGCAGTCCTACTTGCCTTTATGGTCATCTGTGGTATTTTCCTGTTATTGATGTTTTCGTACATCCCGTTTTTTGTGGGTTTGAATGTAAATTATACTGTAAAGTTCTGAAATTTTGCTTGTATTTATATTTTTATTATTGAAAATAGTTTTTTTTTACTAAAAATGTCACGAAAAAACAATTTTACGGACAAGTGCTTCTTGATACATTGACTTTCATGTGATTAAGGGGTGTTTTACCTTAAATAAGAAAATTTTTATTTTCGCTATTGTCACATGATTCCATGCCATTTGCATGGTATAATAATCTATATAAATTACATTTTGATGAGCAGTTTTTTTTTGAAAATTACAATCCAGAGCACCTGCAAATTGACTAATTAGCATGTAACATGAAAACTCTAAAGTAAATATTTTTATCTGTCAATTATTCTGATAATATTTTTGGCTTTAAAATATGTTTTATATCTCGTAAACTGTAGGGTGTGGGGAGGTTGGTGCTTGGTGGGGACATTGGTTAGGGATTGTAGGTGTGCAATATCATGGTGTGACCTCGATATGACCTTTGACCTTGCTGTAGTGGCCTTGACCTATAAATTCTTGTCCAGGCTATATCTCGGCAACTATTTGGTGTAGGAATTTGGTACTTGGTGGGGACATTGGTTAAACAGTGTAGGTTTGCAACGTCATGCCATAACCTTGATTTTGACCTCTGACCTTCCTATAGTAACCATGACCATGATGTATCTTGGAAACCGTATAGTGTAGGAAGTTGATACTAGCTAAGGACTTTGACTAGGGTGTGTAGATGTAAAACATCATGGGGTGACCTTGTTTTTTACCTTTGACCTCGATAAAGTGAACCTTGACCTACTATGCCTTGTCTGGGATATATTTCAGAAACCATAAGGTGTATGAACTTGATATTTAGTAGGGACTTTGATCGGGAGTTAGATGCATCCAACATTATGTGACCTGGATTTGACCTTTGATCTTGCATATCTGAACTGTTTTTATTTCTCTTAGATCTCTCTTATATCTTGTTACTTGAAGTAGGTGGGTGTCTTTTGATGTAGACTAAACCCTGTTAAAGTCATATTAGAATTTATTAACCATTTTACTTTTGCAACTTCCCATTATAACACATGGTATTGCATCAAGTGAGCCACAGGTTTTGCCCCAACTCCACATAAAAGCATGTATTGCCACATCTGTATGTCTGTAATTTTCAAAACATTTAAACCATATTTTGGCCATACAACTGAATATCAAAGTGGGAGAAGTCTTAAAGCTTTATAATTTTTTAGTTTATTGAATTCTTCTGTTTTGATACTTAATTTTTTCATGCAGTTTCTTTCTCTTGGATGTTATTTTCATTAATTAAACATTATTTGGACACTGATACTGCTCTGAAAGCATCCCAATTTGTGTACTACTGCACTATTTGTTTTACTACTGTATGTGCTTTACTACTTCTATATCTCATGGTATTGAAAACCTTTTTCCCCTGGCTGTGGGGCAATTTGTCTGTGTCATGAATTTTGTGTTGAAACAGAATTATCTAGTCTTGAAAATGGAAAGTCTTTTTCCTTGTTAAATGTTTCTTATTGAGTATATTTTCCTAAGAAAAACTGTATGTGTTAAGGATGCTGCATATATATTGAATACAATTTCAAAACTCATTATTTAAGTAAAACGAGCACTCTTTCTCTGTACTAGAAATGTCACAATGATATTGAATTTATTGAATTAATAATTGGGATACAAGTTTTCCAACATTTTTTCTGAAACTAAAAGTTAAATTTATTTAATCATTGTGCTCTTTAAATTCTGAGTTTAGTAACTCTTTAGCAATAATGTTTACAATTTAAATTTAGTAACACATTAAATCAGATAAAAAATCTCACTCAATTATGAATTATTGTTAACAGTAAAGGCAACTTGTTTATCATGAATTGTCCATTAAACTTTATTTTGAATTAAATTAAAAAAAACATTTTTGGATATTTGAAATACTATGTAAACATGAGTTTTAATATGTCAGAAAAAATATATATAGTTTTAATTCCTTCTTCCAACAGAGTATACAATTTTTTTTGTATCTCATGACTCCTGTCTGAGGGATAGGAATACCATTTTGTCCAAATTTCAAGGGTCGGTCTGAAATTGTTCACTCTGATTTTGTCAGCAAAATGTCAAACTGAATCAATTAATAAAATAAATATGCTTATTATACAATGACCCAAACACCTAAGTTGTGTACTCAGTTTTTGTACAATGGTCCAAAAATTTCCATTTTTAACGAGATGGGAACACACCAATTTTTTTTTGTTTCAATGATAATCTTTTTAACATGAACCAATATTTAAATCTAAGGTAGACTAACCTAGATAAAAAGTCTCACTGTATATTTCTAAAACTTTAAGAAATTTCCTTCTTGTATATAACTTGGCCTAAAATTTGTAATACATCAGGATTGTGTGAATACTTATTGTTAGAGTACTGTAAATCCTATAAAGTATGATTATGTAGTTTCATTATCTTTCTGCTCCTGTGTATGTGTAAAATCTTTATATTTTTGTGTGTATTATACATAATGAATTTTTTTAACTTTAAAAAAAAATACTGTATTGTAATTTAAAAAGAAATTTAATTGATATTACATTGATGTTTTCCATCTATGTATTTAGTTCTACACATTTGTTTTTGATTTCTCTATATATCCTCTCTAAATAACCATTTATTTTCCAGCAATAGAATATTCAGCATGCTGTGTTTGTCTTGTTGTCTTGTATCAAATCTGTACATAGTTTATGCTGTACATAAATGTTGTAATGTTGTTCACTCAAAATGCTCCAATTCTTTGTCCATGGCAATACTTGTACAAGTCATATACTTATATATTTAGTATATTCTTAGTAAAAAAGCACAATTTTTGTTCATCCACTTATTTAAAGCCCAAAGTTTGATTTTTAATTCTATGAAAAATTTTATCTATCCTTCGCAAGAATGGGGACTGCTAAAATTTTCAAAACTTTTCCAAAATGTTAAGTGATCAAATTAAAATAATCTCAGCAAATTGTCAGGGTTTAAGAGATGGCTCAAAAAGGGCAGATGTTTTGACCTACCTGCAACAAAAAAGCCAAATATTATATGTCTACAAGACACACATTTGATCTCTAAAGGTATAAACAGCCTTAGATCACTGTCAAAATGTGAATGTCTTATAAGTGGCAAGAAGACAAATTCAAGAGGTGTTGCCATCTTATTTCAACACAATTTTGAATATAAGCTAATAGACCATGGATCTGATGATAATGGCAACTTTCTCTATGTGGACATAAATATAGGTTCAATCTTATTGCGAGTTATAAACTTATATGCTCCTAATACAGATACACCATCTTTTTTCAAGATATCAGTAGTTTAATTGAAGAAAATACCTTGGATCATCTCCTATTGTGCGGAGATTTCAACTTAGTGTTGAGTCCTGAGATGGATAGCTCGAATTATGTCAGCATTAACAATCCAAGATCAAGAGAGGTTCTATTAGACACAATAAATTTGCATAACTTAAAAGATGCTTTTAGACACTTTCATCCTAATATGAGAAGATACACATGGCGTCGCAAAAATCTGATAAAACAAGCCCGCCTAGACTATTTCATTGTTTCTAATGTTTTTACTGACCTTCTTAGTGAATGCAACATTCTCCCTGGATATAGATCTGATCATTCCATTCTTGAGTTAAATATGGAAATCAGTAAATTTGAAAGAGGTAAGGGATTATGGAAGCTGAACTGTAATTTGCTTACAAATGCTGACTATGTGAATTTAGTCAACAATACCATCCAGGAAGTGAAATAAGAGTATGCTGTTCCAGTTTACAGCTTAGATTTTCTTAATTCTACTTCTGATTTTGATTTATTTTTTACAATTGAAGAAGACCTCCTTCTTGAAATAACACTTTTTAAAATTAGAGCTAAAACAATAAAATTTGCATCAACACTTAGGAAAGCTGAAAGGTCATTAGAATTAGACCTAATTAATAAGATTGATGCTTTTGAAAAAGATGAAACTTTAAAAAATTAAACCTTAGAAATTGATAATCTCAAGAAAAAATTACAAAGTCTAAGAGAATCAAAATTAAAAGGCAATTTTGTACGCTCACGGTTACAATGGCTGCAATTTGGTGAAAAGCCATCTCAATATTTTTGTTCCCTTGAGCATAAACACTATGTGGATAAAACTATCAGAAAGATTTGCTGTGATAATGGAGAAATAATAACAGAACAGAAAAAAATATTACACGAAGTTAAGGAATTTTATGTCAAATTATTCAAAAACAAAGATTCAGAGCTGGATACTACTAAACTTTCTGAAGTCATTGATCTATCCCAAATTAAAAAAATAATCCAATCTCAAGCATTGCAATTAGAAGGACCAGTTACTTTGACAGAACTGGGAAATGCATTAAAAAGTATGAAAAACAACAAAACGCCGGGCATAGATGGTTTTCCATCCGAATTTTTTAAGGTGTTCTGGTGTAAACTGAAATCTTTAATTTTAAAAGCTTTTAACGTATCCTACCAAAAGAAGACATTGTCAGTTACACTACGACAATCAGTTATAAATTGTATACCAAAAGGAGATAAACTAAGGCACTTTCTAAAGAACTGGAGACCAATTTCATTACTTTGTGTCTTGTACAAATTAATATCCACTGTTGTGGCAAATAGATTAAAAACAGTTCATTATTTAATTTCGGAATCTCAGTGTGGTTTTATGCAAGGCCGATATATAGGTGAAGTAACAAGATTAATTTATGATATCATGAATTACACTGAAAAAAACAAAATAGATGGATTGTTGATGCTGATAGACTTTGAGAAGGCCTTTGACTCAATATCATGGAGTTTTATGTTTAATGTTTTAGAAAAACTTGGTTTTGGCCAAGGATTCATAGAATGGATCAAAATTTTAAATAAAAATATAACTGCTTCAGTTATACAGGCAGGTGTAAAGTCTAAATTTTTTAAAATTGAAAGAGGCTGCAAGCAGGGTGATCCAATAGCTGCATATTTAAGTCAAATAATGACTTATATGATCACCCAAAACAAAGAAATAAAAGGATTAATCATTGCAAATCATAATATTAAACTCTGCCAATTTGCTGATGATACCACCCTTATATTAAATGGATCTGACCAATCCTTACAAGCTGCACTAAATACAATTGAAACTTTTGGCTCATTCTCGGGGCTGAAAATGAATACTACAAAAACCAAAGTGGTGTGGATCGGCAGGAAAAAGCATTTTAGAGATAAACTAAATGTAACCTCGAAATTAGAATGGGGAACAAAGACCTTTAAGCTATAAGGACTGCAGTTTTCTGTTGACTTGGAAAAAATCCCATCTATGAATTATACATGCGCCTTGGAAAAAGAAACTCTTACTAATTGGAACAAATGAACTTTAACTCCTCTAGGTAAAATCACAGTAATAAAGACTTTTATTCTTTCACAGTTCATTCATGTCTTTTCAAATATTCCTTTACCAAACAGAGATTTTATAAATACATTAAATGGAATGTTTTTTAGTTATATATGGAGTAATAAGCCGGATAAAATAAAACGTTTATATATTATGCAGGATTACCAAGATGCTGGACTTAGAATGGTAAATTTAGATAACTTTATCCATGCTTTGAAACTATCTTGGATATACAGACTCTTTAGAGGTGAACAAAGTGCTTTTGTCCCAGTCTTTGAACAATCTATATCTACGATTGATAAGCTTCTTAAGTTTGGTTCAGATTGGCCAAAAATATTGATTAAAAGGACTGGAAATGTTTTTTGGAATGTTTTTCATTCTTATATAAAATTATGTGAGAAAATTAAAATTGAGAGTAATGATGATATTCTGGCATCTCCAATCTGGTACAATCCAATGATCTCATCAAATACACTTTTTTTCCCAAATTGGTTTAAAAAAGGGATTATAACGGTGGGTGATATAGTGGATAATAATGGCTGTGTTCTATCTCAACAAGAGATTCAAAGAGCTTTTAATATCCAAAGATTCAATTTTTTAGATTACTATCGTTTAAAAACTGCAATCGATAAATTCATTAAGGAACATAAAGCTGGAGACTGCTTTAATTTCTTGCAGCCATGTATTTTAAACTCCATAAGAATTATCCTATCCGGTGGCAAAGGAACGAAGTATTTTTATGAGAATTTAAATAAAAGACATCTTACCTTAACATTTAAGCAAAAATGGCATGATGATTCTAAAAGTGGACTTAAAAAACGATATTTGGAGACAGTTATTCAAAATTTGCTTTAAAACTATACAAGATCCATATTTTAAATGGTTTTAGTACAGAATAATGCATAGAATACTCGGAACAGATAATTCTTCATAAAATGGGTGTGGCAGACTCTAATAAATGTTTGCTATGTAGATCCACATCAGAGGAAACTCTCCTTCATCTATTTTTTTCTTGCCCAAAAGCTAACCAATTATGGCGTCAATTGGAAAATAGAATTTTCAATAAAACTGGATTTTACATTCAGTTCAGTCCTGAGGATGTTCTTCTGGGATACATCCATCAAAATTCAAATTCTGCTGCAATAAATACATTAATAATGGTTATAAAATGCTATATATACATACTCAAGGAAAGGCTTCAATATTAGTATTGATGGAGCACTTATCAAATGTAAAACTATATATGATGAGCAAAAGTTGCTTGCTTCTCTATAATCCAAAGTGATAAATTTCTAAAACAATGGGAACAAATTAAGAACGTATTTTGAAAAAAATGTATTTTCAATGTTTTATGGTATTGTAAATTAACCAATTGTATTACTTTGCTATGAGTGAACTCAATCGGTGAATCAATTGAACATAATGTAGTGTATAGTTTACCAGTGCTAAATATTTTTTTCTTAAATTGTGTAAACTGATGTAATTCAATGTGTAACCTGTACTTTCTTGTATACCATTTGAAATGTCAACTCACCTTTTTGTTTTTGTTTTGCTTTCTTGATGTTTTAGTTTGTTATTTTTTTTCATGTAAATATATTTTGGTAAAAAAAAAAAGAGAAAAAAAAAAAATTTGTGACAAATAGCTGTTGGTTTGCACTTATTTTCTTGAAAATTTGACTCATATTGGTTCACTAACGGCAGAGCAATCCATGAGAACTGTCCAAAAACATGTTAAAAGTGGTGAATTTCAAATTTCTTTTCTTTTACTACGTCCAAAACAGTCCAAAAGTCCAAAAGTTACAGTCCAAAAGTTACATCATCAAATAATGTGTAAACGTTTACGTTATGCACAGAAAAGTGGCGAATTTCACATACGCGGCGAATTTCTACATGTATGTAGTAGACCAATAATATGTTTTCTTGTGTGACTACCACACCCAGATCTTTCTTACTTAATTTTAATGAATTTTTAAAATAATTTGTATGCGTTAAATTCATGATATCATCCTATAATTCATCATTTTCTCAGTAACAATTACAGGGATTTGTCACAAAAGGCACAGGTGTTTCATAATTAATTTTCAATGATTTTTTAAAATAATTTTCATGCATTTAAATACATTAAATTGTACACTAAAACACTTATAACTTGAAAAGTATTGCATGCAGAGCATTTTGTGAAAATATGTTGTTCAGCTACTTTTCCATGGTCAATAATTTAGAGGTCTATCTCCAAGGGTAAGTGAGTACAAGCTACTAATTTTCCCTTTTCAGCAGGTACTTAATGAATAAGTGGCTTGATATCTTCAAAACTATTAATAATTACAGCTACAGATTTTTTCAAGTGTGTTGTTCATCTACTTTCTGCTAAACATGGTAAAATTTCAGACTTGTTGCTCAATGTATAAGTGAGTAATAAGTCCAGCTACTTTTTCCATGGTTACAACATGGACAATAGTTTTAGGTATATTTCCATAGGTAAGTGAGTAATAGGTAATTTTCCATTTTCACCAGGTACCTGATCAGTAAATGGCTTTTATCTTTAGAACCACTGCAGCTGCACTATTACTTCTTTAGGATATCATAGTTAAGTAAATTGAATATAACATAAAATGTATCGCAAAGACATTTTCTGCACCTATAACCATTGTGAGTAACTTTAAAGCTGAATGACCAATTGAGTAATAGCTACTTTATGAATTTTTTTGAGTACTTTTCCCATAGATATGCCTTCTCCTCAGTATCACCTTTACTTGCAGTTTCAGTACTCAAAACAGTAGTCAGCTGACACAGAGCCCATTTAAGGGCACTGGACTCTTATCAGAAATATTAAAAGCTTTTAAAATGTTATCTGGAGCTTGATTATAAATTCAGCCAGCACATACTAATCTCATAGACGTTGGAAATTGGAAGTTCTGGAAATTGAAATTATCAAAACTAAGTGGATAATACACTCATCTAGAATTGCAGAGAATGTTGGTTCAATCCCATGTACAGATACGTACGCAGTAACCTGAATGACTGCAAAAGTTTGTGGTCCTCAGTAATTGGTCCCTATCTCCAACTGGGAGAGATCTGATATCAATGGTAAATCCGAGTCTCTTTCTGTCACTTGGGAAATTTAAATGAAATCCTTGCATTAGTTTTTGAGTTTTTCGACTTTAAGGTGGCTTTAAAATTGGCATGGGTGGCGGGACCACCTACAAAATTTAATTAGTTGTTCCTTACACATAGGCAGACATTATGTGAAATTTGAATGAAATCCAAGTTTTAAATCACCTTGTCAAAAATGCATTTTTGACTTTAAGGAAGCCTTTAGTTCAGCATGGGTTGCGACGCCAATTCCAAAGTTTAATCAGTTGTTCCTTATACACATGCAGACATTCTGTGAAAATTTGAATTTGAATAACCTTGCTAACAGACAGACGGACAAACCCTGGTTATCACATAACCTCCGGAAGGTGGAGGTAAATTTGACCTTTGTTTGACAATGTTTTAAATCATTGATGATGTGCATTAACCCAAATAACTTCACCTATGATTTCAGTATTATTTTTCTTTTATTGCAGCATTCAAGCGACAGTTCATGACAGGAGTCAATCCAAAGATGTTAGTATTAATAATTTTTTTTTTAATTTCATTACTAGTAACTTATTTTTTATTTTTAAGAACTTTTAGTATTTAAATTTTTAATTATGTAGCTTGAATAAAATATTATGGTAAAGGTGTTTTTATTAGTCCTAGATGTAACAGCAAAGATACCATTCCACTTGTGGAAACATATTCCAGATGTAATGATCTATGCTTGAAACCTTCAAAACATATATCAGAGCACTGGTGTGCATTTATTTGACTTTCAATCTAATATACTCTATATTTGTCCTAACCCATAATGAACGTTTTATTTTGAAAGATTGTCAGCTGGTTATTCTGGAGGCAAGTTTATTACAGATATATAAAGGTTTTTTGGAAATATTTATCCAAATATAGTGTTTTATAGCACAAGGTTCTTCTTGTGATATGTGCATAAAATCAGTCAAGCTATGGCTTTATTTAACCTCAATGGCCCCCAAAAAGTCTGCTGAATTCAAAAATCCATCTCTTTCAAAAATCCGAGTGGATGTTTTTTCACAATTTGCACTTTTAGACAGGTGCCCCCCACCAAATTTTTGGGCAAAAATGTGATAGTCGGGATGTTATAGTATGCCCTCTGTAAGCCATCGTACACCTTATATTTATACTTTCTGTACTTTAAAGAATGTGCCAGACATCAGCTCATTAATTTGAAGCCTAAAAATAACATGTTATTGATATTTTATCAAATTTGGCCAGAAAAACAACAATTTTTTAGGAATTTTCACATATTTTTAGAGGTCTTATTTTGAGATGTTCTTTATACATATATTTTAGCACATTTATAAACTTAAAAACTGCTGTTAGTCACCCCTTTATGAACTGGGGGACGCAATAGTAGTATTTAACTGTTTGAAAGTCTGCACTTTTTGTGATTTTTTTGCCATGTTTATTTATTTCTGTTCATTTCGTGTTTGTGTTCATTTTAGTATGGTCATTTTAGTATAGTGTAATATATCTAATATATATACTGACAAGTATTTACTGATATTGACAGAGGTACCAATCATGACTGTATGTGCAAATTTTATAGATATGAAAATGAAAAATAGAAGGAACGAATAAAAAGAAATAATATGACCATCCTTAAACATGGCAGAGAAACATTAACCAAAATATTCAAGTCCTTCAATACAGTAAAAATAGATTTTGATGCCTTGTCTGGCAGTATATAAGCAATATATATGCAATGTAAGCAATTACTGAAAAATTCTGAGAGCAATTAATGGTAAGAATATGCACCACAAAGCACAACTTGTGGACAACAATTAAAGATGAGAATTTGTTAAGAAATTGTATATCATAGTATGCAAAAAGAAGTAACTTTCTCTTTTCTTTTATATTTATAGCCAGGAAGACCAACAGAAAAAGGTATTTTTTATTTGTATTTATGTCTATTGATTATAGAATTTTAGTTTTTTTAGTATAATTTATTTATGACTTGCAATCGAAAGAATTTCATTGTGTCAACAACCAGTCAGGAGAGAGGATAATTAGCAATTATTTTGGTGTAAAAGGCAGACTTGATGTAAGCCCCTCTGATTAATTGATGTATAAACAAAGTGTTGTAGTTGTGAGCAATCATTTTATTTAAATATTCTACACAAATATGAGCATGATAAAATTGTCAACAAATGGAATTTCAGCTGATGGAATACTTTTCTGAAATAGAAAACTGTGCAATTCAAGTAGTAAATGTGTGGCCCCTTTATTATTCATGTCTTTGGCCATTAGAAATAATATACCATAATATATGGAGGTAACAATATTGTATGAGGTGAGAAATGATAGAGTAAATATGATCAGGCAAATCAATCCAGATTGCTGAAGAAACAATAGCCAGGCAATTATTAAAATGTTTTTTAGACTTGTGTAAAGGATGGGCAAACTGATGTACAGCTGAGAAACATCTATCTGTTGCTAGCTGTGCCTCAGTTCCTTCTTATCACAGGACATTTATAAGTCATATCACACAAGTGTAAACATGCTGAAACATAAATGATTGAAAAGAGCACACTGCAATAAACAAACTGAGACACAAGTAGAAGATTTTTGGCTACACATCTTGTGTAATTTCTTCTTTCGCTAGCTTTATTTTCAACATATATATTGTATAATTTAAACACCAGAAAGTCTTTATATAATATTATTTTTGTTAGAATTCTCCCAAATAATAACTAAGATGCCAGTCAGAAACTGATTCCAGGACATTGTCAAACATGAGAATGGGCTTTGGATCTTTCAGCTGTTAAATGTTATCGGCACAAAGTAATTTCTCATGTGATATTAAAGTGGAAACTTTAGAAAAATATAACCAGTATGTGAGAGGCCAGTGTATGTAGGGGTGTCAGTGTAAAAGTTCCAGTGAATTTTAATTGACTATTTTAATGCACTAATTCTGTTGTTTTAATTTCTATTTTTTACCAACAGCATTTACACAATACCACATTAACATCATAAATGCTGGAAATTCATCTATTAATATAGGTAAGTTGTGCGAGAAATTCAGCACAGAAGTGAGAAAAATATAAAATAGATTGAAAATTTATGTGAGCCTGTGAAATTTAGCCTTATCAGAAATTAGTGATGAGTCTGGTTTCCTCCCACAGCTTTCAGGCAAATGGACAATAGACTCTGAGATTGAATAAGGCAAGGATGATATGGAAATGAAGTGCTATAAAAGTTTTTGAATAGAATTCAGTTGAAAAATTGTCATTTCTTGAAAAGTTTTTAGATGAAATGCCCCAGTATATTAAGAAACACATACTTGAAAAAGAAATGTCCGAAAATTAAAAGTCAAATAAAGTGGTTTCCTATCACAGTCAACATTGTAAATTAATTTTTGATTTGATACTTGGGTGATGACCTGTGCAAAGAAATGAATATAGACTAAAATTTCATTGGCAAATAATATTTTCTATTCAAGCTTGTTGGCTTAAATAACTCAAAATGTTTTTTTCCAGTGGAAGTTCTAAGATTTACAGTTTTAATAATAAAGAGCCCACAGCGCTGCGGCAAGATATTAAATTATTTGGGTTTGATTACACTGTAGACATAGTGTAGATCATGTTAAGATGGGTAGTTTAGGAATAGAAAAAAAAAACAGAGCCTATACCCCATGTTTCAGCTGTAATTGCACTGTATAATTGGCCAGTGACTAACACTCTATTCCTTCTTGACGATGGTTAGTTAAGGGATAAAGAAAAATGCTTAAACCTGATATTCAAGCCTTAACTGCAATGGATATATAATAAAAATTAATAATAGAAGGATTTATAGAGCGAAAAAATTGATTCACATCCTCTAATGTCTTAAGTCCAATAAAATATAATCCATGGATCAATATCCAAGAAGCACCAAGCTTGCAACATTCCATTCCTTCTTAATGTAAGCAAGTAAATTGCTCCCATGACCTCAGAACTGAAAGGCTGTAATTATGGTACCATTTTCACACCACGATTTTTTTCAAGACCTTGTAAAATTTTTGACTATAGAGGAAAGACTTATTACTGTAGTATTGAACATAACAGGCACTACATATCAAGGAAAGAAACATAGTTCACAATTTGAGCGTCAGTTCACCATAGATGGAGCCAGTTCAGATGAATCAGACAGTATTACAAGGGAAGAAGATGCAGAAGGAGCAGAGCAAGATATATCAAGTCTGGAGTTTGACATTCCAAAAGACCCAGATGCCAGGCCAAAGAGGATTCTTGATGTAGGAAAACCAGCCAAACAGAGTCAGAAAGCCAATCCAGATAAACATAAGAGTGAATCAGAGGGTGAAAAGAAGCAACCTATTTATTTTGATTTGTAAGTGTTTTAAACAACATTTCTGTGTATATATTATCTCTGTTATTTTGTATGCCACAAACACTTTAGCTGTTGTTGTTATTAGTATCCGTGTTTCTTCTTTTATGTAGTAACTTGGTACAAATATCAGATAAATGATAGATTTGTCTAACATGATGCTTGGCTATTCTTTAGTCTACTACTGCAAGAGATAGGGTTCAAACAGGTATTATTTACAAGGAATCACAAACTCCAATAGAAGTCCCAAAATGAGTTTTTAAACCATTTGTCAAATTTGAACTGATACAAATGAGTTTGATTCTTTCTTGAAGATACAAGTTAAGAATGAATTGATACGTAAAAGTCAGTCTGAGAATGAGATTTCTGTTTTGAATACAAACCCTTGGCTAGTATTAAATTGTATTATAAAGTATTACAGTCACCCAATTTGTAATTTTAAGCTCTTCAATTTTCTTTTGTGAACATTTCCTTCTACTGTGGAAGTAACTGAATAGAACTAGTAATATAAAGCCCTGCATGTATATCTTAATTACATTATACCACTACTAGCTTTTTTGGTCTCTTTTCATATCCATATTTTCACTCAATTCATGAAAACATGAAATTGCATTTGGTTGTTTTATGCATATGAATGATATTGTATAAAGAATAATTAACATCACACTCTATTTTGCAGCAATATTTTTGCTGGTGGCGACGAATCAAAAGAGGAAACAAAAAGGCCAGAGTTCTCTAAAAATAATTTATATCAAACAAAAGCAGATCTTAAAGGTAGAACACATTGTCAATGATTATTTACCAATTACCAGAAACTGTCAAAACAAATCTTGTCTTCTATCTTGTGTAAAGATAATTTGTCTGTAAACTTAGCACATCAAGCAGTAACTAATGGACAAGATGTTGAACTCCAACTTTGATATTTCTAGCAATAATGTAAAAAATAAGATTAGAATGTATTTTGTTTACTCAGTTCTGCATTTATGTCATTTGTTCATACAGTAAAAACACATTCACAGCTTATTATTTTCTGACAGAAAAATATTGCACAATGGGAAAATATATGTTGGTCAATGATTAAATAATTTTCTTTGTTTAATTTAAATAACAGCACCTTCAAAAGACCAGGCAGCAAATGAAAACAAGTATACAGATAGTAGATCTGTTGAGGTGCAGCCTCCAAGCAGCCAGGAGGCTGTCATGTCTACTGAGCCATCAAAAGTTTCAAATGCACCACCATGGACACCAATGTCTAGTTCACGGTCATTAAGCCAACTGGAAAATGGTTTGGAAAGTGATCAACAAAACCAACTTCTAGAAGAATCCTTTAAATTACGAAATCTGCTGAAGGCATCTCTTTCAAATAATACCGGATCTGTGATTGCAAAATTCAATGACCTTTTGAGTGGAGAAGGCATCAGCCTGAATGGAAAACTCAAAGAGAAAGACTCCCATGGTACTGAAAACATGCAGCAAGAAACACAGACCATGTCAGAATCACTAGAAAGAGCAGATAAATCTCCTGAAAGTGAACGGTGTTTGAACATTAACAGCAGTGGAATGACACCAAGACAGCCTTACAGCACACCAGTCTCTCTGAGGGACAATTCAGTCAATGAGGCTATGAATGTTCAGGTCTGTAAGAGTGAAGAGTTTCAGAATGGAAGCCATACAGAAGAAGTTGTAGTGTTGGATATCAATCAGTGTGTGACCAAAACAGCACAACCTGTGATGACGTCTAACATTGGGGAGCGAAGCAGTCAATCAGATACATCAGAGCACTACCATCCTGCTGGCTGGCCTCAAGTTCCAGCTG
Source organism: Sabellastarte sp. h YS-2021 (assembly GCA_964017235.1). Classification (NCBI taxonomy): domain Eukaryota; kingdom Metazoa; phylum Annelida; class Polychaeta; order Sabellida; family Sabellidae; genus Sabellastarte; species Sabellastarte sp. h YS-2021. The sequence continues at coordinate 148,575,846 of OZ024931.1, forward strand.
GAGATTCTGGGATTGAAATGGATGAAATCACTGATGCTAAAGCTCTTTTGATGAGTGGCATCCCACAGTTGTCTATGATATCTGCACTTGGACAGCCAGATAAACATTTTAGTGGACAGAATGTGGCAGGAAATGCATGCTCTATATCCTGTATTGCTACTGCAGATACAAAAGCTTCTCTGAATGGTTGTTCAAAAGGGGTGTCTTGTACAAAGGATAATGTACATGATTGTAAGCCTTTCGCTCAAGACTTACCATGTGCACAAGAGAAAACAGCATCTTTGCAAAGTACCACAGTATGCCAACAAAATCCCATAAAAAGTAACAATATTGGTGTCATGCACAAAGACCTGAAAGACATTGCCAATGCAGTTAAAATCCAAGATGACTTTAATGAGTGTTTTAACATTGACAGTAGTTGTATGAGTAACCAAGATCATCCAGTCAGTGAACAAGATGGTGACCTTCAGAATGATATTGACAATCCTAAAGGTGACTTCATTGTGGAAACATCCCCAACTGTAGACACAAGGGACAATGAGAGTAAATATGATCATCCTACAGATGAGGAATGTATACAAAATCTAAAGCAGCTTACTGATGACTTAGAACAGTTGCATCACACTGGTACATGGGTGTAAGGAACAACACATTGTGTGGGAGAATTAAAAGTAATTTTGTTTTCTACCCTAAAAATGGATAGGTCATTGTGAACATGTAATTAAATGCAGAATTTGGTTGCATAATTTTAAAAGTTTTTTTTTTCTCAGAAGTCCATCTTGACAGAATTGTGTAAACATGTGTTCTACCATATATGCATAATGTGTTGCATATCAATTTATCAAATACTAGGATAGTTAAGGTGACAATTTAAAACTGGAATGTTTGGATGAATGTTATCTTTTGTGGTGATATGATTATTTATTATGTATAATTTCCCGAACCCTCTCATGGTTAACAGGTTAACTATCTAGTGTAAGCACTGTTTTGTATTACAGGACATCAAGGTTCAAGTAAATATAGTTATAACATTAATCCTGCTGGGATCAAGTAATATATACATGTACATGTAGTCGTAACATTATTTATGAAAAAAAATTGTGCTTGCAGGTGCTAAGCATTTTTCATGACAAATTCTTTTCCCCAAAAATATGGATTGTTTTTCTATCACTCAATTGGCCATGTATGATTTAGCTTATAAATAAGTGTATCAACTTTAACCAAAAAAATTAAGTCAAATTTGTGTTTAAAATTCCCACTTTCTGAATGTATAAGCAACTGTGTTTGTCTCATTTATTTGTACCTTCTCTAATAAATTAAGTTAGAGTTTTATGAAGCTAAATACTTGTCGGTTAGCTAAATATTCAGAATACAGTCCAGCTGACCTGTATAAAGTGTATCATTCAATCCAGAAACAAATTAAACCATGAATAATGGAACAGGTTTGCATACTACTACAGCTACAGATTTTTTTGTAAATTAATTGTCCCAATGAATTTGCATGCCCTTGATTTTTTGGAGTTTTTTATGGACTAAAGATAAGTGAAGGCCTGAAAATAAGTGAGTAATGGTAATCTTAGCTACTTTGAGTAAACGACTCATAGCTCAAAAACTATTGCAGTTACAAGGTTTTCTTCAAATATGTTGTTCAGCTACTTTGTCTTTAGCTATAGGATGGTACATACTTTGGGGTCCCATTACATGCCAGAAGTGAGTAATTGCTATTTTCTTATTTGTAGCAAAATAATGACATAAATAAATGTTAAATATCTTCAAAAGTATTAAAGTTAAACAAATCTTTTCAATATGTTATTCATCTAGTTTTTGGTAAGCTATCACATAGAAAAGTTTCAGACCTGTTGAACATTGCATAGCTGAGTACTAGCTACTTTGAAATTTTAACTATTGAGTAAATCCATTGTAACTCCAAAACTATTGCAGTTCGAGTATTTTCCTAAAATATGTTGTTCAGCTACTTTTTCCTTAATTATAACTTGGCATATCGTTTGGGGTTCCATTGCATGTCATAAGTGAGTCATCGTTATTTTCTTTTTTTTGTAGCAAAATTATGATATTATGGGTGATCTACCACATAGTGAAGTTACACAACTGTAGTTCTTTGCATAACTGAGTATTAGCTACTAAAATGAGTCAATACCCATAATCTTTAAAAGTATTACAGATAGGTAATTTCTTCTAAATAAGTCATTCACCTACTTTTGTGTGCTGCCACACAGTGAAGTTGCGGAACTGTAGCATTTTAGATAGCTGAGTAATAGCTACTGAAAAAAGTAAATGTCTTTTATCTCTAAAAGTGTTACAGATACGCAATTTTTTTTAAATATATCCTTCACCTACTTTGGGCTGATAAACTGCATAGTAAAGTTGTAGAACTGTAGCTCTTTGGATGGTAGAGTAATAGCTACTAAAATGAGTAAATGCCTTTTATCTGTAAAAGTATTGCAATCAAACATTAATGTGCCTCTTGCTTGTTGTCACTTCTACATGTGCCTCCATCTCACAAGAAATTTATATTCCACTATCTTTAGTACATCTAATTTATACAGTGGGAGATAATTGCATGTGTCAGAATGCTTGTTCTCAAGTGTAATGATCTCATTGCATATCAACATATTAACCAATGTTGAATGTTTGTACACAAAGCAATATATTTGTGTGTTACATGCTAATACATTATTCACCCATTCTCAGTTAATTGGGACAATTATGCAAATAGGGTGACTCAGACACATATCTGGCTGTCGGTTAACTTATTCAATCTTTTTGCATCTATTTATGCAGTTTAAGCAAAGATGAAAATTTAACAAATACACAAAGCAATATATTTGTGCGTTACATGCTAATACATTATTCACCCATTCTCAGTTAATTGGGACAATTATGCAAATAGGGTGACTCAGACACATATCTGGCTGTCGGTTAACTTATTCAATCTTTTTGCATCTATTTATACAGTTTAAGCAAAGATGAATCTGGTGATACATGGTTTGTTGTGGATTTGATGTACTTTTAATATTGAAATTTACAATTAAAGTATGAAAATAGCCCCAAAACACAGTGTCCAAAGCCTGGGTAATAAAACTCCAATAACATTTTTTTTTAGTTTTCAATGTGGTTAACTAGGGTTAAATCAATACTACTTAGCTTCCAGTTAATCTCCACCATGCAAATATTAAAAGTACTTTTAAAAGACATCAACAAAATATTATATTTTGCCAAATTTGAAAATGTCCAAAATATTCTTGTGAATTACATTAACATTATAAACACTTTATTTTTTCACATTTGGTCATTCTAAAAGTCTAGCTATTTAGTGCAGAAAATCCTAAATAAGTGGATAATCAGAATGTGAAAGTAATATTTCAACAGGAGACTACAAATACAAGCAATTCTTAAGGAAGTACCAAAAAAAGTAGAATTCGGTATTTTCTCATGTGAATTACATTACCAGTCATTTTTAATTTCCTCAAGATGTGAGGATGACAAGAACACTAGCTTTGACAAGCATATGTTAGCCCTTGGTGTGTATTACAATTATAGCAATATCAACACAAAGCTCTGAATTTTATATTTGAGTTAGTATAATTCAGTGAATTACGTTACCCTGAACTGTCAAAAATGGAGAATTTTTCCACAAGCAGTTGACAGCAGCATGTTTAATCATTTCTAACAGCTTGGAGAAGACTACATGGAAGAAGTGACAGAGTTTAAGCATAATATTATTTTACATGCTGTTACACACATTGTTTGTTACAAATAACTATCAGGTATCAGGTTGTTATGTCATACATTACTTTTATGTACCTTGTCACAGTATATGGCAGACCTATGTGAGCATTAGAGTAGATATAAATCTTTTAACCAGAGCAGTATTAAAGATTAGTGTGCAAAGAACACTTTTTCAATATTGCATCTAACATGAAGTAGTGTAATTCACAAGGTAGTAACGTAATTCACTTGTATCAATTACATCTTCTTGACTTCAAAAGTTCTTACAATTAATATGAGATATTCTAGAATTGATGAGTTATAGATTCAGTACTTTAATATTGACAACTTGCTTTTGATATTTATGCTCTCATTGACTACATTCAATTGTTGCAGCATGGAATCAACTTGTGGAAGGGTGAGAGAGATAGAGGATATTTACCTCAATAATTTGTAGTTCATCTGTAGTTTTCCTTGAATCCTATGAATACATTTTTCCTGAGATACCAGAGTAAAAATTCGAAGGGCTTATTAACAATGAAATTACCTCAAATAGATGCAATTAGGTACACTACTGATGCACAGGCAAAAACAATGCCGGAGTGAAGGAGAAAAGAAGCAAAGAAGGCCAAAGAATACTGTGTACTTACAAGGACTAGGAATGGGGTGCTTCACTAAAAAGTTCACTGAAATATGATTTTGCATTGAAACCAAATGTTGTCTGATTGCCTCTACAACCAATAAAGAGCTGGGAATGCGAAAACTTCATGCTGTTGTTCCAACAGAACCAGGCAATGATGGTGTCAGAAAATACATCCATCATTTGTAGTCAATGTTTAGATGGTGAACATTTTAAGACAATTTGTGTTATCTTATAGTATACATAACTTAATGGCAAGTGCAATAAAGACTATACAAAATCGGTTTCACCTACCATTCTCAAAAATTGATTTTGTAGCAGCTCAAGACAACGATTTTGTAAAACATTAATTTATCAAAATTTATCAAAGTTTGAAATTTCACAAAAGTTAGTAGTTTGCAAAATGTCAGTTCAAAGAGTGGATGTTCATTTAAATTGGCAAGAAACTGTGATGCAATTTGAGTAGAGGGTAAGGCCATATTATGTTATCCAAGTTTTTCAATCCCCACATTCTTAACTATGTACATTGACTTTACAAGTTTAGTAATGCATATTAAGGTATTGGTATTAACCTTTTTCATGTGTACATGTATATTAATTGTGATCTACACCACCATAAAATAATAAGACACATGTTCATTACTGGAGACATGGGCTGAGTTAACTACATATAGGTTAGCTTTAAATATTCCATGACAAACAAAATTACTGTTTTATGAACTCATACATAAACAGTCAGTCTTCAGATGAAAATATCATAAGCCAAAATTCCTGAAAATTATCAGAATTTTATTATAAAACAAGTAAATTTGTTTGTTTATCTGAATTACTTCATTATATTATAAAAACATAATGATATGGGTGTAGAACTACATGTTTTACTGTGTGTTAGAGAGGAAGTCTTCCTTAGATACGCCATTTGTGTATTTTATATATATCCTAGAATTCCCAACACAACTGTTTGGCAGTCAACAAAATATGTGATAGATATGGCTCTCTTACTGCACTTGTGATGCCTGTGGTGCCCTTTTCCCTTGTTTTATATTGGACCTCTATCACATAGGGATTTATGTCCCATTGTGACAGCCTCACATATATGATTTGAAGTGTTTGTCCCAACACACACAAACAGCATCTAAATCAACTGTTGTGTATATAGAACATTATTATATATAATATGCCCTGAAATCACACTGATTGTCAGGCTGGGAACTCATAAATTCAAATTGAAAATGCATACATATTAACATGCACCTGTGATAATATACCAATTATTCAGACTATAGTAACCATAACTGGTTAATTTTTCTTCCTTTATAATGAGAATTAGCCTCATTTTAAACTTATCCCTCTGAGCCTCTAATTAGAGGCTTAATCCGGCGGCTAAGAGTCATAAAATGGAGGCTCTAGATGGATAGCATTTTTGTACCTCAGGACAAAAGGGGATTTGTTTCTCAGCCTCTGATGAGAAAAGTAATTGAGCTTTTCGAAATATTAACACACACTGCTGTTAATATAAGGCAGTTTTGACAATGGTGTGGTGTATATTGTCTAGTTCAATTGCATTTTAATTCTAAAATAATAAGACACTGTTTTAATTATCTAAGAACACAATTTGACAAAAAGTGCTGGCATTTACAAACAAAATAAGTTAACTACATTACCATAATGGACATCTGCTTGTTGTTTATAACAGCTTCAGATTAATGTAATCTAAACAAAAATTAAATAATGTCATGTGTCACATTATGTTATGAGCATAACCCCCTTAAACAAGTTAAATTAGCAACATTTTTGTAATTACTGCAAAAGACTGATAAATAAGCATTCTTATTTGGTATTCATGTTAATTTTATCCTGTTAAGATGCCCATTCTTGAATAATACACCGTAAGATGCATTTATAGCTTTAAAAGAGTTTACACGCAGTTCATTGACACTTTAAGAATCTAGTGATAGTTTCAGAATTTTATGTTTAACTGTCTTTACCTTGCTTTACTTGCTTCCTTACTCCATGTGAATTACATTACCAAACATAGAAATCGTAAATTATTAAATAAAAGGTATTATCAGTGTTGGTTTCTTGTCCAATATGTTTTTAAAATCTATTGTTGTCTATATTTTATTTGTATATAATTTTTAAGCCAACAATTGAAACATTCACATTGTAATAAACATTGACATGAAGTTACTTTTGTAACTTGCATTGTGTTTTACAAGTTTTTTATGCCTATCATCAAGAAAAAATATAATTAAATCAGGTCAGTGATATTTTATTTGGTTCACTCTGTTTACTACAGTTCAGAATCAAATGAAGACTATTATTTCATTTATACATTTTTACTGCAACATTCATAAAGCCAGTGTCAAGTAACATAATTCAAGATGTACATTCTTTATTCTTTTTGCAGCATGTATACAAAACGGCGCCAAAAAAGTCTGTAATAGATAGCAATGAAAAACATTTGTAGCAAGATGTTGACATTCTCTGTTACAAAATAAAGACAGTAAGAATGAATTTTATCACCATCATTGCTGTGACACAATTTGGCCTCTAATTGTCCCATTTAAATGAGAATTAGTGTATTATCAATATTTTTATACAACAGTGTACTTTTATTCAGAGTATTAGTCAAACTATGGCCAAGACAATGCAATATTTGTCAGATTTTGTGTTTATATCCATGGCAAATCTGACACTTATCAGGACAGACTCATACCTTGCTCACCTCAGACCTGGCAACAAACCTGACATCCTAGCTTCCTTGAGAACTGCACCTCTCCACATGGTCACTTTGTTTCTGTATGATATCTTCAAATGAGCTAAGGAGATATTGCTAGCTTTGAGAACAAAACACACTCCAGTTCATCTCATTAGAAGGGTCGTTATCACCCTTATGAAAGGCAGAAGAAAAGAGAAGACAAGCAAGTGACAAACTGGCTTGGAAAACAATTGGATATCTGCAGCATGGAAATAAACGCAATGGCAAGGCTAGTAACTTCTCATCCCAACTAGCCAAGGGTCAGTCGTCATATAAATGATAATTATTTGTTAAATACTCTATTGCATGCACTGACCAGGAGCAAAGCGAATGTAAAATCTTGTCAGTACTAAAGTACTGTGAACATGAATAAAGAGATTGTAACATTTTTTCAGACTTTAAATGCTAACTGAGTTGTAAATCCTACATTTTATATTACAGGGCAGTCACAAGGTTAAGCCCAGGTATTGTTCTACAAAAATCTTTAAAATATGTGAAAGATGTTTTCTTAGTAGATCAATTGAGTTTTGTACAACCTATCAAAAGTTTTCAGCTGTTGTTCTTTATCTACTTGTATGGACAAGATTGCAGCAGCTTCTAGAAACTTGAGAAGCTTTGGAGGCCGGTCCAGAGGTCATAAAAATCCTCAAAGAAGCCTACACTCTCCCCCCCCCCCCCCCCCCCCCCCAGAACCAACCAAATCTGACAATGTCGCCGAGCATCATTAGCTGCTATGTAAATCCTCTCACGAACAGCTACCTGATGGAGGCATCACATGCACTAGAAATGGTCAAAACTTATTTGGTCCCAAAACCCACCAATTGGTGGAGGCCTCGCCTAGACCTCAGCACTCTGAGCCAATTCCTCAAGGCAGTCAGGATCTCCCTCCACCAGGGTGAGTGGGTGGCCTCTATAGTCTTCTCTGACTCCTTCCATACACCAGTACAGGATCAATCCAGGAAGAACCTACGTTCTCATGTCCAAGGTCAATCCTACCAATTCAAAGAACTACCATTTGGTCTGTCCACAGCTCCCACGGAGTTCACTGTAATACCAGAGGAGGTGAAACTTTACACAAGGGTATAAGAATGCACCCGAATAGGTACTTCTGGTCTCCTGCTTCTGCCCAGGGAATGTAGAAATCATTGTTCTCATCTGTATGGACTGGTCCATGACCTGGTTGACCAAAGAGGGCCCTGAAGCTGCGGTGGCACTGGTGACTTGTTGAGGCTATAACACAGTGTCTTTTGACCACATGCTGATCCTCATGCTGTCTGTGTCGGTGGAGGCTCGTGATATGTTGTGTGCTGTTGTAAATAAAGCACTGGCTCCTTGGGCCTGGGATTTGAGTCCTGACAACTTTCTCAGCCACTTGTGTCGAATCCTAACTTGTCCTGTATCCAATGCTGATTTTCCATCATCTCTTTCAGGGCTTTCCAGACTTTGACTGCATGAGCTTGCCAAAACATGTCCTCTTTGACTCAAACCAGGTCTTGCACCTCTTGACAGGCAGCTTGCGACTGTTGATGATTCTCTCCCACAGAAACTCCTCCCTTGCTTTGTCTTGCTTGTGGTCCTTCAATAATATATGAACTATTGCTTCCTCGTCAGAGTCTGTAAAATATATGTTTGTCATGTGGCCTTTCTTGTAGCCTGACTGTGATGAAGTTCCCGTCTCTTCTGCAGCAGCCTCTGTTTCCGTTCACTTTGTTCACTGCTGTGCATTTTTTTCTGGATGCCTATCCTCTTGGGAGTGTTATTCCTTCACTCTCGTCTCCTCCTCTCTCCTTGCCTCCTCCTACCTCTATTGCTGTTGCTGTGCCTCTTCCCGCTCTCTTGCCTCCCTTTCCTCCCTCCTCCGTTGAATATCTGACGCAGTGTCCTCCAGCTCAAATACAGGAACACTGTCTTCTATCTACCGCACTCTTCTGCCCTTCTTTGGACCCATTGTCAAATAATAAGCAGCGTTTTTGCAAAACACAAAAACCTAAATATAAAGTTAGTCAACTTCAACTTAGCACTGCCCTAGATAATTGATAAAAAACAAACTCCTGTTCTTGAAAATCAGTGGACAAGCCGTGGGTCATAAACTTGTTCATACACAGTTCCCAGTCTATCTCTTGTGTACGGTTTCTGTTTATGGCTTGTCTGTTTCTGTTCCTGTCTTGTCCTCCTGAGATGTTACCGACCCTACAGTTGAAGACTGGGAGACTTCCCATCAAGTCAGGTTGGTTATGTTTATGAGGGGCAGGTTTGCTGTTAATGGCCTGTCTGGAGGTGGAGTCCTGGTACGTAACTTTGAAAGTCCGGGAAATTTTTCGAGACAAGACAGTAACAGTGTAGGACAAGACAGGAAGTGTAACTGCCAAGCCATAGAGATCCACAACAGGACAGCTACCAGGTGGGCAGAGTCACGGATCAGATACAGTCATGGAGGAGTCATGAAATATCAATCATGTTTGATATTTTGCCAATCTACCGCTACAAGCAGTGAAAGTGTAACTGACCCTAACTGACTATGTAAACAAAGTTCAGGACCCTCTAAAAATACCTAGTTACCAGCCAGTCTGTTCCAGTGGAAACCCCCATTACATAATATTTGTCCTATGAGCAACATATTATTACAAAATAGTAATGTATAGTCTTTATTCTACAACAGAACAACATACAACGCCTGCTCTTATTTAAGTGTTTAATGTACTTTGTGTACTGTGAACTTTTAGCTGGAGCCACGGTGGCCCAATGGTTCAAATCCTGTACCCTATGTGGGAAAGTTTGTCATTGCTTGCTGATGGTCAGCAGTTTACAGTACAGAACCTTGACCAACTATAGGTACTGGTTTCTTCTGCCTGCAAAAATACCCCTCGTGATATGACCTATACAGTGTTGAAAATGACATTAAAACCCAAATAATTGAATAATATGATCTTTTGCCAAAGCAAGTGATGTTTTTTATTATCCACCTTAATTTTGTAGTACACTGAGATGATTTTCTATACTGCCTGGTTTTACTGTCCATTTGAGTGCAATGTTGCCATAATCCGGTATCTATTATAAACAGCATCAAAATACAAAAAATAAAGCACAAAAAATAAAGCAAATTAAAATAAAACCATCAAAAATATGTAAATACAATATCTCCTTTATGCAACACACTACTTGAGTAGAGTTTTTCTTTACACTGATGTGACATAAAATACATAAAAATGAATGTATCCATGGACACCCTGTGTATTAAGTTTTATTTTAAAGCATAGTTCCTCTTTTTTAGTTACAGTGATAGTTTAGATTGTGATAGAGGGTGGGAGCATTGCAATGTCAATATGATCTATAATATCAAGCAAAACAATAATGATAACAAAAGTAATTAGTGAATGACAATTTGTCTAAATGCCCAGAAAATTAATGGTTTGCAGTCACCGCAGCTTTTCAGTGGGATGGGACTCTCATTTAACTTTTTATAAATGGTCAATTGTGACAAGGTTGTATTAATGCGCTATGGTGAAGCTTGGTGTGGAACTATTTTTGTGGTCAGTCCCATGTTTGAAGTCAATGGATGCACACTTGCTGTTCATGCTATCCAAGGAATACAGGTTGATTTTTGATTTTTTTGTGATTTTAATACAGCAGATTTTCATCCTTGTGTGTTGATCGGTTGATGGGGGCAACCCTCTTACTGACATAAGGGGTTTATTTTGTACCCACAAAGAACCAGGGGTGGTATTCACCAACAATCCTATCTTAGTCTTAGTCCTAACTTTATGATTTTTGTCATAAAAATATGTTAGAAAATTTATCCTAATGAAATTGGTATTCACAAAGCGTCATAGTCTTATCTTACTTCTAACTATTGTCATAAAGTTAGCACTGCTTGGAGGCTGTCTTAAGTACTTAGGAAAGGTCTTAAAATCGTGGCTGTAAGGCAGATTTTAGCTCATGACAAATGTTTTTAAGCCGTGATTGGAAATTTTGAGACAGAACAAACCCCTTGGATACATTATCTGATGAAGAATTACTGGGAAAGTATATATTGACAAAGAAGGGGATACTTTTTGTGTGACATGCTTGAAAAAGAGTTGGGTAGAAGTACACAGAGAAGCCATGCAATACCTGTACCACTGCAGGTGATGACAAGTCTACATTTTCTTGCATGTGGTTCATTTCAGCGAATGATTGGAGACAGCATGGATATTGGGCTTTGTCAGCCATCCGTGAGCAGGATAGTGTCTAGGTTTGTGAGTAAGCTGACTGCTGCTATAGCTAGATAGGCAGCATCACCCTCAGCTAGTACTGGGTTTGAATCTCTCCCTTTGTGTGGGGACATACAAAGCCTCACAAAAATGATAAATATTAAATTCCTAAAACTAGTTTACAACTACTACTCTTAAATTTACATTGCCAAGATAAGGTCATCTTAACTAAATCTACCAAACTGTCACAAATCTCTTCCAGCCACCATTTCATTCACCAGCTACTTCGCTGGTAAATTTGGATAAATCCACTCAGCATTAGCGTAAGGTCACCTTAGGTGGTTATAACTTAAACTCACTCAAATGTCTTAACTTACATCTTAGTACCCCACAGCTAACTAAGTTGTACTTCCTCTTTATGTTAGCTGTGATTTATACATGTAGCACTATTGTGCTAAGGTTATCTTAACTGCATATATTTTAAGATTAAATGTATTGTTTCATGTACTGCTATATTACAGCTGACTGTCATTTGTTAACCTTGGTATACATCAGCTGTACATTGTATTAATATTGTATTACTATGTTAACAGTTCCTTAAATGTAAATATTTTAATACTCATTCCATTCATTTATCTTAGTGTTTTATACTTAGTAGTAACTATAACTTACTTTTAACTCAGTTCATACTTAACTGTGATAATCAAGGCCACCTTCTGTTAATAAAGCAAGTAAAGTTTAATGCTAAGGTGGCCTTAAATCTATAACTGTATTCATATGTTAGAGTATGTAAATATTTTAATAGTATTAATTTAGCAATAAGCTAATATACCCCACCTGTGTCCGTCAATGCCCCTCTCACTTGGCTTTTGGTCAGGCCACTGAGAAAGATAGAAGTTCCCACTGACAGTGTACCTGAACTTGAGCTGTGAGACATTGCGTCAGATATTCAATGGGGGAGGGAGGAGACAGAGGCAAGAGAAAGAGAGGATAAGGCCTAAATACAGAGGGAGGAAGAGGACAAGCAAGAACCAAGGAAATACACTCGCAACAGGAGGGAGTTGCAGAAAAAAGGCCCAGGACTGAGAAAAGTGACGCAGAAACAGTGGCTGGAACAGAGGTGGGAACTTCACAGTTACTTTTCAAGAAGAGTCACAAGACCAACATATATCTTACAGACTCTGTCGAGGTGGCTATACTTGGTTTTGTGAAAAAACATGAGGAGTTATATGACAAAACTAATGATTATTTCAAAGACAAAGCAAGGAAGGAGTGTCACTGGGAGAGGTTTGCCAACAGTCACAAGCTGTCTGTTAAGGAGTGCAAGACCTTCTTTGAGTTGCAGAGGGCACATTGAGGCTCAATCAATCAAAGTCTGGACAAGCGCTAAAAGAGATCAAGGAACATCAGAACTGGATACAGAACAAGTTTGGATTCCTGAGGTCACACATTCGATGCAAGGGGCTCAGCAAGTCGTCAGAATCCAAGTCCCAGGCCCGAGGAAGCAAGTGCTTCAGCTCCAGTGATTCAGCACACAGCATATTCCGAGCCTCCACTGACAGCATTTTAACAGCATGCGGTCAACAGACTCCACATTAAAGCCTCATCAAGTCACCAGCCCCACCATAATTTTGGACCAAAAGAGATACTTAGATTTTAAAGATGGCCTGACATTTGGGGAAAGTATTTCAATTTTTGGTTTTGACCTTGTGATCTTTGACTCTTTGAGAAACTTTTTGGTTTCCCCTAAGATTAGGCTGATTTTGAACTTTACGACAGCTTGCAAATTTGCAAGTAAATAATTTTGGGAAAAAGCTAAAGGTTTTCAATTTTTTCAATTAAGTGGGGGTCATTTTTACATAAGTTGGGTTGAAGGTTTTTAACAAGGAACTTGTGATTTGGTTTGAAAAAGTTTTAAAATTTGTTGGAAATGGATTGGATTTCGTTTTGAAATTTGTGGGACACTTGAGCAATGTTGGCTTAAAATAAAAGTTCTTGAAATAATTGTGCTGGTTGACAAATCTCAAGTCCTCATGCCCTGCCAGTACCCCCACGTGAATGATGGAGTCTTTCAGTATTTCTTTTTGATGTTCTACCTCCCTCCTGTAGTTCTTATTAGGCACACACCGCTTGTTCATTTGGTAGGGCTGCTCCGTTATTTCCTGGGGTTGGTGCCCGGTCTGTTCTGCCCTGGTGTGTCCTCACCATTTTGTGTAACACCCCACACATAACAACATTGTCTCTGACAACCCTTGGCCTTTGCTCCATGGTGTCCAGTATTGCCATGAACTGGCTCACTAAGATTCCAAAGGCAAAGGTGTCATCACCCAGCAAGAAAAAGTGCAATTCTGGTCCTCCATCCCCAGGAAACAAGTAGAGCAAGATAAAGACAGTTAAATACAAACTTTTGAAACTATCACTACATTCTTAAAGTGTCAATGAACTGTGTGTAAACTCTTTGAAAGCTATAAATGCATCTTTTGATATATTATCTTCAAGAATGGTCAACAGGATAAAATGAACATCAATACCAAATAAGAATGCTTATTTATCAGTCTTTTGCAGTAATTACAAAATGTTTGTTGATTTAAGTTGTTCATAGCATAATGTCACACAATACATTTTTATACTTTTGTTTAGATTACATTTCAAGCTGTTATAAACAACAAGCAGATGTACATGATATTGTAGCGTAATTCGCTTAATTTGTTTGCAAATGCCAGCACTTTTGTCAAACTGTGTTCTTAGATAATTAAAACAGTGTCTTATTATTTCATGGTGGTGTAGAACACAATACGTATACATGTAAACATGAAAAATCAAGTATCAATATCTATATATGCATTAGTAAACTTGTAACATCCATGTGCATAGTTAAGAATGTGGGGGGGGGGGGGGGGGGTGACTAACTGTACATAACATGGTCTTACTCTCTACCCAAATTGCATCCCAGTTTCTTGCCCATTTGAATAAACATCCATTCTTTGAAGTGACATTTTGTGAACTACTAACTTTTGTGAAATTTTAAACTTTGATGAATTTGATAAATCAATGTTTCACAAGTCATTGTTTTGGGCTGATACAAAATTAATTTCTGAGAATGGTAGGTGAAATCGATTTTGACTAGTCTTTATTACACTTACCATTACCTTGTAAGTTATGTATTATATAAGATATCACAAATTGTCACTGACTACAAATGATGACTACAAATGCCTGGTTCTGTTGGAACAACAGCATGAAGTTTTTGCATTCCAAACTCTTTTACTAGTTGTAGAGGCAATGAGACATATTCTGGTTTCAATGCAAAATCATATCTCAGTGAACTTTTAACTATTTTAGTGAAGCAACCATTTCTGGTCCTTTGTAAGTATACAGTATTCTTTGGCCTTCTCTGCTTCTTTTCTCCCACACTCCAGCATTGTTTTGGCTGAGCATTAGTAGTGTAACTACTTGCATCTATTTGAGCTAATTTCATTCTTAAGAAGCCCTTTCTATTTTTACTCTGGTATCTCTTATTTTATTTGTAGAGGAAAAAATACATTCATAACGTTCAAGCAAAATTACAGATGAACTACAGTTTTTTTAAGTAAATACCCTTTATCTCTCTCACCCTTCCACAGGTTTATTTCATGCTGATACATGCTGTTAGAAAATGCTTAAACCTGCTGCAATCAACTGCTTGTGGAAAAATTACCCATTTTTGTCAGCTCAGGGTAACGTAATCCACAGTAACATAATTCACTGAATTATACTAAATCAAATATTAAATTCAGAGGTTTGTGTTGATCTTGCTATAATTCTGATACATAACAAGGGCCAACATATGCTTATCATACATATTTCTCTTGTCAACCTCAGGTCTTGAGAAATTTAAAATGACTGGTAACGTAATTCACATGAGAAAATACAGAATTCCAGTTTTTGGTACTTTCTTAAGAATTACTTGTATTTGTAGTCTTCTTTGGGTCTTTGCCCAACTTAGAACCCATTAAAGTTTCAGACTGATCTGGTCACTATCTGGATGCCCCCCCCCCCCCCCCCCCCCCCCCAAAAAAAAAAAAAAAAATATCCGGACTTTTATACTTATATATTTTTATGTTACTTAATGGAGGCGCGCTTTTGCCAGCTGCTTTTGTTCTGGCTAGCAAAGTAATCATCGTAAACATGACAAGATTTTAATTAAGTTATTATTCTTACAGTTTGTATGGCCTCAAGCTTCAGCTTCGTACATACTGTATAGCTAGGGTTTACAATCCAAGGGCTGGTTTCACAAAGGGTCTTAAACGTAGCCAGGTTTTTAGCTAAATCAGGGACTTAAATCTAAAATTTTGGTCTTAGCTAGGTCTCGGACTTGAATTAAATTCACAAAGGGTGACTTAGCTATTCCAAAATATTTTTCTGTCATGTGACCTTTTATTTCCAGTCACAACATAATATTGGTGACAAATATCCTTTATTTGATGCATTTTATCTCAGGATAAGTGTTGTGTTGAAATGGAAAACTTTGTTACCACATATAAACTTCTCAAAGACTACACGAGGAAGGTGTTCTATATATTTATTTTTTATCTACAGCCATTTCAATTTTGGCCATATTTCAGTCTTTCTTTGCTAAGTTAAGCCCACTCCCAGGTGGATTTAACTTTTAGCAAAGACTCAGACACAAGTTATATTTTGCTGCTTTGTGAAATCCCCTCAAAGTCTAAGACCACACAATTAGCCTGAATCAAAAGACAAATGTCTTAATCTTAAGTCTAAGTCCAGGCTCAGTCCTTATGTGAAACTAGCCCAATGAATAACATTAAAATGGAATAGTAAAAATTAAACTTTACACAGTACAGTGGTTTACTATGTTGAATGCTTGCCTAACTTCTCTGCCCTGTGCTGCTTTCATTCACCATAAACTAACCTTATGATATGGGTAAAAGTTTTACTGAACAGAAAACAGGAAAAAACATTTCTTGGCAAAACAAACATACAAATATTGATAAACAAACCACACTAGGATACCTGAGAGTATCATTTCAAAAATAACAAGTTTAAACCGCAAGTAATATATTACACCTTTCTACACCAACACAAATGATGAACCATTTTATATTTTAGAAATCAAACTTTTAGTCCATTTTCATGTAACCTTACGCTCTGCTTGTCTCATATGGAATGGCTCAATTCTTTGAATATTATAAAACTCAAGCTTAAGGAATCCATCACAAGTGTCTATTGTCTTGTCCACATATTTACCAAATGTGTGTTAAACACTCGTACATCCAACTTCTTAGACTTCTGTTTCTACATAAGACAATAAAAAGTTTTATTGATGCTGTAATATAGTATTTTTCAGCTTAGGAGAAATAATAGGACATACACTATTATTTTCATATTACAACATAGTACAGAACATTTTCATTGATAAATTTATTTATTTATTTGGGGTTTTACGTCGCTTTCAACACTGTACAGGTCATATCATGACGGGTAGTTGGAAAGGCAGAGGAAACCAGTACACACAGTTCGTCAGGGTTCTGTACTGTAAACTGCAACTACCAGCTTTCCCACTTGAGGCCATGCTGGGCACCGAATCTCAGCCTCAGAGGTGGGAGGTGAGAGTGTTACCACTCTGCCACAGAGGCCCCTTTATATTGATAAACACAAATGACATACACTAAAGGACATACACCAACAACACATGAACAGGTTTAGTGACTAACATACTGACATCATGGCATTGCAGCTTTAAACAGTTGCACAAGTTTCTGATGGTATATTTCGGAAACAATTTGAGACTTGTCCAAATTTTTCCTGAAATTTATCATTTTCTCGTTTTACATTTTATACATTATTCAGAGTTTGTTCTTCAGTACTAACATGGAAAGATAATCTTCTTATTCATAAGCTTTTTATTGTTTATAGACTATTTTCCCAATAAAATACGATAATTCACGATAATTAAGATGCCATTGTATGAGGAAATGATACCAAACAGAACTCCACAAACAGCAAAATCAATTTATGAAGTTCTTTACAGAAGATGACTGATGGATTATATAAAAGTAAGTGGTGTTGAAAAGCGTCAATGACTTTATGGTTACAGTAAGTGTGAATTGGAGTTGTAATATTGTATGCCAGTTTGAACATGTCAATCCACGTTTCAAATGATGTTGGTGGCTGACATTTACTTTGAACAATTTCCAAGTAAGTACTGTTAGTATTCATATATTCAATTGATCTGATATGTATGTTAATTGATAGAGATACTGAACATTCAATCTTAAAATCAGGTGATATTTTGTGTGTGTTTTAATTTCAAGCACCATCCCTTTAGAGCTGGAGGCAGCTTATCTCTTATCAAATTTTGAAGTAAATTAAATCCAGAAAAACTAGATAACCTGGACATCTGCATCAGAATGTCCAGTGTTTTGTGCTAATGTCATTACCAGAAGGTGCTAAATATTTTCAAAAATTGCGAAAGAAATGTAAATGTGTGTTAATGAGTTCCAGTTATTATTTTACCATACACAGTTACACAGATTTACAAGAAACACTGCTTGTGAAAACACTCAACTGATATCCTGTTTACTTGGAAATTCTGTGGATTTGCGTCAGCTGAGTCAGTGAAGTTGGTAAACATAAGAATACCTGCATATCAGTATTAAAACAACAGCCTGCAATATAACATGCTAGCACAAAAAATGATATTTAAAAGTGAGACATGCATTAATTGAACTGACCTCTTAGTTAACACTGACTATTCAGTGATGTGCATCTGCATAAAGCTGTTCTGGCTCACTTCCGGCTCAGCCACAAAAGCTATATACTTTAATGTCTATATGAACTAAAAGTAAACCTTTCTTCAAATGCTTAATGATTTGAATTTATGTCCAGACAATGCTTTGATATTCTTCATTTTCTTTTATTGTACTTGTTGCTGAACTTACTGGGTTTCTGGAGCATTATATAGTTTAGTACTTTGTACATCTAAAGGCTATACTTCATCCAACAAATACTCATACAACACATTGCCAATAAAAGATACCTTTTTGAGTGGCAATATTAGTACTTGGATTGCTCTGTTGATTTTAACATTGGAAATTCTAAATTCAACCCTATTTGGTTGCCATCTAGACCAGTGGGAAGGTTGATAGAGCTGCAGATGGGCCACTCTGGTACTCCTCATGATATGCTTTTTAGAGAGGAAATAGAATCTGCTCCCATTAGGGTCAGGATACAGGTACTCAGGTTTTTTCAGTGATGAGACTTTTTTCTTTACATTGGTCGAGTATTCAACGTACTCCAATTAAACCTCCCAGGTTATATAAAATATGGAATCCCTTAATTGACTATATCCTTACCTGAGATTTTCAGCAGTGTTTATCCCTTATAAGCTTTCTTAATACCAAAACAGGGTTACCGGTTACATTCCTATAAGACTTTAATTTTGTTTCTCTTTGAGGTTAGGTATTTTGTCCTTTTTAATTGTGGCTTTGAGTCCTTTGATTAAAATGCCCAACTATTGATTCTCTTCCATCTTGGATATTAGGATAGCATAAAAATTGTTAAGATACGAAAATTGGAAGCATTTGATTCACATTCAATAACCAATGTTTTGCAGCTAACATTATGAATGGTAAATCATAAAATGTGAAGCAGTAACATTGGAGTTAATAATTTCTTTGGTTTCATTTTGTAGGACCACGATGGCCTTTTTGCTTAGCAAGTTTTGCATCTAATCATAGATTGGTATCTCTGTATGGGTTTGACTCCCACAATCGCAAATGCTGAGGGCCTGTCCCACTATGACCCTGGCTGTTGAACAGGATGTAAAACCCTAAATTTAAGCTTTGGATCTAATTTTATATTTTATTCAAAAAGTCAGTGATTTCATCTTGTCTCTTCCTGGATCTTCCAAATCTGCATCCATTTGCAGGCTGGGTGATCCTCCTTTTCTGTGGGGGAGGCTACTGGCTCTCATGTTCTGTTTCTTGCTAATCTTGTGTGAGGCTGCATCTTTCACTTTGCTGTTCACAGCATCTTTGATTTCTGGAATAGAAAACAGTTGGTTTCAAAGTGCACTTGACAGCTACCCTGTGACCTGGGTAGTTTAAGAATGTTATCTGTTAAACATATTGTTGAAACAGCAAAAATCATGTACGTTAAAAGGTACTGCAATGACATCAATGCAAACTGGAAGCATCTTGCTTCAGAATTGATGGGAGTGGATAAAAGTAACTTGCTGAAAAAGCTAATTTTTATAACTTAAGCGAAAACATATAGATCAGTTTCCATGATAATTTACTGTACATTTTGGTTCCATTTTCTGTTGAAAAGCTTGAACTATGTAAATAGATTTATTCAGGAACCAATTTTTGACAATCCACATTTTTAGTAGGCAATGGATAAATATCAATTCATGGCGAATACAATTCATCATTGTTGGGGATATTTGGGACAGTCAAAGCAAAACCATCAAATCCCAAAAATATTTAGAAGGGGTATGTGACATTACTGTACCATGTGTGCTTTATAATCAAATTATATGTACAACATCATCTGTATTAAAGTTCTTACGTAAATGTGGGAACATCCCCAATAAGTGTCTCACTGACATAAGTCAAACTAAAAGTTCAGAGATATATTCTCATTACCCCTCGAATATATTCTTCCAAGAGTGAAAGTAAATGGATTGAATACAATCTCTTTTTTAGAAACTCTGGATTGGAAGCCTGTGTATATGTTACAGTGAATATGTGTAATCAGGGAATACGCGTATTCACTGAAAATTTCAGGGAATACACGTATTCCCTAAAGTGGTCAGGGAATACGCGTATTCCCTAAAATTTTCAGGGAATACGCATATTCCCTGGTTTTGTCAAGCAGTTGCTTCACATATTCACTAAACTGAAATCAGTGAATATGTGTAATGGATCACCTTTAAAGTATCACACTAGAAATAAGCTAGAAACTTCACATATAAATTTAACAATTTAATGTCTCACTTCTCATTATACATTACTTTCTGTAACTTTACTACAAAGCATACTTATAGACACTATAATGTATATTAGAAGGATGAGCTACAATTTCAGAGCATGAATAAGTTAAGGAGGGAAAAAGGGCATTCTGTGGTAAAATACAACAATCTAATAACCAATAAGTGATGCCCATCTA
Source organism: Sabellastarte sp. h YS-2021 (assembly GCA_964017235.1). Lineage (NCBI taxonomy): Eukaryota > Metazoa > Annelida > Polychaeta > Sabellida > Sabellidae > Sabellastarte > Sabellastarte sp. h YS-2021. The sequence goes on from OZ024931.1 coordinate 148,596,337, forward strand.
AAATGTGTAGTATTGTGACAAGTCAATTTCTCATATTTTGGGAGGTATATTACAATATTTAACTTTTAAGTTAGTTGTTTACTTTAGCTGTAATCCATTAAAAATTGTTGGGGTTTTCCAATTTAATAGAATTTTCAATTATTCATGCTTGACCAATATTTTTAACAGAAGATATTTTAGTTGTAAACTGAATGGGTTCCTTTATAATAGCTAGGGAAATATTTCTTTAATCTTAATAACCTGTCTTGATCACTGATGCATGGGTGGCTTCTTTCTGGTTGAAAGGATTAAAGATCAAAGAGCTAAGTAAAGAGAAATCATAACACTGAGACACCAATTGGATTAACTGAGAATGCACAATTAATAAACAAAAGCCTTGAGAAAATTACTCTGACAAGCTGATATCTAATAAATTATTCATTTAGTTGTTTACTTTAGCTCTTTATTTAACTAATGGATACTTTTAAATTAAAACTAAAATATTGGGGTGTTTCAAGTTAATACAATTTTTTAGTCAGAGGAGTGTAGTATAATAGATACTTAATCTGAAGACAGCTTTAAAAGAAGAACTATTTCATAAATTAAAAAAACAACTAAAAATAATTTTATTCTAAAGAATAAGTATATATTATAAACTTAGTTAAAATATCTAATAGCCAACAGACAATCTTAAAACAAGGCATAAATACTATTTTTTGGCACATATTCTGTATTTTTATGTTTTCAATTATGGTACAGTGAAAGCTATGTTATCTAATCATGTATGATGTTACGTAGGTTATATGATACTTATATTACCCAAGCAAGCTAAAGTTCTTTATAAAAATACAAAAGTTGCTTTCTCAGTAATTTCTAGTTAGGGAATACGCGTATTCTCTGGTCATCAAAACCAGGGAATAGGCGTATTCCCTGAAATTTTTAGGGAATACGCGTATTCCCTGATTACACATATTCACTGTAACATATATATTACCAATAGAATTATGATTGATGCATACCTGATAACTTTTCAATATAAAATGCTTCATAGAGTATTTTCTTGCAATAACATCCTGTTAAATATGGATATAAAAAGTTCCCCTTTCTGATATATCTGTCAAAAACAGATATAATTGAACATTATTTCTATTTTTGGAGTGATTCTGAAATTTTTTTGGTTGATTTTAATAAGTGGCTGAGTCAGTTGTTTTCCAGAAAATTTAACTTCACTATTCTAAAAATCTCTGTGTTAACTATTTGTTGTTGACAGGGGAAAACTTTATAAATCTAAAAAGAATAACAAAGAATTTGACATGAAATTTGAAATTAGAAGAGAGAATCTTTATAAAACAAGGGAAATTGTCGACATTAACTGAAAGATACAAAATCTTGTTTGATTCTTTGAAATAGCTTTATATTTTTATAAATGTGTACATGTGAATGTGCATCTTCCTGTTTTATCCTCATTTCTGTTTTTTAGATTTCTGTTAAAGCTTTATAGGTAAAACTTGTTGATCCATAATGTGAGTCAATTAATTTTGAGAGCTTGCGTTATTGTAAACTTATGTAACATTGTTTTCTGGCAAATAAAAACACATAAAAAGTCTTTGAATTTCAGTGAACTGTTCATTTTTCAACACTTCTTTAAGATCAGCTAATTCTGATTGTGATTGAAGTATAATTTTTCTTCAGCATCTCTTTCCACTGTAGCATGAGCATCCTCTTCCAGGAGCTGATAGTGTCAGTCCACTTGTCGAGGGCCTTACTTTATGATTCAGGTGGCGCGCATCTCTAGTCCGTGATCTGTGGAAGGCTCTGTACTTTAATACCACTTTGTTATTGTGTATGCTGGTGGTAGTATTGAGCTGCTTATTACAAAACCATCCGTCAAGAAGGAAATATTCCCCATATATTATGTACCTCAGCCAGGTACACTGCATGCAGAAACACATCTTCCCTGAACTAGACTTGGAAAGAAATAATAAAATCTCGCAAAAAGTCAAACAAAAAACGGAAATTCAAAATTTAAGGTCTCATATGTGGAAAATTATGTTTAAATCCTAGGGTTATGGAGGCACTTTTTCATTTAATGTTGGATTAGTACAAGTTGTTTATATCTTTCCCCGTTGAAGGTTTCTCTGTTGTTTGAGAACTCTTGCTAGATTTCTGGCTTTCTCCAGCAGACTTTCTCAAATGAATTTTGCTTGGATTGGATGGTCTTTCTTGCCGTTTGCATTCTTGGATACTGGGTCTGCATCTGTTTCTGTTTCATGTATCGCAGAATGATACAGTCCATGGCTATGCTGCTACCACTAGTGAGCAACAGAACCTCTGCACCAGAGTGCTGATTTGCCATTCATCATCCTGAGAACGAATTAATGATCCATTTCTTGAGTGCAAAAAACATTTTGTAGGAATTGTTTGTGTCTGTGCACATATATATGTATGATAATAGATTTGTGGTGTATCGTTAGTAACATCTGAGCAAAAAGTACATAAATAATATAAACAACAATAGCTAAATATGGGGGTATTAATATGCACATAAGACAATAGGACTTCATTGACTGCAATAAATTAAAATTCTATGAAATAAAGTTTTTTTTTTCTTTTTCTTCATTTTATTTGCCTAAGAATAATCATACAAGAAAATAAAATAGACATAGTAATTTCATTTAGCTTTTTCATATTCGCCCAATATTTGAATAATGGTTTCTTGCCAAAATATATCAAATGCTTTAGTTGTGCAATATTCTAATTTCCGAATCACAAACCTTCAAGTTTTGAACACTTAAACAAAAACCCACATGGCTTCTAAATATGGCAAATAATTATGTACAAATTATCAATATGTTATGGTGATAATGGGTCTCCCTGTCTTGCACCTTTTCCTACATTAAAATATTGACCTGTATTTCCATTATTTATAGGACAGGTAAATATATTTTTGTAAAATATCTTGATGAATATGACTAGGTCTGGGGCAAAGGAAAAACTTTTCTGTTTTTTTTAAATAAAAACCTACTCTATAGAGTTGAAGGGCTTGTTAAACTCTCAAACAGGACTATGTTGTCCGTGGCTGCTGCACTGTTCATTTGTTATTTTACCATATATATTAAATTATTTCTTTTCTGTGTAGAGTACAGAATTGGTCTAGATAGTGCTTGCCTGTCTTGTGGAAAACTGGAAAGCTCTATTTTTAGATGGAGGGTGACACCTTTGTTTCTCTGAGAAATATCTTGGAAGGTTAACCTTTCTTTCTAGAACATTCCTGTCTGTATTGTTAACATTCCTTCTAGAAACTTTTTATCCAGTGTATAAAGGGCTGAAAGTTGGGCTACAGTAGTTTTTTTTTTAAGTTGGTGCGCTTAGGTTTTTTGGAACTGCCATACTGTGCTATATGCATTTTGTGGTGAGATTTGTTGGAGTGAACGTCATATAGTGCATGGATGATTCAGAGAGTGGATATGCAGCATATTTTGTATTTTGGTTATTGTTCAAATCTTGGAGTGGAACATAGCTGTGCAAATACTCTGAACATCTGAATATAGATATTTTGTTGACAAACTTTACTGTTAATTATGTGTATAGGACTGTGGTCAGGTCAGATTGGTTTCATTTGTTTATTATTGTGCAAACTATTAAGTTCATCTCAGTTGATTGTAATCATTATTTTAATTATAAAATAAATTTGTTAATTTTGTTTTTCCTGTTTTTAACCTATAATTGCACCAGCTCTTGCCCTATGAACATAACATTGTCTAGTTATGCAAAGATTATTTCTTCACTGACCATTTTCATTCATGCTGTTATGTGATGTCATCAGCAAACAAAACTCACTTTGTTTACATTACCAGAACATGTCCATTTCAATGAAGGACATGGCATCTAAGTGATATTTTTCATTAAAAATTGGCAATATTATTACAGGAATCTGATTTGCTGATTCCCACTTGAGGTATAGTACTATTTAATAGTTAAATCATTATTTCCTAGAGGCTAAATGGCTTTTAATACATATTTAGTTTACTTTAAAACAGTTTCATTAAATTCACATATTTGTTTTTGTATTTGCACTAAGATGCAAAATATCAGTTCTTCTAAAGAAGCAAATTTATTTTCCTTGATTTATATGAACTATTATGATTAATGGCAAACTTAAGAAATTAATCGAATTTAATTTTGAATTGATTAACCATGAAGTGGTTTCATTGTATTAAAGATTACCTATGAGAAGTTGAAAACTGCTTCTATTCTCATTTAAACTTCATATGACATCTGTTAGTTTATTGATAATGAGCTTGCCCTTCAGCAATACCAGCATCCAGAAACAGGATACGTTTAAAGACAAACCTGTGTCAACATTTTCACTTTGTGGCAGAACAATGGCATCCCAATATTCAGGTTTTTCGTCCCCTGAAAAATAAGCTTATACTGTAATTAATATGTAACAGTACCAATTTAACTATGAGTTAATTTTGTAATTTTATCTGTAGCTTGCTATACTGTTAATCTAGTGGGTTTGTAAAACTGGATTAAAAGAAACATCAGAATTACGATTTTTTAAATTTGTAAACCACATGTGAATTGATTTTATTGTATTAAAAGTTACTGATGTTTTTCGTCTCTGTTATTGAGAACTTGAAAAGCTGCTTCTTTGGTGTTCTTCTTTGATGTTCAGAATATTGTTTAATTCATTATGTTCCCCATCAACACATGTTATGACCACTATATTAATTATGTCTTTGTTCTTTAGCAATATCAGCATCCGATAACAGAATAATTTAAAAAGAAAAACCTGCATGAACAGTTTCTCCATGTGGCAGAACAATGGCATCCCAATATTCAGGTGTATCATCAGGTGAAATTAAATTTGAACATCCTGAAAATTTTAAAACGGTAATGAATTAGTCTTCATCTAATTGTGTTATTTTATTATTGATTCTTCACAACCTAAATTCAGTTGATCCTGTAGGATGATCAAGGTTATTAACCAAAAGTTAACGATTTAAGCCTACCTCCATTTTTTACGATCTTTTAATAGATTGGATTGTATGAAATAGCTACTGATGTATCTGTTCACTTATCAAGAACATAAAAGGCTGCTTCTTTGATGTTCTCAAAAAGGTTTAATCCATTATGTTCCCCATCAACACATCTTGTTACCACTACTAATTTATTAATTATGTCCTCGTTCTTTAGCAATACCAGCATCCGATAACAGTAAGTTAAAAAGACAAACCTGGATAAACAGTTTCTCCATGTGGCAGAACAATGGTATCCCAATATTCAGGTGTATCTTCAGCTGAAATTAAACTTGAACATTCTGACAATTATAAACTGGTAGATAATCAGTCATTATTTGTTTTTTGTAATTTTACCCTTGGCTCTTCACAACCTTAATTCGGTTGGCCCTGTAGAATTGTCGTGGTTAATAACCAAAACTTAAAAATAAAGCTTTATCCTTCATTTATAAACTATCTACATATTTTTGATATATATGATTGCATAAATAGTTTCTGATGTCTCTGTTAACTTATCGATAATTTAAAAAGCTGCTCATTTGATGTTCTGAAAACATTTTTGTGAAATATGTTTCTCATCAACATGAGTTGTTTACATAACTATTTTATTGGTTATGTCCACATCCTTAAGCAACACTGATATCCAAAAACTGGAAAATTTATAATGACAAACCTGTAACAACAGTTTCTCCATGTCGCAAAACATTGGTATCAGTGTTTTCATGTTCATTTTCACCTGAAATTATGTGTAGACATTCTCACAATTATATATCAGCACAAATTTAGCCTTGGGCTTTTATTCTTTTGTGTAATAATATTAGACCTAAAATTTCGATTGTTTGGCGCCATTACATTGTTTAATCTAAGGAAAACTGTTATTCATGTATTACCATGTAAGGTCATGGAGCTGAAGTGTCTGGATAGATTTGCTGCATTTTGATATTGTTATTGATATGCCAGAGAGTGGACTCGCTGTATTGTGGACATTGTTACCTCTAAATATAGTGTGTAACTACCAGAGAGTGGATTACTGTATTCTGGACATTGATCCATATTTTGGAGCAGACAGCATAGTTGTGTGAACTCTCTGAATATCTGTACACAGATATTTTGTGTAATTAGACATTGAAAGGACCACAGCATCAGATCATTCTGTATTATCAGATATTGAACAGATTACAGGATATGGATATCTGTGTTAGTGATCATCGGATGGATCACACTACAGATAACAAGACAGATTGCTGGATACAGTGGACAAACTTAACTGTCACTTAATGTAGCCAGATCAGATTTGTTTCATAATTGTATCATTGTATGTGCTATTGAGAGCATACCAGTTGACTCATTATTGGTAATTGTTAAATGAATTTGTAAAGTTAAGCTTTTTGTCTTTTCCTGTTGCAACTTAAAGGCAACTGGTAATTGCTACCACACTTACATGTGATCTAACAACATACACTTAGTTTCTTTAGATATAGAGAATTACTTTGGTAATAATTGGGAGCCTAACCAAACATTGACCAAGTTTGTAATAGTGCTTGGTGGATTAATAATGTCATAGAATGAGGTAAGTTTCAAATCTGATGCCAGTGGATTTTCATATTGCCAAAATGGAAGCGTTTTTGATAACTTATTGAAAATAACTCTTTTCTAAAGTGTATGTAGCTGCTGATTCACGAGAATTGTTAAAATTAATAGTTTTATCAATAAGAGAACCTGACAGTGCCCAACGTTATTTTATTAGCTAGCACTGAAAAATATAACAAGATATTTTCTTAGAAATGTCATTATTTTTTCATTTCAGATTTTATTTTGAAGTTAACATTTTTAACCCCATTTATTAATAAGTGTTTCTTATCATATTACTTTATATAACACTTTTCAAAGAAAATAAGGTTGTTCTAATACCATTCTTTGATAGAGCTAGTACTACCTCTCAGTTTCTTAAAAAGTATAACCAATACACCAACCCAAATTAATTGTTGGATAATCTAAATAGCCAATGTGTTCCACAGAATATCAGAGCTACAAACATGAACACAGGTCTCTTCATTTTATGTTTAAAAGGATCATGCTGAAATTGAGAGCAGATAGAGAATTTATTTGATTATTACTGAACTGGAAAAATGACAAATACTGACTCTTCTAATAAACTACACCCTGTAGCGTCTATGAGTAAAGCAATAATAGAGAGTTTGCGAACAAAAATTGCAAAGATACGCAACATAATTAATCAATACGGGAGAAAGCTATTCGGGGGGAGTTTTGTTTGAACTATGATTTTTACAAGCTTTTCTTATTAATAAATTGGGAGTTATACAAGTCAATAAAGGTAATACCCTGGTTTTAAGAATCTACAGTACTGAATGAACTGGGTACTGATATATATTATAAACTTTATTGACCCAACAACCAATAAACCCACACGTTAAATAGCTTATAAAACACACGTAGATAAAACTTTGGAGGATTGTGTTCATTACTTCAAAAAATGACAGGGGATGATAAAAGGCTGGTCGTTGTACACTTGGATTTTTCAAAAATTGACAAAGTTGCTAAAAATAATCTACAGTCTCTCAAGAACTCTGTACAGACATGTATAACACATTTTATTCCAATAATTAATAAATCCACAAGGGACACAAATTACGTGCTGAAGCCATCTGCCACGTAAAAAACGTAACCTTGTGCAGTTAAAAATGAAAATGTTGAAATGACAAACATTGTTCGCAAACTGTCTAATATCAATGCCATACTTACCTGCATTTTCATTGGAATCTCCCCTATTATGAGTGTAGTCAGATGTAGCATTTATAGTGTCCACTCTATCAATCAAATTAAGCCCAACATATTCTTCTTTCTTAATCACAGCTTTACCTAGAAAATTAAAAAAAATATGTTGCACTATGCAGGAGAGAAGCCATAAACAGTTCTATTATGACACAAAACGTACTTGCATATAGTTAACTGATTATTTTCTGAAAAAAGTTCCACCCTCTTTTCAGTTTTTGTTTTTTCAACATGAAAAAAGCTATAATTAAGAAAAAACAGTTAGAAGTTTGTAAAAGGTGTTAAACGCCAACAGTTACTGTTCCACATTATACACAATAATGAGGACTTTATTAAAGCATGAAGTTCTTTAAATCTTTCATAATGTTATAATCGGTATGCAACATAACTTTACAAAAAGGTACCAATTCAACAAATTACTGCATTTTAAGCTTCAAAAGTATTGCATATTTTGTAACAAAATAATCTTCTAGTTTTGCTTTTTCTGATGGAGCCATGGAAGGGACATAGCACTGTTTTCTTGGCATTTTTTATCTTGTTCCCATGAGATAAGAAGTTGTGGCCATGAGCTAGCAACTCATTACCACAAGTTAAAAACTCATTACCACAAGTTGACAACTCATTACCACAAGCTAGAAAGTTGTTCCCAAAATTTAGAAAGTTGTTCCCACAAGTTAGAAAGTCGTTCCCACAAGGTAGCAAGTCGTTCCCACAAGTTAGAAAGTCTTTCCCACAAGATAACAAGTCTTTCCCACAAGTTAGAAAGTCATTCCCACAAGTTAGAAAGTCGTTCCCAGAAGATAGCAAGTCATTCACAAAAGTTAGAAAGTCGTTCCCACAAGTTACAAAGTCGTTCCCACAAGTTACAAAGTCATTCCCACAAGATAGCAAGATACGAAAATGCCTGTTTTATGGCACTTTGATCCTTTTAAGATATTTTAGTATGTTACATTGGACTGGGTGCTTTTTGGCACAGCATACCTTGCAGTATCTCCACTGGATTCTGATACAAGGTATGTACCTGGATGCAGCAAAACTCTTGTTTGCTGTGCTGCAAATTGCATAGACTTATCATGCAGTAAATTGCATAGTCTTATCATTCTTGACCCCTTCTTTATGCACATTACCTTGGTTCCCCATATAGACATTGTAACACAATTATTATTAAACCTCTAAAAGACAGTATTGCAGTATACCTATAACAATAAGTAGATGACCTCTGAAAGTCACTAATTAGGTAAGTTAGAAGAATAACCATTAAAATTGATAAAATGATAACCATAATGGTATGAAAGTTTGATATGTAAAATAACAGGAAAAATGCGAGCTCTGGGGGGGCTACAGGGATATGTAAACTTGAATGGTATGCTAGTAGATGATTGACATCTATATAAGTTAGATATCACAGACAAAGAAATTGCCTGTACATTGGCATCAAAGCATGACTTGTGGGAATGACTTCATATCTTGTGGGAACGACTTGTTATCCTATGGGATCGACTTGTTTGCTTGTGGGAATGAGTTAGTATCTTGTGGTAATGACTTTTGTTACTTGTGGGAGCAAGTTAGTATCTTGTGGTAACGACTTTGCTAACTTGTGGGAATGAGTAAGTATCTTGTGGTAAGGACTTTGCTAACTTGTGGGAATGAGTTAGCATCTTGTGGTGAGGACTTTGCTAACTTGTGGAACGAGTTATATCTTGTGGAAACAACATTGCTAACTTGTGGGAATGAGTTAGTATCTTGTGGGAATGACTTTCTAACTTGTGGGAATGAGTTAGTATCTTGTGGTAACGACTTTCTAACTTGTGGGAACAATTTACTATCTCGTGGTAATGACTTGCTAACTTGTGGGAATGATTTCCTAACTTGTGGTAATGACTTACTATATTGTGGTAACGAGATAAAAATGAGAGGAAAACAGTTCCATGTCTCTTCCTGGGCTCCGTAATTTCTTCTTGTACTAGGCAAATATTAGGTGTCCTTTTTCCGCTATATTTTTGTAATAAATATCCAGTAATCCGTATACATGTACATAAAAGACGAAATATATGTTATGAGTTATCTTTTTATGACTTAACATTTACACATTTATGAATCATGTTTGATATTATTATGATAAGTTGAAAACATTGTAGGTACAATAATGTACCCTGCAACAGAAATATTTCTGCTCTCCCCATCTTGCATTGGGGACAAAATACGTCCGTCTTAAACATTGGAAACACAAATTATTGAGTTTATGCTACACATAATCAATGATACCAGGGCCATATGTAAATGGTTGTATAGACAAAAACACCCAAAATCCAGGTTGCAATACATGATCACAATCATTTCAATTTAGAAACCAGAAGTAGTAATATATTGTGGTAGAATGCAGAAAAGATGCATAATTGTTAAAATACTGGAAAATGACCACTTATTTTATACCTTGTGGAGACTTTCTTAAGTTTTTGCACAAGACAGCACAAATAATGATGATGAGGAGGATGAGCAGTAATCCAATCAATACACCCATAACAGTGATGATTGTTGGATATTTTCTCTCATTATCTATATTAAAAGAAAAATAACACCAACACAGAACAATAACAAGAATAATGAAGCATCCAAGAACTTTCTCGATGAGCATTAAGACAGGACATTTTAAGTCACCTACTTGTATCGGTAACACTCTCAAGTACACTCTCTGGAGAAAAATATCCTAATGAAGGAATTTTTACGCATTGAATCACATAAATCTACACGTGTTGATATGTCTTTCTGTCCACTTAATGTTCTAACATCACAAAATTGCAAGATGGTTACCAGTACAAAAAAGATTTGGAAATTCTTATTTTCACTTAAATTTCCCTTATATTCTTTTCAGGGTCAAAGAAACTGTGATTTTGTACAAGATAAAGGAGATTCTCAGTAGCCTAACCGGTTAGTTGGTTTGGTATCTTATGACAGGCTGTCACCTCTGTGTGGGTTGTTACAATATGACCCTGTTGAACTGGATGTAAAACACCATCTTTGACCTTTGTAAGAAATAATTGCTCTGCTGTGAAAATGAAACAGGACTGCCAAAAATAGACAAAGGTTAATTTTTATGTTAGTCCCTATTAAATGCTCAAAAAATATCAATTGATTCTTACCTTTCCGACTGAAATTAAGACAAAATTCATGACTGCAGTTCACTGAAAAACCACTTACACGAATACCCACAACAATCCCCATGGACAACAATGAAAGAACGGAATTAAATTAATTTATGAATACATTCATTACCTGTTAAAACACAGCATTCACATAACATTAGCAACAAAGTATCTAGAGTGTGATTTCAAAGCATATGAGTACCAACATAGATAACCTATTAAACTGCACACTCTTACAAGAAGGTGATACTGAGTACTTACAGCAGTCCGGCACAGAGGGCCATAATATAATTACTGGCTGATTATTACTGATTACTGAAGCAGATAAAGCCACCCAGAAAAATGACTTAAATAACCCCAAGTACTTTATAAAAGTTCAAATAGTAACAGGTCATAAACTCCAAAGAGAAGTACAACCAGATTTCATTTTGATATTCAATCTGAAAAAGTGAATGGTATGGTATAGTTTCAGAGTCATACAAGGATACATAGATACAACTGGATCATAATTATGTTAATCATATGATTATCAGGGCCTGATTTAATAAAATTTGAGACTCATTACTCATGGTCTTTACAATCGGGCTTAAAATTTACAAAATGTTTAGAACAAATTTTTATTTTTGGAGCAGCTTCAGTGTACTTTAAGCTGAAGATACAAATATTGTTGAACAATATGAAAGTAACCTGGTGGTGGTGTAGTAGAGATTAGTATGTGCAAACACTTGTCGCTTCTTGAATATAAAGCTTTTGTTACATCCCGTCGTACGAGTATAGACACGTAAATGTGCTGCAAATATTGTTGAAAAACATGAACGTAGCCTGGTAGTGGGGTAGCAGAGATTGAAGTGCAAACAGGGTGTATTCTCCCAACAACAGTGTCACCTCTTGAAGATCAAAGAACAGATTGCGACTAGCTACAGGTCGTACAGTGGGTTTATGTTCACGCAAGGCGCATGTGAGTGTATCTTACAGTATGTTTAAACAATGTAAGTAATTGTGGAGAACCTACAACACTAGCAAGGAGAATGCACGTGCTTAAGTCTCTTGTGAGTTACCTTAGAGGCATGGATCTGTTTGTAGACATTGTGCGTGCATGCACAGGAAATGTGCATGACAATTTTCATTGCAGGGCCTGTGCAACCTTGACATTTTGTTATAAAATCACAAGTGTACCTTAAGTGTCCCTTGCAAATCAGGCGATCCTTCTCTGTAACCAGGACGTATGTGCATGTACAATGGGATGTAAGAGAGGCTTAAAATAACAGTCGGCGATTGGGCGGCCACACAGTGGGTTTATACACATATAATGTACACTTGAGTGTGTCTTACAGCAGGTGCAAACTTTTTAGTAACTGGGTAGGACATGCAGAAAGTAGTAAGGAAATCGCACGTGCCCAAGTTTCTCATAAATTCCCCTTATGATATGGATGCATTTACAGCCATGCTACGTGCACACAGAGAGTAATTTGCATGCCATTTTTCATTGTGGGGTGTCTGTAACCTCGAAGTTCTGTTATAAAATCACACGTGTCGCTTTAGTGTCTCTTGCAATTTAGCTGATTTTTCTCTCTATATATTTATTTATTTGGGGTTTTACGTCGCTTTCAACACTGTACAGGTCATATCACGACGGGTAGTTGGAAGGGCAGAGGAAACCAGTACATATAGTTCGCTAGGGTTCTGTACTGTAAACTGCCGACCAACGGCAAGCAACTACCAGCTTTCCCACTTGAGGCCGTGACGGGGATCGAACCCAGGCCTCACAGGTGGGAGGCGAGCGTGCTACCACTATGCCACCGTGGTCCCGATTTTTCTCTATAACCATGACCTATGTGCATGTACGATCGAATATAAGAGAGGCTTCAGTTTTAGTCAAAGTGGCATATGTGAGAACACAACCAACAGCACACATGTGTTTATAATGTCTTATACAACCGACCAGATTTCTTACACCATAACCTCAATGAAGGACAACAGCTTATTACATATCTTGTCAAATAGTTTTCAAAGCCATAGTAATATTTTTTTTGGGGGTGGGGGTGGGGGGGGGGGGGGGTGGAAAATGGCTCCAAAATACAGTTGGAAAAACGTGCAATTAATGAGTACTATTACAATCAGTATTATTATTATGGCATAAGCCTGAAAAAATTAAGCCAGGCCTTTGCTTTCCTTAAGATTTAAATGAGCTTCCTTATAATTTAAGGTTTTCCTTAAAGGATGGGAAATTCATTGTTACTTTAAATTTTAGGTCACCTTTATCTTAAAGAGGCACTGTGGAACATTTCCCATCCCCCCAAAAACAAAACAAAAAAAAAAACAAAACAAAACAAGGCAGTACCCTTTGAAGACGTATTGCCGCAAATCATATTTCAACGTATGAATATTATAACAGTTTGTTGAGTTTTGTTTTGACTCCTGAATGACACACAAAAATATCAGGGATGCAAAAGAGAATATAATTTCATTAGGTAGCTAGAACATAAGTCTGATATGGGATGTTTACTTCATATATAGATCATTTTATATCAAAAATAAGTCAAATAAGTGTACTTTTAACAAGACAACTAGACGAAAGATTGGTTGCGATAAATATTAGAAGTGTATACAGTACTGTCAAAGTTTTAATTAATATTTGTCCACAATTTCTGCATAGACTTTAAAGCAAGAAAACTGAGCAGAAGCTATGTAAAAAATACCTTTCTAGTGACGTATATATTATATTTTTGCCTAATATTTGAGAAAAATGGTACTTGTATGTGCTTTGTAGTGCTACTTATACATGGTAGGGGCTGTGGGGGGCGCTATATAAATACTGGCTGATCTTTACGTCCAACTATATATGTGATGCAGAGGATAATAACACTGGTACCTTACCTCCAAATATAACCATTTGCACAGCAGCTTGAGAAACAGTTCTGCCCATGAATTGATTTATTGCAACAACAGTTATTTCATATTCATTCGCAGCATAAAGGTCAGATATAGTATAATTTATGCTCTCTCCAGTTTTAAGGCCACTGATACTGTCTTGGCTTTCTTTCCAAATTTTTTTGCCCTTTTCTCGATAGAAGACTTTAAAATGCTGTGGATAGCCACCATTAAGACCTGCCTTCCATCCAACTGTTATGCTATTCTGGGTCTTTTCATGAATAACAACGTTTATTGGTTTTTCTGGTGGACCTAAAATTAGATCATATATTTTTATAATATAAGATGTTTGACAGGGCTTATCAAGACTTAAGACATGCACCTATTAAATATATTTCACCATCAAGTGAGGAAGCCAATAAGACCAAAGTTTTTATAACAATGCTAGGTGTTTATTAAAATAAGGTTAAAATAATGTTACATACATTCTGTACACACACCAATTGTTAACACTATCAAGTTAAAGACACCAATTGCAAATACTTGACATTTACCAATTTAGTAACCCTATGATGAGTGTATAAATCTCTAATATCAATTCTTTTCACTACTAAACAACAAATTTAGAAGAGCTACTACCCAGTTACAGCTGACTGCTACTAAGTAATCCTCATTACTACTAATTTATATCAGTATTAGTATCACTACCAGCTACACACCAAAGTACAGTACTTGCTGACTACTAATCTAATAACTTATCAAGTGTATAATGTTCATTAACAAGACCTGTACAACTACTATTAACAAACTTAGTTGAGCTATTACCTAATTGCATATGCTTGTATGTTAAAGTTAAGTAATCCTCATAACTACTAGGTTACTGTGTACAACACCAACTATGCATATCAGGTTATATAAACCACTACAGTTGTCTTGTATATTTGTGTTAAGACATCAGGCTGGTTTAAATGTAACACCCAACTATTTAATGCGTTGGCCAGTGGCTTTTAGCATGCAATGAATATGTACTTTGAGAGTCAAGAGTTAAAGGTCAGGCTGTGTGACCTTGTAAAGGTGAGAATGCATGAATATATTTGTAACAAAAAAGACCCCTCGTATGAATTATTTGTCTTTAAAAGTTAGGACAAACATGTGAAGAAATTATTCTGACTGATTTTAAAACCTGCTGTAAGTTTTCTTAGTACTATGCATTATTTAGTAAAAATGGAGTGCCAACATCAAAGAATTGGTCCAGGTTAAACATTAAATGACTAATACTGAAATACTGAAGAATGACATGGTAATGAATATTTTCTAATCAATTCCAACTAGCTAAAACCTCATAGACTACAGGCCATATTCCCATGGTAGGCCACATTTAGTGTTCTTGTCCTTGGATCACCCCCAATGTTTGTTAGCAAACTTGCCAGTGATTGGCCCACTGTCCAAATCCTGAAGCAACCTGCAAAAGTTTCTAAATGCTCAGAATTTCCACCTCTGAAAAATTCCCTGTCAGTGTCTGTCCTATGTCAGTACTACAACATTACATACCACAGTAAATGTCAGTAGCTGACCATGCACACAATTTTTTTTGCTGTGGTGAGACAAGGTGAAACAAGATGCACTCAGAGAGAGCAAAATGCTCGATGTGACCAGTCTCACAAGTGTTATAAAGTATTGTAAGGAAGACAATAAAATAGAAACAAACATGTAAATTAATTTTCAGTGGATTTCTCTGCACTGAGGAACACATATATACCTGAACATACCACACACATCCAGACACTGAATAAATATTTTGTGGGTATTTTGTGAGTTCATGATAGTGTGGCTCACTCTCTAGCTGACATTATTATCAATGTTAATTGATAAAACAGGCACAAAGTGTACCAGAAATCACTGAGCACACATGCCCACCATGGTGGCATTTCCAAAAATTTTGGAGGTTTATTGGTATCCAGAATATTAACTGGATCTTTCCTAAAATGTAATCAGTTTTTCCCATGGCTAGGCCCTTGTTACTAAAAGTTAAACATCATAATTTGTTCATTACTTTTGAAGAAATATCAAGTAGAAAGCCAAAGTAATTAAAAATACATTAAAAATGGGACCCTGAAAATTCACCATTTTTTGTATCTAAAATATGATCTAGATTTTTCCCAAAAATTAATAATTTCTTCCTTTGACCAGGTCCTATTCACAAAGTTTTTATAAAGATCTGTCCATTAGCTCTGGAGTTATCTAAACACCAAAAAAAAAAACAAAAAAAAACAACTCCTGGTTTATGTAAAAATATTGGTTAAAAAGCCACTTCTTGGTGAAAATCACTCAAGTATTTTTTTGTGATGGACTGTCAAGGAACTGAACAAAAAAAAAAGAAATATTACTATTTTCTATATAGCAAATCCTTTAAGAGATTCTTTAAAACGCCTAAAAAAGAAACACTTAAAAAAAAAATTAAAAAGCGAGTGGTATTGAACCCCAAACATGGGATTACAAGTTCTTCACATTACACTCATAGCCACAGAGGACTTCTTTTTGCACAAAAATTCATGAGGAAGAAATCCTGTCATAATATTGATTTGTCACATGTGTGACCAAGCAATCCTGTCATAATATTGATTTGTCACATGTGTGACCAAGCATAGCAACACACACATACATTAAAAAGCATTGAGGGAAGCAAAGCTGATTGTGTGAGGATTATTGATTTATGTTCGTGAGGAAGAGAAGCAGCTTTCACTGTAAAAGCCCAATTAAAAATAAGAAAAACTCTCTCCTGGCTTTAATTTTCAAACAAATTAGATCAAATTTGGAAGAATCCATCTGTATCCCATGAAATACCTGCCCACCAAATTCGAGCTTCATTGGTGTTATAGTTTCTGAGTTATAAGGGCAAAACGGTGCACAGACAGACAGAAAAAGAGACAAACAGAAATAAACTGATCACAATAACCCTTTCCTATCGTCGAGCATTAATAAAGTAAGACTTGATAGTCTACTCATTGGACATGGCGACTGAAGGTTGTATCATTTTAATGACATTTTTGTCGATGGTGGGAATTGTGATCTATGGTCAAGTTTCTCATTTGCTCCGTTCTTACTATTGCACAAATTTGAATAATATATCTCAAGGTGACTTTAGGGTATGCTTCTGTAATGATTCAGTTGTTGAAGATATCTGGGATGTGAAGTACTGATCCAAACGACAACCGTATTTAGAAATAGGGTGTGCTCGCTGATAGACATGTGTTTATTCTCATAGGCCTCTAGAACCATGGAGAGCACTTTGGAGGAGGGACATTTTTATTTTATTTTATCTTTAAAGACTCTTTTTTGTGATTTAGTTCTTGCAAGTATAACATTACATGCCGAGAACTAAGATGTAATCTGTGATAATAGTGATTCAGATAGTGACACTCTTGACAACCTGGCTACTGCAAGAACCCGGTGAAGGTTTATCCCAAGAAACTGCAGAGAAAAAGAAAAGGTGTGTAAAGCAGGTAGGTGATGACTGCTGATACAGTAGATGCACTTATAGACTGGATTATGGAAACCCCTTACTTGTATCAGAAGAGAAAGGAAAATGAGTAGCTTTGGGACGAAAAGGTGCCTGAGATGGAAATGGCTGTTTTTTGGGGGTTTTTTTTAAGTTTTTAATTATTTTTACATTTTTTTTTCAGATTATTTTCAATGAAATACTAACACTTGTACAACCCGTTTTACGTTCAAGTATATGTACCTCCTCTGAAATGCTGCAGGCCAGGGAAAAGAAATAATTAAGTGATAAGTTTTTATGTAAATGTCAAATGATGTAGTACTAATTGGTGATTTGCCCTTCCAGTACAGCCCCTGGTCGGTGTATGTGGTAATGACCTAGTAAATATGCAAATTTGCAATGTTTGTACAAATGTATAATATTTGAGATGCATATTGTTTATTAACATGTTACAATACTAAATATGCTTGCTTTTGTTTTTGCTGTTTTAGTTGGAAACCTCCAGGTCTGGTGGAAGAGACAAGATTCTGGAAGTTGACAGGTCATTGTTTTGTGGATGGTGTGCATGCACTGATAGATAATGACAAATACAGTTCCAGCAGCACATAGTCCGTATGCCTAGTTAGCAGTCATGTTATGTAAGTATCCAAACTAAACACCAACATACTTGACCCATATGTAGTAACAGTTAAATCTGTCAGAGTATTTGAGAAGCTGTGTATTTGCTAAAAATAAACACGTAAATATGAAATAGTAATTTATTGGTATTTCTAGTTACAGTATTTGTGGTATATGTTTTGAGTTATTTCTTTGTAATTATATTTCATACTCCCTAATTTCAGGGGCAGCAAGTGTGGCAGCCATATCCATCATGCCGGGCATGCCTTCCAATTTCTAACTTCCCATGTCCTTGCCCCTGTGTCATTACCTGATAGCATCTATTTTTTTCTTGTACCTTTAGCTTAAACCTGTATCTATGAACAGTGTGCCGGATGTTATTGCAGCATCAGCCTCTACTTATGCAACGGATCCAGTACCCCTTACTGGTATCTCAATGTCCTAGCAGTTTTCTATTGGCTTTGCTGCCTCTAAAGATTGTGAGGCAGAGGTGTTGGTGGGGTCAGTTGATCCGATACCACCGACGTCCTAGGAAAGGACAGTCGAGACACTGAGGAGATTCACAAATTGATTGACAGCTCCCTTGTCTGCCTCTAAGCTGGTGCCTTTGGATGGAGATATTTGTGAAGGAAATCATCTTAATGTTTTATGTATGGATACCGGTCAGTAGTATTGTTGACCTTTGTGTATTTTTGGCTGATTTGTAACGATTGAGGTTTTTTACAGTTGACAGTACTAATGATAGCCAAACTGGTGTTTATGCTTACATATTACGTTATATGCTGACTATGTAGTTGTTGGCTTGTCATGTGTTTTAGGTAATTTTTACAACAATTAAATATACTTATGTTTTGAGTTGTAACTTTTCACCCAGGGTGTAATGCCTACACATGTGATATAACCACTGTTATGGGAACACTAATCAGTCATTTGGTCTGCTCCACCTTTGAAAACTTTCTCATCAAAATATCTCTGAATAAGGAATCTTTCTACTTTTTGAATATTTACAGACCACCATCCTCTAGTACTACAACCTTTTTTGAACAATTTCAGTTTCTTTTGGAGGACATCCATCACACCACAGAAAATATGGCTATCATCGGCGACTTCAATCTGCACCTTGATACAACATGTTCAAATTCAAAAACTTTTCACTCATTGATCGAGTCATTCGACTTAATTCAGAAAGTTCACTTTCCAACTCATATTCATGGACATACCCTTGATCAGGTTTTAACCAAATCCAACAATGACAATATTTCTAAAGTCCACACCACCGATGCCTTTTCCGACCATTTTTCAGTTAGTTTCATACTAAATTTTATAAATCCTAGATCTCAGGATCATGCTACTGTCTCCTTTTGTAAATACCACAAAATCAACAAAGATAAAATGAAAACAGATCTCCTCGCTTCTGAACTGATTAATAATCCGTCTAAAGAACCGGATACACTCGATAAACAATATCATACTACCTTGTCAACCCTTATTGACAAACATGCTCCAATACACACCAAACACACCAAGGCCAAGTACATCTCAGGATGGGTGAATGATACTGTAATTGCGGCAAAAGAGACTAAGCGTTTGTTTGAACGCATTTGGCGAAGAAATAGATCTACTTTCAATAGATCCCAGTACATGCAGAAGGTTCACCAATATAATAGAGTCTGCATGCAGGCCAAATCCCAATTTCAGGATAATCATCACAACCCACAAAAATTATGGCGTGTCCTGGGTGATGTCCTACACAGACTTCCAGCTAAGATCCTCCCATCGATAAACCCACCTCAGCTTTTGGCTGACAGGTTCGTGGAGTTCTTCACAGAAAAGATTGAGAAAATACGCTCAACATTCTCTGCTTCTGTCAATTTACAACACATCACCCCTGACTCTCCTCCCCCCAAGTTCCCCAGTTTTTCTACTGTAACAGAGGAAGAAGTTACTAAAATTATTACCAGCTCTCCTAGTAAATCATGTTCCCTAGACCCATGGCCCACTTTCCTTGTTCTGGATTATCTTGATATTCTCATTTCCCCCATTACTTCAATAATTAATGCTTCTCTTAAGCAAGGCAAGTGTCCAGATTTCTTTAAGCAGGCCCATGTTACCCCACTCCTCAAAAAATCATCCTTAGACAAAGAAGTTTTTCAAAATTATAGGCCTGTCTCAAATTTAAATTTTATCTCAAAGATACTTGAAAGGGTAGTAGCCGTCCAGCTACAAACACATCTTGATGAAGCCGGCCTTTTGACTGCCTTCCAATCCGCTTATAGAAAACACCATTCTACTGAAAGCGCTCTCTTTAATATTCCTCGATATTCTTCTTAATATGGCCAAAGGGTCTGTCACTGCTCTTACCCTTCTCGATCTATCCGCCGCTTTCGATACCATTGACCACACCATTCTCCTAGACAAGCTCAATGTTTATTATGGAATCAGTGAGCTAGCACTTGGCTGGCTCAGATCATACCTGTCAGGAAGGACACACTCTGTCAAGATAGGTAGTACACTCTCCCATCCTGCTTCTCTCCAGTATGGAGTTCTCTAGGGTTCTGTCCTTGGACCAATTCTGTTCTCTCTCTATACTAACCCTATCAGCTCAATCATTCACTCCCACAGTAGCATCGATTATCACTTCTACGCCGATGACACCCAGTTATACATATCACTTTTTACCAGCAAATTTCTCTTAGTCTATCCAAAAACTGAAGAACTGCCTAAATGACATTCAAAATTTCATGTCTACAAATAAATTAAAACTTCCCCCAGACAAAACCAAGTTTATTCTCATAGGCTCCCATAAAAATCATAAACAACTCCTCCCTCATTTCCCCATCAGTATTCTAGGAAATCAGGTCTCACCAGCACAAAGTGTCAGGAACCTTGGAGTAGTGTTCAACACCAATTTCAATTTCTCAAATCATGTGTCACAGGTCATAAAATCCACTAGAGTACATGCCAGAGATCTCTACAGAATTCGTCCCCTCCTAGACCTCAACACATCAGTCCTCTTGGCAAATGCTTTGGTGAGCAGCAGGTTGGACTATTGCAATTCATTGTTCTTATCACTCACTAATTTTTAGTTAAGGAGATTGCAGCTAGTCCAAAACTCACTCTGCAGGGTTGTCACCCGTTCCTCTAAATTCTCTCACATTACCCCTCAACTAAAAAAACTTCACTGGTTACCAGTCAGATGCAGGGTACAATTTAAAATTGGCCTTATTACATACAAAATTCTCAACCAAGGTCAACCAGTTTATCTAAGAGAATTAATCCACCCGTACACCTCTTCTAGAAATACAAGGCGAAGTTTCCCCAAACTCAAGTTCCTTCAAACCCCCAATTTTGATCGTAGAGTTCACAAATCAATCAAACACTTCTCTAATTTGTTTTGTCACTATGCCCCTGTCCTTTGGAACTCTTTCCCCTTTCATGTTAGAAACTGCCCCTCTGTTCCATCTTTTAGGAAGCACCTCAAAACCCACCTTTTCAGCTCTAGTTTCCCAACTTAGTTTTCTTCCCTTCTGGCCACACCCATAATCCTGGATCATTGACCTTGAACGCCCCTTGACTCTCCTTAGGAAAATGATTTTGATTAATTAGCGCACTGTGGGGAAGATATTGTGCTTGCAAAGCAGTAGATTAGATTAGATTAGATTACATGTAATTGTCATGTAGACTAGTTTTAAAATTTGTAAAGTTAATTGTTTTAATTTAACTTTGGTTTAGATTTTTTTTGGTTGTTTTCTTTGGCTTTGTTATGTAATCTTTTTTTTTCTACACTATGTATTTATTACTCCCATGTATGCAATTTATTTTCCCTTGAATTACTGTTATTATGTTTTTTATTCTTTTTTGTGTTTGTAATGAATCTTGTTTTTTATGAGCATGTTCGTTTGTATTTGGTTCTTTTTTGTTGTGTTATCAATAAAAGTAAGAAATATAATAAAAGGGATACCGAGGTGAAATGCTTTAATGTTGTCTCCAATATAACCTTTGGCTAATGCAGTGAATGATGACATTTCAATGGTTATATGAACTTGCTGACCAGATTTTCACCAGATTTTTGGTTTCATTTTACATATTTAATTGTGATTAAACAACATAGGTTAAAATAATTATGTTTATTATTATGTTTCATTTTACATATTAAATTTATTATATAATTATATTGTATTATATAATTATATTTATTATTATGTTTCATTTTACATATTTAATTGTGATTAAACAACATAGGTTAAAATAAGCTTTATTACATAATTATATTTATTATAATTAATTTATAGCACTTAATACTAAGTAACACTGGCCATTGTAATTAGAATAACTTATGCAATTAAGAAAAAGGCCATTTAGAATTTATTTATTTAGGGTTTTACGTCGCTTTCAACACTGCACAGGTCATATCACAATGGGTAGTTGGAAGGGCAGAGGAAACCAGTACCATCAGTTCGTCAGAAAGAAGCCCTTTAGTAAAGTTCATCACAGTCCTTGTAGTAGTTCATATCATTGTGCCACGGAAAAGCCACAACAGGTTGTTATATTAATGTTTCACGTAAAGTTTCTATCTCTTAGCTGTCACTGTTGCATTATTGACCCTTTCATTGTGGTCAGTAGGCATCTGAAATGATTGCCTAGTATCCCAAAAGCATTCACCACAACCTGCATAACTCCAGACAGTCTGCAGTATTCCTCATCATTCAGGTTTTACCACAAAAAGGCTCAATGCAAAGATACCTGGATTAAGCATTAGATCAGATGTGATCTGGTACTTAATGGTAATGGCTATCTTCATCCTTTCTTGAAGTGGCTCACAAATCTTGTCTTCTGCTTCGAAATTGCTGTCCCACTCTTTGAAGAGTTTTAAAAAGAATCTCACAAAGGTTCTGTAGCCATATGAGTCAGGATTCATTAGCTGGTCCATCAGATTTCATACTGACCAAAGAATGGCCTATTTAGTATCCAGTTTCTAGCCCAACACTCTCCCAGATGCTCGTGTCTTCTACAACGGGGCAAATCACTACAACAGTTTTGCATAAGTCATTTTGTATCATTCTCGAGTTGCAGAATCCCACCAACTAGTCATAATCTGTCAGTTGGCAGCATACTCCTAGGGATGTTTCTCACTCGAAGTCACAAGAAGAAATAATGATGGTCAACTGTGATGCACAGATTTATAGGCATTTGGGGACTGTACTGTAGCCAAGACACGACTGTCAGTAACAGTAACACCATAGTACTACAAACGTAGATCACCCAACCTAACCATCGTGGTAGCAGGTGTTACCAAAAACAGTGTGTACCGAAACATTCAATATTAGTAGGACCACAGTGAGTCACTGCCATATACCATAAGGGACAGTGATAATCCTTGTGGAAATTCCCTTTCATTGTAAATAAAAAGGCAGGGGCAACTGTGAGATGACTGTAGGAAGACCGTGGGACCAGATACAATTGGGAAAAATGGGGCAGAGATAGTTTCACCACCTGTAACCACGGGACGTACCAATGAGACATAACGTACAGCTCTTTGGGATGATTTTTTGAAAAAAAATGATACATACTATTCTATGTTTTATTAATTGGTCATAAAATTTCAGTGAGCTGTTGCCATGCAGGAAAAAATGTCTTATTTGGTCAGTTATAGTCCAGATTAAATATATTCATTATAAATCTTAAAATTCATGAAAGATTATTAAGGCAACAGCTTTCCCTTAAATTTGTACAAAAATATTGATGTATATTTCTATTGGATAGACATGTTTCTCACCAATCTGCCAACGCCCTGATCCCTAATCTACTTTTTGAACATCATTACATATTGATAATGGCAGTTATTATGGCAGATATTTCCTGCCAGATATCCACAGTTATAAAGATACCCATACATGAAACATGAATAAAGTCCATGAAGTCACATTTTACTATCTGCCATAAAGGCAGACTTAAGAGCAGGTTAGCATAAAGTGGACACTAGCCCAAAGCATTAGCCTGAAGTTTTTAAATATATGCAACTTGAGTGATACCCCTACATTTGCTATTATCTTAAGGTTATCTAAAACATAAGGTTGCCATATGGTGGACATATTCTTGTGGCATAAAATATGTCAATGGTGTAGTTCAAGAAAACAATCACAAAGTGTGAGTGGTGTGCCAGGCAATGTTATTGACTATCCATTCTATCCATCAGTTAAAAGAGATTTCATTCAATTGTGATGCTAAGGTGGATTGATGCAGAATACAAATTTTATTGGAAATTATGTTAGGTGCCGTTGCTCATGTTCAGTGCCAACTTGGAACTATGGGACAAGTTCGAAGACAGATTTTTATGGTCTGCCCATACTTACCGACTTGAGGAGAGCAAGTCATTAGCTACTTAATTATCTTTTGAAAAACACATGACTGGTCAAATCATTTTTCAGGAGATGTCCATCAACAAACGGAAGATACGTAACCATTGAATATCAAGGAGCAGAGGAGTTGTGGATCCTGGCAAAATGCTTTAGAATCCTCTGGACCATAATGCATAAGCCTTGCTAGGTGTCCACTGTTGTATTGTGTTAATGTATTTGACACGCCATAAATATCCAGCAGAATTGTCTTGGGAATCCTGTCCTAGAGCACCAAAATCAAGTAAACAATTGCCAGTGACAGACGATCAGGGTTACAAGTGATAAGGTGGTGAATGATATATATAAAATCTTCGGTAATGAGAGGATTGTACCTTGGCAGGAAAAAAGAATTCTAGAAGATATACATGACCAGAGCCTGTAACCATCCTTTTCAAGAAATATTTTATTAGTCCTTTTCAGCATTGAAAAAAATGGTCCTTTTTGTCACACCTAATGATTCCAAAATAATTATCCAGATGCATGTTTTCAAACCCCCCCCAAAACCCTCCTCCTAATAAACTAGTTCCCTACTCTAGAAAAGTGTTAAAAAAATTAAGCATTGTTTTCGCTCTGCACACACAAGAAAATATATTACCCTAAAACTCAGATACTGGAATTTAGATTAAATCCATGCAAAACCCAAAGTTTTATGAAATAATAATAAAATACTTACATAGAAAATAGGAATTCAGATTTTTTAGGGGGGGAGGGGGGTGGTTGGGTGTGCAGGAATAACTTCAAAATTTTGGGGAAAGAGGGCTTCAAAAGACTTTCTTCCAGTTTTTTTTTAATTTCTACCTTCGATTCTAAAAGTGTGTTAGGAAGGGGGATTAACTTCCAAATATATAAATCACTCATTTTTTACTTTACTTTGAACAATTTTATTTCATGAATTGTTTTAAGCTTTACTTTATATGTTTGTATACTGAGACTTTTTTCCTTTTTGTGTTAATGTTTGCTGAGGTTATGTGAAGCATTTTTGGTTCAAAGCACAAGCTGATTAATTACTTCTTAAATGTTTACATAGTCCTCAAAAGAGCCTGGACACATGGTAAGGGCGGAAAGAGCAGAAACACTCCAAGAGGGACTGATAAATGGCTATTCTTTGTCCTTGAAAATTATTGTATGTGTTGGTGGATCTGCAAGTTGTGTCAACTACTCAGTGATAAAATGTTGGATAGGCTGGAAGTGGTTGAACTTGATGCCTACAAGACAAAGTCTGTTGCTGTCTTGGTTATTTTGTTGTTTCTGTTGTTGTTCCGTCTACTGTTGTGGTACATACATTGCACTTGCCTATGACTTCACAACTTTAAATCATGAGGTTAGAACTACTGAAGTGGCCTTCTGGGCTTGTTAGTGGATCTGGTTCTGAATTCATGAAACTGCTCTTCCACTTCAACTTATGCATTTCTTGCTGTACTGCTATGTACATAAACTAACTCTCATTCTTATTGAAAGTTTAAGGAATGGAAAATTTTTAAATGGAATTTAAACTTTATGCTGATATAATTGAGACGAAAGTTAAAGAATTCTACTATATAGTTTCATACCAGTTTTAGTCAATATCAAAGACTGACCAGCTGTACCAAAAGTATGGGATCCGCCTGTTTTCACCATTAAATACAATTGCTAACAGGCAGTACTCCCTGATCAGGGAAGAAGATGTTATACACTAATACTATGAATTTCAATAGAAACACAACAGATGTGGGATGTTGAAGATAATACCAAAAGCCAACAAAAATCCACCAAAGATCATTATGTGTTGACCTGGTGCTGTGTCCAAGCACACAGCATCAGCCAAAACACACATAAATAAACAGCCTTGGGAAATTTTATCAATTTTTAAATACAATGTTAAAATAACAACTAAACTAGAGTAACATGTTAATTTTTAATGTACAAAAAATCCCTTCACTAGAAATTATGTTTATTTTTACCAAATGGTATAAATGTTCAATGTACATCTGGGGACTATTGGCGGGATGATGTAAAGAGTCACTCACAAACAACAACTCCAACATTAAGCCACAGATGTAGATTGCATGAGCCATCAAAGTGAAGGTGACCAATCGGCAGCATGCATGGAAATCAACGAAATTATAAAATTCTGACTTCATTGGTGATTGCATGCATAATTCTAATTGGACTTTTATAGTGCTTAATCTCCCCTTAACAAAAGGGGACACTAAGGTGCAACAGCAAGAGAAAGTCAACCAAATTCAATACCCAAGGACATAAAAGAGGTCAGGCACCACAGCGAACTCTAGAGGATGATTAACCCTCAAGCGACCAAGCTATTTCGGCGACTAATATGACCAAGTGGGGTCATTTATGACCCCATTGATATAATATTGAAATATTTACATATACATGGGTGTTTCATTATTTTTTCTAATGTTACACTTTCTAATATATTTGTACATCACATTATGCTAAAATGTATAGTTTTGACCTATTTTTTCACAAGAAAGCTGCCAAAGCACACAATGATAAACAATATTGCATTTATTTAGACAACCCCTGCTTGCTGTATCTTGCAATATGTATGTTAAATTTAATTTCTTTTGTATTTTCTTTATTGTTAAAATCTCATGAAATCGTAATAAAAGCAAACAAAAATAAAGCTCCTTTGTATGAAATAGATATTCCAATATGGTACTATAGCTATTTACATGCATCAATGTGTAGAATAAGCAGTGCTTTGCAAATATGCCAAGACATTTCCAGAAACTCAAAAACAGATTAGTTACTTTTGTTCAAGCTTGTCCAAAACATCAAATTATTGTTTGCTAATGTATAATAAAATATCTATTAAATGCTTGGACATAGTAATAAAGTAAAAATTATATAGCCATTGAGATTTGTGTCTTGTTTGGCATGATAATGTCAACATTTGCAGGGCCTGCCTGCTTCCTTTGGTTGTTCGGTTATCAAAGTTTGGTACTTCAGAATGCATCTAAATGTTGTTCTTGGCATTGTAGCTGAGACAATGTATCTTTTATCTGAGACAATGTATCTTTCAAATTACACAAATTATTATGGGTTATGGTTGCAAACCTTGGCTTGATTTTTAGAGGGGCTCCTTGAGCTCATCCCGTGCCTGCCAAGTTGTTACAAGCATGGTTGTCCAGGAGTTCTAGCACCACTATGGGCCTGTGTCTGGCCTATTTGGTCTTTTCTTCTAGGCATACCTTGCCCTGCTTGTATGTATGGTATGCACATCATGTTTGCATTTTATATAGGTTGATTTGACATGCCAGACATATGATCATCACTGTCTGGTGCTGACCATCAATGGACAGGTGCTAGTTTTATCCTCATTTTAGCCATTCAGAATCTGTCTCAATGCTTGTCCAGCTGTAAATCTTTCTATTCTAGCTTTGTTGGTCATGCTTTTACCCATAATAGTTGATTGTAATGCTCAGAGTTGACAAATTGCAATACTATCTTAAGTAATGTTGAACCAATTCTCATTAATCTTCCTGGGGTCATAAGTGACCCCGCAGAAGTTTTGCTTACCCTTGCCACACAGATTGGCCGATCCTTGCAAAACTCTATGAACAAATTTAAGAGAGATAGATTGACAAATTCACGGTAGAAGACATTATGGATATTAAAACGTAAAAAATGGTGCACAAATATATATGCCCGGGGTCATAAATGACCCCACTTGGTCGCTTGAGGGTTAAAACTAAGGTGAGTTTGCCTTGGTATACAAGTGGATGTAAAGCTGCATTTTGATAGAAGCTAGGAAGGGGATGTATGAACACCCCAGTCATAGTATCCGAGTTTCACTTTATCTGTTTTTCCCTACAGAAGTCTGAAGAAAAGCTTAGATACTATTTTTATGATCCAAGAGGGGATCACACAATGTAGAATAGAGAAAGAAATTAGTGAAACAATATTTGAATAATCAGGATTATATCAATTAATGACAAGGATCTGGCATGCCACCTCTGAAGAAATAGTTCCATTTCCTCAGTCTTATCTGTCCAAGTTTTAGCTCTGCATATTTCTGTGTCATATCAGCTCACAGTTGTATAGGTAATATTTCAACTGCGAATTTTAATAACAATGCTGACAGAATGCAACCCTGACAGATTCCTATACATAAATTGAAACTTTTAAGCATTATTCCTTATTATTGCTATCGGTTTTTAATACAGAATTTTCAAAAAAACATTAACTGAGTCAGATTTGGCCAACTTGAGAACAATCGCTACTAAACAGATTTGACAATGAGAAATTCACCGAAGTTTGAAAATAATTTCATCTTAATCGTTTATGCTTATAGTGGGTCACCAATGAAAATTTTATTTTATTAAAACGAGAAGCTGATCCATAACTTATCAAGTTTAGTGTAATCAACATAGCTGAAGTAAGAAAGGATCATGCATGACATTTTGTATTTTTTTCATTCTGTACTAATTTTCAATATGACTTTGTAACAGTATATTTCATATTAAACTTTACAAAAAATAAACAAAACGAACTGATCTTTAATTAAGTGAACATAGTTTCAGCCCAAGAAAAGCAGTGATGAAGCTTTAATAATTGGACTTAATATCTGACTAAAATTCACTTAATTTCACACAAAAATGTAATTTGTGAAAATTCTAGCAACAAGAATATTAGATTGACACAAAGTTCATACAATATCAATCAAAAATAAATCATAAAAAGTGGAGGTCACAGCAAAAATTTTGAGAAATCTTTGAAGCAAACTTTATATGCCCTGTGAACAATTAATAAACGCTGACTCAGCAAATTTTCAATGAGTGTTAAAACCTCCATTGCTTTTCCACATATGGAAGTCAATTGGTTAAAAAATGTGTCATGACCCTTTGAGAACCAGTTATGGAAATTTGTTTTAGCTATATTTATCAAAATTGCAAAAATGTGACCTTTTGTCAATATATTTTTGATAAGTTATCAGTCACTACAATACAACCATTTTTATTGTGTTGTTGATAACAGCACTGTTCCATTGGATTCAAAAATATACTTTACAAACTCTTCCCTGTATCTTCTTTTGAGACTGTATCTGACGATGACATTCTCAAAATTCTAAAATCCTCTCCTACCAAATGATGCCACTTAGGTCCAATACAAACCTCACTGGTCAAAGAGTGTGCAGACATCATAATCCCCAACTACCAATATCCTAAATTACTCAAAGAAGGGAGTTTCCCAAACTCAAAATCCCTTTCTCAAGAAGCCTAGTCTATTTAGAAATCTTCTGTCCTACCTTAGTTTAATACATAATGTATTATCACCAAAATATATTCTTAGTTTCTACTTAGTTTCATATTTATCTATGGTTAATCAGTTATAGCTACATTAATAAAGAGGGAGCCAATGTCAACCAATCAGCCTACATGAGATTGCATCCTACAGAAACTGCATGCCGTAAAATTCCAAACTACACAGCTGCTTCAATGGACTCAGTAGCCCTAATGTAGGCCGTTAGTAAATTTGTGTTACCACATACTAGCGTCCTATCTTCTTCTATTTGAAAATCTCAGGCATTTCAAACTTTCGACTTTATACTCTTTAAATAGAAAGAATAGTCGTGGATACTCACTGGTTTTACGTTCAATGTCAATAGTTTTAACAGTCTAAAACCAAACATCCACTTTTATAAGATACAACTGCATTATTCTGCTATTATATTCCACCCATTCTGTAGCTGTAATGTAGCCCATTAGCATTACCTTCATTGAATTAATCATAAACAAAACACCTTTATATTGGTATTATTGTGTGGATTATAACTGCTTTTTTGTTTTAGAGTGATAATACTACATACAAGGCATATTAAAACTGTATGTAACCATATTTATTTGATACATGTAAGAGTATCAAACCAAAGTTTGAAATGCCTGAGATTTTGAAATGGAAGCTGGACTTTATGTCAGCGGTTCACCGCTATTAGATATAACAGTCTATTTTAGGGCTATGGACTCAGGTAAGGCTGTTAATCTCATATTGTTAGACTTTTCAGAAACATTTGATACGATTGACTACAACATTATTTTTAACTGCCTCAGTGATAGGTTTGGCGTGGATGGTACTTTGCTGATGTGGATCAAATCTTATCTAACAAACCACAGACAGAAGGTTAAATTTGGTAATAGCTTCTTGGATGCTCTCTCACTACCTTATGGGGTCCCTCAAGGTTCTGTCCTGGGTTTACTAATTTTCCCTCTTTACACTAGCTCCCTCAGCAATATAATTTCCAGTTTCAATGTTACCCATTATCTTAACGCCAATGACACTCAATTATACTTATCACTTGAAATTAGGAACTTTGATTCCACCATTGCTGAGCACACTAATTGTCTTGCTTGCATTCAAAAATGGATGGTTGGTGTCAGACTGAAACTTAACCAGGAACCTAAACATAATTCTCTATCTTTGGCAACAGACAGGCCAGGGAGTCTATTATGCAAAAATTTCCCACCAAGTTTCTTGTAAGTTTTTTCCCCTTACCAATAAAGTTAAGAATTTAGATCTTTTGATTCTGGAAATTCCTTTGCCAGTCATATAACCAAGGTTTGTCATGCTTGCTACTATCATATCAAATATTTAAGAAGCATCCGTAACTTCATCAGTCTGGAGACTGAAGCCCTGCTGGCAAAGTTAATGATCCATAGTCGAATTGACTAGTGCAATTCCATACTCTATGCTGTGAATATAAATATTATGTTGCTAAACTCAAATTTTGTAAAATGATTTATGTGTCACAATTTTTATTTGCTTTATCTTAGCTGCCATAAAGGGACTAATTTTGTAGACACCACTAGGACTGCATTCGAAACCCATCTCCATATCAATGTAGGCTATATAATAATATATCAGTGATACAACACATTCTATTGATATTTCAATATTGAGGACTGATACCTTGTCCATCCACTCTCTCACTCAGAATATCACATTCGAACAAAATGTTTGATTTACAAATAGTTTGACTTACATAATATCCCAAGAAAAGTAAAACTTGAAAATAAATGCTGCAGTAGCAAAATGTTATATTGCCTTACTGTTCTCACCTGTCAATGCCAGTATCACGTGGGATGTGACAGCATTTGGTTTACCCCTGATGGCCCAGTTTATCACTTGAATATTATAGGTTCCAAGCTGTTCCTTGGTCACACTTGAGATGAAGTAGGTAGACTGAACATGTTCATCTGTGACAATATTTCTGATTTTGGTATAATCCAGCACTAAATCACTCCTTGACCAAAACAGCGTGAAGTTACTGACAGGATTTATATGAAATTTGACTGTCAGATCTACAGAGTCTTCCATGGCAGTATATACTATCATGTCTTCAGGTAGGCTTTCCAATATTGCTTTAACTGAAACATGAATATACAGTAAGAGATTGAAAACTTTAAGCTATTTTTTGGTACAATTTAGGGAATTTCTTTTTAAATTTGGTAATTTCAAATATTCAAAATAAAATTGCTTTAAACAGATATTCATATGACCATATTCATTGCTCAAATATCTGCAATAGGCCAATAAATTTAGAAAAGCATCTGAAACTCTGACATAAAACAATAAAAAAGGATACCAAAATATATTCTTAGTTTCCAAGCCTTATGATCATATACATTTTCTTTCTATGATAATAGATCATGAAACACGCAATCTATTTAAAGATCTGTGCAAATATACAATGTAGCTCCACATACATGAAAATAATTAATTTTCAATACATATCAGATGTTAACAAAGAAGTCTGTAACATGTCCTTTTTCAGAGAATGTTAACAAGAATACATTTCAACTGAGAAAACTCTGATTTAGGAACTTTTCACACAATTGAACAAAATCCTCTTTTCATTATCCTAATATTCAGTTAATTGAGGTTGTACTGTATATCTTGGGATACTCACATATGACTTGAGTATGTTCTGTCAATTTACTCCTTAGACCCTTTTTCTCATATGGTCCTGCTTTCCAGTCCACAGTACACCTAAAACTGCCTCCATTGTCGTTTCTGTCAAACACAGTGGTGAACTTCCATTCCACATATTTGGTACCATCACCTTCATCTTTTTCCACCACCTCCCCTATTCCATGATTACTTTGATGTCTTAATTTTCCATTATAGTAGAACTTGAATGAAGTGCACATTTTCCCAGGTAAAACATTTCTGATGTAACAAGTGAAATGCTCATTTATATTTTCCAAATATGGTCCCGTTAGGTCTTCTTGTGGCAATGATTTGGGAGTGCCATGTGTTAAGATGGGTTCAAAGTCTGTTTCTGGAGGAACTAAAATAAAACACATTGATGTTGGTATATTTGATAAAATACAGACATGTCATTTATTTGGTGTATATGAACTAAAATATTGCATGAGATTTCTGTAACCAGAGAGTTAATAATATCCAGGCAGTACTACCGAAATTTACATAACAGTGAATTTGTTTTCATGAATTTTCTCTTGACATTAATACCATTACAGCACATAAGATATTTATAGATACTGGTTACAATAAATACTCATATCACTTTCACAATGTGCAGATAAATTGCAATGTGCTGTAAATTGTATTTGTGTACTTCATAAGTTGGAAGTTCGTACTACTTTTATATTTATGAGTATTGTTGTTTCAACTGATTACATTATAGATCATTACCTATACAAATAAATGGTGATGTTTTAATAACATTAAAACGATTAAGGACAAAAATTGTTTTGTTGAGAGAATCTGCATCTTTCTCAATGTAGATGCACAAATACAAAAATCTAACCAAAATATAGTATAGCACATTTGCTTTTCCATGTAGAAAATGTTGAAGACTTTATGTCCCTACAAATTGGAACCAATGGGAGTGTTAGACTGGAATCAGTCTGTCGGTAACTAGGTTTGCTGGAAGTCGGGAGCAATGTTTACAGAGTCAGTTATGGTCACCTGTAGTTTCCTGATTTGTTGCGGTGGATCAGTAAAATTTCAAACATGCTGAGATCAACCCTCAGGTTCCAGAAACTCTGTGAACACTAACCAACCGTACTTTAAAGGAAACCCTGGCCCGTTGTAAACATAACTGACCTGACTTGGACTCCCAGTCTTCAACTGTACGGTTGGTAACATCTTCACAGGACAAGCCAGGAACTTTTACAGACAAGCCCTTAACAGAAACCGACAAGCTGGTTACACAAACAGACAAGCCGGTAACTGTGTAGGACAAGCCGGTTTCATTTTTACAACCCTCGGCTTGTCTGCTGATAAAATATGTGACTATATAAGGCAAGTCGGTTTGCACAGTGCATCATTTGGAATGTGGCATCTGATGATTACATCTGTCAGTGTTTAAAGAATAGGAGTTTGTTTTTCTCACAATTATCAATTAAGGCAGTTTTTGAGTTGGCTATACTTTGCAATATTGTTTTTCTACGAAAATGCTGCTGCTTATTATTTGACAATTGATCCTAAGGGAGGCCAGAGAGAGGGCGGAGGCACAACAATAGCACCAGAGGGAGGAAATCGCAAGGAGGGAGGAGGTAAGAGCAGTAAAAACACACTCTCAAGAGGAGGGACAGCCAGACAAAAGGCCTAGGACAGAAAGAAGTGACACCGAAACCGAGACTGCTAGAGGAGAGGCAGGAACATCACAGTTTCGTCACAAGAAGAGGCACATGACCAGCATATGTCTCACTGAATCTGGCAAAGAGGCTATTGTGGACTGTGTCAAGGACCAAAAGGAGTTGTACGAGGAGACTAGTGAATATTTCAAGGACAAAGCGAGGAAATAATTTCTCTAAGAGGAGTTCACCAAGAGTTGCAACCTATCTGTCAAAGTGTGCAAGACCTGGTGTGACTCTC
This sequence comes from Sabellastarte sp. h YS-2021, assembly GCA_964017235.1. Taxonomy (NCBI): domain Eukaryota; kingdom Metazoa; phylum Annelida; class Polychaeta; order Sabellida; family Sabellidae; genus Sabellastarte; species Sabellastarte sp. h YS-2021. The sequence continues at coordinate 148,630,508 of OZ024931.1, forward strand.
AAATGACTCGTTAAGGGAAGATGACACAAAGTGTGGAGAGGCCCCGAAGGGGATGGTGGAACATCAGACTTAGATACAGGATAAGCTAGGATTCCTGAGGTCACAGATCTGATGCAAGGGGCTCAGCAGGTCGTCAGGCTCAAGGAGCCAGTGCTTCAGCTACTACAACACACAACATCTCCACAGCCTCTACTCTAGCAGAAAGTATGGAGATCAGCATGCCGTCAACAGACATCACATTACAGCATCAGCAAATCATAAGCCCCATCACTGCTTCTGAGTGCTCTTCGACTGACCAGCAGGTCATGGATCAGTTCACACAGATGAGAACCATGATGTCATCATTTCCTGGGCCAAAGAAGGAGACAATAACACATACAGCCTATGTGCAACTTTCTGGCACTGTAGGTAGAATTATTTGAGGAGAGAGACTTTCAGACATTTAGAAATGAGGCTTAGCAACATTCAAAGCAAGACAGAAGAACATGGTCATCAGCTCCTGCAGCCAAAGCAACAGAAACTTTCATGTAGCTCAAGTGCAGCTTTAACAAGCCACAGCACCAAGCTCCCACTGCAAGAAAATCCTTCTTAACCAACCCACAGCCACAGATGCCCTCAAGCCAGGTCATCCAAACCGCTCAATAGAGCCTAGTGGATAGCAAAGAACAGCAGCAGCAAAGAACAGGGCAGCTGACATCCTTCCTAATAGTTGACAACCAACAGGACCTTCAGGACCACTTAAGTTTACCTTGACACTGACAAAGCACTTCAACCCTTCATCAGTTGCCTCAGCTACAGCCAAAGAAAGCCAACACAACATATTAGGATTTTCAAGCTTCTTTGGAAATCTTCAGTCAGTTGTGAGCTACCAACAGATTGACATACTGCAACCATTTTCAACAGTCGACAAACCAGCACCAGCCACCTTTCCTCCAACCACCACCACCTCACAGCAAGAACAGCAGCAACCTGCCAAGTCTTCACTCGATTCTTTTCAGGACCACTGATGTAATCCAATTCAAGGTCCTTTTCAGGACCATCCAAATCTTCCCAAAACAATTAATAAGCTGCTTTTCAAAAAAAAAAAACAAACAAACAAGAAGCATTACACTATCCCACACAAAACCAAACACAAAAAGAAACAAATGAATGTACGAATGAATGAATTAGTGTGTTTAAAAAACTATAAGTTTTAAAAAATAATTTGAAATATTTAATGCTTAGAAAAAATTGGAAGAAATTTGAATCCAATTGGACTGATAGATGCCAGTGTCTGTCTCCAGGGCTGTTTGGCTGACACATCTCAGATCTTATCCTCCTGCCCAACCAATGCCCCCACATGATTGAAGTAGTCCTTCAATAGTTCTTGTTGATGTTCGGCCTCTGTCCAAGGATTCCTGTAGTTATCATTTGGCATACACATCTCATGTTCATTCTTTTGAGCCGCTACATCATTTGCTGGGTTTCGTGCCCTGTCTGCCCCACCCTGGTGTGTCCTCAGCATGTTATGCAAAACCACACACATAAAGACAATGTCTCTGACAACCCTTGGTGTTTGCTCCATGAAGCATGAAGCGGCTCACTATGATTCCAAATGCATTTTCCACCACCCTCATGCACCTGGAGATCCTGCAGTTGACTATTCTTCCTTTCCTAGTCAGCTGTCTTTGGCTGTAGGGTTTGACCATCCAGGGCATCAAGGCAAAGGCGTTGTCACCCAGCAGAAAGTAGTGTAAGTCTGGTCCTCCCTCACCCATGGATTCAGGTGGTGGAAGCCCCAGGCCTTGATCTACCTCAAAAAGGCTTCTGTTGAAAATCTGAGCATCATAGCAGGAACCACTGGACACACAGTCTATCAACAGGAATATCTATTCTGCAATCACCAGGGCCAGGAGAATCAGATAAAAGAAGCCCTTGTATTTGTAATAGTCACTGCCTGTTTTCTTTGGTTCTTCGTGGCGATATGCTTCCTGTCAGTTGGACCAAAACCATGGGGGATATTTTATCTGGATCTGAACTTCTCCTTCACCCTTTACCATTCTTCTGAGCTATCAGGGCAGTGCAAATATCCGTCCTGGAATTCAGCAAGGATGGCTCTGCAGGGGATAAATTTGCAGATGTTGTTGCGGCCAATCAACCAGTGGTAGCACAGGGAGGTGTAGATCTAGTGGCCGGTTTAGACCCAGCTTCCAGTGGATTCCTGAAATTGCCAAATTGCCAAAATTGTAACAAAATTCTGGTACCCTGGGATGTCTGTGTTGCTGTAGCATCCCTTTTATTGTCTTTGATGTATGTAGGGCATGACCCAGGGGTTGCATGGTTTTCTTCTTCACCGGGGGGGCTGGCTGGGTCTAAGGCTGTGGTGGTGGCTATATGGCAGGTGATGGTGGTGGGTTCAAATGTGTCCACTCTCTTTCCATCAAGATGCAAATCAAATTATTAAACTCAATAAATATCAAAATGTCCTAAGCTCAGTCCTTATGATGTGTAGCTGGCTTTCTGCAGTGACTTATTAGGATTTTTTGTCAGACAGAGGGGGTTTATAAGTTTTTGTTTAATCTGAACTATGGATCTCGTCTCTAGGATTTATTCAGTCCAGTCATGGTGAGTTGGGAAAATACTCCAGTCCTGTCTGTATGTCAGTACGGCTTAACAGGGGTTTCTACAGCTTGTCTGTTAAGGGTTTGTGACTTGTCATGGTAGTTTCCTGTTTTGTCATGAGGAATATGATCCTGATCCTATGTCAGGTCAGGATTTTGATCCAGACAAGCCAGTATGGTGTGCGTTGTACCAGGAAGATGTAACCGACCCATTTTTTTTGCATGAATTTTTGTGGTCTTCGTCCCTGATTCCATGACTTTTGTAACCAACCCTAAGGTTGTAGAGTTGGTTACTGGATCAGTAAAACAACCCCATTATCCAACATAGGTGTGGACATTTGACAACATGATCAGTCAGTCCATGGAAAGTAAGTAAGCACACAGGAAATCTGGGATCTAATTTTATCTGGGATGGTAAATCAGATAAGGTTAAGAGAACACCAAAAATAACTAAAAACTCCCAAGATGGAGGTTTTAGTATGTTAGATCTAAATAATTTTATTAGAGCTCTCAAAGCAACATGGAAGAATGTTCATGTAAAGTAATGCCCCCTGGGTCAATTTTGCTTTATAATTCCAGGACCTATAGATAAACTCTTCAAACTTGGACCAGAAAACATAAATAGAATTGTAAATAGAACAACAAACAAATTTTGGGTGGAAGTTTTCCACTCCTGGAGGAGAGTTATGATCAATATACCTATTTTAGGTGAAACTCTTTGGCTAAATCCCAAGATTTCAAAAGCTCATCTCTTTCTTCCAAACTGGTACAGAAAAGGGATTAACCTGCCAGCTGATCTAATACATGCAAATGGGGACCTTATGACAGAAAGAACTTTAACAGTAAGTACCATATTGAAACAAACTTTTCAGAATACCACAGAGTAATTATATGTGTGAGTGTGTACCTCAGAAAATTGAAAATTACTTCTAAGGTCCACCATTTAAAGGCCTAATATTCCTAATCCCATAAGATTATTCCTAAAATCCAAGAATGACAGCAAAGACTTCTATAGAACAATAATGAATAATTCCTGTAGTGATGAAAAACGAAGCTTGTTTTGGGAACAAACTCTTCTAGTAACATTATCTGATAAAACATGGAAAATTATGTTTAATGCATGTTTCAATACAGTGAAAAACAATGACCTTATATTATATACAGAATACTAGGAACAAAGGATTACCTTTATAAACTAGAATTGAGTAATAAGTGTGCCTGTAGCTTATGCAGTGACTATAATGAAACCATTATTCATCTGTTAGTCCACTGCGAAAAGGCAAAAATTTCTGGGCCAAACTTAAATCACTTGTAAAAGCAAGACTGAACTATGATCTCCACCAAACATAATTTTTGGTCACTTCTCTTATGGAGATCTGTTTATCCCACTAAATACATTATACATGGCAGTTAAAATGTATATCTTTGAGTGCCCACGATCTCGATCCAAACTGACTGTTGAGCGCTTCTGTAACTATATGAGCATAATATATTTAGAGCAAGAGTATGTGGCGAAACTAGAATTTAGACATAGTAAGTTTTTAAAAATATTGTTGGGTATTTTCTTGCTTGTGAAAGTTCGTTCTGTTGTACCTTATATGTAGTAAACACAGTCTAAAAGAAAGACTAAAAGTTTCTAACTATTGTTTTAATGACTCTTTTTACACATATTATATACAGTTTACAATTAATGAAGCCTCTCACTTCATTTCTTGACCCTCTTCAAGAGTCCAGATTCAACCTCAACATTTGTTACTTTCACTTTTCACTTCCAACTTTTTGCACACACACTGACTAAATGCTCCCCCTTTTATACTTTTTGTGTCTGGGGAAACCCAACACACCCCGGAGCCCGATTTGCTACACATTGGTATTCTAGACCAGCCTCGGGAACCCGAAAGAGACCCGCCACTGGGAAACCGAAGATGCCCGCACCGGGAGCCCGAAGGTGCCCGGTAACGGGAGATCAGAGATGCCCGGTAGTGGGAGCTCGGAAATGCCCGCACCAGGAGCCCGGCAATGGGGACCCTGGAAAGGCTAAATTTAGCTCACTCGAAACAAACCTACACATAGACTGCATCTCTAACTGTAAGATTTATGCAAATTAAAAACTGTAACAATATGGTGTATCTTTACTAACTTGTTTTCATATTTTTCTGTAGTAATTAATAAAAATCAAATGTAGCTGAGCACTATTCGTTTTATGTTGTACATAGTTTGTTTTTGTCATATTGAACTGTCACTGTATCTGTATTTGTATTGTCATTTGTATTTGGATGTCACAAAATAAATGAATAATATATATATATATATATATATATATATATATTGCCTTCTGTTATAATTCAGCAAATGTTCTAAGCTGTGCAAATTAATGTGAATAATGAATTTTATATATCACTCATTAGGATACAAGTACAAGACTTATACTTTCGTCAACTTAAAGTGATTTCAGAGTAGGTGATTCATGTGTTTTTTTTTCTGACTGATGTATCATTTCATAAAAAGGTATCGTTAAATAAGACATAAGAGGTAAAATAATGAAACAGTTGAGTTGACTTTGACAAAAAAGAAAAGGTCTTTTTTCACTCTGACAGCATATAGTACACATTTTTCTTTCTATTTACCACACGCCAATACAAAGGCTGCCATGGTGACAAGAACTCGGCTTAACTAGATATTAAATATAGGAACAGTAACTTACCTACAATCTGTAACAAAGTAGTGCGAACCAAATAATAGTCCTCCCCTTTGACATGACATGTGTAGTAGTCTGCATCGGAAAGAACTATATTTCGGATCACAAAGGAGCCGTTCAAAGATTCACTGATGTTATACTTGTATAAATTTAAGCCAAAAAAGTACAAAAACATTCTGCCAAGTTTGTTGGGGTAAAAACATCCCATTTCTTTTTCTTTTTTAAATAAAGTCCATCTGATGTAAAATTGATCCTGAGGCACTTCACCACATGGCAGACTTACTGACTCTGTTCCATTCTTTACGTAAACTGTATCATTTATTGCTGGACCAAACTCTGCAGAAGATGGTGTCTGCAGCAACCACAGACCAAGGCAGAAGAAAACATCTGCAAAAAATAATTAAGTGATAATATGTGGCATTGCATTGTAGTGTACATAAGAGAAAACATTCTGCCACATGAGCCTAAGCAGGGAAAATATTTTGTTCTTTTCCCTGCTCTATGGCGTAAATTAATAAAATGTGGCTAATCTCCAAAAGATTCCAAATGTAGAATCATCTTTATATTTGACCAAAAAACCATGTTACTTCCTATCTTCAAAAACTACACTGGCTCCCCATTCATACCATATCTTGTTATAAATAAATATAATTTAAGGTCATTAAACTACAAACCATTCATGTTCACAACCTGCAGCCTCACTCATTACAATTGGCTATATTTTTGTTCAATAAAAGGCCATTGGCAGGTGAGGTTTTTAATGGCTTTTCCCAATCGAATGAAACAGATTCACCCAATTGGTCCTATCACAGCACAAATAACGGGTTTCTGATGCCAATTAAAAGCTACTTGTTCGGAGTAACACTTCCTCAACCACAGCATACCTCCTCCGGTGGGCCCAAATTAAGATTGCAGCCTGATAGGTCCTTGGACTTTCCTTTTTTGACTTCAAATGCATTAGAGGAAGTTGTTTTATTTTTTGTTTATTTTTTGCCACATAAATGTTTCTATTTTTCCCTATTTAAGAAGTGGGTTCTTATATATTTCAATCAAAGCGTAACACTAACTATTTAATCTGATAGCTTAATACTTTTAATAAAATATATTGCTACATCTTTTATGAATAGTTTGATTTGAAGATATAGGAATGACTATAAACCTGTGTCTAAACCAATAAATTTAAGACTCAAAAATAGCCACCATAAAAATAGTCAATGAAAGTAAGATCAGCAAAATACATTTCCAATTGCTGAAGAAAATCTCCCTACCAAATGTACAGTTTAAATTTTACTTAACAAGTCAAGGAGTGAAAAGGTGTAAGCAACATGGTCCACCATCATTCACGAGTGTAAGCACGAGCTCACAAAGACACTCCTGGATGACCTGTTTACTTTTTATAAAATCACAGGTCAAATAGCACATTGATCATGATTTCCAACAGCTGGCAGGTATATTGCCACCAAAAGAAACTGAAACAAATCAAGAAGTCATTAATCACTAGATATTTTAGATTGTTCTGCAAATTCACAGACGAAGCCCAAAAGCAACATGACAAGCCACTTTTCATGTAAGGCCAACAGGCCAAATGCAAGAAGATGGTTCCCAAACAAGAGAACACAAGCACCAAGATGAACAAAAGTTCCTATTCTAGTTAAAAAAAAACTTAAAAAAAAACACATAGACCATGAAATAAAACTGATATAACACTATCCCCAAAAAGGGTTTCCCCCTTAAGACCCTCAAGTAACACATGCTTAAGTCAGCAAAATTCTCACAAGATGAATTCCACATTGTCAAACCCAAAAATAAGATTGGCACACAAGTCTTGATTACCACCTACAACCCCTCTAATCGGGATATCAATGAGATTATCACTAAAAACCAGAACATAATTGAACACAGCAAGGATTGTGTCTGAACCTTTAAAGCCAAACCCATAGTGGGCTTCATAAGATTGCTCAACCTTCGCAATTTGCTTACAAAACCCACTTGGCTATGCTGAATGGGTTGGGTGACCTAGCTTGCTGGCATCTGACTCTTTCGGATGGTTAAAATGTATTATTGTTACGGTCACGGGCAAGCGTGGTAGCAATTACCGGTTGTCTTTAAGTTGTAACAGAAAAAGCAAAAAGTTAAACTTAACAAATTTATTTAATGATCAACAATAATGATTACAGTCAACTGGTATGCTCTTAAGTTCTTAACCATACACACTAATACAGTAATAAGATCTAGCTGACCTGACCACTGATATTAAGAGTTAAGTTTATCCGCCGTATCCAGCAATCTGTTCTGTAATCTGTCCTGTGGTATATTCTGTGGTCTGTCCAATGTCCTGTGGTCTGTCCTGTGATCTGTCCAATGTTCACTCACACACGGATATCTATATCCTGTGACCTGTCTCACACTCAACAACACAAAAGGTTCTTGTCTTGCTATCCTTTATATATCCAGTCACACAGAATGTCTGTCTGGAGACATTTAGAGAGTTAACACAACTGTACTGTCTGCTCCAAGATATGGACAATGTCCAAAATGCAGTAAATCCACTCTCTGTTATATGAATGTACAATATCCAAAATATCCAAAGTACAATAAATCTGTCCAGACAATGTATCCAGTTCACTCCAGTAAAAGTTCACAGTAATATAAGCATATATTATATTCCAAAACACAATAGCTCTCCTTATAGCCAGCGAATACAAAGTTCACTTGTGGTCAGATGTACATTCCTTATATACATTCACAGAATCCTCTGGAATTGTCCAGAACCAACTCAAAAGAAACTTAAGCAATCTAGACCAAATGAGGAAGTTCTAGAATCTATGGGCTTCCCCCAAATCTATAAATAGTATCACTGAGGTTAACCTAGAGGAATTCCCTCCAGTCCATAAATGGACCAATATATAAGTACCATAACAAATAACACAAAAATCAATAACTCCCCCACCCTAAATGTTAACACACAAAAGAATCAATAACACAATTATCTTTTATGATAATATACAAACATAAAGCCTAGACTAAACAATACACTAATATAGTGCCCAATACATGCAACACACAATGTACCAATACAGTGTCCAATATATGTAACACCTCCCCCCTTAAAGAAAAATTTTGGAAGCCAAGGGGTTACAAAATTTTACAAAAATATACATATATACAGGTAATAACCTTTCTCAAAACATCTTTATCTAAATACAAAAGCAAAATTGGTACTATGTGTAACCTTTATAAACTTACTAATTACAGGTATACAAATTACACTTCAAATACAGCTTCTGGACAGAGCATCCGCACAGATATTATCCTTTCCTTTAACATGTTCTATTTGAAGATTGTGTTCTTGCAACATTAAACTCCAGTTCAATAATCTTCTATTTTTGTTTTTCATTTTGTGCAAGAAGACTAAAGGATTGTGATCTGTGTATATAACGGTGGGTTTTGATGATGAAGATATGTATATGTCAAAATGCTGGATGGCCAAAATGAGTGCTAAACATTCTTTTTCTATTGTAGAGTAGTTCTTTTGATGAACATTAAATTTTTTTGAAAAATAGCAGATGGGATGTTCAATATCTTCATTATCGCATTGCAGTAAAACTGCACCTGCCCCCACATCACTGGCGTCTACAGCCAGCCGGAAAGGTTTACTGAAGTCCGGAGCAGTTAGTACGGGCTCTAAACAGAGAAGGTTCTTTACTTTGTCAAATGATTTTTGACAAGTCTCTGACCAGTGATATTTTACATTCTTTTTCAGTAGTTTAGTCAGTGGAGCAGTGACCTTTGAAAAGTTTTTGCAAAATTTTCTATAATATCCTGCCATTCCAAGGAACCTCATTAAGCTTTTCTTATTTTCAGAAATGGGGTAGTCAATGATGCTTTTGACTTTGGCTTTGATTGGTGTCACAACTCCATGACCTACTACATGCCCTAAGTAAATAACCTTTGCTTTTACAAAGTCACTCTTTGACAAATTTACAGTGAGGTTTGCCTCCTTGAGCCGAAACAAGACTTGTTCAAGCCTTTTTACATGTTCTTCCCAAGTATCACTAAAGATAACAATATCATCCACATACACTTCAACACCTTCTAAGTCTTTTAAACATATATTCATTAGTCTTTGAAATGTGGCTTGGGAGTTCTTCATGCCAAATGGCATTACCTTGTACTGATATAGACCATCAGGGGTCACGAAGGCTGATATATCTTTGGCCCACTCAGTAAGAGGTACACACCAATATCCTTTCAGTAAATCACACTTAGTGATGTATTTGGCATTGCCAATCTAATCAATACAGTCTTCCATCCTTGGGATAGGGAAGGAATCCGTTTTACTCAAAACATTGACTTTTCTGTAGTCAGTGCAATATCTGATTGAACCGTCTGGTTTCGGGACCAAAACACAAGGAGATGCCCAACTACTTTGACTTGGTTCAGTTATATCTTTTTCTAGCATGTATTGCACTTCCTGCCTTAATTTTTCGAGTTTGATAGGATTTACCCGATACGGATGCTGTTTGATCGGACAGGCATCGCCGACATTGACATCATGCATGAGTATATATGTCCTGTTAGGGGCATTCGGGAACACTGACTTATACTTTAAGAGCAATTCAATGAGTGGAACCCTCTTATCTGGTGGTACATGACTCAGTTTGGTTTCCAAATCATCAAGGATCTCAGAATTACTCAACCGAATTTTACATTCAACATCAAGATCAGGAGTGTCGTCCCATATTTTATGCTCCTGATTACTGTTACTTTCTATATCACAGTCAGTAACCATAACAGGCTTTTTCACACCCCTTTCAAAGTATGGTTTTACCATATTTACATGACATAGTTGGGTTGACTTTCTTCTGTCCGGGGTTTCAATGATATAGTCCAGGTCACCTCTCTTTAACACTTTGTATGGCCCGTGATATCTGGCCTGTAACGTATTTCCCTGGACAGGTAGTAACACTAAAACCTTGTCACCTGGTTTGAAGATACGGTTTTGTGACTTCCTATCATAAAGCATCTTCATTTTTGACTGAGAAGTTTTCAAATTTTGTTGCGCCAGCTCACAAGCCTTTTTCAACTTATCTCTTAACTTCGAGACATAATCTAACAGATTTAGGCTCTCGGTATTCTCAGATAACCAATTTTCCTTCAACAGCTTGAGAGGACCACGGACTGAATGGCCAAAGACCAACTCAAAGGGACTAAAGCCTAAAGACTCTTGAACAGACTCTCTAACTGCAAACAATAATAAGCTGATACCTTCTTTTTCATTGTCTAAACAATATGTCCTAATCATATTCTTCAAAGTGGAATGGAACCTTTCAAGTACACCTTGGGATTCTGGGTGATAAGCACTAGATTTGATCTGTTTGGCACCTAACTGAAATACAACCTATTGAAATAGTCCTGACATGAAATTTGACCCTTGATCTGACTGGATCTCTTTTGGTAAGCCAACTAAAGTAAAGAAATTAACCAGAGCTTTTGAGATTTTGGGAGCTGTTATGTTGGTCAATGGTATGGCTTCGGGAAATCTGGTTGAGGCGCACATAATGGTCAAAAGATATTGGTTTCTGGATTTAGTTTTTGGTAAGGGACCTACACAGTCAATTATCACTTTGCTAAATGGTTCCTCAAATGCTGGAATGAGTTTGAGAGGAACTACTGGAATTTTTTGGTTTGGCTTCCCTACCATTTGACAAGTGTGACAAGTCTTGCAGAATTCTGCCACACAGTGCCGAATTTGAGGCCAATAGAAATGTTTAGTTATCTTGCTGTAAGTTTTGTTGATGCCTAAATGGCCACCCATTGGAGATTCATGAGCCAATTTTAATATCTCACCTTGGTACACTTTTGGCACAACAATCTGGTATACTACTGACCATTCTTCAGATGCAGGAACATTTGGTGGCCTCCACTTTCGCATAAGCACACCATTTCTGACGTAATAGCCTACAGGGACCTTGTCTAGCTCTATTGGCGGTAAGACCAACTTGAATAAAGGAGCTAAATCAGGATCATTTTCCTGTTCTGAAATCAATTTTGTTTTTGAAAGTGATACATCTTAACAGTCAATTGAGTTTGGTTTTTCAGAATCTATCCTAGCCTTGGGATTAGTATCACTAGTATTCTGCACATCATGGTCATAGTTGTTTAAGAATGTATCTGATAAATCAACTAAGACATCTGTAGATTGTTTACAATCCTTTGGTTCTTCTTGGGCCTTTTTGGCCATAGCTCGAGTCACAGCACAGGAGGGAAAAATACCAGGAATAACCTCTTCTAATTTCTCAGTGCTAACCAAAGTGATCAGCTTAGAAGTAACCTTAGGATCAGCAACCACCTTTCCACCTGCCAGATCATTTCCCAATAACAAAGATACCCCTTTAATGGGTAAAATGGGTCTGGTACCCACAACAACAGAACCAGTAACTAAGTCTGATACTAAGTTGACCTTATGCAAGAGAACGTTCACACAGCCTCCTTCAATACCTTGAGCAATGACACTCTCACCAGTAGATGTACTTACACTCAATGGCAGTACACCTTCTAAAAGTAAGGACTGAGTAGCTCCAGTGTCTCTTAATATCTTAATGGGGACCTGACTGGAACTACTTTCCAAGGATACAAAACCCTCAGACACAAAAGGTTTGAACTCTTCCCTAATAATCTCAGACTTGTCTAAACCAATACTAGACTCTGCTCTATTGGGATTTGAACGCCAGTTAGATTTGCTAGACACAAAGGCGTTGGGCATTGCCTCCTTTTCTCTTCTCTTCTTTAAGAGCCAACAGTCAGACATAACATGCCCAGGTTTCTTACAATAGTGGCAAACAGGAGCAAAGGATCTGGATTTCCTATCCTTACTCATTGTCTGATTTGAGTTTTGACCCTTATCTGAACTCTTTTCTGGAGCTACATTTTCAGATTTCTTTCCTACTTCAGGATAAAATTTTTTAGCAGGACCAAAGGACTTATTCTTGTTGAAAGTGGACTTGTGAGTTAGCGCATAGTCATCAGCATAAGCTGCTGCTTTTGCCAAATTTTCAACTTTCTGTTCATCTAGATAGGTTTTAATGTCATCACAAACACACCTCTTGAACTCTTCAATCAAAATGACTTGCCTAAGCTTTTCAAAGTCTGTACCTACTTCCCTAGAATTACACCATCTGTCAAAGTACACTTCTTTCTCATGGGCAAATTCAACATGGGTCTGACTTTCTTGTTTACGATAATTTCTGAATTTTTGACAATATGCTTCTGGTACCAACTCATATGCTTTCAAAATAGCATTTTTGACACAGTTATAGTCCACACATTCAGAAATTGGCAAAACCGTGTATGCCTCCTGGGCCTTTCCCCTCAAAACACTTTGCAGCAATAAAGGCCACTGGTCTGTAGGCCATTTCAAATTTTGAGCTACTCTTTCAAAGTGTTGAAAGTACTTATCGACCTCTGACTCATTAAAAGGTGGTACCAGTCGCACATTTTTACCCAGATCAAATTTAGTAGCAATGGACTCTTCATGGGCAATTCTGCAAGCATTGAGTTCTAAAGCTCTCATTTCTCTTTCATGTTTAAGTGCACGCTCTTCCTTTTGAGCTTGAGCTTCAAGCTCTTCTTTTCTTTGTTGAGCTTCAAGCTCTTTTTCTCTAGCTGCAAATTCTTCTTTTTGCTGTTGAGCTTGAGCTTGAGTTTCAAGCTCTTTTAATCTTAACTCTCTTTCAATTTCTAATCGCCCAATCTCATATTGCCCAGAAGGTTCCATTGGTAGAGGCTTGTACACTTCTAAACAACTATCAGGTAAAACATCTTCATCAACTAACTGTTCAACAATGAGCCTTTTAAGTTCATGTTTAAGCGTTGACCTTTTCACCTCTAACTGTAACTCTTGTGCTATTTGCATTAACATATCTTTTTAAAAAGTTTCTAGAACTTCCATAGATGGTGACTGTTCAAACTCATTAGCACTAGCCATTTTGAGCACTGTTGACTGTAACAAATTGTCAAATTAAATGAATTTTTAAAATGTTATTTGAATGGTGGGATCAAATGGTTGGATCCCGGACGAGCCCCCAATTTTCCTGTTACGGTCATGGGCAAGCGCGGTAGCAATTACCGGTTGTCTTTAAGAAAAAGCAAAAAGTTAAACTTAACAAATTTATTTAACGATCAACAATAATGATTACAGTCAACTGGTATGCTCTTAAGTTCTTAACCATACACACTAATACAGTAATAAGATCTAGCTGACCTGACCACTGAGATTAAGAGTTAAGTTTATCCGCCGTATCCAGCAATCTGTTCTGTAATCTGTCCTGTGGTATATTCTGTGGTCTGTCCAATGTCCTGTGGTCTGTCCTGTGATCTGTCCAATGTTCACTCACACACGGATATCTATATCCTGTGACCTGTCTCACACTCAACAACACAAAAGGTTCTTGTCTTGCTATCCTTTATATATCCAGTCACACAGAATGTCTGTCTGGAGACATTTAGAGAGTTAACACAACTGTACTGTCTGCTCCAAGATATGGACAATGTCCAAAATGCAGTAAATCCACTCTCTGTTATATGAATGTACAATATCCAAAATATCCAAAGTACAATAAATCTGTCCAGACAATGTATCCAGTTCACTCCAGTAAAAGTTCACAGTAATATAAGCATATATTATATTCCAAAACACAATAGCCCTCCTTATAGCCAGCGAATACAAAGTTCACTTGTGGTCAGATGTACATTCCTTATATACATTCACAGAATCCTCTGGAATTGTACAGAATCAACTCAAAAGAAACTTAAGCAATCTAGACCAAATGAGGAAGTTCTAGAATCTATGGGCTTCCCCCAAATCTATAAATAGTATCAGTGAGGTTAACCTAGAGGAATTCCCGCCAGTCCATAAATGGACCAATATCTAAGTACCATAGCATATAACACAAAAATCAATAACTCCCCCACCCTAAATGTTAACACACAAAAGAATCAATAACACAATTATCTTTTATGATAATATACAAACATAAAGCCTAGACTAAACAATACACTAATATAGTGCCCAATACATGCAACACACAATGTACCAATACAGAGTCCAATATATGTAACAATTACCTTGCAGATGGTGCTGGTTGCTGTGGCTGTTGAAATGTCTGTGGCACAAATGTTGAAGTTGCACTTGAGTTTTGTGAAAGTGTCCATTGCTGTGGATGCTGGGACTGATGTCTTCTTTCCCCTGCGCTGCATTGGATGCTTCTAAGAAGTTTCACAGCCTTCTTAATGTTTGAAAATCTTTACCTTCTAACGCTTCTACCCCTGACGCGATTTAGTTGCAGAAGGCTGTCCTTGTTGTCTCCTGCTTTGGCCCAGGGAATGATGACAGCATGGTTCATGTGCAAACTGGTTCATGACCTGCTGGTTCACTAAAGACCTGCTGAAGTTCTACTGGGGCTTGTAACTGAAGGCTGTTCTGTGGTGTCTCATTGCATACTATCCATGTCATCTGAAGCTTTGGAGATGTTGTTTGCTGATTTTCTGAGTCCCTTATGTCTATTTTTCATCTGCAAGAAGTTAAATTTATTCTCAATCCAGTTCTGCTTTTCTGTCATCTCTTTGGGGGCCTGTCCAGACTTGAGCTTCATGAAAGTGTCTGTTGCTGTGGTTGCTGGGGCTGTTGACCACGCTCTTCTGATGCTAAAAGCTTTATAGCCTCATTTTTAAAGGTCTCAAAGTCTTTCTTGTCTAATCCGTCCTTCTCCAAAGTCAGGTAGTTGCAGAAGGCTGTATGTGTTATTGTCTTCTGATTTTGCATGAGGAACGATGACAGCATAGTTCTCATCATTATGAACTAGAGTATGACCTACTGGTCGACTAAAGAGCACCCTGAATCTGTGGTGGGGCTTGTGACTTGTTGAGACTGTAATGTGGTGTCTGTTGACAGCATGCTGATCTCCACACTGTCTGTGTTGGTTGAAGCTCTGGAGATGTTTTGTGCTAAAGCAGCTGAAGCACTGGCTCCTTGGTTCTGGGACTTGAAGCCTGTCATTCCACTCCTTGTGGTCCTTCACAAAGTCTACAATTGCCTCCTAATCTGAGTCAGTGAGGTCAACATTAGTCATTTGCCCCCTCTTTTGTCTTGAATGAGAATGTGATGTGCCTGCCTCACCTCCACCCTCTATGATGTATCTATTTCTGTGTTACTTTTGTCTGTACTTGCACACTTTTCCGACACTCACTTCTCTGGCAAGTGTGTAGTTTCCTCCCCTTTCCTCTGTGTTCTGTGCCTCTTCCTCCATTTCTCTTACCTTCCTCTCCTCCAACTTTCATTGTATATCTGTCGCTGTGTCCCTTATGTCATATTCAGGAACTTCTATCTTCCTCACCCTTCTGCCCTCACCAAGGCCTATTTTCTTTGTAAAAGCAGTGTTTTGTAAAAAAACGAAATCCAAATCACAAGTCAGTCCAACTTGTATTTCCCCCACTGAGTACTAGTTAATTTGTAACAAAACCAAATCCTATCTTGAATCACTGCCAGCTGTAACCCATCAGATCTGGATTCCAAATGATTCATTGTGCAAAGCGACTACAAACCAAACAAAGATTTCATAACCGACAAGCCATGGGTCTGTAAAATGAGGCCGACTGGTCCTACACAGTTCCTGGCTTGTCTGTTGCTGTTAACGCCTTGTCGGTTTCCGTTTATGGCTGGTTGTGTTGTCTTTAAATGAAAGGTATCCTCATTTGACACTGGCTCATGTCAGTCCAAAAGGGAACCTCCCATAAAGTTGGCAGCAAGAAGGAATTCAAGTGGGTAACACTCCTGTGACAGCTGAAAAGTGGAGCCAAAACAAAAAGTCCTAGAATTGACAATGGTCACAACTATCCCAATTGAGGCCTCCCTTAAAGTTGATTGCAAGAAGGGGTCTATACATATGAAAGCCAAAGGAAGCTGTGCCCTTTCTTTACCCTTAGTGGACAGTAAACATGACAACTGTAATATCCTAGAGACGCAACCAGGGCAAGTCTGCCTCAACCTTTACCCTTATATGATATGGGACTATGCTAATCTTAGAGAGAGGCCTCCTTATAATGGGATAAACTAATAGGGTCTAAACCCATGAAACTCCAATGGTGCTACATCCATAAGTGGACAGTTCAAAAAAGCGCATTCATGTTCAACACTACTCCTGCGTGATATAAAACTAGCAAATCCAGGACTACCCTATTCATTGTACTAAGGAGGGGTGGAGGGTTTCAAAATTATAGATGTGAATAGTTTGAAGTCACTTTCAATACCAAGTACTGAAATAGAAGTATCGACAAGTACATAATCACTGATTAGCCTTAACAAGTACACAATTACTTGTTTCCTTCTGGTACTTTGTCAATTCTGGGTTTTGGTGGAATAATACATTTTAACCAGATTTCATGTGTTTATCATTTTTTTAACTTTTGCAGATGAACCATAGAGTTTTTTTGCGTAGAGACTTTGCCCATGCAGGGTTTTCTGCTTTTTAAAATTTATACAGCCCTATTTTTGTGTTTTGTTACTATACAATAAAAATTAGCTATTGAGGTGAACTATGTTGCAGTCACTGTAAATAAACACCTGTGATGGTTTGACAGGTTGGAAGAGTGGCTGAAAAAGGCAACAATGTTAGGTTTCCCAATGGAAGCATGAAAAGTACCACCATAAAATACCTCATAAAATCCAATTGGTACCCTTTTTGTCTGGGT
Organism: Sabellastarte sp. h YS-2021; assembly: GCA_964017235.1. Lineage (NCBI taxonomy): Eukaryota > Metazoa > Annelida > Polychaeta > Sabellida > Sabellidae > Sabellastarte > Sabellastarte sp. h YS-2021. The sequence goes on from OZ024931.1 coordinate 148,647,554, forward strand.
GTCTTCCTGTTGAAGTATTTGGGACATGTGACGATAGTGGATCGTTGCTGCTATTTACTTCTGTTGGGGGCCCCGTTTATTTTATTTGTCTTGGTTGTTTGTTCACTAATTAGCAGTATTTCTGTCTAAACTTCCTGTTTTTAATTAGCTTTTCCTGTTAATTCTCGGCTGAAATTCCCGACTTTTCCAGTTTATTTTGTACTATTTTGTGATATAATTAGGAGTGTAATGCAGAAGATTTCCAGTAATTCCCATTTAGGTCTAAATGGGCCCACATATGTTTCCTCCAGGATGTCAAACAAAGTGGTTCAAAACTGGCTGTCAAAACTGTTTTATTATCCCTGTTTTATCCTGATACAACTCTAGCCTTTTCAGTAGCTACTTTGTCTTGCAGTAAATCATATTAAATAAATTAATTCGAATTTTCCATACTATTTCATCAAATTTTTGTTGTTATTAACCAATTGTTAATTAATATTCCTAGCCTTGCCCCAGGCTCTACGTTTATATTTTATGGTGAAGTCAATACTTCAGTTCATCCTTTCAAAATACATGAAAAGTATTCATTGACTTTGGTGACAGCAACTTGCTCCAAATTAGCCTTTTGGCCCACTTCTGTTAATGCTACTTTTAATTTAATATCCACCTGTCATATCCCCCCTTGTTCAATTGACTATTTTGCTTGGGCTGTGTTTAATTACTACTATATTCTAATCTTCACCCTGCATTTGTGTTGTTTCTACCTAAATGTCATGTCGGGTTGTTGCTTTAGGTTGGTTTTACACGTGTTGAAGTGCCATTTTTTTTAATTTGTTTAATTATTAAAATTTAGTATCCCCTCTTTACATGATGTTAATTGTAAATAATCTTTAAACTTTGGTGTTTTGATATAATAGTCTTGCTTAACTCTCTTATAAATTTAGTTATTCAGGTTCTGGATCTTAACCAAAATTAGCCTTCCTTAAGTCTCTTGTCAATGTTAATTATTTGCTTTCTGATGTAGCTAAATTTAGCGTTTCGTAGTCTCTAAATATTTTAATTCCCCAAATAATCTTTAACTTCATACTTGTATACATTTCTGTGTTACTTTCATAAACTTTAAAACATCTACCCTCTTTTAAAATTTAATAACTTATTAACTGATCTATTTATTGTTACTATTTCTTTCTTGTTGTTAGTATACATTATGAATTTCAATACTTGTGTTTTTACTTTGTTTACTTTAACCAGACTTGTATTAGGATCTGAACTTTGACTTCACTATCTGAAACTTGGTCTTATTGACCTTGTCCCAGCGAGACCTTTACAGAGTTAAGCAGAATCCTGACTGATAACTTACCTGGATTGGACCTCACACTATCATGGTTATATTGCGCCTTATTCATGACAAATGGTTGTATTGTGTCGGTGAATGGTAACATCAACAGCACAATGGTCATATTGGGATCCAGTATAAACACCTGATTGAGAAAGCTTTAGAATTCATGATACTGTAGTCCACAGTTTCACCTGATTAATACACCTTTTAAGTTTGGTCATCTCAGTGAAATGAATCTTAGTACTTTGAAGTTGAAATGAGTAACATCTTGAACTCTTAGTCCTAGAGCACTCAGATCATAATAAGTCATCTTATTCACGTTCACCTACTCTACAGATTAGGTCACAATACCAAGAGCTCAAAACAATTCTATAGTTTGGTCAACCTTAAAATGCATAAGTAAATTCTATAGGCTGATCCACCTCAATAACGACCTGGTGGCAGCATAGGTAAATTGGGATTTTGGTTGGATTTTATAATTCTTGAGATAAGTTAACTGTTAAAACAAGGCAATTTGACAGGTTACCAAGGTTTTTCAGGGTTCAGGTAAAAACCAGGACACGTCCCTTCTCCTGCTCAGGATTAAGTTGTTAAGTGGATTTGGGTTCTTTGAGAACAATCTGAGGGGTCACAGGTTCAAATCTCCACAGTCATTGGGTGAGCAGGGAGGCGGCCTTTGCAGCATACAAACGGGGTCACACCTTTGGGTTGCTTGAGAGCAGGTGTCTCCGGTCTGTAGAGTGCTGGGGTGTCGCGAGCCTCTTTGCCTGACAGGGGCTGTACCCTCTGGTTGTGAGATGTGTGACCCCAGTGGTTCCGGGGCGGGTGGTAGGTGGTAAAACTCACCCCTCTATGTAGGTTTATGGTGGCAAGGGTGGGTCCCAGTCCATAATGCACCCATATAAGATGGATCCCTGTCCACAAGGCTCTCATTCAAGGGGAATCTCTTGCTGGGGTCCCTGTCCATAAGACACCCTTGCAGGGCGGATCTATGGGCCCATGAGAATACAGAGATAGGCCTGGGGGCTCGACCCTCTGTAATGGGTTTACACAGGGGTGGGGGCCAATCCCGCCACAGATATGCTTGCAATACATTCCAACATGTTTGGGTTTATAAACATGATAGTTCAACCCTCTTTGTCTGGAATGACATACTTGACTTGAATTCGTTCAGACCCATCTGACCTGGCATATTACTTTTTGGACTTGTCCCAAGACTGATTCAGATTTTGAGATTTGGAAAGCAAACTTGCAGAAAAAATATCTGTTTGAAATCTTCTTGCCCCCTCTAGACTTCTCAATTTTGCTTCCACACATATAGCTGCTCAAAAATGGTTCCCTGCTTGAAAATCAAATAAAAGTTCAGGATGTGGAACCATCATTTTATATCCAAGGCAGTAGAACATTTTGACGTTTATACAATGAAAATGAACAAGGTTGACAGTTTCATAATCATATACTTATAAACATTTTATAAGAACATTGTTTCTTTTCGTTAGTTTATGATAAAATAATAAAGGTAATAGGTAATAACTCACTTGATAAGTTGATTTTCATATTCCATTTATATCACTTTGCATCTATTTTTACACAACTGAAATGAATTTTATACAATGATGCCAGTTAATGAAAATATGTATCCTTGCTATTCTATACACTGCTTGGAATTTATAACTACTACTGTACTGTATTACTTCCATTTAAAAATATCCCAGAATTATTCTTGTTAATAGATGAGTCATAGACACCAAAGTACAAGTATACAATTATATTAGCGTGAAAAAGCTATCATATAGAAAGCCACTGTTGTTGTGTGATGAAGAAGTATATGTTTAGTCTTACGTAAGTCTCTGTTTGTAGAATCCAATTCAAGTCAAAACCTTAACCAAGTCAAATGCCTCGAGTTAAATGTAAATCACCCTGTGCTACCGACCAAAGGTGGAAATGTTGAAAAATATACACACTTTAGTATTGGTTGTGTCAATCAAAATGCATTTTTTGCCTTCTTTGATTGAAGTCCAATGATCATAATAATAGACTTACAGAATATGGTAGGCTTGAGCTGGGTGTATTATATTGGTTCGAGTTCTTTCCGAGAAGTGAAATCCATTAAAAGCCATTTCCTTTTTCTGCCTTTAGAATTCAGTTTGTTATTCTTTTAAAGGTTTTTGTGCTATGTGTTCAACCTGAAGTTTTAAGCACATTATAGAAGACTGACTGCCTAGTTAAAGTCAACAAGATAAAAATACGATTTTAGTGTGATACACTTTGTTTGTGTGTCTGTTAAACAAATGTTCAATTGACTTAATTTCAATATCCAAATGAACGCGTCTTCAGAGAGGTCCCAAAACTATCAGTTGGTGTTTTACGTCCCTTTGAACAACCAGAGTCATTTTGGGACAGGTTCTCAGCAATGTCACTTGAGTATTACCCACACAGTGGTGACAGCTTCTGATTAGATGCCAAGCTTGTTTACCACTAGGTCTTCGAGGACCTCAACACACACTGTCAAAGAATTTATGTTCTTTGGTCCAGAATGGATTAGACCCTCCCCAGTTGAATCATACCTACCTATTTCAGAATCATTCCCACTATAGCTTCTACCTACCGAACATCGGATCGCCTCCCTGGGTACGACTTGGAACATGTCTAATGTCTTATGATTTATGCCTTACAAACTGGATGGTGTGCCTTAGAATTCGTAGATACGGAGATTAAGCACTTGGACAACTGATTGATTGATAATGTGTTCTTATAAGATATTGTCTATCAACTAGTTAGTCATATATATCAGTTATTGTTATATATTTTACTGAAAGGTTTGACAAACGTTTAATCCCTTGGTTATGAATTATGGTTTTGTGGGAAGAGCTGCAGGGAATAAAAAATGAGTGAAAACCCTGCATTACAGAACAATGGATAAAAACAATACCTAAAAAGTGTGTTTTGAGTGTGCAACAAGTAACTGCACTGTTTTATCTCCACAGTAATTTAGAAGATGGTTTCCTCTGTAAATGTTATACAGATGGCAGATAACACATAAAATCCTGTTCGTTTTTGTAAATACTTTTCTTGTTGCTTCGCCATTATGTAATTTACAGCTTTCCCCAAAACTTACAAAACTCATAAAAACATTTTACTGAAGTTTAATGCAGCAAACTAAAACAAATTATGACGGCATGGGTAAGTACTGACAATTTCCTGTCATAGTAATTTGTCACAACTACAAAGCAAAATTATGAATTTCGCCTATTTCATAAAAATGAAAGCGGAGTAACATATGCACTGGCACAAGTTCAAGTTCTAAATGTAGTTTATATAAGTGATTAGTCAAAACATGCTACCCTTACTGTACTTCTATCTCTGCTAGGTCGAAGTACATTGTCAATTGTCTGACGTTTACCCACATGACTACATTTCCCGCCTCTTTTCTGTGAATGCAGGAGAATTTGAAATAGCCTGTATTCTTCCTTATTCACCAAGATTATTGTAGGCCCTCTCGAAAATTGCAGGATATAGGTGAGATAAAGAATGGGCCTGTAACCAGGTACGGGACAGAGCTCTCAGTTCTGGCACCAGTCCAGAATATTGCATTGTGGATGGTTAATTTCAATATAAAAGTCAGCCTTTGTTTAATATTGGCGCCACATTCGTTTAAAAGTTGAAGAGGGTGCATGTTTTGGAAATGAGCATTGATTTTACAACTTGTTTTAGATTTGTGTTTTTATATTTGCTCAGTTCAAATCAAGATGCCAAAGATTTTCTGTTGTTCCAAATGTCAGGATGAACATGAGTGGCCAGTTAGAAAGGTATATCAGTTGAAGATGGCAGGTAAGTCCTTTTCCAGTGCTAGTGAGGTCGTTGCATCCCCCTCTGCATCAGGTATTAGGGCAGTTTTGGATCATATTTTAAATAAACTGTAACAGACAGGGGGAAAATGGAGTTGATGGACAGGAGGATGCAGCATACCGAGGCTGCACTGGAACAGGGTAACTCACATTAAGTCCACTTCCTTCTACATCTCAAAGCCAACCCGTTACTAGTACTGTTTATAACAATAATGATACGGAAACTAATGTTGATCAGAGCGTTGTAACCTCAATTGAATTTTTGAGGAGCAATGAATGCATACAATGTGAGGTTGAAAAGCACTTGGCAGAGTTACATACCCTTAATGAAATAGCTTCTAAAGGTAGGGTCAAGTCTCAATGTGGGGGACCTGGGGACATTTTTGTTAAAAAAAATCCGTGGATTGTCCTCAAAAATTTCATACTGACAGGCAGTCAGACTAGGCCCACTTATGATCACTTAACCATCACCCAATTGGTATCAGAGTTTGTGAGATGCAGACAGGAAGAAAAATCTGAACAAAGTCGGTCTGCCATGCTTGATTATCTGGGCAATCTGATGGAAGATGCATCAGATCTTTTTGTTGGACTCAGCCAAAGCATGTCATGCTATTTTACTTACAAATATGGAAGCAGATAGGGTGTCACGGGTTGAAACTGACAGAGGTGATCGATTTTGCAGGGCTCATGGCCAGAGATATGTTACTGGAGCACAAACCTCTGCCATGCGCTCGGTCACAAAAAAAAAATTATACACCATAAGTACCATGATCTGCAAGTACTTTCAGGAAGGTACTTGCAGATTTCCTACTCATCACAAAACAGCAGGCCAATTCTATAGGCACGTTTGTGAAAATTTCAATGGTATTCATACGACAAAATATTGCAAGCAAAAAATGGCAACAAAAAAAACTAGGTAGCCACTGCAGCAATGCAGCGGGTAGCCAAAAGGTTAGGGGAATTGTATATAGTGATAGATGGGTGGTACAATTCAGATTTTCATGATGTTCATTTGTTGAATGTTAAAAATGTACAGAAACTAATTTCAGTGTGTAGATTTACTAAACCAAATGTATTGTTTTCTTATGTTGTCAAAAAGACTATCCAATCTGTGATTCGAACCAATGATTCTGTTACCAAAAAGACAAAGGCAAAAATATCTAAGAACATAAGTGTGCAGTGGTATGGTAATGAAGTAACGCAAACAGGTATGCAAGTTGTCCAGAATAAAATGAATAGAAAACCATGTCCTCGTAATTCTAGAGCTCAGCCAAAGGTGAATAATGCACCTAGTGAACTGGATTTTGATAGCATTGATATGTTCTGTCTGTGGAGGACTGTGTTTCAGATAAATGTAATCCTAGTGTTATTGTAGATTTGAAGGGTGACAGTCAATGTCACATCAGTAATACTGTGAGTGTCAAAAACAGAAACAAACTGTGACTAAAGGTAAGAATGCATTCATTTATTCATGGAAGGGGCCATGCTGGATCCGCTTTACAAATCTGAATCAAAAATTCCGGATAATGATGGTCAGAATTGCTTCACAGCAGTACTTATTCCAAAAGAACCTCTGGTTTGCACGGATTTGGCCATGTGTCTCATGGGGGACACTGTAGGCGATAATGTTGATAGTAGTGCATTTTTTCAGTGATAAATGGAATACTACATGTAAGAGTGATCCCTTACGCTTGGCTAGAGGTGCCATAAAAATAAAATTCATATAGCACAGAATAAACAATTCTCAAGCTTTATCCCCATATATGGGTTACAGGGCCGCATATATGTACAAATACTAACACAGGTTTTGATCCAACGTAGATCCCATTAAGTTTTGAAACTAATCTGGATCATCATTTGGATACAACAAAAACTCTGTATTTTCCGATTTAGTTATTATTATGCGCCTTGTGTCTGCACATATCGAGTGCTCTTGTTTTTACTTAAACTTGATTTCAACATGGCACAAATAGAGAAGACTGGTTAATAAAAGCATCAGTTACCCCAATTTCTAATGTAAATTCATGATCCTGCCTATTACAATACAATAGCTGATTATAGCATTTCAATGGGACCCCAAGAAGAACCCCCTCACCTCGAGATAAGGGCTGGGGGTCAGGTCAGCTAAGGGGTTACCAGCATTCAGCAAGTCATTCTCCTGCGAAAAGCCGGCCAGTCTGCTTGAATGGAATTCATTTGTTCACTGGTAATCATTTAAGATTAATAGTCAATCAATCAATCAGTTGCCCAGGTGCTTAATCTCCATATCTGCGGATTCTAAGGGAAAACAACCAAGTTGGTCCAAGTTCAATTCTATGTGAAAGCTGTATTATTTCATTTTGGAATTTATTTTACATGCTAGTATACTTATTAACAAAATGTTAAAATTTTCAGCAGAAGAAACCTGTAAAAATGGTCAATTTCCATAGCACCTAGCCTAAAAGTAAAACAAAACGTTGTGGGGTGATGGAAAGGGGAGATGAGGCCTGGGAGATGTTGTTGTAGGTATGAGCAAATGGCAGAACTGCGCCACAGTCCATGTAACATTATGTTTTTTACCTTGATGCCATTATCAAAAGCCAAGGTTGCTCTCGGCCGGCGGAACGCATAAAACCCACGTCTGAATCCCAAACCACCCCAAAACATCTCTAATTTTGGTGTCAACTATTGGAGAGTGTGAGGGAAGGGGATCTGCAAAAAAGGGTGCTTTGGGAGGGAGATGTCTGGAATCAAGGAGCACTTTCAATGCTGACACACGTTAGATAAGTAGATTGCTCACACAGGTTTCTGTACAAAATGATGATCAGGGCTTTTTTGTAAAGATTTAGTATACTTCAAAAGATGGTGCAGCCCTGGTAGAGCAAATTTGATATCCTGACACAATCAATGATGGTTGGGATAAAGAGAATGTGGGGCAATGTCTGACATTATGAGGAATTCAAAAAAATCCACAAAGGAAAGCAATTCTATACAGCTGAGGGTCTGATGGTTGTGCACAGGCCTCATGGAGTGTACAGATACATCAATCAGAAGGTCCATGGATAACAAGAAACTGATACAAGTCTTTAAATGGGAAAAGGTAGGAGATTTGGTGGATGGTCTGTAAGTGGTATAAGTCATGCTGTGCACACCAAATGAGCAGTACGCATCTGTGGATCTGAAATTATAAATATAAACTAAGGTTAAAATAAGATGTCTCTACTGGATCCCTTACATAATTATGCTGAATCAGTAACAGAAGGTCAGGATTAACAGGCTTATGGGAATATGCTACTGGTGGTCCATCAGTGGTCTACCTTCTGCGTGAATGGAACACATACTGTTGGTCTACCGGAAGTCCACAGATGGCAAACTATTGGAAACTTTATGTGTGTATATCACTGGGTCACTGACATTTTTAATAACAGATGTTACATCTCTGCATTGATATATATTTCTATTTTTCCCACTCTTGTGCCCCAAATTGTTCTAAGGTTTACCACTGGCAGCCCACCAACTATATGAGTGGTGATCAAGGGCCACTGATGGGAATTTTCTAATTTTCACCCGGATTCTAGATCAAATCAATAAAATCATCTGACAATTTTACAGAAAAGTTAACAGAAGTGAAAGTTCCCCAGTAAACAAACCATAAAACATGTACAGGTGAAAACTATGTCATTAAATCAAAACCCTATTAGTTGGGGTTGAGGTGTATCCACCACTAAACTACTCTTGGTCCACTAGCTGCTATATGTATGTGTCGGATAAAATATAAAGTTTCTTAAATTGCATGGAATAATTACACTTCAAGCATATTCCGATCAGTGGCTGAATTACCCCTGAAATATATTCCCATCAGTGGCTGAATTACCCATGCCAATCTTGGCCCAACAAAGTCTTGCCAAACAAAACTCAGGCTGCCAATGTTGGACCAATGGTGGCTTTTTATTCAAGATGGTGGCGAGCAATAATAGGGAATTTTGAGACACTTTATAGAAAATTATTCATTATGGTAAGTCAAGAAATCATATTTCAGTGAGCCCACTAACTATTTAACAATTTTAGACCTAAAAATAACATTCTCATTTTAAATTCACAATAAGAAAAGTTGTTTCTGAACATTATAATTTTTTTTTTGATTATGGAACATATCATCCTAAGATACTGTTCCACAATTGTTTCTGTTTGGTTATGTGACTTATCAGGGATTCCCTTAACTAAAATCCACCCACAATCTGTCAATTATTTGCTTTCTGTAAAACAATGGCCACATAACTCCATACTGCAATCTGATTGGCTGATGCTGTAGTGGTAGTAAAATTTTATGAGTGACTTGCCAATGTAGCATCCGCCGGCCAAAAAGCCATTGGTCCAACAGTGGCTGCCAATGTCAGTCCGATGGATATGCCAATGTTGGGCAACGTTTGCATGCCTGGTCATTGGCCAGTGAGGGTGATCCACCAGTTAGCCTTCTTGTTGGCTACCAACAGTGGACCACTGTCTATCAGCTGGTCACGCCACTAGAGAATCACCATACAAGGCAAACAACAGTGAGCCACCAGTCAACCTTGTTGTTGGCTTCCGAAGGTGGGCCACTGCTGGACCCATAGAAAAGCTTATCATTGGGGACAGTGGGGTACTGATGGATCACCAGTAAACCGCATTGTCGGATGCCAATGATGGACCACTATTTACCAGCTGATCATGCCAATGGCTTGCCACCAGCTACAGCCAATATTGGACTGACTGCTATGCCGCTGCTAGTAGTGGTGGCCCTACAGAATCTTGCCATCTGGGAAAAGAAACCAGGATGAGGTTCCCATCAGGTTGCATTTTTATGGCCATTTGACTGAGTAGTGTATGTGTATCAGTGGTCAAATGGAGGGATATGATGTCACTTTGAGAATTCGTGCTAAATCCATAGAATCCACTATCAACCAAGCCAGAGCTCTTTATGTAAACCACAGGCATTTGCAAACTATTGTGGTACTGATACAATTTTGTAATCAACTGATGTCCGATCTAAACAATCAAAGTTATGGTAGCTGTTCTAACGCATGAAAAGAGGAGGTACATGACCTCGACTGACCATGCTGGCAGCTAGTTATCAACCAACCCTGTTAATTGATCTGCCCAGCATCGCAAAAGAGTAAAAATTTGTACATTTGCGTGTTTTCACCAATAGGGAAACCAGATTGTACTTCCTGTTTCCCTTGATCTTTACCACCATACTGCTAAAACTGTCGTGTAATACATGTCGTATATGTAGTCATTATACTCAGAATGAGATATACAGTCATACACAGATGCTACTCCAATATTGGGTTGAATATAAGCACTATTGTCTGTTTCACTATTCATTACTAGCTGTATGTCATTGTACTGCTACTCAAGCAAGCCTTAGCATTGTTTATATTATATATATCACCCTGGAATACAGGGTCATTATTACATTTATTGTTACAAGAAACAAAATCATCATTACATTTAACAGTTCTCTCAAATATAACAGTCTGTCTTTTTCCAGACGTAACATCATTCCCCCAACCTATTCTTGAGGATGCAGTATCTGTGGTCGACCTAAATCCTACTTGGCGGATGTTGTTTTACTGTCATTTGCCCAGGAAGTTGCCTTGGATTTGAGGACTCCCATTTCTGAAACTTGATGCATAGAACTGTCTGTATTGAGCATGACGGCTCTCATTATGACATGATCCATCATTGTAGAAATGGAATATTCTAACCTTACTGTTACTCTTACACAAGTTGGCTGAACTGTTTAGCACTGCCACATAAGAACCATTGATCCACTTGAGGGCACATTGTGTCACGTCCTACCAGTTGAGTTGGCGCTCCTCCACCTCCATGAGGCCCATGCCACTCATACATCTGGCCAGAATATGGAGACAGCATTCCTTAGTGCCAGATCGACTTGAACTGGTACTTCTTTGAACATTATTGGGTCCTCAATTTGTGTCACATTGTTCAATTGACTGGATGTTGACTGTGCCAATGTGAGGTCGTCACATGCAAGCCTCTTCCCCAATGTTGGAACCCTCATTCAGTCACCTGACAATTTTTTTACAGCTAACAAAATCTATCAGCAAGTTCTGGGACAAAGAGAGATCGAGTGTTGACCAATCAAAAAATCGAAACATGATCACCTGATAAAAAATAGCTCAACAACAAAATTTGGAATCCATCATGTGACCAGAACTACAGCACTCTGATATTTAATAAATATGGTTTTCAGGTTTGGACCTTAAAATTATATCAAAAATACATTCAGTTATTAAGGTTAAACAGACGTTTCATTTTTACCCAAAAAAGCCATGACTTCTTGCTTGCATAACCGACTCTAGAGTTGGTTAGGAGTGCTTAGGATTGGCTCCAGTGGCTCACATTATCAAAACAGAACACAACCTACATATCTGGTTAAAGATAACATCTAACTAAAATGTTAAATGAGAAATTCTGTCCTTTCTGTCCTGCACTCGCCTTAAACCCCTAAAATTGATTTTTTTTTGTTAAAATCAATAATGAGATATACATGACTCATATCCACTAACAAATATTGAATATGACCACAACTTTCTGAAAAATCAGGGACTACCAAATCAAAAATCCAAGATTCTCCCTTGATTTGCTTCTACCACTGTGGGCTATAGGTAAACATGCTCCTCTCGGGACATGTACGACACTTGACCTTGGTTTTATCCTCGGTGCAATCACATACATAGTGGCTCAGAGGACTACTTAAAATAACAGTTATCTGTGATTTGGTCTCATCCCAGTGCCAGGGTAAGGTCCCCAGGGCCATTCATAAAATAGTCACACTGAGACACTATATAGCAGTACCTTGTTACCACACATAAACATATCAAACACTACTTTAGTGAGGTGTTCTGTATAATTATAATTTATTTACAGCTATTTCAAATTTAAAGTAGAGAAAAGTTCATGGCAGCCATATTTAAGTCCTCTTTACAAAATTTAAGCCCACTATCTCCCAGGCTTAAATTTAAGTCCACTGACTTAGCAATTTCATGGACTTAGCTGTTTTGTGAAATCTGCTGAGTCTAAGACCACAGACTTAACATTCTTTTGACAAAATTTAAGACCTAAGCCTTAGATTTAAGTCTAAATCTGGACTTAAGTTCCTTTGTGAAATCAACCCCAGAAGTATGAGAGCCTGGGTTGTCCTTATACATTCAAGATATGTCAAATAGAAGTTTGAGTTATGTAGTGAAAAGGAGATAATGTGCAGAGTATAAAAACAAAAATATAATACAAAGCAAAAGATGATAAACTGTGTGTCAGAATATATTTCATCCAGGTTTGTATTTATTGAAGAAAGCTTAGTCATTATTTAGAGTAATGCATTTTGGTTCAATAGCAAGTGACATCATTCTATAGATTACCAGTCTGTTTCTTGTTTATCCAGAATCTTCTTGTAGAGCCACCAAATGTCCTCTGGCAGCCATTAACATACTCCCAATACTGTAAACTCTCTTAAATCAGCTGGTACTTTTATATTGCCACCTAAATCAACCCCAGCTCTCTGATAAAAATAATTTTTTTATTTCTAGATTAGTTTCACTGTAAGGAATTCGAGTTTTATATACAATACGATGTCTACATATTTACACTTAGATGCATATAGTATTGATATTTTCCACACTTGGTCAATATTTTGCAGCATTTACTGTATTTGAAATAAATCCCCCATTTCTTGTCCATACATATTTATCAATGGACAACCATCAATAGACAAATTGTTGAGAGGATATATACGCCTCCCCCCTGCCAACTTCCTATCCTTCTTTTATTATTTGTCATATGCAAATATCACCCATACACTCGTGTGTCTCCTAATTGAACCAGTACAAATATCTGTTCAACCCACAAATTCCTTGTTCACATAAAATCCTACATGACAAATGTCGTCTGGTAAATTGAGAAAAGGCGCGAAAAGAAATGCTTGAGTGTATATATTAATCAGGAACATTCTCAGTTTGAAGCGCCTCATTAAATCTGACAAGTATGCAACTTCATTGGTTCAGTTGTGTTTATGAGTGATCACAGAAATGACGTGAATTTGCTATTGATCAAGATTAATAACAAATATATGGCTATCATTAGCAAGTTTTCTTATCTCATGTTCATTCCTCTGTTGATATTTGTTGAACAAGTTGTCTCCATTGTTAGACAAGTGGTAGATATATAGATATATGTGTACATATTTGTCTGCAAACAAACAAAATGTCTTCAAATGTATTTGTATAATTATAGTGGGAGCTGCAGCTTTCTGCTTGATATATTTGCTTAAAGTTCACTGTGGATGAGATATATTTTTATGTTCCTTCAATAAGCTGGGATTTTGAAGGATATTTAATGTACGAAGAAAGTATTTTAGCAAGCAGACATTTTAAAATTTAACAAAAAGTTCAAGACGGAAATGACGTCAGTAACAGATTAAATTGCTGGATACACAAATCACAAAATCTCTCTCCATAAAATTCCTGGTAAGTAATTTTCAGAAACAATTTATTTTAGTGTGTATGGCAATTGAGGTATTTATGTACAGTAGGATAATATATCCGAAATGACATATAAGGAACTATATTATATTCTTTATCTTCTCTACTGATGTTTTTTTCCTGTGTTGAATGGGAGAAATGTTTGATTTATTATCCAACGTTTTGCTTAAATAATTAGGAAAAAAAAGTCAATATTTAAAAATGCAAAAAGAAGTTTGAAAGGTATCCATACTGAATGGCACCAGAGTATTTAAAAACTTCAAAGGAGGTCCTCAGCGACCTAGTGGGTTAACAAGTTTGGCATCTACCAGACTGCCACCTCGGTGTGAGTTTGACCCCCCCCCCCCCCCCCCCCCAGTGTTAATACTGAAGATCTGTCCAAATATGACGCTAGTTGTACAGCATGTAAATACACCACCTTTGATTTTTAAAAACTTCAACTTTTAACCAGATATTTCTCCGCCAATTTTGTATGTATTTCAATGCAACACAAAGGAACAGAAACTTTGTAAAAGTATCTTTCTAATAATGTATATAACATATGTGTAGGTTAGATTATAGATGAAATATTTGTGAAGAAGTTGGCACTTGTAACACTAATTATCTATGCCGGGGAACAAAGAAATTTGTATATTTTACGTCATATACATTTTGTTGTAGATAGTAAGTATTTTTCTATTTACTTTTTGTAGCTATCTTTAAATAATTCCACAAATTTAGCATAATACTTAATCTTTGCACTACCAGGCGAGACAACTTAATCATTTTGAAATACACAAAACCATGAGCCGTAAACCTGTTGCCGTATTCACTAAACCTCCTATATTTTTAAAGTCCCTTTATTAAAGGAAGGTGAAAAATCTCCTTTGGTAAGGTGACCTTTAAAATGCTATTCACTAAACCTCCTTTATAGTTTCCTTACCAAAGGAGACCTTAAATAAAGGGCCCTTTATTAAAGGAGTGCATTCAGTCATCTGATTGGTTAAAACGTTTGTTCATAAAGGCCCCTTTATCTTTCCCTTACTTTTGTATTTTCTTCTTTCCATATTTATTATTTGTTTAAGATTAGTGTTGTGATGTGTTTTTTATTGCAGTTTAAGATGATATTTCATATTTTAAGAAATAAATATCTAACTTTTACAGAATTTTGTATTGATACCACATTTTATTATCTACTGTAGGCAAATACTATTTGACCCATATAGAGTGACATACAGAGGGGGATATATTTTATTTATATATCATAAGACAGGTTGTATTATAGCACTTCTGCGCATGTTTGTTACATTAAAATTCATGCAGAAATGACTGAGATATTGCAGGTTAAAGATTGCAGTCTTTATATTCACTGGTGGCCATGCTTTTTGACATGCTTTTTTCACATCCTCTCATTAAATATTCATACAATTTAACCCATAAATCGTACAAAATGGTCGATAATAAAAGTAAAACATCCTGCATCAGACATAAACAGAAAAATATATATCACTCATGAAGATAAACAATATTTTATTCATTCGGGAAGTTTTCCTATTGTGGTAATAGCCACTTTTCACACAGATAATGTGCCACACACATCAAATACATTGGGTTTGACGAAATGTCAACTGAATATCCCAAAAGTTTCAAAGAATGACCTATGGTGATATAAATGATGTAGTATGGACAAAAAAAAGGTGCAAATGTCATAACATTTCACCAATTACCTCATTTTTTACTAAAAAAGTCAAACAACCAAAACTCCCTTTATCATAAAGGTAGTCATACACTTACCTAGAAAGTTAAGGGAAAAAAACAAGGATTCCTCAGCAAAGGAAGGTTAGTGAATATCAAAATTCAAGATTCCCTTGAAAGTTAAGGATTTCCTAGATTTTTAAGGTTTCCTTGAAAGTCAAGAAAAGAAAGTTAGGCTCCTTTGTTTGAGGGAAGTTTAATGAATACATAAACAAAAGAAGGGGCAAGAAATAAAGGAAATCCTTACTTTTTAAGGGTTCCTTGGAATAAAGCAGGTTTAGTGAATACGGGCCCAGATATGCTAGGGAAGAAAGAAATGCTCAAGGTGGAAAAATCGTGCCAAGGACATGGGTTTTAAGCCTTATTCTTGAACATTTAACGGTGTTTATACTGTTCTGTGTGGTTGTATCAACAGAGATCTGAATTTTTCTTTGCAACCTTGTCCTTACTCCGTATTGCTCTGTCAATGGACGTTGTATGTCAGTGGTGCCTATTTAAAAACCAGCCGCATTGTATAGTCATATGGCACCCACATTGATGATGTGAACATGTTAGTTTAGTACATGAGGGCCTGTGAGAGGCTTTTTGAAACATTTTGCAAAAAGCCAACGTGTGCTGGAAATTAAGCCAATGTTGTATCAAAGACGCTTACCCAAATGCTAATCCAGACTTACGGACACTACTAAAGGTCAAATGCATTGAGCTGCAAATGAGCCGGGATGAGTTAAATATATTTGCCTCATATGTGGCTTATGATGCCAGTGGGGAAAGGTAGCCCTAGCCTTGCTAAATTTATATGATATCTTTTTAAACATGCACACAGATATCCAGTTTTAATAGAACACTCAAACATGTTATGAGATATAAGCTTATCATACAGTCTATGTCTATGTTACACTCTCGCCTCTCACCTCTGAGGCCAGGGTTTGATTCCCGGCACATCCTCAAGTGGGAAAGCTGGTTGTTGCTTGCCATTGGTCAGCAGTTTACAGTACAGAACCCTGACGAACTGTATGTACTGGTTTCCTCTGCTCTTCTAACTACCCGTGATATGACCTGTACAGTGTTGAAAGCAACGTAAAACCCCAAATAAATAAATAAATCTTAGTTGTATGTTAATGTAAAAGACAGTACATGTGTGAATACATTATATAAACTGAAACTTCATTTTCTGAACTGAAATTTTTTTTCCAAACAGCAAGGCTACTGCTCACTACTATAACTTGGCAAAACTTGGACACAAATGACATAGAGTACTGTTCACTGAAATATGCATTGGCAGAAGCATTTTTGTACTTCACTTACACATAAATAAGTTTAAGTTTTTTACAGTCTTTTTTAAGGGGCAATAATATGATTTCAACCCCCTCTTATCCAAGCTTGGCAAAAATCTCAGAGTTTACAAATGGAAATTCCTGAAATCAAGTCATTTATGTCACTTGTCATCATCACTTTAGCCTCCTTTCTCCAAAAATGCAAGAGTATTGCAGATGACAACCAACGGTTGACCACTATTTGCTTCTCTGTTGGGTGCAAAATTAAGGTTTGTGTCAAGTTATAGTCGGCAGAAGAAGCACTTTGGATATCAAGATTTTGCTCACTGCAAATATCAGGAGCACTGAAAAAGCTTGTTGTTGAAACTGCTTGCAATTTCATGATGTGATCTCAGTTGTTGACAGGAATGTAAAAGAAGCCCTTAAACTTTGACCTTTTAATATTGTGAACAAAATTGGTTGGAATTTGTAACTGATTCAATGTTTTATGATAAGGCACGTCCATACATACCCATTCGGGTCTCGTCTTTAAAGTGATTGCAAACATATTTAACCGCCTTTATCTCATATTTACAGGAAATATCGCTGTGTTTTTTTTCAATATTTAAAACTAATGTGACATATTTGAAAAACATTGCTGCTTTTTGCACAACTGTAGCTAAAGCCTCTCTTACATCCCATCTTACGTGCACGCACGTCCTGGTTACAGAGAAAATTTGGCCGATTTGCAAGGGACACTTAAGGTACACGTGAGATTTTATAACAGATTTTTGAAGTTGCAGACTCATCACAATGGAAAATGGCATGCACATTATTCTCTGCTTGCTCGCAGCATGGCTACAAATGCATCCATATCTCAAGGGTAACTTAAGGGAGACTTAGGCATGTGCATTCTCCTTACTAGTGTTGTAGGTTCTCCCCATTTACTTACATTGTTTTACAGTGTTACATGTGCTGTAAGATACACTCACGTGTACCTTGCATGTATATAAACCCACTGTACGACCTGTAGCTAGTCGCAATCTGTTCTTCGATCTTCAAGTAGTGACACTCTTGTTGGGAAAATATACTTTGTTTGCACGTTCAAATCTCTGCTACCCCACTACCAGGCTATGTTCATATTTTTCAACAATATTTGCAGCACACTTACGTGTGTATACACGTACGATGGGATGTAAGAGAAGCTTTAAGTGTCCCTTGCAAATTAGGCGATTTTTCTCTGCAACCAGGACATACATGCTCGTACAATGGGATATAAGAGAGACTTAACATACAGAAAATGGACAAGCAGACAAACAGTTATGAAAGTAATGCCACCTTTGATGGAAGCAATTTAGTTTATTCATAAATATCATGTTCATTATAACTTTCTCATGTAGATCTGACAGACTGAAACCTGAAAACAAAATTACTGAGTAATTTAAGAATATTTATACCAAACAGTTAGAATCATAATGCACTCATACACTACACTCCATAGCTACTTATTCACATTCTAATCTCAACTGGTGGCATGCATTACTGCTCCATGTTATACCTCGACAGCTTTAGCACAAAATGGTTATTTACACTTGTTTTAAATAAAAATAGCATAATCGTATAACATTACTGTTCCTTGTTATACCTCGACAGCTTTAACACAAAGTAGTTATTTACACTTGTTTTAAATAAAAAAAGGGATTTCTCTTGATAGGAATATGCAAGTTACAAGTAAAATTGAGATAAGGAAGAACATAGAAATAAGTCTTTCAGCAGTTTTTGTCAGGACAATACTGTAATTTCAACAAGACATCAGCACCACAAAATTGACACAAAAAGCTTACAAATGATAATTTTTAGTGTCACTGATTCTGATTGGCTAGAATTTAAATTCATTGTTCAGTTGATTTTCGAGCCAGTTAAGGACGTGTGGCAAAATTAGCAAGGAGCATGTTTAATATCTGATCTTATTTACAGACAATGTTATTAAGAGGAAAAGCAAACGATTGATATGAAAACAGTTTCACCTAAGTCTAAGGACACTCAACTATCTATCACCATTTAGATATACCAATTTGGAAATGTGAAAAAAAACCCTAAGGTATGTCATTTTATCTTTTGTTTTTATTTTTTTTTCACCAGAATGGATTTTCAAGCCAATGCACTAAATCACTCATTAACTGTGTATTGGTGAAAAAATTACACACTAGCATACATATGTATATTTGTAGAATGGTATTCTTTAAACTTTATGAAAGAACAGCCATTTTGTGGGAAATATTCTGAGGATAAAAGAATTCCAATTCCTCGGAAGTTCTAATGTTCTATAATCAAATTAATGACAAATTTGACACAATTGTAGAGAAAATAATAGGTAATATTTGACAAATTTGACACAGTTGTAGAGAAAATAATAGGTAATATTGCTATATTAGTTATAAAGGAACAGGAATGTTTTTCTTAACCTTAGGTTTAGTGTGAACACAGTACGAATACTAACAGTTAAAATATTAGCGAATATGAAAAAAAACGTTTTTTGGTATACATGTGTAAATCCATCAGAGACAAGAGTAATGTTCTAGAATTTATGAAAGTCTGACAATAACAACAGATTCCTTGTCGGATACATCCAATACCTGGCCTAGACATCAGTCACCCACCAAAGTACTGATAGATTGATGACAAAAAAGTTAGAGCTTAAAACATCCACCAGTGGAAATTAATTGGTCCCTCCCCGATGTACCTATATTTAGAAAATCATCCTTTAAGTCTGAGACTACGTCACATTGTGTTACTTCTTTGCTTTTGGATCCATCCGCCGAGGTCCTGAGTAGCCCAATGGGTTAGATGATTTGGCATTTAATCACAGGCTGTCACCTCTGTGTGGGTTAGACTAATTCATTATAATACTATACAATGAATTTTAAATTGTTTCTACTCCTGCTATAGTTAGGCTTCCAAACCGCCTTGTTTGCTTTCAGGATCGGTTAGCACTCTGTTTATTTATTTCTTTTTTATTTATTTGGGTTTTTACGTTGCTTTCAACACTGCACAGGTCATATTACGACGGGTAGTTTTGAGGGCAGAGGAAACCAGTACATACAGTTGGTCAGGGTTCTGTACTGTAAACTGCTGACCATCGGTAAGAAACTACCAACTTTCCCACATAAGGTCTGGGGTTTGAAATGCCGACTTTAGAGGTGGGAGGCGATTGTTTTACCACTGAACCACTGAGGCCCCGTCAATTACCACTGTAGAGTTTGTGAAGTTTTATTAGTTTGACACATACAACCCAAAGCATTATAGAAAGTAAGACTAAGGCAATGTCATAAAAACTTCTTTAAATACACCAAGGGGTAATTAATTTATTATTTAGTATTTTTGACAATTTTTCTCTACCAATTATATTTCTTATTTCCAGATTAAGTGAGCATGATGCTTATTTAATAGTCATCATGTTTGTTTACAGAATTTAAACTGAAATTCTAATGTGAATGAAAATATGGCTTAGGTCAGAGTCACGCTTCTTCGGCACGAAAGACATTTTATTTTGATCCAGTTAAACAGAACAGATATGTGGTGAAATATCTTGCAGGCTAAAATTTCCATGCATATAGTAAATATCATTATTAATGCATTTGTGTCTAATTAGACCTCTTGAACGGCACACCTGAACATACTTGTAGATAATTAAGACTGCATAAAGTTGAATATGGGTATTAGCTTCTAGTATAAGATATTTAAGATATATTTTTCGACACGTAGTTACCTTTAATAAGTGGATATGTGTTTGTTACTTTGAAGTCTTTTGAAGTATGATTGTCAGTTGGTTTGTATATTTGTATGTTTGGTTGTTTGCTAGTGCATTCTAGGTCACAATATTTTAGCTAGGATTCTCATTTTTCTTATATAACATTGTGATTGGTCAGAATAGAGTAAGACCGAATTTCAACAAAATCGGTAGCATTTACAAATCGGTTGCATTCACAAATATGCCGCAATATCTCAAAGTCGGCAAATCAGATGAGTGGATTTATTTTTATTTTTGTTTACAAATTAACTCAATAAGATATGGATGATTTTTTATGAAACCTTCAGAAAATATCGACAATGGTACCAGGAACAGATAATTCCATTTTGCTGGTGATCTGGATCAACCTCTGGATAGAGGAAGTTTTTAATGGAACTTTTATCATTGCACTCACAAGAAATATTTGAGGTTTTAGGCTTTGGTCTTATGGTCTCTCAGTGCCCTTGTTAAATTTTACATTTCTTTCTTAAAATGGCCCAGTTTGCATTGTAATGGAAATTTTACAAGATGGATCATTTAAAAATTTGGATTTTACATCTCGTTCAACAACCAGGGTTATATTGGGACAGATCCTAGTATTTGCCACTTGGGGGAGTCCAACTCACACAGAGGTGACAGCCTGTGATGAAATGCTAAACTTGTTAATCCACTAGGCCATTGAGGACCCCGTAACAGATGGAGGAAACCACTACAAATTGGTTATTTACCATTTTCTCAAAGTAAACTAAGAACATTTTTAAATAGCATGTTCAAACCTTTCTCTTCCTATGTTATATTTTTAGTGATTTAGTCATTACATGCACTTTCATTCTTACCAAATACAACAAATTAACGTTGAGGATTATAAATTTAAGTCAACCCGTTTCTTTGCCAAACAATGATAACTTCTAGTAAACTTAGTCATGGTAACGGATTGTCAGATCCCAGTGTCCCTACCCACATATTATTGGCATTATCCTCCGTTTTTACTGGAATATCCAGATGATTTTAAAATTTGTGTTTGCGGGGATCGGGGGAAGGGGGGGGGGGGGGGGGGTCAGCTGCCTGCCGATCCTCTTAAAAGAGTGTGAATCTGTAAAACATTGGGATATACCATAAAAATCTGCTTCTCTGACAAACTTCACGACAAACTTGTTAGCACACAAATCACTGTCAAAGCAAAAATATTTTGTTATACTTTTTAACCAAACAATGGGACAAAAAGGTCTAGACTTACGTCTCTTAGTATTTTGAGTCAAATATTCTACTGTTAAATCATTTCTTTAACAAATTTATTAATTTGTATAATGGGATTTTTAGGCTTTCAATTTGTGACTATCAGTACAAGGTACATCAACATGTATATTGAAATCACCACATATGAAGTAATTGCAATCAACAGAAGACAGAAAACAAACAAAGGACATAAATTCATCTAAAAAAGTGGAAGAACACGGCCCAGGAGGGCGGTAGATAGAGGCTAGGAGCAAAGTTTGCCACGAAACTGAGACTGATATGACCATATTTTCAAAGGAGCTATAATTAGGGGTATCCACCTTGCGATATTTGTATGAA
The DNA here is from genome assembly GCA_964017235.1 of Sabellastarte sp. h YS-2021. Taxonomy (NCBI): domain Eukaryota; kingdom Metazoa; phylum Annelida; class Polychaeta; order Sabellida; family Sabellidae; genus Sabellastarte; species Sabellastarte sp. h YS-2021. Next base: position 148,669,594 of record OZ024931.1, read on the forward strand.
TCATGAATGTAAAAACCAACATCACCACCAATACCTGATGAACGTGGCCTATGTATCAAAGAGAACCCATCCAGGGTGAGTGAACGAAGGAAACTATCTGAATCAGTAGTACAAATATGAGTTTCAGCAAGACAGAGGAAATCAAAGGTGTGAGATGCTATTGTGTCAGCAAGGAGAGGGGCCTTATTCTGGATTGACCTTGCACTTACTAGGCCAAGCATAACCAGTCCAGGATTCACGGCAATATCACCGCACATGAAAATCAATAGCATAAGCCCACTCTGTTTTAAATATTAAAATAAAACCTAAAAACAACAGCTTAAAAATCACAAAAGTACTGTATATTGGCCATAAGATGTTATTATTTATAACTATTTTTAAAAAAAAGGATGCACTTTTCCGTAGTGCGTACAGATTGAATTCGATTGGACAAAGCCCACTACCCACCAGTCTAACAGCTTAAAGCTGAGACTGAAACCATTGGTGAAATCCATCAAGTGTAAGCCCATGGAAATATAAAAATATGAACCTTGAGCCTGATACCAGGCTACGATCTTTTTTGGTGAAATCAGCCCCAGATGTTATAAGTACCGCATATAACACCAAATCCTGATCACATTGGTTATGTAATCAGGGTGTAATTCTCACTTGGAAATGTTCTTCAACATCTTGAATATATTTGATGACCATCTATAGTCAGGTTTATGGGATTAGGTTTCCAACCTCCACCATTGTAAGAACCCTAGCAAACTATATGTACTGGTTTCCTCTGCCCTTCAAACTACCCGTCGTGATATGACCTGTACAGTGTTGAAAGCGACGTAAAACCCCAAATAAACAAAAATAAACAAAAATCCACCATTGTAAAGATTGGTTGTACATCTGACAAATTATCCTCCTGAAGGAGTAACTGCTGCATCTGTAAGCAAACTAGTTGCAATTGCACAAGACACATATTTCCATTTACACCTACATTACTGCTTATCTGGTGTACCTCATTCAACTGGAATGGATCAAAGATTGCATGGCATTTATCCAGAGAAGTCTGAACTCACCATAATCCACGTGTCTGTTCTGTCACGTGTATATCTTTAGCCTTTGTAAGACAACCTTTGGTTGTTAAGCAAACTAACTGATGTTAGTATGTCATTGAATGCTTGCAGTAGCCTCCGTTTTGGGGTTGTACCCACGCCAGAAGTCAACAGTGCTTGATCAATTCAACAAACAACCCACAGTCCTTTGTCAACAAGTCTCTTCTGTAGGTTATAAGGTAATAGATAATTATGTCTAAACTTTACCAATGAGTTTGTAATGGAGAGAAAAAAATACTTGTTGAGCTTATTTTTCTCCTTAAAATATATTGACTGTTCCTTGCCTCTTTATATTGTGCAACATGATTACAAAACTATTATTTTCACTCAAAAAATTGAATTTATCTTAATAAGAATATATACTAACGCACACACACACAAGCAGACAAACATAATAAACAATAATAAACCAAAGGTTTTCACATGTTCAACCGATCTGATTTTATATGTTCCTATAGAAGCTTTCTTAAAATTGAAGAAAAAACGGTGAAATCATTTTCAAAATTGGAACCAAAATAAATGTATTTCCGTTCATTTAAGCTGGAGCTTTACACTTCATACTGACTACAGATAACAGTCCAACCAAAGTTGTAGATTTTTTATATCAAAATGATTCAGTATAGGTTAGCATTGAATTAATTTCCATGTATACAGACAAGCCCTGATATACCAATGCCAAGATTAATTGTTAGTTTATTTGTTTGTTTGTTAGCACATTCTATGTCACAGTTTTACAGCTATATTTCTAATTTTTTTCCTATAACTTTATCATTGATCAGAATAAAGCAAGGCCAAATTTGGGCCCAATCGGTTCAATTTGACTTCACTTTTAATATACCCGGCCATAAATTATTGAAAATTTACGAATGTTTCAATTACATTCAGTTAGTTTTTTTATTGTCATTGCAACATATGAGCTTTACCAACAACCTTGTGTTAACTTAGAACAATTATACCAGCAATATATTAATTCCTATATCTTTTAGGTAAACAAACATGGAAGTTTACACAAGAATATGCTCTGATTGTACAGGTTATTAAGTAGACTTAAAATTAAAAAAAATGAACTAAGTAACCTTCCTAGGAAAATTTAAAGCAGACATAAGGTGATAAATGGGTGCCTTGAATTGGCACATGGCCAATTTCAAGTATTAATATATATCTCATAATAAGTCATTAGCCCTGAATAGTCTACATTTGAGTTAATTTTGTGTCTATATCTCACCTAGTACATCCTTCAAACTTTTCCGACAAGGCTCCAACATGCACCCACATTATCAGACAGGTCTCCAAACACCAAGACAACACTCGTTTAAAATTCATTAAGCCATCTCACAGCCTTGGATTACAAGCCAGAGGAGCTGGGCACTAATGAAAAATTGATCTCTATTTAAAGTATGTGGTCACAACAAAAACTCAAGATTAACCATGCACTCACAAATGAATAGCATAGAGAAATCGGAGAAGTATGAGAACACCATTATTCACCCACCAATTATCTTGACTTGCACATACAAAAAGTCCTATTTTAAGCTCAACTGCCCCGGGGGTTCCTTCTATTCAATCCATTATGCCTAGCTATATCTATATATCCCTATGCAAGCTACTGTCCCCATAATGTTTATACTATTACAAAGCATACCTTTGTTGATTTATCCAATCATTTCAGTATTCAACACAACCATGCAAATGGAAAACTGATATGATTAATATATGTGGTTTGTGCTTCTTAGGTCTATAGTTTGATGTTGCTACAATAAAGTTTATCAAGGTCGACAAGATCGTGGGGGCTAAAATGGTTGCTTAAAACTTATGTTTTTATTTGCATAAATTTAAATAAAAAATCAATAATATTTTCTTGTTTTGTCACAATGGAATAAGTAATTATTGTCATTTCAAGAATAACAGAATGTAACACTAATATTGGTGAAACATTTACAAAAATAGAGGTGCAAAAATATCAGAATAGAAAAGCAAAAACATCAGAATAGAAAAGCAAAAACATCAGAACAGAAAAGCAAAAATATCAGAATAGAAAAGCAAAAACATCAGAATAGAAAAGCAAAAATATCAGAATAGAAAAGCAAGAACATGGATCCAAAAAAGAAAACAAAGGAGTACCTGATAAGACATAAACTGCCATCCATGGGAAATGCTGGAAAAAATACAAAGAAATTCCTTTGAGAAGGATGGAGCCAATGGTAAACCCCATCTTTTAAAATATGAGCTTGATCCATTGTGTAGTCTTCAAGCTAAGTACCAATGCAAACAGACTGACAAACAGATGTAATTACAGTACCCTCACTCCTATTCAGACTGCCACCTTTTAGAAGTGTTTTGCAATTGTTTTCAACTTTTTAAAACCGTCAACAGTGACTCCTTCTAATGAATCTGAAAACCAGGGCCTGTATTCACGAAAGGTCTTAGACTTAGCCAGGTCTTAGGCTTAAATCCAGTCTTAAAGTTAAGACTTTTGTCTCAGCTAAGTTTCGTCTTAAAACTGTATTCACAAAGGATGACTTAGCTAAGTCCAAAATTATCAAATAACCACAGTGGTTTTCTGTATCATGTGACTTTTCTTTTCTATTCAAACTATACTATTGGTGACATACTGTATAAGTGTTTTTTTCGCGGGTACTTAAGTTCGCGAATGTACACTGTAGGCCTGGTTCGCAAGAATTTATTTTCGCGGTGAAATATATTCAATTATCGCCCAAACTAACAACATGTTCAAATTAAAATATTACGCAGACTTCTGCTGGTTTGATTGGAAATGCATAGTTAACGTCTTTTCTTTTATACACGTTGTCAGTGTGTGAACCTACTCTGGGAGATTATAAATTTACGAAACCCAATCGAACACACTTTCATTGATCGGCGCATTATCAAAGAAGTTGTGTAGCGGGGTCATGTAATTGAATTAATCCCTCCCTATTGGTGATAAAGATCAAAGAAGTTAGGCGTTTCTGTGAATGGTACAATCTTGTATTACCGCTCGCGCTAGACTGGTTCTACTGAATATAAATATTGGCTAGAAGTTATTTTCGCGTTTTGTAGTCACTCGCGAATATAGCGAAAATTAATTCCACGCGAAAATAACCACTTATACAGTATATCCTTCATTTCATGCATTTTATCTAAGGAAAAGTGCTGTTTTGAAATGGAAAACCTTGTTACCACATATAAACTTTCCAAAGACTGCTTTAATGAGGTGTTCTGTATAATTATACTTTATTTACAGCCATTTCAAATTTCAAGTGGAGTTTATGACGGCCATATTCAAGTCCTCTTTACAAAATTTAAGCCCACTACCAACCAGACTTAAAGTTGAGCCCTTGGCTAAGCCTAAGACCCGTCTTAAATTCTTTGTGAATACCACTAAGCCTAAGACGAAAGTTTTAGAAGTTTTGGGGCAGAAACTTGAGACAAAAGTCTCCACTTTAAGCCTAAGCCCTGGCTAAGACCTTTCATGAATACGGGCCCAATACAGTAACAGGGGATCTAATGTAGTCTTGGACTAAGTAAAAGTTCTCAAAAAAAGGCAGCATTGGTGTATCTGATCGGAAAAGTATGAATGATTTCACAAGTGCAATGTCCTCTTGCATTCCAGATCTGTTGAAAAAACTTTTCCACCTAATTGGTATGCTATTGAACTTCACTTGTATAATATGCTTTGTCATCAGGGGATTAATATTTTCAATAAAGAAACGTCAACCATTTCCAAGTTCTTATTCAGTGTTGTCCTACTGAATTGTACCGGCTGAGTGCTCTATTTCTTTATAAACTAGCTCACAAGATACCATTTAACAAAGAAAATTAACACCATTACATAATATTGGCCTGTCAGACCACTTAATATGGCTTTGCTTAGTTATTTGGTCCTATCCCAAGAGGGAGGCTAAAGAACCTTGGGGATGTTGATAAATGGTCATCCACCATTTTTTTCTGTGGCGCTGACCTGTGCTTATTTACCTAGAAATTTGACTTCAATTAAAATTAGAATTTCTGATTCTTTCAGTTTGAGGAAAGTCAGTCATCGCATAACCCAGTTTTACTACAGCCAGGTTAACATGTAACTATCCAACATTGTTGTACCATGCATAACATACTGATTGTATGACTTTTTTTTCCATTCAAGAAGGTTGGGAGCTTATCAGTGAGCAATTATACACACTAATTCTAATTTTTAAGACATGTTTGAAAACCGTTGTCGATTGCACGGGCAAGGGTAACTCTGTCTGAAAACATATCATTTTATTTGGACTGGATGTTTAAAATGATTAAGCTATGAAAACTATATTTAAGTATTAATATTATTATTTTTAAGGGGGAGGGGGGTCTTATTGTCACATTGAAATTATTCTGTCAAATTCTGTCTGGTTGAAATGGTACAAATTTATCAATAGAGCTCACGTTTCAGACAGCCTGACAACTGCATCATCAGCAGTACTTTGAAGTTCAACAAAATATATTTACTCTGGTAAAATAAAGGTCATCAATATCAATGAACTCAATATCCACTTGATTTGTGTAGGTTTTGGTCTGTGGTGTGGATTAGTTGCACCTGTTTGTTAATAGTAATTTGTAAAAATTTAGATAAAAAATAGAAAAAAAAAATGTAGTTTTGAATCTGTATAGAACTGGTCGATCAATGTCTTAATTCGGTGCCAATTTCCGATTCGTATTCTCTGATTCATTACAATGTGAAGCAAGTATTCCTTAAGTAGACAAACAACCTCTCAACTACCATGCATCCACTCAATCATTCAGCCAAAGCACATATACATTACATATCCGGTACCAGATCCAGAGGCTATTTATTCTATATATTTTAGAATGATTAGATTAAAGAGGGCTGAATATCGTGAGAGTTTGTGTACACTCCCTTCCAAAAAGATTGTGACTCTTCCAACATGGTTTGAAGAATATATTTTCTCTAGATATGTCAGCTATTTACTTACATGGAGTTTCAACACACTCGAATCCCACCTCTGAGGTTGGCGTTTTGAAACCCCGGACATTATGTTTGAAAGTTTGTAGTTGCTTACCGATGGTCCTCAGTTTACAGTACAGAACCATGACAAACTGTATGTACTGGTTTCCTTTGCCTACAAAACTACCCGTCATGATATAACCTGTACAGTGTTGAAAGCGACATAAAACCCCAAAATAAACTGTCACTAAATACTAAAGTAAAACTTTTCCTTATGATACTTTCTGTAGATATTTTCTTTCTTACTGATGACCTCATCTTAATGGCTGTAAAAAAAGACCCCGCACGTGGATAGGACATGCTGAAGATTTAGCCATCCCGTATTTCTACTCTATCCCTGCTTTTACCCCTTTAGCGTGAGAGGACATAACTGGGATTAATTTCAAACAACAGATAGATCCTGTCACCGATCCAGAGGATACAACTTTGCTTAGCATTGCTAACACATAATAATCTTTTGACTTTGAGCATTAAAGGACTGAAAGCTGTTGATTTCAGTAACAACTGAAAGAAGTTAGTGAGCAATTTGAAGAACGCAGTACTTTTCACAAACTTTAATTTATGGCTTGTGGAATTTATTTTTGGATTTTATGTTTGTTAAAACTTGTGATGATTTGTAAATGCATAACACAAGTGTGGCAATGTGGTAGACATGTGGGGTTTCAGAACTGAAGGTTTGCAATTCGATCCCATCTCATGGAAAATTTACCTCTGAACAAAATACTATACTCACTAGTGTGCCACTTTACCCAGGCATAAAATAGGTACAAAATAGGTTACAAACACATGTTATTAAGCATGGGTCAATAGGCCCTAAGAATGACCTTCACTTTTGCTAAAAAATAATGGTACACAAGAACACTTGGAGAGTGCACACCTCCGCCATGTATGATTTTTTTAAAAAGAGCTCAATAATATGTACTGTAATATCCCCATGAATATCTGTTCTGTTAACACTGGGGGCTTATGGGGATTCCCCTTTTGCTCAGCTGGTTAAGAGCTAGACTTGTGCTTATTTCTGTGTCTAGTCAGAATGCCGTGGGATCGACTCCCAGCAGAACCAATCAATAATTTCTCTCCATGCAGTGCAGTATGTAGGAAAATCCGGACCTTTGATTTTTGTGTATCCAGGCGGTGATCTGGATCTCTCTCAAAATTACATTGGATCTAAGCTGTACAAAGACCCATCTTCTATTTTTTTTCATGGAGGAAAATTAGTATTAGCTTAATCCTGCTAACAAACTGACATATAAATAATCATCAATTATTACATCCTCGGTGGAAATAATTAAACATGAATTTGGTTGTAATACTTAGGTCAGAACTTTACCTGACTTACTTGTCTTTTTTACACAGTCCCTTTCTGGGTGACACCCTTGTCCTTATGCATTCCAAATGAGAACTCATATTGGGGTGGTGTATGTTGAAGAATGGGCTGTTTAGTATCTCTATCCCCTTCTTCACCCTTCTGGCATGTATATTTCAATTCAGCTTCTGAGAATACCTGAAGGGGCATTTTAAGCATTTCATAATAATGCTGAATCACCCAATATGTTCTACCCAAAAGCAAATCTCACCACATGTTTCACAGTTCAAATATGTGCTGGACAAATCTACAACCTGAAAGGTAGACGAGCCCAATAGGCTGAAGCTCATGACCCCAGCACAGACCTGTTTGAGCTGTTTATTAAAGAATGCATTTTTGAAAAAAAATGATATGTCAGTATGAATGAGTATTGAAGGGGAAACTAGAGTTACATATTGATATGAAAAGTTCACACTAATATATTCCAATTTTGTAAAGACAACATTTTTGGAGACTATAGTTTCCATTCTTATTGATTTGTCCCCCACTGCAGTGAGTGTACCTATATAAAACAAACTGGTTATTTATCTGTGTCTATGGAAAAGCATTAAAGCCACTACATAACATTTTTTTTCACTTTTATAAAAGACTCGAGTCTTTTTAAGCATGAATTCTCTGAGACTCACCCTTCTAGCGTTAGCTTTTAAGCCCGAGCTCTTGCGAGGCTCGAGCTTCTAGAGATCACTTTTTCCTTTTTTTTCATGTCTTTATTTTTTTTTCGTCTACAGACTTTCATGAATTGGGGTCATAGCAGGATGAGTACCTATCTTTTCACTGAAGTTAAGCAGCAATGGGTTAGGTTAGTACTAGGATGGGTGACCACCTCAGTGCACTACTCGTGTGTCTCTGATGGCTTTGCAGCTTGCACTAGTAGACCGAAACCTCTTTCGGCCTTGTTTTTGCTTTTTTCTCTGGACTTTTATGAATTGTAGTTTGGACATCTAAAAAAAGTTTCTATCTGATCCAGGTTATGCATAGCGGGGTCGATCTTTCCTAAGTTTTCTGTAAAGTAGATCCATATATCTAGATGGAAAGTCCATTTTTATATTTATTGATTGATTTTTGGAGGTGGGCCGTTATTTATTATGCATTTTGCAAAGAATCAAGATATATAGATAAACTTATCGTGAGTAAATCAAAACAATATCATATATTCAACTTAATTTTTCCAGTTATTAATTACATAGATGCCTTTAACAACGGTTGTTCATATTGTCTACAATACTTCTGCTCTCTGCAATGAACTACCTACATTGATATCTGAAGTTCTTCTCTAGCATGTTTCATTTATTTATTTGGGGTTTTACGTTGCTTTCAACACTGTACAGGTCATATCATGATGGGTAGTTGGAAGGGCAGAGGAAACCAGTACATACAGTTCATTAGGATTCTGTACTGTAAACTGCTGACCGACGGCAAGCAACTACCAGCTTTCCCACTTGAGGCCGTGCCGGGAATCGAACTCCGGTCTCAGAGGTGGGAGGCGAGAGTGTTACCACTCTGACACCGTGGCCCCGCCTAGCATGTTTCAAGAAATGGCTTAAGGGTAACTTGGTCAGCAAGGCTTTTGTTGTCAAGACCGTTTATTTGTCCATCTCTTTGTTTTTGTGTATATCACCAACACTGCACACTTGATTGGGCCATATTTTAGCAGACCGTGGGATTTACTTATGCCTCGGTCCTCCTCAGAGATGATGCGGATCCATGCTAGTAGCTAGAATTCTTTTAGAATCTTTTTCCAATATCTGGTATCAGCACCACAGGCATTGGTTTGAGCTCCCCCAAGGACTTACTGATTGTATTTTTCTACAATACGTCTATCATCTGGATTGAACTGTCTTTCGATAACTGTCTCTAAAAGTTTCTTAAAACCTACCTAGTCAGCAAGGTTTTTCATTTTTCAAGTTTTTCTCGGTTCCCTGTGATGTCTGGTTAACTACCCACGCAAGTCCAATGGCTTAATGACTTTAGAACTATGATTTAGTTTTGGTGTCCAAGATTCTTCTGATACACAGATCGAGTACTATCGCATTATAATTAAACTGGATTAAACTGTCAATCTATTCATCATAATTGTCAGATGAACTTACCTGTCTGATCGACTTACAATCTCTCTGTAGCTATAATAAATTATCGACTATAGTAAATATATCAAACAATCGAGTTAGTGTTTATTTTCGTAAACATAATCTGCAATTTTTGATGGTATTACATATCCATTTATAGTGTTATAAAGTGTATCAGTGTTTGTAAATATACCGTTTACCAACTGCATGTCAATGTTTATTGTTTATAAAGATAATGCAACATGTACTACTTTTTAATATATTTAGAAATGCTACATCATTAATCGTGTAAATGTGAACATACATTAAGTCAAACATTACCAACACATGTTTTCTATTGTGGCTCTAATAGTTTTCCATACTCATTTCAGAAGTAGCAAGTCTATTAGAATTAAGGTAGACTGTGTTTACAAATGAGGAGGGGAGCTATTGCGGGGGAGTAGAGTGTTCACGTGACACATACAGCCTCAGGGGTGTATACCTTAAAGAAAGGTGACTTGCTGATTTGAGAATAAGGGTTGGCATTGGATCCCAGACCTCTTATTTGTGAAATAGGAGCCAGTCCATTTGAAAAAAAAAATCTAAATAAAGAAATATATTCTAAATTTGGGAATACTTGAAATCAGATCCAAGGCTCATTTGGACTGAATACATAGATGGCTTTTAGACTGGGACAGTATAGGAGTGATATTTTGTGAAGGTGCAACAAATCAACGGTGTCACATTTTCAATAAAGTATATATTTCTCTTTCAAAGTTTTGTAGACTATGACAGACAGAGAGTGTGTTGGATAGCAAGAATATATTTAATCAATTATGAGTTTTCGACAGGTAAGACAGGATCAATGATTATAAGACATCAATTACTAGTACTGAGGTGTATTTTGTCTAAAATGGTTACAAGCCAGATAATTGTTTAGTTAAACAATTGGGATTTATTTGTATGTGTTTATATATTATTTTAACTATACTTTTGCCTGTGTGTCTGCCATTACCAGCACCAAGAAGATAATGTAACTGACAGGAATTATTTGTTTTGTCTGTTTGTTTGTAGTAGTGTTTGAGTTATCTTCAGGATCCACGATTTTTAATGATTTTTAATCATTCCACTTGTAAGGTATATTTGACATGTCCGGTCTTGGCAGAGACTTGTGCTCTGTGAGTTCTTTTGTGTTTTTTTCTGTTTTGAAAACTACGTAAGTGTTCAACGGATGAGTTTGATATTTAACTACTATCACCTGAGTTGTTCAAAACCCACTAATGACAACATTTAGAATTTGCTTTGAGCCTGTGCTGATAACGCCTTAGCTGTTTAAAGGGACATATAAAGTGTCACTTTGACTCACACAAGTCTAAACGGCAACAAACTGACCATATACAGAAAAAAATAGCTCAGATAACAACCTTTATTACACTGAAAAAATGGACGAAATATTTATTAATCTCATTGGAAAAGAGGAAAATGCATGTATTTTTATTTGAAGAACTATGGTATACGCTGTTGATATGTACCAATCTGACCAAGTTTGATTTTCAACATATACTTTCAGCATATAATTAACTTACTTAAATCTGTCCCCTGTGTTTAAAGTTAATAAAAGTCAGGCCTCTGTATTGCCATTAGACCCTTATCATGTCTTTATATTTGCAGAAAAGTAACAAGACACAGAGGAACCAGATGTCTTCAGCAAAGCTAACACAACCACAGCCTGCGGGTAGGGACAGGATATCCAGTGCCCGCGAAGCAATCCTTCAAGCATTAGGACTTCTTGAGCAAGAAAATGAAGAGGTACGTGGGACAAACAACAAGCTCGTACAGGAAGTGGATGGCCTGAGACAGGAGAACCAATGGCTAAGGCAAGAACTGAACCAGTTCAAAGTAGATATTCAGACTTCTAAACAACACGTGGATAAACTAGAGGCACAAAACAAAGAGTTGCAGCAAGATTATAAGCAACAGACTCTGAATTATGAAGAAGAGAAAGCAATGTGTAAAGATGCAAAGCGACAACTCTCTGAGGAGGTAGCCAGGTTTATGCAGACCATGGAAGCTCGGGACAAAGAAGCCACAGAAAGACAGAACTTAATAAAAAGGCTAGAGAGAGAACTAGATGCACTTAGGTCTAAGCTAGAGAGGTCAGCCAGAAAGAATTACAGTGATAGGGATATGGAACTATTACATCAGGTAGATATGCTACGTGCAGAGAAGAAAGAAATGTCGGTGGATAAAGACCAACTGCAAGGCGTGAATAAGAAACTGAGAGATGACATATCCAATCTGACAGTCACCCTGCAACAGAAAGATGCAGAGCTAAAGAATGAGAACCGGCGACACAGCCTACTGACCAAGGAGTTCAACTCCCTACTGGATGAAAACAACAAGCTCAAGATGCAAATGAGAAAGAAGAATATGATGAAGAGTTCCCTTCATTCCCAGAGTACCGAGTCTTTACAGAAGTTAGAGGCCACTGCCACAACGCAACCGAATAGCAGTCGACCATCTGCTCCCAATCCGGCACTCTCTAGAGAACCTTCTCTTATCATCAATAATGAAGTCTTCCAGCCTACTCATGACTACCCACTGTCAAACCTTGAGCGGAGGAAGCTCAACCGACCCTCTACAAATATCGCAGGCAAAGAGCCAATTCTTTTGAAGCGACAGAGCTCCAACAGAGACTTTACAACCTTCACTTCTTCCCGACCATCTGCAGCACGCATGGGTGAGAGAACAATGTCGAGAGGGGAGGATAGAGCAAAGTCGCTACCAGCTCTAACCAAGCAGAAGAGTAACAGTCAGCTTAACCTGGCTAATCAAACCCAAACTTTTAATGTCTAAACAAATTGTCTCTCTCTGTAACCTTCTATATGGTATTGCTGAGGTAAATATTTGTAATTAAATATAAACTTTTAGGAAATATGATACACAGATTGTAATTCATCTGCCAGCTGGACATGGCTTAACAATAACAGAATTGAAATGTGTGAAGTTGGTATTTACACAAAGATTTCAGATATGTTGGATATATCTCAATCATTCAGCTAAAATAGCCTTACAGCAACCAGACTGGAATATTGGAAAAATACCCTGAATTTAGACAATGATTAGAACAAAAATGCCTGGTACCTCTGTCTGACAGATGGGGATACAGATGTAAATATTTTAACATTTTCCAAAAATCTCATGCAATATCAAACTTGACTTCCAGTTAGCTTAAGTTAACATGATAAAACAACTACAGAATTAGAAGGTCTGAATGGACTCACTTAACCTGTGTAATCATCTACAGAATTGGAATAGAATTTTCAAGGAAATACTTCTGTGTACATGCTGGAAAGCGCTAGAATGGTGCGAATAGTTTAAATTAATCCAAAAATGGATTAAAATTGATATAAACAGCTAAACATTAATATAAACATGCCCATAAAGAGCCAAAAACTGGAATGTCTGAATCAAATGACACCCCTGACTATCGACTTGGGGAATAGTTATGCTAGGATATTGGAATATATGCAAACACTTTAGGACATGTCACATTGATTCTGATGCACCTGGAATACTTTGAACAGGTCATTTATCTATGGATCTATATTTTATATGCATTACAAAAAATATTGGTTTACCTTATATAATATACGAAATATGATCATATCACAACCTAACCCAAAGTAATCCTACTACTAATAACTTTCTGATTTATGATCAGACTCCGAAAAATTTAGTCCAGTTTGAAAAAAATTTTCTTATCTGATTGTATTCAATCCAGGCGTATTATATCAGTTGGAGAGGATAATGTTTCAACCAGTAATATGTTTATATATTTTTTGTCTGTTTGTCTGTGCACATCAGTGGTAAATTGTGATACTAAACTGATAAATTACGAAAATTTTCATGTAATATCTCGTAAAATGATCCACACACTTTCTTCATGGTTTTATCTTAGAGCAAAAAGCACTGGTAAGGTATTTTCTAGCAGACCCAAATCTAATGTGAATTAGGTATATTTTGGGAATATTGCAACAGTTATTATTTGTCAGAGAGGCTTCAGTAGCTGTGCTGTTGATCATTTTTTTTATTTATTAACTTGACTGGAATCTCAGTGGTAGTTTCTTCAAACCCAGCTCACAACACCATTTGGGATGCATTGTAGATTTGCCTTGACATGACCTTGACCCATGCCTTTCACCTTTCCTTATTGTTAAATCCCAGGTGGATGTTGACACTCTCTAAGTACTCTTGTTTTCTTTGCTTCTGTATATAAACTAGCAGAAGTGGTTGCACAAGCCAATATACCATTGTGTGATTGATGTATTTTAACTGTGATAACTAGTATAAATGTGATAAACAAGCATTTGTCTTACACTTGAGTGATATTATGTTTGCGATGTAAATATATTCTGTGAATAATAGAAGCGACAAAGTAAGGCCGATTATTCTATTTACTTTTGAGCTTTTCATATTTATTTATTAGATTAATTTTTTTTTTGTTTTCTTTAAATCTAAAGATTCCCTTTGTCATATATGTGAGCTTGTATCCCAACTGCCAACATAGTGTGCTTGGGATAGCATTGCAATGAAAATAAAGAGTCTGTGGATTCGCACAAATGAAATATGAACCTAAGTATAAAATCTTTAATGAGTGTAAGCAAAACGTAGCAACAATTAAAATTAAATATCATACAGGTACACCCTAGTAAACATTTTGTGAGCAATACTTTACACATTGTTGTACAAAATTTGGTTTATCTTCCTTTTATTCAAATCTTGATGTATCTACCCAGATTAAATTTAACCTTATTGGAATAGAATAGAACTCTTTGTTAGCCATCTTTACCACCTACCTTAGGGGTGTAAAACTGTTATTCATATAATCAACGAAAGTCATCCAAAAGTAATTGCTTTGGTATTAGGCTTCTACCCCATTTTCAAGAATGCTTAAAAATGTTTGTGATTGGTCCATTCTGAATCATGGTGGGTGAAGTTTGTACTACTGTTTTAGGGGGAGGTGTATGACTTATAAGAGTTTTAGTGATAACTCAAAATCTTCCAACCTGTTTTTTCAGGTTCAATATCAGCAGTGTCCAGATTATAAAACCTGATATTTTCTTCTGATAAACCATATCTGTGGAATAGCTGTGTAAATTAATAAGCTGAACATAGCAAACATATCCATTGCTAGTAATGCTACGTAGGTGAATCTTTATATCAAGCGAGTTTTCTTAATAATATATATTTTAGCCATTAGTATTCTGACAGTGTTTTCCCCTGTGAAAACCATCTTTAGTAATAACTATGACACAATAATGTTATAATTATGTACTGACAATGTGTGTACTGCTGTGGTTTTTCTGTGATATTTCTTTCTTGTTTTTATTTGTATATTTTTGTGTTTATCTATTTTTTCTCACACCAGTATTAACAACTGTGTACAGGATTTCTTAAGGTCTGTACACACTAAGGCGATATGATCCAACATTATTTTGATTTTCTAACTTTTGTCAGATCAGCAGCATAATATTCAGTCTAAATCAACTACAACTTCTTTATTTGTGGAACAAAATTTAATTTTTTTCCCAATTATATTCACTTGAAATAGTATAATCCTGGAGCTTTTAGGATCAGATCGCATTTGTGTGAATTGGCCTTAAGTGTTTATCTGCATGAGCCAGGTGGCATTTGAAGACATCGGTTTAATGTCTGTTTGGCCTGGCAATATGGCACAGCTCGAAAACAGAAGTATTATTCTTTGGATTTTTTTCTTAATTAGGTAACTAAAAACCACAGGGTTTCTCTAAATACTCTTAATAAGAATAGAGTTCATTTTTATAATAAGCTATGTACACAAGATTGTTAAGTAATTCATGATTCTAAAGGTTTTCAAATACACCTTTTACTTGAAATAAGAAAACATAGCCAATGAACATGTAGCTCGCATATTAAAATGTTTGTATGAGCAATACTGATTGGTTAGAGTTTGATTTTGTTGGTGCCTTCATTCTTGTGTCAATTTTAGAGGTGTGCCAAGTTATCAAGCCAAACAGTAAAGGTAAAATATCATATTACAGTTATGATTACAGTTATGTACATATATATCATTTACATTGTTGTTATATGGATACAGGGGCCACGGTGGCAGAGTGGTAACACTCTCTCCTCCCACCACTGAGGCCGGGGTTCGATCCCCGTTACGGCCTCAAGTGGGAAAGCTGGTAGTTACTTGCCGTTGGTCGGCAGTTTACAGTACAGAACCCTAACGAACTGTATGTACTGGTTTCCTCTGCCCTTCCAACTACCTGTCGTGATATGACCTGTACAGTGTTGAAAGCGACGTAAAACCCCAAATAAATAAATATATGGATACAACAATATAAATATTGTAATATTAATATTGAAGTAATAATATTATATTGAGGTAATATTATTATATTGATAATACTTGCATATTTGCATATTCAAAACAGATGTGAGAACAAGCTCAACAATTAGTCATTTATTTCGATTTAGTTGTTTCGTTAAGTCTGATTCACACTTTTCCAAATACAGGATTGTATAGTAGTAAAGTCACAAAGACATGAGGCATTACTATGGCCTTACAAAATTGTATCTGATATAAATTTATGGTGGTTTATTCAAAACATTTGCATTTCAATCAGAGCACTTCCTTATTTGATGCACTGTTCGGAAATTTCCGATAGAACAGGATTCAAAATCAACAGCATCCTTATTCTAAGAAAACGGCAATGCTTCGGAAATATATAATTCTCATTCTGAAAATAATTCTAAGAATTTTCATAGGAAGTTGGTAATAGAATTCTATTCTATTCTGTACCTTCATAGCACTTAATCTCTGTCAGGCAGACTTTTAGGTGCAACGATAGAAATCAATTAAAAAAATCATCATTCCAAGTCAAGTTGCCAAGTCCAATACCACGACTGTGCCAAATAGGGTATATGCTAAGTTGGGAAAAGCCTTTTTGAAGAGATGTGATTTTAACCATTTTTTTCTGAACAAGGCGAGAGTTGGGGCAGAGAGGACTTCATGAAGTAAATCATTCCGAACCATGGCAGCATCAACAGAAAAGCTGTGGTCAAAGTCTCTTTTATGCATTTATCTACAAGTGGAAAGCATTGAGGAACCTCCAAGAACCTTTGTTTTTGGACGGTTGAATGAGAACTACATCAAAGAAAAAGTAGTGTTGCAAAATTGGTGCATTAAAGGGCATTGAAATGCAATTTTTGTGTATGAGTTTTCCACGACTAAATTGCAAAGGTACTACTTATGTACATAGCTATTGTATCCAATAAGTCATTAATACCTTTACAGTTACCAAATTTCTGATATATTTAGCAAAAAAAAAATCTTATTGTTAGAAATTTTTCTCAGATTATTTCTTTATCCATGTTTTAATTGGTTGGTTGCTTTCAGAATTGTAAGGTCATATAGCATCGTCCCAGATGCAGATCAAACATTAATAATGCAGTAATGTGACTTAGCCTTAACATACAAGAAAAGTGACAAACATCACTTACAATGTCAAAAAAGCGCCGTTTGAGGTTTGATCCCTGATTGTTCTCAACCATTTCAAAATATCTCTGGTAACTTTATAAATTGAATCACAACCTGGTCATTGATTCCCATTTTGAAATGTGATTCCTTTGACCCAACCATAGGAACAGTGTGGATGGACTATAAAAAGCTGAAGTTTTCACTTCAGAAATTTGCAATGTAGCACAGAAGAAATGTTTATTTCTTTAAATACCTTTGATTGATTGGTTGAGCTTGTCTCTACATTTTCGAGTCCTGTGGACAACTTACAATTTAGAGTTTCGTAGTATTGAAGGGATTTGTTGAGGTTTTGATAATTTGGTGTATATGTACAATGTAGTTTTGCTATGCATATATCGATATTTGAATATCAATCGAAAATGGTTATAAGTTTTAATATTGATATTAAAAGCATCATTCTTAATGTTGCTTGGGGTCATAATTTGGCATGCCTTCAGCAAAAAACCATTCTTGTGCTTGTTTCAAAAGTACTGAGACCTATTTTTTCCAGTTCATGTATATATCTATTGGTCATATATTTGTCTTTATAAATATAAAATACATATGGTATGTATGGCTATATGTGCCTGTCTCTTCACTGAAGTTAAGCAGCAATGGGCTACGTTAGTACTGGGATGGGTAACTGGTTCAGTGCACTACTTCTGTCCCTGAGGGCTTTGCAGTTCGCGCTAGTAGACCGAAACCCCTTTCAGCCTTGTTTTGCTTTGACATATCATTTCATGAAAGGGAAGACACATTGACAACCAGCAGTTACTTTGTAGCCCATTTGTTTTTGAAGCATTTCAAACAATACTTTTTCTGCTGAAAATATGGTCTTTGTTGTGGTTACTCCATAAATGTGCCAATTTATAGGATGTGCCAAATTATGCAGCCATGTAGTAGTATTTATCTTTCTATGAAAGGTATACTGAATATCTAACAAAATGATACACATATTCTTTAGAATTTTATTTCGTTTCATTCGTTTCAAAAAATAAATTTTGGCTATGTAAAATAAATAGCTTCCCAAACGAAATGGGTGACACTTTCAGAATGACTTTAAAATGGCTTCCTTTCAATAATGATAGATATCACGGGTAGTTAAATTCTTCAAGCCAAGTCATAAGACTTGACTTAGTTACTCTGTGTGACAGGGAGGGGTCAAAGTGGTGCAGTGGTAACACACTCGCCTCCCACCTCTGAGGTTACCGGTTCAAACCCTGGGCCTTATGTGGGAAAGTTGGTAGTTGCTTACTGATGGTCTGCAGTTTACAGTACAGAACCTTGACCAACTGTATGTACCGGTTTTCTCTGCCTATAAAAACTACCCCTTGGGATTGGGAGATGACCTGTTGAAAGTGACGTTAAACCCCAAATAAATAAATAAATAAATTATGTGACAGAATAGAAACACTATTGAGATCTTAAAAAGTTGTAACATTAGGAATAAAATGTTATTGTTAATATTCTCAGTACATCAGCCAAGGAGGTTATCTGGTTGTTATGAATTCTGTTTGTATGTTTGTTACCAAAAATTACATAAAACTATGATGCAGATTTACATCAAATTTTCCCAGTACGCAGGTCTTGGTCTAACATAGACTTAGTTTAATTTTATGAATGATTTAAACCCAATTTCTGGATTAAGGAATTTTAAAATAATTTTTTATAATGCACTCTCGGAATATTTTTAATTCTTCTGTTTTGGGAAAAGGTATGTTTTATGTTGCTTTTACCCATAAAATAATATCGAAATTATTAAATAATTCTTTAAGTCTATAAATTGACTTTATTTTGTCTCCTCCTTGACCACTGTTCTTTTAGTCTATAATATTCTACAATATTCTATAATATCTTTTTCTTGTTTAAAAAAGGCAATATATTCAAATGATTTTATATATCCACGAAGAAAACATTCTTAAAAGTTCCAGGCAGAAGCTGTTTAGCATAATATATACACAAATATATATTGGTTATAATATTATTTATCATTAGTTACATATATTCATAGAATTATATATCTATCTATAAGTCGATAAATATAAGATCACAGTTTTCCCTAACTTATATGGATAGCAAATAATCTCTTATGCAAATAAAGACTTTAATAATGACCAGCCATTTTGTTTATTCTACGAGTTACTACCAACACATGATATATTTGTACAAACTTTTACTTGGTACACAATTCCTCTTGTGTATTCTCTCCGCAATTTCCCCGATGGACAAATAGACCCTCCTTATTAATGAATGTTAACAAGATTACTCTTAGGTTCAAGATACATATGCAAACTTATTATATATTTGCCAGATAGAGTAGATTTGACACTTCCACTTACAGAAAGCTACACTCTTAGATTGACTTTGGCTTAACATCTCACACCAATGAAAAGGATGGTTTAATCTAATCCAATCTGCATGCACAATATAATCCTAGCAAGGGGGAACTCATTGTGATAAACTCACAAGTAATTGACAAAAATCACATCTGGAAGACATTCTAGGGCATTAATCCAAGGTTTGGGGTGTCAATGCAAGGAACTTCTTAGCAGGGGAAAGCTTCATCTGAAGAAGTGAGTTTTGAAATAATTGATAAAAATGTTAATGTCGGACTGTTTCATAGAGGGGTTTCAACAAAGGAGTTGGGGGAACAATGACTGAAAAAAATTAACAGTTGAAAGAGGCTAATTGAAATAGCTGAAACTCTGTACAACTGTGCTCAGAACAAGGTTTATAGGCGCAAATACCTAGGTATACAGGTTGGCCATGTTTTAGAACTTTATATGTGATTTATAAGGCCACCAAAAATATAACCTTTTCAGTACAATATAATCTATTCAGTACCCCCACCCCGGGACAAGATCAAATGCAGGCACTGTGGAGCAATACTTTTATTTACATAGTAACATGGTAAATGTAAATATAAAAAGTTAAATGTGACTACTAGTAAGGTTAAATGTCCTGTATATAGAGCCTCTATACATCGTCCATTACACAAGTATATGCAAACAATACCACAGTTATTAATAATACATTCATACAGTTACTGATGATACAACAGAGGACATATGAGTACCTCAAGGTCAAACCGACCATTTACACACATGACAGATATTTTCACATTTCAGGTTGAGGTCACCCCACTCCAAGTTCAAGGTCAAACCAAACCTGCCCTTGGCCAAAAACGGTCGCTAGAGGGCCCCACTAGGCACCCAGAAATGTTACCAACACACTTCTCCGAACAGTGTCCACACACCCTGGGGGGGGGGGGGGGGGGGGACTGACAAACGTGGTGCCCTGACACCACTAATGACAGTACAATAATAACCTAGTACAGAGTTATTGGTCACCAAATATTGCAAATAATCAAAGAAAATAAATATCTAAAACAAAAGATTTAGGTAATATTAAACAGGTTTATATAGTTTATGATAAGTTCACACATTTTGGAATTAATAGCCTTGATCATAGACTGCAAATCAGTCTGAAAGTTGGTAAATGTGTTTACATTGTTTATTTAAGTTATGATGTGACAATGGCAGCAGATTTCAATTTAGTTCCAAAACACAATAGAACATTTCACCTATGCAGGTTATATTTAGCAATATGTTGGTAATGGCCTGTTAATTTACTGGACGAGTGTCTAGTAGACCTGGGGCCGGATTCACGAAAGGTCTCAAGTCTTAGCTGAATCTCGGCTGAGATTTTGCTCAAATCTGAGATTTTTGTCTCAGTTGAGATTCTGCTTAAGTTGAGATTCATGAAAGGAATCTCAGCCGAGATCAAAATCTCAGCCAAGTTTAGAGTCTGGACCAATCAAAACTGACGTAACATTTTGATGAGATTAGTGGAAAGAAGACACATTTATATTTTACCACTCTGCCATATATACCCACATTTTGGAACCTCCAATTTCCTCAGGATATGCTTCTAGATATGGCTAGCATCTATTGTATACAGTAGACGCTTTATAATTATAACCTCTACTATCAACAAGATTTACTTTCAGTTTTGGCAAACTTCCACAATGTACAGAGGACTCTGAACCTCTAATATCCACAGGATATGGTTCTGATGAAAGCAAGCTTTCATTGTGAAGGTCAACTTCAGACTTTGTAACTAAAACCTGGTAAACATCCAGGACTTGTTTCAAGTTATTCCTATCTTCCTCTTAAAAAGTACATTTTCTGATATAAACGCATCATCATGATGCAAATGTTATTTCACAATATCATAATTAAAAGCCGATGTTGTTTCAGTGCATATAAAGTGTTTCTCACCATAGAATATTCACTCAGTTGGCCAATAAGTAAAAGCAGCAATGAGGAAATTTGAACATTTAAACAAGACATGTATTCACAGATTTCAGTAAGATTTGGAACATTTTGTTAAGATTGTTCCAGAGCGCTGGGGCCATGATAAGACTTTTTCACTTAATCTCTTGTGGATGACTTGTTGATTAAGTCCATATTCCTTGCTCAATCTAGCATCTCTAGATGACTGATAAATCTGGAGCAATCCTGAGAGATATTTGGGTGCCTGGAAGTTCAGGTATTTGAAGACATAAGTCAGAATTCTAAGATTAATTATTTCTTGAACATGGCTAGTGAAGCTGCTGTAAATATGGTTTAGTGCTTTCATGTTGAGGAATACCAAAAATAAACCTTGGAGTAGTCAGGATGCAGCCTCTTGACCCTTGGACAGGGGTATTAAGGTTGTATTTCAAGTTATACACAGAACAATTATGTAATTATATACACCCACCAGAATTCCCAAGCTCCACTTCTGAAATCATAATGCTTCTTGAGTTGCAAGGCAAATACCAAATGGCAATATTTATCTTACTAATTTACCCTTTTATCGCCCAATTCAGTGTGAAATTTGTCCAACACTTAAGTAAGGGTGTGCATTTAATGATTTCGTCAACTTGAGGTGATTTGAGTAAATATAGTTTATTCCAATCAGCTACTATATCATTGAATACTTAAGCCTAATTGAAGTCAATGCCATCCATAAATCTACTTAATTTTGAGGCTGTTTGTGACTGAATCCCCCGACAAAGTATCCTTTTGTAAAGATCGTAATTGTATAATGTGGAATACACTAAAGGGTGTCTGTTAACATTACTTAAACTTTTAAGAGGGGTGTTAAATATTTGAGGGCGGTTTCACCAATGAACTTGGCCTGGACTTAGACTTACAGTTAAGACTTTTGTCTTCAATTCAGCCCAAGTCTGTGGTCTTTGACTTAGCAGATTTCACAAGGCGGGAAACTCACCGGGGAGTAGGCATAACTTTTGTAAACAAAAATCTTAAATATGGCCGCCAAAAATTTTTCTCTACTTTAAAATATGAAATGGCTGGAAATAAAGTATAAATACATAGAATACCTCCATAAAGTAGTCTTTGGGAATTTTTTAGTTGATAACAAGGTTTTTCTTTTCAAAACAGCATTTAACCTTTGACAAAATATGTTTAATGAATGACATATATCACCAACAGTGTACTTAGAATAGAAATATAAGGTCACAGGACACTTTAAGGTCGAGGTGGGTCATCATACTGAAAAGGATTTTGGATGTAAAAGCAACTTTTTGTCATCATTTTCTAAAACAAAGTGGCCGCCATCTTGGACAATTAAAGAGAAAATAAAAATCCCAAATTTCTCAGAAACGTTAAAATACAGCAATTATGTCACATTCTAGAACCCTTAAAGTAGTATTAGACCACAATCTGAAAGGTGTTTACCCGCCATTTAGGTTTTTTTTGCCAAAGGCTAAAGTCAATGTGGGAAATCATACCAGACATAACATAACATAAACACTGCCAAAGTCCAGAGAATAAGTATTTTATAGCCCACCTTGGATCAATTTTATCACAATCACTTTTCGAAAACTGTCATCTTTGATATGGGTAAAACATCAAGAATCACCAAAACAGTGAAATCGTTGTCAATGCCACAGTTCAGTATGATGAAGTGATCCCTTTTTCAAGGTCATACTACCCCCATGTTTGCTAAATATCTGGCGGAAGATAATCCCTGGGGCAGTGGTCTTGTTGATACCAGAATTTATCTTTGGCACCAGGACCAAATACAGTCTTCTAAAAATAATAATAAAAGAAACACTTATGCAGTGCAAACAGATCCTCTTATGTCCTGGAATCCAAACAGGGCCAGTCTATAACCAGACAGAGGTCAAAACCCAATAAGCACATCTGGGGAGGGATGGCTACGGTGGTCGGTATGTCAATTTGAACAGGTATCTCTTGTGTTGGTTCCTAAATTTGGAGAAAGGTATTATTCTTAATAAGAAGGTTAAACTGATCCAAATTATCAGTGGCAACTGTCTAAGACTAAAATGCTTCCAATCTTATTGTGTTGATATGTTTTAGAGGAGTGTTCCAAACAAGTCAGTGGAATTTGTATGAAAGGAGCTTTTAAAATTCACAGCAGTTTGAAGTGTTTTGAGCACTGTTGGCATCTAGATAAGTGATGCCATAATGCACTCATTCATATACCAAAATGTATTTATGTTTCCATTTTAATATGTTTAAAGGTGTATATTCAGAATATTTGGGTAAAAGTCAAAGCTCACTCAGAATGATAGTATTATGCATAAACAACACATTCCCAATACTTTTACCTCCCAAATATCACCATAAGCTCAAATAAAGACTTTCAACTAAATAACAACACACATGGACTTCGTCTTTGTTGTTGAACTATCACATGACATTTGTGACCTCCCACTTTCACAATATAGATAAAAATCCACCAAGAAAGGTGATCACATACAAAGCTTGGCAATGAATTAAACTGAGGTAATTAAACTGAATTAAACTCCTGTCTCTGAGGTCTGCGGTTCAAACCTCGGGATTTATGTGGAAAAATGGTAGTTTCTTACTGATGGTCGGCAGTATACAGTACAGAACCTTGAAAAACTGTATGTACTGGTTTCCCCTGCCCTCAAAACTACCCGACGTGATATGACCTTTGCAGTGCTGAAAGCGAAGTTAAGCCCCAAATAAATAAATATATGTAGTAAACCTGTCAATCAAAATGAAAACTAACTACATTTTTACCTTTTTTTGGTGTTTTGACATAAAACAGACAACATCACAGTAGTGTTCCACATTCTTGGCTGAATTTCGATGATAATTGAAACATCTGAGTTTTTTGTTGTATTTTTACAGGCAGTGTTTTAAACGAACTGTTTACAGATGTGCGTATTATATACAGTTCCCACTACAATGAAAGTAAAGTAACAGCACTTTTAAAATATGGATAAAAACCTTTAAATTCAAAAGTCATAATGTCCTCAGTTACCAATGGTGTCATTGTAGTTGTCAGACTTAAATAATTCATAATGTCCCATTAAATTTTACTTCTGATTGGAATCATCATCCGGATGCAAAATTTAAAACATCGATAATTTCCCATTTACTTATTAGTGAGAGTTTTTTAAACATTCTACATTCTAAGCTATGCATCTAACTCACCCATCAAATGTCATGACATAAAAATCATGACCATTTGTTTCTTTACAAAGAAATAAACTGAAATGCCCAATAAGTCACCAAGTGATGTTCAGAATGGTTAATATGATGGTATGCCTTACACAATAACAATTTAATAGTGTTATTCTGTTTCGAAAGTGACTGGGTGAACTTTCTAATCAGAGGCTGGATATTAGTTGGGTAACCCCTTCCTGAAGTACTATTTTTTGGTACAATTGCACATGTACAACTGCACCTGTACTTTTGCACCTGTGCACCGCCACAAATTATCTAACAATGTGTGCATTGTGGTCTTACTTCACACTCATAAGAGCCCCCCCCCCCCTTTTTTTTCTTACCATTTGTTTATCTGCTTCTCCGTTTGTCTGTTTGTTATCAGGATTACACAATACTACTGGCTGGATCTTCATGAAAAAAAATAGAAGAACGGTCTTGGTCCAAATCAGATCCATTAAATTTAGAGAGTGATCTGCATCACTATCTGGATGCACAAGTATTGTATTGCCTCATTAGTAACATTGATTTAACTGGTTTACGATGTAATATTTGATGTATTTGAAGAGATCTCAAGAATTTGTATTTGCAATAACTGTCATCTAAAAAGGATCAGAACTAGATACTGTAATGCTGGCGGTAAAATAAACAGAATAAATCTTTTTTTTTATTTTTGGTAATAATGCATTTTACAAAGCCCTTGGTAAAGTGTGTTATGCATAAAGCCCATTGGTCCCCAGACAAAATATGACTTGCCATAAGACTTCACAAATCAAAATATTGCCTTGAAAGAAGTTTTGTATTCTTTGGTAATATGTAACTTTGTGAACACACTGCAGTGAGAGGAGAGAAATTATTGATCGGTTCTGTCTGGAGTCAATCCAGTGCACTTTGGATTACAAACAGATATAAAAACAAGTCTAGCTCTTTAACCAACTGAGCTAAAGGGGAATCCCTGGAAGCCCAGGTATTAATAGATCTGACATACTTGAGAATAATACAACAGAAATTTATATCAATGGTATGCCCCTATGTTTAATATCTCAAGTAGCACTGTCCAAAGATGATTTCTGATTAATAGAGTATATTGTCAGTATCGGTCCTTTTCTCATAAGAGAACATAGTGAAAGTTAGCTAGATACTCGGCATTTGGGACATGTCAAGAGGGCATGTCAAGTTTGATAAGCCAGAAATCGCAGTGGATATTCAGCTGCTGTTAAATGTTAGAAATTTCGTCCTTGAACAGGCCAAAAGACAATCACTTTTCAAGAATCATGGCTGAAAATGAAGGAAGACTGAAATCAATATAAAACAGTTTCAAAAAAAAATCCTGCTTAATATTTCTGGATCATACAATTTTGTTTACCTGGTAAATATGTTTGAACGTTTTTGACCAGGAAAATTAAAAAAAAAACAGATCTGGCTGGCAATCATCACCCATCCCAGTCACCAGACCCAGTTCTATTTAAATACCCGGTTTTCTTTTATGCCAAGATCTGCGGATAATGTGCTAATATTCTTCTGTCATTTAAATCCAAAACATGCGACCTTGATTCTATTCCAACCTTACTGGTTAAGGAATGTGTTGATATACTCAGGCTCTTATTACAAACATCGTAAATTACTCATTCAACAAGGGTAGTTTTATCAATTGCTTCAACACTGCTGTTACTCTTCTCAAAAACCAAGTATGCATAAAATGTTCTGGAAAATTAGACACGTGTGTCTAATCTTAGATTTTATCAAAAGTAATTGAGAAAGTTGTGAGTAAACAGTTGAACAATTTCATTAACCAGGAAGATATATCCAATGGCCAATAGTCAGAATACAGGAGATTTCACTCGACTGAGACAGAACTGCTCAAGATCCAAAATGATTTATCTTAGTTTCTTTACTTTACCAATTGTAAACAGAAAATTAACAAAATATGGAAATATTTTCTGAGGCTTTCCATTTCACTTTTTAGAATTTTTAATACTAGGTTAATACTTAACTCTTATACTCCTCCCCTTAATCAAGTTTTGTTTCTGTTCAAGAGTGGATGAACAGTGTAAAATTTTAACTAAATCCAGAAATAGACTTAAATTGTTATCTTTGGCGATAATCATACTAGAGGGTAACTTAACAAAAATTTACTGTTACATGCCTTCAAAGCTCTGTTATGCCGGCAGATTATGTAAAAAAAATCTAGGTGTCACTTTTGACTCAAATAATGCCTTTCAAAATCATGTAGGTAATATATAATTTATAAATTCCTAACCTTTGACACTGCAGTTCTTGTGGCAAACGCTATGGCCAGTAGTCAATTAGACTACTGTAATTCCCTACTGTATGGGGTCAACATTCACTCTGCTGTATTGTTTTCAGATTGGACAAAATGATTTATGTTAAATGTGGTGTATCCTTACAGTCTGTCACTTTTGTGTGGGTTTAACTCCCACAAGTCGCAATGCTAAGGGCCTGCCTCAATAATACCCTGGCTATTTAATGGTAAGACACAAATGTTGGCAATGAGATGTTATAATGAGTAAACTTTATGTATTTTACTTAGTCAGCTGTCATTAGTGGATTTTACATATAACATAGTTCATGTGTATTATTAGCATATATTGTATAATGTTCTGTGTATTGGTACATACAAACTTAGGACTGCATCATATTTCTTGTTTCTAATTTACAGACTTGTAAAGGCTGATAGAGCATAATCTTACTTTTATTATTATTGTATCTTAAGCCCTATGAAATCAAACAGGGTGTCTATAAACTTGGCACTTTGTAATGATTCTTGTGAAGTCACACATGGTGTACAAAGACTGTTTGTTTTAACAGCCATTCTTTCAACAGAAACAGGGATCAATCTGTATAATGTGGTAGCTTGTCAGTATATCTTAGATAATTTTGTAATTACCATGAACACTTCAAAAGCTTAAGCACAAGGGACTTATTCATTACTCTCCTCTGAACTGGTTACACCAATGCTGTTAATAGCTCATCAGATCTTGTATGTGGGAAGCAGGTTATAAAGATATATATGGTCAGGAAGTTATAAAAGAATATATAACCGCCACACTTAATGACAACCAAACAGCAATAGCAGCTTGTATCAAAGCTTGTCTGGATAACCAGATAATTACTTGTATGTATTCCACATCAAAGCCTATACCTTCTCTGTTAAGTAACCCTAACTTAGGTACAATGACTAACTTGTTGCCCTTAATGTCACTCAGCATTTATCTTGTGTGGTTGTCAGTTCCTGTTCCTACCCAAACTTCTACATGTAACTGGCTGATAGGATGCAACTACCTTATTGGATTATGGTCACCTGACTTACCTAGACTGTTTCTCTTTTTGAAAAGGGTCAGTATATATGTGGCTTGGTAGTATCAGAAAAAGAATATAAAACATCATGTGTTTAGAGATTGAAAGGAGATCATCATGAGTGTTACTGGAAACTATGATACTGGTTAACTTAACAAGAAACTGTTATTATGAACATTATGAAGATACAGAAACACTTCATGGAATATGTTAATTATTAAGAATATGTTTAACATTCTTGTTGTGAACTTATATAAATATTAAAGGGAATAAAGTGTAAAAAATTGCAATGTGTATGTGAATGGATATTAGGCAGAAACCAGCTACATTCACAACAACAACACAGCCTTTATCACATCAATAGTGAACTGATACATATCCTTGATACTGAGCAGAGATTTGAAATAGAGAATTTAAGGAGAACTATAGCAGTGACATTGTATTATAATTATGTGCATTGTTTAATAACTGTTGATTAATAAATTGCTGAATAAATGAATAAGAACATCAACAAGAACTCTTTTACACCCCCAACCATAAAACTCCCATTATCACATCTGGTGGAGAATGCCAAATTGACCACTTTTTAGCTGGTCATTGATGCCCACTCGAAGTGGAACCAACTATAATTACACAGCAGTGACTCCAGTGGAAAACATGGCTTCTGGTGATGACAGAGGAAGGCCAATCTTCCGAGCAGGCATATCGAGTCCGGAAGTCTTTCTCATGAAACTCAAGGCCCATTGCAAGAAGCACAAAATTGAGGATGGACCCCTTATGGAGGAAATCAGTCTGTACCTGGATGATAATGCAAACAACTGGCTGATGTCCCTAGATGAAGCAACACTGGCAGACCTCAAGAAGTTTACAGATCAACTCCTCCAGCGGTACTCACGAACTACAGATACATTCACAGCCATGCAGGAACTGAAGAACATGAAACAGATCAAAGGCCAGGATCCACTCCAGTTTGTGGATGACTTTGCCAATTTGTATACAAAGTGTAAGATGGACATGCAACAGATAATGCCTTTTACAGTCGCAGCCCTGGAAGACAACGTAGGACAGTACATTCGAGCACAGAATCCTAAATCCCTGCATGATGTCAGGACTGCAATCACAAGATATTCTGGATCTGCTACTACAGGAAAATCAGATACAGCTCTTCAAACAGACACAGCAATAAGAGCATTATGCTCTCGCCTCGATGATGTAGTGACCCAACTGGCATCTGTTTCTGCCATTCAAACACAGGGACAAAATCAGTGGAATCACAGCAGGGCCAGACCAAAGACAGACTCTAGGCAACCACAGGGACAGGCTAAAAGGGACTGCAACTTCTGTGGAGGTAGGTTTCACTCTAAATTGTCTGAATGTCCGGCAAGAAACAAAAAATGCAGAAATTGTGGTATTATGAATCATTTTGAGAAAGTGTGTAGAAGCAAAAAGGAATAGGATTTTTTGCCTATCCTTGAACAGGTACAGAACATTACTAAAATCAAGGATAGGCCTACTGCTATCATTAACAGGCAAACCCAGTGTGACAAGACAAATAAGGTACAGTCTAAGGGTGGTAGGCGGATAGGAACTATTTCTATTAAAAATGGAAGTGATAAAAACATTACAAACATTGAAACACAGTCACATTCAAAAACATTCATTGACAACAATGGTCAAAATTTGCAAAGTAGTTCTACTGGTTCCATTGTAACACCCTTTAGTGAAAACAAAGGCTTAACATCAATTGTTATTGATGGTATTATTGTGCAGGCTTTAGTAGATACAGGTGCAGAAGTATCTTGCATTGATTGGTTCATTTTTGAGAAACTGGACAAAAACAAACACTCTTTAGGACCAAAACAAACCCTAACCCATGCAGGAAGTGGCACAATTCAAACAAAAGGTACTGCAGATCTCACATTTACTGTTGCAAATGTCCCATTCACCCAGACATTTAATGTGTGTCCTCAACTCTCCCATCAGTTAATTCTAGGTTTAGACTTTTTGAAGAAAAATGCAGCAGTTATTAGTTTCAAAAACAACACCTTACAGCTTTCACATAATCAACATGTTTCTGCTGTGGAACTACATAGTACCAGTTCTAAAACATACACTGCCACATTACTAAAAGATGCAGAAATTCCACCCAAAACACACACCCTACTACCAGTCAAGTGTAAAGCCAAACAAAATGTGACATGCTTAGCTGAACCTGTGACAATGCTTGCTTCTAAATACTATCTTGGTGGGGCAAGGTGTGTTGTACAACTGCTCAATGGGAAAACAACCTATCAGATTTGCAATCCAACACATAATACAGTCACATTACCACAAGGCACTGTCATAGCTACTTTAGCAGAAATAGATGTGGCTAACATTACCAACACTGCAGACATAGAAGCTCCCTCTCACAATATTTCCTCCCTATCAAGTGACACTTTTCCTGATGAACATTATATTGCTATTGCACATGACTTAGGTATAAACCTAGATAAATGTGACTTATCAATGGAGGAAAAAACACAGTTGTTGTTATTCTTAGGAAAATACAGACATGTTTTTGCAAAAGATGCCTCAGAACTTCCTGGCACCACAAAATATTTCCATACTATTCATACGGGCAACGCTGCCCCTGTCCGTAGCTACCCCTACAAACAGACACCCCAAACAGCCAGAGAAACTGATAAACTTGTAAAAGGTATGCTGGAAAATAATCTGATTGAGCCGTCACAATCTGTTTGGTCAAGCCCAGTAGTCCTGGTCAAAAAGAAAAATGGGGACTATCGTTTTGCTGTAGACTACAGGAAACTCAATTTAGTCACTGAAGACCAGTTCTTTGTCATCCCACGTTTCTCAGAAGTGGTTGACTCAGTTGCAGAGACAAAACCAAAACTTTTTTCAACTCTCGATTTAGCTTCCGGCTTCTGGCAAGTTCCCCTCGATCCAGAGACAAAACACAAAACTGCATTTGTAACTAGGAACGGTGTCTATGAATTCAACAGACTGCCATTTGGACTCAAAAACGCACCAATGGCTTTCTCAATGCTCATGAATGAGGTACTTAGGGGCATCAACTGGAAATTTGCGCTCGTTTTTATTGATGATATAATTATTTACAGTAGCTCATTCCAACAACACCTGCACCACCTTACCCAAGTTTTTGACAGATTAGCCGAAGCCAATCTTAAGCTACAACCACCTAAGTGTCTTTTCGCCATGTCAAAAGTCCCTTACCTTGGTCACATTATCAGTGAACATGGAATTGCTCCTCAGCCAGATAAAACAAGTGCTGTTGAATCCTTCCCTGTACCAACTAGCAAAAAAGAGCTACAAAGTTTCTTGGGCTTGTGCAACTATTATCGACGCTTTGTAAAAGACTTTGCCCACATCGCTGCACCCTTGACCAACCTTTTGAAGAAACAGGTCAAATTTGCTTGGACAAATGCAGCTCAAATTGCTTTTGAAACACTCAAATCCAAACACTCTTTTACACCCCCAACCATAAAACTCCCATTATCACAGAGCAATGAAAATGGCATGCATTGATTTTTCTCAAAGAGATAGTAACAAATTTTGATCAGTTTGAATGGTAATCTGGAACTAATATAAGGGATATCTAAAATTGCACAATTTGCCAAAAGATGTCTCTTATTTCAGAAACAAAAATGCAATTAAAGTTAGTCAAAGTTGGTGTTCATCCCTAGTTCAACACTGTCCCAATAAAGCACTATGATCTCTTGTGTCATCAACTTTCTGAAATTGGATTTATCTGATCTGAAAATTTAAGTATTTTTCCTTCAAAAAGACCAAAAATGTATAATTTCTGTATTTGGTAGTTTACTAATGGACACGTATTCAAATATCCAGATTTCACAACATTAACGATAAAATATATTATAAAGCAGCTTAGGTTTCCAAAGTACTTTTAGTTTCCAAAATAATACATTTTGGGTGTTATCAGCCATCTCGCTGGAGTTACATAATCATGTCAGCTCGGTTGAATTTAATAAGGAAATCAAAAGTTTAGTCACTTATTGTGTCTGTTGGGTGAATTTGAACTAGGAATTATCGTATAATGTGGTTTCCCAAGTTTTTTTTCTGAGGCCCTGGTTGGGCTGTTTATATACCATAACACATCACCATTTCAGTTGCAAGTTCTCTATGATGGTCACAGATATAGTGTTTCCCATTCCTGCATACACCATCGTCCAAAACTTGCCTTGTATGATTTTATGCACAGAATTGAGTTACCTTTTAGAAGGCTTTACTTAGCCAACTGAGTGTGATCTTGTTGTCCGGGGTTGTGGCAATAAACCCAAAACCACTAAAGCCTGTTTTTTTTGTAAATTACTGTTCCATTAGAAATAATGGTCAACTTTTACCAACCGTGTAAAAAGTGACAGATTTGATGTTTTTCGTCTGACAGCCATATTATGTCTTCATATTTCACTATCTTTCCTACAACAGTTGACCTGAGGATGTTACCTTGATTCACACACCAAGATTCAACAAAAAGGGTGTTTCAATCAAAAAACATTGAACCGATACAAAAGTTGTCATCATTTAAACCTACTGTTTCCCGTTCACATATTTCTGGAAGATGCCATGCATGGGTTCTATGTCTTCTTTAACGCATGCTTAAGATTTATGTGGTGACTTTAATATTTATGTTGATCCTGTGTCGATCTTGGTTTCAGAATTTAAGTCAGTGGTTGATTCCTACTATTTAACACAACAAATAAATTTTTCTACCCATCTTCAAGGATACACTTTAGACCTAGGACTGAGTGCTTTAATACAGCAGATGGATAGTTTAAAACCATCATAAAGCACTCGCATGTGTCTTTTATTCCTATTCTAAAATGGTTTAATTGATAGTTTGTTGAAAATAAGGGGTAAATATTATGCCAAATTAAAAAAAATCAATGAAACATACATAGCAATAAAAATAACAATTTTCGAAATATTTTAACCGTGAGTCATTTGTTTACATTTGTATGCACAATTCAGCAGCGTTATTTTATTTACCTTTCTATACTCGCGATTCCAGCATTGCGCAAATGTGTGTCTAAGGTCACTGCGCGGCATACCATTTTAGAATATTTTATTTTATCAATATAAAGATACAGTTGAAGAAAGAAGCTAAGTGAAAGGACAACACAATATATTTTTCCTTTGTTTTTTTTAACTTATAGCATAAACCCATCAATTTAAAAAAACACAATTGCTTGGCATGGGCAAATATTTAATGTAGGCATGAATATCCACTTTTAATTTTAATATGAATTTATCACTGATAACTTTTACTATATTATAAAATTTGAAATGGATAGTATGAATTTTAAATACTCCCTCAATAATTTTTTTCAACATGATTTAAATTTACGTTTTGGTATTTTTTATTTTCAGACTACTATGAGATGAGTGGATATGATCACCACATCACAGATCTTAAAATAAACTTATTTACATCTGACTCTTGGCCATTTTCCTCACTCACTAGTTCTAGTAGCTAATCAACTAAATTGATATGCAGTATTACAATGGATATTTTAAGGGCAGAGAAAATTAGCACATTTTAGCTGGTCAAGATTATGCATTGTAAACTGCAGGGCATCTTTAAGCAACTATCAGCTTTCTCACACAGGACTGGGTCTGGCGCCTGAAGCCATGACCTCAGAGGTGCATCATGTTTTTATTTATGTGAAGGTTATTCTTTCCCCTGTCCCTTAAGTCCCCACTTCTGCAATAATTATGATTAGCATTTTAGGACTATTCATGAATGCATGTAAATTAACCAAAATAAAACAATACCACCAATATGATACGATCTCACTGAAGGATAAATACTAATTAATAGAAAAACAAGTGATTCACTGAAAATTGAACTATAAAAGTAGCTATTACTCAAGGTAGCTATGACACTAAAATATGTCAAGACACAGATCAAGAAGTATGTGAACAAAATATTGGTAAAACTCTTTCGCTTTAAAGAAATCTCTGCGAAACAAGCAAAAACACCCATACTTACAAGAGGTAATTTTTAATCACCAGTCCATTTGGAGATATAAATAGAACACTTATATAAGAAAAAATATTGAACTATAGTCACGTTTGAATCTCTTACAACCAGTAATCGGAAATAATTTTTACTAAATATCAACTTACAGCAAAAAAAAATGAGTGCATCAATTTTCAAGCAGGGATGTAATTTTGCCACAAGCCAAAAACTACTGCAAGATACTACAGAAAACCTGGAGATATTGCATGATATTTAGTATCAAAATTAGCTCCTCATTAAGCTAAATCTTGTGTCCCACCTCTGAGGCCGGGGTTCGGTTCCCTGCCCGGCTTCAAGTGGGAAAGTTGGTAGTTGCTTGTCATTGGTCGGCAGAACCTTGACCAAGTGTATGTACTGGTTTCCTCTGCCCTTCCAGCTACCCCTCATGATGTGACCTGCGTTGAAAGCAACGAGAAACCCCAGATAAGTAAATAAATAAAAATAAACATTAAACAAAAGGGAATGCTAAGAAAATTCTGTTCAAATCCAATCATAAATCACGAAGGTATAGCCATTGAAAGAAAGTTTATTATCTGTGTTAGTTAATTCACCAAAAATGAACACAAGTTACAGAAAATAAATGTAAGCTGCATCTGCAAGATGAATACCACATCACAGGATAAATACACTCAGAGAGATTGTCTGTAGCCCAAAAATCCAAGAACTCACTACTGTAGTGTTCCTAACGCTATCCCATAAAGTCTTCAATTATAACAATTCTATAATAGTACATTTTAGATCCGTATTGTGTTCATTAAATCATCACACTTATTGTTTAAAGGACAAAGAGTTTTTCATCCCATTCAATAGCCAGGGTCATATCGGGACAGGTCCTGAGCATTACCATTTGTGGAAGTCGAAGCCACACACAGAGGTGACAACCTGTGATTAAATGCCAAACTTGCTAATCCACTAGGGCACTGAGGATATATACGCAAATACTATGCAACATAATACTGAACATTAATGTAAAGACATTAGACAATGTTAAGAAAGATCGCTAAAATCCGAGTCCAGTTCTTCATCCTTTTCCTTGCCATCTCCTGTAAATCTGCCTGGACTTATCAAATTTGATGTTGCCTCTCCTGATGATATTACAAAGGTAATCAAAAACTCACCTACAAAATCCTGTCTCCTGGATCCTTGGCCTACTTTCCTAGTTAAGGATTGCCTTGATATGCTCCTTCCTTCTATCACAAAACTTGTGAATTGTTCTTTTGTCAGAAGGTGCTGTCCCAGATGGCTTCAAAAGTGATGTTGTCACTCCACTGATAAAGAAATCTTCTTTATCAAAAGATGATCTTAAAAACTATCGTCCTGTGTCTGGGCTGAGCTTTATCTGTAAACTCGCGTAACGTGTAGTTGCCTCACAACTAAGTAGACATGTCTCTCTCCATGGGTTGGAAAATGAGAATCAATCTGCCTATAGACGTGGCCATTCAACTGAAACAGCTCTTTTGTCTATAAAGAATCAGATTCACCTATCTCTAGCCAGAGGTGAGGCCACAGCTGTGGTGCTGCTTGATCAATCTGCAGCTTTTGACACCATTGATCATGACAAACTCCCTGATTGCTTAAGAAAATGGTTCGGTGTCGGGGGTAGATGCCTTGACTGGTTCAAGTCATACCTTTCTGATCGTACCCAGTGCATCAAGATTGGCTCTGTTCTCTCTGAGGCTAGAAAGCTTACGTATGGTGTTCCACAAGGTTCAGTTCTTGGTCCTATTCTTTTTTCGTTGTATACCACAAGCAAAGTAATCGCTAAACATCCAGATGTCAAATTTCACCTCTATGCAGACGATACCGAGCTGTTTATTCACCTGACACACACAAACGCAGAAATTGCCTTCAATCGGCTAGGAAACTGCCTAATCCACTAGGGCACTGAGGATATATACGCAATTACTATGCAACAAGGTTTCGGCCTTGGGCTTCGGGCTTTGTGACTTTAATATTCAGCCGCTCGATAGTTTAAAACCACCATAAAGCACTCGAATATGTCTTTTATTCCTATAATAACAATATCCCAAAATAAACAGACACCAAGAAATGCTTGTGATCTATAAAGGTTTGAAACTGCTACCTAGTAAGCAAATGGTATGAAATTTGCAATTTCATTTGGACAGGTATTGAATTGGTCACACTGTGCAGTATGAGTTTTATTGTGTGTTGCTGCTTGGTGTGGTATTTATAACTTGGATGGTGAACAAGAAGAAATAAATTATACTTATTATACATATTAAATCATGTGAAATACTTTTATTCAGTGGGTTTATTTATTTGTTGTTTTACGTCGCGTTCAACAGCCAGGGGCATATTGCAATGGGTAGTTTTACAGGTGGAGGAAACCAGTGCATACTGCACTATAAACCACCAAGCATCGGCAAGTAACTACCAACTTTCCAATATGAAGCGCCCGGCCCGAGATTCGAACCAGCAGCCTCAGAGGTTGGAGGAGAGAACTCTAACCACTACACCACCGAGCCCCCTTTTATTCAGTCGGGAACTGAATCAAATGCAAAAAATGAAAAATAAAGAGAAAGTTTTAAAGACCTATGAAGAGAAAACTGTAGTAGTGAGAGCAACTGAAAGGAAAGAGATCGATGAGCAATATCACTTTTACCTGTCACCATATCAACAGAAGCATAAACAAGTAAGAAAGTGACTATCAGTAGTATTTGAAAAAATATATAAATGCTGCTGACTAGTGTGGCTGGCGACTTGGGGCCATACAGGTATGGCACCCACATTTGAGAGAAGAGATACTCATACCGAATTCACAAGGACAGGAAGCACTGCTACCATATGCCAACAGGAATTACTTTTTAAAAGAGGTTCGAAGTTAGGTCCAAGCACTGTCATATTAGACAGGTAGTCATTGATTTCAAGATCATTGAGTTTGACTCAGACTCAAACAGCATAAGAAACAAAAGAAACAGGGAAAAAATCACACACAGAGTGAAGTTGATATCCACAAATACAAAGCTAGGATGTCCAAATTCACAGATAACATTTCAGTTGAATAATGGGCCCCACCTTGCAAGACTATGATGCCTTCAAGCGAATGACGGAGGTAATTGATAAATTGGGACCACCCATCAATGAATATAAACCGATGACATGCATGTGTAGATGTAACTGATTACCAGAGCCACAGCATGAAAATCAGCATACGCAAATTGTTCATTTCAGTTATAATTGGGAAAATGATTATATTTGATGAAAATCATTATACCTGTAATAGGGTTTCCTAGTAGGATGTTGACAATGAAAATTACAAGGTTCTGACGTAAGAATCGAACCATCTTAGCTAACATAAAATGGGGAAAGAATATGCAAATGTCAGAGAAGCAACATCTGGTAATCCGCTCTTGTTTTATTGCCTGCTTGGCATTGTGTCAAGTGAGCTCTCTCAAAAGGTTAATATAGAAATAACCAATGATGAAGGGGGGGTGGTTATAAAAGATTTTACAAGAAATAGCGATATTAAGATCATGATCTATTTATGATCTCTTTTTAATTTAAGATCATAATTGGTTATTCCTATTCTAACCTGAGAAACTTTTTAAATATTATACATGCTATCATTATTCTTGTTGAGAAAAACAGACTGTTTCATCTATTTGACTTTGCTTGCTTGATTGGCCAATCAGATTTGCTGATACAGTTGAACTTTGTCATCATGCAACCTGTTTACAAAATCTCGATCAATGAGTAAATTTCAAATTTTATAAGAGTATTAAGACCGTAAATAGTTAATAAATTTCAATTTTTGTAAAATATGAAAACAGATAAAACATATTAAAAGATGTGAACATTGTGTACATTTATTAACAGCTTTAAATACAAACAGAACAACATACTGCATATGTATAAAATGAGTAAAAAATAAACAACAATAAACTGCAGTGACATTAAAACGTTCACCAAGATTCACTAAGACAAATGCAACATGAAATAACAAAAAATGTATCACAGTTTTATCATGGATTTTGACAAGCAGTAATAAAGATTAGAATGAATGCAGGTGTTATAAGGATATTCAAAGGAACTGTAAATACAACTGTGATGACTTCCTATCAAGATTAAAAGTTAATTTATAAGGAACCTGGATCCTTTGTCTTATTTACAATATTTAAAACATTGCAAATCAAATTTTTGTTTGACATATGCAAATGTGGCCTAGTGAGTAACACACTTGTCTAGGAACTCAGAGGACGTGGGTTCAAAGCCAGGTACAGGCAGATACATAGTGGCTTGGATAACCAATGAAAATGTCAGTCCTCTGTCATTGGGTCCTATCCCCAGTGGCAGGCTAAAGAAAATCAAGTACGCTGATAAATGGTCATCCTTTACCCTCTATCTTTCAGTTATGGAAAGATCTACCACTGTGGCCTAGCGGGTAACACACTTGTCTAGGAACTCAGAGGAGGTGGGTTCAATCCCAGGTACAGGCAGATACATAGTGGCTCGGATGACCACTTAAAATGGCGGTCCTCTGTCATTGGGTCCTATCCCCAGTGGCAGGTTAAAGAACCTCAAGGACGTTGATAAATGGTCATCCTTGAGCCTCTATCTCCCAGTTAGGGGAATGTCAGTTACTTGTGAGTTGGGGCTGTACCTGTACAGTCGGATTGGTTACATAGCGCTTTGAGTCCTGTAGTATATGGAGATATTGCGCTGAGTATAAATACATAATAATAATAATAATAATGGAAAACGTCAGTCACTTATGAGTTGGGCCTATACCTGTGCAGTCGGATGAGTTAAATAGCCCTTTGAGTCCTGTAGTATATGGACATATTGTGCTCAGTATAAATACACAATACAATACAATTTGTAAGTAGCACTTTTGGTGATTTTTTACATTTAGTGTTTTATGTCATGGTCGTACCTTTTAGATTACGTTGTGACAAGTAGTTAGAAGGGCAATGGAAGCTAGTCAAGTTAGGCAAGGTTCTATACTGTTAACTGTCAACCAACGGCATTTTTTCTTGTGAGAACTTAAAGTACATTGCATAGTTGAATCATTCTATCAAGTCAGCTTAGTGCAGTGGAAAATGTATAATCAAACATAATAATTCAGCATTAATATGATGCTGCATTTAATACACCTTGTCATAACAATCTCTGATGCACCACACAGGAATAATATTTTCATTTGAGCAAATGGCATTGCAATATATGAGCTAACAAACTTTCATAAAAACTTAAAGTAGTTTCTAATTAAGGAAGTCACTTTAGTTTTAGCACCAGTTTCAAGTGATTGATATTATGTACAATGCTGCAAAACTAAAGTCCTGATAGCCCCTTACTATGAAGATATTTTGCCAATTTTGCCAAAAAATAAGTTTTCGTATTTGGTAAATATTTCTAAAAATCATCTAATCAACAAATGTATTGTTGTATCATAATAAGAATTAAAAACATTTTTTTTGAGAAATCCTTCTTGTCTATCTTGCATTGATATCCATCAGAAAAGACAGAGATATTTTAAACTGATGACTGCAGTTTATATATTCACAGATGCCCCTTGGCATGCATATAACATCACACACTTTATTGCTTTCTTTATTTAAATATTCACTTATTTTGCTTGTTGTATACACAAAATGGTAGATACTAACAGTAAAAAAACGTTAAAACATATATACCCTGTATAAATAACAGAATATGCAATATGAAAAACCTCCTGAATAAAATAAACAAAAAATCACAAATGAGTACAAGCATTTTTACAATGGTATGAGTACAAATGGTGTGAGTTAAATTTAAGAAATGAAAAATTATTAGAAAAAAGAATGTCTTGAATGGGTGCATTACTGATGAAGGAATAAATAACAGTTTACATGTTCAGAGTTCATGAAACTTTGAGAACATGAGTGTAAAGTGCTCAATGTTTTACTCCTGATGTTGGGGTTCAATCCAAGAC
This sequence comes from Sabellastarte sp. h YS-2021, assembly GCA_964017235.1. Classification (NCBI taxonomy): domain Eukaryota; kingdom Metazoa; phylum Annelida; class Polychaeta; order Sabellida; family Sabellidae; genus Sabellastarte; species Sabellastarte sp. h YS-2021. Next base: position 148,709,475 of record OZ024931.1, read on the forward strand.
AGCTTATTATTTTTTTTATTTTTTTTTTTGCATTCAGCTTTTTAAAGCAATCTTTTAAAAAGGGTTTTAACATTAAAAATAGGCTATCTACTGTTGAAGTATAAAAGTTTAAGTTAAAAACTATTTTGTGCATTTTTACAGTTACAGATAAAAATTGAATAAAAATATATGGTTTCCTTTGAAGTACTACAGTTATGCAAGAAAATGTTAGAAATAATACCATTTATGAGAATTTAGGTGAATAAATAAAGACAAATGCAGATCTAATAATAATAGTATTAATGTGATTTTGCACAGGCATTATAGGTTTTTACAGGCACTCGGGCTGTAATGATTCATGGCGTGCCTGGAAAATCCTATAATTGGACCACAGACCGGCGGGGAATAAAATACTGTGTTTTCAAAGACTCAATTCTGCACTGATAATCTCCTAGTGATGCATGCTCAGCTAGTAATAATAAATGACATCAAGTTTTTAAAATTAAATCTTTCCTAACCTAAATCTTTACAAATTTCTCGCATCCTCTTTGTCATTGTGTGTCCATTATTTTGTCGACTCTTCCTTTGCCTCCTGGTCTCCATTCTGTTCTTCCTCTACCCATTGCATTGTTACCCACTTCAGTGGTTGATTCTGCATCTGTTAAAAATAAAAAAAGATGCAAAATGTATGCAAATTACTACGAAAGATAGATAAAAGCAGCTGGTGAACTTTGGCCCTGTTTTAATCCTGTCTGACTTCAGAGACTGTACCTCTAAAAGGTGTGTTGATACACAAAACATATGATAAAGTGGGCCTTCATAAATTGTATCCCCCAGATATGTATTGCAAACCAAAGTTTGTGACATATATCATTATTATACTAATCTCTTATTACAAATGTGTGTTCTCACAAATTTATTATAAAGATATATGCCATTGCCTGTTTAGGAAGTACAACTTTGGCTGTTCAAATAAGACATGTTACCAGTGCACTCTTTGAAAATTTAATCTCTATTATTTGTTGACCTTGTGTCACTATTGGTGATTTTAGGTTAATATCCATTTTTGTTGTTCATTCATCAAAGGTATTATCAATTTTTTACAGCCTTGCATCCTAGTTTAGTGACTCACACAATGACTGTAGATTTTATGTGTAGGTAAAACTCATTTTTCAATCTGGTTGACTTGATTCTTCAACTATGGAATGCATAACTGATTTAATGTTTAAAGACATTGATGGTTAGAAATAACAATATGATAATATTTGTTGTGATTTTAGTCATGTCACTGAAATCAGGACTGACTCATTTGCATATATCCGACAATATACATTCATTTGTCCTGTGTAGGTCAGACTTGAGTAGGGTTGAGCTTCGAATGAGCTTGAAATTGCTGTATCGACTCGTCCCCTTATAAACACCAGACAACATGCAAATTTGAAATTGTTCCCTACCATATGTGTTATATTTCTGTTGTAATAATAGTATGTTCCATCTTTTAAATTCAAATATCACCTAACACTTTGCTCTTTGTCAAACATTAGGCTCCAAGACTGAAAAGATTGATCATGATACCTCTACAATAGGATTCATTCTAACCCATTTGGGGGTAACATGATAAATGAGATTTTATTTGAAAAAAATCACTAAGAAGGTGATAAGGAGAGTAGGTAGGTGCTTTATGGGTCAAAATAAAATACAACACAAAGTCAGTATCAAGTTTCCGAAACTGACACCTGAAATTTCTATTCAAGTGCAAAGGTGGAGTATGCTCTGGATCTTTTTAAACAAAATAACTTCTTGTTATAATCAGGCCCTACGAACATAAACAACCTTAGAAAGATTAATTCATTGTTTTGGGGGGAGGGGTTTTTTGAGAAGAGACAGAGACAAACAAACGCATAAACGTGACCCAATTTGCATGAGATTTTCACTGTACTTAGTACATATTGGCATTTTGGTGAAGGAAAACATTACAATTCTTGCTAGAAGATTGGTTAATAAAGAGGTTAAGTAAGAACATGCTTGAAATTTTGGTAGCTGCCATTGCATCTAACTTCATACAGACTGAGGTATCTCAAAGTTAAAGTTTGAAAAAGCTGTTTTCTGAATCTTGTTAAAACTTTTTATTGATATACTGATGACAAAACATTTTGATTATTGTCTTCGGTTTACATCTTGAAATGGCCTTTTATACTTTTGATCTCTGTTTGAATAACTTTGATTTTTGTTGTATCATTTGAATGAGGCATTTTCCAATAGTATTTGGCAGTATGGCAGGTAAATTGAATTAACTGAGAAGTAAAATTTAATGGTCAAACTTGAATGTGTTTTACCCCAAAATAATTAGCACTTTGAAATCAAAGTGTTTTGGCAATTAAATTTCATAGATTAAACTAAATGGAGCTACAAATACTATATTCAATGCAGTTTATTGTAGTTTATCAAATTCTATTTGAAAATGTTCTGTGCACCACATGACCAGTGAATTTAATGCAGTTTCAAGAGATGTTGGTAAAGTATTGAAAAAGGTGTCAGTAGGTAAATGCTAAATAAGAAACAGCATTGGAGTACTCTCTGGCTTTGCAAATGATTGACATGACAAACTATTGTTGTTTTTCAAATGCTTTTATTGTATGACCCATGATTTCTTTCAATATCAACCCATTTCCCACAAAGCAGACATGCAGAGAATTTCCAAACAGTAACCAATCATAACATTTTCCTGAATATGCAACATCAACTTTAGAGGTGATGACATGGAATTTTGAAATTTAGTAAGTACTGATTTAATCTGCTGTTACAACAACCCATATAGAAAATATCTGTTCATTGTGGGCTGAATACTATGTTTCCCCCATATCCCAAATTCAAACAAATACTATTGGTGCCTTCTCAAATCTGGTTTGCCTAAACTGAAAACTTCTCAGTTACAAAAACATGTATACAGCTAAAATACAAAGTTGTCTTCTAACCTACTCCTTCAAAGCTAGAGAAATGAGACCACCCAAAGGAATTGACTGGGACAATATCGTAGGTCAACAGTAGTATCAAAAATTTTAAGCAGAAGATAGCTAAACCTACCTACCTACCATCCAGATATGTATCAGCTGCTAGACTAGGACATTGTCCAATTTGGTGTATGTGATGTGGTTTTTGTGTCTCTACCAGGCTGCAATCTGGATCAGAGGCCATGTATCTGGAGGTGTGCAGTTCGGAATTGTCTCCATTATCTTGTGCTTGTTGGGGTAGAAGCAAACTCCCCTGAGAGCTTTGCAAATTCTCACCAAAAAGCAAGGTTGAAGGCTCCATCATGAAGACATGCACTGAAACAACATTCAAGAAAATAAATATTTACTTTGACATTTTTGTGTAGTGGCACAAAGTGCCACAGATGTCATTCCTGGGGAAGGCCCCTTCACTTTATAATTCCAGGCTATAGTATTTAAGTGATTTAACTTCTAGGTGGGTAACCATTTACCTTTTGCAATAAAGGGACTGGTATTGCCTAGGGTGGTCTTTACCCGGTTTGGTTTTTCAGCTTTTTCAGGTTACTAGTCTAGTAATCTGTTTGTTTTGTCATGATCAGTGAAATTTTTGATGATTCTTCAATAATGAAATTATTAATATCAATTCCATATGTGTTAAATATTTTTACAAAGTACAATTTCTAATAATAATATTTTGTTTCACAATTACATTCAAAGTCGTATTTTTCAGTAATAGTAGAAGATCTACAACACGTAAGCTAATGCACACCTTTTTCGTTAAGACAAATTTTATTCAATTATTATGTAATAGCATTACACTATAAAATAGGATCCAACCTTGTATGTTTACCAAAATCTATAATATTTAATGTTTCTCTTCTATTGCCAAGTGTAAATACGAACACTTGATGCCCCAAAAGGAAGGCCAATACCTGACAATTTAATTCTGTTGGTTAACCTATTTTACATAATGAAACATTACTCTTTAATTCTCTCATTTGCATTCTCATATATTTTCTGAAGATGGATCAACTGAAAAAGTAAAGTCTGATATTTTTTGGTGTTAAATATTTACATTGCACATGTGTTGATAGTTGACATATCTATCACTGGTATGATTACATATGAGTGATGGCAGCAGTTTTTTCCCAGAAGTTTTAGGGAATAAACAGTCAAAACAGTAAACTGAATGATCTATTGAAACGAATTAATTGCCTTATTGCTACATGGCAAGCAATGAATTAGGTAAAATTGAGTACCAGTATTCTGAAGTCCTGCAGGGTTGAAAATCATCGTAGGATTGCCCTTTGTGATCCAGTTGCTAGTAGTACCTGTGTGTTTCCCATGTGCAATATACCAGGTATGTCTTTCAAATGGAAGGTCATTAGTAGATTTATGGGTTAGCAAGATTGGCATCTACTTATAACCTGTCACCTCTGGATTTGACAAGTGACAATGCTAAGGACCTGTCCCAAAACAACCCTGGCTGTTGAACTGGATATAAACCCCCAAAATTGTCTTGGATTGTACAATAGGAAAAATAGGACACAATATCACTTCCAAAGCTTTAGCAAAGCCCCCAAAAAGTCATTCTAAAGATTCTGGATCCGGATCATTACTTTACCAACCTACCAAAAAACTTCGATGTAATTTCAGCACTATTTCTTGCAATGGCTAGCTTTAAAAAAATAAGCATACATAATCTAATAACCACGTAACCTGTTTGGTGGATGAAAATTTGGTTAAATGCCATGTTCAAATAAAAAAAAAATCAACATTAATGACTAAGAAGAGCTGCGGCACATTTTGTAAAAACAACTACCAGGGTACTACTATTCAGGGAAATTATTGCAGAAAACCTGTCAAAGATTGGAAGAAAATGCCCAAAAATATTTTAATAGTTTAGCAAGTGTGTGAGATACTTCACTTTGAGGAGTTGTAGAACAAAATTTCAAATTCCTAAAAGTTTTTTAAACTATAAATTTGCTATCATATGAAGTAATCAGCATGTTGCTAGGTGTTGTAAATTTGGAAGAAAAATACGGTACCATGAATCTCGTTAATATTATATGAGACAAAATATTCATTATGTACTCCTGCAAGATATTATAGTGGAAAAGGTTACGGTAAATTACATAAAATTTGCACAGAGTTGTCACCAAAGGAATTGTTACCATGTACAATGCAAAGAAAATTTTGTATAAATTGGTGCATTTTAATCATTCTACAATGTGTTTGATAACTATTATGCAATTCAATGGTTATTAATACATTCTCAAATAATAACCCTACTGAGTATTTATGTTTTCTTTTGGTGGGTTAGCATTACATGCTACAATGTAGGCTGGTGAAAGTAAATCTAGCTATTGTAAATAACATAATATAACATTACAAATAACATAACATAGAAATTTCTTGGTCATGTATTGATTATCATAACATCATACAACTTTTATTACCGTGTGTTAGTGTATCAAAACAAATGAAAAAAAGCTCAATTTAAATTCTCTTTAGATTCCTTTTTGGTCTCAGTTAATCATTTATAAAGGTGTTCATATTTCTTATTATTGACAATAAATAATAAATAACTCTTTCCATCAATCTGCAAAAAATGAGGCATTAAACACAATGATTATATATAATTGTTCCAATTCGAGACTGGCAGTAAAACAACCCTTTTGCAGCCAGTTGCAGGGTCTGTTGTTACAGTTGCAGTGGTAGACTGGACTGCAGAGAAAGCCAACTGAGAGGGCAACCCCTTTGAAATGTGTTTAAGGTGTGCCATTTCACAATTTTCGTACCATTTGTTAAAAAGTACTGTTATCTGTGTTTATGGCCTGTTGGATACCCATTTGCAGGTCCTTTGGTATACGACATGGATTGCCAGCAATAGTGAGGGGTTTTGTGTGCACTTTAATGGAATTATCATTACTTTGCCTTTTGTCAGACACCATTTATGCTGTAATACTACTCTTGTGAATAATATCTGGTTAATAAGTTAGTTAAGTTAGAAAGGACAAAATAAGTAAAACCAAAAATCTAGATTTTTTGTGATTTCTGTACATTTCAATATCAGCATAGGAGAGGTACAAAAGTTAAGTCAAGTGCACCCTATTTTAAAATCTGCAGTAATTGTGAGTCACATGACCTAAAAATTGATCCCAAATACTCTATGGTCGATAGGCAAGACCTAAAATAAACTTTAAAATCATAAGGTCTTGAAGTTCTTCATGACTGGCCACAACTTATTCTACTAGTGAGACATGGGTTTAAACAACTGAGCCACAATGTGCATAATCTTCTCTGGTATTACACACTGAGATTGGGGGAATGTCAATACACTACCATTACTAACCATGTTTATGGCTGAAATTGTATCAAAAACATTTTTCGAACATCAAGAAAAAGGCTTGGTATGCATAAGCCACTCATTTATACCAGGAGATACAACCAGACATACCACGTTTATGCAGTTTTATAATTAAAAGTACACAAATTCACTAATAAAACAATATTCCTGAGTGCAAAGAAACCAGAGACTTATGCATGGCTATACCAATACTTACATATTGATTCACTTGCTAAACCTGTGTTAAAATACTATAATATAAAATGGCCAGACATGTCAGTAGTGGCATTATTTAATATTTGTTGTGTTTTGAAAGTTATGCATATAAATGTGATCTAACAAACTGTGCAAGATAAGAGAAAAATACACAGGATAGCATGTTGATAACGTATGTACAAGTGTACAAATCACTAACTTATAAATGTGGTTTTTGTGGAATGTGTTCCTGTTTAATCAGGTACCGAATAGAATTCTTCCATTATCTTTGCACTTCACAACACATTTGTTTAACTTCCATTTCTGGTAAATCGATGGATAACCCAAGAAGAAGCTATAAATATACTGTCATTTTTCTGAAGTGTGAATGTTTATTATTTTCAAAACATGGAGAAACAGCCATTAATTTCAACCAGGGGTCTATTTAATATTTATAAATTTGTTGACAAAATGTATATAAGGTAATTTACACAAAGGAATCATAGAAATCACTGTATTAAAATCTTTTCAGGCTGCGATCACAAAATTAAAAATTGAAATCAGTGCCAAAATTGGCAGTGGACTAATAAATATAGAGCAGTTAAATCATTATTTACCTCATCCGAACATACACAGTGTAAACAGTATGAATGAGGTCAGGAGATAGATATAAATGAAAGCAATAACTAACATTCAAAAATGGCGTCTAATGCTGAAAATGTATATAAAATTTTTAAAACCCCATAAAATGCCAATTTATGGTTACAAGTAAAATGATCACAAAATTGATGCTTCTTTTATAGTTTTCGCTATCCCCAAAATTGTGAGTGCACAGTAAATGATACAGTTGTAAAATGTCAATAGCTCATTTTTGTATACATATACTCTTACACTATATATATTTAAGAGTATTTTACCAGCATATGTAAAATGGTAATTCCAGTGTAGGGTTAACCAGAAACGGAAAGAATTGATAGGGCATTGTTGCAGGATATTTTTTTGTTTACATATTTATTAATAATAAAATTACTAATCCTAGATAAATTGGCTATACTTGTACATCTATGTGTGCAGTGATGTAACGGTAATATGATAAACATTCAAAGGCGGAGATAAATGGCAAAATGGCATGTATTGTATGTTTTGGGGAATTTTTGATGACAGCTGCCAATATTGGATGATGATTTTAAATATAAATTATATAATCACCCAGATAAAGCAGTTTAAAGAAAGTTTTATTGCTTTGCTTCTTATTGAGAGTAAACTACTTCTTGACAACATAACTTTTCACAAACTGAAAGAGAATATTTATTGTCAAATTAATGTCATTGACAACACTAATGTATTTCCAGGGACCGAAATGGAGTGCTGATTTCAAGTGGAATATTATAAACCCTTAAAATGACTACAAAATGTTTTTCTTTTTTTTTTTTTTGTTAAGTAGTGAAAAAACTCCGGTCGTAAGCGTAAAAAGGTCAGTTGTAAACCAATGGGATCATTTGCAAATAAATATTTGCATCCAATCTTTACCTCTTCTTTTGACCACACAATTTCCTCTCTAGATGACTCTCCTGTTTGGTGAACCACAGGCTGTCTGCTGTTGATAAAGGATCTTTGTTGAGTCAAGTTGCAAATAGCATAAGCTCAATCTTCCAGTTTACAGTGGCAGATCTAGGGGGGGGCGTGGAGGGCGCACGCCCCCCCTTTCAGAGTTGGAAACTTTAGTCATGGGGCTTTTTGTCTCTGTCCACGCCCCCCTTCAATCCCCCACCCCAAGATCTGTCTTTACTAGGGTAATATACCTGTTTAAAGTGACAGTTATTATACCTGTGTCACTGTCCAGTATCAAAGGGGATTAGGCTCTTTTGTGTGTATACTAAGTTAGGTCTCATCCTCAAACAAACTGAGGATTACATCTTTTGTGGATAACTTTGTTTATAAACCTTTTTTGTACAAAAGTGTATGTTTACAAAACTGGAATCACTCACCCCAATTAATTATTAATTACTTCACTTCTGTGTTTCAGTTTTAATTTGCTACAGTGGCTATGATAAGATTAAATTCCAAAAAAAGAGTTAAATTCTGAAAACATTTCATCAAATTTAATGAATTGGTTTATGTGTTGTTAAAGACACATAATGAAAGAATCAGTTATTTTAAAATAAAGATGTTGAAGAAACATTGTGGCATATAAATTTAGATTTCAAGTATGTTTCCCTCCAATTTAATTTTCTTCACAGTTATACCATTGTTTATTGGGGGAAGCCCCTTTGAAGTTTATTTTAGGTTTCATGTATTTGTATTCATGTCAGTAAACTGCTGTATATGTCTGACAATTGAGTGCACAAAAAGCCCCAACAGAAAAAAACTGCAGAAAAAGTCACAGTAGAAGACTGTGTGTAAATGCGTCATGTACAATTTAGGGATTTTATACTGAGGTATTTTCTGCTGCAGGTTTTTACATAGGCTTTTTTCTGCTAGAGGCTTTTTCAGTTTACTTGATCATCAGTGTCAAAAATAATATGTTTTGATAATATTGGCATTTTACCCTCCCTGTCCCATAAAATGGCCGGCATTTTGTTCCCCCTTGCAATTTCGACTGGCATTTTGTCCCCCAGTATTTTGTCCGTGCACCGCACAATATGTCCCACTACAAAATGTCCAAGTATGAAATATCCATACCCGCGACACCCCACGCCCCCCCTTTCGGGAAATCCTGTATCTGCCTCTGAGTTTATGTCTATTTTTTGGAAAAATAGAATGACGCGCATAAAAGAGATGCTGAATAAAACCAAATAAGGACTTAAGGAAACACCACCTTAATACCAGTTGCAAGTCTACCCTTCCTTTAAGACTGCGACTAAAATAAGCCTAACAATAGTGGGTTGTGTGGCCAGTTGTGTGTAAAAATCTTAAGATAAGATGGATATAAGTTATGGTGTTGCGGATAAAACAAGTATAAAAGAATATGTCTGTTGGAAGTTTATCAGCTGATTCACTGAATTCATTTAATATGCACTTTACTTGTATGTCGATTTCAGTGTGCAAATAACGACAGCAACTGGTATTTCAATTTCCTGGGATACTAAAATGCAAAACATTATTTCAAGAAAGAAAAACAGCTTGCCATGTTACACAGGATTATGTACAGATTCAACAACAGGATATGTGTAAAAATTACTCGGTGATTGTCCGATATGTCAAACTGGATTGGAAACGGAAACCCAGTTTAATTAAATATGGATGGATTGGAAACGGAAACCCAGTTTAATTAAATATGGATGACTAATAAAATGGTAAGTATGATTATTATCCATCTGTTTTACACATGGCCTAAAATTTATTTCGTTTATCTTGCTTGTTATTATCCTTATTTAACAAATTTTGGTGGGCACCTATGTACAGGATACTTCGATTTATAGACAGACCACATGATTGATAATCAATAAGTATTGATATGCATACATTTCCTCATTTCCATCAAAGTATATGCATCAATTTTGTTCAATAGCAACATTTTGTTAGGCGGGTTGCATGTAACCAGCCCGCCTATTAGATTGATATGTCTGATGTCCGTCTGTCCATCATCATTTCCATTTCCAGAATCTAACTTGAAAATGCTTTGTCCAATCGAATTCTAACTTGATAGGGAGATAGATCACCATCGTAGCTAAGATGCTTTTGAAATTGGTCTAATTCCATCTGTTGTTTTTTGTCCGTTTGTTTGTGGGTCAAAATTTGGTTTCCAGACTCTAACTCCAAAACGCTTGCAAACAGAAACCTTACAACTAGATCACCTGTGGGTATTGCAATTTCTTGTGAAAATAAATGGTAACTTAATGCTCTACACTTACTTAGTTGCAGTCCCATCTTTTAGCATAGCATAGAGAAAATAATGTAACCTAGATTACAAGTTTTACATTTCTTAGCATGTCTAACACACTTAACTGGGTGACCTCACCTTTCTTTGCTTGTTTCTAAATTTAATTACAGCATTGGCTAATCTTATTGCTGCCGGTGCATCCTGCATTTTAGGGCACCGTTGTTTTCTTATTTAATTACTGTTACTTTTCTGCTGGCTATATATTCAGTAAGATATAACATGGGGATATATTTTAAAATATTGAAATATTAACTACAAAATTATTAAACAAAATATTTATTAAGAAATGATATTGCTGCACTTCTTACAAAATGAAACTCATTTCAAAAGAAAAATATATCTAAATGATTTTGTGTGACATGCATGTACTTTTTATCCAAAAAGTTATTCTGTACCACACATTACCATACACAAAATATTCTTAATCCATGCTCGTTTTCAGTACATAATGATTTAATATGTGCTTGGGAAACTGGTCCTTCTTTGTTTTGTGCAACGACTTCATTTAGCTAAATTTTTGTCAGATAAAACTTTCTGACAGACAGATGCATTATCACTTAGAACACATGTAGAAAAAACTGTATTTCTTACCTGAAAAAGGATGGAATAGTCCAATAATTATTATCTTCAATTTTATAGGCAAATGTATGGACGTTAAGAAAGTGGACAATAATTCTATCCAAAATATCTGTTGATGCAAGTGTGCCTTCTGCTGAATGTGAATGCTAATGCTCAGACATATAAATTATGTCACTGAAATGCAAGTGAAATGTGGTTTCTGTTTTACGGAAGAGTATTAGTGCCAGAGAAGAAAATTTTATTTTGTATTGTTTAGTTAGAAACTCCCCATGTTGAGTTAGTATCTCAACATAGCGTCTTATTATCTTAACATGTTTCCTTTTTACCTCAACAAGTTGACTTAATATCCCAACATGTTAAGTTAGCATCTCAACATGTCGACTTGTTAACTCAGCATTTTCAGTAATATCTAAACATGTTGATCTTATCAGTCTTCTTGAAATAAAATTTTAATGACAAACCCTTGAGTTGGGCCAGTTATAGATCTCGTCCATTTTATTCATGTATTTGACAGATTGAAAGCTTTTGATACCATAATATCAGCTACATCTCGGACACTAAACAATTTTTTTATATGAATACATTAGTCCACCTAATTTCAGCTGAGCTTATTTCTTGGGTAACAAGTGAATTTTCTCCATTCCTAACTTTTAGGTGCCTATCCCATTGTCCGGCCTATGCTATGTATCCAGACTGTTTATCTGTCCAAGCAGGATGTCTTAGAATCTGTGATTATTTGGTATACTTTGTGGTTTTCTTTGTAGATATTCTTGTATGGATATCTAGTAACAAGGCTTGTTAGCTTTCCTTCTCTTTATCTGTACTACAACCAATAATCAACCAAGTCAGTTACTCGCAATTAAATGTATGACACTTGGATGCCAATTTATTGTTTTAACCTCTTATTCACCACTGACCTTTGACCTATTATGGGCGCTTACTGGGTTATGTCTTTAATAGGTTTAAGGATTGCCCCTTTTTGGATTCCTGTGCATTAGAGAATTGTCATTGATTCCGCACTCCATAAATGCTTCCATTATAAATTATATTATATTATGAACCTAAAATCTTAAAATTTCACAGTCAAAATTCCAGGTTACAAAAGCCATTGGTAAAAACTTTCTTTAGGCCTAGCTCATCTTACATTTTGATTTGTTTCCATACATTTTATTTGAACGCTTCGAGAATTGCACAAAAAATCTAGGCCAGATTTGGTACAGTGGCACTAATAGTCTTTCGTGGATTTGTTTCCATACATTTTATTTAGACGCATGGAGAATTGCACGAAAAATTTACGCCAAGATTAGTGGCATATTCCCCCAAATGCAAGACGTAGAGACGTATGACATGGCCCACTTATTTCAAGAGGCCTACAGTTCTATTACACACAGTCTTGGCATAAAGCCAACGGTAGTACCGTTACTACAAACAAAAGAATGCTACTTGATACAGTTCAATTACATTATTACAGACCATAATAAAATAATTTTATAAAAATAAAAATTATATAACATAAAGTCGCAAGCTATAGGTGAGCTTAAATTATTGTTTACATCTAAATAAATGGACATAAGAACTTGTCTTTCCATCAACGTAACCACTACATAATAGTTCTGTTTAGAGTATTTGTATAGTTATATGTCACAGATTTCACCAAACCTATATTGATCAATCTCCTAAATAATAACCTTATGTCCTTGCCTACCCAGTTGTAGTTTCAAATCCAGTTTATAAGGGGTGAGACAGATGGCAGACGATCTAAATAGTGGAACATTAATGATGAAATAAATAATAGTTCTGTTTAGAGTATTTGTATAGTTATATGTCACAGATTTCACCAAACCTATATTGATCAATCTCCTAAATAATAACCTTATGTCCTTGCCTACCCAGTTGTAGTTTCAAATCCAGTTTATAAGGGGTGAGACAGATGGCAGACGATCTAAATAGTGGAACATTAATGATGAAATAAATAATAGTTCTGTTTAGAGTATTTGTATAGTTATATGTCACAGATTTCACCAAACCTATATTGATCAATCTCCTAAATAATAACCTTATGTCCTTGCCTACCCAGTTGTAGTTTCAAATCCAGTTTATAAGGGGTGAGACAGATGGCAGACGATCTAAATAGTGGAACATTAATGATGAAATAAAGCAGAAGTTTGGGAATAGTATTCACATGTCAGTAAAAGGCTCTATAAAAACAGGTATTTAAACTTTTAGTGTTTAACATAAACACTATACAAACTATCAGTAAAACAAATAAAATGAATTAAAAGGTGCATTGATGAGCATAAGCTTAAGATCATGCCCAGGTCAATAGAAGTTTCGTAGAGTCAAAAGGTTAAGTAAATATAGTTGGAGGTCATCGTAGGGTCGAAAGGTCAAGTCAAGGTCAATAATTGATAATCTTAGAGTCGAAATTTTTTGGTCCATCTCTTGATTTGTGGAGACCTAACAACAATTCTTTAGATCAGTGAATCAATCCAGTTGGGGGAACCAGGGACTAACCCAAGAAACTGTTAGCTACATCTACACTAATGGAGATCTCCCTAAAAGTGGGTTAACCCAAGAGCGATCCATTTCAAAGTGTCACATTCAGTAAAACCAACAAAATGAACACTGCAACAGGCCTTGTACATGGAGACCTCTGAAGAGGTCTAGTGATCCTCCAAAGTACTGCTCAGAGTGGTGAATCAGAGTCAGCCTGGACCGCCTAAGCCAACTGAAACTAAGAACTACATCTATCATAGTAAAGATATCCCCAAAGGGGAACAAACCAATTGTCCAGCTCAAAGTGTTACATAAGGTATAGCCTAGTAAATTGAAAATCACAACAATCCACATCTGTGGAGACCTTTCTAAAGAAGGGATTATTTTCGAAGGGCTCCAGAAATCATTCAGACTATTTTTCAAGAGGGGGGATAGGGTCAGAATAGACAAGCTGACCCAAGATACTCAAAGCTTTATCAATTCTATGTAGAGAACTGACCAGAGGTGGGTCAGTCCAAAGTTGTACAGCGTGTATACCTCTAGTGTCTATTCCTTTTATCACCATCCACAGGTATGCCCAGGTGGAGTTCCTGAGAAGGTGTATTTAATTACTACTGGGTTTTGTCCACGTGTGATTACTATTCACTATTCTGGCCCACTGGGCCTGATCTGAGTACTAAGTAAAGACATTATGTGACAGAGCGGAATGGTGGGAAATTTCAAAACTGCTCCTTCGAAACTCTGAAGTAGGGGTTAATTCAATTTCATACAGTGGGATGTAACCAAACCATTGATAGGTCAGATCCAGTAAATAGCTATGATCAAAACATAAATAGGAATAAACAGAGGATTAGATTTAAGTAATGCCCAACTGAAGCAGCAGACTACTCACACGGCCATGCTAGAAAAATTCGTAAATCAGAAAAAAGAGATGTGTGAGTTTTACTTGTTTTGGGTGTACAAGTGCATTTTACAAGTAGTTAATAAGGTGTGCATATATCACTGAACAACAGACAAACTGGTGCCAGTTGGTACATCTATCTGTTTGTGTGTGAATTCATCAACATTTTGTTTTCTAGATTCTAACTCAAAGACACTTCCACTTCCACCGATTAAAAATTTGACAGGATCGCAGGACACCCCCCTGGGTTAGGTTGTTTGGTAACAGTCAGTGTTTCTGTCTGTGTGTCTTCCATCAACAGTATTTTCTCTAGACTATAATTAATTATCCATGATTTAAAGTTTCTTTAGAATTGGTGCAAAATAGAAAAACAACATGGCATCATGGATGCCACCACGAAATATTGATTCTGAACATTTCTACCTCTCAGTTTCAAACAGGACAACCTTTCTTTTTACAAACAAGTAATAAACTTGAAATATGTTTCCAGACTTTATCTCGTATACTAATTGTACACCCCAACTTTTTTAACCCAAATTTTCTTGCCAAAAAGCTCAATATAGGTAAATGGAAAAATCTGGAACTGTGATAGTCTTTTTATTGTATCTAGACAATGGTTAAGATCAGGCCAAAAGACCAATGGGATGTCAGTTGATCTTAGACCCATCTTCTCATTTCTTTTATTAAGAACTGACAAGTAGTATATGCTTAAGTCTACTAAACAAATAGAGAAATCTTTAGTCATGGATTTAATACCTCTTTCGTGGAGGTAAGTAGGTTTTGCTGCAAAGGATAACAATTTATGCAGCAGAAACATATTTCTGCACAACAAGAAGAGAATCTCTGCAATTCAATGTGTCAGCTAACATTTCCAGAAAATAGCTTTCTTAAGGAGACAGAACATAAGAATCTGCCATGTAGTATCAAAACTGAGCTGAAATCACTCTTTCTCAAAACCCATAGCACAAACATTTTGTTATGATTCCCAGTGTTTTTGACATCTCTTTAAGTTCATGTCTTACCATTTCCAAGCTCCCATGGGCACTAACTCGGGTGAATAATGACGTTGCAATCAACCATGCAGCCAAATATGACCAATCATTACTAATGTTTCTAATAGGGCACAGACATGTTGTCATGATTGAATTTCTATGGCACTGACAAAATACTTGTTTCGTATACACTTCCTTTTGCCCACATACCCCACCCAGCCTTAACCACCTATACTGTCACTCTGCCTCTAAATATTTCCTACTTCCTACATTGCTGGACTTTTCTATCTTTTACCCCTGGCATAGAGTTTTACCCCACAGCCTTTAAGGGCTGTCGGGGTATTGTTTTCACCCATGGTGTCCGGATGGGCGGGCGGCGGGAAATAGTTTATCCGGGCTGTATCTCAGAAACCGTAAGGTGTAGGAAGTTGATATTTAGTAGGGACATTTGTTAGGGCGTGTAGGTGTGCAACGTCATAGTCTGACCTTGATTTGACCTTTGTCCTTGCTGTAGTGACCTTGACCTATAAAATCTTGTCCGGGCTATATCTCGGAAACTGTAAGGTGTAGGAAGTTGATACTTGGTGGGGATATTGGTTAGGGGGTGTAAGTGTGCAACGTCATGGTGTGACCTTGATTTGACCTTTGACCTTGATGTAGTGACCTTGACCTATAAAATCTTGTCCGGGCTATATCTCGGAAACTGTAAGGTGTGGGAAGTTGATATTTGGTAGGGACATTGGTTAGGGGGTGTAGGTGTGCAAAGTCATGGTGTGACCTTGATTTGACCTTTGACCTTGCCAAAGTGACCTTGACCTATAAAATTTTGTCAGGGCTATATCTCAGAAACTGTAAGGTGTAGGAAGTTGATATTTGGTAAGGACATTGGTTAGGGGGTGTAGGTGTGGAACGTCATGGTGTGACCTTGATTTGACCTTTGACCTTGCCGTAGTGACCTTGACCTATAAAATCTTGTCCGGGCCATATCTCGGAAACCGTAAGGTGTAGGAAGTTGATATTTGGTAGGGACATTTGTTAGGGGGTGTAGGTGTGCAGCGTCATGGTCTGACCTTGATTTGACCTTTGACCTTGCCATAGTGACCTTGAAACTATAAAATCTTGTCTGGGCTATATCTCGGAAACCATAAGGTGTAGGAAGTTGATATTTGGTAGGGACATTGGTTAGGCTGTGTTGGTGTGCAAAGTCATGGTCTGACCAGGATTTGACCTTTGACTTTGCCGTAGTGACCTTGACCTATAAAATCTTGTCCGGGCTATATCTTGGAAACCGTAAGGTGTAGTAAGTTGATATTTGGTAGGGACATTGGTCAGGCTGTATAGGTGTGCAACGTCATTATCTGACCTTGATTT
The DNA here is from genome assembly GCA_964017235.1 of Sabellastarte sp. h YS-2021. Taxonomy (NCBI): domain Eukaryota; kingdom Metazoa; phylum Annelida; class Polychaeta; order Sabellida; family Sabellidae; genus Sabellastarte; species Sabellastarte sp. h YS-2021. Next base: position 148,726,210 of record OZ024931.1, read on the forward strand.
GACCTTGCCGTAGTGACCTTGACCTATAAAATCTTGTCCGGGCTATATCTCAGAAACTGTAAGGTGTAGGAAGTTGATATTTGGTAGAGACATTGGTTAGGAGGTGTTGTTGTGCAGCATCATGGTGTGACCTTGATTTGACCTTTGACCTTGCCATAGTGACCTTGACCTATAAAATCTTGTCAGGGCTATATCTTGGAAACCGTAAGGTGTAGGAAGTTGATACTTGGTAGGGACATTGGTTAGGGGCTATAGGTGTATATTATCATGGTGTGACCTTAATTTGACCTTTTACCTTGTCATAGTGACCTTGACCTTTAAAATCTTCTTAGACCTTTGGGTCTGTCTTTTGATGCAGATTAAGCAAAAGTCATATTAGAATTTATTAAGAATTTTACTTTCATAACTTCCCATTGTAAGAGATAGAATTTCATCAAGTGAGCCACAGATTTTGCTCCAACACCACAATAAGCATTCATTAAATGTATTACCACTTCTGTATGCATGGTAATATTCAAACCATCTAAACCATAAGTCGGCCATGCAGATGTAGATAAAGAGTGTTGAATATTTTAGTTTACTGATTAATGCTGTCATCTTGTTATTGAATTATCTTGTTTTAATACTTCATCTTTATACACATTATCTTTCTTTTAAACATTATTTCTCCATTTAAACATTGTTTGGACCTTTATATAACTGACAGTGCTCTGAAAGTATCCTGAAGTTTGTACTGGTACAGTACTTCTATATCTCATGGTGTTGAAAATATTTCCCTTGACTGTGGGGTACGGGCATTTCCGATGCTATTTTTTCAATTTCATTTACACTTTTAATGTTTGATATGATACTTCAAAATATTATCTGGTTCTTTACCCGATGTTCCCTCACTTAAAACACTTTCATCAGTAGTTGTGATATACTCCAACAATATTTTCACATTTCAATTTAGCATGACAAAAAGAAATTACTTCTAAGTTTTATTAGAATATATTTGTACAAAATGCCTTTTTTCAGCGGGGTCATTTATGGCCCCAGGAATAATTATGATATTATTTTATTTAAAAGATACCACACAGTATGAATAACCTCGTTCTCATTACAAAACATGCTCTCTTCTTTTTATCATTTGTATGTTAGACACCACAGGGGCAGCAATACACCAAAGAATACTTATACGGATAGCTCCACCCACAAAGTACAGTTAAATATTTTCTTTGGTGTTTTTGTATTTATTATTGCACATTCCTGGAAATATTAGGGGATAGCCAAAAATAGCATTTTCTGGAAATATTAGGGGATAGCCAGAAATAAAGAGTAATGGAACAACTTAATTAATGAAAAAGTAAATATCTTATTGTTATTTGGCAAGTACTGACTAAGCAACATAAAGATCTGAGACTTAAATGAAATAAAATAAGGAACATTGAGTACCACATATGAAAGTACCTGAAAGGATGAATATCAACTCAAAATTGCCTTGTATCATCCAGTTGTTAGGAATTTTAGTAGATTATTCCTATTTAAATAGCCATGTATGTCTGTCCAATGGGAAAAATAGGAAACAAGATTGCTTGGAGAGTACAGACCTTCAGCAAAGCCCAACAAATCCTTATTAAATTAGTTCTATGACCAAGACCCACACAGTGCACAATTTTGATGCAAATCCAGAAGTACTTTAAGGATGAGCTCTCACCAAGGCTCATGCTCCTAAATGTCACTTTATTTTCTTGTTTTTTCTATCTCCAGACATTCATGAATTCCCCCTTCCCTAGAGCACTACTGGTGTTTCTGAGTACTAGAACATATAGGGCAAGAGAAATTTTGGCCTTGTTTTGTAGACTGGTTACCATATAAGCAAAACATAGAAACCAAAAGACCACATAACCTCTTTGGTGCATGGAAAAATTATCAGGGTCTAATGCAATGAAAGGTTTAATGGGCACGGCCATACAGGGGCCTGCCATAGCAGTTGGCTCTACCTTAAATCTGTAGGCCTAACTAGCATTTCACTAGGGGTGTTATGGTTTGAATCATCCAATCATAATCAGCCTCAGGTAGCAAGAACTGGGGCGGGAAGACTCCCTTCATTTTGAAATAAGAAATCAATGAAACAAGACCTATGAATTTATTTGGTCTGAAACTTGGATTTATATGGAAGAATTTTAATGTTTTTAGTTATTTTAGTCTGTTGTTTTTACAATTTTAACGATCATGCCTAGAAAAGCAAAGAAAACACCAGCAAATAAGAAGAAAAGTGTATCTTCTCCACGGAAAAGGACAACTTCTGCAAGGAAAGGGGTCGGCAAAGCCACAGATTTGGACGGGTCTTTCTTACAACTTGAACAAACTGTAAGTACTGTTCCTTCTTCTGCAGCCGGAAATGCTACTCAAATCCCTGACAAATCTGATGCCATATTAGAGTACTTGCAAAAGATCGACATGACCAACCAAGCTTTGATCAGGAGAGTCAATGAACTGGAAACCAATAAATCTGTGGCTTCCACCCCTCAACAACCTCGGTCACATTCAGGAATCCAGCCCACTGTTTCACAAGTTTTACCCCACAGTCTTTAAGGGCTGTCGGGGTATTGTTTTCACCCATGGTGTCCGGATGGGCGGGCGGCGGGAAATAGTTTATCCGGGCTGTATCTCAGAAACCGTAAGGTGTAGGAAGTTGATATTTAGTAGGGACATTTGTTAGGGCGTGTAGGTGTGCAACGTCATAGTCTGACCTTGATTTGACCTTTGTCCTTGCTGTAGTGACCTTGACCTATAAAATCTTGTCCGGGCTATATCTCGGAAACTGTAAGGTGTAGGAAGTTGATACTTGGTGGGGATATTGGTTAGGGGGTGTAGGTGTGCAACGTCATGGTGTGACCTTGATTTGACCTTTGACCTTGATGTAGTGACCTTGACCTATAAAATCTTGTCCGGGCTATATCTCGGAAACTGTAAGGTGTGGGAAGTTGATATTTGGTAGGGACATTGGTTAGGGGGTGTAGGTGTGCAAAGTCATGGTGTGACCTTGATTTGACCTTTGACCTTGCCAAAGTGACCTTGACCTATAAAATTTTGTCAGGGCTATATCTCAGAAACTGTAAGGTGTAGGAAGTTGATATTTGGTAAGGACATTTGTTAGGGGGTGTAGGTGTGCAGCGTCATGGTCTGACCTTGATTTGACCTTTGACCTTGCCATAGTGACCTTGAAACTATAAAATCTTGTCTGGGCTATATCTCGGAAACCATAAGGTGTAGGAAGTTGATATTTGGTAGGGACATTGGTTAGGCTGTGTTGGTGTGCAAAGTCATGGTCTGACCAGGATTTGACCTTTGACTTTGCCGTAGTGACCTTGACCTATAAAATCTTGTCCGGGCTATATCTTGGAAACCGTAAGGTGTAGTAAGTTGATATTTGGTAGGGACATTGGTCAGGCTGTATAGGTGTGCAACGTCATTATCTGACCTTGATTTGACCTTGCCGTAGTGACCTTGACCTATAAAATCTTGTCCGGGCTATATCTCAGAAACTGTAAGGTGTAGGAAGTTGATATTTGGTAGAGACATTGGTTAGGAGGTGTTGTTGTGCAGCATCATGGTGTGACCTTGATTTGACCTTTGACCTTGCCATAGTGACCTTGACCTATAAAATCTTGTCAGGGCTATATCTTGGAAACCGTAAGGTGTAGGAAGTTGATACTTGGTAGGGACATTAGTTAGGGGCTATAGGTGTATATTATCATGGTGTGACCTTAATTTGACCTTTTACCTTGTCATAGTGACCTTGACCTTTAAAATCTTCTTAGACCTTTGGGTCTGTCTTTTGATGCAGATTAAGCAAAAGTCATATTAGAATTTATTAAGAATTTTACTTTCATAACTTCCCATTGTAAGAGATAGAATTTCATCAAGTGAGCCACAGATTTTGCTCCAACACCACAATAAGCATTCATTAAATGTATTACCACTTCTGTATGCATGGTAATATTCAAACCATCTAAACCATAAGTCGGCCATGCAGATGTAGATAAAGAGTGTTGAATATTTTAGTTTACTGATTAATGCTGTCATCTTGTTATTGAATTATCTTGTTTTAATACTTCATCTTTATACACATTATCTTTCTTTTAAACATTATTTCTCCATTTAAACATTGTTTGGACCTTTATATAACTGACAGTGCTCTGAAAGTATCCTGAAGTTTGTACTGGTACAGTACTTCTATATCTCATGGTGTTGAAAATATTTCCCTTGACTGTGGGGTACGGGCATTTCCGATGCTATTTTTTCAATTTCATTTACACTTTTAATGTTTGATATGATACTTCAAAATATTATCTGGTTCTTTACCCGATGTTCCCTCACTTAAAACACTTTCATCAGTAGTTGTGATATACTCCAACAATATTTTCACATTTCAATTTAGCATGACAAAAAGAAATTACTTCTAAGTTTTATTAGAATATATTTGTACAAAATGCCTTTTTTCAGCGGGGTCATTTATGGCCCCAGGAATAATTATGATATTATTTTATTTAAAAGATACCACACAGTATGAATAACCTCGTTCTCATTACAAAACATGCTCTCTTCTTTTTATCATTTGTATGTTAGACACCACAGGGGCAGCAATACACCAAAGAATACTTATACGGATAGCTCCACCCACAAAGTACAGTTAAATATTTTCTTTGGTGTTTTTGTATTTATTATTGCACATTCCTGGAAATATTAGGGGATAGCCAAAAATAGCATTTTCTGGAAATATTAGGGGATAGCCAGAAATAAAGAGTAATGGAACAACTTAATTAATGAAAAAGTAAATATCTTATTGTTATTTGGCAAGTACTGACTAAGCAACATAAAGATCTGAGACTTAAATGAAATAAAATAAGGAACATTGAGTACCACATATGAAAGTACCTGAAAGGATGAATATCAACTCAAAATTGCCTTGTATCATCCAGTTGTTAGGAATTTTAGTAGATTATTCCTATTTAAATAGCCATGTATGTCTGTCCAATGGGAAAAATAGGAAACAAGATTGCTTGGAGAGTACAGACCTTCAGCAAAGCCCAACAAATCCTTATTAAATTAGTTCTATGACCAAGACCCACACAGTGCACAATTTTGATGCAAATCCAGAAGTACTTTAAGGATGAGCTCTCACCAAGGCTCATGCTCCTAAATGTCACTTTATTTTCTTGTTTTTTCTATCTCCAGACATTCATGAATTCCCCCTTCCCTAGAGCACTACTGGTGTTTCTGAGTACTAGAACATATAGGGCAAGAGAAATTTTGGCCTTGTTTTGTAGACTGGTTACCATATAAGCAAAACATAGAAACCAAAAGACCACATAACCTCTTTGGTGCATGGAAAAATTATCAGGGTCTAATGCAATGAAAGGTTTAATGGGCACGGCCATACAGGGGCCTGCCATAGCAGTTGGCTCTACCTTAAATCTGTAGGCCTAACTAGCATTTCACTAGGGGTGTTATGGTTTGAATCATCCAATCATAATCAGCCTCAGGTAGCAAGAACTGGGGCGGGAAGACTCCCTTCATTTTGAAATAAGAAATCAATGAAACAAGACCTATGAATTTATTTGGTCTGAAACTTGGATTTATATGGAAGAATTTTAATGTTTTTAGTTATTTTAGTCTGTTGTTTTTACAATTTTAACGATCATGCCTAGAAAAGCAAAGAAAACACCAGCAAATAAGAAGAAAAGTGTATCTTCTCCACGGAAAAGGACAACTTCTGCAAGGAAAGGGGTCGGCAAAGCCACAGATTTGGACGGGTCTTTCTTACAACTTGAACAAACTGTAAGTACTGTTCCTTCTTCTGCAGCCGGAAATGCTACTCAAATCCCTGACAAATCTGATGCCATATTAGAGTACTTGCAAAAGATCGACATGACCAACCAAGCTTTGATCAGGAGAGTCAATGAACTGGAAACCAATAAATCTGTGGCTTCCACCCCTCAACAACCTCGGTCACATTCAGGAATCCAGCCCACCGTTTCACAAGTGACACTGAATCCATCGTACCAGTCGATAGGAGCCACTTCAGGTGACACATTTAGACCCACACTTCCACCTCAGCCAAACGTCTTCTCAGGGCACAATTCTCAGGCCCCACAGGGTCGGGCTACAGTAGGTCAAGTAATGGGTGAACAGCAGCAATCTGTGTTTAATACGGATGGTATTCTACCTAACATCAACTCGCTCAGGCAGAACCCAAGTATTTCTCAATCAGTTGCTCAGATCATGTCATCTTACGAAACACAAGCCAAGCAGGAAGCTGCCATAGGTAAGAACCAACACACTCGAAAATCCGGACGATATAATACTATGGATACCATTATGTCAGCCCCAGAGTTACGGTGGCCCAATGAGGGCTACCACAACACTAACGGTAAGAAAAGAGTTGTGTATGACGACCTTTCACTGTCTGAATGGGCAGTGGGCCAACTTAATAACATTTATCAAATTCAAGATCCAGTGGTAGTAAAGAAAGCCCTACTGCAGACTATCATGGCCCTCAAGGATGCAACATCTCTCCCCTGGGTAGCAGTCCGATCCGCTTATGCTAACTCCATGCACGAGATGGAGCAGGGAACTCTTTCATGGGATGACCAGACTCAATGGTCACTTAATAGATTGTCAGCATCACAGATAGCAATGGCAAATGCAAATCTGTCATCTGCTCAAGGGGCCCATAAGAAAACTTGCAAATATTACAATGAAGGCACATGTACTTTTGAATCCAACCATGGTAATTTTCGACATATATGTGCATTTTGTTTAAAATTGGGAAAGACTTCCACTCATCCAGAGACAAAGTGTTATTCTAAACAGAGGGGGCAGGTAGATAGACAGAACAGTAAATAATATGCAGGGCCACTACCTGGCCCTACTGCCAGTCACAGTGGGACCAAGCCAGCAACACCTAAATTGGGTCGGGACAAAAAATGTGTAAATTGCATTAATCATCGTACCAATGACAAATGTCAGAGTACACATAATGACAATAGTGTTCTGTGTGCTTCTAATCAGTGTGCTTTATATGCTAGTATTGTTAATCGCAAGGTGTGTGGTTGCAGACAAATATGTTCATGTAAACAGTATTACGACCATATTACTGAACATTATGTAAAGCAGAATAATGTAGAGTTGCCAGAAATTACATGTAAAGGGAATAGTGTGACTAGATGTATTTCTTTTGACAATAACAATGTTAAAAATATGTATGGTGATACTAAATATTCACATGCTACTGTTATTGATCATTACAGGCATATCCAGTCAACTGATGTCAGTTTGAGTAGAGATAGCCATAGGAACGCATCAACGAAGGTTCCAGTTAACAATACTAACCTGGGTGTTGGGTTTGTATGTAATACTAACAATATTAACACATACTGTGATATCACGAAGTACAACTGTGTGACAAATGTTGATACATCATATGCTAGTGCTGCCCATGGGGGTTTGGAACACCATAACATTAGACACAACTGTGTTTGGGGTTTGTATGATGTTGATTTTTTGCAATGTGATGGGGTACAATGCCCCCTTACTTATCAGTTAGTATATGTGCACCCCATTGAAAATGGAAAAATTTCTGGTTTTTACTATTTTACAGTAAATGAAGACGTAGGTAGACTGATATTTTGTTCCAAGCCTCCCAATGGGGCTTTAAGCGTATGTTATAGAACCCAAATGTACTGGTCAGTATATACTGAAACAGATGATACTTGTGTTGATAGTGCAGCAAGGGCTGAGGCTAAGTTGGCTTATAAATATTTTTTAGATGACCAGCACAGCTGGAACCAGTATGGTTGTTCATATGAAAAGTATGTTCTTCATATCATTGACAGGTTGATTGATGATTGCTGTGAACCAGTCCCACAGGAGGGTGGGTCTGATACAATGCAGAGTAGTGAGCCATGCTGCACCAAGTATAACAGTCATACTAACACAAGTCATACTAACCATTGTCAGAATCAGAGCAGTATTCCCAGTGGAATTGAGGCACATTTGGGGCCTCAGGTGCGTAAAAATGGTGTACTCAGAGACGCGTCGATTTCGACTAAAAGTATTGGGTTTCTTAACCATCACCCTAAAAATTTCACTTTTATTGGCCCAGATAGGGCCCCTCATAACATTAACTCTCTTGATGAATATTTGAGGATTGCAGATACAATTCGTAGTACAGGAGTCCCTAATTATGTTTGTGCCAGGATACCTTTAATTTCTGGACTTAACATTGATGAATGGGAACGTGAGCTTAGGGACTACCATGACCCTTTATTACTGCAGTACCTTAAGTTCGGGTTCCCCCTTTCATTGGTCCACCCTCAGGACCTTTCTAACACAACAGTTAGTAACCATCATTCAGCTAACCAATTTCCAGATGCTATTCAGGAATATTTGCAGAAAGAATGTAGTCTTGGGGCCATGTTAGGGCCACTGGACCAGGTGGACTCTGAACATTTTCACTGCTCCCCCCTCCTTACTAGGCCCAAAGACAAAGATAAACGTCGTGTTATCTTGAATTTGTCCCACCCTTATGGTAGGTCTGTGAATGACCATGTGGCTAAGAACCACTTTGATGGTCATGAGTTTACTTTAAGATTTCCTACAATTGATGATATTGTTCAGACAATTTTGAATGTGGAAAATGACCCTGTCCTTTACAAGATTGATGTAGCAAGGGCATTTAGAAATCTCAAGGTAGATCCGGTTGATGCCTTAAAATTTGGTATTCAATGGGATGGCCTGTACTTTCTGGACCAAAGCGTTGCGTTTGGGTGGACTCATGGGAGCGCAGCGTTTCAAATGGTATCTGACGCCGTCACTTTCATCATGCAGAAGCATGGGGCAAAAATTTTTGCCTACATTGGTGATTATATTGGTATTTCTGATGCCTGTGACGCTAAGCGTCATTTTCATGACTTGCATGCTCTCCTACGGTTAGGCCTTCCTATTAACCAGCAGAAGCTCTCTCCCCCTTCCAAGACCCTCACTTGCCTGGGGGTTCGCATAGACATACCTAAGGCCTCCCTTAGTATTGACCAGGAGAAATTAACATCCATTCATAAGGAATGTCTTCACATAGCCATAGCTGGTAAGAAATATCTATCCAAGAAAAATTTCCAGTCCCTATTGGGCAAGCTCATTTACTTGCACAAGTGTGTGGTACCTGCTAGGATTTTTATCAACAGAATGTTGGAACTTTTTCGTAACAACAGTCACAAGAAGAAGATTCATCTTTCCACAAGTTTTTTCCAGGATCTGGCATGGTTCCAAAAATTTCTCCCACATTTCAATGGCACCACCATTTTTAGAAAACCTCACATCCCTGAGTCTGAAGCCCTGCACCTAGACGCTTGTCTTTCAGGTATGGGCGCCATATGGCATAATAGGGTGTATTCAACCCCAGTCCCTGCCATACCTGGATTTGACCTTAAGATAGTCCATCTTGAAATGATTAATATCATTGTAGCACTCAGGCTTTGGGGCCCTCTGTGGCAGCATTCACAAGTTAAGATCTTCTGTGATAATGAGGCAGTGGTTCAGGTGGTGGCATCCAGTAGGACCAAAGACCCATTTTTGGGGGCCTGCATAAGGAATTTATGGCTAATAACTGCAATTTTTGATATTTCTTTTCAGATAGAGCATATCAGGGGTCGACATAACATCAAGGCCGACCTTCTTTCAAGGTTATATTCTCACAAGCCAGTGCAGCAAGACTTGCTTTTAGACCTTAAACTTAATTATATCTGGGACAAAGTCCTACCTCAGCATTTTAACTTGGACCTTCATATATAATTTCAGGTTCTACAGAACTCACCAGTCCTTTATTTGAATCTGCCTGGGGTAGGGCCTCGGCTTCACACAGACCCTCCACAGTATCAGCACGGAATGGACATTTCAAAACTTTTCTAGCGTTTCTCACTTTCCTACAACTTCCAGTTGTCATTAGTGTGCATAACATATTAATTTTTCTTGAGTACTTGCATAACAACTTCATATCCCCTAAGGTCATTCGCAACTACCTTTCTTCAATTGCTGCCCTAGCATCACATTTTAACCTAGATCCTACTCCCACCAAACATGAAATGGTACTCAGATTCCTTAGAAGTATATCTATCAACTCCTCTTTTTCCCCCACCCCCAGGGGCATCTTTTCCATTGAAATGTTATACCACATTTCCATGGCATGTGACATACTCCCAGATCCCATTCTGTATAGGGCCATTTTTCTTCTGGCTTATTTTGGCTTCTTAAGAATGTCAAACATTGCCCCACATAGTTTAGCTGCCTTTGATAGTTCTAAACATTTTTTACGTCAGGACATAATATTTGGCCCTCCCGGGGCCCATTTGATAATCAAATGGACCAAAACTCTCCAAGATCACAAATCCCACCATGTTATTCAGATTCCTAGTATTGATAACATTTTTCTGTGTCCAGTTAGAGCTTTGCAAGCACTCCTCAAATCCAGGCCCCTCCCCCCGACTTTCCCTTATTTGCAAATTTTTCTTACCCACACTCTCAAGTCATTGATACACATATTCGTAATTCACTAAAAAAAGTCCTTATTTTCAAAAAATTTCCTCTCAAAGGTTTTGGGTTTCATACATTCAGGCGGTCTGGGGCCACTTATTATGGCACATGGCCTTTGGCACAGCTCGGCTGTATGGATTTACCTCCAAAATGCCTCACAAGCCCCTTCCATTATCCCTATGACATTCGCTTCCCACATCCCTTCTCACTTCTAATTGGGGTTTGGTGCTTTTTAAAATTCATTTTATTCATTGTAAAAGTCTGCTCTGATTGTGTATAGTTTATACTAACCTGTAATAAAATTCTCAAATGTCTTCTTACTGTGTTATGCAAATCTGACCTTGGATCTCACACTTGACCTTGGAGTGAACCGCAGTTGGATTTCATGTACCCCTTATGGGGCTATAGCATCAGTAGATATACCCTCAGACACATGCTGTGTCGGATAGCAAATATGACCTATCACAATGTATGAACTCTCTGACCTTTGAGGTCATTCCATCAGTCCCAGGCAGGGGCTCATACTTTTATAGTTTCTTTTCTCGAGTCGACTGTAATGGGCACGGCCATACAGGGGCCTGCCATAGCAGTTGGCTCTACCTTAAATCTGTAGGCCTAACTAGCATTTCACTAGGGGTGTTATGGTTTGAATCATCCAATCATAATCAGCCTCAGGTAGCAAGAACTGGGGCGGGAAGACTCCCTTCATTTTGAAATAAGAAATCAATGAAACAAGACCTATGAATTTACCCACCTACCCCCCTCTGTTACACGAAAACTTAACCTTTTCTACCTGTGACTCACCCCAGCCACAGGAAGCAGGACTAGGGGTTAACAGGCAGGCCTGATTAGAATCAGGTACTCCCTACTGAATTGACACTTTGGCATATGATCCACTGTCAAAGCTTATTTTTGGATCCTAGGCTTGTATTCCCCTGAGCTTGGTCACCTTTTTGGGATGATTACCTGTCTAGTTTGACCCTTCTTGGCCTTGACCCCTTCTGGCTGTCCCACCAGAAGGGAGGTCTCCTGTTGGATTGATGTGGGCTAGGGAGTTTGTGGGATAGGCTGGGCCAGGCTGACCCTGGTTCCCCCTACTGTATGTACCTTTCGCCACTGATTTTGACCTTTCGACCTTGAATTGACCTATACACAGGCATGTTACTTCACCCCTAATGGACCGTGATGTACCTTTTACTAACACTACTAATTTTATATCTAACATTTATACGTGATGTGTCATTGTTTACAATGTAATGGTGCTTTTTAAAATTCATTTTATTCATTTTAAAAGTCTGCTCTGATTGTGTATAGTTTATACTAACCTGTAATAAAATTCTCAAATGTCTTCTTACTGTGTTATGCAAATCTGACCTTGGATCTCACACTTGACCTTGGAGTGAACCGCAGTTGGATTTCATGTACCCCTTATGGGGCTATAGCATCAGTAGATATACCCTCAGACACATGCTGTGTCGGATAGCAAATATGACCTATCACAATGTATGAACTCTCTGACCTTTGAGGTCATTCCATCAGTCCCAGGCAGGGGCTCATACTTTTATAGTTTCTTTTCTCGAGTCGACTGTTTCAAACAGCATGAAAATTACTATCAAATAGAGCAATCAGTGGTGCTAGGTGCTAAAGATTCAGAAGATGTATTCCATACCATACATTATATCAACATTACACAAAACACAATCTCTATTAAGTGGATCTAGCCCACATCAATTAATCCACAAAGTTAAAAAGAAAGGATATTTGTTTTCCAGTGGATTAACATTTGGATTGGATTTTTGGCAAGAACATACTTGGTTTGTGGACATTTGACTGTTCATTTTTGACAGTTGTACAAGTGGCAGGTTATTTTTAGTTTTAGTCAATACCAAAACAAATTACACCCTTGTTAATAACATAATATTGAAATAATCATTCATATATTGATCATGATGACATTATTAAACTTTTATAAACTTGTGTTAATGCAGCAATACTGAGAAAACAATTCTTTTAAATTCCTTTAGATTTGTTTTGTCCAGAATTATGTTTATACCTGAGCAGCAATTAGAGATTAAACCTAAAAGAAACCTTCACTGAAAAGGAATCAAGATCCATGTATTATCTTATATCCAGGAAATATCATATATTAATATATGAAACCAAAAGTAATTACTTTTTGAAAGTAATATGTGCAATCACATTTAAAAACAATTATAGTAATATTGACAAAAGATGTTCCAAGAATATACATATTAATTTTGTTTATTAATTAAACTTTCTTTTAAGGCAATCACTTTAAACACCATATCTATTTCTTTATAGACAGCTGCCCTGTTGTGCCTATCTTCAGTATATATTTCTTATTGTTAAAAATCTTTTTTGGTATTTTGTGAATTGTGAAAAATTTTGACAAAAATTATAATAATATTTAATGCAGTAAGACAACTGTGTATAGAGTAACTGAATGTGTATCTATGTCTTTAAAACTAGTGTAAATTTTGCATGTATTGTATGGTATATATCAATATTTAATAACCCTGATATATTTTGCTAACAACATGTAGGCCACAATGCCACAAACACACGAAATGAACTTAGAAATTATCAAAATTTACTTGAATAACAAAAGGGAATTCAGCCATTACACAGGCATTCTGTTTAACACTATTATATTTCTTCATAATGTATATATACACTGATACTCTCTCTGGGACGTCATTTGGTATACACAGGTTTAAAACTAAAGTGGTGGTTCCATGTTCATGAGCTTTGATGAATACTTAGATTGGGAAAATATCAAACAAAGTAATGGTGACTTCACATTCCAGAAATTTCTCAAAATTCTAGGAATGCTAGTGATTTATAAAGGATATTGAATCAGTGAGCCTTACAGCAATTAGATAAAATATGTGGGGAAATATAATGACATATATTTATCAAGGTATGAGCCTGTTTATATACTTGATATATTTATTTATTTGGGGTTTTACGTCGCTTTCAACACTGTACAGGTCATATCACGACGGGTAGTTGGAAGGCCAGAGGAAACCAGTACCTAGAGTTTGCTAGGGTTCTGTACTGTAAACTGCCGACCAACGGCAAGCAACTACCAGCTTTCCCACATAAGGCCTTGACGGGGATTGAACCCCGGCCTCAGAGGTGGGAGGGGAGAGTGCTACCACTCTGCCACCGTGGCCCGTATATATACTTGATATAAGTAGTAGGTTAATATGAAAATTAAAGATTAGGGCTGGTCTCAGGAAATCACTTATCAAGGTATTCATATTCCTTATTAGTTTATGATAATTAATAAGTACCTCTTTGCCCCTGTATGGCAAAATGAGCAATGATTCAAAAGGGGGGGGGGTCCATTACCAGACTTTCAACTCCTTTGGCACGATCACCATTGATGGAACAGGGCATGACAAGCCAGTGAAAATGGTAGATCATAGGATTACAGAAAAATTCTGCTCCGTGGGAAATCCATTGAAAAGTATATCATGTTGAAAAGTCCCTCTTGTCTTCAACTGTGGCCTGTTGAATACCCATTTCCAGCCAGTTTTTGGTCTGTGAGGTTGATTGCCAGCAATTGTAAAGGATCTTGGGTGGATTTTAGAGAATTATCATCATTTTGTAAATTATGAGAGATTATTGGCATTATAATACTGCTGTTGAAAATACTATTCGGTTTACCAGACAAATAACTAAGAATATAGCGATTGATCTAATTTCATAACAAAAATAACAATCCTCAACAAAAATAAAGACCATAATAAATAATGTGAAATTTTGTTATTTCTGTAGATTCTGTAACCAGTAGTACAAAAAGATTTGTCCTGTGCAGACTGTCTTTTAACCTGTATGGCCTCTCACTTCTATTAGCAAGTAGCAAGTACCTATTAATCGCGATCAAGAACTCAGGACCCAAAAAACTGGTTACATGTTCTCTATGGTTGATGTAAAGCATTTGATTTTCCCACCTTAAATTAACATCAAAGTCAAAACACATGAAGTTCTTTATGACTGGTAGAGTAAGAAATCTGAAATTCGCCACGTATGTGAAATTCGCCACTTTTCCGTGTATTACGTAAACGTTTACACACTGTTTGATGACGTAACTTTTGGACTTTTTGGAATTTCCCGTAACGTAACGTTTGAACAGGTGTGGCACTAGTGAAATCATTTTTTCTGCACTGAGTTTTTTCAACTGCAGGGATTTTGAGTGAGAGAAATTCTTCAAGAAGTGAATGTAAGTATGAATGCATTTTTCTTTTGGAAACAATAAATAAATCACTAGGTGAGAACTACCAACCTCCAGAACACCATTCCTACCCTTTACAGGCAGAGAAAGGGGCATAACAGATGAGCTAGAAAGGGGCTAGGGTGGTGTGAGCTACCACTGCTTTCTGGAGAACCATTGGGTAATAGACACTATAACCAAATATCCATTATCAATAATGTAACCATTCCAAAAATTCGTGAGGTGGCGAATTTCACATTTCTAACGATCTTATTAATCTGTAAACTTTAACTCTATTTATCCATGGCAACGGTATGATACATTTTAAAAACAATTATACAGATGAATTGCTAATGGTTTAGACTTGTTTTCCGTAAAATTTGACACATATTGCTTGATTAAAAGCAGAGCAATGCATGAAAACAGTCCAAAAACATGTCAAAAGTGGCGAATTTCACATTTCTTACTCTAACCAAGAACAGGACACAAAGTTCTCACAATCTACAAGTCGAACATAGTTATAAACAACTGAGACAAAATATGTCATGTCTGTTCAGGTACTTATACACTGAGATTGGGTTAAAGTCAATATGCTACAATTACTGGCCATGGTTAAGGCTGAAATTGTGCCAAACTCTGTTTCACTCATGGAGACAAAGGCTTGATATGCATTAGCCACTCATTCATAATATATCACATAATCTCACTAGAAAGACAGTGTTTTTCATTATCATGATATAAAAGTCAGTATATGCATGAAAATGTACACAATATATATTGATAAAACATTTTTCCATGTGATAAACAAGCCAGAGAAACTTGAGACTTATGCATGGCCACGCCAACACTTTTTTATTGATTCACTGAAAATCTACATTTTGTAATATAGGCAGACGTGTTGGTAGTTGCGTGATTTAATGTTACTTGTATTTTCAAGGTTTATACTTCTATATGTGATTGAATAAATTGTGTAACATAATAGACAGAATATATAGGATAACATGTAAATACTGTCAGTACAAATTTATAAATTAATGACTTGTAAATTTGTTTGTAGTAGGTTGTCTTTTGTGTAACTTTTCTTATCAGGTACCAAGTGCAAAGTCTTCTGTTATTTTCACATGTCGCAATACATTTGTTTAACTTCCATATATGGTAAATGGAAGGATAAATCACAAGTTATTAATGCAGGGTAGTTTTTGAACCAGCTGTCTATTTGGTATTTATAAATTAGCAATAAAAGTTACAATCGAGGTAATTTAGACGAAGAAATCCGGCAAGTTAACTTTTTAAAAGCCTTTCAGGATGCAATAGTACAATTAACAGTTGAAATCAATGAATCAGAAATTTAGAGCTGTTAAATCATTAGTTGCCTCAGCTAGTTAGGGACAGTATATTTAGGGATGGCAGGGATGAACTGCACTAACAATTAGACACAAGAGGGGTTTAAATTATGGGTCACAAGGGGATATTATTGCAGTTTAACTTTAGTTTTGCACTCTAAATTATCAAATAACAATATATCTAATGCTGTATATTATGAATGAAATTATGACATTACTACAATGTCAAATAACAAATAAAAAGGTAAAAATTAAGAAATGAAATATTGATCGATGTGTGCCTCAATGTACTGTTGGATATAAACTAACCTTCAAAGAAAGGGAAAAGTATTAAAAATCTGGAATTCCCAATTGCCTGACAATTTATACTGACAAGTAAAATTATTACAGAAAAAGGGTGTCTTGTAAACAGTTTTATCCCTGAAATTGTGAGTGTACAGTGAATGCTGGATATGTCAATAGGTACTTTAGTATTTTATCTGAATGTGTATAATACACACTTCTGTGATGTATTTTATCTGAATGTGTATAATACACACTTCTGTGATGGCTAACCACAAATGATAAGATTGAGTAGGCTAAGGATTTGCATTCATTTATAAAGATATATTGTTAGAGCACTATTTGAATAGTGTTTCTGTTTACTTTTAATGTATTTTTATCCATTGAGAAATATGAAATAACCGAAGTACTAATCCTAGACGAAAACTGGTCCACAGTCAGTTGTAAAGGGAAAATGGCATTAATGATATATTTTTGACAATTCTTTATTTAAAATTAAAAAAATTTGTGGCAATTTTGAGTCTTGATTTTAGTAATTATATAATCATCCCTAAAACACTGTTAAAACTTAACTGAGATTCGATTTCTCTTCCGGTTTGTGCCAAGCAGTTGTTTACTCACAATGAAAATTAAATCAGTTAACTTTTACAGTGACTTTAAGGAGTAATTATATTATGAGGCAAGTTCTGATTTAACAGCCCTAAATTCCTCTGCTAATTTTCGTCACTGATTTGAACATTTAATTGTATTATATCGCACCCCGAACAAGATTTTGAAGATATTAAATTGATTGTGTTGGATTTGCATCAATTCACTGAATTCATTATTCACTTTATTTGCATGACAGTTTGAGCTTGCAAAATTACAAAGACAGCCAGTATTTTCATCTGTCTGGATACTAAAATGTACGTAATTATATAGAGAAAAATAGAGCATTAGCATACACGATGATGTGAACATTCAACAATGGGATTTGTTTAAAAATTGCCATGTAAAACTGGGTGAGAACTTTGAAACTCTGTGTAATTAACAGGATATGGAAAACTTAAACAGCGGTAAGTCTGTTCACAATACTAATTGGGAAACTGTTATTGAAATGTCTGTTTAGTCTTAGGACTAAAATTTATTAGTTGAACTTGGCTATAATAATTATTTTTTCAACTCATACAGCAAACTGTAATAAATACTTCTGAATTAAAGCCAGACCACACAATATGTGATAATTTTCACACTCTTTTTTTGTTTCCATCAAAGTATGTACATCAATTTCTTCAACAGCAGCATTGCGTTCTATAGTTTTATTAGTATTACTTTGTGTGTTACATATACACATATCTTTAGGTCAGGACATAATTTAAAGAACTAATAAATTTATCTGCATGCAAATATTAATTGCATTACAACTAAACACAGTATTTATTCAGAAATCATATTGATGACTACATTGTAATACAATTATCTGACGATGAGGCTCAGTAAACTGGTCCTAATCATTGTATTTTACAAACATTTACTTTCACAAGATTTTCAGAAAAACTGATTTTCAATTTGAAAACTCAAACAAAACTGAATTTCTTACCTGGAAATCAAGAATCATCAGATAATTATCTGCTGAAGGGAAGCACTCTGATATGCCAACTTTTTGGACTTAAAACGCAAGCATCAATTATTTGCTAATACCTTCTTCTAAATCGTTTGTCTTCTGACCAACTCGAAAATGCTGTACCAGGGGTGGTATGAAAAGCTTTCTTTGCAAGTAACACAAATATATGATTTATTCCTTTGCTTTAACATTTCTACCTTCAAGTGTAGTGGTTGCATGTAATCAATATTACTGAATGATTCACGGGGATTTTAAAGGTCCCAAATATAAACTATTTATCTCAGGATCCTAAGTTTAGGCAGAAATCTTAAGATTGTGCAAAAAATCGCAATATTTTGCTGCACAAACTTAAGATGAAATCCTCCATACTTATTATATCCCATTGTCACATATCTTACATATTAAGGTCTTTACTAATTGTACTTCACAATTCTTTAGTGTGTTGTCTTAAGTTTATCAGTTTTATATCTTACAGTGCACATATATTAACTGAGAAATTTCTCTTACATTATATTTCTAAAGATTATTATCAATAGCAATTCTACACTTGTAAATAACAATTGTGTATTTGTTTTATTGTTGATGTATATTTGAGTTAAATCATGATTAAATGAGGTCTGTTAATATTTCAATTTTATTTCTCAGATGAGATGTAATTACTACTCAAGATTATAGAACTTTGAAATAATTGTAAACATCAGTATAATAGTATTTGTAAAAGTGCGTAAAAGTGTTTTACGGTAATTAAAAAACTGTTAATGGTAATATTAACAACCCACAAATTGATAAACCAAATTCATTTTTAATATTCATCAAATG
This sequence comes from Sabellastarte sp. h YS-2021, assembly GCA_964017235.1. NCBI lineage: Eukaryota > Metazoa > Annelida > Polychaeta > Sabellida > Sabellidae > Sabellastarte > Sabellastarte sp. h YS-2021. The sequence goes on from OZ024931.1 coordinate 148,745,072, forward strand.
CAAATCCAAATAAAATATAAACTTTTCATAACTGGGTAAATGACATGACACTGCCAGGGTTTACTATTATTATATTCCATTGATCTTGATTTGATTGTGTATTATTGGGATGGCTTCTAATAGGATTTTTGCTTATTGTTTAAGTATTCTGTTGAAATTGATTTGTTTGTCTATTATTGGAATGATTTCTTAGAGGATTTGAGCCTATTGTCTTAGGGTCTCATTGATGTTGATCTACTATTGGGATGGTTTCTAATAGGATTAGTGTCTATTGTCTTGTTTTATTGTCTTGTGTCAATTCATGTTGATTTATTCACCTTGGTATGAAGAAGGAATTTACAAACTAAGTCTGTGCATGATACTTTAAACTGTATAGCCCAATTTTTTATCTGTATAACTCAAATATTAATCTGTATCACTCAAATTTTAATCTGTATTACTCAAATTTTAATCTGTATAGCTCAAAGTTTAATCTGTATGACTCAAATTTTAACCTGTATAACTCAAATTTTTATCTGTATAACTCAATTGTAATCTGTATATTATATTTAAAGCTGTCAATGGAACATTAATTTTACTGTTAAGTGTGTTCAATCAATCTTAAGTGGCTTGTGTCAATTACTTTTTCTCCTTTGTAAGCTGCTGTGGTGTAAATCTCTTATTAATAGTTTTCAATTTTACTGTTCTGTAAGTGTCATTTTAACTAATTTTGCTGTACACAAAAAAGAATAATGACAAATAAGGTGATGAATAAATGATATTATATACCATTTTTAAATAACAAAGGGCTTCTGGTATGCAATAATTGCAATTATAATAAGAAACATAGTCCCCCTTCACACAACCATTGATCAATCATAATAATCAACCAATCAGCCAACAATAGACCACCAATAAGAGGCCAATCGCAGTCCAAGGCAACATCTTAAGTTTGGGCTGCCTAATCTTAAGATTGGGCAGAAATCTTAAGATTTTTGCCTAAACTTGGGATCCTAAGTTTGAGCAAGCAAATCTTAAGATTTTACCGATCTTAAGTTTATGCACAACAAATACACACAGAACATTTCTCAACAAAAAGCCTGTCAGTCCAAAGAGATCACTGTTTTAACAGCATAGATAAAATTATTATCTACAGAAATAGAAATAGATATTTGCAATGGTGAAGAATTACACTTATAATGCTTGCTTTATATTTTTGTGTATTTTTGTTCCTGTGATTTATTATGAGGTTAATACGGAGGCCTCTTTTAACATTTTCAGCTAACTATAGTTCTGTTTTATGTGTGTTCAGTACACATATATTCTTTTGGATCTGTATGAGTGATGAGTTGTAAAGCGACTGTTATTTCCTGTGCACTTGTACACACATTGAATTACAATGAAACAAATCTGTCCTCTACATTCTCTCCATATTCAAGATTCGCTTATTACATAAATGAACATTTCTTGCAATAAATTATACACATGCCTCATCAACTATTCACTTCCATGAGTCATGCTGGTGCAGAATTTTATTTCTATATCTTAGTGGCTAGAGATCAGTTGTCTGTTTCATACTTGTAAAACTAAACAGTGTAAAAAGCAAAACGCAGGAAAATAATGTTAATTATTATACACCTGTTTGTGTGCAGTGGTTTTAATCGAAATCTAATCATATAATGCTATAATTCCAATGTGCACAGTCTTGATTTTCATAAAAAGTGTTTAGAAATCTTATGTACAGGCCAAAGGCCAAAGGCAGTCATGTTTCAAGAATCATGGCTGAAAATGAAGGAAGACTGAAACCAATATAGAACAGTTTCAAAAAAGATCCTGCTTAATATATCTGGATCATACTATTTTGTTGACCTGGTAAATATGTTTGTACATTTTTAGTAGAAAAATTTTCAAAAAACAGGTCTGGCTTGCAATCATCACCCATCCCATTTATCAGACCCAGTCCTATACCTGGTCCTCTTTTATGCCAAGATCTGCGGATTATGTGCTAAAATTCTTCTGTCCTTTAAAACCAAAACATGCGTTTAGAGCGCGGGCTTTATTCATTCATTATTCATTCATCGGACTTTATTCATTCCTTACTCATCCTTTAGAGCGCGTGCTGGATTTTGCCCTCAGAGTGCAAAAGCGTAAATTTGCAACCAATATTTAGGGTCTTCGAAATGCAAGCTAGCTTTTACTGTTCAGCTGCAAAAGCGTAATTTGGTGCCAAAAATGTTGTTGCTCCAAATGCAACGTGTTCAAATGTGTAGTTCCCATCTATTTTCTTAAGAAAATACTTCATTTTTACACATTTACTTTTTAACAGTAAAATGGATATCTACACATTTTTACACTTTGTCATATTAGCGCAAAGTACTTTATGAAAGTTTCTTGATGCAGGAAATTTGTCTCATTTGACACTGATATTAATATAATTGCAAAAAATTAGAATGAAGCCAGGTCAAAGTGTTTAAAATTTAATTACCCCTTAAACAATTTCATGGTGAAGAAAAGCTATACAAGTTATGTGACAGGGCCATTGATTATGATTATTCTTTTGAGTAATGCAATTTGTACAAATAAAACAGTGCTTGATATTTTAGGAGACAATGTATTCTTAGATTGTTTGAATGTAAAATAATTTTAATATACAACATTGTCAACAGTTAGTAGTTATGCAAAATACAAGTACTAATCTGTAAGTTGTTTGAGTTTCCAATGATAACTTGTAAATGCATAAAAAGTAGCATCAGTTGAATATTAGTATATTTCAGTCACATTTGTCAGCAAAATGACACATTGGTGGTTTGAAAGATTTTGAAATACAGAAAGCGTAGATGCAAAAATGTGTGGCTAATGGTAAATTGTGATAAAAAATTGCTAATAATGTGTAAATATGCAGCATATTTTTCATCATAAGTTTTCAAGAATACCTTTGCAGATGTGTAAAAATGCGTAAGTTCTTCTCATCAACTCATTTTTACACTCTTGCAGTTACAATTTTTGTTGTACTCAAGTTGCAAATGTGTAAAATCACAGGATTTTATGATCATATTCTGACGCAAAGTTTTCATTATTCAGAAAAGCAAATAACATTTCACCAGAACCAAGTTTTGGGGAAAATGATATATTTTCAATAAATATTATTCATTTTTACCATATTTTGTTTGCCTACATGTAAAATAGATAAATGACTGGACATAAATCTTACCTGGGTGATATATGGGGATTTTAGGATCAAAACACACAAAGGCAATAAATTGTATCTTATTTTCATTCATGCACAAGGAAAATCTAGTTTTTGCTTTACAACAACATACATAATTTAATTAAAAATATACACTAAATAAGTAGAAACTTAATCTTTAACATCACAAAATAATGAAAATATCGACGCGCTTAACAGGATTTTTCCCAACCTCCTGCTTGCATTTCAAGGAAAGCTTTTTACAGCAGCAAATTACGCTTTTGCGCTGTACTAATAAAAACAGCCTTGCATTTCAAATACCCTAAAAAAGCTACACAGAATTACGCTTACGCGCCCTAAAGGATATGCCAAGATCTGCGGATTATGTGCTAAAATTCTTCTGTCCTTTAAAACCAAAACATGCGACCTTGATCCTATTCCAACCTCACTGATAAGAAATGTGCTGATATACTCAACCTCTTATTACTAACATCGTAAATTACTCATTCAGGGTAGTTTTATCAATTGTTTTATAACTGCTTTTGTTTCTCTCCTTCTCAAAAAAAACAAGTATCTAATCTAATCTACTGCTTTGCAAGCGCAATATCTTCCCCACAATGAGGAACCCAGTGCGCTAATTAAACAAAATCATTATCATATGGAAATCCAGGGGCGTTCAAGGTCAGTAATCCAGGATTGTGGGTGTGACCGGGAGGGAAGGAAGACTAGGTTGGAAGCTGAGTATGCATAAAAACATTCTGGAAAATTAGAGATTAGAAATGTGTCTAATCTTACTTTATATCAAAAGTAATTGAGAAAGTTGTGACTAAACAGTTAAACAATTTCATTAGCCAGGAAGATATATCCAATGGCTATCAGTCAGTATATACAGGAGTTTTCACTCGACTGAAAAAGTCTAGGTGTCACATTTGACTCAGATAATGCCTCATGTAGGTAAGGTCTGCTGTGCCTGCTTTTATCACTTTTGCAATTTGTGTCATATTCATAAATTCCTAACCTTTGATACTGCCGTTCTTGTGGCAAACACTATAGCCAGTAGTGAAATGAACTACTGTAATTCCCTACTGTATGCGGTCAGCAGGACCAGTGTTGCTTTTTTTCAAAGAGAGAGTAACACATTTTGATCAGTTTGAATGGTAATCTGGAACTAATACAATGAATATCTAAAATAAAAAGAAGAAATAAAAATGCAATTAAAGTTAAATTCAAAGTTGGTCTTTATCCCCAGTTCAAAACTCTCCCAGTAAAGCACCATGATCTGTTGTGTCATAAACTTTCTAAAATTGGATTTTCTTGATCTGAAAATTTTAATGAAGTATTTTTCCTTCAAAAAGACCTAAAACCTATAATTGTGGAAATCAGAAGTTTGGTCACTTATTGTGTCTGTTAAGTGAATTTGAACTAGGAATTCTCGTATAATGTGGTTTCCCAAGTTTTTGAGGCCCTGGTTGGGCTGTTTATATACAATAACACATCACCATTTCATTTGCAAGTTCATTATGATGGTCACAGATATAGTGTTTTCCATTCCTGCATACACCTTCGTCCAAAACTCGCCTTGTATGATTTTATGCACAGGATTGAGTTACCTTTTAGAAGGCTTTGCTTAGTCAACTGAGTGTGATCTTGTTGTCTGGGGGTTGTTTCAATAAACCCAAAACCACTAAAGCTTGTGGCAGATTTGATGTTTTTCGTCTGACATGTCATGTTATTTTTTGCTCATAATTCACTAACTTTCCTACAAGAGTTGACCTGATGATGTTACCTTGGCTCACACCCCATGGGTCAACATAAATTGTGGTTTTGGCTTCTTCAAAAAAGGGTGTTTCAATCAAAAAACATTGAACCAATACAAAAGTTCTCATAATTTCTGGAAAATGTTATGTGTGGGTTCTTTGTCTTTCTCAACCTCTGGTTAAGCTGCCTGTGGTGATTTTAATATTCATGCTGATCCTGTGTCGCTCTTGGTTTCAGAATTTAAGGCAGTGGTTGCTTCCTGCTGTTTAACACAACTCATAAATTCTTCTACACATCTTTATGGACACACTTTAGACCTACTTCTTGTTCTTACTGAGACCTCAGTCATACGAGATGTTCATGATTCTTAAGTGACCATATTCATAAGTGATCATAAAAAATGGTCACTCAGTTGTTCATTCATCTATCTCTTGGAAATTGTGCAAATTATTTTCATCAGCTCAAGGCCTATTTGAATGACATCCATAGCTGGAAGTTTGAACACAAGCTGAAATTAAATCCTGAACAAACTGAGTTTATAGTCTTTGACTATTCTGATAGGTACAAATAACTTTCCATGTCAATATCTTGGCCAGTTGTCTCTACCCAAATGACGTTCACAATCTGGGTGTATTGTTTGACTCAAATTTAACTTCACTAATCAAATCCATTCTGTGTTCAAATGCAGTTTTGTTAACCTACATGATTTTTATTGTATAAGACTCTTTTTCTGTAAGTACATTGGACCATAGACGTCTGGATTATTCCAAATCTCTGTTTTGTAGCTTGCCATCAAAGATATCACAAGGCTTCGGCATACTTTGTTACTTGTGCTTCAAGATTTACTAACACTACTCCAATCCTTAAATCTCTTCACTGGTTTCCTTTAAAACAACGAATCATTTTCAAACCATGGTATTTGTTTACAAGTTTCTTAGCACTAGAAAGCAAAATATTTTGCCTAATATCTGACTCTGTAGACATCTGCTGTTAAAATAAGATCCAGCCCTCCAGAGAAGATGTTCCTGAAGGCTCCTCATTATAGTTCCTCAATTCATAAGTAAAAAAATCATTTCAATGTCATGTGATGCTGCAAAACTTTCAAATGATTTACCACTGGGAATTCAAACTGCTACTACTCATTCATGCTTCAAAAGGCAGCCTGAACCCTATCTGTTTCAGAAGTCTTTCCTTCCATAGCTTTTGACTATCAAACACTTATGGTCTTCGCGGATATGACCCATATTACATTTCATGACTTTTGATTAATGCAGTATGATGGGATAGGGAATATTAAGCACCTGAACACCTGGGTACCTGATACCTGATTTATGAGTCAGTAACACTTCAAGCAGTCAATAATATTTGCATATAATAATTATCTAGATTATTCGGCATTCAATTTTGTTCAAAAAGTGTGAAATTTGAAGTTTTGCTGAAATCAATATGTTTAAAGGTCAAATATTACACCTTGCATCTGTTGAAAAATGATCATACCATAAATTTCAAACCAGCACTGCTACAAAGTTAGTATCTTAAGTATTTGTCTCTTATGAATAGTCAAAGTAAGGATTTTACATCCCATTTAACAACCAGTTGACGATGATGCAGATTATTATTTTATTTTATCAATATAAAGATAAAGTTATAGAAAGAAGCTAAGTGAAAGAACAACACAACATTTTTAGTTTTTTTTAACTTATAGCATAAACGCATCAATTCAAATAAACACAATTGGTTGACATGGGCAAATATTTTAATGTAGGTATGAATACCCACTTTTAATTTTAATATTAATTTATCAACTTTTACCAGATAATAAAGTTTGAAATGGATAATATTAATTTTAAATACTTCCTTAATGAAAATTGTTAACATAATTTAAATTTACCTTTGGTGTTTTTTATTCTCAGACTACCATGAGATAAGTGAATATTATCATGACATCATAGATCTTAAAACATACTGAAAATAACTTACTTACATCTGACACTTGGCCATTTCCCTCACCCACTAGTTCAATTAGCTAATCAACTAAATTTATATGCAGTGTTACAATGGATATTTTAAGGGCAGAGAAAACCAGTACATACTAACTTGTCAAGATTATGCATATTAAACTGCCAGGCATCAGTAAGCAACTGCCAGCTTTTTCATATAGAACTGGGTCTGGCGTTTGAACCTATGAACTCAGAGGTGCATAATGATTTCATTTTTTTAACGGTTACTCTTTGCCCTGTCCCTTAAGTCTCCAATTCTGCAATAATTATGATTAAAATTTTAAGACTATTCATAAATGCATGTAAATTAACCAGAATAAAACAATGCCACCAATATGATACGATCTAACTCTGGAGGTCAAATACTAATTAATAGAAAACAAGTGATTCACTGAAAATTGAACTATAAAAGTAGCCGTTCAGTTAGCTAAGGCGTTATAAGTCTAAAACATGTCATGACACCGATCAAGAAGTATGTGAACAAAATATTGGTGAAAATCTTTCACTTTAGAGAAATCTCTGCGAGACATGCATGACCACCCACTCATGCAAGAGGCAATGTTTAATCACCAGTCCATTTGGAGATATAAATAGAACACTTATATAAGAAAAGATATTAAACTATAGTCGTGTTTGAATCTCTTACAACCAGTAATCTGAAATAATTTTTACTAAATATCAACATACAGCCAAAAAAAAAATGAGTGCATCAATTTTCAAGCTGGGATGTAATTTTGCCACAAGTCAAAAGCTACTGCAAGCAAGATAGCACACAAAATCTGGAGACATTGCATGATATTTGGTATCAAAATTAGCTCCTATCAAAATAAACTAAATCTTGTGTCCCACCTCTGAGGCCGGGGTTCGGTTCCCTGGCCGTCTGCAAGTGTGAAAGTTGGTAGTTGCTTGTTGTTGGTCAGCAGTTTACAGTACAGAGCCTTGACCAACTGTGTGTACTGGTTTCCTCTGCCCTTCCAGCTACCCGTTGTGATGTGAGCTGCACTGAAAGTGACGAGAAACCCCAGATAAATAAATAAATAAAAATAAACATTAAACTAATGGGAATGCTAAGAAAATTCTGTTCAGATCCAATCATAAATCAGGAAGGTATAGACAATGAAAGAAAGTTTATTGTCTGTGATAAAATGAACACAAGATACAGAAAATAAATGCAAGCTGCATCTGCAAGATGAATACCACATCAGAGGATAAATATACTCAGAGAGATTGTCTGTAGCCCAAAAATCCAAGAACTCACTACTGTAGTGTTCCTAACGCTATCCCATAATGTTTTCAATTATAACAATTCTATAATAGTACATTTTAGATCCGTATTGTGTTCATTAAATCATCACACTTATTGTTTAAAGGACAAAGAGTTTTTCATCCCATTCAATAGCCAGGGTCATATCGGGACAGGTCCTGAGCATTACCATTTGTGGAAGTCAAAGCAACACACAGAGGTGACAACCTGTGATTAAATGCCAAACTCCACTGGGGCACTGAAGATATATAAGCAATTACTATGCAACATAATACTGAACATTAATATAAAGACATTAGACATTGTTAAGAAAAGAAAGATGAATGTCTGTCTGGCAACCAAGCCCTATTAAGAAAAGAGTTGTACATTGAAGCATTATTACTAGTGAATACCTCCAAAAAACACACACTTAGAAATGTGTACAATGATTAAAAATTAGAGGAATGATATTGAAAATATAAGGTCTCTCAAAACACAAAACGCTAAAATTGTGGCTGTAAATCAGATCTTAAATGAAGAAAAAAGATATTACAGGTCATTATACTGTAAGTCCACTTCCAGGAATAATATTCTGGAATATAAAACGCTTACTTAGGTCTTCTATTGCATATTCTAAAATGGTAGGCTGCGCAGTGACCTTGGACACATCTTCTGCGCAATGCTTGAACTGCGAATATAGAACAGTAAATAAAGCAACGCTGTTGAATTCTGCATACATCATCTCTTCACGTACAAATGTAAACAAACGTCTCGCAGTTAAAATATTCATAAAATTATCATTTCTTGCTTGATTTTAATAAATAGCATATCGCTTTAAAACTTACAACAAATTGAAAGCATCTACAGTTACAGTCCCTTTAATATTTTAATAACACTTTCTATGAAAATAGAGTGACAAAAATACTTATTTTTTAAACCTTAGCTATCGCTGGGTATGTTTCTTTGATGGAACAGCCAACATGGGATTGGATTTGTTTTGATTTTTACATAACGTTTACCTCTTATTTGCAACTAGTATCAATGTAACCATTTTAGAATAGGAATAAAACACAAATTGTCGTGCTTATGATGGTTTTAAACTACCGGTATTGATCAGCTGTATTAAAGCACTCAGCTCTTCGGGCTTTGTGACTTTAATATTCAGCCGCTCGATAGTTTAAAACCACCATAAAGCACTCGAATATGTCTTTTATTCCTATAATAACAATATCCCAAAATAAACAGACACCAAGAAATGTTTGTGATCAAAAAAGGTTTTAAACTGCTACCTAGTAAGCAAATGGTATGAAATTTGCAATTTCATTTGGACAGGTATTGAATTGGTCACAGTGTGCAGTATGAGTTTTATTGTGTGTTGCTGCTTGGTCTGGTATTTATAACTTGGATGGTGAACAAGAAGAAATAAATTATACTTATTATACATATTAAATCATGTGAAATACTTTTATTCAGTGCGTTTATTTATTTGTTCCTTTCCGTCGCGTTCAACAGCCAGGGTCATATTGCAATGGGTAGTTTTACGGGTGGAGGAAACCAGTGAATACTGCACTGTAAACCACCGGGCATCGGCAAGTAACTACCAACTTTCCAACATGAAGCGCCCGGCCCGAGATTCGAACCAGCAGCCTCAGAGGTTGGAGGAGAGAACTCTAACCACTTCACCCCCGAGCCCCCTTTTATTCAGTGGGGAACTGAATCAAATGCAAGAAATGAAAAATAAAGAGAAAGTTTTAAAGACCTATGAAGAGAAAACTGTAGTAGTGAGAGCAACTGAAAGGAAAGAGATCGATGATCAAGATCACCTTTACCTGTCACCATATCAACAGAAGCATAAACAAGTAAGAAAGTGACTCTATCAGTAGTATTGGAAAAACATATAAATGCTGTTGACTAGTGTGGCTGGCGACTTGGGGCCATACAGTTATGGCACCCACATTTGAGAGAAGAGATACTCATACCAAATTCACAAGGACAGGAAGCACTGCTACCATATGCCAACAGGAACTACTTTTTAACAGAGGTTTGAAGTTAGGTCCAAGCACTGTCATATTAGATAGGTAGTCATTGATTTCAAGATTTCATTTGAGTTATAATTGGGAAAATGATTATATTTGGTGAAAATCATTATACCTGTAATAGGGTTTCCTAGTAGAATGTTGACAAATAGTGAAATAAAAATTACAGGTTCTGACGTAAGAATCAAACCACCTTAGGTAACATAAAATGGGCAAAGAATATGCAAAAGTCAGAGAAGCAACATGTGGTAAGCCTCTCTTGTTTTATTGCCTGCTTGGCATTGCGTCAAATGGTTATTCCTATTCTAACCTGAGAAACTTTTTAAATATTATACATGCTACCATTATTCACATCTTGTTGAGAAAAACAGGCTGTTTCATCTATTTGACTTTGCTTGCTTGATTGGCCAATCAGATTCGCTGATACATTTGAATTTTGCCATCATGCAACCTGTTTACGAAATCTCGATCAATAGGTAAATTTCAAATTTTATGAGAGTATTAAGACCGTAAATAGTTAATAAATTTCAATTTTTGTAAAATATGAAAACAGATAAAACACATTAAAAGATGTGAACATTGTGTACATTTATTAACAGCTTTAAATACAAACAGAACAACATACTGCATATGTATAAAATGAGTAAAAAATAAACAGCAATAAACTGCAGTGACATTAAAAAGTTCACCAAGATTCACTAAGAGAAATGCAACATGTAATAAGAAAAAATGTATCACAGTTTTATCATGGATTTTGACAAGCAGTAATAAAGATTAGAATGAATGCAGGTGTTATAAGGATATTCAAAGGAACTGTAAATACAACTGTGATGACTTCCTATCAAGATTAAAAGTTAATTTATAAGGAACCTGGATCCTTTGTCTTATTTACAATATTTAAAACATTGCAAATCAAATTTTTGTTTGACATATGCAAATGTGGCCTAGTGAGTAACACACTTGTCTAGGAACTCAGAGGACGTGGGTTCAAAGCTGGGTACAGGCAGATACATAGTGGCTTGGATAACCAATGAAAATGTCAGTCCTCTGTCATTGGGTCCTATCCCCAGTGGCAGGCTAAAGAAAATCAAGTACGCTGATAAATGGTCATCCTTTACCCTCTATCTTTCAGTTATGGAAAGATCTGCCACTGTGGCCTAGCGGATAACACACTTGTCTAGGAACTCAGAGGACGTGGGTTCAATCCCAGGTACAGGCAGATACATAGTGGCTCAGATGACCACTTAAAATGGCAGTCCTCTGTCATTGGGTCCTATCCCCAGTGGCAGGTTAAAGAATCTCAAGGACATTGATAAATGGTCATCCTTGAGCCTCTATCTTCCAGTTAGGGGAATGTCAGTTACTTGTGAGTTGGGGCTGTACCTGTACAGTCAGATTGGTTACATAGCGCTTTGAGTCCTGTAGTATATGGAGATATTGCGCTGAGTATAAATACATAATAATAATAATAATAATGGAAAACGTCAGTCACTTATGAGTTGGGCCTATACCTGTGCAGTCGGATGAGTTAAATAGCCCTTTGAGTCCTGTAGTATATGGACATATTGTGCTGAGTATAAATACACAATACAATACAATTTGTAAGTAGAACTTTTAGTGATTTTTTACTTTTGGTGTTTTATGTCATGGTCGTACGTTTTAGATTACGTTGTGACAAGTAGTTAGAAGGGAAATGGAAGCTAGTCAAGTTAGGCAAGGTTCTATACTGTAAACTGTCAACCAATGGCATTTTTTCTTGTGAGAACTTCAAGTACATTGCATAGTTGAATCATTCTATCAAGTCAGCTTAGTGCAGTGGAAAATGTATAATCAAACATAATAATTCAGCATTAATATGATGCTGCATTTAATACACCTTGTCATAACAATCTCTGATGCACCACACAGGAATAATATTTTCATTTGAGCAAATGGCATTGCAATATATGAGCTAACAAACTTTCATAAAAACTTAAAGTAGTTTCTAATTAAGGAAGTCACATTAGTTTTAGCACCAGTTTCAAGTGATTGATATTATGTACAATGCTGCAAAACTAAAGTCCTGATGGCCCCTTACTATGAAGATATTTTGCCAATTTTGCCAAAAAATAAGTTTTCGTATTTGGTAAATATTTCTAAAAATAATCTAATCAACAAATGTATTGTATCATAATAAAAATTTAAAACTTTTTTTAGAAATCCTGTCTGTCTTTCTTGCATTGATATCCATCAGAAAAGACTGAGAAATTTAAAACTAATGACTGCAGTTTATATATTCAGGGATCCCCCTTGGCATGCATATAACATCACACACTTTATTGCTTTCTTTATTTAAATATGGACTTATGTTGCTTGTTGTACACACAAAATGGTAGATACTAATAGTAAAGAAACGTTTAAAACATATATACCCTGTATAAATAACAGAATATGCAATATGAAAAACCTCCTGAATAAAATAAACAAAAAATCACAAATGAAGATGACAATATTATACAAGTGAGTAAGATATCAAGAAAACACTGGCAATTCTTCAAAATTAGTACTGGCTGAGCGTGCGTTATCAGTAGATTAGCAGTGCTGAATCGAGTCTTTTAAAACACAGTATTTTATTGCTAGCTGGTCCGCGGTCCAATAATGAGGATTATTGACTGGGCTCGGACGTCACCAAGTACTTGTTGTAGAAATAACACAGGGGCCGATTTCACAAAAGGACTTAGCCCAGACTTAGACTTAAACTGAAGACTTTTGTCTTAAAATGAGGCTAAGTCTGTGATCTTAGACTTGGAGGATTTCACAAAGCTGCTAAATTTAGCCTCTGGCTAAGTCTACCCAAGAGTGGGCTTAACGTTTGTAAACAAAGGCTTAAACATGGCCGCCATATATTTTTCTCACTTCAAAATTTGAAATGCTTGAAAATAAAGAATAAATATATAGAACACCTCCCTAAATTATTCTCTGGACATGTCTGTGTGATTATAAGGTTTCCCATTTAAAAATACAGCATTTTTTCAAAGATAAAATGGGCTAAACAAGGAATATATGTTACCACTAAAATATTTTGAGTAGAAATAAAGGGTCACATGACCTAGAAAACCACCGTGGTTATATGACAAGCTAAGTCACCCTTTGTGAAATCCATTTTAAGTCCAGGACTTGGCAAAGACAAAAAACTCAGATTTAAGTCCCTGACTTAGCCTAAGTCTGAGACCCTTTGTGAAACCGGCCCCTGGACTAGCGTGGGGTTTTGCAGGGTTTTACAACTTAATAGCGATATTAGTACCACAAAGGCAAAGCCTGAGTGTTTCTAATGCGCTATGAGTTTTTACAAGCATTTTTACAATGGTATGAGTACAAATGGTATGAGTTAAAGTTAAGAAATGAAAAATTGTTAGAAAAAAGAATGTCTTGAATGGGTGCATTACTGATGAAGGAATAAATAACAGTTTACAGGTTCAGAGTTCATGAAACTTTGAGGACATGAGTGTAAAGTGCTCAATATTTTAATCATGATGTTGGGGTTCAAATCTCAGCAAGACAGTTTATTATTTTTTTTATTTTTTTTTGCATTCAGCTTTTTAAAGCAATCTTTTAAAAAGGGTTTTAACATTAAAAATAGGCTATCTACTGTTGAAGTATAAAAGTTTAAGTTAAAAACTATTTTGTGCATTTTTACAGTTACAGATAAAAAACTGAATAAAAATATATGGTTTCCTTTGAAGTACTACAGTTATGCAAGAAAATGTTAGAAATAATACCATTTATGAGAATTTAGGTGAATAAATAATGACAAATGCAGATCTAATAATAATAGTATTAATGTGATTTTGCACAGCCATTATAGGTTTTTACAGACACGGCATGAATCATTACTGCCCTCGGGCTTAACGGCCCTCGGACTGTAATGAATCATGGCATGCCTGTAAAAACCTATAATGCCCTACAAAATCACATTATTGTACTATTATTGGACCACGGACCGGCTGGCAATAAAATACTGTGTTTTCAAAGACTCAATTCTGCATTGATAATCTCCTAGTAATGCATGCTCAGCTAGTAATAATAAATGACATCAAGTTTTTAAAATTAAATCTTTCCAAGTAACTTAAACCTATAAATATCTCATTCTCTTTGTCATTGTCTGTCCATTATTTTGTCGACTCTTCCTTTGCCTCCTGGTCTCCATTCTGTTCCTGATCTACCCATTCCATTTTTACCCACTTTAGTGGTTGATTCTGCATCTATTAAAAATAAAAAAGATGCAAAATGTATGCAAGTTAATAACAAAGATAGATAAAAGCAGCTGGTGAACTTTGGCCCTGTTTTAATCCTGTCTGACTTCAGAGACTGTACCTCTAAAAGTTGTGTTGATATACAAAACATATGATAAAGTGGGCCTTCATAAATTGTATCCCCCAGATATGTATTGCAAACCAAAGTTTGCGACATATATCATTATTATACTAATCTCTTATTACAAATGTGTGTTCTCGCAAACTTATCATAAAGATACTAGTATATGCCGTTGCCTGTTTAGGAAGTAGAACTTGGGCTGTTGAAACAAGACATGTTACCAATGCACTCTTTGAAAATTTAATCTGTATTATTTGTTGACCTTATGTCACCATTGGTGATGTTCAAATTTTAGGTTAATATCCATTTTTGTAATTCATTTATCAAAAGTATTATCAATTTTTTTTACAGCCTTGCATCCTAGTTTAGTGACTCACACAATGACTGTAGATTTTATGTGTACTTAAAACTCATTTTTCAATCTGGTTGACTTGATTCTTCAACTATGGAATGCATAACTGGTTTAATATTTAAAGACATTGATAGTTAGAAATAACAATGCCAAAGGCTTACAATTATTATTGCAATGATTACTGGAATATATGATATTTTTTGTCATGATTTTAGTTATTTCAGTGGAATCAGAACTGACTCATTTGCGTATGTTCGACAATGTACGTTAATTTGTCCTGTTTAGGTCAGACTTAGTAGGGTTCAGCTTCAAATGAGCTTGAAATTGCTGTATCCACTCGTCCATTTTTAAACTACATACAACATGCAAATTGGAAATTGTGTATTATATTTTTGTTGTAATAATAGTGTGTACTAGCTTTTAAATTCAAATATCACCTAACACATTACCCAGAGGACACTTTGCTCTTTGTCAAATATTAGGCTCCAAGACTGAAAAGATTGGTCATGATACCTCTACAATAGGATTCATTCTAACCCATTTGGGGGTGACATGATGAACAAGATTATATTTAAAAAAATCACTGTGAAGGTGATAATGAGAGAAAGTCATGAAAATACAGCAGGTGTTTTATGGGTCAAAATTGTATACAATACAAAGTCAGTATCAAGTTTCCCAAACTGACACCTGAGATTTCTATTCAAGTGCAAGGTGGAGTATGCTTTGGATCTTTTTAAACGAAATAACTCCTTGTTATAATCAGGCCCTATGAACATAAACAATCTTAGAAAGATTAATTCATGGGTTTTGGGGGAGGAATTTCTTGTGAACAGATAGAGACAAACAAAGAAACCCATAAACGTGACCCATTTTAGCATGAGATGAGCAAAAGCTTCATTTAATTTTGCTGTGCTTATTAACATATTGGCATTTTGGTGAAAGAAAACAGTACAATCTTGTTAGAAGATTGGTTAATAAAGAGGTTAAGTCAGAACATGCTTGAAATTTCATTAGTTGCCATTGCATCCAACTTCATACAGACTGAGGTATCTCAAAGTTAAAGTTTGAAAAAGCTGTTTTCTGAATCTTGTCAAAAAATTTTATTGATATACTGATGACAAAACATTTTAATTATTGTCTTAGGTTTACATTTTCAAATGGCTTTTTCTACTTTTGATCTCTGTTTGAATAACTTTGATTTTGGTTGCATCATTTGAATGAGGCACTTTCCAATAGTAATTGGCAGTATGACAGGTAAATGGAATTAACTGAGAAATCAAATTTAATGGTCAAACTTGGCTGGATGTGTTTTACCCCTAATATAATTAGCTCTTTGAAATCAAATTTCATAGATTAGACTAACGAAATGTAGCTACAAATACTATATTCAATACAGTTTATTGTAGTTTATCAGATTCTATTTAAAAATGTTGTGTACACTACATGACCAGCGAATTTAATGGGGTTTCAAGAGATGTTATGTTGCTAAAGTATTGAAAAAGGTGTCAGTAGGTAAATGCTAAATAAGACACAGCATTGTCTTGTCAGATAATAGCGGACAGTACTGTCTGGCTTTGCAAATGATTGACATGACAAACTGTTGTTGTTTTTCAAATGCTTTTATTGTATGACCCATGATTACTTTCAATATCAACCCATTTCCCACAAAGCAGACATGCAGAGAATTTCCAAACAGTAACCAATCATAACATTTACCTGAATATGCAACATCAACTTTAGAGGTGATGACATGGAATTTTGAAACTTAGTAAGTACTGATTTAATCTGCTGTTACAACAACCCATATAGAAAATATCTATGCATTGTGGGCTGAATACTATGTTTCACCCATATTCCAAATTCAAACAAATACTATTGGTGCCTTCTCAAATCTGATATGCCTAAACTGAAAACTTCTCAGTTATAAAAACATGTATACAGCTAAAATACAAAGTTGTCTTCTAACCTACTCCTTCAAAGCTAGAGAAATGAGACCACCCAAAGGAATTGACTGGGACAATATCACAGGTCAACAGTAGTATCAAAAATTTTAAGCAGAAGATAGCTAAACCTACCTACCTACCATCCAGATATGTATCAGCTGCCAGACCAGGACATTGTCCAATTTGGTGTATGTGATGTGGTTCTTGTGTCTCTACCAGGCTGCAATCTGGATCAGAGGCCATGTATCTGGAGGTGTGGAGTTCGGAATTGTCTCTATTATCTTGTGCTTGTTGGGGTAGCAGCAAACTCCATTGAGAGCTTTGCAAATTCTCACAAGAAAGCAAGGTACAAGGCTCCATCATGAAGAAATGCACTGAAACAACATTCAAGAAAATAAATATTTACTTTGATATATTTGTGTGGTGGCACAAAGTGCCACAGATGTCATTCCTGGGGTAGGCCCCTACACTTTTTTTTTCAATTCCAGGCTATAGTATTTAAGTGATTTAACTTCTAGGTGGGTAACCATTCACCTTTTGCAATAAAGGGACTGGTATTGCCTACAGTAGCCTTTACTCGGTTTGGTTTTTCAGCTTTTTCAGGTTACCAGTATAATAATATGTTTTTTTTGTCATGATCAGCGAAATTTTGGATGATACTTCAATAATTAAATTATTAATATCAATCCCATATGTGTTATATATTTTTACACAGTACAATTTCTAATAATAATATTTTTTTGACAATTACATTCAAACTCTTATTTTTCAGCAATAATAGAAGATCTACAACACACCAGCTGATGCAGACCTTTTTCTTTAAGACAAATTTTATTCAATTATTATGTAATAGCATTACACTATAAAATAGGATCCTTGTATGTTATCTACAACTATGTATCTACAGCATTTAATGTTTCTCTACTATTGCCAAGTGTAACTATGAACACTTGAGGTCCCAAAATGGAGGCTGGTATCTGACACTTTAATTCTATTGGTTAACCTATTTCACATTATGAAACAATACTATTTAATTCTGCCATTTGCAAATTCTAATCTAATCTAATCTAATGTGGACTTTTATAGCGCTTAATCTCCATCTCAGGCAGTTAACATTAATCCGGGGGATATAGCAAGGTCGTACCAAGGAGACACAGGGTAACAAGGGAGGCTATGGCGGATAGGCTTTTGCAAACAAATAAGTCTTAAGCTTCTTTCTGAAGGAGGCAACTGATGCTGCACTGCGCACATCATGAGGGAGTTCATTCCAGATCCTAGGAGCATCAAAGGCAAAGCTGTGATCAAAATGTTTGACAGACTTAAAGACTGATGGGCGGAAAGGAGGAACAGTAAGATATTGACGATCTGGGTGACTACTGAATATTATGTGCCTGAAGGGCAACACTGCACCAAATATATTTTATGAAGATGGATCAACTCACAAAATAAAGTCTGATATTTTTGGTGTTAAATATTTTACATTGCACATGTGTTCATAGTTGACATATCTAGCAAAATACTGGAAAAAGTCATAAAAATTCTCAGATTTTGCCCGGTCTCAGGCTGAGCCACTGACTCGAATGTCAGCCTTTTGCCTCAGCTAAGTTTTAATTTCAAACGTTTTTTCAGGTTGGGTATCAGTTGAAATCAAGCTTATAACCACAGTGGTTTTCGCTGTTATGTGACCCTTTAGTGCAGGTCTAAATATTGTACTCATCACATATACATTCCTTGTTTGACACATTTTGTGTCTCGCAAAATGCAACTTTGCAAAGGGAATCCTTGTAATGCACATAATCAGGCAAAGACTACTTTAGGGGGTTGTTTTATATACAGGTACCTTATTTGAACCCATTTCAAATTTTGAAATGGGGAAACAATTATAGCAGTCATGTTTGAGTCCCTGAGCAAGTGGCTATATCTAAGCTGAGAATAAGACTATTGGTGCAGTCTGATCCCATGGGTTCAACTAAAATATTTCAAAAATTTGAGACAAAAGTGTTAACTTGGAGCCAGAAACCAGGCGTAAAATTTTAGTGAAAACAACTTTGGGTCCAAAAACAAACAAGATTTATTTAACAACTGGTATTATTACATATGAGTGATGACAGCAATTTAGTAATTAGTAATTGAATTAAGTAATATTGAGCACCAGCATTCTGAAGTACTACAGGGTTGAAAATCAACATAAAATTGCCCTTTGTTGTCCAGTTGCTTGTAATAGCTGTATGTTACCCATGTGTAATATGCCAGGTATGTCTGTCCAATGGAAGTTCATTTGTAGCTTCGTGGGTTAACAAGTTTGGCATCTAATTATAAGCTGCCACCAATTGGTTAGACAAGTGACAATACTAAGGGTCTGTCCTAAAATGACCCTGGCTGTTGAATGGGATGTAACCCCCCAAATTGCTTTGACTGCCCAATAGGAAATATAAGACACAATAGCACTGGCAAAGCTTGAGCAAAGCCCAAAATTCATTCTAAAGATTCTGGATCCTGATTTAACAACATTCCCAAAATAAAATTACTTTACCAACCTACCAAAAACTTTGATGTAATTGCAGCATTATTTTTTTGCAATGGCAAGCTTTAAAAAATAAGTGAACAGAATCTAATAACCACGTAACCTGTTTGATGGAGGAAAAATTGGTAAAAGAGATTATCAAATTTAAAAAAAAAATCTATACGAATAATTAAGAAAAGCTGTGACATGCTTAGGAAAAACAGCTACCAAGGTACTACTATTCCTGCAAATTATTGCAGAAAACCTGTCAAAGACTGGAGAAAAATGCCCCAAAATATTTAATAATTTAGCAAGAGTGTGAGTTACTTCACTTTGAAGAACTACCAAACAAAAAGTTCAGATTCCTAAAATATTACTTTAAAACTATAAATTTGCTATCACATAAAGTAATTAAAAGTAATTAGTGTGTTGCTAGGTGTTGTAAATCTGGAAGAAAATTGCAGTACCATGAACCTGGTTAACATTATGTAAACCCCACTTGCAGGTTTTCACCATTGACTGATATGTCCAATACTAATCAGTACTGGACACTTTCTCTTCGTGACTATTTTCGGCAAAATAATTGAGAAAAGAAAAATGACAGAAAAATAACAGAATTTGTCTCTCGTCAGACACCAATTATGCTGTAATCCCGCTGTTGTGAATAATATCTTGTTGAAAAGTTATGGAGGTTAGAAAGACCAAAACAAGTAAAACAAAAATCTAGAATTTTGTGATTTCTGTACATTTTAATATGAGCATAAGAAAGTTACAAAAGTTAGGTCAACTCTATGGTCAATAGTCAACACCTAAATTAAACTTTAAAACTCACCAGGAGTATAATCTTTCTGGTACTTATACACTGAGATTGGGTGAATATCAATACAATACCATTACTAACCATGGTTATGGCTGAAATTGGATCAAAAACATTTTTTTTTCAAACATTGAGAAAAAGGGTTGGTATGCATGAGCCACTGATATATTGCAGTATATACAATTAAACGTTTATACAGTGTCATAATATAAAACCCAGTACATGTAAAAGTACACTAATAAATTAATAAAGCAATATTCTTTATTGCAAAGATACCCGAGACTTATGCGTGGCTATATTAAAACCTGTATATGAACTCACTACTAAACCTGTGTTAGAAATCAATAATTGGCGTTATATAAATATTGGTTGCTTTTTAAAGTTTATGCATATTAATGTGATCTAATAAACAGTGTGAGATATTAGAAAACATATAGAGTATAGCATGGGAATATTTTCTGTAATGACTTACAAATGTGGCTTATAGTGGACTGTGTTTTGTTTCAGATACCAAAGAGGAAGTATTCCATTTTTGTTGCACTTCACGTTACATTTGTTATAAATGTAGAAGAAGTTATAAATGTACTTTAGTATTTTTCTGAATAGTGAATGCTCATTATCGAACAGCCATTGAACCAAGTGTATATTTTGTATTTACAAATTGATAAGAACAAAATTTAAGGTAATTTACACAAAGGAACCATGGAAATTACTACTTTAAAATCTTTTTAGGTTTTGGTTATAAAACTAAAAGTTGAAATCAGTGACAAAGATGGTAGTGGACTAATAAATGTAGAGCAGTTTAATCATTATTTACCTCAGTTGAACTCACATAGTATATACACCTGTTTTGAATGAGCCTTAGTTAAAGCCATATCATACTTACTGATGTTAGTCTTTGAGAATGAACAAGCAATGAAATAAAAGAGGGTATAAGGTTAGGAAACACCGACACTGCAACAATATATTCTTAAACTCCAAAATTTGAGTAAAGTAGAATAACTTGATGTGAAGTTGAAGGCACTGTTGGTTAGGAGATGGACATAAATCAAAGCAAAGACTAACCTTCAAAAATGGCTTCTAATGTGGAAATGTATCCAAAATTTGGAACACCCAATAATGTTAATTTATTGTTACAAGTAAAATTATCACAGAAATTTAGGTTTCTTTTATAGTTTGTGCAATCAAAAAATTTTCAGTACACAGTAAATGATATATTTTAAAAGTATTTACCAGCTTATGTACAATGCTAGTTCAAGTGAAGGGTTAATCACAAATGGGAAGATTTGGGCATTGTTGGATGATATTCTTTTTATATTTACTTATTTATTAAGAATATAGTTACTAATCCTATATAACATCCACAGTTGTCATCAGCAATATTCGTACATTTATGTATGCATTGAAGTTACAGTCATGTAAAATATGATACACATTCGAATGCAGAGATGAATGGCAAAATGGAATTCATTGTAATAACCCATAGAAAGCTGTTTAAATAAAGTTTTATTGATTTGATTTTTATTGTGAGTAAGCTGTTGTAAATAAACATTTGCTTCCAATCTTTATATCTTCTTTACCATGCAATTTCCTTCTTAGTTGACTCTCCAGTAGGGTAAATGGCAGACTGTTTTTGATGAAAGAACTTTGTTGAGTTCATTTGCAGACAGCATAAGTTCAATGTTAAAGTTGATTTCTCTTTTCCGGAAGAAAAGTTGTTTGACTCAAATAAAAGAGAGTCTAAATGCAACAAAATAAGGACACACCACCATAATAATAGCTCAAAGTCCACTGTCATCCCTTTAACATTCTGACTGATATAAGCTAAAAATAGTGGGTTTTGTGGCCAGTGGTGTGTAAAAATGAGGTTGCTAGTGGTGTATAAAAATACACAAGGTAAGCTGGATATAAGTTTTGGTGTTGCAGATAAAATAAGCATAAAAAAAGAATTTTCTGTTGGAAGTATATAATTTTATTTATTTTATTTTGCACCTTACTTGTATGGCAAATTGAGCGTGCAAAATGATGACTGGTAGATACTGAAATGGTCATATCATGACAATACGGCCTGCTATATTTCACAGGATTGAGTACAGATTCAACAATGGGATATGTATAAAACTTACTCAGTAATTGTTTGAGATATCAAACTGTATGGAAACATGGAACCCCAGATTAATTAAAGGATATGGACGACTAATTTAATGGTAAGTCTGTTTATTTCACTCATGGGGGAACCTGGAATATGTACATACACTTAGTATAATGGCCAAAAATTATTTAGTTGATCTGGCCTTTAATTATCCATTTTGCTAGGCACCCCTGTGCTAAACACTTGGCAAGTTATAGACAGACCATAATTAATTGGTTTAAAATATGTAATAATTGCATACATTTCCTTCATTTCCCGAAAAGTATATGCATCATTTTTGTCCAGTGGCAGCATTGTTTTTTTTTATTCAATTAGTATTACATCTGTGCATGTTATATATTCACTGAGACATTAAATCTTGACAAGGTGATATATTTTTAACAGTTTATGCAAATATTAAAATATTAACAAAACTTCCGAACAAATAATTATTCAGAAGTGATATTTGATAATTGCTATGCTTTGTACAAATTGAAAATCATTTCACGGATAAAATAAATTTAAATGTTTTATGTGGCATATATGTACTCTTTCTTTCACCAAAAGTTATTACCTAATTATCTAACCCCTATTACCATGCACCAAATATTCTTAATCCACAATTAAGTCCAAAATTATCTTATATGCAGTTTAGAAATCAGCCCTCTTTGTTTTGTGAAACTACTTCGATTAGCTAGTTTTTGTCAGATCTGATTCAGTCAGGAAATTAATCAAGGAATGGGTAGTGCCAACAGACAGATTCCCATTGAAATACATGCAGAAAACTGTATTGCTTACCTGGAAAGGGTAAAATAGTCCAATAATTATTATCTTCCAATTTATAGGAGGTTCTATTAAAGTTAAAAGCAGTTGAAAACTATATTCAAATGTCCTGTTCTGTTGCCGCCTGTGTCTCATCTAATGAAGATTTAATTACTTGCTACTGCTTAAATATATCTGTCACTGAAAAAACATGGAGGGATGCTTCTTTAAATTGAAAGATATACTTGTGTTATGGAAAAATGTTAGTGCCACAGAAGGAAATTTTATTGAAAAATTGTTCAGTAAGTATCTCAAAATGTTTGAGCTATTATCTCAACAACATTGCAACATATTATTTTAACATGATCTAGGTTTAGTCCTAACATCCATGTTTGGTCATTTCAATTCATGATGTTATAATAAGTGGAACTTGATGTTATTTTATAGTTCTTTCAATAGGTCTAAGTTCTCCTTGATTTTATAATCCTCCCTGTGATCTGCAATTGTTGAAACATGATATTTTGGGACCACATGAGGGACCTCAATTTATGTCATCATGGGCTCAGAAGTTTTCAGGACTTATTTTGCAAATCTCCTCTTACAGGAATCTTAGTTGTTTCACATTGATCTGCATGTTAGACCACTTTAAGAGCATTAAGACCCCTGTCCTTGTCAGCTTTTTCTTGGAACAGAATTTTAATGCTGGCGAGACCTTGAGTTCAGCCAGTTATGGATCTTGTCTATTTTATTTACATATTTGACTGATTTAAAACTATAGAAATCATAATATCAACTGCAGTTTGACACTAAAGAATTTTATATACTGCACATGTATTTCTCTGGCTAATTTCATCTGAACTTATCTCTTGCAGAACCAGTGAAATTTCTTCATACCTAACTTTCAGGTGACTGTTCCATTGCCCTGTGTATGCTATGTATAAAGATTGTTTGTCTGGTCACGAAGTGGATCTTAGCACCAGCCTATTCATTCAGTGTACTTTATGATGTCCTTTGTAGGTATTCTCTGATGAATATCTAGTTACAGTTCTGGCTTTGAATTATAGCAAATACTTGCTGGGTTATGACTTTGTTAGCTTTAAGGACTGTCTCTTTTTGAGATTCCAGTACATTACAGGATTTTTATCAATTTTTTGCTATGCCTCTTCTGACTACATCCAAATTAGAGAAAACTTTCTGTGGCCCAAGATCATTTTAATTTTTTATTTTAAACTTCCATCCATTTTATTTCAACAGTTCAAGAATTGTTTTAACAGTTATTTACCACAGTATTATTTAAACAGCTTTTTGAAATTGTAGTACTAAAGCTAAGCTTATCTAAAACTCATTTCGCTAGTGGTTGTTGTCATTGTTCTACTATTGTCATTGTTCTAATATTGTCACTGTGCTACTATTGTCATTTTTCTACTATTGTCATTGTTCTACTATCGTCATTGCTGTACTATTGTCACTGTTCTACTATTGTCATTGTTCTACTATTGTCATTGTTCTAATATTGTCACTGTGCTACTATTGTCATTTTTCTACTATTGTCATTGTTCTACTATCGTCATTGCTGTACTATTGTCACTGTTCTACTATTGTCATTGTTCTACTATTGTCATTGTGCTACTATTGTCATTTTTCTACTATTGTCATTGTTCTACTATCGTCATTGCTGTACTATTGTCACTGTTCTACTATTGTCATTGCTCTACTATTGTCACTGTTCTAATATTGTCATTGTTCTACTATTGTCACTGTTCTACTATTGTCATTGTTCTACTATTGTCACTGTTCTACTTTTGCATTTTGAAAGCTAGGTAAAGATATAATAAGCTTACAATGCTACTTAATTCAGTTATGGTAATTTGGTTATATATTATACAGAACAGCTTTTAGTAGAACAAAATATCATATAAATGCAGTTTTTAATTTTTTCTGTTTTGAGTGGCCCTAGAGAATGTTAACTGTTAGTTTTAATTGATTATACACAATGAGGTGGCATGATCAGTTTATGCTCTTGCAGTTAGGAGAAAGTCCAACACAAATATGAACAATGGTAAGGTGCCAATTTTACATTGCACTCTGGTCGACATGTGAAGAAAATAAGCCAACATGTTGAGAAACTAAATTGACATGTTAAGTTAATCTCTGTACATTTTGAGATTATAAGTCAACATGTTTCTAGTTCAGAACTTTGAAATAATTATTCAACATGTTGATACAAATTCAATCAATTAAGACACAAAATTTCTTCAGTGGCACTAATGCTCTTCCGTGGTATTTAAAAATAAAGTGCCACCTCCACCTGGAGAAATTTTGACTAAGTGCCAAAAAGAAACTACATATAGCATGAATTGTGAATTGTTAAAGTGTGGCAGCACCTGTAGGCATATAAAATTAGACAAATCAATAATGAAATGACATAAACAACCATGTGAATTAATCTGGGCCTGAGGTAAATATTTCCCTGATAGTTTACTGACTACTAAACACTGATGGTCTCACTAGTGATGGCCTGATTATGCTTTACGAAATTGTGTATTATGATTCGGATGGTGTGCTTTAGAATTTGCTAGTTCAGAGATTAAACACATGGTTACCTGATACCTTGTAAAATATCCTTATTAATTGTGTTTGTGCCAAAGTATATTTTAATTCAAGACATCCATGTACTTACACTCAAAAAGCAAAAACAAGGCTTTTTCTGTGCCAGTTGTGCTAAGTAATGACGGGGAACAACAACATTCATAGTTGTGCAACTATTGAAGCTACAAATATGGTATTTGTACCACCTTAAAGGCATTTTGTGCATGAAATTTGATTGCACAATATGACCAAGAGTGGTGGATAGGCAGTACAAAACTATACTCCGAATAATTGAGATTAAACAGGCAACTGTGACTTCTATCCACTGAAGACAATTTGTCACAAATTAATCTTATATAAATAGATGATGGGATTCATGATGTTTCTATAAAACCAGGTTTTGGGTTTGAATTTAATTAAACCAAACCAAGAAAGGGTTTTTTTTACAAACATGACTTTTATTTGTTAGTATTTCCTAGGTTTTATTCAAGCATGGGGGAAAATGTGAAATTTAATACACTGTATATTTTTTGCATGAATTAGTACATTTTCAATCTTTCTACAATAAGTTTCACAATTGTAACATATTACAAAACTGTAACTAAATGCATAGTTATGTATTTTGCAATGGATTAGCATTTGGCATTGACTTTTTGGTGAGAACATACTAGGCTTGTGGATATTTGGACAGTTATTTTTGAGAGTTGTACAAATGGAAAAGTGATTTTGAATTTTAGTTAATACCAAATTCCCTTAGATTCCTTTTGAACAGATTATGTTTATTCCTGAACAGTTTTTAGAGATTAAGCTTAGCAGAAACTTTCACTTGTGAATCAAGGTCCTTCTATTATCTTATATCCATGAAATATCAAATATTCATAAATGAAACCAAATGTTGTTGCTTTTTGAAAATTATATGTGCAGCTATATTTTAAAACAGTTATATACTTGCCCAAAATGATATTGACAAAGATATTCCATAGTATGAGTCGTGAAATGTTTATATAAATACATATATATTAATATTTCATGAAAATGTTCTTTTTAGCCGTTAAACACTATATCTAGTTTTTAAAGATAGATCTCCCGTCATGGCTATTGTATTTTCAGTTTACATTTAATTGCTGAAATTTCCATACAAACTATTATGCAAACTATTTTAATAAGATTGACATACTTTAATTTAATTTCTTGACAATTGATCCCAGAATATGGTGATGTTATTTAGTACTATTTGCCCATTTGTAATGACATTTAGATGCTTAGTATAATTCCTGGACAACTGACACGTGACAACAATAGCCGTTTATCATTGCTCTGTCTCAAAACAATAATATGCCATTTAACACATAAACATTTCTTGAACTTATAAATATATAAGTTTACTTACGCAATATAAAAATCAGATAAAAATCAGATAAAAATAATGATATAATTCAATACTCTTTACCAGTAAGGCTGCTGTATTTAAAGTAACTGCATGCATGTCTATGTCTTCAAAACTATTGTAGACTTTGATTGTGTTACATGGTCTTTATACAAATAAGCAAGAAACTTGACTTTATAAAACTTCATCACTTTTCTAGATATGACTCTTATCAAGAGAATGGCCAGAATGACAGAAAAGGGGAACATGGTGTCTATAAACTTCTGTGCATTTTATTTCAAGGTGATTTAAAGAGAGAGATACAAAAGATCGGTCTTGTCTGTACTGACTTTCAAGCCACGTGTCCAGTCATTTCACCAATGCCTCTAGTCACCCTCAGCTTGTGACCAGTCACCATTGTGGGACACAAATGCATGAGTTATGAACACACAACCTAAACACTGGTGATAAATCATGTGTGGTGGGTTGAGAACATTTGACTTTAAATCTTAATTTAACATAAAAGTCATGGAAGACTTCAATTTGCTTTATTACAGACCACAAAGGGCAGGTTGAACCTCCAATACCCACTAATATCTACCAGTGGGACATGGGTGTAAACAAGTGAGACATAATGTGTATGGTCTTTTCTGGTACTTGTTTGGGTTAAAGTCAATATGCTATGTTACTAACCATGGTTAAGGCTGAAATTAAAGCCTTTTCAAACATGGAAAAAAGT
The DNA here is from genome assembly GCA_964017235.1 of Sabellastarte sp. h YS-2021. NCBI lineage: Eukaryota > Metazoa > Annelida > Polychaeta > Sabellida > Sabellidae > Sabellastarte > Sabellastarte sp. h YS-2021. The sequence goes on from OZ024931.1 coordinate 148,772,830, forward strand.
CTTGGTAGGCATAAACTACTGATTTATGCTAAAAGATATAATCTCACCAGACATTTAATGGTGGTATTATATAAAAGCCAGTTTATATAAATGCACACAATATACACTGATAAAACAATTTCCTTATGACAAAAGAACCTAAGACTTATACATGGCTATATCAATACTATTATACTGACTCACTGATAATCGATGCACTGTTACATTTGCATACAAGTTGGTGGGGACTTGATTTAGTGTTTTGTTGTATTTTCAAAGTTTATATCTGTAAATGTGATCGTATAAACTGTGTGGGATAATAGAAAGAATTAACAGAATATCATGAAACATTGTCTGTACAAGTGCACCAATTAATAACAGATAGATGTTGTTTATAGTGTGTTCAGTTTAGTTTTTCTTAAAACTCAGGTAACAAATAGATAGTCTTCCATTATTTTTACCTGCGCAATATATTTAACTTCCATATATGGTGAATGAGGGATAACCCAATAACAATTTATAAATATACTGCAGTTTTTCTGAATTGCGCATGTTCATTCTTTTCAAAGCAAAGAAAAACAGTTATTACTTTTAACCAGGTGTCTATTTGGTATTTATAAATTAGTGATAAAAGTTACAGTCAGGAGAATTTGGACAAAGACACCAGTCAAACTTACTTTTAAAAAGGTTTTTAAGGTGCAATAATGCAAGTAACAGTTGAATTTAGTGATAAAAATTAGCAAAGGAACTGTAAGTTTAGAGCTATTCAATCATTAGTTATCTAAACTAGTCACATACAGTATCTTTAGGGAAGGCAGAACATGGGTATGCACTAGTTATTAGACATGATGGGTTAAGATTACGGGTTACAATAGCTGATATTATATGACTTTAACTTTAGTATAGCATTCTAAATTACCAAATATTAATATACATAATACTTTACATTCAAAAATATACTACGACACTATCACAATGTCACATAGCAAATAAAAAGGTAAAAAAATATTAAGAATGACTTATTGATCTCAACGTACTATTAGATACCAGTATGAATTTTATCAAACAAATCAAACTAACCTTCAAAGAAATGTCTCCAAAATTCAAAAAGTTTAAGTGAAAAAAAGAGTTGGAGAATGTCAATAATTACTTTTATATTATGTTGCGTTTGACAAAGTAGCACAGAACTTCAGTCGTGGGAGGGGGTAGGTACTTTTTACTTGGTGGTGTATATGTGTGGTCAGCTGTGTGCACTGAAGCGCTTTCATAGTAGTTAACCAGGTAGGGCAGTGTCCTTGATTAAAGTCTTGAGTAGTTCACCCTCATGAATATTCATGAGGTCTTAGAACAGGGTTATCACCTGATGTCTGAAAACATCTTTAAATATTCTGAAATTGGGTTAAAACTTTTTTTTTTTGATCTGGGCTGGGCACTGCTGACAGTGTGCGTTAAATTTTTAAACAAAATTACATTTTGATTTTTATTCAAGTGGTTTTATTGGACTTTTTAGTTGATAACGTACACTGCCAGCATGGGTAGAAAGAAGGTCAAGCAGAATGAAGTTAGAGAAAGTCTGCCGGTGCAAGAAACTGACCGGAATTCGACTGATGAAAAATTTAGTGCATTAGAAAATAAACTGGAAAAATTATTGAAAACAGTATCTGCCATGGAGGGTCGTATGGACAGGGATGAAGGTCGAGTACGTGAGATTTCACCTGTTCCCTCTGCCCACAGTTCCTTGCGAGAGCCCAGGGGTAAACGGTGGAATGCAGAGATAACGAGCAAAATGGCATTAATTATATATTTTTGAGAATTTTTGATTAAATATTGCACGTTTTGTGGCAATTTTGGAAGCAGATTTCAAACAAAAATTCTTTTACTATGCCTAAAAATTAAAAAAAATAATTGGTTTCATTTCTAGGTTGAGTAAAGTACTGCTTGACATAAAGGAAGAGCAAATATTTTAGTATCAGCTGGGTGTCATGAGCAAAAACACTGGTGCATTTCCAAGGAATAAATATAAGGTTGCCATAGTGATGACTGATATTAATGTTAACAGGTTCATGGTAGCCTAGTGGTTAGCAAGTTTGGCATCTAAGCACATGTTGTCACCTTGGTGTGCGTTACATTCCCCCAAGTAATAAATGCAATCACAATGTGACCCTGGCTGTTGAATGGGATGTATATCCCCAACTTTGAATTTTTTTCATGCTAGTAAAATGCAAAAAGGAGGTTTTTGTGCCCAAGTTGTGCCAAGTTTTGGCAGGAAGCAGTGTATTTATAAACTGTTTTGGCGTCATTGTGTATTTTTCACAATAAATACTCAGTGGATAGAGCATAGTGGTAGGAGAGGGGTTATAGGTATTTACTTCAACATCAATAGCAAGATTGATAAAATAAAACAAGAGTTTTATAGTTTTGTGACTTAGTTGGCGACTCAGTGACTTATATTAGTCATAGAATTAAATAGCAAAATATAATGTAACATGAATATATGTTGTGGTGTCACAGATAAAACAATTATAAACCTTAATATTCAACAGCTCTAGATTTCCCTGCTAATTTTTGTCACTGACTTCTATCTTTAATTGTATTATTGAAACCTAAAAGGTTTTGGAGAAACTCAATTGCTTGAGTTGGTTGTGTATCAATTCAATGAACTCATAAGTGTATCAATTACATGGCAGTTTGAGTGAGCAAAAGTACTGTCTTCTGCTGTGATACTGAAATCCATATAATTGTACAGAGAAAATGGACTATTTTACACGATAAATTATGTATGCAACAATGGGATATGAGTAAAACTTACTCAGTAATTGTTTATTATGTAATGTGGCAATTTGGAAACCCTGTTTAATCAACAGAATATGGATAACTAGTAAAACGGTAAGTTTGTTTATAATACTAAAGGGGATACTGAAGTATCTGCATACCTGTCCAAATGTTGTGTTTGGGGAATTGTTAAGGTGGACTCCAGCAGTGCCTTGGGGCAGCTGTGGATTACCAGATCTCCACTATGTCCACTTCTGTCTGTACTCGCTTGGCAGCAACTATTGAGAGGTTTAGGATCGCCACAAAGACAGAAGCGAAACACTTTATAACTCTTCCACAATTTATTCTAGTTCAATAAACACAAGTCCCAAATATTATACAACACATTCTCATGAGTGAGAGAGCAAACCTTGTGTTATTGTAAGTTATATGGAATTATCATAGGTTAAGACACAGTTACAAGACACTCGAGTGGCACCTTTCCTGTTTCGCCATGTCTTATAATACATTGGAATTTCTCGTACTTTATTCTTATTCAATAATCAGCTTAAGGGAAGCACTGTCATTATGCCAAAGTATAACAGTTAAAAAGCAGGCTTAGTTATCTTCTAATATCCTTTTCCGCCTTGCTTACTTTGCAATCACCCTGATAATGTTGTATCCTGATAATCTTATAATTTTTCTTTGTACAGAATTCAATTATATAATCATAGACGTTAAGTTTCTTTAGCTGTTATCTCATCCAACTTTTAACCGTTTGCAGTCTCCTTTTTATCCATTAATTGCATTTCAATTAATTATTTAAGCAGGTGATCATTAAATTTAGTAAGCTTGCATTGCAACCTTGTGTTATTGTAAGTTATATGGAATTATCATAGGTTAAGACACAGTTACAAGACCTTTCCTGTTTTGCCCATGTCTTATATACATTGGAATTTCTCGTACTTTATTCTTATTGGTGGAATGTTAGGCATGTGATCTTTTCTTTTGGTGAAGTAGTAGGTGTGCAAATCTTGAACCAATCAGCATTACTTAACAGTGCATGTGATCTTCTGCTTTGTAGGTGCAATATCTGTCCCATACGCACTCAGTGCACTAAATTAAACAAAATCATTATAATAGGGAAAGTGGAGTATCGTTCAAGAATGGGGGTCATTCAGGATACACGATAAAACCAGGTGTTCCTGTGAGTGGTTCATTTATATATATACACACAAACAAACTTAGAAACTGACTTGCTTAGATGACTTTCAGAGAATACGAAAGGCACATTTTGGCAACAGCAGTCAAAATTGCTGTATACTAATAACTTATTCGGATGACACCTTAATTAATTTCTATGGTTTATTAAAATAATGACAATTATGTTCAAGGGATGAATGTTCCCGATAGATCAACTGTTAATTTTGAAGAAGGAAGTGCTAGGATTACAACGTAACTTTTCTGATGTGGTTTTATGCGTCATGATCCCAAAATAAATGTATGATCACCACATCTAGATAACTATGTATATCACACTTTTGCAATAAAGATGGGCAAAAAGAAACTATAAAAATGAAACTATAAAAACGAATATAAAGATACACTGTATGTAGTCATATAATCTTATTTAATTAAACTATGAAAACCAAAGAAACTACTTTACCAAGAATGCTTCTTTGGCAATAGGAACAAAGTTTTTCCAAATATAGCAAACACATGTAATTGAACAAATCTTTCATCTAAGTTATGTAAGGATACATGCCTCTCAAAAATGGTATTGGACCTCTGCTGAATTCTCTTTAACCATTCTGCTTTTCAAAGGATTTTGAGCAACTATGCAATTACAAAAACAAACAGCTGTAGTACAGTGAGACAGATGAGCAATTTGGGGAAAAGCCAGTAACCTAAAATTGATACAATCCTGTTCTAAAATGTGTAACAAACGATTCAGTCGACACCAATGGATAAAATAGTTTTCATTGTGGAATCAGTAATAGATATGTCGACTCTGTGATTAATAAACTAGAAAACTTGTGATACAAGTTGTTTTGTGTTTTGAGTCAGACACATGACCTGTTGGGCAGTAAACCAAAGCAATAGTTGTCATATCTACCTATACATATTTCACTATATATAGGCATGCTTGATGCATAGTACTGTGAAGAATGATGAAAGAATTACTAATATCTCAAAGATATTATGAAGAAAAAAACAAACTCAACCCCAGAAATCAATCCGAGGGCATTGACCTCCAATAGGGTGCATTTCTAAATATTCAGGAGTTTTGGGGGTCCAGAATATGACACTGATCTTTCAAAACCTTTGATAACTTCTTTTTTGACGATGCCCTACCCACCCAAAAAAATCATAAAAATATTCATCACTTCTCTAGTAATTGATAGACACACAGACAAACGAGTGCACACCAAACATAACCTCCATGGTTGAGGTAGTAAATAGCGAGTTACAAAAACTATGGTTTTATTTACATACACATATCACATATCTTGTATATGGAATCACAGGGATCACCATCAGTCGACAGTGATCAGCATTAAGGAAACACAGCTTTATTCCAGCAATAAAAAAGAGCATAATGGTGAAAAACCACTGTGGTTGAAAGCCAGGGAGTGCTCTACTCTGATTGGTCTGCTCAAAATTTTTCTGTGGTCATGTGACAGGTGGTTTCAAAACAAACCTTTGTATACAAACATTTGCAATTAAAACAATGTATGGGTTTTTAAAATATATAGGTTTTATAAAGAATGTTATAAAGAACATATTTAGTGAATAAAAAGAGTTGAAAAAAATCAGGGAGTAGACCTTTAAAAATCCATTGAACTTGTTTATAAAAATCAGCATTATAATAGGCACTGTGCCATTTCTGTTATAAGGTCCCACCGTTGCATATTAAGTTAAACACAGTAGTCTGTAGCAAATAGCCAGAGAGGAAATACCACAACTCATACGTGACTATTCCAAAAAAAATAAAATTAATCATGAAACTATGAAAACAATGTGGCAGCAGATTCAAATAAACTGTTTATATATAATTTCCCTTCTGCCTAAATGGCAATTAAAAATGCATAAGTGTAAAACTGGGTCACACATGTTACGACACAAGCCCAGTGTGTAATAAGCTTATATGTAATGCACCGCTGGCAAAGGGCATTGATTTGTAGGCCTATAGGCTGTAACATAGTGTATTTTATTATTATGTTATATCCGGTTATTGTGTATTCTTTGAAGGCTCACACATAAAATATAAAAAAGATTAATGAAAGGTGAACACTAAACTCACAAACTGAAAACCCACAACATGTAGAATACAAAACAAAATTAATATAACACCAAACATAGAAACCATAGCAAAGAAGGTAACCAAAGTGCAGATTACAAATACAAAAAATTACATAGAGCCAAAGGCAAATAGGTAACACTACGTGATTTTGCAGAAGGAACAATAAATAAAATGTAATAGGGTGACCAGATGTTATTGTAAGTTATAAGAATATTTTTTTTGATAAGGAGCTTTGGAATATAATTTTGAAAGGCTAGCACATTAATAACAAAATATATTAGTATAAACACAGGTAATACCCACTGACATATATTGCAAAGTAATCAAGAAAGACCAATTTTCAATTAAAATTAAATGAATGGCTGGTTAAAAGAAAGGCTCGGAATATTGATTATAATCATAAGGATGGTAATTTTGCATTACAAACACCAAGAATAATATGGACAACTAAAGTTCCCACAAAATTTAGAGAAAAGCTTGAACCAAAGCAAAGGCTATATTTGCACCTGCTACAAACAAGGAAAACAGATGATTTAACAGCTGCCTGTAGAATAGTCCAACAAAACGAGGGAATTCATAAGGAGTGGAGAACAAATAATATCATTTATTGCATAGAAAAATAGTAACACATTCACAGAAAGCTTTTTAAATTACCAAAACGTTAATCCTAGATAAAATAATGCTTGAAACTGGTATCCAACTAGCAAATTAAGGTGGAACCCAGAATAATATTTGGATACATGCCAATGTTTAAAATTCTGTTTGCAACATAATGATAAACTCCAATAAAAATCGGACATAATTATGACCCAGACACAATTGTGACCACTCGTGAACAGTTTCTTTTTACAATGAAATCTCTGAATACCAAAGTGGTCCCAACTATACCAGTGCACCACCTAATATACGTATAAAATCTGGATCCATAAATTTCCACATGAGTGAAAACAATGATTGTGCATTGCCTTGATCACCAAAGGTGTAAGAGTGTCCCACTTCTACCAAGAGGTGGAAGTAAGAATGTTTGGAAACATGTATTTTGGCCATAACACATGAAAGGATCAGGGACAAATAAATACATACAGACCAGCTAAACCTTATGATTGATGACGCCATAAGTGATTAACATTTGGGTAGATGCATTCACCACTGGCAACCCTTCTGGTATTTACACTACCAGGCTCCACTGTGATGACATCTTCTTCTAATAATATGCATTTTCCTCTGGTTGCTAAAGGTTCTGGATTTTGATATGGACTAGTACTATCCTTAATTTCACTCAGGCCAAGAGTCCCAATTGCTATCAATTCATGGGAGGTGTTGGGTTCTTTTCTACAACTCCTAAATCACTAACCCAATATGATATGAATAAAACTATTGGCCAGGGAAATAACATTAGTTTCAACATATTCGCCAATCAAAGTTACTATTTCAAAGTTTACAGCTCAAGAATACTTGGGTCAAAATAAAGCCCTTGTAATTAAGTCATATTAGGGCAGAGGCCCCTCCCTCCACCTGGATCCCCATGCACATGAAATTTGGTAATAATTATAAGGATCAAGCCATACCTTGCAAAATGGTATTAATCTAAACATAAACGGATTAAAACCAAAAAACATGTCCTTTCACGTTGGTGGGCAATATATACATAAGTGTTATCTCAAGCTAAGACCCAAGCTACGCCTCTACCCTGCTTCCTTTTCTGGAGCTATGTTTGCCTCAAATCCCCCATGTCACTTCCACCCAATAATCTGAGAAACATTATTGCATAAGGGATGTCATCTCCGCATTTTATGGTTGTCTACACGACTTGGCTTTCTAAAACTAGGATCTATCCCTGATGATATCATTTATGTTTGCATTCTGCAGAAAACAGAACAAACCAACTGAAACTCGAATCACCGTAATTTTACCAAAAATTCTGTCTGAAAATGGCATAACATTAGTTGCAAATTAACTGTAAAATTTGGAAAATTCAACCCAAAAATCTTTGAAGATTAACAAGACAAACCTATAAAAATTCATATTCTCCCAATAATTATAACTATTGGTAGTGCGATCATTACCATACTCTGAAACTCTTCTAAAAGACCAAGGCTTTTCTTAAAATTAAGGTTGTGATGGTACAACATGTAAATATCACTTTTAACTGGCAAACACACAAGATGTGGTTTTCATCTTTTACAGACCTGTTTTTTAACTGACATACACTTTGATCAATTTCTTTCCAATTTATATCTTCCTGATACAGTTTCAAGTGACAGTATACCAATTCACAGCTGACAACCACATCTGTTATATTTCAAAATGTAGAGTTGCGTCATATTTTGTCTTTATTTTATTTTTGAATAATTAATATAGTCTTACTTTTAGTTTGGATTGGAGTTTAGGTTGCCATTCACTATGCATTACTTCCTCAAATTTACTCGTCTTTATAAGAGAAGATGATTCCACTCAACGAATTATGTTCAAATGCTAGTTAATGGATTGAAAAACCTATACTTTGGACGTGTCCAACCCATATCACCTTAATATCTCAAAACTGTTGCATTTCTATGTAATCCAAAGTAAAGTCTAATTGTTCTGTTATATTTTGTTCTGCATTTTGATCGTCCTCATTACTAAAGACACTGCAGGTGTATGCCAAATCAGGAAACTCAAAAAGACCATAAAATGCAGGATAACTTATGCAGCTGTAGCATTTCAGAATTATAAGAAATCAGTGCATTGCAAGGCAATGTATCAGCCAACATTTCCATGGATAAATTGATATAATATAGGGTTAAAAGATTAAATTATCAACTTTGTGTTAATTGTATTTCGACTGCTTCTTTCAAAACTCAGTCTCATCAGAGGCTATGATTTATCTTCATCTGAACTCCCTGAAGTACTTTTGGGGTACTGGAGTTGAACCACCATTTGAACCGGCTCTGAACCTGTCTTGAACCGGTTCTGAACCTGTGGTTACAGGTTCAATGTTGAGTATCAAAGTTAACCTTATAGGTATGGTTTTTGGGGGGTTGGGACCAGGTATAGGTTAATTTTCAATATTATAGTATAAATATTGTTTTAACCTGTCTATAATTTTAATATTGATTTAATAAAATTATGTAGGGGGTGGACTAGTATTTTTACAGATAAGGTTTAGGAGTGGTGAGTATGGGTAACTCATTTCCTTGCTTTTTGTTAAAGCATTATTTAAAGGTGAGTTTTGAAAGAAGCAGTCGAAATACAATTAACACAAAGTTGATTATATAAGGCAAATAATATTTTATTGTACCTGGTCTGAGCATAAACAGGAAATAAATTGTTCTGTTTTTCACTATGAGTGCTCCCTTCAGCAACTGCTAGCCAGACCGATTTTTGTGATGCAATGTTGCGTGTCAATGTCACCAGTGAGCCCAGTGGTGGTTATGACACACCCATCCCAACATCTAGATGTATGAGCAACAAGCCCCAGTACAAAAAGATGGAATAATAACCCCAGTATCTCACCACTTTCAAGGTGAAGGGCATAACCACAAACATGATATTCTCTGTGTTAGAAGTGTGTGCACCAAAGTTTGAGCTAACCAATACAGTCAGGTGCACAAGGCTTGAACTGGTTTGGATATTCAAACTACACCCCCTGGCACCAATTGGCATCAACCAATTTGTTTGATTCTTCTAGGCATTATCCAGACTACCCAGCACTCAGTAGTCTACCCCTCTCTTGTCTTATTTAGGTTTAAAAGATTGTTGAAAACTATGCCAAGAACTCACTTCAGAAATAATTTATTATGATTCTTGTCTTTCTTGAATATCCTTTGGAATTTCATTTCAAGTCTTATAGATATTTCAGATGTTTTGAGGCAAGCTCCCTTATGTTCTAACCTTGTTTTATAATGACCCCTGAATTGTTCCATTTTTACTGTTTTCAAGTATAAATTAAGTTTATAATTTATGTTTAAATTAAAGAGGGAGATCTCAAGATAGTTCCCAGAATTGGGACTGATCAGTGACATATGTAAATTTCAATCGGAGAAACCATAGCTGACAATGCAAACAGAGGCAACCAACCCATGGAAAACCCTTGCAGTCAATGAGTCAGCTGCAGTAGAATGCCCCTTTTAGATGCGTAAGTGGGCGATAGTTTCTGCAGATGGGAGATCAAAGAATGTAGGTGTGTAATGGCAGAAAGACTTACAGGATTTGAGGGTTTCTATTTAACCATGCTTTTAAAATCTGAGATTAAATTTTAAACCTGTGTTCATGACTCACTCTCACGATCCTGGATTACCGACCTTGAACGCCCCTCGGCTTCCCTACGATAATGATTTTGTTAAATTAGGGCACTGAGTTCCCCTCTGTGGGTAAGATATTACGCTTGCAAAGCAGTAGATTAGATTAGATTAGATGACTCATACAAAATTGATGCTGGCCAAGAGGGCCAGTAACTAAAAAAGTTAATAGCGCAATTCAAAAGTCACTGGCCAAATTTTAAAAACATTTATGCAACATACTTTACAACTTACAAGATATCATCACTTGTAGGAAATAAGAGGTGTAAAACAATTGAAGCTGTTTTTTTTCAACATAAATTTTACATGCAATGCTCATATAATATTATCATTTGTAAATTCTTTAATGTCTAGCTCAGAGTTAGGGGAACCAGAAACAGACTTATTATCTAACTCAGAGTAACAAGGGTCATTGGTTACTGTCACATTTTTAAACACTTTATCAATGGCCCAGTCAATCAAAACATTTTCCCTTTACATAAAAAATACTGTCTAACAGCCTAAATATAATGGATCAACATGACTTGTCCAAAACATGGGAACGGAGGCTCCACACAGAATATTTTTTGATTTTGATAGATAATGAATTAACAGAAGACACGTTTTAAATGAATATGACAATGGGTCATAATAAAAGCTATTTTGCAATGAAGATCCTTGTTACAACATAACATGTCACTAGACTATTTCGGGGGTTTTGTACATTTGTACCTTACTTTTACCATTTTCAAATGGAGAGTCATCTGAAATGAGGAACTCCAGGTGGCCTCATATTTTTTTCTAGTTTGTGTGTACAAGTCCGTGCGGTTACAGTAAAATATTGAAAACCCAGACTCAGATTTTCTTCATTCATTGTGTGTGTGTGGAAGTACCAGTACCTTTGTGGATTTCTTTATTAAAATGTGATTTAACACAGGAGCAGGTTACAAAAATACGATAATATAATTTCTGTGTCAAATCAGCGCCTCAACTTGCCACAATCTGCATACAGAAATTGCTGAAGATATTTAAATTATTTCCGTTGTCACTTTGATTTCCTTATTTGGTATGTGGAAATTCATAAGTGTGAGTGATAAAAAATAACTGTTATTAAATAAGTTATTGTCCAGTTTGTGCCAAGATAAGATTTGTGCCATGATATGGCACCAAGCATTAAGTGCAGTGAGCATAAAATGTAACCACACACAATATTACTTAATTTTACTAAATCATACACATATTAATCTGTCAAAAATCATTTCACAATTATGAATCATATTCTATAATATTTATTTCAGTCTTGTAAGTTTGGTTAAAAATGAGACACCTTTAGAGCATTACAAATGCACCAACAAGTGTCTCATTCTTTTCGTTAATATATTGAAAACTATACGACATATCTATATGTTTCATACATCATTTCAGAGATATTAGTACAGAGCTCCTGGTCAATGTATTGCAGAAACATCAATGCCCAAATGACAGATAACTTAAAAAGTTAAAAACTAAACTTTTTATAGTGCTCGCCCCCCTATATATCGCACATATAAACAGGCTTATTTTTCAGTTGCTGATAATAAAAGTATCAAAGGCAGATTTAGGGGCATGGGGGGTACACTCTCGTTTTCATCTGACAAAACTTTTGCCATGTGTACTTTTTGTGCCCTCTCCCATAGAAGTACATCCATTAAAGATGGCAGTTGTGAACCCATCCATTTAACAGTCCAACTGGAACAATATGAAAGGGGATTAAACTCTCTCGAGGGATCCCAATTATTGCCTACTCTCCCATGTGTGAATACTGTTTGGTTATTTGCATAACTGATATGTACATATGCTGTTTTTGTGTTTTTGGTACACAACAGCTGCTGGCATAGTTCAAAAATATCATGATTGCTTTTAACTGCTTTTCTGATTTCTAGGATATCATAATAATTAAGCGTCCCTGAAAGGGCGCTTATTTGTTTTCGCCTCAGTTTCCTCGCCACCACCGCTGCCGCCGCATTATGGTCTCCCTTGAATATCTCCCTTATTATTAGAAGGTTTCAAACCATATTTGGCAGTTATATACCTTAGGCGTGGGAAAATTTTTCTGCATGCTTAAATTTGACCTTTGACCTTTATGAAGGTCAAATGATCAAAAAATTTTTTTTGAAGTACACCCCCCCCCGTCATCACAGTTCAGGAAAAACTACTTGGTACAGAGCCTTATAATTTGACACACCTGTTCATACTATTGAAAACGCGAGCTGATTAGATTTTGGGAGCAATCCCTTGAAAAATGTCTCCTTCCAATCTGAAAGCCTTAAATATAGGCCAACCCCCCTATTATCTTCTTAAGTATTGGATTTAGAGCTATAAAATGTAATGGGAGGTAATAGGATACCATATGTGGAGAGTCTAAATAGCCGGTCAGTTTTACCCCACGGCCCCCCTTATGGGTCAAACTGGGGTCATAAAATAGCTGATTTTGAGTTTTTTGCCTTATATCTCCTTTATTGTTGCTTTTATAGCTTCAGAATGTATTAAGAGGTATTGGGAAAGCATATGTGGAGAGTCTAAATAGCCGGTCAGTTTTACCCCCTGGCCCCCCCTTATGGGTCAAACTGGGGTCATAAAAAGCTGATTTTGAGTTTTTGCCTTATATCTCCTTTATTGTTGCTTTTATAGCTTCAGAATGTATTAAGAGGTATTGGGAAAGCATATATGGAGAGTCTAAATAGCCGGTCAGTTTTTCCCCCCGACCCTCCCTTATGGGTCAAACTGGGGTCATAAAATAGCCGATTTTGAGTTTTTGCCTTTATGTCCTTTATTGTTGCTTTTATAGCTTCAGAATATAATCTAATCTAATGTGGACTTTTATAGCACTTAATCTCCATCACTGATGGACTCTAAGGCGCATCTAAACATAAGCAAGGCAGTTAGCGTTAATCAAGGGACATAGCCAGGTCGTACCAAGGAGACACAGATGTGACGGGAGAGGCTATGGTGGGTAGGCTTTTGCAAACAGGTAAGTTTTAAGCTTCTTTCTGAAGGAGGCAACTGATGTTGCACTGCGAACATCTTGAGGAAGGCCATTCCAGATCTTAGGAGCATCAAAGGCAAAACTATGGCCAAAATGTTTGGCTGACTTAAAGACTGATGAATGGAAAGGAGGAACTGTAAGGTATTGACGATCTGGGTGACTATGCCTAGTACTATAGGTACAACTACTAAAAGACAAGAATGGTTCGAAGTAAGAAGGAGAACCACTATGCAATAATTTATACACAAGTGTCACGGTTTTGAAAATACAACGATACTTAACAGGCAACCAGTGGAGTTTCTGTAGAATGGGTGTAACATGAGCATACTTTCTATGATTTGTAACAATACGAGCAAGGGTGTTCTGAATACTTTGCAATTTGTGCTGATTGAAACCGGACAAACCTCTGAACAGAGAGTTACAATAGTCCAGACGACTACTAACCAAGGCATTTGCAGCAAGGACTGCCATGCCTTGGTTAAGAGGTATTGGGAAAGCATATATGGAGAGTCTAAATAGCCGGTCAGTTTTACCCCCGACCCCCCCTTATGGGCCAAACTGGGGTCATAAATAGCTGCTTTAGAGTTTTTTGCCTTATATCTCCTTTATTGTTGTTTTTATAGCTTCAAAATGTATTAAGAGGTATTGGGAAAGCGTATGTGGAGAGTCTAAATAGCCGGTCAGTTTTACCCCCGCCCCCCCCCCCTATGGGTCAAACTGGGGTCATAAAATAGCTGATTTTGAGTTTTTGCCTTATATCTCCTTTATTGTTGCTTTTATAGCTTCAGAATGTATTAAGAGGTATTGAGAAAGAGTATGTGGAGAGTCTAAATAGCCAGTCAGTTTTACCCCCCGATCCCCCCCTTATGGGCCAAACTAGGGTCATAAATTGCTGCTTTGGAGTTTTTGCCTTATATCTCCTTTATAATTGCTTTTATAGCTTCAGAATGTATTAAGAGGTATTGGGAAAGCATATGTGGAGAATCTAAATAGCCGGTCAGTTTTATCCCCCGACCCCCCTTTATGAGTCAAACTGGGGTCATAAAATAGTTGCTTTGGAGTTTTGCCTTATATCTCCTTTATTGTTGCTTTTAGACCTTCAGAATGTATTAAGAGGTATTGGGAAAGCATATGTGGAGAGTCTAAATAGCCGGTCAGTTTTACCCCCGACCCTCCCTTATGGGCCAAACTGGGGTCATAAATAGCTGCTTTGGAGTTTTTGCCTTATATCTCCTTTATTGTTGCTTTTATAGCTTTAGAATGTATTAAGAGGTATTGGGAAAGCATACGGTGCAGCTTTGTGCATTCTTAGCTTTACAGCATGCTTATTAAAACCACAAAACATTTTAAACTTTAAGGGACGCTTCGCTTTTGTTAGCAAAAGCATTCCTCTAGTTAATTTTTAAGTATCAATTAGCATGAGAGTGCAAAGGAGAGAAGAGACTCTGGTCTTGCATTTAGATCTGTGTGTGACAAAAATCACATTTTATCACAGCCCTATATGTTTGACTAGAGCATAATGTTTCAGCAGATATAAGTATAATAAAATTATAAATTAGATATGATTCAAATATCATGGATAAAGATCAGAAGAAGCATATATTCAACATCCACAGTAATATTGTTACAAAGGGGATACTTGTCAACCCATGATTTGAAACTTTAACATGATATTGTACCCTTTGACCAGCAAAGCCGGCAAAGAGGAAGAGAAGGGGTAAATATAAGGCAGCAAAAGTGGCTCCTTGATACTTTTTTGTAAAATGTCAGCGAAGTACAAAGGATGAATCAGAAATTATAGGTTTCAGTGAATACAGCATTTATTGTGACAAGTGATGTAAAAGGTTTCACGTGGCTTGCCTTAGTTCAACTGATGACTTTTTGATTAAGAAGGTGAGAAATATTATTGCACTACCTGTAAATTCAATTCTTTGACAGTTTGATTATATTTTTAATGAATATGCTTCGATTGCCACCCTTCATGTTCTAGCACAAAGATGAGGCTGCATAAAAATTCAGCATTTGAATGATACACTAGAATTGTACAAACCACAAAATAGCTCTTTTTATAAAAAACATCTGAAACATCATGGCAATAGTCTTATTCTATCTTTATCATCAAACTACAATCTTCTTAGTTTTCAAATTACTATCACATTTGTCACTGTTCATGGATGTGACTTTGAATGTGGTCCATGCCAAAAATAAAGAGACTGTAACTTGACACAATTTAGCAAATGTGTTTTTGTGTATAATATTTCAACTTTTTACAAAAACTCTAATATTAATTGTATGTAGAATCAAAATACTATGTGCATATTTGAGTGAATTACAAAAATGCTGCTCCACTAACATCTAAATATTTACTCTGTATATCTATATCTCTAAATTGTGTCTATGTAGTGCTGGGTTATGTATCAACACACTTTTTTCCTTTTAAGGTTATACCTTTATAGTTTAAACATAATTGCATTTGTATGGTTTAAGTGTTTCGTTATGAAGATCACAAGATTTTGCTTCATCAGTAATACATTCAATACTAAAAGTGAACTGAAATATTTCTGTTATATATTTCTCTTTATTGAAATAAGGTAATGAAGGTAGAATAACAACATTACAAGATAATGTATGTCATTGAAGAACCGTTATTATATTCACACTCTTTCTATTGAGTCATGGTGAAATTAATTACTCTTGCAAGATAATGCATCCTGTATCATATAGAAATAGAATTATACTTTTGTGTCTTACAGCAACCCAAAACTATTGTTATAAGGTTTCTGTATATGAGACACACAAATTGTCAAATATTTGCTTCAGAATTGACTTAAACATTAATGCTATACAACTGTAACAAAGTACAGCAGTATACATTTGAGTTACTGTAACTTTGTTAACATTTTTACACTGGATAGAGTCATAGTCAATAAATGAAGTTGCAGGAATGGTTCCCTGCTTTATACCAGTAGTAAATGTATATCATACTATGAGCCTCAAAACCTATACAAAATTTTCAATTTTTCAATATGTTTGGATAACAGAAGTTCTTCTATATAACTAAATTAGTTGTTTGCTCATGTACAAAACATTATTCATCCTCCCAAAACACATTCTGAACTTCTAGAACCTTACAGTCTGTTGATAGAGATTAAGTGCTAGGAATGTATTCATAATCATTGCATTACACACAATATTATGAATAGTCCCAATAATATAGCAATCATATTGCCACTGGACAATTGTATAGTGTCAGAGCAGCACAGTAACATACTGACTTTGTTCCATTGCTTTGAAATATTACCTTGGTTTTGGTACAGCTATGACTTTGGTTAGGTTCCACAGACATGACAAATTTAGATTAAACATATATTTGAAACACTAGATGGAAGTTAAAGCTACAAGTAGCTAAGATTTTGGAAATCCAAATACATCATGAAATAAAAAATAAATATATATATTGACAAGAGAACAGGTTTTAACAGTGGGAAAAGAAATGCATACATTTTAACATTGGTTTTCTGCAATAATACCTGGCATCAGTATTTAAATTCAATGCTAAGGGTATCACACTGGTAACACACTCGCCTGCCATCTCTGAGGTCAGAGTTGGAATCCCCGACTGACCTAATGTGGGAAAAAAGGTCGTTACTTACCATTGGTTCATAGTACACCACCTTGAACAAATATATGTACTGGCTCTCTCTGCCCATCCAGGTATTATTATGTGACATAATATATAATGTTTCGCCTTTAGCTCTTTTGAATATATCTGTTGTACTTTGTTAAATTTTAAACAAATTAAACTAGTTAAACCATTTACAGTATACTTCCAGATCATTAATTCCATCTATCACTGTGTTTTACCCATTTTACTTACAAGAATGAGGCGCTGTTATTTTGTGTATATTTTACAAATGCAGGATGAAATACCACACAGTACAAGTGTACCTTTCAACTTAATTGATATCATTGAAGAAATATGAGGCCAACACAAATAGAATATTAAATGTTTTCTTTTATGTCCAGAAACATGAGAATTCTGATGAAAAATGAAATAAATCCTACTACACCACCACACCCCTCCAACTGATATTATTTTGACTGTATTGATTTATTTGCATATGTTTGGTCAAATTTCTTGTATCATAAACTCAACAAAGGACAGCACGTCAATGTTTTTCTGTACCTTAGAATAGCATATATTTGTGATCATAAAATAGTTTTCAAAACAATGTGGTTATTTTGTCATGAAAATGACAGATCATATGACTCAAATAAAGTTATGATAACTATGGATACTTTTCAGTTTAAATAATTGGTGGAAAATTTCAAAGAAGTGGCCGTTAGTTGATGCCATTATAAATTGATAACATTTCATTGTTTATGTATGTAGCACAATAGTATAGTTTTTGTCATCAAACATGGAGTCAGAAAGATGTTTGCAAAAATATAGACTCGAATTATGTGGTGCTAAATTTTCAAAACAATGTGGATATTATTTTCAAAAAAAATGTTAAGCAAAAACTAATACCTTCACTTTAATTTTAATGTCAGTTTTTATTTTCCGTTGGAATTATTGAAGAGTTTTCCACTTGCTGTTTGAAACTAAGGATAACAGAGACAGATGAGTTTTACAATGAATGACCTTGTGACCACCGAAAAATTAAAGAAAAAATAATTTATTGAGCTGTTGCTCATATTCAATACAGCAATATTTAAGGTTTTGTTTGCACAAGTTAAGCTCATCTCTTTTTGAACTTAACTTTAAGTATGAGACCTGTCCAAATGTTACACTTGGCTTTGTAAAATCTGATAAGTCTAGGACCATAGACTTAGCCTGAGTTAAATATAAAAGTATTTACTTTAACTTTATGTCTGGACTAGCACCATTTGTGAAACCATTTTCTTTTGATTTGGTAATGAATAACTCTAACTGAGATATTGTCCCAAATAATTTGTGGTTGGTAAACATTAGTACACAGTCATTTAACCTTAACTTCTGGATTTATCTTAATCCAGCAACAACAAACATGATTTCATAATATTTGTTACTTTTATACAATTTAAAAGCATTTCAAAACTTCATTTTAAAGTCTGAAATATAAAAGTGTGAAAAAGTGTGTCCAAATTGTGGACGAGACAACTGACAGGATTAATAATAAAATTACCTAGGCCATACTTATAATACATTCAGATTATTGCTCCTGACTCTACTATGACATATTGTAAAACATATATGCAATTTGCAGAGTTTGGCCTAGATAGATTTATGGACAATTCACCATAACATACGTTACCCTAAATAAATCTACTTTTGATGTCTACAATTAAGCGAGTACCTACCAAACACTTATTTGTCTCCTTTAAATAAATTAGATTTATAAATTAGATTTATTTAAATGTAATAATAATAAGAAGGGGTGTGAAAATACATTTTCAGCAACGTCTCTTTAATAATTGTGGTTTATATAGATTTTCAACTATTTTGTGATAAATTGGTATCTTGCTGGGATATAAAATCAAATCATTTCAAGTTTTACAGCATTTGCAATGCAAAAATGATACTTGTTACATTTAGAGGGGAAATTACGAAGGTAATTATTCCCAAGGAAATTCTTTTCAAAGTTTTCTCTAAAGAGTGCCAGAAACAGTTGATACCAGAAAAATACTTTGAAACTCTGAGATAAAATACACAGATACAGAATACAGAAGTTGTGATTTCTACTACAGATAATTGAAGACAATTCTTGAAATACTAATGTTTATAAAAAATTTGAAAAAGTTTTCCCTTATTTTAAAAATGTAACCAACTTTTCATAACCATATTTATAGATATAATTCAATTTTTTCAATAACACTGTGTAGGGTTCTTTTATAGTTGATTTGAATAATCTAAAAGCAAATTCTGCATCTTAGAAAATAAAATAAAGCTTCTTTAAATAGCAAATCAAATATGACCAAATTTAGAAATACAAAAAATATCATATTGATAGTTTTCCTCAGATTGTTACACAAAGGTTTGACTGTTCATCTTAGACTGGGAGGCCTGGATTTTATTAATCTAGATTAGGTATTATTACTTACATTTGATTTAAAAACATTTTAATACTATCAAACCTATGATGATAAACCATTCAGTAAAGGAAAATCTTCATGCTTAGTGGTGTGCTCAAGAACAAAATTATGTCCCTTGTGGAACCTATCATTCCTTTTTTATCTATTTATGTTTGGTGGGCAGGGAAGGGAGAATATTTTTTTGGTATGTTATTGTTTTTCTGTAGGTTATTTTAATGCCACAAAATGGAATACTACTGGCTATTTGTTGACGTCTTGTACCAATTGGGCAAAAAATACTGCTTTCAAGGTCCCTTCCAAGATAGACTGAAAAATGTATACTTATCAGACCACAGACTTATCCTGAGTTTTAGACAAAGGTTTGAGCTTTAAGGTTAAGTCTCACCTAAGTCCTTATGTGAAACTAGCCTTGGATAACAACAGAAGGCTCTTAAGATCCCTTTTAACATCTAATCTCCTATAAGGAGATTTCAGCAATAATCTCCTATAAGGAGATTTCGTCAATAAATCTTGTGACGGGTTAAAACCTATGGTTACAAAGATTAGAATCAAGTGATTCAATGTAACATGCATTAAACCACACACCCACTGATGCTGCTTCACCTTTTAAAAGAATTGTATGTGCATACCTTAAAATCTTATATAAAGGCATGTCAAAAAGTTTCGTACAGTTCTTTATGTTTTCCAAAATCCAAACTTTAGACTACATTAGGCCCGAGATGAAGCACTATTTGAAATTTCTGTACATTTAAGGTGAGCATCAGAGAAGTACAAAAGTGAAGTCATGTGTTGACTGTCTTAAACGCTGTAGCAATTATGGTTATCAACTTGAAATTAAGAAGACATGACCCAAAAAATTGCCACAATTATTCCATGATTGATAGTCAACCTGTCATTTTCCCACCTAAAATTAATATTTCTTCATGACTGGCCATAAGACATGGGGCGTGGGTTTAAAAAACTGAGATGTATGATCTTTTTGGTACTTATAAAATTAGATTAGGTGAATGCCAATATTCTAATATTACTAACCATGGTTAATGCTGATATTGTATCAAAAACATTTTCAAACATGGAGCAAAGGCTTGGTATACATAAGCCAATAATTTGTGCTAGGAGATATACTTTCAGCAGACATAAAATGTTTACACAAATACCCTAATACAATATTATGCATGGCTAGATCAATACCTATATATTGACAAACCTGTGTTAAAATACTGTAATGTTACATGGCCAGACATGTTCGTAGTGGTGTTATTTAATGTTTGTTGTCTTTTGAAGGTTTATACATATAAATGTGATATAACAAACTTTGTGAGCTAATAGAAAGAGTATACCGGATGGCATGGGAATATTGTCTGTACAAATGTACAAATTAATGACTTATAAATGTAGTTAATAGTGGATTGTGCTTTGTTTAATCAGGTTATACCAAGTAGCAAGTGTTCCAATATTTTTGCACTTCGCAATGCATTTGTTTAACTTCCATATATGGTAAATGGAGGGATAACCCAGGAAGAAGCTATAAATGTACTGCAGTTTTTTCTGAATTGTAAGTGTTCATTATTTTCACAACAAGGAGAAACACCCATTAATTGTAACCAGGGGCCGGTTTCACGAAAGCTCCTTAAGATAAAGGTCACCTTAAATTATAGGATTTCCTTGATTTTCTCCCTCCTTTAAAAAATCTCAGTCTTACAAAGCCTCCTTCCTTAAAGGAGACCTTGAAAACTCCCTTGAATTTCAAGGAAACTAAAGACCTACCTTAGATTTAAGGAAGTGTCCTTCAAGGAATGTTTATTAACTTTCAAAACATTGTAAAAGCTTTTAGTTGCAAATATATTTGCCTATTATCATGGCAGGAGTGGTTTTTATGAACAATTTTATGTGGAGAAGACGTGTTAGAATAGAGAGATGATTAAGGGACAGGCTTAATCCATTGGAAGAGTTCAGTGATGAGAAGTGTTTACAAATTTTTCGTTTTGACAAGAACACTATTGTGGATATTTTGAATGCAATTCAAAATAACTTATCTGCAGCAACAAATCGTTCATCACCAATTCCCCCAGTGTTACAGCTTTGCTGTGCACTAAGAACTTTAGCCACAGGGGATATGATGCGAACTGATGGAGACAGTTTACGAATTTGAAAAAGCACCACTTCAAGGATTTTGGAAAGAGTTTTAAATTCTATTGTGCAGCACCTGCAACATGAAATTCACTACCCTCAAGGAGATGCATTGAGACAGGTACAGGAGGGGTTTTTCAGAAACTTCCATTTTCCAGGAGTGGCTGCACTGATAGATGGGACACACATAAGAATTTTGGCTCCTATTGAAAATGAAGAAACTTACGTGAACCGTAAGGGTGTTCACTCAATTAATAACCAAGTGACAGTTGATCAGCGCAGCATAATCACCAGTGTTGTGTCAAGGTAAATGTTTATCCATTTAGGAAGTCTTCACTATTTGGTAAAATACATGGTGTCTTATCAATCATTCACGTGTACATACAAAAACAAGGCCATGTTATTTTTATCCCATAGAGTACTGAGTACAGCACAATAAAGTATCAAAAATTCCAAAGAAAATCTGGGTGAGCCCTTTTTTGTACGGAGATGAGGAACATTTCACCTGTCAATCAAATATAAAGAAATCTGATTGGCTATAGGTATACTTCTGCAACCGAAAACAACAATATGTTCGAATCAGTTCAGGAAATTACTAAATGTAAACACTCCTTGGCCCTATTAGAAACTCAAATTCGGATGGTCCCAAACCATGTAAAAACATAAAATCGCTCAATTTAAGGACTTTCCAGCTATATATGTGAAGTAAAATGATTGGACTTAACATCTATTCTTGATATACCACATCACCCATATGTTATTCTATCCTGTAAAATCACAAATTGGGGTGTTCCTCCACCCTGTAAAAACATAAAATCGCTCAATTTGAGGATTTTCCAGCTATATATGTGAAGTAAAATGATTGGCACAAACATATTTTCTTGATATACCAATCACCCATAATTTCTTCCACCCTTAAAATCACAAATTAAGGTGTTTCTCCACCCTGTAAGAACACAAAATTGCTCAATTTTAGGATTTTCTAGCTATATGTGTGAAGTAAAATGACTGGACTTGACATATATTCTTGATATACCACATCACCCACATGTTCCTCCACCCTGTAAAATCACAAATTGGGGTGTTCCTCCACACTGTAAAACAAAACATCGCTCAATTTGATGATTTTCCAGCTATATACGTGAAGTAAAATGATTGGCACAAACATATTTTCTTGATATACCACATCACCCATATGTTCCTCCACCCTGTAAAATCACAAATTAAGGTGTTCCTCCACCCTGGAAAAACATGAAATTGCTCAATTTAAGGACTTTACAGCTATATATGTGAAGTAACATGATTGGACTTAACATCTATTCTTGATATACCACATCACCCACATGTTCCTCCACCCTGTAAAATCACAAATTGGGGTGTTCCTCCACCCTGTAAAAACATAAAATCGCTCAA
The DNA here is from genome assembly GCA_964017235.1 of Sabellastarte sp. h YS-2021. Lineage (NCBI taxonomy): Eukaryota > Metazoa > Annelida > Polychaeta > Sabellida > Sabellidae > Sabellastarte > Sabellastarte sp. h YS-2021. The sequence goes on from OZ024931.1 coordinate 148,795,766, forward strand.
TTTGAGGATTTTCTAGCTATATATGTAAAGCAAAATGATTGGCACAAAAATATTTTCTTCATATACCACATCACCCACATGTTCCTCCGCCCTGTAAAATCACAAATTGGGGTGTTCCTCCACCCTGTAAAAACATAAAATCGCTCAATTTGAGGATTTTCTAGCTATATATGTAAAGCAAAATGATTGGCACAAAAATATTTTCTTCATATACCACATCACCCACATGTTCCTCCGCCCTGTAAAATCACAAATTAAGGTGTTCATCCACCCTGTAAAATATGAAGTCGCTCAATTTAAGGATTTTCCAGCCATATATGTGAAGTAAAATGATTGACACAAACATATTTTCTTGATATACCACATCACCCACATGTTCCTCCACCCTGTAAAATCACAAATTAAGGTGTTCATCCACCCTGTCAAACATGAAATCGCTCAATTTAAGGATTTTCCAGTCATATATGTGAAGTAAAATGATTGGCACAACATCTATTCTTGATATACCACATCACCCACATGTTCCTCCACCCTGTAAAATCACAAATTGGGGTGTTCCTCCACCCTGTAAAACATGAAATCGCTCAATTTGAGGATTTTCCAGCTATATATGTGAAGTAAAATGATTGGCACAAACATCTATTCTTGATATACCACATCACCCACATGTTCCTCCACCCTGTAAAATCACAAATTGGGGTGTTCCTCCACCCTGTAAAAACATGAAATCGCTCAATTTGAGGATTTTCCAGCTATATATGTGAAGTAAAATGATTGGCACAAACATATTTTCTTGATATACCACATCACCCATATGTTCCTCCACCCTGTAAAATCATAAATTAAGGGGTTCATCCACCCTGTCAAACATGAAATCGCTCAATTTAAGGATTTTCCAGCCATATATGTGAAGTAAAATGATTGGACTTAACATCTATTCTTTATATACCACATCACCCACATGTTCCTCCACCCTGTAAAATCACAAATTGGGGTGTTCCTCCACCCTGTAAAACATGAAATCGCTCAATTTGAGGATTTTCCAGCTATATATGTGAAGTAAAATGATTGGCACAAACATATTTTCTTGATACACCACATCACCCATATGTTCCTCCACCCTGTAAAATCACAAATTGGGGTGTTCCTCCACCCTGTAAAAACATGAAATCGCCCAATATGAGGATTTTCCAGCTATACATATGAAGTAAAATGATTGGCACAAACATCTATTCTTGATATACCACATCACCCACATGTTCCTCCACCCTGTAAAATCACAAATTAAGGTGTTCATCCACCCTGTAAAAACACAAAATCGATCAATTTGAGGATTTTCCAGCCATATATGTGAAGTAAAATGATTGGCACAAACATCTATTCTTGATATACCACATCACCCACATGTTCCTCCACCCTGTAAAATCACAAATTGGGGTGTTCCTCCACCCTGTAAAAACATGAAATCGCTCAATTTGAGGATTTTCCAGCTATATATGTGAAGTAAAATGATTGGCACAAACATATTTTCTTGATACACCACATCACCCACATGTTCCTCCACCCTGTAAAATCACAAATTAAGGTGTTCATCCACCCTGTAAAATATGAAATCGCTCAATTTAAGGATTTTCCAGGCATATATGTGAAGTAAAATGATTGGACTTAACATCTATTCTTGATATACCACATCACCCACATGTTCCTCAACCCTGTAAAATCATAAATTAAGGTGTTCATCCACCCTGTAAAAATATAAAGTCGCTCAATTTGAGGATTTTCCAGCTATATATGTGAAGTAAAATGATTGGACTTAACATCTATTCTTTATATACCACATCACCCACATGTTCCTCCACCCTGTAAAATCACAAATTGGGGTGTTCCTCCACCCTGTAAAACATGAAATCGCTCAATTTGAGGATTTTCCAGCTATATATGTGAAGTAAAATGATTGGCACAAACATATTTTCTTGATATACCACATCACCCATATGTTCCTCCACCCTGTAAAATCACAAATTGGGGTGTTCCTCCACCCTGTAAAAACATGAAATCGCCCAATATGAGGATTTTCCAGCTATACATATGAAGTAAAATGATTGGCACAAACATATATTCTTGATATACCACATCACCCACATGTTCCTCCACCCTGTAAAATCATAAATTAAGGTGTTCATCCACCCTGTCAAACATGAAATCACTCAATTTAAGGATTTTCCAGCCATATATGTGAAGTAAAATGATTGGACTTAACATCTATTCTTTATATACCACATCACCCACATGTTCCTCCACCCTGTAAAATCACAAATTGGGCTGTTCCTCCACCCTGTAAAACATGAAATCGCTCAATTTGAGGATTTTCCAGCTATATATGTGAAGTAAAATGATTGGACTTAACATCTATTCTTTATATACCACATCACCCACATGTTCCTCCACCCTGTAAAATCACAAATTGGGGTGTTCCTCCACCCTGTAAAACATGAAATCGCTCAATTTGAGGATTTTCCAGCTATATATGTGAAGTAAAATGATTGGCACAAACATATTTTTTTGATATACCACATCACCCATATGTTCCTCCACCCTGTAAAATCACAAATTGGGGTGTTCCTCCACCCTGTAAAAACATGAAATCGCCCAATATGAGGATTTTCCAGCTATACATATGAAGTAAAATGATTGGCACAAACATATATTCTTGATATACCACATCACCCACATGTTCCTCCACCCTGTAAAATCATAAATTAAGGTGTTCATCCACCCTGTCAAACATGAAATCACTCAATTTAAGGATTTTCCAGCCATATATTTGAAGTAAAATGATTGGACTTAACATCTATTCTTTATATACCACATCACCCACATGTTCCTCCACCCTGTAAAATCACAAATTGGGGTGTTCCTCCACCCTGTAAAACATGAAATCGCTCAATTTGAGGATTTTCCAGCTATATATGTGAAGTAAAATGATTGGACTTAACATCTATTCTTTATATACCACATCACCCACATGTTCCTCCACCCTGTAAAATCACAAATTGGGGTGTTCCTCCACCCTGTAAAACATGAAATCGCTCAATTTGAGGATTTTCCAGCTATATATGTGAAGTAAAATGATTGGACTTAACATCTATTCTTTATATACCACATCACCCACATGTTCCTCCACCCTGTAAAATCACAAATTGGGGTGTTCCTCCACCCTGTAAAACATGAAATCGCTCCATTTGAGGATTTTCCAGCTATACATATGAAGTAAAATGATTGGCACAAACATATTTTCTTGATATACCACATCACCCACATGTTCCTCCACCCTGTAAAATCATAAATTGGGGTGTTCCTCCAAGCTGGAAAAACATGAAATTGCTCAATTTAAGGACTTTACAGGTATATATGTGAAGTAACATGATTGGACGTAACATCTATTCTTGATATACGACATCACCCACATGTTCCTCCACCCTGTAATATCACAAATTGGGGTGTTCCTCCACCCTGTAAAAACATGAAATCGCCCAATATGAGGATTTTCCAGCTATACATATGAAGTAAAATGATTGGCACAAACATATTTTTTTTATATACCACATCACCCACATGTTCCTCCACCCTGTAAAATCATAAATTAAGGTGTTCATCCACCCTGTCAAACATGAAATCGCTCAATTTAAGGATTTTCCAGCCATATATGTGAAGTAAAATGATTGGACTTAACATCTATTCTTTATATACCACATCACCCACATGTTCCTCCACCCTGTAAAATCACAAATTGGGGTGTTCCTCCACCCTGTAAAACATGAAATCGCTCAATTTGAGGATTTTCCAGCTATATATGTGAAGTAAAATGATTGGACTTAACATCTATTCTTTATATACCACATCACCCACATGTTCCTCCACCCTGTAAAATCACAAATTGGGGTGTTCCTCCACCCTGTAAAACATGAAATCGCTCAATTTGAGGATTTTCCAGCTATACATATGAAGTAAAATGATTGGCACAAACATATTTTCTTGATATACCACATCACCCACATGTTCCTCCACCCTGTAAAATCATAAATTGGGGTGTTCCTCCAAGCTGGAAAAACATGAAATTGCTCAATTTAAGGACTTTACAGGTATATATGTGAAGTAACATCATTGGACGTAACATCTATTCTTGATATACCACATCACCCACATGTTCCTCCACCCTGTAATATCACAAATTGGGGTGTTCCTCCACCCTGTAAAAACATAAAATCTCTCAATTTGAGGATTTTCCAGCTATATATGTGAAGCAAAACGATTGGCACAAACATCTATTCTTGATATACCACATCACCCATATGTTCCTCCACCCTGTAAAATCACAAATTGGGGTGTTCCTCAACCCTGTAAAAACATAAAATCGCTCAATTTGAGGATTTTCCAGCTATATATGTGAAGCAAAACGATTGGCACAAACATATTTTCTTGATATACCACATCACCCACATGTTCCTCCACCCTGTAAAATCACAAATTAAGGTGTTCATCCACCCTGTAAAAACACAAAATCGCTCAATTTGAGGATTTTCCAGCTATATATGTGAAGTAAAATGATTGGCACAAACATCTATTCTTTATATACCACATCACCCACATGTTCCTCCACCCTGTAAAATCACAAATTGGGGTGTTCCTCCACCCTGTAAAAATATGAAATCGCTCAATTTGAGGATTTTCCAGCTATATATGTCAAGTAAAATGATTGGCACAAACATATTTTCTTGATACACCACATCACCCACATGTTCCTCCACCCTGTAAAATCACAAATTGGGGTGTTCCTCCACCCTGTAAAAACATAAAGTCGCTTAATTTTAGGATTTTCCAGCTATATATGTGAAGTAAAATGATTGGCACAAACATATTTTCTTGATATACCAATCACCCATAATTTCTTCCACCCTTAAAATCACAAATTAAGGTGTTCCTCCACCCTGTAAAAACACAAAATTGCTCAATTTGAGGATTTTCTAGCTATATGTGTGAAGTAAAATGACTGGACTTGACATATATTCTTGATATACCACATCACCCACATGTTCCTCCACCCTGTAAAATCACAAATTGGGGTGTTCCTCCACCCTGTAAAAACATGAAATCGCTCAATTTGAGGATTTTCCAGCTATATATGTGAAGTAAAATGATTGGCACAAACATCTATTCTTGATATACCACATCACCCACATGTTCCTCCACCCTGTAAAATCACAAATTGGGGTGTTCCTCCACCCTGTAAAAACATGAAATCGCCCAATATGAGGATTTTCCAGCTATACATATGAAGTAAAATGATTGGCACAAACATATTTTTTGATATACCACATCACCCACATGTTCCTCCACCCTGTAAAATCATAAATTAAGGGGTTCATCCACCCTGTCAAACATGAAATCGCCCAATATGAGGATTTTCCAGCTATACATATGAAGTAAAATGATTGGCACAAACATCTATTCTTGATATACCACATAACCCACATGTTCCTCCACCCTGTAAAATCACAAATTAAGGTGTTCATCCACCCTGTAAAAACACAAAATCGATCAATTTGAGGATTTTCCAGCCATATATGTGAAGTAAAATGATTGGCACAAACATCTATTCTTGATATACCACATCACCCACATGTTCCTCCACCCTGTAAAATCATAAATTAAGGGGTTCATCCACCCTGTCAAACATGAAATCGCTCAATTTAAGGATTTTCCAGCCATATATGTGAAGTAAAATGATTGGACTTAACATCTATTCTTTATATACCACATCACCCACATGTTCCTCCACCCTGTAAAATCACAAATTGGGGTGTTCCTCCACCCTGTAAAACATGAAATCGCTCAATTTGAGGATTTTCCAGCTATATATGTGAAGTAAAATGATTGGCACAAACATATTTTCTTGATATACCACATCACCCATATGTTCCTCCACCCTGTAAAATCACAAATTGGGGTGTTCCTCCACCCTGTAAAAACATGAAATCGCCCAATATCAGGATTTTCCAGCTATACATATGAAGTAAAATGATTGGCACAAACATATTTTCTTGATATACCACATCACCCACATGTTCCTCCACCCTGTAAAATCATAAATTGGGGTGTTCCTCCAAGCTGGAAAAACATGAAATTGCTCAATTTAAGGACTTTACAGGTATATATGTGAAGTAACATGATTGGACGTAACATCTATTCTTGATATACCACATCACCCACATGTTCCTCCACCCTGTAAAATCACAAATTGGGTTTTCCTCCACCCTGTAAAAACATAAAATCGCTCAATTTGAGGATTTTCCAGCTATATATGTGAAGCAAAACGATTGGCACAAACATATTTTTTTGATATACCACATCACCCACATGTTCCTCCACCCTGTAAAATCACAAATTAAGGTGTTCATCCACCCTGTAAAAACACAAAATCGCTCAATTTGAGGATTTTCCAGCTATATATGTGAAGTAAAATGATTGGCACAAACATCTATTCTTGATATACCACATCACCCACATGTTCTCCACCCTGTAAAATCACAAATTGGGGTGTTCCTCCACCCTGTAAAAACATAAAATCGCTCAATTTGAGGATTTTCTAGCTATAAATGTAAAGCAAAATGATTGGCACAAAAATATTTTCTTGATATACCACATCACCCACATCTTCCTCCGCCCTGTAAAATCACAAATTAAGGTGTTCATCCACCCTGTAAAGCATGAAATCACTCAATTTAAGGATTTTCCAGCCATATATGTGAAGTAAAATGATTGGACTTAACATCTATTCTTTATATACCACATCACCCACATGTTCCTCCACCCTGTAAAATCACAAATTGGGGTGTTCCTCCACCCTGTAAAAACATGAAATCGCCTAATATGAGGATCTTCCAGCTATACATATGAAGTAAAATGATTTGCACAAACATATTTTCTTGATATACCACATCACCCACATGTTCCTCCACCCTGTAAAATCACAAATTAAGGTGTTCATCCACCCTGTAAAAACACAAAATCGCTCAATTTGAGGATTTTCCAGCCATATATGTGAAGTAAAATGATTGGCACAAACATCTATTCTTGATATACCACATCACCCACATGTTCCTCCACCCTGTAAAATCACAAATTGGGGTGTTCCTCCACCCTGTAAAAACATGAAATCGCTCAATTTGAGGATTTTCCAGCTATATATGTGAAGTAAAATGATTGGCACAAACATATTTTCTTGATACACCACATCACCCACATGTTCCTCCACCCTGTAAAATCACAAATTAAGGTGTTCATCCACCCTGTAAAATATGAAATCGCTCAATTTAAGGATTTTCCAGCCATATATGTGAAGTAAAATGATTGGACTTAACATCTATTCTTGATATACCACATTACCCACATGTTCCTCCACCCTGTAAAATCACAAATTGGGGTGTTCCTCCACCCTGTAAAAACATGAAATCGCCCAATATAAGGATTTTCCAGCTATACATATGAAGTAAAATGATTGGCACAAACATATTTTCTTGATATACCACATCACCCACATGTTCCTCCACCCTGTAAAATCATAAATTGGGGTGTTCCTCCACCCTGGAAAAATATGAAATTGCTCAATTTAAGGACTTTACAGCTATATATGTGCAGTAAAATGATTGGCACAAACATATTTTCTTGATACACCACATCACCCACATGTTCCTCCACCCTGTAAAATCACAAATTAAGGTGTTCATCCACCCTGTAAAATATGAAATCGCTCAATTTAAGGATTTTCCAGCCATATATGTGAAGTAAAATGATTGGCACAAACATATTTTCTTGATACACCACATCACCCACATGTTCCTCCACCCTGTAAAATCACAAATTGGGGTGTTCCTCCACCCTGTAAAAATATGAAATCGCTCAATTTGAGGATTTTCCAGCTATATATGTGAAGTAAAATGATTGGCACAAACATATTTTCTTGATACACCACATCACCCACATGTTCCTCCACCCTGTAAAATCACAAATTGGGGTGTTCCTCCACCCTGTAAAAACATAAAGTCGCTCAATTTGAGGATTTTCCAGCTATATATGTGAAGTAAAATGATTGGCACAAACATATTTTCTTGATATACCAATCACCCATAATTTCTTCCACCCTTAAAATCACAAATTAAGGTGTTCCTCCACCCTGTAAAAACACAAAATTGCTCAATTTGAGGATTTTCTAGCTATATGTGTGAAGTAAAATGACTGGACTTGACATATATTCTTGATATACCACATCACCCACATGTTCCTCCACCCTGTAAAATCACAAATTGGGGTGTTCCTGCACCCTGCAAAAACATAAAATCGCTCAATATGAGGATTTTCCAGCTATATATATGAAGTAAAATGATTGGCACAAACATATTTTCTTGATATACCACATCAGCCACATGTTCCTCCACCCTGTAAAATCACAAATTAAGGTGTTCCTCCACCCTGTAAAAACATGAAATCGCTCAATTTGAGGGTTTTCCAGCTATATATGCGAAGCAAAATGATTGGACTTAACATATTTTCTTGATATACCACATCACCCATATGTTCCTCCACCCTGTAAAATCACAAATTGGGGTGTTCCTCCACCCTGTAAAAACACAAAATCGCTCAATATGAGGATTTTCCAGCTATATGTATGAAGTAAAATGATTGGCACAAACATCTATTCTTGATATATCACATCACCCACATGTTCCTCCACCCTGTAAAATCACAAATTGGGGTGTTCCTTCACCCTGGAAGAGCATGAAATTGCTCAATTTGAGGGTTTTCCAGCTATATATGTCAAGTAAAATGATTGGCACAAACATATTTTCTTGATATACCACATCACCCATATGTTCCTCCACCCTGTCAAATCACAAAGTGACATGTTCATCCACCCTGTAAAAAACATGAAATCGCTTATTTTTGTATTTTCCAGTTATATATGTGAAGATAAATGATAGGACACAACATATTTTCTTGATATACCACATCACCCACATGTTCCTCCACCCTGTAAAATCAGAAAGTGACATGTTCCTCCACCCTGTAAAAACATAAAATCGCTCAATTTGAGGATTTCCCAGCTATATATGTGAAGATAAATGATAGGACACAACATATTTTCTTGATATACCAATGTTCCTGGAATTGCCCAGTTTGTCAGCAATGGCTGATCTGTAGCCATCAATAGTGCCAGGTTGCAACATCTTGTCCTGAAACAAGTGCAGGAGGAAGTCAGCAATGGCTTTTAGAGGTGGTGCCCTGTAGTCCACCTGATTACTGAGGCACCACTTTGTAAAAATGGTCGACTTTGCTTCACAGACAGATCTGGTTGTCCTTTTTGAGGAGCCTCAATTTGTGCTGCCACTGCCTCAGTGAAGGCCTGCTCCTTGATTGCTGAGGCTCTAGGAGCCAGGCATGAAGATTCAGATTTGACAGGTTCCTGTGAAGAACCAGGTTGAATGGCTGAGACACCAATTTGGGTATGTTGGGCAGACACAGTGGGATCTAACTGGACATTACCACTAGATCCCAGAACCAGGGCATGTTGGGCCACCCTGGGGCAATCAGGATTATCCTGTTGCAAGAGTAGTCCTGCAACTTTTCCACCACTTTGCCCAAGATGGCTGCTGGTGGAAAGGCGTACGGGTCCAGGTCCTCCCAGGAAAGGCTGAGTGCATCCAATGCCCATGCCTGGGGGTCTGGGACCGGTGACACAAACTGTGGGAGTTTGTTGTTGAAAATGGTGGCAAATAAATCCAGTTGAGGCTTATGTCACCGGGAGCATATAGCTTGGAACACTTCTGGATGAAGTGACCACTCTGTTTGAATGGTCTGGCCAAGCCTGGATAGCTTGTCTGCTATCACGTTCAGCCGGCTGGGGATGTGACGTGCCCTGAGGGTTACCTGCTGTCTGGGGATCCAGGACAGGATTCTCCACAATAGGGTACACAGAGAGCCCAACTTCATCCCCCGCAACCACTGTTGTGTTGTCTGTAGCTATCAGTACTGTCTTGTTGCAGCAGAGGGCTCGAAACTCTTTTAGAGCCAGAAAGACTGCTTTTAGCTCTAAATGGTTTATGTGCAACTTGCTTTCTGGAAGAGACCAGGTTCCCTTTGCAGTGTGCTTGTCTAAGTGAGTGCCCCACCCTTCTTTTGATGCGTCTGTAAATATTTGCAGAGCATGCTTTAGAGGGTGTAATGGTTGACCTGGTAGCACATTGCTTTCCTCCAGCCACCCCCTTAGATAGGGGTGGAGCGACCTGGGGACCGGGATCACCTTGTCTAGTGACTCTGGGACCCTCCAGTTGTTTTTCAAGTGCCACTGTATGGGCCTCATGTGAAGTTGCCCTAGGTGGACTTACTTTTCTGTTGCTGTGAGTAGACCTATGAGGGACATGAACTGCCAGACCAGGCATACTGGACCAGACAGTATTGACTGGATCTTGTCTGTCAAGGCCTGCCAACGCTCTGGTGTGGGTCTGACCTTGCCCTCTTTCAGATCTGGTAACCTACGAAGTTGAAAACCTGTTTGGGAACCAGCTCTGACTTTTCCTTGTTCACCAGCCACCCTAGTTCTTGACAAAGAGTTATTAAGGTCTGTATATGCTGGAGACAAGTGTCGTGGGTAGAGGCTCTCATCAGCCAGTTGTCTAGGTACTGGTGGATCCTTCTTCCCCTCTGTAGTGCCATGAGTTTGACCTCTTTGGTCACCACTGTGAACTCCATGGGAGCTGTGGAGAGGCCAAAGGGTAGGGCTTTGAACTGGTAGGACCAATCCTGGAGGTGAAAACGCATGTACTTCCTGGACTGACTGTGAATTGGTATATGGAAGTATGCGTCTTTTAAATCTATGGATGTGACCCACTCCCCTGGCTGTAGGGAGGTCCTTATTGTCTCTGGGGTCTCCATTTTGAACGACTCTGTATTTAAAGGGGTGTTCAAGGTGCTCAGGTCCAGGATAGGTCTCCACCGGTTGTTGGGCTTGGGTACCAAAAATAGCCGTTTGTAAAAACCCAGTGAATTTTTATTTTCTACCGGTTCTACTGCATTTTGGTTCACCAGCTGATACAGTGCTTCTAAAAGGAAGGACTGCTTGGCTGGATTGTGGTAGCTGCATATCACAGTTGGTGACCTTGTCAGATTGGGTCTGAACCGGAAGGGGAGGCTGTAGCCCTCCCTCAGTGTGGTGACTACTATTGGACTCAAACCCAGAGCTTCCCACTTCTCCCAACACTTGTGTAACCTTGCCCCTACAGGTGGATCTATAACAGCAGGTGGGGTATTTGTGACAAGATTTACAGAACACAAGTGACCTACAAAGGAAACATCTTTCACATATTATATTTCTGTGTACATTTGACATGCATTGGGATTTTCGCCTTTCTTTTGTGGCAACCCGGTGACAATATGAGCATTTTCAACACAAAAGTGTACATTCAAATTTAAAGTCACTTTGCTGTTCCTGGCTACCACTGGTGTTGGGTTCATGCCCACTTGACCGGTAACACACACAGAGTTCTTCTGACCTGTCACAGAATTTACACAGTGATGGTCATTTACGTGGCTTTGAACCCTTAGCCGGCTTCTGGGAGAACGTTGAGGCTTTGCCACGACCTTTCCTTGCTTGTTGCTTGTCTTTGATCTGCTTCCATGCAGGCAGGGTCGATTTCCGGTAAGAATGGCTAGTCGACTTATCACTTGCAGAATAAGGGTGGAAGTGACCCTGTCAGTGTGATGTACCATCTGAACGCCTCTCCTCACTTCTGCATATTTCCTCTTCAGCCTTGGCAATAAGCTGGTCCGGAAACAGTGAGTTGAGATGCACCGGAGACGTTCTTAAGGCGTTCGCAGTGTCCTGTTCACTCCAGCATGTAAGTATTCGAGGTAACTGTCTCTGCGGGCCAGAGTGAAGTTTGCCATGCTAATAAACACACCTTCAGACAAGTCCTGCATAGCTCTGGCCATGGCTTGAGAGATTGACCGGTTGAAAGTGGTGAGATACTCAAGTTCATTCACAGCCTGCTTCGCTTTCTCTGAAGACTTGCCCTTGCTGTCCAGACGTAGGGTTTTAAGCTGAGTGGACATGAAGTCTTGAAACCTGATCAAAGACCTTGACAAACCAGCAGCCTGATTACACATTATTGTATGTTCACATGCTGCTCTCTCCCAATGCCTAAGCAGGTCCTGGCTGAAGGCCCGGGAGGGTGGGGCAGAAGGAAGACTTCTTTGTGCAATCCTGCTGAAGGAATGGTTGAGTTTGGCAGGTTCCGGTGACCAGTTGCATACTGTTGAACTCTCACTGTCTTTCTCAGTATGCATCCCATACCATCTCCACGACCTGGGAGGCTTGATGAACTGATCTCTGAGGAGGCCAGCATTGTTGGTGTTCCTGGTGGGGTACCCTTCTGTGATGGTAAGGTTGAGTTTAGACATCTTTCTGCACAACCAGTCGTCCACTGGGAGCTTGACTGAAACTTTACCGGTTGGCTGGATACGTGTACCGGCAAAGGGGTTGTCATCAGCAGCAGAGGACACAGTTTCAAAATCTGGGACCTTATGCCAGTTCATGAAGCTTCTCACACCCCTCATTGTCTCCCTATAGTTGGCCTCCTCAGTAGGTTCCTGGTCAACCTCATCCCTGGGGACATCTCTGTCTGGTGACCGGTCCCGGTAGGTGTCATCATCGAGGGACCCAGTAACACTGAGCTAGTCAGCCTCACTGTCTGATGCTGCACTGAGATCTCCCTCACCGGTGGGCTGAACATCAGGGACTGAACTGGGAGCCTGTAAAGGTTGGGTTGCTGCCCCTGCACCGGGAGCCTCAGGTCATAGAGGCTGGGTGGAAGTCTACATCTCATCTACTGCCTCACCGGTAGCCTGATCAAGGCTGGAACCAGTATCCTCTCTAGCCAGACTGCTGGTGGTGGCACCAGGGTCAAAAAATGGCTTCTGGCTGGTAGTCACATCTGGAGCTGGCTTCACAAACGGTTCAATCGGTACTGTGAATGTCTTGGCCAACAGCATAGCTTCCAGCCGGGAAAACCTCTCTGCCCATTTGTCATCTAGCAGTTTCAAGTCATCAGCTGAAGGTCTGCTACTGGAAGATTTCTTCTTGCTGGCAGAGGGCTTGGGTGAATCACTGCGTTTTGTCTTCTTCGCAGTAGGGGTTGACTGAGGCTGTGAAGCCTTTTACCCCTCCACTTTACCAAGCACACTCACGTGTGCAGGGTCCACGAGAGTAGGAGCAGAAGAGGACGCAGTTGCCTTCTTTTCTTTATTCTTTTCGATCTCTGTAGATGGGGGTGGCCAGTTGCAGGATCTGTTCAGGCGTAAAGCCATTACAGATATCACAGTCTTTCTTGAGGACACAAGGGTCGTCACCCACCCCCGTGTCCCGACATCTTGCACACTTGGAGTCTTCACTCTCCACTCTCCAAATGAAAAAGATGCTATGATGTCACGATGTCTAGACAGGAAGGAAGTACGATGCACCACCTGGCGAATGCACTCTCCTGACCGGTCCTGCTAGTATTATATACAGGACATCTTTTTCTGGCGTTTGGCGGGACTGGTCGTGCCGACCGGTAAAGCAATTGTCCATTGGATAGGATGTATTAACAGAATAAAATATAATTAACAAGGCATACGTATAGCATTTTTAATTCATAACCACTGATTGTAAATAAAATGCCACAACAAGAGCCAAGGTCCACCCAGTACATTGTTAAACTAGATTGCGCAGACTCGACGCCACCATATCCCCAGACAGGCCATCTCTCACACCACTAGCATTCACTGGGTATTTTTTGCAGCACCCATTTTGTGTGATTCACAACTGTTATAAACTATTTTTCACTTTTTTTGTCAAACCATTTTTTTTCATTTTTGGGGGTCAATTTAAAAAAAGAGCGCTCTGAGTGGATTATTCTATGGACCTCACATACATGTTAAATGTCTACTTATAAGCCTTGGTTTTTGGCACATGCAAAAAAAGAACATATTATGTTCCAGGATGAGATTTCAGTTGTATCAGGCACATATTGTAAAATGTCAATAAATTGGGTGTCTGTGGGCATTTTAGAGACCTTAAGGTGACCTTAAAATTAAAGTTACAGACTAAAAAGTTTTGACAGAAAAACATTACCTGCAGAAGTTGTATCTACCACAGTCACAGACTTGTCAGACTTACCATTTCCAGGTTACATTACCAAATATGTTGAAAATGTCTTAAACGGGTCACTCGGGTGGGTGTTTATGGTCCTTATCCACAGGTTAAACGTCCATTTAAAGCCTTGATTTTTCAAGAACATAATCATGTATTCTCAGATGAGATTTCAGCTGTGTCAGTTCCATCGTTTGACAGCTATAGGGCTTCAAAGTGGCAAAAAGTCTCTGTGGGCATTTAAGAGACTTTAAGATGACCTTAAAATTAAAGTTACAGACTTAAATTTTTTCAGGTTATATCTACTAGAGTTACAGACTTGTCAGATTTACCACTTTTAAGTTATAGGGGAAAATATAGGAAAAACGTCGTAAAAAAATGTCTAAGTATGGTCTTTATGGGCCTCAAAAACAAGTCTTTTTTAAATTTCAATTTTCGCCACTTTCGGCGGCCATCTTGGATTTTTGCGCAAAATGAAAAAGTGTCAATATCTCGAAAACCGTAAGAGATAGAACGATTTCGAGCGAATTTTTGACCCAGAGGGTGGTACAAGAGTCTCCTGTGAAAAGGGGGGAAATTTCAATTTTCGCCACTTTCGGCGGCCATCTTGGATTTTTGTGGAAAACCGTAAGAGATAGAGCCATTTCGAGCAAATTTTTGAACCGGAGGGTGGTACAAGAGTCTCCTGTGCAAAGGGGGGAAATTTCAATTTTCGCCACTTTCGGCGGCCATCTTGGATTTTTGTGGAAAATGAAAAAGTGTCAATATATTGAAAACTGTAAGAGATAGAGCGATTTCGAGCGAATTTTTGACCCAGAGGGTGGTACAAGAGTCTCCTGTGAAAAGGGGGGAAATTTCAATTTTCGCCACTTTCGGCGGCCATCTTGGATTTTTGTGGAAAACCATAAGAGATAGAGCGATTTCGAGCAAATTTTTGACCAACAGGGTGGATTTTTGCGGAAAATGGAAAAGGGTCAATATCTCGAAAACCGTAGGAGATAGAGCGATTTCGAGCGAATTTTTGACCCAGAGGGTGGTACAAGAGTCTCCTGTGAAAAGGGGGGAAATTTCAATTTTTGCCACTTTCGGCGGCCATCTTGGATTTTTGCGCAAAATGAAAAAGTGTCAATATCTCGAAAACCGAAAGAGATAGAGCGATTTCGAGCGAATTTTTGACCCAGAGGGTGGTACAAGAGTCTCCTGTGAAAAGGGGGGAAATTTCAATTTTTGCCACTTTCGGCGGCCATCTTGGATTTTTGCGGAAAATGAAAAAGTGTCAATATCTCGAAAACCGAAAGAGATAGAGCGATTTCGAGCGAATTTTTGACCCAGAGGGTGGTACAAGAGTCTCCTGTGAAAAGGGGGGAAATTTCAATTTTTGCCACTTTCGGCGGCCATCTTGGATTTTTGCGCAAAATGAAAAAGTGTCAATATCTCGAAAACCGTAAGAGATAGAGCGATTTCGAGCGATTTTTTGACCCAGAGGGTGGTACAAGAGTCTCCTGTGAAAAGGGGGGAAATTTCAATTTTCGCCACTTTCGGCGGCCATCTTGGATTTTTGTCGAAAACCGTAAGAGATAGAGCGATTTCGAGCAAATTTTTGACCCACAGGGTGGATTTTTGCGGAAAATGGAAAAGGGTCAATATCTCGAAAACCGTAAGAGATAGAGCGATTTCGAGCGAATTTTTGACCTGCAGGATGGTACATGAGTGTCCTGTGTAAAGGGGAAAAATTTCAATTTCAAATGAAAAAGTGTCAATGTCTCGAAAACCGTAAGAGATAGAGCGATTTCGAGCGAATTTTTGACCCAGAGGGTGGTACAAGAGTCTCCTGTGAAAAGGGGGGAAATTTCAATTTTCGCCACTTTCGGCAGCCATCTTGGATTTTTGCGGAAAATGAAAAAGTGTCAATATATCGAAAACTGTAAGAGATAGAGCGATTTCGAGCGAATTTTTGACCCAGAGGGTGGTACAAGAGTCTCCTGTGAAAAGGGGGGAAATTTCAATTTTTGCCACTTTCGGCGGCCATCTTGGATTTTTGCGAAAAATGAAAAAGTGTCAATATCTCGAAAACCGAAAGAGATAGAGCGATTTCGAGCTCATATTTGACCTGCAGGGTGGTACAAGAGTCTCCTGTGAAAAGGGGGGAAATTTCAATTTTCGCCACTTTCGGTGGCCATCTTGGATTTTTGTGGAAAATGAAAAAGTGTCAATATCTTAAAAACCGTAAGAGATAGAGCGATTTCGAGCGAATTTTTTATCTGCAGGGTGGTACAACAGTGTTCTATGGAAAGGGGAAAAATTTCAATTTAGTATTTCTTCCCCTGCAGTACTCGGCGGGAGATACATACTGCGGCATTGGTCTTGTATTATATATATAAGGAGGATATAGTTATGTATTCCCAGGTAAAGTTTGAGGCAGATAAGCCACATAGTTTGTCAAAAAGTCAAATTTCTGACCTTAAGGTGGCCATAAGTTCTTTATTATTGGGAGTTTAAGGTCACCTTAAAAGAGGGTTCTTCTACTGACCCAAATACATGTGTGTGTCAAGTTTGAACAAAATCCGTGTAAACGTTTTTGAGTTATCGCGCACACAAGTCAAAACGTACGGTGGCAGCACAACGGACCTGAAACCAATTATAATTATAGCAAGCTGTATAATATGAAAAGGTCAAATTGAAGGTGAAGGTCAACCAGTGTCAAATATTTTCAAGTTATCATTCAGGGGTCAGTGAAGTACAACTGCAAATAATATAATGTGTAAATTTCCAAACACCTAAAGATTAAAGGTCAACTTCAGGGTATGAGTCACTGGCCAAAATAGAAGAAAGATGTGTAGGATAAGTAATTACAATGCAAAACCCAAGTAATGTAAGACTTAGTGGGAAACAAGACCAAAAAGGGTTTTGGTCTACTAACATGAGCTGCAATGCAATCTTAGATATTAATAGTGCACTCAAGTGGTCACCCATCCAAGTACTAACATAACCCACTGATCCTTAACTTCAATGAAGATATGAGTACTCATCTACACCAATTCTCTTGAAAGTCTGGAAGCAAAAAAAAACACAAAAAATGTGATCTCTAGATCTCTAGCTGCTAGTTAAAAATTATGAGAACAAGTATACATAGATTTCGGATGACAAAATCTCCAAATTTTATCTTGCAACATTTGTATTTTTTTTATTTATTTGGGGTTTTATATCGCTTTCAACACTGTACAGGTCATATCACGATGGGTAGTTAGAAGGGCAGAGGAAACCAGTACATAGAGTTCGCTAGGGTTGTGTACTGTAATGTGGGTGTTCCACCACACGACTAAGGCTCCCGATTAAGGGTTTTTGGGGGTCGGTTTGAAATATTTGCTTAGTCCCAGACCTTCTGTAAGGGTCGGTTGTGGTCGGTTGGGGCCGTGTGAAAAATCAAACATGTTTGATATTTCACACGACTACAACCGATTCATATTTCCCGCCGTCAACAAAATGTCCAGTCCCAGGCGTCCTCAGGCCTCCTCAGACCCAAATTTACAGAGTCGGTTGTTGTCCCAGGCGTCCTGCGACCCTTAGTCCCAGACCTCCGTAGCTTAGTCCCAGGCGGCCGGTTCTTAATCCCAGACTCAAATATGATGCGTATGAATTTCATGCGTCTGAAAGTGAGTCGGTTTCATTAGTCCCCGGAAGCCTCAGACCGTCTGCGGTGTCCTGCGACCCAAAAATCAAGGTCTGGGACTAAGAACCGACTAAGGGTAACCGACCCTAACCGATCCAAACCGGCCTCCCCAGGACGCCTGGGACCACGCATTTTCAGTCTGCGGCGGCCTGAGGACGCCCCAGGCGGCCTGGGACTAACAACCGATTAAGAACCGACTGTTTTCCGCGCGTTGGAAATTAAAACGAGGCAATGAGCAGGTCTGGGACTATATAAGCGACCGCGTACACTTTGTCATTGTTACTGACTGTTTGGCTACTGAGAGACGTGTGTCACTGATTTGTAGGGGTTTTCAATTTTTATTTTACATTTTATATACTTGAGCTTAAGGCAAATTTCACAGTTAGGAGACACATTTTACTATTTTTTTATTATTTTGTCGACTGGATCATGAGAAAAGAGAAAGGAGGGAAGAGAGGAAGGAAAAAGATGGATGAGAGGGAGAAGGAAATTCAAGTAGAGGAGAGGAGTGAAGTTATTACAGAAGAAGGAAGTGAGAGGAGAGAGGAGGAGGAGATTCAGGAAGATCCAGCTATTGGGGAAGCTGTGGCAGAAGAAGAAGAGAGGTGTGAGGAAGATCCGGAGTGCCATTCTTCAGCCAAGAGAGCCAGGGTGTGTGCCACTTTTACAGACAGTGATGAAGTTTCCATTGTAGAATTCGTCAAGCTGCACCCTGAACTGTATGACAAGGAACATTCACGTTTCCATGACAGGAATAGAAGAGAGGCTCTCTGGGCAGAAATATCTGCAGAACTTAAGCTCCAGCCCTTTGATGTGAGAAGGTGGTTTGAGTCCCAGCGAACCCGTTATGGAAAGCTGTCTAAGCTCCAATCTGGCCAAGCCCCGAGGGAGATGACCAAGAGACAGTCCTGGGTCTACCAACAGATGGGTTTTCTTAAAACCCACATCAGAAGAAAGGGGGCCAATAGAAGTTCAGGTTTTGAGGCCAGTCCAAATACCAGCAAGCAGGACGAATCACGTGGGTCAACTACTGACACAGAACACCTCGAGTCCAGTGTCCTGAGGGAGAGGAGTCAGTCCATCATTACATCAACACCCGTTTCAACTACAGACTCCAAGATTCTCGAACACTTTGAGCAGATGAGGACACTTATCTCAGGTTTTCTGCATCAGAAGTCAGACAGGCAGCCCTTCTTTGACTACGTGGCATCAGAGGCTGAAAAGATGACTCAAGAAGAATTTGAAGAATTAAAGGGCAAGATATTCAGAGATATCGAAAATATTAAGAGTAACCGCAGACGTCAGCCATTGCCCAGAAGATCAGCCACTGTTACCACGGAGTCCCAGAGGGTCGGCCTACTGCCAACAACCACTCCACAGGCGTCAAGTTCCACTCAAGCAGCAGCTAGCAGCAGTTTTGTGTACTATACACCAAGCCCCATTGGCTTCAGCAACCCTACATCTGTCCTAACTGTACAGGACGAAGGGAGCAGACACAATCTGAGTGGAATCTTAAGCCAGCTACCAGATCTGACATCAACACAGATCGTCGAGCAGCCTCAGCAGCAGCAGCAACAACCGCAGCAGCAGCTCTTTACTATCACCACTTCAGCACCGCCTCAACAGCAGCAGCAGCCTCCTCAGTAGCCATCCAGTCAGGGCGGGTCTTTGACCTGCCAGGCCCTTTTCAGGGCCACCAATTCTTCCAAAAACAATTATTCAGCTACGTGTTCTTCCAATTCCCCTCCCAAAACAAAAAAGTTCAGTACAAATACTTATCACAAGAAAAAAAAATTAAAGTCCAACACTTACACCACCCCAAACATGAAACAAATAACCCATGGTACTACACATAACCAAAAAGGCCACATAAAAAAAATATTAAAAGTAACTCCCAATATGGCCATTAATCAGCCCATTTTTAGATTAAAATCCATGGGATAGTTTAAAATCTGTAATTGAAAAGTCCAACACTTGCACCTTCCCTAGAGTTAAAAGGCATAATTACATACTTACCAACCCACAAACAGACAAACCCAATACCAAACATAACCCCCAAATAACAAACCCAGTACCAAACCTAATACCCAACTACCCCAAAAAACCCAACCCCAGTAACCACCAACCAACAAACACCCAAACCCAAAAGTAGATAGAACCCATGCCAACGAACTGACAAACTATTTAGCAAACACAATCCCCCATTATTGAAAGCAAAACTAGTTCCATGGTTATATTTTCCAAATTTTTGTGATTAGAAATGAATATTTAAAATTGAATATTTCCATAAAAAATTTCTGCTACAAATAAGTTTCCCAGCCATGAAAAAAGAAAAATGTTTAAATTATGATGTGGATTTGAAAATATATAAAATAATTATTCAATTTAGGATATTATGTGTCACTTTGTGTTTCGCTTTTGTTTAACAGTGGGTTTGTCTGTTTGTTGGGTGAGTAAGTTGTGTTTGTCTGTTTGTCTGTCTGAACAAGTTATGTTTGGCATGGGGTTTGTCTGTTTGTCTGTCTGAACAAGTTATGTTTGGCATGGGGTTTGTCTGTTTGTCTGTCTGAACAAGTTATGTTTGGCATGGGGTTTGTCTGTTTGTCCGTCTGTACAAGTTATGTTTGGCATGGGGTTTGTCTGTTTGTCCACATAGCTGATTAATTGTTTTTGGAATATTTGGTAGTCCTGAAAAGGACTGTTATAGTTAGTCCTGAAAAGGACTGTTTACTGCAACAGGACTTATATTCTGCCATCTTGCCAGGCCACTGCTCCCTCATTATTGAAGTAGTCCTTCAGGTAATCCCTCTGTCTTTTGGCCTCTCTAGCAGGGTTTCTGTCTTGGCCACCACCAGCAGCACCACCAATCAATCCACAATCACCAGGCACATCATCATCATCATCATCCCCCCCAGGCTGCTGACCAGCAGGTTGACCTTGATACTGGCTTCTGAGTATATTGTGCAGAACCACACAGGTCATGACCACTTCTCTAACTGTTTCTGGGGGTAGTTCAATGGTGGTCCTCATGACTCTAAATCTTGACACAAGGATGCCAAAAGCGTTCTCCACAACTCTCCTGCCCCTTGATATTCTGTAGTTGGCAATCCTTTCCTCCCTTGTTAACAGCCTTCTGCCATAGGGTTTCATGAGCCAGGTCTTCAGGGCAAAGGCATCATCTGCCAAAATGAAGTAGGGGACATCTCTACCACCCTGTGTTATAGGAGCTGGGTCAGGGAAGCCTATCCTGCCATCTTCAATCCTCCTCTTCAGCTGAGAGGCATTAAATATCTGGGCATCTGAGCAAGACCCTTCTGTACCCACATCCACCCATCTGAATTTGTACTGCCCATCTACCAAGGCCAACATGACAATGGAAAAGAACCCCTTGTAGTTGTGGTAGAGGGCTCCAGAGTTCTTGGGTTTCTTCAGGGCCACATGCTTTCCATCCAGGGCTCCCAGGGCATGTGGAACATTCCACCTGATCCTGAATTCCCTTTCCAGTTCTTTCCACTCATCTGGAGTAGTAGGACATTTGAGGTACTCTCTGGTGAACTCATCCTGGATGGCCCTGCAGACCTCTGGTAGAAACTTGGAAATGGTGGATCTGCCAACCCTGAACTGACAGGATAATGATGTGTATGACTCTCCAGTGGCCAGATATCTGATGGTGAGGGCTAACTTCTCCCCAACACTGATAGGAGCTCTGTAGTTGGTGGCCTGCCTGGCTAGACGTGGTTCCAGTCTGGTCTTCATCATTTCAAAGAATTCTGGGGTCATCCTCATGTAGTTGGTGAATCCTGGAATGTCTGTGGCATACAGATCAGCCATAATGTTGTGGTAGGCCCCCCTCTCCTCTCTCTGCAGAAGCCATGGCCTGACCCACGTGTTGTGCCTTCTTCTAGGTCTCTGTATGGGTGCTGGTGGTGCTGGTGGTGGTGGTGGTGGTTGCTGTGCTTGACGTAAAAAATGGAAATACATGATTATTTGTAACTGAATAAAAACCAAGAAAGCCCTAAGTTGTTGTTGAATCTGTCTTCCATTAAAAGGTGGCATCCTGGTGTGTTCCTAGAAAAGCAATGATGATTAGATCGCAAATTTTATATATATATACCCAGAAAATCCAGCAACTTTGCAAAACAATAATCGGGGATCGTGGTCTGGGGAGGACTGAGGAGGCCTGAGGACGCCGGTAGTTAATCGTGTGTTAGTCGGCTCTTAGTCCCAGGAGGCCTGAGGCGTCCTGGGACCCAGTCGGTTTGTGTCCGACAGGATCGTGGTTGAAACCGACCCGAAAACTGGCTTAGTCGGTTCTTAGTCCCAGACCAGTCGGGGACTGTCTGCGGCCGCCTGAGGCGTCCTGAGGTGTCCTGAGGCGTCCTGGGGACGATCTGTTCTTAATCCCAGACTTCAGTACCGACCCAGTATTCCCGCCCATTTTTGTCTTTTTTCAACCGACTGTGCACGATTAAGGGTCGCCGACAGGATCGGGGCTTAATCCTTTGGTGGAACAGGGGCATAAACTGCCGACCAACGGCAAGCAACTACCATCTTTCCCACTTAAGGCCGTCATGGGGATCGAACCCCCGACCTCAGAGGTGGGAGGCGAGAGTGTTACCACTCTGCCACCGTGGCCCCTGCAACATTTGTAATATCAAGTTATGTTGCATCTTAGTCGATTGACAAGTGCAACATGTAACTTGGTGATTTTTAACACATAACACCATATTGCTCCTTGTGCATCTTCTTGAATTCCAATACCAGAATGCGGGAAAACACATTATTCCACATTACACATTAGTGCACGCTCTTATAAGTTATAACCAGGCAAGCAAATATTTTCAATTTCTCTGTCCTTTTCAGATCATTTATATTCTTTGCTTGCATTTGCAAACACCCAGACTGAGTACTCTATCACTGAGCTATGATGTCTTGATTTACACATCACTGGGAATCAAACCCAGGCCTCTCAGTCTGAGATTAAGCCAAATTATTAATGAATTTTAATATGACTTTAACAGTGCTTAATCCGCATCAAAAGACAGACCCAAGGTGCAACAAGATTTAAAGGTCAAGGTCACGACGGCAAGGTCAAAGGTCAAATCAAGGTCAGCACACCTACACCCCCTAACTAATATCCCTACCAAGTATCAACTTATGACTTATGGTTTCCGAGATATAGCCTGGACATGATTTTATAGGTCAAGGTCACTACGGCAAGGTCAAAGGTCAAATCAAGATCACACCATGACGTTGCACACCTACACCCCCTAACCAATATCCCTATTAAGTATCAACTTCTTATACCTTACGGTTTCCGAGATATAGCCCGGACAAGATTTTATAGGTCAAGGTCACCACAAGGTCAAACGTCAAATCAAGGTCGGACAATGACCTTGCACACCTACACCCCCTAACCAATGTTCCTAACAAGTATCAACTTCCTACACCTTACTGTTTCTGAGATATAGCCGGGACAAGATTTCATAGGTCAAGGTCACTACAGCAAGGTCAAAGGTCAAATCAAGGTCACACCATGACGTTGCACACCTACACCCCTAACCAATGTCCCTACCAAGTATCAACTTTCTACACCTTACGGTTTCTTAGATATGGCCCGGACAAGATTTTCAAACTCAAGGTCATTACGTCAAGATGAAAGGTCAAATCAAGGTCAGACCATGACATTGCATACCTACACCTCCTAACCAATGTCCCTACAAGTATCAACGTCCTACACCTTACGGTTTCTGAAATACAGCCTGGACAAACTTCTTCCCGCCTTAAGGGCTGTGGGGTAAAAACTAGAAATAGGAAGCCCTGTTAAAAGAAAATGTGGAAAAGTAGAGAAATAGGTGAATTGTATACAGGAAAACACATTATCATGTGTAATGTCCACCCATGATGCTTGGAAAAGCCATTTAAAGAAAAGATGAAAATGTAAATGTGCATTGATCTTTAATCTTAAACTAGAGTATAATCACTATTAAATTTGATCAACCTTGTTGACCTTGAAAAAGGGGCCCAAGGTAAAATCTCACCACATGAAAAGAATCGCAGCGCATGATTTCTTATAGGTTGATTTCACATTCCAAACCTCTAGGACCAATAACAAGGGAAATATGGGGACTTGTAAAGTGTGCTATATGAAAAAAAGCCCGTTGCAGCATCTTGTTTTTCAAAATGAAGCCCCAAAAATAGTCCCAGGCAAGCTTTAGTAATGGTGAACATACCCTGTAAACTCTGCCTGAAATACCTACAGGGGGCAACTGCAAAATCTCTGCACACTGCTTTATGACAGACAAAGAAATGGCTGTGGCGGCCATCTTGTTTTTCAAAATGACGCCAAAACAAGATTTTGTAATGATACTGCAAATCTATGATCTCTATAATATATTTTGCTCTGGGGGTCACAAAACTCCTTGCTGAAAGTTAAAAACACCCGTATCGGTCATCTTGTTTTTCAAAATAATTTCGAAAATATTCCCAGGCAAGATATTGTAATGATAAATATTTCAGAAGTCTACCTATAATATTTTTTTCATCAGAGCAGTAATGGTGAAACTTCTCCATACACATTCGTATACTGGATTCTCAGTGCATACAATAGCACCCTCCCAGCAATTTGGTTGAGTGGCGATGACGAGCGGGTGTACCCAAAAAACTTATAAAGGTCAAAGGTCAGAAAATAAGCATGGAGAAAAAAAATTCCCATGCCCAAGGTATAGAAATGCCAAAAATGGTTTGAATCCGTCAACTAAAAAGGGAGATATTCAAGGGAGACTATAATGCGGCGGTGGGGAAACTCGACATGAAAACAAACTAGAGGATCGCTCGCAAAAAAAAAAAATAATGTTTTTGCATAGCAAAAACAAAGCGTCCCGAAAAAGATATAAAGGTGAGTGCTAAAGTATTAAGAAAATGCTTTGTTTCTAGCCTTATACTGTTGTGGCAACCAAAGTCAGCGCAGTCTGCTCTATCTAGCACGGTTTTCAAGATATAAGCATTTTTGTGTTTTGCAAAAAATAAAAAAATTAAAAATGTCCGCTGTATTTGGCGAGACAAAAATATTTTGAAAATTGGCATGGCTATTCTGCAGAGATACCCAGCAGGTCCAAAATTTTGTTGAGTTCACTCCATATAGCACGGTTTTCGAGATATAAGCATTTTTGTGTTTTGCAAAAACTTTGAAAATTCAAAATGGCCACCATTTTGGGGAGACAAAAATTTTTGTCAAGATTTTTGTCTAGTGTGTATCTCCCGCCGAGCATTAAAGCAGAATAAATAGCTTTTCCGAGATATTCACAATTTTTCATTTTCGTGTGTGAAAGGTCTTCCAAAAGTAGGTGAATCAGTTATTTGAGAAAAATTGGCTATCTGCAATACTTTTAGAGATAATTCGCATTTACTCATTTTGAGTAGACGAGTAATTAGCTATGGGTCTGAAACTTCACCAAGTGAAAGCTCTCCCAAAAGAAGGTGAATGATTAATTTGAGAAAAATTGGCTATCTGCAATACTTTTAGAGATAATTCACATTTACTCATTTTGAGTAGACGAGTAATTAGCTATGGGTCTGAAACTTCACCATGTGAAAGCTCTCCCAAAAGTAGGTGAATGATTAATTTGAGAAAAATTGGCTATCTGCAATACTTTTAGAGATAATTCGCATTTACTCATTTTGAGTAGGTGAGTAATTAGCTATGGGTCTGAAACTTCACCGAGTGAAAGCTCTCCCAAAAGTAGGTGAATGAGTTATTTGAGAAAAACTGGCTATCTGCAATACTTTTAGAGATAATTCGCATTTACTCATTTTCAGTAGGTGAGTAATTAGCTATGGGTCTGAAACTTCACCGAGTGAAAGCTCTCCCAAAAGTAGGTGAATGATTAATTTGAGAAAAACTGGCTATCTGCAATACTTTTAGAGATAATTCGCATTTACTCATTTTCAGTAGGTGAGTAATTAGCTATGGGTCTGAAACTTCACCAAGTGAAAGCTCTCCCAAAAGTAGGTGAATGATTAATTTGAGAAAAACTGGCTATCTGCAATACTTTTAGAGATAATTCGCATTTACTCATTTTGAGTAGGTGAGTAATTAGCTATGGGTCTGAAACTTCACCAAGTGAAAGCTCTCCCAAAAGTAGGTGAATGAGTTATTTGAGAAAAATTGGCTATCTGCAATACTTTTAGAGATAATTCGCATTTACTCATTTTGAGTAGGTGAGTAATTAGCTATGGGTCTGAAACTTCACCAAGTGAAAGCTCTCCCAAAAGTAGGTGAATGAGTTATTTGAGAAAAATTGGCTATCTGCAATACTTTTAGAGATAATTCGCATTTACTCATTTTGAGTAGGTGAGTAATTAGCTATGGGTCTGAAACTTCACCAAGTGAAAGCTCTGCCAAAAGTAGGTGAATGAGTTATTTGAGAAAAATTGGCTATCTGCAATACTTTTAGAGATAATTCGCATTTACTCATTTTGAGTAGGTGAGTAATTAGCTATGGGTCTGAAACTTCACCAAGTGAAAGCTCTCCCAAAAGTAGGTGAATGAGTTATTTGAGAAAAATTGGCTATCTGCAATACTTTTAGAGATAATTCGCATTTACTCATTTTGAGTAGGTGAGTAATGAGCTATGGGTCTGAAACTTCACCAAGTGAAAGCTCTCCCAAAAGTAGGTGAATGAGTTATTTGAGAAAAATTGGCTATCTGCAATACTTTTAGAGATAATTCGCATTTACTCATTTTGAGTAGGTGAGTAATTAGCTATGGGTCTGAAACTTCACCAAGTGAAAGCTCTCCCAAAAGTAGGTGAATGAGTTATTTGAGAAAAATTGGCTATCTGCAATACTTTTAGAGATAATTCGCATTTACTCATTTTGAGTAGGTGAGTAATTAGCTATGGGTCTGAAACTTCACCAAGTGAAAGCTCTCCCAAAAGTAGGTGAATGAGTTATTTGAGAAAAATTGGCTATCTGCAATACTTTTAGAGATAATTCGCATTTACTCATTTTGAGTAGGTGAGTAATTAGCTATGGGTCTGAAACTTCACCAAGTGAAAGCTCTCCCAAAAGAAGGTGAATGATTAATTTGAGAAAAATTGGCTATCTGCAATACTTTTAGAGATAATTCACATTTACTCATTTTGAGTAGACGAGTAATTAGCTATGGGTCTGAAACTTCACCATGTGAAAGCTCTCCCAAAAGTAGGTGAATGATTAATTTGAGAAAAATTGGCTATCTGCAATACTTTTAGAGATAATTCGCATTTACTCATTTTGAGTAGGTGAGTAATTAGCTATGGGTCTGAAACTTCACCGAGTGAAAGCTCTCCCAAAAGTAGGTGAATGAGTTATTTGAGAAAAACTGGCTATCTGCAATACTTTTAGAGATAATTCGCATTTACTCATTTTCAGTAGGTGAGTAATTAGCTATGGGTCTGAAACTTCACCAAGTGAAAGCTCTCCCAAAAGTAGGTGAATGATTAATTTGAGAAAAACTGGCTATCTGCAATACTTTTAGAGATAATTCGCATTTACTCATTTTGAGTAGGTGAGTAATTAGCTATGGGTCTGAAACTTCACCAAGTGAAAGCTCTCCCAAAAGTAGGTGAATGAGTTATTTGAGAAAAATTGGCTATCTGCAATACTTTTAGAGATAATTCGCATTTACTCATTTTGAGTAGGTGAGTAATTAGCTATGGGTCTGAAACTTCACCAAGTGAAAGCTCTCCCAAAAGTAGGTGAATGATTAATTTGAGAAAAACTGGCTATCTGCAATACTTTTAGAGATAATTCGCATTTACTCATTTTCAGTAGGTGAGTAATTAGCTATGGGTCTGAAACTTCACCAAGTGAAAGCTCTCCCAAAAGTAGGTGAATGAGTTATTTGAGAAAAATTGGCTATCTGCAATACTTTTAGAGATAATTCGCATTTACTCATTTTGAGTAGGTGAGTAATTAGCTATGGGTCTGAAACTTCACCAAGTGAAAGCTCTGCCAAAAGTAGGTGAATGAGTTATTTGAGAAAAATTGGCTATCTGCAATACTTTTAGAGATAATTCGCATTTACTCATTTTGAGTAGGTGAGTAATTAGCTATGGGTCTGAAACTTCACCAAGTGAAAGCTCTCCCAAAAGTAGGTGAATGAGTTATTTGAGAAAAATTGGCTATCTGCAATACTTTTAGAGATAATTCGCATTTACTCATTTTGAGTAGGTGAGTAATTAGCTATGGGTCTGAAACTTCACCAAGTGAAAGCTCTGCCAAAAGTAGGTGAATGAGTTATTTGAGAAAAATTGGCTATCTGCAATACTTTTAGAGATAATTCGCATTTACTCATTTTGAGTAGGTGAGTAATTAGCTATGGGTCTGAAACTTCACCAAGTGAAAGCTCTCCCAAAAGTAGGTGAATGAGTTATTTGAGAAAAATTAGCTATCTGCAATACTTTTAGAGATAATTCGCATTTACTCATTTTGAGTAGGTGAGTAATTAGCTATGGGTCTGAAACTTCACCAAGTGAAAGCTCTCCCAAAAGTAGGTGAATGATTAATTTGAGAAAAACTGGCTATCTGCAATACTTTTAGAGATAATTCGCATTTACTCATTTTGAGTAGGTGAGTAATTAGCTATGGGTCTGAAACTTCACCAAGTGAAAGCTCTCCCAAAAGTAGGTGAATGAGTTATTTGAGAAAAATTGGCTATCTGCAATACTTTTAGAGATAATTCGCATTTACTCATTTTCAGTAGGTGAGTAATTAGCTATGGGTCTGAAACTTCACCAAGTGAAAGCTCTGCCAAAAGTAGGTGAATGAGTTATTTGAGAAAAATTGGCTATCTGCAATACTTTTAGAGATAATTCGCATTTACTCATTTTGAGTAGGTGAGTAATTAGCTATGGGTCTGAAACTTCACCAAGTGAAAGCTCTCCCAAAAGTAGGTGAATGAGTTATTTGAGAAAAATTGGCTATCTGCAATACTTTTAGAGATAATTCGCATTTACTCATTTTGAGTAGGTGAGTAATTAGCTATGGGTCTGAAACTTCACCAAGTGAAAGCTCTGCCAAAAGTAGGTGAATGAGTTATTTGAGAAAAATTGGCTATCTGCAATACTTTTAGAGATAATTCGCATTTACTCATTTTGAGTAGGTGAGTAATTAGCTATGGGTCTGAAACTTCACCAAGTGAAAGCTCTCCCAAAAGTAGGTGAATGAGTTATTTGAGAAAAATTGGCTATCTGCAATACTTTTAGAGATAATTCGCATTTACTCATTTTGAGTAGGTGAGTAATTAGTTATGGGTCTGAAACTTCACCAAGTGAAAGCTCTCCCAAAAGTAGGTGAATGATTAATTTGAGAAAAACTGGCTATCTGCAATACTTTTAGAGATAATTCGCATTTACTCATTTTGAGTAGGTGAGTAATTAGCTATGGGTCTGAAACTTCACCAAGTGAAAGCTCTCCCAAAAGTAGGTGAATGAGTTATTTGAGAAAAATTGGCTATCTGCAATACTTTTAGAGATAATTCGCATTTACTCATTTTGAGTAGGTGAGTAATTAGCTATGGGTCTGAAACTTCACCAAGTGAAAGCTCTGCCAAAAGTAGGTGAATGAGTTATTTGAGAAAAATTGGCTATCTGCAATACTTTTAGAGATAATTCGCATTTACTCATTTTGAGTAGGTGAGTAATTAGCTATGGGTCTGAAACTTCACCGAGTGAAAGCTCTCCCAAAAGTAGGTGAATGAGTTATTTGAGAAAAACTGGCTATCTGCAATACTTTTAGAGATAATTCGCATTTACTCATTTTCAGTAGGTGAGTAATTAGCTATGGGTCTGAAACTTCACCGAGTGAAAGCTCTCCCAAAAGTAGGTGAATGATTAATTTGAGAAAAACTGGCTATCTGCAATACTTTTAGAGATAATTCGCATTTACTCATTTTCAGTAGGTGAGTAATTAGCTATGGGTCTGAAACTTCACCGAGTGAAAGCTCTCCCAAAAGTAGGTGAATGAGTTATTTGAGAAAAACTGGCTATCTGCAATACTTTTAGAGATAATTCGCATTTACTCATTTTCAGTAGGTGAGTAATTAGCTATGGGTCTGAAACTTCACCGAGTGAAAGCTCTCCCAAAAGTAGGTGAATGAGTTATTTGAGAAAAACTGGCTATCTGCAATACTTTTAGAGATAATTCGCATTTACTCATTTTCAGTAGGTGAGTAATTAGCTATGGGTCTGAAACTTCACCGAGTGAAAGCTCTCCCAAAAGTAGGTGAATGAGTTATTTGAGAAAAATTGGCTATCTGCAATACTTTTAGAGATAATTCGCATTTACTCATTTTGAGTAGGTGAGTAATTAGCTATGGGTCTGAAACTTCACCGAGTGAAAGCTCTCCCAAAAGTAGGTGAATGAGTTATTTGAGAAAAACTGGCTATCTGCAATACTTTTAGAGATAATTCGCATTTACTCATTTTGAGTAGGTGAGTAATTAGCTATGGGTCTGAAACTTCACCGAGTGAAAGCTCTCCCAAAAGTAGGTGAATGATTAATTTGAGAAAAACTGGCTATCTGCAATACTTTTAGAGATAATTCGCATTTACTCATTTTCAGTAGGTGAGTAATTAGCTATGGGTCTGAAACTTCACCGAGTGAAAGCTCTCCCAAAAGTAGGTGAATGATTAATTTGAGAAAAACTGGCTATCTGCAATACTTTTAGAGATAATTCGCATTTACTCATTTTCAGTAGGTGAGTAATTAGCTATGGGTCTGAAACTTCACCGAGTGAAAGCTCTCCCAAAAGTAGGTGAATGATTAATTTGAGAAAAACTGGCTATCTGCAATACTTTTAGAGATAATTCGCATTTACTCATTTTGAGTAGGTGAGTAATTAGCTATGGGTCTGAAACTTCACCAAGTGAAAGCTCTCCCAAAAGTAGGTGAATGAGTTATTTGAGAAAAATTGGCTATCTGCAATACTTTTAGAGATAATTCGCATTTACTCATTTTGAGTAGGTGAGTAATTAGCTATGGGTCTGAAACTTCACCGAGTGAAAGCTCTCCCAAAAGTAGGTGAATGAGTTATTTGAGAAAAACTGGCTATCTGCAATACTTTTAGAGATAATTCGCATTTACTCATTTTCAGTAGGTGAGTAATTAGCTATGGGTCTGAAACTTCACCGAGTGAAAGCTCTCCCAAAAGTAGGTGAATGAGTTATTTGAGAAAAATTGGCTATCTGCAATACTTTTAGAGATAATTCGCATTTACTCATTTTGAGTAGGTGAGTAATTAGCTATGGGTCTGAAACTTCACCAAGTGAAAGCTCTCCCAAAAGTAGGTGAATGAGTTATTTGAGAAAAATTGGCTATCTGCAATACTTTTAGAGATAATTCGCATTTACTCATTTTGAGTAGGTGAGTAATTAGCTATGGGTCTGAAACTTCACCATGTGAAAGCTCTCCCAAAAGTAGGTGAATGAGTTATTTGAGAAAAATTGGCTATCTGCAATACTTTTAGAGATAATTCGCATTTACTCATTTTGAGTAGGTGAGTAATTAGCTATGGGTCTGAAACTTCACCGAGTGAAAGCTCTCCCAAAAGTAGGTGAATGAGTTATTTGAGAAAAACTGGCTATCTGCAATACTTTTAGAGATAATTCGCATTTACTCATTTTCAGTAGGTGAGTAATTAGCTATGGGTCTGAAACTTCACCGAGTGAAAGCTCTCCCAAAAGTAGGTGAATGATTAATTTGAGAAAAACTGGCTATCTGCAATACTTTTAGAGATAATTCGCATTTACTCATTTTCAGTAGGTGAGTAATTAGCTATGGGTCTGAAACTTCACCGAGTGAAAGCTCTCCCAAAAGTAGGTGAATGAGTTATTTGAGAAAAACTGGCTATCTGCAATACTTTTAGAGATAATTCGCATTTACTCATTTTCAGTAGGTGAGTAATTAGCTATGGGTCTGAAACTTCACCAAGTGAAAGCTCTCCCAAAAGTAGGTGAATGAGTTATTTGAGAAAAATTGGCTATCTGCAATACTTTTAGAGATAATTCGCATTTACTCATTTTGAGTAGGTGAGTAATTAGCTATGGGTCTGAAACTTCACCAAGTGAAAGCTCTCCCAAAAGTAGGTGAATGAGTTATTTGAGAAAAAATTGGCTATCTGCAATACTTTTAGAGATAATTCGCATTTACTCATTTTGAGTAGGTGAGTAATTAGCTATGGGTCTGAAACTTCACCGAGT
This sequence comes from Sabellastarte sp. h YS-2021, assembly GCA_964017235.1. Classification (NCBI taxonomy): domain Eukaryota; kingdom Metazoa; phylum Annelida; class Polychaeta; order Sabellida; family Sabellidae; genus Sabellastarte; species Sabellastarte sp. h YS-2021. The sequence goes on from OZ024931.1 coordinate 148,827,921, forward strand.
GAAAGCTCTCCCAAAAGTAGGTGAATGATTAATTTGAGAAAAACTGGCTATCTGCAATACTTTTAGAGATAATTCGCATTTACTCATTTTCAGTAGGTGAGTAATTAGCTATGGGTCTGAAACTTCACCGAGTGAAAGCTCTCCCAAAAGTAGGTGAATGAGTTATTTGAGAAAAACTGGCTATCTGCAATACTTTTAGAGATAATTTGCATTTACTCATTTTGATTAGATGAGTAATTAGCTATGGGTCTGAAACTTCACCAAGTGAAAGCTCTCCCAAAAGTAGGTGAATGAGTTATTTGAGAAAAATTGGCTATCTGCAATACTTTTAGAGATAATTCGCATTTACTCATTTTGAGTAGGTGAGTAATTAGCTATGGGTCTGAAACTTCACCAAGTGAAAGCTCTCCCAAAAGTAGGTGAATGAGTTATTTGAGAAAAAATTGGCTATCTGCAATACTTTTAGAGATAATTTGCATTTACTCATTTTGAGTAGGTGAGTAATTAGCTATGGGTCTGAAACTTCACCGAGTGAAAGCTCTCCCAAAAGTAGGTGAATGATTAATTTGAGAAAAACTGGCTATCTGCAATACTTTTAGAGATAATTCGCATTTACTCATTTTCAGTAGGTGAGTAATTAGCTATGGGTCTGAAACTTCACCGAGTGAAAGCTCTCCCAAAAGTAGGTGAATGAGTTATTTGAGAAAAACTGGCTATCTGCAATACTTTTAGAGATAATTTGCATTTACTCATTTTGATTAGATGAGTAATTAGCTATGGGTCTGAAACTTCACCAAGTGAAAGCTCTCCCAAAAGTAGGTGAATGAGTTATTTGAGAAAAATTGGCTATCTGCAATACTTTTAGAGATAATTCGCATTTACTCATTTTGAGTAGGTGAGTAATTAGCTATGGGTCTGAAACTTCACCAAGTGAAAGCTCTCCCAAAAGTAGGTGAATGATTAATTTGAGAAAAACTGGCTATCTGCAATACTTTTAGAGATAATTCGCATTTACTCATTTTCAGTAGGTGAGTAATTAGCTATGGGTCTGAAACTTCACCAAGTGAAAGCTCTCCCAAAAGTAGGTGAATGATTAATTTGAGAAAAACTGGCTATCTGCAATACTTTTAGAGATAATTCGCATTTACTCATTTTGAGTAGGTGAGTAATTAGCTATGGGTCTGAAACTTCACCAAGTGAAAGCTCTCCCAAAAGTAGGTGAATGAGTTATTTGAGAAAAATTGGCTATCTGCAATACTTTTAGAGATAATTCGCATTTACTCATTTTGAGTAGGTGAGTAATTAGCTATGGGTCTGAAACTTCACCGAGTGAAAGCTCTCCCAAAAGTAGGTGAATGAGTTATTTGAGAAAAACTGGCTATCTGCAATACTTTTAGAGATAATTCGCATTTACTCATTTTCAGTAGGTGAGTAATTAGCTATGGGTCTGAAACTTCACCAAGTGAAAGCTCTCCCAAAAGTAGGTGAATGAGTTATTTGAGAAAAATTGGCTATCTGCAATACTTTTAGAGATAATTCGCATTTACTCATTTTGAGTAGGTGAGTAATTAGCTATGGGTCTGAAACTTCACCAAGTGAAAGCTCTCCCAAAAGTAGGTGAATGAGTTATTTGAGAAAAATTGGCTATCTGCAATACTTTTAGAGATAATTCGCATTTACTCATTTTGAGTAGGTGAGTAATTAGCTATGGGTCTGAAACTTCACCATGTGAAAGCTCTCCCAAAAGTAGGTGAATGAGTTATTTGAGAAAAATTGGCTATCTGCAATACTTTTAGAGATAATTCGCATTTACTCATTTTGAGTAGGTGAGTAATTAGCTATGGGTCTGAAACTTCACCGAGTGAAAGCTCTCCCAAAAGTAGGTGAATGAGTTATTTGAGAAAAACTGGCTATCTGCAATACTTTTAGAGATAATTCGCATTTACTCATTTTCAGTAGGTGAGTAATTAGCTATGGGTCTGAAACTTCACCGAGTGAAAGCTCTCCCAAAAGTAGGTGAATGATTAATTTGAGAAAAACTGGCTATCTGCAATACTTTTAGAGATAATTCGCATTTACTCATTTTCAGTAGGTGAGTAATTAGCTATGGGTCTGAAACTTCACCGAGTGAAAGCTCTCCCAAAAGTAGGTGAATGAGTTATTTGAGAAAAACTGGCTATCTGCAATACTTTTAGAGATAATTCGCATTTACTCATTTTCAGTAGGTGAGTAATTAGCTATGGGTCTGAAACTTCACCGAGTGAAAGCTCTCCCAAAAGTAGGTGAATGAGTTATTTGAGAAAAACTGGCTATCTGCAATACTTTTAGAGATAATTCGCATTTACTCATTTTCAGTAGGTGAGTAATTAGCTATGGGTCTGAAACTTCACCGAGTGAAAGCTCTCCCAAAAGTAGGTGAATGAGTTATTTGAGAAAAATTGGCTATCTGCAATACTTTTAGAGATAATTCGCATTTACTCATTTTGAGTAGGTGAGTAATTAGCTATGGGTCTGAAACTTCACCAAGTGAAAGCTCTCCCAAAAGTAGGTGAATGAGTTATTTGAGAAAAATTGGCTATCCGCAATACTTTTAGAGATAATTCGCATTTACTCATTTTGAGTAGGTGAGTAATTAGCTATGGGTCTGAAACTTCACCGAGTGAAAGCTCTCCCAAAAGTAGGTGAATGATTAATTTGAGAAAAACTGGCTATCTGCAATACTTTTAGAGATAATTCGCATTTACTCATTTTCAGTAGGTGAGTAATTAGCTATGGGTCTGAAACTTCACCGAGTGAAAGCTCTCCCAAAAGTAGGTGAATGATTAATTTCAGAAAAACTGGCTATCTGCAATACTTTTAGAGATAATTCGCATTTACTCATTTTCAGTAGGTGAGTAATTAGCTATGGGTCTGAAACTTCACCAAGTGAAAGCTCTCCCAAAAGTAGGTGAATGATTAATTTGAGAAAAACTGGCTATCTGCAATACTTTTAGAGATAATTCGCATTTACTCATTTTGAGTAGGTGAGTAATTAGCTATGGGTCTGAAACTTCACCAAGTGAAAGCTCTCCCAAAAGTAGGTGAATGAGTTATTTGAGAAAAATTGGCTATCTGCAATACTTTTAGAGATAATTCGCATTTACTCATTTTGAGTAGGTGAGTAATTAGCTATGGGTCTGAAACTTCACCGAGTGAAAGCTCTCCCAAAAGTAGGTGAATGAGTTATTTGAGAAAAACTGGCTATCTGCAATACTTTTAGAGATAATTCGCATTTACTCATTTTCAGTAGGTGAGTAATTAGCTATGGGTCTGAAACTTCACCGAGTGAAAGCTCTCCCAAAAGTAGGTGAATGAGTTATTTGAGAAAAATTGGCTATCTGCAATACTTTTAGAGATAATTCGCATTTACTCATTTTGAGTAGGTGAGTAATTAGCTATGGGTCTGAAACTTCACCAAGTGAAAGCTCTCCCAAAAGTAGGTGAATGAGTTATTTGAGAAAAATTGGCTATCTGCAATACTTTTAGAGATAATTCGCATTTACTCATTTTGAGTAGGTGAGTAATTAGCTATGGGTCTGAAACTTCACCATGTGAAAGCTCTCCCAAAAGTAGGTGAATGAGTTATTTGAGAAAAATTGGCTATCTGCAATACTTTTAGAGATAATTCGCATTTACTCATTTTGAGTAGGTGAGTAATTAGCTATGGGTCTGAAACTTCACCGAGTGAAAGCTCTCCCAAAAGTAGGTGAATGAGTTATTTGAGAAAAACTGGCTATCTGCAATACTTTTAGAGATAATTCGCATTTACTCATTTTCAGTAGGTGAGTAATTAGCTATGGGTCTGAAACTTCACCGAGTAAAAGCTCTCCCAAAAGTAGGTGAATGATTAATTTGAGAAAAACTGGCTATCTGCAATACTTTTAGAGATAATTCGCATTTACTCATTTTGAGTAGGTGAGTAATTAGCTATGGGTCTGAAACTTCACCAAGTGAAAGCTCTCCCAAAAGTAGGTGAATGAGTTATTTGAGAAAAATTGGCTATCTGCAATACTTTTAGAGATAATTCGCATTTACTCATTTTGAGTAGGTGAGTAATTAGCTATGGGTCTGAAACTTCACCGAGTGAAAGCTCTCCCAAAAGTAGGTGAATGAGTTATTTGAGAAAAACTGGCTATCTGCAATACTTTTAGAGATAATTCGCATTTACTCATTTTCAGTAGGTGAGTAATTAGCTATGGGTCTGAAACTTCACCAAGTGAAAGCTCTCCCAAAAGTAGGTGAATGAGTTATTTGAGAAAAATTGGCTATCTGCAATACTTTTAGAGATAATTCGCATTTACTCATTTTGAGTAGGTGAGTAATTAGCTATGGGTCTGAAACTTCACCAAGTGAAAGCTCTCCCAAAAGTAGGTGAATGAGTTATTTGAGAAAAATTGGCTATCTGCAATACTTTTAGAGATAATTCGCATTTACTCATTTTGAGTAGGTGAGTAATTAGCTATGGGTCTGAAACTTCACCATGTGAAAGCTCTCCCAAAAGTAGGTGAATGAGTTATTTGAGAAAAATTGGCTATCTGCAATACTTTTAGAGATAATTCGCATTTACTCATTTTGAGTAGGTGAGTAATTAGCTATGGGTCTGAAACTTCACCGAGTGAAAGCTCTCCCAAAAGTAGGTGAATGAGTTATTTGAGAAAAACTGGCTATCTGCAATACTTTTAGAGATAATTCGCATTTACTCATTTTCAGTAGGTGAGTAATTAGCTATGGGTCTGAAACTTCACCGAGTAAAAGCTCTCCCAAAAGTAGGTGAATGATTAATTTGAGAAAAACTGGCTATCTGCAATACTTTTAGAGATAATTCGCATTTACTCATTTTCAGTAGGTGAGTAATTAGCTATGGGTCTGAAACTTCACCGAGTGAAAGCTCTCCCAAAAGTAGGTGAATGAGTTATTTGAGAAAAACTGGCTATCTGCAATACTTTTAGAGATAATTCGCATTTACTCATTTTCAGTAGGTAAGTAATTAGCTATGGGTCTGAAACTTCACCGAGTGAAAGCTCTCCCAAAAGTAGGTGAATGAGTTATTTGAGAAAAACTGGCTATCTGCAATACTTTTAGAGATAATTCGCATTTACTCATTTTCAGTAGGTGAGTAATTAGCTATGGGTCTGAAACTTCACCGAGTGAAAGCTCTCCCAAAAGTAGGTGAATGAGTTATTTGAGAAAAATTGGCTATCTGCAATACTTTTAGAGATAATTCGCATTTACTCATTTTGAGTAGGTGAGTAATTAGCTATGGGTCTGAAACTTCACCGAGTGAAAGCTCTCCCAAAAGTAGGTGAATGAGTTATTTGAGAAAAACTGGCTATCTGCAATACTTTTAGAGATAATTCGCATTTACTCATTTTGAGTAGGTGAGTAATTAGCTATGGGTCTGAAACTTCACCGAGTGAAAGCTCTCCCAAAAGTAGGTGAATGATTAATTTGAGAAAAACTGGCTATCTGCAATACTTTTAGAGATAATTCGCATTTACTCATTTTCAGTAGGTGAGTAATTAGCTATGGGTCTGAAACTTCACCGAGTGAAAGCTCTCCCAAAAGTAGGTGAATGATTAATTTGAGAAAAACTGGCTATCTGCAATACTTTTAGAGATAATTCGCATTTACTCATTTTCAGTAGGTGAGTAATTAGCTATGGGTCTGAAACTTCACCGAGTGAAAGCTCTCCCAAAAGTAGGTGAATGATTAATTTGAGAAAAACTGGCTATCTGCAATACTTTTAGAGATAATTCGCATTTACTCATTTTGAGTAGGTGAGTAATTAGCTATGGGTCTGAAACTTCACCAAGTGAAAGCTCTCCCAAAAGTAGGTGAATGAGTTATTTGAGAAAAATTGGCTATCTGCAATACTTTTAGAGATAATTCGCATTTACTCATTTTGAGTAGGTGAGTAATTAGCTATGGGTCTGAAACTTCACCGAGTGAAAGCTCTCCCAAAAGTAGGTGAATGAGTTATTTGAGAAAAACTGGCTATCTGCAATACTTTTAGAGATAATTCGCATTTACTCATTTTCAGTAGGTGAGTAATTAGCTATGGGTCTGAAACTTCACCGAGTGAAAGCTCTCCCAAAAGTAGGTGAATGAGTTATTTGAGAAAAATTGGCTATCTGCAATACTTTTAGAGATAATTCGCATTTACTCATTTTGAGTAGGTGAGTAATTAGCTATGGGTCTGAAACTTCACCAAGTGAAAGCTCTCCCAAAAGTAGGTGAATGAGTTATTTGAGAAAAATTGGCTATCTGCAATACTTTTAGAGATAATTCGCATTTACTCATTTTGAGTAGGTGAGTAATTAGCTATGGGTCTGAAACTTCACCATGTGAAAGCTCTCCCAAAAGTAGGTGAATGAGTTATTTGAGAAAAATTGGCTATCTGCAATACTTTTAGAGATAATTCGCATTTACTCATTTTGAGTAGGTGAGTAATTAGCTATGGGTCTGAAACTTCACCGAGTGAAAGCTCTCCCAAAAGTAGGTGAATGAGTTATTTGAGAAAAATTGGCTATCTGCAATACTTTTAGAGATAATTCGCATTTACTCATTTTCAGTAGGTGAGTAATTAGCTATGGGTCTGAAACTTCACCAAGTGAAAGCTCTCCCAAAAGTAGGTGAATGATTAATTTGAGAAAAACTGGCTATCTGCAATACTTTTAGAGATAATTCGCATTTACTCATTTTGAGTAGGTGAGTAATTAGCTATGGGTCTGAAACTTCACCAAGTGAAAGCTCTCCCAAAAGTAGGTGAATGAGTTATTTGAGAAAAATTGGCTATCTGCAATACTTTTAGAGATAATTCGCATTTACTCATTTTGAGTAGGTGAGTAATTAGCTATGGGTCTGAAACTTCACCGAGTGAAAGCTCTCCCAAAAGTAGGTGAATGAGTTATTTGAGAAAAACTGGCTATCTGCAATACTTTTAGAGATAATTCGCATTTACTCATTTTCAGTAGGTGAGTAATTAGCTATGGGTCTGAAACTTCACCAAGTGAAAGCTCTCCCAAAAGTAGGTGAATGAGTTATTTGAGAAAAATTGGCTATCTGCAATACTTTTAGAGATAATTCGCATTTACTCATTTTGAGTAGGTGAGTAATTAGCTATGGGTCTGAAACTTCACCAAGTGAAAGCTCTCCCAAAAGTAGGTGAATGAGTTATTTGAGAAAAATTGGCTATCTGCAATACTTTTAGAGATAATTCGCATTTACTCATTTTGAGTAGGTGAGTAATTAGCTATGGGTCTGAAACTTCACCATGTGAAAGCTCTCCCAAAAGTAGGTGAATGAGTTATTTGAGAAAAATTGGCTATCTGCAATACTTTTAGAGATAATTCGCATTTACTCATTTTGAGTAGGTGAGTAATTAGCTATGGGTCTGAAACTTCACCGAGTGAAAGCTCTCCCAAAAGTAGGTGAATGAGTTATTTGAGAAAAACTGGCTATCTGCAATACTTTTAGAGATAATTCGCATTTACTCATTTTCAGTAGGTGAGTAATTAGCTATGGGTCTGAAACTTCACCGAGTGAAAGCTCTCCCAAAAGTAGGTGAATGATTAATTTGAGAAAAACTGGCTATCTGCAATACTTTTAGAGATAATTCGCATTTACTCATTTTCAGTAGGTGAGTAATTAGCTATGGGTCTGAAACTTCACCGAGTGAAAGCTCTCCCAAAAGTAGGTGAATGAGTTATTTGAGAAAAACTGGCTATCTGCAATACTTTTAGAGATAATTCGCATTTACTCATTTTCAGTAGGTGAGTAATTAGCTATGGGTCTGAAACTTCACCGAGTGAAAGCTCTCCCAAAAGTAGGTGAATGAGTTATTTGAGAAAAACTGGCTATCTGCAATACTTTTAGAGATAATTCGCATTTACTCATTTTCAGTAGGTGAGTAATTAGCTATGGGTCTGAAACTTCACCGAGTGAAAGCTCTCCCAAAAGTAGGTGAATGAGTTATTTGAGAAAAATTGGCTATCTGCAATACTTTTAGAGATAATTCGCATTTACTCATTTTGAGTAGGTGAGTAATTAGCTATGGGTCTGAAACTTCACCAAGTGAAAGCTCTCCCAAAAGTAGGTGAATGAGTTATTTGAGAAAAATTGGCTATCCGCAATACTTTTAGAGATAATTCGCATTTACTCATTTTGAGTAGGTGAGTAATTAGCTATGGGTCTGAAACTTCACCGAGTGAAAGCTCTCCCAAAAGTAGGTGAATGATTAATTTGAGAAAAACTGGCTATCTGCAATACTTTTAGAGATAATTCGCATTTACTCATTTTCAGTAGGTGAGTAATTAGCTATGGGTCTGAAACTTCACCGAGTGAAAGCTCTCCCAAAAGTAGGTGAATGATTAATTTCAGAAAAACTGGCTATCTGCAATACTTTTAGAGATAATTCGCATTTACTCATTTTCAGTAGGTGAGTAATTAGCTATGGGTCTGAAACTTCACCAAGTGAAAGCTCTCCCAAAAGTAGGTGAATGATTAATTTGAGAAAAACTGGCTATCTGCAATACTTTTAGAGATAATTCGCATTTACTCATTTTGAGTAGGTGAGTAATTAGCTATGGGTCTGAAACTTCACCAAGTGAAAGCTCTCCCAAAAGTAGGTGAATGAGTTATTTGAGAAAAATTGGCTATCTGCAATACTTTTAGAGATAATTCGCATTTACTCATTTTGAGTAGGTGAGTAATTAGCTATGGGTCTGAAACTTCACCGAGTGAAAGCTCTCCCAAAAGTAGGTGAATGAGTTATTTGAGAAAAACTGGCTATCTGCAATACTTTTAGAGATAATTCGCATTTACTCATTTTCAGTAGGTGAGTAATTAGCTATGGGTCTGAAACTTCACCAAGTGAAAGCTCTCCCAAAAGTAGGTGAATGAGTTATTTGAGAAAAATTGGCTATCTGCAATACTTTTAGAGATAATTCGCATTTACTCATTTTGAGTAGGTGAGTAATTAGCTATGGGTCTGAAACTTCACCAAGTGAAAGCTCTCCCAAAAGTAGGTGAATGAGTTATTTGAGAAAAATTGGCTATCTGCAATACTTTTAGAGATAATTCGCATTTACTCATTTTGAGTAGGTGAGTAATTAGCTATGGGTCTGAAACTTCACCATGTGAAAGCTCTCCCAAAAGTAGGTGAATGAGTTATTTGAGAAAAATTGGCTATCTGCAATACTTTTAGAGATAATTCGCATTTACTCATTTTGAGTAGGTGAGTAATTAGCTATGGGTCTGAAACTTCACCGAGTGAAAGCTCTCCCAAAAGTAGGTGAATGAGTTATTTGAGAAAAACTGGCTATCTGCAATACTTTTAGAGATAATTCGCATTTACTCATTTTCAGTAGGTGAGTAATTAGCTATGGGTCTGAAACTTCACCGAGTGAAAGCTCTCCCAAAAGTAGGTGAATGATTAATTTGAGAAAAACTGGCTATCTGCAATACTTTTAGAGATAATTCGCATTTACTCATTTTCAGTAGGTGAGTAATTAGCTATGGGTCTGAAACTTCACCGAGTGAAAGCTCTCCCAAAAGTAGGTGAATGAGTTATTTGAGAAAAACTGGCTATCTGCAATACTTTTAGAGATAATTCGCATTTACTCATTTTCAGTAGGTGAGTAATTAGCTATGGGTCTGAAACTTCACCGAGTGAAAGCTCTCCCAAAAGTAGGTGAATGAGTTATTTGAGAAAAACTGGCTATCTGCAATACTTTTAGAGATAATTCGCATTTACTCATTTTCAGTAGGTGAGTAATTAGCTATGGGTCTGAAACTTCACCGAGTGAAAGCTCTCCCAAAAGTAGGTGAATGAGTTATTTGAGAAAAACTGGCTATCTGCAATACTTTTAGAGATAATTCGCATTTACTCATTTTCAGTAGGTGAGTAATTAGCTATGGGTCTGAAACTTCACCGAGTGAAAGCTCTCCCAAAAGTAGGTGAATGAGTTATTTGAGAAAAATTGGCTATCTGCAATACTTTTAGAGATAATTCGCATTTACTCATTTTGAGTAGGTGAGTAATTAGCTATGGGTCTGAAACTTCACCAAGTGAAAGCTCTCCCAAAAGTAGGTGAATGAGTTATTTGAGAAAAATTGGCTATCCGCAATACTTTTAGAGATAATTCGCATTTACTCATTTTGAGTAGGTGAGTAATTAGCTATGGGTCTGAAACTTCACCGAGTGAAAGCTCTCCCAAAAGTAGGTGAATGATTAATTTGAGAAAAACTGGCTATCTGCAATACTTTTAGAGATAATTCGCATTTACTCATTTTCAGTAGGTGAGTAATTAGCTATGGGTCTGAAACTTCACCGAGTGAAAGCTCTCCCAAAAGTAGGTGAATGATTAATTTCAGAAAAACTGGCTATCTGCAATACTTTTAGAGATAATTCGCATTTACTCATTTTCAGTAGGTGAGTAATTAGCTATGGGTCTGAAACTTCACCAAGTGAAAGCTCTCCCAAAAGTAGGTGAATGATTAATTTGAGAAAAACTGGCTATCTGCAATACTTTTAGAGATAATTCGCATTTACTCATTTTGAGTAGGTGAGTAATTAGCTATGGGTCTGAAACTTCACCAAGTGAAAGCTCTCCCAAAAGTAGGTGAATGAGTTATTTGAGAAAAATTGGCTATCTGCAATACTTTTAGAGATAATTCGCATTTACTCATTTTGAGTAGGTGAGTAATTAGCTATGGGTCTGAAACTTCACCGAGTGAAAGCTCTCCCAAAAGTAGGTGAATGAGTTATTTGAGAAAAACTGGCTATCTGCAATACTTTTAGAGATAATTCGCATTTACTCATTTTCAGTAGGTGAGTAATTAGCTATGGGTCTGAAACTTCACCAAGTGAAAGCTCTCCCAAAAGTAGGTGAATGAGTTATTTGAGAAAAATTGGCTATCTGCAATACTTTTAGAGATAATTCGCATTTACTCATTTTGAGTAGGTGAGTAATTAGCTATGGGTCTGAAACTTCACCAAGTGAAAGCTCTCCCAAAAGTAGGTGAATGAGTTATTTGAGAAAAATTGGCTATCTGCAATACTTTTAGAGATAATTCGCATTTACTCATTTTGAGTAGGTGAGTAATTAGCTATGGGTCTGAAACTTCACCATGTGAAAGCTCTCCCAAAAGTAGGTGAATGAGTTATTTGAGAAAAATTGGCTATCTGCAATACTTTTAGAGATAATTCGCATTTACTCATTTTGAGTAGGTGAGTAATTAGCTATGGGTCTGAAACTTCACCGAGTGAAAGCTCTCCCAAAAGTAGGTGAATGAGTTATTTGAGAAAAACTGGCTATCTGCAATACTTTTAGAGATAATTCGCATTTACTCATTTTCAGTAGGTGAGTAATTAGCTATGGGTCTGAAACTTCACCGAGTGAAAGCTCTCCCAAAAGTAGGTGAATGATTAATTTGAGAAAAACTGGCTATCTGCAATACTTTTAGAGATAATTCGCATTTACTCATTTTCAGTAGGTGAGTAATTAGCTATGGGTCTGAAACTTCACCGAGTGAAAGCTCTCCCAAAAGTAGGTGAATGAGTTATTTGAGAAAAACTGGCTATCTGCAATACTTTTAGAGATAATTCGCATTTACTCATTTTCAGTAGGTGAGTAATTAGCTATGGGTCTGAAACTTCACCGAGTGAAAGCTCTCCCAAAAGTAGGTGAATGAGTTATTTGAGAAAAACTGGCTATCTGCAATACTTTTAGAGATAATTCGCATTTACTCATTTTCAGTAGGTGAGTAATTAGCTATGGGTCTGAAACTTCACCGAGTGAAAGCTCTCCCAAAAGTAGGTGAATGAGTTATTTGAGAAAAATTGGCTATCTGCAATACTTTTAGAGATAATTCGCATTTACTCATTTTGAGTAGGTGAGTAATTAGCTATGGGTCTGAAACTTCACCGAGTGAAAGCTCTCCCAAAAGTAGGTGAATGAGTTATTTGAGAAAAACTGGCTATCTGCAATACTTTTAGAGATAATTCGCATTTACTCATTTTGAGTAGGTGAGTAATTAGCTATGGGTCTGAAACTTCACCGAGTGAAAGCTCTCCCAAAAGTAGGTGAATGATTAATTTGAGAAAAACTGGCTATCTGCAATACTTTTAGAGATAATTCGCATTTACTCATTTTCAGTAGGTGAGTAATTAGCTATGGGTCTGAAACTTCACCGAGTGAAAGCTCTCCCAAAAGTAGGTGAATGATTAATTTGAGAAAAACTGGCTATCTGCAATACTTTTAGAGATAATTCGCATTTACTCATTTTCAGTAGGTGAGTAATTAGCTATGGGTCTGAAACTTCACCGAGTGAAAGCTCTCCCAAAAGTAGGTGAATGATTAATTTGAGAAAAACTGGCTATCTGCAATACTTTTAGAGATAATTCGCATTTACTCATTTTGAGTAGGTGAGTAATTAGCTATGGGTCTGAAACTTCACCAAGTGAAAGCTCTCCCAAAAGTAGGTGAATGAGTTATTTGAGAAAAATTGGCTATCTGCAATACTTTTAGAGATAATTCGCATTTACTCATTTTGAGTAGGTGAGTAATTAGCTATGGGTCTGAAACTTCACCGAGTGAAAGCTCTCCCAAAAGTAGGTGAATGAGTTATTTGAGAAAAACTGGCTATCTGCAATACTTTTAGAGATAATTCGCATTTACTCATTTTCAGTAGGTGAGTAATTAGCTATGGGTCTGAAACTTCACCGAGTGAAAGCTCTCCCAAAAGTAGGTGAATGAGTTATTTGAGAAAAATTGGCTATCTGCAATACTTTTAGAGATAATTCGCATTTACTCATTTTCAGTAGGTGAGTAATTAGCTATGGGTCTGAAACTTCACCGAGTGAAAGCTCTCCCAAAAGTAGGTGAATGAGTTATTTGAGAAAAACTGGCTATCTGCAATACTTTTAGAGATAATTCGCATTTACTCATTTTCAGTAGGTGAGTAATTAGCTATGGGTCTGAAACTTCACCGAGTGAAAGCTCTCCCAAAAGTAGGTGAATGAGTTATTTGAGAAAAACTGGCTATCTGCAATACTTTTAGAGATAATTCGCATTTACTCATTTTCAGTAGGTGAGTAATTAGCTATGGGTCTGAAACTTCACCGAGTGAAAGCTCTCCCAAAAGTAGGTGAATGAGTTATTTGAGAAAAATTGGCTATCTGCAATACTTTTAGAGATAATTCGCATTTACTCATTTTGAGTAGGTGAGTAATTAGCTATGGGTCTGAAACTTCACCGAGTGAAAGCTCTCCCAAAAGTAGGTGAATGAGTTATTTGAGAAAAACTGGCTATCTGCAATACTTTTAGAGATAATTCGCATTTACTCATTTTGAGTAGGTGAGTAATTAGCTATGGGTCTGAAACTTCACCGAGTGAAAGCTCTCCCAAAAGTAGGTGAATGATTAATTTGAGAAAAACTGGCTATCTGCAATACTTTTAGAGATAATTCGCATTTACTCATTTTCAGTAGGTGAGTAATTAGCTATGGGTCTGAAACTTCACCGAGTGAAAGCTCTCCCAAAAGTAGGTGAATGATTAATTTGAGAAAAACTGGCTATCTGCAATACTTTTAGAGATAATTCGCATTTACTCATTTTGAGTAGGTGAGTAATTAGCTATGGGTCTGAAACTTCACCGAGTGAAAGCTCTCCCAAAAGTAGGTGAATGATTAATTTGAGAAAAACTGGCTATCTGCAATACTTTTAGAGATAATTCGCATTTACTCATTTTGAGTAGGTGAGTAATTAGCTATGGGTCTGAAACTTCACCAAGTGAAAGCTCTCCCAAAAGTAGGTGAATGAGTTATTTGAGAAAAATTGGCTATCTGCAATACTTTTAGAGATAATTCGCATTTACTCATTTTGAGTAGGTGAGTAATTAGCTATGGGTCTGAAACTTCACCGAGTGAAAGCTCTCCCAAAAGTAGGTGAATGAGTTATTTGAGAAAAACTGGCTATCTGCAATACTTTTAGAGATAATTCGCATTTACTCATTTTCAGTAGGTGAGTAATTAGCTATGGGTCTGAAACTTCACCGAGTGAAAGCTCTCCCAAAAGTAGGTGAATGAGTTATTTGAGAAAAATTGGCTATCTGCAATACTTTTAGAGATAATTCGCATTTACTCATTTTGAGTAGGTGAGTAATTAGCTATGGGTCTGAAACTTCACCGAGTGAAAGCTCTCCCAAAAGTAGGTGAATGAGTTATTTGAGAAAAACTGGCTATCTGCAATACTTTTAGAGATAATTCGCATTTACTCATTTTGAGTAGGTGAGTAATTAGCTATGGGTCTGAAACTTCACCGAGTGAAAGCTCTCCCAAAAGTAGGTGAATGATTAATTTGAGAAAAACTGGCTATCTGCAATACTTTTAGAGATAATTCGCATTTACTCATTTTCAGTAGGTGAGTAATTAGCTATGGGTCTGAAACTTCACCGAGTGAAAGCTCTCCCAAAAGTAGGTGAATGATTAATTTGAGAAAAACTGGCTATCTGCAATACTTTTAGAGATAATTCGCATTTACTCATTTTGAGTAGGTGAGTAATTAGCTATGGGTCTGAAACTTCACCGAGTGAAAGCTCTCCCAAAAGTAGGTGAATGATTAATTTGAGAAAAACTGGCTATCTGCAATACTTTTAGAGATAATTCGCATTTACTCATTTTGAGTAGGTGAGTAATTAGCTATGGGTCTGAAACTTCACCAAGTGAAAGCTCTCCCAAAAGTAGGTGAATGAGTTATTTGAGAAAAATTGGCTATCTGCAATACTTTTAGAGATAATTCGCATTTACTCATTTTGAGTAGGTGAGTAATTAGCTATGGGTCTGAAACTTCACCGAGTGAAAGCTCTCCCAAAAGTAGGTGAATGAGTTATTTGAGAAAAACTGGCTATCTGCAATACTTTTAGAGATAATTCGCATTTACTCATTTTCAGTAGGTGAGTAATTAGCTATGGGTCTGAAACTTCACCGAGTGAAAGCTCTCCCAAAAGTAGGTGAATGAGTTATTTGAGAAAAATTGGCTATCTGCAATACTTTTAGAGATAATTCGCATTTACTCATTTTGAGTAGGTGAGTAATTAGCTATGGGTCTGAAACTTCACCAAGTGAAAGCTCTCCCAAAAGTAGGTGAATGAGTTATTTGAGAAAAATTGGCTATCTGCAATACTTTTAGAGATAATTCGCATTTACTCATTTTGAGTAGGTGAGTAATTAGCTATGGGTCTGAAACTTCACCATGTGAAAGCTCTCCCAAAAGTAGGTGAATGAGTTATTTGAGAAAAATTGGCTATCTGCAATACTTTTAGAGATAATTCGCATTTACTCATTTTGAGTAGGTGAGTAATTAGCTATGGGTCTGAAACTTCACCGAGTGAAAGCTCTCCCAAAAGTAGGTGAATGAGTTATTTGAGAAAAACTGGCTATCTGCAATACTTTTAGAGATAATTCGCATTTACTCATTTTCAGTAGGTGAGTAATTAGCTATGGGTCTGAAACTTCACCGAGTGAAAGCTCTCCCAAAAGTAGGTGAATGATTAATTTGAGAAAAACTGGCTATCTGCAATACTTTTAGAGATAATTCGCATTTACTCATTTTCAGTAGGTGAGTAATTAGCTATGGGTCTGAAACTTCACCGAGTGAAAGCTCTCCCAAAAGTAGGTGAATGAGTTATTTGAGAAAAACTGGCTATCTGCAATACTTTTAGAGATAATTCGCATTTACTCATTTTCAGTAGGTGAGTAATTAGCTATGGGTCTGAAACTTCACCAAGTGAAAGCTCTCCCAAAAGTAGGTGAATGAGTTATTTGAGAAAAATTGGCTATCTGCAATACTTTTAGAGATAATTCGCATTTACTCATTTTGAGTAGGTGAGTAATTAGCTATGGGTCTGAAACTTCACCAAGTGAAAGCTCTCCCAAAAGTAGGTGAATGAGTTATTTGAGAAAAATTGGCTATCTGCAATACTTTTAGAGATAATTCGCATTTACTCATTTTGAGTAGGTGAGTAATTAGCTATGGGTCTGAAACTTCACCATGTGAAAGCTCTCCCAAAAGTAGGTGAATGAGTTATTTGAGAAAAATTGGCTATCTGCAATACTTTTAGAGATAATTCGCATTTACTCATTTTGAGTAGGTGAGTAATTAGCTATGGGTCTGAAACTTCACCGAGTGAAAGCTCTCCCAAAAGTAGGTGAATGAGTTATTTGAGAAAAACTGGCTATCTGCAATACTTTTAGAGATAATTCGCATTTACTCATTTTGAGTAGGTGAGTAATTAGCTATGGGTCTGAAACTTCACCAAGTGAAAGCTCTCCCAAAAGTAGGTGAATGAGTTATTTGAGAAAAACTGGCTATCTGCAATACTTTTAGAGATAATTCGCATTTACTCATTTTCAGTAGGTGAGTAATTAGCTATGGGTCTGAAACTTCACCGAGTGAAAGCTCTCCCAAAAGTAGGTGAATGATTAATTTGAGAAAAACTGGCTATCTGCAATACTTTTAGAGATAATTCGCATTTACTCATTTTCAGTAGGTGAGTAATTAGCTATGGGTCTGAAACTTCACCGAGTGAAAGCTCTCCCAAAAGTAGGTGAATGAGTTATTTGAGAAAAACTGGCTATCTGCAATACTTTTAGAGATAATTCGCATTTACTCATTTTCAGTAGGTGAGTAATTAGCTATGGGTCTGAAACTTCACCAAGTGAAAGCTCTCCCAAAAGTAGGTGAATGAGTTATTTGAGAAAAATTGGCTATCTGCAATACTTTTAGAGATAATTCGCATTTACTCATTTTGAGTAGGTGAGTAATTAGCTATGGGTCTGAAACTTCACCAAGTGAAAGCTCTCCCAAAAGTAGGTGAATGAGTTATTTGAGAAAAATTGGCTATCTGCAATACTTTTAGAGATAATTCGCATTTACTCATTTTGAGTAGGTGAGTAATTAGCTATGGGTCTGAAACTTCACCATGTGAAAGCTCTCCCAAAAGTAGGTGAATGAGTTATTTGAGAAAAATTGGCTATCTGCAATACTTTTAGAGATAATTCGCATTTACTCATTTTGAGTAGGTGAGTAATTAGCTATGGGTCTGAAACTTCACCGAGTGAAAGCTCTCCCAAAAGTAGGTGAATGAGTTATTTGAGAAAAACTGGCTATCTGCAATACTTTTAGAGATAATTCGCATTTACTCATTTTCAGTAGGTGAGTAATTAGCTATGGGTCTGAAACTTCACCAAGTGAAAGCTCTCCCAAAAGTAGGTGAATGAGTTATTTGAGAAAAACTGGCTATCTGCAATACTTTTAGAGATAATTCGCATTTACTCATTTTCAGTAGGTGAGTAATTAGCTATGGGTCTGAAACTTCACCGAGTGAAAGCTCTCCCAAAAGTAGGTGAATGAGTTATTTGAGAAAAATTGGCTATCTGCAATACTTTTAGAGATAATTCGCATTTACTCATTTTGAGTAGGTGAGTAATTAGCTATGGGTCTGAAACTTCACCGAGTGAAAGCTCTCCCAAAAGTAGGTGAATGAGTTATTTGAGAAAAATTGGCTATCTGCAATACTTTTAGAGATAATTCGCATTTACTCATTTTGAGTAGGTGAGTAATTAGCTATGGGTCTGAAACTTCACCGAGTGAAAGCTCTCCCAAAAGTAGGTGAATGATTAATTTGAGAAAAACTGGCTATCTGCAATACTTTTAGAGATAATTCGCATTTACTCATTTTCAGTAGGTGAGTAATTAGCTATGGGTCTGAAACTTCACCGAGTGAAAGCTCTCCCAAAAGTAGGTGAATGATTAATTTGAGAAAAACTGGCTATCTGCAATACTTTTAGAGATAATTCGCATTTACTCATTTTCAGTAGGTGAGTAATTAGCTATGGGTCTGAAACTTCACCGAGTGAAAGCTCTCCCAAAAGTAGGTGAATGATTAATTTGAGAAAAACTGGCTATCTGCAATACTTTTAGAGATAATTCGCATTTACTCATTTTCAGTAGGTGAGTAATTAGCTATGGGTCTGAAACTTCACCAAGTGAAAGCTCTCCCAAAAGTAGGTGAATGATTAATTTGAGAAAAACTGGCTATCTGCAATACTTTTAGAGATAATTCGCATTTACTCATTTTCAGTAGGTGAGTAATTAGCTATGGGTCTGAAACTTCACCAAGTGAAAGCTCTCCCAAAAGTAGGTGAATGAGTTATTTGAGAAAAATTGGCTATCTGCAATACTTTTAGAGATAATTCGCATTTACTCATTTTGAGTAGGTGAGTAATTAGCTATGGGTCTGAAACTTCACCGAGTGAAAGCTCTCCCAAAAGTAGGTGAATGAGTTATTTGAGAAAAACTGGCTATCTGCAATACTTTTAGAGATAATTCGCATTTACTCATTTTCAGTAGGTGAGTAATTAGCTATGGGTCTGAAACTTCACCCAGTGAAAGCTCTCCCAAAAGTAGGTGAATGAGTTATTTGAGAAAAATTGGCTATCTGCAATACTTTTAGAGATAATTCGCATTTACTCATTTTGAGTAGGTGAGTAATTAGCTATGGATCTGAAACTTCACCATGTGAAAGCTCTCCCAAAAGTAGGTGAATGAGTTATTTGAGAAAAATTGGCTATCTGCAATACTTTTAGAGATAATTCGCATTTACTCATTTTGAGTAGGTGAGTAATTAGCTATGGGTCTGAAACTTCACCGAGTGAAAGCTCTCCCAAAAGTAGGTGAATGAGTTATTTGAGAAAAACTGGCTATCTGCAATACTTTTAGAGATAATTCGCATTTACTCATTTTCAGTAGGTGAGTAATTAGCTATGGGTCTGAAACTTCACCGAGTGAAAGCTCTCCCAAAAGTAGGTGAATGATTAATTTGAGAAAAACTGGCTATCTGCAATACTTTTAGAGATAATTCGCATTTACTCATTTTCAGTAGGTGAGTAATTAGCTATGGGTCTGAAACTTCACCGAGTGAAAGCTCTCCCAAAAGTAGGTGAATGAGTTATTTGAGAAAAATTGGCTATCTGCAATACTTTTAGAGATAATTCGCATTTACTCATTTTGAGTAGGTGAGTAATTAGCTATGGGTCTGAAACTTCACCGAGTGAAAGCTCTCCCAAAAGTAGGTGAATGAGTTATTTGAGAAAAACTGGCTATCTGCAATACTTTTAGAGATAATTCGCATTTACTCATTTTGAGTAGGTGAGTAATTAGCTATGGGTCTGAAACTTCACCGAGTGAAAGCTCTCCCAAAAGTAGGTGAATGATTAATTTGAGAAAAACTGGCTATCTGCAATACTTTTAGAGATAATTCGCATTTACTCATTTTCAGTAGGTGAGTAATTAGCTATGGGTCTGAAACTTCACCGAGTGAAAGCTCTCCCAAAAGTAGGTGAATGATTAATTTGAGAAAAACTGGCTATCTGCAATACTTTTAGAGATAATTCGCATTTACTCATTTTCAGTAGGTGAGTAATTAGCTATGGGTCTGAAACTTCACCGAGTGAAAGCTCTCCCAAAAGTAGGTGAATGATTAATTTGAGAAAAACTGGCTATCTGCAATACTTTTAGAGATAATTCGCATTTACTCATTTTGAGTAGGTGAGTAATTAGCTATGGGTCTGAAACTTCACCAAGTGAAAGCTCTCCCAAAAGTAGGTGAATGAGTTATTTGAGAAAAATTGGCTATCTGCAATACTTTTAGAGATAATTCGCATTTACTCATTTTGAGTAGGTGAGTAATTAGCTATGGGTCTGAAACTTCACCGAGTGAAAGCTCTCCCAAAAGTAGGTGAATGAGTTATTTGAGAAAAACTGGCTATCTGCAATACTTTTAGAGATAATTCGCATTTACTCATTTTCAGTAGGTGAGTAATTAGCTATGGGTCTGAAACTTCACCGAGTGAAAGCTCTCCCAAAAGTAGGTGAATGAGTTATTTGAGAAAAATTGGCTATCTGCAATACTTTTAGAGATAATTCGCATTTACTCATTTTGAGTAGGTGAGTAATTAGCTATGGGTCTGAAACTTCACCAAGTGAAAGCTCTCCCAAAAGTAGGTGAATGAGTTATTTGAGAAAAATTGGCTATCTGCAATACTTTTAGAGATAATTCGCATTTACTCATTTTGAGTAGGTGAGTAATTAGCTATGGGTCTGAAACTTCACCATGTGAAAGCTCTCCCAAAAGTAGGTGAATGAGTTATTTGAGAAAAACTGGCTATCTGCAATACTTTTAGAGATAATTCGCATTTACTCATTTTGAGTAGGTGAGTAATTAGCTATGGGTCTGAAACTTCACCGAGTGAAAGCTCTCCCAAAAGTAGGTGAATGAGTTATTTGAGAAAAACTGGCTATCTGCAATACTTTTAGAGATAATTCGCATTTACTCATTTTCAGTAGGTGAGTAATTAGCTATGGGTCTGAAACTTCACCGAGTGAAAGCTCTCCCAAAAGTAGGTGAATGATTAATTTGAGAAAAACTGGCTATCTGCAATACTTTTAGAGATAATTCGCATTTACTCATTTTCAGTAGGTGAGTAATTAGCTATGGGTCTGAAACTTCACCGAGTGAAAGCTCTCCCAAAAGTAGGTGAATGAGTTATTTGAGAAAAACTGGCTATCTGCAATACTTTTAGAGATAATTCGCATTTACTCATTTTCAGTAGGTGAGTAATTAGCTATGGGTCTGAAACTTCACCAAGTGAAAGCTCTCCCAAAAGTAGGTGAATGAGTTATTTCAGAAAAATTGGCTATCTGCAATACTTTTAGAGATAATTCGCATTTACTCATTTTGAGTAGGTGAGTAATTAGCTATGGGTCTGAAACTTCACCAAGTGAAAGCTCTCCCAAAAGTAGGTGAATGAGTTATTTGAGAAAAATTGGCTATCTGCAATACTTTTAGAGATAATTCGCATTTACTCATTTTGAGTAGGTGAGTAATTAGCTATGGGTCTGAAACTTCACCATGTGAAAGCTCTCCCAAAAGTAGGTGAATGAGTTATTTGAGAAAAATTGGCTATCTGCAATACTTTTAGAGATAATTCGCATTTACTCATTTTGAGTAGGTGAGTAATTAGCTATGGGTCTGAAACTTCACCGAGTGAAAGCTCTCCCAAAAGTAGGTGAATGAGTTATTTGAGAAAAACTGGCTATCTGCAATACTTTTAGAGATAATTCGCATTTACTCATTTTGAGTAGGTGAGTAATTAGCTATGGGTCTGAAACTTCACCAAGTGAAAGCTCTCCCAAAAGTAGGTGAATGAGTTATTTGAGAAAAACTGGCTATCTGCAATACTTTTAGAGATAATTCGCATTTACTCATTTTCAGTAGGTGAGTAATTAGCTATGGGTCTGAAACTTCACCGAGTGAAAGCTCTCCCAAAAGTAGGTGAATGAGTTATTTGAGAAAAATTGGCTATCTGCAATACTTTTAGAGATAATTCGCATTTACTCATTTTGAGTAGGTGAGTAATTAGCTATGGGTCTGAAACTTCACCGAGTGAAAGCTCTCCCAAAAGTAGGTGAATGAGTTATTTGAGAAAAATTGGCTATCTGCAATACTTTTAGAGATAATTCGCATTTACTCATTTTGAGTAGGTGAGTAATTAGCTATGGGTCTGAAACTTCACCGAGTGAAAGCTCTCCCAAAAGTAGGTGAATGATTAATTTGAGAAAAACTGGCTATCTGCAATACTTTTAGAGATAATTCGCATTTACTCATTTTCAGTAGGTGAGTAATTAGCTATGGGTCTGAAACTTCACCGAGTGAAAGCTCTCCCAAAAGTAGGTGAATGATTAATTTGAGAAAAACTGGCTATCTGCAATACTTTTAGAGATAATTCGCATTTACTCATTTTCAGTAGGTGAGTAATTAGCTATGGGTCTGAAACTTCACCGAGTGAAAGCTCTCCCAAAAGTAGGTGAATGATTAATTTGAGAAAAACTGGCTATCTGCAATACTTTTAGAGATAATTCGCATTTACTCATTTTGAGTAGGTGAGTAATTAGCTATGGGTCTGAAACTTCACCAAGTGAAAGCTCTCCCAAAAGTAGGTGAATGATTAATTTGAGAAAAACTGGCTATCTGCAATACTTTTAGAGATAATTCGCATTTACTCATTTTCAGTAGGTGAGTAATTAGCTATGGGTCTGAAACTTCACCGAGTGAAAGCTCTCCCAAAAGTAGGTGAATGAGTTATTTGAGAAAAACTGGCTATCTGCAATACTTTTAGAGATAATTCGCATTTACTCATTTTCAGTAGGTGAGTAATTAGCTATGGGTCTGAAACTTCACCGAGTGAAAGCTCTCCCAAAAGTAGGTGAATGATTAATTTGAGAAAAACTGGCTATCTGCAATACTTTTAGAGATAATTCGCATTTACTCATTTTCAGTAGGTGAGTAATTAGCTATGGGTCTGAAACTTCACCGAGTGAAAGCTCTCCCAAAAGTAGGTGAATGAGTTATTTGAGAAAAATTGGCTATCTGCAATACTTTTAGAGATAATTCGCATTTACTCATTTTGAGTAGGTGAGTAATTAGCTATGGATCTGAAACTTCACCATGTGAAAGCTCTCCCAAAAGTAGGTGAATGAGTTATTTGAGAAAAATTGGCTATCTGCAATACTTTTAGAGATAATTCGCATTTACTCATTTTGAGTAGGTGAGTAATTAGCTATGGGTCTGAAACTTCACCGAGTGAAAGCTCTCCCAAAAGTAGGTGAATGAGTTATTTGAGAAAAACTGGCTATCTGCAATACTTTTAGAGATAATTCGCATTTACTCATTTTCAGTAGGTGAGTAATTAGCTATGGGTCTGAAACTTCACCGAGTGAAAGCTCTCCCAAAAGTAGGTGAATGATTAATTTGAGAAAAACTGGCTATCTGCAATACTTTTAGAGATAATTCGCATTTACTCATTTTCAGTAGGTGAGTAATTAGCTATGGGTCTGAAACTTCACCGAGTGAAAGCTCTCCCAAAAGTAGGTGAATGAGTTATTTGAGAAAAACTGGCTATCTGCAATACTTTTAGAGATAATTCGCATTTACTCATTTTCAGTAGGTGAGTAATTAGCTATGGGTCTGAAACTTCACCGAGTGAAAGCTCTCCCAAAAGTAGGTGAATGATTAATTTGAGAAAAACTGGCTATCTGCAATACTTTTAGAGATAATTCGCATTTACTCATTTTCAGTAGGTGAGTAATTAGCTATGGGTCTGAAACTTCACCGAGTGAAAGCTCTCCCAAAAGTAGGTGAATGAGTTATTTGAGAAAAACTGGCTATCTGCAATACTTTTAGAGATAATTCGCATTTACTCATTTTGAGTAGGTGAGTAATTAGCTATGGGTCTGAAACTTCACCAAGTGAAAGCTCTCCCAAAAGTAGGTGAATGAGTTATTTGAGAAAAATTGGCTATCTGCAATACTTTTAGAGATAATTCGCATTTACTCATTTTGAGTAGGTGAGTAATTAGCTATGGGTCTGAAACTTCACCATGTGAAAGCTCTCCCAAAAGTAGGTGAATGAGTTATTTGAGAAAAATTGGCTATCTGCAATACTTTTAGAGATAATTCGCATTTACTCATTTTGAGTAGGTGAGTAATTAGCTATGGGTCTGAAACTTCACCAAGTGAAAGCTCTCCCAAAAGTAGGTGAATGAGTTATTTGAGAAAAATTGGCTATCTGCAATACTTTTAGAGATAATTCGCATTTACTCATTTTGAGTAGGTGAGTAATTAGCTATGGGTCTGAAACTTCACCGAGTGAAAGCTCTCCCAAAAGTAGGTGAATGATTAATTTGAGAAAAACTGGCTATCTGCAATACTTTTAGAGATAATTCGCATTTACTCATTTTCAGTAGGTGAGTAATTAGCTATGGGTCTGAAACTTCACCGAGTGAAAGCTCTCCCAAAAGTAGGTGAATGATTAATTTGAGAAAAACTGGCTATCTGCAATACTTTTAGAGATAATTCGCATTTACTCATTTTCAGTAGGTGAGTAATTAGCTATGGGTCTGAAACTTCACCAAGTGAAAGCTCTCCCAAAAGTAGGTGAATGATTAATTTGAGAAAAACTGGCTATCTGCAATACTTTTAGAGATAATTCGCATTTACTCATTTTCAGTAGGTGAGTAATTAGCTATGGGTCTGAAACTTCACCAAGTGAAAGCTCTCCCAAAAGTAGGTGAATGAGTTATTTGAGAAAAATTGGCTATCTGCAATACTTTTAGAGATAATTCGCATTTACTCATTTTGAGTAGGTGAGTAATTAGCTATGGGTCTGAAACTTCACCGAGTGAAAGCTCTCCCAAAAGTAGGTGAATGAGTTATTTGAGAAAAACTGGCTATCTGCAATACTTTTAGAGATAATTCGCATTTACTCATTTTCAGTAGGTGAGTAATTAGCTATGGGTCTGAAACTTCACCAAGTGAAAGCTCTCCCAAAAGTAGGTGAATGAGTTATTTGAGAAAAATTGGCTATCTGCAATACTTTTAGAGATAATTCGCATTTACTCATTTTGAGTAGGTGAGTAATTAGCTATGGATCTGAAACTTCACCATGTGAAAGCTCTCCCAAAAGTAGGTGAATGAGTTATTTGAGAAAAATTGGCTATCTGCAATACTTTTAGAGATAATTCGCATTTACTCATTTTGAGTAGGTGAGTAATTAGCTATGGGTCTGAAACTTCACCGAGTGAAAGCTCTCCCAAAAGTAGGTGAATGATTAATTTGAGAAAAACTGGCTATCTGCAATACTTTTAGAGATAATTCGCATTTACTCATTTTCAGTAGGTGAGTAATTAGCTATGGGTCTGAAACTTCACCGAGTGAAAGCTCTCCCAAAAGTAGGTGAATGATTAATTTGAGAAAAACTGGCTATCTGCAATACTTTTAGAGATAATTCGCATTTACTCATTTTCAGTAGGTGAGTAATTAGCTATGGGTCTGAAACTTCACCAAGTGAAAGCTCTCCCAAAAGTAGGTGAATGATTAATTTGAGAAAAACTGGCTATCTGCAATACTTTTAGAGATAATTCGCATTTACTCATTTTCAGTAGGTGAGTAATTAGCTATGGGTCTGAAACTTCACCAAGTGAAAGCTCTCCCAAAAGTAGGTGAATGAGTTATTTGAGAAAAATTGGCTATCTGCAATACTTTTAGAGATAATTCGCATTTACTCATTTTGAGTAGGTGAGTAATTAGCTATGGGTCTGAAACTTCACCGAGTGAAAGCTCTCCCAAAAGTAGGTGAATGAGTTATTTGAGAAAAACTGGCTATCTGCAATACTTTTAGAGATAATTCGCATTTACTCATTTTCAGTAGGTGAGTAATTAGCTATGGGTCTGAAACTTCACCAAGTGAAAGCTCTCCCAAAAGTAGGTGAATGAGTTATTTGAGAAAAATTGGCTATCTGCAATACTTTTAGAGATAATTCGCATTTACTCATTTTGAGTAGGTGAGTAATTAGCTATGGATCTGAAACTTCACCATGTGAAAGCTCTCCCAAAAGTAGGTGAATGAGTTATTTGAGAAAAATTGGCTATCTGCAATACTTTTAGAGATAATTCGCATTTACTCATTTTGAGTAGGTGAGTAATTAGCTATGGGTCTGAAACTTCACCGAGTGAAAGCTCTCCCAAAAGTAGGTGAATGAGTTATTTGAGAAAAACTGGCTATCTGCAATACTTTTAGAGATAATTCGCATTTACTCATTTTCAGTAGGTGAGTAATTAGCTATGGGTCTGAAACTTCACCGAGTGAAAGCTCTCCCAAAAGTAGGTGAATGATTAATTTGAGAAAAACTGGCTATCTGCAATACTTTTAGAGATAATTCGCATTTACTCATTTTCAGTAGGTGAGTAATTAGCTATGGGTCTGAAACTTCACCGAGTGAAAGCTCTCCCAAAAGTAGGTGAATGAGTTATTTGAGAAAAACTGGCTATCTGCAATACTTTTAGAGATAATTCGCATTTACTCATTTTCAGTAGGTGAGTAATTAGCTATGGGTCTGAAACTTCACCAAGTGAAAGCTCTCCCAAAAGTAGGTGAATGAGTTATTTGAGAAAAATTGGCTATCTGCAATACTTTTAGAGATAATTCGCATTTACTCATTTTGAGTAGGTGAGTAATTAGCTATGGGTCTGAAACTTCACCAAGTGAAAGCTCTCCCAAAAGTAGGTGAATGAGTTATTTGAGAAAAATTGGCTATCTGCAATACTTTTAGAGATAATTCGCATTTACTCATTTTGAGTAGGTGAGTAATTAGCTATGGGTCTGAAACTTCACCATGTGAAAGCTCTCCCAAAAGTAGGTGAATGAGTTATTTGAGAAAAATTGGCTATCTGCAATACTTTTAGAGATAATTCGCATTTACTCATTTTGAGTAGGTGAGTAATTAGCTATGGGTCTGAAACTTCACCAAGTGAAAGCTCTCCCAAAAGTAGGTGAATGAGTTATTTGAGAAAAATTGGCTATCTGCAATACTTTTAGAGATAATTCGCATTTACTCATTTTGAGTAGGTGAGTAATTAGCTATGGGTCTGAAACTTCACCGAGTGAAAGCTCTCCCAAAAGTAGGTGAATGATTAATTTGAGAAAAACTGGCTATCTGCAATACTTTTAGAGATAATTCGCATTTACTCATTTTCAGTAGGTGAGTAATTAGCTATGGGTCTGAAACTTCACCGAGTGAAAGCTCTCCCAAAAGTAGGTGAATGAGTTATTTGAGAAAAACTGGCTATCTGCAATACTTTTAGAGATAATTCGCATTTACTCATTTTGAGTAGGTGAGTAATTAGCTATGGGTCTGAAACTTCACCGAGTGAAAGCTCTCCCAAAAGTAGGTGAATGAGTTATTTGAGAAAAACTGGCTATCTGCAATACTTTTAGAGATAATTCGCATTTACTCATTTTCAGTAGGTGAGTAATTAGCTATGGGTCTGAAACTTCACCGAGTGAAAGCTCTCCCAAAAGTAGGTGAATGAGTTATTTGAGAAAAATTGGCTATCTGCAATACTTTTAGAGATAATTCGCATTTACTCATTTTGAGTAGGTGAGTAATTAGCTATGGGTCTGAAACTTCACCGAGTGAAAGCTCTCCCAAAAGTAGGTGAATGAGTTATTTGAGAAAAATTGGCTATCTGCAATACTTTTAGAGATAATTCGCATTTACTCATTTTGAGTAGGTGAGTAATTAGCTATGGGTCTGAAACTTCACCGAGTGAAAGCTCTCCCAAAAGTAGGTGAATGATTAATTTGAGAAAAACTGGCTATCTGCAATACTTTTAGAGATAATTCGCATTTACTCATTTTCAGTAGGTGAGTAATTAGCTATGGGTCTGAAACTTCACCGAGTGAAAGCTCTCCCAAAAGTAGGTGAATGATTAATTTGAGAAAAACTGGCTATCTGCAATACTTTTAGAGATAATTCGCATTTACTCATTTTCAGTAGGTGAGTAATTAGCTATGGGTCTGAAACTTCACCGAGTGAAAGCTCTCCCAAAAGTAGGTGAATGATTAATTTGAGAAAAACTGGCTATCTGCAATACTTTTAGAGATAATTCGCATTTACTCATTTTCAGTAGGTGAGTAATTAGCTATGGGTCTGAAACTTCACCAAGTGAAAGCTCTCCCAAAAGTAGGTGAATGATTAATTTGAGAAAAACTGGCTATCTGCAATACTTTTAGAGATAATTCGCATTTACTCATTTTCAGTAGGTGAGTAATTAGCTATGGGTCTGAAACTTCACCAAGTGAAAGCTCTCCCAAAAGTAGGTGAATGAGTTATTTGAGAAAAATTGGCTATCTGCAATACTTTTAGAGATAATTCGCATTTACTCATTTTGAGTAGGTGAGTAATTAGCTATGGGTCTGAAACTTCACCGAGTGAAAGCTCTCCCAAAAGTAGGTGAATGAGTTATTTGAGAAAAACTGGCTATCTGCAATACTTTTAGAGATAATTCGCATTTACTCATTTTCAGTAGGTGAGTAATTAGCTATGGGTCTGAAACTTCACCAAGTGAAAGCTCTCCCAAAAGTAGGTGAATGAGTTATTTGAGAAAAATTGGCTATCTGCAATACTTTTAGAGATAATTCGCATTTACTCATTTTGAGTAGGTGAGTAATTAGCTATGGATCTGAAACTTCACCATGTGAAAGCTCTCCCAAAAGTAGGTGAATGAGTTATTTGAGAAAAATTGGCTATCTGCAATACTTTTAGAGATAATTCGCATTTACTCATTTTGAGTAGGTGAGTAATTAGCTATGGGTCTGAAACTTCACCGAGTGAAAGCTCTCCCAAAAGTAGGTGAATGAGTTATTTGAGAAAAACTGGCTATCTGCAATACTTTTAGAGATAATTCGCATTTACTCATTTTCAGTAGGTGAGTAATTAGCTATGGGTCTGAAACTTCACCGAGTGAAAGCTCTCCCAAAAGTAGGTGAATGATTAATTTGAGAAAAACTGGCTATCTGCAATACTTTTAGAGATAATTCGCATTTACTCATTTTCAGTAGGTGAGTAATTAGCTATGGGTCTGAAACTTCACCGAGTGAAAGCTCTCCCAAAAGTAGGTGAATGAGTTATTTGAGAAAAACTGGCTATCTGCAATACTTTTAGAGATAATTCGCATTTACTCATTTTCAGTAGGTGAGTAATTAGCTATGGGTCTGAAACTTCACCAAGTGAAAGCTCTCCCAAAAGTAGGTGAATGAGTTATTTGAGAAAAATTGGCTATCTGCAATACTTTTAGAGATAATTCGCATTTACTTATTTTGAGTAGGTGAGTAATTAGCTATGGGTCTGAAACTTCACCAAGTGAAAGCTCTCCCAAAAGTAGGTGAATGAGTTATTTGAGAAAAATTGGCTATCTGCAATACTTTTAGAGATAATTCGCATTTACTCATTTTGAGTAGGTGAGTAATTAGCTATGGGTCTGAAACTTCACCATGTGAAAGCTCTCCCAAAAGTAGGTGAATGAGTTATTTGAGAAAAATTGGCTATCTGCAATACTTTTAGAGATAATTCGCATTTACTCATTTTGAGTAGGTGAGTAATTAGCTATGGGTCTGAAACTTCACCAAGTGAAAGCTCTCCCAAAAGTAGGTGAATGAGTTATTTGAGAAAAATTGGCTATCTGCAATACTTTTAGAGATAATTCGCATTTACTCATTTTGAGTAGGTGAGTAATTAGCTATGGGTCTGAAACTTCACCGAGTGAAAGCTCTCCCAAAAGTAGGTGAATGAGTTATTTGAGAAAAACTGGCTATCTGCAATACTTTTAGAGATAATTCGCATTTACTCATTTTCAGTAGGTGAGTAATTAGCTATGGGTCTGAAACTTCACCGAGTGAAAGCTCTCCCAAAAGTAGGTGAATGATTAATTTGAGAAAAACTGGCTATCTGCAATACTTTTAGAGATAATTCGCATTTACTCATTTTCAGTAGGTGAGTAATTAGCTATGGGTCTGAAACTTCACCGAGTGAAAGCTCTCCCAAAAGTAGGTGAATGAGTTATTTGAGAAAAACTGGCTATCTGCAATACTTTTAGAGATAATTCGCATTTACTCATTTTGAGTAGGTGAGTAATTAGCTATGGGTCTGAAACTTCACCAAGTGAAAGCTCTCCCAAAAGTAGGTGAATGAGTTATTTGAGAAAAATTGGCTATCTGCAATACTTTTAGAGATAATTCGCATTTACTCATTTTGAGTAGGTGAGTAATTAGCTATGGGTCTGAAACTTCACCAAGTGAAAGCTCTCCCAAAAGTAGGTGAATGAGTTATTTGAGAAAAATTGGCTATCTGCAATACTTTTAGAGATAATTCGCATTTACTCATTTTGAGTAGGTGAGTAATTAGCTATGGGTCTGAAACTTCACCATGTGAAAGCTCTCCCAAAAGTAGGTGAATGAGTTATTTGAGAAAAATTGGCTATCTGCAATACTTTTAGAGATAATTCGCATTTACTCATTTTGAGTAGGTGAGTAATTAGCTATGGGTCTGAAACTTCACCGAGTGAAAGCTCTCCCCAAAGTAGGTGAATGAGTTATTTGAGAAAAACTGGCTATCTGCAATACTTTTAGAGATAATTCGCATTTACTCATTTTCAGTAGGTGAGTAATTAGCTATGGGTCTGAAACTTCACCGAGTGAAAGCTCTCCCAAAAGTAGGTGAATGAGTTATTTGAGAAAAATTGGCTATCTGCAATACTTTTAGAGATAATTCGCATTTACTCATTTTGAGTAGGTGAGTAATTAGCTATGGGTCTGAAACTTCACCAAGTGAAAGCTCTCCCAAAAGTAGGTGAATGAGTTATTTGAGAAAAATTGGCTATCTGCAATACTTTTAGAGATAATTCGCATTTACTCATTTTGAGTAGGTGAGTAATTAGCTATGGGTCTGAAACTTCACCGAGTGAAAGCTCTCCCAAAAGTAGGTGAATGAGTTATTTGAGAAAAACTGGCTATCTGCAATACTTTTAGAGATAATTCGCATTTACTCATTTTCAGTAGGTGAGTAATTAGCTATGGGTCTGAAACTTCACCGAGTGAAAGCTCTCCCAAAAGTAGGTGAATGATTAATTTGAGAAAAACTGGCTATCTGCAATACTTTTAGAGATAATTCGCATTTACTCATTTTCAGTAGGTGAGTAATTAGCTATGGGTCTGAAACTTCACCGAGTGAAAGCTCTCCCAAAAGTAGGTGAATGAGTTATTTGAGAAAAACTGGCTATCTGCAATACTTTTAGAGATAATTCGCATTTACTCATTTTCAGTAGGTGAGTAATTAGCTATGGGTCTGAAACTTCACCAAGTGAAAGCTCTCCCAAAAGTAGGTGAATGAGTTATTTGAGAAAAATTGGCTATCTGCAATACTTTTAGAGATAATTCGCATTTACTCATTTTGAGTAGGTGAGTAATTAGCTATGGGTCTGAAACTTCACCAAGTGAAAGCTCTCCCAAAAGTAGGTGAATGAGTTATTTGAGAAAAATTGGCTATCTGCAATACTTTTAGAGATAATTCGCATTTACTCATTTTGAGTAGGTGAGTAATTAGCTATGGGTCTGAAACTTCACCATGTGAAAGCTCTCCCAAAAGTAGGTGAATGAGTTATTTGAGAAAAATTGGCTATCTGCAATACTTTTAGAGATAATTCGCATTTACTCATTTTGAGTAGGTGAGTAATTAGCTATGGGTCTGAAACTTCACCGAGTGAAAGCTCTCCCAAAAGTAGGTGAATGAGTTATTTGAGAAAAACTGGCTATCTGCAATACTTTTAGAGATAATTCGCATTTACTCATTTTCAGTAGGTGAGTAATTAGCTATGGGTCTGAAACTTCACCGAGTGAAAGCTCTCCCAAAAGTAGGTGAATGAGTTATTTGAGAAAAATTGGCTATCTGCAATACTTTTAGAGATAATTCGCATTTACTCATTTTGAGTAGGTGAGTAATTAGCTATGGGTCTGAAACTTCACCGAGTGAAAGCTCTCCCAAAAGTAGGTGAATGATTAATTTGAGAAAAACTGGCTATCTGCAATACTTTTAGAGATAATTCGCATTTACTCATTTTCAGTAGGTGAGTAATTAGCTATGGGTCTGAAACTTCACCGAGTGAAAGCTCTCCCAAAAGTAGGTGAATGATTAATTTGAGAAAAACTGGCTATCTGCAATACTTTTAGAGATAATTCGCATTTACTCATTTTCAGTAGGTGAGTAATTAGCTATGGGTCTGAAACTTCACCAAGTGAAAGCTCTCCCAAAAGTAGGTGAATGATTAATTTGAGAAAAACTGGCTATCTGCAATACTTTTAGAGATAATTCGCATTTACTCATTTTGAGTAGGTGAGTAATTAGCTATGGGTCTGAAACTTCACCAAGTGAAAGCTCTCCCAAAAGTAGGTGAATGAGTTATTTGAGAAAAATTGGCTATCTGCAATACGTTTAGAGATAATTCGCATTTACTCATTTTGAGTAGGTGAGTAATTAGCTATGGGTCTGAAACTTCACCGAGTGAAAGCTCTCCCAAAAGTAGGTGAATGAGTTATTTGAGAAAAACTGGCTATCTGCAATACTTTTAGAGATAATTCGCATTTACTCATTTTCAGTAGGTGAGTAATTAGCTATGGGTCTGAAACTTCACCAAGTGAAAGCTCTCCCAAAAGTAGGTGAATGAGTTATTTGAGAAAAATTGGCTATCTGCAATACTTTTAGAGATAATTCGCATTTACTCATTTTGAGTAGGTGAGTAATTAGCTATGGGTCTGAAACTTCACCAAGTGAAAGCTCTCCCAAAAGTAGGTGAATGAGTTATTTGAGAAAAATTGGCTATCTGCAATACTTTTAGAGATAATTCGCATTTACTCATTTTGAGTAGGTGAGTAATTAGCTATGGGTCTGAAACTTCACCATGTGAAAGCTCTCCCAAAAGTAGGTGAATGAGTTATTTGAGAAAAATTGGCTATCTGCAATACTTTTAGAGATAATTCGCATTTACTCATTTTGAGTAGGTGAGTAATTAGCTATGGGTCTGAAACTTCACCGAGTGAAAGCTCTCCCAAAAGTAGGTGAATGAGTTATTTGAGAAAAACTGGCTATCTGCAATACTTTTAGAGATAATTCGCATTTACTCATTTTCAGTAGGTGAGTAATTAGCTATGGGTCTGAAACTTCACCGAGTGAAAGCTCTCCCAAAAGTAGGTGAATGATTAATTTGAGAAAAACTGGCTATCTGCAATACTTTTAGAGATAATTCGCATTTACTCATTTTCAGTAGGTGAGTAATTAGCTATGGGTCTGAAACTTCACCAAGTGAAAGCTCTCCCAAAAGTAGGTGAATGAGTTATTTGAGAAAAACTGGCTATCTGCAATACTTTTAGAGATAATTCGCATTTACTCATTTTCAGTAGGTGAGTAATTAGCTATGGGTCTGAAACTTCACCAAGTGAAAGCTCTCCCAAAAGTAGGTGAATGAGTTATTTGAGAAAAATTGGCTATCTGCAATACTTTTAGAGATAATTCGCATTTACTCATTTTGAGTAGGTGAGTAATTAGCTATGGGTCTGAAACTTCACCATGTGAAAGCTCTCCCAAAAGTAGGTGAATGAGTTATTTGAGAAAAATTGGCTATCTGCAATACTTTTAGAGATAATTCGCATTTACTCATTTTGAGTAGGTGAGTAATTAGCTATGGGTCTGAAACTTCACCGAGTGAAAGCTCTCCCAAAAGTAGGTGAATGAGTTATTTGAGAAAAACTGGCTATCTGCAATACTTTTAGAGATAATTCGCATTTACTCATTTTCAGTAGGTGAGTAATTAGCTATGGGTCTGAAACTTCACCGAGTGAAAGCTCTCCCAAAAGTAGGTGAATGATTAATTTGAGAAAAACTGGCTATCTGCAATACTTTTAGAGATAATTCGCATTTACTCATTTTCAGTAGGTGAGTAATTAGCTATGGGTCTGAAACTTCACCAAGTGAAAGCTCTCCCAAAAGTAGGTGAATGATTAATTTGAGAAAAACTGGCTATCTGCAATACTTTTAGAGATAATTCGCATTTACTCATTTTGAGTAGGTGAGTAATTAGCTATGGGTCTGAAACTTCACCAAGTGAAAGCTCTGCCAAAAGTAGGTGAATGAGTTATTTGAGAAAAATTGGCTATCTGCAATACTTTTAGAGATAATTCGCATTTACTCATTTTGAGTAGGTGAGTAATTAGCTATGGGTCTGAAACTTCACCGAGTGAAAGCTCTCCCAAAAGTAGGTGAATGAGTTATTTGAGAAAAACTGGCTATCTGCAATACTTTTAGAGATAATTCGCATTTACTCATTTTCAGTAGGTGAGTAATTAGCTATGGGTCTGAAACTTCACCAAGTGAAAGCTCTCCCAAAAGTAGGTGAATGAGTTATTTGAGAAAAATTGGCTATCTGCAATACTTTTAGAGATAATTCGCATTTACTCATTTTGAGTAGGTGAGTAATTAGCTATGGGTCTGAAACTTCACCAAGTGAAAGCTCTCCCAAAAGTAGGTGAATGAGTTATTTGAGAAAAATTGGCTATCTGCAAAACTTTTAGAGATAATTCGCATTTACTCATTTTGAGTAGGTGAGTAATTAGCTATGGGTCTGAAACTTCACCATGTGAAAGCTCTCCCAAAAGTAGGTGAATGAGTTATTTGAGAAAAAGTGGCTATCTGCAATACTTTTAGAGATAATTCGCATTTACTCATTTTGAGTAGGTGAGTAATTAGCTATGGGTCTGAAACTTCACCGAGTGAAAGCTCTCCCAAAAGTAGGTGAATGAGTTATTTGAGAAAAACTGGCTATCTGCAATACTTTTAGAGATAATTCGCATTTACTCATTTTCAGTAGGTGAGTAATTAGCTATGGGTCTGAAACTTCACCGAGTGAAAGCTCTCCCAAAAGTAGGTGAATGATTAATTTGAGAAAAACTGGCTATCTGCAATACTTTTAGAGATAATTCGCATTTACTCATTTTCAGTAGGTGAGTAATTAGCTATGGGTCTGAAACTTCACCAAGTGAAAGCTCTCCCAAAAGTAGGTGAATGATTAATTTGAGAAAAACTGGCTATCTGCAATACTTTTAGAGATAATTCGCATTTACTCATTTTGAGTAGGTGAGTAATTAGCTATGGGTCTGAAACTTCACCAAGTGAAAGCTCTGCCAAAAGTAGGTGAATGAGTTATTTGAGAAAAATTGGCTATCTGCAATACTTTTAGAGATAATTCGCATTTACTCATTTTGAGTAGGTGAGTAATTAGCTATGGGTCTGAAACTTCACCGAGTGAAAGCTCTCCCAAAAGTAGGTGAATGAGTTATTTGAGAAAAACTGGCTATCTGCAATACTTTTAGAGATAATTCGCATTTACTCATTTTCAGTAGGTGAGTAATTAGCTATGGGTCTGAAACTTCACCAAGTGAAAGCTCTCCCAAAAGTAGGTGAATGAGTTATTTGAGAAAAACTGGCTATCTGCAATACTTTTAGAGATAATTCGCATTTACTCATTTTCAGTAGGTGAGTAATTAGCTATGGGTCTGAAACTTCACCGAGTGAAAGCTCTCCCAAAAGTAGGTGAATGATTAATTTGAGAAAAACTGGCTATCTGCAATACTTTTAGAGATAATTCGCATTTACTCATTTTCAGTAGGTGAGTAATTAGCTATGGGTCTGAAACTTCACCAAGTGAAAGCTCTCCCAAAAGTAGGTGAATGAGTTATTTGAGAAAAATTGGCTATCTGCAATACTTTTAGAGATAATTCGCATTTACTCATTTTGAGTAGGTGAGTAATTAGCTATGGGTCTGAAACTTCACCAAGTGAAAGCTCTCCCAAAAGTAGGTGAATGAGTTATTTGAGAAAAATTGGCTATCTGCAATACTTTTAGAGATAATTCGCATTTACTCATTTTGAGTAGGTGAGTAATTAGCTATGGGTCTGAAACTTCACCATGTGAAAGCTCTCCCAAAAGTAGGTGAATGAGTTATTTGAGAAAAATTGGCTATCTGCAATACTTTTAGAGATAATTCGCATTTACTCATTTTGAGTAGGTGAGTAATTAGCTATGGGTCTGAAACTTCACCGAGTGAAAGCTCTCCCAAAAGTAGGTGAATGAGTTATTTGAGAAAAACTGGCTATCTGCAATACTTTTAGAGATAATTCGCATTTACTCATTTTCAGTAGGTGAGTAATTAGCTATGGGTCTGAAACTTCACCAAGTGAAAGCTCTCCCAAAAGTAGGTGAATGATTAATTTGAGAAAAACTGGCTATCTGCAATACTTTTAGAGATAATTCGCATTTACTCATTTTGAGTAGGTGAGTAATTAGCTATGGGTCTGAAACTTCACCAAGTGAAAGCTCTGCCAAAAGTAGGTGAATGAGTTATTTGAGAAAAATTGGCTATCTGCAATACTTTTAGAGATAATTCGCATTTACTCATTTTGAGTAGGTGAGTAATTAGCTATGGGTCTGAAACTTCACCGAGTGAAAGCTCTCCCAAAAGTAGGTGAATGAGTTATTTGAGAAAAACTGGCTATCTGCAATACTTTTAGAGATAATTCGCATTTACTCATTTTCAGTAGGTGAGTAATTAGCTATGGGTCTGAAACTTCACCAAGTGAAAGCTCTCCCAAAAGTAGGTGAATGAGTTATTTGAGAAAAATTGGCTATCTGCAATACTTTTAGAGATAATTCGCATTTACTCATTTTGAGTAGGTGAGTAATTAGCTATGGGTCTGAAACTTCACCAAGTGAAAGCTCTCCCAAAAGTAGGTGAATGAGTTATTTGAGAAAAATTGGCTATCTGCAATACTTTTAGAGATAATTCGCATTTACTCATTTTGAGTAGGTGAGTAATTAGCTATGGGTCTGAAACTTCACCGAGTGAAAGCTCTCCCAAAAGTAGGTGAATGATTAATTTGAGAAAAACTGGCTATCTGCAATACTTTTAGAGATAATTCGCATTTACTCATTTTCAGTAGGTGAGTAATTAGCTATGGGTCTGAAACTTCACCAAGTGAAAGCTCTCCCAAAAGTAGGTGAATGAGTTATTTGAGAAAAACTGGCTATCTGCAATACTTTTAGAGATAATTCGCATTTACTCATTTTCAGTAGGTGAGTAATTAGCTATGGGTCTGAAACTTCACCAAGTGAAAGCTCTCCCAAAAGTAGGTGAATGAGTTATTTGAGAAAAATTGGCTATCTGCAATACTTTTAGAGATAATTCGCATTTACTCATTTTGAGTAGGTGAGTAATTAGCTATGGGTCTGAAACTTCACCAAGTGAAAGCTCTCCCAAAAGTAGGTGAATGAGTTATTTGAGAAAAATTGGCTATCTGCAATACTTTTAGAGATAATTCGCATTTACTCATTTTGAGTAGGTGAGTAATTAGCTATGGGTCTGAAACTTCACCATGTGAAAGCTCTCCCAAAAGTAGGTGAATGAGTTATTTGAGAAAAATTGGCTATCTGCAATACTTTTAGAGATAATTCGCATTTACTCATTTTGAGTAGGTGAGTAATTAGCTATGGGTCTGAAACTTCACCGAGTGAAAGCTCTCCCAAAAGTAGGTGAATGAGTTATTTGAGAAAAACTGGCTATCTGCAATACTTTTAGAGATAATTCGCATTTACTCATTTTCAGTAGGTGAGTAATTAGCTATGGGTCTGAAACTTCACCAAGTGAAAGCTCTCCCAAAAGTAGGTGAATGATTAATTTGAGAAAAACTGGCTATCTGCAATACTTTTAGAGATAATTCGCATTTACTCATTTTGAGTAGGTGAGTAATTAGCTATGGGTCTGAAACTTCACCAAGTGAAAGCTCTGCCAAAAGTAGGTGAATGAGTTATTTGAGAAAAATTGGCTATCTGCAATACTTTTAGAGATAATTCGCATTTACTCATTTTGAGTAGGTGAGTAATTAGCTATGGGTCTGAAACTTCACCGAGTGAAAGCTCTCCCAAAAGTAGGTGAATGAGTTATTTGAGAAAAACTGGCTATCTGCAATACTTTTAGAGATAATTCGCATTTACTCATTTTCAGTAGGTGAGTAATTAGCTATGGGTCTGAAACTTCACCAAGTGAAAGCTCTCCCAAAAGTAGGTGAATGAGTTATTTGAGAAAAATTGGCTATCTGCAATACTTTTAGAGATAATTCGCATTTACTCATTTTGAGTAGGTGAGTAATTAGCTATGGGTCTGAAACTTCACCAAGTGAAAGCTCTCCCAAAAGTAGGTGAATGAGTTATTTGAGAAAAATTGGCTATCTGCAATACTTTTAGAGATAATTCGCATTTACTCATTTTGAGTAGGTGAGTAATTAGCTATGGGTCTGAAACTTCACCATGTGAAAGCTCTCCCAAAAGTAGGTGAATGAGTTATTTGAGAAAAAGTGGCTATCTGCAATACTTTTAGAGATAATTCGCATTTACTCATTTTGAGTAGGTGAGTAATTAGCTATGGGTCTGAAACTTCACCGAGTGAAAGCTCTCCCAAAAGTAGGTGAATGAGTTATTTGAGAAAAACTGGCTATCTGCAATACTTTTAGAGATAATTCGCATTTACTCATTTTCAGTAGGTGAGTAATTAGCTATGGGTCTGAAACTTCACCGAGTGAAAGCTCTCCCAAAAGTAGGTGAATGATTAATTTGAGAAAAACTGGCTATCTGCAATACTTTTAGAGATAATTCGCATTTACTCATTTTCAGTAGGTGAGTAATTAGCTATGGGTCTGAAACTTCACCAAGTGAAAGCTCTCCCAAAAGTAGGTGAATGATTAATTTGAGAAAAACTGGCTATCTGCAATACTTTTAGAGATAATTCGCATTTACTCATTTTGAGTAGGTGAGTAATTAGCTATGGGTCTGAAACTTCACCAAGTGAAAGCTCTGCCAAAAGTAGGTGAATGAGTTATTTGAGAAAAATTGGCTATCTGCAATACTTTTAGAGATAATTCGCATTTACTCATTTTGAGTAGGTGAGTAATTAGCTATGGGTCTGAAACTTCACCGAGTGAAAGCTCTCCCAAAAGTAGGTGAATGAGTTATTTGAGAAAAACTGGCTATCTGCAATACTTTT
Organism: Sabellastarte sp. h YS-2021; assembly: GCA_964017235.1. Lineage (NCBI taxonomy): Eukaryota > Metazoa > Annelida > Polychaeta > Sabellida > Sabellidae > Sabellastarte > Sabellastarte sp. h YS-2021. Next base: position 148,866,556 of record OZ024931.1, read on the forward strand.
AGAGATAATTCGCATTTACTCATTTTCAGTAGGTGAGTAATTAGCTATGGGTCTGAAACTTCACCAAGTGAAAGCTCTCCCAAAAGTAGGTGAATGAGTTATTTGAGAAAAACTGGCTATCTGCAATACTTTTAGAGATAATTCGCATTTACTCATTTTCAGTAGGTGAGTAATTAGCTATGGGTCTGAAACTTCACCGAGTGAAAGCTCTCCCAAAAGTAGGTGAATGATTAATTTGAGAAAAACTGGCTATCTGCAATACTTTTAGAGATAATTCGCATTTACTCATTTTCAGTAGGTGAGTAATTAGCTATGGGTCTGAAACTTCACCAAGTGAAAGCTCTCCCAAAAGTAGGTGAATGAGTTATTTGAGAAAAACTGGCTATCTGCAATACTTTTAGAGATAATTCGCATTTTCTCATTTTCAGTAGGTGAGTAATTAGCTATGGGTCTGAAACTTCACCAAGTGAAAGCTCTCCCAAAAGTAGGTGAATGAGTTATTTGAGAAAAATTGGCTATCTGCAATACTTTTAGAGATAATTCGCATTTACTCATTTTGAGTAGGTGAGTAATTAGCTATGGGTCTGAAACTTCACCAAGTGAAAGCTCTCCCAAAAGTAGGTGAATGAGTTATTTGAGAAAAATTGGCTATCTGCAATACTTTTAGAGATAATTTGCATTTACTCATTTTGAGTAGGTGAGTAATTAGCTATGGGTCTGAAACTTCACCAAGTGAAAGCTCTGCCAAAAGTAGGTGAATGAGTTATTTGAGAAAAATTGGCTATCTGCAATACTTTTAGAAATAATTCGCATTTACTCATTTTGAGTAGGTGAGTAATTAGCTATGGGTCTGAAACTTCACCAAGTGAAAGCTCTCCCAAAAGTAGGTGAATGAGTTATTTGAGAAAAATTGGCTATCTGCAATACTTTTAGAGATAATTCGCATTTACTCATTTTGAGTAGGTGAGTAATTAGCTATGGGTCTGAAACTTCACCAAGTGAAAGCTCTCCCAAAAGTAGGTGAATGAGTTATTTGAGAAAAATTGGCTATCTGCAATACTTTTAGAGATAATTTGCATTTACTCATTTTGAGTAGGTGAGTAATTAGCTATGGGTCTGAAACTTCACCATGTGAAAGCTCTCCCAAAAGTAGGTCAATGAGTTATTTGAGAAAAATTGGCTATCTGCAATACTTTTAGAGATAATTCGCATTTACTCATTTTGAGTAGGTGAGTAATTAGCTATGGGTCTGAAACTTCACCGAGTGAAAGCTCTCCCAAAAGTAGGTGAATGAGTTATTTGAGAAAAATTGGCTATCTGCAATACTTTTAGAGATAATTCGCATTTACTCATTTTGAGTAGGTGAGTAATTAGCTATGGGTCTGAAACTTCACCAAGTGAAAGCTCTCCCAAAAGTAGGTGAATGAGTTATTTGAGAAAAATTGGCTATCTGCAATACTTTTAGAGATAATTCGCATTTACTCATTTTGAGTAGGTGAGTAATTAGCTATGGGTCTGAAACTTCACCAAGTGAAAGCTCTCCCAAAAGTAGATGAATGAGTTATTTGAGAAAAATTGGCTATCTGCAATACTTTTAGAGATAATTCGCATTTACTCATTTTGAGTAGGTGAGTAATTAGCTATGGGTCTGAAACTTCACCATGTGAAAGCTCTCCAAAAGTAGGTGAATGAGTTATTTGAGAAAAATTGGCTATCTGCAATACTTTTAGAGATAATTCGCATTTACTCATTTTCAGTAGGTGAGTAATTAGCTATGGGTCTGAAACTTCACCAAGTGAAAGCTCTGCCAAAAGTAGGTGAATGAGTTATTTGAGAAAAATTGGCTATCTGCAATACTTTTAGAGATAATTCGCATTTACTCATTTTGAGTAGGTGAGTAATTAGCTATGGGTCTGAAACTTCACCAAGTGAAAGCTCTCCCAAAAGTAGGTGAATGAGTTATTTGAGAAAAATTGGCTATCTGCAATACTTTTAGAGATAATTCGCATTTACTCATTTTGAGTAGGTGAGTAATTAGCTATGGGTCTGAAACTTCACCAAGTGAAGCTCTGCCAAAAGTAGGTGAATGAGTTATTTGAGAAAAATTGGCTATCTGCAATACTTTTAGAGATAATTCGCATTTACTCATTTTGAGTAGGTGAGTAATTAGCTATGGGTCTGAAACTTCACCAAGTGAAAGCTCTCCCAAAAGTAGGTGAATGAGTTATTTGAGAAAAATTGGCTATCTGCAATACTTTTAGAGATAATTCGCATTTACTCATTTTGAGTAGGTGAGTAATTAGCTATGGGTCTGAAACTTCACCATGTGAAAGCTCTCCCAAAAGTAGGTGAATGAGTTATTTGAGAAAAACTGGCTATCTGCAATACTTTTAGAGATAATTCGCATTTACTCATTTTGAGTAGGTGAGTAATTAGCTATGGGTCTGAAACTTCACCGAGTGAAAGCTCTCCCAAAAGTAGGTGAATGAGTTATTTGAGAAAAACTGGCTATCTGCAATACTTTTAGAGATAATTCGCATTTACTCATTTTCAGTAGGTGAGTAATTAGCTATGGGTCTGAAACTTCACCGAGTGAAAGCTCTCCCAAAAGTAGGTGAATGATTAATTTGAGAAAAACTGGCTATCTGCAATACTTTTAGAGATAATTCGCATTTACTCATTTTGAGTAGGTGAGTAATTAGCTATGGGTCTGAAACTTCGCCAAGTGAAAGCTCTCCCAAAAGTAGGTGAATGAGTTATTTGAGAAAAATTGGCTATCTGCAATACTTTTAGAGATAATTCGCATTTACTCATTTTGAGTAGGTGAGTAATTAGCTATGGGTCTGAAACTTCACCATGTGAAAGCTCTCCCAAAAGTAGGTGAATGAGTTATTTGAGAAAAATTGGCTATCTGCAATACTTTTAGAGATAATTCGCATTTACTCATTTTGAGTAGGTGAGTAATTAGCTATGGGTCTGAAACTTCACCAAGTGAAAGCTCTGCCAAAAGTAGGTGAATGAGTTATTTGAGAAAAATTGGCTATCTGCAATACTTTTAGAGATAATTCGCATTTACTCATTTTGAGTAGGTGAGTAATTAGCTATGGGTCTGAAACTTCACCAAGTGAAAGCTCTCCCAAAAGTAGGTGAATGAGTTATTTGAGAAAAATTGGCTATCTGCAATACTTTTAGAGATAATTCGCATTTACTCATTTTGAGTAGGTGAGTAATTAGCTATGGGTCTGAAACTTCACCAAGTGAAAGCTCTCCCAAAAGTAGGTGAATGAGTTATTTGAGAAAAATTGGCTATCTGCAATACTTTTAGAGATAATTCGCATTTACTCATTTTGAGTAGGTGAGTAATTAGCTATGGGTCTGAAACTTCACCATGTGAAAGCTCTTTGGGATAGCTGCTCTGCAGAGATACCCTGAAGATAAAAAATTTCGTCAAAATCGCTCTATGTAGCACGGTTTTCGAAATATTAGCATTTTTGTGTTTTGCAATTTTTGAGCAAAAATTCGAAAATTCAAAATGGCCGCCATTTTTGGCAAGATAAAATTTTTTTGAAAATTGGCATGGCTACTCTGCAGAGATACCCAGTGGGTCAAAAATTTCGTCGAAATCGCTCTAACTAGCACGATTTTTGAGATATAAGCATTTTTGTGTTTTGCAATTTTGCGAAAAATTCGAAAATTCAAAATGGCCGCCATTTTTTGCGAGAAATTTTTTGTTTGAAAATTGGCATGGCTACTCTGCAGAGTTACCCTGCGGGTCAAAAATATCGTCGAAATCGCTCTATCTAGCAGGGTTTTTGAGATATAAGCATTTTTATGTTTTGCAATTTTTGCGAAAAATTCTAAAATTCAAAATGGCCGCCATTTTTGGCGAGACAAAAATTTTTTTGAAAATTGGCATGGCTACTCTGCAGATATACCCTGTGGGTCAAAAATTTCGTCGAAATCGCTCTATCTAGCAGGGTTTTTGAGATATAAGCATTTTTATGTTTTGCAATTTTTGCGAAAATTTCGAAAATTCAAAATGGCCGCCATTTTGGGCGAGACAAAAATTTTTTGAAAATTGGGAAAACTACTCCGCAGAGATACCCTGTGGGTCAAAAATTTCGTCGAAATCGCTCTATCTAGCACGGTTTTCGAGATATAAGCATTTTTGTGTTTTCCTTATTTGGAAAATTCGTAATGATTAATTAATCATTAATTACTCGGCCATTTCTTGACCAATCAATGCCAAAATCTAATGATTTCCAGATTTTAATAGAATGAATGTATTTGCCAAGTTTCAGGTGAATTGATAAAATTCCTTTCAAGTTATCATCCGGACAAGCTTCCCCATCGAAAAAAGACATTTTTGGTCATGTGACCTCTCTGATTGGTTGAAATGTCACTGCAGCATATTCAAAAAAATTCCCCAAGGCTACTGCCTAAACCTGCCAAATTTGAAAAGAATCCGCCTAACGGTTACAGAGTTATAAGGAAAACAAAATGCGGAGCCGGCGGAGCCGGAAGCTCTCCCATACACAAACAAGCGTCCCTTGCGGGACACTTAATAAGCACCGTTATCAAAGGATGCTAAATTATGCATAAAGACCTGATTGCAGTGATGTGATTGGTAATATTGGCCAGGGACAAACCTGATTGCACCAGATATTCCATAAATGCATAGTAGACACCTGGGAAGGGGCAGCCCCAAGGCAAGCCAGATTGGAAGGACGGAAGCCATATCATAATCTTTGCCTAGCTGGTCAACTGGGTCAATGAATGAGAAATAACGGCACTTCACAGATATACAGACAACATATTAAAGTTCAAGGTCACACTATGATTTCACACACCAACACCCATGAGCTAATCTTCATACCAAGTATCAACTTTCACTTATCAACTTCTTACACCTTTCAGTTTCCAAGATATAGCCCATATAGCCCTGTTAAAGGTTGAAGCCGCTATGGCAAGGTCAAATAAAGGTCACACTCATGTTGCACACCCACAACCTACAACCAATGTCCCTATTAAGGACAAGATTTTCAAACTCAAGGTCACTACGGTAAGGTCAAATCAAGGTCACACCATGACATTGGATGACTTATGGTTTCTGAGATACAGCCTGGACTTCTTCTCGGGGTATGGCAACACTTCCCAGTTTACTGAGAGCTGCCATTTCTGTGTACGGTCACAGCATTTCAGTGTGGATGCACACCTAGAATTCTCTCAAACTGGGTGATTTCATGCTTTTACAGGGTAGAGGAACATCAAAATGTGCGATTTTACAGGGTGGAGGAACATGTGGATAAGGTGGTGTTTGAATAAAATGTAACCTGTCAAAGCATTTTAGTGTGGATATGTACCTGGAATACTCTAAAAATGGGTGATTTCATGCTTTTACAGGGTGGAGGAACGTCAAAATGTGTGATTTTACAGGGTGGAGAAACATGTGGATTAGGTGGTGTTTGAATAAAATGTGTCATGTCACAGCACTTCAGTGGGGATGTGTACCTGGAATACTCTCAAACTGGGTGATTTCATGCTTTTACAGGGTGGAGGAACATCAAAACATGTGATTTTACAGGGTGGAGGTACACGTGGATTTGCTGGTGTTTGAATAAAATGTGTCATGTCAAATCATTTATTGTGGATATGAACCTAGAATACGCTGAAACTTGGTGATTTCATACTTTTACAGGGTGGAGGAACATCAAAGTGTGTGATTTTACAGGGTGGAGGAACAGGGGGATGAGGTGGTGTTTGAATAAAAGGTGTCATATCAAATCATTTTTGTGTGGATGTGTACCTGGAATACACTCAAACTGGGGAATTTCATGCTTTTTACAGGGAGGAGGAACATCAAAACATGTGATTTTACAGGGTGGAGGTACATGTGGATTAGGTGGTGTTTGAATAAAATGTCTCATGTCAAATCATTTTAGTGTGGATGTGAACCTAGAATACGCTCAAACTTGGTGATTTCATGCTTTTATAGGGTGGAGGAACGTCAAAATGTGCGATTTTACAGGGTGGAGGAACATGTGGATGAGGTGGTGTTTGAATAAAATGTGTCATGTCAAATCATTTTAGTGTGGATGTGAACCTAGAATACTCTCAAACTGGGTGATTTCATGCTTTTACAGGGTGGAGGAACATCAAAAGATGTGATTTTACAGGGTGGAGGAACAGGTGGATGAGGCGATGTTTGAATAAAAGGTGTCCTATCAAATCATTTTTGTGTGGATGTGAACCTAGAATACGCTCAAACTTGGTGATTTCATGCTTTTACAGGGTGGTGGAACATCAAAGTGTGTGATTTTACAGGGTGGAGGAACATGTGGATTAGGTGGTGTTTGAGTAAAATGTGTCATGTCAAATCATTTTATTGTGGATGTGAACCTAGAATACGCTCAAACTTGGTGATTTTATGCTTTTACAGGGTGGAGGAACGTCAAAATGTGCGATTTTACAGGGTGGAGGAACATGTGGATGAGGTGGTGTTTGAATAAAATGTGTCATGTCACAGCACTTCAGTGGGGATGTGTACCTGGAATACTCTCAAACTGGGTGATTTCATGCTTTTACAGGGTGGAGGAACGTCAAAACGTGTGCTTTTACAGGGTGGAGGTACACGTGGATTTGCTGGTGTTTGAATAAAATGTGTCATGTCAAATCATTTTATTGTGGATGTGAACCTAGAATACGCTGAAACTTGGTGATTTCATACTTTTACAGGGTGGAGGAACATCAAAGTGTGTGATTTTACAGGGTGGAGGAACATGTGGATGAGGTGGTGTTTGAATAAAATGTGTCATGTCAAATCATTTTAGTGTGGATGTGAACCTAGAATACTCTCAAACTGGGTGATTTCATGCTTTTACAGGGTGGAGGAACATCAAAAGATGTGATTTTACAGGGTGGAGGAACAGGTGGATGAGGCGATGTTTGAATAAAAGGTGTCCTATCAAATCATTTTTGTGTGGATGTGAACCTAGAATACGCTCAAACTTGGTGATTTCATGCTTTTACAGGGTGGTGGAACATCAAAGTGTGTGATTTTACAGGGTGGAGAAACATGTGGATTAGGTGGTGTTTGAATAAAATGTCTCATGTCAAATCATTTTATTGTGGATGTGAACCTAGAATACGCTCAAACTTGGTGATTTCATGCTTTTACAGGGTGGAGGAACGTCAAAATGTGCGATTTTACAGGGTGGAGGAACATGTGGATTAGGTGGTATTTGAATAAAATGTGTCATGTCAAATCATTTTAGTGTGGATGTGAACCTAGAATACTCTCAAACTGGGTGATTTCATGCTTTTACAGGGTGGAGGAACATCAAAACATGTGATTTTACAGGGTGGAGGAACAGGTGGATGAGGCGATGTTTGAATAAAAGGTGTCCTATCAAATCATTTTTGTGTGGATGTGAACCTAGAATACGCTCAAACTTGGTGATTTCATGCTTTTACAGGGTGGAGGAACATCAAAGTGTGTGATTTTATAGGGTGGAGGTACATGTGGATTAGGTGGTGTTTGAATAAAATGTGTCATGTCAAATCATTTTATTGTGGATGTGAACCTAGAATACGCTCAAACTTGGTGATTTCAGGCTTTTACAGGGTGGAGGAACGTCAAAACATGTGATTTTACAGGGTGGAGGTACATGTGGATTAGGTGGTGTTTGAATAAAATGTGTCATGTCAAATCATTTTATTGTGGATGTGAACCTAGAATACGCTCAAACTTGGTGATTTCATGCTTTTACAGGGTGGAGGAACATCAAAGTGTGTGATTTTACAGGGTGGAGGAACATGTGGATTAGGTGGTGTTTGAATAAAATGTCTCATGTCAAATCATTTTATTGTGGATGTGAACCTAGAATACGCTCAAACTTGGTGATTTCATGCTTTTACAAGGTGGAGGAACGTCAAAATGTGCGATTTTACAGGGTGGAGGAACATGTGGATAAGGTGGTGTTTGAATGAAATGTGTCATGTCACAGCACTTCAGTGGAGATGTGTACCTGGAATACTCTCAAACTTGGTGATTTCATGCTTTTACAGGGTGGAGGAATGTCAAAACGTGTGATTTTACAGGGTGGAGGCACACGTGGATTTGCTGGTGTTTGAATAAAATGTGTCATGTCAAATCATTTTAGTGTGGATGTGTACCAGGAATACTCTCAAACTGGGTGATTTCATGCTTTTACAGGGTGGAGGAATGTCAAAACGTGTGATTTTACAGGGTGGAGGTACATGTGGATTTGCTGGTGTTTGAATAAAATGTGTCATGTCAAATCGTTTTAGTGTGGATGTGAACCTAGAATACGCTCAAACTTGGTGATTTCATGCTTTTATAGGGTGGAGGAACATCAAAACATGTGATTTTACAGGGTGGAGGAACAGGTGGATGAGGCGATGTTTGAATAAAATGTGTCCTATCAAATCATTTTTGTGTGGATGTGAACCTAGAATACGCTCAAACTTGGTGATTTCATGCTTTTACAGGGTGGTGGAACATCAAAGTGTGTGATTTTACAGGGTGGAGGAACATGTGGATTAGGTGGTGTTTGAATAAAATGTGTCATGTCACAGCATTTTAGTGACGGATGTGTACATGGAATGCTCTCAACTGGGTGATTTCATGCTTTTACAAGGTGGAGGAACATCGAAACGTGTGAATTTACAGGGTGGAGAAACAGGTGGATGAGGCGATGTTTGAATAAAAGGTGTCCTATCAAATCATTTTTGTGTGGATGTGTACCTGGAATATACTCAAACTGGGTAATTTCATGCTTTTACAGGGTGGAGGAACGTCAAAACATGTAATTTTAAAGGGTGGAGGTACATGTGGATTAGGTGGTGTTTGAATAAAATGTGTCATGTCAAATCATTTTATTGTGGATGTGAACCTAGAATACGCTCAAACTTGGTGATTTCATGCTTTTACAGGGTGGAGGAACGTCAAAATGTGCGATTTTACAGGGTGGAAGAACATGTGCATGAGGTGGTGTTTGAATAAAATGTAACCTGTCAAAGCATTTTAGTGTGGATGTGTACCTGGAATATTCTAAAAATGGGTGATTTCATGCTTTTACAGGGTGGAGGAACGTCAAAATGTGTGATTTTACAGGGTGGAGGAACATGTGGATGAGGTGGTGTTTGAATAAAATGTGTCATGTCAAAGCACTTCAGTGGGGATGTGTACCTGGAATACTCTCAAACTGGGTGATTTCATGCTTTTACAGGGTGGAGGAACGTCAAAACATGTGATTTTACAGGGTGGAGGTACACGTGGATTTGCTGGTGTTTGAATAAAATGTGTCATGTCAAATCGTTTGAGTGTGGATGTGAACCTAGAATACGCTCAAACTTGGTGATTTCATGCTTTTACAGGGTGGAGGAACATCAAAACATGTGATTTTACAGGGTGGAGGAACAGGTGGATGAGGCGATGTTTGAATAAAAGGTGTCCTATCAAATCATTTTTGTGTGGATGTGAACCTAGAATACGCTCAAACTTGGTGATTTCATGCTTTTACAGGGTGGTGGAACATCAAAGTGTCTGATTTTACAGGGTGGAGGAACATGTGGATTAGGTGGTGTTTGAATAAAATGTGTCATGTCAAAGCATTTCAGTGGGGATGTGTACCTGGAATACTCTCAAACTGGGTGATTTCATGCTTTTACAGGGTGGAGGAATGTCAAAACGTGTGATTTTACAGGGTGGAGGTACACGTGGATTTGCTGGTGTTTGAATAAAATGTGTCATGTCAAATCATTTTAGTGTGGATGTGAACCTAGAATACGCTCAAACTTGGTGATTTCATGCTTTTACAGGGTGGAGGAACATCAAAACATGTGATTTTACAGGGTGGAGGAACAGGTGGATGAGGTGATGTTTGAATAAAATGTGTCCTATCAAATCATTTTTGTGTGGATGTGAACCTAGAATACGCTCAAACTTGGTGATTTCATGCTTTTACAGGGTGGTGGAACATCAAAGTGTGTGATTTTACAGGGTGGAGGAACATGTGGATTAGGTGGTGTTTGAATAAAATGTGTCATGTCAAATCATTTTATTGTGGATGTGAACCTAGAATACGCTCAAACTTGGTGATTTCAGGCTTTTACAGGGTGGAGGAACATCAAAACATGTGATTTTACAGGGTGGAGGAACAGGTGGATGAGGCGATGTATGAATAAAAGGTGTCCTATCAAATCATTTTTGTGTGGATGTGAACCTAGAATACGCTCAAACTTGGTGATTTCATGCTTTTACAGGGTGGTGGAACATCAAAGTGTGTGATTTTACAGGGTGGAGGAACATGTGGATGAGGTGGTGTTTGAATAAAATGTGTCGTGTCAAATCATTTTAGTGTGGATGTGAACCTAGAATACTCTCAAACTGGGTGATTTCATGCTTTTACAGGATGGAGGAACATCAAAACATGTGATTTTACAGGGTGGAGGTACATGTGGATTAGGTGGTGTTTGAATAAAATGTGTCATGTCAAATCATTTTATTGTGGATGTGAACCTAGGATACGCTCAGACTTGGTGATTTCATGCTTTTACAGGGTGGAGGAACATCAAAACATGTGATTTTACAGGGTGGAGGAACAGGTGGATGAGGCGATGTATGAATAAAAGGTGTCCTATCAAATCATTTTTGTGTGGATGTGAACCTAGAATACGCTCAAACTTGGTGATTTCATGCTTTTACAGGGTGGTGGAACATCAAAGTGTGTGATTTTACAGGGTGGAGGAACATGTGGATGAGGTGGTGTTTGAATAAAATGTGTCGTGTCAAATCATTTTAGTGTGGATGTGAACCTAGAATACTCTCAAACTGGGTGATTTCATGCTTTTACAGGGTGGAGGAACATCAAAACATGTGATTTTACAGGGTGGAGGAACATGTGGATGAGGTGGTGTTTGAATAAAATGTGTCATGTCAAATCATTTTATTGTGGATGTGAACCTAGAATACGCTCAAACTGGGTGATTTCATGCTTTTACAGGGTGGAGGAACATCAAAATGTGCGATTTTACAGGGTGGAGGAACATGTGGATGAGGTAGTGTTGGAATAAAATGTGCTATGTCACAGCATTAAGTGTCGGATGTGTACATGGAATGCTCTCAAACTGGGGAATTTCATGCTTTTACAGGGTGGAGGAACGTCAAAACGTGTGATTTTACAGGGTGGAGGAACATGTGGATGAGGTAGTGTTGGAATAAAATGTGCTATGTCACAGCATTAAGTGTCGGATGTGTACATGGAATGCTCTCAAACTGGGGAATTTCATGCTTTTACAGGGTGGAGGAACGTCAAAACGTGTGATTTTACAGGGTGGAGGAACATGTGGATGAGGTAGTATTGGAATAAAATGTGCTATGTCACAGCATTAAGTGTCGGATGTGTACATGGAATGCTCTCAAACTGGGGAATTTCATGCTTTTACAGGGTGGAGGAACGTCAAAACGTGTGATTTTACAGGGTGGAGGTACACGTGGATTTGCTGGTGTTTGAATAAAATGTGTCATGTCACAGCATTTTAATGTGGATGTGTACCTGGAATACTCTCAAACTGGGTGATTTCATGCTTTTTTACAGGGTGGAGGAACATCAAAACGTGTGATTTTACAGGGTGGAGGTACATGTGGATAAGGTGGTGTTGAATAAAATGTAACCTGTCAAAGCATTTTAGTGTGGATGTGTACCTGGAATACTCTAAAAATGGCTGATTTCATGCTTTTACAGGATCGTGGAACATCTAAATATGATTTTACTGGGTGGAAGAACATGTGGATAAGGTGGTATTTCCACAAAATGTGCCATCTGAAAGCATTTATTGAGGATATTCACACAAAAACTTTCATCGTGATATGTAAAGAATAAGTTATTATTGAAACCTCTGTAAAGATTGTGTCAAATTACCATAATTAAGCTATTTTATTATCCATGGGAGACAAGGAAGACTGATTAAGCACTAAAAATACTGTAATTTCGCCCAAAACAGAAGGATAGCTCCGCCCAAAATGACGTATGTTCCTCATCTCCGTACAGAAAAGTTTCAGTGAGAAAATCTGTGTTTAGTATTATATTGTTACATCACAATACCAAAACATAGATTTCCCAAAGAATACTGTATATTCTATTCCACATATCTTATTTGTTATGCCAGCAGTAAAGTCTGTGTTGGTTTACTTAAAATGTATAATTATATCCATATTTGCATCAAAGTAAACACGAAACATAGCTTTTTTCACACAAACACACAAAATACACTTTCTGTAAACATGACACACTTCAAGTCTCAGTCATGCGCCAATCATATGATTTCATATAATCAGTGCATATGCATAAGGTCATGGTCACTAATCCCACAATAGCAAACATGTGCTGCCATCTGGGGATTGAGTGAAGACACAATGCCTTCATATGCCAATTGTATGAGTACATATTGAAACTTTTAATTTCAATGGTAAAATCATTTGTGTCATGTTAACAAATTTTATTTGTGCTTTGTATATTCTTTTAGTACCTTGTATAATAAAAAAAAACATGTATGGGTTGGTGTTAAGATTGTTGCTGGAGTGTAATTAATGTGAAAGTTAAATTTTTTTAAATTTTTGGAAGACTATTTTAAATGAAAAATAACATTATTTATTAGGTGGCCTGGGAGTACCCATGATTCCAGAATATTGAGGGAGTCAGAGCTGAAACAAAAGTATGACCGTCGTGATTATGTGGGATATGTTCTGGGTGACAGTGGTTATGGTTGCAGTAGGTGGCTCTTAACACCAGTAGATCACCCCAGAACGGAAGCAGAAATTTTGTATAACAGGTAAATGATATTTTAAAAATCTTGTCTGGGCTATATCTCAGAAACTGTAAGTAAAAGTATGTTGACAATTTGTAGGGAAACTGGTCAGGGGTTGTAGATATGTAACGTCATGGTATAACCTTGTCTTGACCTTGGACCTGGTTCAAGGTAATTTAAGCCATTTATGTTTATGTGAAAAGAAATACTTTCTTGAAAAGTAAAGTGCATGTTTACCTTTGTATTGCATTGAAGGCCAAGTCAAGTTGCAACATTTTACCCTGTCATTATAAAACCCAAAAGAAAGGGCAGCTGACTGAATGCACTAGTTTTACTGAAGTACATTTGCTTCAGAATGTTGTATTGAAAGTTATCATTTATTATTTTGATTAGAAGACACAGAAAATGCAGAAACGCAGTAGAACGAACTTTTACGCAGCTCAAGAGAAGGTTTTACATGTTACATGCTGAAACAAGGCTGTCACCAGGGAAAGCTTGCAAACTGTTTGTATCATGTTGTATCCTGCACAACATTGCAAAGAGGCACAACCTGGATGAAATTGAAGGAAGTGACAATGAGGGTGAATAAAACTATTTTTTTGAGTCATGAACAATTCACTTTTATTTTAAGTAATTTTAACATGAGTACAGTTGAAAGAAGAAACTTAACCGTTTCTTATAATATAAATTCAGACATTCAGCAGAAATATTACAAATTTGAGCAGTTCAGGGAAGTGGTATTTCTTTCTTTAGTGTTCCTGACCACCTGTGCCAACTGTACTCTATACTGCAAAACAAGATAGATACCAAAAAATATGTAATTTATAAGTGTAAGTAGAAAATGTGTTTATTAGCAATGTCAAAGTGGAGCCTTTGTAGTAAAATGTACAGTCACATCTAAGTGTAACTGAATCTTCTCAAAAATCAGATTGATAATTCCTGCTCGTTAAGAAAATTTAATTCATATTAATTCATCTGGCATATTGCATGAAAGTTGGACTGTCAAAGAAGTATATGTAAGAAATGTATATTCCACAATTATTAATTAAAAAGACAACAATGGTAAATTTAAATAATAAATTTTCATAGGGATAAGAATGAATTTTTATTCTGTACTTCTTTTACTTTGAATATTGCAGAGGATCAGAATGAAAATATTCCAGCACCACAGCCACCGGCAGGGCCACATAACACAGCTGTGCGAAGTCAGGTCATTCTGGACATGTTTAACAGGGAACAGAGGATGCAAAGGTGACTAAAACTTTGACAAAAGTACAATTTGTAAGAAAATACACAAATTGTTACCTTCATGTTGAAACAACACACTCCAATTTTGTAAAGTGGAAATGTCTTCCAATGGCCGTATAACCTTTTCAAGTACATTCTTCAAATGTTCATTCTGAAGCTGTAGATTTTGTGTAATCAACTGCAGATTCTGTTGCGCCTTCAGTTGACCCTTCAGAACCTAAGAAGACATGTAAGTCATATTTGACCAATCACCAAGACATTCCTAATGGGCACATCAAGTGTGAATTAAGAACCAAATTCAATACTATGTTCTTTATCAGAAGTGTCAATCACCATGAATTACCACGTGCCTTATGAATTCTGTATACAGGAAGAAACAGTGCAGGGTATATTTTCCTTTTGTACCAAAGCTACTTGCTGTATATAGTTAGTGTTACAAATCATTCACACATTTTTTTACTTTGCATTATCATTTAAGTAGGGATTTATTTCATGTGTTACTGATTCAAATTGGTTGATAATAAAAGTGAAACAACACTCCTTAGATATATACATAAACTCATGAAGATTTACACACTCAGACATATTGCTATATTTATATATGATACATTTTCTTCTGTAAATGCAATTTGGGCTTTTTTATATATAACATCATGATTTGATACTTACCTCAATTTGTAATTTCACACATTCAATTTGTAGACTTTCTAAATCTTCTCTCTTCTTCTTCTTTCTAAATAAAGAAAAGCAGAAAAAAGTATTTGAATTGTTGCTTTGAATTAGTTCTACATTCTGATTAACCCCTTACCTTAAATAATGTATCTTAGTATACCAAGACGTTTAATTCTACAATACTGAAGGAAAGCTTGAATATCTTATAGGGGTGTTGAATGCTAGCCGACAGACATGGTACTGTAGAATACACATTGCTGACGACTGGTAGTTGACAGATAAGGTCTTGAAGTGTGCAAAAATAAATTACTGAATATGAATAACGAGATTAAAAAAATGTCAAAATTAATTTTTCACTAATGTCAATCTGTCTGTTGTTTTCTTCCAAAATAATATTGAAAGTTGTGAACAAATTTTTGATGACACATTTACTTCATTTTGTATTCTATTTGTTTTTTGCAGGAATAACTGAAATTCCCAAGTTATATGATAGTCCTGAGCAGCAGCTCACCTCTGTGGTTCTGTGTGTTCACTATGATCAGACCTATCCATGTCATCTGCAGTAATTTCAACAATAGCACCAGGATCTCCAAGAATTGCAACTTCAAGTGTGGAAGAAGTGGCATGACTGCAACAAATATTACCATTAATTAAACTATTCCAATGCAGTAAAATAAATTTACTGTCAAATAATTTATTTTCCACCAAATGCTACATGTGACTTGTACACTGGGACATGCATTGTGGGTTATATAATTTCTATGCACTAAATGCAATATTGTCACCATAACTTGTCATATATTTTTCCTGAATATGTCATTTGGGAAGTCTTCCCTCTATGTACGTAATGATAAAGTTTAATTTCATAATAATAAATTTAAAGTATCGCTTACTCACTTCATTGTTACACCAATAAACTTTCACTTGTTTACATATTTATTTGGATGAAATGTACACAAAGATTAAGAAGTATACACACACCTTGGGTGAGGTGTCGAACATCCATCTGATTCTGTTGCACTGCAAAAATATAATTATATATTTGAAAATTGAGTGAATGCCACGTAAAGGCAATAGCAATAATTAATTTAAACATTACAATTTTTCTGTGATTATAGTAAGATTATAACTGTCTCAATATTGGTACAATCTTTGTGTATTAAATTATTAACTGAGTGAGAGAAATTAAATTTTTTTAAAGCTACATTTTCTGTAGCTGCCACACTGAAGCTTAAATTTTGTATATAAATAATAAATATCGCTGACTTACTGTAAGCCTGACTTTTCCCTAGGAAGTTAGGTGAATACAACTGAGGAAGTAGTTGATGTATGTGGGGGTGTACAGTGAAACAACCTGTTTCACTTCATAAAATGGATCTATATAAATAAAAGTTACATTAAACAACCTGTTGTTGTGCTACTCTTACTTTTCACAGGTGTCAAATCCTTCCTTGATTCCCACCACAGACGCATTACTTTCTCCGAGAATGGAGATCACCTTTTCAGTTATGGGATCCAACACAGCAGGAGCCGGGCCGCCTCCTGAAACAAAAAATGTTTATTAATAAGCACTGTAGATAAAGTGGACTCAAAATGACATACAAGCCTATTTGGGTTTGGGTATAACATTCATTGTATTTTTGTTGTTTGCACATATATACATTTCATACATATTTCACCATAACAAATAAAAATAAAAAAAGCAGTGAGCAACAAAGTGGTACTAAAACTGGAATGATAGGTTTTACATTTGTATTGAATTTAACGGGCTTTGGCAACAAGCCAATCAATGCTGTACTTGTGGGCCATGCACAAAGCACCACTCAGAATGTCTGTTTTGTGTGAAGGTTATATTCAAATTTATGAAAATTACCCACGTGCACAATGAAAATTTATCGATTTATTGATCCACTGTAAGAGCAGTGAAAAAAAAAAAACGTCTGCCATATGGACCATCTACTGTGTGTTTATTTTGGACTGATAAGGTGGCTGTGTTTTGTTTACCATCAACTACGGTACATTCTGACATTTTTTTTTCACTTCCATAGGTTCAAATATATTTTTGTGATGATGTAACTTTTGCTGATATTGACACTACACCCAAAATACATACTGTATACTAATGTGTGTACTTACTTTTCACATATTTCAATCCACAGCAAATCCTTTGTAGACTTTGTCAGGTTTTTTGAAAATTTTCCAACTATCTTGTCATAAATGGGAATAATTTCATTCAGCAGTATGTGCACTTCTGCTGAAGTCCAGTATTTTCCCTTTGATGCACACACTTTTTCAGCCATTTTTTTTCCTGTGGCCAGCAACAAGTAACATCACACAGTTGAAATAGCTGTTTCAACCCATTTCCACAATACTTTGTAATACATACTCCCAGTTCAAAAACAACTATCTCCTTCCTTAAACCTTAAGGAAGGACATTTGCTCCCTCCTTAAGATTCAAGGAAGACCTTTGGTAAGGAGAGTTAAAGGAAGCTTTGTGAAACTGAATTTTAAGGTGGCCTTCCCAAAGGAAAAAAAACACCTTCCTTTACTAAAGGAGGTCCTTTCCAAGGGAGGCTTCATGAAACCGGCCCCTGGTGTCTATTTAGTATTCATAAATTGATGATAAACTTAAGGTACTTTACGCAAAGCTTTAAAAGCTTTTTATGCTGTAATAACACAGCTAAAAATTGAAACCAGTGCCAATTCAGAAGTGGACTAATACGTTTAGAGTAGTTGAATCATTGTTTACCTCATCTGAACACACATAGTATATAGACATGTTATGAATGAGCCTTGGTTAAAGTCACATCATTTTTAGAGATGGCAGATTTAGAGAATGTACAAGCAATGAAATACAAGAGGGTTAAGGTTACGAAGCATTGGCACTGCAACAATATAACCTTCGACAATAAAATGTAAAATTTGAGAAAAGTGATACACCTTTATGCACCATTAGTAGTATATATAACCCTTACCCCTGCCCCCAGGTAACTTTAACCCCATTAATTAACTTTGACCCCCACCACGAACCTGGGGGCAGGAGTAAGGCCTACATCACCCAATTTTTTAACCAAATTTTTGTGTTAATTAGACAGTATGGTTTTTTTTGGCATTTCATGTATTTTCCTGGTTGAACTTTGAATCAGCTGTTTATCACCAGGAATTAAACAGTGAAAAAAGTTTTAAGAGTTCCTAGTATTGTACTACGGCACCACGGACATTTCTTTAGTTGCTCTGCACACCTCTCACAACACAACAGATGTCGACAAGGTAGAAGAACCATTGTAATATCACCGTCCATACAAATCTTACAAGCCGGTGCTGTATCTAATCTCTTGTTCTCCTGAATAACTTGTTCATCTTCAATTTCAAATATTGCATCCAATAAATCCACGGTTGTAATGGTATTGCCTTTCAACTTTTGCAACCCGTCTCTTATTAATTTATCAGAAAATCCCAACTGACGTACAATCCTCTCTGCACTTTTATGTACTGAACACTGAGTCATATTAGTGTAATCCTGGTTTAAAATTTCGGTGGCCCTCACTTTGGCAAATTTACAAAATGGAAAATGTTTAAGATGTTCTTTCAAAGGAATATCTCCTGTAACCCAATTATACATAATTCCACCACAGAAGGCACATTTTACCCTGTCTCCTGGTCCGCAATAGAATAACCCCGCTCTAACTAAATCAACTGGTGACACAATTTCATCCTTTGGCCATTTATCCAAGAAGCTAGCCAAACGAAGACCTTCTGATGTATATTGATCATCTAAAGCTTTTGCCATTTTAATGATTAAAGTGATCATCAAAATCCTTGTCACACAGGGAATTATAACTGTTGTCATACTTTAGTCAACTAAAATGAAAACTCTCTGATGCATAGAACTTGTCTAAATCTTTTTTTACTATTTCATATATTTTCATGGTTATATCCTCAGTCACCACAAAATCACATCATCAATTCAGCTACACAGAAAAGACTTTTGTATATATCCAGAAAAGCTGTTTTTTATAAAACACTTTAGATTTGTCACATGTAAACAATCCACTCTCTGTATATAACATTAGATTACATAATCTAATTTTTATATTTTAATATTTCCTTCTGTAGGCAATAAAACTTGTTTTGTTTCATTTTAACCAAATATCCACTTTTGTTTTTTCAGTCTTTTTAGTTGACAGATAAAAATCCCAAGAAACAGCAACTGAATGTGTAAAATAAATGAAACACATCCAAGTCACTATTCCCAGGGCTGCACTCATTGCTTCTCCCTGAAATAGAGAAAAAAAAGCAGTAGTGAGAGGTTAATGCACATATATTTTATCTCTGGAAGCTAAATTTCATTTTCAAGTTTGCTTCTTTTTAAATATATCCAATATTGTTTATACTTGTTGGATGTTACATCCTGATATATTTACATAATTAACTGAACATTTTTTTAACAACTGAATGAAAGTAATAATGAACATCTTACCTTTTTAAAAAAATTATGTTCCATTCAAAACATTGCTTTGTCACTTCACTCTCTCTCAGAAAAAAAACAAAAGTCATGAATGTTTAAATACCAGGGGGCTTTCTTTGTATATATAATGTAAAATAGTTGTATACAAAATCTAGAAAGGGAAAGATAGGTCACAATGGTGATATAACACTTCCCACCACTGAGAACGGGTTTGGTTCAAGGTCTGATCTTGTGGGAAAGCTGGTAGTTGCTTGCCACTGGTTGGTACTTTATAATACAGAATCTTAACTATCTGTATGTACTGGTTTTCTGTGTCCTATCAACTACCTATTGTGATAGGACCTATACAATTTGTTGAAAGTGACAATAAAGGCAATTAAATAAATACATGTGGAAGGCCTTAAATAAAACATTTTTATAAATTTCCTGAAAGTTTATTTTTTGTTCTAAAAGTAAAAAATAATAAAAATTTTGATGAAAAAATTGGTTTTTTTTTTCCAAAAGTAATCTTTCTTCTTTTTTTCTTTAGCCCTGAAAAACAGAAAGAATAAAAAATAATCTTGTTAGTAAAATATATTTACTAATTAAGAAACTAAAAATTTACAAACAAAATTACCTAAGACAAGATAAATTAACTAACCAAATTAGAAATACCCAAACTGAACCATAAAATATGAAAAATAAATGGAAAATAATAATACTTACCATTGTTTTTCCTTTTTTACTGTTTTAAAACAAAAACAACAATTATACAGATAAGTACTTAAAACCAAAAACATAATTAAAGTACATACATGAACTTTGTACAACCTACCTATGTAAAATGTTATACATATATATGATAAAAAATGTAATGAAGTTTATTTTAAGTTTAAAAGTTATATATTACATTTTCATAAAAAAGAAACTAATCAATGAACTTACTCAGTTCTTTTCTTGTCTGGGTCTGAAATAGAAGAAAAGTTATATCAATATATAATATACAATATCATTGTGATGTACAACATATTGTTCTATTTACAAAGCATTAAAAATACATAATAGCTATTTATCTATTATATCCTATAACAAATGAGTTTTACCAAATCAATTAGACATCATTGCATTCTGAATATACATATACTTTTGAAAAATCTTAGAGTATGAAAAGAATGAATACTGTAATAGGTTATACTGTTTTCTGTGTGGTGTAAAAACAGAAAAAAACCCTGTTATATTTATGTTGAACAATTCTGACAAAGATACTGTTTATCTTGTGGAAAAAACAGGAAAAAAGTATTACATCTATACTGGATGACATAATAATTACATCTTATAGTTGATGTCATCTATATGTAAAGTGTCAAAAACATTATGGAAAAAAAGAAAAACAGTCATTTGATTTTTCTACATGAATCTACTAAAACCTTTATTATATATGAAAAGTGGAAAGTTATACTTACCATTCTTTTTTCCACTGTCTGAAAACAAAGCACAAACAACAATTATATATTTAACTGACTCAAACAGAAAACAATAGATACATACACTCATTTAAGATTTATGTGACCTACCTATTCACAATGTTATATATTCATAGAAAGAATAAATTAAAGAGTGTTTATTGAACATTCTTAAAATATGATAGGGAAACTTACTTAAACACTCAGTCTGGATCTAAAATAAAGAAAAAAATTTACATATAGTTACAAGACTTAACAATGTAGTTGAATATCATTCTTTGGTGAAAAACAGAGTTAAATATTTTTGAAAATCCTATGTATAGGAAAAAGATTTATCTTGATGAAATAGTTTTCATCGTTTGTTATACATTTGTACACTGTACATTTACTTTAACAATCTTAGGGGACAGAAAACAACAAAAAACAATGATTACTACAATGATGAATTCATAAAAGATAGCTTATTTTCTGAATTGTGAAGAAATCTAGTACATTTATATTGGATAATATAACTACATTTTTTAAAGTTATCTATATATGTTAAGTTTACATCAAAACATAATTTCAGTAAAGAGGGTAAAAAACAAACAACTGATGAATCTTCATTATTAACCTATAGTATACTTACATTAACACTTATACTTGTTTCCTGTAAAAGAGAAGGAAGGTAGGAATTAGTCACAGAAGACCTATGATCAGGGTTCTCAGACTTTTGATAACTCATTCAAGGTCTTTTCAAGGACAGTATCAACAATTCTCAAGGATATATTTTAAGACATGGTGATGATGAAGATGCGGAAATAGGGTAATAAATTCAAGGACATTTCAATGATTTTATTCAATTTTGACCAAATTCAAGGATATAAAGTAATTTTTTTTCAAGGATTTTTTCAAAAAAATGTGGGCTATGAATTGACCAATCTCAAACTAAAGAATTTTCTTATGTAGAACTCCATGATCCTGTAATTAACAATTTTACTTTATAAAGGTGGTCATTTGATCTGACTTTTCTATAAGGTACTGATTTTGCAAAGAATTTCCTAGAAAATGTATGAAAATCATTAAAATTGTTACTTACTGTCACTTGAGAGTGCTTTATAACCTCTGAAAATAGAAACACCTGAAATATGTAAGACGTAGCTCAAACAATAAAGAACATACAAAACAACATATTAGAAAAGACATATTAAAACCAAATAATATCAGATGATGCTTATCAAACGTATATATTGTATGATCATTATATTGAGTTATGAATACAGTATCACATCATCTTATTAATGTCAAACAATGTAAAATATTTTATATTTAGACAAATTAAACACCTATCTTTTTAAAAGAAAATTTATTCATACAGAAATACAGTGAATGTCAACAGTAATAAGGAATCTCCTTTCAAGGATAAACTAAAGTTAGCAGAATCAATGTTTTTAGATGCAACTTTACAGATATTGTTTTTTCTATATATTTTACCAAAGATACCCTGAAAGAAAAATCCAACTTATAAACCTATTGCAAAGTATAAAAATAAATAATGTAATTCCTTACCTATTGTTATATCCTTTTCGATATTCTAAAAAAGTAAAAGTTTTATATAGTACCCAATAGAAGGATTAGAAGGTCTGACAATGACAAATATTACAATTGTTTAAATATTTCTAAGAATAACAAAATGAAAAAAAAGAAGAAACATCCACCATTTTGGGTTTTCTTTATACTCATTGTGTAAGAAGTAACAAGACAATAAAATAATCAATTGGTTAAATTTTTTTTTAAAGAATCATCAAATGAAAAAACAGGAAAACACCTACCACCTTTGGCTTTTTTGGTTTTTTTGAGTGACATTCCTCAGGGGAACGTTTTCTCAGATTATATCTATCCCTGCACACAAGAAAAATACAAAAAATATGAATTAAGAAATTGCTCCAATTTTCTTTTTTTTAAAAATTACAATGCACAAGTAAACTTCCATTTTTGTAACTTACATTTTTTATATTTTAAAGTTCTTGAAGGTACTAGTAGATCCTCACAAAAAACAGTGCTAAATGAGGCACAATGTGCGTGGAATGCATCTTTTAAGGGAAAGATGACGAAAAAATGATGCGTGTATACAGTAATGACCTTTTTTCAAGACTGGAGTAAATTTTCCATAAGTTTTACCAAAGGTATTCCTTTTTTGTTGTATCCAAAAAATGAACCTGCTTGTCCTGTCACACAATGTGGAGTTACCATATATATTATTAAAATATTACTTTTTAGGTAAACTATTGTTTTTTGGGGGGGAATTTGTTTTAATTGTTCTGTTTTGATTTTCTGAGGGCAAAATATTACAACTTACAATTTTTCAAGCAGTATGGAACAGCTACTGTGAATCATCACCATTAGGTAAATTGATCTAAAGGTAAAAAAATCATCTAAAACAAGATATATTAGTTTCATTGAAAATTGCTATGTCAATTTTCTCAAATTTATAATGACAGTAAACTTTTAAATTTTTTATGTTACACATCTTTGGTATTGGATTAGATGATTCACCTTTAGAGACTACTGTAATATATTAGAATGTGTTAACACCTTGTGTTGATGTAATGTTATAAAACTGACAATTTTTATGGAAATTTACAACGCAGATAAAATCCTAAGAATTATCAATAATCAATTGAAGTTTTTTGATGATTTTCTCTTGTTAAATATGTGGCTTTTCAAAATTTTATGTAAACTACTTTACGTTTACTGTAAGAGAAATAAAACTTTGTTTCCCATTATCTTGAATTTTTTGAAAAAAATTAAATTGAAAGTCAACACCTCTTAACACAAATTATCCTAAACCATTATATTACAATTGAAACCAACTGTACAATCATTGTGTTCTGCAACAATGTTGACTTAAGATCGCACTGAACAATTGTTTAAACAAACTTTTTTATGGTGCGACTTTTTTATGGAAGTATATACACGTCTTGAATGCCAATGAAATCATTTATTATAAAGAAATGAATCCTTTAAAAAAATATATTAACACCTTCCATGTGTTGCTCGTTGATTTAGTTAGTTGTGAGAAAGCAGTTATAGCCAAATATATAATAAATGAATGAAAAAACCTCAAGTACCTCTTGAATGAGTAATAAAAAATGACTTATAGACCATTCATATAAATGTAACATGGATGGTTTTATCCTGATCAAAGTATATACATGCCTTGAATGCATACATAATTGGTTGTCAATGAAATCACTTATTATAAAAGAAATGAATTATTTAAAAAAATAGATTAACACTTTCCATGCTGTTGGTTGATTTAGTTACTTGTCTGAAATCAATTATAGTCAAATATCTAATGAATGAATGATAAACCTCAAACATCGCTAGAATGTGTAATAAAAAAAAGGAATGACTTATAATTCATTCATGTAAATGTAACATATGGATGGTCCCTCCAAAAACTTTTTTTTAACTTTATGTTTCAAATAAATATATTCTCTCAGAGGGAAATTTGTATGTCTTAGAATCTTATTAATATGGTAAAAGAAAATTGTAATACAAACCCCATTCCAAGTGACTGTTAAACTGTTATCATTTTTCTTTTGAATTTTCAGTTCAATAGTACTAATATCCTGTTATTTGGAAAATGACTCTCTAACAAACATAACATTCCACATAAGTGACACAAGATTTCTCAATGTAACATTCTCATGAATTTTGTTTTTTCAGAAATGCAAAGTTGTTTTTTTTCACTAAAACATACCACAAGAAATGTTAATTGTATTCTTTCCCAATTAAACATTCCTCACAATTCAAACCTGCAACACTATCACCATCCTTTGACATCCCACTGAACAATAACCCCCTCAAATCTTTCTCTTTAGATATTTATTGAAATCCGTGCAACAGTTCTGGAAAGTTCTACAAATGGAATGTGTCACACTGGACATTATGTCTTTACTCTGTAAAATAACTCTTAACAAATGACTATTGATGATTTATTGTAATGTAGTCATTATTACAAGAAATATAATAACCTCTCTCTGTGCTTTTGTTCTGGAAAGTTCTGTCTGTATGTTGACCCACTGAACATTCTACAGAAATGCAAACCTAATGATATTTTTATGGTCTTCTATGTAATTTATTGTGTTCATGAGACAGTTTCTTATGAGTGTTTTGACTTTTGTAAACTACCATTCTAGAATGTTGTGCACAGAAGTTCTCATCTGTGGATTCATTACGCTTTTTTTTTCATGTAAAATGTATTGTATTTATGTCAGTTTATTGCGCTGATCTCATTACTTCTTTGGACTTGTGTTCTAGAAAGTTCTACAATTAAAAACAATACTATTTTTGGGGGTTTCAATTTTAATGAATGGTTTTATAGAGATTTATTGCACCAAACAAATTTGTGATAAATGTTTTTAAGAATATTCTAGAGAAGACAAACATGATTTCATGATATTGACCTTCTTTATGTATTTGTGTTAGTCTATTGTAGTTCCCTGTACTTGTATTCTAGAGAGAGTTCTACAACACACAAAAAATAATGTCAGTACTATCTGTCACAATGCAAATTTTCACAACTAGGGTTTCAATTTAGATGAATTAGAATTATTACATCAATATTTAGAAACTACCATTCTAAAACGGCCAGATAGAGCAATTTCAATGACCCCCAGGGTATACACATCCATAAACTAATTTTTGCCAACGAAGATGCAGTGCAAGCCTTTGACAAAAATTTTGATGCCCGAGGTATTACAGTAATCTGGCATTTTATCGCAAAACCATTTCCACACTTGAAATTCTGCGTAAAATGCATTTATCTCACAAACGGTGTGAGATAGCGATTTTAACAAAATTGTTGACCCCCAGGGTGTCCACATCGTCATCTGCCAGTTTTTGCAAAAAACATTTTCTATCTCTCAGCCATCTTGAAATTCTGCAGAAAATGTAAAAAAGATAGAGTGATTTCAATGAAATTTTTGACCCCCAGGTTATCCACAGAATCATCAGACATTTCTTTCCAAAAATTATTTTCCCCGCCAGTTTTGGCAGCCATCTTGAAATTCTGCATAAAATGCAAAAGCACATTTATCTTAGAAACGGTGTGAGATAGAGTAGTTTCAGTGGAAATTTTGACTTCCAAGATATCCAGTGTCAACTGGCAAGTTTTCCCAAAAATCATTTTCTCACCATTTCTGGCAGCCATTTTTGAAGAAAGGTTATTTTTTTGCATAAATGGAAAAACCTGGAAGATAGTTATTTCAACAAAATCATTAATGCTCATTCGGACACTTTATGTGTTAATTTATTTTAAGCTTGCAAAGCAATACTCTAGTGAAATTGTTTTTTTTTATTTCTTGGTAGACATTTTTGCAGGAATACAAAATATGGAGTGAGCATTCTTTCCAGGAGATATTTTTCCGGGGGGTATTTTACCATACATCACAAAAGCATATTTTCCATGAAGTAAACTTAACATTGGAATTCACAATCTAATAGGGCCGTTCCACTATGCTGATCCCCCCAATAGATCTCAGATCCTGAAAATAGTTCACAGTGTTCACTATCATCAAAACTCAATGCAAGACAGTCTCCTTTTTCTTGAAAAGGCTTGACAACTGTGAAAAAGTGTGAGACCTGTTTTGGAATATTATGTATCAATTTGGAATTGCATAAAAGCTTCTTTATTTTAATAATTAAATTATCTTTATTTAGTTCAAATAAAATAATAAATGCTGTTTTTATTTGTCATTTTTTTTTTCAATTCAATTCAATTTTTTGTCAATTTCACTTCAAAAGCACATCTAAGCCTTAATGGCTGGGTGCTACTGTTTTTGTGCTGTTTTTTGTTACTTTTACCCGGATTCATCAAATGAAATAAACTGCATTTCTTCTATTTTCTTTGAAGACATATATGTTTTGTCTCTTCCGATAATATATGGTCTTTGGTCAGTAGTTGTTTCCGTTTCGCCTGTGGAACTCTAAGCAAAAATTTAAAAATTGACAAAAAGCACTGATAACCTGTGAGAATACCTGAATTCTCAGGTGAATTACTGTTAGCTGGATGTATCAGTTAAAATAGACTCACTTCCATGTATGTCATCGCTTCCAATAATAGACAAATATCTTCACTCAGTTTTGAGTATTTCACCTGGCAGTAACAGTAAAATCCACCCATCTTGATCTATGGACCATGTCTAATTTAAATTTTTCCAAATGGAGACAAGGTATACACTGTGATCGGCAATATGGAACAGCACTCTTAGGGGATTTTGCAAATTTGTACACTGTGTTCAAAACTTTGAACAAAACTTTGAACAAAACTTTGAATTTTGTTTGACAAATCATGGGAATTTATTACCTTGACACTAAAACAAGGAATTATTCATACACATTCTCTTGAAAAGTATTACACCTATTTCATTTATGTGTACACTTTTCACCCTGATGTTCTCAAAGTAAACTCTCAACAAATAAAAAGGTTTCACAGTGTGGCTGTGTACCTGTATTTGGGTTCTACAATAACAGAGATCCACAGTTAGAGACCCAGCATGATAGCAGTGGCAGCGTGCTTTCAAGAGGGAAAACCCCTACCATATAAATAACAGTATGTAAATATGTTGGGGATTTCTCCATATTCTTTTGCATACAATCTGCATAAATGTGTCCCTCATTACAGCTGAGGCTAAATGGGTGGCACAAGTCTTTGTTTTTTTCAGAGACTCATCCCCCATACTCCAGATTGCTTGTGGTATAGTGAACTCCTGTAAGTTTCTAATTTAAATGTAACTGTTCTGGATAGTGATGGATACAAATATAAAGAATTGGAGCAAGTATACCTATTTTTCTGACAACATTCTGAAATGCCACCCTGTAAGGAAATACCACCCAATTTTACCACACAAAAAGTACTGTACAAGTTGATATTTTCATTAGGAATTAATTTTATCTAGTGAGCATGAACATTCAAAATTAATGCTTAGTGTTATATTCAATTTGTATTAATCTCTCAACAAGAAACTAATCATTAGTGAAAATTAATGCTAGTGAATTACTTGCAAATGGAAAATTAGTGAAATTTTCTTCTAGCTAACTTCCTGCATAAACATGTACATTTTAATTTAACATATGAATGTTCATGACACAGAAGATTGAAATACAGCATACAATTTTAGTAGGGTATGATTCACACAAGAAGTTGACTACAAAATGAGAGATTGAGTATTTGCAAGTTGTCAAAATACCAGCGAATAAATCACATTTGCATATGATAAGGCATAAATAACACTCTTTTTGAAATGATACAGTAGCGTAGGAAGCACATGCAAAGTGGGGGGCAGGGCAAAGTTACACTCAGCGGTTGTGTTAACTTATGACACCAGTGGAAGTGATACTATTCTCCAGGAGTCAAATGGATGTCAAGTGAAAATGTAATTATTTTTGTAATTTTTGGAGATTTTTGTGAGTCCTTAAGATATGCTATCAAAATTTTGAAGTAAGCTGAAATTGCAAAATGATTTGAAGAATTTGTGTTTAATCTTAAATGAATATACAACAAACTTTTACAATAACAGAAGGTACTATATTATTTAGAACATGCAAAAAAGATTCAATGGTTAATTGTGTGCATGATTAAACACTGCATGATCTAAACTCTTAACTTACAAGTTAACATTAGCAAAATTGGGGAAGCAGTTGGAGGAGGGGGGGCATTCAGAAACTAGAAAACCACTCAAGACCATTGGGTCCCTAAACTCATAACCATTCTGGATCCACAATAATCTGCAAATAATCAAACCTATACTGTATGAAAGTTAGTTATAGTTGTATTTGGCATCTAATCATAGGCAACCACCTCTGGGGTCATGAACTTGAATCCCACATGTGGCAATGCTGAGGCCCTATCCCTGTTTGATCCTGGCTGTTTAATGGGACACAAAACCCTACATTTAATCTTTGTTATAGTTATCAACTTACTATACATTTATGGGAATAAAGTGCTTTAAAAATAAGTTGTTAAACTGGTTTTTAAGTCGAGCATTACTAATGTCAGTGGCTTATTGGGTTGAAACATATTAGGAGGCTTGGACAATAAAATGCAATCAATGTGATTGGGCTACAGAATGACTGGATTCGGCATCCCATGAAAACAACCACTTGGGCCAGGCACAACATTCCCAAACTCACTGCATCAATGATCATTATCCCCTTGAAAAAATAGATGCGCTATGGATGTAGAACTGAATAACTAGAAATATGGCTTTGCCCAAAAGCTTTAGAAAGAAACAAGAATAAAGTTTTATATAAATGCATTAATATTCTGATAACCTATATTCTGATCTTTCAATGTTACCTTTGTTACCCACATGCCAAATTTAAAAGATCTGTGTAAAATATTTTCTAAGTTATTGCATGCCAAAACAAATTTTTATGGCAGCGATGGCGGCATGACTGGGCTTAATCATATTTTGTTTTGATACTCAAAGATCCAATTACTACCATCTCCCAGAATTTGACACTACATGTAACCAAGGTATGCATATCCTAGTTTAGTCACAGATAATCCCCTCACCCATCTTTAGCACCCCTTCATAAAATTATTTCATGTGATTAAAATGCCATTAATAATTTTTATTTAATGTATCCCTTTTTGTAAAAGAAAATGTAGATAGAAAACTGCTCAGGAGAAGGATACACACTAACACACTAAAAACACTCTAGTTGAAGTATGGTGCCATCTGACCAGACTTTCCGTTAAAACTCAATTTGTGTAAATATTATTTCTACTACATTTGGAACACTTTCAAGACCACATGATCTTATGGCTCAGTTACCTACTACACTCTGCACTGACATTGCAAACTCCCTAACAACAGTCAAAGGTTGTGACATAACTCAAACCTAGCATCATAGTTAAAACATACAGTGGCTACCACATCAGATAGAGTGTGAATTTCTTGAAAGAAATTCCAACCGTTATCAAATATCATAGGTTTACAGTGAAAAAAAGTTGGGGGCGAAAAGATAGCTTCCTTTATATGGACACATATTATAACTTAATTCAATTTATGAAAGACTCCTTACTTTGTATTCTTTTCATTTATGGAGAGTATTATATTGGATGCTGCTTCCTATCAAGGAAGTACAGAATATAATGAGAACTCACTGTCGAGATTAAATTTTGCCAATGAGCAATCAATCCTAATTATTTGTAATCATCACAACCCTAATATTTGGGCAGATCCCAGATAGCATTCCACCGTCGGACCAACGTTGGCCCAATGTCGGCAAGCCACCGGTAAAAAATTTTATTCTACTTATAGCATCAGCCAATCAGATAATGTTCACCAACTTTTTAGTGTGAATTTATAATCACTGAAATATGATTTTTAGACATACCATAATAAATATTGCAACCAACAGCCAACGTTGGTTCGACGCCGGAATGCTATCTGGATAAAGGTCTTCATGTACTTAAGTTATATCTTGTGGCTAGTTTGAGGTGCAAATTGGTCCTTTACTTAAATATGACTATTTTATGAGGGGAAGGGATTTACAAATTAATATTTTAATAATAACTAAAATAATATTTCCTGAATACTGATATTATAGAAATAGTATGTATAAAAATTTCACTTTCATTGATATTTCCCATTGTTTATACACGTCCGTTAATTAAAAACATTAAATTTGAACATCATTTCAAAAAAGCTTTTTCTATAAGATTAAACATATTTATGTGTCATGTGCTATTATTTGTAAATCTCCGAAAATCGTTACCTTGTGTCTGTTTATCTTTGGGTGGACACAACGAAACTCAAGGACTAATTAACACAAGTTATATTTTACCAGCTTATATTCCTTATGTTCAGGCATTTTGAAGCACTGGACTGAATAAAAGCTACTAATTTGTAAAGATCGTCACTGTTGGTTGTAAAATCATAAAACAGGCCGAGTCTAAATAGATGCACTGTGTTATTATAATGGTCCATGAAAAAGGAAAGTTCTAAACAACAAATCTGAAAACCACAAAAATGCTTGGCCACAATTGAAAACCTCAAGATTACCCAAGAATATAACCATGGGTTGCAGAGGTTCCACAAACGTTAACGTCGATTACCCGGTAAATAGATAAAGTGATCAAGAAAATACCTTGGTGGCTTTGAGCAGGTATCTTTTCTCTAAACAATATTCCCTAACACCAATTGAAAAAAAACAACAACAATACATATACTGAGTATTCTAGATAACAAACAAGTCAAATCACATACGGAGGGGGGACAGTGCATCCAAACGATTTAGCATATTTTGCGGCACGTCAGTATCAAACATAAATTAATACAAAACTATTTTTATTGTAAAATGGAGATATGTATCCCACCTTGTTAATCACATCCAGTTTTACATCTCAATTTGATCAAAAGTAAATGTACTAAAACATGTTTATCATGCATACCTTACATGACAATATTCTTCTGAAATGAACAGTAAAACAGAATACATACTAAAATCAATATTTTTCAAGTGGTTTCTATTTATAGAACAAAGGGATTTCCCAAGAATACAGAAACAAGGTGCCCATCATGTTTCTAGGGTCTTACATTATTTCAAAAAGAAAAAGTACATGAAATTTCGGTCATTCTATATTGAAATATGTTGTATTTTAACGAATACCTTGCTATTAATATAATAAGTGCTTATCATGTGTCAATCTTAAGTGGCATCATGTTTCAAATCAAAGCAGTTTGCATTAATAAAAGACAAAACAGATAATTGAGAGAGTTAGTGAATCAATTCAATCTGTGGCAAAGACATAATTATTGTATTGAAATGTATTAAAGATGCTTCTTTATTTATACATACAGTAGGTTGTAAGTTCCCTTGAAGTTATTAACTACCTCGAAATATGCAGCAATTCAATTACATCAATTATACATTTCCTTAAAGTAATTTTGTACTTTTACATTACAATTAACAATGTAATAGCGATTAGTCCAGACAGCATATGGCATCAGTAGGCTACCGTGAGCTTTTGGTTGCAAAACATTGCTAGTGGGCCACCAGTAGGTTCAACATATGTGCTGACTTTGTTTCTCATTCAAAATGTGTAAAACATTACAATCAACTTTCAGTAATCTAAAGGACTGTGTTCTGACATATAATGGGATAATATTCAATGCTAAAGCATATTCTTTCAAAACCAAAAACTTCAGTGGCCCACTAGCTGTTGGCCCAACAGCTGCCAAAGTGTGTGGCTGTAGCTCAGAGAGCAGTGTCAGCCCACTGACAGCCCAAAAGATAATCACTTTCAAGTGTTTTCTATTTTTAGAACGAAAGACTATCTTAAGCTGGCAAAAAATCTAGGTGTCCATCATGTCTCTAGGATCATACATTATTTCATAAAGTACAAGTGGGTCGAATTTCGTTCCTTATGCATTAGAGAATGCATTATACAAAGGTTTAAGAAATTATTTGTAACTGCACAATAAATACATGCCAGATGTAGATTTGTTTACTGATACAAACTAATGTGTTGATCCAAAGTAGCATCATATGTCAAATTCATATGGCTGAACCAGAGGCAGATTTAGTTGAGTTTGAAGGTTGCATGCCCCCTTCTGAGGATGAAACATTCGAAATGGGGGGGGGGGGGGGGGGGGCTATTCATAATAGCACCACACATCCCCTCAACACCACTATGTTCCCATAATATATTTTCATTCTGCTGACTTGTACTTATGCTTGGAGGCCTCTGACAATAGTCATGAAGCAGTCCTGTTGGACTAAAAATTGTTGTATTTCAAGTAGTTTCTATATAAGTGTTTCTATTTTCCATTACTCCCAAGTCAGCTGAACAGGACACACATGAATAAGGTGGTAGTCCTTGTGTATGGTATCCATTTTCATCCCTAGCATGATATGGTCAAAATAGGCGTCCTGTGTGTGACCAACAAAAAATTGTCCAGTTGGACAAACCTCCCATTATTAGCTAAATGTTGCAAGACACCTCCAAGGAAATTAGTGAGGTCCATAACATATTTCAGGAAATTTGAGATGTCATGGCAAAATTTACTTCTTTTCAGCACCTTATATAATTTCTGGGTCATTTTTATTATCCTTCACTGGACCTTAGTTAAGTATACCTGTTGCATGAACTCTGCTGATCGCAATTGGTTGCTTGTGCTGAAGTCCTTAGCCCAATGTTCCCATTTCCACATGAGGTGTCCTGAAGTAAGAGTGTGGTAATGACTGCCCAGTGGATAATAATCCAACTGACTTGGCAATCCTGGAATATTCCAGGTTTAACTTCACTACTGCATGAATGGACAGATGTCCAAGATATGGCCCAGACAATATATTAAAGGTCACTATATTGTAATGACTAAGTCATTTCAAGGTGACATCACAATATTAGATGGGTACATCCAATAAACTATATCCCTATATAGTCTCAACATACACCTAATGCTTTCAAAGGTAAAACCTAGACAATATTTTTCAAGGGTACATGTCACTATGGTAAGGCAAGATCAAGGTTATTTCCCTGTACATCAAAAGAAGTCCAATAACAATGGCCCTGCATAATATCAACAAGCAAAAAATATAAGACATTTGTTTATAATGAAAACTGCTGAAAAGTGAGAGATAACAGTTACTTTCTTAGCTGATGCGACTATCATGTAAACAATGACCAACTCTTAGCAAAAGGAAAAGTATCTGGTCAATTGATTGTTGAAAAACTCTAATTATCCATCCCTTTTCAAGACATATTAAGATTATTCCACTAAGACATCACAAATGGGGCAATTACTCATTTGTGCATTGAGTAAAATGTAGATAAACAATTCCTTAGATAGAAATTGTGAAGTTTTAACATTTGGTGATATAAGCCATTTCCTAATTAAGTACTTTATTAAATGCTGATACTCTTTCACAATTCTATGTATTAGCTATGAAAAAGTAGCTGAATAACATATTTTAACATGTTCTAGCATGAAAATATCCAATAAGCTCTCAGTTTAGTACACCATATGATCACAGCAACAATTATTCAACTACATTGGTAATATCCTCTACAGAATATAAACTTTCCAGAACAATATATAAAACACATATAAAGATTATTCAACTAAGACATCACAAATGGGGCAAACTCAATTGTACATTGGGTAAAATGAAGATAAACAATTCCTTAGAAAAAATTGTGAAGTTTTGACACTTGATGATATAAGCCATTTACCCATTAAGTACTTTATTAAATACTGATACTATTTCAAAACTGTATGTCTTAGCTATGAAAAAAGTAGTTGACTACATTGGTAACGTCTTCTACAGAATATAGAACTTTCCAGAACAATATAAACACACAGACATATTATCATTCTTGATAGATCAGAACACGAGAAAACTGAGGTTGTTTACCCCAAAACACAGGTTGCAAAATCAGTATCTGGAATATGGTCCTGCAGCAAAGGTCTTTAATTTAAAAACATACAGAGTCTCAACATGGCAGCCATTTTGGCATTTTTTTTGCATTTGTCACTACTTACAAAAGAAACCTTAGCTAGGGGATGTACTTCCACCATTTTAAGTCTCAAATCAATATAATATTGATTGGTTGAAGCATCTTTAAGGTAGAGTACAGAAACAGAATTGCAAGATGGCTATGGGAGCCATTTAGTTTTTTGAGGTGGCAACAATTTCAAAAGTAACCTAGCTGATGCCTTAACACCCTGCTATGTTTCAATCTCTGCAATCTCCCAGTAAGAGTTTGGAAACAAAATTTTAAGATTGTGGCAAGTCATCTTGTTTCTCAAAATGGCACCAACTTTAGGTAGTGTTCAACCACACTGTTTAGTTTTAAATCGATTGGCTGAAATGTCTTTGAGATAAGGTCTGGAAATGGAACTGATGATGGCTGCCATGTCGGCCATCTTGTTTCTGAAATTATAGCCTGAAAAAGGAATTTCAGAAGGTTTTAACTCAATTTTGTGGCTTTAAGGTTGACGAAGCATTATAATTATTTTGAATTTTAAGGTCTTTATAAAGTCACAATATTCTATTTGAAAATCATGATATTTGTGGCAAGTTATAATTTCTTATGAAGAAGCTTACAAGTTAATAACCTTTTTCGACATTGTGGTCAACTTATAGTCATAGAGGGCTGAAACCTAAAGTATGTGAAACAATATGTTAACAAAGTAGGTCAATAACATATTTCAGCAAAACGCTGAAATCCTGACCATTTTAGATTGCCAAATTTTGTAACTTTAAGGTGACAAAAGCGTCATTGATATTCTGTGTTTTAGGTTACATTAAAGTCAAAATATTCTTTTGGGAAATTTTAACAATTGTGGCAAAATTGGCTGCAAAAAAAGCACTTAAAGCTGGAAACAGAGAGCTAAAAGAAGGTCAAGAAGAAGCTGCATGAGCAATTTATCCAACCAGCTGCTCAAATCTTGATTGTTTTTTAGATATGGATAAAGTACCCGTTTAAAAAAATTCTAAATTAAAACAAACATGAAATCTTGGAACCAATCTTCCCACCAATTTACCTCTGTGGTCTTGTACATATATGTTAAATTTCAAGACAAATCCCTTCCATAGTAACTGTAGACCGAGTTTCTGTCTCTCCCCTATTGCTATTATATACTGACGGTATGCAGT
Source organism: Sabellastarte sp. h YS-2021 (assembly GCA_964017235.1). Classification (NCBI taxonomy): domain Eukaryota; kingdom Metazoa; phylum Annelida; class Polychaeta; order Sabellida; family Sabellidae; genus Sabellastarte; species Sabellastarte sp. h YS-2021. The sequence continues at coordinate 148,901,875 of OZ024931.1, forward strand.
GGGGAGAGCTAGAGTTCACTTGTACTTGAAAATGTTCTAAATCTTAAACAGGACGAAACCACAAACAAAAAGTATTTAACAAATAGACTAATACAATTACCTTGTGATCGGCCCCATTAATAAATGCCGTCCATTTACAGATGAAATTAGCGAGCAGAAACTGAGGTATATGTTGTATATTTCCTCAAATGTCAGCCATATTTGCAAGGTATAGAGAACACGTAGTCACGGATTTCCCGTGGTTTTCAAGAAAAAGTTTCGTGAGATCATACATTACCCGTGATTTTCCACAATATTTCAAAAAAAAATATATCTTTTTGAAATTTGTATTTGCTCCTATGTACATAGAGTGATATACTTTAAATTACTAAGGTCATCTTATGTCACATTTTCAAATAAATATTGATAAAGTTTGGGACAACAACGGTACGGTAATGTGTTTGTGGTTATAAGTGAGTGTTGATGTGAGTGTGTACTTATATCTTTTAGTCTATGTAGTTTTTATTGCCCAGTAAGCTCTTTCTTTATGCCATTCAAAATTTAGAACGTTTTCATGCACATATGAAGTCTCTATTCATTATGTACCATCAGAACCCAGTAAACATTACAAACGTTTATAAACCTAACTATGAACGGTTTAGTTTAGGTTTAAAATGATGGGTCCCTAAACATTCGCCTATAAACGTTTATAAATGTTTAAGCATAAACATTTATAAATGTTAATACATAAACATTTGTACATCATTTTCTACTTTATCCACAGTGCATGAAATTAAAGTTATAAACAAAGTAATTAATGAATAACTACCCTGTTTATATCAATTTAACCTTGTACAGTGCATTCTATGATATAATGTACTTTTATATCTCTACTTATAATTTAATGATGGCTTCAAACAACAGTGATACAGCAAGATATACTTGAACATTTTTGAACAAGAAATGCTAAACATTTATAAACATTTACAATGTTTACTGGGAATGTATAGCAATAGGTGAAGGACAGAAGATCCCACATATCCAAGGATTGCCCGCCCGATCCCGCCAGGTTTCCTAATATGGAAAATGTTAAGTGATTTACAGATCATCTTTTTCGTTCGTATGGTCATTTGTAACATCCGTAGCATCCTTGTGAGATCCATAGTGGCATGCCAAGGATAAGATAAGATCCCTAGCGCATAACAGAAAAATCAAACTTGTTTGATTTTCCTGGAAGTCTGTATGGACTTTAGTATCCGTACCTCTTCTGTATCTCCTCCGTAGTGTCTTTGTTGTCCCTAAACTCATCCTGGATGCCCTGTGACATGCCTTTCATCCTTGACACTTCAGCGGGAATAAATATCCTTAAAACATTGCCGGATCTAACTGAATCTGCTACAGACTGACATGGAAAGGGTTTACTGATTAAAAAACAATCATAAGCCCAATCATTTGTACAATCTTTTCATCCACAAACCTGTCCATGGCAGTCCGTGGCAGAACCGTGCCAGTTCCGTAAATCTTTTACTCATTCCTTGTGCATCCCTGTCAATTACCATATATGAAACTGTGGCCTATATCCGTGGGGTGTCCGTGGAAGTGTAACTGGCCCCTTAGTAACATATGTGTAGATGAATCACAGGCAAGGACATATAGGTGAGGAGATAAATTTGGAAAATTTGCATGAAATTCTGTACTTTGTGTAAAATTTACTAGTACATAATGATCAGAAAATGGTTCTAATTTTTATGGTACACTTTCGAATTTGACCTATTGCTTTTCACTGCACGTCTAACCTGCTGTAAACACATGGCTTCATCAGTAAGTAGTGTTCTTACAAATAAACCTTGTGGGTGAGTGTTTATGCTGCAGGGAAAGCAGAAGCTTTTACTAAAGAACTTAAACTAAGTCCCTTTATTGGTTAAGTCAGGGACTTAAATCTAAGACTTTGGTCTTAGCTAGGTCTGGGACTTAAATCGATTTCACAAAAGGGTGACTTAGCTAAGTCCAAGCTTATCATATAACCGCAGTGTTTTTTTTGTGTCATGTGACCTTTTATATCCTTCATTTGATGCATTTTATCTAAGTATAGGTGCTGTTTTGAAAATGTAAACCTTATTACATCACATAAACTTCCGAAAGACTACTTCAGTAAGGCGTTCTGAATAATTATACTTTATTATAGGAATAAAAGACATATTGTAGTGCTTTATGATGGTTTTAAACTATCGATCGCCTGAATATAAAGTACAAAGCCCGAAGGGCTGACTGCTTTAATACAGCAGATTGATAGTTGCAGATTTGTCTTTTATTCCTATTCTAAAATGGTTACATTTATATTTGGTCGAAATAAGCGGTAAATCTTACATAAAAATCAAAACAAATCCAACACCATGTTGACTGTTCCATCAATACCACATACATAGTGATATCTATTGAAAAATAAAGGATATTTGTTACTCTATTTTCACAGAGTTTGTCATGAAATATTGAGAGATTGTCACTGTAGATGGTTTCAATTTGTTGTAAGCTTTAAAACTATATGCTATTTATTAAAATCAAGTAAAAAATATTTTCTGAATATTTTAACCGCGAGTCGTTTGTTTACATTTGTACCCGAAGGGACGATGCATGAGATTTCAACAGTGTGCTTTATTTACTGTTCTATATTTCCTGTTTAAGCATTGCACAAAAGACGTGTGCAAGGTCACTGCGCAGCGTACCATTTTAGAATTACAGACATTCCAAATTTTGAAGTGGAGAAAAGTTTATGGTGGCCATGTTTAAGTCCTCTTTACAAAATTTAAGCCCACTATCTCCCAGACTTAAAGTTAAGTCCACTGACTTAGCAATTTCATGGACTTAGCTGCTTGTGAAATCTGTTAAGTCTAAGACCACAGACTTAACATTCTTTTGACAAAATTTAAGACCAAAGTCTTAAATTTAAGTCTAAATCTGGACTTAAATCCCTTTGTGAAATCGGCCCCAGATGTTGTTTGGTTGTAAAATAAGTGCCCCATGATTTTTAGGATATCCTTGTCCAGACCAAAATGTTAAGTGGACACTAAATATTCAGTTTATTTAAATGTTTTGGATAAAATTTTCATTTTGAAATTTTAAAGATAAAAGGTCTTATTTTTTACTTTAACATAACACAGGCCCAATACTATTCAATTTAGCTTGTTTGCTTCCAACTTTGTCTTATGTCAAAAGGCTTGCATTTTGCATTGATTATACAAAAAATTATTCCATATGAAAAAACATGAGTATTTTTATTTAACTTAAAGGTGGTGTGCCTTATAGCTTTCCAATTTAATTTTTCTTTTCAGTTTTGACAGCAGTATTCCAAAAGTAGTTTCTGAGGACAAATGTTCGGGCCATGGTTCAACATAAGAAAGATTTGCTCAGGAGAAAGCTAGATATCCTGTCTTCATTAAATGTAAGTCAATTATGACAAGTTTTTGTGACAGTGGTTTTGTCACTCTCAACGAATTAACCATTTTCAATTAGGAGATTATCAGTTACTTGATCTAATCTAATCTAATGTGGACTTTTATAGCGCTTAATCTCCATCACTGAAGGACTCTAAGGTGCAATTGAACAAAGAGGAAGGCGGTAAGCATTAATCAGTGGACATAGTCAGGTCGTACCAAGGAGACACAGGGTGACAGGAGAGGCTATGGGGGATATGCTTTTGCAAACAGGTAAGTTTTGAGCTTCTTTCTGAAGGAGGCAACTGATGCTGCACTATGCACATCATGAGGGAGTTCATTCCAGATCTTAGGAGCATCAAAGGCAAAGCTGTGATCAAAATGTTTGATTGACTTGAAGACTGATCAGTGGAAAGGAGGGACAGTAATGTATTGATGATCTGGATGACTACACCTGGTACTATAGGAACAACTGCTGAGTGACAAAAATATTTGAAAATAGGAGGGAGAACCACAATGTAAAAATTTATAAACTAGTGTTGCAGTTTTGAATATACATCTATACTTAACGGGCAACCAGTGGAGTTGCTTCAGAATGGGCGTAACATTAGCATATTTTTGATGATTTGTAACAATCCCAGCAAGGGTATTCTTTGCAATTTGTGCTGATTGAAACATGACAAACCCCTAAACAGAGACTTGCAGTAGTCAAGACGACTACTAACCAAGGCATTTGTAGCAAGGACTGCAACTTCTGGAGTAAGATACTGTATTATTCTACGAAGGTCACACATCTGAAGAAAGCATGCTTTGCAAGTCCTCTTGACATGTTCAGAAAAGGAAAAATCTGCATCAAACAACACACCAGGATTTCTGGCAGAATCAGCCGGATGAAGAAGACTACCAAGGATACTAACAGGAAAATGGGAGAAAATCTTCTCACGCCCAGCCTTGGAGCCAAAGACAATAAATTCATTTTTTTCTGGAAAGAGCTTCAGTTTACTAAGAGACACCCATTGCTGAACATCATGAAGGCAGGCATTTAACTTGGCAAAAGCAGCAGATGCATTCTTTTGGGAGAGATGGATGTATAGCTGTGTGTCATCCGCTAAAAGTGGAATTTAATGTGCGGATGAAGGCAGATGATTTTACTGAGTCGTGTAGTATAAAGCAAAAACAGCAGTGGACTTGAGAGCTTGGTGTGTATTTGTGCAGTCACTTGGATTAAACATAGTGTTATGATTGGTTTCAAAGTTTTAAACCGGTTACTGAATGTATGAAAAATGGAATTGACAGTTACAAAATGTACAAGTTGAACTTGAGACTTTGAAAATGTCTTATTTTTAGTATTTTATGGCTGATAGTTCACCAAAACAGGAAAAATATCCTAAATTTACAAAATTACCTTGCATTGTTCCTTTATTCTTGGTTAAATAAAAATGTTTATCTTAAATTATATCACAAAAGCCATTCTATTGAAGTTCAGGCTTATGTATGCTCACATATTTTTTACTATATTAAGGTATCACCAAAATATCCTGAGAAAATAACTCATTTCTGTGATTGCCGACTGACGGCAAGCAACTACCAGCTTTCCCACTTGAGGCCATGCCAGAAATCGAACCCCGGCCTCAGAGGTGGGAGGCGAGAGTGAGTCAACTTTGACCTGAATTTCTTTATGTGGATGCTGCAGTGGTGTTAAATACAATAATATGAAACAAGTTTGTGCTGCTGTCATACCTCAATAGCAATACACAGTAGCTCCAATAGTTTAAGACAGCTGACATTCACACATATAAATTCTTTTGTTGGAGATGCTTAGCATATCCGGTACCGAATGTGTTTAATCACCAATCTGGCAGATTCTAAGGAACACCATCGAAAATATAATGTGTAAATCAGCAGTTGCTTACTTTATCAGTTCATGGGAGGTGGGGGAGCCTGATCCTGCCTATTCCTAAGTAAAACAACACACTAAATTAATCCAAAGAAACCAGGGAGAACTCCCTACACTTGGGATAAGATATTGGGCTCAGCTAAGCTGATGAGGGGCCATGCTCTATTTTTGTCCTGTGAGCAGAGCAATGGCATAATGTGTCACAGGTAGGACAATTGTAAGATGGAAGGTCAAAATATATTCTGAAGTCATGGAAAGATCAGGACCAAGTTTCAGGCTTTTTATTGCCAGATTAATAAAATACTCTGCAGTCCAAGACTAGAAATGGTAAGGGATGACAGGATCACCAAGGTTGAAGGAATAGCTTTATTAAGACATCTTTTAACACACATATACATCAAATTATTTTCTTTTGATTCACTATATACAAGTGACCTTTGGGTGAGTTTAAGATTACCACACCAATGGCTGTCAGGACTTTATATGTATACACAATAAGAAATTAGATTCAGCCTTAAACTACACTGAAGTTTTAAACTTAAGGTCAAGGTAAGGTCGTAACTTTAGTGAATAGTTTATATTAGCATATTTACAGTGTAAAAGTTTACATGAAGGTGAGTCTTAATACAGCCGCAGATACGTGCTGACAATTACTCAAGCCCATAATGAATGAATCAACAGTCCTGAAATGGTAAAAGGGCTGTACAAAAGACACCATCAGTATTGGATAATCAAAAACAAGAGAGGTAAAAACTTCTGACAGAAACGTTTTAAGTTGCCTTTTGAAAAGTGAAAGAGTCGGTACACTTTCAATTTCCAGTGGCAAATCATTTCAAAGATGTAGAGCATTATATGTGAAACAATTGTTGAAATTTCATTGTCAAAGAACATCTTTTCTGACAGGCCTGGGCACATATTTTGACTTTCCATTGTTGAAGTACCTGTATACAAAAACAAAGGTTTTGAAGTTGTTTTGTTGTGTTACAGGAAGCCAGAGAAGAGACTTTAAACACCAGTAACAAAGCGTGCCAAACAGTTTTGGATATATGGAGCCTTGAAATCTTTTTGGATGACATACTGCAAAACACAGAATTTCAGTAATCAGGATATTGACTGTTGATCATTGCATTTGCAAGCTTGACTAAGGAATAAAAGGAAACAAAGTGCCATGAATCAAATCACGGAGGTTAGTGAAACAGGCTTTAATTATAATCACTGAATTGACGTCACTAGTGAAACTTCATTTTGAGTGTAGCAAGGACAATTATAAAAATGTCAGTTAGAGAGAATTTCCCATTATGCTGCCAAGGAAGGAATTTTTTTAGTATTTAAAAACAACTTTAAATTTTGTGCACTTCTCAAGGTTAGTCAAGATTCAACAAGATTACATGCTGAATTTCACTCTCGCATTGTCTTTTTCCAGTTGTCATTTATCATGCTGATATTTAAGATCTGTTATTTACAGTAAATATGTCACCCACTACTGATAAGTGTAGGTATACATTTACATGGGCACAGTTTGCTGCTTGCGGGTATGGCTTGAGGCAAAAATTAAAATAGTCAAACAGGGAGTGTTGCCATCCTCTATACATTCTGGAAAATATTTAAGGTTCTTTGGTATCAAAATCTGTTCCTCATTAAATAGCACACTATGGTGAAAAATATTAAAATCTGATCAGAAATAAGGGATATACAATAACTGAATATCATATTATATTTGTAAAACTTTAATGCAATAATACCAAAGTATAATATAATGTTATGTATGTTAATTTATTTACTGCAAAATTATAAAGGCAATAAATTCAAGCCTCATCCACAAACCGAATTCCACTTTCCTGTACAGGGATGCTTAGCTTACCCTACATGTGTTTTAGTCTAGTAATGCATGTAAGTGTTTATCTCAGTTACATCCTGCAATGTTTTTGAAAACCTTTTTACCCAGGTCACACAGTTACTTAGAGGACATCCAACAATCTTGGTAAATAAGGAAGAATACAGGCTATTTAAACTTTTCCACCATTCACAGAAAAGAGGCAGGGAAATGTGGTCATATTTGTAAAATTCAGAAAATTCACTTGGTACTTCAACCTAGCAGAGATAGAGACACTGTAAGTGCACGAGTATTTAGACTATCAAGCAATATGTGAAGAATGTATGAGAAATGGTTATGAACAAGCAAACCTTTGAAGAATTTAATATGATAAAGCTTGACCTTATGACTGCTTAAATTGAGAGGATTTTGTTCAGCTGTATTAGGATTGATAGGGACATGTTCAGAGATGAGGAAGAGTTTCATGAGAATGCTTTCAGGATAACACCAGTGTCATTTTACTTTAAAACATCTGCGATTAAATCTAGATTTTATTCATTCATTGATTTTTAACACTACAGACTGTATTAGTTTTTTATGGAAATGACAATCCATTTATAGAAACTTTTGCAGCTTCTACATGGGATACAAAAATATGTACAGCAGCAAAACATGATTTTTATTGCAAAAATACACTTACCATTTCCTGACCAGTGCCATATGTTGGAGCCATCCAACTCAATGGTCAACGTTGAGAAACGTTTTAAGCTACCTTAAGAAGCCACTGAATGAGAGTGAACTAGGAAGCACCCCAATGGTTATGTGATCACACCAATAGGCGCCATTCATTGTTTTTGTTGGCCATTGCGTGTGGATGTGAATTGGAACTTTTCGTTTTTTCTGAAAGTTTTTTTTTTTTGAAATATTGTAAATTTTGGCTGTTCTGGGGTAAGGCATCTGTTTTGACAATGTCTTCCCATGATAAAGTTAAAAAAAGATAGAGGAAAAGTATGTTTTGTGGCCATTTTATGGCGGAATGGGACGATTATCATTATTGTCCAAAATGCAGAACAGAAGAGGGAAAATAGTAATAGAAACAGGTACATGAATAAGAAAGGTCAGAATTCTTCTGTTTTGTTGGATAATGGCGGCAAAGATGGAATTATTGTGGATGATTCTTTTTGGACGAAGATGAGGCTTCAGATACCTAATGTGCGTGTATCCAGACGCTTACCCCTGGAGAGTAATGCAGAATTCAGATCCGAACCAGCATTTTCTAACTGTTTATCCCATGTGAAGTACTGATTTAGAGATAGGGTACTGTTTTGTCTTCAGTCTGAACAGTATTTTCTGCATGAATTGTGTGACAACTGACCTGAGTATAATGCAAACCTTTATTATTGACCATAGAAGGAAAGTAACTAAAGTTGCTGGCACATGGTTGCGAAACCACTTGAGCATATGACCTGCTATCACATCTGTTAACCATAGGCATGGCCTTTTCAAAAGCGATTCGAACCCGGTATGGAGACAAACCCATAAGAGCCACAGTGTATGTTTGATCAGTGTTAACAAAGCATCTAGTGTTGTGGACATGCCCAACCCGGGGAGTATCCCTTGTTACTCGTTTTTTGACTGATGCTTCCTGCAGCCCCTGGAGTGTGAGGAAAACTCTTACCATACTTCACCCAACAACTGGAGCATATATGTTTATAGAATACCCCTTTGGTATCATGGGATGCTTCTGTGCACATAAACCTTTGCTAAAATATACAAAAGGGGTGGTTTTGGCATTGGGTGCTTTATCCGGATTCCGTGAGGTACCGTGTATAGTTGTGGCATGTCGCTGTGCATGTGCCCTGCAAATTCTATTTATTTTATTTTATTTTTCCGTTTCATTGAGGCCACTTGACCTTATAGCTCACACAAACATAAACAGCACCCCCCACCATTTGAGGCTTTATCTTGTCAGTACCTGTTTTACCATTATCTGCAAGCTGCCCAAGGCGATTCTGTACCTCAGCTTGAATTCTGGCTTCCTCATGAAGCCTATCCGGATGTGGAACAGTGTACATTGTGACAGAGGCAACGGTGGCACTTACATCAGACCCATGCTGTGTGATTTTGTGTTTTAGGACGTTCAACTGTGTTGGCTGAATTTTTAACTTTTGACACATCATTGGTTTTGGGAAAACCCTTGACATAATTTTTTCCATGCTATCCAAACGTTCACCAAGTGAAGTAAGCTGTGCCAAAATGATGCGATTTATATCACTTTGAGAGACAGACCCATCATACCCCAGCCAACCAGGGCCACAAGCAGACCACCCAGAGCCGCCAGCCTCAGCACCTTTAGCAGAATCTACAGGATTAAAAAAAGCTGAAAGGTCAATATCAAATATACTATCGTCAGAATATTCAGAATCAAAAACTTGTCCAGTTCCAGAGGATGATGCCAAAGTCTCTTTCAAAAAATCACCATCCTTGGCGAGCTATAACTGCACTGGAATGGTACATTCTCTCTTGGTGGATCTAAGGTTATATCTGGCATCCATGCATAAAAACCAAACTAAAAATGTTAAAATTTCTTGGTGTTAACTGCTCTTTGTCCAATGTCAAAGTGACAGCATGGAGACTAGAGGCCAAAGGTGGCAAGCCACTGGCCAATGGGGAGAGGGGTCAAATTTCTATGTCACAGGGGATGGTAAACCTACAATTAAGGTGACCACCAGGAGTAAGCCCCTGGACACCCAAATGTCCACTTACACTTGTGAAAGACTGCGGGTGTCCATACACACATGTATATTAGTGAGAGATGCTAAGCATGTACATACACATGTATATTGTAAATTGATAATGCTACAGATGCACGACAAACATCTAATTTAGCAAACACATCCACTTAACATAATGCAATATATCCATATTTTTCTCACCAAATAGATATGAACATCATGTAAGGTAATGGGTGGCCAAGAAGGGATAGGCAACCATGGGAACACCGAAACAGCCTCCACCAAGGCGAGATTACCATCGTGGCACTTTTTTCTGAAAAATGGTTATTTGTGACCTGGCTACAATTCGGAATCTATTCCATATAGACTGAACCGTGTATGATATAATATGACCGCAAAGATCCCACAAATGAGTTTTCTGAATATATGTAACTTTTGGTTTTTTTTTCCACATCCCTAAAACTAATAACGCCATGTGTAGTAAAAGCAGTAAACAAAAATGAATCAATTCTGAACATATGACAAAGTAACACCAGAAGTGTTTATAAAACATGTACAGGATTTTGCGTTTTGCCTGAAATCAAATATCAGTTTCCTGGTGACTCATCTGTACAATATGTACAGAGGAAACCATCAGTTTAACTTACTGTTGAGATATTGTAGCTGTTATTATCTTGTTTACGCACACAACTCGCACTTTTCATAGGAATATTATAAGTTAAGGAGATATATTAGCCTTGTTGAAGGTTCTGACTTGGATCAAAGTTCTTTTCATATGTGTACACATGGGAGTATAGAGGTACCAAAATACAGAAAGTGTAACAGGGGGCTTTATTCATGAAATGAAAACTATTAACAATGATGTTTTAATGTGATCCTGCAAATTAGAGGGTAAGTAAATATATTAGCCTTGCTGAAGGCTCAGACTTATAATGAAATACTTTTCAAATATATTCAAACAGGTTTGGTATTGATTAAAAGTTTGTGCATGTTTGGAGACAATACTTCAGCAGACAATATGTATGTACGTTAATACAAAATAGGAAAGCATCCCAAAAGAGGCATAAAAAGGCCTACAGATATACTGAGTACAGTGCTAAATTATTTAAATATATATTTAATGTAGTTGCATGTCAGTTGCCAGTGGTTTGATGATCACTCTCACATTTATGGTTACACTTAAATTTGCAACTCTTGCACTTCTTAATTCCAATCATACTCTACATTCAAGTGGGATGGTCTGTCCAGACAATACCTCATTCCTGAACCAGCCCTACAGTGTCCATCTATTAATACCGACACCATTGGTGGTTTATTTGCCTGCTTAATTGTTTGCTGACAGGATTATGTGAATACTATTGGTTGGACCCTGATGAAAAAATTAGAAGATGTATCTTGGTCCAACTTAGATAACATTAATTTGAGATCTTCTCTTACTTATTATTTAGTGTCTTGGCTGCAGTCTGCACTCTCTCAGTGCTCTTGTTTGCTTTGATTAAGACAGCCAGTAACAAGGTGTATTCCTTTTTGCTACATCCTCTCTGGTTAGTTTACAAAGGGTCTTATCCCAAGCCAATACCGATTTTGGTTAAAGTGGATTTTACAAAAAGGAGATTCAGTCAAGGCTAGGCTTAACTCATTTATCCTGGTGGCTTCTATGTGATGGTCTTTTTGAACATGTGATTCAGGAAGTTATTTTTACTGTATATATAAAGCCAGGGGAAAGATAACTGCAGTTATATTTGTGTGTTTATGAAATATTTCAAATGAAAGTGTTAATGAAATAGTTGTTGAAGAGTAGTATCATTGTATATAATTTACTTCCAGTGTGGTTTAAATATAAACAAATTAATATGAGTGAAACATGCGGATAAAATTATCAGGTGAGCTATTACATTTTTCCTAATGTAAACTAAAGTATAACAGTGGCTTTATACAAGTTTATTAAGAAAACGATTAAGCTGAGTAAGTTTCAGTATATAAATGTAGCAAAGCCAAAAAATGTTTTGATCTACATGCGTAAGCTGCAAAGCCATCAGAGACATGATTAGTGCTCCATTTATGAAAGTTTGGTGCCAAAACAAATTCTGAGTCAGATAAATCCCATGCATAGATCGTCACCTATGTAAGTACTAAAGAGTTTATTGTGTTGCTTAAATTCAGTGTTGTGACAGGTTCTCAGCATTCTATGCCACAATTCGTAAAGTCCGGTGACAAAAAAATATGAAAGAAGTGACCTTTGGTTGCGCAGCCTTGCTTCGAGCTAAGCCTGAGGAATTGAGTCTTGTGTACTGTACGGGAGAAAAGACTTTACTGATGGTTCATAAACTACAGACTTGGATCACAACTCTCACCAATATGTTTAGATCAGGATAATAATATTGATAATGGCAGGAAAGAAAATTGTAAAAAATTCTTAAAGCTTTGAATTTTTAGAAAAGCCAGCAATTTTGCTCATGAGTCACATTGTTTATGCTCCCAATACTGTGTGCAAGCACTCTACCTCGTCACTGTTTTAGTGCAGACAAAGGGGGATTCCATTGTCCAGAAAAGAAAGGTAATGTCTGTCCAACAGCTTTCTGATTTTTTTCCAAGTGGAAATCAGGGTTTACTGTCCACACTATAGCTTTACTAGCTACTTTTTGATTCTACAAATCAAGATCCAATCACAATATGGTTGATGCCCACAAATGGGTATATGAGCTAAAATATTTAGCTCCGGATTGAATATATCACTTTACATTGGTGATAAATAGAAGAGAGTCATTTGTGCTAAAATTTGCTCTTACACTTATTCAAAGCTGGTCAGTGAAAGTGAAAGAAAAAGTCAAGGTGTCACCTTCAAATCAAAAAACACTTTTCACAGTCCCATAGCTAAGGACTGCCATGCCTGTTACTATCACCTAAGCTCTTGTAATTAGCTTCTACAAGCCATAAATCTCTCCCCCCACTATTTGTCACCTTTGATTATGTCTAGTAGTCTGACTCATGGAAATAGACTATCAGTTTCCTCAAGGAATGGTCATAGGTACATATTATTTTGCTGATGACGCACCAGTGGAATGGAACAGGCTCCCTCTTAATGTCAAATAAAACCATCATTTTAAGCTTAAGAAGCCACCTCAAGACTTCCTTGTTTAGACTAGCCTTTTCATAACCATAGTCATCTTCTCTGATGGGTGCTTACAGGGTTATAACTTTTCTTCATCAGTCTAAAAGGGGGAAAACACAGATTATAAAAAATTCTAAAAAATTCAACATCATTGGCTTTATTATTATTATAGCCTCAGAGGGGGGACATCTCAATTATATCATCCAAATAATTTGCAACCCAAGGATGTTGCGTCCACATAAGATACATCACAGCATCATTTATTTGACACGCCGACGCCCCTTGTTTAAATCCAAACGCCAAAGAAACGTTGATGAAGGTCTGATTCCGCCACATAAGGCCCAGTACCTTATAGTCAAGAGGATCAATCCTCAGATTACAAAATGCCCTCTGAAAGCTGACCTTATAGAGCAAAGGATTCGGCCCAATATCATTGATCTTTTGAACAATGTCATCAATAGTGGGATATTTAAATTGGAATTCTATGAAATCAAACACATTACTAGGGACAAATTGGTTAACACCAGCGCCCAGAGGCCAGGAAAGGTCAACTATGACCCTGGTACCCCCATCTGATATAGCCCTAGTAAGTAAGGGAGAATAGTGAGTTTCTTCAAATTGAGATTCAGTCAATTGACCCACAGTGGCCTGATACGAAATCTCATCTGCAAAATACTTGTCTACAACTTCTGGGTTCCTGAGTGCTGAGGCATGATTTGTAACTCTAGTTATAGGTTGAAAATTGTGATAATCTACATTTAAAGGGAATCCATATTGTAGGTATTCACATAAAATAGACAAGTCACAATTAACTAAATAAAGACGCCAATTATTTATGTTCAAACCAGAAGGAACTGGTACACGAGAACTCTGGTAGTTAAGCTGCTTAGATTTCTTAACAGTCTGGTGAGCCCTAGTTATCCATTCGACCATATCTGGGGTCTGAAGGTGGTCACCACCATCATAGGAAGAGAATTGATATTGATTAAGTGGGAGAAACCCAAATTGTCTGCAATATTTATTGCTACGAGCACTCTGGCATTGAGACCAACCCTCGATCATATCCCCCAAGGTAGTACGTCTACAAGATTATTAGGGCTTAAAATACTGCTGGTACTAGCAAATTTATGGTGAATAATAAAATAACTATTTTGAAGTAAAGTATTCTTAACTACACATTCTTCATGTTGAGGGATTTCAACCAAGATACTGGGACGGCTACTAATGTCACTGAAAACCTCATTACTGCTGAGCGCAAGCACACAGCTCACTTGTAAACAACCTTCTCTGTCTGCCAGGGAAGAAGAAATATATGAAGATAAAGCATCATAGTCGTAGGACACAGAGTTGTCACATAATAAAAAATATCAGATTCCTCCCGTGAGATATATGGAACATAAGAAAACATTTTACTAATTAAACCATTAAATGTGTCACTAGAATTACTACTATATTAAAGAATGTTGGATATAACTTTTCATGAATAGAAATTAACATACTGGCAGATTCATCACTGCTACAATTAGTGTGAAGGTCGTCTTAACCATACACAACATCCAAATGCACCGTACCTTGAATAGAAATCAAGCTTACATTTTGCACATTCAATAAAGTATTGGTAGACTCCTCTCCACATAAACTACGGGTGGGTGAAGAACTCATCACATACCCAGCATTATTGACGTACTTTTGATTACACACAAGATTTAAACTAGCAAGAATAAAAAGCTTTGCATAAACATTATATTCATATTGAAATTCATTGCCACCATTAAAACACATATGAAAAACTGGAGCATCGACATTTAATATGTGATTGTATTTGTTCTGACAAAATCTTGCAGTACATGCAGAAAATTCCAATAGCAAGTCGTTATAATGATTAACGTCAACATAACTATTCTGGAAACTTTCATTGGGTGGATCATATACACCCTTATTTCCCCCAGAAAAATGATTTTTTCTGAATACTTCAGAGCAATCAAACATACTTTGTATAGGGGTAAGGTCACATACATAACTTTCATTATCAATCTGCTTCACATAAGGGGGAGAAAGAATTGTAAGGATGCGTGATACCAGCAATACCATAGTTCTTAAAATCGCTGACTAGCAGAAGTATTCTTGTTATCATTTCTCAACCTTTTCATTTTAGAATGTTCAAATTTCTTTCCTAAGGATAGATAACAATAGCTACAGTAATGCTGGTAAGTAACCCCTTTTTCAACATGTTGGCTCTGCTTCTCATGCTTACATGTACCCTTGTTGTACAACTTACAGATAAACACTTTATCTGTAACATCATTTGGTTTAACCACTGATGAACTAGTAAGGATACTCTGAGCATTTCGACCCCTGATCCTTTCATTATCTTCCAATTTATCCCAATTTAGAACCACTTTCTCAATTTCCTGTAGCACCACCCCGTGTGTTCTTTTAGCTGTTAGAAATGAGAGTTCAATGGCGTCCTGAAGCACACTACCACAATGTAACAACATGCTTGTTCTAATTTTGGGGTTATTTTCTTCTAGCACACAATAAACAAACCCTTGCATCCATTGTAGTGCAGATGGATCATCATATGTTGGCTGCTTACCATTAACAGTAGTACAGAAATCTTGAGGCCAACTCACAGTATGAAAAACCTTATGTATACCTGCCCTATAACGACCAGATTTTAAAATTGCATCAGTACTTTTATCTTTAAAACCTGTTCGCGACAGGTGATCATACTGGTGAAGTCTTACTTCTGCTTGTATTTGGACATCAGATTTCAATTCCTCAAAGGTTGGGAGCTGCTTGTTGCCTTCATCTACTCGAAGGGAACTATGGGCTGCTGGTACTGGTGACAGACGGGTAGCCCTGGCTTGAGCTTGAACCTTTTCTCCCATCTTGGCCACTACATCCACCAGCTTATTGAGGTTTTATTCTAGATTCAATAATTTAACGTCCACATCTGAAGCTGGTTGTTCAACAGCCCCACCTTCACTAGCAGTACTACATTTAACTTTCTTACTTCCCATTGTGGACAAGGAAGGCACTGGAGGTTGATCCGGAAATATATATGTGCACACCACCAACTGACAAAAATTATCAGAGCTTGGTTACATGCAGAAATTTTCCTCAGTTCAACCTATGGCCAGCCCAGCATCCTTGGAGAATATAGAAACCTTTGCACTGACTACTTTATGTAGCCAAATACCAGACAAGTTCCAAATATCAGAACAGGAACTTATGAATATTCATGAGGCTGACACATAAAAGTGACATGACAACTCCACACCAACAGAGGGGCCACGGTGGCAGAGTGGTAACACTCTCGCCTCCCACCTCTGCGGCCAGGGATCGATCCCCGTCATGGCCGTAAGTGGGAAAGCTGGTAGTTGCTTGCCGTTGGTCGGCAGTTTACAGTACACAACCCTAGCGAACTCTATGTACTGGTTTCCTCTGCCCTTCCAACTACCCGTCGTGATATGACCTGTACAGTGTTGAAAGCGACGTAAAAAACCCCAAATAAATAAATAAATAAACTCCACACCAACAGATTTGCTCAACAACCAAGTACACCTAAAACAGCATTCACACTAACATGTGTGAGAGTTTTTATCCCCAAGGACTGAACCCCTCTGCTATGCTAACTCGCATCAGTGACTACAGTTCTGTGCTATACAAACATTTCTATTATTATGATCTTCTTATCTCTTTCTGATCCAATCTGGATCATACGGCTAGGGCATAATTGCAAAGGCAAGATTGAGTGACCACTTGAATTTGATCGCTATAGCTCTCCCATTGAATATGCTTGCTACACATGCAACTTTATTTCTGCGACTGGTAACCTGATAATGAGACTCAGATGTCGATTTGAAACAAGATGCAGGAGAAATGTCATACAGCTTTGTTCAGGGACTGGCTCAGAAGGAGAAAGGTTTCAGGGCAAAGCCACAGGACTAGGATCAAGATGCCCCTAGAGTTGTTTACTTATGTGGAGCAGAGGTTGGTTTGAGCACTCCAGATGGAAAGGGCCTGGTTCTTAGAACCACTCACCCAGGACTGAAATCACGTTTATAATTTCCGACTGGGCTGGTTCACAACGAAAAAAAATAATCATTCTGGCACAAGTTTCCAGTTTTATGGTGATGGTACACAATTTTATGTTTATCTTATGCAGAAGAATATGACTCGGGCCTTTGACAAGTTAAAAAACTGTAATGTCAAAAAGTTGTTCCTTGCAAAGAGGAAGCTCAATCCTGGTAAAACCAAATTCGTTATTTTTGGTCAAAGATGCAATATTAAAAATTTAACAAAGTTTCTTCAGTCAATATCCCTGGTAATTTATATCCAGCTGAGATGGACTGGAATTTTGGTGTTTACTGTTGATACTGCTCTTTTAGCTTCAAAACGTTTGTTGGTAGTCTACTGAACTACTGTAATTCTGTTTGGGATTCTTTTTGCTCTTAGTCTTGGTAAACTGTAATGTGTACAGAACAGTCTTGCTACAATAGTTACCCATACCACCAAGTACTCACATATTACCTGACTACTAATGACACATCGCTTTGTATTTAAGACTACCTTCATCATTTAAAAGGTCAGACAAATTGGTTAACCTACATCTTTTGAATTCTTTTTTGAAGCCAATACCTAGGGTGTACAGTGCTCTTACAAATCTAGCTTATGGCGTGTTGCTTCTGGTTTCACAATTTACCTCATCAGTATAGGAGTCTACTATGCATTTTGACCTCAGCTTTGTATTTGATGTGCCAAAGAATAGGAATGATCTGTCTACATTCAGCCACTTCTCTCTACTCATTCAGAGACCAGTTGAAGAAAATAATACAGAGGCTGGAGGTGAGGCAGGCACAAGTCAGTTGCACTCAAGACAAAAGAACGGGTACATAACCAACATCTACCTGACATATGAGGAGGCTATTGAGAACTTTGTGAAAGACCACAAGGAGTTGTATTGCAAGACTAATGGACATTTTAAGAACAAAGTAAGGAAGGAATGTCTTTGGGAAACATTCCCCAACAGTCACAAGCGGTCTGTCAAGGTGAGCAAGACCTATTTGAGTCACAAAGGACACGTTATGGCAAGGTCATGTAATCCAAAGCCGATCAGGCTACATAAGAGATGATGGAAAAGCAGAACTGGATTCAGGATAAATTCAACTTCTTGAAGACACACATCAGTTGCAAGGGACTCCGCAAATTATCAGGCTTCATTTGCCCAGCCCAATGAGCCAGTGCATCCATGGCCTCAGCACATGATGTCTCTAGAACTTCAACCAATACGGATGCTTTGGAGCCCAGCATGTAATCAAACACCACAATACAGCCTTCAATACAGCCCCAGCATTCTCCGGTCGACCAGCAGGTCATGGACCAGTTTACACAGATAACAACCATATCTGTCATCATTCCTAAGGCCAAAGCAGGAGATAACAAGAACAGCCTTCTGCAACTACCTTTCATCAGAGGTAGAGTCCATAAAAGATAAAGATTTTCAAAGATTCAGAAATGAGGCTGTGAAACAAGCAGCATCAAAAACAGGGCAGAGAAAAGGAGCTGTCTGCCACAGCATCCATAGCAACTGACACTTTCTATGAGCTCAAGTGCAACTTTAACATTTGTGCCACAGACATTTAAACAGCCACAGCAAATATCCCAGAGATTCAGTAACCCAGAGAGCAGTCAACTTCCTTCCTAGTACTTAACGACTAACAGGCCATACCTTCAAAACCACTTTTCCTTCACACCCCAAGAAAGCACTTCAACTCACTGTCAGTCTGCCACAGGCAAAGAAAGTCAACAGAATATATCAGGGCTCTCGAGCTTCTTTAAGAATCTTCCATCTGTGATGAGCACCTGCCTTCAATCGGTCCTTCTTAGGACCACTGCTGTCCAACATATAAAGATGGATGAATGAAGGAATGAATGAATGAATGGCATGAACTTGGCATGTCCATCAGAATGGGAACGAGAGAAGTCTGGAGGAACTTCATGAATTCCCAGATGGACAACTATGGGTCTAGCACAATAAAAATTGCTATGAACTTATACATTGTGCTTGCAAAAGGCATGCAGGGGTCAATGCAAATGTTTCAAAGTAAGTTTTAAATGTACAGGTCTTTGCAACTGTGAAGGGAATTGCTTCCAAGAAGAATCGTAACATCTGAAAAACTAAATCTAAATGGTAATGGTCTCTCAACCATTATATTTTACACTATCTAATGAGTGATCTATGATTCCTTTAAATTGCTGTAAATTAGTGATAGTACAATCAAATATATTTCTGTTTGATGTATGCATGGTTTTATAGGCATTTCCATGCTGATTACCATGTCATAAATGTATCTTACAGGAACGTATCAATAAAACTGAGCCATTTCATACTGTTTTGGCGACCATCTTGAAAACTGGCCTTATATGGCCACAAGGGATCAATGCCAACTGGGTTCCATATCAGAAATGTTTCATATGTATCATTAATTCAGTCTGTGAAGTTTCCTGCTTTTCAACAAATCCTAACCTTAACCGCCCCACTATAATGACTGTGATATAATGATTTTAATGTTACCACTTCAATGGCAAAGTAAAAGTTAATTGATTTATATTTTTTAATGTTTAAGTGAACATTATGCCTCGGGGACACCTATATTGTAGGGAAATTCATAACTCTGGAATGAGTTTCAGTGCTGGTAAAGGCCTTAATTGCGAGACCTATACAAATGAGAAAGACAAATTGATTTTGGATTTTTTTTAAATGATCAGTATTTCTTAAAATCATCTTTTTCACTTTGATAATTATCAGGAAATATTTCTTTAGTTGTGTGCAGAGTAACCCACAAATTAATTTTTATAGGGGTGTTCCACTGGGGCTGACTTGCCGATAACTAAGAATTTTTCAAGTGTCGCGAGCATTGTTTTGTTGTTTTTTTTTTTTTTTTTGGTTTTTTTTTTTTTTGGGGGGGGGGGGGGGGGGGGGGTGGGTGGGTGGGTTAAGCAATAATAAAACTCTAGTCTATTTCAACAGAATAATTTCAGGGAAAAAGAGGACCAATCAAAAATTCGAAATTAGGTCAATAGTAATTATTTGGATCCCATCACATGACCAGAATTATAGCATGTTTACCATTAAGTTCAGAATAGGGTCTTACCAAGAGGCTAAGAATTATTTGGTATAAATATGTAGAGTAAACTACTCACAGGGACGTAATATTGAAGGTGTCTTTCCAAGAGGTCTGAATTTGCAGTATAAAAGACAGGAAAAAGCAAAAGGGTTTTCATTGAGATATTGTCAGAAATACATCTCCCTGTGCTTGTTTGAACAAGATGTAACATTATTAATGAAAAAATTCTATTTTAAGTGGCTTTTTGGTCACGATTCGAAGCAGAAATACATTTATTTATTTCTTATGTAATATTAAAGCTAAAACCTAAAAACCATAATTAAAATAGCAAAAATGTCAATGTTGCAGTTTTGGTCAGGTGATGGGATCCAAAGATTCAGCCTTGCCCTAGTTTCTGATTAGGTGATTGGTCACTTGATCCTTATTTTTCTCAGAAATTCATCAAAATATGTAACGGTAATACTGACTGTAAGTCTGGTCGTGATGATTCTGTACACTGTCCAGTCCAGTCTGTTTTCACTGGGGCTTGTTGTGGTTTGCAAGGCTCATCTGTCAGGGGTTAATGGCTTGTCCTGGTAGTTTTCCATCTTGTCGTGAAGAAAAGTACTCCTACCCCAAGTCAAGTCGGGATCTTGATCCAGACAAGTCACAGTGCACTACATCTTGTCGGGGAGATGAAAGCAACCCAAATTTTTTGCTCGTTTTTTCTGGATTTTCTTCCACAATTCCCGCCTTTTGTAACCAACTGTAGAGTCCTAGAGTCGGTGGTAGGGTCGCCTGCAGTGGAACACCCCCCTAATATCAAAAGGATTGAATATGTTCACCAAACGCAACTTCAAGTTTTACAAAAAAAGACATATCAAAAATCAATACTATCCTGACTCCTGCCAACCTTATCTGTTTCACTTCATGACCTATATTATTTTTGGCTTTGATTTCAAAACTGAGGTCAGTTGAAGACAAAGTCGGGAATGTGGAACCACCATTTAAACTGTAATGCTTACTTGTTTATCTAATGGCCCTTTTCAGAGCCATCCATCCAGAAGGTCCAGTTTGGTATTTTAGGTCACTTTCAAGCTTTCAATGGCTAAGGTCACATCACCTTAAATGTCCCATTTTAATCAAATAATGGCCACTTGACACGTAAATTGTCATTTTTATAATTTCTCTGGCAAACTAGATGTAAGTATATACAGATCAGCCTGGGAGAACATTTCCATTATCTTCCAACATTAATTTTTCAACATTTAACATTTTAAGGTTACCTTAAACTCACAATAATGGGGTATTGCTTAGAAACTTATGGATGAATTTTGTTGAAATTTTCAGATAATGCTAACAATTGCATAAGTAACAGGTGACTAAATTTTGGAAGTGCCACTGCCGTCAATGTTAAGGCCACCTTACCCTCTGGCATGGTCGAGTTCTCTTTGAGTATTTTTTCTAGTTTCACTGATGTGTGTGAGCTACATGTCTGCAATTTGTACAGAGCACTTTCCTTCAAAAGTACCAGAATAACATATTTTATGAAAACATTTATTTCAAAAGATTAAGTTCTATGCAAAATGCTACTTTATGTAGTATTTATCAGGCTTGAATTAATTAACGACTACAAAAAGTTATCATTCTAGGGTCTAAGTGCAACCATATACCTAGAATAAATTGAATCTGTCAAGTCTCTTCTGCTTGATTGATCCTTAAATGGGTAACATTAAAGTCATTCATAAGTCTTAATTGTTCAGATTTTAAGGCCAGATTTTAAGTGTTACTATTTCTTTGAACAATAATACAGTAAACAGAAAAAGGGGGATTGAGTGTTTGCAAAAAAGTTCCAAAATATGGATTTTTTTATATTAACTGACGATACCTTGTGAGAGGGTGTGTTTCAGTTTGTTTTGTCCAAAACAGTAAAAGGGGGGTCATGGTGGCAGAGTGGTAACCCTCTCGCCTCCCAACTCTGAGGCCAGGGTTCAGTTCCCAGCAAGGCCTCAAGTGGCAAAGCTGTTAGTTGCTTGCCATTGGTCTTCAGTTTACAGTACAGAACCCTGACAAACTGTATGTACTG
Source organism: Sabellastarte sp. h YS-2021 (assembly GCA_964017235.1). NCBI lineage: Eukaryota > Metazoa > Annelida > Polychaeta > Sabellida > Sabellidae > Sabellastarte > Sabellastarte sp. h YS-2021. The sequence continues at coordinate 148,924,040 of OZ024931.1, forward strand.
GTTTCCTCTGGCCTTCGAACTACCTGTCGTGATATGACCTGTACAGTGTCGAAAGCGACACATAATCCCAAATAAATAAATAAATAAAACAGTAAAAGGGTAGTATACTGTTTACCGTTTCAATCCCAATGAAATGAGGCATGGGTAAAGAAAGTAATGGTAGGTACCCTCATTGAGTTTATCCTCTGCAGGAATGTTGAATGTCCTGTTTTCCAGTTTGTGTTCATTTGTTCAGATCCTCAGTGACCTAGTGGGTTAGCAAGTTTGGCAATCTACTCACAGATTTTCACCTCTGTGTGGGTTCGACTCCCACAAGTGACAATGCTGAGGACCATTCTCAACATGACCCTGGCTGTTGAACGTGACGTAAAACACCATTTTACCATTGTTTGTTTATTTACAAAATGTTCCTTCTAGTACATTTAGTTCCCTTGAGCAGGATACTCGATTATTTCCTTATCCAAAACCATTCCTAACTTGTTAATAAAATCTTCATGATAGTCATGATACAAAAGTAATTACACAACTTTAACCCCACACTTGTGGCATATGTATCACAGCATGAGAGTTTGTTTTTGTCCAGAAATCGTTATATGCAGGGTTTTAATATTTCTGATGCATATGTAGTGAAGTAAACTTGTTATAACAACCATGTGACTCGAATAAATTAGCTGTGAAAAACATTTTCCCAATTAATGCACTGATTTCTTTAAAAACACAAACAATATTATGTCTCATCATGGGAAGTGGTCGATTGTAGCACTTAACACCTCATGGTTAACAGTTGAGGAACTGTCAGTCTTTTCCAGATAAACACTCCAGAGGCCGTGTTCATGAAAGGTCTGAGCAAAGTCTTAGGCATTACTTACAAATATAGTCAACTTAAGCCTCAAATTTGGCTAAGACCTTTGGCTAAGACTTTTCGTGAATATCAATTGGATATATTTACCTCATATATGAGAAGATCAAATGTGTCGTTTTCCAAAAGTTCATGTTTAAATGATGTCTTCTATAATGTATACAGTACTCCATATATTAGTACTTACCATTTGGATAAACAGATGATAAAGAGTCAACATTAAATCTATATATTTGAGTTTGTATTTGCAAGTTGTAGTAATTTCTACAAAACACAGTACTTCACAGTTTGTATGGATTTCAAGGGAGTGAAAGACTCTTTTCCTGCTTATGCTCACCCATTGCAACATTACATATTCAGAATTATTGTGGCATACTTTCAAAAGACATTAATAAGACATTAATTTAACCATATTGAAGCAAATTGTTTATGAAGATTGATTGAAATGAATACATTGGAGGAATTTTTGGACTTCTTTTAATTCAGTTGTTATAAAGCACATTACTGAAAATTTGTAAATAGCGGTTCATGTTTAATGCAAAACATGGCCTATTTTATTCTACTCAGTCTGTAAAAGCCATCTGATACACTGTTTTTTCAATAAGGGACATGGCATAATTTATTATTCACGATGGACATTTTCCTCCTAAATGCATGGATAAACAGAAAATAATATTTTTGTATTCCCTACATACACTACTGTATGTAATTAGGTATACAAATTCATGAACAAGAATCCATTTTGTCATAAATAATGCATGAATTAGAAGTGTGTGGTGTTTTGAAGTAATTACAATTGAAAAGGCTTTAATTCATAACTCTTTACTTTTATTAGATGTTATCAGCTTGGTTGCAATACAGAGACCGATCTTTCTTTTGTTCACAGTCTCTGATGTTATTGCATTAATATTCAGCATTATCTTAAATAGTACATGTGATGATTCAGTAAATACAAACACAGGTCTAAAATGTACCAGTATAGATTACAACTGAGGGCATTATGGAATAATGTTATAAACACTACATAGTGCTACAAAATTCATAGGTACATTATTACAAATGTAATATTACAGAATTTGTGGGAAAAGTTACAATGACATGTAATCACATATTTGTTTGTTTTCCTCTTTTGCAGTTTAGTAATTATTTTATAGTTGTAGTTCTTTGTATGGGTCTGCGGTTGGTGCTGACACAATTTCATCTGAAAATATGTAATACAATTTACATAAAGAATGGATCAAAGTCTGTAGATATCCCATGTAGTTCAGTCATTGGGAATGCAACTGCCAAGAAGTGGCACATAAACAAAGAAACAACAGAAGAGATCAGGTGTTCCCGTACAAAACGCACAGATAAAATTGTGTGCTGTGACCCCTTGACTGCTAAATGTGACATCAGAGGACCTGTGACAAGTTCCCTTGTGATTGAAAATATAAAGATTTCAGACACTGGCTACTACTCTTGCAGAACCAGTCGGGGTTATGATTATGTTGAGGACACCACTTTGTTACTTGTTGTGGGTACGTAACTTTTGACTTAGTCATCTTTTGTTAAATCTAATTACTGTCGCTATAACAGCATTTCTAAATTAGCATGTAGCTGATAGCCAGGTACCAGTACCATAAGGCTGTTATAATACCAGACACTTAAGATGGTCTATGGTGTGGTCAACTGAGCTACTTTATTATTTCATCTGTTGTGGGTACTTTAACATTTTTGCTATATATAATAGAAGACAAATGATAACCCCTTAAGAAGGGATTTTATGCCCCTTTTACACTACAGCTGGTATATCCTACAGTTAGACGCTGTTCACAGCAGAGCCACCTCCAAGGATACTTCATAGCTTCCAAGATAGTAGATACTACAGGCGGTATAATTCACTGTTATAGGCATTGGGCAAAATGGATTTGTACACCTTCAGTTGCTATAGCAAGAAATTCATCTCTCAATGGTCACATTCGTCTGCACATACTCACAGTATGAAATTCAGAGTTGGAAAAGTCAAACAGTTTAAAATTTCTGCAGAATGTGTACAGGAATGGACATTTCGCCACTGTGTCACAAAGTTGCATACAAAACTCAGACAGTAGTTGAAGGACAGAGATGATAGAATAGAATAGAAACATTTATATTGTGCAGAATTGATACAACATCCTCTAATGCACTCGAGATCAAAAAGGGAAAGTACAGGAATACTAGGTAGAGATCCAAATTAGTGCCCACCGGGGAGGTGTACTATGATTCAGGATATGTTAGTCTAAATAAATAGGTCTTTAGCTGGCTTTGAAAACCTTTTATTGTGTGCTGTGATTGGACTAATTGTGTTAGTCTCTTCCATTCAGTGGGGAAGCCATTGCAAAACCTGACCAATGGCCTTTCTAGGAGAAACTGAGGAAAGAGAAAGCTGATTTCCACGAGTTAGACTACTGGTTTTGAACAAGGATGATAAGTATGTGGGTTGGGAGAATTTGAGCGCCTTGAAAGTAATTACATTTTATTTAAACAATATGCAGTATGTAATAGGGAGCCAGTGTACCTTTTGAAGAAAGGGAATGACATGGCAAGTTCTATCAAATCTAAAAACAATTCAGCAAAGGGCATTTTGAATCTTTTGGAGTTTAGCAACAGTTTGTTTGCTTACGCTATAGAGTAGGGAGTTGCAGTAGTCAAGTCGACTGTTGATCATTGAATTTGCAAGCAAGGCTGCAGTCTCACGGATACGTTTTAGGTCCTTGAGGTGTGGTTGACATGGCCCTGTGAGGGGCCTGTTGCTTCAGTTGGGAGGTACCTTAACATCATCCCTACCTTAAGATAGTCTAGTATTTATTTCTAGTTATGTGTTGACAAGCCCTCTTCACAAGGGTTACATATAAGTAAACTCAGACATCGATATCTAATTATTTCTGATTGAGTTTACATGAACTGAAATAAATGTAGCCTTTTGTAAAAATGGAAAATTTCCATAATATGTAATTATTTTATAATACCTGGGTTTTATTAACCTTTTGGTTCCAATATTTTACATGAAAAAGCTTAAAATTTTTATTATTTTTATATACCAAATGAAGGATATATCTGCTGATGGTTAAAATAGTTACAATAGTGGCATGTGTTGTATTTTCAGTCCCTCCAAAATCAGATGCAAAACCAATTTTAATGCGTCGAACATTTCCACAAGAAGACTTAACTGGACCATATTTGGAAAATGTAGATGAGAATTTCACTTGTTACATCAGAAATGTTTTACCTGGGAAGGACAGCACTTCATTCAGTTTCTACTATAATTATAAATTAAGACTTCAAAGTAACAATGGGACAGGGGAAGTAGTGGAAAAGGATGAAGGTGATGGTACCAAATATGTGGAATGGAAATTTACCACCAAGTTTGACAGAGGTGACAATGGAGGTAATTTTAGGTGTACAGTGGACTGGCAGGCAGGGTCATTTGAAGAATTGGGTATCAGGAGCGATTTAACAGAACACACTAAAGTTATATGTAAGTGTCCAATGATATATGATAGAATCTATGTTATCTATACAGTACGATAAGGAAAGGAAATTTACTCCCATATATAGAATAGTTTAAACAGATGTATTTTCATATCTTCAAGGAGAAATGTGTGAAGTCCAAGTATCCACAATATCTAATATTTAGATAGTCAAATTTTGAGTGTTCTGTGTTGTAATGTACTTGTGTCAAGTTTCGCCTAAGAAGTACTTCTTAGAGACTGTTTTCACAACTCAGATTCACTGAAAATCAGTCCTTGATATGCAAGTGTGTACGACACTGCAAATTTGTTGATATTTTAATGGGAAGTGTGTTGAATGATAATTTATTGACTGAGAGATAGAGAGCTCATATAGTTTATGTAAATTTAAAACTGAATGCTTAACTCAAGCTAAGTTAACAACCAAAATATCATAATGCACTTTAAAGTCAAAAATTAAGATGTTTGAAATAATACCCAAAATATCCTGTGCTCTAGGTATAGGTTAATGGCTAAGTAAGTGTCCAATATTAGAAAATAATGATTGTTGATGAGGTCCAGAAGGGACTGAGTCAACAATCCATTATTTTCTTACATTGGTCACTTATGAGGCTATAGTGTTGTAATTATGACCAAAACCTTGATAGAATTATTGTGATATTTTGACTGATGATAATTTCTTAACAGACACCGTTATGGTATAATTGATTTATTTACCCATTTATTTATTATCAGATTAATATAACAGATTAATAACATATTAAATACATTTTAAAAATCCAAAATTAATGTTTCCTTTAACTGTTTGTGTAACCACTTTCAAATATCCAGAAATATGCCAGTGTTGGAGCTACAACACTGAAGGTGACACAATCTCCCCAGTCTTCAGTGAAAAGGGGGCAGCTAAAATCCTCTGCTTGTTTTGCTCTAAAATCGAGGATAAAAAGTTTTGTCTAAATGTAGGAAAACAACAAAGTTAGTTCTATGTACTAGCCTGATAAGCAGACAGACTCCCTTAAATATTCTAGCAAAGGCAAAGCTGTGTAATACAAATAATAATAGAAGAATTCATGATCTCTGAATTTCGTTGGGGAACTAGTTCTTTTTTAACAAGAATTTTAAATTTTGAATACTATCAATCAAGAAGTTTTACTCATATTTTTATCAATCACACCAACTACTCGCCCAAAAGTCAGTATTCCCTTATATTTTTGTAAGCAACTTTTAATTACTGACAATCGAATTTAAAATAACTGTCTTACTTAACTTACATTCAGCCATTTACATATTATCGTATTAAATCTGCTTAGATAATAAGAAAAAAATATATTCCTATAATTATTTTTACTATTATTATTATTATATTTCGAATGACTGGCCAATTGATATCACTTTGCAGTACATAAATTCAGACTGTTATTTCTGGTATCATTTTCATTGTTTGTTACCTCCGCCAAGAATGTTATGTTTTCGCCTGAGTTTGTCTGTCTATATGTCTGTCCATTTGTTTGTCTGTTTGTCAACAAGACAACTCGAAAACTTATGGACGGATTTTGATGAAATTTTCTGAATATGTCTGAAAAGGTAAAGGGAAGAAATTATGAAATTTTGGAAGTGATCCCAATCACAATCTGGATCTTCTGGATCTATGAAACGTAATTTTCAAAGACAGATAACTCAAAAATTTATGAATCGACTTTGATGATATTTTTAGGAAATGTCCTAAATGGGACAAGAAACAAGTGATTAGATTTTGAGAGTGATCTGGATCACTGTCTGGATCATCTGGATCGAAGCTTTTTTATAGGAAGTTATAGACAGATAATTTTAGGGTGGATTTTGATGATAGTCCAGGAATTGAGCTAGATTGGCGGAGGTCTGCGCTTTCTGAGTGCTCTTGTTATTGAAGTTTTCTGATGATTAAAATTGTTTCTCAAGTTTTGTGTTTCTTTTTAACTTTTGTGAATCTGTTAGCCATTATGATATAAAGACATGATATTATCTGAATTAAAAGCATATTAAATCTCAATTGGCATATTATCTAAATTAACTGTACAGAATAAATAAAGCTCTCTGTTTTGTTATTTCAGTTAAATCGGCTCAGGTTAAAGAAGACAAGACCAATAGTGATAACCCTGCCAGCTTAATGGACATGGATTCTGCTATTGGCACTACCAAACAAAGCCATATTATACCTAAAGCTGCTGACACACCTGGATCTGCCAAAGGTAAAGTAAAACCTTATATTTACAACTGAGTCAGAATCTAGTGATTGGATCTTGTCTTATGTTCTGGGATGACTGCTATATTTAGGAAAAGGGTAAATTTAATTTAATTTATTTGTTGTTTTATGTCGTGTTCAACAGCCAGGGTCATATTGCGACGGGTAGTTTACAGGTGGAGGAAACCAGTGCATAGTGCACTGTAAACCAACGGGCATCGGCAAGTAACTACCAACTTTCCAACATGAAGCGCCCGGCCCGAGATTCGAACTGGCGGCCTCAGAGGTTGGAGGCGAGAACTCTAACGGCTACACTACCGAGCCCCCCTGGGAAAAGGGTAAAAAAACTATCCCAACATAACATGTACATCAAATGGTACTTCTCTTTTACTGAGTGAGAATCTATTTTCACTGTATTAAGTGACCAAACAGGTACACTTTTGAACAAAACTGTCAAGCAAAAATTAATGCTCAGGTCTATAAAGATACTATTTGTAAAACTTTAAAAAGAGTAATCTAACATTTTTATTGACTTTTAATCACAATGAATCAGGTTTAACATGTGTAGATATGAAAGAAATTAAAATTAAAATTTGTTATCTATTTAAAGCATTTTTATTAGATTGATATTAAGACTGTATCATGTATTGGAGCAAAATTAATATATTAAAAACTGTAAAGTTGAATGAAATTGAATTTAAATATTGTAGTATGGGAGGGTAATACCAAGTCTGACCATATTACTTTATGATGCTGCAGATAATTAACACATTTTGCTATTGTTTGACAAAAGATTAAGAGATTACTGTTATCTAAATTAACACAATTGACTGATATTCAGTCATAAGAATTCTTTCCCTCTCTATTCATTGTATCCACCGAATAGCATCTGGTGGATACTATGGATTTGACTTTGTTACGCCTACGCCGCCCCCACCACCGCCGCCGCCGCCGCAGTGTGTAGAGAGATTTTACCGTTACCGCTCTAACGAAAAAAAATATTATAGCTAGCCTTCTCAAATTTACAGGCTATATTCATAAAATCTTGCCTGGGAATATTTTTGGCCTCATTTTGAAAAACAAGATGGCCGCCACTGGCGTTTTTCGACTTTAAACAAGGACTTTTGGTGGCCCTCTAGAGCAAAGGGTATTATAGGTAGAGATCTCAAATTCGCAGGATATGTTCCTCATTATAAAATCTTGACTGGGAATATTTTTGGCCTCATTTCGAAAAACAAGATGGCCGCCACAGGCGTTTCTTTGCAGTCATGAAAAGTACTTATATCTCCCTTATTATTGGTCCTAGAGGTTTGGGATGGTAAACCAACCTGTAGGAAATCATGGCCTGGGAATCATTTGGTGTGGCCAGATTTGACCTTGGACCCCTCCTTCAAGGTCAAACGAGGATAGGTAAACATAAAAGTGCTTATAACTCGCTTATTATTGGTCCTAGAGGTTTGGGATGGTAAACCAACCTATAGGAAATCATTGGCTGAGAGTCTTTTGGTGTGGTCGGATTTGACCTTGGACCCCTCCTTCAAGGTCAAACGAGGATAGGTAAACATAAAAGTGCTTATAACTCGCTTATTATTGGTCCTAGAGGTTTGGAATGGTAAACCAACCTATAGGAAATCATGGGCTGGGATTCTTTTAGTGTAGTCGGATTTGACCTTGGACCCCTCCTTCAAGGTCAAACGAGGATAGCCAAACTTAAAAGTTCTTATAATTCGCTTATTATTGGTCCTAGAGGTTTGGGATGGTATACCAACATATAGGAAATCATGGGCCGGGAATATTTTGGTGTGTTCGGATTTGACCTTGGACCCCTCCTTCAAGGTCAAACGAGCATAGCCAAACTTAAAAAGTGGTTATAACTCACTTATTATTGGTCCTAGAGGTTTGGGATGGTAAACCAACCTATAGGAAATCATGGGCTGGGAATCTTTTGGTGTGTTCGGATTTGACCTTGGACCCCTCCTTCAAGGTCAAACGAGGATAGCCAAACTTAAAAGTTCTTATAACTCGCTTATTATTGGTCCTAGAGGTTTGGGATGGTATACCAACATATAGGAAATCATGGGCCGGGAATATTTTGGTGTGTTCGGATTTGACCTTGGACCCCTCCTTCAAGGTCAAACGAGGATAGCCAAACTTAAAAGTGCTTATAACTCGCTTATTATTGGTCCTAGAGGTTTGGAATGGTAAACCAACCTATAGGAAATCATTGGCTGGGAATCTCTTGGTGTGGTCGGATTTGACCTTGGACTCCTCCTTCAAGGTCAAACGAGCATAGCCAAACTTAAAAGTGCTTATAACTCGCTTATTATTGGTCCTTAACGTTTAGGATGATAAACCAACCTATAGGAAATCATGGGCTGGGAGTCTTTTGGTGTGGTCGGATTGGACCTTGGACCCCTCCTTCAAGGTCAAATGAGGATAGTGAAACTTAAAAGTGCTTATAACTCGCTTATTATTGGTCCTAGAGGTTTGGGATGGTAAACCAACCTATAGGAAATCATTGGCTGGGAATTTTGTGGTGTGGTCGGATTTGACCTTGGAACCCTTCTTCAAGGTCAAACGAGGATAGAAAAACTTAAAAGTTCTTATAACCTGCTTATTATTGGTTCTACAGGTTTGCAATGTCAAATCAACCTATAGGAAATCATGGGCTAGGAATTTTTTGATGTGATCAGATTTGACCTTTGACCCCTCTTTCAAGGTCAAATGAGGATAGCTAAAATTAACAGTGCTTATATCTCGCTTATTTGTGTTCCTAGAGGTTTGCAATGTCACACCAACCTATAGGAATCATATTATGGTCAGATTTCACCTTGGGCTTCTCCAAGGTTAACCATGTTTTAATGGCTGTGGTGAGTTTTCTGGTGGATACAATTTGCATCGGTTCTCTGATGCGATAGGTCTAGTTTAGTATTGTCTTTTTGACATGCTTTTTGTATGGTCTGAATTCAGTTACACATGCTACCCTGACGGTGGCATAAGATGAGGCAAGGTTCCCAAAGGTGGTGTGTCGGTGATGTACGTTTGTAGTTCTCGCATGCTCATGTCACTAGCAGTCATGTCTTGGCTGCACCACATGACGTAGGCATCGCAGACAGTATTGGGTAAGAAACTGGATCCTGAAGAGGCCACTGTTTGGCCAACATAAGGTTCTGATGGACCAGCTGCTGAACTCTGACTTATATGGCTGCATAAATTCTGTCACATTGTCTTTACATCTCTTCGGAGAGTTGGTGGAAAGAGTGGGCCCAGTGATTCAGAAGGAGAAGAGAAGATTTCGCCAGCCAATTCCAGCTGGATTGAAAATAGCCATTACCCTCAGATACTTTATCCCAGGGAATTCCTATAAGAGCCTAATGTGTGGCTTCAGGGTGGCTTTTAACACCATATCCCCTTTGTGCCAGAAGTATGTGCAGCAATCTACCATGTTTACAAGGATGAGGAGCTGAAATATCCAAGTACCCCTCAAGAATGAAGTGAAAAAGCAACGCAATTTGGCCAGAGGTGGAACTTTCACCATGCTGTGGTAGCCCTAGATGGAAAACATGTGGCCATAAGATATCCCAGGCATTCAGGGTTCAGATTTTACAACTACAAGGTTTCTACTTGGTGGTTTTGTTAGCTCTGGTGGATGGAAAGGAAAGAAAATTAACCTTCAATGTAAGATCACATGGTACCTGAAATTGACACTGCAAACTTCAAAAATGTACATTTATAAAATGTACGAATAGAGCTGAGATGGACATGAATGACAAGCGTTAGCCATTACAGTAGTTATAATACACACATGTAAGCAGTACACCCTGTGTAAAAAGTAAAATCTCAGAAAAACAGGTATACCTGAAAGGTATTTAAAGTCACCCTGAAGCACATGAGAAACCAACAACTACATAGGCAACTCATAACTGAAACTATAAAGATAACACTACCTTTACCAGCAGAAGTACTGTCAACTGTAAAAAAACGCAGATGTTCGAACCAAAAATATACCACACAAAGGCCAACAGTACTACCGACAGATCACCAAACAAAGAAATACAAGTGAAAATTAAAATAAGCCAGCAGTTACAACCATTAGTAAGGAACGACCAATTGTGAAAGTAGAAAAGGCATACACCCTAGGCCAACAGTACCACTGTTCAGCTGTAACAGAGTTACATGAACAGTAAAAGTTACAGTTACACCAATAGTAGTAATATCCGATGTAATATTCCAAAAACATTTCACTCTCAAAATAAAGGCCACACAAATAAATATTACTAATACCAGCTTCAGATGTTAAGAAAAACTACGCTGACAGTTTAAACCAGCAGCTCAAAAAGTCTTACTCAAAATCTTACTGAAAAATAATCACATATGCCTACAGTGACACCATCATCAGAAAGCAATTTATTCATCATACTTAAAGTATGAGACCAACACTAGTGCTAAGAGCATTGAAAAACCACTAGGCTTACACATGTCAAGCTTAAAAATCAGTGCTACTGTAATCAGTAATTACTGTACAGGCCAAATACAGGCCAACAGTACTAACCACCAACAAAGACTGCTGAGAGATTGCATAAAATGTACTCTAGGCCAACAGTAACACCGTCTGCAGTGACCAAGTTACTCTTAAAAATTACAGTTACAATAAACTCCAACACTAGTACCCTGCTGATAAACCTCAAATGTTACACACCACACACACGCAAGGCCATAAGGTACTAAAAGCAGTAAGCAATAACCGACATAAGATAAGAAATCTTACTATTTAATTACAATCATAAGAACATGTCAGTTAACAAGTAAGATACATAGGCCCAAATAAAATAGTTGCATTTAGACCAGTAGTAAAAGTAAAAACAACAGTAAGCAACAGACATTAAATACCCATAACACTGTGCATTGTGGTTACACTGTCGTAATGATCCAGATTTGAGACCAAGAAGCAACAGATGGTGCCGGGGATGACACCCTGGAAACAGTGGGCACCTGTGAGGCCAGAGACATGGAAACACCTGTCGGAACATTGCACAAAAGGTCCTGCGGGCTCTGAGTGTCCAGTCACATTTTACATCTGCTAATGTAGCTGCAAGTATGATGAAGTATAAATTTGCTACTTTCAGAAGAAGTCTGTCGACTAGGCACGCGGCCTATGTACCTCTCCACGAACTGTAAGTTCTCAGGGATATACCTGTCACGATCCAGTTCACACATATCATCATCCTCTTGCAACTTCCCAAATCTTGTGTGCACGCTTTTCCACCAAAGCTGGAGGTCTACAACTGTAAACAGCAAAAACAGAGTCAGACATATTTAATACTGTTATACTTTCAATAACCTTATTTATACATTATACAACACTGGATTTACACATTTACACACACATTGCAGATTTACATTATATTTAATTATTTCAATAATACATGGAGCACAGTCCACAGTGGCAGGACTAGTCACCATTTATTTATTACATCATTGAGCATGTACACTGATCACTTAATTATTTCTGCTAAGGGTATGCAAAATTTAATGACAGTTGCATATATATACACACTCATGTACAGGGATGTACAATGTAGTAATAAATACCGATTGTGAGGGTGTTTGTTACAGGCAAAAACTTCAAATAATGCCAGAGTGCTGTCAGGCAGGATTTTTTGCCGGGTGTATATCCTGTAACAAACGCCAGAGCATGAGGTATTTATTATTGTTATAAAGACTGGCCTACCTGGTTGAAAGAAATATCCCTTTATTTTTACAAGGGAGCAGCCATATAGTTTTGAATGCATAATCACCCTCGTAAAAGTGGACGAATTTTCCAAACGAGAAATTCAAAACGACACTCCCATTTTTCAGCGGGCAGTTATCAGAGGTTTTACTCCTAGCTGATTTTATGCGCACAGACTGGTTTTCATTCACTGTGCACTTCCCGTCTTTTAAAAATTAAAAAGAAATACTCACCTGTCATATCCATCTCATCCAACTTTTCAGCCCAAAGACTAGATCTGTTCTTAGTATCTCTGTAATCTCTCAAACCCTTCTGGTACAAAGTAAGGGGTCTCCCTAATCCACTCTATCAAGACATCTTCTGTACCAGCAGATGTGATAATCTTAGCACACGTCTTTTGCTTTCCAACAGTTTTTGCGTTAACACCTCCTCAGAGTCTGGCTGCTCAGCATTTGCCAGGTTGTCTACTGAATCACTGTCACTATCGTCATTATCACTCAAAATAGGCATGTGTTTGTAAATGCAAACAGATTTCTTCTTCGTCCTTGGCATCTTACATAATACTTACAAGAGTTAAATCACAAAGTAATATTCCAAACAATAAAATAAGCTTTCAAAATGACCACCCGACCAATGACCAGAGCTTTCAAAATGACCGCCGGAATGAAGATGTATCTTTCAGTAAGCAAACTCTATTTCCAAATAAGGTGGTCATGTCATTTAGTATTTTACCTGCGTGAAAACTGTGACAACCAAATCGTGACAGATGCAGAGTCTTCAGTCACCTTCAGATACCTTGTGCAAAACTTCTGTAACAGTAGCGATTCAGAAGCTTACCAGTAATTTGCCATCCTTCACTGCCGAGATGTATCCCAATTGCAGCGGGTGACCACTGACAGAGACTGACAGGGACTGACAAACACGGTGACTTGTACAGTGGTAGTTCAGACATGGGATGACAATTTTAAACTTTCATTAGGCATGTAAGGATTTGGAAGGACGGGCACTGATTTGCAAGGTCTCAACCAGACTGCAGGCAGTGATCCAAGGACAGGTATGTCCACCAAAATGTGGGTCACCATGCGTAATTCCACTGACAGTGTAAATAGGGTATCAGGATAACTATTTGGGGCATATTTTGTATGTAAATTTCCTTTTAGGGAATGAAAGCATTCACAAGTGACAAGTGGCACATGTACAGGTTTGACTGTAGATGCCTTTCAGCCAAACTTAAGGCAATAAATAACAATATAAGTTTTCACCAAATGCTTGTGGCACAATTGCTGTGGCTAGGTAATAACACACTCACCTCTAAAATTGGAGTTTCCATACCACTCTTACCTGAAGAGAGAAAACAAAACAGAACCTTGCTCAACTGTATGTACTGGTTTTTTATTATCTACACGAGCTCTATATGCCGTGTAGAGGGAGATATACAGAGTAGGATATGTAGTTGCTTGTTAAAGACTAAAATGTTTTTCACTGTTGCCCCTGTATATATGATAGCATTTTCCCACATTTTCTGTGTAAAACTGGATATTTTTGACTTGATGGATACCAAATGATGGATAATAAAAGTAAAATATCCCTTATTAGACATTTGCAAGAAATGTATCAGACATGAAATTAACAATAAAATACTCATGCTATCCACTCATATAATATTTGTTGTATCTTGACCAGTAAACGCTCTGTTCTACAAGCAGGTTTTATTCTTGGTTATTCTTGGAACACAACAATCATATATGTAATTCTTATAAAGCCTGTTTATATGTGTGTAACTATTAAGAAGTGGCAGTGTTTTCTCCCCTGTGTTCAAAGTCCAACTCCAGGGTAATTAATCATAGTGACAGCATCAACAGAGTTACTGTTTTTCAGAAAGGAACTGTAACAGAGTTCTTTATGATTTTAGAACTGCATTGTCTACAAAGTACCAATGTAGGTTTAACACTAACAGAATACTACAATATCTTTATTCATGACACATTTTTTCTATATGTGTCATTCAGGAAGTTTTCCTGTTGTTCCACCCTTCACCTACCTGAAACTATGTAATCGACATCAAAAGTGGTAGATGTTATGTAGCAAAACAAGAATAAATAAAAAGAGGCATTAAAAGATCTCCACTGAAAAAAGACATGAGCTAAGGATCATTTACACTATTTAAATGATCAAACTATTTGATATCAAATGCTACAGCTTATAGTGTTCTCAAGCAAGATGAAAGCTACAAGTCTAGATATATGTATAGGTGATTCGTCAGTGAGCTACAATTTTGTTTGGGCTTAAGGCAGATAAAGTAAGACTTGATAGATATACTTTTTGAACATTTAGTAATTAAAATACTAAAATTTTCCATTTTTTGACAATCATCTTTTAGCTTTACAGTTCTACATTTATTTTTTTACCAAATAATATTATTCTGAAAAGATACGGAACATTTGCAAGGTACTTTTCACCTTGAAAGGTACATTCAGGAATTATAAGTTAAAATAAGGACTGCAAATGCGTATTTCTACTCGCAGCCATCTTACAATTTGATGATTACAATATGGTGGAACAATTTGTAAACGGAGAGAGAGACATTGGCATAAATAGATTTCAGTGTTTCATTATACAAAGTTGCCCCCATTTTATTGTGTATTTTTCCATAGAGTCTACTGGAAATTACTGTCAATTTTAGAAAGAGGTTAGGTTATGGTAAATTCTATAAATGAAGCTACTGCCACATTATTATGGTTAATGTTGTGTTTAAGTGTTTTATTGTTGTTTTCACACAGATGGAAGAAGAGTCTATCCAGCCATCATCGCTGCTTTATGTGTGGTCATTTTCATTATTATCGTTGTTGCTGTCTTGTACAACAAGTCGAGGAAGTCTTCACAAGGTAAAAATAGTCATTTTTGACTTTTCTATCAACAATTCTACACTATTTAGTATTTTTTTTGTAATTTAATTTTTTATTAGAAATGCTTCCCATTTCGTAACAGTAGCTATTTGTTGAAGCCACCCAACCCAATGGCCAGTGCATAGAATTTTGAGTATTTTAATATAAGATGTTGTTACTTCTACTTTTAAAGTAAAAGTCATCATGTATTGTAACCTGGATTTTTAGGTACTTTGTCTTAAATAGTCATTTTGTGTATTTTTGTAAATAGAGCAAACAGAGCAGAAAGATTGAACATTGTGATACTTTAATACAGAAATATGTGATAATGAAACTAAGTCAAGGAATGACCTGAAGTTGTTTTGAAGTAACACCTATATACTATCTTCAAATTACTTTATTATTTTAAACTTAATATCAGTAAACTATTTTAGTTGCAAAAATTCAAAAGTCCAAAGGCTGAGTATATTTAATATTTACAAAGAACCTCTCTCATACATAGTGGAACAGATATTTGATGATTTTTACAGAATCTGATCAAAGGGTTAATAGTGTTCAGGGGCTTCAGATGAACGAGGGAGTGGACACTACAAATGCTGCAGGTGTCTACACCACGACTGGAAGGAACTCCTATGCAAATGCAGGTAGATACATCACTGTGTCACAGTGTGTAATTCATTAGTGGAGGAGACGGATATTTTGCTCTGAAGTTTATTTATCCAGGCCAATAAAAGAGATTGTACATGTGCTAGCAATTTCAACTAGGTCGCAGCTTTTTGATACTTCAATAAGAAGTTAAGCCCCATAGATTTTTACTTGTTTGTGTTGTTTATTTATCCATTGCATTAACAGAAAAGAATCATGCCAGTGCACCAAATTTTATGTGGAGCTCAGTATTTTAACATTTCAATATAAAATAAGGCCATCAGGTTTATACCTTTGAACAACATCTTGGATATTAGGATTGTCCAGTATGCAACAATTGTTTATTGTATGTAGGGTTTTCCCAAATGAACAGTTAACAAAAAATAATATTCTCCAGGAGACAATTGATTACAAAGCATACCTATTTTCTCAAGAAAGTGTAAAATAAGAAACCAGGATTATTTAAGAAAAGGCATTCATTAATAAGTGGGGATAAATTATTTATCCCGGAAAAAAATACAAAATTTAAAACAAGAATTTTTATGAAAACTCATTGTTTTACCATTGAGAGATGAGTAATAGTAGTCCAAGGTGAGCACTATTAATTTCAAATTTGTTCCCAATATTATCAACTGAATGATACTGGTAAGTCAGTGGAAGAATACAATTTTCAAAAATGTAGTATTTTCATGAAATTATCAATAATGCTTCCTTTTTGCAATGTTAGTTTTTTCCCCTATCAAATTGAATTTTATGATATTCTTTTTCATACTACATGTACACCAAATCTAATGATGTAACTGGAAAGGAATAATGGTTGAATTTTAAGTTTGAAATATCCAGGGAAAAGGGTAATATTGGGCTAGTAGGAACAGATGAACAGGTGTTTGAGAATGTAAAAAAGCTCAAAGCTTAATATTTACTGTTGTATAATTGTTAGAATATGCAAATCTGCCACCACATGGAGAACCTGAATACTGGGATGCCATTATTTTGCCACATAGAGAAACTGTTCATGGAGATACGTAAGGTAAACGTGCAAGGTAAAAGTGCAAATAAATTTAAGGAAAGGTAGAATAGCTAAAATGAAAGTATTGTTGGTTAAAAAATTGAGTATATTTTAATTTTCCTATCTTTTGAAAGTTATTCATATTCCAAATAATATCAAGAAAGTTGACAGAATTATGCTTTAGAAAGTGCTAGACTTAGTGAATACATGATACTCAACTAATCAAAGCTATTTTATTTGAATCAATATCATACAAAATATGGAAATTGTATATTAATCAACACCATACAAATAAAACAAAAATGAAATGAATTTGTAATACAGTATTTGAAGCAAATTCTAACAATTGTTAAGCAGTGCTGGTTGGAAAGTTGGGGTCATTCCATTCGATTTGAATGAAAAGTGCACTACCTTGAGAAATACTAATTATGAACAAAAAGTATTTTTTGGCAGAACATATACACTTTTTATTTGTATGAGAACAACATTGGGTCTTTAGTTTGGCTATCTCAGTATGAAAATTGGCAGTATATCCCGGGTTCTTGATGGAGAGAAGCTTGCTCACAACTTTAACTTGGGACTTTTAGTATTTCAGATTATGTCTACTGTTGTGTTTTCAGTAAGAGAAACTTAACTGGGCCCTTATTATCAAAAAAATTATCTATACTATATACTATTTGAACCTGTAGCATTTATTTGTACTGCGAGAGGCTTATTTGCCATACAGGTAAAATTTCCACTTTCGCTGAAAAATAAAAAATTAGGCAGGGAAATTGTTTCCACACATTTAAACACATTGTCTCCGCTCAATAATACGTGTTGATCCACCTTTCTACTTTTCAAATATTGCAGCCAGTGAAAAAATATTGTCGTAATATATAGTCCGTGAGCCAGGACCACAAATTTGAGCCATTGGTACCAATTGAGGGTATAACTGTCATAGTGGTTTTTGGTAAGGTATACACCTCTACTTTCAGAAAACATGTGATAGCATTGCATTGATGGTAGCTTTTTGTGTGTTATCGCATGATATATAAACCTACTCCAAATCACATTTTCAAAAATTGGATATAGCACCAAATAATGTGTCTGATGATTCTCACTTCATATGTTTTGGAATTAATACAAATTTTACTTATATGTTATTTGATATAGAAATGTGAGCTGGGCATAGGTGACCTCTAACATCATTGTTAATAGGCACTGTACAAATACATTGTGTGTAAATATCAGTTTTTATGAAAGAATGAAAGTGTAATTTCTGTGATGGCTTTCCAAAAATTACACATATTAGAAATAATTTTGAAACTTTAAAAAACTAATGCCTATATTTGTGCAAACAACAATAACAATATCAGTGATTTCTTCAGCATTAGATGCAATGGTCATAATACAATTATATTAATCGATACCGCTGTATGATACCACATACATGGCAAAAATCATATCATATTCCCAGTTATATTTGAATTATTATTGTAAAAATGTCATTTGTTGATATTTTGATTGTCCAGTAAGAAAGTCAGATACTTTTGCAGTAGTTTTCAGTCCAGCAGGGATTTTCAGTTCATTGCAACTGGCCTTAACTATTAAATGCACTGTTCATATTTAAATAGGAATACAAACATAATTTCTCCTGTTTTATGTTTTTCAGTATAGGTATGCATAACAGGACTGGGTGAACAGTAGAGTAGATGTAGTATAACTTATATGTATGTAGACTGCCTTGGAATGGAAACTAATCAGCATTTGAAAAGTATTGAGAAACAGTGTACTGCACACTATAAATCATCAAAATATGAACATTTAGTTACCCTTCAAAATTATGAATCATGGAAAACAATGCTTGAAGCAGCCAAACTGAGAAATTTTAACCCAATTTTAGATATTGCTAACAAATTTTCAGAAACCCAACAATCTACTACCATCACAACTGCTGAAGCCTCTTCACATATATTTAAACAAAATACTTTAAATACAGTAGTTCTCAAGTTACAACTGATTTGCTGAATAGTGAGAAACTGAAAATAGCTATTGCTCAGCTCTGCCATGAGCTACATGTCTACAATTTCACTATGTGATAGCTGATTTAAAAGTAGATTAATATAACATATTTAACAAAATTCTGTAAATGCAACAGTTTTCAAGTTACAATTTACTCAACAGTAAGAACCTCAAAGTAGCTTTTGCTCAGCTATGCAATGAGCTACAAGTCTGCAATTTTACTATGTTATAGCTAACCCCAAAGAGGTGAATAACATATTTAAATCAAATACTCTAAATGCAATAGTTTTCAAGTTGCAACTGATTTACTCAAAGGTGAGAACCTGCAAGTAGCTATTACTCAGCTATGCCATGACCTACAGGTCTGCAATTTCACTATGTTATGGCTGATCCAAAAGTAGATGAATAACATACTAAACAAAATTCTCTAAATGCAATAGTTTTTGAGTTACAACTGATTTACACAACAGCAAGAACGTCAAAGTAGCTATTGCTCCACTTTTCGATGAGCTACAGGTCTGCAATTTTACTATGTTATAGCTGACCCAAAAGTAGGTAAAAACATATTTAAAAATATTCTGTAAATAAAATAGTTTTCAGATTACAAGTTATTTACTAAACAGTGATAGCCTCAAAGTCAGGTGACATAGATTGATGACATTAATGAAACACTATAAATTATGACAAAGGACATTTTTACTATTAAGGGGTAGGGATAACATTGAATACTGTAGTGATTTGAGTATAGACTTTATGGAATATATAATTAAGCGTCCCTGAAAACGCCACCACCACATTATGGTCTCCCTTGAATTTCTCCCTTATTATTGGAAGCTTTCTAGGCACATTTGGCAGTAATATACCTTAAGCATGGGTAAATTTTTCAACATGCTTAAATTTGAACTTTGGTCTTTATCAAGGCCATTCAGCAAAATCTACTTACTGCAGAGGCTTGTAATTTCATACACATGTTTATTATCTCCCGCCGGCCGATAGGCTCGGTATGGGAGATTATAAAATGCCCTGTGTCCGTGCGTGCGTGCGTCCGTTCGTCACGTTTTTACAAAAGCCTTACAAAAGCCATCTCTTAAAATATTATAGCTAGACCTTCCAAATTTGCAGGATAAATTCATCATTGGAAAAACTTGCCTGGGAATCTTTTTCGGCTGATTCGGAAAAACAAAATGGCTGCCACGGGTGTTAACAAGATGGCTGCCATGGGTTTTTTTTCAGGTGTTCTGCCATGGGTTTTTTTCGTTCATTTAGATGGCTGCCATAAGTGTGTAGTTGCACTTTTATACAGCCTAAAAATAGCCTGCTTGGTATTTTTCAGACCTAGGTCCATAGCTAAGTGAGTAATAGCAATGGTGGCTACTTTCAGTAAAGTGCTCATAACTCCAAAACGACTGCATTTAGAGCATTTCGGTAAAATATGTTGTTCAGCTACTTTCTCCATGGCTACAAGATAGTACCATTTTTAGGGGTCTATCTTGATAGCTAAGTGAGTAATAGCTATTTTCTGTTTTTAACAATGACCAAAATGAGTAAGTTGCTTTTATCTTTGTAACTGTTACTTACAATATTGGTCTCAAATATGTTGTTGAACAACTCCTTCATGTACTATATCATGGTGAGGTTTCCAAGGTGTAGCACCATAGCTAGCTGAGTAATAGCTACACTAAGTTTAACATTTGACCATTCAGCGAGTCACTTATAACTCAAAAACTATTGAATATAGAGGATTTTTGTCAAATATGTTGTATATCTACTTTTTCATGTACTGTGTCGTGGTGAATTTTCAGAGCTGTAAGTCCATAGCTATCTGAGTATTAGCTACTTTTAAATTTCTTAATTTCAACATTGAATAAATCACTTATACCTCCAAAACTATTGAATTTAGGGAATTATTGTCAAATATGTTAATTGGTTACTTTTTAATGTTCTGTGTCATGGAAAAGTTTCAGACCTGTATTTCCATAGCTAACTGAGTAATGGCTACTTTGAATTTCAACAATGAGTAAATCACTTATAACTCCAAAACTATTAAATTTAGAGAATTATTGTCAAATATGTTGTTCACTTACCATTTGATGCACTGTGTCATGGGAAATTTTCACAGCTGTATCTCCATAGCTACCTGAGTAATAGCTACTTTGAGGGTTTCCATTGAGTAAATCACCTTTAACAGCAAAACTGTTGAATTTAGAGGATTTTTTTTCAAATATGTTCTTCACCTACTTTTTGATGTACTATGAAATGGCAAATTTTGAGAGCTGTAGGTCCATAGCTAACTGAGTAATAGCTACTTTAATGGTTCTCCATTGAGTAAATCACTTATAACAGCAAAACTGTTGAATTTAAAGGATTTCTCTCAGATATGTTGTTTAGCTACTGTTTTATGTACTGTGTAATGGCAAATTTTGAGAAATGTAGGTCCATAGCTAACTGAGTAATAGCTACTTTGATTTTTGCGGAAAATGAAAAAGTCTTAATATCTCGAAAACTGTAACAGATAGAGCAATTTTGACTGAATTTTTTACCTGCAGGGTAGTACATGAGTATACTATGCAAAAGGGAAAAAAAATCAATTTTCGCCACTTTTTGCGGCTATCTTGGATTTTTAGCAGAAAATAAGCATTGAAAATATCTTCGAAATGGTAACAGACAGAGCGATTTCGAGCGAATTTTTGACCCACAGGGTAGTACAACAGTATTCTGTGCCTAGGGGAAAAATGTCATCTTGGATTTTAGCGGAAAATGAAAAATTGGGAATATCTCGGAAAAGGTATTTCCTCCCCTTTAATGCTCGGCTGGAGATGCACACCGCGGCAGTGGTCTTGTTCTTTCAAAAACCTATTTAGATTTTGGAAGTGATCAGATAAAAATTAACTTCTTAATGAGCAATTTTCTCACAAGTACCAACCAGAAAGCTGAAGAAATCATGTGAACTTATTATATTTGTATCCCTGGACGAAAGTCGGGGTTACTTAGGATTCAGTACGGTCACGCCGCCGCCGCCGCAGAGATTTCCTTTTGGAGGTGATAACTTAAAAAATAATTTAGTTAGAACTTTCAAATTTGGTATGTGGGTAGATATGGGCAATGCCACAAACGCTATTGTTTGGTGACCTTGACCTTCAATCTCAAGGTCACTGGTGGTCACTTAAAGGTCAGATTTTGGCCATTTTTTCACTTTTTGGCCCAGTTCTCATATACAGAAGGTCAGATCATCCTATGGCTGGTATATATGATACATATATATGTACTCTGTAAGCATGCAGAAATTTGACCTTGAAGCTCTTCATTTAAGGTCATCCACTGACCGCCAAAGTACCTGACCGAGGGTCATTTTTGGCCTTTTTGGAGATATTTTCACACTTAACTCATATACAGAAAGTCAGATCATCCTATGGCTGGTATATATAATACATAAATATGTCCTCTGTAAGCATGCAGAAATTTGACCTTGAAGCTCTTCATTTAAGGTCATCCACTGACCACCAAAGTACCTGACCGAGGGTCATTTTTGGCATATTAGGAGATATTTTCACACTTAATGCTGACTACATTGTATGGAAACTATTGAAAATGGCTTTGGAGGTTGAGTACATGGTGGAGTACCCGCATGCAGGCTTACCGGTTACAGATCTTCATTTAAGGTCATCCACTGACCGCCAAAGTACCTGACCGAGGGTCATTTTTGGCCCTCTATTTGTTTGTTTGTTTGTGAACAAGATAACTCAATAACTGACAGATGGATTTTGATGAAATTTTCAGGATATGTCCAAAATGGTAAAAGGAAGATATTATTAAATTTTGGGAGTGATCCGGATCACTGTCTGGATCTTCTGGATCCATGAAATTTAATTTTTAAAGACCGATAACTCAAAAACTTATGGGTGCATTTTGATAAAATTTTCAGGTAATGTCCTTAAAGAGACGAGGAACAAGTTATTAGATTTTGGGAGTGATCTGGATCACTGTCTGGATCATGTGGATCCAGGCTGCCAGATGTGTTTGTGTACAAGATAAATCAAAAACTTATGGACGGATTTTGATGAAAGTTTCAGGATATGTCTGAAAAGGTAAAAGGATGAAATGATTGAATTTTGGAAGTGATCCGGATCACTATATGGATCTTCTGGATCCATGAAATGTAATTTTTAAAGACAGATATAAGTGAAAGAACTAGTGATTAGCTTTTGGGAGTAATCTGGTACTATGGAGAATCCTGACCTGGTGCTCCAGGAAACAGGCTCAAGACCGACATATTCACGCCTTAACTATGTCCCGTCCGGGGATACACTGCGTCGAGATGCAATCTCTAGTCTTAAGTATTGTATTTAGAGCAATAAATATATTGAGAGGTAGTAAGACACCATATGTGGATAGTCTAGAAAATAAGTTAACCCCCACCACCTGTAGGGGGTCAAACTGGGGTCATAAAATAGCAGATGTCATTTTGCTTTATATCTACTTTATTATTGCTTTAAAGCTTTAGAATGTATAAAGAGGTATTGAGAAACCATATATGGAGAGTGTAGATAACCAGTCAAATTTATCCCCTGGCACCCACTTATGGGTCAAACTGGTGTAATGAAATAGCAGATTTTGTGTTTTTGCCTTATATCTCCTTTATTATTGCTTTTAAAAGTTTAAAATGTATGAAGAGATTTACCCTCCGACCCCCCTTATGGGTCAAACTAGGGTGATAAAATAGCAGATTTTGGCTTTTTGTCTTATATCTGCTTTACTATTGCTTTTACAACTTTAGAATGTAATAATAGGTATTAAGAAGCCATATTTGGACAGTCTATATAGCTGGTCACATCTATCCCCTGACCCCACATATGGGTCAAACTGGGGTCATAAAGTAGATCATTTTCTGTTTTTACCCTATATTTCTTTTATTATTGGTTTTACAGCTTTAGAATGTATTGACAGGTTATAGGAAACCATAGACAGGGATTCTAGATATCCGGTCATATCTACCCACAAACTCCCCCTTATGGGTCAAAATGGGGACATAAAAATAGCACATTTGGTCCTTTTGCCTTGTATCTCTTTTACTATTGCTTTTACAGCTTTAGAATGTATACAGACGCATATACATAGCCACTCAGATTTACCCACTTACCCCCTCCCCCCAATTATGGGTCAAACTAGGCTTCTAAAATTGCAGATTTTTTGTTTTTGTCTTATATCTACTTTATTATTGCTTTTACAGCTTTAGAATGGATTCCATATATTCCTATATAGCCGGTCAGATTAACCCACTGAACCCTTCTTGTTGGTCAAAATGGGGTCATAAAGAAGCAGATTTTGTGTTTTTGCCTTATAGCTCCTTCATTATTGCTTTTACAGCTTTAGAATGTATTAATGGCCATAGAAAACAAAATAAAACTTTACATTTTTTTCTTTCATGTATATGCATAAATCTCCACACTGTCTGCTTAACTTTCACTTCTTCTCACAGCGCTGCTGGTTTTTCTTTTCAAAAACATTTTTCTACTTTTCTACTATTTGCATCTAACCTTTGGGGACGCTTTGTTTCTGTGAGCAAAAATATTCTTACAGTTAGATATTTGAATTGCTAAATAAATTCTGAACAAATCCGGTGTAGTTTCAGGTATCATAGGGTTGTCTAAGCATTTTCTAAAGTAGTCAACCAATATTTTTGTCAAAAGTGAAAGAATTTGCTTCTGCTCAAAATTATGCATGTATCTGGAATACCACCAATAACAATGTAAAACATAAAATACTATGGCATGAATAGGCCTTAAACTTTATAGTTATTTTAACAAATTATAATGTGGAGGTGTCAGTTAACCAAATTCACAAAAAACAGTATATATTTATTATATTTCATGTTACCATACTTTATGAAATATTCATTATAGGGGGTGTTAAGAAAAGCATGATAGCATACATAAAGCTACCACTGATACACTGCTATCATATATTTTCTAACTCTGCAGGTGTATATCTTCCCAAAAAGTACCATGAGAATTATTCCCTAATTTGGTACCGACCAGCCATGCTGGCTCATGGACTAATACAAAATACTTATCTATCGAATACAGACATTTTAGTGCCTAACCTCCATCGATTAACAGATTGTAAGGTGAAAGGTCATACCAGAGATGATGCCTCAAACTGGTTCACATTAACAACATCAAATTATATTGCACTTGCAAGTGAGCCAGAATGGAGGCAGAACAGTTTAGTACTAATGCATATATTTGAATAATTTGTGCAGACTACAATGACAATTCAGTTCATACAGATTCCACTATTAAACATAATTCCCCATTCATATCACAGGCTCTTCTTTGAAATGAAGAAAAAAACATGTCTGCATATGCGATCAATATCCATTACCTATTGATGTTTTGATACTATTATTTTCACCAACTGCACTGACTCAGCTGACACACATGCATAAAATTTCCAAGCAGAGAGGGAAATCAGTTGCTTGGTTCTACAAGTAATATTTATAGTAAATCTATGTAACTGTATATGGCCAAAATGCCAATGAAAGTTTATTAACACACAAAAGCATAGCTTTGGCAGGTTTGGAAAATATTTACCATGTTCAGGCATTGTCATTCAGATTGTGCAAAACACTGGATATTCTGAAACAGATGCAGAAGTTGTCATGTTTTTCTGTATTTAATTTACATCAAAATTTGTTTGGAAAAAAAAGAAAAGATAGTAAAAGAAATAAGATGTTATAAATAAGTACAAGATTAGTAATATTGTTCTCCTAAAACCAAACACATTAGGACATTAATAAAACGTATGCTTTTTTTTCTTGTTTATATAGAAACAGAAGTATAACAAGCTGGACGTACTAGTGTTCCGTATGCATCTCCTAAACTATGAAAAAGAAGAAAGACACTCTTGATGGATTCATTAAACCTTGGTTTTCTAGAATGTATAGAATTGTTCCACATAAGACAAGTGAAGTGTATGCTTTCAAGTATATATAGATAAAAAAGTTTGATTTGTAACATGTAATGTAGTTTATAATTTGTATTGGTGCAGATAAAATGTAATATATTTCTTGCCTTTTTAACCTTTTTATTTGTGAAATGATATTCTCAGTTATCCTAATGTGACATATGAATGGTTTGTTTATCAATGTTTGCAATTTTTTTGTTGAAATGTTCATGCCTTGTTTTCTGTTCAGTAAAACTTTACAAATACCATAAGTTCAGTTTGTGCTGGTTGCAACAAAGTAGTAGCGCAAGCTTTCAACATAATAAACGATTGTACTGTCTAAAGTCTGTTGCATACTTTCCCATTTTACTGTTACTGCTGTATTTTTTTTCTGTACACCCTGGCTTTAGACGCTTGTAGTATTAAGCCCTACAAATTGTAAGAGACACAATTAAAACAGAAGGGCTAACTTAAATTCTTCATGATGAATGTGCTGCAAACTAGAACAAAGAATAGTATTCGGATAGCATATATGTCCACAAAGAAACAAAATGATAAATAAGTGGGAAAATCTGGATCTTTTATATTTTTGTATCCAGGCAGTGATCCAGATCACACTCAAAATTTAATGGGATAATAGTAGGACAGAGACACATTTTCTCATTTTTTCATGATGCTCTGGCCATTGGCGATTGTGTAATCCTGCTAACAAACAATCATAAATTTAATATCTCCTTGGCAGAAGTAAACATGTACTAAATAGTGCATAGAAACATGCACAAGCGCGCTCTCCTGAGTGTTTGCACAAGCCCTACTTCAGTAGTTTGTAGGTTGTATGGTAATAACAAATGGTTTAAAGTACAGAGTTCTAACTAATGCCCAGGTCAAACAGTAGCAGATTTTTATGGCAAATATTGGCAAATAGCTTATTCTGCAATGTTCTTGGTGGATTCCAAATTATTCTCTGTTTGTCTTTGGCCTTCTTCATTATACGCCACTTAACAGCAACAACAACCGGATGTTCAAAATTGTTGCTGGTATTTGCCGATCTACAGCTACCTCTAACGTCTTCATGACAATTTGCCACTATAGGCAGTAAACTCTTCTATTGGATAGCTTTGCAGTAGGGCAGTTACTGGCGAGTCACAACCTTCTTACTCTGAAAAAAATTGCTGGAGAGTCTTTTTCGTTCTCAATATGTTCTTGTTTTTGTGGTAGAAGAGTCTTTACAGATTATATTCATTGTCCCCTACCTGTAGTTAATTTGTGGGTAATTGTAGTAAAATTGCCTGATATCTGCAAGAGTTCGAAGAGTATTCTCAGCATATTCTTGCTTTGTCAAGGTTTAATCTCAGGACATTCTAAGAGTATCAGAACATCCTCTTCAGTGTGTGACTTAAATATAACTATTCAGCACATTCTTCATGAGTCATGTTACACCCTTTTGGAAAAAAACTCCACTGGCTTCCAACTCAACATTGTATCCTCTTTAAGTATAATCTTCTGGTATTCAAGGCTATCAATCTTTCACAACCCCCCATCTTTCAACTTTAATAAGGTCGAGCAGTGTCACTCACAGCAACAGGCTATCTGTCTCCTCAGCCTGCTCTAAGAAGCACATAGGCAGGCGTGGCTTTGCAGTAGCCGCACCAGCTGAATAGAACAAGCTGCCACAGACTGTCAGATCTCAGCAAACAATAGATAGTTTTATCACCCAGCTAAAGACTCACTTTTTAAGGCTAGCATACCCTCCACCTTAGTTATACCCTGGTCGGCACTTTTTAAATGTCCACCCATGCCTGTCCCTGGACTCTCCCTTCTTGGACTTAAGCGCATTAGAGGATATGTATCAACTTTGGGCTCCATAAATCTTACTATTATAATTCATCTTGGAGATATAAGTAATATAATGTATAGCAGTATTGCTAAAACTCAATGAGTCCATTAAAATGTATATGACCCATGGTATTCACTTATATTTCCAGTCAAGTCTTGTAAGTAGAATAATTTTTTTCTGAAAAATAGGGTCAACAGTTTTTTTTTGTTTATTGCAGTATTGTACAAAATTTTGGAATAATGTAGATAAAGTATATCTAATTGAGTTTGTAACCAGATTTTGCTTTGTTCTAATTGTATTTACACTTGAACATGCATTGGTCTGCTATTGTTTGTATTATTGTAAATATTATGCAAGTGTTAACTAATCTGGCTTCTTTAAACTCTTTGTTGTAATACACACAGTTACAATGTTCTGTAATATCATCCATTATGGTACTCCAGTATTATGTCATATTTTGAGCATTCCATTTACCCTGCAAAATCTCATTGGCACTTCCCTATAAGTGAGAGGTAAAATTCCATTACAACAAGTGGAATACATATAGGGTCTATTGACATTTTCTGTTTATCAACATTTTGATGTTTGACAACATTACTGTAATGGCTATAATATCTTTAAAAAGCTTCTCCAGTTTTTTTTTCAATTGGTGTTTAAAAAGAGAAATAGATATTCAGCATAATGTTATGTTAGTATTTTTCTTTTATGCTGAAAGTTTATTGTGAAATAGTCTGCTCATATGCCCAAAACTATTTAATATCAGATTTCCAAATTTGGGTCACATAATCTGATCCCAGTCGATATTTATGTCAATTTACCAGATATTGACTAGCAATTTATTGTTTGTATAAAAATCCTCCTAAATTATAATCTACCTTTTGCATAACCTTTTGACTAATTTGAAAGAACAAAATAATTTTTTTCATCCAGGTCTTGTATTGTAATACTTGTCTAGTACATAGTACTTGTCCCAGTACCTGACCTATGATAAGTAAGAATTTCAGATTTGTCTGGAATATGTCTTGTTATTTAAAAAGTATGTAAAGTGTACAGGTACAAAACAATCTTGTTTTTTTGTAAAAACTCGACCATTGATGTCTCATGTGTATGATCTTTTAATGAGACTGTATTTAAGATCATCCCCCTGCATCAACAACAGGCGGCTGTTAGAAGTATGGCTGAATTATTTCCATTTGATGTTCTCCTTGACCATTTGCCAATGCATGTAACATATTGTAATACAATGCATATGTACACCTTTGTCCTGGGATCAACTGGTTTCTTATTTGAAATACATAATGGATGGGGTGAAAGAAGAAAAATATTGACACATTAAAATATTCCAAAAACCCCTTTCAGTTGTGCATTTAATTGTCTAATATAAAAATTCACCAATTTCTTATTCACAAGTTATAATGTTGCTTAATAATTGCGGTTTTGTACGTATTTTAGAATCTGCCAGTTCAGATATTAAGCTCACAAAAAGTCTGATTGGAACAGATAAAGATACCTTCAATAATAGTAAGGATAACGTTGGCTGTGTTAGGCATAATAGTGAGAATTGAATTTATAGTGCCAGCCTATGGCAAGCGTGTTTCTAAACATTTGGGAAATTTTGTGTTCAGGATATGATCCAGCTCTTTCATAAATTGTAAAGTATTTTCCCTTTCTCTTCTTACATCAAAAGATCCACTTATTATGTTTTTGGTTAAATCTTGACTGCAAAGCCTAAGTCATTGAATATATATTGCAAATGGGAAATTCAAACATTTCTGCATTTTTTTGTATCCAGAATACAATCTAAATCTTTCCCAAATTTAGTCAGTTTTCCTTTGCCCATGCCTTGTCCACAGGAGAAAGAAGTTTCTGAGAAATTATAGACCCTTGCCAAATGTCATTTGTGAAAAAAACAGTAATTCATACCACAGATACACCGTGGATGGAATTGGTTAAAATTTAAAAAATAGTGTCTGCTGTCTTCTCATTCTCCCGATTTAATTGGGTTGCACTTAATGATCCTATGCACACCTTAATGGTCTTTTGTATATTGTCTTCTGTACTATCACCGTCTGTCTACAAGAAGTGTACAATATTTGTAAAATTAAGGAAAATCTTCCAAAGACTTGGTCTGGATCTGGATTAGATCATCTTTGAGGAGAGCTGAGCCAAACATAAAAGCTTTGGATAGTTAGAATAATTATAAAGATTTGTTTATGACTTTTGGAGTAATTATGAACCCATACAAATATACAAACAAATGCACCTGAAACATCCATCCCTTAGATTATAATGTAATGTATTTCAGCATGTATAATTTTGTATGTTTTTTTTGTAAAGGAAATGTGCTATATATGACATTTACTTTTTTGTCTTACTTTTGTCAAATTCGTGTATATCTGAATGTCTTTACTTTTGGTTTCAGTTTTGTAATCTTTATGTTGCTGCTTTTTATAAGGTATAAGCTACTTGAGGTGCATTTCGCCATTTGAAAAATGTCTATGTTTCTTTATTTTGTATGTCATTTTAGTGTAACACAATTCCCTATCATATAAAACAGCCTAAACAAAAATATTCATCTTTCTGATATTGTCCTTTTTTGTTAAATTGTGTTGTAAAATTTCGAGTTTTAGTTTTTTTTTTAAAATGACTTAATTGCTACAGACAAATTTTCCAAGATTGTTACTGGAAACCTCACTGTACACTTGCATTTAATTTAAACAATTTTCTGTCTTTCGGATTCATTGAAATATTGCCCCATTATTAAAGTAACCCATGAGTCAAATAAATATTTTCTTCAGAACATAGTGGTTACATATTTTGGTGATTTTGTGGATTGTTTTAAATGGTTCCCTACTTCAAATTAATTCCTGGTCTCTAAATCTGTCATGTCTCTAAATATTTGCATCTGAACAATATAAATTATGTTACTAGTACTAATCTATTTTAGAACAACTGTGGTTATCTCTGCAATAGTCTTATTGCAGTAAGTAATGTTTGACAACTCTGAAACAAGTATGACAATCAGTGGGTTAATCTTGGTATAGAAAATACCTGTGTTTATTAATTTTTAAGCAAGTGTTATAATGAAGAAAATACTATAAGTGGCATTAGTAATGTAAATACTGGTGTAATAATCTGTTAAACAGTCAAAGTATGGTAGGTCATGTTTGGCATCCACAAACAATTTTGACAATCACAGTACAGTGTGGATGCAGTAAGAAATCTTAATCAATTTGAAAACAAGTATCACAATTAATGTAACAGTCTTGGTGTAGTACATGGTGCCAGTCAACTTTAAAGAAGGCATAACATGTGTATTAAGTAATTTTGTATTATTTATTTTAAGTCTTAAGTCTTGTCCTGCGAGCAGCCCAGGACAGGAGCCAATGGAGAGACCTTGTAGCCGCCTTATGTGTAGACATACACAAAGAGGATTAAGTAAGTAAGTAAGTAATTTTTAACAAATTTAGAGCTATCACAATCATCATAACATTATCTTTTATATGTGTCATATTTCCAAGTAGAAATTAGAATTAGTTTTCATTATTTTTAAAACAATGAATAAATGATCCACTCTTGATGTAGTGGGCAGTATTTGTCAAGTTAAACATGCTTGGGTGATTATAGCATGAATTTAAAAAATGTGGCCTTGGTTCAAATTAATATTTATTTTAACAATAAAATTCCAAGGAGGGACAGCTTTCTTACTATAAATTATAATCCAACTTTATGTCTGTTCAACCTGGGAGTGTTTAAAGCTATATGTTACTAAATAACTTGTCAGATTTCTTTCAAACATAGCTTGTTCATAGCATGAGCCTGGGCAAAACTTTATGACACAATACAATTGATCTATAAAGGCCATGCGAACAAAATTATCAATTTTTAAGTACATGCCTTTAGTTTTGTCCTTGCAATATTGTTGCAGTTACAACAGTGAATTTTGAGGCTCACATTTCGAACATTATGATCCCAGACCCATCAGTCTTTAAACTGGTTTTCTCCAGAAAAGCCAACTTTGAGCAGTTTCATGGATTCTCACATTCTGAGAATGCTGATTTTTTAGATCTAGTATACTATTCTTCCCTTAGATTTAAGATGTGGACACAGCTGAAGAAAATAGAAAATCATTAATTCTTGATTCTTAGCAATATTCGACCTCTACTTTGAGGTCAAAAAATCTTGATGAAATAAATGGTTTTAATGAAAAGTATTTTTTTTTCATCTGAGACTATCCATTTGCAAATTTCATGATTTATTTCAACGTTTCAAATTTTTGTATGATAGGGCTGTGAAATATAATGGGACATTCTGCATCACTAGAAGGATAAGTTTTAGATATACATGATTTTTACCAAAGAAGTCAAATTGATATACTGGCCCAAACTTAATAAAATTAATATAATTTTGTTTGAGTTTTCTGAGCCCATTTTGTAAAAAATGTAGTGCTAAAGTATTTTCGCACTGTAAAATTCATCGTGCTGGTTATATGAGATGTTGTATTTAAAGAGAGCTGTTTTATTGTAGCCAATATATAAAATGTTATTCTGGATGTAATTTGTATTCTTTAATCCTGTAAATGTTCTGCATTTACATAACAATGCATCTTATCACTAAAAAGGTATGTAGAAAATTAAATTACATCTCCTGTGAGTTTCAATGATTCAAATCTCTTTTCTGAACTTAAGATATGAATGGCACTAGTAAAAACATTATACCATTATTTGTCCAATTAAAGATTTAAATCATAGAGAAAGATTTAAATCATAGAGAATTGGGCCCATTGTCACATCAGACCTCCCCTCCCCCATCAAATTGCCCATCACTGCCCGAAAAAGTTTTATTGTCAAGTCAGCCACCTTGGAAAATAAAATAAGCAGTGTGATTTTTTCTGGGAAGTGCTTTCTGTAAGTCACAGATCCATATTTTACCGATTACCATCATCCATGGTTAAATTTTGTGGCAGTCAGATAATATAAAAAGTTTTCAAGCTTTATCCAAAATTATATTTTTCCACAAAGGAAAATCAGTGGTACACATGGTGAAACAATGTTGATTGTGTATTGAAATAAAAGACGACAGTACTAATTTAATGAAAGCCCCCATATGGTATGTACACCAAAGGAAACATTGCAAAGATTGTCTAGGTTGATCATTTGGTACAAAGTGTTAAATTATTAAATTAATAAAATGGTTTTAATTTACAGGGTTTTAGAATAGATCATTGCCTCGTGCTGCTTCCATTATGTAAACTTTCAGAGCCTCAGGCTATTAAGTTTACATAATGGAGCGCCACTTGGCCATTATCCATATATTAAATTACACCTGAGAGTTTTTCTTTTGTTAAAAGTGTGCAATATCTTTCACTATTGGCCATTTTCTGATTTTGACCATATATAGAAGTCTTTTTAGCACATTTCCAAAGAAACCCTTTCACATGTATTTCAACTAAAATGATCATAAAAACCAAAAAAGTACACAACAGGAATATTGAAATGAAAAGTAATGATGGTAAACAATATCTTAAAAATTATAAATTAAAGAAAAGGTGTAATTTAAATAGGTTAATAGCCTCGTAGGTGTCCAATATTGGAAAATAATGGACTGTTGACTCAGTCCCTTCGGGACGTCGTAAACAGGCCATTATTTTCCAATATTGGACACTTACTTGGCCATTAACCTATACTTAAATCTGTATAAATGTTCACGAATAACAATGTCATTTCTTAATTTCTTGATTGCGTTACCACAAGCTTAGTGGTAAAACTATCAAAAGAGTGAATAAATATTTTGATTCATGAATGAAATTCATCATAAAATAAAATATAAACATTAAGAATATTCAGTCTGAAAACTTATGCAAACACAAATATCTCATAAATATTAATGAATTAAATGCAATTGTTCTGAAAAGATTACAAGAGTTTCAAAACAGTTGAATGTCTAAGCAGAGGGAGTATTAGGATAAATACTAATCAAGTGGTAGCAAATATTAAAAGTTAAAGTCTAAAAGTATCTGGGCTACTGTCATTTGCGGATTTGCTAATATTTACTTTGGTTACCAGTAGCTATAATCACAAACACAGATTAAACATTGAAGAGCATCAAAAGAAAGCAGAACAAAACAGTCATTTTCTCTAAATTCTCTAGTTAGAGGCCATTATCACCCCAAGATTTAATTCTTTTTGTGATGTTTAAAAAGTGACACCACTTGAGTGTTAATATAACTAAAACTCTACTGATTCCAATTATATAGCCACGAATAATCTCAATTGTATTCCAGATTTTGCATTGATGACTTGGTTGAACTGGATTACAGAGTACAACTACAATTGGGTATACTAACTTTATTCATGACTGGCTGACACTGAAAAGTTTGCTGATTGCAATTCTTGTCTTAGTTTTTCTGGTAAATAACCCCCAAATGGTCACCAGTCACACCTTAGTTCTATATTCCCTAGAGTGCACAACTAATATTATAATGGATGCTTTTGATGTTGGAATGAAGTTTGACGATTTTAAGAAAATGGGAGGTCAAGTGGAACAATTTGAAAAAGAAAACTTTGTTAAATTATCAAAAAGTGATTACAGGAAAATGAAAGCTGCTGCAACAAGATATCCAAGGAGGAAATGTAAGGAACAGCTGGTGTATGCTGAGCTTAAAGTTTGCTGTCACCATGGTGGAAAAAACTGATATCAAGGTCAAAGGGTGACAGACCTAACCAGATCACTGCAGCCATTTCCTTTCACTATCAGACTTAAGGCCGGGATGGACAGCACCTGGAAAGATGGACAGGGATGGACTAAGGATGGACAGCACCTGGAAGTTTTTCACTGTGAGATGAATCACAACCACCAAGTGACTGAGATGGAATATAAGCTGCACCCCAAAGTGAGGAAAGTGGACCAGGTGACAGAGAAAGAGATTGCTCAACACTTGAAGTTTCAAGGTATTAGAAATTTGATTCAGCAGTCACACAGTAAGAAGACAGGCAAATAGATTATCCTGAAGTATGTTTCATTAGACAGCAAGCTGGATGAAGCCTACAGTAACTACACATCCATCATCTGAGGCACAGAACCTCAATAACTGGCTGAAGGAAGAATACCCAGGGATCTATTGTGACTTTGTGGTGAAAGACAATATATTGACAGGGATCTACATCCAGGATCCAGAGATGTTTTCAACTTTCAAAAGATTCTCAGAAGTCTTCCTCTTAGATTCAACATATAAGACATAAGCCTTTCTTCTATCAATAGAGGATAAGAACTCCCTCTAAAATATGACAGCAAAGTTCAAGGAAAAACTGAAGATTGGACTTAAATAAAGTGTGTCATAACTGATAAGGATATGACTGAATGTGCAGTTTTCAAGACTGAAATGCCACGGGTCCAAATACAGATTTGCTTGTATCA
This sequence comes from Sabellastarte sp. h YS-2021, assembly GCA_964017235.1. Lineage (NCBI taxonomy): Eukaryota > Metazoa > Annelida > Polychaeta > Sabellida > Sabellidae > Sabellastarte > Sabellastarte sp. h YS-2021. The sequence goes on from OZ024931.1 coordinate 148,959,080, forward strand.
TTCTCTTTCAGTAATGAGGTAACAATAGAAAAGATGAAGATCAGCTCAACCCAACGTACCTCTGCACTCAAACATATTGAGAAGCTTGCATATGCTGTTTACGACAATAGGCATACAGAAATGTATGAATAGTTCAAGGATGAAGCCTCAGACAGTTGTCACATATTACAACAACAACTGGCCTGACATAAAAAGTGAATGTGTGAAAGTACTGAAGTCATTCCACCTGCAGAATGATACTACTAACAGAGTGGAGTCATTCTGTTTAAACCTTAAGAAATATTTCCACGCCATGTTTTCTTTGAAGGATATGTTGACTGGTCTTCTAAGCTAGATTAAAGGGCTGAAATCAGCGAGGAGATACAAACAGGCCAGGACAATGGATAGAGTGAAGATGACCTCAAAAGAAACCTCGACTTTAGAACAGCAGTATAATGAACTACTGATTCCATTTGCCTACGACTGTTTGATGAATGAAAGGAAACTTTGGGGGGTAGCATCAAGGTGCTACCTTAATCAGTGCTAGTTTGGAAAAGTTTCTCTGGTCATCTAGGTCGATATCAATGATTGGCTGACCCCTCTGATGACCCTAGCAATTGCCGCCAAAAGCTATCCACCATCATTAAATAATTTGATTTCAATCAGGCAACTTGCCTTCTTTTAAACCTAACATTTAGAATTTTTATTATTTTTGTTTTATGGTCATCGACGCCAGGAACTGATTAGTGTGGAGAACATACACTGGACATTTATTTACTGGAACTATCTGCAGTGTTTACTACTTGACGGCGTCAGATGTACAGCTGACACAAGATCCTGGGAAGGGATGTGTCTTGTTTAATGCGAGTTTTGCTCTGTTTCAGAGCGGCAGTGAAGGGATGAGTTTATTTTATATTTTATTTTAATATTTTAGTATTTTACACATATTTTACAACTGTTATGAATAAATATTTTATGTAAATCTATCTTGCGTGAAACCCCTCACTCATCTAAACCCGTATTAAACGAGTCATCACCCTTGGGTGAATATATTTGTTTCAGAAACATTAACTGTAAAAGCCATTTGATTACACTCAGTAACTTTGTTCTACAATATGGCTCCGAGGAAATATAAATGTAATCAATGTGATAAAACCCACAAGAAGCCAATTAATGAACAATGCCCGTCTCTGTTGCATAATGACAGTATTGAAAGTGTGAATAGTGATCAGCAACAGAACAGTGATGTTAGTAGCCAGATTCTGGCGGAACTTCAAAAATTGAATGGCAGAATAGCCACGGTTGAAGAGAAAGTTCAAACTAACGCTCAGAAACTGTCAAATGTTGTACCTCAGGTGTATAATGCCCCTGTCACACAGCACCAGGTTGCCGATGCATCAAATGTCAGAAGCAGACACTCCTCTGCAGCTGGTTCATCAGTACAGAGCCAAGACGTCATGATACTGTCACTCCAGTCCCTCCAGACGTCGCAGAGGATCCAAGCTGAGGTAGACGAAAGGTTGCGTCATCTGGCTCATCTATCCACAGACCAAGGTAAATTAAAGAGTCAAAGGGGGGGCAGTGAAAATATTTATGTTAAAAAACAGATTCCCTGGCCCCAAAATCACATTTTAGGGGGTCAGGCAAAAGCTAGGGTGTCATATGACGGTTTGTCATGGTGCCAATGGATGGCAGGTTTTGCCACCATAGCAAGAGAAGAGTCGGACTTAGATACGAAAAATGCGATGCTGGAATATCTGGCTGATCTCATGGAGGATGCCCACGACTTTTCGTGGGCATCCGCCAAGGGCAGTCATGCTGTGTTATTGTGTAAAATGGAAGAGGGAAAAATACAATGGACAGACACCCACAAAATCGACCGCGTTCGAAGGGCACATGCCCAGCGTTTCACTCAGCAAAATGCTCAAAATTCGCAAAAAAGAACGGATAGCAAGGGAATACCTTGCAAATTTTTTCAAAAGGGCACATGCCAGCACAAAACGGACCACGAGTCGGGCTCAGTCTTTTATAAGCACATTTGTTCAGGCTGTGCCTCTCAGGGTAAAGAATACAGGCATGCAGCAAAAGATTGTCGGGTATCTCGTTCAAAAAACGAGTCAGGCACTGCAAAACTGCAGTGCCAAGTGTAGAAAACCAATACGTGTCAAAAGGTCATATGGGACAGGTCGAGGATGCAATGTATAGCAAAGTTTGTAAAAAATCAAAAAGCAGAACTGTATATAATAAATGTTTGTACAATGTTGAAAGTGTAAACTGGAGGGCTGATTGGTCCAAATTCCGTAACAGGTCATATGCAGAGGTGGTGAAACAAAATAATCAGCCTAGGCTGAAAGTTAAAAAGTACACAAACATCATGTCATATCCCAGAGACATTAGGCAGGTCAAAAATGTCCTCTCTAATCATAGGGCCACCCACGAGGAGGGTCAGTCCAAAACTGTATCCCAAAAAACCACTGCCCTATCCAACACCAAAGTAGTGAGACTTAAAACCACCAATGCAAGGGAGAGGGATTTTTTCCAAATTCCGACCAGAAATAGGTTCAATTTGCTAAATCAAGATCTGCAACCAATTAATGACACAGAAACCACTTTTAATCCTAATGCACCAGAGTATGTACCCATAGCAAACAGACAAGTAAAGCAAAAGGGCAAAACAACTCAGCAAATGTATATCACTGAAAACCCAACCACTATCGACACAAATCGCAGCAATGTGAAAGCACCTTTAGATTACAGTGACGTCACACATAATAACACTGGGCAAAAGGTCAGACAGTGCAGACGTCCACAAGGTAGGAGCCAACTCGTTTCTGACGTCACTCACAGACAAAATAGTCCAGCAGACACTCTCAAGGTGAACCAGGACAATTTCAGTGCACAAGTACTACAAGCCCCTCACCAGGCTAGCAATGAAACCCATAACCCGTCTAGACATAATATTGGAAAGTTGCGTGACAATGCGGGGGCGGCTAGTCTGTGCAAAAGTGGGGGAGGGACGGTTTTAAAACCTAAAGCTCCTGTCACATACCGATTCCCTTCACCAAACACTGATTGTGGGGTTGTTGATAAAAAACAGTACTCACCACTGCTGGATGATAAATACAGTCTAGCCATTCATAATAAAACCTATAAAAAGGCATTACTGTGGCAAGCCAGGGACAATACCACCTTCAAAAATGGCAATCCCAAAATAAAGACAAGTTTGGGTTTACACCTTTAGGTGACCTCATTTTACCCAATGTCAATTTGGCAAATAATACTACCAACAGTCCTCTTGATATTTACAAAAGGGTCAGAGCTTCTCAAGTCCCAAATTTCTCAGGTCTCCAAATTAACATCAGATCTCAGCTAAACATTGAGGCATGGGAAGAAGTCCTACAAGACTATTGGGATAAACAACTACTTTTTCTTATTAGGTATGGGTTCCCCTTGGATTTTGACAGCAAATTTGAGGCAGACCTACAACATAGTGGGAAAAACCATCCATCAGCCATACAATTTCGCAGTCATGTGGACACATATTTAAAAGAAGAGAGTGAATTTAAAGCTATTCTAGGCCCTTTCAAGGACCCACCCATAAGTCCCCTTCACATCTCACCGTTCCTGACACGGGAAAAACAAGGATCTCAAAACAGACGTGTCATAATTGATTTAAGCTTCCCTAAGGGTCATGCAGTCAACTCTAACATTTCAAAGGATGTTTATTTAGGCACTCCATTTCATTTAACCCTTCCTTCTATTGATACCATCACGAACAAAGTCAGGCAGCTAGGCAAGGGCTCACATTTATACAAGGTTGATATCACTAGGGCTTTCCGGCATATTAAAATTGACCCTAGGGACTATCATTTGCTAGGGTTAAGGCATGAAAACTACTTTATCGACACCTGCCTGCCATTTGGATACAGGCACGGGAGCGCTATTTTTTAGCGTATAAGTGATGCTGTGCGTCACGTAATGATGTCACGGCGCTATGATGTCATAAATTATGTGGATGACGTAATTGGGTTCGAACTCCCGTCAAAAAGCAATGACGCCTTTCAGTACCTCCAGAACCTCCTAAGAAAGCTAGGTTTTTCTCTTAATGAAAAGAAAATTGTAAAGCCACAAACCAAAGTCTCTTGTTTAGGAGTAGAAGTCGACACCGTCAACTTCACCATCGCTGTTCCCCCAGATAAAATGGAAAAAATCAAAGAAACATGTTATGGCTGGGTAGGTAGGAAAAAATGTCGTAAAAATGAATTACAATCATTATTGGGGGCACTTCTGTACATTAGTAAATGCGTGAAACATGCAAGAACTTTCCTCAATAGGATGCTAAGCGTTCTGAGAGACAATTATAACAGCAGCGTTGTCCTCCTTCCAGATATTTTTCATCAAGATTTGAACTGGTTCATAAAATTTTTACCATCTTTCAATAGCAAAGCCTTTTTTGACCACACCCCTGTGGCTGGTGAAATTCAATTAGACGCATGTCTTCAGGGCCTGGGTGCTTGTTTCATTAATCAAGTATATACTATAGAAATACCATTAGGATACAAAGACTTCAATATTTCGCATCTAGAAATGTTAAACATCCTGGTAGCATTAAGAGTATGGGGACCAGCTTGGCAGGGAAAAAAATTGCTGATCCACTGCGACAATCAGGCGGTGGTCGCCATTTTGAATTCAGGAGCCACCAGGGATCTTACCTTGGCTGCGATAGCCAGAAATATATTCATGGAATCGGCCAAATGTGACATTAACCTAAGTGTCATACACATATTAGGAAAAGACAACCCTATAGCAGATCTGCTCTCATGTTGGTATATCACAGATAATGCAAATACAAAATTGAGGGACATGGTACCACAGCCCAGATGGGTGAATGTCCCCAGTAATATTCTTGAAATTGATTGGTCTATATGAATTTAGGTATAACTGGGGCCATTCACAGCTTGGCAGAGAAAGCAGTAGCCAGGACCCAAAAGGCGTTTCAACCGTCGACTCAAGCAGCCTATAACAGACATTTCAGGTCGTTCCTGGCCTACACCATTGTTATGAATGTTGATGTCATATGTTCCCCTGTTTCTATCATGTTACTGCTGTCATTTCTGGAATTTTTAGTACAAAATAATACCTCCCATTCAGGAATAGCAAATTGCCTTTCAGCAATCAAAGCCAAATTAGCTCTCCATGGGAAATCAGTCCAAGCATTCAATGATCCCAGAATAACATACTACCAAAAAGCCCTCATCATGGATAAGCCTTTTCAAGTCAAAATCAACGCCATTATTGATATACCATTGTTGAGTAGAATCATCAGTTTCTGCGACACTCTCTACATGGGACAGGTGTATAAGACGGCTTATCTTATCGCCTTTTTCTCATTTCTTCGGATTTCCAACTTAGTCCCACATAAAATTTCCTCATATTCTCCTTTGAAGCAACTGGCAAGAGCAGATATAATCTTTGGCCCACCAGGGCTGCATCTTGTTCTGAAATGGTCAAAAACAATGCAGGCAAAAAATACAGTGAGAATCATCAAACTTCCTCAATTACCATTATCACCTTTATGCCCAGTTAATGCCACAAGGAAAATGCTCAAACTTGCACCAGGCACAGCTGATTCACCCTTGTTTCAAATAAAATCCAAATCACAGTGGCTCCCACTCACAGATTCTCAGCTACGTAAACACCTAAAAGGGATTATGCTAAAACTAAATATGTCACAAGCAGGGATCACGTTCCATACCTTCAGGCGGTCAGGGGCCACTTTTGCATTTAATGCTAATGTTCCCATGCAAAATATAAAGAGTCATGGTACTTGGACTTCCAATGCAGTCTGGAGGTATATCACCCAAGACCACAACACCTCGGAACAGGTAGCCAGGGCCTTCCAGACTGCCCTTTCTTGCACTACCTCCTAGCTGGGGTTGGGGAATGACATGGATAAGGCATAGGCAAACAACCGTTGGGGTCACCTCCCCTTTGTTTACATCATATAAACACGCTTAAGTACTTCATAAGATTACATTAACTTAAGGTCACCTTAACACATTTCCGACCTTAGGCTGAAATTGAGCCTAGGCCTACAAAATCCTAAAAGAATCTCTCACATCAGAAAGTTGTCCTTCAGGGCTGAAATACAGCCCCACTTTAAGTTCATGTCTTATCTTTTCTTCCAACCAACAAAGACTGGCCTCATTTTCCACTGTAAGTAAGTAAATTCAATGCCACAGGCCAGTTTATTTAAACTCTAGATTCACTTTCCACTCTTTAAAGACTGGCTCTAATTTTCACTTTAAGTAGGCCCATGGCATAACATAAGGCCAGTCTTAAATTGTGGGCTAAAAGCAACCCGCTCTTTATCATTCCAATGTTTGCTTAACCTTAAGTTAAGGTCACCTTAGGACCAAATGTTTGCATGTGAGGTGACCCCAAAGTATTAATGTGTACATATATTTAGAATAAACGTAGTATATATTCCCAACTTGGGCTGTTTCAATGTTTACACAAGGTCAAACTCAAACCAGGGCACTGATGGGTATTTCTTCAGACAGACACACAATATCTCATTATAGCTGTTCTTGTCGGTTCTTCAGATTTATGATGATGCCCTGCAGGCACACGCTGGCCCCCAGGGGAGCCATCAACCTTTTACCATCAAGATCTTTCACCCAGACTTTCATAACTGTTTCACAACCTACTCCATCCAAAAAAAGAAGGAAACTTCAACTGCAAATGAAAAGTAAACCTTATCAGAAAATGGCAACTTTGACGGCAGATAATACGATTGTTTTCCCTTAGCATTTTTTACTATTATTATTATCCCCGAGGTTTTTCAGACATTTTGCTATTTTTTGCAGTTTCAGCAATAAATTTTATGTGTCTTTATTTTTGATCTGAGTGAAGTTTCTTTTTGGTTTGTCAGTTATTGTTGATGAAAACTAGGCTATCGCAATTTCAGCCAGCATTTTTTCTAAGTAACAATTTTCATTGGTTGTAGACGTTCTACCCTGTCAATTAAATGATGTTAATCACAATAAATTTATTAACATTTCCAACTTAAAGAACGTGGCTCTGTCCCGTTTTCTTAAATACCATTGTTCTTATTACAAAAAAATTGTTTCATTGTGTAAATAATGGTTAAAACCTAGTTTTAAAGCATTACAACTTAACATTAAGCATGTGTATGATGAACAATCTTACTTTCATGTCATAACAGACTCAACAGATCAGTTTAAAAAGAAATGGATGCTTGTTTCAAACCTAATCCAGACTATTTAACAGTAACCCACCCCAATAAAACCTATAAAATGAATATTATAGCACAAGTACTAGTTATCTGGTAGCCATGTTCCAATAAGAAGCACCAAACATTATAACCTAATTGTATTGCAATGTATGTAGTGCATTGTAGAATGTATTGTATGTACTGTATTGTAATATATGTAGTGTAATGTTTAAAGTAATGTATGTTTTGTACTACTATATGTTGTCATTGTGTGTTGTTTATATGAATAAAATATATATAAAAAAGAAATCAGTATTATTGCCATCGACTCTGTGTCGACAGACATGGTACCTTCTAATACACATAAGCGTCGACTGCTGATCATCATAGATGGTAGCGAAAGGGTTAAGTTTCTTTTACTTTACATTATTCAATGTGATCTATGTATAAAAACAGTAACAAAATTTCAAAATATTTCAACAACTTTGGGGCACTGGCTGGGCAGGACAGAATTTAAGAAGACTGAGGGCAGAAGATGCTGTCATAAATCAGTCCTTTTAAGGAATGCCCAAATATTCCAAGAACTAATATTTGAATAGAAAATTCCATTGATGTCCCATTAAAAAGTAAAACATTTATTTCAATTTGCAAAATGCAAACCACTGTCACAAAGGTTCAAACCCAAGACCTCCAAATTCAAACAACAAATGTCAAATGCACCTCAAATAGCACTATTCAAAATGAAAAAGTAACCTCATTTCCTAGAAATATATATATATTTTTAATTTTCTCTTTTAAAACTTTTATTTTAAAAAATCAGAATTTCACTTTTTAGTTGTTTTAAGATATGGCAAAAAGATTCAAATTTCATATAATTTTAAAAATGAAAAGCTATGTAGGTCAGTCTTGAGGTGTTGCAACACCGTCAGTTCGTCTCTCTGTCCACAACACACTCATCTCATTTTTTGTGATATTATGTTTATCATGTGATTTTTGGTTTGTTTGTCTGATACTATCATTTTTGAGGTGGGGGAAGTGACACTTTACTCTTATTTTTGGAGGGGGGAGGGTTGGGGGAGGTGTCATTTAAATTTTGGGGGGAGGAAGGTGTTTGGAGATTTTTTAAAATTTGTTTTGAGTGTGTGGGTCAGAATTTTGTTGTTTTAGTGTTATACATTCATTCACTCATTTGCACAATTTTTATAGTCTACTGGGGGGATGTGTTAGTGTTGGACGCTGTGCTTTTTTGTTTTTTGGGAACAACTGGCAGCTGAATGATTGTTTTTGACCAATTGGTTGGCCCAGAGAAGGGCCGGTTGGTGTAACTTAATGCAGGCTAATCTGCTATTTGGGCTGACTCTGGTGGCTGGACTGGCTGAGAGGTCTTGTCTGTTTTTGATGAGTGGAAGATGGCACTGGTGATGGTGCTGGTTGAAGTTGAGAGGGTGAAAACGGTTGTAGTGTGTCGATCTGCTGATACTGTAGCACACTTGGGATTGCAAGGAAGAGGCTGGATAATCCAGAAGTGTTTGTGTTGACTGTCTTCCTGTTGTCCCTGATTAAACAAAAGGCGGGTGATTTGGCTTTGTCAGACTCAAAGTGGAGATCAGCTGTCTGGAAGTGCCAGGCTGTTGGTCATCCACAAGAAAGATGGTGGTTGTGCTGACACTGATGCTGTCCATGGTGGTTGCTGTACTTTGGCAATCACTGTAGCAGGCTGTGTTGCGGCTATCTGTGGAGGCTTCACAACTCGTATGGAGACTGGTTGAAGACTGGATCCTGAGGAGCAGACTGTAGCTGGTTGATGCGAAGGGCTGGTGCTGATGCAATGCTGATCTCCATCTCAGATTCACTCTCACTTGAAGTATCAAGAACTGAAGGTATGGGTGGACACTCCCTTCGGATGTGACCTCGTAGAAAGCTGAAACTGTCCTTCCACCAGGTCTGTCTCACTTTAACAGTGCTGACAGGTAAATTCCTGGAAGCTGTGACTGTTTCCTAGAGTCTTTCTTTGCCCTGTTTGTCGTTGAACTTTGTGTGAGTATTGTCAAAGAGTTCTACATGCTGTTTTACAAAATCCACGATGACTTCCTCATAAGAATTGCTCAGAAAGATAGGTTTCATCTGTCCCTTCTTCTGTCTGGATCTGTATCAGTCCTAGGTCTCATCCTCTTTTTTTCTGTCTCCTGTCTCTCCTTGTATCTCTCCTCCATCTCTCTCCTCTCTGTGTCCTCCATCTCTCTTCTCTCCCTCTGCTCTCCCTCCTTCCTCTCCCTTCTCTCTATATCCTCAGGAGTATGTCCTAACTCAAACTTTGGTTGAGTGTGAGTTGATACTTCAATCTTTCTCCTTCTGCCCATTGGCATGCTGATGAATTATATATACAGCTTGTAAAAAAAAAAGTAAACTTAAAAGTGAAACCTCATAGAACAGACTACATTCCCAACCAGTCCAGCCTAGCTCAAACTTAAGCTACTTTGCAAAAAAAAAAACAAAAAAAAACTCAAAATCAAAAGCTGCACATTAGTTGTCTCTCAACAAGTGAAACCCAAATTAAATGAAGTGCGTCTACTGACACACCTTTTTATTGCCACAATCTTTGAAACTGACAGGCCGTAAAGGAATAAAATACTGCGGGGCCTGTCAGTTACAGTTCCCAGCTTCTCTGTTAGTGTAAGGCCTGAGGGTTATTGTTTATGGCTTGTCTGTTTCACTTCCAGGCCTGTCAGTTATAAATTTTCCTGACTCTGGGAACCAGACTTAAAAACTTTACGACTGGCCTGGAAAAGTTACATTTACAGACTGTACAGAACATTTACAGACTGTACGGTATGTTTTCCCACATGGTCTGTTTGTCAAGTACATTCAGGATCACTATATTTCAGACAAGCCAAATAAGCGATACAGACAAGCCTGTTTCATTTACCGACAAGATGGGAAGTGTTACCGACAGGCCGTTAAGTTAACCGACAGGCCTGTTGCTATGTGGATGAATTTAGGGTCTGTAACAAGGGGTGGAAACATTGTAGAAATATCAAATCACCACTTCATTAAAACATGTTTGCTATTTCATTGACTTACTAATAGGCCTGGAAATTACAACCGACTCTAACCAATTATGTTAACAATGGTCCCGACCCTGAAAAAATCTTGTTGCTGACCAGGTCAGCTATAGTGGAACACTCACATTAGATCACACCCTTTCTTATTGATGTATGTGTATGTTTTTTACTTTACCTGATGATTTCATCTTTACCGCTATGAAAACGACTTACCCTTATGGATGGAAGATATTGAAGAGCGAGCTGCCCTGAATATGTTTGCACAGCCCATAAAACTCATGAGAGGTATTTCATACATTAAAAAAGCAATCCTGACCTCAAGACATTTTTCAAGTTATGTGGAATGGCACTATTTATTCATACATGAATTCCAATATTACCACAACGCATGTTACCACAATAGGAAGCATAACAAATCACAACCAAAAGTATATAATCTGTTGTAGCCCATAATTCCAGTAAGAAAAGGTGGGCCAAGGTGTAAGAGATACTTTACATAAATGGAGCATAAGTCTTTGTATATCAGTCATTTAGGAGATAATTAAAATACAATGCTATTGTGACAAATATATGCTAAATTTGGCAGATTAATTTTCAGACTAACTTCAACAGTAGGCACAATTTCTCTGTGGTGGAGTGGATATTATTATTATTTTCAATTTTCAAGAAAATGTAGGAATAAAAACCCAAATGTCTTGGTTACACCCGTGTGTGGCCATATCTATATGTACTTGATTTTTGCATGACAACATGTTCCATCCCAGCCCACTTCAGCCCTACACAATTTATATTTAATACAGCTTGTAAAAGAATGTAACAGCTATTGGGCAATTTGTGCCAACTTCAGCACCACAGCTTTTATATTTTTATACATCTTTGTCAGAGAATGTAACAGCTAATGTGCAAAACACATTTGAAGTTGTGTAATCGAGGATGTATCCTATCCAAATGTGAATACTACTTAATAGCACAATTTGTTTTACACAAATATGAAGCAGACCAAAACACAACCAAAGACAGATGACCCGAGTTGTTTGTAACTCGTGACCTAAGCAAGGATATGTGTACCGTAGGTATTAGAGGTTACTGTTCCTCTCATAACTCGGCATAACTTGGACACAAAATCTGTAATAACCTGTGCCAAAGAGATAAGTGAATTTTGGACTCTGTGTTTTTGCAAGATTTCCAAAAATATTAATTACAAATATATTTACAAGTTAAGGTGACCATAACATAAGTTAAAGTTCAATAATTCATAATCTAGGCCACCACAATATTAATAGAGAGTGAGTTTAAGTGCATGTACTCTTCAAGTTAATGTGGCCATACCACAATTTAAGGCAGCAAGAACAAGGGATATCCAGAGTGTGAAGAGAGACCAAAATGTACACAAATTAGATAAATTGGAAAATACCAATTAGATGTACAGCACCAATATTCCACATCCACCACTGCTCATACCTTCTCCTGTGAGCTTGTGTTGGAGTTTTGTACTTGGGTGTGCACCATTCCAGTATGGTAAACTGCATGTTCCTAACAGAATGACCTTTTCCAGTAAAATGTTTGGATACAGGTATGATTCTGGAATCCTTTGTTTTTGAACAGATAATTTATGCTCATAGATTCATGCTCTGAATCCTCTGCCTGTCTCACCTACATACTCCTTAATACATTTAGTGCATATGATTAGGTATATCATATCATTCAATTCACATGATAATTTATTAGGTTAGTCTAATGTTTTGTATGTGTTACCTGGGGGCCACGGTGGCAGAGTGGTAACACTCTCGCCTCCCACCTCCAAGGCCGGGGTTCCATTCCTGGCATGGCCTCAAGTGGGAAAGCTGGTAGTTACTTGCCATTGGTCGGCAGTTTACAGTACAGAACCCTAGCGAACTGTATGTACTGGTTTCCTCTGCCCTTTCAACTACCCGTTGTGATATGACCTGTATTGAGTTGAAAGCGATGTATAACCTGAAATAAATAAATAATTGTCTTACCTGTAATGTTGCAGTTCATATTATCAATTTTCTTGATAATTGGACAGTATGTGCAATTATTACTACCAAATCACTACTATTACTACCGAATAAATATTGTGTAAGGCATATCATCATATATTTAGTGTGAATTAAATAATAGTGACTTATAACACTTCAGTTTTATTATTTAAGATTATTTAACGTCCAGTTCATATTTCAATAAACCTTTACACCAATTATATGTGATCTGTATACAGTAATGAAGTCACAACAGTTAATTTGTTGGATATAATGATGCATAGAAACCATAGTTATCATTATGAACACACCCTTAAAACATGGGCTTGGGAGGGTGAGGAAATCTTAAGGGTAGCATGCCCTGTCCCTTGCATAACACAAATTCAAATTACTCAAAATGTATGGCCAGAGTTCTCTACTTCACTAGGCAATAACCAATCATACTATGGTGCACTCAAGCAGCACTTAGCAATGAACATATTCTTAGGAAATTCCTGGCATTCAAAACACTTAGACCTATTTCACACTGCCCCACTAAAGAATTCCTGCGATGGAGGACTGATAGGCGGGATGCCTGTACACCATTAATAAAAGTGTGTGCAAGTTACTATATATACTGAATCAGTTTTCATCTATGTTGGCTAAAACATCACTTGTGTTGGCAAAAATTCCTCTGCGTTGGATTAAATGTTCATCTGCCAGAGATAAAATTTTCATGTGTGTTGGCTAAAATGCTTATGTGTGGTGGTGAATTTTTATACCTGTAAGTGTTGGTGAAAATATTATCTGTGTTGGTTATTTTTTTATCTGGGTTGGTAAAAATATCATCTGTATTTGCTATATTTTCTCCTTTGTTGACTTTAATTCAATTTTTCATCTGTGTTTGCAAAAATATTATCTGTGGTGGCTATGTTTGCATCTGTTTTGGCAAAAAAGTCTTCTGTGTTGGCTATACTTTCATCTCTGTTGGTGAAAAATTACATATATTGTAACTCACCAACAGATTTCCAACCAAAATAACCCCACTGATGATGCTAAATCCTCTTTCTTATATTTTACATAGAAAATGCTTTGCCATGTAAACTTCTCCCACTATGTTATTTTAACTTTTGTTGTGTTACTGCGTTATTAAATTTTAAGAAATGATGTTCATAACCTCTTTACTAGATAAGCAAATGATCAATTTGCTCTCACTTGTGTGGTTGCCAGAACCAGTTCATTAAAAATACCTAAAGAATTTTGTGTGTTAGAAAATTGTGTGGAAATAAAAATTTAAAAATGACCAGAACAGTATTAGTTATACATAGTTTACATAGAAAAGGCTTTACCATGTCAACTTTTCCTGTGATATTATTTAATTGATATTGCATTTTTCTGCTATGATTTTTAAGACAGCTGTTTCCAACCTGTCCACTAATGTGAGAATGATTAACACCCAAACTTTGACCTCTATACATAAAACTGTGATACTAATTCCAAGTTATTGGTGAAGGCGTAAGTAGAATAAGGAGGACGACATCCTGCTCCTTTTTCATCTTTTTTGAGCGATTTGATCGGTCGAGAGGGGTCACGTGATGTCACCATACGCATGCGCACACTAGATGTTATTCCGCGCTTGCGCACCCTAGATATTATTCCGCGCATGGGCACGCTAAATTTTTATTCGCGCATGCGCACAGCCAATTTTTATTTGCGCATGCGCACACTAATTTTTAAGCAAAAGAGGTGAGTACTGGTTTTTCGGCCATATCTCTGCAGAAGTGATGTCATCGTGCGCACGCTAAATTTTATCCCGGGCATGCGCATGTTAATATTCACAATATTCAAACTATCACACTCATAATTTGCAAACTATGTAAACATATGTAACACTTACATGACTACTGTTTGTTTGAAAGAGAAAATTAATTGGGAAAGATATTAAAGATAGGTGAAATAAAGGTGGTGGCAATTTGCTGTAAATCAGAGAAAGGAGTATATTACCTTGGATGAATGTAAAGGAAATAAAGATATTAGCCCGCACAAAAGTGGATGCAGTGGAGGTGGTGAGATTGGTGAAGCTAAAGAATATTGGAAGAGTGATAGTGGTATTGGTGTATTGCTTTTACAGATTGAAATATAATTTTCTTGAAAGACCTTATTAAAGCTTGGTTATCATTTCCTGGGACGATTTTTAAAGAAGCAGAATGAATTATTTTTCTGATTATTTACAGACACTTGGTAATGATTTTGAGATAGTGGCCACAGAATTTGATTTAAAGTCAAGGAAAACTCTGAATTAATATTAATGGGGATGATGTAACAATTAAAAGCGATAGAAAAGCCTTTAAAAGAAGGTATATCAAAAGGGGAATTTTCAGAATACATCATGACAGATGGATGGAGTTGTTATATTTCAAAAACAGGTTCATTTCATTTATTTTGTTATTCTCAACCTATTTTGAATTTGAGTTTTAAATCATTTTCATATTGATTGGGTTTAGTAATAAATCATTACAAGGGTTATATGATAAAGTTTGAAGACCAGCTCACAGGACAATTATGTGAGTGTAATTCTTGCTGTAGTGACGAGTATACTTGGAACCATTTGGGTTTATTTGAAAAACGGGGTTTAAAGATAGAATTGGGTGATGTGGTGACAGGAGAAATGTTGTTAAAGATATTAAAGATTCAAGAGGATCTTTTTTGTTGTTTGCATCATTTTAGACCAAAAAGGTTAGAAGAATTATGTTTGGCTAGATTAAATGAACAGGAAAAGAAAAATTTACCAGAAAGTGTGTACTATAGTTGTTTCAGAGGATCAATTTATCGAGACGTACCATATTTATGGTTTAATTCTGCTGCTTTTTTACACTTTGTAAGGCGTCCGAAAGAACATCATTGGGAAATTGATAATGAGCATGAATTATGGGACATATTTTCTGTTTTTCTAAAACATAAAGGTTTTGTAATATCCAAACTGTGGATTTAATGTGCATGCGCATACTAAATTTTCACTATGTGTTGCTGAAATTTAGAATGTGCATGCGCAATGAAAAAAATTTAGGATGCGCATGCACGTATTAAATATTAGGGAAAAGTGTTTAAAAGAGAAAGACAAGAATAATATGAATTATTTGAGATAAAGGGTTTGTGGAGAAAGGACTTAAAAATGGAATTGAGTTCAACTCTTTCAATTTCACTAAGGCAGGGGTTTGGGAATTATGTGAAACTACTTCGAGAAAAGAATGGGAACTCTTGGTGGATTAATTTGAGCAGTAGTTTA
The DNA here is from genome assembly GCA_964017235.1 of Sabellastarte sp. h YS-2021. NCBI lineage: Eukaryota > Metazoa > Annelida > Polychaeta > Sabellida > Sabellidae > Sabellastarte > Sabellastarte sp. h YS-2021. The sequence continues at coordinate 148,974,623 of OZ024931.1, forward strand.
TTTGAGAAAGTGTTTTTGATGAAGGGGGAAATTCATAAATGGATGCAAACAGGAGAAGAAAAGGAATGTTTGAAAATGGGAGCACTTGTTGTTTAAGTGAAAAAGTATGAAGGGGAACATTATTTATGTTTTGAAAAAAAGAATGGGGAATTTGTGAACAGAATTAATTTGAATGTAAAAGAATGGGTTCAATTGCACCAAATGATGGACAAAATTATGGGTCACTTAGATCCTAAAAAAGAAATTTTTGAGAAACCATTTTTAGTGCGGTATTATCCCAAACACGGGGAAGTATTTTATTTTCATGAAGCATCAGCAGCCGCTGATTATCCAGATGTTAAAATTTTGAAGAAAAAATTGACTCCTCCAACAAAGTATGAGTTTATGTTAATGGAGATAAGTTAAGTTGTAAGAGAAATGTTAAAAACATATTCAAGAAAAATTTGCGAGGGTTATTATATGGGGTATTTGAGTCAATTAGATCATAATCTTTGTCTTGTGGAATGGGGTGAACAAGTAGATAATTATTATTATCATAGGGTAAAATCTACATTAAGAGAGAAAAAAGTGGTAGAATTTTTTGATGGGGCTTTAAAAAGTGTAGGGATAAATGAAAGTATTTCATTTGAGAGAATAATGTCCATGGAAGATAAGGAAATAATGGATGTTGTAAAACCTGTAAATTATCCTCGTGAATATGAGATGCTGTTTAAACCTTTTGTAAAAGAAGAAGAAGAAATGTAAAAATATATCAAAAGTGATTGTTGTTATGTTTTTTTTTGTTTTTTGTTTTGTCAACGCAAGTCCAAAGTTGCTTGGTGATGTAAAATGTATAGATATGGTTGTCAACACAAGTTCAAAGTTGCTGGGTGATGTAAAATGTATATAGATACGGTTGTCAACACAAGTTCAAAGTTGCTTGGTGATGTAAAATGTATATAGATACGGTTGTCAACACAAGTTCAAAGTTGCTGGGTGATGTAAAATGTATATAGATATGGTTGCCAATGCAAGTTCAAAGTTGCTAGGCAACCAAAGCTATGTTATAGGTGTTAAATGAAATGTCAGTCAATTGTACTTTTAGTCAAGATGGTGTACACTGTTTTTTAGACTCTGTCGTAAAGAAGATGTGCTTAACATTTTTAAAAATTTAAAAGTGCATTTGACAGGTGACTATGTAGCTTTAAACTTAACTAAGGGAAAATTGAGTTTGTTAAAAGTATTTGTCAAAGATATGACTATTGAGGAGTCTTTTGGGTTTAAGAGTTTTCAAGTGTCTTAATTAGACTTATTAGACCAAGGATACAGAGGGTACTTAGAAATAGAACGTCGAGGGAGTTTTTTCACTTCACAGTATCTGGACATTGAAAGTAGTTTAAAAGAATTGCAAAAGTTCTTAAATGAAAACAAAGTAGACTTGATGGAATTTCAAGACATGATTCATGTGTGTGGTTATTCCGGTCAAGCTAAAGCCATAGAGATCAAGGGATGTTCAAAAACTATGAAGAAATAATATTTTGCTCTAATGAAAAAAAGTATGGTGACACAAGTGATTGAAGAAGACAATCTTCCCACGAGTAAAAGTTTAGGACTTGGAGCACAATGTCTCTGGGTAAGTGGAGCAGAAGAAAGAAGTGAAATACTGATGCCCCTTTATTTAGGTGCTCATTGTGAAGATCTTGTCAAATCCAGTTGTCAATTGATAAAAGCCAAACAAGTGATTTTTATTTTTGTGCAGCAACTCTCGGGTTATTTTCCCAGTGTGACATTGGAAAAAGAAACACCTGTGGGAAAAAATCCATTACACCCATTAGCCTGGCAGAAAGTATTCCATTCTGAAGATGTGGCTAGTTTTTTTAATAAAATAGTGGATCCTCTTCCTGAAAGAAGTTTGAGAATGATGATGATGAATTCAGCATCTCCAAAGACTTTGTTTGAAGAACTGGACAAAATTTTAGCAGATGTACAAATGCAAAACAATGAAGCGGAGAATCTATTAGAGTCATTATTAGCCATGACTGAAGGAACAGAAGGACTTGAAAACGAATTTTCTGCACTCTCTGGACTTGAGAATGTTTTAGCAGATATGTCCAGTTTCCAAATGATGTGCACTGTGTGTTACCAGTTATCAAATGAGGGATGTCATTGCCACGAAATGAGGTGTGAACGATGTTTCGTTTGTAAAAGGTAAGAAAATGTTTAAAAACCCCCGCTAAAATACTTATGAAAATTATTGTCTACATTTTTAAAATTATAAATCATGAAAAAAAAACGATAAATAAAACAACATATATTTTAAAAGTGTTGTGACGTCGAAAACCACACCAAAAATATATTGTGACGTCATGTGTAAAATTTTAGCTACGCATGACATTTTTTAGTAACGTTCCGTTGATATGTAAATATGTTGTTTATGAAACGTTTTTAAAATATATTTATAAAGCGTTGTCTATTTATTTTTTATTTTAAAAACATGAAAAAGACAAAGAATAAAATTGTTTTATAAATACAGTCGATATGAGTAAACAATAATAATAAAAATAAACATAAGAAAACTGCATATTTTGTTGATTTTCATCTCCTTGGAGACCAACTGATGTCATGCCTGAAATATTCTTTTCAAGTCATTTAACTTTTAGTTTGAAAACAAGTAGGACGTGTCCAGGGGAAAAATGTGTGGCATCAAATGTGAAACATGCCTAAAATTTATACACCCTGTGAAAAAATGTGAAGGTCCATTCTACCCTTATTGTTACTGGTGTCATTCTTATTTAACAGAAGTCAGAGAAGAAGTTCTGTTTCACGTGTTTAAATGCCACGACCATCCTCTGAAAAACAACCAGAAATTCTTGAGTGCCTTAGAATGGGGAAACCTGAGATGGCATTGTTCTATTTACCAAAAGATCCAAGATCACCTTGATGGGAAGAAGCCATATTCATTCCCCACAGTTACCGTTGATGCTGTTGTTCAAACTGATTCTTATGATGCTCAAGCCATTTCCAATGCAAGTGTTCAAGCAGAGTTAACACCAAATAAACTTGAATCAATTGATTCAGAAAGTGAATATGAATCTGAAGAAGAAGAAGAGATACCAATCCCGATTCCGGTAGAGCATATTCCTGATGTTCCAGATGTTCCAGGTGTTGGAGATTGTTCCACACTATCGCTGAAGTTTCCAAGTGTTGAGATCAAGATGTCAGTTGGAAAAACAGGAAAATGCACCACCTGCTTTGAGGGGTTAGAATTTGAACTTTACTAGGTTTTGGCTTTTCGTCTATCTTCCAGATGTTCTATCCCATTGTGTTTAAGAAAGACTGAGGGAATATTAACTTTAGTTTTTTCATTACATACTTCGTGTACTTCTTATTGTTACTGGTGTAATGTTACTGGTGTCATCCAACTGAAGATTTCATGTATTTAGAGCTTCACCCTTTGATGAAGACTTTTGGAACTGTTCTCAGAGAGACCATCTGACTGTGTTGTAGTTGATGTAAGTGTTAATTTCTGAAAAAAAGGTAAGGATAAATTTTTAGTGCTCGGATCATTTATAACTTTTATTTATAAAATACTAAGAAAAAAAACAAAAGTGAACGCACCAAGTGTGTACCTTATTCTTTTGAGTATGTATCAAAAAAAATAATGATCTGTTAAATCTGTGCTTATCCTCACCTTTTTTTCAAAAAAAAACCTATATCATTTTGTGTGTGTGGACATATATGTGTCTTGAGATATCAAACGTTATTTATAAAATACTGAAAAAAGGTATTTTTTTGTACACGGGAAAATACAAAGATAAAAATAATACAAAACAAATAAGTGTTAAAAAAGTAACTAACCTGCAGTGCGGGTTAGATTATTATTATTTCAATGAAAGGGTGGTTAAAAAAAAGAGTTGAATTTGTAGTTTTTTGTTTCTCTTTTTGTTAAACATTTATTGCAGTCATTATTTAGAAAGAAAAAAGTTTATTTAACTGTTAAAATGAAAAAAAATGTATATGTTATAAAACAAAAAAAAGTTTGTTACATTTGTTACATTGTTTTCATATTTCATGGGTTTATTTTTATTGAGAGTTTTTAATGCAAAAGAAAATATCTGTATGGAATTTTGTCTCTTTTTTTAGTTTGTTTTTTTTATGGGGAGAATAAAAATTCTTCGGTTTTTGTTGTACTTTCTAGAAATATTTTGGTCTTGATGTTCTTGGATGTTCATTTGATTTCTTTTCAAAACTAAGGCTGCAAGTTTTTGAAGAGAAAGTACATGGTTATATACTCCTCTTTTCAACTTTAACCTCCTCACAGTACTTCCAGACCAATCATACAGGAAATGTTCATGGTAGTAATCAAACAAAGCATCTACGTTCAGAAATAAACTAAGGTTGAATTCCAACCTAAAGCGGTCAGTTGCTGGATCTTTAACAATTTAATCAAAACAGTCTTTCCAACTCAATGTATGAACAAGATTTTCAGACATGTTGACGTTTCAAGAAATAAAACCAAAATGCAAACAAAAAAAGAAGACACAATTTCATGTGGTGGTGGTGGTGGAATGTGGTGGTGGTGATGGTTGAGGAGGAGGAGGAGGAGGAGGAGGAGGAGGAAGAAAGAGGAGGAAAGAAGTGGAATAGGAGGAAGAAAGAGGAGGAGGAGGAGGAGGAGGAAGAAAGAGGAGGAGGAGGAGGAGGAGGAGGGAGAAGGAGGAGGAAAGAGGAGGAGAACAAAATAAAGATATCAACAATATGTATTTTATTAACAATATTAACATTTGACAGCAACATATGTATAACAACAAAACTTTACAACAAGTTTATGTACAACCATATACATTTTGTTTAAAAACACATTCAAGTTTATGTACAAGTTTTTACAATTTTATTTAAACAATATCCCCACTTATTGGCAGCAGGATAGTCTTCACTCGTGGCATACTGCTCTTGGGTTTGCCCACAACCCCAAAATGGATGCATGTGTACAAACACAAAATTGAAATCTTTCAAGGCTTGTAAGGCTTGGTCAAAATCATAATCATGCAAACGTCTTTCTTTGATATAAGCTATGGCAATCTCTTCTCTTTCACTAATCGTGCAATTATCCAAAGTGAGTAAATGTTCAAAGATGGAGGGATGACATTAATCACTGACAGAGGATAAAATATGTTTCTCATCAAAACTAAATGCTTCTTTGGAAGGCCATGGACTCAACACTAAATCTAAGGGTTTGGTATGGATGTTGTCCACCAGTTCACGTTTACAGTAAAATTGGCTAAATCCGGTCTTTTCTTGTTCATAGGTAAAAATGGTGTTATTGTGCACCCTGAAACTTTTATTGGTAGATGTGGATGGAATTCCAGTCTCTAACACTTTTTGGCTTCTGGCAAGAGCATTCTGTACAAAGTTTTTGTTGATGCCTTTCAGTGCAGTCTTTTCTTCCCCTTTTGCATCCTTTAGGACATAGGTTTTGGAACACAAGGCCACCATCACTGTCCCTTCTTTTTCCAACTTAAAAAGCCCAGCTTGTCTCCTGTCATAGGCTTTATGTTTGGCACAACACTCTCTCGAAAACCAAAAAGGATTAGGCTGCACTCGATCTAGGTGACAACTGTGGAATAACTTGTCTTCAAAATCTTGTCATTTTTCAGGCTTGATCACATCTGTCAGGGTAGGGGCAGTGATAGCAAAGTAGGCCGAATCCGTGTCCATTTCTATGTATTCGAAATCAGACTTGTCAATGTATTCCAGTAAAAAGTCATAATACCATTCTAGCATTTTCAATTTAGTATATTCTAAGATGGCAAATCCAATCTGAATAGGGAGGTTTAATTTTTGGTGGGATTTCATCAATTCTATTTCTGCAAAATCGTCTCCAAGATCTTCTATTTTCTTGAAGGTGGGCAGGTTTACTTTCAGTGCAATATCTCTGTTTTCTTTGACGTATTCAACTTTTTGATGTTTTTCCTGGTCGATGATCATGGACCCATAAGCCGAGTTGCCCAGTAATTTCATAGTATCCCCCAAAAGCAAGTGGTCTGGTGAGATGTCTCCTTTGCATCTGGCTTCACTGACTTTCTCTCTGAACTCTTTAAAAGAGGCTTGGGGAGAAAACTCGATGACTTAATAGACTTCTGTCACTTTCAAATCGTAGTTTATGTACCATTTGAGCAGTGGGGTCAACAGCAAGATCTTTTTCGCTTTCATGCCTCCTATCAACAGTCTCCTAGGCTTGGTGGAGCTTGCATCAGGGAACCCATGACACTGACTGGCACATCACAAGTACAAAAAATGGGACTCATTTCTTCAAAGTAACTTTTCAAATGTTCTGGGACTTGAATATCGACTTCTACCATGCCAAACAATTTTCCATCAACTACATCCTTTAGTATTTGGTCTTGTGTCAATGCTTTCTTATGGCTTTGATAATAAGGCGGTAAATATCTATTCAGTGGAAAAGGCTGGTACTGACATTCTTTCATCTTGACTACTTTAAAACCTTGTTCTTTCAGATATATTTCTTTATCCTGTGTCCTCTTTTCCCAGGCCTTGTTAGTGAGTCTACATTTGTGTCCATGGTACCAGCACCCGTCAAATTCATACACAGTTTTGTTGACGTGGTCATACCCATCACACAAATAGGGACCTATGCGGTATTCTTGGCCTGTATTCATCAGGTGTTGAATTTGAATGCCTTTGGATTCAGACTCTTTGTCCATCCAGGCAAACATGTGCAGATACTTTTTGTTGACTTTGGGTTTGAAGTCTGGACCTTGTCTTCTCACAAAATAACCCCCTGGCATATCTTCTCCTATGGCCCACAGATACAAAGCATTACAGTCATACCCCACAATATTCTGACACAGTTTGTTTTTTCTGATACGAGTTTTCCCAGCCTCATGGTATCTGGTGAAAATGATGCTGGGCCACCCACAATATTTTTCTTGATGGTCTTGTAACGATCAACATCTTCCAGTCCAAATAAGGAAAAGGTGGGTCTGTCTTGAAATAAAAATTTTCTGGCTACACCCGGGATACTCAAACATTCTTTTAAAAAATCGATTCCAATGTCTTTATAAAACACTTGCATTTTCTCTACTGCTTCCACAAAAGGGTTCACATCTAAATTGTTGTAGTATTCCAAAAAAATCTGGAAAGGTTTCCCTGCCCTGCCTTTCCCACACCTGCTGCAACATGTCATAATTTTGTATGAGGTCCTCTCCTTCTCCCAGGGCGTTCTTTTGATTTATCGTAGAGTAAAAAGCTTCTGGAGGAGGTAAGCTGGTGGCTTCCAATTTTCTTTCATCATCAAACCATTCATAAGGGAAATAAAATTTAGATTCTTCTGTCTAATAGGCTTTCAGAAATTTTGCATAACTATAACCAGGAGCCAAATAGTTGGAAATGTCCAGGAACCTAAATTCTGGATTGGCAATGCACATGTATTGATTGTTTTTCTTGACCACAAAATAATTGTTGGTTTCGTGCAGCTTTAATGTTTTAGCGAGCTCCATTTTGATGAGGTTGATGTCGTATTTGGCACTATTTAAACCTAACACTGGTACTTCTCACTTATATTTTTCGAGCTTCTTTTCTAGATCAGCTTCTAAGGGTGCATCAAACATCTCGCTGGCCAAGTCATAAATGTGAGCGGCTATCTCGGTCATGTAGTCCACCATATCCTTTAACAAGACTTTGAGGTCGGGACTCAAAACAGGTGGGGGAGGCATAGCCGGGTACATTGCTGCAGACACTGACACTGATGGGGTGGTGTTTGGTTTTCCAGTGAATGGTTTACTGGGTTGTATTCACAGGCAAGAGCAGAGATTCAAAATCATACACAATAAACCAGGGGAAAAATGGACGTTCTCCTGTCCTCTGGTACATTTCTTCAGAAAAACTGCATGGCAGAGTATAGATACCACCCACATATTGAAGCTTTTTGATTCCTGTGCAATTTTTTTGGTGTTGTTTCCACTTTGCTCTGTGATCAAACAGTTTCTGGCAGTGCTGGCAGGTATATTTCTTGGCATAGTGTTGAAAATCTGTAATGAGGCTCAAATGGTGGTTGTGTACATTTAATTTTAATTCTTCTTCAAAATGGTTGAAACTTTGATAGATGGGCACCACCGTTCCATTTTCTTGCAGCTCATACACATAAATGTTCTTCTTAAAGCATTGTTCTAAGTCGGGCATTACTTGTAAACTGACTGGGGTGACTTCTCCCATGAATTGTTCCCACTGTCTTAAGGCTTCTGTGGTTTTCTTCAATTTGGGATAAAGTAAACAACGGAAGAAACATAGGTTGTCTCGATACAGATGCATCTTGTTGTTTTTATGCATGGTTAACAATCCCTTGCAGTTGACCACGTAATCAGGCAGCTCCCCATTTCCCAGGGGAAATTGAGTGGGGGTAACATCGAATACCATGTTAGTCACCAGAAATGGTTTCCACTGGCTGTTGGGTTCGGAAGCCTGCAAATGTTCCAACACATTCATGTCCCTCAATCTGTTTTCCACCGTGTTCAGTGACTGGCGCGAGCTGATTAAGTGAGGGAGTGTCCACATGATTTGGTTCGTGTTGGGGCAAAGTATCTGTATTCTCAAGTCTCAATGTTTCTCAAAATAAATCCCAGTGAAATATTGAGTTTAAATGTCGTTGTTTGCTGCTCATAAATGTCTCTTATTCTTTCAATCATTGTGTTTATACCTTCTCTCAATCCGTCTGTTGGTACATTGTAAAGAATGTGTTTCCCTCTATCCACTCTTTCGTGAGCCAAAATGATACTGCTATTTCCCTCTATCACCTCCCTCAAAGCTGTATCCCCAATATCTGTCCATGGAACCTGTTGAACTCCACCTCCGTGCTGTTGGTTTCTATGGTAATGCACTTGTCATCTGCTAGCACAAATTTGTCCACAATGTCTGCAGCAATAACCTTGTAACCACTGAGGCTGACTGAACGTCTCTAGTCTTGGTCTCTTTTCTGGTGGAGGTTGACTGCCTCTTAGTTTACAAATCTTTTGATGCCGTTGACAATTGCCTTTGTGAAAGAAACTCTTGAGGCAAAAAGGGCACTGACGGTCATCCATCTCTATAAAATAAACATTGGGTAGTCATGTGTTATATGTTTACATAGTTTGCATCAAAATTATGGGTAGGATAGTTTGAATATTGTGAATTCAAAGAATATCAATGCTGTATTTAAAGATGGATGGAATGACGTTTTCAAGATGAATCCAGCAATATCTTACTTTTAAAAATCCGCCCAATATTTGCAGAGAAATGGCTGAAAAACCAAACCGCTTAAAAAAACAGTACTCACCTCTTTGCCTGGCATGAGCGAATAAACATATAGTATGCACATGTGCACGAATAAAAATGTAGAGTGCGCATGCACGTGCAAAAGATTAGGGGAGTGCGCATGCGCGTGCAAAAAATTAGGGCAGAGCACATGCTCATGCAAAAGATTAGGGCAGAGTTTACATTTTAGAGTGTGTGCATGCGCATGTAAAAAATTGGAAATGAAGTGACGTCACTTCCATTACTATGGCAACCGTGACGATGTCACAACCAATCGGATCGCTCAATGGGAATATAAGTTTCTCTTTAAAGGGGGAGGAATATAAGTTTCTCTTCAAAATAAAACAGCAGTATGTGTTATATATGTTTTCATAGTTTGCAAATTATGGGTAGGATAGTTTGAATATTGTGAATACAATATCAATGCTCTGTTTAAAGTTGTAGCGTTTCCCTAAAAAGCATACCCTAACAATATTTATATGGATGGAAAGATCTCTTCAAGACGAATCCAGCAATATCTTACTTTTAAAGATCCGCCCAGTATTTGCAGAGATATGGCCGAAACACCCAAACTACAGTACCCACCTCTTTTGCCTAAAAATTAGCGTGCGCATGCGCGGGATAATATCTAGGGTGCGCATGTGCATGGTGACGTCACGTGACCCTCTCGACCAATCAAATCGCTCAAAAAAGATGAAAAAGGAGCAGGATGTCGTCCTCCTTATACTACTGGCATAGAAATTTTGTATGTTAATTGAAATGAATGAGAGAAGTGAATCAAAACACAAATGAGAAATAATGATGGAATTCTCGTCTATACCATGTACACTTATTGCTTGGCATCACAACCTTTGTAAAAACCTTAACTTGGCACAAAGATGAACACAAACTTGCTTGTCATATGCAACACTCATTCGTGTCCAGGAGTGTAAAAACACAATATAGTTAGCAAAAATAATAAAGCATATAAATTTTATGTTTTTGGTGTGCAAACTTCATACTTTGTATCAAGCTGGAGTGGTGATTTAAAGTTGACATTATAACATCAGCACTTAAAAAGCACTGTAAAACATTAATTGATTTCATATCTATCAGTCAATGTCTGTTTTAGCTGGCATTTATGTCAGTGCATATTTTAATAATATAAATCTACAGCACTGTACATAAAAGAAGGAAGCAAATAGTATTTTATGTTCAAGAGATGACAAGGAGCAGTAACACACATGAATCAAGATATCCTGCTTGATCCCATAACATAGCACAAACATTATCATGGCAGAAACAAAAGTCAATTATCTTGCTTATTTTGCTAAGTTGAGATGCCAATGTCAAATATATATGTTATAAGGAAAAGGTTTGTAAAAGGTTTATTGGTTCATTTATATGAGTAAAGGGTGCATGAATGCACATTTAAATAATGAGAAATCCAAGTAAGTTAACTTTAAATAAGGAAAAATTAGGTTTTTATGGCCAAGTTATGTCAAGGAGCATTAATTCATATAGGAACTTTTCAGGTTCTTACTGATTTCTCCAGAAAAACTGATGATTGGCCATCTTTTCTTCCTGAATTTATAAAGAAATATTTAGAGCTAATATTTCGTAGGTTGATGAATGAAACACATGCAAAACCAGGGATATTTTGCTACTTTTTCTTACAACATAGGTAAAGCTGACACTCAGATGTTGAATGACCAGACTTTTAATTATTTTTCAGAAGGTTAACCTATTTTATGATTTGTAAAATACTTTATTGACATCAGGCAATACAATTAAATGCAATTTTTTGCAATTACAATTATGTCACATCAAAATTAAAAGTGTAGGTTTCGTTATCTTACACAGAAAAACCTTTTTCTCCATATAGATGACATATGCCAATCATTGCAGATTAATCAGAATTGCAGATATTGCTGAGTGCAATCACTGATATCACAAATAGAAACTTGGAACAACTGAGGCTAACACATTTATTGTTCACTTTTTAAACTGAATTCATACCAATCATTGCTAGAGTTATGAGTTGTAACTAAATTTGCTCATCTTTTGTTTGTGGTTCAGTCATTTTTGTGGGATTTGCTTTTGGGTAGAATGCCTTCAGTGTGAAAAATACATTTTGTGTTTGGAATGTTTGAATTCAATTTAATTTTTAGGTTTTATCACTACTTTAAACACATTGTGTAGGTTACACCTGAAAGGGCAGAAGAAGCTAGTACATACTAATTGTATTTTGCATTGTAAACTCCTGGGCAAATGACAACTTTCCCACATATAGTTAGGGTTTTGGACCATCAGATCTGGGAGTTGAGTGTGTCACCCATTATATCACTGAGATGCCTTGGAATGTGTGAAAAATTATCAATAGAGTTATGTAAATATACACACTTAAGGGTAGATGGTGGGAGGCAGGATGGATATTAGTTGTTTTAGTGGGTCAAGTTGTGCAAAGATATAGCATGGAAGGGTATAGTACTTGTGAAAGATACTTTAGTATATTCAAAATCTCTGGTAGCAATACCTTGCATAAGTAAACAAGTAGAAAAATAATTAATAGTTGTTAATCCTTAATATTGTATATTTCATAACTTTGTTGATCTATAATCTTGATGACAGGAAACAGATCAGTTTATCTATCTAGACAATGAATTAAAAATTCAAGATAGTTATCTTCACTATCTGTTTTCTGTTTGATACTTAGTTAAGGTAAGCAAAATAGAACTTTATGTGTAGTTAATTACTCAATATTTTGTAGTTTCCTTTGTGTAATACATCAACCTTACCACACTTAACATTTGCAGGGAGGTTCCCAGTGGCCTAGTAATTAAGACATTTGGCATCTAGTCACAGACTATTACTATTGTATGGTCTTTCACACCCAAAAGTAAAAATACTCTGAACCTGTGTCAATATGTCTCTGGCTGAGTAATGGGATGCATAAACTGAACTTTGACTTAGACATTTGCTAACAACCAAAACAAAAACAAATTCTGGTTTCTACTTGCTTACACAAAATACCTAGCCACACAGATTTGACATATGCCAGTTAAAGTATTGTTAAAACAGAGTTTATTCTCCTACTTAATCTAAAATTCTTAATGCTTCTTAAAAATATGTGAATTTACAATAAGTAGAACTTCTTTTATAAAAGAAATGAACTAAGATTATTGCTATGTGAGAGGACAATGTATCAGTATGTCTTTTAACAATGACAATCTTATGTGTGAGAGCAGAGTTCTTTTAACATATAAGGAAACTTATTTATTAATTTATGTTTTCTACAGAGCTGGTCCTGTTTCGTACTGATCTTTCTTGCATATTGTATGTGTGACAATATAGTTAGTTTAAGAAGGTTTCTAGAGCCTTCTCTGTATTTTCTTTGTTCTGGAAATATATTGAGTTGTCTACATTTTACTCTTTCACAGTTAAGTTGTGTATACCAGTGTGATATGTCGCCAGTGGTCTTTGAATCTGCTACAATTTGGAGTGACTTGTATGTGTATCAAATAGAGACCAACTGCTTGTCATATATATTTGTGATGAACTTTCATTAGAGTGAACTGGATATAGTGTGTGGATGTGTCAGATAATGGATTTGGTGAGCTTTTGATATATTTTTTTTATATTTTTATTTATTTTTAATACCTTGCCATTTACATCAATAAGCAAAGATCCCTGGCAGGAAAGATCTCGCCTTTTCAACATGTATTTTTATATTCCCAACATTACATAGTATCTAAGATACCAAATGACATGGTTTTTCTAGAACTCTATTTACATATATATACAATGGATGTCTCTGCCAAACTTTTTTATCCATCTTCAGAAATATATTTTATAGAAATATTATTTATATTTAATATTTAACTGTTAATATTTATTACACATATCTTGAATCGTTTGCATTTTGTGACACATGCTAATTTTATCTCGCAGGAAAATTTCATTTCAATGCTGTATTACAGCAGTAGTATTTATTACACAATTAATTTTTTTTTTCATTTTTGGGGCACATTCAAAACGTACCTCAGCGAGAATTATTTTTGTTTAAGTGTTATAATACATCTATAGTTTTGTGTTTAATTGAAAACATCCTTCCATCTGTTCCATTTTTTACAAAAGTTTGGTTCAGAAAGGGTTATTCTTGAAAGGTGCTCTTGTTCAATATATTTCATTTTAATTTCAGTTATAAGGAGATCAATCTTAGGATCAGTTTTTTTTTAGAACACCAGAATATATATTTTCTTGTTATGAGAAGAATAAAATTTAGTGGACAGAAGTTTTGGTCCTGAATAAGATAGCCAAAAAGTTTTAATACACTACTTGTCTCAATCTGTATATGGATTTTAATAAAAAGCCATTGTTTCAAATTTTCCCACAGGGCATTTACTTTTGGGCATTCTGTGAATAGATGTATAATGGTTTCTATACTTTCTCTGCAAAGGGCTTTTGATATTGTTCAGATCTTACAAAACGCCAGTCATAAGTATTATTTTCAGCTCAAAATACATACGACAAGTCATATAATCTGGAGGTTATTGGTATAGTTCCAGATCTTACAAAATGCCAGTCATAAGTATTAGTTTCAGCTCAAAATGCATACAAGTCATATAATCTGGAGGTTATTTGAAGCTTAATATAAAGTTCAACCAGTACAAACATACTAGGTCCATTAAACAAGCCACAGGTGTAAATCCCCACACAAAGAGTGATCACAATAAGCAGCTTCATATTGATATAGTTCCTTTCAAATGGTCATATATAAAACTGTTCTATCTTATCTTCCTGTTTGATGTACTTTCTTTGATCTACATAACTTGTTAATTTTTCTGTTGCATGTATAAGCATTCCCTAGTCACTGATGATTACTAGAGTAATGCTGGTAGCCTGGTACACTCCATAATGTAATGCAATCAAGAAACATCAATAAAATATTATTTGAATGTTCTTAAAAAGCATTAAAACTCTTTCACAAGATCAATAAAGCCATTTTATTGAATAAATAATACAAATAAATGCACACAATATAATAAGGTCTGTCACATATGGTACTAACAACACCAATAATAGATGTCTAACTAAAAATCATGAAAAGTTTTTATTAGCACACATTATATACAAAACGGCTCTGATCCAACAATATGACAAGACATTTGATGAGGTAAGATCATTTTGTCATATCATGAGCAATGCACAAATGTTACAACAAACAGGGTACAACAAACCATCCATTGAATCCCATGGAATGTTTGAGATACCATACCATTGAGATAGTATTTGCAAAACTTTCATTTGCATTAAAATGCAGTGTGTACTTTTATACTACTTAATCTCTATCATATGTCAGACTCTAAGGCACTGGAGCCAATATCAGAGAAGGAAAAATTCAGAACGAGAGACAGAAACTCTCTTAATTATCACCATCATTACTACCTCCCTGATTTTTCATATTCCACCAAGTCCTGAAATGTTTCTAATGGAAATATTAGATCAATATCAAACAAATGACAAAGATCTATTTGCTATGTCCAAGACTTGGATCAGAGGTGACACCACCAGTGGTCATCTGTGTGGGATTGCCCCACCAAGCCATACATTATACCAACAGCCCCATGAGATCTGATGTGGGACAAGCTGGGGATCAAAAAGGACATAGACTCTCCTGTAGTTCCCACTGATATTTATAACTCCTTGCAAATGTTTTCGCACAAAATTCTATTTAGATACAGTAGAGCCTCCATTGCCCAGCCCTCTATAATCCAAAGCTCTAGCCTGTTGTGGTTCAGTACCAGGAAACCATCTCCTGACAGGCCATAGACAACAGACAAGCCAGGAAATGTGTAGGACAAGTCAGCCTCATTTTATATACCCACAGCTTGTTGGCAATGAAATCTGTGACTATATAAGCAAGTTGGTTTGCATCATATGGAATCTGGTATCTAACAAATAACATCAGGCAGTGTTTAAGATAAGGCTTTTGGGTTTTTTTGCAAATTAACTAGGAATTAGTATTGAGATACAAGTTGAGATGACTTGTGGTTAGGCTTTTGTTTTTTACAAGAACTTTTTCAAAAAAAATGGGTGCTAAAAAGGGAGGAATAGTGAGGAAGATAGAAGTTCACACAGATACACCTGCACAGTATGAGTTGGGGATACAGCTGCTTACATACAGTGGAGGAGGGAACAGAGGAAACAGAGGCAGAGGGAGAAAGGCACAGGGGAGGAAACTACAGCTCAGCAGAGGAGGGAGTGGCGGAAAAGCATGAAAGGACAACCTTTCGTGGACTTTGTCAAGGATTATGAGGAGCTTAATGATAAGTTCAATTGCTTGCACCAGATTTCCCTGTTCCACTCCTCCAAAACAATATCTCTCCGTCAGTGGAAGTAAAGTATCTGGGTGTTACCTTTGACTCAGACAACTCCTTTGACAATCATGCTCCCAAGGTTTGCCGAGCATGTTACTATCATCTTTGTGATTTGCGACAAATTCTCAAATTTCTTAGTGTTTAGACTGCAATACTTTTGGCAAATTCTGTGGTCAGTAGTCGTCTGGACTACTGCAACTCTTTACTTTATGGGGTAAGCAAGTCCAATGTAGCTAAACTACAGTGAGTCCAGCATGCTCTTTGCCGTATCATCTTCAGACTTGACAAACTGAGTCATGTTACACCATTTTTGAAAAAAACTCCACTGGCTTCCAATTCAATATCATATTCTCATTGTGTATAATCTTCTGGTTTTCAAGACTATCAATTTTTTACAGCCCCCATATCTTTCAGCTTTAATAAGATCGAGCAGTCTCACTCGTGGCAACAGACTATCTGTCTCCTCAACCCTCCCTAAGAGGTACATACGCAGGCGAGGCTTTGCAGTACCTGCACCAGCTGAATGGAACAAGCTTCCACAAACTGTCAGATCTCAGCAAACAATAGATCATTTCAGAAGCCAGCTAAAGACTCACTTGTTTAGACTATCATATCCCCACCTTAGTTATACCCTGGCGGGTGCTTTTTAAACGTCGATCCCTGCCTGTCCCTGGACTCTCCCTTCTTGGACTTAAGCACATAAGAGGATTTGTATCAATTTTGCGCTCTATAAATTCTACTATTATTATTAGGCTTGCTCCAAGTGTTTGCATTTCTTATTCCTTCAAATCTTACATGCATAGAATCATTAGGAATCCATGCAATACAAAAACGTTTTTGATATACAAAGACTGGGGTTTTTTCCTGTTATGCCTTTTACCACATTTAAATTAAATTAAATGACACATGACACATCCAATAGGATTCTCCTGCACATTAGCATACTTGTTTCTGAGATGACCTGGCTTAGAGTGTTTGTTGATATAGATAGATATATGATTCCACTGCACAGCATGCATTGTAGATTTTACTACAGTCATGCTCAGGTGATTTATTGTACTCATTTCTTTCTCCATTTAGGCGTACATGATCAGACATTTCTCAGCAACTGTTAGCCAGACCGACATTTGTGATGCAATGTCGCGTGTCAATGTCGCCAGTGAGCCTAATAGTGGTTTTGACACACCCATCCCAACCTATAGATTCTCTGATGAAACCATGGATACTCTGAAGTCTGTGAGCACCAAACTTCAGCAACTGGCATCTAAAACTGGTAACCCCCGCAAGAGACGTTGTGATGGTTCCACCAGTAGAAGGAACTCCCAGGAACCATATGTAGACACAAGGGACAACTACCTAAGAAAACAACCACTCAATTAGGCAGTGTCCCACTAGTCAGACTGAGAGAATTCGAGACTCAGACTGATAAACTTAGTGCAGAGTGCTATGATTGCAAAAATGAAGAACATGCAATCCTACAGCGACAGGCCTAAATAAGGGCAGATGCCTATAGGAACGTAGGTGGAGGTTACAAAGAAAATATAACTTCCAGGGAAGATAGAAGGAAGATGGACTTACCGAACAGGTCAAGTTACAATAAATGGCTGTTAAAATTCCAACATAAGACAATGCCCAAGAGCCCCAGGGAATTCAGAAAAACCAAATCGCTGGTGATATTCAACAAACCAGAAATCCGGATCACTAGTGAGGACACCCACCCTCTTAATCCCAGGATCAAAAAACCCAGAGCCTTAACCATAGACAATGAAGTTTATGAAGCGATTTGTAGTAGCACCCCAACCAGACTAGTCCTGGTCACCTCACCCAGGAAAATACTCCTACCCCCACCAAAGGAAGGAAGCTGGAGCTACAGAACCACTAAATTCTGAGATAAATTGCTATAAAAGATATTTCTCTCAGATCACAAGCAGAGACTGTAAAATAGCAATATAGACAATTTCGATTTTTATTTTTTATTCAATAATAATAATAAAAATACAACTCATCCACATTCCAAATCAATGATTACCACTTTGTACATTTTACAAACATCAATAAAATTTATTATGATAAATAAATAGTTGATTCAAAATAATCCTGTGTGTTACTGTGTAAATCATCATATCCATTTTTATATGACCTATGATATTCCATTTTACATAATAATAAAATCATAATAAACATGGACTATACAGATATACAGTGGATTACCTTTAAATATTGCTTTAACAAAAAGCAAGGAAATGAGTTACCCATACTCACCACTTTTAATATTTGTAACAATAATAGTCCACCACCACCATAATTTTAATAATAATACTATTTTAATTATAGACAGGCTGAACTTAGTATTAATAATAAAAATACTAAAATTTAACCTATCCCTGGACACTCCCTATGAATACCAATACCTGTCAGGTTAATTATAGTACAACAGGCTGAACCTGCAAACTACAGGTTCAGAACCGGTTCTTACAGGTTCAGAGCCGGTTCAAATGGTGGTTCAACCACAGAACCCCAAAAGTATCTTAAGGAGTCCAGGTGATGATCAATCATGCCTCTGATGAGACTGAATCCTGAAAAATTAGCAGTCGAAATACAATTAGCATAAAGTTAATTATATAAGGCCATAAACATTCTTACTACACCTGGTCTGTGCATAAACAGGAAGTAGCTAGATCTGTATTTCAGGATGAGTGCACCTTCAGCAACTGTTAGCCAGACCGACTTTTGTGATGCAATGTCGCGTGTCAATGTCGCCAGTGAGCCTAATAGTGGTTTTGACACACCCATCCCTACCTATAGATTCTCTGATGAGACCATGGATACTCTGAAGTCTGTGAGCACCAAACTTCAGGTACTAGCATCTAAAACTGGTAACCCCCCGTAAGAGATGCCGTGATGGTTCCCCCAGTAGAACGAACCCCCAGGAACCATATGTAGACACAAGGGACAACTACCCCAAAGAGTCAAAAGTGATCTATCTGAGACTACAGACACTCTATAGAAAGAAAATATCTCTAGCCTCAACCATCAAAACAATGGAAACTAAACTCAGCAAAAACTGTTTTCCCACTAGTGTGGATTTCAGATTCAATATCAATAGTACTAGAAACCCAGTACTAAGAGACAGCTGGGCAAGAGCGGTAAGGAAATGCAAGACAGACATGACCTTGGCATTATTAGATCACCTACAAAAGACATACAATAATATCAGGTCACAAATAACCAAAGACATGACAGAACTGGAAAAACTTCTCAACCCAGAACAACTCAAGGAGATTAAAGAATCCCTTACCACAAGGTATAAGCAGTTGGCCCCTGTCTTTATGGAAAAGAAGCAATTCCAATATAGAACTGAGAAGGCCCCACAAAGACGGAAAAATCTGATCCCCAAAAGGAGAGGACAACCCCCCCAAAAATAAAGATGACCCAAAGATGAACCAACTTATAAACACTCTGAGATCATTTTTAAGTAACAAGTAGTGCTTGAATATAATCCACATCACCTAATCAACACTTGATCAAATGTAACATACCTACATTTAAAGCCTGTACAGTATTGATGAATAAAAAGTTATTTTGATTTTCTATATCCCCCAATACCCCTAAATACAGGTTCAAAAACCGGTTCAAATACAGGTTCAACTACAGGTTCAATTTGTAAACCGCAATTCTACCTTAGGGACTACCAACCACTCATTCCACATCTACCAATATGTCGAGTATGGAGGACACAGAGTATCTTATCAACCTCAGAAATGAGGCCAAAGAAGCACGGCCTGGTATCTTACCCAAAGATACCAAGTTCAAGAGTTACATTGGACACACGGTTATTAACCTATCCGATACACCTTTGAACCAACATCAGATCAAAGCGCTAGAGAAGGGCCTAACCTTTTGCCCAACTCCCCCGACAAATCACAGGTATGGTTAGATTTTAAAGAATTTCACAGACGATTAGAACTGATGGAATTCTTCCATAGAGAAAAATCTGAGACGGCTGACCCACTCAATAACCAATCAATTATTGACTTCATTAACCAAAATGCTCAATCAGATACAAATGAATCATAACTGGAAGATTCTAAAAACAAGGAAATACAAAAAATATTTAAACCTAAATCTAATTGGAGGCCACACCCACCAAATAGAGCATTAGAAATATTCCAGAGGTCAGTTAAACAGGAGATACTGAAAAGTAAACCTAAAAAGTGTAAACACAAAAACCTAACACGGGAAGAATCAAAAGGCCTCAAAGCCCTTAGAGACAATCCCCAGCTAGTTATAAAAAAAGCAGACAAAGGATCAGCAGTAGTTGTAATGAACACCTACCTTAGAGAAGGATATAGAGAACTAGAAGACACTAACTTTTACCAAAAAATTCCAGATGATATCACCAACAAGATATCTGACAGAATAGCTCAACAGCTACTTAAAATGAGATCACTAAATTTGATTTCTGATAAAAACTTTGAGTACTTAAATATCAAAAACCCAACAGAAGCAAGGTTTTACTTATTACATTACCAAAGATCCACAAAAAGGACATACCTGGTAGACCAATCTGTAGCTCAATAAACCACCCCACATGTCACATTAGCAAGTTTGTGGATGAACACATTAAACAATATGTACCAAAAACCAAATCATATTTCAGAGATACCCAATACTTCATATCAAGACTCAAACAGCTTGGTAATATTCCACACGGTGCCCTTATAGTCACAGTTGACGTCAGTTCCTTGTACACCAATATTCTCAATTATGAAGGAATATTAGCTGTAGCCGAACACCTCAGAAGGGATCCTGAAAAACAGAAAATAGGTCCACATTTGCTAAAGCTATTGGAATTAGTTTTACATTCAATGAGCTTCAATTTCAATGGAGATCACTACCTCCAAACAGGAGGTACAGTAATGGGTACTGCAGCTGCCAATAATTATGCAAACATATTTATGGACAGACTCGAGACCAAAGCACTTGAAAATTGGCCATTAAAACCATGACTCATGGAGAGGATAAACTACAGGAATTCATCACTTACCTGAATAGTATTCATCCAACTATTAAATTCACACATGAATTTAGCCACACTCACATTAGCTTCTTGGACACCACTGTCAAAATCAATGAGAAAAGAGAACTATACACAATATTATATGAGAAACCAACAGATACTCACCTATATCTCCACTACTCATCTACACACCATGCCCCCAGCAAAACAAAGGGCCCCTATGGACAATTCCTAAGACTTAGAAGAATATGTACCTATGATGAGGATTTTGAGCAAAACTCTGAAAAACTCATCAAATATTACATTAAAAGGTATTACCCAGAAAAGGCCCTGAGAAAACATTATAAAAGGGCATCAAGATTTACCCAGGACAAACTACTAGAAGTCATCCACAAAAAAGGCATAACCACTCCTGTCATGGTTACCAACTACAACCCATGCAACCCTAACGTAAAACAATTAATCATCAGATGCAAGGGACTCAAGTCTTCAAATCTTCGGGCTTCAAGTCCCAAGGTCAAGGCAGAAGACTACCAGAGAAGAATTTTACAAGTACCTGGCATCTGAGATGAAGGCATTAGAAGATTTTCAAACATTCAGTAATGACAGTGTGAAATTTTAAGTGGCATCCAGAGTAGGGCAGAGTAAAGAAGACAACAGCAACCCCAGCAACCTACATTTTCTAGGAGCTCCAGTTCAACTTTTTTTCATGTGCCACAAGTTTTCAGCAGCCACAGCAACCAGCACCAGTGGTCAGGGAATACATCCAGAAACCATCTCAGAGATTCAAATACCAGCAAGTCAGTTCATACAACCAGCTCCGCAGAGCCAAGTTGCAACCAAAGGAGAGCATGAAATCAAGAAGGGTAGCATCTGAGTAAGGGGTGCTGTTCGGAGGGCCATAAAACCTACACCACTTGGGTTCGTTCTGATGAGGGATTATCATTCATCAGGTGCCAAATCTCCCCAATTAATAGTCACTTTACCTATTATTTAGCCAATCAACTGCCTGTGATAATCCACTAGTACCTCAACACTGACATTATGTGGGTGTCCTAATGAGCCCACTTTTGACTCAACTGACTTCAGTATCACTCAAAATTTAAAAGTAGCATTGTTATGGTAACTCATTAGCTTCCATAACAACCAAATAACCGAGTGAAAACCTACTGGTAACTCGATAGTGACATTATGCAGGAATATTGATGAGCCCACTTTTGACTCAATTGATCCCTCATCATCACTCATAAATCAAAAATAGTATCCATGATTGGTTGCCATGGCAACTCATTGGTTTCCATCGGACTAAACCCCAGAGTGAACCCTTACCTGAAGAAACAACTATCCACTAAAGCCAACTACCTTTGGAATTACCCCACTTATAACCAGTGAAGTAATGGATAATTTCTGCCACTAATTTACTTTTTTCCATGGTAACACTATCCCTACGACAACCAGTTTGACCAACTGGCTACACCAGTGCAACTAACCTATGACCAAATTAAACTACCTTTGGTTCCCCCATTTTTGAACCCAAAGTAAATCCCACTTCAGGGGATCCTAATTTGGCAGTCAAAGCTCCCACTGTGAGAGTCAGGATTTCCATGAAAAAATGGGAATAAAGCAGTGACTTTTTGCATCTTGGGACCTGAGTTTGGAACTTTTTTTATTTCAAGCCTCTGGTGAGATTGCACAAATGACAATATAAGTAATCAGTCACAAAGATTAGATTGTAAGGCAGGAGTATTCTATCACTCTCACACAAGATTAGATTATTTTAAAGAACAGCAAGAACCTAGAGGGCAGCTAACTTCCTTCATATTTTTGATGACCAATAGCCTGGGCCTTTAGGACCACTAACTTTTGCACTGATCCAGACAAAGCACTTTAACCCACAGTCAGTTGCTGCAACCACAGGCTAAAAAAAATCAACACAGGGCTATCTTGCTTCTTTGGGAATCTACAGTCCTTCATCAGCTATCACCAGATCAACACACCACAAACATTTTCACAAAGTGACAAGCATTCACAAGCCACCTCTCTCCCAACCACCACTGCAAGAAAATCAGCAGCAACCAGTCCAGCTTCAGCAACCCTAGCAGTCAGCTGATCCGAAGCAGTAGCAGCAGTAAAATTGTTTGTAAAATTTATATTTCCTCAGGAACACCCAAATCTTCTAAGACAATTAATAGCTTGCTGTTTAATAAAAATCCTGAAACAAGAAGTATTGCACTGCCCCATACCAAATACATAAACCCCAAGCAAAAATGAAATGAATGAGTGAATGTGTGAGTGAGTAAGTAAAAATCTAAAGTTAAAAAACTTCAAATAATTTAAAAGAATTTGAAAAATTACAAAACTTAGAAATAATAACTTAAAAACTCCGGGAAAAGGTTCTTGAAAGGTTTTGATAGTTTTTAAAAGAAAAAAATACTTAAAAATGTATCTTTTAAGGTTATCTTTTAAAATTTATCGTTTAATTTATCATTTAGGGTGGACAAATCTGGTACATTTTTAAAGAACTTGTGTTGAGGGACTTGTGATTTGGTGCAAAATAGTTTTGAAACTTGTTCAAAATGTATTATATTTTGGGGGGGGGGGGATTTGTTGGAAGCAACACCAGCTCAAATAAAAGTTCTTGGAATAATTGAGTACTTCTAAAAAGAACTCACATCAGCTTCTTCTGTCCCCAGGATAGCTTCCACCTCAGATCCTGTCCTGCACAATGATGATTGAAGTAGTCTTTCAGTAGCTCTTGCTGATGTTTGTCCTCTTTTGAAGGATTCCTGCAGATGACATCTGGCACATACATCACCTGTTTAGTTTGTTGGGGTGGGTGCCCTGTCTGCTCAGCCCTGCTGTGTCCCCAACATGTTGTGCAACAACACACATGTTAAAACAATGTATCTGACAGCTTCTGGCCTTTGCTCCATGGTGCCCAGTACTACCTTCAATCTACTCATTGATATTTCAGATGTTTTCTCCACCAACCTCCTGCCTCTGGAGATCTTGTAGTCAGCTATTTTTTCTTCACTTGTGGGCTTCCTTTGCTATAGGGTTTTACCATCCATGGTATTAAGAATAAGGCATCGTCACTCAGCATATTGTGTAAGGCAGTAACATCATTTGTTGGCTGTGGTGTGTCCTCAGCATGTTGTGCAACACAACATTCTTTGGCCTTTGCTCCATGGTGCACAGTGCTACCCTGAATCTGTTCACTGATGTTCCAAATACTTTATCCACCACCCCATTGCCCCTTGAGATGCTGTAGTTTCCTATTCACTCCACTTGTGAGGCTTCTTCTGCAGTAGGATTTTACCATCCATGGTATCAAGGCAAAGGCATCGTCACCCAGCAAGAAATAGTGCAAATCTGGTCCTCCCTTCCCTAGGTGTTTAGGTGCTGGAAGCCCAATGGCGTCATTCTTGATCTTCTTCCACAACTTTCTTCTGTTAAATATGTCTACATCTGATGAAGATACACTTGACTCAACATCTACCTACAGGAATCTGTATTCCATGTCAACCAGGGCAGGGAAAAGAAGCCCTTGTAGTTGTATTAGTCACTCCTAAATTTCTTTTTTCATTGTGATATAATTACTAACTAATGCATCAAGAGTATGTGGGACATTCCATCTGGTTCTGATCTTTGACCCTTTTTCCCAGTCTCCAGGGTCAGTAGAGCAGCACAAATACTGTTCCTGGAATTTAGCAAGGCAAGGTCTCAGCAGACCTGGTTCACAAATTTACAGACAGTGGTTCAGCCAACCAGCCAGTGATACTGCAAGGAGGTGTAGGTTTCTCCTGCAAGTGTCTCAGTGTCATAGCCAGTTTCAATACAACTTCCAATGGCTTCCTAAATTGGTGACTCGCTTCTTGATGTGGTGGAGTATGCATTCTTCAATGAGATCAAGAAAGGCAGGTGGCATCCTGACAATAATCTGGTAGTCCAGGATATCAGTCTGTATTAAGTCAGCCGCGAGGGTTCTGTAATGTCATCACTCCTCAACCAATCAGATTGCTGCATTTAGTCACATGATGTAATGTCACACCTCAAACAAAAATATTGCATTATTTAGTATATGATGTTATTTATTCAACCAATCAGATTGCAACATTTAGTCATGTGATGTGATGTCATCATCCCGATCATCTGATATATGCTCCACAGGGCATGTGCAACCATCAAGACTACTAATATCTATTTATTTATTTGGGGTTTTATGTCGCTTTCAACACTGTACAGGTCATATCATGATGGGTAGTTGGAAGGGCAGTGGAAACCAATACATGCAGTTTGTCAGGGTTCTGTACTGTAAACTGCTGACCAACCAGCTTTCTCACTTGAGGCCATGCCGGGAACTGAAGCCTGGCCTCAGAGGTGTGAGGCCAGAGTGTTACCACTCTTCCACCCTGGTCCCTGACTACTAATATGATACAGCATTAATTGTTTAATTCAATATAAAGCATGCAAATTGCAATTGAGCATTTGGCTTGTACAAAAGAAATGCAAGTAATGAAGAAATGTCCCAACTTGAAAGGTGGCATATTAGATCAATAGCAGTGGAAACAATGAAATAATATACATAGACATGCATGTCATTTTCTGAATTGAAGTCATCTAAGACAAATTATTTTTGGTCTCTTTTTACATTTTATTATTAGATATGTGTGCATTACTAGCACATAATGATACTTTTTATATGTACACTAAAATAATATAATTCATGCTCAACTGAGTGACAGACAGTTAATGAGAGTGCTGAACTATTAGAGGCCTGCCTTTCAGTATCAATAGTTTACCAATTACGACCCCAATTCAAATTTTCAAATAATGATATCTCCCTTATTTCTGTGTGGATTTTCATCAGATAAAAATGAAAAGTAGTGTAAGAATTTCCTTCTAGTATATTATTAGGTTAACCATTTTTTAATATTGATGAATGCTTTGAATGAGTGCATTACTGGTGGAGAAATAAATAACATTTTACAGGGTCTACTTTTTTGAAACTCTGTTTCTATGAGGGTAATATACACTTTTCATTATCTTATGGTTAGGGGTTCAAATCTACTCAGTGAGTGACATACATTCTATATTTTATTCATTCAGGTTTTTTAACAACCTCTAAAAAGCTATGCTTTCAATTCAAAAGTTAAAGTATTGAAGTTTACTGTTGCAAATAAACAATTGAATCAAAGTGTAATAATATTATTTTATGAGATTAATAATAATCATAAATGTGACTCCAATAATAATAGTAAAAATGTGATTTTGCACGGGCATTATATGATTAATAGGCACTTCATGAATCATAACTGCCTTTGGGGCTAATGACCCTTGGGCTGTAATGATTCAGTGTCCCCACAAAAACACATAATGTCGTACAAAATCACATTCTTGTATTATCATCATTTTTGTGTTCATCACATTAAAAAGTGTGGAAAAAACCTAATAATGGGTTTTTATGGCTACAAAATATTCCAACTGTTCTTTCTTTGTCAAGAATTTCAAAGATACATAATATTATTGAAAAAGCGAATCTGCATGCAGGTTCATCATTAACCTGGTTTGGCAGGAGTCTTAAGTTATCAGTTGGTACTTAATATAGTTATATAATCCAGCTTTATCAAATGGAGTGCTGTAGTATACATTAAATCACAGATATTCTAATCATCAAGAAAACCGTTTAGCTCAGATGTGATTCCTTCAAAAAATGGGGTAGAAAAATGTTGTTTATTAGTTCTCTGTACACATTCTGGACATACTCGGAACTGGATCCCTGACAAAGACCAAACAGGTTACTCCTATTAATCATGTAGAACAAGTAGTTTAATTAAATGTCCAGATTTAATACAAAAATTACTTTAGTTTATTAGTTTATACTCACAGAGAAATAATGGTTGTTCCCTTATTTTTAGTTCATAACATAGCAACAATTAATTAATAGTCATTAAAAATTCAATAATTCTTGTTGGAATATCTATACTATTAAACTTTCCTGGCAAGATAGGATGTTGCCAAGAAACTTATACTTATATCATACTTTTCCTTACAGTCATATCTGTGCTACTTGAATTCCCCTTAAAAACAATGTCCTTATGGCTATGAAAGGTGACCTTTTATCTGGATGGTGTATGTGGAAAACCAAGATGTTTTGTATATCCTTTAGAGCGCGGGCTGGATTTTGCCCTCAGAGTGCAAAAGCGTAAATTTGTGACCATTATTTAGGGTCTTCGAAATGTAAGCTAGCTTTTACTTTTCAGCTGCAAAAGCGTAATTTGGTGCCAAAAATGTTGTTGCTCCAAATGCAACGTGTTCAAATGTGTAGTTCCCATCTATTTTCTTAAGAAAATACTTCATTTATACACATTTGCTTTTTAACAGTAGAATGGGTATCTACACATTTTTACACTTTGGCATATTAGTGCAAAGTACTTTATGAAACTTTCTTGATGCAGGAAATTTGTTTCATTTGACACTGAAATTAATATAATTGCAAAACATTAGAATGAAGCCAGGTAAAAGTGTTTAAAATTTGATTTCTTCTTAAACACAATGAATTTCATGGTGAAGAAAAGCTATACCGGTAATGTGACAGGGCCATTGATTATGATTATTCTATTGTGTAAAAAATTTGTACAAATAAAAGAGTGCTTGATATTTTAATAGACAATGTATTCTTAGATTGTTTGAATGTAAAATAATTTTAATATACAACATTATCAACAGTTGGTAATTATGCAAAATACAAGTACTAATCTGGAAGTTATTTGAGTTTCCAATGATAACTTGTAAATGCATAAAAAGTAGAATCAGTTGAATATTAGTATATTTCAGTCACATTTGTCAGCAAAATGACACATTGGTGGTTTGCAAGATTTTGAAATACAGAAAGTGTAGATGCAAAAATGTGTGACTAATGGTAAATTGTGATAAAAAATTGCTAACAATGTGTAAATATGCAGCATATTTTTCATCATAAATTTTCAAGAATACTTTTGCAGATGTGTAAAAATGCGTACGTTCTTCTCATCAACTCATTTTTACACTCTTGCAGTTACAATTTTTTTTCTAATCAAGCCGCAAATGTGTAAAATCGCAGGATTTTATCGTCATATTCTGACGCAAAGTTTTCAAAATTCAGCAAAGCAAATAACATTTCACCAGAACCAAGTTTTGGGGAAAACTGTATAGTTTCAATAAATATTATTCATTTTTACCAAATTTGGTTTGCCTACATGTAAAATAGATAAATGACTGGACATAAATCTTACCTGGGTGATATATGGGGATTTTAGGATCAAAACACACAAAGGCAATAAATTGTATCTTATTTTCATTCATGCACAAGGAAAATCTAGTTTTTGTTTTACAAAAACATACATGATTTAATTAAAAATATACACTAAGTAAGCAGAAGCTTAGTCTTTAACATGACAAAATAATGAAAATATCGACGCGCTTAAGAGGATTTTCCCCAACATCCTGCTTGCATTTCAAGGAAAGCTTTTTTCAGCGGCAAATTACGCTTTTGCGCTTTACTAATAAAAACCGCCCTGCATTTCAAATACCCTAAAAAAGCTACGCTGAATTACACTTACACGCCCTAAAGGATATATATCTCAACCCCCTTCATGCCATTGGTCGGCAATTTACAGTACAGAACCCTGACGAACTGTATGTACTGGTTTCCTTTGCCCTTCCAACTACCCATCATGATATGACCTGTACAGTGTTGAAAGTGACGTAAAACAGCAAATAAATAAATCAACCCCCTTCACTGTTCTAGCATGTATAATTTTATACAGCTTGAGAAAGGTCATGGTAATTGTTTCAGACATTTCAAATAACCACCCAAAATGCAAAACGCATTTTGCACTGAATCACAACTAAGATGTTCTGGCCAAATGCATATCCCATCAATTCCCTCCAATCAAAATTTGAAGTGGATCAAATGTGGTCAATTCTGAAATTGAAAGTAGACAAGCCTGTTTGGTTTTAGCTTGAGACCCCAGCAAGGAACGGTTTGACATAGATTTTCTTTGATTTACATATTTTTGTGTGCATGTTTTGCCTTGTTTGCCATGTATATGTCCTCTTGTATTATAAAATAGGATACTTTGTCTGCACAATTCCTGGTGAATGCGCAATTCCATTCAGTTACAAGGAACGGCCATACACAGAATGTACAACTGTTGATCATTATCAACTCTGGTGTTCCACTACCACTGATTATGTTTTAAAGTCAGGAAACTGGCGCAATTGTAACTGTAAGTCCATTAGAGATAGCTTGAGAAAGTTTAAATTAATAATAATGTGTATTATATTTACTAACATCATTATCTTTGTTTTTTTTCTCTGTCAGTAAATTATATGTAGTTCATTTGTTAAGGCCTCTTTACTGTCTTGCATAAGTAAAAGTGCTTGTCTTCTATCTTGTTTGACTTTTTGGTCTACTCTAACTGCCTGGTGTTCTAGTTCTACTGATTATGTTCTCTGGTCTGGAAACTGGCACAATTGTGACTGTAAGTCCATACAAACTAGCTTCACTAGAAACTACTAGAAACTAGAAAGTTTAAGTTTGTTCTTAATCTGTATTGTTCATACTAATATCCTCTTATGTTTTTCTCTGCCAGCTAATTATACACAGTTCATTTTTGGTCTCTCAGGCTGTTTCACTTTTTGGTCTTCTCTCATCACTGTTCACAGTTGTTTAAATTTGTAATTTATGATTGATACAGTTCTATATGGACAAATTTTCTAATAAGTTAGCTCGATGCAGTAGTTCAATGTAAGTTTGACATTCTCCTGTACTGTGTATCCTCTACCCTGTCATGCTTGGGGGCCTCTTTGGAGCACTATTTATATTACATATTACCTATGCCTGGAAAATATAATTGTGGATTCACAATGACTGTGTTCACAATAACTCCAAAAAGTAGTGAAAAGTAATGAATGGATCCCTGTGGATTTTCTTACCTGGGTAGGACCCGAGCCAAAAAGTTATCGCATTTGGTAAAGATGAGGATCATATTTTTCACAGATAAAATTCTATATTTTCTAAGGTCCCATTTTTAATGTTTTCGCTTTTCATCTCAAGAAATAATGAGTGGTTCATTATGAAATTTTTCATGTGTGCAGCTCCTAGTCAAAGTTACAAGTCATGAGATTTTGATAAACAGATAGATTGTATACAGAAAAGAAATTGAAAATTTATGGAAAGGTACACTCACACTCCCTGGACGGAGGTTCATGCTGTGAGATTGCTTAATATTTTGATAGAGTAATATTTACAATTTTAAAATCACAGTAAAAAGTTATCCTAACTTGACTCCTGTGCAAAATGATGCTAGACATAGCTGCATTAATATGCATTTCTTACCTGTTCCCAATTATGTATCATATGTCTTAAAAGAGGCATGGTTAATCTGAAATAATAAAAATCTTCCTTTCTGGTGATGCTGTATTCATAGAATTTGTTCTAACTTTCAGGCTTCAAACTCTACATAATTCCATTTAATTTTATCTGTATACAGCCTGAATAAACACATTGAATGAGAGTTCATTAACATTGCCAGGTTAAAAAGTCAACCATGATGCAATATACTGTACAAGTGTTTTTTTCACGAGGAATTTATTTTCGCTATATTTGTGAGAAGTGCGAAATTAAAATCTTGCTAATATATGTGCATACTTTTTTTTTATATTTTGTTTATTTTTGCAAAGTGATAACTCTTGATTCTTATTCTTTGACTTTTGCATGTAGTCTTTGCTATATAAGAGAACATAATTTACGGCATACCAAATGTGAGGGGGAATGTTCATGATACCTAAGAGTATTTCTAAGACTGTAAAATTGAAATGTAAGGAAAAGATTTTTGTCAGCCAGTTACCTAATTGGTGCCAAAAAAGCCTTACTTTCTTTGCAGTAATAAAAATAATGTTAAACTGTATCTATACCTGTGCACACATTACATAAAGGTGTTTCAGAAATTGCCCATTTAAATAAGTTATAGTTACAGTTGAATACTCTGTGTGTAATTTTAAACTGTAAAGTGATCAAATATGTATCACTTGTGATTTTAAATGGAAGTAAGTAGATTGGTGCCCAATTTAGATTTTCCAAGAAATGATAATTCTCTGTCCATACAGTTTGACTTTTAGGTGGCATATATTGCCTGATGATGAGACATTTGTACACATCAGAACTTTTTACTTTAGAAAAGTTTGATAGACATTTAGCTGCAGTATTTAGATTTGAATGTGACTCAAAATGTGCATTCTGTTTTTTATTTGTTTATATACCTTATTTGTTGTGCTGTATATTTTTTATTATTATTATTATTATGTATTTATACTCAGCGCAATATCTCCATATAGTACAGGACTCAAAGCGCTATTTAACCAATCTGACTGTACAGGTACAGCCCCAACTCACAAGTAACTGACATTCCCCTAACTGGAAGATAGAGACTCAAGGATGACCATTTATCAACGTCCTTGAGGTTCTTTAACCTGCCACTGGGGAAAGGACCCAATGACAGAGGACCGCCATTTTAAGTGGTCATCCGAGCCACTATGTATCTGCCTGTACCTGGGATTGAACCCATGTCCTCTGAGTTCCTAGACAAATGTGTTACCCGCTAGGCCACAGTGGCAGATATTTGGTTATATAACATGTCTGGAAGAACAATATTATATTATTCTTCCAAATGAGCTTTATTGTTAATAGTATTATTTTCCCAGTTCCAAATATCTCCAAGTCTGCGGTTGTCAAAATCACCCAAAAGTTTCTTGGTAATTGGCATATCACCTATAAGAAACAATTGGTTGTCAAATAGATTTTCATTAACAAATTCTTTCATGTTCAGATCTTCAGGTTTTTTCCTCAGAAAGTCAGACCAAATTGTAAGTAAACTTTTATAAAAAGTACCATTTACTTTTATAATGCACCTGAAGGTATCCATTTCAATACTTGATCTTTAGTTAATTCCATAAGTTCAAAGGCAAGAACCTTCCATTTTGCATTAATATCATTACACAGCCTTTTTATCCACATAAAGTCTCAATGCTTTATAGATACCATTTTCGAACCACCTAGTTTATGAGGTAAGGACAATGTCATTTTTGAAACTAAATGTTTTTGCTCCATACAAAATCGTAAAATAAACTATCTAAGTCTGAGATGAATTTTTGACTCAATTGTACAAGTGAAGTCAACTGTAGAATGTGTGGAACAATCAAAGACTTGAGTACTGTTATTTTTCCTTTAACTGTCAATGATCTTGATGTCCAAGCCTTAGGGATGCTTTTTATTTTAATACTTTTCTCAGCAATATTTAATTGATAAGTATCTTCTATACCTGAAGAAAACCAGGCACCTAAAGTTTTGAATTCTTTGGATGTTCACTTTATGCCTAAAGTAAGGTGAATACCTTTTGTAATAAAAGCTACAGTTTTACATTCTTTTAATCTTAATCCAGCGTACCTCAAAAAGCTTAATGGCAAAACTGACAGATTTGGTTTCTCGTAAGAAAAGTGTCATATCATCCGCTAATTGACAGAGTTTTATATCAGTTCCATTGATAATAAGGCCTTTTATGTTATTAGACTGCCTAAAAATTTTTGCAATTACTTCAATTATTAGCAAAAATACCCATGGTCTGATACCCATTGATAATTTAAAAAATGACGATACATGTCCCTTATTTTCATCACAGTTCTCTGTATAGAGAGCCATTTCCAAAAAGACTTGCCAAAACCATGTCGAATAATTGATTTGTTGAGGAAAGACCAATTTACAGTGTCAAAAGCTTTTTCAAAATCTACTAAAAGTATAATACATGAGGAGTTTTTAATTTTGCAGAACTCCATTACGTCAGCAATTACTCTGGTATTTTCACCACAAAATCTATTTTTCAAATAGCCAAATTGGTCTGGACTTATAATTTCATGTAACACACTTTTCAATCTTTCCGATAAAACTTTGGCCAAAATCTTATAGTCTGTGTTAAGTACTGAAAGGGGACGCCAAGATTTTAATTCAGTTAAGTCTTTGTCTTTTTTTGGAATAAGATTTATAACACCCTGTCTTTGAATATCTGAAAGTTGCCCGAGTTCATATGCTTTTTGAAAGCTTTCATGAACCAAGCTACTAACTTCAGACCAAAAGATTTTATAGAACTCCACAGGAATTCCCTCAGGAATGGGAGTTTTATTGTTTGCCATGCATTTAATGACTTTTTCTATTTCAGCAATTGACAACGGTAAGCTTACTTTCTCTAGAGATACAGGGTATGTCAATATTATCGAGATACTTAGTCATGTGTGTATCATTAACTTCAGTTTCAGCCAGTTGACTGTAAAATTTAGAAAAATATTATCACTGAGCATCCAGTATTTTCTGTGGATCAGAAATTCTCTCTCCCCCAAAGTTCAAAGTTCGGATATGTTTAAATTTACCATTTAACTTTTCTTAATTAAGGAAATAACTAGTAGGTTTTACATGTTCATTGATGTGTGTACACCTAGATCTAATCAATGCCCCAGCTGCAATATCATCATAGAGGCTATTTAACTGATTTTTGACAACATAATATTCCTCTACAGAGTCTGGTGCAGGGGTTGTGGAAACCTTAGTTTCAAGTTCAGACAGTTGTTTTCTCAATTTGTCAATAGCTAATCTTGAGTTTTTTCGCTTATTTATTGAAAATGTTATTGATTCTGTTCTTATTCTGCATTTTATATAATCCCACTTTAATCCTACATCAACTAAATTATTTGAATCTTTAATAGCATCTTTAAGTACAGTTTTCATAAGTTTCATGTACTGTGAATCCGTAAGTAAACTAATGTTTAGTTTCCACAGCCCTCTACCTCTTTTTGGTTCATTTTCTAAACACAGTGACACCTTGTGCAAACTGTGGTCAGATTTGATAATGGGTATTATGTCACTGGCTGTGGTGGTAAACTCTAAATTACATGTAATAAAATGTAATGTAGTCTAGATTGCTTAAAGCCGTAACATGTCTTTTCCCTTCTTGTATATCGCACGGTGTCAGAGTACTTTAGTCTCCATATGTCAATCAAATCAAAAGTTTGTATCATTAAGGATAATTGCCTAGAATATCCAGAATTAGTTGGAAGTGTCTCCTTTTGCGATTTGTCAAGATCTATATTTAAATCTCCTCCAATGATTATGATTTCACCCAGATAAGGCTGTAACATTTCCAATACATAGTTAACAAAAGTGACTTGTTCCTGTTTGTTGTTGATGGTAGGAGTGTAAATATTTACAATAATATATTTATTTTCAGATATTGTACAATTGATGGGAATAAATCTACCATTGATATCTCTCTTGACCTCATTAATTTTTACATCTAATTGCTTTGAAATTAAGATAGCTACGCCATGAGCATTAGACTCTCCATGGGAGAACAATATTTTACTCTCCCACTGCTCTAACCATTCATTTTCATACTGTAATGATGAGTGGGTTTCCTGTAGGAGATAAAACCCTTGATCTTTATATTTCAACCATGAAAAGATTGCATTTCATTTTTTCTGACCTCCAAGGCCTCTAGTGTTAAAGCTAAATACAGAAAATCTTGCTACCATGTTACCGGTTTAAATTTTTTGATTAATCAGGGATTATGACACATTTCTATAAAAATCGTTTACCTGTATTGTGCAAAACTGTTTTGTAGAATGACCACTTAGTGTATTCTTTAAAGCTCTTATAAACATAAAATTAGATTGCCTCATATGTGTTATTAGGTAGTAAGAATATGTACACATTAACAAAACAAAATACTGTAAATCGTCCAAGATAAGAGACTTAATGTTACATTTAAACAAAACCTCTGCACAGGATTAGCTTTAGAGAAACATTTAAGTAATAAAAGAAAGTATAAACTATATACATGAACTTAAATATATATTAGTATTGATCAGAATTAGTTTTAACTCCGAGAGTAATCATATATAAAATTCAATATTTTGAGTATATCAATTATTACATGAAATAGTAAATACCTAAAGAAAAAAGGTGGTTGTTAATTATATATACACGAATAGAGACAGATGTAATGAATATATTCGAATATATAATACCATCGAATGAATACAACAGTTGATAAACAAAGTATCTGCACTATCTGTTTCAGATTAAGAGTTGCAATGTCATACGATTGAGTTACAAACATAACTATCATAATAAACACCTCAGATTATATTAGAATAGTTGTCCTAATTGAGTTATATAAATTACTGTTTTAAGTTTTGACAAATATAAGTTTTTGTAAATGAAGAAAAACACTTTCCATTTCAGTTACTTGAATACATGACATATACTCATAAGTATCAAGTAGAGTATTTCAGCAAATACTATTTCTATGTTTATTACCAAAAAACCTCAGTATATAATTCTTACAGAGACCAATATGTATGACTCAAGAAAAGTATGTTTAAATGTGATAACAGCATTTTAAAAATCACGAAAGTTGAACTGTTTGTAATACTGTTCCAAAATTCATAAGTTTGGTAAAGGAAAAAAACCAATTTTTAATGTAAGCTTTGAAAATTTTCAAAAATTGTATATTGATATTCTAATGTTGTGGGATAACTTCTAGTAGAAGAGAACTTGATACACAAAATTATTGAATTATGCCTTTGTACATTTTACAGATTTCCCTTAAGTGTCTGCATCAAAACAGCATTATATTTATAGAACTTACTGATATATCAGATTTATAACTCCATTTATAGAAGTGACAGGAAATAAGGTACATAATTGTACATAATGCTGGTCAAACATTTTTGCCATGTAAGATTATGGTACCTTCAGCATACGCTAAGTGTAATATAGTATCTACATAAACATACTTGTATGACAGACATGTTTGCAGACAGTAGGGACAGCCCAAAATGGAAATTTCCAAGGAAAATTTAAGACAATTTACATATACAAACTCTAAGTCTGATAATATAAGTCTATTATTTTATCATATTTTTTTTAAATGAATTAATAAGATGATAGATAAAGTTTTAATGTCATTTCCATTGCATTGTTTTTACTGGGCCTAGTTGAGTCGGTCACATACTTCTGTCAAAATTGATCCTAGCCTGTTTGCTCCTTTCCACACGTTTTCCAAATGTTTTTGTCTTCCAAGGCCAACCCGACACGCCAGTAGCTATCAAAGGGGTTTGCTTCCGCAATAATGTTTTGGTCAGTCTTTTTCAAGTACTGTGCGAGATCGTCATTTTGTGAAAACTTTGCACTGACTGCTTTGATGATTGAATGATTGAATTCCTCCGTTGCTTCCAGATATCTAACTTTTGTACCTTCTTACCCAGACGTTTTGCTTCCACTGGACTGTCACTACTCATTATTTTAAAAGCAGTTGTGTTTTCATTTGTAAATGTTGTCAAGTTTTCCGGTTTTAGATGGTCAGGCAGTTTATCTAGTTCATCTACACTGTACAATTTGCCATCTAGCAAAAGCTTATCTCCTTGGAGTCTGGCTTTGTGGGTTGAAGAGCTGTATGCAGCTTTCAAAACAGGTAAAAACTTTTTTCACTTCTGGAGTATTTCTCTGTGGAGGTCTTCCACTACTGTTATCCCTTGTTGCTTAAATCTCTCCTTCTTTTGCAGTACTAGTTGTCTGTCCTTAAAGCAAAGAAACCTCACAAGTATTGGGCTGACATATTTGGTATTCTTTTGATTACCCAACCTGTGGGCCCTTTCTATTTGGGGGCTCTGTATAGGGATACCCATTCCCTGACACAAACTAATAATCATATGTTCACAGTTTTCACCATGTTCTTTTGCAATGTTCAAAAACTAAGTTGTTACGTCTGCTGTAACTTTCCATAGGAGTAATTCTGTCTTCCAGTTCTCTGCATCTTTTTATGAATTTTGTAATTTGCTGGTAATGTGACTGTTCTCCGATTCAAGCATCTTTACCTTTTGGGTCAGAAGTTTAATCTTGTCAAGCTTTTCAGATGTGAATTTGGCCGATTGCTTTAGCTCATCTAAGTCAGCAGTTACTGGTGTTAAAGACTCTTTCAGAAGTGTACGAAATTCAGCCAATCTTACATTACCTTCAGGTGATGCAGGAGCAACCTTGTCATGGTCCCTCTTTATAGCTTTGTAAAGATTTGGCTGAGAACTGCTTCTCTTCACACTGAATAGTCCACCTCTTCCATAGTTTGTTTGCATTTTTAATTTTTATAGTTTGACTATATGTAGATATATCCAAGACTTAAGCACAGTCTGATGTTTCAAGATATTCTGCTATCCTGTATCTAAATATATATCCAGAACTCAAGTATAGTACACTAAAGTATGCTTAGCAAGATATGATGTTGTGCAATACACTTTTAAAAGTCTGGGTCCACAGAAGTTCAATCCAATTTTATGTTATATTCCACATACAAGTGTCACAATGTTTACATCCCAAACAGGTCAATCTATTGTTTTTCCTATATTCCACATACAAGTGTTACAATATTTACATCCCAAACAGATCACAAAAATTCACAACACCAATGACTAAATTGTTCCTGTTGACAAAGGTTGAGGGGCCACGGTGGCAGAGTGGTAACACTCTCGCCTCCCACCTCTCAGGCCGGGGTTCGATCCCCGCAAGGACTCAAGTGGAAAAGCTGGTAGTTGCTTGCCGTTGGTCGGCAGTTTACAGTACACAACCCTAGCGAACTCTATGTACTGGTTTCCTCTGCCCTTCCAACTACCCGTTGTGATATGACCTGTACAGTGTTGAAAGCGACGTTAAACCCCAAATAAACAAACAAATAAACAAAGGTTGAATTAATGTTTCTGTAGTGTGTAAGATCTGTCACTCTCCACTAGGGTTTTGTAATTTATAATTACATTGACTGGCTTCTGTGTGCATGTTTCTTTCCTTTCAAGCTTGAACGAACATCACATATTGAAAACACAATGTTAATGCACAAGAACCACAACTTAATGTGCTTAAAACACTCCAAAAATTACTTACTTTAAAAACTGTGTGATTCCTAATAGTCCCTGTGTATTATATTTTCATATTATTCCATTTTTGTGTGTACTCCCTTCTTTTTTCCTAGCTTAAAAGTACTTTTAAAGTCTCCAGAGTAAAAACATTGTTTACCTCTCCATGATCTTCACAGTATTTGTGCATACTTAAGGTCATCATATCTACAAAGAATGTGGACATTTATATGAATAAATAAAATAATGCATAATTACAAGTGAACAATTTTATAAGAAACACCTTTTAACTTTTATCTGTAGTACTGTAAATATTGACAAAGGAAGTACAGAGAACAAAAAAAACAGTTGTATTTGTGAAACATATATTATAGCATTTAGTCAGAAGTATAAAACACTTGCAAAGTGAAAAAGGAGGGGTAACTTAAGGAAAAACATCTGACTTAAAACACCAGTACACAGTCATTTCACACAATATACACCTCTTTGTCTTCTATAGAATCTACTGATAACCTCCTACTAGCAGTGTTTTATAAAAGCCAAACTTTGTGTGGGCCTTGTCACTAACCCATGATTTTCACTACCCCCTATCTTGAGTTGTTTGGATACCAAGAGATTACAATAGAAAAACATAGAAGCACCACAGACATCACAATTGCAATAAGAGAGCACTATCTGTCACATGTTTTGTCAACTGTCAAACAGTTGTGTTGGGAAGTCTAGAATATATATAAAATACACATATACATGTTTATAAGAAAGTAAAAATCACCAATTATGGTTATTAATAATTGGCTATTTTTACATCTTTTATAATGAGACTCTGCAAAATAACTGACATAAAAACATACATTCATCCATATATTGTTTTTTATTTATGTAGTACAATTACAAACTTATTTGCTTTATAAGTTCAGTACATGACTATAAGAGCATTTTAATTGTAATCAATTGTGAAATAAATGAATTACCATTAGTAATTTATTGAGAAAGTTACGTTACTGTAGAATACACCACTTTCTACACTCCCTCCAAAGTTCAAATTTGAACTGGTTACTATGTCAACAAAAGAGGAGTCAGGCGGAGCCAAAAAATTCCACCTCAGGGTAGTGAAGGTAGCTTTATCCTAGCCTCTGATGAGATGATGATACAACTATCTAATCGAAATATAGACATTCACTAAATGCATATATAAGGCAGTTTAGACAATGGTGTTGTGTATATTGTCTAGTTCAATTGCAATTTGATTCTAATTAAGATTACACCCTGAAAAGACTTTTAGGTAGTCTTTTGAGTCTCCATTGCAAGATACATCCATAATTTAAGCCATTTTCAAATTTGTAGTGGTCTATTTGGTCTTTGTGCAAAACCAGTAAATTTTTATAGGGTTAATCAAAGAACTTTATTTCTGTGCCAAGGTAACAATTTTACTATCTGAGTAGCTGTGCCTTTATAATAAAGAATAAAATACAGGGTTTCTGAAATCTAGTCTTTGATTGAACAGCCAGAATAAAAACAAATTGCTCACTATACACAAACACCAAATATGCGACTGAGAAAGAATAACATTCTAAAGAGGAAGGTTTTTATGCTCACACATACATTAAATTGCACTTCTCAGTACATCAGTGTGAGCCAGTATGTTTTCTTTAATGTGATAAAAACACATGAAATTCTGTGGATGTGACTGACACTTGAAAATGTTTAACACTTAATAGGCGATCATTTGTTTTTGTTGGGTGACAACATAATATCTTTTACCGCAAAATTTGTCGTGATACACGCCTGCTTTGTGGATTTGCCAACTTAAGTTCCTGCAAAATAAAACACTTATACAGTATATAAGACCAGTAATGAAAATGTAAGACAAATGTCCTTACTTCAAATATAAGGCTGGGATTAGTCCTTTTGTAAACAAGCCCTAGGACTAAAAGTAGGAGTTCGCTCCTAAAAGTTGGCAGTTTCTTATAAATTGCTCCTTTAGTACATGAATAAATAATATTAGATAAATGTCCAACTGTAATGCCTAATATCTGTGTGATAAAACATGACCATTGGAAGAAATGATTAAATTTTGTGAAAACTCTTGGCCATATCTTGGATTAAACATCCTGAATTTTCAAAGGTCTCATTTTTAATGTAATATCAACGACTTCGACTTTTTGGTTCACATGGCAGCAAAAGTAATGAGCTGAGCTTGAAATTCTTTTGCTGGTAGGACCTGGTCAAAGGAACAAATGTTTAAATTTTTGGAAAGATCTAGATCATTCAGAATATTTGCAAAAGCATCTCAAGTGGAAGACTGCAAACTTTAATTTCTTTAGAATAATATGGGGTCAAATGCTTATGATAAAAATTATTTTACTATAAAAACTTTTGGAACACTATACATGTATCAGGTATTTTACTATGTTTTTAGCTACTAATTGATTGCACAAGACAACAATACCTCACGATGAACCTTCATAGATTCACAAAGGGACACAGAGCATAGGAATACTTCTTGATTTTTATGCTTTAATGTGCTTTTTTCTTTTATTCTTTGCTTCAATAATCTTTTTGCAAAACATTGTTTCAACTGCTTTTATTATCTCTGTTCATGTCTGTTTTTATTTCATAACTTATAAAAGAACTATCAAGGGTAATACTGTGTTATGAAAAGCTAAGACAGCTTCCATGCTACTAGACATCAATGTATTGCGGTCTTCTTGCAACAGTTGCAACCAATTTACAGACATCCATTCTAAACTTGTTAAAAATTCCAAATAATTTTTTAAGCGATGTTGAACACAAAAGAAAAGTCATTGAATGCAAACATTGTCCAGATCATTGTCAAAATCTAATGAATTATCTCTTTAATCAAGCCATGCACAATGCAAACATTTAATTAGATTTGAAAATCATTTCTACAGCCATCTCAATCCCAAATCCCCAAATCATAGAAATTGGGACTGTTGAAATTTTAATTCTTTTTGAACCCAGTGGGTGATCCAAATGTGTACAAAAATGTCAGCACATCTTACTCAGGCTCTACCACAAAAAATTTCATCAAGATTTATTCATTAATTTTGGTGGTAAAGCACAATCAAACAAATGAAACAAAAAAGACTCACCAAAACATAACCTTCTTGGCTGGGTTAACTGAAAAAGAAAGTCACTTAATACTGGCACACTGGGGCAGTGAGGCCAGTGCAATTGCACTTTAAAATAGTACTTCAGGAATAGTTACCAACACATCAACTTTTGAAACACAATACCCATAAATAATATTGTGTAAGGCAATAACATCATCTGTTGGCCCTAGTGTGTCCTCAGTGTTGTGCAACACCACACATGTTAAAAAATGTCTATGACATTCTTTGGCCTTTGCTCCAAGGTGCGCAGTACTACCCTGAATCTGTTCACTTATATTCCAAATGCTTTATCCACCACCCTGCTGCCTCTGAGAATCTCATGGTTTGCTATTCTCTCCACTTGTGAGCCTTCTTCTGCTGTAGGCTTTCACCACCCATGGCATCAAGGCAAAGGCATCATCACCCAGCAAGAAATAGTCCAAATCTGGTCCTCCCTTCGCCAGGTGTTTAGGTGCTGGAAGCCCCATGGTGTCATTCTTGATCTTCTTCCACAACTTGCTTGTTAAATATGCCTACATCTGATGAAGATCCACTTGACCCAAGATCTACCTACAGGAGTCTGTATTCTACATTAGTCAGGGCTAGCAGCACCCAGAAAAAGAAACCCTTGTAGTTGTAATAGTCACTCTCAGAATTTTTTGAATTTTTAATTGTGATATGCTTACCATCTAGTGTCCATGAGAGTGGGGGACATTCCATCTGGTTGTGATCTTCTCCTCCACTGTCTTCCTGTCTCCAGGGTTAGTTGGACAGCACATATACTCTTCTTGGAATTCAAGAAGTGGTTCACTTCATAAGTCATTACTATCCTCAGTACTAACATCCCTTTGGCTGTAATGATTCATGGCGTGCCTGTAAAAACCTATAATGCCCTAATAAATCACATTATTGTACTATCACTATATTTTTTTTAAATTGTGTTTCATCACATTGAAAAATGTAGAATAAAAACTCAATAATGGGTTTTCCTGCTGCAAAATATACTACCTCGTATTTTTATGTTCATTTTGTATATTTTCATAGAAACATAATATTAACTGAAAAAGCAAATCTGCACACAGGTGTATCATTAACATGGTTTGGCAGGGGTCTCAAGTTGTCAGTTGTTACTTAATATAGCTATATAATCCAACTTTGGTAAATAGTTGCTGTATTATACATTAAGTTAAAATCATTTAACTCAGATGTGATCCCTTTGAAAAAGTGGGTATAAATGTTGTTTATTGGTTCTCTATACACATACTCAACACACTCAGCACTGGACCACTGACAAAGAGCAAACAGGTTACTCCTCTTGATCATGTAGAAGAAGAAGTTTAATTAAATTTCCAGATTTATTTAAAAAAATTGCTTTAGTTCATTATTTGATACTGACAGAGAAATAATAGCTGCTCCCCTTATTTTTAGTTCATAGCATACCAATAAGTCATCTCTTGTTGGAATATCTAAGCTATTAAGCTTTTTCTGGCAAGATGGGATAGGGGCCATTGTGGCAGAGTGGTAACACTCTTGCCTTCCACCTCTGAGATCAAGATTCAGTTCCTGGCCCTACCTCAAGTAAGAAAAGCTGGTACTTGCATGCTGTTGGTCAGCAGTTTAAAGGATAGAACCTTCACCAACTGTATGTACTGATTTCATCTGCCATAAAACTACCCATCCTCATATGATCTATACAATGTGTTGAAAGCCACATTAAAGATAAATAAAGCAAGATAGGATGTTGCCAAGAAACTCAAGCTTAGATCACACCTTTCCTTACAGTCATATCTGTGCGATATGATTTCCTCTCAAAGACATTGTCCCTGTGGCTATGAAAAGTGACCTTGTATCTGGATAATGCATGCTAAAAACAAACTGTTCTGTTGATATATCTCAATCTCCTTCACCATTCCAGCATGTGTTATTTTATACAGCTTGAGAAAGTCATGGTAAGTGTTTCAGACATTTCAAATAGCCACCCAAAAGGCAAAACACTTTTTGTACAAATCGCAACAAAGATGTCCTGCTAAATACATATCCCATCAATTCTCTCCGAGTAAAAACTGAAGTGTATCGAATGTGTTCAATTCTGAAATTGAAAGTAGACAATGCTGTTTGGTTTTACCTTGAGACCCCGTCAATGAAATGTTTGAACCTGATTTGCCCTGTTTCCCCTGTATAAGTCCTATCATATTTTTAAATAGCACAAATGATTGCAGTGGTCATTTTGCTGTGATTTTCTTATTTTGAAATTGATTTTGAATATGTATCCAGGCTGGGCTTGCCCAAATACTTTTGCTGACTGCACATTTCCATTCACTTACAATGGAAAGACATACACAGGATGTACAGCTAAAGATCATAATCAACCCTGGTGTTCCACTACCAGAGATTATATTTCTAAATCAGGAAACTGGCTCAATTGTCAATGTAAGTCCATAAGACATAGCTTTACAAAGATTAAATTGGTTATAATCTGTAATATATTTATCAGTCATTATTTTTATATCATTATCTTTTTTTTCTCTGGCTGTACATTATAAGTAGTTCATTTGTTAAGGTCTGTTAACTGTCTTGCATAAGTAAAAGTGCTTGGTCTCTATCTGTTTTCACTTTTTTGTCTACTCTCATCACTGCCTGATGTTCTACTGCCACTGATTACGTTTTTGGGTCTGGAAACTAGCACAATTGTGACCGTAAGTCCATACAAACTAGCCTCAGAAAGTTTAAGTTGGTACTTGATCTGTATCATTATTACTAATAACCTCTTATGCTTTTCTCTGCTAGCTATTTATACACTCATTTTTGGTCTCTTATCTGTCTTACAAAAGTAAGAGTTTCACTTTTTAGTGTTCTCTCATCACTATCCGCAGTTGTTTAAATTTGCAGTTTATGATTTATACAGTTTTAACTTTGGAGACTCTACATGGACAAATTTTCTAATATGTTATCTCACTGTAGTAGTTCAAAAAAGTGATAATATTTGGGAAAGATGAGGATCATATTCCTAACCGAAAAAAATCCATCTTTTCTAAGGTCCCATTTTCAATGTATTTTCAATTTTCATCCCAAAATTAATGATTGGATCTTGATGAAGTCATAATAGTTTGAAGAACATATAGATTGTATACAGTAAAGAATCTGAAATTTTAGGAAGGGCACACTTCCTGGACTGAGGTCCATGCTGTGAGAATGCTTACTAGTTGGAAAAAGTAATAATTACAATTTTAAAATGACACCAAAACTTATCTTAACCTGACTCCCGACATAATTCAAAGTGATACCAGACATAGCATCATTAATATGTATTTCTTAACTGTTCCTAGTTATGTATCATATGTCTTAAAAGAGGCATGGTTAATATGAAATTCTAAAATTGTACTTTCCAGTGATGATAAATTAACAGAATTTACTCTAACTTTCAGGCGTCAAACTCTACATAATTGCATTGGGTTTAATTTATTTGTTCATTAACATTGACAGGTAGCCGCAATTTACACGGTGCGTCAGGCTTTTCACCAAGTAAGTTTTTCTAATTTGCATGCATTCATGTCTCTTGACCAGGATATGTTGTAATATATTATCAACCATGATTCATATTTGGTCTAAACAAGGGGATATATAGAGGGAAATATTTTCAAGATATATATAAGACCAGAAATGAAACTTTAAGACAAATGTCCTTACCTAAAATGTAAGGCTGGGCTAAGACTTTTTGTAAAAAAACAGCCCTAGGACTAAATGTAGGAGAGTTAGCAGTTTCTTATGAATAGCCCTTGTAGTA
Source organism: Sabellastarte sp. h YS-2021 (assembly GCA_964017235.1). Classification (NCBI taxonomy): domain Eukaryota; kingdom Metazoa; phylum Annelida; class Polychaeta; order Sabellida; family Sabellidae; genus Sabellastarte; species Sabellastarte sp. h YS-2021. The sequence goes on from OZ024931.1 coordinate 149,019,179, forward strand.
CATGAATGAATAATATGTAATAAAGGTCCAACTGTATTGCTTTTGCCAGTGCTATTGTTACCACCACCAGGTTGTTATTTTTGGGATGTTTTTGTTTGTCTGTTTTTCCATTTATGTTGGTAATAACTGCAAAAGTAGTTGTCAGATCTTTATATAACTGTATATGATACCATACCTTGTTTTATAAATTCTAATGTAATTTCAACAAATGAGACTTTTAGAGTGACATATCTGCAAAATTAATGAGCTGAGCTTGACAAAATTCTTATGCTGGTAGGACTTAACAGAATGAAGAAATGTTTAAATTTTGGGAAAGATCCAGATCATTCAGCACATTTGGAAAAGCACCCAAGTGGAGGTCTAGAAACTATAATTTCTTTCAAATAATATGGAGTCATGGCAAATTATTTTACTATACAAACTTGTGGAACACAATACATCAGGCATTTTTATTCAATTTTTTTTTCTTTTCTTTTAGTCCGTGGTTGATTAGACGAGACAACATCAACTCCTGATGAATGAAAAACCTTCATAGATTCAGAGGATGCAGAGTATATCAATGCTCTATGGTTTTTATGCTTTGATGTGTTTTTCTTTATTCTTTGCTTCAATAATCTTTTTCTAAAACCTTGTTTCAACTGCTTTCATTTTTTGTGTTCATGTCTGTTTTTGTTTCATAACTTATGAAAAAAATTCAAGGGTAATCCTTTGTTATGAAAACCTGAGACAGCTTCTATACTACTAGACATCAATGTATAGTGTTCTTCTTGCTGAAAATAACACAAGACATTCATTAAAGCAGCCAATTATCCTTACATTGCAACTTTTCCCAATATTGTTTTTATTATTTTAGCCCAAATACTAAGACAATCTGAACACCAAAAATATTAGGACTTCTTAAGAATTTGAAATTTTTTTCGCGTGATATTGAACAAAACGAAAAATCATTGATTACAAAATATTGACCAGATTATTGTCAAAATGTAATGAATTCTTTCTTTGGTCAGGCCATGCACAATACAAACATTTAGTGAGATTTGTAAATCATTTCTACAGCCATCTCGACCTCAAATCCCCAAATCATAGATATTGGGATTGTTAAATTTTCTGCCTACACATAAACTTCATGATGAGGTATCCATTAATTTTGAAGTTATAACACAAACAAAGAGACAGACAAAACAAGAAAGCCTCACCAACACATAACCTCCTTGGCTGGGTTAATTGGAAAAAAGTCACTTTGCACACACATAGCAATGGTACACTGGTGCAGTTTGGCTGTTGCAATTACACATTAAAATAGTTCTTCAGTTCTCTATCCTAGAATGGTGTTCACCAAATTAAACACTCATAAACTTTCCCACAGAAGAAAGTAAGAACAGTGATGGATGTGGAGCAATACATTCATAAATCGATTCATCTAATTTTTGTGCATTCTGGTGTTAATGTACACTCTTAAGAACAAGCTATTGTCTTTGCTTTATTCAACCAAACAGTTGGACAATATAATAAAAATTTTCTAATTCAACATGTAAAAAGTAATATATCACTTAAAAGATAACAATACAATACTTATGTTATACCACTGGACAATATTTTCATATTAATTCAGGCCTGATTTTGGCTAAGTCCTGGGCTTAAATCTGAGCTAAGTCATAGCATTAGATCTATTTTGCAAATTAATAGCCTCAGTGACAGGCTAAGGAACATCTGACCATTGACACATTGTCTGACCCACTGTCTTTCAGTTAGGAGAATGTCAGTCACCAGAATTTCTGCTCTACTTGTCCAGTCAGGATGTAAGTATGCATATAACCAATTGGTATATGGAATATATCATTCCTTAATGTCTTACAGAGTATTGCCCAATGAAATGTGTTTTTTTTCCATGATTTGGACATATTTCATGTCACAGTTTCTGTTGACACATCACCTCTAATGCATTTGACACACATCTATATTGTCCTGGATAGTAGAAGTGTTAAGACTGATCTTTTAGAACTATCTTGTTGTTTTGAGACAGTCTAGAACTGGATGGCCGCTGTGATACTTAATCTTAATCCTAACAAGGCATCATTCTGATTTTCGGATAGAAAGTTATTTACAAAATTTAATCGTTATTCGAAGTTACTTTACTGAATGGTCTAGACTAAAAAGATCAAAGAACTGGGAGTTAGTGTGATGTAGATCACACATACAGAAGTTCCATTATATTAGGTGGGGTGAAATACACTGGTCAATAAGGATAAAGTTTTCTACTATAGAAATATCATCTGGACAGGACTCAAAAATGTTATGGCAGGCAACAGGCAAGTCTCTTCACAGGATCATTGATAAAATTCTTCTTTCACATGAATCCGTGAAATCACTGGCACTTCCTGATAACTTTGTCTCTTTTTGCTGATAAGATCTCTGACATTGTTGAAACATTCTCACATCCTTATTCCTTTGAGATTCCTCCCTCCTAGAGCCTCCTGATTTTTTTGCTTTTGAACATGTCTCTCATGAAGAAATACAGAAACATATCACTAAATGTCCCACAAAATCATGCTTACTGGATCTCTGGTTCACTTTTTGTGAAATAATGTTCATATATTGTTCTTCCACCAATAACAATGTTGGTAAAGTGCTCCCTGTCTGAGGAGTTTCATGCAGGCAGATGTGACTGCACTAATCAATAAAGCTTTTACCATGTAATGATATGAAGAATTACTGTCCTGTATCTAGCTTGTGTGTGTATCCAAACTAGTTGAATAAGTTGTTACCTCTCAGATGATTGATCACATACAATCAAATGGACCTGTTAACATCCGTTTTACCATATCTCTTCTATCTTTTTGGAAAGAAACTGAAAGCTTATCTCTTTACAAACATCTACCTACCATAGGTTTTGTCTATATTTCCCGATAGAAACTGTGGTGTAGACCTCTTCTGTGTCTCTGGACTATGAATTCATTGGATTTGATATTGGTTGTTGCACCTTAGAGTCTATCTATTGATAGAGATTAAGTGCTATAAAAGGCACATTACAATTAGAACCTACACAATTGTGACAATAATATTTATTAGTAATTTTAAAATCAACTTATCACAGATTACTTTATGTCAGGATATTTTGAAATTAAAAAGACTAATACAATTATATTGATAAGGTTTCATCTAAATTTATGCATATGCAGATATATTTATAAATTTTCTATTAGTTAAGAATTTGTAAAAGTTGCAATTCATACATAAAGCCCAAACAATTTGCAACTAGTACAAAATGTCACTATCAAATAAACACAACTTTCTCTGCAAACTTGTTGTGTTGTGTTCAACAAGTCAAATGAAAAATATTTGAGTTAACAGAAAATTTCATTTAAGTATGCCAATAGATGTGAGAGTGTCATGTATAATTTTTTCATCAAAATTGAAACTGAATTTATAGAGAAAATATACAGAACTTATGCCCAGTAACCCTTAAAGCAAAAAGAGTATCCATTGCCATAAATAGCAAGTTGTAATCAATCAAAGATAAGTTATTTACATTTTTTATCGCACAGAAAATGACTCTTGTTTTAATTATTTTAGGGTGACTGTAAGTTGTTTCATATTGATGTCTGTAATACTCGGATGTCTATATGCTACAACTGCATGTTAAGTGAAAAACCTTTTCAATTCCACTTTTATGGCCATGCCAATAATACACATATGACTTTCCATTTTGGGATGGATTGAGGAAACTAATAACTTATTATCACTATTCAGACTGATGGATATGACAAATATGGAGGTTGAGAAAGAATGATGCCTTAAAAGTAGGGAGGTTATATTTGTTAGAGAATACAATATGAATGGGAAGGTAGTAGAGTTTTTTAGGGTGTGACATGACTCATTCTAGGTGTATAAACAATGTTACAGAGTGCTTTCAACTTTTTAAAGTTTGGTAGCACCAGCTTTCTTGACACTATTTACTAAGGAATTACAGTGGTTTGGTCAATTATAGAACCCTCCACACTATTTACAAAATTTACAAAACCATCACAAATACCTCAGATGGTAGGAATAGGCACAAGAAACATTAGCTATATGTTATTTATTTTACTTTTTTATTTATTTAGGGTTTTACATTGCTTTCAACACTGTGCAGGTCATATCACTACAGGTAGTTGGAAGGGTAGTGGAAACCAGTACATACAATTGGTCAAGGTTCTTTTCTGTAAACTGTTGACTGAGCAACTACCAGCTTTCCCACTTGAGGTAGGGCTGGGTACCGTACCCCAACCTCAGAGGTGGGAGATGAGAGTGTTACCACTCTGCCACCATGGCCCTTTTTGTTATATGATTATCAAATAACTTTTGTATGAATGGTACAGTTAAATTTTGGTGTGAGTAATTCTCTGGTATGTTTGTCACAATAATCATGATATCAGGTTTTTCAGGGTTAAATTTTCCTTAGAGTACTGGGGTAGAGAATTAAACTGCAGGGCTTCCCCATGTCCAGTAGTAAGAGTTGTAATTTTTCAATTAGTTTTGATACGAAAATGAGATTGGACAAATAAATGTTGTGTTTATGACATTTTTACCCTCTTTTGAGAAGGGAGAATCACACACAGTTTTGCAACAGCTGTAAAACAACCCTTTTGAATGAGCAGTTAATGATGAATTTAAGCAACTCATCCTCAGAGACTGATATGTCAAAGAATAGATTATTTTTTCTGATCTTATTTACAGAGGGTGTGGTTTTGCATTCATTTCTGTAGTTTTGTGATTTAAAGATTTGTCAGAGAGTTTGTATTAGCTATGTACAGAAATAGGTGTATGTTTTTAAGCATGAGCCTCAAAAGAGCTTGAGCCTCTACAGATCTTTTTTTTTTGTCTCTGGACTTTCATCTGTTGTGGCACAGCATGATGAGTATTTGTCTGCTCACTGAAGTTAAGTAGCAATGGGCTACATTAGTACTTGGATAGGTGACCGTCTGAGTTCTAGATCAGCTATGGGATGTGTCTCAATTGGAATTTCTTTGTTCCCAGATTTTTGTAAATTCTAGTGCACTACTCATGTCTCTGATGGCTTTGCACTAGTACTAGGGGATCAAAACACCTTTTGGCCTTGTTAGTCTAAACAATTACTGACAAACTGCCTCACTTCTTGGCTTGCAAAGAATTAACACTCTCATTATTTTATGTCACCTAACTGACAATTAGATCTCTAAAGATAGTGATTGCTTTCATTTTACTTTTCATTTCAGTTCAGCGACGGTTATGTCAAGTAAAAAAATAGGTTATTAAGATTTCAATAACAAATGGAAGTCTTACATAAAATATTTATGTTAGACGTGCATACGTGTATATCAGGAAATACAACAAATAATACTGGTGGTAAAAAATGTAATAGCTATATTTAGTGTAAAGAAAAATTTTCCTTACATATATGACTTACATGTGGTCTATGGTATCTATGCACACTGTGTCCCATGACATCCCGTGACCTCCATAATTGAGTCTGGGTGACTGCTCTCTGTAGGTTCAACCGCAACAATTTGTAGCTAGAGACAATTATGGATGACAAACTTCATAACAAAAAGTTAGGCATGCAACCTGCAGTGTAATCAAGGCATTGGTTAGGATTATCTGTGTTGTGATTTATACTAATTATATATTTATTGTCAGTGTCAGTAAGAATAAAGAATATAAAATAACTTTTATGACTTTGTATGATTTATGTTTGACAATTTCCCAGCTTGAACTATTATTTTATGATAGTAGTTAACATCAAAATTGATGCTTTACATCACATTCAACAGCCAGGGTCATATTGGGACAGCTCCTCAGCAGTGTCAGTTGTGGAAGTCAAACCCACACAATGGTGACAGCCTGTGATTAGTTGCCAAAACTGCAGACCCACTAGTCCACTAAAGACTAGTGGTTAGGTAATATTAATTTATTATTCAATTCAATTAGACAAAGTTTGATGAAGATATAAAATATAAAATACTATAAAATTTGCTTTATATTTTGTTTCCATGTTTACATAGTAATAATAGACTAGGGTCCCATTCTAAAAACATAGGGTTTGAATCTAATCTGATCATAAATGGGATCGTTTGTATTTTTTTAATGAACTGGAGGAGTGTATAGAAAATAATATGTGTTTGCATCCATTCTAAACATCATTTTAATCTGACCTTGAAACTCAATGTAATGTGTTTAAACTAAAATATGGAAACCATTTATGGCAAAAGTTTGGCATGGAATATCTCAACAAACACATAATTTAATTATTTTGCCTTTCTGTGGCATAATTACTGATACATGTTATCAAATCAAATATTTGCATAAATCATAATAAAATAAATGACTTTGTGTATCTTAGCATTTACCATAGATTCGCATGTTTATAACAGTTTGCTTTGAACTTTTCATTTACACAAAGTCATTTATGTACACAAAATCATTCATGTACAGTGTACATTTATTTATTTATTTATTCATTTGGGGTTTTATGTCGCTTTCAACACTGTACAGGTCATATCACGACGGGTAGTTGGAAGGGCAGAGGAAACCAGTACATAGAGTTCGTTAGGGTTGTGTACTGTAAACTGCCGACCAACGGCAAGCAACTACCAGCTTTCCCACTTAAGGCCGTCACGGGGATCGAACCCCGGCCTCAGAGGTGGGAGGCGAGAGTGTTACCACTCTGCCACCGTGGCCCCTATGTACAGTGTACATGAACCCTGTGAAAATTGTGTACATGAAAAGTATGAGACTATGTAGACTAAAACTTAAAAAAAATAAACTTACACCAAATTAATTCCCTCAGTGTGCATTTATGTGTTTATCTCAAACCTAAACAATCTTTGCTATGAACCTGCAACATCATCAGTCATCATCTACGAGGAAAAACAACCTGTCGGCATTTCACAGCACTCAGGATTTTCCCTTTTTAGATTGTTATTTGTCACTTTTCTACCATATATTTCTTAAACACAACCACAGTTTCTATTTCATTAAGCATTAATCTATTTAACAAAGGTAAATTCATAGTTTTCATGAAAAATGCTTCCTATGACCTTTAAGTTTGATAAGGTACTACCACATTTATCGAATCAGAGAAACCGACTAGACTATCATTGCTGCAGTTCCAAAAGAATGTTGGTTGAAATTGAAAACACACAAAATATCATCTGATTTTAAGATTGATTCTTAATTATCTCTATCAATTAACACACATCTCAGATCAATTGAATGTATAGAAATAACAGAACATGTTATTAAATTGTTCAAATAAATGTCAACCACAAGCATCAGTAATTGAAACATGGATTAACACGTGTCTGGTTTTGGAATTAACTGAATTGGGTAAAAAATTCAAACAGTTATATACTATTACAACTGAACCATATATTTAGGCTATTCCACGACAATGTTATTAATAAAAATCTAAAGTGTAAACATAATATGCCTAACTAGCTGAAACTCTAATTAGCACTGTAACCATAATGTCATTGACTCTTTAGAACAATATTTATTTTCATTGTTGATCAGTCAACTTTTGGAAAGCACTTCAGAACTAGACTTTGATCAACCTAGCTTTACCACCTGTGAAGTTCTGTGTGATATCATTTCTTCAAATAATGATGACTTATTTATAATGAATTATCTTCTTACACTAGGAAAATAGTTTATAAATAATAAAAAGTCTGTGAATAAGAAGTTTATTTTTGTTGAATTCATGTTAGTATTGAAGAAAAAGCTCTATATAATCTCTTATGCATAAAGTGTAAAAGAAGATAACAACAAAGTTTCAAATTATTTATGAAGTGTACCATCTGAAACTTGTGTAACTTGTTAACTTGTAATGTTATAATGTCAGTATTCCGGTCACTATACTCGTTCATGTGTTGTTAATGTTGGTCCTTTAGTGTATGTCCTGTGTGTTTATCAATGTGAAGTGTTATCTACTATATTGTAACATGAATTTAAAAAAATTAACAAAAAATAGTGCAAGTAGTATTGTTTCTCCTAAACTGAAAAAAAATAATAAATCAATAAATCTTATGTACTATTGTCTTATGTAGAAAGAGAAGTCTAAGAAGCTTCAGGTACCAATGTTCAACACACATTTGTTAAACATGTGGACAAGACAATAAACACTTCTCATGAATTCCTTAATGCCTGGACTTTTCTAAAAGAATTGGACAATTCCATGTGAGACAGGCACAGTTTATTTTTATTTGTATAGGTGCAGAAAAATGATGAATTACTTGATTGTTTAATCGTTTTAATTATGAAATGATACTCTCAGATATCCTAGTATGATATATGTGGGGTTTGTTTATCAGTATTGGCATATTTGTATTGCCAAGAAATATTCATTCATGTTTTCAGTTGAGTGAAAGTTTTACCTATACTAGGTCAGTTCGTGGTGGATGAAACCTGCGCAGTACAGAGTAGTTGGGCAAGCTTTCAACATACTAAACCACTGTACTATCTAAGTTTATTGCTTACTCTCCCATTTTAGTGTCATTCCTGGATTGTAAACCCAAGTAATACAAATATGTACGAATCTTAAGTTTGAGGCCCTACAACTTGTAAGAATAATATCTTAATTGAAATCTTGTCATGTTTATGATGAATATATTGCAAACTAGAACAAGAGCATTTGGGGAGTGCATACCTCCGCAGAATAGCATACCATGTAAATATAAAAGTCCAGATCTTTGATATTTTTAGGCATCGAGGCAATGATCAGATCAGTCTCAACATTTAACATTCAACATTTTAATAGAATATAAGTTGGGTTAACACCCATCTTTTCACTTTACATTGAAGACCCAACAACTAGTATTTGTGTAATCCTACTAACAAACAGACAAAAAATGGTTATGAATTTATGCTAAGTTGTCTATAAAATATACTTTCAAAGTGTTTTCTGATCTAGCAAAGGATTCTTTAAGATCTTTATTGTAATATACATAGTTTTGAAATATCATCCAGTATGACATTCAAGTGTTATGGAATAGTTTAAACTTCACAGTAGCCTAGAATTAAGTTGATATGAATTGGCACTTACGCTGTTCTGATGAGTTTGGATTCCTGGCAACATATGGAATTACACACCTGTCTTAATATGAGGTTTCTGTGGACAGGAATATTTATTGTTCATAATTTTGCATGACTTTGTAAAATTGAAATAGATTTCTAAATTGTGTCATGTTAGCAATTTTGTTTAGGCAGAATTTGTCTTATGCAATAGTATGCGTTAACTTGACCTTTTGCCTAATACAAAGGTCATATGACAGAAATTTTCCACACTTGCTGCAGAGCAGGAAACTATGTAAGATGGGGCTTTCAAATTGGGCCCAAATATTCCTCACTTAACTATCCTTATCCCAGTCAATTTTATACCATTTTATCAGAAATTGATAAGGAATTCACTATCTCTTTACTAATAAAGATGCACTTAAATCTTACCGTACCTTTTGCATAGCATCTAAACTGACTAAAACCAAAACTGCCTTAAAATAAATGGTATATCAAGACCCCTACCTGTAATACTTATATATTACCCGGAAACTTGAGTCAGTGTTTGACCTGTAATGTGTAAGAGAAAATTGGCTTTTTGTTTTAATATCTTCTGTCATAGTAACAGAATGTTAAGTGTGCAGGTATAGAAAGAACATGTGACAAATAAGAATTTGACTGCTGATATTTTTTTATATTTATTTTATTATCTCAAAAGTATCTCAATATATGCGTATGATCGATTTTCATTAGTATTTCTGTATACATATTTGCAAATTGGTCAACTTTTCGTATCTTCGTCTTTAATAGATATTTTTAAGTGTGAGCCTAGGTAGAGCAAGTGCTTCTAGATATCACTTTTTTGTCTCCGGACATTCTTGAATTGCGACAATGGCTTTGTTTTACAAAAGTTAAGCGGAGATGGGCTACGTTAGTACTGGGATGGGTTGCCGCTTCAGTGCAATACTCGTGCATCTGATGGCTTTGCGCTCAGGCTATGGGACCAAAACACCTTTTGGCATTGTTTTTGTTCTACACCATAGCATTATTTTATGCCCAGCCCAGAGAGTGGCTGGGCTTAAGGTGAAATATGTTCATTGGAACCTTTGAAGTTTGCATTTGATCCATTATCTCACAGCTACAACAGCCTGCTTTGAAAATTGTGGTAAGAATTGTTTTCTGATGATGCTCACCTTCGTCACCCAACATTCTTGCTAATGCATTTCTAACAACTGAATGCCTATGCCACAGATGCTGCATTTTAGTAACATTTATGGAGTTACTTTTTATAAAAATTCACAAGTTGCTTGGTGCTAATTTTGACCAAATAAAAATGTCCCTACCAATCTATTTTGGATATCCTTTATTACCTGTAACATACAGTCCTGTCACATCCAAACAAACTTAAACCAGATTAAATATTCATCTTGCAAGTAATGCGAATTATCATATCCAAATAATGCAAAGTTAGTTGTTTTATTATTTCTCATGTCTGCTGCTGGTTACTCTAGTTATCACTAGCTCTATATTTTCAACGTTTCAATTTTACTATTTCAATAACTTTAAGTTGTTACATCCAAATGCTCAAGATCATTACTGAATATGTCAGTCTGGACCAGTACTTGAGGTGAAGTGTGACCCAGGTCATTTGACCTTTCAAGGGTCAAAGTGAGAAAAGTCAAATCCGGTGATAGTATGACCTTAGAAGGTCAAAGGTTATCTCTGATGCTAGTGTATGGGTTCGAACCCAACATGGGTAGATGTGCACAAAGTGAAACACAGTTTGAGGAAATTTTATTTACATGTTAAAAATTGATTAATGCCCTTAAAAGAGGAGTTTTAAAAGTTTGGTACAAATTTTTAAAAGCACCAAACCCAGTCAGAAGTAGCTGGAAAGGACAGAAGCGAAGGTGGAGGGAATGGTGGAAGATGCGTGAGTGGCGTTCTGTAGGTATATCCACACTGCAGGGCTTCGCCAAAGGCCATGTGCCATTATATTTTGTAGTGGGATGTTGTTATCGAAAGCCAGTGTGGCCCCTGACCTACAGAAGGTATGGAAACCATGGCCAGTTGGGGATATTCTTAATTTTGCAAGTATCTGTTTTAAAGCATCTCTAATGACAGTATCAATGATTTGGTTGAAAGGTGGATGTTTTTTGATGAACAATGGATCTGTGGCCTGAAGTGGTCTGGAGGCCAAGAGTGCTTTAAGAGCCCTGACAGGGCAGAGCCAAGAATTATCAATCTGAGGAATTTGGATAACATGGTGGGATTTGTTATCTTGCATGGTTTTACACCATTTAAGTATCAGGTGAGCTCCTGGTGGTGCAAAAATAAGGTCCTGCCTAAGAAAATGTTTGTTGGGATCAAATTGCCTTAGGCTGTGTGGAGCTATGTTCGACATTCTCAGGAAGCCATAGAATGCAGTCAGAAAGATTGCTCTAAACAGAATGGGGTCTGATAAGTTATCACACTGCTGTGAAATCAAATACAGTGTTGGTGCATCAAAAACTCCCCTGGGGGTTGGGCGAAATGGAGAGTGGAGGGATAAGCCCCTGATGTATCTAGTAGTTAGAGGATGGGATGTGGCTGAGTGATCAAGGTTGTATAGGGATGCCATGGTAGAAATTGAGGATAGGTAATTTTTTATCACTTTCACTGAGATGGCATTCTGATGGAGATACTGTAAGAAGGTGAGGATGTTATGGAGGTTAATATCAGTGGGTAAGTTCATGAAAATGGTAAATGCTAGGTAAGTTTTAAAATGTGTCCTGTGAGCAGATGCTGTAGATGGTCTGTAAGCTCTGTGGATGACCTGCCAGGCTGAGTTCAAGAGTGTGGCCTAAGAGGAAGTGGCTCCTGAAATTATATAGGCATATCAATGTGAAAGTATGATATGGGAACCTTGAACCACTGAAAATTTTCCTTAAGATTTTGCAGAGTTTGTGGCGAAAATGTTCTATCTGAATATAACCTAGAAAGAAGGTCAGCAGTGACATTGTTGACACCTTTAATATGATCCATATTTGTATTTCAATATCAAAAATAGCAGTTATCATCCAGATGTTATGGATGCATGCACCTAGGAAAGGGTCTTTGGTCTTACTGGTCTGTACCACCTGGACTACAGCAAGGTTATCACAGTGAAATTTTACTATAGAATGTCTCCAATGATTACTCCAAACTCGCAGGGCCAGTAGAATATTAAACATCTCCCAGTGTACTACTCCTGTTTTGAAGGCAGGGATAGGGTAGATGGGGGTGGCATAAACTTTGTTTCCCCAGACCCCCCTAAGCGAGGGATGCATCAATGTGAAGTGTGTGTGGGTCTTGTATGGGATTTTTGATTAAGATGGCCCTACCATTGAATTGAGGGAGGAAATAGAGGAACCACCAGATATCTTGTCTCATTTCTGCTGAGAAGAGAGATAGGTGACTGCTGAGTGCATTACAGCCAGGATAATGGCCATAAAATCTCACACAAATTGGTTAATGCCAATTGGGGCCAGAGAGTGCAATTTGAATATCCAACACAACTCAATACGCCTTCTTTTGGAAGTGTTGTCTGAATCAAATTTTGGTGTGCACCACTCCAGCGCACTGAACTTCATATGTTTCTGGCTGTGTCCATCACTGGAAAAGTGATGTGAGACTGGTGTTGGTTTTTTACCATCCTTAGAGACTAAAGATATATGTTCTTACATTCTCATTCTAAATGCTCTACATGTTTCCCCGACATAGTGTTTGTTGCATTTAGTGCAAGAAATCAGGTATATGATATTCGACAATTAACAAGTTATATGTTTTGATAAGTCAATAGTGTGGAATGACTTTTTGGTGAAGTTACATATTACTGAATCCACTTTTTTGATCAGTGGGCAGTATTTGCATCTACCCAAGCGTGTGCACACAGGTGTATGTGTCTTTTTAGTATCTTGTGTTACTGGTGGGTATTGGATGGTGGCTTTAGTTAAGTATTCCCTTAGATTTGGGAGTCTTCTAAAACTAATCGAGGGTTTTTCAGTGAAGATTTGACTGCAATCTGGACTGTTGCTAATTATATTCCAATTCCTGTGTATGATGCCTTTAATATTGGGGTTCATAGGGTTGAAATTGGTAACCATTACAGGTGTTTTACTGGTGTTTTAACTTGAACATCTAGTAGGTCATCCTGAGTAAAACCTCCTGCCTTTTTATAATGCTTTCTAAGGGCCTTTTCTGGGTACCCTCTCTTTTTATAGTGTGCGATAACTTTTCCTGAGTTGTGTTCAAAGTCATGATCACATGTGCAAATTCTCCTAAGTGTTAAGAATTGTCCATATGGTCCTTTGGTTTTACTAGGAGCATGATGTGCAGATGTGTAATGCAGATAAAGGTGAGTATCAGTAGGTTTCTCATATAATGTTGCATATAGATTTCTATTGTCATTAATCTTGACAGTAGTGTCTAGAAAATTGATCTGTGTCGTGCTTGATTCATGGGTGAATTTAATAGTAGGATGTATACTATTGAGGTAAGTGATGAATTCATCTAATTTATCCTCACCATGGGTCCATATCATAAAAATATCATCAATAAACCTCAACCATATTAAAGGTTTAAGTGGCCAATTTGCTAGTGCCTTGGTTTCAAATCTGTCCATGAACAGGTTTGCATAATTTGGGGCAGTTGCTGTGCCCATGGCGGTACCTCCGGTTTGGTCACCATTAAAACTGAAGCTCATAGATGTAGAACTAATTTTAATAAATTTAGGAGGTGTGGTCCTATTTGTTGTTTCTCTGGGTCAGTTCTTAAATGTTCAGCTACTGCCAAGATACCTTCATGGTTTGGTATGTTGATGTATAAAGAACTAACATCCAAGGTTACTAGTAGTGCATTTTCTGGTATGTGTCCAAGTTGTTTCAATCTGCTGATAAAGTGTTGTGTATCTCTTACATAAGATTTAGTTTTGGGAACATATTTTTTGATATGCTCATCCCCAGATTTACTAATGTGAGCTGTTGGATGGTTGACAGAGCTACATATGGGTCTGTTATATGGCCATAAAACTCATCAGAGTTCAATTTACCTGAAAACACAAAAAGTAGAATAAGGTAAAATTAACACTTAAAATGTTAATTAACGTTAGTTAACGGATCCAGTAGGTGAGTTATTAATGGAAAAAAATTTATTCATTCAAATAAAGCAAAAATTCCAACCCAGAAGCTTAAAAATTACATAAACCCATAAATTATAATTTTTTCATACACTTCAATTGCCAAATTTATGACATCACGCATAGTGTTACAAATTGCGCATAATATGCAATTACGTCATACACGAATTACGTATTAGCAACACTGTGACATCACAATTTATGCTATGGTATTACTTTGGTAGTTACAAGAAGTCCCTATCTGGACCAATGAATTGGAAGGTAGTTTCTTGTAGAGATAGGAAACCTTTGTCTTTATCTGGGTCCTTGAAGTCAACTAAGTGCTGTGTATTACTGTGGTCATCAAAATTTCCGAGAAATTGGGGGTGGGGGTCAGCGTGGCCTGAAAATTGATCATTCTTTTCATGCATGTCAACGCTGTCGACGATGTTCGAAATGACGCCGTTGTCTCTGGGATTGACTTTGTCCATAATATAGTTAGGAGTCTCATCCTGTTTCTCAATAAGGTTCATAATGATCCTATCCATATACTTCTCGTAGGACATTCCTAGGCAATTAAAAGTGTTATAATCTTGCTTAAAATTATGAGCAACAATTTTTGCATCCAATTGCTCTAGGTACGTTATTTTTTGTATTCTCAATGGAAGGTGAACTATCACGTTCTGAACATGTATAATTTGCAAATATTCCCCAGGAACTGCATCACAGTGGAACAGGTGACCAGGACCAAAGATGGTATCACTCATGATGTAGTAAAAATTCCCCACTAACTGACCATTCATAGTTAATTATACAATGTGAACGTAGTTACTGGTTTCTGGATAAAATTGGCACCACTTGGTGTATTTTAAGTTTGCATTATGATAGTCATCATTATGGGAGTCATCTATAATTTGGTGGTCAACTGCAGACACTGTGGAGCAGTTACTGTTACAAGGGCTTTGCTTTGGTTGGTGATTACCTTGTACAATATACATAGGTCCCCCCTGTTATGCTGAACGGTAGCCTGGGTACAATGTGATTCACCCTGAATACTGGAAACCTTATCAGCCGAGTTATCAGATTGATTACATAGTTGCAATTTTGCACCATTATATAAATGGTTGCCATTAGTACACAACATGTTAACATGATCATTTTATAGATTAACATTAACATCAAACACATTACTGAACAGATCATCATTCACCCCCCCTCCCCCCAACGCTGGTTGAATTGTTCATAGTATTAACATCCATAATATTGTTAGAATTACCATTATCATTGTTATTTTGAATTTTACATAATTTATTGTCATTGTCCCGACTCCTAAGTCCAGGTAGTGGACCTCCTACCTAGCTGAGAGTGTTTGTCTTCTCTTGCTTTTTGCTTTTAAAGTTACATTTGCTTTCAGGATGGTTTGATGTACGACCTTGCCTTCCACAGAAACTACAGTTGTGCTTGTACAAACCATGGTGACCTTCGTGTGTGCATGATCCTTCATTAAAGTATTTACAAAGCTTCTTCTGAGATGGTGGAGCAGAGTGTGAACTAATCAACGAGACTTGTGAGGCGCTTAATCTGTTGAGTGCCCATTGCGTAGAGTCGCTCCAAGCCAAGTTACCCTCTTCCAACTCATGCATGGAAGAAGCCCAGGCATTCTTAACTGATGTAAAGGGGATGGATACAGCATCCTTCATAGCTGCAATAACTTGGGTTAGGGCTTGTCTGGCAATGGTATGATCCTGCATGTGGAGGATGTTCGTAAGTTGGCCTGCCACTCATTGTGGCATGGATAACTCATCATAAAGTAAGTGTTTCTTACCGTTGGAAGCGTGGAAACCTTCATTGGGCCATCTGATTTCAGGAGGGGCTGAAACAGTGTCATAGGTGTTATAACGGCTAGATCTGCGATGTGGCTTACCTTCAGCAGATTGCTGTCTGTTGTGGCTGTCATAGGAAGCCAGAATGTTAGACACAGCCTCTGATACGTTTGAAAGCTGCCTGATGGTCTCCAAGTTGGGCCAAGTTGGGCAAAACGCAGTCATTGGGGATGTTAGATGGACCCCGATCCTCCCGTGGGTTGTAGGTGATGGTTCGAGCCAAGAACCTCGAGATTTCTGCGTACAGTAGTGTTACCAGCAGTAGGGTGGAGATCTTGCACTCTTCTAGCACTTCTTGCCTGGTAGTAAGGGTGTGGTGCTACTGAGGTGCTGTGTTGCTCGTGATGGGAGTTCACAGCTTGACCCTGGGGCTGTGGCCAGTGGTTGTTGGGATAAGAAAGTTCTGATGACTGTCGTTCCAGTTTCGTCATTCTATCAGAAAGGGCTTGATTGGATGCTTTAATGTCAGATAAAATAGCAAGGACTGCATTGTGGTTACCTTGTGGTTCTGCAGAAACAGCTGGTTGAGGTGAAGAAGTAGATGAAGAATTCAGCATACCAACTTATAGAAATGAGCCCTCCTGATTCTGATTCGATTTTGTAATCTTCCTTGTTGATACTGTAGCACAAGCTGAAGCTGTGACCTTCTTCCTCTGTCCAGATGGTGTTTTCCTAGGATTCGATGGCATCCTTGTGCAAGATGTGTTAACACTGTAGTATATGATTAAAGAACTCCATAAATATGTATGAGACTAAAAGCTATGTGTTGTAAAACAAATGTAAAATAAACTTATAGTTCATAAAAGTACTTGATAAAATCCGTGTGTTTTCTTAGTTCAAACATAACACTTGTGTGTCCTTTGCCTGACACTTTGTAAATGCAGCATGAAAACCCCAACACATGGGGCTAATGAAGTGTCACAAAAATCGATTGGTGTAGCCAATTGACACTTAACATTTGCATAGAAACAGTGCACAGAATTCCCATGAATTAAGGTAGTGGTCCAACTGCCATAGGAGGCTCCTACATAGCCGTGCTTTACACACTGTGTCATTATTGGGTATTTTGTTGTCCAGCTCATTCATAGAAATACTGCCCTGTTATTAAGTAAATTATAACTCAAATATTGGTTCACAAAATGTTGGTTTCACCTTTTAGTCAATATATTATGATCGCTGGATTTTGGTTTAAATGCATGTCTACTTCAAATTAATTTGTGATCTTTTTATCTTTCAAAATATTTACACCCAACCAATGCAATTGATGCAATTTACTGATCCATTTTAGAAAAACTCTGATCATCTCTTAACAGTTTGAATGCAGTATTTAATGTTTGACAATTCTAAAAAAGTATGACAAACACTGAAACAATCTGGGTGTAGTGTGTAATGCTTGTCAGTTTTGAAGCAAGTGTTAATCATTGTAATTCTCTGGGTTCAATAAGTAATGTTTATCAATCTTAAAATCTTTATAACACGGTGTAGTTAGTAATTATGTATCATTGACTAATACTAATTCTGAAAACAACTGTGATAATTACTGGAACCGTCCGCATGTAGTAAGTAATGTTTGTCAATTTGAAAACCAGTTGCTACTACCATGAGATCAGTGCATAAAAGTAAGTGGAGAGAAGAGGCAAAGATGAAGTGTAAACCAAAGAGTGGTATAGGTTAGAACCCAGAGATGCTGATGGGTGAAGCAGTATTATACATGTTAGTAAAATTGTATATATAAAATAGGATTTAAGAAGTTTAGATGTATAAGATAAAATTTTTAAAACCACCACGCCCAAATCAGAAGGAAGAAGGAATAATGGAAGCAAAGGTGGCACGGATAATGGAGGGAACAATGGAGGCATTTTGGAGGTAGGACCATACAGCAGAGCTACGCCAAAGCCCATGGGTCATGATATTTTGAAGGGAAACATTATTGTCAAAAGCTAGGGTGGGCCCAGAGTGACGAAAAGTATGGAAGCCATGACCAGACAGTGGGATGGCCAGGGAATTAAGGACAGTTTTAAGGGCTTCCCTGATGTGAGTGTCAATAACTGGGTTGAAGGGGGGAGATATTGGCGAATAAAGGTGAGGAAGGTGGCAAGGGCCTGGATGTTAACAAGGCTCTGAGGGCTCCAACTGGACACAGAAATAGTTATCAATTGCTGGGAGTTGGATGATGTGATGAGATCTGTGGTCCTGGAGGGTCTTAGTCCACTTAAGAAGCAAGTGGGCACCTGGGGAATCAAAGAAAAGGTCCTGCCTCAAAAAATGCTTGGAAGGGTCAAAAGCTCTAACCGAGTGTGGGGCCAGGTTAGACATCCTGAGAAACCCATAAAAAGCTGTCAAGAAAATTGCCCGAAATAAAATTGGGTCACTTAGAAGATCACAGGCTTTTGAAATATGATATAAAGTAGGAACATCAAAAACTCCCCTGGGAGTGGGCCTAAAGTGGGAGTTGATTGATATGCGACATAAGAACGTAGCCAGGACAGGATGGTTACAATCAGATGAAATTTGGAAAAGGGAACAAAGGGAAGACAGGGATGACAGATAATTCTTGATAACCCTTGGAGAGAGTGAATTTTGGTGTAAAAATTCCAAAAATGCTAGCAAATTGGGACAGAAAAATCCTGGGGAAGGTGATAAAAGAACAAAAAATGAGTCCTCTGAGATGACACTGTAGCAGGTCTGTGAGCTGTGATGACCCTCTCCTATGCTGATGCCAAGACGGTGGAGGAATGCTGGGGAGAGTCTGAAATTACACAAGATAGAAAAGGTGAAATAAAGAATGTTGGACCTCTTCCCAAACACAAGATTCCTTCAACATTTGAAAAAGGTCATGGTTTATGCCCTTGTCTGAATAGATCCTTGATAAAGCATCCGCTAATATATTCTTAGAACCCTGAATATGTTTGATCTCTAACTCAATGTCATGGGTGGTGGTGATAAGCCAAATATTGCGAATACAGGCCCCCAAGAAGGGGTCTTTGGTCCTCCCAGAAGAGGCCACTTGGACAACTGCCATGTTGTCACAGTAAATGTACATTGAAGATTGGACCCAATAGTAAGCCCACAAGCGAAGGGCCACCAAAAGGTTGAGCATTTCCAAGTGAGTAATGGAAGGGTGGAAGTCTTGAAATTGTGGGATGGGTGCAGCATAGACCCTGTGGCCCCAAATCCCCCCCACGCCTGTAAGACACGCATCAATAAAGAGCTTGTGATTATAAGGGATGGGGCTCTTAAAAATTTTCAAAGTGCCATTGAAGGAGGGAAGGAAGGTGAGGAACCAATGCAGATCCTGGAAAAACTCCTCAGAGAGCTTAATCTTGCTCTCACTGAAATTGTTTCTAAAGGTAGCAAGCATACGGTTAACAAAGACCCTAGCTGGCTTAATGACCTTATGCAAGTACATGAGCTTACCCAGGAGGGATTGAAATTTTCTTCTAGTAAGATGAGTTTTAGTGCTGACTTGCAAACATTCAGCATATATTTCCTGCAATTTATTTTGTTCAATGCTAAGGGTATTGGCGTCAAGGTCAAAAGAAATGCCCAGGCATTTTAACCTCCTAGAGGGGGGGGGGTTCTTGTCAGGATTGATGGGCAGGCCCAGGTCAGAGTTAGATCTTCAAAATGAGAATAGGCCAAGTCCTCAGTGGACACCAAGATCCAAGATGTAGTCGTCAATATAGGTGAAAACATGATGCCCCTTGCAACGCATGGCGTCAGATATTGCGTCGGACGTAAGCTGGAATGCAGCACTGTCGTGGACCCAGCCGAATGCGGCCGAAACATGAAGATAATACTTGTTCTGCCATTTTAGGCCAAATTTGAAAGTATCAGCAGGGTCAATACGAAGGTTCCTAAATGCTCTGGCAATATCAATCTTAGCCAATAATACCCTACCCTCAGTTGCCTTAAACTGGTCAATGATATTATCAACAGTAGGAAACTTTAATAAAAACTGCTGACCATCGAAAAAATTCCTAGTAACCCTGTCATTAATTGAATTCATACTAGGGTAGGAAAGATTAAGCATAACTCTCCTTTTATCAACATCCTTAGGCCTGGTACGGAGTGGTGAGCAGTGGAATTCATGGTAGGGGATATCCTTAAAGGGGCCCAAGATGGCCCCCCAAATTGACCTCCTTATGTAAATATTCAGTAACAGCAGAAAAATGGTTAACAATATCTTTGTTAGCAAGGGATTCATGGTTGCATAATGAAAGAGGAAAACCAAACTTAAGGTAATCTAAAAGTCTGGTATTGGGGGTGTTCTTAAGCAATCTCTCCCAAGCTTGAAAATTAAGGTCAGAATGGACTGGAAACCTAGCCTGCCTATAGTTTGGAAGACCAGTTGAACGGATACTCCTAGCCATTGATATATAATCCGGATGACCTGGAGGAGGGCATGCCTGGCAGTAAGGGAGTCCTTCATGTTATACATGTTGTTCAATTGCCCTGTAGCCCATTGGGCCATCGACAGTTCATCATATGGTACCCCTTTTTTCCCAGCTGAATGGGTACTCCTCATTGGGCCAGCGGATTTCTGGTGGATTTGGGGCTATATCTGTGGTATTGTATCGACCAGACCGACGTTGCTTACCTAACAATGAATACTTGGCCTGATCCTCGTATGCAGCCAAGGCGTTAGTCACAGCTTGAGATATGTTGGGCAGCCCCCTGAGGTTCTCCAGACTCGGTACCACCCCTTCACGTTGAAGAGCTGCTGTAGGACCATGTACACTTAAAGCTGTAGCCCCTGGCTGTGAAGCAATACAATTACAGTTATTGGAAGTTCATAAAGTGTTTGACAGTGTCCGTGTCGACGGGTTAAATGCATACTGAGAGGTGTGATGAGAAGAGTTCTGTTGTACCAGTGACACACTATGAGGGACCAGGGGTTGTGGCCTGGTGGGTGGTGCCCCCCATTGCTGTGGTATGGTGAGAATTCGCTGCCTGTTGCTTGATTTTCTCAACTCTTTGTAAAAGAGACTGATTTGACTGAGTCAGTTGACGCAACATGTCAATCATCACGTCAGATTGGCTGCTGGTGATGGGTGGATTGGTTGGAGTAGTCAGATTGAGGTGGTTTGGAACTGTTATCACATCCGAGGGTGGGGAGCTCTGTATGAATGACTCCTCCAGCCGAGATTTGGTCGATGTTCTTACCCTAGATGTTGAAACCCGGGCTGTGGCAGAGGCAGTGACCTTCTTTCTTTGTAAAGCTGGAATCTGTTTCTTTCTAGTGGAAGCCATGATTCACATACATATAACTTAAAATCACCAGTTAAAAACACTAAAAACACTAAACTAAAATCACTTCGTATGCAATTCAAATTCTTCATGTAAACTGATTGCCTTCTTATTTAGAAATGAAGAACCCCAGCACATTGGGACCAATGATGCAGAACTAATGATTTTGATTGGGCGACCCCTGATTGACCTGGTCAATAAATGCAATGAAAATAAATTAAGGTAAACAGAATGCATATGAAATAGGGTAGTAGTACATCTGACACAGCAGGCCCCTACATGGCCGTGCTTGACAAATTGTGATAATTACTGTAACAGTCCAATTGTAGTAAGTAATCAATATTACATCCAGCATAACAATAACTGTAAGAGTTTAGGTGCACAAAGTAATGTCAGCAATGTTTGTCAATATCAAAAACAAGTGTGGCAATCACTGTAAAAGTTTGGTTGTAGTGAGCAGTATTTGTCTCTTGCAAAACAAGTGTGAAAACCACCGTTACAGTTTTGGTGCAGTTAGCAATGTTTATCAGCTTTATTGGTACTTGTTAAATTTAAATATCTGATAATGATTATAACAGTGTCATTGTAATTACTAGTGTTGATCATTTAAAAAAGTGTCATGAAATCTTAGATATATGTGCATTATTGGTGTCTCCTTGTACCATTCCTCAGGTATATAATTTTATTGTACTCAGATTTAGTCACATTAGAATTAGAATTAAATTAGAATTTTTAAATTGTCCGTTTGTTACTGAACAGTGTAACTCAACAAGTTATGGATTTTCTTCATATTCCAAAGAGTGTCCATATATACTTAAGTAAGAAGTAATTAAATCCTGAATGTCAATGCCACCGCCACCAGTGTGAGGGCCACCTTATAGTAAAAATTGAGATTGTTATCACATAACTTGCATTGTGGCTCAAATGGTCTGTCATACCTGGTGTATATGCAATCTGACTTGGCGGTGACCTTAACTGTTCTATTTTATCAAGATATGGCCATTTTGAAATCATATAAATTATTTTCATATTCTCTGAAGTAAAATTGATATATGTATATGTAGGTTTGTCTGATAGAGCATTTCCATTATCAGATATTTTATTTTCAAAATTTAACATGGTAAGTTCACTTAAACTCACAAAAACTTGAGGATGAATTTTGTTGAAATTTTCAGATGATGCTAACATTTGCGTAAGTAACAAGTGATTAAAATTTGGAGGTGCCAATGCCACTGACCCTTTGGCCTGGAGGGAACTAAAAAAGAAAAATGTTATGTTTATTTTCATTTTGAAAAAAAATTCTGGTTTTAATTGTTCGAATTGTTTTTAAATGTTAATAAACATCTTTCACATACAACTGTGAATAACAAAACTATTTGGTGGTTGGTGGTTGTGAATCTCAAGTGTAGGTTTATGCATTTTTCAAAATTTGAGACTTTCTTGTTTAGCACAGGGGGTCTCTGTTTAGGTGTCACCAAGGAGTAAACCGGGGGGCTCGGTGGTGTAGCTCGCCTCCAACCTCTGAGGCCGCTGGTTCGAATCTTGGGCAGGGCCTTCATGTTGGAAAGTTGGTAGTTACTTGCCGATGCCCGGTGGTTTACAGTGCCCTATGCACTGGTTTCCTCCAGTACCCGTCACAATATGACCTTGGCTGTTGAACGCGACGTAAAGCAACAAATAAACAAATAAATAAATAAACCAAGGAGTAAACCTCCCTTTACTCTATTGTGTTCACCTCAATACATGGAATTTAAGTCTCCATCTACCTCTGTATCCTCCAGTTTCTGGTCCTTGTCATCTTTTGGCACTAGGGGTTTCATTCATGTTGATGAATATTCTGCTAGGCAGCTAAGGCTGACCTTGATTATCCTTATCAAATGGACAAACAGACAGACGCATATGGCAAACATAGCAGGACTTCAAATCAAATAATAAGAATGTTTGCAGTAAATATGTTATATTGGTAGAAGTCCATATGCTGCAAGAGTTTTTAAGTGGCCTACATACTCTAGCTTTTATGTTCCCCACTAATAAATGCAATTCTTCTTTAAACTTCTTACTTGAATTTATTATTTCCAAAGCCTGTTTATGTATTTTTAACATCTTGATAATCACTAGATGTGATGATTGGTAGGTTTCATTGGGATTTATGTACCTCAGCTTAACTTTTCTCCACCAATGGTGCCTGGACATATCAATGTATTCCTTTAACTCAAAGTCATTGTAATCTTATTTCTAACTTCCTTAGTTCACCATTATGTAAAGGACGGCATATCAGACCACCTAGCTGTCTTTTTCACTACAACATTCCCTGTCAAAAATTCCTGCAGAGTAAAATGGTTGAAAATCAGGAAACTTCGCAAGATAAATAAAACTGAATTTATGTCTGACATTGTAAATTCTGAGCTTATCCAAGCTCCTTACAAAACAGCTAGCTTACTTTCACACCCGTACTTTCATACCCTTAGGAAAATACTTGACAAGCATGCATCTGTACATGAATGTAAAACCCCACAACATGTCAACAAAGAGACGTAAGACGTAACATGGCAGCAAAGAGACGTAAGCGCAAACTCGAAAGGGAGTGGCGAAGGGACAACTCTGCCATAAACCGCAGTAGGTATAGAGCCGCTGTGAACCATTTCAACCGTCTCGTGGAATGTGCAAAAACCAAATACTACAGTGATATGGTTAGGGAAAATGAGGATAACCCCAAGGCCTTGTGGAATTCCATAAAGAAAGTCCTCCATAGATCACCAAAAATGGTACTTCCAGATGATACCACCATGAACAGTCTAGTCAACACTTTTGGCAGGTATTTTGCAGACAAAATTGCTAAATTAAGATCTGGATTACTGTCTACTGATGCTGATCTCCCTGTCTCAGGTTCCTACAAAAACAAGTTTGTTTCTTTCCGGACCATGTCAGAGGAAGAAGTCCTTAAAATCATAAAGTCCACACCAAATAAATCATGTGACTTGGATCCCATCCCAACATCATTGGTCCTTGATTGCATCAGTGTGCTCTTGACTCCTATTACAAATATTGTGAACTACTCTCTACAGGAGGGCAGTTTCCCATCCTGTTTTAAGACTGCACATGTTACACCCTTGTTGAAAAAAGCTGGTCTTGACAAGAATATTCTCAAGAATTATCGACCAGTGTCCAACCTCAGCTACATCTCCAAACTCATAGAGAAAGCTTTGGCTAGGCAGATAAATGAGCATATTGCTCACAAGGGTATATCCAACGAAAACCAGTCCGCATATAGAGTTTTTCACTCTACTGAAACGGCATTGCTCAAAATACAAAATGACATTGCCACATCAATGGACAAGGGTGCACCTGTTGGATAAGTCTGGACTTATCTGCAGCTTTCGATACAATAGACCACTCAATCCTATTCAACTGCCTTCAGCACTGGTATGGCATTGATGGGGTAGTGCTTAAGTGGGTCCGGTCATACCTCAACTCACGCAAGCAGCGGATCAAAATAGATGGACATCTTTCAGATGCTTTTCAACTCCCTTACGGGGTTCCCCAGGGCTCAGTTCTAGGGCCCCTCCTTTTTACCCTATACACAACCCCTCTCAGTTCAGTCATATCTAAATTCAATGTCACCCACCACTTATATGCAGATGACACACAAATTTACTTGGAACTCGACTCTAGGAACTTCGATTCCAGTATCACTGAATTAACAAATTGCCTCGAGGCGGTCCAGGCTTGGTTGGGAAATAATAAGCTTAAATTAAATCCTGACAAGACAGAATTCATAGTGATTGGTGATGATCAAATTAGAAGTTCCCTGAAGTCATCATTCCCAGTGAGTTTGCTTGGCAACACCATGGTAGCAGCTGAATCGGTAAAAAACCTTGGTGTCATCCTGGATGCTGAAAATTCAATGCAAAGACACGTGGCTAATCTATGTCGCATAAGTTACTACCATCTCCGGGAACTACGAAGGGTCAGCAGGTACTTAAATCATGAAACAGCTGTAAAGGTGGCAAATGCCTTGGTGAGCAGTCGTCTGGATTACTGTAACTCACTGCTTTACAACACAAAAAAGGCATATACTAGCAGACTACAGAGAGTTCAAAATGCCTTATGTCGGACGGTGTGCAAGCTAAATAAATACTGTCATGTTACACCCTTCCTGCACAAACTACACTGGCTCCCCATTCATTACCGTATATTGTTCAAATATAATCTCCTCACTTATAAAGCAATACATTTCAGCCAACCTCCATATCTCTCTGCTCTAATTAGGCGGAGTGATCTCACACGCGGCAATCGCCCATCAATTTCCTCATCTAAACCAAATAAACGCTCAGGGCTATGCAGTTTCATAGCAGGGGCTCCCACAGAGTGGAACAAGCTTCCTCAAGCCATTAGAACCGTAGAAAGCATTTCTGGTTTCAGAAAACAGTTGAAAACATACCTTTTTAGATTGGCTTATCCTCCACCATAGCCTATCTCCTCTATCGGACGCTAATATGGAAACGGACCTCTTCTGGAACTGGACTATCCCTTTTTGCACATCAGTGCCTTAGAGGATGTTTACATCAATTTCGGCACTATATAAGTGTTTCTTACTTACTTACAAGGGTTTGTATAGCTCTCATTGACCTGCCTCAACCGAGTGAGAATAATAAAGACACTGAGACTATGTTACCCTTTTGTAACCTCACTGCTCCTGTTCCTTATGACACTCTTCTTGCTTACACTTGTAATAAAAACTAGCTTATGAAATTGGATATTTTCTTCTGATAAAATAAGGAAGATCAGCTGTATGTTTCCTCCTTTTGTCTTCAATGTTGGTGACTTCTCTCAATATGAGTGAAGAAAATGTATTGTGTTTCCGAGGTCTTAGTCATCAGTTACAATATACGGGTATACAAAAGCCCACAGTCCCCCACCCCAAGTCAGTGAAGCACACAAAGTGCAGAACATTGTTTTATTTAAACATGAGTTTGAGGTTGACCCCAGTCAAAGGTCAAGGTCAAAACCCAACTCCCGGTGGATAGTTTAACTGAAAGTAATTTTCCACATACCCCACTGAGGGAGGGGGAAATGAAAGTTGACATAGTGATGGTATATGCTAATGGTGTGTATAAACACACAATATGAAGATATACATTTTATCCTGAAGCCCTCAAAGCCTAACTTGAAAATGTGCAGGTACAGGTACACAAACGTCAATAAGTTGTGGTGATATAGATTCTGACCAGCAAGGTTTTGTCACCAAGTTGAAACAATCAGACATATGCCTAAAGTCAAAGTTATTATGCTAACGAACATCAATTACTGATGGGTACGTAGCAGAACTGACATGATTTTGCCTCTGAGTGTAGCAATGGTCTTCAGTTAGTTAAGTGAAAAAAGGGGCTGGACTATTGTAAAATAACCTTCACGATTGAATATTATGAACACAATATATAACATTTTAGATAAACATGTGATATGTTCAACTCATTTTAATGGAAGGAATTTGACAATGAGTCCTTAAATACTGACGGATGAGGGATCATTCCTGTATCCTATCTAAATATATAATTTGTGTGGTTGTTCCTAGTTAGTCCATACCTCATATTTTAAAAAGTCCTAACAATGTAAATATCATGATTGTTACCCTCACTTTGATTGGCTTACAGGGTTTGTACTACTAATTTACAGTCAGTCACCGAAAATAAGAACATCCGAAAATAAGAACGTGGCCCCCCCAAATGGCCTTACTAATTTTTACCAAAAATAAGAACATGGGGCAAAATGGGCCTGCTAATTTTTACCAAAAATAAGAACGTCAAAATGCCCCCCTCCACATGTCTAAACAATCACATTAAACTGCATTAATTTTTTTGTTATTTTCAGAATCATTTCAAAAAAGTGTAAAGAATAACATTTAATCAAAATTAGTTTACAAACTTTTCAGGAAAAGTATCAAATAATGTTTGAAATGTACTCAGAAAAAAAAGAAGAAAAGTTTCATTGATATTTTTCAATTATTCAAAACAAGCCTGAAAATACTTGTGATATTTGTGAGCAGTTTGTACCAGGTAATGCTGAAAGAGGAGTGAATCATAATGTGTGCGACATCTTTGTCAAGGGAAACAATAGTAGCCTTAAAGTACATACAGAGATTAAGCATAAAGACAAAGCCAAGAGTGGCATTTAATCTAAAGACAAAGCCAATAGTGACACTAATTCTAAACACAAACAAATGCCAACAACTCTTTGTGATTTATTGGAGTCTGATGGGAGGGGTGGAGTTTGAGGGATTTAGACAGGATAAAGTTAATCAGCTTAGAGGCCCTGTTAAAGTCTGAGGTGTGTGAGGAGTCAGTTGATGAGGAATATGAAGAAATGAAACATTAGGATGTTAACATGCAGTGGCTAAGAAAACAATTCAAACATGTTCTACTGGCATTGTACTTGTAAAAGTGTTACATTAAAGTTACGTTTTAGAGTTTAAATAAAGGTGTTGAGTACCTGCTTGTGCTTTGTTTGTAAAATTTTACAAAAAATAAGAACGGCTAGTGGGGGGGAACTCAAAAGTGATGTATGGAAAATAAGAACATGCCCCTAGGGGGGCCAAAATGCCTGTATGGAAAATAAGAACGTGCCGCTAGGGGGGGGCCTCAAATTCTTCGCACATTCCACCTTCTTATTTTCGGTGATTGACTGTAGCTGACTGTGATTACAACTGGACTGTTGACAATTATTTATCATAAACTTTTCTGACAGGTTTTTATTTTTATTGTAAGTGATTCTTTTAGTTCACTCAAACATGTCATTGAAGACGGAGGAGCAATTAACTTGGTCAAAAATAGTTGAGGACTGGCTACACTGCAGCCAGCCAAGTTCCTTGCATTATCAAACTTATAACACAATCTTATCTGACCTTGATCAGAGTGATTTTTGCAAAATTCATACAGTTACTTGACCCATTCCCCAGACCGATTGCTCTAATCTAGTCCAAATGAAAGGTCATCTAATTTGATTATATGTCCAACAGATATATTACTGGCAAGTTAGATTTTAGGCAACAAGAAACACAGTCAAGCTTGCTCTAAAGAGCAACTGGCTGTGAAGAGCAACCAATTTTAAAATCTCCCATGACTGAAACATAAACTGAATCTGTGACAAGTACCAACCTGCTACCTGCCACCAGCAAGCACTGATTCCTTCCTTTTTTGTGCATAAAAGACTTTGTTTGAGAGGCTACATAAGTTATGTATAAAAGGGCTTTCTAATTGGCATTAAGAGTTTTCCTAAGATGTGGCATGTGTTTTTAAGGTTAATACCGGGTTATGTCACTCACTGGCAAGTGGATTAAAACTCCAATTATAAGGCCTAACCTTTACGCTAAGATCTTTAAAGAATAACACTAGCTTACAACCTTTTTGTGTTTTTTTTTGCATTTTTTATTGGTCACATTGTGCTTCATACAGGATACAAAATAACACAATAATAAATTTCAATTTTGAGTACATTACCATAATAACATTTCATAACTTAAATGTTTTCAAATGAAAATGTTCTTATAACCAGAAGAAACCCACTATGAAACCCACTGCGTATATATTGTTTTCATAAGGTTATGTACTTGTTTGTCAACTCCACCTTTAAAATTATGACAAGAAGTACTATGATATATCTTAAATTTTGACTTTACCAAGTTCAGGTATTCAACAGAGATTATTTTCTTGTTTTCATTCCTAGTTTTATTTATGTACCATTTACCAAGAAGGATAATTAAGTTCTATATACGAGTTTGTGCTGAGCATTTTGTTTCATTTAAATCAATACCAAATAAGATTTCACAAATTGTGTAATGTTTATCATTTCTTGTATTTAGGATTTTATATATCCATGGTGTTAATTTTGTCCAAAATATCTTTGTATCAGTACAAAAAAATGAATTATGTTCTATTGTGTCTTGAAAATGACAATAAATACATTGAGGATTGTTTTTTATCTTCCACAAATGCAAGTTATAGTTGCAATTTAAGATTCTATTGATTATCTTATACTGAAATGACTGTAGATAAGTTTCATAATCTGAATGGTGTATCATTTGAAAATTTAATTCCACAGAGCTATTTCTAGAAAAGGAAATTGTTCAACCCATTTATCAACTGCTGTTGGTTCTTGTATCATATCATTAACTACCATCCAATATACTCTTTTATTGTTTACTTTTGTTAGTTCGGAAGTAGTATTTATGACTTTAATCTTTGGTTCTTTTGTAATTTCTATCTTTGTATTCTTTCTTATGTGTTTAAATGTATTTGGTATTATACTCAATAGCTTTCTGTGGTTAAATATATCTAAATTTATGCCAAGTTTATCATTTAGAGTATTCATAGTTAAAAATTTGCGAATATCCTCTAAGATATCTTGAATAACTGAATCGTACATGTGTTCACTCTATATTTTGAGAGCTTTAGGCTGAATGGGTTTATTATCTAAACATATATATCTATTGTCAAATATGAATTCTTTTGATATTTCTTCAATGGTTGTTAGAGGAATAGCATTAATATTCTGCCAACTGTCAAATAGCTCTTTATGGAACGGTGTAAGACAGCTATTTCCCTGTGATTCAGGTAATTAGTGTTTTATCTTATTTTTTTGTGATATTTATAAGATACCATGTTAGGTATTGCCATTTCATTTCTATGTTTTCATGACTGACTAATTTTGTCATCCATTTTACTTTTGCAGCCGTATGCACTGCAAAGATATCTGGCATTTTTAATCCCACATTATAGTAGTTTGCAATTATAGTACTTCTTTTAACCTTTACTGGTTTTCCATCCCACAAAAAATTCTTAGAATAATTTATCTATTTTTTTGTAATGTATAATGTGGGCAATAGCAAACAGACAGTAAATAAGTTACTTGTGGAAGCATTAATGTTTTTAATACTACCACTTTGCCTTTTAGGGATAGTTTCCTTGTTGACCATATATTTTTCAATGTTTCCATTGTTTCAAGCTTTTTTGTAATGTTTTTTATACTACCACTTTGCCTTTTAGGGATAGCTTTCTTGTTGACCATATATTTTTCAATGTTTCCATTGTTTCAAGCTTTTTTATAAAATTTAGATTGACTGCTTCTTTTATGTCATTTGTGAACCATATACCAAGTGTTTGAAATGCCCCAAAATTTAGTTTAATTTTGCTGATTGCCTTTGGCAATATAGTATTCTTTAGTCTGTTTATTCCAGTTGGTACAACTTCTGATTTGTCTAAATTTGTCTTTAATCCTGAATGTGTCTGAAACTCATTCAAAATGCTTACTGCATGACAAACTGAATCTAAGTTTTTAACAAATAATGTTCCGTCATCAGCTAGCTGGCATATTTTGAACACTTCTTTATTAATCTTTATACCCTCTATATTGTCACTGTTTCTTATTACAATTGCCATAATTTCTGCTACTAAATAAAGAGAAGTGATGATACAGGGCATCATTGTCTTATCCCCCTACTTAATTTAAAATAATTGGAAAAATATCCATTATTGTTCATGCAAAATAATATATAAGGAAATATTTGTATATAAGATCTTTACCCATTTCACAAAATTGGGACCAAAATAAAGGCATTTAAAGTTTCAAAGAGAAAATCCCATTCTATACTATCAAATGATTTTTGAAAGTCAATTAAAACCATACAACCAACACATTCTTTAAATTTGTATGTAACATTAAGTCTTCTATAATTCTGATGTTTTCTCCGATATATCTATTTATTATCTATTATCTATTTATATATCCCACATGATTAACAATTTTGTATATTACTTTCTGCAATCGGTTAGCCAAAGCCTTACTTAGTATTTTGTAATCGGTATTCAATATTGTTAGTGGTCTCCAATTATTGAGATATCTTAAATCCTTATTAGGTTTCAGTGTTAATATCAATATCCCTCTTCTTTGTTCATCAGATAAAAGATTGTTTTGGAAAGAGTATCTGAAGCTATCAAATATAAGTAACTTTAAATCGGTCCAAAAAATTTTAAAAAATTAGTAGTGAAGCCATCACATCCTGGTGATTTGTCATTTTCTAATTCATTAAAGCTTTCACAATTTCCTCTGTTATTAGTGGATATTCACATATTTTCTTATCCATATCACTTAGTTTTGGTATGTTAATTTTACTTATATACTCCTTACAAAATTTGTCTTCAGTGTCATGTTTTGTAGAATATAATTCACTGTAAAACGTTAACCCTCTTCAAGAATTTCATGTGTTTCAGTTATTTCTTGTTGTGAATTAATTATCTGATACATTTCTTTTTATAATTTATTTTTTTCTAAATTTAAGAAGTATTTTGTATTTTTCCCTTCTTCTACCCATGTGGCCTTATATCTAATTATCACACAATCCACTTCATTATTTTCTATTTGCTCCCATTTTGATTTTAACCTCCTATAATTGTCATATGCCTCTTCATTTGTCAAGTTATTTTCTAAAGATTCTATCTCTTTCTGCAATGTGTCTTCTTTTTGTTTATTTCTTTTTGCTGTTGATTTACAATACGTCATTGTTATAGACCTTAATTGACATTTTACAAAGTACCACTTTGTATTTTTGTTTTGTATTTCACAATAATGTAAAATTTCCTTGATTTCATTTTTAATAATAACCACATACGTTTCATCATGAAGTAAGCTTACAACCTAATAATGAATTCAGTTTATATCACCAAAGGGAATTATTACCTCAGTCATGGACATTGAAGATTCTTTAGCAAACATGGTTATGTCAACCAAAACACACCAATAGCTTACTTAAAGACTTAAAAAACTCTCCAGCAAGATGCTTTTGTTAAGATTTATTTGTATGTGTAACACAAATTATAGGTATTAGCTAGCATTGCAATACATTTGTACATATAATAATAATATATATATATATATAATAAAATATTTACCTACATATATGACTAATATGACCACCCTGAGGAATCTACCTTCAAAATACTCTATCCCATGAGCTTAACTGAATCTGCACAGAGCAATTTTTCCAAGGTGGATGCTATTCACAGGTTAAACTGTAAATATTACAATTTTGGCATAACACAGTCCATTGAGGGATAGGCGGTCCGGTTCTGCACTTTACAGATTAAAGAGAAAAAAA
Source organism: Sabellastarte sp. h YS-2021 (assembly GCA_964017235.1). Taxonomy (NCBI): domain Eukaryota; kingdom Metazoa; phylum Annelida; class Polychaeta; order Sabellida; family Sabellidae; genus Sabellastarte; species Sabellastarte sp. h YS-2021. The sequence continues at coordinate 149,051,604 of OZ024931.1, forward strand.
CCTATATATCCAAAATTGGCTACAAAAATTTCACCTTCTGCAAAACTATAGATGCAAATGCTTGACCAGATATAGGTAGCTCACTCTCTCACGTAATTATATTTTACCTCCAAATGATTTAAGACAAGAATAAAAAAACTCAAGAATTTCTATCAAGACTGAAAGAACTAGCAGAAAATCCTAGTGTAGGTAATGCAATATTAAAGATCATAGGCATCATTTCTGAAACAAAACTTTCTTTCATGAAATATGTTGCGTGATAGAAACAATCACAGTTAAAAAATATCATGACGTCTAGCTGAGAAAGCCGCCATTGTTGTTCTTCTCTCAATAAATGAGTTATGACGTAACAGGTTCATAAGGAAGCTTTGTTATTGTAAGAGTGGCAATGTAAATACTTAATGTAAACAGACAAAGTGTGAAGATTTAACTTTTGTCTGAAAAAGATAGATATAATTTAACCAATGACAGTCGCAACCAAGACTGAGGAAAGTCAGCAATTTTAAAAGAGTATAGGTGATTTACTTTCTTCAGCGTGAAGTTTTTTTTGCAAACATATTCCTACTTCTTCATCTAAATCTCATCCCTGAAAAACGTTTCCTTTTCCAATGGCCTCATCAAAGACTCAAGTAGAGAAAAAAGTGGATGTTCAGTTCACACACTTCTAATGGTCCATCAAATCCATTTTATCCATATTGTCAAAGTATGAATGTACTCAACTAGTATAATGAAAAAAAAACATGATTAAAATATCCGACAAACCAAATCATAAAACATTAAATGTGAAGACAAATTTGAAATAAATTTAACAAATTTCAATTTGCATTGGTGGATATAAATTTTGCAAATTGAGACTAAGTCCACCATTAGATGAAAATAGGTTTGACTGAGAATCAGTGACAATTAGTCTCCAAACAACGTTGAAGTAGAAGCGTGAATCAGTTTATGGGTCTAATTTTGGTGAATTTTTTAGTTTGAACCTAAATAACACAAAGACTTTTTCATATATTTTCAATGTTAATACCTCAAATAATAGGTGTGTTATCCCTTTATTACTGTGCCAAATATTAATTCCCTAATATTTATTCAAATATTAAAAATATTGCCTTTTCTGTCTCAAATTGACCAAAACCCCTGAATCAGTTTTTGAGTCATAAGGGCAACACGGTGCACAGACAGACAGAAACCTATCGTCGAGTGTTAATCATTAACTGAACAAAGGGAAAAGCACCGTCAATTTTATGTAACAAAGTATGAAATACAAAATACAGTATCAGAAGATTCCAAGTGACCCAAAACTTGGTCAGTCCAAAGACTTAAGGACTTGCGTTGTTAAAAAACTTGGTTTTTACTACACTTAGGTAACAAAGTTGTAGGCCTCAGGACAAATATCATAAAGTCCCATCAAAGCATTGTCTTTTTAGAAAAAAAAATGAATAAGTCTTGACATGCCTTTGTGTTCAAAAATGATGTTCATAAATAATTCATGTCAATCGGCAAAAGGGCAAGCCAAATATCTATTGTAGAAAGCACTCACTTACTCACAACTGACAAATTGTAAGTTTTATACAAATGTACAGGCCAGGACTTAGGTTAAGTATTCACAGTGTACAGATGGGGGCTCGGTGGTGTAGTGGATAGAGTATGCACTGGTTTCCTCCACCTGGAAACTACCTGTCGCAATATGACCCTGGCTGTTGAACGCGATGTAAAACAACAAATAAATCTAAATCACATTGTAGAGATGATAATACCCTACTAGCCAATGTCATACATACAGTATGCATTACTGGGCCAAAGAATGTATGTGCCTGTGCAAGTGACTCCAGGCTCTCCAGCGATGAGTCCTCTACACTGCATCCTACATCTTGCGTATGAAAAATAGCTCATCTATACAGGTAATACTGGCACCCATGTAATTGCTAGTGTTGATTTACATGATCAGTATGTTCTTTTAATGCAGAATAATTTTTAACGTTTTCAATTTTATTTTTAATCATATACTATTGAGAGAATTATTCATTGTTTAAGCCTGTCAGATATTTCCACATCCTGACAAATACTGTACATCTTACTATTTGTGTTTCTTTTATTTCATAGGCTTTTCAACATTATGCATACTCTGCTGAATGTTATGCTTCTAGATACATTTTGTATTACAGATTTTGTTTTATGAGAAAATCGTGAAGCCCACAACTGGTTCAATAAGGTGTCGCTTATTACTTGAATTTTCTGGCCCGTGGGGTAGGGTTTTGGTTTTTAAATATTGAGGAAAGTTGACTAGAACTGCTTTTTAGTGATCAGATAACTTCATTTTGTTAGCACACACATCAACATCTTATTTGCCAGGTACATTGCTTTTTAAAACTTTTAATGCTGCCAAAGATCATACGAAAGGAGGATATTGTTCAATAAAATAATTAATTTTTATAATATATGTTGTTTATTTATAGACAAGAAGAAATATTAAGGAAACAGTAATATCTGCATTGATTGGATGGCCATTTGAGTTGAGAATCGTGAATATGACATCCAAAGAGACATCCCGCCAGTGGTATATAATCCCCATTATAGGAGTTTATGGTAAAAATTAGACTCAAAATATGATATATCTGTATTATGTTCAATATATACTGGAGTTTGTGAACCACAAATAAGACTATTGCAACTTATACTCATTTCATTGATTGATTACCACCCACAAAATGAAACGCCACATATTACATTAATTTTTATTGTAATTGCATATATTGTAAATCATTATCAATTATTTGTTTAATTATGAGGCACAACGAGAATAAAATAGCAACTGCAGTAAAGTGTAACCATACTAGCCGCTTGTTTATATTGTGAAATTTGAGGTGTCATTCAAATATGAAATTACTGATAATCGAATTTTCGGGAGTATCCTTTAAAATAATATAAGACATGGATCAGTCTGCCTTATTGTATATGCAGTTTCACAGGCATAAATTTCTCATAATTCTCTCCCAGAGTGCAGATTAGTCCTCCCAAGGTGTTTTGAGGAATTTAGGAACATCAGCTATTACAGAAAGTTAAAAAAACTCACCAGTGCTTTTTAAATGGTCACATAAAAAGTCATGATGAATAACTTGTATCGGTACATTATGTCCATGTAATAAAAAAATAGAACAGGGTTGTATGTCCTACTTAATTGAGGTAAACTGAATAGAGTTTAATTGAATAGATAATTCCATAGGCAAAAAAAAGGAATTACAGCCTTGAACATAGCACTTAAGCAACTTCACAACTTGTACATTCTGGTTATATGCAAATATACAACTCATATATACTGGCTAACAAGAGACAAAAAGATGACAAATTGGCAACTCCCATAAGATGTTATAGGAAAAGTATTTTTACAGCACCTTTGACCATGTTCTTTGCTGCATGAAAATCCAGACAGAAATAAGGTAGATGTTTAATTGTGACGTCATTCATAGACATCTATTCAAAGCAATATTTTAACAGTCATTATTTATGTATTTGTAGCTCCGAGTAGGGACAATTTATTAAAAATGAAGTGGCTTACAAAGATTTTTACTTGTTCCTTTCATACTTGATACTTTTGTATACATATTCTTAATTTTGATTTCTTTTGTCATTAGTAACTTGGGTCTTTTATTTTATGCAATACATATTATCTTTATGGTACCACAACATTGTTTGGCTTTTCATAAAAAATGAATAAATAACACTGTTAATGCACTATACATACTGCTTATTTGTGAGTCTCAACGAAACTTTGTTTTCGTTTAAATTAAACGTAAAATTGCTATTTAGTTGTAATAACTAACCTGTCCTTCTTCTTTGGTTTTCTATTTGGCCATATAGACAGAGCGATAATACAGAGCAATAATACAGGAATACACATTCTTGGAACCATTAAATCTATTGCTTTATAAAAACATACTGACCATAAAACTGCCTAACTTCTTTTATCTTTAGCATATAGTTACATTGTATAGCACAAATATATAAAAAAAAAATTCACCAAGGATCACCCCATGTACATATTCAGTGCCTAAAAAGATCCTTCTTCAATTATCGCCCACCTGGTAACCAGATAAATGTTTTGATTCAAGCAGTTTTGCTTATCAAAACCCCTAGATTATCTGAACCATTTGTATGTCCCCAGTGATTTTGGATAATCGAGGTTCAACTGCATTTGTATCTTGTAGATTCCTAATTAAATTGATACGGATGAGGGAACATTAGAGATCTAGATTTCATGTATAAAATTTAACGTAACTGGTCTACCAAATATTAAAGATCACCTAAATCCTTAATGTACTTTGTACTAAACTGTATTACGTAGTTTCACTGGCTCAAAGGAATATTCAGAGTGGTGTTTATTTTCTGAACATTTGCAGTAATGTCTCTGAAATCTCTCATACCTATAACATTGCCATGCCACTAAATGTGTCAAAGTATTGGATAAAAATGATAAATTAACCAAACCAATTGGTCAGCTATTTTATGTCTGACTGAAACGTCTACAAAGTGAAATACAAATGTTTATATGTCACACTTGATCAAGTTGCATATGTCTTAGATGTGTTACTTAACTCTTACAGAGGTTTGAAATTAACCAACATGGTATCTTCTTTATAGAGTTGTATTCTTTATTTATGCTCAGTTATGAAATATGTGTCTGTGTTTAAGTCATTACTTCTACCTTGATATATTTTGTTAAATTATTCCAACTTAATAATTATCTATTTTATTTGTACAAAAAAGCTTTTTGTATAATAGTTTCCTTGGCTTTACAACAAAAGCCATTGCAATTTTTGTATCTGGTAGGTATATTTGCACACTTCAAGATTTCTATTCTTTGAATTTATTATAGTTAATCCATGACTAGATAAATCTAGTTTTCTAATACCATGTATAATCTTCAATAATTCTTTTAGTAATATACAAGAAATAAATGCAAATAGGCTAAATTGTCAAGCCTTAATAAGACACTCACTCATGTCAATATATCGGTCTATAAATAACCATGTTATTCGTTAAGAACTAGTATAACTTTTTGTTTACTTAAACCATAAAACAAGTATTACTTCCTACTTATCTGTAAATAACTGATAGAATCCAGCAAACTTCCTATGGTTACTATATTATTTACTGTAAATTAAAAAATAAAAATACAAAATAAAAAGTTTACCTTTTATATATATATATATTAAGACGTCATTGGAACATCTACCTAAGATACTATCATTATCTTAAACTGAGCTGTTGTCTTTGGTTCTTATTTTAAGTTTACACTAATCCTTGGATCCGAATACTGCATATGTTCAGTTCACGTGTTTCATGTGTCCTTAGAATACTAATCAACAAGTATGCATGGCCTACATTTACCCACAATACAAGATTATTTGTTACCTTAAATTGTTTTCTATAGAAATACATAAAAATACAGAGATTTCATGAAAATAAATAAACCACTAACATTGGTATTAAATTAACTTGGTTATATTGTTACAGTTTTCTTTGTACGTGGCTGAGCATTTGTGAGAGCATATTGAATTAATATTATGTTCAAGTTTGAGAATGGTATAATTTTATATAATGGTTATGCAGAGTACTTTGTATGTTTACACAAATTTGCTACCAGTGGCTTAGCAATATATATTTGTTTACAATTTGGTGTATCATAGCTCACACGAGGAATTATCAAGGTTTTGAAACACTACTATCAGTGCACACAGGAACAACTGTGCTTGGAGAAGTAATCACAAACATTCTTTGTAACTTTCAAAGGATAAAAACTAGGTGATCCATACACAAGGTTGGTAAAACTGATTTAAATATATTGATCTACAACTAGTCATTGTGTTCATCAAGAACTATTCATTTCCTTAAACCAGATAATGAGCATTACTTTCTTTTATGTCAGTAAACAAACTTATAGCATCCAGCCAACTTCTTTAGGTTACTATATTTTTAGTCTAAGTTAAAGATAAAAATGAAAATTTATATTCTTTTTGATATATATCAAGAGATAATTGGAAAATCTACTACACATACAATCATGATCTTAAACTGAGTGGTTGACTTTGGTTCTTATTTTAAGTTTACACTAGTGCTTAGATCCCAATATTGCATTTCTTCAGCTCACGTGTTTCATGTTTTCATGTCTCTGTAATAACAATCCACTAGCATGCATGACCTACAATTACCCACAATACAAAACTTATTTGCTACCTTAAAATGTTTTCTGTAGAAATACACCAGAAAACAGAGATTTCATGGAAATAAATAAGTCCCTGATATTGATATTGAATTTACTTGTTTATACTGTTATAGTTTTCTTTGTACATGGCTGTGTATTTATGTCAGCTTGTTGAATTAACATAATGTTTAAGTTTGAGAATGGTATAATGTTTATAATTGTTAGCCAGAAAACTTTATATCTGTACACAAGGTTGTTACCAGTGTCTTAACTACATATGTTTATTTACAATTTAGTGTGTCATAGCTCGCAGAAAGGAATAAACATTGCAAGATTCTGAAACACTATTAGTGCATACAGGAACAAATGCCTCAAGTGTTTGGAAAAGTAATCACAAACATTGTTTTATATCTTAGAATACATTATAAAGGATAAACATAAGATGATTAGTATATGCGGTACGTAAAGACTACTGTAACTCTCTACTCTATGGGGTAAGCAAGTCCAACATAGCCAAGCTACAGAGAGTCCAGAATGCTCTTTGCCGCATCATCTTCAGACTTGACAAAATGAGTCATGTTACACCCTTTTTGAAAAACTCCACTGGCTCCCAATTCAACATCGCATCCTCTTTAAGTATAATCTTTTGGTATTCAAGGCTATTAATCTCTCACAGCCTCCATATCTTTCAGCTTTAATAAGATCTAGCAGTCTCACTCGCGGCAACAGGCTATCTATCTCCTCTACCCGCCCTAAGAAGCACATAGGCAGGCGTGGTTTTGCGGTGGCCGCACCAGTTGAATGGAACAAGCTGCCACAGACTGTCAGATCTCAGCAAACAATCGATGGTTTCAGAAGCCAGCTAAAGACCTACTTGTTTAGGCTGGCATACCCACCACCTTAGTTATACCCTGGCGGGCGCTTTTCAGATGTCGACCCATGCCTGTCCCTGGACTCTCCCTTCTTGGACTCGAGCGCGGATTTTTATCAATTTTGCGCTATATAAATCCTACTATTATTATTATTATTATTAAAGCTGATTTCAAATACCTTATTTGTAAATATATATTTCTTGTAAAGGCAATATAAATGAAGTATAAATGGTAATCATATTTTCTTTGATATTAGAATGTTTTGTTTTCGTTAAAGTAAGAGAATATTAACCTAAATAAAATAAGCAGTACAGAATTTGGTATAATGGGTATAGAATAAAAAAATAAGAAATAACAACAATATAATGATAATAATGTATGTAATGGCCTATGTTTATTTTTTACTTCACTGTAACCTTGGCTTCCTTTGCTCCATTTCACCTGTAACATCTGCTATGAAATCTGTGAAATTCCCCAGTGCCTCAAATGTCTTCACTTCTACTGCAACACGTGTGTTCAAAAGTTAAAACTAGGAACCAAGATTCAATGTCTGGATTGTGAGAGACTTGCCTCATGACAGAAGTTAAACAGGACTTTCACATTGAGAAGCTGACTGATGTGTACATTGATAAGATAAAATCCTTGAAAGGCACAGAAATGTCAACTAGAATTGATGCCACTCACTCCACACTGGAACCTGCTAGAGAGCCGTCATCTCAAGGCGTGGTAGGTAGAAACTTTTCACTTGACGCCATGGATAAATCCACAATGTCAATAAAAATACCGCAAATCATACTGTTTGCTACAACAGTAACTTCGAGCTAAATTGCAGCATTCTTATGGACAAGCATAGGCACTATGTTAAAACATAATAATGTGACAATTTTTGGTTTAATATATTTAAACAATAAAAGTAAGTATAATAGTACAAGTAGTGTTGTGTATTGTACATCTGTGTGGAATATTTAAAACATTCATGAACTAGAAATATACTCCGACAAAGCAGCCACCTCCTCAAGGCCTAGTAATTGACTATGGCTTAAAATAATATAATAAACAAATCATTTTAAAATGCCTCGGTCCAAATGGTGCTCTGGATTATCACCAAATTTAATCATCTACACATGGGTGCTGTTGGTGATCTTTTCAGAAAATTTCATGGAAATCCATCCACAGGTATTCACTCGAAGTGAGAGCCTTGAGCAGACTTTGCAAAATTTTTGTGCAGTGGATAAAATGATCTCATTTCGTCTAGAGGTGCTATGGCAGACTACTTCAGAAACAATCTCTACAGATTCCAGGATATTGACCAAATCATGTCCACATTTGAATTAGTTCTTCCATATAACAGTTCTGCTGTTCCCTGCGGTTCATGCCATGCCTTTGGGTTATGCTGTAAATAAATAAAAGCAAACAGACTGAGTAATCTACTTTGCAAAAAATTTACAAGCTAACAAGCAAACATACAAACAGACAATCACATGCCATCATTTACATAAACCTTCATGTCAGAGGTTAAATATGGACACTCATTGACACATAAGACCATAATTTATATATTTGAGGGAAATATTGAGTAGAGGTTTTAAACGTACATGTAGCCATTCCTTTGATGGGACTACAATTGTGCAGCGGTAACACACTCACCTCCCACCTTTGAGATCAGGTTTGAATCCTGGCCTGACCTTATGTGGGAAAGCTGGTAGTTTCTTGCCATTGATCGGCAGTTCACAGTACAGAAACCTAACCAACAGTACATACTTGTTTCCTCTGCCCTTCTAACGATAACGCGTGATATAAAACACTAAATAAAATATGGTACTATGTAAAATACAGATATTCATCAATTTTTGTAAATATGTAATATAAATTATTAGAAAGTTACTTTATAGGGGTTCTGCTAATGTTTGTTTCATTAAAATCCATACTAATGAAAATGGTTATCATTACAAAGTGGTGATAGTTCCTGACCATTTTTATTACTTGATCCATGAATAAATAGTAGAGATATCAACAGTTGCATTGCCTCAGGTTCCAGACACAATTGAAAAGCAGGGATGGGGTACAATATATATTTTATTTACATTTGATTATATAAACATGTAATACACTAATGTTTATTTACAATTTGGACAAAGAGTAACACATATGGAAATGAATTTATGAAATTATTATAAACTCTTTATTACAATTTAACATATGAATTAGGATTTATAAGGCCACCTTAAAGTCACAAACCCAGGTTTGGAACTTGCCCAAAAGGTGAGCATAAGGCCACCTTAAAGCAAGTAAATACTTTTAATAATAATGGGGTGAAACTAAGGTCACCCCAATGGTTACAAGACTTAAACCTGTGACCCTAAGGTCACCATAAGTTTGGATGAGTTTGAGGTGGCCTTAAATTTAGTTTGATGAATTTAGAGTTAGGAGTATTTGTAAAATCTTTATGAAGGTTAATTTTTTGACATGTTTAGGTTGGTCCAATTCAAGATACAACTGATAAGCCAGAATATGTGAAAATGCGAAAAATCCCCAAGAGGGATTATACTACACAAGGGAAAAAGAAATAACAGGGGAAATGGTTATAAGAATTTTGAAAGAGGGAAGGACTGGACCAGATAAGAGTTATTGATATTGGATGAGGGGCCAGAAGTTAAAATACTAAAAATTTTGTGTTAAGACGAGAAACAGGATAACTATGAAAACAAGTGATACTACAGTAGTTTTAGAGAAAACTTGTACTTCATAAGATAGACTCACATAGTTACATAATGGCTATATACTGAACTAAATGTTGGTAATGAATTTACAGGTAATACAATCCATTAGATAACAGCCATGTGAAAGTTTTGGTACATATATAAACATAAAATGTAAATTAAATATATTAATAATGACTAGGTACCATATGTTTAAGAAAACTCTGTTAAAGTAACCAATCAATTGCAACTTCTCGTAGAACAGCTCAATTACTGAAGTAAGATTAAGCTACATTTCGAACAATGAAATACTTTAGGCATGGTTACTATTTCCCACTATGATAATAATGATAATCATACAAGTTGACGGGAGAATACAAACGATACTAAGCAATACTACTGGGGGCACAAGTTACATAATAGAATTCAATAATGACAAGTGAAAACCCCCGACAACTCACCCACATACAAAATTTTAAAACATAAACAGAATACCTCCGTGATATGTACACTATAAGACAGCAATATGTAAACAAACTAAAATACTAAATGAAAATATACTACACAAGGGAAAAAGAAATAACAGGGGAAATGGTTATAAGAATTTTGAAAGAGGGAAGGACTGGACCAGATAAGAGTTATTGATATTGGATGAGGGGCCAGAAGTTAAAATACTAAAAATTTTGTGTTAAGACGAGAAACAAGATAACTATGAAAACAAGTGATACTACAGTAGTTTTAGAGAAAACTTGTACTTTATAAGATAGACTCACATAGTTACATAATGGCTATATACTGAACTAAATGTTGGTAATGAATTTACAGGTAATACAATCCATTAGATAACAGCCATGTGAAAGTTTTGGTACATATATAAACATAAAATGTAAATTAAATATATTAATAATGACTAGGTACCATATGTTTAAGAAAACTCTGTTAAAGTAACCAATCAATTGCAACTTCTCGTAGAACAGCTCAATTACTGAAGTACTCCTTAAAGTACAGACAATAAGTTATAACTGTACATGAACTAGATAAGATGTAAGGCGACATATAAGTTAGAGCACTGATATTATTGACATGACTAGATAAGATACAAAGTGACTACACTATTTTGCACTAGTCACTAAAATGAAGTTAGAAGACACAATATAATTAAAATATGAGACTAAGATGAACAATACTGACATTTGTTAAGTTTATGCAAACAACACAAGTGGTTAACCATGCAAGTGACCTTGGACCAGGTCATAAAGTAAGTCATGTACTGACATAAGAAACAATAACACACTATTCAACTTTAGGTTGACACATAAAGTGACATACTGTTGATGATACAAAGGTGTAAGATAATACTTGAATTACACCCAAACTTAAAGTAAACATAATCTATAGATGAATTGCCCTGGACTCAAAACACCATTTAACTTTAACCAAGTACACACCATAAACTTGGTAAAAACAAAGTAAAATTTTTTAAAATGACAACGTAACTTTAACTATGCCAACTCTTGGCTGACCTTGACACTTAAGCGTCAACATTAGCAACTTTTCTATAGCACTAGATCTGACACTTAACAGCAGAATATAACCAAGAACAGACGATAGATTTGACTGTAGAAGAGGGAAGTCGAGCTCAATAAACAAAATTATTTACCAAAGAAAAGAAAATACTTAGTACCATGCTTACATGATCAGACCTGGTATAAATTAACCAATTTGACAACTTTTTTACCAAGATACAGTAATTTGATTCATTGCACACTTATACAAAACAATAATTTATGGTTGCAAGCAACGTCCACTAAAGAATAATTTTTTCTGTGAGGACAGATGTTGATGCCTGAGGTGTCCGCCCGGAACTTGGCCGAGAGGCTGCAGGAGAAGCAGAGGAAGCAGGACCGAGGAGCCTAAGGCAATGCCTAGGCAGGGGCTGCTAGAGAGCCCAGCGAGCTGAGGATGTTATGTTGATGCAGTGACGCTGGAGACGACTTGATGAAGATGCTGACATGGTTGATGTTTGACCATGGAGACATCCAGTGTTTGGGTAACATGGCCCACAGTCAAAATGCCCAGCCCAAGAGCTCCACCTAGAGCCCCACTCACCGAAACCCAGCACCCTATGTTACATTAGAACCCAAGTGCAGCACAGGATCAGGAGTGGGGTCATGGAAGCCATACCAGAGCGACTGCTGCTAGTTACCTGAAAATAGAAAACAATTAGTGTGTGTATATGGTGTAAGGGTGGGGAGAGGGACATAAAATTTTTTACTGATACATAGTACTGTAAAAATGGCGTCCTGTCTGTTCGACTTCCCTCTCAAAAGTGAAGAATTACTGATTGAAGCGGGAAAATTTTTTATTAAAAGGTTAAAGGTCATCCAATGACAGAATAGTGGGACAAACAAGAAGTACCTTTATTAAGGAACTGGAGCAATGAAATGTGTGGTACTTCTTGTACCCCACCCCCACATTGCCTCAGGTTCCAGACACAATTGAAAAGCAGGGATGGGGTACAATATATATTTTATTTACATTTGATTATATAAACATGTAATACACTAATGTTTATTTACAATTTGGACAAAGAGTAACACATATGGAAATGAATTTATGAAATTATTATAAACTCTTTATTACAATTTAACATATGAATTAGGATTTATAAGGCCACCTTAAAGTCACAAACCCAGGTTTGGAACTTGCCCAAAAGGTGAGCATAAGGCCACCTTAAAGCAAGTAAATACTTTTAATAATAATGGGGTGAAACTAAGGTCACCCCAATGGTTACAAGACTTAAACCTGTGACCCTAAGGTCACCATAAGTTTGGATGAGTTTGAGGTGGCCTTAAATTTAGTTTGATGAATTTAGAGTTAGGAGTATTTGTAAAATCTTTATGAAGGTTAATTTTTTGACATGTTTAGGTTGGTCCAATTCAAGATACAACTGATAAGCCAGAATATGTGAAAATGCGAAAAATCCCCAAGCCCCAACTAGTGAGTAGTAGGGATGTAAAGTTGTTTCTTGAAGGTGGAAGCAACCTGGCCTGAGGCTTGATGGTCAAGGGTAATATATTTCCAGACGCATTCCGACGTCCAGGTGCCATGACTCTGGATATGTTGCAAATCCACATTGGAGTTAAAGGCGTAGGTGGCACCTGAACGACGGAAGGCATGGAAGGTAAGGTGGGAGTTTGATAAATTAAGTTTCTGAAGTATGATGCGAAAATTACGCCTAACCTGTGTATCTGTCAATGGGACCCAGCCCTTGGAGGATTTGAATTGAAATAGGGGATGATTGTTGGACCCTGGGGTGATAGCCATCAATTTTTTTGTAGCTTTGACTGGACAAATGGGATTGGAGCCTAGTTGAGGAATTTTTAGAATTTTTACAACGTTTCTGGTTTGAATGGTTTTGGACCATTTTATGAAAAAATAAAATGAAAAATAAGCTAGGGTATAAACTGCTTTGAAGACTTGCCCCATGTACATTGAATCACATGTTCTTACAATCAACTGTAGGGTATCAATATCAATGATCTTTTTTAGTTGGACTTTAAAGGGCTGGTGAAGAATCATGGCTTTGTGAAAATATTTGATTCTTTGATCTTCAAAAATATGGGTAGATATGCCAAAGAGTGCCAGCTTGGCTTTAATAGCTGACATGTGGTTAGCCATGGTAGAAGGTGAAAAGTGATTGGTTTCTAAGAACTGTATATATGCTATGAGAATTAAGGGAGAGAGGTTGAAGATACTTAACTTCATGAAGACTGTAAATGCTAGAAACAGCCTGAACATGCTAGTATAGTTTCTATCTGTTGAAGGTCTGAAGGCCATATGGGTCTTCTGGAGGCCGAGGTGCAGTAATTTGGCTATTGTTGGATGGAGGCCTAGAGAATAGATATTACATTAGATAGACCAATCTATAGCAATATGACTTTCATTGACTTGAACCCATGTATGTACAGGTAAGAGATGATTTAATGTTGCATTTGCCATAGGCCTACTGCTCCATCTGGAGAGAAGATCCGCAATAACATTAACTTTTCCTGGAATATGAGTGACTTTAAGGTTAATATTCATGGTGGCTACTTGGAATTGGATGTTTCGTGCAATGGCAGCCAAAGTTAAGTCCCTAGTTTTACCTGAATTTAGGACCTGAACCACTGCTAAGTTATCACAAGCTATGGCCACTTTAGCATTGTTCCACGCTTCACCCCATACTCTTAGGGCTGCTAGGATGTTCAACATTTCAAGATGAACTATTAGCATGTCCATATAGCCCAATGGGATCTGAAGAGCATAAACTTGGGAACCCCAACATGCACCCATACCCTGGAGACTTGCATCTAGTTCAATTGAATGGTCAATAGGTTTCTGGTCAAAAAAGGTAACCCCATTGTACTTGGGAATAAATTTTTGGAACCAGTTAATGTCCCTTTGAGCTTCCCTGGTCACAGGGACCATTTTCTTATCTTCTATGGATCTCAAAACATCCAAGAGTCTGTTAAGATAAAAACGGGAGGCCTTAACGCATTTACTTATGTAGAGGAGACTGCCCAACAATGACTGTAACTGACGCTTTGAGCAGTATTTTTGTTGGTCCATTTGGAACACATAGCAATAATTTCCTCAAGCTTTGCTGGGGGTATTGACATAGTGAAGGTTTCAGTATTTACTACGATACCGAGGCAGTTTAAGACAGTAGTAGGGGGTTCCAATTTTTTCTTGGAAATTTGGAAACCAAGATCATGCAAGAGGCAACAAAGAGCGTCAAACGAGGCGTCAATTTTACTGGGCAAATCAATTCCAAGAATATCATCAATATAGTTGATGACGTCAAAATTGCGTTGACGCATAATATGACGCACAGCGTCGCTTAAGCGTTGAAATAAAGCACTGCCATTCCTATATCCGAACGGCAGGCACGTATCAACGTAATAACGGTCGTGACGTAATCCCAAAAGGTCATATTCATGTGGATCTAACTTAACATGGCGAAAGGCACGACTTATGTCGACCTTGTAAAGCTTACAACCCTTGCCTAGTGCCTTAATTTGATCAGTAATGGTATCTACTGTAGGTAACTTAAGGACAAAGGGTGTTCCTAAGTATTGATCCTTTGGTATACCTGCATTAACTGATTGGCCATGAGGAAAGCTCATGTCAATGATGACCCTGCAATGGGGGGCATTGGGCTTTTCCCTGGTCATCATGGGTGAAATATGTAATTCTTTGATAGGCTTAGTATCATAGGGGCCCAAAATAGCCCCATGCTGGATCTCTTCAGTCAGATATGCTTTGACATCTTCAGGATAATCTATTGCTGATGAATGGTTAACTTCATTACTACTTAGATTACTTTCTCTGTCATAATCAAGAGGAAAACCAAACCTTATCAAGAGTGGCAATTGTCTATCCCAGTAACCTTGAAGATACTGATCCCAAACATCTGGATTCAGTTGAGATTTGAGACTAATTTGAGTTTGCAAGAAATTATATTTATCTGACTCAAGTATCTTAGTATGTAAAGTTATGGGATCAGCGTCACTTTGAACTGGGTTGAGGAATTCTGGCACAAGTTGGCTGCCCAGGGGGATAAATCCAAACTTGAACTTACTTTGGGATTCCCAACTTTGAAGGGTTGGACAGTGAGGTAGTACATGTTTGTAAGTTAAAGCCTTGTCCTTAATTCTGAGAGGGAGATCATATTTAGAACAAGCAATGGCTTTACATTCTTCTGTTACTACCCTTTGATGATCATTACTTGGTATGCTCACTTTTCTGCTTCCTTGATTGTGACAGACGTTGGTAGCGCCCTGGCTGTGCAAGGTTACAGTGTTAGCATGATCAGGGAGAGGTTGAGAAGTTTGGGTAGAAACGACGGTGTCGACGGACAATACGTCATATCTATTTTTACAGACAATCTGTGAATTTTGTTTTTTCTGACTCACCTTAATGTGTGCACTGCTACGTTCAGCTCTGTCACATGTTTGTTTTATGTGAGTACTTTTGTCTCTAGGTACTTTATGAGTACTTTTGGCTTTGTTTATCATGGTTTTTGTTTTATTTTTAAAAACCTGAGGGCTACCTTTGTGGTGGCTGGTATGGTAAGGGACCATATGAGACGTGTTTGCCTTTCTTTAAGACTTGGGCATAAGAGAGATTGCTAAATCTATAATAGTCAGCCCTCCAGTTATTACTAGCCTTGCCAAACTTGGTTGAATTATATATTATTCTACCACTGACTCTAGGTTCAGACACTTGAGGACTCAGTTTGTTACTTGAGGCCTTAACCGTAGTAGCATTTTTGTGCACTGCAGAGTTGCAGTGCCTCATTCGTTTTTTGAATCTTGACGTTTGTTTCTACAATCTTTCAGTGCATGTGTGAATCTCTTGCCTAGACTATAGCAATGAGAGCACCAGTGTTTGTACAGTTGACCATTTGTATTATGCTCTGCTTTATGGTTACATTTGCCCGACTGAAAGTACTTGCATATGACACCATGAGATTCATGTTTTGCTTTTGCAGTTTGACCTGAACTTGAATTACTAGTGACTACCTTTTGGGCATGTGCCCTTCTAAGGCAGTCCAATTTGTCAGACTTCAACCAGTCTACCTTACCTTCCTCCATTCTACAGAGGATTAGAGCATGTGCCCCTTTAGCTGAAGCCCAACCAAAGTCTTGAGCGTCCTCCATAAGGTCGGACATATACTCAAGCATTGCATTCTTGACCTTTGTACTTTTTTCTTCCCTAATAATTGCACAAAAGCCTGCCATCCATTGAAAGGTTGACAAACTGTCGCACGCTACCCTTGCTTTAGAAGTACCAGCCAATACATAGTTCTGTGGCCAAGGGATTTGTTGCTTGACTGTGATACTATCATTATTAACCCTTTGTGATTTGAACTTACCTTGTTCATTAATCTTGGTTAACTCCTGCAGTCTGAGGTCAACAGCCTCCTGTATGTGCCTAGCTGATTTGAGATATTTGACGGTGGGTATGATGGCATCGTCTCCAGCATCACTGTCCTCATCACCATCTTGAGAGGGTGTAGTGCTCATATTCAGGGGGCTGCTTGAAGTCACAGCTGACTGTACCTGAAGCTGTTCCTCGGTCCTGTCAATCCTCTGCTCGATTGCAGACAACCTACAACTCACAGCATTAAGCGCATTAAGAATCTGTGAACTTTCATCTTTGGATTGCTCAGAAACAGTAGCTGAAGTACTTGAAGTACTCTGTTCCATGAACTGACATTTACTGCCAACGGACCGTTTGTGCTGACCATTACATTTCGAACAATGAAATACTTTAGGCATGGTTACTATTTCCCACTATGATAATAATGATAATCATACAAGTTGACGGGAGAATACAAACGATACTAAGCAATACTACTGGGGGCACAAGTTACATAATAGAATTCAATAATGACAAGTGAAAACCCCCGACAACTCACCCACATACAAAATTTTAAAACATAAACAGAATACCTCCGTGATATGTACACTATAAGACAGCAATATGTAAACAAACTAAAATACTAAATGAAAATACTAATACTACGTTACTGACAGCACAAGTGACGAGTATTACATAATAGAATTCAATAATGACAAGTGAAAACCCCGACAACTGACCTACATACCAAATTTAAAACATAAACAGACTACCTCCGTGATATGTACACTACAGGACGCCAATATATAAAACAAACTAAAATACTAAATGAAAAATACTAATACCACGTTACTGAAAGCACAAAAGACAACATAAAATTTTTTACTGATACATAGTACTGTAAAAATGGCGTCCTGTCTGTTCGACTTCCCTCTCAAAAGTGAAGAATTACTGATTGAAGCGGGAAAATTTTTTATTAAAAGGTTAAAGGTCATCCAATGACAGAATAGTGGGACAAACAAGAAGTACCTTTATTAAGGAACTGGAGCAATGAAATGTGTGGTACTTCTTGTACCCCACCCCCAAAAATGTCATAATTGTTTCATATGTCCTGATACTACTTTTGAAAAGTAATGTTACAAATAGAAACTGAACTGCTGATTTTTCCCAAATATTTAAATAACTATGTAACTGCCAAATATTTGACATATACCAGTGGGAAGGTAAAGAGCTCTCGTTTGTTTCTGTTGCGTTGAAATATATGAAAATATTATGCAAATATTTTATTAATTACGTAACATAGATTTATTTATTTACCTATTTATTTATTTATTTGGGGTTTTATGTCGCTTTCAACAATGTACAGGTCATATTACGACGGGTAGTTGGAAGGGCAGAGGAAACAAGTACATACAGTTTGTCAGGGTTCTGTACTGTAAACTGCTCACCAACGGCAAGCAACTACAAACTTTCCCACTTCAGGTCGTGCTGGGAACCAAACCCCAGCCTCAGAGGTGGGAGGCGAGAGTGTTACTACTCTGCCACTGTGGCCCCTTTATGCAACACAGAATGCAGTTACCTAACTTCATTAGAACTGATATTTTCACAGAGCTTCTACTTGTTATCATTGAGTACTCACGTAAATATGGCGGAAGGGTCAAACATCATAAAAATATATAAAACATGAATATAGGTATATTTTATAATGACATCTAGTTATTTGACTTAGTAAATTTGTATAAATGAGCATTTTTTAAATTTTATATTAAGCATCGGATTTTGAACTGCTACAAATATACAAAAAAATTTTATTTTTTTAATTTCAGGTTCAGCAGAAACACAAGAAAATCCATCAGAGTTACAAAGAAGTGAAGTGTATAGATATAAATTATGTTCCATCTAAACTGTGTGTATACAATGATGAACTGTGGGTAGGTGGTTGGGACAAGGGTGTGTTTGTGTATAATTTAAACTTACAACAAACCAATCACATTGAACACCATAAGTTTCAAGCTGTCACCAGTGTTCTAAACACACACACAGGTGTGATTGTGTGTGACTGTAATACAGGTGTACATCATCTCAATCACCAAGGTGACTTCACAAACCTCATCTGTTCTGGTCGTTTTAGTGATGCTTGTTTAGTTAGTAATAACAAAATCTATGCTTTAGAAGGCGAACAAGATGAAATCTATACTTTTGTCAGAAATCAGAACAGCTGGGTGAGAGACACACAGTTTAAGTTGGTCAATTATAGCAACGGTGGTTATGTTGACAAGCTGTGTACAACCAGTACACATTTGTATGTGAGCTCTTGTAAAACCAACTGTGTACTTGTTTACACTCTGAGTGGAGAGTATTTATACAAGACAGGAGGGCACGGTGGTGAAGTAGGTAAGTTTGACCGTTGCCAGATCTGTGATGTGGACAGTGAAGGTAAGTTACTGGTGTGTGACTGTGATAACCACAGATTACAGGTGTTTGACACTCAGAACAGAGAATGGACTGAACTCAGTGGACTGGAGGCTGTAAAGAGATCTGTATGTGCTGGGGTGAGAGACAAACATCTCTGGGTTGGCACACAATTGATTTATAAATTACTTAAATTTGAAGCTATATAGTAATGGTAATAGTTATATTATTATATTAGATTAATATTGTTATTATAATAGTCATAATATTTTATTAACTGTGTAAATAAAAGTACTCAACAAGAGGCAAATGTGAAAATATATAAAAAAACTTCAAATTTGAAGGAAAATGGGAAAGAAGAATTGTTGTTACTGATTTGTGCGTGTGGAACACTTCCACACACCAGCCTATTGCAAGTAACTCACAAACCTCTCCTGACATGAGGAGAGCAATGGCATTTGATCCCGTGTCCTTAGGGTTTATAGATTAGTGCTCATAAAACACTCAGCTGTATCCATGACTCCATTATGACCACTTCAAGTATGAACTCTCCGCTCACCCGTATCCATCACTCCATAGTTACCACTTCAACTAAGTATGAATTCTACCCTCAGTTGTATCCAACATTCCACTGTGACCATTTCAAGTAAGTATGACCTCTCCACTCACCTGTATCCAACACTCCACTGTGACCACTTCATGTAAGCATGAATTATACCCTCAGTTGTATCCATCACTCAACTGTGACCCCTTCAAGTAAGTATGAGCTTTTCACTCACCTGTATCCACCACTACACCGTCACGTAAGTATGGCCTCTCCACTCACCTGTATCCATCTCTCCACTGTGGCCCCTTCAAGTAAGTATGGGCTCTCCACTCATCTACAGTGTATTGGTTGTACACAGTTTTCAGGACGTTTTTTTCTGTCTTCCTTTCACTGTAATTTCTATTCTGCACCATGACTTCAAAAACTGTGTGTCTGGAAGTTTTTTTAACAAAATAAATTCTAAATTAGGTTGATTTTGGATAATCATATTTTACTCGTGTATTGCATATAGCTCTGAACTAAAACAGCCAGAACAAACAATATCCTTTTATTTTTCTGTCATGTTCTTTTTCAAAACTTTACTTTTTTCACTGAATGTGTGACCTTTGGTTTTTCATCAGACTTATAGTCGGTTTCAGATTATTTTGGAATGTATACGATATGCTACATGCCAGTGTCTCGAAGTCAGTGTAAAAATACACTCTACTCACACCAGACAGGTCGTGTTGATTCCTAGCCCTTACTAAAGTGTGAAAGATAGCCATCGCTTGCAGGTACCCTATGGTTTTACTTGTGTTTGCAGCATTCAGTAGTAATTACATCGCAACACACCATATTATATATATTATATTACATGTACCATATTTACAAATTTTTGTTCAGTTCAAATAAACTTTTAAAGCAAAATACAGTTAATTTTATATTACAACTGTAAAATTTTAGTAGATTTCAATGTCTTAAACATTGGCCGGTTGAGATGTTGTGCCCTGGATTGTGTGATGGTTTGTTTTAAGTCTAAATTAACTTTAATGTTATGTGGTTACGCTTTTGTAATTTTGTGAAAAAGTCTGTTTAATATAATAGTTTTGCGTATACCTTATACCTGACAGAGGATTTGAATTGTGTCTTGATGTCATTGTGCATACACAATTTGGTTGGTTCATTTTCCTGAATTACTGCTTTTCACCTGTACTGTAACATGTTATTCTGTTCCGTACAGTAAGTTACAGACATTTAAATAACTGTGTCCTTTTATTTGTTAAAATAACTATAGTTGTAACTTCATAGATTTTCATGCATCAAATGTACTTTTACATTGGGAAATAGTTTTTGTGCTGACTGCTTTTATACTTTAACTATTATTATGTTAAAAGTTTAAATGTAAGTCATTCATCTATTCATCTTATTCAGAAATATCTGACTTACAGTGACTTGTCGCTCGGTTGTTAGTACATAGAATTCTAGTGATCAAGAATTTAATAAACTGATCATTAGTTGGTTCTGAAAAGATTGTAGTAAGAAAGAATTGTTCATTTGTTGTTCATGATTGGCAGTAAAGTTCAACAGCAAAACCTGAAAACGTGAAACCAAATTATCACGATTGTAGATGACAAAATAAAAATAGCACATAGTATGAGTATTATATTGCTTATCTTTATGAGTGATATATTTTTTCATATATGTCTATTGAGGATGTCTAAGGTTCTGTATGAATTATAACTAAAACAAGTTAATAATTATAGAAAGAATGGAAAAACTGTGATATATGTGAAAACACCAGTGAATAAAAATGTTGCGACCCTACCATTTTTGTATGTACTTTCAAGCAACAAAAATGAGCAGAATCTCTGAAAAATGTACATAACAACTCCATCTGTAAATCTCGGTATTTTGGTCAAATGCCTTGTGTGTGGGGTGGATTATCTGAACATTTACAAATAGGCTGGAAACCTGTTTGGGGGCAATACCCTGATCATTGTCTGAACTATGCTGCCACTGTCAGAAATTTCTGGCTCCATATTTTCTATAACAGCAAAGCTTGTCCTTTGTCTTGCACTAATTAAAATAATTGTTCTTGCAAAACACAGAAACTCCAAAACAGAAATAATTATTCAGAAGATATTTTCTTTCCAGACATGAAGGTAAAACTGTATCCAAAAGGAGAGTAATGTAACTAACAAAGTAGTTAACATGAAGAAATAACCCACTATTATTCATACAAACGCTAGATACTGAGATAACACAAAAACATACCTACACTGAGCAATAGCATTCGTTGTACTAAGTGATATGCAGTCCTGCATTTCAGGTAATTCTGGAGTCATGTGTGTGGTGTGATAAAGTGTATTAAATTCACGAAATCCACAAATTGTGATATTGTTGATTGTAATGTCATTGCAATTATGCGATCTCGTTAGGTCAAAATCATATCTATTTCTGTTAAACAATGTGATCTATTGAATGGTGACTGCTTCATTAAACTATTTATAACCTCTATCTATAGATACATTCTCTTCAATATTCAATTATAGCTTATATTGTTTATAATAGTATGATTATTTTGTATTCAACAAAGAAGTACAAATGCCTATTCAGAATCAATAAACTGAAAATGATTGAATATTTCTTGCCCGTAATTTCCTTTCATGTGTCCTTGGTGTTATACTAAACCAAGAGCTATACTTTAAGCCTAGGCCACACCTTTTCTGTATCGGGGTCAAGAGTTACAAATGACTGCACTTGTCTGCTTTCAACTGTGGTTCAGTCCACCTTATGTTTGTGTAGTCAGGCCCTCTACAATGATTCAAGTTGAGCTGGCTGGGCTCTCAAGGGAATGGGGTGTCAACATAGATTAAAACTTGACTAAGCTAGACTAAAATATTTATTAATAACCAACCATCAACAATGACATCAAACCACTGTATCAAAGTTCATCAGATGGCTTCTTCAGCTAAATTTGAAGCTCTTTGTCCACAGTGATGCCACATGCCTATTTATATACACTCTCTATAAGTGAGAAAGCAGATGATTGAGTAGTAAAAAACATGTTCATTTTTTTCTAGGTATTGAATAGTTTTTTCAAATATTTCCTGCTCTTGTAACAGATTGTGCAAAATATCTGCTCTTTCTCATTTTTTATGAATATCTTGTACTGTCAGCAATGCAGTTTCTCAATATACCATTTGTGGTTTTAAGCGTGAGCTCTAGTGAGGCTTGCGCTTCTATGGATCCTTTTTTTTTCCTTTTTCATTTTTTTTGTCTCCAAACTTTCATGAATTGTAGGTAGCACAATGAGGAGATGTCTCATCACTGAAGTTAAGCGGCAATGGGCTATATTAGCACTGGGATGGGTGACTGCCTCAGTACACTACTTGTGTCTCTGATGGTTTTGCTGCTCGCGCTAGTAGACCGAAACCCCTTTCTGCCTTGTTCCATTTTAGAGTTTAACATCTGAAACTCTTTACAGAGAAAATTGGTAAGTGTCACAGCTGTGTGATAGTGTTGCAATATGGAAATATCACTCCAAGTATTGGACCTCACAAGATTGAGTTTGGGACTCAGTTCTTCAAAAATGAGAAGCTTTCATTGACTTGGTTTTCATTGCTGTGCACCTGATTTACTCCACCCCTCTATCTGATCAACATTATATTTCAAACACAGTAAATATTACACAGTAAAATTATATCTTCCTGTTATTCTAATTATGTATGCCTTCGGGGATTCATCCTTCATAAGTTTCATGCAGCAGTTAACACTAATTAACACTAGAAACATTTAAAATGGTTTAAACGTTTTAAAAACGATTTAGAACCTATTTAAACCATATCTTAAGTTTTACTAAATGTTTCCAAATAAAGATTTACACTGTAATGTTTAAAAAACTATTGTGAGGGTATAAAAAATATGGCCTCAAGTTTACTTTGTTGAAATGTGAACCTGCCAATTTTAGGCATCCCGATTTATAGTAGCCGTGAAGTGGTATAGTAATCTTAAGTGAATAGTTCCAGGAAATACTATCAATGATAGACAGAAAAGAAGGGGTTATTGTACTTAATAATTAGCAGAGGGGAGATCATTCTTCAGATTGAGCCCCATCCCGGTAAACTGTAACTTAAACACAGTTTAGAAGAGATAACCAAGCAAAGGGTAGTAGGCCAACCTGTGTCCAAATGTAAGTAAAAACTCGGCAATGCCGAAAATTATATTTATTAAACAATTTAAATGTTAATATTGTTAAAATACTACAACTACATAACCAGGTGTAATGGACCAGTATGACTAAAACTGACACTAAGCTACTGTTAAAATACTTAAACTATATAATAAACTATAACATGATCGTGTAGTTATAAGACACTCTATGATACAAATACATACTATATTAGAACACAGTGACTTACAGGAGTGCCTTTTAACACTGAAAGTTTCAATTAATTTTGATACCCACATTGTTAGGTTTTATCTAAAGAATTCGTTAATTATTTTGTTTTGGTTTTTGCAGCTGTTGGTGTGTATTTATCTTGCTATGTCACAATGTAAGAAATAAAAATTACAATAATATGTTTCAACTTGAATTGTCTCCATTCTGCTTAAACATCAACTTCATACTGATGAAGGCAATTTCCTTAAAAGTCATATAAATCTTTGTAATCTATCTATACCATATTTGTGATCCTTTATGCAGGTATTCCACTAGAGCCGACCCTGTAACCGACCCTACGACCCTAGGGTCGGTTGCAAAAGTTGTAGGGTCGAGGAAAAAAGCGTGCAAAATGCTGAGTAGGTTATGAAATCCACTACGGACGGTATAGTTACAGACAAGATGCAATGACCTTCCCAACAAGACGTAGGGTCAGGGACGTTTATTGCACTGCCAGTCATAGAAGTATTATGACAAGCCCTAAACCCCTAACAGACAAGCCATATCAGGTCCCAACAAGCCATACTGATAAACAGACAGGACTGGAGAAACATACAGAATCCCATGACCGGTCTAGCAGTTGGTATTGTCATTACAGTTTTTGATGAATTTCTGGGAAAGAAGCAGAGAGAAATATGCTTCTAACAATCTTTCACCTGACAATGAAAACCTTCTGTGTGTTGCTGTCTTTTATACTCCAATTTGGAGCTGCTGGGAAAGACCCTATTCTCGTGAAGGTAATAAACTGGCTGTAGTTCTGGTCACGTGATGGGATGCAAATATTTACTAGTGACCTAGTTTAAGATTTGTTGATTAGTGAACACTTGATCTCCTTTTTTTCCAAAAAACTGTTAATGGGTTTTTACAGTGAGAAGGAATATGTTATGATTGAATCCAAATAGTTTGCTAACTTTTATTTAAATTCCTCCGGTGAAATAAGCTGAAAATTTTATTATTATGTCACCAAATAAAACACTTGTTCAGGATTCTCAGTTATTTACAGCATACATGTAGACCTTTTCTATCTCCTTAACTTTGAAATTATGATCAATGGCATTGTTTCTTTGTCATTCTTAACATAATTTTTGATCATATTTTACCTCACATCATGCTGGAAATGAACTGCAAATGAGCATTACTTAAGTTACAAAAGACAAGCCAGCTTCATATTACGACAGGCCTGCAAGTGATAACAGCAAGCCTTGTAACAAGGGTTACAGACAAGCCTTGAAGTGTATCCGACAGGCCCTTAAGTTAACCGACAGGCCTGTTGCTCTGGTGGATGAATTTAGGGTCAGATACAAGGGTCAGTAATGTTCGTAGAAATATCAAACATATTTGATGTTTCACTGACTATCTCCGACAGGCCGGGAACTCACAACCGACCCTAACTGACCATGTAAACATTGGTCCCGACTCCCAAAAATGCATACTTACCGGCCTGTCGGTTCTAGTGGAACACCTGCATTAATGAATTTAAAGAAAATCCGCTGCCCATATTTAATGCATACTTTCCATAAATGGTTGCTCATTTATAACACTAATTAACCATGATAAGGGGCCCAGTAAACAAAACAATGCCAATTTATGTTGCTTCCTATCTCGAGTAAATACAGCCTTGATTGGATGATATATTACGGTAAAACATATCAGTGATGAATAACTGCAGTCATATAAAGTCATGACGAAGAAATATGTTATACTGCAAACATTATGATAGAAACAATGCTTCTGGGGGATCATTCACATGGAAGTGTATAGATAGCACATCTAAACTTCACTTAGTGTGGAAAGGAATTACTCACAAAGATTCACAATTTTGATACATATGTTTCCTTGCATATCATTGACTTTCAATAGTGTTAAAATATAAATAACTTAACACTTGTGAAACATGGATTCAAACTCATCAGGTGAGTGATTATTTTTCCTAAACTAAATCTATATCAATGAAAAAATACATCATATGTGAAAATGAAAGTTTAAATTTAGTTTTATTGCCTAACATCTCAGCTGGCAACAATTGTTATTCTCAAACACAAGACAATGCATTCCAGAAGAACACTCGGGTAGACCTTTGACAATTCACCAATTTGAGATGTGCAAACTCTTACAATTACGTGACTTCATCATATAATCTGGGTAATTATTTTTTAATATAAGCATAACAAGTCAAAAGTAGTGTGAGATACCCTACCTGTCTAGTAAAATATTTACTAAAAAGAAAAATAAGCGACCCATTCCACATTTATTCATTTGACTTTAAAGTGTCTTCCCAATTTTCAGAGGAAACAATGTCATGTGACAAATACACAAGTTAAATGTCAATTGAAAAGTATAAACATTGATTGCCCAGGATGCAAAGTATTCTGCAGATACCAAATTGAGATCAAAATTGATCCATCTTTTACCGTTTGGAGATACTGAGATTTTCATTACAATTTTAAATTATAAAGCTAAAATGAATTTTAAAACATGTAAAAAAATATGAAGAAGTAACAAAAGAGGTTGTGAGTGAAAGGCATATAACAAGTAAAAATAATGTTATTATGTAAACATATAATTGCAAACAAATCTATTTAAAAGATGATGGAAGAAAGGCTGAAAGTATTGAAATTATCACAAAACTGTATTAAAATATTGCAAATAGTTGACAAAAAATTGCTGTTATACAACCAGTGGTTTCAGTTATAAATATTGACAATTGGGTGTTATATATTGATAGAAGCCTTCACATAACAGCATTAGAAGATATTCTTAGGAAAATATTACATCGTAATTTCTCACAAATGTAATGCAATAAGAAAAAACTACAGCGTTATTAATAACATAGTGAAACTTGTTACTTAGTAATTTATGCATTCATTAGGCTAATTTCATTAGGTTATGAAACTGCAGAAAAGTAATACCTTAATATCTTTGGCTAGGTTATGTGCCTCCCACTGATATTAACTGAGATGTCGAATGAAGAAAAATCGATAAAATGGTTGTATTTAAATCTATGACGTCATTGTAACCAGATAAATATTTGTATCTGATAATTCCTTGAAACAGCAAATAATATTATCTGCAGTATGGGTGTCATCTGAGTGCTGATAATAACTGTAAACATATCCCATAAAATTGAAGCTTCCTATCTTTTATCTGTTCTCTTGACAGGAATGATATTTATCACCAGTTTGTTGATTTATTTAAATAAAGTTTTAATATTTTAAACAAGACATTTAATTTTAGATTCACGCTTCAAAAAGAAAACGACATTACATTGCTGCAGTAACTACTACAACTGAAATATGGTTTCCCAGTTTTGTACAACATAAACTTTTCAAGAGCAACTGTGTCTTTTAGCACTAGATTATGCTAGTTTGCTTTAGCATTGAAAAATATGTCTACAATGTTTCCATCGTCTGTTTTAGTATTCAATGATTTGTAGAATACAGAAAAACTAAAAAAAAACATATCAATATAGTTTTCACAACTACTTTGTACACAAATAATATATTTCAGTATTTTACATTACACATAAGTACTGACAAGCTGTCCTTCCTAAAGTTTTGGCTGTTACCTTGAATCTTAAAATCAAAATTCAAATTCTAATTGTACTTTTATGGAACTTAATCTTAGAGTGCTTAATATCTGTGTTCGACACAGACTAAGGCTCATGATACAGAAAAGCACAGATTGACAATCTTAAGCATTTTGCATGTTAAATCAGACAGAAGAACAACGCCAGACCAACACAAGCCATACCCATTGTTGAAGGGTAAGGGGTCTGTGAAAATGAATTTCAAGCTTTTCATCCTGAGGGAAAAAATTTACTTATTCTTCAACTCAGAACGCCTTTTACAGAGGTGATTGTATGGGCTTAGGATCTCTGAAACTGTTACAGTTTAGTATTTTTCTTTTCTTGAAAAGTGTAACTATCCAAAGGAATCTTGTCATGCATATTTTCCCAAATAAAATTTACTTTGTTATATTTCTGAGGCTTCAGTTCCCTGGGATCTTACAAGACAAATATAATGCACTTTGATGTTCTTCTAAAGCTTCAATTCTTCAAGGTTTTGCTTATGAAAACACTCTGCAGCTTTTTTCTGTGAGTTTGGAAATGATAACAGTATAGTTGGTGCAATATATGCAACATACATTTCTGTGCTACATTTAGATTGTACACAGGTAAAAGGTTATTTTCGATTAAAAACGTGCATAAAGTCAATATAGCATGACTTGGTCTTTTACCTTATACTCTCCTGTTCTTGTACATGTATTCTTCAATATGAAGTATGAACCAAAAATGAAATTTAAACCATTATTTAAATTTGTTTTTTACAGTGGTAGGCAACTGAGATAAATCTGAGACTAAATTGAAAAAAGCCAACATATGTGGAAAAAACCTTGAGCTTGAATTATGTAGAAATAAAAACACATGCTATCTATGTCTTTTTTGATGTCAGGAATCAGAGTGAATTTTCAATACTACCAATATAAACTGCACAATTCTTCCAAATGAAAAAAATACTTATGGATTCAGTTACCTTGTACCGTTTACACTATTAAAATAATTTTTTTTTTTTGCTTTTAAACATTATTCCAAAATATTTGAAACTAAAGGTTTCAGTTCATGTTCTTAAAAAGTGCTAATTAATTTAGTCTTTCAAACTCTGTAAATTGTAAGCCAGTTTGAAACAGGAATGAGTCCAAATGCAGTCACATTTTAAGAAAAATAGGCCTATATAATCATCTTGTAGTGGTTGAATCAAGCTAATGATAATTGTCCAGCTTGAATATTTCATAGATATCATTATAGCCCAACTGTATATGCACTATACCAGTAAACACAATTCTGGAGCTTTAAGTTACAGATTAATTTGTCTAATAGCATATAAAGTTGGCAGTGCATTTGGATCTGTCTTTTAGGTTTCACTACCTTGTCTAAAAATATGACATACTTTCAGTTTTCCCTTTCTGAAGGGACAATTTTGAATTTTATGCTGAGCACCATTTTGGTGAAGTTTGTCAAATTTATTATTAATATCTTAAGAATTATTAAATATAATTTGTTTCTCAAATGTAAAACATTTTAGTACTGTCAATTTTCTTCTTTATTATAATGTATGTATGATATATAGGTAAATTTTTCAATGATTTATTTAGTTCTGTTTGGGTTAAAATTACAGAAGGTAAGAATAAATTAAGATAATTATTGAGATCTAAAGATAATTAATGAGCAATTTATGGAGATAAAGAGACAAATATCGAGCTTGTACCTTTTAGCAGCCATTTGTATTTTTTTAGAAGAAAGAAAGAGTAAATTAAAGTTATTTGTCTCAAAGAGATGGGTATGAAGGAAACCTATCTATCTTGTCAGCCACACAATGTTCGGACACCCAAACCAATTGACAAAAGAAAGACATAGAAAATAAAAAATGTTATGCTTTGTATAAATGATCATGTTTTCTGTCTCTTCCATTGAAATTAGTATTTCATAGTGCTATCCATGCAGGCAAGTTATCCATTCAAGTCATTTTTTAATTTTGGTGTTTTGTGATTTTTTCATACAGATAGTGAAAGACTGTGTCAAGCAGCCTTCACTGTCAAAGGTATAATACTCTTCCTACTGGCTATCAGCATCATTATTATTGGATGGGTATTGTGCAAGACAAGAAGGTCTCTGAAAGGTACACTAAAATGGTTATTTACAAGTTTGAATTTTTTTTGTCTTTGTAGTGTAAAATGTGGATGATTTATTTTCAAAATCTATATAAGTTCATAGAAAGGTATTTTTGCAGTGATTTTGTTCCTTCTTATTTTGTGCTATCACTTCTGAAAACATAGCATTATTTTGGCCCAAGCTTTGTCATGTCATATAATTGAGTGCATCATTGTTCCTACTAATTTGGTATATGAATTTACCATAATGATATCAAACAGTACTGATGGACGTGTTTCTAATGGACAGAAATGATAAAAATTACAATTGTTTACCTAGTAGAAAAATGAAAAATTCAAACAACAGAATTTACAAAATACCACTTTAGATGCTAATATACGTGTCGTCTTTGACTTGTTCAAAATACATTTTGTAATTTACACTGAATGCATTGTATGCTACTAAACCCTTGAAACAATTCAATGTTTTGGTTAAATCTTTGTAATTGTGTTTTAAATGAGCCTGTAAGTATACTGTTGATATATTTCCTTGATTCGATTCTCCAAACATTTCCAGTATTAGGTTTTTGTTGCACACTAAGTTATTGAAAGCTCATGTGACACAATTTTGAATTATATCTTATCTTTATAATGTAAAAAAATATAAATTTTTGTGCATCAAACACTTAAAATATTAAAATAAAAAATTTCATCCTTTATTATTGTGTATGTATGCATAATGGATTGTTCAGTGTGTTACAGTTACAGTATTTTTTAGTATTTTTGAGGTTAAGTTACAGATGTTGATAATTAACTAATTAATTAATGAACATTTTTAAACTGAGCAGCATTTGGAAGAGGGAAAAAAATGAAGGAAAATGGTATTAAGGGTTTCTCAAACTTTTTGACAGATATATTACAATATTGTGTTGGCAGAACATTTTACAAATAAAAGGAGATATCAACATAAAATAAATTATTATGTGATTCATTTTACAAATGTTTCCTTTTAGGACTTTTTCACCACAGAAGATGCTTGGGAATGATGTCTATGCAAAGGATTTAAATTGCTTTTGTTATGATGCCAGCTGAAGCATTGGCTGAATGACACTTTAATCTTGTCATTTTTGTATTTTGTATTTTTATAATTTTTTTCATGCAGATATTAAAAGAGTGACACACCTTGTCATCGCTGTGATTTGTGTAGACCTGGTATTGGTGACTATCAGCATCATTATCATTGGATTGGTCTGGTACAAGACAAGGAAGTCTCTGCAAGGTACAAAAAAATTTTTATCTACAAGTTTGAATTCATTAACCTTTTACCTTTTGAAAGTAAAATTTGAACAACTTGCTTGCAATCAATGTCATTTTATTGCAAAATGCAAGATGGGAGAGACAGATCTTTGGCTAATGTAAAATATAAAATGCGGCTCTACTAAGGAATTTTAGAGTTTTTAGATCCTTCTTATCTTGCACTCTACCTTCTGAGACAATGAACAATACTCTGATCCAAGCTACCTCATTTTATACAGTGCATTGGTGCAATACATATGTACTATCATGATAAAAAAAACATTTTTGATCAATTGATAAGCATTTTATAAGTAAAAACAGATGAAATGTTTTATATCCTGTTTTCTAAAAGTTCAAATCAATAGTCTTTTTCCTGACACTCAATATGTAATATTTACATACATGTATTATAGTATTTAGGGGGTATAAAGTGTTAATCCAAAAAGGAGTAGCCCATTAATAGTATTAATTAATATTAATTACAGTTAAGGATCCACACTTAAAAACAAATTAAAACAAGAACTCAGTAGAATAGTACCTTATAAACAGCTTTAGTTATAAACTGAACCAGGTAAAATTCACACACATTATTCTGGATAGACATAAATACTATAGTCAGCTGACTGGCAATATTTTTGCAAATCCAGACCATCTTTTAGAAGGTCTGAAACAAGCTGAGTCACCACCTTGTTGAAAAATATAACCCAGACAAACTTGAGAACCTGTTCCAATAAGACTGTTGAACAGGATGTAAAAGCCCAAGTTTGACCATTACAAAACATGGCCAGTTAAAATTTAAACCTTTTCTCCACAAAAATCTTGCGCCATGTATATTATTATCCCACAAACTAGCCATCAATGAACCTGGCACTAATATAAAATACTGCAATCCACGATATGGTTATTGACTTCCGTAAAATGTCAATACTAGCTGCTATGCAAGAAAAAAGAACACCCTAATATCATGCAGATACCTTAGTTTAAGTACAGTTCAAACAAAGATAACAGCGATTGTTTTAATTGGTCAAAGCTGAGACAAAGCTTTGACATATTTCTGGAAAAGGAAAAATTTAACTCTATTAGTAAAACAAAAAGCAATAATTCCTTGTAAGGATACTTTTGGTTAAGGAATCAAATTACAAAATTTGATACAGAAAGAAAGCTAAACATAATCATGATAAACATATTGCAGTTTTTAACTTCAAATCAATGAAGCTGATTTTTCCCTTGTGGGAAAATATGGAACATGGACTCTAGCCACTATTAACAAATGAGAAATTTGAAATGTACATTGTATATGTTCTATAAAATATTATATTCTTTGTAAAAAAAATCTCAATTTCTTTATATAAATTTAATAATAAATTGCACAAATGTAGTAAATGTGGAGCTTTGCAAAGTGCATCTTTGTTTCTGTAGTTGCATTTTTCATATAAAAACATGATATATACTCAAAAGGAATGAACTTTATATCATTTTTTGTTAAATTTTCTATTTGTCTTCTGTAGTTTATTGTACATTTGTTAAGTGTACTGTTTGGTTTATTTTGTCTATGTTTTATAATACTCTCGGTGCTGCTACTATATATGTCATATATGTCAGAGATATGCATTAAGTTTTTACAAAATATGATGCTGTTTATAAAGCTATTGTAAGTTCCCCATGGGAGATTTATCACTCTTTCCCTCCAGTAACCTCTTTTGTTTTGTTGTTGAAAAAGACAGAGTAAACTAAAGGGACAAAAATATTCTAATTAATTTGTCTTAGACCGTATCAAAGGGCTGTTGCATCTGTGTCTATATTTTAATATATTTTCTATATTGCCTCAAGATATGATACCTTTCCCTTCTTGAGAATATCATCACTTTTTATTTATTTATTTATTTATTTATTTATTTATTTATTTATTCATTCATTCGTACATCAGATAGTACACAGGTTACAATTTTGAGCTAAACACAGTTGAACATATACACAAGGTTTATACAGTGCTAACAAATTCTATGATATCATACAAATCATTCTTAAATGGTATTTAATTTGTTTCTATCAGAGATATAAAATCTGCTAATATACCGTATCTGACAAGTACATCTTCATTATACATTTCTGACATTGTTTTTATCACTGACTGGTTAAATGCACCATAGTTTATTTTATACTTGTCTATTCTATATCTGTAGACTAATAAATTTAGAGTATTACATACAGACGATTGACTTCCTTGTAATGCTATGTCACAGCATAACTTTATTAATTGATTTTCAGTCTTATGAACCATCTTATGAAAAAAATTTAAAAAAGGGCTATGTAACTGAACATCGACAGGGAGATCATTGCATATAAGTGGCAAATAGATAGATCTACATTTGTAGGGTAGTTGTAGAAGATATTGAATACTTTTTCTCTCGCCAAGAGGGTGTCATAGGTCTTACATTGGGCAGAACTCTAGCTAAATGTATCACATTATATTGCTATATTTTCATGAACTTTTAAATAAAATGTATTACTTAAAATTACAAAAGCAAAACATCAGCATTGTCATTTTTCCTTTATTTTGTGTATGTAGTCATGATTCAAAATAGGACTATCACACATTTGGTTGAGTTACTGTTACAGAAGGTAAAAATAGATTAATGTAATTATTGAGCATTACATGCAGATCAAAATGAACATTAAGAAACAAAGGGGTTTCAACTGATGTGCATATTAGCAAACAATAAATACACTTGAACATTACCTGGGAAAGAGATAAGGCAAAATCAAAGGGGTACTGAGGAATTCTTATATAGATAATGGCCAAGTGGCGCTCCATTATGTAAACTTAATGGCCTGATACCCTGAAAGGGCCGAAGGGTCATTAAGTTTACACAATGGAAGCGCTACGAGGCAATTATCTATTATAAAACCCTGTAACTTAAAACCAATTTATTAATTCAACACCTTGTGCCAAATGATCAACCTAAACAATCTTTGC
This sequence comes from Sabellastarte sp. h YS-2021, assembly GCA_964017235.1. NCBI lineage: Eukaryota > Metazoa > Annelida > Polychaeta > Sabellida > Sabellidae > Sabellastarte > Sabellastarte sp. h YS-2021. Next base: position 149,085,578 of record OZ024931.1, read on the forward strand.
AATGTTTTATTTGGTGTGCATACCATCTGTAGCTTTCACTAAATTAGTTCTATGGTTGTTTTTTTTATCTCAATACACAATCAACATAGTTTCACCATGTGTATCACTGGTTTTCCTTTATGGAAAAATATAATTTTGGATAAAGCTTGAAAAGTTTTGAGATAATCTGACTGCCACAAAATTTAACCATGGATAATGATAATAAAATATGGATCTGTGACAGAAAGCACTTTCCAGAAAAAATTAGACTGCTTATCTATCAATGCTGTGGATAATTTGTTGTGGTGAGTGTTTTGTGTTACTTTATTAATCTATGCTTATTTCAAGACAGTAAGCTGTTATGTTTGTGTTTCAGGCATTGAAAGTACTAGAAACTGGAGAATTGCTTACTTGTTTCATTTTGTGTCTGAGTTTTGGGGTTTCTTAAGATTTTTATTTTGTGTGCTTTTTTGTCTCTTAATTTTTAATCATGGAAATATGCCTCCTGGAAAGATTGTCTCCTAGAAAAAAGCCTCATAGAAAGAATGGCTACTCGACATTTTGTATTTCAGTAATACCTCCTATGAAAATTAATCCACAACATTAACAACAAAATTCATTTCAACCACAAACAGTGTATCATGTTAGAAGCGTATAACAAGCTGTAATAAGATAAATTAAAATCTCTATTTTGAACTTAAAAACACTGAAAATTTAAATCAAATTTAAACCCACCAGTAATGCATTTCAGAACTGCATTTTTGCACTAGGTTTTTTTTCTCATTTTACTTGAGTAAAGTTTGAGCCACTAAAAACACTCCTTTTAATATGGTATGATGGGTTAGATTTTCACAGTGATTTTCTTTGAAAGTTAGCAGCTCCTTTGATTAAGTTCACATATTGTAAAGAAATGCAAAGTATTAAAAAAATATCCAACTTTACAAATTAAATTGCTTTTTTGTATTTGTCAGGAGGTATTTTTTCAATGTAGCATTTTTCTATGAGGTATTTTTCTATGAATGCTGAATATCAATCAGAATTGAAAAGACTTTGTAAATGTACCCACTGAACTCATTAACATGAAAGAATTTGTGAAAAACATTTCAATATTGAATGCATTGTGCTGCGGATTACTGGCACATACTAAGTACCCTTTTGTTCTTGGCAGACTGGCCATTGAACTGAGCCACAATCCACTTTTAGAAAATAATGTAGCGTTAACTCTCCATTATGCAAAAATAATGGAGAGTTGAGACAATGGAAGGTTCGTCCGTCTGGGTTTATAAACATATAATATATTGATGTCAGAAAGTCTTGTCAAAAGAAAGAGCAATTAATATAAAATAAATTATATGATTAAATGTACAAATGCAAGAGATTCAAGCTATTTTGTGGTAATGTCAGCTGTAATGGTACAGCAAACGACATTTATTGTTGGTTTTTTAATTTTGTGTGTGTGTTATACTATTTTATATAGATACTGAAAGACTGTGTCAAATTGTCATCGCTGTCTTGGGTAGTGTCCTGTCATTACTGATCCTCAACATCATTATCATTGGGTTTGTCTTTTTCAAGAAAATAAAGTCTCTGCAAGGTACAATGTAAACTATTAAGTTTAAGCTTGATAATTTTTTGGCTTCCTAATGCAAAATGTGGACAACTTAGTAACAATACAAAATCAATCTATTTTCTTTGCAAAATGACAAGTGGAGGACACTGATCTTTGCAAAATATAATGCATAATGCGATACACAAAATACACCTCCTACAATGCCTTTTTTAAAATCTTGAACTATCCTTTTTAAAATGATCATTATTTTGGTCCTAGCTATGCCATTTCATGTTCTAGAATACATTATTGTTTCTATGAACTTGTTCAATAAAAATAGAATAATGATATGAAACATAATATAGATGTTTTATTTATAATTAACAATAATGATAACAATAAACAGTATCAATTTCTATAAAAGAAACACTGGATGCTTTTTGTTCAAGACCAATCTTTGAGTGGTAGAAAGGACATTTTTGCGAAGTTGTGGTTTTCTGAACATATTGTGTGGCAGTGAACAGTTTCAACTGTTTCTACATTTTAGTAAAATCTTTATATTTGTGTTGGAAAATTAGGTCCTATTCTTTATATATTCCATTATGAATAAACAACTGAAATCAAATTAACAAAGTTAAATGAAGTTATTTTGAAGCCACATCTTTTTGCCAACTTATTACAAATGATGATTATGATGCATCCAAAGAATGGCATTGATGTGAAAGGGTCTTACTTATTAAATGTTAAGAGGTAATGCCTGTTTCATCAAAAGTTATAATATTGATCAGAAGTATTTGTCTATAATTTCTCAAACATACTTTGTTAATGACCAGCACTAAATCATTCACGAATAGCCATAATATATCCAAGGATTTTATGAAAGCTTACCAAAAGCAGAATGTAAAAAAGGCTTTCATATATGCAATTGCACCATTGAATATAAAAACCTTGATGTTTAACTTGTGATAACTGAGCCAGAAATAATGCAGTAACACCAGTAGAGGGGCTATGGGATGACCTTTCTAACAGTATGTTATGCATATTTGTAGGTCATATAGTTTCTGAGTTAATGATGAAAAACTGGCACTTGTTGACAAATAATTACCAATGGTACGAGTGCGCCACTGTATACCAAAATATATATCACGCTTGTATTTCTCCTCACATTGGTCATATACTGCTTGAAATATATTTTCCAAGATGGGTTTTAAGTAATATCTGTATAAATTTTAAAGCCATTGAGTGCGTATCTGACAGAATTTGAAAAAAAGTCTACCCCAAGAAAGATTCCTTAAGTGTACCATAAGGTAGACTCAAAAGTCTAGTAGAATCTAGCCTTTCCTCCCAGAATCTATCCATGACGTTCAGTCCATCACCAGAATAGATAATAAAACAGATAGTGTGTTTATTATTTTGCCGATAACTACGGTCCAAACAATTTTACAATGCACAGGATACCCTAGTCATGTCGATTTCATTTTACTGCTTGTCTTAATGTAAACTCAGCATTCAACCTAAGTTCTGAGTTAAATTCACAATTAATACAAAGTTCATGATGTATGTAACACTTCTCGTCATTCAACATATATTTAATTTGTTTATATAAATATATGATATTCAGATCGTTTTCTTTATATTGTATATCTCTTAGACAGTACAACAAATAAGGCATAATTTTCCAGGTAAACCCCCTGTAAAGAATGAAAGTACACAAGAATATGAAGGACTTAATATGGAGAATAGGGTGGATACCACAAATGCTGCTGATGTCTACACTGATGTTCAAAGTCACTCAATTAAAAATGCAGGTAGACAAGTTGATATTATTGCTTTATCCCCCTGGTGCTCCATGGTACAGTTTGGGAGATCCAGATTTTGATATCTGAAGTTTATTCATTCAGTTCAATAACAAACAACAATGTCCTATATCTACCCCCAATGTCTACTGGATATCAGTTTTTGACATCTCAATTGATCTAGCACCAAAGAAAAAATATGCTTATGTTTATAGCTTTGAACTTCTATACAACACCTTGTTTATTAAGACCATGCTATGGTTTGTCAATCTGGTTTGGGATGCAAGTTTGGAAAATGTTATGAAATCAAACAAGAGTGATGAAATATATGTCACTTATTAATAACTTTAATAATGTACACTTACGCTTGCAGAATATCTAGGGAAATCTCAAGTTTATATATAGTTTATATATTAACTGCATTTTGCATTTTGTCTTTAACAATGGACTTCTTTCACTTTTATTGATACAAAATGATGGATAGCAAAAACAAATATCTTTCACTAGATATCCACAGAAAGATGAAGATCAACAGTACAATACTTGTTATATACACTTTATATTTCTATCATCAACATTTATCATATGTTCTGTGTATCGTGTATAATATTGTGATCTGGAATTATTTATCATATATTTTATGTACCTGTTATTCTTGAAGTTTTCTTATTTTATTTGTATCAAACTTAGTACAACAGATATTTCATCATTTTCTAGGTACCTTTCAAGTGAAAGATGACAGTACAAAGGAATATGAGGGGCTTAACATGGATGACAGAGTGAACACTACACATGCTGTAGGTGTCTATGCTGTCATTGGAAGAAATGCCATTGAATATGCAGGTAGCTATATTATTGATATTACTGTTAAAGTGTGTAGCTCATCCTGAAAAGCTTATTATTTCTGTTTAATAACAAATGAAATAGCCTTAATTTAATCTCAATTTCCATTGAATATAAGCATCCAAACGAAATTCCATGTGGAAATGGAGTAGCAATCTCAAGTTAGAAAGTTTATATATTCACTGGTACCCCTATATAACTTCAGTCTTGTTTTCATTTTCTCTTTAAATAGATACTTGTTTTGCCAATTATTTATACAAAATTGTGGTTAATAAAAGTCAAACATCCCTCAATAGACGTATCAAAAAACTTAACATCAACAATATAATTCTTGTGATATGCATTTGTGTAATATTCTAATCTGCATTCCTCATACACTTTTTGCACATGTAAAGTAAGAAGTTTACTCATTTAGATATTGTCTTATATTCAGTACAACTGATATTTCATCATTTTCTAGGTACATCTCAGGTAAACAATGACAGTACACATGAATATGAGGAGCTTAATATAAATGGCAGAGTGAACACTACAAATGCTGGCAGTGTCTACAGTTTTATTGGAAAAAATTCCAACAAAACTTCAGGTAGACCTATTGTGAATAATTTTTTGTGCCAAAGATACTATAGGCGATAATGAAAAGGACAAATTAACATCTTAACTTTATGCACTCAGTTCAACAACACAGTTTTACATTTACGCAAACATAAACAGGATCTATAAGGATAATTAAAGAGTCAACAGTTTAGTTAGCATGTAAATCTTACTTATGAAAAGACGGAAAAGAAGAATAAGCTCCACCAGAAAATGGATTTCAGAGCAGTTTTACTTTCTTTACAAAATATCACAAAAGAAACAAGGGTGAAGTGCCATAGTCACATATTGATAAGTGGCATTTAATATTGTAAACTTAAGTGCTCCATTGGAAATCAACATAGCAATGGCAAATAAATCTTCAGTAAAAATATTAATGTTGTATTTTCTCTTTAAGCATAAGCTAATGTGGCATATTATTTACACAAAATGATGCATGGGAAACAACCCATATAAGATGTTTATGGAAAAGGTTGATGGTCAATATTACTCATCATATGCACTTTCATAATATTGCGATCTTTGTTTATCAAGGTTTAGTATATGTTACTTACAAGTTTCCTATTGTAGGCTCTCATTATCACTGCAACAGATATTTCATTACTTTCAGGTAAACCTCAGATAAAAAATGACTGTACACAAGAATATGTAGAGATAAATATGGATGACAGTTTCGACACTTCATATACTGCAGATGTTTACACTAATGAAAAAGCAGGTAGAGATACTTTTGGTATTACTGCTTTGCTCTTGTGGATATAGGGTAAAGCTCAACAGAGGAAGAGACAAAATCAATTTTTAAACATTTAATCTCTCACTTCAATGGCAAACAAAAAGTTTGACAAGAGGAGCAAGTTCCATCAGAGAAAGGATTTCAGTCCTTATTTTCTTTGAAAAGTTTTAAAAAAGCAAATCCAGGTGACATGACAAACTTAAATGTACTTGTGATTTAATAGACAAAAATTCAAGAATACAAGGTGAAATCTGAAAAAATCTTGCATTTGAAATTTTAACTATTCACCTTGTTTTAACTGATATTTTTAGTTTGAGTACTGGATGATAATAGTCTAAGATGGAGCCTTTAAGACTACAATTACTGGCAAATATCTCAATATTACAACTGTGACTAATCAGTGAATCCATCTAATTTTGATAACCTTATGAAATAGTTAATAGGTTTAACAGGTTGCACTTTCACAAAAACAGCTATGGCGTCTTCAGAAAATAATACACTGCTTTTTATGAAAGTTATATTTTCAGAACTACTGATTCGATATCATCATCCATAATAAGTTAATAAAAAGAGCAGAAGAACAGATACAGAAGAATTATAAATATTATATACAGAGTCATTGCCAAAGTATTTTCTATTTACTAATGACAATTAATGAGCTTTAGTCAATATGGAATATAAATAGAAACACCAAGTCCTATTTACAGCACAGACTGCACGTTTAAATTTAAAAAAATCTCAAAACCCAAGGGAAATTAGAGAAGTTAGTCATAAAAAAGTGAAGCAAAGAATTCAGTATTTTTATTTTTGCAACTGGATTTTTGCTGTTGTTTCTGTTATTATTTTTATTATCATAGTGATATATAAACGTTATTGAAACAAAATGACAAGAGGATATTAAAGTTTAATACATTCAGGAAAGAGTGTCTTATTCAATGAAATATTCTTTTTGACTGGCCAGAGGCAGATCTTTAGGGAGACATTGAGGGCACACACCCCTTTTCAGAGTTTGACACCTTTGTCATGGGGCTTTTTTCCCTCTCCATCCCCCCTCCAAATCTCTCACTCCTAGATCTACCTTTACTTGGGTAATCAGTGCACCACAGCAAAAGATATTCTTGTAGATCAATATAGTCAATAGGGTATAGGTCTATTGCCTATTTATTTTTACCGCAATGCATTCTTCTGCTATTCAACATTGAAAAGTCAAAGGGACAGGACGCCATTTTACAGAACTGTACAAAACTTTTTACTGATTTTAACTTCAAGCCCTTTCAATGTTGGATGGATATTGGCTTACATATATACTGTGTTGTTGCTGTTCTGGACTCACCCGCAGGAAGATTAGCGAGCACAGAATCCAGGAGGATTAGTGCTTTGGTTTATGGGAGACTTGCTCTGTGTTGCTGGAGCCATCGTAAAGGGATGAGTTGATTCTTATTTTACCTATTTTATACTATATTTTTATATCATATTTTAGTTCATATCAAACGTAACTGTTGTTCATGAACACGATATATTGCATATTTGCATTTTTTAAATTACTTTACCAGAACTCATCTGCTTAGGTGCTCTCATATTAATCAAAGCACACTGTGCTTCTATTGTGTTTCAGTAAAATTGTTGTAAAACTGTTTTTAAACTGATATTAACTGAAAGAACATAAATATCTCCCCAAAATAATATCTATGCAAAACATGTGGGGACATGCACAAGTGACCAATCAACAGCAAGTGCCCATTTGTGGAAGTTAATAGTCGCAGTGACTCTCAAATTGACATGTTAGCTGCCAGTCAAGATGTGGCAGCACGTACTGCTGCTAATGATTTGAACATTCAGATATTGGCAGAACTCAAGAGCCTAGGAGACAGCTATGGAACAACAGATGGCAGTGAAAGAGGGAGATGACTCCAGACAAATGCACCAAACACCTTTAGGCACGAAACTGCAAGTGCATCCCAATTGGACCAAGTGGTATCCCATCCATGGCAACATTGCAGAGCTCTGAGCAGATACAGGCTCAAGTGGATCAACGTATCAAATCATCTGCACTCAACGAATCAGGCAAATTTAAGTCCCAGAGAAGGGAAAATGAAAACATTTTGGTGAAGAAACAAGTGTCTAGGCCATAGAACTTTATTTTGAGGGGTAATAACAAAAGTAGGGTTTCATACGATAGTTTAAATTGGTGTCAAAATGCGATGTTAGAATACTTATGGAGGATGCAAATGACTTCAGTTGGCAATCCGGCAGGCTACACATGCAGTATTACTCTGTAGGATGGCGGAGAGGAAAGTAGAGTGGACAGAAACCAATAACATTGATATGATAAGGAGAGCACATGCACAGATATTACATACACAGCAATTTGGCAATCATAGTTTAAAGCAGGGCAAATCAGAAGGAAAATCAACTGTTTTTATGTTCTATCAGAGTGGCATGTGCCAGAATCAAAGGGATCATGACGCAGGGGGATATTTTCCAAACATGTATGTGCCACTTGTTTCACCATGTGGAAGGAACATAGACATATGGCTAAAGATTGTAGGGCATCCTCAAAGTTCCCCCCCCCAAAAAAAAGAACGATTAATGCACTGCCATGGTGCAGTGCAGCAGTTAACAAAATAAATAGCATGCAATCTCCTGTAAAAAGTGTTATCAAAGTTAGACAAAGAATTGTGTATTCAAATGTGTGTACTCATAGTTGTAGTGCTAATTGGAGGGCTGACTGGGCCATGTATGTGGGTAAAACATATGCACAGGTTCTCAAAAGTAAACCAAGGAATCAAAACCAAAATTCCATAAACCAAGTCAAAGATCAACACAGTTTTACCAAACCCTCAGGCTTAAGTAAACATCAGTGTCAGCAGGTGCATGATAACTTTGACAGCAGCCCAGACTGTCCTCCAACCACGAATCATGTTAAAAATGTGAAAATTGTTAACCATAAAGTCATACATAGATTGAACTCAGAAGATATGACCTGTAAACTTACACTGAAAAACCATTTTCTCCCCATTTCCCCTGAACAGGAAAAACATGATGTGGGTAACGACCATATGGGAAATACGGAAATTAAAATCAAAGAAAACAATGTCGTGAAATGCGAGAACAGCCAAAAATCCCAGTCAAAGAAAACAAAAGTCTTCAACAAAGGTGTCAAAAGGTGGGAACCCAACATTGTAAATACCAAAGCAAATCATCAGGCTACCTCATACCAAAAAAACCCCTAAAAATAATCCCACCCACAAATCAAAGCATTGATGACAAATATGATTTAGAACTTCATACAACAAAGGAAAATAAATTGCATATATCAAAAGCTAGTTAGATCCCCATGCATCGACAATGAGCATACAAACACCCTTACAAATCTGGTTTCATACCATTGGGCCCGTTGTTACTCCCAACCACAGATAAGGGCATATGTCGCGGATTGGATCCGGTTGAATTGTATACTGCAGTTAGAAATTGGGAACAGTATAATTTCTTGTCCAGTCAAGTCAAGGTTTATTCACAATTAAGATATAAAGAGTGGCAAAAAGTGCTACAAGGTTACTGGGACTAGCAGCTCCCGTATTTAATAAAATACGGTTTTCCTCTTGACTTTGACAGAAGCGCAACACTAGAATCTTGTAACAAAAATCACTACTCTGCCTTAGCATTTCCAAAGGATATTGAAGAATATATAAAAGAAGACGTGTTTGGGGCCATTCATGGTCTATTCGAGCATGTATCCATCCCCAATCTGCACGTATCTCCTTTAATGGCCAGAGAAGAACCAGGAGCAACACATAGGAGGGTGATTATGGATTTGAGTTTCCCCCAGGATAGGGCAGTTATTTCAAATATTAGTAAAATTCAGTATTTAGGTATGGGAATTGTACTTACTCTTACACCCATAGACAATATCACTGAAAAGACTAAAAGATTTGGCTCCTTTCTACATAAAATTGATATTAGCTGTGCTTTCAGAGATTACTTCCTGCTTTCAGACACGTAAAAATAGACTCCAGAGATTATTTCCTGATGGGTTTAAAACTAAAAAAAATAATTCCTGGATGCATATTTAGCATTTGGATTTCGACACAGATCCGGAAGTTTTCAATGTATAAGCGACGCTGTTAGGTTTATAATGAAGTCACATGGTCATGACTTGATGAAATATATTGATGATGTTACAGGTTTTGGCACCAAATCCACTGCAGAAACTTCTTTTAAATTACTCAAAAATACCTTAAAATCCATAGGTTTTGATATCAGCACAAAAAAAAATGGTACAACCATGTACAAAGGTCACCGGTTTAGGTGTCGAGGTAGACACTAAAAATTTTACTGTAGCAGTTCAACAAGAAAAATTGGGAAAAATTATGGATTGATGCAATAAAGGAGGTAAAGCAAGGAATACAACAAAAGAGAGTTGCAATCATTATTAGGTAGTTTACTTTACATATCAAAATGTGTTAAAAATTCACGGATATTCCTCAACAGAATGTTGGACTCACTGTGTAGCCACAGTTATACAGATAAGATTACCTTAGATCTCAATTTTCATAGGGACTATGAAAGGGAATAGGGAATTGGATTTGCAATGTTTTACCAAAATTCGATGGAAAAAAGTATTTTTTTCACATAGCCACATACAGGCCACTATTGAACTCGATGCAATTTTTCAGGGGCTCGGTGCAGTTTGCATAAATCAAGGATATGCAATAAAAATCCCAGTACATATTGAAAATTACTCCATAGTACACCTTGAAATGTTAAATATTTTGTTGTGATCAGAACGTGGAATGATTTTTGGAAAAATAAATGCATACATATAAAATGAATTCTGTACTAAATTCAGGTAGAGTTATGATCTAACGTTATGTGCCATACCAGAAAATACCATGATGGAAACAGCTACAAATGATATTGATCCCCAAGTCATTCATATATTAGGGACTAATAACAAGGCTGCAGGTCTCTCAAGGCGACTCATTACAAAAAAAAATCCGGACAAGATCTTGAAACAACTTATTCCAAACCCTGAATGGTTATTCTTACCAGAAACCATTACTAATATTGATTGGTCTATATGACAGGTATCCCACCAACAGCTCGGCATTTTGCTTTCAGGGCAGCATCCAGGGTACACCAAGCTTTCAGACCGGCCACATCCTACAAACAGAAATTTAGAATTTTTCTGGCCTGTTGGTTGTTTTGTTAACATTCATTGGCATCAGCTGTCAACAATGCTGGTCTTATCATTTTTGGAATTCTTACTTGAGAATGGCACTTCAACCTCGGATGTGGCCAACTACATTTCAGCAGTCATGTCAACTTTGGCCATGTATGGTATTTCTACCCTACCATTCATGGATCAGAGGATCACATACTTTCAAAAATCCCTAGCCTTTTCTTTTTTTCAGAATATCTAATCTTGTCCCACATTCCATCCAATCCTTCTCACCATTTGAACAACTAACCGGGGGGGAGGTGTATTTTTAGCAACCCCAGGTCTACATTTATTAATAAAATGGACTAATACCATGCAAACTAGAGACTCTATAAAAGTTATAAAAATTCCATCATTAGGTGCATCTGCACTATGTCCAGTCCAGGCTATTAGAAATCTATCGCTAAGTACCTCAGGGCACCAGAATGATCCATTGTTTCAAATAAAAAATGAGATAAACCAATGGGTACCACTAACGGATACAAAAGTGAGGCGCCATTTACAAGCCATTTTGGTCAGGTGGAACTTATCACAGTAACATATCTCTACAGACCTTCAGGCATTCAGGTGCCACTTTGGCTTTCAATGCCAATGTATCACATAAAAAGTCCTGGCATCTGGATGTCTGATTGTGTCTGGGTATATAACATTCACAATCACAGCACCTTGCAGGAAGTAGCCAAGGCCTTTGCATCCATGTTGCACATACCCACCAAAACTACCTCCTAGTTGGGCATTGAGGTGTGCCATCTACCTCATTTTACATCGATAAAAAAATTTATACATAACCTATTTACACATAAAGTATCAGTAACTTTATTATTGATTGAGATCACCTTTCTTTGGCAACAAGTAAGTTTCCTTTGGCAATCTTGAACTCAAAATTCTTAAGGCCACCCTATCTATGAATTGTATTAACTTCGACAAGTTTATATATAGACTGTAACTTAAGTAGATATATGTAACTGTACTTAACCTGTAATTTCGTTCAGGGGGGCCTTACTGAGCTTATTCCAAAATTTAAGGTGACCTCAAACTCAAAGATGCCTTTCTAGTATTGTACATACATTTAGAAATTTAAAAAATATTATATCCCATGTATGCATTTCATTTCATTGTGTATTATGGTGTCACTTATATGTTGTCATGGTCCATCTGAAGGGGTCTTGTATATTTGTGCAAATGTCAAACTGTCCCAATATCAAATAGGATTAGGCTCTTTCCTGTGTGTACCAAGTTAAGTCTCAACCCCAAACAAACTGGGGATTACATATTTTGTGGATAACTTTGTGTATAAACCTTTTTTGTTCACTATTGTATTTTTTAAACATGAGATATACAATTAGAAATCACTCACCCAAATTAATAATTTAAAACTGCACGTCTATGTTTCAATTAGAATTTGCTACAGCACCACAATCAGATTCAATTGAGAAAAGTTAAATTCTGAAAAAGTTTCATGAAATTTAATTTCATGATTTATGTGTTTTATTGTCTTTTTGCGCCTTAGAGTCCACTAGTCAGTGGAGATTAAGCGCTACAAAAGTCAAATTAGAATTAGAATTAAAGTGAAATAATGAAAGAATATATGATTGTTTATTATGAGAAACCCCTTTGAAGTATATTCTAGGTTCCATGTTAATTTGTTCATAACAGTAAACTGCTTTAGGTGTCTGATAATTGAGTGTAGAAAAAATCCTTGTAGAAAGAAACTGCAGAAAAATTCACAATGTAAAACATAATCCTAGTAGGGAAAACCCTGATGATGGAAAAACACCCAAACCTATGTCACATGGTGTATACTACTTGACAGTGCTTGTGCAAACGTGTTATGTACTATTCTATTTAGAGGGCTTTAAAACTGAGGCATTTTCTACTGCAGGTTTTTATGGTGTACGGAAAAGTTCCCACCTAGAAAAGTTCCCACCCAAGAGGTTCTCTCCCGGAAAAGTTCCCACCCTCAAAGGAGCAGGGGTGGAAAAGTTCCCACCTTTTTGTGTAAACATCATGTAGATTAAAGAAATGGGAGTAGCAAAGACGTATGAGTATACAATTAGTTTCTGCCCTCAATATAATGTTCGAACAACAGTCCAACGGGAGTAGAAAGGGCATTAGAATATACAATTACCATTTGCCCCCCAATCTAATATGAGAACAAAAAATGCTTTTAAAGTCATGCAAATTAGAGAAAAGGGAGTTGCATATACAATAATACTTTACCCCATTTGTAACACAGAAATACTATGAATTACAGTTTATTATTGAGTCAGTACCTAAACTAGAGGATTGCTGATTGATCTTCTTCAAGGGTTTCTCTGATTGATTCCAAAGAAACATTTCCACTACACTATTACAGGGATCAAAGCTGGTTACATAACACATCAAATTACAACATCTTAGACGTATCAAAATTAATGACAAATAATTTTCTTTTCTGAAAAGGTGGGAGCTTTTCCACTCCTTCAACTTTGGGTTGGGAACCTTTCCAGGTGGGAACTTTTCCGAGTGGGAACTTTTCAGGGATTCGGTTTTTACAGAGGCTGTTTTCTGCTAGAGGTTTTTTCAGTTTACTTGACCATCAGTACAATCTATTAAGTGTTTTGATAAGATCAGCATTTTGTCCTCCCAATCCTATAAAATGGCCAGCATTTTGTCCTCACTTGCAAGTTTGACTGGCGTTTTGTGCACTGGTATTTTGTTCGCTGGCATTTCGTCCATGCACCGCATGATATGTCCCACTACAATGTGTCCAAATATGAAATATCCATACCCACGACCACCCACACACCCCCTTTTGAAAAATCCTGTACCTCTGGTGTTTTATCAAACTACAAATGTTCAAAATGTTACAAACATGGTATTTTATGCACATTCTCTAACACTTGAATCCATATAAGTCAGGTTATATATATATTTTCGAGTATCCTTTTGAAACGTTTTTTTTCTTTTCCATCAATTTTACAAATATCCAGTCCAATAGTTTAACATGGCAGAAATAATAGATGCCAATTTATAAACATTAAGAAACAAAAATGAAACATTGGGGCTGTTTACGAAGGTAACATAGTGTTCCAGATTGAAAGCAGAAGAGTTCAAGATTTACCAATGGTTACAGTAAGAACTATTAATTATTAAAATGTCAAGGTCTACTTACAGGTGCAGCAGAATATGTAAACTTCCTGCAACACTGACAGATGTTGGTCCAGGTTAGTGTCTTTAAGATACAACATCAACTACTGAAAAAACTGACCTTCTATTTTATTCATTGACTTTGATACTGATTGAAAGTTCTACAATCATAATGATTGTCATTGATTTATGAAATTAGTGTTGTTTCTCTTGCTTCGAAATAAAACGTTTCACTTCATTGAAGCACTAATAGATCTAAAGCATGTTTATGAATTGTTTTGTTTGCAATAGAAACTGATCAGAATACATACATTTGATACAATTGTGAAGACAAGGAACACATGAGAAGGTGGATTTACTAAACCTTGGTTTTCTAAAATGTAAAAACTAAAAACATTTTATGTCAGAAGACATACATCCTATATGATTGTGAAGAAAAGCAACACGTGAAGAAGTGGATTTACTAAACCTTGGTTTTCTAAAATGCAAGGACAAGTTACATTGTTTATAAGAAAAGTTTAATGAATAGTTACAAGTTCATAGTTGTTTCCTATAATGAAAGAATTTATATTTAAACAATGATATTGAACTTCATTATTTACTAGCTTTTTTAATAAATGCGTTTACAAAATGATCCATTTTGTATATTTTATTATGTTATATGTATGGTTTGTTTATCAATAATTGCATATTTTATTACAGAGAATGTTAAATCATTGTTATCTGTTCAGTAAAAACTACACCACAAGGCAAGTGTGTGTTGGATACATAAAAGGTAGTTAGGCAAGTTTTCAATAATCTAAGGCAGTAACCTTTCTTAGTCTATTCATTTTAAAGTTATTGCTGAGTGGTGTAAAATCCAGGCTTTCTCATGTGATACCATGCGAAATGATAATTTAAGGCCACTCAGATTGTATGGAATGGATTATTTAAGTCAAAATAGCATTTGAGTCATCATTATAAATATGTTAAGTTGAATTCAGTGGGAGCCCATTTCTATTCAATTTAATTTCTAAAATTTGGAATTTTCCTTTACGAACTTTATGTGCCACTTTGGGACTTTTTATCTTATTGTAAACACTTATTAATATGGATCTTTCTCTATATGCTTAGATAATATATCTCGTACAGTTTTGTAACCTTTACTGGATTTTTGTAATGTAATAAGCAGCTTCATGTACAGCATCTTCATTTATGAAATTCCATACTTTTCTGCTTGTCTATCAATTTACTCTGATGACCCTGGTTTTTGGCGCCATTTTAAGACAGGAATATGTTTGTAATGTACAAATTGAAACAACATAGGATTACATATTTATTCAACTTCAGTCAGTTTGTGTTCTTTTTACACTATAAATGATATAGTTAAATAGCACTTCTCCAATGCATATGTAATTAGCTTTATATTCCAGTTATTTCAGCCATCTTATTTTGTGTCTGAGAGGAAATATAGAGGTAGGGTTATTGTGGCTCTGTAAATAAATATTCAAAGAAATCTTGATTTAAAAGTTATAAACTTTCAATATCACAGAGTTTTTGTGTAGATCATACAGATATATGTGATTGCATTATTTAAGGGATACCATTTGAGTAATAAAGAGAAAAAGTTACTTATTGGATGGCATACATTGAAAACATAAACTAAATTCAAGGCGATAAAGAACACATGCTAATCATTTGACAAGTGACTTTTGATGTGTACTTTCCTCATAAAGTACACATGTGATTGTATGCTAGCACAAATAGCTTTTTGATTGTTAAGTATTAGGATGCTGAAATATTTGGAACCTGTCACACAGGATACTACTGTCAAATCAAGCTTATCACAGAGATCTGTGAAGAATGTGAAATTAGCCATGATTGGACATTTTACTACAAAACAAATATCAGAGGCAAAAAATGCTCTATGGGCTCATTGCAGTTATAATATAATTGGAAAAAAGCAAAGAAAAAATGACTCAAATAGTAGATCGGTAAGTGAAACCCATATCTCACATATCATAACTACTTGGGGTGAGCCTGAAAAGAAGGACTGCCTACGGACTGCCTACAGTAGTAATAAATAATGTGATGCCAGTATGATTCCAGGATCCCGTCTGAAAGACATAAACAACATTTCTAGATCAATTAAATAAAATTGAGCAGTGCATATCAAACTTTTAAACTTGATTTGATCAGGTGGTTGCACAAAACAGAATGTTCAATGAAAGACTTAACAGTGTTAGTATCTATGCAAAAAAGATAAAGTGCTCAGCTATTATGTCTCTGTAAAAAATGTGGCTCCTGTGACTGATAGAAGAACTACAGTTCCTGGACCTATTAGCCAATCAATTATCACAGTAGGAAGTTAGACAGTAGGATGAATAGTTACTTGACTAGCATTATTGATAATGATGATACAAATGACACAATCAATGCATCCATTTATTCTAATGTAGATGGATTCAAGTAACATCCACATGTGATATGGACACAGAAAAAGGTGGTTAACAAATCAGAGAAGTGGCAGGTTATATCTGGATCTTCAAAAAGCCAGTCTGTTGTAAAGTGTGCTCCTGAGCCTAGCTCAATTATGTGGAAAGATAATTTGGTCTTATCTGTTATTCCTATTAGAGCTTTCTCTAACAATTATGTGTTGTTAAAATTGATTGCAGTGACTATAGTATTTATTTGTAATATTTACATGTCATGCATTAGATGTTGTACTAGTACTATTGAAAAAAAATAAAAGATACACTGAATACATTATCTGCCATTTAACTGGCATAAGTGTGATGTTACAATTATTGGTGGTAATTTCAACACTGACACAAGTAGAGATAATGCATTTACATCAAACTTTAATGATTTTGTAATGAAGGAAACTCTTGCATTTGCATTAGAGAGTCCAGTTGATGAGGTTGTCTATACCTATGAAAGCACAATGGGTATTACAAAATCATTTATTGATCACTTTCTTGTCAGTGATAATTTAATGAGATATGTAACACAATATAGGGCTATTGATGAAGGTGATAATCTGTCTGACCGTTCATATGTAGCAATTATTATCAACATACCAAATGTCTCTTTGAGAAGTGTCACTTCTGATTGTAAACCGTGGGATGGTATATCATGGAACAAGACAAGTTGTATGAAGATTTGAAATTACAAGTGTTGTCTTGATACTTTTTTAAAACATATTTATATTCCTTGGTAATTAGCTCGTGTAATGAGAAAATGCGTAAAAATGCAAGATTGATGAATTAAACCAATTTTACATGGAGATAATTGATGTGTCTTTAAAAGCAGCTCAGTGTTCTTTGGCAACACTAAAACAAAGAGCAACAAGTAGCAAATCAGTGCCTGGTTGGTCAAATTATGTTGCAGAAAAACATAGAAAGACTATTTTGGGCACAATGTTTGGGAAGAAAAAAATAACCCTTCTGGTGGCTGAAATTTTTGAAATTAGATGTATAACGTGTAAAGACTATCACAAAGCTGTCAAATTTGTTAAAACCAACAAAATGGAAGTAATAGCTAAAAAAACTATGTCAATCATAATTAGAAGGGAGATCTAGCAATTTTTGGAATTTAATCAAGTGTTTGCAAAATAAAAATGATAAAATAGCAAATGTTGTAGATGGGTGTGAACGTGAAGAGTCTACTTGTGAACTATTTGTGAATAAATAAGGGGTACTATATAACTCAGTTTTATTTAAAGAAAATTACATATGTAAAGTGAAAAGTGATTGCTACAAACTTGCTACAAAGTGGCAAATGTTATTCTTCTTATACCGTAAATGTGTCTGATATAAGAAATGTCATTATATGTCTGACAAAGGTAAACATAACAGGTTTAATTCAAGTATGTCAGATTTCATAATTAATGGAACTAAACCTGCAAATATATATCTATCCGTAGTTATTAATGCATTATATGTACATGGTATTGTTCCAGAGGAAATGTACATTGGTTCCATTGTTCCTATACCAAAGAATAAAGAAAAAAATCAAGAAAAAAATCAATAAGTGACTCAAATACTTACACAAGTATTACACTCAGCTGTATTTTTGGTAAAATGTTCAACATTATTCTTGTGAAACCTAATATGTGCATATTTAAATCGTCTGATTTGCAATTTGAATTTAAAGACTTTACTTAACAATATTACCCTGATGTGTAGTAAATTAATTCAATATTATGTCAAAAGCAAAAGTACTTTACATACCCTGATACTTCATGCATCACAAGCCTTTGACAAGGTTCAATATGTCAAATTGTTTCAGTTTTTGTTAAAATGAGTACTGTCTACACAGTTTTTTAAAAATAAATTTGTATACACAAGAAAAACGTAGAGGAAGATGGGTTCTAGTATGTCTTGTACTTATATTGCCGAAAATAGTGTTAAGTAAAGTAATATCCTCTCACTGAGATTATTTGCAGTTTATTTGAATGCTCTTGTGCTTTGATTACAAGAAGCAGGTCATGGTTATCAAATATATTGGAGCTCTGGTATATGTTATTGATGTAATTTTACAAGGACCTACAATTACTTCTTTAAGACTGATGCTTAATATTGTGAATAATTTTGAAATTATTTTGTTGTCAAATTTAATCCTAATAAAATCAATACATTGTATTTGATAACATCAAGAGTATATCTATATCAGTAAAATTCAATGACACACATTTATCACATGTTGTATTTGCCAACTACCTTTGTGTTATCATTGCTAAAAACTACTAAGAGGCTTAAAGTAAGACAAAAGATTTTATGTTTTAGACAATATGTTCAAATTGTGCTCAGTCAAAGTAAAATAGAATTTGTTTAAATCTTTTGTATGGCTATATATGGGTGTGTATTGTTGGATTTTATAAACAATCAAATGTCACAATTCTTTATACGTTGGAGAAAATACATAACGAAAAAATTGCACAAGTGGTCACAACTGTGTCCAGGTCATATTTATGTCTGATATTTATCAGACCTTATTTTTAAAGTGTTGCAACATATTTTTGTCGAACAATTCCCTTTGAGATGAATTTATATCATGTAAAATTTACAAATTGAACCACACATCTGAATTGAGTACCTTCAAGTTTGGTAAAAAAAATAATGGATACAATTATGGCCTAGACATAATTATGTCTAACCCTGTAGTATTAAATGATGTATAATCATGTTTCACATACCCATAAAAATGCAAACATATAATCTTCAGGAAAGTCCAAAAGCATATATCACAATTATGGAATGTTATCTTTGAACTTGTTTATCAAAACAGCTAATGCTAACTCTAAATAAAGTAACTTGTATTTTGCATGTTCATTTCTTTTGTCACCAGGCTTTTTTGCAATTTACTCCTTTAATGACTTAAATTTGTTACAAATTGTTTTATGGTTTAAAATGACTACTCAAAATATCAATGGATACAGTGCCTAATTTGGGCATTTATCATTCCATTTAAGATTCCTGGCAATTAATGACTTAATCTAAGAGTGGTGGTGCCTATTGGATAATGATGTGAAAAGAACCACTTTGCCATTTCAAATTAAATTTTGATTTGGCCACTTTGCTATTTGTCTGATTAATTGAATATTATCCCATTCTAGGATATGTTTTGGATAAATCCATCTGAGCTGCACTGTCTGGTCACTAGATTTTGGTGTGTTTTTAGTAACACCTACCTCAAACTATTTCCTGATATTCAAAGTAATCTAATCTAATGTGGACTTTTATAGCGTTTAATCACTATCACTGATGGACTCTAAGCCGCATAAATCAAGGCAGTTAACATTAATCCGGGAACATAGCCAAGTCACACCAAGGGGACACAGGGTGACAGGAGAGGCTATGATGGATAGGCTTTTGCAAACAGGTAAGTTTTAAGCTTCTTTCTGAAGGAGGCAGCTGATGCTGCACTGTGTACATAATGAGGGAGTTCATTGCGGATCTTAGGTACATCAAAGGTAAAGCTATGATAAAAATGTTTGACTGACTTGAAGACTGATGAGCAGAAAGGAGGAATAGTAAGGTATTGATGATCTGGGTGACTACGCCTGGTATTATAGGAACTGCTGAGAGATGAGAATGGTTGAAAATAGGAAGGAGAAACACTATGTAGAAATTTATAAACTAGTGTTGCAGTTTTGAACATACATCTATACTTAACGGGCCACCAGTGGAGTTGCTTCAGAATGGGTGTAACATAAGCATACTTTCTATGATTTGTAACAATACGAGCAAGAGTATTCTGAATACTTTGATATTTGTGCTGATTGAAACATGACAAACCTCTAAACAGAGAGTTACAGTAGTCCAGACGATTACTAACCAAGGCATTTGCAGCAAGGACTGCCACTTCTGGAGTAAGATACTGTCTTATTCTACAAAGGTCAGGCATCTGAAAAAAGCACTCTTTGCAAGTCCTCTTGACATGTTCAGAGAAGGAAAATTCTGCATCAAACTACACACCTAGATTTCTGACAGAATCAACCGGATGAAGAAGGCTACCAAGAATACTGACAGGAAAGTGGGAGGAAATCTTCTGACGCTGAGCCTTAGAACCAAAGATAATAAATTCAGTTTTTTTGTGGGTTGAGCTTCGGTTAACTAAGAGACAAACATCGTTGCACATCATGAAGGCAGGCATTTAGCTTGGCAAGAGCAGCAGAGGCATTCTTATGGGAGGGATGGATGTATAGCTGAGTATCGTCCACACAGAAATGGAATTTAATATGCAGATGAAGAAGGATGACTTTGCTAAATGGTGTAGTATAACGTGAAAACAGCAATGGACGCAGGACAGAACCTTTGGGAACACCGTGATGAGCTTGCTTAATTCAGATAGTGTGGAGCCTATCTTGACAGTTTGGCAACAATCACTCAAGTAGGAAGTAAACCACTTTAGAACAGTTCCACCAAGACCAAACCAGGATTTAAGTAATTTACACCTTGCTGTAGAAGTATGGGTGTGACAAGTAGTATTTATCAATTTAAAATTATGACAATATTGCATCACAAGAAGTGAAACAAATTTAGAATTTTTTTTCATTTATGTTCACAAGAAGTGAAACAAATTCAGGTTTTTTTCATTTATGTGTAAATACATGGTTATAGAAGAAAAATGATTAAGTTTCAAAATTTGAAAATTTGTTGAAATCAGAAAGTACAATAGAAATGTTAGTAACTTGAGAATTGAGCTGTACTTGTGCAGTTGGATTGGTCATATAGTACTTTGAGTCCTATGGTACATGGAGATATTGTGCTGAGTATAAATACAATACACTAATACAATATCTACCACGGTATGTTGTACACACAAATATAAATTATTACAGAAATGTTTGGTAGAAACCTGAATAACATTTTTAGTTGTATAGTACATTACAATAATCTACACTCACACTTTATTATGAACTGATACACTCATGCAGCAAGTACAACGAAGGTCAAATTAGTATCCATCATTGAAGTCCACTAATATTGTTCATCATGTATTTTTTCGAGATGATACCCCATAACTCACAATTAAGAGGAGATCCCAGGGTCAGTCTGGTCTGCCTAAGGCATATGCCTAATAGTTCCATCAGGAATCAAGACAGTCTATTTATCCAGTGACCTACATCAATTCCAAAAACAGGCTACCAGGTATCAGGTGTCCATGTGCTTAATCTCTGAACTAGTAGATTCTGAGGCACAAAATCCAAATCGTAATACACAAATCAGAAAGTCATAAAACATAATCGGCTTATCACCAAGGGGATCATTGGCCCTTCCTTTGCCCAAGACTTGGCAAAGGAGAACCAGTCATCATCAAAAGTTATCACTTTTCTGACAAACTTACATTAACTCTGTTTGATCTATGCAGAGCCAAGATTGAAAGGGGTCATAGCCTCCAGTGGATCCAGAAGGGAGGGTTGAAGGGGTTCAAGTCCCCGCTTCCTTGAAAAAATGTTACGAGTTCAACAGACAACATATTTAAAGACAAAGCAACAGACACATATTCAAATGCTGAACATCTTGCATTTGTTTGTGCTTGTTGCAGTCATTTGAACCCCCTCTCCCCATGTTATTTAAAGCCTGATCTGTGCCAGGAGAGCTGTATTAACAGAAGAGATCGATGAATACTTCCCTGGTGGTAGGAATACCCAAGAGAGCAGTGTTTTATTTTAGCATCAAGATGGTGGGTTTGAATTTTGATCAACTCCATTGACTTCAAAGTTTCAGATACACATTGAAGTACATACCAATAAGGCATGCAAAATTTCGTTTTGATTGTTGTAAACTTAACAATGGCAAAATACATTTGCAAAGACAAAGTTTGGGTTTTAGGTCCCGTTCAAAAGCCAGGGTCATATTGGGACAGGTCTTCAGAATTGCCATTTGTGGGGGCCAAACCCAGAAAAAAGAGACTGACTGATTAGATGCTGAACTTGCTATCCACTAGGCTACTGAGGATCCTAAAATATATTTTCATGTTGGGCCACTAGGGATAAAGGTTGACACCAACTCTCACAGGGCTGGGGTTCGATCCCCGGCACGGCCTCAAGTGGGAAAGCTGGTAGTTGCTTGCCGTTGGTCGGCAGTTTACAGTACAGAACCCTACCGGTTTGCTCTGCCCTTCCAACTACCCGTCGTGATATGACCTGTACAGTGTTGAAAGCAACGTAAAACCCCAAATAAATAAAAGCCAACTCTCACAGGAAACTCCTGAATATGTTTGAAGTGCCTGATACAAATTGGTAGATTAAACCTATCTATAACTGAACTGTTTACAGATGCTATCATTATATGCCGGGTCAGATTTTCACAGTGAGTTTGTTTGAAAGTTAGCTGCTCCTTTGATTAAGTTCACAGAAGATTATTGTAAAGTCAGATTGTAAAGAAATGCAAAAAAATTTAAAAATACCCAACTTTACAAATTAAATTGCTTGTCTTGTATTTGGAGGTATTTTTTCCAGGTAGCATTTTTCCATGAAGTATTTTTCTATGAACGCTGAATGTCATTCAGAATTGAAAAGACTTTGCAAATGTCTGAACTAATTAATATAAAAGAAGTTGTGAAAACATTTCAATATTGAATGTATTGTGCTGAGGATGACTGGCAAATACTAAATACCATTTTGTTCTTGGCAGACTGGCCATTGAACTGAACCACAATCCACTGTTTGTACATAATGTAGTGTTAACTCTCCATTATGCAAAAATAATGGAGAGTTGAGGCAATGGAAGGGTTGCCCGTCTGGGTTTTATAACTGTGGATAAACATCAAGCTCATGATACCCAACCTTTCTTAGAAGGCAGTCAGTCTGAAAGTTATGCGAATCAAATATGATTATTGTATTAACAAACATTAATTCAATAGTCAACAATTATATTTGTGCAAAGCCCCCTTATAAGTGATACAATCTGAATTTTCAGTGATACTATGCACTGTAGCCTCTTTTTGATGTGTCTTTACTGTTTAAATAGCCTTACAAAGGGAAACAATGAGGTGCACTTTTTCTAAGATAGAGGTTTTGATACAGTCTACAAATATGGTGTTCCTAAAACAATAAATAAGTGATGATTGCGAGACAGTTATCCCTTTTAATCTAGGATATATTTTTAGATTTTTGGATCTCTCTCTTTCTGACTTTAAAGTCTGGAGCAAAATTTCACCGATTGTATGTGTCAGGAAGATCAGCCAAGGACAGGAGAGTATCAAGCACAAACATCAGCAGTGTGTATTTCAAGAACAAATGCTGATGCTTGTATTGTCATCACAATTTGTTTCACCCAAAGTTTGTTTGACCGTTCACACAGCTGAACTATACATTGTGTCAGGCTTATATTTTGGAGGTCATGTTTTCGGGTTATACTCTTGAACTCTAAGCACTGTGTTCGTCAAACTTTATCCTGATCAAGGTTATAATCATGACAAAACTGTGGATCAAAAGTCCAAATTTGATAATTTTTCTTCTTTCAGATGTGGATCATGAATCCAGAATTGCTTTTGTAAGTTTTAGCAATATAAACATACACAACTCAGTAAAATTCTAAACACAGTAAGTTGGCTCTACTTTAAACCGCCCCCCAAAAATGCAGAATTTTATTTTTGTTTCTTCAGCTCTATCCAATGGGTGAGGGGTTGTTTGCACTTCATATTGGTTATATTTTCCCTGACTAATGTAGCCCATAAAGATCTACTTCCTACCCTGGTGTACAAGTTTATTCACACTGGTTTCCCTAAATATTTCGCTCAATATCTATTTACAATACTAGACGTAATCAGAGCGTTGCCAACTTCCTTGATGTTCCAAAATTTCAACCTACAATTCACAAGTCCACAAAGCAGTTTGGCTTCAGTTTTGCCTTGATGCTCCCACTGTTTGGAATTCGCTTCCTGAAGACATACGTGCATCACCCACTATTGCCTCTTTTAGAAAGAAGCTCAAAACTAATCTCTACACAAAGGCATATCGTCCTTAGTTTATTTTCTGTTATGGCTTCTTTGTGGTGCTAACCTATTTCTGTCCCTGGACTTTGAATTTGCATATTGCTATTGTCTTGTTGCGCCTTAGAATCCACTTCTCAGTGGAGATTAAGCGCTATAAAAGTTGAATTAGAATTAGAATCTTTGAGCATCAAATACTATCTTCCCTGAATACAAAGGACATCAACTGGCAGACAGAATATACAAATGACACACAAAATAAACAAATATGAACATTTGGATGCATTATCATATGTTTTCTATCTTGTCATGTGAAAAATATGCTTGGAAATAAGTAAGTTATGACTTCAAAATAAATACATAATGCAATAAAATAAAGTGTTTATTATTTAAAGATAACATATCTGGTATGCTGGTCGTTCTACTGTAAAGCCCTAGACTTTGCCCAGCAATTAAGCCATTTTAAGCTTTGTACCCATTCTCATAAGTAACATAACAATGTTTGGTAAGTTTGTTTTCACTACCTATCTGAGTATTATCTAAATATACAATTTTAAGCCCAATTAATACTTATAAACAATAAATGATTTCTACTATGGGTGAAAAGGAAAGCAGATGTACTAATGCCAGTGTATCAAGATAAATTTAAATAGGTTTTTCTTCCTTAAAAGATAAAATCACCAGTATTTGCCATCATGTCACATCTATGGAAAAATTATCATATTCATGGTAATTCATACTTTCATGGTATTCACATATAGGTTTTTTCATATTGAAATTTAATGATAAGAGATCACAGATCAAAGTTGGGGTTTTACGTTCCGATCAACAGCCACCTGTCATAAGACAAATTAATATAATCAAGGTCAAAGTATGCTAAAGAGACGCATTGTCATATTGATTGAGAAAATTTATATATATGCACCAAGAGGTAAAAAGTAAAACTAGTGCATATTCCCAAAACAAAGCCCCCCCCCCAAAAAAAATTAAAAATAGCTGTGAGACATATCCATATTGCACACACAACCTCATTTTTAATTTTGACATTTCTATATAATTACTGAATGTAATTCAGTCAGCAGCAGCTGAACAGCAAGAAAAATTAGTATTAATTGTGTCACTGTACCTTTTTAATGATGCATACACTATATGTGTGGCAGAATTAATGCATTTTTAAGGGAAAAATCTGCAGGTCTTTATGCATATATATCACTTAGAACCCTTTTATGATATGCAGGTGTGAACATAAAATATGTTCTTTTCCCTTATTTCAAGTAAAATAAATGGACTAAACTGGAAAATAAAGTATTATAAAGCATGCATCAGTGCTAAATAACTGACTGTATTTTCAACCACAAGGAAGAAACATACAATTATACTTGGGTATCAATGAAGAAAAAAATCTGAATGCAAAAATAGTTTTGGGGACTTTTCATAAGGAAGTTTATCGTTAGCAATTTAGAACTTCATTTTGTGTAGAAAGGAATTGCTAAGATGCGTATATTTTAAATACTAGCTAATTAGTTATATTTACAAGATTAACAAAAATATATAAATTAATTTAAGTGAGGCATAATGACAAAATTATTGGGTGAGTCATTTACTTTTCTGGAGGTTAAGTAAAAAATAACAGTGACTTTTAAAATGCTTATGCAGGGGCAGATCCAGCTTTTATGTAATGTGGGGGTTCACATCGAGTAAGGTGGGGGCTTCACATTGAGTAAGGTGGGGGTTCACATCAGACATATTATAACTAAGGGGGTCGGGGGGCATGCCCCCCTGGAAAAAAATTAATTTTTGGTAGAAATAGAGTGCATTTCCTGTAAATTTAACACCACTCTCAAGAAATAATTTTGTACTTTGGGTTGAACCCCTTTACATTATTTTTCAAGGGGGGGTTCGAACCCCCTGAACCCCCCCCTGGATCCGCTAGTATTATGTCATTATGAAGCTGTCAAGCTGGGTAAGTTTTAATGTAAGAAATATGTAAATGTAAAAATGTGCTATTATCCTTAGATGTGACTTGCAGGTACAGTAACAGAACTGATGGTTAAGTGGTGTTTTCATATTCCTGACTTTGGTTACAAATCTGAAGCTGATTTAGAAGTTGAGATCAAAATTTTGACAATTCTATATGTCAGAAAACAAAATTGTAAAGGTCGGTAAAAGTTGGGAAAATATGTTTAATATTTAGAAATAAGTCCATGACTGTGTTCACAGAGGTTGGGACTTACTTCAGACCTATTGTGTGGCTAATTTGTACAATTGTTTTGCTATTACTACCAATGATATTAAAATTGTATAAGCTGGGTAGCTATTGGCACAAAGTCTGACCAAATTGATGAAGTGGAGATGGTACAAGCTGCTATCTCCTGACTCTTAGTTCTATTACCAAGAAATCCAGAGGGTTAGATAAACAAACCCAATGTGTCTTATTGGCAATCTGCCTACTCATACTGAAATCATTTTATCCTTTCATAGTTTGGATTCGAAGTTTCTTGGAATTCCATGTATTGTCATGGATTTTTGGAATAGATTTTCAAATCAATTGACTAGCTCCTTGTCGGATTCTCAAGATCATGATGTATGCAGGGTAAGACCTGTATAGTCATAAAACCTTAAACTACACGGAAGAATTATAAACTGTTACCCTTAGACTGGCAACAAATAGTCTCACCGAATTTAAGAAGAAAAAAAACGTCACAGAATATTGATTCAGAGTAGGTACATTAGTGCTAACCACATACAGAACTGGTACTTGCAAATATTTGCCTTGTCTTTACTTTATCTTATCGTTTGTAGGATAGGTAGAATTATTACAAGGAAGCTGAATAATAGGGAGGTAAGGTGGGAATCCCTTGCTGCAGGATAAAATATTGGCTAACAGAAAAGTAACTGATTGCACATATCTTGATTGCATTTTGATGTGAATGCCCAATTGTCAAAGAAGTGCCAAACGTTAACACCAAAACTTGAATGCCAAGCAAATATAAAATGAAAAACACAATCATTGGGTGGCTAAGACCATTAATAACACTTTGGACCTCAGTACTAGTTTCAATTATGAAGATAAAAATATTTTATATTTCTCTATCAGCATTAAAAAGACCTCTCATTCATGGGCATAAAATGGTTGTGCAGGCAGTTCGTTACATAAAGCCAAAATTGCAAACAAATCTATTCCATAAAAAAGGAGAGTATGGCCAAAAAGTTGATTTGATAAAACATTGTACAACATTATTTTAAATATTCATAAAATTGCCAATATATAACCAGTGACATTAGTTTATATATGGTGACAATCGATTACCACAATCCATAGATTTTAAACTATGAATAACTGAATATTAAGGAACAGGTAAAATACATTTGGTGAATACTGGATATTATGCAAGAAAGTAAATATGAAGACGTTTATTTTATTTATTTATTTGGGGTTTTACGTCCCTTTCAACACTGTACAGGTCATATCACGACAGGTAGTTGGAAGGGCAGAGGAAACCAGTACATACAGTTCATTAGGGTTCTGTACTGTAAACTGCCGACCAACGGCAAGCAACTACCAGCTTTCCCACTTGAGGCCGGATCGAACCCCGGCCTCAGAGGTGAGAGGCGAGAGTGTTACCAGTCTGCCACCGTGACCCTGACGTTTATTTTAATCTAAGGACTATAGTTCTGATGAATTAAAAGACTTCTATGTTAGCAGACGAAGATGGTTGTTGTGTTTGAAGTGCAAATTATGATTGACGGTATTAAATTACTCAAAGGGCAAGACTCAAGATCTGATGATCAATCTACATCTGATGAATCAAAAGACTCCTACTAATTCCCTACAAATACTACAGCTTTCCTTTGACGTATGAGTAACAATAGGTGACGTTACAAGAGTTTTAGCAAGTAAAGTATATAAAAAACCAATGTCTGAGAATAAACAAACATTAGTATGGGTTTGCAATGTTTGACGGAGTAATTGGGTAACTTTGCTCTCTTTTGTTCACTTATTTGAACAAGGACGCCATATATTTTAGTAACTTTATCCCAAAAAACTGGGAATAATTAAAAAATAATTGAGCCATATTGAGCCTAATGGTGATTGAAACATAATCATCTGTGGGCAGTTTGGGACTTGTAACAAATTGTTTTGTTTTGAAAACATCACTGGGGTCGATTTGATGAAACGTCTTAGCCCAGTCTCAGGCTGAGCCTTTTGGCTTAGGTAAGTCTATTTCTCAAACAATTTTCACAGAACGGGTCTCAGTTGAGATTAAGGGTATCAAATAAGTGGTTTCCTGTATCATGTGACCCTCTATTTCTTGTCAGAATATTCCACGATAGACATGTTCTTCTTTGATATATTTTATCAGGGTTGAAATGCTATATTGTATTGGAATACCTTGTAAACATAAAAAGAGTAGAGTACTTCAGTATGTTGTTTTATATACCTGTACCTTAGTTCCATCCATTTCAAATTTTGAAGCGAAGAAAGAATTATGGCAGCCATATTTAAGCCTCTGTTTACAAAACTTCAGCCTACTACATACTCAGCCCTTGAGTCAGTGGCTCAGCTAAATCTGAAATCCATAAATTCTTAGCCCATGGACTCAAGTAAAATGTCACAAGAATTTGAGACAAAAATCTCAAGTTTAAGCCTGAGACCAGGCTAAGACCTTTCGTGAAATCTACTCCTGGACATTTCCAATTGGTTAACTCTAGTTGGTACAAAACATGGACCTGTTTCTTTATAGTAGGTCTGTGAAAATAAAGGGATATACAGGTTTTACTTTTTCATGCACTTTTTACTGTGCATAATTTGTGTGTGTCTATTTGTTGTTAATAATTTATTGATAATGTGAGCTACAGTATAGTAGGTACTTCTCTATAAGAGTTTTTTTACACAGCTTCTGCTTGTGTCATAACATTATGATCTATGTAAAGATGGCGGAGGAATCTTAAGTAAAAAGACCATATGTCTCTCACGAAGATTAATAATATAATACAAAACATTGTAATTTTCATTTGTTATGTATTTGATCATATATGCGTTCTGAAAATTTTACTTACCTCAATATATTATATCTCAATTATGTTATAGTTGGAGTTCTCTGCATGGGTCTGTGGTTACTGCAGACACCATCGTCTCTGGATTTTGATGGTGAAATTATTGACACAGTTTTCATAAAGAATAGGACAGAGTCTTTAGATATATCATGCAGAGAATTTTATATATTTTACACCAAGTGGTCCATCTACAGTTCGCGACAATGGAAAACAATACTAGATGTCTTTGAATACAAAAACGGTTCTAATCTCTTCTATTGGAACAATTATACTGCAGAGAAGTATAACATGAGTGGATCTGTGAACGGTTCACTTGAGGTAAAAAATATCGAGCTCTCAGATGCTGGCTACTACATGTGTTCCTATGGATTTATATATCTGTGGCACTTCACTTTGTTACGAGTTGTGGGTAAGTTACTGCTTACATATTTTGTGTTTGGTTAATCAGAGTTCCTAACACCAAGGCAGCTTTTGCGCCATAGCTTTCTGGCGACAGCATCATCTCAGTGTTATAAAGCCTGTGATTATGACAGAAATTGAGTCTGATCTTTGACGTGGTAAAGACAACTCTAGTTTTCCACATATTAAAGTGCCAAAAAATCAAAGAATAAAAACCAATTCTGGAATAAAGTTTTTGAAATATGGGAAGATATTTATAATGCTCTGTCAATAAAACCTCCTGATACCCTTCTATCTCCATTATGACACAACTCCAAAATGAAAAGAGGGTTATTTAAAAACACATGGTATAAAAATGGCATTACTTTGGTTGGTGACTTGGTTAACTGCAACACCTTTAAAATGAAATCTAAAACAGAAATTGAAGACATTTATAATTTCAAAATTAAAAACTTCCTTGACTATTATGAGGTAAGAGGAGCTATTAAAAAGTAATGGGTGAAACAGACCACCAGAGTGAATGGCCAGAAAAACCATGCATCCCAAACCACTTATCCTTCTTGATTAAGCAAAAAAAGGCTGTAAAAATATATATAATATTTTAAATGGTAGGAACTGTGATAACAAGTACAGGGACCAATGGGGTCAAGAACTAAATGTGACAATAGATAGCATAAATTGGAAGATAATATTCTATATAATGTTTTAATACAGTACTAGATAACAACCTAATTTGGTTCCAATACAAATTGATCTACCGGATACTAGGAACAAATAAATTGCTATACCAGATTGGCAAGTCCAAAGATAATGCATATCGGATATGCAAATCAGCAATTGAAACTATTGCTCATGTATTCATGGCATGTGAAGTTGTGAGGCAACTATGGAGACATTTAAATCATTGGTTGGATCTTGTACTAAGTAAACATTTAAATTTAACACCTCTTGAGATCCTACTGGGCCATTTGAATAATGACAATAACTTCCTTCCTGCCAACTCCCATATATTGACTACAAAATATTACATTTTTAAATGTGCAGTGAACTCAAAACTCCTAAGCTTCAATGAGCTTTGTATGAAATTAAAAACATGTTATCAAGAGCAACTCTTATTGAGCACTGATACAAGCAAAGAAAAAGAATTTAAGAAAAATTGGTTAGGTTTCAAGAAAATTTTTGAATCTGCTCCATTATAGAGAATCTATTTGTTGTAAACGTAACTCTAATACTTTCAGTTGTTCTTCATACTTTTCATGTATAACAATTTAGCAGTAAGAAATAACAAGTATTTTATTGTCTTAACATTATTTGTGTAATTTTTTTTCCTTCTCTTATTGTTATTTTGTTATGAATGTGTGTATTGTTTTCTGTACTGTTACTGCAAATAAAAAAATCAAAGAATATTGTGCATAGTGGTTAATAAGGCAAAACGTTCAATCACCACAACTTAGTCCATTGATGTCTTTTAATTTCACAACCATATGATCTATGCAATTAGTACAATAAGTATCATATTTCTTATTTAATGCTATATACAAAGGATATTTTAAAAGTAATAACATTCTAACATCTCAAATTTAAAAAAATGAAATTTAAGTAGCTTCAGTCTTCACCAAAATTTTTTTCATAGATGCAATAGTGGGGATATGGAACCAGCTTTCAGAAACTATGGCATATGACATAGCCTTTGACCTCAAGCTACAAAGGAGCTTTTATATTCACAATCGAATTTATAAACTCTCAACCCAGCAGTAATTAACGTATGACCTCAGAAATCAATTGCTGTGGACGATAATTGGGTTATGCCAGTTTATACATTTATGCAAAGCTTTGGACAAAGTATTGTAACATTATACTTCGATCACTAGAATAATGCTGTTCCACTGACCATCACTTGATATCTGATAGTTAAATTCACAAATTGGTGCTAAGTTCAGTTAAAGCCAAAAGCCAGACCAATAACGCAAGTTTTCGACCAACCAAAGATCTCGAAATTGACCTTGTGCATTATCAAACAAATTATCTATAACACACATATAACAAACCTTGGGGAATTTTTATTGTACTTTTAGTACAATGTTAAAATAACAACTAAAAATTAGACTTCTATATTAACTTGTTACTGTATGTTCATGAAGTGCCAAACCTCAAGCTACTGTGTTTTTAAGGTTGTCTTAAAAGTTTGTGCAACCTGTGATGCTGCTGTTGGAGGATTGTGTAGGAAGGTCGAAATGGCATCACTTTGCCAGCCACCATGGGCCTGAATATTTTGAAATTAGGCACATTGATTAAACGAAAAGGAAGTGTCTTGCCCAAAAGCATGAAAGCCCAAGTTCCTATCATTGAGATGCAAATTTACTTTGCATTAGTAGCCATAACGTTCATGCTGAGATAGGGACCCAGTGACCTGGATCCTTAGTGATAACAAACAAGCGAGTTAAAGGGGGACGTTTTCATTGACTAAGCAGGACCTGTAAAGCGTGTATGGAACAATGGTAAGGGTCTTGCAACTGAGGAATCTGAATCACTTTCAACACCTGGGCTTACTGCATGACCTTATGTCACTGGAGTGGCATGTGAGCCGATGGAAGCCGAAAAAACCTAGTCAGATGTCTTGTCATGTCAAAAGCTTTTTGAGACTGAGAGACCAGAAAAACCTCAAGTAGTCCAACAAGAAAATGGCCCTATAAACAAAGCCATTGAACAAAACATCACACTGCAAGGAGGTAGCTCGCAGGTCAATAACAGTAAAACTAGCTTCAATTTTGGATGACACATGGCATTCATAAACATTTACTTGATGAACAGATCCATCTTTTGTTGTACAGATTTGAAAAATTGAACTCATAGACTTCAGCAAAATGCCTAAAAACTAAAGAAGATGCTTTATTTCCTAAAAGCACTAAATAGTCAAAGAACGTCAAGAAAGAGTCAAGGCAACAGTATCAAATTCTGTTCTGAAAAATTCAGTAAAAGCTAAGTAAAAGTTGAAATTGCCTTAATCAGCTGTAGCTGTCCTAATTCTGATCCCTGTTTCAATGCAAGCTGATGCATTCTTTAGAAGAAGTTGGCCAACTGAGAGCCTATAAAACAGTTATATAGAAAAAATCTGGATAAAAGTAATCATAAGATATTTGCCACCAACGGCACTGTAATAACTCCCTAACTATATCATTATCTATAGTTATTATTATAAGAGTTACATCATGCTCTGCAGCAATGGCCCAAAGAGTGCAAGCACAGGCTACTAGAAAATCATCTAGAATGCGACCAGAATTTAAAACATTAACCACTGCCAAATTGTCAGAGAAAATTTGAATTTTCTTGTGAGCCCAAAAGTGAGTCCATAGTCTCAGAGCCACTAAAATGTTAACTACTTCAAATTGCAATATGGTCAAGGTATTACAGATATTGTTCAGATAACCGAAAAACTGGAAGCATTCTGTGTCTGTGCTTTGTTTATCCTGTGTGGAAAGCACGACTCACACACACGGGATGTAAAATAGAACTTATTTTAAGTATTATATTGTCATTCAATGTATCTTATACTGACACAAAAAAAGTTTAATACTTTATAAAGTTATTGATGTAAAAATTATCTGATGATTTAGATATTTAAATGTTAAATTTCACAACATTGCATTCCTATCTAACTTTCAAAGTGGAGCACAGAAAGTTGCAATTTCCATGAATTACCACAGTTCTTTAGTCATCTATTTATCCAGGATGGGTTTTTATCTAAATAAAATTCATACCATCCAGCTCAGGAAAGTAAGATCTTTTAATACATGTAATTGACAAGTTGTTTCTACTTTTTCTCCAGGCTGCAGTATTGCCGGCTTATTTTTAGCAGAATTTCATACTTTCTGGTAAACTTGTAGACATCCTATCCACAGCTCTGTACTGCAACTTCATTGTAGAATTTTAACTCTTATTGTGTAAAAACATTTGATACAATTATTAGAATACTTGAGTGTGTTGAAGAATGGTGACCTCATTATATTATAGGATTAATGCTTTGGAAACACAGATAAAATGTCTTTTAAACAGCACCAAGACTATATGTCAAATTTGTGTAGAATCTATGGAAAACGAACACAGACAGATACACAGATTAGATAAAAAGTTCGTCAAAGATTTTGTGAAAATATACAAGTTGAAAATTTTATTTTTTTATATATTTTGCATATTTCATGTAATACAGATGATCACTCAAAGGTTTTGTGCTGTCATTATTACAATAAGATTTTAAAGCTCAAGTCTTTTCTGACAACTCAAAGCTGGATGGCGTAAAATTTCTTGAAGAAAAGGCAAAGATTGTCAATAAAACATGGATAACACATGAGAGATATAATTGTTCAACTTGTATGTTGTATAATTCACAACAGTCGGGCAGGCCAAAAGGTGCTGACACAGTTACCGAAAATAATTTAGAAGACTTTAAAAAAATACTTCAAAAATTGTGAACTAGAAATATAAAATAGTTCAGCATCTCAAATTAAGCCTTAAATATGAAAAACATGTGATGATATATACACTTCACATTATGTTAGAACAGCACGTGATCTTTCAGGTAAATGATGTCAAAAGGGCTGATGGGCAATTTACAGATCAAGTGAATATTCTTTATGTCAGATGCCTGAAATGCAATTATAAGGGACCTTTGTCAACTTAAGCTCTTCACCGCTGTTAGTACCAAAACCCAGTTGACATATTAAAACGTGAAACTTCGTCTGAGAGCTTAAACATAATGAACAGCATAGCAACACATGCAAGAAACACTCGGAGAATTGAAATAGAAACACAAACATCACCAATTCTAAAAGTGGCCAGCACTCGGATTTCTTCAAGTATAAGTAGTAATGAACATCCCTCTATTCTGGTATCGTTACACAGCTCAATATCATCCCCATTATTAACAGATGAAGAAAATGTCCACACCCACCTAACAAAACACAAATTAAACATTGCCTCAAATACAGTTACATGTGTAAAACCAGACCTTAACCAATACTTATGCAAAAACTGACAAAACCAAGAAAAACATGTCAAGGCACACTTGAAAAGGAGAAGAGCCATAGAGTTGGCAAAATCTGTTTTCCTACAGCAGGACCACCTATTAGAACTAACCCAAAAACAACATATATCTTAGCTAAAAATAGTTTCGAAAAAATCATCTATAGAAGGATGTGCTGGTGTAGGAGTCCTACAGAAATCTTTCCTCACAAAAAGAGTTTCCGCATGCAATGAAAACCTTCAAGAAATTAACATGGACACAACACAGTATGCAAAAAATGATTCTAGTCACAGAACTTGCTGGTACAATATGACAGCGAGTCCAAGCTTAGACCACAGAGAAAATTTCTGCCTTCTGGCCATCTGGCAACAAAAAGCTATCAATAGTAACTGATTTACTCAACAGTGAGATTCTCAAAGTAGTTTTTGCTCAGATATACAATCAGTTAAAGGGCAGCAATTTTACTATGGTATAGCATACCCAAAAGTAAGTGAATAACATATTTGAAGAAAAAATATTGTAAATGCCAAAAATTTCAAGTTACAACTGATTTACTCAACAGTGCAAACCTGAAAATACCTATTGCTCAGCTATGTCATGATCTAAAGGTCTGAAATTTTACCAAGTTATAGCTTACCCAAAAGTAGGTGAACAACATATTTAAACAAAATACTCGAAATGCAATAGTTTTCAAGTTACAATGATTTACTCAACAGTGACACTCTGAAAGTGGCTATAGCTCAGCAATGCAATGAGCTATGGGTCTGCAACTTTACTATGTTATAGCGGACCCAAAAGTAGGTGAACAACATATTTAAACAAAATACTCTGAATGCAATAGTTTTCATGTTACAACTGTTTTACTCAACAGCTGACCCATAAGTAGGTGAATAACATATTTACACAAAATTCTGTAGATGCTTTTGAGTTACAACTGATTTACTCAACAGTGAGAACATCAGTGTAGCTATTTTTTGGCCTTGCAATGAGCTACAGGTCTGCAATTTCACTATGTTATAGCTCACCCAGAAATGGGTAAACAACATATTTAAACAAATTACTGTAAATGCAATATTTTTCAGGTTACATCTGATTTACTCCACAGTGAGAACCTCAAAGTAGCTATTGCTCAGCTATGCCATGAGCTACATGTCTACAATTTCATTATGTTATAGCTGACCCCAAAGTATGTGAACAACAATTTAATACTGTAAATGCAATAGATTTGCAATTACAACTGATTTACTCAACAGAGAAAATCTCAAAGTAGCTATTGCTCATCTATGCACTGAGCTACAGGTCTGTAATTGTACTGTGTTATAGCTGACCCATAAGTAGGTGAATAAGTTATTTACACAAAATACTCTAAATACAATAGTTTTCGAGTTACAACTGATTTACTCAACACTGATTCTCTGAAAGTAGCTATACCTCGGCAACGCAATGAGCTACGGGTCTGCAACTTTACTATGTTATAGAGGACCCAAAAGTAGATGAACAACATATTTAAACAAAATACTGTTAATGCAATTGTTTTTAAGTTACAATTAATTTACTGAACAGTGAGAACCTGAATGTAGATATTGCTTAACTATGCCATGACCTTTAGGACTGCAATTTCACTATGTTATAGCTGACCAAAAATTAGGTGTACTACATATTTATACAAAATACTCTCAATGCAATTGTTTTTAAGTTACAACTAATTTACAGAACAGTGAGAACCTGAATGAAGATATTGCTTAGCTGTGCCATGACCTACAGGTCTGCAATTTCACTATGTTATAGCTGACCAAAAATTAGGTGTACAACATATTTATACAAAATACTGTAAATGCAATAGTTTTCAAGAAACAGCTCATTTACTCATCAGTGAGAACCTGAAAATAGCTATTGCTCAGCTATGTCGTGTGTTACATATCTGCAATTTTTTTACGTTATAGCTGACCCAAAATTACATGAATAACATATGTAAACAAAATACTCTAAATGCAATAGTTTTAAAGCTACATGCAATTTATTCAATAGTGATGACCTCAAAGGAGCTATTACTTGGTTTTGCAATGAGCTACAAGTTCTAATAAATAGCTACAGCTTTACTATGTTATAGCTGACCCAAAAGTAGCTAAATGAAAAATTTATACAAATTCTATAAATACAATAGTTTTAAGTAACAAATAATTTTCCTCATAATGGAAGGTACTAAACAGTCAGAAAGTAGTCATTACTCAATTAGCTAGTGGGATAGATACCCAAGTTAGTCACCATGCTGTAGCTATAAAGAGTAGCTGAATAATATATTTTAAGAAAATAGTCTAAATACAATATTTTTCAAGTTATATGTGGTGTAGTGCATGATTTCATTAATATAAGGCATCAAAAATTAATTTTAAAAATAATAGAGAAACATCCAGGCCTGATACACACAGGGGAATCTACTAGTGGCCTAGTACATACATGCAAGATAAAAGAGAAATCCCTGAAATAGTAAATGAGAAAATTGTGATCAAGTGTTAAAATTTTCACACTTTGGGTGGGGCTTTTAATGGCTCTGGGGAACAGACGAAAAAAACAGATCTGCATGCCTTTTCATCATCAATAGTTAAGGTGCCTTTTTAAAGGACAGCACATCTCTGGGCCTTGCACTTTTGGAGGAGAAGGTGTTCACATGTATGCCTATGTGGATGTGGACACCGCAGAGTAATTCCATAATGTCAGGTGACTGAGAAGTCAGCTGACATGAAAAAATGATTTGGCAGTCAAAAGCAGTGATACTTTAGTAGAGGTCAAATTCCCTTTGGTTTATATTTGAGACTAAGTTGAATTGTTAAACAACCGCTGTACAATTACAAGAGAACGAATATGCTGGTCTGGAAGGATGGTATGCACAATGATAAAGTCTGGGTTAACTCTTTAGGCGCGATTGGCGACTTCCGTCGACATATATTGAAAGCGCGACGTTAACGTAACTTTTGAGCAGATCGATGCGGAAATGTTTTTCATTTGGAAGTGTCTTTTATGACAGGCTTTGCTGGTGAATAGCGAATGAGAAAACAGGATTTTTTTCATTGGCTGAGCCTTTGACCAATGAAATACCAGTAGGAAGTAATATATTTTCTTTGATTTCTCATTGGCCGTCTGCTATCCAATAGAATTTAAGTATTCATTGATTGACAGGCTCTCCACTAGATATACGCAATGATGTATGTTATTATGTATAAGTTCATTTCGCTGTCTTGGAACACTAAATTCCTTGCTTCTTTTGCAGAATAATGTCTTTTAGGCCTTTTAAATCACTTTGTGATGCCAAGAAATATATTTACAGCTTATTTACACAAAGAAATGACGTATTCCTAACGTCATTATTACAGGAAATAATTTCATACGTCACGGCGAATATTGTCGACTTTCGCGCTTCATAGAAGAGTCGACAGAAGGCGACTGCCGCGTTTTATACGCATTTTACTACGTGAAACTCGCGGCGAAAGACTTAAAGTTAGTGGGGGCCATGGAGGGAAATCATTAAAGTTATGCTTACACATAGATAATGTCAAAAAGCCAAATGTAAAACAAAATTAATTTGTAGTTGTATGCCAATACAGAGTGTGTGCCCTCCATATCTTCCCATTTTACTTGGGATAGTAAAGAAGCATCATGTTCTGCTAGAAAAGGATTTACATGAAGTTGACTTAGAAAAAGCCAGAGAAATAGAAATGTCAAAGGTCAAAATTGACAACACACTGTTTTACAAGTGCATGCAGAATTTAGGAAGTCACAGAAAACTTATAAATGACGTGGGATATCTGTCAAATTATATACATTCTGATGTTGCAACTATGTCAGATAAAGACATAGCAGATCAGAAAATTCCAGTCCGAACTCAAAACACAGGAAGCAAAGCTGAATATTTTAGTGGAATATTGGTTTCCAAACAGTGTTGCACCTAGAATACATTTTAGAAGACCATATAATTGAATGGATTACTAAATACCAGTTTGGGATGACTTTACATGGGGAACAAGATGGTGATTCAATTCACAGGGAGTTTAATAAACTGGAACATACTATGGCTCATGTCCCAAATCTACAAACGAGACTTCTAATTGTAATGAAAGAACATTATACAATCAATTATCCATTGGTACAAAATTGTGGAACCAAAATACAGAAAAAACTAAACCATAATGCACCAACAGTTTGAGAGGTGACAAAACTACCAACAATGAACAAAATTTATTATGTATACAACCTAAAAATAATATGTTGCAAAAATAAGTTTCATGCTGAATTGTACTGCAACAAATGATGTATATAAAGACTCAATTTTTCATAGTGATAAAATAACTGTATATATACTAAGTTTTCACACAGACAAAAAGGAGTTTTGGCCATAAAATTACTGTTCTAAGTTAACAATAACACCTCAAAAGGGACAAATAATACCCTACGTGTGAACTTAAGCTTTAACTCTGTGACATTATTTATTTGACAGTAACACCATTAAAATTATTTTTATAATAATAGTTTTGCAAATAATAATGTATATTTGTACAATTTATTGCTAAATGATAAATTTAGGAATTCTACTGCTGTACCAGGATATACAGAGAGAGAGCATAATATGTATTATATGGATTATAAACCAATAGCTTTGCTGCAAAAAACTGGGTGATGTAAGTATTAACTGGTCCCAATTTTAGTCTTCAAAAAGTGGAAACAACATTTGAAATGTTCTATTAATACTAATAGATATTTACTAATCTTTGTATGTCATTTTTTTATTAAAATCATCAGTTACGAAAAAACCCATTTTTTAAAAAATAGGAAATTTACTTTTTGCTTGAACATTGGAAGAAAAACGTTTTTAAAATGAAATTTAATTCAATGACCTCCTGCTTTCAAACATAACTTCCCACTTGTGCAAATATATAAACACATACACACGAATCTTTGCAGTTGTGCTGATAAACTCAACTAAATGTACAGCTGCGAAACTACTGTGACATATTAGTTGCTGAGATTAATAGGAATACAGTATTGAAACAAAGCTTTTAAGGTATCAAAGCTTGGTTTTCATTACTCCTATTACATCATCAATATAGCTGTGAAATGAGATCCCACATGACATCATGTATGATATTTGTGACTCTTTCACAGAAGGCATTTTCAGTTTTCAGTAAGAATGACACCCTCAAATCTGCATATCTCTGTTGATCCACTGAAGGATATTTTACTAAAAATCATCACTATCTCAACAATTGTATTCAATGGC
This sequence comes from Sabellastarte sp. h YS-2021, assembly GCA_964017235.1. Lineage (NCBI taxonomy): Eukaryota > Metazoa > Annelida > Polychaeta > Sabellida > Sabellidae > Sabellastarte > Sabellastarte sp. h YS-2021. The sequence goes on from OZ024931.1 coordinate 149,125,593, forward strand.
TGAATTAACCAAGTGACCCCTTGGCCAGCTTAAGTTCACTATTATATGTCTAAGGGAATTAGGTTTAGGTCTGGACAACATGGATGAGATATGCATATTGTTAAAATGTCCCTATGGCAGGGGCCCACTATAGCTTTAAATACCATTTTCTTCTCTGAGTAAATTTCTACATCTTCAAGAAAAACCTTAACTGATGGAAGATTCTCAACCTGCTCATTTTATGTAAAATTTTCTTAATAATCCAAAACTTGAACTAAAATATAAGCAGGATGATTATTCATGAGGGTTTTCCAATTGTTTATTTCCAAATCAGAAAGAAAAATTATTCTTGCACCTTTATAATTTACAACATTAGATTGACATACAGCTTTATAGGCTTTTATAGCCCATTAGAGCATAGAAGGCAGTGTTGAAGATTACTGCCGACCTGCAGGTCCTGCAGTTATTTTGAATAATTTAATATTTTTGTTTCTTTTTTCAACTTTGATTTGTAGCAATCAGCTCTCACTTGTAAATATTTCATAAATAGAGTTTAACATTGTGAATGGAGAAGCACATAATGTTTGAGCAGGTTTGGCTTTGCACGTTGAGTGTGTCGGCACATGCAGAGGTGTGGCCAAACGACTCAAAATTGTACCCACTTCAAATTGCTACTGCTAATTCACACCCGCAAATCACACCAATTTGTAAAATATGACCTTTTATAATCAGATTTTTGAAGTGATGACTCATTAATATTCGAGAGGTCACATATTTCCATGGGGACAATATTTTCTGCTTAAAGTTTAAATACTGGATACAGTTCCTTGAAGATCAAATTGTGCTGGCTACTCTTTTATATTCATAGGGTCACTGTATTTCATGGGGTTTCCCGACATATTGTAACTTATTTTGTTTAAGCAAATTAGTGCCCCAGTAAACAGTTATTCATAACTGCCTGCTTTTCATTGCAGGCAGGCGTATGTCTGTTAAGGTCATCCAATCCAAATGTATTAACACAGGACATTTGACTTAATTTTAACCAGTTAGAATCGTCATTAACATAACTTTTACTATGATGAACACTATGAACTTCATGTTTTGAAGATTTGATCAACAACCAATGATCTGTACAAATATTACTGTCAATCTGCAACTGAGTATCATACATACAACTAAAATGAGACTAAAAACATTTTGGTTACAACTATCTACATGTGAAATGTGAGAGACATTGACAGCCGCATCATCAAGATGAATACATGGAAACAACAGGCTTAAGGTTTGATACATTGTGTCTTCACCAGCATCACTGCTAAGTTTATCTAACCAACTTACATGCAGAATAATGGTCGCGCAGCACAGTGTCAAAATGAATCTTCATTGTAGCCATACAACAGTTGAAAATTGAAATTGTAAGATCTATCCTGATAAACCCAGTTCTCCCTACGCCGATCATTAAAAGTTTTGAACTTTTTATTTATTAATTCTTTTGTTTCTTCATTTTCTTTTCATTCACTCTGTCTGTGATTCAGGAGCCTACTAGTCAACGAAAAGCAATGAACACAAGCGTTCTTTGCCAATACCTGCCCTTCTTGATGATCACCACTATGAGAGCAATTGTAAAACCCAGACCAATGATTTCTTTCTTTTGGCCATTATTTGACTTACCATTGGATTCCAATGTACGTTGGGTACATCTCAACCAAATTTTATCAACAGATTCAAGTTTGTCTCTAGAACACCTACCCCAATCCATTGTCAGCCAGAAAACACCCTGAGCACTTTTTACAGTACCCCAGTTTGTTTCAATTGTATCCCATATTAAAAGTTTGAGATATTGCTACATATTATCCCGTACTTCAGGGCTTTGCTCCACCCGAATACACCCAATATGGCCCAAAATAAACTGAAAATGACTCAAGTCTTCATATTGGGGATTTTTACCATTAATCTCAAAGTAACAAAATTCATGGGGCTACGCTACTTCTACTGTTTTCTCATTTTCATTTGCCCACATTAAAAGTTTACAGTGCCTGTGTCCCTTGAATTCCCACGCAAGAGCCTGATCTGGTCATGCACCTGACTCTGAATAAGCCAATTATCATTTTAAAAGTTGGCTTCTGAAAGTAGATTGTCCTGCTGCTCAATTTTTGACTCAAGTCTCTTATTTTCTTCCAAGGCTTGAATTTTATCTAAATTCAGCGCTTGTGCATCTCAGCCATCATGGGCTAATACTGCTTCTGGAGACATGGCTGGCTCACCACCAACAACACCCTGTTGCTCTGCAGCACCACTCCGTGAAATCTCCTGCACCACATCACCCCACAAGTGTGGACAAATTTAATCTACAATTCCTACCCACCGGTCAAGGTCCTCAGTGGCCTAGTGGTAAGCAAGTTCGGCATCTAATCATCGGCTGTCACCTCTGTAGGTTCAAGTCCAACAAGTGGCAATGTTGAGGACTTGTCCTAATATGGCCCTGGCTGTTGAACGTGACATAAAACCCCAACTTTGACCTACCCACAGGTCTGGGGTGCAGTGACTCTCTTTCCTTGAGCTCAAATGACTTGCAATTAAACGTTGCCATCTGTAATGGGAGTACAGCCATCACCACAACAAACCTGTCTTGTTGAAATTCCAAGCAACAAGCTAAAACGACAGTGAGTCAGTTAAAATTACAAACTTGGTATTTTACCCTATAAAAATACAACTCAAAGCTGAACAGAGGTGCGCCGTGCTGTGTCAATTCAGTTAAAAACCCTCATGGCACAGCACATTTCACAATAGAATAGAAACATTTATATAGAATAGAATAGAAACATTTATATAGCGCAAAATTGATGCAACATCCTCTAATGCGCTTGAAATCAAAAAGGGAAAGTCGAGGGACGTTCGAGGTCATGATCCAAGGTTAGCGCCCGCCAGGTAGATGTACTATGGTGGAGGATATGCTAATCTAAACAAGTAGGTCTTTAGCTGGCTACGGAAACCTGTTATTGTTCGTTGTGATCGTACTGATTGTGGGAGTCTGTTCCATTCTATGGGGGAAGCCACTGCAAAACCTCTCCTACCGATGGCCTTTTTGTGAGAGGCTGAGGAAAGAGAAAGACGATTTCCACGTGTTAGACAACTGGTTTTGATCAAGGATGATAAGTATGTGGGTTGAGAGAAATTTATAGCCTTGAAAGTAATTAGATTGTACTTAAACAATATACGGTAAGTGATAGGAAGCCAGTGTAGTTTTTGAAGAAAAGGAGTGACATGGCTAGTTCTATCAAGTCTAAAAACAATTCTACAAAGGGCATTTTGTATCTTTTGGAGTTTAGCAACATTGTACTTACTGATGCCATAAAGTAGGGAATTGCAGTAGTCAAGTCGACTACTGATCATTGAGTTTGCAAGCAAGGCTGCAGTTTCCATACTGAGGTATTTACGGATACGTCTTAGGTCCTTAAGGTGGTAGTAGCAGGCTCGACACGTATTAGTTATGTGGTTGGAAAAGGTGTTTCCAGAGTCAAAAATTACACCCAGGTTCTTGACTGTATCAGTAGGGGAAATAGAATTTCCGAGAAGTTGAGTAGGGAATTTATTTATGAGGGACTCTCTGGCTTGTCTATCACCTATTATAATAAATTCAGTTTTCTCGGGATTGAGTTTCAATTTCACGCCAGCCATCCAGTTTTGGATACATGTGAGACACTCTGTAAGCTCAGCGAAACTGGAATCAAAATTCCTATTGTCCAATGCTAGATATATTTGGGTGTCATCAGCATATAGATGGTGGGTGACATTGAAATTGGAAACGATATTACTGAGAGGGGTTGTGTAAAGGGTAAAAAGGAGGGGGCCCAGGACAGAGCCCTGAGGCACACCATACGGAAGTGAGAACACATCTGAAAAGCTATTTCCTAATTTAACCTTCTGTTTCCGGTTTGAGAGATAGGATCTGATCCACCTCAACACAGTGCCATCAACCCCAAACCAATCACTTAGGGAATTAAAAAGAATGTCATGGTCGATAGTGTCGAATGCCGCTGAGAGGTCCAGCAGTGTGAGTGCGACAGCCTTACCAGAGTCCAACGAAGCAGCAATGTCATTCTGGATTTTCAACAGCACTGTTTCTGTGGAATGGAGTCTCCTGTAAGTGGATTGGTTGACATTGGAGAGCCCCTCGCTATCGATATAATTATTTAACTGTTTGGCAACTACTTTTTCGATCAGTTTGGATAAGAAACTAAGGTTGGATACCGGTCTATAGTTTTTTAGGAGATTTCTGTCTAAGTTTGGTTTCTTGAGAAGAGGGGTGACATATGCTGTTTTGAAACAGTTTGGGAAACTCCCTTCTTTGAGTGAATAGTTTATAATATTGGTGATTGGAGTGACCAAAATGTCCGCACACTCTTTGACTAGTGCGGTAGGTATTGGGTCCAGGTCGGATGATTTGGTGTTGGATGACTTTAGGATTTTGAGGATGTCATCCTCAGATACAGGCTCAAAAGAGGTCAGGGCAGTGCTATTACTCTTCGGTATTGTGAGGGAAACAGGCACTGATGACTCTAAAGCAACTCTGATTTTCACAATTTTGTCACTGAAAAAATGACCGAAAGTGTTAGCTAAATCAGTAGGACTAATATGATCGGGTAGGATGATAGTTGAGGTTTTGTGCAAGATTTTCTTGAAAGTGTTCCACAGAGCCTTGGGGTTACCATTATTTTCAGCAATGACAGTGGAATAGTGCCTGCGTCTTGATTGTTCCAGTAGGAAATTGTAGCGATTGACAGCAGCTCGATATCTTCTCCGGTTGATTGCAGAGTTGTTACTGCGCCATACTCGCTCACACTTGCGCTTCAGACGCTTTGCGCACAATCACCAAGAAGTGAACCAGACTTTGCCTCAACAACTACTAACTGACAAGTTGTCAAACATTGAATTTCTCACCACCCCCAGTGCATTCGCTAAATGTAGTGACAAGTCACTGCACTGCCAAAAAGGCCAATGCAAAGTAAAATATTAATTTTTTTGGGGGGTGGGGGGTCTACTGAAAAGTGATGTTAACACAGCCACAACTAGAAATTTAAGATACAAGCACATCTCCGATTTAGGAACATGTCCCATGTAAGAATATATTGAACAACAGCTATTTCTACTGTAATAAGTATTTTACAGCACTCAGTCTTCCATCATGTGACAAATTCCAAGGTGCTAGTACACATACACAGACATATATGTTAAGTTTGTTAAAAACAATATTTTTGCAATTATGTATTAATATAATTTAAAAAAAACTGTTTATGCTATATGACTAAAATATGTGATGACAAAGTGTTAAAGGTTATACTGTAAAGTACTAAGTTAGTTACATTTCAGACTAGATATTAGATTTTATAGTTAACAATACACAAACATGTATACTGAAGGTGATGTTAATATCAAACAATACTCCAGGAAACTTCATGTAACAATTATTAGAAGGAAGTCCCTTGTCATACCCTCCCCCAAAAGGGGTGAGGATGCCATTAATTGAGATTCATTTGTTTGTTTGTTTTTGGCACATAACTCTAAAATTGTGCACATGATCAGAATCATATTCTCATACAAGGTAGACCTCCCTGTAAATAGGACCTCCTTACTGTTGAATATCACTCGTATTGGAGATCCTGATTCAAATCTAAATAAAAAATGCAGGATGCATGATCCAGTACTTTCCATGAGTAAATCTTTCCATAGTGAATCATGGCTACACATGGCACATAATTATCTGTAAAACGTGAGTATTTAGGTTAATCATTGTGTGTGGTTGATAATAAATACACATTTTCCGCAAAATGAAATGAAGGCATACTATATATAAAATCATTTATGTTTCTGTAACACTGTGTCAATTTTACTAAATTTCTGGTTACAGTTAATTCAACTGAAATAAGTTATGCAATATTTTAACTCAAATATACCAAATGAGTGACAAGTCTATTTGTGTTTAAAATATGTACTGGTGTTACTGTGTTGTAGTTGTAGTGTCTCCAAAAGCAGACTTTAAGCCAAGCTTAACAAGAGGCAATCTAAACTCATTTCCACAAGAAGATTTAACTGGACCATATTTCGAAAATGTAGATGAGAATTTCACTTGTTACATCACGAATGTTTTACCTGGGAAGAACAGCACTTCATTTAAGTTCTACTTTAATAGTAAGATAAGACTTCAAAGTAAAACTGGGACTGGCGAAGTAGTGGAAAAAGATGAAAGTGATGGCACCAAGTATGTGGAATGGAAGTTTACAACCATGTTTGACAGAAGTGACAATGGAGGTAATTTTAGGTGTACAGTGGATTGGAAGGCAGGGCAGTATGAAGAACTGGGTCTCCAGACTAAATTGACAGTACCTGTTAATGTCAAATGTAAGTGTGTAAAGATATACAGTATAACCTCTATTTTCTAAACAATTGGATTAATGAAGTAGAATTTGTTCTCCTTTATTGAATAATTATAAAAATCAAAGAAATTTGATCATACCTTACAGCATAAATCTATGATACTAGGGAGTCATAAAACTATGTAATATCTAATATTTGGAAAGTAAAATGAGTTAAACTGTAAACTTTTTAAAGTGCTTGTTATAGACTGTTTTGTTGAAAACTGAAATATATTGAAAATTAATCCTTTTTCGTGAAACCATAGAGCTTGAAAGCTGAGATGGCACTAACAGTACCAAAATTATTCGACACTATGGGGAAGTGCAGTACAAACAAATTATGCATGACACCAAACTGGTAAATCACTAACAAAGAAGACAATATTTTGTGAAATTGTAGCACAAGTATTGCATTGTTTCTCTTCATGAGCGATATGTTTTATTTTCAAAAATGTCTCAGATGGGATGCTATTATCTAACATTTTGAATGAATTACAGGTAAAATAAGTCCACATTTTAAAAGTAAAAAGGAAAACAGCTATTACGTGTAAAAAGACCTTAGTGAATATAAAAACCTCCGTTTTAGCTTGACATTTCTGCACCATTTGAATTTTAATATAGAAGAATAAAAGAGAAGAAAGCTGGAAGAATACCCATTTAATGATCTATGTATCTTATTTAAATCTAATGTATCTTGCCAATTAATAAAATATAAATAAAATGTCAAAATATTGGACTTATATTATCCCCATTTAGTGCAAGCAGTACATGAAATACATACATATTTAAACAAAGAATTAAAACAGCCTGTCATACATATAGGGGCAATGATCAATAAAACCACTAATTAAAATATGTTACTTAAGCTTATCTGAAAGGACCTTTTACTTTTATTCAAATTAACATTGTAATAAAAAAGAATAAAGGAACTATACTGCCTCCACGTTTGTCGTGAATACTTTTGTTGGAGAAGGAATAAGTATGGCATCATTTAACATACAAAGTTAAAAGATAAAAGAGCTATCTCATTTTATGGGCTACTCTTAAGAAAGTTTCTTGAACTTATTGATCCAATGATGTGGCAGACAACTTTGGTCAGACTATTGCTATAGTTTTACTGTTTACTTAAACATAAATTGTTCATTTTGATAAATGTCCAGATATTGATTTATTCAAATAGGGCCTTATACTATTATGCAAAACACTAAGGCAGATCTGGCTTAGTAAGGTGCCCCTCGCTGCACCAGAGCCAAAAAACAATATACCTGCTTAGGATGATAGCTGCTGGGTCAATGTCATAGTCTCACTTAAACAAAGTCAATGAAAAGTATACCTGCATGAAGAAAGATAGGACTCACAGAGGGATCTTTGAGTTTCTAAATTTAGAAATACAATACACATATCATATTTCATGGGTACACTTTGGTAGATCTCTTTAAATTTTTGATCCAACAACAGAGTTGATATTTTTTGCAGGCTATTGCTACATTTTTTTCTGTTTGCCCAAAAGCAAGTATTACAATAAGGTTAATGTTTATAATATTGATTTTTAACATAGGTTCGTTCATGTTTTGTTGTGACTCTTGTTGCAAGAAAATTGTTCTAAATTTTAATTTATGTTCTTATAATATTCATGACAATAATTTACTAAACATTAATTCTGATAAACCTTCAAGTGCATGGTAACAAAGGAAATCTTTTAAAAATTCTATAACTTTTAAAAGAAATAGTGCAGAAAAACGGGAGGATACCTAATTTTATACATAATTTACATTTTATTTCTCAGATCCACCTAATGTTAGTGTAGAAGGTACAGTTACATCTGCTCGTGAGTACACTACAAGAAATATAACCTGCAAAGTAAATGGTGGAAACCCATCAGATCCAAGCAGCTATACCTATGAATGGATGTACAAGCCAACTTACGCCATTTCAGCTGCATATATTTCAGTCCCACCTGGTATTTACTATACAAGTTGTGCTTTTAAAACTTATGCCTTACCATTGTAGTCATTGACATGAATACACTTTTTTAAAAACTGTATATAATCATATTACATGATAAGTATGGATAATATTTTGTTAACTGGTGAAAATGTATCATCTTTAATAACGAGCAATGCCTAATATAGTTGACAATAATAGAACTAAGCATACACAATTTAAGAAATATGCTAAATATAGAATGACGATATACTTAAGGGGATCATGCAACTGATAATTGCAAAGAAAATGACAGTTATAAAATGAATCATTACTTTGCCAAATGTATAACAGCAAAATCTATGAATTGTTAAAAAATCTTTGCAAAAACCTTTTGTCCAATTGTTATGTTGGGGGTGGATTAAAGGTGGATTCCAGCAGTACCGATTGGTAGTTGTGGACAACCAGATCTCCACTATGTCCACTTCTCTCTGAACTTGCTTGGCTGGTTTTATGAGAGGTCCAGGGTCGCCACAATGTCAGAAGTGAAACACATGTTTATTCCTTCATAGTTTATTCTAGTTCAATAAACACAAGTCACAATTACAATCCAACACATTCTCTCGAGTGAGAGAGTCAACTAAGCTCTGCCCCCTCTGCATACTATTTCATGTTCTCTCCCTTTTCTCTCTTTCTTCTCTCCCTTCCTTCAGCTCAAAGACTGAAGCACTTATACAAGCCACTGTGCACTAACACATATTACTTGTCATCAATCACTGGGTATATTTGTAAGAGGCCTATCTGAAAGAGATAGGGATTGGTGGAGGTTCTCATTAGAGGCGGTATGCTTTCTGATTATTAATCTCTACTGCTAAGTCTAATGGAAACTAATTTACTAAGGCACTTTGCCTGTATATTATGGAATTTAAAGTTTATTAATAATTAAATAGTTTCATTGAAATTCTTCACCATTACACCTTTCAACTGTATAATATTTAGTTATATATTGAAATATTCACTTATGATTATATTATAGTGCTATAAAATAAATAAAGAACAGAATATGAAAGATTTAAACAGTTTAACAAAGCTATCATAGCTAAGGGGACTTATGACCTCAGATAGCCGTTGGCAAAATATTTTTGAAGTCTCACTGGGAAACAAAACAACTATCACTAACTGAAATGTCAGGAAAATGAGGGATGATCTCAAAATCTGCGTCATTTGATATGTATTATTTGTTATCCAATACATTATGAAAACGAACAATGTCTTTTGGTGTGATGTGCCTTACAGTCCGTTGTTTAACAGAGATTTGAGTGCTTTAAAAGTGCATTTAGAATTGGATTTGATAGTCTTTTCTCATTAATAAATTTGTCTCATAATACATTTTAAATGATTCAATGCCTATGTATGATCTTTGAAACATGCATTATACATACCCTAGAGCACTTGAAAATAGTGTTTGTAAAAATATGCAGTGTGAACATCTTTACATTTATGTTCAGTTAAATTCATGCCAATTAAGCATTTGATATGTAGTATTCGATATACAGTATTCTATGAAACTTGAACATTGTGTTTTGGTGTGATGCACCTTAAAGTCTGTTTTATGACTGATATAAAGTGTTATAAAAGTGAGCTTAAAATTTACATAATTTTTTTTTCTATAGCTTATTGATCTCAACATATTTTGAGGGATTTAATGCTAATCTACGTTTTCTGAAACATGAAATACATCTTTACATTTATGTTCAGTTAAATTCGTGCCAATTAAGCATTTGATATGTAGTATTCGATATACAGTATTCTATGAAACTTGAACATTGTGTTTTGGTGTGATGCACCTTAAAGTCTGTTTTATGACTGATATAAAGTGTTATAAAAGTGAGCTTAAAATTTACATAATTTTTTTTTCTATAGCTAATTGATCTCAACATATTTTGAGGGATTTAATGCTGATCTACGTTTTCTGAAACATGAAATACAAATACCTTGAATACTTGAAATTTGGGAGTGTGAACATCTTTGCAGTTATTTTTTGGTTGAAGTTATGTCAATCAAGCATTTGATATGCAGCATTTGATATACATCATATTATGAAATTTGAACAATTCCTTGGGTGTAATGCACCTTATAGTCTGTTTCATGAAAAATATTAAGTGCTATAGAAGTCTATACAGTCTTTTTCCATAATTAATTGGTCTAACATATTTTGAGGGATTCAATGCCAATGCGTTATAAATACTTGAACAACAGTATCTTATTAAAATTGAACAATGTGTTTAAGTGCAATGCGCCTTCGAGTCTGTTTTTCGACAGATATTAAGTGCTACAAGGGCAATTTGAGTTAGAATTGATATAATTTTTGTTTGTAATAAATAGCTATCAATTTACATATTTGGGTGATTCAAAATTGCTTGTGCAAGTCTTTGCAGCATGCATTAATACTATCCAAGAGTACTTGAAAATTTGGAAAACTTAAATGTCGATGCATCACCTTTTTAAAATATACAAAATTAATTTATTAGTCAAAAAAAAAATCCCAAGCTCTTGAAAATAAGAGTAATGATAGTCCAACATCTCTAATTGAGACACAATTAAATGCATTCAACTTGTCAATGGCGAAACTTTAACTGATCAGAAAGCTATACTTAATGAAATAGCAAATTTCTATTCTGCTCTATTCACTGAAAAGGATCATTATCCTTCAGATCAAAATTTAGACAAATTGTTTGGGGGAACAGGTGGACAAATTAACACTTGATGAATTCTCAAAACTTGAAGGCAAACTTACGTCAGAAGAAATTACTCCTGCAGTCAAACAAATGAAAAATGGCAAAACTCCTTGAGTTGATGGATTTCTGGTGGAATTTTTAAATTTATTTGGGGATAGATTGAAATATTTCATTTTACACAGCCTGAATTTTGCTTTTGAGACTGGGGAATTATCAGTTACTTTAAGAACTTGTATTATAAACTGCTTACCTAAAGGTGATAAACCGCTCCAATTTTTGAAAAACTGGCGACCCATTTCTCTCCTGTCTGTTGTATATCAAATAGCTTCCACAGCAATTGCAAACAGGTTAAAGGCGGTGCTTGCTAAAATAATTTCTAATGCTTAGTCTGGCTTCATGTCAAGAAGATTTATTGGTGAAAATACATGTCTTGTGTATGATATCATGCACTATCTGTAAAAACATGAGTTGCCAGGCCTGCTTATGTTAGTCAACGTCCAAAAGGCCTTTGACTCAGTCTCTTGGACATTTTTGAATAATGTGTTAAAGTTCTTTAATTTCGGAAAAGATTTTTTGTCATTGGATTAATATTTTAAATAAGAACATCCAAGCAACAATTCTTCATTCAGGTCATTTATCATACTTTTCACTATACACAGAAGCTGTGGACAAGGTGATCCCATTGCGTCTTACCTTTTCCTACGAGCTGCCCAGATTTTTTATCTTATGATAATTTATAAGTGTAGTATTAATAGTATCACAATAAACAGTCAATAGTACAAAATTTCACAGTTTGCTGATGACACTACTCTATGCCTTGATGGCACTAAAGACTGTCTTGAAGCAGCTCTTAATACACTAGAAATTTTTGGTTCACTTTCAGATCTAGTAGTTAACAAAGATAAGACAAAACTTATTTGGTTAGACAAAAAAAATGTTCAACTGACATGTATGACACCTGTGAGAATTTGCTTTGGGGAGCATCTGAATTTGATTTGCCGGGGATTCATTTCTCTGTTGACCTAGAGAACATTACTAAATCAAAATATAATTGAACTAGACAAAATTTATAATTGAACTAGACAATATTTACCACACCATTGTCTGAACTGAGGCAGTTTAGCTCTCTTCCTATAACAAATAACATCTTGGTAAAAAATTGAATAACCTTTTGTACTCATTTGTGTGTGATAACAAGCCAGATACGGTAAAAATTGAAAATTGATTACAAACTCTTACATATATGGGGCCTAAATATTTGATATTGATATTTTCATAAAATGCCAGAAAGTAGCATGGGTAAAGCGACTAGTTCAGACTCCAAATGCTCCTTTCTATTGATAAGTTTTATTTACTGGGTCCATTATGGGCCAAAATTACTGCTAGTAACATAAGACATTTTTGGAAGGACGTTTAATGTCATGGAGCTTTTTGCTTTATGAAAGAAACCCAGCTAATATTGAATCCCTGATATGAATCCCTCAAATTTTAACTGAACCTCTTTTTTATCCACATTGGTAATAAGGCAGGAATTACAATTTCCTTAGATCTGCTGAATGGCAACAGCATGAAAACTCTAGAAGAACATAAAAATCAGTTCAATATTAAATCCAATTTTTAGAGTACTTACGATTACAAAGATGTCTCAAGAGATACTTTACCAATTGTGATGTCAATATACTCAACCTTCCAAGACCTTTCCTTCCTCTGAATCTGAAAATTCAAATCAGTCAGAAAAAGGGCTGTAGGCCATTGTATCAACAATTGAATAAACAGGTTGAAAATCTTGTCCTTAGAAACAAATGGTGTACTACACTAAATATTGATATTAATGAAAAAGATTGGGAACAAATTTACAAAATTTGCTTCAAAACATTGCAAATAAACGACCTAGTTTGGTTCCAATGCAGAATTATACACAGAATTCTGGGAACTCATTCTTATATGAGAAAATTAAAGATCAGTGCCCCCTTTTCATGTAGATTTTGTAATACATCCGAAGAGACATTGATTCACTTATTCACACCCTGCCCTGTCGTCCTGGAATTTTGGAACAATTTAAACAAATGGCTCCAGCAACAATTCAATTTATACCTGGACCTAAGTCCACACACAATTATATTTTACTAGCCTTGTGCTTCTGTATTGTTTTAGTATTTGTCTTCTTTAATATTAAATGATTTACCCATGTCAGTCATGTACTTTCTTTTGTACTTATTTTTTTAAGTTTCTTTATGTTATTAGAGTGTAAACATTTTCACCTTTCTTTCAATGTTATGTACTTAAATTGATTTTTATGTATGCTGTTTCTATATACATTTTTTTTTCAAAAATAAAAATTGAAACAAAAAAATCTGGGTCAGCTCAAAATTAAATTTAAAATTCATCCATTGTGGGTAATTCAGTTTATGAAGAGTAAGAATCTAGCCTGAAGTTCAAGTAAAATGACATATGAGAATGACATTTTGACATACACTGATCAACTTGTAGGGTATATGAAATTTTTAGAAATATGTATCAAATTGCCATCAACTTTGTAGGTCATGGTTATGGCTTTGTAGGTTATACTTATGGCTTTGTAGGTTATGGTTATGAAAAAAATGTTTATTTACAAACATTTTAGAAAAAGAAAATAAGGGAAGTAATTGCGTATATAAGAAATGAGGTCACTTATTAACTATTGTAGAGGCAAAATATTGTACAAACATGTGTATTCTCACCAATAAAAGTTGTCTTGATTCTAAATGTGCTTGAAAATGAGGTGAGAAATGATGTTCATTTCTATAGCATCTGGCTGCTTTTTTGCAAAAAAAAAATTATCCTTAAATATTGGCAGGTTTACCATCATGGTAAATCAGTTAGAGGTAAATCCTAGGAACATTACTTCAAGGTCTTTTAAACAAAGAAGAGTAAAAAGGAAAGTCCTTTAAAATACAGATCAATCGCTTCCAATCTTTAGTCTATATAAATTTCAGCAACATGGAGACATGGAAGATTTAATAACACTAAAAAGCACTGTAATGTCTTATTACAACGTGGCATTCTCTACATTGAAAACATTGTGTAAGCAATAACAGATTTGTCATAGTGAGCATAAAAATGATTTCCTTTATTAAAGATTATTTATTAACCAGTAGAGTATTAAATATTCAGGGCTCTATCCAAATATTCACTTCTTTTTAGGAAGCTCTGTGATAAATGGAGGCAACATCCTACAGCTAAAAGGTCTTGATTATGAAGATATGACAGGTACTTACAAGTGTATTGTCACAGGTATTGGCGGACAGAGCAGTGGAACTGGTACTTTTCATGTGTATTGTAAGTATTATACTGAAAACTTTTCAACCAAGATAAACTACAGGCAGAACTTGAAACATCTGCAGCAATATCCAATTCATAATACCTTTTTGTGGCTCATTTCTCATTTTGAAATATAGTGCACAAGTTTCAAAATAGAAATTAACATTCACAATGCAAAAGACATAATACATGGGAAATAAAATAATAGAGACAATGCAAAGGCACAAAGAACTGATCAAAGGTCCATGGTATTCCAAAAACTTTGTTTGTATACTCTGCAAAGATCTGAGTTCTTTCAAGGCATCAACCTGCCCATTAATACAAATTAAATTTGTAGTTGACAGCTTATCTTTTTATTATCCACCGCAAGCGGTGTTTGACCTGTAAAGAGGGATATACAGAGCTGGATATATTTTTTGTATACAATGGTACCTCCATATAGCAGTTAAGTTTGGCTGAGTAATGGCGGGAACCCTAAATTAGTTCAAATGTTGTGTTATCAGTTCTGGTCTTCCAGGGGTAGCACTTCTGCTGCTTGAAGCTTGTTGAGTCATGGGACAGAAACTTCCTCAGCCTCCCTGTGACTAATCTTTCCTCATCTAAGATGGGCTCTGGATGGCTGCCACCAGGCCAATTTGACATTCAACTAAAAACACTACCAAACACATTGTGTCATTGTTTTTGGTTTACTGCTTTTGTTGACCAATTATTTACAGCTTTAACTCCCTCTTAGACTAAAATCTCAATAAATGTAGCTGAAAATTTTTTTCCGTGTCAATATATATTTTGTCATTACTACTGGAAAATTCCTTTCGATGGAAGGGTAAGATGTTCAACACTATTAAGCCACTTGTATTTTAATGTATTTCACAATGGTTATAAGCCGTTTTACTGTGTAGATTTACAGAGGACTGGTGTGACGGCAATCTGACAATGTACTCATCCAGTATGGCAAATTTGTCCAGAATCAACTTTGCCATACAGAGTCCTTATAATCTTAAACCATACTTTTGGTTCAGCAGTTGGAAAACAAAGCATATAAAATGTTATGAACATAACCAAACATATATGTTGCTTTTTATAAGTTTGAAAACAGAATTGAGACATGTTGTAGGTATGCATAAATAACGTGACATGCAAATTTCAAGATGAATGTATAACGTCCTGGTTGTAAATGCTCCTATGTCAGCAACATCTTCACTGCTTTCTTCTTCTAGGGTTGTTCATGTTTCTCTGTGACACATGACAATTTGCCTCTGTCTCTTGGGTCTCTGCCACCACTGCCTGTCCCAGCCTCTTCATCTTGGCATTCACACCCATCTGCAAACCATTGTTTTAATGTTTTAAAATGAAATGCCTCTTTTCACAGTGCCAGTAGTTTTCACCTTGTGGTAGCAGCCTTACAAATCACTACTGTGATTGGTGAGTGCCATAGTATTATATCATAATCCCCACCCATACTCCTTGTGCTGCATCAGAACGTTACAGTCAGTGGAACCTATCTCAACACACTTTCTACTATGGTAGGAAGCCAATAAGTCTTCAATAGCCGGAATGACATGAAGCAAATCTTCAAATGAATTATGACTAATTGTACCATTGACAAGAAATCTAGGGATGATGTAACTACAAGCACAATATGGGCTTAGTACGGGGGCCTAAGGCAATAGCGGGAATATAAAAGCCTTCCTAAAAATAATGATGAAACAGTTAAAAAGATTCATTGCACTAGGGCCATACAGAATGGACAATGGAGATGAAACTAGGACTTCTGATGAGGACCACAAAGTTGTCAGTAGTCATAAATAAAAATCGCCTAAGTGAGAAAGGGACATTTATGAATCAGATGTGTGACTTTTATCTACGGGTGATCTGTATGGACAAGAGTGAAGTTGGTGGGAGAGGTTTGAGATTGGGTATGACTGAGGTTTTTTCTTAGTTTTAGAGTAATATAGATTAATATGAGACTATTAAAGTTTTATGTATCTGGCTGTTATCTTACATTTTTGAGGCAAACTAAACAATATCTGAGAAAGGGATAAAACTCTATCACATTCGACTCAAGGCCTAAACCTAATTCACAATAATTCTTTTCCCTTTTCTGCATACTAACCACACTTCCTCCCGCTAACCTCTTTGCTTCTGTTTGTCCCTCAATGAAATATATTTTAAAATTGAAACATGTGTCTTACATAATTTATGGAAATTTCTATAAATTAAATCCTTGACGTATTTACCAGAACTGGTTACAAAGCAATTTTGCATTCCCAATCACAGTTTACAATTGTCACACTTCTCTTATTTACTCAATTTTCAACCAAAATCAATCTAAAAACTCTGAGTCATTCTCTATTGTCACCTTCATCACAGTTTTGACAGATTTCCTAGTCAATTGTCCCAACTTAACTGTTACATCATAAATTTCCGAAGAGGTACAAGTAGATTATCTGTACTAGGCATAAAAGGTGCATCAGACTCCAGCTACAAACTAATAGAATACAATAGAGTAGAAACTTTTATATAGTGCAAAATTGATACAACATCCTCTAATGTGTTTGAGGTCAAAAAGGGAAAGTCCAGGGACGTATCAGGTCGAGATCCAAAGTGAACACATTCTGCACTTAAATCTTATCTCAAAAATTTTGGTGAAACCCAAAACTGCAACTTTTGAAATTTCCTAGAAATTTAATCATATGCTTAGATAATTTGCTGGCAGATAATTTGTTGGGGTCGGTTTCACAAAGGGTCTTAGATTTAGCCAAGTTTTTGGCTAAGTCAGGGACTTAAATCTAAGACTTTGGTCTTAGCTAGGTCTGGGGCTTAAATGGTTTTCACAAAGGGTGACTTAGCTAAGCCCAAGCTTATCAAATAACCAGTGGTTTTCTGTGTCGTGTGACATTTTATTTCTATTCAAAATATAATATTTTTGATAAACATCCTTCATTTGACTCATTTTATCTAAGGATAAGTGTTGTTTTTAAACGGAAACCTTGCTATCACATAAAAACTTCCAAAAGACTTAGGGCTTAGATTGGGAATTTTTCTTCTGGTGGAGGGACATCTGATTTTCAGTTTCTCTCTATTTTTAGACACATTTATTTTTTTCAGCATAAGTTCCAGCATAATATTACCATTTTGAAAAGATTTTGTTGTAGATCTATTTTTCTTTTTAGTTTAAGGAAAATAGTTACATATTTGCTAAGATGTTAGATAAAGAATTGTGTATTTTAAAAGGCAAGTATGTAGCTATAAACTAAAACTTGACTTTCAGTAAAACAGATCTTCTGTTTCTGGAAATAGATTGTTCCAATATGATCCAGCAATATATGTGTGCGTCATACTTGTGACTATGAATATATTCAACATAGCATATTCTATGTGATAAACACCCGGGTTCAGTTCCAAAAAAGGAACTTAGCCCAGGGGCCAGTGTCACAAAAGGACTTAGTCTGGACTTAGACTGCAAGTTTGTCTTTAATTCAAGCTGAGTCTGTGGTCTTTTACTTAGTTGATTTGACAAAGCACCAAACCCTAAGGCTTTGACTAAGTCTTGGGCTCAAAGTTAAGTCCACCTTTGCTGCCATAATTTTGTTCCATCCTGAAAAATTTAAAATGGCTGTAAATAAGGTATAATTTATAGAACATCTCCCTAAAGTAGTCCTTTATTCCTCTTAAGTAGTCATTAGTAATAAAGTAGTTTCTATGTGGTTACATAAGATAAAATGTGTCAAACAGATGATTTATGTAACCAATACTATATTTTTAATAGAAATAAAGTCACATGACACATAAAACCACCGTGGTTATTTGATAAGCTTGGTCTTTGATAAGTAACCCTATGTAAGTGCTTAGTCTTAGTCAAGAAGAAAAGCTAAAATTAAAGTCCCTGGCCTAGCCTATGTCCAGCCTAAGTTTAAGATCCTTTATGAACAGGGCCTCATACCTGGTATTTACAAAGGGTCTTAGCCAGGACTCAGGTTTAACTGTTAGTTCAGACTTAAGACTTTTGTCTCAGGTAAGTTTTGTCTTAAATCTGTATGTACCAAAGGCGACTTAGCTAATACTCTGGTCTTAAACACTAAGGCCACTATAAAATAAATGATATCAGCCAGCCAATCTAACTACAGCTTACAATATAGCTACAGCCAAAAACAATTGTATGTAACAACAAGCAATAGATATCTGCTAGTTTTTTCTGTCATGTCTGTTATTTTAACTGAAGAATTAGGCTCTGCTGACTATTAAAATGTAAAGAAATTGTGTGCTCAAAAAATATAAGATATAAGTTGAACTGTTACAGTAAATTACATCACTTATAAAAATATACTGTAATTTATCTTTTCATAAGTAATCTTGATCATATTTAAGACCTATTTCAAAAACTTAAGACTCATACCTACCAGTGTAAAAGTTATCACCTTGGCTAAGCCTACAACTGGTCTTAACATTTTTGTGAATGCGACTAAGATTAAGACAAAAGTCTTAGCATATTTTTCCCAGAAACTTATACAAAAGTTTTAACTCTGAGCCTAAGCCCTGCCTAAGATCTTTCACTAATACCAGTACAGGCTTTGCAGTGAACCTGTTCCCCTACAAAACATAACAAATAGCAAAGTTCAAAGGTCAAAGTTTGGGTTTTCACAACCCATTTAACATCCAGGATCATATTGGGACAGGCTATCAGCTATTTGCCAGATTATATTTGACATTAATTTGAATTATGTTCAATTGCAGGGATCAATAACATTTTGTTTCCGATTGCTCCTGAAAATAAGCTATCTACTGAAAAAATTAAAACATCCATATGGTCTTTATGTTTTAATTATTGACTGATTCTGTTATAAGAATGTCATAAAGAGAGCATCTATTAAACAAGAGATGATTAATTACAAAATTTACGGTATCTGTAATGATTTGTATTCAATCTCAGATGTAGGTCAGTATTGTGAAAGGAAGTGATGAATGAAAACCCAGTGAGGACTCGAATCCTTAATTATTAAATAAATTGTTATGTAAGATTATGACAATAAGAAGATTAAATATTTATATTTCCACACACATATTTGACCTGCAACACACTATTTGGCGTGTGAGGCTGGTTAAAACCACTGAAATATAAATGCATTGAAATATAGGTTTTAAAATTTAAGTGGGAACTTTATGAGGTAGATTTTGCTAACGGTAAAACTCTTACAACCAAACTAAGTGTATTTTTGTCAATATGTCACATTTGTCCACTAACAGTTTCTAGTTGGTAAGTAAAGAATGAATATTTTATATCATATGTAGAAGTTTGGTGATTTTTGTTTATCGAACTTTAAAATATAATGATAAAAATTTACTGAATTATTTCAAATGACATACATAGATATTCATATTTAAGTATATCAAATTGTTCATCAGAATAGCTTTTCAATTTAAGTTTTAGGTAATTTTTGTCAGTGAACATAAAATTAAAAACCAGTCTGATTCCCTTACATCCCTACCATAATTAAAGAATCACCTTTCCAATTTGTGACACATGACCAATCAGCATACTAATGACCAGGAGTTTTGGTGGAAACTCTGGTAGAAACACCAGGTTTACATTGAATTTAATGGACTGGAGGATATGCAAATTACAATGGTGTCGGGTAAAATACCACTTTTTGAATAATGTCTATTGGGGGAGACACTTCTACCTGAGCTTGTCTGAACCTGTGGAAGTTGTACCTCGGTATACCATATCTCTTGATATCTGACTGAAACTATTATTTTATCTTTACTGCAGGAGACCCAATGGGATGGAATATACTTGGCCTTTAACAGTTCTTCTGTCAAATCAGGGACCGATACTCTTGACGTTCGTGAAATTCCTGGTGAATTTCTCGAATATTGTTCTCCATATCTCCTTAGGGGAGATATTTTATAGTCTATCTTACCTTGTATAAACTCCCACTTATGCACTAAGTGCTTGGTTAATGTGTTCCATACACCCCTGGGCCACTTGTGGGGGGGGGGGGGTATTTTTCTCTCTGGGTTTATCTAAACTATAAGTGCAATCTATAATAACTCAGGTAAACTACTGTAATCCATTCATTCTAAATTGAGTTTTCCCTTGGTTTGAAACTTAAGTTCCAACACATGATAACTTGGGTAAATTACTGTAATCTATTCATTCTAAATTGGGTTTTCCCTTGGTTCGAAATTGGTAGTCACTACTTTGCTCCACAGTTATAGTGGTACTTAGTTTACATTGGTGGTCATTACTAGTTGGCTAGGCAGTCGTTACCAAAGTGGGAGGTACTTCATGGTCTGTTGTAATGTAATGCAATTGTAATGTAATTAACCAGCATGGCTGTAACTGTGTGTAATCATATCTTAACAGATGGACTGTAATTAATTAGTAGTCTTATGTAGTCTGTGTATTCAATAAATATATATCCGCATTCAGGTCTTTCTCTGGGGTGGTAGGGGCCTGTCATTAGGGCTGTTCAGGCAGCCCGCTTGTCAGGTCTCCTCCCCAGAGTTTAGTTTGGGGTCAACCTTAATCCCTAGTGGCCATTGACCACAGTGTGTTGGTGAGGGGAATTGGGTCGGTCACCGACTGTTTGCCTTAGCAACCAGGGGTCACCCTATTAGTGTGTGCTTGATTTGGCGCCAAATGCATAAAAATAGCATCACGGCAGTTGTGATTTGAAAGTGGAGTGAAGAACATGAATGAATTTTTGCCCACCCGCCCAAACCCAGGTCATAACTGTGATACTTTTATATTTTACTGTAACACATTTTAGATGTTTTTATAATTCCAGTTGTTTTATATTTACATTGCTATGTCTTATATACATTAAAACAAGTTGATTGCAGTTATTGCTGATATTTATACACATATGCTTCTACAGCTGCATGTTACTGGGTCTCACAATGTAATTATATAGTGTCTGTAACAGAATGCGGGGTCTCATAATGTAATTATATAGTGTTGGTAACACAAGTAACTAAGTTATCTTTTTGGTAAGGAAACATATGGAGATAACACAATACAATGATTTGTAGGGCAGGGCTGATAGAGCAACCCCTCTGCTGAAGAGAAGAGCCACTTCCAATCCAAGAAAGTCGAAATATGTAACATTATTAAGCTTATTTATCAGGCCGACAGATTCTTGATCTCACACACGACATACCCTTTTTGCATTTTTTCACACATGCAACACCATAGTAATGAATGCTAGTCATAAATATAAATAATTTTTAAACAGATATAAATGAAGCAGATTTTTTGGTGTTGACTATCTGTCTGAATGATAATCAGCTTTCAAATGAGTATTGATTTTCTGTCAAAGTCTATATTACACACAGGGAAAGAAAATGTCACTACACATGTAGTTGGATATTCAATTATATTAACAGAATGTACATAATAAGATGACAATAAAATTCACTTAAATTTCCACATAGTCACTGGAACTAGATGCAGAATAATATGTTTGAAAAAACATTTTTTACATGTTTATTGGTTGGCTGCAGCAAGACCAGGTGCATGAATACCGTTTAGGTAGTAAGACAGCTCAAATGCAAACATTCTACGCAAGCAACAGATTCAAACTGTTCTGTGGTAATGCCATCTGAAACAGTGAGCTTTGTTCTTGATATTTGTATATTGGTATTTTATTGTTGTTTTATTACAGATAATGAAAGACTCTATAAACTTGCCATCGCTGTCATGGGTATAGTCCAGGTCTTACTGATTGTCATCATCATTATTGTTGGATCTGTATTGTACAAGACAAGAAAGTCTCTGAAAGGTACAATATAAATGGACGTTTACAACTTTGAATTCAATTATTTCTGTTTTCCCAGTGTAAATATGGACAGTTTAGTTGTAACACAAAATAAATTTAGTTCCATTGAAAAATCCAAATGGAGTGCATAGAACTTTATCAAATATAATATATTATGCCCAACAAAAGGTACTTTTACAGTGATTCTGCTCGTTCTTACTTTTACCATCCCATTGGAAAAAATTAGCACTGTTCAGGTGCATATTAGCATCAGAAAGTTGTAGGGGAAATTCTTGGATGTGGAAAAAGAAAACTATCCACAATCTTCCCTTGGTAGATTTCTTTTCAAATTGCTATATTTATGAAAAAGTGGAGCTCAACAGCTATAAACATCCAGAAATTTGCCTAATAGATTGTTAATCATTTTAAGATATTTGATGGCCAATGTAAATAGTAATTGCTAATTGTTTACAGTGAATTTTAAGCTAACTGTGGCTTTTCACCTGGGGTTCTTTTTCATGTACTGTTAGTGTTTTCATTGATTGACTTCAAAGAGACTTACAGTAATAGGTAATACAATGGTTATTGTGCAAACTAATGATTCTACTTTTAATGGAAATTCATTTTATATTATTGTTAATAATTTATATAATATTTTAGAAAATAAAATAAACATATATGAGGATATAGGTTCAAACTATCTGAATTTCCAGAAAAAAATCTGAAATATATGCATATTGAAGAGCATTTGCAGTTATAGCAATGTTGAATAGACTGACTCATTCTACATTATCTATATCAATAAAAAATGATAATGTTGTCAAAAAGTGCCAAGAAAATGAACCGAATGTTTTTTAAAAGTATAAATGCATCAAAATCCATCACATCACAACTGACATTTGTGCATGATGTCATATGCCAGCCATCTTTTTACCTTTCTCAAAATGCAATAACGACAATAATTCACTAAAACTTAATACAAAGGCAAGGCAAAAATCCAAATGATTTGTTATAAAAGAATCAGATCAGTTAAATGCAATTCCTTCTCAGTTTCAACACATGACTTTTTTATTATCTGCCATGTGCTGTATTTGATCTGAGTACTATGACATAGCTGTGAAAACCCCTGATTATACTCCCTTCATTTTATACCCAAACCTTCCCCAGGGTAGATTACTTAAGTATATCATGAGATAGATTCAAGGCTTTCTGTGCAAGTAGTCTCTCCTCCCAGAATCTACCCAGAGTGATTAACATATACTGGCAATAAATATAAATATCTGATGAAACAGATGATGTGCTTGTTATTTTTTATAAATATAGTCCAAACACTTTTAGTATGTACAGGATTCCCTTGCATGTCTGATTTTGCTGTTTTTCTTAATTTATGTTTGGTATTTAACCTCAGTTCTAAGATAAATTTATAAATGTTATAGCACTTGTGTTGTATTGTTACCTTCATTTGTGATATGTTGCATAGTTTACATTTATATATAATGTTTTCAGGAATTTTTCTTGAAATAGTCTATCTCATACAGAGTACAATAAATAAGCCATAAATTTCTAGGTAAATCTCAGATAGAAAAAGAAAGTACGCAGGAATATGAAGGGCTTCAAATGGAGGATAGGGCAGACACTACAAATGCTCCTGATGTATACACTGATATTCGAAGCAACTTAAATGACAATGCAGGTTAATATTACTGTTTTACCCCTGGGGTGATACAGGGTGTGGTTAATCAGATGAAGACACAGATGTTGACTTCTAAAGTATATTCATTCAGTTCAATCACACACAAAAATGCTCAATATCACCCCTCATTATCTGTATACCAAAATGAATATTAATAGCATAATAAATATTACACACACTTGTAGGATATTGTCAAATGCATTTGTCATATATTTTTGTATCTGTTATTTGTGAAGTTTTCTTTTAGAGAGCCTCAAACTCAGTGTAACAGATATTTTATTTTTTTAGGTGCATCTCACATACGCAATGACAGTACAAGGGACTATGAGGGTCTCAATATGAATGACAGAGTGAACACTACAAATGCTTCAAGTGTTTACACCACTATTGCAAGAAATTGCAACAAAAATTCAGGTAGAGATATTGTGGATAGCACTGTTTGGCGCCTGAGGGCTATAGGGTGTAGTTCATTAGAAAAAAAAGACACATTATTTTCTAAATTGTATTCATTTAGTACAAAAAGAAACAAAAATGTTCTTATTGTGCGAATATATATTGTTTACCTGTGTGGTGGAACTATGGCAGGGAAATATACAGAAGAGTTGAAATGCATACAACAACTGTTTTGGAAAACTTATGGGATATAGGATTTGTAAATGTGCCAGTAAAATGTTTGAGATTACAGAATACATCATTTTAGTGTTTTATGAAGGAAATCTTTTAATGGATTTATGAATCGTCTTCATCTTAATGATAATTCATTACTGTATGCTATTCACAATGTAAATACAATGTACTGCTCATCCCTTTATAAAGAAGTTTGTCAGAGATTGTTTTAAGTGAGTATTTTAGGTATTTATGCACTGATGCATTCATTGAGATCTGTTGCTTGTAACTGGGCACTTTTGTAGCCCTAATTTACAATTGTTATCTATAATATTGTTTACTAGTTTTACTTATTTTGTTACACAGTTGTATATTTACATATGGACCAAGGGTCTGCATTAAATAAATTAAATAAATACATAAATAAATACTTGTCATACGAACCTTTATAAGATTGCCATCTATGTTCATCATATAATTCTGTATACAATACCGATAAAGTTTCAAAAACATGAATTTGAAATTATAACAAATCAAATTGTTCCAACTGTTACTTTAATGAGTTTGATAATAGTCTAAGGTGGAGACTATCAGTTTAAAATTGGATGATGAATGCAATGTAAGGTAAATTAAAATGTTTGCTCAATAGAATTGATACACATGCAAATGTGTAAATATCCACTCCTAAGGGTGGTGATTGAATCTTGGCCCTGCTTGTTAGATAGTTGTTTGCCAATGACTAACTGCTTAAAATAATTGGGTCTCAGGCTCTGAAGTTCCTCAGTCTCTAAACTATCTTTTGAGATATGACCAACATAATGAGCATGGCGTTATTAAACCTCAATATATTCAGTGAAGTGTGTGTTTATATGTAAATATATAAACATATTGTTCTCATCTGTACTCTCCAGTTAAATAATATTCATATATTTCTGTGTACTATCTGTGACTTTTATTTTCCCACAACACATACATGTACGAAAAAAACCAGATGTATATTTTACTGAATAAATTGTCTTTTTATTTCATCCCCATACAAGATACACACATTCTTAATATGCATATGAACTGAATTAATATCTAGGTATCAGTAATTTTTTTTTCAATCATTCTTTTGCCATTAGATTAAAATTATTTAATATCGATGTTTTCAATTTTGAGTTGAACATAATAATAAATTAAATAAATACTCTTCATACAAACCTTATAAGATTGCTATCTATGTTCATCATATAATTCTGTATACGCTACCCAGAAAGTTTCAAAAACATGAATTTGAAATTATAAGAAATCAAATTGTTCCAACTGTTACTTTGGTTAGTTTGATAATAGTCTAAGGTGGAGACTAGCAGTTAAAAATTTGAGGCCATCATAATTCATTTTACAATTCAGACTGATCAGTGAATCCATCTAATTTTGAAATCGTTATCAAATAGTTCTTTCAAGAGGTATGTACACTCAGAAGAAACCACTACGGCTCTGTCAAAAAATAATTCTACAAATGTTTTCTACATGAAAGTTCATTCAAAAGAACTGTTTCATTTTATTATTTGTGATAAGTCAACTCAAAAGACTGAAAAAATACCTTACACACTAATAAATTTCAAATATTATGTATACAGTGTTATTGCTCAAGTATGTTCTACTTATTAATGATAGGTATCAATTTTTTATCACTGTGGAATATAAATGGAAAACAACAAGTCACCTGTACCACACAATGCACATTCAAAACTGAGAATCTCAAAATCGGAGCAAAAGTTGGCTATAAAAATATTGTTTTGCAATTGAAAAATATTTTTATTTTTGTTAATATTTTGCATCATCTAGGTCAATATAAATATTATTAAAACAAAAGATTAAGATGAAATCATGGCTTAATATTGTTATGAAAGGTCTTATTTTCAGTGACTCATCAGTCAAAAACTTCATTTTTGGCTGGCATCCAATTTGAAACTTTTAGTGTTGTATCAAACAACAAAATATTAGAAACTTGGTAAATTTTTGCGCATATTCTGCAATTCTTCATATCATATACGTTAGTAATGTTGCATAAGATTAAATAGTGTTCAAGTTTGAAACTAGAAGGTAAAGATGTATTAGTATATAAATATTAGAACATTAATGTCTATTTACAGGTGCAGTAGAGTATGAGAACCTTGTACCTGCATTGACAAAGTGTTGATACAGGTGAGTCCCTTAAAGATAAAACTTCTATTAGTATAAAACTGACCATCTATTCTGTTCATTTATGTGTATTATCTGGGTTCTGTCCATTAATATAATTGCCTTGTCAACTCTGTGTACATAAACCAAAGATCTATTAATTTGAATAAATATCAGGATTCTAATACTGCTTGAACATCCTGCAATGACAATGATTGCCATTGATTAATATAATAATTGTTTCCCCTGCTGAAAAGAACAAGATTCACTTAATTGAAGCAGTAATAAACCTAAAGCATTTTGTAAATCGTCTTAGGTAGCATCAGAAGCCTAACGGAAGACAAACAGCTGGTAAAATTGTGAAGACAAAGAACACATGAGAAGGATGATTTAATTTGGCATTCTGAAATTCAAGGACTGGCAAACATTCTGTGAAAGATAAGTTTATTGGAAAATTACAAGTGTATATACAATAAAGTTCAGGATTGTTTTCTGTAATAAAATAAATTTATCTTTATTTATGGATATCAAATTCAATATTTAATTTCTTTTTTGAATGTATGTAGTTGCAAAATCATGATTTTTGTGTCTTTTCTGATATGATATATGTTTGGCTTGTTTATCAATGATTGCATATTTTTATTGAAGAAAATGCTCAATCTTTGTTATCTACATTAAAAACTTTACCTATACCATAAGGCCAGTGTATGGAAAATGAAACAGAGTAGTTTGGCGGGTTTTCAATAATCTAGGCCAATAACCTTTTTAAGTATATTAATTTTAAATTAGTCGTTGAGTGGTTTATAAACCTTGGCTATAGGTATCCATGTGAAGTGAGAGCTTAAGGTCGCTCAGACTCCATGAATGATTATTTAAATAGTCAAAATAGCTAAATTCTAATTTTGTTGCGTTGATGCTGAATGCAGGGTAAGGTAAAATAAAATATTTGCTCAATAGAATTGATACGCATGCAAATGTCCACTCCTAAGGCTGGGGACTGAATCTTGATTGTGCTTGTTAGATAGTTGTTTGCCAAAGGACAAACTGTTTAAAATAACTGAGTCTTATGCTCTAAAGTTCTTCAGTCTCTCAACTATCTTTTGAGATATTACCTACATAATGAGCATGGTGTTATTAAACCTCAAAATATTCAATGAAATGTGTGTATATATGTAAACATATAACCATATTGTTCTCATCTGCAGAGGCCACACCTTTTCAATTTAAGTAATACAAGTGTATATATTCATTTCTGTACAATATGGTCATCAGTTTATTGTTACAAACTATGGTTTTTGACCAGCACTAAACAAGGCTTTTGCATGCTGTAATTTTTATAATTGTGGTCGGCAGTTCAAATCCTGTACCCTATGTGGGAAAGCTGGTATTTGTTTACTGATGGTTAGCAGTTTACAGTACAGAACCTTGACCAACTGCAGGTACTAGTTTTCTCTGCCCACAAAACTACCTGTCGTGATATGATCTGTACAGTGTTAAAAGCAATGTAAAACCGCAAATAAATAAATACTAAATAGTTGTGCTAGCATTCAGTATGTGTATGATCGTTATCATTTGTCTTTAAAGCTTTTTATAATAATACAGCTACTTACAATATATAGTAAAATTATCTGGTGTGTTATTCAAGTTTTAGCCATTGATTACTGTTCCCATTTCTTTTGCAGAATGTTGTTGGGGTAGCTGTAGAAAAATTTACCTTATAATTTAGCACAGTAGTCTGGAAATTGATCAGTCCAACTCAGACTAACATGTGAAACAAAATTAGAGTCATTCCTGCTAGACATTTCTTTTGGAGAGAAACATTCTTGAAAAGCCACACAAAATTTTGAAGGGAATAATAATTAAATCTTTGAAAGTAAGCAATCGAGATGTCTCATCAGGGATTAGTAACAACATATATTCCAGTACCCATTTGTGGAATGATAGTATTTATATGTCTGTTTTTGTTTAACAGAATTACTTGCCTTTGTAGCTTGATGTACACATATGATTAATGATTCTGTGTCAGATATTTTACATTCTTCTTTCTTGTCATGCTTGTGTATTGATTCTGTATATTCTTATTATGGGCCATTATATATTTTTGAATAAATGTATTATTATTAATAATCATCTTGATGTTTAGCTAAATAATGACACAACTATTTTTGCATTACACTTACTTCTGATCAGTGTTTTGTTAGAAACTTTATAAATTTCAAAATAAGCCCAATATATTCATCACATCAATGTGATTCATTTTATGTTCATTTAATTATCTCTATTTTGATTCTGTATTCTCATACTATCGAAAGTAATAGGAAATGAGGCTCTTTCACAAAATAATTTGTTCATACAACCTTGTAGCTGTACTTGTTACATACTATAGTACTTAAACCACACCTTCTCTGTAGTCAATAAGGGAATCGACTGTTACCTTCACAATCTCTTCTCAAATTAAGGGAATAATAAGGTACAGAATAAAATTCCATTAGTACAGTCTTTCCCATTGATCTATACAGATCATATGACCTAAATATTACTCCTTTAATATGTGCATAATTTCTAATTTCATCAGAGAGTTTTTGAGACACAAGTAAAGGACAATCGCTACTAAAGACTTTGGAATATCATATTTTACATCAAAGTTAATACAAAATAAACAAAACAATTATAGAACAGTACAACTGAATGTAGTTTCTGCCCAAAGACAGCCATGACAGAGCTTTATTAATTGGACTAATATATTATTAAAAGTCACTTATTGGAGACAAAAATGTAAGTTGACAAAATTCTAACATTAAAATTTTGTAATATTCCATGCAAACAAAGTTTATACTATATCAATCAGAAATAAATAATAAAAGATTACGCTCACTGCACAAAACATTAAGAAATCTGTAAAGAAAATTTTAGACTTGAATAAATGCTGACTCCTCAAACTTTGAATGTGAAGTTGGAATCTCTGTCGCTTTGTTTCACGGGGAAGTTAGTCTTTTGGAAAATGTTTGATGGCCATTTCACAAGCAATTATGGTAATTCATTCCATTACATTGAATAAAATTGCATAAAGACTTCTTGTTGATATCTTATAAATAGTTATCAGTCAACAACAGTGATTTCCACTGATGTATGTTTTACAGCAACGCAATTACTTTTGACTCAAATTATAACAATAACATTAATATTAAGATAATTTATATTCTAAAAGGATAATAAGACTTTTGTACACAGCAAATCAGAGTAATAGTGTTCTTTTTCCAGATATTTAATATTCAAATATTTGTGATATTTTGGACATTGCAATCTTGATAAAACTATTTTTTGGCATTTTTTACACTGTAACCTCATCCAAACTTAGATTTTATTTTTTAAAGTTTTTTTTTACATTATATTAAAATACAAAACTATAAAATTACTCTCCAGTTAACCATTTTCATACTTGACATATTTTAACAACATATTCATGCCATATGGGATCATAATTGACCCCATGTATATTTTTGAGGATTTGACGATATAAGTTAAATTTTTGAGTAATACTTTTGTTAACCATACTAAAGTTAGTGTAAAATAAGACTTTTTACATGCATTAATCTGGTATTAATAATCAATTACCAGAACAATAATGCACATATGTAAATTTGAAATTCATATTTTTTGGCAGTAATGGTAGACATTACGTATGCATATATCTATTGATTAATTTATATGTTCTTGAGGTTACAGAAGCGACAGGTTTCTTTACATTAATTACATGTTTTTATATATCTTCTGGTGAATGCAAATAACTGTGTTAATAATAATGATTTCCTTTACTGCAATATAGGAGACACCAAATTATAACCATGCTAAAACCAGTTGTTATCTTTATAATATATCAAATTGTGAATTTACTTTTGAAAACTCATTTGTTGAATGACAACATAAAAAGCATGGATTTACTAGCATGTGTCATGTTGGACATTATTGGGAACTCATGTATCAATTTATACATTATGAAGAACTACACGCAAAATATTCGGTTCAAGTCATAGTGGACTGCTGCAGTTGAACATTGACAGCTGAGTACCCTGTTAGATTCATAATAGATTAAATGATTGCTCTTTTGAGAATGTCTGCTCTGACATTTCTCTTGGCTACCTCCACAGGCTGCCTCCCTATTTTGACCTAGACTATCTTTTCTGCACCATCTTTATAGCCTGTTTTACTTGTACTTTTAGCTCACAATTTCTGTATCTGTGTATCACTTGAGGAACAGCTGAAGCTGTAGAGGGTAATGTCAATATGACTCTTTTCACTTCCCTTCTATTCAATATCATTTAAAATCAAAATAATAAAGCTTATCCACATGGTACTACCATTTTTAACTGTTTTGTTTTAAATAGAACACACAAATGTTATCGTGATTAAATTTCTATGGCACTGACAAAATATGTTTATTCTAGCCACATCCATTTGCCCGACATACCCCAGCCACACTAAATCTTTCCTATCTTCTACAATTCTAGCTATTATTTATAGTTCAACCACAATTCAATTTGGCAAGACAAAAATAAATTTCTTCTATATAATATTAGATGATAATTTGTATAAAGTAGTCTATTCCAGCGGGGTCATTTATTACCCCAGGAGTAATTACCATATTCTTTTGTTCACATGTCATATATGAATCCATTTGTCATGGTTTGTGAAATATTGGTATAAGAGTAACAAATTCATGAAATATGATAAAGAAAATGAAAAGCATTGAAACTTTATCCAGCATTTTTAGTGAGCGGGGTCACAAAAGACCCCACACAGTATGAACAGGGTTAAATAATATTCATTTATTACTCTGCACTAGGTGTGACCTTTATTTTCCCACAACACACAACACATACATGCAATAAAAAACAAAATTCTAACATTAAAATTTTGTAATATTCCATGCAAACAAAGTTTATACTATATCAATCAGAAATAAATAATAAAAGATTACGCTCACTGCACAAAACATTAAGAAATCTGTAAAGAAAATTTTAGACTTGAATAAATGCTGACTCCTCAAACTTTGAATGTGAAGTTGGAATCTCTGTCGCTTTGTTTCACGGGGAAGTTAATCTTTTGGAAAATGTTTGATGGCCATTTCACAAGCAATTATGGTAATTCATTCCATTACATTGAATAAAATTGCATAAAGACTTCTTGTTGATATCTTATAAATAGTTATCAGTCAACAACAGTGATTTCCACTGATGTATGTTTTACAGCAACGCAATTACTTTTGACTCAAATTATAACAATAACATTAATATTAAGATAATTTATATTCTAAAAGGATAATAAGACTTTTGTACACAGCAAATCAGAGTAATAGTGTTCTTTTTCCAGATATTTAATGTTCAAATATTTCTGCTATACAAGAAAAATAACACCCCAAAATCATGCAGATACCTTAGCTTTACAGTTCTAACAAAGATAACAGTGATTATCTTAATTGGTCAAAGCTGCGGCAAAGCTTTAACAAACTCCTAGAAAACACTTCTGCATCTTAGTCCCTCAATCGCTGGAGAACTCACCCCCTTTCTTATCACACTCATCTACATAAATCACAGGCTACAGATAAACAACTCCATTGGATTGTTTACATTGCATACCCCATCATGCAAAACATCTGGGAAGAGGTTTTATTTCAAATTGATGGAAAAAACACTGTTTTTCACTTATATAAACCACTTTTTCATGCAGTGTTGTAAAGAATAGAATAAAAAGTGCAAAAAAATTAATTCATGCACAAATGAAATCAAGACTTCCAACAATGTCATTTTATTCCTTCTCTATGTAAATGTTTATTAATTTCGACATCAGTCCAATGTCAGTTGGATACAATATACTTTATTACAGTATGACTGCCTTGAAGTATCAATGTAAAACTCCTATAAAGAAATTTAATGATACTAAACCCTCTCCTCACATTGAAGGGAGCTGAAAAGATCAACTGCTAATAAATTCCTGTTTAATCATATTTTACAGGGTGTGGAGTGTCATTATAATTACAACAAGCACACTCAGAGAGTGCACACACACCTCTGCCAAGGCTCAACAACTCGAATATTGCTTATGGGTACAATGATTAAAAAATCATTTCCTGGGTTCAGATATCAAAATCTAATCATTTGTTCCTTGTACCATTGCTGACATTTAGTTAAATTTAGTTGACATTTAGTTGACAAATTTCCTATTACATGCTCACATTATCAGTACAGCAGATATTTCATCATTTTCTAGGTACATCTCAGGTAAACAATGACAGTACACATGAATATGAGGGGCTTAATATAGATGACAGAGTGAACACTACAAATGCTGAAGGTGTCTACACTTTAATTGGAAAGAATTCCAACAAAACTTCAGGTAAACTTATGAATATTTTTGGTGCCAAAGATCTATATAGCTGATAATAAAAAGGACAAATTAATGTCTTAATTTTATTCACTTAGTTCAACGACAAAGTTTTACATTTACGTGAACATAAACAGGGTTTATTAGGATAATTAAATAGTCAACAGTTTCTTTAGAATGTAAATATTACTTATGGAAAGACTGACAAGAAGAACAAGCTCCATCAGAAAATGGATTTCAGAGCTGTTTTAGTTTCTTTGCAAAATATCATAAAAGAAACAAGGGTGAAGTAGTATAGTCACATTTTGATAAGTGACATTTAATATTGAAAAGTTAAGTGCACCATAGGTAATCGACATAGCAATGGCAAATAAATCTTAAGTAAAAATGTTAATGTTGTATTTCCTCTTTAAGCATAAACTAATGTGGCATATTATGTACACAAAGTGATGCATGGTTAATAACCCACATTAGATGTATATGGAAAAAGGTTGCCAGTCAATAATACTCGTCATATGCACTTTCATAATATTGTGCCCTTTGTTTATCATAAAATTTATATATTTTACTTACAAATTTCCTATTATATGCTCTCATTATCAATACAACAGGTATTTAATCATTTTCTAGGTACATCTCAGGTAAACAATCACAGTACACATGAATATGAGGGGCTTAATATAGATGACAGAGTGAACACTACAAATGCTGAAGGTGTCTACACTTTAATTGGAAAGAATTCCAACAAAACTTCAGGTATACTTATTGTGAACATTTTTTGGTGCCAAAGATCCATATAGCTGATAATAAAAATGACTAGTTAATGTCTTAATTTTATTCACTTAGTTCAACAACAAAGTTTTACATTTACATGAACATAAACAAGGTCTATTAGGATAATTCAATAGTCAACAGTTTCTTTAGAATGTAAATCTTACTTATGGAAAGACTGACAAAAAGAACAAGCTCCACCAGAAAATGGATTTCAGAGCTGTTTTACTTTCTTTTCAAAATATTATAAAAGAAACAAGGGTGAAGTGGCATAGTCACATTTTGATAAGTGACATTTAATATTGTAAACTTAAGTGCACCATTGGTAATTGACATAGCAATGGCAAATATATTGAGTAAAAATGTTAATGTTGTATTTCCTCTTTAAATATAAACTAATGTGGCATATTATTTACACAAAGTGATGCATAGTAAACAACCCACATTAGATGTATATGGAAAAAGGTTGCCAGTCAATAATACTCGTCATATGCACTTTCATAATATTGTGCCCTTTGTTTATCATAAAATTTCTATATGTTGCTTACAAATTTCCTATTATATGCTCTCATTATCAATGCAACAGATATTTCATCATTTTCTAGGTACATCTCAGGTAAACAATGACAGTACACATGAATATGAGGGACGTAATATAGATGACAGAGTGAACACTACAAATGCTGAAGGTGTCTACACTTTAATTGGAAAGAATTCCAACAAAACTTCAGGTAAACTTATTATGAATATTTTTGGTGCCAAAGATCTATATAGCTGCTGATAATAAAAAGGACAAATTAATGTCTTAATTTTATTCACTTAGTTCAACAACAAAGTTTTACATTTACGTGAATATAAACAGGGTTTATTAGGATAATTAAATAGTCAACAGTTTCTTTAGAATGTAAATCTTACTTATGGAAAGACTGACAAGAAGAACAAGCTCCACCAGAAAATGGATTTCAGAGCTGTTTTACTTTCTTTGCAAAATATCATAAAAGAAACAAGGGTGAAGTAGCATAGTCACATTTTGATAAGTGACATTTAATTTTGAAAAGTTAAGTGCCCATAGGTAATCGACATAACAATGGCAAATAAATCTTGAGTAAAAATGTTAATGTTGTATTTCCTCTTTAAATATAAACTAATGTGGCATATTATGTACACAAAGTGATGCATGGTTAATAACCCACATTAGACGTATATGGAAAAAGGTTGCCAGTCAATAATACTCATCATATGCACTTTCATAACATTGTGCCCTTTGTTTATCGTATAATTTCTATATGTTACTTACAAATTTCCTATTATACGCTCTCATTATCAGTGCAACAGATATTTTATTATTTTCAGGTAAAGCTTAGAAAAAAATGACTACACAAAAATATGTGGAGATAAATATGGATGACAGTTTTAACACTACATATGATGCAGATGTTTACGCTAATGAAAAAGCAGGTACAGATACTTTTGGTATTATTGCTTTGCTCTTGTGGGATATAGGGTATAGCTCAACAGAGGAAGAGACAAAAATTAAATTTTAAGTATTTAATCATTCACTTCAATGGCAAACAAAAAGTTTAACAGGAGGAACCAGGTTTATCAGAAAAAGGACAACCTTATCTTCTTTAAAAAGTTTAAAATAGCAAACCCAGGTGACATGACACACTTATTTATGCTTGTGATTTAATAGCAGATGTGAAGTGTGCAAGGTGAAATCTGGAAACCATGAATTTGTAATTTTAACTACTCCCTTTGTTTTAACTGCTATTTTTACTTTGAGTGCCGGATGATAATAGTCTAAGATGGAGACTAGAAGTCTACAATTTTTGGCAAATATACCAATATCACAACTCTGATTAATCAGTGAATTCATCAAAATTTGAAAATCTCATCAAATAGTTAATTGCTTAAATAGGCTGCAGGTTCAGAAGAAACTGTGGCTTCATCAGAGAACAATGAAGTGTTTTTTTATAGTTTCTTAAAAAGTACTGATTCGATATAATCATTTGTGATAAGTCAATAAATAGTGAAGAAGAACAGATACAGATGAATTATAAATACTATATACAAAATTATTGCCAAAGTATTTTCTACTTATTAATGACAAGTATTAATCTTTAATCAATGTGGAGTATACAGATGGAAATACCTAGTCCTATATACCACAGACTGCACGTTTAAAGTAAAAAATCTCAAAACCTGAGAAAATCAGACAAGTTGCCAGCCAAAAATAAGTATAAGTAAGAATTCAGTAGATTTATTTTTACAACTAGATTTTTGTAGGTGTGTTAATATTTTATAACTTCAACATTAATGTAAATATTATTGAAGCAAATTGCAATAGGATATTAAAATTAAACATATACAGAGAATGTATTATTTTTAGTGAATCTTTGACGAAGCTTTCTTTTAAAATGGCATCAAATTTAAAAACTGTGGTGTTTTAGCAAACTACATATGCTAGAAGTGATACAAACATTATTTTGTATGTGCACATTCTGTAATACTTGTAGCCATATAAGTAGGATTACACAGTGTTTATATTTTTTGGAATATCCTAGATCTACTGATAGTTACAGTATCAAGCCACAGAACTACTAATTATTAGAATATCAAGGTCTACTACAGGTGCCACAGAATATGAAACCTTTCTTCAACACTGACAGATGTTGATACAGGGTAGCAACTTCAAAATACAAACTCAATTACTAGAAAAATTGAACTTTCGTTTTGTTCATTCATTTTGATTTTGATACTGATTGATTATTCTGCAATCATGATGATTGTCAGTGATTTATAATATAAGTGTTGTTTCTCCTCCCTAAAAAGATAAGTTAAACTTCATTGAAGCACTAACATATCTAAAGCATTATTATAAATTGTCTTGTTTAGCAATAGAAACCTAACAGAAGACCTACATCTGATATAAGTGAGAAGACAAGGAATACATGAGGAGGTGGATTTACGAAACCTTGTTTTTTTAAGTGCAATGACTATCAATATTCTATGTAAGGCAAGTTTATTGAACAGTTACAAGTTCAGGGTTATTTCCTGAAAGAATTTATATTTACACAATGAAAACAAATTCAATATTTACTTGTCTTTTTGAATATATGTATTAGTAAAATGATTCTTTTTGTATGCTGCATTATGATATATGTATTGTTTGTTTATTAATAATTGCATATTTTTATTCATCCATTGTTGTCTGTACAGCACATTCTTTACCATAAGCCCTGTGTATGGTGGATACAGTAAAAGACAGAGCAGTTAGGCAAGCTTTCAATAATCTAAATCAATGACCTTTCTTAAGTATATTCATTTTAAAATCATTGCTTAGTCATTTTAAAATAGCTTACTTATGTCATACTATGTGAAAAGATTGTATTCTATTCTATTCTGTACTTTTGTAGCACTGAATCTCTGCTAGGCAGACTCCAAGGCACAACACCAAAATCAAATTATAAAGATCATCTGTCCATAGCCTGTGCCAGATTCAATACCACGGAAACTCCGGATAGAGTGTATGCTGAGTTGGAAATTCCTTTTTGAAAAGATACAATTTTAACCTTTTCCTAAAACAGGTGAGCGTTGGGGGCAGAACGGACCTCATCAGGCAAATGATTCCAAACTGTAGGAGCATCAAAAGCAAAGCTGTGGCCAGAGTGATTTTTTTATTTATGTACAGATGGACAGAATTGAGGAACCTCCAAGAACATTTATCTGGATGGTTATATCTTGTACTATATCTTCCACAACGAGTAGACAAAAGATGACCAAAGTAAGTGGGATGATCATTGTGAAGAAACATGTAAACTAGAGTGGCCAATGGAGTTATTTGAGACTAGGATATGCCCATGTGACAAATCCTAG
Source organism: Sabellastarte sp. h YS-2021 (assembly GCA_964017235.1). Taxonomy (NCBI): domain Eukaryota; kingdom Metazoa; phylum Annelida; class Polychaeta; order Sabellida; family Sabellidae; genus Sabellastarte; species Sabellastarte sp. h YS-2021. The sequence goes on from OZ024931.1 coordinate 149,163,199, forward strand.
TAATTGTGTTTTGAATACTCTGCACAAACTCCTGAAGACAGAGTTGCAGTAATCAAGGCGACTGGTCACCAAGGCATTGGCTGCCAGGATAGCAACCTCATCAGTCAAGTGCCTTCTAACCCGCCTGAGATCACGAATTTGAATGAAACATGTCTTACAAATATTGCGGACATGATCAGCAAAGGAGAAATTAGCATCAAACCAGACACCAAGGTTCTTTACAACACCTACTGGATGCAAGAAATTAAGAAATATCGTAACGGAGATAGGGATCTAATTTCTTGAGTTGGGCTTGGGATCAGAAGATGATAAACTCTGTTTTGTTAGGATTTAATTTGAGCATACTGGATGACATGAACATCCAGAAGACATGAATTTAGTTTGTCAAAAGCCAGGGCTGTATTTTTGTGAGACATATGAATAAACAACTGCGTGTCATCTGCATAAAAGTGGAATTTGATGTCACAATGTGTTTCAATAACCTTACTCAAGGGATTGGTGTATAAGGAGAACAGCAGAGGACCAAGAACTGAGCCTTGTGGCACTCCAAACACCAGCTCATACAATTCAGAGAGGATTAACCCAATTTTAATTACTTGGAAACGGTGGCTAAGATAGGACGTGAACCACTTCAAGGGCTGTGCCACACACACCCAACCATAACTTAGACAATGTGTCTTAAGAAGAGTAGTGTGGTCATTTGTGTTGAATGCAAGCGACAGATCCAGTAAGACCAATGCAGTAGGCTCGCCCCGTGAGAGATGGATCTCCTTTTTGATATGCAGCAGGGTGGTTTCACTGGAGTGACCACTTTTGTATGCAAATTGTCTAGGATTATCAAGATTGTTACATAGTCTGGTTATGTTGGTACAGTAGCATGAAATTTCAGCATTCCTGGCCCTTTACTAGTAGTGTAGGTAATCAGACAAAACTCAGCCTTCACATTTTGGTTTTAATGCAAAAAAAATATTTAGTGAACTTTTAACATTTTAGTGAAGTGTCCCATTCCTAGTATTTTGTAAGTATACAGTAATCTTTGGCCTCCCCTGCTTCATTTCTCCTAGACTCTAGCTTGTGTTTCATGTCAATCTATTTGAGCTAATTTTCACTCTTTAGTGGCACTTTGAATTTATACTCTGCATCCATAAAGTTCAAGCAAAACTACAGATGAACTACATATCGTTGAAGTGAATGCATTCCATCTCTCCAACCCTTCTACAAGCAGATTCCATGATCCAACAATTGAGTGCAGTCAATGAGAGCATAAACCTCACACTGAAGAGTAAATTGATGTCAATAATAAAGTGGTGAATCATTACCTAATTGATTCTAGATAATTTCATGTCAATTATAATAATTTATAAACATCCAATTGGGCATCATTTGAAGTCGAGTAGATGTATCTGATACAATTGAATTACATTGCCACTTTGTGAATTACGTTGCTTCATGTCAGATGCAGCAGTAAAAAAATTGTACATCGTACGTTGTTTATTGTACTCTAATCTTTAATACTGCTCTGATTGAAAGGTTTATATGTACTCTAATGCAGACATACTTCTGCCATACACTGTGACAGGCTGCATAAAATAATCTATAATGTAGCAACCTAGTACCTGAGACTTATTTGTAACAAACAATGTGTTCAACAGAATATAATATAACATTGTGTGTAAACTCTGTCATTTCTTCCATATTGTCTTTTCCATGCTGTTGGAAGTGCTTAATCATGCTGCAGTCAACTGCTTGTGGAAAAATTACCCATTTTTTTCTGTTCAGAGTAATGTAATTCACAGTAATATAATTCACTGAATTATACTAAATAAAATATAAAATTAAGAGCTTTGTATTGATATTGATATTATTCTAACACACAACAAGAGCTAACATATGCTCATCATATGTAAATCTTCTTGTCATTTTTACATCTTGAGGAAATTAAAAATGACTGGTAACATAACTCACTTGAGAAAATACAGAATTCTACTCTTTGGTACTTTGGTTTGATTATACTTCTCTTCCTAATAATTGCTGGTATTTGTAGTTTTTTGCTGAAATATTATTTTCACATTCTGATAATCAATTAATTCAGAGATTATTTGATTATAAAAAGCTAGACTTTTAGAATTATTAAATGGGAAAAAATAAAATTAAGTATTTATACTGATAATTTACTGGTACTGGTAATTCACAAGAATATTTTGGACATTTTTAAATTTGGAAAAAAAATATTATTTTGTTAATGCCTTTTTAAAGATTTTTAATGTTTGCATGATGAAGATAAATTCAAAGCTAAGCAGTATTGACTTAATCCCATTTAACCACATTAAAGAGCCAAAAATTGTAATTTGAATTTTATTACAAAGGTTTTGTTGTTGTTACCATTTTCATACATTAATGGCAAATTTCAATGAGTATTTCAATTGTAATTTCAATTTTATTACAAAGGCTTTTTTGTTGTTACCATTTTCATACATTAATGGCAAATTTCAAAAGTATATCAAGACCATAACAAACCATATATCACCAGGTTGCTTAAACAATTTTAATAAATGCAAAAAAAATGATAATATATTAATTGACAACCAGGTATGTAGCTGAGACACCTTTTTTCAAAATTGTCCCATTTATCTGAGAATGGGTGCTTGGTTCATTATAACTACCAGTTATCCATGTTTGTTGCCACATACTCAGTAAATATAGAAGTCTCTGTGACAGTTCATCAAGGATTTTGACTAAATTATGAAATAAAATAAAATGTTTGCATGTATACTTTGACACAATCAGCTGAAGCATAAATTTCTTGTTTACAGATCAACCTCTAGTTGAATTGCAAAGAAATATAATCCAGAGAGGGATTTTTCCCTTGGACAATGAATTAAGTTCTATTCATTAGTATTCAACAAGCCTCAAGTTTGCTAAAAATAGCTATTACCTATAAACTGCAATTTGTTGAGTAGAGTAATACCCTATCATATCTCAGATGGTTGCTGTATGACCGACTGGACAAGTGTCTCAAACATTATCTCCAAAAGTCATTGAATGACAAAATGTTGCACACTATAATGACCTTATTTTGCTAATGTGTAAATATTGATCCAATGTAAATAAACATTCATTGACTTTAAAATTTCATTTACTATAATCCGGTTAAATATAATAAAACTGATGTTATTGTAAATAATATTGAATTTTTTTCTTTTGAAAGGGAAATTAATTTAATTTTCATAATAACGAATATTGTTGCTGTGGAATTTTCAGAATAAGAGTGTGTGAGTGTCCAAATCTGGATCCCTCAAAGTTTGTGTGGAAAGGTGATGAAATCGATTCACGTGTTTGCAACTCACAGTCTTTTAAAAGTGAGTGTTGACACTTCGATACACCAAAAATATGATAATAAAATCACTTGGTATATTTAATAAAATGGTTTGAGAATACAGATTTGACTTATTGGAGAAAGTTTGTATGTTTTCAGTCAGAAAGTCACATTTCCTGAGAGACATGCTGGTGTTGTGGTGGCATAAACAACCAACTCATTGGTGCGAAATCATGAGTTTGACCTTCAGTCTTAAGTGGAATAGTTTCTATTTCGCTTGCATTAGCCAAAAGAGATATTGTTGTGTTCTATTGTTGCTTCCTGCATAGCTTAATGTGCTGTTTGTTATAAAATGCAGAATGAGAAAGTTTAGTCCAGAACAAAGAATGAACATTCAAGAAGCTGGATACTATGAGAAAGGTTTAACACAGGAGGCTGGACAAGGAAGTTTGCCCTGTTTACAATAATTTTATTGAATTTTTGAACATACATTTAAAAGAGTTGCAATGAATAAATTTTAATGTGGCTCCATTACTCTCATTTTTTATGTCACCTTTCCCTCAGTTTGTTATAAATATATTAGAGGGTTTAATTGTCAACTGAAAATACTTCACGTCATTGCATGGACATTAAGTGCAATCAAAGTTTAAGTGCAATGAAAATTGAAAAAAGATAATAATTTTAAAAGATTCATCATTGCAACATTCAAGTTTCCTTACTGTCACAGGTGCTGCCAAGAGAAATCTCCATTATAAAGTTTTTATAAATGGTTTCAACACTTGAATACTGGTACCAACTACCAGAAAAGGTGTTTAAAAAGTAATTATATCTACTAGAAGACTATATTTTGGATGCATTTATTCATTTGCCTGTCTGTTTGTCTTTGCAACTGCTCCAAAGTTATGGACCTATAGTTATGAAGTTGTATGTCCTGGTCAATGGACTACCAAAACCTTGGAAATGTCCTCCAAGTGGGTGTCTACACTCTATGAAAACTTTCTAGTTTACAAATAGAGATTAGTAAAGTAACAGCAGTTAAAAATGTGCGACTCAAATGAAAATTTTATTTTAATTTCCAAGGAAAATAGATTAATTATAATGACAAGGCAAGATCAATGCAAGCCTAATTGTACCTATCTTTTTATGGAACTTATGGAGAGTCGAGAGAAGTTTAAATAATTTTATAAACTTTTTGTCAAATTGTAGAAGACCAAATAAGAGCTTATAGACTATGAAGTCACAGCATGTACAAAATTTAGATTTAGATTTGTTTTTGTTTTGTGTCACATTCAACAGCCAGGATCATATTGCGATGGGTAATTTACAAGTGGAGGAACCAATGCATTCTAGTTGATCAAGGTTCGGCACTGTAAACCACTGGACATCGGAGAGGAACTACAACTTTCCAATATGAAGTGTCCGGTTTGAGATTCGAACTGGTGACCTAAGAGGCTAAACGTGAGCACTAACTAAAATAAAACAAGAGAACTCATGGAGCTCTCTAACTGCTAAACCATCACAAGTCTCATAGCATGTACCATCATGGTACTGCATTGATTGCTTCTTCTTAGTTTTCCTTGGTATTGTTTAACGCAATCATCTTGTCTGAAGTTCCAGGATGTAATATGTAACTGCACTGTGCTCAAATTGCCTATTGTCAATGTATTTTCAATAACTTTAGGTTTCTGGTAGACATTTCTTCAAAAGTAATAAGTAGATCTTCTTGGAATTTCTATGAGGGTAGGGTAGGAAATATCCAGATCATTTTGTGGAATAACTAAGGGGGTAATTTGCCCCTTCTAGGTTTGACGTAGTAGGGGTGTAGTACTAAAGTTCTACACAACTCATTGCAACGATTTCAAAGTAAATTCTTATTTTCCTACACCTAGTTTTTCATTGGCTGATCTTAAACTTAAGGTCAGATTTTCCCACTGCAAAATTAACATCCAATCACTTTTGAGAGTGAAGTTTAAGGGATAGGATGCTATTTGTAACAAAAAGTGTAACAAAAATTTTCATTTTTCTTATTTTAGAGTTAGATTTTAGCATTTAATTTAGTTGTGTTTGTGTTGATTTTGTTACATATTAACTGTTAACTTGGCATCCTTACTTTATGTGTTATCTGAGGTGTTTAATGGCTGTAATTAATGTTATTGATTATACAGTTGACAGTGAGTTGATAATTTTTATACTGTGTTGTAATGTAAGTAATCTTGTATGATGTTTTACTTTGATTTTCACCTTTAATTCTCTAGAGTGTTATGGATTGATCATCTTGTGTCGATGGTATTATAGGATATTGCAAATACTTGGTTAATTGATTCTGTACAAAATGCCCAAGGTTTTTCATTGCTCCATTTGTGGGGGACAACACAAACGACTGGTTGGCTCTTAGACCTTGTACAAGGTCCTTCCTTAGTGCATTATGATTCTCTGAGAGCATTTTCCCCCAGAAGGAAGGACCTTGTTCACTCACCTGGAAGTAACTAGAGCCACCTATGAAGGAAGTTAGAACTATTGTACCCTCAGGTTTTTCAACAGCCATATAACTCAAACTTTCCCTACAATGTTTATATGACAACAGTATGGCTCACCAGAACTCACCCAAACATAAAAGGGTTTATATGCCTGACTTACATACTGATTGAATGTGCTGTTGTAGAACTGAGTGTGAAATTTGGTTTGTGGCATTCAAATACACATCAGTAGGGTATGTGCTTAAAACTGATCTTTATCTTTCAGTCTGCAGTAGATTTATAAAGAAGCAGTTCATTTATATATCCCTATATTGTATGTGTACTCATGCATAATAATACAAATGGATAGATTAAAACAATGGAAATTTTCAAATTGAATCTCGTTATGATTTCACTGATAATGAGAAAACAATCTGTATAAACATGCTTTGATGGTTTTTCATTTTACAATAGTGGAAATGTAGAAATAAAGAAACTATTACTGTGATTCATTGTGTATGGAAGATTTGAAGGGCCACCCTAATTTTTTTCCTCATTATTGATATACTGACTGATTTTTTGAATTACTGTAAGTCAACATTCAGAAAAATTTTTTTCAAAAGAGTATTTCCCTAAAACGATAATTTTTTTTATATGTCAACCTAATATCTCAATAAATCGAGATGATGTACCTGATTTATAGCAAGTTCTTGCAATTATTGTTTTGGCTGATTCATAATGCAACAAATTCATATGTACAGATTTGTTGATTGATATCAATCAACAGGAGGGCTCACACTTCACCAAATCCAGATCCTGAGCCATAAATTTGGTCAGGATCTAAAACTGCACAAATTTTCTTTTCTAATTCTCACCTGTATTTTAATAAATAAATAAAATCAGCTAACAATTACAAAGAAAGTTTACAGAAGTGAAAGTTTCCCAAATTTAAACAAACCATAATGGGTGTAATGTTTCTGTTTACTGTTTTTTATGGCCTCAAAGTAAAGGTACCTTTTCCAACTCCTGTATATTTAAGTTAACACTGCCTGTATATTTAAGTTAAAACACTTGCCAGTTAAGTACAGATGTGACTTAGTAAAGCTTACATTGAGTTTAAACATTATTACTAATTTTAAATAGAGACAAAACTGGCCAAACTGTACAAATATTAAAAGACAAAAGTACAATAAAGTCAGCATATAAATACAACCAATTCAATAAATAAAACCAAAATTCCACAGGGTTAAGAGCCAAAGGTTAAAGCTGGGTTTTTAGAGAGAGTTTCATAAAAGGAGAGACCCTCACTAAATATAGCATGATATTATAACCTGGGTTTTAATACAACAGCCCAGAGGTGAAATGGAATTGACCAAAACTCAAACATTTTCACCAATCAGTGACTGATCCCTAGAAAGCAGGATTAAGGGGTGCAAACAGAATCTATGTTCAAGTATAAAATTTTTTGATGCCCCTACTGCTCTTCCATAATTATGGAAGGTCTGAGAAATAAAACTCCTATGCATGGATATGTATGCAGGCTTCCAACATCTGATGCCAAGCAGAAATACAAGTCTAGTGTTCACACTTACACAAAATCACATGTCCACACATAAAAAAACACTGCAATAAATTTTTAATTTGTCAAAGTATGTGAACATTTATGTACACTACAATTCCTCTAATCCCAGAATAAATCCCATTCCCTTAGTTTTTCACTTTTTCATAAACCAACAAATGGACCTATCAGTTAAAATCAAATTAACCAAATATGAGAATTAGTTTTATGTCAGTGATGGTTAAAATAGTAAACGGAGCATAAAACAGGAATGCATTATTTTTTTCACCTGATTTTCTTGATCCTAAAGCCAACAAGTTACCATCTGATGTCACCATGTGTGCACTGCAAATTGCAGTGTGACACATGTATACATCTGAACATAAATTAAAGGACTGAAAAATTTAAGCTGCAAATGAGACGTTGGATGTGTGTCCAAACACTAAGTGGTGTTTCATTTGAAAAAAACTGAACAAATATTAAGCAATATGCAGTATGATTTTGCATTAAAAGTCTAAAATTTAAACATGAGAAAATGACTTTTCATTGATTTTCCATCTATTTTGTGTGAACATCAAATAACTATAGCATTGTTAAACAGTTATAAAACAACTACTGAAAATAATCAAAGGGGAAAGACTTTTATGACTGTACAGAACAGAGATGCACAGTGTGAACAGTGTGCATACCGGCAAGTGTGTAACTCAGAGTATTTAATTGTTGGAGTGAAGGAACAGTTTTGATACAGTTCACTTCTGGACTGCACCCAGCACTGTTTATGACAGGATAAACAGTATTGAAAAGATGCACTTTAGTCCTGTTGGAAAATCTTGGCACTTGGCCAGCAAAGCTGGAGGGGTCTCTGACACAAGTCTCTACTTCCACTGAGACTGTAAAATCCAGACTGTTGTAAAATGCACTCATTCATTGTCTAAAAAAAAGAACAACCCAAAGTAGAGACTTGTGAGCAAGTCTAGTTGGCTCTAAATGCGAGGTTCAAAATATTGAAAGTACTTCTTCTGGCTCCCAAGGTAATCAAAACAATAATAATAACACAAATTCACAGATACTTAACGTGCTAAATGCTGTGAGTTACAGATTAACAGCCATAGAACAGAGGATTGATAGGACTGAGGCACAACTGCAGAGCTGTCCCAAGGTGGTAGATGACGCCCCTAGTTCAGCCAAAGTGAGCACTTCATTGTTTCAAGAGTCAGATGAGGAAAGAGACGATGGGGATGATGCTGTGATTCCAAGTACTCAATTTCTCAAAAACTCTAAACACATTCAACATGCAGTCCATCAAAGACTCGGGAGGGAAAGTTGTTGATGATAACCCTTCAAATGGTCAGAACAATAAATCCAAAGGTGGGTCACTTGGAGTAACTTGAAAATATTTCCAATCAGGGAAGTGTGCTCACAAAGTTGATCACACAAGTAATGGGCAATTTTACCGTCACATCTGTTCACACTGTCATAGTTCAGGTAAGCACAGAGATGCAGTGCCTTATAGTCAAAGTAATGTTTTTTTCTGCTGGCAATCTGCAAGGTCAATGTTACTGCACCAAAACATCAATGCAGTACTAGAATAATACATAATTATGCTGTGCACAATGGTAAAAGTTCAAATTTGAGGTTTGATTTGTTAAATCCAATAATTTATCTTTTGCTCAAGTGTTGAAGTTAACCATAAAAAATGGCAGAATGGTTAAACAGGAAGTGGTCAGCAAATCCAAATCCCACGCATCCCTTCTTCAGGTCAAGAATAATAGACCATATTACAACATAAAGGTAAACACAGCTTCACGAAGCAGTTATGTAAATAGCTCATACAGGAAACTTACAAACCACTGCAAGGTAAGTCAACAAAATACAAACATACCGTGTCATAATAGATTTCAAGTTTTGCAATGCCAAGGTGTCATTGACTCGACTTTTGACAAAGGCACTTGTGTCATTGAGATAACTCGAGCTTCTTCCCCCCAAAAGGGCACTATAACTCAACCCAAACATAAGCATACGTCCCCTATGACACTTTGAATGATTCTTTAGCTCTAAGGGATATAAAACAACTACTGAAAATAATCAAAGGGGAAAGACTTTTATGACTGTACAGAACAGAGATGCACAGTGTGAACAGTGTGCATACTGGCAAGTGTGTAACTCAGAGTATTTAATTGTTGGAGTGAAGGAACAGTTTTGATACAGTTCACTTCTGGACTGCACCCAGCACTGTTTATGACAGGATAAACAGTATTGAAAAGATGCACTTTAGTCCTGTTGGAAAATCTTGGCACTTGGCCAGCAAAGCTAGAGGGGTCTCTGACACAAGTCTCTACTTCCACTGAGACTGTAAAATCCAGACTGTTGTAAAATGCACTCATTCATTGTCTAAAAAAAAGAACAACCCAAAGTAGAGACTTGTGAGCAAGTCTAGTTGGCTCTAAATGCGAGGTTCAAAATATTGAAAGTACTTCTTCTGGCTCCCAAGGTAATCAAAACAATAATAATAACACAAATTCACAGATACTTAACGTGCTAAATGCTGTGAGTTACAGATTAACAGCCATAGAACAGAGGATTGATAGGACTGAGGCACAACTGCAGAGCTGTCCCAAGGTGGTAGATGACGCCCCTAGTTCAGCCAAAGTGAGCACTTCATTGTTTCAAGAGTCAGATGAGGAAAGAGACGATGGGGATGATGCTGTGATTCCAAGTACTCAATTTCTCAAAAACTCTAAACACATTCAACATGCAGTCCATCAAAGACTCGGGAGGGAAAGTTGTTGATGATAACCCTTCAAATGGTCAGAACAATAAATCCAAAGGTGGGTCACTTGGAGTAACTTGAAAATATTTCCAATCAGGGAAGTGTGCTCACAAAGTTGATCACACAAGTAATGGGCAATTTTACCGTCACATCTGTTCACACTGTCATAGTTCAGGTAAGCACAGAGATGCAGTGCCTTATAGTCAAAGTAATGTTTTTTTCTGCTGGCAATCTGCAAGGTCAATGTTACTGCACCAAAACATCAATGCAGTACTAGAATAATACATAATTATGCTGTGCACAATGGTAAAAGTTCAAATTTGAGGTTTGATTTGTTAAATCCAATAATTTATCTTTTGCTCAAGTGTTGAAGTTAACCATAAAAAATGGCAGAATGGTTAAACAGGAAGTGGTCAGTAAATCCAAATCCCACGCATCCCTTCTTCAGGTCAAGAATAATAGACCATATTACAACAAAAAGGTAAACACAGCTTCACGAAGCAGTTATGTAAATAGCTCATACAGGAAACTTACAAACCACTGCAAGGTAAGTCAACAAAATACAAACATACCGTGTCACAATAGATTTCAAGTTTTGCAATGCCAAGGTGTCATTGACTCGACTTTTGACAAAGGCACTTGTGTCATTGAGATAACTCGAGCTTCTTCCCCCCAAAAGGGCACTATAACTCAACCCAAACATAAGCATATGACACTTTGAATGATTCTTTAGCTCTAAGGGATAAGTTAAATGCCAATACTCTAACTTCTACCAAATCTGACATACCTCTAAGGGTAAACAGTAAAACACAGAATTATAAATCTGGTTTTCCAAATTGTCACACCCTTAAGCTGCGGGACGTTCAAAATAAGTATGAATTTGGCTTTGTTCCCCTTAGAAGTTTAAAACTTCCAGATCAAGTCATTCCAAAAGATAATAGCAGTAATAGGATTGAGTTACATGATGTAATAGCTGCATCTTGTAACTATAACTGCTTGGGTGAGCAAATAAATTTTAAATCTCAATTTAACCCAATGATTACATCGTATAGTTATTATTGCTGTGCGTTATATGATGTGTCAAGGTCACTATGACATTGTAAATTATATAGACGACATACTTGGGATCGATCTTCCAAGTCTAACTGACGCATCATTTGATGCCCTGTATCATTTAATCGAAGATTTAGGTTTCCAGCTGTCACACAAAAAATACAGGCCCCCACTACTTGTGTTAACTTTCTAGGTACCCTAGTAAACACTGAAGACTTCACTGTATGTATACCATCAGAAAAATTACAAGAAATTTGTTTACTATGGTGAAATAGATCATACTATAATAAAAACAGCCCCAATCTTTGTTAGGTAGTTTGCTTTATGTTAGCAAATGCGTGCGCGCCTCCTGATTCTTTTGAATGGCCTTTTAGACGTTCTGAGGTCTAAACAAGGTAAGATACAAGTTCCTTTAACAATATAAGCTAAGAGAGACATAAACTGGTATGTCCAATGGCATTACTTTCTTTCATCAGAGGCCAGTAAACTTTTCAATCGAATTAGATTCTAGTCTTCAGGGCTTAGGAGCCAAATGTAGTTCTCAAGTATATGCCATGGTCTAACCACTGGGATATCTGGATCTCCAGATTGTACATCTTGAAATGGTAAATATTTTAGAGTTTGGCACAATCATTGGGCCAACAAAAAAGTAGCTATTGCGTGTGATAACTTAGCTGTTGTACAAGTACTTTCCTCTGGTAAAACCAGAGATCTCATGTTAGCAGCAATTGCCCAAAATATCCAATTTCAAGCGGCAATCAGTAATATTGACCTAAAGGTCAACCATATCCCTGGTAAGGTCAATGTCATTGCAGATCTTTTGCTTCTTCCATGTTATATAGACTGCTCCCCGATCATAATTGGGTTAAAATCAATGAAGACCATATCACCATTGATTGGTCCATCTAAAATATAGAATTTTTATTCTAGGGTTCAACTCATGCATGAACAACTTGATAAGACAAGGAATTCAGAAAACACATATGGCCTTCAGACAAGCTACATCAAGAAATTGTGAAAGTATGTTTAGATTGTTCATAGAGTTTACCATTTTCATGAAAATCAAACTCACACCCTTGTCTCTGATTGCTTACCTTCAGGTTCTTGAAACTAATCAAATTTCTGCGTCAGCCATGGCTAATCATTTGTCAGCAATAAAGGCCAAGCTGGCATTTGTTGGGCTTTCCTATTTATGTTTTCCAAGACCCTAGAATATAATATTTTCAGAAGGCAATGCTACTTCAAAAACCGTTCAAGGTAGCACTTAAATTATAGATATCCGTACATTGCAGTTAATAGTTCGCCTTTGTGACTCTATCTACATGGGTTAAATATTCAATGCAATCTACACTCTTGCATACTTTTTCATTTTTAAGGCACTGCAGCTACCACATTCTGCCAGACTCTTCACCCCTCTCTATCATCTTGCTAGAGGAGATATCATATTTGCCCCTCGTGGACTTCACCTCATATTTAAATGGTCAAAAACACTCCAAACTATAAATGTGGCAAAAATTCTAAAAATTCCCCCTTTAGGAAAGAATCCCACCCTGTTCAGTTCAAGCTATCAAAAACATCCTAGCCATAACTCCAGGCAATAATAATCATCCACTTTTTCAGTACAAAACAGCAAAAGGTTGGCTCCCAATGACAGATAACCAGGTAAGACAACACTTTAAGTTAATCCTTAAAAAACTTTTGCACAACTCTAACCTCACTTTTCATGCCTTCCGACATTCAAGTGCCACCTACACCTTTAATTTGAATGTGGCCCTGCAACATATTCAGGGGGCCACGGTGGCAGAGTGGTAACACTCTCGCCTCCCAACTCTGAGGCCGGGGTTCCGTACCCGTCATGGCCTCAAGTGGGAAAGCTGATAGTTGCTTGCCATTGGTTGGCAGTTTACAGCACCCTGATAAACTGTATGTTTCCTCTGCCCATACAACTACCCGTCATGATATGACCTGTACTGTGTTGAAAGCGACGTAAAACCCCCCCAAAAAAAAAATAAAAGCAACATATTCAGAGCCATGCCACCTGTATGTCAGAATGTGTATGGAGATATATCAGACATGACCATAATATATCTGACCAAGGGGCTTTGACTTTCCAGAAGCACCTACATATATCTACTGTCCCCTAATTGGGGTTTGAGGACTTCATTTATGGACAATAACTTAGTATATGTCTCCCTCATTTTCTATTAAATTTAAAATGGCTTACCTGTAAATAATCCTTATAATTAACAACACAATCTTAAACTCAAAACATTTTGGATACTCACACTTTTAGGCCACCTTAACCTAATTTACTTTTCACTCTCTTCAAATCTAGGGTGACCTAAAGTTCACCCCACATGATAAACTTCATATTTAACACATTTCGGATTAACCCAAAACTTAACTTAAAGTGGCCTCAAATTTTAAGAGTATTCACTTGAGATTCTGATCTTAGCAAATTATGAATGTATATGAAATACTAGATGTCTTAAGTGTAGATAAATTGTGTATTTTACCACACATCCGCCTTTTGCTTAACTGATTGGATCTGAGGCAATGTTTTAGACTGCCGAATTCCTACAATAAATAGAATAGTGACAGATAAGATAATGTTTTGCCTAATGTCTACTGCTTCCCACTGTAATTTGGTATACACCTGAACTTGGTAAATACCGCGACACAAAATAATTATGACAACTAGTTCTTGTCGATAAAACTTCTGCACTTCTGTGGATATATCAATACCAAATAAGGTACCCGAATTGACAATCGACATAAATTAGCTTTGGGAATTTCTGTATGCAAATTGTGCATACAAATAAAGATCTATTTGGGGGAACTTATTTTATTTGAAATGTATTTAATACTACAATGAGGTAAAATCTAAGTATCTTTTTTGGTGTTGGAAGGACACATTTGTACTTGTATAAAAATTGTGTTTGCACTGTGGGCAGTAATCCGAAGACCAATAGGAACAGAGATAAAAAATCATGTCACTTTAAACACGCCTAAAACTTATAGCAAGGTAGCAAATCAGGATCCATCCAGGGCCCCGAAAATTCCCAGAAAATAATATTTTTCTAATTTTAATATAATCCAAGAGAAGTTCAAAGATATTACAGGATTAAATATGGTAGTATTTCACTTCTCATGTTATTTTCTTGGAGCTTGATGGTCATATGGTCATTTCTATCCCAAGTAGTCACATCCAATGCATTTGGGTTATAAGATTTTTGTGCTAATACTTTTTCGCACTGTTACTTATCTTCGTGGTTTTATGAGTAATCTTGTACATGCATTGAATGCATAATACTTAATACATAATACCTTTGTCTTAAACTCAGATTAAGTCTGTAATTTATTACTTAGCGGATTTCACAAATCAGACTATTCTAAGGTAAAGCTATTCTTAGCTAGATCTTGAGCTCAGAGTTAAGTCTATGGGGGATGGGCAACAAATACATTAAAGTTCAAGCCTTGGATAAGACAAAAGCTTCGGATTTAAGTCCCCACTTAAGCTAAACCCGGGCTAAGTGCTAGGCAATTTGCGACATTGGCCCTAGAGCTTGTCACCTGGCTGGTATTTCATTTGTATGACTTATCTGTTCACCTGTTTGTCAGATTTTCATTTTTTCAACAGGACTGACTTTAGCAAACTTCAAAAATGCCCAGTTTTCATGCTACGTTGTGTACAAGGGACTTGCATAATTTAACTGAATTAACTTTTTCCTAGAATTATGTTGACGTAGGTAATAATGCTTTCCAGAAATATGATAACGATAAATTCTCAGTTGCAATAGGTACAAATATCTTAAAAGTTTTACTCTAAATTAATGACAAAGTTAGAATAATCATACTGTGTACAAGGTAAGAAATAATCATACTGTTAATCATACCTTGTACGACTTGTAGCACTGTAAAACATTAGATTGGGGGTTGGCTACCCTTGCCCCTCCAAATGCTTTGCACTTTTTCCAAAAAGGGTCAATAACCGTGTGTGAAAAAAAACTTTTTTCCTAGAATATATTACATTATTAAGTAGATATTCATATAAAACAGTGCCTGCTCAATATATTCTATTCATTAATTCTCTCTTTTTGTATGTTCAGTCAAGTGAATTCAATACATTTCCCTATTTGGAGATATTCCCCAGCCCAACTTACTGTTCTATGGATTAGTTTCAATTATAAACAATCCCAAAAGGCCTGTCATCTATCTTGTACTTCAGACATGCTTATATTATTAAAAACTTAAAGTTACATTGTGTACTTGTACCAGAAATGCTTATATTGTTACGTTAATCCTCTTTACCAGTTCTCTAAAAGTAATATGAAGGCAAAGGTAGTGTTTAACAGTTTTAAGTCAGTCAAACCAACACAAAGACAAAAGCATTCAATTTGATCTAAATCTAAAATCTAAATCTAAATCTACTGCTTTGCAAGCGCAATATCTTCCCCAAGGGGAACTCAGTGCGCTAACTAATCATGTATAATTTCCAAGTCATAGTGGGGGACGGGTCCAGGTCTGTATTCCGATGGTTGTGGGTGTGAACGTAAGGAAGAATCTAGGTCGGAAAAACAGATTTAAAAAGGTGAGTTTTCAGGTGCTTCCTAAAGGATGTGGCAGATGGACTGGTTCTTACATTGACAGGAAGTGAGTTCCAGAAAGCAGGTGCATGATGGCTGAAAGATTTGGTAAGATACTTCTGAGACTTATGTATTTTAGAGTCAAAAGAAGGAACTCGAAGGAATTTGTATTTTGGACTGCTACATCTGGTGTTCCTTGATGAGGTGTATGGATGAAGTTTATCCTTGAGGTACACAGGTTGACCATACTTAAGGACTTTATATGTGATCAACCCAATTTTGAAAAGAACCCTATATTTGACTGGTAGCCAATGTAGTTTTTCCAGATTTGGAGTTGTATGAGTGTACCTCGAGGATCTAGTGACTACTCGACAGAGGGAGTTCTGAACACCCTGCAACCTCTTTAGCTCAGAAAGAGTGAGTGAGGCAAAGAGGGAATTACAGTAGTCAATTCGGCTACTGACGAGAGCATTTGCAAGGAGTATTGCTGTGTTAAAGTCAAGGAGATGGCGAATCCTATATAAATCTCTTATATGGAACCGAGTGGACTTAATGACTTGGGAAATGTGATCTGTGAAGGTCAGGTTGGAGTCGAACACCACTCCTAGGTTTTTGACATTTGAGGCAGGTGCCACTTTATTCCCAAGAATGTCAGTGGGAAAAAGGAAATGAAGTTGTTTACGACTGTATTTTGAACCAATCAGGATGAATTCTGTTTTGTCTGGGTTTAATTTGAGTTTATTTGCAGCCATGAAATTTTGTATATCATTTAGGCAGTCTGTTAGAGCTGTCATTGACTAACTGAAATTTGATGGTGAAAGAGTAATGTATAACTGAGTGTCATCTTCGTAAAAGTGGTGTTTGATACCCCTGTGAGATCAAATAATTGAACTGAGTGGATTTGTGTACATGGAGAAAAGGAGTGGCCCCAGGACCGAGCCTTGAGGGACACCAAATTTTAAGTCCATGGGATGTGACAGTACAGAGCCTACCTTGACTGATTGAGTCCTGTCCGACAAGTAAGACTTGAACCAACTCAGAGCCAGTCCATTGATGCCATAGCATTCATATAATCTGTGGAACAGGATCGAGTGGTCAATGGTGTCGAAGGCTGCCGAGAGATCAAGGAGGGTTAGGGCTGTTGTACTGCCTTCAGACATATTGAGGAAAAGATCATCCTGTATATTTAGGAGGGCACTTTCCGTAGAATGGAACCTTCTATAGGCAGATTGGAAACCAGTCAAAAGACAGGACTCGTCCAGGTGAGACAGGAGTTGGGACGACACCACTCTCTCTAAGACCTTTGAAACAAAATTTAAATTAGAGACAGGCCTATAGTTTTTAAGGACTTCTCTATCAAGGGTTGATTTTTTTAGGAGTGGAGTCACATGGGCCTGTTTGAAAAATTTAGGGCAGCTTCCTTCGCTGAGTGATGCATTAATTACTGATGTGATAGGGGTGATGAGGATATCTAAAAATTCTATTACAAGAAATGTTGGCCAAGGATCAAGGGAGCAAGATTTGCTAGGGGAGTTTTTGATGATATTAGCTACCTGATCTTCTGAAACAGAGGAAAAAGCTGAGAAAGCAGGTGGTGTGAGATCAGAGTCAGTGTATTTAGGGGGATTAGAGTTGGCGAAAGATTGACGAATGTTTGTGATTTTTTCTGTGAAAAATTCAACAAATTTGTCAGCTAAAAGTTGAGGAGAATTTACTGAGGGAAGTACTTTTGCAGCAGATCTATGGAGTACATCGTTTAGAGTTTGCCAAAGTTTCTGAGGATTGTCCTGGTTGTCATGAATTCTGGATTTGAGGAAGTCAGATTTCGCTTTCATGCAGATTTTATTATACATATGAACCTTTTTGATATATTGTGATCTGTTGAAACTGGTTTTATTTTTGCACCAAAGGCGTTCAAAGAGACATTTTGTTTCTTTTGCCGCAATGACACTGTCATTTACCCACCCAGGGATATATTTGGCCCTGACTTGTTTAGTGATGGAAGGAGCATGTTTGTCAATGAGAGTTGTTAAAGTGGAGTGGTACTGTGAGTACAAGGCATCAGAATTATTTTTTGGATCAACAATAAGTTCAGACGAGAGAAGATCCTTTCTCATGGCTTCTATATTGATTTTATGGTATTTTCTGAAAGTGACGGTGTCACCAGAGATTCGTCTTTGGGGGGTGATATTGACCTTGAATGTGATGGAGAGGTGATCGGAGAAGGCCTCGGTGGCATGGACGTGTGAAATGTTGTCGTTTCTAGATTTGGTGAGAACTAAGTCAATGGTGTGTCCGAGGATATGGGTAGGAAAATTTACCTTTTGAAGGAGGTCAAAAGACCCTAAAAGAGCACGAAATTTTTTTGAGTTGTTGGAATTTGTGTCCATGTGAATGTTGAAGTCCCCGATGATTACCAAATTGTTTGTAGTAGGGTAAATATTCTCGAGAAGTGCATTAAACTGTTCATAGAAGGTTGCAGGGCTGGTTGATGGGGGTTTGTATATATTGAGAAAAAGGCAGGATTCATTTTGTAAGGAGATTTTAATAAGGAGGTTTTCAAAAGAGGAATAAGTATCAGTAGGTATGCAGCTGGTTTGCAGTTCATTTTTCACCAGGAAAGCTACTCCACCACCCCGTCGTGACTCCCTTGGTCGGTGAAAAAGGGTATGACCCTGTGGGGAGATATCACTGAGGTACGCCTGTGAAGCATCTGGGCGAATCCAGGTTTCTGACATGGCAAAGACATCTGTATTATTGTCCACGATAAACTTTTGAATGGATGAGTATTTGTTTGAGAGGGATCTAACATTGGTAAAGGAGAAATTCATGCAATCAGAAGGACCGGGGTTTGGATTAATATCACCAGCTAGTAGCAGAAGTGTAAGGAGGCTGAGAGGTGGAAGTTTCGATGGAATATGGACATCCTTTTTGAACAAAAAATGTAGGCAAGAGGCGGTTGGTGTACACGGAGGTTGAAAAAAACTGACAACTGGGGGACAGACAATCTGAGTACTGCCATAGTGGCGAAAAACAGATATGGCAGGCAAGAAAAACAACAGAAATTGTAAAAATAACATCATATGTGGGAAGGAGTTACTATATAAGTTGTTTTACATAGGAAGATAGAATGGGGAAGTGTTTAAAATTTAAAGGAAAATGTGTAAGAAGGTAGTATATTATTGGGCCGATAATGGGGAATGTGGGCGAAATTAGGGGATTTTTGTGATATTTAAGTAATATGTCTAGATAGAAAAAGATTTGGTTGAAAATTTAAAGTATATGACGAAAAATCAACTGTTGGGAATGAATAATTAGCTTAGAGAGGGAGATTGTTGTATTTATGGTGAGGTTTACAACGAAAACCGGATTAATTTCAAAAACGCTGCTTCCCTCGACGGACACACGCCACAATTAACGATGTCAATCGATGTCAATCAAAAACACTTGGTCACTGAGGACCTCCAAAATCTATACTATACTTGAAATTTACAAAGCACAAAGAAGCAATAAACAAGGCCCAAAGGGGTTTTGGTCTATTAGCATGAGCCGTAAAGCCATCAGAGATAGGGCACTGAAACAGTCACCCATTCCAGTATTAAAATAGTCCATCGCTGCTTAACTTCAGTGAAAAGACAAGTATTCATCACACTACATCACAATTCATGAAAGTCCAGAAACAAAAAAAATTTAAAAAGTGATCCCAAGAAATGCGAGTCTCTCTAGAGCTCGCCCCTAAAATATAAAATGCAAAGAACATACATAAAAGTGTATGTGGTTATTCATCCAACTTGCAGGTGTTGGTCCTATAGATTACATGAGATTGAACTTCGGTTTCCCTGGCAGAAAAATAAGAGTCAGAAAGCTGTTCATGCCAGTTCTAATATGTTACTACTGTCAGACTATGTGAATGACATTAGACAATTACGTTTGAGAACAACTGCATACAAAAGTTGTAATTAGTGGTTATACCTGCATATAATTGAAACATTAAGTCATAAAGTAAAATTCATATCTGACAAGGGGCATAAGTTCTTGTCTTTGCATGCATATTTGCTTCATCCTTATTTGCAGTAGTACAAAGATTTTGACAAGGATATCCAAACCCACCATCTAAGTGGCATAACATGTTAATTTGCTTTCAAATTGACATTGTTTACACATGACATTGGTTCAAAATTGCCATCACTTTATTTGTTGAGTAAAACTTACCATTTAATTAATGGAAAACACTTGAGACTTAATTTTCATTTTATGCTTTACATTATTCCTTAAGGTATTTGTTTTAAATTTTAGGCTAGCATATATTGGATGTTTTGTCCCACGGAGACTCATAACACAACTGCAAATAAAACTGTGACACAGAAGGCTGCAAAAAATGTAGTTTCAAGTGCTTATATACATTTTCTGACTTATCCATAAATAAATGATAAAAAGAATCTTTCTTCAAGTTAAAGGGACTTATTTATAATTATGACATCATATTTTTGAACCTCTGTATTGGTGTGGGTTCCACTGCTGAGGAACTGTGCCAGTATGACTCTGACTGTTGAATAGCTTCTAAATCCCCAACTTTGATGATATTTCAGAAATGACATCATTGATAATAGATATGACTGGTTCCTGGTGTCCCATAATTGAAAGCTGATCACTCTATGTTTATTTTTTTAATTTGTAACAGAGATTTTTATTAATATTTTTTGTTAAAACTTGAGGTACTGCTATGAAGGTGATCTACATTTATTTTGTAACCTTAATATTGATTGTACTGTGATACTATCTTGCTCTTACATTTTGGAAACCTTAACCAAAAAAGTACTGCAAGACGTATGATTAAGTCCCATATAAAATTCTACTGACAGTGATGTGCAGTCAGATTGGTGAAGGAAGGAAGGTTAGCCTGTAGCATTACCTAATAATTACTTTTGGGTCATTACTTTGGGTTTATTTTACTTGATAAATTAATATATTAGTTTTAGCTAATCTTGAAGTAGCCCAAGAGCCAGAATTCGGCTTATGTGATCACTAAAGATATTCTATAAGTACACCTTCTTATGCCCCAGTCACACTACAGGTGGTACTTCTGGTGATTGCAGATCACAGCAAAACAGAAATGAAATGTTGTACCCCTTGTCAAACCAACTGCACATCTCTAGCTAGAGTTTTGCCACAGGAAGAACTCTGAATTGTGGAAAACAATAGCCAAAGCTTGAGTCCGCAGAAGATAAGGTAAAGATACCTTGAAGATACGGAAATACGACAGCGTGTAAGTGTCAATGACAGAAGTCATCAATTAGAGAATGTCATGCAAAACAAAATGCATAAATAAACATACATATAAAACATGAATATGGGTATATTTTATAATGGCGTCTAGTTATTTGATTTAGTAAATTTGTATAAATGAGTAGTTTTTTTAGTTTTTTTCATTAAAGATTGAATTTTGAACTGCTACAAATATACACAAAATGTCATTTTTTTCATTTCAGTTTCAGCAGAAACACAAGAAAATCCATCATAGTTACAAAGAAGTGAAGTGTATAGATATAAATTATGTTCCATCTAAACTGTGTGTATGCAATGATCAACTGTGGGTAGGTGGTTGCGTCAAGGCATTCTCTCGCGAGACTTTTTCTCTCTCAAAAAAAGATCTCTCTCAGAAACCGTCGTGTCTATGGCCCGCTGTATACCTACGCACCACTTTACTGTGTTAATACGCGAACAAGAATAGTTTTTAAAGAAGATTTTTTTCTCTACAGCAATCGTATAAAATAGTTTGAAAATTCATAAAATTGTTATTTCTTGCTCGATTGTGACAAGTAATACACCATTTTAAAGGTTACAACATGTGGCATTTATCTAGTGTGGTAACACATCCCATTTAAATGGAGAAAAACATGAAACTTTGGTCACAAAATACATGTAATATGGAGATTTTGGTGTTAGTTCACTTTATCGAAAGGGCTATTAATCTGGCATTTTATTTTCAGTTTATAGCAGTGGCCACAAGTATCTGTGAATATTTGCAAACAATATTGTCATGTTTTAGTATTTTTTTTGCAAGATGATCAACTGTATGTGTTAATTATTATTGGCAAGTGCTTTTCTACTAACAAATCTGACAAATGATTTTTAGAAAGGACTGCTGCTTGAAACATTGACTTTAATGTTATAAATGTTTATCTTAAACAAGTATGAAAATTTTATTTCTGTTCTGTAGGAAGGAGTTTAAGATGACGTTAATGTAGGCTATTTTGTTTTACAGGTTATCTGTGGTATATTCATGTCATTGAAATATTGTAATTACTTCAACTTGGGGTTAAAGTCAAAAGTACATTGTTAAATAATTTTAAATTAATTATCTTTTGTTACAAATAAGACTACTTTTACACAGAAATTATTAATTACATCCCTCAAAACTACTCATCACAATATAGCCAATAAGATATAATACATACCATAAAACACTGAATCAATAAAAAAATAGATATGTATGTATTACAAATGTAACCATATTGCATTCCATCCACAGTTGAAGAAAACTAATTATTTTGATTTTCCTTTGCAAGTAATTACTTCATTTTTCGGTTGTAAATTTTTATGGTTGAATCCAGATTTTTATAATTATTTTAGAGTTATTTATGTTATGTATGCTTCATAGTAATTTTTTTTAAATTTACATACATTGCAACTAAAAAATTTTAAGAGCGTTTACAGAAAGCAAACATTTTCAAAAGCCTGAAAACTGACAATAATATTTATAAACATGCAGTCAAGTTTCGCTTCCTAAAGAGTTCAAGGTCATCTTACTGTTGTATGATATGTTTAATATTAGTTATACCCTGATTTTAAATATACTATTGTATATCATTTAATATATAGTCCTATAAAGCCTTACTAAAGTAAAAAAAAATTCTGTAATAACTGGAAGTAAAGTTAATGTAGGCCAGTTAAATAAAGTATAATTTCGGCATTGAGAATGTAAAATTTATCATTGGTTATATAAAAGAATGTGGCCTATTTAATAATTTCGGAAACCAAAATTATTGTTTTGTATTAAATTGTGATATTTTTTATGACTTACGTTGTTGCTATTCATGCATAGTTTATTGTAATTTTCATGCAGCTGTTTTTGTATATTTTATTTATTTTTGCTGAAATTTTTTTGCATATAATGCTTGGTTGTTATATATTATAATTCCAATGCCAAAATAAATAAATAAATTAAATAAATAATAAAATAATATTCGTAATTTTTAAATCATATAAAGCATTTGTTAAATGTATGCATGTATAGTCATTATTATTATTGTTGTGGTTAAAACGTCCTTAATTTAATTTTATTTATTTTTTATTACTCTCATGCATTATCAATGTTTTTTCCAGCTTGAAAAAATGGAGCGTGAGAAATTATATTGAATTTTGGGGACAAATATAAGTAAATTTCAGTTCAAAAAATTATTTTACTTTGAAAAAATATCTGTAACAATATTCAAAGCAATTATACAGGTTTAATAGCAAGCAAAGTCCACGGATCACCACATTAAAAATTGTTGAATAATTACTGGCTTAAAACTCCATTTTCGCCCATGTAAGAAGACCAGAAACAACATTTTAAGCAATGTTTTTTTGCTGAAAAATTACTATTTTGTAGATCCATATGTATATTTGTTATAAAAATTAAGAAGGGCCTGTGTTATGACAGAAAACATATATTTTTGAGCATTTTTCATGCCACGGAAATCACTTCCTTGTTGAAAAGTAGTTCTTTGTTTACTCCCAGCATTCCTCGTGGTTTCTGTGAGGGTTTGTTTTCGAGGAAAAGCAATCCCGCGTGAGGATGGCGTCAAGGGTGTATAATTTAAACTTAAACCAATCACATTGAACACCACAAGTTTCAAGCTGTCACCAGTGTTCTAAAAACACCCACAGGTGTGATTGTGTCTGACTGTAATTCAGGTGCACATCATCTCAATCACCAAGGTGACTTCACAAACCTCATCTGTTCTCATTGTTTTAGTGATGCTTGTTTAGCTAGTAATAACAAAATCTGTGCTTTAGAAGGCGAACAAGATGAAATCTATACTTTTGTCTGATATCAGAACAGCTGGGTGAGAGAAACACACTGTAAGTTGGTCAGTTATAGCAATGATGGTTATGTTGGTAAGCTGTGTACAACCAGTACACATCTGTATGTGAGCTCTTGTCAAACCAACTGTGTACTTGTTTACACTCTGAGTGGGGAGTATTTATGCAAGACAGGAGGAAGCGGTGGTGAAGTAGGTAAGTTTCACTGTTGTCAGATCTGTGATGTGGACAGTGAAGGTAAGTTACTGGTGTCTGACTGTGGTAACCACAGATTACAGGTGCTTGACACTCAGAACAGAGAGTGGACTGAACTCAGTGGACTGGAGGTTGTAATGAGATCTGTATGTGCTGGGGTGAGAGACAAACATCTCTGGGTTGGCACACAATTAATTTATAAATTACTTAAATTTGAAGCTATACAGTAATGCTCATTGTTATAAAGAATGTGTTTACAGAGCTTCCGATATTTTTTGCTGCCTAAAATCCATGCAGAAATTGCTGAGTAATGTGAACTAAAGTATTTATATGTCCAGCCATTACTTACTACTTAACTGGGTTAAAAAGTGCCTAGTTTTTGCTAATATTTTATTAACTGTATAAGTAAAAGGCAGAATGTAAGCAAAAGGCAAATGCAAAAATATATAAAAATCTTTAAATCTGAAGAAAATGGGAAAGAAAAATTGTTGTTACTGATTTGTGAGTGTGGAACACTTCCACACACCAGTCTATTGCAAGTAACTCACAAATCTCTCATGACATGAGGAGAGCAATGGTATTTGATCCTGTGTCCTTAAGGTTTATAGACTAGTGCTTATAAAACACTCACCTGCACCCATCACTCCACTCTGACCACTTCAAGTAAGTATGATCTCTACACTCATCTGTATCCATCACTGCACTCTGACCACTTAAAGTAAGTATGAACTCTCCACTCACCTGTATCAATCACTCCAGTGTGAACCCTTCAAGTAAGTATGAGCTGTCCACTCACCTGTATCCATCACTAAACTGTAATCACTTCAAGTAAGTATGAACTCTTCACTCAGCTTCAGTGTATTGGTTTTACACAGTTTTCAGGATGTTTACGTTTGTCTTCCTTTCACAGTACTTTCTATTCTGTTACAAGATTTAAAAATAAAGGCACTTCTATGCAAAACTGTGTGTCCTGTGGAACCTTTTAACCAAAAATGTAAATTAGTTGATTTCCAACAGTTATGTTTTACTCATGTATTACACAAACCTGCTGAACTAAAACAACCAGAACAGGCAATAACATCTTATTTTTCTATCATGTCCTTTTTAAATCTTTATTTTTTTCAGTGAATATGTAATCTTTGATTTGTTCATCTGACTGATAGTTTGCATCTTTAAGATTATTTTGAAAAGTATACAATAGATATGCTAAACGTCAGTGTCTCAAATTCAATGTAAACAAACAAGCTTACTCCCACCAGACAGGTCCTATTAGGTCCTAAAGTATGAAAGTACGAAAGTTAGCCATTACTTTCAGGTACCCTATGGGTTTTAGTTGTCTTTGTATTTATTTATTTATTTGGGTTTTTTTCGTCACTTTCAACACTGTACAGGTCATATCACGATGGGTAGTTGGATGGGCAGAGGAAACCAGTACATACAGTTCGCTAGGGTTCTGTACTGTAAACTGCCGACCAACGGCAAGCAACTACCAGCTTTCCCACTTGAGGCCATGACAGGCATTGAGCCCCAGCCTCAGAGGTGGGAGGCGAGAGTGTTACCACTCTGCCACCGTGGCCCCAGTTGTCTTTGTAATACTCTGTAGTAATTAATCTGCTCCACTTACGTTACTCACCATTTGCCTCTATATAACACAAATAACATATTTACAAGCTTGTTTCGTTCAAATAGACTTTTAAAATAAAAGACAGTTTATTTGGTGTTACAACTTAGTAACTGTGAAATGTTTAGTAGATTTCAATGTCTTGAACAGTTTGCTGGTTGAGATGTTGTGCCTTGGATTGTGTGATTGTTAACATAGTCTAAATTAACTTTAATGTTATGTGGTTACTCTTTTGTAATTTTGTGAAAAAGTCTGTTTAATATAAAAGTTTGTGTATACAATGTACTTGATAGAGGATTTGGAATTTGATCTGATTTCATTTCGCACACAAATTTAGAAAGGTTGATTTTCCTAAATTACTGCTTTTCACCTGTAATGTAACATGTTATTCTGTTCAGTACAGCAAATTACATATATTTAAATAACTTTGTCCCTTTTATTTATTAAAATGACTATAGCTGTAGTTTCGTAGAATTTAATGCATCAAATGTATCTTTACAGTGGGAAATAGTTTTTGTGCTAAGTGTTTTTTATATTTTTACTATTATTACGCTAAAAGTTTAAATGTGTGTTATTCATCTATTCATCTTATTCAGAAATATCTGACTTACAGTGACTTCTCACTCAAATGTTAGGACTTAGAATTCCGATAACTTGGAACTGGTGATCTAGAATTTAATAAACTTATCATTTGTTGGTTCTGAAAAGATTGCTCTTGATTGTCAGTAAAGGGCAAAAACCAAACCTGAATGACATATATGCAAAAACATTATCATGATTGAATATGACAAAATTAAAATCAATCAATCAGTTGTCAAGTGCTAAATCTCCGTATCTACGGATTCTAAGGCACACCAACCAGTTTGTAAGGCATAAATCATTAAGACATTAGACAAGTTGTACCCAGGGAGGCGATCCAGTGTTCAGTAGTTAGAAGCTATGGTGGGAATGATTTTTGAAATAGGTAGTTTTTTGGTCGACTTTTGAAACATGAGAGATTTGGAGCATTGCGGATATCATGTGGAAGATCATTCCACAACTTAGGGGCATCATATGAGAAACTATTGTTGAAGTGGACCTTTTATTTATGGATGGAAGCATAATAATAGGGAATCTGAAGGAACAAATTTTGGGGGTTAGAACGTCTTGTATTCATGGCAGATTTGTACAAGGGGAGATATGGTGCAAAATACTTAGGCTGGCCAGTGGTGAGGTACTTATAAACTCAAACTAGGGTTTTAAAGATGATACGTTGTCTAATTGGTAGCCAATAAAGTGTCCTTAGGGTGGATGTGATGTCAGTGTACTTTGAAGCACCAGTGACAAACTGTGCAAGAGCATTTTGAACATATTGGAGCCTTGTAGCATTTTGGGATGACAAACTGTGAAATAGAGAGTTGCAGTAGTCCAAACGACCACTGACCAGAGAATTTGCAATCACCACTGATGTATCAACAGAAAGAAACCTCCTGATATGACGAAGGCCCCTGAGGCTAATAAAACAAGATTTGATGACAGAATTTATGTGATTGGTGAAACATAACTTTGAATCAAACAGTACACCCAGATTTCATACATCTGTGGGATAGAGACAATTTCCCAGGATATTGACAGGAAATGAGTCACTGAGCCATTTGTGTCTGTCTTTGGCACTGAAGACTATGAATTCTGGTTTATCAGGATTTAGTTTGAATTGGTTTTCAGACATCCAGACCTGAATATCATTCAAACAGGATTTAAAGGCCCAGTTGCATGAAAAATAACAATCCACTATTGAATTGTACATAAACTCACAAGCAAGAAAATACATGTTATACAGCAACTGCACCAGCAATTTATCAGTTAATGTAAAAATCTCCATTTGTTTACAAAGATGCCAGATTCACTGAGTGCAGAAAATCCAGCAATGCTTTTTTTAGCTGTGAGGTAGGGAGGGGGGTTTCTTGTGTAAGCAGTTCCACAGATTAGATAATGTTTTGTTTTTTTGTGCTAGAAAATTTCAGTACTACACTTCATTATTTAGTTTCTGAACACTAAAAATAAAGGAAAAGTGAAAAAAGGGGATGTTTTATGCTATATATGATAAGCATTATAGATCATTTTAAAGCAAGAGAGACAACAGTCTCCCATTTGCTCATGTAAGTGAAACTCACATTTATTTTTAAATTAATTTTTTATTTAATTTATCAAACATGTTTTAAGTTGATGCACCTAACTATGCTTTATTTTTCTTCACCATATAAATCTTTAACTCATAAGTGCTGGCTGATGAAGAACTAAATTTATATTATCTGAACTGATTTATGGTAAAGCTGTGTCAATGAAGTAACTGTTATTGAACTTTGTTTAGCTTTGTGCCTTAGATTCTGTGAAAAGTCCGAGATTAAGTGCTGTTAAAGTTTACAAGATATCTTATATATTAACTGAAAATCTAATAAATGATTTATGTGTAATCAGGGAGATGAGTTTATAACTTCACATAAAACTTCATCTCAATCAGGTGGCTTTCCCAAATTCCAAATTGTTCTTTTATTCATTTGTTTTATATAATGGATTAATGCATTAATTTTTTATAATGGATTAAGGTTCTCTCAAAATATTAGTGGATAAGACTATATACAAATATTCATCTTGAGTCGTTTTTCTAAATACACCATTATTAAATTCCGTGATACTGAACCTACCAGGTACTTTTAACACCAACTGAATTTTCATTTACAGATCATTCAGCTAAGTGCACAAAGAGTTCTGATATTAACAAAAATGTTAACTTCCATAAGTTTCCAAAAAGAGAGTCAAATGAGAAAAGATATGCTGAATGGGTCCGCCAAGTGAAGAGAACAAGAGCAGAGTGGAATGGCCCAACATCTGCTAATACTTATGTGTGCAGTGAGCATTTTACTGAGGAATGTTTAAAAAATGTCATCCAGTTAAAAGAGGAAGTTGGCTATAGGAACCGAAGACAGCTTAAGAGCGATGCTGTACCTACACTTTTTCAGAGGACAAATGCTGTTTCACCAGTACAAAAAAACAAGAACAGCATTTTAGAAATGGAAGAGAATGAGTACCATCAAAGAATGCATAAACGAAAGCACTGTAAGCTATGACAGCATGGAGTGCACTGATATTTCTCAATCTGTTGACACTGACCATGATGAAGACATATGTGCTGTTGCCTGTCAAACGGTAATTGCCAAAAAATATTAAAAAGGTTCAGGTGACTATAAAATGCAGTAAGAAAAAGGCAATTCAAACAGATTCAGTTCAAAATGAGAGCAAGTTGGTGCAAGTTGGAGATGGTGAAATTAATGAATTAGATATGAGTTGTGCAAGTTCTGAAAATGATCACACATCCAAATATATTCCATCAGTAGAAAGTGAAAATAAAGAAAAGGAAGAATGTCAAAATGAGCATGCAAACATCCCATTCATACAGCCAGCACCAGAACATACTTGTTAGAGGGCTATATAAAGCCCAAGGAAAGACTAGTGTATACCATTCTGGTTTGTGTAAATATGTCATCACCTTCCCAAGACTGGAATGCATCAAAAATAGGGGTCACCAGTGCAACAAAGAAAAGAGGTTAAAAACAACTCACAGAAAACACATACCAGCATTAGAAGCACTGTAGCTGATGAAACAAAGCTCAAAATGAAATAAAATGTAAAATAAAGTATTTCAACTTGTCTAGTGAATTTATATGTTGTAAAGCAACAAACATGGTGTCAGGTGTGAAACTGTTATAGACTAAATGTCATAATAGGATATCACAGATCTGTTGGATAATTAAGAAGTGTAATTGAAAGACAATAGTATTTGGATATTCACAGAACAGGAAGTAGGAATACATCATGGCTGCCTCAAACCTACCTGTGCCAGCTCCAATGGAGATGCAAGGATATCTTGTGAATAACTGGGCATTTTTCCGCACTCAATGGGAGGACTACGAAATTGCTACGGGACTAAATGAAAAGTCCAATAAAGTCAGGATAGCTACATTATGCTCTGTAATGGGAAGAGAATGCTTGAGAGCATTCCAAAACCTAGAAATCTCAGAAGAAGACAGGAAAAAGCCTGAGAGGTGTCTTGCAGCACTGGAAACATACTTCAAGCCAACACAAAACAAAATTTATGAGAGATACATTTTCTACAACTCAAGCTCCACATGAAACGGTAGATCAGTGGGTCACCAAACTATGACAACTGTCAAAGTCATGTAACTTTGGTACTCTGAATGACAGTCTCTTAAGAGACAGAATTGTGTTGGGGGCGAAAGACAAATCAGCCAGAGCTCAGATGTTCAGAGAGAAAGCAGTAGATGTCAATGGGGTTATAGACCAACTGAGAGCAAGTGAGATTGCAGCTCAGCAGATATGAGAAATTGAACAAGGCCATACAGAAGAGTCAATACAGTTTGCCAAGAAAGAAAAGCCAAAGAGAAGCAAAGGAGGTACATCAAAAATAAAGTGTGTCTTCTGCTTACAAATGCATGAATTTGGCCGTGATAACTGCCCTGCTTATGGTAGTACATGTAGAGCATGCCATCAGAAGAACCACTGGGAAGGAAGCAAAAAGTGCAGAAAACCCAAAGGACAAAAGATGATGCAGTTTGTGGATGAAGAATATACAAGTGATGACACATGCCCTGCTATTGAGCACAACATCGCAAATGTAAAATCAATAGACAAAACCCCAACAGTCGAACTGCAATTCAAAGAACAGAAAGATAGTAATGCCAAACCACTCAGATGCTTGATAGATACAGGGACTACATGTAACATCATGTCTATTGAGGATCTCAATAAATTAGTTCCAAATGCAGAACTGAGACGAAGTAATACAAAACTGAATTTTTATGATGGATCTTATATGAAGCCTCTGGGTGTCTTCAGGTTGTATGCAACTCACAAACAACAAACATGGAGACTGCAATTTGAAATTGTAACAACTAGAGTGGCCAGATGACCACTACTCAGTGCCAATACATGTGAAAGACTGGGGTTAATCTCAATCCACAATACAGAAGAGCAGAAATCACCAATACTCCAGGCAGCAATACAAGAAAAGAAGGCTGACCATGAAACAGTCAACTTCAACAAAAAAGAAAGTGAGATAGAAAAATTGCTGAAGGACTACAGTGATGTATTTGAAGGCTTGGGCCGACTGCCTGGGAAACTACACTTAGAAATAGACAAAACCATTGAACCTGTACAACACACACCAAGAAAGGTGCCTATAGCAACAAAAGAGGAACTGAGACAGAAAATCCTTTCAATGGAGAAAGCCAATATTCTTAAAAAGGTGGACACTCCCACAGACTGGATATCGTCTATGGTGGCAGTCAAGAAGCCAGGGAAACTGCGTATTTGTATATGTCCAAAGGACCTCAATAAAGCACTAAAGCGAAACCACTACCCTCTCCCAACCATTGAGGAAATTCTTCCAGGTCTGGCAAAAGCAAACGTATTCTCAGTATTGGATGCCAAAGATGGATTCCACCAAGTTGAATTAGATGAAGAAAGCAGCTACTTAACCACTTTCTGGACACCATTTGGCCACTACAGATGGCTGAGAATGCCTTTTGGGATTAAGGTGACACCAGAAGAATATATGAAGCGGCAAATAGAAGCTCTAGAGGGTCTGGAAGGCATAGAAATCATTGCTGATGATATTCTTGTGTGTGGGTTTAGAGACACAATACCAGAAGCCACAGAAAGTCATGACAGACACCTGAAACAGCTGTTGGAAAGATGGCGCAAAGTGAACCTCAAATTGAACAGGAAAAGGCAAAATTGAGACTTAATGAGGTGAAATATGTTGGACACGTTCTATCAGCAGAAGGGGTGAAAGCAGATCCAGAAAAAGTGGCTGCCATTTTAGACGTGCCAAGGCCAACCTGTGTGAAGGAAGTGCAGAAATTCACAGGATTCATAAATTATCTCTCCAAGTTCCTACCACATTTGTCAGAAATATGCGAGCCACTAAGGCGGTTGACCCAAAAGGATGCCGAATGGTGCTGGGAAAGCCAGCAGGAAAAAGCGTTCCAAGAATGTAAAAGACTTGTCACCATTCAACCTGTCCTGAAATATTATGATGCCAAGGTACCGGTTACTATACAGTGTGATTCATCAGACAAAGGCCTGGGGGCCACATTACTGCAAGAGGGACAACCAATAGCATTTGCAGCAAGGGCATTAACAGCAGCAGAACAAAATTATGCTGTTATAGAGAAAGAATGCCTGGCTATTTGTTTTGCCTGTGACAAGTTTCATCAATATCTTATGTGTCGTGACAGTATTAAAGTTGAATCAGATCATAAGCCACTGGAAATTATTTTCAGAAAAAACATTCTAGCTGCACCAAAACGCCTCCAACGGATGCTATTACGGTTACAAAAATACCAGCTGCAGGTGTGTCACAAGGCAGGATCATCAATGTATATTGCTGACTTTCTTTCAAGAATTAAGCTGTCATTGAATCACAGTCAAGTTGTAGAACAGCACCAGGATGTGTTCTACACAACTCTAGAAGAAGAGCGGTCCACAGAACATGTCTACTTTACAGAAGAGACATCAAACAAGATACAAAGAGAAACACAGAAGGATTACACTTTGCAGGCCCTTAAAGAAATGGTTTTGTCAGGTTGGACAGCAGAACAAAGTAGGGTGCCAGAAAAGCGTAAGAAGTATTGGACATTCAGAGAAGAGATAGGACTGCTTAATGGAATTTTATACAAAGGGCAAAAGGTCATAATCCCCCAAAGTATGAGGAAAGAAATGCTGAAGAAAATACACAGTAGCCATCTGGGCATTGAATCATGTACCAGAAAGGCAAAAGACCTGATATTTTGGCCAGAGATGTACAAGGACATCATAGAAATGGTGCAACAGTGCCATGTGTGTGCCAAGTACTCAAGGAACCAAAGCAAAGAACCATTAGAAACACCAAGTATACCAAACCGGCCATGGAGCAAACTAGCCATAGACCAGTTTTCATTCAATGGGATGAACTACATAGTGACAGTGGACTACTATAGTGACTATTTTGAAATAGACAGATTACATGTGTCAACTTCTTGTAAAATTATCAAAGCTCTGAAAAATCATTTTGCCAGATTTGGTATACCTGAGGAAATAATTACAGATAATGGTCCTAATTTTGTGAGCCAAGAATTTCCCACATTCACAAGCAGATGGGACATTAGACACAGCACATCATCCCCCTATCACAGTCAGGGGAATGGAAAAGCAGAATCTGAAGTTAAGATTGCCAAACAACTGATGAGGAAGGCCAAAGAAACCAAATAAGATGTATATGTGGCCTTGTTGGATTGGCGAAACACTCCAACAGTAAACATGGACTCAAGTCCTGTGCAACGACTGATGCAGAAAAGGACTAGGACACTTATTCCAACGTCTGAAAAACTCCTAGAACCAGAAATCTGCAGAGATGTCAAACAGAAGCAGATCATTAAGAGACAAATGACAAAAAGAAATTATGACAAGCAGGCACACCCCCTACCCCAGCTATTAGAAGGACAACCTGTATATGTTAGATCAAAGAGTAAATGGCAACCCAAATGGATGCCAGGGGAATGCCATGAAAGACTGACAGACAGATCATACACGGTTAGGTGTGAAGATAGCATCTACAGATGAAACAGAGTGGATCCGAAGCCAAGGATCACAGAACAAGAAAATGTGGACACAGATGAAGCCAATCCTGGAACAACAGGTGAACCATCAACAGATCCTAAAACAGGTCTTCCTGAAGCAAGAGAACAAGATGCAACATCACCCAAACCTAGAAGCAGTGGCAGAGTGAGAAGACAGACCATCCCATATATACATATTCCATGAGAACATTTACTGAACAAAACCAAGACAGTTATAAAGGACAGCAGAATATGTATTATAAGAAGTACAGATTTAAGAAAACATAGATAGGCATACTAATTTTGGGCAGAATAATCCCATAGTATCCTATCATCAGGGCATGATAGTCCACTCATGCACCTGTTTTGGCTAATTCACTCAGCTTAAGGTTAGATATCTACACGCAAGTATATATCATATGTATGTGGATAAATATTTGTTAGACATTCTTAGTTCATTTGCTGTATATATTATGTATAAAGGTATAGTTTAGACTTAGCAAGGAAATTACCATTTGAGCTACTTTTAAGAAAGGGGAGATGTTAGAGGGCTATATAAAGCCCAAAGAAAGACTAGTGTATACCATTCTGGTTTGTGTAAATATGTCATCACCTTCCCAAGACTGGAATGCATCAAAAATAGGGGTCACCAGTGCAACAAAGAAAAGAGGTTAAAAACAACTCACACAAAACACATACCAGCATTAGAAGCACTGTAGCTGATGAAACAAAGCTCAAAATGAAATAAAATGTAAAATAAAGTATTTCAACTTGTC
This sequence comes from Sabellastarte sp. h YS-2021, assembly GCA_964017235.1. NCBI lineage: Eukaryota > Metazoa > Annelida > Polychaeta > Sabellida > Sabellidae > Sabellastarte > Sabellastarte sp. h YS-2021. The sequence goes on from OZ024931.1 coordinate 149,197,273, forward strand.
TAGTGAATTTATATGTTGTAAAGCAACAAACAATACTGATGGCAATATTTTAAGTGAGCCAAAATTTATTGTGTTTTGGTCCAGTTTGCAAACTATGCTATCCTGGATATACTGTCCATCCTGCAGCATGCATGAAGTGATAACATCACGATGTTCTGATGGTCCAAGCATGGGTACTTTACTTAGGGTACAGATATTTTGTGAAAGCTGCAGTAAACCTACCTACTGGGAAGTCAGCCATTTGTTAATGAATACCCTGCAGGAAATATTTTACTTAAAGCTGCCATCTTATTCAGTGGTTCTATTTGTTCAAAGGTACTTTCGATGTTTAAACATATGGGATTGTGAACAATTGACAAAAGGACATTCTTTCACCATCAAAAAGAGCTTTTGTTTCCTATGATAAAAACAGTTTGGGAAAGGCAACAACAAACACTGATTGGGTTGTTACGTGCAAGGAATGACAGAATTGTTTTGGGTGGTGATGGTAGAGCTGACAGTGTTGGTCATTCTTCTAAATATGGACCATACACATCTATAGAATTAATGTGGAACTGCATACTGGATGTAAAAATTGTAGCTAGTTCAGAGGCTGGAAGTAGTTATCACATGTTGTTGGAAAAGCTGAAGAGGAGCTTACGGTTCCTAACAAATTGGTTAACAATTGATGTACTTGTTACAGATCGCCACAGACAAATAGCCAAGTGGTTACATGAAAATAAAAGACATGATTACATAGTTACACTCTGGGACCAGGTGTTATCTGAATGTAGGGAAACTTGTAGTACTACAAAAGGTGCAGCATTGGTGGTAAGCCTTCCCACCCTCACTCTGTGCAGACTTTACTCACCCTGTAAAAGAGGATGCTATTAGAGAGCACAGTACTCGATATAAACAAAACCAATAAAGGTTTATGGACTTATACAGGCAGTTTTGACATTTATAAGTTTAATATTTCACAAGCTTTGCACTGATATAGAAAAGTGGCAGTTTGTTTACAACAATAAACACATTTTTCATCATACCTATTATAATATAAAGTGAAGAAATACTTAACTGATATCAATCATTACAATGAATAGAATCTACTTTATAGGAGTGATATAAAACAACAAAGGCAAGAATGTAAAATTACATACTTATAGTTTGTTTTGTATTATTCTTTGACTTAAGATCTAAATATTGCTATTTACTACGCTAGTCTATAATATTTCAACTACAAATTAAAGACATTCTGTTTTAAGCATAATCTGTTTCCTTAGCAATACGTTTTTTATTTTGCCAACAAGTTTAAGTGTATCCCATTAAACATCCACAAGTATTCAGTCGTACGTTTTTCTTCTGTTAGCTGAACTTTGTTTCCCCCTATAATTCTAGTCTTGGGAGTTCTCTATCTGGGTTGAAACCTTCATAATCGAAACTGGGAAATTCTGCCCTACATTCGTTGATATTTATAGTAGTTAATGTTTTATAGTGCAGTATAACACATTAGTGTTGTTGCACTTAAAATTTTAAATATCTTATCTTATCTTACATTCTTTGAACTGCACATGCAGGCAGAGGGACATGTATTTCTTTCCCAAGGTAGCTCCAACACCAACGACCCAACTGGTGATATGCAACATACCTATATCTTGCATTTATTTCTACTTCTCTGTGTCCATAGTCTTGACAATAAGCAAAATATGCTATCTGTAAGGCATAAACATTAAGGCATCCAGCTTCAAATCCAGGATGACCAATGATGCAGGTACGGTCCCCTTTTCTTAAAGACACTTGGTCTATTTTGTGACAGCAAATTGACTCTTCCACAGTAGACATTGGGACACGGTTAAAACAGCTGTACCTGATATACATATAACTAAAGTCAGACCTTGAGTTCCAGATGATAAATTAAGTTATATTTTTTTTGATTATCGCAACAAACTTTTTGGGTCACTATAAAGACTTGACTACCTTTTCAGACACTTGTGGCTCAGTAGATGGTTATCTGTTACATTACTTTAGTTATTTACAAATGCTTCAATTATTACAATTGTATACAATTACACCATTATTTGTTACAGTATCATTCTTACTCAGCTGTAAATATGTAATGCAAGAATTTGTCCAGCATTATGTAAACTTAATTTAGAATATAAATCTCTCTTTCATTGTTTTTCAAATGTGAGAATGTAGTATGTATAGAAAGTCCCCATTGACACAAAAATGGGTGGTGACACTTTGGGGAAATAAATTATTGATGAAACTGATAAATTGTTTTTACGGACTATATTTCTATTAATTTATGGTAAAAATATCTGACAATACACATATGTCATTATGAATTTGTGATATTTATGTAACCTTTAATTGTATAAAGCTTTGACTTTTAATGTTACGTTATCTGTGTTTTTCTTATAACATATGCTTCAAAAATGAAATAACTGTCACTCACCACTCAGTGTTTTGTAATCTTTGAATATCTTGTCCTACTGTCTGGTTAGCTAACTCTGGCTTTTCTTCAGATGTTTCACTGTTTTCACTGTTTGACTCTCTTATCCGAAATATATGGCTCAAACTGATAGGGTTTTATTCCTAATATCCTGTTTTTAACATCTGTGGACTGTGTGTTAATTGATTCTTCATCATATTCAATGTCACTTTCATCACATGATAAATTAATAAAATATTCTTCTTCAGAAGACATTCTTTCTAAATAGACTATTTCAAAATATGAACCCTTTAGTTTATATAATATAATAGCAATGACATCTAAAACAAAACAGAATGCCCCAAATACTTAAACAAAAGAGCATCAGTATAGGTATTTTGGACTATGTCTATGCAAAGCAACTACACATCCACCTCAGTGACTTGGCTCCGTCAGATCTACATTTTCTGTGTGTGAGGAGATAAACAAACAGAATATATGTGAAAAAAGGCTGATAACACTGTGCTGTAACAGTATTGAGCTGGATGTGTACTTGATTCTTATTTCCTACTACTGTCTGTATAAAATATGTCTTTCAAAAAAACTGGGTGCAACTGGGCCTTTAAGATGGTCAAAAGACTTGAGACTATCATCAGGGGATAGGTGTATGAACAACTGAGTATCATCAGCATAGAAGTGGTATTTGACTCTGGTATATTTTCTGATAACTTGTCCAAGAGGTGTTGTATAGAGGGAAAGCAGAAGAGAACATAAGACAGAACCTTGGGAGACTCCAAACTTTAATTTGAACAAATTCTAAAGACTAGAACCAATCTTGACTGACTGAAAACAATCCTGGGGGTAGGATGTAAACCATTTTAGTGCAGATCCAGCAAAGTCAAATCTAGCTGACAAACAGGATAGGAGTGTGTCATGATCTGTACTATCAAAAGCCATGGACAGGTTGAGTAGCACCAGTGCTGTAGGCATGCCCTTGGACAGAGATAATCGAATATCATTTTTGATGCACAACAAGGCAGTTTCTGTTAAGTGCCCCACCTTATAGGCTGACTGGAAAGTGTTACCAAGGTCATGAGAATCCATGTGAGATCTAATTTGACCAGCCACAATTCACTCAACCAATTTTGACAAGAAGCTGAGACCAGACACTGGTCGGTAGCTCTTGAAGTCCTCTTCTGAAAGGGTGGAGTTTTTGAGGAGAGGTGTGACAATAGCCTGTGTATTAGGATTAGGGAAAATGCCATTTTTGAGGGACAAGTTGACCAGTTTTGTACATAAAATAGTACATAGTATGACTAATATATTGTTTAGCTTCAGGAATGATATACTTTTAGATATATGTCTAATTGGGGATGTTTTACTTTTACAATCTAAGGTTCTGTATGAATAAGAACTAAAACAATTGCAAAAAACTGTGATATATGTAAAAATACCATCATTTGTTTTCATTTTTACAAGAACTAATTGTTTCACGTACTTTGTTTCTGGTGGCTCAAATCTTCAGTTGTAAGGTAAAATGGATGGAGCAGCCGGTTTCTAAGGTCATCACAATATAAACAAACGTCTCTGAAACAATTTATTCCTTGTAAAAATGAAAAAAAAATAAAAAAAATCTCTTAAATAATCCGAGATGTCATGCTAGAATAGTAATAATCTATTTGTGTTGATGGTTCGTATATGGCATTTAACCATGGCACTTCCGGTAATAACTTTACGAACCATCATAACTCATGGATTATTTCTACAAAACAGTTGCACTGGTTCATAAATTTCTGATGGCAGTTGTACACAGTGAGTTATACTGGAAAAGCAAATAAAACAACTTTATCTGTATGCCTGGCCATTTGAGTCAAATACGGCGGGATTTATAATAAAGTGAATTAAATCCACGAAATCCACAAATTGTGTGAAAATTTTAAGCTATCATATCCATTGAATAGTTACTGCTTGATCAAACTATTTATAACCACTATGCATATAACCATTCTTTTCAATATTCAATTATAGATTGTACTGGTTATTATTAATAGGATGTTTATTTTATATTCAACAAAGAAGTACAAATGCCTACTCAGAAAGAATGCAACACCTTTTGTGCTGGGGACAAGAGTTACAAATGCCTGGACTTGTCTACCTTCAACTGTGGTTCAGTCTGCCTTATATTTGTGCAGCCGGGCCCTCTACAGTGGCTCAAGTTAAGCTGGCTGGGTTCTCTTAGGGAAATGGGATGTCAGCACAGAAGTAAAATTGACTAAGCTCCATTAAAATCTTTATTAACAATTTACCAGTAACAATGACATCAAACCACTGTATCAACGTTCATCAGATGGCCTCTTCAGCTAAACTTAAAATCGTTTGTCCACAGTGATGTCACACCATGCCTATTTATATTGCACAAACTAGCCATCAATAAATTAGCCAGTAATATAAAATACTCCAATCAGCAAATTAATTATCGACCTTCCGAAAACATCAACACTCATTGCTACATTTGGTTAAGACACCTTTACTGGGATTTGCATTTGGTTATTAAGCATTATGGGCAGTTTGACACAGCCTGGAAGATGATTTGCATTTGAGATCGTTTTTAAATGTGTCAAAAAGCTCCTGTGATCTTTCACAACATGTATTACAATGTATTTGTTTAGCCATTTGCCGCTGCTAAAGTGAATTTTATAAATCAAACGACTACACGGAGAGGCAAAACATGAACATAATAAACTCTCTATAGGTGAGCAAGCAGATGATTGCGTAGTAAACAATATGTTCACTTTTTTCTATGTATTGAATAGCTTTTGAAATATTTCCTGCTCTTGTAACAGATTTTGCGAAATATCTGCTCTTTCTCAATTTTCATGAATATCTCCATCAAGCTTGCAGATTCTCAATATACCACCATAATGTGGCTTGTGCTAGTAGACTGAAACCCCTTTCTGCCTTGTTCCATTTTAGAGCTTAACATCTGCAAGTCTTTACAGTGAGAAATTAGTAAGTTCCACAACTGTGTGATAGTTTCGTCTGTGACATTTGACAGTGTGGAAATATGGATATATCATTTCAAGCATTGGACCCCATTAGATTGAGTTTGGGTCTCAGTGTTTGAAAAACAAGCTTTTATTCACCTGGTTTTCATTGTTGTACACCTGATTTACTCCACATCTCCATCTGATCAACATTATATTTCAAAGACAGTAAACATTCACAGCATAAATAATTTTAAAATGTTGCTATTATTCCAATTTTATATGCCTTCAAGGATCCATCCTTTAAGTTTCATACAGCAGCCCAATTAACGTTATAAACTTTTACAATGGTTTAAACATTTGTAAAACGCAATTAAAAACTATTTAAACCATATTTTAAGGTTTACTAAACATTTCCAAGTAAATGTTTACACTGCAGTGATGGTCTTAAGTTTTCTTTGTTGAAAAGTGAACCCGCCAGTTTAAGGTAATCCAATTTATAATAGCCCTGAAGTGGTAAGGTAATCTTAAGTGATTAGTGTCAGGAAATATTACCAATAATACACAGAAAAGGGGGGGATAATTTGCAGAGGGGGGTCATTCTTCAGATTAAGCCCCATTCCCATAAACTGTAACTTGAACACAGTCTGAAGATAAAACCAAAAGCAAGGGGTAGCAGGCCAAGCTGTGTCTAAATGTAAATGAAAACTCGGCATATTTATTAAAATATTTAAATGTTAATATTGATAAAAATACTACAGCTACATAACCAGGTGTAATGGACTAGCATGACTAAAACTGACATTGAGTTACTGGTAAAATACCTAATCAACTATAACATATGTTGTTTTTCTTGGTCTTTTTTGGCCAAGTGTTAATTGTTTGTTGTTATTTGTATATATACTTTTGCTTATTATTGTAAATATTAGTTAATGTATTTATTAGTTTTTAATAGTGCAGTATAACACTCAAGTATTTTTGCACTATAATTTAACTTACGTACCTATAACATGATCATGTAGTCATAATACACTCTATGATACACACACATACTATATTAGCACACAATGACTTACAAGAGTGCCTTTAAACACTTGAAAGTTTCAATTAATTTTGATACCCATATTGTTAGGTTTTTATCTAAAGAATTTATTAATTATTTTGTTTTTAGAACATATAAAAAAATTATGAAAAGATAACAAAAGAGGTTGTAAGGGAAAGTAAATAATAAGTAAAAGTAATGTGTTATTATGTAAACATATAATTGCAAACAAATCTATTTAAACGGGGGGAGAAAGGCTAAAAGTATTGAAATTATCAGAAAACTGTATTAAAATATTGCAAATAGTTGACAAAAAATTGAATTGCTAGTATACAACCAGTGGTTTCAGTTGTAAATATTGACAATTGGGTGTTATATATTGATAGAAGCCTTCACATGACAGCATTAGAAGATATTCTTAGAAACTTATTACATAGTAATTTCTCACAAATGTAATGCAATATGTAAAAACTACAGCGTTATTAATAACATAGTGAAACTTGTTACTTAGTAATTTATGCAAAATCGTATGGCATATATAAAATATGACTACATTAGGTTTTGAAACTACAGAAAAGTAATTCCTTAATATCTTTGGGTAGATTGTGTGTCTTCCACTGATATTAACTGAGATGTCAAATGAAGAAAAAATCAATAAAATGGTTGTATTTAAAGTTATGATATCATTGTAACCAGATAGATATTTCTATCTGATAATTACTTGGAACAGCAAATAATATTATCTGCAGTATGGGTGTCATCAGAGTGCTGATAATAACTGTAAACATATAACATAAAATTGTATATAATTGTATAAAATTGTAACTTCCTATCTTTTATCGGTTCTCTTGACAGGAATGCATTTTATCACCAATTTATTGATTTATTTTAATAAAGTTATAATATTTTAAATAAGACATTTAAGTTTAGATTCACGCTTCAAAAAGAAAACGGCATTAGATTGCTACAGTTAGTACAAGCACTGAAATATGGTTTCCCAGTTTTGTGCACCATAAACTTTTCAAGATCAACCTTTAGATCCAAGAAAGAGAAGGTAGTTTGAATGCAACCATGTCTTTTAGCGCTAGATTATGTTAGTTTGCTTTAACATTGAAAAATATGTCCACAATGTTTCCATCATCTATTTTAATATTCAATGATTTGTAGAAGACAGAGCAACTGAAAAAAACATATCAATATAGTTTTGACAACTACTTTATACACAAATAATATATTTCAGTATTTTACATTACACATAAGTACTGACAAACTGTCCTTCCTAAAGTTTTGGCTGCTACCTTGAATCTTAAAATCAAAATTCAAATTCTAACTGTACTTTTATGGAACTTAATCTTAGAGTGCTTAATCTCTGTGTTCGACACAGACTAAGGTTCATAATACAGAAAAGCAGATTGACAATCTTAAGCATTTTGCATGTTAAATCAGACAGAAGAACTACGCCAGACCAACACAAGCCATACCCATTGATGAAGGGTAAGGGGTCTGTGAAAATGAATTTCAAGCTGGTCATCCTGAGGGAAAAATTTACTTATTCTTCACCTCAGAATGCCTGTTACAGAGAAGATTTTATGGGCTTAGGATCTCTGAAACTGTTACAGTTTGCTTTTTTTCTTTTCTTGAAAAGTATAACTGTCCAAAGGAATCTTGTCATGCATATTTTTCCCAAATAAAATTCACTTTGTTATATTTCTGAGGCTTCAGTTCCCTGGGATCTTACAACACAAATATAATGCACTTTGATGTTCTTCTAAAGCTTCAATTCTTAAGAGTTTTGCTTATGAAAACATTCTGCAGCTTTTTTCTGTGAGTTTGGAAATGATAACAGTATAGTTGATGCAATATATGCAACATGCATTTCTGTGCTACATTTAGATTGTACACAGGTAAAAGGTTATTTTTGATTAAAAACATAGATAAAGTCAATATAACATGACTTGGTCTTTTACCTTATATTCTCCCGGGCTTGTACATGTATTCCTCAATATGAAGTATGAACCAAAAATAAAATTTAAACCATTACTCAAATTAGTTTTTTACAGTGGTAGGCAACTGAGATAAATCTGAGACTAAATTGAAAAAAGCCAACATATGTAGAAAAAACCTTGAGCTTGAATTATGTAGAAATAAAAACACATGCTAGCTATGTCTTTTTGGATGTCAGGAATCAGAGTGAATTTTTAATACTTCCAATATAAACTGCACAATTCTTCCAAATGAAAAAAATATTTATGGATTCACAGTTAGCTTGTACCGTTTACACTATTCAAATAATTTTTTTTTTGCCTTTAAACATTATTCCAAAATATTTGAAACTAAAGGTTTCAGTTCATGTTCTTAAAAAGTGCTAATTAATTTAGTCTTTCAAACTCTGTAAATTATAAGCCAGTTTGAAACAGGAATGAGTCCAAATGCAGTCACATTTTAAGAAAAATAGGCCTATATAATCATCTTGTAGTGGTTGAATCAAGCTAGTGATAATTGTCCAGCTTGAATATTTCATAGATATCATTATAGCCCAACTGTATATGCACTATACCAGTAAACACAATTCTGGAGCTTTAAGTTACACATTAATTTGTCTAATAGCATATGAAGTTGGCATTGCATTTGGATCTGTCTTTTAGGTTTCACTACCTTGTCTAAAAATATGACATACTTTCAGTTTTCCCTTTCTGAAGGGACAATTTTGAATTTTATGCTGAGCACCATTTTGGTGAAGTTTATCAAATTTATTGTTAATATCTTAAGAATTATTAACTATAATTTGTTTCTCAAATGTAAAACATTTTAGTACTGTCAATTTTCTTCTTTATTATAATGTATGTATGATATATAGGTAAATTTTTCAATGATTTATTTAGTTCTGTTTGGATTAAAATTACAGAAGGTAAGAATAAATTAAGATAATTATTGAGATCTAAAGATAATTAATGAGCAATTTATGGAGATAAAGAGACAAATATTGAGCTTGTACCTTTTAGCAGCCATTTGTATTTTTGTAGAAGAAAGAAAGAGTAAATTAAAGTTATTTGTCTCAAAGAGATGGGTATCAAGGAAACCTATCTATGTTGTCAGCCACACAATGTTCCGACACCCAAACCAATTGACAAAAGAAAGACATAGAAAATAAAAAATGTTATGCTTTGTATAAATGATCATGTTTTCTGTCTCTTCCATTAGTATTTCATAGTGCTATCCATGCAGGCAAGTTATCCATTCGAGTCATTTTTGAATTTTGGTGTTTTGTAATTCTTTATACAGATAGTGAAAGACTGTGTCAAGCTGCCTACACTGTCATAAGTATAATACTCTTCCTACTGGCTATCAGCGTCATTATTATTGGATGGGTCTTGTGCAAGACAAGAAGGTCTCTGAAAGGTACACTAAAATGGTTATTTACAAGTTTCAATTTTTTTGTCTTTGTAGTGTAAAATGTGGATGATTTATTTTCAAAATCTATTTTGGCTATATCTTCGTAATTGTGTTTTAAATGAGCCTGTAAGTATACTGTTTATATATTTCCTTGATTCGATTCTCCAAGCAGTTCCAGTATTAAGTTTTTGTTGCACACTAAGTTATTGAAAGCTCATGTGACACAATTTTAAATTATATCTAATCTTTTTAATATAAAAATATATTTTTTGTGTATCAAACAGTTGAAATATTAAAATAAAATTTTATCCTTTATTATTGTGTATGTATGTCTGCATAAAGGATTGTTCAGTGAATTACAGTCATAGTATTTTTTTGTATTTTACAAGTTAAGTTGCAGACGTTGACAATTAACTAAATAATGAACTTACTAACATTTTTAAAGTGAGCAGTATTTGGAAGAGAGAGAAAATGAAAGAAAAGGGGTATTAAGGGTTTCTGAAACTTGTTGCTTTTGATAGACATATTACAATATTGTGTTGGCAGAGCAAACTTGGACATAAAAGGAGATATCAACATAAAATAAATTATTATGTGATTCATTCTACAGATGTTTCCTTTCAGGACTTTTTCACCACAGAGGATGCTTGGGAATGATGTCTATGTAAGCAAAGGATTTAAATTAGTTATGTAGCGATGCCAGCTGAATCATTAGCTGAATGACACTTTAATCTTGTCATTTTTGTATTCTATATTTTATAATTTTTTTCATGCAGATATTGAAAGATTGTCACACCTTGTCATCGCGGTCATTGGTGTAGACCTGGTATTAGTGACTATAAGCAGCATTATCATTGGAACAGTCTGGTACAAGACAAGGAAGTCTCTGCAAGGTACAAACTAAATTTTTATTTACAAGTTTGAATTTATTAACTTTTTACCTTTTAAAAATAAAATTTGAACGACTTACTGGCAATCAATGTCATTTTATTCCAAGATGGGAGAGACAGATCTTTGGCTAATGTAAAATATAAAATGCAGCTGTACAATTAAAGTTTTTTAGACCCTTCTTATCTTGCACTCTATCTTCTGAGACAATGAACATTACCCTGATCCAAGCTATCTCATTTTATACAGTGCATTGTTGCAATACATATTTACTATCATGATAACAAACATTTCTGATAAATTGATAAGCATTTTATATGTAAAACAGATGAAATGTTTTGTACCCTGTTTTTTTAAAGTTCCAGTCAATAGTTTTTTACACTCAATAAATAATATTTATATTCACGTATTATAGTATTATAGGGGGTACAATGTCTTAATCAAAAAGGAGTAGCCCATTAATAGTATTAATTAATATTAATTACAGTTAAGAATCAGCACTTAAAACCAAATTAAAACAAGAACTCAGTAGAATAGTACCTTATAAACAGCTTTAGTTATAAACTGAAACAGATAAAATTCAAAAACACACACATTATGCTGGAGAGACATAAATAGTCAACTGACTGGCAATATTTTTGCAAATCCAGACCATCTTTTAGAAGGCCTGAGACAAGCTGAGTCACCACCTTGTTGAAAAATATAACCCAGACAAAGTTGAGAACCTCCTCCAATAAGACTGCTGAACAGTTTGTAAAAGCCCAAGTTTGACCATTACAAAACATGGCCACTTCACTTAAAATTCAAACCTTTTCTCTACAAAAATCTTGCGCCATGTGTATTATTATCCCAGAAACTAGCCATCAATGAACCTGGCACTAATATAAAATACTGCAATCCACAATATGGTAATTTAATTCCCTAAAATGTTTATACTAGCTGCTAAGCAAGAAAAGAAAACCCCAAATCATACAGATACTGAGTTTAAGTAGAGTTCAAACAAAGATAACAGTGATTGTCTTAATTATCTAAAGCTGAGACAAAGCTTTGATAAATTCCTGGAAAAGGCAAAATTTAACTCTATTAGTAAAACACAAAGCAATAATCCCTTGAAAGGATATTTTTGGTTAAGGAATCAATTACAAAATGTGATACAGAAACAAAGCTAAACATAAACATGATAAACATATTGCAGTTTTTAACTTCAAATCAATGAAGCTTATTTTTCCCTTGCGGAAAAATAAGAAAAATGCCTCTGGCTACTATTAACAAATGATAAATGCAAAATGTGCACTGTATATGTTCTATAAAAATTGTATTCTTTGTGAAAAAATGTCTCAATTTCTTTATATAAATTTAATAATACAATGCACAAATATAATAATAATGTGGAGCTTTGCAAAAGTGCATCTTTCTTTCTGTAGTTGCATATTTAATATAAAAACATGATACATACTCAAAAGCAATGAATTTTATATCATTTTTTGTTAAATTTTCTATTTGTCTTTTTGTAGTTTTGTAGTTTATCATACATTTGATAAGTGTCCTGTTTGGTTTATTTTGTCTATGTCTTTGTAATACTCTTAGTGCTGCTACTATATATGTCAAATATGTCAGAGAGATGCATTAAGTTTTTACAAAATATGTTGCTGCATATTGTAAGTTCCCATGGGAGATTTATCACTCTTTCCCTCCAGAAACCTCTTTTGTTTTGTTGTTGAAAAAGACAGAATAAACTAAATGGGACCAAAATATGCTGTTGCATCTGGATTTATATTCTAATATATTTGCTATATTGCCTCAAGATATGATACCTTTCCCTTCTTGAGAATATCATCACTTTTTAGCCATTTTCTCTCGCCAAGAGGGTGTCATAGGTCTTACATTGGGCAGAACTCTAGCTAAATGTATCACATTATATTGTCTATATTTTCATGAACTTTTAAATAAAATATATTACTGAAAATTACAAAACTAAAACATCAGCATTGTCATTTTTTCCTTTATTTTGTGAATGGAGTCATTATTCAAAATTCTACTATCATTGATTTGGTTGAGTTACTGTTACAGAAGGTAAGAAATGATTAATGTAATTATTGAGCATCACATGGAGATTAATGTGAAAATATCATCGGTCATCTTGCATTTATGCAGGTGTACATACTTAAACAAAAACAGAAACAGCAAGAAGCAAGGGGGTCTTAACTGATGTGCATATTAGTAAACAACAAGAAGCATGAACATTACCTGGGAGAGAGATATGGCAAATTCATGTCACTCTTTGCAATGAAAGGGTACTGCAGAATTCTAAACATGATCTCTATATACAGCCATCTTACAATATTTTGAAGTCATCTTGCCAAAAGCAAGACCAATTAATATAAACAAAATTATATGACTCAATGTACAAATACAAGCAATTTGATGTCAGCTGCAATTTCACAGAAAATGACATTTATTGTTGTTTTTTATTTTTTGTGTGTTTTACTGTTTTATATAGATTCTGAAAGACTGTGTCAGACTGTCATCGCTGTCTTGGGTAGTGTCCTGTCGTTACTGATACTCAACATGATTATTACTGGGTTTGTCTTTTACAAGAAAAGAAAGTTTCTGCAAGGTACAGTGTAAATTATCAAGTTTAAGCTTGAAGTTTTTTGTGGCTTCCCAATGCAAAATGTGGACAACTTAGTTACGATACAAAATCAATTTATTTCCATTGCAAAAATGACAAATGGAGAGCACTGGTCTATGGTAGATTTTATACATAATGTGATACACTAAATACAATGCCTTCGTTTTTAAAATTTGGTCCAAGCTGTGCCCTTTCATGCTATAGAATACATTATTATTTCTACGAATTTGTTTAATAAAAATTAGAATAATGATATGAAACATCATCAATCAATCAATCAGTTGTCTAAGTGCTTAATCTCCGTATCTAAGGCACACCATCCAGTTCATAAGGCATAAATCATCAAGGCATTAGACATGTTCCAAGTCGTACCCAGGGAGTCGATCCGGTGTTCGGTAGTTAGAAGCTATGGTGGGAATGATTTCTGAAATAGGTAGGTTTTTTAGTCGACTTTTGAAAGACGAGAGATTTGGAGCACTGCAGATATCATGTGGAAGATCATTCCATAACTTCGGGGCATCATATGAGAAACTATTGTTGAAGTGGACCTTAGATTTATGGATGGAAGCACAACAATGAGGAACCTGGAGGAACAAATTTTTGGGGTTGGAGCATCTTGTATTCATGGCAGACTTGTACAAGTGGAGATATGGTGCAAAATACTTAGGCTGGCCAGTGGTGAGGTACTTATAAACCAAAACTAGGGTTTTGAAGATGATACGTTGTCTGACAGGTAGCCAATGAAGTGTCCTCAGAGTGGATGTGATGTGAGTGTTATTTGAAGAACCAGTGACAAACCGTGCAAGAGCATTTTGAACATATTGGAGCCTTGTAGCATTTCAGGATGACAAACTGCAAAAAAAAGAATTGCAATAATCCAAACGACTACTGACCAGAGCATTTGCAAGCACCACTGATGTATCAACCAAAATAAATGTGCTTAAGTCCAAGGGAGAGTCCAGGGACAGACATGGGTCGACATCTAAAAAGCGCCCACCCGGGTATAACTAAGGTGGGGGGTACTAAACAAGTGATTCTTTAGCTGGTTTAACATAAACCAGGATCTGTTAATTCAAATTAACTGTTTCCTATATTTATTTTGAGACCAGAAAATGAATCAAATATCTCTAATTGACTCCATGAACAAAACCTTCAACCAAATTATGTTATATTGTCAGTAAAATGTGAGAGCTTATGATTCCAATTTTTAGCTGTTAATAATTTATATATTGTTTAGAAAATATTACAAACAAATACAAGGAAAATATCTCTCTTTTAGCACATTATCTGACTTTTGTTAACAAAGTGGAATATATGCACATGAAGTAGTATCAATGTTGAACAGAGTGACTTACTGTAGAATATCTTTATCAATATCAACAATTAAGAAAAGTCTTGTTAAGAAATTACTACGAAACTTAACCAAATGCTCTTTTTAAAGTTTACAAGCATTAAAACTCTATCACTGAAGGAATGATGCCATACACTAGCCTATTGCCTTCTCCAATATATAAACATACTGCATTAATGTTGCAAAATTTTGTAAGGTTGAATGTACAAGGCTGTTGGTTAAAATAATAAGATGATTGAATGCAGTTTCTTTTCAGTTTTATCACAGAGCTGTTATATTTTCCACCTTGTGCGGTATTTGACCAGTTATACCAGTTATACCAGTTATATTCACTTCATTTTATATTCAAGTATTATCTTGGAGGGCCCAAATCAACCCTAAGAAAGATTCCTTAAGTGTACTATAAGGTAGATTCAAAAGTCTAGTAGAATCTAGCCTTTCCTCTGAGAATCTATCTCTGGCGACTAGTCTAATCTAATCTAATCCAATCTAATGTGGACTTTTATAGCGCTTAATCTCCATCACTGATGGACTCTAAGGCGCATCTAAACATAAAGCAAGGCAGTTAGCGTTAATCAAGGGACATAGCCAGGTCGTACCAAGGAGACACAGATGTGATGGGGGAGGCTATGGTGGGTAGGCTTTTGCAAACAGGTATGTTTTAAGCTTCTTTCTGAAAGAGGCAACTGATGTTGCACCGCGAACATCTTGAGGGAAGTCATTCCAGATCTTAGGAGCATCAAAGGCAAAACTATGGCCGAAATGTTTGGCTGACTTGAAGACTGATGAATGGAAAGGAGGAACTGTAAGGTATTGACGACCTGGGTGACTATGTCTAGTACTATAGGGACAACTACTAAAAGACAAGAACGGTTCGAAATAAGGAGAACCAGTATGCAAAAATTTATACACAAGTGTTGCAGTTTTGAAAATGCAACGGTACCTAACAGACAACCAGTGGAGTTTCTGTAGAATGGGTGTAACATGAGCATACTTTCCATGATTTGTAACAATACGAGCCAGGGTGTTCTGAATACTTTGTAATTTGTACTGATTGAAACCAGACAAACCTCTGAACAGAGAGTTACAATAGTCCAGACGACTACTAACCAAGGCATTTGCAGCAAGGACTGCCACTTCAGTAGTGAGATACTTTCTAATTCTACGGAGGTCACGCATCTGAAGGAAGCACGCTTTGCAAGTCCTCTTGATATGCTCAGAGAATGAAAAATCTGCATCAAACCACACACCTAGATTTCTAACAGAATCAACCGGATGAAGAAGGGTACCAAGAACGCTGACGGAAAAGTGAGAGGAAATCTTCTGACATTGAGCCTTGGAACCAAAGACAATAAACTCAGTTTTTTCAGGGTTGAGCTTCAATTTACTTAGAGACATCCACTCTTGGACATCATGAAGGCAGGCATTTAGCTTGGCGAGAGCCGAAGAAGCATTCTTGTGGGAGAGATGGATGTATAACTGAGTATCATCCGCATAAAAATGGAATTTAATATGCGGGTGGAGGCGAATAATTTTACTAAGTGGTGTTGTATAGAGTGAAAACAGTAACGGACCCAGAACAGAATCTTGCGGAACTCCATAGATGAGATTGCTTAATTCAGATAGTGTGGAGCCTATCTTAATGGCCTGGCAACGAGTAGGAAGCAAACCACCTTAGAACTGTTCCACCAAGACCAAACCAGGATTTAAGGTAACCAAGGAGAATATTATGGTCTATAGTGTCAAATGCGGCTGATAAATCAAGAAGTACTAGAGCTGTGGGTTCACCGTGTGCCAGAGAGAGCTGAACCTCGTTTTTTATAGACAATAAACCAGTTTCCGTGGAATGTCCTGGCTTATATGCTGACTGATGAGGATTGTCCAGTTTGTTGTTATTGATGTGTGACGTTAGCTGCCTAGCAACGACTCGCTCAACCAACCTCAACAGGAAGCAACGACCAGACACTGGGCGATAATTCTTAAGGTCATCTCTGGGAAGGGAAGCCTTTTTTATGAGGGGGGTGACAACTGCCTTTTTGAAAGTATTTGGGAAAGATCCTTCAATGAGAGAATGATTTACCAACTTGGTAATAGAAGAGAGGAGGATATCAAGACAATCCTTAAGGAGGAATGTTGGTATAGGGTCTAGTGAGCAAGATTTAGTGGGGGATTCACTAATACACTTATAGGCCTCATCTTCAGTGACAGGCATGAAGGCATTGAAAGCAGGAGGCAACGAATCCGGTGCATCATTGAAACAGCCAGAAGTAGAGAAGGTGTCCCTGATTTTGCTTATTTTATTGGAGAAAAAAGAAGCAAACATGTCCGTGAGGCTTTTATCTGAGCTATGAGCAGGCAGGACAGTCTCAGAAGTGCGATGCAAGACCTTCATCAATGACTGCCATAGCTTCTTGGGGTCACAACTATTTGCAGTTATGAGATTTGTATAGTATGAACCCTTGTCTTTATTGGCCAGTCGATTACACCAGGCAATTTGCCTGCAGAGTCTTGATCTATTTAACTCTGACTTATGTTTTCGCCACCTTCATTCAAATTGCCGCCTAAGAGATCGAGCCATGCGATGCGAATCAGACAACCACTCATCAGACTGCTGTTTAGCCTTGCGTGAAATGATAGGAGCATGCTTGTCAAGTATCTGTGTAACACCAGTTATGTACTGATCATAAAGTTCTGCAGCAGTACCTTCAGGGGACCGTACAAACGGTATATTTTTAAGATCATTTCTGAACTGGTCGATATTAATCCTGTGGTACTGACGATAAGAGACCCATTTGTCGTTGCTGGTAGATGGATGAGAGAAATCCAGTTGGCATCTTATGGCAGCATGGTCAGAAATGAAATCTCCAACACTGACATTGCGGACAAAATCTGAGTCGCAGGGAGATATCAGAACATCCAGAGTGTGACCCAATAAATGAGTCGGACCACTGACACTTTGAACCAAACCACAACACTGTAGGATGTCGTTAAATCTGGACCTATCACCACACTCAACATCCAGATGGACATTTATATCGCCACAAATGATGAAACGGGAGCCAGTCGAAGACAGAAAGCCAGAAAGAGCCAAAAAATCTTCCAGAAACTGAGTAGTACATGAACCAGGATGACGGTACACACAAGCAGCAACAAAGCTATTGTAGTCAGACTTGAATGAAAGTATGATAATTTCAAATGACCTGAAGACTGGTGAAGAGACAATACTGGGAGAAAAGGTTTTTCTACACAGAAAACCAACACCACCTCCCCGACCAGTACACCTTGGTTTTTGGATGAAATTGTAATCAGCCGGTGTAAGAGAACTCAGGAAGCCATCAGTATCATTTGGTCTAATATGAGTCTCAACTAGACCCAGGATATATAGGTCACCACATTTTGTCAGATCATG
The DNA here is from genome assembly GCA_964017235.1 of Sabellastarte sp. h YS-2021. Taxonomy (NCBI): domain Eukaryota; kingdom Metazoa; phylum Annelida; class Polychaeta; order Sabellida; family Sabellidae; genus Sabellastarte; species Sabellastarte sp. h YS-2021. The sequence goes on from OZ024931.1 coordinate 149,215,385, forward strand.
CAGGAGAGGGCCTTTATTGTGAATGGATCTACAATTGACGAAACCAAAATTGGTGGGGCCAGGGTTTGAAGCAACATCGACACACAACAAAAGGAGTAGTAGTATGTTTTTAAATTTCAGTTGTGGAGGAACCTGTTTTGTGTCGCCAGTGTAACAATATTTACGGACCACGACAGAAAGTCAAAAAATAGAAGGGATACTCCTGTCAATCTTTTCACAATTCTGACTCCTGTCAGCATTCAGCCAGTTACACAAAAAACCAACACACAGGAAACATACCACTAGGAGGACTTTCACAACTAACATGGCCAAGAACACATAAAAAAGCCGAGTTAGCAAACCATGGAAGCAGAGGAATCCATAATTACAATCACACAAAAGCCAGAGTTAAAACCACCACAACAATGACTTTAAACAATAAAATGATCACTGGGACATAAAAACCATAAAATAATCACTGGGACATGTCAGGTGATAAGGGGGAATGTGAAATTACAGCAACAAATGGGTTGGAAATACTACCACAATAACGGGGAATGTGGGCGATAATAGTGTATACTGATATTTAAGGCATCTAAGGAAAATATTAAGGAGATTAAGACACTAATTTGTTAAAGGGGACTATGTATATTGTAAAAACAGCAATGGTTAACCTTATAAGGCAGTAAGTAGCATAATTCATGCAATTTGAATTGGATCGTTTGAAAAGACAATACCCGCCACGGCCCCACGCCACAGTCCATGCTCAGAATAGATATAAATATTTTTTAATAAAACATATATTGTGTATATTTTTTTGTCTATAGCCATGGTCCAAACAATTAAGTAATGTATGTGACACTTCTCGTCATTCAACATATGTTTCATTTGTTTATATTAATATATGGGTTTCAGGAAGTTTTCCTTATATAGTCTATGTCTCAGACAGTACAACAAATAAGGCATAATTTTCTAGGTAAACCCCCTGTAAAGAATGAAAGTACACAAGAATATGAAGGACTTAATGTGGAGAATAGGGTGGATACCACAAATGCTGCTGATGTCTACACTGATATTCAAAGTCAGTCAATTCAAAATACAGGTAGATAAGTTGATATTATTGCTTTACCCTCGTGGTGCTCCGAGGTACCATTTGGGAGATCCAGATATTGATCTCTGAAGTGTAGTCATTCAGTGCAACAACAAACAACAATGTCCTATACCTACCCCCAATGTCTACTGGATATCAGTTTTTGACATCTCAATTGATGTAGCACCAAAGAAAAAAAATAAGGCAGAGAGTGTGCTTATGTTTATAGCTTTGAACTTCTATACAACACCTTGTTTATTAAGACCATGCTATGGTTTGTCAATCTGGTTTTGGATGGATGTTTTCAAAATGTCATAAAATCAAACAAGAGTGATGAAATATATGTCACTTATTAATAACTTTAATAATGTACACTTATGCTTGCAGGATATCTAGGGAAATCTCAAGTTTATATATAGTTTATATATTAACTGTCACCTATACATATAACTGCATTTTGCATTTTGTCTTTAACAATGGACTTCTTTCACTTTTATTGATACAAAATGATGGATAGCAAAAACAAATATCTTTCACTAGATATCCACAGAAAGATGAAGATCAACAGTACAATACTTGTTATATACACTTTATAATTCTATCATCAACATTTATCATATGTTCTGTGTATCTTGCATAATATTGTGATCTGGAATTATTTATCATATATTTAATGTACCTGTTATTCTTGAAGTTTTCTTATTTTATTTGTGTCAAACTTAGTACAACAGATATTTCATCATTTTCTAGGTACATTTCAAGTGAAAAATGACAGTACAATGGAATATGAGGGGCTTAACATGGATGACAGAGTGAACACTACACATGCTGTAGGTGTCTATGCTGTCATTGGAAGAAATGTCATTGAATACAATGGTAGCCATATTATTGATATTACTGTTAAAGTGTGTAGCTCATCCTGAAAAGCTTACTCTTTCTGTTTAATAGCCTTAATTTAATCTCAATTACCATTGAATCTAATCATCCAAAGCAAATTCCATGTGGAAATGAAGTAGCAATCTCAAGTTAGAAAGTTTATATATACACTGGTACCCCTATATAATTTCAGTCTTGTTTTCATTTACTCTTTAAATATATACTTGTTTTACCAATCAATTATACAAAATTGTGGTTAATAAAAGTCAAGAATCCCTCAATAGACATATCCAAAAGCTTAACATCAACAACATAATTCTTGTGATATGCACTTGTGTAATTTGCAATCTGAATTCCTCATACACTTTTTGCACATGTTATTGATGAAGTTTTCTCATTTAGAGATTGTCTTGTATACAGTACAACAGATATTTCATTAAATAATAATACACTGTGTAGCTCATCCTGAAAAGCTTATTCATTCTATTTAATAACAAATGAAATAACAATAATTTAATCTCAATTTCCATTGAATCTAAGCATCGAAAGGAAACTCCATGTGGAAATGGATTAGCAATCTCAAGTTAGAAAGTTTATATATACACTGGTACCCCTATATAACTTCAGTCTTGTTTTCATTTACTCTTTAAATATATACTTGTTTTACCAATCAATTATACAAAATTGTGGTTAATAAAAATCAAGCATCCCTCAATAGACATATCTAAAAGCTTAACATCAACAATATAATTCTTGTGATATGCACCTGTGTAATTTGTAATCTGAATTCCTCATACACTTTTTGCACATGTTATTGATGAAGTTTTTTCATTTCTGGGATTGTCTTATATTCAGTACAACTGATTTTTCATCATTTTCTAGGTACATCTCAGGTAAACAATGACAGAACACATGAATATGGGGGGCTTAATATAGATAACAGAGTGAACACTACAAATGCTGGAGGTGTCTACACTTTTATTGGAAAGAATTCCAACAAAACTTCAGGTAAACCTGATTGTGACTATTTTTGGTGCCAAAGATCTATAGGGTATAGTGAAAAGGACAAATTAATATCTTAATTTTATTCACTTAGTTCAACAACAAAGTTTTACATTTACACAAACATAAACAGGATCTATTAGGATAATTAAAAAGTCAGCAGTTTGGTTAGTATGAAAATCTAACTTATGGAAAGATTGACAAGAAGAACAGGCTCCACCAGAAATGGATTTTAGAGCTGTTGTACTTTCTTTACAAAATATTATAAAAGAAACAAGGGTGAAGTGGCATAGTCACAGTTGATAAGTGGCATTTAACATTGTAAACTTAAGTGCTCAATCGGAAATTGAAATAGCAATGGCAAGTAAATCTTAAATAAAATTGTTAATGTTGTATTTCTTTTTTAACATAAACTAATGTGACATATTATTTACACAAAATAATGCACGGTAAACAACCTACATTAGATGTATATGGAAAAAAGTTGACGGTCAATAATACTCATCATTTGTACTTTCATAATATTGCAATCTTTGTTTATTTGTTTAATTACTTACAAGTTTCCTATTATAGGCTCTCATTATCAGGGCAACAGATATACCATTACTTTCAGGTAAACCTCAGATAAAAAATGACTGTACACAAGAATATGTGGAGATAGATATGAATGACAGTTTCAACATTACATATACTGCAGATGTTTACACCAATGAAAAAGCAGGTAGATATACTTTTGGTATTTTTGCTTTGCTCTTGTGGATATTGGGTTTAGCTCAACAGAGGAAGAGATAAAAATTAATTTTTCAACATTTAATCATTCACTTTGATGGCAAATAAATAGTTTGACAAGGGGAACAAGGTCAATCAGAGAAAGGATTTCAGTACAACCTTATTTTCTTTGAAAAGTTTTAAATAGCAAACCCAGGTGACATGTCAAACGTATTTGTGCTTGTGATTTAATAGACAAAAATTCTACAAAAAGTATACAAGGTGAAATCTGAAAAAATCATTCATTTGAAATTTAAGCTAATCACCTTGTTTTAACTGATATTTTTAGTTTGAGTACTGGATGATAATAGTCTAAGATGGAGCCTTTAAGACTACAATTACTGGCAAATAATCTCAATATTACAACTGTGACTAATCAGTGAATTCATCTAATTTAACAGGTTTAACAGGTTGCACTTTCACAAAAACAGCTATGGCGTCTTCAGAAAATAATACACTGCTTTTTATGAAAGTTATATTTTCAGAACTACTGATTCGATATCATCATCCGTAATAAGGTAATAAAAAGAGCAGAAAAACAGATACAGAAGAATTATAAATATTATATACAGAGTCATTGCCAAAGTATTTTCTATTTACTAATGACAATTAATGAGCTTTAGTCAATATTGAATATAAATGGAAACACCAAGTCCTATTTACAGCACAGACTGCACGTTTAAATTTAAAAAAATCTCAAAACCCAAGGGAAATTAGAGAAGTTAGTCACAAAAAAGTGAAGCAAAGAATTCAGTATTTTTATTTTTGCAACTGGGTTTTTGCTGTTGTTTCTGTTATTATTTTTATTATCATAGTGATATATAAACGTTATTGAAACAAAATGACAAGAGGATATTAAAGTTTAATACATTCAGGAAAGAGTGTCTTATTCAATGAAATGTTCTTTTTGACTGGCCAGAGGCAGATCTTTAGGGAGACATTGAGGGCACACACCCCTTTTCAGAGTTTGACACCTTTGTCATGGGTCTTTTTTCCCTCTCCATCCCCCCTCCAAATCTCTCACTCCTAGATCTACCTTTACTTGGGTAATATACCTGTTTGAAGTGTCAGTTATGGGCGGATGGAGCAGTAGGTCCCACCCTAATCAGTGCACCACAGCAAAAGATATTCTTGTAGATCAATATAGTCAATAGGGTATAGGTCTATTCCCTATTTATTTTTACCGCAATGCATTCTTCTGCTATTCAACATTGAAAAGTCAAAGGGGCAGGAAGCCATTTTACAGAACTGTACAAAACTTTTTACTGATTTTAACTTCAAGCCTTTTCAATGTTGGATGTATATTGGCTTACATATATACTGTGTTGTTGCTGTTCTGGACTCACCCTCAGGAACATTAGCGAGCACAGAATCCAGGAGGATTAGTGCTTTGGTTTATGCGAGACTTGCTCTGTGTTGCTGGAGCCATCGTAAAGGGATGAGTTGATTCTTATTTTACCTGTTTTATACTATATTTTTATATCATATTTTAGTTCATATCAAACTTAACTGTTGTTCATGAACACGATATATTGCATATTTGCATTTTTTAAATTACTTTACCAGAACTCATCTGCTTAGGTGCTCTCATATTAATCAAAGCACAATGTGCTTCTATTGTGTTTCAGTGAAATTGTTGTAAAACTGTTTTTGAACTGATATTAACTGAAAGAACATAAATATCTCCCCAAAACAATATCTATGCAAAAAATGTGGGGACATGCACAAGTGACCAATCAACAGCAAGTGCCCGTCTGTGGAAGTTAATAGTGACAGTGACTCTCAAATTGACATGTTAGCTGCCAGTCAAGATGTGGCAGCACCTACTGCTGCTAATGATTTGAACAGTCAGATATTGGCAGAACTCAAGAGCCTAGGAGACAGCTATGGAACAACAAATGGCAGTGAAAGAGGGAGATGACTCCAGACAAATGCACCAAACACCTTTAGGCATGAAACTGCAAGTGCAGCCCAATTGGACCAAGTGGTATCCCATTCATGGCAACATTGCAGAGCTCTGAGCAGATACAGGCTCAAGTGGATCAACATATCAAATCATCTGCACTCAACGAATCAGGCAAATTTAAGTCCCAGAGAAGGGAAAATGAAAGCATTTTGGTGAAAAAACAAGTGTCTAGGCCATAGAACTTTATTTTGAGGGGTAATAACAAAAGTAGGGTTTCATACGATAGTTTAAATTGGTGTCAATGGGTCTCAGGATTTGCAACGATGGATAGAGAGGAGACAAGTATAGATAGGAATGCAAAATGCGATGTTAGAATACTTATGGAGGATGCAAATGACTTCAGTTGGCAATCCGAAAGGCTACACATGCAGTATTACTCTGTAGGATGGAGGAGAGGAAAGTAGAATGGACAGAAACCAATAAAATTGATATGATAAGGAGCGCACATGCACAGATATTACATACACAGCAATTTGGCAATCATAGTTTAAAGCAGGGCAAATCAGAAGGAAAATCAACTGTTTTTATGTTCTATCAGAGTGGCATGTGCCAGAATCAAAGGGATCATGACGCAGGGGGATATTTTCCAAACATGTATGTGCCACTTGTTTCACCATGTGGAAGGAACATAGACATATGGCTAAAGATTGTAGGGCATCCTCAAAGTTCCCCCCCCCCAAAAAAAAAAGAACGATTAATGCACTGCCATGGTGCAGTGCAGCAGTTAACAAAATAAATAGCATGCAATCTCCTGTAAAAAGTGTTATCAAAGTTAGACAAAGAATTGTGTATTCAAATGAGTGTACTCATAGTTGTAGTGCTAATTGGAGGGCTGACTGGGCCATGTATGTGGGTAAAACATATGCACAGGTTCTCAAAAGTAAACCAAGGAATCAAAACCAAAATTCCATAAACCAAGTCAAAGATCAACACAGTTTTACCAAACCCTAAGGCTTAAGTAAACATCAGTGTCAGCAGGTGTATGATAGCTTCAACAGCAGCCCAGACTGTCCTCCAACCATGAATCATGTTAAAAATGTGAAAAATATTAACCATAAAGTCATACATAGATTGAACTCAGAAGATATGACCGGTAAACTTACACTGAAAAACCATTTTCTCCCCATTTCCCCTGAACAGGAAAAACATGATGTGGGTAACGACCATATGGGAAATATGGAAATTAAAATCAAAGAAAACAATGTCGTGAAATGAGAGAACAGCCAAAAATCCCAGTCAAAGAAAACAAAAGTCTTCAACAAAGGTGTCAAAAGGTGGGAACCCAACATTGTAAATACCAAAGCAAATCATCAGGCTGCCTCATACCAAAAAAAGCCCTAAAAATAAACCCACCCACAAATCAAAGCGTTGATGACAAATATGATTTAGAACTTCCAACAACAAAGGAAAATAAATTGCATATATCAAAAGCTAGTTAAATCCCTATGCATTGACAATGAGCATACAAAAACCCTTACAAATCTCGTTTCATACTATTGGGCCCATTGTTACTCCTAACCACGCATAAGGGCATATGTCGCTGATTGGATCCGGTTGAATTGTTTAATGCAGTTAGAAATTGGGAACAGTATAATTTCTTGTCCAGTCAAGTCAAGGTTTATTCACAATTAAGATATAAAGAGTGGCAAAAAGTGCTACAAGGTTACTGGGACTAGCAGCTCCTGTATTTAATAAAATACGGTTTTCCTCTCGACTTTGACAGAAGCGCAACACTAGAATCTTGTAACAAAAATCACTACTCTGCCTTAGCATTTCCAAAGGATATTGAAGAATATATAAAGGAAGACGTGTTTGGGGCCATTCATGGTCTATTCGAGCATGTATCCATCTCCAATCTGCACATATCTCCTTTAATGGCCAGAGAAGAACCAGGAGCAATACATCGGAGGGTGATTATGGATTTGAGTTTCCCCCAGGATAGGGCAGTTATTTCAAATATTAGTAAAATTCAGTATTTAGGTATGGGAATTGTACTTACTCTTCCACCCATAGACAATATCACTGAAAAGACTAAAAGATTTGGCTCCTTTCTACATAAAATTGATATTAGCTGTGCTTTCAGAGATTATTTCCTGCTTTCAGACACGTAAAAATAGACTCCAGAGATTATCATTTGGATTTCGACACAGATCCGGAAGTTTTCAATGTATAAGCGACACTGTTAGGTTTATAATGAAGTCACATGGTCATGACTTGATCAAATATATTGATGATGTCACAGGTTTTGGTACCAAATCCACTGCAGAAACTTCTTTAAATTACTCAAAAATACCTTAAAATCCTTAGGTTTTGATATCAGCACCAAAAAAAAAATGGTACAACCATGTACAAAGGTCACCGGTTTAGGTGTCAAGGTAGACACTAAAAATTTTACTGTAGCAGTTCCCCAAGAAAAATTGGGAAAAAATTATGGATTGATGCAATAAATGGAGGTACAGCAAGGAATACAACAAAAGAGAGTTGCAATCATTACTAGGAAGTTTACTTTACCTATCAAAATGTGTTAAAAATCACAGATATTCCTCAACAGAATGTTGGACACACTGCGTAGCCACAGTTCTACAGATAAGATTACCTTAGATCTCAATTTTCATAGGGACTATGAAAGGGAATAGGGAATTGGATTTGTAATGTTTTACCAAAATTCTTTTTTTACATAGCCACATACAGGCCACTATTGAACTCGATGCAAATTTTCAGGGGCTCGGTGCAGTTTGCATAAATCAAGGATATGCAATAAAAATCCCAGTACATATTGAAAATTACTCCATAGTACACCTTGAAATGTTAAATATTTTGTTGTGATCAGAACGTGGAATGATTTTTGGAAAAATAAATGGATACATATAAAATGAATTCTGTACTAAATTCAGGTAGAGTTATGATCTAACGTTATGTGCCATAGCAGAAAATACCATGTTTCAGTTAATTTGCGACAATATAGATAAACTCTTTAAATCTGGTAATGAATGGTGTCTACGGTTGTCTGAAACCTTGACCAACAAATTCTGGAAAAATATTTTGCAAGATTGGCATAGCCTCAGTAAAAAACAGCTACCAAAAACAAATTCTGAAATACTTGCAAGTTCAATTTGGTACAATTCACATATATGTAACCAGCAAACTTACTTTCCTGATTGGTATAATAAAGGGATATATTTAATTGGAGACATAATCAACTCGAGTGGTACAATGATAAACTTTGAGACCTTAAAAGATACCTTCGGTTGTAACTTTAATATTCTTAACTATTACACCGTCAAAGCAAAGGTTATGTCTTTTATTAAGAAATACCAAGTTGAAAATACATTTTATTTTGAAAGGCCAGCTACTCCATATCATCTTCAAATCTTTCTTCATGCTCATCAAGGGTGTAAAAGCTACTACAAAATCCTCAAAGCTGGTACGTATGACAAACCGCAATGTGAAAGAATTGGGACCCTATTTTAAAAACTAACTTTGAAAACCTTGACATTGAAGCCATGTGGCCAGTAATTTACAAAAATTGTTTCAAGTGTATAGAGGAAAATCAGGTTGTGTGGTTTCAATATAGAATATTATTCAAAATTCTAGGAACAAAAGATTACTTAAAAAAAGTTAAACTGGTTACTAATAGTGTTTGTGGTTTGTGTTCGCAAAATAATGAAACTATAGAGCATTTGTTTTGTAGGTGCACAAAGTCTCTTGAACTGTGGGAAAATGTCAAGCAATGGATCTTGAGAAAATTAAATGTCACCTTTGATTTTTAATGAATCTATTATGATTCTTGGTTATTTAAGTACAGATAACAAATTTTGGCCACTCAATTTCATATTGACTATGACAAGACAATACATATATAAATGTTCCAAAAAGGGTCATATTTTAAACTTCTATGAACTTCATAAACATATCATGCATAAATACAAAGAACAGAAATCACTTTTCGCTCTTGGTTTGCGTGAAGAAAGATTTAACAGAAACTGGTCCTTCTGGAGTAACTTGTTCCACGGAATAGATGATTGGATGTTATGATCACCAGATTTTAAAATTTACCACAGCTAGCAGACTTCTAATCCTGGGCTCCCAATACACAAAGCAATTCTATTAATAGTAAATATTTGATCAAGAAATATACCTGTAATCTTTTTGATCTTGGACAAATATGCGAGTATACCAGTGGTACTATGCCACTTTTTGTCTGTAGTTTCATATATCAGTTTAATTCACATAGTTGTATTAATTTCAGCAGCATCTAAAATGTACTAATAACATGTATGAAAATGTAGTCAAAAGTTCCTTCTGCACCTTTACAAGTTTATTTTTTATCTTTGTACATATATAAATATATCAAAAAGAAAATAAAAATATAAAAAAAAAGAAAATACCATGTTGGAAACAGCTACAAATGATATTGATCCCCAAGTCATTAATATATTAGGGACTAATAACAAGCCTGCAGGTCTCTCAAGGCGACTCATTACAAATAAAATCCGGACAAGATCTTGAAACAACTTATTCCAAACCCTGAATGGTTATTCTTACCAGAAACCATTACTAATAATGATTGGTCTATATGACAGGTATCCCACCAACAGCTCGGCATTTTGCTTTGAGGGTAGCATCCAGGGTACACCAAGCTTTCGGACCGGCCACATCCTACAAACAGAAATTTAGAATTTTTCTGGCCTGTTGGTTGTTTTGTTAACATTCATTGGCATCAGCTGTCAACAATGCTGGTCTTATCATTTTTTGGAATTCTTACTTAAGAATGGCACTTCAACCTCGGATGTGGCCAAATACATTTCAGCAGTCAAGTCAACTTTGGCCATGTATGGTATTTCTACCCTACCATTCTTGGATCAGAGGATCACATACTTTCAAAAATCCATAGCCTTTTCTTTTTTTGAGAATATCTAATCTTGTCCCACATTCCATCCAATCCTACTCACCATTTGAAGAACTAACCAGGGGGGTGTATTTTTAGCAACCCCAGGTCTACATTTATTGATAAAATGGAGTAATACCATGCAAACTAGAGACTCTATAAAAGTTATAAAAATTCCATCATTAGGTGCATCTGCACTATGTCCAGTCCAGGCTATTAGAAATCTATCGCTAAGTACCTCAGGGCACCAGAATATTCCATTGTTTCATAAAACATGAGATAAAGCAATGGGTACCACTAACAGATACAAAGGTGAGGTGCGCCATTTACAAGCCATTTTGGTCAGGTGGAATTTATCACAGTAACGTATCTGTACACACCTTCAGGCTTTCAGGTGCCACTTTGGCCTTCAATGCCAATGTATCACTTCAAAACATAAAAAGTCATGGCACCTGGATGTCTAGTTGTGTCTGGAGATATATATCATTCAGGATCACAGCGACTCACAGGAAGTAGCCAAGGCCTTTGCAGTCATGTTGCAGATACCCACCAAAACTACCTCCTAGTTGGGCATTAGGGTGTGCCATCTACCTCATTTTACATTGATAAAAAAATTTATACATAACCTATATGCACATAAAGTATCAGTACCTTTATTATTGATTGAGATCACCTTTCTTTGGCAACAAGTAAGTTTCCTTTGGAAATCTTGAACTCAAAATTCTTAAGGCCACCCTCTCTATGGATTGTATTAAGTTCGACAAGTTTATATATGGACAGTAACTTAAGTCGATATATATATCTGTACTTAACCTTTAATGTCGTTCAGGGGGCCTAACTTATTCCAAAATTTAAGGTGACTTAAAACTCTTGGATAACATTGTTTATAAACCTTTTTTTGTTTACCATTATATGTTTTAAACAGGAGATATACAATTAACAAATCACTGACCCAAATTAATAATTTATAACTGCACGTCTGTTTCAATTAGAATTTGCTACAGCACTACAGTCAGATTCAATTGAAAAAAGCTAAATTCTGAAAAACTTTTATCAAATTTACTTAATTGATTTGTGTGTTTTTAAAGTGAAATGATGAAAGAATATACGATTGTTTACTATGAGAAAACCCTTTGAAGTTTAGTTTAGGTTCCATGTTAATTTGTTCACAATAGTAGACCGCTTTGGGTGTCTGATAATTGAGTGTAGAAAAAACCCTCGTAGAAAGAAACTGCAGAAATATTCACCATGTCAAAACTAGGGATCAAAACATAATCCTAGTAGGGAAAACCCTGATGATGTTGGAAAAACACCCATGGTGTATACGACTTGACAGTGCTTGTGCAAATGTGTTATGTACCATTTTATTTACAGGACTTTTTTACTGAGGCATTTTCTACTGCAGGTTTTTATGGTGTACGGAAAAGTTCCCACCTGGAAAAGTTCTCACCCAAGAGGTTCTATCCCATAAAAGTTCACACCCTCAAAGTTGCAGGGGTGGAAAAGTTCCCACCTTTTAAAAAATACTATTTTTGTGTAAACATCATGTAGATTAAAGAAATGGGAGTAGCAAAGGCATATGAGTATATAATTTGTTGCTGCTCCTCAACATAATGTTCGAACAACAGTCCACTTTAAGTCATGTCGATTATAAAAGGGAGTGGCAAGGACATTAGAATATACAGCTACCATTTGCCCCCCAATCTAATATGAGAACAAAAAAAATGCATTTAAAGTCATGCCAATTACAAAACAGGGAGTTAAATATACAATAATACTTTACCCCATTTTTAACACAGAACTACTATGAATTGCAGTTTAAGTCATATAAATGATTACTCAGGACATGAACTAGAGGATTGCTGTTTTATCTTATTCAAGGGTTTTTCTGATTGACTCCAAAGGAAAATTTCGACAACATTATGACAGGGATCAAAGCTGGTTACATGACACATATCAAATTACAACATCTTAGACACATCAAAATTAATGACAAATAATTTTCTTTTCTAAAAAGTTGGGAACTTTTCCACCCCTTCAACTTTGGGGTTGGAAACCTTTCCAGGTGGGAACTTTTCCGAGTGGGAACATTTCAGGGATTCAGTTTTTACAGAGGCTTATTTTCTGCTAGAGTCTTTTCAGTTTACTTGACCATCAATACAATCTATTAAGTGTTTTGATAAGACCAGCATTTTGTCCTCCCAATCCTATAAAATGGCCAGCATTTTGTCATCCCTTGCTAGTTTGGTGCTTTATGCAATGGCATTTTGTCCGCTGACATTTCGTCCATGCACCGCATGATCTGTCCCACTACAATGTGTCCAAATATGAAATATCCATACTGCAACAACCCACACATCCCCTTTTGGAAAATGCTGTATCTGCCACTGCTGGCATCAAATTTAAAACCTGTGGTGTTTTATCAAAATACGCATGCTGAAAATGTTACAAACATGGTATTTATGCATATTCTGTAATACTTGAATCCATATAAGTCAGACTATATAATTTGCAAAAGTTAATTATATTTTGGAGTATCCTTTTGAGACTAGTTTTCTTTTCCATCAAAATTACAAATATCCAGTGCAACTGTTTATCAGGGCAGAAATAATAAATGCCAATTTATAAACATTAAGAAACAAAAATGAAACATTGGGGCTGTTTACAAAGGTAACATAGTGTTCCAGATTGAAAGCAGATGAGTTCAAGATTAACCAATTGTTACAATATCAAGGTCTACTTACAGGCGCAGCAGAATATGTAAACGTCCTGCAGCACTGACAGATGTTGATCCAGGTTGGTGTTTTTAAGATACAACATCAATTACTGAAAAACTGACCTTCCATTTTGTTTATTGACTTTAATACTGATTGAACATTATACAATTATAATGATTGCCATTGATTTATGAAATTAGTGTTGTTTCTCTTGCTTAGAAATAATACATTTAACTTCGTTGAAGCACTAATAGATGTAAAGCATGTTTATGAATTGTTTTGTTTGCAACAGAAACTGATCCGAATACATACATCTCATATAATTGTGAAGACAAGTATCACATGAGAAGGTGGATTTACTAAAGCTTGGTTTTCTATGATGCCAGAACTAGCAACATTTTATGTCAGAAGACATACATCCAATATTATTGTGAAGAGAAGCAACACATAAAGAAGTGGATTTACTAAGCCATGGTTTTCTAAAATGCAAGGACTAGTAACATTAAATGTAAGAAAAGTTTAATGATTAGTTACAGTTTCAGAGTTGTTTCCTTTTATGAAAAAAATTATGATATAGAAATTCAATATTTACTTGCATTTTTAATATATGTATTCACAAAAATTATCCTTTTTGTATATTTTATTATGTTATATTATATGGTGTGTTTGTCAATAAGTGCATATTTTATTGCAGAGAATGTTCATTCATTGCTATCTGTTCAGTAAAACCTATAACACAAAGCCAGTGTGTGTTAAATACACAACATGACAAAGTAGTTAGACAAGTTTTCCATAATCTTATTCAATGACCTTTCTTAGTCTATTTATTTTAAAGTCATTGCTCAGTGGTGTAAAATCCAGGCTTTCTAATGTGATACCATGCAAGATAACTTAAGGCCACTCGTATTGTACGGAATTGCTTAGTTAAGTCAGAATAGCATTTGGGAGGTCAATATTAATATGTTAAAATTGAATTCACTGGGAGCCCATTTGTATTCAATTTAATTTCCAAAATTTTAAATTTTCAATTATGAACTTTGTGTGCTACTTTGGGACTTTTTCTCTTGTTGTAAACACTTATTAATATGGCTTTTTCTCTATATGCTTAGATAATGCATCTCATACAGTTTTGTAACCTTTACTCGATTTTTGTAGTGTAATAAGCAACATCATGTACAGCACCTTCATTTATGAAATTCCATGCTTCTCTGCTTGTGTATCAATTTACCGTGATGACCCAGGTTTTTGGCACCATTTTAACACAGGAATATATTTATAATGTAAAACTGAAACAATACACGATTACATATTTATTCAGCTTCAGTCAGTTTGTGTTCTCTTTACACTATAAATCATATAGTTAAATAACACTTCTCATATGCATATGTAATTAGCTTTACATTCCAGTTTATTTAGCCATCTTATTTTGTGTCTGAGAGACAATAGAGAGGTAGGGCTATTATATCTCTGTAAATAAATATTCAAACAAAACTTGATTTGGAAATAATAAACTTTCAAAATCATAGTGTCTTTGTGTAGGTCATGTCAATATATGTGATTGCATTATTTAAGGGATACCATTTGAGTAATAAACAGAAAAAGTTACTTATTCGATGGCATACTTTAAAAAATAAACTAAAGTCAAGACAACAGAAACACATGCTAATCATTTGAAAAGTGACTTTTAATGTGCACTTTCCCCATAAGGTACACATGTGATTGCATGCTAGCACAAATAGCTTATTGATTGTGAAATATAAGGATGCTGAAATGTTTGGAACCTGTCACAGATGATGCTACTGTCAAATTCAAGCTTATCACAGAGATCTACTCTAGGATCTAGTGCTGCAAAAATTGGCCCCTTCAGTTGAACTATTCAGGGTACCCATGTGTTGATTCAGGTTTTTGGCACCATTTTAACACAGGAATATATTTATAATGTAAAACTGAAACAATACACGATTACATATTTATTCAGCTTCAGTCAGTTTGTGTTCTCTTTACACTATAAATCATATAGTTAAATAACACTTCTCATATGCATATGTAATTAGCTTTACATTCCAGTTTATTTAGCCATCTTATTTTGTGTCTGAGAGACAATAGAGAGGTAGGGCTATTATATCTCTGTAAATAAATATTCAAACAAAACTTGATTTGGAAATAATAAACTTTCAAAATCATAGTGTCTTTGTGTAGGTCATGTCAATATATGTGATTGCATTATTTAAGGGATACCATTTGAGTAATAAACAGAAAAAGTTACTTATTCGATGGCATACTTTAAAAAATAAACTAAAGTCAAGACAACAGAAACACATGCTAATCATTTGAAAAGTGACTTTTAATGTGCACTTTCCCCATAAGGTACACATGTGATTGCATGCTAGCACAAATAGCTTATTGATTGTGAAATATAAGGATGCTGAAATGTTTGGAACCTGTCACAGATGATGCTACTGTCAAATTCAAGCTTATCACAGAGATCTACTCTAGGATCTAGTGCTGCAAAAATTGGCCCCTTCAGTTGAACTATTCAGGGTACCCATGTGTTGATTCAACCAAGTTTTATGCACTACAGAGTGGTACAGTGTAGAATGTGAAGTTAGCCATGATTGGACATTTTACCACAAATCAAATGTCAGAGGGAAAAGAAGCTCTGTAGCTCATTGCAGTAATAATATATTTGGAAAAAAGGAAAGAAAAAATGACTCAAATAGTAGATTAGTAAGTGAAACCCATATCTCACATATCATAACTACTTTGGGTGAGCCTGAAAGGAAGGATTGCCAATCTACAGTAGTATTAAATAAAGTGCTGCCAGTATGATTTCAGGATTCCAGGATCCCATCTGAAAGATGAAAGTAACAGTTCTAGATCGATTACATAAAATTGAGCAGTGCATATCAAACTTTCAAACTTGACTTGATCAGGTGGTTCCATAAAACATAATGTTACATAAAAGACTTAACAGTGTTAGTATCTATGCAAAAAAGGTAAAGTACTCAGCTATTATATCTCTGCAGAAAAAAATATGGCTCCTGGACCTATTAGGCAATCAATTGTCACAAAGTTAGACAGTAGGATGAATAGTTACTTGACTAGCATTATTGATAATGATGATACAAATGACACAATCAATACATCCATTTATTCTGGCGTGTTTCCATCCATATAATTCACAAGATAAATATCTTAGATTTCAGAACAGATATCCTGAAATCTGACCTCATTAGATGCCCGTAAGAATATCTTAGATAAATATCTTAGAAGAGGCAGGTTATATCTGGATCTTCAAAAGGCCAGTCTGTGGTAAAGTGTGCTCCTGAGCTAAGCAAGGATTGATACTAATACCATACCAATGGACTTGAAACAGGACATTGTTAATCATGGTTTTGCTGTTAGATCTCTGGATAAGATGACCAAACCAGATTCTCAGTGGAAGTCTTTCAAAATAACTGTTCCAAGACCTTAAATTGATCATTTCTTTGACAGCAGTGTTTGGCAAGAAGGAATATGTGTCGGACAGTTATTTAATTATAGAGACTTAAGAGTCTGATAAATATGATTCTTAACTATATAAAATATGGCTATCTGTTTAACAATGGTTGCATATGAGTGTAAAGGATTAGAACCTGGTAACAAAGAATGTATTAGTAAACTATGTGACAAACATGATTTTGCAATATTACCAGAACATTGGCTTCATGAAGGGAACAACTGCTTTAACAGAGAACTTTCTGGTTTGTATAAGGTCATATACAATATCAGGAATGGACACATTTGTGGTTCAGCTCAGTACAGCAGACCTTTTGGTGGGTGCTCAATTTTATGGAAAGATAATTTGGCCTTATCTGTTATTCCTATAAGAGCTTCCTCAATTATGTGTTGTTGAAATTGATTGCAGTGACTATAGTATTTATTTGTAATATTTATACATGTCATGCATTAGATGTTGTACTATTGCTATTAAAAATGGTAAAAGATACACTGAATACATTATCTGCCATTTAAGTGGCATAAGTGTAATGCTACAATTATTGGTGGTGATTTCAACACTGACATCAGTAGAGAGAATGCATTTACATCAAACTTTAATGATTTTGTATTGAAGGAAACTCTTGCATTTGCATTAGTAAGTTCTGATGATGAGGTTGTGTATACCTATGAAAGCACAATAGGTAATACAAAATCACTTATTGATCGCTTTCTTGTCAGTGATAACTTAATGAGATATGTAACACAATATAGGGCTATTGAAGGTGATAATGTGTCTGACAATTCATATGTAACAATTGTTATAAATGTACCAAGTATCACTTTGAGAAGTATAACTTCTTATTGTAAACCATGGGTTGGTATAACATGGAATAAGACAAGTTGTATTAAGATTTGAAATTACAAGTGTTGTCTTGTTACTATATTAAAACATATTTATATTCCTTGGTAATTAGCTCTTGTAATGAGAAAATGTGTAAAACATGAGAGTGGTGAATTAAACCAGTATTACATGGAGATAATTGATGCATCTTTACAAGCAGCTCAGTGTTCTTTGTCAACACTAAAACAAAGAGCAACAAGTAGGAAATCAGTGCCTGTTGGTCAAATGATGTTGCAGAAAAACATAAAAAGGCAATTTTTGGCCAACGTTTGGGAAGAAAATAATAACGCTTCTGGTGGCTGAAATTTCTGAAATAAGATGCACAACATGTAAAGACTATCCCAAAGCTGTCAAATTTGTTAAAAACAACAAAATGGAAGTAAAAACCTAAACACTAAAAAACCATGACAATCATAATTAGAACGAAGATGCAGCATTTTTTTGGAATTTAATCAAGTGTTTGAAAAACAAAAATGATAAAATAACAAATGCTGTTGATAGGTGTGAAAGTAAAGAGTCTACTTGTGAACTATTTGTGAATAAATAAGGGGTACTATATAACTCAGTTTTATTTAAAGAAAACGACATATCTAAAGTGAAAAATGTTTGCTACAAACTTGCAACAAATGGCAAGTGTTATTCTTCTTATACCATAAATTTGTCTGATATAAGTAATGCCGTTATATGCCTAACAAAGGTAAACATAACAGGTTTCATTCAAGTATGTTAGATTTCATAATTAATGGAGCTAAAACTGCAAATAAATATATCGGTCCCTAGTTATGAATGCATCATATGTACATGGTTTCATTCCAGAGGAAATGTGCATTGGTTCCATTGTTCCCATAATTCAGTGTAAAATTCAATGACACACATTTATCACATGTTGTATTTACCAACTACTTTTGTGTTATCATTGCTAAAAAACTACTAAGAGGCTTAAAGTAAGTTTCTAAGACAAAAGATTTATGTTTTAAACAGTATGTTCAAATTTCCCTTTGAGATGAATTTATATCATGTAAAATTTACAAATTGAACCACACATCTGAATTGAGTACCTTCAAGCTTGGTAAAAAAATTAAAGGACACAATTATGGCCTAAACATAATTTTGACTAACCCTGTAGTATCAAATGATGTATAATCATGTTTGACATATACATGAAAATGCAAACATATAATCTTCAGTAAAATCCAAAAGCATATCATTCATATTTGATATTATGTATATTTACATGTCACAAATATGGAATGTTATCTTTGAACTTGTTTATCTATAACAGCTAATCCTAACTCTAAATAAAGTATTTTGTATTTCTTGTCTTCATTTCTTGTGTCACCAGGCAATTTACTCCTTTAGTGACTTCAATTTGTTACAAATTGTTTTATGGTTTAAAATGACTACTCGAAATATCAATTAATACAGTGCCTAATTTGGGCATTTATCATTCCATCTAAGATTCCTGGCCATTAATGACATAATCCAAGGGTGATGGTGCCTATGAGATAATGCTGTGAAAAGAACCACATGTTTCTATGACTTTGCCATTTCAAATTAAATTTTGATCTGGGCACTTTGCTGTTTTTGTCTGATCGATTGAATTATTATCCCACTCAAGGATATTGTTTGGATGAACCATCTAAGCTGCACTGTTTGGTTACTAGATTTTGGTGTGTTTTAAGTAACACTTACCTCAAAATATTTCCTAATATTCAAAGTGACTTACACCTTACTGTAAAAGTATGGTAGTGACAAGTAGCGTTTATCAATTTAAAATTATGACACTGTTACATCACAAGAAGTGAAATAATTCAGATTTTTTTATTTATGTGCAAATACATAGTTATAGAAAAAAGAATGATCAAGTTTCAAAATTTGAAAATTTGTTGAAATCCGAAAGTTCAACAGAAATGTCAGTAACTTGAGAGTTGGGATGTACTTGTTGAGTCAGATGGGTCATGTAGTACTTTGAGTCCTGTAGTACATGGAGATATTGTGTTGAGTATTAATACAATACAATAATGCCATATATAGCACAGTGTGTTGTACACACAAATATAAATTATTACTGAAGTGTTCAGTAGAAACCTGAATAATATTTTAGTTGTAAAACAACCATCACACTCACACTTTATTATGAACTGATTTACTCATGCTGCAAGTACAATGAAGTTCAAATCGGTATTCATCCTTGAAGTCCGCCAATATTGTTCATCATACATTATTTCGAGATGATACCCCATGACTCACAATTAAGAGGAGATCCCAGGGTCAATATGGTCTTCCTAAGGCATATGCCTGATAGTTCCACCAGGAATCAATACAGTCTATTTATCCAGTGACCTGCATCAATTCTAAAAAGAGACTACCATGTATCAGGTGTCCATGTGCTTAATCTCTGAACTAGTAGATTCTGAGGCACAAAATCCAAATCGCAATACACAATTCAGAAAGTCATAAAACATAATCAGGTTATCACCAAATGGACCATTGGATCTTCCTTTGCCCAAGACTTGACAAAGGAGAACCAGTCATCATCAAAAGCTATCACTTTTCTGACAAACTTACATTAACTCTGTTTGATACAGAGTCAATATTAAAAAGGTCAAAGCCTCTAGTGGATCCAGAAGGGAGGGTTCAAGAGGTTCCAGTCCCACCTTCCTTGAAAAAAAATGTTAGGGGTTCAACAGTGACCCCAAAGCAACATACACATATTTAAATGGTGAAAATCTTACACTTGATCGTGCATGCTGCAGACATGTGAAGCCCATCTCCCAAATAATTAACAGAAAAGTTCTGTGAATACTCCCCTGGTGGTAGAAATACCCAAAAGAGCAGTGCTCTATTTTAGCACCGAGATGGTAGGTCTGAATTTTTATCAACTTCATTGACTTCAAAGTTTCAGATACAAATGGAAGTACACACCAATAAGGCATGTAAATTTCGTTTTGGTTGTTTTAAACTTACCAATGGCAAAATACATTTGCAAAGACAAAGTTGGGGTTTTACGTCCCATTCAATAGCCAAGGTTATATTGGGACAGGTCTTCAGCATTGCCATTTGTGGGGGCCGAACCCAGAAAAAAGAGACCGACTGTGATTAGATGCTGAACTTGCAAACCACTAGGCTTCTGAGGATCCTGAAATATATTTGCAAGTTGGGCCACTAGGGATAAAGGTTGACACCAACTCTCACAGGAAATGCCTGAATATGTTTCAAGCGCCTGATACAAATAAGGGGATTAAACCTATCTATAACTGAACTGTTTACAGATGCTATCATTATACTGAACTTGTACATTTATGTCCTTATGTTAAAAAATTTAAATAATAAAGATTTAACTAAATATAAAGAGGCCCACATTAATATGGACTACTTAACTTGGTATTTTGGTAAATTAATATATAGATAGCAGCAAAGTGGTGCTCCATTATGTAAACTTAATGGCCAGAGGCCCTGAAAGGACCGAAGGATCATTTAATTTACATAATGAAAGAACCATGAGGCAATTATCTATTATAAAACCCTGCAAATTAAAACCAATTTATTAATTCAACACTTTGTACCAAATGATCAACCTAGGCAATCTTTGCAATGTTTCCTTTGGTGTGCATACCATATGAGGCTTTCACTAAATTAGTTCTATGGTTGTTTTTTATCTCAATATGCAATCAACATTTTTTCACCATGTGTACCACTTGTTTTCCTTTATGGGAAAATATAATTTTGGATAAAGCTTAAAAAGTTTTGATATAATTTGACTGCCACAACATTTAACCATGGATAATGATAATCGATAAAATATGGATCTGCGACTTACAAACAGCACTTTCCAGAAAAAAATTAGACTGCTTATTTAACAATGCTGTGGATAATTTGCTGTGGTGGGTGTTTTGTGTTACTTTTTTAATCTGTGCTTAATTTTTAAGATAGTAGGCTATTATCTTTGTATTTCAGGCATTGGAAGTACTAGAAACTGACAAATTACTTACTTGTTTTATTTTGTGTTGAAGTTTTTGCGTTTCTCAAAAGATTTTTATTTTTTGTGCTTCTTTGTCTCTTAATTTGGAATCAAGGAAAAATGCCTCCTGGAAAGATTGTCACCTGGAAAAAAGCCTCATAGAAATGATGCCTACTCCACATTTTGTATTTCAGTAATACCTCCTATGAAAATTAATCCACAACATTAAGAACAAAATTCATTTCAACCACAAACAGTGTATCAATTTAGAAGTATATAACAAACTGTAATAAGATAAATTAAGATCTTTGCTTTGAACTTAAAACATTTAACATTTAAATCAAATTTAAACCCAGCAGAAATGCATTTCAGAACCGCATTTTTGAGAGTAAATTTTGAGGCACTAAAACACTCCTTTTAATATAGTATGCTGGGTTAGATTTTCACAGTGAGTTTGTCTGAAAGTTAGCTCCTCCTTTGATTAAGTTCACAGAAGATTATTGTAAAGTCAGAGTGTAAAGAAATGCAAAAAAAATAAAAAATACACAACTTTACAAATTAAATTGCTTGTCTTGTGTCAAGAGGTATTTTTTCAAGGTAGCATTTTTGCATGAGGTATTTTTCAAAATAATGAAGAGTTGAGATAATGGAAGGGTCGCCCAACTGGGTTTTATAACTGTGGATAAACATCTCATGCTCATGATACCCAACCTTTCTTAGAAGGCAGTCAGTCTGAAAGTTATGCGAATCAAATATGATTCTTGTATTAACAAACATTACTTCAATAGACAACAATTATATTTATGTGAGGCCCTTTTTAAGTGATCCAATGTGAATTTTCAGTGACTTTATGCACTGCAGCCTCTTTCTGGTGTGTTTTTACTGTTTAAATAGCCTTACAAAAGGGAAACAATGAGGTACACATTGTCTAAGATAGAGGTTTTGTTACAGTCCACAAATATGGTGTTTCTAAAACAATAAATAAATGATGATTGCGAGACAGTTATCCCTTTTGATATAGGATAAATTTTAAGATTTTTGTTCTGTCTCTTTCTGACCTTAAAGTCTGGAGCAAAATTTCACCGATTGTATATGTCAGGAAGATCATCCAGGGACAGGAGAGTATCAAGCACAAACATCAGTATGTATTTCAAAAACAACTGTCATCACAAGTTGTGTCACCCAAAGTTTGTTTGACCGTTCAGATAGCTGAAGAACTATAGATTGTGTCAGGCTTATATTTTGGGGGTCATGTTTTGGGGTTATACTCTTGAACTCTAAGTATGGCACTATGTTCCTAAATTTTTATTCTGATCCAAGTTATGATCATGACAAAACTTTTATTGGTAAAAGTTCAAATTTAATATTTTTTTCTTCTTTCAGATCTGAATCATGATTCTAGAATTGCTTTTGTAAGTTTTACCAATACAAGCATACACAAGTCAGAAATTGTTCATCAGATTGAGGTAAAATTCTAAACACAGTAAGTTGACTCTGCTTTCATCCTCCCCCAAAATGCAGAATCTTATTTTTTTTCAGTTGTATCCAATAGGTGAGGGGTTGTTTGCACTTCATATTGGGTGTATTTGCTCCGACTAATGTAGCCCATGCAGAATGAGCATCAAATGCTGGCTTCCCTGAGTACAAAGCACATCAACTGTCAGACAGAATATACAAATGACACAAAAAATAAACAAATATGAACATTTGGATGCGTTATCATATGTTTTCTATCTGTCATGTAAAAAATATGCTTGGGAATAGTAAGTTATGGCTTCAAAATAAATACATAATTCAATAAAATAAACTGCTTATTATTTACACATTATATTTCTGGTATGCTGGTCGTTCTACTGTAAAGCCCTGGACTTTGCCCAGCAATTAACCCACTTGAAGCTTTGTACCCATTCTCATAAGTAACATAGCAATGTTTGGTAAGTTTGTTTTGACTACCCATCTGAGTGTTATCTAAATATACTTTTATAAGCTCAAATAATAATTATAAACAATAAACTATTGCTATTATGGGTGAAAGAGAAAACAGATGTACTAATATCAGTGTATCAATATAAATTTAAATAGGTTTTTCTTCCTTAAAAGATAAAATCACCAGGGGCCGGTTTCACAAAGGGTCTCAGACTTAGGCTAAGTGAGGGACTTAAATCTGAGTCTTTTGTCTTTGCCAAGTCCTGTACTTAAATGGATTTCACTAAGGGTGTCTTAGCTTGTCATATAACCACGGTGGTTTTCTAGGTCATGTGACCCTTTATTTCTACTCAAAATATTTTAGTGGTAACATATATCCCTGGTTTAGCTCATTTTATCTTTGAAAAAATGCTGTATTTTTAAATGGAAAACCTTACAATCACACAGACATGTCCAAAGAATAATGTAGGGCAGTGTTCTATATATTTATTCTTTATTTTCAAGCATTTCAAATTTTGAAGTGAGAAAAATATATGGCGGCCATATTTAAGTCTTTGTTTACAAAAGTTAAGCCCACTCTTCGGTAGACTTAGCCAAAGCCTAGACTTAGCAGCTTTGTGAAATCCTCCAAGTCTAAGATCACAGACTTAGCCTCATTTTAAGACAAAAGTCTTCAATTTAAGTCTAAGTCTGGGCAAAGTCCTTTTTGTGAAATCGACCCCTGTATTTGCCATCGTCTCACATCTATGGGAAAATTACCATATTCATGGTAATTCACACATTCATGGGATTCGCATATAGGTTTATTTATATTGAAATTTTATGGTAAGAAATCACAGCCAGGTCTCACAAGACAATTTAACGTCATCAAGTTCAAAGGACCCTAAAAAGATGCATTGTCATATCGATTGATAAAATTTAAATATATGCACCAGGAAGTTATAAGTAAAACTAGTTCATTTTCTCCCAAACAAAGCCTATAAATTAAAAATAGTTGTGAAACATATCCATTATGCACATAAACTTAAATTTTAATTTAGACATTTTGACAACATTACAGCACGTAATTTAGTCAACAGCAGCTGAACAGCAAAAAAAGTTAGCAAAACTTCTGAACATAAAACATGCCTTTTTCTCCTATTTCAAGTAAAATAAGTGGACTTAATTTGAAAATAAAGTATTATAAAGCACACACAAGTGATATATAACTGGGCATATTTTTAACCAGAAGGAAGAAACATACAAGTATACTTGGGTATCAATGAAGAAAAAATTTTGATGCAAAAATTCTTTTGGGGACTCTTCATAAGGAAGTTTATCGTTAGCAGTCTAGAACTTCAGTTTGTGTGGAAAGGAATTGCTGGGATGCATATATTTTAAAATACTAGCCACATAGTTATATTTTGAAGATTAACAAATATATACAAATTATTTTAAGTGAGGCACAATGACAAAATTATTGGGTGAGTCATTTATCTTTCTTTGAGGTTAAGTAAAGAATAACAGTGACATTAAAAATGCTTGTTTCATTATGTAGCTGTCAAGCCGAGTAAATTTTAATGTAAGAAATATGTAAATGTAAAAATGTGCTACTGTCGTAGATGTGACTTGCAGGTGTCAGTTACAGAGGTGATGGTGAAGTGATGGTTTCATATTACTGACTTTGGTCACAAATCTGTGACCAATTTTGAAGTTAAAGTCAAAATTTTGACAATACTCTATGTCACAAAACAAAATTGTGAAGGTTAGTTAAAGTCCAGAAAATATGTTTAATATTTATGAATATGTCCATGGACTTGTTTTTGAGGTTGGGACTTACTTTGGACTTATCATGTGGCCAATCTGAACAATTGCTTTGGCATTACTACCAATGATATTAAAATTGTATAAGCTGATGAAATGGGATGATATATGGTGCTATCTCTCGACTCTTTGTTCTATTGCCAAGAAATCCAGAGGGTTAGATATGCGAACCTATTGTGTCTTATTGGCAATCTGACTATTCATACTGAAATCAGTTTATCCTCACATAGTTTAGACTCAAAGTTTCTTGAGCAATTAATTATTGTCAGGGATTTTCGGAATAGATTCTTAGATCAATTGGCTAGTTCCTAGTCTGATCCAAGGTCATGACGTATTCACGGTTAGGTCTTCATAGTCATAAAATTGTAAACTACAAGGGATAATTATGAATTGTTAAAATACCCTTAGACTGGCAACAACTGGCCACACCAAATTCGAGAAGACAAAACCATCCCAGCATATTGAGTAAATACATGGCTGCTGACCAGATACAGAAGAACTACATGCAAATATTTGTGGTCTATTGACTTCACATTGTGGTTTGTAGAAACAAGGAAGCAAAATAATAATTGGGAAATAAAGTGGGAGTCCCCTACTCTTGGATAAAATGTTGGCTAACAAGAAAAGTGACTGATTGCACACATCTTGATTTCATTTTGATGTGCATGCCTAAGAGTCAAAAATTAATAAATTGCCAAATGTTAACACAAAAGTTATATGCCAAAAAATAGATGAAAAACAAAACTGCAGTACTATAGACATTCAAGAATGAGATAAATCAATCATATTGTTACCATTTTTACACTTTTTCACACCATTATTAATTTATTTTCTGTAAATGAAGTATAAAAATAAAAGGCCTCTCATTCAATGGTATAAAAGCCAAAATTGCAAATAATTCTATCCCACAGAAAAGAAGAGAATGGTCAAAGAGTTAAACCCATAAAACAGTGTACAAAAATATTTCAAAAAATTCCAAAATTGTCAAAAAACAACTAGTGGTATAAGTTTATATATGGGGACAATCCAGTATCACATATCAATAGATTTCTAACTATGAATAACTGAATATTAATAAACAAATAAAATATTTTTGGTGAATACTGGAAAATATACAAGAAAGTAAATATGTAGACGTTTATGTATTTTAAGCTAAGAACTCTAGTTCTGATGAATTAAAAGACATGTATATTACAGAGACAGAGATGGTTGTTGTGTTTGAAGTGCAACTTATGATTGGTGGTATCAAGTGACTCAATGTGCAAGAGGCTCTAGGTCTGTTGAATGAAAAGACTCCTACTAATTCTTTACAGGAACTATAGTTTTTGTTTGACATATGAGTAACAATGTGTGACGTTACAAGAGTCTTAGCAAGTAAAGTAAATCAAACAACCAGTTTCTGAGAATCAACAAACCTTGGCCTATGGATAGTGCTGAAAAATAATAATTGATTTTTTTACTAAGGTCAGCCACTGAAAAACATCTAACAATATTATCTGGTCTGTATGCTGTGGTATGCAGATTACATATGGTAAATCAGGATATTAAATGTATATCAATCTTCCAACGTTTAGTCTTAATCACATGTTTTGAAATCTTTTAGCCATTTATCCTTGAGTAACAGAAAAAAATGTTGTTTATTGAAGAGAATTCTTCCACAGATTATCGGATTACCTATGAATCTAAAGGTGCTTTTTGCTATGCTTGTATGCTTGTACTTTGGCTGTTCTTACATGTAATTCAAGTGACCCTTATAATTTACCTTTAATTCATCCACTAGAAAGTTATGTTTTGGGTGTGTTCATTTGCTGTTAGTTTTTCTGTTTGTCTGTGCTCTCAATTACCCCAAAAGTGACTAACATATCCTCATGTATCCGTATATGTAGTGCCTGGTGAAGAGAAGAAGTGATTATTTTGGGGGGAAAGATTAATATCATTTTAGTGATATAAAAATAATCTGCAATATCTGACAAATGATTTTGGCTCTACCCATAAATTTAGCCACATTTATGGTGATTTTTAAGATATGTCAATATGTAAGACTATATCACAGGGCTATGCACTATTAAATCTGTGTACTAAGATATTGAAAACTTACAAAAATTACTTTTACACATACAGCCAACCATTTAAATAGTCCTCATACTTTTCATTTGCAGGAATACTGATTATTACATTATCTTTATATATAATTATATATTTGTCTCAACCAAAGCCATTTTGTAGCTAGTTTTGTTAAAGAGAATCACAAAATGTACATGTTTGGCTCTGTAAAAAAGGGAACTTTTACATCTTTTTGTTCGTGCATCTAGCATCTGGCAACAAACTCATTGTTTTTGTTTGTTCCAGAAATTAGTACAGCAGCCCTGTAAACGCGTTTTTCTTGCATTTATCTGGATCAAGTATCCCCCACTGAGGCTATTTTGTCAGTTAAGATTACACTCACATAATGACATAATTTTTGTATGTAAACTTATATGTGTAAACTATACATGCTAAAAAATATATATATTCAGTAATGCAGGAATTACCAGGCTCTTATTTTAAAAAGTGGGAGTAAGAAGCAACATAAACTATTTATACTTGATTTTATGTTTATTATATTATATTACTTTGAGATAGTATGGGTTAACAATGTTTGATGGAGTGGCTGGGTAATTTTGCCTGCTTTTGTTCACTTACTTGAACAAGGCCACCATATATTTTAGTACATCACTGGGATCGAATTTATGAAATGTCGTATAATTAACCCATTCTCAGGCTGAACAAAGGCGCAAATCTTAGTCTTAGTCTTTTGACTTAGTTAAGACTTTGTCTCAAACAGTTTTCACAGAAGGGGTCTCACAGATATAGAGTATCAAATAACCACAGTGGTTTCCTGTATTATGTGACCCTTTATGTCTAGTCAGAATATTCTACTATAGACATATGTTCATCTTTTATACATTTTATCAGGGGTAAAATGCTATATTGCAATGGAATACCTTGTAAAACATATAAAATTATCCAAACACTATGCTAGAATTTTGTTTTAGATGCTTGTTTAATGTATCTCATTTACATCTATTTCATATTTCAAAGTGGAGAAAGAATTACGGTGGTCATATTTGACCCTCTGTTTTCAAAATAGTACCAAATCTAATGTTGAGACCATTTGTGTGAAATTCATTAAGGCTGAGCCCACAGGCTCAAGTAAAATGTTACAAGAAGTTGAGACAAAATCTCAAGCTTAAGCCTGAGACCAAGCTAAGAACTTTTGTGAAATCCACCCATTCCAGAACATAAACTCTATTTGGTACAAAACATAGACCTGTTACATTATTGTAGGTCTGTGAAAATTACTTGACAACATATAGTGATTTATTATTCACTATAAGCTATACTTGGCCTAAATACAGGGTATACATGCACCTCTTACTGTACATAATTTGTGTGTGACCATTTGTTATTAATATTTTGTTGATAATGGGACCTACAGTATTGTGTATACTTGTTGAAGAGGGGGGTTTTCACACAGAGTGTCCTTGTTTTCAGCATCAAAATCTATATAAAGATGGCTGAAGAATCTCAAGTAAAAGATGGAAGCTTTATATAATATGTCTTTCATGAAGATCAATAATATAATACATAACATAGTCATTTTCATTTGGTATGTATTGGATCATATATGCATTCTGAAAATTTTACTTACTTTCACATATATTCTCGATATTATTTTACAGTTGTAGCTCTCTGCATGGGTCTGTGGTTACTACAAACACCATCGTCTATGGAGTTTGATGGAGAAATTATTGATACAGTTTTCGTAAAAAATAGGACAGAGTCCTTAGATCTATCATGCAAAGAATTTGATACATTTTACACAAGGTGGTTAGTCTACAATTGGGGACGATGGAAAACAATACTAGATGTCATTGAATACAAAAACGGTTCAGATCTCTTGTACTGGAACAACTATGCTGCTGACAAGTATAACATGAGTGAATCTGTGAATGGTTCAGTCGAGGTAAAAAATATAGAGCTCTCAGATGCAGGCTACTACATGTGTTCCTATGGATCTCTGTTTTGGGGGTACTTCACTTTGTTACGAGTTGTGGGTAAGTTACTCCTTACATATTTTGCAATTTGTTAATCTGAATTTCTGCAACCAAGGCAGCTTTTTCACTATAGCTTTCTGGTGGTGACAGTATTGTAATGATCGACCATCATTTGGGCGATAATTCGTCATTGTTTATATTTTTTGCGAGATCTCGCCTGCGAGATCTCGTCCATGAGATCTCATGCACGTGCACACTAGGGTATATAAGGTGATGTCCAGCACCATTTATTGCTTCTGAGCTGAAGAGAGAGCATCCAACACACATCTTTATATTTTCAAGTTTCAGCCAACTCTAGCCATGAATAAAGACAGGAGGTAGGAATCTTCATACAGCTGCCACAATGCTTTCAAGCATACAGCCAGTGTAATGTTGAGCCACACTTACCGTCACAATTCTTACGTTACTAAATTAACAGACTACATATCACATTTTAGGAATAGTAATCATGGTCAATATTTAGAAATAGTAACCATAGAAAATAGTTCTCTGTTCTTCCTCTATTTAGGTTGTGTTTAAAATACCCTTTTTCTCTCTTCAGTAGGAGCCAACTTTGTATATTATCATGAAAATATTTAGTGGTGGTTTGTTTTGTATAACCTTGTTGCATGGGCTTGTACATGTTGCATATCCCTTAGCTTTCCAGTTGGCTTATGTTGCTTAGTTGATTGTTGAATTGTTGAAGTTCACTTCAGTTGCATCTTTAGTATTTTCGTATAAATGTGTTAACAATCATCAACCACTGCATTTGGCCTTATAACACTACCAGACTCTCGGCACGCTACATTTGGTGGCAGTTGTGGGATTATCAACATCATCTTGATTGATCAACCAGCTTTAAAAAGCTATCAGCCAACTTTAGAATGAGAGAGAGAGTTGCTCATCCATCAGACTATATCTGCCATCTTTGATAATCCTAACCAGTTGCCTTAGTAATTTAAAGTGAAAAAGTGAAAAGCATTAGACTTGATTGATGTTTGTTGTCTGACATATTTGGTTGTTCTTTTGCAGAAGCGACTT
Source organism: Sabellastarte sp. h YS-2021 (assembly GCA_964017235.1). NCBI lineage: Eukaryota > Metazoa > Annelida > Polychaeta > Sabellida > Sabellidae > Sabellastarte > Sabellastarte sp. h YS-2021. Next base: position 149,245,859 of record OZ024931.1, read on the forward strand.
AGTATAAGTGTAATACATCAACTTTGTTTCTAGTTTTAGGATGAAGTGTAAGTTGTCATCATGAATTCTGTGAATCATCCCTCTGATTTTGTTGTTGATATGCAAACTTTGGACAGGATTGAGGATAGTGTTAGTGTTGCTAGTGATACTGGGCCTGTTTTGAAATCAGCAGTACCAAATGTTACAAGTGCCCCAGGAGGAACTAAGTTTGGGAAGGGTAGGAGACAGGTTGGGTTTAGAAACTCTGTTGATGATGATGAAACTTTTAGGAAAGTTGCTTGGAAAGGTCATAGTACACCATTTAGAAGTACATATAGGGAAGAATTTACTGCCATTTCCATTGGGGGTTCTCAGGGATGTTATGCCCCACCTTCAGCATTGCAGTGGGACTATCATGATCTTGGTTTCCCTAGTCACAACATCCAAACACCTGTAAGGAATCATTCCATTCCACAACAGATAGGAGTACAACAGACACCAACTGGACAAGGGAGACAGTTAAATCATCCTTCCATGCCAGTTCTGAACAATCAAACTGAACAAGGGAGGTCAGTATGAGCCTAGGAGCAGGTATCAGACAGACAGTTTTTTCAGGAATTGTCGTGGCACGAATAGGAAGCCACCTGATTTTGATGGTGGAAGTAGTTTTCATGATTTTTTGGTTCAATTTGAACTCATTGCAGAGATGAATAGTTGGGATAACTTTTCAATGGCTAATGAGTTGGCAGCTTGTTTGCGAGGTGCAGCTGTTTCAGTTCTGAGTGATCTTCAGCCTGCAGAAAGACGGAGCTATGATGCTTTGGTATTAGCACTGAAAACTAGGTTTGAGCCAGACAATCAAAATCAACTTTATAGAGCACAGTTGAAATCTCGTCTGAGACATTCCAATGAATCTTTACCAGCTTTAGCTCAGGACATTAGGAAACTTGTTAGGCTTTCAAATCCTTCATCAACAGTGGATTTGAGGGAAAGTTTAGCAAAAGATTTTTTTCTGGATGCTCTCAATGATAAATAGATGGAGTTTTCCAAAGTCAGGCTAGGAGTTTAAATGATGCTTTGAGAGTAGCAGTTGAATTTGAAGCTTTCAGGGGAAGCAGACTGAATAAAGTACCTGTGGCCAACTTTAGAGAGCATGTTGTTCAGGAATCACAAGATTCAGCCATTCTTCAAAAGCTAGAAGAACTTTGTGGAAGAATTGAGAAATTAGAGCAGCAAACAGGTAAACAACCTGTTAGGAAGGACATGTCAAAGGTTAAATGTTTTCACTGTGGAAAGTTTGGTCATTTCAAGAGGGATTGTTTTTCTTTGAAAAAGCAGTTGGAAAAAGGAAGTAATTCTCAGGATTTAAACCAGTGTTAGCTGAAGTTGAGGGTCGGACTTTAGCTGGAAATTCCAAAAGACCTAGCACTGTTGTTTGGAAAGGAGGTTTGTATATCAAAGCAGGCATTGATGGAATCCAATTGAATAGTCTAGTGGATACAGGTGCTAACAGAAGCATAATTCAGCCATCCCAGTACTTTGGAATTTCAGATTATTGTCGTCCAACTTTAAAGCCAACAGATCAGAGAATTAGAGTTGCAAATGGAAACAAGATTGAGCCTCTAGGTGAAGCGATTGTACCCCTAAAGTTTGGTGCATATACCATTCATCATCAGTTGCTTGTGGCAGAAATAGAAGAGCCTTCAGTTTTAGGGGATGATTTTCTGTTTGAAAATAATGGCATCATTGATATTGGTAACAGGGTTTTGAGCTTGTCTGGTAAAACCATTCCTTGCTATCTAGAAGATGAACTACCATCCATCTTTAGAATTGGGTTAGCATCAGATTTAGTAGTACCACTCAGCTGTGAGATGATTCTGCCAGCATACATTCAGAGTAGTGAGGTGACTGTTCTACCCAAGAATCTTATTCTGGAAGGTTCTGAAAAAATAATGGAAAACAAAGGAGTGATAGTAGCAAGAGTTCTAGTTGATAGTCAGACTCATATTATACCTGTGCATGTTCTCATCCCGCACGAGAAAGAAGTTCAGCTTTACAAAGAAACTATTTTAGGAATAGGACATCAGGTATTGGAAATCAATGAGGGAAGGTGCTACTCCACAAAGTCGGACATCTCAGATCATACCATTCCAAGTTATTTGATTCTATTAGTAGATGGTTGCAGAGGGAAGTTAGATGACGAACAAATAGGGAAAGTGACCAAACTGATTAGTGAGTTTACAGACATATTTTCAAAGTCAAAAGATGATTTGGGGCATACCAACATAGAGGAACACAGAATCGATACAGGGAATGCAACTCCCATCAAACAACAACCACGTCGATTGCCTTTGTCCAAGAGGCAGGCTGAAAGAGATGAGGTGCAGCGAATGCTCAAAAGTGATGTGATTGAGCCATCCTTCAGTCCTTGGGCATGTCCTATAGTAATGGTGATGAAAAAAGATGGGTCTATAAGATTTTGTGTTGATTATAGGAAGCTTAATGGTGTCACATTGAGGGATTCATATCCACTCCAAAGAATTGATGAGTGTCTAGATTTACTTCGTGCTGCAAAGTGGTTTTCAACACTCGATCTGGCAAGTGGATATTGGCGAATGGGTGTCCACCCAGATGACAGGGAAAAAACAGCATTTACATGTCAGAGTCGACTTTTTCAATTCAAAGTCCTTCCCTTTGGATTGACAAATGCACCCAGAAGTTTCGAACGACTGATGGAAAAACTACTGGCAGGACTTCAGTTCGACATTTGCCTCATTTATTTGGATGATGTCATTGTGAAAAGTGATGAGTTTGATAGTCACATAACTCACCTTAGGTCCGTCTTTGAGAGAATTAGGAAAGCCAACCTAAAATTATCTCCTAAGAAATGTCTCTTGTTTCAACAGAAAGTACAGTTCTTGGGTCACATCATTACCAAGGACAGCATCTCTACAGATCCTAAGAAAGTTCAAAATTTGCCAATACCAAGGACCATCAAAGAAATGAGGAGGTTTGTAGGCTTGTGCTCCTACTATAGGAAATTTATCAAGTCATTTGCAACCGTTGCAAAACCTTTGCATCAGCTGAGTGAGAAATCTCAAAAATTTCATTGGGATCAAAATTGCAATGAAACATTTGGTACACTAAAGCAGCTTTGGACAGAGGCACCCATACTTACATATCCTGATCCTCAGGAAAGTTTCATTCTTGATGCTGATGCAAGTGGAACTGGCATTGGAACTGTGTTATCTCAAATCCAAGATGGGAAAGAGAAAGTTATAGCCTATTACAGCAGAGTTCTTAGCAAAGCAGAACGCAACTACTGCGTCACCAGACGTGAACTGTTAGCTATAAAAGATGCTCAAAGTCATTTTCATGCATATATCTATGGGGTTCACATTCAGATTAGAACAGACCATGGGTCACTACGTTGGCTTATGAACTTCAAGGAACCAGATGGACAGCTTTGCCGTTGGAGTGGAATCATTGGAACATATGACTTCAGTATCACTTATCGACCAGGAAATGTACATAGGAATGCAGACAGCCTCTCCAGACGTCTTTGTGGAAAATGTCGCTACTGTGAAAAGGTAGAATTTAAAAATGAGGAGAAGTTGAAAGATGATAACTCATGTCAGTTGAATGTCTTGCAAAGTGGAGACAGTAATTGGTTCAAAGATCGCACTAGTGCTGAAAATAGGGAATTACAACAGAAAGATAGGAACTTGGCTATGCTGGTGGACTGGAAAAAAAGGAACATCTGACTGACTTGGGCTGGAATATCTAAGTTTGACCATGAATTGAAAAGTTTATGGGCCCAATGGGATAGAATAAATTTGATTGATGGTGTTCTATATCGACAGTGGTTTGAATCTGGGAACAAGACATCCATCCAACAACATTTAGTTCCCCTAAGTCAGAGAAAAGAGATGTTCAACAGCCTTCATGAGTCAATTTCGTCAGGTCATCTTGGTATCAAAGAAGACAATAGGAAAGTTGAGAAGAAAAGCTTATAGGGTCAAGTATAAGCTAAATGTCATAGATTGGTGCAAGAAGTGTGTCCCATGCCAAAAGAGGAAATATCCAACCAAGTCAATGAAAGCTCCTATGAAACAATATCAAGTAGGTGAACCTATGGAGCGAATTGCGATTGATATTCTGGGGCCCTTGCCTGAAAGCAATACAGGAAACAAGTATATTATGATAGTCACTGACTATTTCACTCGTTGGACTGAGGCATTTGCTTTACCAAACCAAGAAGCTTTGACCATAGCTAGAGCTTTAGTGGATGAATTTATCAGCCAATTTGGACTCCCACGACAAATTCATACAGATCAGGGCACTCAGTTTGAATCTAAACTTTTTCAGAATTTGTGTGAACTTTTAAATATTGACAAAACCAGGACAACCGCATTTCATCCTCAGAGTGATGGGTTAGTTGAGCGTTTCAATAAAACCTTAGAGGACATGATCAGCAAAAACACTACTATAGACCAAAGAAGTTGGGATTCATCTTTACAGCTATTACTTATGGCTTACAGAACATCCGAATATGAGAGTACTGGTTACACCCCAAATAGGATGATGTTTGGTAGGGAACCACTTCTGCCAGCTGATCTTCTGATAGGTTCTGTTGAGGGAATAAAACCAACAACTTCAACAGCCTCGTTTGTTGATGATCTAAGTGAGCATCTGCAAATCATTCATGAGATAGCTCGAACAAACATGTCTGTTGCAAGCGACCGACAAAAGAAAAACTATGATCACAGAAAAAACTTTCATGTCTACGAAGAAGGAGAATCTGTATTCTTGTTCAACCAAGTTTGAAAGAAAGGTGTTCCCCGAAATTACAGTCTTTTTGGGATGGGCCATTTTTAGTTGTTCAGAAGTTATCAGATTTGGTATACGAAATTCAGAAAAGCCCAACAGCTAAGCCTAGGGTTGTTCATCATGATAGGTTGAAACCATGTTATGAGAAACTAGCTTCCAGGTTGAATGTAAGGAACACGAATACCCAAGATGAAAACTTAGTTAAGAAAGCTAATGATCAACCTTTCATTTCAGATGATCATCCAACCAACAAAGACGTTTTACCAATGCCAGAAGTTGAGATTCAGCCAACACCTGTCAAAGAATCTGGCGACCATCAATCAGAGAAACCAGGCGTAGATGAGAGTTCACCACCTTCAAAAAACATAGTTAAGGATGCTAATGTTCCATCTGTCACCAGGTCAGGAAGAGTAACCAGAAACAAAAATATGTCCAGCAATATTATTATACATTTTAGGCATGTTCTCTTTTTGTATATTTTCAGTTTACGTCAGTGTCCTGAGTGTACATTTAAAACCACCAATGTGCAGAAATTTAAACTCCATCTTGCAATTGAACATGGAGAGAGGAAATGGTGTGGCTATGGTTGCCATTTTGATTTTCCGACTTCAGCATCCTACCTATATAGACGACATATAGAGAATAAACAGCATCCTACCTATATAGACGGCATATAGAGAATAAACATAGGGGGATTATCAATTATGAAGTTGAGCAGCCACCACCACAACTGGCTCCATTGGGTGAGGATCAGCCATCACAGCAGCTAGCCAAAGGTCCGCCATCTGTGGAAATGAACAAAGAGAATCAACCATCTGAGGAACCAGTTGATCCTGAGGAGTCAACTTCAACTCTAGAGAGTGAGGAGAATGTTGAGAACATTCTCAATGATTTATTGCCTCCTGGCTGTTTAAGCCCTTACCCTCTACTCCTCCTAGATCTCCACCCTCTAAGAAACTAAAGAAACCCTCTAAGAAACTAAAGACACCCTCTAAGAAAGCTAAGAAACTGAAAGTCACCAATATTTCTCCTGACCTTCCTATGTCACCAACCTCTGTTATAACATCATCAGCTAAGGCTCCTTGCATCCCACTTTCATTCCCATTTCCAATGAACCTGCAGTCTTCTACAGAGGTTATTGATGCAAGGTTTAATGGCACTGTCCCCTACAGATTGATTCCTGTTGATGTGCCGCAGAACATCCGTCCAAGAGGAAGAGTTCCTAGGATTGAGGGTGTCGTTTTGAGGAAGGTGTATAGACCATAATTCATGTACTGTTGAATATTTTGTAAATGTTTATGTTTTATTTTGTAAAAGTGCTTATCTTGAAATAAAGTTGTTTTATTTTGTTTTTTAAAATAAACTTTGTTGTTATCCAATTGTGTTTTTCTGTTTTGAGGACAAAAACTCTTCATTTAAGAGGGAGGGTTATGTAATGATCGACGATCACTTGCGCGATAATCTGTCATTGTTTATCTTTTTCGCGAGATCTCGTCTGCGAGATCTCGTCCATGAGATCTCATGCACGTGCACACTAGGGTATATAAGGTGATGTCCAGCACCATTTATTGTTTCTCAGCTGAAGAGAGAGCATCCAGCAGACATCTTTATATTTTCAAGTTTCAACCAACTCTAGCCATGAATAAAGACAGGAGGTAGGAGTCTTCATACATCTGCCACAATGCTGTCAAGCATACAGCCAGTGTAATGTTGAGTCACACTTACTGTCACAATTCTTAGGTTACTAAATTAACAGACTACCTATCACATTTTAGGAATAGTAATCATGGTCAATATTTAGAAATAGTAACCATAGAAAATAGTTCTCTGTTCTTCCTCTATTTAGGTTGTGTTTTAAATACCCTTTTTCTCTCTTCAGTAGGAGCCAACTTTGTATATTATCATGAAAATATTTAGTAGTGGTTTGTTTTGTATAACCTTGTTGCATGGGCTTGTACATGTTGCATATCCCTTAGCTTTCCAGTTGGCTTATGTTGCTTAGTTGATTGTTGAATTGTTGAAGTTCACTTCAGTTGCATCTTTAGTATTTTCGTATAAATGTGTTAACAATCATCAACCACTGCATTTGGCCTTATAACACTACCAGACTCTTGGCACACTACAGTATAATCGCAGTGCTATAAAGCCTGTCTTGATGACAGAATTGAGTCTGGAGCGGTATTCACTAACATTCCTATCTTAGTCTTACTTCTAACTTTAGGATTCTTGTCATAAAAATGTGTTAGGAAATTTGTCCTAGTAAAATTTGTATTCACAAAGCATCATAGTCTTATCTTAGTCCTAACTATGGTCATAAGTCTTGATCTGAACTCCTCTCAACTGTACTTAATTCTTCCATTGTGCCACAAAAAAGACAAGAATGGTAACATCACCTGATGAAATCTCAGTGATTATATGGTTATACAAACTCTTATAATATTTGCAAAGTGGACTAAGATGGGATTAGGAAAATTGTCCTAGCTAGGATATTTTTTGTGAATACCAAGATGGGACCTATCTTACCTAAGACAAATAAATTTTATGACTAAGATAAGACTAAGGTTAGGATTGTTAGTGAATACCACCCCTGATGTGGTAAAGGCAACTCTACTCATTTTCACATACTAAAGTACAAAAATGTGGGTTCTCATGTCAGACCTGGTAATTAAAATGTTTTAATACATAGTGGATAATAAATTTCATAACCATAGGACCTATTTAATTAGTACAATAAGAATCATATTTGTTAGTTTATTCTATATACAAAGGCAAGTTTAAAAGTATATTAATTAAAACAAAAGTTGAAATTGGTTTCAGTCTGCACCAGAAACTTTTTCAAAGGTACAATAGTGGGGAAAGGGGACCAGCTTGTCCCAACAACCACAGTTTCAGAAACTGTTCCAGATGATAAAATCTTTGACCTTTAGGTACATAGTATATTATATTCACACTCTAATATGTAAACTCCCAGGATAGCATTGAAAGACCTGTGACCTTGAAAAATCAATTACTGTGCACGAGGTCATGACAAAGCCAATGTTAATGACTAAAAGCAAGGGAATCGGGTAGTACGACTTTATATATTTATGCAAAGCTTTGGACAAATTAGTGCAAAATAATGCTATTCTACATACCATCATTTGACACCACATAGTTAAATTCACGTATTGATGCAAGTTTAGTTAAAACGAAAAGCCAAAAAAATAAAGCAAGTTTTCTATCGACAAAGATCTCAAAATTGAACTTGTGCAATATCAAACAAGCCAACAGATTATCTATAACACATATATAGCAAACCTTGGGGAATTTCTATTGGTCTTTAAGAACAATGTTAAAATAACCGCTAAAATTACTACTAGGTTAGCTTGTTACTTTATGTATGTGAAGTCCCAAAACCCAAGAGAGTGTGTTTCTAAGGTTGCTTAAAAGTTTGGGCAACCTGTGAAGCTTCTGTTTGGAGTATTGTGTAGGTAGGTCCACATGGCATCACTTTGCCAGCCAGCATGGCCCTGAATATTTTGGAATTGCACACATTGGTTAAATTCAAAGGAAGTGCCCGAGTGCCTAAAACCACGAACTCCCAAGATCCTATCATTGAGATGCAAATTTACTTTAATAGAGAAGCCCTAACTTTGTATGCTGAGATAGGTACCCACTGACCTGGAACCCTAGTGACGACAAACAAGGGAGCTAAAGGGGAGACATTTTCCTTGATTAAGCAGGACCTGTAAAGCTTATTACAGGACAATGGTAAGTGTGTTGCATCTAAGGATTCTGGATCACTTTCAACAACTAGGCTGACTGCATGGCCTTGTGCCACTAGAGTAGTATATGCCATTACTTGACTTACCATTGGATTGTAAAAAAAATTGTTAGAAGTTTGAGATATTCCAACATATTCCGAACTTCTAGACTTTGCTCCTCCTGAATACACCCAATATCGAAAAAATAACTGGCAATGACTCAAATCTTCATATTATGGATTTTTACCATTTATGCCAAAAGTAACAAAATTCATGGGACCAGGCTACTTCTGCTTTTTTTCACTTTAATTTGCCCTAAGTAAACCAGGTTTCAAGTTTACAGTGTTTACAGTTTGAAACTCTTGCGTTGATTTTGCTTGTACATGTTTGTGTGTATGTATATTTTTCTACTCAAAAAAGTTATAAATACTATTCTGTGTTCTTACTTGTGTTAATATCATAAATTTTACTGTAATTGAATTTTTCCAAACTGTAATTGTAACTGACTTAAAGTAATTGCAATTGTAATTCATTTTTCCCAGTCTACGGTAATTGTAATTGCCCATTGATAACTGAAGACTTAATTGTAATTGATCAAAGTAATTGACCCCAACCCTGTGACACACCATTTAAAAATGAGATCTGCTATCAGTATCAGACTCAAGTCTCTTATTATTTTCTTCCAAGGCTTGAATTTACTCTTAAATCAGTGCTTATGCATCTCAGCCACTATGGGCTGGTACTGCTACTGGAGAAATGGCTCACTACCAACATCACCTTGCTGCTCTGTAGTGCCATTCTGCCCAATATCCTATACCACTTCAGCCACAAGTGCGGATGAATTTAATCTGCTAAACATATTCTAATTCAATTCCTGCCACAGGTCGAGGTCCTCAATGGCCTAGTAGTTCGCATGTTTTGTATCTAATGATAGGCTGTCTCTGGGTTCAAGTCCCACTTAGAACCTGTCCTAATATGAACCTGGCTATTGAAGAGGGTGTATTCCAGCTATGACCTTACCCACAAGTCTTGGGTGCTGTGACTCTCTTCTCTTGAGATCATATGACTTACAATAAAACTTGGCCATCTGTAATTAGAGTAGAGCCCTCAACACAGCAAAATCTATCTTGTTCAAACTACCAAGTAACAAACTAAAATGACAGTGAATTAGTTAAAATTCTTAACTTGGTAATTTAACCCTTTAAAACGTTTAAGTCAAAGCTGAAAGCTTGAAAAAGCTGCGCCTTGTTTTGTGAACTCAATTGAAACACTAATGGCACATTTCACAACGACCGAGAAGTAAACTAGACTTTGTCAACAACTAAAATTGACCAGTGGTGAGACATTGAATTTCTCACCCTCCCATGCATTTGCTAAATATAGTGACAAGTCATTGCAATTCCAAATAATGTCAATGCAAAGTTATATAGTAAAGTTATTTTTAGTTATACTGAAAATGGTGTTGACACAGCCATTACCAGAAATTTGAGATACAAGCACATCTCTGATTTAGGAACATGCCCCACATAAGAATATGTTAAAACATAGCTATATCTTATCTAATGAGGACTGTTTTAGCATTCAAACTTCCATCATGTGACAAACTCTAAGGTGCAATTTTACACAAACATACATTTAAAGTGTGCTAAACCATTTTTTTGCAATTATGTATAAATATAATTTTAAAAGCCTTTATGCTATATGACTAAAATCTGTGATGACAAAGTGTCAAAGACTTTACTCAAAGTACTAATTCTAATTCTATTCTAATAGCACTTTTATAGCACTTAATCTCTGTTAAAAGACAGATTATAAGGAGCATCACACAAAAACATTGTTCAATATTCAAAAACCAGAGACATTGCAGGGGTCAGCACTGTGGAGAAAGCAGGAGGAGATTGGAAATTTAGGGTGGATATGCTTTCCCAAAGGGGTATGACTTCAACTTTGACCTGAAAGAGGCACGTGAGTTTGCAGAGCAGACCTCATCAGGAAGGTCATTCCAAATTATAGGTGAGTCATATGCAAAACTGAGTCCAAAATGCCTTCGAGATTTCAAAACTGAAGCAAAGTGGGGAACCTCAAGAAATATGCCATCAGATTGACTTAGATGAGTGTTATATGCACTATGTCTGGGAATCAGGAATGGTTCAAAGTATTTGTGGTTACCACTGTGTAGGAACTTATATACCAGCATGGCAGTCTTAAAGATAGAACGGTACTTAATCGGAAAACAATGTAGTGCTTTTCTAACTGGAGTGATGTGTGAATACTTGGTGGTGTTGGCAACAATTTTGGCAAGACTGTTTTGAACACATTGAAGTTTGTGCAGATCTAGAGCTGACAGAGCTCTGAACAGAGAGTTAGAGTAATCAAGTCGACTTCCGACCAGAGCATTGGGAGCCATAAGAGCAGCTTCATGTGTCAGATGTCCTCGGAGTCTCTTAAGATCCCAGACATGAGCAAAACAAGCCTTGCAGACCTTCATAACATGGCAAGAGAATGAGAAATCTGAATCAAACCAGACACCAAGGTTCCTAACTGCATGTCTTGGTGATATAAGATTACCAAGTATGTTGACCAGGAAGGAGTGATAAGGTTTTTCACACTGAGAGTTTGAGTCAAACACAATGAATTCGGTCTTATCAGGATTTAGCTTGAGCTTATTTGTAGAGAGCCATCTCTTTACGTCTTCAAGGCAGTGTGACAGCTTATCAAGGGCCGAGGCAATATTTTTATGTGTGAGATGTACATACAATTGTGTGTCATTAGCGTAGAACTGGAAACTAATACCAGGATGATTCTGTATGACTTTACTCAGCGGAGTAGTATAGAATGAAAAAAGGATTGGCCCCAGGACAGAGCCTTGAGGCACACCACACAATAAATTTCTGGCATCTGATAAAATTGACCCAATCTTAATGCACTGAACATGGTCTGAAAGATAAGACTTAAACCAATCGAGGACAACCCCGCTGACACCAAAACAGGAGCTAAGAGAATTAAGTAGCGCATCATGATCAATAGTATCAAACACTGCTGATTGATCCAATAGAGAACAACAGCAGTAGCCTCACCTTTAGCAAAAGCCAGATGAACACCATTCTTAATTGAAAGCAATGCAGATTCAGTTGAGTGACCTAGTTTATAGGCAGATTGCCTGACATTCTCTAGTCCGTTCAAACTGACATGGTCATTCAATTGAGAAGCAACAACACGTACAACAAGTTTGGATATGAACCCAACCCAGAAACAGGTCTGTAGTTTTTTAAGTCATTTGGTGGTAGTGGTGACTTTTTAATCAATGGTGTTACAATAGCCTTATTGAACTCCTCAGGTACAACACCTTCTGACAATGAGCAGTTAACAAGCCTGGTAATAGAGGACAGTAAAATATCAATACTGAGTCACATTGCAGACCAAATATTATGCATTGCTTTCCTCAATTGCTGAACACGCTTATCTTTTATAGTTGAGAATGCAGAAACATGTATACTGCAGGTGATGTTAATACAAAATAATCCACCAGGAAACTGTTTGTAGCATTTATTGGTGAGAAATCCTTTATTATTACCTGCACCCAGAGGGTTGGGGATGCTGTAAATGAGATTCATTTGTTTGTATGCTTTTTGCCCATAACTCTGAGATTGTGCACAGGATCAGAGTCACATTATTATACAATGAAGACCTCCCTGTGAATAGGCCCTCCTTACTGTTAATTATCATTCGTATTGAGGATTCTGATATAAATCTAAATAAAAAATGAAGGATTTTTTTCAGCTGCTGTAGTATTCTCCATGAGTAAATGTTTGTACATTCCAAGACACATCTTTCTTCTACAGGGGTTCCGTATTGAACCATAGCTATGGCACATAGTAATCTGTAAAACTTCAGTATTTTGATCAAATGCTGTGTGTGATTGATAATAAATGAATATTTTCTGCAAGAAAGAAATTAAGGCATATTATATATAACATTATTTATATTTGTGTAACACTGGGTCAATTTTACTAAATTTCTGGTTCAAATTAATTTAAATGAAATAGATGATGTAATATTTTTAATTCAAATATACCAAATGAACGACAAGTCTATTTGTCTTTAAAATATGTACTGGTGCTTCTGTGTTGTAGTTTTAGTGCCTCCAGAAGAAGACTGTGAGCCAAGCTTAATGCGAGGCAATCTTCACTTATTGCCACAAGAGGACTTAGCCGGACCATATTTTGAAAATGTAGATGAGAATTTCACTTGCTACATCACCCACGTTTCACCTGGGAAGAACAGCACATCATTTAAGTTCTACTTTAATAGTGAGATAAGACTTCAAAGTAAAAGTGGGACTGGTGAAGTAGTGGAACAAGATGAAAGTGATGGTACCAAGTATGTGGAATGGAAATTTACCATCATGTTTGACAGAGGTGACAATGGAGGTACTTTTATGTGTACAGTCGATTGGAAGGCAGGGCATTATGAAGAACTGGGTCTCCAGAGTAAATTGACAGTAAATGTTAATGTCAAATGTAAGTATATAAAAATATAACAGTATGACCTCTATTTTCTAAGCAATTGGATTAATGAAGTAGGATTTGTTCTCCTATATTGAATATTTATAAAAAATAAAGAAATTAAATCATGCCTTACAGCAGGAATCTAAGATACTGGGGAGTCTTAAAGTTTGTAATATCAAATATTACTAGAAGAATTTAAATGTCCTAAACTGTAATGTGTAAAGTGGTTGTTACAGACAGAAAATTGCAAATTTAATAAGTAAATTAAATTTTTATAAGTTAATACCCTATCCAATGGACAATTGCTTTACCGGTCGGCGCGACCGGTCCCGCCAAACGCCAGAAAAAGATGTCCTGTATATAATACTGGCAGGACCGGTCAGTAGTGTGCATTGGCTAGGTGGCGCATCATACTTGCTTCCTGTCCAGACAGAGTGACGTCAGTTCATCTTTTTCGTTGTCTAAAACGATTTAGACCCCTAGTAAGCTGGTAGCGGGGTCGGTTGGGAGGGCCTTGCCTGTCCATTGGATAGGGTATTAACTTATAAAAATTTAATTTACTTATTAAATTTGCAATTTTATTGCGTTAATACATCCTATCCAATGGACAATTGCTGAATAACTACCGCTTGGTAGGTGGGTAAGCACCTAGGGACTTCTGTGAACTCATAACAAAACAAAATTGTACAGGCCCATTTGACCTAGGGTCAGAGAACCCTGACAGGTCAAGGTCGGCCACTAACTCACCGGTTAACCGGGAGTCTACCGACATTGCCCCCCCCCCTTTTTCTTTCCTTCCAGAGTCGGTTTGAGAAGGGAAAGATAGAGAGAGAGGGGCTGAGTTCAGTCCCAGAAGAAATAAACTTCCCAAGGGAAGCAAGTCACAGTTTTTTTTTTTTTTTTTTTTTTTTTTTACAATATGTACATATTTACATATATACAACATCCCCTCATTTCTGGGCCTGGTGGTGCACCTGCTGGGCAGCCACTACAGGTCCCAGGTGGAAAAGCTCCGAGTCAGCCCAAGCAACATCCTTCAAATAGAATTGGGTGAAGGTGTTGTGAGATTTCCAGTGGCAGGCTGACAAGATCTGATCTAAGGAAATCCCTGATTGGAACGCCTTAGAGGCAGCAAAGGCCCTAACATCATGGGCTTTAACCTGATGTAAGGTGAGGGCCTCCTGGTCAGAGAGCTCATAGCACAGAACCACAGTCTGTTTGATCCATGAGGAGATGGTGGCAGGTGAGATGTCTTTATCAAAACCCTTCTTGAAGGAGACAAAGACTAACTCCTTATTCTGCCTGAGGTCTGCAGTCCTGTCCAAGTAGTAGCGCAGGGCTCTAACTGGACATAGGGACCTGTCACCCTTGAGTGACCTATCCAGAGATGGTGCCAGGGCTGGGATGACCACTGGTGCCACACTATCTGGACCTTCCTTAGCCAGCTGGTTCTTGGATAGGAAACTGGGTGAGGGGTACAAAAATACCTTAGACCAGTCCGACTGGAGTCTGATGTTCTTATGTAACCAAGCATGGATCTCACTCCTGCGTTTACCTGAACCCAAAGCCAGCAAGAAAACAGTCTTGAAAGTTAGATGTTTCAAGGAGGCCTCTTTCAGAGAATCAAAGGGAGCCTTTGTGAGCTGATGTAAAACCAGTGAAAGGTTCCAGGAGGGGATGCCCCTCCTGCCCTTAGGTCTGTCTCTATGGAAACTATCCAGGAGACGAGAGAGATTCTCATCTTTGCTGACATTAATGGTGGAATTGCCCAGTTTGTCAGCAATGGCGGATCTGTAGCCATCAATAGTGCTTGGTTGTAACTTCTTCTCTTGAAATAAGTGCAGGAGGAAGTCAGCAATGGCTTTCAGAGGTGGTGCCCTGAAGTCCACCTGATTACTGAGGCACCACTTTGTAAAAATGGTCCACTTTGCCTCATAGACAGATCTGGTTGACCTTCTTTGAGGAGCCTCAATTCGTGCTGCCACTGCCTCAGAGAAGCCTTGCTCCTTGATTGCTGAGGCTCTAGGAGCCAGGCATGTAGGTTCAGATTCGACAGGTTCCTGTGAAGGACCTGGTTGAATGGCTGAGACACTAGGTTGGGTATGCTGGGCAGACACAGTGGGATCTGGCTTGACATTGCTACCAGGTCCCAAAACCAGGGCATGTTGGGCCACCCTGGAGCAATCAGAATTATTCTGTTGCAGGGGTAGTCCTGGAGCTTCTCCACCACTTTTCCCAAGATGGCTGCCGGTGGGAAGGCGTATGGGTCCAGGTACTCCCAGGACAGGCCGAGTGCATCCACTGCCCAAGCCTGGGGGTCTTGTACCGGTGATACAAACTGTGGTAGTTTGTTGTTGAACCTGGTGGCAAACAGGTCCACTTGTGGCTGATGCCACCTTGAACATACAGCTTGGAACACTTCTGGATGAAGTGACCACTATGTTTGAATGGTCTGGCCAAGCCTGGATAGCTTGTCTGCTATCACGTTCAGCCGGCCGGGGATGTGACGTGCCCTGAGGGTTACTTGCTGCCTGGTGCACCAGGACCGAATTCTCCACAGTAGGGCACACAGAGAGCCCGATTTCATCCCCCCTTCTTTGTTGATATAGGCAACCACTGTTGTGTTGTCTGTAGCTACCAACACTGTCTTAGACTAGGGTTTGAAACTCTTTTAGAGCTAGAAATACTGCTTTCAGCTCCAAGTGGTTTATGTGTAACTTGCTCTCGGGTAGGGACCACTGTCCCCTTGCAGTGTGCTCGTCTAAGTGAGCGCCCCACCCTTCTTTTGATGCGTCTGTAAAGATTTGCAGAGCATGTTTTAGAGGGTGTAATGGTTGACCTAGAAGCACATTGCTTTCCTCCAGCCACCACCTTAGATGGGGGTTGAGGGATTTGGGGACCGAGATCACCTTTTCCAGTGACTCTGGGACCCTCCAGTTGTTTTTCAAGTGCCACTGTATGGGTCTCATGTTAGTCGCCCTAAGTGGACTTGCTTTTCTGTTGCTGTGAGTAGACCTATGAGGGACATGAATTGTCGGACCGGGCAAAGCGGATCCGACAATATTAATCTGATCTTGTGTGTCAAGGCCTGCCAACGTTCTTCTGTTGGTCTGACCTTGCCCTCTTTCAGGTCGAACTGGTAACCTACGAAGTTGAAGACCTGTTTGGGAACCAGCTCTAACGTTTCCTTGTTCACCAGCCACCCTAATTCCTGACAAAGTGTGACTAGGGTTTGAGTATGCAGGAGACAGGTGTGGTGGGTAGAGGTTCTCACCAGCCAGTCGTCTAGGTAGTAGGTACTGGTGGATCCTTATACCCTTCTGAAAAGCCACGAGTTTGACCTCTTTGGCCACCACTGTGAACTCCATGGGAGCTGTGGACAGGCCAAAGGGAAGGGCTTGAACTGGTAGGACCGACCCTGGAGGTAAAAGCGCATGTACTTCCTGGACTGACTGTGAATTGGTATGTGGAAGTATGCTTCTTTGAAATCTATGGATGTGACCCACTCCCCTGCTTGGAGGGAGGTTCTTATTGTCTCTGGGGTTTCCATCTTGAACGTCCCTGTGTTCAAAAAGGTGTTCAAGGTGCTCAGGACCAGGACAGGTCTCCACCGGTTGTTGGGCTCAGGTACCAAAAATAGCCGGTTGCCCTGTGAGTTTGATTTTCTACCGGTTGTACTGTATTCTTGTTCACCAGCTGATACAGTGCTTCTAAAAGGAAGGACTGCTTGGCTGGGTTGTGGTAGTTGCTTATTACAGTTGGTGACCTTGTCAAGTTGGGTCTGAACCGGAAGGGGAGGGTGTAGCCCTCCCTCAGTGTGGGGACTACTTTTGGACTCAAACCCAGAACTTCCCACTTCTCCCAGCACCGGTTATAAGTGAAGCAATGCACTGTAACCGGTTCCTGGTGGTTCCCCAGTTCTGCATAAACTCATTGGAGTTGGCCGAACTGGGTGAATTGAACCATTTCTTGTAGGGGTAGGTTCATATGAAAACTGCCTTTCTTCCTGCTCAGTGGAGGATTCAGCAGCTTCTGCAACCAACAGTCTCTGTAACCGGCCAAACCGGTAGGTGCCATCTCTCTGTAACCAAAGTTTCTGGGAGAAGGCCCTGTAACCAAAGAATTGGGACATCACATTTCTGTAGTCTTAGTTAATCCCTTGGTAGATCTCCCAGTCCAGTAGACTGGTGTTCGAGGTTCAGTCTGGTTACTTCACCATTATCTCTCAGATTCTTTTGAAGCAACTGTCCCTGAAGGTTTGCAAGCCGGCACCTGGTGGGTAGGTTCTGTAACCAGTCGTTTAAGGGAATTTCTTCCCGTCCAACTAACTTGTCACCAGCAAATTTCTATAGCCGGTAAACCTCTGTAACCGGTGAACCTGTTGTCAGCACTGGATTTGAAGCTGGTTTCTTGTCAGTAAGCATGGGAACAGTAGTTTCTCTGTAGCCAGCACCACACTCGGGAACCAGCAGCACTGCGGAACCGGTAATTCTCTATAACCGGTGAACCTGCTGTCAGCACTGGATTTGAAGCTGGATTCTTGCCAGTAAGAATGGGAACAGCAGATTCCTCTGTAACCAGCAGCACTCCTGGACCTGCAGCACTCAGGCACCGGCAACCCTGCGGCACCGATACACTCCGGAACCGGCAACACTCGGGAGCCGGTAATTCTCTGAACCAGTAGCCCTGCTGTGTGTCACCAGCAACTCTGTGTAACCGGTAATCCTATTTAACCGGTAGCCCTTGCTGGATTTCTGTGACCACAACCAGCAGTCTGAGCAGAACTGGTGCCGGTATCCCTCATCACTGGCTGGCTAGTGACCCTACCGGTAGCCTGAACAGGACTGGTACCGGTCCAAAATTCTGCACTGGGGAGATAAGGGTCAATGGTCACTGCGACTTCTGGTAGGTGAACCCTCTGAGCAGCTGCACCAGTGGTCTGAACAAGACTGGAACCAGTACCCCCACAGTCACACCAGTTGAAAGGCCTCTGGTGGAGGTTCCAGTATCAAACAGGGCTGATCACTGGAAACCACTGAGGAGGGGGTCCTTGACAGCTTCACAGGAACATGACTGGAACCAGTACCCCCCAACAGTCCCACCAGTGGAAAGGCCTCTGGTGGAGGTTCCAGGATCAAGCAGGACTGATCACTGGCAGCCACTGAAGGGGTTTCTTCACAGGAACAGCACTCACCGGTAGTCTGTACAGACCGGAACCGGTACCCCCAACAGTCACACCAGT
This sequence comes from Sabellastarte sp. h YS-2021, assembly GCA_964017235.1. Taxonomy (NCBI): domain Eukaryota; kingdom Metazoa; phylum Annelida; class Polychaeta; order Sabellida; family Sabellidae; genus Sabellastarte; species Sabellastarte sp. h YS-2021. The sequence continues at coordinate 149,264,161 of OZ024931.1, forward strand.
GGAAAGGCCTCTGGTGGAGGTTCCAGGATCAAGCAGGACTGATCACTGGCAGCCACTGAAGGGGTTTCTTCACAGGAACAGCACCCACCGGTAGTCTGTACAGACCGGAACCGGTACCCCCAACAGTCACACCAGTGGAAAGGCCTCTGGTGGAGGTTCCAGTATCAAAACAGGGTGATCACTGGTAACCACTGAAGGGGGGTTGTTGACAGCTTCACAGGAACATGACTGGAACCAGTACACCCAACAGTCCTACCAGTGGAAAGGCCTCTGGTGGAGGTTCCAGGATCAAGCAGGACTGATCACTGGCAACCAACTGAAGGGGTTTCTTCACAGGAACAGCACCCACCGGTAGTCTGTACAGACTGGAACCGGTAAAACTCATCACTAGTGCTCCCCACCGGTAGTCTGACCAGAACTGGTACCGGTAAAACTCATCACTTCTTGTCAGCTGAACCAGTCACGCCTGGGGATTTTCTTGCCGGTAGTGGTGTTGAGATCTCTGAAGTCACATGACCGGCACCGGCAAAAATTTGCAGAGTTCAATGACCACTTGTCATCTAATTCTTCAGGCCAACAGACGAGATGCTGGATTCCTTCTTGCCAGTGAAAAAGTCTTTTCTTCTAAAACTTCTGTTGAAAACACGATTCCTCCATTGTTGAATGCGTATCACATGACCAGGTCCGTGTCACATGACAAGCATAAGCTGGAAGTGATGACGTCAGACGATGCATTCTTCTTTCCTTCTAAATTCTTCTCGTCAACATACACTCAGTGTTTCTCGACAACGAAGAAATAAATGGAGGTTAAGTCGTGGAGATACAACCTTCTGTGTAGAAGAAGGAATGCTGCAGGGACGACACACGAGCTCTCACCCACAACTTCGTCTCGACGACAAGTACACAGAAATTCTTTAAAACTGGTAATAAAGTGCTGGATAATGCCTCGTTTTAGTCCTGGAGAGGCACTGATATGTATGAACACAATAAATATATTTAAATTCGTAGAATAAGCCGCGTTTCTTTCAAAACTTGGAGATCACTTCAAAACACGTCTGCACACTACGCGCCAAACGAAAAAGATGAACTGACGTCACTCTGTCTGGACAGGAAGCAAGTATGATGCGCCACCTAGCGAATGCACACTACTGACCGGTCCTGCCAGTATTATATACAGGACGTCTTTTTCTGGCGTTTGGCGGGACCGGTCGCACCGACCGGTAAAACAATTGTCCATTGGATAGGATGTATTAACGCAATAAAACTGAAATGTATTGAAAATTAAATCACTTTTATGAAACCATGGAACTTGAAAACTGAGATGGTATTAATAGTACCAAAATTATTCTATATTATGGGGAAGTGCAGTACAAAAAAGTTCATGTATTACATTCACCAAACTAGTAAATCACTAACAAAGAACACAATATTTTATGAAATCGTAGCACAAGTATTACATTGTTTCTCTTCATTAGTGATATATTTTTTTTCATTAATGTCTCAGAAGGGATGTTAGTATCCAACAATTTGTATGAATAACAAGTAAAATAAGTTCCAGATTTTAAAAGAAAATGCAAACTAGTTATCATGTGTAAAAAGGCCCTATTAAAAATAAAAACCTCTATTTTAACTTGACATTTCTGCACCATTTTTTGAATGGATTTTAATACAGAAGAGTAAGTGAGAAGAAAACTGGAAGAATCCTTTCCTAATGATTTATGTATTATATTTAAATCTTATGTATCTTGCCCAAATAATAAAATATAAATAAAATGAACCAAAATGCAATACAACTAGACAATAGGCAGTTCAGACACCTTTAGACAATGGTGTTATGTATATTGTCCAGTTGCATTGGATTTTGAGTCTGTTTACATTACGGGCTTCACCCTAGACTTACACTACCAACTTACAGCTGGTACATTACTAGCCATGTTCCTAAACTTTGCACTCTGGGTGACACACTACCCTTTTGATTGCAAGTTAATTTACTGATGAGATGATCATTACTGGAGTCATATGGGCTGAGTTACCTACATTTTAGGTTAACTTTAAAGATTCCATGACAAGCATAATTATTGTTTTATGAATTCAAACATAGATTATAAGCCTTCAGATGATTTATCATAAGTCTAAAACGCCTGAAAATTATGAGGATCTTATTGCTAAATAAATAATTTTTCTTGTTTATCTGAACTAGAATCACAGTGTAGAACTATGTTTTATATTATGTTAGAAAGGAAGACCTTTTATAAACATCACATGTGTATTTATTTTTATATTCTAGACTTCCCAACACAACTTTTTGACAGTTGATAAAACATGTGACAGATAGTGCTCTCTTATTGCACTTGTCATGCCTGTGGTGCGCTTATATTTTCAATATACATAAAATGTCAAAATATTTCACTTATATTATCCCCATTCAGTGCAAAGAGTAAGTATATATTTAAGCAGAAAATGAAAACGGGCTGTCATATATATAGGGGCACTGATCATAAACCACCAATTAATGTTTCTGCATGTCTGAAAGGACCTTTTACTTTTTAAAATTAACACTGTAATAAAAATAATGAATAAACTACAACTACACTGCCTGTACGTTTGTTATGAACACTTTTGATAGAGGACTGGTATTATTTAACAAAGTTAAAAGATCTATCTCATTTAATGGCTTCTCTTAAGTAAATCAATTTGTTGATCCTGTGATCTGGCAGACAACTTTAGTCAGGCTATTGCTATAGTTTTACAGTTACTCTTGTGCATGACAATTTTTCCTGAGGCAGATCTGCATTCGTAGGGTACTCCCTTCTGCACTATACCTGCTTTGGAGGATAGCTGTTGAGTCAATGTTATCGTCTAACTTAAACATTGTCAATGAGAAGTCTACCTGCCTGTAGAAAGATAGGACTCACAAAGGGATATTTCAGTTTCTAATTTTGGAAAGACAATAGATATATCATATTTCATTGGTCGATCTCTTTAAAATTTTGATCAAACAATAGAGGTGACATTTTGCAAGGCTATTGTTGCATTTTTTTCTGTTTCCTAAAAAGCAAGTATTACAATAAGGTTAATGTTTGTGATATTCATTTTTAGCATATGTTCTTAAATATTGCATTGTTTATTATGGTTTGTTGTGACTCTTGTTGCAAGAATATTGTTCTAAATTTGAATTTATGTTCTTATAATAGTCATGACAATAACTTACAAATAATAATTCTGATAAACCTTCAATTGCATGTTTACAAAGGAAATCTGAGAATGTTTAAAAAATATTGCAGAAAAATGGGAGGGTACGTATTTTACACATAATTTACATTTTTTCTCAGATCCACCTGATGTTAGTGTAGAAGGTACAACTACACCTGCTCAGGAGTACACAACAAGAAATATAACCTGCACAGTAAATGGTGGAAACCCATCAGATCTAAGCAGTTATACCTATGAATGGATGTACAGGCCTTTCTATGCCACTTCAACTGCATATATTTCGGTCCAACCTGGTATATAGTTTACCAATTTTGCTTTTAAAACTTACACCTAACCATTGTAGCCCTTGATATGAATACTGTTTATATTAAAACTGTGTATAATCATTTCATGTTATAATAAGGGTCATAATTATTGCTAAATGGGGAACATGTATCATCTTTAAAATGAACAATGCCTAATATAGTTGACAATAGAACTAAGCAGTCGTCTAGACAACTGCAACTCTCTTTTCAGAAGTCTGTCCAGTTTCAACATGCGCAAACAGCAGTGTATTGAATACACACTTGGTAGGAGTGTCACAAATTGCAATATATAATCACTGGCTACTCCTATCATCAAACAACTCCATTGGTTGGCAGTTTAATTCTGGTGTATTTTCAAAGCTACTACTTTGGTTTAAGTACCTTCTCAGTGGTCACCCAAGCTATTTCAGCCCTCATTTGTCTATTCGTCGAGGGAGATATAGCACATGATAATAAGCCCAGATAAGAGGTTTGTGGAAGTTCCTCAATACTACCCATCTGTACACAATTCCAAAAACACTTTGGTCACAGTTTTGCTTTTGATGCTCCCACACTTTGGATCGATTTGCGTGATGATCTTCCTTCTGCCCAAACTCTTGCCTGTTTCAGGAAAAAAGCTAAATTATTATCTCTTTGATAAGGCTTTGCCACCTTAGCGTGTAAACTCATTGGTGTCTCTGTGGTGCTGACCTGATATGTCAATGAAATCTTGATTATTGAATTGTACCAGGTGTCATGGTGTAGCGTTTGCCTTGGCAGAGATTAGGCACTATAAAATTTCAAAACAGAATGGAATTGAACTAAGCTTACATGATTTGAGGAATATGCTAAAATAAATGATAACAATATGCTTTACAGGATCATTTAACTGATTACAGTACAGAAAATGATAGTTATAAAACAAGCTATCATTGTATGTATAACATCAAAAGCACTAAATTGTTACTAAATTTTTATATCTGCCTTTCAACTGTAAAATAATCAGTAATATATTGTGACATTAAATGTCAACTTAAATTGTAACTTTATTTTAGTTGTTTACCAAAGCTATAAGGGCTGAAATGACTAATGACCTCAGGCAGCAGTTAGCAGTATATTATTTGAAGGGCCATTGGGAATGGAACAAACAATCACTGACTGAAAACATAAATCATTTCCATAGAGATGATCTCCTAATCTTTGCTCAGCTTGAAATTAAATTTTAGCAACAACATCAATGGTAGAACTTACACTTTGTTGGTAAACTTATTTTATGAAGAATATGAATCTGTTCTGAAATTCAATTAACATGATTTGAAAAGGTGCTGCATGTGAATGTAAATGGCATTTGACAAACACTGATCAGCTTCTAGGGTAAATCACATTTGCAGAAAACAAAATCAAATATCAAAGATTGTACAAAAACAAAGTGGTACATGGGCATGTAAGAAATGAGTATGCTTATAAATTAATTTAGAAGCCTCAAGCAAAAGGGGCTGAAATCTTAGAAATAAATATCAGAAAAATGATTGGTTGGCATTCTACCAACTATAACTGTCATAGTGTTGAAACTACAGCACATTTTTTTCTGGTTTTGCTCTTCAGTAAAACATTTAGTTCCACATTTCAAATGCACTACAATTTAGGGTGTACAGAAGGTTCATAAAACACAGCTTGAACTAAATTATGTATACAATACAAAATCCAAAGAAAATTTAAGTTAATATTAAACCAAGTCAGAGTAATGAAAAAAAACATTATCATGTACAACTTGACCAGATTTAAGCAGTTTGAAATAAGAAGAAACAGTAGTCAGTAGTCATTTATTTATTGTTCAAAAAGATTCTACATACATGTATATTCTAAACAATAAAATCTATCTTGATTGTAAATATGCTTCAAAATGAGACGAGAGATAGAAGATAGAAGATTTATGAAAGCTTCAAAAACATAAATAATACCATTCATGTTGTAGGTTTTCAGTGTGTACTGAAGAAACCAAAATGGTAACCTTAATTTTACATTGTTAATTTACCAGTAGAGTATTAAATATTTATGGCTCTGTCCAAATATTCAATTTTTTAGGAAGCTCTGTGATAAATGGAGGCAAAATCTTACAGTTAAAAGGTCTTGCTTATGAAGACATGGCAGGTACTTACAAGTGTATTGTCACAGGTATTGGTGGACAGAGCAGTGGAGCTGGTACTCTGCATGTCTATTGTAAGTATTAAACTGAAAACTTTTCTACGAAGATTGAGTTCATTGGATTCAAGTGCGCATGCTCAAGCAGCATAATAAAAACAAAGCACAGACTGGTTCATGTACTGTCTTTTCAAAAAATGGTCTGGTAACCTTGATTTCTTTACAGCTAGTACTCACAGTTGTCCTTGGATTCAAAGCCAGTTAGGTCGAAGGTCAAGATTTGAACCTGAGGTCTGCTAGATCAAGGTCTGGTGTGTTAACCAGTTAATGAAAGATAGGTTTGACAATTTTATTTCACATGTTAGTACATATTATACAATGGTTAGCTTGTAAAGAGGCTTTTAAAATGGACATAAAGGAAATTTTAAAACACTATACTTAAAATATCGTACACAGTATCACAGAACAATGTATCACCTCTGACAAGCTTTATATAACATACAATTGCGTATTCGACTTCACTGATAGAGGTCATATATACCCACATGGGTCAGTTACCATAATGGTCAAGGTTAGTTAGAGGTCATGTGTTAGTTAGGGTTAGTTGTGCTTAATGTATCAGCTGGTAGGGGAAAACCAGGGTCAGCCTGGGCCGCCTAAGGTCTCATTCCTATGTAACCTACGTCTATCCTATAAGGGAGACCTCCCCAAGAGTGAGACTAATGCCTGGGGGTCCCAGTTACTAGGGTCAAATGGTCCTTGTAATAATAAATCAAGGTCGAAACGAAAGATCTCTGTACAACTGCAGTCTGGGTCAAATTGACTTTCCAGCTAATGAGAAATGTTAGCCAGCTCAAAAAGCAGAGGAGTAGTCAAGTTCAATAGGGGGGAGCCAGGGTCAGCCTGGACCGCCTAGTCTCTAGCCAAGATAACCCACATCAATCCGAGGAGACCTCCCTGAAGGCGAGACAAACCTTCAGGGGTCAAGGTTATCTTACAGCAAATATGTGCCAGTTCGAACCTTGTAACAAGGAGAACATCGAAACGAAAGGTCTCTGATACTACTATATCCTAAGGCAAGCCAGTAGAAGAGACTGAGCTACTGGAATAGGAGATAGAGGAAGTAGTCATGTCAGATAGGGGGTCACCAGGGTCAGCCTGGGCCGCCTGTTACTAGTGTGGGGAGGGTGGGAGGCAAAAATATTTCATGTTGCTACTTTGAATCCTGAATTCAAAATGGTCCTTCCCTCTTTCCATGAAATCAGTGAGGCGTCAATCATATTTGATTGGCCCAGAATCAATCAACAGGAAAATTTTCCTGACAACGAGGAACAGTGTGCCTAGAAATTTAAGGTAGGTACAACTGCCTCAGGAGGCCCCTAAAGTGGCCATGCTAAGAACAGTTGTCCTTGGATTCAAAGCCAGTTAGGTCGAAGGTCAAGATTTGAACCCGAGGTCTGCTAGATCAAGGTCCGGTGTGTTAACCAGTTAATGAAAGATAGGTTTGACAATTTTATTTCACATGTTAGTACATATTATACAATGGTTAGCTTGTAAAGAGGCTTTTAAAATGGACATAAAGGAAATTTTAAAACACCAAGCCAGCTACAGAAGTGTGGGTATGATGGAGGAGAAAGTAGTGGGAATGATAGAAGGGGCTTGAGAGGCGTTTTGCAGATAGGTCCACAAAGCCGAACTTCGCCATAAGCCATGGGACATGATGTTTTGCAATGGGACACTGTGGTCGTAGGCTAAGGTGGCACCCGACCTCCGGAATGTGTGGAAGCCATGGCCCACATGATTAATGTTCCTGTTTGTGAGGATTGTTCTCAAGGCCTGTCTGACTTGGGTATCAATGATTTGGTGGAATGGAGGAGTATTGGCAGCAAATAGTGGGGCGGTGGGTGGGAGTTTCCTGGTTAACATGAGAGCTTTGAAAGCTTTAACAGGACATAGGTATAAATTGTCAATTTCTGGGAGTTGGACCACATGGTGAGCTTTGTTATCTTGAAGGGTTTTGGTCCATTTGATCACCAGGTGGGCCCCTGGAGGACCAAAAATGAGATCCTGCCGGAGAAAGTGTCTGTTGGGGTCAAATTGAGACCTACTGTGAGGGGCTATATTGGACATACGCAGAAATGCATAAAAAGCTGATAGGAAAATGGCTCTGAATAGGGGTGGATCATGGAGTTGGTCACATGATACTGAAATGGCATACAAAGTTTTGACATCAAAGATGCCCCTGGGGGTGGGTTGGAACCTGGAGTTGATGGAAATGCTTCTAATATATCTAGTCACTGAGGGGTAAAAAATGTCTTGGTGATCCAGCTGATAAAATTTCGCCATGGTAGTAATGGAGGAGAGATAATTTTTAATGACCTTGGGTGAGATGTGATTCTGGTACAGGTACTCTAAGAAAGCAAGGATGTTGGAAAGGGTAAAAGTAATGGGTAAATTTGTGAAGTATAAGAAGGATAGAAAAGTTCTAAGATGAGTCTTGTGAGCTGTAGATGTGGATGGTCTATATGCTTGATCAATTCTACTCCAAGCTGTGGTCAGCAGAGGGGAAGTGACGTCACTGGCACCTGCAATTAAATATTCATATCTATATTAAAAAATGATAATGGTATGTTATCCCAGATATAATTGGTGTGGAGGTGTTGGAGTAGCTTGCTATTCACCGGATCTGGAGAATATAGCCTGGATAACAAATCTGCAATAATGTTATGTTTACCTGGGATATGGTTGATATCTAGTTTGATGTCCCATGTGGCTGAAAGGAACCATATGTTCCTGACACATGCTGCAAGAAATCTGTCTCGGGTCTTGCTGGTACCCACCACCTGAACCACGGCCATATTATCACAATATATTCTGACATATGAATGTGCCTAAAATTTTGCCCACAACCTAAGAGCAATGACAATGTTGAACATTTCCAGTTGTACAATGCCTAGTTTGAAGCCAGGGACGCTCAGGGCAGGGGTAGCATATACTCTATTGCTCCAGGTACCCCCCAATCCTGTAAGTGATGCATCCAAGTGAAGGCTGTCGAAGTGGGGTATTGAGACTTTCCTAAGGTATGTGACACCATTGAAGGTAGGCAGAAAAGATATAAACCATTGGATGTCCTTATGAAAGCCTGAATCCAAGTGTATCTTCTTGGACTGAGAGTTCTGCCTAAAAAGGTCCAGGATTCTATTAATGAATGTCCTAGCTGGGAGGACACATTTGTGGATATATAGGAGCTTGCCCAGGAGGGATTGCATAGCTTTCCTGCTGAGGGTGGACTTCTTACTGGTATGAATGCATTCCAAGTAGATTTGGCTAAGCTTGTCCCTATCAATGCTCAGGGTGTTGGCTGCTATATCAATGTGAATTCCCAGGCATGTAAGGGCCCTGGTAGGGGGGGTTCTTTTATCTGAATTCATGGGGAGGCCCAGTTCGGTTAACAGAGCTGAAAGGTCAAGAAAAGCTGCTTCTGTGGCTTCCTTAGAGCCAATTAGGATGTAATCATCAATGTAGGAACACATGTGGTGATTTTTGGTTTTCATGATGTAGGTGACGGCGTCGGATGTCATTTGAAATGCTGAGGACCCATGGACCCAGCCGAACGTGACCCCTTTATCAATAAAGTATTTCCCTTGCCAATAAATGCCAAATTTCAAAGCGTCGACTGGGTCAACCCTCAGATTCCTAAAGGCTCTGGCTACGTCAATTTTACTGAGATACACGTCACCTGGGGTCTCCAAGATTTTTGCAACAATATCATCCACTGAGGGGAATCTTAAAATTAATTCGAGACCGTCAAACCGAGATTTATTGACCTTATCATTAAGGGAATTGCCATAAGGGTATGATAGGTTAAGAATAACCCTAAGTTTATTGCCATCCTTGGGTCTAGTGAGTAGGGGGGAACAATGGAAATGAGGAGATATGACTTGGTCCACTGGGCCAATCATGGCCCCATGAGCTATTTCCTTGTCTAGGTATTGCTGTACTGCCAAGGGGAACTGAAGAGCTGAGAAGTGGTTGGTTACAGCAGTATTATTTAAAGCATCAGGATCCTCAATGGATAAGGGGAACCCAAACTTGAGGTATTGGAGTACAATACGATGAGGGTAGTGTTGGGGGTAGTTATCCCAGGCCTGGAGATTCAAACCCGAGTTTAAGGGGAACCTAGCCTGCTGGTAGTTGGGCTTATTGGTTTTTCTGACTATGTCAGCTATATTGATGCATTGGTTAACCGTTTCAATGTCTATGGCCTCCCTGTCTGGGCCTATGAATTGAAAGTCGCCTGACTCTTGGAATAAAAAAAACCCTGGTCTTATTGGGTATGGAATAATCAGAACTATAGGAATTTCCCCTGTCATCATCTATGGCTAGGGCAAAATTACCTTGGATTTTCAAAGGCAAACTGTTAGCCCCACCAATGTGAACTGTATCAGTTCGGTCCTGAGAGTTAGTAGTAATAACACCTGATATATCAGAGTCAACACTTTCAAGTACATTAGCTTCAGCACAATCTAACTGATCAATCATTTCATCAATTAATGACACTATGTACTGTTCATATGTAACACCGTGAAGCTTAAAGTAATGACAATCTTGTTTAAAATTCTGATACACAGTATTCAGGTCAGTGTGACCACCTGCATAAGGTACATTACTACCATGACAATCTACAAACATAAACCTCGAATTAATAATCTGAATGGGGCCTGCTGGCACGCTTGTGCACGTATGTATTTTAAAATTTTGTGTGTTATTTACCTGTTCCAAGAGAGCCCAATGGTGGTTTCCCTGTCTTTGGTGGTAAATAAACACCAGGTACAAATAATTAATACCGGAATAGCACTGGTATTGGGTAAAATCCACTCTACAGAGAGAAGTATCAGCCCCATCCGTGTAAGAATTACATTGGTGTGAAACAGTATTGCCCTCATCATTCTTAAACCCAGGTCGCACTGATCCGACACAGTTACTGTCATATTTCATGTGTAAGTTAGTATCAATGTTAGTATTTTTTAACCCACCACCATGGTTAGATGACATCAGGTGGGCGTGTAGTAATGTGCCCTTCAGCCAGCCCCTCCATTGTGTGGCACTGGACAGCTTGCTGCAACATAACAGAAACATCATTTGCATCTGGATACACAGCAATATCAAAATTATCATACATTACAGCATCAATGTATGCGTTAAAATTAGATACAGTATTACTCTTGTGAGGTAAGTTACATGCATTTACATCAACTTCACTTTTAGACTCAAAAGAGTTGAAACTGTTATTACTCTGATTATTCAACATATCTGAACCTAATACAGAGTGAAAATTATTGTCAACCGACTTAGTATTTGTATGATCAAATTCATGACCTGGGATAGTTCTAACATCAGACATACTGTTCAGATGGTATAACCCCCCCATGGAATTACAACGTTCTTTAATATGACTTAGTTCTGGTTCAGGTGGAGGACCTGACCCCTATTTACTGTTAGCTTTGTCTTGTCCTTTCTGTTTAAATAGGCACTTAATTTCTGGGTGAGTGTTATTGCGTCCCTGTTTTGCACAAAAAGCACAGTTATGCCTAAACTGTCCATGATTTCCTTCATGAGAACAGTTCCCTTCGTTATAATAACGACAAACCTTCTTCTGACCTTGTTATTGATCTTGGCTTGTAATCTGACTATTAGCCATTGCGATTTGCGATGCACTCAGTCTGTTTATAGCCCATTGGGTGCTATCAGCCCATGTGAGACGGCCCTCTTCTATGTCATGCATTGAATGACTCCATGCGTCGCGTACTGCCTGCCAGGGTAGGGAAGTCGCATCCCTGAGGGCCAGAATGACCTGGAGTAACGCCCGCCTAAGTAAGGTTGGATCCTGAATCTGGTGTACATTGGTAAGCTGGCCTACCGCCCATTGGGGCAAGGAAAGGTCATCATATAAAACTCGCTTCTTGCCTTTGGAACCATGGTAGCCCTCATTGGGCCAGCGATACTCAGGCAATGCAGTGGTTGTGTCGGTGGTATTGTATCGCCCTGAGCGTTTTGACGCCTGCTTACCTTGCAATACTTGGTTCTGTATCTGTGCATCATATGAAGCCAACATGCTCGATACCGCCTGAGATACTGTAGGATTCCGTCTGAGAACGTCGACCCCAGGTATAATGGAGTCCCTGTCTGGGTCCCTTGATGATTGGGGGATGTCTGCACTCGCTTGTGAGGTTAGTGGCTGGGACATGGTATCTTGAACGTGGAATTGACAGTTCGTATTCGAGGAATGTAAAACTTCAGGAGCAGGGTCCCTAAATCTGAGGGAATGACGGTTCTGACGCCCTGTTGTGGCTGCTGGCAGCACAAATATGTTTGATGGGTCACCATCGTGGGAGTGCAACCGTTGCCTAACTGGTGTGACCTCAATTGAATGATTCCTTTCTATGGCTTGTACCCATTCACCTAATGCTTTGGTTGGATCATCAATTCTTTTCAAATATGCCAATATAGCGTCACTTTTTTCCTGGCTTTAGCTGCTGGTGTTTTCTTTGTGCTTGGCATGTCCAACGTTATGTATGAATAAAATAACTAAAATTAACTAAAGATATAAATTTCAGAACAAAAATATTTCATGTTGCTACTTTGATCCTGAATTCAAAATGGCCCTTCCCTCTTTCCATGAAATCAGTGAGGCGTCAATCATATTTGATTGGCCCAGAATCAATCAACAGGAAAATTTTCCTGACAACGAGGAACAGTGTGCCTAGAAATTTAAGGTAGGTACAACTGCCTCAGGAGGCCCCTAAAGTGGCCATGCCAAGAAAAGAGTTAAAATGTTTTTGTATTTTTCTTTTATTATTCCAGTTTATAATGCAAATATATGTGTGTTGCTTTGTGCAAATATGTGTACATACATTTAGGCTATGGTCAATAGACAAAAAACCCCTAAAGTATGGTTATCATACCACATTTCCCTATTGGATATGGAGATTGGTAGCCTGATTAAGTTGTAATCTTTATCAAGAAATAAATATTCTGTATATTGTCCATGAAAGACTGTAGCTAGTATCTATGCAACAAATCACTTTATGATAAAAGAAAAAAAACACAGGCTTTTTTGAATATATGCAAAAGTTTTTACTCTGTAGCTCAATTATCCATATGATAAAGAGGTGATTCAAAATTCAACCAGGAAATGCATGAAATGGCAAAAAAAACTTAATGGCAAGATATATACTAAAACTTTTTTTACTGTCTAATAAAAACAAACCTTTGGTTAAAAGTTAGGTGATGTGTAACATGGAGGGTTAAAAGTAAACCTTACTCCTTGCCCTCAGTTTGTGGTGGAGGTAAAAGTTATTTACTGATCTTAATTGTGGTCTGTTTGGTAATGGTCCCCTGCTTGTATGATGATAAACCCATTGTAACAAAATGCAAGAACCATCCTTTATTTTAGGCACACAGGCAAATACCACATCATCTTGGGGACACACTTTTATTCAAATCTTCACATTGGTACTGTAAACTATAAGAAATATAATACCTTTATTTCAGACATATTTACAAAACCAGTAGTAACCAATCTTAAGTTTCAAATTAAAGTCCTTTTTCTGCAAATCCAGATGGCTGAGTGACATATAACATCACGGGAACCAAGTGACAGATGTTCACCCCCTTATCCCATCACAATTACATTGCAATCAAAATCCTCAGTTGAAAAAAATGTATGACCAGCATGATCCACACAATTACTCCAACTCACATTTTCATCCGTTCAAATGTCATGATCAAGGTTTTATATGAAAGCTCCCTGTAATGGCATGAGACAAGTGTGAGCTAGTAAACACCTTCAATACATTTCTTTCAAGAAAAAGAGAGCCTGACGTATTACATGGGAATCATTTCTGATAATTTTCTGTCAAAATGGCTTTGAATGGGTGACAATTTCTCTCTGTGTGTATACACTTTCGGCTTACAATTGTGAGTCAATAGGAATACTTATGTTTAACAAACAGTAAATTAATTTGTAATTACTAGGAATATACATGCATGCACCTTTCCTGTTGCTCTAGCTTCATTGTATACTTGCCCATTTTTCATGTCAAAAGATCTAACACAAGCCTTTCAAAAGTTCAGTTAGAAAAATAGACATATTTTCGTTTTAGATATGTTTATTTATTATATGTATATTTAGATATACTTCTCATATTAGCATATGATGTTCAACATCAGTGAGTCAGTTGTAATTAATGTGTTTCACAGTGATTATAAGCCGTTGTATTTAATAGATTTACAGACGACTGGTGTGAAGGCACTGACAATCTAAGATTGTGCTTATAAAGAATCACAAATTTGTCCAAAACCAACTTACTTTACTAAGTCCGCATACTCTTAAACCATACTTTTGGTTCAGCAGCTGGAAAACAAAGCATGTAAAAGTACTATGAACACAAACCAAAATACATGTTGCTTTCATTGCCTCAGGTCACAGTTCAAAATAAGGAGCAGGAGTGGGGAAAAATAATGTTTATTTACATTTACACCACTAATTCTTTATATAATTGTTTATGCTGCACTAAGGCCACCTTAGCTAGAGCAAACATCAAATTTGAACGTTACAAAAGTGGGTGAACATAAGATCACCCTGAAGATTAGGTAAGCTAACCAAAAAGTTAAGGTTGTCTTAGATAAAATCATGAAAGAATTTTTTTTGAGTTTAAGATTTATACGTAATATAAGGATATATTTACACTAAGTGATTTTGTAATTTAGTACCAGAGAACTAAAATTATGAATGCAACCTGTAAATGAAAAAGAGTGCCCAAAGGCAGGAGGTATGTGTAGACTTTTTTGGAAATTAATGACAACTTGATTTGAAGCATTATGATCAAGTGTAATTTATATCCAAATGCATTCTGACGTTCAGGTGCCAAGGTCTCTAGTCTTACCAGAGTTGAGGACTTGGACCACAGCTAAGTTGCCATTTGTTATAGCTAATTTTCTATTACACCAGGATTTTTTCCCATACGCTGGGAACAGCCAAAATATTAGGCATCTCTAAATGCACTATCTGTAGATCCAAATAACCTAGAGGGGTTACTAGCTCCTAAGCCTTGGAGACTAGCATCTAACTCAATAGATAAATTTATAGGTTGTGACCCCATTATACATGGAAAGAAACTTAAGAAACCAATTGATGTCTCTTTAGGCTTCCTTAGTAACCGGGACCTGGCATTTATTCTCCATAGAGCTCAACGTCTAGTTAAAAAAGAATCTTTTTTTTACGCTTTTTGACGCCATTAAAGGCAGGTTTTCCGGATTTCTTGCAATTTAACAGGAGGTATTGACATTGTAAAGTATTCTGTGTTTATTAGAATACTCAAACAATTAAAACAAGCTGTGGGCGTTCTATTTTCCTCGGAAATTTGGGAACTAAGTACATCTAATAGTTGATGCAATTCATCGCATGAGGCGTCGATTTTGCTGGGAATGTCAATTCAAAGTATCTGATCTATATCATTTATGACATGACTCTGACGTTGATGCATAATATGATGCGCTGCATCACTTAATCATTGGAACAAAGCACTGTCATTATGATACCCAAACAGCAGACGTGTTTACGTAATAACACTCGTGACGTAATCCCAAAAGATCATATTCTTTAGGATCCAACTTGACGTGCCTAATTGCACCACTAATATTGATCTTATAAAGCTTGCAACCCCTACTTAAGACCTTAATTTGATCATTAATATTTGTCAACTGAAGGTAGCTTCAACATGAAGTGGGTGCCAATGTAATGATCCTTAGTTACACCAGCATTAACTGAGTGACCTCGAGGAAAACTGATATCTATTATCACCCTACAGTGGGGGGCGTTGGACTTTCCCTGGTCATCATGAGTGATATATGAAGATATTTTATGGGGACATCCTTAAAAGCTCCCAAAATCACCCAATGATGCTCTTCTTCATGGAGATAAGCCTGTATATCATTTGGAAATTCTAGATCAGAGGAAGAGGGGCCTGATTACTTTCTTGACTTTGGAGAGTACCCTGTTATTTATTTATTACATCATACACATAGTATACAAACATAGGAGGTGGAAAATAAACATTACAAGATATACACTGATAATATTTATTATGGTCTAGGGGCAATCTGAAACTTATAAGTAAAGGTAACTGTTCCATCAATACTGAAGATAATGATCCCACATATCTGGATTAAGCTGTGATCTCAGATTTATTTGCCTCTGTAGGAAAATATACTGGTCAGAGACAGTAACAATTTTATGCAAGGTTATGGGGTCAGTATTTAGATCCACTGGGCTAATCTGTTTCCGTAACAACTGTTCTCTAAGAGGAATAAAACCAAATTTGTATTTATTTTGAACCACCCATAGTTGGAGGGTTGGATATGAGGGCAAAATTTGCTTGTAACTGATTGATTTAATTTTTATTCTTAGTGGCAAAATTTTGAGCAAATGTTTTCATTTTCATCTTTCAACTTGATGGCTTGCAACCATTAATATGACTGGCGTTTGAGATACTACTTTGGTGAAGGACTTGGGTCTGATTTTCAATTACCACTAATGAATCATCTCCATTGACGCTGAGAGTATGAGAAACGACGCCGTCGACTTGCAATTTGTTCTCACATTTTATGCGATCAGAGTAAGTATCATGTAGACTTAGTCTGAGACCTAATCGGTTGTGTTTTAGGTTGTTGGTTGTGTGTGGTACTCTTATGTTGGGTCTATGTTGAGGAGAGGCAGTACTACCAACTTTTTTGGTGGAGTGACTAATAGCCTGTTTTGCTGGTTTCTTACCTTAATTTTTGTCTGACGTATTATTAGCTATGGCTAACTTGAGGACTTGAGCAAAAAAGCTCTTTTGAATCTGTAAGCATCTAGCCTCTAGTCTGTACTCTCAGTTATACCCACATTTGAATTATAAATGGTTCTGGACTTGAACCTGGGGCTTGTACCTTAAGATTTAGTGCTAGGGCTTTTGTTGTCAACTTACATATTTTTCTTTGGCACTGCATTACTGCAGTGCCCTACTCCTTTTTTGTGTCCTGTTCACACTTATTTCTACAGTCTTTGAGAGGTTGAGGGAACTTCTTACCTGAGCTTTAGCAATGTGAACAGATATGCTTGTATAACTGGCCACTGGTGGTGTGGTCGCATCTATGAAAGTACTTACCTCATTGAAAGTACTTACATGGTACTCCCTGAGAATCAGCTTTTTTCAAGAATGTTGAGCTTTTCCTGAATTAGTAGTTACTATTTTCTGAGCATGTACTGTTGTTCTAAGGACATGAGCCAATCCAGCTTACTTTACTCCATTCTACAAAGGATAAGAGCAGGGTCTGCCTTGGCAGCAGCCAGTCTTGGCCATCTTCCATGATGTCAGTCAAGTACTCAAGCACTGCAGTTTTTACTTTTGTAATTTTCGCTTCTCTAATAATTGAACAAAAGCCTTCCACCCATTGAAATGCAGAGAGACTGTCATAAGTGACTCTCGCTTTGGATGTTCGCTTTGGATGTAACTCTTCTTTGGAACTTGATGTTCCACACCCCCTATATCAGCTTGAAAACAGAAGTTCTACATGGTGTAGGTATTCATACATGATGTGATATACAGACTTTAAAACGAATGTACAACATTCTGGTTATAAATGCTCATGCATCAGTAGTATCTTCACTGCTATCCTCCAAGGTTTGTTCGTCTTCCTCTTTGACACGTGACAATTGGGCCTCTGGGATCGCCTCTGTCCCTTGGACCTCTCTGGCACTGGTGTCTATCCAAATATTTTCCTCTTAACACCCAAACCCTTCTGCAAGCCATGATTTTCAAAAATTTAATGTCTTCAAATAAAATGAGTTTTTATAAAGTGCCATTACTTGTCGTTTTGTGGTTGCAGCCTCACAAATGACTGCTGCATAATCTCATAGTCTCCACACATATTCTTTTTATTACAGTAAACAGTCAGTGGAATCTAACCCATAGCCCACTCTCTTGTCGTAAGAAGCTGCAGGTAAGTCTTCATGAGGCAGCATGCAAAGGAATGATGAGTAGTTGTACAGTTGACAAAAACTAGGGACATTATCGCTACAAGCATGTCATCGGCTGAGTACGGAGGACTGAGATCATAGTGGGAATAGTGAAGACATCCTAAAAATTAAGGCTGTGGTCGGTTACCTAAAACAGTTCAAATTCCTTAAGAAGCCGAGTACAAGCTGGCGAAGCTGGTAACCAAAAATTATTAAATATAGCGTAAATCAATGAAATACATAATTTTACATAATTTTCCTTATACAGATATTTAACATTATTTTTGTAGGGTTTTGTTTACATCATCCACCATGTTTGCTTCTCTGATACTTCCACTGGGTGACAACTAAAAACACGGTTACCCGAATTCAGATCGGATCATTTTACGCAAATACCGGTGTCATTTTTCTAACCAAGTCACGACCTTACTAAAGATAACAAAAAAATTACAAATATTTTAAAGAATGTACTGCACGAGGACAACAGAGAATGGACAATGGAGACGAAACTAGGACTTATGAAGACTTTAACGGATAATAGTATGTGTGATGAAGGTGTCAGTAGTCATAATTGGGCATTAATGAATCTGATATGCGAGTTGTATCTACTGGCTATCTGGTGGTTATTTTACATATTAAGGCTTTTCAAATTCTTTAAAAAATGAACAATATCTGAGAAAGAACTAAAACATATTCAATATTCTTTTCGTAATGACAGGGGTAACTGATATTTTTGGCAATACTGTAATGTCAGAATATTTTGCAAACACAAAGATACCTTAACATAAAAAATGGCTCGATGGCTACACAAGACTACAAAGCCACTTGAACTCCTCCAGTTTCCAGAACCTGATGAATGTTCTAGGCCGATTTCTCCAAATGGGGACTTTTAATTGTGTGTGATAAATTATTGAGGTATTGGACAGACATTATATAATTTTGGATAATGACAGACTGACCTCTACTTCATGATACCTTTGCTGAAGCATCATTGCCTCTCTTGGACAAGGCTCTATATCTACAAAGGATAGATATTTATAATGAGAATACTAATACTTTTTAGTTTAGTCAACAAATTCTGGCTCAAGTCTGCTCAAATGGCTTCTTTGGGTTGAATGTTAATCCAATCATTCACTCACATGACATTACGAGTCAACCATATTTCCTGTTGCAAGGGTTCAAAAGGTAACTTCGTTGGAAATATGGAAAGCATCCAGAATTTCTAAATAGTTCATTATGCATGTCATCAGTCTCCAGTGGCAGAGTCTGGCAATCAAATAAGTAGACCAGAATGTCAGTCTTCCCTGAAATGGCTGATTCCATACTGAATAGAAAAACCCCTGGACCATATCTAGGTTGTGTGGTGAGATGATAGTACCTACTACGTACTAGATTTTTTTGTTTTCAATGACACGAGGCAACAACTCACTCATCTATTTACATCAAAACTACTTCCCAAGGTTTTTGACAACGTTTGTCTCCACATCAAGACATTCCCTTCAAAATGCACAGGAACATGGAGGCATTCCACAGGCTCCTGAGCTGTTTTTGTGGCTTGTCTACATCCATAAAAAATACACAACTTCCTTGATGTCTTATTTTGTTTCCACTGTCAACAATTCCTGGTTCTGGCCTCTTTAAGTGAGTTTTATGTTTTTGCACAAAATCCAAACTTAAAATATATGGAATTACTCACAGAACAGTCTCTTCTACTGGAGGCCGTGTCTCCCTCCCAATGCTTGTCTCTAATGTAGGATACATTTTGACCTGAGCTTATGTTTCTCTCAGATAAGGAACTTGTTATATACCAGATCTCTTCATCTGACTGAAACTGTTGTTTTTATCTGTGACACTGCAACACTTTCTGCTCATCTTGCACAAGAACTCTAGCCTCCTCAATTTAATACAGTTACTTATACTCTTGACTTACTTGAAATGTCTGGTCAATTTCTTACAATTACATTCATTTACATCTAGTATGCTATGAGTAATGGACAAGATACGTTTCCATAGCAATCACGTTTATGTGTATACTAGTTGTACAAATAATACATTGGGTGTATAATAATACCAAAAAGAAACATGTCTATTGTTTATACGAGACAAAACATAATAAAGTAATTTAGATATATAGAGCAACCCATACGATTCTGAAGAGAAGAACCACATTTAACCCAAGAAATATGTAACACCATTAAGCTTATATATCGGGCCAACTTATTATAATTGTGTATTTATACTCGCAATATCTCCATATACTACAGGACTCAAAGCGCTATTTAACCAATCCAACTGTACAGGTACAGCCCCAACTGACAAGTAACTGACAATCCCTAACTGGAAGATAGAGGCTCAAGGATGACCATTTATCAACGTCGTTGAGGTTCTTTAACCTGCCACTGGGGATAGGACCCAATGACAGAGGACCGCCATTTTGAGTGGTCATCCGAGCCACTATGTATCTGCCTGTACCAGAGATTGAACCCACGTCCTCTGAGTTACTAGACAAGTGTGTTACCGCTAGGCCACACTGGCCAACAACCTCTTGAGGTAGCATAAGACATGTTCTTTTGTATTGTTTTACACTGGCACTACCATGTCTATGAATGCTGGTCAAGATACACTGATAACTGCCAAATTTTAGATATATGGTCTAATTCCATATTACACCACTTTGGAACATCAATTCTATAGCTCCAAGCAAGTCTTAATGTCTTTGAACTTGGAAAGCCACTTTAACAAACACATAAAATATTAATTAATGCAATGATTAGAAATCAAATATCATCCAAAATATTTAATACATCTAAAATGTTTTCTACGTACATGAAACCCAAATAATGGAAGATTACATAGTTGACCATAATGTACTAATATAATGTCAAGAAGTCTGCTGGGAACCACAGGATGCCTGAAACACACAACCTATGAAGCAGAAAGGGAACAATTTTAATATGTAGAAGGGGTCAAAGACTCGGAAGCCGAAGGTTAAATTAAAGATCAAAATACAGCCCATGGGTATAATAGTGTAAGAATGTACATAAGAAGTACATAGCTTCACTTTAAAATAATTTACAATGAAGGTTTGAAGCACAACAGGCAAGTGTTCACCACATGACGTCTGGAATAAGCTGTGAGAAAAACAATGTGGAATTTTGGTAAAGAAAGAAGCCCAATCCATAAAGGACAAATCTAGAAATTTAGAAAATTTAGAAAGTTAAATGTCAAATTGGAGGTGACAGTACACCCGTAGTTGATTAATGTAGGAATATATTTGTCCCCAAAATACATAACTAGAATTAGAATGAAATTTTAAAAGCCAACAGGCAAATGTTCGGCACATGGACCTGGGGCCAAATAAATGACAGAAAAGATAGTGAACCCAAAGTTTGAGTTAACAAGACCACATAATAAGTTTCACAAAAAAGGAAATGTAAAGAAATAGCAAAATGGTGCCGAGGTCATAAAAGGCAGTTGACATTGAAAAATGTACACGTTAAGATAATAGGTAAAAATAAGATTCAAGGTCAGCAAACCAAGCTAGGACAGGAATAAATAGTTTAGAGATTAAGCTGAGACACAATATTAAGCCAGGGTCATAATGAGACAGGTCCTCAGCATTATCACTTGTGGGAGTTGAATCAACACAGAGATGACAGCTTGTGATTAAATGCTAGACTTGCTAATCACTAGACCACTGGCGACCTAATTTATATTGGAAAAATACATTTATGACTTGAACTTGTGTCAATGCATAAGTTTATCAAAAGAAATCTATGTTACCACACTTAAAACAAATCGTAGTAAGTTACGGAACAGAAGCAGTGAACCATCAAATATACAATTATATATATAGAATGTATATAATAAAATGGCAATAAAAAAGCACTTAAATATCCCCATAATCAGTCAATGGTATCAGTGGTAAAACAATATGTTTGGATAAGTATAGTCTATAATATGTTTGTTGGTTTTTTTATTCTATCTGGGCTTTCCTGCAGGAAGGCCATTTGTATAAATATCATTGAGGTACTCAAGCAGCATGTGCTTCTAAAGTACTAAATCAAGGAGCACAAATTTATATTCTACAAAAGTAATGGATTCAAACTGCTCTGTGGAAATGTCAGCTGAAAAAGGTGAGAATTGTTCTTGTTATTTGTATGTTGATATTTTATTGTTGTTTTATTGCAGATAATGGAAGACTGTATGAAATTATCATCACTGTCATGGGTATAGCTTTGGTCTCACTGACCATCATCATCGTTGTTATAGGATCTGTATTGTACAAGACAAAAAAGTCTTTGGAAGGTACAATATAAATTTGAATTCAATCATTTCTGTTTTTCCAATGTAATAATGGACAGCTTACTTGTAAAACAAATATATTTAGTTCCATTGCAAAATACAATATGGAGTGCACAGATCTTTTGCAAATGTAATGAATAACAACAAAATACAAATCTCTTGAAAAGGTACTTTTACAGTGTTTCTGCTTGTTCTTACTTGTACCATCCCATCAGAAAGAATAGCACCCCTCAGGTTCGTGTTATACAATTTCATGTTATAGAGAGCATTATTGTTCCTAACAATTTTTATATAAGTCAACCATCATTTTTGATTACTGTTTTCTTTAATTATGAATGGGCAGAAATGAGATGCCATAATGTATATTTGGATTTCTATTTTTAATGCTCAAATATATTGTATGTTATTAAAAGTGCTTCACTATTCCATATTTCACTAGAGGCTTCATATTTGTGTCGACAATAAGGGAGTGAGTATATATTTGTATGCTTTTTTGAAACAAGTTCAAATAAAGAGTTTAAGTTCAAGTCTCTGATAAAACATAATCACTTAGTTGAAAAATATACACACAAAATTTGAATACCTGAGGCATTAGTTTGAAACCATTTAAGTTAATATAAAAATTAAAGGTACATCCAAGCATTAGAAAGTTGTAACACAGTAGGTGCTTCTACCAGCACTGCTACCTTTGTATTCGTCAACTCAGTTCAGATAGAGTTGGAAAGTTTTTAAGCTCAGGCTTTAGCAAGGCTCATGCTTCTAGAGATCACTTTTTTGGTTTCCGGGCTTCATGAATTGTGGTGTAGTGTTATGAGAGTGTGCCTTCTACACAAGTTAAGCAGCAATGGGCTACATAAGTACTGAGATGGGTGGTTCAGTGCACTACTTATTTCTCTGACAGTTTTGCAGCTATCACTAGTAAACCGAAACCCCCTCCAGCCTTGTTGGATATGGGAAAAGAAAACTATTAAAAATTTGGAATAAACCAAATGCTGTGATTTATCCCCTCTGTGGTGTTTGGAGGAACTCACTTATTTTTTCTTCATAAAGTTTTAAAGCCATTGCAAATCCATACGAAACTTCACTCAATTTGTTTCACTGTAAAGACTAAGTCTTCATACAAGGTCAATTTCAGAGTTTACATAAAATTCTATGTGTGAATTTAAATGTTCTATACTAAATGTTCTATACTCTATGCACTTGCTAGTCAACCTTAAGAACTTTGGAGTTAACTTATTTTCTCTGGTTTTCAGCACACAAAATGAATACATTAGTTTATTTATGCCGTTATTATTCCGGCACAAAGTGTTAGGAAGCTGGGAGTGGTGTTCCACTCCAATTTTTCATTCTCAGACCATGTGTCACAGGTCATAAAGTCCACCAGAGTTCATACGAGAGACCTCTATAGAATTCGGCCCCTTCTAGACCTTAATCCATCAGTTGTTCTTGCATATGCTTTGGTGAGCAACAGATTGTACTACTGCAATTCTCTATTCTTATCACTTACAGATTTTGAGTTAAGAATGTTGCAGTTAGTCCAAACTCACTATGTAGGGTTGTCACCCGTCCCTCTAAATACTCTCACATTACTCCTAAACTGAAAAAACTCCACTGGCTCCTTGTCAAATATAGGATACAATTCAAAATAGGTCTCATTACATACAAAATTCTCAACTAGGGTGAACCAGTTTACCCAAGAGATTTAATTCATCCCTGCACCTCTTCCAGGAATACAAGGTGAAGTACCCCTAAACTCAAGTTCTTGCACACCCCCACTTTCGATGGTAAGGTTCATAAATCACTCAAACATTTTTCCAATTCTTTCAGTTACTATGCCCTGGTTCTTTGGAACTCTTTCCCCTTCCAAATAAGAAATAGCCCCTCTGTCGCATCTTTCAGGAAACACCTCAAAACCCACCTCTTTAATTCCAGTTTCCCAACTTAGTTTCCTTCCCTCTTGGTCACAACCATAACTCTGGATTACTGACCTTGAATGCCCCTTGACTTTCCTCATGATAATGATTTTGTTAAGTCAGCGCACTGAGTTCACCTTTGTGCGGAAGATATTGCCCCTGCAAAGCAGTAGATTAGATCAGTAGATTAGATTAGTTCAGTATCAAACCCTTGAACCCAAGGAAAGAACAATGTTCTAATGCCAGAAAACTGTGTGAAGTAATGATTCTAATTTTAATGGAAATTAATTTTATATTCTTGCTGTTAATAAATTAGATAATATTTCAGAAAATATAATAAACATGTCTGAGGACATAAGTTCAAACAATTTGAATTTCCCCAAAAAATCTGAAATATTTGCATAGTGAAGAACATTTGCAGTTAGAGCAATGTTGAATAGACTGGCCCATTCTTCAATATCTATATCGATATACATAAATTGATCACCTTATTAAAAAGTGCCAAGAAGCTGAACCAAATGCTCTTTTAAAGTAAAGAAGCATCAAAATCCATCACATTTATAACTGACATTCAAGCATAATGTCTTATGTTAGACTTATTTTTACCGTCTTCAGTGATTTTTTAAAATGCATTAATGACAACAATTCACTAAAACGTAACATTACAAGCATAAATCCAAATGGCAGTATGTACTAATTTGTTGATGATATAATCAGATCAGTTAAATGCAATTCCTTCTTTCAATAGAAAACTGTTGTCATCTTCCATGTGTTGTATTTGACCTAAATACCATGACGTGCCTGCATAAACCCCTGATTCTACTCCCTTCAGTTTATACTCAGGTAATTTCTTCAGGACCCGAAATTTCCCCAGGGTAGATTCTGTAAGTGTACCATGAGGTAGATTTAAGGCCGTCCGAACAAGTAGTATCCCTTCCCAGAACCTACCCTGTGTGATTAGCCCATACTGATATTACATATAAATATCTGATGAAACAGATGATGTGTTTATTATTTTTACTTATAAATATAGTAACACTTTTAGTATGTACAGGATTCCCTTACTTGTCTGATTTTTATATTCAGTTGTCAACTTCAGTTTTAAGACAAATTCATAAGTGTCACATCACTTGTGTCATATTCTTACCACCATTCATCATATATTGCAACTGTTTATATTTATATACAATGTTTTCAGGAAGTTTTCATGACATAGTCTATCTCATAGAAAGTACAACAAACAAACTTCAGGTAGAGAAAGAAAGTCCACAAGAACATGAAGGGCTTCAAATGGAGGATAGGGTGGACACTACAATTGTTCCTGATATTCGAAGTAACTTAAATGATAATGCAGGTAGACATCTTGCTAATATTACTGATTTACCTCTGAGGTGATGCAGGGTGTGGTACCTCAGAGGAGGATGTAGATATTGATTTCTAAAGTTTCTTCATTCAGTTCAATAAGAAACCAAAATGTTCAATATCTATCCATGTGTACAAAAAGATGAATATCAACAGTATAATAAATGCTATACACTGTTGTGTAATATTGTTGTCTGCACTTGTCATGTATTTTTGTATTTGTTATTAGTGAAGTTTTTTTGTAGAGTTTCTCACACTCAACAGATATTTCATCATTTTTAGGTACATATGACATAAGTAATGACAGTACACAGGAATATGAGGGGCTTAATATGAATGACAGAATGAATGCTACAAGTGCTGGAAGTGTGTACACTACTATTGCAAGAAATTCAAGCACAAAATCAGGTAGACATGTCGTTGATAGTATTGTTTAGTGCCTGAGGGCTATATGGTGTAGTTCTTTAGAGAAAAAAAAAACATTTTATTCATTTATTTCAATAACAATAATGTCCTTGCATCTACCCCCAGTTACCAGTAGAACTCAGTATTTTAACGTCTCGGTTAATTTTGTGATGAACATAAATTAAGTCAGGCAATGTGCTCAGGTTTATAGCTCTGAGCGTCAGTGCAACACCTTGGCTATTAGGATCATTTAATGGTTAAACATATTTAGTTTAATATGTCTTTCCCTCTAAAAAGGCTAACAGGAAGAGAAAGATCGATCATATAATGGGTTTAGAGCATTCTTACTTTCTTTGCAGAATATCATGAGAAAATAAGGGCGATGTAACATAGTCACATTCCTATAAGCAGGGTTTGATGTGTAGAATTAGATATTCAATGAAAAATACATGTAGTGATGGCCGACAAAGTTAAACTGTTGAAATATCCATAAGTGACACCATATATATTACAAAATCTTTATTGCGTTCCTCTTTGATATGAATTTATTTTGCATACTATGCATACAAAATGGGAGATAATAAAAGTAAAACAACACTTATTAGATGTATACAGAAGAAAGATGAATCATATACACCTTTATAACATTGCTATCTACATACATGACATAATTTTCTATGTGTTACTTGGAAAGTTTCTTGGATGTTTATAAAACATTATTTTCAAATTTTTCCGATTCTAGGCTGTTTTAAAAAATAAGAATTTGACATTTTAACATTACTTTTATTAGTTTCAGCACTGGATACTCTAAGGATGGGACTATCAATTTACAATTTGAGGCCAACACAAGCCATATTACAATTCTGACTAATCAGTGAATCCATCTAATTTGAAACCCTTGTCCAATAGTTAATACTTTGAATAGCTATGTATGTTCAGAAGAAACAGCTATGGGTCAGTTAGAAAATAGTTTTATTACAGTTTTTTAAATTTTCTTGTTTGTGATATGCCAAATAAAAAGATAGGAGGAACAGCCTAGACACTGACGAATTATAGACATGATATATACAGTTGCCTGTTTCAATTCAAACCTGTATTGGTTGGTATGAGTAGAGAGTATTGCTGAAGGCAATAAAAATGTTCATCATTCCAGTGAATTTGACCTTATAGGTCGTAAGTTCAAAGTAGAGGTGAAGATACAAGAAGTAATATATTGGACATGTTTTTATTTACATGTTAGTAAAGTTGGATAAAGAAGGCCTAAAATATTACTTGGTGAGGTTATAAAAGCCCCAAGCCAAACTAAAAGGGGGGGGGGATGATGCGAGAAAAGGTGGAATGTATAATGGATGGAGCCTGAGATGCATGAGATGCATTTTTAAGATAGGTCCAGACAGAGGAACTTCTCCAAAGTCCATGTGTCATGATATCTTGGACTTGCACATTATTGTCAAAGCTAATGTACAGAGTGTCATTGTCCCAGGATTTTATACTTATTAATGACAAGCATTTCAAGTATTTATTTTAAATCAGTGTGGAATATAAATGAAAAACAACAATTCCTCTGTATCATATGCTGCACATTAAACTGAGAATCTCAAAGCAAAATCAGATAAGCAGTCCAGAAGAAAGTTATTATTTTTGTTAATATTTTGTATTATCTAGGTCATTATAAATATCATTAAAACTAAAGATCAAGCTGATATCAAGGTTTAATCTATTCAAGGAAGGTGTTATTTTCAGTGAATTGTCACCAAAACTTTCCATTTGGCTGGTATCCAATTTGAAACTTTTAGTGTTGTATCAAACTACATATTCTCAAGATATTACCAACTTGGTAAAGTTTTACACATACTCTGCAATACTTTTAGATCATAAACTGTAGGTTACATATTATTTCCAAAGTTAGTTATCTTTGGAGTATTCTTTTGGAACTAGTTTTCATTTCTGTTTAATGTGATGTGTAAACATCTGGTACAGGATATCTAAGCTTATGAACTTAGCATGTATCAGAAATTAAGTAATACACGGATGTTAATTTACGAATATTAAGGAACATAAAGAAAACATTGGTAATGTTGAATAAGATAAAATAGTGTTCAACACTGAAAGCAGAAGATAAGGATCTACTTGTGCATAATTGTTAGAATATGATGGTCTATTTACAGGTGCAGTAGAATATGAGAACCTTCCTGCTGCATTAAAAAAGTGTTGATACAGGTTAGTCTCTTTAATATACTTAGTATACTTCTATTACTAGAAAACTGACCATCTGTTCTGTTCATTTATATGTATTCTTTGAGTTATTTCCATTGTATAATTGCTTTGTCATCTCTGTGTACTTAAAAGAAACAGGATTGTAAGAATATTTATTAAAGTTCTCATACATCCCATGTATACACGTGTATACACATATAAGTGTGCTGTAAATATTGTTGCAAAACTTGAAGGTAGCCTGGTAGTGGGGTAGTAGATATTTGCATGTGCAAGCAAGGTTCATTCTGTCAACAAACAACAGCGTCTCAACTTGAAGATCAAAGAAAAGACTGCTACTAGCTACAGGTTGTAAAGTGGGTTTATATGCATGCAAGGTACATGTGAGTGTATTTTACAGCACATGCAAACAACGTAAGTAAATGGGGAGAACCTACAATACTAGAAAGGAGAATGCATGTGCCTAAGTCTCGCTTAAGTTACCCTTGAGATATGGATGCATTTCCGGCCATGCTGTTACTAGGCAGAAAATAATTTGCATGTCAATTTTCATTGAGAGGAGTCGGCAAGTATAGCTTAAGTGTCCCTTGCTAATCAGCCAGTTTTACATGGGATGTAAGAGAGGCTATAAATTAAATAAATATCAGGATTTCAATGCTGGTGGAACATCCTGCAATGTTATTAATGCAATTGGCATTGTTTAGCCTGCTTAAAAGTACAATTTTCACTTTGTTGAAGCAGCAATAGATCTAAAGCATTTTTATGAACTGTTTTATGCAGCAACAGAAGCCTGACAGAAAGCTAACATCTGGTAAATTGAGAAGGCAAACATGTAGGGAGGATTCATGTAACCTTGGTTTTCGAAAAATGCAGGAACTGGCACCATTCTATGAAAAAAAGATTAATGGAAACCTACAAGTGTATATGCAATAAAGTTCGGGATTGTTTTCTGTAATAAAAATGAAATTATCTGTACCTAATGATATCAAATTGAATATATACGTGCATTTTTGAATATATGTATTTCCAATTTTTTTTTGTTTCTTTTCTGTTATGATACATTTTTATAGTTTGTTTAGCAATAATTGCATATTTTATGACTGAGAATGCTCATTATTTTTCATCTGTTCAGTAAAACCTGTACCTATACCATAAGGCCAGTGTATGGTGAATGCAATCAGTACTAGCCACAGTATTGGGGAAAGCTTTCAATAATCTATCCTAATGATATTTCTTAAGTCTATTTAATTTAAAGTACATGTAATTGCTGAGTGGTTTATAAATGCAGGCTATTGGTATTCATGTAAAGTGACAGTCTGATGCCACCCAGACTGTATGGATTATTATTTAAACAGTCAAAATAGCTGAATTGAAATCCTGCCATTTAGGTCATGAATGCAAGATCAGGTAGATTAAAACACTAGCTGAGAATTGATACACATTTACTGATTTGGATTGAATCTTGACACTACTTGTTAGATGGTTGTTTGCCAATGACCAATTGTCTAAAATAACTGAATCTTATGCACTGCAGTTCCTTGGCCACTCAATTATCTGAGATATTACACAAATAATGAGCAACCTCTATACATCCGGTGAAATGTGTCTTAAAATGTAAATATACAAGCCTATTGTTCTTATTCCTGTTCAATATGGTTACCAGTTTATTGTTACCAAGCATTCCTTTTGACCACCACTAAACAAGTCTATTGCTTGTTTCAATATTTATAATTGTATTAACATTCAACAAGTGTATGATTGATATAATTTGCTTTTGGAGCATTTACTAATTTTGTGAAAACCACGTTAACCTTTTCATAATAATACAGTAACCTACAGCATTCATTGATATCATCTGGGGTGTTGTTGAAGTTTGATATCGTTGTTCAACGTTCCCAATTCTTCTGAAGAGACACAGTGGCCCATCTGTTGACACATTTATTACCTGATAATTTAGAGCAGAAGTCAGGAAACTGATCAGTCCAGCTCACACTATCATGTGGGGGACAATTAAGGTCACTTATGCTGGACATTTCGTTTGGAGAGAAACATTGTTGAAAACCTCCCAAATTTTTTTGAGGAGTAATATTAAATCTTTAAACAAAATAAATCTAGATATATTTTCAGGGATTAGTAACAAAAAGTATTCCAGTAACAATGAGCCCTTATTTGCTCATAATAATTGTACAGTACCAAAATATTTCAAACTTTTGAGGTTATGAAATAATAATATTTATATCTAGTGATATGTCTGTTGACAGAATTGATCAATTACTCTCTGTCAGATACTTTACATTCTTCTTTCTTATCGTGGTTATATATCGCTTCTGTATATTTTTAATATGGAGAATTTTGTATTACTCTGAAATAAAATATTATTATTATTAATAATCACCCTCTTAATGGTTTGCTACAAAATGGGGCATCTGTTTTTGCATTACACTTTCCTCTGACTATTTTTACGACCTCTGATTTCTGGCATTATGTGTCTTACAGTCAGTCAATAGATAGCCATTAAGTGCTATAGAAGCACTATTAGAATTAGAGTTTTGTCTGAAACTTTATAAGAATGGGCTTCAAAATTTACGATATAATATATTCATCATTAATGTGTTTCATTATCTGTTCATTCTCAAACTATTGGGTAATAGGAAATGAGGCTTTTTCAAAAAACAAAATTGTTCTAGCTGTAATAGATCTCCTCTAAAATAAAGAGCATGAAAATTGTAAGGTACACAAAAATGTTTTTAGGATATTCTTCCCATTGATTTGTTTAGATCATACAACCATACAATCATACTCCCTCAATATGATTGAACTTCTAATTTCACCAGACAGTCTTTAAGACAAAAATACATAATTCAATATGTATATGAACCAAATTAATAGATATCATTATTTTTGTCGCTTAACATTTTGCAAGCAGAATCTAATTAATTAATCCAAATGTTGTTCAATTTTGAGTTCATCATATCTACACAATTGTTCTGAGAATTTATTCTACAGAAAATTAGATGATACATTTTTTTTCTTGGGGAAAAGATATCACAGTGTGAAATTAATGTTGATATTGTATATTATCATTTAAAAAATTAGAAATGTTAAGCATGTGAGTCATCAATATAGAATTGTTAAAATTGAATCCCGGGTTAGTAATTTTTTGTGACCTAAAATATATTATTTTTTTTTCTTTTTCCATTATAATTTTAGTGTGCCACTTTGTTTTCTTGTTAAACATTATTTATTATATATTTCTGTCTACATACTATTATAACACCAACAGTTGTTTTATAATTGATTTAGCTACTTCATGTACAGTTGATCATAAACGATATTCCATACTTCTCTGTTTGTGTTTTAATTTATTCTGATGACCCAGGTTTTTGGTATCACTTTAAGACAAAAATACGTATGTAGTAATCCAACATTGCAGGATTACAAATGTATTTATCTTCAGTTATTTTGTGTTCTTTTTACACTTAATGTAAAATATACAGTTAAATATTGCTATATAGTTTAAAATGTAACTAATCTTACATTCCAGTAATTTCAGCCCTATTATTAATATTAAATCTTGTGTAATCGTGTTAAAAAGTGCAAAGCAAATTATTCTTATTTGGTGTATTGAGTATTTACATTTCACAAGAATGGAATGCTATATTTGAACTATTTAATCTATGACAGCTGATGCTAACTCTAAATAAAAATTGCTGATATTTCAAAATGCAGTCATTTTTTGTCATCATGTTTATTTTTCTTTATTTTTTTATTTATTTATATTTTGCAATTTACTGCTTCAATGACTTCAAGTTGTAACGAATGGTTTAGTCGTTATAGATAACTACTGGAAGTATCAGTGGATACAATGCCTAATTTGAGCTCTTGTGACAATTATTGTGATATTGATCAATTATTGTTATTATAACTTGTGTTGATCTGTTTTGACACAACAGTGATGCTAACCGTAGCAGTATTGGAAACCTATTTTGTGTACTTTGTTGGTATATTTTTGCTTGTTCACTCTTTTAATGTTTCTAAATTTGTTGTCAGTGAGAATCTGGAAAGATTAAGTCAGTTTTTTATTTATTTTAAAATCATATATTAATTAGCCTTAAAGCAGTAAGAACTAGCAGTTGGTCCAGTAGGTGAAGTGAGTTCAAAGGTCAAGTGAAGATCAAGGCGAATGAATATGCAGATTAAAAATTTTTAAAACCCCCCTTCTTGGGTAAGTATATCACAGATGATAAGTTATATAACATGTATACTTCCATGACATCATATAAGTTGGAATTGAGTTGATTCCTCCGCCGGAATTATAGTGCTACCTAGCACAGAGCCTTGTGACATGAGTAT
Organism: Sabellastarte sp. h YS-2021; assembly: GCA_964017235.1. NCBI lineage: Eukaryota > Metazoa > Annelida > Polychaeta > Sabellida > Sabellidae > Sabellastarte > Sabellastarte sp. h YS-2021. The sequence continues at coordinate 149,296,413 of OZ024931.1, forward strand.
GATGTTGTCTCAAGGTCAAAGTTGTTATTCTGTAGTAAGCAAGGAGAATTGAATATCAATCCCGGCAAGTGCTGTAAGTTTGAGAGGGGGAACCAGGGTCAGCCTGGCCCAACCTATCCCTAATACTTCCAAGCCTATATCAATCCATAGAGAACTGGGACAGGTGCTGGGGGTCAGGGCCAAGAAGAGTTATTGGATACTGGATCATATTCCAAACCTTAAGGTACCAACTTAAGGGGGGCACCAGGATACCCAGGATCCAAACAAACACTGCTATGGTGAGGATCAGGAACCAGAACTGCCGAAATGAAAAGAAGTATAGCCGAGAGGGGGAGCCAGGGTCGGCCTGGTCCAACCTATCCCTAAGACTGAAGAGCCCACATCAATCCAAATGGAGACCTCCCTTGGTCTGGGACAGGCCCAAGGGGTCAAGGCTCAATAGGGTGACTGGGCACTGGATTACATACTAGAAGACCTGGGGGTACCAATCCCAGGGGACATCAGAGCTCCAGAATCCTAAACTCCAGTTCTAACTCGGATTAAAGCTAGAGAGTGTCAAGTTCAAGAAGTCACTTCCAGAGGGGGAACCAGGGTCAGCCTGGCCCTACCTAATATCAGTACATCCAGGATCCGCGTCAATCCGGTTGGGGGATTTTCCACAAGACTAATAGAACTACTGGGTGCTCAAATAACAATCTTGGTGTACCAGGGAAGTGGTGGAGGGTAAATCAGTGTTATTCCTTCAAGAATTTGTATCAGAATGAAGCCCCACTAGTTCAAATGTGGTCAGTGGTGTGTAACCCTTGATATGATTGACTAGGAGTTAGTGACCAGTGGTTACCATAATAAAAAGAGGAATAGGTCAAAGGCTAGTTTAAAGTACTGTCCAACGGAAAGAGCAGGCCCCTCACAGGCCGTGCTTCTCATTGTCAAACAAGTATTCCACCACAAACAATTCAAATACTTTACTTCAAAACTACCCATTCTTGCATTGGTTGACTCCAGGGCGTCCACAACCCCTCTATCTCTTTGTTTAAAAACTTATTTCATTTTTTTTCAAATTTATTATGAATATATGTAGAGTAAACGAACCAACATTATTTTAATACTATACCATTAACATTTTATTTACATTTATTGGGTTTTGACGTCACTTTCAACAATGTGCAAGTGATATCATGATGCCTAGTTGCCCGCAGAGGAAACCAGTACATACAGTTGACCAAGGTTCTACAATAAAAATTGCCGACCATCGAAAAGAAACTACCAGGTGTCTGGGGTTGAACTGTATGTGTGAATTCTGAGAATCAGTTTTTGTTGAAATGAAAACCCCTCTTATATATTGTTTATTAGTACTTGTACATATTTGAACAAGTGTCAAAACTAGGCATTTATATCCCATTTAACATCCGGGGTCATTTTAGGACAGGTGCTTAGCACTTGTGGGATTAGGACCCACACAGAGATGAGAGTCTATGATTAAATGACAAATTTGCTAACCCACTTGGCCAGCAATGATATTGTCGATGTTTGGAAATCAATACTGTTTATGTGAAATCATAAACTGCAATTACTTATATTTGGCTCTCCTTTGATGTCACACAGTGTTGTAAAAGTACAAGAACAATGCAAAGGCCTTACTTTTAAGGTACATATTTTTTCTTAAACAATCTTTTTCAAATTTAATGATGATTTTCAAATTTTACATCAAAGATCTGTCATTTTGATGTAATTATAAATCACCAACAATAGAGTAATGTTAGGTACACTTGAATTACAACAATGGAGTAATGTTAGTCACACTTGAATTACCAATGGAAGTGTAGTTGGTATACTTATAACTTGGGTTTCTAAGCAAAATCATGTAACAAGTGCATTCAGACAGGAAAACCGAAAATACATCATACAAAATCATTGACATAGGATTTTTTTTCAAATATTCTAACACCTCTTCAGATTTATTCAAATTTTAATCTGTTACAGGCTGGCAGGACTACTTTTGATATCAAGAAACATTTCTGTCAAGGAGACATCATCTATGAGAAGAATTTCACAAGTGTCCTGGTAAAATGGTCAGAAACTTTGAACATAGCCAGATAGGGCATATTTGGTTAGTTCAGCTCTGTGCCTTGTAAATGCTCTGAAATCAATGTATCAAGCTTTACCTTCATCCATGGCTCCGTTTTCTTCTCCCATCATTACACAGTCTGAAGTTTCAAGTCATCTGATGTAAATTTTAACTTTTTAAATGAAGAAAATCGAATGATAGATGTTTCAACACACATCTTTCATACATTTACTCTCTCAAAAGCCACCTTAGTGTTTGACCGTAATGAGGACATATACTTATTAAAGGACAGGGTACTTGGGTCAGTGGTACTGTTAAACATTTGTGTATTATCTTTGATTTTTAACAATACATCAGTGGTAGACCCTACCTTTCTATATGAATCATCCTAGCATTGTATAGTTAGGTGTTTGCTCACTTTCTTCATTGTACATATTACTTTAGTTTATGGCTTTGTGTTTTCAATGTTGTTGTCTTAAATATGTATCTATATCCACAAATGATGACAGCTTTGACTTTACAAGGTGTTAGTCTGATAGGAGTACTCGTCAAGAGTAACTATTTGGTTTACAATGTTCTCATGTATAATACATAGTGGGTCACGACTTTGCTAGATTTTTATAAGTGCTCTATTATGTTAGAATATACAACAATTACCTGTGTATGTATTATTCATCTATCAGTCAATATGATACAATATTGCTTTACATCAATGGCATCTACAGCATAGCTGATATATAGTGATATATCAATGGATTTAAATGGTATGGGGTAGTCTAGTCTTGATGTAGTGGATGTAAGTAATACACTAATGAACAATCCATTCAAATCTAAATCACCAACACATTCATAAGAATTTGTTTATGCTAAATTTGTGAATACAGAAATTTTAATTACAGATGTCTCACGGAAGTTCAGATATTGTAATATTTTGCTACTCCTTACAAAATTGACATTTTTAGTTGTAATATTTTAGAGAGGTTATCGATGTCTGAAAAAAATCATGATAAAATTGCCAATATGTTGATTAATATCTCAACAATTTACTTATTATCTAAATATGTTGATTTAGTATCTTAACATGGTGACATATAATATCTTAGCACGTTCAGTTGTTATCCCAACATGTTGTCTTATTACCTCAACATGCCAAATTATTCTCAACATACGGGCATATTATCATGGCATGTTGAATCTGTAGTCATCATATTGAGTTTTTTCATCTTAACATATCAACTTAGTATCTCAACATGCCACTTATTATCTCACCATTTGTGTTTGCACTAAAATTGATGATGAAAAACTAAACTTAAAATTCCAAATTAACTGATACAGAACAGAAGGAACATTACATTACACAAACAACAATTATTTTAAAGTGAGATATCAAGAAAAAAGCAAGCCAATGATTATAAAATATTTTTTTTGCTATTAATCTATTTAAAAAACAATTAGTCCACTCTTTAACCCTACTTACATCTCAGGAGGTTTTAGAGCCACTACATACTGTTCGCATATTAGTTTTATCAAATAATCAAATGTAAAATAATATGCCCTTTTTAACATCTAACTCGCTCATTAATCCTACGTCCATCTCATAAGGTTGTCCGCATAATATTTGTCAAGATGAAATAATATTACCTATAAATTTCTAAAATATCAACCTGATAAGACACATAACCACTATGCTGCAACTATAAAACTATAATAAACAACATTGCTAGATCTTTTAAATGTATTTATGACTTGTATATCACAACCATTATAGTGTTGACAACAGGTTAGCTACACAAACTTTGACGTAGTTAAACATGAGTGCTTATTAGAGTTTTACATTGTAACCATTCCTACCTAGGGTAGTACACCCCAGTAAGCATTACAAACATTTATAAACTTTTATAAACCTAATTATCAACGGTTTAGATTAGGTTTAAAATGATGGGTCCCTAAACGTTCACCTATAAACATTTATAAACGTTTGTACATAAACATTTATAAGCGTTCAAGTAATTAGCATGATTCATGGGAGAATTTAAACAAACTTCATTTTATGAAAAATTTCCCTATTTACATTAGTTTATCCTTGTACAGTGTATTCTATTATATAATATGCTTTTATATCTCCACTTATAATGATGGCTTCAAACAACAGTGAAAAAGCAAGATATAGTAACAGAAATATTTCTCTTATATTGGCTGTACTGATGTCATCATCCCAAATGAAAGTGAGATTAAGATATTTTTAACTCTTAGTAAATGTTTAAAAACTTTTATAAACAATTATAAACCAAACCAATGTTGCTGAAATGTTTATAAACCCATAATATTGAATAATTGTCAATATTTAGGTTTATATTTGGTTTAAAAACATTTACAGGTTTACTAAACGTTTATAAACGTTTGCTATGTTTATTGGGGCTGACCTATTAATGAATTACCAATGAAATCATTTAACAGGCATGTGGGTGGAGCTTGAAGTAGCCTCCAAGTGTAGTATGGGTGGTCAGTGGTTTAAAAGGGGTATTTAAGGTCATTAGCTAACCCAGTTGGTAGTATGAAGGATTTAGTACACCTTTCCCAAATAATGCGGTCAACAATGATGGTTCTTCACTGGGCAAATCATTAACTCAAATGATCATGTATGCATAGTACTGTAAACCTTTTGGATTTGGGTAGTCTTGTTCTAGGCCCTGAAATATTTTCCCATCAAAGTCAAAGTTGGTGTTATATGTCCCTTTCAACTGCCACAGTCATATTGTAGGAGTCTAACACACACAGAGGTCAAAACTTGCTGCACACTAGGCCGCCGAGGACCTCTATTTTCCCCAACAGAAAAAATCTATGATATGCATATAGCCAATTGAAGGCTAAAGCTAAGTATGACAGAATGAAACATGTGATGAGACTTTTTGAAACTTTTTGATAAGCTTAATTATAAATGGGATCATCACTCCAGTGCTTAACAGGCACTAGACCACCATTTGATTGCAAAAGAAGAAAAGTTTAACTATAGTTACATTTTACTTAATTCTAACTTAACCTTATGAGCTAAGGCTCAAGGTCAAAGACCTACTTTTCGTACTTCAGTCAAATCCCAAGATTATATTTGTACAGACTTACGGTCTTTTATGCAATGAGCTAGGGGTTCCTCTTCAGCCTATGGGCAAGGCCAAATGTATTGATACATCAAATTTATAATTTAATAAACCAGTTATGCCCTTGTTCCACCAAAGGATTAAGCCCCGACCCTGTCGGCGACCCTTAATCGTGGACAGTCGGTGAAAAAAAAACAAAAATGGGCGGGAATACTGGGTCGGTTTCAAAGTCTGGGATTAAGTACAGATCGTCCTCAGGAAGCCTCAGGACGCCTCAGGCGGCCCCAGACAGTCCCTAACTGGTCTGGGACTAAGAACCGACTAAGCGATATTTCTGGTCGGTTTGAACTACGATCCTGTCCTAGACAAACCGACTGGGTCCCAGGACACCTCAGGCCTCCTGGGACTAAGCCCCGACTAACCCAGGATTAAGTACCGACCCCACAAGGTGTTCTGAGGCGTCCCCAGGCGTCCCCAGACCAGGATCGCCGATTTTTGTTTGGCAATGGGACTAAGGGTCGCAGGAAGCCTGGGACTAAGTGATAGAGGTCTGGGACTAAGGGTCGGGGACTAAGGGTTGCAGGCGGCCTGGGACAACATAGGACTGTGTAAATTTGATCTGAGGAGGCCTGAGGACGCCTGGGACTGGACATTTTGTTTATGGCGGGAAAAAATAATCGGTTGGGGTCGGGAGAAATATCAAACATGTTTGATTTTTCACACGGCCTCAACCGACCACAACCGCCCCTTACAGGACGCCTGGGACTAAGCATATTTTTCAAACCGACCCCAAAAATCCCATAATCGGGAGCCTTAGTCGTGTGGTGGAACACCCACATTAATAAACCCACAGGTCAGTGTTTTAAAATATCACTTATGCCATTTAAAAGTTTTGAAAAACATCAGAATTCCTTTCACAAAGCCTAAATAAATGACCCCTGAAGTTCAAAGATAATTCAAATTTAACTGGTGTAGAAAATTACAGAAATAACAATTACTCAGTATTTCCTTTTCAAAATATCTTGAGCCAGTTTTTCATCAATTAAAATATACACCATTGATGGCTTTCAATATCAGTCCAAATATGCTTCTCACTATTAACTGGTTCATTCCATACAACGGAGAAAAGCCCTGTGCAGAAAATCCATACAGTGAAACAACTTTTTGACATATGTGGAGAAAAACGCAACACAAATTTTGAGACAAATTTTTGAGAAATAAAAGCCCTTTTCAGGTGGTACAAAGTTCAAACATGTACTGTTTCAAAGTGATGCATCTTTTTGATATTTCAAATTTATTATTATTTTAGTATTCACTATGTGGCCTGTACATCATTGTGCTATGAAAATAAATATCAAAATGAATAAATGTTAATGTTCACATTGTAAATAACACATTGTAGAACACATTCATTGTATCGCAAATGATAAGAAAGTAAACAAATCCCAATCGGCAGAAACAAAGTTGAATTGCTTGTGAAATTTCTAAAAGACAATGTTTGGTGACACCTTTCTTTCCAGTTAGACCCTGGGTAGCCATATTCTGTTTGACCAGTTATCAAAAGGTTGAGTAATTGCAACCCAGAGTAGGTTTTACCTTTTTATCAAAAATCTATTTTACTGTTCCTGAGGAAAAATGGAGGTTTTGGGATTGAAAGTAAAAGCATAGGGTAGTTTGAAGAGCAACTGTAATACAGCCCTTTAAGAAATGATCAACCCATTCATAAGCAAATTACACGTTATATAAATAGAGCTTTCTCTGCAATCTTGAAAAATAGTGTATGGCTTTTCCATGTTTCCATGTTTTCCATCAAATAGTGCAGGGTTTTCTCCTCTAGGACCTTTCTTTGTGAGGATTTCCCCCCAGATTCGAAAAGTAACTAAGGAACTGGCACATTACTAATCAAATGTGATTGCTTCACTTTTAAACTTCAATAGTTGATTTACGCAACTGTGACAATCAGATTGCTAACTCTGAAAAGACGTAAAAGCATCAACAAGATAATTATTATTTCATTAGCTCACAAATATGATCACAGTTTAGCAAGATCACACACACTAGCTTGTAAAATAATCAATAGAAACCGGCAAACCTTTGACATGCCATAACCCTGGCCAGCTATAAAAAGGTTCCAACAGACAATGCAACATATTGTCAAGTTTTGCATGAGTACACAAATATTGATTTTACATATATATAAAGTTGCCATCCTCAACTTTTATGTAAATCTGGCACTACCATATTAAAAGGGTATCTACCCAGCTTACGTCCCACTGTTGTACAATGCAAAACTCTATTAAGTTATCTATGAACCAGTTTGACCCCTAACATATTAGACTGGTTCACTCAATAGTAATATGTTAAGCTTTTACACCAAAATATTAACAACGTTCTCAAATAGATAGCATGACTTTGTTAGGTGAAATCTGCAAAGCCTGAATCTGACTTAAACATTATGAAATATTTTATTCATGAAGTTTGTGATAAAAGTTATTAGAATATAAATCCCCAATATTAATGTTAAACTTATAAATTTGCAAGGAGATGAAGGGTAATTTTCATGTGCACTCATTGGCATGAACGTCACATTGGCTTGATACAGTATTAAACCTGACCTGCTTTCGGTGAGAGTTTCATATAATTTAGAGACATGACTGAGTCAATGTTGAGTTCACCTTAATGCCTTTGTTAAGGTCATGTATATTCAAACACAGAGTGCAAGAGAAAATAGTGTAAGAAAATTTAATCAGAAAGCATTGACAATGTATGGTTAAAATCTTTCAATTCCCTTCTCACTAAATCGGTGGTCATTTGAAATTTTCAAGCTATAAAATTACACTGTACTTCATACAGTAAGTACTTACTTGCTAGAACATTCTATTTCTTCCTTGAAACTATAACATGCAGGAGGGAGGCCAAAGAAAAGGACAAAGGCCAGAAAAGTCTTTCTGTGAGTCTTATCAGAAATCCTGGTGAGGGTCTGATGGCTGTTCTAAACCTCCATGTAGCTGATAATAGGTGGTGAGACAGGACAGGGCAGGAGTGAGATTAGTTTGTAATATCTAGGTTAAAAAGCTAGTCAAGCCCTGTCAGATTTAAAAGGGAAAATCCAGACCTTTCCCTTTTAGACCTTAAATTTCGCAATATGCAGGGTTTTGGTGCAAATATGGAAATTTCTTTCATGAAATATGGCAGTTTCATTCAAAACTTTGCACCATTTGAGACATTTGTCAAAATCACGTAAGTGAAAAAACTCAAAAAGCCATCAGAAAAACAGCAAATATCCACCTGGAAAAAGGGTGCACCCTAATCAAGAAAATGGCAAATTTCATCTATTTGTAAATAGGGTGTGCCCTATTCATGAAAACTGCAATTTTCATCTTTTTGTAAATAGGGTGCACCCTAAACACGGAAACTGGAAATTTCATCTTTTTTTAAATAGGGTGTGCCCTAAACACAAAAACAGCAAATTCAATCTTTTTGTAAATAGGGTGCACCCTAAACACGGAAACTGCAAATTTCATCTTTTTGTAAATAGGGTGTGCCCTAAACACGGAAACTGCAAATTCAATCTTTTTGTAAATAGGGTGTGCCCTAAACACGGAAACTGCAAATTTCATCTTTTTGTAAATAGGGTGTGCCCTAAACACAGAAACTGCAAAATCAATCTTTTTGTAAATAGGGTGTGCCCTAAACACAGAAACTGCAAATTTCCTCATTTTGTAAATAGGGTGTGCCCTAAACTCGGAAACTGCAAATTTCCTCATTTTGTAAATAGGGTGCACCCTAAACACAAAAACAGCCAATTTCATCTTTTTGTAAATAGGGTGTGCCCTAAACACGGAAACTGCAAATTCAATCTTTTTGTAAATAGGGTGTGCCCTAAACACGGAAACTGCAAATTTCATCTTTTTGTAAATAGGGTGTGCCCTAAACACGGAAACTGCAAATTCAATCTTTTTGTAAATAGGGTGTGCCCTAAACACAGAAACTGCAAATTTCCTCATTTTGTAAATAGGGTGTGCCCTAAACTCGGAAACTGCAAATTTCCTCATTTTGTAAATAGGGTGCACCCTAAACACAAAAACAGCCAATTTCATCTTTTTGTAAATAGGGTGTACCCTAAACACGGAAACTGCAAATTCAATCTTTTTGTAAATAGGGTGTGCCCTAAACACGGAAACTGCAAATTTCATCTTTTTGTAAATAGGGTGTGCCCTAAACACGGAAACTGCAAATTCAATCTTTTGTAAATAGGGTGTGCCCTAAACACAGAAACTGCAAATTTCCTCATTTTGTAAATAGGGTGTGCCCTAAACTCGGAAACTGCAAATTTCCTCATTTTGTAAATAGGGTGCACCCTAAACACAAAAACAGCCAATTTCATATTTTTGTAAATAGGGTGTGCCCTAAACACAAAAATGGCAAATTTAATCTTTTTGTAAATAGGGTGTGCCCTAAACACAAAAACAGCAAATTTCATCCTTTTTATAAATAGGGTGCACCCTAAACACGGAAACTGGAAATTTCATCTTTTTGTAAACAGGGTGTGCCCTAGAGACAGAAACTGCAAATTTCCACTTTTTGTAAATAGGGTGTGCCCTAAACACAAAAACTGCAAATTTACTCTTTTTGTAAATAGAGTGTGCCCTAAACATGAAAACTGCAAATTTCCTCTTTTTGTGTATAGGGTGCACCCTAAACACGGAAGCTGCAAATTTCATCTTTTTGTAAATAGGGTGCACCCTAAACACGGAAACTGTGAATTTCCTGTTTTTGTAAATAGGGTGTGCCCTAAACGCAGAAACTGTAAATTTCCTGTTTTCAGGCAGGTTGCATGTAACCAACCCGCCTATTTGACGGATGTGTCCGACGTCCGTCTGTCCGTCCACATTTTTTGTTTCGGGACTCTAGCTCGAAAATGCTTTGTCCAATCGTATTCAAACTTAACAGGGACATAGATCACCATCATAGCTATGTTCCTTTCGAAATTGGTATGATTCTGTCTGTTCGTTTGTCTGTTTTTTGTCAATTTATCTGTTCGTCAACATTTCTATTTCCGGACTATAAATCAAAAACACTGTGTCCAGTCAAATTCAAACTTGACAGGAGATAGATCACCATCATAGCTAGGTTCCTTTCTGAAATTGGTGTAATTTTGTCTGTCCGTTCGTTTGTCTGTTTTTTGTCCATTTATCTGTTCGTCAACATTTCTGTTTCCGGACTCTAACTCGAAAACACTGCGTCCAATCAAATTCAAACTTGACAGGGAGATAGATCACCATCATAGCTAGGTTCCTTTCGAAATTGGTGTAATTTTGTCCGTTCGTTTGTTCATCAACATTTCCGTTTCCGGACTCTAACTCGAAAACGGTTTGTCTTTACAGACATTTTCTTTCTCTTAGATGTTGTTTTCTCTACTTAAACATTATTTGGAGGTTTATGTAACTGACATTGCTGTGAAAGTATCCAGATCTTTGCACTGTTTTATTACTCCTGTATCTCATGGTGTTGAAAACTATTTCCCCAGGCTATGGGGTATGGGCATCTCTGATACTATTTTTTTATTTACAAAGAAAAGGCTTTAAATAATTAAGCGTCCCTGAAAGGGCGCTTATTTGTTTTCGCCTCAGTTTCCTCACCGCCACCGCCGCATTATGGTCTCCCTTGAATATCTCCCTTATTATTAGAAGGTTTCAAACCATATTTGGCACTTATATACCTTAGGCGTGGGAAAATTTTTCTGCATGCTTAAATTTGACCTTTGACCTTTATGAAGGTCACATGATCAAAAACAATTTTTTGAAGTACACCCCCCCCGTCATCACAGTTCAGGAAAAACTACTTGCTACAGAGCCTTATAATTTGACACACCTGTTCATACTATCGAAGACGCGAGCTGATTAGATTTTGGGAGCAATCCCGTGAAAAATGTCTCATTTATGGGTGATTTCCTCACACCTTCCCATCTGAGAGCCTTAAATTTAGGTCAACCCACCTATTATCTTCTTAAGTATTGCATTTAGAGCCATAAAATGTATTGGGAGGTAATAGGAAACCATATGTGGAGAGTCTAAATAGCCAGTCAGTTTTACCCCACGGCCCCCCCTTATGGGTCAAACTGGGGTCATAAAATAGCCTATTTTGAGTTTTTGCCTTATATCTCCTTTATTGTTGCTTTTATACCTTCAGAATGTATTAAGAGGTATTGGGAAAGCATATGTGGAAAGTTTAAATAGCTGGTCAGTTTTACCCCCCGACCCCCCCTTATGGGTCAAACTGGGGTCATAAAATAGCTGATTTTGAGTTTTTGCCTTATATCTCCTTTATTGTTGCTTTTATAGCTTCAGAATGTATTAAGAGGTATTGGGAAAGCATATGTGGAGAGTCTAAATAGCCGGTCAGTTTTACCCCCGAACCCCCCTTATGGGTCAAACTGGGGTCATAAAATAGCCGATTTTGAGTTTTTGCCTTATATCTCCTTTATTGTTGCTTTTATAGCTTCAGAATGTATTAAGAGGTATTGGAAAAGCTTATGTGGAGAGTCTAAATAGCCAGTCAGTTTTACCCCCCAACCCCCCCCTTATAGGCTAAACTGGGGTCATAAATAGCTGCTTTGGAGTTTTTGCCTTATATCTCCTTTATCGTTGCTTTTATAGCTTCAGAATGTATTAAGAGGTATTGGGAAAGCATATGTGGAGAATCTAAATAGCTGGTCACTTTTATCTCCTGATCCCTCCCCCCCATGGGTCAAACTGGGGTCATAAAATAGCTGATTTCGAGTTTTTGTCTTATATCTCCTTTAATGGTGCTTTTATAGATTGAGAATGTATTAAGAAGTATTGGGAAAGCATATGTGGAAAGTTTAAATAGCCGGTCAGTTTTACCCCCCGACCCCCCCTTATGGGTCAAACTGGGGTCATAAAATAGCTGATTTTGAGTTTTTGCCTTATATCTCTTTTATTGTTGCTTTTATAGCTTCAGAATGTATTAAGAGGTATTGGGAAAGCATATGTGGAGAGTCTAAATAGCCCGTCAGTTTTACCCCCGAACCCCCCTTATGGGTCAAACTGGGGTCATAAGATAGCCGATTTTGAGTTTTTGCCTTATATCTCCTTTATTGTTGCTTTTATAGCTTCAGAATGTATTAAGAGGTATTGGAAAAGCATATGTGGAGAGTCTAAATAGCCAGTCAGTTTTACCCCCCAACCCCCCCTTATAGGCTAAACTGGGGTCATAAATAGCTGCTTTGGAGTTTTTGCCTTATATCTCCTTTATCGTTGCTTTTATAGCTTCAGAATGTATTAAGAGGTATTGGGAAAGCATATGTGGAGAATCTAAATAGCTGGTCACTTTTATCCCCTGATCCCTCCCCCCATGGGTCAAACTGGGGTTATAAAATAGCTGATTTCGAGTTTTTGTCTTATATCTCCTTTAATGTTGCTTTTATAGATTGAGAATGTATTAAGAAGTATTGGGAAAGCATATGTGGAGAGTTTAAGTAGCCGGTCAGTTTTACCCCCCGACTCCCCCTTATGGGTCAAACTGGGGTCATAAAATAGCCGATTTTGAGTTTTTGCCTTATATCTTCTTTATTGTTGCTTTTATAGCTTCAGAATGTATTAAGAGATTTTGGGAAAGCATATGTGGAGAGTCTAAATAGCCAGTCAGTTTTACCCCCGACCCCCCCCCCCCCTTATGGGCCAAACTGGGGTCATAAATAGCTGCTTTGGAGCTTTTGCCTTATATCTCTTTTATCGTTGCTTTTATAGCTTCAGAATGTATTAAGAGGTATTGGGAAAGCATATGTGGAGAGTCTAAATAGCCGGTCAGTTTTACCCCCCGAACCCCCCTTATGGGTCAAACTGGGGTCATAAAATAGCTGATTTTGAGTTTTTGCCTTATATCTCCTTTATCGTTGCTTTTATAGCTTCAGAATGTATTAAGAGGTATTGGGAAAGCATATGTGGAGAGTCTAAATAGCCAGTCAGTTTTACCCCCCAACCCCCCCCCCCCCTTATAGGCTAAACTGGGGTCATAAATAGCTGCTTTGGAGTTTTTGCCTTATATCTCCTTTATCGTTGCTTTTATAGCTTCAGAATGTATTAAGAGGTATTGGGAAAGCATATGTGGAGAATCTAAATAGCTGGTCACTTTTATCGCCTGATCCCTCCCCCGCATGGGTCAAACTGGGGTCATAAAATACCTGATTTCGAGTTTTTGTCTTATATCTCCTTTAATGTTGCTTTTATAGATTGAGAATGTATTAAGAAGTATTGGGAAAGCATTTGTGGAGAGTCTAAGTAGCCGGTCAGTTTTACCACCCCCCCCCCTTATGGGTCAAACTGGGGTAAAAAAATAGCTGTTTTGGAGTTTTTACCTGATATCTCCTTCATTGTTGCTATTATAGCTTCGGAATGTATTAAGAGGTATTGGGAAACCATATGTGGACAGTCTAAATAGCTGGTTAGTTTTACCTCCTGACCCCCATGTATGGGTCAAACTGGGGTCATGAAATAGCTTTTGCCTTTATTGTTGCTTTTATGCTTTCACAATGTATTAAAACCTATTGCAAAACCCTGTGGACAATCTAAATATCAATACATACTTGCACACATGATTATATATGAAGTTATCAATACTCGTTACTGAGATGCTTTGTAGCATTTACACAAAATTTACTAAAGTTACATCCAATGTACAACACTTTCTCCAGCTTGTCTATGTCTACAACGCTTGTTTATGTTAATTAAAGAAGACCTTTGTAGGATTTTCCCTGTCATGATATCACTAAGGGGGTTGGTTTATGTAACAGTACGGTACAGCTTTTTGCATTCTTAGCTTTACAGCATGCTTATTAAAGCCACAAGGCATTTTAAACTCTCAGGGAGGCTTCGCTTTTGTTAGCAAAAGCATTTATCTAGTTACACTCAGCATTATAAGCTTTAAAAATCAATTCTTAGCTATAAATATTAAGAATACGTAGGAAAAGTTAACTTTTTGATAAACTCCACTAAACAAGGAAAAGTATACATGCTGATCAAAATAAGGGCTCATAGAAAAACATAATAAAGGATATTGTATATCAAAAGTCAGCTATCCTCTGGTTTATGCTGTATCTTTTCACGCTTTTATGTAATTAGTGTAAATACGCATACAACACTTTGTAGAATCCTAGTCAGTCACTTTTTTATGTTTAGTTTGTACCAAAAAGCTAAAGGTTTAAAATCTTAATATTAGAAATTAATCTTAACAACAATACATATATGTTACAGTAAATAGGTAAAACCAGTAAATTTGCATATTTATTAAGATTTTGAGTAAAGGGGTGCATTTGCTGAATTGATTAGCAAATATGCATATTTTTTTAAAAAAAAATCAGTATTTTCTTAGTTAAATCTAAAATGCTTTTACTTATTTTATATTTTGATACGTTTTATCTGCAAGATTTAATAAACCAAACATAGCTGGTCATTTTAGTATTTTACCTCATAAAATACACCAAATTTGTTTCAAATGAAATGTAAACTATCCTAATATTTACTACAAATGATTACATAAAACCCTATAACTGATCACAAAAAATGGTATAAATAAATCTTGGTTTGTTGTTTGAAGGCTTTATGTCCTCAACTTGATCTGATGTTTCATATGAAGTCACAATTACCTGATGGCCACTGACTTTTAAGCACTAATCCATTATAGTAGTCTAATTTTTCACAGAGCTTCCATAATAATAATGTATTTAAATTATTTCCAAAAAATGTGAGCAAAACACACAAAACACCTTGAACATTCAACTGTATCAAAACATATGACTTCTAATCCACCACACTTCACTACTCCTTGTATAATGTAAACCCATTATCTGACTTTCAGTCTTATCTTAATTGAGGTCACAGTGGGGGAAGAGACTGACCTATCTTGCCACTGAGAAAAATAAATAGATGTTGCTTGTGTAATTTGAGTGGGTGTCCCTTAATTTATCTAGGCTCTCTCTTGTAGGTATGTACAACATACCAGTGGGGTTTATCAGTTCAGCATATATCTCTGACATTATAATGACCCCTTTACCCCACTGCACACACTTGATTTACACAGTCTTGGAAAAAAGTCTTTGAGAATGGTGGTAGTTGAGTAAACAAACATACAGGCATAAAATGAACACACACCCAAGTGAAAATTTCTGTAAAGCCTGAATCCTGATTATTTTTACTTAAAATAAGTGACTCCAATCCAATTTGACACTTTTCTGGAAGTCTCAAATTTTAAAGAGTTTTGTAAAGTTTACAATTTTACATACAAATTGGACATATTTTCTAATGTCATGAGAAAAGGGTAAACTAAGTGAGAAAAAAGTGTCTTCATATGTTATAAGTCATGCACTTTCCTTCAGTTGTTTTACTTAATATATACTTTTAGTGCTTACTCTTGTTGGAGTATTAAATTTTGTATTACTCTTTGTATATTAAAGTTTGTATATCTTAAAATAGAACATATTTGTAAAATGTATTCAGTCCCACTCAAAAGTAACCCCTAAAATTCTTGCCTTTCAAACACACCACTCATTTGGTTTTCTCAGCCTCATCTTAATTATCTGAAAGACTGGGATGAGATTTAAGTTTAAAAGCATGTATCTCTGGGAGAGGACACAAACACAAACCACAGTCCTAGGAATTATACCATCCCAACCCCTCAAATCTGAGGGAGGGCTTATCTACTCCCCCACTGCAAGTGTTTATGTTATCTGAAAACCATGTAATTAATAGCCCATCATCTGCATGTGTCTTGTGGTTGTAAGTGACTACTGTCTCATTTAAAATGTGTTGCCAGTACTGGAAGAAAGCAAGTATACTTATCAAACCCAAACCACATTTACCTGTTGAATATATGCTTGTAAAAAGAAGCATGTGTATACCGTTTCTATATTTTTCCTTCACTATAATTTAATGAAAGAGTTGTATTTTATTGGTACACACATTTATTATCTCCACCAAAGAGGTATTGTTGTCATGACTGTTTGTCTATCTCTTTGTCAGAAGGGTTACATAAATACTACTGCTTGGGTCACAGTCTGACTTATATCCTATTAAATTTTGACTGATCTGGATCACTGTCTGGATACAAAATTATAATAAATAATAATAATCCAGAGACATGCTGTTACTTTTAAAAGATACCTTATCTAGCAAGGATGATAAATTCTTCAAGGCATGCAGATTTGTGTGTTCGTCTGTTCTACGAGCCGCTAGCTAGATAAGAGGTACTCCCACGAAAAGTGTGAAAATTTCAACTGTTTATCACAATTTTCTCATTGACCATTGAAGGGATTTCTCCCTATCTTAGATATATGTACTGCGACACAAGTAGATTCCCTTTTGTGAGTATCAGGCCTGGATATTTTTAAATTAATTTTTTGTGAATTTTTATGTCAGCTGACAGACAAGTCATCACTCTGTGGTGTGGGCGTCCGCGTGAATAACTTCTCCAAAACTACAAGGCCTAGAGACATGCTGTTTTACCTATCTATACCTTATCTATCGAGGATGAAAAATTGTTCAAGGCATGCAAATCTGTCTGTTCATCTGTTTGCTAGAGACATTACAAGGGAGGTACCCCACCAAAAGTGTGAAAATTTCAACACTTTATCACAATTTTCTCAGTGACTATTGCAGGGATTTCTCTCATATCTTGCATATATGTACTAGGCCAGAGGTAGATGCTCTTGTGTGAGTATGAGACCTGGATTTGTCCTTTTTTAATAAATTTTTTTAATAATTTTTAATGCATTAAAATTCATGAAATCATGCACTAAATCACTTACAACTTGAAAAGTGTTGCATTTAGAGCATTTTGTTAAAATATGTTATTCAGCTACTTTTTCATAGCTACAACATGGTGAGTAACTTGGGTGTCTGTCTCAATAGCTAAGTGAATAATAGCTAATTTTGGGCTTTTCAGTAACCTCCATCATGAGTAAAATCACTTGTAACGTGAAAACTATTGCATTTAGAGAATTTCGTATAAATATGTTATTCAGCTACTTTTAGGTCAGCTATAACATAGTCAAATTTCAGACCTGTAGCTCATGGCATAGCTGAGTAATAGCTACTTTTAGGTTATTACTGTTGAGTAAATCACTTATAACTTGAAAAGTATTGCATTTAGAGTATTTAGTTTCATATGTTACTCACCTATTTTGGGGTCAGCTATAACATAGTGAAGTTCCAGACCTGTGGCTCATTGCATAGCTGAGTAATAGCTACTTTGAAGTTCTCACTGTTGAGTAAATCAGTTGTAACTTGAAAACTATTGCATTTACAGAAATTTGTGTAAATATGTTATTCAGCTACTTTTGGGTCAGCTATAACATAGTGAAATTACAGACCTGTAGCTCATGGCACAACTGAACAATAGCTATTTTCAGGTACTGGCTGTTGAGTAAATCAGTTGTAACTTGAAAAATATTGCATTTGGAGTATATTGTTAAAATATGTTGTTCACCTACTTTTGGGTCAGCTATAACATAGTGAAATTACAGACCTATAGCTCATGGCATAGCTGAGCAATAGCTATTTTCGGGTTCTCACTATTGAGTAAATCAGTTGTAACTTGAAAACTATTGTATTTACAGTATTTTGCTTAAATATGGTGTTCACCTAATTTTGGGTCAGCTATAACATAGTAAAAATTCAGACATGTAGCCCATTGCATAGCTGAGTAATAGCTACTTTGAGGTTATCACTGTTGAGTAAATCAGTTGTAACTTGAAAACTATTGCATTTACAGTATTTTGCTTAAATATGTTATTCACGTAATTTTTGGTCAGCTATAACATAGTGAAATTGCAGACCTATAGCTCATGGCATAGCTGAGCAATAGCTAGTTTCAGGTTCTCACTATTGAGTAAATCAGTTGTAACTTGAAAACTATTGCATTTACAGTATTTTGCTTAAATATGTTGTTCACCTAATTTTGGGTCAGCTATAACATAGTAAAAATTCAGACATGTAGCTCATTGCATAGCTGAGCAATAGCTATTTTCAGGTTCTCACTATTGAGTAAATCAGTTGTAACTTGAAAACTATTGCATTTACAGTATTTTGCTTAAATATGTTGTTCACCTAATTTTGGGTCAGCTATAACATAGTAAAAATTCAGACATGTAGCTCATTGCATAGCTGAGCAATAGCTATTTTCAGGTTCTCACTATTGAGTAAATCAGTTGTAACTTGAAAACTATTGCATTTACAGTATTTTGCTTAAATATGTTGTTCACCTACTTTTGGGTCAGCTATAACATAGTAAAAATTCAAACATGTAGCCCATTGCATAGCTGAGTAATAGCTACTTTGAGGTTATCACTGTTGAGTAAATCAGTTGTAACTTGAAAACTATTGCATTTAGAGTATTTTGTTTAAATATGTTATTCACGTAATTTTTGGTCAGCTACAACATAGTGAAATTGCAGACCTGTATGGCATAGCAATAGCTACTTTCAGGTTCTCACTGTTGAGTAAATCATTGTATCCACTGGATAGCCACACTATGTAGAGAGATTTCACCATTACTGCTCTAACTAAAAAAAAATATTATAGCTAGCCTTGTTGCAGGATATATTAATAACCATAAAATGTTGCCTGGGAATATTTTTGGCCTCATTTTGAAAAACAAGATGGCCGCCACAGGCATTTCTTTGTCAGTCATGAAAAGTGCTTATATCTCCCTTATTATTGGTCCTAGAGGTTTGGGATGGTAAACAAGACATATAGGAAATCATGGGCTGGGAATCTGATGTGGTCCAATTTGACCTTGGACCCCTCCTTCAAGGTCAAACGAGGATAGCCAAACTTAAAAGTGCTTATAACTCGCATATTATTGGTCCTAGAGGTTTGGGATGGTAAACCAACCTACAGGAAATCATTGGCTGGGAATCTATTGGTGTGGTCAGATTTGACCTTGGACCCCTCCTTCAAGGTCAAATGAAGATAGCCAAACTTAAAGTGCTTATAACTGGCGTATTATTGGTCTTAGAGGTTTGGGATGGTAAACCAACATATAGAAAATCATGGCCTGGGATTCTTTTGGTGTTGTCAGATTTGACCTTGGACCCCTCCTTCAAGGTCTGTAGAGGATAGCCAAACTTAAAATTGCTTATAACTCGGACTGGTGTCTAGGAGCGGACAACTCCAAGAACAAGGCTTCTTTGTGGAGGTGGCAGAGAGAATTGCTGCTCCTCAGCGATCATCAACAAGGACTATCTACAGGTCAAAGTGGGCCCTATTTGAAAAATGGTGCAGAGAAAATTCAGTGGATTTCTCCACTCCATCTGTGAAACAAATCTCAGATTTTTTCATGTACCTGTACCAAGACCTAAACAGGCGCCCCTCGACCATTGATGGTTACAGGACTGCAATCGTTGACACTTTGGGCCCAACGGCCCACCATATTGCACACAATGCAGACCTTCATAGGTTACTCTCCAGTTTTCACAGGGATTATCCAAAAAGTTTCAGAAATCTGCCTAAGTGGAACCTTTCTGTTGTTCTCAATGAGCTCACAAAAGCATCCTTTTAGCCTATGAAAGACACAGACCTCAAACATCTTACCCTCAAAACTGCTTTCTTGCTAGCTTTGGCCTCCGGCAAACGCCACAGCGAAATCCATGCCTGGGTCACAAACAAAGTATCTAATCTAGGTCAATGGGAAAAGGTCGCCTTGTTCCCTTCTTCTGATAGATAGACAATTCAAAGAAGACAGGACCCTGTGTCTGGTGCGGGCCCTGAGGTAGTATTTGGATCGAACCAAAGACCTGAGGGGGTCTCGTTCCCTTCTTTTCATCTCCTTCAAGAAAGGACATACCTCAGACATCAGACCCGCTACTCTCTCTTCATGGTTGAAACAAACCATCCTACTTTGTTATAAACAAGCAGACCAACAAGCCTTGGACTTGGTCCAAGTTAAAGCGCATGACATCCGGGCCTTCACGGCCTCTAAGGCCTTTTACGGTGGAGTATCAGTGGACCAAATCATGCAAGCCTGTCACTGGAAAGCTCACAACACATTTACAAATTTTTACCTAAAAGACCTTCTTGGTCAGACAACGACAACAATATGTATCTGGGACCCGTAGTGGTGGCACAACAAGTCCTAGATCCTTCCCCTCAGACCAGTTGTTCTCAGAAAGAAAAAAGGGGGGGCACATCCGCTACAACCAAGTCTTCAGGAGTCTCTCCCAGGATCTAGGTATTCTTTTACCTTCAAGATGTTACGGGTAAGGTCATTTTTGTTTTTAGTTATCAAAGTAATTTGTATTAAGGACTTATTAAGTAGGTCCTACAATCAAAACATCTTGACAGTTTTTAGCACTGTCTTCTATTCTACATAGGTTTTTGGCTCGTTACAGGCCCAGTCTTTGGGATTGGGGCACTGTAAATGGGACTCAGACTGGTATTTCTAACACTATTCTAATATAATTATTGCTTCAAATCTAAGAAAAAAATTGACATTCCTTTCAGTCTCAGCTGTAATCCCGCCACCGGGCGGTTGGATTCAGCATTGAGTCCCACATGGTAAGCTATCGTAGCGTAATAAAATTGAAAATTTTAATTACTTAAATGTAGCTTTTATACACTACAAGCTTACCATGTGGGACTCAGAAGAGTCCCACCCTGCCTCCTCGCTGTTTACAGCTGAGGGGTAGGTTTTAGAAAATTTCAACGAGAAAGTAGGGCGATTGGTCAGAAGTTATCATGTGACAACAACGAGAGGCTACGGCCAACTACAAATTTCTTTTTTTCTTAGACGTTGGCCATGATGCCTTGTGGCCATCCGAGTACAGCATTGAGTCCCACATGGTAAGCTATTGTAGCGTAATAAAAGCTACATATAAGTAATTAAAATTTTCAATTTTATTGCGTTAATACATCCTATCCAATGGACAATTGCTGAATAACTAAGATGTACGCAAGGCAGTAAGGGTGTCAGGTTTCACTCCACCACATATAAACTCTAGGTAACTGTCCCTACGCGCCAGAGTGAGGTTGGCCATGCTGATGAAAACTCCCTCTGAGAGATCCTGCATTGTACGCTGCATAGCTTGTGAAATGGACCTTTTGAAAGTCACCAAATACTCAAGCTCTTCTACTGCTTGCTACATTCTCTCTGCTGTGTTGCCCTTAGTTGAATCTACCCGGAGTGACTTCAACTGTGTAACCATGGAGTCCTGTACCTTTGCAAGGCACCTTGATAGACCAGCAGCCTGATTACACATAATGGTCTGCTCTCTGAATGCCTTCTCCCACCTGCTCAGTGTGTCCTGGCTAAAATTATGTGAGGCTGGAGCAGAAGGTAAACTTCGCCTGGCCACTCTAGAGAACGCACTGTTGAGCTTTGCCGGTTCCGGAGACCAGTCAACTACAGCATTGGAAGCAAAGTCCTTCTTAATTGTATGCATCCCATACCACTTTGAAGTACGGGGCATTTTCACAAACTCAGGTCACGTAGTAAGCCACTGTTCTCACTTTTGCTAGAAGGATAACCCTCAGCAACAGTCAGGTTTAATTTCTCCATCTTTCTACACAACCATTCATCTACTGGTAATCTAATAGACACTTTACCGGTTGTCTTCACTCTGGACCCGGCGAAAGGGTTATCATCCATAGAAGCAGCTGAGTTGTCGTAGTCGGGTATATGATGCCAGCCCATGAAACTTCTGACCCCTCTGATAGTTTCCCTGTAATTGGCATCTTCAGAGAGGTCCTGATCAGTAGTTGTTTCCGGCATATCACTATGGTCGTGAATACTAGCTGGTGAAGCCGGTTCCCCAACCAACTCAGCCTCAATTCAGATTCCGCAGCAACCTCAGCATTTCCGAGAATGGAAAGTAATTGATCAGACAGCGTAGCTTGGCACTGCAAAAATACTGAAATTTGCATTTGACTTGAATTTGGATATAGTTTGGATATTTTTTATTTAAATTTAACAGCAATATGATTTGAGTAAAAGATTAAAAATTTAACTAGATGAATCTGGTTGTGGTAATTGGATAAAGTTATATGAATTTATCTCTTTATGTGCTGTAATGTTAATGCACAGGATAAAAATTTAAAAAAGTATTCATAGAGTGCAGACCTATAAGGAAACATTTCTGAAATTTCAGGGCTTTTTCCATCAAGAATATTATCTGATCTCATCTTTTCTAGAATATACAGCCCAAACCATTTAAAATGCTATACAGATGTGCTCATTACTTTTGGAGTAATTGTGAATAAGAATACACAGAAGCAATAAATCCTGAATTAATGGAAAGCTCCCAAGAGGAGGCCTGTGCTCTGTGAGTGCTATCTGGTTTGCAGAATGATAAAATAATTAATATTTTACTCAAATAATCCTAAAATTTGTTATTCTAGGTAATCTGAGAATTTTTGTGTAATAAATGTTCTATGTATTAATACTCAGAAGTCATTTCCTGCTCTTAATGTATTTAGATGGACAGTTTTTTTAGTTTTATCATGTTTATGTTATGTGCAAAATATATGTAGCATGTGCAAGTGAAAAATGAGTATTTAGTCTAAACTTTTACTTCTCTGAAAAAGTGTACACAGGCACTAGTTTATCAAGATGATAGAAACCACAAAATACCAAGGTTACTCTCTTGACAACTATAAATTATATAAAACATTGGGGAGGGAGGAGGCAATGCTGGGCCTGGTAGGGTGTAGAAGCAGTGGCAGATTAGACTGTACTGTGGTAATCATCCTTGTTTTTCAGTAAACAAAGTATCTCTTTACTTCAAAAGCAAGATTTTATAGTGATAGATCAACATGGATCAGCAAAGATCTAGACTGGCACAAGGCTGGCAATAGAAGATCTATTTTTAGATTATATTAGATGAATTATTTTGCCATGTACATGTGTAATTTACTCAGGATTACAATGTTATACAACTAGCCATTTATTTATATTGATAGCAAGCCAGGACCAGTTTTATTGTAACTTATTTAGGTTACTCTTCAGTCAAATTAATTTCATTTCTGTTGTAATTCTAGCTATCAGAATCAGAAGTTAACCAAATATCACATAATGGTTCCATTTTATTGGTTGTTCAGAATCAAAGCTCAAAACAAAGTAATTAAATTATGTAATAAATAAAGAGGTTGCGAACACTGTTTTTGAAGCCTGTATCTGTTTTCCACTATGTTACACGTCACTGATTTCTGTGTTGAATATCATTTCACAACATCAAAAGTACCAGCTGTTATGTATTTCATGTTAAAAAAGAGCTTTGCCATATTGATCTCCGCCATGATCTTGTTTTAATTTATGTTGCGTTTTTGTGCTATATTTTCAATAAAACTTTGAGTGTATAAAACTGTGGAGTCACAGTTTTATACTTTAACTTGTGACTTGGAAGTCAAATGATGGTCAGACTATTCTTTGGAACTATAGTATCGCCATGTGGTTCCTTCATAGTTTGTGTATGGTATTATACATTACAGTAATTATAAGTATATGTACAGTTCCAATGGCCAGATCACACTTTTTAGAGGTACCTGAAAACCCATTGGAAATACCCAATCATGAGACATGCAATTCCCCTGTACAGAGTTTTTGGGGAAAAGCATCTGATCAGGTGGAAAGACCCAAGGAATGTGTTAATAGGTGGTCTTCTCCATATAGAGGAGCACAATCTCCTTTTATTTACCAATGCACTTGTCAGTGGTTGGGGAACACATTGGTATTTAGTGCTATAAAATTCCAAATGTGTGGGAATTTTTTCAATGCATATTCTGGACAGTTTCCAGTTTACTTAATAACAAAATATAACTACATATGTTATTTTAACTTTCTGAGTATGTTTGTCATACTCTTGTACTTATCATCACAAGTGTGTTTGAAATTAGTTCATTGGATCTATAAATGCAAGAAGGGCCAAGGCACCTTTGGGAAGGTTGCCAGGTTAGTGCTTACATATATAACTACTAAATGTTATTTTGTTAAGTTACTTTTATTGCATGATATAGTCTAGTACTTTATCCTAACAAGATTGCTTGAGATTTGTACTTTTCATTTGATTACACCTACTTTTGGTGACAAAAATATTAAAAATCCCACCACCAGTATGGTTGTAATCAAGCACTAGTGAGGATAATGTAAGGGTATTTTACGCAATAAAATGTAAAAATGTTATTGTAATTTAACTTTTTGTAAGTTAAATACCGTACTTACCTTATCCTCACTAGATTCAGATTCCCACCCTGCCAACCCCACATTTTCAAGATTTTTGGGTTTACAATATATTATATTGGCTCCCAAAATT
This sequence comes from Sabellastarte sp. h YS-2021, assembly GCA_964017235.1. Classification (NCBI taxonomy): domain Eukaryota; kingdom Metazoa; phylum Annelida; class Polychaeta; order Sabellida; family Sabellidae; genus Sabellastarte; species Sabellastarte sp. h YS-2021. The sequence goes on from OZ024931.1 coordinate 149,320,897, forward strand.
AAAGTGAGGCTTAATGGGCTTCTTCCAGTGCACGCGCATGCGTGGTCATGCGTATATATACTGGTACCGACAAGAATATTTATTTTTAAAATATTCTCGTTTGGTCGTCCATGTTTGCTCCCGCTAACACGCAAGCACTAGTGAGGATAAGGTAAGTATTTAACTTACAAAACTTTAAATTACAATAAAATTTTTACATTTTGTTAAATAAATTTTTCCAGTATGATGTTGATGGAAAGTCTACTTTGCTCTTAAATCACCATGTAACTGTTCATTATCCAGAGTGACGTGGCTTTTTACAGGTGCAAATATATATGTTCCATTCAGGTGACTTTGCAATTACAGAATACAACTATGTGGTGTTTTAACTGATTGGTTGTCACTGAATAAATTCATTTAGACCACTGACAGAGGAATTGTAAGACCAACCAAAGGGATGCCACCACTGAATTAAAAGATAACATGTGCGTTTGTCACTGAATAAATTTATTCAAAACTAGTTAGCTGAGATAACACCGATCAAATTCTTTCCAGTGTTGAATAAATATTTTCAGTGGAGACTTAAAGTAACAATTTGGTGTTTAAAGTGGCAACTCTGTGGGTTGTTACTAAGGCTGTGATAGATTACCCGGTTACCCCAAAACAGTCTGAATTCCTTGAGAAACCAAGTATAAACTGGCAAAGCAGGTAACCGAAAAAATATAAAATATAGCAAAAATCAATGAAATACTCAGACAAACCTTGGTATTCTGTCAGATGTCTTTAGCTGATATTAGTTTTTCACATAATTTTCCTTATTTAGACAGATATTTAACATCATTTTTCGTAACGTTTTGTTTACATCATCTACCATTTTGTTTCTCTTATACTTTCAATGGGTGACAGCTAAAACACAGTTACCCGAATTCGGATCGGTTCTTTAGAGACAAATACCTGGTGTCGTTTTTCGGAGCTGATTAATGCCGAGTATCACTGTTTCATTGAATAAATTTATTCTGATTACAAACCCGTTCTACTTTTTCAAAATGTTTTGTGCCTACATAATGAAACAACTGAAGGAAAGTGCATGACTTGTAACTTATGAAGACATTTTTTCTCACTTAGTTTACCCTTTTCTCATGACATTAGAAAATATGTCCAATTTGTATGTAAAATTGTAAACTTTACAAAACTTTTTAAAATTTGAGACTTCCAGAAAAGTCTCAAATTGGATTGGAGTCACTTATTTTAAGCAAAAAAAAAAAAAATCAGGATTCAGGCTTTACAGAAATTTTTGCTTGGGTGTGTGTTCATTTTGTGCCTGTATGTTTACTCAACTACCACCATTCTCAAAGACTTTTTTCCAAGACTGTGTAAATCAAGTGTGTGCAGTGGGGTAAAGGGGTCATTATAATGCCAGAGATATATGCTGGACTGATAAACCCCACTGGTATGTTGTACATACCTACAAGAGAGAGCCTAGATAAATTAAGGGACACCCACTCAAATTACACAGGCAACATATATTTATTTTTCTCAGTGGCAAGATAGGTCAGACTCTTCCCCCACTGTGACCTCAATTAAGATAAGACTGAAGTCAGATAATGGGTTTACATTATACAAGAAGGAGTATTGAAGTGTGGTGGATTAGAAGTCATATGTTTTGATACAGTTGAGTGTTCAAGGTGTTTTGTGTGTTTTGCTCACATTTTTTGGAAATAATTTAAATACATTTTTATTATGGAAGCTCTGTGAAAAAATTAGACTACTATAATGGATTGGTGCTTAAAAGTCAGTGGCCATCAGGTAATTGTGACTTCATATGAAACATCAGATCAAGTTGAGGACATAAAGCCTTCAAACAACAAACCAAGATTTATGAAAATTAGATTTATTTATACCATTTTTTGTGATCAGTTACAGGGTTTTATGTAATCATTTGTAGTAAATATGAGGACAGTTTACATTTCATTTGAAACAAATATGGTGTATTTTATGAAGTAAAATACTAAAATATCCAGCTAGGTTTGGTTTATTAAATCTTGCAGATAAATATATGCATCAAAATATAAAATAAGTAAAAATAAAATAAGTAAAAGCATTTTAGATTTAACTAAGAAAATATTGATTTTTTAAAAAAAATATGCATATTTGCTAATCAATTCAGCAAATGCATCCCTTTACTCAGAATCTTAGTAAATATGCAAAATTACTGGTTTTACCTATTTACTGTACATATATGTATTGCTGTTAAGGTCAATTTCCAATATTAAGATGTTAAACCTTTAGCTTTTTGGTACAAACTAAAAAGTGACTGACTGAGATTGTACAATATGTTGTATGTGTATTTACACTAATTACCGTAAATGACCTATTTAGCGCACAGTGCGCTAAGCAAAGTCTATTTTTATTAAATATTTGGTGGGAAAAAATTACCCTTTTAGCGCACCCATCATGAAACACTTTCCGGGATGAAGTATAGGTCAATCCGGTAGAAAACAGTGTTTCGACATTTAGAAATACCCACTTCCTGTAAACATGGCGGTAGATGAAAACAGACTCGAAAGTCGCGACAAAAAATTCAATTTATTAAGTAAAAATACGTACAATATATGAAAATATGTGGATATTGTGCACTGTCACCGACGATATTGCTGGGAAAAAGAGGTAGGGTGCGGTTACAAGGGCGGATGCGCTAAAGAGGTCATTTACGGTACATAAAAGCGTGCAAAGATACAGCATAAACCAGAGGAAAGCTGACTTTTGATATACAATATCCTTTATTATGTTTTTCATGAGCCCTTATTTCGATCAGCATGTATATTTTTCCTTGTTGAGTGGAGTTTATCAAAAAGTTAACTTTTCCTACATATTCTTAATATTTATGGCTAAGAATTGATTTTTAAAGCTTATATTATAATGCTGAGTGTAATTCTTAAAAGCCTTTTCTTTGTAAATAAAAAATAGTATCAGAGATGCCTGTACCCAATAGCCTGGGGAAATAATTTTCAACACCATGAGATACAGGAGTAATAAAACAGTGCAAAGATCTGGATACTTTCAGAGCAGTATCTATATCCCTGTCAAGTCTGAATTCGATTGGACAAACCGTTTTCGAGTTACAGTCCGTAAACGAAAATGTGGACGGACAGACAAATGGACAAACGAACAGACAGAATTACACCAATTTCGAAAGGAACATAGCTATGATGGTGATCTATGTCCCGGTTAAGTTTGAATACGATTGGACAAACCGTTTTCGAGTCTAGAGTCCGGAAACAAAAATTGTAGACGGACAAATGGACGTCGGACACATCCGTCTAATAGGCGGGTTGGTTACACGCAACCTGCCTAAAAACAGGAAATTTACATTTTATTGCGTTAATACTTCCTATCCAATGGACAATTGCTAATCCGGTCGGCGCAGACCGGCCCGCCAAATGCCAGAAAAAGACGTCCTGTGTTTCCACCGGCTGGCCGGTCCGTAGTACTGTGCACTCCCCAGATGGCGCCTCGTACTTCCTTCCTGTCTAGACAACCTGACGTCATAGCATCTTTTTCGTTTGGCGCGATATTTTAAGGAAAAGTGTGCATTATGATGGATTTTTCACCTGAATTGCAAATATTTTAGTTTAAAAGTGTTATCTACATCTCAAGCACGGATATACATTATTGAATCTGCTGGAAACGCTCCCTAGCTGACTCAATTTAGTGTTGATGATAAGGCAGTTACGACGCAAAATATAAAGGCAGCCATTTTACTAGTTTCCTCCCATTCAACCTTTGTGTTCTTAGGGGCAGATCGAAAATATTGAGGAATTATGGATATACTACTTACAGGTATTTTTATCCGTGTCTTTTGTTTGAGGCTGCAGTCACCATAGAAACGTCTTTTCTAGTACTACCAATAGAAATCACGGGGAACGTCAATCTACGTAGTTTTGAACACTGTAAATAGAAGCAATTCCCCAAGTAAGAGATGCATTCTTCAGTATCTTCAGAGCGCACTGGTACCGACTTCTCTGCTGTAAAGCATCAGTCACACCAGCCTAGCTCGAGTATTAGTGTTTTCATCAGAACTTCATATCTACGACATAGAAGGAATTTCACTCTCAGTCCCACCCTTGTGGACCCGGCACGTGTGTCGGTAATAAGGGCAGTGGATGGCCAGAACACTGGTTTGAGTGCACAGCCAGCCGAGAAGAACCGACATTTGCATTAGCCGACCGGCAAGCTCCAGTTCAACCGACTTCACAATAGAAGGTGATATCAGTCCCTCCCTTGCAGACCCGGCTTTGTTGTTGGTAGTGGGGGTTGTGGATGGCCAGTTCACTGGTTTTATCACGAAAGAAGGAAGGAATTACCACCAGTCCAGGCTTCTCTGCTTTAAAAGCATCAGCCGGCCAGCCAGCTCAAAAGAACGCAACCTCTGACGTCATATCCAGTCAGCCAATCGTGTGTCCTTTCTACCAAATCACAAAGCTGGTCACGTGGTGCACCGACTAGGTCACGAAGTTTATCATGTGATTCACCGAACAAGAAGATCGGAAGTGCATTATTTGCACTCACGTCTACTGGGACTCCAGTTTTTTAGTTACTAAAATTCACCTCCAGCACACTGGTACAGACTTCTCTGCTACAGGCATCATTCGACCAGTCAGCTCACGTTTACTGTGATACAAAGAAAGAACACGTCCAGTGAGGGCATTTCCCCGAAGTTGGTCACGTGATCCACCGACCAGGTCACGAAGCTGATCGTCATCTCCAATCAGCCAATCACATTGTCCCTCCGACCAGGAAACTGGTCATGTGACACACCGACCAACAATTGTTTCTATATATAGATAAGGGCTTTCCCAGCAACTGTCAAATCTACAATAAGACGTGCGTTCAAAGGATTTCAACACAAGATAGTTGTAAGTACATTTACTTCAACAACTGGTTACAGAATGTACCGACCGACTACCAGCTAAACAGCCTTGTACAGTTATTTCAACAACTGGTTACAGTGCACCGACCCGGCTACACAGCCTTATACAGTAGCTTTAACAACTGGTTACAGTGTACCGGCAGGGTACCGGCTACACAGCCCTGTACACTTGCTTTAACAACTGGTTTCAGAGTGTACTGACAGGTACCGACTACACAGTCCTGTACATTTGACCTTCAAGACGGTACAAAAGCTGGCTAAATATAGACCATTTTGAACCAATTAAAGGCCTCCTTGAAGCATTTGACCTTCAAGGCAGTTTTCCTCTTGGCCCTGGGGTCGGGCATGCGTAGAAGTGAGATACATGCTTGGCAAACAGCCCAGCACCATTGATGGTTATAGGTCACCCATTGTTGATAAACTGGGAAATTCACCCTTCAGCATCAGCAAGGACAAAAATCTCGTTCGTCTCCTGGATAGTTTCCTCGGAGACAGACCCAAAGGCAGGAGTGGCATACCCTCCTGGAACTTCTCACTGGCCGTGCACCAGCTAAGATTCCATTTGATCCAATCAAGGAGGCCTCCTTGAAGCATTTGACCTTCAAGACGGTATTCCTCTTGGCCCTTGGGTCGGGCAAGCGCAGAAGTGAGATTCGTGCTTGGCAAAACTGATATATTGGACAAATCCAATTCAATTGGTCAAAGGTGTCCCTGTATCCATCACCCAGCTTTCTATCCTAGAATCAGCTGGCCATAGAGGGTCCAGACAGTGTGGCCCCTGGGGTTATAACAGCCCTGGACCCAACTCTGGATAGATCCCTCAAGTCTGACAGGTCCCTCTCTCCGGTCAGAGCATTGTGCTACTATTTGGACAGGACCTCAGACATCAGGCAGAATAAGGAGGTGGTTTTGGTCTCCTTTAAGAGAGGTTTCAACAATGACATCTCACCTGCCACTATCTCCTCTTGGATCAAGCAGACTGTGATCCTATGTTATGAGCTCTCTGACCGGGAGGCCTACACTTGACATCAGGTTAAAGCCCATGATGTCGGGGCCTTTGATGCTTCTAAGGTCTTCCAGTCAAGAGTCTCCTTAGATACAGTCTTGGCAGCCTGCCACTGAAGTCACATAATACCTTCATACAGTTCTATCTGAAGGGTGTGGCTTGGGCTGATTCAGGGCTTTACCAATTTGGCTCGGCAGTGGCTGCTTAGCAGATCCACAAGTGGCCCTTAGATTGAGGAGATTTGTATATATATGTATAACCAGTTCTTCATGCACATTAGAATTATGTGTGGCGTGCTTCATTCGGGAGGTTTATTTGCATTCTGGGACTGAACTCATCCCTCTCTTCTCCTACCTCAGAGCAGGTCTGCAAAAAGGGGTGGGGGGCAACGGCGGTATAGCCCTGGTTAACCGGCTGCTGGCAACCAACCATGGCCTTACAGGGTTTCCTGACCTTAAGGTCAACCCAGGCCTGGGCCTATAGGTCTCCTGACGAAGTCAGCCTAGAAATTAAATTTTTATAAGTTAATACCCTATCCAATGGACACACAAGACCCTCCCACCGACCCCGCTATCAGCTTACTAGGGGTCTAATAGGTTTAGACAACGAAAAAGATGCTATGACGTCACGTTGTCTAGACAGGAAGGAAGTACGAGGCGCCATCTGGGCAGTGCACAGTACTACGGACCGGCCAGCCGGTGGAAACACAGGACGTCTTTTTCTGGCATTTGGTGGGCCGGTCTGCGCCGACCGGATTAGCAATTGTCCATTGGATAGGGTATTAACTTATAAAAATTTAATTTACTTATTAAATTTGCAAGTTTCTGCGTTTAGGGCATACCCTATTTACAAAAACAGGAAATTCACAGGTTCTGTGTTTAGGGTGCACCCTATTTACAAAAAGATGAAATTTGCAGTTTTCATGTTTAGGGCACACTCTATTTACAAAAAGAGTAAATTTGCAGTTTCTGTGTTTAGGGCATACCCTATTTACAAAAAGTGGAAATTTGCAGTTTCTGTGTCTAGGGCACACCCTATTTACAAAAAGATGAAATTTCCAGTTTCCGTGTTTAGGGTGCACCCTATTTACAAAAAGATGAAATTTGCTGTTTTTGTGTTTAGGGCACACCCTATTTACAAAAAGATGAAATTTGCTGTTTTCGTGTTTAGGGCACACCCTGTTTACAAAAAGATGAAACTTGCCATTTTTGTGTTTAGGGCACACCCTATTTACAAAAAGGTGAAATTTGCTGTTTCCGTGTTTAGGGTGCACCCTATTTACAAAAAGATGAAATTTGCTGTTTTCGTGTTTAGGGTGCACCCTATTTACAAAAAGAGTAAGTTTGCAGTTTCTGTGTTTAGGGCACACCCTGTTTACAAAAAGATGACATTTACAGTTTCCGTGTTTAGGGTGTACCCTATTTACAAAAAGATGAAATTTGCCATTTTTGTGTTTAGGGTGCACCCTATTTGCAAAAAGATTAAATTTGCCATTTTTGTGTTTAGGGCACACCCTATTTGCAAAAAGATTAAATTTGCCATTTTTGTGTTTAGGGCACACCCTATTTGCAAAAAGATTAAATTTGCTGTTTTTGTGTTTAGGGCACACCCTATTTGCAAAAAGATTAAATTTGCAGTTTCCATGTTTAGGGCACACCCTATTTGCAAAAAGATGAAATTTGCAGTTTCTGTGTTTAGGGTGCACCTTATTTACAAAAAGATTAAATTTGCAGTTTCCGTGTTTAGGGCACACCCTATTTGCAAAAAGATGAAATTTGCTGTTTTCGTGTTTAGGGTGCACCCTATTTACAAAAAGATGAAATTTGCTGTTTCCATGTTTAGGGTGCACTCTATTTACATAAAGATGAAATTTGCTGTTTTCGTGTTTAGGGCACAGCCTATTTACAAAAAGATGAAATTTGCTGTTTCCGTGTTTAGGCTGAACCCTATTTACAAAAAGATGAAATTTGTTGTTTCCGTGTTTAGGGTGCACCCTATTTACAAAAAGATGAAAATTGCAGTTTTCATGAATAGGGCACACCCTATATACAAATAGATGAAATTTGCCATTTTCGTGATTAGGGTGCACCCTTTTTCCAGGTGGATATTTGCTGTTTTTCTGATGGCTTTTTGAGTTTTTTCACATACGTGATTTTGACAAATGTCTCAAATGGTGCAAATTTTTGCATGAAACTGCCATATTTCATGAAAGAAATTTCCATATTTGCACCAAAACCCTGCATATTGCGAAATTTAAGGTCTAAAAGGGAAAGGTCTGGATTTTCCCTTTTAAATCTGACAGTGCTTCAGTACGTAAAATCTAGCATCTTTGGTAGTTAGTGTTAACATTATAAATAATATATAAAGGAAATGACTTATCCCAGTACATTTTGGAAAGTGCATCCGCCACCTTGCTATTACTGCCACTTACATATTCAATTTTTAACTTTATGTCATGTAGGGGTATGATTAACCATATGTTTCTAAGACAATCACTAGGGAACTTATCCCCGGTCCTACCCATTTGGACCACTTGTACAATACTCCAGTTGTCACATTTAAACAAGATTTCTTCATGAAACCACTGTTCAGCCCATAATTGGAGGGCTAGGAGAATGTTTAGCATTTCTAAGTTAGCAATATTTCTACAGTGGTTAGAAGTGCTAAAAATTGTGTACAATAAACTTTTTTTCTCCAAGACTGCACCGATCCATGTAGGGCAAACACCAATGCAAACATTTTAATAATTTCTAAGTAGATCTTTGTCAAAGTATGTGATGGAAAAGTGCAGGGGCAAGAACCTGATGAACCAAGCACTATCCTTTGTAAAGTTCTCAGTAAGGGCTATGCATTTCTTATGGGAATTTCTCAGAATAATTTTGTTATCCTTGTTATTAATATGCAAACAATGTGCACACATTTGTGTACACGTATTAATCTTTCCCATGACAGACTCAAAGGTATGATTGTTTTACCATATATAGCCACATACTCCATATGAATGTGTCTAATATTTGATTCTGAAATAATGGTATTATTTTTGTCAATAACAATGCCTTATCAAATCAAATGCTTTATGAAGGTTTGTACTTGTTTATTTCTGTTACTAGATCATTGCAGAAACTTAAAGGTCTGTTGAGCCTTGTGTTTAGGTGCAAATGCAAAAACATCTCCAATATCAACAATACACCTCGGTGTGCCAAGCCAAAGGTTACAGCACTATTAATCAATTAGCTATTGTCCAACTTAATTCAATGTGTTACTTCTCCTTTAGGGTGTACTCTTAAGATCTTCAAAGCTCTGGATATGTCAAACTGTCAAAATAATGGTTTACTATGTAATGGTCAGTATATGTGAAAGGTTTGGGTTAGCTCTGCACTTATCTATGCCCTTGGGATAAATGAGGAACAGCGAGCAACGATTATCAGGATCATGAACTGGTCACCGGATTGTTTCAAGTCTTATTTCATATTTTTGTATCATGAACACTATCAGAGTTGAATAATGATAGTTGAGACCTATAGTTCAAATATTGGATAATTTTCTGATCTAGGCAATCTTGCAAATAATCTTAACATGCATGCGTATTTAAGGAAGAAGAAACTAGAATTTTTGTCACGTTATTGTCACATAAGCCAGTACATATTAACCATTTATCTCGATGTTCTCAGGAAATATACCAGGATCAATGTTACAATGCTCTGTTGGATCTTGCGATAGATAACCAGTGTTTGTATCAGGGTCTTTGATATCAGGGACAGAACTTACCAGGCTACTTTTATTAGTAGAAGAAAGAAAAGGGTTGATTATTGAGTGCATTATAATCAGGATAATGACCATTAAGAATCACTCTAATTGGTTGAAGCCAATGGGGGCCAGGGAGTGTCATTTGAATATCCAGCACAACTCATTGCGCTTTCGTTTGGAAGTGTTGGGTGATTGAAATTTTGGTGTACACAACTCTAACATAGAGAACTACAAGTATATGTGGTTGTGTCCGTTGTTGTGACAAATGGTTTCCAAAAGGATGGACAATCACACATTTATCACGTCATTACAAGAATGATGGACACAACCACATTTAAGTCATGAACCTGAAAAACCCTTGAACCTGTAAACCACACAGGTACAAAACCTGTTCAGAACAGGGGGTTCACCAGAAAACCCCTAAAGCACTTCAGGGATCATAGACTTAGATAATTCATGCCTCTGATGAGACTGGAATATTATATGGACAGTCGAAATACAATTAACCTATAGTTAATTATATCAGGCAGTTATCCACTTTATTCTTGCCTAGTTTGTCATAAGCAGGAAGCAGATTTTTTTAGTTACTTTTATTAGTATGTGCATATTATTCAACCAAATTCTGTAGTCGTATCAATATGTTATAAGCACCTGCAATTGTGTTAAAAACAAATAGTGTGTACCTACTGCACAACATGGCTGATCTTTTGAATTATGCCATTTTTAAACTCATATTCCCCTTAACACCTTGAGATTTACCATTGCTCATTGACAGAAGCAACCTTTGTATCAAAATCAGTTTTTACCAGCTCATCATTATCTTGTCTTTCATAAAGTTAACTAATTTTGTGATTTATGTGCTGAGTGTAATCACAAACATGTTTTTAATGCATTGCAAAACTATCTGATACTTTGAGAACATCATTGTCTACTTCTAAACACCACATATCTTGTGGTATTGAGACATATACAGAGCTCTTCAATATATACTCTTGGAATGTCAGGGCATACACAGAAATTCTAATTATTGGTTCTTTATTAATTTTTTTTCTGTAATTTTCTTTAGTAATTTTGAATTATGAAGCACTTACCTTTTGTTAAATGTACACAAATTCGTGATAGACTATGTTGCTTTGTATAACATGCCAATTCATTACTTTCGTCAGTAGACAACCAACAGTTATAACATTTGTAGGGAGCTCGATACTAAGCCTTTGATTTTACATAATCAAGACTTGATGGACGTAGTGATCTGTGAAATATATTGTAGTAAAAGAGGGCTTTATTTCCCTTTTCTGCCTTTGGCGACTCGCCTGATCATTCCTTGGTCACCTCTAAAAGAAGCAGTGCAGTTGTTGTAAGGTGCATCACCCTTCATTCAAGCCAAACTGTAAATTCTAAAATAATACAGAACTTTGATCCATTGGATCCACAACAGAAGGTTTAGACATAAGTTGAAACTGAGGTTTTAAGCCAAGTTCAGCACCAAGGGTCATATACCCACTCAGTGACTTAAGTTTAAGCTCACTGCAATTGCAATGGCTATTATAAAATGATATGACCATTGTAATAAACAATTTTGCAATGATCATCTTTAAAGTTAATTTCCTTCAGCGGTTGTCAAACTGAGAAGATGTATCAAACTTCGAATTAATGTCTTAGTATACTAATTGCCTAATTCAAATTTATACTAATATTATTAATGGGGTTTACAAGTGGTCCACTGTTGTCATACTTTCTCTGTTGCCTATCATGTTGCTTTGTACACACTTAAAATGGCACTTTGTCTCTGGATGCTTATTTATCCTACCTTGTTTCTAACAATAAGCACAACTACGCATAGGTATGATATGGTAACCATCATGACTATAGAAACCAGGCCTTCCATCTGTGGTTGAAGTCAACATGTATCTGTGTTATTGTACATACCAGATCTCTGGATCACCTGAGGTCCTGGTTATTGCTGTCTTCAAAGTGAGTGAGTAGCTGAGTGATGGTGTTATTAGCATTCTCCTTAGTCCTTCCAAGGTTGGTAGAACTGAGAAGGCAGTTGCCTGGTCATCAGCATTTCTGAAATTAGTATACATGATGTGATGGTTAGCAATTTAGAATTCATTTGTGCACAAAGAGTAGCCCTGAGGGCATCAAGTCACCTGTTCTAAACGAAAACATGACACTGTCTGTTTTAAGACATAGCAGGCCCCTGAGGCACATGCAGCGGTTGTGTTGTCATAAACTCATTGGGAGGTGGAAGATCTATTGATATTGCCACATTTGATCTGTTAGAACGATGGACTGTATCTTGGTCAGCAATGGTGACAGTATGAGCAATTATAGTGGGAGGTGAGTGTGATGGTATTGAGTTTACAGTGTTTTGCCTATCCAAATCATCAATCCAAGCCATCTGCCACTGTGGCCTAGTGGGTAACACACTCACTTAGGAACACAGAGGATGTGAGTTCAAACCCAGGTACAGGCAGATAAATAGTGGCTCTGATTACCACAAATGGTGGTCCTCTGCCATTGGGCTCTGTCCCCAGTGACAGGTTAAAGAACCTCCAAAATGTTGATTGGTCATTCTTGAACCTCTGACTTTCAGTTAGGGGAATGTCAGTAATTTAATAGTTGGGCTGTACATGAACAGTTATGTGGGTCAAATAGTGCTTTCAGTCCCATAGTACATGGGAATATTGTACTCAGTAAAATACACAACACAATACAATCCGATACACTATTTGCTTGTTAGAGTCATCCAACGCCTATAGAAAATGCCAATAGTATACTGTTATTGATCTCAGCCAGCAGGGGATTGGATGAAGATGGCTGTATGCTGAAACTGTTAGAGCTGATGTTAGAAATGTCCGTTTCCAAATACCAACCATCAATTCAATTGAGAAGCTTTCTCTATTTCTCTTGCAGCTTTGTTATGAGATCTTGAAATCCTTGTTAAAACCCTCTTATAAAGTGGTAGAAGGTGTTTTCTTATTTGGTATGTTGAAGTATGATTAAAAATGTAATACTTGTAAAACCTCTGTCAAACTGATAGCAGTAATATTATTTTCAGATGTTATTCCAATGTTAGGTGAAGCTTAAATGCTCGAACATTCAGGGGTATAACTTAGTAAAAAAGTAAGGCTGACAAGTTTAGACTAGCCTCCAGGCAATGAAACTTTCCTGTCAATCTTCCACAACAGAATACAAAATGCCTGATTTGTATAAGGTAGGTAAAATATTATTTGTCACAGCTTCTACGACATGGCCCATTTAGACTTTGCCCTCAAAAGACATACATTCATACTGAAGCAAACATACACATATGTTTCTCACAGACATATGTCTAAAAGGCAACCTTTTCTCATTGTGCAGTAAATATTCGCACTGACAAAGGCATGCTTGTCCTTAACATATAATCTTATTAATTTTTTATGGCACTTCACCAAACCAATTGCACGTTTACTAATTGCAGTGAATTAAAGCAATGGCTAAACGACAGAGAATGAAATTTAGTGATTACAACATCAAGTCATTGACATATGTTAATTACACTTTTCTAACTTATCACTTAAAAAGTGACAATTCTTGAAAAAATGTGATAATTAAAGTTTTTTAGATTTTTGTCATAATTTATTCAGATGTGTTAATTACATTTTTGCTAAATATCATTTTAGAAGTTCCACCCTTAAAGTTGTATCCCTCTAATTTGACATTGATAGGAACCAGGTTACAGTTAAGGAATGAATGCTTACTGATGTACTTTTCATGAGTACATGTGTGACTCCCTTAGAGTCTGTCATGTGAAGGGGATGAAGCAATATAAAAGTTATCTTATTGCATTACAATGATTGTTTGATTTAAACTTGGAGCCAAATTTGCAGGGCCAAGTTTTAGGGACCAGTTTGCTGAGGGCGTTTTTTTCAAAAGGCCAACAGATCCTGTTATGAAACCTACATAGAATTCTGCTACCAGATAATGTCTGCAGACCTGAGTATTAATCAGTTGTATAAATCCACAACTTTGTTTTTCAATCAAATAGAACCTTGACATACTTATTTGGGCACAGTTTAAAGGGGCCATCGTTGAAATAAGTCCAATTTGAAAAGGCTGAAAATGTTCTCAAGACAGCTTTAACCACTTTGTTTTGTTACACCAATGTATTTGTCTTTTAATTAGCTTAGTTAGGCTGAATGTATAAATGATAAGGCAACTTTTCAAGAGATCACTTTTTTCCTGTGTTTGTTTTTTTTTCTTGTCTTCGGACTTTGATGAATTGTGGCGTAGCCTGATGAGTACCTGTCTCTTCACTGAAGTTGAGCAGCAATGGGCTACACTTGGATGGGTGACCTCCTCAGTGCACTACTCGTGTCTCTGACGGTCTTGTGGCTCATGCTAGTACACCAAAACATTTATGGCCTGGTTTAAGCTGATTGTCATTTTTGCTAATATTTGGTAATCAGATGGGAGAAGGAAAACTAGATGCCATGATTTCTAATGGGGCCAATTTTTAAGAGCGAGTTTTCCAATGCTCGCTCTTCTGGAGATCACTTTTTTCCTGTTATTTTTAGCTCACTTTTTATTTTTAGTTGCACCAGGTTCAAGGATTCAAGGAAGGAATTCAAAGAAGTTTATATTCCATTATTATGGAAATATTTTCAAGATATTTGATCTAGTTTAATGGCTAAAGTTTCTTTTTGTCATCTTTGTTTGGCTCTTTGTCCTGCATATAAGCATTGTGTCAAATATTTTAGGGATTTTAAATATTACCACTACAAAATCTTATCTTCAAATGCAGCTTCTTGTGTTATATTTGAGACTGTAATGTCATTAAGTTCAGAATATATGTATCACTGAGACAATGGTTATCTCATTTTTCAGTGTTCTTGTATGTTTTCTGAGTTTCGATCACCAAATATTCATTAATCCATTGATAAAATTTATTAAATTTTAACAGCAATTAGAGCTTTGTCCAATTCAGGGTCAAGACACACATTAAAATCTCCATACAAATAAATCTTTATCTCTGTAAACATGATGAAGTGAATGGATATTATTGTTATTATTTTCTAAATGAAATATACTCAGTCTGTCTAAAACTGGGAATTACTGTACATAATGACCTCAGCAATTTCTGTAAAATTCAATGCAGCATTTGTGATTTCTAGGTTTGTTGTCACTTTTGTTGAGAAAAATTGTGTTTTCAACTTTGAACCAAAATGGAATGCTTGCTGCATTAACAGCCCCCTTGCTTATATTGTTAGTATTACTGTTACAGGCCTGAAAGAGCCATGTCAGACATACCACTGTGATAGTCCAGATGGACGACTTTATCTTGACGATCAATTGAATGATTAAACACTTTAGAAAATTGTCATATGTTGCACTGAATTCCCTTTATACATAGGTGTCTGCCTGATAACCATTGTTCGTTTTAAGCTACTTTTAAGGCAATATAATATATTATTAATACAAGAGTTACACACTGAAAAATTTAAAATTCAAAAGTCTTTATAAGGTTGATAGGGCTTGGTTGTAGATGGTCATATCCACTACATCTCAATTCTTTTTCTGTTCAAATTTTGACTTTTCAAACCTACCCCCAGCCATAGCAAGAATTATAAACGCAGTTTTCCTCAATGAGAATTGTGCAAAAGTCAAGTATTAACATTTACCTTGTTCATTTTTAATTGGGAACACCGTTACCAATGCCCTGGCATACTTGTTTGACCTTATGCATCTAGCCTCCAGGAATATTTTACATATGGGTCATTTAGACATGTGTTAATAAACATGTTATGCATGTCACTGGTCCTTGTTGATTTGCCCCAAAGATCATCGCAATTACCAACCACACTGGGGACGTCACTGTTGATCACTACAAAAAACTGTAAATGCTTGATTATATTCCTGGTTACATGGATTCCATTACAATTATTGTTTTGTGTAAACTTGGAGCCAAATTTGTAGATCCTGTTACAAAATCCACATAGAATTCTGCTACCCTGAAAATGTCTGCAGACGTGGAATCATTGACAAAGAATTTTCTTTTCCTCACAATATTAAATCCATGGCTTTAAAACCATGTTCACATTGCCCCAGTGTGACTAATCAAATCATAAGTAGTTTCTAGTTCATAATGACTACATATTCAAAATTCATTGTTAAATTACAGAGAAATTCTGTTAGAGAATTTTGTGTTATACCTTTGCTACACTAGTCAAGAGATTTTACTAGGAGTGGGTTACTTTTTATAAACTGCTTTTATTTGTGTAAGTTAAATAATATTAGCTTTCAACTGGATATTTATCATAATCAATTTGATAACACAGATTTGAAACATCACTGGCTATCATCTCAAAACAACTTGATATTTGAAATACATGGTGACCTGAAAAGAACTTTGCTAAAATTCTGTTGCAGAATTTCAGGTGCGGAATCTGTCCTTATTTGCGTAGTAACATTTATTTTCAAGATGAGTGGCATCCTTCTATAGTCTAGTGCAGAATTAATAGCTATAGCTGAAGTGATCAAGATGGCCTTTGTGCTGACACAAAGCTTTATTTTGATGTTAAGCATAGTTATTTGTGAAGCCCTCAATCTGTTTCAGAGCAATCTGGCTCAAGTGGACTCAATGGTTGGCCGTGGTATTGGGATCTTTTTCTTAATAAAAAAAGTGACGGTAGGCTCTGTTTTACTGATGCTGGGCTCTGATCAATCTTATATAATTGACTTGCTGCTCATTGTGATGCAAACAAATCATCATTAATACTTGTTTCTCACAGGTGTGATGTAAAGTTTTTCATCAGGCCAGTTTTGTTTATTTAACTAATCATCATTGTCCAGAGAATCTTTACACCTGAGAATCTACCGGGAATGACAGTTAAATTGAGTGGTTTGATCTATTGCTCATTTAATGCTCTTTTCGGAATTACAGCACCAGATTGCATCAGACCAATGTATCACAGTAAGTTAACATCACTTGTGAATTCAGCACAAAACCTTTCACAAAAACCCAAATATTTGATTTGAGCCTGAAAAAAAACACCAGTTAAACCTTCACTAATGCCCCTGTTCCAACAAAGGATTAAGCCCTGATCTTGTCACCGACCCTTAATCGTGGACAGTCAGTGACAAAAATGGTAAAATGGGCAGGAATACTGAATCAGTATTAAACCCTGGGATTAAGAACAGATTGGCGTCAGGAAGCCTGAGGAGGCCCCAGGTGGCCCCACACACTCCCGACTGGTCTGGGACTAAGAGCCAATTAAATCCACGCGTCCTCAGGCGTCCTCCGGCCTCCCCAGTCTTCCCCAGACCACGATGGCCGATTCTTGTTTTGCAGAAAAGCTGGATTTTCTGGATATATATATATATAAATTCCGTGATCTAATCATGATTATTTTTCTAGGAACACAGTAGGATGCCACCTTTTAATGGAAGACAGCTTCAGCAACAACGATTTTAGTTTTTATTCAGTTACATATGATAATGTATTTGTTATTTCTACGTCGACCACAGCAACCACCACCAGCACCTCCACCACCACCAGCCAGACAGAGACCTAGAAGAAGGCACAACATGTGGGCCAGGCCATGGCTACTACAGAGAGGGGAGACGGGGCCCACCAGAACATTATGGCTGAACTGTATTCCACAGACATTCCAGGATTCACCAATTACATGAGGAGGACCCCAGAATTCTTTGAACTGATAAAAACCAGACTGGAACCATGTCTAGCCAGGCAGGCCACCAACTACAGAACACCAATCAGTGTTGGTGAGAAGTTAGCCCTCACCATCAGATATCGGGCCACTGGAGAGTCATACACATCATTATCCTGTCAGTTCAGCCTTGGCAGATCCACCATCTTCAAGTTTCTACCAGACGTCTGGAGGGCCATCCAGGATGAGTTCATCAAAGAGTATGTCAGATGTCCTACTACTCCAGATGAGTGGAAAGAACTGGAAAGGGAATTCAGGATCAGGTGGAATGTTCCACATGCCCTGGGAGCCCTTGATGGAAAGCATGTGGCCCCAAAGAAACCCAAGAACACTGGAGCCCTGTACCACAACTACAAGGGGTTCTTTTCAATAGTTGGCCTTTGTAGATGGGCAGTACAAGTTCAGATAGGTGGATGCTGGTACAGCTGGATCTTGCCCAGATATTTAATGCCTGTCAGCTGAAGAGGAACATTGATGATGGCAGGATAGGCTTCCCTGACCCAGCTCTAACCCACCTCTAACCCCGGGTGGTAGAGATGTCCCCTACCTCATTTTGGCAGATGATGCATTTGTCCTGAATGCCAGGGGAGTTGTTGAGAATGCTTTTGGCATCCTGGTCTGAAAATTCAGAGTGATGTTGACCACTACTGAACTACCCCCAGCAACAGTGAGGGAAGTGGTCTTTACCTATGTGGTTCTACACAACGTACTAAGAAGCCAGTATCAAGGTCAACATGGTGGTCAAGTGCCTAGAGATAATAATGATGATATGCCTGGTGAATGTCGATTGATTGGTGGTGTTGCTGGTGGTGGTCCAGACAGAAACCCTGTTAGAGAAGCCAAAAGACAGAGGGATTACCTCAAGGACTACTTCAATAATGAGGGAGTGGTGGCCTGGCAAGATGGCAGAATATAACTGCTACTACAGTAATCAGTCCTTTTCAGGACCACCAAACATTCCAAAAACAATTAATCAGCTGTGCTTGTTCCAAATATCACAACCATTTCCCATCATAAGTTATCCAACAAACAGACAAACCCAATGCCCAACAGAAGTTAACCAACTAACAAACAGACAAACACAGTGGTAAACATAATTCTCAAAAACAACACACAAACCTAATGCCAAGCATAACTCGCTAAATGAAATAAATATTGCATATATTTTGAAAGCTACACCCTAATTTGACTTCCATTTGGTTTTCATTTTGGAAAATTACCTGAAACTTAAATGTTTTCCCTTATTGCAAATCTTAAAATTAATTTTTGGTTCCACTTCAAGAATGTTTAGAAAATATAACCACCCAAATGGTTCTTTTTACAATATGGTGCATATGACTGTTGCTGATGGGGAGTTATGTTTGCAAAATCGTTTGTCAGTTCATTGGTTGGCGTTATGTTTGCTATTGGGTTTGTCTCTCTGTTAGTTGGGGGTTAGGTTTGGTATTGGATTTGTGTGTTTGTTGGTTTGTGGCTATGTGATAACATAATAGCTTTCAACTCTAGGGATGGTGTAAGTGTTGGACTTTTTATTAAAGATTTAAACCAATCCCATGGATTTTAAGCTTAAAATGGGCTGAGTATTGGCCATATTGGGAGTTTATTTTTTTCTATGTGGCCTTTTGTTGTTATGTGTATTACCATGGGTTATTTGTTTAATGTTTGGGGTGGCAAGGGTGTTGGGCCTTTTTTGTGTGCCGTGGAAACATGCATGCTCCTTGTCGTACAGCTCTGGATGCTCCTTCACAAACTCCACAATTGCAGTTTCTTTGCTGTCAGTGAATGTAGCACAGACCCTGGCCCTCTTGGCTGCTGAGTGGCACTCTGAATCTTCCTCACACCTCTCATCTTCTTTGCAATCTTCCTCAGTGACTTCAGAACGTTCCTCTGTCTCTTCTGTACCCTCCTCTGCCCTCTCCTCAGTCTCTGCCCTCTCTCTCCTCTTGCCTCTTATCAATCTTCTTCTTTCCTCTCTTTCCTCCTTTCTTTTTCCTCATAACTCTAATCAATATAAAACACAAAGTTAAAAAAACTAAAATGTATCAATGATAACATGTGCGTGGTTGCTTATATAGTCCCAGACCTCCCCCCTTGCCTCATTTTATTCTGACGCTCGGAAAATAGTCGGTTCTTAATCGGTACTTAGTCCCAGGCCTCCTGGAGCGTCCTCAGACTGTCGCAGACTAAATTTGTGTGGTTCCAAGTGGCCTGAGGAGGCCTGCTTGGATCAGTTTGGGTCGGCTTCTCTTAGTCGGGGCTTAGTCTGAAACCTTGATTTTTGAGTCCCAGGACACCTGAGACAGTCTGAGGCTTCCCAGGATTAATGAAACCGATTCCTTTTCACACGCATGAAACTTCAAAGATCTGCAATGAGAATCTGGGACTAAGGGTCGCATTAAGCCTGGGACATGATAGGACTGTGTAAATTTGGAACTAAGGAGGCCTGAGGAAGCCTGGGACTGGACATTTTGTTGACGGTGGGAAATAAGAATTTGTATGAGTCATGACAAATATCAAACATGTTTGATTTTTCTCACGGCCACAACCGACAACTACCGACCCTTACAGAAAGCCTGGGACTAAGCAAATTTTTGAAACTGACTACAAAAAACCTTAATCAGGAAGCTTAGTCGTGTGGTGGAACACCCACATAAGATATCCTGGACTCTATTTCACACTATGAGTGGTCGTTTTTGTATGTTCAAACTGAAAGGATCTTGCAATTGTGGCACATCGTATATCACAGGTGCTTTGGAGAAGTGTGACCGATATCTGACAGACATAGAGTTGAGTGATTGCCACTCACTCTGGACAGTCTATTCACTGAGGATCTTATTGATTATGCAGTTCAGTGCAATTATTGAAATGTAGACTTCAACAGGCAGTGCGCTAGAGGTATTCATTAATAATGCAGTACTTACCCTCATTTCTTGAAAATAATACCTTTCAACATTTTTTTCTCTTTTCACAAAACTGTGGCTCAAGAGTAAGTTAAGATCTTAGTATATACTTTTGTAGCTGGTTTATTTTGATTAGTACTAGGTATCATACAACAGTAGGTATAATGCTCAGTATCATCATACTATTCACATCGAAATGCTAGTAATGAAATATCAAAAGCAAAGGTAACCTCACAGCCTTTAATTCCATAAATTCTTTTCCATGTATACTCTCTGTTTCCATACATACTCTCTCTTTGACCTTTGATACTAATTTTTGAAGTCAATGTGACAGAAACCACTGGACCTCACAGGTTAACAAATTCTAAAATGATAATCCCCAGTAGAAAGTAATAGAGTGTTGAAAACCTGATCAAGCAGGCAGCTTTAATGTATCTTTCAGGCAGCGAGCAATCAATTTAGAAGGGATCATCATTTTATCTCTGGTTTCCAAAACCACATTAATGACTTGCTTGTTCAAACTGGCAGTTTTAGTTACACAACCTTAAATATATCCTTTATTAGCATTGATTAAGTAATAATTTTTGCCTAATACTAGACATTGTTTTTAGGATTAACCACATTAGAGGATTTGCTTCACTACAGTCTCACATTATTGACCACAAATTGTTAATGTGTAGGGGGAGATATATTGTGTCCACTAAAGCCTTATTACCGGTCAAATTTGATTATTTTACATCCACTTCTAACAAAATGTTCCTTTATTTTCGCAGTTATTTCACTTTCTATTGCAGTGACATTTATTTACCTCATCTGCACTTTACTTCCACCTGGTGTGTAGTAAAACATAAACACCTGCATTCAAGTCATTTTTTCAGAACACCCAGCTGGTTTTCATTGTTGTAAAAGACCATCTACTTTTTGATATATTTACATTGACTATGTTCATTTCAGGCTCAATGTAAAGCTAAATCGACACTAAACATAATTATTCCACAATCTCTTCTACCTGCTTTGCGGAATATCTCTACTGACTCCAGTATCATATTCATCTGACTGAAAATCTCGATTAACAGATTCATGGATATTGGATATCATAGTGCTTTCTTTCCCTTTTAAAGTCATTAATGTAAAGAAGTAACCCAAGAATAAAAAAATCAGTGAAATATAAGTTTATTTGATATTGTCATCATCTATAAAGCAGGATTTTATGTAAAGCCTGATCAAAACAAAATTTTAAAGGTAGTGTACTCTCCAAAGAAATGACCTGTTTCTTTCTGTCGCTATAAAATCCTTTATACCCTGGTGTAAAGCTGAATGGTCACATGTCATAAAAGCTGACGTGGAGATAGAAAGTTAGTCTGCAGATATTATTGCTTTAGTTTATCAGCGATATCTTAACAATGTATTTATGTTTTGCACGGAATTAAGCATATGTATCTTGCAATGATAATATCTATTCATTTTCTATTTTGCAATGCAAAAAGTAGCATGGATAAATTGTCTTTTGTGTCAGTCTAACAGATCAGACTTTTTATTGGTTTAAATAACTGATAACTTAATGGAGATACTAATATTTGTCATCAAATAATATGACCAAAATAAAAAATAATGTCATCTGATATGTTCAAAAGTGTTGTATTTTTGTCATGTCTTAAACATATCAACATACACTATTTTATTTCAGAATAACATTTTATAGCAGGTTGATATCATCTCTCTTGAGATACATGTATAGTCTTCCAATCAATAGGAAATATAAGAAATGTTTCATTATAATTTTAATCAATAGGAAATATAAGAAATGTTTCATTATAATTTTAGTAAGGGCTTGTCAAACTTTTAAATTTTGTATAAATATTCCCTTGTTTGTAGTAATGCATTAGTCTGATGACAGTTTTTGTTCATCAAATTTTATGCAGCCCATAATATTGAAACAAAGTAAATGAATGGCCAGGCAAGGTCTGAAACATTTAATTAGGTACAATTTTAAAAAGAGGATTGATTCAATCAGTTAAAATAAACTGCCAGAATGTAATTGGTTTTGCTTTTTGTGTTACATCAGTTATCATAGATGTTACCAATGCTTATCAAAATGACTTACACTAAAATTAGGAGTATTTTTTCGGGTTTAGTTCAGGTGATGGACCATATTTCAGAAAGGAGATTGATGAAAGATATTTTCTTAAAAAATCCTTTACTTTAGTGAAAAAATCATTTTGAAATTGAGTGTTTAAACCAAAAATAATGAATTATGTTTTGCTAGGATTTACTTTTACTTTACTCAAACATATTCATCTTGGGACATTTAGAAGCAAAACAAATCAGATATGCCAGGGCAAAGGATCTGCGCAGCGGAATATCTCAATGTGCTACAGGTCTCAATGTGCTATTTGACCCATCTGACTGTACAAGTACAGTAGCATCTGTAAAAGTTACTGACATTTCCAACTGCAGATTCGTTGGTGAAGGTGCCAGTAATAAGAGGCACATCTTGGTTTAACACATCACAGGTGTTCAAGCATACGTTTTTGGAAGGCATTAAATGTGATTCTTGGGAGTTTTACAAATGAAGAATTGCTAAGGTTATGGCATACATTGCCCCAGTTAAGGGATGTGAGCACATAAAGAGTGAATGGGGATAATAAAATTTTATTAGACTAACACATTGAAACTAATAATATTACAATTTCACAATAAACACTGGATGAAGGTGACCTCAAGGTCACTTTTGTTATGTATGTGTAGACACGTATGAGTGCAAATCCCTCCAACCTGGCCCCTGGGCTGAAACCCATCCCCAACAATACACATTCAAATGTCCAGCTACTGGGACTCACTCCAGTAGGGTAAGAAACCGGATGTGAAGCGAACCAGGGGCTAGGGGAGATGGTCAGCAGTGTGACTTCTCATATCTGAAAATAGACTTGCAGCAGTAATGTGTTCATGGTTATATGGGTTGGTTAGAGGGAATTTTTGAAACAATTTACAATGCCATCAGCCTAGGTCGACTTCCCTATCAAAAGTTATGGGTCATATATTTTTTGCGGATTTGAATGAGATCAAGGTCAGAGGTCAACCAATCATTTGTAACATACACATAACACGAATCACTGTTTTTAAATAACTGAAGCAATGAGAGGTTTGTGACTTTTGGTCACACACCCCCACATTGCCCCAGATACCAGTTAAGGAATGTGAGCATATAAAGAGTGAAAGGGGAATACAATTGTTGGGAATGGGGTACCAAATTTGATAAAATAAGAAAAGAAAAGAATGTTAAAATGTATGTGGCTTTAAAAACCTGTGTATGGAATCGCAAAGGCAAACTATGAGCTGAACGGTAGGAATGACAATCAGTTTCTTGAGTTTGACCTTGAAAGGTCTATGTAACACCATTGCTTTTTGAAAATTTTTTATATGTGCATCTGCAAAATGATGTGTGGGTAACCCATAAAGGGACATTTTTTACTTTTTTGCTGATAGTTGATTGGCAATGGCTGATGAAGAGAGGGCAGAGAATTCAAGACATTGAAGGTAAGCCAACAATATAATTGTGGACATTTGAGGCCATTGAATATTCATAAACACCATAAAAGCTAAGAAAAGGCGAAACATACTGTTGTAATTTTTCTGTGTGGCTGGTCTGAAGGGAAGCCACCTGGGGTGGGGAACCTACGAGTGTAAACCATGTGATAGATTAAATGGCCCAATCAATATCTAGACCACAGCAGGGCACTGTGGCCTATTTATGATCTGGAATTAACTAATTTAACTTATTAAGGGGCTAATCTGTAATAGCCCATCTTGAAAGTAGATCAGCCACAGTATTTATTTTCCCAGATATGTGAACAACTGATATTTCAATATTATAGGTAGCCAACTGTAGTTGTACATTGCAAACTATCGCAGCCAGTACAAAATCTCTAGTTTTGCCTGAATTCAGAACATGTACTACTGCCTGATTATCACATGCAATGGAAATGCGCTTATTACACCACTGGCTACCCCAGACCCTTAAGGCAACCAAATTGTTCAACATTTCTAAGTGTACAATTTGAAAGTCACGGTACCAAGGGGGACTGTAATTACATATGTTTAGCACCCAAAACTGCCCCTAACCTTTGAAGACTGGCATCCAATTCAATGGAGGCATGTTAAAGGTTTCTGGTCAAAAATTGTGAAGCCATTAAAAGTGGGTAAAAAATGTCGGGAACCAATTAATGTCCCTCTTCGCCTCCAATGGGAGGGGAACCGGTCCCTTACCTTCCATGGAATGTAAAATTTTAGCAACCTATTTAAGAAAAACCTAGAAGAGCAAACACATTTGCATATATATAATAAGCTTCCTAGGAGGGATTGAAGCTGACACTTTGTATAGTGATGCTTTTGGTACCAGTTTTTACACACGGCCATTATTTTTGTTGCATTTTTTCACTGGGTAAGGCCAAAGTGAATGTTGTAGTGTCAACTACGATACCTAGACAGTTCAGACAAGTAGTAGGTTTAACTAGTTTATTTTTGAAATCTGGAAACCTAGTTGAGGAAGCAAATCGCATAGAGCGTCAAACAAAGAGTCAATTCGACTGGGCAGATCAATTTCCAAGATGTCATCTATATAATTTATGATATCATAATTGCGTCGACGCATTATGTGACACACAACGTCCCTTAGACGCTGATACAGAGCACTCCCATGGCGATACCTGAACGGCAAGCAGGTGTCTATATACAAGTCTATATGACACAGACCTAACAGGTCATATTCACTGGGGTCTAATTTCACATGCCTAAATTCACGGCTGATGTCCATCATATATAGCATGCAACCTTGCCTAAAGTTTTAATGTGATTGGTGATGGTATCTTTTGTAGGCAACTTAAGAAGAAATGGGGTATCTAATTACTTATCCTTGTGTATACCTGCATTAACAGATAGACTCTTAAGAAACTAAGATGGCTTAATAGCTTGTTTCTTCTGAGAGATATGTTTGTACATCTTCTGGGTATATCTTTGCAGACGTATGATTCTTAATGTGACTCTGAAGGGGGCAATCTCTATCAAAATCCAGGGGAAAACCTAATCTAATTAGGGCACACAATTGGCTATCCCAATAATCTTTCAATAGATGGTCCCATGTTGCTGGATTTAACTGAGATTTCAGAGTTATTTGAACTTTCATAAAATTATAATCACCAATGGCCTTCACAATCTTATGCAAAGGAAGTGGACTTTGGGGGGAGCCCAACACTCTCGCCTCCCACCTCTGAGGCTGGGGTTCGGTTCTCAGCATGGCCTCAAGTGGGAAATCTGGTAGCTGCTTGCTGTTGGTCAGCAATTTTCAGTACAGATCGCTGATGAACCGTCCGTACTAGTTTTCTCTGCCCTTCCAACTACTCGACGTGATATGACCTGTACAGTGTTGAAAGCAACGTAAAATCCCAAATAAATAAAAATGCAATCGGATTTTGGGTAGATTCTACTGGGAGCACTTTTCCAGGTACTTTTAAACTACCTGAATCCAAATTTAAATTTATTTTGGTCATTCCAGGCCTGCAACGTGGGGCAACTAGGTAGGATACTCTTCTAAGTACTGACCTTATATTTAATTCGCAGTGGGAGGCCATATTTTTAAATTCTTTTGCACTCCTAAACTACGGACTTATCAGATGTAAGCTGAAATCCCCCAGTGCCCAGAGTTTGGCATTTAAGACTTGCCTTACTGCTATCTTTGAAATTTGCCCTGTGATTGCTAGTTGCCTTATTCATGTCATTGGCATTGGAAAGCATAGGAAGCTGCTGGCTCACCAGCCATGTGATGGTTTTTTTGCAGTATTCCAGTGTATACATGATGGTTCAGTGACTGCGTTGAAGTGTTGGAGAGGTGAAAACCTATTGTGACAAGGAATACTATTTTTGAGACCTACCTTGAGACTTGCACCTTTGTATTTTGGTTTATGCAAAACCTATTGGTTGTTGCAACCTGCAGGGGACCCAAGTACTAGTGCTACTATGCTTAGATGCGTTATCAATACAGATATTTTTAGGGTGTCTTCTTTACAACCTGTGCATAGGAAAGACCTTTAAACTGGTAATAAATAGATTTCCAATTTGTACTTTCAGAGTCATAATTGGAATTACAGATTACTCTAGTTTTGAACTGTCTTATAGTTACATGACTTTGGACATGTTTACCATTAGGTCATTTTTGTAACTCTTTAAAAATGTCTTCCTAACAGGCAAAAAAGGACCTTGAAGCTAGTCTTCTTGAGAAAATTTGTGAATTATCATCAAATGCTGCAATATATAAGAGAGGACAAGAAGTTACATCAAAGTATTTCAAACTGAACACTTTGTTTTTGAAAGTACTTACAGAAGTGGCTGGCATGAATTTCATACCAGCGGTACAAAGAAACAACATAGAAGTAGCTATTGATAAATATTTGAGGTTTTATCGGAGAAAATTTCAAGCATTTTAAAATAAATAGAAAAGTTTGAAAGGTTTTACAAAATATCAGTGCATTTTCTGAGTTTGTTTATTCTAATGGAACCATCGGAATGTATGAAAAAACAAACAATTCTAAAGTACATAACAAAACAATAATTATACCATCATAAGCATGAGATATTGTTCTTTTAATACATGTTATTTGTTTTGCAATTTATTAATCATAAGAATGTTTAATTTAAAAAAAGAAGACTAAATTTTACTGCACTCTTCTCATGCATAAAACACACACATAATTTTCCTGCAGTAAACACAACTAAAGCTCTGCAGGACTGAGAGCTAATTATAGAACACTGGTTTGTTTAACATACTAAAGAGTCTGAGTAAAAACTACTGTGTAGTAGTTTTTTGAAGACTCACTTTTTGGCTTGGAGTTTCTGCGGTCCTTGAGGAGGTGGTTTAACTGTTTACCACTACTGTTGCAAAAAGTACAAATGTGTTTATACAACTGACCTCCAGTAGTATGGTCAGCCTTGTGAGTGCACTTATCATTTTGGAAGTACATGTACCTACAAGGGACCCATTGTCCATCCCCTAATTTCCTACCTTGTGCACTTGTGGGGTTGTATACAATCTTCTGGGCATGTGCCCGGCTTAATCGGTCAATTTTTCTGTCATTGTCCAATCAACCTTATCCTCTTCCATTTTACACAATATGAGGGCATGTGCACCTTTAGCTGAGGCCCATCCAAAATCTTGGGCGCCCTCCATAATGTCAGTTAGATACTCCAACATAGTATTTTTGTTTGTTATTCCTCTCTAATAATTACACAGACCCTTGATATCCATTGAAAAAATGATAAGCTATCATATGTAGTCATATTTTTTGTAGTGCCAGCGAGAACATAATCTTGGGGCCATGGAACTTGGTTTTTACTAAAATTGAGTCTTTGCCCCCTCTCTGCGACTTGAACTTACCTTGTTCATTCAAGGCAGCCAGTTCTATCAGTCTGTGATCCACAGCCTGTCGGATGTTCAAGAATTTCATACTGGGCATTATGGCGTCATCCTCATCCTCCGAACTCAGCGCAGAGTTAACAGCATTGACAGAAGCAAAATTGGTGTCATGTGACATGGGAGGCAGAACACCCTGTATGTGCTACTCCTAGAACCTAGAACTAACATAAGTCAAAGTGTCAAAAATCTCCTGGTTGATGTCCTCAATCACTACCGAGCTTTCTGCGACACCACCAACTACTGACACATTATCAGTATCCTTCACCTGACACTTTGCTCCTACAGGTCGCTTATGCCCTTCAAAATACTTCTGAAATCACAACTACTTTTTTCTCTTGTACCACTATTTAGTGCATGAACCGGGATGATTCTATTATAATGCAGAATGGCCTTTTCATCAAGGAGGACCTGAGTTTTGAGCAAGTTTCAAAAAAAATTGTCAGGCTTTTGAAAGTATCTCGATCCAGATTAGCACTGAGGGTGCTAAAGATGTTATATTTCATGTGCTCTACAGACCCCCAAATCTTTCAAAGTCACAATTCCTAGACGAATTTGGCATATTCCTCGAGGGTGCTGCTTTGTCAGGTTGCGAAAACATTCTCCTTGGTGATTTAAATTTTCATTTGGATCAACAAGACACCTGGACACTGAAATTTTATGACCTCCTTGAGCAATTTAGTTTTAAACAACTTGTTAATACACCCACACATATTCAGGGTCACATTTTGGATGCTCTATGTGTGATCTTTCTCCTGGGCCATTAGTCCCAAAGTTATTGGAGGACTATCAGACAATCATGTTTAGCTTTATTTTCCCCGTCAGAGAGTCCTGTAAGTTTCAACATATTTCCATCCGTAAAATTCACAAGATAAATATTCTAGACTTCAGAGCAGATATCCTGAAATCTGACCTCATTAGGATGCCCCTATAAAACTGCCAGTCTTCTGAGTCATCAATACTTTAATACCTTGAGAAGCCACCTTGACAAACATGCCACAATGAAAAAGAAAAATATTCCAAGACACGCCGATGAACTGTGACATCCTCAAGGCAAAACGACTCAAGAGGATATATGAAAGGGCATGGCGCCGTGAAAACTCAGCCAGTAATTGTAGTCGATACCGGGCTGCGATCAATCAATATAATTTCCTGCTTAAGAGGTCAAAATGTAACCATTATTCCAACATGGTGGCTGAAAATCAAGGAAATCCTAAGGCTTTGTGGAACTGTTTCAAAAAGATTTTACACAGGTCCTCTGTTGCTGTTCTACCAGACTGAACATATAAAACCGACCTTGCGAACACCTTTTGTAAGTTTTTCTCTGACAAAATCCTTAAAATAAGATCCACACTGCAGTCATCAACACCATCTTCAGCCACTAGACCTAACTCCATTAAAATACACTGTCCTCATTCACACCTGTGTCTGATGAAAGCCTACTCAAAATTTTAAAGTCCTCACCATCCAAATCTTGTGGCCTAGACCCAATCCCAACGTCACTGGTCAAGGAGTGTGATGATATTCTCATCACTCCCATCACTAAAATTGTAAATTATTCAATGAAAGAAGGTAGTTTTCCCAACTGTTTTAAGATGGCACATGTCACCCCCCTCCATAAGAAGCCCAGCCTTGATAGAAATAGCCTCAAAAATTATAGACCAGTGTCAAACCTTAGTTTTATATCAAAGCTTATTGAGAAAGTAGCGGCAAACCAGCTAAATTAATTCATTTCACATGAGGGGTCTCTTAAATGTCAACCAGTCAGCTTATAAAAGTTCCCACTCCACTGAAACCGCATTGTTGAAGATTCAAAATGATATAGCTTTCTCAGTGGACTCAGGAAAGGCAGTGGCCCTGACATTATTAGACCTATCAGCGGCATTTGACACTATTGACCATTCCCTTTTATATGATTGCTTGCATGACTCGTTTGCATGACTCATTTGGTCGTTATGGCACTGTCTTGTTGTGGATCAAATCGTACCTTTCAAACCGAAAACAAAAAATTAAAATAGGCGATAGTTTCTCTTAGGTGATAATTCTCCCTTTCGAAGTCCCCCAAGGCTCTGTGCTGGGTCCTCTCCTTTTTACCCTTTACACTAGTCCCCTCAGTCAAGTTATTTCTAAAGTCAATGTTACTCATCACCTATATGCTGATGACACCCAGATCTACTTAGCAGTTGACTCCAGGAACTTTGATTCTAGCATGGAAGAGCTGACCGAGTGTCTCAAGTCAGTACAGGAATGGATGGTTGGTGCTAAGCTAAAACTAAACCCAGAAAAAACTGAATTTATCATCACTGATCAGAAAGCCACCAGAAAGTCGCTTGCACCAAATTTCCCTTTCCACTCCTTCAAAACAATATCTCTCTGTCGGTGGAAGTAAAGAATCTGGGTGTTATCTTTGACTCAGACAACTCCTTTGACAATCATGTTGCCAAGGTTTGCCGAGCATGTTACTATCATCTTCGCGATTTGTGATGAATTCGCAAATTCCTAAGTAATGAAACTGCAATACTTCTGGCAAATGCTATGGTCAGTAGTCGTCTGGACTACTGTAACTCTTTACTTTATGGGGTAAGCAAGTCCAACATAACTAAGCTACAGAGAGTCCAGAATGCTCTTTGCCGCATCATCTTCAAACTTGACAAAATGAGTCATGTTACACCCTTTTTGAAAAAACTCCACTGGCTTCTAATTCAACATCGTATCCTTTTAAAGTATAATCTCCTGGTATTTAAGGCTATCAATCTTTCACAGCCCCCATATCTCTCAGCTTTAATAAGATCGAGCAGTCTTACTCACGGCAACAGGCTATCTGTCTCCTCAATCCGCCCTAAGAAGCACATAGGCAGGCGAGGCTTTGCAGTAGCTGCACCAGCTGAATGGAACAAGCTCCCACAAACTGCCAGATCTGAGCAAACAATAGATCATTTCAGAAGCCAGCTAAAGACACACTTGTTTAGGCTGGCATACACCCCACCTTAGTTATACCCTGGCGGGCACTTTTTAGATGTCGACCCATGCCTGTCCCTGGACTTTCCCTTCTTGGACATAAGCTCATTAGAGGATTTGTATCAATTCTGCGCTATATAAATCCTACTATTATTATTATTATTATAAAACCATACTACCTCTGTAACAACGTTACCAAACTAAAGGTTTGATGAAAAATTTTACGTGATTTTTATTGCAAAATTTTTACTAATATTATCATATATCAGACTGTCAAAATCAGTAATAACTGTATAAAGCATGTTACCCACTAGGATTAACGAAACTCAATTTAATTATGCAAGATGTACTATTTACTATGTAATGTAGATCAAAATCCCAAATCAAATCAATAGTATAAATTCATTAAAACAAGTGACCAAGAACTAGACAATATTACATAATCAATCTAACGTGATTTAATTATGTTACCAATATAGCCGCCTCTGGTTTACACACGGTTGAAGCTATCATAACATATAGAAACCATAAACTATTGACAGTGGTTCCAATATATTACCAAACATGCACCAAAGTAGCAACCAAATATTTAATTTATGAAACAATTTACAATGGCTTCTGCCAAGGTTGACTTCCCTATCAAAAGTAATGGATCATTTGATTTTCATGGGATTGAATGAGATTTCAACCAATCATTTGTAGCGTCCACATAACAAGAACCACTGTTTTTTAAATAACTGGAGAAATGAGGGGCTTATGACTTTTGGTCACACACCCCTAAATAATGTTTCATTTAGGAACTGGTGGGCTAGAGAAATCAATGCTTCAAACAGTACTATAGATGATCCTTGATCATTTGTTAATTTTTTGACTAAATTTACAATTTTCATTACAGAATTTAGGGCAAAGGAGTGAAAAGAATGAAGATGAGAACCAATACATTCAGGGATTTGGAAATTCAATAACAAACATTTATAAAAAGTGTTCCTACATGTATTTTATGGTTAATTATTTATCTCAGAACAAAATCAAGTGATTCCATTATGAAAGCTAAAAATCTATAAATTATCATCAAAACTGAAAAAAATACTTCTAACACTGGTTCACAATTTTAAGTATTTGTGTTATACAAATAGAAAACATTATTGACACAATTTTTTTCTGGGCATGGAAGAAAGAAATTATTTTGCTTCACACAAAATAGGCATCTATCTTTATAAGACAAAATGACAGTCTTAAAAACATTAGTATGTCCTCACATTTTAACTACTATTTTGAATACATTTTGTACAATGACATATCTTGGAATATTTGACAGGTTGTTGCTATCCCTTTTAACAACAAAAGCCAAAACGTTATATAAGAAAGGTTTATCTCAAATAGAAGATGGTGGTGTAAAAATGTCATATATGGAAAAATTACTAAAATCTCAAAAATGCTTGTATTAAACGCATCTAAGTTAAATCAGCTACTAAAGAGAAAAATTAATGACAATATGCAGTAATAATGAGATAATGTATAATATAAAAATATATCATACTCCAATTCTCTAATCACTGAATTTGGAACTAGAGACTATGCAGCTAAGCATCAGAGAGCTGGATTTCTACATCCAGTCCTGAAAGTGTCATACAGTACATGTACTTAGAGCACATGTCACTATAGGTTAGGTTTTTCATAATATAGTCAGTAAATGATTATTAAAAAGCTCTTGTCATTTATTTTTAAACACAATTTTTAATAGAATTCCTGTCATTTCTCAGTGTCTGACGTCCAACTAAGGGTGATCACGTGCACATCAACAGGTAGAAATATTTTTTTGAAAAACCTCTTGATATTTTTTTTAAAAATGATATCGTTATAGATTTTCTGTCATATCTCAGAGTCTAGGTGTGTATATAAATTCTCTCAAACTACTGTTGAATTCCACCAAAAATTCGTCACAAAAATACTTGAGAAATGAAGCTGTCACTGTTATATTTTGCTGTTGGTGTTAATCTTGGAATGCTTCAGGTAAGAAACAAGCAAATTCAAGATTCCTGGACCATATTGTTATAAAAATGAACATGAGCAGAATAAACTGAAGATCTTCTACATATGTCATATTTGTGAATGAAACAAATGTTGCGTTCTTTCTAAAATATTACTTTTGACTGAAACATACAACAGAGGCCCATGGAGGCGCAATGGTAATGTAGTCACCTCCAGTCTCTGAGATCTGAATTTGAATCCCATCGTGGCCTCATATATGAATGTTGGTAGTTGCCTACTGGTGATCGGGAGTTTACAGTGTATAACTTTGACCAATTGTGTGTAATGGTTTCCTCTGCCCTTCCAATTACCCGTTACAATACAACTGATAAGTTACTAAACATAAGGTAAAACACTTAATAAATAAACAACACTTGACTGTAAAGCAACTTACAAAGAGAAAACATAATTAATGTACATTTTCATTGTGTTTTCTCTTTGTAAGTTGCTTTAAACTGATTAACT
The DNA here is from genome assembly GCA_964017235.1 of Sabellastarte sp. h YS-2021. Taxonomy (NCBI): domain Eukaryota; kingdom Metazoa; phylum Annelida; class Polychaeta; order Sabellida; family Sabellidae; genus Sabellastarte; species Sabellastarte sp. h YS-2021. The sequence continues at coordinate 149,354,090 of OZ024931.1, forward strand.
ATTACATCAATGTTTGTGACTGCTAGGTCAGACTTATCCGAATAACTGTGAACTTGAGGGAGAAGTATATCATGAGAGGTATATCATCAATGCAAGGAAAGAGGGAAAAACAGAGTCGTAACTTCTACAAGTAATAGGAAACAGACCCAAATGCCACCTTCTGTCAGCAGACGCCCACAAATGCCTGATTACTCCATGACCTGACCAAAAAAGAAAGGCGAGGCAGTACTGATGTTTAAAGTACAGGGGAAGAGTCCCTAAATAGAGAAGACATGCAACATAAGGTTACTGTTTGGATTCATCCACTGACAATGTACTATTTTTTTAATGTGAGCATTAACGTTATCTTTATAGAAGACCCAACGAGATGATATATCTGCATAGGTATTTTATTTCGCACGAATATGTTTGACTGTTAGATTAATATTGTAAACTGCACAAGTATACCAAGCTGTTTTGACACAAGCAGACAGAAAATCATCTCTAATTTTACGGTCAGAAAAACAATTGAACACAGCATAATTATGTCACCATATTATACATGATGCATTCTGTAATTTTTAATCCAACAACGTAGTGCCATTAAAACATCTGCTGCCTCCAAATTGACAATAGAATACCTTTATAAAATGTGAAGAATTTGAACAGTGTAAACATAATCCTCAGAGAACACACCCATGCCTTGCAATGAACTACCAACAGATATTTCTTTTGCAGGGGTATTACTCAAATGCATCTCGACTGAACCATTAACCTTATCTAGGATTCAAGTAAACCAATTAATATCTTTGTAAAATTCAGAAGATAAAACTATATTCCCATGCCATGCATGGGGGCATTTTTAAAGGTTTCTAGTATTCTATTGGTGAACAAGCGAGTTGGCTTTATACAACGGTGAATATAGAGTAAATTGCCCACTGACTTCTGATGGCATGTAGCAGTGGTTGTATGACCAGATTTGTATCAAATTTCTGATTTGTGATATTTTTTTCTTGAGGAATACTTAAAATTCCAGTTCAAGCATTGATTTTGATACCCAAACATGTTGTTTCACTAGCTGGAAGCTCCACCTTCTTAAAATTAATAGACCCAATGAATCTAATAAATTATGTAGCATCATGAAAGCGTCAGCTGCGTCACCCATGTGTGAGACTCCAATTATATCATCCAAATAATTCACGACCCAGTGACGTTGTGTCCACATTAGAAATGTCACAGCATTGGTCGTAAGCTGGCACCCTGACGAACCTTGTTTAAAACCAAAAGGCAATGCAAAGGAGGCAAAGGCTGCAGGCTTTTTGAATGGGGAGGTTAGATAGAAAATTTTTCACTGTACAGTTAGGAGAGACGTAAAAAGTTCCACTAAAACAAGTTTGGTTATTATCAAGAATATTCAGTGTTTTCTGTGGTACTGGTTGTCAACTAACTGTTAACTAAACTATGCAGAACAGAAAAGAATTTACCATAGTGCCTATACCAGACCTTCAAGGTAGTCATTTATGCCCTGTTACTGCCCTGAGGACCTTCTTACAAGCCTTCCCTGAGGATTCTAATGCGCCTGTGTTTGTGATTCCAAGAAAAAAATGTGGGTTCCATTAACTGATTCTGTTGTCCTTAAACATTTGAAAGACATTTGTAAAGCTCTAGGCCTCCAGAAGGCACTCAAGTTCCATGATTTTAGAAGGGCTGGGGCGTCTTGGGCTTTTCATCAAGGGGTTCCGTTGGAACATATTACGAAACATGGAACTTGGAAATTTAATTTAGTATGGACCTATCATCCTTCTTCTGTCTCTGCTACTAATCCTGTGTCGCTTGCCTTTCAATGTGTACTACTTCCCTAGTACTACTGGGGCTTGGGTGTCTCTTTATTGCCAGATCTTGTATGCGCACTGAATTAAAGAAGGGTTATACACACAAATATTAATATCAAATCTTTAAAGATTTTATACATTAGATCAGTGTGTTTATTGGAATACACTGACTACTTGCTGGCCAACTGACCTCCCTTACTTAGGGGTTGTCAGAGTTGGATTTTGACCTTTCTTTGACCTTGTAGGTCCTTCACCTATGACCTTTCAGTTAATTTCAGTTCTGGCCTGGTACGGCTTATTTTTGGTTTGGCATGTGGATTGGACAGATTAGTTTATCACCAGTAATGAACTCTAAAATTAGTTATATATTGCTGCCAGTCTGTCTGCCTTTCAATTGCTCCTCTTGCATGGCTTGACCTTGCCTCAACCTGAAGGTCACTTGTGTCACTTGAATTTGACCTCGTATTCTTGCTCAGTTTGGCAGGTTGCTTGGCCACCCTAGATCACACAGCAATAACAACACAAACTATAATATGCATTCTATTATATGCTTGTATCAAAAATCAAGTAGTTTTACTAAGTAAAGAATTAATTTTATAATCCCATGTTCCTCTTTCTTTCAAACTCCTGGGACCTACCTCAACAATATTATCAATTGTAGGGTATCTAAAACAAATGAGATATATCAAAAACATTATCTGGGACATTATCATTGACAATGGCCCTAATGGGCCATAGAAGATCAACGATAACTCTTGTGCTGCCGTCAGACTTAGCCCCTGTCAATAAAAGTGAATAATGAAGAGTTTGGAAAGGAGGACAGTCTAATGGGCCCACTGTAATGTTAAAGTCTACCTCCTCACGAAAACAACCATCAACTGCGTCATGCTCCATCAGAGCTGATGGATGATTCTTGACTGAAGAATTAAAACGACTATTAAAAAGACTTAAAATTAACATTCAAAGGAAAATTAAACTGCAAATATTCACAGAGTACAGGGATACCATAACTTTTCAAGTAATTACGCCATTTACCAATATTAAGTCAAGAAGGAACTGCTGCTCTCACCCCCTTACAGTTACGTACACCTGAACTTTCGACCAATGAATGAGCCTCAACAATCCAAGCCACCGCATCCTGGCTCTAAAGCTGCCTACAACCATCCTTCACTTGGATCATATATTTACAAAGTGGCAAAAAAGCATTTACTATAAGTTTCACTTCTGACATTACTGAAATTTAAATTCAAATCAACTAAGTCAACTTTGTTGTCTTCACCTGGCCTGAATATCTACTATCAACCAACAGATTGGTAAAGAACCTGGGATAAACCCTTTGAACTATACCACTGCCCGAGGCGTTCTTAAGTGACTTGAAATAACTAAAAGTGTAACTAAAAGGAAGTATTTCCAACTTGAGACTAGACTTAATTTAAGGAGTGTAACTTGATATGACACTGGAGTGCTTCATGTCTAAACCCTACACCAAACTCGCTTTAATACTGATAATATGCCAATCACCATTACTCAAGACAGAAGACAAACCACCGCCCGAGCGCAGCAGTAGACTAGACAGGTCATATTACTCAAGAGTATTAAAAGGTTGAATTCCACTACTGAACGCCCAATAACAATCAGTATCTGGCCTTACCATTAAACTAGAAAAAACTAACATGTGAGAACTGTCAAACTGTCTGTCAACACCAACGACTTACTCCTACTCATTGACATAACAAAAGATCCCTGACACTGCAAACTGCCAGCTACTTGTAAACTCATGTCATAGAAGGGTGTTGTTGTACACGGTTGTTCCCAACATAATATTGAAAACTGGTCTGATAATGCAATACTGTCAAATTCTTGATTGAATTCAATAAAGGCAGTGGCACCACTAATTACACCATTGTCTGTTACATAAATAATATTACCAGCATTATTGACCAAGCACAGACCTTCCGACTTTCGACAGTATTGGACAGGAACAAAAACTTTAGCAAAAACATTCAGGTTTGACACTTGGAAATTTAACTCCCCCTGAACAGTATATACTGGGGCATCAATATTCAAAACCTAATTGCCATCAATTTTGAACTAGAAACCTTAAAATTACTGTAGTTTAAGCTTTGATCAATATCTAATAACTTTAAATTACCTTTACACGTCACACTGACTACATCAAAAGTACCTTTAAGTAACTTTAAACCTGTTGCTGGGCAGATGTACTTTTCTGATCATTCCTTTATCTATGACATTTCATTCTAGAATGCTCGAATTTCTTATGAGCCACTGTGAAACAATAACTACAAAAGTGCTGGTACACAATACCTTTTTCACCATGACTTTGCGTCTCACTTTTACATGTACCCTTGTTACACAGCTTTCAAAAATATGTTTTGTCTGAATTCTCTATGACTTTCGACTTATTCGCACTCGCAACTGCCCTCTGTGTGTTCCTTGCCATTAATTTCTCAATTTTCTTTGGGCGATCCCAACCTAAAACCCCTTTCTCAATCTCTTGAAAAATAATACTATGGACCCACCTTGCTATAGAATAAGACAATTCAACAGTATGTTGTAACATGCTGACAAAATGCTTGAGCATATTAGTTCTTAATTTTGAATAATGTTTATCCAGAGCGCAACAAATCATACCCTGAGCCCAGTAAAGGGCTGATAGATCATCATACATTGGTTGCTTTGAGCTTGTTATAGAACAGAAATCCCGGGGCCAAGGGATCACTTTCTTAACCTTATGAGCACCTGTCATAAATCTACCTGATTTAAGTAAAGCATCAGTATAGCTTTCAATACGTCTCCTCACACAACATGGTCATAATGATGCATTCTCCTTGCTACATCAGACTGAATGACGGTGTCAGACTTCAACTCTTGAAAGCTGCTAAGTTTCCTGCTGTCCATCTTCTTGCACAAGGAACTATGAGCTGCTGGTACTGGTGATAACTCCGATGGCCCCTGCTTGTCCTGCATCTCTCAGAAATGGTAGCCACTGTAGCCACTAACTGATAGCCTTCTCTTCTGATTTAAGAATTTTTTCAGCAACCTGAGATACAACCACACTAGAGGCACCCTCCCGACTGTCTGAACAGTCATTTTAACTTTATGTGTACCCATAGTCAATACTTTCAGCCCACTAGCAGTTCCCATGCAAATTCTAACCACCTCTGACACAAGAACAGGAGAGCTTGGTTCTAAGTCAACGTTAGAAATATATGCTAAAATAATAATATACTTAATTGTCAACAGCCCCGCTATCAAATCAAGTTACACACAAATATCAACAGATCACCTGTTTATATGGAGAAATTGCAGAGGACAAGCCACCAAAAGTAGAACACTTTCTAAAAATATACGAGTAATTTACAGGGGAGGACAGTAACAGGCCACTACTTACAACAATTTACACTAAGTACCTTGACCGCTTTGAAACACATGGTACATTAACTCAGCATAGTATGTCCCATTACAGCCACCTTGTGGACTGATACCTGCACTACCCTGTACACGCCACTCTAGTAGTCTAGCTCTGTAAATCTGCAGGCATTTTTTCATGTCATCGAAAAATTAAAACCCTGAATATATTAAGCATTGTATTTTTGTATTAGCAATAATTATATTTGAATTGTATGTTGCTAAAGTATATGCAAATTATAAGAAAATGGCGAATGAATTATTTGTTGGCTAACTGTTACATATGCAACAGCATTTAGTATTCTTCTCATAAACTATTTTCATTCTGCAATTTTTTCTCACTGCCTACACTCATATTGGCTACTTTCCTGTTTTCCGTCTTGCACATTTTAATTAAGATGAAACACATAAAAGAACAAAACCAGGAATCCATCCTTTTAAAAATATTTTATGATAATAATTATGAAAAGTTAGATCAGAAACATTTTAACACAGAATAACTTTATCAAGAAACATTCAGTGAAAATGCATTTTATCTGAAATGTGTTTAAAAACTTTCAACACAGAGGGAACAAGGGGATAAAATTTCAAGCATCCCATTATATTACCTAAACTAAATTTTTATACTGCTGCCAGTCTGTATGGGCAGCTGGAAATTGCTTAGTGATCATTTCATGCTCAAATACGAAAGGAGATGAGATATAAATGTGATTTTATTCAGTACATAGAAACGTTTTTCAGAATAGATCAAACTTATCTGCAGTTTAGTTTCATTCTTATACAGTACATGATTACTGATGTTCAAGTCTTTATTGTTAAGTCAAACAAAAATCTCTGCAGAGGGACTTGGAAACATTATATTTTAAAGGTGCATTGTATGTCACATGTCATTGTCATAAAATAAACTTATCAGTCAAGAATATGTGCATGCAGAAGTTAAGTGTACATCAGCATAGTACATTCAAAAAATATATCCACTTTTCAGGAACTTCCATCCAACCAAGTGAAAGGGGAGGATCTTTACACCATCATTAAGGACCTTTCTTTTACGGTAAGTATGGGTCCTATAGTGCCAGTCAGATGTTTTCAAGTTTAAAATATTCAATAGAGTTTCATTTAATTAAGGAGGCCTGTATTCCATTTTTTTGTAAGCTTAACAGGGTAATATTGTATCACATCTTCCCATGTGGAATCTAAGAAAAGTTCCCTGTTAGGAATATTTTTGCTGGCAATAGGTCAAAAGAAATTAATATCCTGATATAAATGACAGAGAAGGGAGTGTGGGAAACTGTGTTGCTTTGTCATGTTTGTGAAATGAACAGTAACATTGTGGACAATATTTTTAACTAGATAAATCAAGTGAAAGATGAAAACAACTTAATGAAAGAGTCAGTTGGGGCATTGCAGCAAGACATTCTGGAACTGAAACAGGTATAATTAATTTGTTTTATACAGTATATAATCGATATACTTAGTAAGGGTGGCTATCCAATGAACACAAAAAGTAAAAAATGTTTTTTTCAATACATCAGACTGTAAATTGCAAGCACAGCATCAATATACAGTATTTGCAACCATGCAGATTTTCACATTGGAACTGAAACAAGATATATTACAGAAATGTAGTGTTTCGGTCATGGGCAAGCATGGTAGCAATTACGGGTTGACTTTAAGTTACATCAGGAAAAGACAAAAAGTTTAACTTAACAAATTTATTTAACAATTAAAAATAAAGATTACATTAAACTCCTATGCTCTCAACAATACATACAATAATACAATAATGAAACCAATCTGACCTGGCCACTGTAACTGACAGTAAAGTTAACAAATTAATGATTAGAGTTAACTGGTATGCTATAAATAGTACATATAATGACACAATAATGAAACCGATCTGACCTGGCCTGATAATGTTTGTCCACTGTATGAAGTAATCTGTCCTGTGATCTGTCCTGTGATCCATCCAATATCCACTAGCACAGATATCTGTATCCTGCCACCTGTTCAATATCTGATAACACAAAATGTCCTTATCCTGTGATGATTTTGATATCCAATCACACAAAATGTCTGTATAGAGATATTCAGAGAGTTTGCACAAGTGTACTGTCTGCTTCAAGATATGGACAATGTCCAAGATGCAGTAAATCCACTCTCTGGTAGAACCACACATTGCATACAGAGATAAAATTATCTAAAGTACAGCAAATTTATCCAAACAATGTAGAAAGTTCAATCCAGCAAAAGTTCACAGCAACACAAGTACTTTATCTTCAGGTGATATTAGAGTTAAGACACAAGTAGCCATCCTTATAGCTAGCGAATACTAAGTTTATTTATGGTCAGGTGTACAATCCTAATCTACAGCTATGGAGGCAGCCACAAGTTTATAGAACATAAAAACAAATGTAGTCACCAGAGCCTGTGAGAGAGTTCTAAAAACTACTGGCAGTTGGATCTCCAAATTTATCAAAAAAATCAATGAGGTTAGCCAAGAGGGATTCCCCCTAGTCTATAAATGGATCAATACCATTAACAATAATAAACATCAATAACACATAATACAAAAATTCAATAACTCAGTTACCTTATAGGGTAATATATAGACATGAAGCTTATGCAGTGTTTGCACTGGAACCAAAAGGCCGGTAGCTATGCATTTTTGGAGAGTTGGGCCAATGTTTACATGGTCGGTTAGGGTCAGTTCAAGTTACCAGCCTGTCGGGGAGAGTCGACCATTGCCAACCCTTGTATCCGACCCTAATTTCAGCCCCCTAGCAACAGGTCTGTAGGTTAACTTAACAGCCTGTCGGTTACACTTCCCGACTTGTAGGTTAATCAAACAGGCATGTCTGTAACAAGTATCTGGCTTGTCTCAAATATTGACTTCCAGACTGTATGTGATGACTCACCGACCATGCAGGAAGTGTTACAGTACAGTCGGTAACTTTATCTTACCTGTCTGTCACTGTTCCCGACAGGCCTGCAAACTGTTGGTAACTTTTACAGACTGGGTCTTAGAGTCAAGAAAAATTGTAACTGACAGGCCATAAACAAAAACCGACAGGCCTGTAATACTAACAGACAAGCCGGGAACTGTAACAGACAATATTTTTGTTTCTTACGGCCTGTCTGTTTCAAAAAAAGATTTTTGAGGATATTAGCTTAAGTACTGAGCTAGGCTGGATTGCTGGGGAGTGAAATCTGTTTTGTGAGGGTTCGCTTTTATATTAAGTTTTTTCTGTTTTTAAAACAAGCTGTAAAATTGATTGATTGATCAGCATGCCAAGGGGCAGAAGGAGAAAGATTGAAGTACCAACTGGGGACACTCAATCAAAGTTTTAGATAGGAGGTACAGCTGAGGCTATAGAGAGAAGGAGGAGGGAGAGAGAGGAGAGGGATGAGACTGAGAGGATTGGACAGTAGGAGAGCGACAGAGAGAGAAGGGAGAGAAAGAGGAGGGGAGAGAGCCAGGAAAGAGGAGAGAAGAGAGTGCAAACTGATACCGATACTGATGTAAAATCAACTCAATCCAGACAGAAGAAGGGCCAGATGAAGTCCTTTTTCCTGAGTGATTCAGATGGAGAAGCCATCGTCGAATTCATTAAACAGCACGAGGAACTTTATGACAAAACCAACAACAGTTTCAAAGACAAGAAGAAGGAAGGACTTTGGGAGCAACTAGCAGCTACCAGAAACTTGCCTGTCAAGACTGTGCAGAAGTGGTTTGACACTCAAGGTATCAGATATGGCAAGCTCACTCAGACGAAGTCAGGACAAGCAGCCGAGTAGAGCAGAATGTCACACCACGCTGAAGGACAGTTTCAGTTTTCTACTAGGTCACATCAGAAGGAAGGCAGTTTAGTTTTCAAGTCTCCTGCATTCAAGGCACCCCACAGGCCCTCTGAAGCCGCAGCCTCAGCTTCAGTTCCAGATACATCCAAGGACACAGAATCTGAGATGGCAATCAGCATTGCATCAGATATTACTCATCAGCCTTCAAGCACCAGTCCCAAGCCACGAAAATCTTCAGTCGCAACTACTACCAAGTCTGTAGATCTAGTTTTAGATCAGTTCCAGCAGATGAAGTTGATGATTTCCACATTTCTGGGTGCACGTCAGGACCCCACTCTAAGTCCTTGACAGTTGTTCTGCAACTATTTTTACTCTGAGATTGAACATCTTGAAGAAAGGGACTTTTTAACCTTCAGTGAATTAAGTACAAGGCCGAAGAATGCAAAAGGCAGGTCACCACTAGTCAAGAGGTCACCACATAACTTCCAGAAGCATCACAGTCGACAGCAGGACAGGAATATGTACTCACCATCCCAGAAAGTCAACCAGTCTCCATTCCAGTTGTGTAGCCTCAACAGACTACCGCAGGACAGCCTGTTACAGTGATTACAAAAGAACAGCAACTATCGGGGCCTTCATCATCATCAGCACAGCCAACTTCTTGTAAAGTTGCGGATGACCAACAGCCTGGTACTTCTGGACAGATGACTTTCAATCCACCTTCAGTTGCACCTTCACAACAAGAGGGCAGTCAGCACAACACTTCTGGATTATCCGGTCTCGTCCCAGCTATTCCCAGTGAGTTTACATATCAACAGATGGACACACCAGAGCCATATTCACCCACTCAACTTCAACCAGCACCATCACCAGTGCCATCTTCCACTCATCATGAACATTCAAGACCTCCCATCCAGTCCAGCCAGCACAGTCAGAGTCAGCCCAAATCAGTGGATCAGCTGTCATAAGTCGCAGCAAAACCGGCCCTTTGAACGGCCACCCAAATCATCCAAAAACAATTTAACAAGCTCCAAGTTTATACCCAAAAATAGAAAAAGCACACCTTCCAACACTTACACCTCCCCACAGTACACAAAAATTGTGTGAATGAATGTGTGAATGTTTTAAACAAATATAAATAAACTTCAACCACAAAACAAAAAAAAAATCCCCTTAAAAATTATCCCCTAAGAAATCAAAGTAAAACCACCACCACCACCCAAACAAAACATAATTAAAAAAAACTCCCCCACCCCCAAAAAACAAATATGTGGACTCAAACTCATAACCCTCAAAAAGCAAGTAATGGACTCAAACCCACAACCCCCAAAAAACAAAGTTGTAGACACAAACCCACGTCCCCCGAAAACCAAGATATGGACTCAAACCCACATCCCTCAATAACAAAGGTCCAGAGTCAAACCAATGTCCCTGTCTCCCAAAACCCCACTTTAAAAAAACCACATCCACACTGACAGACCAACAAATGTGAGGCCTAACAACATTTACAAAAATGTGAGTGGCAACGGATTGATAAACTAAACTAAAAAAAACCCAAAATATTGGGACTGCAAATCTTGTATAATTTTGTTTTGCAAATTTCCTAGCATTTTTGTTTACTCTTTGTGAATTCTTTGCAGGAAATATTTCCAGGTGTTTATTTGGAAACTTTTTTCAATACCACTTTGTAAATTATTTTTCAGAGAATAAAGCCAAGTCGTGTTGAAGTTGGATGGCAAGTTGGTTAAGTGAGGACCTGGGTTGAATCTGTAGGTGATATAATTTACTTTTTTCAACTGAGTATGGGGTGGATTGGTATTTGTGATGGGGAATATATTTGGTGAAATTTTACTTGTAAGTAAAATTGGGGTTATTTTGGTGAGATGACACTTTGCTAAATAAAAGTTGTTGGATTATTTCGGTAGTCCTGAAAAGGACTGATATATGACAGCATGTTGTCCCCTCAGTCTTCTTAAACTCTCCTCCTTTCCAGCCAGATGTGATTGAAGTATTCTTTCAGTAGGTCTCACGATGTTTTGCTTCCCTCGATGGGTTTCTGAAGTGCTCTTGATGTCTCTGTTCCCCCTGGTCCCCCTGTGGTGGTTGTATGTTGTCAGCTGCAGTGGGTGGTCTGTCTGCTCCCCCTGATTGCTTCTCAACATGTTATGTAGTACCACACATGTTAACACAATGTCTCCCAACTTTGGGCCTCTGTTTCATGGTGGTGAACAACACCCTGTATCTATTGACAAGTATAGCAAATGAGTTCTTGACCACCCTTCTCCCCCTGGATATCCTATAGTTGGCTATTCTCTCTTCTCTGGTCAGTTGGCGTCTACTGTAAGGCTTCACTAGCCAAATCATTAGGGCAAGGGCATTATCGCCCAGCAGGAAGTAGTGTAGATCTGAACCCCCAGGTCCAAGTGGTTCAGGTGGTTGTAGTCCCAAGGTTCAATTTTCAATTCTTCTTTTCAGTTTGCTGCAGTTGAAGATCTGTGCATCAGATGATGACCTACTGGCCCCCACGTTGACCCACATGAACTTGTAATCTGCATTGACTAAAGCCAAAAGTACCAGGGAGAAGTAACCCTTGTAGTTGAAACATTCACTGCCTGACTTCTTGGGCTTCTTGATAGCAATATGTTTTCCATCTAATGCACCAACTACATGGGGAATATTCCATCTGTTTCTAAATCTCTCTTCAGTTTTTTCCAGTCTTCAGGATTAGTGGGGCACACCAGATACTCTTGATGAAATTCTTTCAAAATGATTTTGCAGACCTGGGGGATAAACCTGCAGATGGTGCTTCTTCCAACCCTCCAGTGGTATTGCAGTGAAGTGTAGCCTTCCCCTGTGGATAAGTGTCAAAGTAACTGCCAGTTTCAAGCCAACTTTCAGTGGCTTCCTGAAGTTGGTGATTGACTTACTGAGGTGGGGGGTGATTCTTTCTTCAAGCAAATAAAAAAATGCTGGCTCCATCCTGGTGGAATTTCTGTAGCCTGGTATGTCACTAGTGATAAGTTCTTTCAAGAGTGTTCTGTAGCAACCTCTCTCCTCTCTCTGCAGTATCCAGGGCAGGACTTATGGATTCTGTGGCTTCCTTCTCTTTCTCGGTGGTGGGGATGATGGTGATGCTGGCTGGGCAGGTGCTGGGTTTGGCTATCTTCTGTGTGTTGTAATCACAAAATATAAAAATAAATTTAACTCACTAAAAACAGGACCATCAACTGATCTATCAGTTGCTCTTGATGTGTTCCTGTCATATTTGAAGTGTGAAATGAATAGTACATCACATGGGAGGGGGGTTAATATACTGTGATATAGATCCTGATTCTAAATCCCGACCCACAAAAACAATCAGTCCTGTTGAGAAGGGTCGGGAACATGTTCCATGGCTTGTCTGTTTGTCTTTATGGCTTGTCTGTTTGTGATCCGGCTTGTCTGTTAGGAGTTTAGGGCTTGTCGTAGAAGTTCTACAACTGACCGTGCAAAAAAGGTTACCGCCCCTACAACTTGTCGGGATGCCCATTACATCTTGTCTGTAACTTAACCGTCCTGTCAGGGATTTCATAACTGACTCAGCATTTCCGCGCCTTTTTCTCTACGACTTTTGCAACCAACCCTATGGTCGTAGGGTTGATTACAGGGTCGGTTCCAGTGGAAACACTGCATAAGATTAAACAATGCACTGGCACAGTACCAATATATGTAACAGTAGTCATGAATGATTTTGATTTATTACTAGAAGGTATTTTTTTATATCAAACCCCCTGAAAACTTTAAAATTTTCCCATAAAATGGTCATCTAACTCAAAGTAGGGTGATGGTTTAGTCATGTTTTTGATTTTCCTGGTGCATGGTATTTAAAGGATACATCCTTCTTACATTATAAATCTTTCAACAGAGACTGAAGATGGCAGGCCAATCTTCGTTCACAGCATTTGATAACCGATCAATGTTCTACAACACTGGAGACATAATACAATTCAACTCTGAGTTTTTAGATGTGGGTGATAATTATGATGGCACGAGTATCTACAAGTGTCCAGTTGATGGCATTTATTTCTTCAGGTGAGGCAGTAGGCAGCTTTTGTCAATATCTGATACACCCTTAACATATTACAGTACACAGTGAATATTCTGTGTGAATAACTAAGAATATTTCTCACATAATTATGGGCATTATGGTGTGGTGAATCATGACCACTAAAATGGTACTCCCAGTAATTCTGCTCATCTGCACAGGGCTCATTTAGAAATGTGCTTGGAAATATGCTTAAACAGTTGAAATAAATCTTTAAAAATATTTTAGAAACGAAATGCAGTACAGATAGATACAATAGATTCAGCAAAGAAAATTTGGTTAGATGTAAGAATGACACACTTGATATAACAGGACCCAGTACCTCTCTGTACATGACCTGTATCATTTAGTTCAAAGAAAACACTCACAGTCATCCAAGCAGTTGTTAAATTGAAGGATTAGTAACCAAGAGTGCCAAAGGACCAGAATCTCCCTTCATGACATCAATAAATTACTATCTTCATCAATGCTCATGAATGGCCTAAACATGAAGAAAAATTTCTATTGAATCGAAGTCGAGTTTGAACAAAGAATGTTCTTGCATTTAGGTCTAAAGATTTAAGTATAATATGAATACACATCACTTGGTATTTCTTACTTGAGCTTACTTCTACAATACTAGTGTGAGATACTTACTGATCATGTTGATAGTGTTTTATTGATACTTACATTGTTGAAACATATATTAGTTATACTGTAATTACTATTTTGATGGTATTAGAAAATTATTTAAATGGACTTTTTTAATCCTAAATTTTGCATAGTTTTTATCTACAATGCACTGACAGTCCATGGCGCTAATAACCTTGGTTTATAAGCAGACGAAAATACTTTGTTACAGGGAATTTGTGTAACTAGGGAGTCTCTAACTGGAACAGCAAATTATGCAGTCTTTAACGGGACCAGCAACTGTAATACACACGATATTATAACAACATTCAGGGGCGGATCCAGCCTTTAAGTAAGGTGGGGGTTCACACTGAATAAGGTGGGGGTTCACATCAGACATATTATAACTAAGGGGGTCAGGCAGCATGCCCCCTGGGAAACAAATAATTTTTGGTAAAAATATAGTGCATTTCCTGTCAATTTAACACCACTCTCAATAAATAATTTTGTACTTTGGGTTGAACCCCTTTACATTATTTTTCAAATGGGGGTTCGAACCCCCTGACCCCCCCCCCCCCCCTCCGGATCCGCTAGTGACATTTATTTACTAGCTCAAAGTAACATGATGTCGGCACAACTGTATTTATAATCAAAAATAAAATAAACTGAAAATCTGTGATTTGTTAACGTTTTTTTTAATCTTTGAACTCTGGATCTTCAATAAATTTTGGCAAGAATTAAATTTCAGCTGCAGAAAGTGCAAAAGACTTTCTGAGGTCAATGATATCTGTTACAGATAAATTAAAATAACTCTGTTTTCATAAAAATGGGAACTTCGGCTAGGTCTTTGTTTACTTAGAATTAACTTTGTTTTTGTGGCCTTTTGCATGATATAGCAGAAAAAAGGTATTGCTTAATGTTAATAAAGTATAGTTTCTTGATATCAAGTGAAATTCAGCGCTGCACAAATTCACTGATAAGTATACAGAATATCAGTATCACAGAAATATTATATATAACAGGAACAATTTATATCTGTATAACCTTTTTCTTATGGGTTAAATAGTCACTTTACAGTTACAATAGACATATGTTAAATACCTTGATTAACTTTCAACACCTAAACATTTTGCATCAAAACACCCGCCAGGGGAGGTGGTACGATCATATAGTAATAATCATTACTCAGTCATTAGAGGTTCACATTATGACGTGTAACTTACTGGTCAATTGTTCTCATAAAGACACATAATAGATACAATAAACAATACTTATATTCTGTTACTATATTCAAACTTTTTCAGCACCTATTCTATGGTTGGAGGAGAACAAGTAGCTGAGGGCGTCATAGAAGTAAATGGTGTTAATCTTTCAGGCTATCACACAAACAATGAAAACACTGACGGGCATATGGTTGTTGCCATGCTGATAACACAATGTTTACAAGGGGAAAATGTACTTGTCAGATGCTTGCATGATGGAACACACATTATTGGAACGTATGGTGATATGTGGACATCAGCATTCACTGGTGTTCTCCTGCATGCAATATATTAAGCATTGTGAGAAAACACAGCCTATCCATGGCCAATGGGTTTTATTTATGAATGACGAATTAGCGAAATTAGCGAATAAAATGATTGCTACATTTAGTATCGATAACATAACATGTGTTTCAATCAATAAACCAATTAATAAACAAAGGCAAAAGGTGATTTGGTCCCCTAGCGCAAGCACAAAGCCATGAGAGACACGAGTAGTGCACTAGAATTCACGAAAGTCTGGCGACACAAAGAAATTCCAAGTCAGACACATCCCACAGCTGGTGTAGAACATGTGTCCTTTTAGCCATTGGATAGCAACAGGGGGAAATTAAGAATGCACAGGAATTTGATGAAAGTCCCGAGATTTTGTCCTAGATGTACATCCAAGCAATGCCCCGTTCATTGTGTGCTTGAGAGATTATACTTAAAGTTGGTTCAGACCTACCTTTCTAGAAAACAATAAGATATAATATTCGAAGACTTCATGTGCTAATTCTACCCAGAAGGAATAAGCTGGACAGATAAATGTCATATAAAACATTAATACAAACATTTTTCAAATTAATTGTTTCATAGGTATCAAAAGTGGAACTAGATGCCAACAAATCACATAGCCATATCTCAAACATTTGTGCAAGCACTGCTAGAAGAGATTTGTACTCAGTTACTTTACATAAGCCACCCAAAATGACTGCGGTTCTAACTAACTTAGAAATTCAAATGAAATACATACATATCGCAAAAGGGTCCACAACATGAACAATTGTAAAATTTATGAGGGATCAACTAACACCAGCTACCAAACATATAAAGCAACATACATTGGAGAGTCCATAAAGAATTTATTGCAACATACTGGTATAAAATAGGGTATGGAGAATCTGATTGCAGAACTAAGTTTTGAAAGACATCCTGACATTAAGATATTCAACCAAGGAAATGGCAGAGAACTGTTGTATCAAAGTAAACTTACATGTCTTTATAGTGGTAGAACTGGACAATGCAATCCAGTGTAGAAGGCTAGTTGATTTGAACCAGACACTTTCCAAGTGATTTTTGGGAAATCATTACAAAACCGAAGACAAATGAAAAAAACAGACCTTGGAAAAAAACAGTCCCAAGCCATCTGCAAGACTAAGCAATTAAAAATAATGAATTCTCTATAGGCATAGCATTGGCAAAATGGGAATTATAAATATTATCAGATACAGTTGGTAACCTTAATTGCATAATGTGATAGTCAAAACCTGAGTAATGGAACTATGTATATAAAATGGTGTCACTAATTAAGTTTTCCAGTGCCCAAAAAGTACAGTCCCTAGGGAGTCCCAAAACAAGAAATAACACAATCAAGTGGGTTTTATATTTCTATTTCTACTTCTTTTGACATATGCACAATTTTACAAATCTTTATTCTCATCATAACTAAATCTGGCACTGGAAAAAAATTATTATCATGAACCAAGGTCACCTCCACAGTAAAGGTCAAGGTCTAATGGCGACATTGAGGACTGGCCTTGAGGTATATACTGTGACATGCTAGACCATGAAAGAGGGTCAAAGGTCATAGTTGGTGTGATTTTGAACTGACTTAAACGGAAAGAGGTGAAAACAATACCCAACAAGGGAACCATCAGTTACCCAATGGTGAGTTCTTACCTGAAAGTCCGTTGCAATGCCAGAACGTTACTGTTGTTACTAGCTAATGGTGAAGGACGGCGGTGTTACACATACCATAACCAGTGATCAAAAATGAGTCTGAGTGATATATCAATGTATAATATGTCTGAAGTGAAATATTAACTGGTAAGTTTTCTTATTTTTAAATGAGGAGTTCACCCAAACCAAAATTAGAGCTAGAGACGTAGGGCTGCCTGAAAAGCTACGGATACAGGAGAACTAACAGAAGGAGAGGAGGAGAGGTATGACCACATAGCATCCGATTTCCAGGTACCATGTTTCATAATGTGCTCCAGAGGGACGCCTTGTTGAAAAGCCCACATGGCACAAGTACTTCTGAACGCATGAAAAGTTAGCGAGTGGCCATCCTCAAAGTATTTGAAATTATCTTTAAATTTACCTAGCAACAGAATCTGTGAGTGGAGCCACAACAGCAGTCCTTGGAATCACAAGCAAGGGGCCATTGGCTGCAGCTGGAAATAACTGAAGCATGATTTAAATGGCTCTGATAGGACACAGGTCTGAGGCTCCTAAGTTGGGTAAAGGAATTATAACCAATTGTTTCCTATTTTGCATGGTCTTATTCTAAAAAAACTCCAGCCCCACCATCAGACGAAATAAAATCCCCCTATCTAACTGTTTGGTTGGATCAAACATTTTAATAGTATGAGGAAAGCCACAAGAAGGAGAAAAAAGCACAGTAAGTACAAAGATTTAAAAATGTCAGGGTGGAAATCAGAATCACACTAATGAATTAGGGCCTTCAATGTGTCAATGTTTATATGTGATTTTGCAACTAGGCGCAATGGGGCCTGAATCTTTAGTGATTTAGAAACAGAGAGATTCTCTCATCCTTAAAACAATCTGTTGGTAGTGCATTAACTATATGAAAAGCCCTGAGCGCAGCCATATAATTGGCCATGTAAAGGATAAGTGAGGATAAGTGGTTAGAATGAAGGAATTCCAGAAATGAAAGTAAAATATCTGTATTCACCTGACAGGGAGTGGGGCAGCCCAGCCACCACCTAAAATGCCAAGAAGTCTCTCAACATGTGCCTATATTGCCTTAGTGTGGAGGGTCTGAAACCCTGCAGTAATCTTGTGGAAGCCGAGGTGGCCAGCTGGACTGCCATGCCAGGTAATGCTACAAATATAAACAAAATAGGATGGAAATACAGACAAAACTATTTATTATGACTAAGGAGTGTCAGATCCAGATGTACATCCATCCATATATAATTTTTAAGTGATTACAGTGTTTTTTGCTACAGTAAGTTTTTGTACTCCATGAATAACATAAATCAACAATTTCCATTAGTTTGGTATGGGCAATGGACAAGGTTCTGGTTAGCGGATCAATTTGAATGTCCAGGCATGTAACCGAGGTATCAGGTTTCTTCTAACAAGTGTCCAAACCCCAGGTCCTGCAATAATTTGAGTAAAATTGGAAATAACTTTGCATATCAGACATTAAACCAGTATATATCAGATCAACTATATAGTTAAATAGATTAGGAAACACATGTTGTTGCATGGTAAACCGAATGGCGTCTGTGCATCTCTCGAAAATCGGGCTTAATTTCCAACATCCAAGACTGATCTATCAATGAAGTACTGATCTTTAAATTTTATGCCTAAAAGGATCAATTCTTATTTGTCTAAAGGCTCGACTAATATCTATCTTGTAAATTAATGCAGCAGGACACAAATTTGACAAAGAAGTGGTCAAATCTATAGAATGATAATTCAAAGCTATTGAGTACCTACATTTTCATCTTTTTGCACAACAGTATTAACTGAGGCCCCTTTTGGTCAACTGAGGTTCATTATGATTCTCTTTTTTGAAGAATCCTGCTTATCTCTAACCATTAAGGGGGATATGTGCAACGAGATAGGGTTAGCTTGAAAGGGGCCTAACATCGCCAGAAAAGACAACTCTTCGTCAATGTAAGATTTGACATGTTGGTGATTATGTACAGCAGATGCATGAAAAGTTTCTGTGGATGTAAATACATTATATCTATCGACATCTACAGGGAAGCCATATTCTAATAGATCTAATAACTGAGCATCCTAATAATAATTAGACAAATACGAATGCCAATTAGCTATGTTCAGTTGTGAAGAAACTGGTATTCTAGCAGCCCCCAAAAATTGGATTCCTGCTATCTGTTATCAAACGATGAGCTTCCAAAGTAGTTGTGATCAAACTCCAATGAACTGGCTCACCTTTATATAACTCAAGTGGGGTAAGAGGACAAAAACCAAACTTTTGAATGTTGTTAGTTATAACATTAGTGTAAGTGAAAAACTACATCTGTACAACGATTTTTAAACACAGTAACTTACAGACTATTGTGGTCACAGTTTCTGTTTAATGCTAAGCTTAAATCTGCTGTGGTTACTTGATCACAAGGTTCAGCTGTTATGCAAGATTCTAACTATTGATTCGATTTGTGCTGATTTCTGACATTTTTATCCATCCCTTCCAAAAACCCGATTTTGTTTTTATTGCTCTCCAAAGAACAATGTGAAGCCAACTGGGGCTTGCCATAAATGTCAGAAACGTCAGGAGCAACATTACCTTGTTGAACTGTCACATTAACCATACTGTCCAAGGTCTTATTTTATCAACTTGCTCATGTTGGGTTGATACTTTGTCATCATCCTGTTCCTCCATGCTATTAGAGACCCCATCGAATAACCCAGTTTTGTTTTACTACCCTGCAATAAAGTTTTTACCTGACCAGCCAACAAGGGATGTAACACATCATTGGAACAGGATTGAGATATTAACACTCCTCTAAGTGCTGATTTGTATGCGTTAATTCTATGCACTCAACACCTAAAAGTACTGAAGTGTCCCCATTGTTTTCCACTTCTAATCATGTGAATTTCATTGTGAATTACATTGTTGTGTGATTCACACAAGTACTGCAAACATTGAAACTTGTTATGCAACGGAACAGAACTTGATGGTACTTGGAGAGAGTACTTGATGGGAAAACATTTACTGTATTTCACTGGGACCCCGGCTACAGTGGGATAAATACAATCCTGACTCGATGAACAAGTTGGATTTCTGTAAACGGTAAGAATTTTTTTCTCCAAAGATTTTACCAACTCTGTCAGTATGTAATTTTTTGACAACTGTAGATCTTACAGGTGCTCTAGCATTGAGTTTCAGGGCTTGTGAATAAGATTTTTGAGGAAGGAGTGTATGAAAACTTTTTGTACCTGTGAAACCATGACAAAACCAGTGCGTCCCTGTGGGCTTTTATGAAATTTTGAGTACACAGTTCTACGCAACTGAAATGGGTGACTTGCCCAACTAGCACCCTCATCTACTCGCCTTTTGATCCTGATACCTTTTTCAGTTTATTTTTGTAATCTACCTCTGCATGTGGGAAAGTCCTGCCATTTGAAAAACAAGCACTGCAAACATATGGTTATATCTGATACTCCTGGTGTCATGACTTTTAGTGTGTGAGCAAGTACCTTGGTTAAAATTATGACATGGCATTACTTTGTGAGTTTTTTGGTGAGATTTATTATATGACTGAGTGGTACTAGAGTGAATATGTCTCTGGGCATTAGCACACCAGATCTGATCAATCTTGTGCACCTGCAAATAATTTTTGATCTTCCCCGTTCCATCTGACATAAGTGTATTGCGTGTCTGGCTTTTGCCGAATCTTAAGAAAAATCTTGAGCATCAACCAAAAGGGACACTTAATAATCCAACATAAAATCTTTGGAATCAGACTGTTTTTCTTCTTTCATTTTGAGGCGAAAGCCAGCCACCCACTGATCAACTAACAGTTGATCATATGAAATTAGCTCTTTACTCGAACCTGAGAGTACATACTCTTGAGGCTATTTGATCTTATTTCTAACCATGACCTCAACAGAACCACCTCATAAAGATTTGCTTGTCACTTCCTTGAGTTGTATCAAAGCGCTTTGCCTCAGCATGTTGAAATCATGAATTGGAAGCAATTTTTTTGTATCAGGGGTCACTGTAACTAGGGTTTCAGTACTTTTGACCTTTTTCTAGACAGTTTTATTCTTAAATTTTGTTTGATCACTGGTCTTTTTGCAATTCCTTGCCTCCGTGTCGTCCAATCTTCTGGACAATGACTTTAACTGGCTTAATATTTGTATATTTATTCCCTGCTGACTAACAGAATCATTGTCCAATACAGTCAAATCCGACTGTCAAATCAAGGTTTTTATGTACAACTGTATAGGCAGAACTACTACACGCTTTAGAAAGGGGGCTATTAACCAACGCCTCACAATCACTATCATTTATTGAGGATTCGGAATCATTAACTTGCCCAGTATATGTCCTGTCACTGGCCAGAAGATCCGGCATGAATCTGTTGTCATCCGACAAATATAACTGCACAGGAGCCGCCACAACTTCTTCGCTAGATCTCAAGTTGTACGGACGAGTGGCTGTTTCTGCCATATCGTCACCAATTTGTAAACAACAAAAACTAAAATCTCTAAAATGACTTGTAAAAATAATCTTCTGAAATTGCAGTGTGACACCTTTAACCTCCAAAATTCAAATGGCAGAGCATCAAGGTCCTATACAAGGTGACCACTTGGCCACCAATAAAATCTGAGCTTACAAACTAAGTAATGATCACTATTAGTTTTCAATCGTCCGATAATAGGACCCCCAGGGCTAAACTCGCCAGGACCTTGATTCTGGCCTAAACATCTACTCTCCAAAAAGCTTCATAAAAAACTGTCTGGTACCACCTGTAAAATACATTTGACCTGAGAAACAAAAGTGTAGAACATTATTGAAGTCACATAGCAAAGTTTTTTTACCATGACAACAAATCGTTACCTGCATGTGAAGAACATCAATAAAAACTTAATAAATATCATCAGACGAATCTTAAAAATCAATTCAGTATAAATACAATACTTCTCAGCAAAAGAAAATGCAAGAATTGTATAAAGTTGATATAAGGGAATCCAGTACGCCTCAGTAGTTGATCTGTATCATTTCAGTCAAATAAAATTACTGACAATCATCCAAGCACTTGCTAATTAGAGACCTAGTAACAAAGAGTGGCAAAGTACCAATTGATCCAATCTCCCTTCATGATATCAGCATCTTACTAGCTGCATTAACAATCAAAACTGATCCAGAAATAAAGTAAAGCATCTATCAAATCAAAGCTATGCCTAAACACAGGATATTGTCACATTTAGATCTAGAGTTGGGATATAACAACTGCCACAGGTCCCAATGGTCACGAAATATCCATCCAGTGTTTATGGCACTCTTGATCAATTTAAAATTCCTGCTAGAACTCCTCCGATGAAGAGGACATTTCTACCTCAAAATAAACTCAAGCAATGCTGTGCAGTGTCTCTGTTTCCTCTCCAAGTTAGTTGAACGGTCATTTTTCAAACAATGGCTCGGAACAATCGCAATAAGCTAGCATTCCCCATTGATCTGCATACGAACAAGGTTATTCAACTAAAACAGCTTTACTAGCAATAAAAAGTTATCTGAATCATAGACAAATTTATAGCTGTCAAACAGCCCCAAGATGAAATATTCTAGTCGGGGGCCACAGTGGGGCAGTTGTAACACACATGCATAACAGCTTTGATGTGTGTGGTTCAAACTCAAAACTCTATGCGAGAATGTTGGTAGTTGCTTACCAATGGTCAGCAGCTTATAATACAGAATCTTGACCAACTGTAAGTGCTGGTTTCTTCTGCCCATAAAACTACCCGTTATGATATGACCTATACAGTGTTGTAAGTGACATGAAAACTCAAACAAATAGATGAAATATGCTAGTCAAATCAGCCCTAGAAAAATTACCATAGTCTATTAGGCCCCCAGAAATGTAATGTGCTTTTAAAGCGAATTACTCTTAAGGGACAAAAATCACAAAAAGTTTTGTGCTGGTCAACAGATACCAGGAAACATAATATATAATCCACATTACATAAAACATTTTAAAAATAACAAACAAAGTGAGTAAAGGGCAGAGGAGGAAAGGCATTATAGAATCCGAAAATCTTTCATTTTTGATAATTGCACTTTACCTAATTATCACTTAAAATGTCAGCTTGACATAATGTGATAATAAAGATTATTCTAAAATTTGTTTGTCATATGTTAATTGCCCTTTTTCTGAATATAACTTAAGATGTTGTCACCCTTGTGAAACAGACATTGGTCAGAAAGAATTGTCCCCATCATTTGACATTAAAAGGAACCAGGGTTACGCTAAATGACACTAAATTTATTTCACTAGCATTCCATAGTAACTGGTTTTCGTGCATCATTTTAAAATACTTTGGAAATGTTTTCTATCAAATGTTTCAACAATATTCTATCAAAAGCGTTTTTTGTACCGAAATACTTATTAAATATTTACCTTCAACATTTGCAAACAAAGATGGTGGTGAGCAGAGCTGACTCTATTTTGCCTAAGAGTTCAGTGTCAAGCAGTTGACGAACTCCGGGTGAATCCAGGCTATTTCTATTATAGACTCACTTCATGAAGACATTGATCTGAAATTCATAAGCTGCATGAATTGATATTAAATGACATGGAAAAACACAACTTATGAGGAATATTTAATTAAACTAATTCTGCGGTTATATCTTCAGTCCACTTATTCAATGAAATGAAACAGTTATTACAATGAATTCCAACCTTCCAGATTTTCAATATTTTCCATATATAGTTACGATTCTGGAGTAAATATAGGAAATATATACCATCAGTGGTAACTTTATGGCAATAAATATCATAAAAAAATGAAAATTGGAATTAAAATGAGATTTAATATGATGGTCATCTTAGTTTGAACAAAGTTAAACGGGTCAGACAAGATCAGCTCATCCAAAAAGACAAAAACGATTATTCTGTATAAGAGGAAGACATTTGGATAATGTAAATATTACCTAGGGAGTTCCAACAATCAGAGAGACTTTGCATCACTTTGAGGAATATTTACTCAAATTCGAGGTGAGTTGTTGTTTAAAAAGCAATTAGTCACACAGTTATGGTGGTTGAGGAACTAGAATTGCACTATAACCGTTACCACTTGTACTGTACTTAAACATTACAATCTTAAACATTATAATCTTAAATAGTAAAAGATTGTCCATCAATGAAAATCCATTTTGAGTGTGGCAGCAAATTTTGTCATTCACCTCAAATGTTACAGGTTTGACTCTATATTGTATCCAAAACGAGCATAGCTGGTAGTTGATTCCTAATCTCTGATTGTCAACAATTTATAATCATAAATATCTAGCATGTACTACTTTTCTTTATCTCAAAAACTAGAAAAGTCAAGTAACCTAAATACGCAGATATAAAATTCAAATACTTCTCAGAAATACTAAATATATATATGAATCAATTCTAATAGTGCTGATTGCCTACTAAACACTTGTGTACAGGTTTAAAGGGATTATGGTAAAATTTTAAGCTTAAAGTAGGGCTAAAATATATGCTTAATTTTGATTGTGAGGCTCACATTAAAGATTTTTTGTGGGTTTTTTTTTGTTTAAGAAAAACCCCCGTCTCTGTTTTGGTGACTTGACAGTGGTTCAGTTTTAAACTATGTTGCTCTGGTTGATAGTTTGGCATAGGCTTTACAGAAAACATTATTTGTGCTTGTGATAAATAAACAAACATGACTTTTTATCACTTGACAATTCAAAGAGAAATTAACATCTTGATTCAACATTCTCAGATGTTATTATGTCTTTACCAGCTCTTGCAGGCTTGGGTTCATGCATTTCTATGCACTGATTGTTTCTTATGGAAGTGTTCCAGTGGAGCCGAATTGTCAGTAACTAAGGAATTTTTGAGGGTCCGCAGCATTGTTTACATAGTCAGTTATGATTAGTTGTGATTTCTTGGCTTGTCGTGGTGGATCAGCAAAATATCAAACATGTTTGATATTTCAACAACCCTCCACGACTCTTGTTCCTGACAGTGTCTCTGTCCACCTGGAAATTGGCTTGTCCTGGTCACTTCCAGTCTTGTGCTATCATGGAACCGGCTTATCTTTGTCACTTAAGTCTCACACTGTTCAATGGCAGTCCATTTCAAGTATGATGCCAGGTAAAATTATGACAATAACTTATGATAAGAATAAGAAGAAAACAGTGTAATTAATTAGAATCCTGAAGTTAGGAGGTGGAAAAGGTCCAAGTGTATGATCTAAATTTTAACAAACTCTAAAGTGTTTTTATTTGGTAATAATAATAATAATCAAATTTTCAGATTCTGAACAATTTCTGGGGAAAAAGGGATCAAGTATTGACCAATCAAAAAATCAAGAATATTAGTTCAAGGAAAATCAACAAAACATTTGTATCTCTGTAGGGCTTTACGGCTTGTCTTGGTAGTTTCCCATCTAGTCCTATAGAAAACATCCCGATCCCAAGTTAGGTCGGCATCTAGATCCAGACAAGCCGAGATGTATTACATCCTGTCAGGGAGGTGAAACCCACCCCAATGTTTCCTGCCCTTTTTTCTTGATTTTTGTCCCCGACCCCTGACTTTTGTAACCAACCCTAGGGTCATAGTGTCAGTTGTAGTTTTCGATCCAGTGGAACACCCCCATTAGCTGGCCTCCTGAGGATGGACTTGCATAGTTAATGCTATTAAGTACACAAAACCACACATAGAATCGGGGAAATTACTATTACAATGTGAACGCTATGTGAACATTACATCAGATATTAGATTATTAATCCCAGGTGAAAATATTGTGTTTAATAAAAAAAGTTATTTATTTGCCTAATTATATCTCATATCACATTTGTTACCTCCATTCTCAAAAAAGCAATACCTTAGTTGTACTTTAATGATACTCAATGAATTCAAGGAAATTTTTAAGGACT
The DNA here is from genome assembly GCA_964017235.1 of Sabellastarte sp. h YS-2021. Taxonomy (NCBI): domain Eukaryota; kingdom Metazoa; phylum Annelida; class Polychaeta; order Sabellida; family Sabellidae; genus Sabellastarte; species Sabellastarte sp. h YS-2021. The sequence continues at coordinate 149,379,959 of OZ024931.1, forward strand.
GCGCATGAAACAGAATTATTTTGATACCATAAAACATGGATTACACGTACATACATAACACAATGTAAAAATTGAATAAATTGTATATCATCCATCTCTGCACATAATGAGTTTGTTTAATGTGGACTGATTATGTCCTCTTTACACATTGCGTATACCCTATGGAAGGTGCAAATATTTTTCCTTCATTACGACAATGAACCTGCGATGTGATTCCATGCTTGGAGACAACTAATACTGCAGAGGAGCATGAAGGAATTTGTACTACACACAGCTTAAATACTACTAAATCAACAAATAGATTAGATTAGATTAGAAATAGTGCCAGAGAATGTCACAGAGCCACACTGGTAGATAGTTCTAAAAAGCAAATTTGAAGAGTCTATGTAGATCAAGATCCAAGTCAAATTTGGTTGACCAAGATAAGTTTCATGAGAATCTCTATTTTGTGGAATGAACAAAGTGAGATTGGAAATTTAACATGTGCTAATTACTTTTCTCTCCTTATTTTGGGTATTATTAAAGTGCAATATACAAATTCAGCTTTTAAAAACAAAAAATGAGTTTCTACTTTTTGTGCTTACTGAAACTGTTTCCTCTATTTCAGTTTTTCGTTTGCTTAATTTGATCTTATTTTCTTATTGGAAAGACAGTGTGAGATTTACCAGCACCTCCCCCCCCCCTCAAAAAAATATATATAATGATCAGCGTTCGCTTAATATGCTTCCTAATTTTGAAAATGCTATATTTTATTATGGCCCAAGCAATGTAATTGACCATAATATCAGGACATGATTTTGTTCCTTGGCACTACTTCTAATTCTAATTCTAATTGGACTTTTATAGCGCTTAATCTCCCCAATAGGAACGGGACTCTAAGGCGCAACAAAACAAAAACAGTAAACCAATCTCAATGTCCAGGGACAGAAAAAAGTTCAGTACCATGGAGAACGCCAGGGTGAGTGAAACTAAGGAGGGTATGCCTTGGTGTAAAGGTGGGTTTTAAGCCGTTTTCTGAAGGAAGCAACAGAGGGGGATGCACGAATCTCCTCAGGAAGAGCATTCCAAATAGTGGGAGCATTGAAGGCAAAACTATGACCAAACTGTTTGACAGATTTATGGATTGAGGGTTGAAACTTGGGAATGACAAGGAAATTACCACCACTCTGGCTGAACCTGGTACTGTAGGAGCTGCTGTAGGAGGATATGTATGGTGCAAAATACTTGGGGAAACCAGTGTGGAGAAACTTGTAGACAAGGGTATCAGTTTTAAAGACTGAGCGATGTTCAACAGGAAGCCAATGCAGATTCTTAAGAACAGGGGTTATACTAGTGTATCTACTGGTATTTGATACGATTCTGGCAGCACTGTTTTGGATGCACTGTAATTTACGAAGATTGAACTTAGAAAGACTCCTGAAAAGTGAGTTACAGTAGTCCAACCGACTGCTTACAAGAGCATTGGCCACAAGCACAGAAGTATCATAATTAAGAAACCGCCTGACATGTCTAAAATCACGGAGTTGTGCAAAGCAACTTTTGCAGACATTCTGAACATGTTTGGACAAGGAAAACTCGGAATCGAACCACACACCCAGATTCTTGACTCACTCTGCAGGGCAAAGAGGACTACCCAAGATGGTAGGTGGAAATGAACTTTCAATTTGTCCCTCTGTCTTTTTGAGCCAAATACAATGAACTCAGTTTTGCCTGGATTAAGTTTGAGTTTGCTGTTGTTCAAATTTTCAAAGGCAGCAGATGAATTCTTCTGGGATAGATGGATATAGACTTGCGTGTCATCTGCATAACAATGAAACTTTACTCCTTTATGTTTATCAATAACCAAACTAAGGGGGATTGTATACAAAGAAAATAACAAAGGACCCAAGACAGAGCCTTGGGGCACACCAAACAGGAGTTTACAAAGATTGGAGAGAGTGGAACCAATTTTTACTGACTGATAGCACTCAGATAGGTAGGAGGTGAACCATTTTAGAACAGAACCACCAATACCAAACCAGGTCTGAAGACAATGAAGAAAGGTGGAATGATCAATCGTATCAAATGCTGCTGAGAGATCAAGCAGTACAAGAGCAGTTGGTTCGCCTCGTGACAGAGATAGATGAACTTCATTTTTTATAGAAAGAAGAGCAGTCTCAGTCGAGTGGTCTGTTTTATATGCTGATTGATATGGATTGTCTAGGCTATGAACATAAATATGTTCTAGCAGTTGCTTAGCAGCCACACTTTCAACTAATTTCGACATGAAACTAAGGCAAGATACAGGACGATAGTTCTTAAAGTCATCTGCAGGAAGAGTAGCCTTTTTAATAATTGGACTAACTACAGCAGTTTTGAAACCATCAGGGACACAACCCTCCATGAGTGAGCAGTTCACCAACTTTGTTATTGATGGTAATAGTATGTCACTACACTCTTTGTTGAGAAAAATAGGCCAGGGGTCCAACAGGCAGGCTTTTGTAGGCGAGTTTCTGATGATTTTATCAACAGTATCTTGAGTAACTTCAGTAAAGGTAGTAATTTTTGGGGAGTCAGAAGAAGGATGCCAGAGGGGATGAAAGTATCTCTAATTGTTTGATTTTATTATGGAAATAGGAGGCAAGCTGGTTCGCCAATGTCTTGTCAGAATCGTGAGGTGGAAGTGTCATGTCAGAGACTCTACCTAGGGTTTTTCGCAGTACATGCCACAGTTTTCTAGGGTCTTGACTATTATCAGAGATAAGTTTACTATAGTAGTATCTTGCAATATGGCGACGAAGCCGACTTCTATTCAGTGGATTCTTGGTCCTGCGCCAAGTTCTTTCAAACTGATGTCTAAGGGATTTAGCACGTCGATAAGAATCAGACACCCAATCAGTAGAATCTTTTTTATCAATCTAGATATCAATGGTGCATGCTTGTCGAGAACATCTGCCAAGTCATGTACGTATTGGTCGTAAAGGTCTACAACAGAATCAGTGGGTGATTTCACAAAGGAAGTGTATGACCTACATAACAGATCAGTTTGACCATGGTATGCAAGGACATCTTAATGTAACATGCAAAAAACATTCAGCATTTTGAGTTTTCTAAATCATCTTGATTGAAATGCATGTTTTGTGTTATGTGTTTGGAGAATGGAATAATAAATGAATTCATTATATCGGTTATGGCGGATGCTGAATGGGGTGTAAAACCCAAACATTGACCTTGGATGCCCATTATGACTACGGTGTCATTAGTAGTATATTGATAAGAAGGGCCACATGACACACAAAACTACACTGTTTATTCGATAATCAGTATAAACTAACTACCAACAGATAATGTTTTATTACAAATGATAATTAAGCAGTATAAGCATTAAATAATGTACTGGTCACTCTAAACTCTTAAACCTGGTCACTGTAAAATCTGAAACCTAAGATAACGGTGTCTATAAAGTATATAACCATAATCTATCCATGTGTTACATGAAGATACAACAATTTTTTTATATTGTCTATATATTGTGTGGATAAGACCCCACTCGCCACAAGTTAGTGGCCAATTGTAATTGCTATGAGTCAGACCAATATTATTATAGGAATAAAAGATATATTCTAGTGCTTTATGATGGCTTTAAACTATTGAGTGGCTGTATTAAAGCAGTACCACAACAGTAAGGGCAGTAACACAATCTCTGTATTTATAGATTTATTTGTTGTTTTACGTCGCGTTCAACAGCCAGGGTCATATTGCGACGGGTAGTTTATGGGTGGAGGAAACCAGTGCATACTGCACTGTAAACCACCGGGCATCGGCAAGTAACTACCAACTTTCCAACATGAAGCGCCTGGCCCGAGATTCAAACCGGCGGCCTCAGAGGTTGGAGGCGAGAACTCTAACCGCTATACCACCGAGCCCCCCACAATCTCTGTAGCCTTGTTATTAGGATAATGCTGGTAGCTCACAAGAACAATGCCCTTGACGTTAAAGCCACGAAGCCCAAAAACCAAGCAGTAAAACTTACGCAAAATTCAAAACAAATCTAACACCATGTTGGCTGTTCCATTAACTAAACATGCATAGTGATGGATGTGCAAACACCGTTTTGGTTTAAATATTTTTAGGAAATCCCCACCGAATTCCGTGATCTCATAAATATTTATGAGCAGTGGGTCTTTAAATGAAATACTGATAAAATCCCTACAGAATTATTTGACTTAGTATTTGCTGCACATAATTTAAGTTTTATTTCACCGCGAGTTGTTTGTTTATGTTTGTATGCAAAGGGACGATGTACAAGATTTCAACAGCGTGCTTTAGTTACCGTTCTATATTCACAGTACAAGCATTGCGCAAAAGATGTGTTTAAGGGCACTGCACAGCATACCATTTTAGAATAGACTGTACAGTTAGAAGAGGACAAAATATTTTATGCTAAAACACACATCAGCGATTAACAACTGTTTGCATATCAAATCATGAGAAAATAATGCAGTAATATTTGTGTGTCAATGCAAACAGTTTGGAAAATTACTTATGTGTGTTCTTTGGCATGGTAGTGTATCAACAGCAGTTATGAATTTTATTTTGTTTGGAGAATAAATAAGATGTATATCATGATATACCAGTATCATTGTAGTGGTTGAATATGAACAAACTGATATGTGTGAAACATAGAGATAAATTTTTGATTGAGCTAAAGCTTTTTCCGAAAGTACATTCAAGGATAACAGTAACTTAATAAATTTTTTTAAAATGTATCATTGTAAAAACAACAAGCTAGGTAAGTTTCATTTTATAATATAAAAATGGGCTACAGTCTCATGTGAAATGTGGAACTCGCAGATACTGTATGAGAGGCGAACGTAAATCAGTGCTGTCAAATTCAAGATCTTGGACCAATTTCTTCTTCATTTTGGAGTCAGGATCAATATTTATCAAACTTTGTCATAAATTTTATATGTATAAAAATGGGGGAGCCACAGTGGTACAGCGGTAACACACTCGACTCACATCTCTAAGGCTAGCAGTTTAAACCCCCAACCCTATGAAGGGAAAGAAGACAGTTTCTTACTGATGGTCTGCAGTACTGGTTTCCTATGATCATAAGATCTAAGCAGCGTTAAAAGCAACAATAAAACCCAAACTAACAAAAATATGTGGAAAAAAAACAAAATTGTGAAGGTTTAAAAAATTGGGACGGGAGAACTCGCAAAATGCTTGGTATTGTCGGAAAATTCATCTACTTTTGCTAACAATCTCCATTTGGGACCTGTTGTATCAGTTGCTTTCATAACTTAAGCATTATTTTACACCATTCATGGTGTTGGTTTCCTTGACCTATTGATCAGATAAGAGGAAGCCTTGTCAGACCCCTAGTCAGTAGCCCATCTTAAGACCCACGAAGTTCTCCAAACACCCCATCTTCCCCTATATTTTTGGACTCGATTTCAACATTAGGCAGGTTACGTCACATCAAGGCAAGTAACACAATCTCTGTGGCCTTGTCATTAGGATAATGCTGGTAGCTCACAGGAGCAAATAACGCCCTTGACACCATTCCGCCTGATCTGGATGTCCTGCGTCACATTCTTAGTGTCTCAGATTCTGTCAGTGGAATCTTTGCAAGCCAGGAAAAGAATGTAGCTAACCAAGGTAAGCTGCACTTATGTCACTCAGGTCGCTGTAACATTTTGGACACTATAACGGTGGAACCCTATTTAAGATGACCCAATCAAGGTCAACAGTGGAATACTTACCAACTGAAGGACCAGTCTGTGGCCTGATATTGAAAGATGCTATATCTCTACCATGATCTGCAGAGTGGAAGGTGTGGGCTTCATCCATCTATTCGGAAGACAATCACAACTGGGATGAAGCCGGCCCAGGCAATATTAATGGCATCAATGAATCTCTGATAGCTGTCATTAACAGCAAAACTTCAATTAAGTGTCAAGTGGAGGACAGCATGTGTGACATTGTTTTAATGATGGTTCATGTTCTTATGACACTCATTGCAGTCAGTGTCACTACAACATTACTTTCTGTGCTTGATCTGGAAGAAATTTCTCCTATCTTGAGATCAAGAGTTCTTTAAAGTAGAAACCACAGGACTCTGTTGTGTCAAATATAAGTTAGGGATATGGTTAGCCACCTCACCACCATTTACAAGAACTTTCAGTCACTGACAGTAGAACCCTGGGACAGACCTAATTTTGTTATAAAAATTGGCTGTGATAAGGCCGTTTGTTTCAATAATTCTGCTATAGTTAATTTTGATATGTTTCATAATTCTGAGTAGATTCTGATCCCAGGTCATACCCTACTTATTTAACAAATAAATACCGACAGTCAGTTGTGTGGTGGCTGTTTTAGTTCTGCTCAAATGGGCATTTAACTAATTGAACCTTGCCATCAGTGGACCAGACACTGAACTGGCTTTTGACCCTAGTCGCTCTTTTACACCAAAGGCTGGTTCAAGATGGATTATACACAATTGGTCATACTATTGCCATTTTACTGATACTTTACATGATAGTATACATTCATAATGCCACAGATACTAACACTGGTATATTTTTTTCATTTGCCTCAGTTAATTGTTGATACAACCTGTGGTAGTATTCAGAATTGTGATTTCATTCCTAATGGACAGCTAAATATTGTGTTTACAGATGTCATATTCATTGATTTTAAAAAATATATATATGCAGTACTTCATGTAGAAGAGAAAACTAAAGCAAAGACTGTGTTTGAAAAATATGTTAATGATACAGCTTGTCGCTATCATTCTAATTCATGTCATTATGGATATTGTACGGGAAAAATAATAAACAGTTTCAGAGGCAGAGAAAATGCTCCCAGAAAAAATTATGTTGCCAACACTTTGGTTCAGGTATTGGATGGTGAAGCCAGACTGGTTCATTTGCTGGTTTAACGGATTGCTTTATTTGGGCTCATGTAGACTTTCTGGTATCATTTTGTAGAGTACATAGCAGTGTAGCTTTCAGATGGTCAGCAATGTTACATATGTAGGCACTGTGTCAGTGCATTGTTTAATCTAAGCATTATATGTATGCATATTACTATATAAAGCCATTTATTTTTTGAGTTTCATATTTTATAGAACTTGTCTAGTTAACACTTATGTTTATTGTACTCCATATAGGTTTAGATAACCTCATTTTTTCTACTATAGAGCTATATTTATACATTTGTGGAAACCCCCAGTAAGCTAGTTTCAAGAGCTTCCTCAGTGATTCTGGTGACAGTATTTACTTTAACTTTTATAACCTTTCAGCTAAGTGTTACACATATGACCATTACAATAGATCTTGCTTGTTATAAGGAAATCTAATTGTGGCATGATAGTGTCTCAACAGCAGTTTATAATTTCATTTTGTGTGGAAAGTAAGTAGGATGTATATTGATATACTAGTATTATTAGTAGAGTTTTTATATTGTACACCAGTAGGAAGTAAGCCGGGTAGTTACATGCCTAATATGGCAGTGCCTGATTTAAATAAAATTTGAGGTGTGGCAACTTTATGTTTGTGTAGAGCAATATTTGTGTACCCGTCAAATACTGGGGCGGATTTCACAAAGGGACTTAAGTCCAGATTTAGGCTTAAATCTAAGACTTTGGTCTTAAATTTTGTCAAAAGACGGGTAAGTCTGTGGTCTTAGACTTAGCGGATTTCACAAAGCAGCTAAGTCCATGAAATTGCTAAGTCAGTGGACTTAACTTTTAAGTCTGGGAGGTAGTGGGCTTAAATTTTGTAAAGAGGACTTAAATATGGCCGCCATAAACTTTTCTCCACTTCAAAATTTGAAATGGCTGTAAATAAATTATAATTATGCAGAACACCTCACTAAAGTAGTGTTTGGAAAGTTTATATGTGCTAACAAGGTTTTCAATTTCAAAACAGCACTTATCCTTAGATAAAATACATTAAAAGAAGAATATGTGGCATCAATATTATATTTTGAATAGATACAAAAGGTCACATGACACAGAAAACCACTGTGGTTATATGATAAGCCTGGACTTAGCTAAGTCACCTTTGTGAAATCCATTTTTCTAGCTAAGACCAAAGTCTTAGATTTAAGTCCAAGACTTAGCCACAAAAGGGACTTAGTTTAAGTCCTTTAGTGTAATCGGCCCCTGGACAATATGATGTATTGTCTGTTGGAACATTTAAGGACTGTCCAGTAGAATCTATTATGAAATCTCAAGTAGCTGGTTATAAAAAGTCTGTGGTGCCTGTTTTTTACAAATTAGTGTGTGTTGTTTTGCTAAACTGTGATCACATTTGTGAGCCACAGAAGTAATACTTAATTATTTTGTAGATGATTGAAAATATGACTCTAATTTGACAGTTAATAATTTCATTGTGACAGTTGGGTAAATTAACTATTGCAGTTTGGAAACTTAAGCAATCACATCTCATTAGTGTAATATGCCAGTCCCTCAATTATTGATTTAAAACCGGGAAAAACCCCTACAACGAAAAGCCCTACAGGAGAAAAGCCCTACAGTTTTTATATCTATGTAGAAAAGCAATACACCATTTCTAGATCCTGGAGAAAGCCCTATACATAATATTTAGTTTACAAATGAAAGGGTTTATAAACAAAGGGTATTTCAGTTGTTATTTAAACTTCTATATTCAATTTCAATGCCCCTTTGTAGTTTAGGAAACAATAAAATAATTAGTAACAAAGTTAACAAATAATTGTTAACAAAGTAAAACCACTCTTGGTTAGCTACTCAATCACTAGATGATAACTTATCAAAAAGAACATTGCAAAGAATAGAAAATGGTGCTCGGTGGTAGAGTGATTAAAATGCTTGCCTTCAACCACCCGAGGTTGCCGTTTCGAATCTCGACCAGGTCACTTCATGTTGGAAAGTTGTTGAAAGTTGGTTAACAGTGTAGAAGTTTGGCCAGCTAGTATGCACTGGTTCCTCCACCTGTTAACTACTACCCGTCGCAATATGACCCTGGCAGTTGAACGCAATGGAAAACAGCAAATAAATCTAAATTAAGTAGAAATGGTGTTTTGTTCCAGAATGTTACAGTCTTATATTTTTTTAAAGACTGGGATTTGCTTATTTTCCTTTCATTGGTACTACACAATATTTTTGTCTTTTTGATATGTTATTTGTATTGTAAATGTTAAAAATATTTCATTATATTTTAGTTTGCATAACAATAAATGTGTATGGCATATAGCAAATACTGAAAACAATAATAATTCTGAAATAATAAAAGTGACATATCACTTTCAAACAGTTTATGTTTGCACACTGTACTGCCTGAAAAGTACTTGTATCCAGAGAGTGAAAACTGGTGTAGGGTGTTCTGGGGGCTTCATCAAACTATATGACTTTCTTCTGTAAAACAATGACTCCCACACTCTGGTTTATCATATGATCAATTCAGTGAACCAACACATAGCCTTGCCCATGGGCAGTTCCAGAGCCCCTGTCTCAATACAAGAAATACTATATTTATTCAGGGTTTTATGTGGCTCCCAACACTGTACAGGTCATTTCAGGATGGGTAGCTGGGATGGCAGAAGAAACCAGTACATACAGTTGGTCAAGGTTCTGTACTATAAACTGCCAACCAATGGCAAGCAACTACCAGCTTTCCCACTTGAGGTTGGGCTGGGAACTGAACCTCGATCTCAGAGGTGGAAGGCAAGAGTGTTACCACTCTGCCATCATGGGCCCAAGAAATACTGTAAGTCTGTACAAATACTATGCTGGCCTTTACATGAAACATATAACTTGGTATTAATCTTAGACTGTATTTTATGGGCACTGGTTAGAACAAAGTAGAATGTAATGTAGAATGTAATGCTGATTTTGAAAATTAATTATGTCTTCTACAGGTCAGATTGTTCATTTCAGTCACATTTAGTTCCAGTATTCAATTTGCTCTTTGAATATCATGGATACTTGCTGTCGAAAAAATAAAAAGATACAGAAACATATAAAAACAGAAACATATAAAACATAAAAAATATCCCAGAGCTTACAACAAGACTACCAACTAGAAACCAAAAGGTGTACAATACTGTACATACATGTTCCTTTGCATTAATCATTTGCATAGTGAAGAACAGTTATATTTGACCCTGTTGTTTAGGAAATGTGTACTAAGTCCTTCATCCCTCCAACATAATGGGTTCATATTAAAATTTTCTTTGTTAATGAGCTTAAACACCCCTTGTACACCACTGACCACCATTACAACCATTGATGGTTACTTTAAGCTCCTCCCATATGCCTGTTAAATGATTTCATTGGTAAATCACAAATAGATCAGTGTACTACCCTGAGTAGGAATGGTTACAATGTAAAAACTCTATTGTGGTTGAAGGCCACAAAGTATTTCTACAATTTGACGATTTTGTTTTCCAAGTCTACCAAACCAGACAGGCTTGTGAACACCAAACTGATCATTTTGGAGAAACTGCTTCATCCCATGAAGACAAAAAGTACCACCCTATAGATTTCTCACTTGTCTGGTAATATTCAGACTAATTTTTGATTATTGAGAACAACAAGTTACTTGCAGTTCATAGGCAGAAACTTAGTGCTTCACTCGCTTTTAGGTAATTTACTACACATCGACAATTGTGGCAGTCCTGCTCCCATTTTTATCAGTAGGATGCTGAACCTATTTGGTGAACATCATAACCACAATCACATTCAATGAACAGTTCTAAGCAGGACTGAGATTGGTTCATTAACCTTTTGTATAAGTTTTGTATGAGCAAGCCAGCTAGACGGCTACCCCTCATTACATATTTATACCTCACTGACTGGTCTGGTGGGGATCTGGCAAAGACAGGGTTTTTATCTACTTCTTTGTTTCAATAGAAGATATTTGACGCCAGTATAGTTTATTAGGGAATGAATGAATATTGACCTGCCAAAAAGTATATTGCAAAGTTAAAGTATTTTAGGCTGCTTGTCCAGCATTACTCTAACAAGCCGGTACACCAGCTAGTTTTAAACCATTTAAGGACTAATTTCGATTGGGAAAGAATCCTGAGACACTTTATTAACCAAGATTTGAATTTCTGCCTGGGGGTTCTAATAACAGCAGTGGTCAGTTTTTGATTGGAGGCCTGGAGAAGTATTCAACAAGCCTAGAGATATTCCACAGAAACATCTAACATAATTCATTTCAAGACTTTTCTGGCTTATTTAAGCTTCATGTAACTAAATAATTGTCTATAACTTGCTTACTTTTTAAAATATCTCAATCAAAAGTTCATTTCGGTCAGGGGTATCAAGAACTGTATCTCTTCTAACAGGAGTATGTGCCAATGCTCATAACCTGATTTCTAGGCATATTAGAGGCTTGACATGGAACTCCATTTTACACTAACCCCAAGGGAGACTTTTGACACTGAGCTTTTGCATTTTATTTTTATAGAATGCCACATTTTGTCTGATCTATATATGTTCAGAGCTGTAGTTGTATTTTCTATACTTGGCATTTTATTTGTTTTGTGCATGTCCATTATGCACCATTATTGCACCCCACAGTAAAGCTTCCTTTGACATTAGTAGACACTTTCTGGCACAATACCTGGTAATTCAACCACCTGGGGCCTACCTTCTAGTCAAGTGGCTCAAGAGTTTACAGGATCATAAGGCTCAACATATTGTGCAGCTCCAAGTCTTTGACAAAGCTTACTTATGTCTTGTTTGAGCGCAAAGGGCTCAGCTGCCTAGTAGGCATCTTCCGTCCACATTCCCAACGTTTCCCAAAAAATTTCTCATTTTAACAGGTCATTGACCCCCATGTTATGGATGCTTTTAAGAAGATTCTTACGTTACAAAACATTCCCCTTGTTTGACATGCAAAGTTAAACTACATCATTAAGTATTTTGCTGACAAGACCAAATTGTGAGATTAAAAATCATGACAGTGGAGCAGGGTAATTGTCCTTTTTAAAATGTGCAATAGACCTTTCAGCTATAATAATTTTGAAAGTAAAGTTACTTTTTGTTTGTCATTTACTCTCGTTTACAAATAAAAAAAATCTCTTAATTTCTCTAAGTGTGATTCCTTGGCCAAGACTTTAGGGTGAAATGTGAATGGTCAAACTTTTTTCAAAGTTTTGGCTCTGAAATTATAGCTGCAGAAAATATAGGTCTGACAATGTTTTCTTCCGGTCACATTTAATCTTGAATCGCATTAAGGTTCTTCACATGTGAAATGCTAAACTGTATGCCTGATTTTTTCTGTTTTTGTTGGCCAACTATTTTGTTGTGAGACAGTATTCTGTCAAAATCATGTGCCCATTGAGTATTTATGCTGGGGCGAATGGTGGTTTTGTTTTCCTTTATAGTATATTGGACTTTAATGTTAATTATGCTTACTGGAAAGATATTTGTTGTCACTGATAAGTACAAATTGTATTCTATCACTTTAAAAAAAAAATGAAACAAATTTTATTATGTTGCAGTATTGATACTATTAAGGCAATATTATAAATTGTTTTATGCAGAAACAGAAGCCTAACCAATAACAAGCCGGAGACTCAGGAAACATCCAGATATACTAGTGTTACACATACATCTTGTGAAATTATCAAAAATAGGAATAAGTCTTCTAGTGGATGCATTGAAGCTTGGTTTTATAGCATACAATGAATGGTGATATTCTATGCAAGACAAAGTGATGTTTAAACGTTAATATTATGGTTACAAATGCATTCAATGTGTATAATCTCTTAACTGTGACCAAATGCAAAGAAAAATAAAATATGTCCTGAAGATTGTATAAAATCATACATTTATGTTTAATTCTCCACTCAATAAGAGTTTGGATTTAATATTTGTCTTATTGCAAGTAGAAAGTTGAACTCCAGTTGTTTATCTATGAAATCTGGTTTGAAGTATATGGTCGAAACTATATTGCTCCACCTTTTCTTAGGTATTCTTAAGACAATGTTATTAAGCAGTATTATGTGTAATAACAATGTAACAACATAATGTGTAATAGTATTGTTATGGTATAAATCCAATGTTTTCAGTGTAATGTTCATATATAGACACCTTATTGTAAAAAGTAGTGACCACAGATTGTTTTTCTAATTTTGAGTATAAGGTTCTTCATGAAGCCCAGTGGTCAGTCCTGTCGCCAACTATAAAATGATATGAATACCAGACTACTGATTCGGTTTGCTAAGAGGAATCCCATAAACAAGTCAAGTTTAATGGCCAAGGCTTTTTTCACTAGCTACGCTCAAACTTTACCCAGTTTGAAAGTGAACATTAAATGGGAGGCGTGAAATTTCACTTTACAATGAATGGTTTCAGTTATTTATTATTTTATATTATGGTCATTTAGTGCAACAAACGTATGCAGCATGACAGAGTTTGCTTGGATCACTACATGTGTTTGTTCTACATGAAAGGAACTATGATAGTTAGCCAGTTTAAATGTTGTCAACGTGTCAGCCTCAAGCTTATCACCTCTGCCCTCAAATTGATGGTCTGATCTTTTATTGTTTTCTTTTGCACATTTCTACTAATTTTCATCTACTGAGAATGAGCCTGAATCTAACAATGCTAACACTTTACACTTTGTTTCAAGGATATGTAAGCATGTTATAATAATAACAATAAAAACATTTGTATAGAACAAAATTGATGAAAATCCCCTAATGCGAGTCATAACCAAGTAGTTTCCCAAAGGAGAATAACTATGATAGTGCTTGAGCTAGTCTATACAGGTAAGTCTTGAGTTGGCTTTCAAAATTCAAAGTGGTCTGTTAGGATCTTACACACAGTGGGAACCTGTTCCATCCTACTGGTGTATCTTTGCTAAAATCACATAAGCCTATGGCCTTAATGGTATGGACTGAAGAAACTGTCAGTCCATTTCCATTTCCATATGTCCATTTCCATTTGTCAGACTACTAGACTTGATCAGAGCTGACAGAAATTTATGGCTTTAAAAATGAGGAGCTTGTATTTGAAAGATATATGGTATGAAATAGGAAGCCAGATAAGCTTTTTTAGATAGGCTGTGGCATGCTTCATTCTATCGAATCTAAACGCAATATGGGAGAGCACATTTTGAACTTTCTGAAGTTTAGCAACAGTGTCTTTGCTGACCAAATATAGTGGGGAATTAGAAAAGTCTAATCAACTGTTGAATATAGCATTGGCCACATGAACTGAAATATGAGTAGAAAATACCTGATGTGAGAGTAACAGGCATAGCAAACCTTACCTATATGATTGTCAAAAGTTTTTTCTAAGTCTAAAGTGGCACCCAGATTTTCTACTTCCTCTGCTTGCATAACAGAGTTTGGAAATAATGGTGCAGGAAATTTTGGTGTAAGTGAGTGACTCACTGGTAGTTTTATTGCCAATGATGATGAATTCTGCAACACTAGAATCACAATTCTTAGTGTCTATTGCCAAATATATGTGGGCATCACCAGCATACACATGGTGTGTGATCTTAAAACTTAAAATGACTTGATTAATGATACTAGTATAGGGAGTAAATAGGAAGGGACCTAGAACCATACCTTGAGGGATAACAAAAGGAAGACCAAAAGCCTCAGCAAACCTGTCTTCTGGTTTAATTTTTGTTTGTGATTGGTAAGAATCTATCCATGTCAACATAGTACCATAAAGACCAAACCAGTCTTTTAGGCAATCATGTAAGATGGAGTTATCTATCTTGTGGAAAGCTGCATTACCATAATAGCAACTGCCTTCCCTGAATCCACACATCTTTCGAGGCTCCGTAATGCCGACCTTGAATGCCCCTCGACTTCCCTAAGATTATGATTTTGTTTGGTTAGCGCACTGATTTCCCCTTCGTGGGAAGATATTGTGCTTACAAAGCAGTAGATTAGATTAGATTAGAAATATATAATTTTTGACCTTGAACAGTGCTGTCTCAGTTGAGTGAAAAGTCCTGTGTAATGATTTTTTTATTTAAACTTTTTTTTTATATTTTTTATACATATAAACAACATACATAGACAAACAAATAGTAGTACAATACATACCTTACTTTGAACATTACACTACATACAGTACAATACAATACAGTACCTACCCAGTAAACCTAGCAAAACGTCCATAAAACATCCAGTAAACCCATAAACGTTTTTTAAACCAATTATAGACCCAAATATTGACAATTATTCAATATTATGGGTTTATAAATGTTTCAACAACATTAGTTTGGTTTATAAACGCCTATAAACATTTTAAAACCTTTACAAAGAGTTAAGAATATCTTAACCTCACTTTCGTTTGGGATGATGACATCAGCACAGCCATTTTGAGAGAAACAGGAGAAATATTTCTGTTACTATATCTTGCTGTATCACTGTTGTTTGAAGCCATCATTATTTTATAAGTGGAGATATAAAAGTACATTATGTCATAGAACACACTTTACAAGGATAAATTAATGTAAATAGGGAAATTATTCATAAAATGAAGTTTGTTTACATTCTCTCATAAATCATGCTGGATACTTGAACATTTATAAACGCCTACGCACAAACGCCCACAAATGTTTATGCATAAATGTCCATAAACATCTATGCTCAAACGTTCATAAATGTTTATAGGCGAACGTTTAGGGACCCATCATTTTAAACCTAAACTAAACCGTTCATAGTTAGGCTTATAAACGCCTACAAATGTTTGCAATGTTCACTGGGCTACATTACATTCTACATTATACTACATACATTACAAGAACAAATTAGGCTACTTTATTAGGTGCTTCTTATTAAAAAAAAAACATGGCTACCAGATAAATTTTATTTGTGAGCGGGTTACTTTTAAATATTAAATATTCTGGATTAGGTTTGAAACAAGCATCCATTTCTTTTTAAACTGTTCTGTGGAGTCTGTTGTGGCATGGAGGTAAGATTGTTCATCATACACATGCTTGATGTTAAGTTGTAGTGCTTTAAAACTAGGTTTACGACCATCTTTTATACATTGAAACAAATATTTTTTTGTAATAAGAATAATGGCATTTAAAGAGAATGGGGTGGAGCCACAATCTTTAAGTCCGAGCAGTAGTTTTTTTATCAATATTCAAAATTTAACCTGCTTCATTTTGGATCCAATTTCTAAGTAAAATCCATATTTCAGTAGAATATGGGCATTCAATAAAAATATGGATTAGAGTTTCGGGCATATTTTTGCACAGGCGACAGTGATTATTTTCAGATTCTTTTATCTTATGCAGCAAGACTTTTGTTCCCAATATACTATGAATGATTCTATATTGTAGCCAGATTATATGGTTATCTGGGATGGTTTTAAAGCATATTAAATGCATATTTTGCCATTCTTTGGGTTCTAAATTGATTTGAAGTAACTGTTCCCACATTTTGTATGCAATAGACTATCTTGGCTTTTTTGTCTTAACACATTATAGAAGTCTTTACAACCTTTTTTTGACTTATGTATTAATGATAGAGTTGCAGGCCATATGGGTTTTTCTGGGTATTAAATTTTTGCTATTGGTACACTGTGTTTTTATCAATTTTCCTAAACCCGACTGCAGCCTATAATAATCAATAAAATGAAGGTTAACATGATAATTTTTTTTCTCACTTCCTCTAGGGTAAGCATGTTGCCATCCCTATTGCATAGGTCTATTGGGTAGATGACCCCGCTTTGTAACATTGTGGGAGGAAAAATGTTTCTTTCTGAGATATTTGGATTATACCACAATGGACAAGTGAGACATGACTGAGCAGAGCCCATTTCATTATGTAGTAACCTTTTCCATACATATAGAATATCCGCCCAAAATTTGTTTGAATTTTTGTCTATAATCTTTGCACTGTAAAGTGATCCCATATGTAATAGTTTCTGTAGTGGCTTCATATTATATGTGCAAAGAACCCGGTAGTCTGAATTGGGATTTTGGATTATTCTTCTTAGCCATGTTAGTTTAAGGGCTGATATCTGTGTTTTGATGTCGAGCATTTTAAGCTCCCTCTGCTGTAGTCCATGCACAAAGTATTTCTCTTTATTTTATCTGGTTTTTTATCCCATATAAATTCAAAGAATAACTGTTCCATTTTCTTTATAAAGTGATCACTAGGGTCCGGAATACATAGGAATAAATAGTTCAATTTAGATATTATAAGGGATTTCATATGGCTATCTTTCCTATCGGTGTCAAAAGGTGTCTTTGCCATTGGGAAAGTGATGATTTTATATTAATCAAAATTGGTTCGTTATTTAAATTGGGAATTTGTACCAAGTCCACTGTAAGATCTTTATTTTCTGGTAGAGAACAATTTAGTTTCCATGTCCCTCTTCCTCTCTTGAAATTACACAATGTTATTTTTAGTTCTATTATCGAGTGATCCGATCTGTAGCCTGGTTTAATTATGCTGTTTCCAATACGATCACAAAGATTATCAGAACATAGGAAATAGTCTAGCCGTGACTGAATGTTCTGAGATCATGTCTAATAATCGCACACGTGCCCATGGGTTGTTTATTGCATTGTAATTGTAACTATCTATATCTGGATTTAATACCAGATTGAAATCACCACATATTACAGTGTAATGTAGGTGATTATTTTTGACAAGATAATTTAGTTTTTCATAGAACCACGGTGAGTCTATATTTGGGCCATAAATATTGATTATCTTTATAGTAATATTTTCCAGTTTCAGATTGACGCTTATAATATTTTTTGAATTGTCATAATAGCTATCCAATATCTGGTATTCAAAATTTTTTTTATCAGAATTGCCACTCCACGTGCATTTGATTTGTAACCATTAATCAAAATTTGCCCTTGCCATAATTTGGATAGAGATTTTAAGTCTTTTTCGACCCAGTGGGTGTCCTGTAAGCATATTATTGAAGAGTTTAAATTTTGAAGGTAGTTTAGAACATCAGTACATCTCTTAGACCCTGACACTTTGCCGACACTATACTTAGTTCACTTGATAACATTAGGGGTTACTTGTGGAAGACTCCCTTTGAACGTAACTGCAAGTATTTTTAACACATGTACCAGAAAAGAACAAGTAAAACAAATAACAAATAAAAAAACATACAGATATCTATACATTGAACCAATATCTAATACAAGTTTGAAGATATGCATGAGGTTAGACAAAAAGGTCACGAATAGACAAAGAAGTGGCGTAATTGACTAACAAAGTTGTACTAGCTCTTATTTAGTGGATGAGCAAATACTATATATATATGTACAGCGACAAAGCATTTGTGGGATACTTAGTTAATATGATTTTTTTTTCTTTTTTGTCTTACCAACACTTTTATATCAAATTTGTTTGTCTTGCCACACGACCTTAGGTGCAATGTATCTATATTATTTATTTTTACACAGAATAGGAAAAATAAAAATTTAGAAGGGTACGAATTGTTAATAGTAATCAAATATCTAGTCTTACAAGACGTCATGATATAGTTGGAGTAGTATATAGCTCTCAAGGAATACAAATAATGGTAAGCTGTTAGGCCTTTTTTTCCCCTCTTCCTTCCCTTTCCTTCCTTGTTCTTTTCTTGCAACTATTATATCACTGGTGATGGGGAGACATTTGAAGTTACAATTACTTTCTAATTGGTTCAGAGAAATATTTTGCCTCACCATTGAATTATCAGAAGAACTACTGCTTAAAAGACCACAATAGACAGTACTGAACTAGTGTAGCAACAACATATTATAGTAAATGCGATATTAGGCTACCACAGAGAAAAATATTACAACATATTTGTAGTTCTAATTTTTTGCTGAAACATTCATTCCTTTTCCAGGTGATTAGTTCTACAAGTTAGGACATGTTCATGAGATATTCATTGATAGATAACATTAAAATCAGAGATAACAAAATAAAATTATGATTAATAACTGTTTCAATATGCTAGAGAAAGGATATCAGTTCAGAGAATACAAAAATAGGAATACCTTTCGAAAAAACTTTGTATACATATGTGCATATCTGTGAACGATACACATGTAGGTGGACATATGATTCTGTGGATTTAAATATTCTATTTACTTATGGGCTCTTTCATGAGAGGAGAGGTAAACATATGGAGCCTTCATGTGTTAATAGGTCGAAACGTTTGAAAGAAACGTTTAAAATTACACTTAGAGTAGATACAAATACCTCATTCATATATATGGACATATATATATATTATGTATGTGACATAAAAGGAGAAAAAAAGATCAGTTCACAGAGTACAAATAAGAATGTAGATTTTGAAGACATATGGGAGAAAGAGAGACGTGGGAGTTGGCTATATGGGATCTACTGCTTTAAATATTTCATTAACTTATGCAGGCTACCCTCATGGTGAGGTAAACATACGGAGACTCCATGTGTCTCTTTATTTTAGATTAAGTTAGATGTCTTTTCACTAATTTACAGCATATGGGTGAATATCTGAAAAGTACTTCAGATTTCATTAACAGGTAAATAATGTATTAAGATGCTCATATATTTATTTATTCTGAGTTCTTTTAGCTATAAAATTGTTATGATACATGCACTAGTCCACATATGCATACATATGTTTACAAGATCATTGTTTATTTAGAGATAGGAATGTATAGTTTAGATAGTTTACATTACTGATTGTGGATCTGTTCTTAGTTGGTAAACTACATTAAAGATGACATACACATATCTATTGTAATTATTCCATTATTATTAAAACAAAATAGATTAACAAAATAGAATACTATCAATTAAAATGTGATGAAAGTATCTGTAGCATAGAATAAACTAAACTACACGATGTATAGTTTACATATGCCAGTTAGTTACCCCGCTTCCATATGGAAGTGATTGGAAGCATTGACCTTAGTTGGGAAACTACATTAAAGATCAATTCCACGGTTGCTTCCATATGGAAGTGATTGGAAGCATTGACCTTAGTTGGGAAACTACATTAAAGATCAATTCCCTATCACATCCGTGGAGCGATTTCACTACATCTATTACTACTTCTTTGTGTTGCCTTTTCTGAAGATCAGAAGCGAAAACTCGTTGAGAAGCTTTCAAAGGGTAAGAAATATGTAAAAGAAACCTCTTTGCAAAAAGAACAGAACAAGATAGATGACTCCATATTGGATGAGGAAGACAGTTCGGTTGGGATGTCTTCTCATTCTGTGGTCGCTGGCCAGTCATCGGGTTCAAATAGCCAGGTAGCAATCCTCTCACAACTTGCAACCCTATCAAACAGAATTGCTGCTATAGAAAATAAGGATTCCCCTGCAGGGGCGGACAGCTTGGTTTTTAGGAAGCTGCCGGAAGGGTGAGTTCCCAATTCAAGAAGAGATCTGCGTCCAGTGTAGGTTTTTCTGAAGAGGTACAAAACGACCTGCGGAGAAAAACCCCTCTACATCTGCGACAGTAGACTGTCAAGTATCCATATCTATAAAAAAGTGAGGGTAGATTTGTCAGATGACGGGAATACGATTCCTCTCAAGAAGATAAGTAACCTATTCCTTCATATGCTGATACCCTTTTCGCCATTAAAAATGGTTGGACATGAAAACTGAAACTGATACAATTATTGCCCCTTCAGTGTTTTCTCAGGGCTCTAAGTTGAATAAATATGCAGAGGTCTCCTTGGCTTTACCTCCTGCTGAGGATATGGTCAGTTTGTGGAATTTCAAAGAATATGAGGCTTCGAGTGTTTCAAAGGAACATGATTCCTTGAAAACCAAGTCTTCCAGAAGGAATCCTTTGCCTAAGGGTCAGTTTTTGAGCTTTGACAGATCACCCATGAAGTGGTATAACATCTCACCTCAACCCTATGTAGTGGCAGCTCCCAAGCTACAGGATGCTTTCAGAAACATAACATCATCTCAGTTTCAAATGCCTTTTGCCATTTCAACTCCATGGTAGCAGTTTACTCTCTGGGAAACAGTAAATAGAGAGAACGTTAATGTCTTCAATCACATTTTTGTTTCAATTCAGCCAATTGCAAAGCCACAGAAGAGATGGAAAGACAGCTTGCCATCATTAAGTCTGCTGAAAATGGGACTGACTTTAACAATGTCCTTGAATATGTTCAGGAGTGCCTTCATTTACGGGCTTTAGTTAACCAGTCTTTGGAAAAAGCCTTGGACTCTCTTCTTGGCAGTTCAATGACTATGGCAGCAAACATGTTATTGAGTAGGAGAGACAATTATCTAAGAAGTTGCTCTAAGGATATGACTGAAGATGATATCAGAAA
The DNA here is from genome assembly GCA_964017235.1 of Sabellastarte sp. h YS-2021. NCBI lineage: Eukaryota > Metazoa > Annelida > Polychaeta > Sabellida > Sabellidae > Sabellastarte > Sabellastarte sp. h YS-2021. Next base: position 149,401,218 of record OZ024931.1, read on the forward strand.
GCTAAGGAATGCTCCTTTTACTTCCAATGAGGTGTTTCCATCGGATACTCTCTCTGAAGTTCAAAGAAATTTCATTCAGTGGACCCATGTGAATAGGGATTTCGGGAGTAGGGATTCTAGGAAGGAACACACTTCTAGACATGAGGAGAAGAGGGATAATAGGCCTCAAAATAGGTCTTTTCGTCCCTACCATGACAATTCTTCATCAACCTCAACAAAAGGCAATGCCTCCTCTTCAGCTGGAAATAGAGGGACAGGTTCCTACTCCTCTAGGCCTTTTAGAGGCAGGGGTGGCAGGAGGAAGCCACTGTCTGTGCCCAGGAAGCCATCTGTCCAGTTTTTGGCAGGTATGGGAAACCAAAAAAGCTCATCCAAGGGTTGTGACCATTATGAAGGAGGGTTATTGTCTAAATTTCAGAAATCAATCTCCATTGACATATTATCCTGTAATAAGGACAAAATATCTGAACCAGGAGAAACAAGAATTTTTGATAAAGGCGGTTTATCAAATGATCAACAAAAGAACGATAACTCCAGTTCAAAAGGTCACTTCCCTGGGATTTTACAGTCGGTTGTTTGTTGTCCCCCAACCAGGAAAGAAATGGCGACCAGTAAGAGATCTGAGTGTGGTAAATAAATATTTGCATATTCCTACCTTCAAGAAGGAAACTGTCGAAAATATTCGAGATTCACTTCAATAAGGTGAGTGGGTAACTTCACTCGACCTCACAGATGCATATTTTCATATACCAATACACCCATATAAACATCTTCTCTTCAATGTAGGCGACAGATCCTACCAGTTCACTGTCTTACCCTTCGGAATCGCTGCGGATCCACTCAAGTTCACCATGGTAGCAAAAGAGGTGAAACTGATGGCTCTTGCAGAAAGCATTAGGATTCACCAGTTTATAGGCGATTGGTTAATGAGAGCAAAAACAAAACAACAATGCCAAGAGAATACCCACAGGTTGATTCATCTTGTACAAAGCTTGGGTTGGATAATAAATTTTGAAAAATCAGATTTAATTCCAACTCAACAAATCGAGTTTTGGGGTTACAAATTCGACCTCAAGGTGGGGCTAGTGTTCCCAACTAAAAAGAAAATCGATCGTCTTCTCAAAAAGATAGTTTCCATGTTGAAAGTTTCACAAACATCTCCAAGGGAGCTCATGTCACTGATTAGGAGCATGGCTTCAATGGAGAAGACAATACCATTGGGTCGTCTGCATATGAGGCCTCTTCAATGGTACGTGAAGACACACTGGAGGTATCCTCAGTCTCTGGATATCCCACTACCTGTGTCCCAGGTTCTCAAACAGCATCCTTGGTGGTGGACCATTCATTCAAACCTGAAGAGGGGTTCCCCACTTCACCAGAAGGAGCACAATCTCCTTCTATTCACAGATGCTCCTCTAAAAGGCTGAGGTGCTCACTTAAAGCATCACACAGCCAGTGGACTGTGGAATCAGGTGGAGTCAAGACTTCTCATAAATATTCTAGAGCTAAAAGCAGTCTTTCTAGCTTTAAAATCATTCGAAAAACAGCTTCTGAATCAAAATCTCCTGATTTCCACAGACAATTCGTCAGTGGTTGCCTATCTCAACAAGCAGGGAAGTACCCACTCTCAGGAGATGTGTGCACTAATCTGGAGGATCATGGCTTGGACGAATGCCAGGGGAATCCAGATTCGGGCCAAACACATTCCTGGGAATCTCAATGTTTTGGCAGATTCCCTATCAAGGAAGGACAAGGTGATTCAAACTGAATGTGAGTTGAATAATCAAGTGTTCAATCAGATCTGCTATTGTTGGCATCAACCAGTGGTAGATTTGTTTGCAACAAAGTTGAATCACAAGCTACCAGTGTATGTGTCTCCTGTCCCCTACAGTCAGGCTTGGTAAACAGATGCATTGGACATCTCTTGGGAGGGTCTGGACGCCTATGTGTTTTGTAGAGTGGCTGTCATTCCTTAGGTGATTCAAAAAATGACCACCTACAGGTGCAGAATCATCATGATTGCACCAGGGTGGCCAGGGATGTCTTGGTTTTGGGATCTGGTGGAGCTGTCCACCAATCTCCCTCTAAGACTTCCCTTGTGGGTGAATCTGTTGACTTAACCTTTCAGCAAACAGACTTCACAACAATCTAGCTTACCTGAATCTTCATGCTTGGCATCTGGAGTCGGTCATGAACATTTAGAGAGATTCTCAGTGGAGGTGGCAAAGAGAATTAAGGAGTCTCAGAGACACTCCTCAAGGAGAATCTATGAATCAAGGTGGTCCATTTTTGGTGGTGTGAGGTGAATCAGGTGGACGTTTGAATCACTATTCCAGGTGTAGCAAACTTTCTTAACTGTTTGTTTAAGAAAAGAAATCTAAAGCCATTTACCATTGCTGGTTACAGTACTGCAACTGCAGATGGGCTGGGTTTGAATGTTGACTAAATCTCTAAAAGTCTTGAGCTGAATATATTAGACTGGTTAGACTCCCCACGGTCCTTTTTTAAGGTTGCTGGAGTATGTACACTGTCCTTGATCAGAAATGTACACTTTATACTGTCTGATTTTATTGGGTCTTTTCTCTGTAAACATATCACACAAAGGTACGGAGCTCTATGTCACAAAGACTGCCCATGGCTCTAGTCTACTGCTCCCTCATTCTTTCAGGCAGGCAAGCTGTTGTCGTAATGTAAAAAATTTTCCTACTATTACCAAGCTCAGATTCTTTTCTGTTTTACTTTTATTATGTGGAGATATTTCCCTAAATCCTGGTCCTGTCTCTTTAGGTGTGATCAACTGTCACTCAGTTAGAAATAAAGGTCCCACTATTGCTGACATTGTGTCTTCCTGATCACTGGATTTACTCAGTATTACAGAAACACATATATGACCCAATGACACCGATAGTTTGCTTCGCTCAATAACACCATCAGGATACAAATTGTGTCACAGACCTCATGCTCATGGCCGTGGTGGGGGTGTTGGCTTTTTTGTAAATCATAACATCCAGTTTAAAATAGTTGATAGTCCTTTCTATGAATCATTTGAAAATATTGCAATTACCATTGGTTGTTATCATGCAATATCAATCAACATGTTCATAAACCATCTCACCTACATGGTCACACTGTCGATCTCATCGTGACTCCCAATGATTCCAGTGCTGTTTCAAATGTTTGGGTCACTGATTTTATTTCAGATCCCCCCCGGTGTTGGGTCAACTTGATTTTACCAAACCCTCCTTCTCCACCTAGGTCAAAAACTGTTGCCTTTCAGAGGTTTCACTGGATCAATATGGATTGTTGCAGGAGTGATCTGGTTGACCTAAACTACGACAGCAGATTGCCCGTTCACTAGTGAATAAAGATAAATCCAATTACTACAGAAGCCTTGTCAATGAAAATGCTCAGGATCCCAAGAAATTGTGTCAGATCTTATGTTCTGCATTACATTCCGATTGCAAAAGTGTACTCCCTTTTCATCGGTCAAAAGAGTGCCTTGCAAATTGTTTTGTGACTTATTTCTCCGACAAAATTACTGAGATTACGAACTCATTTTCAAGCAATGACTCTTTTAGTTTACCTGCTCCCTCAGACCTTCCTAGTCTTGACTCCTTTAAAGAAGTTTCTGATGAAGAAATCCAAAAGGCAATTATGAAATCACCAACTAAATCCTGTCTGTTGGACCCATGGCCTTCCTTTTTGGTCAAGGAAGGTCTTGACATTCTTGTACCGTCGATTACTAAACTTGTTAAATGTTCTCTGTCTGAAGGTGTTGTTCCTGTGGATTTTAAGAAAGCTGTTGTTACTCCACTGATCAAAAAAGCCTCACTTCCACCTGATGATCTCAAGAGCTACTGACCTGTGTTTCATCTCCAAACTTGTCGAGCGTGTGGTTGCCTCCCAATTAAATGAATATGTCTGTTCAAATGGTCTTGAGTATTTCAAGCAGTCAGCTTATAAGTTAGGTCACCAAAACTGCACTGCTATCAATCAAAAATGATGTCCACCTTGCTCTGGCTTGAGGTGAGACCACTGCTGTTGTGCTGCTTGACAAATCGTCAGCTTTTGACACAATTGACCATGGCACACTCCTTGAATGTTCTTGGTTTGGCGTTGGTGGCGTAGTTTTGGAATGGTTCAAGTCCTACCCCTCTGATCATTTGCAGTGCGTTAAGATTGGCTCTATTCTGTCTGACTCAAAGAAACTCCTGTGTGGAGTACCTCAGGGCTCTGTTCTAGGTCCAATACTCTTTTCTTTATATATTACTCCCTCAGCAAAGTCATTCGAAATCATCTTGGCATAGGTTTTTACGTTTATGCAGATGACACACAGTTATATGTTCATCTCACTCATAAGAATGTGTCTCATGCCTTTGACAAGTTGGAAAGGTGTCTGGAGGATGACAAAAAGTGGTTGTCTGCAAATAAGTTAAAGCTCAACCCTGACAAGACCGAATTCATTATTTTTGGTCCAAAAATTCAGCGTGAAAAACTCAACAAATCCTTTCCAATTAACATTCTTGGCAATTTCCTCTCTCCTGTTGGAGTAGTCAGGAACCTTGGTGTATGGTTTGATAGTGATTTTTCCTTTTCAAGGCATCTCCAAAATATCTGTATGTCTTGTTTTGTTCAAATCAGGGATCTTAAGCATCTCAGAGGTTATCTCACACATCATGCCGCCCTCATGGCTGCAAATGCTTTGGTTGTAAGTCGACTTGACTACTGTAATTCCTTCTTTTGAAGTCTCTCAGCTCTTGATCTTCGTAAGCTCCAATGTGTCCAAAATAGTCTGGCTAGAATTGTCACCAACACCACCCAGTACTCACACATCACTCCTGTCAGGAAGATTCTCCATTGGTTGCCTATTGAACACCGCTCCATATTTAAGACTGCCTTACTGGTGTACAAGTTCCTAAAGTGTGGTCTTCCAAAATATTTTGCACCTTTTCTTACACCCAGACAAAGTGTCTACAACACACGCAAAAGCCAGGCTGATGGCGTGTTCCTTGAGGTACCCCACTTTGCCACTTCAATATATAAGTCTTCTAAGCATTTTGGCCTCAGATTTGCTTATGACGCTCAAAAGATTTGGAATGATTTGCCTCATGATGTACGTTCGGCCACTTCTCTCCACTCATTCAGAAGGAAGCTCAAAACCTATTTCTTTGCACAAGCATATCCACCCTAACTTTTGCTTTCCCTGATTTCTCTCCGTGGCGCTGACCCTTGCTATGTCTCAGGTTTATGATTATAGTTTTCTGCTTCTGTTTGGTGCGCCTAGAGTCTGTCTTTAGATGGAGATTAGGTGCTATAGAAATACTATTAGAATTAGAATTTATAGAGATAAACCAGTAGCTAACATGTCTATACCATCTTGGGATCTGGCTTTACCCTCAGGACACTCCATTGGCTACCCGTTAGACAACGTATTATCTTCAAAACCCTAGTTTTGGTCTATAAGTACCTCACCACTGGCCAGCCTAAGTATTTTGCACCATATCTCCCCTTGTACAAATCTGCCGTGAATACAAGACGTTCCAGTCCCAAAAATTTGTTCCTTCTGGTTCCCTCTTACTGTCCTTCCATCCATAAATCAAAGGTCCATTTTAACAATAGTTTCTCATATGATGCCCCTAAGTTATGGAATGATCTTCCATATGATATACGCAGTGCTCCAAATCTCTCCAGTTTCAAAAGTCGACTCAAAACCTACCTATTTCAGAAATCATTCCCACCATAGCTCCTTACTACCGAACACCGGACCGCCTCCCTGGCAACGACTCGGAACATGTCTAATGTCTCATGATTTATGCCTTACGGATTGGATGGTGTGCCTTAGAATCCGTTGATACGGAGATTAAGCACCTGGACAACTGATTGATTGATTGATTGATTGATTGATTGGTACTCCATGTACGTACCAAACCACCTTCTTTGAAGTTGCAAACTTTTAAGACAGTCTTTCTTTTGACTTTGGCATCGGGCAAAAGGAGAAGTGAAGTTCATGCTTGGACTTATACATCTCTGACAATTGGTCACAAGTTACTGTGACACCATCAACTGCTTTTCTTGCAAAGAACCAGTTGGCTTCAGTTGGGCCTGCTGTAATTAAATCTAGGTGTATGGTTTGATGCAGATTTTTCCTTTTCTGAACATGTCAAGAGCACTTGCAAAGCACGCTTTCTTCAGATGCATGATCTTCGTAGAGTAAGACAATATCTTACTCCAGAAGTGACAGTCCTCGCTGCAAATGCCTTGGTTAGTAGTCGTCTTGGCTACTGCAACTCTCTGTTTAGGGGTTTGTCATGTTTCAATCAGCACAAATTGCAATGTATTCAGAATACCCTTGCTTGGATTGTTACAAATCATAGAAAGTATGCTCATGTTACACCCATTCTGAAGCAACTCCACTGGCTGCCCGTTAAGTATAGATGTATGTTCAAAACTGTAACACTAGTTTACAAATTTTTTACATAGTGGTTCTCCTTTCTATTTTCAACCATTCTTGTCACTCAGCAGTTGTTCCTATAGTACCAGGCGTAGTCATCCAGATCATCAAAGCCTTGCTGCTCCTCCTTTCCACTCATCAGTCGTCAAGTCAGTCAAACATTTTGATCACAGCTTTGCCTTTGATGCTCCTAAGAGCTCAAATGAACTCCCTCATGATGTGCGCAGCGCAGCATCAGTTGCCTCCTTTAGAAAGAAGCTCAAAACTTACCTGTTTGCAAAAGCAAATCCCCATAGCCTCTTCTGTCACCCTGTGTCTCTTTGGTATGACCTGGCTATGTCCTCTGATTAATGCTAACCGCCTTGCTCTTTGTTCAGTTGCACCTTAGAGTCCCTCAGTGATGGAAATTAAGCACTATAAAAGTCCACATTAGATTAGATTAGTGAAATACTGCCTCGATCTGAAATCATGCACTTTTGTACATGGCTATGTTATATTCAATTTTTAAACTAGGATGTATAAAGTAGTAGCTACGGACAAGTTTATCTTTTTAAAGTGAAAACAATGATACACTTGCGTAAGATTTTATACTTTACTATTTAACTATAATGCACCCAAATTTACATTATAAGAGTGAGGAAGTGGTTTCGTTAAACATGTCTAATAGGTAACACCTGGACTTAAAATCCATTTCAACAGCTTAGAGCACAGGCAGTTAGTGCATCTGAGAGGATGCTTTGTTCTGACCTTGAATCTGCAGAGATGAGAAAAAAGAGTATTCTTGAGAAAACCCCATTAAAAATGCTGGAACCATACTACAGTTATGTAAGACAATGATGTATTTATTACAGGGAAGCCATAACGCAATCATATAAGACACTTGTATATTGCAGTAATTTGGTAACTGATTTGTATGAACAGTTAATAAAGAAAAAATCATATTTTAAGTCAGAATTTGTGTGACCCATGTAGTGAAAAAAAATAATCTCACAAAACCAGTTATAAGATAAAATACTTACCTTGTCCAAGATGTGTTTTAACTTCCCCAAGGTATGTATCTGTGTCGGCAAGTTTGCTTTTGATTGTCATGATCTTCTCATCCACATCTTCTAGTTTGCTGTCAACTGTGGTGAATTTATCATCTAAATGTTCCAGTTTGCCATCAAATGCGGTAAGTTTATCATCCATGTCTTTTAGTTTGCCATCAACTGTGGTGGATTTATCATTCATAATTTGCAGTATTCTTCCAAGCGTAGTATTAATGCTATCTGTAAAGAAATAAATACACATATTCTGCCTTGGTAACTATTTGGATTCTTATGATTTACCTAAATTATTTATCCAGATATATGCAAGATTTTTATGCCACAATTAGTTATTGGTATCCGAGAGGAAGCAAGGAACATATAACTACCAGAAATACCTTCATCATTATTCCCTGAGTGATCAGCAGTTTTTTTAAAATCTGAAATCCAGACAAAGAGAAACTTAAGAACCAGTGAATCTACAGCCAGTGTATATTTATAAGCTTTTATTATTGTACATATTTACAGCTATTGTCCAAAATGAACTAGAAAATTTTAATGAGATTCTGCAATTTGATGTGTTTTCCTGGTTTATTATCTTCCAATAAGACATCCATATCAATCCTCTGTAAAACAGGGCTGACTGACTATATTGCAATTATCAGAGCTCAACCTGCTTGTTTTGTGGAACACTGACATATATAAAATACCGGGATTAACCATTTATTTTGTCAGCAAATTTTGGTTCCTTTTTCTATTATATAATGATGTTATGTGAACAACATAGAGTATTTTACAACCAAAACAGAATTATAGTTAAAATACAAAGAATGTATCTTGAAGTTAAATTTGAAATGCAAAGATGACAAGAAAACTAGAATCTTTAGATTTTTATACAATATACCAAATTTTATGCGTCATTAATTAATGATTGTTACAGATAGCAATAATTGCAAATTAACTTTACTGCAGCATTCAATTTTAATTTATTAATTTCTACTTGCCCAAATGAATTATATCGTTTGATTTCATTTGATTTCCTTCAGACACTTTATGTTTGACACTCACACACATATTATCATTACATATATTGTACAGCATATTTTCTTCAAATAATTTAAAAGATCCATCTTAATATATACTGACCAATAAAATGCATTCCTTTAAACAGTCCTCTGAAAACAAACTACTATGAAGGTGTAAATGGACTGACTGCTGTCTGCTAAAGCTGAACTATATATAGTCGTGAGCAGAAAGCCATTTGTGCAGCATACATTCAGAAAGGGGGAAAAGATACTAGGTTGCACAGTAGATTACCAAACTTAGCATCTAATCACCGGCTGTAAAGTATGTTTTGAGTCCCAAAAGTGGCAATACTGAGAACTGTCCCTAAATAACCTTAGACCATCAGCCATCATGAAATTAAATGTCGGAACAAAAACAAGAGAAGTAGAGGAAACAATATAAATTATAAGTCAATAAGGTTATGCATAAAAAGTAATGAACTCAGTGAAAAGACAGATGCATTTGCATCTTCAACATTTTCAAGCAAAACATATGCTCGAGTATATTTTAAGTTAAGTGTCAAGAGCTGGGAGTTGACTCCAATAAGAAATCATATTTTAATATTCTTCCGGTTAAGCCTGGTGTACAAAAAGAAAAGGTGCTGTTTATACTTCACATTAAATATTTATTTATGGTATTAAGAGTGCCTTGAAGCAGTGGGCCTTTCATCACAAAAACAGTAGTTATTGACTTAATAGGGTTAACACTTGCTAACTCTTACTTGAGTAACGTCTCAATACCATTTGTTTTAATCATGGCTCCTTATCTTTTTCATATATGTTCCGATACCATCAGATAAATAATGGCTAGTCATATCTATGAATCATAGACAAATCAGCCCTGTACCAAAGTTTCCCATCAAGTCAACTACCAAGGTAAAAGACCCTGGTAAAATTGTCCCCACCCTAAAACAATTCCTTAGTCAAATCGAACCCCAGAAACTTACCATTATTGCATTGTCATTTTGCCAATAACAAAAACTATTAGATTAAACAGAATAATAACTCCAGGATTGCAGTTAACAAAACTGTTCAATTACTTTACCATATATTTATGAAGAAGGACTGTCTGTTTAGAAAAAAAACAGGATGTGTTTCTACTGCCTGGTGAATAATTATTTCATCTTGAATCAGAATAATGTAATGTAAAGGTAACATCCCATAACCAGCCATAACTGCAGAATACCATTTTCTTTCCGTAGTTCATTTGCTTTTCCTCAACATTCTGTGTCATCTCTGTCTTTCTGGTTCCCAAATCAAGTTGCATATCTGTCATAATGCTGTGTATTATTACAGTGTCATTTATATTTTTTCGCAATTACCCACTTCAAATCTGAGTGTTAGCTGTAGCAAAACTGGTGCAAAAAAGTTGCTAGAGGTATTTAGCTTGATATGAAAAGGAGGTACAACATTCTGCCTGTAGTGCTATTAGGTCATAAACTACCATATGTTTGTCTAGAGATACAAATATAACCTCTTAAGCCAGCGATTGATCTTGCCATTTAAAGGTAGAGTCACTTAGGAAAACTCTCCTTATACCCATGAGCAGCATGTGGTTTTGAAAATTGTTTGTCGGGGAGTTGGCAATGGATAGGCAGGTAACCACTACATGATAAATGGCAAAAAACAGTCAGATTTTTATGTTATCAAAAGTTATCTTGATCAGTTTAAAAAGTTGGGTCCACCTTTAAACATCTTGATAACTATGTCAAGCACTGTAGCAAACAATGTGATATGCTTAAGTATATTAAGGATTTAAAGGCCATTTACAACCAGAGGGTTAACTCAGTCATTTAAAATATGTAAATTACACATAAGGTGCTAAATGGGAGTTGGCATAAACATTGAATCAGGGTTCCAGACTATATAATTAGTTTAATCATAACTGACAGGCTTTACCAACAGTAAAACTATTATAATATAATAAAAATATAAACTTGGTAGAAAGTCAAATTGGAGTTTCTACCGGTAGAAAGTCCAATCAAGGAGATTTGGGTATTGTAGGGAGTCAGAAATTGAATAAGCTGATTAAATATTCTAATCTCAGGGATTTAGGTATTGCTCTGTGTACTAGAATGTAATCTTTGTAGAAACTCCATATTATCTTGAAAGAAAATCCAACTAAAACACAAGCAGTGGGCCTTTTATCTATATAAATCTGTCATCTAAGCAAATTGCAACTTTCATAAATGAAGAAAATGCATATTCAAGAAAATATTTTACTGCAACACAGATTTGATATAGACATGACAGAAACTGAAATTTTCAGTCTATTTTAAGAATTTTACAATCAGCATCAAATTCCATCACCATTTTTCAGGGGAAATATAGTTTTAGACAATTGACAGCAATCACTTTCTACATGGCATTTAGTTGACCTATAAAGACCTTTCGCATTTTTGTCACAACTGCCCAGTTGTTGGTCTCAGCATGTAAAGCTTGCAGTACGGTCTCCTCATCCAGATTTTGAGCAGATGGATTGTCTACCAAGTTTATTAGATATCGGACCCCAAGTGTTTTTCATAAAAAATGACACATGTTTACTCATTTATAACACTAATCATAAACAATCATAGCAAAAAAATGCCTAATTTATCTTTCTTCCTCTTTTGAGAAATTACAGCCATGATTGGATGATATATTGCATTAAAACATACCAGTGATTAATTACTGCATACATATAAAGTCATGAGGAAGAAATATGCAGTTATATTGCAAACATTATGATAGTAAAAATGCTTCCAGGGAAACATTTACATGGAAGTGTATTGATAGCACAACTAAACTTCATTTAGTGTGGGTAGGAATTATTCACAAAGATTCACAATTTTCATACATAAGTTTCCTTGCATGACATTGACTTTAGAAGTGGTAAATTATAAATAATTAATACTAGTGAAACATGAATACAAACTCATCAGGTGAGTGATTATTTTTCCTAAAAGAACTCTATATCAATGAAAAAATCTGAGTTATATGTGACTGTTTGATATTGTTGGAGAACTGATAGTTACAGGTGAGTGCTGGTTAATTTTGTTACCCACAACACAGTGTTTGACATAACAATACAGAGACACAAAGACTGGGACATTGGAAAAACTGGATGTTTTGGGGTTTTTATCTAACATGATGAACGTTTACTGTCATAAAAACTTAAACCACAAAAATAATTGAGAAGCATTGAAAATAGGAAAATGAAAAGTTTATATTTAGTTTTATTGTCTAATGTCTCTAAGGGCAACAACAACTGCTACTCTCGAACAAAAGACAATTTACCAACTGGAGATGTGCAAATTCTTGCATTTCTTGCAACTCTTGACTTCATCATATTATCTGGGTCATTATTTTCATGCAAGCTAAACAAGTTAATATTAAGGTGAGATCTCTACCTGTCCGATAAAATATTTGCTGAAAAGAAGTGACTCATTCCACATTTATTGGTTTGATTTTGAAGTGTATTTCCAATTATCAGAGGAAACAATGTCACGTGGCAAATACTTAAATTTTATGTCAAACATTTCAGAAGTATAAACATTGAATGCTTAGCACCCTGGAGTGGTATTCACAAAAGGTCTTAGCCAAGCCTCAGGCTTAACTTTTGTATAAAAATATACCCAATGTAAGCCTAAGACTTGGCAAAGACCTTTTGTGAATATCACCCCTGAGTACTCTGCAGATTCAAAATTGAGATGAAATTTATCCATCTCTTACCATTTGGAGATACTGACACTTTCATTACAATTTTAAATTATAAAGATAAAATGAATTTAAAAACACTTTCGAAAATTATGAAAAAGTAACAAAAGGAGTTGTAACTGAAAGGCAAATAATAAATAAAAGTAATGTGTTATTATGTAAGCAAAATTGCAAACAAATCTATTCAAAAGATGAGGAAAATATTGTAAATATTAGGCAAACATATTGCTGATATGGAACCATGGGCTTTAGTTATGAATATTGTCAATGGCTTATTATAGATTGACAGATTTTAAATTTATTCCATAAATATTAATGAAGATATATTAACAATATAAGTAATAGTATATAATTGCTCAATACTGGAAGTTATATGGGGAAAACTATGAAGAACATTGTTTAGTTTAAGCCAAGGCCTTTAGCTTGATGAATTAAAAGGTCCTCAGTGGCCTAGTGAGTTAGCAAGTTTGGCATCCAATCACAGGCTCTGACCTCTATGGTTTCGACTCAAACAAGTGAGAATGCCGAGGTAAAGTGGGAGCTGGACAAATCGGCCTTTCAACAAATCGGCCCTCAGCAAATCGGCCCCCTGAAAATGTCAGCCCTCGGCAAATCGGCCCCCAGTTAAAAACGTTTATAAGTACAATTTATCTATAGAATTTATAGACCTGCACAAAGCATTCCACTGAGTTGTTAAAGATATTTTTCAGCATTGTTAATACTTATTAAGTGACATTTGACTAAGTGTGAGTAACACACATTAAAGATAATTAGATGTGGTAATCAATCCCTTTTAATCTATATCCTTTATATTCTTGTTTATGTCAAAATCATAAAATTACAATTATGGTAGGTAATTAGGTGCATAGCGTATCCAGAGGGGATGTTAACTTCTGTGATGTTTTAAGAGCAATTAGCTTTTAATGTATGGTAATGCATAGGACCAGAGGGGATATTAACTTCTGTGATGTTTTAAGCAATTAGCCTTCAATATATGCTACTGCTTGATTAGTATATGTGCTAATAATCCTTCTACTTAGATATTAAACTGTTTGGTTACTCTTGTGATCATTTGAGAACAATTGGCTTTGAGTCATTAATATTTGTGTAATATTTGTATAAATTTGTTTGTTTAATGTTTGTGTAAGTTTTCATCTTCATGTTTATATTTTATCTGAAATTTAGGAATTACATTGTTACTCCTGAATATTTACTCAGGTTTATATGCATTTAACATCTAGGGGCCGATTTGACCATGTCAAAATTTCCAGGGGCCGATTTGACCAGAATTGGGGCCGAATTGGTAAAGGGCTGAAGTGTCTATGATTTATGCCGAGGACCTTTTGCAGTATGACCTTGACTATAGAATGGGACATAAAACCCCAACTTTCAAAATTAAAGGTTTATGAACACCAGAGGTTAAGATGGCTGTCTCTACACTGCTTGCGGTGAAAGTGCGGATTTCAATGGATGGTAATCAGGTGATGTAAAGGGTCAGGGGTTTTAGATTTGATAGATTAGAGTCCTAATTATTCTTGAAGGTTTTTGTTACTTTAGTCTGTTTGATGAAGGGAGAAACCTCACAACTATATGAAGTCATTGAAGAAGCTTTCACATAACATCATTAGAATATGGTCTTAGAAAAATTTTACAGAGTAATTTCTCATAACTGAAAATAAATAAGTAAAAATACAGCATTATAAATAACATACTGACACTTGTTATTTGACAATTTATGCAAAAACGTATGACATATCAGAACATACCTTCATTAGGTTATGAAACTACAGCAAAGTAATAACTTTTGTTAGGTTATATGTCACCACTGATATTAACTGAGATGTCAAATGGCGAAAAATCAATAAACCGTTTTTATTTTTTAAATTTATGATATCATTGTAACCAGTTTTGAAAAAAATGCATATATATTTGATAATTCCTCGCAACAGCATATAACACTATCTGCAGTATGGGGGTCATGTCAGTGCTGATAATAACAATAAACAAACAATTGAAACTTCCTAGCTTTTATCTGTTCTCCTTACATTTTATCACCAGTATTTTTATTTTAACAAGGTTATAATATTTATATAGGATATTCACTTTCAGATCCACACTTAAAAGAAAATAATATGAAATTGCTACAGTAAATACTAACAGTGAAATGTGGTTTCTCAGTTGTGTACAATAGAGTTCACAAGACAAACATACTTATCCAGCAAAGAGAAGGTACCTCGATCGATACCATTCCTTTTAGTGCCAGATTATGTAACTTTGTTGATTAAAGAAATTTTGAAGAAATGTCCACATGTTTGATTTATACAGCATACAGTATAATCTATGTTAAATATATAACATTAAAAATATGTTCACATTATTTTTAGGGGGGGATAAAACTAAATACACACATACAATACAAACTCATACATACAATTTTCACAACTACTTTACACACATAAATATATTCAGTATGTTGTTTTACACTACACATAAGCACTGACAAGCCGTCCTTTGAGTTCAGTTGATGTGATTGATTTGTGCCAGGGAATGTAAGTTCCCACACCAGTGAGCCATTGGTTTGACCTCACCAGTAGTATAAAGGGGGGCATTATAGCAATCCAAAGTTATCCTGAGGAGCGGTTTTGAGCTCCTAAAAATGGGGTTTCCAATTAAAATCAACAGGAGTGGTTATCCTCAGGAGTGATCAGATATGAGGCTCCTGTGGGTAACCTGCTCCTAAAAATGGGGTTTCCAATTAAAATCAATGGGAGTGGTTAACCTCAGGAGTGATCAGATATGAGCCTCCTGGGGTTAACCTGAGTGCGCATGCGCGTGCAAAAGATTAGGAGAGTGTGCATGCGCGCGGAAAAGATTAGGGTAGATTTTAAATTTTAGAGAGTGCGCATGCGCGTGCAAAAGATTAGGGGATTGCGCGTGCAAAAATTTAGGGGAGTGCGCATGCGGGTGCAAAAGTTTAGGGGAGTGCGCATGCGCATGCAAAAATTTAGCAAAGAGTGCATGCGCATACTGTTTATTAGGATGCACATGTGTGTCTGCACTTTGTAAACATGTAGTTTTACATCTGATAATATGGGTATGTGTTGAAACTAAAATAATATTATTTTCTGTACATATAGTGTCTCCTGTGACTAAGCATGAATGCAGATAAAGTCTTACCTAAGAAAGTGCATTGACATGTAAAATTTGTGTGGAGAAAGAAGTGCAAAGTGAACACAGCTATTTTCATTTTTTCCAGCTCATTAAAAAGAAAGAAAACATTAAAAAGTTTAAACTTTATTATTATTTTCTTTGACAATAATATCGTTCTTCATCCTCTAATATATTTGCTCTCAGTCTCATGTTATCCGGTGTTTCCTGCCTAAGATCAATGAACAGATAGCTATACGGTCCAAGGGTCATCACTCTTTCATACACCTGTAGAAGGTATTCTGGATCTTTGGGGTACATCTGTCTGGCTAAATATTGAATCTGGCTGGCATCTCTAGGATTCTTAAACAGTACCATGTAGTGTGTGTTCAAACTGAGAGTCCTTTGGAATTTGCTTTGGTGAAACACATTCTGCATGAGTACAATCACGGACACACCTCTGTGGTGACTCCCTTTGGTAAAGAGGTCAGCCACTCTACTGTCCAAGGAGTCCATCATGTCATCTAACACCAGGAGACACGATTCCAGTTCTTCCACATCTGGTAAGCCTTGTTGGAATTCCACATTTTCCATGGTGGTGTAAAGAGGTTGCCATTGGGAATAGCACCACACTATTCTTTGTGGGCATTGATATATCTTTTCATGTTTCAGTTCCAGTAGCTTTTTCAGAAATGATGTTTTTCCACTTCCTGTCGGGCCAGCCACTAGACAAGTAAATGGATGAATCAGCTTAGGTAGGGCAACAGTGATGTAGGAACCATCTTGGTGGTGCATAGGTTTTGGATGATGCACTGGCATTTCAGGTGGCATCTTCTCATGGACATTTTTTATGTGTCTTTTCAAATTATCTCTTCGAGAAAAGGACTTGCCACAGTCAGGACACTGAGACATCTTTTCAGATCAGTGTTTTAGTGGAAAATGACCTTGTTTGTAAAACTTACTGCTATTTATATTTTTCTCCTCCTCCTGATATTACCCCTGATCATTCTTTTTACTCATATTCCCTCCTCCTCCTCCTCCTCCTCCTCCTAATATTACCCTTGACCCTCATTCTCATTTTTCCTCCTCCTCCTCCTCCTCCTCCTCCTAATATTACCCTTGACCCTCATTCTCACTAAATCCCTCCTCCTCCTCCTCCTCCTCCTCCTCCTAATATTACCCTTGATCCTTATTCTCACTCCATTCCCTCCTCCTCCTCCTCCTCCTAATATTACCCTTGCCCCTCATTCTCACTCCATCCCCTCCTCCTCTCACTGCATAAATAAAACACTTTTACTGTATAAACATATTTATTGTCTAACAATAATGCCTTGACTAAAAGTATAGGTACAATATGTACAATTAATTAGCTTAAATATTAATTTTATAAATGTGCAAGACAATATAATGGTTTCAAACAACTAATTTTAAAGCACAACAAAAGTTAAACCAATTGAAATAATTTATTTATGATTCATCAGTAGAAGACCATTTATCATTTCATCAAGACCATTCACCATTTTCATTTCATCAGGACCATTTATCATTTATTATTTACTTATTATTTTTATTTTTTTTATCATTTATTATTTAACCTTTTATTATTTATTATAATTTTTTGGTTATTCATTTTGATCATTTATCATCATTTATCATTTCATCAAGACCATTTATTATTTCATCAAGACCATTCATCATTTCATCAAGACCATTTTCACCAAGACCATTCATCATTTCATCAGTATTTGTTCTACAAAGTTTTCAATCTGGTCATCACTGTATTTCTCCATCCTGTTGACAGTCGTCTCCATGCTGCAGCCAGCAAAGGTGTGGAGAGCAAATAATGCACAGCAATGTCCACAGGCCAGTGAGAAAGGTCTTTGCAGTTCAACATCATTGTAAGTGCAAATATGACCTTCAAAAAATGTGTTGAATTCTTTGAAGACAGGTGGTAATCCATAAGAGTCAAAGTACAGACCCTCACCTTGGTCATTGATGCTGAGTGCCACCCAGTGGGTTCCTTCATTGTGAGAGCAGTCTGTGTTGCAAATAAAGACACATTTTTCTGTTGGACTTCTCAGCTCATTTCTGGCAAAAACTCCGGTGTCCCATTCTGGTGGCTTGAAGGTATTTAACACTTTTTCCAATTCAAATGTATTCATCAGTTCAGAACTCTACAGGGTAAAGTCGGTAACAACGGATCTGTACTGGTCAATTTCAATAGTATTTTCAAATTCTCCATACACGACAATGTTCACAGTTTCTGTCAATTCTTTTTTGAAGTGCACCTCGAGTGACACTGTGCCAGTCTTTCTCAAATTCACATATCCTCCACCCTCTTCCAGATCAGGTGACAAGTCAAAGCAGATCAAGGTATATCCCTTTTTATACTCCTCCCTATCCATGTGGTTCCCTTCATCTTGATACACAGATCCCATGCCAGAGAAGAGAGTCATATAGCAATTCATGTATTCTCCAGTCTCAAAATCAGGTTGAAGTGCCTTACCAGGAACGGATGTGCCACCCACATTCAGTGCGATATGGTCCATATCAAAATGTTCAAACTGGAACGGGTTAGTTTGGTACATTCCATTGATGCCACTGTTTCTGACAAAACCTATGACAATACGTTTTGGAATTTGACCCGAATACAAATTTTCTTCTGCATGACTTCTTGTGCCAGAACTGACTGTGTACGTCTTACATTCACCTCGGGTGATGGGGTACTTGGCTGTTCCCATTTCTAAGGCCTTTGCGTGAGCCGCCTGGATGACTGAATTCACTTGAACTTTTCTGATCATCATCTTAACACTGTCCAGTTTCACTCTAAATACGGTATTATCCGTTGGACTCACTATGGCAAACTTATCCTTGCTTCTGGTTAGACGCAACTTGATGGGTGTGTGATTGAGTATGTAGCGATCTTGGAACATGAGGTCCAGGTGCAGTTTTCCCATCATATCTATCAAGTGACTTTCACGGGCAAGCTCCTTTCTTTTGACATATCCCTCATTGTGCTGGTCAAGAGAAAAATTATTTGTGTCTTTGTACCACATCGATGCCGTGAGTTGACTTTGTTTGCTCTCAGTCCCAAAACTGAGGACTGTTTCTATGTACGCTTTGTAAGGATAGGTGTTATTGGAGGTGGTGACTAAAGTGTCTTTCAGGGTCATGTCAATCTGACTAAACAAAGCATGCAGCCAAAAATTTACCGGGGCAACATCTGCAGTGGCACCCAATATCTCTCCGTCAGCATCCACAATTTTAGCCTTGACTCGAATGAAGCTGTTTTTCAAATCTATGTACTCTGAGTCAGTCTCAGCAATTTTAAATTCAATGGTGTCATCACTGTCCTTGACTGCTGTAATTGGTCCATATTCTACCCATCTCCCTTCTTCAACACTGGTTTGAGTGAGTGGCACACCAAACAAATCCAATTCACTTTTGACGCACTCGCACGACAGCGGGTGAATCAGAGGCATGTTTAAGAGTAAATATCTTTTCTTTTTTTCCTGGAAGGTCCTCCTCTTTTGACTGCTCTTGATGAAATGATGCGCTTTCTTTGGTTGCTGTTCCTTTCATTATCTCCCAAGTAATCTTGTGCCAGTTCAACTCCTGCTTTGAGAGCTTTCTGTCCCAAGGATTTTGCCAGTGCAATGGCACCTTTTTTCAACAGGGGAGCACCCACTCCTACAAGACCCCGAAACAGGCTTCCCAAACCGTGACCTCTTTGATATCGCAAACCTTGAAATCCTGGTAATCCTTATGCTTCATTTTTTACGAAAGTGAAGCGTTACGAATGACTTCCCACCAACAAATGGAATAATTTCACCTGTATCCCCCTTTATATTGATTTCAACAGCTCCAAAAATCTTTCTCATCACTGGATAGTAGAATACTTTACTGTAGGAGGTGGTGACAATGGGTCCCTTTTGGATGGGTACAATTCTCAGGAGGGGCACCTTGGCATTTCCACGGCTACAGGTTCAATTAAATCACAATAGACGTACAAGTTGTGTATGCCATCTTCAATGTCAGCCGGATACTTTGATTTTCTATCTCCAGCTGAAAATGGGCCTGTCATGACAAATCCTAACATGTCACTCAATCTCTTGGAAAGATACAAGTCAGGTGCTAACTCCTCTGATGCATTATTTGTTTCAATTTTAAGTCTCGTTTTTTGCGTGGTCTCAATGGTATTGAATTCGACAGTGACAGGTGGGTTTCCACCAAGGCCCCATTTAATTTTTTTATTTAAGATTTTGATCAATTCCCCTATATCAGCATAAATACCCTCGGGAATGAGTATGGTTGTATTCCCAACTTAAACAAATTGATCTGAAGGAACATTATACCACGTTCTTGCATATTGAATTTCCATCAGTCCCACTTCCCATTCACCGACCAGTTCATAAGGTTGAGCCAGTGGTACAATAAACTCTCCGGGAGTATTACCCGTGTGCTTTGTATTGCTTGGTAAATAGAGATAAAAGTCTTTCATGGTCTGTCTCTCTCGTCACACTGAAGGAAATCAAGGGATGCTTTCCCTTTTATGTACTCTCCCACTTGTACTTTTTTCTTGGAATCTTTGGTTTCCATTCAGATTCCGGTTCAGATTCTGGTTCAGGTTCAGATTCTGGTTCAGAATCTGGTTCAGATTTTGGTTCGGGTTTCCACGCCTCCTCTTGCGGTTGAAACTGGGGACCACGACCCAATAACCTCTCTGGAATGTTAGCCTCTTGTAACTTTTGATTAAAATATCCCCAACCAGTTGGGAGTTTTCTTATTTTTCTCTGTGTCCAAATAGCCGTGTTAATCAAATCTGTGATGTGTGATCCACTAATGGGTCGATTGTCTTCTGTTAAAATTTCGCCTTTGTCATTCCATTGTAAAGTCCCTTTTAACTTTTGATACAGGTGCTGACCTTTACTCCTCAGAGAAGGTGGCAGAGTGATGGTCAAGTCATTTTCTAAATCTTCTTTAGGGTCTTCCACAGGGACCACAGGATCTGGAAAAGGATCCCCAGGTTCGGGGTCTTGCTTTCGATCATAAGTCAGCAGACGATTCATCGACTGATTGTACAGCTTCATTTTTTCAGTTGGTTCCAATACGGGGTCTTCTAACAGTCCACTCATATCCTTTTCTAATCTGGCCATAGCTGTAGCTGTGGCATCTCTTCCCACTGGTGCACAGTCTCTGGTGATCAAGAATGACTTGGGCACAACAATCTTTTCTATAAATTTATTCATCGCCGAGTGAAAAGCCCTACCAGTTTCTTAGCAAGTGGAGGAATAACAGTTCCTAAAATAGGAGCCAATAAAGCAGGCAGGAATCTACCCTTTTGCAAAATCTGTTTCTTTTTTCTGTCAGAGGTATTCTTTTTCCTTAATGTTCACAATTGTTCTTTATACTTTGCCAGTCTTTTCTTTTCTTTCAGCCCAAGAGGAATATTCCCCTCTAGAATATTGTGAGCACAATCTACAAAACAGTGAATGAGTGGTCTGTCCGCACCACGAATGATGTACTTTATTGCTTTGGGGTCACCTTCAGCTAAAATCCTTAACACGTATTTGTTCTTTTTAACAACAGACATGTTTTCACCATGACTGCTCACATTGAAGTGTCAACACAGGTTTAGAAAACCTTCTATTTATAAAAGCTGGTGATGTCTGTGGCTGGTATCCAAGAATCATACTTTGGAGGCCAATGTAACCACCTCACCAAGACCTCTTTGGGGCGACCTTTAATTTTGCGACTTTTCAAAATTTTTTCAACCTTATAATACTCATTGGGAGTGACCTTCTGCAGCTCTTCTTCATAAAATGTTCCATCAATGGACTCCCCGGCATAGTCTTTGATTTTGTATGTGGGATACCTCTGTGTCCCATCTCGGTTGACTATTTGGAACAGTTCACCACTCCACCTCTGATCATACTCCCTTGTGAACGTCTTTCTGGCACGTGAGATCCTGACAAAGTCCCCAACTTTAAACTTAAAAGTGGTCTCTTTCATTCTTTCTTCATTCTTTATTCCTTCTGAATTCAAGTTGTTCATTGTGACCTGTGCTGGTGCCATTTTAATGGATCGGTGTACACTTGAGTTGTAAGCCCGAGTAAAGTCTTGCAGTGCATCGATATAACGGTAAGACTGTTTATATGTAAAGTACTTGTATATTTTTCCTTTGATGGTTTTAATAGCCCGTTCAGCATAATTGGCCTTCACTTCATTTTGGGTCACAAAGTGATGGATCAAGTGCGATTTGAATAAATTCTGAACTTTGTGCCCTAAAAATTCTGTTCCTTTGTCTGAACGCACAACTTCGGGTACTCTTTCTTTAAAAATTTTTGTGAACGCACGAACAACTTCATTTCCAGATTTATCCTTGAGTGGCACCGTCCATACATAGCGAGAAAAAATGTCTATAGCTAAAAGAATGTAATGATAACCATCGTTGTATTTTGAAATTTTCGTCATGTCCATCAAGTCGACATCCCACTGCTGATCAATCGTCCCGACAATGACTTTATTTCTTTTAAATTTATTTCTTGATGGCTTGTGAAATGTGTATGTCTCCTCTCCACTCAACCAACTTTTCACGCCATTGAGGGTCACAGTGCTGTCTTGTTTGACTGCAGCGTCATGCAGTTTCTGAGGACCCGAAAAGCTTGCGGAGTGTGAGGGATCAAAGAAAATCGAACTTAAAAGCTTATTCATTCTTTCTTTTTTATACTGGGATTTGGCAATATATAGCCCAAAGATGAACACAGCAATGGTAGCCAAATACCCTTTTTGTCCTGGTTTAATGACAAATTCACAACAGATGCTATGATTACAATAGCAAGTATGATCATCTGACAGGAGTATTTGACCAAGGACTTTTCACACCAATTATCCATGTGTCTCCTTTGTGACCTTGCAACTGAATGATCCCTTCTGCTGAGAGAGGCATCTATTTATGCACATTAACTGCAAAATACCGGCGTATTTTCAATTGTTACAATTGCCATGATGATCCAATTTTAAAAGGTGAAGATTCAAACATGTTGTTTCATGTTGAATTGGTTTTGTCTGGACCTCTGGCTCCAAACAAAATAAATTTGGAAGGGATGTGGAATAAAATCTTGCTCACTTTAAAGAAATTAAATCAAGATTTTTTTTTCAAAATTCTTTGTATAAACCGTTTTACAAAGCAATTCACTCAAAAGTTCTCCCCATTGATTGGCTCCTGGCATATGTTTCAACTCAGTGACCTTAAATAAAACTCTGCTTAATCCACATCCCCAAAATATATCTTTGTGCACCCATACAAAGGTTTTGTTTTTTTGCTGTTTTAAACAGTTTTTAAAGGTCTCATCTGTCTGCCATCTTTTCTTTAAAATCAACTTAACTAAATAATTTTGATCAAAAACAGACAGACATTTTAAAGTCTGACAGTACGCGTAAATATTTTGAAAATCTTTATACCCCACACTAAAACTAAAAGGGTAAACAGGAGATAAAATATTGTCTGTAATTTCTGTACATTGGTGTTCTTCCCAGGGACACAAGACTATATCTAAAGGTTTGGTGTGCACATCATCCACCAATTCTCTTTTACAATAAAAATTTCCAATACCGGCTCGACGTTGTTCATAAGTAAATAAAGTGTTATCTCTCACACGAAAACCTTTATTTATTCCCACATCGGTTTTACCCGTATGTAAAACTTCTTTGCACTTTTCCAAAGGATTTTCAATATCAGCTTTATTTAAACCCTTTAAAGCAGTTTTGCAAAAGCCATCCCTGTCTTCTAACACGTAAGTTTTAGAGCAAAGAGCCACCATTTCTTGTCCGTGATCCTTTTCAATCTTAAATAAACCAGCCTGACGTTTGTCGTAAGCCCTGTGTTTTTCACAGCATTCTCTGGGGAACCAGTAAGGATTGGGTATCACTTCCTTTAAATGACAAGATTTGAATATTTTATGTAAAAACTCTTCTTTCAAATGCGGTTTGACAATGTCGGCCAGTGTATTTCCAGACATTTTCAATTTTGCGTACTGTAAAATACTGTAACCTATTTGAATGGGTAAGTTCAAAATCTGTTTCGACTTGGACATTTCCACTTCACAAAAGTCTTCTGAAAATTCTGTCAGTTTCTTAAAATGGGGATCATTGACTTTCATCTGAATATCTTTATCCCCTCTCACATAAATGACTTTTTGATGTTTTTCCTGATCCATAATCATAGAACCAAATCCACTGTTTCCAATTAATTTCATTGTATCTGCTATAATACTTTGATCTTCGTGAACATCACCAGCTCTTCTGGCATCACTCACTTTATCGTGAAATTGTTTAAAACAAGACATTGGAGAAAATTCAATGACTTGATACACCTGTGTGACAATCGAACCGTGGTCTAAGTACCACTTTAATAAAGGGGATAACAGTAAAAGCCTTTTGGCTTTCATGCTACCCACCAACAATTTGCGAGGATGCTTTCCTAAATTCAGTTCCTCAATTTGCTTCTGAGTATATTCCCCCATCGCGTCAAAAGGAATAAAACAGGTGCAAAATAAAGGCGACATTTCACTGAAATAATCATATAAATGATTTGGTACTTCCAGGTCCACTTCCACCATTCCAAACAAAGA
The DNA here is from genome assembly GCA_964017235.1 of Sabellastarte sp. h YS-2021. Taxonomy (NCBI): domain Eukaryota; kingdom Metazoa; phylum Annelida; class Polychaeta; order Sabellida; family Sabellidae; genus Sabellastarte; species Sabellastarte sp. h YS-2021. The sequence goes on from OZ024931.1 coordinate 149,425,234, forward strand.
TTCTTGCTGAATATGTTTCAATATCGTGTCAACACTGAGTGAACCTTTATGCTTTTGATAATAAGGGGGTAAATATTTGTCATAATTTAAACAGGGTCTTAAATGTTTGACGTAGTCGTATTCCCTTATTTTTTCCACTCTGTAACCGTTTATTTTTAAATATTGTTCTTTTTCCCTTGTTTTTTTTTCTCTTTTTTCCATCAATTTAGGCCTCGATTTCCAAGCGTTTTCCGTTAAGTGACACCTGTGCCCGTGAAAAAAACATCCGTCCATTTCATACACCACATTGTTCTCACTGTCAAAACCGTCGCAAAAATATTTGCCTATTCTTTTTTCTTTACCCATATTTAATTTGTGCTCAATGTTGACTTTTCCCACATCGGCCAAATGATCCATCCAGATGTACATGTCCAAATATTTATGCGACACCTCCGGCTTAAAATCGGGAAAATGTCTTCTCACAAAATAACCCGTGGGCATGGGACGGGACAAAGCCCACAAATAAAGCGCGTTACAGTCATAGCCGATGATGTTTTTGCACACTTTTTTCCCGCGAATCAGAGTTTCACCCACCTTGTGGTGTCGACAAAATATAATGGAAGCTCCACCAATGATATTTCTTTTCACCGTTTTGTACAGATCTTGATCTTTTTTTCCACACAGCAGAAATAACGCGTCTTTAGACTGCTGAAACATCATTTTTCTGGCAATCCCGGGTACAGAAATCGTTTCTTTCAAATAATCAATGCCGTTGTCTCTGTAAAACACATGCATTTTTTCAACGGCTTTGACAAAGGGTCCCACATCCAAATTGTTGTAATGCATTAAAAAATCTTGAAAAGTACGCATATTTTCTTCTTTCCATACTTTTTGAAGAAAAGCGTAATTTTTCATAATGTCCGATTCCGTTTCACCCAAAGTGTTTTGAACTTTCAAACTGGAGTAAAAAGCGTCCGGAGGGGGTAAATGCGTCCAGTCCAGTTTTTCTTTGTCATCAAACCATTCGTAAGGAAAATAAAATTTACTTTCAGCTATTTGAAAAGCTTTCAGAAACTTAGAGTAACTGCAGCCGGGAGCTAAAAAGTTAGAAATGTCTAAAAAACGGAAATTTTTGTCACTCAAACACATGTAACTGTTGTTTTTCTTTATGACGAAATAATTGCTTTTCTTTTTGAGTTCTAAAAGTTGCACAATTTCTGTTTTCATTAAATTCATGTCATATTTTCCCGAATTAAACCCCAAAACTGGAATTTCCTGCAAATAAGTTTCAAATTTTTCCCTGATGGAAACTTCCTTGATCTGTTCTAAAATATGCCCCCATTTAAGATGAGCTAATTTACATATTTCTTGTCCTATCTCAGTCATGTAGTTTAACATGTCTTTTAAAAGCTTTTTCAAGTCATCTTGCACAAAACACCGAGGTTCCCTAAAACCTTCCACATTACTACAGACACTGACACTGATAGGGACGTGTCTGGCTTCCCATTTTAATTTATCCGATACTGTGCAAGGTTCTTTTTGTAAAATTACTTCAAAGTCATACACGATAAACCGAGGAAAAAATGCATCTTGAACCGAAATTCCACAGCTTTTTATTTGATCAAACATCCTCTCTGAGGGCGCATAAAATGTCCCCGGATATTCCCATTTGGTTAAACCTTTGCACTGCTTCATGTGTCTGCGCCACTTATAAGCTTTATGAAACATCTTTTGACAGGCCACACAAGTAAATTTTCTGGCATAACTGTGAAAGTCTTTTATGTAACTCAAATGAGTTTTGTATCGATTTAAATACATGTCATTTTCAAATGGAGACCTGGATATAAATAAAGGAATCACGGTATCATCCGGTTGTAGTTCGTACACATGCAAGTTTAGGCGGAAACACTTTTCCAAATCAGGCATATCTGCTAATTCCACGGTTTTTTTACCCAAAAATTCTTCCCACATCTGCAAGAGGCTTTCTTTCTCCTGAACTCGATTTTGATGATAAGCCAAACAGCGAAAAAAACAATGATCATCTTTATACGGTTTGTTATGCGAATCCACTTCCATACTCACAATGCTGCGCTTTTGCTTGATATAATCGGGTAACACACCTTTTCCCAGAGGAAAATTCGTCGGAGTAACGTCAAATCTCACATTCGTGATCATGAAAGGTCTCCATTTGCTGTTGGGTCACAAATTATTCACGTATTCCAAAGGATCCAAATGTCGAATTTTATTCTGAAATATTCTCAAATATTTTCTACTTCCAATCAGAAAAGGTGAGGGAAACAGAGAGTCGTTTACGTGAGGTGCAAAATATCTGTATTCTCCAGTTTCCATATTCCTTAAAATAAGCCCTAAAGAAAGATTGATTTTAAAAACACCGTTTTGATCTGTAAAAATCTCATCCAATTTCCACCAAATTTCATCTACACCGTCCCTCAAATTATTCGTGGGTAAATTGTAAATCACTTTTCGTCCTTTGTCGATTTTAGCATCGGCTAATATAACGTTCTGATTTCCCTCATCAATCTGCCTCAAAGGTTCGTCTCTCACCGGATCACCCCAGGGAGGCTCGTCTAAATGAGCCTCTTGACGCCAAGGCCTGTTCTGAAGAGCACCACCATGCTGCGTGTTTTGATGCAAGTGCAATTCGTGACGTCCCTCAAATATAACGTCACAACGACGACATTGACATTTTCTCCTTTTAGGTAAAATTTCTTCATCGCTTCTTTTACGTTTTTTGGTGTTCACTGCAACAACACCATCAGATGGTTCACCATTTGTTGCAGATGATACTTTTTCTTTTATTACCTTTGTTTTATCACACTTAGCTTTAGCTGCAGAACATACTTTTTCGTGTCTTTTTTTATTAAAAGCCGATGAAAATGTCCTTAAACAAGTTTCACATTTGTTTTCTCGATGGCCTCAATGTTGTCATTCGTTTTGACTGTACAAGAATGCTGCTTCCACTTTTGCTTTGAAGCAAACGTGTGATGACACTTTTCGCATTGAAATTTTTTTAAATCTTGCAAAAGATTTGCCCCTACATTCACACACTGATTTTCATGTTTTGCCCTTTTTTGTACATTCACAAACCCTTTACCACAAATGTAACAATGCAATCTATTTTTAGCCTGCAATTCAAGACATATGCTTCCTTGTCTTTTTTTGTTGTAAGCGCAAGAAAACGCTTTAAAACAGTATTGACATTGCCTGTTCATTTTTGAAGAAGTAACACCAGGATGTGAACTACAAATAAAATCAAATATTTAACCGTGAAATGATCTGCTGGATTCTTTTTAACAAATGTACCTATGTTTTAAAGCATCGTCTTTTTATACTGTAAGCAACGTCTTAATAAACAGTACGCGCATGCACTCTTCGCTAAACTTTTGCACGCGCATGCGCACTCCCCTAAACTTTTGCACGCGCATGCACTCTTCGCTAAACTTTTGCACGCGCATGCGCACTCCCCTAAACTTTTGCACGTGCATGCGCAATCCCCTAATCTTTTGCACGCACATGCGCACTCTCTAAAATTTAAAATCTACCCTAAGGTTAGGGATTGGGTTATCTATCTATCTATCTATTTGGGGGTTAGGGGTTGGGTTATCTGATCACTCCTGAGGTTAACCACTCCCATCGATTTTAATTGGAAACCCCATTTTTAGGAGCAGGTTACCCACAGGAGCCTCATATCTGATCACTCCTGAGGATAACCACTCCTGTTGATTTTAATTAAAGTACGCGCATGCACTCTTCGCTAAACTTTTGCACACGCATGCGCACTCCCCTAAACTTTTGCACGCGCATGCGCAATCCCCTAATCTTTTGCACGTGCATGCGCACTCTCTAAAACTTAAAATCTACCCTAAGGTTAGGGGTTTTGTTATCTATCTATCTATCTATTTGGGGGTTAGGGGTTGGGTTATCTATCCATCTACCCTAATCTTTTGCGCACGCATGCGCACTCTCCTAATCTTTTGCACGTGCATGCGCACTCAGGTTAACCTCAGGAGGCTCATATCTGATCACTCCTGAGGTTAACCACTCCCATTGATTTTAATTGGAAACCCCATTTTTAGGAGCAGGTTACCCACAGGAGCCTCATATCTGATCACTCCTGAGGATAACCACTCCTGTTGATTTTAATTGGAAACCCCATTTTTAGGAGCTCAAAACCGCTCCTCAGGATAACTTTGGATTGCTATAATGCCCCCCTTTATACTACTCTCACCTGTGCCACTTTGATAAAATCAATACATGAAAATGTGTACTGAATAATGTGCTTATTGTGTCAAGGCCAGTAATGTGGGTGTTCCACCACACGACTAAGCTTCGCTTGTTGTTCCGGGCCTCCTGCGACCCTTAGTCCCAGGTGGCCGTGGCCAAAAAGCCTGTTTGCCAGTCCCCGACTCATAACAGACCTTTGAAGTTTCATGTGTGTGAAAAGGAATCAGTTTCATTAGTCCCAGGAAGCCTCAGACCGTCTCAGGTGTCCTGCGACTCAAAAATCAAGGTCTGGGACTAAACCCCAACTAAGAGAAGCCGACCATAACCGATCCAAGCCGGCCTCCTCAAGTCGCCTGGGACAACACAAATTTAGTCTGTGACGGTCTGAGGATGCTCCAGGAGGCCTGGGACTAAGCCCCGATTAAGAACCAACTATTTTCCATGCGTTGGAAAATTAAAACGAGGCAATGAGGGGGTCTGAGACTATATAAGTGACCGCACACACATTCTCATTGTTACTGACTGGTTGGCTACTGAGAGACTTGTGTCACTGATTTGTAGGGGTTTTCATTTTTTTTAAATACCATATAATATTTGAGCTTAAGGCAAATCTTACAATTAGGAGACACATTTTAGTTTTTATTTTTTTTTGCAATTGACTGGAGTTATGAGAAAAGAGAAAGGAGGAAAGAGAGGAAAGAAGAAGATGGATGAGAGGCAAGAGGAGAGGGAGAAGGAAGTTGGAGAGTTGGAGGTGAGGAGTGAGGAAAGGACTGAGGAAAGGACTGGGGAAAGGACAGAGGAGGGTACAGAAGTGAGAGAGGAATGTTCAGAAGTTACTGAGGAAGGTTGTGAAGAATATGAGAGGTGTGAGGAAGATTCAGAGTTCCACTCAGCCAAGAGAGCCAGGGTCTTTGCAACATTCACTGACAGCCAAGAAACTGCAATTGTGGAGTTTGTGAAGGAGCATCCAGAGCTCTACGACAAGGAGCATGCACATTTCCATGACATACAGAAGAAGGAGACTCTCTGGGCAGAAATATCTGCAGAACTGAAGTTCCAGCCCTTTGATGTCAGAAGATGGTTTGAATCCCAGAGAACTCGTTATGGCAAGCTCTCCAAGCTACAATCTGGCCAAGCTCAAAGGGAGATGACCAAGAGACAGTTCTGGGTATACCAGCAGATGGGTTTCCTTAAGAACCACATCAGACGAAAGGGGGCCAGCAGAAGCACAGGGTTCGAGGCCAGTCCAAACACCAGCAGGCAGGATGAATCTTGTGAATCTACTACTGATACAGAACACCTTGAGTCCAGTTTCTTGAGGGAGAGTAGGAGTCAACCTATCTTCACATCTACACCAGTTTCAACAGACTCCAAGATACTCGAGCACTTTGACCAGATGAGGACATTGATCTCAGGTTTCCTGCAGCAGAAGTCAGGCAGGCAGCCCTTCTTTGACTACGTGGCATCAGAGGCTGAAAAGATGACCCAAGAGGAGTTTGAGGACCTCAAGGGCAGCATTTTTAGAGATATTGAAACCATTAAGAGCAACCGTAGACATCAACCACTACCTAGAAGATCAGCCACTATCACCACGGAGTCCCAGAGGGTCGGCATACTGCCAACAACCACTCAACAGGCATCTAGTTCCACTCAAGCCGCAGCTAGCAGCAGTTACATCTACTACACACCCAGCCCCATTGGCTTTGGTAACCCTACAACAGTTCTAACAGTACAGGACGAGGGCAGTAGACACAACCTAAGTGGAATACTAAGCCATCTACCAGATCTGACATCAACACAGATCATTGACCAGCCTCAGCAGCAGCAGCAGCAGTAGCAGCAGCAGCAGCCGCCGCAGCTATTCACTATCACCAGAGCAGAACCGCCTCAACAGCAGTAGCAGCCTCCTCAGTAGCCATCCAGTCAGGACGGGTCTTTGACCTGCCAGGCCCTTTTCAGGGCCACCAAAACTTCCAAAAACAATTTATTAAGCTACATGTTTAAAAAAATCCCCTCCCAAAACATAACAATTCAGTACAAATACACAAGAGAAAAAATAAAAAAGTCCAACACCCACACCACCCCCTAACATGAAACAAATAACCCATGGTACCACACATAACAAAAAAGTTTGGTGGTTATATTTCCTAAATATTTGTCAAGTGGAGAAAACAAATTTAATTTTAAGATTTCCAGGAAAACATTTCTGTTTCAAATATGTTTCCAAAGTAAATACCAAATTAAGTGAAATGAGGATGTAGCTTTCATATTATATGCAATACTTATTCTATTTAGCAATTTATGTTTGAGTTTGTGTCTTCTTTTAGAGAATAATGTTTAGCACTGCGTTTGTCTGTTAGTCAGTTGGGTGACTTCTGTTGGGCATTGTGTTTGTCTGTTTGTTGGGTGTGTGACTTCTGTTGGGCATTTGGTTTGTCTATTTGTTGGGCACGTAACTAATGTTGGACATTGTGTTTTTCTGTTTGTCAGTTGCGTGACTTCTGTTGGACATTGGGTTTGTCTCGTTCTTGGGTGGGTGGAGGCCACGGTGGCAGAGTGGTGACACTCTTGCCTCCCACCTCTGAGGCCGGGGTTCGATCCCCGGGATGGCCTTAAGTGGGAAAGCTGGTAGTTGCTTGCCGTTGGTCTGCAGTTTACAGTACACAACCCTAGCGAACTCTATGTACTGGTTTCCTCTGCCCTTCCAACTACCCGTCCTGATATGACCTGTATAGTGTTGAAAGCGACGTAAAACCCCAAATAAATAAATACATAAATAAATTCTTGGGTGGGTGACTTATGTTGGGAAATGGTTGTGATATTTGGAACAGGCACATCTTGCCATGCCACTGCTCCCTCATTATTAAAGTAGTCCTTGAGGTAATCCCTCTGTCTTTTGGCTTCTCTAGCAGGGTTTCTGTCTGGACCAAAACCAGCAGCACCACCAATCAATTGACAATCACCAGGCACATCATCACCATGATCATCACCAGGCTCTTAACCACCATGTTGACCTTGATACTGGCTTCTCAGTATGTTGTGTAGAACCACACAGGTAAATACCACTTCTCTGACTGTTTCTGGGGGGAGTTCAGTGGTGGTCCTCATCACTCTGAATCTTGAGACCAGGATGCAAAAAGCGTTTTTAACAACTCTCCTGCCCCTTCATATTCTGTAGTTGGCAATCCTTTCCTCTCTGGTTAACATCCTTCTGCCATAGGGTTTCATGAGCCAGGTCTTCAGGGCAAAGGCATCATCTGCCAGAATGAAGTAGGGGACATCTCTACCACCCTGGGTTATAGGTGCTGGGTAAAGGAAGCCTATCCTGCCATCATCAATCCTCCTCTTCAGCTGAGAGGCTTTAAGTATCTGGGCATCTGAGCAAGATCCAGCTGAACCAGCATCCACCCATCTGAACTTGTACTGCCCATCTACCAAGGCCAACATTACTATGGAAAAGAACCCCTTGTAGTTGTGGTACAGGGCTGCAGTGTTCTTGGGTTTCTTCAGGGCCACATGCTTCCCATCAAGGGCTCCCAGGGCATGTGGAACATTCCACCAGATCCTGAATTCCCTCTCCAGTTCTTTCCACTCATCTGGAGTATTAGGACATCTGAGGTACTCTCTGGTGAACTCATCCCGGATGGCCCTGCAGACCTCTGATAGAAACTTTGAAATGGTGGATCTGCTAACCCTAAACTGACAGGATAATGATGTGTATGACTCTATGGTAGCCAGATCTCTGATGATGAGGACTAACTTCTCCCCAACACTGATTGGTGCTCTATAGTTGGTGGCCTGCCTGGCTAGACATGGTTCCAGTCTGGTATTTATCATTTCAATGAATTCTGGGGTCATCCTCATGTAATTGGTGAATCCTGGAATGTCTGTGGCATACAGTTCAGCCATAATGTTGTGGTAGGCCCCCCTCTCCTCTATCTGTAGTAGCCATGGCCTGACCCACATGAGGTGTCCTGTGACCCAGTCGATATGTGTACGACAAGATCATGGTTGAAACCGACCAGAAAACTGGCTTAGTCGGGGACTGTCTGGGGACACCTGGGGCCTCCTCAGGCTTCCTGAGGATGATCTGTACTTAATCCCGGGCTTCAATACCAATTTAGTTTTCCTGCCCATATTACCTTTATTTTCACCGACTCTCAACGATTAAGGGTCACCGACAGAATCAGGGCTTAATCCTTTGGTGGAACAGGGGCATAAACATAGCATATTTCTGTAAATAGAACAAGTGTAATATTTATAGCATAGTTCAGTTGCTGTTTCTTGGTAGGATATAATTTATTATATTTTTATTATATTATGTAATTATTAGATAGTCAAACAAAATAGATAAAAAAAATAATAAAATCTTTACAGTGATCAAATTTTTTGCATTGGAATATGTACATTTAAACAATGAGTTTAACATGGAGATAAATTCTACGCATATGTGGTAATTTCGGGTTACATGAACTGTAAAGTTTTGCCTGTATATCTGAAAACATGTCTTGATGTTTCCAGGTCCCAAACAGGGGTCTGTGACACAATTACACTGCCTTGAGTACAAGATTCATCTTTGAACATTTTGTTTTCATTAGCAGTTTTGCAAGCATTTGATTTCTTTTGTACCACAGTTTAACGTAGTGATACTGGGATTGGGTTTGGAACTCATGGCAAGCTCACCAGTCATCCAGTAGGACCATATGCAAAGGGTTTTTATGTTTCAAGTAATTAAATAATGCATTAACCATTTTCACTTAATATTTTGGTCTATTGGCTTCATGTCCAGATTTGGGGTCTTGAACAAATTTACAAAATTTTGAAGCATATTTCCCAGAGGCTTGAAATCAGACGGCTATAGTACTGGTCACGTAATTCTATCCAAATATTATTTCAATTATGGTTCTCAGTGTTTACCTTCATGATATTTAACAGAAACAAAGTTGATATGTAACTCAGTCGATGTGTTTGCATGTAATTTTTCAAATACAATTATTTATTTTAGTCTTTACATTAAATGTACATATGTAGTGGTTCTTCAAAATTTGTGTAATCTATGTATAATACTATATGTTATGTTGATGCAGAAAATTTAAAACAGGTTGCATGGTTTAAAGGGGATGTTTATGTTTGACAAGAAAACTGGGGATGTTATGGGACTAATTACAAATGCAAGAGTGTGTCCAAATAACAGAGTACATTATCATCTGTTGAAAGAATGATAATCTAAATACATATTCCTTATAAAATACATTACATTGTTATAAAAAGTCAATACCTATAACTACCAATGAAAATAACTGTCTACACAATAGCTGACGAACTATGCTTTGCAATTTCTGTAGCAAAAAATGGTGATGCCATAAATCAATCAAGGCCAGATCTCAAGTTCCTCAGTGAAACAGTGATACATGGTGTTAAGACATTAGTCTTAGTATACAGCTGAAATCACCAGTTTTAACCCATTCATTCAGCTAAAGCAGGTTTCCTAATTTTTTTCCTTGTAAAGCTTTAGATCTTTTGTATGGAAGGGTAAAAGAGGAAAAAAGGAAAGAAATTAACTTAACCTTTACTTCAGGGTATGCTTATGGGCGTATTGTAACTCGGATCTTGGAATTCTGCCACTGTCTTATCATTGTCTTTCTCAGCTTCTTGAAAAGTAAAAGTATTCTAAGATTTTTGGCATGTATATCCATCACAAATGAAATTGATTTTTTTTTATTTTTCTGAAAACGGAATTCCCCGAGATTTTCTACCACAAATGTAAGTGTGCTTTGTTAGTTTTGCTGAAGCTTCATTTCCTCAGTTTTTTCTTTTAAGAACTCTTTCTGTAGTTTTTCTGTAAATGTGGAAACAACAACAGTATATGCGATGCATTGCACTCTAATTTACACTTTTTATACAACATTTAGACTCAAGAAAGAGATCACTCTTGTCAAAATCCATACATTATGCCAATACAGCCACAGGATCTTTTACCTTCCTGCGCTTATATTCCCAAATGTGAAATACTTTAAAATAAAATATAGTCTGCAGTGAGATCATATCTGAACTTGGAAGCTGAGATATATCAGAGACTGAAGTGAAAAAGTTAACATATGTGTAAAACATCCTTAAGCTTGAAGTATTTAGAAATAACTACACATTATGTCTATGTCTTTTTGATGTCAGAAGTTAGAGTCATCTTATTAATACTACTTATATAAAATATTCATTCCTCAACATAAAAAGAAACCTGTGCACTCCCAGTTATCTTCATTAATTTACATTGTTTCATTTTTGTTTCTTTTGAACCAAAATATTTGAGATCAAATGCTTCAGCTTATAAAGTTATTCTAAAATACTCTGACAATAAATTTAGTCTTTCACATTTTTGTAAATTGAGAGCCAGTTTGAAATCAGAATGAGTCACAAATGCAGTTTCATGTTTCATGTACATAGGCCTACATAATCATCTCCCAGTGGCTGAATCAAGCTTTTGACAATTGTCCAGCTTGAATGTTAGATATTTACAGAATAAAACACTTCTTTCTGGGCATTATCGTGATTTATGAAGCCCGAGGGCAAGTGATATTGCCCGAGGGCCGATAGGCCCAAAGGCAATATCACTTGGCCAAGGAAGAATTTTATTCTGTTTATTATACCGAAAGTATTTACTTTTTATCTTTTTATTAAGCAGTAATTGTAAATAAAAGTCTAAAAGTAGGGTAGAAAAAGTATATAGAAAAGTTTCTGTGAAAAGTTTCTTTTAATACAATGTGATGTCACAAATCAATTCCATTCACGTCATACACTACCCAGTTCTACAAAGATACTGAAGAAATTCAATACAACACCCCCCTCACTTGTTATTCTCAAATGCTGATTATAAAGACCGGAAATGCAGACTACACAAACCAATTTAGTGCGCATATTTTTGCGTACAATTATCTGAGGCAATAAATGGAGGATCGCCGATAACAGACAAAATATAGTGCGACAACTACGTGTGTATAGAAACATAGTTACAATAATATTTATGGATTAATAAATGAAACCGATCTTTATAATAGAAATAAAGTCCTTTATTCGCCTGAAATTTGTGAATTATCTAGGGTTATAAATCATAAAACCTCGGACTTTCTTTCCAGAATAACGTCATTATGTGATGTGACAATATGCCCCTGTTCCACCAAAAGATTAACCCCCGATCCTGTCTGGGACCCTTAATCGTGCACAGTCGGTGGAAAAAAGACAAAAATGGGCGGGAATACTGGGTCGGTACTAAAGTCTTGGACTAAGAACAGATCGTCCCCAGGACGCCTCAGGCGGCCGCAGACAGTCCCCGACTGGTCTGGGACTAAGCCAGTTTTCAGGTCGGTTTCAACCACGATCCTGTCGTACACATACCGACTGGGTCCCAGGATGCCTCAGGCCTCCTGGGACTAAGAGCCGACTAACCCACGATTAACTACCGGCGTCCTCAGGCGTCCTCAGGCGTCCTCAGGCGTCCTCAGGCTTCCCCAGACCAGGATCCCTGATTATTGTTTTCCAAAGTTGCTGGATTTTCTGGGTATATATATATAAAATTCGCGATCTAATCACCATTGCTTTTCTAGGAACACAGCAGGATGCCACCTTTTAATGGAAGACAGATTCAACAACAACTTAGGGCTTTTTTGGTTTTTATTCAGTTACAAATAATCATGTATTTCCATTTTTTACGTCGACCACAGCAACCACCACCAGCACCACCACCACCCATACAGAGACCTAGAAAAAGGCACAACATGTGGGTCAGGCCATAGCTACTGCAGAGAGAGGAGAGGGGGGCCTACCACAACATTATGGCTGATCTGTATGCCACTGACATTCCAGGATTCACCAACTACATGAGGATGACCCCAGAATTTTTTTGAAATGATAAAGACCAGACTGGAACCACACCTAGCCAGGCAGGCCACCAACTACAGAGCACCAATCAGTGTTAGCCCTCACCATCAGATATCTGGCCACTGGAGAGTCCTACACATCATTGTCCTGTCAGTTCAGGGTTGGAAGATCCACCATCTCCAAGTTTATACCAGAGGTCTGCAGGGCCATCCAGGATGAGTTCACCAGGGAGTACCTGAAGTGTCCTACTACCCCAGATGAGTGGAAAGAACTGGAGAGGGAATTCAGGATCAGGTGGAATGTTCCACATGCCCTGGGAGCTCTGGATGGGAAGCATGTGGCCCTGAAGAAGCCCAAGAACACTGGAGCCCTCTACCACAACTACAAGGGGTTCTTTTCCATTGTGATGTTGGCCCTGGTAGTACAGTACAAGTTTAGATGGGTGGATGTGGGTACTGAAGGATCCTGCTCGGATGGCCAGATATTTAATGCCTCTCAGCTGAAGAGGAGGATTGAGGATGGCAGGATAGGCTTCCCTGACCCAGCTCCTATAACCCAGGGTGGGAGAGATGTCCCCTACTTCATCCTGGCGGATGATGCTTTTGCCCTGAAGACCTGGCTCATGAAACCCTATGGCAGAAGGATGTTAACAAGAGAGGAAAGGATTGCCAATTATAGAATTTCAAGGGGCAGAAGAGTGGTGGAGAACGCTTTTGGCATCCTTGTGTCAAGATTCAGGGTGATGAGGACAACCATTAAACTACCCCCAGCAACAGTCAGGGAAGTGGTCTTGACCTATGTTGTTCTACACAACATACTGAGAAGCCAGTATCAAGGTCAACCTGGTGGTCAGCAGCCTGGTGAGGACGATGATGATGATGCACCTGATGATTATGGATTGATTGGGGGTGCTGCTGGTGGTGGCCAAGACAGAAACCCTGTCAGAGAAGCCAAGAGACAGAGGGATTACCTGAAGGACTACTTCAACAATGAGGGAGCAGTGGCCTGGCAAGATGGCAGAATATAAGTCCTGCTGCAGTAAACAGTCCTTTTCAGGACTAACTATAACAGTCCTTTTCAGGACTACCAATTATTCCAAAAACAATTAATCAGCTATGTTTGCTACAGACGGACAAACCCCATGCCAAACAAAACTTGTTCAGACGGGCAAACAGAGAAACCCCATGCCAAACATAACTTGTAGAGACGGACAAACAGACAAACCCCATGCCAAACATAACTTGTTCAGACGGACAAACAGACAAACACAACTTACTCACCCAACAAACAGACAAACCCACTGTTAAACAAAAGCCATACACAAAGTCACACATAATATCCTAAATTGAATTATTTTTTTATATATTTTGAAATCCACATTATAATTTCACCAATTTTTTTTTGTTCATGGCTTGGAAATTTATTGGTAGCAGAAATGTTTTTATGGAAATCTTCAATTTTAAATCTTTACTTCTAATAACAAAAATGTGGAAAATATAACCATGGAACTAGTTTTGCTTTCAATAATGGGGGATTGTGTTTGCAAAATAGTTTGTTGGCATGGGTTCTATTTAATTTTGAGTTTTTTGTGTTTCTTGGTTGGTGGTTACTGGGATTGGGTTTATTATTGGTAGTTGGATGTTGGGTTTCTTACTGGGTTTGTTATTTGGGGGTTATGTTTGGTATTGGGTTTGTCTGTTTGTGGGTTGGCAAGTATGTAATAATCCCTTTTAACTCTAGGGAAGGTGTAAGTGTTGGACTTTTCAATTACAGATTTTAAACTATCCCATGGATTTTATTCTAAAAATTGGCTGATTAATGGCCATATTGGGAGTTATTTTTTATTTTTTATGTGGCCTTTTTTGTTATGTGTGGTACCATGGGTTATTTGTTTCATGTTTGGGGTGGTGTAGGTGTTGGACTTGAACTTTTTTTTTCTTGTGATAAGTATTTGTACTGAACTTTTTTGTTTTGGGAGGGGAATTGGAATAACATGTAGCTGAATAATTGTTTTTGGAAGATTTGGTGGCCCTGAAAAGGGCCTGGCCAAAGTTGGGGTTTTGCGTCCCATTCAACAGCCAGGGTCATATTGGGACAGGTCCTCAGAATTGCCACTTGTGGGACTCGAACCCACAGAGGTGACAGCCTATGATTAGATGCCAAACTTGCTAACCACTAGGCCACTGAGGACCTTGAAAAGGGCCTGGCAGGTCAAAGACCCGCCCTGACTGGATGGCTACTGAGGAGGCTGCTGCTGCTGTTGAGGCGGTGCTGAAGTGGTGATAGTAAAGAGCTGCTGCTGCGGTTGTTGCTGCTGCTGCTGCTGAGGCTGCTCGACGATCTGTGTTGATGTCAGATCTGGTAGCTGGCTTAAGATTCCACTCAGATTGTGTCTGCTCCCTTCGTCCTGTACAGTTAGGACAGATGTAGGGTTGCTGAAGCCAATGGGGCTTGGTGTGTAGTACACAAAACTGCTGCTAGCTGCTGCTTGAGTGGAACTAGATGCCTGTGGAGTGGTTGTTGGCAGTATGCCGACCCTCTGGGACTCCGTGGTAACAGTGGCTGATCTTCTGGGCAATGGCTGACGTCTGCGGTTACTCTTAATAGTTTCGATGTCTCTAAATATCTTGCCCTTTAATTCTTCAAATTCTTCTTGAGTCATCTTTTCAGCCTCTGATGCCACATAGTCAAAGAAGGGCTGCCTGTCTGACTTCTGATGCAGAAAACCTGAGATAAGTGTCCTCATCTGCTCAAAGTGTTCGAGAATCTTGGAGTCTGTAGTTGAAACGGGCGTTGATGTAATGATGGACTGACTCCTCTCCCTCAGGACACTGGACTCGAGGTGTTCTGTGTCAGTAGTTGACCCACGTGATTCGTCCTGCCTGCTGGTATTTGGAAAACCAATCTGTTGGTATACCCAGGACTATCTCTTGGTCATCTCCCTCGGGGCTTGGCCAGATTGGAGCTTAGACAGCTTCCCATAACGGGTTCGCTGGGACTCGAACCAACGTCTCACATCAAAGGGCTGGAGCTTGAGTTCTGCAGATATTTCTGCCCAGAGAGCCTCTCTTCTGGTCCTGTCGTGGAAACGTGAATGTTCCTTGTCATACAGTCCAGGTGCAGCTTTACAAATTCCACAATGGAAACTTCCTGGCTGTCTGTAAAAGTGGCACACACCCTGGCTCTCTTGGCTGAAGAATAGCACTCCGGATCTTCCTCACACCTCTCTTCTTCTTCTGCCACAGCTTCCCCAATAGCTGGATCTTCCTGAATCTCCTCCTCCTCTCTCCTCTCACTTCCTTCTTCTGCAATAACTTCACTCCTCTACTTGACTTTCCTTCTCCCTCTCATCCATCTTTTTCCTTCCTCTCTTCCTCTCTTCCCTCCTTTCTCTTTCCTCATAATCCAGTCGACAAAATAATAAAAAAATAGTAAAATGTGTCTCCTAACTGTGAAATTTGCCCTGAGCTCAAGTATATAAAATATAAAATAAAAACTGAAAACCCCTACAAATCAGTGACACACGTCTCTCAGTAGCCAAACAGTCAGTAACAAAGACAATGTGTGCGCGGTCGCTTATATAGTCCCAGACCCCCTCATTGCCTCGTTTTAATTTCTGACGCGCGGAAAAGAGTAGGTTCTTAATCGGTTGTTAGTCCCAGGCCTCCTGGGGCGTCCTCAGGCCGCCGCAGACTGAAAATGCGTGGTCCCAGGCGTCCTGGGGAGGCCGGTTTGGATCGGTTAGGGTCGGTTACCCTTAGTCGGTTCTTAGTCCCAGACCTTGATTTTTGGGTCCCAGGACACCGCAGACGGTCTGAGGCTTCCGGGGACTAATGCAACCGACCCACTTTCACACGCATGAAATTCATACGCATCATATTTGAGTCTGGGATTAACAACCGGCCTCCTGAGACTAAGGCTAGGGAGGTCTGGGACTAAGGGTCACAGGCGGCCTGGGACAACACACGACTGTGTAAATTTGGGTCTGAGGAGGCCTGAGGACGCCTGGGACTGGACATTTTGTTGATGGCGGGAAATATGAATCGGTTGTAGTCGTGTGAAATATCAAACATGTTTGATTTCTCACACGGCCCCAACCGACAACAACCGACCCTTACAGAAGGTCTGGGACTAAGCAAATATTTCAAACCGACCCTCAAAAACCCTTAATCGGGAGCCTTAGTCGTGTGGTGGAACACCCACAATAGAGTTTAAAATCCCCGTTCCCGTTGTGACTGGTACTGCAAAGTGTCATAATGACGCCATCAGCTCACAAGTAAAACTTCTAGCTTGAAGTTTTACAACGTGGAGGAGGTGATTTGAAGTTTATCAAAACTGGTAAAGTAAAACTGGTTTTCTGTCTTTTATGACAAACTATACACATAAATACTGCAGAAAAATGAGAATTTAATATGTGCTAAAAATTTATTTATATAAAAAATTTAATCAGGACAACCTTTCCTGGTAAAAACTGCTGTTTAAAAAATCTTGTAAAACTTTGGTATTTCTGTATAGAACCATGGCCTGTGAAGTTACGAACTGTTTAATATTGGTATGGGTGTGGGCATGGAAGAGTCTGAAACTTAAACTTTAATGTTAATTTTTTTTTCAAATTTGAAGCATGAGTTCCTGTTGAATCCTTTGCAAACGAATGCAGGAAATAAAGTCACCCTGAACTTAAAATAGAAAATAAGTACAAGCAATGAGTATTCAGTAGTATCACCTAAAACAATATATTCCACAAAAGAAAAATACTGAATAATTAGTCTCTTCACTCTCATTAACACCTAAGACTCTTGGTATATGAAAGAAGGTTTTCACTTCTGCATGCCAAACGTATATTTTAACTGAAAAGCCCCTCAAGTGGCACATGTACCTATACTTGTAGTTTGTAGGTCATCACGTGTACGGGTATTTTAAACTCTCTAATAACGTATTATGTAAACACCATATGCATAGTTTGTTTACATTTCTAAATGAAAAGGGCATCTGAGTGATATTTTTTTCCAAAACGGGCAATATCACGTCATATTGCCCGCAAATACTGCAATCTGATTGGCTGAAACTCACTTGAGGTATAATAAATATTATTATATATTATTATGGGCCAACTGTATATGCACTATACCCAGTGAGCATTTCATATGTTTGTAAATGTTTATTTTGCAAATGTATTTCAATGTTAGTATTTGCAATGTATATAAACGCTGAGGAATTAAAAAAAAATTAATGTTTATTAATGTTTCTTTATACACATATAATCAATGCAGCATAAGTTTTAAAATGTTTATTAATGTTTTCTTAAAATACCCAATACTTAAACTTGAGTAAGTATGTCAAATATTACATACTTATAAACATTTTATTCTGATAGATTAACAATTGGTTGAAGAGTAAAAACCAGACCAACAAATAGAAATAAGATGTTTATCAATGCTTTTAAACCTTAAGATTGGATTATTCATGTTAAACTTATAAATGTTAAAAACCAACAATTCTCATTTATAAAGTACAAATAACATCATAAAGAAGGGTTCTCAAAGCATGAAGATATCATTTTTATGTCTAAACTTGAGACATAGTGGCTTAAAAATTGAGCGCTCATTCAATTCCTATTATTGGGTGTTATATGTTGAACAATTATTTTATAAGTTCCTTAGAATCCCCTATTATTGCTCACTGCCATCTTTGATGGCACCTAAACATTTACAAATGTTTATAAACAATAATTTAAATGAATATTGGAAATATTTTTAATGTTCCTAAACATCAGTTCAATGTATGCTAGAAGCTACTAATGGTAATAGTTCCACCATTAAAATGTAGGATAAGTTTAAGTTTACATTAAAATCAAAATTTATCAAATTTCATGGCTAATAATTTAAATCAATGATGATTAATGTAAATTAATGTTTCAATATTGATGTACATACATATTTGTGCATTTATTTGGAAGGTTTCAAATTAACCACTCTGGTTAGAAAACCTAATGATTTTGGTCTTGTGTTTTACATTTTAATAGGAATGTATCTTAAATATGTAAATCAACACACCAACACCAGACATTTTGATTGACATTAGTTAATATATAACAAGGTTCATCAATGTCAGTAAATGTACATCAACATAAATAAATGTATTTAAACAGTCAAATACATCAATTTCAATTTTATATTATATTTAAGGTAATTAATGTCAGTATCTGAAAAATTAATTTTATTTAAACAAACATTTTGACAGTATTAATGACAAAGTGAAAGTGGGGCCCAACCTTCAAATCATACATTCATGAAAAGTTATTTAAAAATTTGTAAGTCAATCATTTTCTAAGTCAACATTTCATATGCTTATGAATGTTTATGAACATACCTATTCAAAGGTTGATATTTGGTTTAAAATGGAAACAGGCATAAAGGTTTAGATTCAATACATTTATCAATATTTCTTTTGCAAACATATATCAATATTTTTAAATGTGACTGGTTAAAATACAATGTTTATTGAGGTTTATAATATAAACCTTTTTGTATGTTGATAATTTAAAATTTGTATGAATGTACCCATGTAAAATTTAACATGTTTTGAATAATTAATATAGTTATGCATCTTGAATTGTCACAATCAATCACATTTTTTAAATTTCTAGCTGTATACTTGTTGTAAAAACAATTGTGATCATAAGGTTGATTAATGCTTGTTGCTGTAAATCTACATCATTTTATGTACATTTAATTGGTCAGTGAATGTTTATTATTGCTTGCATAATTTTATATGATTTTGACAGTCCATATGGCATTACAATCTTTTTTTTTCAATTAATTAAAACAAGAAACACAAGTGCAATTACATGGTAATATCTATGGGCCAATATTACAGGTATGTCTCTATTCTTTTAAGCTCAGAAATTGGGTGTATTGAAAGAACATGTGCAGTGGCGCTTCAAAAGCAATAATTATCTGTATAAGTTGATTAATGTTTGTTGCTGTAAATCAACATCAGTTTACATACATGTACATTTAAATAGCTCAATGAATGTTCATTATTGTTTGCATAATCTTATATTATTGTAATTCTAATAGTACTTTTATAGTGCTTAATCTCTATCTAATGATAGACTCTAAGATGCAGAAAGCCAAAATCAGAGATTGTAATCGTTAAATCAGGAACATTGCAGGGGTCGACACCATGGAGAGACAAAATGAAAAACTAGGGATAATCTAGGGTGGGTAAGCTTTTTCAAAGAGGTAAGTTTTCAACTTTTTTCTGAATGAGGAGAGAGATTTAGCTGAGCGTACATCATCAGGGAGATCATTCCAAATCCTTGGGGCATCATATGCAAAGCTAAGGCCAAAATGCTTTTTAGACTTATATATTGAAGCACAATGTGGGACCTCAAGCAGCACACCATCAGATTGACTTCTACGTGTTCTATACACACTATGTCTGGGTTTAAGGAAAGGTTCAAAGTATTTTGGATGGCCACTATGTAGAAACTTGTACACCAACAGGGCTGTCTTGAAGACAGAGCGATACAAGACAGGCAGCCAATGAAGACTCTTTCTTACAGGAGTGATATGTGAGTACTTGGTAGTATTAGCCACAATTCTTGCAAGACTGTTCTGAACACATTGGAGCCTCCGAATGTCTTGAGCAGAGAGATCTCTGAACAAGGAATTACAGTAGTCAAGACGACTTCCCACCAAGTCATGGTGAGAACATGGTGTAACCGTCCATAAGACAAATTTCTTCTTCCAATTAAGTAAAACAAGAAAAACAAAAGCAATTACATGACAGTATCTATGGGCTAATAATATTAAAGGAAAGTGTTTATTCTGTTAAGCTCAGAGATGCTGAGATGTTTAATATAACTATTTCTGAATTATAATGTTTTTAAAGAAATCTGTATATTTTTTTGCTAGTTTTTAGCTAAACTATGTGTAAAGAAGATATATATATTAAGTATGAAATCAATGTTTTGTTCTTATGACAAGATTTCAAAAACATTTCTTTATGTTTTTAAACATTTGATAATAGTTCAGTAAACATTTTTAAACACTGACAGGTGGAAGGTAAACGTTTACAGATCCTTCAATCTTTTGCAATTTGCCCAAATTCAGCAAGTTTGGTTGTTGTACAGCTGTAAAATGTTGATATTTCATCGATAAACGTTGTCAATGTTCATAAACATTTATAAACATGTGCAATGCTCACTGGGTACCAGTAAGCATGATTCTGAAGCTTTAAGTTATAGGGCAATTTGTCTGATAGCATATTAAGTTCACATTACATTTGGATCTGTAGTTCAGGTTCAACTGAATTGCCTGAAAATATGACACAATTTTTCCTTTCTGGGGGGACCATTCTGAACTTTATAGTGGGCACCATGGTAGTGAACTTTGTTATATTTTATTTTTTATGTTTTATGAATTGTTAAATTATAATTTGTTACTGAAACATGCAACATTTTAGTTCTGTTAATTTTCTCCTTTGTTTTCATGTATGTACAATATCTAACCAAATGCTTAGTGATTGATATAGTTCTGTTTCGGTTAAAATGACTGAAGCTAAGAATATATTAGGATAATTATTGAGATTTAAAGATAATTAAGCAGCATTAATTGGACACAAACGTAGAATATTAAATTTGTACCTTTTAGCAATCATTTGCATTTTTTGGCTGTTCATTTTTACAGAAGAAAGAAAGAATAAATTCAAGTTGCTTTTATCAATAAAAGGGGTACTGAGGAAGCCTGAAAACTTTCCGTGTGTCAGCCATCTTTTAATGTTGAGATATCCAAACAAATAGCTGAGAGAAAGAACATAAAGTAAATTATGTCTTGTAATGTCTATATTATCCTGATTTTTTGTCACTAGAATCTCTATTTCAGAGTGCTGTCCATACAGGTAAGAGCTCAAGCAATTTGGTGTTGATATCAGCCAGAATATAGCCTACATGACTCCTTTCCTGTTATTTCTGAATTTTGGTGTTTGTTATTGTTTTCCATACAGATACCGAAAGACTGTGTCAAGCTGCCTTCGCTGGCAAATCTATAATACTCTTCCTACTGGCTATCAGCATCATTATTATTGGATGGGTCTTGTACAAGACAAGAAGGTCTTTGAAAGGTACACCAGAATAGTTATTTACATACTTGAACATATTAATTTGTTGTCTTTATAATGTAAAATGTGGATAATTTGTTTTGAACATAACTGCTATATATTTTTATAGGAAGGTATTTTTGCAATGCTTTTGTTCCTTCTTATTTTGTATTGTCACTTCTGAAGAAATAAACATTATTTTAGCCCAAGGTATGTCATGTTATTGAGTGTATTATTGTTTCTACTGATTTGTTGTATAAATTTACTATAATGACATCAAACAGTACTGATGTACGTTTTCTTCAATGGACAGAAATATGTTGAAAAAGAAATATTCAAAGTATCAAATTTACATATAAAAATCCCACTGTAGAATATACATGTCTTGGAAAGAAGACACTCTTTAAATCTACACTGAATGCATTGCATGCCAGAAACTTTCAAATATTTTGGTTTAATCTTCGTAATTGTGTCTTAAATGAGCATGTTAGATTTCTCTTGATGTATTTCTTTGGTATATTTTTCTAAACAGTTCCAGTAATTATTTTTTGTTGTAAACTAAAGATATTATATTTACTTGTATATATGATATATAGGGTATAAAATATACACTAAAAGGAGTAACCCATTATTATTACGTAGTCAGACAAAGTGATTGCCCTTTAATCCTTTAGAAAATAATCTTGTTCCATGTCATAACTGGCATATTATATCTATTAATGTGACGCATTTTGGCTTCTTCTTCTGTTTCATCCAATTTACCAGCAGAATATTTCATTTAAAATAATTTACTTCTGAGAAATGACTACTTCGGTTTTAATTTAACACACTTTACGCATTGAATATTGAGATGCAATGCTTGTTTTATGTGTGGATATTTGTGTGAATCAGAATGAAAAATAGGGCTTCTGGTGTGTCTTCATTGTACCACAGATTATTTTGTATAAGTCCACCAAAGGTTTCAGGTTTAAAAATACATCAGTGCTAGAAATATAATTTTCTAGAATGGGTTTTCAGCAATATCTATAAAATTTAAAAGTTATTGAGAGCTTATCTGATATAATTTTTAATTATATGTAACCTTTTTAATGTAACAGAAGCTTTAAATTCATGTGTAAAGACACTTAAACTTGAAGTATTAAAATAAAATTTCATCCTTTATCATTGTATATGCTTAATGTGTAAGAGATTTTTCAGTGAGTTATAGTCATGATTTTATTTGTTCTGAATAATTGTCTGAATGATACTTTAATCTTGTTATTTTTGTATTTTGGTTTTTATCATTGTTTTGTTTTCATACAGATATTAAAAGACTGTCACAATTTGTCATCGCTATCCTTTGTGTAGATCTGGTATTAGTGGTTATCAGCGTTATTATCATTGGATATGTGTGGTACAAGACAAGAAAGTCTCTGCAAGGTACAAAATAAATTTTTATTTTCAAGTTTGAATTTATGAACTTTTTATATTTCGAAATTTAAATTTGAACAATTTACTTGCAATCAATGTCGTTTTATTGCAAAATGCAAGATGGGAGAGAGAAGCAGCTCTACTAAGAAATTTTAGATTTTTTAGATCCTTCTTATCTTGCACTGTACCTTCTGAGAAAATGAACATTATTCTGATCCAAGCTTTAATTTACTATAGTGAGATCAAACATTTTTGATAAACTGATAAGCATTTTTATAAGTAAAAACAAATGAAATGTTTTATATGCTGTTTTCTAAAAAAATAATATTTACATAAATGTATTACAGTATTTAGGGGGTATAAAGTGTTAATCAGAAAAAGAGTGGCGAATTAATATTATTAATTAGTAGAACTGTACTTTATAACAAGCTTTAGTAATAAACTGAAACAGATAAAATCCAAATATACACACAGTGTGTTGGAAATAATGTGTTTGAAAAAGTTTGAGCCATGCTGAGTGACCAACTTGTTGAAAAATATAACCCAGAAGAAGCTGAGAACCTGCCCCTGTAACAACTTATTTTGTATCAACGACTTATTTTGTATTACTGACTTATTTTGTGTAAAATTGCATTGTTTTGTATTACTTGGCCGACTTATTTCATACCAACTGTTGACTTAATATGTTACAAAACGGTAAACAGAATTTTGACAAGATTTCAGGTGATACAAAATAAGTCGATAATAGAAAATATGCTGCTCTACAAACAACTTGTTTTGTATCACTGACTTATTTTGAAGTAATATCAATTCACCTTTTTTAGTGCCATATCTCCATCAAAAGGATAGACTCAAAGGAATTTAATCCTTACAGTATTCAATTCTTGTAGTCCATTGACATTTCACATAGATATAATTGATTAGACTAGTCAGTAGTACATTGATATTATATCTGCATATGTAAATTAATTTGAGTTTGGTGTTAAATCTTGGGCTGTAACATATTTGTCCGAAGTATGAATGCCCTTGTTGAATCAGATGAAGTTTACAAATAGAGAACTCAGATTTGGTTTATTGGTAGAAGCAATAGCATAAAAAGGTTAAAATGCTGCCATTGGTAGGAACAAACATGTTGTGTTTCCAGATAAAAAATAGCATCACAGATGCCCAGATCCCACAACCTTGGAAAAAATCCATGAACTCCATGAGATTAGATATTACATGTACACTTTGTACACTCAAGAAACATTTGTCTAAATATTATATCTGTCTTCAACATTACAGAGTAAAATTTATAGGGAGCATTGATGTAAGACAATGAAAGTTGAACTATACACCTCTGCCCTCAGCCAATGTCACATAATTCTACGCACAGGCCGGCCTATTACTGTGCCCTCGCCAGGTGGCAATCAAACCTCCCTCCTGTCAAGACAGAGTGACGTCCTAGCATCTTTTTTGTTTGACACCTGTACTGTGCAGACGTTTTTTTCAGTATCTCCATATTGTTGTGAATATTTGTGAGATAACCACTCATTCTGTGCAAGATGCAGGAACTAGGGAAATGGAGAGGATCCCTGGGTAGAGAGACCTGAGTCCACTGACTGTAAGACCCAGGTCGCGCTCACACAAGCCTGCCAGTCCTGTCCCAGATAGCAGCAGATTGGCCAAAGCCTCAACAGACTCCAAGATCGCCGAACATGACCCAAAGTAGTCCAAATGGTTAAACCGACTGAAATCTTTACTGATGGCCAGAAGTCTAGAAAAGGAGCCCACCTTTCAGACTGTGAAGGTAGAACCCAGCCATTCTCCACTGGCTGGAGCTGACCCTTTCATCAAACCTACAAAACACTCAGTCTACACCTTCTGCAGTGAATTTGCCCGGAACTGACTCCTCCGCTTCCAAGCATCAGTCTACTGGTCAAACTCAAACCGACCAACCTGCAGCCTCAACTAGTGGTACCAACCCTCCTGTCTCTCATAAATGTTTACCCATCCAGGCATCATCTAGACCTTTCAGGAAAGACAGTGTTTCCAGTTCTGAATCAGAAGGTGGAAGTAAACTGGCCTTCTGTTGATCTCAATGTAGAGGAAGAGGAATTATGTGAAGATCAGAACGTGAGTACCACAGACTCAGATCAATCCCTCTCTGAAGAACAGACATACACAGATACTATGAGGGGGATTCAGTCATACATGGGATGGTCATACATCTCAGATCTGGACACGTCTGCAGCCACCTCTGAGAACAACCGCTTTGACGATCCAAAGAAACAATCCCCTGGAAAAGTGTCAGTTTAGATACTGATGATTGGCTATGCAGGAAATTGAGTAGATTGAACATTACTCTGGTTAAAGGATACCCGTCCAGCAGTTCAAGAGCAGTTGACATATTTATGGACCAATTCCCAAGACCAGCAAAATCCCAAGCCAAGTGGTGGGGGCTGTTTTCCGACCAGAAAGGTGATTCCAGTGTTGTGTCTTCATGCAGTACAGATGCTACTCGTCTGAACAGTAGTTACAACCTAGTCACCAGACAACCAGGCCGCACCTCTATCCCACAAGCCTTGTGTCACATCTCACAGGAGACTTTATGCAAGTGGAATAAGTCGGCCAAGGAAGCAAAAGTGATATGCAATCATGCTGCCAGTTTCAGCATATGCCTTTTCAAAGTCCAGTAAGGGATGCAAGATCAGTTGAAGAGAAAAAAGACTGCTTTGAAATCTCTACAGCCATAGATAAACTGCAATACCTTAAGGATTTTAATAGTAGTATCATGCAGGCTGTTGTTAAAACAATGGAGCACCTAATAGACTTTGATTTTGTGTCAACGGGTAACCTTACATTTGCCAAAAGGGACTCTTAGCTCTCTCATCTGAAGGCAGGAGTTAAATCACTTTAGCAGCTTTAAGAACTGACCCCTTGCAACTTGCTACCCTCTTTCTGGATAACATCTTGAGACATGCGGAAGAGGATATAGCCAATTAAGAAGATAGAGGGCATTGGAGGTAAAAGTCATAGCAAAAAAGCTAAGGGTCGGTCAATGTACTACTCCTCCTAACCAGCCAAGGACCCACAGTCGCATAAATGACAATCTCTGGACTTCTTGAAACAACTTTTCTTGGTTCCAAAGCCAAACAATCATTGGATACCTATTCTAGACCTGAGCAAACTAAATATTTTCCTCAAGGCGGAAAAATTCAAAATAGAGACACTGGATCAGGACCTCCCTCCAGCAAGGTGAGTGGTTTGGATCAATAGATTTCAAGCACACTTACTTCCACATACCAATACATGAACAATCCTGGAAATATCTGAGATTTCACATCCAGGGTCAGACATACCAGTTCAAGGCACTTGCTACCCTCTTTCTGGATAACATCTTGAGACATGCGGAAGAGGATATAGCCAAATAAGAAGATAGAGGGCATTGGAGGTAAAAGTCATAGCAAAAAGGCTAAGGGCCGGTCAATGTACTACTCCTCCCAACCAGCCAAGGACCCACAGTCACATAAATGACAATCTCTGGACTTCTTGAAACAACTTTTCTTGGTTCCAAAGCCAAACAATCATTGGATACCTATTCTAGACCTGAGCAAACTAAATATTTTCCTCAAGGCGGAAAAATTCAAAATAGAGACACTGGATCAGGACCTCCCTCCAGCAAGGGGAGTGGTTCAATAGATTTCAAGCACACTTACTTCCACATACCAATACATGAACAATCCAGGAAATATCTGAGATTTCACATCCAGGGTCAGACATACCAGTTCAAGGCACTGTCATTCAGATTGTCCACAGCACCCATGGAGTTCACTGTGATAGCAAAGGAGTTGAAACTGATGGCCATACACAAGGGTATAAGGATCCACCAATACCCAGACGGCTGGTTGTTGAGAGCCAGATCCCACCGAGTTTGTCTCCAAAATACTCAGGCATTTGTAGAGATTTGTCAAAAATTGGGCGAGATGGTGAATTTTGAGAAATCAGAAATGGAACCCAAACAGTTCCTCGACTTTGTAGGTTACCAGTTCGATCCACACAGGGCTGGTGGCAAAGCCTACAGCACAAAATACTGGAACTTCTATCCTGACCGACCTGTCCAGTCCAGCCATTCATGTCTCCGATAGGCCTGCTAACTATCACGAAAAAGCAAGTTCACCTCAGCCAACTGCATATGACACCCATGCAGTGACATCTCCAAAACAACTGGAGGGTACCAGAAAAGTATCCTTGTACCCCTCACCCAGCTTTCGTTCGAAGAGCCAGCTCACCAAAGAGGGTACAGATAGTGTGGACCCAGTGGAAAAACATGCCCTGGGCCCAACTCTGGATAAGTTACTCAAGTCTGACAGGTCCTTATGCCCAGTCAGAGCACTGTGCTACTATTTGGATAGGACCTCAGGCACAATGAATTTGCCTTCTTTAAGAAAATCTTCAACAGAGACATCTCACCCACCACTGTCTCCTCATGGATCAAGCAGAATATGATCCTATGCTATTTGTTCTCTGACCAAGAGACCCTCACTGTATACCAGGTTTAAAGCCCATAATGTGAGGGCATTCGCTGCTTCCAAGGCCTTCCAATCAACGTTCTCATGTGAACAAATTATGTCAGTCTGTCATTGGAAGTTACACAACACCTTCATGCAATTTTACCTGAAGGATGTTGCTTGGGCTGATTTATCACCTGGGACCAGCAGTGGGTGCACAACAGATCCACCAGTAGACCATGGGTTTGAGGAGACTTACATTTGTAAATTTTTCTACATATATAAATGTACCTAGTAACTTACCCGCTAACCAAATGGTAATTATTCAGCAATCGTCCATTTGATAGGATGCATTAATGCAATAAAATTGCAAATTTAATAAGTAAATTAAATTCTTATGAGTTAATATCCTATCCTATGGACACAAGACGCTCCCAGTCAACCCCGCTATCAGCTCATTATGGGTCTAAATAGGTTTAGACAACGAAAAAGATGCTATGACATCACTCTGTCTAGGTAGGAAGGAAGTACTTTGGGCCACCTGGCGAGTGCACAGTACTAGGCCAGCCCGGTCAGTGGAAACACAAGATGGCTTTTTCTGTTGTTTGGCAGGCCAGTCTCCTCAATCAGATTAGTAACCATCTGTCAACCAGGAACTAATATACCATACTGCAATCCATGATATAGTTATTGACTTCGCTAAAATGTCAATACTAGCTCCTACACAAGAAAAAAAGGCTAAATAATCCTGCAGATATTTAAGTGTTTGTAAAGTTCAAACAAAGATAAGAGAGATTGTTTTAATTGGTGGTCAAAGCTGAAATGAGAGTGGCAAATTCCTGGAAAAGGCAAAATTTAACTCTATTAGTACCACACAAAATAGTAAATACTTGTATGGTCATTTCTTGGGATAAGATGTTTATATAATGAAGGAATCAGTCACAAACGTTGATACAGAAAGAAAGCTAAACATAATCATCATAATCAAACATGTTGCAGTTTTCAACTTCATAGAGTTAAATCTGATTTTCCCTTGTGTAAAAATATTGAAAAATATGGGCTCTGGCATCTATTACCCAAAGAGAATGAGAAATGTGCAATACAATTATATGTTCTGTAAAATTTATTTTGGGGGAAAAATGTCTGAATTTCTCTTCATTAATGTGACAATAAAATACATAATATAATACATATGGAGCTTTACAAAATGCATCTCTGTTTCTATAGTTGCATATTTCATATATAAAGCCTGATATATAAACAAAAGCAACAAACTTTATGTCAGTATTTTTTTTAATTTTCTGTTTGTTGTGTAGTTTATTGTACACTTGTTAAATGTACTACTTTTGCTTATTTTGTATATATATTTGCAATAATCTTGGTGTAGTCTTTACAGCTACTATATATGTAAGTATATCAGAGAGATCCATTAAGTTTTTACAAAATACAATGGGAGGTGTATCACTCTCACTCTGTGGTAACCTCTTTTGTTGTTGAAAAAGACAGAATTAGCTAAACTGGAAAAGATATACTACTTAATTTGTCTGATACCATATCAAAATGTTGTTGCATTATGATCTATATTTTAATATATTTGCTACATTGCCTCAAGATAGGATACCTTTTTTGAGAATATCATCACTTTTTTGGGAATTTTCTCTTCCAAAAGGGTGTCATACGCCTTACATGGGGCAGAATTCCAGTTAAATGGATCACATTATATTGTTTATATTTTTATGAACTTTTACAATATAATGTATTACTGAAATTTACAAAAACAAATCAATTTTCTCCCTTTATTTGGTGTACATAGTCATCATTCAGTGTGGTACTATTATAGATTTGGTTGCTGCTACACAAGGTAAGAATTGATTAATGTAATTATTGAGCATTACATGGAGATTAATATAAAAATATCATTGGTCATCTTGCATTTATATAGGTGTACATACTTAAACAAACACATGAACATTACCTGGGAAAAGGATATGGCAAATTCATTTTACTTTTTGCGATGAAAGGGATACTGAGGTATTCTAAATATTATCTCTAGATCCAGCCATCTTACAATATTTTAATGTCAGAACATCTTGCAAAAGAAAGAACAATTATTTAAAATAAACTGTGTGATTTAATTTACAAATGCAAGAGATTCAATCTGTTTTGTGGTAATGTCAGCCTCAGTGGCACAGCAAATGACAATTATTATTACTTTTTTATTGTTATTTTTGGTGTTTAATTTTTTACATAGATACTGACAGACTGTGTCAAAATGTCATTGCTGTCTTGGGTACTGTCCTGTCGTTGCTGATCCTCAACATCATTATAACTGGTTTCGTGTTTTACAAGAAAAGAAAGTCTCTGCAAGGTACAATGTAAATTATCAAGTTTAAACTTGATATTTCCTGATCCAAAATGTGGAAAATGCAAAATGGAGGGCACAGATCTTTGTCAAATACATAATATGATACACTAGATAGGCAGTGTCTTTTTGCATGATTTTCTTGCACTATCCGTTCTTTAAATGAGCATTATTAAGGTAAAAAGCTATAACATTTGATGCTGTAAAATCCATTATTCTTTCTACGAAATTAGAATAATGATATCAAACATCATAAATGTATATATTTTTACAATGAACTAACAGCAATGAAAAGAGTAAACCGTATCAACTTCTGTAAAATAAATACCACTGTGGATGTTTTGTGTTCAAGACCAATCTTTGAGTTGTAGAAAGGATATTTTTAGTAAACTTACCTCTGAGTACATCATATGGTAGTATGAATAGTTTTAACTGTTTTTAACTTTTTAGTATTTTAAATCTTTAAATTTCTATTAGGAATTAGGTCCCACTCTTTATATTTTTTTATGTGTTATTAGCTAAAATCAAGTAAATAGCTCTTTTAATATAATACTTACTTGAAAGTATTATAATATTTTGGAGGTGAAAATGTTGATAACGTAAGTAGAAATTAATTGTGATAATTTAGTGACAAAGAAAGTGATTGCTTCTTAATCGTCTAGAAAGTTAGTTTGTTACCTCTGCCAAGGAGGTTATGTTTTCGCCTGGGTTTGTTTGTGTGGTTGTTTGTGAACAAGATAACTGAAAAACTTATGGACGGATTTTGATGAAATTTTCAGGATATGTCTGAAAAGGTAAAAGGAAGAAATAATTAAATTTTGGGAGTGATCCCAATCACTATCTGTATCCATAAAATGTAATTTTAAAGACAGATAAACTCAGAAAGTTATGGCGCGATTTTGATGAAATTTTCAGGATATGTCCAAAATGTGCCAAGGAAGAAGTGATTAGATTTTAGAAGTGATCTGAATCACTGTCTGGATCCATGAAAAATATATTGGAAGTGATCTCGATTGAGCTTCCATGGCAGAGGTCAGCGCTCTCCGAGTGCTCTTGTTTTATATATTATATTAACTGAAATATGACAGACATCTATATGCCAACTTCCATCTGATTTTCTTAATTTTAACAGTAATATCAGTGTTCCCTCTGTTATTGTAGATTACATCTTTTTGAACTATTTAAGATATATTACAACTATTGACTATGAACTGTCTGAAGAAAGGGTTTTGATATGAAAGGACCTCACTTTTTAAATGTTAAGAGGTAATGCCTGTTCCATCATAAGTTATAACATTGATCAGTCATATTTGACTATTATCTCAAATGTATTTTTTCCCCAATGACCAGCATAAAAGAAAGAGAGGCTTTCAAGAATAGCCACTATTTATTATTTGTTTGCTTATTGTGCAATGTACAAATGGAAGAAAACAAGAAAAAGAACAACACAGAAACACTTAAACACATTTACACTATAGCACAAGGCCGGGAACACAAATGTTATCTCCTTTAGCTTGTGCATACAAATTCACAAAAAAAAACATTTCATTAATTTCACTTTCTGTAAAGTTGCCCAACCTTCCTTGTCCAACCCCAACCTTCCTGTTTAGCAAGTCACTTATGACACTTGCATTGATATAATCAAGTTTATCGTATATCATGGTATTCCTGACCTCGATTAACTTTCGAATCTTCTTGGTGCCAAACTCAGTCTACCCAATTTTAGTGACATTGACTTAAAACTCTTATTATTTGATTTACTACTATTTTGCATTAAAAACTACGTAATTGCACAGAGGGGTTATTACTTTGATTCAACTTCCACAAAAATTTGTATAAAAGCTCACCAAAGGGAGAATGCAAAGAGGCTTTCATACTTGCGATTTCTCGGCCGTTTGTTGATGGGTTAACCTAACCCCTAACCAACAGAAGAACTGTAGAATGACCTTTGTAATAATATATCATACATATTTGTAGGTTACACAGTTTCAAAGATATTGTGGATAATAAAAAA
This sequence comes from Sabellastarte sp. h YS-2021, assembly GCA_964017235.1. Lineage (NCBI taxonomy): Eukaryota > Metazoa > Annelida > Polychaeta > Sabellida > Sabellidae > Sabellastarte > Sabellastarte sp. h YS-2021. The sequence goes on from OZ024931.1 coordinate 149,456,711, forward strand.
GCTCACCAAAAGTTTAAAACTTCAAAAAGTGACCTATGTTTGGAATATACTTTCTAGAATGGGTTTAAGGTAATATTTATAAATGCTAAAGCCATTGAGCGCAAATCTGACAGAATTTGGACAAATTGTGAACAGTCATTTTCAAAACGCTTGCCCATTTTACTCCACTGTAAGGCTTCACATCAGGTTGTTTTAACTTAAATATCTATATTAATTTAAACCACTTGTCAGGCAATCTTTAAAATATAGTATTCTACTTATTTTGAATGGTTTATTTTATTTGTACTGTCAATTGTTCCATCATCAAGGTTTGGATGTGAAATAAAGCGATGATTTAGTTTATCTTAAGCCAAAGTTTTAGCACTTATGTAATTCATGTAGGCTTGGAACTTTAATTCCTAATTGTATTTGTGTGGTGTGAACCAATTATAAAATTAAGTGTAGTCTTAGGTTTGTACAGCAAGACTCAGTGAGGGGCCTGATGGGGCAGTTTGTGGTGAACCTTAAACTTGTGGGTATCCTGTACAAGCCTCAATCTGATTCACTGACTTTTAACCTCTTACTAGGCGGGGTTATAGCTCAATGATTTCCCTCCAAATGCTTGGACATAATGAACTGTGCCGCCATAGTGTTTGGATCTGAAAGAAGTTTCAACTTTGATAGCTTTGATAGCAATGTTTTTTTTCTGTCAATCCAAATTAACTGTTTCCTATATTTTTGTTGAGACAAGAAAAAAATGAACTAAATATTTCTGATTGATTAAAAAAAGTCAGGAGCAAAACCTTTGTACAATCAAATTACAATATTGTCAGTAAAATGTGCAAGCACATGATTCTGATCTCCAGCTGTTAATAATTTATATCCTATTTTAAAACACATGATAAACAAATACAAGGAAATAAGATCACACTTTTAGCGCCTTATCTGAATTTAAAAACTGATTTTTTTGCACATTGATGAATACTTACAGTTATATCAATGTTGAATAGAGTTACTTAATGTATAATATCTTTACCAATATCAACAATTGAGAAAAACCTTGTAAAAAATTACCAAGAAAATGAACCAAATGCTCTTTTTTCAAAATTTGCAAGCATTAAAACTCCATCATTTAAAGCATGACATCATACACTAGTCTATTGCCTTCTTCGACAAATAAACGTACTGCATTAATGATACCAATTCACTAAAAGATAAGGCTGAATGCACCAAGCTGTTGACAAAAAATAATCAGGTGAATTAAATGCGGTTTAATTTTAGTTTTATTGCAGAACTGTGTTTATTATCCACCTTGACCAACCCCTCAAATTTTACTCCCTTCATTTTATATTCAAGTATTGTATTGGAGGGCCGAATTTATCACAATACTCCTGATGTATGTAATACTGTCGTCTTTATTCATCATATATCATTTGTTTGTATTTATATGTAACGTTATAGGGTTAACAAATAAGGTATAATTTTCTAGGTAAACGTCTGGTAAAGAACGAAAGTACACAGGAATATGAAGGGAATAATATGGAGGATAGGGTGGACACAACAAATGCTGCTGTCTCCACAGAAACTCAAGGTCACTCAAATGAAAATGCAGGTAGACAAGTTGATATTATTGCCTTACCCCTGTGGTGCTACTGGCTATTGTATTGTGGTATTGTGTATTTATACTCAGCACAATATCTCCATGTACTACAGGACTCAAAGCACTATTAAACCCATCCGACTGGAGAGGTACAGCCCCCAACTCACAAGTAACTGACATTCCCCGAACTGGAAGACAGAGGCTCAAGGATGACCATTTATCAACGTCCTTGTGGTTCTTTAGCCTGCCACTGGGGATAGGACCCAATGACAGAGGACCGCCATTTTAAGTGGTCATCTGAGCCACTATGTATCTGCCTGTACCTTGGTTTGAACCCACGTCCTCTGAGTTCCTAGACAAGTGTGCTACCCACTAGGCCAAAGTGGCAGATAAAGTTCAGGAGATCCAGATATTGATCTCTGAAGGTTATTCATTCAGTTCAATAACAACCAAACATGTACCATATCTACCCCCAATGTCTACCAGATATCATTGTTTGGACATCTCAGTCAGAAAAAACTTAAGGCAGAGAGTGTACTCAGATTTTTAACCATAAAATCCACAAGGGTGATGAAATATATGTCACTTGTTTATAACTTTAATAATGTACACTTAAGTTTGCAGAATATTTAGAGAAATCTCAAGTTAAAACCTTTATATGTCTACTGGCACCCCTATATATAACTGCAATGTGGATTTCTTTCACTTTTATCGATGCAAAATGGTGGATAGTAAAGCAAAAGACCTCATAAGATGTACACAAAAAGACGAAGATCAACAGTACAGTACTTGTTATACACACTTATATAACAATGTCATCTGCATTTTTCTCATATGTATTTTGTATCTGTTATTATTGAAGTTTTCTTATTATGTCTCAAATAATTAATATGTCTTAAATTCGGAACAACAGATCTTTCATAATTTTCTAGGTAAGTCTCAGGTAAACATTGACAGTACACGTGAATATGAGGGGCTTAATATGAATGACAGAGTGAACACTACAAATGCTGCAGCTATCTATACTACTATTGGGAGGAATTTCAACAAACATTCAGGTAGACCTATTGTGAATGTTATTGTTTGATGCCTGAGAGCTATAGGGTATAGTTAAAAGACAAATTAATGTCTTAACTTTATTCATTTAGTTCAAAAACATTTTAGTTTTACATTAATCCACAGTTACCAGCAGAACACAATATTTCACTTCTTAAAATAAAGTCAGAAAGTGTGCTCAGATTTATAACACTGTACAACACCTTGGCTATTAGGATCATCAAATAGTCAACAGTTTGGTCAGTATGCAAATTACTTATGGAGAGACTGACAGGAAGAACAAGCTCTGTTAGACAAATGGATTTTAGAGCTGTTATACTTTTTTCAAAAATATCTTAAAACAAACAAGGGTGAAGTAGCATAGTCATATTTTTGATAAGTGGCGTTAATATTGTAAACTTAGTATTCCATTGTAAATCTATATAGCTATGGCAAGTGAATCTGGAGTTAAAATGTTGATATCGCATTTCCTCTTGAATTAATTTTGGATGTTATTTACACAAAATGATGAATATGTATATGGATGAAAAAAGGTGAAGGTTGATATTACTCATCATATGCATTTTCATAATATTGTGATCTTCGTTTGTCACATAATTTTGTATATGTTTGTCACAAATTTTCTATTGTAGACTATCATTCTAAGTACAACAGACAATTCATTATTTTTCAGGTAAACCTCAGGCCAAAAATGACTTTTCACAAGAATATGAGGAGATTGACACTACAAATGTTGCAGATGTTTAATGAAAAAGGAGGCAGAGATACTTTTGGTATTATTGCACTGTCCCTGTGGGATATACAGTATAGCCCAAAAGATAAAGAGACAAAAATTAATTTCTAAACATTTAATCATTCACTTCAACAGCAAACAAAAAGTTTGACAAGAGGAACAAGGTCAATCAAAAAGGGATTTCAGTACAACCTTCTTACCTTTGAGACATTTTAAATAGCACACCCAGATGACACTTATTTATGACAGTGATTTAATAGCAAAAGGTCAAGTATACAAGGTAAAATCTGAAGACATGAATTTGAATTTGTAACTAGTTTCCTTGTTTTAACTGCTATTTTAAGTTTGAGTGCTGGATGATAATAGTCTAAGATGGAGTCTATGAGTCGAATCATAGACAAATCGGCCCTTTGCCAAATCGGCCCCCGTCAAATCGGCCCCCAAAATAAAATTACTTGGTCAAATCGGCCCCTTATAAAATAATTTATGGTCAAATCGGCCCCTTATAAAATAATATATGGTCAAATCGGCCCCCTAGGTATAGATAGATAAGTGTACATATGATTTTTGTTTTTTTACAACAACCCATATACATTGGGGTTACCTGTGAGATAAATTATAAAATTAATAATAACAATAGTAATCATATTAATTATTTGTATTAAATTGTGCAGATATAAACTTATGCCTATTGTTCTCTTTGATACCCACAAGGGGGGAGATGATATAATCCTCTGCATGTACATCATAGGGAACAATTATAATACTGTTTTCTAATACTGTTTGTTTAACACTTAAGCTAGTTATCCCTATATTAAACAAATACCAAAGATCACTAAAATTATAATCCCATCAACAGAGGCTGTGCAGACAATGTAATTGCACTGTTAATAATTCTTAGGTTACAAGGATTGATTACAGTATCCTGACATCTTTCACATGTGTTAATTACACTTAGTTAAACAACATATAAGCTATTGTCTCCACTGTCAATATATAGTCACACATATTTATCAACCCATCCAGCCTGATTACAATTAAATGATGCAATAAAAGGCTTCTTATTTTCTCTAAAAATATCACAAAAGTTATGGTCCCATCTGCAGAGGTTATGCATGTAGTATAATTGGATGTAATGATGTAATAGATATAGGTTAAAATGGATTAATTACATGATCCAATTATATTTGATGTGTATCAATGACACCTAGACAAAGTTCTCACCTTTTTCATAATTATAAAGATTTAAATTCAGCTTTATTTCAATTAAGGCATGTCGTTTCTGTTGAATTGGACCTCTCATTTTTCTGTTTTAATAATCCTGAATAAATATATTTATCAATCCAGTCGAATGCTCTCTGCAGGTCTATAAATAAGTTTTAATTACAAAAGTTTTCAACTGGGGTCCAATTTGTCCAGGGCTGAATTTTTAGCAGGGCTGATTTGTCCAGGGCCAACTTTTTTAGGTGGCCGATTTGCCTAGGGCCGATTTGGCAAAGTGCCGATTCGTCCAGCTCCCCCTGAGTCTACAATTTTGGCAAATATATCAATATTACAATTCTGACTAATCAGTGAATTCATCTAATTTTGTAAATCTTATCAAATAGTAAATAGCTTACTTATGTTGCAGGTTCAGAAAAAACAGCTCCATCAGAGAACAATAAACTGTTTTTATGCAAATTTATTTAGAAGTACTGATTTGATATCATCATTTCTGATAAGTCAATAAAAAGAGAAGCAGAACAGATACACATAAATTATATAGGTAAAATTATATAAAATATTATATAGGTAGATAGATAGAATCTTTTTGTGACTTGAGGGTAACATAAATTATAATTAACAAAACTATATAGGTTACTCCAAGCCCTTTAGGGCTTGTAAGTCACCTTCTGCATTATTATTGTTATGTATTTATACTCAGCACAATATCTCCATATACTACAGGACTCAAGGTGCTATTTAACCAATCCAACTGTACAGGTACAGCCCCAACTCACAAGTAACTGACATTACCCAAACTGAAGATAGAGGCTCAAGGATGACCATTTATCAACGTCCTTGAGGTTCTTTAACCTGCCACTGGGGATAGGACCAAATGACAGAGGACCACCATTTTAAGTGGTCATGCTTAAAAAAAGATATAGAAGATACAGATATAAAAGATATTATACCTTTAAAATACAATAGACTCTGAGAATGGAAATTACACAAATTTGCTACACTAAGTCATTGCCAAAGTATTTTCTACTTGTTAGTGACAAGAATTAATCTTTAATCAATGTGGAATATAAATGGAAATACCAAATCCTACATACCACAGACTGCACGTTTAAATAAAAAAATCTCAAAACTCAATGGAAATCAGAAAAGTTGACCACAAAAAAAGTTATACAAACAATTTATAAGAAAGAATTCAATATTTTTTGTTAATACAACTTGATTTCTGTTATTTTTTGTGTTAATATTTTTTGCATCAAAGTCAATATAAATATAATTGAAACCAAAGGATAGGATATTAAAGTTTAGTACAATCAGAAAAAGTGTTATTCTCAATGAATCATCAGCGAAGCGTTCTTGTTGACTGGCAACAAATTTGAAACCTGTGGTCTTTTCTTAAGAACATATGCTCAAAATGTTTCAAACATTGCAAATTTGTAAAAATCTTTGATACTGATTGAACATTCTGCAATCAATGATTACCATTAATTTATAAAATTAGTGTTGCTTCTCCTGCTTAGAAAGAACAAGTTTCACTTCATTGAAGCAGAAAACATCTGAAGAGTTTTCATGGATTGTTTTGTTTAGCAACAGAAAAAAAGACCGGAAAACATACATCTGAAAAAAAATGTGAAGAACACAAGGAACACAAGGAACACATGAGGAGGTGGATTTACTAAACCTTGATTTTACAAGAACTACCAACATCCTATGTCACAAGGCATATATCTGATATCATTGTGAAGAGAAGGAACACATGAAGAAGTCAATTTATGAAATCTTTGTTTTCTAAAATGCAAGGACTAGCAACATTCTGTGTAAAACAAGTTTAATGAATGGTTACAAGTTCATGGCTGTTTCCTATATTGAAAAGAATTTATATTTACCCAATGACATAAAAATTCAATACCTAATTGCTTTTTGAATATTTGTGTTTGCAAAATGACGCTTTTTGTATATTTTATTAGGTTATATGTATGGTATGTTTATCAAAAATTGCATAATTTTATTACAGAGAATGTTCAGTCATTGTAAACTGTTCAGTAAAGCCTATTCCACAAGGCCAGTGTGTTGGACACAGCACAAGACAGAGTAGTTAGGCAAACTTTCAATAATCTAAGCCAATGACCTTTCTTAAATCTATTCAGTTTAAAGTCATTGCTGAGTGGTGTAAAATCCAGGCTTACTTATGTGATACCATGTATAATAGTTTCAGGCCACTCATATTGTATGGAGTGGATTATTTAGGAATTCAAAATAGCATTTGGGTCATCAACATAATATGTTAAAATTGAATTCTGTGATAGCCAATCTGTATGCAATTGACTTTTTATAATTTGGAATTTTCCTTTGCGAACTTGGTATTTTGGGACTTTTTCATTTGTTGTAAATATTTATTATTATGGATCTTTCAATACATGCCTTGATAATGTCTTCTGCAGTTTTGAAACCTTCACTTGATTTTTGTAATGTAATTAGCAACTTCATGTACATAATGTGAATGGTTGGCGTGGCCAACATTTATCTGTGAAAAAGGACATTATTTCTTCTTTTGATGCTGATATAGTCTGCATCTCTGAGACACATTTAGAAACTAATCAGAGTATTTCTCTTCCAGGATACAACTGTTTCCAGAATAATAGACAGTATAGACGAATGAAAGCTGTTAAAGCATCTGGAGGAGTTTGTATATTGACTAAAATGTTTCTGACACTAAATTATGACATTTCTATTGCAGACAGTTCTTATGACGGTATTATTGCTATCTGCATGAAGCATAAAGTTAGTGATTTTTCAATTATCATAATTTGTGCTTATATATCTCCTGAACGATCTATTTGGGGTAAAGACTCACTGTTATTTTTCAGTCACTTGCTTAGTATAATATATGAATATAATGACAGTGATTGTAAAATTTTGTGTGGCGATTTTAATGCCCGCATTGGTGATATGAAAGATTTTGTTGAGGGAGTGGATAACATTACAGATAGAACCCATATTGATTATGTAAAGGGTGGTTATTACAAAGACTTTTTTGACTTTTTGATAGAGAGTAAAATGTGTATAGTTAATGGTAGAATAAATAGTGAATTACAAAACTTCACCTCTATCTCGAAAAAGGGTAGCTCTGTCATTGACTATATGTGTGTAAGTCATGATGACCTTAAAAACTGTGTAAAATTCATTGTTCACCCTGTTATTAAGCTACCTAATGAATTGAAACTCCAAACAGATAAGGTACCAGATCACTCAGTACTAGAGTTACACTATGTTCCTCATATTGTTTTACCAATGATAAATCACTATTCACCTGTAGTAACTGACAGTGTAGAGAAAGTTGCTGCATGTAAATATAATGTACAAACTATCCCTGGTAACTTTCTAAATAATAGTGTTGCTCTTACCAAAATTGAAAACTTAATTTCACAAATGCTGGAAGTTAAATCTTCACAAGAACATGTAGATACTCTATATCAGCAGTTTTGTGACATATATTATAATGAAATGAACTGTTTCCTGAAATCTCTAAATGTGACTTCTAAAACTAAGAAGAGAATAAAATTCAAAAGCAAACCATTTTGGAATGATACACTTGATAATTTGTGGCATGAGATTGTCGTCAGTGAAAGACAATACTTAAAGTCCCCCCAAAACTCTCATTTACGTAAGATTAAATTTTCACTATACAAAAACAGTCGCAATAAATTTGATAAAGAATATAAGCGAGAAAAAAGGAAATTCAATAGAAATAAGCAAAACTTTATAGAGCGTGTTAATTCTGAAAATCCTAGAGAGTTTTGGAAACATATCAAGTCTCTTGGGCCAAAGAAAAAATCAAACCAAATCCCTTTCGAAGTATACTGTTATGATGAAAATGGAAAACAGTATTTAAGTAATGAACAAAACACTGTTCTTGACACTTGGAAATATGATTTTGAAAATCTATATAATTTGGATGGGGAAAAACATATAGATGGAGATTTTGAAAAGACTATTGAGGAAAACGTTTCTGTTAGTGAAAATTGTATGTCATATGATAGTCAAACTGGTATGAATAAACCTATAGAAATAGGTGAAGTTCAATGGGCAGTAAATCATTCCAAATCTGGAAAATCTATGGGCCCTGATAACTTACCATATGAAATATTTAAGAATGAAAATTCAGTGAATCTTTTAGCTAAATTATATAATTATATATTTGAAACTGGTGTTATACCAAGTCTATGGCGAACAGCAATCATTAAACCTATACCAAAAAACTCAACTAAGGATTTCCGTGTTTCAACACAATACCGTGCAATTAGTCTCCTTTCAACTGTGTATAAACTATTTACCACCATACTTAATAAAAGAATCTCGGATTTTCTTGAGCAGAATTGCAAACTATGTGATGAACAAAATGGTTTTAGACCATCTCGTAACTGCGAAGATCATATATTTACTCTGTTGAATATATTAAAGAACAGAAAGGCAAAGAGTCAGCCAACTTTTGTGGCTTTTATTGATGCAGAAAAAGCTGTTGATAAAGTTAATAGATCATGTTTGTTTTTTAAACTAATACAAACAGGTATTACAGGAAAAGTCTATCGAATCATCAAAAATATATATAAATTATGCCAGTGTTGTGTAAATATTAACGGATGTTTGACAAAAAGTTTTCTCAGCATTCTCGGAGTACGTCAGGGGGATACATTATCCCCAACCTTGTTTAATATTTTTGTAAATGATATTGTTCAAGAGATAAGTAACTTAGGCTTGGGTATACCTCTGAATAATGATGATAAAATCTCTATGATCTTGTATGCAGATGATATAGCATTATTAGCCCAAACTGAGGAGGATTTGCAAAAAATGTTAGATACTTTATTTGATTGGGGGAAAAAATGGGGCATCAAATTTAACAGTAAAAAATCACAGGTCATTCACTTCAGAAAACAATCTAAACCTTTGACAGAGTTTAATTTTAAACTGGGGGAAGAACTAATGGAGCTAGTAAATGAGTATAAGTACCTGGGTGTGATGTTTAATGAATATATTGATGTGGGCAAGATGATCACAGTTCTGGCTAACTCAGGAAACAGAGCACTTGGTTGCATTCTAAATAAATTTAACTACTTAAATGGTCTGACTTACAACACTTACAAAAAACTTTTCTTTATGTGTGTAGCCCCAATTTTGGATTATAGCGCAGCCTCATGGGGTAACAAACAGTTTAGTCAAATTGCCAGTGTTCAAAATAAAGCAATGAAATTTTTCTTAGGGGCTCAAAAACTGCCTCCATGGCTGCTGTATACTGTGACATGGATTGGGTAACATGTAATGTACGAAGGAAAATACAAGTTTTAAAATTCTGGAATAAGCTATGTCAAACTAGTGAATCAAGGCTCTTGCGTAAAGTTTTTGATTGGGATTATCATAATAAATACAGATTCTCCTGGTGTAAGGAGATTGAAAATATTTTATCGACTCTTAATTTACATGACTCTTTTCTGAACAAGACATTGGTTGACATCAACCAGTGTAAAAGTATTCTATGCCAAATGGATAGAGACAACTGGAAAACCAAAATTACTACTAGTCCAAAGTAGTGATCTCAACGGGTATCCGGATATCCGGGTACCCGAACCCTGAATATTTACCCGAATCCGAAATCACATACCCGAGTACCCGAATCTAAGCTATATTGCTTTAAATATCGCCCACGTTAACTGACCGAGTACAGACATATCTCGACTTCATAAATTCACCTTAAAATTAAACTATTCAATTAAAATGCACAAGAATATTGTTTTCTCACCCTTGTTCACCATTTATAGTATTTTATTTGTCTTTTATTTTCGTTGTTTATACTTTGTCAAATGCCGGAACCCTTTGAAAATAGTCATTATATTAACACATTTACCTAATTCCGAGTAAATAAAATTCTGTATGTTGGCTATATAGTGACATGCACGTCTTAAATAAATAAAATTACAATATTTGCACACAGTATTTGATAACTTTGCATCAATAAAAAAACAATACCTATCTAAAAAAAAATAAAGTTTCAATTCCGAAGAGACATTCGAGCAATACTGTAACGCTTTCCTGATAGGTCATGTGCCTCCATTTTTATGGACACTGCAGTAAACAAACAACCGTGTTTTGAATGTATGTAAATTAGGTAAATGTATGTACAGAAGTCTTTTAAAGTTTTTTATTTAATATTTCTTCCATTTCCTACTGCTTTGAATGCAAAAACGATAACCTACAACAAATAAAGTATTATGTGTGAAAGTTTTAAGTTCGTAAATATGGAAATATTTGTAGTTTCAGCTATTATCGCCCATCGGCGCGAGTACCCGGGTACCCGCCCGTTGAAATCGCTACCTACCCGGTCCCTCTGAAACGGGTGAATTGAGAACACTAGTCCAAAGTTAAGAACATATTGTACATTTAAGCAAAATCCCCATTTGGAACCATATGTATATAAAATTAAAAATAGACAGGAAAGGTCTCTACCTGCAAAATTAAGATTTGGCACCTTACCTCTTCAAGTTGAAATTGGGCGATGGAAAAATATAAAATTTGAAGATCGAGTTTGTCAAATCTGCCACACAGGTGTAGAAGACGAAAACCATCTAGTCTTTTATTGTAGTGGGTATAACGAAGAAAGACATAATTTTGAAAATAATATGTGCAGTATACAAAAAAAAACTGGAGGACACTCTCATGCTCGGAAAAATTTGTAATTCTTATGCAAAAGGAAAATATTCTGATTTTTACAAACTTCTTGTCAAACATTTTAGCTAAACGTAAATCCTATTTTTCACATTAATGTATGTTCTTGTCAATCTATAATCTATATATATTTTAAGACATCTAATATCTTCTGTTGCAATTTTATTTATGTATCAACAGTGCCTCATAAGCCCTGATGTTTAGGGCTGGCTGCTTTATATCAACTTGTTACTGTATGTTTCTGTTAATTGTGTGCAGGTGGCACTTAAATAAATGAAACTCTCTCTCTCTCTGTACAATTGGTCATTTATAAACGTCCATACTTCTCTCCTTGTGTTTCAGTTTTCTCTGATGTAGTTTTTTGCACCATTTTAAGACAAGAATATGTTTGTAATGTACAAATTGGAACATTATAGGATTACAAATTTATTCATATTCAGTCATTTTGTGTTTTCTTTACACTATAAATACATGTGTAATATAGTTAAGTAATGCTTCCCCGGTTATACATTCCAGTTATTTCAGCTATCTTATTTTGTGCCTGTGAGCCAAAAGAGAGGCAGGGTTATTATGGCTCTGTAGAATAAATAATTATTCAAAGTGAACTTGGTGTAAAAATTATAAACTTTCAACATCACAGAGTCCAGGTTTTCTGTGGATTATACAGATATGTGTGATTGCATTATTTAAGGGATACTTTTTGACAAATATACAGAAAAAGTTGCTTATTATTAATTGTAATACATAAATCAGAAGTCGTAAAACATAATAGGGTCATACTATTACGACCCTATTATGTACTTCTCTGATAAGGTAAACTTGTGATTGTATACTAGCATAAATGGCTTGTTGATTGTTAATTATGCCTGCTTGGTGTGGTGTACCAGATGGCCCTTGTAATTGAAACCACAAGGGAGTAGTGGTTTTCTTCAGATATGCTGAGCCATATGCGTGTTCATACTGTAAGCATGTCACAAGGGAAATAAATGGAGACTATATTAGTGAGGATCTAATAACAGAATGTAATGCAGTTGTAAACAAGTAAGTCAACGGAAATGTCATAAAGTGTCAAGATGCAGTGAAATCTTTGAAACCTGTCACAGAGGATACTACTGTCAAATCATGCTTATCACAGACATCTGCTCTAGGATCTAATGCTGCAAAAGATGGCCCCTTAAGCGAAACTTTTCATAGTACCTATCTGTTGATTCAACCAGTTCTTTCTTTTTTTGATTTATGCACTACAGAGTGGTACTGTGAAAAATGTGAAATTAACCATGATTGGACATTTTACAAAAAATCAAATGTCCGAGGCAAAAGGTGCTTAATAGGCTCATTTCAATAATGATATAATTGGAAAACGTAAAGAAGAAATGACTCAAATAGTAGAATAGAAAGTGAAGCCCTTTTCCAGATATCATAACTACTCGGGGTAAGCTTGAAAATAAGGACTGTATATCTACAGTAGTAATAAATGCACTTAGTTTGGTTCCACTATGATTCCAGAATTCCAGGATCCCATCCATAAGAGTTAAACAACTCTTCTAGATCAATCAAATAAAAGTGGTGTATGTCCAAACTTCTAACTAGACTCAATTAGATTGTACAAAATGTTAGGTGAAAGACTTAACAATGTTAGTATCTATGCAAGTAAGGTAAATTCCCAAGCTTTTACGTCTCTGCAGAAAAATGTCTCTCCTCTGGCTAATAGAAGAACTACATTTCCAAACCGATTAACAGTCATGTCTTTCAAACTTACTGTTCCATGACCTCAAATTCATTGTCTCTTTGACAGCAGTGTTTGGCCAGAAGGAATATGTATCTGATGGTTCTTTAATCGTAGAGAGTTAAGTGTCTGGTAAATATGATTCTGAACTATATAACTTATGGCTAACTGCTTAATAATAGCTACATATAGTTGTAAAGGATTAGGATCTGGTAACAAAGAATGTATTAGTAAACTGTATGCCAAACATGACTTAGTGTTATTACCAGAAGATTTGCCTCATGAAGGGGACTACTACTTTGACAAAGAAGTTTCTGGTATAAGGTCCCACACAATATCAAGAATGGACACACTTGTGGCTCAGTTCAGTACGGCAGACCTTTTAGAGGGTGCTTAATTTTATAGAAAGATGTTTGTTATTACCTGTAACTCCTATTAGAACTTCCTCTGAACGATCACGTGTTGTTAAAATTGATTGTTGTGACTATATGTTATCACTCACTGATTTTGAGTAAAGGAGAGTGAGTTGGTCCAAGCTCATTCTACAGGGTTCCCACTCGTTCCTCTAAATTCTCTCACATTATCCCTCAACTAAAAAAGCTCCATTTGCTCCCAGTCAGGTACAGGGTACAATTTAAAATTATTACATACAAAATTTTCAAACAAGGTCATCCAGAAGTAATTCACCCACCCCTACACCTATTCCAGAAATACACAAGGTGAAGCACCCCCAAACTCAAGTTCCTTCATACCCCCACGTTTGACCGTAGACCAAAAGTCCTTTTTTATAATCATCAAATACCTGATTTGGTGTCAAATTAACATTCAAACCAACACGCAATGTTTGATTACAAAACATAATGTTGGCTAAACTACTGTCAACAACTTGAAAGGGACTAGTCATGACATATATGAAGAAAAACACTATTAGCATTATCCTGGCATATGTAATAAAAACCAGAAATGATCCAGGGGGTCATGCAAAAATATTACCTGACAAGTGTTAACAACATCCATGGATTCAATAAGATCCAATGTACATAACACTAGAGTATTATGTGTCAGTAAAGCGTCAACGTTACAATTTTTAAATGTTAACTGACATTTACAAGTAAAAAATACAATATTACCCACACGTGGGTGTGCAGAAACATCAGTAACAATTGTATTCAACTGATGATAGGTGTTAGTATCAATACAAAAGCCATAATGATTGGTATATAAACATTCAGACGTGGGCGTATTTGTGGGTAGTGACCAGCATAATGACCCCAATAATTATCAAAATTCAGTGAATCAAAAGTGTCAATTTCATGTCAGGTGTCGTATGAATTAGTCTTATGCCCTGTTCCACCACACGACTAAGGCTCCCGATTAAGGTATTTTGCGGATCTGTTTTATAAAAATGTGGAGTCCCAGACAATCTGCTTGAGTCTGTTTTGATCTGTTGGGGTCTGTTTAAAAATCAAACATGTTTGATATTTTTCACGACTGTAACCGATCCTGATTTGCCCCTACACACAAATATTCCAGTCTCAGACTTCCTGAGACCTCCTCAGACCCAAATTTACACATTCTTGGGTTATCTGAGACTGTCTGAGGAAATCTGTTATTTGTCCCAGGAAGTCTGAGGAAGTCTCAGACCAGTCTGAGACCCAGGAGGTATGTCCCAGACAGGATCAGTGTTGAATCCTATCACAATCGTGGTGTAATCGCCTCTTAGTCAGGAAATGACTGTGAGTTGTCTGAGGAGGTCTGAGGCTTCCTAGGGACGATTTGGGTTTGATCCCAGACCTGTATCAGGATTCCATTGCCCCACCCATTATTCATGTTTTTTCACCGACTCTCAAGGATTAAGGGTCCCAGGAAGAATCAGAGCTTAATCCTTTGGTGTTACAGGGGCATTAGATACATTAGTGTTATTTGATGTATTGTTGTATGCAAACAGCTGATTTAGTGCAAAAGGGCACTGATCACTAGAAGAGTGTTCATTATGAAGGTTGTTTTTTAAACAGAAAGGCCTTGGATTTTGTGTTTTATGCGTTAAAACAGTAGTGGTTTCACTTCCTATGATATTTACATTGTTAATGTTCCCTCACCCCCCCTCTGCATGACAAAGACTACCCCTAGAAGTCCCTACTGGTCTAGGTGATAAAATATGATCATACTTGCTAATGTTCTGATTCTTGTCCCCACCTCTGTGCTTTAGTTGACAATTAGCTTCTGGATGAACGCAATTTTCCCCCTGCCTGGCAAAAAATGCACAAACATGCTTAAACTGGCCATGATTGCCTTCATGCGAGCACACTCCCTCGTAGTACCTGCATACTTTCTTTTAAGCAGTAGTCTGGGATGAGATCTATGATGCATTAGTCATGACGATTTGAGCAGTGGAAAACCTGTTCAATGTCCATTGTTCTACATCTGCCCACTGTAATGACCCCTGTTCAATCTCATGCATGGAGTTACCACATGCACCTACCACCTGCCAAGGTAGGAATTTGGCTTCCCTAAAATTACTTGTAGCAACACTTGTTTGACCATCAGCGGGTCTTGGATGTGGTAGATATTAGATGGCTGCCCCACAGCCGATTCTTGAATTGTTAGATCATCATACAAGGTACGCTTAGGATCACCAATCCCAGGAAACCCCTCATTGGGCCACCTTAACTGGGGCAATGCAGTAACAGTATCTGTTGCATTGAATCTTCCAGATTTTTTTGTGTGGCCCTACCTTGTGTCGCCTCAGCCCTGGAACCAGCCTCCAATGATAAAAGAATGTAAGACACTGACTTGGATAGTCGGGTTAGCCCAAATAGCTTTTACATCAGGTATGACAGCGTCATGCAAATGACTGCTGAGTGTTAAGTAAGCTGCAGGGCCAAGTAGACCTGTACTTTTGGTGACAGCTTGAGAGGGACGAGCCTGAGAAGAACTTAAAATGGTTGAAAATGGGTGCTGATGCCCTGTCGGTTGTGTGATATTGGTCTTGTAGGCATAGTGAGTGGTCCCTGTCCTAAAGTAGTGTTAGTAGCCTGCACAGTAGTATGATTGACAATACTCTTCTCAGTAATGCTTTGTTAGCGGTGTCAATTTTCTGAAGATATGCTAATACTGTATCATTTCCTGTTACTGGATCACTACTGGATGGGGGTTGAGAAGAAGAGACAGTACTTCCAATAGTCTTCCCTGATGACATCAGAAAAGATCCATTAAGATCCATGTCTGTGGATTTTGTAGTTGTAGTGTTATTCTTTGCTCTAACAGAAGTTGTCTTCTTACGTCCTGTATCAACAGCTTTCTTACTCCTCTTAGAGAACTCGCATCAGGAACCTATACGACCCTGCCAAAGTACTCTTTATCATGTAAACAATAAATGTTATATGCAGTAAATTTATAGTAGAAATACAGGGCTACAGAAAACCACTGCGATTATTTGATGAATCAGTCTAGTCTTACAATAAGTTGTGTTTTGTTTGAAATAAATTTGCGAAGTTCAAAACTTAGCTAAGACAAAAGGTTCAGATTTAAACCATGACTTACCATAAGTCTAAAACCTTTTTGTGAAACCAGCTCCAGCAGGTTAAGCTTCTCTCACATCCCATCATACGTGTATACACACGAAAAATGTCCTGCAAATATTTTTGGAAAAATTTAAGCGTAGCCTAGTAGTGGAGTAGTAGAGATTTGCACATGAAAACAAGGTGTATTCTCCCAACAAGTGTGTCACTACTTGAATATAAAAAAACAGACTGTGACTAGCTACAGGATGTTCAGTGGGTTTATATGTGCATGAAAGGTAGAAGTGAGTGTATCATATGGCATGTGCAAAGCCCTGGAAGTGAATGGGGAGATCTTGCAACACCAGCAAGGCCAAAACACAAGTCTCTGGTTGAGACAGGGATGCATTTATGCAGAAAAATTGTGCATGTCAATTTTCATTGTGGGGTGTCTGCGACCTTGCTTATTTGAAATTCGAAATGACATCATATTTTAAATGTCAAATTGACCTAGTCTATTTGACATCTCCAGAAGCCATAAACATGTCATCTAGTAGTCCATTATAAATTTGATATCAGCATAAGCTATCAATATGATGACCCAATTTGAAAATTGGATTGACATCATGTCAAAATGACATCATAAACTGACATCATTTTGCAAGTCCTTGGACTAATTTTTAGCAATACGAGTTTAGTTATAGAAATTTTATTTTTCTTATAGATAAGGTTGTGCCCCTTGCTTAAACACCCAATAGATCAAAACAACTTCTATTTGTGTACACTTACCTGACACAGCTTAAATTTATTTCCCTGTAGTATACAACTTATTCCATGGAAGGAAAAAATAAATGTCAACAGAGATCAAATGGGAAGATTTATACCACTTGTAAAGGTACAAATTATGGGTACAAAAATTTGAATATTACAAGGACTTTTTTTCCAAAACTTTTTTCGTTATTTACTCAATCTTTGGCTCAGTTGCAAACACTGAAGTGTACATTTATTTTGAAATCAACACATTTCTTGAAGATTTTTGCAGTCACATAGCAATTTAGTTAGTTTTAAACATAATTGTTTGTCTGTACCAAAAATTAATTATCTCTGTCAAAGCAATGTCACACAGACTAGAGGGCAAGTTGGTCAGCAGGTTCAGTATCTAATCATAGGTTGTGACCTCTGCCTGGATTTGCCCCTACTCATGTGAAAAAACTGAGGGCCTGTCCTAATATGACCCTGGTTGTTGTACAGGATGTAAAACTAACTATTAGTTAGCACAGACTAGATAAATTATTCCAACTTAAACATTATTTAGACATCCATACGATGTATTGGTAATATTCATAAAAGTCACATCATGATGATCCTCCACTTTGAATGTCTAAGAAAGTGTCATCATATTAATATCATTAAGAGGTCTGAAACAATGCCTGAGTAGATCATGTTAGGTCTGGTAATCATTTTGACATCTAGTTGATATTATATGTATGTTATTGACATTAAGTCATGTCACAAAAAGTGGATGTCAGATTTGTGTCAGATAACATGACCACCTTAAATCATGTCCGAGTGATAGTTAGTTGATGTCATATACTAACATGACCAAAACATGCACTCTCACCTTCAAATTTCTCTCACTCTATACAAAAACTAAAGAATTCCAATTCTAATGGTATGGAAGCAGGAAACTATAATCATAAATCTGAGACATAGCAAGGGTTAGCGCCATGGAGAGAAACCAGGGAAAGCAAAAGTTAGGGTGGATGTGGCAGTGCGAAGAGATAGATTTTGAACATACATCATCAGGTAAATCATTCCAAATCTTTGGAGCGTCATAAGCAAAGCTGAGGCATGTGTTGCATGTGTTGCAGACACTTTGTCTGGGTTTAAGAAAAGGTGCAAAATATTTTGGATGACCACAACTTTTGGAACTACACCAGTAAGGCAGTCATAAATATGGAGTGGTGTTCAATAGAAAACTGATGGAGAATATCTTCCTGACAGAAGTGATGTGCGAGAACTTGGTGGGTGTTGGTGACAATTCTAACCAGACTATTTTGAACACATTGCACATTATAAAGATCAAGAGCAGAGAAATTTATAAACAAGGAATTACAGCAGTCAAGTCGACTTCCAACCAAAGCATTCGCAGCCTTAAGGGTGTCATGATGTGTGAGGTAACCTCTGATACGCTTAAGATCCCTGATTTCAGCAAAACAGGACTTACAGATGCCTCGAACAGGAAAAATCACTATCAAACCAAGGTTCCTGACTTCTCCAACAGGAGAGAAGAATTTGCCAAGAATATTAACTGGAAAGGTTTTGTTGAGTTTTTCACGCTGTATTTTTGAACCAAAAACAATGAATTTGATTTTATCAGGGTTCAGCTTCAATGTATTTGCAGACAACCACTTTTAGACATCCTCCAGGTCACTTGCCAACCTGTGAAAGGCATGAGACACATTCTTATGTGTGAGATGAACCCACAACTGTGTATCGTCTGCATGAATGTAAAAACTTATGCCTGAATGATTTTGAATGAATTTGCTGGAGGAGTAGTATATAAGGAAATGAGTATGGAGACCTAGGAGAAAGCATTGTGGTACTCCATATGGAGCTTCTTTGCGCCAGACAGGATAGAGCCAATCCTAACGCACTGCAAATGATCAGAGAGGTAGGACTTGAACCATACCAAAACTACGCCACCAACGCCAAACCAAGAACTCAAACATTCTAGGAGTGTGCCATGGTCAATTGTGTCAAAAGCTGCCGATTTGTCAAGCAGCAGTAGCCTCACCTTGAGCCAGAGCAAGGTTGACATCATTTTTGATTGATAGCAGTGCAGTTTCGGTTGAGTGACCTAACTTATAAGCTGACTGCTTGACATTCTCTAGACCATTTGAACAGACAGAGACATTTAATTTTGAGGCAACTACATGCTCGACAAGTTTGGAGATGAAACACAAGCCTGACACAGGTCGGTAGTTCTTGAGATCGTCAGGTGGAAGTGAGGCTTTTTTGATCAGTAGAGTAATCACAGCTTTTTTAAAGTCTGCAGGAACAACACCTTCAAACAGAGAACAATTAACAAGTTTGGTGATTGACGGTACAAGAATGTCAAAACTTTCCTTGACCAAAAGGTAGGCCATGGGTCCAACAGACAGGATTTGGTTGGTGACTTCAAAATTGCCTTTTGGATTTCTTCATCAGAAACTTCTGTAAAGGAGTCAAAACTAGGTAGGTCTGAGGGTGCAGGTAAACTGAAAGAGTCAGTGCTGGAGAACCCAATCGTGGTAATTTTGTCTGAAATATAAATCACAAAACGATTTGTAAGACACTCTTTTGACTGATGAGAAGGCAGTACACTTTCGTGATCAGAATGTAATGCAGAACATAAGACCTGCCACAATTTCTTGGAATCCTGAGCATTTTCATTGACAAGGCTTCTGTAGTAATTAGATTTATCCTTATTTACTAATGAATTACAGCGGGCAGTCTGCTTTCGCAGTCTAGCTCGATTTTGTGGTGATTTATCCTTAAGCCACATTTGTTTAAACTGACGCCTGACAGCCTTTGCCAGCAGATAAGAATCTAAGAGCCATTTAGCAAGACACTTGATAAAAATGCGAGACACCTGTTTGTGCAGGTGTGTCTAGCAAATCTTTTAGGTCCTTTGTATATTGCTTGTAAAGAACACTGGCAGTATTACCAAGGCATTTAACAAACAAACACTTTGTCAGATCACTCCTGAAACAATCCATATTTATCCTGTGAAACCTCCGAATGACAACAGTTTTTGACCTAGGTACAGAAGGGTTGGTAAAATCAAGTTGACCCAGTATCAGGGCATAGTCTGAAATAAAATCTCTTGAACATTTGAAACAGTACTGGAATCATTGAGAGTGAGGATGAAATCGAGAGTGTGTCCATGTAGGTGAGTTGATTTATGAACATGTTCATTGATATTGCATGACTCAAGGCAATTGAGAAACTTTTCACTGTCCTTGGAGGTTGTATCCACATGTATGTTAAAATCACCACATAACAAGAAATTTTGGCTCACTGAAGATAGGTACTCAAATATACTGAAAAATTCATCATGAGCAGCAGATTGGACTATTGCAATACACTGTTCTCATCACACACTAATTTCGAGTTAACGAGATTGCAGTCAACTAGTTTACCCAAGAGAATTAATTCATCCATACACCTCTTCCAGAAATACAAGGCAAGGCACCACCAAAACTCAAGTTCCTTCATATCTTCACTTTCGACTATAAAGTTCATAAATCAATCAAACACTTTTCCAATTTCATAAAATTTCATAATTACTTTCAGTCACTATGCTCCGGTTCACTGGAACTACTTCCTCTTCCAATTAAGTAATAGCCCTCTATCGCATCCTTCAGGAAACACTCCAAAACCCACCTCTATAATTCCAGTTTCCCAACTTAGTCTCCTTCCCTCTTGCTCAAACCCACAACTCCTGATTAATGACCTTGAACACCCCTCGCCTCTCCTTGTGAAAAATGATTTTTGTTAAGTTAGCACACTGAGTTCCCCTTTTGGGGAAGATATTCCCAAGACAACATAGCTAATGCAGATCACTGAACATCAGCCCCCATCTTTTCTGCATATAGCAAAACTGAGTGAAGTGACATCAGCAGCTACACAAAAATGACACTCAAACACACAAAAAAACAAATACGAATATTTGAACATATAAGCCAAATTTTGTAGCTTGTCATGCTGATAACATACGGGACAAAAATGTTAAAAATCTGTGGGAAATGAGGACATTATAACTTGAAATCAAATACATTACAAAATAAAAGAAGTTTTTGGTGATTTGCAGATAAAATAATAAAATATGCTGGCTATGACATTCTTCTGTAAGTCTTGGATACTGCCATTCATATCTTTCACTTGTGATTTCAACCAAGGTTTAAACCTAAGATACCTTTGTCTGGTATGTTACCACTATCTTAGTATCCAAGTGTTATCTTAGTATACAATATTGAGACCAAGGAATAACTATTAGGAACTTTTTGGTTCATAAATTTCTCTTGATGCAGTCACTAGAAAAAGTGTGTCACAACAATTATATTTTGATATATTTAAGAGATAAAGTCGACAGTATTTCCTCTTATGTCAGTTTAATGGAACTATAACCCAAGTGCTGCATTTTTAAAAACTTTATCACAGTAGAAGACAAATTAATACAATTACAGGATGTGGATTGTGTATTATATGACGAAATTTTAGTATGCACCAACAGGGTTGTCTATACTTTTTATCTACCTTGTTTCTTCAGCAATAACAGGTTGTTGATACTAGTCGTAAGCATCTTTGGCATTTAATCACACACTGTCACCTCCCTGTAAATTTGACTCATGAAAGTGGCAATGCGAAGGACCTGTCTCAATATTATACTGGTTGATGGTCAGGATCTAAAATACCAACTTTGAGCTAATACATAAGCAAACGATTCAATATTTACCACAAAGATTACAAAAATGGCTTTTAAATACATCAATATTAATCATTAAAACTTCACTTTAAACTTGAGATGTTTTTATATATATTTTAATGAAACAAGAACAAGCAGAAGTTGCATCATTATACCTATCTGATGATTTATGAATCATATTTGTAGCTTACATAATTTCTGAAATTTGAACGAAAGAAATGGCATTTGCTGATTCACTAGTAAGGGGCGCCAGGGAATACAATAAAATATCCACAGTCTGTAGTTTCTCTTTTTTAAGAAAGTACAGCATTGAGTAGATAACAAATTATGCTAAACACACAAGAGTGATGATCAAGTTTATGTATATAATAACAGCAGGAAGCAATGTGCAGCTACACTAATGGATCTATGTAAACAGTCTGATTGCAGAGTATATCTGGGTGTCTATTTACATGGAAATATATTGGTAACAGTTTTAAACTTCATTTAGTGTGCACAGGAATGATATGCTCCAATGCTAGTTTTCCTGGTATATAGTTACTTTTAGTAGTGCTAGAATATAAACAAATTAGTTTAAGTGAAATATGAAGAGTAAATTATCAGGCAAGTAAATAATTTTTTTCTGAAGCAAACTAGGAAAAATTGACTTTGTAAAATGTTTCCAAATCTACAAAAAACATCAAGCTAGGTGTCAACATGTTTATGTCAAATATGTTACTCATTAAAAACTGAATTTGTTGATACTGTAGTAGAGTAGACAGCAAAATGGTGGCTCCATATTCCAAACTTTGGTCACATCTAGTGCCGATTCTGAAGGTGCTAAATGGGCATTCTTATATGTTGGCATTACAAAAATTATTAAGCTTTGGAGATTATCACACATGTTTATATTTTTGGAGATATCTGCTCCTTTATTTCTGATATGTCCTGGTTGTGGAAATTTTAGGAAAACTTATTGTAATATATATGTACAATTATTTTGTAGTTGTAGCTCTCTGTTTCGTTATGTGGTTGCTGCAGACATCATTATCTCTGGAAATACAACCACATGAAACAGTTTACATAAAGAATGGGACAAACTCTGTAGATCTTCCATGTGGTGAGGTTCCTGTCGATGCAATTGCCATCGAGTGGTTCATAAGAAGAGAAAATGAAATAGAAAAAGTACTTAAGTTATACCCTCACATACCTGGCAGGGTGCTTAAATCTTTTTATGGATACACCCCAGACAAGTTTGACATCAGTGAATGTGTGAACACTTCGCTTGTGGTCAAAAATATAAGTCTCTCAGATAGCGGCCACTACATCTGTGTTGCATATGATGGACTTAATCATTCACGCCACATCACTTTGTTACTTGTTGTGGGTAAGTAACTGTAGACATATTCAGCGCTTTATGAGGCCAAATTGCTCTCACTACGACAGCTTTTTATAATGTTGTGTGGTATTTAACCTTATTTTTATATTAAATGATACATGAACATAGCCTTTACATAAATGATAATGTTTTATATGGAACTTTAAGGACCAGTAAAACAATTTATGCATAAAATCAAGGTGAAAAGAAAAAAGATTTATGAAAAGATTGAAGAAAAAACTTTTCTGTTAAATTAATTTATTGCATATATTTCAATTTTTAGCTGAATATTGAGAAGACAAGTAATACAAATAAAATGGAAAACAAATTTATTCAGTATACACAAACATTTCTATTGGGGGATCCCTTCACCTTTATATTGTGTAATTTCAAAAATACTTATCACATATTCACATTTGTTCAAGTGAAATACTGACCACACAATTGATACTGTATATTTGATACTGCAATAGTGTCAACCTTAAACAATTAAATTTGTTCACAATCCATTCATGTTACAAACACTCCAGCAATAATACACCTATGATTCACTCATAAAATGGCGATGAAACAGAGTGAAGCTTGGTTGTCAAACCCCAGTTCAGATTACATTTGATCCAAAGACATTCTTTTCATGTAAAGACCCCCATACATATGATGCCAGATGTTTTTAACCCATGTTTCAATGTTCTAGTTAAATATAAATAAATTAAATATATATATAATACATATATATATATATATATTAAATAAGCGTGATTAATCCTTTACGTATCAAGATAAGTTATTTACTGTTACCCTTAGGGGTGTCCAATGTCAAATATTGGGTCAAGTTTGATATCTAATCACAAGCTGTAATCTCTATATGGGTTCGACTCCCACGGTTGACAATGCTAAGCACCTGTCCAAATATGACCCTGGTTTTGAACAGGGTGGAAAACGAATCTATGAATTTTTTAATTAGGCTTACACCAAACCTGATTTCGGAAAGATGTGTTTTTTATACAAAATGCCTAACATTAATGAGCCCACGTTAAGATATAATGTAGTAAGTAACACCTTAATTTTTTTTGTGTACCCAAGAATATTTCATGATTACAAGATGATTTACATATGAACACAACTTCATTAAGTTACTAGCAATAAACAACATTGTACAAATACATATATTTACTGGGGTTGCACAAAAATGGATAAAATTTAACATATATATCTTTTGAAACAACTCATTTCTAATTTTTTAATTACTTATATATTGTTGCTCTTTATATATTTGATTAATTACAAATTAGAAAAATAAATTACAGTATCACAAAGCAATTTTTACATTATATAACTGGTACACAGAAATAGTTCAAGTGCTTTGTTAATATATGAGGGGCCACGGTGGCAGAGTGGTAACACTCTCGCCTCCCACCTCTGAGGCCGGGGTTCCATCTATGTCACGGCCTCAAGTGGGAAAGCTGGTAGTTGCTTGCCGTTGGTCGGCGGTTTACAGTACAGAACCCTAACGAACTGTATGTACTGGTTTCCTCTGCCCTTCCAACTACCCATCGTGATATGACGTGTACAGTGTTGAAAGTGACGTAAAACCCCAAATAAATTGTTAATATATGAAAACACATTATAGTAATATGCATATTTATTTAATTGAATTTTGGTTCAAAAATACATAGATTAAACATTACCCTCTTTTAAATACACATAATGAAGATTATATCTGTTGGTATTTAAAACTGATATTAGCTTTCGTTTGTTGCATTTTAGTTCCTCCACAGGCAGACTTCTTAACACTTAGAAATTTGAGAACATCGCCAAAAGAAGACTTAAGTGGACCATATTTGGAAAATGAAGAAGAGAATTTCACTTGTTACATCAGAAATGTTTTACCTGGGAAGAACAACACTTCATTCAGTTTCTACTATAATAGTCAATTAAGACTTCAAAGTGAACACGGGACAGGGGAGGTTGTGGAAAAAGATGAAGATGATGGCACCAAGTATGTGGAATGGAAATTTACCACCTTGTTTAACCAAGGTGACAATGATGGTAATTTTAGATGTACAGTGGACTGGAAGGCAGGGTCATATGAAGAACTGGGTCTCATGAGCAACTTAACAGAACACACTAAAGTTATATGTAAGTGTCCAATAATATGTGGTACAATCCGTGTTATAATATGTTAGATAAAGTAAAGGTTTAATAATTAAATGTTCCTAAAGTAGGTGTAATGCAAACCTTGCATCAGAAGTCAGTGATTTTAGAAGTCAAATAGCTCTTTTTATCCTACATTTGGACATTACAATTTTAAGTGAGCTAAGTTGCAATGTACTCATTTCAAAAATTCACCTAAGAAGACTATGTTGCTGAAAACTGAGATGTACTTCAAATCATTCACCTATATGAAAGTACAGACCTAGAACTATGCTGTAAATTTGTGGAGATTTATCAACAGAAGACAATGCTTAGTATTGTGACAGAAAGTCGTTTTCTCATTCAGTATGTAAACTTGAAAATTAATGCTTATTATGTCTACATTCACAATATTGTGATTTCATGAAAAGGCATTGTGAGCTGAGAAGATGTGTTTGTTAATAACAAATCACAAGATAGTCTCTATAGTGGAAAAATATAAACCAAAACCAAAATTGTAAGGATAACATTGAATTCATATATGTCATAAGTGTTGAGTAAATAGTGAAATAATAATAACAACAATTTCAAATTATTATGCTATTTTGAATTATGATAATTATTCTACACTTACTCATACATGCAACAGTTTATGTTTCAGGAAAATTACTCAACATCTACAAGAATGTTTATTTATAGGTTTTTGCAATGAATTTCAAAAGTCTGTGAATATTTAAGTATCTGCACACAACATCTTGTTTTCATGATGAAACATTTAAGTACATTATTATGATTCTTTTATAGTTGGAGCCAAAATTTTACAGTTAAGAGAATTCCCTCAATCTTCTGTGAAAGAGGGAACAACATTGAGATTCAAATGTTCAAGTGATGAGGGAAATCCACCACCTGTTATACATTGGACTCAACGAAATGGGATGAGTAAAATAATATCTGGAAGATTTCATGCTTCAATGACAGAAAGCACACTGGATATCACAGTAGACAGGACCATGGATAAAGAAGAATTTAGCTGTTATATTGAAGAAGATGAGAGAAAGCGCCAAAAGAGATTGGAGCATAAAGCCACACTGACTGTCAAATGTAAGCAATTATTTATTTTCTAGTCATTAGTTTTGCTGCTGTAAATATATCTCCTTGACATTTGCCCTTCAAAATATATTGTAAAAGAAAGTCTTGCGTGAATGAAAAAAGTTTTAATTGCATTTATGTTACCTAATACTTTTTAATACATTATTTTGAATTGTGGACATACCAAATAACCATTGATGGGGATGATCCTTTAAATCAAGTACAAATTATATTACATAAGTGTCCATTGTTTATTTGTACACACTTGTCAAGATTTTAAGTCCTTTAAATTAAATTTTAAATGTTATGAAACTATATTGTCCACACATAAAATACAACAACACACAGCATCACTACAGCAGGACAAGTGTCAGCGTTAAAGATATTTTTTGAATGAATATGACAACATTGTATGAAAATATGCACTAGCGGATCCAGCAAAGTACAAAATTGTTTCTTGAGAGTGGTGTTAAATTTACTTGATATGCACTATATTTTTATCAAAAAATTAATTTTTTTTCCCAGGGGGCATGTCACCCAAATCCCCAAGTTATGGTATGTCTGAAGTGAATAGCCATCTTACGTAAAAGCTGGATCCTCCCCTGATATGTATTATATTGTTCATCTTCATAATTAAAACAAGTTAATATTTAAAAAAAGAATACACCAAAAGTTTCCAGATATATAGAAGCAGCACTGATTCTGAAAACTTTATGCATGAATGTTAATGCTACAAAATGAGCAGAATGGGCTCTGTAAAATACCTGTAAACATTATATATTATAATACTCTGTAAATATAACGATGAAAATGATATATTTTAGTTTGTACAATTAGTACAAATTACGAAAAAAATGAACTTGTTAACTAATTTGCAATGCTAATCATGCATAGTAATTTAAAATGATATTTACTTTTCTGTCTGCAGTTCTCCATATTTGTGATCACATATAGCCTCTGCTCAAAATTAAATGAAAAAGAAACATTTATCAATATTTTATACTATGCCGTGTGTAGCAGAAACATATACAACGAGAAAATTGGAAGCTTCAACTTTCCCAACATTGTTCTATGTTACCAGGTATCCCTTATAATATATCATAATTAGCTGATACAGTTCACAATTAAAAGCATCGAGTCCTGCTTATTGTGTTTAACCACATAAATTTTTGGAAGATGTCAGTGTTTTGGTTTTGTTAGAATAGACATCTGTAATTATCTATTGATTCATACAGTCTTAAATATGCAAATAGAAGAAAAAGCAATATTAGTGAGTTATTTTAATGACAGATGGATGTTTGTCATAAATAGTACTGGTCTAAGCTCACTAGGTATCCATGTTTTTTTGTGAAAAGGGTGTTAATGATTGCTTTATCAAGTGGAGTAGGTATGGAAATATATCACAAAAGTGATGCAAATCATCCAATGCACTGGAATCACAAAGGGAACCCTCTGAAACCAGTCAGATTTCAAAACTCAGTGATCACTCACCAGGAAGAGATGACCATAGGGGTGGGTATGCCAAGCTGGACAGGTAGCTCTTGGGTTGGATCGTATAATTGAAGATGGTCTGTTTGAATCTGACAGATT
This sequence comes from Sabellastarte sp. h YS-2021, assembly GCA_964017235.1. Lineage (NCBI taxonomy): Eukaryota > Metazoa > Annelida > Polychaeta > Sabellida > Sabellidae > Sabellastarte > Sabellastarte sp. h YS-2021. The sequence continues at coordinate 149,484,885 of OZ024931.1, forward strand.
CTGGAAATCTGTTCCATGCAACTGATGTATCAATGTCAAAACCATGCCTGCTTATCGCACTTTTAGGGCACATTGGAGATGCATAACCTATTTCCACAACTAAGGAGACTACAGTTGATTAAAGATGACAACTGGGGAGGTTGAGAAAAACTTCTGGCCTTATAAGTTAGAAGATTATATTTAAACAGGATACAATATGAAATAGGAAGCCAGTGGAGTTTTTCTAGGTATGATGTAAACAACGTTTTACCAGACATTTGCTGTTGCAGTTTTATGTTTCCTGTCCACTGAAAATCCAGTATAACAGTAAGATAAATGTTAAGTCATTTGTATAGGTTGCTATGAATCCGTGCATTTATTTTAAAGTGTTGGCAGGAAGGTGTTCCTAATGGCCCACTCTCACTACAAGCAGTATGTCCCATGGTTATAGGTCTTACACGGCAGTGGAACCATCTCCCAGGACCACTCATATCTTCAAAGGTTTGGTCTTTCCATAAGTTATCACATGCATGGCCACCAATTAGACATGGTTTGTATCTGTAAATAAAAGTAAAATGACAGTAGGAGACCAGTAGTACAACTGTGTATCATCGAGAAACATCCTCCATTTACTTCCACTCACCATATGTCGCCATATTACACCGAAACACAACCAAGTCACAACCTTATACAAACCGTGGACCACACCTTTTGTTACCAAATGAAAATTTTCATCTGTGCATGCTCACCATGAAAAATTTTTAACTTTTTAAATCTTCTGTAAAACATGCAAGGAATTGGACGTGTTGCCACTGTGTCACAAGTTCATATACAGGTGTCTGGTGGTAGTTGAAGGACAGGGGCGTTTTGCTCAATGCTTCTATCATAGAACATACTGCTTGTAATGTATTTAGGGTATTACTGAGGAAATTCTAGGGGCCTTGGATTAACTAACCCCACTAAAAATATGACACTTTCGTTATGTGTATAAAAAGCAAGGTTAATGTCGCTTATAGTTGGTAGTAGCAAGCTAGGTCACACACAGTAATCTAAATTTTTAAATTTATATAACTTATAGTAGTTATAACAATTATAACAGTAATTTTAAAAAACTGAGCCATAATATATGTTTTTGTTATTGAAGAAAAACTGAGAAAATCCGTTATTTTTAAAGGAAATTGTCAGAAAAAAGGGACCCAGAATCTACCCAGGGTATTATTTGGAAGGATGAGGTATATTCTGGGAGGCTACATAAGTTTTGCACATAATTTACATTTAATTTTTCAGATCCGCCTGATGTTAGCATAGTCGGTACTTCTATACCTGCTGTTGAGTACTCACTTAGAAATATAACTTGCAAAGTAAATGGCGGAAATCCATCTAATCCAAGCAGCTACACCTATAAATGGATGTATAAACCTACTTATGCTGCTTCAACTACATATATCCCAGTGTCACCTGGTATGTGTGTTACAAATGTTAGAATTTTGTCATAAGATATTTGGCCTTATAATTGTTTATATATGTTACACATCTCTAAAGAATGTCCAAGCCCCAATATACAGTGCAAGTACACATTTTCAATAATTCTTCATTTCCCAGAAATTCACTAGAATCAATTTTCACTTAAGGCTACTTTCCACTGGAATTTTTTTATCACAATTTAAAATAGCACTCAGAATTAATAATTACTGTCAAAGCTTATTGCATAAAATCGTTAAAATTAAGGCCTAGTGAACTTATACAGCACTTAGTAATAATAGCAAGAAGATTAAATGTTGAGGGTATTGTTCACATAATGAAACACATATAAGGTGCTTGTAATTTATCATAAGAGTAAAGTGATAACATTTTTATCCATTGTAATGATGTATGAATGGCTTGTAGTAATTTAGAACCCCAGAAAGAGAACTCTGTTTTAATATCAACAGGAAAATTTAATTATAAAATAAATTTTTGGCATGGTTTTGGCGGAAATCCATCTAATCCAAGCAGCTACACCTATAAATGGATGTATAAACCTACTTATGCTGCTTCAACTACATATATCCCAGTGTCACCTGGTATGTGTGTTACAAATGTTAGAATTTTGTCATAAGATATTTGGCCTTATAATTGTTTATATATGTTACACATCTCTAAAGAATGTCCAAGCCCCAATATACAGTGCAAGTACACATTTTCAATAATTCTTCATTTCCCAGAAATTCACTAGAATCAATTTTCACTTAAGGCTACTTTCCACTGGAATTTTTTCATCACAATTTAAAATAGCACTCAGAATTAATAATCACTGTCAAAGCTTATTGCATAAAATCGTTAAAATTAAGGCCTAGTGAACTTATACAGCACTTAGTAATAATAGCAAGAAGATTAAATGTTGAGGGTATTGTTCACATAATGAAACACATAAGGTGCTTGTAATTTATCATAAGAGTAAAGTGATAACATTTTTATCCATTGTAATGATGTATGAATGGCTTGTAGTAATTTAGAATCCCAGAAAGAGAACTCTGTTTTAATATCAACAGGAAAATTTAATTATAAAATAAATTTTTGGCATGGTTTTGGTTAATGTGAAAGAACCAAAACAATGAATGAACAAAACATTGTACAATAAATAAAATATTGAAAATGGAATGTCAGTGAAATTTCTTTCATATTAGGGACTAAAATGTTAACTTGTTCTTATTATACTTTTCAAATGAAAACATGCATGCATCATATCATCGGAAATTTTGCATGTTTTTGGTAATTGGTATGTCATGTTAAAACATTTTTAACAACTTTATCGCAGTGTTAGGTGAGCTACCTCAAATTTTTATAAATTACACCATGATACAAAAGAAAGTATTTTTTAAAAAGACAGATGCAGTAACCTCGAATCTTAAGTCTTACAGGGTACTGCGGAGTGTGTTTTGGCAGTGAGCATTCCAACATTCAATAAAGAAATCAAGATTCAGTGAGTCTAGTCTCTTTTCAAATTCTTTCCAGCAATCTCCATGATAAATGGAGGTGACACATTACAGCTAAAAGATCTCAGTTATGAAGATATGGCAGGTACTTACAAGTGTACTGTCACAAGTACTGGTGGACAGAACAGTGGAACAGCTACTCTGGATGTTTATTGTAAGTAATATGCTGAATGGATTCAAATTTGCATGAGCTACTGATAACCATTGCTGTTGTAACACACCTGAAAAACAAGCTTTATACATTTCTCATATTTTAAAGTTTCATTTTTCAGGTCTTTTTATACTGTTTTTTCTGGAAATGTACACAATAAAGTAGTTAAAACTTGCTTGGAAAACATATTGAAAAAAAATTTAAGCATTAACCAGTTTAATTAGAATATCACTCTCTAAATAGTAATCCCTTACCTATCCACAATCATTTTCTTGTTATTTTTTCAGTTCCCGCAAAATCAAAAAACCTACCTGAAGACATGACTGCATATGCTGTCCTGGAATCTCCTATAAATCTTACTGTAAAGTTCCTTATGAATCCCATCAGTAACCACACAGTTCACTGGTTTCTAGGTGATTTAGTGTTACCAGATACAAAAATCAAAAGTACGGTAAAAGAGGGTCTTGTTCAGACTACCTACTACATCTCAAATGTTACCACTGGGCACCTGGGGATCTACAATGTTGAAGTCATAAACTGGGCCATTAGGTGTGAGCACAATGCAGTCACATTCCATGTGATACTGGCATTGGCAGGTGAGGCTACTAAGGTCATGTAATTTTTTGTTACAGTCATATTTCTTTTCAAATCTACTTCTCTGAATGCCGATAAGACCGACTTTTTTATATTTGGCTCCAAGTCTCAACAAGAAAAGTTATACTCATTCTTTCCAGTAAATATATTGGGTGAATCACTGATACCTTCAGATGCCGTTAAGAATTTGGGTGTCTGGTTTGACTCAGACTTTTCCTTCACCAAACATGTTAAAAATGTATGTAAACTTTGTTTCATCCAGATGAGGGATCTTAGACAAATTTGACAGTACTTGACTTGTGATGCTGCTCTTATGGCTGCAAATGCACTTGTGGGGAGTAGACTTGACTACTGTAACTCCTTGTTTAGGGGTCTATCTCTTTCTAACCTACGCAAGCTACAATGCATTCAAAACAGTCTGGCCAGAATTGTTTGTAGAGCCACATGTCTTTCTCACACCACTCCACTAAGAAAAGCCCTTCATTAGCCACCCATAAGGCACCGTTGCATCTTCAAGACTGCCTTGTTGGTATACAAATACCTACATACTAACTGTCCAAAATATTTCAGCCCATTTCTCAAAGTTAGACAATGTGCCTATAATACTCGGTTGAGTCAATCTGATGGTATAATTCTACATGTTCCTCAATACTAACCATCTATTTACAAATCCACAAAGCAGTTTGGTCTAAGCTTTGCATATGATGCTCCCAAAATATGGAATGAACTCCCTGATGGTGTACGATCTGCCACTTCTATTGCTTCCTTCAGAAAAAAACTTAAGGCATACTTATTCTGCCAAGCTTATCCTCCTTAGTATTTTCTACCTCATATGGCGTTCTCCGTCATGTCGACCATTGCTATGGATAAGGACAATGATTTTTGTGACTATGCTTATGATGTTGCACCTTAGAGTCTGTCACTTTGGCAGAGATTAAGCGCTATAAAAGTTGAATTGGAATTGGAATTCTCTGAGGATATGATGCAGATGAAACACACAGCTAAGATATGGGATGTTTTCTGAATGGCAGAGGTTGGGAAGGCCATGTAGAAGTATGGTTTTATTTACCAGTAGCATCTATCAATTTTGCAATCCGAAAACATTGGGCAACAATACTAATTTCTATTGAACACAGTTTTAAATCACAATCTGTATGGGACAGTTTATCTCCCCATTTTATTATCAAATATTAACCACAAATGGACCAATCACCACCAGAAGACGCTATTGTCATATTCATAGATTACACTAACAGAATTGCCTACACTTGAATGCTAACTGGTTGGATGAATGAATGCTCACATGAATGGTCATCACAATAACAGCAAATTATCAATCATGGACTTAAACCCAACATTTTTGAAACTCCAAAGAGCTGGCTGGCAGGGCTGCTTGCTGCAATCACATTGCATGTTAGAAAATTTAGTGTCAATATTTAGACTATCTTTTACAGATCAAGTTGTTATGCATGCAGTTCATTCAAGGGAATGTGTTTAAACCAATTACTTTAATTTATGTCAAGGATAATATGTTAGAGTTTTTGGCAGTCATTTTATGTTTTGTAGTTCCACAGTTTATTTTTAAATTGAAAAAAGTACCCGGAAAAGCATCCAGAAAACAGATGAAGCAGTTTTTCTTGTGCAGTGAAAGGTCATCTGAGGAATTCTAAAATATTATCAGAAGCCCTCATTTGATATCATGTGAGTAATGTCATGTGAAAAAGTGGCCAGAAAACATTTTACTCTTGTTTATATTTTGGTATTTTACTCTTGTTTTCATACAGCCAATGAAAGAGTGTTTCATATTGTTGTCGCTGTCTTGGTTATAGCCCTGGTGTTATCGGTCATCATCATCATTATTATTGGATCCGTCTTGTACAAGACAAGAAAGTCTCTGCAAGGTACAATATAAATGGTTATTTATAAGTTTGAAGTAAGTATTTTGTCTTTCCAGTGTATATAATATTGACAATTTAGTTGCAATAAAAACCAGTTTTGTTTCATTGCAAAATGTAAGAAGGAGGGCACAGATATTAGGCAAATATAATATTCTGATTCTGCTCATTTTGATACCTTTGGGGAAAATTAACATAACCCCTGTCCAACCTATGATATTAAATTTTATTGAGTAAAGTATTGTTCCTACCAATTTTTATGCATATTAAACAAAATTATATCAAATATTGTCGATAAACAGATTCCTTAATTGCAAATTAACAGAAAGGAGATACAATAATATATTTCTGTTTTATTCAAATTGGTTCAACTTGTAGAAAAACATATACTAAAATATGAAAATCAGCTTTTGAAAGGCAATTTACCATTGATTGCCTCATAGTATGAATGCTAATTTACCACAGATTTTATTTGTCAGTTTGTTTGAAAGGCACTACACCACTGATTTTCATTGTTGGTTAGTATGAGGGCAATTTCCCAGTGATTGCAATTTCTGTTTGTGTGAAGGCAATTTACCACCAATTCCATTGTGTTTTAGCATGAAGGCAATTTATCGCTGATTCCATTATTTGTTTGTTAGGATGAAGGCAATTTACAACTGATTCCATTGTGTGTTAGTGTAAAAAGTTTCAAGTGATTCTATAGCTTACTTACATCCTGTGTTAAATATTCCTGTGACATGATTTTTCAACTGAATAGCGTTAATTTATGGCATCCAGAAATATAATATTTAGCTTAAAAGTAATTAACATTTAGGATTATGAAATCTTTATTTCAAAATCAGTAATCAAGTATTATAGCATACAACAAACAGTGGTTCTCTATTAATCCAACAGAAGGTTATATTCATCAATGATCAATTAACACTGGAACATTGGTGTTTCAGTTTCTGATTAACGCAATCAACAAGCAGAAAATAAAGCTGCTTCATCTAAATAAAGTTTACACCTAAATAATGTGCAAAGATTATTGATCAAGCCAAATTGAAGGAAATGTCTGAGGTTGATTTTAAGCCAAACCTATCAGCTAACTTCCATTTTGACTTTGTTTTCAGTAATAGTATTATTCAATATTTTTTGGTATGTTTCTGTAAAAGCTGGCTAAAAGTTTCAGGTTTCAGTGATAGATGACCCATGCTTCAAATACACTTTTCTCCAGAAAGGGTTTGTAGTAAGTTACAAAAGATATTGAAACCATTCAGAGCCATCTGAAAAAAAATTGAACACATTGACAGTAGTTGCCAAAACATTGAACCATTTTTATATATCACTATTGCGGACAACGTTTTGATGTCAGTCTTTACATAAATATAAGTGTTAAACATATTTGAAGCACTTGCAAGACAATCTTTAGAATATTAGATTCTACTGATTTGGTCTTATTTTCAGTCAGTTAAAAATGAAAAAGGCTAGTTTATTAATGCTGTTTATTATTATATTTTCAGGCATTGGAAGTGAAAAGAGAGATTGTTTTTATTTTAAGATAAACATTTGGTGTTTTGGTGGGGCAAATCAGCTTGGCCTCTAATTGATTTTATTCTATTAATTTGAATGTCTGAAAGCAGAATGTGTATACATTAGAGGGAGCGTTTCAAACTGGGCCTTACGAAAGATAAAAGATCCAATGATTCCTTTGATTTGATTAACTGGGATTAAACTCAGTTATTTCAGTTGACATATTCTCTGCTGAAAGTCATCTGAATTAATAATGTGATTACTTCACTCTTACTTACTTAATCAAATTGGTTGCTTTCAATATTATCAAAGTATTTAATGCATTACAACTGATATAGTTTAAATGAAAATATTTTTAGATACAAAAGTTCCTTCAATGGTACAATATGTGTGCATTAATTAATCACTGATCCACTTAGGCAGCTAAATATTAATAGTTTAAATTTATCAATTCCTTTTATTAACTAAGATTCTGGCTAACTGGGGTAGATAGTGGTTAACCTCCAGAATCCACCATTGTATAAAACAAAAGTGGGGTATGCTTTCAGAATAAATACTGGGTGTCCCTGTTTCTTTAAAGATGGACTTATTTTTGCTTACAAACTGGTAGATGATAAAAGTCAAAACATCCCTAATTAGCTTTATGCTAAAAGCATGAAGAAAAATCATATAATTTCTCGTGATACAAACTTGTTTAGTAGTGCCATCTCTATTCATCATAAATTTTGTACATAAATCAGGAAGTGTTCCAATTATGATATGTCCTTTACACAGAACCACAGACATTTCACACTTTTCTAGGCAAAAAAACTCAGGTAAAGAAAGATATTACAGAGGAATACGAGGGGCTTGAGATGGAGGATAGAGTGGACACTACAAATGCTGCAGGTGTCTACACTGATATCAGAAGAAACCCAGACGAAATTACAGGTACTCAGATTGTTGATATTATTGTTGCTAGGACTATAGTATATAGAACATGAGAGAATAACAAACAAAAAAGGTCCTACATCTATCCCCAGTTGATACTAGGTCACAGTATTTTGACATCTCATTTGATGTTGATCCAAAGATAAAATGATTCAGAAAGTGTGCTCAGGCTTGTAGTTCTGACCTTCTGTAGAATATTTCTTATTGTAGTCTATTTGATTGCACACTTTTAGTATATTCCTGTGCACAGCATAACAGACATGTAATTATTTTCTAGGTCAAACTCGGATAACGAAGAACAGTGCACAGGGATCTGAGGAGCTTGATATCGAGGATAGAATGGACACATCGATTACTGCCGGTGCCTACACAAATATTCCACAATATTCCAATGAAACTGCAGGTAGACATATTGCTGTTACTACTTCTTTACCCCTATTGTAGTGAGGGAGGGAGGGGGACTGTGTATGGTGCAGCTCATAATGGTTAGAGACAGATAACGTTTATTCATTCAGTTCACTAACAAAACTAAACACAAATATCACAAATATACAATAAATTTTAACTGAACCTCCTTTCTTTTTTCAAGGCAAGAGGCTGTCTTAGTAAATGTAGTGTTCATTGCCTGTCTGTATTTGGACTGCAGAAATTCCTTAATCACCTTGAAAAAAAGAAAGGAGGCAATAACCCAAAATGGTGGCAACAAGGAGCAAGAAGGGGACAGCAACCTCGGAAGCCAGTTAGACAAAATCAAAGCAAAACAGATATTAAATTATTACTTGTCAATCTGTTGAAATCACTGTAATACAAGTCCACCACAATCTTGATATCTATATTTTTCATACTCATACTAAAAATAAAATAAACCAATACCATACCAATGTAATTTTACTGCTGTTTGCCAGAGCTAAAAATAGTACCTGAGGAAGGATATACCTTACACTTTACTGTTGCAAACATGTCTGAAAGAATTACTAGTCTTATAGACACCACCACAAGGGAGGCCACCAAGTGCCAAGCTGGGATACTCCCACCAATGGCTAGTCTCATAGGACATACAGTAATAAATGTATCAGACCAACACCTTACAAAACCACACACTGAGACACTCGAAAAAGGCCTTAATTTCTGCCCCACACCAGGCCTTCGAGAAAATGATTGATCTGGAATGGTTTTAAGGATTTTCACAGGAGACTTATCCGTAAACATTACTATTACAATTATAATCAACTACTGGACACAGAAGATAACAGTTGTTCAGTTGCTATTGGATAATTTGAATGATAATGAAAATCCATTCAAAACTTTACATGCCCATTCAAGAATAAAAGTACTTGGAAACCTACTAACACCCACATTTCCCTGAATGTCTTCAAACAGGCATTTAAGAATATCCTACTAAACAATAAAATAATTTAAAATGCTTTAAAAGGTTCAGCGGTTGTAGTCATGAACACTAAAGACTACTTAAGAAAAGGTTACAGACAACTGAGCAATAAATTCTTATACTCACAAATTCAGGGGGACCACACACTTACAGTATCCCAAAAGATCACAAACACCCTTACATCAATGAAAACCAGGGGTTGGAATAATGAGGACAACCTTTAATACTTGACCCCACGAATACAACCATTGGTCATTTCTGTCTATTACCCAAAATTCACAAAAAAGGCATACCTGGTAGACCAATTTGTAGTTCTGTCACACACCCAATTGCCACAAAAAGCAAGTTTGCAGATGCACATATCAAGAAATATGTACCACTAAGCACTAACCCAATCATACATTAATGACACACAGGATTTCATCAGTAAAATAAAACCAATATAGTAGCAGGGATAGTAGCAGTAGCTGATCAATTCAGAATGAACCCTACCAAACAGGGAATCATTACATATATCTTACAGGTACTAAAATTAGTACTACACAACATGTACTTTGAATTTAATGGTGATTTCTACCTTCAAGAGGGTGGTACAACAATGGGCGCAGCATTAGCACCAAACTATGCCAACTTATTCAACCAATTTGAGGCCAAACTTTTGAACAATAACCACTAATCCTTTATATGGAAAAGGTTTATAGATGATCTGGAAACATGGAGAACAAGAACTCTACAAATTTGTTAAATATTCTAAAATTAAACAAACTTACCTGTAAGTGAAGTTTGATTGTGATTCTGTCGAATCACATACAGCAACAAAGGAATTACTTGAGATAAGGAATGCTTATCACTCAGTGTTTAAAGACATATTTTGAAAGCCAAGTTAGAAGCAATATGGGTGGGATCACAGTAAATGTGCCTGGTGGTGGGCAAGTAATTCCTTTGGAAAAAATGTACATGTTAGATTTATGGTAGATAAAACATGTACATTCTGTGTGTGGCAGATAAGTTTATTAGAGTGAGAGATGTTTTGTTCCCACCATTCTAGCTCCTGTAGTGCACTACTGGACAGTGTCATTTGCTTATCAAATTTGCCTTTGTTTTGTGTTACTGCCTCAGATTTATCACGCTCTAGGTGTCTGTTGTAAAGAGGCCCAAACTGCACAGCAGGGAAAGCTGACACCAGTAGACCTATTACACTAGCTACTTCTCCCACAGTGGGCTGTGTATTTTCTCAACAACTGACAATCTTTCCTGATTTTTATCTTCTTGACCTCTGTCAAAAAACAGTCATAGAAGCAGAGTTAAGAATAAATCCCAAGAACACAAGTGTTTGAGGTGGGATGAGAACAGATTTTTCTGGGTGGATTACAAAACCCAGTGATCTTAGTAAGTGAATACAGGCCTTCACACTGGAAAAACAAGGGGCTATTGTATCTCCTTGGCTGTATAGGTCATCCATATATCCAATAAGTTCATGACCTTTCTGCCTCAATGTAGAGTACACTGGTTTAAGTAGTTTAGTAAACATCCTTGGGCAAGGGGATAAGCCATTTGCAAAGCATGTATACTTATAGAACTCATTATTCCACTAAAACTTTAGATATTTCTGGTCCTGTGCATGGATTAACACTGAATAATAAGCATCTTTTAAATCTAATGATGTCATATAGCAGTTTGGCCTCATCATCGCTAATGCAGTGCGAATTGTATCCATTTTGAAATGATGATATGTTAAGTGTTGATTAAATTTTTTGAGATTTATGATCATTCTAAAAGTGTTATCTCTTTTGGGCCAGATAAAAACAATAAAAATGTAATCTCCTGACTCTCTGACACATGCCTTTATCACTTCCTTTTGGAGTAATTTGTCAATTTCATTTTCAATTATAGCTGAATCCTCATTACTGAAAACAATTCTGTTAGGAGTCAGCTTTTGATATGGTGTTTCATCAAACTGTAGCTTATACCCAGAGACCATTTTTAATATTTCAGAATCAGATGTAAGCTCTGCCCACCAGGAAAATGCTGTTTAATTTGACCAGCTTTAAAATTTTTAATATCCAAGTACGCTAGTCTTTTACACATTTCACTAAATGTTCAACATTATCTGACAAAGCATGAGGAAGAGTATTAATTTTGCATACCACACTGTTGGAATCTTGAGTTAGTACTTATTTTTTATCTTGTCGCCGGCTGGGTTGGGTCTCCCTTTGTGTTCCCAGTTCTTTTTGGGTCTCCAAGACCCTTTTGGTGGCGGGAATCCCCGGCGCCGGTAGCTTTTTGAATTTCAGTGTGTACTTGCCTCTTTGCCCAGGGATGCTTCTTGTTTCAAGTCTCTCATCGTTTTCAGGAGATCATCCCCAAAAAGTTTTGATGTCACTAGTATGGAATGTGACATCAGTCCGGCATATTCCTTTTTGAGTGCCGGGCGCATGGCCTCACGCCTCTTTTGGGATAACTCTTGACTGGCATATCCAAGCATTGCAAGAGAGTCACAACCTTTGGTGACTAAGCTTTGTTTATCCATTTATCCAGAGGACTTCCCACTAGATAACAGGGCTTCCAACATTTGAACCACAGCTATGGCACCTGAAGTGATGGCATGTTGAATGCCTGCCATACAGATATCTGTTTGCCTCTGCTTTTTGTCCACCTTTCGCCATATTTCTTCATTGCACTGAGGCACCATCAAAGTATTGCAATTGTTAGGGACAAGTAGCTTTTTTGCTTCATGGCTAATTTTTCAGAACCTAAGTTCCCCATGAAATGGTTATTGACCTTCTCTGTGAGCTTATCTTTCACAGGTGGCCCTTTTTCTTCATCATCCTTCAGATCTTTAATGTCCTCTAACAGGTCCCAGTTGTCATCCTCATCTTCAGATTTATTACAATTACTGAAGAGATCTGCAATGTCATCCTGATTATCAGACCTATTAGACTTTGGTGGTGGTGAATCAGAATCTGAGTCTGAGTCATGACGATGGCGTTTCTTAGCAACAGTTAACCATGCTTCACTCATTTGTTGCACAACAGACAGCATTGCAGACATATTCTGTTTCATGTTTTGTATCTCAGATTGGACAGACTGAGTATCCTTGCTAGAGCTACCCTCCATACTGACATACTGAGTGTCTTGGGATGTATTGTTATTGACAAACTGAGTCACATCTCGATAGGGTATCACCACCATCCATCTGAGTAGATATAAAATCCTGATTGGGATAACATAAAATGTTCCTAGTGTTGTTTTTTTATACAAACAATAAAATATTCACAAAGTTTGATTCATAGCAAATGTCCCCAAAATATTAAAAATACTTTTTTAAAGTGTAACAATTTGCCAAAGGTATATAACACAAGCACAACAAAGTATTAAAACTATGCCAGTGAAATTTTATCCCACATGCAGTCAACAAGCTTCACATCCTCTAAAAACACACACAGAGAAAAAAACATGTCTGCACTGAGCAACAAGGAAGCCAAGACTGAGTGATAAACATTCCTTATCTCAGGTAATTCTGGAGTTGCTGTGTGTGTAGTGAGATAGAATTAAACAACATTCACCCAACAATAAAATTTACACAGATTTACTAGATTAGGTAAATGAACATATTGGCCCAGACTACACAAAGTAAATAAAATTAGTTCACACACAAAAAAACACTTGTGCAAAAATCTAACACCAAACCTAGACTTACACGGGAACTATACAATGTAATATATTTAATATGTTGTACAAAATGTGATAAACAATACATTGGTGAAACAGGCAGACCAATCAGAAATAGGATCTATGAACACATTGCAAATGTCAAAAACAATAAGAAAACACTCATCACCTCTGTATCCAAACACTTTACCTCGGATGGACATACTCACAAACACATGAGATTCAGTATAATACAATGGTTTGGAAATCACACAGGACCAGAATACATGAACAGTGACAGAAGACCTGAGCTCAGATATATCAAGGATGTACCCACCATTGCCCCCATTGGCATCAATCAATAGTTATAACTTAATTACCTCTAATTGGTATATTGTGTCCATGTACCATCCCCTTCCCTATTTGTAGTTATATTGGTAATCAAGTGTTACTAAAACACTATTACCAGTCTGTGACGTCATAGAGCCAAAATTACGTCACCTACACACACCCATTACGTAGTGAGCAAAATCACTATTTACCTTACCAACACTATCTGGTAACCAACTGGTCACTTAACAACCATCATTAGCTTTTAAAATTGTAAAAAAAAATTTAAAAAAATGAATTATATAAGTTGATACAAATATAGTATTAATACTCATTTTGAGTATATTGCATTAAATCGTGACTAATTTACCATTGATTCAATAATCTTACTGGTAAGTTAACCTCACCAAGAACTGAAAGTTTTATTTGGGGATGTTTCCTCTTCTGACAATGACAGTGATTAGTGACTAAGGGAAACTAATAATTATAATGTTATACATTTTATTCCTGTTATAAATATACACAGATAGACTACTTGAATAATTTTAGAAATAAATTATACACTTGGCTGGTTCAATGCCTAATAGTTAACTAATTAAATGGTAGTCGAACCAACTTGACCTAAACTTGAGAAACTTTTTGGTATATAATGGTAACCACCTAACCACCTTAAGGTACTAAGGGGCAATGAGTTGTAGCAAATGCAAGAGTTACCATGGCAACCATACTTACCTGAATTATCTGTACTTACCTGACACCCATATTCAAAACTTTGTTATTTTTAGAAATCCGGAGCAACCACCAAAAATCGGTAGCTTACCGGAGCAATTTTAGTACTTCAAGTGGTCAGGTCTATTAAAATTCCATAGGCCTCTAATGAGACCACTCCTACATTGGAAGTCAAAATATAAAGCAAACAAATTAAGCCCTATATCTGGCTACCTTACACTTACAGCACAAGCATTCCTTCTTTTGTTTTACATTGTTTTCCTATCATTTTTCTTCACATTTATCATCATAATATCAAACACGACTTTAAAATGTGAAATAGTGAAAGAATAGAAATGAGATGCAGTAATACATTTTTTATTCTTTTTCAAATATATGTAAGTACGTGTACATTCTAATTATAATACTTATGGGTAAAATATGTTGGTCTTCTGAGTAGTAGTAAATTATTATGGTTATCATTATGTCATTATCCTGTAGACACCCCAGTCATCTACTTTTTATATACAAACTGACAAATGACAGCTAGTAATAGATACCCTATTATTACAGCTTTTAACTTACCTGTCTTTAAATTAAATGCTTTTCTAGTTTAATCTTATCAAAAATGTAATGTTCTGTAACAACACCTGTATGCCAACATACAACTGATTGCATTAAATTTAATATCAGTTATTCTATTTTTGCAAATATTTTAAAACTCAATCAGAAAATATTTTATTACAGTACTTGATTGCTGATAGTCTCTCTTATACATATTACAACAACTACTTGACAACATTCTAGGTAAACATGAACTAAAGAAATACAGTTCAGTGGAACATGAGGGGCTTCAAGCTAATGATAGAGAAGATGTTACAAACATTGCAGGTGTCCACACTGATTCGGGAAGAAACTGTAATGAAAATGCAGGTAGCCATTTCATCGATATTATTCCTTTGACCCTGAGGACTATAGGGGTAGTTCAATAGAGGGAGGAGATGGTATATATCTATTTATCCATTTTCAAAAAAAAATAAAAAAAGGTTCTTCATCTGCTGGCAATCTCATCCGGATGTCAGTAATTTGCCAGTAATTTGATAGGATTCTTGTTTATTTATTCAGTTCAATAACAAAGTGTCCAATGACTGCCTCAAATTTCATCTGGAACAAGTATTTTAACATATCATAATACAAGACAGAATGGGCTCAGGTTTGTAGTTCTGAGAGTATCTTGGACATTAATATTATAGATTGTTTAACAATTTATTTTACTATGTGGGCTTTACCTGGTGAACCATTGACAGGAAATACTAGATCCATTAAAGAATAGATATTAGAAAGGTTACATACTCTTTTGTAAAGTGTCATATAACAAAGATAATGTTTCTTATTAATAAATGGGAATAAAAAGTCTAAAGTTTCTAAAATCATTAATTTTTAACAAAACACCTTGGTTTAACTTTCAATGTAGGATGAGTACTATCATGAGTACTATCAATGTCCAATTTGCTGCAAACTTTTACCACACTACTCAATCAGTGGATGCATATAGCTAACTTTATCAATGTTTGTGCATATTCTCCTAAGTTATATATTATGTCCAAAGTGAAGTAGGGAACTAGTTAATTTCTGTATAAAGGTCAGGTAATAGTGGATATCTCAAGAACGTTTAAGACATAACTTAACAGGAATAATGGGTAGATACTAATTTTCATGTGGCGAAGTATCTAGAAAAAATATGGAAATATTAGGTCCATTGCAGCAGACACAATATTATTTTCAAACGAAAAAAACCTCAAAGGTAAATGTCTACTGTTATATAATGGTCAAAATGTTGAAGTGAACTTTCAGGTCAAGAGGAGCAGTGCTATAAAATCAGTGATTTGCCAAACACTTGAAACAGGTTGATTGTTTGAAGTTATTGTATTATTGGATATTGGCATTGCTTATGGAAAATGTCATAATCAAAAAACTTGTGGTCATCACAATATGTTTTGATGGCCAATATATTCGACCCAGTGTCATGATCAAATCAAAGTAGCAGCTTTTCATGTCTCATTAATAAAGGTCGGACGCTTCAGTACCTTTTAAAACAATTTAATTTGTTAATAAACCCTTTAAATTAAAAATATATATTAAATCTTTTTGGTAATCAGTGTTACTAGGAGGGAACTCATAGAAAACAAGTACTTTTTCAACACATTTGGGCTTTTATTATTTTAGTTCAAGTTAGTTACATTTAAAATTTACAATAAAACACCTGTTAGTCTCTACATGTCTCAACCACCATGTAGTACTGCAACCTGTATTATCTTTAAGAAAATACCTATTTGCATTGGCATAACTGTATCACAGCATGTAATGCTAGTTAAAACTTCTACTTCATTAGTTACATATAGCTAGAATATTTACAAATTCCTTTAAAGTTACTAAGATATTACTTGCATATTACCAAGGCAATCTGTAAACTTGTCAAGGAGTATTAGTTAAATATACACCATTTACACTATACAGTTAACTCCAGTAAGAATGAGTAAGACCCAATTAAGAAATCTGTGATTCTGTAAGAATTAGCATGATGCAATTAAGATTACTAATTACATGAATCTGTAAGCATCCAAGTTAATATTCATAACAGTATAAAATGTTAAAATGAAATGTACCAAGCCCAAAGTGTAGGGTTAAAGTAAAATATGTTGTTGAAAAGCTAGTGGGACAACTGCATCAGCAGTAGTAGTGGATTTTATATAAGTGTAGATGGCCTCACTCTTCCATTGACCATGTTGTTTGAAAATCGGCTAAGGTACTGGTAAATTATGTGCTAAGGAGGCACCACTTCTATGAAACATATGGAAACCATAGTCTCTATGATCCAAATTTATTTGGGTGATTACCAATGCAAGTTGTTTCCTAATGTTAAATTTTGTCAATAGTTGTAATTTAGAGTTATGCATAACCATAAACAGTGGATCCTGTGGTTTTAATTTCATAATTTTTATCAATTTGTGGAGAGCCGCAACTGGGCATAAAGGACTTGCTCACAATTTTGGGATCTGTACAACTTTAAACTGGCCAGATGGTTGCCTAGTTTTTGAACATTTGAGAATAAAATGAAGCCTGGATTTTGCCCAGACTAAATCCTGCACTAGTGGGAATCTTGAAGAATCAAACGCCCCTATTGAAGGGGCTACAAGCGATGCTAGATGAAAGAAACCGAAAAAAAGTAACAAGTATAAAGACACCAGAGTACTTGTATATGACCTCTGAAGGGGTCATATCATAGGGGTCTGGGGACATCCATTTACAAACTTTAAGATATTTTACATGTATTAATTCTTTTTCCTTGCAACAGGACCAACGAGATAAGATATCTGCATAGGTATTCTCTATACCTCTAATATGCTTTACTTGTAACTTTATATTATATATTGCACATATTAACCACGCAGTTCGTACACATGCCATTAAGAAAGCATCTCTGATCTTATGGTGTGTGAAGGCATTTACTACTGCAAAATTATCACACCATATGACAACACATGAATTTTGTATAGTTTTTTGCCAACACTTCAAAGTAAGAATGATATTTGCTGCTTCTAAGTGTACTATGGACATATTGTTACGTAACGCCTCTATGATAGGCACACTATACACTTGGCTATTATAATAGTCTCCCGTTTCCTGCAAACTACTATCGAGATAAATAACATTTTCAACCTTATGTACTGTGTGTATCTCTACTGAACCATTAAAAACTTTTAAAAATTTACAAAACCAATTTAAATCTTTAAAAAATTCATTGCTCAATGTTATTGATCAGTTTTTTGGACATGAACGAACCAACTGAAGCATTCTATTAGTGAATAATCTTGTGGGCTGCACGCACCTATGTATATGCAACAAATTACCTAACAATTTCTGTAATTGGTTTCTTGTTGCGGACGTTTTTTGTCTCCATTGTGTACATAGTCGACTTTTTTTCCATTTTCTTGTCAGGTACAGTTAAAATACCATTTTTTGCATCAATATCAATTCCAAGACACATAATTTTTGTTTGTGGTTTCTCCACTTTTAAAAAATTTACAGGTAGTCCTAGTCTATCTAGCAAATTCATAAGTGTCGAAAAAGCATTGGGAGGGAGGAGAAACCCCAATTACATCATTCAAATAATTGACGCAGAAATGACATTGCGTCCACATTAAGTATGTTATTGCATCGGTAGAAAGCTGGCAAGAAGCAGCACCTTGTTTTAGACCAAAGGGAATCCCAATGTCCACGTGTGTGACGTCATGCGTAAACCCAATGCTTTGTAATCTAAGGGATCCACTCTTAGGTTGCGAAACGCTCGATGTAAATCTATTTGGTATAGCAAGGTACTATCTGCTAACTGTCGAATTTTATGTACAATGTTATCAATAGTAGGGTATTTAAGTTGAAACTTAAAGAAATCAAAATAATTACAGTAGAACCTCAATTATCCGAACCCCATGGGAGACGCACAATCCGGTCGGATAATCAAGGGGTTCAGATAGATGATGGAAGCCGAAATTCACCATGTATGGGTTACCGAGTGGGCGATAGTTGAAGAATTGTCGTTTTTATGCAATAAACAAAGACGGTGGTGGTCATTGATAAAATAATTAAACATGTTATGTCATATAATATATGTGACCCTTTAATTGTTGCTTATTTTCTCCATATCCATGGATATTATTATATTTTTTTATTTAAAATATTACGCAGACTTGAGCTGGCTGTGTTTGGTTGGTACTTGCATTGTTGACATTTTATTTTCAGATTAACATCATCCCGCATTTTCTCAACTGAAAAACTCTGGGAGATTATTTATTGTAAAACCCTTAGCGAACACGCCTTTAGTGATACGTGTGTTTGGTTGGGAATGCATTGTTGACGTCTTTTCTTTTATACATGTTTTCAGTTTGTGAATTGATCTACTCCGGGAGATTATAAATTGCTAAAGCCAATCGAACATGCTTTCATTGATTGGCGCATTATCAAAGAAGTTGTGTAGTGGGGTCGTGCAATTGAATTTAGGCGTTTCTGTGGACAATGAATTTTATAAAGTACTAGAATTAATGGTTTCCGAGAATGTGTAAAATGCTGTATTATCGCTCATGGTAGACCGTGCTTTTAAACTGAATGTAGGGAGACAAGGTTTCGGATTGGTTAATCCGGAGATTTGGATCATAGAGGGCCGGATAAGTGAGGTTCTACTGGATCAGGAACAGCATTATTTACACTAGAACCTATAGGCCAAGATAAATTGACAATAACGCGAGTTCCCCTATCTGGTTTGTTTCTGGCCATTAATGGGGAATAGTGTATTGCAAAGGGACGTTCTGACATGGGACCTACCATAGCCTTAAACCCAACTTCCTCTTTAAAATATTGATCTACCCCTTGGCTATATTGAAATGCTGATGGGTGGTTAGTTACGTGATTATTAAACTGTAGTAAATGATAGTCGATTCCCAAAGGAAACCCAAACTGTAAATATTCACACAATATTTGGAAATCATAATGTTTTAGATGATTACGCCAGTTATAAATATTTAAACCTGAAGGGACTGGAATCCTTCCCCTTTGATAGTTACAGTCTTTTGATCTTTCTACCTGTTCTTGAGCTATGTGAATCCATCTACACATATCTGGTTCTTGTAATACTTCATTATTTTGTTGAATTTTTATACGAATAATTTCCAATGGAAGAAACCCAAATTCTCTAACAAATGGTTCCTCTGTATGAAATTGTGTAAAGTTCATGGACTCAGCCTCCCAAGTAATGTATGAATATTTTTGAGAATTATTAACATTAGTTTTGTACTTAAAATCACTAAAATAACCTCCCTTGAGTATACAAGCGGTGTTACTTGTCATCCCTTTACTTGCAATTACTGCGGGAGTAAAACCTTTGTGTGTTGATTTTTTACACTTAACTATACTGTTGTGACTGCCAGAATTAGAAATTGTTGTGTATACCGTACAATTACTTGTATACATAGTTGTATTGTGAGGGTTTGTGACTGTTAAGCTATTATTTTCAATGTATATATCTTGCAAACTCTCTACATAGCAACTGATGGACTGTAATGCACTTGAATTTTGCATACGTACATTAGTACTGACAGTATTTTCCTGGTCACTCTCACCAGCAAGCCACATGTACAAGGAACTGCATTCCTGTGTACTAGTATTTGGATTCAAGCTTATGTTGACAACTTTCCTTCCCGGTCTTTCAGTGTTAATATTTCCCATACTTGTAGAAGGCAGCCAAGTATAAGAAGAATTACTGTTTAAAATTGTGTGGTAAATCCTAGTATTATGTTGATTCCTGCTGGTGGAGGAATTGTTTTTCAACACTGTATTATTTATCTTGACTGTTGTACTACCCGTATGGTTATATATAACACATTTGTTGAGTACAGGCGTACTTTCAGAAAGAGTTGTTCCTGTACAGCTTTTAGCATTGGTGATATGTCTGTCCAAGGTTTCTACATCGTTCAAAGCCTTAATGTTCTCATTACATATTTCATCATTGCTATCTTTTGAATTTACAATATTACTATTTTCTGTAAATTTTTTAACCATGTTGGCCGTACAATGGAAATTTGTTTTATTTCCATCTACACCATATTTGGTGAAGAAAGCCTTGGCAAAGACATTGCACCCATTTTTTCTTTGATTTTTTACATTCCCCGGACAAAATTCTGGGGCATTAACATTCAATAATTGAGTTTTCCCAACTTTGACTTGTTTATTAAAATGTGCACCATTATATAAACATTTTTTTTCTATCTATTGCTGATTTATAATCATACTTAGCAGCACTTTCCTGAATTATATTTTGATTTTTTGTGTTTATATTCACATTGATATCTTGGTTGCGTATACTATTAGCAAACCAAGTACTTGTTTTGCAATCCATGTCTTTATTCACTTTTACTTGTTTGAATGACAACTTAAAGTCTGGTAACGTGTAGCCACTGCTATAGTCCCTGACCTGTATTTCCCTCCCGTAACTTTTTTTTGGGGGATGGTCATATTCCTTGCCGTCAGAACTGTAATAATAGCTACAATAGTGTTGGTAGGTGACACCTTTATCTGTGTGTTCACTTTGTTTCTCGAATTTGCATGTACCTTTATTAAACAGTTTGCAAATGAAAGTTGTTTCCGCAAATTCTGACATTTTGGGGGGTTGGGGTTGCGAATAACTCTTTGTGCATTCGGGGATCTAATTTTTTCAATCTGATCTAATTAGTTCCAAACAATTTTACCTTTTTCTATCTCTTGGAGTACCACCGCATGGGCCCTCTTTGTAATAATGAAGGACAACTCAATAGCATCTTGTAAAAACACTAGTGAAATGTTTCAACATGTTTTCACATGTTTTGCTCATCTAATACGCAAAAAATATATCCATGGGCCCATTGGTATATGTTTAAATCATCATATGCTGGTTGTTTCCCATTTAAAACTGTGCAAAAGTCATGTGGCCAGTTAATAGCTTTGTGCACCTTATGTACCCCTGCCCTATATCTACCAGACTTCAAGTTAACATCAACTGCTTTACCTTTAGTCGGGTTTGATGTTCTGGAGGTCCTGTCATACTGGTGTAATCGCCTCTGCACTTCTGCTTGAGTAGGCCCATCTGATCTCAACTCCTCAAAACTGGGCAATTTCTGGGCACTGACGTCCTTCTCACTATGCATGGAACTGTGGGAAACGGATGACAATGGCTGTGCTTGTGACGTCTTCTTCATACTTTCAGTCAATGCAGATACTGTTTGCACTACTTTGTCCACTTTGTCTTCTAATAACTGAATTTTTGACTGTGAACCCCCATTTTCATCGTTGGTAACAGTACCTTGGGGTTCAGTTGTAATAACAGGCTTAACTTTTTTCCTTCCGATAATGGGTGATGTGCTGTCAGTGCTGGTTAAAAGGTTCAAATCTCTGCCACTAATCTGTTCATAAAAGGCCAAATTCAAACTTTCATCAAGCACTAACAGCAGTTTGACATCCCTCACAATACATTGAATTTACAAAGTTTTACAGTTTATAAAGACCACTGATAGACAGAAAGTACTGGTCCAAAACCAGGTAAACTATTAAACGACTGGACAACCTTGACCAAAGCATATCGCCCTGAGCTGGTCAGATTTTTAACCCAATTTATGCTGCACTGCCACAGCCTTGTGTAGAGTACACATGTTGAGATAATCAACCTTGTAACCCAATTCCTTGGCTTTACCAAAAAGTACCTAATTTTAACCCTACATTTTGATTTACTATATACCACCTTCCAACACTGAAACTGTGTGCTGCTTAATACGTGTCACCTATATAGCCCTGATATTTTTGCAGGCGCCACTGAATTCAGGTGTGAGTGGCCAAATACAAAAGAGCAAAGTTGACCCAAGCCTAAACATTTACTGTTCCATAATTATCAGAATGTTAATGCTGACTTTTATGTAAAGACATCTACAGAAACTATTGAAAGAGACTGGTCTTCTGAACTTATCCTGTTATTCGATATTGCCATTGCTTAAGGACGAGAACATAATAATACTAATGGTGATCACAAGATGTTTTAGTGTCAAGTATACTGGTGCAAAACGTTATCAGCACTTTAAAGAAGCAGCATTTTAAGCTCCTAATTTCAAAGAGCTGATGCATCTGTTACTTTTAATACAATAAACTTCACGGATTGTTCATGAATTTAAGAAAACATTAAGTACTTCTCAATTTATATTAACCACGGCAGTTCTACAGGAGCCACTGGAATCAGGGTATGCATAGCCAAATATAAAATAAGAAAATCAGCTCAAAATTGGATTGGATAAACTAGTGATCGCAATATATATCCATCTTGAACATAATGGTGCTGACATTATTAGCACATCAAAGATTCAGATTTTCAAGGTCTTCAGCGATCATAAACATTTAGTTGCATTTAATACAATAAAATCAATTCATAGGTAGTTTAATCAATTTAAAAAAGAATATTAAATTCTAAAGTTTTGGTGATAAACCAGGTTAGTCACACAGGATCCACTGAATTCAGAGTGTGAATAGCCAAATATGAAATATGAAAATTAGCTCAAGACTAAATGTCTACTGTTATATCACTGTGTCTGAGTGGTAATGTTTACCTTCAGCACACGAATACTGTGATGCAATGTTTTGCCATATAATGCCCCTTTTCCACCAAAGGACTAAACCCCAATCTTGTCTGGGACCCTTAATTGTGGTCAGTCGGTGAAAAAAAGGTAAAATGGGCGGGAATACTGAATCAGTATTGAAGCCTGGGATTAAGGTCAGATCGGCGTCAGGAAGCCTTAGGAGGCCCCAGGCGGCCCCAGACAGTCCCCGACTGTTCTGGGACTAAGAACTGACTAAGCCAGTTGTCTGGTCGGTTTGAAGCACAATCTTGTCGTACACATACCGACTGGGTCCCAGAACGCCTCAGGCCTCCTGGGACTAAGCCCCGACTAACCCCTGATTAAAGCCACCTCAGGCCAAAATTCAAAAATGTACAGGTAAGCGAATAAACAAGCTATCTTCTGATATCCAGGCTGAAAATATAGATAACAGCAACCGCAGCCCAGAGATTACATGTCCAAAATCCAAAGTTTGTGAGTTTAAAAGTAAACAGGGGGACTCGGTGGTGTAGAGGTTAGAGTTCTCGCCTCCAACCTCTGAGGCTGCCGGTTCGAATCTCGGGCCAGGCCTTCATGTTGGAAAGTTGGTAGTTACCGGTGGTTTACAGTGCATTATGCACTGGTTTCCTCCACCCGTAAACTACCCGTTGCAATATGACCCTGGCTGTTGAATGAAGGGAGGAAAAAATGTTGAAATTAAAAATGCTATGTAAAAAAACGAGTAGGACACTGCCCTAAGGCAGTGCACGACATTTTACTGTTGTAAATAATGAAAGTAATGGTTGTAGTGTATTGTATAATAAAATTAGAGTCATACATAACAGCAATGCAAATAATGGCTGTAGTGGCAACTGGAAAGCAGATTGGTCTAGATTGCTAGGTAGATCATATGCACAGGTACTGGGTTCAGATCCTGTAAAATGTGTACATGTAAACCAGAGACGTTCTGGGTGTATAGTAAAACCTTCAGTAAAATTCAAAAATGTACAGGTAAGCGAATAAACAAACCTACCCAGTGACAAACAGGTTTGAATCCTTGAGTGTGGCTGATAAGCTATCTTCTGATATCCAAGCTGAAAATATAGATAACAGCAACCGCAGCCCAGAGATTACATGTCCAAAATCCAAAGTTTGTGAGTTTAAAAGTAAACAGGGGGACTCGGTGGTGTAGAGGTTAGAGTTCTCGCCTCCAACCTCTGAGGCTGCCGGTTCGAATCTCGAGCCAGGCCCTTCATGTTGGAAAGTTGGTAGTTACTTGGTGATGCCCGGTGGTTTCCTCCACCCGTAAACTACCCGTCGCAATATGGCCCTGGCTGTTGAATGCAACGTAAAGCAACAAATAAATAAATTAATTAAAAGTAAACAAATAACCAAATGTAACAATCCAAGTACATTTGCCACCAATGTCATGAATAATTCAGGGAATGTGAGTGTGGATACTCCACACCCCTCAAGTACAAGTACTGAGTGCAAAAAGGCCGAAAAAGGGGACAAAAATTTGTTCGATGCCCTTAAAAATAGAAATTCATTGTTAAATGAAGTGTCATCAAAAACAGTACCTTACAAATTTAAAAATAGAAACTTCTTAAGTTTTACTTAATAACCGTGATAGTCCTACAGAATCTATTGGTTTATTTTATAATTTTGTTATTTAAAGATTTAATTTCTATTGTTACATAGTTGTCAGAATGATAATGCTTACTCCAGGTGAAGACGATCAGGAATACTGGGATGCCATTGTTAAAAATCCCAGCCCTTGGGACATCACCTTTGTGTCCAGCGCAAGCAATAAAACATCTGTTGCTACTTACAAAATGGACAAAAAATGCACCTATATTCCAAATAAAGAATGAATTTGCACAATGGGTAGCCCTTACTGATACCAAGGTTAGGCGAAATTTCGCTCAAATTCTTTCCAGGGTAGGCCTTTAAAACTCAGTGATGTCCCTACACACTTTCAGGCGTTCAGGTGCTATCCTAACTTTTAACTCAAATGTGCCAATTCAAAACATCCAAAGCCATAGCACCTAGACGTCTGATTGTGTCTGGAGGTACATCATTCAAGATCACAATGCATCTCAGCAGGGGTGTTTATAATTGGTTTCTCACATTTGTTAAACCATAGGTATCTGGGCAGGTTGTATGTATTTTACCCTTTCTTCTGTTGTTTTATCTTGTATTATTTATTCACAAAAATGAACATCATTCTGGTCTAAGCTATACAATTTCATGTTACCAAGTACATATTTTCCTATCATTTTTGTTCAAATTTATCATCATAATATCAAGCATTACTTTAAACTGTAAAGTAGTGAAAGAACAAATATGAGAGGCAATAATACATTTTTTATTCTTTTTATATACATGTAAATACACGTATATTACAATTATAATTTTTATGAGTAAAATATGTTGGTCTTTTGAGTAGTAGTGCATTATTATGGTTATTATTATGTCATTATCCTTTAGAAACCCCAGTCATCTATTTTTTATACAAATTAACTTATGAGAGCTAGTAAAAGATACACTATTGTTACAGTTTTAACTTATCTGTCTATAAATTAAACATTTTTCTAGTTTAATCTTATCAAAAATGTAATGTTCTGTAACAACACCTGTATGCCAACATAAAACTGATTTCATTATATATAATATTAGTGCTCTATTTTTGCAAATATTTCAAAACTCAAGCAGAATATATTTTATTTCAATACTTGACTGTTTATAGTCTCTCCTATACATATTACAACAACTACTTGACAACATTCTAGGTAAACATGATAGAGTAGATGATACGGTAGATGTTACAAACATTGCAGGTGTCCACACTGATTCGGGAAGAAATTGTGATGAACATGCAGATAGCCATTTCATTGATATTATTGCTTTGACCATAAGGACTATAGGGGGTAGTTCAATAGAGGGAGGAGATGGTATGTGTCTATTTATTTATCCATTTTCAAAAAAAAATAAAAAAGATTTTTCATCTGCTGGCAATCTCATCTGGATGTCAGTAATTTGCCAGTAATTTGATAGGATTATTGTTTATTTATTCAGTTCAATAACAAAGTGTCCAATGACTGCCTCAAATTTCATCTGAATCAAGTATTTTAATATATCATAATCCAAGACAGAAAGGGCTCAGGTTTGTAGTTCTGAGAGTATCTTGGACATTAATATTATAGATTGCTTAACAATTTCTTTTACTCTGTGGGCTTTTCCTGGTGATCCATTGACAGGATGTACTAGATCCAACAAAGAATAGATATTAGAAATGTTCCATACTCTTTTGGAAAGTGTCATATAACAAAGATAATGTTTCTTATTGATAACTGGGAATAAAAACATAGTCTAAAGTTTCTAAGATCATAAATTTTTAACAAAACAACTTGTTTTCAATTTTAGTGAAGGATGTCAACAGTTCAAGATGAGTACTATCAATTTCAAATTTGCTGCAATTTTTTACCACACTACTCAATCAGTGGATGCATATAGCTAACTTTATCAATGTTTGTGCATATTCTCCTAAGTTATATATTATGTCCAAAGTGAAGTAGAGAAGTACCTTACAAATGTAAAAATAGAAACTTCTTAAGTTTTACTTATTAACCGTGATAGTCCTACAGAATTCATTGGTTTATTTTATAATTTTGTTATTTAAAGATTAAATTTCTATTGTTACATAATTGTCAGAATTATAATTCTTACTCCAGGTGAAGACGATCAGGAATACTGGGATGCCATTGTTTCACCAAAAGGAAACCCTAAAACAGGTTGGTCTTTTAGCTTATCTTGTTACTGGATATTGGTATTGCTTAAGAAAAACAAATAATCAATAAACTAGTGGTGATCACAAGCTGTTTTTATGGGGAACATATTGGTTCAAATTTAATCACCATATACAAGAAGTTGCTCTTCAGGCTATCATGAACAATAAACAGAGGCTTTATTTAATTTTAATATGATACAATCTGGTCATAGAATGAAGAAAAAATTGAAAATATTATATTCTTAAGTTTTCATTTTTAATCATATTAGCTCAGAATCCATTGAATTCAAGCTATGAATAGCCAATATTAAATAAGAAAATTAACTCAAGATTAAATGTCTTCTGAAACATAACTGTCAGAATGTTAATGTTTACTTTCAGATAAAGACAAACACAAATACTGGGATGCCATTGTTTTGCCAAAACAAAAAACTGTTAAAACAGGTTGGTCTTTTAAACTTGTCTTGTTACTGGATATCGGGATTGATTAAGAACAAGAAAATAATCAATAAAGCAGTGGTGATCACAAGATGTTTTAATGGAGAACATATTGGTTCAAATTTTATCAGCACAACAAAGAAGTAGATTTTCACAATCTTCAGGAAACAATAAACAGGGGATTTAGTTACTTTAAATACAATCAGGTCATGCGGTGTTTAGAATTTTGAAAATATTAAACTTTTAAGCTTTGGCTATCAACCTTGATATTCCGACAGAATCCATTGAATTCAGGGTGTGACTAGCCAAATATGCAATAAGAAAATTAGTTACTGTTATATATGCTTACTGTTATATAATTGTCAGAATGTTAATGTTTACTTTCAGGTGAAGAGAAATGTGAATACTGGGATGTCATTGAATTACCAAAAGGAAAACCTGCTGAAACTGGTTAGTCTTTAAAACTTATCTTGAGGTTGGATATTTGCATTGCTTAAAGTTCAAAATCAATAAATGATTAGTGATCAAAAGATGTTATGATGGGGGCATATTGGTCCAAATGTCATCAGGCCATCAAATTATAAGATTTCCAAGGTCTTCAGGGAAACAATGAATAAAGGCTTCAGTTACATTTAATACAACGAAATCAGATCAAAAATGTTTACAAATTCGCTTTACTTATGGTTATTAGATGTGATAGTCCTGGAGGATCCACTGAATTTAAGGTGTGTACAGCCAAATATGAAATATGAAAATTAACTTGACTAAATGTTCACAGTTATATAATTGTCACAATGTTAATATTTACCTTCATGTAAAGACAAACATAAATTCTAAGATGTCATTGTTTTGCCATCTGAATAAACTGTAGATACAGGATTGTCTTTTTTAGCTTATCCTCTCATTAAATATTAGTATTTTTAAAGAACAAAGACATAATAAATAAACTAGCGTACTATGCCAAGAGCCTGGTGGTTTAGTTTCCCAAATCCCAAAGTACTAATCAATACTTTATGCATCCTAAATCACAATGTACAAGATTTAAACATGACATAACAACATAATTCTTGGTGGTGTGAGGCTGTGGCAGATATTGTTTCTACAATCTCCGGGAATAAACATCAAAATTGAATACCTAAAAAATCTAACCCCAGGTGTGTTGTTAATTGCCTCTGCTATTGATTAGTTTCCTGTGTGTTTATCTAATCCAAAATAAAAAATGTTGACAACAGTATCCCATTAGTTTTTCAGCTTCCTGCTCTGTCCTGTAAATATTACCTCGGTGACATGAAACAGGTTTTTCCTGTATTGAAATTCAAAAGCTTTTTACTTCTGTAATTGTGTGGTGATGTTGCATCAGACCCTGCCCCGACCAATTTTGGATTTGGAAATTGCAGGTCACAGTGCCCTGGTTTGGATTTTACCTTGTGTATACTTTGAAAATACTCAAATTAGGAATATATACTTCTTTTATTCTGCATATTTACATATAAAACATTTTGGGGTAATCTTTTATCAGTACTGCACATTACTTCATTTTCAGAGGCAGATCGGGCAAGTGTGATAGGTAGCTTCAGCTTGCTGTTGTTAAAAAGCATACACCTTTCACTGATGAACCTCCCCCTTGTTATGACACTGTACTGCAATATTTTGTATAGACATGTTCTGCAAGTCATGGTCAAATGTACCACAACTAGCCTATTAGAGGGTTCATATATTGTCAGGCAATGCTATCATTGTCCCATCTTTTGACCTCTTCACTGTTATGACTCGATTTTATGTCATCACTTATGTTTTGTCTGGCAGCGATGTCATAAAAAGGCTGGATTGCATGATCAGTACCCAATGAACTATCGCACTGTGTGACCTTTTGCCTGCAGTCTCCGTTTGTGACGTCACCAGGAACTAAGGGTGATTTTACCGTTTAGTAAGGGAACTAATATTTTCTTGGTGTTTTAACCCTGTTATTATAACACAAACATATAAGTCCAGTAAGCGTCTAATTTATTCAAGCAAGATGTTACAGTACAGGCTGCCATAGTAGTAAATCCACTCTGGTAGATCTACCCACTATATCAACGTGTAAACAATGTCCACCATACAGCAAATGGAATTTCTTTTATATTCACACATTTATCCAGATACAAACAATATCTGAAGTATAGGAAATCCATTCCCTGGTAGATTCAGACACTGTATGCAGTACACTCCAACACAAATTTACAATAAAATGTAAACACACCAGTACAGTAGTTCTAATACACAATTAGCTTTCCTTATAGCAAGGAAGATCTGCAAACATTGCGGTCAGATGTATAGCACTTATATAAAGTTGTGGAAATGGGCAGAAGGTTATAGAACTTATTCAAAAGTAAGCACTATCAACAGAATCATTGAGGAAGCTCTAGGAACCACTTTAAGGGGTCACCCAAATCTATTAATAGAATTACTAAAGTTATAGAAGCCTAGAGGGATTTCAACCATTCTATAAATAGATCAATCTAACAGAATACAAAGAACATAAATTCAACTTAAATGGTTATGTAGACTACAAAAATATCAGTAACTCAATTACCTTGTATGGTAATACATGCACACACAAAACTTTTCCTTAGATTAAACAGTACATTGCCAAAGTGCTTATATTTGTAACATTGACAAGGTGGCAGGGTCAGTTTCTTGTGCAGAAAAACCTATTTCCTAGTATTTAAAAGTATCATATTATCTTTCAAGTCAGACCACCAAAATTTTGTAGTTGCTGGTCTGTATTGCCACTGGGTTCATGTAATACTGGGTTATTATAGGATTCTAGTCTGGCTAGGTTTTACTACTTGTTTGGCCTCAAATATAAAAATTGTAAGCATTGACTGATGTGGGGGTTGACTCTCAAATCTTGTGTTGATATATTCA
Source organism: Sabellastarte sp. h YS-2021 (assembly GCA_964017235.1). Taxonomy (NCBI): domain Eukaryota; kingdom Metazoa; phylum Annelida; class Polychaeta; order Sabellida; family Sabellidae; genus Sabellastarte; species Sabellastarte sp. h YS-2021. Next base: position 149,515,302 of record OZ024931.1, read on the forward strand.
ACATAGGCTGATTTCTAACAGGAAGTCCTATCTGAAGTCCCCAAAGTACTGATTTAAGACATTGAGTTGGCTGTAACAAATTTGATTAGTGTATTCAGAGACAACTATCAAAACATTCACATCAAAGTTCTACAGGATCCATTAAATTCAGTGTGTAAATAGCCAAACATAAAATAACAATATTAGCTCAAGTCTAAATGTCTACTATTATATAATTGTATTAATGTTCAAATTCATGTTCAGGTGAAGACAAAGAACATTGTGGGGGTGCCAATGTTTTGCCAAAAGGAAAAACTGTGAAAACAGGTTTGTTTTTAACTTATCTACAGAGTCCACTAAATTCAGGGTGTAAATAGCCCTATGTAAAATAACAATATTAGTTTAAGACTAAATGACTACTGTTGTGTAATTATATTAATGTTCAAGTTCACCTTCAGTTGAATGCAAACATAAATGCATGGATAAATGTATTTTGAGAAATGGAAGAATTGTTGAATCAGGTTGGTAAGTTTGGCTTACCTTGCTATTTGGTATTAGCATCGCTTAGGACAAGGACATTATCAATTAATGGAGTGGTGAGATGGGGAACATATTGCTTCAAACATTATCAGTACACCAAAGAATCATATTTTCAAGGTCTTCAATAAACAATGAACAGAGGCTTCAGTTACTTTTCATACAATAATATCAATTCCTTCACAGTTTACAAATTTATAAATATATTAAATATATATTCAGTTTTGTTTTTAAACATGACTGTCAACAGAGTACACTGAATTCATTATGCAATTAGCTAAATATGAATTAAGAAATTTAGCTCAAGACAAAATGTCTACTGTTATATAATTGTAAAAATGTTTATGTTTATCTTCAATAATAACAAACAGAAAACTGGGATTCCATCATTTTATCAAATGGAAAAGTGTGAAAATATGTTGGTCTTCTTAACTTATCTTTTTCTTGGATATTGGCATTGCTTAAGGATAAGGACATATTCAATAAACTAATGGTGATCACAAGCTGGTTTCATGGGGAATAGATTGGTCTAAAGGTTGTACATGAAAGAAGCAGTTATTCAGATTCTCAGAAGCAATGAACAGAGGCTTCCATTACTTTTAATACAATACAACAAGGCCATAGAATGCTTATGAATTTAAAAAAAATATATAAAATCCTTAACTTTTGGTTATTAACCATGATAGTCCTACAGAATCCATTGAATTCAAGGTGTGAATAGTCAAATGTGAAATAAGAAAATTATTGCAAGATGAAATATATTCTGTTATTTTATTGTCTAAATGTTAATGTTTACTTTCAGGTGAAGACAAACCACCAAAAGAAGAAACTGTTGAAACAGGTTGGTCTCTTTAACTTTTCTTATTTGGATATTGGCATTGCTTAAGGACAGCACAACATATTGGTTCAAACATTATGAGCACATCAAAAAAGCAGCATTTCAGGTTTTATGGAACATTGATCAGAGCATGCAGTTACTTTTAATGCAATAAAATCATTTCATAGATAATTCATAGATTTAACAACATATATTTGGTTGTTAACAATGATAGTCCCACAGGATGGCACGAATTCAGGTGTAAATATCCAAATATGAAATAAGAAGTTTAGCTCAAGGCTAAATGTATACTGTTATAAAACAATGTTCATGTTTACCATCAGACAAAGACAAACATGAATCCTGAGATGCGATTGTTTTGCTACAAAGAGAAACTGTTGAAACAGGTTCCTCTTTTAACTTATCCCCTTATTGGCATTGCTTACGGACAAGGACATAATCAAACAAAACCAGTAATGATTTTTTGTATCAATGTGAAATAAAAACCAATAATGGTTGTTGGTATCAATTTGGACCAAACACAACAAAGAAGCAACAGAATATAGATATCGCAAGTAATATAATAAATTCAATTCAGAGAGAGTTTACAAATGCTAAATTATTTCATTTTTAATTTCCTACTAACAACGATATTCATAAAGGATCCAATAGAATAAGAATGTAAAGGACCAAAGATAAAAAAAATCAAAATAATAATTACAATAGTAAATTTTGCTAGTTTATTTGTATTAAAAAATACAATATATTACTTTAATAAAACATACGCAAAATATTTGAAGAATTTCTAATGTAAATGAAGTGTTTCAGTGTCTGTCAAAGAAATAATGACCCTCAGTGGCCTAGTGGGATTAGCAGGTTGGACATCTACTCACACGATCTCACTAGGGTGTGTGTTCAATTCCCATAAGTGGCCACCCCCAATATGAACTTGGTCATTGAACCATAACTGTATTTACTCTTACAGTTTGTTACAGAATGGGAAAATATTTCTATCTAGCACATACACTTCCAGTACAAAACCAACTGTCCAGTGCAGTGGTATCATGTACTCCGAGGTCAAAGATCAATATAAACATGGTTAATGTTGTCCTGATCTTTGCCACATTGCTCCCTATGACACCCCTGACACACTCCATGAAAATGTGGCATAAGATTCTGGAACATTACCAGGTCCTTGTAAAATTCTGCATCTAGTATTGCTCGCTCATCATCTCTTGTAACCCTAAGATTTTGCAACATTATATTAAGAAATGGCCTAGAACTTTTTACGCATTTAGTGGCATGTGTGAGGGAACCCAGCAAGGACTGAAGGTCACACTATGAAACCTGCTTTTTACTTTTCCAATTTAGGCACATTTTTAGAATTTTTTCTATTTTTTTCAGGGGGGACTGAAATAGTGCCTTGTACTTGGAGAGACCAGTTTCTTGTTGCTAATGGTAAGACCTAGTTTTTGCAGCAGTTCACATAAGGTTCTGAAATGGTCATGCACAGTACTGGGCAAGCCAAACCCTATTAGATCGTCTATATAATTTATAATATCATGATTTTGTTTGGCCACAATGTATCATCTTGCATCGCTGGTTCTCTGAAAAATTTTACTGCCATGTTTGAACCTGAAAGGCAGGCAAGAATAAAAAAAAATTATCATTATCATAATCTGAAGAATCCATTTTTATATGCCTGAAGGCACGACTGATGTCAACATTATATAACAGACAGCCCCTCCCAGCCGTATAACTTGAGCTGTAACATCGTCAATAGATGGAAAGGTTAACATGAATTTTGTACCCATATAGCAGTCACAATCAACAAAATCATTCACTGAATCACCTTTAGGCCAACTAAGATCGACTATGACCCAACAGTTTTCAGAATCTGGCTTGTCTCTAGTAATAAAGGGGCTGCAATGTAACCTTTTAAAAGATTTCTCACTAAAAGGTCCAAATATGGCACCAAAACCTTCTTCTTCCTGTACGCAGGTGTCAACATGAGAGGAAAACAAAGTGGTAAACTTATGATTAGAATAATCACATTTTAATTGCGCAACCAGTTTGACATCAAGAGGAAATCCAAATTTGATGTATTGGACTAGTTGCCAATCCCAATAATCTTGTAAAAGTTCCTCCCAAGCTGCAGGATTTAATTGATTTTTCAGTAATAGTCTTGCTTTTTGATGATTATAAACTCCTCAAGTTGTGATCAGCTGATAAGCGTCAATGGGAGAATGAACTGCATCATTTTCTTGCCAGTTTTTTACACCTGCAAGAGGGCTAAGTGGTATAAAGCCAAAAGCAAATTTATTTTGCATTTTCCATCTCTGAAAGTCTGGAATTGTACTAGCCTCTTGTAACTTTTTTTGCTTTACAAGTTTACAATCCCATACAGGAATTTTTTGTGACAGGAAATTTGTTTCTTGTTCTACGACAGGACACAGAATCTCACGACTAAAGTTCGACTCAGTGGAGACATTCATTCATGAACTTTATTGTCACAGTCGATAGGCTGAAAACCAAAACAAGCAACAGGCAAATCCACAGTTTTTTAATTTCTTTTAAAACCTTTTGTTGCATTTGATATTTCAGGACTGTGTTCGACATATTTTTGGTTTTCATCAGTATTTAATGCATTGGAAGAAAACTCACCTTTATTATTTGCTTCCAAAGATCTACTAGTACATTTTCTATTAGTTTCAACACTCGACTTGTTAATGCCTTTTTTATGTGCTTGCTACTGCAAAGTACTTTGCAAAGTATTGTCAACATTGACACATGCTTCATTTTGTGAATTGTCACAAGGGTGTTGAATCGATTCATGACAGGGACATTATAGCGTTCATCTTGCATAATATTACACTTTTGTATACAGCAAAGATGTATACAGCATATGGTTAACCTTGCTACTGTACACACTTGGTTCTACCCACATGATTTACATTTGTGCGAATATTTCTAATCACCTGACTCCTCTTTACAGTTTTAAAGTTACTGTTATATACAATCCTAGTCAGAAATATTTTTGGTTTACTCACTTGAGAATTTTCAGGCTCTGCACCACTGCAGTGCCTTACTCGTTATTTTTTACAATTTTTTGCTATATTTTGGGGGACATGGGATTTTAAATTTTACTGTAACATCACCATTTACAGATCTTTGAGACTTAAATTTACCTTGACAGTCTCCTTCATTAATGTGTTTCAGCTCTACCGGCCTTGACTTCTCCTTGGATATTAGGATCTTCTTTGATGAATTTCTTGGAAGACATGACCAGCTCTGTGTCTGAGGAATCCTCTTCGCTTGTCTGAGACTGAGGTACTGGAAGTACTTATTTCTTAATTTTCTTTCCTTTGCCCTTGTCGTGCTTGTTCTTGGATGTTGGGATCTTCTTTGATAAATTTATTGGAAGGCACCACCAGCTCTGCGTCTGAGAAATCCTCTTCACTTGTCTGACGCTGAGGTACTGGAAGTACTTTTTTCTTAATCTTCTTTCCTTTACCCTTGTCATACTGTTCATTGGTTGAACTGGATGCTTGCAACTGTTTTTCAGTCATTGCCAAGCGTTCTCCATTGACTTCATCTATGAACTGAGACTTTTCATCTCTTGTAACAATAGAATGTTCATGTCTTGGGTACTTGCACTGGAAGAATTTTCAGTAACTACAGTACTTACAGCCAAACTAGAGGAGCTGGTGTCCAAGTCACTGAGATCAGTATCATCTGTCACAACTATCGTACACTTAAGCATTGCTACCTAGCCAGGGGTAAAGTACTTTAAACAGCACCCAAGCCATGGCTCAGTGGACTGAATCCCACAGCACTATGGGTGCAGTACAACAAAATGGCAATAATTCTCCTTCCTAAACTTGCAATTTTCAATTGATTACAGCATTGGTACTAAAACATTTTTATGAATTGTCTTGTTCAGAAACTGAAGTCTAACTAAAAAAGCTAGAAGCTCAGGAAACATTCAGACATACTGGTGTCAACATACATCTGACAAATTATGAAGAGGAAGGACACTTGCAGCAGATTCATTAAACCTTGGTTCTTTAAATTGCAATGAATGGTGATATTCATTGTGATACAAACTGATTGGAAGGTTACAATATATATAAGGAAAGTTTCTGATTGATTTCTAAAATAAGCACAAGGTTATCTGTAATGCTTTACGAAAATTTATCATTTACTTGTTTTGAAGCCATGTAATAATGAAATGATGCTCTTAGTTTTCCCAGTATGAGATGTGTATCATTTATTTGTCAATAGTTGCATATTGTTTACATGCAAAAAAGTGTTCTGCTCTTGTCAATCATAATTCATTTAAACTTGTACCCATATCTTAGGTTTTTGTAGATGCAACCACTACAGCACAAGATAGTTAGGCAAACTAGTAACATTTTACACTGCAGAGAATTCTTATGTTTGTAAACCCTGGATTCAGGAACTCTGTGAAATATTAAACAGTACAAAAAGCTGCTTTAATGTTAAGATAAGTGCAAGACTAAGTGGAGTAGAATATTTAGTGAATAGTGTGTGAATAAATGCAACTGATGGATTTGCATTGATTCTTGTGCTTTTGTTGTTGGACAGGGAGAAGTGTGTTTCGCAATGTCAAGTGGTTTAGAATGCATAGTTCTGATTAATTATTGTGCTCTGACTTCCTACACCCACTCACCTATCACTTCTATCCTATAATGTTTAATAGTGCCATTAAATTCCAACATCGGTACTTAAATGTATATAGAACTGTGACCCATAATGCCCTCCTTGAGTGATATAGGTAGAATAATTCATTTCTGGAAAATATGATTAACAGTTTCTTGTTTATTGTGTTATTGTAGATAATTGTAGGTTAATGTAATCAAAAGATATATATATATATACAATTGACTGTATTCACAATATTTTATGATATCATTATGTGCATTATTCAAGGTTAATGGATTAGGCTAATAATCCCATAACCTCTGTGAAGCCTCAGTGGCCTAAATTTTGACAAATTTAGCATTTTATAATTAGAAACTGACCTTACTGTATTGAACAAAAGATGTGATAGACAAATTATGAGTAATATTTGAACTGGATTCTTATGTTGGTTTATTTACTACAGATCATGTTGGGAAATATGTTCTTACATCCATTAATGATGTTTACCTGAATTTTTGTTTTCTAAACCACTTATATTGATACAGTGATGAATCACTAACTTTACCAAAAAATTATTATTCATTTTTCCTAGATTTTAGATGAACTCATTAATCCATCATTTGATTCTTATTTCCAAATTTGGAAAAAGATAAAATTAAGTGGATTGAGTGTCCAGTAATGTTCACATTTGGTAATATGCCTTACACAATGTTTTTCATGCTGTGTATTGTGTTTTGAAAGTTGTAACAATTAATTTTCTCACCGGAGGCTGGAGATGTGCAGTAACTACCCCCCTTAAATACCTTTTTGATGTGCAAATGCACCTGTAAAATTGCACCAGTGAACCAGTTCACAGCATGTGCAAAATAGCCAAAATTCAGTTGTAGAGTTGCTTGAATTGTTTGGCTCCAGGAAAATGCTACTTTATTGATTTTCTGACTCAATAATCGATAGGGGTAAATAGACTATGAAGGGATTCTTTGAACATTCACACTCATTGCCCCCTAATGACTAAGGTAGGTTTCCCCCCTTATAGTTTCATGTCCACTGTGTTACAAATTAACCCCAGGTAAGTGTACTATAATATTTGGACTACATAGATGTTACAATCACATTTTATGTAATAACAGATATCATGGTTGTTAGGAGTACAAGTTCGCAATAGAAGTGGTTTAATAATTAATGTAATTATGTGGGTGTTACATCCATTTTCTGGTGGGAAAGAACACCTCCATAATATTGAGCATGTTTTATAAGCTTATATGCACCAGTCATATGCCTTTATCAGGAGTTTGATGGCTTTGTGAAATATTTGATATTAATTGCTACTTAGGACTGAGAATAACAAAAAATCTATTGTTAAATCAACCATCATATTTATTAGTTTAGAATATAAGTGGGTAATAACATTAAAATATTATTATTATAATATGTTATGAGTATTTTATTGACCATAATTATTATAAATATCATAAATAATGTTTTGAGTATATTTGACACAATAATGCATTCATTATGCCATTCCTATGTGTTTATTATTTGTAAACTGGTTATTCCCGTATGACAATTAATGTTAAATATTTCAGGAAGCTCTCAAGTTACACCTAATCAGTGCAATGCTTTAGAATATAAAGTATCTCATAAAATTACAATTTGAAAACAGAACAAATGTTATCATAGCAACAACATATGTTAGATACCTTTGAAGGATATAGGTAGAAGAATTCATTTTTTAAAAATATTTTCTTGTTTATTGTGTTATTGTAGATAACTTTAGGTTAATATAATCAAAAAAATACATTCACTTGACTATTCACAATATTCTGGTATATCATTATGTGCATTATTCAAGTTTAATAGCTTAGACTGATAATCCCATGGGGCAACGGTGGCAGTGTGGTAGCACTCTTGTCTCCCACCTCTGAGATCAGAGTTCGAATCCCGGTACTTTCCTAAAGCGGGAAAGCTAGTTGCTTGCCGTACTGCAGTTTACACTACAGAACCTTGAGCAACTGTATGTAATGGTTTCCTCTGCCCATAAAACTGCCTATTGTCATATGACCTATACAATGCGACGTTAAAACCCAAATAAATAAATAGTAATCCCATAACCTCTGTGAAGCCTCAGTGGCCTAGTGGTTGACAAATTTAGAATTTTATAATTAGGAACTGACCTTGCAGTCATAGGTTGAACTTTAACTCATGTCTGATAACAGATACATATTTACTATGCTAAACAAAAGGTGTAATAAACAAATAATGAGTAATATTTGAATTGAATACTTATATTGATTGATTTACTGCAGACAATGTTGAGAAAAATTATTCTGACATCCATTAATGAAGTTTACCCGGATTATTGTTTCACAAAATTGCTTGTATTGATACAATGATCAATCACCAATTTTAAGAAAAAAATTATTACTATTCATTTTTGTAGATTTTAGATGGAACTATTTATCCATCATTTGACTCATTTTTCCAAAATGTGAAAACATAAACTTAAGTGCACTAAGTTCGCATTTGGTAATTTGGCATGTTTTATAAGCTTCTTTCGCTAGTCATATGCCTTTATCAGGAGTGCCATGGCTTCGTGAAATATTTGATATTGATTGTTCAATAGTACTGAGAATAACAAAAAATGATATTGTTAAATCAACCATCATATTTATAAGTTCAGAATATAAGAGGGTAATAACATTAGCATATTATTATTATAATATAATGGGAGAGTTTTATTTGCAATAATTATTTTTATTAATATTATTGATAATGTATTGATTTTATATGACACAATAATGCATTTATAATGTCATTCCTATGTGTTTATTATTTGTAAACTCATCAGTCTCATATGACATGGACATACCCTTGATCAGGTTTTAACCAAATCCAACAATGACAATATTTCTAAAGTCCACACCACCGATGCCTTTTCCGACCATTGTTCAGTTAGTTTCATACTAAATTTTATAACTCCTAGATCTCAGGACCATGCTATTGTCTCCTTTCGTAAATACCACAAAATCAACAAAGATAAAATGAAAGCAGATCTCCTCGCTTCTGAACTGATTAATAATCCGTCTAAAGAACCAGATACACTCTATAAACAATATCATACTACCTTGTCAACCCTTATTGACAAACATGCTCCAATACACACCAAACACACCAAGGCCAAGTACATCCCGGGAAGGGTGAATGATACTGTAATTGCGGCAAAGGAGACTAAGCGTTTGTTTGAACGCATTTGGCGAAGAAATAGATCTACTTTCAATAGATCCCAGTACATGCAGAAGGTTCACCAATATAATAGAGTCTGCATGCAGGCCAAATCCCAACCCACAAAAATTATGGCGTGTCCTGGGTGATGTCCTACACAGACTTCCAGCTAAGATCCTCCCATCGATAAACCCACCTCAGCTTTTGGCTGACAGGTTCGTGGAGTTCTTCACAGAAAAGATTGAGAAAATACGCTCAACATTCTCTGCTTCTGTCAATTTACAACACATCACCCCTGATTCTCCTCCCCCCATGTTCCCCAGTTTTTCTACTGTAACAGAGGAAGAACTTACTAAAATTATTACCAGCTCTCCTAGTAAATCATGTTCCCTAGACCCATGGCCCACTTTCCTTGTTCTGGATTATCTCGATATTCTCATTTCCCCCATCACTTCAATAATTAATGCTTCTCTTAACCAAGGCAAGTGTCCAGATTTTTTTAAGCAGGCCCATGTTACCCCACTTCTCAAAAAATCATCTTTAGACAAAGAAGTTTTTAAAAATTATAGGCCTGTCCCAAATTTAAACTTTATCTCAAAGATACTTGAAAGGGTAGTAGCCGTCCAGCTACAAACACATCTTGATGAAGCCGGCCTTTTGACTGCCTTCCAATCCGCTTATAGAAAACACCATTCTACTAAAAGCGCTCTCCTCAATATTCACAACGATATTCTTAATATGGCCAAAGGGTCTGTCACTGCTCTTACCCTTCTCGATCTATCCGCCGCTTTCGATACCATTGACCACACCATTCTCCTAGACAGGCTCAATGTTTATTATGGAATCAGTGAGCTAGCACTTGGCTGGTTCAGATCATACCTGTCAGGAAGGACACACTCGGTCAAGATAGGTAGTACACTCTCCCATCCAGCTTCGCTCCAGTATGGAGTTCCCCAGGGTTCTGTCCTTGGACCAATTCTGTTCTCTCTCTATACTAACCCTATCAGCTCAATCATTCACTCCCACAGTAGCATCGATTATCACTTCTACGCCGATGACACCCAGTTATACATATCACTTTCACCAGCAAATTTCTCTCACTCTATCCAAAAACTAAAGAACTGCCTAAATGACATTCAAAATTTCCTGTTTACAAATAAATTAAAACTTAACCCAGACAAAACCGAGTTTATTCTCATAGGCTCCCATAAAAATCGTAAACAACTCCTCCCTCATTTCCCCATCAGTATTCTAGGAAATCAGGTCTCACCAGCACAAAGTGTCAGGAACCTTGGAGTAGTGTTCGACTCCAATTTCAATTTCTCAAATCATGTGTCACAGGTCATAAAGTCCACTAGAGTACATGCCAGAGATCTCTACAGAATTTGTCCCCTCCTAGACCTCAACACATCAGTTCTCTTGGCAAATGCTTTGGTGAGCAGCAGGTTGGACTATTGCAATTCATTGTTCTTATCGCTCACTAATTTTGAGTTAAGGAGATTGCAGCTAGTCCAAAACTCACTCTGCAGGGTTGTCACCCGTTCCTCTAAATTCTCTCACATTACCCCTCAACTAAAAAAACTTCACTGGTTACCAGTCAGATACAGGGTACAATTTAAAATTGGCCTTATTACATACAAAATTCTCAACCAAGGTCAACCAGTTTATCTAAGACAATTAATCCACCCGTACACCTCTTCTAGAAATACAAGGCGAAGTTCCCCCAAACTCAAATTCCTTCAAACCCCCAATTTTGATCGTAGAGTTCACAAATCAATCAAACACTTCTCTAATTCATTCTGTCACTATGCCCCTGTCCTTTGGAACTCTTTCTGTTAGAAACAGCCCCTCTGTTCCATCTTTTAGGAAGCACCTCAAAACCCACCTCTTCAGCTCTAGTTTCCCAACATAGTTTTCTTCCCTCCCGGCCACACCCATAATCCTGGATCATTGACCTTGAACGCCCCTTGACTCTCCTTAGGAAAATGATTTTGATTAATTAGCGCACTGAGTTCCCCTCTGTGGGGAAGATATTGCGCTTGCAAAGCAGTAGATTAGATTAGATTAGATATGACCATCAATGCTAAATATTTCATGAAGCTACCAAATTGCAGCAAATCAGTGCAAGGCTTTGGAATGTAAAGTATCCAATAAAATTACTATTTAAAAACAGAAGAAATGTTAACATAACAACAGTATTTGCCAGATATCTTGTGATATACGTAGAAGAATTCCTTCCTCGAAAATATTATTAACAGTTTCTTGTTTGTTCTGTTATTGTAGATAATTGTAGGTTAATATAATCAAAAAATATATTCACTTGACAGTATTTACAATATTCTATTATACCATTATGTGCATTATTCAAGATAATGGCTTCGACTAATAATCAAATAGCGGCCATAGTGGCAGAGTAGTAACACTCTTGCATCCTACCACTGAGATCAGAGATCGAATCCCAGTGCTTTCCTGAAGCAGGAAAGCTGGTTGCTTGCCGTACTGCAGTTTACAGTCCAGAACCTTGAGCAACTGTATGTACTGGTTTCCTCTGCCCATAAAACTTCCCATTATGATATGACCTATACAATGTGTTGAAAGTGATGTTAAAATCCAAATAAATAAATAAATAATAATCCCATAACCTCTGTGAAGCCTCAGTGGCCTAGTGGTTGATAAATTTAACATTTTATAATTGGAAACTGACCTTGCAGTCATGGGTTGAATTTCAACTCATGTCTGATAACAGATACATCTTTATTGTAATAAACAAAACATGTGATACACAAATTATGAGTAATATTTGAATTGAATACTTATTTTTGAATGTGGATTATGTTGATTGATCTACTACAGACCATTTTGGTTAAATATTTTGATGTTGCATCCACTGTACATGCTTACCTGAATTTGTGTTTCTCTCAACCACTTATATTGATACAGTGATCAGTCACCAATTTTAAGAAAAAATATTATTATTCATTTTTTCTAGATTTTTACATTTATTCATCATTTGACTCATATTTACATAATGGTTTGAAGTTGCACATTTTTCCAGTTGATATATTTTAACCATTGACATGAAACTATCAATGCTCAATATTGAATTACCTACCTCTACTTTACAGATACACCTATTAACTATTGTAAATAAACAATTTACATTAAAGACTTTCACCCATTCCAAAGCTTTGATTTTCATTTCCTATAATATTTATCATTTTTATCACTTGAAACCAGAAATGTTTAACCAATGGACACAAGTAAAATGCAAGCGCTATACTCTCTGTATTCTTATTACAAAAATATCACTTACTGCTAACTTACATAGAAAGAGTACTTGTTTACAGGCAGTGAACAAAGCAAGATACCACACAGAAAAATGCCCTCAGGCAGCTGTCAACACAATATTTTCTTCAACAAAATGTGACACCTTTTGTTCTTTAACTATTTTCTCCGTAATTTTTTTTTTACCATTTGTTTTGGCAGACAAAATATTTTTCAACATTATATAAATATTTAAAATGTTGATAGCCAAGGGTTTTACCTTTGGGATCCATTATATCATTTATATTCAATAACTGTTTAATCACAGTGATTAAGTTTTTACTGACCATAAAGAAAGGTCCTGTTATTGGATATGTTCTTGCATCAGTTTCCTGAATTTACATTTCTTTATAATATTTACATTGCAACATCTGCCCAGAATTTATTAACAATAGTTTTTTCCAAAACTGAGTCAATGTCAAATTTCCATACTTTTTGGGACAGGTTGTTTGTTCAAAATATTTTGCCAGTTTCCTGAGATTTGAATTAATCATTTAACCCAACTGATTTTAATGAATGATTTAAATTTGTAATATTCAATGATTTTAAACTACTTCTGATACATCTTTTTTCTAGCTGTTTATTTTCAATTTGGCAGTAGAGCTATCCCATGAGAAATCAATAAAATGTTTTTCAATTTGGACAAATATGTGGGGTGGGAGCAGAATTTATCAGTACGGTTAGGAATAGACGAATTTGGGGATAGCTAAAGTTTTAAAAAGCATTGACCTTTCCTATTAAATTTCGCTTGAATTTCCTATAAATAATTAAAACCTTTTCAACATTTGTGTTCAACATCTTTTCAAGGACAAGATCATATGTAATTCCCATTAAGTCAAACTTCCATGGTTTTCATGCATTTTTTTTACTTTTGCTTTTACTAAGCCATAAAGCTTTGTATTCTGGATATTTATCTTTAATCCTGAATATTTGTAGAATAGTTGTAAAACTTTTAAAGAAATACCAGAACCTTTTAATACAAGGAAGGTATCATCTGGATACATACCAATGTTTACTGTATTATTACCTACTGTTAAGCTCTCAATGCTTTCACTGTCACAAATCTTTTTAGCTAGAGGTTCAACAGTCAAAATAAATAGACAGGGATTTAAAGGATCTCCTTGCCTGCAAGACCTACCAGTTTTCACAAAGTCCTCTCCAAAATTTGTCACTTCTGGGACAAGTTTTAGATAATCCCATACCAGTGAATCAAAAGCGTTTTAACAGTCCACAATCAGAAGCATACCACAAATATTTTTTTGTGTAGAAAAGGGTGTCAGAGACATTTTTACCTATATACCTATGATTCAGAAAACCTTGTTGATCATTGTCAATAATATCTGGCAAGACTTGTTTCATTCTATGAGCTAAAACTCTGATTACAGTTCATACTCCACATGTAGGAATGTGATTGGCCTCATAATATTTCTGATGTCCTATTATTAAATTTGTTATTAAAGAGACAGACCTACATGAGGTTGACAGGCACACAAATACAAAATGCACACATACATATTAACAATTGGTAGGCAGATACACAAAGTCTTTACTTTGATTTAGCCTGTTCATATATGTCCATACTTGTCTGTAATAATAAACTTGTCTTTTCATCAGACATGTACTGAATCCCCCTAGCAACAAAAAAATGATTAATTAATTGCCTTGCTGTTTGAAGTAATGACGAATTGGCTGTATATTTTGGACAAATGACAGATTAAGCCTTCATAACCCGCATGTCCCTTGCAATACATCTTGAACACTTGGTTGCATATTCATCATTTCCTTATTCAGGTCTACTTGCAGCATATTAACAAAACATCATGATATGTGAGAATTTTTATCGTTGAGCTCCATGTTGTCACCCCCAAACATGAACATTGGTGATTTATTGTGTTTACTATTGTCATCATTCCTTTTTCATCACTGTCTTACTACACTTGCCACTGTCTTACCTAAACATCAGACTTTGTCCAGATAATTATGACAATATTAAGTGAACCAAAAGTGTACTTTTAAAACAGCTTGAAAGACTGTATATTTGCTCTGTGATCAACTTCTATTCCTTGAAATGTGTTGTTGCCATCAATGATATAATTCTCTACATTAAAAATTTTTCTTCACAGTAACACCTATTTCTAATTATTCATTAAATTGCATCTTGTACAGAAATTCATTAAGCTTCCTACCCTCATGCTATGCAATTTCTTAATAACAGTTCTTATGAATAAGCCTTAGAATCGGCCAGTATAGATAAAAAGTGCAACAAAACTCTGATTGGACTAAATTCAGATAGATTACCTTTGAGAATAACAAAGATAGGGGTAGCAGTGTTGGCATAATGATAATGAAATTTTGCCAGAATATATAATTACTATTTTTTTGTAAAAGTAAAATGTTCTTTGGGGAATTGTCATCTGAGATGTGACAGTAATTATCATGCATATCTGTCTGCATGCTTTGTCTACATCTGCCACATTTTTATAATCTTTATTTCAATCTTTCTCTAATACAAATACTTTGCGTACATTTGATGTACACATATGAAAAGCCCACTATTTTAGCATCATTTTAAATCAAAAATATGTTTGCAAAGTACAAAGTGGAAAATTATGGGATTACAAAGACAGACAGACAGATAGATATTTTATTTTTGTGCCACATGTTGTACATTAACAATTGACAGAAGTTTACAGATATGCTAACACTCAATCTAAGCTTTGTGAGACAAAGTAGAAAACTTAGTATTTTTGTTGGCAGAAATACATTAAAAATTACATTTAAGAATATATTTTACAGTTGATTTGACAATAGCTCGGTGAAGAAGCAATATTTCTAGTTTAGTATTTACAATTTTAATAACTTCTTGCAACAGTTTCTCTCTTTCAGAACAGAATTATACACATGTTGTTTGAACATTTACAACTTGATATATAGCTCTTATTTACTTTGTGTTTTCATCACAGTTAAAATACAGTACATGTTTAAATATTCTTTTATTTTTTTCTGATAAAACATGTTTGCTAGTTTCTGTGTGCCAATTAAATGGTGTATGTTGAAATTTTACATGTACATATGCACACAGCTCTATCATTTTAAATGAAGTTCAAAAGCAAACCAAATGTTTGTCTTGTATAATGTGTGTATTTACATTTCCCAAAAATGGAATGTATATCATTTTTTTTCCATTTGTTTTCTATGTCAGCTAATGTTTACTGTAGATAAATATGGATTCATACTCTAAGCTTTGTAAATTTGTTAATTTCAGTTGTTATAAGCTTTTGAAGCATTAACTTCCAGTGGGAAGGAAACTTCCCGAATGTCATACACAGAAAAAATATGTCATGAATGAAGATTACAATATTATGCAAGTGTGTAGCATGAGTATTATGTTGCAAATCTCCATGAGTGATATGTTTTCTGTACATGTCTAATGAGGGATGTTTTCCTTTTATTATCCACCATTTAGTATGGTTTATCAGTCAAATACAGCCATATTTAAGAGAGAAAATGTTAAGAAAGCTGGCTTATGTGCAGAGACAGGAGTGAATTTAAAAAACTCAATTTTTAACTTGAGATATCTCAGTCATTTTGTCACGGGATTTTATGCAAGAAAAACAAGCAGAAATGCTAGAAAAATACCTTTTCAATGGTAGTACATACTTGTATGGTACAAAGTTTCAGAGATTCTAATGAAAAATCGGTCCTTTTTGCCGCAAGTGATCCATGGTATGGACGAGCCATTATATATAAATAATATTATTTTCTGAAATTTTGCCATTTTAAATTAAATTTGCAAGCACATAATTAAAAGGTGTACAGTTGTGCATTCATAAAGATTGATGGTAGACTATTTTAAATACAAAGTGTGTGTCCTCTTACAATATTATGAAAATATCCTATTTGAAGCATTGCACAGCTTCCTCTTACGAAATATCATTAATTAGTTCCGCCAAGAAGGTGTTGTTTGCATGACCATTTATCTGCTTGTCTGTCATTTTCTTTGTTTTTATTTGTTTGTTGTTTGTTTGTTTGAGAAGAGAAGAACCGACTTTTCACATAGCTATGAGCATTTTAGCTACTCAGAGTAAATTATTTATAACTCTAAAACTATTGCATTTAGGGTATTCCTGATAAATGTGTTTGTTCAGGTACTTGCTTGGAGCTCTATTGCATTAGCTAAGTCAGTAATAGCTATTTTCTGATTTGTAGCATAATTTAAAATATGACCTGTCAAATTATTTGAAATTGTTGCTCATACTGACTTTCTTTGAATTCATTATTTACCCATGTTGGGGTAAATTATGACATAATGAACTAACAGCTACTTTGAGGTTCTCACTGTTGAGTAAATCACTCGCAACTTAAAAACTATTGCATTTAGAGTATTTTGTTGAAATGTTATTCACCTACTTTTAGGTCAGTTGCAACATAGTAAAATTGCAGTCCTGTTGCTTATTACACAGCTGAGCAATAGCTACATCGAGGTTCTTACTTTATTTGTTTATTTATTTATTTGGGGTTTTACGTCGCTTTCAACACTGTACAGGGTAGTTGGAAGGGCAGAGGAAACCAGTAAATACAGTTCGCTAGGGTTCTGTACTGTAAACTGCTGACCAACGGCAAGCAACTACCAGCTTTCCCACTTGAGGTCATGATGGGGATCGAACCCCGGCCTCAGAGGTGAGAGGCGAGAGTGTTAGCACTCTACCACCGTGGCCCCAGGTTCTTACTTTAATTAATTTATTTATTTAACATACAATCGTAGACATAGTACAATTATAAAAGAAAATTAAAGGAGATGCATACAAAGGATATATAAAAATACAGAGAAAATGTGATTATTTTGAAACTATGACACACAGAAGTATTTAAGCATGGAATTTACATGTTCAACTGAGAGACTGCTATGTACAGACATTATTTCCTGAATTTTATCATCTCTTATAGACATGAGAGTTCTGATGTTACTTACATAGATATAGCCATCACTTAGAGTAAATTGTTTGTAACTTTAAAACCATTGCATTTAGAGTATTTTGTTTAAATATGTAATGCAGAAGATCAGTAGACTGGGCAAGATTTTAAAGTGTCCACTCTGCCATGACTGAATGATCATTTGTTTGTTTGTTGGCTTGCTAGCAGGATTACGCCAATATTACTGGTTGGAGCTTCATGAAAAAATTGCAGAAAATGGTTCTTGGTCCAGCTTAGATTCCATTCAGAAGTATTTAAATCTGTTTAATACAAATCTTATGTTCTGAAATTCCTGTTTATCAATTGAATTTATTTTGTCTTTTGCTATTTTGTAAACTTTTGAGTCCACATATTATATTTGTAGTTTCTCTATAACAAGATCTTATTACTTCTGCCAGTGAGGTATTAAATTTGTGGTAGTTTTTTTGTCTGTTTATGTGCTTGTTAGTAGGATTTTGCAAGTACTACTGCTTGAATCTTCATGAAACTCTAGAAAATGGGTCTTTGTGCAACATAGATCCCATTAAAACTTTGAAAGTGATCCAGGTCATCACTTGGATACAAAAGAAACAAAGCTCTAGAATTTTCCATTTACTTCTTATTGCCCTTTAGTCAATAAATTCGGCATTTTGGGCAGACACAACAGAATTTGGATTTGGCCACTAGGTCCCAGAACCACGGCATGTTTGGCCACCCTGCGGCAATCAGAATGATTCTCCTGAACAGGTAGTCCTGCAGCTTCTCTACCACTTTGCGAAAAATGGCTACCAGTGGGAGCCATATGGGTCCAGATCATCCCAGGGCAAACTGAGGGCTTCCACTGCCCATGCTAGAGGATCTGGTACAAGTGACACAAACTGAGGTAATTTGTTTTTAAACCTGGTTGCAAACAGGTCTACTTGAGGCTGGTGCCACCGGGAATATAACAAATGGAAGACCTCAGGAAGAATGGACCCCTGTGTCTGGATGGTTTGGCCAAGGCTGGATAGCTTGTTTGATATCACATTCAACTGACTTGGAATATGTCAGGCTTTGAGAGTCACCTGTTTTCTGGAACCTTAGGTAAGGATTCTTCACAACAGGGTACACAGTGGGCTCGACACCACCCCCACCATCTTGTCTATGTAGGCAACTACTGTGATGTTGTCAGTAGCTGACTATTTTGTTCTAACAGAGGTCTTTGAACTCTGTTTGGGCCAGAAGGACTGCCTTTAGGTCCAGGCAGTTTATGTGTAATTTGCATTCTAGAAGGGACCAGGTTTCCCTTGTAGTGTTCCACCCTGTAAAGATTTACAGAGCATGACCAAGGGGTGTAGTGGTTCGCCTTGAAGCACATTTTCTTCCTGCAGCCACCACTTTAAATGACGCTGGAGTGATCTGGGGTTGGAATCACTTCTTCTAGTTACTCTGGTACCCTCCAGCTTTTTTAAGTGCTGCTATACCATTCTCATGTGAAAGCAACCTAGGTGAACTTGTTTTTCTGCAGCCGTTAGTAACCCTATCAGGGCCATCAGGTGCTGGACGGGACTTGTCGGTTTGGAGAGCAGTTTCTGTATCTTTTCATTTAAAGTCTCCCAACGCTCATGTGTGGGTCTGACTTTGCCCTCTTTCAAATTTAACTGGTAATCTACAAAGTCAAAGACCATTATGAATTTCTCTGACTTTAGAAATTTGTTTAGGGTACTAAGGTGTGAACCTAAAGATAGGTTTCTAGTTGTTGGGATTGGGCACCAGGAAGAGACTGTTGTAAAACCCAAGAGAGTTCTGAATTAATGAAAATGCCTTCAGACAGACCCTGATTAGTTCTGACCATAGCTTGAGTGATACTTCCCATGAAGGTCATCAGATAGTCCTCGTCCTCAGCTGTCTCTTGGCTGTGTCACTCTGAGCGAACTTGAAGTGAGTAAACATATAGTCTTGCATCTTTGTCGAACACCAGCTACGCTCAGCTGCCTATTACACATAAATGACTTGTCCCTGGCCAAGTTCTCCCATTTAATGAGGTTATCCTGAAGTATCAGGCAGGAAATTGGTGCTGAGGGGAGTGAGTGTCTAACAACTCTTGTAAAGGACATGTTGTGTCTGGCAGGCTCGACAGTGCACTTTGGATCTGGAAAACTCCTGCTTCTCAGCATACATGCAATATCACTTTTGTGTCTTGGGAACCTTAACAAATTGGTCCCTCGACAATTCAGAGGCCTCAGAACTATTGCAAGGGTAGCCTTGTATGAAAGTGATGCTTAGTTAGTTTCTCAATCTTCCTTTATAAGTATTCATAGCTTAACTCAGACCTTGCCTTGGGGGAGTATGGTACCAGCAAATGGGTTGTCATCAAGAGAATAAGATGAGGACTCGAACTCTGGCACTTGTTTCCACCCCATAAATATCTTACTCCCCTGATAGTCTCCCGGTAAGTCTGTTCTTGCTATTCCAATTGCTGCTCTGCAGCTTTCTTGTCAGATACCTTACCCTCTTCCTAAATGGTGTGAGCAGGAGAGGTTGAAAAACCATGCTGCTCCACATCAGAATCCGGGTCCTGTAAGTAAGAAGTACCAGTCATATAGAATGAAGCAGCAGTCTAACCAAGCGGTCAGTTGAACTGAACATTTTCTCTATTAGTTGCGTTGGTAACAAATATCCTGGAAGCTAGTGGTCTGATCAGTAAATTGCACTATAGGCGTCCCACCTGGAAACATCAACAGACTGGGTGACACAAGCAGGCTGGTTGGCCAGTATAGGAACTGGCACTCAGCTGGTACTGGTAAGAGGCTGACTGCTGGAGACCTGAGTGACTGGCTAGATTCCAGGCACTGGAACTGGTAGCAGTTTTTTTTTGGTTCCTTGTGAAACTTATAAGTGGGGGTTGATAGTTGAATTCTCTACTCAGCAATAAGAATGCTGCATCAATCACATTCCTTCTTGGGAACACATGAATCAGACAACCCACGCCTTTATCTCGACATCTAGAACACTTATTATGTCCATCAAAACTAGCCATGCCTCGCTTTTGTTCTGGAGAACCATCAAAACTATAAGGAACATATAAGGAAGAAAATATGAAAGTTTCATATGAAAATAAGATTAAAATCTATAAAACTTCAAACTTTTCTATCAGAGTTTACATGGCCTGAAGACCAAGGTACTATTATACTATGTATGAGAACCTTGAAATTGCTACGGTTCTGATTGTGTGTTACTGGTTTGTTGTTGATGAACAAGAGGTGTTTTGTGGGTTGTAAGTCCATACCCTTAGTATACATACAGTTGGGTTTAGCCCACTTTCAACACTGTACATGTCATATCATGACAGGTAGTTTTATAGGCAGATGAAACTAGTACCTACATTTGGTCAAGGTTCTCTACTGTAAACTGCCTACCATTGGTAAGTAACTACCAACTTTACAACATAGGGTCAAGGGTTTGAACCGCTGACCTTAGAGGTGGGAGTAAAGTGTGTTACCACTGTGTGCTCCACCATGCCTCCATACCCTTAGCATATGAAATATCAGAGATTGTAGTTTTATGATAAAAATAAGATGAAAACAAGAGCATTGGGAGAGTACATACCTTCTCTAGAAAATATTTCTTTAATGATATAGATAGATCATGTTTGTAGATTACACTATTTTAGAATATTTACTTAAAATTCGTCAGATTTTGAAGCATCTATATCACTGATTGTTTGAAGTAAGGGGGAATACAGAATGACCAAATGTATCAACATGGTCCTAATTAAGAAAGATTCCAAAACCTAAATTCATCAAACATCACTCATAAACTTATTTTTATGAGATTTGTCACCTCTTTTGACAATATAGAATGTTCTTAAGCTTAAACCCATCTTAGAACTTATGCATAAAGTAACTTTCTGTGCTTATACTTAAAGGATGACCTTTTTACATACCCGTTTTTATAATAAATTCAAGCTTTAAATATTATAAATATACGGATATTTTATGTGTCAAAGTTGTAATTTGCATTTTAAAGTACAGAAGCACTACCAGTTTTGGTTAGTCACATGTTACCTCCCGAAAATTTCTGAGTACACACAAAGGCAATAAACATGTGTGGGTGATGTCAGATGGGTTGACTTTTCTTGGTTTTGCTTAGAACTGTTCTGATATGCACTGCTATTTACATTACATTGCATGTTATAAGATGTAGCATTTCTATGACATAGTAAGAGTAACAATAATCTATCTGTATGACCCTATTATTTTGAGTCAATAAAAATTTGTGAGTTTATCACAAAAGATAAATGTAACACTATCCATTATGGGGGTGAATTGTGGACACTAATATTGAGGAGAAGGACTGTTTATATTCTTTGCAGTGTATATTCAAACACTCTAGCTTCCTTTATCAACTATCAATACCATGTAAAATGGTATATCCGTCATTTTTTTTCAAAACAAAGATAAATTATGCATTCAGGACATCAATCATTCTCTGCAATCCGAATACACTGCTACATTGATGATTGATGGTTCTTTGGCGACTGGTTCCTCAAATTTCTTCCAAAGCTCAATGAAATCACTTATTTGAGCAACATGTCAACAAACGAAAAATGATTACTATTCATAGCAGCATTCTTACTCATGTACAACACAGCACCCCACTCTAGAAACGATTTGAGATAAGATCTAATATTTTCTCCACCTGGAGCCCACATATTACTTAAATAGACTAATATGCTACAGAATGTGTCAGCCCACCATATGGTTCAAGTTCCAGCCCTATCCAACTCCTCATTATGCCGAGTTACAACCCTGAGAAATTTGTTGGTAACAAGGCCACTCCCTTCCAATGCAGCTCTGTTTGCTCAAAACAAGTTTTCTTACCTTCCAGCCAAATATACAAATGTAATAGATGTATTGAAAAGTGTTCTAGTAAGTAAGTAAGTAAGAAACACTTATATAGCGCCGAATTTGATGTGCAAAAAGGGATAGTCCAGTTCCAGAAAGATGTCCGTTTCCATATTAGCGTCCGGTAGGGGAGATAGGCTATGGTGGAGGATAAGCCAATCTAAAAAGGTATGTTTTCAACTGTTTCCTGAAACCAGAAATGCTTTCTATGGTTCTGATGGCTTGAGGAAGCTTGTTCCACTCTGTGGGAGCCCCTGCTATGAAACTTCGTAGCCCTGAGCGTTTATTTGGTTTAGATAAGGAAATTGATAGGCGATTGCCCCGTGTGAGATCACTCCGCCTAATTAGAGCGGAGAGATATAGAGGTTGGCTCAAATGTATTGCTTTATAAATGAGGAGATTATATTTGAACAGTATACGGTAATGAATGGGGAGCCAGTGTAGTTTGTGCAGGAAGGGTGTAACATGACAGTATTTATTTAGCTTGCACACCGTCCGACATAAGGCATTTTGAACTCTCTGTAGTCTGCTAGTATATGCCTTTTTTGTGTTGTAAAGCAGTGAGTTACAGTAATCGAGACGACTGCTTACCAAGGCATTTGCCACCTTTACAGCTGTTTCATGATTTAAGTACCTGCGGACCCTTCGTAGTTCCCGGAGATGGTAGTAACTTATGCGACATAGATTAGCCACGTGTCTTTGCATTGAATTTTCAGCATCCAGGATGACACCAAGGTTTTTGACCGATTCAGCTGGTTCCATGGTATTGCCAAGCAAACTCACTGGGAAAGATGACTTCAGGGAACTTCTAATTTGATCATCACCAATCACTATGAATTCTGTCTTGTCAGGATTTAATTTAAGCTTATTATTTCCCATCCAAGCCTGGACCGCCTCAAGGCAATTTGTTAATTCAGTGATACTGGAATCGAAGTTCCTAGAGTCGAGTTCCAAGTAAATTTGTGTGTCATCTGCATATAAGTGGTGGGTGACATTGAATTTAGATATAACTGAACTGAGAGGGGTTGTGTATAGGGTAAAAAGGAGTGGCCCTAGAACTGAGCCCTGGGGAACACCGTAAGGGAGTTGAAAAGCATCTGAAAGATGTCCATCTATTTTGATGCGCTGCTTGCGTGAGTTGAGGTATGACTGGACCCACTTAAGCACTACCCCATCAATGCCATACCAGTGCTGAAGGCAGTTGAATAGGATTGAGTGGTCTATTGTATCGAAAGCTGCAGATAAGTCCAAAAGGACTAATCCAACAGCTGCACCCTTGTCCATTGATGTGGCAATGTCATTTTGTATTTTGAGCAACGCCGTTTCAGTTGAGTGAAAAGCTCTATATGCGGACTGGTTTTCGTTAGATATACCCTCGTGAGCAATATGCTCATTTATCTGCTTAGCCACAGCTTTCTCTATGAGTTTGGAGATGTAGCTGAGGTTGGACACTGGTCGATAATTCTTGAGAATATTCTTGTCAAGACCAGCTTTTTTCAACAAGGGTGTAACATGTGCAGTCTTAAAACAGGATGGGAAACTGCCCTCCTGTAGAGAGTAGTTCACAATATTTGTAATAGGAGTCAGGAGCACACTGATACATTCAAGGACCAATGATGTTAGGATGGGATCCAAGTCACATGATTTATTTGGTGTGGACTTTATGATTTTAAGGACTTCTTCCTCTGACATGGTCCAGAAAGAAACAAACTTGTTTTTGTAGGAACCTGAGACAGGGGGATCGGCATCAGTAGACAGTAATCCAGATCTTAATTTAGCAATTTTGTCTGCAAAATACCTGCCAAAAGTGTTGACTAGACTGTTCATGGTGGTATAATCTGGAAGTACCATTTTTGGTGATCTATGGAGGACTTTCTTTATGGAATTCCACAAGGCCTTGGGGTTATCCTCATTTTCCCTAACCATATCACTGTAGTGTTTGGTTTTTGCACATTCCACGAGACGGTTGGAATGGTTTACAGCGGCTCTATACCTACTGCGGTTTATGGCAGAGTTGTCCTTTTGCCACTCCCTTTCGAGTTTGCGCTTACGTCTCTTTGCTGCCAAAATCTCACTGTTGATGAACCCTTTGTTGACATGTTGTGGGGTTTTACATTCATGTTCAGGTGCATGCTTGTCAAGTATGTTCCTAAGGGTATGAAAGTATTGGTGTGAAAGTAAGCTAGCTTTTTTGAAAGGAGCCTGGATAAGCTCAGAATTTTCAATGTCAGACATGAATTCAGTTTTATTTATCTTGCGAAGTTTCCTGATTTTCAACCGTTTTACTCTGCAGGAATTTTTGACAGGGAATGTTGTAGTGAAAAAGACCGCCAGGTGGTCTGATATGCCGTCCTTTACATGATGGTGAACTGAGGAAGTTAGGGATTTACTAGTGCAGAGTACATCAAGGATATGTCCTTGTATGTGTGTAGGTGTTGACAGATGTTGAATAAAATCAAAATCCAATAGAACTGTGTTGAAATTTTCTGTCCAGCAATTTTGACTGTCAAGCTGGATATTGACATCTCCCAGGATAATATTTTCATGTGGTGACAAAGCAGCTGCTTCCATGAAACTGTTGAATTCCTCGATAAATCTGCTTTTGCTGGTACTTGGAGGTCGGTAAATTACATGTACCAGGAGCTGGCTTGACTGTCGATCTGACAGTTTGACGGTAATGTGTTCAAACGTTTCCCGCCGATCAATTTAACAACGCACGCTATCAATGTTATTCCTAACAAGGACAGCAACTCCACCTCCTTTCTTGTTCTCGCGTGGGACCTGGTGAAGCTGGAAACCTGCAGGGGTTATCTCATCCATTAGGCCTTGTGTGTCCGACGGTCTTAGCCATGTCTCAGTGACACCAACGATGTCGAGATCATTTGACAAAAGAAAATCACTAAATGCTGATGTTTTGTTACACAATGAACGGACATTCAGATGACAGGCTTTGATATTTCTGGCTGATGGACCTGGGTTCAAACTAATGTCGCCAGAAAGAATCAGGATGATGGACCACCAAGGTTCTAAACTACATACCACATACGGCTGTATGGTCGTAAACTCCATGTCTTTCATCATTTTGGGGTGACATCATGGCACACTGCCTGCCAGTTTTTAACCCTAATTGTACATAAATGAACTAACTTGTCAAATAAAAAAGTGCAAATCTGTATATCCTCTTTATGGATCTTGACCTTACTGACCTTTTACTCTCCCCTGTGTCATGTCATTCCATTGCTTCTCGCTCAGGGGCAATATTTAGAGCATGGCCTCTTAACCTAATAGACCCGTGTGCGTTATCTCAGAACCAAGAAGTTCTCCTCACAGATTGATTTTGTAGGTTGTAATATTTCAGATAGGCAAGACCAGGTGGACCCTGGATGCCCTCATGAATTGACCTCTGTAAAAAGGAAACTGATTTTAGCATACTGTCATAGGGGCCTGGTGGATCAGTTGCGACAAAGACGGTTCTTGTTTTGAAGTTCCCACCTTTTCTGACTTAAATGGGTGTACACCATATTTCATTTGGCTTAAGAGCAAGCAACATAATATAATTTTGCACTCCATCCTACCATGAAACCTTTAGGGCTTATTGGTTAGATTCACATCAGAAATTAGTTAGACAAATCTAATCATTCTGTTGAGAAGACCAGATGAGCCTAGTATATATTTGTTAGTCTCAGTTTGTTATGTTTAATTGGCTCATCATTGTGCATACTATATGTTTCACCTGTTGGTACTTGGAAATGGTTATTTCATACATTTCCAAAGCTTTCAAGCCTAATTGCACATGTCTGAACTAACACATAAAATAAAAAAGCGGAAATCTGTATCTCATATTTATGGAGACTGATCTTCCTGACCTTTTATCTATCCCCAGTGTTTTGTCATTCTGTTGCTGCATGCTCAGGGGCAATATTTCGAGCATGGCCTCTCAACCTACCGGAGCCCTGCCCCTTATCCCAGGGGCAGGAAGTCCTCCTCACAGATTGATGTAGTAGGTTATTATATTTGTGATAGGCAGGACCAGGTGGACCCTAGCCCCCCCTTCATGAACTGACCTCTCTGAAAAGGAAACAGGGGAAATGCATAGGCAAATTCATAGTCAATGATATACGGAAAATAACTGTTTTTTCATTAATTTGCTTCGAACAATATTTTGGCAGATTTTTCCTACATATTAATCATGTTAATAGCTTTGAACAAATCAATTTTTATGTCAGTTTTACATTAATGGAGATTGATGAGTAATTCATTATCTGTGTATATAAAACCATCTCTGATTTTCATTCCAGTGTTCTCATAATTTTTAGTCCATTTGGGGAGTGCTAAAAATCATTTGTCCACTATGTGGCTTTATTTTCATTTATCAAAAGCATATTATTAAACCAGTTGTTAAAACATCAAAGTCTTTTTACATAGCTCTAATTATTAGCACCACTTGAATGGTTATTTACACAGATTTCTGGTAAAAGTTATAACATGTAAAAATGTTATGGGAATTGCCTTGCCTTAAGACAATCTTGAACCAATCATTCTAGAAGCTGCTGCATTGTTATTTCATGGCTACCATTGTTTGTAATAGGTGTCACATTTAAGTTAGAATAACACACATAACCATGCATACTACAGGAACTTCTCCTGTTCAAACAATTCTTCTTAAATCCATTTGAGTCTAAGAATATATACTTAGCCATGTCAGGCAGAACCACCTAGCATTAAAATCATTATAAATGTTGCCAATGCATTACCTTCAGCAGGAAATCAAATGTTTGACCTTAACCAAAGTCAACCTTAGCATTTACATATAGTTATGTCAAGAGGCAATACCCAGCATTCAGGTAATTAAAATCCCTACAGATTTTACCTACAGCAGAATAGGCAAAAGTTTGACCTTAATATATGTCTTCTAACTCTGCATCAAATTTGTGTTACCAAAATAAAACAGTAAGCTATTATAAATAAAAAGTTCCAAGCCATATAGTGTAAATAGTCATTTTATGTAGCTTAGGAATAACTTTGTTGAAAGGTGTTGGCTACTACAGTTCCCAGCTATGGGAAGGGTTTCAAATTCATAGTTTTA
This sequence comes from Sabellastarte sp. h YS-2021, assembly GCA_964017235.1. Classification (NCBI taxonomy): domain Eukaryota; kingdom Metazoa; phylum Annelida; class Polychaeta; order Sabellida; family Sabellidae; genus Sabellastarte; species Sabellastarte sp. h YS-2021. Next base: position 149,542,771 of record OZ024931.1, read on the forward strand.
AATTATCAACAAAATTTAAATTATTAGGAATATTAACTTCAACATATACGACTCAGTATCCAATGGACCAGGTATAATGACTTAATATTATATTTCATCTGCAAACTACTTATCATCACTTTTTGGATTATGTAATGTTGAAATATGATTGGAAACACTTTTTGCTAAATTGAAAAAAAAATTCTTTAACACACAACAGGAATCCAAACGCTAAATATTCGTAGAAAATATGAATATTATAATGTTTCCATTAGGTCACCATATTTTAATGTACATGGGTAACTCCTTTTCTTAAAATGATTAGCCTTTACATGGCAATATATGTTATTCTGCAAATTGTTCTATTTGTTAGTATTTATAGACAGATATAGTGTGATAAATAATTTGACACCACCTTTATTGCGCTATGGTAATCTGTCTTTTATTAAGGTGACCTTAACTGTAAGTTGTAAATAATTCTTACGTATTGTAAGATAGAATAAGTTCTTGTTCCTTGTCACTTGCAAAATACAGGCCACTGCTCTGCACTTTATTACACTTGAAAATACCACCGCCGGATACACCACTGTCGATATAAAAATATATTAACTCTATTTTTGAATTTTATAGAAAGTGCTCACTTGTCTCTTGTGCAGGATGTTTAGCATGTATATGTAAGAACATTACTATTTTGTTCTACAACACACTGAATGAACCCTGAGCCCATTGATTAACACTTAATTCATAGTAGGTCAGCTGACGACCACCACTAGTTATTGTATAATAATCTACAGGCTACCTAACAATTCTCTTTACTTTGTACACCAAGGTCTAAACATGCCTGATTTAGAATGTTGGTAACTTTATCTTTTGCCTAAGTCGTTGACATCTGAAAACGCTGATGTAGCTTCCTCTGAATCTTGTCGTCCAACTTAAGATCCTTAAAGCTGGGTAACCTATAATCTGCCCTGCCAGAAGGTAAAGGGTAAAGATCTCGGATCCGACTTCTCTCTTCTTGTTTTGTATTACAGCCTTCCAAGGAATCTACAGTATATTGCAGGTTATTGAACGTTGATTCAACAGACATCAGATAATATTGTTTTTTTAATAAATTTAGCATTTTTCCCATGCTGGCAGGGTTGTGGATATGGTCTGGTAGGGGCCTATCGGGTCAGTTTGCACCCACCTTAAACTGTGCTTTAGTATTTTTTCTATTATTTAGTTAGCAACGCCAATGAAATTCGAGGACACACTTGAAAAGGTTTCCATGACATTAGGGGGTTTTTCATTTTCAAATCAAAGATTGATGGATAAACATCTGAGGAATATATTGGATTTTTAACTTCCCTCCATAACAGTTACTCACTTTGTCGGGTTTAGGGCTGGTCCCTTTAGTTCTGACCAAGCTTTGGGAGTTTCTTACAGAATAAGGCCCTTGACCAATGGTACAGGATGGGCCAGACTGACCCTGGTTCCCCTGATCGATTATGACATAGTATAAGTGATCATGCAGATATTGTAGCTCCAAGGAAGGCCCAGGAAATAACCTGGTGTTCCCCTCTAGACTATTCATTTTAACTGCAGTTTTATCATGTTCTTAGTATGTAGTTGTATTTTTTATGCAAGTCATTTTATTCACGAGTCATTTATACATTCAGTTTATTCCTATCTCTGTTATTGTGTGCCTTATATGTTGGTGCTTAAAACATTTGACAAGTTACAAATTTTCTTTCAAAGTTCTTTTATTTATTTGTTGTTTTATGTCGCATTCAACAGCCAGGGTCACATGGATTTTTTTTAAAAAAGAAGCGCGCAGCCCGAGATTCGAACCAGCAGCCTCAGAGGTTGAAGGCAAGAACTCTAACCGCTACACCACCAAGCCCCCTTCAAAGTTCTTAACCTTCATGTAATTTTATTTCACAAAAAGGAAATATCACATAGTATAAACTTTGACCTTTGACCTCTAATTAACTTGTAATCTTCTTAACCAAAGTTCTTAACCTTCATGTAATTTTACTTCGCAAAAAGGAAATATCACATAGTATAAACTTTGACCTTTGACCTCTAATTAACTTATAATTGACCTTCGGATTACTCCACCTCATATGATCTTTCATTGACATTGTCAGAGTGGACACTGTGCATTAAATAACAAAATATATTAACACCCCATTAAAAACAAAAGGTGAAAGTACTCCAACAAATTTTGTTTAAAGTTTTCTAAATTAATGTTTATTTTCACTATATTGACTCAGTTCAAATGCATAGAATATCTTTATTTTCCAGAATTTAAACCATGTTTCCCCAGACAGTAACATCTTCAAAATAGACCACCATCTCATGAATATTTATAAATTCTATGAGTTGTTCACTGCTTTGTACATATTTTAATATACATTTTTTACATGCACATTACCTATTTATTAGTTTTATACACATACCCCTACATACAACTCTCTACAGACCGACTAGATGTGATTTCTAAATTTACATCATCCCAATAATCTAAAAGTAATTGAATCTTCTTCAAAAATCTTTTTATCCAAATCTTTTACTGTAGTATCTGTTCTTGGTTGAGGGTATTTAAACCAGTAACTGATCTGGAATCAGGAATGAAATAAGTTTTTTTCCTTTAATCTCTCCTTTCATATAAAGAGCACAAGAATGGTACAGGTATAAGACAAATTTGTCATGAGCATGGAGCTATCTATACATCCTTTTGGAGTTCATTTGACTGAAAAAAATGTTTTTCACTTAACAGGCGTTGATGGTCTATTTTTATATTTATGACACAATTACAGATATATATCAATTTCATTTATATTTAAACTCTTAGAAGATTTTATTAGTATGGATATTGAAAAGAACTTAACACAAATACTGAAAATATTTTTAGCTATTTAGTTTGGGCTTAAACATTGAAGAGGCTTTCAATAATTGGTAATAAGTTAATAAGCTTACAATAACTTAATAATTGTACTATGTTAAATATCAATATTAAGTTCTTTTTTTTTAATCACACATACAAATATCCAGCAAAGTTTCGGGTAATAACAATAAAATATGGACCATCAATACAGCTAAAGTAACATTAAGCATTAGTAACATTACTATTAAAGTAACATCTGTCTGACCTCAAACACTTATTGCTAGTTACTAGCCATTATTATTGACCATCTGGCACCCTTAAGTTAGTTATCAGTTTCTCAGATGTGTAGCAATGGTAACTGATTAAGGGATAGGGTTCAAAACCGAGACTTAAGGACTGAGTGACCAGTCTGTGACCAGAGCAAGTCAAACCCTATGCGTATCAAAACTCACTTGGTGCAAGCTTCCATACCAGGTCCAGCTATATACAGTTCCGTTTTATGAAGTTGGTGGTCACTCATTGAAGAGCTTCGATTCCATGACCTATAGGTAGGTTGACCAGTGGGTGCCCAGAAAGGTATTTGTGTTATAACTTGGTTGATAAAGCAGCGACAAATACTTTAAGGGATTTTTATTTCCATATTAGTATTACAAGGAAGTCATAACAATACTTAAAAATGTTTTATAAAAGGGGAATAAAATATTTTAAACTGGCACCAAACCCAAGTTAAAGGTAGGATGGGATATGTGAGGCAAAAGTATGTGGGATGAATGGTGCTCCTTGCAAAGATTATTGCTGAGCTGTGCCATAGCCCATGTGACATGATATTTTGTAAGGCAACGTTATGGTTAATGGTTTGGATCAAGTAAAATTATCAATTAAAGTTTTCACATGTTTTGATTTACACTAGGCTATGGTGCGGTTCGAATAATTAGAATATTACCATAAAACTGAAAAATGTTTGACAACCATTTTGTCAATAAGTAGTTATAGGAGAAATTATAAAATAATGCCCTATTTATGTTTCTATTTTAAGAAGTGGGGGTTAGTGTGGATTTTTGTTCCTATCATACCACATGCCAACCTCACGACAGAGAACTAAGACCAATCTTTGCCTTTTTTGTTAAACATCAAGTTTTCGGGAAAATATCCAGACAGAATCACACCATTTCTATTTTACTAGTTACTTGGACATTCACTTTTGTTTCTGATTAACTCTTTTTATATTATTTTCACCATTTTTTGGCATTGACATCCTACGCCATATGTTTTCAATTTTTTTTATTTTTACCAACCAAACTAATTTGGTATGCTTTAACATTATATTAATCCTTGGACTTTGATGGTGGATGACTATTGCATATTGTAAACATGTTGGCCATAAATATCAATTTGATCAAATTTGTATCAAACTCAGCAGACAATGTGCTGTATTTATTTATATGGGGTTTTACATTGCTTTCAACACTGTACAGGTCATATCATGTTAGGTAGTTGGAAGGGCAGAGGAACATGAGAAAAGGTCCCAAAGAGCATACCACCTTCACATTGGAAGAGGCCAAATGATATATGCTGTGCATACAGCACATTGTCAGGGGCCACGGTGGCAGAGTGGTAACACTCTCGCCTGCCACCTCGGAGGCCGGGCTTCGGTTCCCGGCACAGCCTCAAGTGGGAAAGCTGGTAGTTGCTTGCCGTTGGTCGGCAGTTAACAGTACAAAACCCTGATGAACTGTATGTACTGGTTTCCTCTGTCCTTCCAACTACCCGTTGTGATATGATCTACATATTTTATTGTATTTTACCTGTAATATGAACTATAAAAACAGATTTAATGCAGGCATTCCACTGGAGCTGACCCTACAACTAACCCTACAATTCTAGGGTCGGTTGTAAAAGTCATAGGAATGTAGAAAAAAGTCACGAAAATAGTGGGTTAAGAAACACCCAACAAGACAGCAGATTTCCTGACAGGACATAATGAGTCCTAGGGTCTGGGACATTTTATGCAGGATCAGTCTTGAAACTAGTACGACAGGCCCTAAACCCCAAACAGACAAGATGGATATCAAACAGACAAGATGTAAAGTCAAACAGACAGGCCAGGACCACATTCCCAACCCATCACAACAAAACTGATTGTTTGAGGGAGTCGGGATCCAGAGTCTAGATCTGGAATGAGGATCAATATCACACCATATAAACCCCTCATCACATGTGATAAACCACTTATTTATCACTGTAAAGATGACAGCTACACATCAAGATGAACTTTGTGACCATTTCAGGGTCCTTTGGTTTTTCATTGAGTTGACAATGTTATTTTTTATCATTATTTCTAGTCGAAGAAGACAACAGAACTCATCACCTGTCCAACCAGTACCACCACAGTCCCAGCCCAAAACACTTAGAAGCAGGAAGCCACAGAATCCATGGGTTATACACCGGATACTTCAAAAAGGAGAGAAAGGATGCTACAGAACACTCTTTGACGAGCTAATGACAACTGAATTAAATTAATTGAAGAAAAAATTTACAACCATGACCTAAGACGCTTTGCTGAGAGGATGTCTGTATTCCCACAACCTTTGTCAGGGTGCAATACTTATCTTGTGAATGTTCTACCTGAATTTGCGGGGTGCCTGTATGGGTATATTAACCAAAAATAAAATGATAAAAATATGATGGTAAGGTCGCCTCCTCTCCTGTACCCTTTGGACCAACTGCCTGTGAGAAGGTTTCCCTCACACATATGATATGTGATATATGGCTGTGGATATGGGTTGGGGAATCAATGATTTGAATAAAATTGTATTGACAGAGGGGGTCATTGAATTCCTGCAACTATATGCAAATTTAAGATACCCAATACTATATTTTCACAACATGATAAAGCAGCACCCTCAACAAAGGAACTGATATGAAATTTCCTTTGTAACATTAGGATGCCTATACAGTGTAAAAGTAAGCCCCATGGACAGGTGAACAGATATGTTCTCAAAGGTGTTGAAACATGGTTGAGGTAGGGCCTTGAAATTAATATCATCACGAATGAAGAACCCTGAACCCACTGCCTCCCATGTGTGGAATATGAGTACATTTGTAACCTGGAGGAATGACACTTGCTAGCTGTCAGCGTCATCTTATTGGAGCCATGTCTCAGTGACCACAATGACTTCAGACTTATTGTTACTAATGAAGTACACAAAGGTAAAAGACTTGTTGCTGTTGTTTCTGATGGATCTGATATTAATTAAAAGGCTAGTGTTAGGGCCAGGATTTATACTGTTACATATATTGGACACTATATTGGTGCATTGTATATTACATATATTGGGCGCTATATTAGTGCATTGTTTAATTTAAGCTTTATGTTTATACATTGTCATAAAAGATAATTGTGTTGTTGGTTCTTTTTGTGTGTTGACATTTAAAGTAAGGGAGTTATTGATTTTTGTGTTTTAGTGTTTATTGATTTGTTCACAGACTGGGGGAAATCCCCCCCTCAGTGGTTATGTTAGATTTGGGGAAACCCAATTACCAGTAGTTTCTAGAACTTCCTCCTTTGGCCTAGATGGCTCAAGCTTCTTCCAGAGGAATCTGTGAATGTATATAAGGAATGTACATCTGACCACAAGTGAACTTTGTATTCGCTGGCTATAAGGAGAGCTATTGTGTTTTGGAATATAATATAACTTGTGTTGCTGTGAACTTTTACTGGAGTGAACTAGATACATTGTCTGGACAGATTTATTGCACTTTGGATATTTTTGGATATTGTACAGTTATATAACAGAGAGTGGATTTACTGCATTTTGGACATTGTCCATATCTTGGAGCAGACAGTACAATTGTGTTATCTCTCTAAAAATCTCCAGACAGACCTTCTGTGTGACTGGATATATAAAGGATAGCAGGACAAGCACCTTTTGTGTTGTTGAGTGTGGGACAGGTCACAGAATATAGACATCTGTGTGCGAGTGAACGCTGGACAGATCACGGGATAGACCACAGGACATTGGACAGATCACAGAATATACCACAGGACAGACTACAGAACAGATTGCGGGATACGGCGGATAAACTTATTCTTAATCTCAGTGGTCAGGTCAGCTAGATCTTATTATTGTATTAGTGTGTTTAGTTAAGAGCATACCAGTTGACTGTAATCATTATTGTTGACTATTAAATAAATTTGTTAAGTTTAACTTTTTGCTTTTTCTGTTACAACTTAAAGACAACCGGTAATTGCTACCGCGCTTGCCCGTGACCGTAACAGGAAAATTGGGGGCTCGTCCGGGATTCCAACCATTTGATTACAACCATTTGATCAACTGCTCAATTATCATTTTGAAAATCCATTTGATTTAGTAATTGGTTACAGTCAACAGTGCTCAAAATGGCTAGTGCTAAAGAGTTTGTACAGTCACCATCTATGGAAGTTCTAGAAACTTTTAAGAAAGATATGTTAATGCAAATAGCACAAGAATTACAGTTACAGGTGAAAAGGTCAACACGTAAACATGAACTTAAAAGGCTTATTGTTGAACAGTTGGTTGATGAAGATGTTTTACCTGATAGTTGTTTAGAAGTGTATAAGCATCTACCAATGGAACCTTCTGGGCAATATGAGATCAAGCGATTAGAAATTGAAAGAGAGTTAAGACTTAAAGAGCTTGAATCTCAACAACGAAAAGAAGAGCTTGAAGCTCAACAACGAAAAGAAGAGCTTGAAGCTCAACAACGAAAAGAAGAGTTTGAAGCTCAACAACGAAAAGAAGAGCTTGAAGCTCAACAGCGAGAAAAGGAACTTGAGCTTAAACATGAAAGAGAAATGAGAGCTTTAGAACTCAATGCCCGTAGAATTGCCCATGAAGAGTCCATTGCTACCAAATTTGATTTGGGTAAAAATGTGCGACTGGTACCACCTTTTAATGAGTCAGAAGTTGATAAGTACTTTCAACACTTTGAAAGAGTAGCTCAAAATTTGAAATGGCCTATAGACCAGTGGCCTTTATTGCTGCAAAGTGTTTTGAGGGGAAAGGCCCAGGAGGCATACACGGCTTTGCCAATTTCTGAATGTGTGGACTATAACTCTGTCAAAAATGCTATTTTGAAAGCATATGAGTTGGTACCAGAAGCATATCGTCAAAAATTCAGAAATTATCGTAAACAAGAAAGTCAAACTCATGTTGAATTTGCCCATGAGAAAGAAGTGTATTTTGACAGATGGTGTAATTCTAGGGAAGTAGGTACAGACTTTGAAAAACTTAGGCAAGTTATTTTGATTGAAGAGTTCAAAAGGTGTGTTCGTGATGACATTAAAACCTATCTAGATGAACAGAAAGTTGAAAATTTGGCAAAAGCAGCAGCTTATGCTGATGACTATGCGCTAACTCACAAGTCCACTTTCAACAAGAATAAGTCCTTTGGTCCTGCTAAAAAGTCTTATCCAGAAATAGGAAAGAAATCTGAAAATGTAGCTCCAGAAAAGAGTTCAGATAAGGGTCAAACCTCAAATCAGACTATGAGTAAGGATAGGAAACCCAGATCCTTTGCTCCTGTGTGCCATTATTGTAAGAAACCTGGGCATGTTATGTCTGACTGTTGGCTCTTAAAGAAGAGAAGAGAAAAGGAGGCAACGCCCAACGCCTTTGTGTCTAGCAAGTCTAACTGGCGTTCAAATCCCAATAGAGCAGAGTCTAGTATTGGTTTAGACAAGTCTGAGATTATTAGGGAAGAGTTCAAACCTTTTGTGTCTGAGGGTTTTGTATCCTTGGAAAGTAGTTCCAGTCAGGTCCCCATTAAGATATTAAGAGACACTGGAGCTACTCAGTCCTTACTTTTAGAAGGTGTATTGCCATTGAGTGTAAGCACATCTACTGGTGAGAGTGTCATTGCTCAAGGTATTGAAGGAGGCTGTGTGAACATTCCCTTGCATAAGGTCAACTTAGTATCAGACTTAGTTACTGGTTCTGTTGTTGTGGGTACCAGGCCCACTTTACCCATTAAAGGGGTATCTTTGTTGTTGGGAAATGATCTTGCAGGTGGAAAGGTAGTTGCTGATCCTAAGGTTACTTCTAAGCCGATCACTTTGGTTAGCACTGAGAAATTAGAAGAGGTTATTCCTGGTATTTTTCCCTCCTGTGCTGTGACTCGAGCTATGGCCAAAAAGGTCCAAGAAGAACCAAAAGATTGTAAACAGTCTACAGATGTCTTAGTTGATTTGTCAGATACATTCTTAAACAACTATGACCATGATGTGCAGAATTCTAGTGATACAAATCCCAAGGCCAGGGTAGATTCTGAAAAACAAGACTCAATTGACTGTCAAGATGTATCGCTTTCAAAATCAAAATTGATTTCAGAGCAGGAAAATGACCCTGAATTAGCTCCTTTATTCAAGTTGGTCTTGCCACCAGTAGAGCTAGATAAGGTCCCTGTAGGCTATTATGTCAGAAATGGTGTGCTTATGCGAAAGTGGAGGCCACCAAATGTCCCTGCATCTGAAGAATGGTCAGTAGTACACCAGATTGTTGTGCCAAAAGTGTACCAAAGTGAGATATTAAAATTGGCTCATGAATCTCCAATGGGTGGCCATTTAGGCATCAACAAAACTTACAACAAGATAACCAAACATTTCTATTGGCCTCAAATTCGGCACTGTGTGGCAGAATTTTGCAAGACTTGTCACATTTGTCAAATGGTAGGAAAGCCAAACCAAAAAATTCCTGTAGCTCCTCTCAAACCCATTCCAGCATTTGAGGAACCATTTAGCAAAGTGATAATTGACTGTGTAGGTCCCTTACCAAAAACTAAATCCAGAAACCAATATCTTTTGACCATTATGTGTGCTTCAACCAGATTTCCCGAAGCCATACCTTTGACCAACATAACAGCTCCCAAAATCTCAAAAGCTCTGGTTAATTTCTTTACTTTAGTTGGCTTACCAAAAGAGATCCAGTCAGATCAAGGGTCAAATTTTATGTCAGGACTATTTCAACAGGTTGTATTTCAGTTAGGTGCCAAACAGATCAAATCTAGTGCTTATCACCCAGAATCCCAAGGTGCACTTGAAAGGTTCCATTCCACTTTGAAGAATATGATTAGGACATTTTGTTTAGATAATGAAAAAGACTGGGATGAAGGCATTAGCTTATTGTTGTTCGCGGTTAGAGAGTCTGTTCAAGAGTCTTTAGGCTTTAGTCCCTTTGAGTTGGTCTTTGGCCTTTCAGTCCGTGGTCCGCTCAAGCTGTTGAAGGAAAACTGGTTATCTGAGAACACTGAGAGCCTAAATCTGCTAGATTATGTTTCAAAGTTCAGAGATAAGTTGAAGAAGGCTTGTGAGCTGGCGCAACAAAATTTGAAAAATTCTCAGTCAAAAATGAAGATGCTTTATGATAAGAAATTACAAAATCGTGTCTTCAATCCTGGAGGCAAGGCTTCAGTGTCATCACCTGGCCAAATGAATAAACTACAGGCCAGAGATCTAGGGTCATACCCAGTAGCAAGGAGAGTAGAAACTCTCCAAAAGACCATTAAAAACTGTGATAACAGACATTCAAACCAAATGTGGGAAATGACTATGGTAAAGCCATACTTCGAAAGAGGTATAACATAGCTTATGATGGCTATTAATAAAAACACTGTTAAAGATAGGAATTCAGTGTATAAACAGGACTTTGAAAAAGTAACATATGGCGTCCGCATGGATACGCCCTGTCCAGAAGCTGTATTTAAAGTGTAATTTATATACCTGTAATTAGTAAGTTTATGAAAGTTATACATGGTATCAATTTTACTTTTGTATTTAGATAAATATGTTTTGTAAAAAGTTATTACCTGTGTATGTATACATGGTAAAAATCTCTTGTAAAATTTTGTAACCCCTTGGCTTCCAAAATTTTTCTTTAAGGGGGGAGGTGTTACATATATTGGACACTATATTGGTGCATTGTATATTACATATATTGGGCGCTATATTAGTGCATTGTTTAATTTAAGCTTTATGTTTATACATTGTCATAAAAGATAATTGTGTTGTTGGTTCTTTTTGTGTGTTGACATTTAAAGTAAGGGAGTTATTGATTTTTGTGTTTTAGTGTTTATTGATTTGTTCACAGACTGGGGGAAATCCCCCCCTCAGTGGTTATGTTAGATTTGGGGAAACCCAATTACCAGTAGTTTCTAGAACTTCCTCCTTTGGCCTAGATGGCTCAAGCTTCTTCCAGAGGAATCTGTGAATGTATATAAGGAATGTACATCTGACCACAAGTGAACTTTGTATTCGCTGGCTATAAGGAGAGCTATTGTGTTTTGGAATATAATATAACTTGTGTTGCTGTGAACTTTTACTGGAGTGAACTAGATACATTGTCTGGACAGATTTATTGCACTTTGGATATTTTTGGATATTGTACAGTTATATAACAGAGAGTGGATTTACTGCATTTTGGACATTGTCCATATCTTGGAGCAGACAGTACAATTGTGTTATCTCTCTAAAAATCTCCAGATAGACCTTCTGTGTGACTGGATATATAAAGGATAGCAGGACAAGCACCTTTTGTGTTGTTGAGTGTGGGACAGGTCACAGAATATAGACATCTGTGTGCGAGTGAACGCTGGACAGATCACGGGATAGACCACAGGACATTGGACAGATCACAGAATATACCACAAGACAGACTACAGAACAGATTGCGGGATACGGCGGATAAACTTATTCTTAATCTCAGTGGTCAGGTCAGCTAGATCTTATTATTGTATTAGTGTGTTTAGTTAAGAGCATACCAGTTGACTGTAATCATTATTGTTGACTATTAAATAAATTTGTTAAGTCTAACTTTTTGCTTTTTCTGTTACAACTTAAAGACAACCGGTAATTGCTACCGCGCTTGCCCGTGACCGTAACAATACTTATCACCTGACAGGATCGACAACAGGGACACCCATGGGCTGACATGTTTGAAGGAGTGTGATACCCTACAAATGTCAAAATGTATGTCAAAATTTAATATGTAATTTGATTTAAATTTAAATTTGATGTGGAATAATAAGATGTGTAATTTTAATGTATTGAATATTATTTGGCTGAATTACTGCAATATGTCAAATATTTATGTGAAATCCGAGGGAAATGTCAGCTGAGCGATAATACCCAAAAGAGCCTGTTATTCCAATTCTAGCATAATTACAGAGGTAATAAGAGCAGGCATTGACAATTTTAAGTTACAATTTATAAAAATGACACTAAAACAGATATGTACCAGGTAACTGTGTAAAATCGAAATTTTAAATACCATTCCATTATATAGGGGGCCACAGTGGCAGAGTGGTAACACACTCGCCTCCCACATCTGAGGCCGGGGTTCGATTCCTGGCATGGCCTCAAGTGGGAAAGCTGGTAGTTGTTTGCCGTTGGTTGGCAGTTTACAGTACAGAACCCTAACTGTATGTACTGGTTCCCTCTGCCCTTCCAACTACCTGTCATGATATGACCTGTACAGTTTTAAAAGGGACGTAAAACCCAAAATAAATGAATAAACCAATCCAATATAGAATAAAATGAATGCCCTCCCTTGGCAAATGGTAAAACCCATACGACATAATACAGGATATTAGTGAAATTTGTATGCACTCTATTTATCTTATGTTTTTTCACAATGTTGTATGTACATAATGACCTCTTGTCAAACATTTATAACTATTAAATTGACTTTAACGAGAGCACACTGTGAATACTAACATATATTCGTCGCATGTTATTAGTTTAAATCATAATGAAGTAATGTAAATATTTACTAAATAGGTAGTTTCATTTTTAACCGTGAGCTCCAGCAAAACTCTCTTTTCCAATGAAACCTTTAAAGTGGTTATAATGACTCTTCTCTATTGATCACAGTTTCATTTGTTTTCCAACTCTTTGGCAAGGATTTTCTAATTGACCTTTAGCAAACATTCTGTCCATTTGCTCTTACTTGGGACATGACACAGAAATTTTGAAATCAGGGCAGGTCCTCAGTGACCTGATGGGTTAACAGGTTTGGCATCTAATCACAGGCTGTCACCTCTGTGTTGTTTCAACTCCCACAACTGACAAATGCCCAGGACTTCATATACCTAAACATGATAATGGCTGTAAAATTAAACATAAAACCCCAAATTTGAATTTGAAGTCAAATAAGAAAGTAAGTAAGTAAGTAAGAAACACTTATAAAGCAACAAATTGATGTAAACATCCTCTAAGGCGCTGATATGCAAAAAGGGTAGTCCAGTTCCAAACAGGGTCCATTACCATATTAGTGTCCGATAGGGGAGATAGGCTATGGTGGAGGATAAGCTAATCTAAAAAGATGTTTTCAACTGTTTTCTGAAACCAGAAAGGAGGTTGGCTGAAATGTCTTGCTGTGTAAGTAAGAAGATTGTATTTGAACAATATACGGTAAGGAATGGGAAGCCAGTGTAGTTTGTACAGGAAGGGTGTGACATGGCAGTATTTATTTAGCTTACATACCGTATGACATAAGGCATTTTGAGCTCTCTGTAGTCTGCTAGTATATGCCTTTTTTGTGTTGTAAAGCAGTGAGTTGCAGTAATCCAAGTGACTGCTAACCAAGGCATTTGCCACCCTCACAGCTGTTGCATGATTTAAGTACCTGCGGATCCTTCATAGTTCCCAGAGATGGTAGTAACTTATGCAACAGAGATTAGTAACATGTCTTTGCATTGAATTTTCCACATCCAGGATAACAGCAAGGTTTTTGACCGATACAGCTGGTTCCATGCTGTTGCCAAGCAAACTCACGGGGAAAGATGACTACAGGGAACTTCTAATTTGATCATCACCAATCACTATGAATTCCATCTTATCAGGATTTAATTTAAGTTTATTATTTCCCATCCAATCCTGGACGCCTCAAGGCAATTTGTCAGTTCAGTGATACTAGAATCGAAGTTCCTAGAGTGAAGTTCCAAGTAAATTTGTGTGTTATCTACATATAAGTGATGGGTCACATTGAATTTAGATTTGACTGAACTAAGTGGGGTTGTATATAGGGTAAAAAGGAGTGGCCCCAGGACTGAGCCCTGGGGAACCCCATAAGGGAGTTGAAAAGCATCTGAAAGATGTCCATCTATCTTGATCTGCTGTTTCCTTGAATTGAGAGGTGACTGTACTACCCCATCAATGCCATACAAGTACTGATTTATTTATTCGTTGTTTTATGTCGTGTTCAACAGCCAGGGTCATATTGCGACGGGTAGTTTACAGGTGGAGGAAACCAGTGCATACTGCACTGTAAACCACCAGGCATCTAACTACCAACTTTCCAACATGAAGCGCCCGGCCCGAGATTTGAGCGGCCTCAGAGGTTGGAGGCGAGAACTCTAACCGCAACACCACCGAGCCCCATCATACCAGTACTGAAGGCAGTTGGATAGAATTGAGTGGTCTCTTGTATTGAAGGCTGCAGATAAGTCTAAAAGAACTAATCCAACAGCAGCACCCTTGTCCATAGAGGTGGCAATGTTTTTTTGTATTTTTAACAATGCTGTTTCAGTTGAGTGAAAAACTCTATATGCCGACTGGTTTTCATTGGATATACCCTCGTGAGCAATGTGCTCATTTATTGGCCTAGCCACAGCTTTCTCTATGAGTTTTGAGATGTAGCTGAGGTTGGACACTGGTCGATAATTCTTGAGAATATTTCTGTCAAGACCAGATTTCTTCAACAAGGGTGTAACATGTGCCGTGTTAAAACAGGATGGGAAACTGCCCTCCTGTAGGGAGTAGTTCACAATATTTGTAATAGGAGTCAAGAGCACACTGATACAATCAAGGACCAAGGTTGTTGGGATTGGATCCAAGTCACATGATTTATTTGGTGTGGACTTAATGATTTTAAGGACTTCTTCTTCAGAGATGATTCGGAAGGAAACAAACTTATTTTTGTAGGAACTTGTGACAGGGGGATCGACATCAGTAGACAATATGAACCCTTTGTTGGCATTTTGTTCATGCACAGGTGCCTGCTTGTCCTGTAAATTCCTGAGGGTATAAAAATACTGGTGTGGTAGTAAGCTGGCTGCTTTGTAAGGAGCCTGGATAAGTGCAGAATTTGCAATATCAGACATGAATTCAGTTTTGTTTATCTTGCTAAGTTTTCTGACTTTTAAGCATTTAACTCTGCAGGAATTTTTGACCGGAAATGCTCTGGTGAAGAAGACAGCCAAGCGGTCTGATATGCCATCCTTTACATAATGGTGAACTGAGGAAAGGGACATACTAGTGCAGAATACATCAAGGATATGTCCTTGTATGTGCGTAGGCATTGACACATGTTGAATAAAATCCAAAATCTGACAGAACTGTGTTGAAATTGTCTGTCCAGCAGTTTGACTGTCTAGCTGGATGTTAACAATTCCCAGGATAATGTTTTCATGTGGTGACAAAGCAGCTGCTTCCATGAAACAGGTAAACTCCTCAATAAATTTGCATTTGCTGTGCTCGGAGGTCGGTAGATGACATGTATCAGGAGCTGGCTTGACTGTCGCTCTGACAGTTTGACGGTAGTGTGTTCAAAAATGTCCCGCTGATCAGTTTGGCAAAGGACACTATCGATGTCATTCCTGACAAAGACAGTCACTCCTTTCTTGTTCCTGCGTGGGACATGGTGAAGCTGGAAACCTACAGGGGTTATCTCATCTATTAGACCCTGTGTGTCTGATGGCCTTAGCCAGGTCTCAGTTACACCAACCATGTCCCGATCATTTGACGAAACACAATCGCCAAAGGCCGATGCTTTGTTACGCAATGACCGGACGTTCAGCAGACAGGCTTTGAATTTTGTGACCAATGGACCTGGGTTCAAGCTAATGTCACCAGACAGAATCAGGATGATGGATCACCAAGGGTTGACATTTCTGAAACAGTGTGTCATATGATGACAGTGGGCCTGCAGGGCAACAAAAGCAATGTTGTATGTGTCCAAAGATGATAGTAAACTTGGGTGAATAATTTTTGGTGATGGCAATCTACTTTCGTTGGTGGGGACTGTTGACCGAGCAGTCAAAAGGATAGAAAAATAGAACCAAAAAGTGCAATGCATGACCAATGAAATCCAAATTTAAAATTTAGAAATAGGTGCACCTACCTTTCCTACATACAAACCTTTCTAATTACAGCATCACAGTACCAAAATCAAAAGATACTAGGTTAGAAAGGAGTAGATTGGTGCATGTGTTTGATAGATGTATAGAATTAAAATTTAACAAACAGTGGATAGGGAATGTGGAATTGGTAACCAATATTTTATGATATATTATCTATTTTACATGTAATACACATGGTGTGCTTTGTGTGTGAAACATTGAAGTGTTACCACGAGAATTATCGGGTGGGCGATAATACCCGTTCAATGACAAACAGTACTTTAAAATATTATCTGGGCATACTGACAGTCTTTAATCTGTTGGTTTGTGAATTTTTCATCCAATGTAATTACAGTACCAGTAAAATATATAAATACCGACCAGTTTCTTTTGCAAAATTAAAAATTTTAATCGAGAATTAAAAAAGCACGTCTCCCCTTCATTAAAGCCTTCAGAGTTCATTTGTGGTCTATTTTGCCTAATATAACCAGTAGATACAAGTAGTTATTAACCAAGAACACTGAGTTCCCCATGTTACATATATTGGACACTATATTAGTACATTGTATATTACATATATTAGGCACTATATTAGTGCATTGTTTAGTTTGAGCTTTGTGTTTATACATTGTCATAAAAGATAATTGTGTTGTTGGTTCTTTTTGTGTGTTGACATTTAAAGTAAGGGAGTTGTTGACTTTTGTGTTTTAGTGTTTATTGATCTGTTCACAGACTGGGGGAAATCCCCCCCTCGGTGGTTATGTTAGATTTGGGGAAACCCAATTGCCAGTAGTTTCTAGAACTTCCTCCTTTGGCCTAGATGGCTCAAGCCTTTTTGAGTTGGTTCTGTACAATTCCAGAGAAATCTGTGAATGTATATAAGGAATGTACATCTGACCACAAGTAAACTTTGTATTCGCTGGCTATAAGGAGAGCTATTGTGTTTTGGAATATAATATAACTTGTGTTGCTGTGAACTTTTACTGGAGTGAACTGGATACATCATCTGGACAGATTTATTGCACTTTGGATATTTTGGATATTGTACATTCATATAACAGAGAGTGAATTTACTGCATTTTGGACATTGTCCACATCTTGGAGCAGACAGTACAGTTGTGTTAACTCTCTAAATATCTCCAGACAGACATTCTGTGTGACTGGATATATAAAGAATAGCAGGACAAGAACCTTTTGTGTTGTTGAGTGTGAGACAGGTCACAAGATATAGATATCCGTGTGTGAGTGAACATTGGACAGATCACAGGACAGACCATAGGACATTGGATAGACCACAGAATATACTACAGGACGGATTACGGAACAGATTGCTGGATACGGCGGATAAACTTAACTCATAATCTCTGTGGTCAGGTCAGCTAGATCTTATTATTGTATTAGTGTGTTTGGTTAAGGGCATACCAGTTGACTGTAATCATTATTGTTAATCGCTAAATAAATTTGTTAAGTTAAGCTTTTTGCTTTTTTTTCTGTTACAACTTAAAGACAACCGGTAATTGCTACCGTGCTTGCCCGTGACTGTAACACCCATTGCAGGGAAGATATTGCACCTTTAAAGTAGTAGACTGGATTATAACATGTGTCCATAATAGCCACATTTTCTATATTAAATAATTGAATAATGACAGCATTGTTCATGTTATTTCATATATCTCTCTTTCTATTTATTCTTTTGGAATTTCACTTTAACAAAAGAACCCCTAATTGTGTATAACAGAGGTTGAGAAAAAGGCTGATAAAAATGGTTTTGGATATATTCTAAATCAAAACTATGTGCATATATTTTTTACATTACTGAAATCTCATTCTAAATGTAACATCAATAAATTACAGTTCTTAAATTCCTGTTGCTTTGCAAAGTAAAATTACTATCTTCAGTGAAGCTAATTTAAAAGCTTCCATTTACATATACTCTTTAGATTATATCATGTTCTTTTTAGAGATAAGGTCACCAGTATTTCCATAATGTCACTTTAATAAAAAATTATCCAAATGACACATATTTTATAAGTTTATCACAGCGGAAGAAAAACTGATGCACCCAGAGTTCACCATTTTGCAAAATATACATATTTTACAAAATAATCCAAACATAGTTAAAGCTTGTACACATTGATCAAACCAGCTGAAGTTTTAATGTGAAATTTCCGGACATATTTTTTGCAACAAAAATGCCCAGTTGTTTTGGAAAAAGCTTTTCTAATGACACATTATATTTTATGCTATATTAATGATATTGCTACAAAAATCAACACTTATTTATGCTCTAGGAGTCTAAAATGTCCCTGCCTGTAATTCCCCTAACTTTGAGCAAATGCATGCTTTAGTGGATGATAAATTATATTGAAACAGATATCAGTGATTAATAACTGGATGCATGTAAAAGCATGATGACCTCATGTGTAGTTATACTGGTGTGTTTAATCACTCTGATTGCAAAACTATTTCTGACTGACTTCTTGGAGTGTATCAAAACCATTTTTTCATCTTCAATTATTGGAATGGAATTTCGTATTTTTGATGCAAATATTTCATATGTTGTTAATCCTGTAAAATTTTTTTCACTAGTGTTATAATATTATATATGACTGACTCAATATATGTGAAACATGAAGACAAACTTATCAGGTAAGCTAGTGCTTTTTCATAAAGTACTTTTAATGAATAGCATTGCTTTTCTGATCCATCTGTGTGTGTGCTTTTTTGTAAAATTGTGACTTTTGTATACAATAAGCCAACTGTTAATAAACTGGTGGTTAAATGTTCCAGATTTGGTTTCATCTTGTATATTTAGAATTTGCGACCAAATTTTCACCAACCTTGTATGTAGTGAAATATGTTTGGTATGTCTGAAAATGTTAACCACTTTTTAAAAATTAAGCATGGTTTATTTTGTTGTCATTAAATCAAATCTTAGAGATCAAGACCCAACTCCAACAATAAATCAGGTTGGAATTAACTGACTCGATCTTTAACAAAAAATGCTAAAATGGAGTTTCCATATGGTACCCATCTCCCAACTCTCAGTCTTATTGCAGACAAATCAGAAGTGTAAAAGAAATTAACTAGTGATGTTTCTGTAATCCATCTATTAGTATCAAGATGAAATTAAATTAATGGGTTACTAAGTATTTGGTAGATTTTACAAAAGAGTATTGACAGATATCGCTGTTCTAAAATATGTTGACAATTCAAATGGATCCTCGATGCCTTTCTCCAGTAAAACTAGATTGTTAAATTATAAATACTGAAAATAAAACCTTAATTTTAATGCAGGGGGAGATTTGTCATATTTAAATGGGGAGTAGGATGCATGTTTTACCATGTATTTCATCATCTGAAAAGTAACAGTTAACCCATGAACCAACTATAAATTAAGGCTACTGTTATAAGATGACAAAATATTTACCCACACAAGAGAAACACCCGTGATGTGTACTTTAGCACCTTAACTTTCTGAAGGCTTTTCATGCCGGAAAATCAATTGGTAAAGTCCAGTATTGCTCTGTTGGTGGTGAAGACATCTTTTTCTCTGCTACAAATCTGTTATATCCATTATCAGAAAGACAGATTTACAAACATCTGATTGGTTTTGTTGCATTCAACCCATGTAGAAATGACAGATAAATAACTAGATAAAATGGTGATTTTTTTGTGTTCACTGGTGCAAAATTATACATCACAGTACTTTTTTCATTTTTTTTCTTTAAATATAGATCTATTTTGTGTTTCGAAGAAAATGTTGGATAATAAAATAAAACATCCTTCATAGGACATCCTTCACAGACATAACAGTCATGCTACAATATCATATAATATTGTCGTCACTCTTTTTTAATTTTTTTTTTATTATACAGCTATGTGTTACTCTAGAAGCCTCTCACAAGGCAACAGACAGACTTGTAGCTAAATGGCAACCATAAAAAAGTTGTTTTAATTAATGTTTTAACAGTGTTTCTTAAATTTATATGTGTTTGTCCCATGCATTGCATTTTTCTATATATTTTTGTCTGAAACAATTTTAACAAAAATACGACAGTTAGTGTTATTCCTTGACTGAACGTGTTAAAACACTTTTACTACATCGTAAAATAGTCAAAAACGTTGCTTGATAAAAACAAAGCAGAATCTCCTACCCTATATCCTAGTTGTAGACATTTACAAATACTTACTGTGGCATATAATAAGTCGATTATTTTGTAGTTGTTGCTCTCTGTGTGAGTCTGTGGTTACTGGAGAAAACAACATTAGTGGATCTTGGAATAACAGTTAATGACATGGTTAACACAAAGAATGGGGCAGAATCTGTAGATCTGCCATGTGGAGAAGTTCCTCATAATGCACCTGCCATACTGTGGTCTAGAGTGAAGGAAGACAAAATAGTACAAAAGTTCTATCTGAATAAACGAGGCAGATATTCTGTGTACTATACGCCAAACAAGTATGATCTCAATGAATCTCTGCCTGGCTGCCTTGTGATAAAAAATATAGAGCCTTCTGATACTGGCTACTACACCTGTCAAACCATAGGGTTACCAGTGTTTTTTCTGCATACCACTTGGTTACGGGTTATCGGTAAGTCACTGATAACATGCTTATTGTATGGTAAACCCAGTTCCATTCCACACAAGAACATTTTTGAATATGCATATGGCAGACATACAGGCCTTGGTGTCATAAAGTCTATTTTGGTGACAGTCAGTCTGATTATTTGTGTGGTTAGCACAACCTTTACATGCTTTCCTCCTGTGGTGTGTAATTTCTTACTGTTAGCTCCTCATCTATATTACCCATTTCCCCAGCTATTTATGTCCTTATCTACCAATGTAATTTAACATTATTTATGACGTAAAATGCTGCATAGGTTTCATCACAATAGTTGACAAGGCACATTTTACTTGTCACATTTTAATTACTAAAAATTTACAATGTTGAGAGATCCAATATGATCCTGGCTGTTGAATACGACTTAAAACCCTAACTTTGATCTTCGACTCAAACTTTAAAATACATTTTTCATGAATACTATCCGACATTACAGTTTCTATTACCAACACACAGAAGTACCCCAGTTAATAACTATTACAAACACTATACCCTGCTCAGATTATCTTCCGATTATGTTCAAGTGTAAGTTTATTTTATCAGAGCGTATTGTTTAAAATTAGAAAACTTCTGTCTGTCACAAATGCTATAGCAAAGTCAGTTGCTTACTACCAACTATAACCGATTTTTATATGTACATTTCAGTTAAGTTATACTATACTAGCAATCTTTAAATATCTCATTAATCATACAGCCTTTCTGTGAAATGTTTTAACCATGCCAACAAAGTCAACTTCCGTTATAAAACTGTAAGTATTTTATTGGGATGACCCACATTGCTGAGCGAATCGTAAATGTAGTTCCTGATTGGAAACAATGAAACCATTCTGAGCAGTAGTGATAGGTTAACAAACCTTTAGAAATTGACTGAAGATGAATAGATAGGTTTAAGCTCGTCGTACAATATAAGAGATAGCTTTGCGACTGTTATCATGGGTTTAAGATGGCTGTGAGATCAAAAATATGACTGAAAGTGTATGAGTGAAAGGACGGAGTAAAGATGACACAGATCTGATAAGGATCAAGTGTAACTTTAATTATTGGGCTATTCCATTTCTGTGATATATTGTAGACCTTGTACCCCATTGTGAAATCTTGGGTATTGGGAAGATTTTCTCCTATTGGAGACTAAGCAGTGGAAGGTTGACAGGTTAGAAATGGGTTTGCAATCCACTTGCAGATCTGATTTCAGGGATTAGGATTACTACCATTGCCAAAGTTTATGATAACATCCAGATCTGGCCAAATATATATATGGTAGCTATACAATCTCTAGGATGGGAATATGACAGACCCAATCGGATTAAAGAAAGTCCTGATGAGGTATACAATGTGAAGGAATGGGTATACAATAAACAAGTTTTAAAAAGATCACTCAATAACATCTTGCCAATGTCCCAAGGTGATCTTGCCGATTTTATTCATATCCACCTTGGATATATATAGTTAGTCGCTGGATAGGTCAAATTCATTGACCATTTGGACTTTGAACAACATGGATAGAGTAATAACTGAAGTACTACACATCATGATTATATTTTTGCAGCTGTTAATAGAGATCTTGGAGTTAAATGATTATGAAGTTTAAAAAGTTCTTCCACTGAGGGGACGGAGGAAGGCCCCAGTCACTTGACTTAGGCAGTGGCTAAGGAGACAGGAGAAAAGGGATGAATACTGTAATCTCACTGCAGAGCTCTACCAAGATGATCAGCCCACTTTCATTCATTTTATAAGGATGTCGCTTGAGATATTCGCTGAAATTGAGGTTGATTAGCACCAGATCTCTAGAGGCAGATAACCTTTATGAGACAGCTGCCCAGCCCTGGCCTGAAATTAGATATTACATCAAGACATCTGGCCAGAGAGTAGAGCTATGTATCTCTTCAATTCGCCTCCAGGGTGGGGAGGTCAACCAACTAAACCTTCATTTCTGAGGTGTGTGACGCCATAATCAGATACTACTGTGATGAGTTTTTTTTTGCTGGTCCAACCTCTCCTGAGGACTGGTTGGAGATAGAACAGGTATTCAGGGAGAAGTGGAACCTTCCCCATGCTTTTCATGCAATTGGCCGGAAATGCTTCAGCAGAGATCCCAGACTAGAGGGGAGTCAGTATATCAACTGTAAGGGATTCCTTTGTCCTATTAGCCCTAGAGGACCCTGACTATCTGGTTTGACATTGCTGCCTGTGGATCCAGTTTTGACAGCAAGAGTTTTATTTATATTCAACTAAGGCAAAAGATAGATGATAATAACATTGGCTTCCCTCCAGAAGAATCATTTGTGGACCAAAGGCCACAAGTGGAGTACTTCATCATTGGTGACAATGCCTTTCCCCTCTGAACCTGGCTGATAAAACCCTTCTCCTGCAGAAGTAAGGAGTTGGTATTCAATTACCGGCTCAGCCAGGGGAAAATGGTTGTAGAGATCACCTTCAGGATATTATCCAGCAGATTTTGGCTACTGCAATCCACTATGCAGTGAGAACCTTATTTAATCTAATCTACTGCTTTGCGGGCATAATATCTTCCCCACAAAGGGGAACTCAGTGCGGCGACAGAGGGACTATTTCTTATTTAGAAGGGAAAGGACTTCCAGAGAACTGGGGCAGTGACTGAAAAAATTGTAGAAAAGTTTGACTGATTTATGAACCTTACGGTCGAAAGTGCGGGTGTGAAGGAACTTGAGTTTAGGGGTACTTTGCCTTGTATTCCTGGAAGAGGTGTAGGGATGAGTTAATTCTCTGAGGTAAACTGGTTGACCCTGGTTAAGAATTTTGTATGTAATGAGACCAATTTTAAATTCTATCCTATATTTGATAGGGAGCCAATGGAGTTTTTTTAATTGAGGGGTTATGTGAGAGTATTTCAAGGACCGGGTGACAACCCTACAGAGTGAGTTTTGGACTAGCTGCAATCTTCTTAACTAAAAATCTGTAAGTGTTAAGAATAAGGAATTGCAGTAGTCCAGTCTGCTGCTCACCAAAGCATTTGCTAGAAGAACTGATGTGTTCAGGTCTAGAAGGGGACGAATTCTATAAGGGTCTCTCGCATGAACTCTGGTGGACTTTATGACCTTATGTGCATAGTCACAGCCTGTACAACTTATTGCGAGTGAGACAAGGAAGAGGACAATAAGCAAGAGGCCTCATCAAGGAAAAAACCAGGAATGAAGGAGCTGTGTCTTGGAAGATTGACAGCACTTTGGGTGAGAATATGGGGAAAGGGTTAGATTATTTTGGGGGGCACTAAAATGTTATGTGAAGTGTTGCTATATTTGCATGACATTTTGTGTTACTTTAATGAGGGTTGTTTTGGATCCAGGACTATTGTCTCGATTTGTAGGGCATCTACTGTGGTGTAGGGGAAGGCGTGGATGAGTGACCCAAAGGATGTGTCTGCTGAGGCTCCTAGAGGTAGGTCCATAGGCATTTACGGCACAAGGCTGTGAAGCTAGTTACAGTTGTCAGGGTCTGGTCAGGATAGGCCGGTGGTTGGGTTATGTAGTTGTGTGTCACGTTATGGCTGTAAAAATAAATTGTATTGGCGATGGCATTTCCTGCTTGATGTGATGTACGTGTTGCATAGGCTGGGGTTGATATGCTTGCTATGGTAGAAGCTGCTACTGGACTTGCATGGGCTACTGTGTCAGTATTGACTGTGCAAAAATGGGCCCAAGTGTGGTGCAGACAGCCTGGTTGAGTAAACTGTATTATCGTTCTTGTTGGTGTCTGTCCTTGCATGTTAGCGACCTGATAAGCACAATAGCGTGATACGCAACTGGGGGAGGGGGGTCATTCTTGGACTTCTGGTAGATCATGCATTCCAGCTTGTCTTCTAATTTCATTCTCCTTTCCTGGGCCTTCACCTGGAACTCTGATTCCCTCATGATGGGGGTTGAACATGGTTGGGCGAGAACTGGACTGGAGAAAATGGACTCAGCTCTGACTGGAGCTCTGACTTTGCTGACTGGGGTTTGATCTGACTCTTCTATTGGGCCAGCATTATGTAGCCTTGAAACTGTGGCTTCACAGGCTGGCTTGAAGGCAGTTTTTGAAGAATAATGAGGAAGAAAGGGGTGTGTTGAGAAAGCCAAAGTTCTTCTTGTGCCAGTTCTGCTTCGGTGAGATGAGGTGCACCCTGACTAGATGTCAACATCTATTGCAGGCAGCTTTCTCCATTTGGTTCTCCAGCTTGTTCTTAGTGAAGAATTTATCCTATATGGAATCCTTCCTTTTTGGATCTTTTTGTCCATGAGTCTCCTGTTATAGAGCAGATCATTATTTCTCAGAAATGTAATGAAGTGAGCTTCATCTCATCTTTTTATTTAAATACAGCAATTGTCCATTTGATCCTCCCGTGTAGTCCCCATAATAGCCTCCTATGTAACCTCCTTAGTAGCCTCACTCTAGGCTTCTGTACCTTGTGTGTCTGTCATGTTGCAACAGACTTGCGGGTTGGCATTTAGGTGCCAACCTTAATCATTCCTTCACCCCTAATTTTTGTTCACCCCTATTTTTGTAATGTGGGCACACTGGCCACATGGTCGTTTTTGATTGGTTGAGCCTGTGACCCCCATGCCTTTGAATAAAATAATGGTCAGATTTGAACTGGCAGTTGACGAAGAAAGATTTATTTTAGAATTTTTTGAATTTTACATTATTTCTTTTAGAATTTATTTTTATTTTTTTTTCTTTGATTGTACTTTTAACCAATTATTGTTCTCATCTACACAACATCATGGCAGCAAAGCAGAAGCACAGAACAGCAGGTAACCCTTACAATTTGCGTAAAAATGTTGAGATTCCGGTTGAGATTCAGTTGCAGAATGACAGTGCATTTTTAAATGAATTTGCCTCTCAGCCAATACCGGGTCAGGTTCTGGGGTCAAAAACCGGGTCTGATACTGACAAAGGGGCCACGATGGCAGAGTGGTAACACTCTCGCCTCCCACCTCTGCGGCCGGGGTTTGATCCCCGTCATGGCCGTAAGTGGGAAAGCTGGTAGTTGCTTGCCGTTGGTCGGCAGTTTACAGTACAGAACCCTAGCGAACTATATGTACTGGTTTCCTCTGCCCTTCCAACTACCCGTCGTGATATGACCTGTACAGTGTTGAAAGCGACGTAAAACCCCAAATAAACAAATAAACTGATACTGACAGTACCAGTACTGACGACAGTATTGGTTTAGATATTAATGGTGTTGTTTATTCTGATTCTGAACTGGAAGATTCGCCTGTTGTTAGACATAGGAATCATTTCAAACATTCAACACAGCACCCAGTAGCCAGTACATCAAAAATGTCGGATCCGAGAGAGGATAAATTGCCGGATCAAGCACTGATTAACCAACGGATCTTGTCTCAACTGGACGCGATTGGTAAGAGGTTAACTGTTATTGAAAATAAATCAGCTTCTCCTGCCAAGCCTAAAGTTAAAAAATTGACAAAAAAGAAGCGTACTGCTAGTTCAAGTCTCAAGCATTCCTCTGTGGAGGAAGGTGATAGCAATATGCCCACTTTGCAAACTCTTCGAAATGACAGATCTATTCAAGATCAGATTCAAGATAAGCTTAGAGAGCTAGTAGGCATTGATAAATGAGGTACGGATCAAAAGATTAAAAGTCAAAGGGGTGGGGCTGTAGATATTTTTGTCAAAGAAAAAATTAAATGGCCTCATGAATATGTCCTAGCTGGTAACACAAAAGACAAAATAACCTATAACCAGTTAAACATTACTCAGTGGATGGCAGGTTTTTGTCGAATTATGAAAGAAGAAAGTTGCCAAATCACAAAAAAATCACATGCTTGACTACTTGATCGCATTGTTAGATGATTCAAATGATTTTTCGTGGCAGGCAGCAAAAGCTAGCCATGCTGTGCTATTGTGTCGTATGGAACAAGGTGAAGTGTCCAGTTGGTCAGAAGCTGACAAGATTGATCGGATCAGAAGAGCTAATGCTCAAAGACATGTTACCCCCTACTCAAACAAACTCTAACTCTCAAAAATTTCGAAAAAATCTGACTTCTCAGAAATCGGTAAAATCAATGCCCTGTGTCTATTTTAATGACAATTCATGTAATTTCACAAAGAATCATGAAACAAAAGGGGTCTTTTACCGCCACATCTGTAGTATATGTTTTGCACAGGATGGCAAAGTCAATGCCCACAGTGCCCTGGACTGCAAGCAAAAAAAAGACAAAAAACAAATAACCCTGGGCATGGTCAATTCAGCTCAGTTACAGCCTGATTGTGTCCAGGATAAAGCTTCTAGCAAAAAATTTTCTAGTCATTTTTCTTGTAGATATGTATATAATTCTTCTACTAACCAAACTAATGTTTTGCAAGAGCTTAACGTTGAAAAAAGTACATGGCAAAAATGGTGTATTGAAAGCAACAGTTTTAAACCTGTGAATTCTAGTATGACTTTTGCAGATGTGGTCAAAAATAATGTGTGTATATCCAAGAAAGACAAACATGTACCTCTGGTGGCTGTTCAGGGGAGGAGCCAACAACGCAAGCCTCCTGAACTGGTCAAGGAGGCCCCAGGTAACACACACATACCACATCTGACAATGAGAAAGGAAAACAGGTTGGTTACCAGACCAGTGGTTGCTGGTGCTCCTTATGAGCAAATTCCATGTTTTAATAAATTTGCTCCCTTAACTGAGTTCAAACAACATCTAGATTTTGATGATAGGGATATCTGTGAACAATTTCAGACGGATGATGATTGTGGGCTTGCAGCCCGGGGCTCTGGGGCTAATGGCCTTGCAAACAGAGATGTTACTGATAGTAATGACAAATTTCATAATCTGTTGATTAAGAAAAAAATTGATCAAGAAATCATCTCTCAAGCAAAAGCATGTAAAGACTATCAGAACTGCAAAAATCAAATGGAAGTGCCTTTTGGGGTAATTTCTTTGTCTCCACTGCTGGTTTATACAGGTCCCTCCACCACTGGTACAAGGGTATCTAACCCTCTGATAGCTCACAAACTGGTCAGACAATCGGGTCGTCCAAATTTTTTGGGTAACCGTATTCCTGTAGATTCTAAATTAAATATCAAAAATTGGAGATTTTATTTACAAGATTATTGGGATAAGCAAATTGTGGATCTACTGGAATACGGTTTCCCACTCAATTTCGACAGAGATGCCCCACTTCTGTCCACAGAAGAAAATCATGCTTCTGCTACAAAATTCAACAAAGATGTTTCCACATATATTAATGAGGAACTAAAACATGGAGCAATGTTGGGACCTTTTAAAAATAAATCTATAGATCTTCATGTCTCTCCATTTATGACTAGAGACAAACCAGACTCTACTGTTAGGCGTACTATTGTTGATCTTAGTTGGCCACATGCATACTCGGTTAATGCTGGTGTATCTAGAGATGAATACCTGGGTTCGAAGTTTTTGTTGCATTATCCAGCTGTGGATGATATAGTAAACAAATTAAATGAACTTGGACCTGGAGCACTCATGTTTAAGATTGACATTAGTCGGGCTTTTCGTCAGCTAAAGGTGGATCCTGGAGATATAGATCTATTAGGTTTAAAACAGGATTCCTACTTTATTGACCAATTGGTACCTTTTGGATACAGACATGGTTCAATATTTTTTGAAAAAGTGACCGATAGCATTCGTTATATCATGAGAAAACATGGTTTTAATAACCTTTTCAATTATGTGGACGATCTAATCTATTGTGATTTACCATAAAAAAATTACCAAGCTTACCAATTTTTATTGCAATTGCTCCCTACGTTAGGTCTAGATATTAATACCAAGAAGCTGGTCCCTCCCACAACCTCCATGATATGTTTAGGCATTTCTGTTAATTCTGAAACTCGAACTATGTCTGTACCCCCTGAAAAGCTTGCAAGTATTGCCGACATATGTCATACTTGGGAAAGTAAGGTCACATGTTCCAAAAGACAGTTACAATCTTTACTGGGCTCATTGCTCTTCATATCTAAATGTGTCAAGCCTGCCAGAGTTTTTTTTAACCGAATGTTGGCTTTTTTAAGATCCATGAATCAACAGAGAATAACCACTCTCTCATCTGAATTTTTCAGAGATTTAAACTGGTTCTGTACCTTTTTGAACCAATTTAATGGTGTGGTCTATTATGACCCTAGACCAATCCAGGCTTAGTTACATTTAGATGCGTGTCTCACTGGGATGGGAGGTATCTTTGAAAACCAATGTTATGCCCTCCAGATTCCTAAAAATTTTAATAATTATTCCATTGTTCACTTAGAAATGTTAAACATTGTTGTGGCCATTAAAGTTTCGGCTAACCAATGGCGTGATAAAAAATTACGCATAAAATGTGACAATATGGCAGTGGTTGAAGTCTTGACTTCTGGCAGGACTAAGGACAACATTCTAGCCGCTTGTGCCAGAAATGTTTGGCTCCTATGTGCCATATTTAATATTTCCATTCACATTGAGCATATCCCAGGGAAACAAAATGTTGTAGCAGACCTTTTATCTAGGTACCAATTTGATAATAAGTCATGGGATTTATTAAACATGTATGTTCCTAATGTACTATGGATTCCTACTCACATTGATTTAACTCGTTTAAATTTTGCTATTTAGTTTCAGATTTGGGTCCTAGGACAGCCCAGTTGGCCACCAGAGCGTACGACCGACTATTCCATGCCTTTAGACCTGCCACTCAAAAGACCTATGGTAGGATGTTCAATGACTTCATGGCCTTCCTGGTGGCCTCTGGTGAATATCTATGTTCTATTATCCTTCCTTGAGTACTTACACTCAAATGGTTTTACTGTGACTAATATATCAAATTATCTTGCTGGTATAAGAGCTCACTTTATCTTGCATTCAATTCCAACTGACATGTTCAAAGACCAAAGAATTCAAATGTTTGTGAAATCATTGCAAATCAATAGACCTCTCCTTGTAAAAACAAATTCGGTCTTTTCCATTGACATGCTTAAACACATAATCATGCAGTCTAAAAAATTGGAATTTCCACATGTTTTCACTGCCTTGTACCTCATGACTTTTTATTCCTTCCTCCGCCTTTCCAACTTAGTTCCACATGCCTTCACTGGTTTTGATTTATCTAGACATTTAGCCAGAGGTGATGTTATTTTTGGAGATTCTTATGCTGTATTAATCCTAAAATGGTCCAAAACCAATCAGCTTAGGAACAAAGTGCATTATGTCACAATACCTGAAATTCCTCAATCAGTGCTTTGCCCAGTTCTTGCCTTGAAAAACATGCTGCAGCAAATCCCTGGCTCTCATAATGACCCCCTGTTTACTATATTCAGACGTGGTCAGTGGTTGCCACTAACAGACAGCATTGTTAGGAAACACCTACAGAGGGTCATGAAAATATTGGGGTGGGAACATTGCAAGTATACTTTTCATACTTTTAGGAGGTCGGGGGCCTCTTGGGCACATAACCACAATGTCCCCATTCAGGCTATAAAAGACCAAGGAACTTGGTCTTCTGACTGTGTGTACAGTTATATCTTTTCTGATAACCAGTTTTCCTCCTCCCCTCTCCTTCACGCCTTCAAACAGCACCTACAGCATTGATGGGTGTTTGGGTCAGCCTTTCTCATATCAAATTCTGTAACAACTCATTTGTATTAACATTTTGGCTAAATTAAGTAAGAAAATTGGGGTGGTACCCCTTACTGCATTTCAATGCAGTTAGGTTAAATTTAAACCTTCTTTCAAGGGGCATATTGTGTCATACTAAAATTTTAGTGGGCTTGGCCCTAACTGTTATGTAACTCATTGTAAACTATCTATCCTAGTATTACATTTTGAACCTTGTTGCTCTAAGGTTCAATATTATGTTAATTTCTCTTGGTGGGTTATCCCACAGTTGTAATTTAAGAATACATTATAGCTTGGTCCACATGGGCCCATTATTATTGCAATGTGTTAGTGTTGTTTTACAAGAACTTTTAGTCTTATAGTATTGTGAATAATTATGATTGTAACAAATTAATAAATGTATAAAAACCCAATGCTGGGTTATTATTGCCTTGAGGGAGATTATAGTAATGCTGCCTTGACCTTCAGCTGATGTTTGACCTTATGGCTGATTTGACCTTGTGGTTCATGTTGCTTTGAACTTGACCTATTACATGTCTCCAGGAGATACTGGAGTTTGTTACTTTTGGTAAATGTTCGATGAGAGCATGGCCCCTATGTCTCATGGCCCAGGAGGTACTTTGGTTTGACCTTGTGTTGAGGGTCATTCTGGGTCCTTTAGTCTTTCCCTATCACTGGGTTTGAATCTTGATGGGATGATCGCCTTCATCCCATCCCCTTTCTTGGGAGATTATAAAATTGCTATATTTTACTTGGGTTTGACCTTGAGGTCTCACCTTTTCCTGTGACCTTATGTGTCAACCCCAAATCTGAGGTATTGGGTTGGACTTGTTTGACATTCTATGTCTTATGGGGGTTTATAATATTGCTAAGTAACTAGGATCTAATATGACCGAGTGGTTCCATCTTTGACCTCTCTTGACCTTTACATGTCACATCTGTGTTTTAATCTTTGTAACTTCAATAGGTTGCTGAGCTTACCTTATTATATTTATAACCTTAGGGGTGGGGGAATGATTCTCTTTGTCTTCTTCTTTGGTGTCACTTTGAGATTACTTAACTTACTTAACACCCTAGAAAAATTAAACTGAAGAAAAACATAAATGCAACTAAATGATATCCAAAGTATTGCAGAGCATTAAGTCCAATGAAAATATGTCCAAAGTCATCATACAAGTGACTGTAGACCTCGATTTCTAGCCATGAAATGAACGCTGAGCCTGAATTGGGGAATTTATATAGAAAATCACATGCCTTTGATGTCATCTTTTTAATCCAATCCCAATCGGAAAACAATCATAATCCCATCATAAACCATATTTACTCCTATCTAAATCCTTGTTATTGTAAACAGATCAGAACGGTATCACTTAAATGGTGCTCGGGGCGGCCATCCTAGCTAGATTCAAATCTTTTCAAATTTTATCAAGGGATATTAGGGATATAACAGCTTTACAATTTGCTGTACAATTTCAAGATTCCCAATAGGTTTACAACCAGTAAGACAAAAAGATGGACTTACGGTGGCCATGATAGGTATTCAACAAGGTGTATTCGTGTGAGATATGATAAGAATCAGGAATAGTTTATGAGAATTTCAAACTGTTTGAAATGATCCAAAACCTTGCGGATTTTTATTTGATAGCTTTATGATCTGCAGATGGTCCAGATTCAGGATTACAAGGGAAAATATGAAAAATATTGACTTTCCAATTCCCAAAGTTTTACAATCAGGAGTAAGGTTGTCTGAATTTTTTTACATATCGCCTCTGCAGTTGGACACATTTGGTGTCTATACTGGTCCATATACTTTGCTGTTAAGTGAAACTGTAATCATGCTTCTGAAGTATTGTTATCTATCTGAATAAATTTATTTCTAACATTGAGTTGTCAAATTCTAAAACTTCATCTAAAAGTATTTGTGAACCTTTTGAAGTCAAAGGCTGTGTGTGTAATGGCCTAAAGTGTATATACCTACTCTACATAATAGTTTATGTGCATCTGTAGTAGTCTTTTTAATTTATGTACTTATAAGAATGCTGTACAGTTGGTGTTATTTGTGTTTTTTCCTGTGTGGAAGGGACTGGATGATGATCATTGACACCAACAATACAGGACAAAGCAGTTCCTCGGTGCTCTCCAGCATAGTTTTTTATTTATTTGGGGTTTTACGTCGTTTTTAACACTGTACAGGTCATATCACGATGGGTAGTTGGAAGGGCAGAGGAAACCAGTACATACAGTTCATTAGGGTTCTGTACTGTAAACTGCCAACCAACGGCAAGCAACTACCAGCTTTCCCACATGAAGCCATGCCAGGAATCGAACCCCGGCCTCAGAGGTGGGAGGCGAGAGTGTTACCACTCTGCCACCATGGCCCCCTCCTCTCCAGCATAGATACTGGTCACACAAAAACAAAAGCCAAAGTGTTACATAGGCATAGAGAAGAGTTTCAATTTGAATTAAGGGAGAGTAATCACAAAGGTTATAGGACAAGAGTAAAAATATACCCACAGTGCCTGAATTTTCCAATTTGCATGTTGTTATCATACAAGTATGTTTTAGGATAAAATGACATAAAAAGATAATTGCACATATCCCGTGCCTCTTGCATGCCTTTTGGGGAAATTATGGCAATATGGACTCTTGGAGACACCAAGGAAACATTATAAAATTTAGCATACATAAAGTGCCCGATACTATTGACCGGTTTGATTAGCAGAGTGAGAGATAATAATCTTTTTACTCTATGCTGTAAGCTGACATTTATCTGGACTTACTTTATTTAGAATGATTTCTAACACTTAAGCCCAATATGAACCAAACCCAATAATGAAAAGTAATGATGTAAACTAGATAAATTACCAATTATAAAGCCAATCATAAAGTGGCAAAAACAAAATTTTGTCAATTTGTCAAGGTGTTGAATTCAAGGTTTTCAATCAAAATGAAATGACCACATTTTGTGAATGATATTTTGAGAGAATATTTACTATGTTATACAAAGTTATTAGTTCAGGTATATTCAGTTTAATCAACCTTGTGTCAAACTATCTATTCTAGAAAAGAAGAAGTCACTTTTGCACACAAATACTTTTGATATTTTAGATCTGAATGACCAACCCTTAAAGCTTTGATAATATACAAACAAACTGGCTGAAGTGGTGCAGTTCCTTAAGAATGGTGATATAAATTTAGAAAGCAATGTATAACTTTGGTTTAAAAATTAAATATCCATTATCCCTAACACACTCATCAGACAGATGGAATTATAAAAAGTAAGAGTATTTACTGGGAAATTGTTCACATACTAAAAATTGGTACATACTAAATATTACAGCTGATCCATATCTTCAAAATTACCATGAATTTTCTACTTCTTTGGGGAAAATGGTATATGAATATACATAAGAACATAAGTACATAAAAGTTTATCTTTTCTGAATTCATTCTGGTATAGAACAACTCTTTGTTATTTCGAGTGCACACAATTTAAGAGGGAAAAATGATAAATTTTAAGAAAAAGTTAGAATAATTATTAGCAACTTATTTATCTGTAACATCAAAAGTTAGAATAATCATTAGCAACTTATTTATCTGTAATATCAAAAGTTAGAATAATCATTAGCAACATATTTATCTGTAACATCATAAAGTAAGTACGCTGGTCAATAAAATTGTGTATGTTCTGTTGTTTGTCAGGTCCTTCACATTTGTCATTGTAAAATGTTTTGCAATGTATAATATTACATGTACAATGTGTATAATATGTGGGAAATGCCTATTTGTCATTGAAGATATAACAAACATACATAGTGGTTAAACATGGTATAAAATTTTAAACAATCTAATAAATTGATTTCAATCTTTTATTATTTGTTTTCGAATGAAAAACTATAAAATATTATATTATTTAAACATAAAAAGTTCAATAAAATAAATGAATTGAGATCACTGTATGCCTAAATTAATTGAGGTTCATTTATTTGTAACTGATTTCACGGGTAATTACGAACTGTTATAACAACTGCTACCTAAGATACCATTCTCTGGCCTAGCTATATCAAAGTTTATTTCATGATATTTTGTTCATGACAATCAACGGCTAGATGTATTGAATAATCAATATGAAATATCAAAAAAACAAAACTGTATGAAATGCCTGATCACAAATGTCTGATCACAAATTGTCTATAACCCCAACAACCTAAGTTTCTCTTTTAGACATACAATATTGCCATTTATATAGTATTATAAATTACCTATCATAGTCATGCATGTGTAGAATGATGATTTCAGTTGAGGCTACAACCATAAACATGATACAGGTTCCCAAACTCAACATTAAAGAAGGTCAAATTGCAGAGTTTATATGTGTGACTGACTCTGCCTACCCTCAGCCACCCGTTGTATCCTGGCTTGTGAATGATGAACATGTTAATGAAAATGTTGGACATGTTATAGTAGTTACCCAACCTGGTGAATACCAAGGACAGAAGACCAAGAGTACACTGATTCTCATAGCAAAGAGAGCTATGAACAACAAGAAGGTCAAATGTACCCTGGGAAATGACACCATGAAATTTAATGAACATAGTCTTAATGTTGTATGTAAGTATTTGTTTATAACCTCTGATGTATTTTCATTTATTCATTCATTTTTGTATGGTGTAAAACTTTTACCCTTGATATAATTGCAAGTAAATCCGCAAAAGAAAGCAAAATATTGGAAAGCAGCTTCATGCATACAAAAGTGGGCTTAGTGTTTTCTACAAACTCCTTGGTACTTTAATCATCTAAAATCAACAAGTGTTAAATTTAATCACACCTCACAATAATAGATTGTACACTGATAGACATGTACTTCCGCAGAATCTATGAATAGATGACACCAACTACTCCCCAACAGGTATAATTCCCGTACATTTTGTCCAAGCATTTTAACCATTTTGACAATCAGATTTAGAATAATTGCCTTACGTCATTCACGTTTATCATATTAACTCCAACTTTTACATAGTGAGAAAA
Source organism: Sabellastarte sp. h YS-2021 (assembly GCA_964017235.1). NCBI lineage: Eukaryota > Metazoa > Annelida > Polychaeta > Sabellida > Sabellidae > Sabellastarte > Sabellastarte sp. h YS-2021. Next base: position 149,578,033 of record OZ024931.1, read on the forward strand.
CTCTATACCTTTTTAATAATTATTATTTACCTGACCTACAAATTGACATTAATTTTCTGGTAGAACAGCTGAATTTGTCAATTATTTCTGGTATAATTTCTAGCTATTTTAATATTGGAGTTTTCAGATACTTACAACATCATCATCTACATTAAACAACAGTTGGCAGATTAAAAAAAATAACTCATCAGAATTGCAAAAGGTTTCTGTGTTATTTATTCTAGTTCAACCTAATGGATTGAACATGAAGGTACAGAAGGTGGTGAAAGAAAAGGAAAATACCTCAGTGGAATGTAAAGCCAATAGTGCCAATCCTGCAGATTTCGTGGGCATGAAGTTTATTATTGGAAATACCAAACAAAGCCGCATTACACCCCAAGTCACTTTAACAAATGGATCTGACAATGGTATTGCAAAATCCTTTGTCTTCACATTTACACCTAACAGAAAGGAGAATGGGATGATTGCTAGATGTATCATGCTGTGGAATGGGGAATGCATTGAAGAAAGAGACGATGTTCTCAACATAACATGTGAGTAATGTTCCTAACCATTTCCCAACGCTGTTTCAAAACAGCCATAATAATTTTATCTGGCCATCTCTAAACCCCACCCTTAATGGATTTATGCCAATCATTTCAACATGCCTAATTTATGACTAATCTACAACAAGTGTTAAATGTAAAAAACTAGATCATGTGGACACTAGAATATAAACCAATATGAAATGAATTTCCATGGTTTGCCCCTGGTGTTTACTTTAATTATAAGTGAAATGACAATTAGTGAAGCAAGTAGCTAAAGTTATGTTAAATATAAAAGGCAAATCTCAACCCTGATTAATTGATTCATTCAAGCAGATCGGACCCCTTCATAATCAACTGTATCCATTTGACTTGATGATGAGATGTCTATTGCTAAAGTAAGACAATCACAGTAAAGAAATCCAGACACCAATCAGAGTATAACCCACTTCTCAAAGTGGCATATAGAATAACATTTCTGAAAACATGTGTGAAGGAGACGTGACAAAATAAAAGGCACACAACTGTGGGTTTTTTTTGTTGTAAATCAGTTGGGGAAGGATTGGATGTAACTGAATATGTAACTGATTGAATTGCATTTTCAAGTGATTTTTAAGAGTAACTTTAACTGAATAAGGATAATTTTGTTTGAAAAGTTGTTTATAATTTAATATGACAATTAGCATCTATTCTAAAATATGAAAGTTCCCAATCAGAGTCCATATAAATTATCAATAATAGAGAGAGAGTGTAAGAGTTGAGGACTGTGTACAGATATAACATTTTAAATATTAACTATAAGAATCTAAGAGCTGGTTGGATTACAGTCATACCTTTATTAATGTATATAAATCATTGTTAGTAAATTGTTGCAAAAGACTTAAGACTACACACTTATTCACTATTTATTGAAAACAAGTTACAGTCAAATTGTAGTGTTAATTATTAATTATAAGGCCATTATTTGTGTGTGACCACAACATATTTCAAGTTCATTTGATAGAAGAATCTTTGCACTTTGTGCCAGAAAAAAATTTGGGGGGGAACTAAAGCTGACCCTTTCTAAGACAGTTATAAAACAGTAACTTCACTTCATTTTACACTATTTACTATTGTACACACTAGAGATCTGAATTGCATATTACCTGGTGTGACGTGGCACTTTTTTAAATCCACAGAAATTTGAAGTGTTCACTTACCGAAATAAATAAAGCAGCAATGTACGCATGGTCATTACATATGAACCTACACCAAGGTACACAAACCAATCTTCAAGCTACATTTGCATAGCTTTTTAAAACTTGAAAGCTATGTGTCAAAATAACACATAGAAGATTATAAAAACTATAATAGAAATTATATATTAGTGTAAGTACAAATACATAACAATCTAAACCATGTAAGTGTGACACATCAGTATATTGCAAACACAACCAGGTTGAAACCAATGAGATGGATTTGAAATGATCATCAGATTTATTTGGTAATTTTTGACACAAGCATTGGTTTTAAAATAACATAATAACATGATTTCTGGACAAGGAAGATTAATTTGCCTCTTACTGAGACAGGGAAAGTTCTCGGTTTTAGAGGTCAAACCAGGAAACTTTTGCCAGAAACTGCAAAGCATAATGTCAGACCGAATACTAGGTAAAAAGTATTGCATAACTAGATGTGCCAGACTTGAAAGTTGTCACTGTAATATCTGTTGGAAACGTTTCTATTGTACATAATTGAAAGTGCCAAATATATATGGGTACTACATAATGTATAACAATATCTATAAATGTTTTAATTGATCTAATTGATTGAAGTTCACTTCAAATGTTCTACCATGTCTGTAAGATTCAAAGTTTGGCCATCCTACTTACTGTTTTCCCTTCTTTGAATATGCCTGACGAGAATGATTAGATATAAGAAAGATTAATTGTTTATTTGGGACTATTTCATCCTTTTTTTCTAAATCCCAGGATAAGATTCTAGCGACAGTATATTTTTCAGTTATTAAGTTCTATAGGATTTATTTTATTCTAACAAGAGGAGGCAAATGTAGCACAGTGGTAAGACACGTGCCTTTCACCACTGAGGTCAGAGTTCAAATCCTAACCTGACCTCATGTGAGAAAGCTGGTAGTTGCTTGCTGTTGGTCGACAGTTTACAGTGCAGAACCTTGACCAACCGTATGTACTGATTTCCTCTGCCGTTCCAATTAAACAGTTATATAAGATGACTTTCCTGTCCTATTTTATAGGGCATTGAACCAGATATATATATGTAAAGCCCAGTAGACCAACTTGAGATCACAATTTCCCTTTTGTTGATTATTTTGTTAGTTCTTTTTTCATAAGTATTTACTAGGGATGGGTCGGTAGGTCAGGTGTCTTGGTATATGGAGCACTTTACTGAATACTCTTACAAGATTTCAAAACCTCAATTTCACTTGCTAACATATATAATGGAAGGAAAAGTTAAATTATTGGAAACATACCCCCAAAATGTAAGCTTTTGTTCAATATTTCCATGCATTTGTAGACTTTTATACTCAGTAGCAATTACAGTAGCGATTATGTTGAACAGAAATGCTATGTTTTGTTTGTGACACTTGATCACCTCAACCTAGCTTGTCAATACACATAATGGAAGGAAAACTTAAAATATTGCAAACAAACCAGAAATCTGAACAAATTGAACACTCGAATCCGATTGTTTGTGCCTTTGGACACTCTTAATACAATGTTGTTAAAATTAAAAGTCAATGTTTTTGTGGGTGTTCTAAAACTAGGAGTACCGAAAATGATACAGGTTTGCATTAGCGACCCCCTGATGTACATAATTTTCATACTGACCAATCCTTAGTATTTACACATAATTTACACTGAATTTCTCAGATCCACCTGAAGTTAATGTAGAAGGTACCACATCACCGGCTATGGAGTATACAACGAGAAACATAACATGCAGAATAACTGGTGGAAATCCATCAGATCCAAGGAGCTATACCTATGAATGGATGTTTAGGCCTACTAATGCTACTTCACCTGTCTATATTCCAGCGTCACCTGGTAGGTGCTTAAAATTTTTGCAACTGTATTTTTGATATTCTGACACATTATTATGTATAACTAGTGCACTGTGAACTTGTGTAAACAAACTCATCTTATTTAAAAGCAATACTAACAAGCTTACATAATTTGACATTACGCTCAAATACTTAAAGTACTGAAATGTTCTTTGAGGCTCTTAATAACAGTAAAACATACAGTTTAACTATCTACGATTGCTTGCTGGAAATGAAGAATCTTTTAGAAAATACAGATTTTATTATTGTTAGCACCATCGGTCTGGAAATGTTCTCTCAATATGAAACAAGAATTGTATATTGGCTAAATTTTGAAAAGGCCAATGAAACTGCAGAAGAGATGATACACCAAGAAGAAGTATATCAGTAAACAATAAAACTTTATGTTGAGGATATAAATGGTCAGTTCTGTTATTATTAGTTTAGATAACCTGCGTAATAGTTGGATATGTCAAAATTGGCAGGTTTTTGACATTTTTGTGAAATAATTTGGCAACTTTAGGAAAGTTTTTGACAAAACACTTCAAGTAAAATTACTTAAAACAGAGTACAAGGTATAGTTCTCGTTGATCTTCACAAATAAAAATAGTGTTACAACCTAAAATACCAATTGTTAAAAATAAGAAAATAAAAGTAGTCAAGATTCGAATAATTTATACCAATGTACACATTTTAGGAAGCTCTGTGATAAATGAAGGTGACACACTCCAATTAAAAGGTCTTGGTTATGAAGATATGGCAGGTACATACAAGTGTACTGTCACAAGTATTGGTGGACAAAACAGTGCAGCTAGCACTCTGAAAGTGTATTGTAAGTATCACATGAATGCTTTTCATGTAAAATCTAATTACAACCACAAAAAGTCTTCTAAAAGGATGGTCTGGATCAATAACAAGACATAAAGTTTTTTTCATATTCTAAATTATACATTTAGAGTTTTAGGCTGTGGTATGGTTTTTATAAGAGACCAGGCTTATTATTTTCACCACATCTTGGCTCTGTAAACTAGGTTAAAATTATTCCTTGTCAACTCTTTTGTTTAACACTCTCGTGTTTCTTTGCTTGATGTATCTCTGTGTATAAACCTTTCTGAAGTCTACTTTTCATAGCAACTTTGGACAGGCGTAAATCTTAAATTTTGTGACATTCAGGATATATAGTGTTGAGATATCAATATGAACAACATTTGTCAAGCTTAGTAAGCCATACCTTTTGGACAGATCACTAAAATGGTATTAATCTTATCCCCATTAAGATTATTGGACATAAAGCACATTATGTTGTAATTGCTTTTTAAGGGAAGCTTTAATCTGTTTGATGTACATTGTTTTTACAAAGATTTTTTATTTTAGACTTCATGTGTATCTGATAAAATTTGGAAACATCATTTAGAAAGAAGATGCTTCTGAAAGAGCATTAGAAAGAAACTTAAATTATGTCATGGAAAGTTTTGTAGTTTTAAGCTAGATTGATGCATTTGTTGCCGACTTGAAGTCCATACCAGTTGCACCAAGTTTAAGTATGCAATAATAAAGTACAAGTATAGGTCAATCAGTAAAAATATAGATATATATATATATTCAAACATACATATATATATATATGAAAAATAAATTTCAATTGAACATACCAACTAGCAGAAAGTATTTATAGCAAAACAGGAAACAATTCATTTACAAGAAAAATGAACTGCAATAGTACTTGTAGTAATAAAGCTATGTAATAATTCAACAAGTATTTAAGGTTTTCAGGTATTTGACTTATGAAAAGTTATATAGAGAGTTTACATACTTTTTCATGTGAGGACTTGCATAGAAAGGAAGAAAGCAGTCTGATACACATTTAATTATATGGTTATCACATGCTACCAGGTGTGAAGGGATTTCCTGATTAGGACTTCAACGAAATCCACTTTGTTTGCTATGAACATTTCACTAGCACTATACTAAAAACTATCTAATTTATAAAATAGGAGTCTGCAAAGGCCCTTATTACAAGAAGTACACATTTTGGCAAACACTGCCTTGCTTGAGTTGTACCATAACTGTGAACAGTATAAGTTACAACAAAATGACTGAAAAAGTTTAATTTTGATATATGTTGAACAGACCATGAAGTTTCAGATAAGTATATTGATCCTACAATCCACTCCTCATAGCTGTCTTGCTGTATCAGAATTGTCAGAACAGTCATTAATTGCAAAGACACCAAGGTATTTAGCTTTATGTACAAGCTGTAAAATATTCCATTTACTGTGGCAGTTGGTGTATGATCAATTTCCAGTGTGTTTTTTTCTTGTAAAACACCTGCACATACTGTTTTTTAGGATTAAATATTATGTGTAGTTCTTACCATACTCTTCACATATGTCGATAAGCTTTTGTAAGCCTTTAGGAGAGGGGGCTGGAAGAGACATGTCATCAGCATGTGTAATATTATTAATTATTTCACCATTGAAATTACAGCCATCATTGCAAATGTTGAGTTTGTAACATTGTATACATTAAAAATATATGGTGACAGAATACTGCCTTGTCTTACACCACTGCTCACATGAAAGCTATCCCAAAAACATGAAACATTTGCTGGGCATACCAGTACATAATTAATTTGAAAACAAAAACAGGAAAACTACTTTTTAATCTTTTCCCAAAAAATTTGAAATAATTTACCTTATCAAGTAAGAAACACTTATAAAGCGCCAAAATTGATGTAAACATCCTCTAAGGTGCTGATGTCCAAAAAGGGATAGCCCAGTTCCAAAAAGAGGTCATTATCCATATTAGTGTTTGATAGGGGAGATAGGCTATAGTGGAGGATAGGCTAATCTGAAAATAAATGTTTTCAACTGTTTTCTGAATCAAGAGATACTTCCCATGGTTAAATGACTTGAGATAGCTTGTTCCACTCTGTACTTTAGATGCATCTATGAAACAGACATATACTGCATTTGATTTACTAACATAGCAATAGACAACCTGTTTAAAGAAGAAAATACACATATCTGGAGATAAATTCTTTTTGGAACCAAATTGGTTATCACAACTGATGAGGATGCTTTCACATCTATTAAGTATTATAAGTGCAATTAACTTTGATAGTATTTGGCGAGATAGGTCTAGAGTTGTATAACCTGCACTGTATTTCACTAAAGGCAACATCAGTGTCTTTAAATGGTCATCTGGTATATAATTACAAATGAACATGCATGTGACACATATTGATAGTATGACAGTTAGTTAATATAAAGCATACTTAAAATGTTTACAGCTTAGATTATCATGACCAGGAAATTTTACAGATTTTAGGAATTTTATGGCATGCTCCAATTCTTTAGTGATTACAATATTTTTATGGAACTCTTGATTGACAAATGATATCATTTGTTTATTTCTTCTGTAGGTGTACAAGAGTTTTGCAGATTATTTTAATGAGTTTTCTATATAATAGCTATATTCTCAATTCCAGACACACCATTAGCATTAGCTGTAGAGTTACTACATATATTTCTTTATTTAACTTTGTTTCAAAATATGTTACAGTCATTTTTACCCTGATTTGATGCAATTCTGTCAGCTATATGCTGTTTTTTTGGCTTACAGAATCTTAAGGTATATTTAACCCTTGCTTTGGTTTATTATTATCTATACACATAGTGTAAGATTTTCTGAAATTATCATGGGCCTTCAGAATGGAATTTGATATTCACTCAATTTCCTTTGTTTTATGAAGTTTGCACTGGCTGATTGCAGACCATCTGTTATGTTCTGGTAAAGTGTGTCAATTAACTGTGTATGTTTCTGATTTGTACAATTGGGGTTTTGGCAGGGGGTTTGCAGCTGTAAGTCTGATACAGACAGTAAATGATCAGATATTGATTAATATCTTGTTCTGAAATGATTTCCAGTGTGAATGTTGAGGTACTAGCACTTTTTTGTTCACCAGCTTTACACGCTTATATTTTAAAGTTAAGCACGTGGGAAGGTGATCTGAGCACAGGTACTGGTTACTGATAAATAAATCACTTTTAATGTCAGCTGCACTTGCAGTAAAAATACAGTGGTCAATGTAGTAACTATCCCACTTTTCTGGCTTCTTTAGTTGATGTCTCAAGTTATGGTCACATTTTACGACTAAGGATGCATAGGTATCAAACTAGGACACTATCCTTTCTACCTTTAGTGAACAACAAAAGTGCTCACAGACATAACTTTCTAGTATATCACACTTGGTATTAGGGGAGAGTTGAGAGATAAATATCCCAGTACATATTCTCTGATAGTTGGAATCTCTTGATGCTTGATGCATTGGTTTTGGTTTCACAGTGTTGAGGGTTGGGCTTTTGGATACCTGGGTACCAAGCATTACTGCATGTTTGTGTTTATTTTTTGGGCAAACAGACTTACCATGCACCATTCTGTGTGGTGAAATATGACTTAGGGCGATTTTTTCATGTGTATATCTATTTAACAGTTCCCCAGTAAAACACTGTGCATGTTTAGTATGAAACCAATTGATTCCATCCCATTGTCTAACTCACCAAACATTAACAAATTGAGGTTAAACTTAACTGTTCAAGGCTATGGTTTCACAAAGTGATCTTCGAGTTTTTAAAATCTGTCATAGTAGTTATAACATTTATAAAAATAACTGTTAAAGCATTCACTTTCAGTCAGTTTGTTTAACAAATTTCAATTACATGCTTTCAAAGGAATTCTAAGATTAAATGTTGTGTTTTCAGATAAAAGAGAAAAAAGTGGTGTCACTGAATTTACACAGGGAATAATCTGTGGGATGGGGTACTTTCCAAAAGGAAACCTTTGCACATAATTTCTAATCAATTTTCAGATCCACCTGATGTTAGTGTAGAAGGTACAACTAATTCTGCACAGCAGTATTCAATAAGAAATATAACCTGCACAGTAAATGGTGGACACCCTTCAGATCCAAGCAGCTATACCTATAAATGGATGTACAAGCCTACTTATGTCACTTCAGCTGCATATATTCCAGTGCCATCAAGTATGTACTTAACAGGGTTTGCATTTAATCACTTTGGTCTGTCTACTGCTGTCATCAATATAAATACAATGCATAATATATTCATATTATTATTTATCTCGGGTCATAAATATTGAGAAATATGAGCAAGTTTGATCTTTAGAGAAAACACGAGGCCCCAATTTAATTAGTAACAACAGCACAAAGCTGACATAATTTGAGTAAATATTATTAAAATATAGCCTTATAATATAATTAACCCTAAACTGATAATATTAATATATGATTAGTAGTATTAACTAGCTATAACAAGGCATCATTTTGTCAAGTGTGAAACAACAAAAACTATAAATTGCTAGGCTAAATGAAATTGCAGTTTAACTAAACTATACATAGCATTCCAATAAACAAATATCAGAACACTGTTTCACATTTCAGATTTAAATGTTAAATGGTAATCATATTTTCACGTATTTACTAGTTTGTTAAGATTGGCACTTTTTCATATGTCATGGTGAATTAGTTTTACCAGTTTTAGATAAGATTTAGGCACGTTACTTCATGGTTGAATAATAAGAAAGAGTACAAAAAACATTCAAAGTCTCAAACATAGCTCGTCATAATTGAAAAAAGATATTATAGCAATATCACATCAATAAACTAAAACATCAATTTTTCACAACATTTAATAATAATAAACATTAATTTTAGCAACTTTTTTGGAATAATGCCAGTGGTAACACATTACAGCTGAAAGGTCTTGGTTACAAAAATATGACAGATACATATTAATTAAACTGTTACAAGCATTGGTGGCCAAAAGGAGGGGACTGGAGCTCTCAAGGTGTATTTTAAGCATTCTACTGAAACCCTTTTACTGAAAAATTTAGATCAACTACAGATAAAGTTTTGAAAGATATATGGTAATATCTGTCTTCCGGCAATAGGAAATACTGCCATTTTGAAATTCTGTTTTGAAGCTTACCCTAAAGTGAGCGAACCTTTTGACTGAAAATGATTGAAAATGTGTGATAATGTAAATACTCATTTGACTGTTTTTATATTTCTTTTTTCTTATCTGCCTTGGGTCTGGACGTAATTTGGTCCACTACATTTTAACATAATAAGTGTTAAAATTAGTCAAGGTACGCTGTTGACACGTCTGTAATTTAGGTCCACATGAGATGTCACTACATGTTGATATTCTTGCCAAAACCCAGAATAGCATAACAGTTGGTTGGAACATGGGAATTAATGATGACTATACAGGACACTTTAAAGTTCTTTATCGGGAAAAGAGCAAGAAATATTGGCAAGAAAGCCAGGACATTATTACTAGCCTGAAAGCTGGACAGAGCATAAATTACACAGTATATGGACTTTATGCCAAGAAGGAGTATGAGATCACTGTTGTTGCTGTAAATCAATTCAATTCAAGTTGTGAATCTTCAGCAGCTGTGCAAACAGTAATAACTGAAGGTAAGACATCTTGGCCTACTGGTACTGTGTCATGTGATCATATAACACATATTTGAATATTGCTTCATGACTTTCCCTTCATTACTCTGCAGATGAGCTTCATATGTGTGTGGAACACATTTAATAATTAGCCATCCATTACCCTCATTCACAATGACCTTTCCTTTATTGCTCTTTAAATGAACCTCACATATGAGTAACACACACCCAAAAATTCAACCCCCTCACCATTTCAGCATGTACATTTTAGTTTAGTATGCAAGAGCTTGTGGTACATTTTCTTTTGTTTGGCCGAACATGTCCTAGCCAAAAATTAATATTGACATATTAAACCTTATGGATACTACTAAACACCAAATGCATCACAAAAGAAATGATCCTTGAAAAAATCTTCAAAAGGTATAATATAAATCATCATTTACAACCTTTGTTGCAATATGTAAAAAGTGGATTTATTGCAAAATGTAAGATTGGGAGCACTTATCTGTGGCTAGTATATTATGCTAATTTAACATCATGATATCAAATATTATTGATTTGTGATATCTTAAATTATGCCTATACAGAAAAAGCTGCAACAATATAATTCTTTTTTATTTCAGTTTGTGTGTATAAAAACCAATTATAACATAAATATTACATAAACAGAGAAAAAATATACAATTAATGTTCAATCTGGGAAAAAAATACTGAAACTACACAATAAACTGTTATGTACCACTGCAGATGCATATATCTGCCACTGTGGCCTACTGGGTAACACAGTTTAACTTGTCTAGGAACTCAGAGGACTCGGGTTCAAACCCTCTTACAGGGAGACCCATAGTAGCTCAAATGACCACTTAAAATGGTGGTCCGCTGTCATTTGGTCCTATCCCCAGTGGCAGGCTAAAGAACCTGAAGGATGTTGATAAATGATCATCCTTGAGCCTCTATCATTCAGTTAGGGGAATGTCAGTTACTTGAGAGTTGGGGCTGAACCTGTGCCGTCGGATGGGTTAAATAGCATTTTGAGTCCTGTAGTGTATGGAGATATTGCACTGAGTATAAAGACACAATACAATATAATGCAGTTTTTGAATTGACGGAAAAGCACTTTCTGTAGAGTTACCAGTGAATACATTGTATATCAGTATGGGAAGTTTGAAAGGATTCTATATTCTAGCAAATTTTTCCCATTTTTTAAAAAAACAAGCCATGGTGTGTCTCTCTCTTTATTTGTATGTAAGATACGATTTCTGAGAAAAAGCTTAAAGTAGCTTTATATTTTTCTTGAACACTAAAAATTTAATATTTATGGGGGTGTTCTTCTCTTGCTGATTTGTTGGTAACAAGGTATTTTCAAGGGTTAGGAGCAGTGTTTACAGAGTCCATTAGGTTTGGTTGTAGTTTCCCGGATTGTCACGGCGGATCGACAAAATATCAAACATATATGATATTTCACCGACCCTCGATGACTCTGTATCCATACCCTGGCTCTGCCCACCTGGAAACTACGCTGTTGTGGGTTCCTACTGCTTGTTGGTTACACTTCCCATCTTGTCCTATACTGTTACCGTCTTGTGTGGAAGAACTTGCTGTCCTGTCTTTGTTAAGTACCAGGACTCCACCTCCAAACAGGCCGGCTACACAAAACGACCATACTAGAAAGCCAACAGGCCTGTCGTAAACATAACCGACCTGATTTGGTCCCTTTCCATCTTTCCTAAGAAAGGCAAAAGAGTGATGCAGATATAAGTTCCCAGAGACAGTGTTCCTGAATTTGAGCTGGGGGACACAAAGGTAGATATTCAGTGGAGGCGGCAGAAGTGGGAGGCAAGAAAGAGGGAGGAGGCACAGCAACGGCAACACAGGAAGGAGGAGGCCAGGAGGGAGGAGGCAACAGCAGAGGAGACACACTCACAATAGGAGGGAGTTGTAGAAAAAGGGCAAGGACAGAGAAAAGTGACATAGACACAGAGGCTGGAGGAGAGGTGGGACCATCACAGTCATGATACAAGAAGGGGCACATGGCCAAAATCTACCTCACTGACTTGGATGAGGAGGCTATTGTTGACTTTGTGAAAGACCACAAGGAGTTGTACGATAAGACTAATGAACATTTAAAGGACAGAGCAAGGGAGGAGTGTCGCAACCATCTCAAGCTGTCTGTCAAGGTGTGCAAGACTTGGATTGAGTTGCAAAGGACATGTTGTGGCAAGCTGACGTCAAAACTGAATGCAGGATAAATTTGGATTCCTGAGGCAACATATTAGACATCTCTAGAGCTTCAACCAACAAGGGCAGTATGGAGATCAGCATGTGGTCAACAGACACTACATAACCGCCTCAACAAGTCATCAGCCCCACCGCAGCTTCAGGGCACTTTTTGGTCAACCAGCAGGTCATGGACCAGTTCACATAGACGAGAATTATGCTGTCATCATTCCTCGTGCAAAAGCAGGAAACAACAACATGTACAGCCTTTTGCAACTAACTGGTGTTGGAGGTGGAGGGATTACAAGAGAAATACTTCAGACATTTCGAAATGAGGCTGTCAAGCTTCTTAGCAACATTCAAAGCAGGGCAGAATAACACAGTTGTCTGCCACAGCACCCACATCAATACTTTCACACAGCTCAAGTGCAGCTACAAGTGTACTACAGACATTTTATCAGTCACAGTAGCCAGCACCAGCTGCAAGGGAATACATCTTCAACCCTCCAGGAAGCACTTCACCCCTCCATGAGCTTCTTCAGAAATCTTCAGTCTGTAATGAGCTACCAATAGATTGACACACCATAGCCATTTTCACCAGTTGGTGCACCAGCATCAGCAGCTTCTCCAACCACCACCAGACAGCAAGAACATCAGGAGCCATCAGCCCAGCCTCAGCCTCCTCCACCTGTCAGCCGATGCCAAACAGCAGCCAAAGTAGAACCACTGCCATTGCCTTCAATGGGTCCTTTACAAGACCACTGCTGTAAAACATTTAAAAGTTCATTTCAGGACCAGCAGAATCTTCCAAAAACAATTAACAGCTGTGTTCTAAAAATTCCCAAAACAGGAAGCATTACACCACCACACACAAAACACTTTGGCTCCAAACACAACAAAAAATAGAATGGATGATTGAATGAATGAGTGTGTGATAGAATAAAAGTTTGTAGTTAAAGGAAAATCTTCAAATTTTTAAATAAATAACTGTTTAACAACTTAATTGTTTTTTTTTTAATTTTAAAAAATTAAAAAAAAAATTTAAAAAAATATTAAAACAAACTGGCAAAAAGACAAAAAAATGGGCAAAGGCAATGAAATTTTGTACACCACAAAAATTAAAAACAAAAAAAAAATATAAAGGAGGTCTGATATTTGAGAGGATATTGTGATCTTTGGATTCGACCTTTTGACCTTTGACTCTTTGAGAAACTTTTTTAGTTTCCCCTAAGATTCGGCTGATTATGAACTTTACAATATCTTTCAAACTGGCAACAAAATAATTTTGAAAAAATATTTAAAGGTTTACAATTTTTTTACATTTAAGGGGAGGGGGTATCATTTTTACATAACTTGGGTTAAATATTTTTATAAGGGGACTTGTGATATGCTTTGAAAAAGTTTTGAAATGGAATGGATTTTTTTTGTTGGAAATTGAACAACACCAACTTAAATAAATTTCTTGTAATTATTGGTTAATCCTGAAAAGGACTAATAGTAGTCCTGAAAAGGACTGATTGATGCCAGCTTCTGCCCCCAGGGTTGTTGGTTGACATATCTTAGATACTGTCTTCCTGCCCGGCCTATGCCCCCACATGATTGAAGTAGTTTTTCAGTAGTTCTGGTTAATGTTTGGCCTCCCTTGGAGGATTCCTGTAGTTCTCATTAAGCACATACACCACGTGTTGATTTTGTAGGGCCGCTACATCATTTGCTGGGGTCGATGCCCTGTCTGCTGCTCCCTGTATTATCAGCACGTTGTGCAATACCACACATGTAAAAACAGTGTCTCTGCCAACCTTTGCCATTTGATCCATGGTGCCTAGTAGTACCCTGAACTGACTCACTAACATTCCAAAGGCATTTTCAACCACCCTCCTGCCTCTGTGTACAGTGTTTTGTCAGGGTTGCTATGGCGTGTCGGTTAGGGGTTTACGGCTTGTCGAGGTAGTTTCCCATCTCGTTGTGAAGAAAATGATCCTGACTCCAAGTCAGGTTGAGATCTTGATCCAGACAAGCTGGTATGCCATATCCTCTCGGGGAGATGTAACTGACCCAACATTTTCACACGCTTTTTGGTGGTTTTTGTCCCTGATTCCCCAACTTTTGCAACCAACTCTACAGTCGTAAAGTCAGTTATACTTTCGGCTCCAGTGTAACACCCCCATTAAGTGGATAAATATTGATCAGAAAATGAGTATAATGGATTATAGTCCATTAGAATAGTGTAATCACAGGTGATTTCCATTTAATACAACAGAAAGTCACATACTCTATTGTTAGAAAATGCAGCTAAACATTGTGTAAAGATCAGTACTGAGGTCAAATTAAAGACACTCACTGAGGTTGTTTTGAAGCAACACCATTATGCTAATTTTCAATGATTTTTGTTAGTTAAAACCATTTATCAATGGTATGTCTCAACCTTATGTCTGTTTACACAGGGGTTTTCATAAAAGAATTCTCACTGGTTGAATGTTGAGATGTTTTGTGTTGGCTCTGTAGATTTATCTTCCTGATACTATTTTATTATTTCAATCTCATATATTAAAGATAGATTAATTCACCTTTTGTATAAATTCAATCGTGGATTACAATTTATTTATTGTGTGGATCTACAGCACCTAAGTACATGTACATACAATGTTTATAAGAACCAGTAAAGTAAAAACAGATTTTTGCAAATCTTCATCATACCACAGAGGATTTTGTGAAAGCTCATTTCAAAAATGGATGGCAGATATCCATATTGACAATTGACACTTTTTCAAGATGGGTTTTGAGTAATAGACAATTCTGACAACCTATATGACATTGGTTTTTCACCATGTCAATTGTCGTTTCAAAAGGTGTGCCCAACTTTTCTCTCGCTGTTATGAGTATGAGTCTTACCCTGCCAGACACGTTCTTCAGAAACTTTCTTATAGCCAATAATTGTCCATTGTTATTGCTTCCTCTTTGCTTAACACAGGTGTTAATTAGCACTGAAAGTTTTGTACAAAGTTTAACTGTTAATTATTCTGTGTGAAACAGGAAGTTTCAACCTGTCCAATGATTTTTGATGTCCAAGAACATCATTTTGTCAGGCTTACTTAAAGTTTTGATCATATAGGTTTTGCAATGGGTAAGTTTAATAATTTGGTGAATAACTCTATTTCTGGTACCTACTATAACTAATGCAAGAATGTTATAGTCAGCATTTGTCAGCTTATTGGATTATATTTTTAAGAAGCTCCAAGTCACCGTGTTTCAAAAGCAATCACTGTTTTTTGCTAATATGTAAGAATATTCTGGTAAACTTCCTGTACAAAATAGACAACTTTAGACAAGAATGTTTTATAAATGCACAGACATCCAGTTTATACATTTTTGCCAGGAAGAGAAATTATTGACAACTTCGGCTGAAAGTCGATCCCACAGCCATTGATTAAATACAGAAATAAACACACAAGTCTAGCTCTTTAACCAGCGGAGCTAAAGGGGAATCTCCAGAAGCGGGGATGGTAACAGAACTGATAAAACTGAGGGAACAGAATATCATTAGTTACACACCCATAAGTTACACAACTAGTGGACCACTACTCTTGGCCCCAACTTTGCCCATCATACCATAGCCACAGCAGGCCCCTGTCCAATCTAGGATTCATATCAACATTGCTCAGGCAGATGACATGTAACCCCAGAGCAACGAGGCCAGATTATCACCTGGACACAGAGCATGGATACGGGTCCTCGGGGATATCAAGGAGAAGGGGGAAAGGAACAATGAAGTTACTGATAATCTCAATGGTACAGTTTTACATAATTCTGTTAACTCTACATGTTTGTGTACAAAATCACTTTTGTGTCAGTACAGCAAAGTTATGTCAATCAAATGCACATAAATATGCATGTACTGATATTACGTGTGTTGGCCCCAGTTTTTGTCGTCACAGGCTTTTGGCTGATCAATACGTGCACTGTTCTGATACTTGCAACAGCTATTCTATTTTTAGACCAGACCTGGCCATGACTAGTAACAGTATCAACGCTGCTTCACCAGGTCATGCAAAAATTTGAGAAAGAGAAGGTTTTTATAGATCATACCAGGGACACCATGGTCCTAATGGCAATTATATGAATCAATTTACTAATATTGGTAGTCAGTTTAATACATATATGGACCACCTGTGTGCTTTGACAGAGCAGACTGGCAGTACTGACACAAGGACTTTGACTGTTAATGGACTAGTACTGTATACGGAATGGATCACTGGAACACAATGTTGATTTCATTCAATATCTGGAATGTAATGCCAAATGTCAGGTGGTATACTTACAGGCTTCTTCCTTTAACACTGCTGGCTTCTACTATTTGTAAAACTGCTGCAATGGAATTTTGAATCTAGTGTGAAAATATGGACTTTGGGGTCCAGTTTTTGGGGAGGGTTTCTTCTAAACAGTAATGTCATTCCTGTTCATGGGTGGAAGCACTTCTTTATCTCCACGTGTAGCATATCAAGATTATTTGAAAGATTTGGAGGCATATTACACCAAATATATTGAATGTGTCATTGAAGAGCTTTTAGAGAAGGTTGACAAGCAAATTACTGAGACCAGGACATCTGGTGATGACACATCACATTACTCAATTTGACCTAGTGACTGAAGGACTACTACAACACTATCCTGAGAAGCATCTAATAAGTACCTTGAATTTGGTTTCCCACTTTCCATTGCCTATCGTTAATTCTGTTTACAATCAGTCTCTTAGCACCCACCATTCTGCTATTCATTTTCCTAAGGTAGTAGAGGAGTATATTGCTGAAGAGCAGGCACAAGGAGTACTAGGTCCTGTCAAAAATTTCCCTTCTTCCCATATACATTGTTCCCCTCTCCTTAGCAGGCCTATAAACTGTGACAAATTTATTTATTTGGGGTTTTACATCGCTTTGAACACTGTACAGGTCATATCACGACGGTTAGTTGGAAGGGCAGAGGAAACCAGTACATACAGTTGATCAAGGTGCTGTACTGTAGACTGTGACAAAAGAAGAATAATCTTGAATTTATCACACCCCCGAGAACAGTCAGTCAATGATGCAGTGGAGAAAGCTAAGTTTGACAACAGGAGAATCACTTAAATATTTCCTTCAATAGATGACGTAATGGATGATGCTAAGGTGACTACTGACCCCCTGATCTTCAAAAAACACGTGGCTATAGAGCCTTCAGAAATATGAAGGTTGACCTAGTGGATGCCAGATGAAGCCAGGTGTGACTTGGAATGATGCCTATATATGTCGATGTTCGGCTAGATGCAGAGATCTGTGTCATTTCAGATGGTGACAGATGTCATTATGTACATTCTGGACAAAGCTGGTTAAAGCCGACATTGATGATTTCCTTGTTATTGCACCTAGAGACAAAGCTGACTCATTCTTCACCATGTTGTCTGATTTGTTTGACATGTTGAGCCTCCCCGTGAACCCTGATAAGAAGACAACCCCTTGTAAGGTCCTGTTTGGGTATCCAAGTTAACCTATCAGATGGTACTCTGAAAATAGATCCAGGTAAACGTCACAGTACACACGATCTTTGTTCACAGGTGTATGAGAAGAAATATCTGTTAAAGAGATCCTTCCAGTTCATATTGGGTAAGTTACTAGACAGTGTGTTGTCCCTGTCAGGTCTTTTATCAATAGGAACTTAGCTACTTTAGAGCCAATAGCCATAAAACAGGATAAAACTGGACCAAACTTTTACAAAGGTATCCAATTTTTACCAGTCTTTAATGGTATTACCTTTTTGATAAAAAAAACCATTGCAAAGCAGGAAACTCTCCATTTAGTTGCTTCTCTTACAGGTCTTGGAGTCATATGGAATGACAGAGTTTACTCCAACCCTATTGCCCAAATTCCTGGTTTTGCCTTTAACTTGTGCACCAGGAGATGTGGAACACAGTAATAGGCCTTAAGATGTAGGGTCGTGATTCAGGTGATGACCTCACACAGGAACAAGGACCCTTTCCTGGTCATATGTGACAGAAACATATGGTTCTTAACTGCAAAACATGATTTTTCTTTTTCGGTTTACCATATTAGGGGCAAGAAGAACATCCAGGTTGATCTTCTTTCCAGACTTCATTCTCAATTTCAGGAAAACCAGGAGGTACTTCTAAGGCAATCTGTCCCTAACCATGTGTTCAAACTGGATTTTTATCATTTCATTTCAGGATCATTCAGGATCTAACATCAAGTCATTCCGCTGTTGCACTACATAGGGTGCAGACAGTTTTCTGACCAGCCACAGCAGCATCCCATGCCAGTCACTTCAGAACCCTCCTAGCGTATCTAATATTCATGAATCTACCTTTGTTGATATCAATCATAATGTTCTTGCACTCATGAAATACTTGTATAAGAATGCCATTTTACCAAAAGTTATAAAGAACTATTTATTATCCACTGTTTCTATGGCCAAATCATTCTCTTTGGATTGTTCTGCTTTGTCTAGTCACCATGTTACTAGATATATAAGAAGTATTTCAAATAACTCCAGGTTTGCCACAATCCCTAGGAAGATTTTCGATGTAAAAACTATGTATTACATCTCTCTCTCGTGTGACATCCTTCCTGATCCCATTTTGCTTTTTTTTCTTCTTTTTGGCTTATTTTGGTTTTCTTAGGATGTCCAACATAGCTCCTAATTTAATCTCCAAATTCCACCCAGATAAGCATTTCTTCAGAAGGGCTGTCCAATTTGCACTACAGGTATCCATCTCCTAATAAAATAAAACTAAGACCCTTCAAGATAGTAAAGCACATCATATCATTCAGCTCACTCTTCTAGATAACATATAGTTGTGCCCAGTTCGAGCTCTCCATGCTCTCCTTAGATTCAGGTCATCACCAGTTTGTGCCACTCTCTTTGCCACATCCAAATTCCCTATTAAACAGGTAACTGACACCCATGTAAGAGATGCTCTTAGACAAATTCTGAAGTTGAGGAATGCTTCATCAGTAGTCCATAGGTTCCATACCTTCTGCCGTTCTGGTGCCACTTTTTTCTTTAACCATAATATAGCCATAGAAAAAATATTATGGTCCATGGGCTCTGGAGAAGCAGACTGGACTTCCCTAAACAGGTAATTGACACCCATACAAGAGATACTCTTAGACAAATTCTGAAGTTGAGGAAGACTTCATCAGAAGGCCACGGGTTCCATACCTGCGGCCATTCTGGCACCATTTTTTTCTTTAACCATAATGTAGCCATACAAAATAGTATGGCCCATGGCCTCTGGAGAAGCAGTCTGGACTTAAGTTCAAAATTTGTCATTGTTATTGACCCCTATCAACAGTATTCATACTGCACCAAAACCGTTTCATAGCATCACTTGAATGCCAGAGTTTGAACAATAAACATCTAGGTTAAAATATTTTTACCCACCACCCACCTCTGGCGCATGGCTAAAAATTTTCTCCCACAGCTTAACCCCACTATAGTTAAGTGACACAGGGATTACAGACGGCTAAGTTCCGACTTGGTCCCCCTTTCAAATAGTCTTGGCAAGCACATGATCAAAAAGGCTCTCTAATATCTAGATGGCTGATACGTGTGATCCCCTTGAACTTGGTACCCCCTTGGTTGACATCATCTACCTTTTATGTATCTTCTGTAATCCTGACCTCCTGTCATCCAGCAGGAGATGAGTTCCTTAGTGCCAAGGATATAGATTTCAGAATTTTAGGGATAGATAGTCCCAGGCTGACCCTGGTGACCCTGGTTATAAAGAACTATTTCACCATGTTACTAGATATATAAGAAGTATTTCAAATAACTCCAGGTTTGCCCCAATGTATATGTGTGGTATTGTCATAATTTTTAGGCAAACCTCAGGAAAAGGAAGACAGTACACAGGAACATGAGGGGCATCATATGGAGGATATTTTTGAGACAACAAATGTTGCAACAGTCTACACTGGTAGTGAAATAAACTCTGATGTTAATGCAGGTAGACATATTGTTGATGTTATTGATTTGTCCTTTGCAATAGGGCCTTTACAAGGTGTAATTTAGTAGAGGAAGAGAAGCTTTTAAGTCTGTTCAATTAATTAATTAATCAAAGTAATTAATCAGACACAAACATTCTACTCACAATTTCTACGGAATCTCAATGTACATATTTCAACATCTCAATTAATGTTTGACCTTGTATAAAATTACATCATATAGCATATTGAATAGATGTATTTGTGCAGATGTTATTTGGAAACAGACAGATATCAATCACTAAATATTACTAATTAAGATCAATCACAAACAAAACGTTCTACATCTCCCCCCAAATGTACTGGATCTCAGTATGTTGTCATCTCATTTATTGTGAGCCAGACATAAAATGAAGTAAGCATGCCCAGGTATTTAGTCTTGAGCTTCTGTGGAAATATTGGCTATTAAGCTCTTTCACTGGCTAATATTTTGGTTGACTATGTCAGTTTTAGCTTGGAAAATAGTGCCAGTTGCAAAAGAGCTCCCTATGAAAGTTAATTTGAAAATTGTCTGCCTTTCTTTAAAAATTACAAACCAGTGATATTTACCCATGTTTACTTTATAATAAGTAGGGTGCAATAATGTATACTTAAGTATTCACCGCAAATCTATGTAGAAATTTTTAAAAAGTTTATAGTTTCATGGTTTTCCCAATATATATTACTATTATAGTCCATTCTCTCTTGATAAATGGATTATTTTGCTTATAATTCATAGAAAATTGTTGATAATAAAGTAAAACATCCCTTACCAGACGTTTAACACAACTATGAAGATCAACAGTATATTACTCGAGCTGCCCACTTTCATAATATTGCCATCTGCATTGGTCACATAATTTTGATATGTGGTATTTGGGAAGTTTTACATAATAGATTGCCTCATACACATTGCTAGACATTTTATCATTTTCTAGGCAAACCTCAGGCAAAGAAAGATATAATGCATGAATATGAGGAGCTTAAAATAGAGGACAGAGTGGACAAAAGTCCTACAGGTGTCTACACTGATATTGAAAGAAAGTCCAGTGAAAATACAGGTATACAGACTGTTGACATTATTATATTGCATGTCAGTGTTATAGAGTGTAGAAAATGGAAGGAGACAGACATTGGTGCTTTGAAATTGTTCATTCAGTTCAATAAGAAGTTAAAAGGCTTACATCTACCTTGACAATATCCCAGTAATTTTACATCTTAATTGCTGTTGAACAAAACACAAAATTAAGCCAGATTAGCATCTCATGTTTTGATTTCTTACACAAATCACTAATTAATAAGTACGTGTTAATAATGCGGACATAAATATTAAGTGAAAATTATTTGTAGAACTACTGGAAATTCTCGAGATAAAAAGATTATACATTCACTGGTTCCAAAAAATGTAATTTTACTGTATGGATGTTTTTCCACATATGGACTGATTTTGCATACTATTCACACAAAATGGTAGATGATAAAATTAAACATCAATCATTAGATATGTGAAAAAAAGGATAAAGATGCAATTTATCATACTTGTGAGACCCATTTGGAAAGTATAAGCACTTACATTGGCCATACATTTTGGTACATGTTATTTGCAAAGTTTTCTCATTTATTCTGTCTTACAGGTATTTCATAATTTTCTAGGTAAACCTCAGGTAAAGAATGACAGTACACATAAATATGAGGGACTTAATATGGAGGACAGAGTGTACACTACAAATACCTCATATGTCTACATTGATATTCGAAGAAACTCCAATGACAGCACAGGTGTACAATAGTGTTGATATTATTGCATAGTGTCTTAGAACAAAACTGTACACCTCATGAAAATGACAGATATAGATCGCAAAATTTCATTTATTCAGGTCAATAACAAAAAAGTCCAATATTTACCCCAACTTGATACTACATTCCAGTAATTTGACATATCAAATATTGTTGAGTCAAATATAGAATGAGGTCATATTGTGATCAGATTTGAAGTTTTGTGCTTCTGTACAACACAAACAATTTGGCTCATTGTGTAGGTTTTACTACTGAAGTTTTGACAGTGGGAAAGAGCTCCAGAAGAAAAGTGATTTCAAAAGATTCTGTATTTCTGACAAATTGTCTCTATCTAATTCAGGAAGATATATCACAAGTCACTCATTAATAAGTAGGTTTTAACAATGTGCAGATGATTATTCAGTGAAAATTCTGTGTAGAAATATTGGAAAGTTTTCAGGATAAAGCGTTGACATGCTCATCAGTCATTCAATATATATTACTGGTACTGTTTGTTTACCCAATATTTATACAAAGTGGAAGATAATGAGGTAAAATGTAGTACTCCTTGCTAGACATATATGACAAACAAGATGCAGCATTTGTGATACCACTTTGTACAATTTTTCTATATATTTTTGCTATATGTTATTTGGAAAAATTTTGTCTTTACATGGTCTCATACAAAGTACAATAATATTTTATAATTTTGTAGATAAATCTGAGGTAAACAAAGGCAGTACACACAACTATGAGGGGCTTAATATGGAGGACAGATTGAACACTAGAAATATTTCACATATCTACACTGACGTTAGAAGAAATTCCAAAGAAAACACAAGTATATATATATTGATGATATTATTGCATTGTATTTTAGGGCTGTTGAACATAGTTCCTTAATGAGACAAATATTGATGTTCAAATTTTATTAATTCAGTCGAATAACAAAAAGTCCTACATCTGCCCCAACTTGATAATAATTGTGCAGTAATTTGAAGTTCTGAGATTCTGTAGAGGGGGCTCGGTGGTGTGACGGTTAGAGTTCTCACCTCCAATCTTTGAGGCTGCGGGTTCGAACCTTGGGCTGGGCTCTTCATGTTGGAAAGTTCTATTCTATTCTATTCTGTACTTTTATAGCACTTAATCTCTGCAAGGCAGACTCTAAGGCGCAACACCAAGTTGGTAGTTACTTGCCGATGCCTGGTGGTTTACAGTGCAGTATGACCTGGTTTCCTCCACTACTCATCGCAATATGACCCTGGCTGTTGAACATGTTGTAAAACAATAAATACATCTAAATCTAAATCTGAGCTTCTGTAGAACACCTTTGCTGTTAACCTGATATCTTATTAACATTTTGACTTATAGTGTAGGGTTTACCTACTGAAGTATCTGCAGTCACAATAAACTGCATCAAACAATGGATTTCAGTCAAAAAGATTCTGTTTTGTAGCAAAAAGTCACTACATAATCCAGGGACATGGAAGAAAGAGCCAAATTTCAATGTCCAGGTTTTATCATTCAATTCAGTAACAAATGAAATCCTAAATCTCTCCCAGTTGATGTTAGATCTTATTATTATTATTTCATATTGAGCGAAACATAAAAGTTAGATGGCGCACTCAGGTTTGTCGTTTTGAACACCTTCACCGCTAAACTCATCTAATGGTTAACAATATTGGTGTAAAATTGACAGTGAGCATAAACATCATAAGAAATTGATTAAAGAAGAGTTACATAAACCAGGGAGATTTAGGACAAGTCACTTATAAATAGTATGTTTTATGTTTAAATTATGTAGACATAATTATTCAGTGAAAATTCCATATAGAAATACAAGAAAATTGTCAAGATTAAAAGTTTATATATTCATGGCTACCTTTTTTTCTGCTGTTTTCTTTGAAGGAGGACGAATTTTGCTTTGCAATCATAAAAAATGGTAGATAGCAAATTAAAACATTTGTTATTAGACATATACAAAAAAAATGAAGATCAACAATACAATACTCGTTATGCCCAATCCTATAAAATTGCCATCTGTATTGGTCATACATTTTAGTACATATTATTTAGGGGGTCATGTTCTTTAATAGTCAGAATTGTACAGAGCAAAACAGATATTTAAATTTTTTGTTACCCCACTCCATGTAAAGAGTGGCAGTACAGAAAATGTAAGACGCTTACTGTGGGGGATAGAGAGGATACTAAATCTGTTTCAGAAGGAAACACCAATGAAAGGACAGGTAGACATATTTTTGTCTTTATTATTTTCAAACATGCTGAATATTTTCAGCAGTGGCCATCGCTTCTCTGATTGGTTTCTTCATGCATGTAAAGCTAAACTACATCATCAATTATTTTGCTCACAAAGACCTACTTGTGACATTAAAATATCACAACAGTAAAGCAGGGTAATTGTCCTTTTTAAAATGTGTAATACACCTTTCAGCTATAATAATTTTGAAAGTAATGTGACATTTTGTTTGTCACTTACTCCCATTTAAAAATAAAAAAAAAGAAACGCATTTTCTTGACATCTTTTGTTGTTTGATTCCTTGGCCAAGAATTTAGGGTGAAATGTGAATGGTCGCACTTAAATGGGATTGTTTCTATGTCATTCTTGGTCCAAAAAGTTTTGGATCTGAAATTATAGCTGCAGAAAATATAGGGCTGACAATGTTTTCTTTCAGTCACATATGATCTTGAATCCCATTAAGATTCTTCCCTTGTGAAATGCTAAAATGTATGCCCGATTTTTTTTCATTTTCGTTGGTCAACTATTTTGTTGTGAGACAGTATTCTGTCAAAATCATGTGCCCATTAGAGTTTTTACATTATGACCATTCCTACCCAGGGTAGTACACTGACCTATTTCTTAATTACCAATAAAATCATTCATCAGGCCTGTGGGTGGAGCTTAAAGTAACCAGCAAGGGTAGTATGGGTGGTCAGTGGCTTACAAGGGGTCTTTAAGCTCATTAATAAAATAATCTTTAATTTGAATCCATTTTGTTGGAGGGATGTAGGATTCAGTTTACCTTTCCCAGACAGTGGGGCCAAATATGTCCTGGTTACTGATTGACCCAATGCAATGTGTATGTATAGTATTGTATGCCTTTTGATTTGAGAAGTCTTGCTTTAGACTCTTATATATTTTCCCAACAGGTAGTAGTTTTTTGTGTTCATTCAAAAGCCAGCACAATGTTTGCATAGACATACAGTATTTCAAGGGGTCATGGTGGTGCAGTGGTAACACAGTCGCATCTCGCCTCTGAAGTGAGTGGTTCAAATACTGGACCTTATGTGGGAAAGTTGGTAGTTGCTTGCCAATTGTCAGCAGTTTCCAGTATAGCACCTTGACCAACTGTATGTACTGGTTTCCTCTGCCAATAAAACTGCCAGTTGTGATACAGTGTTTAAAGCAAGGTAAAATAAATCAATAAATAAAGTATTCTTTTTTTACCGCAAGAGGTTCCAGTACAGGACAAGGGCAAGGCTACATGCATTGGTACATTTAACTGACAATGTGATACACAAGTGTGCGGGAGTCAGTATTCTAAAATATCGCATGTGCAATATGAAGTTTGGGGAAACATAATTTTTAACATTTAAACCAGAATTCCTTCACAGAGACTAAATAAATGACTAAATAAAGTTCCAGGATAATACATATTTCACTGGTCTGTTAAATTGATTAAGTGACAGAAATAATTAATTGGTATTGCCTTTTTCCCAAATGTGCTGCAACAGGTTTTTCATCAAATAAAGTTTTCACCCTTGATATTTATCAATTTCAGTCAAATATGCTTCTTCTTTGGATTGGTTAATTCCACGAAACAGAGAAAAGCCCTGCAGAGAAACTCCATACAAAGAAATTTCAAAAAAGGTTTTACACTTGGGAGAGAAACACTTTTTAGATTGAACAAAGTACAAAAATGTACTGTACCCAAATTATGTATCATTTTTATTACTTCCAAATTATTAATGTTTTGAGTATTCACTATTTAATTTAGACATTTATTTTGCTACAAACATAAACATAAATATAAACCTTCAATATTCACAATGCAAAAATATAAAAGAACACATTCATTGTTTCACCAGTTCCAAGAAAAAAAGACAAATCCCACTTCTAAAATATGTGGAGCCCAGGGTCATAGCACTGTTTTTGTATCATATTTTAATCTGATTAACATTAGATACCAAGTCATTTCTACAAGATAATAAGTCATTCCTACAAGATAGTATTAGTATGTCATTGCCACAAGAGAGTAAGTGGTTACCATTTGTTAGTAAGTCATTACCACAGGGTGCCAAACTCATTCCCACGAGTCAGTAACTCATTACCACAAGATATGAAGTCACAACATACCAACTCATTGCCACGAGTAAGTAACTCATTACCACAAGATACAAAGTCATTCCGGAGAGTTACTAAGTTATACTTGGATGAAAATGTACAGGCTTATTTTTGCATATTATACCTTACTTATCTTGAGAGAACAACATGATATCTTGTGGAACTAACTTTTCAACTTGTGAGAGTGACTAAATCAGTGGTGGGAACAATTTACTAAGTGGTGGTAATGAGTTAATTAGTGGTGGGAATGAGTTAATAAGTGGTGGGAATGAGTTAATTAGTGGTGGGAACGAGTTAATAAGTGGTGGGAATGAGTTAATTAGTGGTGGGAACGAGTTAATAAGTGGTGGGAATGAGTTAATAAGTGGTGGGAACGAGTTAATAAGTGGTGGGAATGAGTTATTTAGTGGTGGGAATGACTTAAGAAGTGGTGTGAACTAGTAAGTGATGGGAATGATGTAGTAAGGGGTTGGTATGAATGTAAACACAAGGATTTACTAGCTTGTGGTAACTACTTAGTATCTTGTTCCCACAAGATAGTATCTCATTCCCATGACTTAGCATCACATTCCCATGACTGAGTATCTTATAACCACAATTTAGCATCTATTATATTGCATTGTGTATTTATATTCAGCACAATATCTCTATATATTACAGGACTTAAAGTGCTATTTACCAATCCGACTGTACAAGTACAGCCCCAACTCACAAGTAACTGACATTCCCCTAACTGAAAGATAGAGGCTCAAGTTTGACCATTTATCAACGTCCTTGAGGTTCTTTAGCCTGCCACTAGGGATAGGACCCAATGACAGAGGACCACCATTCTAAGTGGTCATTCAAGCCACTTTGTATCTGCCTATACCCACGTCATCTGAGTTCCTAGACAAGTGTTTTACCCGCAAGGTCACAGTGGCAGATCTAATTACCACAATTTACTAAGTTATGGGAATTGTGTATTATCTTGTGGCGATGACTTTCTAACTTGTGGAAATGACTTAGTATCTTGTGGTGAAGACTTGTTAACTCGTGATAACAAGATAAAGAATTATAATGAAACAAATTTCACTGAAAGGTTCTTTTTGATCAGTTACCATTGAAAGCTTGAGTAACTTCAATGCAGTGTAGGTTTTACCTTTAGAATCAAGTAATCTACTTTACTTTTTCTAAAGTCTTTTCTCTTGTACGGCTTTTCTCTTGTAGGGCTTTTCTTTGTAGGGCTTTTTTCCCCAGACTGTAATCAAAGACAACTTGAGATATCATAATGCTGGTTAGCCGCTAAAAGGTTCCAACAGACAACACAACATACTGTCCAGTTTTGGATGTGTACACAAATATTGATTTACATGTGCATAACGTTGCCACCCCTTAAATTTTATGTAAATCAGGCACTGCCTTTTAAACATGTAACTACCCGGCTTACTTCCCAGCGGTGTACAATGTAAAAACTCTATTGAGTAATTAGGCTGGGGCGAATCGTGGTTTTGTTTTCCTTCAGGATATTGGACTTTAATGTTAATTGTGCTTACTGGAAAGACATTTGTTGTCACTGATAAGTACAAATTGTATTATATCACTTTCCAATAGAACAAATTTTACCATGTTGTAGTGTTGATAATGATTCAATATTATAAATTGTTTTATGCAGAAACAGAAGCCTAACCAATAACAAGCTGGAGACTCAGGAAACATCCAGATATACTAGTGTTGCACATACATCTGGTGAAATTATCAAAAAGAGGAAAAACTCTTCTAGTGGATTCAATGAAGCTTGATTTTATAGCATACAATGAACGGTGATATTCTACGCAAGACAAAGCGATGGTTAAACTTTTATATTATGGTTACAATAATGTGTATAATCTCTTAACTGTGACCAAACGAATAATAAAATATGTCCTGAAGATTGTATAAAATCATACATTTATGTTTAATTCTCCACTAGTTAAGAGTTTGGATTTAATATTTGTCTTCTTGCAAGTAAAAAGTTGAAGGCCAGTTGTTTATCTATGAAATCTGGTTTGAAGTATATGTTCGTAACTATAGTACTCCACCTTTTCTTAGGTATTCTTAAGACAATGTTATTAACCAGTATTATGTGTAATAACAATGTGACAATATAATATGTAATAGTATTGTTATGGTATAAATCCAATGTTTTCAGTGCAATGTTCATATATAAACACCTTATTGTAAAAGTAGTGACCACATGTTTCTTCTAATTTAGAGTATAGGGTTCTTCAAACCGAGTGGTCAGTCCTGATCTCAACTATAAAATGGTATGGGTACCAGACTACTGATTCTGCTTTGCTAAGAGGAATCCCATAAACAAGTCAAGTTTAATGGCCAAGGATTTTTTGACTAGCTATGCTCAAACTTTCACCCAGCTTGAAAGTGAACATTAAATGGGAGGCATGAAATATCACTTTACTATTACAGTTATTTATTATTTTATAGGGGCCACGGTGGCAGAGTGGTAACACTCTCGCCTCCCACCTCTGAGGCCGGGGTTCGATCCCTGTGACGGCCTTAAGTGGGAAAGCTGGTAGTTGCTTGCCGTTGGTCGGCAGTTTACAGTACACAACCCTAGCGAACTGTATGTACTGGTTTCCTCTGCCCTTGCAACTACCCGTCGTGATATGACCTGTACAGTGTTGAAAGCGACGTAAAACCCCAAATAAATAAATAAATTTATTATTTTATATTATGGTCATTTAGTGCAACAAACATACACAGCCATGGCAAAGTTTGGATCACTACATGTGTTTGTTCTACATGAAAGGAACTATTGAGATAGTTTGCCAGTTTTAATGTTGTCAATGTGTCAGCCTCAAGCTTATCACCTCTGACCTCAAAGGGATTGTCTGATCTTCTGTTGTTGTTTTTTTGCGCCTTACTACTAATTTTCATCTACTGAGAATGAGCCTGAATTTCACAATGCTGACACTTTCCACTTTGTTTGAAGGATATATAAGCATGTTATAATAATAATAATAAACACATTTGTATGGAACAAAATTGATGAAAATCCTCTAATGCGAGGTAGTCTCCCAGAGGAGAATAACTTTGGTAGTGGTTTAACTAGTCTATACGGGTAAGTATAGACTGAGTTCATAATTCAGAGTTGTCTGTTAAGATATTACACACAGTGGGAGCCTGTTCCATCCTACTGTATCTGTGTATCTGTGGTAAAATCATATAAGCCTATGGCCTTTCTGGTATGGACTGAAGAAACTGACAGTCTATTTCCATGTGTCAGACTACTAGACTTGATCAGAGCTGACAGAAATTTATAGCTTTAAAAATGAGGAGATTGTATTTGAAAGATGTATAATATGAAATAGGAAGCCAGATAAACTTTTCTAGATAGGCTGTGGCATGCTTCATTCTATCGAATCTAAACACAATATGGGAGAGCACATTTTGAGCTTTCTGAAGTTTAGCAAACAGTGCCTTTACTGACCAAATATAGTGGGAAATTAGAGTAATCAACTGTTGATTATAGCATTGGCCACATGAACTGAAATATGAGTAGAAAATACCTGAGGTGAGAGTAACAGGCATAGCAAACCTTACCTATATGATTGTCAAAAGTTTTTTCTGAGTCTTCAGTGGCCCGTTTACAGTGACACAAGCAGGTGGGGTTTATATATTTATTAGCTTTTCTATGTTATCAATCTAACCTTTGTACACAATCAGACAAACAATAGAGTTAACATTAAAGTCACTTTGAGGTGACCTTATATACACTAAAATGATTTTACATCAACGCAGCACGTGACACTACGTGCCCTGACATTTTAAACTTTGACAGTCACTTAAGGTGACCATAAATTGAAATTTATACAGTTACATTACAGTCACTTTTAAGGTGACCTTATATATCAAATCACTTTATATTAACACAGCACGTGACAAGACGTGCCCTGACATTTACTTTGACAGTCACTTATGGTGACCCTTAAATGACATTTACGTTTAAGTTAAATTAGGATATGTATAAACCTTAAAGTGGAGGTTGGGAGTTTTTCAGATGAAATTTGAAGAGTTAAGATAATCTTAATCTGAAAAACCAAGGATAAGAGGGTCACTTAGGGTGACCCTAAAGTAAGATGTTAAAATGGTAGTTAGGGTGGCCGTAAGGTGACCCTAAGACAATTGATTTTGTGGGATAGTGAGAGTACATCTTACTGATGTTAATATTTGTGTGAATGAGGAAAAACTTAAAGTGAAGTTGAAGAAATTGATTTTAGATTTAGAGTAGTTGTAGGTCAGAGGTAAGCTGCAGTATGAGGAGTAGAAAGAAAACCCCCATTTGAATGGCCAAATTAAGGTGGCCTCAGATAAATAATGTTAACTAAAATACTAAAAGATAAGTTCCAAGTTATATAACCAACTCGCCAGATTTAACAGGATAAAACACAGTAAAACAAAGTACATATAAATACAATACAGCTAAAATGAATGAATATATAAGTATAATATATTAAGAATCTTGTGCCTAGGGGCAGGCACTAGCTCAAGGTTAAGACTCCTTACTGGACTGAGCAATACAGCCCCCTTATCTCAGACTGGAACACCCTACTTGACTTCCGGACACCGCGGCTGCCCCCAGCCACAAGATACATGTCATTTAAAAGAAAATCTTTGCTTTCAGAAATAAGTTACATATCAATGGTAGCATTATGGCTGTATTACTTGCATGTCAGACCAAGACACAATTATATTACTGCTGAGCAGGAAGAGACAGTCGCACTACATGAGACAAATTAAGACTTTACTGATTTTATTTGTAGAAATATTATGTCCTTTGGACCGGAAGCAGGGCCACAGCAGCCCCTCAACAACTGTGGGAACCAAATCTTCTGGCAAGTTAAGGAAGTGCAGAAGGTGTGACATGTCCGACCTCTCCATGGTCGTTGGTTATGACTTGATGCATTACCACCAGGATGCAGCTTTCTGTCTATTCACGTTTTATTCATGTATTATCTGAAAATAAACTACACCAGCAGAATATGTTTTATTATGTACAGGCCTCAGTGAGGCAAATGATACATACAAATGACCTAAGCCTAAGCCCCTACCTTGGGCCTTGGGTGGGTTTAGGGAAGCTTTTGATTTTATAAAAGGGGTGTTTCCCCGTTGAAAACTTAAAAGTTAATGAAAATGGCTGCATTTGGCGGGAATATGAAGTTCAAAGGTCATGACCCCATTATTTACAGGAAGGTTACATAAACAAGAATATTTTTTGCCACCGCCACTGACAGTTCAGACACCTACCATGCCTGACCAACAAAGTGGCACCCAGATTTTCTACTTCCTCTGCTTGCATAACAGAGTTTTGAAATAATGTTTCACAAAATTTTGGTGTGACTTTGGTGTGACTCACTGGTATTTTTATTGCTAATGATGATGAATTCTAGAACACTAGAATAACAATTCCTAGTATATATTGTCAAATATACCTTGGTGTCACCAGCATACACATGGTGTGTGATCTTAAAACTTGAAATGACTTGATTAATGATAATAGTATAGAGAGTAAATAGGAGGGGACCTGGAACTATACCTTGACGGATAACAAAAGGAAGACCAAAATCCTCAGCAAACCTGTCCTCTGGTTTAATTTTCTGTTTGTGATTGGTAAGAATCTATCCATGTCAACATAGTACCATAAAGACCAAACCAGTCTTTTAGGCAATCATGTAAGATAGAGTTATCTATCTTGCGGAAAGCTGCATTACCATAACAACAACTGCCTTCCCAGAATCCACACATCTTTCGAGGCCCCGTAATGCCGACCTTGAATGCCCCTCGACTTCCCTAAGATTATGATTTTGTTTGGTTAGCGCACTGAGTTCCCCTTCGTGGGGAAGATATTGCGCTTGCAAAGCAGTAGATTAGATTAGATTAGAAATATATCATTTTTGACCTTGAACAGTGCTGTCTCAGTTGAGTGAAAAGTCCTGTGTAATGATTTTTTTTATTTAAACTTAATATATTGAGTGACGATTGTCCACAGCTTTACAGTCAAGAGGAGCTTTCTTCCAACTTTACAAAGATTTATGTTTATGACATACAAATATGTACATAAATACACAAACAATTAAATTATTTACATTTTAACCTTTTTTTGTAATTTACATACAAGGTGATGTGAATAACTAAATGATGTAGCCATAAAAAGGTATGTAAAAAGTTATATAACATGTGTTGTATATGACTATAAAAGACCTTAACATCGTATTTAAAAAGAAAATCTTTTTGTCTGATACATATAAATATGAACTTTTTCAAATAAAACTAATTCTTCTTAAAAGTTCCTGTTTTATGCAAAAATAAATTTACCCTGTCAGATGTTTGGTTGCAAGTGTGATCTCGTATAATTACTTGAACATTCTGTAGCATTTCCCATCTCCAAGCAGCATCAACTGGAAAATCTAAGAAATGTCTGAATTCTTAATATCACAACAATTCCAAAATCTGATACTTCAAGGAAAAATGATCTCTAAAAATCCTTTTACAATGAAAGGCGAGAGAATGAATATAAAGGAGTTCACATAAATTCAGAGGGTTCATATAAATGCCAAAACACAAAAGGGAACACAGTGAAATCACTCAACCACCTTCCCAGTTAGGGTTAAGTTTCCACATGCCCAACCCAGTGAATATTATTACAGTGTAATGTAGAGCTTCACCATTAAACTTCAGTTATACTAGCTTATACATTTCTTGCTTAATTTCATAGTACTTTCCTTTTATTTTCATCCTTTTTAAAAAACCACTTTTGCTAATTTAATATGATAATATCTTGCTTCATTTAATATGCTTCCATATTTTTATCATAATATATTTTATTAATCACCAAGTGTGCCATATCTACCTTGAATATGGGACACATATGTTGGGAAATATTTTTCTTTGTATTCCCCACCACCACTTTCCCCGAATACAAATATATTATATATGTAACAGGGAATATGTGTAATCAGGGAATAGGCGTATTCCCTGAAAATTTTGGGGAATACACATATTCTTTGATTACACATATCTACTGTAGCGTATACATAATTAGAAAGGCATCTTAAACAAATTTGAACAGATTTCCTTCAATACTTACAACTCAAATGATTAACATAATTCAGGTTGTGTGGGTGTCATTAGGTCACTGATTTGAAATCTGGCTGTTTTTCTTCATATTTTTAACACTTTGCATCTTGTGGATTGCTTCCAAACTAGGACTGCCAGATCCCACAAACTCTGCAACTGTCTTTTCATTCGGAAGCTGCTGTTGTCTGGCATGACCCAAAGAAAAGTTTGGCATGTATCCCTGATGTGAAGGCACAGATTCAGAATGTGGAGAGAATTGATCCTGGAACATGCCCTGTGGTGATCTCTGTCATCCAGATACAGACGGTAAAATGTAATTTACTAACTGTTCTTGGCAAGGGAAAGGGTGTCAAACTAATATTAACCCATTTCTTAAAGGTCTCCATCCTCCTCAAAATGTGATGTATAGTTTTTTAATATGGTCATCACTGAATTATTCTAAGGTGAGGGTTGCAGATCGGTTACTCATAGTTGTACCAGGTTGATCTCCTGGTGAAACCAGCTCCAGCAGAT
The DNA here is from genome assembly GCA_964017235.1 of Sabellastarte sp. h YS-2021. Classification (NCBI taxonomy): domain Eukaryota; kingdom Metazoa; phylum Annelida; class Polychaeta; order Sabellida; family Sabellidae; genus Sabellastarte; species Sabellastarte sp. h YS-2021. The sequence continues at coordinate 149,612,090 of OZ024931.1, forward strand.
TAGGCTTCTCTTACATCCCATCGTACGTGTATACACACCTAAGTGTGCTGCAACTATTGTTGAAAAATATGAGTGTAACCTGGTAGTGGGGTAGTAGAAGTTTGCACATGCAAACAAGGTGTATTCTCCCAAAAAATGTGTCACTATTTGAATATGCAGGAACATAATGTGACTAGCTGCAGGCCCCACAGTGCGTTTATATGTACATGCAAGGTAGAGGTGAGTGTATCATATGGCATCTGCAGACCCTGCAAGTGAATGGGGAGATCTTGCAACACAAGCAAGGCCAAGTTGCAAGTCTCTCATTGAGACATGGGTGCGCTTATAGTCATGCTGCGTGTACACAGAAAAATGTGCATGTCAATTTAAATTTGTGTAGTGTCTGGTACCTTGATATTCTGCTATAAAGTCTGACATGTAGCTTAAAGTCATAGGAAGCATTTTCAGATCATGCATTACTAATTACATATACATATGAAAGTTCAATTTCTGTAAAAAATAAGATGCATCTGCACAAGGTTACATGGTATATTCAGTCACTTTATGTCTGTTTTCTTTTCAAGATTTTCACAACTGTCGCCATTATTTTTCAATTGATAACTCCTGTAAAAAAATAGCCTTGACGTCACAGGTTCATGACAATGTAAACAAAATACCATTTTTGTAAGCCTTTTAAAACATACATATGTATTTAAAAGATTGCATTTTCTGGGTTTTTTTAAGCTTATTTGTTTATAAGACACCAGTCTGCCACAGTAAATTTCTGAAATAGCCTTGAGAACATCTTTTATATTTGTTTCAGATAAAAATATTATTTATAGAGGTATTAAGCAAGTCGGATAAAAATCACAAGTCATGCAGTCAACCAGATTCAACTCTGAGATGAATTTTGGTAGTTATTTTTTTCAATTTTGGAAACTAATTATTGCTAGGAGATGAAATAAATACAACATAAATGGCTTTAGAACTGGGCAATGCTTTCATAGTACTTATACATAATGTGTCTAGTCATCTACAGTGTATACTGTTGATTACAGTTCCCTCAAACACATTTCCTTTTTCTTGGTCTTCACAAAGGCTTAAATTGAAAAGAAAATGTTACCAACTAATTTCTAAAACTTTCTAAATTTCTCAAAATGTACTGAACTACTATCTTAAAAAAAACATTATATACTGAATTATTTCATGAAGTAATAATATAAAAGTTAGAACTTTAAGGATTCTTTCAGAACAAATTCAATAAATTTGACTACAACAGAATGCGTTTATAAATGATTTATGTAAATGAAAACAAATTTCATATTTTGATTTCACTTTACATCATACCTTATCTTAGTAGAAGTACCGGTGATTAAAGACAAAAAAAACAGTATACAGTACATTTTCATGACAACTTTTGAATTTGTGTTCTTAGGTTTATGTAAATATTTAACTTGTGAAAGGCTACTTTCCCATCAAAGTTTAAAAAACCTTAAAAAAATGGGGGGAGGCAATGTATCATAGAGATGTTTACGCTTTCTGCATTCCAAGACAAGACTACTTATAGTATATCAGATTTCTCCTGTGTTTGTTAGAACTGTTTGTGGTTAAAAATGAGGTAAAACTTGAGAAAAAAAGCATATGGTAAAAAAAGGCTAGTGAGCTTTTTTTCTGGAAAAGATACATGCCATCTTCCTTCAGTTTGTAAATATATACATTATATCTCCAACTAAACAAAACTTCACTATGAATCTGTGACATCATCAATCATCTACTACGAGAAAAACAATATATTGGCTTTTTACTCCACTTAGTGACATTTATGTTTTAAACACTAAATATGGCTCTTGTACCATATATTTCTTAAAATGAACCACATTTTCATTCTTACAGGTTGTTTGTCTATTGAATTAAGTTAACTTCCCAATTTTCATGAAAAATGCTTCCTAAGACCTTTAAGTGTCCATTGCAAATTAGACGATTTTTCTCTCTAACCAGGATGTATGTACATAGACAATGGTATGTAGTAGAAGCTTTACTTACAGCACAAGAGGTGATGTTGAAGCTGAAGGATAAGATCAACCCAAACAGCAACATTTGCCGATACCAGTTGACAATACGTGAACCACTTTTCTTCATCCTCTTTTCAGGGTCATATTTTTCTTGGTTTTCTTCTCAACTCTTTTGTGGACAGCAAAAGTAGCATTGTACGTTATGATTACATTATAATGTACTGGTACTATTTAAATTTGCATATATTAACAATTTTTATGAATTTTTTAGTACTTTGCAGTTATAATAATCTTATGTTAAACTTGTGCAACTTTTTACAGAATCAACATGGAATATAGGTTAAAATTGTTTTACATGAGTGTCATGAAATAGTCATAGACAATTGTTTATCTTGATCATGTTCGTGACAATGAAAAACTTGTCCAATGAGTTTGCTTAAAACTAAACAACTAAGTGGCATTTAAAAGAATAGTACTACAATAACCCAAATAGTTTTCCTTAAATGATTTTACAGGAAAACAATGTGGTATTAATATACTTTGCTTAAGAAACACAAATATTTATTTTGTATCTTACTGGCTTAGATCCACACCACAGTTGAAAATATTACAATTGTAACTTTGCTTAAGAAAGGTTTCAAGAGATAGTCTAAGATATAGTGTGATAAACAATTTTTAAAAATCATGGCTTTAAAATAGAACAGCATGTTGTTTAACCCATTTAGGGGGAAAAGTTTGCAAAAAAACAGAACTCAGTGCTATATGACCCATCTGACTGCATAAGTATAGCCCAACTCTCAAGTTACTGACATTCCACTATCTGAAAGGCTCAATAATGACTATTTATCAACGTCCTTCAGGTTTTGTAGCCTGCAACTGGGGTCAGGACCCAATGACAGAGGACAGCCGTTTTAAGTGGTCATCCGAGCCACAATGTGTCTGCCTGTACTTGGGTTTGAAGTCCACTTTGTGTTAATTATCTTAATCACAATTAGAGGGTTCTGACAAGAGACTCATGAGAGTCTCAGCCCAAACATCAAAGTGGGTGTTTTGGATCAGTAACAATATTTTCATCTCATCCACCTCTTTGGTTGGCCGTGTACTCAAAACTATTCATTGGATTAAGGTCCTATGTGCAGTACCGTTGCCCTTGCAGCAGTTTTTCTCAAACTAGTCCAGATTAATGATCCCAATAGAAATCTGGGTCTTTGGTTCCTTTATTTGTTGTCTTAATCAGAAAACCAGAATTATTTTATTGTCAATAAGGGCAAACCAAAACAATCTAATTGTGGTTATATTTTTATATTAATGAGGTTTCTCCATCAAAAATTTTGATTTTTGTTTCTGACACAATACTCATCAGTGATGGATTGTTTGTTATGTGACACTTCTTGTTGGTTATATTTTGGTTATATAACTTGGCTAATGAAGATCATTGAACATCAGATCCCTTCTTTTATGCATATAGCAAAAATTGGACAAAGGGACATCAGTACTTACAGAAAAAATGACACTCATACATAAAATAAACAAATACGAATATTTGAACATATTTAATTAAGCCATACTTTGTAGCTTGTCATGCTGATGACAAAATGGACAAAAATGTGAAAAATCTGGAAATAAGGAAGTTATGACTCAAAATCAAATACATTACACAAAGAAGGAAGATGAAATATAAAAACAATATGCTGGTTATGACATTCTACTGTAAAGTCTTGAATACTGCCATTCAATTCTTCCACTTTTGATTTCTACCAAGGTTCAAATTTAATATACCTTTGTCAGGTATGTTACCACTATCTAAGTGTTATCTTAGTATACAATATTGAGACCAAGAAATAATTATTAGGAGCTTTTTCTTTCACATAAATTATTCTTTAATGCATTTACTAGAAAAAATGTGTCACAATTATATTTTGGTACATTTAAGAGATAAAGTCGCCAGTATTTCCTATCATGTCACTTTAATGGAACTATAACCCAAGTGCTGCATTTTTAAAAACTTTATCACAGTACAAGACAAATTAATGCAATTACAGGATGTGGATTGTGTATTATATGACGAAATTTTAGTATGTACCAACAGGGTTGTCCATATTTTTTATCTACCTTATTTCTTCAGCAATAACAGGTTGTTGATAGCCTAGTCGTAAGCATCTTTGGCATCTAATCACACAGTGTCCCCTACCTGTAGATTTGACTCATGAAAGTGGCAATGCCAAGGACCTGTCTCAATATTATACTGCTTGATGGTCAGGATCTAAAAGACCAACTTTGAGCTAATACATAAGCAAAAGATTCAATATTTACCACAAAGATTACAAAAATGGCTTTCAAATACATCAATATTAATCATTAAAACTTCACTTTAATCTTGAGATGTTTTATATATATTTTAATGAAACAAGAACAAGCAGAAGTTGCATCATTATACCTATCTGATGATTGATGAATCACATTTGTAGCTTACATAATTTCTGAAATTTGTACGAAAGAAATGGCCTTTGCTGATTCACTAGTAAAGGGAATACAATAAAATATCCACAGTCTGTAGTTTCTCTTTTTTAAGAAAGTACAGCATTGAGTAGATAACAAATTATGCTAAACACACAAGAGTGATGATTAAGTTTATGTATATAAGAGCAGCAGGAAGTAATGTGCAGCTACACCGATGGATCTGTGTAAACAGTCTGATTGCAGAGTATATCTGGGTGGCTATTTATATGGAAATATATTGATAACAGTTTTAAACTTCATTTAGTGTGCAAAGGAATGATGTGCTCCAATGCTAGTTTTCCTGGTATATAGTTGCTCTTAGTAGTGCTAGAATATAAACAAATTAGTTTAAGTGAAACATGAAGAGTAAATTATCAGGCAAGTAAATTATTTTTATCTGAAGCAAACTAGGAAAAATTGACTTTGTAAAATATTTCCAAATCTATAAAAAACATCAAACTAGGTGTCAACATGTTTATGTCAAATATGTTACTCATTAAAAACTGAATTTGTGGATACTGTAGTAGAGTAGACAGCAAAATGGTGGCTCCATATTCCAAACTTTGGTCACATCTAGTGCCGATTCTGAAGGTGCTGAATGGGCATTCTTATATGTTGGCATTACAAAAATTATTAAGTTTTGGAGATTATCACACATGTTTATATTTTTGGAGATATCGGCCACTTTTTTTCTAATATGTCATGGTTGTGGAAATTTTAGGAAAACTTATTGTAATATATATGTACAATTATTTTGTAGTTGTAGCTCTCTGTTTCGGTATGTGGTTGCTGCAGACATCATTATCTCTGGAAATAGAACGAAATGAAACAGTTTACATAAAGAATGGGACAAACTCTGTAGATCTTCCATGTGGTGAGGTTCCTGTCGATGCAATTGTGATCCACTGGTTTATAGAAAAAGAAAACCAAATAGAAAAAGTACTTAAGTTATACCCTCAGCGCTCTGGCAGAGAACCTGTGTATTATGATAAATACACCTCAGACAAGTTTGGCATCAGTGAATCTGTGAACACTTCTCTTGTGGTCAAAAATATAAATCTCTCAGATACCGGCTACTACATCTGTTATACATATGATGGACTTAATCATTCACACCACTTTGTTATTTCACACTTACTTCATGAGGTCAAATTGCTCTCACTACAACAGCATTTTTATGGTGTTGTGTGTTATTTAACCTTATTTTTATATAAAATTATACATGAACATAGACTTTACATAAATGATAATCTCTTATATGGAACTAAAAGGACCAGTAAAACAATTTACGCATGAAATCAAGGTGAAAAGAAAAAGAGATTTATAGAAAGAATCGAGAGAAAACTTTTCTGTTAAATTGATTTATTTCATATATTTCAATTTTTAGCTCAATATTGAGAAGACAAGTAATACAAATAAAATGGAAAACAAATTTATTCAGTATACACCAACATATCTATTGGGGGATCCCTTCACCTTTCTATTGTGTAATTTCAAAAATACTTATCACATATTCACATTTGTGCAAATGAAATACTGACCACACAGTTGACAATACTCTATTTGATACTGCAATAGTGTCAACCTTAAACAATTAAATTTGTTCGCAATCCATTCATATTACAAACACTCCAGCAATAATACACCTATGATTCACTCATAAAATGGCGATGAAACAGAGTGAAGCTTGGTTGTCAAACCCCAGTTCAGATTACATTTGATCCAAAGACATTCTTTTCATGTAAAGACCCCCCCATACATATGATGCCAGATGTTTTTAACCCATGTTTCAATGTTCTAGTTAAATATAAATAAATTAAATATATATATAATATATATGTATAAATATATTAAATAAGTGTTATTAATCCTTTACTTATCAACAAAAATTATTTCCTGTTACCCTTATGGGTGTCCAATGTCAAATATTGGGTCAAGTTTGACATCTAATCACAAGCTGTAATCTCTATATGGGTTGGACTCCCACGGTTGACAATGCTAAGCACCTGTCCAAATATGACCCTGGTTTTGAACAAGGTGGAAAACGAATCTATGAATTTTTAATTAGGCTTACACCAAACCTGATTTCAGAAAGATTTGGTTTTTATACAAAATGCCTAACATTAATGAGCCCACATTAAGATATAATGTACTAAGTAACACCTTAATTTTGTTGTGTACACAAGATTATTTCATGATTACAAGATGATTTACAAATGAACACAACTTCATTAAGTTACTAGCAATAAACAACATTGTACAAATACATATATTTACTGGGGTTGCACAAAAATGGATAAAATTTAACATATATATCTTTTGAAACAACTCATATCTAATTTTTTAATTACTTATATAATCAGTTACATGCGACTGATGTATCAATGTCAAAACCATGCCTGCCCATCGCCCTTTTAGGGCACATTGAAGAGACTAATACCCTATTTCCACAACTAAGGACACTAAGCTTGATTAAAGATGACAACTGGGGAGGTTGAGAAAAACTTATGGCCTTATAAGTAAGAAGATTATATTTAAACAAGATGTAAACACAACGTTATACTCGACATTTCCTGCAGTTTTATGTTTTCTGTTGGCTGAAAATCAAGTATAACAGTAAGATAAGTGTTGAGAATATTACTTTGTTTGCATAGGTTGTTATTAATCCTTGTGTGACAGCGAGTGCGGACGTCTTCGGGAGATCGATAATTTATTGTCGACCGTAATATTTCATATTTGCGGCTAGCTTATTGACGGCCAGTTTGTAGAATATAAATAGCCGTGGCGCGAGATCTTCGTGGACAAAGAGTTTGAATTTTAACTGAAGCGGCCATGTTTGGGAGTTGAGTCCGTGACTGTTGGGTTGGGATTTTAGTATGATAAACTGAAGCAGTCATGTTGATGAATGATTTCGTTATGATTTTCATAATTTCATGATGAGCTTGGTGTGATTGTTTGAGGAGACACTTGCAGGTTGGTGGTTGATTTGATTGATTGTGATTGAGTGATTGACTTTTAATCATTGTTGCTTTTTAGTTTCTATGAGTTAGTTGCATATGATATAAATAGGATCAAAGTTGCATATTATTGAATATCTGTGCTTATATTGTGATACTGAAGTTATTTGCTTTTTATTTCTAGTCAGTTAAATGTGTACAGTAACAATGATACAGTTATGTGGATTGATACTATAGGAAGTAATCAGTATTTATGATTTAACCAGTCATTTCACGGTTGTAGTTTGTAGTTGTCGTGTGTAGTTGTCGTTAGTTGTAGTTATAATTTATATAAATTATTTGTAACAAATTAATTGTACTAATTGGTACTATCAGTTTGAAAGTGATGTATCTTTCAGGCAGTAACTAGAATAGCATGTATTATCTGATCCGTAGTTATCATTTCCTATGGTGTTAAGCTCACCTGATAATTTAAAGTAATTGAATTTGCAGGTGTGTTTACTTGGTGAATCAGTGACGTGTTGAGTACAGACTTTCTTCGGTGAACTGTGATGTATTGAATACAGCTTGTCTGATGCAGTGATGTGTCATTTGGTTGGGCGCTGATGTGAGCGTCTGATGTCAGTATTGCTGGTAGGATCTGAATAAAGATTTTAGTCAAGTTAGTCAAGTTTGCCTGTGTTGACACCTCATCCCCTGAGAGTCCGGACAGCTCAACCCGAGCCGTTATAGAGGGTCCGGCTACATTTGGAGCCCCTAATGAGATCGTCTACACAGCACCTGTGCGCTACTCGTCGGATCGTGTGAGTCGACACCTGCAAGTATCTGTTAAGCCTATTCCTCTGTCACTAGTCAAGAGACAATGTTGAAGTGGGAAGACACCTGCTGTCTGTAGTTTTTGTTCGTGATTTCGTTTCCGATGTCGACGTGTTGACCAGTGTAAGATTCAGATTGTTAAAGGGAACATTTGTTTGTTTACATCAGGAAGAACAGTTAATTTGAACAGTAACAGTATAGTTGGTAAATTTTATCACTATTGGACATTTGTATGAATGAACTGGTTCGGAAGATAATTCGAGTGATAAATCAGTAAATTGGATATGTTGAGCCGTGTGGGTACTGTTTAGTTAATTTTGATTCCCCTGACTTTAAATGTACTCTAAAAGTTACACTGCTATCAATTGTGCATGATTTTGTGATATTATTTTTTTTTTTTCCGGTGATTGCTACTTTATGTTGCTAGTCAAGATGGTATTATGCTTATTGTGTTAGATAAGTACTGAAACCTTGTGGAATTCTGCTTTTTGATGTAGTTAAGTTGATTTAATATTCTAGGTTTCTTTTTGTTCTATGTGTACTTATATGTTTTCCTTCTGCCAGTAACGTGGCTTCATATCGTTCTGAGAATTGAAATATCAGGGTAGACTATAACCGGAACTGATGTTGACTATGAATTGGTTCGAGTGAACAACTTTAGTGGTTCTAAATTATCACCGGTAGCGGACGCAAGTGATTAGTGTTTTGAATACATTTGGTTAAAATTTTTTTTATCAAATAAATTCAGTTCAAATTTTGGAATTCAAAATAATCGGGTAGGATTGTCTGTTTTGAAGTTTTATAAATTAGTCATGGTTTTTTCATAGTGTTTACCGGAATTCATGTGGAATTTACATTTTGAATAACTCGACTATGTGGGAAAACTAACTTAGTACGATAGTTACGCTGGGATTATTACACTTGTCTACTTTGTTTTTTTCCGGGTGTGATTAGTCAAGTGTGATTTGGGACTTATTAGTTTGTTTTTTTTTTGTTGTCTGGGAATTTTGTCATTGGCTATTACTATTATTAATTCTTGGGCAAGAGAATTGATTTGTATCACGGTGATTAGTTTTATATAGCTGTATGTTACTAGCATTATTTGGGTTACTGTATCACTGATTTCGGGTTGGGTCAATTTTTGTTTTATTTTTTTATTTTCATTTTAAAGTTGGAACAGTGGTATTAATCATATCTATAATGGGAAATCTTTAATGTCAGATTTCAAATAGTTCATACTGAAGCAGCTGAGAAGTGTGAACCTGGGTTAGTGTATGATGTTCAGTGAATGATTTTGGAGTACGAGTGGTTGATGGGGAAGTATTATTGAAAGTGCCCGTCAATTTTTTGGGGGGGTTAACTGACTGGTTGATTGATTGAGAAGTTGTATCTTTTGTATTTTGATATATATAGCTGGTGAATATTTGATGGATGGTTGACGGGGGTAATGGTTATGTGTCGGCAGATGAGATGATTGACTAGTAAGGGAAACATTATTTAGTAGTTATTACGGTGAAATTTTATTGGGTTCATAGCAGTTTTCATTATTTTGCAGTGAAAATTTTATTGTGTTCATAGCATTCCTCGTTATTTGTGTCGGAGAAATATTGCGTTGAAGCATCGTCAGATTATCAGGCTTTAGTATCTTATCTGATTGTGTACTGCATTAGTTTTACACAATCTTGATAAGTTTTAAGGTTCCATTGTGTTTTAACATTTCAGTAATAGTAATTGTTTTAGTTGTACAACAACTGGTTTGTTGTATATAATTGATGTTGTAGTTGTTTTATCAATTTGTTGTAATTTGTTTGCTTTACTTGTCCTCTGGAAGGTTAACTTGTAAATAGTCTTGCAGAATTTCCATAAGTATACCCAAGGTAAGTACTTGTATCATCACTGGAGTAAAGCTATTTCATTGTGATTGCAATAATTGATTGCGGAGGATAGTTCTTGCAGAGTAGAGGAGATAGCATTTATAAATCAGTCAGTGGGTTGTTTGATTTTGAGAAAGTACATCAGCAGTAAGTGATTGAAGCCGTCAAGATAGATTTTTCAAGTGTGGCATATTTAAGTAATCTGAAGCCAAATATAGAGATAAGGGAATTGTGTCAGGCACTTCAGGTAGGTGCTAATATGGATGAGGTTATCAGGGATATAGTGCCACATGGTAACAATGCTTTATTCATTGTGTTTACTGATAGACGGTTTGTGGATTTGGTCATTACTCGGCATCACGGTAAACCATTCGTAGGTGAGTTTGTTCTTGGTGTAAGCCGATTAACACCAGAAATGGGAAGCACTTTGCTTTCTTTGAAGCCAACCGTGCCCGTTACGCGGTCGAAGTAGGTAAGCCTTCAAATGGAGAATTAGCCGTTACCACTTCCTCCAGCCAAGCAGAAGCTGGGTGTTAATGCTATATTGGACGCTATCAATGGGTTGTCACTTGAGCAACAGCGAATGGTGCAAGTGGCATTGCAACACCCTTCTAGTGATCTTGGTGCTTCGTATTTGCCGAGAGGTCCACCTCCTCCAGTGGGTGGAATGAATGAGTCGAGAAGCATTCATGGTCAGTTGGCAGCCATGTCTCCAGTTGCAGTTCATGCATCTACTCTGCAAGGGGATCAGTCCTTTCATTTTGGATGGTCTAATTCCGTCCATAACATCAAAGTGAGCACTTTTTCCGGATCAGATAAGGATTGTTCCTTCGAGCAGTTTCGGTATGACGTAAAGTGTTTGATAAATCAGGGAGCTCCGGAAGGAATGATTCTGACTGCGATTAAAAGATCAATCAAGGGACCGGCCCAGGAGATAGTCCTTCACATGGGTGAGTCAGCTTCAGTCAATGACATCATCCGTAGATTTAGCATGATGTTTGGTGATGTTGATCCTCCTCATATGCTTCTCGCCCGGTTTTATTCGGCCGAACAGTTGGTGAATGAGAGTATCACTGAGTGGTACACTCGTCTGCAGGACATGGCCAGTAGGGTAATGAAGAAGGATTCTACTTTGATTAACCCCAACAACTATGATATGACTGTGAATACTCAGTTCTGGACTAAGCTCCATGATGTGAATGTGAAGAATGCCCTTCGTCATAAGTTTGATAGTTTGGCTGGGAGTCCAAGCTTTATGACTGAAGCCCGCAGGGTGGAGTCTGAATTCAAAGCGGACAAAGCCAAGGTTCATCAACTTACGTCCGAAGTATCTCCTATTCAGAAGAGCTTGGAGGAGATTATTAGTCGTCTTAGTATGTTGGAAAAGAAAGTGGAAGAGGACAAAACAGTAGCTGAGCCAAGTAGTTCGACAGTGAAAAATAGTTCGGGAGGTCAACGGAAGAGGTCTCTGAAGACGGTGAAGTGTTTCAAGTGTCATACGCTGGGGCATATTGCTCGCAACTGTCCGTTAAACACCAGAAGGTCAGATTCAGGGAGCGGTCTGACCCCGGAACATTAAGCTCCTGTCATAGTGGTAGCACCATCGTTGGTAGAGCCAAAGAAGTCACTGTTACTCTTGAAGGAAAGGTTGTACTTGCACTCTTGGATACAGGGTCCATGGTCAGCACCATGGCTGTCAGTCTTCAATCCACATTAGGACTGGAAATGCATAAGCTGGATCGTATGCTTACTGTTGAGGGGGCAGGTGGTCATCAGTTACCATACCTTGGGTATGTAGAAGTGGATTTGTACCTCAAGGAGATGGAGGAGCCAGTTCAGAGAGCAATCATGTTGGTCGTACCTGACACTGCATATCACCAGCGTGTTCCAGTATTGATTGGGACTAATGTCTTGGGAAATCTCAAGCAAGTGCAGGATGGTGACCCCGCTTGGAATGTTGCTTTAGCCAGCCTTGCCAAACATAGGGCTATTGTCAACACTAGTGAGCCATTGGGGTTTCTGAGGACGATCAAGCCTTTGGTGGTGCCACCTCGATCATGTGTCGTTATCCAAGGTCGAACCAGGGTACAGGCTCTTTCTCAGAGGATTAGTGTGTGTTTAGAAGAGGCTAAGGAACAGAGCCTACCCAGAGGTGTTGTTGTATCACCATGTGTTCTTACTTTGCTGCCAGGTACCTCTTCTTCTAAGTTACTGGTGCAAGTTGTAAATCATTTGGACCAGGAAGTTAGCATTCCAGCCAAAGCACGAATATGTGATTTATACAGTATAGAAGATGTGTCTTCTTTAAACTCGACGGTGCCAATTGGTCAGTCATCAGGAAATGAGGTGGGGAGTGATAGTTTTTTGGATCATTTCCAGGACTTGTCAGAAACTTTGACCGGTGTGGAGGTCGAGGAAGTCCAACGTTTTCTGACTGAGTGGAAATCCATTTTCTCACTTCATGACCTTGATCTTGGATTGACAGATAAGGCTATACACCGCATTCGGCTGAAGGATGATGTTCCATTCAAGGAAAGACCTAGACCAATTCCGCCTTCCATGTATGAAGATGTTCGGAAGCATTTGAAAGAAATGCAGGAGTTAGGAGTCATCCGGAAGTCGCAAAGTCCGTACGCGTCCAATGTAGTGGTTGTACGGAAGAAGTCAGGAGCTCTGCGTTTCTGTTTGGATCTGCGAGCCATTAATGCCAAGACCATCCCTGACCGTTACAGTCTTCCACGGATTGATTCCACGCTGGATGCCTTGTCTGGAGCTAAGTGGTTCAGTGCCTTAGACTTGAAGTCCGGATATTGGCAGGTGCCATTGGCTGAAGAGGATAAGTGTAAAACTGCTTTTACCGTCGGTCCCCTTGGCTTTTGGGAATGTGAGCGCATGCCTTTTGGGTTAACCAATGCGCCTGCTACTTTTCAGAGGCTTATGGAGGATTCTATGGGGGATTTACACCTGAAGTTCTGTTTGCTGTACTTAGACGATGTAATAATTTTTAGCAGAACTTATGAAGAGCATCTGGAACGTCTGACAGCCGTTTTCGAGAAACTTAGAGAAGCGGGATTGAAACTCAGCCCATCGAAATGTCATTTCTTTCGAAGAGAGATTAAGTATCTTGGGCATGTGATATCCAGTAGTGAGATTGCTGTTGATCCAGGCAAGATATCTTGTGTGAAGGATTGGCCTGAGCCAAAAACTGTGACAGAAGTTCAACGTTTTCTAGGTTTCACAAGTTTCTACCGCCGATTTATCAAAGGGTTTGCTGGGATTGCCAAACCGTTACATAAAGTATGTCAAGGTGGAATACATGTTCACACTAAAACTAGAGCAAGAGTTCGTTACCCACCATTGATTTGGGGTACTGAGCAACAGGAAGCCTTCACGCAGTTGAAGCAGGCATGTTGTAACACTCCGATCTTGGGGTTCGCTGACTACACTAAGCCCTTTGTGCTTCATACGGATGCCAGTGGTGACGGGCTAGGTGCTGTTCTTCATCAACAGCAGGATGGTGTGAATCGAGTGATTGCTTTCGCTAGTCGAAGTTTATCAAAGGCTGAGAAGAACTACCCTGTCCATAAACTGGAGTTTCTTGCACTGAAGTGGGCAGTAACGGAGAAATTTCATGACTACCTATATGGGAATGAGTTCACAGTCATGACTGACAACAACCCGTTGACATATGTACTCAGTTCAGCCAAGTTGGATGCTACAGGTCATCGATGGGTTGCCCAGTTAGCCAACTATCACTTTACCTTGAAGTATTGTACAGGGACTTCAAATAGAGTTGCTGATGCTTTGTCTCGAGTGCAGTGGCCAGAGGTGACTTGTGGTATTGTTCATCAAGTTTTAGATGTTCATGTGAGTCAGGATTGCCCTATTGAAGGGTTTTGCTTCAGTCAACAAGCAGTCCCGAATGAGTTGGACGATATGCCTGATTGTCTTGGTGAGGGTATTGATTGGCTTGTTGAACAGGGCAAAGATCCTGTGATCAAGGAAGTGCTTTCCAAACTTTCTGGGGAGGTAATGGATAGTGATGTGTCACCGGGGAGCAAGTTTCTGTGGAAGGAGTGGAAGCACCTGTCGGTAATTAGTGGTCAGCTAATGCGAAACAGAACTTGTAATGGTAGGACACAATGGCAATTGGTTTTACCCAAGAAGTATTGGTCCGTAGCATTAAGATACGTGCACGACCATATGGGCCATCTCGGTAGAGATCGGTCTCTGGAGTTGCTGCGGGAGCGATACTATTGGGTTGGCATGCACAGAACAGTTGCCAATTATATTTCTCGTTGCGACCGATGCATTCGGCGCAAGGATTGGAATCCACAACGGGTTCCACTCATGAGCACTACTAGCACACAGCCAATGGAACTTGTGTGTATGGACTTTCTAAAACTGGAACCATCAAAGGGTGGGATAGAAAACATTCTGGTTGTGACTGACCATTTCACGAAATATGCTCAGGCATATGCAACAAAAATCAGACAGCAAAGACGACTGCAAAAGTTCTATTTGAGAATTTTGTGGTACATTACGGGTTTCCGAAACGGTTGCATAACGACCAAGGCCGTAATTTTGAGAGTCAGACAATTAAGGAGTTGTGCCAGTTGGCAGGAATTCAGAAAAGTAGGACGACGCCATACCATCCCATGGGGAATGGGATCGCAGAGCGGTTCAATTCAACTTTATTGAACATGATGGGGACTTTGGAACCTGTGAAAAAGTTGGATTGGAAATCTCATATTGGACCATTGGTGCATGCTTACAATTGTACCAAACATGACACTACAGGGTATGCCCCTTATTTCCTCATGTTTGGCCGCCATCCGCGTATTCCAGTGGATTTGGTATTAGGACGCCAACAGGAAGATGATACCCAGTCAGTGGGCAGCTATGTGGCCATGTTACGACAAAGGTTGCAGGAGGCTTATGAACTGGCTACATCGATGTCAAGGGATAGCCAGGCAGGACAGAAAAGGGGATATGATCGCAAGGTCAGGAGTGCTATTCTCTGTGAGGGGGATAGAGTGCTGGTGCGAGTAACAGGGTTAAAAGGTACCCATAAACTTGCGGACCGTTGGAGCGAAGAAGTGTACACTGTCCTCAAACAGCCCAACCGGGATATTCCTGTGTATGAGGTCAAACCTGAAGTGGGTAAGGGGAGACTGAAAGTTCTGCACCGGAATATGTTGTTGCCAATTCCTTGTTTACCAATTGAGGATGGTCAGGAAGTGTCGGATTCTGTCAAGGTTAGCAAGGAGGATCAAGATGTTCATCCGGTTCCGATTGATGCTTCAGATACGGAGTCTGTGGGGTTGGGCATGGATTCATCCATCTCTGATGCGTCCGATACACGTGACCTACGGGTGCCCGTCCCTGCTCCAAGGTGCATTCGGAGGAATGTTCCAGTTGTCACTCCTAGACTGTCTAATGCCGTTCCATTAGACATTAGTGACAGCAGCGATAGTGTACTATCATTGGATAATGATGGTACTTCAGTTGGATCTAAAAGGTCCATTAGTGACACAGAAGTGGGAAATGTTGATATCGAATCAGTGTCAGAGCACATATCCGAACATAGTTCGGTGAATAGTACATCTGGCATAGAGTTTAGTGAGAGGTCTGCTGAGGCTTCTGCAGATGTGGTTGAGAATAGTAATTCGGGGATAAAATTTAACGAGGAGCCTGCAGAGGTTTCCGCCGATGTCATTGGGAATCTGGGCACAGATTCAGCAGTGGGGGAAAGTAGTGGTAATTTCACTCCAACACCAGCTCCAAGGAGGTCAACTAGAGTTAGGACTCAGAAACATTTTGACCCAAATTTTGTTTACAATTTTGCTCAGCCATCAAGTAGTCTTGATGGGAACATGGTTGCAAAGGTTGATTTTCTCAAGAAGGTATTGAATTTATTTTAGTGTGGCAAAGCTTGTTGCATAACACTTATTGTAGTTTTCTCAATGAGTGACCTGTATTTTCATCTATGTTTTAGTTTGTGGATTTTAGCGTTTTGTACCAGTGATATTGATGTCAAAGAGCGTTGTATGGTAAGTTGTTTTTGTTGTTGTTTACTGCTCACACTGACAACTGTAGAAAGATTTTTGGTTTTGGTGAGGAAAGATTATTTCTTCTCGTTAAGTGAAGTTTTGGTAAGTATTGATGCCAAAATAGTACATTTTCCTGAGTAGGGAAAGGGGATGAATGTCAGGATGACATTTCCCTAAGCAGGGAAGTATGTGACAGCGAGTGCGGACGTCTTCGGGAGATCGATAATTTATTGTCGACCGTAATATTTCATATTTGCGGCTAGCTTATTGACGGCCAGTTTGTAGAATATAAATAGCCGTGGCGCGAGATCTTCGTGGACAAAGAGTTTGAATTTTAACTGAAGCGGCCATGTTTGGGAGTTGAGTCCGTGACTGTTGGGTTGGGATTTTAGTATGATAAACTGAAGCAGTCATGTTGATGAATGATTTTGTTATGATTTTCATAATTTCATGATGAGCTTGGTGTGATTGTTTCAGGGGACACTTGCAGGTTGGTGGTTGATTTGATTGATTGTGATTGAGTGATTGACTTTTAATCATTGTTGCTTTTTAGTTTCTATGAGTTAGTTGCATATGATATAAATAGAATCAAAGTTGCATATTATTGAATATCTGTGCTTATATTGTGATACTGAAGTAATTTGCTTTTTATTTCTAGTCAGTTAAATGTGTACAGTAACAATGATACAGTTATGTGGATTGATACTATAGGAAGTAATCAGTATTTATGATTTAACCAGTCATTTCACGGTTGTAGTTTGTAGTTGTCGTGTGTAGTTGTCGTTAGTTGTAGTTATAATTTATATCATTTCTGTAAATTATTTGTAACAAATTAATTGTACTAATTGGTACTATCAGTTTGAAAGTGATGTATCTTTCAGGCAGTAACTAGAATAGCATGTATTATCTGATCCGTAGTTATCATTTCCTATGGTGTTAAGCTCACCTGATAATTTAAAGTAATTGAATTTGCAGGTGTTTTTACTTGGTGAATCAGTGACGTGTTGAGTACAGACTTTCTTCGGTGAACTGTGATGTATTGAATACAGCTTGTCTGATGCAGTGATGTGTCATTTGGTTGGGCGCTGATGTGAGCGTCTGATGTCAGTATTGCTGGTAGGATCTGAATAAAGATTTTAGTCAAGTTAGTCAAGTTTGCCTGTGTTGACACCTCATCCCCTGAGAGTCCGGACAGCTCAACCCGAGCCGTTATAGAGGGTCCGGCTACACTTGCATTAATTTTGAAGTGTTGGCAGAAAGTTGTTCCTAATGACCCATTCTCACTAAAAGCGGCACTTCCCATGGTTTTAGGTTTTATACAGCAGTGGAACCACCTCCCATGATGCCTCATATCTTTTAAGGTTTGGTCTTTCCATAAGGTATCACATGCAAGGCCACTGTCTGGACATGGTGTGTATCTGTAAATAAAAATAGAATGACAGTAGGAAACCGGTAGTACAACTATGTATCATCAAGGCACAACTTCCATTTAACTCCACTCACCATATGTCACCATGCTATGCCGGAACACAACCAAGTCACAACCTTATACAAACTATGGACCACACCTTATTTTAATGGAATTTGTGGAAAAAAGATGGACCAAGAATCTACCCAGGGTATTATTTGGAAGGATGAGGTAGATTCTTCGAGGCTACATAAGTTTTGCACATAATTTACATTTAATTTTTCAGATCCACCTGATGTTAGCATAGAAGGTACTGTTATACCTGCTGTTGAGTACACACCTAGAAATATAACTTGCAAAGTAAATGGCGGAAACCCATCTAATCCAAGCAGCTACACCTATAAATGGATGTATAAACCTACTTATGCTGCTTCAACTACATATATTCCAGTGCCACCTGGTATGTGCGTCACAATTGTTAGAATTGTGTCATAGGTTATTTGGCCTTATATTTTGTTGTATATGTTAAACATCTTTATACAGTGTCCAAGCCCCAGTATGCAGTGACATTTTCAATAATTCTTCATTTTCAAGAAATTCACTAGGATCAATTTTCACTAATGGCTACTTTCTACTTGATGTTTTTCATCCAAATTTAAAGTAGCACTCGGGATTAATAATCACTGTCCAAGCTCTTTGCATAAAATTGCTAAACTTAAGGCCTAGTGAACTTATGCAGCACTTAGTAATATTAGCAAAAAGATTACCCTTGTTGGGTAAATGTGAAAGTACTGTTCACATAATGAAATACATATCAGGTGCTTATAATTTAAAATAAGAGTAAAATGATAAAATTTGTATCCATTGCAATGATTTATGAATGGCTTGTAGTAATCTAGAACCTTAGAAAGAGAATCCTGTTTTAATAAAACTTTAATTATAAAATGAATCTTTGCATGGTTTTGGTAAATGTGAAAGAACCTAAACAATGAATGAATAAAACATTGCACAATAAATAAAATATCGAGAAATGGAATGTCAGAGTGAAATTTGTTTCATATTAGGAACTAAAATTTTAACTTGTTCTAATTATACTTTTCAAATGAAAACATGCATACATCATTACATTGGAAAGTTTGCATGTTTTTGGTAATTGGCATGTCATGGTAAAACAGTCTTAAGAACTTTATGTCAGTGTTAAGTGAGCTACTTCAAATTCTCATAAATTAAACCATAATACAAAAGAAAGTTTTTTTTAAAAGATAGACGCAGTAGCCTCAAATCTTAGGTCTTCATAAATGGAAAGAACATTACAACCTACAATTGCCAATATCTTGGAAAACAAATGAAAAATAGAATAATTATTGAAGCTTAAAACTTAAATTTGGCATGTATATTGGATTTTAACAAGTTAACAGCATTTTAAAAAGTAGCATGATGAAAACACTAAGACATTGAACAGGGTACTAAGGAGTGTGTTTTGGCAGTGAGCATTCCAAAATAATTACTTTATTTTGATAACATTCAAAATTCAATAAAGAAATCAAGATTTAGTGAGTGTATTCTCTTTTCAAATTCTTTTCAGCAATCTCCACGATAAATGGAGGAGACACATTACAGCTACAAGATGTCGGTTATGAAGATATGGCAGGTACTTACAATTGTACTGTCACGAGTCCTGGTGGACAGAACAGTGCAACAGCCACTCTTGAAGTTTATTGTAAGTAACACACTGAATGCCTGTTACTAAAAAAATCTTGCTGACCTACAAGCAAATCCTTCTTTAAAAGTGTCCTTTCTTCACTTTTTTATGTTTTGTTAAGAAACAGTGTAGTTTAATAAATATTTAATGTATGAATAGAATATTCAACCCCCAAAAAATCTCAAATGTCATCTGGATTCAAATTTGCATGAGTCACTGATAACCCTTCCTGTGTAACACACCCGAAAAAACAAGCTTTATACATTTCTGATATTTTTAAGTTTCCTTTTTTGAGGGCTTTTTATATTTTTTTATTCTGGAAATGTACACAATAAAGTAGTTAAATCTGCATGAACAAAATATTGAAATAAAAATTTAAGCATTAACCGTTTCTGTTTAATTAGAATATCAACTATCATAATAGTAATCCCTTAACTTTCTACAATCATTTCTTATTTTTTTCAGATCCAGCAAAATCCAAAAACCTACCTGAAGACATGACTGCATTTGCTGTGCTGGAATCCCCTATAGCTCTTACAGTAAAATTCCTTATGAATCCCATCAGTAACTATACAGTTGACTGGTTTCTAGGTGATTTATTTATACCACGCACAAAAATCAAAAGTACAGTCTTTTCAGAGAGTTTTGTTTTGACTACCTACTATATCTCAAATGTTACCACAGAGCACCTGGGGATCTACAATGTTAAAGTCATAAACTGGGCCATTAGGGGTGAGCACAACGCCGTCACATTCCATGTGATACTGGCATTGGCAGGTGAGGCTACTAAGGTCGTGTAATATTTTGATACAGCCATATTTCTTTTCAAATCTAATTCTCTAAGAATATGACGCAGATGAAACACACAGCTAAGATATGGGATGTTTTCTTCATGGGAAAAGTTGGGAAGGGCAGGTAGAAGGATAGTTTGATTTACCAGTAGCATCTATCAATTTTGCAATCCGAAAACATTGGGCAACAATACTAATTTCTATTGAACACAGAGGCCAAGGTATCAGCCTCTTGGTTACCTGGGAAACATAATAAGTGACTGTTTTATCATTTTACTGAAAAGTCTCACAAGGTCTACTTCTACCAAATAACAAATGGCTAGTAATCTTCACTGTCATGGTTTTCACTGATCAATCTGTGTACTCTTTTTATAAGACGGTTTTGAATCACCATCTGTATGGGACAGTCTATCTCCCCATTTTATTATTAAATGTTAACCACAAATGCACCAATTACCACAAGATGACCATATTGTCATATTTATAGAATACACAAAATGGCCCACACTAGAATGCTACTGGTTGGATGAATAAATGCTCACATGAATCATCATCACAATAACAGCAACTATATCAGTTATGTACTTAAAACCCACCTTTTAGAAAACTCCAAATTGCTGGGTGTCAAGGCTGCTTGCTGCAACTAAACAGACCATTTTTATGCATGCAGTTTGTTCAAGGGAATGTGTTTAAAACAATTGCTCTAATTTATGGCAAATATAATATGTTTGAGTTTTTGGCAGTCATTTTGTGTTTTGTAGTTGCATAGTTTTATTTTTAAATTGAAAAAAGTATCCGAAAAAGCATCCAGAAAATAGATGAAGTAGATTTCTTTGCAGTGAAAGGTCATCTGAGGAATTCTAAAAAATTATCAGAAACTCTCATATAATATCAAAACATCTGATACAAATGACACATTTTTAGTCACTTTTTACCCGAGCACATACTTGAGAGTGCTATATAAGGAAGAAGAAATCGATTCTCATTACCATTCTAATTGGACTTTTATAGACCTTAATCTCCTAAAACAAAGGACTCTAAGGCACTTGATTGGCAAAAGTAATAACCAATATCAGTATCCAGGGATAGAAAGGGTCAAACTGCACGGAAACAAGCAGGGGGATGTTTAGACTAAGCTGGCGTGTTTTGTTGTGGTGATTGTTTTTAAGCTTATTTTTGAGATAATAGAGGGGGACACACAAATCTCATCAGAAAGAGCACTCCACACAGTAAGGGCATCAAAAGTAAAGCTATAACCAAACTGTTTAACAAAATGTTGAGATTACAGCTGTCTTTTAGTAATGTCATGTAAAACAGTAGCCAGAAAGCATTTTACTCTTGTTTATATTTTGGTGTTTCAATCTTGTTTTAATACAGCCAATGGAAGAATGTTTCAAATTGTTATTGCTGTCTTGGTTATAGTTCTGGTGTTACTGGTCGTCACCATCATTATTATTGGATCAGTCTTGTACAAGACAAAAAAGTCTCTGCAAGGTACAATATAAATGGATATTTATACCCAGTAAACATTGTAAACATTTATAAACGTTTGGTAAACCTACAAATGTTTTTAAAACCAAATATAAACTTAAATATTGACAATTTTTCAATATTATTGTTTCATAAACGTTTCAGCATTATGAGTTTGGTATGTCAACATTTAAAAATGTTTTAAAACATTTTACAAAGAGTGAAGAATATCTTAAGCTCACTTTTATTTTGGATGATGATATCAGCACAGCCATTTTGAAGAGAAACTGAAGAAATATTTCTGTCAGTATATCTTGCTGTATCACTGTTGTTTGAAACCATAATTAAATTTTATGTAGAGATATAAAAGTATAGAATATCATAAACTGCATTTTACCAGGTTAAATTGATGTAAACTGGGTAATTATTCATAAAATGACATTTGTTTACATTCTCCCTTGAATCATGCTGGATACTTGAACTATAAAAGGTAGTGTAGTTTTTAAACAGTGTACAAACATTTATGTATTAGCGTTTATAAACGTTTATGCTTAAACGTTGATAAACATTAATAGGCAAACGTTTAAGGGGCCCATCATTTAAACCTTAAATAAACCGTTCATAGTTAGGTTTATAAACGTTAAAAACCGTTTGTAATGTTTACAGGATAAGTTTGAAGTGTTATGTCTATCAAGTGTATATGATATTTTCAATTAAGTTGCAATAAAAATCAGCTTTGTTTCATTGCAAAATGTAAGATGGAGGGTCCAGATCTTAGGCAAATATGATAAATGAAATACAGTAAAATGTATTTTTATAGTGATGCTGCTCATTCTGATGCGTTTTGGAAAAAATTAGCATAACTCATGTCCAACCTATGATATTAAATTGATTAGAGTATTGTTACTACCAATTTTTGTACATATTAAACATCATTATATCAAATATTATAGATAAACAGATTCCTTAATTATAAATGAACCACAATTTCTGTTTTTATTCAAATTGGTTGAACTTGTAAAAAAACATACTAAACATCAAAATCATATTTTGTAAGCCAATTTACCACTGATTGTCTCATAGTATAAATACTAATTTTCCACTGATTTTATTGTTGGTTAGTATGAGGGGAATTTCCCACTGATTGCAATTTATGTTTGTGTGAAGGCAATTTACCACTAATTCCATTATGTTTTAGCTTGAAGGCAATTTACGACTGATTCTATTGTCTGTTAGGATGAAGGCAATTTACAACTGATTCCATTGTGTGTTAGAGTAAAAAGTTTGAAGTGATCCTATAGCTTATTTACGTCCTCATATTTGTGATAAAATTAAGACATTTACTCCTACATTTTATATATACCTCTGACATGATTTTTCAATTGAATGACTTTGATTTTATTGCATCCAAAAATATAATATTTAGTTTACAAGTAATATAAGATTAACAATTATAGAAATTTTATTCCAAAATCAGTAATCAAGTATTATAGCATACCACAAACAGTGGTTCTCTTTTAATACTACAGAAGGTTACATTCATCCATGATCAATTAACACTGGAACATTGTTGTTTCAGTTTCTGATTAACACAGTCAACAAGCAAAAAATAAAGCTGCTTCAATTAAATAAAGTTTACACCTAAATAATGCGCAAAGATTATTGATCAAGCCAAATTAAAGGAATGGTCTGTGGTTGATTTTAAGCCACACCTATCAGCTAACTTCCATTTTGACTTTGTTTTCAGTAATAATATTATTCAATATTTTTGTGGTATGTTTCTGTAAAAGCTTGGTAAAAGTTTCAGGTTTCAGGGATAGATGACCCACACTTGAAATACACTCCAAATACATTCTCCAGAGAGGGCTTGTAGTAATTTAAAAAAAATATTGATATATATTAAAATATTATTCAATATTTTTGTGGTATGTTTCTGTAAAAGCTTGGTAAAAGTTTCAGGTTTCAGGGATAGATGACCCACACTTGAAATACACTCCAAATACATTCTCCAGAGAGGGCTTGTAGTAATTTAAAAAAAATATTGAAACCATTGAGAGCTCATCTGAAAAAAAATGAACACATTGACGCTAGTTGCCAAAACATTGAACCATTTTTTATATATCACAGTTAAGGACAACGTTTTGATGATAAACATATTTGAAGCACTTGCAAGACAATCTTTAGAATATTAGATTCTTCTGATTTGGTCTTATTTTCAGTCAATTAAAAATGAAAAGGCTAGTTTATTAATGCTGTTTATTATTAAAGTTTCAGGCATTTAAAGTGAAAAGAGAGATTACTTTTATTTTAAGACAAGTATTTGGTGTTTTGGTGAGGGTAAACCAGATTGGCCTCCAATTGATTTTGTTCTATTAATCCAAATATCTGAAAGCAGAATGTGTATACAATAGAGGGAGTGTGCCTCTAAAGGTGTCTACACTGATATCAGAAGAAACCCAGACAAAATTACAGGTACTCAGATTGTTGATATTATTGTTGCTAGGACTATAGTATATAGAACATGAGAGAATAACAAACAAAAAGGTCTTACATCTATCCCCGGTTAAAACTAGATCACAGTATTTTGACATCTCATTTGGTGTTGATCCAAAGATAAAATGATTCAGAAAGTGTGCTCAGGCTTGTAGTTCTGACCTTCTGTAGAATATTTCTTATTGTAGTCTATTTTATTGCACACTTTTAGTATATTCCTGTGCACAGTATAACAGACATGTAATTATTTTCTAGGTCAAACTCGGATAAAGAAGAACAGTGCACAGGGATCTGAGGAGCTTGATATCGAGGATAGAATGGACACATCGGTTACTGCCGGTGCCTACACAAATATTCCACAATATTTCAATGAAACTGCAGGTAGACATATTGCTGTTACTACTTCTTTACCCCTAATGTAGTGAGGGAGGGGGACTGTGTATGGTGCAGCTCATAATGGTTAGAGACAGATAACGTAATTAACGATTAGTAAATGTAGTGTTCATTGCCTGTCTGTATTTGAACTGCAGAAATTCCTTAATCACCTTGAAAAAAAGAAAGGAGGCAATAACCCACAGTCTCTGTCGTGTCTTTTGTTAGTTCACCAGTTGTAGGAATAACACGAATGCATGTTTGGAGATTTATTACATTAACACATTCATTGTTAGAAGCACACACTTAAGGTAACCCTAACCTAAGTTTGCTTTTCAACTAGTTACAGTTAAGATTATCCCAAGATGTACTGACTATGTTATTCTACGACTACACTAAGTTAAGGTTAATTTACAACTATGTTAATTCTACATATTAGTCCTGGTATATACAGAATATTTATACACGTTTTAAGTATGCTAGTTAAAGAAACCACCACTAAAATATTGTATGCTACAATATACATTGCACTTGGTGATGCAACACCGATAAAAAATTAAAAAGCCTCATTAAGGCTGTTACAAAAATCCCCAGCTGTGGGGTGGGTGGAGGCAACAAACTTCCACTCTAACTTAAAACCTGTTATTTGCTGGACCTAATAAATTCAAATGTAAAGTTTTACAGCGATTGGCAGCCTCAGAACGAGGTCCCCAGTGGAAAATACTAAAGTTTACTTAAGGTAGTTTATAACAAACGCTCTCATAGACTGAGGGGTGGTGCTAGTGATCCTTCTCACCATATCACAGTCTCTGTCGTGTCTTTTGTTAGTTCACCAGTTGTAGGAATAACACGAATGCACGTTTGGAGATTTATTACATTAACACATTCATTGTTAGAAGCACACACTTAAGGTAACCCTAACCTAAGTTTGCTTTTCAACTAGTTACAGTTAAGATTATCCCAAGATGTACTGACTATGTTATTCTACGACTACACTAATTTAAGGTTAATTTACAACTATGTTAATTCTACATATTAGTCCTGGTATATACAGAATATTTATACACGTTTTAAGTATGCTAGTTAAAGAAACCACCAAACGTACACTGTAGGGTTAAGGTTCATGATAGGGCTGTTTGAAAGGATCTGGCTACTGTTCCTGCTGCCTTGGGGGTTCTTTGTAGGTACGTCCAGATCGCGTCGGAGTTCCATCCCCCATGCGTTTTAATATGCTGCAAGTCTATATTGTTTTCGTAAGCCCAAGTCGCCCCTGATCGTCGAAATGCATGAAAGCCATACTCCTTAGTTGGCAGTCCTATCTTGGCCACGACCTGTCTGAGTATTGACCTCACCTTGTGAGCAGTGAGAATGCTCGTTGATCCAGTTACGGACACTGTGAATACAGGGAGGTTTTTGTGATCAGGGTTGGAGGAGACGATGCGTTTAAGAGCCGCGACTGGGCATATTTCCTTGTCCTGCAGTTTAGGAAGTTGTACGACCCGTGCGTGGCCAGAGACTTGCATGTTCTTGGCGTGCTTGGTGATGACGTGAACTCCTGGGGGTCCCCATATGATGTCCCCGTGGGTAATGTACCTTGCAGGAGAGAAGGTTGACTTATTGTGAGGCACCAAAGTAGCTAGCCTATAAAACCCGAAAAAACCCATGAGGCATATAGCTGTGATTTCCTCTGGATGTGGGAAGCTTTTTAAGGCGTTTGTTAACATCTTAAGTTGAGGAATGGAGAATACACCTTTGATTTTGAATGCTAGTGGGGCATTGTAGGCCACCGCCTTGATTGCCAGCTTGATAAGCTTGTTATGTAACATTTCTGTGTTCATTCCATACACCACAAAGAAATAGCCCAGCACAGCCATGTAGTTACCTATTGTCTGGGCTCGTAGTTGCTGCTGTGCCAGATACTCTACAAACGTGGATATTGCCTGGAAGGAGTCGGGCTGTTTTATGTCCGCTACGACTAAAAAGGCAATAAAAGTCCTGAATTTGCTCTTGTAAGCCGCCAGCGTACGCGGCCTGAATCCTCTGTTCGCCCTTGACTTGAAGTCTGCAGCCAATTTCGTCGTGAGGGTACTACCTGCAATTAAATAGAGAAATCTGGTTGGAAGTCGTATGTGTGTACATGAAACCACTCGCATTCTTTCAGGTGCTGCACAATGTAATTATTGTTGTTTTGAAAGTGGTCCCACCTGGAGAGGATGTCTGCATATTTGTTATGTACCCCTGCTATAAATTCGACTGACACTTTGATGTTATACTTCGCTTTAATTAACCATAATGTTCTAGCACAAGCAGAGAGGAAAACGTCCCTGCTGGCCCCTGTGTTAAGTATGTGTACGACTGCACTGTTATCACAAAAAACTTTCACCCATTTATTTGCCCATAAATGACCCCATGTCCTGAATGCTATGATGACATTCACCATTTCGTAATGAATTATTGACAACACGTTTTTATAACACAAAGGAATTCTTTTATGATACACTCTGCCGTGTGTGTAAGCCCCTACATCTTGTAGGCATGCGTCGACATACAGGTTCACGTCTGGTTGCTGCTGTTTATGTATCTTTGTAACTCCGTTGTAGTCTTCCATAAACTTGGAAAACCAGGCAATGTCTCTGTAAAAAGCCTCGTTTAAGTACGTCCAGCCAGCCATGGGCGCGTTCCTGAGGGTCGTGAGAACCCTGTTCACAAAAAGACGTGCAGGGGAGACGCATTTGTGTAGATAAATCAGGTGGCCTACCAAACTCTGCAGTTGGTTTCTGGAGGCTGTAGTCTTAGACATCCACCGCGCGCATTCGCTTTTAATGTGCTTGATTTTCTCCCCGGGGATGTGGAGCATCCCTGTTTTGACGTCTATGTCTATACCAAGGCAGGTAAGGCGGGTGACTGGAGGTGAAACTTTGTCCCTGTTTATGGGGAGACCAAGGGACATGATTAAGTTTGTGAGAGCTAAGAACGCGTTGTTAGCAGACTGAGCTGGGGCCACTCCAATTATGTCATCTAGGTACGAGCACGTCCAGTGGCCAGCATTTTCCAGGAGATGCGTGACGCAATCGGTCACGGATTGGCACGCGGACGCACCCGACTTGAGTCCAAAAGGAACGCTAACGTCCACATATTTCTGGTTGGCCCACTCTAGTCCCAACACTAATAAGTCCCGGGGGTCTGTCCTCAGATTCCTATAGGCTCTTTGAAGGTCTACCTTGAAGATGAGGGCGTCCTCGCCAGTGTCCACAATTGCTTGAACTATATTGTCTATGGTTGGATATTTAAGGGTACAGGGTTGGGAGTCGAATTCATTGTCGGCTATTCTACTATTAACCCCACTGCCTTTGGGCCACGACAAGTCCACGATTATTCTACGACTACCATCAGGCTTTGCCCTGGTCATCATTGGTGATACATGTAGTTTGTTGAAGGGGGCGGTTTGGAATGGACCCACTATTGCTTTGTGGCCAATTTCTGTGTTCAAGTACTTGTCCACCGCGGAAGGGTATTGGATAGCTGACTTGTGGTTGTCTGTGGACTCAATATAATTGAAGTTGCTATAGTCCAAGGCGAGGGGGAACCCGAACTCGACATAGTCGATAACCCTACTAAATTTGTAGTCTTTGAGGAGATGCCTGAATTGTTTTACATTAAGATTGGACACAACTTTGATTCTAGCCCCCTTGTAGTTTGGAGCATTGTGTTTATTTGCCTCTGTATGCGCCAATTTAATCCATGCATTCATATCCTCATGGTCTATTGCTTTGCAATGGGCGTCCTCCACTGCCAGTAATTCAGAATTGAACATAAGGCCCCATTGCTTGTGTAAGGCATTGTTGCTAGTGACACTGTGTTCTTTGACGCTCCCGTCCAAAGGCCTATTGTCGTGTGATGCCCCCTCAATTAAAGAATGGCTATAATTGCTAGTGGACTGGCCATCTGTAAGCAAACTACCATAAAGTCTCACATCTAATTCAACGGGTTCATTGGGGTGACGCTCAATCTTTTGAGTGCCTAATTAGTTGTCAGGGGCCTGGGCCTGGTGGCTGAGTGGTTCTTTTGTAGTGTTCAAACTAGTGTTCACCGTGATATTGTTTTCACAAGAGTTATAGCTATTTATTGAAATGGAGTCAAGGTCATAATCCTCATTTACACTTTCATTGTTGTTGACATTATGTGCATCGTTGTAGGCATGGCAGCCTGAACTAAAACTGGTGCTAAAACTGTCAAAACTAAGAGTAAAACTACCTGTTGACATACTATGGATGTATGTTGAATTTAAACTGTGAACACGTCCATCAGTATTTACTCATGTCACACTAAAGCTGGTGTCTATTTTACACCATTTACACGAGCAAAACCCAATATGTGGGCTATTATAGAAATCACTATCTCTGATACACCAAATACAGTAACAATTCTTTAAGTGCTTATTAGAAGCCTCAAGATTTACAATTGTATTATTTGTGGGACAGAATATGTTAGGGTTAAACCCTAGCTTTGTCTACTGACTGACTGTTATGTCGCTTTGCTCTGTTACATTTTGTTTCCGGGTGTGGGTAGTGGCGCTTGACAGCTCTAAAACAGGTGTAACATGAATGTTTGTAAAGGGTTTTCCCATCGGTGTGGTCCTTGACCTGTGTGCACACTTCCTCGTTATAGCGTTTGCAGACCCTGGTTTGAGTCTCCTCTTGTACACTACTATTATCAGACTTTAACACTCTCTGTGTAAACCGTTGCCAGATCCGATCCACCCCTATCTGATCCCTCCATGTCACTTGGCCCCTTTCTACTTCAGTTAGTACGGCTGCTTGGGCGCGTTTGGCTGTGGGCCAGCTGAGTTCTATCGCGTCCTGCATGAGGTTACCTTGGTATTGTAACATAATCGTACGGGTGTCCTGGTCCTTTTCCTCCAGGATACATCTACTGAAGCCCTGTACCCACTGATATACACTAATGTCTTCGTATGTCGGCATTTTCAAGTTATCACCTACTGAGCAGAACTCATGAGGCCAGTTAACGTGATGCTTTACAGATTGATCCCCTAGGCGATACCTCCCAGATTTAACTTTAGTGGACGTACCTTTGCTATCATCCCTGGCCATGTTTTCATACTGTCGCATTCTTTTGTCGACTCTTGCCTGCACCTCACTGTCCTGTCTCAAATAATCCATGGATGGTAGGCTGTCTGCAGAGTCCTGTGCTGTAGCATGCGAACACTGTTTAATCGAGCTCTTGGGTGAACTGTGGGCCGAGGGTTGTGAAAGTAGTGATAATCTATTTTGCTGTTTCTGTTGGTCCAGGCGCTTCTCCATGTCCGAAAATCGCTCCATGACCGTAGTAAGCTTACCCATCACCTCAGCCATTGTGGGTTGCTTACGTTTTGTTGAGCTTTTCTTCGCAGGCGCGTTCGCTTCCTGTTCTTGATCCGGTCGAGGCAGTTGAGACGGACCCGGTGAACGCGGCTCCGTGTCCCTTGCTTCTGTTCTGGTTGAATCCGTAGCTGTCGCTTTAACAATCTTCCTTCCCCTATGATCTTTAGTCCGTGTGCAAGACACTCCAACTGGTGGCTTATGTCGCTGTTTGCATTTGTAACAAGCCACTCTGTTTCTTGTGTTATATCCTCCAACAGTAGACATTTTATAATCTTAGATAAATATCCAAACGACACTGACTTCAACCAACTTCCACTCAAACTTAAAACCTGTTACTTGCTGGACCTAATAAATTCAAATGTGAAGTTTTACAGCGATTGGCAGCCTCAGAACGAGGTCCCCAGTGGAAAATACTAAAGTTTACTTAAGGTAGTTTATAACAAACGCTCTCATAGACTGAGGGGTAGTGCTAGTGATCCTTCTCACCATATCAAAATGGTGGCAACAAGGAGCAAGAAGGGGACAGCAACCTCGGAAGCCAGTTAGACAAAATCAAAGCAAAACAGATATTAAGTCATTACTTGTCAATCTGTTGAAATCACTGTAATACAAGTCCACCACAATCTTGATATCTATATTTTTCATACTCATACTAAAAATAAAATAAACCAATACCATACCAATGTAATTTTACTGCTGTTTGCCAGAGCTAAAAATAGTACCTGAGGAAGGATATACCTTACACTTTACTGTTGCAAACATGTCTGAAAGAATTACTAGTCTTATACACACCATTACAAGGGAGGCCACCAAGTGCCAAGCTGCGATACTCCCACCAGTGGCTAGTCTCATAGGACATACAGTAATAAATGTATCAGACCAACACCTTACAAAAC
Source organism: Sabellastarte sp. h YS-2021 (assembly GCA_964017235.1). Classification (NCBI taxonomy): domain Eukaryota; kingdom Metazoa; phylum Annelida; class Polychaeta; order Sabellida; family Sabellidae; genus Sabellastarte; species Sabellastarte sp. h YS-2021. The sequence goes on from OZ024931.1 coordinate 149,642,793, forward strand.
CACACACTGAGACACTCGAAAAAGGCCTTAATTTCTGCCCCACACCAGGCCTTTGAGAAAATGATTGATCTGGAATGATTTTAAGGATTTTCACAGGAGACTTATCCGTAAACATCACTATTACAATTATAATCAACTACTGAACACAGAAGATAACAGTTATTCAGTTGCTATTGGATAATTTGAATGATAATGAAAATCCATTCAAAACTTTACATGCCCCATTCAAGAATAAAAGTACTTGGAAACCCACTAACACCCACATTTCCCTAAATGTCTTCAAACAGGCATTTAAGAATAGCCTACTAAACAATAAAATAATTTAAAATGCTTTAAAAGGTTCAGCGGTTGTAGTCATGAACACTAAAGACTACTTAAGAAAAGGTTACAGCTGAGTTACAACTGAGCGATAAATCCTTATACTCACAAATTCAGGGGGACCACACACTTACAGTATCCCAAAAGATCACAAACACCCTTACATTAATGAAAACCAGGGGTTGGAATAATGAGGACAACTTTTAATACTTGACCCCCACGAATACAACCATTGGTCATTTCTATCTATTACCCAAAATTCACAAAAAAGGCATACCTGGTAGACCAATTTGTAGTTCTGTCACACACCCAATTGCCACAAAAAGCAAGTTTGCAGATGCACATATCAAGAAATATGTACCACTAACCCAATCATACATTAATGACACACAGGATTTCATCAGTAAAATAAAACCAATATAGTAGCAGGAAAAGTAGCAGTAGCTGATCAACTCAGAATGAACCCATACAAACAGGGAATCATTACATATATCTTACAGGTACTAAAATTATTACTACACAACATGTACTTTGAATTCAATGGTGATTTCTACCCTCAAGAGGGTGGTACAACAATGGGCGCAGCATTAGCACCAAACTATGCCAACTTATTCGACCAATTCGAGGCCAAACTTTTGAACAATAACCACTAATCCTTTATATGGAAAAGGTTTATAGATGATCTGGAAACATGGAGAACACGAACTCTACAAATTTGTTGAATATTCTAAAATTAAACAAACTTACCTGTAAGTGAAGTTTGATTGTGATTCTGTCGAATCACACACAGCAACAAAGGAATTACTTGAGATAAGGAATGCTTATCACTCAGTGTTTAAAGACATATTTGAAAGCCAAGTTAGAAGCAATATGGGTGGGATCACAGTAAATGTGCCTGGTGGTGGGCAAATAATTCCTTCGTTGCTGTGTGTGATTCAACAGAATCACAATCAAACTTCACTTACTGGTAAGTTCATTTAATTTTAGGTTCTATCTCACTACACACACAGCAACTCCAGAATTACCTGAGATTTGAAAGTTGGCTTGAGAAATATGAGCCATTGCGAAGTGTGAACAAACAAGAATGTACTAAAGCTGTTTTCATTTATTCTGAACCTTGTGTGAATATATAGATGTTAACAGTTTCAAGTCAAATGAAGAGTTTTCAACAATTGCTTTATTATAAAAGGTTTCAAATGTTCTTGCATTAGCCCAGGATGCTGCAAACAAAATTTCAGTAAGAGGAATTCCCATCTCAAAACCTTTGGATGTACTGGCAGATCTTGTGCTATGAGACGAAAAAGTTGTGATATCAATGCCACTTTCCTGTAACATTGATTTTGTCCATCTGCTCAAGGTATCCACACTGACAGGCTTATGGGGTTTGTTAAGTGAAATAAAAAGCTGTTTCTGTGAACCCCTTAACTCAGTGGTTAGTTCTAAATATTGTTTAACATGACGAACAACACACACGTTTACGTTTTCATAGCAGTTAAACTGTACACATGACTTATGCCTGCCAGGCTTGGATGTTTTTAAAATCTTGTTTATGTACAATGTACATCTTGTGTCCTCTAAATATATATTGTCAATATCAAAAGCTTGCAAGGTCTGTACACGTTGTCCAGATAGAAGAAGCAACAAAAGACACAATTTACTAGATAAAATTTTTAACTGCAAGTCTTTTAATTGTAACTGCTCTAGGTAGTCCAGAACTATTTTTACATCAAAGGTACAGGTATATCTGGGAAGAGCGGGTCTCATGATAAATACTCCTTTCAAAAACCGTGATACAATGCTGGAATTGGCACATGGATTATGAATTGTTGCAATAGCAGATTTAGTACTATTGATGGAACTGTAGCTTAATCCCTGTTCATACATATTGGTGAAGAATTCCAAACACACAGCTATAGGTGAGCAAGTGTGACTTTCATTCCATTCAGCACAATAGTTGAACCATTTTTTAAGGCGATTGGAATATTGCTTTTGTGTGCTGTGTCTCCATGACTGCAAAATGATGTCTTCAGTTTTTCTTGATAAATTTTCTGTCTTGAGTGATCACCTGGTATGAGACATCCCAAAAGGTTCAGTTTCTTTCTGAGTGGGTATAGTAAATTGATATTTGTTGGAATTTGAAGAAGTTTGTCGTGCCTGTGAATCAAACAGGAGTAGCAATTAACATATGTAGGAGTGTGGTAAAATAAGCTTGTGATGGCCAGTATGGTACAACAATGACACCCGTAGCCTTATCCAGGCTAATCTTTTGAAAGGCTTTTACTATCACACTGAAAGGTGGCAATGCATAAAACTGAAAACCTGTCCAAGATAATGTAGATGCATCAATTGCATAAGCTCGTGGATCCGGCCTGTAGCTTACATATTTTGGTAATTGGTTATTAATCCTTGAAGCAAAAAGGTCTATGTCACATTGAAAATTAACCCTTTCAAGTAGTAATGCAAATGTGTCAGGGTTTAACTGCCATTCTAATTCTTTATTAATCTTTCTACTATCCAAATTTTCTATGAACCATTTCATTACACAATAAACTCTTTGAGCCTCCCATTTCTCTGATATAAGCTACAGCTGTGATGTTATCTACCATAAATCTGACATGTACATTTTGTAAAGCACGACAGAAAGACTGCAGAGCAAAATAAACTGCCTTCAGTTCTAAGTAATTAATGTGCATATTTTCCCTGTCAGATTGGAGCCACTGCCCCCCACTTTTTGTATTTGTGTAGGTATCAAATGCACCCCAGCCATTCATACTAGCATCTGTGTATATTGCCTGGCTGTGTGTGGCAGATAATTTTATTAGAATGAGAGATGTTTTGTTCCCACCATTCTAACTCCTGTAGTGCACTGCTGGACAGTGTAATTTGCTTATCAAAGTTGCCTTTGTTTTGTTTTACTGCCTCAGATTTATCACGCTCTAGGTGTCTGTAGTAAAGAGGCCCAAACTGCACAGCAGGGAAAGCTGACACCAGTAGACCTATTACACTAGCTACTTCTCTCACAGTGGGCTGTGTATTTTCTCTCAACAACTGACAATCTTTCCTGATTTTTATCTTCTTGACCTCGGTCAAAAACAGTCATAGAAGCAGAGTTAGGAATAAATCCCAAGAACTCAAGTGTTTGTGGTGGGATGAGAACAGATTTTTCTGGGTGGATTACAAAACCCAGTGATCTTAGTAAGTGAATACAGGCCTTCACACTAGAAAAACAAGGGGCTATTGTATCTCCTTGGATGTATAGGTCATCTATATATCCAATAAGTTCATGACCTTTCTGCCTCAATGTAGAGTACACTGGTTTAAGTAGTTTAGTAAACATCCTTGGGCAAGGGGATAAGCCATTTGCAAAGCATGTATACTTATAGAACTCATTATTCCACTAAAACTTTAGATATTTCTGGTCCTGTGCATGGATTGACACTGAATAATAAGCATCTTTTAAATCTAATGATGTCATATAGCAGTTTGGCCTCATCATCGCTAATGCAGTGCGAATTGTATCCATTTTGAAATGATGATATGTTAAGTGTTGATTAAATTTTTTGAGATTCATGATCATTCTAAAAGTGTTATCTCTTTTGGGCCTGATAAAAACAATAAAAATGTAATCTCCTGACTCTCTGACACATGCCTTTATCACTTTCTTTTGGAGTAATTTGTCAATTTCATTTTCAATTATAGCTGAATCCTCATTACTGAAAACAATTCTGTTAGGAGTCAGCTTTTGATATGGTATTTCATCAAACTGTAGCTTATACCCAGAGACCATTTTTAATATTTCAGAATCAGATGCAAGCTCTGCCCACCAGGAAAATGCTGTTTAATTTGACCAGCTTTAAAACTTTCAATATCCAAGTACGCTAGTCTTTTACACATTTCACTAAATGTTCAACATTATCTGACAAAGCATGAGGAAGAGTATTAATTTTGCATACCACACTGTTGGAATCTTGAGTTAGTACTTATTTTTTATCTTGTCGCCGGCTGGGTTGGGCCTTTGTGTTCCCAGTTCTTTTTTGGTCTCCAAGACCCTTTTGGTGGCGGGAATCCCCGGCACCGGTAGTTTTTTTAATTTTAGTGTGTACTTGCCTCTTTGTCCAGGGATGCTTCTTGTTTCAAGTCTCTCATCGTTTTTAGGAGATCATCCCCAAAGAGTTTTGATGTCACTAGTATGGAATGTGACATCAGTCCGGCATATTCCTTTTTGAGTGCCGGGTGCATGGCCTCACGCCTCTTTTGGGATAACTCTTGACTGGCATATCTAAGCATTGCAAGAGAGTCACAACCTGGTGACTAAGCTTTGTTTATCCATTGATCCAGATGACTTCCCACTAGATAACAGGGCTTCCAACATTTGAACCACAACTGTGGCACCTGAAGTGATGGCACGTTGAATGCCTGCCATACAGATATCTGTTTGCCTCTGATTTTTGTCCACCTTTCGCCATATTTCTTCATTGCACCGAGGCACCATCAAAGTATTGCAATTGTTTAGGGACAAGTAGCTTTTTTGCTTCATGGCTAATGTTTCAGAACCTAAGTTCCCCATGAAATGGTTATTGACCTTCTCTGTGAGCTTATCTTTCACAGGTGGCCCTTTTTCTTCATCATCCTTCAGATCTTTAATGTCATCTAACAGGTCCCAGTTGTCATCCTCATCTTCAGATTTATTACAATTACTGAAGAGATCTGCAATGTCATCCTGATTATCAGACCTATTAGACTTTGGTGGTGGTGAATCAGAATCTGAGTCTGAGTCATGACGATGGCGTTTCTTAGCAAGAGTTGACCATGCTTCACTCATTTGTTGCACAACAGACAGCATTGCAGAAATATTCTGTTTCATGTTTTGTATCTCAGATTGGACAGACTGAGTGTCCTTGCTAGAGCTACCCTCCATACTGACATACTGAGTGTCTTGGGATGTATTGTTATTGACAAACTGAGTGTCACATCACGTTAGGGTATCACCACTATCCATCTGAGTAGATATAAAATCCTCATTGGGATAAAATAAAATGTTCCTAGTGTTGTTGTTTTTTTATCCAAACAATAAAATATTCACAAAGTTTGATTCATAGCAAATGTCCCCAAAATATTAAAAATACCTTTTTAAAGTGTAACAATTTGCCAAAGGTATATAACACAAACACAACAAAGTATTAAAAATATGCCAGTGAAATTTTATCCCACATGCAGTCAACAAGCTTCACATCCTCTAAAAAACACACACAGAGAAAAAAACCACATCTGCACTGAGCAACAAGGAAGCCAAGACTGAGTGATAAGCATTCCTTACCTCAGGTAATTCTGGAGTTGCTGTGTGTGTAGTGAGATAAAATTAAATAACATTCACCCAACAATAACATTTACACAGATTTACTAGATTAGGTAAATGCACATATTGGCCCAGACTACACAAAGTAAATAAAATTAGTTCACACACAAAAACACTTGTGCAAAAATCTAACACCAAAACCTAGACTTACACGGGAACTATACAATGTAATATATTTAATATGTTGTACAAAATGTGATAAACAATACATTGGTGAAACAGGCAGACCAATCAGAAATAGGATCTATGAACACATTGCAAATGTCAAAAACAATAAGAAAACACTCATCACCTCTGTATCCAAACACTTTATTCGGATGGACATACTCACAAACACATGAGATTCAGTATAATACAATGGTTTGGAAATCACACAGGACCAGAATACATGAACAGTGACATAAGACCTGAGCTCAGATATATCAAGGATGTACCCACCATTGCCCCCATTGGCATCAATCAATATGTATAACTTAATTACCTCTAATTGGTATATTGTGTCCATGTACCACCCCCTTCCCTATTTGTAGTTATATTGGTAATAAAGTGTCACTAAAACACTATTACCAGTCTGTGACGTCATACAGCCAAAATTACGTCACCTACACACACCCATTACGTAATGAGCAAAATCACTATTTACCTTACCAACACTATCTGGTAACCAACTGGTCACTTAACAACCATCATTAGCTTTTAAAATTGTTAAAAAAAAATTTTAAAAATAAAATATATAAATTTGATACAAACATAGTATTAATACTCATTTTGAGTATATTGCATTAAATCGTGACTAATTTACCATTGATTCAATAATCTTACTGGTAAGTTAACCTCACCAAGAACTGAAAGTTTTATTTGGGGATGTTTCCTCTTCTGACAATGACAGTGATTAGTGACTAAGGGAAACTAATAATTATAATGTTATACATTTTATTCCTGTTATAAATATACATAGATAGACTACTTGAATAATTTTAGAAATAAATTATACACTTGGCTGGTTCAATGCCTAATAGTTAACTGATTAAACGGTAGTCGAACCAACTTGACCTAAACTTGAGAAACTTTTTGGTATATAATGGTAACCACCTAACCACCTTAAGGTGCTAAGGGGCAATGAGTTGTAGCAAATGCAAGAGTTACCATGGCAACCATACTTACCTGAATTATCTGTACTTACCTGACACCCATATTCAAAACTTTGTTATTTTTAGAAATTCGGAGCAACCACCAAAAATTGGTAGCTTACCGGAGCAATTTTAGTACTTCAGGTGGTCAAGTCTATTAAAATTCCATAGGCCTCTAATGAGACCACTCCTACATTGGAAGTCAAAATATAAAGCAAACAGATTAAGCCCTATATCTGGCTACCTTACACTTACACCACAAGCATTCCATCTTTTGTTTTACATTGTTTTCCTATCATTTTTCTTCACATTTATCATCATAATATCAAACACGACTTTAAAATGTGAAATAGTGAAAGAACAGAAATGAGATGCAGTAATACATTTTTATTCTTTTTCGCATACATGTAAGTACGTGTACATTCTAATTATAATATTTATGGGTAAAATATGTTGGTCTTCTAAGTAGTAGTACATTATTATGGTTATTATTATGTCATTATCCTGTAGACACCCCAGTCATCTACTTTTTATATACAAACTGACAAATGACAGCTAGTAATAGATACCCTATTATTACAGCTTTTAACTTACTGTCTTTAAATTAAACATTTTTCTAGTTTAATGTTATCAAAAATGTAATGTTCTGTAACAACACCTGTATGCCAACATACAACTGATTGCATTAAATTTAATATCAGTTATTCTATTTTTGCAAATATTTTAAAACTCAATCAGAAAATATTTTATTACAGTACTTGATTGCTGATAGTCTCTCTTATACATATTACAACAACTACTTGACAACATTCTAGGTAAACATGAACTAAAGAAATACAGTTCAGTGGAACATGAGGGGCTTCAAGCTAATGATAGAGAAGATGTTACAAACATTGCAGGTGTCCACACTGATTCGGGAAGAAACTGTAATGAAAATGCAGGTAGCCATTTCATCGATATTATTCCTTTGACCCTGAGGACTATAGGGGGTAGTTCAATAGAGGGAGGAGATGGTATATATCTATTTATTTATCCATTTTCAAAAAAAATAAAAAAAGGTTCTTCATCTGCTGGCAATCTCATCCGGATGTCAGTAATTTGCCAGTAATTTGATAGGATTCTTGTTTATTTATTCAGTTCAATAACAAAGTGTCCAATGACTGCCTCAAATTTCATCTGGAACAAGTATTTTAACATATCATAATACAAGGCAGAATGGGCTCAGGTTTGTAGTTCTGAGAGTATCTTGGACATCAATATTATAGATTGTTTAACAATTTATTTTACTATGTGGGCTTTACCTAGTGAACCATTGGCAGGAAATACTAGATCCATTAAAGAATAGATATTAGAAAGGTTCCATACTCTTTTGTAAAGTGTCATATAACAAAGATAATGTTTCTTATTAATAACTGGGAATAAAAACATAACAAAATTTTTAACAAAACACCTTGGTTTAACTTTCAATGTAGGATATCAACAGTTTAAGATGAGTACTATCAATTTCCAATTTGCTGCAAACTTTTACCACACTACTCAATCAATGGCTGATATAGCTAACTTTATCAATGTTTGTGCATATTCTCCTAAGTTATATATTATGTCCAAAGTGAAGTAGGGAACTAGTTCATTTCTGTATAAAGGTCAAGTAATAGTGGATATCTCAAGAACGTTTAAGACATAACTTAACAGGAATAATGGGTAGATACTAATTTTCATGTGGCCAAGTATCTAGAAAAAATATGGAAATATTAGGTCCATTGCAGCAGACACAATATTATTTTCAAACAAAAAAAACTCAAAGGTAAATGTCTACTGTTATATAATGGTCAAAATGTTGAAGTGAACTTTCAGGTCAAGAGGAGCAGTGCTGCAAAATCAGTGATTTGCCAAACACTTGAAACAGGTTGATTGTTTGAAGTTATTGTATTATTGGATATTGGCATTGCTTATGAAAAATGTCATAATAAAAAAATTTCTGGTCATCACAATATGTTTTGATGGGCAATATATTCGACCCAGTGTCATGATCAAATCAAAGTAGCAGCTTTTCATGTCTCATTAATAAAGGTCGGATGTTTCGGTACCTTTTAAAACAATTTAATTTGTTAATAAACCCTTTAAATTAAAAATATATATTAAATCTTTTTGGTAATCAGTGTTACTAGGAGGGAACTCATAGAAAACAAGTACCTTTTCAACACATTTGGGCTTTTATTATTTTAGTTCAAGTTAGTTACATTTAAAATTTACAATAAAACACCTGTTAGTCTCTATATGTCTCAACCACCATGTAGTACTGCAACCTGTATTATCTTTAAGAAAATACCTATTTGCATTGGCATAACTGTATCACAGCATGTAATGCTAGTTAAAACTTCTACTTCATTAGTTACATATAGTTAGAATATTTACAAATTCCTTTAAAGTTACTAAGATATTACTTGCATATTACCAAGGCAATCTGTAAACTTGTCAAGGAGTATTAGTTAAATATACACCATTTACACTATACAGTTAACTCCAGTAAGAATGAGTAAGACCCCATTAAGAAATCTGTGATTCTGTAAGAATTAGCATGATGCAATTAAGATTACTAATTACATGAATCTGTAAGCATCCAAGTTAATATTCATAACAGTACAAAATGTTAAAATGAAATGTACCAAGCCCAAAGTGTAGGTGTAGGGTTAAAGTAAAATATGTTGTTGAAAAGCTAGTGGGACAACTGCATCAGCAGTAGTAGTGGATTTTATATAAGTGTAGATGGCCTCACTCTTCCATTGACCATGTTGTTTGATATTCGGCAAAGGTACTGGTAAATTATGAGCTAAGGAGGCACCACTTCTATGAAACATATGGAAACCATAGTCTCTATGATCCAAATTTATTTGGGTGATTACCAATGCGAGTTGTTTCCTAATGTTAAATGTTGTCAATAGTTGTAATTTAGAGTTATGCATAACCATAAACAGTGGATCCTGTGGTTTTAATTTCATAATTTTTATCAATTTGTGGAGAGCCGCAACTGGGCATAAAGGACTTGCTCACAATTTTGGGATCTGCACAACTTTAAACTGGCCAGATGCTTGCCTAGTTTTTGAACATTTGAGAATAAAATGAAGCCTGGGTTTGGCCCAGACTAAATCCTGCACTAGTGGGAATCTTGAAGAATCAAACGCCCCTATTGAAGGAGCTACAATCGATGCTAGATGAAAGAAACTGAAAAAAGGTAACACGTATAAAGACACCAGAGTACTTGTATATGACCTCTGAAGGGGTCATATCATAGGGGTCTGGGGACATCCATTTACAAGCTTTAAGATATTTTACATGTATTAATTCTTTTTCCTTGCAAAAGGACCAACGAGATAAGATATCTGCATAGGTATTCTCTATACCTCTAATATGCTTTACTTGTAACTTTATATTATATATTGCACATATTACCCACGCAGTTCGTACACATGCCATTAAGAAAACATCTCTGATCTTATGGTGTGTGAAGGCATTTACTCCTGCAAAATTATCACACCATATGACAACACATGAATTTTGTATAGTTTTTTGCCAACACTTCAAAGTAAGAATTATATGTGCTGCTTCTAAGTGTACTATGGACATATTGTTACGTAACCCCTCTATGATAGGCACACTATACACTTGGCCATTATAATAGTCTCCCGTTTCCTGCAAACTACTATCGACATAAATAACATTTTCAACCTTATGTACTGTGTGTATCTCTACTGAACCATTAAAAACTTTTAAAAATTTACAAAACCAATTTAAATCTTTAAAAAATTCATTGCTCAATGTTATTGATCAGTTTTTTGGACATGAACGAACCAACTGAAGCATTCTATTAGTGAATAATCTTGTGGGCTGCACGCACCTATGTATGTGCAACAAATTACCTAACAATTTCTGTAATTGGTTTCTTGTTGCGCACGTTTTTTGTCTCCTTTGTGTACATAGTCGACTTTTTTTCCATTTTCTTGTCAGGTACAGTTAAAATACCATTTTTGCATCAATATCAATTCCAAGACACGTAATTTTTGTTTGTGGTTTCTCCACTTTTAAAAAATTTACAGGTAGTCCTAGTCTATCTAGCAAATTCATAAGTGTCGAAAAAGCATTGGGAGGGAGGAGAAACCCCAATTACATCATCCAAATAATTGACGCAGAAATGACATTGCGTCCACATTAAGTATGTTATTGCATCGGTAGAAAGCTGGCAAGAAGCAGCACCTTGTTTTAGACCAAAGGGAATCCCAACGTCCTCGTATGTGACGTCACGCCAACGTAAACCCAATGCTTTGTAATCTAAGGGATCCACTCTTAGGTTGCGAAACGCTCGCTGTAAATCTATTTTGTATAGCAAGGTACTATCTCCTAACTGTCGAATTTTATGTACAATGTTATCAATGGTAGGGTATTTAAGTTGAAACTTAAAGAAATCAAAATAATTACAGTAGAACCTCAATTATCCGAACCCCATGGGAGACGCACAATCTGGTCGGATAATCAAGGGGTTCAGATAGATGATGGAAGCCGATATTCACCATGTATGGGTTACCGAGTGGGCGATAATTGAAGAATTGTCGTTTTTATGCAATAAACAAAGACGGTGGTGGTCATTGATAAAATAATTAAATATGTTTATGTCAAATAATATATGTGACCCTTTAATTGTTGCTTATTTGCTCCATATCCATGGATATTATTATATTTTTATTTAAAATATTACGCAGACTTGAGCTGGCTGTGTTTGGTTGGTACTTGCATTGTTGACATTTTATTTTCAGATTAACATCATCCCACATTTTGTCAACTGAAAAACTCTGGGAGATTATTTATTGTAAAACCCTTAGCGAACATGCCTTTAGTGATACGTGTGTTTGGTTGGGAATGCATTGTTGACGTCTTTTCTTTTATACATGTTTTTAGTTTGTGAATTGATCTACTCCGGGAGATTATAAATTGCTAAAGCCAATCGAACACGCTTTCATTGATTGGCGCATTATCAAAGAAGTAGTGTAGTGGGGTCGTGCAATTGAATTTAGGCGTTTCTGTGGACAATGACTTTTATAAAGTACTAGAATTAATGGTTTCCGAGAATGTGTAAAATGCTGTATTATCGCTCATGGTAGACCGTGCTTTTAAACTGAATGTAGGGAGACAAGGTTTCGGATCGGTTAATCTGGAGATTTGGATCATAGAGGGCCGGATAAGTGAGGTTCTACTGTATCAGGAACAGCATTATTTACACTAGAACCTAAAGGCCAAGATAAATCGACAATAACGCGAGTTCCCCCATCTGGTTTGTTTCTGGCCATTAATGGGGAATAGTGTGTTGCAAAGGGAGGTTCTGACATGGGACCTACCATAGCCTTAAACCCAACTTCCTCTTTAAAATATTGATCTACCCGTTGGCTATATTGAAATGCTGATGGGTGGTTAGTTACGTGATTATTAAACTGTAGTAAATGATAGTCGATTCCCAAAGGAAACCCAAACTGTAAATATTCACACAATATTTGGAAATCATAATGTTTTAGATAATTACACCAGTTATAAATATTTAAACCTGAAGGGACTGGAATCCTTTGATAGTTACAGTCTTTTGATCTTTCTACCTGTTCTTGAGCTATGTGAATCCATCTACACATATCTGGTTCTTGTAATACTTCATTATTTTGTTGAATTTTTATACGAATCATTTCCAATGGAAGAAACCCAAATTCTCTAACATATGGTTCCTCTGTATGAAATTATGTAAAGTTCATGGACTCAGCCTCCCAAGTAATGTATGAATATTTTTGAGAATTATTAACATTAGTTTTGTACTTAAAATCACTAAAATAACCTCCCTTGAGTATACAAGCGGTGTTACTTGTCATCCCTTTACTTGCAATTACTGCGGGAGTAAAACCTTTGTGTGTTGATTTTTTACACTTAACTATACTGTTGTGATTGCCAGAATTAGAAATTGTTGTGTATACCGTACAATTACTTGTATACATAGTTGTATTGTGAGGGTTTGTGACTGTTAAGCTATTATTTTCAATGTATATATCTTGTAAACTTTCTACATAGCAACTGATGGACTGTAATGCACTTGAATTTTGCATACGTACATTAGCACTGACAGTATTTTCCTGGTCACTCTCACCAGCAAGCCACAAGTACAGGGAACTACAATCCTGTGTACTAGTATTTGGATTGAAGCTTATGTTGACAACGTTCCTTCCCGGTCTTTCAGTGTTAATATTTCCCATACTTGTAGAAGGCAGCCAAGTATAAGAAGAATTACTGTTTAAAATTGTGTGGTAAATCCTAGTATTATGTTGATAATTATCGACCATATCACATGGCCTGCTGGTGGAGGAATTGTTTTTCAACACTGTATTATTTATCTTGACTGTTGTACTACCCGTATGGTTATATATAACACATTTGTTGAGTACAGGTGTACTTTCAGAAAGAGTTGTTCCTGTACAGCTTTTAGCATTGGTGATATGTCTGTCCAAGGTTTCTACATCGTTCAAAGCCTTAATGTTCTCATTACATATTTCATCATTGCTATCTTTTGAATTTACAATATTACTATTTTCTGTAAATTTTTTAACCATGTTGGCCGTACAATGGAAATTTGTTTTATTTCCATCTACACCATATTTGGGGAAGAAAGCCTTGGCAAAGACATTGCACCCATTTTTTCTTTGATTTTTTACATTCCCCGGACAAAATTCTGGGGCATTAACATTCAATAATTGAGTTTTCCCAACTTTGACTTGTTTATTAAAATGTGCACCATTATATAAACATTTTTTCTATCTATTGCTGATTTATAATCATACTTAGCAGCACTTTCCTGAAGTATATTTTGATTTTTTGTATTTATATTCACATTGATATCTTGGTTGCGTATACTATTAGCAAACCAAGTACTTGTTTTGCAATGCATGTCTTTATTCACTTTTACTTGTTTGAACGACAACTTAAAGTCTGGTAACGTGTAGCCACTGCTATAGTCCCTGACCTGTATTTCCCTCCCATAACTTTTTTTTTTGGATGGTCATATTCCTTGCCCGCAGAACTGTAACAATAGCTACAATAGTGTTGGTAGGTGACACCTTTATCTGTGTGTTCACTTTGTTTCTCGAATTTGCATGTACCTTTATGAAACAGTTTGCAAATGAAAGTTGTTTCCGCAAATTCTGACATTTTGGGGGGTTGGGGTTGCCAATAACTCTTTGTGCATTTCGGGATCTAATTTTTGTCAATCTGATCTAATTAGTTCCAATCAATTTTACCTTTTTCTATCTCTTGGAGTACCACCCCATGTGCCCTCTTTGCAATAATGAACGACAACTCAATAGCATCTTATAAAAACACTAGTGAAATGTTTCAACATGTTTTCATGGATCTGATTGTTTTTGTCCAAATATTGTGTTGGGGGGAAGTTTGAGGTGGACTCCAGCAGTGCCTTGGGGCATCTGTGTATTATCAGATCTTCACTATGTCCACTTCTGTCTGTACTCGCTTGGCAACAACTATTGAGAGGTTTAAGATCGCTACAAAGACAGAAGCGAAACACTTGATAACTCTTTCACAATTTATTCTAGTTCAATAAACACAAGTTCCAAATATACTTCAACACATTCTCACGAGTGGGAGAGCAAACTAAGCTCTCCCCCTCTGCATACTATTTCATGTTCATTCACTTGTTATTGTCCTGATCTCTGTTGCTGTCCTGTTCTCAACTCAAGAAGCGGGGATTGGCTGAGGCTATTATTAGAGGCGGTGTGCTATGAGACTATTGATTTCTACTGTTAAGGCCAAAGAGAGTTAATTTACTGAGGCACTTTGCCTGTGTTTTATGGAATTTAAAGATTATTAATAATTCAAAAGTGTCATCTAAATTCTTCACCATTACAGTTTTGCTCATCTAATACGCAAAAAATATATCCATGGGCACATTGGTATATGTTTAAATCATCATATGCTAGTTGTTTCCCATTTAAAACTGTGCAAAAGTCATGTGGCCAGTTAATAGCTTTGTGCACCTTATGTACCCCTGCCCTATATCTACCAGACTTCAAGTTAACATCAACTGCTTTACCTTTAGTCGGGTTTGATGTTCTGGAGGTCCTGTCATACTGGTGTAATCGCCTCTGCACTTCCGCTTGAGTAGGCCCATCTGATCTCAACTCCTCAAAACTGGGCAATTTCTGGGCACTGACGTCCTTCTCACTATGCATGGAACTGTGGGCAACGGGTGACAATGGCTGTGCTTGTGACGTCTTCTTCATACTTTCAGTCAATGGAGATACTGTTTGCACTACTTTGTCCACTTTATCTTCTAATAACTGAATTTTTGACTGTGAACCCCCATTTTCATCGTTGGTAACAGTACCTCGGGGTTCAGTTGTAATAACAGGCTTAACTTTTTTCCTTCCCATAATGGGTGATGTGCTGTCAGTGCTGCTTAAAAGGTTCAAATCTCTGCCACTAATCGGTTCATAAAAGGCCAAATTCAAACTTTCATCAAGCACTAACAGCAGTTTGACATCCCTCACAATGCATTGAATTTACAAAGTTTTACAGTTTATAAAGACCACTGATAGACAGAAAGTACTGGTCCAAAACCAGGTAAACTATTAAACGACTGGACAACCTTGACCAAAGCATGTCCCCCTTAGCTGGTCAGATTTTTAACCCAATTTATGGTGCACTGCCACAGCCTTGTGTAGAGTACACATGTTGAGATAATCAACCTTGTAACCCAATTCCTTGGCTTTACCAAAAAGTACCTAATTTTAACCCTACATTTTGATTTACTATATACCACCTCCCAACACTGAAACTGTGTGCTACTTAATACGTGTCACCTATATAGCCATGATATTTTTACAGGCGCCATTGAATTCAGGTGTGAGTGGCCAAATACAAAAGAGGAAAGTTGACCCAAGCCTAAACATTTACTGTTCCATAATTATCAGAATGTTAATGCTGACCTTTATGTAAAGGCATCTACAGAAACTATTGAAAGAGACTGGTCTTCTGAACTTATCCTGTTATTTGATATTGCCATTGCTTAAGGATGAGAACATAATAATACTAATGGTGATCACAAGATGTTTTAATGTCAAGTATACTGGTGCAAAACGTTATCAGCACTTTAAAGAAGCAGCATTTTAAGCTCCTAATTTCAAAGAGCTGATGTATCTGTTACTTTTAATACAATAAACTTCACGGATTGTTCATGAATTTAAGAAAACATTAAGTACTTCTCAATTTATATTAACCACGGCAGTTCTACAGGAGCCACTGGAATCAAGGTATGCATAGCCAAATATAAAATAAGAAAATCAGCTCAAAATTGGATTGGATAAACTGGTGATCGCAATATATATCGATCTTGAACATAATGGTGCTGACATTATTAGCACATCAAAGACTCAGATTTTCAAGGTCTTCAGCGATCATAAACATTTAGTTGCATTTAATACAATAAAATCAATTCATAGATAGTTTAATCAATTTAAAAAAGAATATTAAATTCTAAAGTTTTGGTGATAAACCAGGTTAGTCACACAGGATCCACTGAATTCAGAGTGTGAATAGCCAAATATGCAAATTAGATCAAGACTAAATCTCTACTGTTATATCATTGTGTCTGGGTGGTAATGTTTACCTTCAGCACACGAATACTGTGATGCAATGTTTTGCCATATAATGCCCCTATTCCACCAAAGGACTAAGCCCCGATCCTGTCTGGGACCCTTAATCGTGGTCAGTCGGTGAAAAAAAAGGTAAAATGGGCGGGAATACTGAATCGGTATTGAAGCCTGGGATTGAGGTCAGATCGGTGTCAGGAAGCCTTAGGAGGCCCCAGACGGCCCCAGACAGTCCCCGACTGTTCTGGGACTAAGAACTGACTAAGCCAGCTGTCTGGTCAGTTTGAAGCACAATCTTGTACACATACCGACTGGGTCCCAGGTGGCCTGAGGCCCGACTAACCCCTGATTAAGTCCCGGCTTCCTCAGGTGTCCTGAGGCCACCTCAGTCTTCCCCAGACCAATGTGGCCGATTCTTGTTTTGCAATGGGCCTAAGGGTCGCCAGAGACCTGGGACTAAGGCACTAAGAGTCTGGGACTAAGGGTCGCAGGCAGCCTGGGACAACATAGGACTGTGTAAATTTGGTCCGAGGAGGCCTGAGGAAGCCTGGGACTCGACATTTTGTTTATGGCGGAAAAAAAGAATCAGTTTGGATCATGAGAAATATCAAACATGTTTGATATTTCTCACGGCCCCAACCGACAACTACCGAGACTCTTAAAGAATGCCTGGGACTAAGCAAATTTTTGAAACCAACTCCCAAAAACCCTTAATTGGGAGCCTTAGTCGTGTGGTGGAACACCCACATAAAGAAACTGTTGATATAGGTTTATCTTTTGGTGATCAGAAGATTGTTTGATGGAGAACATATTTGACCAGCTATTATCAGTACATCAAAGAAGCTGCTCTTCAGATTCTCAGGAACACTGAACAAAGACTTCAGTTATTTTTAATACAATACAACCAGGCCATTGAATGCTTACAAATGTAAAAATTGGGGGGTGGGGCAATAAGTCCCACCTTATTCAGTGCACCCTAGTAAAGATTGTTCTTGTAATTCAATACTGTTGTTTGGGTAGAGGGTTATTGGTTATTGATTCTGGTGCCAATTATAACATAATCCTCATTCAACATTGGGAAGTCAAAGGGGCAAGACGCCATTTTTACATAAGATTATTTTAACTTCGGACTTTGTTTTTCACCCGCCAATGTTGAATAGTTACTGGCGTGTTATGTCTGTTGTTGTTCTTCATCACTCACACTGGATCTAAGCAGCATTGAATCCAGGAGGATTAGTGCTTTGTTTAATGCACATCTTGCTCTGGGGTGTTGGAGCCACTATGAAGGGATAAGTTCAATTTCATTTTTATTCTAAGTCATCCTATGTTATCTATACATTTTAATTTTAGTCTTTAAGTATTTGATGTTTTATTCTACATGCTATTTGAATATGGAATGTTATTAAATTGTTACTGATTGACATTATACTGCTTCACAACTCATCCATTCGTCAGAGCCGCATTATATACTTTCAGTTACTGTGAATATACAATTATAGACAATATTACAAGAAATTTTATGCATATATGAGTTTAAGTGCCTGAACTTGACAGTGTTGAACTTTGAACTTATGATATGGCACCTGCAAAGGAATTCTTATGTAAGAACTGTGGTGATGTGCATTAGGGCCCTATAAACAGCAAATGCCCATTTCAAGCTAAAAATGTAGATGATAATGCTTCTGATGACTTACCTGTACATTCAGAAGATGCTGCTGAACTTGATGTGCAGATACTAGCTGAGCTGAAGAGCTTATATGGGCGTATGACAGCCATGGAGGAGAAGATGGCCTCCAAGGAATCCACAGAAGTCAAGCAGCCCTCTCACCAGGCGTCAGTGGGAGCCAGCAACAATACCAGTCCTGTACAGCTGGACCAGGTGGTGGTTCCAATGGTGGCTGCCCTGCAAGGAAGCGAACACTTCAATCAGAAGCGGACCAGCGTATCAGGCAGTTAGTGGATCTAAATGAAGCAGGCGAGTCAAAATGACAGAGGGATGACAATGAAATTGTATGGGTTAAATGTCAGGTACCATGGCCTCAGAACTTTGTCTGGGGGGGGGGATAACAAAAGTTGAATTTCCTATGATGCTTTAAACTGGTGTCAGTGGGTATCTGGATTTGCAGCAATTGCTAGGGAGGAAAAAATGTTGAAATTAAAAATGCTATGTAAAAAAACGAGTAGGACACTGCCCTAAGGCAGTGCACGACATTTTACTGTTGTAAATAATGAAAGTAATGGTTGTAGTGTATTGTATAATAAAATTAGAGTCATACATAACAGCAATGCAAATAATGGCTGTAGTGGCAACTGGAAAGCAGATTGGTCTAGATTGCTAGGTAGATCATATGCACAGGTACTGGGTTCAGATCCTGTAAAATGTGTACATGTAAACCAGAGACGTTCTGGGTGTATAGTAAAACCTTCAGTAAAATTCAAAAATGTACAGGTAAGCGAATAAACAAACCTACCAAGTGACAAACAGGTTTGAATCCTTGGGTGTGGCTGATAAGCTATCTTCTGATATCCAGGCTGAAAATATAGATAACAGCAACTGCGGCCCAGAGATTACATGTCCAAAATCCAAAGTTTGTGAGTTTAAAGTAAACAGGGGGACTCGGTGGTGTAGAGGTTAGAGTTCTCGCCTCCAACCTCTGAGGCTGCCGGTTCGAATCTCGGGCCAGGCCCTTCATGTTGGAAAGTTGGTAGTTACTTGCCGATGCCCGGTGGTTTACAGTGCAGTATGCACTGGTTTCCTCCACCCGTAAACTACCCGTCGCAATATGACCCTGGCTGTTGAATGCAACGTAAAGCAAGAAATAAATTAATTAATTAAAAGTAAACAAATAACGAAATGTAACAATCCAAGTACATTTGCCACCAATGTCATGAATAATTTAGGGAATGTGAGTGTGGATACTCCACACCCCTCAAGTACAAGTACTGAGTGCAAAAAGGCCGAAAAAGGGGAGAAAAATTCATTTAATGCCCTTAAAAATAGAAATTCTTTGTTAAATGAAGTGTCGTCAAAAAACAGTACCTTACAAATTTAAAAATAGAAACTTTATTTAATAGTTTTACTTAATAACCGTGATAGTCCTACAGAATCTATTGGTTTATTTTATAATTTTGTTATTTAAAGATTAAATTTCTACTGTTACATAATTGTCAGAATGATAATGCTTACTCCAGGTGAAGACGATCAGGAATACTGGGATACCATTGTTTCACCAAAAGGAAACGCTGTTAAAACAGGTTTGTCTTTTTAGCTTATCTTGTTACTGGATATTGGTATTGCTTAAGATAGAAAGTAATCAATAAACTAGTGGTGATCACAAGATGTTTTGATGGGGAACATATTGGTTCAAATTTTATCACCATATACAAGAATTTGCTCTTCAGATTGTCATAAGCAATGAACAGGGGCTTCACTTAATTTTAATATGATACAATCTGGTCATAGAATGAAAAAAAATTTTAAATATTAAATTCTTAAGTTTTCATTTTTAATCATATTAGTCCTACAGAATCCATTGAATTCAAGGTATGAATAGCGAATATTAAATAAGAAAATTAACTCAAGATTAAATGTCTCCTGAAACATAACTATCAGTATGTTAATGTTTACTTTCAGATAAAGACAAACACAAATACTGGGATGCCATTGTTTTGCCAAAAGGAAAAACTGTTAAAACAGGTTGGTCTTTTTAACTTGTCTTGTTACTGGATATTGGGATTGATTAAGAACAAGGAAATAATCAATAAAGTAGTGGTGATCACAAGATGTTTTAATGGGGAACATATTGGTTCAAATTTTATCAGCACAACAAAGAAGTAGATTTTCACAATCTTCAGGAAACAATGAACAGGGGATTTAGTTACTTTAAATACAATCAGGTCATACGGTGTTTAAAAATTTGAAAAATATTAAATCTTTAAGCTTTGGTTATCAACCTTGATAGTCCGACAGAATCCATTGAATTCAGGGTGTGCCTAGCCAAATATGCAATAAGAAAATTAATTGCTGTTATATATGCTTACGGTTATATAATTATCAGAATGTTAATGTTTACCTTCAGGTGAAGAGAAACATGAATACTGGGATGTCATTGAATTGCCAAAAGGAAAACCTGTTGAAACTGGTTGGTCTTTAAAACTTATCTTGTTGTTGGATATTTGCATTGCTTGAAGGGCAAAATCAATAAACCACAAATGACCAAAAGATGTTTTGATAGGGAGTAGATTTTCACATTCTTCAGGAAACAATGAACAGAGGATTCAGCTACTTTAAATGTAATACAATCAGGTCCTAGGGTTTTTACAAATTTAAAAACATATTAAATTTTTAACCTTTCATTGTTAACCATGATTGTCCGACAGAATCCACTAAATTAAGTGGTGTGGCTATCCAAATATAGAATAAGAAAATTACCTCAAGATTAAATGGCTACTGTTATATAATTGTCAGAATGTTAGTGTTTACCTTCAGGTGAAGAGAAACGTGAATACTGGGATGTCATTGTATCGCCAAAAGGAAAACTTGTTGAAACTGGTTAGTCTTTAAAACTTATGTTGATGTTGGATATTTGCATTGCTTAAAGGACAAAATCAATAAATTATTAGTGTTCAAAAGATGTTATGATGGGAACATATTGGTCCAAATGTTATCAGTCCATCAAAGTAAAACATTTCCAAGGTCTTCAGGGAACAATGAATAAGTGGCTTCAGTTACATTTAATACAATTCAATCAGATCAAAGAATGCTTAGAAATTCACTTTACTTATGGTTATTAGATGTGATAGTCTTTGAGGATCCACTGAATTTAAGGTGTGAATAGCCATATATGAAATATGAAAATTAATGTAACTAAATGTTTACTGTTAAATAATTGTCACAATTTTAATATTTACCTTCATTTAAAGACAAACATAAATACTGGATCTGCCACTGTGGCCTAGTGGGTAACACACTTGTCTAGGAACCCAGAGGATGTGGGTTCAAACCCAGGTACAGGCAGATACATAGTGGCTCGGATGACCACTTAAAATGGCAGTCCTCTGTCATTGGGTCCTATCCCCAGTGGCAGGCTAAAGAACCTCAAGGATGTTGATAAATGGTCATCCTTGAGCCTCTATCTTCCAGTTAGGGAAATGTCAGTTACTTGTGAGTTGGGGCTGTACCTGTGCAGTCAGATTGCATTAATAGCGCTTTGAGTCCTGTAGTATATGGATATATTGTGCTGAGTATAAATACACAATACAATACAAAATACAAATGTCATTCTTTTGACATCTGAATAAACTGTTGATACAGGACTGTCTTTTTTAGCTTATCCTCTCATTAAATATTAGTATTTTTGAAGGACAAAGACATAATAAATAAACTAGCGTACTATGCCTAGAGCCTGGTAGTTCATTTTCCCAATTCCTAAACTAGTAACCAATACTTTACGCATCCTAAATCACAACGTTCAAGATACAAGGTTTAAACATGACAACATAATTCTTGGTGGTGTGAGGCTGTGGTAGGTATTGTTTCTACAATCTCCGGGAATAAACATAAAAATTCTTGCAACATTCTAGTCTTTAAACTGCCTTTTATACCTTATTCTACCACTTTTCAACTTACCAACACAACCATTACTTCACAAAAACAACATGTGTGTTCCATACAACATTATCGCCCACATTCCCCATTATGGTACCACATGATTTTATTCTATGTAATATCACACACTCCCGACTTATGGTGGACATTTCTTGTGAGTACTTTTTAATCTGTACCTATATTACCAAACTCCAGGTTAGCTATCAATACCTACATTACCTAACCCCAGGTAGGTTGTTAATTGCCTCTGCTATTTGTTAGTTTCCTTTGTGTTTATCTAACCCAAAATAAAAAATGTTGGCAACAGTATCCCATTAGTTTTTCAGCTTCCTGCTCTGCCCTGTAAATATTATCTCGGTGACATAAAACAGGTTTCTCCTGTATTGAAATTCAAAAGCCTTCCACTTCTGTAATTGTGTGGCGATGTTGTATCAGACCCTGTCCTGACCAATTTTGGATTTGGAAATTGCAGGTCACAGTGCCCTGGTTTGGATTTTACCTTGTGTATACTTTGAAAATACACAAATTAGGAATATATACTTCTTTTATTCTACATGTGTACATATTAAAACATTTTGGGGTAACCTCACTTTCAAATACTTGGTCCTAAGATGACTTTAGTCTGAGGTTCTGTAAACATTGTAATCAGTGTGAAATGTGGGTCGCTTTGGCCCAAAATTTAAGGCTGGCATTATGGCACTAAATTTTCTTACTTAAAGTAAATAATTAGGCCAGTCTTTCTGTTGGTATAAAATGGTTTAAAATGAAGATAAGGGAGAAAGTTTAAGTGGGATTGTATTTAAATGTATTTTTATCATGTGAGCAAAAGGGGAGGTGACCCCAGATACCTGTGTGTGTTACCTATGTGGTAGTGATGTTATTTACACACTTAGGTGAAACTGCCTAACCCCAACTAGGAGGTAGTGTGGGACAAGACAGCCTGGAAAGCCCTGGTTACCTGTTCTGAGCTACTGTTATCATTACTAATGTATCGTCAAACTGCATTTGAGGTCCAGGTACCATGACTATTTATGATTTGCATGTGAATATTAGCATTGAATGCAAAGGTGGCACCTGACCTTCTAAAGCTATGGAATGTGATGCCTCCATGGGTCATGTTTAATTTTTGCAAGGTCCACTTCAGCTGCTTTCTCAGCTGTGGATCTGTTAGGGGAAGCCACTACAATATACCAAGGGGAGGGCAAATCTGTAATGGGGTTGTTCTTGCCCAAGATATGACTGGCACTTAGGTTGCTAATTCCATGGATATGTTCCTGGTTATAGAAGCTAATGTGAGGTCCCTGGTGGAACCTGAATTAAAAATGGCCACCACAGCCTGGTTGTCACAGTGGATCAGTAATTTCTTTCCTTGCAGGGCATGTTCTTAATGCTACCAGGATGTTTAGTATCTCTAAGTGAGTAACTGTGAAATTTTATAACCTAGTGGAATTTGAATGGCGTAAACCTGATTGGCCAAACATGCTCCTAAACCTTGAAGACATGCATCAAGCTGTATTTCACCTGCAACTGGGGAATGGTCAGAGAAGGCCTTTCCATTAAACAATGGAAGAAATTTTACGAATTTTACAAAGATTTTGATGAAAGATGGGTGGCAAGATGATGTGAATGTTTCGATAGTTGTCTCTGAAGACACTTAACATACCATTTTTTTCTGGGAGAACCACAAATGTGAAGTTGATGGTGTCAACCTTGACACCCAAACAGGAAACTTTATTTTGAGGTTTTACAATTTTCTTTTCATTGAAACAAAAATCAAATTTTAGGAGGTTTTGAAGGAATTGAAAGACAGCATTGCTTTTTAAGGGACGTTCAAAGTGTATTATCATCTAAATAGTTTTTGACGTCATAGATGTGTGACGTCATAATGTGACACATAATGTCGCTTATACCCTGAATGGGCCTTCCATGACTATATGTAATCTATAGAAGGGAGTGTTAAAAGAAATGGGATAACTAGATAAGTGTCCTTTGTTATCGATATTAGAATTTATTGCATGACCTTTGGGAAAATTTAAATTAATTATGACATGTCTATATTGGGACCCCTGCTTCTTCCTGGTCATAAAAGGGTGAAATGTGAAGATTACTGATAGGTTGGGAAGTGAAGGGACCCAATATAGCTTTGAAGTCAGCCTCCTCTGTTAAATATGTATCTACATGGCTTGGGAATTGCATGGCTGATTTTTCTCATTTTATTGTAAGTCTGACTCAAATTTACTGTCAAAGTCAAGAGGGAAGCCATGTCTGATGAGGTAAAGTAACTGTTTATTCCAATAATGTTCTAAAGCTTTTTCCCAGGCCTCAATGTTCAGTTGGGATTCAACGTTAATTTGGTCAAAGTGGTATTGTATTTGGCTTTTCATAATAACGCCTGCTTTTGAGCTTTGTTATGAATGGCCAGGCTGTTTGTCATCTGAAAGAGGTAGCAGATTACTTTTACTAGTACTGCACATTATTTTATTTTCAGAGGCAGATCCGGTAAGTCTCACAGGTAGCTTAAGTTTGTTGTTAAAAAGTATCCACCTTTGCACTGATTAACCTCCCCCTTGTTATGACACTATACTGCAATATTTTATCTAGATATGTTTTGCAAATCCTGGTCAAATGTACAACAACTAGCCTGGTAGAGGGCTCATGTGTATTGTCAGGCAATGCTCTCATTGTCCCATCTTTTGACCTCTTGACTGTTATAACTCGATTTTACGTTATCACTTATGTTTTGTCTGGCAGCGATGTCATAAAAAGGCTGGGTTGCATGATCAGTCCCCAATAAAGTATCACACTGTGTCACCTTTTGCGTGCAGTCTCTGTGATGTCACCAGGAACTAAGGGTGATTTTACACTTGTCCGTTTAGTAAGGAAACTTATATTTTCTTGGTGTTTTATCCCTGTAATTATAACACACAAACATACAAGTCCAGCAAGCATCTAATTTATTCAAGCAAGATGTTACAGTGCAGGCTGCCATAGTAGAAGTGTATTGTTTTAACCCCACAAAACATATACATACACAACATTACATGCATTGAGAATCTGCACTCATTCACAGTGTAGTGTTTATATGATGTTATTGTACTAGTTGGAGCTTCATCTATAATATTATGCGCACTCTTTTTAAAAGAGTAACTGAAACATTTATTAATTTAACAAATCTATTTAAACCAGTTGTTATATGCAAGGTTTTTGTAGCCTTTAAGAAAGGCTAGTATCAATCTGAACATACAGACTATATCATGCATACTATTTTTAACAGGATATTGTTAAGCATTATTGTCCAGAACAAAAAACTGTTTATACATTTACACAGCACACAGGTTAAATTGAGATGAACATTTATACTTGATGAATTGCTTTTATGCCTTTCACTGACACTCTTGGTTTATCTTTGTGGTTGAATTTTTGGGTAAAATTAATGTTACTAACTTTACAACATTAGTTCTTCAAAACACATTTCTTTCCCAGCCTATTAATTACTAGTGGGAATAGGAAATTATCCTCCCTTTTAGCTGTCATTAAGGCGAGTCACTACAAACTAGGAAATTTACATCATGCTGTTTTAACTGTTCTTAACACTGTAGGAAGGTTACACATTTGTTACTAAGAGATAAAGAAAACAACATAAGAAAACCATCAAACAACTATATGTTTCAAACACTCACTTGCGATATGTAACTGATATTTGGTATCCATTGGGTGCTCTTTGAGTGGACTTTGCTTACATGGGTACCTTGCTGGGGATACCAAGCTGTCCATGGGTCTGCATCTCAGCTCAAGTAATCTGAGGTACGGATCATTTCTGCTATCCTTGGCATTTGTGAGGAGATGCTTCACCACTTTTCACCGACTTTTCACTTAGGCTGTTTGACCTGGGATATAAGGGGTAACATGTTTGAAACCCCAATCCCTTTCAAAGTCTGCATACTCATGGCTAGCATAACATGGACCATTATCAGTGATGACCCTTTCTAGAATGCCATGTCATGGGAAAATTGCTTTTATTTCCTTGATGACAGTCGTTATATCTCAATAAATCAGCTGTAATAGTCTACAATGAGAAGGAAGTTACTTCCATCCCATTTAAACAAATCAGTGACTACTGTTTGCCATGGGTGATCAATAATCCAGTGTGTTATCATGGGTTCTCTTGGATTTGACATTCTATGTCTCTGACAAGTGGTGCAAGAGGTAACCATGTTTTCGATGTCTTTGTTAAAATTGGCCAGAAGAGCACTTGTCTTACCCTCTGTCAACATTTCTCGATACCAAGTCGACCCTAGTGTATCAAGCATAACATTTCAGAGTGTAGGACTGATGCGATCACAATTCTGTCTCCCTTGAAAATCAAGCCATTCATAGTCGCCAATTCATCATGGATATTCCAATAGGGCTGTACTAGTGGGGAGCACTGCTCTCATTTTGCTGGCCATCTCTGTAATATTGTATTTTGTAGTTTGCACAATATTTCATCTTCCTGTGTGGAACTTATATCTTTCTGAGTTTTCCATCTGAGACAGGTAGACTCCTGATGACTGTGTGAACTTGCATTTCTATGCATTGTTGGAGTTCATTTAATCCCTAAACAAGGGGCTTCCTCAAGTTACTTCCATCCCATTTAAACAAATCAGTGACTACTGCTTGCCATGGGCCATCAGGGATCTGGTGTGCTATCATGGGTTTTTTGGATTTGAGATTCTATGTCTCTGACAAGTGGTGCAAAAGGTAACCATGTTCTCTATGTCTTTGTTCAAAATTTGCCAGAAGAGCACTGGTCTTGCTCTCTGTCGACATTTTTTTGAAAGCAAGATGTCCCTGGTTTATCAAGCATAACATTTCAGAGTGTAGGACTGATATTATATTTCTGGAGCTTTGTGGCCAAACTGAACATGTACACATTTGCCATATATGTGCTGATGGAAATTCTCACATGCAAATATTTTGGCATATAGTTCCTTTTCAATTTGAGAATAATTTTGTTCAGTTTGTGTTTAGGATTTTGAAGAGTATGCATCTGGTCTTCCTTCTTAAAATAACACTGCACCAAACTCATATTGGGATGCACTATGCATATATGGATGTTTCCAGACACCCAGTCCATTCTTGGTTGAGGTACTGAATCCATTGTTCACAGGATATACCTTGAGAAATTAAGGTGATTAATCCACTTATGTGTTTTTATCCAGAATAATTGACTTAGTTAATTTACTGACACCATGTAATATTTTCTTGGTGTTTTATACCTGTGGTTATAACACACAAATATATAAGTCCAGTAGGCATCTGATTTATTCAAGCAAGATGTTGCAGTGCAGGCTGCCATAGAAGAAGTGTCTTGTTTTAACCCCACCACACATATACATACACAACATGACATGTATTGAGAATCGGCACTCATTCACAGTGTAGTGTTTATATGATGTTATTGTACTAGGTGGAGTTTCATGTATAATATTACATCTTGGACATCCTGGCTGTTGCAGAGACTCAATCAGGCCTCTGATACTGACGGTCTTCTCAGTTCTCTCCCACAAATTATGACTTTATCCAAAAGCTGCGGTGTATTGGACTGTTACTGTCATGGGGCAAATGCAGTAATAAGTACATGTTGCTTTTAAGTTGCAATAGGAAAAGACAAAAAGTTTTACTTAAAAATTGCAATTAACAATTAAAAATACTGATTACAGTCAACTGATCTCAATAGTTGATACAATCATACAACAACCAATCTTACCTGATCAAAATCCTATTAACAGTTAAGTTTGTCAACTGTATCCAGTAATCTGTCCTCTGATCTGTCTGGTGTCTACTAACACTGTAGTATCTGTATCCTGTGATCTGTTCAATATCTGATAAGACGAAATGTCTATATCCTATGATCCTGTCAATGTTCAACAACACAAAATGTCTGAAAAAAGATATTCAGAGAGTTTGCACAACTATGCTGTCTGCTCCATGATGTTGACATATCCAAAATACAGTAAATCCACTCTGGTAGATCCACCCACTACATCAAGATGTAAACAATGTCCATAATACAGCAATCAACTTTCTGGTATATTCACACACTAATCCAGATACAAACAATATCCGAAGTACAGTAAATCCACTCCCTGGTAAATCCAGACACTGTATCCAGTTCACTCCAACACAAATTCACAATAAAATGTAAACACAGCAGTTCTAAGACACAATTTCCTTTACTTATATCAAGGAAGATCTGTAAACATCGTGATCAGATGTATAGCACTTATATACAGTTGTGGAAATGGCCAGAAGGTTATAGAACTTATTCAAAAGTAAACACTGTCAACAGAATCATTGGGGAAGCTCTAGAAACCACTTTAAGGGGTTCCCCAAATCTATTAATAGAATCACTAAAGTTATAGAAGCCTAGAGGGATTTCAACCATTCTATAAATAGAGCAATCTAACAGAATACAATGAACATAAATTCCATTTAAGTGGTTATGTAGAATACAAAAATATCAGTAACTCAATGACCTTGTATGGTAATGCATACACACACAAAATTTTCCTCAGATTAAACAATGCATTGTCAAAGTGCTTTTAAATGTAACATGGACAAGGTGGCAGGGTCAGTTTCTTGTGCAGAAAAACTTATTTTCCTAGTATTGTCACCTCATCAGAGTTTAGATCATTCAAAAGTACGATATTATCTTTCAAGTCAGATCACCAAAATTTTGTAGTTGCTGGTCTGTATCTGGGTTCATGTACTACTGGGTTATTTGAGGATTCTAGTCTGGCTAGGTTTCCTACTTGTTTAACCTCAAATATGAAAATTGTAAAACATTGACTGATGTGGTTGATACTCAAATCTTGTGTTGATATATTCAACATAGGCTGATTTTTAACAGGAAGTCCTGTCTGAAGTCCCCAAAGTACTGATTTAACACATTGAGTTGGATGTGACAAATTTGATTATTTTCCTGCTTCAAAAAAACCAGTTGGTGAAAATGGTGGTCGAATATGTATATGTAAGTAGACTGGTTAGTCTGGTTGAACTCTCTCCCTAGTGATGTTAGTTGGCTGAAATACCACTTGGCTCCTGCCTGTAAAAAAGTTGGATGCTTGAACTACTGATTGGTTCCTGTTCATATTGGTTGGCTCAATGTTTACCCTTTTTTGGCCATGAGTAGTATCTGACATTCCACATCTTGTGGAAGTCTGTGGCCAAGGCCTGTCAAAGCTTCTGTTGGAATTTTTCCCAATCATCTTGCTCTCTATGGGAAGTACTGTGACCTCTGAGAGGAAGTTTATGTGAAGTCGGAAGTTTATGTGAAGTCGGAAGTCGGAAGTTTATGTGAAGTCGGAAGTTTATGTGAAGTCGGAATTTTATTCCTGGACTCCCTATGGTCCTGTTCTCTAATCCCCACTTGTCTCAGAACATTTCTTTCTAAATATTTAGCA
Source organism: Sabellastarte sp. h YS-2021 (assembly GCA_964017235.1). Lineage (NCBI taxonomy): Eukaryota > Metazoa > Annelida > Polychaeta > Sabellida > Sabellidae > Sabellastarte > Sabellastarte sp. h YS-2021. Next base: position 149,672,336 of record OZ024931.1, read on the forward strand.
ACGAGAGCAGGTGCGACAAGAATTGCTGACTTAACCACAGGTCTACTCTGACCACACCTACATTTCTACATTTAGCATTAACCAAGGTCTACATGTATACAATAAAATCTGAAGGAGGCTATGATTCCAAATTTGTGCCCATAAAATATACAACATCTAAATTAAAACAATAATAAAATAAAGGGAGCTACTACTTTACTAACGGGGCATCTGCACGGGAAACTAACAGAAATACAACAAATATTAATTCATCCTGACCGAATTTGATGTTTTTCTTTTAGATGGTTGACAAATGGTAAACCTGCTTGATCAATCTACAATGGCTGACTCGATCAACTTATAGTTGGGTGGTTGTCTCAATCTCTTGTTGTTCAGCCTATAAGCCTACAATTAAAAATTAATACTTGTTGCATGCTACATTACAACATTCAAGATGTGAGGTTTAAACATGGCATTCAAATAATAGCAGGCAATCAAAGTAAAATAGAAAAATCAGCTAAGCCTATAAGCAATTTTGAAGCCAATCAAACCAATCTACAAGCCAGCATAAGACAAACTATATATTTAAAAAGCTATCAATTTTACACACTAAATCAGTAATCTAATTATATTCTATTATAGTGGTGTGTTTCCTACCTGTAACATAGATCATGATAAGTTCAAATTTAGTCTAAACATAATACAAATACTGCTTAAGGATTTTGACACCCTTATAGGTATAACATACTGACTGTATCAAAACATTAAAACAGTTGATTAAATATCACTACCTAGACTTGTCCCTGTTCATGGTAAGGTTGTATCGGTTGTATCAAAGTATCTGATGTTGGAGGTTGAAGGTCTCTCTTACAAATCTCACACAAGTGAGGTTTGCTTCCCCTTTTATACTTTACAAATCTTGTTAACTGTGAAATTCAAGAATTAGATCTCATAGTTCATTTGCTTTAATTTTGCAGCAACATTCAAACTACCGACCACCACAGTACCCTTAGATCTTGTAGATAAAATGCACAAAAAGCCGTGACAATAATATTGAAATTAACAGTTCTCACACCAGTGATGTTTAATGGATCAATTTGGACCAAACATATTTGCAGAAGATCAAATAAGCAACTCAACACTGACAAGTTCTACTGGATCCATTAAATTCAGTGTGTGAATAGCCAAACATAAATAACAATATTAGCTCAAGACTAAATGTCTACTGTTATATAATTGTATTAATGTTTAAATTCATATTCAGATGAAGACAAAGAACAATGTGGGGATGCCAGTGTTTTGCCAAAAGGAAAAACTGTAAAAACAGGTTTCTTTTTAACTTATCTTGTAATTGGATATTACCATAACTTAACGACAAGGATGTAATCAATAAGCTACTGATGGTCAACAGGTGTTTAGATAGATCAATTTGGACTAAATGTTTTTGCAGAACATCAAACAAATCAACAATTACAAGTTCTACAGAGTCCACTAAATTCGGGGTGTAAATGTAAAATAACAATATTAGTTTATGACAAAATGACTACTGTTGTGTAATTATATTAATGTTCAAGTTCACCTTCAGTTGAATGCATGGATGAATGTATTTGGAGAAATGGATAAATTGTTGAAACAGGTTGGTATTTTTGGCATACCTTGGTATTTGATATTAGCATCGCTTAGGACAAAAAAAGACATTATCAATTAATGAAGTGGTGATTACAAGGTGTTTTGATGGCAAACATATTGCTTCAAACATTATCAGTACATCAAAGAATCATATTTTCAAGGTCTTCAGTAAACAATGAACAGAGGCTTCAGTTACTTTTCATATAATAATATCAATTCCTTCACACTTCACAAATTTATACTTATATTAAACATATATTCAGTTTGACTGTCTACACAATACACTGAATTTATTGCACAATTAGCCAAATATAAATTAAGAAATTTATCTCAAGACAAAATGTCTGCTGTTTTTTATTGCATGAATGTCTATGTTTACCTTCAATAACAACAAACAGAAAACTGGGATTCCATCTTTTATCAAATGGAAAAAGTGTGAAAACATGTTGGTCGTTTTAGCTTATCTTGTGCTTGGATATTGGCATTGCTAAGGACAAGGACATAATCAATAAACTAATGTTGATCATAAGATTGTTTCATGGGGAAACAATTGGTCCAAATTTTGTACATGAAAGAAGTAGTTCTTCAAAATCTCAGATGAAATGAACAGAGGCTTCCATTACTACAACACAACAAAGCCACAGAAAGCTTATAAATTTAAAACATATTAAATCCTCAAGTTTTGGTTATTAACCATGATGGTCATACAGAATCCATTGAATTCAAGGGGTGAATAGTCAAATGTGAAATATTAAACCACACTTTTCATAAAAAAAATAGAAAAAGTGTGAATTCTTTTTCACGAATCCACACTTTTAAGCTTGAGAATCCACACGTTTAAGCTTAAGAATTCATACTTTTTAGCTTAAGAATCCACACTTTTTAAGATTAAAAACTCACTTGGTACATAGATTTAAATTGAGATGCTGAGCTGTCTTTACTCTCTGGTTTTGTTGTACCCCTGAGTTCCTGGTTCTCTCAGAGATGGTGTATTTTCTGAGAAATTAGTAGAGAATTATGTTTTGTTATTTCATAGTGCAGTCAATGATTTGTATGTCAACATTTATATTAACAATTAGGGGCCACGGTGGCAGAGTGGTAACACTCTTGCCTCCCACCTCTGATGCCGGGGTTCGGTTCCCGGCATGGCCTCAAGTGGGAAAGCTGGTAGTTGCTTCCCGTTGGTCGGCAGTTTACAGTACAGAACCCTGATGAACTGTGTGTACTGGTTTCCTCTGCCCTTCCAACTACCCGTTGTGATATGACCTGTACAGTGTTGAAAGCGATGTAAAACCCCAAATAAATAAATAAATAAATATATTAACAATTTGACATATAATTTAAAGTTTAATAAAATGTACAAAGAACACAATAAAATGCAATGAAAATAGCAAAAGTGAAATACCTTACTTTTTCAAATCACTGTGCACAGTCCATTTCTGTAATGTTTGTTTTTCCAAATCCTTTCAACCTACAATCACTAGTATTTATTTATGTATATATAATATAAAATATAAAGAAATATTATTTATTTTGAATAATAAATAGACTTTGTCATGTAATCTCACTGGACATGGTTGTAATGCTGCAAATTTGACACCATAATTGCTAAAGACAAATGCACCAGCAGAATACAAAAGAGTTAGAGATTTAGGCCAAGTATATGTAAACATTTGTTTTTACATGGCCTTTTTGTGGTTTAACCTAGAGAAACCACTCAAAAGTGGGGGTTCGTAAATTAGAAAATTACTCGGCCTTTGGCCTCGTATTTTCCGATTCATGAACCCAAACTTTCTTGTAATCGATTTCTCCTAACACAGAAAATTATTGCAAGATGAAATGTCTTCTGTTATTTTATTGTCTGAAGGTTAATGTTTACTTTCAGGTGAAGAGAAACATGATTACGTTGATGTCATTGTTTCGCCAAAAGGAGAAACTGTTGAAGCAGGTTGGTCTCCTTAACTATTCTTGTTTAGATATTGGCAGTGCTTAAGGACAATCCAACATATTGGTTCAAACATTATGAGCACATCAAAAAAGCAGCATTCCAGGTTTTCAGGAGCATTGATCAGAGAATTCAATTACTTTTAATGCAACAAAATCACTTCATAGATAATTTATAGATTTAAAGGTATATATTTATTTGTTAACCATGATAGTGCTACAAAATCGACGGAATTCAGGTGTAAATAGCCAAATATGAAGTAACAAGTTTGGCTCAAGGCTAAATGTATTCTGTTTTACAACGATGTCCATGTTTACCATCATATAAAGACAAACATGAATACTGAGATGCCATTGTTTTCCCATCTAGAGAAACTGTTGCTAAAAATTTCTCTTTTTAACTTATACTCTTATTGTATATTGGCATGGCTTACAGACAAGGGCAAAATCAATAAACTTTTAATAGTTGTTGGTATCGATTTGGAACAAAATGTTTGCGAAAAACCACTTTTATTGTTGTCAATGACACAGAACACAGACATCACTAGTTTTCAATACAAAAAAATCAATTCAGAGAGAGTTTTCAAATTCTAAATTATTTAATTTTTCATTTCCTACTAACACTGAAATTTCTAAAGGATCCAATACAGAATGTAAAGGACCAAAGATAAAATAAAATAATCAAAATAATAATTACAGTAAGCTAAGAGGGTTAGAACAGTTTTTTTTTTCAAATATTTTTAACAAATCTACATACTTGTGGAACAGCATTTCACAAAGCCTTTCTTGTCGAATTGTGTGAGTGGCATCCATATTTAGTTTCAAATCTTACAAAACATACCCTTAAACCATGAATATACAAAGTGTGCTTAAAACACAGTTTCTGGATAAAGCATCTGCACAGATGTTATCCTTTCCTTTAACATCCTCTATTTGTAAACATTATTCTTGCAAAATCACGCTCTAATTTGATAATGTCCTATTTTTATCTGCTTTAGTGTTACAACCAGTAGCGTGTAAAGGCTATATCACACACTTTTCAAAGTATGGTTGTACATATTAAGTGTTGGGTAAAGTTGAATGATACATTTGGGTTGACTTTCTTATTTGACTTTCTCCTACACAGAAAATTATTGCAAGATGAAATGTCTTCTGTTATTTTATTGTCTGAAGGTTAATGTTTACTTTCAGGTGAAGAGAAACATGATTACGTTGATGTCATTGTTTCGCCAAAAGGAGAAACTGTTGAAGCAGGTTGGTCTCCTTAACTATTCTTGTTTAGATATTGGCAGTGCTTAAGGACAATCCAACATATTGGTTCAAACATTATGAGCACATCAAAAAGCAGCATTCCAGGTTTTCAGGAGCATTGATCAGAGAATTCAATTACTTTTAATGCAACAAAATCACTTCATAGATAATTTATAGATTTAAAGGTATATATTTATTTGTTAACCATGATAGTGCTACAAAATCGACGGAATTCAGGTGTAAATAGCCAAATATGAAGTAACAAGTTTGGCTCAAGGCTAAATGTATTCTGTTATACAACGATGTCCATGTTTACCATCATATAAAGACAAACATGAATACTGAGATGCCATTGTTTTCCCATCTAGAGAAACTGTTGCTAAAAATTTCTCTTTTTAACTTATACTCTTATTGTATATTGGCATGGCTTACAGACAAGGGCAAAATCAATAAACTTTTAATAGTTGTTGGTATCGATTTGGAACAAAATGTTTGCGAAAAACCACTTTTATTGTTGTCAATGACACAGAACACAGACATCACTAGTTTTCAATACAAAAAAATCAATTCAGAGAGAGTTTTCAAATTCTAAATTATTTAATTTTTCATTTCCTACTAACACTGAAATTTCTAAAGGATCCAATACAGAATGTAAAGGACCAAAGATAAAATAAAATAATCAAAATAATAATTACAGTAAGCTAAGAGGGTTAGAACAGTTTTTTTTTCAAATATTTTTAACAAATCTACATACTTGTGGAACAGCATTTCACAAAGCCTTTCTTGTCGAATTGTGTGAGTGGCATCCATATTTAGTTTCAAATCTTACAAAACATACCCTTAAACCATGAATATACAAAGTGTGCTTAAAACACAGTTTCTGGATAAAGCATCTGCACAGATGTTATCCTTTCCTTTAACATCCTCTATTTGTAAACATTATTCTTGCAAAATCACGCTCTAATTTGATAATGTCCTATTTTTATCTGCTATAGTGTTACAACCAGTAGCGTGTAAAGGCTATATCACACACTTTTCAAAGTATGGTTGTACATATTAAGTGTTGGGTAAAGTTGAATGATACATTTCGGTTGACTTTCTTATTTGGCTTTCTCCTACACAGAAAATTATTGCAAGATGAAATGTCTTCTGTTATTTTATTGTCTGAAGGTTAATGTTTACTTTCAGGTGAAGAGAAACATGATTACGTTGATGTCATTGTTTCGCCAAAAGGAGAAACTGTTGAAGCAGGTTGGTCTCCTTAACTATTCTTGTTTAGATATTGGCAGTGCTTAAGGACAATCCAACATATTGGTTCAAACATTATGAGCACATCAAAAAAGCAGCATTCCAGGTTTTCAGGAGCATTGATCAGAGAATTCAATTACTTTTAATGCAACAAAATCACTTCATAGATAATTTATAGATTTAAAGGTATATATTTATTTGTTAACCATGATAGTGCTACAAAATCGACGGAATTCAGGTGTAAATAGCCAAATATGAAGTAACAAGTTTGGCTCAAGGCTAAATGTATTCTGTTATACAACGATGTCCATGTTTACCATCATATAAAGACAAACATGAATACTGAGATGCCATTGTTTTCCCATCTAGAGAAACTGTTGCTAAAAATTTCTCTTTTTAACTTATACTCTTATTGTATATTGGCATGGCTTACAGACAAGGGCAAAATCAATAAACTTTTAATAGTTGTTGGTATCGATTTGGAACAAAATGTTTGCGAAAAACCACTTTTATTGTTGTCAATGACACAGAACACAGACATCACTAGTTTTCAATACAAAAAAATCAATTCAGAGAGAGTTTTCAAATTCTAAATTATTTAATTTTTCATTTCCTACTAACACTGAAATTTCTAAAGGATCCAATACAGAATGTAAAGGACCAAAGATAAAATAAAATAATCAAAATAATAATTACAGTAAGCTAAGAGGGTTAGAACAGTTTTTTTTTTCAAATATTTTTAACAAATCTACATACTTGTGGAACAGCATTTCACAAAGCCTTTCTTGTCGAATTGTGTGAGTGGCATCCATATTTAGTTTCAAATCTTACAAAACATACCCTTAAACCATGAATATACAAAGTGTGCTTAAAACACAGTTTCTGGATAAAGCATCTGCACAGATGTTATCCTTTCCTTTAACATCCTCTATTTGTAAACATTATTCTTGCAAAATCACACTCTAATTTGATAATGTCCTATTTTTATCTGCTTTAGTGTTACAACCAGTAGCGTGTAAAGGCTATATCACACACTTTTCAAAGTATGGTTGTACATATTAAGTGTTGGGTAAAGTTGAATGATACATTTGGGTTGACTTTCTTATTTGACAGGTTCATGAGTAAGTAAGTAAGAAACACTTATAAAGTGCCTAAATTGATGTAAACATCCTGTAAGGTGCTGATGTCCAAAAAAGGAGAATCCAGTTCTAAAAAAGAGGTCAGTATCCATATTAGCGTCCGATAGGGGAGATATGTTATTGTGGAGGATAGACTAATCTGAAAAGGTAGATTTCAGCTGTTTTCTGAATCCGGAGATACTCCCACGGTTGTAATGGCTTGAGGAAGCTTGTTCCACTCTGTGGGATCAGCTACTATGAAGCTGCGCAACCCTGAGTGTTTATTCAGTTTAGATGAGGATATTGATAGGCGATTGCCCTGTGTGAGATTACTCTGCCTAATTAGAGAGAACAAATATGGAGGTTGGCTAAAATGCATTGCTTTATAAGTAAGGAGATTATATTTGAACAATATACGGTAATGAATGGGGAGCCAGTGTAGTTTGTGTGGGAAGGGTGTGACATGACTGAATTTATTTAGTTTGCACACAGTACGACATGAGGCATTTTGAACTCTTTGTAGTCTGACAGTAAGCAGTGAGTTACAGTAATCCAGACGACTGCTAGCAAAGGCATTTATCACTTTCACAGCTGTTTCATGATCTAAATACCTGCAGATCCTCCGTAGTTCCCAGAGATGGTAGTAAAATATGCGACATAGAATTTTCAGCATCCAGAATGACACCAAGGTTTTTGACCAATTCAGCTGGTTCCATGATATTGCCAAGAAAACTTACTGGGACAGATGACTTCAGGGACATTCTGATTTGATCATCACCAATCACTATGAATTCTGTCTTGTAAGGATTTAATATAAGTTTGTTATTTTCCATCCACACCTAGACGGCCACAAGGTAAGTTCCTAGAGTCAAATTTCAAGTAAATTTGTGTGTCATCTGCATACAAGTGATGGGTCACATTGAATTTAGATATGACTCAAGTGAGAGGGGTTGCATATAAGGTAAAACGGAGTGGCCCCAGAACTGAGCCCTGATGAACCCCATAAGGAAGTTGAAAAGCTTCTGAAAGATGTCCATCTATTTTGATCCGCTGTTTCCTTGAGTTGAGGTAGGACTGAACCCACTTAAGCACAGTCCTATCAATGCTGTACCAGTGCTGAAGGCAGTTGAATAGGAATGAGTGGTCTATTTTGTCGAAGGCTGCAGATATGTCCAGAAAACTAATCCAATAGCTGCACCCTTGTCCATTGAGGTGGCAATGTCATTCTGTATTTTTAGCAATTCTGTTTTAGTTGAGTGAAAAACTCTATATACAGACTGAATTTTGTTGGATATACCCTCATCTGTAATGTGCTCATTTATTTGCCTAACCACAGCTTTCTCTATAAGTTGGAAGATGTAGCTGAAGTTGGACACTGGTCAATAATTCTTGAGAGTGTTTCAAGACCAGCTTTTTTAGTAAGGGTGTTACATGTGCACCCTTGAAACAGGATGGGAAACTGCCCTCAGCGGAATACCTCACAATATTTGTAATAGGAGTCAAGAGTACACTGATACAGTCAATGACCAATGATGTTGGGATTGGATCCAAGTCACATGATTTATTTGGTGTGGATTTTTTTCATGATTTTGAGAACTTCATCTTCTGATATCGTCCAGAAAGAAATAAACTTATTTTTGTATGAACCTGGAAAAGGGGAATCAGCATCAGTAGACAATAATCCAGATCTTAGTTTAGCAATTTGGTCTGCAAAATACTTGCCAAAAGTGTTGGTTAAACTGTTCATAGTAGTATGATCTGGAAGTACAATTTTCAGTGATCTATAGAGGACTTTCTTTATGGAATTCCACAAGGCCTTGGAGTTATCCTCATTTCCCCTAACCATGTTACTATAGTATTTGGTTTTTGCACATTCTAAGAGGTGGTTGAAATGGTTCACTGTGGCTCTATACCTACTGTGATTTATGGCAGAGTTGTCCCTTTGCAACTCCCTTTTGAGTTTGCATTTGTGTTTCTTTGCTGCCAAAATCTCACTGTTTATGAACCCTTTGTGGACATGTTGTGGAGTTTTGCATTCATATATAGGTGTGTGCTTGTCAAGTAAGTTGATTGGTGTGATAATAAACTAGCCGTTTTGTAAGGAGCCTGGATAATCTCAGAATTTGCAATATTAGATATGAATTCACATTTATTTATCTTGCCAAGTTTTCTGATTTTTGAGCATTTAACACTTTCATGTGGTGACAAAGCAGCCGCTTCCATGAAACTATTAAATTCCTCAATGAATTTACTTTTACTAGTGCTTTGAGGTTGGTAGAAGACATGTACTAAGAGTTGGCTTGACTGATGTTCTGATAGTTCGACAGTGATATGTTCAAAAGTGTCCAGCTGATCAGTTTGACAAAGCATGCTATTAATGTCATTCCTGAGAAAAACAGTAACTCCTGCCGTCTTGTTCCTACATGGGACATGGTGAAGCTGGAAACCAGCAGGAGTTACCTCATCCACGAGGCCCTGTGTGTTGGATGACCTTAGCCAGGTCTCAGTGACACTAATGATGTCAAGGTCATTTGATGAAACAAAATCTCTGTGTATTCAGCAGACAAGCTTTGATATTTCTGACCGATGGACCCCGGTTCAAGCTAATGTCACCAGAGATAATCAAAATGATGGACCACCAAGGGTTGACATTTCTGAAACAGTGCGTCTCTTGCCGACAGTGGGCCTGCGGGGCAAATAAAGCAATGTTGCAACTGTCCAAAAGAGGATAGTAAACTTGAGTGAATAAGTTTGGTGATGGCAATCTATCTTCGTTGGTGGTAGCTGTCAAAAGGATGGAAAAACAGTACCTCTACAGCACCTACCTTTCAGTTGCAACATCAACCCAATTCACCTTAAACAAAATTAAATTGCAGTGAAATATTATTAGAAAATTTATCACAGTAGTTTAGTAGCTCTTTGCTTAAATTAGCTTTGTGAAAGCTAAAACATATATTTAGTGAACATTCTATTCCAATTAGAATCTGGTTGAAGGGATACACTACCTAAAGATTATTTATTATGGAAAGTACATTGTGTTGTACACATTAAATAAAGTTATCAACACACAACATGGAAGTGCACAAGTTGGCATCACAGTAAATTTTGCTACTTTATTTGTATTAAACAATACAATTACTTTGATAAGATCTACTCAAAATATTTGAAGACCTTCTAATGTAAATGAAATGTTTCAATGTTTGTCAAAGAGATAATGGCCCTCAGTGGCCTAGTGGGGCTAATCACACGCCCTCACTATGGTGTGGATTCAACTCCCATATTTGGCCTGCCCCAATATACACCTGGCCGTTGACTCATAACCATATTTACTCTTACAATTCACAGTTTGTTACAGAATAGAAAAATATTTCTATCTCAGCACATATACTTCCAGTGCAAAACCAAGTCAAGACACATTATATAAGACGATATTATATAGTTTTATTCTCACAAGAAATTTACTTTCAAAATATAGAGAACATGAACACACCAAATTGTTGATATGTTTGAAAGAGATTCAGAGATACTGGCCATTTATTTCTTAACAGTCTGTCAAAAAGGACACTCTCTACAAAAACACTTTGGTGTGACACATGAACTTTTTATACAAATCAGTAACAGAATCAAATTTTTAGTTTGCAATGTGAGACTTCAGATTGGCAGCATGTGCAGAGTTCATGATAGTGATATGATTACTGACAAATTTAAACTTATAATTTTTTTTGATATTATGCCTCCTTGTCTGTTATACTGAATATATTGTTCAAGACTATTGTTCTATAGATAAAGATGTCTTTGGTAGACTTCTGCTGACTTGATTTATTTTTTTTTTGTACAAGAGCTTTATCCTGAGAGTATCTCTCTTTATCAAGAGAGTATGCATAATGTCCAGTGCAATGGTAGCATTTACTCAAAGGTCAAAGATCAATATCAAATACCCCAATAGTTTTGCTGTGTTTACAGGCATTTTAGATGTCAGGTTGTTGTAGAAATAGCCAATGACAAAATGAGGGGGTTATGAGGAAATTTACAACAAGTTGCAATATTATGAGCATGAAGGCGAAGCCTGAGTGAGTCTAAAGATCTGTGATTTGTAAAATCTCTTATCATCCCCAGACTGGAATCAGTTATTTCTATTACTCACATGTTAATGAAAAAACAGGCTGTTTCACCCATTTAATTTGCAGGGGCTTATTGTTGGAATAACCAAACTTTCTTCAGTTAGCCAATCAGATTCGCAAACATAGTTATGTCATATTAGAATATTGATTTTAATAAGTCCTGGTATATTGCCTACTGGATGTGGCCACATAGTGTGTAAAATGGTGGAGACATACACTGTTGTAAGAAAGACCATAGATTTGGTTAAATAGAGGCTTATGTTAGAGATGGAAGGTTGGGAAGCCCAGTCCAACAAAACTTCCAGCTTGAGGAGAAGACCACATAGTTTAGAAGATCACTATGGGTTGGCCTAAGATCACATTGAGACACTGGGGAAATTACATCCACATGCGTGAGCCGCAAAGCCATCAAAGACATGAGTGCACTAGTATTTATGAAGGTCTGGCAATAAAGACAATTTCTGAGTGAGATACTTTCCAAGAGGCTATTCAGCTCTAATCAGTGCAAGGCTTTGGAATGGAAAGCATCCATTAAAATTACAATTTAAAAACAGAACAAGTGTTAATATGGCAACAGCATTTGCCAGATGTTGCCAAAAACCTAATCAGGTACAGGTTCCCTTGGGAGACATATACCCTGAAAATTTGTCCACTGGGAACTATGACCTTTATTTCAGTAGAACATCTTAAAATTTAAATTTACCCCATAATAAAGCTGTTTAATGATTTCAGGAGTCTTTTCATGCTGTGATTTTGACTATATATTAAGCCATTTTTGGATTGTTTCTTTTTGGATCCTCATGTACACGTAATGTGGGAAGTTTTCATATTTTACTTCTAGTGAGAGTGGCAGTAATGTGTTTCATGAATAATATCAGGGTTTAATGTAGCTTATGTTTACTATAAACTCAAGAGTGATCATTGCAAATGAATAATACAAGTGGTGATATATATCCTTCCTAAACTTGCAATTTTAATTGATGACAGCATTGATTCTAAAACGTTTTTATGAATTGTCTTGTTCAGAAGCTGAAGTCTAACTAAAAAAGCTAGAAGCTCAAGAAACATTCAGACATACTGGTGTCAACATACATCTGGCAAATTATGAAGAGGAAGACACTTGCAGCAGATTCATGAAACCTTGATTCTCTAAATTGCATTGAATTGTGATATTCATTGTAATACAAGCTGATTGGAAGGTTACAATATGTATACAAAGTGTCTGATTGATTTCTAAAATGTGCAAGATGTTATCTGTAATGCTTGACTAAAATTTATCATTTACTTGTTTTTGAATCTATGTAATAATCAAACGATTCTCTTAGTTTTCCTAGTATGAGAAGTGTATCTTTTGTTTGTCAATAGTTGCACATTATTTACATAGAAAAATGTTTATTGCTCTTGTCAATCATATTTCAGTTAAACTTGTACCCATATCATAAGGCTAGGTTTTGGTAGATGCAACCAGTATACGACAAAGTATAGTTTGTTTTGTTTGTAAACCCTGAATTTATAATGTGTAATAGCAGTTTGAGGATCCACTCTATAAAATATAGAAATAGACAATGACGAGCAAGGGGTTATAGGAGATTTTACAATGATTAGCGATATTAGGATTACGAAGGCGGAGCCTGAGTGATTCTAATGCACTAATCGTTGTAAAATCTCCTATAACCCCGAGCTCAGAGTTGTCTATTTCTATTCTAACATGACATTTTAAAAGATCTTAAAAAAATTATTTTGAAGCTATTGTGTACAAAAAATATACCCATATTCTATAAAGATATTTTATCAAAGGGTGCAGGTGAATTATTGGAAGAGCCACAAAATAAGACAACCCTTTTCCTTGTTAAATGTTGTTAAACTTTAGCACATTCATATCAGTATATTCTATGTTCATGTATATTCTATGTAAGAATCCCTGAATATCGTATATTCTATATTCACGTATATTCTATGTAAGAATCCCTGAATATCGTGTTTACCATTATTTGTCTATTTAATGAAAAAAATCCAGGCTGTTACTTCAAGTTTTCTTTTTTGTGGAGCTGTATTGTGAGCGATAAAATAGAACTCATAAGGTTATGCGGGGTTTTACACAGCAATTTTTTATTTATTAGCCAATCAGAATCATGGACACAACCGTGTCATGTTAGAATATTACTTAAACAATAAAAACAGCTGCTTTATTGTCATGATAAATACCAAACAAAATGGAGTAAAATATGTACTGAATAGTGTGTGAATAAATGCAACTGGTGGATTTGTGTTAAATCTTGTGCTGTTATTGTTGGACGAGGAGAAGAGTGTTTCTCAATGTCAAGTGCTTTACAATGCATAGTCCTGGTTAATTAGTGTGCTCTGACTTCCTCCACCTACTCACCTATCACTTCTATCCTATAATGTTTAAAAGTTCCATTAAAGTGCTACATAGGTACTTAAATCTATATATAAATAACTTGCTGTGACCCATAATACCCACCTTGAGTGATATAGGTAGAAGAATTCATTTCTGTAAAATATGATTAACAGAACCTTGTTTATTGTGTTATTGTAGATAATTGTACGTTAATGTAATCAAAAAATATATTCACTTGACTGTATTCTATAATATCATTATGTGCATTATTCAAGTTTAGTGGCTTAGAATAATAATCCCATAGGGACCACGGTGGCAGAGTAGTAACACTCTCTCATCCCACCACTAAGATCAGAATCCCGGTGCTTTCCTAAAGCGGGAAATCTGGTTGCTTGCCGTACAGCAGTACAGAACCTTGAGCAACTGTATGTACTGGTTTCCTCTGCCCATAAAACATCCCATTGTGATATGACCTATACAATGTGTTGAAAGTGATGTTAAAACCCGAATAAATAAATAAATAATCTCATAACCTCTGAGAAGCCTCAGTGGCCTAGTGGTTGACAAATTTAGCATTTTATAATCAGGAACTGACCTTGCAGTCATGGGTTGAACTTCAACTCATGTCTGCTAACAGATACATCTTAAACGAAAGATGTGATTCTCAAATTATGAGTAATATTTAAATTGAATACTAGTTTTTAAATGTTGATTGATATGTGATTATGTTGATTGATCTACTATGGACCATTTTGGATAAAAAATTTGGTGTTACATCCACTATACACGTTTACCTGGGCCCGTATTCACGAAAGGTCTTAGCCAGGGCTTAGGCTTAAAGTTAAGACTTTTGTCTCAAGTTTCTGCCCAAAACCTGCTTAGACCTTTGTCTTAAGCTTAGTGGTATTCACAAAGAATTTAAGACTGGTCTTAGGCTTAGCCAAGTGCTCAACTTTTTTAAATTTTGTAAAGAGGACTTAAATATGGCCGCCATAAAATTTTCTCCAATTAAAAATTTGAAATTGCTGTAAATAAAGTATAATTATACAGAACATCTCACTAAAGCAGTCTTTGGAAGTTTATATGTGGTAACAAGGTTTTCCATTTCAAAACAGCACTTTTCCTTAGATAAAATGCATTAAATGAAGGATATATGTCACCAATAGTATAGTTTGAATAGAAAAGAAAGGTCACATAACACAGAAAACCACTGTGGTTATTTGATAATCTTGGACTTAGCTAAGTCACCCTTTGTGAATACAGTTTTAAGACAAAACTTAGCTGAGACAAAAGTCTTAACTTTAAGCCTGGATTTAAGCCTAAGATCTGGCTAAGTCTAATACCCTTCGTGAATACCAGCCCAGGATTTTTGTTTTCCTAAACCACTTATATTGATACAGTGATCAATCACCAATTTTAAGAAAAAAAATATTATTATTCATTTTTTCTAGATTTTTACATTTATCCATCATTTGACTCATATTTCCATAATGGTTTGAAGTTGCACATTTTTCTAGTTGATATATTTTAACTATTGATGTGAAACTATCAATGCTCAATATTGAATTACCTACCTTTACTTTACAGATACACCTACTAACTATTGTAAATAAACAGTTTACATTAAAGACCTTCACTCATTCCAAAGCTTTGATTTTCATTTCCATGGACACAGGTAAAATACATGCACTATACTCTCTGTATTCTCATAACAAAAATATCACTTACTGCTAACTTACATAGAAAGAAGTACTTGTTTACTGGAAGTGAACATATCAAGAGACCACACAGAAAGGCCCTCATGGAGCTGTCAACACAATATTTTCTTAAACAAAATGTGACACCTTTTGTTGTTAAAATATTTTCTCCATAATTGTTTGTTTAACCATTTGTTTTGGTAGACAAAATATTTTTCAACATTATATAAATGATTAAAATGTTGATAGCCAAGGGTTTTACCTTTGGGATTCATTATTTCTTTTGTTTTCAATATTGATTTACTTAACTGTTAAGTCATATTGATTAGGTTTTTACTGACCATAAAGAAATGTCCTATTATTGGATATGTTCCAGTTTCCTGATTTACATTTCTTTATAATATTTACATGATATTGCAACATCTGCCCAGAATTTATTAACAACAGTTTTTTTCCAAAATGTCAGTCAGTCAATGCCAAATTTCCATACTAGCTTTTTAGGACAGGTTGTTTGTTCAAAAATATTTTGCAAGTATCCTGAGATTTGAAATAATCATTTAACCAAACTGATTTTAATGAATGATTTAAATTTGTAATATTCAATAGCTTTAAACTACTTCTGATATATTTTTTCCCAACTGTTTACTTGCAATTTTGCAGTAGAACTATCCCATGGGAAATCAATAAAAAGTTTTTCAATTTGGACAAATATGCAGGGTGGGAGCAGAATTTGGCAGTACTATCAGGAAGAGACGAATTTGGGGGCAGCTAATATTTTCAAAACATTCACCTGTCCTATTAAATTTTGCTTGAATTTCCTATAAAAACATTAAAACCTTTCCAGCTTCCTTTATATTTTTATTAACATTTTTGTCCAACATCTTTTTATGGTCAAGATCAAATGTAATGCCCATTAAGTCAAACTTGGTGACCCATTTCATTTTTTATGTATTTTTTGAAATTTTTACTTTTACTAAGCCATACAGCTTTGTTTTATTTATTTGGGTTTTAATGTCACTTTCAAAATATTGTATAGATCATATCAGGACGGGTAGTTTTATGGCAGAGGAAACAAGTACATACAGTTGTTCAAGGTTCTGTACTGTAAACTGCCAACCAACGGCAAGCAACTACCAGCTTTCCCACTTGAGATAGGACCGTTATCCGAACCCTGATCTCAGAGGTGGGAGGCGAGAGTGTTACCACTCTGCCACCGTGGGCCCCTCATACAGCATTTTTTCTGCATATTAATCTTTAGTCCTGAATATTTGTAGAATAGTTGTAAAACTTTTAAAGTTTCTTTTAAGGAAATACCAGAACCATTTAATACAAGGAAGGTATCATCTGGATATATACCATGTTTACTGTATTCTTACCTACTGTTAAACTCTTAATGCTTTCACTGTCACAAATCTTTAAACTACTGCCTCCTGCCGTGACTTGGCACAACTTGGACACAAAAACCTTATTTTTGCTTGTTTTAAGTGTAGTTTCGTGGACTTCTTTTTATTAAAATATGAATTGACACAAGCGCAAGTTATTAAACTATTTTACCAACATCAAATTAAAACAATAAACCTGTTAGAATCGTTTTTAAATGGCGATAATATAATTTCTACATGAAATCAGCACCTCAAATTGGCATAAGTTGCATACGGAAATTGCCGAAGATATTTAAATTATTTCTGTCGTCACTTCCACTTTCTTATATGTTAACCAAAAATGCACGAGTGTGGGTGTCAGAGACATTTTCACCTATATACCTATAATTCAGAAAGCCTTGTTGATCATTATCAATAATATTTGGCAAGACTTGTTTCATTCTATGAGATGAAACTCCTGATTACACTTTATACTCCACATGTAGGAGTGTGATTGGCCTCGTAATATTCTCAATGTCCTATTATTAAATATGTAATTAAAGAGACAGACCTACATGAGGTTGACAGGTCAACGAAGTCAACAAAATGCACACATACATATTATCAATTGGTAGGCAGATACACAAAGTCTTTACTTTGATTTAGCCTGTTCATATATTTCCATACTTATCTGTTAGAATAAACTTGTCTTTTCATCATACATATACTGAATCACCCTAGCAACAAAAAAATTGTTAATTAATTGGCTTGCTGTTTGAAGTAATGACGAAATGACTGTATTTTTGGACAAATAACAGATTAAGCCCTCATACCCTGCATGTCCCTTGCAATACATCTTGAACACATTGTTGCATATTCATCATTTCCTGATTAACAAGACATCATGATATATAAGATTTTTTATCGTTTAGCTCTATGTCACCCCCCAACATGAACATTGGTGACTTATTGTGTTAACTATTGCCATCGTTCCTTTTTTTCATCACTGTCTTACTACGCTTGCCACTGTCTTAGCTGGACATCAGAGTTTGTCCAGATAATTATGACAATATTAAGTGCACCAAAAGTGTTCTTTTAAAACAGCTTGAAAGACTGTGTATTTGCTCTCTGATCAACTTCTATTCCTTGAAATATGTTGCCGCTGTAGCATCAGATTTTGCACCCCTCAAAAAGTGTGTGGGGATGCAAAATATGACAGGGGGAGCTGTCAAATTCTGTATCCCCTGTCAAATTCTGTATCCCCCTTGTCATATTTTGCACCCCCTAAGGTAATGCTTTACAACAGATATACATTTGCATGTGGATGCATTTTTCTTTTTTTATCATGTTAACACATATCTTTTGTCTGCATGAATTCAACATCAGAACCATTCTAATGAAACCTCAACATTATGTGAAGTATTATATATATTTTTTTTATCGTTTAATAGCTTTGTAAACAGATTTTTGAATAACATGTAATTATATCTAATATATTAAAATATATAGTTAAATAATATATTATATTGATAATTAAATCTAGTTTGGTTAAATTCAGCTAGCCATGTTACATTTGAGTGTGATTTTTCTCTGAGCTATTAGAATATCCTTTGATGTTGATTTATTTGTCTGTCTTTGAGGCATTCTATTAACTTCCCCTAATCCCCCACACCCCACATGTACAAACATCAAAGTGTTAAGGTCTATTCACTCAAAAAACAGTTAACTAAACAAGCTATGATCATAATCTGAAAATGGATTACATGTGGCTCCTCAGTTTATGTACATTACTTAGGTGTGGCTTCTTTAATTTCTGTTACACATAAATCAAAATTGACAACAAATACAACAATGAATTACATGTGGATTCTCAGTTTATAATCATTGGTTAACTGTGGATTCATTAACTGCCTTTGGACATCAATAGAACATATTTCAAGTGTGTGGTCATGGCTTCCTCAGGTTAGAGGTCTATAAAAAGAGGAAAAGGTGAATTGGCATTATAGTTGTGTTTCAGTGTTATTAATATGTGCACAATATAAATGTAGCAAGAAGAATTTTAGAACTGATAATATTTAGTGATAATTTTGGTTGTAGTTTAAGTATTCAATACTTAAAAGAACTTTTTGTTTAAATTTGAATGCTTGGCCGTGTGTTATCTTAAAAGTTTACAAGGATGGCCTTGCCACAGTTCAGTGGCACTCAGAGTGACAATCAGATATCCTCTCAACCCTTACACAATCAGAGTTATGGATTCCCTGGTAATGCCATGCAAAGTACATATTATGGTAATAGTGCACCATTTTATCAGCCACAACAGTACCAGCAGTCTTTTCCTCAGCAGCAGATGAACCAATTTCATTATCCTGGTTTCTATCAGCCACCTGGATACTACCAAGGAGTGCCATTTGCAAATCAGCCTGTGGCTGCAACCACTGGACCTTGTCTACCAGACTCTAGCTGTCAGTCTTCTCATGTTTCTGCTCCCTCCAAAGGCAGTGAAAATACTTCAGTTGAGCAAAGTGAAGGGGGAGATGATGAATCCGAAAGTGAAAGTGATCTTGATGAATCTGCAGAGATTGATGCAGTGAAGAATTACATTCAGCAGAAGACCTACCCACAGGACTCCTCAAAGGCTGCTAAAAATGCCATTAGAAGACGTGCCAAGCAGTTTCGAGTAGTTAAAAATGCCCTGTATTATGTTCAATCTTCAAAGGTGACTGGTGAACCCAACCTACGCCAGGTTGTCACATCAAAGGAGCAGCAAAAGAAGATAATACAACAGTGCCATGTTGTAAATGGAGTGGATGGTCACTTTGGTATAAGAAAGACTTTGTCTGCTGTCCAGGGGCGGTTCTACTGGAAGGGAATGGTTGATGATGTCACTTCATATGTGAAGGTCTGTGATCCATGCCAGCGTGAAAATCCACAACTGATGAAGACTCCAGCAACTCTGCATCCAATTCCTGTGACTGCATCATTTTGGCACCAAGTTGGTGTAGAGCTCGTGGGTCCATTGCCAATGTCTAAGAATGGATACAAGTACATTCTAACATGTTGTTGCTATTTCACCACATGGTCAGAGGCAATACCATTGAAGGACAAGAGTGCCTCTTCTGTTGCCAGTGCTTTATTCAAACTTCAGTGTGAAAAAGGAGCAGCATCATTTTTTATTCATGACCAAGGGACTGAGTTCATAAACTGTGTCAATAATGAATTATGTCATCTTATGGACATTACAAAGAGAATTGCCACTGCCTACCACCCAATGACAAATGGTTTGGATGAAAGGTGGAATGGGACTCTTCAAACTGCACTCCGAAAGGTAGTAGAACAGGATTGCCGCCATCGATGAAATAATTCTCTACATTAAATTTTTTTCTTCAAAGTAACACCTACTTCTAATTATTCATTAAATTGCATCTTGTACAGAAATTCATTAAGCTTCCTACTCCCATGCTATGCAATTTCTTAATAATAGTTCTTATGAATAAGCCCAAGAATCGGCCAGTATAGATAAAAAGTGCAATAAAACTCTGATTGGACTAAATCCAGATAGATTACCTTTGAGAATAACAAAGGTAGGGGTAACAGTGTTGGAATAATAATTATGAAATTTTGCTAGAATACATAATTACTATTTTTTGTAAAAGTAAAATGTTCTTTGGGGAGTTATTGTCTGAGATGTGACAGTAATTATCAAACATATCTGTCTGCATGCTTTGTCTACATCTGCCATATTTTTATAATCTTTATTCACATTCTTTCTGTAATACAAATACTCCACGTACATTTGATGTACACATATGAAAAGCACACTATTTTAGCATCATTTTAAATCAAAAAATATGTTTGCAATGTACAAAGTGGAAAATTATAGGATTACAAAGACAGATATTTTATTTTTGTGCCACATGTTGTACATTAATGATTTACAAAAGTTTACAGTTATGCTAACATCCAATCTAAGAATTCTTGTGCGACACAGTGGAAAACTTAATATTTTTGGTTGGCACACACACATTAAAAATTACATTTAAGGATATATTTTACAGTTGAATTGACAATAGCTCGGTGAATAAGCAATATTTCTAGTTTAGAGATACCATAAACAGTTTTAAAATTTGCATCAATTTTCATAACTTCTTGCAACCATTTCTCGCTTTCAGAACAAAATTGTACACAAACAATAATGCATGTATTTCTTCATGAATTAAACCATAATCACCTTTAACATAGTCATTTCTGTTTTGGAATATTTCTGTGCATTGTACTATCAGTTGTAGTTTGACTGAAGGTGGAACCTCACAGTACAGTAATAATTGGCCTGTTGTTTGAATCTTTACAACTTGATATATATCTCTTATTTACTTTGTGTTTTCATCACACTTAAAATACAGTACATGTTTAAATATCCTTATATTTTTCTGATAAAACATGTTTGCAAGTTTTTGTGTGCCAATTAAATGGTGTATGTTCAAATTTTACATGTACATATACACAGAGCTCTATCATTTTAAATGAAGTTCAAAAGCAAAGCAAATGTTTGTCTTGTATAATGTGTGTATTTACATTTCCCAAAAATGGAATATATATCATTTTTTCCATTTGTTTTTCTATGTCAGCTAATGTTTACTGTAGATAAAAATGGATTCATATTCTAAACTTTCTAAATTTGTCAATTTCAGTTGTTACAAGCTTTTGAAACATTGACTTCAAGTGTTTACCATAGGAAAACTTCCTGAATGTCATACACAGAAAAAATATATCATGAATGAAGATTACAATATTATGCAAGTGTGTAGCATGAGTATTATGTTGTAAATCTTCATGAGTGATATATTTTCTGTATATGTCTACTGAGGGATGTTTTCCTTTTATTATCTACCATTTAGTATGGTTTATTAGTCAAATACATCCCTATTTAAGAGAGAATGTTAAAAAGGCTGGCTTATATGCATGGCCACCAGTGACTTTGAAAACCTCAATTTTTAACTTGAGATATCTCAGTCATTTCGGCATGGAATTTTATGCAAGAAAAACAAGCAGATACGCTAGACAAATACATTTTCAATTGTATATAGTACATATTTGTATGTTACATAGTTTACGAGATTCTAATGAAAAATCGGCCCTTGTTGCCGCAAGTTATCTATAATAGGGAGGAGCCATTGTATATAAATAACATATTTCCTGAAATTTTGTCATTTTAAATTAAATTTGCAAGCACATAATTAAAACAATATGTACAGTTGTGCATTCATAAAGATTGATAGTAGAATCTTTTTAAATACAAAGTGTGTCTCATCTAGAATTACAATACTATGAAAATATCCTATATGAAGAATTGCACAGCTTCCTCTTACGAAATATCATAAATTACTTCCGCCAAGGAGGTGTTGTTTGCATGACCATTTATCTGCTTGTCTATCTGTCATTTTCTTTGTGTGTTTGTTGGTCAGCCTGTTTGTTTGTAAATATGTTTGTTTGTTAATGCATTGTAGGTCACATAGGTAAATAATGAATTCAAAGAAAGTCAGTATGAGCAACACTTTCAAAGAAATGTGACAGGTCATATTTTAAATTTTGCTACAAATCAGAAAAAAGCTATTACTCACTTAGCTAATGCAATAGAGCTCCAAGCAAGTACCTGAACAACACATTTATCAAAAATAATCATTCGTCCCATGGTAGCTTAACTGAGACCTTGACAGTTAGGGGAGTAATGGTACCAGCAAATGGGTTTTCATCAAGAGAATAATATGAGGACTCGAACTCTGGCATTTGTTTCCACCCCATAAGATCTATCATAACTCCTCTGATAGTCTCCCAGTAAGTCTGTTCTTGCTGTTCCAATTGCTGCTCTGCAACTTCCTGGTCAGATACCTCGCCCTCTTCCTCCATGGAGTGAGCAGGGGAGGTTGAAAAACTATGAAGCTCCACATCAGAATCCGGGTCCTGTGAGTGAGAAGTACTGGTCAAAGAGAATGAAGCAACAGTCTAACCAACCGGTTCGGTGAACTGAACATTTGCTCTATCAGTGGCACCGGTAACAAACATCCTGGAAGATAGTGGTCTGACCAGTAAATTGGAATATAGGCTTCTCACCTGAGAATCTCAACATGCTGGGTGACACTAGCAGGCTGGTTGACTGGTCCAGGAACTGGCACTCTGCTGGTACTGGTATGAGGCTGACTACTGGAGACATGAGTGACTGGTTAAGTAGTCTGCCAGGCACTGGAACCGGTAGCAGTCTTCTTGTGTTCCTTATGGGACCTATAAGTGGGGGTTGATAGTTGAATTCTCTGCTCAGCAATAAGAATGTTGCATAAATCACAGTCCTTGATGAGTACATGTGAATCAGACCCCAAGCCTTTGTCTCGACATTTAGCACACATATTATGCCCGTCCATCAAAACTTGCCATAATGTGCCTGCAGCTGCCTAGTTTTTGTTCTGGAGAGCCAGTAACATATAAGGAAGAAAATATTAAAGTTTCAGATGAAAATAAGATTACAATTCACAAAACTTCAAACTTTTCTTCAAATTTTGAGAACTCTTCAAAAACACATCTGCACACTACACACACCAAAACAAAAAAGATGCTGTACCATTGCGCTGTCTAGATGAGCAACACCTCTGAGGTCGGGGTTCGATCCCTGTGACAGCCTTAAGTGGGAAAGCTGGTAGTTGCTTGCCGTTGGTCGGCAGTTTACAGTGCACAACCCTAGCGAACTGTATGTACTGGTTTCCTCTGCCCTTCCAACTACCTGTCGTGATATGACCTGTATAGTGTTGAAAGCGACGTAAAACCCCAAATAAATAAATAAATAAAATCTAGACGAGCGAAAGTAAGATGCACCACGTGCACAATTCTAGACTAGTCCTGCTGATGGATAACCCAGAACAACTCTTTTTTGTCATTTGGCGGGACCAGTAACACACACTGGTAAAGCAATTGTCCATTGGGTAAGATGTATTAATGCAGTATAATTGTGGACTTCTAAATGTCCTTTTGTCCAAAGTATTGCATGATGACTGAATGACTTTTTTACCAGATTTTGGGGCTGACAAAAGTCTTTACCAGACAGTAGGCTCCCCACTCACCAGGTTGATTCATAGTGATTCCTTGAATGTCAGATTTAGTTGAAAAAGAAATACAAAGACTTGGAGCAAACAGAATGGGTATCATTTGGGATTTCCTGGTGCAACTCACTATGAATAATTAGCATTAATTTTTCAGATGTCCAGAAGTTTATAGTGCAGAATCTTGACCAACAAGTGTGCACTGGTTTCCTCTGCACTTAAAGCCTTTATAATAGGTATAACCTAGAATAATAGGTTGAAAAGTGAAGTTAAACTCAAATTAAATCAAGTTGGCAAAAAGCATACACATATGGAAACATAAATTATAAAGCCAACTGTATGAAAACCAATTTATTTGCTTTATTTGTGAGACCTCAAAGAGATCTAAAAGATCAAGAGGTTTATTGGGTGGGCTTTAAACACCTGACTCACAGCTTTCTTGTTGTCGGTTTGAATCCACCTCATGGCATCTTATGGTATTCACAGGTGGCCTGTCCCAATTCGTCTCTGGCCTTTCAAATGGGTGTAAATCCCAAAATTGACTTTATCCATCAATGAAATTTTCTCAATATCTTGTGACAAGTGGCTTAATATTGTGTCAGTACACTGAATGGGTTTCGAAGCCACCATATCCTGCTGCAGTTAGCGTTGCCTAAGGTTAACATTTGGACCTTAACTTAGTATATCTCAAAGCACTTATAGATATTAGGAGATATTATCACATCCGAAAGTACTAGGTTTGACCAGTATTTTGATGTAGAAGACAAAATTTGTAAGAGTGCCTTATGTAAATAGATAATGTCCTCGTAAGTTACAAAAGAGGTCCACGGTGGCCTAGTGGTTAGCAAGTTTGGCATCTAGTGGCAATACTGAGGATCTGTCCCAATGTGACCCTAGCTATTGAACAGGACGTAAAACCCCAACTTTGAACTTCATAAGTTACAAAGAAACTCAGCTTGTGGGAAGGCTAATCTGCAATGTACACATATAGTGCTGTTACTTAAGTCTTGCCACAAGCGTTAATATGTATAGCATAGACACCTGTTTGACTGCACTGTAATAATTTTTCTTTTTGTTTTCGTATATTTAATTAGCTCAGCTAGCTGAAAAATCTCGTAGACTAGAAAAGCCTCAGGTTCTATGTGTATTATTACAAAATATTTCACACTTCCATTATGGTTCACACAACCCGAAGGCCAAGCTTCTATTATACCATGCATGCGAACTTAAAATTGGTACTTGTATGGTTGTGTGTGGCTGTGTGGCTATGTGGATGGTTTGATATTGAAGTCACAGAACAAGAGACGTTATATGGGTCGTAAGTCCATACCCTTAGCATACATTCAGTTGGGTTTTACCAACGCTTTCAACACTGTGTAGGTCATATCACGACTATAGTTTTACGGGCAGATAAAACCAGTGCAAACAGGTGGTCATGTTCTGTACTATAACTGTATGATAACAAGAGCATTGGGAGTGTGCTTGCCTCCTATGGAAAATATCTTTCTAATGATATAAATATATCATATTTGTAGATTACAGTCCTCAGATTTTGAAGCATCTATATCAATGATTGTCTGAAATAGTGGGAGCCAGAAAATGACCAAATGTATCAACAGGGTCCAAATCAACAAAAATTCTGAAACTCTTGTTAAAAACACTCATAAACTTATTTTTATGAAATTTAGCACATCTTTTGACAATACAGATATTCTTAAAGTTAAACTCGTCTTAGAAGTCATACAAAAATCATTTTCCGTGTTCCTACTTAAACTTAAAAGAGAGCAGCCTTTTTCCTTTAGTATAAGCCCCTCTTACATCCCATCGTACGTGTATACACACGTAAGTGTGCTGCAATATTGCTGACAAATTTGAACGTAGCCTGGTGGTGGGATAGCAGAGATTTGTACGTGCAAATAAGGTGAATTCTACCAGCAACAGTGTCACAATTTGAAGATCAAAGAATAAACTGCTACTAGCTACAGGTCATGCAGTGGATTTATATGCATGCAAGGTACATGTGAGTGTATTTTTCGGTATGTGCAAACCTTGCAAGTGAATGGGGAGATCTTGCAACACTTGCAAGGAAATGCACATGCTCAAGTCTCTTGTAAGTTACCCTTGAGAAATGGATGCGTTTATTGTCATACTGCGTGCTCGCAGAGAAAATGTGCATGTGAATTTTCATTGCAGGGCCTTGCGACCTTTAAATTCTGTTATAAAATCGCAAGTGTACCTTAAGTGTGCCTTGCAAATCAGCCAATTTTTCTCTGTAACCAGGACGTATGTGCACGTACGGTGGGATGTAAGAGAGGTTATAGGTCTCCAGTCTGTCTAGCTACAAACAATGGCCGTGAAAATAGAAAAAAATACAAATGGAAATAAAAAGTACAGATTGTGCTGTTGACAATACGAACGTTTCAGTTTAAGCATAAAGTCGGAGGTTGAATCTATGATCACATAAGATTACTTTTGATAATCCAAATTCAACAGAAGAGACAAAAATAAAAAAAATTTTGCCTGAGGCGATAGGTAAAGAATGAAAAAGTTTGCCTTACTGGGAAAATAATTGACACTTTACGAGACCAGATTTAAAATTCACAAACTTTTGGATACAACTCCCCCCCCCCCCCCCCCCCCCCCCCCCCCTCCGCCTGAAATAATGCACTTTCATGGCATTGTTTCAAAAGCTCTTGACAGGCCAATTGAAGCCTCTCTTATATCCCATGACACTTGCACGTACGTCCTGGTTACAGAGAAAAATCCCCCTGATTTGCAAGGGACACTTAAGCTACACTTGCGACTTTATCACAGAATATCAAGGTCGCACAGACCCCATAATAAAACTTGCACGCACATTTTTTCTACATGCATTCATGTCTTAAGGGAAACTTACGAGAGACTTGGGCACGTTCATTCCCCTTGCTACTGTTTCAAGATCTCCCCATTCACTTTCAGGGTTTGCACGTGCCATATAATACACTCATGTGTACTTTGCATCCATATTAACCCACTGTGGGGCCTGTAGCTAGTCACAGTCTGTTCTTTCATGTTCAAGTACTGACACTCTTGTTGGAAAAATATACCCTGTTTGTATGTACAAGTCTCTGCTACCCTACTACCAGGCTACACTCATGTAGAGAAGCTTAACCTAAAACTCTAATTAGCAAATTATTAGAGTCTTGGAAGAAATTCCAGAAACCAGTATCAACACATAGACCAATGTAGAAAGTCCAATATATAAATAAGCACTGATCAAGTATATTGAGTTTTAGGTTAAGGTTCTCTTACATCCCAGTACATATTTGGTCCCACTGCCTGGGAAAGGTGCACTAAGTCCTACATCCCTCCAACAAAATGGATTCAAATTTGAAATTAATGAGATTAAATATCCCTTGTACACCACTGACCACCCATACTACCCTTGTTGATTACTTCAAGCTGCACCCACATGCCTGTTAAATGATTTCATTGGTTATTCATAAATATGCCAGTGTACTAACCTGGTATGAATGGTTACAATGTTAAAACTCTGGGACATGAGATGTATATCTTTTTGTAATTTGTTCAACATATTGATCACAACTTTCCTTACTGGAGACTTGTGCTGCAGCTGAAGGGCCATGTGTACTTTTGGTTGGGTTTCGTTGTGGTTCAGTCTGCTTCAATTTTTGCTGGAACATTTTCTTCAAGATTCAAATTTCGGTGGGATGTTCTCATTGGCATTCGACACACCTAAGAACCCGTTTTTACATTTAGGACTGCTCTTTTGAAATGTTTGCATTTCAAGCAGTACAAAAATATACATGCTGGAAGGGCAGGCGTGGGGGTGGGGGGGAAGGATAGACATATTGGGTTACTCATTCCTCAACACGTACTATTAAATATGAGGTTTTCTCTATGAGTCATAGGGATGACGTCACAAAGGGAAATTAAAATACGTGGAGTAACAACCATAAGGGAAACCTGTGGCCTAGCCATAAGTGATGATCACCACACAATCAGTGCACAGAGCTGGGGTTATGTGATTTGCAGGGATTGCTGATTTTTACTAGACTTGCTCCAGATGCTATCCGGTGGATACTATGGATTTTGCTTCATTACGACAATGCCCCCGCCGCGACCAATGCCACTGCAGTGTGTAGAGAGATTTCACCATTACCTCTCTAACAAAAAAAATAATAAAGTTAGCCTTCTCAAATTTGCAGGTATATATTCATAACTATAAAATATTGCCTGGGTATAATTTTGGCCTTATTTTGAAAAATAAGATGGCCACCACAGGCATTTCTTTGTCAGTCATGAAAAGTGCTTATATCTCTCTTATTATTGGTCCCAGAGGCTTGGTATGTGAAACCAACCTATAGGAAATCATGGGCTGGGAATCTTCTGATGTGGTCAGGTTTGACCTTGGGCCCCTCCTTCAAGGTCAAACGAGGATACCCAAACTTAAAAGTGCTTATAACTTGCTTATTATTGGTCCTAGAGGTTTGTAATCTAACACCATCCAATTGAAAATCATGGGTTAGAAATCTTTTGATGTGATCAGATTTGACCTTTGGTCCCTCCTTCAAGGTGAAATGGGAATAAACAAATTTAAAAGTGCTTATCATATACTTATTCTTGGTCCTAGATGTTTGGTATGTGAAGCCAACCTATAGGAAATCATGGGTTAGGAAATTTTTGATGTGGTCAGATTTGACCTTGGGCTCCTCCTTCAAGGTTAAGTGGTGGTTGATTTTCTTTGGTGAGTTGTCTTTCTGGTTGATACAATTTGCATTGGTTCTCTGATGCGCTAGGTTTAGTTGTATTTGTATCCATCAGTAACGTGAATAATGAAATCCAATTGGTAACTTACATGAGTTCATTATACCACAAACATTCTGGAGTAAGGTGGGTAGTCTCTGAAAAAACAAAGACTTGTGCCACCCATTTAGTCTCAACTATAATGAGGGATGCATTTTGTCAGATGTCATACAGTACCCATATATTACACAAAAGACAAAATGACTTTGTGAAAGTGTAGATTCTTACACAAAGTCTATCAATAACAAACTAATAACCAAATATGAGGCAATTTCATGATAAAAAGCAGATCCAAAATTTACCAGAGGCGAAGGTGGCACAGTGGTAACACTCTCCCCTCCCACCTCTGAGGCAGGGTTCGATTCCCAGCACGGCCTCAAGTGGGAAAGCTGGTAGTTGCTTACTGTTGTTCGGCAGTTTACAGTACAGAACCCTAAGGAACTGTATGTACGGGTTTCCTCTGTCCTTCCAACTACCCGTCGTGATATGACCTGTACAGTGTTGAAAGCGACGCAAAACCCCAAATAAATAAACCACAACCTACCACTCTCCATTAATCACTTACTGCAGAAATAATTATTTGTTCAAAATCACTCTTTTTGACATTCAAACTGAATATAGTATGATTATACCACCTTTGGTTGATATTTTGGGTTATGTAATCAAAGTAATGGATATCTCCCTTATTTTGTTTCAATAAAAAGCCAAATTAACTTTGAACTTTTATATAAACAACAATTTGAAACGTGTGAATTGCTGTCCACTTCCAAGCAATCTGAACTAGGCTATCTTGATATACATGATGTAGTTGAAATGTATCTTTGATACCTTATCTTTGGGGAGTACCAGTCCAGTTGGCATTTACCATAAAAAATTATCTTCAATGTTACAGTAGGTAAGTAGGTAACTGTGACAGGATTTGCTTTTCATTACATTTATCAAATCTCCAAGAATGTTGCATAAATTGGGGGCCACTGTGGTACAGTGGTAACACAGTCGCCTCCCACCCCTGAGGTTGTCGGTTCAAACCCCAGAACTTATGTAGGAAAGTTTGTAGTTGGTTACTGATGGTGGGCAGTTTACAGTACAAAACTTTGACTATTTCTATTTACTGGTTTCCTCTAACCATAAAAGTATTCATCGGGATATGACCTGTATAGTTATTGAAAGGGATGTAAAACCTTAAACAGATAAATAAATTACACATGTCCTTCGTTCTAATCTAATCTAATGTGGACTTTTTATAGCGCTTAATCTCCATCAGTGATGGACTCTAAGGCACAACTGAACATAAGACAAGGCAGTTAACATTAATCGGAGGACATAGCCAGTTTAAGAGGTAAACTAGTTATTTTAAATGAATATTCTACCTCTGTTCTTCTGGGCCGTTATGAAATACGAACATGCGTCATAATGCTCTCATACATTGTATTTAGTTTAGATTCGTGGGGGGTTCCATTATGTACTCATATATCACACATGGGCTTGGTTCAAATACATTCATAACGCACTAATATATCCTTACCGCAAACTTTGCAATTCAGAAATACATGTACTTGTAAACAACAAGTTGTCATTATGTGTTGTTAGTTCTCCCGCGTCCATTATTTAAATTTTGAATAATATGTTTTAGTTTAAGAATTCAACAGTTACTGTCCAAGAAGAAATTTTTGCTAAAGTAACATTTCACTAATGTTTCATTTTGTTAAGATTTCAACTTGTTCACTATTTCATTTTATTGGCCAGCCATTGGTTTCACTTTGAGGATTTCATTTGCTGTGGCTTGACTGACTGACTTACATATAACTAATATTATCATGAACTAAATAACTCTTTGTTTCATCAAATGGAAGACAAAAAAAACTATTTCTCCTGGAAACCATTGAGTGTCTATGGTCCATAGTTCATCCTCACAAGAATATACAGACCATTCCTTACTTAAAACACACACTGTGCTGTTTCGTAAAATGGCACACTCCTCAAATTGGCGATGCATAAATATAAAAAAGTCTAGCCAATCGTAATCAGATATACAAAATCATACCTTTGTAATGTGTAGGTTGGTTATTTTTGTGTGAATTTTTTTCAGCAAAAATAGAACGTACCAGATTGTCATCTTCCAGGGAGACGAAGCTTAAGGTAGACTCTCTTCAAGTCATTTTGTCTAAGGTATTATATCAGGACTGAATGAATTTTTTACTATAATTTGGGGCTGACACAAGGACCCTTGTCATAAGTGGTCGCCAAAATCATAAGTGCTTGTCCACCTAGTGAGAAAAATACACAATATATTTTGACTATCTTTATCAATAAATAGTCTCAGTCAAACCATCTCAGATGTACACAATAATATGTTAAATGTGTACAGAAATCCTCTGAGATGTGTGTATTAATTTAAACGTGGTAAAATTCATTACAGGGACCCCCCCCCCCCCCCCCCCGCTCCCCCAAGTCTTTGTATTTCATCAGACAGTAGGATCCCCACCCATCAGATGGATTCATAATGATGCCATGTATGTCAGATTTGGTGAAATGACAAATACAAAGACTTGGAGCAAGTCTAAGCTAACTCTTTGTGAAATTTCAAGCTATTCTTCTGTCCGGTAACATGTCAAAAGTGTTTAAAGAAAAACAAAACCAAATAATTTATTTCCCTTTTAACACTAATAATTCTTACAAAAAATATGTGTTAATATACGGTACTGGCATAAATTAATTTTCGTAATTTCCTAGTTTGTCTGTAGCAGAAATGGTTGAAATTTGGTTTGTTTTCAATTACTTTAGAAAGGTCCCGGATTTGCCGGACAGAAGAATGCTTTCCTCAAGGCCTTATATCGTTTGTGTAATATAGGGGGACCATATGACCCCCCCCCCCCCCCCCCCCCCCATTGCTCCAGAATGTTTATGGTATAATCAACTGCTTGACCCTTATTTACAAAGTTACTTAAACTCTCGTATGACAACTCACTCATAAACTCATTTTTTATTATTTTTGCTTAAACTCAAACTTTTCACACTATATGAAATTCTTAAGCTAATCTGATCTAATGCGGACTTTTATAGCGCTTAATCTCCATCAATTGACAGACTCCAAAGCGCAACTGAAGAAAACCAATATGAATAATCGTAAGTCCAATAGCTTAGCAGGGTCGTAGCAAGCTCTTCTTAAAACTTAAACATAAACTCATTTTTTCTGATTTTTATACTTAAACGTGAAGGGAAGACTTGTCCTACCTACTTTCCTTTACTCTGGTTTTCCATGTGTGTTTTTACAAGAAATGTCTCTGAAAACAGACGACTTTATGACTGGAAATAAAAAAATAAAAGTACAAATTTAGTAGTATAGACTTTGCTGTCGATTAACAAACACTTAAATATAAGCATATACTCAGATGTTTCGAAAGATAAATTATGCTTATGTGAGATAACATTCAAATATGAAAATTTTAATGTAACTGTCGGGGAGAATAAACTGACTTTATATGTCTGAGTTTTATATCCTATTCACACTAAAGGCGGTATCACCCGTGATGACATCCGTTGGTGAAACGTCCTTGTCCTTTTAATCACTGTCTGATGTCTTTATGCGACCTTGCGAGTCAGTGAGGAACCGTCCATTACCTTGCCCGTCCTACTTAATTGAGTTTTAAGATATTTAAAAATTACCGGCTTTGAATTTGGTACCTTGGGCATGCGTAGACGATTTCGCACATACGCAAATGAAATTCTTACTACGGTAACCGAAGATGTGGTCCACGGTGTACATAAGGTGACGATTTGGTCATCTTTTACTGTAACACGGCTACATAAGGTGAGTTAAGGTGCTGGTTGTTTTGCCATATGTTCGTCCGACGGAAACCCAAGGTGAGCTGAGGTTCATGAATGTTACTTCTCAGCGATCAACGTTTGTAGAACTGACATCCTACTATTATTGACAGTTAAAAGACTGTGTCCAATCAATGGCCCTCTGCCAGTAGTGTGAACAACTCGGATGAAATTGGGCAACCTGGGTTCAGATCCGCCACCGAGAAAAACTTCTAACCACAGGACATACTGCCTGTAATAGGGCATATGTATGAGTTTTAGAATCTTTATATAAATGTGAGCCCTGTAGATTTTCAGTCAGAATTTAATGTTCAACTTACTGATAGATAGAAAATTACAAAGAACTTGATACAAGTCTAATCTGCCCAGTAGTGATGTGTGGTTTATGAGTTATGCATATTGGACAAATAAATAAAGACTCCATTACAATTGATTGGGTAATAATTACACAATGTATTTCACTCTTCACTTAAGGGCGAATGGATCTTACAGACTACCATCAGAACAAATTTCAAAAACTTCAGGATTTTTCGCATTCAGAACGTAAATTGGATCATTCCCAAAATTTAATCACGTTTTCCTTTGGCCAGAAGTCAGAAAAGCATAAAGAGTTGTTTATGTCTTTTTAGACCAACAAACATACAGACAGACAGACAGACAGACAGACAGACAAAGGTACACACCCAGAAACATAACCTCCAAATGTATGTAACAATGATGGTCTGTTTCATTATGGCTATGGATGTTCAAAGAAGGGTAAATACCTCATAGTTTCATCTTTTATCGTTTTTAGAGACTTCTCAAAGACGTTTAAACCTATCAAGTTGGTCGAAAATTTATTCTGCTTACCACCATAACTTGGCTCAGTTGATGTATGGCTATAAAATGAGTTTATTTTGATTAAAACGTTCATTGAGACACACAAAAGTATAAATCTGCTTTACCTGCAGACTTTTGCATAAATTAATCTTTCAGAATGCCTTTTTAAAGGACAATAATACAAATTTGACCTGAAATAAGAACCTTAAATGACTCAAAACTCGAAAACAGCTTTTGGAGAATCCCCACCAAAATAATATCTCATTAATTTTAGCAGTCAGTTTAGCCATCATCATTATACTAGATTCTTGGGTTCTCAGTGGCCTAGTGGGTTAGCAGGTTTGATATCTAATGACAGACTGTCAAACATCTCTATGGGTAAGATTCCAACAAGTGACAATGTTGAGGTCTTTCTCCAAATTTGACCTTGGCTGTTGTACCTGACAAAAAAAAACAACTTTGACTTTTGTGGTGGATCCCTTACTGAATCTTCTATGACCGTAAACCCAGCTCACATGGTAAAGTACAAGCAGTGTCCATGGAAACCAGAACTCACTTAGTTTGTTCTAACCAAAGAGATTATGTTTTGGCATGTGTTTGTTTATCCGTGTTCTTGATAACACCAAAAGAAATGAACACATCTTGATGATTTTTTTATCTGGATTGGGGAGGGTCTGACGAAAGGTTAGACTTGCTCCAAGTCTTTGTATTTGCTTTTCCACCAAATCTGACATACATGGGATCATTATAAATTCGCCTGATGGGTGAGAATCCTACTGTCTGATGAAATGCAAGTCTTACAGGATTTTTTACGTAATTGGTAGAGTGTATGTTTCCCACTAGGTGAACAACCACTTTCTATGACACTACGAGAAAAGTCCTTTTGTGAGCATCAAATTCTGGAAAAAAGCCATTCAGTCCTCGTATAATATCTAAAAGAAAATGACTTGAAGAAAGTCTAACCAAGGGTAGGCTTGCTCATAAGTCTTTACTTTGGATTTTTTAGACAATAAATGAGTGCATTTTATAACAGTCTGAATTATACACTCTCACTGCCTTCTGGGGGGAAATGCGCTTACAGAATCATAGTGCACTAAGAAAAGATCTTGCACGAGCTCTAGGCCAAAGGAAGAATTGTGTAAATCAGGATCATAATCTCGATACTAATTATCCTTAATTTTTCAACAATCACATTTCAGTGATTTTCAACATTTTGTGGTTAAAATAAAAAACAAGGCCAAAGGGGGTTTCGGTCTACTAGCGCGGGCTGCAAAACCATCAGACACACGAGTAGTGCACTGAAGCGGTCACCCATCCCACTACTAACGTAGCCCACAGCCGCTTAACTTCAGTGAAGAGACAGGCACTCAACAATTCTTTAAAGTCCAGAGACAAAAAAAAGATGAACGAAAAAGTGATCCCTAGAAGCGGCAGAATCACTATACCTCTTGCTTAAAAACTGGGTCAAATTACAGGATTGGTGGGGGTCTCGCGATTTCTCGTCTATTTTTTTTCCAGATTGACGTATGTACTCAGTTACAACACCAAGCAATAGACGGCGAAAATGGACGGGTGAAATATTACAAAGGGAAAACACTACTCATTTTAATGCACGACAAATCAACAACAGCATATTAAAAATAACAAGCACGGGATGGGGTTTGGAGGGCCGCTTTTGGCTTTGAAAGACTAATCATAACTTGTCACCAACCTTTGTCCATCTCAGCTGCTAATTAGGTCAGGTCAGCTTGTCACATGCTCCCGTTGTCTAAGACTTTTCTCACCTGTCCAAAGTCACACTTTACAAAGTATCTACATAACTAGTCTTGTATGAGTCTCTCCAGTTTTATCATTTATTATTTATTTATTCATTTTAGCATCACCCCCAAGACACTATATCAAGGTGACTTTAGCACGGGTAGTTTAAGAGGTGGAGTAGAGCTCTGCATCTTATTTGATTACCAGTAAAGACTATTAACACAAAGCTAACATTAGTCCTTTTATTAAACTAATTAAAAGCTATAAAAACTAATTAAAGCTAATTCAAGATATTTAAGTTATGCTGTGAATAGATTTAAAGGGAAGTCATTCATCTGTATATAAAATGGAATACTATACCAAGATTCAGTTTGCTGGTGCTTAGATATGCTATAAATAAATATAACATAAATTATAGTATATTCAGACGTCTGTACAAAATAGGTTGTCAAACATTTATAATTAAAACATATCATTGATATATATGGCATATTAGCAGATTTTATTCTTATAATGGCAAGGTAAAAACCAATAAAGAATGATTGTTACGATACTGTGGAATATGTCAGTACGATTTAAACGTTACATATAACTGATATCATATGTACTTTGATTAACTTGTGAATTCTTTACATTCTGTATGAAATATTTTCTCTAACAATAAATTATTTGTATAAGTTATACAAATATATAACAAAAATAACATATGAATTTTCTTTTTAGTGGAGCCACTAAAACTAGCACACTAAAAATATGAATATAAAAGCATAAATAACAAAACAAAATAATATTGTCTCATCACTTTGTTGACATAACTATTTACTTTGATGCACAATACATTGAACATATAATATTGGGTTCAAATGTTTTGCCAAAATTTTGCAAAATGATAATCATGCTGATATATAAATACTCATTATAAACTATTTTTCACAAACTTAGGTTATTTAATATAATATTTACTTCTTGTGAAATCATTAGTACACATATTAATATAAATTGGGGGAGCCTTAGGCAAGGCTGCCTACTTGGTATTTATCTCTCTCAATAAAACACCAGTGACAAGTGACCTTATAGGGGCAGCTGCGGTCGATAAGTATAATTTTGAGATAATCTTCATCCTTGGTTGGGGGGGGGGGGGGGGGGGTGGGGGTGGTAGGGAAACCTTAGAATTTCCGGGGGAGGTGGGGGCTACTCTGGGTATTGGGTGTCGGGTGGTCATTAGAACTAATTGCAGCAAGCTTGATAGGATGGCACACGACACAATGGGCTGATTTTACTGTTATACAGCTATCCAACACAGCTGCAAGGGTGGGGCAAAATTAACCCATTCCCACATAGCCTGACGCACTCCCCTGGGGGTAGCAGGAAGTATAATGACATAGTGGTAGGGTTATTAGGCTGTCCTCTTCATAACTAGTCTTGCTTGGGCGTAAAAGTCTAGATAAATGTTGTTTTGCATATAAATGTTTCACAGTGTTTTTTTTGTTATTTATAACTAGCCTTTCTTAGACGAAGATGTGCATTTTATTTTCCACATACAACGTATTTGACTTAAGTAGTGGAATATGCAGATTATGTACTATGGGTTGTGGCATTCATCTTTGACCAGTAATTACTATGGATAATTAATGGCACCAATGCATAAACAACTGCCTATACAAATCTGTTATATAAATCAGTAGAAAGGTATTTTATAGATCTTGTTTTAATTTTATCGCATTAAAATCTATCCAAAAATGGCAGACAAACATAAAATTTAAACTGACCTTTTTATTTTCACTGATGCCTGTAAATGTGTGCAATTTCAAAAGCAATTTTTTTTCATTTTTATTACTTTTTTATTTTTTTATCATTGTTTTTTTTTAACATGGACTTCTTTTCCTTATTCAATTATAGAAGTAGAGTGGTGGATAATAAAAGAAAACAAACAACTCGAGAAGACAAACCACCATCCATCAAACTGAGACTTTTGACTTGTTCCCTTTGTAATAAAATATCAAAGACTGCACTACTCAGTTAATTGTCCTGTTATATTAGTATAGAAAGAAAGTCTAAGTTTGGATTTTTACATCCTATGCTATAGCTAATGTACATGGTGCAGGTCTTCAGCTCAATTGCCAGATTTCGGAAACATGCTCCGCCATAATTCTACCTGTCCAATCAGCACTATCATTCAAGGTACTTCATTAAATGACAGCCTGATATAAATTAAGCCAGCTTCTAGCCTTTCTTTAGGCTCAAATCCGTACCATTTTTTTCCAACATATACACAAATATTGGTATTCATAAAGCACTCGTGCATGTTACTAGATATAAGCTCATCAGACAGAGACTATTGTGGCTGTATGCCGATGTAAAAAATGGATTATATAAACTGAATTTTTATTATGTAAACCTTTTACTAGTTTTTTCTACTGTTAAAGAAACTCAGCAAGGCTAGTCCTCTTGCTAAAAGCCTCAAATTTAAAACTAGATTTACAGTCTAACCTCAGTTTGAAACCTCTAGAGAATGTTTAGTGAGAAAAATCTCAAATCAAACAATGAAAAAAAATACATTTTTACTGCAACCAAAGAAAGAAAAACGTCCACAGTTAGCTGAAGCTCTTGAGATACTGAAAAGTATCTAGGTGGAAGAGGAGTATGTGTAAAAAAAATACAAAACCAAGCACGCAAATTTGAGAAAAAATGGGATTTTATCCCAGAATGTATCTTGCACATACATTTTCTCCAGTATCTACTCTCATATTGTAATATATTATCAATGCTTTCTTTTTCATTTCACTGTTAAAGCTTTGAATTGTTAGGAAAATAGAAGACATGTAAATATGAACTACTACTTAAAAATAAATAAAAAATATATAAAAAGAGAAAAATCTCAAATTTTACAATACTCTAAGATTAGTGAGAAAGAGATTCAGACTTGACACTTTATTCTATCATCTTCCCTGAATCTGCCCCCCAGGAACTACTTCCAGGAACACCTCTCCCCTCCCCTAAATCACACACCTCCCCCCTTCCCCTTAAACTCACGCCCCACCCCCACTGGCACACAGTCATGTTACAGAAATTCCCTAAAGACACGTGCCATGAAGTGTGATTCTTGTCAACACTTTCAGATTTGTGACGTTAATGTACCACTACACCTTAGGAACTCACTTTTCAGCTGTTCTGGTTTTATGCTGACACAAATTACCCCACACTTATACCCCAGAGCCCTGTTTGCAAGTATTGAACTGACACTAAATTGCAATTGTTATGTATTAATTAACACAGTTCTTAATTATTATTGTTATTATTAAGCAATGACTCATTAAGGAAGCCCATTAGTAACACGTGACACATAAAAAAAATATATCTTGAATTCTGTGGCACAACTACAATTTCATATGTTTATGCAAGGTCATAATTCCCCTTCTTGATTCAGACTTACGACTTTGCCAAAAAAGTGAGACTCAAAAAGAAACTGAATTTAAAATTGCTTTAGGTAATGGTGTGCTATTATTTATTTACATCAAAATAAACTAAATGATTTATTTTGCGACGGTTCTGCAAGTTTGGCACACTAACCTGCAGTTGATTTCATAAATGTACATATAGTTTCATACGTTACAGGGTATTTAAGTTCATAACAAGATAGGACTTCAATGAATCCCTGAATCTTGCTAAGAGCTGGCTTCAAACCAAAGACTACAGTGGTCCAGTATCACGACATTCGCCTCCCACCTCTGAGATAGGAGTTTGACACACACACACACACATACCCCGACCTCATGTGGGAAAGCTGGTAGTTGTTTGCCCTTGGTCGGCAGTTCCCAGCACAGAACCTTGACCAACTGTATATACTGGTTTCCTCTGCCCTTCCAACTACCCTTCCCAATAAATAAATAAAACCATAGACTACATGGGTGGAAGCCAAGTAATGAAATAGTGAAAGTTGATAATCGCTAGACTGAACCCCTGGAAACTGCCCACCAGTAAAATTACCCAACCAAAATTTACTGCAACTTAAACCTGCACACCAAGATTAGCAATACTTGACCTCGGGCTTGTGATTTTTAACATATGACATATCATGTAATCACATCTCCCATTGCAAGATTTGTGGGACCACGGTGGTGCAGTGGTAACACACTCGCCTCCCACCTCTGAGGTTGGTGGTTCAAATCCCGGACCATATGTTGGGAAAGTTGGTAGTTGCTTACTGATGGTTGGCAGTTTACAGTACAGAACCTTGACCAACTGTATGTACTGGTTTCTTCTGCCATTAACACTGCCCCTCATGATATGATCTGTACAGTATTAAAAGTGATGTAACAATAAATTTAGTAAGATATGGCCAGTCCTGCAGTTGCAGTTGCATTCGGATGCTAGAATTTAATGTGACCCATAAGCAGGTGTATTTATTTAATGATGGTTTCCAATTATTTTATCAATAATTTTACAAATTAATTAATAATAAGTATTAATTTAAGAGACATTGTGTTTAACTTTAAATGTGTGAGGAGGCATGTATCATGGGGTAGGTGTGGGGAGGTTAACTTTGCTCACCCAGTATACTGGACACTGGTAGGTAAAGTCCTAGGACTTATGTCCTAGATTCGTTTTTCTTGCACCCCTAAAACCATTAAAGCATCTGATATTGATGCAATATCGTGCATAAACAAACAAATTGGGTATGTCAACAAACATAACCGCAAATATAAACACATTAACATCTTGACGTGTCAGTTCCAGTTCCTATGACGTCACAATGATACTTATTCATCCATAGTTTATAGATTTATCAAATAATCATAGGAAGTCAAACTGTTTTCACGCCTATTGTATTATATGGCAGTTTGGTTTTGATCAACTGTTTGAAATGTCAACATTCCCCGCAGTTCTGAACAATGGCATACTCGCCAGGTAGCATAGGGTGTGTTATGTCTGGTATGGTTTATGTAGCCTTGGTAAAGGCTAAAATCTCTTCATTATCAAGAAAAAAAAATGAACTGTCAGTTTATTACAATGTACAGATACAAACACTGGCTTTTACAATGACGCTGATAAGGCAACTGATGTCTTTATATCTTCTAACATGCACGGCTGCTTTATCAAGACCAAATATCCAGTGACCATGTTTGAAAATGATATAGTCCAAGTTGGTGCCTTAAGCAAGGCTATGGTTTATGCTACACATTTCAACACTTCAGTATCCACAACATTGAACAAATCTGAGATGCAAATTAAACAAATTGTGATTGTGACTTGAAACAGAGTGGAGCTTCATACCAGAAATATGTATATGTTAATCGACGTTGTGGTTTCTAATCTTATCAGATAATAAGGTTGAGAAAATACAGTGCTTGAGGTTTTAATTTGACTGGAAAATGAATAAAAAAATTAAGTGAACTGAAGAAATAAAACACACGGTTTTAATCTATGTACTGGGTAACATCTTAAATATGTTCTATTGTTTCAAACTACACACCATTTTGAAATTGATGTGAATATATTGTGACATTATAAATCATGTAACAAACTTCGCAAAAAACCTTCAGATATATATTGGATAATACATGACAGCAAATACTAACTTTTGAATGAAAGTTAATCACCATTTATTGTACAATCTATGATAGGAAATACCTAGAACTGCATCATCAAACTTTACAATATTCATATTAAATACTTAAAATTGAAAACTCACTTTCAAAATTAAATGAGATCCAAATTGGACCTAGATTTGCTCCAAGTCTTTGTGTTTCTCATCCCAGCAAATCTGACATACATGAAATCATTATGAACCCACTTGATGAATAAAAAAAAGCCTCTGTCTAGAGAAATACAAAGTTAGCCCCACATTCTGGTAAAAAAGTCATTCAGTCCTCATATAATACCTTAGACAAAATGACTTGATGAAAGTCTAAATTGGACCAAGACCATTCTTATGATTGTTTTTTATGAAAATCAAACCAGTAGTATTTCAGTAATCCTGTTAACAAACAAACGGACAAACGGTTATGAAAATAATATCTCCTTGACGAAGATAATAAACTATAAAAGTACAATCAAATAATTTTAGAAAGCTAATTAGTGCTATTTTACCAAGTCTGTTCCTGCTACAAGCAGATGGTTGTCTAACATACACAGGTGGTCTCCTACACAATGTGATCTGAAATATCAAAGGCTGATACATTTACTAACATATAACTACCTGCTATTGATGGTTGTGAGTTAGCTTTTGATTGGCGGCATCTTCCTTTGATCTTTTTCCGAACAGACCGTTTTCTTTTGTTTGTATACATCAACACATGGCAGGGGAATGGGGGGAGGGGCTTTGTGACAGGTGGGTTTGTTGGGTTGGATTTCAGTCCAGTGGGTTTTTTATGTTTGCAACAAACTGTGACAATTTTAATAGCCTACTCAAAATCTTTTTCAGAAAATATCTTGAGGTCAAAGGTCAAACTTTGAGTGTGTACGCCTTTTCATGAAACCTAGATTTAAAATGGCACAAATGATTTAGTGTTTCTCAGTTATTTATTTATTGTTTATGTCACGCCTTGTACCTTATCAGTTATATTGTGACGGGTAGTTGGAAGGGCAGAGGAAACCAGTACATACAGTTGGTCAAGGTTCTGTACTGTAAGCTGAAGAGAAAGGGAAAGCAACTACCAGCTTTCTCACATGAAGTCAGATCGGGATTCGATCTCTGGCTTCAGAGATGGGAGGCGAGTGGGTTACCAATGCTACAAAGGCCCCTGTAATAATAATAATAGTTAGAAATGATTCCTCCCCGGTCAAGGCAGCCACTTATCAGAATGATCTTGTCACCAACCTAAAATAATTAAAAATGAGACTTCAAAATTCAGGATTTTATTGTATTTAGAATATTACCCACATCTTTCCCAAATTAGACCTCGCCTACATAAAAACTTTTAGATAGATGCATTCATCAGTTCCGGAGTAATCAGAAAGACAGACAGGTAAACATACCAATGCACCTTAATATATAAGCTCCCTTTGCAGAGTTTATGACAATGATTGTAGGCTGTTTAAATAATGGATAAAACAAATTCTTACAAGTTGTCACATAACAAGCTAGGGCTGCTGAGATGACAATTAAGTGATTATTTGGACTAGATATAAACACAGTTAGGTCCTCAGTGGCCTAGTGGTTAGCAAGTTTGGCATCTAATCATAGGCTGTCACCTCTGTGGGTTTGAGTCCCACAAGTGGCAATTCTGAGGACCTGTCCCAATATGACCCTGGCTGTTGAACGGGACGTAAAACCCCAACTTTGACTTTATAAACACAGTCACAGGAGACTCTGTTACTGGGTAAGAGCCTTCTGGAAAGACTAGATTTCAATATTTGAACCAACTTGACTTCAATAGTTGGAAGACATGTGCACTATGAACACAAACTCTTACTGTGTCGCAAGTTTAGAAAGACAATATTGGATTGAAATGCGTATATTTGAAAAAAAATATCTTGGTGTGATAACAGGTTTGAAACAGTGCTTTGATATGAACAAATGATTTATTTCTTTGTTAGCATTCAAAAATATCTGTTAAAGGAATAAAAACACACCAGTCTAGGGAAAAAGTGTAAAGTTTTCCTTTAATTCATTCCCCTCCCCATGACCCTCCCTGTCATACCCCACTGAGTTTTTTGCTGTCAGTTGTCAGACTGTGTTTTCTTTCATTTGATTACACATATATGTTGGTGTACAAGGTACTTGCAGTAAACTGACTTTTCAACTATTTTCTTGAGTTGTCAGGGTTGTGTGTACATACACTAATACACTGGAAAAAAGGAAAACATTCACTTTTGACTTGTTCTTTGAGTTTAGAGGACTACTGGAAAAAAAGAGACAAGTGATTATAAAACCTACATCAGTCAATATATCCAGAGTATATTTTAAGTAACCTTAATCCTACAATTCCTAACATTATTAGTATTCCAATTCCATCCTATTATTACAAACTGGACCAGAAGTGCTTGTATAGTGCAGACCTCCGCCAGGGAACGTTTCTGAAAATTTGGGATTTTTGGGTATCTGGAACATAATTCAAATATTTCCCAATCTATTTCACAATGGAAACCAAATATGTACACTGAAATGTATTGTGGGAAAAAATTAATTCATTCCTTACATCCATCAGGAGGTTATGTTTTGGTGCATTTGTTTATCTGTTTGTGTTTGCAATTTCTACAGTAACTGGAGATTACATTTCGATGCAATCCATCTCCAGATGTGACACAGAGAATTCTACATTCAGAATATGGCTGGTGACGCTTTCACGATATCTTTGT
The DNA here is from genome assembly GCA_964017235.1 of Sabellastarte sp. h YS-2021. NCBI lineage: Eukaryota > Metazoa > Annelida > Polychaeta > Sabellida > Sabellidae > Sabellastarte > Sabellastarte sp. h YS-2021. The sequence goes on from OZ024931.1 coordinate 149,715,637, forward strand.
GAATGTCAAATCCCAATGTCCAAATACAAAGAAGACGTAAGGGTTTTTAATATAAACACTGTCCTTAGATTAGATACCGTTAACGCTTCTCTTACATCCCATCGTACGTGTATACACACGTAAGTGTGCTGCAAATATTGTTGAAAAATATGAATGTAGTCTGTTAGTGGGGTAGTAGAGATTTGCACATGCAAAGAAGGTGTATTCTGCCAGCAACAGTGTCGCAACTTGAAGATCAAAGCACAAACTGCTACTAGCTACAGCCGATTTTTCTCTATGACCAGGACGTACGTGCACATACAATGGGATGTTAGAGAGACTTTAGATTTAGAGATTAGAAAATGTAGGTGAACATGATATTTTAGTGCAGTGCTCAGGATCTAGTCATTTTGTAGTCATAAACACTTTACTCCAATCAGCTACTGGTGCTAATTTACTGAGCCATGGAGTTTGATTTGCAAAAGCAACCAAAAATATTGAGAACCTTGGAATAGTTGATCCTTCTAAAGATTCACAGCCAATGATTTCCTATGGGCTGTTTTCACAATCCAAATTTCCAGAACCAATAACAGAGAAGATACAAAGTCTTTTTACAAACACACTTTGACCTTAAAGCAGGGGTCGAGGGTTAAACCTGATCCTTCCATAACATTCCTAGCCCATGATTTCCAAAAGGTTTATTTGACATTCTGAACTCATATGACGAGTAACAGAGTTATTAAATGTAAATATTCAACAGTTTAAGTGCAAAAAGGCCAAAATATTGATATTTGGAGCCCAACCAATGACCTAGAAGAAAAAGTTTTTTTCTTTAAGTGTGTTATTTAGCTACTATTGGGTCAGCTATAGCAGAGTAAAATTGTAGACCTGTAGCTCATGGCATAGCTGAACAAAAGCTACTTTGCGAGTCTCATTCTTGAGTAAAGCAGTTGTAACTTGAAAAGTATTGCATTTAGAGTATTTTGTTTAAATATGTTTTTCACCTACTTTTTACACTGTAACAGTTAACTTTGTACTTTACTTCTGAATACCATTTGCAGGGCACAACTTTTGTGTCCCTTTCTGCTTTCACTCCTGCACTGAAACTCAAAAAACAGTCAGCTGATACAGAGCCCATTCATGGGCACTGATTGCTTGTTATGTGAATAAGGTCTGACCAAAGGAAGAAGGGATTTAATTTTGGGAAAGATCTGGACCACATTTGGGATGTCAAAAACAACTAGACCTATCGCATCAGAGAACTGATGCAAATTGTATCCACCAGAAAGAAAACTCACCAAAGCCATTCAAACATCGCTTAACCTTGAAGGAGAAGCCCAAGGTGAAATCTGACCATATCAAAAGATTCTTAGCCCAGGATTTCCAATAGGTTGGTGTGACACTGCAAACCTCTAGGAACACCAATAAGCGAGATATAAACACTGCTAATTTTGGCTATCCTCATTTAACCTTGAAGGAGGGGCCAAAGGTAAAATCTGATCACATCAAAAGATTCCTAGCCCATGATTTCCTATAGGTTGATTTGACATTGCAAACCTCTAGAACCAATAATAAGCAAGTTATAAGCACTTTTAAGTTTGCGTATCCTCGTTTGACCTTGAAGGAGGGTCCAAGGTAAAATTCGACCACACCAAAAGATTCCCAGCCCATGATTTCCTATAGGTTGGTTTACCATTCCAAACCTCTAGGACCAATAATAAGCGAGTTATAAGCACTTTTAAGTTTGGCTATCCTCGTTTGACCTTGAAGGAGGGGTCCAAGGTCAAATCTGACCACACCAAAAGATTCCCAGCCCATGATTTGGCTATCCTCGTTTGACCTTGAAGGAGGGGTCCAAGGTCAAATCCTACCACACCAAACGATTCCCGGCCCATGATTTCCTATAGATTTATTTACAATCCCAAACCTCTAGGACCAATAATAAGGGAGATATAAGCACTTTTCATGACTGACAAAGAAACGCCTGTGGCGGCCATCTTGTTTTTCAAAATGAGGCCAAAAATATTCTCAGTCAAGATTTTATAATGAGGAACATATCCTGTGAATTTGAGATCTCTACCTAATACCTATAATGCCCTTTGCTCTAGAGGGCCAACAAAAGTCCTTGTTTAAAGTTGAATAAATGTCCCTGGCGGCCATTTTGTTTTTCAAAATGAGGCCAAAAATATTCCCAGGCAAGATTTTGTGTTTATGAATATATCCTGCAAATTTGCGAAGCTAGCTATAATATTTTTTTTTTGTTAGAGCGGTAACGGTGAAATCTCTCTACACACTGCGGCGGCGGCGTAACCAAGTCAAATCCATAGTATCCATAAAAATCCATAATTTTCAGAAATGCCGCATCTAGTGGGCTTTGCACTCTACAAGTGATTTCTAGTCTCTTTTATATTTACAATATATCAGTATGTACAGCAAATACAATTCACCTCTGTACAAGTACACTGGTATAGTGTAAGTATCGTGTTTGTTTTGATAACACTTGGGGGCATGCATCAGTGTAATTTGAGCCACTTTATGAGGAACCTAAAATCCAGTCATTTTCCAGCACTTTTTCCCTGGACTGACACAGAGGTTTTGATCTTTGAGTATCTCACACAATAAAGTCTGTAAAATGACATTAAACATGAATCGTCAATAATAATTTATCCCATGCATTTTGTGCAAATTCAAAGTTGGGATTTTATGTAGGTTTTAAAGAAACCATTAGACCATCAGTGTTTTCCTATATATGTCCATTAGCTGGGTTCGAACTTTAACCATAGATTAAATACCAAAGTGACTACCAAACTTAATGCCCTGTACAGTATATTACAAAATATAGCTTAACGTATGATTTTGTAGTAGGAATGTATATTTGCAATAAATTAGTGTGGATGTACTAGGGGGATTGATTCAGGATTTAATACTGAACATTTCTATTGAGAAACAAATGTGTCTTTAAGCCAGAAATTCAATGTTCACTAAATCGTCTGTTGATGTTTTATGCTAAGCTTTTTGTAAGCCAAATAAAATGTGACCAAGCATGCTTCAATACATTATTAATCTCTATTTGAAAAGACATTTATGTGTACAGAAACCCACATTGAATAGGAATCACTAAAGGCCTCTTCTCAACACATAACACTCAGCCATATTTGCATATTGCTTTGTATATTGATCAACAGTGAATGAGCTCTTGTATGCAAATACACCACAACTCGCTTGTGAGATGAATAGAATCCCCCATTTGGAGCCCCACAGATACTCTCTAGTATAAGACAGGCCTCAACATATCAGCTGCCACAAATAACGATCTGTGACGTGTGCAAGTGTGAGAGTATAAATACAGGAGGTCTCTGCAATTGTGAGAAGCATTCTGCAATACAGAACTGAATGAGATAGACTAGAGGAAGAAATACACAGATACACACACATATACATGTATTTGTATATTGTGTACTCGTGTAGAAGTGTTTTGCAATAGTGGAAATTTATGCTGACATCACAAGTTTATATATAGACATTGATGACATTAATATTAGGGGAATAATACATATATGTGCTGACTCTACAAAAGTGACTCTTTACTATAAAAGGCAGATACAGGAATAGATATTGCGCAAATTGGATGTTCTTGTGAAGAAAGAGATCCAGAATATAAATAATTAACTTTGAAAATAAATATATTCTCCTTGGAATATTTAACCAGTATTTTGTATATTCAGTTAAATCTGAAACATAACAGCCATAACAATGGAAACCTGTGAGTCTTATGATTCTGATTATGACACTTACTCTGACAATGATGACAGTTATTACGAGGACACAGGGGATTACTATGGCAGTGACAGTGGGGAAAGTGACATGTTGGTTGACAGTTTTGAAAAAGATCCTGAGCATTTCAACTACAAGCTCATCAATGTTGCTGAAGCGGGGAAGTATGTAAGAGAACATGTTGACAATGTCAGTAGAACTTGCGGTGTTTCTACAATCCAGGCGCGGCAACACCTTCAGAAAGAACGTTGGAATGTAGCCAGTGTCGTACGATCCTTGAAGCGGAGCAACAGCTCCATCAGTGCTGCTGGTGGTGAGATAAAGAGGCGACGAATCAGCCAGGAGTTTGAATGCCCCGTCTGTTATTTGACAGTCTGTGGAAATGAGGCCAAAGTACTTTCATCCTGTGGACATACATTCTGCAAAGAATGCTGGAACTGCCACTTCAAGACCCACATCGATGTTGGAAGTGTGGGTAGGATAGGGTGTATGCAAGAAGGATGCGAGTGTCTGGTTGGAGAGGACTTTGTCATGGAAACCCTGGTGACAGCTGACTCTAAAGCAAGGTATGAAGAGTTACTCCTTATGGACTATGTTGTCTCTCACCCCGAGCTCTGTTTCTGCCCCGGACCAGACTGTAAAGTAGTTGTCCAAACCGATGAACCCAGTGCCCGAAGGGTCAACTGTGACCAGTGCAAGTCCAGCTTCTGCTTTGGGTGTAGCAACAGCTATCATGCTCCAGTGGACTGTAGTACTATCAAAGACTGGAAGCAGAAATGCGAGGATGATTCAGAAACTGCTAACTACATGACTGCCCACACCAAAGACTGTCCCAAGTGTAATGTATGTATAGAGAAGAATGGTGGGTGTAATCACATGCAATGCTATAAATGTAAACATGACTTCTGCTGGGTGTGTCTCGGTGATTGGTCCGCACATGGTACCTCCTACTATGAATGCAGCAAGTACAAAGAAACTGGGAAGGAAGAAGACGCCAATAAGACCAGTGCCCGTACTGCCTTGGAAAAGTACATCTTCTACTTCCAGAGGTGGGACAACCATGCTCGGAGTCTGAAGCTCGAACAGGAAGCCTATGCTAAGATCCAGACTCACATTCAAGAAAAAGTAATGCAGAGTCAAGGAACCTGGATCGACTGGCAATATCTGTTGGATGCTGCTGAACTGCTCCACCGTTGTAGATACACCTTGCAGTACACCTACCCAGCAGCATACTACATGACCACTGGACCACGCAAAGATTGTTTCGAAAACCTGCAAGCTCAGCTTGAAGCTCAGGTTGAGAATTTGTCCTGGAAGGTCGAAAGAGCTGAAATCACAGACCGGGTGGATCTCCAGAGGCAAATGGATATTGCTGAGAAACGCAGACAGGTTCTTCTGAAGGACTTTCTGTAGATTTATGACTAAGGTTTTGAAGTTAACTGTTGATGACTAAAGTTAACCAGAAATTGGTTGCTTTGAACTGTTGCGAATGCAGACAGGATCTGCATAGTTATTTTTCTGAAAAATTCATTAACTTATGTTGATATATGAAACTACATTGTTGATCTTTATTTGGAGTGTCTATGATTCAGTTTAAATGTTTCACTAACGAGGTGTTTACATAGTACTTCACAATGCAAAAAAATATCCTGATGTGTTCAGCTCTTGTCAGAGCTAAACCAAAGCAATGACTGTTTCGTGTAAAATTGTAAATCTGTTATTCTGAAGTGTTAGAATATGTTAACATGTAAAAGTGTTAGTTGTGTTAACTAAAGGGTTAAAGCTACACTCACTGTTAACTTGTGATTTGTGTTAGTTAATATCTAGGAATACATAGCATTTTTTGTGTATTTCTCCGAATAGTTATATTTTCTGGTTAACTAGTATTTAATGTTGTTGATTTTAATCTCTTGTAAACTATTCCAAAGTGACTTTCACTTCTTTTAAAAGATAACTTAATATGTTAGTTCAGATCAGTTCATTGAGTAAGTAAATTAAATATTTAGTTCAAGACAATTATTGTTTAGTTTTTTTAATATTTTTATTTTCTATGAATGCAAATTTGTTTCTGTGAATGTGGCAAATATTCAACATATGAGCAATACTGAGATCTCACAAGAGAGATTGTCTTCATTTGAGATTTATAGTGTTTAAGTTGTTAATCCTATTAATATTATTTCCATGGGGTAACTCATTCCTATTTCTATGGAAAACGACTATAGATCTTATAACTACTACATGTCTTATCACTAAATTATTCTTTAGGATTTTTAGTTTAAATAGGTAATATGTGCAATATATAGGTAATGATTTTTGTATTCTAGTATTAAAACCAATACATTTTTGTGATATAAGTTGTTTTTCAATATATTGTAATTTATGGAATTCTTATTTATTGTAAATGTGAATGTTATTTTATTGATTACTTTTTTTCTTACCTAGTGTATTTTGTAAATGTTAATTTATTCAGTGTGGGAGTAACAAAAGGACATTTGTTGTGAATGCATGATTTGTGTGTGTGATATGTTATTTGATAGGAATAAAAATATTGATATATTATAAAGATGCTTCCTTTTACTATGGCGATTTTGAGGGTAGCAGAAGGCTCATTATTGACCACACGAGAAAACCATCTGGGCAGGGCAATATGATATTTACAGCATGCACACAGACACACACACCGAATATGTGCCGTTACAGAAATGCACACATATAGCCTGGTCCCAGTCTCCAATACTACAAAAATTATAATCACATAAATTATATTTAAGTTATTAATTTTAATTAAGTTATACTCATTTCTTAGACTATTGAGATGACACAATGGCAAATAGATTCACTGGTTTGGGATCCAGTCACTTAGCTCTAATGTGTACTTGAATTCAGGTAATAGCAGAGTGAAACTTATAGACAGCCTGGCTAAATATTCCTTTAGCTTATGAACATGGGGCTTGAAATCACTACTCTGATTTATTCATAGCATATACATGTATATGGATGTTGATTCTCAGGACAAATTGTGCAACTGGTTAACAAGAAAACGTATGTTGGATCAATAATGTGCAATAGTGATTAGTATTGACTGTAATGTTCAAAACACACCTTTGGCTATTCATTCATGCTTAGCATTATTTTCTCTTTTTCTTGATAGAAGGTTTAAAATTGGGGTTTTACGCCCATTCAACAGCCAGGGTCATATTGGGACAGGTCCTCGGCATTGCCACTAGTGTCAGTGAAACCCACAAAGAGGTGGCAGACTGTGATTAGATGTCAAACTTGCAAACCACTAGGCAATTGAGGACCTCAATATTTTTGCAGAGAAAGTCATACAATACAGTTTATAAAGGTTGTATACCATACAACATTCCATATTCTTACACACCAGAGTCAAACCCGCGGCCTTCATTGTTGGAGAGTGTCATGCTTTATCATCAATCATTTGTGGGCCTAGTTCTCAAAGCTGTAAAACATGATTTTGTGGAGGGTACTTACTGGTCTAGTGGTTATCAAGTTGAGCATCTAATCACAGGCTGTCCCCTCTGTGTGGGTTCAACTCCCACAAGTGGCAATGCTGCATAGATTCTATCAATGCTAGATAAGGTACACGTTGGGTATAAAATACCTTTGGGAATTTCTATATACAAATTGTACTTAGAAGTATATGTAATTATATTATCACTCTTTAAAAGCTGTAATAGGTGAAGGGATTTTTGTCATTAAAGTCTTTTTACAGTTTGCGCCTGTGTTAATGCATATTTTCATTAATAAAAATCCAATTTATTACAATAGAGGCAGAAATGGCCTTTCGTCATGTATTTGTGCCAGCAGCAGGAACAAGTTTGGCATTTTATGACATTTTATGCTCTGATGTGATTGTAGCTGTTAAAAGTAGCACAAAGGTCAATCTTTAACCATGTTTCACTGAGTGAGACTAGATTTTCCTTAAGTCCTTTTGTCTTGGGTATTATAGGAGGACTGAATGACTTTTTTCCCAGTATTTCATCATACAGTAATATCCCCACCCAACAGATAGATTCATAATGATTCCATGTATTGTCAGATTTGGTGGAATAAGAAATACAAAGACTTGGAGCAAGTAAAGAGTGAGACATACACTATGAGTTCAGGGTAGTGATTTAGCTCGGGATCAACACAGATTGAAGCAGATTGTAGATTAGGAGTGAACACTCACAATCCAGCTGGGAAAGGTAAAACTGAATACTGACAAAATATTTAAAAGGTCAAAGTTGTGGTTTTATGTCCCATTCAACAGCCAGGGTCATATTGGGAGAGGTCCTCCGCATTGTCAACCCTGTGGGATTCAAACCTGCACAGAGGTGACAGCCTGTGACCAGATGTCAAACTTGCTAACCACCAGGCCACCGAGGGCCTAAAATATTCAAAGGAATTTCTTTGTAGTTCAATAAATTCTTTGCTAATAGTCATTTCTATCAGAAATTGGTTTTACCGAAAACAAAACCTCACAAATACCACAACAAATTATGGGAATTCACTAAGACCTATGTTTTACAATTTGTGTATTAATAATATGTATTTGTCACAACAATGTAAATAAATATAAAATACTGATATAAATGTAATAATATTTATTGACATATATCTGAAAGTTAAAGTAAAAAGTAATACAGGGCCATGGACACTATGGTTTTTTGAGAAAGGTAGATTTCCATTGAAAAAAGGTATCTCGGGAAAATTCAGTCTGACAATATTCACATAAAAAGAAAAGAAAAATTTCTACAATATCTTTTTGTTTGACACTTATTGCAATCACCATTGAAAGGTAGTTTTAAATAATTATTCTTTACACTCACAATTTCTGTCGGTTTTTCCTCCGGTAGAAAACATAATGCGTTAAAGATTATAATAAGCCTTCTACAGGCTAGCATGATGTAATGGACTTGCCATGTAATATTGACTGGAAGCAAGATAGCCTTGTTTTGACTCATAGATTCAAACAATTCTTACTCTTTTCCCCGAAATATTCGGGACCAAAGTATACATTTGTATAAGTTAATATTCAACAGCCAAAGATATATTGGAATAATTCCTCACTGAATCCTACATGTTGATATAAGCATGGGGTGGTACCCAGTTCATTGCTATGTGGCAAATGCTGATGTTCTCTCCTTATATGACATTATGTCCTTGTGTTAAGAACTGTTAAGATCCCTCTTAAACATCAACCTGCTGACGTCATCGGCTGGAATCTTAACCCTGATTAAAATTATAGTTGTATTGCAAATACATGTAAATACAGCTTTGATCTACTCTTAAAACCAGGTTTATGGTCCATGCAAGTAATATATTTTTGATATCTAAGTAGCCAAGTAGTTATGGCCCCTTATGGTAATAGCTGTATCTATCTGTATGCCAGTTGATGACCTTATGGTTCTTGAGAAGAGATCCTCGCATCTTGGTGGTCCAATTTGAAGAATGAACCATCCAATTTATCCATCCAGTTCCCTTCAACCTTCCAGCAGTTAGATAGACTTTGGTCTTAAATTTTGTCAACAGAATGGTAAGTCCGTGGTCTTAGACTTAGTGGATTTCACAAAGTAGCTAAGTCCATGAAATTGCTAAGTCAGTGGACTTAACTTTAAGTCTGGGAGGTAGTGGGCTTAAATTTTGTAAAGAGGACTTAAATATGGCCACCATAAACTTTTTCACAATTCACTGAATTATTTTTTGGTAAGTGAGGGCTGGGCAAGGCTATCATTACAAACAGTATGACCGTCTGTTGGGTTGATGAAAACATTTGTGCATGAACAGCTCAGTGTTAGATTGAGGAAATGGCAACAAGAGGCACCCCCTCCCCACTTCTCCTCCCCGCATCGACATGGGAAAACCATATTGCAAGTTCAATACTATATTGACTTGTGCCAAACATCAGTTGGGAAACAACAATTCTGCATCTGGCACTGGGAATACATGTACTATTTAATTATGGAAAGCCTATAAGACCACTAATAAATGTTGCAGTTATATTTATGTATTTATTTGGGTTTTAACATCACTTTCAACACGGAATAGGTCATATCACAAGGGGTAGTCTTATGGGCAGATGAAACCAGTAGAATCTACCTACAGTTGGTCAAATTAGGTCCACAGTGGCCTAGTGGTTAGCAAGTTTGGTGTCTAATCATAGGCTGTCACCTCTGTGGGTTCGAATCCCACAAGTGGCAATTCTGAGGACCTGTCCCAATATGACCCTGGCTGTTGAACGGGACGTAAAACCCCAACCCCTACAGTTGGTCAAGGTTCTGTAAACTGCTGACCATCAGTAAGCAACTACCAACTTCCCCACATGGGGGCAGGGGTTGGAACCACAGACCTCAGAGTTGGGAGAGTGTGTTACCACCGTGGCCCCAACACATTGGTTTTAAATATTTCCCCAACTTTATTTGGTCCACTTTTGTGCATGTTTTCACATTCCACAAATAGTACAAATGTAAATCCCAGACTTTAATTCGTTCATTTTACCACATTTAAAGAAAGAAAAGTGATCTAATTCATTGTAGGAACAAAACAAATTTGGTATTTATAATCACCGAATTCCCCCCAAACTCAGTTGAATATATATTGGAAATTTACCCAAAGGCCTGACAAAGGAATGATAGTTATGTCTTTTGCTGGGTAATGACTATTTTTAAGTCATTCCGTCCAACTTGGGAAACATTTAAGAGAATTTAAAATAAATTGAAGTTTTACCATTCTGATGTCATTCTTAATATACTAGTATTGACAGGGTGTTAAATATACATTATAGACACCTAACTTACAACAAATAAATAATATGCAGTAAATATAAAGACATTTTTGCCTCCCCATACAACATTTTACTACAATCTCTAATGCAATATTTAGCCCCCAAAGGGAGCCTCTCTTTATCCACGATGAATTTCTGTGGTTGATAATGTAAACATTGGACAGCTGATTGCGCGTGCCTGTTTTAGTGAGTGTATGTGTGTCTGTATGTATGTGTCTCTAGTGGGGAGGGGTGGTGTTGTTTGCGTTGGAAAATCCTAATACTGAGCCTGGCCCTCCAGGCTGTCTGAACCATAATGCAAAAGTAAAATATATTTGTTTTTATGTCCACTGTACAGCTCCCCGCCTTAACCTCGCACAAGTGTGATACAAAAACCTTGATTTTCCTTGCTTTATTTTCATAAGCATTTTTTTATTGAAGCAATTAGGCAAAATCAACAAAGATTACAATAGCCCTTCTCGCAGGAAGAATTATTTGCAAAAGAACATGAATACTGGGTAGATGAATATGATGACTATGAAGGTGTCTTCATGTGGCTAACATAAAAACTATGACAAACACTTCCATTAAAGGTTCTTATACTGCTTCAAAAACTATCTTGTTGTATTCAAAAGGCAAGTTAAAATCTCAATATTAAAGAAAGTCAGTGGTTATTGTCGGTAAATCTTGTACTTTGTTGAGCATTGACTACCTACGTTGAGCACATATCTGCATTCTAAAAGAAAATGAGAATTACTTTCTACCGTAAGGCCCAAGTTGCTTCCTTTAGCTTAGTTATGTGATTTCTTTTCAACAAAAAATATACTTTGACACAAGCTTGTGTTATTATTAATGTATTTTATCGGCATAAATCAAAAGAATAAACTTTTAGAATCAAGTATCAGGTACAAATGTGCTAAATCTCCAAACACACATATTTTAAGGTATACCATCCAAATCGTAATACATAAATCCAAAGTCGTGAAACATAGCAGGGTCCTCACCAGGGGACCATCGGTGTTTGGCAGTAAGAAAACCTAGGGAGGGAAATCATTCCAGAGTTTTGGCACACCATATGGTGATAATATAATTTCTACCAGAAATCAGTGTTTTAACTTTGCACATGTACATACGGAAATCTCTGAAAATATAAAATATGTTCCTGTTTGTGCAAAGTTAAGGTTTGTGCAATGACACTGCGTCATCCAGTATCAAGGCCTTTCTAATCCGACGGGTATTCTTAGCTACACTAAATAAATATATATATATGAAGAAAATGAAAACGAATTATTATGTAATCAAAAACTTATGACTGTACATATTACGCCAACACCAAGACTAACTAGTACTTAATGGAATTACGGTATTGAACGCGTTGCATATTCTCATATTAAACACCCAGTAGAATGCACAGTTACTTGACCTAGATAAGCGGAGAAATTTCACGCATATCATTAACATAAATTTAGACCAAACTTCCAGAGGGGTTTTGTCATGTGACCCTCATGTATTATGTAAGAGTACACTATGGTTATGGTTGGCAATTGGGGAAAACTGGTGAAATGTACTGATGTTTGAATGATCGAAAATATAACAAGTAATCGGGCCCAAGTAATCAGCCTTATATATGTTGTATTGAATGTAGATAACCATTGAATGTATACATTCAACGGGTTTGTCATTGAATGTGTACACATTCAATAGCAAGCAGCCATTGAATGTGTACATTCAATGGTTTAACTGTGGAATGTGTACATTCAACAGTCAAAGTCATTGAATGTGTAAGTGAACTTAATAAATGGAAATATTAAGTAGTTGATACTGTATAAGATGTAACTTATTTTTATCATTTTCTTAATATCACATCTGTTGATATCAACTTAAAAATAAACTTTTGCAATAAGTTTATTATATGTAGGCAGTTCGACATTCACGTCTTTTGATCAGAAAGTACTGACGTGCAAAATTAGTAAATGTTCTATGCAACAGCAAAATGAAGCCTCAAAGGCTTATTGTGTAATAATAAGTGATTTGCAAAGGACAGTAAAGAAAATAATGTGATGAAATCTATGAAATATATGACTTATATGTTTATTAATTTCAATGTTGTAAACTGATCCTTCTTTATGTCAGTTCATGAAAAATGTACCGCCTTTATTTCAGTTAATTTAATTGCTTAATATTATGCTAAAAATATCCAATCTAGGTTATAAATTTAGTCTTTGTAATCTATATCAGCATTTCACATTTAATTATTTATACATTCCATGCCTTGGGTTATTGAATGTACACATTCAATGATTTAAGTCATTGAATCTACACATTCAACAACTCAGCCATTGAATGCTTATTATTGGTCCTAGAGGTTTGCAATGTGAAACCAACCCATAGGAAATCATGGTAATCTTCTTATTCGGTCAGATTTGACCTTGGGCCTCTCCTTCAAGGTCAAACAAAGATAGCCAAACTTAAAAGTGCCTATAAGATTAAAGTTGTAATGAGTAAGTGAATAGACTCCTGCCTTATAATCTCTCTCTGTGATTGATTATTTTGAATACTGATATATTGATATTTCATATTCTCATCAGAGGCAATAATTCAAAAGAGTCAGAATTCAAGGGGTAAAGGTAGTCCCAAGTAACATAATGTGACTAGTGCCCCTGGGCGGATTTCACAGAACTTTCAGACTAAGCCACTTGCTCAAATCTCTACAGTTTGAGTTTATGGTCTCACCTAGCTGAGTTTTGGACTCAAATCTGTTTCGCAAAAGTTTACTCGTCTGCGACTGGTCTGAGACAAGAGTCTCAACTATTAATTCATGTAAATTCTGTCAGTCCTACTTATTTTGAACACAAATGTCTTGAAATCTGCCTGTTGTGTGAGTACAAACCTTATTATAAATGATTGGCACCAAAATTACTTCATTTGATTGCATTGAAAACAAGCAAATGTTTCATTTGATACATTTGGGTAAAACATCACGTTTAATACATTGTATATGTTATATGAACCTCGGGTAGTTTCAAGGGCAGATGAAACCAGTGCATATAACATGGTCAAGATTCTGCACTGTAAACTGCTGGGCATTGGTAAGCAACTGCCAACTTTCTCACGTTGGGTCTAATTCTGGGTTTGCACCGCATACCTCACAGGTGGGAGGTGAGTGTGTCATCCACAACACCACTGATCCCCTGATTAGAGGCCAGGGACTGGTTTCACAAAGCCTCCTTAAGGTAAAGGTCGCTTAAATTCAAGGATCTCTTTGAATTTCTCCATCCTTTAAAAAATCTTAGTTTCATTCCTTGAGGGATACCTTGAAAACTACCTTAAATTTCAAGGAAGCTAAGGACCTACCTTCAATTTAAGGAAGTGTCCTTCAAGGAATGTTTAATAACTTTAAAGAATAGTTGCTCCCTCCTTAAGGTTAAAGGAAGACTTTTGATAAGGACAGTAAAAGGAGCTTTTGTGAAACTGAATTTTAAGGTGGATTTCCTAAACGAATAAAAATGACCTTCCTTTACTAAAGGAAGTCCTTTCCAAACTGGCCCTTGTTCCATTTCTGCAAGTGTGGTTTACAGGTAAACCATTGTAAATGCATCAATGATAAAAAATGCACAACACAGACGTAGTTTACTATGGGTTCAAAATGTATAAGATCTCATCCAGGTAGATTTCACGATGTCATAAATCCGATAAGAATTGGGAAAGGGTTTGTAATAATTTCAAGGCGATCAGAAATGCTCATATACTGTTCCTGAGTCTCGAGTCTGTACTTGTAAATCTATCGGGAATTAAGTACCATACTTTCCCTACAGGATCTCCGTACAAGATCAGTATCTTAATATCATTCAGATATATAAGATTCAATTCCCGATTCCCAAATGTTCATAATGGCGAGCAAGGTTTACGATTTATCTCATAAAATGGTACAGCCCATTAAGACTGTGTCAGGCTTTAAGTCCTCTCTTTATAACTGCCATATGAGACAACTTGAGAAAGTATGTCAATTTTGTAAAGTTTCATTACACGAACAATGGCCTGTTTGCTTAAACTCTGGTTACAAATTAAAAGTATAAACTTCGCAGATTGTAAAACACTGTTATTTTATGATTTTTTTTCAAATGCCACAAACTTTGGGGTTCTTGACGCAAAACTTGGAAAAAGCAGTATCACTGGATCCTCATGTATGAGATTGTAGGTTCCAACTATCTATCTATGTATTCTGTACTTTTATAGTGCTTAATCTCTGCCAGGCAGACTCAAAGGCGCAACACCAAAATTCAACTTCAAAAATCATCTATCCATAGCCGTTGCCAAGTCCACTACCACAGAGACGCTGGACAGAGTGTATGCTAGGTTGGGAATACCTTCTTGAAGAGATACGATTTTATCCTTTTCCTGAAACAGAAACAGATATTACTTTATCTGTGGACTTGTTTCATGTCTTTGTATTTGTAGCCATCATTTTAGCCTGAACAGTTAACTTGAATTCGAAACTTACAGGAGTTTAATATATCGCAAATATTCTGGAGTGGAGCTGGCTGTTTCTCCAAAAGTCATACAGTACCCATATATTACATAAAAACAAAAGGACTTTACCTAGTCTGCCTTCTAAACTGTTATGAATGGAAAGTATAAGTTCAACTGAATGTTACTACAGTCCAAACTTTATATGAAAACCAAAAGGTAGAGATAAACAATTCTACAAGTGTGATTATATATCTTTCCATAATTCTTGGAACAATATTTAAAACATCATTTGTTATTATTTCAGTTAAAACAAGAATACACATTTAATTGGTTCTGACACTTTTAAATTAATGGGCTTCACCTGAGCCTTGCTCAAGACTCAAGTTCTTTCAATTAGGAAAAATATACATAGCAAAGTTTCAGCTTGTAGCACATACTCCTACATATATAGGTAATGATTTTTTATATCAGCTTACTGCTAATGTACTCTACAATTTAAAAGGATGACTGTTGGTTCCACACCATTTATATTATACATACGTTCTCAAATTAGTCATTCTTTCCTTTCTCTTGTCTTCAAGTTGATGCAAATTTATTTAATTGTTTCAAGATTTTTGTCATTTGTTTAATTTCTGCCTTTGTTAATCATTGCATTGTCTCTAAACCTCCATTGTAAACCTGCTGAGCATGTGTGTACCTTTAGGAATGTTGCCATCAGTCATTTTTTATTGTTGTAATCGGTACTTCTATCTCTGAAGATCTGGCACATTGCACTCTGTTTGACCACGAATATTTATGGATTCTGAGCCACATTGATGTGTCTTCAGGAGAGACAGAATAAATACACATTCATCATTATTCCTCAATTATCTTATCACATTCTTTGTCAGTCACCGACAGTCTTACAATAACAGAAGATATTTCTACAAGTACCTTTACACATTTTCCTTTTTCCATGTTGAAATGGTCGTGCTAATGTACAAAATCGCATGCAGAAAGTGTTTTTGCAAATCAGTAGGGTGGAGTACTTGTCCTACTTTCATGTCAAAATTGGTGACAGATGAAGACTTGCAAATCGGGTAAGTTTTTTGTCAATTTTCTGCAAGTTGTAGTGAGGCCGTCAGTGTGGGACCTGGCACTAGGACAAACAGTGGTTGGCGGGTTAATATGTCCAAACTTGTTTGGAAAGGAAATGATACAACCCTGAGCTTTGACGTAGGCTAGCATGAGTTTTAGACCTAAACAAAAAGTTTAATCAAATATATTAAATTGAATAAAATGCAATAAATATTATAAAAATTAAAAAGCATAACTGTTACAATGCCCAATAGACAAACAGACTACTGTGCATTGTCTATTCAATTTGTTTATTGTAATTTTTTCAGTCTTGGCTACAATAGTGTTGTGATATTTGCACTTTGTACCTTTCTGATTGTTTTATGTCACCTTTATTTCATTTTATTGTATTATATTCAATTTGCTGTTATCTTGAATATAAATGATATTTCATCTTAGCTGACTTTAGATTGTGGATGAATCTCAAAGCATAAATCTTAACTGGAACAATTTGATATTTTACTTGGCAAGCAAAATCTTGCAGGATTTTCAACAAACCACTGCTTTGAAATTAAAATTATATATCTTTTCAACAATTATATTATATTTCAGCCAATGCATAATGTAACAGTTCTCTCTGGCGTAGTTTCTCAACCAAAACCCAGTATCAAATAAATCCAGTATATTTTATAATACCACTCACTAGTAAGATTTAGTATCTTTTATAATATTGCAATATAACTGGTATATATATGACTTGCAATCTCGTATATACAATATGCTGAGTTGTATATTGGATATACATATTCATATACTAAGTCATATATTGGAGTTATTTATTCATATATATGGGGTATTATATACGACTTAGTATCTTGTATAGAAAACTTATTAAACCATACATTCGACTTAGTGTTAGTTAGCATGTAGAAGTTATTATCTAAGATAGAACTTAGCAAGTTGTATGTATCACCTATTAACTTCAATATTTTAATTAACTCGTCACACATGAGTTAATGACTTGTTACCCTCTCGAAAACCTGTTTTGCTGTTGCTTATTATAAAAGTTAAGTGGCAATGGACTACATTAGTACTGGGATGGGAGACCACTTCAGTGCACTACTCTTGTCTCTGATTATGGCTTTGCGGCTCATGTTAGTTGACCGAAATCCCTTTCAGACTTGTTACTTTCACCCTTTATAACTCTGGCCTCTTACAATCACAAAAATGTGTTGGAAACTAAGCACCATACAAAATACCTACAAATACTGATTGCATTACATTCTGAACTCCTGTTTAAGGAAGTGTAGTGTATTTGTTGTAACATATAGGAAAAGAGCAGGCACTAAGTAAAGTCATGCTAAATTAAAAATAGGCTTCTTTTGAGAAAAGAAATCTCGTGAGATTTGTATGTCAACAATGTGAAATATGTTCCCAACCACAATTGGAAAAATACCAGAGATATATCTTGCTGATGAGTTCTATGGTATCCGCTGAAGGCGGATTAGGTCTGACACCTTAGGGGTGGTGCCTTTTGCCTCACTTTTGTTTTGGGTGTTAGTGGCGCTCGTGCTGCAGGTTCGGGTTTTGGAAGGCTGTGTGTCTGGCTTCTATTCTTGTTCTTGTTTCAGGACATCTTCTTCTTCATCTTCTTCTTCATCTTCTTCTTTCTTCCGCCACAGGAGTTCGAGAGAACTGCGGCTGTGGTAGCCCTGAGAAGGGCTGAAACCCTAAGGTTTTGCTTAAATAAGTTGTTTTCTGTTTTAGCTACCGTGGGTAGCGAATTACTCTTTTCAGGTGTAACTTACCAACTTACCGGTGAAGGTTACAGACTTACCATTTTGGGGTACCGGCTCACCGGGTACCCGTGACTTACCGACTTACCAGTGAAGGTTACTGACTTACCAACACCGTACCAACTTACCGGGTATCTTGTGACATACCAACTTACCAGGTGAGCCTGAGTAAAATTTTATTTATTTTTGTCTAAGTTACACTTGTTTTTCTTTTAGTATTTTTTTTTTCTTTTAGTAATATCACCAGCGGGGGTTAGGCTCAGGTGCCTCCATTGTGCGGGATGTCAGGCAGTTCAGCCGGTCAGCCCCTGGGGGTCAGACCCGTTTGGGTCCGACTTGGGGGCCGTCTCTAGCGATCAATACCTGGATCCCATTTAAGGAGGCCCCGGCTTTTACCCCATGGTGGGTGTTATGTTACATACAAGTGTTTTTCTTGTAGTATTTTTTTCTTTTAATATTTAAATGGCCTCTAGAACCTCCGACAGGTGCTGTTGGAGCTCGGAGTCTTCGTATCGTTTCAGTGCTTTGGTTCTGCACTGTTCAAGATAGCTTTGTATGTAAGGTAGTTGAAGAATTTTGTGGCTTGGTTTCGATGATTCATGTGGGCTGGTCCATGTGATCATTCTGAGGCATTTGTTCTGAACCTTCTGTAGAGCCTCTAGGCTAGGTTTGTGGTCATGTGTGAGATGGTATCCGATCTCTAGGATTGGTCTGATCATGCTTGTGTAGAAGGTCTTCAGTGCCTCTTGGTGTGCTCCCCAGAGCTGTAGCTGTCTTAGCTTTTCTATTCTTGGTGCTGTTTTGTTTATGAGGCTGGTGATGTGTGGTTTCAGATTCATCATTCTGTCTAGGGTGGTCCCTAGTAGTATTGCCGAGTCTTGGATTTCCACTTGGTTGTTTCTGACTGTGATAGGGATCATTTTCCTTGAGTTTTGGCGTGTGATGATCATTAGCTGGGTTTTCTTGGCATTCAGCTTGATGAACCAGTCTTCACACCAGTCCTCCAGTTCGTCCACCTGTTTCTGGAGGTGGGCCTCTAGGTATCTAGGGTTGCGGTGGCTAGTGTATATAGCGATGTCGTCCGCGTACTGAGTGACTTGGCAAGCTGGTGTTACCGGAATGTCGTTGACGAATAGGATGAAGAGCAGTGGGCTGAGTATGCTCCCTTGGGGTGTCCCTGCCAGTAGTTTCACTACTTCTGAGAGGGTGTTTCCTATTCTGACTTGAATGGTTCTGTCTGTCAGGAACGAGGAGATTATCCTGAGGATGTCGCCCGGGAGTTCCATGTCATGAAGTTTCTTGAGTAGCCCATTGTGCCATACGGCGTCGAAGGCCTTTTCTACATCCATGAGCAGTAGGGCTGCTAGTTTTTTGTTTTCTTTGACCTTCTTCATGTACTCGTTTATGATCATTATGTGTTCATTTGCCTCCTTGTGGGGTTGGTATGCCCATTGCCAGGGATTGATGATGTTGTTGTCTTCTATGAACTCTTGGATCCGGTTGGAGATGATTTTTTCGAACAGTTTTCCCATGCAGTTCAGTAGGCTGATGGGTCTGTAGCTGGCTGGGTTGTCCTTTGGTTTGTTTGGCTTCTGGATCATCTTCCCAATGGCGTGTTTCCACTTCTTTGGGAAGTATCCTATTTGTAGGCAGGTGCCGAAAATCTTTGTGAGTTCGTCAATTGCAGGCTCCGGGAGGTTTTTCAGGGCTATGTATGGAATGGTGTCTTCGCCTGGGCTGGTTTTATTTTTGAGTGATTTCAGTGCCCTGTGTGTGTCCTCGCTGGTGATGATCCTGGAGTACTCATCCGAGGGGGCCGCCGGGGTGCTGCGTGGGGTGAGGTGCTCCTTCATGGATTCGGCCCATGTGTCGACTTCTGCTTTGTGCTCGTGGTTGAAGTATATGTCTGAGTGGGTTCTGTGGATCTTTGCCAGTTGTGTTGCGAATGTGTTGGCGGTTTCCATCTCTGTCTTGGTCTTGGTGTTGGTTGATGGATTGATGAGTTTTATAGGTTTCTTCTCGGGTTTGGTGTGCCCGGTGAGGTTGTTGATTGTTCTCCAGTATTGTTGACTGTCCTTGGGATTCAGGGCCTCTACTTCTCTCATTTGGGTGGCCTTTTTTTCCTCATGTAGTTGGGTTTTTATTTCTTTGGTGATGTTTCTGTAGGCTAGCTTTAGAGGTTCATAGTCGGGGAACTGCCTTATTTCTCTCTGGATGTCCCGCTTCAGCTTGATTTTGTCCAGTAGGCCTCTGCTGATTTTGATGAGGCCCTGTCTCGATTTGATGGTGGGACAGCTGTCATGGAGGCATGAGGCGATGGTTTCAGTGATCTCTTCTACGTGCTTGTCAATCGAGGCTACTGAGTTAGTAGGACCTCTTCCTTGGATCCTGTCGAAGTTCTCCATTATTTTCCGCTGGTACTTCTCCCAGTCGCACTTGTTGAGGCTCTTTGAGGTCCAGATTGGGTGGTCCTTGATGTTTGTCCTGATTTGTAGAGCCAGTGGGCAGTGGTAGGTGTTCTCTCCGTGTATGGCTTCCTGGACTTCCGTTTTCATTATGCTCCGTGCGACTGCGGGTGAAGCCAGTGCAAGGTCCAGTATGGAGTGACGGTCTGACGAGTGGTTATGGAAGGTAGGTTGGTTGTGGTTGTTCTGTAGGTGTAGGTCGAATTCCTTGCATAGTCGTCTTATGGCTCGCCCTCTCTCATTCGGTTGCTGGTGGCCCCACGTTGGGTGGTAGGCATTGAAGTCTCCTAGTACGATTGAGTGTTTGTGGCGAGATAGTAGGTCTTTCAGGGTGTCCAGGTTGGGTAGCCCTGTGTGTGCGAAGCCCCAGTAACAGCTTATAATGCAGGTCTTCTTCCCGTTGATGGTTGTGGTTATGGCGCAGATGTCATCTGTGTCCAGGTCTATCTCAGTGGCATCTATGTAGTTGCGGACCAGTATGGCTACTCCTCCGCCGTCCAGGTTTGCTCTGTCCCTTCGGGCGGCTAGTGTGAATCCATCTATCTCGAAAGTGGTGCGGTGCGTGGGTTTGGTTTCGTTGAGACAGATTACATCGACTTTCTTGTGGTCCAGGTAGAGTTCTAATTGCTCTTTCTTGGAATCGAATCCGTTGATGTTCCAGTGGCAGATTACTTTCATCTTGGATTTGGAAGTACGGGGACGGTCTTATTAGTGCTTCTTGGTGAGGAATCTGGTGATGGCTGTGTGGTTGTAGTCTTGTCTGTAGATCTTGTTGAAGGTCGCTGTCACGATCTTGGCTGTGTCTCCAATGTTACATTCTATCCCAGTGTGGTCGCTTAGGCATGAGGCGATGGCTTCCGTTACAGCTAAGGTGAGCTTCAGGCTGTCAAGCTCATCTGTCTTCCTCGTGGCCTGGGCGTAGGTCAGGGCCTGGGTACGTTTTTCTGCGTCGGCGGCCTTCCTGGCGGGACATCCTGGGTAGGTGGTGGGGTGGCTTCCCTGGCAGTTGGAGCACCTCCTGGTTTCTTGGCTGCAGTCCGAGGTTCGGTGGCTACTTCCACATTTTCTGCAGGTGTCTTTGGTCTCTCTGCAGTCCTTGGTTGTATGCCCGAACTTTTGGCACTTGAAGCACTGGACAGGTTCCTTCTGAGGCCTGTATTCCTCGCAGTGGTACCTGATTCCTTCAAAAGGGAAGCCATTCTCTAGTAGGTAGTCCCTCTCTGCTTCGTTGTTGGTTGTAATCTTTATTTTGTTTATCTCTCTGTTGTCTTTGGCCGACTTCATCCGTTGGAACCTTTCGTTCCCCTTTCTTCTGATGTCTCCTGCCTTGATGTGGGTTGGGAATCTTGTTACCACGACCTGGAGGGCGGAGGCCCGGTGCTCTTCGGAGGTCCTTTTTGTTGGGCGGACGCAGAAGCTGGTGTGTTTCGAACCATGGGTCAGGGCTTCTAGGCGGTCGTCCTCGGTCCTGCAGTGGAGAAGATACGTTCCAGCCTTGGTCTTGGTGACCCTGATTCTCTCAGGAATCTTTATCACCTTACGTAGCTCGGTGGGAGAGGCCATCTTGTCCACTAGTGGTCCTTCTATCACCAGAGGCGGTATTCTGGTTGGTCGGGTCCTCTTCTCCTCTGGTTGTTCCGGAGTGGTCCTCGGAGTGGGTTCCGTGGTTGGTCTCCTGGCCTGGGGAGGGCTGGCACTACTCCTTTTCTTCTTCCTCTGGACAGTAGTGAACCCGTCTTCTTCTTTTGAGGAGTCGGCAGCCCTGGGTCTTTTGGTGGGGGTGGAGGTCATCCCTTCCGCTAGCCTCTGGGTTGCTGCTGGGGGCTCCTGGTCCTTGGTGGTTGGGGCTTCAGTCAGTTCTTCAAGGTGACCTTTTGGTGGTGCTGAAGGGAGGCTGGTCTTGGCCTTGTTCACCTTCTTTGTCTTGGTCTTCTTTTGGGTCTCCTTTGCCTGGGTTGGCCTGGATGGGCTCTCTCTGGAGCTCTGGGAGGCCATTGACTCCTCGAGCTTCTCCAGGTTGTCGGCGAAATGGAGCGATAGGGCCACTTTGGACTGGTAATCCAGTTCCTCCCACTGGCGTCTGACGTTCTCGATCTGGGCTGCTGTTGCTTTCTTCTGGTCCATGCTGGAAGGTAAGGCTACAAGAGAAGACATGCAAGTAAGGTATATGTTGAGTGGAGTCAGGTGATCCGAAATTTCGGACGTAAAGGAGAGCACACACTAGTTCTGAAAGACGAGAAACAAATGGATGAGATTAATAACTGGATCTGAAGATTTAAGGTTAATTAGTTAATGACAGTAAGTGGTGAATTCTGCTGGAGTTCTGTAAAGAGAAGATAGAATAGATTAGTGACAGAGTATAGTTTGTGTAAATAGTTGCAGGATCACACTGAGAAGCTGAAAGTGAGAAGAGTACAGATAGGTAGTTAGTAGACCAGGAAACACTGGTGAGCTGGAAAGTAAAATAAAGTACAAGGAAAAAAACAGTAAAGAGCAGAAAGAAAAAATAAACAGAGATGAGAAAATCACAGCTGAGTAACGGTTGTTAGTGAGACTAACAAGCTTAAGTTTACAGTAGTTCTGAAAAGAACTAACTTAAGTTTTCAAAGCTAAACAGCTTAAACTCCACAAGGACTGGTGTCTTCAAAGAAGTGTAGTACTTGTGCAGCGTAGATATTCTCACTGGTAGATGCAGAGATGCGTGTGGAGTCGATTGCAATCAGATGTTCACTCGAAGAAACTTTCTGATAAAAAGAAAATCAGAGATATATCTTGCTGATATCTTGCATCAAGTCTTTTAGATAAACTTTGTGTTTGAAGAAGAAGCTAAACAAACTGACATTTACTTGGAGAATACCACAAAATAGTTGACATGCATCAACTTAGCCTGGAGTTATATACTGTCAATGTCAGCCACACTAACAGGAGATGTCATAAGAAAGACGCAGATTATACAGTTTCAAGCATCTGTGAAGGTCCTGTGGCGAGGTCACTGCTTGAATATCTTTGATACTAACTCACAATGGTCTCTGACAATTTAAAAGACAAATCAATCTGTCTTAAAATCTTAAATAATCAAGTGAAGAAACAATACCAAACACAGGCTAGGATGGCCTTTTTGTTGTTATTTTGATAGTAAAACAAATTCCTAAAAGTTGTTTGTATCATCTTAATAAGTGTTTTTTTCAACATCTATTGCAAAGTGAAAATCATGTGGGAAAAATTATTGTTAGGGGAAACCAGCCTGCAGTGTTTAAGAGTTTTCATTATTTATTTAATTTTTATTGATTGTTTGATAGCCAGATCTTTGTTTATGAAAATGTTCCAAAGAAAATTAAAATAATTAGTAAAATATATACAGAAAAGGACTTTGTAAATATTGACCATATCAGTGAACTATTCTGAGTGAGGAATATCAGATAGTTTGAGTAGCATTCAAGATATAACTTCATGGTAGAAGATTTAAATGATATACTTTATTATTGTGTTCTAGATTAATTTGATTCAAGTGTAGTGAAAATGAAATTAAAGTGCAATTTTGTAATCAGTGTCTGTATATAATGTTTATTTTTATTACTTATATTGGTGTTTTTGTTTTTTTTCTTTCTTTTGTATTTTTCTTTGTAAGCAATGTATCTTGAATAAGAGAAATAAACTATAATAACACAATATGTCAAATAGTAAAATAAGTCTATCTATAGTTATCAGCAGAATGCAAAAAAACATGAAACTTTACATAATTACAGGCACCAGTGAATATAAAAGCTTCAATTTTTAACTTGAGATTTTCTGGATTTCTTCATACATTTTAATAAAACCAGAATGAGCAGAAACTCTGTAGAAATACATTTGTGGTACCTAGACCACACTTGCTCCAAGTCTTTGTATTGGCATCCATCATTGATTTAAACGGTGTTTAAATTGGAAACTTACATGAATCCATTATACCTCCAGCATTCTTGGAGTAAAAGGGGGGATCATCTATGTCATGGCTGGGTTTTTCTCCTAAAGTCATACAGTACCCATATATTACGCAAAAGACAAAAGAATTTGGTGAAAGCCTACCACATGCTACATACCAGCTCAAAATATTTAACTCCTCAGAGCTCATTTCTGACATCAAGCATTTGGTGTGCTTTAGGATACCCACAGGGCTTTTCCATTTATGCGACATATCGTAAACTGTGCTACCGATTGTCAATTGTAAGGCCATTGTTTTAACTTACAGTGTTCCTAAACCTATCTTACAGTCACAGAGCAATCTTTTCCATCTTATACTGATTGCAAACCTGTCTGTTTCATCTTACGGAAATCGTAAACTAATCAAATGGATCAGGATAAGAATCTTTGAGACAATCATGTATCTATCGCCAGAATATATTGTATATCTAGAACACATCCAAAATGTTGTGTACTCAAAGGTTATACAAGAACTGCTTTATTCTACATAATACACATTACACTGCAGTTAAATTCTAAACTGGTTTTCTGTTAAAGTACAAGGCATTTTATCACTGTCAGAGATGTGTCAACTTAATTACTTAAATGGGTTCTGTAGTAGATGTGGGTACTGTAATACATCACACAAAACCCATCTTAAACCTATCATAAACAATACCCTGCCTAATGCAGTTTCCCAATCAGGAGCAAGACATACAATATATCTCAGAAATGTAACAGCCCAATAAGGCTAAATAAGTTAGAATTCGTATTTTGCAGAGGAATAATTTGATACAACTTATACAGCCATTCTAGGAAGTCCTGTTATTTAATGTTTTAAGCCAAACTAAAATGTAGATGGGGGCCACGGTGGCAGAGTGGTAACACTCTGGCCTCCCACCTCTGAGGCCGGGGTTCGATCCCCACACGGACTCAAGTGGGAAAGCTGGTAGTTACTTGCCGTTTGTCGGCAGTTTACAGTACAGAACCCTAACGAACTCTATGTACTGGTTTCCTCTGCCCTTCCAACTACCCGTCGTGATATAACCTGTACAGTGTTGAAAGCGACGTTAAACCCCCAAAATAATGGAGTTTCAGTTTCTATAATGTACTCATACATGTACTGACTTTTATAGCAGCATACAGCTAAGAGATTAGGTTCTATCTCTTAACATGTATGAGTGCTTTATGAATACCAAATGTCTGTGTTGTAATATCCTCATGTATATCAGTTCTATTAATACCTTGGCTTCCGGGGATTCCCCTTTAGCTCAGCTGGTTAAAGAGCTAGATTTGTGTTTATTTCTGTGTGTAATCAGAAGGCTGAGCAGAACCAATCAATAATCTCCCTTCCCACTATAGTGTGCATGTTTGAAAAAGATATCATTCAAATTTGAGCCTTAAGCAAGGCTAATATCAAGGGAACAAATGTGTAAGAGTTTCGTAGGGGGTGACTCATTTATATCCACATGCAATGTCAGTTTATGGACGGTTTCATCAAATTAATCAAATATTAACAACAAACATAAGCAGTTGTTGATGGAATAGTAAATCTAATTAACATTTGAAAACCGTATGTTGATTGGTCATTTGTTATTTCGCATTTTATGTATATATTGTATTATCGTCCCATTTAATGCAATAATATTAGTATTTTCTGTTCCATTTTGTCCCAATTTGAGACGTTTGCCGATTTATGACGCCAAGCAAAATATATTAAAGAAACAACAATCTTTTATTGTGTTTTTTAATAATATACACAACTTCGTTTTGAAGTATCATTATAATCACTTGCAAATTTAAACGGTCATAATGTGCTAATATAGTATCCCAGTGTACTAAGTTTATTTATTATGCACTCATATGGAATTTGATTCTGAATCGCCAAGATGACTGGTAAAAAAATGTGTATTCCAACCTAGATGTGATAATTGTCTTGAATTAGCACACACAGAAAATAAACAATGAATTCAATCTTTAACCAATCAGGGCAGTTGATACAAAAATGCGGCATTGTAAGCGGTCTGTTAATTGGCCTTGATTTACGTTGCTGATTCCATGCAGAAATGACATTCTAAAATATTGAAGATGTTTTTTGGTGTAAAATTTATAAGCTGTTCTAGTTTTCTCTAGACTTTCATCAAGTCCTTTTGTCTAAGGTATTATATGAGGACTGAATGACTTTTTTACCAGAATGTGGGGCTGACTGTATTTCTCTAGACAGAAGCTTTTTCACTCATCAAGTGGGTTCATAATGATTTCATGTATGTCAGATTTGCTGGAAGGAGAAAATACAAAGACTTGGAGCAAGTCTAAGTTTTCTCCTTATGAAACCAAAGCCACACGACTTCCGGGTTTGCATTGTAGCTTTTTATGCTTGTGTTAAGTGTCAGAAGGTGATTTTATTGGATTAGAATAAGCGTTGAAATTTCATGATACATTAATTCTATTTACCCTCCTAAGGAGGTGTTAAATTTATAACCATTTATTTGTCTGTTGCTCATTTGTTAGCAAAATTATGCAAAAAAAAACTAATGCTCATACCTTCATCAAATGAAAATCAGAAGACAGGTCTTACTCCAACTTAAATCCCATTAAATTTTAATAGTTATCCAGCTCACTGACTGGATCTATATGTGTTCTGTACAAGTTGAGTTTTTGTTTTTGTTGAGTTGTAACTTGTACAAGCAGTTTGTACAAGTTGCAACTCGTACAAGATTGGCTGTGCAAGTTGTAAATTGTACAGAATTTCACTATAAAATAATCCCAACTTGTATAATACTGTTGTACAAGTTGGATCTAAACAGCAGTTTGGTTAAATTTAATAAATTTACAATTTTATTAAAAATATTTCTTATTTTATGTGTATTAATATCCAAATTTAAGTGAGAGTGTCCTATATATATAATTTTCCCCCAAAAAATTAACACTGGATATGCAGAAAAACCTTTAAAAATTTGGCCAGTAACACTTAAAATATTAAAAAAAGTTATTAATATATGTATATTAACATATTAAGTTGATACTTAAGTTGATCACTTAAGGGTAAAATTATTTACATTGTTCATCATACAGCAAAAAATAAGCTTTTGAGTTAAATACTAAGTTCAGCATAAATGTATTACTAAGCTGTTCCTTATTGATTCTTGTAAGACTCCAGCTTTGTTCTCATATGAGTTGTGGAACTATGTAGATTGGGGTCTTTTTTTTGTTTGTAATAATACTAAGGCAGATAAGTCTCCACAATAAGAATCAGACTTTAAAGATGAAGGTTAACAAAGTAGTAAGTAAGAAATAGAAATCCTCTAAATGCATTCAACTGTCTTGGTGTGGCTTCCTACAGCATCAGGGCTATTTTGTGATTTACCTCTTAGCATTAAACTAGGATCACAAATGGGTTAGGAAAAGAAAGCATAAAAGGACAGATGATTCTGTACTGTAAACTGCTGACCAACGGCAAGCAACTACCAGCTTTGCCACTTGAGGCTGTGCCGGGAACCGAACCCCCGGCCTAAGAGGTGGGAGGCGAGAGTTTTACATTTCTTTATTATAGTGACAAGTGATATACATAAACAGTCTATACTAGACTTGTTTCAAGTCTTTGTATTTCTGTACAGCAGTAATCTGAACAATTAAATTTAAAATGCAAACTTACATGATTTCACTATACCACGAGCATTCTGGAATAAGGGGGATAGACCCTACTCCTGGAAGGGCTGGCTACTTCTGCAAAAGTCATACAGTACCCATATATTACACACACAATAATAGGACTTGGTGAAAGTCTAATTGTGAAAGTCTAAGTCTTCACATGAAAAGTGATAAATTTAACACCCCTCCACTTATGGCTTGTAAGTCACTTCATTTACATTTTTAAAAATATATGTTTGGTGTATTTCAGCAAATACAAAATAGATAACTAATTTATATATATATTTTTTCAGTTTATTGCTGAATATAATTTACAAATTAGAACCATTAATGATAACAAATACTGTTTTAACTAACATTACTAGGAGAGCGCACAACTCCGTCAAGGCATATAATAATAATTACATGGAAAAATCACGATTTTTTGTGGTATCCTGGTAACTCTCAAATATTAATGGGATCTGAGTTGGACCAAGAACCATCAGATTTTGTTACATGAAGTTCCCACCAACAGTATTTGTGTAATCCTGCTAACAAACAAACAGACAGGCATGAAAACAATCCCTTCTTGGAAAAAGGGTAAGCAGCTTTCTGTTTTCCACGATAAAATTGACAAAAATCTTATATGAAGTTTTTTTCTATAATTTTGAGAGATTTCCTTTCACTATCTGAAGTTTCAAAATCCGACCATTTTGAACCATACTGATAGCTATTGATGAAAATTATACAATTAAGTACCCACCTTGAATGTACATTGGTTAGTCTCTCACCAGCAAACAGATTTTATTATATTGTAGTTATTACAAGCACATTCATTCACCAAATATTTTAATGTATCTCATTTGACGAAATAATAGCAGTGGTCAATGTTCCCAGCCATTTCGAAAACCTGGCCTTTTCGAAACAGCCAAATTATTTACTTGGCCTTTTTGAAACCTTCCTTTGTTTTGAAATGGCCTGGCCAGTTCAAAACCTGGTTTCAAAATGGCCAAATCAATAACCTGGCCATTTTGAAACCTCACCTGATTTCTGAATTTTTTCTGTAGGATGTGCTTTCAAATATATAAAATGTAATTATTTTAATGTGGATTCTTTGAATTTTAATCATTTACATTAAAATCAATTCTTATTTTCTTGGACTTTGGGAGCTTTAACATAACCGGTGATCTTCAAATCTGTCCTTTGATTTAAAAAAAATACCTGAGCAACGACTTCTTATTATCATAACTTGTGGAGTATGTAGGTACTCAGATATGGGAGTAGCTACAGTTAACCTGTGACCTTCAAATGGGTCCTTTGATTAGAATAATTTCCTGAGCAGGGACTATTCAGCAACTGTCTTTAATCACAATTAACACAACTTGGGGAGCAGGTAATTAGGTATGGGAGAAGCTACAGTTAACCTGTGATCTACAATTGTGTCTTTAAATAAAAAGTTTCTTTAATTATAATTAACAAAGGGAGGGGTTATGCCAGTCAGTGACTATAAATACTGGTCAGTTTCAATCATTTGACATATCTTGTTTTACAACAGTTGGATAATCATAGATAGATTTAAAAGATAGATTTATGAAAGTTTTTGTATGTACTGATAAATGTTGTTATATGTTCTGTTCAATGTATGTTTCACAATAAAACAAATGCAGT
Organism: Sabellastarte sp. h YS-2021; assembly: GCA_964017235.1. Classification (NCBI taxonomy): domain Eukaryota; kingdom Metazoa; phylum Annelida; class Polychaeta; order Sabellida; family Sabellidae; genus Sabellastarte; species Sabellastarte sp. h YS-2021. Next base: position 149,745,180 of record OZ024931.1, read on the forward strand.
ACTAATAAATATATAAGTTTTTATTGTATTACAACTGTTACACCTAAATGCAACAGAACAAACCTGTCCACCAATGTCAAACTGGTGAGGTATCAAAACGGCCAAGAGGAACAGTTGGCTGTTTCGGAATGGCCAAATCTATCATTTGGCCATTTCAAAATGGCCAAGCCATTTCTAAACCTTGCAAAGGTATCAAAACGGCCATGGCCATTTCAAAATGGCCAAAGGTTTTGAAACGGCAAGTAACAGTCAATACTAGGTGAGAACTGTTGATCCTGTTATTTGCAAAAATGTATAAATGTGGGGGATGAAAGTTACTTTGAATAATTTAATAATGGCTAAACAAATGGGACAGCAAAGTTCATGAAAACAGCAAATAGTACTATGATTACCATTACCAGATCAATTATTTACTACATTTATTTACAGTAACAGATGTCTGGCCAGTTTTAACATGTGCAAACTGCAGTGTATCTAAAATACACTTGCTAAGATTGTCATATACTGCAATGTATACACAAGGGCCTATTCTGTTCTCAAAAGACACCATTAGTTGATATCTGCCTTTCTTGTGTAAAAAATAAGAAATTAATCCATAATAAAGTGGATTAAGTGCTATAAACGTCCAACTTAAATTTAGATTGGACTGCAAATTATGGCATATTAGTTAATATTATGTACTGTCGACCACCCAGGATGTTTTAAAAAAAGAACTGCCTGGACCTATTGCGAAGAGGGTCAAGCTTTGAAGGCATGACTTCAGAGAGTTGGTTAAAATCTAAGATTGATTTTAAGTTCATTGAAACAGCTAGAGTCACACTGGTACGGTATTTTATGATGATCTTGGTTCAAATTCATGCTGATAACAACAATGCTGATAACAAAGAATGCCTCTTCCGATATAAGCTTAGTTGTTGTAAAGGGCATTAAACAGCCTTGACCTTTCACCCACGTATCACAGAAAAATCATTGAACTTGATAATTTGGCATTCTCCTTAAACTGGTATCAAATATTTACAAGGTATACATTTCTTTGTAGGCACTTGTTTCATTGATACAACGGTAAAGCTTCGTGAGCTAATTGTAAATTCAGGGTACAAACATCAAGTAGATATAACCTTATGGTACCATAAACACTCTACAGATGAATTAGTTTACCTGTTTTAGCTTAAAATGTATTTTCCCTTTTAGCTGAAAATGTATGGCCCTTGGGTTAATGGGTATTTCTTTCTCTTTTACTTAAACAGACACAAGCAGAAACACACATTCTAAGTTCCATTTGTGTCAATTTATAATCAAGGGTAATACTTGAGGAACTGTGATATATCATTGATTACTCCTTATTGAATACGAAGAGCTTAAATAGTGAGCTACAATGGGGACTTGGCGATAGATCTGAATATTTTAAATATTGTTAATGACTATGATTATCGGTTAGAAAATGAGCTGGTCAAAAACCTTCTAACATGTGGTGGGACACGATGTCCATATTTAAAATTCACCAGTCACTACATATCAGATAAGGGTAAAAGAGACTAACATTGTAAGAAATTATGTTTACAGATACTCTGGTACTGTCGATCATATATAATCACTATAAATGTGAGAGCTGACTCTGTGCTCAGTTGGGGCACTTGTTTGTTATGTGCATATCTACAATGGTCCCTTTTTCAGATATATTTTATTTGTCTTTCTTAGAATTATGTAACAGTGTACTTTGGACTACATATCAACCTCGACTGACCATATGTCATATTTTAATTATGCAATTTATCCATCAAAATAAAAGTCAAGCTACACCTTGAATTGTTGAGGGACTGTTCACACTTCTACGGTCCGTTGTCTACTATGTTATTATTACCACTTACAAGGAGGTATTTTTTTCATGACCATTTGTTTGTCTGTTTCTCTGTTGTTGTTTTTTGTTACCAAGATTAAGCAAATACTACTGCTTGGAATTTCATGAAAGCATTAGAAGATGGGACTTTGTTCAGCTTTGATCAACTAAATTTTGAGAGTTGTTGGAATACCAAAAAAAAAATAATAATAATAAAATCCAAATATTCCCATTTACTGGATTATACAAATCCTACTTGTGGGAACTTTATGAAAAACCCACAATATGTGCTTTGGTCCATCTTTGGTCCCATTATATCTTGAGGGATTATAAAAAATCCGATCTTTTCCATGTACTTGTCCATGTACATGTCCTGGTCGGAAGTTTGCACTCTCCGATTCCTCTTATTTTTTTTAACACTTTTGGCACAACGGCAACATTTTTTTCTAAAATGCATCAATGAAATATACCACAACCTACAATGTAGTGATGCAGAATCATTGCAATGTCAAAGGTTAAAGTTAAGGCTTGACAACCCATTCAAAAGCCAGGGTCATACTGAGATAGGTCCTCATTATTGTCACTTGTGGGATTCCAACTCACACAGAGGTGACTGCCTGTGACCAGACGTCAAACTTGCAAACCATTTGGTTACAGACTTTCCTCGAGTCATTTTGTCTTGGGTATTATATGAGGACTGAATGACTTTTTTCCAGAAATTGGTGCTAACAAAAGTATTTGTATTTCATCAGACAATAGGATCCACACCCATCAGGAGGATTCATAATGATTCCATGTATGGGAGATTTGGTGGAATAAGAAATACAAAGACTTGAAACAAGTCTAGAAAATTTGGGGCCCCTTTAACAGGCCAAGAATGTAAAATTATTTATTTTAGTTAAAATGTGATGGAGGTGTGCCCTCCTCAATTTCCAGTCCTGCAGTTGGGAAGAACATGAATATCAACACAAAAGCAGTTACAGGAAATGAGACCACATACAGTAGCAACAAATGTACAATATACAGAGTACAGATAATCTTTATTATTGCAATTTTCTAGTAAATTGACCTTTATATGGTCATATGCAGCAATATAGTGCAGATATTTAACTGTATTCTGTATTGATATATTCAGTGCAATATAGGACTATAGGACTTAAAGCAGTATTTGGCCCATCCAGGGTGCACAACTACAACCAATGCTCTTTAGTGGCTGAATAACACCCTCTCAGGGATAACTATTTGTTAATATCTTGGAGGTCTGTTGGCCTGCCAACTGGGGATGGGTCCAATAACTGTCATTGCAAGTAGTCATTTCTACCGCTATGCATCTGTCAGTAGGTGGGATCAAAACTAGGACCTCTGTCTTCTGGGGTAAGAGTTCAATCCCCTCCCCCCTCAAAAAAAATAAAGTAAAAAAATAAATAAAAATAAACAAATATTAGAGAATATATAACAGAGAATTACACTAATTTCTATGTAGATATGCTATCGAGGCTAGAGAGGGCTGAGAGAGGTAATTTTCTTTAGGGAAAATGTCACCCAACATGAAGTCATGAATTGTATCTGTTTATTTACAACAAAAATTACATAAACCTTAACAATGTTGTTTGTAAAACATAGAAGTCATTCTGACGTTCATAAAAACAGCTTTTTCTATGAAAACAACTGAACTGTTTTGATCAGTTAAAAAGGTGTGAAGTAAATAAAATCTGTCATAGACTGTTTGTTTTTAGACTTAAATAACCTTTTATGTTCATTATTTAATCAATTGAAAGAACCCATATAAAAGTTCATTATGTTTTTTTGTGACAAAAGATGTCTCCCCATAAAATGCTAACGATAATGGGACAATGTACAATGTACAGTTATGTGGTTTCTAAGAAATCTAGCTGAAGAAATATCAACGGTTCAAAAGCAGGTTATTTTCCTGACAAAATGCTCTTTCTGGGTCAAAATTCATGGAACACGTTTTCCTCAAGTATAAAGGTAGCCTTGCAGAAGACTCAAATTTGTACCATATAATTTTCACTCATGTACGTAGATATTTGGGATTCATTTAGCACTCATACATGTTAAGGGATATAAATTCCTCACACAGCTCCTGCTTTAAAAGATAATGCAAAGATCAATATATTTAAGCGTACATTATATATAAACACCATAATCTTATCTGAACCTTTTCCCTAATTACAAAGAATCATAAGCCTTTGGTTATATGAAATGGATGTATATGAAGAGTTTAAAAACGTAATTAAAACAGAGAAATGTAAGATATTAATAAGCTGTATTAATAAGATATGGCAAATTAAGAAAAGTATACTGTATTGTTCTCTGTTTTGCAATTTTCTGATCATTGTGTATAAAATGGAATCAAAGTGACATTCAAGCCCACTTTGGGCTAGGTATAACATTCATTTTATTTTGGTTGTTTCCATATATACATTGTATAAATGTCACTATAATAAATGAAATAAATAAAAAATAAGTAAGTGCCTCTTCAAAAACAAGCATAAAACTTACCCGCTGGTTAATACTATTAATTTCATTACTTATATCTTGAATATGTTATTCAAAAAGTTTGTCCTATTGTACCTATATCACAGTATTATGTGCTGATCTCAGGAAATGTGTCAGGAACATATTTAATTTTTAATGACCATTTCTGGCTGGATGAATTTCCAATTTTTGTATTATCCATAAGGTTAGATAAGTATGATGTTTTTTCCCAAATGTTTAAAATTCCTCAACATGTAAAGCTAAAAAGGGGCAATGGTGACAAAGTGGTAACACTCTCCCCTCCCACCTCTGAGGCCAGAGTTCGATCCCCGGCATGGCCTCAAGTGGGACAGCTGGTAGTTGCTTGCCGTTGGTCAGCTGTTTACAGTACAGAACTCTAACAAACTGTATGTACTGGTTTCCTCTGCCCTTCCAACAACACATTGTGATATGAACTGTACAGTGTTGAAATGGACATAAAACCCTAAATAAATAAATAAAATAAAGTAAAGCTAAAAGCTACATATTGGGGGTAGACCATGTTCCAAGTCTTTTTATTTCTTATACTACCAAATCTGACATACATGGAGTCATTATAAATCCAAGCTATGGGTACAAAATATGAAGGCTTCTCTCTCTCGGTTAAGATTAAGTCCTATGAAAGTCTAGAATAGAATAAAATAATTGCTATTTTTCAAGCATTTATGCAACCTAGAGTAACTCTCATTTGATGCAATTATGGAAATGATACACCCCATCTATTGTCAAGTATTTATGTAACACTTTGGTTGATACTAGATTTGGTTTCATTAGAGATGCAAGGTTTTCAAGTACTAAGTGTGCTCTCAAAGCAATAATAAGGGGGTTCAGTGGTATAGCGGTTAGAGTTCTTGCCTCCAACCTCTGAGGCCGATGGTTCGAATCTCGGGCCGGGCACATCATGTTGGAAAGTTGGTACTTACTTGTCGATGCCCAGAGGTTTACAGTGCAGTAAGCACTGGTTTCCTCCACCTGTAAACTACCTGTCGCAATATGACCCTGGCTGTTGAACACGACGTAAAACAACAAATAAATCTAAATCCAAAGCAATAATAGTGTTGTTTGGCCATAGTGGAGTTATGAGTTCTCTGCTTTCTCTTGTTAAGTGTCTGTTTATCAGATGTTTTTACAAATGTAGTGTACATTTCATTTCTGGGAAATGTGCATTAAAATATATATCCTATATTGGTATTATGATTATGTGGTGTTTGGCAAAAAACCAAGATATTTTCAGTCTCAAAGGTGTCACGTGAAGTATATGGAATGACTTAAATTGGAAGAAATACAAACCACACAATTTTGATTTGCAATGACACCCGTTTCTAAGAATACGATATGCAATTTGGGTGAAAAAGTCATATATATGTTTTCAACACATATACGACTGACAAATGTGTACATGACTTGTTGATTTATTATTTTGAAATCTTTCGATGTATGTTTGTTTGTCTGTATAAATGCATGTATGTTTGTTTGTTAGCACATTCTAGGCCACAATTTTGAAGCTAGGTTCTCATTTTTTCCCCTATAATATTGTCAGGACTGAATTTCAACAAATTCAGTAGCATTTTAACATAGCTATCACCATTTTAGCTACTCTTAGTAAATGATTTATAACTCTGAAACTATTGCATTTAGAGTGCTTCTGTTAAATATGTTGTTCAGGTATTTCCACAAAATGTTTCAACAAAATAATGTAAATGCAATAGTTTTAAAGTTAGAAGTGATTTACTCAACAGTGACATCCTGAAAGTAGCTTTTGCTCAGCTATGGAATGAGCTACAGGTCTGCAACTTCACTATGTCATAACTTACCCCAACATAGTAAATTATGTATTCAAAGAAAGTCACTATGTGTGATACTTTCAAAGAAATTGGACACATTCTCATTTTTAAATTGTGCTACATATCAGGAAGTAACTATTATTCACTTAGTTAATGCAACAAAGCTCCAAACTATGCACCATCTTATAGCTAAAGATAAAGTACCTGAAAACATATTAGCAGAAACACTCTAAATGCAATAGTTTCAGAGTTATAAGTCATTTACTCAGAGTAGCTAAATGGGTCATGGCTATGTTAAAATGATACCGAATTTGTCGAAATTCAGTCCTTCTCTGTTCTTACACCTGAAAATATTATAGGGAAAAAATGAAAAACCTAGCTTCAAAATTGTGGCCTAGAACGTGTTAACAAACATACATAAATACAAATACACATACAAACCGACTGACCAACATACTTCGAAATCAAAAGATTACTTGAATAAATATAAATTGTTAAACCAACATAAGCTCTTACTACAAAACAGGTGTTACATTACCTCAAGTTTTTACATTTAGATTTCAAGGTGTTACATCAAGATTGGAAGCTCTTTCCCCAAGTTACCTTAAGACAGTATGTTGTTACATCAAGGCAGCAAGGCATTACTTCAAGAAATTAACATGTTACCTAAAAGTTTGTAAACTGTTGGGCAAAGTTAGGTCTTATAAAGAGGAGATTAAGCACTATAAAACTCCATTTAGAAAAAATATGCGGTTTACGCCAACCATTCCAACATACCTATTCCCTTGGGGCTATGACAATCTATCTTGAGACAACAAGATTTCATATAGTGCCACCTGCTTTATTATGATGTGTCACTTTAGGGTCACCGTAAATATGCAGGGTGGGGGGGGCAACAGTTTTGGTTTTATGACCTTTTTCTTGATAACAAGATTGAGATCTGTAGCACATGTATATAAACAGAATTTGTTTGCTGAAGTACAGAACAAATTCACCAGGTTTCTGTTCTGTTTTCTGAACTAGCCTGTGTACTGTAATTGCTTGATCTAGCAGTGTTCAAATACTTGTATCTCATATACATAAAGCCTTTGGTATAAGAGTAATACATAGTGTTACATTAAATTGTGTTGTTTGAAATCAACCATGACATATCCTTTGATCAAAGAGAAATGTTTAAAGGATGGCTGCCTTTTTGAAGATGCCGACTTTCCTGCCGAGATGTCATCTCTTATTTTCAGCAAGAAGATGAAGAATGCATTACCTACAGTGGATGTGGACAAAGTTGAATGGAAGCACCCCCACGTGAGTAGTTATGGTACTAAACATTTTTCTCGGAGGTACATATCTGTATGAATTAAGAGATGTCGCATAGCTTAAAATCATAGTTGATATTTTTTTGTAAACAGGAATATTAAAATTTTCATTCTTTATTGTGTATGTCTGGTTATTTTTAAATTCGTACATTTTTATGTATTGAACACACAGTTTATGGGAACATAATGCACTCGAACATGTATAATTAATGTAAATCACAACGCACTCAAAACCATATCTATTTTAAATTTATAATTCATTTACTGAGTAATATTGGCAAAATTGTAACAGAATTTTTTTGTTTGCACTTGTTTTAGTTTGGAGGTGAAAAACCTGGCAAAACCTGGCTTAGGATCCAAACAAAATAATTGTTGCAGAGTAATCGGGCGATAATAAAATTACTGTAGCTAATCGGCTTTGGCAAATTGATCAGTAAGCAATCAAAATACAGATTAGAAGTCTGTATTGTGTCAGTAATTCTGATTGGCTGTGGATTGATTTGATGATTTAAGTGATATACAGTAGAGGGTGAGGGAGTGTGATACATTAGACTGTTAATGGTAATATATTGTTTATTTCATCTGTGTTATGCACTTGAAGTGAAGCAGTAGTAATAACAACACAAAGACGGACATTGTAAAAGAAAATAAGGATGTCCAAAATAAATCAGTGTGAATACTATACATGAAATGAAACTACGTATACAGGTGGTCACCAAGATAAACGGTTACAGAGAGAAATGGTCTTAAAGGTTTTCAAATTTAAATAGTGTAAATAGCAAAATCGCACAAACTAAATGACAAAATAGACTTAAACAATGCTTTCCATGACATCTGGTTTGTCTTGCATTATTGTTTAAACCTTTTAACCATTTTATGTGAGAATTTCTGAAGACCGTTTATCTCTATGACCGTTTATCAAAGTGACCACCCGTGTAGTACAATTTAAACTTAGAAATATGAAATGGGTGTGCTGAAGCATAGTTCGACTGGACGTACGTATTGCTTCAAAACTAGACATGGTTACCTCAGCTCTACTTACTTGCATGTAACTAGAGATTTGCAAAAAATCATTTTCTGTTGAATAAACTTGATAAAATGACTCAAAATGGTTTGATATATTTAAAAGCAGTTGATATTAAGCCAAGGACACAACAAATACAATATATCTATAATATATATGCTATTTTATACAGCTTTTATAACAAAAGAGCATTTTTAAATTTTTGGAGAAATGGTCCAAAAAGTAAAAATATAATTTATTTTGTTGTCAAATATGTTTGCATGTTGACTTGACTGTTGAGGTTAATGTAACAAAATAGTTGGAACAGTTGTGCGTATAATTTTTATGGTATTTTTGGTTTATGCAAATCTCTAGTTTTATGTGGGGTCGTGTCACGGCTCTACACGCAAGTAAAGTAGAGCCGAGGTAACAACATCTACCTCAAAGCTTGGCGTCTTAACTTAGCAATGCCCTCAATTTGACACAAAACCTTGTAGAGAATGTCTTTCAACAGTTGTCTTTCATTGACAATTCTCATTATATCCCCAGACGAAAGTCGCTGACTTGTGTGTGCGATAACACAAAAACTCTTTTACGGATTTCATTCAAGCTTGGCACACACATGTATTTGGGTCAGGAGAGGAACTCTATTTTAAGGTGACCTTAAACTTCCAATAATAAAGAAATTATGGCCACCTTAATGTAAAAAATGGACTTTGTCCCAATTTATGCGCGCTAGGTCACAAACTGTGGCTCATCTGCCTCACACTTTACCTGGAAACACTTTACTATAATCTCCTTACATATGCCAAAAATCAAGACTTTATGTTAAGGTTAAATTTGTCTTAGAGCCCTATAGAGACCATACTTAGACATTTTTTGACATTTTCTCATATTTTTCCCTATAACTTGAAAGTGGTAAATCTGGCAACTCTGTAACTGCAGCAGACTCCTATATGCACTCTTTGTCTGCGAAAAATTTTATGTCTATAACTTTAATAGTAAGGTCACCTTAAAGTCTCTAATATGTCCACAGAAACCCAATTTATGGACTGTTTACCACTTTGAATTCTAATTCTAATTCTAATTGGACTTTTATAGCGTTTAATCTCCCCAAATAAGAGGACTCTAAGGCGCAACAAAACAAAAAGCAGACATCAAAATTTCTGTATCCAGGGGCATAGCAGGGGTCAAGCACCACGGAGAATGCCAGGGGAATGATCCAGGCTAAGGTGGGTATGCTTTGGTGTACAAGTAGGTTTTGAGCTGCTTTCTGAAGGAGGCCAGCAAGGGAGAGGCACGAATCTCATCAGGGAGAGCATTCCACACAGTGGGAGCATCAAATGCAAAACTATTACCAAACTGCTTGACAGATTTGTGAACGGATGGGCAGAACTTTGGAATGACAAGGAAATTACCACCACTTTGACTGCGCCTGGTGCTATAAGAACTGCTGTAGGAGGAAAGATATGGAGCAAAGTACCTGGGAAAGCCTGTGTGAAGATACTTATAAACAAGTGTGGCCATCTTGAACACTGTGCGATGTTCAACAGGAAGCCAATGCAGTTTCTTTAGCACAGGAGTTATACTGGTGTATCGACTGGTGTTTGATACAATTCTAGCTGCACTATTTTGGATGCACTGCAACTTGTGTAGATTGAACTTGGAGAGGCTCCTGAAAAGTGAGTTGCAATAATCCAGCCGACTACTAACCAGACCATTAGCCACAAGCACAGAAACATCATGAGTGAGAAACTGCCTGACATGTCTGAAATCACGGAGTTTAACAAAACAACTTTTGCAGACGTTCTGAACATGCTTGGATAAAGAAAAGTCTGAATCAAACCACACACCCAGATTTTTTACTGAATCAACAGGGCAGAGTGAGTTGCCCAAGATATCAATTGGAAAACATCCTTTTAACTTGTCCCGCTGTCTCTTCGAACCAAAGATGATAAACTCGGTCTTGTCTGGATTCAATTTGAGCATACTAGTGGACATTCACTCTTTAACATCATCTAGGCACCTATTTAGCTATTCAAAGGCAGCAGATGCATTCTTCTGGGATATATGTATATAAACTTGGCTATCATCTGCATAGAAATGAAACTTTAGTCCCTTATGTTACTGATAATCGAACTAAGGGGGGTGGTGTACAATGAGAACAGCAAAGGGCCCAGGACAGAACCTTGGGGAACGCCAAATTGAAGCCCCATATAGCTGTCAAATTATGTGACTGATACAGAATCTCATCTGGGAATATATGATTATGTTCTGTTTACATGTGACAAAATAAAGGTTTTAAATAGACGTTTAACCTGTATTTAAGGACCATAAACACCCACCCGAGTGACCCTTTTCAACATTTTCAACATATTTGGTGTTGTATCATGCAAATGGTAAGTTAGCAAGTATGTTACTGTAGTAGATATAACTTCTATATGTAATCTTTGTATGTAAAAAAATCTAAGTCTGTAACATTAATTTTAAGGTCACCTTAAGTTCTCTAAAATACCCACAGATACCCAATTTATTGACTTTTTACCACTTTTAACTTGTAAGCCCTACAACTATCATAACTGATATAGCTAAAATCTCATCTGGGAATATATTAATATCTTCTTTTTTGCATGTGCTGAAAACCAAGGGTTTAAGTAGACATTTAACCTTTATGTGAGGCCCATGAATAAACTACCGAGAGGACTTTTTTGAATTGACCCCCAAAACCGAAAAACAAAAGAGAAAAAAAAAATTTATAATAATTGTGAATCACACAAAACGGGTGTTACAAAAAATACCCAGTGAATATTTGTGGCGTGAGAGATGGCATGTCTGGGGATATGTTGGCGTCAACCCAGTCTAGTTTTTTTCCTGGAAGGGACCATGTCAAATAAAGAGAAATGGCAATCGTATTAGTGCATGTTTAAGTACTACAGCTAGGGATGGTGGATCCACCAGTGTTCCTGTATTTTTGCGTCAAGTCTGTACTAAAATTAAATCAACACTCGCCCATGTTAGTGCAATGTGTAGATATTTATTCCATTGAAATATTTATATTATTTACAGTTTAATTTGCCTTTGGGCAGTGAAATCAGCAGTAGATGAAACAGTTTTTGCTCATAAATATTCATGAATTGGATTTACAATAAAATCAATAAAGCAATGTTCTTGATATGGTAATTCCTTTTAGATAAAAAAATTATTAAATCACTATTGAGGGAAGCAATCCTCAAATCACTCATTACTAATCCCCCACTCAGTCTCTGTGTGTCTCAATACCCGCTCATGCTGTTGTTGGGGCTTTTTGATCCCTCTCTCCCAAAACGTCACCAAGGTCAACTATATTCGCCATATTATTGACCCTTTGGAATCAACTTCACTTCCTCAAACCTTGCACTAATAAATGGAAAAAAGTTATCTGTGTTCATCTTTGATATTTTAAAATTTATGATTAGTGATTTTGAAAATAACATTTAATTTTTTATAGTGTAAACTTATGTCTGAAGACAGTGAGCCACACTTTTTTGAATTTGCAGAAAAATTAATATTGATTTGATGCAGTGACTCACTGTACTGTCTAAATGTATGTGTCTTAGTTGATTATATTTATTTATTTATGGCAAACCTCTAGGTTTAGTGTTCACTTTGCCGCTGCGCATAGAGAGATTTTCAGCGTTACCACTCTCAAAGGAAAACTACACCACCAAGGTTCACCAAATTTGCTGGATATCTTCATTGGGGGGTAAGCTTCTCTGGGACTGAAATTAGCCTCATTCTGATAAACAAGATGGCCGCTGTCTCCATTTTTCTACTGGCTGTTTCTCATAGGTAGAAGGTTAAATCTCTTCATAGGTGATATGTATAACAGATATACATGTCCTCTACAACCTTGCAGACATTTGACCTTGAAGCTCTTAATTCAAGGTCATCCACGGAGTGCCAAAGTACCACATGTAGCAGACTTTAACAGTGCCTATATCTCCCTTATTATTGGCCCTAGAGGTTTGCAATGTCAAACCAACTTATAGGAAATCATGGGCTGGGAATCTTTTGATGTATTCAGATTTGACCTTGGACCCCTCGTTCAAGGTCAAACAAGGATAGCCAAACTTAAAAGTGCTTATAACTCGCTTATTATTGGTCCTAGAGGTTTGCAAAGTCAAACCAACTTACAGGAAATTATGTGCTGGGAATCTTTTGATGTTGTAATATTTGACCTTGGGCCCCTCCTTCAAGGTCAAATGAGGATGCCCAAACTTAAAAGTGCTTATAACTCGCTTATTATTGGTCCTAGAGGTTTGCAGTCTCAAACCAACATAGAGGAAATCATGGGCTGCGAATCTTTTTATGTGGTCAGATTTGACCTTGGGTCCCTCTTTCAAGGTCAAATGGGGTTAGCCAAACATAAAAGTGCTCAGGACCTGCTTATTATTGGGCCTAGAGGTTTGCAATGTGAAGACATCTTATAGGAAATCATGGGCTGTGATTCTTTTGATATGGTCAGGTTTGACCTTGGACCCCTCCTTCAAGGTCAAACAAGGATAGCCAAAGTTAAAAGTGCTTATAACTCACTTATTACTGGCCCTATAGGTTTGTAATGTGAAACCAACTGATACGAAATCATGGGCTGGGAATCATTTGATGTGTTCAGATTTGAACTTGGGCCCCTCCTTCAAGGTCAAACAAGGACAGCCAACCTCAAAAGTGCTTATAACTCGCTTATTATTGAACTTAGAGGTTTGCAATGTGAAACCAACTTATAAGAAATCATGGGCTACGAATCATTTTGATGTGTTCAGATTTGACCTTGGGCCCCTACTTCAAGGTCAAACAAGGACACCCAACCTCAAAAGTGCTTATAACTAGCTTATTATTGAACTTAGAGGTTTGCAATGTGAAACCAACTTATAGGATATCACGGGCTGGGAATCTTTTGAAGTGGTCAGATATGACCTTGGACCCATCCTTCAAGGTCAAACGAGGACAGCCAAACGTAAAAGTGCTTATAACTAGCTTATTATTGGTCATAGAGGTTTGCAATGTGAAACCAACTTAAGGAAATCACGGGCTGGGAATCTTTTGATGTGGTCAGATTTGACATTGAACCCCTCTTTCAAGGTCAAACGAGTACAGCATAATTTATAAAGTGCTTATAACTTGCTTATTATTGGTCCTAGAGGTTTACAATGTGAAACCAACTGAAGCAAATCACGGGTTAGGAATCTTCTGATGTTGCCACCTTGAAGTAGGGGCCCAAGGTGAAACGAGTACAACATAATTTATAAAGTGCTTATAACTTGCTTATTATTGTTCCTAGAGGTTTGGAATGTGAAACCAACTTATAGGATATCATGGGCTGGGAATCTTTTGATGTGGTCAGATTTGACCTTGGACCCCTCCTTCAAGGTCAAATGAGGACAGCCGAACTTAAAAGTGTTTACAACTTGCTTATTATTGGTCCTAGATGTTTGCAATGTTTCACCTTGAGCCCCTACTTCAAGGTCAAACGAGTACAGCATAATTTATAAAGTGCTTATAACTCGCTTATTATTGTTCCTAGAGGTTTGGAATGTGAAACCAACTTGTACGATATCATGGGCTGGGAATCTTCTGAGGTGCTTAGATTTGACCTTGGATCCCTCCTTCAAGGTCAAACTAGGACACCCAAACTTAAACGTGCTTATAACTTGCTTATTTTTGGACTTAGACGTTTTCAATGTGAAAGCAACTTATAGGACATCATTGGCTGGGGATATTTTGATGTGGTCAGATGAGGTTAGCTTGGACCCCTCCTTCAAGGTCAAACGAGGACAGCCAAACATAAAAGTGCTTATAACTTATTATTGGTCCTAGAGGTTTGCAATGTGAAACCAACTTAAGTAAATCATGGACTGGGAATCTTTTGATGTGGTCAGATTTGACATTGGACCCCTCCTTCAAAGTCAAACGATGACAGCTGCACTGCCGCACTTAAACGTGCTTATAACTTGCTTATTTTTGGTCCTAGATGTTTGCAATATGAAACCAACTGAAGGAAATCATGGGCTAGGAATCTTCTGATGTGATCAGATTTCACCTTGAGCCCCTACTTCAAGGTCAAACGAGTACAGCATAATTTATAAAGTGCTTATAACTGGCTTATTATTGTTCCTAGAGGTTTGTAATGTGAAACCAACTTGTAGGATATCATGGGCTGGGAATCTTCTGATATTGTCAAATTTGACATTTGGCCCCTCTTTCAAGGGCAAATGATGGTTCACTAGCTTTGGTGAGTTGTCTTTCCTGTGGATACAGATTTGCATTGGTTCTCTGATGAGTAGGCCTAGTTTATTTGGGGTTTTACGTAGTGTAGGACTTTCGTGTCAAAACCATCCTGGACCATCGATCCAGGAACTCAAAAAAGTTGTCTGCCCTTCACAGAAGTTGTCTGCCCAATTATTTTTACTGGAAAAGTATTTCCTGATGGACATTTTAGGGGGCCATGGAGGCAGAGTGGTAACACTGTCGCCTCCCACCTCTGAGGCCAGGGTTCGGTTCCTGGTATGGCCTCAAGTGGGAAAGCTGGTTGTTGCTTGTCGTTGGTTGGTAGTTTACAGTACAGACCCTGATGAACTGTATGTACTGGTTTCCTCTGCCCTTCCAACTACGCGTTGTGATATGACCTGTAAAGTGTTGATAGCGATGTAAAACCCCAAATAAATAAATGATGGACATTTTACTTCCTAACAGGAACAAAAATGTAGAATTTATTTACTCTGTAAACAAGAAGTTATAGCTATGTCATGGTCAACAAATTTATAACAAAAATAGTATCATTAATTCATCATAAGCTCAATAAATTGTTTGTTCAGGTAGCAAAATACCCATTTCTTTGATTTATTGTTTCAGAAAAATTAATTATTTCAGGTCTTTTTCCAAATTATGATTACTACTGTCTGAATGTATTACAGGTTTAAGTGCACACATACAGAACATTATTGTCAATGATAATAACCAAGATATTAACATTAAAACAATAGTTACAATTCTTTCTTCTTCTTTTTAAAAAATAGTTACAATTTTGCTCTTGCTTGAGTGTTAGATTTTTAAAGCGAGTTTCTGATTGGTCATTGATACATGCACTCCACTAATCAGAAGAGAGATATGAAAAGCAATGACAATACTGATTACACTATGGCTACCGACTTAAATCCTCTACAATATGTTGAAAACAAGGTAAATATATGATAGTATATCTTATTTTGAATTCTTACAGACAAACGGACCATCTTCTTGCTGGAGTAGTTCAAATAAAATAAACTCACTTTTGCATCTATTTCTATGAGGTAATTTGTATGTCATCACTTCCGATAGTAAACAAATTTCTTCAGTGTGTAGTTGTTTTGACTGTTTCCCCTGCAGAAGACGAGTTAGAAATTCGACAAAAAAGATCTCGCATGAATACCCTATTCTCACACGACTTACTGTTAACTGGATGAATCAAATAAAATAAGTGCACTTTGGTGTCTTTTTTAATCTATTTCTATGAGAAAATGTTCACGGTGTCGCTTCCGATAATAGACACATTTCTTCAGTCAGTGGTTGTTTTGACTGTTTCGAATGGCTACCAAAAAGATGCAGGACTCCCGGGCTGAGTGGAGACGAATTTTCCCGACCAGGCCATATATTTGCCGGCCTCAGGCCGCCGGTCTGCCACGAAGGTCACACACTCGTTTTACTTTCAACACTGTACAGGTCATATCATGACGGGTAGTTGAGAGGGCAGAGGAAACCAGTACATACAGTTGGTCAAGGTTCTCTACTATAAACTGCCGACTAATGGCAAGCAACTACCAGTTTTCCCACTTGATATAGGGCCTGGAACTGTGAACCCTGATCTCAGAGGTGGGAAGCGAGAGTGTTACCACTCTGCCACTGTGGCCCCTCTTAGTTGATTATCCCATGTCAAAATCTGGGTTCACCCTACATTGTGGCCTCAAAAACCCCAGTAAGAATGGGCTGTAGCAATTCGACTTGCATTTAATTTGCTTGGAGATACCTCAAGAAAACATAACTCATTTCTTTCTACAGTGCCCTCATAATGTCCAAAATATCAATTATTTTGAAAAACGCACTCATGGCAGCGTAAAAAGATGGAAATCTCTCCTACTTTAAGGTATGAACATAATCTAGTTATCTTTTATGCAGTATGTATGTATATATCCCAGTCTAAGCATTTCTCGCCCACTTAAAATGAGTGATTGTCCATTCTACTCATTTTTCATTTCATATCATTTGTGAATTGTTCATCATGCAAAAGGACTTGATATAATTGTTCTCATACAATTGTTGTCGAATTGCTAATGCAGTATGTCTAAATAAAAGAGATGATACAGGAGATGATTGCTGAAGTAATAACAAACTCTTTCACTCCACATGAGTGAACTGTAAAGCCATCAGAGATGCAAGGAGTGCAGTAAAACTCAGACAGTCGCCCATCCAAGTAGTAACGTAGCTCATTGCCACTTAACTTCAGTGATGAGATGGGTACTCATCACACAATGTCAATTCTCATCAAAGTCCAGTGAAAAAAAAAAGAAATGGGGAAAAAATGATTTGTAGAAGCGCTACCCTTGCAAGAACTCAGGCTTAATAATTTGCTTTTGATAATTTATGGTTACAGATTTATACAAAGAAGGTGTGCTTATATAATACTGAGAAAAGAAATTATCGCCCTTTAGCTTGTAATTTTTTTTGCAATTTTGATTGGACAACAAAGCATAAAAGGAAAGTTTTTTTGTCGGAAAGCTATCTGGCATAAATATATAATGGTTGTTTTGCAGTGCAATTTGTCTCCCAGTAAACTTCATTACTACCAAGGACAGCCAATTTTTATATTCACACAAATGGATTAATACTTGCAATGTGTATAAATCTACAATGAAAGTTAATTATTGTTCACAAGTTGTAATATTGTCATAAAATACAAGTGACAAACAACTCCAGTCAAGCAGTAATTATGTAAGTACTCTGGGCGGAAAATGCTTTGACACAAGTGCAAGATGTATTTAGATTTTACAGGAAATTAATAACCAATTTATATCACTTTTTGACCCATGGTAATGCAATTGCTGAATGAAACTGGCACCTGAAATGGAAACATGACCACTCAGCATATATAGGTTGATTACAGATCTATATATTTTTGTGTAGGTAATCCTTATTGGCAAATCCTTGAAATAAGATTTTTAATCTTTCTAAAAGGTTAAAAACACTATTACATATCCAAACTTTTCAATCAGTCATTCAATTGATTGCTCAATTCATGAATGAAAGGATGAGTGAGTCAGTTAATTAATCAAACAAACATCAAATGTTGTTACAGGAACTGTGTGAGAACCCTCAATTCACAGTGGAAGGTGCGGGGAAACATGACCTTGACCAAGGAAAATTAGGTAGGTTAAAGGTCAAAATATATACATGTCATATGATTGGGTTAACCACCCATTTTTGCTTTTAGTGTCATTTAATCCATGTTCTTTTATTTTTTTGGCTTTGAAGATAATTTTTTCTACATCCTTTATTTACCGAAGCCATGACCTGCTCAAGGGTTTTTTGTGTTATGTGACATATTCAACTTAGTGAGGTACATGTATAAGTCAACTACCAAAATTTAGTTAATACTAAGTTCAATATACTTCTAAATAACTCATATGTACAACTTATAAAGTTGATAACAGAGCTTGTAAGGGCATACCTCTGACACAGTATCTTGTATGTACCACTTAAGTCAAATATTTTATCAGCCTAGAGCTTCATGGTGTCAAGTGTATGTTTCTTGGTGGTAGCTACTCACACAGTATAAGTCTGGTAACTGTTAGAATTGAATGAGATTTGTCAGTAATAATTTTTCTTTGCACAATTTATACCCCAGGGGTGCCTAGAAAGCCATTTTTACCACCGGTAAGCCCAGCAGTTGAGGTCATGTGATCATAGCATTCTGTTTGTATGATTGTTAAAAATACTGTACAAATTATATAAAATTTTCAAAGAAGGTCTTGGTCTAACATAGAACTGATTTAATTTAGGGAATGATGTGCAACCAATTTTGGATATTGAGGATTTTTTAAAGGATTGTTATTATTCCACTAGCAAGCAATATTGCAGGCATTGGGCCTTAACAGAGGTACAAGCTCGCAGACTCCTCTTGTGATCACACTTACAGATTACTTGATGAAAAATTCAGTAATGTACCATACTTTTGTCAGAAATACAGTACAATATACATTAGCCAAAAGTTCAATGCAAAATTTTTGAGAAAAATTACAGAACATATGCAATTCAACTTTGTAGAAATATGTTGACTTGTAACATGCAATGTTTACGTAATACATTTCTTGTGCCCATTGTAATAGCAATTTAATTAACCATCCTTGATGACAAGTATATATCGTATCATATTAACTTCAGGCAACTGTTGGTTTGTGGCTTCCGCAGCAACACTTTCAGACCATCCGGATCTGTTTGAGAGAGTTGTGCCACTGGACCAGTGCTTTGATAGCGATTATTGTGGTGAGTAAATATGACTGTAAATATAGATACACAAGTGTAATCCCCTATCTTGACCTCTTGACAGCCAATAATATCGAGTGGTTACATTCAGTGAAATAACCTCTTAATGCAGGACTCGGTGCTCTAGTTGAACTGGTTTGACTAAAGAAGTACAGCTGAGGTTGTCTCATGACTGACATTTCTCTAACTGGAAAACGGAAGCTAAGGGATGACCATTTGCTAACTTCCCTGAGGATCTTTAGCCTACCACTGTCAACAGGAATTAAATGGCAGAGAATTGTCAGTTTATGTGGACGTCCAAGTTAATTTGTATCTGCCTGCATTTAGGATATTCCATCAGTGCTATATTTCTCAAGAAGCAGTTGATGTCTCTGTACAGTTGTCTTAATTTCCTTGAGTGCTGGATAATAAAAACTCAATGTAGTGAGTCAAATTCAAGGTATATTAACAGTGCCATGTCTCTCAGCTGCATATGGAACTTCTGTAATTTTTAACATTTATTTCTGCCATCATTTCCACTATAATCAGCTGTTGAATACCACCGCCAATGAGGTATTATTTTCATGATTGTCTTTTTTGTTTCTTTGTCAGCACTATTACACAAATAGAGTGGGTCCATTTGAGTGTTGGTTTTTGACATTTGCTTTTATGCAAAATTTAGTCATGTTCCAAGTACAAAGTAGTATGTACTTCCGCTACTGTTTTTGCAGGTGCTTTTCGCTTCAACTTCTGGCGTTATGGAGAGTGGGTTGAGGTTGTCATTGATGATCGTTTGCCAACCATTGACAACAAGCTTATTTTCTGCCAAAACAGAGAAAGCAAGAATGAGTTCTGGAGCTCACTGCTAGAAAAGGCTTATGCCAAGTTAGTAATATCTTTTCTATTTGTACATCAGACTGGAGAAATTTTCATTTGTCCAGAAACTATGGAATTTTGTCAGAAATTGTTAATCAAGTGGTTGTAAGTTTCCCCTTGCCCTCAGGAGGCAGGGCTGAGGGTTTTGTTATGGAGTCTGTTTGTATCTTTTTCTGTGCAACTGGGTAATATTTTTCCAGAAACAGTCTGACCATGGTTCCATTCTCCACAAAGATGGTCTGGATCCGGGTCTGGATCATTAATCCTGAATTTTTTTGGGTGTGTGATTTTGTGGCAATATTTGCATGTATAATTCCAAAACTGTCCCATCAGATCGAGGTGTATTTTCATATTAGATGGCTTTGTCCTCGTAAAAGTAGATCTGAATCAGGATTAATGATGTGTTTCAGTATTACCCATGTAACATCCCTTAAAAAGTAGCTTTGCTTAAGGCTTATTTTTTATGATATCTCTTTCAAAAGTGCAGATATTCAGTATTGATAAAACACTCGTACATGTTAGGAGATATAAGCTTATCAGACTGTCTAAGCTTTATACCGGATGTACCTTATATAAACTTTAACTTCATTATCTGAATTGAAAAGTTTTCTTAATTGCCAAAAAAAACTTGAGCTTTCTGAATGCTAAAAGCACAGTGAAAGGGTTTTAATTTTTAGGTGAAAATTTGTCTACAGCTTTGAATTAAGTCCTTGCATATTTTAATTAGGGCTGCGAACGGTTACTCGAGCCTCAATAGATGAGTCAGTATTTGCTACTACTAGAGTCCATTTTCATTAGTCGGCTACTCGAAGGGCATTGTATTGTCGCCCACGTAATGAAACTTTTATGTAAAATATGCTTCATTTCTGCAAATTCTTCACATAATATCAATTAAAGTTGTAATTTTCACTTAAAAACCTACAATTTACTCCTTATTCTATAATATCTGGTTAAATAGACGCCTTTTTCTTTAAAAGTTTTGTTTCTGGTTTGTTTACAGAAAATTTCTAATGGTAGGTAGTAAATCTCGCGGTTACTTGAATTTGGGCCTGTTGTCAGAGGGTGAGTATTCAGGGTCATTTTTCAGCACCTGTCCCAGCCCTAATTTTAATCAATAGAAAACCACATTATTATACATATAAAAGCATAAAGATGTCACAGAGGAGTAACTGTCATGGCAGTGGTCTTGTTTTTCAGAGTATTTGGATCTTACCAAGCCTTGGTATCTGGTTCCTGTTATGAGGCTCTCGTTGATTTTACTGGTGGAATTGGCGAGGAACTGAGATTTGCAGAATACCCTCTTCCAAGGAAACTGAAGTTGTTTCCTCAACTTAAACAACTGATCAAACAAAACACACTGCTCTGTGCTGCCATCTATGCGGTAGACGGAGCGGGTGAACTGACTGAAAATACAGGATTAATAGCTCGTCATGCTTATAGCATCACAGACCTAGCGACGGTAAGGTCTTCTTCAACCGAAGTACTGTACATTTAAATGGTGTTAATTGGTAGAATGGCTAAAATTGCTCTTTCTGTTTCATTTTCAGAGGCCCTCGGTGGCCTAGTAGTTAGCCAGTTTGGCATCTTATCACAGGCTGTCATCTGTGTGTGGGTTTGACTCCCATAAGTGATAATGCCAAAGACCTGACTCAATATGGCCCTCGTTTTGTTGAACATTGCGTAAAACCCCAACTTTGAGTTTGTTTCATTTGACACTGAACAAAGGTGAGTTGAGGTTAATGGAGGTTGCCTCTCAGTGACCAGTGTTTGTAGTACTGTTGTCCTACTGTTACTGATGGTTGCAAACTATAATCCAGTTGGTGCATGTGTAGTGTAAAAAAATTTGTAAATCTTGGAAAATATGGGACATCATATGAGGGTATTCTGCTGCCGCATTAAAACTTCTCATTAATCAGGTATTTTTTGTAATGTGATTATTCCTTAATTTGTAATGTGATAATCCTTAATTAATTTAATTAACTTTGGTTTAGCACTCGCTACACCGTTGAGTGTAGAGATTTTCTGCATTAACGCTATGTGGGAATGCTTGGTTAATGCCTCAGAGATGTTTGTTTTGAGGTCTCAGCCTTCTGTCAGAAGACTCAGTAGCAGCTTTTTATAGGTCAAATTCTTTATATGTTGGTCTGGTACTCACGCATAGAAACAACAGATCATCCTATTGTTGTTACATATTGTACATATATATATATATATCCCTATAAGGCAAGGCATTGAACAAAGATATCTTGTCTATATCACCAGTCATTTTCAGAATGTCTGAATTCTCTTTATGTTATGCTACAATGTGTCCCACCCGGGCATACACAATTTCACCATACATTCTCAAGTTAGGTATTTTCTCAGAGCTTCTCCATGTGTTTGTTGCATTCAAATCCAAAAATGGAGAAATGTATAGTTAAAATTTATATTTGTGACACTGTAATTTTTCAGGTGGACCTTACTAATGGTGAAAAGATCTGTCTGATCCGGATCCGCAATCCCCATGGCACGAATGAGTGGACTGGAGACTGGAGTGACAGGTTGGTCTAATCTAATTGATTTATAACATAATGACAGTTGCTGTTAACAAATGGAACGTTGGTTGTATTGTAAGTATTTCACAAGGTCATGTATGCTGACTTCTGAGATTTGTCAATGATAAACGTCATCCAGATGTGCTGTTCAATCCTCATTCAGACCAAACAATTGAAGTCAGCAACCCAGTAAACATAGCAAACGTTTATAAACATCTAGTAAACCTATAAACGTTTTTTAAACCAAATATAAACCTAAATATTGACAATTATTCAATAATATGGGTTTATAAACGTTTCAGCAACATTAGTTTGGTTTATAAACGTTTATAAACATTTTTAAATGTTTACAAAGAGTTAAAAATATCTTAACCTCACTTTCATTTGGGATGATGACATCAGCACAGCCATTTTGAGAGAAACTGGATAAATATTTCTGTTACTATATCTTGCTGTATCACTGTTGTTTGAAGTCATCATTATATTATAAGTGGAGATATAAAAGTATATTATATCATAGAATACACTGTACAAGGATAAATTAATGTAAATAGGGAAATTATTCATAAAATGAAGTTTGTTTATATTCTCTCATGAATTATGCTGGATACTTAAACATTTATAAACGTTTATGTATAAATGTTTATAAACATTTATGCTTAAACATTTATAAACATTTATAGGCGAATGTTTAGGGACCCATCATTTTAAACCTAAACTAAACCATTGATAGTTAGGTTTATAAACATTTATAAACGTTTGTAATGTTTACTGGGAAGTAATGATTTTAATCTAATGAGCAGGTTTAAGTATTATCATCCCCACTTCTCTGTTAGTGGTCACATTAACATTCTAAACACAGGGGTCGATTTCACAAAGGGACTTAAGTCCAGATTTAGACTTAAATTTAAGACTTTGGTCTTAAATTTATGTTAAGTCTGTGGTCTTAGACTTAGCAGATTTCACAAAGCAGCTAAGTCCATGAAATTGCTAAGTCAGTGGACTTAACTTTAGGTCTGGGATGTAGTGGGCTTAAATTTTGTAAAGAGGACACAAATAGCTTTATCCTCTTCAAAATTTGAAATGGCTGTAAATAAAGCATAGTTACACATAACACCTCACTAAAGTACTCTATGGGAAGTTTATATGTGGCAATAAGGTTTTCCATTTCAAAACAGCCCTTATCCTTAGATAAAATGCATCAAATGAAGGATATATGGCACCAATATTATATTTTGATTAGATACAAAAGGTCACATGACACAGAAAACCACTGTGTTTATTTAATAATCTTGGACTTAGGTAAGTCACCCTTTGTGAATACTGTTTTAAGACAAAAATTAGCTGAGACAAAAGTCTTAACTTTAAGACCACATTTAAGCGTAAGACCTGGCTAAGTCTAAGACCTTTCGTGAATATCGGCCCAGGGACTTAAACTTAAGACTTTGGTCTTGGCTAGGTGAGGGACTTAAATGGATTTCACAAAGGGTGACTTAGCTTATCAAATAACCACAGTGGTTTTCATCATGCGACCTATTTTTGCTTTTCAAAATATACTATTGCTGACATATATCCTTCATTTGATGCATTTTATCCGAGGATAAGTGCTGCTTTGAAACAGAAAACATTGTTACCAAATATAAACTTCACAAAAACTACTTTAGTGAAGAGTTCTGTTTAATTATACTTTATTTACAGCCATTTACAGACTTGGACTTAGCTGCGTCACCTTTGTGAAATCCATTTTAAGTCCCAGACCTAGCTAAGATCAAAGTCTTAGATTTAAGTCCCTGACTTAGCCAATAAAGGGACTTAGTTTAAGTACTTTAGTGAAATCGGCCCCAGGTAAGGTTTTGTTTGAAATATTTGCTCACCACATCTAGGGTATGTGACAGTTTATCTATTACAGAGATATTAAGTCACCTGCTTGCTAAGTGTACGCTTTCAAAACAGTCACAGTTCAAACTCAGTTCAAAATAAGCCAACAAGATTTGCAACACAACTGGTAAAAACTTAAATATTTAGCTCATGTTAACACAAAATATTTACTATAATGTTTACTGAATCACGGAAGATTCTAACATGCCACTACAACACACTGGCAAGATTTTGTTAAAACATAAACACATAAGTCTAATTGCAAATACAGCAACATCATTGAGAATGAACATTGAGTGTAATAGTATTTCCATTACTAGAACTGTGTGCAGTTGATATGTATTTTAGAATCAACTGTACACACTATAAATCAAAAGAAATGTAACACACACTAACTTATATGTAAATGCATTAGTGTGTGACTATCAATATGTTTAACTATAAACAGCATGACACAATACTATCACACTAGCTAGCAACGCTCAAGTTTCTTGTAATTATTAGAAATTCTCAGTTTAGATAATAAAGTTTCAATTTATTTAATGTACTCACATACAGAAGAACACTGTTTATCCGAACCCCTCCGGAGACATTCACTCGGTTCAGATATGCGACAGGTTTGGATACACAAAGAACAGTTGCTGGGAGGCCTGTAATTGGGTGATAATACAATATTTTGAAGAAATATGCGTTTCCGGCAACAGTAGCACAGTTATTAATGTGGTGTTTTGGCCTCATTTTGAAAAAAAGTTGGCCACCACTGGCATTACTTTGTCAGTCATTAAAAGTGCTTATATCGCCCTTATTGTTGGTCCTACAGGTTGGGATGGTAAACCAACCTATAGGAAATCATGGGCTTGAAATCGTTTGGTATGGTCAAATTTGACCTTGGACCCCTCCTTCAAGGTCAAACGAGGAAAGCCAAACTTAAAAGTGCTTATAATTCTCTTAGTTATTGGTCCTAGAGGTTTGGGATGGTAAACCAACCTATATGAAATCAGGGGCTGGGAATCTTTTCATGTGGTCAAATTTGACCTTGGAACACCCCTTCAAGGTCAAACGAGGATAACCAAACTTAAAAGTGCTTATAACTCACTTGTTACTGGTCCTAGAGGTTTGGGATGGTAAACCAACCTATAGGAAATCATGGGCTGGGAATCTTTTGATGTGGTCAGATTTGACCTTGGACCAGTCCTTCACGGTCAAATGAGCAAAGCCAAACTTAAAAGTGCTTATAATTCCCTTAGTTATTGGTCCTAGAGGTTTGGGATAGTAAACCAAACTATAGGAAATCATGTGCTGGAAATCTTATGATGTGGTCAAATTTGACCTTGGACCACTCCTTCATGGTCAAACGAGGATGCCCAAACTTAAAAGTGCTTATAAGTTGCTTATTATTGGTCCTAGAGGTTTGGGATGGTAAACCAAACTGTAGGAAATCTTGTACTGGAAATCTTTTGATGTGGTCAGATTTGACCTTGGACCCCTCCTTAAAGGTTAAACGAAGATAGCCAAACTTAGAGGTGCTTATAACTTGCTTATTATTGGTCTTACAGGTTGGGATGGTAAACCAACCTGTAGGAATCAAGGGCTGGGAATTTTTTGGTGTGGTCAGATTTAACCTTGGACACCTCCTACAAGGTAAAACAAGGAAAGCCAAACTTATAAGTGCTTATAACTCACTTAATCTTAGTCCTAGAGGTTTGGGATGGAAAACCAACCTATAGGAAATCATGGGCTGGGAATCTTTTGATGTGGTCACATTTGACCTTGCACCACTTCCGTCAAGATAAAACGAGGATAGCCAAACTTAAAAGTGCTTTTAACTAGCTTATTATTGGTCCTAGAGGTTTGGGTTGGCAAACCAACCTATAGGAAATCTAGGGCTAGAAATCTTTTAAAAGGGTCACATTTGCTTCAAGGTCAAACGAGGATAGCCAAACTTATAAGTGCTTATAACTCGCTTATTATTGGTCCTAGAGGTTTGGGATGGTAAACCAGCATATAGGAATTCATGGACTGGGAATCTTTTGGTGTGGTCAGATTTGACCTTACACCCCTCCTTCAAGGTCAAACGAGGATAGTCAAACTTAAAAGTACTTATACCTTGCTTATTATTGGTCCTAGATATTTGTTATGGTAAATTAAACTATAGGAAATCATGGGCGGGGAATCTTTTGGTGTGGTTAGATTTGACCTTGTACCTCTCCTTCAAGGTCAAACAAGGATAGCCAAACTTAAAAGTTCTTATAACTAACTTATTGTTAGTCCTAGAGGTTTGGGATGGTAAACTAACCTATAGGAAATAATGTGCTGGGAATCTTTTGGTGTGGTCACATTTGACCTAGGACCCCTCCTTCAAGGTCAAGTGAGGATAGCCAAATTTAAAAGTACTCATACCTTGCTTTTTATTGGTCCTAGATATTTGGGATGGTAAATTAAGCTATAGGAAATCATGGGCGGGGAATCTTTTGGTGTGGTCAGATTTGACCTTGGACCTCTCCTTCAAGATCAAACAAGGAAACCAAACTTAAAAGTTCTTATAACTCACTTATTGTTAGTTTTAGATGTTTGGGATGGCAAACCAACCAATAAGAAATCAAGGGATGTGAATCTTTGTTCTGGTCAGATTTGACCTTAGACCCTCCTTCAAGGTCATACGAAGATAAACAAACTTAAAAGTGCTTATAACTCACTTATTATTGGTCCAAGAAGTTTGGAATGGTAAACAAACTTATAGGAAACCATGGGCTGGGAATCTTTTTGAATGGTCAGCTATCTCCTTGGACCCCTTCTTCAAGGTAAAACAAGGATAGCCAAATGTAAATGTGCTTATAAGTGGCTTATTATTGGTCCTAGAGGTTTGAGATGGAAAACCAACCTATTGGAAATTAAGGGCTGGGAATCTTTTGATGTGGTGAGATTTGACCTTGCACCTCACCTTCAAGGTCAAACGAGGATAGCCAAACTTAAAAGTGCTTATAACTCACTTACTGTTAGTCCTAGAGGTTAGGGATGATAAACTAACCTTTAGGAAATCATGTGCTGGGAATCTTTTGGTGTGGTCAGATTTGAACTTGGACCCCTCCTTCAAGGTAAAACGATAATAGTTAAACTTAAATGTGCTTTTAACTCGCTTATTATTGGTCCTAGAGGTTTGTTATAGAAACTAAACTATAGGAAATTACAGGCTGGGAATCTTTTGGTGTGGTCAGATTTGACCTTACACCCCTCCTTCAAGGTCAAACGAGGATAGCCAAATTTAAAAGTACTTATACCTTGCTTATTATTGGTCCTAGATATTTGGGATGGTAAATTAAGCTATAGGAAATCATGGGCGGGGAATCTTTAGGTGTGGTTAGATTTGACCTTGGACCTTTCCTTCAAGGTTAAATAAGAATAGCCAAACTTAAAAGTTCTTATAACTCGCTATCGTTAGTTTTAGATGTTTGGGATGGTAAACCAAACTATAAGAAATCAAGGGGTGGGAATCTTTGTTCTGGTCAGATTTGACCTTGGACAACTCCTTCAAGGTCAAACGAAGATAAACAAACTTAAAAGTGCTTATACCTCACTTATTATTGGTCCAAGAAGTTTGGGATGGTAAACAAACTGATAGGAAATCATGGGCTGGGAATCTTTTTGAATGGTCAGCTATCTCCTTGGATCCCTTCTTCAAAGTAAAACAAGGATAGCCAAATGTAAATGTGCTTATAAGTCGCTTATTATTGGTCCTAGAGGTCTGGGATGGGAAACCAACCTATTGGAAATTAAGGGCTGCCTTTTTATTAATTTTGGAGAGTATCTGGGTTATTTAATAATGAGGGGGCATTAAAAAGGATAAATACGGTACATGATAAATTTTGATGCACTGCAACATTACATAAATACTGTTCAGTCTAACCAGCCATTGGGAGTACATGAGAGAACAAGTGTAGATAACCCAGTCAGTTTCTGGTGTGTTGTTACCCAGTGCTGATGTGTTTTACTCCACAGCCAGTGTGGGTGTGCGTTCATTCTGAGGATATATTCTATGCTTTTAATAATTGCTAGGATACATTTTATAGGATATTCTCTTCATTTGATTTTTGCTCATATTGATATGTCTGTGACAGGATTCTTGTTATCATAGAGTATTATTCTATTTATATTCATCTATGCTGCTGTTATGGCTTTACAGCAAATGGCAGTGTGTTGCTCTCTCTCAACTCTATTCAGTCTATTTTGATTACAACGTCTGATTTAGAGCTTATAGTGCTGAGGGGGATGCACTCATGAGCTATGCTGGATGTTTCAGAGATTTTCACGCCAATGCCCTGGATAAAATAACTTGACAGTATGTGTAAAACATTTTACATGTTTAAACATTTTTGTAGAAGAATGTTTAATTTTTATTGCGAAAAATACCCTAACCTTATCCTCACTACCGCTGTATGTTGGCGTGAGCAAACATCAAAGACCAACCCGAATATTTCAAACGAATTATTTCTATTAAAATTTTTACAATTGATGGTTTTTAGTCTACATTAAACTGCTAGTATTTTACTCCTTGTATTTGTGTCGGGAATGGGTGTGAAAAGGTCAGAAGCCAAGTCTGACCATCAGAAACAGAGCTGTCTGTGTGTATCTGTCTCTTTCATTAGTTTTCTCATTATCTGCCTATCTGAGAAGTACACAATACAACCATCTCCTGCTTACATAATCACCCCAGAGCATCACTTTGGTATCCCACATTTTATTAAAATCTCACTTTTACACAGGGGACTATCCTACTTTTGAAGTAATGTGTAGTGTAATGTGTAGGTTTTTTCAAGATTTGAATGTTTTTCAAGATTTATTATCTCTGTCCGTCTTAAGTACACAATACATACATCCTCTGGTTACATACTTACCATAGAGCATCCCTGTAGTATCTACAGGTAACTAAAATAACAGTTGTGCACAGGAACTATCTTTTTCAGGAAATCTGTGGTGTCAAGTTTTCTGAAGATTTGAATGTTTCTCTGGATTTATTAGTTCAACAGTACATTTACTACATTGTGGTTTATTCATTATTGTAATGCGTTTTTCTATTAATCCTAAATAGGGATCTTACAAATTGAAAATATCAGGCCATATATTTTATATAGGCCATATATTTAATAATAATGGATTAAATATTTTCAAAGTTCAAGGTTCTGTTATGCTTGTGAAAGAACTATTTATCATCATTACTAGTCGAAGCTATGTTATTGAAATCTTTGTCAGCAGAGACAAAATAGTGATTTTATTGCACTACAATAGCTTACCATGTGGAACTGAAAGCTTTCTTCGGAGGCTGCAGGCATCCGGCCAGAGTCCAAGAAATATAGACATTTAGTTTTGACCAGATCCCCATGCTGAGAGTGTACCATAACAGTGTAATCTTGCGTCTAACCCTTCTTCTCTTGTTGGCCACATGACGAGTAAGCGTTTGAAAATAAGCTTACATTTGACTAGTTTCTTTGAATATACATATTGTCGGATGTTATTATTCAACCATTTGTTTATTTTTATTGCGTAGATCATTCTGACATAATTTGAAAACTGCAGAATAAGTATTCTTTGAATAATTATTGTTTGTGAGTTTTCCACATTTCAACTTGCATTTTATTGCAGTAAACATGTCTTACCACCAAACGAGTACAAAGCCCAAATAATCTAAATGCCAGCACTTCTGTTTCCTTTTTGATACCCACAATTTTTGTCCCACATGCAGGGAATCTGGCAAAGGTGATGACCGCTGCATCACAAATCAATCTCCATGCAATATCTGTGGAAATTTCTCTGAAGAACAACAAATTAGCATTAAGCAAAGACGTCAGTATGTCAGAAACAAAAGGCATCAGATCCTTGTAATATTAGGAAGGATGATGATCTGGACTTAGTATGGGGTGAAACTGAGGCATTTTCTGGCTATCAAGCAGACCTTTTCTTCACCTCCACGTCCCCAACCCCTACATTTCCAATCTTTATCAAACTGTCCCACCAAAGGCAGGTATTACCTTGGAGAATAAAAAAGAGTGTAGAAAACTCCCTGGGTAGTCAATTCAACATCAAACCCCAGCAACAAATGGGGGGTCTTTCAAGCGTCCATGCTGGAGGTTATGAAGTCTCTCTGAGATGAAATGCATTCTATGAAAAAAGCCTCCGAGGCCGAAGTAGATAAGACCTCCACCTCTTTATCAAACGCTGGACCAAGTAAACAACCAGACCCAACTACGACTCAGAATTCACATCTGACTACTCAGGCATCTGACCACTCGGATGCTCAACCCATGGACACAGACATATATGGTCCTCCACTTCCTCCAAAGTTTACTCAGTGTCCAGTCCAACCCTGCTTCCAAACACTCGGATCTTGAATCAAAGAACCACTCGGATCCTCATTCCAAGGACCACTTGGAACAATCTAAAAGGGTGTGTTCCAAAGCAAAGAAGCACTCAGACAAGAGAAAACACAAGGTTCAGGCAAAGGACTATTCTCACTCATCTTCTTCAGACGAAGATCAGTCCTCTGTTCCTATAAAAACGTCTACTAAACCTCAACAAAATGCTCCTGCTAAGCTTGAATATCAGCAGGATAGCACAGATCCAGTTTTCTTCATGGAGGTAGATATGTCTGACCTGACCTTCCCTTATGCTGAGTAAGTGGAAACTTTTAGGCAGATTCTTGAGCTCCCTGATCCCAGGGAGACTTTGCCTAGGTCCTCTGCCACTGTGCTAGGCCTGAACGACGAGAAAGGCCAACAGGAAATTAGGCCAAGAGGCCCCTTAGCTATGCTGTTCTGGCGAAGTGTCAGCACAGTATCAAGACTACCTATAAGAGGGTTAAAAGCTAGATTCAGAAGGGTACCAATCCTGATAGAGCTGTCAGGTGTGGCTATGAAAACTATTTTGAGATTATGAATACGAAAATGCTTATTCAGCAGAGAGCCTTAGCCTGCCTTAGCAAATCTGTAGCCCATGTACTCTAGTGGGAGCTGTATACCATGGGCAACACTGGTCTGCTAAGACGCGAGGCTGAAATGACCCTCCTTCAACCACATCTAGGGGACTCTAGATGAAAAGGTCAAAATTAGTCAAGGATGGAGAAGACTTCCTCCTTAAAAAGGCACCCCTAGTTTCACAGGGTTTTGGACCCTATCAAAACAAGCCCTTTTGTGGTCCCCACCACAATAAGAAAAGAGGCTCCTACAGGAAACACCCATGTAGGGTCAATTCTTCCCAAAGCAGTAATCAATCGTTTTTTTCAGGTAGGGGGAAATCAAACAACAGAGGCTTTCGAAGTCATTTTTGACTCCACTCAAGGGGATGAGGGAGTGGAAACCCCTCCCGCAATGACACCTTGAAAGCCTGCCTCAGTCAACCAGTAGGAGGTAACCTCCGTTCTTTCAGAAGAGACTAACTAGCATACAAATGTTCACACAACGTGTTAAACATTATCATCAATGGTTACATTCTTCCATTCCTCTCAAAAGCAAATTTAGTCAGAGCTCCCATGATTCGATCAGGCTACAAGGCCCTTCAAAAAGACCAAACTCTGGCCTCTTATATCGAGTCTCTTCCGTCAAAAAATGCAATAGAAAGGGTGGAAAATGTAAAATCTCTCAGGTTTTACAGTTGCCTGTTTCTTGAACCCAAGCCTCACCAACGATGGAGGCCGGAAATAACCCTAAGCAGGCTCAACACCTTCCTACTTGAATTGAAACACCAAAGTCCATCAGGGCCTCTCTGATTCCAGGGAAATGGGTGTCATCGACCTATCAGACGCCTACCTTCACATCCCCATCCACCCAAAGGAAGTACCGAAGGTTTTGCCATAAGTCACAGGTGTTCCAGTTCACCTCCTTTTCCTTTAGGCTAGCCACGGCCCCTCAATTCTTTACAATGATTGTAAAAAAAGTGAAGCTGATGGCCTTGACAGGGAGAATCAGACTTCATCAGTACCTGGGCAACTGGCTTATCATGGCCCAGTCTCAGGAAGAAGCACAAGTGAACACTAAGACAGTGGTAGATCTGACCCAGTCCTTAGGGTGCATAATAAATCAGGAGAAATCTGAACTGAAACCTACTACCCACTAAAGAGAGATGGCTCAAACTTCAGGATGTCAAAACATGTCTTGACTGCAACATGTTTGATGTCGCTAATTAGGTTGCTTGCCTCAATGTAGAAAATGGTCTCAGATTGATGCCTTCACATGAGACCCTTTTAGCTTCACCTCAAGGAGCACTGGAGATTCCCCCAGCCGTTGGACACTCTCCTTGCTTGGACAGAAACCATTTCAGCACACCTAGAGTGGTGGCAGAATCCCACAAACATGACGAATGGTGCAGACTTTCATCCCAAAGACCACAGTATCCAACTCTTTACAGAAACCTCAAACGAAGGCTGGGGCACTCACTTAGAGCAAACCTCTACAAAGGCTCTGTGGTCAGACAGGGAATAAAGGCTACACATAAATGTTCTAGAGCTGAAGGCGCAGGTGTTCAAACAGATATGTCACAAGTGGTTCACTCCTCATGTAGATCTATTTGACACTAGTCTAAACCACAAAGTTCCACTGTACGTATCTCCAGTCCCAGACCAAAATGCTTGGGACATAGATGCTCTGAACATAAACTGGTCAGGTCTTACTGCTTATGCTTACCCTCCCATGGCTCTCCTTCACGTGGTGATCCAAAAATCAGGCAATCCAGTTGCCAGATCATTGTAATAGTCCCAGGCTGGCCAGTGATGTCCTGGTTTTGGGACCTAGTGCGGCTCTTAACAGAGATCCTACTTCAACTACCAGTGTCAAGAACTCTTCTCAAGCAGTCCCACAACTATGTGTTCCACAGGAATCCATAACATCTAAACCGCCATACCTGGTGTCTAGGAGTGGACACCTCAAAGAACAAGACTTCTCTGTGGAGGTGGCAAAGAGAAAAGCCCATATTTAAAAATTATGTTCACAGTTGCACAAGGGAGGGATGATTCAATGGTGGTGGTGATTTTCTATTGCTTATATTGTACTTAGAGACACATTTTTTGTGTCTAAGTCTATGTTTCTGGGGTCAAAGAATCTATTTATGATGTGATATAATGTGTAAATAGAATATAAATTTGTACAATCACAAACCAAATTAAAATAATGTTTTTGACAATATTTTTACATTATTGTCACATGTAATACTGTATGTATTCCATTTTATTGTCGAAATTGGTTATTTATCCAATTGCCAGATCCATTCTACCATACCACTCATTAATTTATCTACCGCAAGTCACAATCATGTTCACATCCACTACACAATGTAGATATGACAACCACCTGTTCCAGGGGCTGTATTCACAAAAGTTTGTATGGTTGTAGCATGAGATATATACTTAAATATTAAATTGTTTCTTATCTTAGAAATTTCATATTCTTGGATTAGAATAATTCTTGGCATAATTTTTTTTTCTAAAAATGACTAATGACCTAAAATATAAATATTTTAGCAAACCAATGTTAAATTTGAAACCAGGAAAAATAATGCTTCTGAAAACCCTGTTTTTAGAATTTTGTAATTATGTTAAGGTGAACCACACCACCTCTTGATTTACAAATAAACAAACCTAAATTTAGTTTTTATTTAAAAATCTGATTCAATAGAAAGTTGGGCATTTTTTTTAAATGGCACAAGTCTGATGTAACATGAACATGAGCCTGTGAGCTAATCTTACTGCACAAAAATGAAATGCGCTATCACTTTTGACAAAATGCACTGATTGATTTGATCTAACAGATGTGACAAAACAGAGTTTCAGCAAATATAACAAACTTGTGATCATTGGAAAATATCTGTTAAAATGGCACAAGTCTGGTGTGACATAAACATTAGCCAATAAACAAATCTGACTGCACAAAAAATGATACATGCTCTCAGTTTCGACAAAGTGCACTGATTGATTTGATCTGACAAATGTGATATAACACAGTTTCAGCAAAAATAACAAACTTGTGATCGCTGGAAAATATCTTACACCAGTACAGATGTGCAACAATTCCACTCTCCAGAGAAAGGATTAGGAAAGTCATCTCAAGGAAGATGATATCATTATTCATCACATACCACCAGTTATCTCAGCTGCAGATGACTCACTTATCAGAGTAATCTGTGATTATACAGAGTCCACTATTTTAGTGCCTTTATTCTATATGGAAAAATAAATAACTTTGAAAAACAAAACAGCACAGGGGGCATAAGTTCTTTGAGAGCATTTGTAGACATTCACTAAACAGCAATGGACCACAAAAAGATTGCCAGATATCTGCCTGCTGGACTTGCCTTTGTATTTATTTATTTATTTGGGGTTTAAATCACTTTCAACACTCTACAAGTCATATCATGATGGATAGTTGGGAGGGCAGAGGAAACCGGTACATACAGTTGGTCAAGGTTCTGTACTGTAAGTTGCCGACCAATGGCAACTTTCCCACTTGAGATCTGGCTGGGAACCAAAACCCGATCTCACAGGTGGGAGGCGAGATTGTTACCAATCTGCCACCATATCCCCCAACTTGCCATTTTAGGATGGAACCATTTCACATTTATTTGGAATTGGGAGGGCAGAAAATACTTCACTTTGCTTGAAGCAGTTGAAATAGATCTGATCACTACATTCATTACTAATTGTTATAGGTCCAAGGTGGAAGGTGATATGAACAACCGTCATTATCAGTTCTGAAATATAAGACAGCAAATTCAAAAATTAATTTTGCCCTGAAATTGAAGTGATTACTTAGAATGCAATATGTCTTTCTTGACCATGTATATCACACCTAACACAAAGCACCCATATGAAAATCAGCCACCCAGTCTGTCACACCACTGACCAAGTCTGACTTGGACCTAATGCAATATAAATATTATGGTGATTAAAATGGCACAACAATTTATCCACTCACAATACCATTGGGTGTATCTGCTGTTTGTTGGAATAGTCTTAACTTATCAAATGTGTACATGTTCAATCACTTGCCTATGCTCCCTGTGGACGTGTGCTTTAAGAACACTATTTAGGTACAGCTTGCCCACCAGCTTATCTCCAGGCTATCCTCAAAACCTTTGATATATTCATAGTTATAATCCCCCACAATGTGTTCTATAGTTCCAGATGCTGTATTACAAAAGCTGCACTTTTCATACTGGATCTTGCAGATCTTCAAAACTTTTTCATTATTAAAATTCTCTGGAGTAATTAAAATGGAAATTCCTCATTCTAGAGCCATATGTACTAAAATCAGTGAGAACCATAATATATTAACATTATAGATTCTAATAAAGATCCAGTATATTCATTTGTAACCTTTATCAAATTTTAATTTATACATTCAGTTTTATGGTTTGATAAATTTGGAGTCTTGCTTGTCATCAACTATCAAAGTTACAAGAGGTTAAAGTTTCTGTCTTAATTTTGTAATTTTTATTCACAATGGCCTTGGGATAGAGCAGATAAGTTAGTTAAAATATATTCAATTTATTTTAATGTTCAATGTTTTCAAGTAAATTTTAAGATTCAACAAACAAGTTATTTTGTAATTAATACCTTTGTAATGCAATATATTTTCTTGACAATCGGACATGAATGCACCAAGTAAAAATATTCCAAAGAGGGTAGGTTGAAACATCTATTTCCAAATGAAGTTGAGCTTATAACTATGAACCTAACTTGAGAATCTCTTCCCCCCAAAAAATTTTCAATTCCATTGATCACATACTTCAGAGAAGAATCATCCAGATAAAGCATTTCATTACTGTCCATAACAGTCAATTTTTCAAGTGTTTATCCAGTTACCACTTTTAATAAAATTTATGATCCATACTAGCTGTATGGCATCATTTAAGGATGACACATTTGTCAACTTTCATTTTTTTCTATCATTAGCTGTACATTGTTATTAAATATAAGCCCTAGGAGCTTAAATTGTTTTACCTAATTTAAATATAAATCTGGATATAACATTTTATTTACATTTTAAGGGAACATTTGTCAAGGATTTGTTTTAGTATGGAAATATTTGATTCTGTGTTCAAGGTTTGTTAGCAATTAAGCTAAGGTTATCCTGCAAATCTGACATTTCCGTTCTAGTTAAACCTTGTATTATATCATAGTAGATTCCTTGACCTCAGAAAGCTAGATTTAGACACCAAGATTGTGTCTCTATGTACAATAGAAGTGAGGAATAGAATTTTCCATTATTTACAGTGGCCATTTTGTTTTTTGCTTTTAAAAAATTCCTCAAGGGTGCCACGCTGCCCTAATATGGCTATTTGGCATCTGGACTAATATTTGTCTATCTGTCTCAAGGGACGTTTGCCAGTACTGTGTGAAAAGCTCTCATATTTTGAACTGTTCCAAAACCTACTTTATTTTCCAATTTTGTGGGGACCAGCTTTTAGGTGTATTTTTGTATCCATGCTCTCATTTCAGCTCCTCCAAGTGGGAGCTGGTACCACAGGAGATGGTGGAGCGATTTGATCTGAAGATACTGGATGATGGGGAGTACTGGATGAGTTTCACTGATTTCATAACACATTTCCATGCTGTACATATGTGTCACCTGATTGACAGCCCCAAAAAGAATTGTGCTGTGAGTAATAATGTGTATTTCCAGTAGTGTATTTTAAGAAAGGGTTAATTTGGTTACCCACATCAAGATTCACATAATTTGAATACCACTAGGGGTGTGTCGGTAGAATATTTTTCATTTTAGTATCCCATGATTCCAGGTTGTGTTACAGTACATACCCAGTCGAGTAAAACATTTGGGAGGGAGGGAGGGAGATAGAGCTTATTTCCAAATTCATATTTAATATGTATAGTATTTATAAATTATTGATATATATATAACTTATACGAAAAAAATACAATAATCAAGCTATGATCCACAAACACAATAACATCAGAATCAAAGTCAATAATATCAGAATCAATGTTATAATATTAAAGCTGTCAGCAATGTATTTAATTATGACCTTGTAATGAAACAGGAGTGAAAGAAGTATACTCAAATACTTATGTAACTACCACCCCCCAAAATACTTCCATAATAGATTGTGAATATATATTTACATATGACTCAAACTGATCTAATACTTTGAAGTAATATTTGAAAATTATATTAGTCATATACTACATATTTATTATTAGACAAAATTTCTTAATATATCAAATATTATTAATATAACAATCTAAGTAGAATACACCATGTTACTTTATATTTCAATATTTCTCTAAAAATTTCATTTGTAAGTATTTTTAAAGGCAAGAAAGGAAAGACAATTTCTAGCAACCTCATCTAAGTTGGTCCACATTTTCACACCATATATGGATAAACACCTTGATTTTAATACTGTTCTTGAGTATGTTACATAAAATTTATTTAACTGTCTAGTATTATAGTCTTTACCATAGCTTATTGCAAACAATATGTGAATATTAGTAGGTAAGGATTTTTGTCTTACTTTATACATCAATTGTAGAATTTTATAATCAACTTTATCTCTGAATTTAAGAATTTTTAGTTTTTTAAATAAATTTGTTGTATGGCTATTTCTGCTAACTTTACATACCATTTTGATACACATTTTTTGATAAATATTAATTTTGGATACAATAGTTTTACCTACTAAACCCCATACTTCTGAACAATAATTTAAGTAAGGTTCAATCATTGTATTATATAAACTTAACAATGCCTCTTCATTCAGGTAGCTTTTTACTTTACACATTACACATAGGCTTTTTGAAATTTTTTTACTAACATACAAAACATGTTCTTTCCAATTTAGTTTATCATCTATCACCCCACCTAAAAATTTTGTTGTGTATACTTGATCTATCTTATAATTGTTAATAGTAACTTCTATATCATTTGATACTGTATGATTTGAGAAAACCATAAAGTTTGTTTTAGTCACATTGAGAGACAACTTGTTAATGGCAAACCAATTATTAAGATTGCTCAATTCCATAGATACAGTTTTACATGTTGAATGAAAATCATCACCACTAAAAAAAAGGTTAGTGTCATCTGCAAATAGAACAAATCTTAATAATGACGAAGAGTTACATAAATCATTTCTATATAATATGAAACCAAAATGCAGCAGTTCTACTTAATGAAGTCGTTATAAAAAATTCACAAAATGTGGGATGAAAAATTCATGATTTTTTTTTCAGATTTAGAGGATTATTTCATATATGTGTCGACAGTCAAGATGTTGCCACAAAATTTCAGAAAAATGCTCTTTATATTAAGATACTTGGGGTGACCCACCTATCGCTAAATGCAACACTCAGATGTAAGGCTATGTTGTTGCAATAGTGTACAATTTTCATTAATGACAGATCACGTGTTAGGACATTGTTATTTTGACAATTTTTAAAGTAAAGTTACACATGCAAGAGAATGACCTGAGACCTTGTGATCACTGGATGTTCTGGTGTCCATGACATAATAAGTCATCACCACAACATAGTAAGATGAGATGATCTAATGTAACCTAATATGGACATTTGTAGTGTTTAGTATCCATCATGTGACAGAAGCTAAGGCACAACAATCCAAAAACAGGTTCAATAAAAGTTAGTTTATTAACATAGCTAGTTTTGCAAAAAGCTAAAATCAATAAATGTACATGTATTGTTATGCATTGGTTGGCTCCAGAAAGGTGAAACTTCAATAAGTCCTCGAAACTGTGATTTTTTTTGCTCTATTGTTGGTGACAGGGATAATTATTGATTTATGCAACTTTATTAATTTGGAGTTGTATGTTGCTTTTAACACGGTACAGGTCATATCACAACGGGTAGTTTTGTGGACAGAGGAAACCAGTACATATGCAATTGATCAAGGTTCTGTACTGTAAGGTGATGACCATTGGTAAGAAACTACCAACTTTCCCACATAAGGTTCGAGGTTTGAACTGCCAATCTCAGAAGTGGGAGGTGAGTGTGTTACCACTGCACTACCCTGGCCCCCAACCTCCTAGTGGAGGTAATAATATAATGAAATCATTGCCAACTTTATTTCTTGTGTTGTGCAGCACAAGAAAGATTGGAACATTGAGACATATGAAGGAGAGTGGGTGAAAGGAGTGACTGCAGGTGGAGGCAAAAATAATGGTAAGGCAATCTAATTAAACTGTTGATTAAACTCTGCCCTAAGAGATAATTCTTTGGTGAAGGGTGGAAAATAACCAGTCAACTTGGTAGTTATTAGTTCAGATCCCCGTTCTTGGCAACAGGAACAGTACACTTATGGCCTTATGTAATTTTATTTTTGTGAGTGGTGATCAGGTGTGGTAAACGATCGCTTTACTCTAAGTTGTTTGGTTGTGAGTTCGAACCCACATCATTGCAACCTGTGTAACCATTGTTTTTTGTGTCATTGTTCCAGTTTAAATATTTTATTGAAAAGGTTGAAGCTGGCATATTAAATAAATTATCATTTTTACTGGCTGTTTACATGTGTCTAGTAATGAAACAACAACCATACGACATGGCATGTTCCGTTTACACCCACAATACTTGACTCATTTTTTTAGTGTTCTGCCAATGAAATCATTATGATTTATCAGTTCTTTTGTGTACTTTTTGGCCCCCTGTGGGTCTGGGGAGGTAGAATAGGCCCAACGTGTCCTGCGTGTCGTAAGAGGCGACTAAATGGAGGTGTTATTGTCACAGTATAATTCTAACCATGATTGGATTTTATTGATGTTTTGTGTTATTTTACCCCTTTTGAGAAATATATTCTATTTATAGTTTGTAACGTTTGTAACTGTATTATTGTTTCTGTAATGTTTACTGTATATTCTTGTCAAATTTATCTGTGTATCTAGTCATGAGTTTGTTTGTATATTTTATCACGTTGTTAAAGTATTGCTAGTCTGTAACCCTTCTCTAGTCTTTTTCTTGTCCATGTGTTTTATTCAAATATTGTTTGTTTAATGTCTTTCTGTTTTTTTACAATGTGCATCTAGTCAGATGTTTTATTTTTATTTGTATATTTGTTCATGTATTTTTAATTATTTGTATACATATGTTTGTGACTATTAGTTAATGTATTTATAGTAGTTCATGTTTTTATAGTGCACTATGACACATTAGTGTTTTTGCACTAAAAATTTAAATATCTACCTATCTAACTATCTATGTGTACTTTTTGTGAATTACTTTATGAACCTATAGTATGTTTGCGAAGTTTCAGTGAATTACTGTACGAACCTTCTGCTTGTGTATACTTTTAGTGAAGTACTTTCTGAACCCGCAGTACTTTTGTGTACTGGACAAACCTGATGAGGGCAATGAAGAGGGCCAGTGCACGCTGATTGTCAGCCTCATGCAAAAATATTCGAGAATGCGAAAAACTCTTGAGAAATGGGAAAACACTAACCTTGTGATTGGATTTGATCTCTGGAAGGTTGGTGTAGCATGTTTATATAGCACTAGAATGCAAACCTGTTTCAGGCATTTTCTTGAGCAAAAATCTTTATGTCAGGATTTTGTTCTATCATCAAAAACCACCCTACATATGAAAATTGCATGAAAAATTTGGCTTTCACGATTTAGAAATACGGTGTAAACACTGGGCTGAAGGCTATACATCAGATATTCGTTCTCATTCAATGACCATATTTTTAATTATTATTTAACTGAAGGGAAACTCTTCATATATAAATACAAGTATATTGACATGATATTTTCTTTTGTGATCTTTATTTTGCAGACGTAAACAACAAGTTTTATAAATAACAATGTCCTTGAATTGATGTAACTCATTGCTACACAGAATAAATCTGTTCCTCATATAAAAGTGTTTACTCTGTTCTCTATTGAACTTTCATAGCGATAAAAGGGGCCACGGTGGCAGAGTGGTAACACTCTCGCCTCCCACCTCTGCAGCCGGGGTTCGATCCCCATCATGGCCGTAAGTGGGAAAGCTGGTAGTTGCTTGCCGTTGGTCGGCAGTTTACAGTACAGAACCCTAGCGAACTATATGTACTGGTTTCCTCTGCCCTTCCAACTACCCGTCGTGATATGACCTGTACAGTGTTGAAAGCGACGTAAAACCCCAAATAAATAAATAAATTCATAGCGATAAAGGTCTGATTTGTTTTACCTTTGTGATAAAATAGAAAGAAAGATG
The DNA here is from genome assembly GCA_964017235.1 of Sabellastarte sp. h YS-2021. NCBI lineage: Eukaryota > Metazoa > Annelida > Polychaeta > Sabellida > Sabellidae > Sabellastarte > Sabellastarte sp. h YS-2021. The sequence goes on from OZ024931.1 coordinate 149,786,671, forward strand.
TAGACCTTGTGGAATGCCTTCCCAATTTTATTCCCTTTTTTCAGTACAATGGGAAGCTTCCTGAGGAACTGGATGGATTCACGGCGCAGGAGAAAGCTCTGTGTAAAGAAAGCACTGAGAAACCTTACACCTTGTTCAGGGAAGTGTCTCACATGTTTTCTCTGGACCCGGGAACCTACTGCGTGATTCCCAACACCGGCTTTCCTGACTTGGAGGGGCCGTTTATGCTGAGAATGTTAACTCAAGTGAAAACAAAATCAGGGTAGGTAGTCTGTCACCTAGTCTACAGTTACAGTGGGTCAGGGGTGTAGGGCTGTACTTAGAAAAGGTCATTGCCCATTTAAGGGCTTAAGTTAGCAATATTTGTATACAAAAGTTTAAGCCTATGTAGTTATCAGTAGTGCAGGGGAGATTGTCATAATTTTACATGTCCATGAGCAAACTTCGAACATTCCGGATCATGGAGTCAAAAGTGTAAACCAGACAGAAAAACAATATTAAATGATAAAAAGTTAAAATACACAAATTATCATAAATATAACCAAAATATATTCTAAAAGCCATTCACAGACGACTCACTCACTAACAGACCATACTTGCTGTGTCCTCACTTGTGATTGGCTGATTTTATAATGACCGTGACAACAGTGGGTAAACCCAAAGTGTTTTTGCTTTTAACTAGTTATTGGGGCAAAAAGTGTTTTCCATTGAAATCTACCCCAATATCGAATGAAATAAAAATATTTTACTGGAGCCGATTTCAGAATTGCCTGCACACTTAGCCCAGTCTCAGGCTCAGACACGAGCTCTTATTTTAAGCCATTTTAGATTTTGAGGTGGAGAAAGAATTTTGGCGGCCATATTTGAGCCATTGATTTCATTACCTAGGTCCACTACCTGTACCAGCCAAATAAAAGCTTAAACAGAGACCAATGCTGATGGCTCTGGGGCTCAACAAAAAATATTCCAAAATTTTTGGACAAAAGCCATATTTTTTAGCCTTAGACCAGGTTAACCCTTTTATATAATCAGTTCTTGGTCTGTTAACATTCCGCTGTAAACTTTTGTATTCCACAAGCCTTTTATTTGCCCACTACAATATAACTCTGCATTTTACAAAATTTATTAAAATATAGTAATATATAGATTTACTGACTTTAATTATATTTAACTGGGCCCGTATTCACGAAAGGTCTTAGCCAGGGCTTAGGCTTAAAGTTGAGATTTTTGTCTCAAGTTTCTGCCCAAAACCTGCTAAGACTTTTGTCTTAGGCTTAGTGGTATTCACAAAGAATTTAGGACTGGTCTTAGGCTTAGCCAAGGGCTCAACTTTAATACTGGTTAGTAGTGGGCTTAAATTTTGTACAGAGGACTTAAATATGGCCGCCATAAACTTTTCTCCACCTCAAAATTTGAAATGGCTGTAAATAAAGTATAATTGTACAGAACACCTCACTAAAGCAGTCTTTGGAAGTTCATTTGTTTTAATAAGGTTTTCTATTTCAAAACAGCACTTTTCCTCAGATAAAATGCATTAAATGAAGGCTATATGTCACCAATAGTATAGTTTGAATAGAAAAGAAAGGTCATATGACACAGAAAACCACTGTGGTTATCTGATAATCTTAGACTTAGCTAAGTCACCCTTTGTGAATATGGTTTTAAGACAAAACTTAGCTGAGACAAAAGTCTTAACTTTAAGACTGGATTTAAGCCTAAGACCTGGCTAAGTCTAAGACCTTTCATGAATACCAGCCCTGGGTTACAATAAGGACAGCCTTGAAGTGGTTCATGTCCTATATTAGCCACCGTTTCCAAGCAATTAAAATTGGGTCAATCCTCTCTGAATTGCATGAGCTGCTGTTTGGAGTGCCACAAAGCTCAGTTCTTGGTCCTCTGCTGTTCTCCTAATACACCACTCCTTTGAGTAAGGTTATTGGAATGCATCCCGACATCAAATTCCACTTTTATGCAGACGACACCCACTTGTTTATTCATATGTCTCTCAAATGCAGCCCTGGCTTTTGACAAACTGAATTCATGTCTTCTGGATGTTCAGAAATGGATGTCGTCAAGTATGCTCAAATTAAATCCTGACAAAACAGAGTTATCATCTTTGGATCCCATGCTCAACTCAAGAAATTAGATCCCTATCTCCCAGTTAGTATATTTGGTAATTTTATCCATCCAGCAGTTGTTGTAAAGAACCTTGGTGTCTGCTTTGATACTAATTTCTCCTTTGCTGATCATGTTCGCAATATTTGTAAGACATGCTTCATTCAAATTTGTAATCTCAGGTGGGTTAGAAAGCACTTGACTGACGAGGCTGCTATCCTGGCAGCCAATGCCTTGGTGACCAGTCGCCTTGATTACTGCAACTCTCTCTTCAGGAGTTTGTCCAGTCTCAACATGTGCAAACTACAGTGTATTCAAAACACACTTGCTAGGATTGTTACAAACTGTAACAAATACACATGGGCATCTCCTATTCTCAATCGACTCCATTGGCTCCCAGTTGAATTTCGCTGTATCTTTAAAACTGCAACTCTAGTTTACAAGTTTCATCACAATGGTCATCCCAGTTATTTTGGTCCTTTTTTTGTCTACTCATTGTGGAAGATATAGTACAAGATATAACCATCCAGATAAAAAGTTCTTGGAGGTTCCTCAATTCTGTCCATCTGTACATAAATCGAAAAATCACTTTGGTCACAGCTTTGCTTTTGATGCTCCCACATTTGGAATCATTTGCCTGATGAGGTCAGTTCTGCCCCAACTCTCGCCTGTTTCAGGAAAAGGTTAAAATCGTATCTCTTCAAAAAGGCATTTCCAATGTAGCATACACTCTTTCCGGCGTCTCCGTGGTACTGGACCTGGCAACGGCTATGGACAGATGATTTTCTGAATTTGATTTTGGTGTTGTGCCTTAGAGTCTGCTTAGCAGAGATTAAGTGCTATAAAAGTACAGAATAGAATAGAACTCTGCCAGTAGGGTCAGATAGTGACAGTTTGAAGTGTCTGACATTTGTGACTTTGACAGAGAAGTGGGGAATCAAAATGATGCACCAGAAATGCCAGTGAAGAAACGTAGGAAGTTTGACGAGCTGTTTGACAAACACTCCAGGGAAGACAGTGTGATGGATGCACAGGAACTGAGAAAGTTACTGAATGAAGGCTTATTGAAAAGTAAGTAAGTCATGGGAACTGAGAAAGTTACTGAACGAAGGCTTAATGAATAGTAAGTAAGTCATGGGAACTGAAAAATTTACTGAATGAAGGCTTAATGAAAAGTAAGTATGCTAAATGAAAAATTAGCTATAAGATGGGTTTCAGAAGTGTAAGTGAAGCACGGGAACTGGCAAAGTTACTGAATGATGGGTAATTAAAAACAAGTAAAACTTAGGGAAAAGAGACTCTACTAAATAAAGGGTTACTGCAATGTTAAATATACACAGGTAGTGGGAATGATAATGAAGGGCTACTGAAAAGCAACTGAAACAGAGAACCTGAAAGATGTACAAAATTAGGGGTTAATGAAATATTGGGAAAATCAGGAAGTGAAAAGTTCTAAATTAAGGAGGACAGGAACTGAGGGACTCACTAAAATAATAGTTATTAAAAGTAAGTGAAATTATGGAATTAAGGGAGTTAGTGATAGAGGAATATTACTGAACAGAAAGTAACATCCAAGGGAACTCAAAGTATTTGGAAACAAATTGGCAAGTTAGTGAATTGAGCTGCTGAAAAAGTAGTCAAACCATTGAATAATTACGCTACTAAAGATAAGCTTACTTAAAAGTAGATACTTCACAGCACATTAAAAGTATACACCTTACTGTGACTAGAAAATAAAAATTTTAATCTTGCAACAAATCCAAACTATTGTGCTGCGGTGAGCTCAATATTATTTCTTGGTTTAGATGAGCAATTACACCATTGTTCTTTAACTTTTGGTTTCTGTATTTTACTTCCAGACAAAGAAGAAGATTTCAGCAAAGAAACATGCCGTGAGCTTATACAATCCATCACTGTATCCTTATAATTGTATAATTCTTGGTTGATTAGTTTTTAGGAAATTAAACCCTTCTAGCATCATTAGTGAGTGTTGTAAGTAAATGTTCAATACCCCCATTCCATTTTAACAATTTGTTGTAAGATCTACCTGTTCCTTATCTCACAGGGAGGCTATGATGGGTGGGAAACCTGACAGACTGTGTGATTTGTCCCGAATAAAATCTGCTCTTAAAAATATGCTCTTCAGATCAAAAAGATAAGTCATAAAAGCATTTCCCAACTCTATGTTTGAAGAATGTACAAGATTTGTCATAGCAGTTGGGGAGTGTGAGTGGATGGGTGTGCAACATCATGGTGTGTCTTTGATTTGTCCTTTGACCTTGGTGTAGTGACTTTGACCTTTACAATCTTCTCCAGGCTATATCTCCAAACCGTTTGGTGTGAGAAGTTGATCCTTGGCAGGGAAGTTGGTTAAGTGTAGGTGTGCATCTTGTTGTGACATTGATTTGACCCTTTACCTCATCATAGGAAGCTAGTTATTGTTAAGTGCCTGTTTGTACCACTTTAAGTGATTTGCTAAATTAGCGAGAGCAGAAGTATCCTTGGCTATAGATATTGTTTGTTATTCACTTCCTGTTTGCGTGAATTTAACATCATTGCTGAAGTAGCAAGGCAAGCTGTGTAATTGATATTTCCTTAACCCACACTGTAGGGTGAACGGCAGAGCTTACTGGACAGAGGAGACAGCAAAATGGTCTGGAAGAAGTTGAAACAATTACAGGTGCGATTATGTACTTGCCGACAATTCTTTACTGTATGCACATTTTGGAGATAGTGAATGAATGCTCTTTAACCCCATCCCATAAAGGCTGAGATTATAGTTGTCCCCTGTGCCGTCCAGGCTTTGTCAGTGGCGGGGGCAGCAGTGAGCATAAAGCTTGTGGTTGTAACACAGGCTAAACCCATGGATGGATTTTCACCTAATTTTCAGGATATCTTTACCCCAGGAGAGTAAAGAGCTGAGTAGGATTTGGGGATTTTGGGGTCTTAAATGTTATTGCACTACAATAGCTTACCATGTGGGACTGAATGCTTTCTTGGGAGGCCACAGGCATCTGGCCAACGTCCAAGAAAAATAGACGTTTAGTACTGACCGGATCCCCGTGCTGAGAGTGTACCATAACAGTGTAATCTCACGTCTAACCCTTCTTCTCTCGTTGGCCGCGTGATTAGCAAGCGTTTAAAATAAGCTAACAATATTTCACTGTTTTCTTAGAATATACGCAGAATATATTACAATCATCAAAATTGCCCATTGAATATTCCTAGAATGTTTTATGGCATTGCACTGTACACAACTTGTTCACTTTTATCACATAAAAAATTGAAAAAAGTCTGATATTTGTGTTTCAGCCTCAATGTTCACATTATGGGCGCTTGTTTTGTTTTAGGAGGTGTTCAGTGACTATGGTGTGGACAACTCTGGCAGACTGGATGGGAAAGAACTGAGAAATGCATTCAGATCATTGGGTACATCTCTAGTCATTGTAATGTCTTGATACGGTCTGCCAGTAAAGTTCATCCCTCATTGAATTTTGTCACCTGTAGTAACAAAAATATGATAAACAACAAGCCATATGTATATTTTAATATATATTACTACTAGTAGCAGTGATTTATCATTGGCAAATTTAATGAATGACACATAAGAAAAAGTAATGTGTCGTGAATGAAGATGACAATATTGTAAGAGTTTGTAGCACAAGCATTTAAAGCCTCTCTTACATCCCATTGTAAATGCATGTACGTCCTGGTTACAGAGAAAAATCGTTTGATTTGCAAGGGACACTAAAGTTACACATGCGATTTTATAACAGAATCACAAGGTCGTAGAGACCCTGCAATGAAAATTGGTATGAGCATTATTCTATGTATCCAAAAATTGAATCAGTTCTTCCCTTTACCTTTCAGACATATCCTGAAAATTTCATCAAAATCCAGGTATAAGTTTTTGAGTTATCTTGTTCACAAACAAACTCACTAACCCAGGCAAGAACATAACCTCCTTGGTGGAGGTAATAATGACCAAAGTGAAAGCATTTCTCTTTTATGTTATGCAGGTTATAAACTTGGCAAGAAGACACAAGGCAACATTGTGAAGAAGTATTGTGACAGAAAGAACCATTTGAGTTTAGATGACTTTGTGCTGGTTACCCAGAAGATGACAAATTCTAAAGGTATTGGGGCAGATATTTATGATAGTGCGACTTTTGAATTTGATTTTAGAATTTTTGCACCATTTTGTGTTGTTTGAAAACAAACGCAATACCTGTTGGATGTGATTTTAAACTAAACCCAATATGTAATACAAGCAGTCTAGACAGCACCCACTATATATGTTAATGCTGACAAAGTCTCAGTCTCCTTGAACTTGTAGCAAAACTTGGAATAAACTCATTAAACAAAGAACTGTATAAAATTTTATCTGTGCAAATTATTGAAATTATAAATGTGTGAACTGAAAAAATTAAAGACATTTGAAAAAATTGTATCAATAGATAATAGTGGGTAAATCATTTCGCTGTGTGGATATCGAAATTGAATGTAGAAATATTTCAATATCGACCGATATCGGGGGTGTAGTATTGTCTACCTTATAAACCGAATTCGGGATATCGAAAAGATTTTTATTTGAGCATATCCCCAACCGCCAACAGGAGGCGAAATTTACTAAAAAAAACAAGACAGTTTCATCAAAAGCACAGAGAAAACTACAAAAACATAAAATAAAAATCTAAACAATGTACCGACCAATAGATATTTATTTCAACACACTTTATAGGTCATATTGCAATGGGTAGTTTTATGGGCAAGGTTTTACTGTAAACTGCCGACCAACAGCAAACAACTACCAGCTTTCCCGCTTGAGGTCAGGTCAGGATTGGAACTCTGATCTCAGAGGTGGGAGGCAAGAGTGTTACCACTCGGCCACCGTGGCCCCCTCACACAAATATATAAATGTGAACATTTATAAATTGTTAGTCAATTTTAATATTATTATTTGTTACATAATAAAAGAGAACAATGCTACATAATAAAAGAAAATAATGTTATAAAATAAAAGAGTTAAAAAAGATAAAAGAGTATAAAAGATTTTTCTATGAAAGGGGCAATAGATAGCTGCACTAAAGAAAGCTGCAGATCTTCTAGTCAACCTCTTGTAAAGCTACATGTACCAAGGGCTACATCTCATTTACCTGAACAAATGATGAGATAAACACCCCAGTTTAAGGGTTCACCCCAGGTCACAGGTCACCGACGGAGGGGCCCGAGTCATTGCTGAAACAATGAGAAATGCATTACCTTAGCCAGGAAGTTGTTTTAGGCTGCATTTGTTGGTTTGTATGTTTGTCCGTGTCCACAATTGCTCTAGCAGTAATGAACTGAGCTTAATGTACTTTTTATCTGGGTTGAGCCATGGCCAAAGGAAAAAAAAATGATTAATTTTTCGGAAAGATCTTCTCGTATTTTGTAATTGCAGTCAATTTTGAATGTTTTAGAAGTCCCTTTTGGCAGAGATGTGGAGTCTGAGTGCTTTCTAGTCTATATATATTTTGCCTGTGTGAATTAATGAACAGAATTCAGAATCAAACTCTTACATTTAGTTCTCATTTCAGAACTCTTCAACAAGATACGCAGACGAAAACATGGTGAGGTGGACGCCTCTACAGCTGCTGAGGTTGAAGTAACTTGTGATGAGGTTAGTCATCTACTGTTTGACTTCTTACTTCAGTGAAATTTGGATATGAAATCCATAGTCATGCTTGTTTATTATGTTTTCTTAATAAGTCTGGATTTATTGGGATAAAAAAATGTACAATGACATAAATGTTAGTCTTACATAAACATGCTGTAGGCAACAAAAAAAAGCACAAAAAATTAATTTTATTTTTCCCCCAAGGAAGTTTTTGATTTATTCCCCATTTAATTAGTATAGAGAAAAGGTGTTTGAAAACCTCTTACTGGCTCTTGTACATTGTCACAGTAATTAATATACTAGAGAACTTTTAAAAATACTATGGAAAAATCTGTATCATTTTTTTCTTGTATCCAGATTGTGATCCAGATCTGTCTCAAAATTTAGTGGGATCTAAGTTAGACCAAGAGCCATCTTCTGATTTTTTCATGAAATTGCAACCAGTAGTATTTATGTAATCCTGCTAAGAAACAGACAAACAAACATTCATGAAAATCATACCTCCTTTGCAGGTAGTAAAAGAAGATTTTTGTATATTTTTTGCAGTTTATGGAGATGAATATTTGAAGGGCCATTCAACTTGCACAAGCAGACATTGTACGGTAGCTCACTCAATTTATGGCTTAGTGAAGACAATAGAAGTGTAATTTAATTACAATATTTGGTGGTACAATAAAAATATTTTCTGACCTTTTATAATCTGTATAAGAGAAGGTTGCATGTTTTATTTTGAAGAAGCTCTCAAAGTTTATGGGATTTGCAGGTATTATGAGCCTAGAGCATCCTCCAGATAAAATTAACGGAAGTTACTCAAATTCCAAACCCAATTTGAAAAAATCAGTTTGACAAGAGTAGTTCAAAGATATTTTCTGTCTGAGTGATTTAGTATGTACTGCCCTTTTGGTAAAAAAAATGTGGATTAACTGCTATACATAAAAGTGCTTTTTAATGTTGACAAAGTATCATATTTTATGTAGCACCCTTAAAATTGCCATGAACTCACTGAAGTAGGGAAACCTTAATATACTACTTTGCATGCGCAATATCTTCCCCACAAAGGGGAACTCTGTGTGTATCTGTGTATTCTAGATACTGTTAAATACTCTTAAAGTAAAACTTATTAAAATGAATTTACAGTGGTGCTGTGAATTTTGATACAATGTTATATAGTTCTAATGATTCCATACTTGAGTATATTTATGTAGTTATGTATATGTTAATGATTTACTTTCATGTCACCAGCATCTATGCTTTTGCTGGTACATAGAGATTGCTTTGACCTCCGACGTCATCTGTTGTTTTCCTTGTGACATTTTCTTTGCACTCTCTCAAAACTATCTGGACAGATTAAGTTCAGTTTTAATTGGATGCCACTGTTCCGCTATGTATGCCAGATTTTAAGATAACCTTAAATTCCAAGTAATAATTGTATCCACCGTAAGCATCCAGTGGATACTTTTTTTGTGACTTAATGAATTTATTATATTCAAACAAATTTATGTTGAAGACATATAAATGCACATACATATAATCATACAAAGCATTTATACCACCCAAAGTCTTAAATGTTCAAACAATGCTCACTTCAGTCAGTATCACAACATACACACTCTTTCACTCAACATATAATATACATCACATATGTGCTAAACACAAGTCAATACAAAATCAACAAATTTAAAATACAATATGATGATCAATATAAAACACAGTTAAATTCAGTTTTCAACAAATTTTCAATTAAAACGTTTCATTTTTGTCCACATTTATAGTAAAGTCAAAGTTAATAATTCTACACCTGATTCACAGTCATTTTTGCTCCAGTTCATACCAATAAATGTTCATCATACATATAAGTACATGGCTACTGTCAGCAAAGACTCCTGCAAGTAATCATTGTACAGCATCAGATATAAGTCCAACCACAGCACCAATACTCTAGAAACAGCTTTCCAAATAATACCTCACAAGTTCCAACTACCAAGAAGCAGCTTTCTTGGTCACATCAAATTCAATAAATCAAGCACATCAGCTCCAACAATATAGGAAACAGCTTTCCAATCATCAGAAATAACACCAACAAAAAAACAGCTGAAATACAACAGTTATAATAGCATAATATATGAACTTGTATTAAGTGTATAATAATATAATATTTAATTCAACTGTTAAAATATTATAACTTGTTCCATGTAATGTGCAAAGTACAAGCAAATGCAACAAAATTATTTAACAAGAAATTAGTAGAGTTTTACCTGTATGCTGGTTAAACATCAAAAACACAAGTTCACCCTTGAGTGTCAACTTTACACTGACTTTAGTTTTGAATACATGCACATAACATTCCCTAAACGTTATCAATTTTTTTATATAAAACACATATTAACCCTGAAGTGTCACACCACAAACCAAGAGGCATTCAATCAACCATGAAAATCACATACATTTCTATCATCAAGAACTTGCGTATACCAATGTCCTCTATAATACCATGATTTATCTGTACAATAAAAATCACTTTGTGACACTTAATATATTATACAATTAATGTTAAAATTAAAAGATTATAAAGACCTTACCCGACAGACCCTGATGAGGTAAACTTATACCTAGACCCTGGGCTTAGACACTCCTGAAGACTTGGTTGTAGTGGATGTGTCCCCCCTTCTTTTCTTGACGAGGATGACTGGACTGAGGAGAAGGGTGTAGGACCTGTTGAGACACTACTACTGGTCCCAGATACAGATTGTTGCTGTTGTCTGACCAAGTAAGGTCTTTTAGATAGAAATTTGTAAATGTGTTGTGAGTTTTCCAGTGACAGGCTTGCATGATCTGGTCCACGGATACCCCACTGTAAAACTCCTTAGAGGCTGCGAAGGCCCTAATGTCATGCGCTTTAACTTGGACCAAGCCCAAGGCTTGTTGGTCTGCTTGTTTATAGCAAAGTAGAATGGTTTGCTTCAATCAAGAAGCGACAGTAGCGGGTCTGATGTCGGAGGTATGTCCTTTCTTGAAGGAGATGAAAAGGGGGGACCTCAGTGCCTGCACAGGACACAGGGTCCTGTCTTTTTTGAACTGTCTGTCTACAATGGTAGTCAAAGCAGGAACAGTCACCGGAGACACACTTTGAGAACCTTCTCTTGCTAGTTGGTTTTTGGCTATAAAGTCAGAAGAAGGGAACAAGGCCACCTTTTCCCATTGGCCTAGATTAGATACTTTGTTTGCAACCCAGGCATGGATTTCGCTGCGGCGCTTGCCGGAGGCCAAAGCTAGCCAGAAAGCAGTTTTGAAGGCAAGATGTTTGAGGTCTGTGTCTTTCATAGGCTCAAAGGGCGAATTTGTGAGCTCATACAGAACAACAGAAAGGTTCCACTTAGGGAGATTTCTGGAACTTTTGGGACGATCCCTGTGGAAACTGGAGAGTAACCTATGAAGGCCTGCACTATGTGCGATATGGTGGCCCGCTGGGCCCAAAGTGTCAACGATGGCAGTCCTGTAACCATCAATGGTAGAGGGGCGCTTGTTTAGATCCTGGTACACGTATATAAAAAAGTCTGAGATCTGTTTCACAGATGGAGTGGAGAAATCCACCAAATTTTCTCTGCACCATTTTTCATATGGGCCCACTTTGACTTATAGATGGTCCTTGTTGATGTGTTTTCAGTACATACATTTTGTTGGATATTTTTATTTGGCTATTTAGTTTAAATAGTTTTATATCATAAGTATAAGTATTTCTTAATTGTAAAAATGTCCTCCCACCAAGCAAGTAAAGATAAACTTAGATCCCTTAAGTATTGTCACTTTTGTCTGCCTTTTGACAACCACAACTACTGACTGTCTTGTAGAGAATCTAACAAAGAGGATGATCCTTGTGTGACAAACAAAAAGTCATGTGAGATTTGCTGGGGCTTTTCGGAAGAACAAATTCTCAAAATAAAAAAAACAGAGCAGAAAGTGGCTGACACTTCCAAAGACGATGAATTAGATTTACTAGGGGACAAAGACTCCCACAAGCTCAAACTGTCCCACCAACCTCAAATATGGCTTTACAACAAAAAAAATTAATCTAAGCTTGAGAAATCCATGGGTACACAATTTAACATATAATTGTAGCAACAAATGGGGGTTTTCCAGGCTTCCATGAAAAAGACTGCTAAAGAAGCGGATCAGACCTCCACATCGGCTTCCAAATGTGGTACAAGTAAACAGGCTGATACTTTGCCCGCAAACATTGCTCCAAGCACTCAGCTATTGGAACATGGCTTGTCATTCGGACCAGTCCGAACCACCCAAACAGATGTGTTTGGCTAAAGCTGAAAAACATGCAGACAAGCAAAAACACAAGATTCAGGCTAAGTATATATCTCAATCTTAATGTTCAGAGGAGGACCTGTCCTCTATTCACATGAAAAGGTCTTCTAAGCCCCAATGGCCCCTTCTGAGCAAGACGAACCTCAACATAATGCAGATCCACTTTTTTACAGGGAAGTAGCTATGGCTGACTTACCTTCTCCATATGGAGAAGAAGATGAAACCTTTAGGCACATTCTTTATCTCCCTGACCCCAGGGTCAGAAGCTAAGGCCAAGAGGCCCTTCATCTATGCTCCGTCTAAGCTCTCACATTAAATATGCTTTGATAAGTTTGAGCAGGATTTCTTGGCCTCTAATTTACCTGCAAAGAGGAACAAGGTGGGACCGCCTTGTTTTGATGACAAGATTCAAGAGTTGCACACAGATTTTTCCAAAATCTGTATCTCTCCAAAACCCTCTGGGGCCCCTATGGGCAAGGTTCCACTACCAGTTCTTAAGGAACTGGAACATCAAGCTAGACAGAACCTCTCTACCATCTCAACACAGTCTTAAGTCTACCTTCAAAAAGGTCAAAAGCCACATTCAGAAAGGTGCCATATCTAAAAAAGCAGTCAGGCGTGGATATGATAATGCCTGTGACTATTTTGAGGTCCTGATAAGACTATCCTTACTCAACAGTGAGCTCTTGCCTGCCTAAGCAAAACTCTAGCCCATATACGACCGGTATCAGGACTATGTTTCATGTCAAAATTGGTGGAGCGTGTAGTTGTTAAACAGCCCATGCAACATATCAATAGTAACAATCTTGATAATCCTAGGCAATCTGCATACAAAAGTGGTCACTCCACAGAAACCGCCCTGCTGCTTATTAAAAATGAGATCCATCTCTCACTATCATGGGGCGAGCCTACTGCATTGGTCTTACTGGATCTGTCAGCTGCGTTCGACACAATTGACCACCCGACTCTTCTTAATTGTCTTAAATCATGGTTTGGTGTGTCTGGCACAGCCTTGAAGTGGTTCACGTCCTATCTCAGCCACCGTTTCCAGGCAATTAAAATTGGGTCAACCCTCTCTGCTTTGCATGAGCTGTTGTTTGGAGTACCACAAGGCTCTGTCCTTGGTCCTCTGCTGTTCTCCTTATACACCACTCCTTTGAGTAAGGTTATTGGAACGCATCCTGACATCAAATACCACTTTTATGCAGACGACACGCAGTTGTTTATTCATATCTCTCACAAAAATGCAGCCCTGGCTTTTAACAAACTGAATTCTTGTCTTCTGGATGTTCAAAAATGGATGTCGTCAAGTATGCTCAAACTAAATCCTGACAAAATAGAGTTTATCATCTTTGGATCCCATGCACAACTCAAGAAATTAGATCCCTATCTCCCAGTTAAGATATTTGGTAATTTCATGCATCCTGCAGTTGTTGTTAAGAACCTTGGTGTCTGGTTTGATGCTAATTTTTCCTTCCATCCAGATAAAAGGTTCCTGGAGGTTCCTCAATTCTGTCCATCTGTACATAAATCCAAAAATCACTTTGGCCACAGCTTTGCTTTTGATGCCCCCACAGTCTGGAATCATTTGCCTAATGAGGTACGTTCTGCCCCAACTCTCACCTGTTTCAGGAAAAGGTTAAAATTATATCTCTTCCACAAGGCATTCCCACCTTAGCATACACTCTATCCGGCGTCTCCGTGGTACTGGACTTGGCAACGGCTATGGACAGATGATTTCTTAAACTTGATTTTTGGTGTTGCGCCTTAGAATCTGCCTTGCAAAGATTAAGCGCTGTAAAAGTACAGAATAGAATATACTCCAGAGGGAGTGGTTACCACTGGCCAGTAAGGCACAATTCTGAGATGACCCTTTTACAACCACATTTAGGGGATAAAAGATACCAAGATATTAGTAATTCACCATTTTTGCCTTCCTCTTTGTTCAAGTCTCAATTAGTAAAGGAGAGAGAAGACGTCCTCCTCAAAAAAGGCACCTCTGAGGAATCACTGGGTTTCAGACCCTATCAAAATAAGCCCTTTCGTGGTCCCCATAGTAAGAAAAGAGGCTCCTACAGGAAATGCCCCCATTACAGCAACTCCTCACAAAGCATTGACCAATCATTTTCTTCAGCCGGGGAAAATCGAACAACAAAGGCTTCAAGGTTCAATTTTGACCCCATTCTAGGGTGCAAGGGTGTGGAAACCCCTCCCCCCAATGGCTCCTTAATAGCCTCCCTTAGACCACCAGTAGTAAGTCAGGAGAAATCCGAACTAAAAGCTGCTCATGTGGTTTCGCTCATGGGCTACGAATACAATCTAGATTCAGCCCTTGTAAAAGCCACTCAAGAGAGATGGCTCAAACTTCAGGATTTGATCCTACGACTCGAGTCAAAACATGTTTTGACTGCAAGATGTTTGATGTTGCAAATTGGGTTGCTCCCCTCAATGGAGAAGGAGGTCCTGGAGGGACACCTTCACATGAGACCCTTTCATTTTCATCTCAAGGAGCCCTGCAGATATCCACAGTCGTTGGACAGCCTCCTTCCTTTGACAGAAACCATTTCAGCACACCTTCATCCCAAAGACCACAGTATCCAACTCTTTACAGATGCCTCAAACGAAGGCTGGAGCACTCACTTAGATCAAAGTTCTACAAAGGGTTTGTGGTCAGACAGGGGAAAAGGCTACATATAAATGATCTAGAGCTGAAGGCAGTTTCTCAGGCCCTTCAAAGTTTTAAGGACCAGTGCCAAAACCAAACAGTGTTGTTTGCGACGGACAACTCAACAGTGGTAGCCTACATAATCAAACACGGAGGAACCTTCTTGGCGGAGATATACACTCTCCTGTGGAAGATCATGACCTGGTGTTATCAACATCAGAAAATGTTAAAAGCCAGACACATTCCAAGATGTTTGAATGTGATGGCCAACCTGTCCAGGTCGAACCAAGTCCAGTCAACAGAATGGTCACTGCATCCACAGGTGTTCAACAGATCTGTTACAAGTGGTTGACTCCTCGTGTAGATCTATTTGCCACTCGTCTGAACCACAAAGTTCCACTTTATGTATCTCCAGTCCCAGACCAAAATGGGACATAGGACATAGATGCTATGAACCTAAACTGGTTTGGTGTTACTGCTTATGCTTGCCCTCCAACGGCTCTCCTTCAACGTGTGATCCAAAAAATCAGACAATGTCATTGCCTGATCATTGTAATAGCCCCAGGCTGGCCAGGGATGACCTGGTTTTGGGCCCTAGTGCAGCTCTCAACAGAAATCCCACTTCAACTGCCAGTAAAGGTGGTCTTTGTGGAGGTGGCAGAGAATTGCTGTTCCTCAAAGGTCATCAACAAGGATCATCTACAAGTCAAAGTGGGCCCTGATTGAGAAATGGTGCAGAGAATATTTGGTGGACTTCTCCATTCCCTCTGTGAAACAAGTCTCAGATTTTTTTCATGTACCTGTACCAAGATTTAAACAGGCGCCCCTCGACCATTGATGGTTACAGGACGGCCACTTTTGACACTTTAGGCCCAGCTGGGCATCATATTTCCCAAGCTCAGACCTTAACAGGTTGCTCCCCAGTTTTCACAGGGATCGTCCCAAAAGTTCCAGGAATCTTCCGAAATACAACCCTTTTGTTGTGCTTAATGAGCTCACCAAAGCATCCTTTGAGCCTATGAAAGACACAGACCTCAAACATCTTAATCTCAAAACTGCTTTCTTCTTAGCTTTGGCCTCCGGCAAGCACCATGGCGAAATTCATGATGGGGTTGCAAACAAAGTATCTAATCTAGGCCAATGGGAAAAGGCTGTATTGTTCCCTTCTTCAGATTTCATAGCCAAAAAACCAACTAGCCAGAAAATGTTTTCAAAGTGTGTCTCTGGTGACTATTTCTGCTCTAACTACCATTGTAGATAGACAATTCAAAGAAGACAGGACCGTGTGTCCGATGCGGGCCCTGAGGTACTATTTGGATTGAACCAAAGAGGGTCTCGATCCCTTCTATTTATCTGCATTAAGAAAGGACATACCTCAGACACCAGACCCGCTACACTCTCTTCTTGGCTAAAACAAATGATCCTACTTTGTTACAAACAAGCAGATCAACAAGCCTTGAACTTGGTCCAAGTCAAAGTGCATGACATTAGGGCCTTTGGGCTTCTAAGGCCTTTTACGGTGGGGTATCGGTGGACCAAATAATGCAAGCGTGTCACTGGAAAGCTCACAACACATTTACAACTTTTTACCTAAAAGACCTTACTTGGTCAGGCAACGACAACAATATGTACCTGGGTCCAGTAGTGAGAGCACAACAAGTGCTAGACCTTTCCCTCAGACTTGGAAAGCACATCCCCAATACCAAGTCTTCAGGAGTCTAAATCCCAGGGTCTAGGTATATGGTTACCTCCTTTTATCTTCTTTCTCTTCATTTAGAGCCATAAAATGCATTGGGACATAGTAGGAAACCATATGTGGAGAGCCTAGAAAGCAAGTCCAATTTTACCCTCTGTAGGGGTCAAACTGGGGTCGTAAAATAGCCAATTTTGACATTTTACCTTATTTCCTCTTTATTATTGGTTTTAGAGCTTTAGAATATGTTAAAAGTCGTCATAAAATAGCCTATTTTGTGTTTTTGCCTTATATTTCCTTTATTCTTGCTTTTAGAGCTTTAGAATATAATAACAGGTATCGAGAAACCATATGTGAAGAGTCTATATAGCCGGTCAGATTTACCCCCTTACCCTCCCTCCCTGCACCCCTTATGGGTTAAACTGGGGTCATAAAATAGCCAATTTTGTGTTTTTGACTTATATCTCCTTTATTCTTGCTTTTAAAGCTTTAGAATGTATTAACAGGTATTTGGAAACCTTTTGTGAAGAGTCTATATAGCCGGTAAGATTTACCCCCTGAGCCCCCCCCCCCCCCCCCAGCCTTATGAGTCAAATTGGGGTAATAAAATAGCCGATTTTGTGTATTTGCCTTATATCTCCTTTATTCTTCCTTTTAGAGCTTTAGCATGTATTAAGAGGTATTGGGAAACCATATGTGAAGAGACAAGATATCCGGTCAGTTTTACCCCATGCCCCCCCCCCCCTTATGGCTCAAATTGGGGTCATAAAATAGCCAATTATGTGTTTTGCCTTAAGTCTCTTTTGTTCTTGCTTTTATAGCTTTAGAATGTATTAATAGGTATTTGGAAAACATATGTGAAGGGTCGATATGGCCAGTCAGATTTACCCCCTGAGGCCCCCTATGGGTTAAACTGGGGTCGTAAAATAGCTGATTTTGTGTTTTGCCTTATATCTCCTTTATTTTTGCTTTTAGAGCTTTAGAATATATTAAGATGTATTTGGGAACCATATATGAAAAGTCTGTATAGCCGGACAGATTTACCCCCTGACCACCCCCACCCCCTCCTATGGGTCACACTGGGGTCATAAAATAGCCAATTTTGTGTTTTGCTTTATATCTCCTTTATTCTTGCGTTTAGAGCTTTAGAATGTATTAAGAGGTGTTGGGGAAACCATATGTGAAGATTCGAGATAGCCGGTCAGATTTACCTCCTTTTTAAAATGTATGTCAGAGAAATTTTATGTAAAGGGTAAATATTGTGTGAGCATGTTGCTCGGTTGTCAGTTTATATAGGCTAGGCCTCTCGGATAGCCTATTACATCTCTGGGTCAAGGCTACCATTCGGGATGACTGACAGTGAATGGTGGCATGGTTCCTCGCCAATCAGCAATTTGGCAAGTCTGTGAGTCTCTTAAAACACACTAGTATAACAGATAACAGGACAGATACACTCAATTTTCATTTTTCATTTTTTTTAGAATGCACAAATTTCATATTGATACATACCACGCCAACTTATTCAGATTTAAATGTTATGTTATTATATGTAATTTTCTATCCAGTGTAACTTAACTTTAATTGTTTTGAGACTTTCTATCTAATTTTTTTTTTTTAAATGAGAAAAGAAAAGTACTGTGTGAGTAAAGAAAAGAAGTTTTTGCTACTTTGTAGCATTAAGAAAAGATAACTTTCTTGTCAATACCTAAAATATTGCCTCATTGGACATTGCCTATCAAATGCCCTTTTTCATAATGCCATCATGCAAATTTTGAGAACATAATGGACTTATATAAGGATATTTAATTGTATATCAGACACCAAGTGGGTTTTCAATGTAGTCTCATCATAAATGATGAAAGTAATTTTGAAAATAATTAAAATTTGAACACTTCTTCCAACAACAGTATGTCATAATGTGAATTTGTTTCTTATGTTTTGTGTATTATTCATAACATGCTACTTCTGTTATTGTTTTGGATATAAGATGTATGAGTTAATAAAAATACTGATCTTTGCATATGTCTTTTACTACCTGGTAACCACTAAAACGTACAGTTTGCAATGCATTTTCTACCATATATAAAATTAAGGATATATTTACAATCCCTTTCCAATCACTTGTTATGTATTTCCTCACAAAAAAAAAAAAAACAATCGGGCCCACATAATCAAAAATTTAAATATAACTTTACATGTCAGATAATTGATATGAATTGAACCACATTTGAATACTGGGCCTTTTTATATAATTTTCCTTACTGAGATATATAATGCTAAAATCTTGAAGCAGGTTTACCAAATTTGACCGTATCCAAATTGATTTGTCAGGAGTAAATTTCCTACACCTTTCCATAATAAAACAACTCCTTTACATAGGTGTTGAACTGGTAGAATAAATGGTTGGTTATTGATTATTAAATATAGAAATTTAAAGATTGAAGAAAGGCATTGATAATGGGTTGTTAAGTATGTCATACACGTATGTAAATGCCATTTTACAGGTCATTGGTAGAATTATTTTAGTGACGAGTGTTGGAAATAGGAAAGCATAGGAAAAGAACAATTTTCCATGGTATGTTTTGTATATGTTCAGGGGATTTACATGTACAACCACAGATCTTTAAAAAAGTATGGAAATGTGTTAAAGGTAATAATTTCCATACCATTTACATACCATTTTCCAGTGTTTAAATAAATTGATAAAGGCTAAAAAGATGGGACAGAACAATCCATGAAAACAAGAAAAAGCAATGTGACTAGCATTACCACATCAATTATTTATTACATTTGTTAACAGTAACAGAGGTCTGCCCAGTTTTAACATGGGCAAACTGCAGTATATCTAAAATACACTTGCTATGATAGTGACAAACTGTAATGTATACAAAAGGGCCTATTGTATTCTCAAAAGACACCATTGGATGACATTTGCCTTTCTTATGTAAAAGGGTGAGAAATTACAGTGGTCCTGGCGACTTCTTGTGATTTCTCCTTGATATTGAAAATTTGGCTATCTGTCCTTGAGCTGTTATGCCTTAGGGTGTGCATACAATAGCGGAGATTAATTGCTATAAAAGTCCAATTGGTATTTAGATTAGGCTGCAAACTATACTACATTTGGCAGTAGAAAAAAAAGGAGATATAATAAAGAAAAGTTGTCAAAACAAGCCTGTGTTTTTTGCAATGAAATGAAAATTGAATGTGAAAACCATTTTGTTTTGCAGTGTCCAAGATATCAGACTTATAAGCTTATCGACTGTTTGTGATGAAGGTAGAGATTTGAATGCATGGCTTCAGAGAGTTTGTTAAAATCTAAGATTGACTTTAAGTCCACCGAAACAGCTACAGTCATATTTGTACAGTAGTTTAGGGTGATCTTGGTTCAAATTCATGTTTGTGAAAACCTGTGGTATTCAAAGAATACTTCTTAAGGTATAAGCTTAGTTGTTACAAAGGACATAAAACAGTCTTGAATTGTCACCCACGTGGTTGTTCTATTTATCAGAAAAGTCAGTAGACTTAATAATTTGGCACTCACTTTAAATTGGTATCAAACAGAAGTAACAAGGTATAATTCTCTCTGCGGGCACTTATTTCATTGATAAGTAAAAAGTAAAGCATCGGTGGCTGATTGTAAATTCAGGGTACAAACGTCAAGTAGATATCACCTTACAGTCTCATAAAAACACTCTACAAATAAATAAGTTGACATGATTTGAGTTTATAGTGTATATGGTACATAAGGTGCACTTGGGTTAATGGGTATTTGTATCTCTTTAACTTAAACAGAAAGAAGCAGAAACAAACGTTTTGTGTTCCATTTGTGTCAATGTATGATCAAGGGTAATACACGAGGAGCTGTGATATATAATTGATTATTCCTTATTGAATGGGAAGAACTTCTAGTGAGCTTCAAAAGGGATTGAGGAAAATGTGACCAAATAGATTTGAACATTTTAAACATTGTTGTTGACTATGATTATTGGTCAAAAACTTTATAAGCTGTGGCGTGACACAGTGTCAGTACACATAAGATAAGTGTAATAGAAACTAATATCTTAAGAAATTATGCTTACAGAAATTATGTTACTGTAGATCATATATGCTCACTACCTACGTGAGGGCTGACTCTGTGCTCAGTTGGGGCACTTGTTATTTGTTATGTGCATATCCACAAAGGTCCCTTTTCTACTATGTTTTTTGTCTTTCTTAGAATTTAAAAAAAGTATACTTTAGACTATATATGTCAACCTCGACTGACTTTATGCCATATTTTTTCTTGCAATTTATTCATCAAAATAAAAGACAGTTTATTTTTTGAATTGTTAGTGGACTGTTCACACTGTCTGTTGTCTACTATGTTATTATTACCTCTGACAAGGAGCTATTATTGTCATGGCCATTTGTTGTCTGTCTGTTTCTCTGGGTTTTTTGTTACCAGGATTAAGCAAATACCACTGCTTGGAATTTCATGGAAAAAATCAGAAGATGGGACTTTGTTCAGGTTCAATCAAATGAATTTGAGAGTCATTTGGATTACTGTTTGGGTACAAAAAAATTCTGGATTTTCCCATTTCCTGGACTATACAAATACTACTGGTTGGAACTTCATAAAAAACCTACAATATGTGTCTTGGGCCATCTTACTTATGCTAAATTTCAGAGATCTTGATTATAAAATAATAAAAGTGTTTATTTATTATTTACTTATTATTACTTGCCCTGGCAGAGGTTTGAACTCTCCGATTGCTCTTATATTTAACACTTTTGTCCCGATGGCAACAAATTTCTAAAATTTATAAATAAAATATGTCACAACCAACATAGCAGTGTGTCATAAACTTGGACTTGGAACACACATAATTGAAACACAGTTCTTACTAAAACACATCTATTCAATATAAAAGGCAAATGCACAATGAAGTTGCATACAAAACAGTTCAGAGACAGTGCATATGTTACATACTTTCCCAGGATAAAAGGATATACATTTGACCTATAGTTTATCTGGATGTCAGTGAGCTGTGAAGGTGTTGACTGATATGATACAGCAATGACCAGAGTTTAAGCAGTACAGAGCTGAGTTCTTTGTATATATAACATTCCTCCCCTTTTAGTCTAAAACTCCTTTTTGAAAACTTTAACTTAACTTTAAAATTTACATGCAAGAAATAAAACTGAACTGAGTATCTGGGTAGACTACCAGAATACTCTTTATTTTGTCAGGGCATTATTCTGGCCCAAATAATGAAAACCTCCCTGGAAAAATTCTGTTTGTCTCCTATTTCTTTTTGGATACAACCTATCATCTGATTTCTCTGTGTGTGTGTTTTTGTCATTTTCTACTGGTGAATTTGACTCTGGTTGCTCTTCTTGGTTTTCCTGTGTGTCCAAAACTTCTGGGAAAGGGTCTCTTTCTGTTTGCTCGTAAGGCACATGTCTTGATCTCACTTGGTCGACATGCTTCCGTACTATTTCCCCATCTTGTAGCTTGCAACGATATGACACTGGTCCAGTTGGTTCAACCACAGTGGCAGGTAACCATTTTGGTCCTGGACGGTAGTTTTCGACATAAACGTCATCATTTTCACTGAAGTACCTTTCTTGGGCCTTTGTGTCTTGTCGTTCTTTTTCTTTTTCTTGCTTTGATGCAACAGTTTCTGCAGTGTTTGGCAGCAGACATTGGAGATGAGTATGTGGTCTCCTGTTCATCAACAGCTCGGCTGGCGTTTGACCAGTGGTGCTCTGAGGGGTGTTGCGGTATGTGAACAGGAACCGACTTAACTTTGTTTGAAGTGATCCTGTACTCATCTTCTTTAGGTTTCTCTTGAACGTTTGAACATACCTTTCAGCCAATCCATTTGTAGATGGATGGTATGGTGCAGATGTTACTGAACCAATGGCGTTTCTTTTGAAGAACTCCTTCATTTCGCAACTTGTGAAAACTGTGGCGTTGTCAGTGACTATCCTACGTGGAAGTCCGTGTGTTGCAAATATTTTTCTCAAGATCTCAATGGTTTTCTCAGAAGTTGCCTTCTCTACCATTTCTACTTCAACCCACTTTGTTGTTGCATCAACAAGGACAAGGAACATTTTACCCATAAAGGGTCCGGCATAGTCCAGATGTAGCCTAGTCCATGGTCTTGATGGCCACTCCCAAGGATGCAACGGTGCTTGTCTGGGTTTTCTGTGATTTTCCTCACAAGTGTAACAATGTTTGACTGTGGTTTCTATTTCTTTATCTAATCCTGGCCACCAGACGAACATTCTAGCCAGTGCTTTCATCCTGGATACTCCTGGATGCGATTGATGCAGTTCCTGCAGTACTAAGGAGCGTCCTTGAGTAGGAACTATCACTCTACTTCCCCACAGTAAACAGCCATCTTGCACACTGAGTTCCTCCTTCCGGTTAAAGAATGGTTTGAGCGAATCCTCTTGTGTTGTTTCAGGCCAACCATATAGCACCTGGTTTAGTACCTTTGCCAGTATGACATCCCGTGATGTCCATAACTTTATTTGCTTTGCAGTGACTGGGGTACCCTCCAGATGCTCCACCAGATTTATAATCTCCCCAGGTACAGGTGGGTCTTGGATCTTGCTTGGAACTGGAAGTCGGCTCATGGCATCTGCGTTGGAGTTATGGGATCCAGGCCTGTACTTGATCTCGAACTCATAGCCTGACAACAATAGTATCCATCTCTGTAAACGCGGTGAAGCCATAATTGGTGTTGGTTTTGGTCCAAACAACCCCAGAAGTGGTTTGTGATCTGTGAAAATTGAAAACCGTCTTCCAAACAGATACTGGTGAAACTTCTTCACTGCAAATACCACAGCTAGCCCTTCTTTGTCTAATTGGGAATAGTTCTTCTCTGCTGGGGCTAATGATCTTGATGCAAAACTTATTGGCTTTTCTGAACCATCAGGCATCCTATGTGACAAAACAGCTCCAAGGCCATATGGTGAGGCATCACATGAAAGCAAGAGCTCCTTCTTGTCATCATAGTGTGTTAGCACTGTTGCAGATTGCAACATCTCTATGGTTTTGTTGAAAGCCCTTTGTTGGTTCACTTTCCACACCCACTTGGCATCTTTCTTCAATAGCTGATGAAGCGGTGCTAATATTGAAGACAGGTTTCTCAGGAACTTCCCATAGAAGTTCAATAATCCCAAGTAAGAGCGTAGTTCTGTGACATTCTTGGGTGCAGGTGCCTTCTCTATTGCCTCCACTTTATTTTTACATGTGTGTAGTCCATCTTTGTCCACAATGTGACCACAGAAAGTCACCTGGGTAGACAAGAAAACACACTTGGATTTCTTCAGCCGAATTCCAGCCTTAGACAGTCTCTGTAGGACTTCCTCCAATATGTGAAGATTTTCGGCTAAGCTCTCACCAGCAAACAAAATATCATCAATCCGGACCACCAGCTTGGGTATATCCGCAAGTAGCTGCTCCATCACCCTCTGAAAAATCCCTGGTGCCGATGATATACCATAGCAGAGTCTATTGTAACAAAATAGCCCTTTGTGAGTGTTTATGGTTGTATACTTCTTGGATGCCTCATCAAGGCATATCTGTTCATATGCATGACTGAGATCCAACTTCGTAAAGAACTTCCCACCAGACAGCTTTGCATACAGATCCTCGAGGCTGGGGATGGGGTAGTTGTCAAGTTGTGACACTTTATTCACCGTCACTTTGTAATCCCTGCATATGCGAACTGATCCATCTGGCTTCAACACTGGGACAATTGGAGCTGCCCATTCAGAGAATTTAACAGGTTCCACTATGTTATCTGACTGCAGTCGTTCCAGCTCCGCTTCAATTTTATTCCGTAATGCGTACAGCACAGGTCTTGGCTTGAAATATCGTGGCTTGGCATCTGTGTGAACTTCTATCCTAGCTTTAACACCAGTTATTTTCCCCAAGCCTTCCTGAAACACTTCAGAATATTTCTGAAGCAACTGGTCCAGATCCTTTTGGACAAACTTTATTTCATGCCAGTTTATATGAATTTCATTCAGCCAATCCCGTCCCAAAAGACAAGGCTGTGTCCCCTTTACTACCAGTAGTGGAAGTTTCTTCTGATTTCCTCCATAAGCCACAACAGCTTTGAACATGCCCAACACAGGAATCTGTTCACCTGTGTATGTTTTTAAAACTGCTTGAGTTGGTTGTAGCTGGGGTTTCGGCTCCCCTCTGCTGATCAACTTGTACACTGCCTCATTGATGACTGAAGCAGAAGCTCCTGTATCAATTTCCATTGATACTGGTTTTGTATTTATACAAAGTTCAACCACATATGGATTTATCCTGTTTGTACAAGTAAACAGTCTATATTCCTCCTCCTGGTTGTCAAGTTGACCCTCATGCTGTGCTTCTGTGTGTTCAGTGTGATGTATTTCTTTCCATGATTGTGCATTCTTGCTGCCTTTCCCCTTTTTCAGCTTTCTACATTTTGTCTTGATATGTCCTACCAGACCACAGTTGTAGCATTTGCTGCTCTTGAAGGGACATCCTGAAGGTTGGTGACTTCCCCCACATCTGTAACATTCATCAGAGGTGCCTTTTCGAGCTGACTTCCTCTGATTATTCCCTTGCCAGGGTTTGGGTTGAGAACCTTGCTGCCCAAGTTTATGTATTGTACTGCCCTGTAAATCTGCTGTATTCTTTGCTGCGGCTTCCAGTGCCTGGGCCAATTCAAAAGCTTTCTTAAACTGTAAAGTTTTTTCTTGAAGAAGTCTCTTCTGTATAACTGGATCAGCCACTCCACACACCAAGCGATCTCTGAGCATATCTTCAAGTTGGTCACCAAATTTGCATTTTTCTGACAATTCCCGGAGTTCTGCTACAAACTCCGATACTGATTGTCCATGTGAACGCACTTTAGAGTGAAACTTGTAGCGCTGGATGACCTCAGAAGGTTCTGGGTTCAGATGATTTTGAACTAATTTACTCAGTTCTTCAAATGTTTTCTCATCAGGTTTTGTTGGAGACAACAAATTTCTGATTAAACCATAACACTTTGATCCACATACAGTTAAAAATATTGATCTCTTTTTTTCAGCTTCAGTGATCCCATTTGCCTCAAAATAATATCCAAGTCTCTCAATATATTGAGACCAGTTCTCTGATTCACTGTACTCCTCAATTCTACCAAAAGTAGCCATGGTAATTATTATTATTTTTTTTAACTTACAGTTTTAAAATATCCAAAGAATTTCACAGCAGTTATATAAAAATATTAATAAACCTATTTTCCTCGTCGCCAAAATATATGTCATAAACTTGGACTTGGAACACACATAATTGAAACACAGTTCTTACTAAAACACATCTATTCAATATAAAAGGCAAATGCACAATGAAGTTGCATACAAAACAGTTCAGAGACAGTGCATATGTTACATACTTTCCCAGGATAAAAGGATATACATTTGACCTATAGTTTATCTGGATGTCAGTGAGCTGTGAAGGTGTTGACTGATATGATACAGCAATGACCAGAGTTTAAGCAGTACAGAGCTGAGTTCTTTGTATATATAACACAGTGATGCAGAATCTTTAAAATATCAAAGGTCAAAGTTAGGACTTTACAATCGGTTCAACAGCCAGAGTCATACTGGGATTGGCCCTCAGCATTGTCATTTGGGAGTATAACCTACACAGAGGTGACTGCCTGGGACCAGACGTCAAGCTTACAAACCATTTGGGGAACTTGTAGACTTCCCTGAAGTCATTTTGTCTTAGGTATTATATGAGGACTGAATGTCTTTTTTTCCAGAATTTGGTGCTGACAAAAGTATTTCATCAGACAGTAGGATCCCCACTCATCAAGTGGATTCATAATGATTCCATGTATGTTGGATTTGGTGTAACAAGAAATAAAAAGATTTGGGGTGAGTCTAGAAAAGTTTGGGCCCCTGTAAAATAGACTTGCTCCAAGTCTTTGTATTTCTCATTCCACAATCTTACATGCAGGGGGCTCGGTGGTGTAGCATTCAGAGTTCTCACCTCTAACCTCTGAGGCCGCCGGTTCGAATCTCAGGCCCGGCACTTCAAGTTGGAAAGTTGGTAATTACTTGCCGATGCCTGGTGGTCTACAGTGCAGTATGCACAGTTTCCTCCACCTGTAAACTACCCGTTGCAATATGCCCCTGGCTGTTGAATGCGACGTAAAACAACATATAAATCTAAATCCAATCTTACATGCATGGAATCAAAAAAAGTCATTCAGTCCTCATATAATACCTAAGACAAAATGACTCGAGGAATGTCTAATGTAAAAGGCGAAGAAATTCTGGTTAAAATGTGATGGAATTGTGCTATCCTCAACTTTCTGTATTGCAAGTAGGAAGTATTTGGATATCAACAGAAAAGCAGTTACAGGAAATGAGACCACATAAAGTAACCACAAATGTACAATAACCATTGTACTGGTAACCTCTAGTATTACAAAGAACATTTAGTGAAATTGACCTTTTCATGGTCACAGACAGTAAAAAAGTGCAGATATTCTTATTTAAGTGTATTCTAATATGATATAAACTATAGGACTCAAAGCAGTATTTAACCCATCCAAACTGCACATCTACAACCTAAGCCTTTTAGTGACTGAATAACACACTTTCAGGGATGACTATTTGTCAATGTCCCTGAGGACATTTAGATCCAATAACTGCCATTGTAAGCAGTCATCATTATTGCTATGCATCTGCCTGCAGGTGGGATCAAAACCAGGTCCTTAGTCTTCTGAGGCAAGCAGTTAACCCAAGCACGGCTGAAAGGGTTTCGGTCTTCTAGCCCCATCTCCAAAGTCATCAGAGACACGAGTAGTGCACCAAGTGATCACCCATCCTAGTACTGATGTAGCCCATTGCTGCTTAACTTCAGTGATGAGACAGGCACTGTCATTCATGAAAGTCATTGAAAAAAGTTATTAAAAAATATTAGCAAATTTACAACAGAGAATTAAACTCATTTCAATGTAGGTATGCCATTAACGAGATAGAGTGCTGAGAGAGCTAGATTTCTTTAGAAATAATGTCACCCAACATGGAGTGCTTTTGTTAATTTACAACAAAAATTACATAAATCTTTAGCATTATGTTTGTGAAACACAGAAGACATTCTATCGTTCATCAAAAACAGACTTTCTATGAGAAGAACTGAACTGTTTTTGATCAGTTAAAAAGGCGTAAAGTCAGTAAAACCTGTCATAGATCTGTGTATAACTTTTGTTTGATTTCATTTGGACTTAAATAACCTTTTATGTTCATTATATATTTCATCAATTCAAAGAACCCATATAAAGTACATTATGTTTTTGTGATTTCACAAAATCCCTTTATTTGTGATGCCAAAAAAAGTCTCCCCCAAAGAGGATAATGGTGTATCTGATACAAAGTTGTGTGGTTTCTAAGAAATCTAGTATAGCTGAACATACATCACCATTAAAAAAACAGGTTATTTTTCAGATGAACACTCTGTCTGGGGAAAAATTCGCAATAAATCTCTGAACACTTTTTCCTCAAGTATAAAGTTAGCCTTGCTTAAAGCTCATATTTGTATCACATATGTTTCAATCATGTACAAAGAGCTGTATTATTCATAAAGCAATCATACATGTTAAGAGATATAAGATCATCAGACATGTCCTGTCTTAGCAGTATGCATATATAAAAATCAGTATATTTAAGAAAAGATTACATAAACGTCATAATCTTATCTGAACCTTTTCCCTAGTTACAATTTATTTATTTATTTGGGGTTTTATGTCACTTTCAACACTGTACAGGTCATATCACAAGGTGTAGTTGGAAGGGCAGAGGAAACCGGCACATACAGTTCGTCAGGGATCTGTACTGTAAACTACCGACCAACGGCAAGCAACTGCCAGATTTCCCACTTGAGGCTGTGCCGGGAAACCAACCCCAGCCTCAGAGGTAGGAGGCGAGAGTGTATTCTGCCACCACGCCCCCCCCCCCCCCCCCCCCAGTTACAAAGAAACATAAGCATTCAGCTAGCCTTGCTTAAGGCTCAAATTTGCATGATATATTTTCAAAAATACCCACAAATATATATTTGGTATTCATAAAGCACTCATACATGTTAAGAGAAAGAACTGTATTAGACACTCTTAGCTGTAATAGTCAGTACGTGTATGAGTACATTATAGAAACTAAAACTGCATTATCTGAACTGACAACTTTCCCTAGCTGCAAAGAAACTTGAGCCTTCAGCAAGGCTAGCATTCAGCAAGACTAGTATACCGTCCTGAAGAGGTTACAAAGATCCAAGTCTGTCTCAGGCGATAATTAAGTTAAACCTAGAAGATACACCTTGTCTCTATTATAAAAAATGAAAGCCTTTGACCTAAACAATGGGGCAATTTAGTACTGGTAATAATTGTGCTTTGTTGATATGGATAGGTTTTATGGATTATCTTTGTAGATTCTATTTAAATATGTAATGTATACCTGTATTATACATGTAAAGAGAGCTATAGTTTTGTCTTTAAAAATCTGGGATGACCTAACAAATTGATTAGAGATATCATTTAGCCTCTGTTGCTATTAGATTGACAGATTTTCAGCTTTTTAACATATATGAAATGGATGCATATGAACAGCTTCATAATATAATTAAAACAGAGAAATATAAGTTGTTAGTAGACTATATTAATAAGATATGGCACATTGATTGTACAGTGTGTCTTTAATTACATTTAAATGCTATTTTGTTTAGCATGTTAATTAAAGGTAATGTCTGCATAAATCATAAGAGTAAATAAATTTGCTGAGTTATCCCCAGACTTTACCCAATTTAACATCAAGTTAGAATACTTCCACATAATCCTCTTGATTTGTTTGAGTTAGATCATGACTGCAATCATCAGTGTTTTATTTGTTAGACTCAAATCTCAATGATATTACTGCTTGATAGGTGTAATAGTTAGTCACACCCCACAACATACTCTTCCCCAACAAAGGGATGCAGAATTTGATGGGGGTGCATTGTTTTGCTGCCAGATATTGGTCCCCATAGTCCCCCATTGTGTGGGATGCATTATTTTGTTTGTCAAATTTTGCATCCCCTAAAAGATCAAAGAGGGGGTGCATTATTTGGTAGGGATTCAAAATATGGCATGACAAAAATATACTGTATTATTCTTTTGTTTTTTTCAATTTTCTGACCACTCTATATGAAATGGATTCAAAGTGACATGCAAGCCCATTTTGGGCTGGGTATAACATTCATTGTATTTCTGTTGTTTGCATGTATATACATTGTAGGCATGTCACTATAATAAATGAAATAAATAAAAAATAAATAAATGTCTCCTTGAAAAACAAGCATAAAACTTCCCTACTGGTATAATACTGTAAATTTTATTATTGATATCTTGCATACGTTATTCTCTAAGTTTGTCCTATATTACCTATAACACAGTATTATGTGCTGACCTCAGGAGCTATGTACGGGCTCAAAATATTTAAATTATCAATGACCATTTTTGGCTGGAATAATTTCCTATTTTTGTATTATCCATACAGTTGGATAAGTTGGAATTAGTATTCGAGTAGGACGTTTCCGACACAGCACAGTAAGCAGAATGTGATGGCTTTTTCAAAAATGTTTGAAATTCCTCAAAATGTAAAGCTAAGAGATACACATTGGCGGGTAGACCACGCCCCAAGTCTTTGTATTTCTTATTCCACCAAATCTGACATACATGGAATCATTATGAGTATATCCTATGGGTACAAAATACAAAGACCTGTCTGAAATACCAGCACCAAATTCTTGACAAAAAGTCATTCAGTCCTCATATAATACCTGAGACAAAATGGCTTGAGGAAAGTCTAACTAGAGGGATGACGGGGACAATGAAATGGCTATACAGTGCAGCTTGTTGTTTTAAACACATACTGACCCAGATAGCATTCTGCCATCAGACCAACGTTGGCGGTTGATCACATGGTCGGCGGATTTTCTCAATGTTGGGCCAACGGTGGCATGACGACCACTACTCAAGCTAGATATCTCTATAATTTGCTGACATTGGGCCAACATTGGGGCCAATGGTGGATTTTTATTCAAGAAGGTGGCGAGCAATATTAGGGGATTTTTGGAATCTTAGTAAAAAGTCATTTATTATGGTATGTCTAAAAATCATATTTTAGTGAGCCCACAAATTTTAACTAACTATTTAACAATTTTAGACATAAAAATAATATTCTCATTATAAATTCACACAAAAAAGTTGTTTGTGAGTTTTATAACTTTTTCACTGGATTATGGACTATCAATTTATGACACTGTTCCACAATTGTTAATATTTGGTCATGTGACTTATCAACTAAGATCCTCCCACAATCTGTCAATCACTTGCTTTCTGTTAAACAATGGCCACATAACACCATGCTGGAATCTGACTGGCTGATGCTGTACATCAAGTAGAAGTTTTACCGGTGGCTTGCCAATGTTGGGCCAACATTGCCTCCACTGGCCAAAATGCCGTTGGGCCAACGTTGGCTGCCAAAGTTGGACTGACGGATGTGCCGATTTTGGGCCAACAATGGCCCAATGTCGGAATGCTATGGGGGGAGGGGCCACAGTGGTGAAGTGGTAACACACTCCCCTCCCACCTCAAATTCAAATCTTAGCATGACGTCATGTGGGAAAACTGGTATTGGCTTGCCCTTGGTCGGCAGTTCACAGTGCAGAACCTTGACCAACTATATGCATTGGCTTCTTCTGCCCTTCCAACTACCCATTACAATATAACCGATAAGGTAATAGGTGTGATGTAAAACACTAAATAAATAAACATAAATAAATATTTGGCAGAAACAGATACTGGTATAAACTTATTTAAAACCAGATGGGGACATTGGGTAGATATTTTTTCAGAAATTGAACTTTAAATATTGTAAGTGTTTATAATTTTATGAAAGTACCTACAGTAGCAGATACGATATTGCTTCCTCTCCTTCCTCTTCAGATTTTTAAAATTACCCGTTACATTAGTGTACAGTTTTACCTATCAATTAAAGGTTTATCATTAATATCTGTTACTTCTGATTTTCTTTTAGTATTAGTACCTTATTTGTATACAATAGTTTACAGTTTTACCTATCAATTAAAAGGTTTATCATTAATATCTGTTACTTCTGATCCTCTTTTAGTACTAGTACCTTATTTGTATACATTGTACAAGTCTCTAGGAAGTAAAGATGTTAAACTTTCCTTTCTGTATAGTGATGTAATAATGTAACTACAGAAAAGCACTAAAGTCTGTATAACATGTGAAAAGTTGGAATTGTATATATGTTACTCTTTATAAAAAAAAATAAATAAATAAAAAAATAAACATGTACTGTACAAATACGAGGTCCATTTACAAAGTCCATAGTTAAAGAAACAACGCTAACAAGGCTGTCATATACATGAGGGTATAACTTGCCAAATTTACTGCCATTTCTGCAATAAAATTGAGTAGAAGCACTGTATAAATACATTTGCATTGATGCATATAACATATTTGTAAGTATACTGGTTCAGAAATACTAATGAAAAATTTGCACTTGGTCACCAATCTGTAGTGCTAATTATACATATTAAGTGGCGCCAGTAAATACAACTGGAAAAACTTCGCGAGTGACTTGTACAGTCCCACAAGTGACAATGCTGAGGTCCTGTTGCAATATGACCCTGGTTGTTGAATTAGAAACAAATATACCCACATTCCTCATTAAGTAAATTGTCTCGATATCCTTACTTATCTCTGCCAAGGAGGGTTATGGTGGGAATAATATTGTTTCTCTGTCTTTTAGTGTTTGCACTTAGTCCAAAATAAATCAACATATCTTAATAGAATTTTCATTAGTCTCATTTTCAATAAGTATGATGGTCATGCTATCCAATTATGAATGTTAAAATAAAACAAGGCCGAAAGGGGATTCGGTCTTCTAGCGCAAGATGCAAAGCCACCAGAAACAAGAGTAGTACACTGAAGCAGTCGCCCATCCCAGTACTAACGTAGCCCATTGCTGCTTAATTTCAGTGAAAAGACAGATACTCAACACATAATGCCATAATTCAGGAAAGTCTGGAGAAAAAAGAACCCATAAAAGTGATCTCTGGAAGTGTGGGCCTTGCTAGAGCTCTCGCTGAAAACAGTGTTTGGGTGAAATTACAATATGGGTATCCCTTGTGTCAATACAATAACTGTTTCACTTGTTTTACCTAGAATGATGTAAACAAATACATAAAAAATTACAATCCCCGATTGCAAAGATGTATTTGGGGACTGGAAGGGATTTAGGGAGTAATACACTCATCTCCCACCCCTGCAGTTCTGGGTTTGGTCATTGGTCCAAACTGAAATGTGTACTTGTTTTCCAATGGCAGATTGGTTTCCAGCAAAGAATCCTCACCAGATATTTATGTACTGCCTTTTTCCATCACCCCAACTATCTGTTATAATTTAACAGCCACAATATACCCAAATCTAGACTTTCTTCAAGTCATTTTGTCTAAGGTATATATGAGGGCTGTATGACTATTTTATATGACATTAAATTAATATGATTCCATACAATAGAAAGACTTGTCTGAAATACAGCACCAAATTCTTGAAAAAAAACTCATTCAGTCCTCATATAATACCTAAGACAAAAGGACTGGAGAAAATCTACAGATTTGGTGGAAACAAATACAATCCACCCTCTGTACAAGTACATTGGTATGGGTTTAAGTATCATTTTTGTTTTGATAAGATCCGATCTGAAGACATGTTTCAGAATAATTTGAGTGACATGTATGGTTTTTAACTGTGCAGCTGAAATCCAGCCATTTTCCAGCACTTTCTCCCTTATACTGTTTGAGAAATACAAAGAAGAAGTTTAACCCAAATCATTCATTAGGTGTAAAGTAGACTTGCTCCAAGTCTTTGTATTTCTCATCCCACCAAATCTGACATACATGAAATCAATATGCATCCACTTGAAAAGGAAAAAAATCCTTCTCTGTGCTGAAATGTCAGTCCCACATTCTGGTAAAAAAGTCATACAGTCCTCATATAATACCTAAGACAAAAGGACTTGAAGAAAGTCTAGGTGCAAAAGTGTACCCTCTAATTTTGTATTTATTCATTTATTTGGTTTTTCTCACATGTGTACATCAAATAATTACATAGTTCAAATAATAGTGTTACAACCAGTCTACCATGGGACCATGTGTAAATTTAAAATATTAAAGGGCACGTGTCACACGTTAAAACAATCTATGTTGCCCAGGATGTTCATTTATATAACTGAATATAGTTTGTACATGTAGGCTTCACAAATGTTGAAATCCAATATTCAAGCAACAATTTATTAAATACCGCAAAGTACCAAGCCACAAAACCCATGATTGGTTCAACGAAGTGAATTGTCATCCTAGCCACGCTTATGGCTCAAATTTGCATGATATATTTTTCAAACATGCACTAGATATTCATTATTCATAAGGCACTGATATATGTAAGGAGATATGGGCTTATCAGAGAGTTGCATGCTTCTGTAAAAGGCAGTAAATGGATGAGTACATTATATGAACTGAAACTTCATTATCTGAACTGAAAATTTTCCCTAACTGCAAAGAAACTTAAGCCTTCAGCAAGGCTAATGTCAACCAGGAAGAGAAACAGAATATCAGTGATATTTGTAACCATTATAACTTAGAGTAGGAAGTGAGGGATTGTATTTTTAGCAAAACATTCACACCCATATTTGATTAACTAATTGCCGATCATTTTACAGCACAGGTTCAGATAGCTACAGAAAAACACAGGAAGAATATTTAGAGCCATTGGTTCCTGGTTTGTTTATTTGTGTGACTATAGATTGTCAGCATTTCTTCAACAAAA
This sequence comes from Sabellastarte sp. h YS-2021, assembly GCA_964017235.1. NCBI lineage: Eukaryota > Metazoa > Annelida > Polychaeta > Sabellida > Sabellidae > Sabellastarte > Sabellastarte sp. h YS-2021. The sequence continues at coordinate 149,821,032 of OZ024931.1, forward strand.
ACATCAGTGATCTAAACAACATAAATATCTATATAAATATGTGCTAGATGTAAGAAAAGATTAATTATCGATCACCAGTTAAAATTGGTTTACCTCTGTTCAGACCACAAAAATAGACAGCACACTTTATCAGAGGCCTTTCTAGTCTGATAGACGTCAGCTAGCTAAGCTAAACAAATATATGATAACATAATTTAAAATTAATTACTATACAATACAATCAAACGGGTGTGTCTATGCTCTTCATTTTTTACACCTGAAAAAAAGGCTAGACAGCAACTACTGTTCAGTGCAAATGGTAGATGGGTGCAGTTACATAAAGGCTTTTCTTGGGATATCGCTTGTGTAAATGTATCTAGCCTTGCTGAAGGCTCAAGTTGCTTTACAGTTAGGGAAAATTTTCAGTTCAGATAATGAAGTTTCGGTTTATATAATGTACTCATATATGTACTGGCCTTTGCATTAGCATAGAGCTAAGACAGACTCTGTCTCATAAGCTTATAAATCCTAACATGTGTGAGTGTTTTATGAATACTGAATATCTGTGTGCATGTTTGAAGAAATATATCAGGTAGATTGGAGCCTTAAGCAAGGCTAAATTCTATCCTGGCACTGACGCAGTCACCAATCCCAGTACTAATGTAGCTCATTACTGCATAACTTCATTGGAGAGACAGATACTCACCACTCGCCACAAGTCATGAAAGTCCGGAGATAGAAATAGTGATTCCTAGAAGTTTAAAAACAGTTGAAAGGATTTTCTACGTGTATGTAAAAGCACCACACAAATACACAGATGTTTCTGTCATTTAGCATTAAAAGACTCTCTGCTTTAAGCTGTAATTAAATTTTCAAAAAGACAGTCAAAAGACTGTTTTCACAAGACTTTAGAACCTACTTTCTGTTACTCTGAAACAAAAATCAACCTTTTACAAATTGTTACTGCAGCAAAAGAGAAAATATATTGTAAGTTTCAAATCCCTAACATTTTTTATTTCAGAATGTAGGAAATCTTCTGTTTATGTTATTAAAGAATTTTAGACCTTTTTTTTGAAAACTGAGTTTTGTTTCGAAAATATCTAAAATCCTTTGTAGTCGATATAACAAAAGTATTTATGTGACTGGTGAATCAACAAAACTCCCCATTTACTATCCTATTTCTATATTTAAGCAACTGTAATTTTTATATTTATAACACTTACTTTGTTTTCTCTAAAACAGGATCATATGTGTACTGTGTGTACTCATCTCCTGTGTCTGTATCACTGATTTAACAGACACCATCACACTTAGTATGTGATGAACAATATAATTTATTCTGACAGAAAAATATTAAATGAGCCAGGGGTGATGTGCGAGAACCTTGTTTATTTGGAAGTGACTCCACATTAGCCTGCCATTTTTCTGTGACTGCCTTTTCTGATAATATGTCATCTCTTTTGTTGAGTTTTTTTAAAGTGTGGGCTTTCAGGGCACCTTCTCTTTTCACCCTGTACATTGCTTATACATGATTGCCAGACAATTTTAACACAAATAGTAACTTTTTAAATGTCAAATCCATATTCATTAGGATCAAGAATTTAGAATACACTGACTTTAGTTACTGGCCATCTTGCCTTACCCTGCCACGTTTGTCAGCTTGGAATTTGACCTCTGTTTGACCTTGGAGGCCTTGCTTTGACCTGTTATAACCTATCTTGTCTTTGCATGATTGCTGCTCGATTGGCTGGCAGCTTGGACAGTTTATAGAACCAAAGGACTTTAGAAATTTAATTAATTGATCACTGCCCAAGCTGCTTGCCTTTCGGTGACCTTGTCATGTGACCTTGACCTTCACAAGTTGAAGGTCAGGCTTTTATCTTGGAGCTGACCTTCGGTCAAAGGTTAAATGCATATTTTATTAGCTGGGTGGGTTATTTGGTCAGCTAAGGTAGCACAAGAATGAAATCTATTTTATAAATATTTTAAATAATGTGCCTGGTTAAGATCAGGTAGATATAAATTTAAATAAAAATAATAAGTCCTATATTGCTCTTTCCTTATGGACTCCTTAACTTCTTGGGAACTGTAAGTGTGCCTATTCACTGAAGTTAAGCAGCAATGGGCTACATTAGTACTGGGATTGGTTGACTGTGCACTACTCGTGTCTCTGATGGCTTTACGACTCAGGCTAGTAGACCGAAACCCCTTTCAGCCTTGCTATCTCTAGAAAGTGAAATAGATTTTAGTTCAGAATGGTTACTTCATTCTAAGAGGGTGCATTCAGGCTTGTCTCCCACTGCTTTTTAAAGCACTCAAAATTTGGTTTTAATGAAGTAGATGTCAGCCCACCATTTACCCTCTGTCTTAGACGTATATATGTTGGAGCCCAACTTAGGAGTCAGCCCATCTTAAGATGGGCTATAGCCCAACTTAGGATCCTAAGTTGGGTAGCCTATCTTAAGATGGGCTAGCCCATCTTAAGATGGGCTAGAACATATCAGCCCAACTTGAGATAATAAAATTTCAGAATTATTTTTATGTGGAATATAATGTTTACTATTTACAAGGGAATTATTTTCCATGAAAAAGATTATATTAACATTGATAAGTTTAACTGACCCTTGTACAGAAGTATTTTGCACTTCTTTTTTATTTTATATCAATATGTTTAACATATCTAACTTCAACAAAAAGTGTTTAATTGCAGAAACTAAAACAAATTTTGTTTCCTGAGCCTTGACAGCATTAAAATATTCCTTCGATGTTGATTCAATTGTCTTTCATTGGAATGATTTGTTAATTGGATTTGTGCCTATTGTTTCAACATTCTATTGATGTTGATTTGTTTCACTTGGGGTAGGTGAAGTACACAATAGGGAATACCTCAAATCATAAAGTGAAACAAATCAACATCAAAGTAATCTCTCAATATAATGAGGTTTAATTCTATCAAACCTATAAGGGGGAAAGCCAAGAGTGGGGGGTTTTATGGGTGAGCCTCATTATATATTTTAAGTTTAACAACAAATTTATAAAATTACTTTTTTATATTATTAAAGGGCAATTAAACAGATTTTATAAAGTGCTTTATCTTTGGAGCTCAGTAACATTAATTAATTGGAAAATGTAATTAAATCCAAACAAGCTAATTTGATTAATTTAGTCAAACACTGATGCATAAAATTGATAAAAATGATTAAATACACATTGTATATGAAATTGGTGTTTTCTGTTAGGTTATACAGGTAAATATCTGTTTAAGACTTAACATTAAGCATTTGAAAATTATGATTAAATCAATCAGTTTGTTTACAAACATGTAAAATATCACCCCAAATACCTTAAATGAGTCTTACAACAATGCCCAATTAATCCTGTTAGCTAGTCACTCAACCAAAGGTGAAAGAATTCAAGTACAAAAGAATGCTAGAACAAAAGGCAAATCTAAACCTAATCCAGTTTCCCCAGTTATAGGCATAGTCAAACAAATCAACTTGAAAGAAATGGTGAAACAATAGATATATCACAATCTAATCCAGTTGCCTAATCACTCCCCACAAGTGAAACAAATCAAGTAGAAAGTTATGGTTGAACAATAGACACCTTATGACCTAATGACACTCCCATTGTCAAATTAACTGAGACAGAGCCTTGGAACAATACGGGGATTAAGATAAATACTATCAATGCATAATGATGTAAAGAAAAGAAGTAACATTTAAGTAGAAAAATAATTAAATAATGTCATTTCATTTCACAAATAAAGACTATGTTTGCAAATTATAAGTTGTGTTAATAAATGTAACCAAATCTTAAGAGATAAGCACAACAAATCTAAAATTTAAATATAAAGTATTTAAATAAACTAGCATGGTTATATTCAATTTCATAATTAAAACTACCAATGGAATATGACATAACAAATTAATATTAAACTAGCTGGTTAATATGAAATTTTAGCTTAAATCATTCCTGAATTTAGTTATCCTAAGTTGGGCTAATATGTTCTAGCCCATCTTAAGATGGGCTGACTCCTAAGTTGGGCTCCAACATATACATGTAAAGTCACCATGCTTAGGGGTACATCACATAAACTTAAACATAATTATGCACATGATAACGAGTATAACATTCTTTGTGAAATGCTAAAAGTGTGATATGTGACCTTTTAATACGATCATCATTAGCGTGTACCAAGATAACACATGATAACATATAACATTATTCCCAAAATTTAATGACACATGACACATTATGTCATTGACATATTTTGGCACATTTATATTGAGTCCGACGAAAGGCTTACCAGTCACAGCCTGAGTATTTATTTAGCTTGGTGTGTTCATTTTTTTGGGAGAATAATTGCAATATCCCCTGCTCCACTTTAACAAATGATCTGCTAACCAATTTTACACCAAATTCTGGCATGGGTTGGGGATGTCAGTATATTTTTTGAGAGTTTACATTTTTGTCTAAAATTCCTATAAGTATGTGTTTTCATTGTCCTTGACCACCTTCTAATTTGATTTTTATAGCGCTTAATCTCCTCTTTACGAAAGGGCATCTAAGAAGATGGTCAAACAGTTTCAGTATCCAGGGACAGAAAACAGGTCAAGCAATACAGAGAATGCCAGGGGATGTTTAAGACTAAAGTGAGTGTGCCTTGGTGGACAGGCTGCTTTCTGCAAGATGCAAAGGAAAAGGGGGATGTATGTATCTCGCCAGAAAGAGTATTCCAAACAGGGGGAACACCTAGTCCTGATGCCTCAGAAAAGAAAAGACCCACATCTGAGTGGGTCCACCTCTCTAGCATATATAAATTACAACACCGCTCTAAAGGCCCACAAAGAGACCATGGTGGTGCAGTGGTAATACAGGCATCTCCCACCTCTGAGGTTGGTGGTTCAAACCCCGGACCTTATGTAGGAAAATTGGTAATTGCTTACCGATGGTCGGCAGTTTACAGTACAGAACCTTGACCAACTGTATGTGCTGGTTTCCTCTGCCCATAAAACTAGCCATTGTGATATAACCTATACCGTGTTAAAACCAACGTAAAACCACAAATAAATACATAACTGAAGCCCAGAAGAAGAATTTCAAGCGTTTAAAAAAGGTTGTCCCAAAGGAAAATAAAATATATGTTTCTACTGTAGGATGTAATTTTCATATTACTGTGATTGATAGAGGCACAGTGGGCTTTATCCTGGTATCTTTGTACTGACAATTTCTGTTACTGCATATCATGCGCCAGCATGTGGGACCAAACTCTGACAAAGAGAATTATCAGAATAACTTGTGAACTCTGTATGCATTTATTGAAGAATAAATCATACAATTACATGTGTGGCTCTACATCTGTACATCCCATGTCCCGCCACTTTTGATTTAATTATCTATATAATTTAGTAAAAATTTTTCAATTCCATACTTTTAATCTTCTAAATAAAAGGTCTTTGCTTTAACTAAATGAACTGTGGTCATGTCACATTTTACTGGATTGTTAAATCCACAACTGTGGAGCTGTAGAATGTGATTTTTTACTGATTGATAGTGGCGTAGTGTGCTTTATCCTGGTATCTGTGTACTGCCAATTTCCGTTCTTGCATATCATGTGCCAGCATATTTTTGGCAATGATAAAGGCCCTTGCACATATGCTCGGTATGATTTTTAACACATGCTGAGCATATAAAGTTTGCTTACATATTTGTGTGATTTCTCTCTGAAAATTTCAGAATAATTACGTAAATATATTTTGAAATATAAATAAAATTGGTCAGAAGAGTTTTAATAATCACATACATTTGAAAACAAAAATTAATACACCACATTTTTACATCCCCCCCCCTTCCACTTTGTAATTTATTCTTTCACAATGATCGACCTTTACCAGTGTCTCTTTTGAATTAATTATATGTACAATGTATAATCTATCCATGTGGCTTTTGAAAAATCAGAAAACTTTCTTAATAGAAATATTCACTTCATGTGTATGTATAAGCAGTGAACTTATTCCATTATTTCTATTCTTTAAAAATTGTGGGACTGCGTATGTACACAATGGGCTTGAAAGAGTGCAAACCATGAAAATAATTATAGATATTTGCAAAAGCTACATTTCTAAAAAATTAATAATACCAGCATGAAATATTTGCTTTTAGTTCAAAACTGTGGCACGCTCCAGTATACCACAAAATAGGAATGCAATAATGGATTATTCTCTTTGTAAAACAGTTTGTCAGTTTTTAAATTGTTAGACTTGTATTGGCATTGCAGTAATATATTGAACTGGTTTTGTTATTTCTTTTTTACTTTCAGTGTTAAAATTGGGGGACTGTCACTAGAGATGATTACTATCACTTAGTGAATGTTCTCTCCTTTATACACAAGTGATTACATCAATTGAGCGTTTAACTCTAAAGAAGAATTTCAGCAGCTACTGGCATCAATTACTGTCCATATTAATTTTATGTTGTATTTCATTAGCTTATTGTCTTGATCTTTATCTTATTTACACATCCATTCATTTATTTGCGTTATTTTACATATATAGGTTATTCTTACATAGCTTATATTTTGTAGTATTTTCATTACCAAATGAAGAAAGATATAAAACAAGGATACACACATACAACTTCAACTGTGTACACAGAATTAAACAGCACCATACACAAAATTATACATGATCAGACTGTATTGTAAAGTTAGCCTTCTACAGCACTAATGTAATGCGTGTTGGAAGAAAAAAACTTACATCTCACAGTTTCTGGTGTTGTACCTTGGAATCTGTCTTGGTCAGGATTAAGTGCTATAAAAGTCTAAAATAGAACAGAATACTTGCTATTGTTCAAACATTTGCGCAGCTATGGCAGCTCTTTTTATGGTAGCTCTCTAAATGTAGAAATAATGCACCCTCCTCTATTGTCACGCATTTATTTAACACCTTAGTTAGTAATACAATTGGTTTCATTAGATATGCACAGGAGCCATGGTGGTAACACACCTCTCACCTCCCAACTCCGTGGTTTAAACCCCGGACCCTCTGTGGGAAAGTTGGTAGTTGCTTACCAATGGTCGACAGTTTATAGTACAGAACCCTGACCAACTGTCTGTGCTGGTATCCTCTGTCTGTCCACAAAACTACCCGTCGTGATATGACCTGTACAGTGTTGAAAGCGACATAAAACCCCAAATAAGAAAATAAATAAAGAAGATATGCAAGGCTTTCAAGTACTAGTCCACAATAATGAGACTGTTTGGCCAGGGTGGAGTTATGTGCTCTCTGAGTGGTCTTATTAAGTGTCTGTTTATTAGGCATTTTTACAAATGTGGTTCACATTTCATTTCTAGGAAAAATGTGCATTAAAATATATGTCATGTATTTGTATACACACAAAAAAAATGATTATGTGGTTTTGCGAGGAGAAAAACAAGATTTCTTTCAGTCAAAAAGTGAGATGTTAAGTATTTGACCTAAATTGGAGGAAATGCAAACCACTTAATTTTGATTTCAATAGATATCCATTTCTATGAATATGGTTTGCAATTTGGTGAATTTATTTATTTTGGGTTTTACGTCGCTTTCAACACTGTATAGGTCATATCATGACGGGTAGTTGGAAGGGCAGAGGAAACCAGTACTTACATTTCGTTAGGGTTCTGTACTGTAAACTGCTGACCAACGGCAAGCAACTACCAGCTTTCCCGCTTGAGGCCGTGCCGGGAATCGAACCCTGGCCTCAGAGGTAAGAGGCGAGAGTGTTACCACTCTGCCATTGTGGCCCCTGTAATTTGGTGAAAAACAAGTGCATATATATGTTTTACAACACATAAATGACTGACAAATGAGTCTTGCCTTGTTGAATATCCAAAGCTATAAAAATTTGTTTTACACCCCATTATCGGCCATGCATATATGGTTACAGTAGGACCTTGCATCATTATTTATTGTACAGTACCATAACCCGAATTTGAACCATATACCCCAGAGATGACCGCCAAGATGTCATTTTGCTTTCAATTTGTAACAGGAAAAGACAGCTTCACTTAACAAATTTATCTAACAATTAAAACAATCATTACAGTTAACTGAGATACTCTGATGATTAATAATACAATAGTAGGAAACAAAATGAAATCAGTCTGGCAGGACAACGGGAATCATGGACAACTCAGACCTTCGGCACCTCATCCCCCTGCAAACTCGGCCCCATTCTGGTGCAAATTTTGCACCTTCTGAAACCCATTTACACCAGAGTTATTTTAGCATTCTTCATTTATTTATTATGTATAATGTGTTCAAAGAGATTAAATTGTAATTTTAAATTAAATCATAGACATTTCTAATTTGTTTTTCTTTGATATCAATGGAAATGGAATTTAGAGGGTAGTATCAAATGAATCATGGCTACAATAGCTTGTATCTAATTAATTTGATAGAAATACTCTTGCATATATTACTCTTACTCCTCATTCAAGATTTTGTCATACAATTAAATCCATGATTAAAAACTGAAGGCAACGATACCTAAATTATCAAAATCCACCCATTAATAAAGATTTGAAGTCACTTTACATTTCTATCTGAATGGGGCCAAGTTTGTTATATATGGGTCTGAGTTGGTGGGGGCTGAGTTGGCAGAAGTCCTAGTTGAACAGTTTGCCAACAACAGTCCTACCTACCTAACCAACAATAAAAATCAGTTTCACAACTCATTTCAGCAACTGTCCAGTGATTTGTCTGGTGTTCCCCAGCACCAAATGTTTGAAACCAAATGTTCCATATGTCTGCAGCACTTTGGTGTTTGTCTCAGATGTGAACAATGTGTGTTGATAAGCAATAAGTCACTATCTAGGATATCCAAACACTAAATCCAGTTCACTTCACTTAAAATAGAATTCACCATAAAATCAATAAATGTATATAACAAGTAGTTTGTATTCACTTGATACACAGGCAAATAAATGTACAGTGAGATATAGCAGTATCAAAGACCTCTGTCCATATAGCACAACAACTCAAGACTAACTGTGGTCAGGTTTTCTGGCCTTTATATATAGCTGAAGATTATAGAAGGTTCTAGAAAGAAATGCAAACACATCAATACATTTCCAGGAAAAAAAAGAAATATGAAGAAGGTTCTAGAAATCTCCCAACTAATTTTATTGTCGCAACTACAAAGTACAAGGAAGATCAGTGCTGACTGGCCACAACCCAAAAATTTTGCAAGGACAAACTGTTGCTTATTTTATTGTTTTACCCCCCTCAAAAGGATTTATGTTGTATAGTTTAATGTTCTTGTTGAATTTTATTTCCTATCCAAAGATTTTATTAACACTTGAGGAATATAAATCTGTAGAAATCTGTTTTAACATTTTGTGTTATCTTCTGTTCTTGTTTCAGATTATTTCGCCACTAAGTATTTTATCACCACCTGTGGAAGCTGACTCTGTGCTCAATTCGGCAACTTTTGTATGCATTCAGAAATGTCTAATTTGCATAATTTAATGCCATCCTTTTGCGAATTAATTATGTATTTATATTATTTATCCATTTGGTAGAGTGACATGAGATTAATAAAATAAAAAAATAAATGAATGGAAAACAAATACTATAATTAAATAAAATGAGAAGTAAAGTTTAAAGTCCTAGTCCCTAATAGGCTTACAAACCATTATAATTACACAACATTTGCTATGACTGAAAACAATATAATTAAACAGTATATGTTTATATTGGAACCTCCTTTCTTTTCATGCTATATACACATTTATTCACATTATTCACTTTGGATCCATAACAAAAATCCATGTAGATTCGTAAACCATTCCAAACTGTTATGCCACAAGTAAATGGGGGGGGGGGGGGGGGGCTTTTTATTTTACTACAAGTGAGAAAGCAAGGGCTAAAACACACGAGCATAATAAATGACTAGATAAAACAAGAGAGACTAAATAAAAATAAATATATGACATAAGCAAAAAATATAATACCAAATATAAAACTAGAGCAGTCAGGGGGGGAGTCAAGTGCAGACTTTGCTAATTTTTTGCAAAGTACGCGTATATTACTCATTCTGCTCCAAAATCAAGGATATTGACCAAATTCCAAATTGAATGAGTTCTTCCTTTTTACAATTCCAATGCTCCCTAAAAATTTCATAATCATCAGTGTAAGTCGTTCTGGACTTCTGCTGTAAACAAATAAACTTACAAACAAGATGACAGACTCAGTAGCAGACTGGTTAATGAAAAGTATAAAATATCACAATACAGTTATAAACATGATTAGTTAACACAAACAAATTAACAGAAACTATGCTTTTCATGTGATAGTGAAACATTCGAATATGTTAAAACTATGTTAGTCGTAATCTCCATTGAGACGTAATAACTTAAAATTACCACAAAACCTGGAAATATTTAATTGAATAATCAACATTTCTGAATAATGTCATCAAAATCCGTCCATAGTTTTTTTTTCAAATAATTTTGCAAACAGGCAGATAGACAGACAAGCAAACAGAAGATGACAAAAAACCCCCACATATATCCCCTTGGCAGTGACAATAAAACAATTTTCATATTAATTTTTCTGTCATTTTTATCTCGAGAGACCAGTGAAAGGCTAACCTCTCTCAGACTAGTTCAATACATTTGGGTTTTTTCTTAATTTTTTTTTTGTCTTTCTGTTGAACTGGGGAGATATACGAAGCCCCTAATGTGTCAAAAAGGTATTCTTTGACAATAAAGACTGTCACTGGTTATTTCAAAATAACATGTTATGAATAAAAAACTAGCTTGTTACTATGTGATGTTTTTATACACTTACTCAAAAAATAAATCCAAGTTTTATAAAGAATTAATAACAATATATTTTGTGTTTCAGTATTGTGTTTTTATTGGGGGGGGGGGGGGGGGGGGGAGTAAGTATATATAGATTGAACGATATTACTTAAACAAATGTAAGTTGTTACATTAAAATAAGCTGTTACTTCAAAACAGGTGTTTCATTACCTAAAGATTGTAAAGTGTTACCACAAGATTGGAAGCTCTTACCTCAAGTTAGTTACTTCTTGCTTCAACGCAAGTAAAGTGTTATCTTAAGACAGTGCACTGTTACCCCATGGCAGTAAGGTGTTACTTCAAGAGATTAAAATGTTACCTCAATATTTTAAACGTTTTGGGCAAATTTATGTCTCAGAGTCCCCTTATAAAGAGTCCCCTTCTCATATACGCGTTTTCAATAGACGGCAAATAACAATTATAAAGCCGTCTCCAACCTTCCTAACATCTTCTTTAAACCTTATACTTCCGTCTCCTATCTTTAGCAACCTTCCCTGCATTTGTCCTTGCCACGGAAATTTTGGTTGTGTTCAAAACTTCCGTCTAGATATTGAAAAATCGCTTCTGACTGTCTCACACCGAGGTAAAGCCGAACTCTGTAGTATGTTGCCGAGATCTAGCTCGTCTGTTTCCGCGAATTTCCGCCTTGAAAACATATATTGTGGATATAGAAGGAAACACAGGGTTGAGTCTCGGTTTATCAAGGAAACAGCAGACCTTGATGCGGACCTACTGGGACTTTATGACTCTACTGTAGGGGGTGGGAGGCGGTTAACCTCGCCCAGAAACTGAGGCACCACCCCACAGTCAATTTTACACCAGATTTTAGAAGAAATTCCGCGGCAATTTGACCGCAAATCACCGCCTTACACTACCGCCCAGATGAGAAGGGGGGGGGGGGGGGGGGGGGGGGGGGGGGCAAACATTCAAATGTTCCTTCCTTGAGGTGACAAGATTTCAGATGGACCCAACTACTTTATTATGATATGTGTCACTTTAGGGTCACCGTAAATATGCAGGAAGGGGGCCAAAAGTTATAGTGGTTTTATGACTTTCTCTTGATAACTAGACAGAGATCTGTAGGACGCGTACGTACACAGTATTGGTTTGCTGGAGTACAGAACAAAATCACGAGGTTTCTGTGCATTACATAGGGGATACTGAACTATAGTCTGTGTACTGTAATTGCTAGATCTAGCAGTGTTCAAATACTTGCATGTGTCCCGTATACATAAAGCCTTTGGTATTAGAGTAATACATAGTGTTACATTAAATGGTGTTGTTTGAAGTCATCATGCAACCATGACATATCAATTGATCAAGGAGAAATCTTTAAAGGATGGCTGCCTCTTTGAAGACGCCGACTTTCCTGCCGAGAATTCATCTCTATTTTTCAGCAAGAAGACAGACAAAGTTGAATGGAAGCGCCCCCGTGTGAGTAGTTATGGTACTAAATTTTTTTTCAGACCTGTTAAGGAGTTCCGTAACTGTATAATTTAAGACAAGTTGCATAGCTTAAAATAATAGTTAATATTTTTGGTGAACAGGAATATTTATCTGTACGTCTGATTATTTTTAAAATCGTACATTTTTATGCATTGCAGACACAGTTTATGGGAACATAATGCACTCGTACGTGGAGAATTAAATGGAAATCATAACGCACTAGACAAAATATTTACTTTTAATTTACATTTAACATCGGTAAAATTGTAACAGAATTGTTTTCTTTTTGTTTGGAAGTGAATTTTAAAACGTGAAACTATTTTAGCAAGTAAACATACTACACTGCCAAAAAATGGCTTGTACAAAGCTTTAAAATTAATATCCCAACAAATATTGCCAAAGATTATCTGAATCCAGATTTTGCAAATTGAACAACAACCAATCAGCATACAGATTACAATTCCGTATTGTGTCAGTAATTCTGATTGGTTGCGGATTGATAGATTGTTTCGTTGAATTTTGTGACCTTGAGGTGAGTACGTGTGATATTCATACGTTTTTAAAATTTAATAACAATGGTTTATTTCATCTTAGTTATGTACACAAGGTAAGGTAGTGTTAACAATGACACACCAGAAAGACATATCGTAAAAGGAAAAGAAATTAGGTTCGAAGAAATAGTGTGAACGCAATACTAGTGTGCTAGTACGCCATTCAATAGTACAGTTACAGTATACACAGTCGTCAATCAACACCAGCAGAAATGTGCACTTCCGTCAACTCTCACGAACGAGTTTTATAACAAAAAATCAATTAAATTTCGTAATTTTAAGGGAAGGAAATATTCTATGGTGGCAAGTCCTGAAATATACAAGTTATGAAGGGATACTTGACAAGCAATTGCATTTTAAAATATTTGGTTCTATTCGAATTAAAACATTTTCAATTTTTTGTAAGAATACTAGTTCAATGTGTGATCAAAATGCTATGAATACTTGTACAATGCGTGATTTGTAGCCTTGTTTTTGAGGGTTCCAGCCCATATTTGGTCAAAATATGTGACTTTTAAAAGGTAAAAACACAAAGTCTCAATTGGAATTGACAATAATCGATAATTTGGCGAAAAGTAGCTATTTCATCCATGTAAAAAAATTAAAAATACTCAGTTAAGCTACTTTTTGCTGAGGTAACCTCAATTATTAATTTTTATTATTAAATCCAGTGTTTTTTTTCATGCAAAAAATTCTTGTATGTTAACAATATATGCACTTAAACGGTTAAACCCCCTAAAATCAAGCCTGAAATCACACATTGGATAGGTATTCATATCGTTTGGTGCACACATTGAACAAGTATTCATATACATTTTGTAAAAATGCCATAATTCGTATATTAGCAAATATTTTAACATGTAACTGTTTTTAAAGTATCCCTTTATTAAGTTTGTAAGATTATTGATATAACTTTATAATTTTATGTAGAGTCTAGATAAAGGATATATGCTATTTTATTGTAAGATGTTTCCTCTCCAGATCCCAGTACTACAGTGACAGTCCAAGGTCTTTTCTCATGCTTTTAACAACATTGGCCAGAAACTATTTTACCTCAAGAATGTATGACTAATATAACATCCCCCTTTTAGAATCATTATCAATTACACCAGTTTACAGACAATACTAAACCATTTTACAGACAAGGTTATTTCAGCACAAAATATTCAACAACAAAATTTATATGTGATTTTATGTAACCCAATGTTCAATGTTTAATATTCATTTACTATATTGTTTCAACTAAAATTTTATATACATGTCCAGTGTTCAATTTTCAATGTCCATTTACTAAAATATTTTTACTGGCTGTATCTCTGGCGTGTTTAACCTCTCAGGTGGTTTAGATACCCTTCCAGATCTTCTCAATGTGTTTGTCTGTCCATTAGTCTGTGTGCCATTTCTTTGTTCGTTTGTTTGTACATCTGGTATTTTCACCAATGACCTACGGTTTCGTCTGAATGTACCAGTGGGAGTGGTTGCCAGATAGGATCTCGGGGCATTTTCTGCTGGACCCTCTACAGTAGCTTCCTTGTTTGTATCTTTGATAATCACTTTGTCACCTTGTTTCAAAACCGGTAAGTCTCTTGCCAAATGTCTCAGATCGAAAGTGGTTTTCATTTTCTCTTTGTATGTCACTTCTTTCTCCCTCACAGGCAATTCTTGCTGTGGCATTAATGTGTGCGGGGCCACTGGAAGTGTAGTTCTAAGTCTTCTCCCCATACACAACTCTGCTGGACTATATCCATTATGTATTGGCGTAGCTCTGTATGTAAGCAATGCCAAGTAAGGATCTTTGTTCTTCTTTAGTAGACCTTTCAGTGTTTTCACTGCTTGTTCAGCCATGCCATTTGATTGAGGATATTTTGGCGAAGAGGTAATATGGACAAATCCATATTCGCGACTGAACACATTCATTTCTGAATTTGCAAACTGAGGTCCATTGTCAGTCATTAACACTTCAACTATTCCATGACGAGCCATGATTGACTTCAGATGGTTAATAACTGTTGTGGCTCTTGTGTCTCCTAATTTGGCCATTTCCACATACCTGGAGTAGTAGTCAACAACTACTAGATAATTATGACCATTCAGCTCACACAGATCAGCGGCTGCTTTTTGCCAAGGTCTGTCCGGCAAGGAGATCGGCTTCAGTGGCTCTGCTGCTTGATGTCTGTGCTTTACACATGTTGTGCAGTTGGAGACCAAGTGCTCTATCTGTTTGCTTAATCCGGGCCACCACACGCTCTGGATTGCTCTTTGGCGACATTTGTCTATTCCCAAATGTCCTTCATGGATCCTATCCAGGATTTCCAAGCGCATACAGGTCGGAATCACTATCCTGTCATTCTTCAACAGCAGGCCATTGTGGACTGAAAATTCATCCCTGAACTGGTAGTATGCCACTAATGCACCAGGTATCTCTGTCTTGACAGGCCATCCTTCTTTTGTATACTGCATAAGTTTAAGTGTGATTTTGTCATCCTGTTGTAATTGCTTTATCTGCTCGAGTTTGTGGTCTGTACAGGGCAGATTTCCAACTACAGCTTGTATGTACTCTGTAGCTTGTTCGTGTAGAATTGGGGGCTGACTATCTTTGATTGGCGCACGTGACAAGCAGTCACTTGTGTGCATGTCTTTGCCTGGTACATGTGAAATTGTGTACTTATATCTCATCATTGACAGTCTAAACCTTACGATTCTTGGTGTGGCTTTTTGCCCAGTAGTGAAACCAAAGGTTTCTGGTCAGTCTCTAACTTCAAATTTTCCATTCCTAGGATAAACTGGTCAAACTTTTTGCAAGCCCATGCCATTGCCCCAGCTTCTTTTTCAATGATGCTGTAATTTTGTTCAGCCGGCGAAATGCTTTTGAAGCATAAAACACAGGCTTGAATTCTTCATTAATGCCTGACCGCTGAAGTAGCACTGCACCATACCCATATTTGCTTGAATCACTGCGAATCTTGGTTTCATTACTCGGGTTGTACTTGGCAAGTACACTTGAGGAGCACAGTTCTTCCTTGACTTTTTGGAAGGCCTCATCCTGTGCAGCACCCCAGTGCCATTGATTCTTCTTACTGAGTAAGGCACGCAGTGGTTGTGTGCATTCTGCCAACCTTTGACAGAATTTTCCAAGTTGGTTGGCCATGCCTAGAAAGCGACGTAGCTCACTCACGTTTGTGGGTGTTGACATGCCTTTGAGTGCAAGAACTTTTCTGGGATCTGCGCGTATTCCCTCAGCCCCAATCTCGTGGCCCACAAAGGATATTGTTGACTTCATGAATTCACACTTATCCATGTTGAGGGTTACACCGGCATCTTGCAGCTTTTTCAGCACTGGAAACAGATACTGTTCATGAGATGCTTTGTCTGGAGAATACACACAGATGTCGTCAATCAGACCAGTTGTGTTCTTCATGTTACCGATGATTCCATTTATTTTTTTCTGGTAGAATTCTGGCCCAGATGTTATTCCAAATGGAAGTTTACGATAGCAATATGCTGCAAATGGAGTGAGAAAGGAGGTCAGTAACTGTGACTCCTCTGCCAAGTTACACTGGAAGAACCCACTGTTGGCATCTAATTTAGTGAAAACTTTCCCATCACCCAGCTTGCAGAGAACTTCGTCCACTGTTGGCAGTTGGTACCTTGGTCTTATCACGTTTTTGTTCAGTTGTGTAAGATCGACACATACACGTACTTTTCCTCCAGGTTTGGGGACGACCACCATACCACTCATCCAGGGACTTACTTCATTTTCTTGCAGCTTCCTGATGACTCCATCGGCTTCCATCTTGTCAAGACAATCTTTGACTTTTGGTAGGAGTGGCTGTGCAATCCGTCTGGGAGCACTGATTGCCACAGGTTTACAGTTGGGAGATAGTTTGACACGATATTCCCCCTCCATCTGGCCTAATCCATTGAACAGCTTTGGAAACATGTCTTTAATTTTTGCTCTGTACCCAGCTCTTTCTGGGGATTCTTTGAGGACATCATTAGGGCAAGTGTTCACTTCATTTGTCCTCTTGAGAATTTTCAAACTTGTAATGGCAGGTTTACCAAGGAGTGGAGTCTTCAACTTGTCCACGATGTACAGTTTCTGAATACACCGGTCCTTTTGGCCATTTGCTACTTCGCACTGCAGTACACCAATCACGTTGAGAGGCTGTGAATTGGCTCCTAGGAGGACTTTATCTGGTTTGGACAGAGGAATGTTGCTTGCAACATTTCGGTAATCTTTCTCGCTTACCACTGTGACGTCAGCTCCACAATCAATTTTGAATGTGAGCGGCTTGTTGTTCACTAACAAGTTAATGTCCCAGTTTATATCCCTTACCTCTGACACTGTCACCGTTCCAAGAAACTCACTTTCTGTGTTTTCTGCCTCCACTTGCTTCACACTTGAGCCTTTTGTGCGACACATTTTCTGCCAATGCCCAACAAGATTACACTTTCTGCACCTTGATTCGCGAGCTGGGCATTCCTCTCGCTTATGCGATTGCAAACCACACCGCTGACACTTTTTGTCCTTCTTGCCATATTTGGCATTGTTCACTTTTTGCGGCTGGCTCTGTCTCCTGACTGTATCAGCTCTAGCTGGTGCTGGGATATCCTGAAGGAGCGAGGACTGTTTCTTGATCAGCTCTTTAGATCTGACCTTTTCTAAGGTTGTTTTAAGAGTGAGTTTGTCATCCAGCTGTAGAGACTCGCTGAGATTTGTGTCCCTAATGCCAACAACAATGCGGTCTTTTAAAAAATCTTCATGCAGTTCCCCATACTCACAGGTTTCGATGAGAGCATATAAGTCTGTAATAAAGGATTCAATGGTCTCTCCTTCTTGCTGGACCCTTCTATTGAACCTAGCCCTTTCAAATATCACGTTTTTTCTCACTTTGAAGTGTTTGTCGAACTTATCCTTCACAGTCTTATACACTTTCATTTCATCCTCTGTTAATCCAAAAATTGGGAGTATATCCTCAGCTTGGGAACCCAGACAATATATCAGAGTGTCTACTTTATCCTCATCACCAGTTGTTTTGCTTACACTCAGATATCTTTCAAATCTCCTTATCCAACGCATCCATTCTTCAGGTTTTTGAAAATTAAATTTCTCTGGAGGAACAATTGCACCGGTAGCCATGATTTTTAACTTATGTTCATCTCTACGCTGCCACCATGTAAGATTATTGATATAACTTTATAGTTTTATGTAGAGTCTAGATAAAGGCTATGCTATTTTATTGTAAGATGTTTCCTCTCCAGATCCCAGTACTACAGTGACAGTCCAAGGTCTTTTCTCATGCTTTTAACAACATTGGCCGGAAACTATTTTACCTCAAGAATGTATGACTAATATAACAAAGTTGTTGTATATTTCTGGCCTTGTCATTCTAAAATATCTCCCACATTTATAATTATTGAATTTAATTGATTTTTGTTATATATATCTTAAACATGTTCGACAGAGTTGCCGGATGTAAACATCGGTTATAGTGCGTTTGACGACTGTGGTATAATGTAAAACTTAAAAATATGAAATGGATGTGACTGAAGTTGGACTGTACAGTACGTAAGTTTTTTTTTTTGCTTGGTGTCCTAACTTAGCAAAGTCCCCAACTTGGCATAAAACCTTTCCCAGAATGTATTTAAACAGTTGTATTTTATTAACAATCCTCATTTTTTCCCGGGAGTTAAGGGGTCGTGTCAAATAACGTGTCCTCTTGTGCTTAAGTACGGTACAGTACACTTGAAACAATACTTGTCCATTTTAGTGCAATATGTGGATACATATATCCTGTTGACATATTTAATTTGCTTTATCATTTCTGTGCTTTTGTAGCGTTTTACACATGTACTCTTCCTATTTTGACAAATTTATGAAGTGGTCAGTGAAACCAGCAGTTGATGAAATAGTTTTCTCATGAATATTCATGAGGTGGATTTTCAAGATAATCAGCAGTGCAATGTTCTTTATATGGTAATTCATTTTGGATGAAAAAATATTAAAACACTACCCAGGGAAGCAATTCCTAAAGCACTCATTTTGATTCACTCAGTCTCTGGGCTTCTCTCAATACCCAACCGTGCTATTCATTGGTCTCTCTCTCCAGAGAATTACAGCTGGGTCCACTAAAAACAGGGGCACCAAACTTTATTGAGCACTGATACTAGAATATATTAGCATTGTACTTTGTATCATTCTGAAGCGAGAAGCGTGAGATGGTTCCTCTGATAATAAAAGGTGAAATTTTAGAAGTTTTATGTTTAAGTCCAAATTAATGTAGCTGCATTGTTATTCAATATTTAAATGTCTGAGATGGCCTGTGTTCAATGAAAGATGCACCCTTTAATGCCTACTTGTTCAAATGATGCATAGACTTCTCCCAACGTTCCGGCCTCAGAGTCCACTACAACCTATAAGACTTGCAGTTCTGGAACTACTTCACTAACTCATTACATACATCAGCAGAACCTGCTTCATAAAATCTCCAGGTTTGATAAAACAGCAGATCTAAATATGCAGGCTGAAAGGGGCCTTCATAACTTTAAATGTAGCATCCACATACCAATACTTGGTCTTTTTTAATAGGGTGAGCTGCTTCAGGATTGCAAACATTAAATGCCTCTTTGAATAAACATAAATGGCTTTCTGGAAAATTACCAGTTGGAAGGTAGCTATTCAGTTGAAAATGTAGGTCTACAGGGTCTTTTGGTTGGCTGTCCAGGCAAAGTAGGTTTTCTGTTGCAATGATAATGTTATCAGGCTTAGGGATGAATACGTCATTCCTGTGCTCTGTTAGTAACTACTGTACAATACTACTGGCAGACTAGAAGACATTGGCTGAGGCTAACTTCCTGGTTTCCAGGGAGGTCTTTGTACTAGGGAACATTATATGGTTGGTGGCAGTGTTCCTTTGAACATTGAAGTTACTGTTGTGCTGTTTAACTGTCACATTGCATCTCGTGGGCTAGGAATCTTCTGATGTTGTCAGATTTGACCTTGGGCCCTATCTTCTAGGTCAAATGACAGAGCCAAAGCTTAAAGTGCTTATAACTTCCATATTATTGGTCCTAGAGGTTTGCAATGTGAAACCAACTTATAGGAAATCATGGGCTGGGAATCTTCTGATGTGGTCAAATTTAACCTTGAGCCCCTCCATCAAGGTCAAACGAGGACAGCCAAATTTAAAAGTGCTAATAACTCGCTCATTATTGATCTGAGAGGTTTGCATTGTGAAACCAACTTAGATCAAATCATGGGCAGGGAATCGTTTGATGTGGTCACATGTGACCTTGGACCCCTCCTTTAAGGTCAAATGACAGTCAAACTTAATAATGCTTATAACTTCAGGAATCTTCAGCCTCTATGTCCTTTATTGCTGTTTCTACATGTTTGCTATGTTTGGGGATACACTGCCGGCTCACAATAAAACTAGTAGAGTAAGTCTATTTATAACATGTGTTGCAGTGTGAATATGTAGTTTTTTAGCGTGGGTATTAGCTTTGAGAATTTAGTAGGCTGAAATATATAAATTACATCTGCAATCGGCATATGTTTGGAGTTTTTGCAAGGGCCTGCAACTTTTTCTTACCCAAGGCCCTGAGGTCCTACAACACATTTTGCTAAGCGGTGAACACTGGTTATAGATTCAGAAATTTATACGAAGAAGGGTTGCTTATAATATGTAAAAATTATATTATCGCTCCTTAGCTGGGCAATTCCCTGAAATTTTTGATTGGACAATGAAGTATAGATAAAGACATGTATTTTGTCAGTGGACCATTTGGCATACATGCTTGTGCCACATTTGCCACAAATGCTCCCTGAAACTGCCAAAATGGCAAAGTTGAAACAGAAATTTGGAATTTGTGCTCGTTTATGTACTGTAATTTGTCACTCAAGTAAACTTGATTACTATCAAGGCAGGCAATATTTATATTCAGACAAATAGATTAATACTTGCAATGGTGATGTGTAAATCTACAATGGAAGTCAATTATTGTTCACAGGTTGTAATATTGTCATAAAATACAAGTGACAAACATTGCCAGTCAAACAGTAATAATGTGGGTACTCTTGGCAGGAAATGTTTGACACAAGTGCAAGATTTCACCGGAAATTAATAACCAATTAATATCACTTTATGACACGTGGTAATGCAATTGCTGAATAAAATTGGCACCCGAATAGAAACATGACCACTCAACATACATAGGTTGATTACAGATCTATATATTTTTGTGTAGGTAATACTCATTGGCAAGATTGTGATTTTTATGTTTAAATCCTTGAAATAGATTATTCATTTTTACCCCACAGCCCTTAAGGGCTGTCGGGGTATTGTTTTCACCCATGGACTCTGGATGGGCGGGCAGGTAGTGGGAAATGTTTGTCTGGCCTGTATCTCAGAAACTGTAAGGTGTAGGAAGTTGATACTTGGTAGGGACATTGGTTGGGAGGTGTAGGTGTGCAGTGTCATGGTGTGACCTTGCTGTAGTGACCTTGAGTTTGAAAATCTTGTCCGGGTCATATCTCAGAAACTATAAGGTGTAGGAAGTTGATACATGGTGGGGACATTATTTGGGGGGTGTAGGTGTGCAACCTCATGGTGTAACCTTGATTTGATCTTTGACCTTGCCGTAATGATGTTGACCTATAAAATCTTTTCTGGGCTATATCTTGGAAACCGTAAGGTGTAGGAAGTTGATACTTGATAGGGACATTAGTCGGGGGTTATAGGTGTGCAAGGTCATGGTGTGACCTAGATTTGACCTTTGATCTTGCATATCTGATTTTATTTTATCGCTTTACAGGGATATGTGATACTATTTTATCTCTCTTATATCTCTCATATCTTTTTACTTGAATCTTGGTTGTTGCATCTTTGGGTGTCCTTTGATGTAGATTAAGTACTGTTAAAGTCACATTAGAATTCATTAAGGGTTTTACTTTTGCAACTTCCCATTGTAACAGATGGTATTTTACCAAGTGAGTCACAGGTTTTACCCCAACTCTACATATAAGCAAGTATAACCACATCTGTATGTATGGGTAATATTCAAAACATTCAAACCATAATTCGACCATACATAACTGTGATATTTTCATTGACAGCTATTCTCCAGGTAAGAAAATTTACAGCTTCATAACTTTCTGTTTACTGAATTGTCAAGTTTTAATAGTTAATTTTTACATAGAGTGCTCTGAAAGTATCCGAATCTGTGTACTGTTTCACTACTTCTATATCTCATGGTATTGAAAAATATTTCCCAAGGCTGTGGGGTATCGGCATTTCTGATGCTATTTTTGTAAAGTGTTAAAATACGAGTGCTGTCACTTGCTGGTGCAAATTAACATAGAATATCGCCCATGTTGGCAGACCGAGTACAGACATATGTCGACTTTATAAACTCACGTCAAAATGAAACTATTTAATTAAAATGTAAAATAATATATTGTTTCTCATCCGATTACCTCATTTTAGGGTCATATTTGTCCTTTTGTTTCGGTTGTTTATGCATCGTCAAATGTAGGAACACTTGGAAGACGGTAAGTATATTAAAACAATTATCTAATTCCGACTTTATAAAGTACTGCATAGTGGCATTATAATATCATGTACGCCTCAAATAAATAGAACTACAGTGTTTTTAAAGAATATTTGAAAGCTTTGCGTCAGTTAAATTGACCAAGTTTGAAAAAAATAAAGATGCAGTTCCGAAACTACATTCGAGCAATGGTTTAATGCTTTCCAGATAGTTCACGTGACTAGATTTGTACAGACTGTGTTGTCAAAAGGCCGAAAATTTATTTTAAAATGCTGAATAATCCTTCACTTTTAAAAGATAATCTATCTTTATTGTATAAATATGCTAATATCTTTGCAATCAGATTTGAAAAAAAACTAATCTGATTATCACTCATAATTGACCTAAAAACGATATCGGAAGTAGCGAGTGTTGCAACAGCACTATAAAATAGATCCAAACCTTTCAATCAGTCGATCAATTGATTGCTCAATGCATGGATAAATAAATGAGTCAGTCAGTTAATTGATCAACCAAACATCACATATTGTTACAGGAACTATGTGAAAACCCTCAGTTCACAGTGGAAGGTGCAGGGAAACATGACCTTGACCAAGGACAGTTAGGTAGGTCAAAATATACACGTCATAAGTTATATTAGGTTAACCCAGTATGTCACTCAATCTATGTTGTTTTATTTTTGGGCTTTGGAGATAATTTTTGCATCCTTTGTTTACAGAAGCCTTGAGCTGCCAAAGGTTATTTTATGTTAAGTCACATTCAACTTGGTGAGATATATATATATAAGTGATTAAGTTGTATGTCCCACTGACAAAATTAAGTTTATACTTAGTTGACTATACTTAGTCACAAATGTACAAGTCATAAATTTGAAAACAGACCTTGTTCTACCTCTGCTAAGCCCAACATTGGAAGTTTATGTGGTCATAGGATTCTGTATGCTTGTGAAAAAAATACTGCACAAATTTACATAATATTTTCAGAGTAGGAGGGTCTTGGCACTGATTTAATTTGGGGAGTGATGTGCAACCAATTTTAGATATTGAGGATTTTTTAAAGGATTCTTAAAGGATTCTCATTATTCCACTAGCAAACGACACTGAAGGCATTGACCCTTAATGAAGGTTCAAGCTCAGACTTCTCTTGTGATCATTACTTGATAATTTCAGTAAAGTACAACAAATACATTTGTCAAAAATATACGTTGGTCAACTGTACAATGAAATCTTTTTTTAGTAAAACTACAGAACATATCCAATTCAACTATATATAAATATATTAATAATTTAAATACCCAACTTTGATGACAAGGATATATATCTTGTCGTCTTAACTTCAGGCAACTGTTGGTTCCTGGCTGCCACGGCAACACTTTCCAACCATCCGGATCTGTTTGAGAGAGTTGTGCCACTGGATCAGTGCTTTGATAGTGATTATTGTGGTGAGTAAATATGACTGAATATAAATACACAAATGTAGTTCCCTATCTTAACCCATTGACAGGCAATAATATTGTATGGTTATACTCGGTGAATTAACCTCTTAGTACAGGACTTGGTGCTCTAATTGACCCATTTTGACTGCAGAAGTATAGTCCTGGCTGTCTGATGACGGAAGCTAAAAGATGACCATCTGTCAACAGCCCTGAGGATCTTTAGCCTGTCACTATCGATGGGACTAAATGGCAGATAATTGTCATTTTATGTGGTCATTCAAGTCTATACAAATGTAATGCCCTGTACTAAGGGTATTGCATCAGTGCTTTCCAGAATTTTAAAAAATCTATTTCTAAATCATTTTGACTATAAAAAGGTATGTGACCAGAAATTCAGTATGAACACACTGGAGACAAAATGTAAGTGTTGGCAACAAACTGTTGACTGTTATCCTGCATTAGGCTTTTTGCTAAAATTGAGCATGTTCGAGTTATGATTAGGAAACAGTAAAAACTTTAATTTTACAAATGTTGAAGTGTTGCCATTGGCAACCAATGGTCAGTCGGTGTTCCGCATTTACTTTTGTGCCAATTTTAGGCATTTGCCAAGTTACAAAAGCAAGCAGTATTTACATTGTCTGCTGTTATGCAGGTGCTTTTCGCTTCAACTTCTGGCGTTATGGAGAGTGGGTGGAGGTTGTTATTGACGACCGTTTGCCAACCATTGACAACGAACGGATTTTCTGCCAAAACAGAGAAAGCAAGAATGAGTTCTGGAGCTCACTGCTAGAAAAGGCTTATGCCAAGTTAGTAATAACTTTTGTCTTTGTATCCTTTGTGAACCAGAATCCAGTCCATTCCACTTTCCGGTCTAAATGTTTTTAAAATCAGACTTATGTGGGTTTTTGTTCCAATATATAAACAGAAGTTATATATTCTTAAAATAGAATTGTTTTTGGGTATACGCACGATTTTGTGGAACAAGAAAAGTGCGCTGAAATGTTTCAAAGGTTACAACGAAAAAAGACCAAGCAATTTTGGTGATAGACTGGAAATAGGTACAATGATCATATATCAGATTAGCGGAATATTGTTTCTCCAGAAACTATGGAATTTTAAAGGAACTTTTCGATCTAGTGGTTATAAATTTACCCAGTCCTCCCTTCTGAGGGCATTGTAATGTCACATTAACATGGAATGTCGCCCATTTTGGCCGACCCAGTACCAGCATATATTGACCTCATAAACTCGCCTCAAAATGAAAATATTCAAATAATGTCCAATAGTATTGTTTTCTCACTTGTAAACACCATTTGTCATGTCTTATTTGGACTCTAATTGGACTTTCTACTGGTAGAAACTCCAATCAAGGAGATTTAGGTATTGCTCTGGAGTCCAAAATCTGATAAACTTGGTAGAACTGGTAGAAGATTGAAAAGAACAATAAAACCATATACAGATTGGTTATCACAGCAGGAATAATAAACATTCTTTATAGTGGTGAAGACTTGGCTGAAAAAAGAAATGTGCATTTCCTAACTGTTTCACCATACATGTTGAAACTCTGGATGAGGGGACAGTACTACAAGCTTTATATAATGAGACCAACTGGGTGGTTGTGACAAACAAATGCTGCTGCAGAAGCATAGGTGTTAAGTGCTCAACTAAATGCCATGTAGGAAGTGACTGCTGTCAAAATTTAATTGGCTAAAACTGTATTTTGTGTAACAATTGTTATGGGACATTTAACTCTTACATTAGTTAGTAATGTCCATGTTACAGATTTCCCTTAAAAATGGTGGTATTTGATGTTGATTGTAAAATTATTTTTGTAGACTTAAAATTTCAGTTTTAAACTGTCATCTTCTGCCAGTAGTACAGGTGTCCCACATCCTTGAAAATCCTTGAAAAAATTGCTTCATTTTCAAGGCCTTAAAAGTCCTTGAATTTGGTCAATATTGAATAAAATCCTTGAAAAGTCCTTGAATTTGTTATTGTCCAACTTCTGCATCTGCATCACCTAGTTTTTTACGGCTATGGTCAGACTCAGCAAAGCAAGTATGATCTAAAAGAAAATTAAAGTGAATATCCTTGAATTATGTATGGCTTTTTCTATAATCTCTGACAAATAGCATTGCTGTAATGAGGTTATAAAATGTTAAAATCATCATCATGTGACAATAAAGAATTCTGTGGGAGGATCGGATGGCTAGAAGGGGAGGTAAAGGAGGCCGTGCCCTAAAATATATCCTTGAGAATTGTTGTTGTTGACCTTGAAAATCCTTGAAAAGAGCTTGAATCTGGTTATCAAAATTCTGTGGGAACCCTGTAGTACCAAGTTTATTATGTCCACCCCACTGGGGGGTGGACATATTATTTTTGCTTTTTCCACCGGACGCCAGACACCAGAAAAAATGATATGTCCCACTTGGTTTCCAGACATTTTAGGCAACAGTTCTTATCCTATCTTTACCAAATTTGGCATGCAGGTTTATTGGGTTAATAGCTTGTATGGGATTGCTTTTGGTGATGATAGCTCTATAGCTAACTGAGTAATAGCTACTTTGCTACTTTTGGGTATCTCTTTGGTTTCCAGACATTTTAAGGAATGCTATTAAGCCTAGCTTTCTGAAATTTGGTATGGAGGTTCATTCGGTTAATAGGTTGTATGGGATTGCTTTTGGGGGGGAATTGCTTCATATATGAGTGAGTAATTAATTAAATAAATGAGTAATTGGCTATTTTGAATACTGTAAAAGGCAAATGTGCTCATATCTCCTAAACTGTGCGAGATAGAGTGATTTCGTCGAAATTTTCGACCCACAGGGTATCTAAGGAATGTACTCTTTGCAGTTTTCCAAAAAAATTTCCCCTCCCCAAAAATGGCGGCCATTTTGAATTTTTGCCAAAAATGGCAAAACACAAATTTGCTTCTATCTCCTTAACCGTGCGAGATAGAGTGATTTCGTCGAAATTTTCGACCCCAGGGTATCTAACGAATGAAATGTTTGCAATTTTCAAAAAATTTTCCCCTCCTCAAAAATGGCGGCCATTTTGAATTTTCGAATTTTTGCCAAAAATGGCAAAACACAAAGTTGCTTCTATCTCCTTAACCGTGCGAGATAGAGTAATTTCGTCGAAATTTTCGACCCACAGGGTATCTAAAGAATGTAATCTTTGCAATTTTCAAAAAATTTTCCCCTCCCCAAAAATGGCTGCCATTTTGAATTTTCGAAATTTTGCCCAAAATGGTAAAACACAAATTTGCTTTTATCTCCTTAACCGTGCGAGATAGAGCAATTTCGTCGAAATTTTCGATCCCCAGGGTATCTAAAGAATGTAATCTTTGCAATTTTCAAAAAATTTTCCCCTCCCCAAAAATGGCTGCCATTTTGAATTTTCGAAATTTTGCCCAAAATGGTAAAACACAAATTTGCTTTTATCTCCTTAACCGTGCGAGATAGAGCGATTTTGTCAAAATTTTCGACCCACAGGGTATCTGAGCATTGTACTCTTGGCAATTAAAAAAAAATTTTCCTCTTCCCACATATGGCGGCCATTTTCAATTTTCGAGTTTTTCCCCAAAATGGCAAAACACAAAATTGCTTCTATCTCCTTAACCATGCATGTTAAAGCGATTTCGTCAAAATTTTCGACCCATGGGGTATCTAAGAAATGTAACTCTTAGCAATTTTCAAAAAAATTTTCCCCTCCCCACATATGGCGGCCATTTTGAAAAACACAGATTTGCCTTAACCGTGCAAAATAGAGTTATTTCGTTGAAATTTTCGACCCATAGGGTATCTAAGAAATGTACTCTTGGCAATTTTCAAAAAATTTTCCTTTTCCCAAAAATGGCGGCCATTTTAAATTTTCAAATTTTTGCCAAAAATAGAAAAACAGAAATTTGCTTCTATCTTCTTAACCGTGCAAGATAGAGTGATTTCGTCAAAATTTTCGACCCAACTAATCCAAAAAGGCATGAAGCTGAAATAATTTACATCTACACTAATAAATATTTAAGCATCATTGATATATTTTACAAATGAAACAGGGTCTTGTAACACTACTGTACAATTTTGCCAAAAGGTTCATGGGGTGGACATTACACATGATAATGTGTGTTCTTCTATGCTATCCTCTTTCTATTCATATGTCACAGCTACTATCAACAGGGCGTCCTATTTCTAGTTAGATTTCGGACCCTAGAGCAGTACCTAAATCTCCTTGATTGGAGTGTCTACCAGTAGAAAGTCCAATTGAAATTTATTTGAAATTCTACCAGATTGGACTTTCTACCATGACATATACAAATGCACGCCATTATACATATAGAAGATGTCACAGAGTAGTAACTTTCATGGCAGTGGTCTTATTTTTCAGAGTATTTGGATCTTACCAAGCCTTGGAATCCGGCTCCTGTTATGAGGCTCTCGTTGATTTTACTGGTGGAATTGGGGAGGAACTGAATTTGGCAGATTACCCTCTACCAGGGGGACTGAAGTTGTTTCCTCGACTTAAGCGACTGGCCAAACGCAACACACTGCTCTGTGCTGCCATCTATAATGTAGAGGGGACGGGTGAACTGACTCTAAATACAGGATTAGTGGCCGGCCATGCCTATAGCATCACAGATCTAGTGCGGGTAAGGTCTTCAACCTAAGTACTGTATCTTGTAGTGAATGATAAACCGTTATACTGCATTTCAGTTCATTTAGGTAGAAATGACAAAATCTGCAGAGAATATTTAAGTACTGGTTATTGAAAACCTCAATATATTAGGCTTTCTGCTGTTTAATACTTCGTCAAAACAATAAGAACATATAAATTAGAGGAAACATCTTATGCCCAGGTCCCACAGTGGCGAATTTTAAAGGCGAATATTGGCGAATAGCAGATTAGCCAGTATTCTTGATGGATTTTTCTTCAGTTTTCTTCTTAATTCGCCACTTCACGGCGGCAACAAGCTGATATTCAAAACTATTGCTGGTATTTGCCGAGTTTTTGTGATCTTTAAGTTCCCCATGAGAATTCGCCACTATTGGTAGCAGATTCTTCTACGTCGTCACCCTGTGGTAGGACATTTGCCAGCAAATCATAATATCTTCTTGTTTTCAGTCAATATCTTCATTTTCAAGGCCTTGAAAGTCCTTGAATTTAGCCAAAATTGAATAAAATCCTTGGAATGTCTTTGTATTTGTTATTGCCCAACTTCTGCGTAGATCTGCATCATCTAGTTTTACGGCTATGGCAGACTCAGCAAAGCAAGTATGATCTAGTCTGAATAAAGTTTATGTTTAAATATTATTAGATGTGTTAACTAGCATTGTTGTAATGAGTTAATGCATTGTTAAAATCATGTGACAATAAATAAGTTTGTGGGAGGAACAGTCAACTAGAAGGGGAGGTAAAGGAGGCCGTGCGTTAAAATATATCCTTGACAATTGTTGTTGTTGACATTGAAAATCCTTGAAAAGACCTTGAATCCAGTTATCAAAAGTCTGGGTTTGAACCCTGTTGTTTTATGGCCTTGGTCTTCCACTACAGGGCCAATGTCCGCCATCTGGCACAAACTGAAAATGTCGATTATCTCAAAACCATTCAAGATATGATGGTTTCGCCTTTGTGCCCGTAGAGAGTCTCCGCATAGTTTCCCGGATACTAGAGACCCTAGATAAAATGCCTCAGAATTTTTTTTTAATTTCTTTACTTTTATGTTGAATTATTGTGGAAATAAAAAATGTTGCATTTCAGAATCACTGAATAATTTTATGTTAGGAGCCAGTTACACTTTCACGGATCCCCCACGGATATAGGCCATGGTTCCATATATGGAAACTGACACGGATGAGGGTGGATCATGTAAAAGATTTACGGATCTGCCACTTATCCGCTAGTCCTTTTGACTGTTTTTTTAATCTGCAAACCCTTTCCGTGTCAATCCGTAGCAGTTCCGGCTATATTTTGGGTGATATTTGTTAGCACGGAAGCGTCATGGATGCCAAAAGGACATCCAGGATGGGTATACAGACAATAAGGAAATTCACGGATGAGCTACGGATGAGCTACGGATGGACACCGCATCCGTATGGACTCCCCTGAAAAATCAAGCATGTTTGATTTTTCCGTAATGGTCGAGGGATCTTATTTGATTTTAAGCATGCCCCTACGGATTGCAGCATGCTGTTACGGGTCTCACAAGGACATTACGGATGCCCTTACGGACGGAAAATATGATCCGTAAATCACTCAACATTTTTCAACATTTTCCAAATTAGGTAACCTGCCGCGATCCGTCGGTACATCCGGCCATGTGTAACTGGGGTTTTAGATTTTTGCATGTTCCATCTGGCAATGCATAGCTTGGAATTGACACAATTTCCAGTTATTTATTTGCCAGCACTACTATAGACCTATTCAACAAACAGGTCATGTGACCTACAGCTAGCAAACAAAGTCAAGCAGCAAGTCCTTCCTTATCTAAGTAGTTAATATTCAGATTGATATGCAAGTTGCTAGTATGATTACTTCATCTTTTTAAAATAACTTAATTAAATGAATTTACTTTTTTGAAAATTATTTTTTGTTTTAACTGTCAAATTATTATTAGTGCAAGGATTTCCATTCATACATAACGTAAAAATATTTTACGTAGACCTTTCAAATTTGCTGTGTTGGTATATATGGGTAATGCCTCAGAGAATTTTGTTTTGTGGCCTCATACTTCTGCCAGAAGACCAATAGCAGCCTTCTAAATGTCAAAATTCTTCACATGTTGGCCCTGGTACCCTCAGAGAAAATGACAGCTCATCTTTTCCGTGTTATATATAGTACATAAAGATATATCCCTATAATGCATGGCAAATTTCGGTATTATCGCTTGCTGGCTCACTGCCTATCAATGACCGGTAAAATTTAAGTACAACCGATGTTTGCTAAATTCATTTCTTTGTAGCCTTTTGGTCACAATAAAACACCAACCGTATTAATATTTTTAAAAATCTGAAATATTCATCAGTTAAAATGACAAAACTAAACTAGCCGTGAATGCAATAAATATAATGTAAATAGAAACACCTTGGGGTTTTGCCACTGTTGTCAAGGTAATCAAAAAATTAGCCAATCACAAGTGGAGATACATCAAGCATGGTCTGTTAGTGAGGGAGACGTCTGTGAATTGCTTTTAGATTATATTTTGGTCATATTTGTGGTAATTTGTGTGTATTTTACTTGTTATTATTTAATATTTGATTTTTCTGTCTGGTTTACATTTTCGACTCCATGATCGGAAATGCGATCTCCCAGCACTAGCATTCACAGAGTCATGTTCAGAATGGCCAAATCCTCTTTGTATTAGGCTACACCATGTCCCGTCCAGGGATACACAATGTCACGGCTAGTGCTGTAACGAGTTGACCGAAACTCGAGTCGTAACTCGGTGGGCGATATTAATTTAAACTCGAGTTTTTAAGAAATAAATTATGATATACTAGTCTTGTTATAAAACCAGCACTTTTACAGTTCATCTAACCATAAAGACAACAAATTTAATGAGCAATGGTCGTTTTTTTTATTTCCTTATTTACGTGATGTTCCATAATGTGCTCATACATACCTGTCGGCAACAGAATATATTTCCTTGCAATAAAATGGTACTAAATACGTTAATGGCGGATCCCTTGATGACAATATTTGGACATTATTATTTTATTTATATTTGTGTCATTTACTCGAGTTCAACTCGAGTTCAACTCGCATCTAACAAGCGAGCGTCGACCTACAGAAATCACTGATGATTACAGCTCTAGTCACGGCACATTTCTCAAATTAGAATGGTATTTTCTCAGAGCCTCTCCTTGTATGATATCAGTGCTAATGGTAGGTTTTGAAAGTCCAGGAACTGATCCCCCTGTGGCGGAGGTCTGCGCTCTCCGAGTGCTCTTGTATTTATTGCATTAAAATCCATACAGGAATGACGGGGAAATCTATAGTTAAAACTTATATTTGTGACTGTAATTTTTCAGGTGGACCTCACTAATGGTGAAAAGATCCGTCTGATTCGAATCCGCAATCCCTGGGGCATGACTGAGTGGACCGGAGACTGGAGTGACAGGTTGGTCTAATCTTATTGATTCATAACATAACGTTGACAGTTGGTGTTAACAACTGGAACACTGGTTGTATTGTAAGTATTTCACTAGGTCATGTAGGCTGATATTTGAGTTTTGTCAACAACAAAGATCATAAACATAGGTCATAGACATATGCTTTTAAATCCTCATTCGGGCCGAAGAAATGAAGTTGTGTAATGATTTAAATCTATTCATCAGGTTTTAGTATTATCATCGTTCTGTGCAAGTTGTCACATGAACCTACTAACCACAGGTAAGGTTTTGTTGGTTGAAATATCCGCTCACCACATGTAGGGTATGTGACGATTTAACAGAGACGTTAAATCACCTTCTTTCTAAGTGTATGTTCTCAATACAGTCACAGGTCAAACTCAGTCATGCACTCCAATGAAATAACTCGCCAAGAATTGCAACTCAACTGCTAACTTTATTTAACTCAAGCTAACACAAAATAATACTATAACCTAGTATAAGGTTTTATGAATGACCCATGTAATATTCTGACACACCGCTACAGTGCACTGACAAAGTTTTGACTAAATATGTGCGGAAAAGTCTAACTGGAAATTAGGGATGGGTCGGTATGAAAAATATGTACATCGGGAGGTCGCCAATGCAAAACCGTACCGATTCCGGAATTCCGCGTTTTAGTAAACCCCAAACAAACATGGAACGTTTCCTCTTCACGACATCACAATAAAAGTGATCAAATGCGCGAAATACGAGATAAAAGCTTATAATTTCTTCAGATTTCTTGTTTGTTCACAATATTTTAAGTTTTCCTTCAGTTATATAAGCTGACAAGCGAAATTGAGGTTATAAATTGTCGTAACCTAAACATGGCAGTTCTGCTCAACGTAATCGATAGTACTGTATAAAGTCTGCAAATGCCTGAAAATTGGGGAGAAAAACTTATAATTTCTTCAGATTCTGGGTATGTTTCTAATATTTTAACTCTTCCTTCCATTATATGTGCTGACAAGCGAAGTGGCGGTTGTAAAATCTCATCACGGTATTTCAGTAAAATGCTCTCGACACCGAGATACCGGACCTACCGACCCATCCCTACTGGAAATACAGCAACATAAATTATGAATACATATAGTGCACAATTAATAGAATATTAGTTACATAAAAACAATACTGTTCAATTGAGGCATATATATTAGAATCAATTGTACACACCATTTATCAAAAAAGTAACACATACTAACTTCTATTTAAATATATCAGCGTGTGACTATCAATATATTTCAGAGTTGCTTCTAGGACGCGTTTTCCGCGGGATCGCGCATTAATTCGCCTACAAACGGGGATTTTCTTGGAGTCTGCATTGACCAAATTATATGAGAACGCGTAGTTCACAAGGTGATGCGGGAAATATATGAAGCGAAAAGACGAGAGATCTAGAAAATCGAAACACTGCACGGATCGAGAGTCAAGGTTTTGATTTTTCCATCGAAACGTTCTTCGAATAATGCCTGTTGACCATGTGGTTTCGTGATCGTTTACAAACTCAAATATATTATGTGCTACAGACATTATTTAGACATATTATACCCCAAAACATAAGATTAAGGTGAAAGTGGATGATTATATAAAAAATGGCTGCAAGAAAAACGAAACTGGCAGTAGACTGGATTGTTACCACAACAGGCCATGGCAGTGTTCTCGCAGTGTTCCGTAGTTCTGAACTTCAGAACGGCTCGTCCAAATATAAAAAAATCCCTCGTAGTGAAGAATTTCAGAACTAGTGAAGCCGGTGCTGACCCTACCGGCGTACGTATCAGTCGGATTTCCCAACAATGTATGTGTAGAAAATATTTTACTTGAAGATCAAAATTCACGGACAACTCATTAATATTAATGAGGTCACAGATTTTCATAGTGGTTTCTTTATATTTTTCTGCTTTAAGATCAAATACTAGATGGACTACAGAGCTCATGAATATTTTTATATGCGTAGAAAATATTTGACGATTCCATGGGGTGATTTACTTTTGTTCATAGCTGTATATAGTGGCATTCTACCAGTAAACGTCGGCCTACCAGTGAACGCCTGCCTTATATTTCAATACAATAGAGGTCAAGGACAAATGTTTCAGTATGTAAACTAAATGACTGTTTACTGGCATAAAATGACTGATAATCAATGCAATTTGTCAAAATACATAGCTTTAAAGCAAATATTATCAGACGTACAACTCCTAATTATACTGCTACTTATTGGGTAGACAAGTGGCCTTGATCACTAATTAATAGAAGTCCACTGTTAAAAATGTCTAAATAAACTGAAAAAGTATTTTTTATTAGTTTAAACTTATCATAAAGTCGTCCCCCAGAATTTTAAGCCTCTCCCCTCACATTTTGTGCAGTGATGGGGGATCGCCCCCACATTTTGAAATTCCTAGAATCAACACTGTATTTCAGTAAAACAGCATCATACTATGCTATCACAGTAGCCTTGCCAAAAGCTCAAATTTCCTTGTAATTGGGGAAACTTTTCAGTTCAGATTATGAAGTTTCAGTTTGTACTCATGTCATGGAATGTACTCGTACATCTGCTGGCTTTAGCAGGCATCTCTGTCTGATGAGCATTTATCTAAACATGTGTACATGAACTTTATGAAAAACAAATATCTGTGTGCATGTTTGAAAAAGATGTGGTGCAAATTTGAGCCTTAAGCAAGGCTGAATAAATGAGCCATTTTTATCTGTCCACATAAATGATGTAATTCATGGAATTCAAAAACCTTCAAATTTCGATGTGTACTTTATAGCATGTACATGAGTTTTCATTTATTTATAACAAGAGGGATTGACTTCTTGTATTGACACTAAATACAGCTCGAACCAAATTTAAACCATTACATTGGAGACAATGGGTTAATGATGTGATGCTTAATATGGAATGTAGCACTGCTTATGACTGCTGATGAACAGTTTTCATTGGTACAGAGCCAGACAGGATTATTGATCAGTGTGTAGTGTTAGTACAGTATGATGTCATTGGTATTTCCCTCCAAAAATTGATGGGAAAGTAAGTATGATGTCATAGGTAATTCCCTCAAAACACATGCCGGAAGTTTGCACAAAGGATGTCCCTGCAGTTTTCAAGCTATTTGTGCTGACGTGTCAATTGTTATTAAATATAAGTCGTGGGATTTTGAGATTAAATGTGCTTGAAAGCTGTATTCAGTGTTAATTTTGGCCTAAATGGGATCTACTATTATGTGCACATTGCTGTAACTAATTATTTGGTGCACGATCAGTGCTGTACATGTATGGTAATACACTGTGGGGTTTGTACACAATTTTCTGCAGATCATTGTGTACTTCTCAACAGACACTGGCTCTACAGCATTAAGTTTTGACTTATATAGCTTGCCAAGGACCACTTGGGTAGAGAGATAATTTTCAAAACTAACAAAATACTTTGGGTCTTACCATCAAGACACATAAATTGTTAAAGCATTAAGACACAATCTGGGTAAAATATGTTGAATTTAGTGGCACTCTATGTTATCAAACCCTGAATCATTACACAGAGAATGTAAACAAATGGCAAGAAACTTACAAAATTTCAACACTTCAATCTTAAACACAATGGATATTACGAATGTTGAGGTATGGAAATACTGAACCAATTTCATGAATTAACACAAATGGATA
Source organism: Sabellastarte sp. h YS-2021 (assembly GCA_964017235.1). Classification (NCBI taxonomy): domain Eukaryota; kingdom Metazoa; phylum Annelida; class Polychaeta; order Sabellida; family Sabellidae; genus Sabellastarte; species Sabellastarte sp. h YS-2021. Next base: position 149,856,645 of record OZ024931.1, read on the forward strand.
GACAGAAGGTATCACAAAAATTACAGGTAAGATTTATATTACCATATTATTATATCCCTAGACAAAAGTCGGGGATAAACTGGTTTCACATCTGTTGTGCCGCCGCCATATGTTTTGACTTGCACGCACAATAACTCAAAAATGCTTTAGCGGATTTGATTCAGACTTGGCACACAGTAGAGGAACCCTATTTTAAGGTGACCATAAACTCCCAATATTAAAGAAGTTATGGCCACCTCAAGGTAAGAAGTTTGACTTGCCAACTTAATACCCTGTAGGTCACAGAGTATATGACTCATCTCTGGTACGGGCATCTCTGATGCTATTTTCTAATGCATTGAAATAACATAGAAACACTGCACAACATGAGTATCATTAAAATAATGGGGAAGATTGATGTATTTTAGAGAAAATTAGTGATGATTATTGTTATACTGGTAATAGAGATATTAATTTGTAAAATTGTCAATGACTCTAGTCCACCCATTTATCACTATTAATAATTACTGTGCAACTGTGCACTCTGTGCAAATTTTGACAAAATTACGAGCATTTATCAGTTCCTGTATGTTGTAAGCATCAAAGATAAGCACAAAATAAAAACTATCTGAATTAAGGCACCTTAAAATCTGTTGTGCTAATTTGTGTTGATTCTTAAAAGCTCTATTTAATAATACCTCTTTCTTAGAAGAGAGGACCAAAAAAACAAGGAAGATTAACTCAACAATGACCAACAATAATCATAAAGTAAATAAATTGGCTTACCCAAAATATTTTGTATGCTATCTTGTTTTTAAGATGGCCGCTACCCAGTTTTTAAGCTTGTGGAGGAAGTATTCCTCGTCTTACAACAAGATCTTCATAAAATTACCTTGATAAATCTTCCTGTTTCCATTATTAAGAGTTCAGCTTAAATCACAATCTTAACAGTGTAGTGACATATCTTCTGGGACGGATTTGACCAAGGTATCAGCGGCCAAAGATGAGACTGAGACCATTGGCAAAACCCAGAAAGTCACCAAGGTGGGACCTGGGCATAGCATTAAGAAGTAGTTTGATGTTATTGTACCTGGAAAATTTTTTCATGTTGAGATTTAAATACTGTATTTATCTATCTAAACACTAGTACTGTGACAATGTTTGCAGAAGTTCCATAGTTTGCTCATTTACTGCCTCAATTTTGAAGGTTGGTTCATACGTCTGAAATTTGCACTAAGCAATACATTTAGAAATCACCAAGATCAGACCACATCTTAGCGGATCATATTTTCGTCCATCCATGTACCTATGTTTTAATAAAAACAAGGCCACTGCCGTAGCAGTTCTCTCCCGCATTAAGATCAGTAGTATATAAGAACTAAGGGAAATTTAAGGTCTTTGTAGTAAGATGACCCCACTTAAGACTGAAAAGGAGTCCAGGGTCAAAGTCAGCAATTGGAAAAGATTCCCAGGCCATGACTTCCTGTAAGTTGTTTTCATATTCCAAACCATAGTAGCAATGATAAGGGATATATAAGGCCTTTTTATAGGATAATCCATTAGACATTAAACATGATATGGCGGCCATTTTGTGTTCGAAACTAGGCCAGAACTACTATCAGGCTAACTTTCCTAGCCATATATCTTTTGTGCAAATTTGATGAAGTTAGCTGCAATATTTCAAGACTTAGAGCATCTTTATTATTTTCAAACAATTGGCTATGACAAAATTTAGCCCTGACATGTTTTCATAGCCATAAATTCCCCTGCAAATTTGGCGAAGATATCTTTATAAATGAATCAGTTACTTAAGGTTTTTATAAAAATGTGACAAATGGACAGATGCACATACTGAAGGCGTCTTATAATATCCTGACCACAGTCTTCAGTCCCTAGCGGGAGATAATAAGGTGAAATTTATTCAATATATCCATTGATTTTATATTTTCAACTAAATGACAATTTTTTTGCTATATTTCTGGGGGTGGGGGATTATGACAGACAAAAATCAATTTTTGAGTCTGGGTGTTATTTTTAGAACCTGCATTTTGTTTGCCACCACATATAATTGTGGCAAAACTTAAAATGTTATAAGTAAGCCTTAAATATGAAGACATTGTACACTTTATCTCTGTTTTGGTAAATTTCATACCATTCTTGATGAAAACTGCCTTGTTTTCTTTCTATTTTTTTTCCTATTAGTGTTAGTTGGAGCGGGGATGGACAAAAATTGTATTTTTTTTCGGAATCCTGTAATGTCAAAGGTGCTGTTTTGTTGGACTAGATGTTAAACCCCGACTTTTGATTTTACAAAGATGGAGACGAGGTGTGGTGTTTAATAGGGACGGGCATTAATATGGATAAATATGGTACATCATAAATCTTGATGCACTGCAATATTACATAAATACTGCTTAGCCTAACCAGCCATTGGGAGTTACATGCAAGAACAAGTGTAGATAATCCAGTCAGTTTCTTGTGTGTTATTTCCCAGTGCAGATGTGTTTTACTCCACAACCTGTATGGGTGTGTGTTCATTCTGAGGATATATTTTATGATTAAAAACAATTGTTCAGATACATTTTATTGGATATTCTCTTCATTTGATTATAGCTCATACTGATATCATGTCTATGACAGGATATTTGTTATCATAGAGTATTGTTCTATTTATATTCATCTGTGCTGCTGTTGTGGCTTTTGTGTTTGTCTCCACTCTATTTAGTCTATTGTGATTACAATGGCTGACTCAGCGCTTTTAGTGCTGAGGGGGGATGCACCCCTGGATGTTCCATAGATGGTAATACCAATGCCCTGGATAAAATTACTGACAGTATGTGTAAAATATTTTACATGTTTGAACATTTTTGTAGAAGAATGTTTATAATTGATGGTTATTAGTCTGCACTATATTGCTAGTATTTTACTCCTTGCGTTTGTGTCAGGAATCAGTGTGAAAAAGTCAGAAGCCAAGTGTTGTCTGTAGTGGTCCTACGATTAGACGGAAAATCGATTAATCGTCTATTTAAAACTTTCGATGTAGAAAATCGATTCTCATTTTAAGAATCGATTGTGAATCGAAAGTAAGACTTATAAACCACCTAATTTTCCCTTTTTCTACAGATGTTTAACATTTTATTTTCGTAACATTTGTTTACATTATCTGCCATGTTTCTTTCACTGGTATCTACTTCCTGTTGATTACAACTAAAACTCAAAATTTCTGTAGGTATTTAGAAGATCTTTTAATACAATAAACTAAGTTCAACCTAAATTAAATTTAACTTTCACTGCTTCACACACAACATGTATACTCCCTATAAATGGGGAATAATAACCTTGGCTATAAATCAAGTGGAGAGAGATCACACTACTGTAATACTTCAGCAGTCTGCCATGAATATTTTTGACAAATTTTGTTGAACAAGAAAACTAAAATGTTTACTACATTGCCATACTTAGAATTTTACAGTATCTAAGAAATTATAACTATATGAAATGAATAGGTCATGAAGATCTGCTTAAAAAACGAAATTCATGGAATATTGTTTTCAGGATAAGAGTCAGATTTTCCAGACCCCATCCAATACACATAAACTTGAGTGACAATGCTGAAATACATGTTCACTTGTGCCAAACTGTTTCATATAACCTAGTATATATTACAAAACATCAATATTGACTAGAAACAATAAAAGTCACTCTTCCATTTGATTAATGAAAGTAGCATGTCTTTGAAAAGTGTCCTGAGTTAAAAATGGAAGGAAATTTCCATGAACACATGTCTATGTATTGTTTAGTTCCCAAAGAAGCATTTTATTCAGGATAATTTTCAGAAGCTGCTTGGCAGTCACTGTTCTTGACATATGATAATGATAAGCAGATATTCTATTCTTCTTTGTTGCATATATACAAAGTGTCCTGAGTTCACAACACAGGTGTACCACATGGTGATGTTGAACAAAAGGGGTTGAAATAGACTTGCACCAAGTCTTTGTATTTCTCATCCCACTAAATCTGACATAGATGAAAACATTATACATCCACTTAAAGAGGGAAAAATCCTTCTCTATGCTGAAACAGTACTTTTGTCAGCCCCACATTCTAGTATAAAGTCATACAGTCCTCATATAATACCTTAGAAAAAAGGACTTGAAGAAAGTCTAGGGTTGAAATATTGTTTATTTTAAGCATGATTGGTTGCTAATCTGCTGATGTTACATTCAAACACTGTAAATGATTTAGCTGATGAAAAGGGAGAATGAAAATAAATATTATTTTGTAACTGTTAAGGCCATCTTAATAGATTATTATATTATTGCTGATACACATACTTGTTGACTCTTCAACCTACTGGTTTCCTAACATACCCCCTTCCCTACCCCAAAATGTAAACAAATAACCTAGATTTTTTTCACCACTGACCTATCGGAAGACTACTGTTATTATATTTGGTAAAAAAGAATATTCTGTCTTTCTTACAAAGCAAGCAGAAAACGATTATAATCGATAATCGATTGCTCAGAGTTACCGATTAATCGATTCTGATTTTTTAGACCGATTCCTAACACTAGTTGTCTGGGTCTATCTGTCAATTTTCTTAGTGTACTTATAACCTGCCTGTCTGAGAAGTACATAATACAAGCATCCCCTACTTACATAATCACCCAGAGCATCCCTCTAGTATCCACAGATTATTAAAATCTCAGTTGTGTACAGGAACTATCCTACTGTTCAAGCAGATTGCAGTGTCAGGTTTTCTCAAGATTTATTATCTCTGCCTGACATCTTCTGCTTACATAATCACCATGCCTCTGGAATCCACAGGTAATTAAACATAAGCCCATTGTACACTAACGCGACATGGTGTGATGCTGCTAAATGAAATAGAAATAAAGGAAATAGTCCACTGCTGATACATCTTTTCGGCGAGGCCGTCCGCATTGCGATGTGAATTTTTGTATTGGAAAATTTTCTTTTTTTTTCTCGAAAACCGCGCATATCTGTTTTGCTGAAGTTTTCATAGATATATGGATTCACCACAGGTTAAAATGGCAGTATATCACAGAATTTTACACATACCGTAAATGACCTATTTAGTGCATCTGCCCTTGTAACCGCATCCTACCTCTTTTTCCCAGCAATATCGTCGGTGACAGTGCACAATATCCACATATTTTTTATATATTGTATGTATTTTTACTTAATAAATCGACATTTTTGTCGTGACTTTCGAGTTGTTTTTATCTACCGCCATATTTACAGGAAGTGGGTATTTTTAGTAGTTTTCTAAACACCGTTATTCTTACCGGATTGACCAATACTTCATCCCGGAAAGTGTTTCATGATGGGTGCGCTAAAAGGGGATTTTTTTCCACCCAATATTGAACAAAATAGTCTTTCCTTAGCGGACTGTGCGCTAAATAGGTCATTTACAGTATATATTAATTGGAAAACAAAATGTGAAATACACATGCTCATTGTGAAGGGATTAACAACTGGGAGAGAGATGACAATATATAGTGTGTCAACAGAGATACATGAAAAGGTTTAACTGAATAAGGATTGCAATTACCAGCATTAAGTACTATAATAAGATTAAGTACTATAATAGACAGAGGGCTGTCAAGTTAGTTGTGACAATATAAATAGACACAACACTGCCAGAAGTTAATTGATTTAAATGGGGTGTAATCACCAGTATTACAAAAGGGACAGTAGTCAAGGCTCTTCACTGTGGAGAGATTAAATGCATGTAAGGGTAGGAGGGTGTGGAAATGTACTGTTGGGTATTAACTGTTTTATTACAGATATGATTATTTTAACAATTCTATCCACTTTTGATGTAGGTTAAAATGTTTTGTCATTTATACTGAAAACTGCTGGGAAAATTGCCCAAATGTGGAAGGTCTTGCATGCTTATGTGTGCAAGAGCCTTAACAGTTGTGCACAGGAATGATTCTTTCTCAAGATTTGAATGTTTTTCTGGATTTATTGCTTCAGCATTATGCTTACTACAGTATTGTGTGTTGATTATTGTTTTATATTATGTGAAGTTAAAGTTTTTGTATAAATCGTAAATAAGGGTTTTACAAATTGAAAATGTCAAGCCATATATTTTAAAGAAGTGTGCATTCAATATTTTCAAAGTCCAGAGGTTCTGCTATGTTTATGGGAGAGCAGTTTATCATAATTAGGAAAGCTTTGTCACCAGAGATAGAGGATTTCTTTATGATCTCCACCAAGGAGGATAATCATGTTATGTCTGCAGTAGTATTAGTCTGTTTGCAAAGTACCTTGGTTACAGACGTGTTTTGTGGACAAAAAACCCCCAAAAAACAAAAAAACAAAAAAAGCCCCACATTTAAGATTTATGTTGACAGTGCCACAAGACAGAGATGATTCAATGTTCAACTTGATGATTTGGATCACTGTCTGGATCTTTGAATTCAAGGATTTTTTTCTTGTATTCTTACACAATATTAGAGGTGTTGGCCCTTGGCAGGGTTATGCACTCTCTAAGTGCTGTTTTGTCCATGGAGATTTGATTCCCCCCCACGCCCCACCCCCACCCCCTCAAAAGGGGGGGCCTACTATTACAGATAAAAAAATCAACTCTCGAGTTCAGTGGCAAAGGGCAATAATGGACACTTACCAGGATGTATAATGGCGGCAGAACTTAAAATATTAAAAACTAACCTTAAATCTGAAGAAATTATAAATTTTTATCTCATTTTTTACAGATTTTAATGCGTCGGTCAAAATTGCCATGTATTGTTGAGGGTTTCTCTATTTCTCATAAGCGGTATTCGATTGGGGAAACACTAAAATGTATCTTTTTTTCGGAATCCCGAAATCGCAAAGCTGGTGGCTGTTGAGTGGGATGTAAAACCCGAAATATGAACTTTGCAAAGGTTGAGAAGATGGGGGGGGGGGGGGGGGGGGTTAATATGAAGTGGGCGTTTATACAGATAATTACGGTATTAGTAATTTTTCCATGTAACAGTATGACGGTTACGAAAGCAAAAGTTAAGGAGCTTGTACTTTTGTGACATCTGACAAAGCTGGTACACAATGCAAACAGAAAGACAAGGGTGAGATAGATATGGCCAGTGTATGACTCTGAAGGTAACACCACCTTTTTATGTCAGCTGACTTGTCAGTCAGCTGACATTATGTCGTCACTCTGCGGCGTGGGCGCGTCCGCGTGAACAACTTCTCCTCCAAAACTACAAGGCCTAGAGACGTGCTGTTTATTTTAAAAGATACCTTATCTATCGAGGATGAAAAATTGTTCAAGGCATGCAAATCTGTCTGTTCGTCTGTTTGCTAGAGACATTACAAGGGGGGTACCCCCACCAAAAGTGTGAAAATTTCAACACTTAATCACAATTTTCTCAGTGACTATTGGAGGGATTTCTCTCATATCTTGCATATATGTACTAGGCCAGAGGTAGATTCTCTTGTGTGAGTATGAGACCTGGATCTGTCTTACTTTTTTTTAAATAAATTTTTTTAATAATTTTTAATGCATTAAAATTCATGAAATCATGCACAAAATCATTTATAACTTGAAAACTGTTGCATCTAGAGCATTTTGTTAAAATATGTTATTCAGCTACTTTTTTCATAGCTACAATATGGTAAGTTGGGTGCCTGTCTCAATAGCTAAGTGAGTAATAGCTACTTTTGGGCTTTTCAGTAACTTTCATCATGAGTAGAATCACTTGTAACTTAAAAGCTATTGCATTTAGAGAATTTCGTATAAATATGTTATTCAGCTACTTTTGGGTCAGCTATAACATAGTAAAATTTCAGACCTGTAGCTCATGGCATAGCTGAGTAATAGCTACTTTTAGGTTATCACTGTTGAGTAAATCGCTTATAACTTCAAAACTATTGCATTTACAGAATTTCGTATAAATATGTTATTCAGCTACTTTTGGATCAGCTATAACATAGTAAAATTTCAGACCTGTAGCTCATGGCATAGCTGAGTAATAGCTACTTTTAGGTTATCACTGTTGAGTAAATCGCTTATAACTTGGAAACTATTGCATTTAGAGTATTTTGTTTCCTATGTTATTCACCTATTTTGGGATCAGCTATAACATAGTGAAGTTTCAGATCTGTGGCTCATTGGATAGCTGAGTAATAGCTACTTTGAAGTTCTCAATGTTGAGTAAATCAGTTGTAATTGGAAAACTATTGCATTTAGAGAATTTCGTATAAATATGTTATTCAGCTGCTTTTGGGTCAGCTATAACATAGTAAAATTTCAGACCTGTAGCTCATGGCATAGCTGAGTAATAGCTACTTTTAGGTCATCACTATTGAGTAAATCAGTTGTAACTTTAAAACTATTGCATTTACAGTATTTTGTATAAATATGTTGTTCACCTACTTTTGGGTCAGCTATAACATAGTAAAATTTCAGACCTGTAGCTCATGGCATAGCTGAGTAATAGCTACTTTTAGGTTATCACTGTTGAGTAAATCGCTTATAACTTGGAAATTATTGCATTTAGAGTATTTTGTTTCAATATGTTATTCACCTATTTTGGGGTCAGCTATAACATAGTGAAGTTCCAGACCTGTGACTCATTGCATAGCTGAGTAATAGCTACTTTGAAGTTCTCAATGTTGAGTAAATCAGTTGTAATTGGAAAACTATTGCATTTAGAGAATTTAGTATAAATATGTTATTCAGCTACTTTTGGGTCAGCTATAACATAGTAAAATTTCAGACCTGTAGCTCATGGCATAGCTGAGTAATAGCTACTTTTAGGTTATCACTGTTGAGTAAATCACTTATAACTTGAAAACTATTGCATTTAGAGTATTTTGTTGCAATATGTTATTCACCTATTTTGGGGTCAGCTATAACATAGTGAAGTTCCAGACCTGTGGCTCATTGCATAGCTGAGTAATAGCTACTTTGAAGTTCTCACTGTTGAGTAAATCAGTTGTAATTGGAAAACTATTACCTTTACAGAAATTTGTGAAAATATGTTATTCAGCTACTTTTGGGTCAGCTATAACATAGTGAAATTATAGACCTGTAGCTCATGGCACAACTGAGCAATAGCTATTCTCAGGCACTGACTGTTGAGTAAATCAGCTATAACCTGAAAAATATTGCATTTGGAGTATTTTGTTAAAATATATTGTTCACCTACTTTTGGGTTAGCTATAACATAGTGAAATTACAGACCTATAGCTCATGGCATAGCGGAGCAATAGCTATTTTCAGGTTCTCACTATTGAGTAAATCAGTTGTAACTTATTGCATTTACAGTATTGTGCTTAAATATGTTGTTCACCTACTTTTAGGTCAGCTATAACAGAGCAAAAATTCAGACATGTAGCTCATTGCATAGCTGAGTAATAGTTACTTTGAGGTTCTCACTGTTGAGTAAATCAGTTGTAACTTGAAAATTATTACATTTAGAGTATTTTGTTAAATATGTTATTCACAGACGTTTTGGTCAGCTATAACATAGTGAAATTGCAGACCTCTATGTCATGGCATAGCTGAGCAATAGCTTCTTTGAGGTTCTCACTGTTGAGTAAATCATTGTATCCAACCTGTAGGAAATCATGGGCTGGGAATCTGTTAATATGGTCCGATTTGACCTTGGAACCCTCCTTCAAGGTCAAATGAGGATAGCCAAACATAAAAGTGCTTATAACTCGCTTATTATTGGTCCTAGAGGTTGGAATGAAAACCAACCTATAGAAAATCATGAGCTGGGAATTTTTTGGTGTGGTCGGATTTCACCTTGGACCCCTCCTTCAAGGTCAAATGAGGATAGCCAAACTTAAAAGTGCTTATATCTCACTTATTATTGGTCCTAGAGGTTTCGAATGGAAAACCAACCTATAAAAAAATCATGGGCTGGGAATCTTTTGGTGTGGTCGGATTTGACCTTAGACCCCTCCTTCCAGGTCAAACGAAGATAGCCAAACTTAAAGTGCTTATAACTCGCGTATTATTGGTCTTGGAGGTTTGGGATGGTAAACCAACATATAGGAAATCATGGGCTGGGATTCTTTTGGTGTGGTCAGATTTGACCTGGGACCCCTCCTTCAAGGTCAATTGAGGATAGCCAAACTTACAATTGCTTAGAACTCCCTTATTATTGGTCCTACAAGTTTGGGATGGTAAACAAGCTACAGGAAATCATGGGCTGGGAATTTTTTTGTGTGGTCGGATTTGACCTTGGACCCCCTCCTTCAAGGTCAAACAAGGATAGCCAAACTTAAAAAGTGCCTATGACTCACTTATTATTGGTCCGAGAGGTTTGGGATGGTAAACCATCCTAAATTCTTTGGCTGGGAATCTTTTGGTATGGTCAGATTTGACTTTTGGACCCCTTCTTCATGGTCGAACGAGGATATTGCATTTATAGTATTTCTTTAAATATTTTTAACCTACTTTTTACACTTAAACAATTACCTTGTTACATTATTTCATAATACCATTTGCAGGGCACAACTTTTTTGTCCTTTTCTTCTGTCAGCTTCGGAATATCTTTCGAACATGCTGTTCAGTTACCATTTACTGTATTTCTGTACAGCCCTTTCCCTGATAATTATGCTTTCCTGTCATTATCACCATCACAAATCAAAAACATTCAGTCAGCTGACACAGTGCCCGTTCACGGGCACTCTCCTCTTGTTATTTGTGTCACTTTTCTCTAATACTCATGATTATTGCATATCAACAGTTTATCAGATGAACATAAGGGCAACAAAATTGTATTGATTAGATAAATAAAAAAGTATGGCCCAGACAAACAAAATATGCTTATTATACCATAATTATGGTAGCCATCAAGTTGTATTTTTAAGGGACTGGTGTAGTGGGTATGAGTCCTTCAAGAATGCAAGAGGTTTTGAATGAACTTTGCTTTCAAGTCTTTAGTTAACATATTTATTATTTATGGTGATGATACTGCATAACATTGTATTCAACACACCATTTGAAAAAATTGAAACATAGTCATAGCCACAAATTTAGCCACTGAACAGTGTTTGCATTAGCTAGTCGTGTCTGGTTTGGCAGAAAAACGTCAAAATCATAAGCAGAAATTATACATATTTTCCTGTCTCAAAGAATAATTCCTAGTGCTGTGAGAAAAGCCCTCACATTTTTAACTGTCCCAAAACTTACTTTATATTTCCAATTTTGTGAATGTATGGAACAGCTTTTAGGTGTATTTTTCATATCGGTTACTCTCATTTCAGCTCCTCCAAGTGGGAGCTGGTACCGCAGGAGATGGTTGAGCGGTTTGATCTGAAGACACTGGATGATGGCGAGTACTGGATGAGCTTCACTGACTTCATGACACATTTCCACGCTGTACAGATGTGTCACCTGATTGACAGCCCCAAAAAGAAGCGCGCTGTGAGTAATAAGGTGTATTTCCAGTAGGGTAAAGAAAACGGTTAATTTCATTACCCACATTAAGATTCACATAATTTCAATACTACAAGGCGTATGTTGGTAGTATATTTTTCATTTTAGTATCCCGCTAGTGCAAAATAGCTCCGATTCCAAGATGTGATACAGCAGGGTGTATCCAGTCATTGAAAACCTGGAATTTCATTTTTGTTTCCAGGCCTGCAAAAGTCATGGAAATTGACTCCAAGTTTTGGAAAATTCATAAAAAGTCATGGAAATTAAAAGGCATCCTCTCGCAAAACGGCGAGGATATGTTTATGTAATCAGATCAAATTTTGGTGTCTTCCATATCTTCCTGTACTGTGAATAGAACCTTGTGCATGGCCCTCAAAGGCAAAACCGGCCTGTCACATCTTCCCTTGTGACCTCGGTACATGTCTCTTTGGTCATGGAGAAGTCATGGAAAAAATATTGAAATTTAGTGGATACGCCCTGAGTCACAGTACATAGGACAAGGGAAGATTGAGGTGCCCCTCGGAAAACCGAAGAAGATCTCGCCCCTCAAGTCATGTTTTAACTACATTTAGAAAATGAATGTGCCTCTCTCTTCACTTGATCCCAGTACATACCCACTTGATTAGGCCTACTCTCTGGACGTGAAACTCATGAATCCAAAATGCAGCAGTTCCCCTCAATGAAGTTGTTATAAAAATTACAAAATGTGGGATAACAATTTACGATTTCTTCAGATTTAGAGGGATGATGTCATATGTGTTGACAAAATCCAAGTTTAGGTTTTACATCCCATTCAACAGCCAGGGCCATATTGGGACAGGTCCTCAGCATTACCACTTCTGTGACTCAAACCCACAGAGGTGACAGCCTGTGATTAGATGCCAAACCTGCTAACCACTAGGCCACAGAGGACCTTTCATATGTGTCGACAGTCAAGATGCTATCTGTAAAGTGTCGCCACAGAAGTGCACAAAAAATGCTCCTGATACTAAGATACTTAGTAGGGACGTTGGTTAGGGGTTGTATGTGTGCAACATCATGATGTGACCTTGATTTGACCTTGGCGTAGTGACATTGATTTTGAAAATCTTGAATTGTCTTGTTTTGGTACTTTATCTTTACATAATTATGTTTTCTTTCTCTTAGATGTTATTTTCTCTATTTAAACATTATTTCGACCTTTATATAAGTGACACTGTGCTGAAAGTATCCCAGTCTTTGCACTGTTTCACTACTTTTATATGTCATTGTGTTGAAAACTATTTACGTAGGCTGTGGGGTATGGGCATCTCTGATGCAATTTTTTTATTATATGACTAAGCATCTGCATTCGAGGATTAGTGAGAAAAGTAAGACTAAATCTCAGTTTCAATTATCAAAGTTTCAGTCAACCTTCACTTCTGTACATTGGGTACTTCCCAGAAAGGCAGCCATGGCCACAGAATTTCTGTAGTGTTCCTATCCCTAAACAAGGTAGTAGGGCGCCAGTTTCTAAAGCATAATTGGAGTGAATAATGCGTCCGCAAACACCAGCTTTTTGCGAGTATTTTTGAAACAGTGTAGCCTGCAAATATGTCATTTAAAATTTGGGATTATTTTTTGTTTCCAGAATATGATCGGGATCTCTTTTAAAGTGTAATCTCTTCTTCTTTCGGTCAAGCCTTAGCCACATAAAAATTTCATAAAGATTTGTGATTGACTTTTTGGAGTTTTTGTGAACACTTACAGACGTACCAACAAGTGCACACACAAACATAATCTCCTGGTGGTAATAATAAAACAAAATCATTGCAAATGTATATTTCTTGTGTTGTGCAGCACAAGAAAGGTTGGAACATTGAGACATATGAAGGCGAGTGGGTAAAAGGAGTGACTGCAGGGGGAGCCACAGATGATGGTAAGTCAATCTAATCAGAACGTTATTGTGATTAATCTCTGCCATAAGAGATCCCCCTAAGTTGATGAGTTTGAAGCCTGACTCGTGTCAGTATGGCATATGTATTGGTGGCTTGTCCTGATAAGGCCATATAGTGGACGACTGGTTACAGAGCAACCAATATCTGCCACTGTGGCCTAGTGGGTAACACGCTTGCCTAGGAATATAGAGGATGTGGGTTGAAACCCAGGTACAGGCAGATATATAGTGGCTCAGATGACCACTTAAAAATTGGTCATCTGTCATTGGGTCCTATCACCAATGGCAGTCTAAAGAACCTCAAGGACATTGATAAGTGGTCATCCTTGAGCCTCAGTCTTGAAGTTTGGGGAATGTCAGTAACTTGAGGGCTGGGCTGTACGTGTACAGTTGGAAGGGGAAAACAGAGATTTAATTCCTGTAGTACATGGGTATATTGCGCGGAGTTAAATACAGTACAAACTACAAAGCATGGAAAGCATTCAAATCACTAGTTATTGGTTATTGGCCAATTCTCGGCCACACGAACAACACACTGAGGGCCCAATTTGATACTTTTTTTCTTTGTGGTTATCAAGTGTGGTAAACAATCACTTCACTTGCAATCTTTGGTCATGGGTTTGAATCCAGCTGATTGCAACCCGTGTAACCGTTGTTTTTTTGGCCATGAGACCCTTAATTGTGTTAGGTTAAATATTTGATTGAGTAGGTTGGAACTGGCAATTGAATAATGTGGTATTTTATTGGCTGTTTATGTACATCTCGTAATGAAATAACAACCGTATAACCAGTTATGTACCATTTACAGCCTCAACACTTGAGTCACTTAATACTTTAGTGTTCTTTTGAAGAAAATGAATCATCACTTGTTTCGTATACTTTTAGTGATGAGGTTAAGTACTTCATGAACCTGCAGTAGTTTTGTGAACCTTAGTGAAGTACTGTATGAAATTCATTACAGTTGTATATACTTTTAGTGAAGTACTTTCTGAATCCGCAGTACTTTTGTGTACTGGACAAACCTGATGAGGGGAATGAAGAGGGCCAGTGCACGCTCATTGTCAGCCTTATGCAGAAATATTCCCGTATGCGACAAACACGCGAGAAAAGCAAGGAGACCGACACACCTATTGGATTTGACGTCTGGAAGGTTTGTGTAACATATGGGTTATATAGTAATTGAATGCAAACCTCAACTTGGCTGATGGATAGTTAGCATTGTCAGTTCATCAGCCAGCTTTCATTTTTTTTTGTTAAACTTTCTTAAACTGTGTAACGTACTTATATGATATATACTAGTGCTCTTATCATCGACAGTTTCTGAAGATCGGGGTTCATCTGTTTGAAGGTGGTTGAACTTGAGTAAAAAGCAATTTTATAAATAAAATAACATATTGTCCAAATATTATCATTAGTTGTGTTTGGTACCATTTTATTGCAAGGAAATAATACATTTTGTTTAATTGTGTAGGTATGTATGTGCACCACATGGAAACAGCCATGTAAGTAAGTAATTACAAAAGGGCCATTACTTGTTGATGTTTTAAGCATTTATGGTTGATTAGTTAACAAAGTGTCACTTTGTCACAAGGTTATTATATCATTATTTCCTTCTGAAAACTTCATTTAAATTGCATAAATTGATGCAATCTCCATATATCACCCAATGAGTTAGGACTCGAGTTACTGTTAACTCATTACAGCACTAATGTATGCATCATTAGAAAAATACTTATTTATTTCTTTTTTTGTTACATTGACATCTATGCAAAAATGGCAGAGAAAACTTAGGTAAACTTTGGTTTAGCGTCCGCTACGCCGCCGCCGCCACGCATAGAGAGATTTTCGGCGTTAACGCTCTAAGAGGAAAACAACAGCAGCTAGGTTCACCAATTTGCAGGATATCTTCATTGGGGGGTAAGCTTCTCTGGGAAGGAAAATAGCCTCATTCTGAAAAACAACATGGCCGCCACGGGCATTTCTTTAAAAATAATCTACATCTTTCTACTGGCTCTTCCTCATAGGTAGAAGGTTGAATCTCTTCATAGGTGCAGTGTTCATTCTAGAGTTGGAGCTACTTGAGTCAAATGACTCCTTTACTACATTTTTGGTGAGACATTTACTAAATATGATGAGTCAAATGACCAAAATTAACCTTACAGTTGAGCAAATTGACTTAAATAGGAGAAAAAAGTACTATTAGTCTATCTTCAAAATGAATTTGCAATACTAAATCAAATTCAACTCTACTCACTGTGAAAAAAACTTTATTTCAATTCAAGACATATTTTTAGTCAGCATGATGTAAAAGATTTCCTATAATGTACATGATTTGCAATAATTAAAGTATTTTTTACTGATTTTTTTTTCATTTTTTTTTGTTTCAATAAATATGGCCCAACCCTGCACTATCTAAAACTAGAAAAAAAAATAACTCACCTTGACATAGGTTCACTCAGGGAGTTTAAAATTGTTGTTACTTGTTAACAATTGTCTTTGAAGTCACTTGTAAGAGTGCATTATGCAAAACAATACTTTTAAAAAGTGAAAATATTAAAAACTGGATAATAAAATCTTGTTGTGCAATAGATATTTATTTCTATATATATTTAACAAAACTATGAAAAAAGTGGAAATTTACAGCCACTGGTGAGGTTACATCACTTACTATAAACGTGTTTTCTATTGATAAATACTGAATTTTTGTTAAACGAAGTATGATTGGACAGTGCCGTTTCCGCTCGACCAATCAAATTAAAGCATTTAGAAGCAAGGAAACATGGAGGAATTGGGTTAAAAAGACAATATATGTGTCCTTTTCTTTGATTTTGAAACAAAATTCGTCTAACTTTCCCAATATTTACAGCGAAAACGCGGGCGATAATGCAAGATATATGCGTCACCGCGACTCGGGACCACAACGTGTACGCGTCTTTTCGCCCCAGTATAGCGACAAAAGACGCGGAAACGCGTAGTAAAATGAACACTGTAGGTGATATGTATGACACATATACAAGTCCTCTACAACCTTGCACACATTTGACCTTGAAGCTCCTAATTCAAGGTCATCCACGGAGTGCCGAAGTAACCCACATAGCGGACTTTAAAAGTGCCTACATCTCCCTTATTATTGGTCCTAGAGGTTTGCAATGTGAAGCCAACCTATAGGAAATCATGTGCTGCGAATCTTCTGATGTGGTCAGATTTGACCTTGGACCCCTCCTTGAAGGTCAAACGAGGATAGCCAAACTTATAAGTGCTTATAACTCGCTTATTATCAATCCTAGAGGTTTGGGATGGTAAACCAACATATAGGAAACCATGGGCTGGGAATCTTCTGGAGTGGTCGGATTTGACCTTGGGCCCCTCCTTCAAGGTCAAACGATGACAGCCAAACTTACAAGTGCTTATAACTCGCTTATTATTGGTCCTAGAGGTTTGGGATGGTAAACCAACGTATAGGAAATCATGGGCTGGGAATCTTCTGGTGTGGTCGGATTTGACCTTGGGCCCCTCATTCAAGGTCAAACGAGAATAGCCAAACCTAAAAGTGCCTATAACTTGCTTATTATTGGTCATAGAGGTTGGGATGGTAAACCAACATATAGGAAATCATGGGCTGGGAATCTTCTGGTGTGGTTGGATTTGACCTTGGGGCCCCTCCTTCAAGGTCAAATGAGGGCAGCCAAACTTAAAAGTACTTATAACTTGCTTATTATTGGTCCTAGAGGTTTGTCATGGTAAACCATCATATAGAAAATCATGTGCTGGGAATCTTCTGGTGTGGTTGGATTTGACCTTGGGCCCCTCCTTCATGGTCAAATGAGGATAGCCAAACTTAAAAGTGCTTATAACTCGCTTATTATTGGTCCTAGAGGTTTGGGATGGTAAACCAACGCATTGGAAATCATGGGCTGGGAATCTTCTGGTGTGGTTGGATTTGACCTTGGGCCCCACGGTCAAGGTCAAATGAGGACAGCCAAACTAAAAAGTGCTTATAACTCGCTTATTATTGGTCCTAGATGTTTGGGATGGTAAACCAACATATAGGAAATCATGCGCTGGGAATCTTCTGGTGTGGTCGGATTTGACCTTGGGCCCCTCCTTCAAGGTCAAATGAGGATAGCCAAACTTAAAAGTGCTTATAACTCGCTTATTATTGGTCCTAGAGGTTTTGGTGCATTGTCTTTACGGTGGATACAATTTGCATCGGTTCTCCGATGCGCTAGGTCTAGTTTTCCATGGTGCTTTTTACTATGCATATGTTGCATAGGTAAATTTTTGCATTCTTTTTGAGAATATGAACACATTTAAGTTATTTTCAAAGGAAAGTGATGGATCATAAAAGTAAAACGACCTTCTTGGTACATATTTCAAAATATTGTCACTCAATAAGTTAAAGCATACAATTCCTTCAGACTGTATTGATTCTATTCGAATTTAAACAGATTCTGATCAAATTTAAACAGATGCATACAAATTTATTCTGTCTTTTTAGTACAAAGGCAAGCTTCCTGAGGAACTGGACGGATTCACGGCGCAGGAAAAAGCTCTGCGTAAAGAGAGGCGTGAAAAACATTACACCATCAACAGAGAAGTGTCTCACATGTTTTCTCTGGACCCTGGAACCTACTGCGTGATTCCCAACACTTATATGCCCGACTTGGAGGCCCCGTTTATGTTGAGAATGTTAACTGAAGTGAAAACAAAATCAGGGTAGGTAGTTTTTCACCTAGTCTATAGTTACAGTGGGTCATTGGTGTATTGACTGTACCTGCCAAAGGTCTGCCTATTTTAGGGCTTAATTTGGCAATATTTGTACACAATACAATAGTAAAGCCTATGTAATTATCAGTGCAAGAGAATGTGTTTTCAATTGAAAGCTACCCTGTTTTTGGGTAAAATCGAAGTATTTTACTTGAGCCATTTTCAGAAAAGCTTGCACGCTTAGCCCAATGCACTTCAGCCACTGGCTCAAGTCTGGGCTTTTTGGCTAAGCTAAGTTTAATAAATGGTTTGCACAGAAGGAATATCTGCAGAAACCGAAGCTCATCAAATTTTCTGTCCTGTGTCATGGCAGTATTTGAGCCTGTATTTATGTAACCTACGCCCACTACCTAGACCCAGATAGCATGCCGCCGTCGGACCGACGTTGGCTGTTGGTCGCAAGGTCGGCAGATTTTGCCGATGTTGGGCCGACGTTGGGCCAACGGCTGACTGCCAACCACAACTCTGGTTATATATCTCTACATTTTGCCGACGTTGGGCCAACGGTGGATTTTTATTCAAGATGGTGGCGAGCAATAATAGAGGATTTTGTGAAACTTAGTAAAAAATTATTTATTATGGTATGTCTAAAAATCATATTTCAGTGAGCCCACAAATTTTAACCAACTATTTCATAATTTTAGAAATAAAAATAACATTCTCATTATAAATTCACACTGAAAAAGTTGTTTATGGACAATCTGATTGGTCGATGCCATACAATGAGTAATTTTTTTTCGGTGGCTTGCCGACGTTGGGGCAACGTCGGGCCGCCGGTCAAAAAGCCGTTGGGCCAACGTCGGCAGCCATCGTCGGGCCGACGGATGTGCCGACGTTGGCTCAACGTCAGCATGCTATCTGGGGACCTGTCTCGGCATTTGAGTGAATGGGTCAACCAAAGATGAAACTTTGAGTCTGAGAATTTGAAACTAAAATTTTTGAGACTAAAGTAAATAATTTTGAGACTAAAGTAATAATTTTGAGTCTGAGACCATGATACGACCTTTCATAAAATCGACCCTGGTCTGTTGAGATGCATATTGCTATTTCACCAACTTTTATTATCAGACTACAATATTACTGTGCCGGATAATGAATCCTTAAAGTGTGAACCTTGTGACTTTGACAGAGAAGTGGGTAATGAGAATGACGCACCTGAAGAAAAGCCAGTGAAAAAACGCAGGAAGTTTGACGAGCTGTTTGACAAACACGCTGGGGAAGACAATGTGATGGATGCACGGGAGCTGAGAAAGTTACTGAATGAAGGTTTAATGAAAAGTACGTAAGTTATGGGAAGTGAGAAATGTACTGTAAGATTGGTTTCAGAAGTGTAAGTGAAGCATGGGACTGAATGCAGGGTTACTGAAATGTTAACTTCACACAGGAAGTGGGAAGGTTAGTGAATGAAGAGTTGCTGAAAGATATATAAAACACAAAACCTGAAAGATTTACAAAATTAAAGCTTAATCAAAGATTTAGAAAGCCAGGAACTGAAGGGACACAGGAACTGAGAGACTTTCTTTCACTTTAAGTGAATGGTTATTAAAAAGTAGGTGAAATTATGGAACTGAGACAGCTACTGATTGAAGAATATTACTGAACAGTAAGTAACACCTCATGGAACTGAAAATATTTGTAAACCAGATTGCGCCGACTCGACGCCAATATATCCTCAGACAGGCCATCTCTCCTGCCCCAGGCATTCACCAATTTCACTGGGTATTTTTGTTTGCTGAATTAAGCAACACATGAACTGAGAGACTTCTAAAAGAATGTTTTCTAAAAAGTAAGTGAAACAATAGAACTGTGGCAGTGAGTGATTGAGGAATATTACTTAGAAACAGTAACCCCCATGGGAACTGAAAATACTTGTAAACAAAGGGGTAAGTCAGTGAATTGAGACAGTTACTGAGTGAATGAGATGCTGAAAAAGTAGCCAAACCATTGAAATAATGACACTTCTAAAACTAAGCTTACTTAAAAGTAGACAAGTCACAGCACATTAAAAGTGTCCACATTACAGTGACTAGAATATAAAATTTACAATTTTGTAATAAATACAAACTGTTGTGCATTATTTCTTGCTTTAGATGAGCAATTACACCACTTTTCTTCAACTTTTGGTTTCTGTATTTTACTTCCAGACAAGGAAGAAGATTTCAGCAAAGAAACATGCCGTGAGCTGATCCAATCCATCACTGTATCCTTTTAATTGTATTGTTCTTTGCTGGCAAATTAAACTCTTCTAGCATCATTAGTGAATGTCTTAAGTAAATTGTACTATGTCCCTATTCCAATTTAATAATTCGTTGAAAGATCTTCCAGTTTCATAGCTGTTGAAACTGGGTGGGAAACCTGACAAACTGTATGCTTTGGCCCGAATAAAATCTGCTCTTAAAAAAATGCTCTTTTTATAAAAAAAAAGTTATAGCAGTTGCGGTGGGTGCATGTGCAACATCATGGTGTACCTTGATTTCAGTGATTCTGCTACATGAAAAGTCCAGTCGGACATTCTGTCCTAAGACTAGGAAAACGTTTAGGACATTTTCGAAGAATTTAGGACAGAATTCTTGTCAATCAAATTTTCATTCTACAAGTTGCTAAAATTAAGTCATTAAAGTCAATGACCCTATAAGAATGGGAAATAAAGTAAAATTTACTGAATCATAATAAAAATGTCATTTTAGTTAAAGTGTCAAAAAGTCTTTAAGATCTTCAATGATCATGTGTTACTAAAACGAGAACTCACGGCCATAGAACCTAAGTACGGTGATCCATGAGGTTTTCATGCTATTAGAATGTCCACTGGCAGTAAACGTTACAGCAAATAAACTTTCAATCTGATTTTTTTTCAGTGAATCGAAATTTGTATATAACTGTATCCAACATGACAGAATTTTTTTTTATTCACATTTTGAAGCCAAAAAGATTTTGAAAGCAAAGGGCGATCAAAAACATTTACTTTGGAGTTTTCGTGTTATGAAGCTGTTTACAGGTGCTCTGAATTAAAAGTTTTTAAAATATTTTTCATCAAAATATAACTTCAAATACATTAATATATATCGCAATGCCATGGTGTCATAGGATAACAACGAAAACACAATTTCTTTAAGTTTAAGCATACATTTATAACATGAAAATCAATGTTCCAAGCACCTGCAAACTCAATTTTCAGTATTATTTTCATTAAGACATCATGCCATTATTAATAAAAAGAAATATTAATCAAAGCAGAAATTCAGAATATTACAGTAAAATTTATGTGGAAACCTACAGAAAACACTATGCACAAAAACTGCAATTACACAATAATACCAGACGACCGTAATAAATATTCATGAGAGGACACAGATTTTCCCTGGGATTTCCTTGCAATATTTTATAAAATTGAAGCATAGATGAAGATCAAATACTTTAAACTCGAGAACTCATGGCCATAGCACATAAGTCATTAATATTCATGAGAAGATATGAGGACACAAATTTCCCCTGGGATTTCCTTGCAGGTCACGTGGCTTGTCGGGTGACCTCATAAAAGACGTCTAGACCTTGCGATAAAAATCACGTAGATCTCGCGAGATTTTAGGGTTGTAACGTGACTTCATATTTTGTAAATAAAAAGACAGCTAGATCTTCTATTATTGCACATGGATACGACTCTGACAATATGTCCTAATATTGTATTTAAAATTCAGGGTTTTGTTGCAAAATT
This sequence comes from Sabellastarte sp. h YS-2021, assembly GCA_964017235.1. NCBI lineage: Eukaryota > Metazoa > Annelida > Polychaeta > Sabellida > Sabellidae > Sabellastarte > Sabellastarte sp. h YS-2021. Next base: position 149,878,440 of record OZ024931.1, read on the forward strand.
CGGTGAATGGCCGATGGCTGACGCAAATCTGAAACCCTGGATTTGACCGTTGACCTTACCACAGGAACCTTGACTTTTAAAATCTTGTCCAGGTTATATGTCGGTAAGTGTACGGTCTTGGAAGTTATTACATAGTAGGTATATTTCCTGGAGGGTTTGTGTGTGCGCAACATCAGGGACTGGTCAACGTATAACCTTTGACATTGGCTCTCCCAGAATGTTTTACTGTCAGATTGTCATCCATTTCAAAAGTATATGGATTGCTGCAACTGATTGTTATATTTAATTTTTTATGTAGTTGTGTTAACTCCATTTACAGCCATACTTCAATTTATAACTAAAATCAATTAATATGTTACAGTTCATAATTATAAATTAAGCCTATTATCTTGCTATTGTCATATTTTGATACTTTGTCTTTACATTTTCTCTGTCTATAGTGTTATTTTTCCTGGACTTTTCCATTTATAACTTACACTTTCTTTTGGGAAAGATTCCTTATCTCTGTATTTACTCAGTTTTTCTATTCCTCATAGTGTCCATGCTATTACCATATACTGTTGGTTATATATACTTTGATGCAATTTAAAATTTTGTTTTGACCTTTGCTTGTTGGTGCCAGTTTTAAGTTGTTTGCTAAATTGGTGAGACAAGGAGTATGATTGGCTATAGATGGTGTTTGTCGTTCACTTTCTGTGTGGGCTAATTTAACACCATTTGCTGAATTAGCAAAGGAAGCTGTGTAATTGATATTTCCTTAACCCACAGCTTAGGGTGAACGGCAGAGCTTACTGGACAGAGGAGACAGCAAAATGGTCTGGAAGAAGGTGAAACAGCTGCAGGTAAGATTATAAATTTGCTTAGTTGTGTGCATTTTTTTGGAGATAATGAATGGACGCATTTCATAACAGTCTGACTTTTACACTCTCATTGGTAGTAAGTTTCACGAGAGCTAATTCAACCACTGTGTAGTGTATTTAAGTTGAGGAGAGTCATAGTAAGACATACAATATTGTCTTGTAAACATTATGGGATATTTGAAGTTATATGGCTGTGTTGAAAAATGTGAGATAGATGGGTCAAGTTGTTTCCAAGATGGAGAAGTAGTAAGTCTGTCTTTCTGGAGGGAAATTGGGGACTCAATGTGTGCTCTAAGGAAGGACTTTGCAGTCAGTCTAATGAGATTATTGTTTACACTCATTGTACTGCGATAAGATTATGAGGCTTCGGTAGGAAAATGATAGGTAAGTTTGGTATTTAATCCACGACATTGTGGTAAGGTTGTATTTGATACTTTCACTGAGTTGGGGAAATGAATATAGTTTTGCTTATGATGCATCTACACAAAAGGAATGAGTTTGTCTGAGTGCCTCTCATACATCCTTCAGACATCAGATTTCAGCCTCTTATACATCCTCTCATACATCCTTCAGATCAAATTTAAAATCCTGTTCTGTTCATCCAGTCTCGTTTCTGTTCTTTCCTGCTGTCTCTGTGGTTGCTGGCTACTTTCTGTTTTCATGCACCTCCATGTTGGAAGAGATATAGCTCTACAAAAGTATAACATAGTATCAGAATCATCAAAATTGCCCATTGAATATTCTTAGAATCTTTTTATTGCATTGCGTTGTATACAACTTGTTTACTTTTATCATATAACAAAATTGACTGATGACGAGCATCAGTTGTGAGTATTGTATCATTGCCAAGTTGAGGCATTTGCCAAGTTACAACACTGATTGATATCAAGTTACAACTGTCTGATATTTGTGTTTCAGCCTGAATATTCACATTATGGGCGGTTGTTTTGTTTTAGGAGGTGTTCAGTGACTATGATGTGGACAACTCCGGCACACTGGATGGGAAAGAACTGAGAAATGCATTCAGATCATTGGGTACATCTCTAGTCATAGTAATGTCTTGAATATGGTCTGCCAGTAAAGTTCATCCCTCGTTGATTTTTGTCACCTGTAGTAATAAAAATATGATAAACAACAAGCCATATGTATATTTTAACATTTGTTGCTACTAGTAGCAGTGATTAGTCATTGGAAAGTTTAATGAATGATAACATATAAGAAAAAATTGTTTCATGAATGAAGATGACAATATTATACGAGTTTGTAGCATAAGTATTTAAAGCCTCTCTTACATCCCATGGTACATGCATGTACGTCCCGGTTACAGAGAAAAGTCAACTGATTTGCAAGGGACACTTAAGAAGATACACCTGTGATAGCATAACAGAATCTCAAGTTCTCAGAGACCTCGCAATGAAATTGGCATGCACATTATTCTCTGTGTGCACGCAGTATGTTCTTTGATATTCAGGTAGTGACACTCTTGTCGGGGGAAATCGGCTTGTTTGCATGTGCAAATCTCTACTACCCCACTACCAGGCTATGCACATAGTTTTCAGCGATATTTGTCGCACACTTACATGTGTATACACGTTCCCATGGGATGTAAGAGAAGCTATATTGGTAATCTTCATGATTAATATGTTTTTAATATTTCTCTACAGAGAGATGTTTACTCTTGTTGTCCAGTATTCTGTATGGATAATAATTGTAAGAAAACTATTTAAGGAATGCAGCCAACAAATTCCTATATATTATACGAGCGCTAGTGGATATGAAACTCAAGTTTTAATGTGAGATTGCTCTGCCATTTCTGCTTGAATGTTGATTCAACTACAGTGGAATAAAATGGGACTTGTTTGGCTTATGAAAAACAGAATGTTTCTCAGGTGATTGGTTGGTTATAACCCACAAAAGTATATATTGTGATATTGACAGTTAACATTTAAACAACATATTGGCAATTTATAAGCCCTGTCATAAAATTGTGGATGGGCGCTTAGGAAAGCATGGGAGATACAGAGTGTGGCACCGGTATGTAGGTTGTTGTCTGCCCATTTTAAGTTGTTTTAAAAAAGATCATTTCACACCATTGCAGCCTTACATTCTAGCAAATAGAGTCATGGAAAATAATTCCTCCTTGGCTGAGGTAAAAATCAGTCGTTCAGCAAAATATTTTTATACAGAAAAATGTTTGCATACATAATATTGACCAAAGTAAAAGTATTTATCCTTTTTGTTATGCAGGTTATAAACTGGGCAAGAAGGCACAAGGCAACATTGTGAAGAAGTATTGTGACAGAAAGAACCATTTGAGTTTAGACGATTTTGTGCTGGTTACCCAGAAGATGGCTAATTCTAAAGGTATTGGGGCCCATAGTTATAATATTTTGACTTTTAGAATAGACCTTGATTTTAGAATTTTGCACATTTTATTTTTGAAAACAAATGTAATATCTACTTACTGTACTGACATGGTATGTCCTTACCCAATGGCAAATAAGCAGAATTTAATAAAATCTGATTTTCCAGCTATTACATCAGCATTAATTTTAAACTAAACCCAGTGCGTATAGTCCACGTTACAAGTAGTCTAGACAACACCCACTATATAAGCAAATGCAAACTAAGTCTGGCTCTCCTTGATTGGCAAGAACTATCTTTTGAGTGGGATATACAGTCAACTTGATGGACAAACTTATAACAAAACTTGGGATAAACTCATTTAACAAAGAGCTATATAAAATAAATTATACCTGTGCAAATTATTTGAAAGTGTAAATGTGTGAACTCAAGAAATTAAAGAAATTTAAAAATTATATAAATCGATAATGATGGGTAAACCTTTGGCTGTGTGGATATATTGAATGTAAAAATATTTCAATATCGACCAATATCGGGGGTAATATTGTCTACCTTTATAAATGGAATCCAGGACACCAAAATTGTTTTTGTTTTAACAATCATGTCCCCAAATGCCAACAGGAACAAAATTTGCCAAAACAAAACATGACAGTTTTCATGAAAAACGCAGTTATAACTGCAAAAATGTAAAAGTCTACAATTTCTTCAAATTTAGACTTTATTTCAAATATATGCAGTGTAAGTTTACAGCTTTACTTAAAATGGCGATATTGATATACATCTTCATGCATCAATATCGGTCCACAGTTGCTCTAGAAGTAATGAACTGAGCTGTATGTATTTTTTATCTAGGTTTGGGGCACAGCCAAAGGAAAAAATGATTAAATTTTCAGAAAGATCATCTCATATTTTTGTAATGCCGGTAAATCCTGATTTTTTTGAAATGCCCTTTGGCAGAGATCTGTACTCTTTGAGTGTTTTCTAGTCCATATATATTTGGCCTGTGTGAATTAATGAACATTCTGAGTTAAACTCTTACTTTTATTTCTCATTTCAGAACTATTCAACAAGATACGCAGACGAAAACATGGCGAGGTGGACGCCTCTGCAGCCGCTCAGGTTGAGGTGACTTGTGACGAGGTAAGTCATTTAATGTTTGACTCCTTACTTCAGTAAAATTCGGATATGAAATCTTTGGCTCGACTTGTTTACTATGTTTTGTCAATAAGTCTAGGTTTATTTAGGTAAGAAAAAAACGTACAATGACATAAACGTTGGTATTATGTAAGTATGCTGTGAAAAAAACAATCACAAAAAAAGTCACAGTAATTAATGTACCAGAGAACTTTTAAAAAGACTGGAGAAATCCGGATTAATTTTACTTTATCCAGACTGTGATCCAGATGACTCAAAATTTAGTGGGATCTAAGTTGGACCAAGACCCATCTTCTCATTTTTACCCCACAGCCCTTAAGGGCTGTTGGGGTATTCTTTTCAGCCATGGTGTCCGGGCAGGAGGGCGGCAAGAAAAAGTTTGTCCGGGCTGTATCTCAGAAACCATAAGGTGTAGGAAGTTGATACGTGGTAGGGACATTGGTTAGGGGGTGTAGGTGTGCAAAGTCATGGTGTGACCTTGATTTGACCTTGCTCTAGTGGCCCTGACCAATAAAATCTTGTCCGGGCTATATCTCCAAAACCGTGAGGTGTAGGAAGTTGATACTTGGTAGGGACATTGTTTAGGGGGTGTTGGTGTGCAGTGTCCAGGTCTGACCTTGATTTGAACTTGGACCTTGCCGTAATGACCTTGACCTATAAATTCTTGTCCATGCTATATCTGGGAAACCGTAAGGTGTAGAAAGTTGATACTTAGTAGGGACACTGGTTTGAGCTTGTAGGTGTGCAACATCATAGTGTGACCTTGATTTGACCTTGCTGTAGTGACCTTGGCCTATAGAATCTTGTCTGGGCTATATCTTAGAGACTGTAAGGTATATGAAGTTGATATTTGGGAGGGACATTGTATTGCCACATCTGTATGTATGGGTAATATTCTAACAATTAAAGCCATAATTCGACCGTGCAAAAAATGGGAGAGGTTTTAAATCCTAACACAAGTGTCAGTTTATGTTTGGACAATATTCAAAACATCCGAACCATAATTTGACTGTGCAAGATGTGTGTGTATATAAACAACTTACAGAACAAGCAGACTTGTGGGTTCTTAATCTTTTTGACCTTAAGGTATTTCTGTCGGTCGTGGCCGATTTTTGTTAATTTCGAACCCTGTTAGGGAGTTTAGGTGTACATGATGGTGTGGTCTTTAGCTCAGCCAAAGTGTGTTCACCTGCCATATTTGAGACATATTTCTCTTTGGACAAAGATATGTGGATCGCTGCAACTGATTATTATATGTAATTGTGCTATTTCCCATTGACATCCATTCTCCAGTCTAAAGTCAATAAATTTTCAGTGTCATAATTTTTAGTTTACTGATTAATGTTGTCATCTTGCTAATGAATTGTCTTGTTTTATTACTTCATCATTACATACATTTTCTTTTGCGTAAACATTTCTCTACTTAAACGTTATTTGGACCTTTATATAACTTACACTGCTCTGAAAGTATCCCAATCTTTGTACTGTTTCACTACATCTCTGTCTCAGGGTGTTGAAACTTATTGCCCCACACTGTGAGGTACGGGCATCTCGCATTCTATTTTTGTTTATGAAGTTCCAACCAGTAGTATTTACATAATCTTGCTAACAAACAGACAAATATGCCTTCCTAAAAATCATATTCTTCTTCGCACAAGTAGTATAAGAAATTTTTGTTCTATGTTTGCAGTTGATGGAGATGAATATTTGAAGGGTCAGCCACATGCACAGGCAGACATTGTACGGTAGCTCACTCAATTTATGGCTTAATGAAGACAATAGAAGTGTAATTTAATGACAATTTTTGGTGGTACAGTAAACATATTCTCTGCCCTTTAATAATCTGTATTTAGGGGGAAGGGATGTTTTATTTTGAAGAAGTCTCAAATTTTATAGGATTTGTAGGTATTGTGAGTCTGGAGTAAGCGTACTCCAGTTAAAATTAACAGAAGCTCCTCAAATTCCAAACCAATTTTTAAAAAAACAATTTGACCCGTGTTGTTCATAGATGGCTTCTGTCAGAGTGACTTGGTATGTACTGCCCATTTGGCCAAAAAGACCTGCGGATTAACTACTATATATAAAAGTGCTTTTTTAATTTTGACAAAATATCATATTTTATGCAGTACCCTTAAAATTGCCATAAACTTACTGAAGTAATCAAACCTAAGCTACTGCTTTGCATGCGCAATGTCTTCCACACAAGGGGGAATTCAGTGATGATATTTGTGTATTCTAGATACTGTTAAATACTCTTAAAGTAAAACTTATTAAATAGAATTTACAGTGGTGCTGTGAATTATGATACAATGTTATATGGTTCTAATGATTCCATTCTAGAGTATATTTATGTAGTTATGTAGATGTTAATGATTTACTTTTTTGTTACAAGCATCTATCCTTGCCAGCACATAGAGATTGCTTTGACCTCTGGTGTCATCTGTCATTTGACTTGTGACTCTTTCTTTATACTGTCTCAAAAATATCTTAATTGGATGCCACTGTTCCGCTATGTATGCCCGATTTTAAGGTAACCTTAAATTCTCAGTGACAGTTAAGTATATTTCAATTTAAATTTTTCATTTCCGAATAGTATCTCAAAAACGACTTGACAGATTCCCTTCAGATTTGGTATGTGGATGTAACTGGTTTTCAAGATGTGATCTCCTGTTTTTAAAAAATTATCAGTGGTTACCATAGAATATCGTGAAAAATGGCTTCACAGAGTTCATTCTAATTTTGTGGGGATGTGTTACTGGCCTACATTAAAATGACCTTAATCTCCCAGTAGTAACAGAATTATATTCACTTTAAGTTTGACCATTTTTCCACAATATCTCAAAAGACTCTGAAATTGATTGTAAGCATATTAAGCTTGTGGATGTAACAAACCTTGCAAAGAAGCTACATGGAAAGAATACCTCAAACTCCCTCACATTTTTTTTGGCCTTTGGACACTAGTTGAATTGGTAATTTAGATTTTTCATTTTTTTTGTTAAACATGGCACATAGCTAGACCTGAAGAATTTATTTAGTGTAACATTACCATAACTGGTGATCATTTTCAAAATGTAGGAGTTTAAGGTCAAAACATTTTTGTGTTCACAGCAGCTATGATGGGAGGCATATGGTCAGCATTGTCATCACACTTCTTCTCCAGACAGTATATCAAAAACAGCCTGTTAGATAAAATTCAAATTTTGCATGTAGATGTTTCTGATCATAGAAAAGTACCCTCTGATAAGGTGACCTTAAACTCTCACTAACAACATAATTACATTGATTTTGACTTATTTTGTTTCTGAACGGTAACTTAATAATGGTCTTACAGATTCTGTTCAGATTTGGCATGTAGAGCTATCTTATCCAAAACTCCCATGTTTGAAACTAGTATGCTGAGTTTAAATTGTTCTATGCTGGCCCACAGTATGCCCAAGTGGCTTGATGTATTTGATCTATATTTGGCATGTTCATGTAAGTGACCTAAGTATAGTGTCCTACATTAAGGTGACCCAGCAATAATAGACTTTTTCACTTCAAATTTGCACTTTTTGGACAATATCTTAAATTATGTCCATTAGATTCTAAGCTTATTTAAGATCTGGATATAGCTAACCTTCAACAGAGCCTATGTGGTCAGATGACCTTAAAATGTTTATAGTTGCATACATACATTGAGTTTGAAGTTAATACAAGTGTTTATAAGGTTTGGATGATATTTAAAGTGGTCATCGAGTATTATCATTCAAGTTAAACATGTAAACATATCAAGATTTAGAGAACACCTTTATTGTGATGTCACCATAAATTTACGATAGTGGAAGAAACTTCTGACTTTTAGTTTACAACTTGTTTTCCTCACTACATATCCATCTTGCTGGTCATGGATATGTGATTTTGGCTTTTTATATGCATCTTCCTTTGTTCAGTGTGTATTTGAACAGTAGTTTACATATCTCAGAAACATTTACATATCTCATAAACATTTGTTAAGGGTTTATGTATGAAATGACATGTTGTGACCTTGATTTCACCTTTGACTTTGCCATTGTAACATTGACCTTTAAAATCTTGTAAACACTTATCACTGAAACTATAAGTTTTAGAAGGGTGATACTTGGTAGGGACATTGGTTGGGGTTGTAGGTGTGCAGCATCATCGTGTGACCCTGATGTAACCTATGACCAATCCGTAGTGACCATGACTTTCAACATCTAGTGCAGGCTGTATCTTTGAAAATGCAAGGTAAAAAGTAGGGAGGTATTGGAATCTTTTGGTTGGGAGATTAGTTGGGGATTTTTGTAAAGCAGCATCATGTTTGGACCGTGATTTAACCTTTGATTTGACCACTGTAACCTTGAACTTTAAGATATTGTTTTGGCCATATCATTGATTTAAACCCCAAGGTTAATATTTAGGGTAGGGTAATTGATTAGATCATATAGGTGTGCACTGTTACTGCTTTGGCTTTTTGCAAACTATTTTCTGCTGCCATATAAGATATATGGATTGCTGCAACTGATTATTACGTGTACTTTGCATTAATTGCACTGTCTCCTTTGATGGCTATACTTCAATTAAGCAATTTTACAGCTTCATAACTTTAAGTGTACTAATTAGTGCTGTCGACTGCCTATTGAATTGCCTTCTTGCATATATATATGGTCTCTTACATGTTAATTTCTCCTGCACCTTTATAAAGCTTATACTGCCTATTCTGAAAGTTTCCTGACCTGTATACTGTCTTACCTCTTCTATATCTCATGGCATTCGAAATGCTATTTCCCTTGGCTGTGAGGTATGGGCATCTGTGATGTTATTTTTTTTAATTTATCTCATATCTCTTGAGATATTTCTGTTGTTTTCTTTTTTGCTTTTGTTGCTTTTGTTGAATAAACTGATTTTAACCTTTTTGTTTTCTGGTTTTAATATTTGTTAAAATTGATTTCTACAGAGACCATAAAATGTGTTTTATGCATGATTCTTGAAACAAGCATGAGAATAAAATTCTACAGCATGTACTGTCTAACTTGTGTGAGAGACCACCTTTATATAAAGACCTACCTCTATATAAAAACCTACTTCATGTTTCACAACATTGCATTTTCCCCTAAGTTTTACCTTTATATACAAAGGCAGGCCATGGTGGTGCAGCTGTAACCCACTTGCCTTCCACCTCTGAGGTTAGTGGTTCAAACCCTGTAACTTATGTGGGAAAGTTGGTAGTTGCTTACCAATGGTCAACAGTTTACAGTACAGAACATGACCAACTGTATGTACTAGTTTCCTCTGCCCACAAAACTACCCATCATGATATGACCTATACAGTGTTGAAAGTGACCTAAAAACCCCAAATAAATAAATACCTTTATATAAAGAGCCTTTTCCTATTTCTAAACGGAGGTTTTGTCACTGTATATCATAAACATTAAGACAGGGGTTACCCTCATTACATTGTAGAATATCCTTACATTTATCAGCTCTATTAATACCTGGGCAAAGATTCTCATTTGGCTTTAGGTTGAGTAGTCAGACATGTGTTTATTACCTCCACAATAAGATTATGTTCGGGGGTGTTTGTTCATCTGCTTGTCTATGTGATCCCTCCAAAAGTAATGAACATATCTTACTGAATTTTTATGTTGGAAGAAGCTGATCAAAAGAAGAAGTGAATAAACTTTTGAAATGATCCAAATTCCAATGTGATCAAAGAAACTCACAAATTTCAAAGGTATCATTTTTAATATATCTTCAAAGACTTTACAGTTCTGGTTGAACTTAGCCCAACAGTTGATCAGTATATCTCCATGAAACATTTCTGTGTAGGGCTTGTGAAGGGAAGACAAGATTATATTTTGGGAAAGATCCTCATCATATTCTGGATACAAAAAAATCTGAATATTTGCAAACATGCCTTGATAGAGGCCTGTGTTGTACGAATGCTTTCAGCTTACTCTGTTTAATCGGAAAGCACTGATCGAATCCTAACAGAGGCATGACAGTTAGTAATTTATAATCATAGTCAATGACTAAAAGCATTAAAATATATTATAGTTAGCTCAAATATGATGATGCATCTATCGACGCACAGAACTTGCAAAATTTTACACAGATCTGGATTGTATTTTGAAACAAAAGATGGGTTGAAACCTGACAGACTGCTTAGATCAGATTTTTTATCGCAAATCTAAAATTGTTTTTGTTATTTTGTTTTGGCAATTAAAGTATGCATAACTGAAAAACTGGTCTTTCAATTGAGTATTTTGTTAAAATGTTTGTATTGAAATCACCAATTGTAATTTTTATGAGAGTGCATGGTTGTTTACTACTTTTATATTTTTCCTCCTCCAGTTAACAAATTTACTTGAGCTATGTATCTATGTATAACCCTTAAGTTTAAATCAGGGCTGCTTATAGTGATTGCGTCTATGAATGTGTTTTTTTAAGTTTTTTTTTGAACTTGCATGTTTTTGAAATACAAATATGATTACCATGGTTGGATTGAAACAACTTTTTTTAAAAAAATGATCAGTGTGCAAAAGTAATCCTAATACAGTTCTAATGGAATACCTAAAACTCTTTTTACAAACAAATTTTTAAAAATTGTTTTTTTTTTACCCCACAGCCCTTAAGGGCTGTCGGGGTATTGTTTTCACCCATGGTGTCCGGATGGGCGGGCGGTCGGGCGGTGGGAAATAGTTTGTCCGGTCTGTATCTCAGAAACTGTAAGGTGTAGGAAGTTCATACTTGGCAGGCACATTGGTTGGGGGGTGTAGGTGTGCAACGTCATGGTCTGACTTTGATTTGACCTTGCTGTAGTGACCTTGAGTTTGAAAATCTTGTCCGGGCTATATCTCGGCAACCATAAGGTGTAGGAAGTTGATACTTGGCAAGGACATTAGCTAGCGGTTGTAGGTGTGCAACGTCTTTGTCTGACCTTGATTTGACCTTTGACCTTGCCGTAGTGACCTTGACCTTTAAAATCTTGTCCGGGCTATATCTCAGAAACCGTAAGGTGTAGGAAGTTGATACTTGGTAGGGACATTGGTTAGGGGGTGAAGGTGTGCAAAATCATGGCCTGACCTTGATTTGACCTTTGACCTTGCTGTAGTGACCTTGACCTATAAAATCTTGTCCGGGCTATATCTCGGAAACCGTAAGGTGTAGGAAGTTGATACTCGGTAGGAACATTGGTTAGGAGTTGTAGGTGTGCAACATCATGGTCTGACCTTGATTTGACCTTTGACCCTACCGTAGTGACCTTGACCTATAAAACCTTGTCCGGGCTATATCTCAGCAACTGTAAGGTGTAGGAAGTTGATACTTGGTAGGGACATTGGTTAGGGGGTGTAGATGTGCAACATCATAGTGTGACCTTGATTTGACCTTTGACCTTGCTGTAGCGGCCTTGACCTATAAAATCTTGTCCAGGTTATATCTCAGAGACTGTAAGGTGCAGGAAGTTGATACTTGGTAGGGATATTGGTTGAGGGTTTTAGGTGTACCACGTCATGGTGTAACACTGATTGACCTTTGACCTTGCTGTATTGACCTTTAAAATCTTGTTGCACCTTTGGGTGTGTCTGTTGATGCAGATTAAGCACTGTTAAAATCATATTAGAATTCATTAAGAATTTCCTTTTTCAAGTTCCCATTGTAACAGATGGAATTTCACCAAGTGAGCCACAGGCTTTTCTCCAAACCACACATAAGCATTCATGGAATGTATTGCCACTTCTGTATGCATGGGTAATATTCAAAACATCCAAACCATAATTCGGCCATTTTTGGTTTACTGATAAATGCTGTCATTTTATTATTGAATTGTCTTGTTTTAATATTTCATCGTTACATACATTTCTTTTCCTTAGGTATTATTTTCTCTACTTAAGCATTATTTGGACCTTAATATAATTACACTGTTCTGAAAGTATCTTGAACTTTGTACTTTTACACTACTTCTATATCTCATGGTGTTGAAAAATATTTCCCCAGGCTGTGGGGTACGGGGGCATCTCTGATGCTATTTTCTGTGTATATATTAAATGGTAACTATAACCTGTTACATTTAAAACAAATTTACATTTAATATTTTCAGGACATTTAGAAAACAGTAACCCCAGGATTGCAAGGATAGTTAACCCACCATCAAGGTTTCAGAATATGGCTCTTATTACAGTATTTACTAAAAGTTAATTTATTGTAATGTTTGATTTTAATGACATCATACCTAAAAATTATTGATAATTTCAAACCATGCTATTTATTTGAATTCAGAATTCAGAATAGGACTCTTATTACACTTTAACTTAAAGTTAATTTCTTGTAATGTTTGATTTGAATGATGTCATACCTAAAAATTAATCATAATTTCAAACCACATTATTTATTTGAATTCTTTTGGCTTGTGAATGTTTTTCTTCAGTCATACAAACATGTTTAATAACATATATTGCTACCGTTCCTCTCGTACTATTCTCTCAGATAAGTTTATACTCAAGTATATTGAGACTTCTGTTAATATTCTTTAACCAGTGTTCACAGGTCAAACTCAAAGGTCAAAGTTCGGGTTTTAAGTCCCGTTCAACAGCCAGGGTCATATTGAGACAGGTCTTCAGCTTTGTCACTTGTGGGAGTCGAACCCACACAGAGGTAACAGCTTGTGATTAGATGCCTAACGTCCTCACCACGAAGCTACTGGGGACCTCACCAGTTTTCACAGACACGGAGTATGTAATGTCTAGTATCTCCGTATTAGTTGTTGCATCATCCTTTAAAAATCTGAGGGATATACCGTGAGGCATTTCATGTCATTGTCTTGATGCAGTCAAATATATATTATTAGACTCTGTTGACCTGTGTAACACCAGGATAAAATGCTATAATAATGTAACTACAATGAAAGACTTGTCTAATGAAAGTATTTTTAGGTTGGTCTGCAAGAAAAATGTCTCAATTAATGAAGCAAATCTGAAAAGGTGGGCGGTTATTGGTTTCATCAACTGCTTTTAGGCAGCCTATGCTATATCAAGGAAGATAAATCTTTTAGGTTCACCATTTCTTTGTTAATTCTTCTATTTGCTAGTTTGTAACTGAGATAGGCTTTCCTCTCCAAGATATTGCTTTTGGATTATTTCTTGAAAGACCTTGGTGAGAGCCTTGATACAAAACACAGCTCAGGAACACTAATTGTATTCAGTTTCTCCTCACCCTTATAAAGGCTTTGTACAAATCTAAATAAATATCTGACACAATGTCATTGTCTTGTGCGTCTTCCCTCAGTCTGATCACTTCATGAAATCCTAGGGAGTTCTGGGTAGTCTCTTCATTTAAAACATACTGTTTTGTTTTTGGCAATAGTGAAATGCGTCAATTCTGATATGGAGAATTCCCAGGTAGTTAGTACCCAGCGGATACAAGAAATGATGCATCATTCTCCTTATTCTCTCAAAGCAGTACTAAAAGATCTTGTATCGATTTGGCAATGACAGTAACATCAAATATATTTACAAGAGGTTTTTTACCTAGCACACCTACATCACCAAAATATACTCAACCAGGAGACTGTAACACCCCCTGGCTGTCCACTGCCCCCACTGCCAACACTAGGACCGGGTCTATGAGGGAGGAACTGTCGGTGTGCACAGAAGATTCACTTGGGGTGTCAGGTTTATCAGATTTCTTTGATTCACGTTTTTAAGTTTGTAACTATGGCTTGAAAACTGTGTTGTGTTGGTCACGAGTAGAAACATTGCTGAAGTTACAGTCACTGTTTGAAAAACAAGGGCCTGGGCCCTTACCTTGTCATATTGTGTCTATACACTGACAAAAATCCACAGAAGTAAAATAAAGTTACAAACTTGCAATAATCCACAAAACAATTCAAACTCTTAAGAGATGACAAAAGGCTGTCTGCACAATACACGTGCCAAATGAAAAAGATACAATGACTAGTGCTGTAACGAGTTGACCGAAACTCGAGTCGTAACTCGGTGGGCGATATTTGGGACCACATCGATTTAAGATAAGATAAGATAAGATGAATTTATTCAGTATAGAAACAGTATATACAGGCTTCCAATAAATGCAAAACACAAGGCAGAATAAGATACATAATAACATTGCTATGTTTTCATAACTCAGTATTATAATGTAATACATTTTCATATTATAAGACACTTTGGAATTGAATACTGATACTAATATACAACAAACTTATAATAGAGGGGGGAATAAAACTAATAATATAAGAGATTCAATACTGAAAGGATAGTCCAAGAAGTTTTCACTTATATAGTTGGACTACCCTAGATTGGTACTATAAATCTAGGTACTTACATATGCCATAGATAAAAAAAAAAAAAAATATATATATATATATATATATATATATACATGAATATCTACATATATCGATATGTACTTATATACATTAATTAATAACTCGCTATGAGGTAGTATTTGACTGATTTTTTGAAAGAGAATAATGTTGCTTTATTTTTTACAAACTCTGGTAGATCATTCCATATCTGAGCTCCTTTTACCCTTAGAGTGTTTGAACGTAGCTTTGTGCGAGCAAACCCAATATGAAGATTGGTCCGTTGTCTAGTATTGTGGTTATGTACAATTGAGTTGATTGAGAACATATTAGTTATTTTTGAGGGGACATCTCCTATTGATACCCTATACATTATCATACAAGTACTAATCATAATTATATCACCCAGTTTTAGAGTTTTAAATTTAAGGAATATAGGAGAGGTATGTTCTGCAAACTCAGCACCATCAACAATACGAATCACTTTCTTCTGTAATTTTGTCAAGTTATAGAGCCTACTCTTATAATTGAGACCCCATACTACACTACAATAGTACAAATATGGTAACACAAGAGCACAATAAAGAATATACAAATTATCTCTCTCTAAAATGTTTTTAACTCTATAAATAACACCAATATTTTTGGCAATTTTGCACTCAAGGTGGCTAATATGACTCTGCCAAGTCAAGTTTTCATCAATAATTACTCCTAAGAAGGTGGTTTCTCTGACTCTATCTATACCTGAATTGTTAACTTTTAAGTTAAGATTTATATCTTGGAGGTTTTGTTTGCCTTTGAATACTATAAATTTTGTTTTACTTAGATTAAGAGACAATTTATTTATTTGAAACCATTTTGCTAGAAGTTTGAGATTTTCATTAATGATACTTTCAACTCTCTCTACACTTTTATCGGAGTAAAAAATATTTGTGTCATCCGCAAACAGAAAAATTTTAATACGTCAGAAACATTACAAAGATCATTTATATATATAATAAATAATAGTGGCCCTAGGATAGAGCCTTGAGGTACACCACAGCGAATTGGTAGATAGGACGAGTCATTGCTATTGTAGGACACAAACTGGCTTCTATTTTGTAGGTAACTTCTCAGCCACTGCAGGGGTAGACCTCTCACTCCATAGTGATCTAACTTTCTCAAGAGGATATCATGGTCTAGTGTGTCAAAAGCCTTTTTTAGGTCGATGAAAACACGTACAGTATACTCCCTGTTGTCTATTGCGTTTGTCAGGTCATCCATTAGATCAATAAGAGCAAATGCAGTTGCAGATTTTTCTCTGAAACCGTACTGCCTTTCATTCAATATTGTATTGCTATTAATATAATTCACAAGTCTTTTGTAAAACAGCTTCTCAAAAATTTTTGAGAGTACTGGGAGGATAGACACTGGTCTGTAGTTTGTAAAGGTGTTCCTATTTCCAGATTTGAAGAGTGGAATTACTTTAGCAATTTTTAATTCTGTGGGAAATATACCAGATGAAAAAGACTCATTTATGATAGTACTGAGTGGTTGAGAAAGTATATCACTGCACAATTTGACAATGTTGACGTTGATATCATCATATCCTGTAGCTTTGTTCCACTTAAGGCTGTTGATTACATTTAGCACTTCGTGACTGTCAACGGGTGTTAGAAGCATCGAATTAATATAATTTCCCTTTAAAAAATCCTCTACTTTTCCATGTGTAGGTTTAGTGATATTCTTTGCTAGACTTGGGCCAACATTGACAAAATATTCGTTAAATTTTTGTGAGATTTCAGCAGGATGACAAATGGTTGAACTGTTATGTTGGAAAGAAGTACTTTTATTACGCTACAATAGCTTACCATGTGGGACTTAATGCTGTTCTCGGGTTGCCACACCCGGGGCCAACGTCTTAGAAAAAAAGACAGTTCTTGTTAGCCAGCGGATACACTGCTAGTTGTCGTCACGTGATAACCTCTGACCTCTCGCCCTACTTTCTCGTTGGCCACTCGAATTACAATGCCTTATTTTGCAAAGAATATTATTTCATTTTTACAAGGATATACTTATTGTTGGATATGGAAACTACACCAGTTTCTTTATTTTATTGCATAGAATCACAATTCGATGTCTTTTCATAGTTCAGATAAGTATCTTTACTATATTTTACAACTGAAGTCCACTTCCGGGTTCACGTTGTAAAGCAATGGCGACTCGTTTATGTGGTTTCTAATACAGGATATATATATATGCCTGTCAGTAAAATAAAATAAAACAAAATATTTAAGCCCTATCTGCTTCATTATTGGACCCCTTTTAGGGTTTAAAAGTGTATAAATGTAACACAAACGAGTCCTGGCCGAGTAAAATCTCCGGAAACAACTTCCGTTTTTATTGTCGAGACAGCAATTTCTTGTAATGCGCGTCTCGCGTTGGTAGTTTTTATACAGGAATATATGCCTGTTGAAATCAAATTAAATAAATTTTGCAAGGGTTTACCCCCGTTCTTTTACTCTATTGGTCCATTTTAAGGGTTAAAATATGATATAAAGCACGATTCTAACTGGGGGAATCCTCGGGGAAACCCCTGTGATGACGTCACGTCTAGACCGCATGTGCTGAGAGACGCGGGTTTCTTACAGTACTTTTATAAATATAAATAAAATAAATTAATATATTTTATCCCTTCTTCCCTGTATTATTGACCATTTGTAAGGTTAATACTTAAATAAACAGGAATAGAATTCTTCATTAATCGTCTAGACATTAATTACGTGTCTCTTTAGGCTATAAGGTAACCTTGGTTACCCATTATTTTAATTATATTTTAATTCATCCAGTTTTAAATTATAATTACTTGTTTTTTAGATTCTATGTTATTTAATAAAATTCTGTGTAATTTTCTGCTTTCATTATCTCACAACTAGCCCTACCTGCAGTGAGGCGGGTGGGGCAGGTGACCTTGTGTCACAGTTGATTTACTTACGTAAATCTAGTTGTGTAGTTCCTTCAAAGAAGGAAAGGCAAAGCTTCCTTGGAAGCTTACCTTAAGGAAAGCTTACATAGAAATTATAATATCCAACTTCTTTCTCCAGGGTGGATCAGATCCCTGCTTAAATTCAGATAAGATCTTAGTTCATCCGAGATTTTTAATGCATCCGAGAATCGGATACAGTATTCTCAACTTCTATTCAACCCAGTATGATTTGATACTCGGTTTTCATTGCATCTCTCGGATCATCTGAAATCTAATGCTTGGTGGATTGTATGTAGATCTGATCCTCGGATGATCGGATCATCTACTCTGATGTTCGGATGTTGATTCCAGATCAGAACACTAACAATCCTCACACACACACAAATTAAATAAATAAATAATAAATAAATAAAACTTGGAGTAATAGCTCACCAGCCTGGCAGTAGATATCACCTATTGGAGGCTTGGGTCCAAGTTCAAAAGTCCAAGTCCTCAGGCCCAAGAGGCCTTCTAAACAAGGTCCTTCATTCAGTCCTGGCTCTGTATTTTAGGGAAGTAGGTTGCCTGACTTCACCCTAACCAGTTTTTGAGGACATTGAAACTTAGGCAGTTTTTTGAACAGGGAATTTATGCCTAGATCCTCCACAGTCTGGACTCTGAATGATTTACTAGACCAACAGGAACTTGGGCAGTTTAATTGCCCTTAAAATGGAACAAGTTTTCAAATTTGTATCTCCTTAGGGGCCTCCTTGGGTAGGCCCCTCCTCCTCCCCTTCTGGTCAGCAAGAGTTGAGCTTCAGGCTGCTCTTCACTAGGTTTTTTCTGAATACAACCTGGTTATATATATATGTTAAGACAGTAGCAAGGCTACTACCAGACAGGTCAAACTCAATTCCATGGTGCATATAAGTAGTCAGAAGGGGTATGGTGAATTCAGGTGAGATACTGGATCTTTAGATCTTAAAGTTCCCCATTCACAACTACTTTAGGAGGGACAGGAGTCCCTCATCAAGGCACCTGTAATAACACTTAGGGTTTAGGCCCTATTAATCAACCCTTTCCAATTCCCCACATCTAGAGGCTCCTACAGGAACCACCCCAATGGGGGTCATTCCATCCCTAGCAGTATCCATCGTTTTCCCCAGGTAGGGGGAAATCGAGTAACCGAGGCTCCAAGGTCTTTTGACCCACTCCAGGGGACGAGGGCATAAAAACCCTTCCCCCCAATGACTCCTCCAGCCTCACTCAGTCCACCAGTAGGAGTTCTCCGTTCTTTCAGATTAGACTGGCAAACAAATCCTGTCATTCTTTTTAATCCAAGTCCAGTCAGACTCCTGACCCGGTCAGAATACAAGGCCCTTCAAAGACCAAATCCTGGCCTCTGTATCCAGTCTCTTATGTCAAAGAACGCAATAGAAAGGGTGGAAAATGTAAAATCTCTCGGGTTTTACAGTCGCCTGTTCCTAGTACCAAGCCTCACCTAAGGTGGAGGCCAGTCATAGACCTAAACAGGCTCAACACTTTTCTACACGTAGAAAAGTTCAAAATGGAAACTCCAGAGTTCATCAGGACCTCCCTGATTCCAGGGGAGTGGGTATCTTCGATAGATCTATCGGACACTTGCCTACACATCCCCATCCATCCAAACTCAAGGAAATACCTAAGGTTTTGCTACAAGTCACAGGTGTTCCAATTCACCTCCCTCCCATTCGGACTAGCCACAGCCCCCCAGGTCTTTACAATGATTGTAAAGGAAGTGAAACTAAGGGCCCTCTCAAGAGGACTCAGAATTCACCAATACCTGGACGACTGGCTGATCAGGTCCCAGTCTCAGGAGGAAGCCCAAGTGAACACATAGGCAGTGGTAGACCTAACTCAGTCCTTGGGGTGGATAATAAATCAGGAAAAATTGGAACTGAAACCTACTCAGGTGTTTTTCGTTCATGGGCTACGAATACCACCTAGATTCAGCCTTTGTAAAACCCACTCAAGAGAGATGGCTCAAACTTCAGGATTTGATCCCACTACTCAAGTCAAAACGTGTTTTGACTGCAAGATGTTTGATGTCTCTAATTGGGTTGCTAGCCTCAACGGAGAAAATGGTCCCGGAGGGACGCCTTCACAGGAGGCCCTTTCATTTTCATTTTCATCTCAAGGAGCACTGGAGATAGCCTCAGTCGCTGGACAACCTCCTTCCTTGGACAGAAGCCATTGCAGCCCACCTAGATTGGTGGCAAAATCCCTCAAACGTGATGAGAGGTGCAGACCTTCATCCCAAACACCACAGTATCCAACTCTTTACCGACGCCTCACACGAAGGTTGGGGCGCTCACTTAGACCAAAAATTCCACAAGGGTCTGTGGTCAGATCGGGAAAAAGGCTACACATATATGTCCTAGAATTGAAGGCGGTCTCCCTGGCCCTTCGAGACTTCAAGGACCAGTGCCAGAATCAAACAGTGTTAGTTGCGATGTACAACTCAACAGTGGTAGCCTACATCAACAACAAGGAGGAACACACTCAGTAGAGATGTGCGCTCTCCTGTGGAAGATCACGACCTGGGGCCATCACTACCTCATAACATTGAAAGCCAGGCACGTTCTAGGGTGCCTGAATGTGATGGCCGACCTACTGTCCAGGTCCAACCAAGTGCAGTCAACAGAATGGTCTCTTCACCCCCAGGTGTTCAAACAGATCTGCCAGAAGTGGTTCACACCTCATGTAGACTTATTTGCCACTCACCTGAACCACAAGCTCCCACTGTACGTGTCTCCTATCCCAGACCCAAGGGCCTGGGACATAGATGCTCTAAACATAAACTGGACCAACCTCACGGCCTAGGCGTACCCTCCTACGGCTCCTTCACAAGGTGATCCAAAAGATCAGGCAATGTTATTGTCTGATCATCGTAATAGCCCCAGGCTGGCCAGGGATGCCCTGGTTTTGGGACCTAGTGCAGCTCTCAACAGAGATCCCACTACAACTCCCAGTGTCAATGACCCTACTCAAACAGTCCCACAACTATGTGTTCCACAACTATCCACAACAGCTGAACCTCCACGCCTGGTGTCTAGGAGCGGACAACTCCAAGAACAAGGCTTCTCTGTGGAGGTGGCAGAGAGAATTGCTGCCCCTCAGCGGTCATCAACAAGGACCATCTACAGGTCAAAGTGGGCCCTATTTGAAAAATGGTGCAGAGAAAATTTGGTGGATTTCTCCACTCCATCTGTGAAACAAATCTCAGATTTTTTCATGTACCTGTACCAAGACTTAAACAGGCGCCCCTCGACCATTGATGGTTACAGGACTGCAATCGTTGACACTTTGGGCCCAACGGCCCAACACATTGCACACAATGCAGACCTTCATAGGTTACTCTCCAGTTTTCACAGGGATCGTCCTAAGAGTTCCAGAAATTTACCCAAGTGGAACCTTTCTGTTGTCCTTAACGAGCTCACTAAAGCACCATTTGAGCCCATGAAAGACACAGACCTCAAACATCTTACTCTAAAACTGCTTTCTTGCTAGCTTTGGCCTTCGGCAATCGCCGCAGCGAAATCCATGCCTGGGTCGCAAACAAGTATCTAATCTAGGCCAATGGGAAAAGGTTGCCTTGTTCCCTTCTTCTGATTTCATAGCCAAAAACCAACTAGCAAGAGAAGGTTCTCAAAGTGTATCTCCGGTGACTATTCCTGCTTTGACTACCATTGTAGATAGACAATTTAAGGAAGACAGGACCCTGTGTCCCGTGCGGGCCCTGAGGTTTTATTTGGACCGAACAAAGACCTGAGAGGGTCTCGTTCTCTCCTTTTCATCTCCTTTACGAAAGGACATACCTCAGACATCAGACCCCCTACTCTCTCTTCATGGTTGAAACAAACCATCCTACTTTGTTACAAACAAGCAGATCAACAAGCCTTGGACTTGGTCCAAGTCAAAGCGCATGACATCCGGGCCTTCGCGGCCTCTAAGGCCTTTTACGGTGGGGTATCGGTGGACCAAATCATGCAAGCCTGTCACTGGAAAGCTCACAACACTTTACAAATTTTTACCTAAAAGACCTTACTTGGTCGGACACCGACAACAATATGTATCTGGGACCCGTAGTGGCGGGACAACAAGTCCTAGATCCTTCCCCTCAGACCAGTTGTCCTCGGAAAGAAAAAAGGGGGGGGGCACATCCGCTACAATCAAGTCTTCAGGAGTCTCTCCCAGGATCTAGGTATTCCTTTACCTTCAAGATGTTATGGGTAAGGTCATTTTTGTTTTTCAGTTATCAAGTAACTTCTATTAAGGACTTATTTAGTTGTCATTAATCTCATATTCAGGTTGTAAAAAATTTATGAGATGTCCAACCATGGGTTGGTCAGTCACTAGTGAAGGGCCCTCAGGGACCCTTAGACCTCGAAGTGAGCACTGCTGCACTTCCGTCCTACAATCAAACATCTAGACAGTTTCAGCACTGTCTCTCATTTTATTTAGGTTTTTGGCTCATTACAGGCCCGGTCTTCGGGATCGGGGCACTGTAAATGGGACTCGGACTGGTATTTCTGGCACTATTCTATACATATTAATTCAAAATCTTAGAAAAAATGACATACCTTCCAGTCTCAGCTGTAATCCCGCCACCGGGCGGTTGAATTCAGCATTAAGTCCCACATGGTAAGCTATTGTAGCGTAATAAAATTGTAAATTTTAATTACTTAAATGTAGCTTTTATAAGCTACAAGCTTACCATGTGGGACTTAGAAGAGTCCCACCCTGCCTCCCCGCTGTTTACAGCTGAGGGGTAGGTTTTAGAAAATTTCAACGAGAAAGTAGGGCGAGAGGTCAGAGGTTATCACGTGACGACAACTAGCAGTGTATCCGCTGGCTAACAAGAACTGTCTTTTTTTCTAAGACGTTGGCCCCGGGTGTGGCAACCCGAGAACAGCATTAAGTCCCACATGGTAAGCTTGTAGCTTATAAAAGCTACATTTAAGTAATTAAAATTTACAAAATTGACTGTTTCCTTTTTTAACCGGTTGGATGCTCTTTTGAGAACATCCCACGTATTTTTAATGTTACCTTTCACTTTTCTTAGTTCTTCAGAATAGTATGCCTTTTCTGCTCTACGTAATATTGAGGTAAGTTTGTTTTTGTACCTCTTATATCTTTGTTCACTCTCTAATGTTCTCTTGGACAAAAAATTCTTATACAATAAGTTCTTCTTATGGCAGGCATTTATTAATCCAGGGGTAATCCATGGTTTACTGTCCCTTTTTCGAGGCACTATTTTTTTATAAGGAAAGCTGGAGTTGTATATACCAGTTAATTTCTGGAGAAATTTGTTGTAGGAAAGTCCAGTTTCACTTGTGCTACTCGGCACTATACCATCCGTCACTCCCAGGAACTCATCCCAATCTATAGTTGCTATTCTTGATTTGAAGCTAGCAATTGAATCTTCAGTAAAAAACCTTCTCCTAACTTGCCTCAATCCTTGTTGTTCTGAGGGCTCATTAGTGCAGACTGTGAAAACAGGAAGGTGATCGGAAATATCAGTTATGAAAAGTCCACTCCGAATGTTTCTGTTGAGCACATTAGTAAAGATATTGTCTATTAAGGTATTACTCATCGGTCTGGTTGGATGTGTGATGAGAGGAAAAAAGCCTTGCCCAGACATCATGTCTAGGAAACATCTAGTTAATGCGTGATTTTGATATTTAAGTAGGTCGATGTTGAAATCACCACATATGTAGCACTGTTTTTTTCTTATTTTATCCAATGAAGTTATAGATTCAATTAAATTTGCAAACTCCTCAATACTGTTGTTCGGAGGGTTATATATACAGCTTACAATGGTGTTTCTATTTTTCCCATTGTCTATTTCAATAAAAATTTGTTCCCGATTGTTAGACGATGCACACAGATCAGTTACAAGCTTGTATTGTATTCCCTTTTTAATATATAATCCTACTCCTCCCCCCCCCGGCCTAATTTCCGGGATACAAAGTTACTAGAGTAATTATCTATTTCAAAAAGGTCGTGTTCATCTTCATTTAGCCATATCTCTGTTATAGCTATTATATCAAAAACATGAGACAAGCTTTTAATGAGAATTAGAAGTTTGGTAAAGTTTGCTTTGATACTCCTTATATTAATGTGAACAATAGAAAATGCTTTGCTCTTTTCAAATTTTCTAGAGAAGTCTTCATAATGATAATATTTACATTCTAATGAAAGATCATCTGTATAATTTATATCACTGTCAATACTTTTATTGTTAATTATGAATTTATTGTCTGTGTATTTAAATGGTTGATATTCAAGAGTTTCAAGAGTTGTTTCGGTACATCCAGATATACACATTTCAATCAGTTCTGAATTATTTAAGCTCCCAAATGGGAAGGTCTTCCTGGAACAATTTGGACACATCCACTCAACGTCTGGGTTGAAATTTGAAATATCCATTGTGGACAAACCAGAACATCGTTGGTGGACCCAATTTTGACATAGGTCGCAGCATATAGAGTTATTTCCTACTCTTTTCAGACATTCTGAACATTTATATTGTAACATACTTCCGGAAGAAAGAAGGTTTCTTTAAATTTAATTGTAATAGATTTTATCCCTTATGTTCTTGATGTAAACACATGAATTTACTTGAGATCACTCTTCCTCTTGATTGTCAGAGTTTTGGCTGGTATCATGGCGTCAGCAAAACTCTTGCAGTGAACTACTCCTTTTTTTGTCCACACATATTCGTACTTCTGTTCCCTCTTCATTCTCCTTGCCTCCATCAACAACTCAAAGTTCTTGCTTGTCAGATCCTCGTTAATGTAAATTCCTTTTTTCTGTTGAAACAAGACCTTTCTTTGGGAATAGACAATGTCCTTCTTTTCCATCGATGAAAATACAATTCTGGTGTTGTCGCTGCTTGGGTGCCCTTTCTTTGATACAGGGTATATTTCCACGATATCCGACTTGGCCACTTCTACACCCAGTGTATCTTTAGCAAATTTAACGAAATTTGACTTCATCACCTCCTTGTTGGTACTGGAGATGTCGTCATCAGCTGCATTTGCTCCATTCGCTGCCATACTAAAAGACTGCAGCTTAACCCCTTTGACCATTAAGTTTTTGGCCTTGTCTTTTTGTTCTAAGACATCAACCCTGTCTGTCAGATCTGCTATAATAGCGTCCTTCTGCTTTATCTCAGATTTCAGGGATGTGATCTCTTGCAGTAGGTCATTCATCTTTTTATTTGTGCCATCCACTTTGGAGTTGAGCTGGGAGACCTGTACAGATATGAACTCCAATGAGTCAGCGAGACTTTGAAAGTCTTTTGAATTTAGTTCACTTTGAACTTTTTGGCCGTCATTGATTTTACCCTTTAGTGGAGAGATGTTTTTTCCCGGCCATCTTTTGGACTGACATTGATTGCAGCGGATGTCATCGTCTAGACAAACTTGTAATTTTGCTTTTGAGGACTCCGTTAAACCACATTCACAGCAGCATCTTTTGGGGTTTGGCATGTTTACAGTTTAGTATTCACCAACTACGACAGCTTTGTTTGAAATTTAGATCCAATTATATACTTAGCACTGAAATTTGTTGTTATACATCTAAAGCCACTGAAGTCTATAAGTTATTATATTCTTGTTGTTATACTTTAATTTCTGTAATACATGATACAAAGGTTTATATTTGCAAAAAACACTCACAATTTTAATTTTTCGCGCACATTAGCGTGTACCGGAAGTCTTGACTGAGTCTGATTTACGTAATTTAAAGTCTGATTTACGTAATTTAAACTCGAGTTTTTAAGAAATAAATTATGATATACTAGTCTTGTTATAAAACCAGCACTTTTACAATTTATCTAGCCATAAAGACAAAAAATTCAATGAGCAATGGCCGTTTTTTTATTTCCTTATTTACGTGGATGTTCCATAATGTGCTCATACATATCTGTACAATTTAACCGGCAACAGAATATATTTCCTTGCAATAAAATGGTACTAAATACGTCAATGGCGGATCCCTTGATGACAATATTTGGACATTGTTATTTTATTTATATTTGTGTCATTTACTCGAGTTCAACTCGAGTTCAACTCGCATCTAACAAGCGAGCGTCGATCTACAGAAATCACTGTTGATTACAGCTCTAACAATGACCTCACCCTGTCTTAAGACAGGAAGGAATTACGAGGTGCAATCTGGCGAATGCACAGTACTGGGACGGGCCAGCTGGTGGAAACACAGAATGGCTCTTTCTTTTGTTTACTGGGCTGGTCTGCGCCAACCGGATTAACACTGATAGAAATAACCATTTTTTCTCAGTAAGGCAACAATCCAGTTGAGAAGGAAAAACAAAGGTCCCTTGTTTCTGTCGATAAGGGTTCTCTGAAAAACATCTGCACTCTTAGACTTCCAATGTGATACATGTGGAAAATATATATATGTATGTTATTTTTTTAATTGAGTAAGAAAGTGATTTTCAGGTGATAATCTAGACAGCGGCAGCATATATTGTGCCTCCTTATATGTTTATTATATGAGAATATTTTTGAGTGCATACTTCTCCTTTTTTCTTATCCTTTAAATTTGAATTCCATTTTTACCATCCTTTAAACTTTAACACATTTTAATTTTTTAACTTAGTACGATGCCACGTTTTTGTCTTAGAAAACCTTTTTCTTGTTTATTTATTGTGTCTAATCTAGTCTGGTTTATTATTCTGTTGTGATATTTATACTTGTGTCTGTTTTATTTTATTTTTTTTTTACGTACACTTTGTTGTGTTTTTTTGTTTTTTTTTTTACTGTTCTGGTTAGGATAATCTTGTTTATGGCCATTTTGTCAATTACTAGGTATTTGTATATAATTGACTTTTTATCTGTAAATGTAGATAAGTGTATTATTTTAAATAGTGTAATATAACTCGTAGGCACTTTGTTCATAAATTACTTGTCATCAAGATGACTACAGAGGTTCTTTTGTGTGGGTCCTCTGGGAGCACTCCTGATGGCTGTATTCTCTCACATACATATTCCAAAGCTTTCGCCGCCTGTGTTTCACAGTATAGGGCCTACTTGTTTATAAATTGTCAGAAATTTGGCAAAGGTCATCAAATTTCTATACCTAATTTAGCTCCACCAGTCCGATTCTTGCTTTCATATTTGTTTCAGGGAAACTGTGCCATTATTGATGGTTATTATCTGTGTTTTGTGTGTGGTTCAAGCTCAGTCAGGTGGAAATGGAAATTATTGTGATTGAGTTCAATATCACCTAATTGTTCACATGTATACTCTTGTACGGTGCTGCAGATGCCATCATACACATTTTGGATTATCTATTTTAAGCAGTGGTTGCCTACAATGCATGTGGTAACCTTGTGGCACTGTACAATACCTTTAAAGAACATACTAAAAAGAAACCAGTGGCCCAGCATACACATGCAGACTTGGTGCTGGTGTTTTCAATTTTCCCTCCAGTGTTTTAATTCTGGAATCTAGTTTTTTTCTATTTTTTGTGATTCCTTGGTTTTCACTTACCTCACTTTGCAGAAAGGGTAATTCTGGAATCTAGTTTTTTTTCTATTTTTTTGGGATTTCTGGGTTTTCACCCATCGCAGCTTGCAGAAAAGGAAGTTTTTTTCAATTTGATTCATTCTCTTACCCTCAGAATATAGACCTGGAAAGATGATTGACCAAGTTTTAACTTGGCCATCCCAATTTTGTGTGGAAATTCTTTTCCTTAGAAGACCATGATGCTTTTTAGCAATTCTTAGTAGAACATGCAATTAGGGTGGACAGGTTTGCTTGATTTTGGTAGAATTGCTTGTCCCCTTGTTGTACAAGAGTTGGTGTATTTATATTTTTGCAAATGTTAATTTATGCTTTGTTAAATGTGTGTTAGCCCTTTCTTTCTCTTTTGTTAAAGGTGAGGCCAGTGATATATTTTGGGTATTGTGAATACTGGTGTCTTCGGTCAAAGTTGGTGTCGTAGGCTCATGCTCAATTGGAGAGGACTGCTGTTCCATTTCTACTTTCATTCTATCGGCTTCTTTCCATGATTTTGATGGGGTTGTTGCACCACCTGTCCATAAAAGCTACATATAGTCTTGCCATTAGTTGTTGACTGATGCTGTAGAGCCTCTGCAAAATTCTGGGGCCTGTTAACCTGTACCTCACTCTTTAGTGTAGGATTTATGGTTAAATTGCTTTGCTGTCTTAGATGAGCCTATAGGTGGCCTTACCCGATCTCATGTGGGCCAGCCGCTACATCTGTCACTAGATGTTGAACGGGGATCTCAGTAGCTATTCACTGGCCTAGCTCCGGACTGGCTGTTAATTAAAAACAATTATCCAGTACAATCTTTTTTGGTCTACAATCCACAACCCATTATTCTCAGCCCCAAGAGAACTGTGGCGGCCCAGCAACTGGGTCGAATCCAGGAAAACAACCTACTTGCTCCGTCCCCGAAATGGTGTATGTCCCTTCTCTACTCCAGGTGTGTCTGAATTTCAGCACACACAACCTGTTGCACTGTAGCATCAATTGTGGTGATCAGTCAAGTATGCTAGTAATCAATTAGCAGAAATAAGTACATTGACTCGCACAAGGCTCAAAATTGATAATTTTTGGGTAGCTATTTCCAGCTACGGGCACTCGTCCACCACATATAGGAAGTCTAATAGCAAAAGCTCATTAACCATTTCACTCAGATCTGCCAGCTGTTTTCAGTGTCTTTGATCTCTGAAGTGGGACCTTGACCTGCAACCACCTCCTTTAAGGTTCATCCCTGAAGTGGGACCTCGACCCACATCAGCCTGCATGGGTTCATCCATCATCTGTAACCTTTGAAATTACATTGTTCTATTTCATCCTTTCTGAGGTAATCCTTATTTTTTTTTTACTTTTTGATGAATGGAATGGAAACATGACTTGGTATATTGGTGCAAAACAGAATAGAGTTGTTTTTTTTTGTCATTTCTTCAGTTTTCATTAGTCCATCATCACCAACACTTAATTTTTTTAGCATTTTCAGTATTCTCCACAGGTCCCATTGTCTGTGCAAGTACACAGCCAAGTAAGTTAGACATTTGATATATCTGGCAATATCAAGGACTTGCGAAAGTTATAGGTGTTTTTTCATATTTTGCATTCGCAGTAAATTGTCGTGGGCCAGTTTTGTACCATATGTACCTTTCATCATTGATAGATGAAGTAATTATTCACAAACAGCGTAAAATATCACTGTGGTTCTGCACCAGTGTCAATTTTAATACATACAGCACTGGAATTTAGCTTCAAATTCACAATCCATTCATCTAGTGTATCATCAACCAGAATTGATCACAAAAATATATGGCAATCATGTGGAGATTGCCATTATTGTGTAGTGTATTTCTTTTGTCCAGTTATAATATATGAAATTGCCCAATTTTATCGTATTTCTTCCATGTTCAAGTTCTAGAAGGACAATAAAATATATTCTAATGAAGGGCCAAATCCTTTCCTCCAGAATTTTGCCTTTGACTTAATAGAAACATAAACAGTTCGGGGAAATGGCTGTGGGCCTACCAGCATAACTGATACTTTCACTGGGTATATAGTAGACACATGTCAGTGCAGAGGCAGAAGGTACCAAATAAACATAAAATGCTTTCACTCTGCTATAATAATAATTACAGCCAAGGTTCAATGAAAACTGTGAAAGCTTTTCAGAATTATGGCACACACAAGTCAAAACGTACAGAGGCGGCGCAACGACCGTGAAACCAGTATCCCGACTTTTGTCTGAGCATTTAAGTAATGGCTACATATTAGCATACAAGAAAGACATGTTTACGATATATATGTACATTAACATTAACACCCCAAATATTGTAAATACAAATATTTTCACAATTCACCACTTGAAGTCACAACACAAATGCAATATTTTCATCATTCTGTCAGTAAACATTGTAACAAGAATCTACTATGATATATTGTGAATTTTTACAGCATTTAATTTCAATCAATATAAAACAAAATAAAATTTAAACACAGTAAAATAAAAAAAATATATAATGTTAAAATATGATTTTACATTAAGTCATTAAAGCAATAAGTATTTTACATTGATTGAACCTGTTAAAACAACAAATACTTTACATTAATGGGATCTTTTGTTTTAAACATTCTTATCTAATTATACTTTTATACAGCTTAATCTATATACAAGCAGACTCTGAGGTACAAAAACAGAATCGTTGTTGACAGTTTTATCAAATACTTGTGTGAGATACATTTAAACACAGTAAAATATTCACAACAATGTTGCAATGTGTATTTTACATTTACTCACTTTACAAAAAAGTGTGTTTTGCATTTACTGGTTGTTTTGAAACAATGTGTCAGTAACATTTAAAATGTCTGTTAAGCAGTATGTATTTTCCATTTAATTAACACCAGTCACTTCACTTATATAAAATAACATTTACTTTACATTTATGGAATCTTCTGTTTCAAACATTCTAATCTAATCAAACTTTTATAGAGTTTGTTTTACATTTTACTCACTTAAAAGAGGTCCCCAGTGACCTTGTGGCTCGCAAGTTTGGCGAGACCTACTAGTGACAATGCCTGTCCCAGAACCTGTCCCAAAGTTACCCTGGCTGTTGAACGAGATGAAAACCCCAACTTTGACACTTATACTCACTTAAAAATATGTATTTTACATTTACTGGTTCTTTTGTAACAATATGCCAGTAATATTAATACTGTTGTTTAAACAATATGTATTTTCCATTGAATAAACATCATTTACTTTACATTTATTGAAGTATTTAAAATAACATTCACTTTTTTGTTATGGAGTCTTTTGTTTTAAACAGTCTAATCTAATCATACTTTTACAAAGCTTAATTCCTGTACAAGCAAACTCCAAACTCCCAAAATCACAGAATCACTGTTGGAAAGCTTCTCAGTCATAACACTTGTGTTCAGTTGTAAACACAGAAAGGATCTCAAACATGTACTAATACTTTGGTAAATTTCAATGTTAATAAATATGTCAAAATGTAAAAAAGATTAAATAAATAAACAATAATAATAAGTAAAGCCAGGATATAAATTTAGGATGCTATCATCAGTTCCAAATCAATCTGCATCATATTTGCACAAGGAAGCTTATTTTTGAAGGTAGCAGTTGTATGGGCTTCAGCCCTGAGTAAAGCTTTCTTCTAACTTATAATGTTCTTTGAAGGAAAGTTAGTTCTGGTATACTATCATTCATTTCCAGTCGCTGTTCTTCAACATCTCTTGATAAACCTTGAGAATAGCATCTTTTTATTGGCTTTCCTGTTCAAGTTTTCAAAGATTTTGATCAAGAAATAACTGCTGATACAGCATGCCTGTGAAAGAACCACTGACACTTCTACTTCTCAACAACAGTAGTATACTGCCAGTCTGGAGAAATGTTATTTACAATATCAGTTTGCTGACAAACGGATTTAAATTAGTTCCTATCTTTGGTTATTCAGTGGTGATCACCTGGAGTTAACTTCCCAAAACTGTGTGATGAATAAAAAAGCCTTCATCACACAGACTGCAGGCAATCTTTTGCTGTTGGCTGTTGCACTCCATACAGTTTCTAATGATTTTTCTACAGGCTGGGAATTAAGAGTGTCGAAATGCGACTCCTTCCCAGAAAAATGGTGTATGCAGTTGGTGTATGTATATTGCTAATTTATCATACACTTATTAGGTGACTTTTTGTTCCATTCAGCACAGGATTTAAGCATGTATATTTTATGTTCAACAAGGAAATAGTACTGTTAGGGTATCTGCAGAAACAAAATTTTGGATTTTTGTATATTCTCCAATTTGCAGTATCTATGTAGTAGTAATATCACACAGGATTCTGGCTGACAAGTTCATTAGTATTTCATTTTCTTCAGTACTAAGTTGGATCCCTTGGCACTTTTGATGAAAAACTTTAGAATGATCCAGATTATAAGTACACACAGATATATAAAGTTAGAAATGTTAAATTTGTCAAAGATAATATTATATTCTTAACATTTCATATGAAGTTTATTTGAATCTTCAATATTATATCCCACTCTAGATGTGTGAAGCCATTGTGCTAAACCAGTTCATAGTGGCCAGTTTATAGTCGAGCAACGTACAGTTGGTGATCGGCTCATACACAAAAGAGTACAGGGAAGTAAGTAAGTAAGATTTGCAAAGCATACATTATAACATTAGAGACAAGAACCCTTTTGACTGCAGTCAAATATTATATGAGGGAATGTTAATGAGGAATTTATTGAACCTGTCTCAAATATATTAACCATCAGATTACCAGGTCACTTACATACGCATGTCTTTCTGTCTTCTGAGGTTGTATTCACATTGCTCACATTGCCAGTCTACCTTATCTTGGGTGTCTTCTCCATGAGCTCCCATGTCTTATTCCTACACATTCAGCACTCTTGTGTTGAAAGTTTCATTCAGTTTTCACACAACTGATCCATTGATTCATTGTCACGATGACTGCAGGGTTCTTCAAACATATCTGTAGTGGTTACACATAACAATGTAAATTTAAGAGAGAAAAAAATCTTTCCAAATGAAATTTGCAATAATTTAACTCTTTTTTTTTCAACAATATGATAAATTAAAGTATATCCTATTTTCCTTATGTTCAGTTGATATAGTCGTAAAATAATAGGAATTAATAAAAGTGAATGGTTTTGCTGACAGTAATAATGAGTCAAATTCCCTTCATAAATGCAATCATGAAGTATTGAGTAATTGTAAATTCATATACTGACAACAATGTTCTGTTTACATGCATACACATGTTATGCGATTTGCAGTCAAACTTCTATAGCACTTGAAGGTAAACACCCCCGTGCGCATGAAGTTTCAGTAAATTTAATCTGTAAGTCATACTTGCCAGATGTTGATAAGCCATATGATGAAAACAAAGCTACCAGGTTCACATTCTGTTGGAATTTCAATCTATAATTATAGATTATCTTCTTAAATCAACAGTGCTCCATACTTCTCACTTTATTCTGCAAAAATTCTTGCAAATGGCAACATGTATCTACAATGCCTCCAGATCATTGTTAAGGGGATTTGTTGGTCAGTTGTGGGCAAAGGTGTGCAGTTGAAATATCAAGTGAAAGAAACTCACTGCCCCTTCTGTTTGGATAATATACAATTGACATTGACAGTTCGGTTAAGGGTTTAGTTCCTCTCAAAAATAATCAGTATGTGAGAGATTATTTGATATCCTGTTTAAATA
Source organism: Sabellastarte sp. h YS-2021 (assembly GCA_964017235.1). NCBI lineage: Eukaryota > Metazoa > Annelida > Polychaeta > Sabellida > Sabellidae > Sabellastarte > Sabellastarte sp. h YS-2021. The sequence goes on from OZ024931.1 coordinate 149,911,394, forward strand.
GTTGTCAGTTAAAATGAAGAAACATATATTCACATACTATTTATTACATTCAAAATATATATCTAAATTGAATATTAAAATATACAGTACATGACCTGCAGTTACTTGAAACAAAATTTTGAGACATTTAAACAGAGTTTAGTAAATAACTGTAAATGAGGTCCACATGAACATGTCTTGGTATTGTCCCTTACCAGAGCAATTACCATAATAGTCAAAAAAGTATCCTTGGTCACATGATTCAGTGCAAGCCAGAAAGCTACAGGTCTTGCAGTTGTCAGCTCCAAAACCAGCCTTCTTGTCTCAGATACAAAAGGTATTTTGTGGGGTCTTCCACTAGCTGAGTACTCCCCATGAATGGTGTGATGGCTTTGGCAGAGCTTTCTTTCATATATACCCTATTCCACAGCTTTTTTTTCCACAGCACCAACACACAAATGTTGAAATGGCCTCCTGTAGCACTGTAGCAGCTGTCGCCATGCCACCTGACTGCGAACTTGTCTCCAGTAGCTGGTTGTTCAAACAATGTGCATAATTCTTTCAGCGCATCAGAAGGAGCTACCTAGAGACTTTGACCCATCTTTTGAAATGCATCTTGCAGCTTTTCAGACTTTTGTTTAATATTCCATGAGGCAGTTGCAGTTTCTCTGCTGACACCTTGTTTCTGTGCCCTTTTCTCATTTTTTTCCTGTTCTCAGATAGGGATACCACCAAAGGAATTTTTTTCTCACCACATTCATTGAGTGTATTCCATGTACAATAGAGTACATATCAAACAACTCTAAATATGTTTATTTGCCTTGTCACTTGCTTTTACTCATGGTGTTTTACTCAGATATTCTGGAATTTCATATGCTACTCGCCATTTTTGCTGAGGTAGTAGAAACTGTTGTTGGAAGCCATGTAGATCCTGATGTCGACGACGTAGCCACTCCTGATGATTCTGCAGATCTTTGGAGATGCTCACCAGAAAAATGCTCAGGAACAGTTCCTTGTGATGTACCTACGTTAGCATTCAGCATGGTGGCTCTAGTATCCTGTTTAATTTCTTTTGCACTTGTTTGAATTATTGTTATTCCACTAACTCCAACAGTATCTAGTACTTTAGGGCCAATATTTTTAAAGTAACCTCTATTTTACCATCAACAGAATTTGCATAATTTTTTCATCTGACTCTGCTTTGTTTTAGTTTTTGAAAAAAAAACCATTGTTAATATATCAAATGAAAAGCCGAGCCTCAGCATGTCTATAATGTATAAGTTCCACCCATAAAGTACAGTTTGATAGGTTAAACAATTGCTGTCAATCAATTAACCAAATTATCTTATGGGATCCAATTTTTATAAGAAGATCTTCATAGCTGTCAAAGTGATGATAATTAAATATCGTTTTATGCTACACATTTATACAAATTGTTATTTATTAAATCAACCTATTTCCTGTTATTATTAATAAAGACCAAATTGCTTTACTGGAAATGAACAACTTCCACACCTATTTGCTGATTACCAAAATTATAGTTTTGCTTCGTGTTGTGGTGGTCTGCTTGAGTTTGGGTTGTTTACAACTTCAACACATACCTTCACAAATAGTGCCATTCTCAACAAAAAATCCTTCATCACAGCTACTGCAGACAATCTGTTCCTTGTGGACTGTGGCACTCGGTGCAGTTCTGAATGTTTTTCCTGCAGCCTGTGAAGTGAAAGTACAATTTATTGTCTTGACATTTCATATATTCCTGTACATCATGCATTTCAACATGTGCATTTTTATGATGAATCAGCCCAAAAGAATAACGTATTTAAACATTAAATATAAAATATATTTCAATGCTCACCCAGTTAGATATGAAGACGACTTCACCATCCTTGCCTTTTTTAAACATGTAAGGAAGAATGTACAGAAAATACCCTGTTTGGCAATATGTACTTGTTTGAAAACACATGAGAAGTCAAGGATTGTCCATATATATCTGGTCATGGTATGTTATATTGGTCACTTGGTTATATGTAGTAACTTTGTAATACCAAAGCATTTAACTGCATTACTTACTAAACTAGGGTTTGTCCAAATTAAACTTACCTTTATTTAGTCACTTGGTTATATGTTGTCACTTTGTTATATCAAAACTTTCAACTGTGTTACTTACCTAGAGTTTGGCCAAATTACTTACAGTAATTACAAAACACATTATATTAAATCATGCACAAAAACCCAGATTTGTTATTATCTACAAATCAACAAACATTTGACTGACAATGCTATTTGTCTGCATGATATCACTATGTAACCAAAATGCATGTTGTATGGCCCATTTTCAGGTAAAAAGTCATGAATGTGTATAAAGTAGTCTTGACTGAGACTTAGCTAATAAATGAAGTGGTGTTCACAACATTGGTTCCTGAAATGACATGATGTAGGAGTCCTTAAAAATGAAGGAGGGTAATCTTCCCTTCACCCTAAAGGAATAGGCTGTTGTAGTGAGTAGCTATCACACAGAACAAAGAAAGGACATAATGGATGCTCTGTCAGTGAGTGAGTGAGAACTACTGTTGTGACCAGTTCTCTAATAGTGTTGCCTGAAAAGTATTTGTAAAATTCTCTGAACCGTCTGTCAACATTTGTGCTTTGCTAGCCAAGTAAAGAGGAAATATAGAAGCTCTGGAGGCATCAGTGATGTTCTTGTGTTCACATTGTCTTTCAGATTTTTTAAAGCATAATTTGGCTGGTTGATTTTGGTGAATGAATGTTTTCAACTGAAAATTTACTGAGGTAGTCATATTTGTTTCTCCTTATGAGTTTTTCCACTGCTACGTGATCCTGTGAACTACAGGCTAGCTCAGGGTGGAAGTCAGTGCTAGCTCTAGTCCCAAAAGTGTTTGTAGGAGTAGGCATTCCTTTTACTGTGGTGTAATATCCAATTGTAAATTGTCTGTTGTGCATCAACACATCTATCTCCACCATTATGTTTCCAGATTGATAACATGGGACTGGCTGTTGAACGGGACGTAAAACCCCAACTTTGACCTTTGATAACATGGGAAATTTGATAATTTATTCTGCTTTACCCCTAAGGACTAGAGGGTGTAACTTGGTAGAATGAGAGGCAGAATGTTAGGTTATTTATCTTTATTCCCTGTGCTCAATAACAAAAGCAACAATATCTGCCCCCAAGTTCCACTGAATTTAGACTTTTGACGTCTCAATGGACGGAAGGCCAAGAGTAAAGTGTGAGTGTGCCCAGCTCCAGAGCTCTGAGCTTCTGTGGAATGAATACCTTTCCTTTGATTGGCTGCGGAGATTGTCCAATAGTGATTTTTGACAAAAAAGCCTGCTTAGAGATGAACAGGAGTAATATAGCTCCATTATGGAATCTATTTTTAGGACAGCCACGTTTCTTAGGAAAGTGTGATATTACATACCAAGGGGGCGCGGAATTCACGACCTCGTGAATTGTAAAAAAATGTGATATTACATACCAAAAAGGGGTGCGGGGATACCAAATTAAGATATTGCTTTGCAGAGGGATATTTGATTTGTTAAACTGTTTTGTTCTAAATTAATTTCAAGGATTTAACTTCAAGTAATTTAAATAAATGGGGGAGTGATGACTTGTGGGCTTTACATTGCTTGTGTTTTATTTTTCTTTCCTAATTTGAAGAGGGGTATGAGGTCGATCGTCCTAGATAAAGGACAAATATAAACATTAAAACCTCAAATTAACATTTTAAAAATCTGTAAATATCAAACAATGCACTTAATGTGAATTTTGAATGATGTGAAAATTTTGATTAATTTTGTTAAATGCTACACAGCTATACTTGAATATACAACACTTAAAACTGCATTACCTTTAATTTTGCTCCAAATGATGAAATATAATTCACATCACAAGTCCAAAACATATGAAGATGATGACATAGTGAGTTTATATGTGGTTATCAAAACAGCAAACACAACCAGCCATTTGAATACAAAAGGAAAAAAAAAGAACACTGAACAACATTTACACCCATTTGGGTCGGCGCAGCGGACCAATGGCATCAGGGGAGCTAGGGAACCCGGGAGGGACAGTTTTGTTTCAAAAATTTGCAGGAGAGAAAAGCTAAAAATATGTCATTTTTTTTTTTGCAAATTGTGTTATTCCAATGTTTTCAAAATTGACATTGAAACAAAGAATTTAGGGCCAATAAGTGTGGTGTCCCTATGGGGGTTTCCACTAGGAGCTAAAGGCATGCTAGTCCCAATCATCTTCGGAAGTTGAGGGTGCCAAATTTGAGGTCGAGGGTTCTGGTGGTGATGGGTTCTCTGGTTCAGTCGGTGACCCCACATGTTAAAGAGGAGGGAGCAGTGAGTGCACATTCAAATCTTCACGGTCATCCTCCGATTCGTCACTCATTAGTGACCAGTTGTCCTCATCTATGTCTTGAGAGGTCGTGCCAATTTGCAAACTCCGGAATTCTTAGTCCATACCTTATTATGGCAGGTATTGTCCAGGTGCTTGGGTCAAAATTGTGAACTGGTGGTAGGTCATTGTGACCACCGATCAGAGGCATGAGATCATTGAAGTCAAACACCCAATTTAATAACATGCCAAAGGTTGCATTCCAAAATTGACCCCACCCATTGAATGCAAAATTTTGGGTATCCCGCTCACTAACAGAGTTTAACGGGTTGCCATGTAGATACTGGATTGGTGCCATTGAAAATTCACCACATGAAATAAGGGTCAAAATGTTAGGTGGGGTGTGTTATGGCCTTATGCGAACAATTGGCACAATTTCATATTCAGGGAGAGGTGCTAGTATCGAGCATTCCTCAGATCTGTGATTGTCAAAACTTTGTTGTACAAAGGAGAATACCTTCAGTACAGAAAAACCGTACAAAGACACAGTGAGTGAGTAACTGCTCATCAAACTTCTGCAGTTTGTCCCAGTTGTTCCCAAATATGGTGCCTGCACTTTATCGTCAAAATGAATGCACTGTGCAGCCAATACAAAAGCCTGTGGCCTGGTCAGATGTTAAAGTTTTCCCCTGTTCTGGTTTTGTGGGACTTGATGCCTTTGCTATTGGGGACATTGTTTGATGCCATGTTTTTTTTTGTTTATGCTCAATAAAATTTAAGTAAATATTTTCAGTTATATTCAATAAATAATTACTTTACCAACAATTTACGTTCAGTAACAAATAAACTTTTTACTTAATTAGACTAATTTTTCACAATTGAAGTGCTGAATTTTGCAAATAAGTAAGTGTTTAGTCACCTCTTACGACATGCAGCTTTCACAGTGTGTCTATTCTTTTTAATTCTCGGATCACACGCGAGGAAAAGAAATATTTATCACGAGATAAATGGTATAGATAAATTTAGTTGTTTATTTATTTTTCTTAAAGAACAATATGAACAAATAAGGAACAAATACAACTTTCACATACAACATAAAATGTGTTATGGCTGGTTGTTCACAATGTACTATATAAATATATTTAACACAGAAATTCAACTATCTACTGCAGTCATTTCACACTTAAATACACTTTAAACAAATTGAATATAGCACAACCGTAAATAACAGATGGTAGGCATCCTATTGGGGACTTGGTCAGCTGGCCGGGAGGAAAGATAGGAATTGCACTCTAGTTCTTAAAATTTGTAGAAGCCTTGGTGTATTCTGCTGTATGGAAGTGAATTTTCAAAATTGTAAGCATCCGCAGTTTTGTCTGTATTCCCAAATTGATAAAATTGCACACAAATTGGACATTTGTAATCTTCTTCCTGAGCTATGATCATCCAGCATTGAAAGTGAACGTAATAATCACAGCATGGGGTTCTGTAAAAATTTTGCTAGTTTGTTAGGCATATGATTTGTGAATGTGTTAATGGTTGAGTACATTTGATACACTGTCCCCCATGCACCATATTGGCCCAGTGCTTGAAGGCGCACTCACTGGATTGTGCTGCTCGACAAAAGTCAAAGGGTTGAGGCTTTCGGCTGTTACTTTGTAAAAGATCCAATGATGGCATGCGTACATTCCAAAGGTTGAAATTGTGTAAATGTATCTGAATTGCAGTGTCCTCAGGCATAAAAAATGAGTGCACAAATGTGAATTTTGCCCAAGTTGAAGTGTCCAAGTTTGGTAAAAATCTCACAAAATATGTTTCTGGGAATTCGGAACATTGGAGGTATGCAAAGGCTCTTACGAGATCCACTGGATTACTTTCTGTCACATTTAATAGCTCTGGAATGATGGCAATGTAACATAGTGCAGTTTCAAAAGCACTTGAGGAAATATGCATAAAACATGACTCATGGCGTGCAGATTGGGATATTTCAAAATCTCCCACTGGTGATTGTATGTTGATTAAATTTAGAGAGCCACAGGGTAATAAAAGTTGGTTGAAATCGTGTAGCCACTGTGCTAAACCACTACGCTGTATCATGCTCTGTGTGCTCCTCAGGTATGTTTGATTTTGAACTATGATGAGTGCCTGATCTGGTCCTATGGGGCTTTTGCTGACCTGGGCATGCTGCACCCACCACTCATTAAACTGGGGTTGTAAATGTTCTGTTGGATTTGAACACTGGTATTGTGGTATAGGTGTGGAGGAATGCCAAAAGTCATCACTGGCTTGAGGTTCTTTGTTGATAAGTGGAACTCAGCAAGAATCTTTTGAAGTAGATGATGAATTCTCCAGGATTCTTTTCTTGTTTTTTGCTTTGAGATGGACCTGTCTCTGGGTCATCTTTTGCTTAATTGACCTTTTGTTCTGTTTTTTAATTAGGTATGAGGCATTATCTCTCTAGCCAGAATGTTCATGGTATGAAGACTCAGAGTAACATTTTTGAAAGTCATTGGACATTTGGTGTACTCGAGTTTTGGGGTTGAAAACCGGTTGACAACCCTTTTTCCAGTTAAATTTTGAAGAAAGCTTTTATGATTTTGAGTGGTGGTTTGTGCTCTTGCCCTGAGAAGGGGGAGAATTATTCTGTGATGTCATACCTGATACTTTATAAACAGTTATGACAGTTAATATTTCTTTGTGCTCAAATTATTCAGCACACAATTGTAATAGTTAATGTTGCACAATGTTCCAGTAAAATTATTTAAATTAGCAATATTCTGGGCGCTCAAATGCTCCGTCTCATTATGTACAGCTGGAGAATATAAAGGTTGGTGCATACCAACAAAAATACACAAATGAATATAAACATACCTCAAGATAAAGTGAGAAAGTTATTTCATCAATCAAATAATTAAACTTTTATTCTTTGTAAACTATAAATTAAATGAATTTACTTGCTTCATAAAATAATGTAAATAAGTTCGCCAAGTTAACTCCTCAAGACAACAAATTAGATCTCAATGAGACCTGGTGCTAAACCAGAGCAATAGATATATTTGGAGCTATATAAATGTCCAAAGTCAAGAAAAGTATAAAACTCATAAAACGGTTGGTCCTGAACCAACAAAAATATATAAATGTTTATACATTCACACAACAAATACCATATTATATCAACATACTTAAAAATGTTACGTAAGCTTTGCTTGATGTGATAAAGGCAACATATTTCTATTGTGTTACAACAAATGTTATGTACTAATTGAATGGTTGTGACTTATTGGTATAATGAATGCAGTAAACATTGTATATACATGTACATGTATATATGTACATTACACCACTTTTATAAATGTTACGCTAATACATTAGTGGGCATGAAAATATTTAACTTATGTTTATATCCTGTATGTGTTAGTGCCACTTTATATTAAGCTGATTTTAAACAGAACACACATTTCCATGTTAAACCTTCTTCGATCAGATATTCTTTAATTTCAACAGACAAGTTACTTCTTGAAGCAAGAGAATTAATTAAAATTTATGTGGGTGACTCCCAGTAGAAATCGTCATAGTTTTGAAATTTAAGTGAGGCCTTACTATGAATGTAAGTATCAATCAATCACATATAAGTCTAACCACTGTCATTATTTACCAAACAGTTCTAGTAGCTTAATAATATCTCAAACAATATAGTAAAACAATATAATAAATACAATATGCACAATTATAATAATGGCTTATGCCACAAATATACACAATTGCAACACTGTTAACACAATTATGTGTATACACCTACTTGTGAAATATTTCAAAACCATTTGGGTTCCTTTTGCTTATCTTTTTGTTTTTATTATTTTTTTTTAACCATGGTTCTCAGATTAGCTCTCCTCCACATAAGCGGTGAGATCTCTGGCAGGTGCAGAGGATCTGCTGTTCCTGATTCCCCATGGTCATTGGAGACTTGTATGAGCAAATACATTTCATCTCTTGTATGATTGGAATATTGTAACACAGTCTCACAGTGTGATATTACAATTCTGATAGAATAACAAAGCTCTTTGTGCTGAAATGATGTCATTGGTATTGCCGGATTTGGGTGAGATAATAATTTCAAAAGAAAATATGTTTTTAAAGCTATTCAAGTCCAATAAATTATGATAATTGTTTTCTTAGTCAAATTTAATGTGAACAGAGAAGAAAAAATGTTTAATAAGAATAAACTTCTTATCTTTGATCTGGAAAAGTAAAAACAATTAAATATGTGTACTAAGAACTACACATTTTTGTAGGATTATTCATGAGACCCAAGAAAGTATCAGTAATTAAGATCAAACTTTTAACATATGTTTTTAAATGTTTTTATCATTTCTCAGATGCAAGTGGTTCATTTTATTTAGTTTATTAATTTTTGCTTCTGGATAATTAGTATGAATTTGGAATATAACGGAATAGATATTTTTTGAAGCCATAATTGTATTATGAGATCAAATCAGCTAAATTAGTTTTATATGTTGAATTTAGGGGCCACGGTGGCAGAGTGGTAACACTCTCGCCTCCCACCTCTGAGGCCGGGGTTCGATCCCCGTCATGGCCTCAAGTGGGAAAGCTGGTAGTTGCTTGCCGTTGGTCGGCAGTTTACAGTACAGAACCCTAACGAACTATATGTACTGGTTTCCTCTGCCCTTCCAACTACCCGTCGTGATATGACCTGCACAGTGTTGAAAGCGACGTAAAACCCCAAATAAATAAATAAATACATGTTGAATTTTTATGTTGTTTGCATGATCGCCTTTTTGTCTCTAATCGAATGTTGTCCCAAAGTTTCTCCAGCCTTTTGCTTTCAACAATGGTACAACTCTTTCCATTTACTTTGCCAACCCCGATTTTCGGTTTGCTTAAGTTAAGTTAAATTTTTGGTGCTTGAACACCTTGGTGTTATACAGCACCATTAAAACTAATAATTACATAAACTAAAAATATATACAATATTAATAAATGCAAGTAAAATTGATAACTATACAAAAACACAAGCAATAGAAATACAATACACTTTACTGGTCAAAAGACCAAAACAATTGACTAGATAAGGAAAGTAAAATAACATAGAAAATAAAAAATATAAAACATATCATAATACAATAGAATACAAATATGACTAGACAACACAAAATAGATATACATATATCACAGACAAAACAAGAAAACTAGAAAACACACAATAACTTAACATAAATTAAGACAATACAAAATAACTTAGGTTTCTAAAATTTATAAAATAATCCACACTCTTTTAAATAATTGCATATAATTTTAATGTTTCCATAGAGTAAGTCTTTTAAATTATTTATATTGATTTTCGGTTTGCAGTCCCTTATATACAGCCGAGACGTGGAGTAGATGTCTGGCTTATTATCAGTTTATTGGCACAATGACTGTATCGGGATCAATTCTATTGGTTTTAACTCACAGACTGGCCAGAGAAATGTCTGGATTTGGAAAACACATTAGTTCTATTAAAACAATGGTAAATCGTCAATTACTGTATTTTAAAATTAAGCACCAAAAGAATACCCAGTTTTCACAAAGTTTCACTTAATGTTTATGCCACTTATTAGTCTTTATTTTAATTTAATTATCATTTCTGATCATCATTTTTGCCAGATTTTGGGATAGTAATCCTTGTAATAAAAGTTTGCTCTTGGGTCATTTTTGACAATGACACCAGTTCTCTAGTCCTGTAAAGTCTGTATCACTGTATGCACGACAGTGAGATTCAAATGTTTTTATGCTGCAGGTATTTTTGAAGTAACTTTCTCATGCAATTTGCCTTGAATATGATATGCCTCTCCACGTTTCCTAAAATGTGTGTATGTTACTGCAGAATTTTTGTCATGCCACTAAATGTATTTCACGGTGGGTTTTATCTGTGGTAGAACATTTTGGTTTCCCCATCCCCATTCTTGGTCACATGCCAGATGTCAAAGCCTTGCTTTAAGTAACTCCATATTTTTCAGTGCTATTATCCCTGATGCTGATCAGCGTCAATTTGTTTTGATATTGATTGCTTTCCTAATCAGCATATCTAAATCATGCTGTAAGGCAACAGTTTCCACACTTGTTGACTTCAGCCCAATTCCTCTTTTAGTTATATTTTTAAGTACAATAAATGAGACCATTGGTAAGTTGTCACTGGCCATGAAAGTCTATGTATACTGCTGTACTGATTATCCAGGACTATTACATCCTTTGTTTTGTTTAAATTGTTTTCTTAGTGTTCAACAGCCAGACAGATAAAACATATTCCTGTTAGTCACAAAATGAATTGTCGCTAATATTGCAAGCTTACATAAACTTAAACATCAAAAAAAAAATTTTTTTCCTGGTTGTTTCCAGACAGGACTGTACTAGACACCAACATCAAATAACCAAGAAATGTCCTTTCAGTTGAAGCTGTGAATGCCATATAAACCCTACATGAGGATGTTGGTACTGAAATGTGTATGCTCCCCCTTAACTTCTTAAAGCAACATTTCAAGGCTTCCCAAAAATCAAAATTGAAGTATTATTTTTGAGAAATACTTACTAGACATTTTGTTTTGTCACCCAAATACGGCTCATCTGGAATAATTTTTCTGATATTGAGATGCAATAACTTACAATTACTTACATTACTTACATTTTTAGGTACAATGTTGTTATGAAATAAATAACAGAAAATATAGATGGTGCATTACATGTTAAAAATTGGTTGATTTTATCAGTTGATTAAAGAATTACATGCAGATGCTGAACAAATTAATGATTACTTTTATTTGTCAAAGGAAAACTATATAAGGTGAATTTTGTAAATTATATCAGTATTCGAATAGACTGTTCATAGCATGGCAAATAATGTTACTTATTTTTTCCAGAGGGATTATTGCAAGCTCCACTTGCATATGGTGTATTGGTGTTGAAGGCATGCGACTGGTGGGGTGGTTGTAATGGACAAGGGGTATGATGGGCTGTTGCTGCAATTTGGTTTTCAGCATCGTTGAGTATCTGCTGCACATACATTTAACTATAGATCTTACGGTGTTTTCCAGTTTTTTTTCACTCTTACTGCTTATAGTTAAAAAGATGTCATCTGGTGTTTAGACAGTTTTTATTCAAAAATTTCATTCATCTGGTGCTCTCTAGTATTGTCTTCCGTTCTGCTCTCGCTTGAATGGTATTTCATTGGAGTGTTTCCTTCATGACAAGCAGTTACATGAAAGCTGTTCGATTTGGGATTTATGTAAGATGTTTTCGTTTCTTCCATTTCCTACATGCCAAACACAGTATAATTTAAGTTAACAAAAGACACTTGAAAAATACTCCTCTATTCCAGATAGTGTCTGGTCATCACATTTTTGCTGTCTGCATGTTTTCTTCTTCTTTAGCTGGAGTGGTAGCCCATCAATCAAGTTGACTTATCACCAATTCGACCCATAGCACACAGTTTTGCGGTACAGCTATGAACTTTGTCAGTAAAGTCTTCCATATTGGATAACACAACCGCAAGTATGTTGTGAGAGCAAAAAAAATGTTTTACAACCTTTCTTAGTTTGAGACATATCTTTACAAGTGATGGTATACTATGATATATTCTGAATTAGATATGTAGTAGCGTTCAAATGAATTATCTGTGGAGTTATAGCGGTTGTCTGAATACTATACTGGCAAGTCTGTTGTGAGATATGGTCTGAGTTTATGAAGATTGCATACTCACATGAAAGTTGTTGACTAGCATCATGCAAAGGTAGCTGGTAAGAACCTATTTTATTGTTGTCAGGTTTACAGTGTGCAAACAAATCTTGTTGTCTGGGGTGAAAGTAGAATCGTTAGTCCTTTGAATGGGCCAAGTATTCTTCTGCATCTTTGATGTATGTGATATGAGGGGAATATGTGGCTGCAGGAAGTGGGTGACTGTTGATTTGGTACAGATGAAACCGTCCACTGTTGAATGTAACTGGGATGTGGATTCCCAAGTACAAAGTACTGTCTTTTCTCTGGATGTTAAAATCTTCAATGGCATAAAACTCGTGTGCACTGGTTATTGCTAGGTGTTCAAGAGGTCAACTCTTCCAAATTCTAGTAGCCACTAAGTAGAGGACATTTTTGCCTAAGTCAAAAGTTATTAAATGTGGTGACAAATGACCTTGTGTTAAAGAAGCCAAACACTCTGCAGTGCTGCAGAAACAGTTTCAAATTTTCTGTAGTTATGGTAATCTAGAGTCTCAAAAGATTGATCTAATGGCCTTCTGTCCTGTAACTCACTCAATGGTAAGAACCTATTGTAACATGGGGTATGATGTTCTATGTCCTGTAGCTCTTTGCTATTACCTTCATTTGGGCTTTTGGATTCTTTATCTAGTCTCCAAGCTCTTGATAGCAACAACTGTGATCATCCTTTCATTCAAGATATTTTAAAACTTTTTAATGATTGTTTGTCAGTGAATAAGAAAGTTGTTTTAGCTTGGGTTCCAAGTCACGTAGGCATAAAGGGCAATGAAAAAGCAGATGAGCTTGCCAAACAGGCCTTGAATTTTAATGTTTTAGACTTGAAAGTCCCCTATACAGACTTGAAAGTAAATGTAAATAGTGTTTTTAAACAAAAGTGGCAAGCTCAATGGAATGCGTGTCCTGATAATAAACTATTCCAAATAAACCCTACAGTAGGAGATTTTTATGTTTGGACGGGTTTATCTCGTAGGGAGGAAATAGTCATAACTCGAGCCCGTATAGGACACACTTATTTCACCCATAGTTATCTGTTGAAAGGTGAAGATATGCCCTGGTGCATTCCATGTCATTGTCCCGATACAGTCAAGCATATATTATTAGACTGTATTGACCTACGTGACACTAGAATTAAATATTACAGAAATATAAACTCAATGAAAAATTTATTTAATGAAAATATTTTTAATGTTATCAATTATTTAAAAGAAGTTGCTTTGTTCAAAAAGTTTTAATTAATTTATTTTGTTCTCTGTTCCTCATGTTAATTTATTCTGTAAAATCTAGTCTTGTATAATATTGTGATAGTTATATTTTGGTTTTTTATTCATTCTTTTCTTGTTTATGTTTTTCTAGTCTCTCTATAAAATTATTTTGTAATAGTTAAACTCCATTATTATTTTTATGTTTTATCTTATTTGATGTTCTCTTTTACTTTTGTTTTATACTTATCTTTTTTGTCTTCTAGTCAACTTTAATAATCTTGTGATTTGTTTTTTTGCCAATTATTGTGTATTTGTATATATTTGTTTGTTGTAAATATTAATTAGTGTATTTATTATTTTATTTTTAGTGCAGTATGACACACTTGTGTTTTTGCACTTAAATTTTAATTATCTATCTATCTATCATTTGGGCTTTTGTAAACAGAACACAACATAGCAGGAACAAAATAAATACCTCTCATTTGTATGCAATCACAAGTTTCTACAAAATACTTGTCTGTATATTCCAAGTTTTGACGAGTTAATTGACACAGGTCTATTGCCAGTAATTGTCATACTCTGAGATAAATTTTTTTGTGCAAACAGCCAAAATGGTTTGTTGAAATTTTGCACAGGGAAATGTCCCCTGGGCGGACCTAGTTTAAATTTTGCTTGGAATTGTAGCTTTTCCGCCCGTATGTGTCATTCTGTATGTTTGAGAACTTATAACCATGGAAACTATTTGCTCTGGGTGATCTATTTTGTTGGGGTTTCAAAAATTAACTATCTGAGACTGATAGCCCTGTTTTTGAAAATTGGGTCTGTTATAATTTCCCTGTAAGTTTTGGTTTTGTCTTTGTCCCCTGTGACAATCACATGCAAAAGGACCTCTGCCATTATAATTATAACACACAATATCAGATTGTACATACCTAGGATTATTTTCTTGTCTATTGTTTCCTCCTTACTGTGGTCTTTGCTGTGGTTGCTTTGCTCAATGGGGACATGAATATGTATCAAAACTAAATGTAAGGACACCAGCAAAGAAGGTGACACCAAATCACACAATTTAAGATACAATTTGAAATGCTGTTATGGCTGGTTGTACACAACCTACTATATAAATATGTTCAACAAGGAACAGTAATTATTTAACTGCCGTTATTTCACATATATAAACACTATAAACAATATGGCACAACCGTAAATACCAGATGGTACCCATTCTTTTTGGGACTTGGTCAGCTGGTCGGGAGGAAAAATAGAAATTGCACTCTAGTTTTAAATTTATAGAAGCATTGGTATATTCTTCTGTATGGAAGTGGCTTTTCAATATTATAAGTATCCACTGTTTTTTCTATACTTCCAAATTGATAAAAATGTGCCAAATTGACAAAATGTACCATACAAAGGAAAATATGTCACCAGTAGAATATTTTGATTTGGAAAAAGGGTCACAAAAAGGTCACACTGGTCATTTCATAAGTTTGGACTTATTTAGGTCACCCTTTGTGAAATCCCTTTACTTAGCTAAGAGAAAAGTCACAGCCTTGAGCAATTTCAAACATGCAAAAGAAAACACTTGATAATTAATGAATTGAAAACCAACATTTACTATTCTGCACATTGTATCACATGATGTTCCATGACAGTTCACATTTGAGAAACACTGCACCAACTCTCACATATCTTCAGTTGTAATGGAATCAAATGTTATCAGACTTTAATCAGGCTTAATCTCTCCAACTAGCAGTTTAAAAGGTGCAAAAACAGAATTGTTATCCAAAAATTCTTTTTTTCTTCATGAGAGTCTTTGGGTTGTGTACTAAAAAGAGGTAATTCAAACTCTGTAAGACATCAAATCAATTCTTGCTGTTCTAGTAACATTACTTTCAAGATTCTATTTTGTTTCTCTACACCGAAGTGATTCTTAGTAATATATAATTTTTTCACATGGATACAACTGTTTAGCTTACCTATGCGGGGTAATCTCACCAGTTTGTTGTCATTCAAGTCAGTGTATTCATTGAGAAGAGGAATGCCTTCCCAACTGAAAGACTCGATCCTGTTATCCTGCACAACTTACCTGCCTGGTTGTGTCCAGCTTTGTTAATTTTGTGATCCATGACAATCGGTTGTGTTGTAGAGGTAGCTTATCTACATGTGGGTCCAGATTGTCCTCTAGATGCTCTCTAATGTTCTCATTAGTTAGGTTCTCATTTTCAAAATTCTGAGTTGGCATGGTAATGCCAAACAGCTTCCCAGAATATACAGACAAAAATTCATGAATTTTAAGTTTTACAATGTAAGAAATTTAACCAGAAGACACAAACTAGAAATTCTGAAATGTTACATGAGTAAGAATTAAGCGTCCCACAAGGGACGCTTGTTTGTGTATGGGAGACCTTCAGGCTCCGGCGGCTCCGGCGGCTCCGCATTTTGTTTTCCTTATAACTCTGTAACTGCTAGGCGGATTCTTTTCAAATTTGGCAGGTTTAGGCAGTAGCCTTGGGGAATTTTTTTGAATATGCTGCAGTGACATTTCAACCAATCAGAGAGGTCACATGACCAAAAATGTCTTTTTTCGATGGGGAAGCTTGTCCGGATGATAACTTGAAAGGAATTTTATCAATTCACCTGAAACTTGGCAAATACATTCATTCTATTAAAATCTGGAAATCATTAGATTTTGGCATTGATTGGTTAAGAAATGGCCGAGTAATTAATGATTAATTAATCATTACGAATTTTCCAAATAAGGAAAACACAAAAATGCTTATATTTCGAAAACCGTGCTAGATAGAGCGATTTCGGTGAAATTTTTGACCCACAGGGTATCTCTGCGGAATAGTTTTCCCAATTTTCAAAAAATTTTTGTCTCGCCAAAAATGGCGGCCATTTTGAATTTTCGAATTTTTCGCAAAAGTTGCAAAACACAAAAATGCTTCTATCTCGAAAACCGTGCTAGATAGAGCGATTTCGACGAAATTTTTGACCCACAAGGTATTTCTGCGGAGTAGTTATCCCAGTTTTGAAAAAAAAAAATTTGTCTCGCCAAAAATCGCGGCCATTTTGAATTTTCGAATTTTTCGCAAAAATTGCAAAACATAAAATGCTTATATCTCGAAAACCGTGCTAGATAGAGCGATTTCGACGAAATGTTTGACCCACAGGGTATCTCTGCAGAGTAGCCATGCCTATTTTCAAAAAAAAATTGTCTCGCCAAAAATGGCGGCCATTTTGAATTTTCGAATTTTTCGCAAAAATTGCAAAACATAAAATGCTTATATCTCGAAAACCGTACTAGATAGAGCGATTTCGACGAAATGTTTGACCCACAGGGTATCTCTGCAGAGTAGCCATGCCTATTTTCAAAAAAAAATTGTCTCGCCAAAAATGGCGGCCATTTTGAATTTTCGAATTTTTCGCAAAAAATGCAAAACATAAAAATGCTTATATCTGGAAAACCGTGCTAGATAGAGCGATTTCGACGAAATTTTTGACCCACAGGGTATCTCTGCGGAGTAGTTTTCCCAATTTTGAAAAAAATTTTGTCTCGCCAAAAATGGCGGCCATTTTGAATTTTCGAATTTTTCGCAAAAATTGCAAAACATAGAAATGCTTATATCTCGAAAACCCTGCTAGGTAGAGCGATTTCGACGAAATTTTTGACCCACAGGGTATCTCTGCAGAGTAGCTATGCCAATTTTCAAAAAAAATTTTTTTTGCCAAAAATGGCGGCCATTTTGAATTTTCGAATTTTTCGCAAAAATTGCAAAACATAAAAATGCTAATATTTCGAAAACCGTGCTACATAGAGCGATTCCGACGAAATTTTTGATCTTCAGGGTATATCTGCAGAGCAGCTATCCCAAAGAGCTTTCACTTGGTGAAGTTTCAGACCCATAGCTAATTACTCACCTACTCAAAATGAGTAAATGCGAATTACCTCTAAAAGTATTGCAGATAGCCAATTTTTCTCAAATAACTCATTCACATACTTTTGGAAGAGCTTTCACTTGGTGAAGTTTCAGACCCGTAGCTAATTACTCACCTACTCAAAATGAGTAAATGCGAATTATCTCTTAAAAGTATTACAGATACCCAATTTTTCTCAAATAACTCATTCACCTACTTTTGGAAGAGCTTTCACATGGTGAAGTTTCAGACCCGTAGATAATTACTCACCTACTCAAAATGAGTAAATGCGAATTATCTCTTAAAAGTATTGCAGATAGCCAATTTTTCTCAAATAACTCATTCACCTACTTTTGGGAGAGCTTTCACTCCGTGAAGTTTCAGACCCATAGCTAATTATTTACCTACTCAAAATGAGTAAATGCTAATTGTCTGTAAAAGTATTGCCGATACCCAATTTTTATCAAATAACTCATT
Organism: Sabellastarte sp. h YS-2021; assembly: GCA_964017235.1. NCBI lineage: Eukaryota > Metazoa > Annelida > Polychaeta > Sabellida > Sabellidae > Sabellastarte > Sabellastarte sp. h YS-2021. The sequence goes on from OZ024931.1 coordinate 149,929,103, forward strand.
CATCTACTTGTGGGAGAGCTTTCACATGGTGAAGTTTCAGACCCATACCTAATTACTCACCTACTCCAAATGAGTAAATGCGAATTATCTCTTAAAAGTATTACAGATACCCAATTTTTCTCAAATAACTCATTCACCTACTTTTGGAAGAGCTTTCACATGGTGAAGTTTCAGACCCGTAGATAATTACTCACCTACTCAAAATGAGTAAATGCGAATTATCTCTTAAAAGTATTGCAGATAGCCAATTTTTCTCAAATAACTCATTCACCTACTTTTGGGAGAGCTTTCACTCCGTGAAGTTTCAGACCCATAGCTAATTATTTACCTACTCAAAATGAGTAAATGCTAATTGTCTGTAAAAGTATTGCCGATACCCAATTTTTATCAAATAACTCATTCATCTACTTGTGGGAGAGCTTTCACATGGTGAAGTTTCAGACCCATACCTAATTACTCACCTACTCCAAATGAGTAAATGCGAATTATCTCTAAAAGTATTGCAGATAGCCAATTTTTCTCAAATAAATCATTCACCTACTTTTGGGAGAGCTTTCACTTGGTGAAGTTTCAGACCCATAGCTAATTATTCACCTACTCAAAATGAGTAAATGTGAATTATCTCTTAATAGTATTGCAGATAGCCAATTTTTCTCAAATAACTCATTCACCTACTTTTGGAACAGCTTTCACACATGAAAATGAAAAATTGTGAATATCTCGGAAAAGCTATTTCTTCTCCTTTAATGCTCGGCTGGAGATACACACCGCGGCAGTGGTCTTGACAAAAATTTTTGTTTCCCCAAAAATGGTGGCCATTTTGAATTTTCAAAGTTTTTGTAAAATACAAAAATGCTTATATCTCGAAAACCGTGCTATATGGAGGGAACTCAACAAAATTTTTGACCTGCTGGGTATCTCTGCAGAGTAGCCATGCCAATTTTCAAAATATTTTTGTCTCGCCAAATATAGCGGACATTTTTAATTTTTTAATTTTTGGCAAAACACAAAAATGCTTATATCTTGAAAACCGTGCTAGATAGAGCAGACTGCGCTGACTTTGGTTGCCACAACAGTATAAGGCTAGAAACGAAGCATTTTCTTAATACTTTAGCACTCACCATTATGTCTTTTTTTTGCGAGCGATCCTCTAGTTGCATTTGGTTTTTATTTATAAACAAAAACATGCCACTCTCTGATGAGTGAAGACAAAACACATTGGCCAATAAGAGACTGTTAGTGACTGTCAGTCCAATGTTGGTGAAAACAATGTTGTTGCATAGGAATAAAAGTATGGTCAGCAAATTGTTCTTGGAACATAAATTAAATTTTAATAAATATAAGTGATTTTTTTGTAGTATGTGTCAATATTAGAGACCACACATACATCAAAAGAAGTAATTATATTCAGTTATGTGGAGATTGTGGTAAATCATAACTCCATTTTATACATAGTATAATTTCTTTCCATTAAAACAAACTGATTTTCTTCCTTCATTGCCTATTATGTTAGTAAAGCGAGTGAATGATGTTATAATAATAAAAGAAACATATAAATTCATATGCTTTTGTGTTTTAGAAAGTATAGGACTGTTGATTGATCTAACCATTAACAGTACCATGGTGTGTATAACTTGCAGTTGTGGTCCTGGGAAGCACTGGTGTTGAGTTAAAGCTGAGATCACATAACTCCAGATTTATTGTTACATCTCTCATTCGGTTCGAGTCCCACAAGTGGCAATTCTGAGGACCTGTCCCAATATGACCCTGGCTGTTGAACGGGACGTAAAACCCCAACTTTGACTTTACATCTCTCATTCGGAGTTTGACACAATGATAGGAGTTTCTTAGAACCCACATGACAAGGGTGTACATTAAGTTTTACATGAATTTTAATGAGTGTTAAATTTCCATATGCAATTCCAGTAATGTGTGTTTCAATAACATACTCAAAGGTTTTCAAATAGTTCGCTGAACTTCAGTGAGAATTTGTTCCCTCAGTATGAGAGTAAAACAAATAAATGATATTGGCACGGATAGTCATACATATATTTACCATATTTATATTTTGGACTGTGGCTACACTAATTACACCTATAATTAGAACAGACTAAGTCAATTCGGTATTCCAAAGTTTATTACCAATCTCTGGCTTGGTTACAGTGTTAACAGTATATTTTTATTTTTTATTGCCTCCCTGAGGAAATCTGTTAGGAATGTTTCTTCAGCCATCATGGTTGCTATGGTTAAGATCCCTGCTTCCTGTCCATAGAGGGCTATTCTTTGTTTTGGTTGAACCAGCTATCCTTGTTCCATCCGTAAAGACATCCTACTGTTTATGTTCATTCTAACTTTCTTTCTCATGTTTTCTGTAATCCTCATCATCAGAGGTTTTAAGTTCCTTTGAGCAACTAACTCTTCATGAGAAAAAGGAGATCCCACATAGATATTCTCAAAGCATGATGATTTTCTCACATATGACTTTAGCTTCAAGATTTCAATCTTTTGCTGGACAGATCTAAACTGTGCTTTTGTAGTTGGCACATGAGATTCATTTTTTTTCTTAAGTCTAACCACTCTAGTGGGAATAGACTGAAGCCATGACTATGAGGTGTTCATAGACTTTGGCTTATACATTTTGTTGTTCTGTGAAGAGCCTCCTAGAAGTAAGAATTATGTGGTTTGCATCAAGTTCCCTTGGTTCTTCAAGATCAACCAGTATGCACTAATTCCGCCACCCATAAACTACCAGTCGTAATATGAACACAACTGCTTTACCCCTAAGAGCTAGAGGGTGTAATATCCGCCCCCAAATTCCACTGAATTTAGAATTTTGACGTCTCAATGGACAGAAGGCCAAGAGTAAAGTGAGAGTGTGGTCAGCTCCAGATCTCTGAGTTTCTGTGGAACACCTTTCCTTTGATTGGCTGCTACTCTCAGTTTTTTGCAAATTGTGTTATTCCAACACTTTCAAAATTGACATTGAAACACAGAATTTAGGGCCAATAAGTGTGGTGTCCCTATGGGGGTTTCCACCAGGAGCTAAAGGCATGCTATTCCCAATCGTCTTCGTTGTTCGAAAATGATGCATCAGGATCTTGGTCAAATGTCCTGATGGTGGCCAATTGCCTTCAGATGGCTGAAAAGAGCCCCTGCCTCTACCTCTCCCATATGAAACAAATGGGGAACTAGGTCCACTGGCAGGTTGAATGGTTTGTTGCATTTGTTGAAACCATTGAATCAGGTGTGCACCATGACCAAGGGGTAGAACAGGGGGAGGTCCAAATGAAGTTGATGGTGCCAAATTTGAGGTTGAAGGTTCTAATGGTTGTGGGTTCTCTGGTTCAATTGGTGACCCCACATGTTCAAGAGGAGGAAGTAGTGAGTCCTCTGAGCTGTCACTTATTAATGACCAGGCCTCCTCATTTGTGTTTGGGAGGTTGTGCCAATTTACAAGCTCTGGAACACGTCCAATTATGGATGGTATTGTCCAAGTGCTTGGATCAAAATTGCGTACCAGTGGTAGGTCATTTGAACCACCGATCAGAGATGAGCAGGAGTAACATAGCTCCATTGTAGAATCTATTTTTAGAACAGCCACGTTTCTTAGGAAAGTGTGATATTACACAACGTAAAACAAAAAATAATCTAAATCACTATGATAATATTAAGCCTTTTCCCTGTTCAAAAAACTATTGATCACAAATACAATGAATGAGGTCTGCATCAAAGCCCGATTTCCTACCCTTTGCAATCGCTTCTCAAAACCCCTTTCCTGTCAGCTCCTAAATGTTCTAAAATAAAGTTAAAACTTATTGAGAAGAAACACAAGTAGCTCCCAAATGTTAATTTCTAAAGCAAAAAAAGCTATTTTGGCTACTGAAAGTCCCTAAAATAGTGCCAACAAATATTCCCCTTTTTGTGGTTATAAAATGTACCCTCCTGTGTTGTCTTCACATAACTATACTGGGGAATTTATTTCAGAGTTAGAGTAGGTTAACTCTATTTACAACAATTGATCAACAGTGACTACAATCAAATTAGCATAAACTAAGTATGAAAATATTTCATATGATGACAGGAGGTTTAGCTTTAATAGCATGGTGAGACCATTAACTACAATGGTGATCAGTTACCTCATAAGTGTTGATTAAAATATTGTGCATTTACTACTGTTAATGTAAAAGCAATGAAATATTAAAATTACATCTGTGGATCCCAGGGCTTCAGTTATGATGAATTAAAATAACTTTACCAGTCATGAAATACAGAAGTAAAGATCGGTGGGACAATTGCCTGCTTTGAAGTGGTGATTAATATAGGTGATACAAATATATTAAAATTTGTGTGGCTACCTATAATCTTTGTGCACTAGACAAAATCATCTATTGTTTGTGCCTGTTAGACATGGTTAACAAAGAATCTTCGGTTTCAATATTGTTTATGGTGATTCGATTTGAAAGCTATAAAACAAACAAAAGTGCTGCCCCAAAGTGTAACTGTTTTATAGTTGGTATATATTGGTAAAATGGCTTTTAATTTTGCCAGAAAATCAAACCCGAAATTATTGTAGTTTTGGTGTGATTTTGTTTCAAGAATACTTAAAAGTATTACAAGACTGTTTTTATGCACAAACGTCAATATATGTTTCCGTGTAGTTTCTACAAAATTGAAAGGTGTTGATTTGAGCACAAAGGTGAAAACAGAACTCTCATCTGTATTGATGTTCGATTTAAAGACTTTGGATTAAATGTAATGTAACCAAGAAGCTGAAAAGGTCATGGTTAACACTAGTTATTTTTATGTGTTTTCCTGTTGCAAAAATGCTATTTTTGACAGATAAAAGATCTAAATATGCAATTACAGCTCTTGATTTTTTTTTTTTTGATTCTGTATGTGATATGTTCAATGACATTTTTTTGTTAACGTTTTTATAGAATTGTTTATTTTTTTCCATGTTGTGATATTTTTCATTTTTTCCTGCAAAATACAAAATGGTTTTGTCCATCATTAGCTTAGGTGCTTGTTTCTTGCTAGCTTTTCCTGTGATGCTGTGTGTCTTGAGATATTCCTTACTGAAGAGCCCATTGAGCAGAATTTTTGTGGCCTTTCCTAGGCGACCTTGTCAAACCACCAATTCATTCATCTCTTCTTTAGTGCGGGCATTATATCTTGCCTCTGGTCTAGGTGAGGCTGTTGACTTGTTCTCTGTTGCATTAGATGAACCCCTTTGGTGCCATATCTTTTTTCACTTTGTTATACCCTTTTAAGTTCTATTACCCTCTGGCCATGGATTCAAGGTGACATGAAGATAAATGTAAATTTTACATGATTGCATATGCATTCAATAATGAATGTTCACTTTTTTCACACATAATGTTCCAATAGTACTTAAAATGTATTTCTATGAGTATATTAAACTGTTTATTCAGCATTATTTTTCATTGAAATATGATTTGATGAAACCGGTATTTTATCCACCCTCCCCCAAAACCGGCCGGCATTTCAAATACTAGCAATAGTGTAGCCTTTTGAAATTTTATTTTAAAATTTTATCCCAGTGATAAGAATTTCTGGGAAAAGTGAGTTATAGTAAGATGAAGAAAAATTTTTTTACGTGTTTTTGAGACAGAAATACCTATTTATCATTGCTTTATTACAATAATTAAAAGTTTTACATTAATAACCAATAGTTAACACACATAATATTCAAAAATATGTTCAGTATATATATTTCTGCTAAAGTTTTGTGTATTTTGAAAATTAATGCCACACAAAAGGAAACCACACAGTATGCATTAGAATCACTGTAGAAATAAATCTACACACAGTAAATCTCTGCTTATCTAATTATAACATTACTGAAAACTACCTTTGTTGAAAAAGGTCTATTCCCTAAAATCTGGCACATTATCTTGAACTCTGTGATCACATGACTTCAACTGTTTAAATTGTGTAACCATGAACTAAGAACAGTTATCCATTATGTTCTACACAGAACTGCCTGTGAATTTTTGGTAATTTTTATACTTAATATTTTGTAAATAAGCTTACTTACTCATCATCAAGTTCTCACTTGTAAATGTGATTCTGCATTTTGACACTAGGCTCTGATGCAATTCCCAAGTCATTTTTCTTGGCACCTTTAACTTCCAAATCATTTTAAAAAGGTGATAAAATACTTGCATTGTTTGAGGAGCAAATACAACCAGCCATCTGAAAGAAAATAGACACTGAACAACATTTAAACCCAGTAAACACATTATTTGATGCTATTGTAATTTTTTTGTATATATTCAATATAGAATTCAGTAAATATCTGAATTCATACTCGATAAGTAATCACTATATTAATAATTTACTTTGCTTAAGGTTTCCACTTTTTATATAATTTCAAATATACTTTTTATTATCACAATCAAAACTTTAAATTTTGAAAATAAATTTGCATTTTGTCACCTCTTACAACATTCAGCTTCCACAATGTGACTGTTCTATTTACTCCCCGGATCAAACATAAGGAAAACAAATATTGATTAGAAAGGATAAATGGCATAGTCAAATTAATTTTTAAGGAAATAGATTTTAAGATACAATATTAAATGTGGTTATGGCTGGTTGTACACAATCTACTATATAAATATATTCAACATGAAAATTATTTTACTGCAGTCATTTAACACTTATATACACTATAAACGTGTACAAATATAAACAAGTAGCACAACCATTAATCAAAGATGGTAGGCATTCTTTTGCCGACTGGGTCAGTTGGCCATGAGGAAAATAGAAATTGCATTTTAGTTCTAAAATTTGTAGAAGTGTTTTGTGCATTCTGCTGTTTGGAAATGGATTTTCACAATTATAAGCATCCACTATTTAGTCTATATTCTCAATTTGATAAAATTGCTCACAAATTGGTCGTCTTCTTCCCGAGCTATGATCATCCAGCTTTGAGACGTAATAATCACAGTATGGAGTTCTGTAAATATTTTGTTAGGTGTGTGGTTTCTTAACGCATGAATGGTTGACTACATTTGATGCACCGTCCCCCATTCACATCATCGGCCCAGTGCCTCAGTGGATCTTACAGAGTGAAAAAAGTCAAAGGGTCAAGGCTTTCGGCTCCTACATTGTGAAAGATCCATTGATGGCACGATTACATTCCAAAGGTTGAAGGTCTTTAAATGTATCTCAATAGTAGTGTCCTGAGGCATTAAAAATGAGTGCACAAATGTGAATTTTGCCTAACTTTACGTGTCCATATTTGGTAAAAATCTCACGAAATATGTTTCTGCGAATTTAGGACATTGGAGGTAGGCAAAAACTCTTAAAAGATCAAGTGGATTGCTTTCTGTTACATTTAATAGTTCTGGAATTCCACAATAATGCAGTTGTAACATAATGCAATTTCAAAAGTAGTTGAGGAAATGCACAAAACATGCCTCATGTTGTGCAGATTCAGGTGTCTCAAAATTGGTCACTGGTGACTGGTGTTCATGAAATTCAAAGAACCACGGTTGAGATGGTATAGGCACTGTGATAAAACAGTATGCTGTATCATATTGTGTATACTTTTCGGGTATGTTTGATTTTCAACTATGATGAGTGCTTGATCTGTTCTTATGGAGCTTTCGCTTACCTGGTCGTGCTGCACCCACCACTCATTACACTAAGGTTGAGAATGTTCTGTCTGAACTAGTATTGTGGTATATGGAGGAATGCCAAAATTCATTACTGGGTTTAGGTGTTGATAAGTAACTTAGCAAATATCTTTTGAAATAGATGATGAATTAAGAATTTCTTAAGGATTCTTTTGTTTTCTTTTGGCTCTTTGGATTACCTGTCTCTGGGTCATCTTCCATTTTGCGCTTAGTTGATGCTTTGTTCTGTTTTCTGATTAAGCAGGAGACATTATCTCTATAGCCAGAATATTCATGGTATTAAGACTCAGAGTGGCGTTTTTGAAACTGATTGGGTATTTGATGTATATGAGTTTTTTGGGTTGAAAACCTGTTGACAACCTTTGTGCTAATTAAGTTGGGGGGGGGGACGCTTTGGTGATTTTGAGTGGTGGTTTGGGCTCTTGACCGGAGAAGAGGGAGAATTATTTGTGATGCCATATGTTCTACCCCGCAACAAACAGTTATGACAGTCAGTATTGCTTTATGATTACATTATTCAGCAAACAATTGTAACAGTTAATGTTGCATGATATTCCAGCAAAATTAATTAAATAGCAATATTCTGGGCACTCAAACGTTCCATCTCATTTATTCACAGCTGGAGATTATCAAGGTTGGTGCAAACAAAAATACATAAATGACTATAAACATACCTCAGGATAAAGTGAGAAAGGTACTCCTTTGATCAAATCATTAAGGTTTTGTCCTCTGTATGAGATAAATTAACTACATTTACAAACTTCACAAAGTAAAGTAAATAAATTCATCAAGTCTGAAATGAATTAATGTTAATTCTTCAAGCCAACAAATGCGATTTCAATGAGCAAATGCGATTTCAATGAGACCTGGTGTTGAACCAGAGTAATAGATCTCAAGAGCTATATAAATGTCCAGTGTCAAGAAAAATATACAAATCATAAAACCATTGGTCCTGAACCAACAAAATACACAAAATGTTTATACATTCACACAACAAATTTAGTCGTATGTCAAAATACATAAAATAAGTTATATAAACTTTAATTGATATGATACACACATTATATTACTATTGCAATAAAGTATTACCATAAATGTAATGTACAATTAATTGGTTGTGCCATATTTGTGTAACGACTGCAGCAAACATCAATTGTACCAATTAAAAAAAATCATAAGAATACTCTATTGAGCATGGATATATTAACTTTTTTTATATCCTGTATGTCTTAGTCTCTCTTTATGTGAAACAGTTTATTAATAGAAGGTCCACTCTCATGTCAAACCTTTGGTCAGTTAGTCTTTAATTTTAACAAACAAGCAACTTCTTGAAGCAAGAGAATTATTGAAAGTTTTAGTGGGTGACACCAAGTAGAAATCATCACAGTTTGAAAATTATGTGTATCCTTTATTTGAATATAATTATCAAGCAATCGGATTTGAGTTTTACCATTGTCATTATTTATCAAAAAATACCCATAGCCTTATTATTTTCCAAAACAAAGTTATAAATAATGCAATAAATACAATATGTACAGTTATAATAATTGTTAATGCTGCAAATGTACACAATCACAACACTGTTAACACAATCATGTGTTTGTGCTCACTAGTGAAATCATCAAAACCATTTAGGTTGTCTTTGACATCTGTCTTTTTTAATTGAACCATGGTTCTCAGGTTAGCTGTATTAGGCGACTATTATGGTGCAGAAATAAAATAAGGCTAGGATGATAAACAAAATTAAAGCACATGACTCATAGACAGTATATTTTATAAACGATGTGTCTGATATGGATTTTGGTATGTCTAAGGATTTGTGATACACTCTTTTCAGATAAATGTCTGTATGAAACAGTATCAGTTTTTAAGTCACTCAAAACCTTTGTGGGATCTAATGTCTGTGTTTCAGTGTGTAAGAATTACTCATTAGGTTTAATAGTGGTAATAATATGTTACTTTGTGTATCATTTAGAGTATCAGTCCAATATCCTTTTAAATTATTGTGTGGTACAAATGATTGGAGGACCATGAAATTGGTGGTTGTTGTTGATGTCTTACAGGCTTTGTAAAATGGTTACATTATAATATGAGACAACACATAAGCATTTATCCTGCGTGTCTAGCAGGCATAAGCAGCAACCTTTTCTCACATTTGTTATACCATTACAAGTTAATGTATATTTAGCCAGATTGCTTAATAAATATACAGTTCAACTCAACAAAATGGAACTGTTCCTCATGGCCCTTCTCATAGAAATTCCATGAGTCTCTTTCCCTTTAAATTTCTTGCAGAATAGTCATCTTATCTTCTGTGCTGATGCTATGTTCTCTCTGATCTATGGATTGAAAATGTAGATGGAATTGAAACTGTTCTATTTTGCTTGGATTGCAAGATATGTGCATTTTTCGAAAAATAATTTTCAGGTCATGTGACCCCACATTTGCTATAATCAAAATATTTAATCATGTAAGAAAAGTTGGGTAGTGACATTCAATATCCTGAGACACCTAACATGGATTGAAGTCCCCCATCCCGTTCCACTTTATAGATATATGGGTCACTGGAGACCACACAACCATGCCAGTCCAGTGACATAACAAGGTTCTAAATAGAAAAATAGCACCAAATGTCTTATTTTGGGACCATTTATACTTCTATTTGTGACTCAAACCACCGTAAAGGGAGAATTTCGTAACTTCATTAAACTTTATAGTGTGGTCATTCTACCACAAGGAGCAGTCAACCTAGCAAACAGCCACAAATTTGCCAATCAATGTTCATAGATACGTAAAGTCTATAAAAAGTCTATACGTACCTGTTGATCCAGTGGATGTGTGTTATGGGTCACCTCAAAATAACTATGCTCCTCTGCAGTACTGTCTGGTTTCAACTGTTTATCCTCTGTCTCATCTATTTAGCCATCTGTATTCTAAATTGAAGGTTTTAATTTACTTCTAAATCTCAACAAATCCATCAGTAATGAAATATCTCAGGTAACACAGTAAAGGACATGAAGTTAAGTTATTTAAAATTAAGGTGCACCTCAGTGTTATTCTGCAACAGTAACATCAATAAATACTTTAACTAGATAAAATGTACAACATAATCAAATATACAAGAAAACCAAAAAGTCTGAAATTAAACGTAAGTAATGTTACTACTGTAAAATACAAATAAAATTAATTTCAAGTCATTATAATTATTTTTAGTTCGGTGAATCACTGCCTGATTATCTACAAAAAGCTCTGCTAGTTTTACAGTTCTACAGAATTTGCGTATATGTTACAGTTTTTATAACTACAGAGAACAGAAAGTGTATAACTTGAGAACTAAGGTAAAGAAGGCATGGACAAAACATAACATAAAAATTGCATAAATGGTGTGCATTTATTAGACTCCTGTTCTGATGTGTTAATGCCATACACTGCACACAATATGTGTCCACTCCAATCACTGAGGTGACTGAAATGCAAAAGCAAAATTACAAACTAAGAAAATTATGAATTTCTCTTTGAACAGAACCTGGTCTTGCAGTACTTCTCAGGGCTTTTTTCAGTGTCTGGTTTGATCTTTCTGCTTGGCCATGTGCTTGTGGATGGTTGGATACATTGTGGCCCATTTTATACCAAAATCATTCATTTGAACACCGTAAACTAGTACTGGGATGAGTTATCAGCAAATGGTCATTAATTGTTTGGCAATAAACGCAGATCGCATAAACTTTATTGTATTCACATTCATATTACAAATCATGTGTAATCTGAGAAATTAAGGCTGATACTAGCAAAAATACCATACACAAGTTTTAAGAGCTAGTGATAATCCACACTAAGGTCTACAAGACCGTTTAGGCACCCTAACTCCTTCCAATTCCGTAAGTAGGATTAAAGGTAGCTACATTTCAGTTGCAAGGAATTAACAGAGATGAACCAACACAAGAGCACTTTTATGTATTTTGAAAATTAATGCCACACAAAATGAAACCACACAGTATGCATTAGAATCACTGTAGAAATAAATCTACACACAGTAAATCTCTGCTTATCTAATTGGATAACATTACTGAAAACTGCCTTTGTTTGTTGAAAAAGGTTTATTTCCTAAAATCTGGCACATTATCCTGAACTCTGTGATCACATGACTTCAAGTGTTCAAATTGTGTAACCATGAACTAAGAACAGTTATCCATTATGTTCTACATAGTTATTGGTAATTTTTAAACTTAATATTTTATAAATAAGCTTACTTACTCATCATCAACTTCTCACATGTAAATGTGATTCTGCATTTTGACACTTAACCCCTGCGAAATGATGCTGAACAGTTCCTGAAAGTTATGTATCTGGCATGACCTAGTTCCGGAACCAAGATCACGAACTGGCGGCAAAAGTTCAGGACAAAGTTCAGGATAGTTCTGGAAATGGCATGAACATGAAATGGCCACTTTATCATGGCATCAAAAGTTCGGCATTTATCAAGTTCCCGAACAATCCAGAATTGTTCAAGCTTTACAATTTTGTGATAGTTCCAGGAATATCTTTAACTTTTGTGAACTGCTGAATTCAATTGAAATTATTGCATTGAAGTTCCCGAACCATCCAGAACTGTTCAAGCTTGGAATCAGTTCTGAGACTATCTTTAACTTTTGGGAACTGCTAAATATTATTATTGGAAAACGTATTGTGCCATCAAATCACAGCTTGTGTCAAAGTTCCTGAAAAATCCAGAACTGTTCCCATTTAATATTCTGTGATATTACCTAGTTTCTAGCAGAGTAATTTACTGTAAATTTTCGAATGAGTCAGTAACATCACCCTCACCTTTCACTCACTGTGATGTTTTAAAAATTGTTTAAGACAAGAACAAAAGGAAACCTAAACATGTACCTGAAATCTGTATTATCCTGGCTTGATTGGGTTTTCCTTTAAACTTTGCCTCCATATTTTACCAGTTTTTTTAATCCTGTATTTCCTTTCATGGCCTGACAGTTTTGGCCTAGATATTTTGACAAATAGACTCTCTAATATCCATTCAACTATCCAGTACATTTTACAACAAATCTTATTAATTCAAACCCTTTTTTTTGCTGAAAACCTTCCCTCCAACAAAGATTCAAACCATGTTGTTTTAGTCATGTGACCCATGTGACCAAGTTCTCTGGTATCCTGAATCCTTGCTGCTACCTTAAGTTTTTAGTATATTATATTTTACACTTTACAAATTCAGAATATTTATAATGTTGTGGGCAAAATATGTAACCTTTAACTTAAAAAACATTGAATAATGAAAAAAACATATTAACAAACAAATGAATTATTAATTTCACCAAAACCAAATCAGAAAAGGTAAATAACCTACTTTAAGTTTTCAAGTAAAACATAGAACAGAAGACTAAATCAGGGTCAGTTATTTCAACAGTACACAAAGCATACCATGCTCAGATACCACTGCAAAAACATATAGCCTGTCACAAGTTCTGGGTTAGTTTTATTGGAATAATTATATGATCCATTTCACTTTTAATACCAAACATTTTAGACAAATATATAAGTATTTTGTTTACATGTTAAACTTGGTAAATACATTATTTAACAACACCGAAAGTAAATTAATAATTTATTTTCCAGTGGATTTATACCAATTTCTTGTGTTATTATAATTTTTTCAAGTTAAAAAGTGTGTCTGTAAATCAAAGGCTAGTCTCAGTGTATGAAATATGAATAACTTGTAGTGTTAAAACAGCTATAAGTTATTATATATTCATACTTTCCTCATTTCTCAGGTCCAAATATTTCTGTTTTCCAAATTACAAAAAAATCAAAAAGAGTTAATGGTAGTCTAGTATCCATGCTTATACTCCAAGCTTAGTTAATGACCACAGGACCAAGGATAAAACATTTACATACAGAGTCAGGAGTGTGCATATCCCATCAGACGTTCAAACATATATATAGTCTGAACATATTTACATGAAGCTTTTTTAATGATACAATATTAAAGGGACAATTAATAAAATAATGTATTTTAATATTGTTCATTGGAAAATGCACAAGGTTTTTATTAGTTTCATACAGTGTTAGATTGTGACGTTTTCTGTTTCACATTGTGCTTGCTAAATATTTATGTAAATGTATGTATGATACTGTGAAATTTCACTTCGCTCATTATTTCACCAGGGCAAACAAAGCTATCTTTTCAAAATTTATTATATAATCTCAACTTTTCTATAGAAATGATTCTAATATCATTAAAAGGAAGCTTAAAAGGCTGTATTTTAATTTGTTTTTGGTAATCTCACACAAACACAAACTTTAGAACAAACAGTGTTTACTTATTTGAGTTTTTCTGTTTTAGATTTTCCTTATACTAAAAACTTGAGTTCAATGTTCCTGTAAGTTCAGTTTAGTTACTGAACTTCAACCATGCTTGTATCTTGTCTTAGTTAATTAAAAGCAAGTTTGGCATCTAATCATAGGCTGTCACCTCTGTGGGTTCGAGTCCCACAAGTGGCAATGCTGAGGACCTGTCCCAATATGACCCTGGCTGTTGAACAGGACGTAAAACCCCAACTTTAGTTAATTAAAGCTTAAGTATAAAAAGTCAAAATTTATGGATTTGTAGTATTAATTGTTACTGTTTGAAAAAAAGGATTCCAAAAGGTGTTTAAAAGTATAGCCATACAGTTCAGTAAATGTTCACCAAATTTTTGGTGAACTGCATTGCCGAAAACTGCTGAACGACAGTTCATGCACCCTACTACTGAACTAATGCCGAACTTCTGCCACAATGTCCTGAACTTTCATGATCAGTTCAGGACAGTTCATAATGTGCCGAACATCATTTCGCCAGGGTCTAAGGTTCTGATGACATTCCCAAGTCATTTTTCTTGGCACCTTTAACTTCTAAATGATTAAAAAAGGTGATAAAATACTTGCATTGTTTGAGGAGCAAATACAACCAGCCATCTGAAAAGAAAAAAGACACTAAACAACATTTACTCCCAGTTGGGTCTTCCCAGATGAACAGTGGCATCAGATGCCCTAGAGAACCTGGGATTGGCAGTTTTTGTAAGGAACCTGTAGCAGAGAAAGGCTGAAGATATGTCTGTCAGTTTTTGCAAATTGTGTTCCAATGTTTTCAAATTGGCACTGAAACAAAGAATTTAGAGCCAATAAGTGTAGTGTCCATATGGGGGTTTTCACTAGTAAAGCAGCTAAAGGCATACTATTCATAATCATCCTCATTATCTAGAAATGAAGCATCTTTATCTTGGTTAAAGTATCCAGATGGTGGCCAATTGCCTACAGATGGCAATTGCCCTATTAAACCATACAACAAATATGATGTTTTGAGTGATAGTGACAGTGAAATGAGTGTTGAAGAATCACCAGTCATAAATTCACAAGGGCGGAGTGGCACTAAAAGTCTAAATAATGGAACCAAACTCAAATGAAAGTATACTACACTGGAACTGTCGTGGCTTTAGGCCAAACTTTGAAGAAGTTAAAAATTTAATTTCCAATTATAAACCCTACATTTTAGCATTACAGGAAGCACATTTTAAAGATTCAGATAATGTAAATATTAGAGGATTTGATCATTATTTTAAAACATGCGTGTCAGAAGTACAAGGGAGAGCCACTGGTGACTGCTCCATGTTTATTAAGAGAGGTATACCCCATGAGGTACTTGATTTAGATACAGAACTGCAGGCAGTTGCTGTAAAAGTATCTCCACATAAAACTATAACTGAATGTAATGTATATATTCCAGCACGTTTTAATGTTGCACAAACTAATCTTGAAAATCTAGTCAACCAATTACCTGCAACTTATTCATTTATTGGTGATTTTAATGCACATAGTGATTTTTGTTGTTGTTCCTCATCCAATAGCTTAGGCAATAAGGTGGAAAATCTTCTTGAATCCTCTAATATTTGTTTACTTAATGATAAGTCACCTACCTACTTTCATCCTGCATCTGGTTCATTCACCTCAATAGGTTTGTCTTTGTGTTCTGCATCTGTTTTTCTTGATTTTGCTTGGCAGGTCCATTCAGATCAGTGTGGTAGTGACCATTTTCCTATTTTAATTGATATAGTTAAGAGTATGCCTAAGGACAATGTTCCTCATTGGAATTTTAAAAAGGCCAATTGGCCAAAATTCAACCTTCAGTGTTCTCACGATATTATAGCTATGAGGTAGAGATATATCATCTGCTTCATCTGCTAGGACTCGCCCCATGATGACCCTCCCATGTATTAGCATAGTTTACAGGAATTGGATGATCTGTAATACAATTCACTATTTTTACTTATTTTTTGGACATACAATAAAATCTTGATAACTGCTAAAAAAACTAAATGAAAGAATAAATGAAAGAATATCTGTTTTAACTTGTCCTTTGAGCCATTGTATATTTGTGAGCCTATGGCATTTAAGGTGGCAACAGTGCTCTGCACTTGTTAATGACTTTGGCAAGTTCACAGAGTATAAGCAAAATGGCATCGTAGGTGACAGTATAAACATCTGTAATCATGTACTTTTTAAAAATAAGACCTGTATTCTTAAAATAAGACTTATGCCATTTCATTTCAATGCTTAAAGATTGCGTACTGCCGAAATATTTGAGAAAAATACATGAATGGCCAGGCAGTGCAAAACTGATACATTGCTAGCATTAGTTACTTCAGACAAGTCAATTCTTCACAATGATAATTTGAAGAGGAGTGTTACATTAATTGTGTTATACTATGAAAGACCTTAATGAAAAAACTATTCACATTTTCTTACAAATTAAAAAGTCTCATTTGTGAAAGGAAGAGGACAATCTAAATCTCCAGTTGAAGTCCATTTAGTTCAAATTTTAAGATATCAGAAGAAACGCTCTACTTTAACAGGAGTTCCATTTAAGAAGGTATATTTTAAAATTAGAGTCCTGTGTGGTTTTCTCTACATAAAAACAAAATTAGCTTAATTGTGCTGTCATTGACAGGACAATGAACTAACCTGTGTTGTGGTAGCCAAGTATCTGCAAAGTTTTGTGGATCTTATTGCATCAGGATTTTGAAAATCTGGACAGGGAGCAGTAATATCCCACATTGCTGTGCACCCATCAAGTGGGCTGGTTCCTGATCTCCTTGAGACCACATATTCAGTGTGCACACCATGGCATGGGAAGAAGTTCACCAGATACTGAACATTTTCTGTGATTTCTTTTGTAAGAAGGATGAAGACTTTGCATAAACCTCTTGTGCTTTTCCCACGAACTTCAAAAAGGTTCATCCTATGTTAAATTAATTTTACATACACATGAATTTTACATTTACATATATTTATTTATTTCTGTATTTTTCCTCAATGAAATGATTTGCTGACGACAGATTGGTTAATATTGTTCACAAATGTATACACTTGCCTTTTAGTTCCATTAGTTAGGTTTAATGGCTTATGGATAGTCTACATTATCCATATCTTTTTGAGTGAAGCTCATTTCTGACATAATAATAATAGGAGTATCTTTCTTAATGTACAAATGAAATGTCAATTGAACCCTGCCTATAATATGGGAAACTTTAAAAGTTCTTTGCAGAGTTGAGAAAGCTCATATTTCTGGAGGAGTATTGTCCAGCCCAGTCAAAAAACCTGGCCACATCTGAGCAAAAAGACCCGTGAATAACTTTTGGAGTCATTACAAATACAGAAAAAAAACAGATAAAAACATAAGCTCCAGGTGGAGGTGAAAAAAATTAGAAAAGAAATTCCTGATCCAAATGGATTAAGAAGTCTCAGCAAAACAAATTTTGAGATATCTCTATATTTAACAGTTAAAATATGAAACAACAGATAGGACTTAACAAGCCCTCGCCTTTTTATCATTGCTTGCTCTGTATCATCCAGTGAATCAATGATATCTTGTTTCTCACCAGAGGAACTTCTGCTGTTGAAGTCCAACAAGCGCAGCTCTTCAACCTCTGAAATTCTCATTTTGTTGAGAACTATTCTGACCATTGTCA
This sequence comes from Sabellastarte sp. h YS-2021, assembly GCA_964017235.1. Taxonomy (NCBI): domain Eukaryota; kingdom Metazoa; phylum Annelida; class Polychaeta; order Sabellida; family Sabellidae; genus Sabellastarte; species Sabellastarte sp. h YS-2021. The sequence goes on from OZ024931.1 coordinate 149,946,786, forward strand.
TCTGTGTAGCCAGTTTCCATTCTTCAAATGATGGATTGGTGTTCTTTGTGGCTGTCTCTAGTTCTCTATCTAGGTATGTTTTTAAGAGTGATTGAATCAGCTGTTGCAGGTGTTATGATGGGCTTGTTTAAGGATCTTAACTAAATACTTCGATTGACCACAGAAGAAACTTTAGACGTCCAATGTGCCTCTTACTTGAAATCCTTTGCATCTGATTTCATTTTGGCCTCTTTGGTTCGGACTCCTAAGCTGATTTTTAACAGGTAAATCTACTATAAACAGTATCCTAAAGTGAGTGCCAAAATTGGTGACTCACACTGTAAGGAACACTCCTTCACAGCATCAACAAGAGTCATAAACCCTGCCCTGGTAATAAAATCGGACAACTCCACAGAGGTTTCCCAATGTTGAGATGCTTTAACAAGCGTCCAACAGTTCTCAACTTTGTACGGATGTTGTCCCTGTCTTTTTGTTGTTGCTCATCATATGAGATTTGGTGAACTCCCTGATGAGCCAATCCTTCGTACACAATTTTTTTAACACCTATATTTTTCTCTGTTTCTTTCATTTGTTCAACCAAGCAGTTGACCTCTCTTTCACTACTCTCCTCTCTGCAGAACAGTGGTGCAATCATGGCCTTTGTATTATGGACATAATTTCCCATTCCAGATTTTTGAGGATTTGTTGGACATTGCTGGGGGACTATTCTTCAAATTTTAGTTAATTAATTTATTCTGTGTTTTGTGTTACTTAATTGTGGTTTTCCTAGTCGTGTATATCTGTTCTTGTGATATTTGTATTCTTGTTTTTTATGTAATTTATTTTACAATAATACTCATGTTGCAATCTGTTGCACATGTAAAGTATATTTTATCTTGTTATACATACATTCTATTTTGTGTATCTAGTCATCTATTTTATTCACATTTTTGTAGATGTTTGTGTATATTGTTTAGTTAAGGTATTTATAAATTTTATTGGTGCTGTATAACGCCAAGATGTTTAAGCACCTTAAATGTTAACTTTACTTGGACACTGCTGGGCATGTCTGTATAAGGACCATCTGTATACAAACCCTAGACAGAACTCACATGGCAAGAACTTCCATACCTAGTGATGATCTGAAGATTTGTAAGGTCTTCTAAGTATAACCTACTCTTCATGACCTTCCTTTAACACCTGAAGTATCAAATAAATATTACAATAAAAATGAATGTTATGTACGGAAGAGTATTAGTGCCAACGAAAAAATTTTTTTTTGGAATTGTCGACTTAGTATCTCAACATGTTGACTTATTATCTCAACATGTTGAGTTATTATCTCAACATGTTGACTTATTATCTCAACATGTCGACTTAGGATCTCAACATGTTAAGTTACTATCTCAACATGTTGAGTTATTATCTCAACATGTCAAGTTAGTATCTCAACATGTTGACTTAGTATCTCAACATGTTGACTTAGGATCTCAACATGTTGACTTATTATCTCAACATGTTGAGTTATTATCTCAACATGTCGAGTTAGTATCTCAACATGTCGACTTATTATCTCAACATGTTGACTTACTATCTCAACATGTTGACTTATTATCTCAACATGTCAAGTTAGTATCTGAACATGTTGAGTTATTATCTCAACATGTCGAGTTAGTATCTCAACATGTTGACTTATTATCTCAACATGTTGAGTTAGTATCTCAACATGTCGACTTATTATCTCAACATGTTGACTTATTATCTCAACATGTTGACTTATTATCTCAACATGTTGAGTTATTATCTCAACATGTCGAGTTAGTATCTCAACATGTCGAGTTAGTATCTCAACATGTCGAGTTAGTATCTCAACATGTTGACTTATTATCTCAACATGTTGAGTTAGTATCTCAACATGTTGACTTAGTATCTCAACATGTTGACTTATTATCTCAACATGTTGAGTTATTATCTCAACATGTCGAGTTAGTATCTCAACATGTTGACTTATTATCTCAACATCTCTACATGTTAAGATCTGAATGTTTACCTAAATGAGAGTGGTGTTCTGGAGTTGTGTGATTGTTGTTTTAAAAGATGGAACCTGATGTTCTTATAAATAAATATTTCAGACTTGGGTTTAGCAACAAAGAGATATTACATGCTTTAGCACTGTTTCATGGATATGTTATGAGTATCAGGACCTTAAAAAGATTGACAAAAAAGCAAGGATTGTTTAGAAGGAAAAATAAAAGTGACTTATTAGATGTAGCCTTGTTTATTTTAAGTGAATGTGAAGGTCCAGGTCAAATGCAAGGATACAGATGGATTCACTCCAGATGTCTTGAACATGGATATTCTGTAACACAACAATCTGTAAGATTATTGTTACATATAATAGACCCAGAGGGAATAAGTAACCGAAAGAGGCACTGCCTCAGGCGTCGCCAATATATAAATCCAGGGCCAAACTCAATCTGGCATATTGATGGATATGATAAATTGGCTAAATATGGTATTTATATTCACGGTTGTGTAGATGGATTTTCAAGGTACATTTTATGGTTACATGCATACCGTACAAATAAAGAAAGTTCCGTTATAGCTTGGTATTTCATGGAATGTGTAATAAAGTTGCAAAAATGCCCAGGCAGGATAAGGTGTGACCGGGGCACTGAAAATGTGCATGTTGAACAGCTTCAAAAATTTCTAAGAAGAAATGGTACAGATAGAAATGCTGGAGATAAGAGCTTCATTTATGGGTCAAGTACCAACAACCAGAGAATTGGATGGATGTGGGGTATGATTAGAAGGCAAGGAATGCAGTTTTGGCTCAACTTCTTTCAAAAACTGTCTGATGAAGATCACTTTACAAGGAGCTACTTAGACTTGAATTTAGTTCAGTTTTGCTTCACAGACATGGTTCAGGTAAGGCATTTTAACACCTTTGGCATAACAGTAAATGCTTTCATGTTAAATACAGTAGACCCTCTATTGTCCAGTCCATTTGGGGAGTAGCAATAAGGTTGGATAATAGAAAGGTAAAAAAGAAGGTTTAAATGGAGCTGTAGGAATGAGATTTTGATAACTGGAACTTGATAATCATCCAATTGCAGAGGTTCTACCCTATTTCTTGTCTTTGTCACACAAAACTGATACTTTAGGTAACACTATATTGACAGCACCAACAGGTAGAAACACTAGCAGTAGTGTTATGATATAAAAATAATTCAAATGAAAAATGTACAACTTACAATGTATCTACTTTGTAGAAAGTAATTAACAAGAGGGTCAAAGATGCCCCAAAAGGTGGGTTGCACAGGCAGCAATAAGGTGAACAACTGCTGGAATTGAATTGATAAACAAGGAACGAAATGTTAGGTCACCCAGTTAAGGTGAATGTGTTAGGCATGCCAAGAAATGTAAAACTTGTAATCTAGATTATATAATTGTATCTATGCTATAAACAGACAAATTAAACGACGGAATTACACCAATTTTAAGCAACTTCGCTATGATGGTGATCTGTCTCCCTGTCAAGATTGAATTTGATTGGACAAAGCGTTTTCGAGTTAGAGTCCAGAAATGGAAATGTTGACAAACGGACAAACAAACAGACAGAATTACACCAATTTTGACAGGAACCTAGCTATGATGGTGATCTATCTCCCTGTCAAGTTTGAATTCGTTTGGACAAAGTATTTTAGAGTAAGACTCCGGAAACAGAAATGTTGACGGACAGGCAAATGGACAGAAAACATACAAACAAACAGACAGAATTACACCAATTTCGAAAGAATCCTAGCTATGATAGTGATCTACCTCCCTGTCAAGTTTGAATTCAATTGGACAAATCGTTTTTGCGTTAGAGTCCGGAAACCGAAATTTTGACAGATTTCTAGTTAGAGTCCGGAAACAGAAATGTTGACGGACAGACAAACGGACAAACAAACAGGCAGAATTACACCAATTTTGAAAGAAACCTAGCTATGATGGTAATTTATCTTCCTGTCAAGTTTGAATTTGATTGGACAAAACGTTTTTGTGTTAGAGTCCAGAAACCGAGATTTTGACGGATTTCTTGTTAGAGTAAAGAAACAGAAATGTTGACGGACAGACAAATGGACAAACGAACAGGCAGAATTACACCAATTTTGAAAGAAACCTAGCTATGATGGTGATCTATCTCCCTGTCAAGTTTGAATTTGATTGGACAAAACGTTTTTGTGTTAGAGTCCAGAAACCGAGATTTTGACGGATTTCTTGTTAGAGTAAAGAAACAGAAATGTTGACGGACAGACAAATGGACAAACGAACAGGCAGAATTACACCAATTTTGAAAGAAACCTAGCTATGATGGTGATCTATCTCCCTGTCAAGTTTGAATTAGACTGGACAAACCGGTTTTAAGTTAGAGTCCAGAAACAAAAATTTTGACAGACAGACAAAAAACGGACAAACAAACAGACGAAATTACACCAATTTCAAAAGGCACCTAGCTATGATTGTGATGTATCTCTCTGTGAATTTTTTCGTTGGACAAACTGTTTTTGAGCAAGAGTCCGGAAACTAAAATGTGGACGGACAGACGGACTGACATCGGACACATCAATCTAATAGGCGGGTTGGTTACACGCAACCCGCCTAAAAATGCATCCCTCCTTCAAATAGCCCAAATATATTCAATTAATTTTCAGTTATTTGTACAGAAGGTTCTTCTACAATCAGATTTGTTAGAGTTTTAAAATTAGGACAGAAATCATTGTAAAATTATGTATCATTAAAAGAACCTAGCAGTATATTCATATGTGCCCAGTATATTCATATGTGTCCAGTATATTCACATGTGCCCTAATATATAGATGATGTATCCATTTATGAACTTATTATAATATATTATAATATAATTATATATAATATATTATAATATATTATTTATAAGCTTTCCTATTACGATAACCTTATTTTATATTCAATAAATCTAATTACATCTATCCATCTTTTAGGGTTATTTTTGATAAAACAGGATTTTCTATTTTTGTGAAACTGTAAGATGACCAGCAAAATTTGGAAAAGTTCAAAATTTTCAGAGGCCATAAGGTAGTAGTCTTTACCAACCTGTTGGTCCAAAATGTCCTATAAAAAGGCCATAATGAGTTATTTTAGGGATCACTTGGTAATGTGGAAGTACCAGATCCAACATGAAATTGCTGTAGGCTATAGAGGACTATATATTAATTAAAAGTATCACCCATAGTGATTTAACCTTCCATAAAGAAGCAGCCTCAGATTATGCACAAATCTTAATTGACTGTCAAAAATGATGTCCATGGCTACCATCTTGTTTTTCAAAATATATGATTCACAAACCACAATATCTACTGGATGTTGCCTGGAGTATTCACAACAAGGGTGTTCAACTGACCACTATGATAACTTACATTCAGATAGGTTAACTCAAATATTTGGCTGTTGAATTTTTGGTCAATTTTATTTGTCAATTTATTGTGTTACACTATGCATTAAATACAAATGCATTTCATTACCACCTGACCAAAATCAACTTTGACAATAAGCACCATAACAAAATTTAACCTTCAATTGAAAGATTAATTGTTGTGACCAAAGTAGTATTTCACCAATTAAAATTTTACAAATTTAACTTTGTTTTCTGGTTATTTTGACTTTGTACATTTGTAGAGAACACTGAATGAACTTATGGAAACTTGGAACAACCATCGTATTCGTCCCTACCACAACCAGATAATGGTTTCAGGAAGACCTTGGATGTTGTATAATGCCCCAGAAACCAAAAATGCACAAGATTATGGTGTCCCAGTAGAAGTAGATGACCTTGAAATTTGTCTAGAAGATGTCCAGCCAAAGGAAAAGGTTGCATGTTGTGAACTTATTCATGATTTGTGCATTATAATCATAGAAGAGCACAACCTACCTATTCCAGAAACTCCAGATGACATGTATGAATTATACATCTTTCTGAGGACAGTTATTAATCAGGAAATGCAAGAGATAGATTGAATTACAGTTCACATTTCCCCTAAACATTTATAACCAGTTCTGATCATTTTATAAAATGTTATGGAAACTTGACTATAGCTAAAATCTGACCAACAGATTGAATCATTGCCAAATAAGATTACTGTTAATATTTTTACACATTATTGAGCCACTGAAAGTAAAACATTTGCCTTTAATAAAACTTGAAAAATGTATCTTCTGTCTTAAGCTTTGGTCACATAGGAAAACTTTTAAATATGTTCATATCTTGGATTAAAAACATCCCATACATCCCTTGAGGCAATAAAAGATGTAAAATGTCATGTAACAGTATTTCACTAAAACACCACAACAAAGTGTATTAGTGACAAGAATGTGTGGTTTTGAAGCTCCATCCTTTTGTGAATTGTTGAATTTCCAATACACATGCCAACCAGAAATACAGTAATCATACCATGCAGAAATCTAAAACTAATACGTAGACCTTAAAAGGTTTTAAAAACTAAATGTCAGCTGTTGGTCATAACCCGTTTCACTGAGTGGATATTTTATCATAAAGTGATTATTTAAAAATAGCATCAGAGATGCCAATACCCCGCAGCCAGGGAAATTGTTTTCAACACCATGAGATATAGAAGTAGTGAAACAGCACAAAGATCGGGATACTTTCAGAGCAGTATCAGCAAAAAAAAGGTCCAAATGATGTTTACGTAGAGAAAATAACATGTAAGTGAAAGAAAATATATGTAAAGATTAAGTATTAAAACAAGACAATTCAATAGCAAGACAACAGCAATAACCAGAAAATAGCATCGGAGATACCCGTACCCCACAGCCTCGGGAAATAGTTTTCAACACCATGAGATATAGAAGTAGTGAAACAGTACACAATTTGAGATACTTTCACAGCAGTGTCAGTGTCCAAATAATGTTTAAGTAGAGAAAGTAACATCTAGGAGAAAGAAACTGCATGTAAAGATGAAGTATTAAAACAGGACAATTCAGTAATCTAAAAAATATGAAGCTTTAAGACTTCTCCCATTTTAATATTCATTTGTATGGTCGAATTATGGTTTACAAGTTTTGAATATTATTCATACATACAGATGTGGCAACACATGCTTTTGTGTGGAGTTCAGGCAAAACCTGTGGCTCACTTGATACAGTACCATCTGTTCCAAAGAGAAGTTGCAAAAGTAAATAGTTAATGAATTCTAATATGACTTTAATAGTGCTTAATCTAAATCAAAAGACACCCAAAGGTGCAACAACCAAGATTTAAGTAAAAGATATGAGCGATAGGAGAGATAAAATAGTATTAGATATCCCTGTAGAGAGATAAAATAGAATCAGATATGCAAGATCAAAGGTCAAATCCAGGTTACACCATGACGTTGCACACATATACCACCGACCAATGTCCCTACCAAATATCAACTTCCAACCACTTTATGGTTTCCAAAATATTGCCCAGACAAGGAATTATAGGTCAATGTCACTACGGCAAGGTCAAAGGTCAAATCAAGGTCACACCATGATGCTTTACATCTACATATCCTAGCCAGTGTCCCTACCAAATATCAACTTCCTACACCTTACGGTTTCCGAGATATACCCCAGACAAGATTTTATAGGTCCAGGTCACTACAGCAAGCTCAAAGGTTAAATCAAGGTCAGACCATGGTGTTGCACACCTACACTCCCTATCCAATGTCCCTACCAAGTATCAACTTCCTACACTTTACGTTTTCCGAGATATAACCCGGACAAGATTTTCAAACTCAAGGTCACTACGGCAAGGTCAAATCAAGGCAGACCATGACATTGCACACCTATACCCCCTAACCAATGTCCCTACCAAGTATCAACTTCCTACATGGTTTCGGAGATACAGCCGGGACAAACTTTTCCCGCCGACCGCCCATCCATCCAGACACCATGGGTGAAAACAATACCCCGACAGCCCTCAAGGGCTGTGGGGTAAAAAACTGCAAAAACAAATTGCTGAAGAAAATAGAGGCTAAGAAGGTATGGAAGATATCCGAGTTGTCATTTAGCGAGTGCCTACTGTGTACTGAAGTTATTTGATACACCATTGATCAGATTCTACTTAGAAGGCAAAATTAGAGGCAAATCACTTCATGTTTATTAAATTAATAAAGAAAAGCTCCTTGAGATATGGGCAAACTAGATCACTAGCACTCCGTATTAGCCTAAAACCAAATCATCAGTTTATTCATATATTACCTTAGGCAAGGCCACAGTTCAGGGAAGTAAAGCATCAGATATGCCACTAACCCACAGGCTGGTGAGAAAGCATACGACACGAGTTTTGGAACCCAAATGAAGGTCACACCAATGAAGTTCCACGCTTAATCAGGGTTCTCTGAAGTATCACTTCTTACACCTTACAGTTTCAGATGCATCTTAGAAAAATTTTTCAAAGTTTTGAGATAAAGCCCAGATAGCATTTTCAAGTTCTAAGGCAAGGTCAAAGGTTAAATCAAGGTGACAAGTGATGTTGCACACCTACCTCCCCTCTACCCTACCAATGTTCCTACCAAGTATGAACTTCCTACAACCTAAGGTGTCGGGGAATAAGCCCAAACAAGATTTTCTCGGTTTTTAAGACTGTGGGGTCAAAATCCTGATTTATTTCTCAAGCATAACATTCTACCTTTCATATTTTACTTCTACATTTTACTTGTCATCACTCTGTAATCTTAGTAAAAGATCATTTTTTTTCAGTCTAAATTTTTTATTTTTGGTTTTCATAACTGTTGATTTGAGACAAATTATTACAAGATACTTCCATTTATATTTATTTATTGGCATTAACCGACACCACTAAAATAAAAATTACCTTGTTGCTTTGACAATTGCTGTTAATTACTTGATTTTAGTAATAATAGCAAATTATTCAAAAATTACTAAAAGTAAAAATGTTTACTGTACTGAAGCAATTGACCAGGCCTACACATACTTCATGTATGCATTACATGTCATGAGGCTAACTTCCGAAGACAAAAATGTAACTATATTTAACATTTCAATTATTTTAAGGGAAAAAGTATGAAAATCAAGAGAATAATTAATTAAAAAATTACAAAGTGACAGTGATTCAGTACTTATTTTGGTTTATTGTCAGAAAAGCTTTATTTTCTAATTCCCTACAACAGTAACCAATTTACAAGTAACTAAATGTAATCTTATTAGGGCAATAAACAACAACATTACTTAAAACTGATGTCTCCCATTAAATTAACAGGCAACACTAAAAACAAAATTACCACACAAATGAATTAAAATGCCGCTATAAAATTCTTCAACATAAAAAAGGTTATGAATAAGTATGTCATTTGTTTTGAAACACTTTTCATATGAACTGCTTACAGGAACCATGTACTAAAAATAGTATAAATTTACAAAAAAGTATAAAGTTACAAAAAATTACACAAAGGTGCAAACTTCCAAATGTTTGAACTAAAATTTAACCATAATTTTAAAATCAATTACATAGAAAAATTTAAACTTTTCCCAATGTATAAAGAAAGAAACTAGAAATTGCATCGATTTGACGCAGTGTATCTCAAGACTGATCTGGTAAAGCACAACAGTGCCCAAGGTATAATCTGACTACCTGTTTGACCTTAAAAGTGGCCCATGGTCCAAAAATGACCATCTGAAAAAAATGCACAGTTTAAAATTGCCTTTCGGTTGGTATTATACCCATATGACCTTGAAGGGGGATCAGGGACAAATTTGACCAGCCCTTTACATTCCTAGCACATCATTTCCCAATACTCCCAATACATTTCAAACCTCTTAATGCAATGGTAAAGGACACATTTTCATAGCCATAATATTTGTTTGTAAGTTTGGTGAAGATGCCTTCAAAATGAAATGAAGCCGTTTGAAACAAGTTACGGACACACACAAATGGAGGGCATTTAATAATCTTCTGCCCTGGGCCTATTTGTCTCGGATCTATTTATAAAGAGTCTACTGTACAAAAAAGCTAGTATATAAAAAGGTGCAGTAGTACCAGGAAGCCTTAAATTGTCAAAAGGTACAACTGTGATGTTTATTGAAACATTAGGTCAACACATTATACTTAGCAAATATCCATAACCCATATGTTACTTGCTAAAACAGCGTTCATTTCACATCTAAACTCTGGGAAGTTTTCATAAGTAAGAGCTAGTTCCAACACGACCACAGGTGTGAGCTATCGGGCGCCTTGCAAGGCCTTTCATATCTAGCAGTTGAATCTTTATTTTCATGTATTCCCCATTTGCATCTGTCAACATCATGTCACTGGCTGTGGTAAACCTAAGAAATCTTCTCATAACTTCCATGTTACACTCTCTCAAAAACTTCAGCAGGAATTTTGAAGTTTGTTGAGTGGGATCGTATTCAATTATTGACAAAACTCTTTTTTTTGTCACTTTCAGTTTTTGCAGTTCCTTTCTGATGTCTATTTCCAAGTTGAATGGAAGAAGTGTGCTGAAGAAAACTTCACGAACAAATGCTGGTTCTTGATTTAATTCTTTATCTGCTATTTGTAACAAAACAGTCTTCACGTTCTCTTTGCTAACTCTTACCTTGCAGTCATGGTTTGACAAAAACTCAAGTAATTCATCAAATTCAACTCCATCAAAGTCATCTAACGTCTTGGTTATAAGATCCTTTTCAGTGTCACTCAAAAATTGACAGTACTCTTCCAAAATTGTATTGGTGTCATCGTTTTCAGAATTCACACCATTTAAACAAGCATTTAAAAAACTAGGTGCCAATTGATCGGGTAACATTTTTTCCGAAGTCCATCCAAAGGCCAACACTCTTGCCACAGCTGCCCAATCATCCTTCTCAAAATCGTGCCTCAAGGTTGGTACTTTAAGTTCATATCCTAGGGTGCAACATTGGTAGAATTCTTGCCAAAACTCTGTTATGACATCCCTTGTGACCCCGCCACTATCAGCTGCTCTTTCAGTGTCTCCATTGGGGAGAATAAGAGTAAGTCTGACTTCATCCACTTTGGGATTTATGTCTACATTAACCTTAAAAAACTGTCTTATATCATTAAAAGCATGGCCCCTGTGGACTTCAACATGGAACTGTTTCGGTGTATCATCCAATGGTTTAAATCCAGCAATATATACTTCACCTAAAGAGTCAATCCATGTATTTTCACCTAGTGGTGTCAAAATCGAAGTCGATTCAATGACATCACTTTGTCCTATTTCAGCTACTTGTGGATTTTCTGTTTTTACTCTACTGGGTATCAACAGGTTGGGCAAATCTTCATTTGTGTCACTAACAGCATTGTCAGAAAAAGAGAGAGATGCTGTTGGTACATAACATATTCTCTCCAAAAATTCTTCCTGTCTGATGTTATTACAGCTATTCATTCCGTTATTGATCATTTCAGCATCTTTTTCCAATTTTCTTCCTTCAGAATTCTGGGTGTTTGTGGTTGCTCCAACTTTCTCATAAATTTCCAGTGGAGCAGATATTTCCTTTTGATCAAGCTGTTCACTTGTTGAGGCTCTACACTCATCCTCAGCTGATTGAGAATTAGGTTGCAGCTGATCCTCTTTTTCCTCTGATGAATTTTTTTTCTTTGTTGTAAGGTAGAAACGAAGTTTGTAGATTTTTGTTTTTTTTATAAAATCTGCCAAAGTGTGTGTTTCATCTACCTCATCAGCTTTAAAATCTGTGAGATTACAATGAAATGTCTCTATGCTGCCTTTGGAAGAATTTCCATCTGGGAAAAAGAGACATTGGGCAATTTCTTGAATTTGTCCCTTGCTAGCTGTTTTGTCTACCTGGATATGTCTAGTGCCACCCCCACAGCGTAATCTGACCTGCGAAAATTGGCCATTCTTTTCATTGTAATGCATCCAGCCTAATTCAATTTTTACTTTGTCTTTTTCATTATTAGATTTACATTTTTTTCCATACTGATCTGGGTCTTGAACCACACCTTGTGGGTCAGATTTACGTGACCTCAGTTTTTCTCTCAGTTTCTCCATAAGTCCTTGTTTTCTTGTTTCTATGCCTCTCTTAGACAAATTTGAAGATAGAAAACTTCAAAGAGCTATTCGGTCCCCTGCTTTGGGTATATATGCCTGAAGTTCAGAATCGGTCATCATTTGCACCACATCTTCATCAATCTGAAAGCACAATTAAAATATATTGTTATAACTGCTGTTAATCATTAACAAGTAACTCACTAAAGAGGTCTCACAATTGTGCACAGTTCAAAGTTGGGATTTAGATTCCCGAACAGGAGTCAGGGTCATATTGGAACAGGTCCATAGCATTGCCACTTGTTGGGTTGGAACCCACACCTAGGTGACAGCCTGTGAATACATCCAATTTTGCTAAGCATGAGTTCACCAAGCATCTTTCCACACTTGTACATTCAATTTCTTATACAATCCTAATGACGTATATGTATGGAGCCCCTATTAGGATATCATAAACTGTAGTTAAACATGAACTAAGTCATGAACATGCAACACCTCATGAGCAAGACTAGTTATATGATGATATCTAGAAACTTTAGTGAGTACCATTTATTACATGTGATCACCAGAAGCTTTGATGGCATGGGATTATATTTAGATCATCACTTGATTATTCAGTACTTCACTTGCAGACATAGCAATCACCACTTATTTTCTCATGATTACCAGAAGATGTGGTAAATGCCAGATGATCTGATGCACCAAAAAAGGATGTGGGGAGCAGGATATAGTGTGGTGATCACAACAAAATAAATGTGAATGTGATTACAACATAGCGTCTGTGGCATTGCCCATATATTCCAACATACCTAATTTGAAAGTTCTAACTAAAATATTTTTAAGTTATCGCGTGAAAAAGGAAATCTCTGTGGCGGCGGCATGACCGTACTAAATCCAAAGTATCCCCGACTTTTGTCTGGGGATACAATTTAATTATATGACCCATTGCACATAGATGTAAAGCTGGTCACTTCAATATGGATCCTGAATTTTAACAGGTCATATATCTGTTATTGATTAGCTATTTTTAGGTACACAAAAGGTACACAAAAACTTGTAGCCTGATATCCACCAGATCCTAATCAGCAACAGACCCTTTTGGGGAAATATGTACTGGAAGTTAGTGCAAATGCATGCATGGGTTTCAGTCGGGTAACACCCACAAAGTTTAATACTCCAAAATCTTAAAACTGTTACAATGGCAACAGTTGGTGCTAGATACCCCCAAAATATAATCAGCTCTAGACCTTTTGGAACAAACATATCCTGAAAATTTGGTAAAATTCCATTGAGAGGCTGGAAGCCTGACGGAAATTGAGTATTCCTATATCCCCCTCAAATTTCATTGACGGAGGATAATAGATAAAACCTGTCAGGTGTAAATGAATAGGGAGCTTAAACCAATTATTCAAGAACTTACAGCCTTTTTATTCATTAAAGAAAAGGTTTTATGTTGTGCATACACTTATTCCAAAGAGATAATTTACAATTACAGTAGTTGAATCCATGAACTTATGAAGACACACTGAACAAGCACTGCACAAATGGTGATGTTCAGAATTCATTGAAATTTTAAATTCCTAATAATATTTACAAAACATAGTTGAACATGCACCACTTGGTAAGTTAAACTTACTTTTCAGGAACATGACAAGACTATGACCAAGTATGGCCATTAAACTAGTAAATATACTTGCAAAGATAATTATGTACAGGGTTCGCGATTACGCCGTCCGAGTATGTTAAACACGCAGTATTTCAGATTTGGACGCAAATTTCGGTTGTTAGTGCGTCCATCGAGACGCAATTTTTATCTAGAAAATATTTCTGCTTTACAAGCGAATTTCAGTTGGCAGGAAGCGTAGATATGCACGCAATATATATAACACTGAAGCTAAGCTTTATATTTTAAAATTAAATGGTTTCGAGCGATTTCCTGGCAAGTTGTTTACGTCCACCATTGTTATGAGAGATTTCATGCGTGACGAGATCCTTCCATGTGTCCTCGATTTTGATTGGCTAAATGACGAATGAGTGCTATGTTCTACACTAGCAAATCTACTCCAAATGTTATATATCGAAAGAAAGCCTATCTCTGCACGGAAACAATCGAAACAACAAGCCAGGACGGTGAACTTTCGTGGGAGACGAACTATACTAAATCTTGGAAACTCTTGATATTTAACCCCAGGAAATCCGCCGGAAAATAAAAGGGAATGCCACAAAAGAACTATATCTCCAGAACTACCCAATGAATTTTTATCAAACAAAACGCAACAGAAACTACAAATATTTTTTTCAAACAGTATAAATACCATATAATAGAGTATAATATTTGTAGCTTAAATAAAATAATCATACCAAAAAAATTCACTCTAATTGCACTAAAATGAAGTTTGTTAACTGGAGTTCAGCTTTTTAAATATTGATTAAATTGATTCATCGACAGATACATATTATTTATCAGTAGAAAGGAAATTGAAGAGTGATCTATTTATTTAAATGTATCCAAAAAATGGGACAAAAAATATTACTTGAACCCTATTTTTACACAATGGTACCCCATTTTTGATGTGCCATGAGGTACAAGGTACCCACCATTTCATAACCTTAACATAAACACTGGACTCAGAAAAAATTGATTGGGACTCCATTTTTTTGGAGGTCATGTAGTCCGTTGGACCTGTATGTATGTTCTATCATCCCATTTCTGGTAATCCAAATTTTGTTGCCTTGTCACATCAACAAAAGTGAAATATAAAATCAACCTTATGAAAGGACAAATTTTATGCTAGTGGAAATCCAGGTCATATTAATATAATGCAGCTGTTCTTTATATTGCTCAATTTATGCTCACTCATGCAAAGTGAAGGTACCAAAGGAAACAAAAACTATTCTGAAGTGGAAACAAAACAAAAAATAACGCGTCGCTGAATACCCCTCGGCGCCGGTCATCACAGGGTCAAGGTAAAAGGTCACACGGAGGTCAGACCATGACGTTGCACAACTAGACCCCCTAAAGAATATCCCTGCTAAGTTTGAACTTCCCACAGCTAACATTTGCGGAGATCTAGCCCGGACAAGATTCCCGGACAGACAGACAGACGAAATGCTGACGACAATACCCCTCCGGCCGAGTCCGGCCAAAGGGTAAAAACCAATAATCAATGATAAATGGTCCAGAGCATGGTAATAGCAATCTTAATTACTTACTACCACCTTCACACAATGAAAATAACATTACAGATGTCCATTCCCCACACCTTATTGAAAACGCATTGTACACCATCAGTGTAGTTTCAGACATATAAAGCCTAGAACAGATTTCAAAGGTCAAGGCTACAACAGCAAGGTCAAATCAATGTGACACAATGATGTGACACACTGTGTCCCTAACAATGTCCATATCCAATATATAGTTGCTAGACCTGTAGGTTTGAGATACATCCCAGACAAGCTTGGTTCAACAACCCACCTGCCTGAATGCCTGTGTGACAGCCCACCCAGCCAGACAACATTGGTGAAAACAATAACCGCATAAAAAGTGTATAAAAAATAAATCAGTTTTATTTACCTTTTCTTCCTTGAGCCTTTCAACTTCCTCAAATCCTCTTTTTCTTAAAAATTCTTCCATCACTACTCTGAAAACAAATAAAATTCTTGTTCATATATTTACAGAACTTTTCCATTCAATACTAAACAAAATACTAATTAAGTTTGCAAAACTTGATTTGTCCACTCCACACCATCCCTAAGGCTTTGATTGGCTAATCTCCATTGGACTACTATAAACAATATTTATTATGATAATATAATAACCTTTACATTATTGAATCTATAACTTGTATTTACAAAAATGAAAAAAAATAACGAGTTGCTGAATACCCCTCGGCGCCGGTCATCACAGGGTCAAGGGTCAGACGGAGGTCAGACCATGATGTTGCACAACTAGACCCCCTAAGCAACATCCCTGCCAAGTTTGAACTTCCTGCAGCTAACGGTTGTGGAGATATAGCCCGGACAAGATATTTGGGTCAAAGGTCACAGGGTCAAGGTCAACGGTCACACGGAGGTCAGACTATGACGTTGCACAACTAGTCCTCCTGAGGAACATCCCTGCCAAGTTTGAACTTCCTGCAGCAAACGGTTACGGAGATATAGCCTGGACAAGATATTTAGGTCAAAGGTCACAGGGTCAAGGTCAAAGGTCACACAGAGGTCAGGCCATGACGTTGCACAACTAGACCCCCTAAGGAACATCCCTGCCCAAGTTTGAACTTCCTGCAGCTAATGGTTGTGGAGATCTAGCCCGGACAAGATTCCCGGACAGACAGACAGACAGACAGACAGACGAAATGCTGACGACAATACTCCTCTGGCCAAGTCTGGCCGAGGGGTAAATATATAATTATTATGAAGTTTGAATGGGCCCTTTATTTATAAATGCCCTTGTTTAAACTCAAATGAAGGGTCAAAGATTAAATCTGGCTATATAAAAATTGACAGTCTGTGTTTTCTTATCCTTCATTTGGACGTTCCAAACCTATAGTCAGATAAAAACACTCTTAAGTTTTCTTGAATCTCATGTGACCATAAAGGTGGGCTCCAAGATCAAATCTGACCATATAGAAACATTCACAGGATATTATTTTTAACAGGATGGTTTCACATCCCACAAGGACCAATAATCACAAGCAAACCATAAAATTTCAAGTTGGGGTATTCTTCCTTGACTGAAAGGGGAAGTCAAAGGTCAAATGTCACCACTTAACATGAATAATGGCACATGGCTTCCTATATACTGGTTTCAGAACAAGAAACCTCAAGAATCAAATCAAATATTTATACTACCCTGATTAAGTTCCTGAACATTGCAATTCAATCTAAGATTAACCAGTAAGATTATGCTCTTCAACTGCACTCCTGTGTTGGTTGGTTGGCTAATTCTCAACAGTGGTGCACAAAAGAAAAGATTTAAATTTTAACTCCTCTAACATTTAGAAAAATTTATTGGATATATATCATTGATTTGGAAATTGTGTTACTTCATTAAAGTATATTCAAAGGCTTTTTACTGCACTTGGAACCATCGAATTTGCTTTTTAACCAGTCATTACAAGGATTATTATTATTTCAATTTAAATGACTGGTGAAAAATTCTGTGTATTTCAAACAACTTTGTAGTGCATTGGCTTAATATCAACAGTTTCTTATTACATTGAACCATTTTCAGTCATTCTTTAAAGTTTTATTCAACAAAAAATGATTTTTTGCAAATCTCCAGTTTTATGTGGGGTCGTGGCACGGCTCTACACGCAAGTGAAGTAAAGCCGAGGTAAAGCTTAAAACTCACTAGACTTGCGTATGCGTACGCGTATTTGTACATAGCCTTGCGTATGCGTTTGCGTTCAGTATAAACTCATCTGTTTTGATCATGCATAGATTTATTGTATAAAATGGTGGTGAAAGATTTATTACGATATTTAGTCAGAAGTATAAAACAGTTGTAAAGTGTTTTTTAAAAAGTGAAACTTTAGGAAAAAATATTTGACATAAAAACGCCAGTTCACAGTCACTTCACACAATACAGTATACACCTCCTTGTCTGCTAAAATGCACTAATAACCTCTTACTAGGCGTGTTTAATCCCAGCCAAACTTTGAATAAGAATTTTTTTTTGTACCTTGAGGTTATACTTGACAGTATGTACAAAATAAAACTTTTAAGATTTCCTCCCAGCCCTTGTGGCCTTATAAGTCAACTTTCATACCACATACAAGTGGAACTATATAGATAAATATATCAATACAGATATATTACACTGGTGGTCAAAAACGGTTTTAAGAAATTACCACACCAAAAATGGTTAAATGGCATATTTTGTTATTTACTTTGTGTGATTTTGTTATTTACACCGCATATATCTAAAAGGCTTGAAGATTGTTTATCTCTATGATCGTTCCCTATGGATGTCCCATGACCCCTCCCCCCCCTCCCCTGTATATCTGTATTGATATATTTGAATATAGTTTTTGGTCTTTTGGAGTGACAAAATTTTAGCCACTAAACAATTATACGTCTGAGAAAGATTAGCAACCTATGTGGGGAGGGGAGTTTTTATTTATCCTCACACACATATATTAGTTTCTAAGTACTTCAGTGTGAGCCAGTGTGTTTTCTTTTATGTAATGAACACATGGAATTCAGTGGTTGTGCCTGATAGTTGTAAATGTAAGGTGATCACCTTTTTAAACTTAAAGATCTTAAAATAAAGTTGTGTGGAAATCAATTCTACGCATTGCGTATGCGTAAAAAAGCCCCCCTGTAGCTTTCATACGCAACGCAGTGCGTTGAGAATTAACACAACGCAAGGCAATATACGCAATGCAGATAGTGAGTTTATGTACTATAATTTACACTGCATACGCAAGTCTAGTGAGTTTTAAGCTTAACCACGTCTAGGCAGTATATTGTCACCTACCTGCACTTTCTTCAGTCGAACTCTAAAATGTATATCCCCACTGAATTGAGACTATAACCATATAGGACCACAAACTGTACATAGCAGCACATAAATAATTGTTTATAACACAATATTCTTTTATTTTCTTGCTAATATGTCTGAACAGAACTGGGTGTACTTCAAGAAACACTCTTACCATAGACACACAACTATCACACGTGGCATAGGGAACTGACAAAGCCAAGGCAAAAAATATTGCAAGGGACGAACTATAAAATATAATCACAGATGTCTACAAAAGTGTAATCATTGGTTGAAATAGGCTTAAAGTAATTTTTAAAAAATAATTTTATTGTAGAAACTTTATATGATACAATAAATAGCATAATGCACCACTATGAAATTCTCTGTGAAAGTAAAAATAATGTATTATCTTTAAACCATGTGTATATCTGTAGATACAGAATAGTTCGTCCCTGCTGAGAAGACCGGTTTGGCTGCAGTATTCTATTCCCCATATATGGAAATAAGTACTGACGATGTGAAACTGGAATAGTGGGTTTATGGGGATATCAATATAGATCTACCACATTGTTTTGAAGGCCAAGCAAAGTGAAGCACTTGAATTACCATGTCATTTTGTGAACTTTGTTCTATTAAAGTAACATTATAGCTAGGAATGACACATTCATTTTTCATTAAACATATTAGAAATGAGTTAACATATTGGAATAAATTTCTATGGTCAATTGGAAGTAATAATGTCTTGCATACCTTGGATTAAGACTAGGTTACTTTTTATAACTCACAGTTGAATTTGATTATATTTAGGGTATAATTTTCAGAACTTTATTTTTGTGTAAATTGTTATTATGTTGGAGAGGATTGAGGCTATATATGTTGCTCACTTTTCAAGACAAAATAACTATGCAAGGACAACCCTATGCACATGAATTCTTACACATTAAGTACTGTGAATCCAATTCATATAATCCTTACTTATACAGATATAACAAAATAATAGTTCAATATAAAACTGTCTACTTACCATTGTAGATGCTTTTATTGTTTCTCCTGACTCAAGCATGAACTGAACCTGAAACTCCATGTGTATAATATTTTGACATAGTAACTCAACTTGTTGAGATACTAACTCAACATGTTGAGATCCTAAGTCGACATGTTGAGATACTAACTCGACATGTTGAGATATTAACTCGACATGTTAAGATAATAACTCAACATGTTGAGATAGTAACTCAACATGTTGAGATCCTAAGTCAACATGTTGAGATAATAACTCAACATGTTGAGATAATAAGTTAACATGTTGAGATACTAACTCGACATGTTGAGATAATAACTCAACATGTTGAGATAATAAGTCAACATGTTGAGATACTAACTCGACATGTTGAGATAATATCTCAACATGTTGAGATAATAGGTCAACATGTTGAGATAATAAGTCGACATGTTGAGATACTAACTCGACATGTTGAGATAATAACTCGACATGTTGAGATAATAAGTCAACATGTTGAGATATTAACTCGACATGTTGAGATAATAACTCAACATGTTGAGATACTAACTCAACATGTTGAGATCCTAAGTCAACATGTTGAGATAATAACTCAACATGTTGAGATAATAACTCGACATGTTGAGATACTAACTCGACATGTTGAGATAATAACTCAACATGTTGAGATAGTAACTCAACATGTTGAGATCCTAAG
The DNA here is from genome assembly GCA_964017235.1 of Sabellastarte sp. h YS-2021. Lineage (NCBI taxonomy): Eukaryota > Metazoa > Annelida > Polychaeta > Sabellida > Sabellidae > Sabellastarte > Sabellastarte sp. h YS-2021. The sequence goes on from OZ024931.1 coordinate 149,967,020, forward strand.
TCAACATGTTGAGATCTTAACTCAACATGTTGAGATACTAACTCGACATGTTGAGATAATAAGTCAACATGTTGAGATATCTAACTCAACATGTTGAGATCTTAACTCAACATGTTGAGATAATAACTCAACATGTTGAGATCCTAAGTCAACATGTTGAGATAATAACTCGACTTGTTGAGATAATAAGTCAACATGTTGAGATATCTAACTCAACATGTTGAGATACTAAGTCGACAATTCAAAAAAAAATTTTTTTTCATTGGCACTAATACTCTTCCGTAGTTATGGCAGTACGTTTAAATTATTTAGAAGATAGAAAAACATTATAACATTCTTTCCGTTCAAGAATACAACAGAGCATACACATCTAGAACTGTTCGTAAGTGGAAATGTTCCCAACACCAAAGGTTCTAAACACCAAACTTGAAGGACCGGAATGTAGTACTTTAAATGTACTTAGATGTAAATATTTTACGTTATCCTCCAACCTCACATTTTATAAAGACCTACCCACAACTTGCTTATAACACAAATGCAATCTTCAGCAATCAGATAGCTTTAACTTTCTTAAGTACCTGCTTAAATTAAAAAGAGATTAAAAGCAGTACTTATTTCATTATAAAATTTTGTTTTCCTAGAAATGTTCAAAGGAGTTCAGATCTATCATGTTCCTGAGCATTCAGAACAATTACACAAGATATGTAGTCATTTATTAAGTGAGGAACCTTTCCACCTTTCAAATTTTGGTGCTGAGAAACTTTCATGTTGGGAACCTTGGTACTGGGTAATTTTCCTGCTGTGAAGTTTAAGGGATGATACAAACATAATGCATGTAAGGTGAAACACAGAAAAGAGACAGCAAAAGGGTACAAAGTGCTTTGGAAATTGGAAAACAGGTAAAATATTGAATATAAGGAACTTTGATATTTTTTCTAATATTTTTTAATTTTTTCATTCTCTGTTACAAATGTGAAAAATAATTTGATGAAGTTTCATTAGATTTTGGGCAATAATTGTGTTGATACACCACAAAATACAAAAAAAATTGACTATGTTACCCCAGTGTGACCCTGAAAGGGTGGAAGTTTTTTGGAATCCCAGTCCTTGGTTTCCTGTAACCTTTCAATGCATTCCAAAGTTATACTCACAATAATAAAAGAGTTAGTGAGGAATCTAATTGTGACCCATTTAGATTCAAAAAGTGACCTTGAAAGGCAAGAAGGGGGCACTATTGATCATCCCACAGAATTATATGTGACCAATGCATATATAAAACACTCATCAAAAACTCATCAAAAACCCACTTAGTGCCACAACTACTAGTAATAATAATATTCACATAAAACATGCCCCTTTGGGGAAAAGTACAAAATAACTATATGGGTTTAGTTATTCTACAAGTGAGTGTTAAGAAAAAGAGAAAACGAATACATGCACTTTCCAACATTTGAAATATTGCATGCCAGCAGATACAACTCATTATATTTTACCTTAATTGTCAATTTTCCTCCCTGAAATTCCAGAAAATTTGAAAACTTTATAAGTCTCATTTTTGTATGACTATTTGTATTGCATTTCTTTTGAAAAAAACTACATATTTAAAAAACAAATATGGCCTCTTATTTTAACCTAATTTTTTGGTGTCACCACCTGGGATGCTTTGGTATCTTTCTTATCACCAAAATAAAGGAAAAAAAACAACAACAATAAACCTACCTTGCTAACTTGTACTTTTCTTATGACTGAAAGAAATAAAAAAACACAAAGAAACATTGATAATTTGATGTATAAATTGATTGATAGTGTCATAATTTTTAATGTACAGTTACACACACAAAGAAGTACATTAATTTGTGAGTTCGGATTTACTATTCAATTTCTCTACTGCAAAGGGTCTGGGTACAAGAAAAGAAATGTCTTTTCACTTACCCCACTTTGTGTGAAAAATATGTTTTATTTTCTTTATCTGAACTACTTTTACATATAGTTGCCTGTTTAAAAAAAGTTTTACTTTTTATGTCGTCACTCTGCGGCGTGGGTGTACGCGCTCGCGTCCGCGTGAACAACTTCTCCTCCAAAACTACAAGGCCTAGAGACGTGCTGTTTTTTTTAAAAGATACCTTATCTATCGAGGATGAAAATTTGTTCAAGGCATGCAAATCTGTCTGTTCGTCTGTTTGCTAGAGACATTACAAGGGGGGTACCCCCACCAAAAGTGTGAAAATTTCAACACTTAATCACAATTTTCTCAGTGACTATTGCAGGGATTTCTCTCATATCTTGCATATATGTAATAGGCCACAGGTAGATTCTCTTGTGTGAGTATGAGACCTGGATCTGTCTTACTTTTTTTTTAATAAATTTTTTTAATAATTTTTAATGCATTAAATTCATGAAATCATGCACAAAATCATTTATAACTTGAAAACTGTTGCATCTAGAGCATTTTGTTAAAATATGTTATTCAGCTACTTTTTTCATAGCTACAATATGGTGAGTAAGTTGGGTGCCTGTCTCAATAGCTAAGTGAGTAATAGCTACTTTTGGGCTTTTCAGTAACTTCCATCATGAGTAGAATCACTTGTAACTTAAAAACTATTGCATTTAGAGAATTTCGTATAAATATGTTATTCAGCTACTTTTGGGTCAGCTATAACATAGTAAAATTTTAGACCTGTAGCTCATGGCATAGCTGAGTAATAGCTACTTTTAGGTTATCACTGTTGAGTAAATCGCTTATAACTTCAAAACTATTGCATTTAGAGAATTTCGTATAAATATGTTATTCAGCTACTTTTGGGTCAGCTATAACATAGTAAAATTTCAGACCTGTAGCTCATGGCATAGCTGAGTAATAGCTACTTTTAGGTTATCACTGTTGAGTAAATCGCTTATAACTTGGAAACTATTGCATTTCGAGTATTTTGTTTCAATATGTTATTCACCTATTTTGGGATCAGCTATAACATAGTGAAGTTTCAGATCTGTGGCTCATTGCATAGCTGAGTAATAGCTACTTTGAAGTTCTCACTATTGAGTAAATCAGTTATAATTGGAAAACTATTGCATTTAGAGAATTTCGTATAAATATGTTATTCAGCTACTTTTGGGTCAGCTATAACATAGTAAAATTTCGGACCTGTAGCTCATGGCATAGCTGAGTAATAGCTACTTTTAGGTCATCACTATTGAGTAAATCAGTTGTAACTTGAAAACTATTGCATTTACAGTATTTTGCTTAAATATGTTGTTCACCTACTTTTGGGTCAGCTATAACATAGTAAAATTTCAGACCTGTAGCTCATGGCATAGCTGAGTAATAGCTACTTTTAGGTTATCACTGTTGAGTAAATCGCTTATAACTTGGAAATTATTGCATTTAGAGTATTTGTTTCAATATGTTATTCACCTATTTTGGGGTCAGCTATAACATAGTGAAGTTCCAGACCTGTGACTCATTGCATAGCTGAGTAATAGCTACTTTGAAGTTCTCACTATTGAGTAAATCATTTGTAATTGGAAAACTATTGCATTTAGAGAATTTAGTATAAATATGTTATTCAGCTACTTTTGGGTCAGCTATAACATAGTAAAATTTCATACCTGTAGCTCATGGCATAGCGGAGTAATAGCTACTTTTAGGTTATCACTGTTGAGTAAATCACTTATAACTTGAAAACTATTGCATTTAGAGTATTTTGTTGCAATATGTTATTCACCTATTTTGGGATCAGCTATAACATAGTGAAGTTCCAGACCTGTGGCTCATTGCATAGCTGAGTAATAGCTACTTTGAAGTTCGCAATGTTGAGTAAATCACTTGTAATTTGAAAACTATTGCATTTAGAGAATTTAGTATAAAATATGTTATTCAGCTACTTTTGGGTCAGCTATAACAGTAAAATTTCAGACCTGTAGCTCATGGCATAGCTGAGTAATAGCTACTTTTAGGTTATCACTGTTGAGTAAATCACTTATAACTTGAAAACTATTGCATTTAGAGTATTTTGTTGCATATGTTATTCACCTATTTTGGGATCAGCTATAACATAGTGAAGTTCCAGACCTGTGGCTCATTGCATAGCTGAGTAATAGCTACTTTTGAGTTCTCACTGTTGAGTAAATCAGTTGTAATTGGAAAACTATTGCCTTTACAGAAATTTGTGCAAATATGTTATTCAGCTACTTTTGGGTCAGCTATAACATAGTGAAATTACAGACCTGTAGCTCATGGCACAACTGAGCAATAGCTATTCTCAGGCACTGACTGTTGAGTAAATCAGCTATAACTTGAAAAATATTGCATTTGGAGTATTTTGTTAAAGTATATTGTTCACCTACTTTTGGGTTAGCTATAACATAGTGAAATTACAGACCTATAGCTCATGGCATAGCGGAGCAATAGCTATTTTCAGGTTCTCACTATTGAGTAAATCAGTTGTAACTTGAAAACTATTGCATTTACAGTATTTTGCTTAAATATGTTGTTCACCTACTTTTAGGTCAGCTATAACAGAGCAAAAATTCAGACATGTAGCTCATTGCATAGCTGAGTAATAGTTACTTTGAGGTTCTCACTGTTGAGTAAATCAGTTGTAACTTGAAAATTATTACATTTAGAGTATTTTGTTAAATATGTTGTTCACAGACGTTTTGTTCAGCTATAACATAGTGAAATTGCAGACCTCTATGTCATGGCATAGCTGAGCAATAGCTTCTTTCAGGTTCTCACTGTTGAGTAAATCATTGTATCCAACCTGTAGGAAATCATGGGCTGGGAATCTGTTAATATGGTCCGATTTGACCTTGGAACCCTCCTTCAAGGTCAAATGAGGATAGCCAAACATAAAAGTGCTTATAACTCGCTTATTATTGGTCCTAGAGGTTGGAATGAAAACCAACCTATAGAAAATCATGAGCTGGGAAATTTTTGGTGTGGTCGGATTTCACCTTGGACCCCTCCTTCAAGGTCAAATGAGGATAGCCAAACTTAAAAGTGCTTATAACTCACTTATTATTGGTCCTAGAGGTTTTGAATGGAAAACCAACCTATAGAAAATCATGGGCTGGGAATCGTTTGGTGTGGTCAGATTTGACCTTAGACCCCTCCTTCCAGGTCAAACGAAGATAGCCAAACTTAAAGTGCTTATAACTCGCGTATTATTGGTCTTGGAGGTTTGGGATGGTAAACCAACATATAGGAAATCATGGGCTGGGATTCTTTTGGTGTGGTCAGATTTGACCTGGGACCCCTCCTTCAAGGTCAATTGAGGATAGCCAAACTTACAATTGCTTAGAACTCGCTTATTATTGGTCCTACAAGTTTGGGATGGTAAACAAGCTACAGGAAATCATGGGCTGGGAATTTTTTTGTGTGGTCGGATTTGACCTTGGACCCCCTCCTTCAAGGTCAAACAAGGATAGCCAAACTTAAAAAGTGCCTATGACTCACTTATTATTGGTCCGAGAGGTTTGGGATGGTAAACCATCCTAAATTCTTTGGCTGGGAATCTTTTGGTATGGTCAGATTTGACCTTTGGACCCCTTCTTCATGGTCGAACGAGGATATTGCATTTATAGTATTTCTGTAAATATTTTTAACCTTTTACTTTTTACACTTAAACAACTACCTTGTTACTTTATTTCATAATACCATTTGCAGGGCACAACTTTTTTGTCCTTTTCTTCTGTCAGATTCGGAATATCTTTCGAACAATAATGTCACATGCTGTTCAGTTACCATTTACTGTATTTCTGTACAGCCCTTTCCCTGATAATTATGCTTTCCTCTCATTATCACCATCACAAATCAAAAACATTCAGTCAGCTGACACAGTGCCCGTTCACGGGCACTCTCCTCTTGTTTATATATGTAAATGAAATGTAAAGTTATTTTGTAGAATACTCCAACATAACCAACATCTAATTATTTTTGTGCTAGACTCTGTCCTAACTAATGTGTAGGTTCTTTTCATGTCCTGTGAAGTTAATTGTTTTTCTACAATAGAAAAGTTCTACTTGCGTCTTAAATTATAAGGATGCTGTCTTGCTGCATGTGCTGCAATTGCAGCTGTAGCAACAAGAGCTGCTGTTTGTGCATTTTGTCTGAAATAGTATTTACAAATTTTATGGATGTTATCAAAACAGTATCAAATTAAACCGCATATATTTCCTTGTTCTGTTGGGACTTTATCAAACTTTACTAGAGCATCATATTTATTTTGTATATTCATTCCACGTACTTTTGGTGTCTCTTTGTCCATCTCTAAAGGTGCATTGCCTATTTTTTAGTTTATATAAACACACCCCTCTCTTTCCCCCCACAATCCCCCATCATACATAAATACACTCCTAGTTATTTACAACATGCTTGTGTTACTCTTTTTGTGTCATCATATCAATGGTTTATGTGTAGTCTACCAGTAACTTCCTATGACAGTTTAAATATCATGCTTACATGGCTGTTCCACTTTGCTGATATTAAGCCTTCCTCCCTGTTCTGAAAAAAAATGAATTGCTCACAAATACAATGAGGTCTTAGGTTTTATTGCATACCTTGTATCTGCAATCGCAATTACTCCAACAATAAAAAAGTGATATTTGTGACATTTTCATGTAGGTCATGCCTGACCAACGGAACAAGTGATTTATATGACTCTGATCATATTCTGTACATAAAAATCAATGCTGAATGTTCAAAGGTCTTGCTTTCAAAATGTTTTTGATGATTTTGACTTACTTTCCTTGAAATTAATGAACAGATCATCATGAAATTTCTTTATGCAGGGAGGGCCTTTCTCAAGGAAGACAGGATAACATTTTGGGACTGATGTAAAAATATATCCAAAATTAAGTTATTTTTTGGCATCAACTATTAACAATCATGCAGGTTTCAATATTTTTTAAAAGTGCTGCACAATATATCTGTTGGAGCATAAGTTAAGCGTCAAGTTGGATTGCCTATCTTAAGATAGGCTAGAACATAATAGCCCAAGTTAGATTAATTAAATTCAACAATGATTTTAAACCATTTTAAACCTAAAATGCAATTTTACCTTGTTAGATTGAATGTACATGGCTTATGTAAAGATGAATTTGACAGATATTAGACCAACTTAATATGTTGTACTCCAAGAATGGTTTTATCATGAATTGAAATGACTGATGAATGCATAAGCAGCTAAGTTCATTGACATACTGACAGTTCAGTTAAATAGTTCTATGAGTCTGAAATGTTATGATTTTGTGTGCTTATCGCATCTAGGGATTTGCTTACAGATGTTATCCCAAATTATAATTTGCAGAGGTAGGTTTAATTCTCTTCAAAAGAAATAATAGAACTTCTTGGTGAAGCTAATAATGTATAAAAAGCTTGAAAAACTTCTGGACTGAAAACACATGCAATATCAGGTTTTAACTGCATGTAAATGATGCATCAATTGCCACACTCATTGTGTCTGAATAAAAATATATATATTGTAGGGAGAGGATCAGGGATGGTCCATTTTACGGGGTAAAGATATGGAGATATTTCATAGAGTGGTTGATTAGCTTTGTTATTCTGAGTATTCAGAAACATTCCGAGCTGTGTGTGATTGAAACACAACAGAGCTTTTCTAGCATGTAATTTTAGCCTTCAAAAGTCCACTTTTGGCTACAATTATTTGTCATTATGCCAATTATTTCAGAGTTTAAATTGATGTTAAGTTGCAAAAGTAACTTGAAAAATATGCTCAATATATATATTTTTTTCAATTTCTTGATATTATTCTGGTTTTAAGAAAATTAATTTGCATTTCATTTACAGTTACTTATACATGTACATGTATTGTCTCATGTAAGAGCCTTTTGCTGGTATAATTTCCCACATCCTTGCACATGCCTTGAAGAAATAACCTCCAGACTGACACACAATGAATACAGTTATGGTTGTTTAACACAGGCTGTGAATTTTAATCAATTCCTATCTCATGCACAAAATTTTCTGTATGTTTCAATTCACTTACTTCATTCAATAAGCGGGGCCACGGTGGCAGAGTGGTAACACTCTCGCCTCCCACCTCTGAGGCCGGGGTTAGATCCCCATGACGGCCTTAAGTGGGAAAGCTGGTAGTTGCTTGCCGTTGGTCGGCAGTTTACAGTACACAACCCTAGCGAACTGTATGTACTGGTTTCCTCTGCCCTTCAAACTACCCGTCGTGATATGACCTGTACAGTGTTGAAAGCGACGTAAAACCCCAAATAAACAATCATTCAATAAGCACAAGATTAACCTTCAGTGGGTAAACAAACCCTGTGCAGTAACACTGTGGACTGTGTTGTGTAAGTGTGTTGCTTCATTTGTTATACACATATTATAGTCAAAGAGTTTTAATTTATGTTTCTTATAAGTAAAGATAAAGTTACACACCTGTTACCATAACTTGTTTCTGGTTTAACTTTTACTGATATTATTAAAAAGATTTTAGAATAAAATAAAACAACAAACATTTTACCCAACCTGTTGCACTTTGCCACTTGTGTAAAATATTTGTTGAAGACAGTGGTTTCAAATAAAAATGTAAATATAAGGAAATAATTAATTCTCTTTTTGTCTGTTTTCCTCCAAAGCATCATCTCTTTCGTCTCTTTCATTGCATCTTTCAGTCAAAGAATGATATGAAGGGGCAATGACCAGTGGAAAAACAAGAATATTATATAGTATGTAAAATAGTAAACAAAATCATCAATCAAAAATTTAAAAACAACTGCTCAACTGACCAGACAATCTTACCTGAAACTGGATCTTCCACATATTATGCCAGTGTGTGCTCACATCTCAAAATGTGAAATGTGGCATCACTCTGATCTTTCGTCCTTGTTGTAATGCATGATTTAGACATCTCCTAACTATTTCCTGTGCATGCTGGGGCTCCATGTAAACTGGCATTGCTCTAATTACTGACCCTAGTGTAGGTTGACAAGATATCTTGAAATTTAAAGGCCAGATAGATGTCAGGCAGATGAACAGTTTTCTGAGACTCTATCAGAAGAAATATTAAACGCATGTTTTAGTTACAAACTGGGAGGCAGAAGGATAGCCGTGTTTTTTTTCCTTCTTTTGTTTTCCTTATAATACATGTTGATTTCCCACCCTTCACCCTGATATTTTATCACCTCTCATATCAATCACAGCTGTGCATATATTTGTATTAACTACTCTATTTTGATCATGTTTTGTTGCACATGGTACTGCTGCTGTGCAGTTGTTTATCAGTCTTTGTCTGCTGATCAAGCTGTGCAGTGATGGATAGAAAAAACTACCTTTTAATTTTAAAACTAAAATAAATCTAGACCTTTTTATGGCATCACTCTGTGTGGTGTGTGTACGCGTACGCGTGAAAGACTTCTCCAAAACTACAAGACCCAGAGACATGCTGTTAATTTTAAAAGGTACCTTAACTATCGAGGATGAAAAATTGTTCAAGGCATGCAGATCTGTTCGTTCATCTGTTCCCCAGAGCCATTACAAGTGAGGTACCCCCCACCCAAAGTGTGAAAATTTCAACAGTTTATCCCAATTTTCTCATTGACTATTGCAAGGATTTCTCTCATATCTTGCATATATGTATTAGACCACAAGTAGATTCCCTTGTGTGAGTCTCAGGCTGGGATCTTTCTTAGTTATTTTTTATATTCATGAAATCATGAACTAAATAACTTATAACTTGAAAAGTATTGCATTTAGAGCATTTTGTTGAAATATTTTATTCAGCTACTTTTTCCATAACTACCACATGGTGAGTAATTTGGGTGTCCATCCTGATAGCTAAGTGACTAATAGTTACTTTCTGATTGTTTAGTACCTCCTGTAATGAGTAATATCACCTATAACTTGAAAACTATTTCATATGCAGAATTTTTTATAAATATGTTATTCAGCTACTTTTGGGTCAGCTACAGCATAGTAAAATTTCAGACCTGTAGCTCAGTGCATAGCTCAGTAATAGCCACTTTGAGGTTATCACTGTTGAGTAAATCAGTTAGAAGTGCTTATAACTTTCTTATTATTGGTCCTAGAGGTTTGGGATGGTAAACCCAGTCCTATGGAAGGGGGAGGGAAACAACTCTGTTAAACTGACTTGGCTTTATTTATTACTAATTGTTACACATTAAAACTTGTTAATAAAAACAATGTTACTGCTACTAATAGATTACTTCTTTTTAGTTACTACCATTGATTAGCTTCAACAATTTATTTACATAGTTCCTGTTGTCCCCAGAAAGGCACCAAATCTTAATCAGCTGTAGATCCTCTTAGGGTAAACAAAACCTGAAAAGTTTGTGAAAATGTATGCATGAATTTAGGCTTTGGAACATCCACAAACTTTAAGATCCAAAGATCTTAAATTTGATCCCATGGCAACAGTTGTTACTAAAAGCCCCAAAAACCTAATCAGCTCTAGATCCTCTTGGGATAATTGTACCCTAAAAATTTGGTGTAAATCTGTGTATGGGTTTAGGCTGTGGAACACCCACAAACTTTAACGCCAAAAAATCTTGAAAGTTTTGCCATGGCAATAGTTGTTGCCAGATACCCCCCAAAACCTAATCGGCTCCTGATCCGCTTGAGATAAACATACCTTGAAAATTTGGCGAAAATCCATGCTTGAGTTTAGGCTATAGAACACCCACAAGCTTTATACCTGCCCCCGCCATCCAGACAGCGCAGGTGAAGACTATAACCACAGCCTTTATGGACTGGGGTTAAAAAAACAACATTTTGCAATATCTCATCCATGCTGTTTAATAGTTAAGAATAACTTTACAGATGGCCTTCTGTGATGATTATTTCTGTCTGTGGAAATTTTCAAAAACATACTATTTCCTTTTTTCCCGTCATTTAAATTGGAAAAGTTAAGATGTTGCATAAGGCAACTTAAATGTTGCAGTAAAAGTTCTATGAAATAAGAATGTTTCGAGTTTGTTTTTGAACATGTCCAAAAGTATCAGATGATCATATATCACTTGGCACTTGGCAGTTTATTCCAGCATGATGGTCCTGCTACAGCAAAAGATCTGTCAGCAAATGACTTATGTCTAGTAAAGTAGTGATTGAGATGTCCTTGTTCTGTAACTATAAGATTTCATTGTAATCAAATCACACAAGTATTTTGGAGCCAAGTTATGAATAAATTTGAAAACTAATGCTAACAATTTGTATTCACAGCGAACTGATACAGGTAAAAAATGTAATTTCTTGAGAACTTGTGTAGCACTAGAGAATTTAGAAAGACCAAGAATAATCTTACACAGCACTAGCGATAGAATATCAAGATACTTTTTGATAGTGGATCCAGTTCACAAGTTGCTGGTTTTGACTTCATAACCAATTTAGCAACAATATCACGATTAATAGCTGTAAACTGTGAGAAATCAGGTTTGACCATAGTTGCAGGAACAAACATAGGATAATTGTCGAGATCAGTACAGATTTTGTCAATTTCCCTAGTTTAGATAGAAATCTCGTGAAAAACTAGACCAGTGTCAAGCCTTAGTTTCATATCAAAATTGATTGAAAAAGCTGTAGCGAATCAGTTAAATAGTTACATCAATAAAGAGGGGTTCTCCAATCTGAACCAGTCGGCCTACAAGAGATTGCATTCCACAGAAACAGCACTCCTTAGAATTCAACATGACATTGCTGCTTCGATGGACTCTGGTAAGGCTGTTTCTCTCACATTATTGGACGTCTCAGGAGCCTTTGATACCACTGACCACACCATTCTTTTTAATTGCCCCAGGGACTGGTTCAGTGTGGATGGCACTGTGCTGATGTGGATCAAATTATACCTCACAAATTGTAGACAGAAGGTTAAATTGGCTAATAGCTTCCTGGATGCCTTCTCACTCTCTTATGGGTCCCTCTAGGTTCTGTCATGGGTCCACTGCTTTTCACTCTTTACACTACCCCCCATTTCCAGTTTCAATGTTCCCCATCATCTTTGTGCCGATGACACCCAAATATACTTGGCACTTGATTCCAGGAACTTTGATTCCAGTATTGCTGAGCTTACTGAGTCTCTTGCCTGCGTTCAAAAATGGTAGGATGGTGTTAGATTGAAACTTAATCCAAAGAAGACAGAATTTACCATCATTGGTGACAGAAAGGCCAGGGAGTCAATCATGCAAAAATTTCCCACCCAGTTTCTTGGAAACTCAATCTCCCCCACTAATGAAGTTAAGAATTTAGGTGTCACTTTTGATTCTGGGAACACCTTTGCCAGCCATATAACCAAAGTTTGTTGTGCCTGCTACTACCATCTCAAAGATCTCAGACGCATTCGTAAATTCCTCAGTGTAGAGACTGCAGCCCTGTTGGCTAACTCAATGATCAGTAGTTGAATTGACTACTGCAATTCCCTACTTTATGGTGTGAATAAATACAATGTGGCTAAACTCCAAAAGATTCAAAATGCCCTCTGCAGAATTGTTTTCAGACTTGATAAAACAAGCCATGTTACTCCATATCTGCAAAAACTACACTGGCTCCCCATTTGATACCGTATCCTGTTCAAATATAATCTTACCACATTCAAGGCTATCAAATTCTCCCAACCCTCATATTTATCATCCTTAATTAAACCCAGTAGTCTTACTCGTGGAAATCTGCTTTCTCTTTCTTCAATTCTTCCCAAGAAGGCCATTGGTAGGTGAGGCTTTGCAATGGTTTCTCCCACTGAATAGAAGAGACACAATCGGTCCAGTCTCAGAATACAATTATAGGGTTTCGAGGCCAGCTAAAGACCTACTTGTTTAGACTTGCATAAAGTAATCTTCATTATAGATTTAGGCACGTCTGGAATTAGAACAAACAAACATGAGAGCTGATGAGAGTTCACTTACTAAGAGCAATATATCAATTATTTAACAAAATGTCTGAAAGAGTCTTTTATTAGAGAAGATTTGAGTTGGCTAACATTATGTTGTCACCATACAGCATTGGTGTACAACTTCTCCAAAACTACAAGGCCTAGAGACTTGCTGTTTTTTTAAAGATACCTTTTCTATCGAGGATGAAAAATCGTTCAAGGCATGCAGATCTGTCTGTTCATCTGTTTGGTAGAGCCATATCCAGGGAAGTACTCCCACCAAAAGTGTGAAATTTCAACACTTTATCAGAATTTTCTCATTGACTTTTGCAGCGATTTCTCTCTCTCTTGCATATATGTGCTAGACCACAATAGTAGTAATAAGAAATGTTACTTCTAGCACAAAACAGTACGTTACTTCTAGCACAAATGAGCATGTCACTTCACGCACACCATAATTTTGTTCTGTTTGTGCTAGAAGTCACATTTCTTATAACACTAAGTCTTTTGATCTGTTTCCCACCAATGGTGTTCCTTTATTTTTCACCCCATCTCTGAATTTTCCAGTTATCCAATTGCATATATGTATGTTAATGAAACCAAAAGACATTAGGCTAAATCCATAGTTCAGGAGGCTAAATTTGTAGTTTAAGATGAGAGATGACCGATTTGGATTAAGGAAGACTTTACATCTAATCAGATAATTTTTGTGTTCGTGGGAGTTTTTGGACTCCCATAAATGACCAGTCCTGAGGACCTAGCCTGGTATGACCCTTGGCTGTTAGTGAAGAGAAAAAACCCAACTTTCAGTTCTTCAGAGATGAGTACAGGTTACAAAAAAACCATGTTAAAAGATTAGCCATGTTTCTGCCAGTCTGTAATGAATACTGTTTGTGTACTTTTCATATATATGAAAAGAAAAGAATTATTCCATGCTGTCCTTGTAATGTCATCTTTTTTATATATATATGACTTTTTGATGAGAAAAAGGGTGGAAATTTATTTGTTTTTTTTTCTGGTTGGAATCCCACAAGTGGGTAAATACTTAGGACATGCTCCCACCAATATGATTGTTGGCTGTTTGTGAAATGAAAACAACACAAAACTTCAACTTTTTTCAAAGGTGAGTTCATTTGAAATCTAATTAAAGGGTTTTAATTTTTTTCTTTATTTGCTTTGATATTTTGGCTTTAGTAGTTTGTATTTTTTGTAGTTTGTAGGTCTTATTTGTCTGTTCTGTGTCAAAAAATTTAACCTTGACAAAAAACATCTTGTCCTGTAATAGCAATCTCTTTTTTTGTTGATAATGACTTTTTTCTTTGCAAAAGGTGGAAATTTAAGTTCATTTATAAAAAAAATGATTTAAATTTATTTGATACTTTTTGTGTAATTTTATTTTCTTAATTTGATGAATATCTAGCAATGAGAACTATACACCTTTTCATGGGTTTTGGGTGTTTCTTCAAGGATGACCACTATACATTTGAAAATCTATTCCCATATTAGGGTTACCAGTTCTACAAGCTTTTAATTAGTGATATTTCGTCTCATTTAAGTGAAAAATTAGTAAAAAGAAATATTCTTCGTCTTGCGCCTGTAATCTCACTTGATTTTTTTGAAAGGACTTTGTGTCTGGGTGACAGCTCACACAAACAAATTTTAATCTTTTTTATTGTTTTTTTATATTTTGTGAGGGTTAACAACATAAAGAAATAGTCTAAATGTACCTCACATATATTTTTATTTTTTTTTTAAAAAGCAGGAAAAATATGATTTAAAACAGCACGCTTTTTTAATGTAATAAATTAGATTAAATATTGTTAAATTTACACTATTTTTTTTGCTTAAACAAATAGCTGTATAACAATCCTTATTTTAAACTTTTTTTTCAATAAACCATTCCACAAAATTTGAAGACTGAAAAAAAACCTACTGATGTTTAACCTTTTTACAATATATGTATATAGTAAAACTGATGTACAGAAACTTATATTTTTAGCTTATTCATTTTTTTTCTAGCTAAACATTTAAATGAAATCCTGTAGAAAACATTTAATCATAAAAACAAAATGTATTTGTATAATATTACAACAAGTGTATATATCATTTATTGTTAACATACCACAAAAGTTTTTTCATAAACAAACCATTCATTCTTGGCTAACTATAGTTAACGTGTTTTTCATTAAAACCAATATATGAAGAAATGTAACCAAACAGCTGATATACATCAACAACATTCCATCCTTTCTATTCAAAGTTAATCTGAAATAATAAAAGGAAAATAAATTAATACTTTTGAGACACCTTAGCTTGCAAAATGCTTGCACTGATGTTTGTCATTCCATTAGGTCTTTCAGTATCAGTTGCAACACTGTGAATTTGGTCATTTTATGATCAGCACTTTTGTGAAAAACAGTGCTTATGACTTGGTCAAGATGGTGTACTAAAAACCAATATGTATTAATGAGCACCATTTTTACTTCAACTCTCAACTCACCTCACATGTTTCCTTTTATAATCACCTTGCATTTTTATTGACATTTAGTGGATTAATGTTTTCATAAAGTATGCATAAAGAGATCTTACATTGAAAAGACTGGTATTGAATAAATTTGTGTAATATAATTCTGAAACTGGAAAAGTGATAAAAGCAATCACAATAGGCATGTTATTTTACATGGTTTTTACACATCTGGTCAACAGGTTCTAAGTATCTGTACAGTATTTGCTCGTAATTGATTGTTTTCTCTCCATACTCAAATGTTTTTTCCCTAAAATGTTCATGCTCTATAGGAGGACTCAATTTAAAGAACTGAAAATACTTTACTTGTTCTGCAAAGTACATATACAAGTCTGTTTGTTTTATTAGAGTAATTTATAACTAATAGTGAGTACTACTTACGTCAAAACCTGTAACTAACACTTTTAAACATCACACAGAATTATATGTGACACATGCATATATGAAACATGGGATAAAACCATGAAATACTCATCAAAAAACTTACTAAAAACACTTACCCAAAAACCACTAAATGCAACAACTACTAGTAGTAATATTTACATAAAAACATGTCCCTTTTTGGGGTTTAGTTATTCTAATATTCACATAAAACATGCCCCTTTTGGGAAAAGTACAAAAATAAATATATGGGTTTAGTTATTCTACAAGTGAGTGTTATCTAATACATGCACTTTCCAACATTTGAAATATTTCATGCCAATAGATACAACTTCTTATAGTTTACTTTTATAGTCAATTTCCCACCCTGAAATTCAAGTAAATTTGAAAACTTTACAAGTCCCATTTTTGTGCAACTCTATTTTGATCACTTTTTTGGGAAAAACTACATATTTAGAAAAGAAAAATATGACATCGTATTTAAATCTATTTTTGGGGGGTCACCACCTCGGTTACGTTTTTATCTTTCTTATCACCAAAAAAAAAAAAAAGAAAAACACAATAAATAAAAACCAACCTTGTTCACTTTCACTTTTCTTATTACTGAAAGAAAGAAAAAAAACAAAAAGATAATTTGATATATGAATTGTTTGTTTGATTATACCATAATTTTTAATGTACAGTAACACACAGACAAATAACATTAATTATTGAGGGTGGACACTATGTTAACGGTGTATAATTGAATGTTGAATATACCATGGTTCTTTATCTAGAGTCACACACAAATAAGTAAATTAATTAATGAAAAGGGGGCTATCAATATATGAATCATGTATAATTGAATGTTGAATATAGTATTATTTGTATATGTTCAGTAAGATCACAAGTAAGTACATTAATTGATTAGACTGTGATTATATGAAAAGTAGGTTTTTTTAAAGTATTGTCTTGGAAATGAGTTTTGAATGAAATAAGTATGCTTACTTTTGACTTTTTCGACTTTCTCATATGGCCGTGCTACAAGAAAAGAAATGATTTTTTTTCAAACAATATTTTTTTAATAAAACCACAACACTTGCACTTTTTTATATTGTTGCTCTTGACTTACTCCATTTTTGTGTAAAATATGTTTTTACTGTCTTTATCTAAGCTACTTTTTGTTATATGGTTGCCTCCTTTAAAAAAGTTTTTACTGTGTTTTATATATGTAAATAAAAAAATGTAAAGTTATTTTGTAGAATACTCCAACATAACAAGCAGAAAGTTTCTATTTTCGTGTATATTTTTAGTGTACTAACTGATATATATATTCTTTTCTTGTCCAGGGGTCGATTTCACAAAAGGACTTGGCCCAGACTTAGACTTAGACTGAAGACATTTGTCTTGAAATGAGGCTGTGATCTTAGACTTGGAGGATTACACAGAGCTGCTAAGTCTAGGCTTTAGCTAAGTCTACGCAAGAGTGGGCTTAACTTTTGTAAACAAAGGCTTAAATATGGCTGCCATATATTTTTCTCACTTCAAAATTTGAAATGCTTGAAAATAATGAATAAATATATAGAACACCGCCCTAAATTATCCTTTGGACATGTCTATGTGATTATAAGGTTTCCCATTTAAAAATACAGCATTTTTTCAAAGATAAAATGAGCTAAACAAGGGATATATATTACCACTAAAATATTTTGAGTAGAAACGAAGGGTCACATGACATAGAAAACCACTGTGGTTATATGACAAGCTTGGACATGGGTACGTCACCCTTTGTGAAATCCATTTAAGTCCGGGACTTGGCAAAGACAAAAGACTCAGATTTAAGTCCTTGACTTAGCCTAAGTCTGAGACCCCTTGTGAAACCGGCCCCAGTATTTTTTTTAAATTCCACAATAAAAAAATTCGCAATGGCATCGGCGGCGGCAGCTGCACGAGCAGCTGTATCTGTTACGCTTGGTCTGAAATTATATTTACAAATAATATAGATTTTATAATTTTTATGCACAAATAACACATATATATATATGTCTATCTATCCTCTGACCATATTGATGTAAAATATCCTGTTAAAATCAAATTCTACTCAAAAAAGTATCAAATTAAACTGTGCATATATTTCCGTTTTTCTGTTAAGACTTTACTAGAGCATCATATTTATTTTTTGAATATTCATTCCACATACTTTTTAGTATCCTGTTTGTCCATCTCTAAAGCTTCATCGCCTTTTTTCTAGTTTATATATACACCACCTCTCTCTTCCCCCAGTCTCAATCCCCATGACACATAGACACACACCGTGCTTGCATTACTCTTTTTTGTGTCATCATATCAGTGGTTTATGTATAGTCTACCAGTAACTTCCTACCGCAGTTTAAAATATCATGCTTACATGGCAGTTCCACTTTGCTGATATTAAGCCTACCTCCCTGTTCTCAAAAAAATGAATTGCTCACAAATTAAATGAGGTCTGCCTCAGAAACTAGGTTGCTTAACGAATTTTCAGACAGCCTCAGGATTGACCTCTTTTATGAAAATATACTTTGAACTTATTGATAAGCCACACACACAAGTAGCTCCTGTTTCAAAACCAAAAAATTTTAGATTTCGGCTACTGAAAATCCAACAAAAATACTGCCTGCAATTGTTTCCCCTGTTTTCTGTGGTTTCTTTACATTTCCCTGATGAATCCAAGTGTAACATTAAAAAACGGTCCTCCTCCATGGCAATCTTGTGGAATAATAAAAACCTACTCGGAGGAGCGAAACAGCCGTCTAAGCTTGCTACCCAAATAATAGTCACATCACAATATGTATTTTTTCATGGTAATAAAAATATAAAAGCTACCAACAAGAGTGATGTAATCCCAGGCACCAAGACTTTAGCTGTAGAAGTGTGGTAATAAGCCAAAGTTATATCTCTGCTTTTATGAGCAACTGGCCTTTTTTACTGGACACAAACAAATGGTGACCTAAATGTGTTACACTTCTTCAATCAGAGATTTTTTTTTAGATTGTTGGATTTGTTTAAAATTATCTGAAGGGGGTTATGTAACAGTCTTTTTTGTTTGCTTTTCCTGTTTGATAAAAGGTTCTTTTCAATTAAGTAGAAGTATGATTTTATTGACACACAGGTGCATATATACTTATATTTAAGTACGAAAAATTGAGAAATAAGATGAATCAACTGCCATGATTTTGCTTTCAGCTTTTTTCTGTCTCACACACACTAGGAATTTCTTGAACTTATTTATTTGGCAGAAGCAATAACCTTCTTTGTGCCACACTTGTCTTATTTCCTGTGTTTCAGATGTTCCTATAAACCATTGTATAAAAAAAACATTTACCCCAAAATCCCATGTACTTCTTTGTTGCTTACATGTTTTAGTGTCCCACTAGCCTTTTCTTGAATAGCATTTCTGTAACTCCTAGTGCGACTATTTCATTTATCACACTGAACATTATAGAATAGTTTCCAGTTGGTATTTCTACAGAAACTTACATTTTGGTTAAAGGCCAGTGGGATAGAAAGCAATTCTTGAATAGCATTTCCATAACTCCTAATGTGACTACGTTTTCATCACACTGAACATTATAGAATATATTCAACTATCTATTTTAACAAAAGGTACATTTTGCTAAAAAAAAGTTACATCATTCTGGAAAACTAACATTATAGAAACAAAATTCTGATAACTACAGATAACTTATTCAACAGATACATATGTAAATTACATTATCCTGCACCTTGCTTTTTTGTCTTAACCTTAGCTGTTAAATGAGATCAAGTACTTAGTTTATTTTGCTGAAAGTCAAATCTTACTCAGTTTTTTTCATCAACACCAATGACAAGCAATAACCATAATTTGGAATTTGAAAGTTTTGCCAAAAAAACAAATAAGGAAAAAGACTTTTTTAATTGACTAACCTTTTTTGTAATAATTTAATATGACAGGAGTTTAATTGGGTTTCTAAACAACCAGATTGTGTTTCAAAAAAGCTTGCACAATTTATTTATATTTTAATAGAACATACTAAGGCATTTCTAGGAATAAAATTTTCATTCTTGTAAAAGGTTAGTGTGATAGGTGGAAATGTCACAGGGGATTTATTGAAAAAGTAAAGTTGGGGAAGAAAAAAAAAATTAGTGAAAAGCTTTGTGATTTCTGGAAAAAAGATTTTCTCAGAAAGCGAATTCTTGAAATGTTCAGGGTGATAATAGTCTCACAGCGATATACAGAAAAGGTTTTCCACCACAGATAAATAGGAAAAGGCCCACAGTAATATACATTAGTTTTATATCTTCCCCTGTCCTTTTGGGGCCACGGTGGCAGAGTGGTAACACTCTCGCCTCCCACCTCTGCGGCCGGGGTTCGATCCCCGTCATGGCCGTAAGTGGGAAAGCTGGTAGTTGCTTGCCGTTGGTCGGCAGTTTACAGTACAGAACCCTAACGAACTCTATGTACTGGTTTCCTCTGCCCTTCCAACTACCTGTCGTGATATGACCTGTACAGTGTTGAAAGCGACGTAAAACCCCAAATAAATCCCCTGTCCTTTTTTTTGCTTGATGAGCATGGGTGATATTTTATGTAATCTATGGTCTGTGTGAACTTTGTGTGTGAGAGTTTATGTAATGTATTATCCTTTTCTACTTGTTTACCGAGTTAAAAAGAAACTCAGTTCCATTTATTTTTTGCAGGAGAACCACACTTAAGGTTGCTTCAAAAACCAAAATGAGATTTGAACAAAAACTCTTTCTACCTCCGTGGTCATAGGTTTGAATCCAGCTCATGGCAAGACCATAGATATTGTTTTTTTTATTAAATATGAATAATAGAGTTTGAGAAAGCTGAACACAAACCTAGATATTTTTAAAGTGTTTAAAACATATTATTGCAATTTGTTACAACCAAAAGTATAATAATCAAAAGTAAACAAAAATTTTGCTGCTGCTTTTCTTGAGTTTTAATTTTTGTTCAAAATAAAATAGGACTTTTTAAGTTTCACATTAAATTCTTCAAAAATGTAGGAAATGAATTTGATGAGCATTCATTGCTACATTATGGAATAAGGTTAATGTGATAAACTCACATAGTGATGTTCAGATATAATAATTGATTAAGTGAATTTCTGGAAAAAGAGCTGTTTACAAATTCCACAGGAAATTCTTGTAAAGTCAAAATAGTTACATCCTGAATTTTATAAATCTTTCATTCAAGACCCACATTCTTAAATTAGCTTAGTACAACAGATTACAAAGTCACACAGAGATATACAGAAATACAAAAAAAAACACTCTGAAAGCCAATTCCCATAATGTTTAGTGTGCTGGGTACAGACTCCCACAGGGATAAGATGAAAAAAATTTATCCTCCGATAAATAGAAAAGGGCAGCACTAATGTTTATGGTTTTATCTCTTTCCCTCCCCTTTCATTTTATATAGCCTAGGGTCTATGTGATCTTTGTTATTATATTTTCTGTATTCTTTAGTCTATGTAATTTTCTTTTTTTCTACTTGTTCAGTAGTCATACAAAGGCACTAAAAATCTATTTACTTTGACGAGGAATCAAAGTTAAGGTTATTTCATCAACCAAAATGAGATTGGGATGCAGAAAACTCTTACCAACTCTATGGCCATGGGTTTAAATCCACCTGAGACCTGGGATACTTTTTAACTTAATCTTAACTGACAGAACTTTAGAAGTTTGAACATCATGCTAAATCACTTGTGAATGTTTTAAACCTATTATTACCCTTTATTACAACAAAAAAGTATAAAGCAAGGCACACCAGAAAACTGATTTTTCTGGTACAATTTGTGCAGGTTTCTTGAGTTCAAATTGTTGTTCAAAAGAAGAAAAGAATAAGTTGAAGTAAATTGAAGGAAGCAAACTTTGTTAACATTCATGCAAGAACCAAATTCTTGAATTAGAGTAGGTCAAAAAGTCACATAGGCATATTCAGAAATATGACAGCTGGTGATAAGCATTATTGAAAAGGCCAGTGGGACGAAAGTATAGTCACACGGTGAATTTCTGGAAAAGCGTTGGTTGCAAAGTCACACAGGGATATCCTGAAATAGATGGTGAGATGTATTATTCAAAAGGCCAGTGGGATGAAAGTAAAGTCACACGGTGAATTTCTGGCCTTGGTTGCAAAGTCACACAGGGATATCCTGAAATAGATGGTGAGATGTATTATTCAAAAGGCCAGTGGGACGATAATAAAGTCACACTGTGAATTTCTAGAAAAGAGCTATCTATGCTGCTTATTTTATTCTGCATATTTTGAATACAATAAACCAAATGAGAATCACAGCCAAAGAGAAAATTGTACATGGTAGTGCCACTTAATGTAAACAAGGTAATTATTTTTATGCTGCAATAACTAACAGTTTTTTCTCTCTTCTCTCTACTTTCTTCTCTCTATATTTTTATTGCACAGACACTTGTCTGCACAGACACTGCTTTTTATGACTTATACCTCTGTTCCACTCTCCTAGCCTTGCATAGTGCAGTCATACAGTCATGACATATTTCATACAGTTTTTCACCATCATAGCTAGGTTTCTTTTGAATTTGGTGTGATTCTGTATGTTTTGTTCGTCTGTCTGTCTGTCCACATTTTCAATTCTGGACTCTAAAAAAAAAATGCTTTTTTCAATCAAATTTAAACGTGACAGGGAGATAGATCATCACCATCATAGCTAAGTTGCTTTTGAAATTGGTGTAATTCTGTCTGTTTGTTTGTCCATTTCTCTGTCCGTCAACATTTTCATTTCCGGACTCTTAACTCAAAAACGCTTTTTCCAATCAAATTTAAACTTGACAAGGAGATGGATCATCATCATCATAGTTAGATTGCTTTCGAAATTGGTGTAATTCCGTCTGTTTTTTTGTCCGTTTGTCCGTCAACATTTCCGTTTTCCGGACTCTATCTCAAAAACGCTTCTTTTAATTGAATTCAAACTTGACAGGGAGGTACATCACCATCATAGCTAAGTTGCTTTTGAAATTGGTGTAATTCTATCTGTTTGTTTGTCCATTTCTCTGTCCATCAACATTTTCATTTCCGGAGTCTACCTCAAAAACGCTTTTTCCAATCAAATTCAAACTTCACAGGGAGATAGATCACCATCATAGCTAAGTTGATTTTGAAATTGGTATAATTCTGTCTTTAAATGGACTCTAACTCAAAAAAGCTTTGTCTGATCAAATTCAAACTTGGCAGGGAGATAGATCATCATCACAGGGAGATAGATCACCATCATAGCTAAGTTGGTTTTGAAATTGGTATAATTCTGTTCGTTTGTCCGTCTGTCTGTCCGTCCACATGTTCATTTCTGCACTCTAACTCAGAAACACTTTGATCGAATTCAAACTTGACAGGGAGATAGATCATCATCATAGCTAGGTTGCTTTCAAAATTGGTGTAATTCCATCTGTATTTTTTTTGTCCGTTTGGCTGTCGGTCAATATTTTCGTTTCCAGACTCTAACTCAAAAACGTTTTGTCCAATCGAATTCAAATTTGACAGGGAGGTACATCACCATCATAGCTAACCTGCTTTTGAAATTGGTGTTTGTTCATTTGTCCGTTTGTCTGTCCATCAACATTTTTGTTTCCGGACTGTCCAATCAAATTCAAACGTGACAGGGAGATAGATCACCATCATAGCTAAGAAGGTTTTGAAATTGGTGTAATTCTGTTTGTTCGTTTGTCTGTTTTTGTCTGTACTTTCCATCAACATTTCCGTTTCCGGAGCAAGTCGTATCCAACCACAAACTAAAGAATTATTTTTACTTGGAATAAAAAATAGACATATATAACTTTTACTTTCTTTTTACTTCCCCCCCCCACCTCGAAAAAAAAGAACAAATTGGAGAAAGTTGGAATGAATCAAAAACATAAATAAGGAGATTTTTAACATCAGTGTGCTGATGGACTGTTGCAAGTCACAAGCTGCACATGTCACAAATCATTCTGCTTCCAAGTTTTTGCTCAACAAATTTTTTCAGATAGCTTCAGGATTGACCTCTTTTTTGAAAATACACTTTGAAGTTATTGAGAAGCCAGACAAGTAACTCCTGTTTCAAAAAAAAAAAAAAAAAAAATTTTTGGCTACTGAAAATCACCTAAAATATTGCCCACAATTGTTCCCCCGTTTCTGTGGTTTTTAAAATCACCCTCCCAAGTTAAGAGTCAAGTTGGATTGCCTATCTTAAGATAGCCTAGAACATGCAATTTTACCTTATTAGATTGAATGTACATAGCCTATGTAAAGATGAAATTTACCCAACCTGTTGCACTTTGTTGGACATCTCCTTACTATTTCCTCTGCATGCTGAGGCTCCATGTAAACTGGCATTGCTCTAATTACTGACCCTGGTGTATGTTGACAAGATATCTTGAAATTTATGGGGCAGATGTCATGCAGATAAACAGTATTTTGAGACTCTATCAGAAGAAATATTAAACACATGTTTTAGTTACAAACTGGGATTTGATGAAATTTAAAATGACACTTTGTCCTGAACATATGTTAATATTAGCCCGAGGAGCACTATTAGTAGTATTACCTGAGTTAGGAACGAGTCGACTTTCCCATTAATCATGTCACTTTTTCACAGCTGTACAGCTGCTGGGAGACCTTGGAAGAGTTATAGTTAGCCGTGGTAATGTGGATACTAGCTCAATACTGGGCTGAGATTGCCCAATACTGAATAATACAGCTTTTTGTTTGATAGTTCATACTTGTTACTGTTTTGGGTCCAGTTTCTTATAACATCTGGTGATATGCAGCTGTGCAGTTGTTTTATGGGGGCTTTGTTTCGTGGCCAAGCTGTGTAGTATTGAAGGGTTTGGGGAGGCAGAAGGATAGCAGGGTTTTTCCCTTCTTTTGTTTTCCCAATAATACATGTTAATTTCCCACCCTTCTCACTGATATTTTATCACCTCTCATGTCAATCACAGCTAAGCATATATTTGTATTAACTACTCTATTTTGATCATGTTTTGTTGCAGATGGTACTGCTGCGGTGCAGTTGTTTATGAGGCTTTGTCTGCTGATCAAGCTCTGCAGTAATGGATAGAAAAAAACTACCTTTTAATTTTAAAACTAAAATAAATCTAGATCTTTTTATGGCATCACTCTGCGGCATGTGTGTACGCGTCTGTGTGAATGACTTCTCCAAAACTACAAGACCCAGAGACATGCTGTTAATTAAGCGTCCCTTGATAAGGGGACTCTTATTGTTTTCACCTCCGGTTTTCAGTCAGCCGCTGCCGCATTATCGTCTCCCTTGAATATCTCCCTTGTTATTAGGCCTACCCAAATGATATGTGACAGTTATCTTCTATAGGCGTGGGAAAAGTTTTTGACCGGCATAAATTTGAACTTTGACCTTTGTCAAGGTCACATTGTCAAAAATTAAAAAAAAATTACTTACTTTTCATCAGATTTCCTCATAAAGTACCAGGTGTGGGTCAACCAAATTTGGTATGCACATTCCTGACATAAGAATCTAGGCGCCGAAATTGGGATCAATCGGGCCATAATTGACAGATTGATGGGCAATTGATTATCGGCTGACTAAAAATTTGCTAAGATTAAGCCTTGAACTCGCTTATTATTGGTCCTAGAGGTTTGGGATGGTATACCAACATATAGGAACTCATGGGCTGGGAATCTTCTGGTGTGGTCATATTTGACTTTGGGCCCCTCCTTCAAGGTCAAACAAGGATAGCTATAGTTAGTAGTGCTTATAACTTGCTTATTATTGGTTGTAGAGGTTTGGAATGGTAAACCAACCTATAGGAAATCGTGGGCTGGGAATATTCTGGTGTCGTCGGATTTGACCTTTGGCCTCTCCTCCAAGGTCAAACGAGCATAGCCAAGCCAAAATAAAAAGTGCTTATAACTCGCTTATTATTGGTCCTAGAGGTTTGGGATGGTAAACCAGCATGTAGGAAATCATGGGCTGGGAATTTTTTGATGTGGTCGGATTTGACCCTGGGCCAAATGAGGATAGCTGAGGTTAAAAGTTCTCTTTAATTCGCTTATTATTGGTCCTACAAGTTTTGTTTTGTTTTTCATTTGTGAATTTGAAACTTTTTGCGGTTGGCCTTCATATCTCTGACAAGTGTATTTCCTTTGCAACCTCTTACTTTTGACTCAAGTTACATAGATTTTTTCCTGCACAGTACAACAACTCTATATATTACTTTGTTCTCTTCCTTTTATATTTGTAAAAATGAATTTACAATCTTTCCCCTTCATTAATCCAACAAACAGAAACTTCATTCAGTTTACAATATTTTGAAGTGAATTACCACTGAATTACGTTCTAATGATATATATTAGGATAGTAAGTTGTTATGGTTGTAAATGTCTGATGTACTGCATATATTCAAAAATAGATCGATCTATGCCCCCTTAATAGTAGATTCAACATTTTCTTTACACTCACTCAATTAGAATTTGGAGAAAAGACACTGTGGTATCCTTCAAGGATGAAAACAACCATGTAGCCTTGTTCAGATGCACAGATTGTTTCTGTTGAAATGACCATTTTAATCACCTTTTCAATATCAGACCACTTTGTGTCATTGTCTGATGGAATATTGCTGATCGATGAGTCCAAGATGGGCATAATATTTAACAAGTCCCTATAATAATATACATTGCATCATATTCATTTTATTTCCTGTAATATGCCACTGAACATTGAAGAAATAATATCATGTATTACTGACATTATCTACAGATAACATAGCTTTCAGATAATTTGTTTTTTTATACACCGGACACATATTTTTGTTAAGGAAAACAATGACATACAATATTATAATTGCTTTATTTTTAAAGCTGTAGAACTGTTTTTGAAATAAGTAAGGTTAAATGCTGGTGGTTTATATTTGCAGTAACCTTGACGAACCATCCTAACCTGTAATGAAAAATTTAAAGGTGGTTATAACTCGTTGTTATTGGTCCTAGGGTTTGCAATATGAAACCAATCTATGGGAAACCATAAGCTAGTCATCTTCTGATGTGGTTTGATTTGGACTTGGGCTCTCTTGAGAGGTATACAGTTATAAGTAGAGACTTTGGAAAAGGCTAAGACAGTTGTAAAGTGGAGTATAAAATCCAGATGTTAAATGTATCAGTTTATGGGAATGATCCCCTCTTGAACTCTAAGATCTTTTTATAAAGGTAAACAGCAGTAGTTAAATCTTGTGAACAAAACCACATACATTGTGCAGAATTATGTATAAACATGGTGTCAGGTGTTTGACTATTATGGAGGAATACATCTCATAATAGGATACAAATAGTGGCAACAGCATATAACACACAGCACAATCAAAATATTCACAAAGGCTTTTTTAATATCCCTGTTGCAGCTCCAATGTAGGTGAAAGGTGACCTACTTAGTAATTGGACATTTTTCAAAGATCAATGGGAAAATTCCGAAGTTGCCACTGGACTGAGGGACAAATCAAAGAATGTAAGGGATGGAACTTTATGATCGTTTATGGGTAGACTTGCTCCAAGTTTTTGCATTTATATCCATCAGTAACTAGAATAGTTTAATTGAAACTGGAAACTTACAAGGGTTCATTACAGCACAAGCAGTCTGGAGTATGGGGGATAGTGTCTGAAAAAACAGGCTGGTTTCTCCAAAAGTCATACAGTACCCATATATTACACAAAATACAAAAGGACTTGGTGAAAGTCTATCTTATGGGTAGAGATTGTTTTAGAATCTTAAAAAATCTTGAGATAACAGACTGCAAAGATCTAGCAAAGTGCTTTTAAACCAACCCAAAATGGTATTTACAAACAGTACATGTTCTAATCATGTGACAAAGGACCCAGTCAAATTATGGATCACTGGGTTAACAGACTGAAACAAATTTTAAAGTCTTGTAACTTTGAAGCAATGACTGACAGTTTGTTGAGAGACCGAGTAGTTATGGGGACGAAATACAAGGCTGCAAGAGCACGGATCATCGGGATGTTTAGAGAGAAGGTAGTCAATCTAAATGAAACAGTTGACATGCTGAGTGATGGTGAAGTAACTGTTCAACACATAAAGGAGATGGACCAAGGGACATCTGAGGAAGTAGTATTACTCTGCATGTCTGTTACGCATCCACATCCTCGTGAACAACTTCTTCAAAGTACACGGCCCAGAGGCATACTGTTACATTTTTAAAACATACCTTGTCTGTCAAGGATGATAAATTGTTCAAGGCATACGGTCTATTCATCTGTTCCCCATAGACATTAGAAGAGAGGTACCTCCACCCAAAGTGTGCAAATTTCTACATTTTATTACAGTTTTTCTCCTAGACTATGGAAGGGATTTATCTCATAACTTGGATATATATACTAGATTGCAAGTAGATTCCCTTTTGTGAGTATCAGGCCCGGATCTTTCATAATTATTTATAATGAATTTTTAAATAATTCTAATGCATTAAAATTAATAAAATCATGCACTAAATCACTTATAACTTGAAAAGTATTGCATTTATAGTATTTTGTTAAAGTATGTTATTCAGCTACTTTATCCATATCTACAACATGGTGAGTAACTTGGGAACCTTTCCAATAGCTAAGTGAGTAATTACTTCCTGACTTTTCAGTACCTTCCATAATAAGTAAAATCGTTTGTAAATTAAAAGCTATTGGATTTCCAGAATTGTGTTTAAATATGTTATTCACCTACTTTTGGCTGAGCTCTAACAGTAAAATTGCACACCTGTAGCTCATTGTATAGCTGAGCAATAACTACTTTAGGTTCTCACTATTGAGTAAATCGGTTGTAACTTGAAAACTATTTCATTCAGAGTTTTTTTAAATTTGTTATTCATCTACTTCAGGGTCAGCTATAGTATAGTGAATCTGGAGAACTGTTGCACATTGTATAGCTGAGCCATAGGTATTTTCGGGTTTTCACTTTTGTAACTTGAAAACTATTTCATTTACAGAAATTTTTTTTAAATATGTTATGCACCTACTTTTGGTCAGCTATAAGATAGTTAAATTTGCAGACCTATAGCTCATTTCATAACTGACCAACTTGTGTCTCCTTTTATGGTTTCACTTCTACTTTGCAACTCAAAACACAGTCATCTGATACAGAACCCGTTCACAGGCACTGATTGCTTCTTTGGTTTTAAGGTCGCTGTTGTGACCCTAACATAATCCTCTCGGGAGAATTTCTCTTCACCAATAACATTTACCTCTTCACATTGGTCCTTTAGCATTTTATATAAAACTTCTTAGCTGTAGGGACGCTTTGTTTTTGTGTACAAAAACCTTTTATCTAGTTTTAAAAGATACCTTAACTATCAAGGATGAAAAATTGTTGAAGGCATGCAGATCTGTTCGTTCATCTGTTCTCCAATGCCATTACAAGTGAGGTACCCCCTACCCAAAGTGTGAGAATTTCAACACTTTATCCCAATATTCTCATTGACTATTGCAAGGATTTCTCTCATATCCTGCATATATGTATTAGACCACAAGTAGATTCCATTGTGTGAGTCACAGGCTGGGATCTTTCTTATTTATTTTTTATGAATTTTTAAAATAATTTTAATGCATTAAAATTTGTTTAATCATGGACTAAATAACTTATAACTTGAAAAGTATTGCATTTAGAGCATTTTGTTAAAATATATTATTCGCCTACTTTTTCCATAGCTACCACATGGTGAGTAATTTGGGTGTTCATCCTGATAGCTAAGTGAGTAATAGCTACTTTCTGATTTTTAGTACCTCCCAGAATGAGTAAAATCACCTATAACTTGAAAACTATTGCATATACAGAATTTTTTATAAAAATGTTATTCAGCTACTTTTGGGTCAGCTACACTCTCGCCTCCCACCTCAGAGGCCGGGGTTCAATCCCCGTCATGGCCTCAAGTGGGAAAGCTGGTAGTTGCTTGCCGTTGGTCGGCAGTTTACAGTACAGAACCCTAGCGAACTTAATGTACTGGTTTCCTCTGCCCTTCCAACTACCCGTCGTGATATGACCTGTACAGTGTTGAAAGCAACGTAAAACCCCAAATAAAAAATAAAAAAATAACTCGCTTATTATTGGTCCTAGAGGTTTGTGATGGTAAACCAACCAATAGGAAATCATGGGCTGATGATCTTTTGGTGTGGTCAGATTTGACCTTGGACCCCTCCTTCAAGGTCAAACAAGGTAGCCAAACTTAAAAGTGCTTATAACTCGCTTATTATTGGTCCTCGAGACTTGGGATGGAAAACCAACCTATAGGTAATCATGGGCTGGGAATCTTTTGGTGTGGTCAGAATTGACCTATTACTTTCCTTCTGAATACCATTAGGGGCCACGGTGGCAGAGTGGTAACACTCTCGCCTCCCACCTCTGAGGCCGGGGTTCGATCCCCGTGATGGCCTTAAGTGGGAAAGCTGGTAGTTGCTTGCCGTTTTTCGGCAGTTTACAGTACACAACCCTAGCGAACTCGATGTACTGGTTTCCTCTGCCCTTCCAACTACCCGTCGTGATATGACCTGTACAGTGTTGAAAGCGACGTAAAACCCCAAATAAATTTAAAAAAAATCTGAATACCATTTGCAGGGCACAACTCTTGTGTCCTTTTCTTCTGTCTCTTCTACTCTGAAACTGAAAACACACAGTCAGCTGACACAGAGCTTGTTCTTAAGGTTAATGGAGCAGCAGTTGGAAATGATTTTTCACTCATTGTATACTAGCCACTGAGGAGGTCTGTTGAAAATCTCCATTCCCAATTAAAATTAACGGGAAATTTTGAACCCCAGAGTAAGCACTCGAACACAATATCTCGCCTCGTATACATACGCAGTATAATCTCCTACCTTACTTGATCTCTTGTTGGGGTTAGGGCTTTGGGGTTAGCTATTATTCATTGAATTTGCTTTTCTTTGAAAAACTGCTGAATACTAGAAATTTGTTGGTCTAAAGGCTTTGGAGAACATTCTCCAATGGTTTTTCACTGAATTCTTCACTTAGATGTAACCCAAACCCAAGAATCCAACCACTCTGTCATAAGCCCACAACCTATGTAGGAAGATGTATATTTAAGGTTTCTGATTATTCTGGTTATGATGAGAGATATGCTACATTTAGAACATGGCCCAAATCTCATCCCATCCGTCCGGGAGCTCTTACCCAAGCTGGCTTCCTCTATACAGGGGAGGGGGACAAGGTAACCTGTCCCTGGTGTCAAATATCTGTCATTGAATGGGAGACCTTTTTTCTCCTAACTCCTGAAGATAAGGAAACATGAAATATTGGAAGAAAATGAATAGCTACAAGAGATAAAGAAGAGATGTTACCACACACAGATGGATGATGTGCAGCCACCTGTGAAGTTATAAAAATATTATTGCCTAAGAATAATTCTTCTACTTCCTGAAGACAAATATACATTAAATAGTGAAAGAAAATGAATGGCAACATGAGATAAAGAAGACACGGACAGATGTCTGCCTAATGTGTTATCCTGGTTTCAAAGTGACTTTACATTTATTAAAAAATAAACATATCTACATCATCCGTGGTTTTTAGCAATAAAATCTGGTTTCACTCTAGTCTGGTGTTTTCAATGCTTTGCCATAGTTGTCTGGTTTAAGTCTCTTGAAACTTTTCATCTGACATATAAATGTATTGGTAATTAATAATTTCCTTACACAATGCCTTTGCTGAGCAAGTATTTTCCATTCAAAGCTTTGGCTGAGTAAGTATTCCACACAAAGCTTTTTCTGAGAAGGTATTTTTTAGAAAAAATGCTGACTTGTGCTATATGCTCCCCCCTCCTCAACCTCTATAAAAACCCACCCTCTCGCTCTAACCTTTTCATCTTCGAAGGAAAAAAATCTACTTTTAAAATATTCGCTACTTAGTGAATATGGCAGAGGCTCAAGTCTATGAGAAACCTGCTGAATAAGAAGAATAACAAGGATCTCTCACTTAAGATTAGAAATAGTAATAAGAAAAAAGATCATAATTTGGAGGCTCAAACCCAGGGTTCAATGGCGACAATGAATTATACAGAGGCACCTCTCTGCCACCTATAGAAGAACCTTTCATCTGGGCCTCATGAAGTATGTGGTGATTCATGGCGAAGCTGGTCAGGTGCAGTCTACTCATTTGAAGGAATGGGATGGTCAGATTGTCACTAACCCAGGGATTAAGCTCAACATCTCAAAAATAGTGGTATTAGTTCATTTTTCTGAACTAATTAACCATGCTCTGTAGGCCATACTTAACCCTCACCAGTACACGTCCCCAGACTGATTAATCTGTACACCTGGGGTCCGCATAGACCCCAGTCTTATTTTGTGTGTTCTGTGTCTGCATACAGTAAACAACTGATCCAAAAGATTGTTTAATTAATGTGTGAGCATGTTTATTCATATCAAAACATTAAAAATTAAACTATGTTTGAATTACAGTAGTTTTATTTGAAGAAAATTGTAAAATCGAAGAGTGATTTTTTCCAAATTTTAAATTTTTTCATAAATTACTCTACTTTGTTAGTTAAACAAGTGACACTGACCCATCCAACAAATATTCTGGTTAAAAAAAATAACAAATCACAATATATGTGCATAGATAATGCATACATTTAACTGGTATATGAAAATTAACTTCATAAACACTGGGGTCCACTTGGACCCCATCCTAATAGCACAAAACTTAAGATACAATTCAGCAGTTTTTAAGTCTTAAATCACTTAGACTCTTTGATAAGAACCTAAACTTAGCTTTTCCAATGTCAGAATGGACAATTATATAGATTTAGGCACACTCATTGCAACAAACACTTGGAGTAGAATGATCTTTGCATACGTTGTTGCCACAGGTTGTGCAGCATTGTCGGATCTTATGATCAGCCTCCCTTGGGCAGAGATAGCATCGTTTTTTAAGAGCTGGAGGCCTTGCAGCTGCATTCTGACGAATCTCAAGCATGCCTAAATCAACAAAGGCAGATTTTACACCCTTTTGCAATGCCTTTGGATTTTGAAGGCGTTGTTGGAGAAGATCATTTACAAGGGATTCACCAAGTGCTTGTAGGAAGTAACGTCGACGACTTCGACCCTTTTGAATTCTCCAGTTTGGGAAGTTACAGAGCCAAACTACATATGCTGCTATTCCACTAACATCTATAATATTATAGAAGAGAACCATTGGCCATCTGTTGCTTTTGCGTTTTACTGAGTATGTTCCAGCAAGATGATCCATGTTGTCTACACCTCCTTTGTGAGCATTGTAGTGAGTTATGATTTCTGGTTTATGAAGATCACCTTCAACTGCTTGGTCATGGTGCATAGAGGAAAGCATGGTAACTGCATTGTTTCTCTTTGGCACATAAGAAACCAAGGTTAACTGATCTGTAAATCCAAAGACAGAAGAATGTTCTTCTCTTGCACAACTTGGCTGCATCTCGGGAGGGATGTCTGGCTTGTTTTTCCGTATAGTACCAACATAGGTCAACTGTTGGGCTAACAATTCTTCTACCAAAGGCACACTGGTGAAGAAATTGTCAGCATTAACATTTCTCCCTGTGCCAAACCAAGGCCGAACCATGTCTTTCACAACTCTCGCTCCTTGGTTTACTTCTCTGGCTTGGTTAGCTTGCTTCCCTAAGTACACTTGACCATTGAGAGGGTAACTGGATACTGCATCACAGTTCCACCAAATTTTTATGCCATACTTTGCTGGTTTGCTTTTAATATACTGGCGAAATGGACATCGTCCACGGAAGGGAACAAGTTGTTCATCCACAGTGAGGTCAGTGCTTGGTATATAAAACTTAGGAAGCTGGGAAATAAACATTGCCCATACATCCCTGATGGCTGCCAGCTTGTCTTGTGCCCTGCGTTCAGGTCTTGTTGTCTTGTTGTCAAAACGCAAGAAGCGCAGAATAATCTTGAATCTGTTAAGAGTCATAGTTGCACGGAAAATAGGGCGACCAGTCTTTGCTTCCCAGAGTTCCTCTAAAGATTCATGAGCTGAATGATTAACACCAGCCAGGATCAACAGGCCCACAAATGCTTTGAGTTCATTCTGATTCAGAGGTTTCCAAGTTTTCTGATGCTCTGCATGGTCCATGTTCCATTGTCCAAATACACGATTAGCTTCCCTGTTTGTCTCCCGCATGATAATATCCAGGATCTCATTTGTCAGGAACAACCCAAAGGCGTCTTTAATATTTTCCACTCTGCCCTCTGCTGTTATGCCAGCATGCTGGCGTATAATATCCTGACGACCTCTTCTGTGGATTACTGGTGGATTAATGCACCAAAGTTTACCATTTTTACCAGTAAGCTCATCTGGTTGTATCTGATTTGGCCTTGGATTATCAGCTGGTGGCAGTTGAGGAATATCATCTTGCTGATGAAGTTCTATGTTATCATTGTATTCTCTTCCCCTTCCCCTTCCTCTTCCTCTTGCTCCTCTTCTTCCTCTAGTCCCTCTCCTGATTCTCCCTCTACCTCTTTCTCTACCTCTTCTTCTGTCACCCTCCTCAGCATTTTCTCTGTCTCTTTCATCTCTGTTCTCTTCATATCTTTCTTGTATGTCATGTGCAACTTCTTGCTCTGCTCCCCTCCTATCGACATTGTGCTCTTCAAGTGAACCTCCAGCATCATCAAGTTCACCTTCATCAGATTCTTGTCTAGACACATGGTCTTCAGTTTCAGAATTCTCATCAGACCCAGCTAAATGGTCATCATCATCTACAATATCAGAATGGTCCAAATCGGAAGGGTCAGAGTCACTTTCAAGTATCCTGCGTAAAACCTCAACAGATGAGTATCTTGCTTGGCACTTCGACATGTCTCATTCAATAACTAAAGTATGCAAAAATAGTTAAATGAATGCATTTATTATTGCTGAAAATAATATTTGAAATATGGTAGTTAAAGACAGCTAAAAATGAAACTAGATGAGTAGCACTACTTCTATAAACTAACATGTAATAGGCAGTTTGGCTGGGGTCCGCATGGACTCCAAATAAAATTTTATTATAGATCTCATATAAATGAGTGTTTCAAAACAATTTTTTGTGTTTAGAATGACAACTTGATGGGTGACAACTACCTAATATACCGTGACAAATGAGCCGTTAATTTGGACAAAATTACAAAATATGTAGTGCTGGGTCCGTGCGGACCCCTGGTGTACTGATTAGGGTTAAAGGTGAGAAAGAAATTGAGAAGAAAGTCCATATTGGAGGCTTTTATTACGTAGCCTGTAACATTCCCTATAAGTCTGTAGGTATCAGGAAATGGAAGACCAATGCCAAAGGAGACCTATTTCCAACCACCGAGGACTGTAAACCCAAAGAATGGGAAGAGTTTTTGAAAGTTTGTAGTCAGATGTATAGTGAACGTATGGCAATGTATACGTGTATACCATGTTTGATTCAACCTGATCAACCTAACCATTCATAGTTAACATGTGAAGAATGTGGACACTTAGATGAATCAGCCAGGGGGAGATGAATCAGCCAGGGGGAGGTAGATGTAGAAATACCCCTTTAATATTAAGAGACAAAGAGGCACTAAATCATCCCCACTCTCCAATCTATTTTTATGATTTTTTAATTTAGATAGTGGTAACAGCTTTCAGACCCTATTTTCATTATAAAAGGCGCCTCTGCCCTTCTCCCAAGCACAAGCATTTTCTGAAACATTCACGCTGTATCATTTCAGTTTTCTTCACAATTTTCTTGAAATATTTAAATTTAAAATACAAAATGGATAATATTGTACAATTGGGTAGACACATGGATATGTTTAGAGCCAATCACATGATCTCCAATATGGTCACTTTTTTGAGTTGTTGCTCCTCATTGACAGATTCAAGTTTCCATAATTTGCTTCATACTGCCGAATGATGTCCTGCCTGCTTTTATAGTGTAAGTACCAAAGAATTATTTATATATTAATGTATAAAAACGCTCTACAGAGTCTATAGTATTTTATCAAGAAATAAATCATTCCTATGCTAGTTTAAAGGTGATAATATTTATGTGGGGTCTTTCAGAACAAACACTTTGAAAGTATAATTGACACTCCTGCCAAGAGCACCTCTTGTCAATAAACTAGGACCTCTTTTAAAAGTTGTCTGTACCTCTGTAATAAATCTACTCTTGGTTTATTCAATTTATTTAAATTAAATATGTCATATTTCAGTTTTCTTACTCTGTATACACGGTTTTGTGTTAAGATAAGTCACCTCTATTTAGTTTCTGTTTTTATCTGGTAAATAGAGGATTTCTTACTATCTAAATCAAGGGTTCTAGAAGATACAGGTTTTTTTTTTTTTTTTTTTTTTTTTTTCATCCTTTTTTTATTGTCTTCAAAACCATATACATATCAGTACAAAAAAGTCACAAATGAACATGTTTAAAAAACCGTCAACAACATAATTACATTTATACAAGTGAATTTTTATATTTTCTATAGTTTTATATATCCTCAGAAATATCTTCAAGAATACCCTTCCACTGTGTCCATCTCATATTAAAGGTTTCGCAATTGTTATTTGTCTGGTACAGCAATTTTTGCTCAGTATATTTTGACCTAATTAATTTCTGCAATTGAGAGAAGTATATTTCTTTGTTGTATTTTGCACACATAAAAATATAATATCTAGTTATGATTAAAACAAAATTTAATGGCCAGAAGGAATGCTCCATAAATGCACAGCCTAGAATTTTTTCTGTGTCACCAAGATTTAGGTCAAAACGCATTTCAGTCTTGATCCAGGATTGCATTTGTTTCCATAGATTTTCTACTCTGCAGCAATCCACAAAAAGATGATTAATGGTTTCACAGTCTTGGCCACATAAGCGACATGCCTCATTGTTTGAAATTTTCATTTTGCACAAGTGTTTTTATGTACCAAGGATTCTCCTTACAATTCTGTATTGGAACCATATAAGGTTATTGTCATATATTGTTTGGAAAATAATTTTATAAATTTGCTTCCAAAAATTCATATTATGGTCAAAATGTAAACTGTGACACCATTTTTGTTCACATTCTGAGGGGGCCTCATCACATTCATTAAGTGTCTGGTACACAGTTCTTCCACATTTTGGGGATTGTATAAAGATTTGCATATGAAAAGGAACATTAGGTCGTTGAAATAGAAAGTCTGTGTCGTTTCTAAACTGCCGAATAAATTTGCCTAAAATTCTTCTGATTGTATAAAAGTTCAAAAAGTTGACATTTGTATTGTATTTATTGTTTACCTCCTGTAGTTCTAAAAAATCACCATTTTCATCCAGAATATCTGCTACATAATATATACCCTTTTTGAACCAATCTGGGAAAAATATTTTTTCAGTGCCAATTGCATTATTATACCAAATGCAAGAATTTAGTATGTCTTGGTTTGTTTTAAATTTTTGTTTGTTACTAAAGTCTTCTGCATATTTGAAAATTGTACTCCAAAATGGATTGAGTTTAGAGTCAAGAGTCCTTGTCCACTTTATTCCTACTCTATATAACTTATTTATATCGCCAACGGTGGCCTGTAAGACACTGAACCAATCCTTGGAATAGTTAGTGGTAAGGAGTTTTAGCCAACTGAGCTTTAAACTCTTCTCAAAATGACATAAATTTATCATTTTCAAGCCACCTTTTAGATTAGTTTTGCAGATATCCTTCCTTGAGACCCTATCCGGTTTACCCGCCCATAGGAATGAGTACAAAATTTTGTCAATATTATTTAAAAATGTATTTGAAATGGGGATAATCATGAACAGGTGTACAAATTTTGATAATATCAAAGTTTTGATAACTGTGATCTTACCAATTGGAGTCAAATTCCTATACTTCCAAGAATTTATAACTTTCTTGGCCTTAGCCAGAGCTTTATCATAATTTATGCGTGGAATATTGTGTAAATGAGTTGAAAAGGTTATACCCAAAATACTAAACTCAGTGTCTATCCATTGCAGTTGTGCTGTACTACGGAGCTTTTCTTTTGAATGTTTTTTGCTGCCTATCCATATAAGCTTTGTCTTCTCTGAATTTACCTTTAAACCAGATATTGTACCAAAAATTTCCAGCACATTCAATGTTGCCTGCAAAGAAGAGCTACTGCCATCGAGCAATAGTGTGGTGTCATCTGCAAATTGTGTAACTTTTATCATTTGCCTACCTATCTGTATGCCCTTTATATCTGGATTTTTGTCAATTAGTATGCTCAAGATTTCAGCTACTAGCAAAAATAGATAAGGGGAGATTGGGTCCCCCTGTCTGCATCCTCTTTGAATTGGGATTGGCTCTGATAAAAATCCACACTGTATTATATGTGCATTAATTTTTTTATTAAACATTTTTATCCAGCTGATGAATTTTTCATCAAAGCCAAATTTTTCTAGCACCTTGTACAAAAAATTCCAGGACACCGAGTCAAAGGCCTTCTCAAAATCAATCAACATCAACAACCCAGGGATTTGTTTTTTTCTG
Source organism: Sabellastarte sp. h YS-2021 (assembly GCA_964017235.1). Classification (NCBI taxonomy): domain Eukaryota; kingdom Metazoa; phylum Annelida; class Polychaeta; order Sabellida; family Sabellidae; genus Sabellastarte; species Sabellastarte sp. h YS-2021. The sequence goes on from OZ024931.1 coordinate 150,005,283, forward strand.
TGTAATACATAAGGTCATAGATCAATCTAGTACTTTCACTGATGCGTCTTCCTTTAATAAAGCCAGATTGACTTTGAGAAATCATAATATCTAATAAAGGTTTTAGTCTTTCTGCTAAAGCCGCAGAAGCAAGCTTATATATGACACATAAAAGTGAAATCGGACGCCAATTTTTTATGAATTTACGGTCTTTATTTTCTTTTGGCAAGCATGTGATGATACTTTTTCGTAAAGATACTGAAAGCTCACCCTTTAAGTAACACGCATTAATTGCGTTTGTCACCAGAATCTTCAACTTTCCCCAAAATACTTTAAGGAATTCAGCCGAGATTCCATCTATTCCAGGTGACTTATTATTTTTAGACTTTTTCAAAACTAAGCTCAATTCTTCTGCAGTTATAGGATTACCTATATTCAAATTTGAAATATTTTTTATATTTTGAACATTTATATAGTCAAGTGAATTTTCATAAAGTGTTATATTTCTTGCTTCAAACAGTTTAGAATAGAATTTTTCTATCTCACATAAAATTTTCTTCTGGTCTTTTATTTCAGTGCCATCAGATAATTCTAATTTGCGTATTGTTTTTTCAGTATAATTTTTGTTTTCCAGTTTGCAAAAGAAAGAACTTGGCTTTTCACCTTCACTAAGCCACTGAATTCTAGATCTTGTTACTATACCATTGACCTTTTCTTTTCGAATATTTTCAAGCGCAGCTTTTTTTTCATTCAGTATATTCATATTTTCATGATCCAAATTTTGTTCTAGTACTAATATGTCTTTTAGCAAATGTTTTTCTTGTAAATCTCTATTTCTTCTAAGTCGGCTAGCAAATTTGATACTTTCACCCCTTATTCTCATCAATAGCGTCTCTAGAAATAAATCACAAGGGATCGAAAATTCGATGGACTCATTGCTTCCTGTTATGTAATTCATACTGTAGACAGGCAGTGCATATTTTATCTTTTCTTCTTCAATAGTTTGAAGATACAGGTTTGATTACTTATAGATGGTAATCTACAGCAATGTTTTGTGGTGCTTTCCTTCGGGTTCGAAATTTCCTGTTCATTTTAATTTGGAATAGAGATTTCTTTAGAAAAGCAACGGCGTGCAATGACCAGCGTGGATTAATTGCCTGCATATAGTTACACTATGCATTGTTGGAAAATATGTTTGGGTGCTTTCCTTCGGGTTCGAAATTTCCTGTTAATTTTAATTGGGAATGGAGATTTCTATAGAAAAAGCAAAGGCATTCAATGACCAGCGTGGATCAATTACCTGCAGATAGTTACACTATGCATTGTTGGAAAATGCGTTTGGGTACTTGTGTTTGGGTTCAAAATTTCCTAGTAATTTCATTATGTTTACCATGGGGTGTCCAAAGATTAAATGCCTAGTAAGTGGTTGTAAAGTATCCTTGATTTCATTTCTAATTTACCCTGTATTCCCCTCTGTTATGTACTAAAAAAAATTTCCTTTTTTGTTTAAGGTATTTCCAATTTACCTTGTATTCCTCTCTATTGTATACTTCAAAAAGATTTTTCGTTTTTCTTTTTTTCAGCTGGAAATATCCTGCATTTGTGCAGTTTGTGACCTAGATCAATCCAACATCATTTTGACCAACCCATGCGGCCACTTAATGTGTACAGAATGTAGTTGCCAATTTTCTAGCATGTGGCAGGATGGGGCAGAGCCTGAACTGAGGTGCCCCGTATGTTGGACCACCATTTTGGAACACAAGTTCATCAAGCCATACTCCTTCTGGACTTCCAAAATGAATGCCACCTCACTCTGTGCATGGGTGCCCATATCCATTTATATCAACACAAATTACGATGAACTACTGATCGAGGCTCTAACTAATAGAGACCTCGAAATGGCATTCGGCTGCACCATTTTTCTGGGCAAAAAGCCAGATGAGGTTGAAACAATGATAGCTCCTCAGTGGGCTACCTACTATCAACAGCGTGCCAGCCACTAACAAGGGCATTTACCATTTCTGTTACACGACCTGCTCTGCTTGATATCTGGCAATCTGAGACATCACAGCAGCAGGTGTTTAGAGTGTAACACGCAATGGGATGTAGACCCTAGTGGTTGTAGCATGCTATGTCTCACAAACACCCCTACCTAGTGGCCAACAATATCAAATTTTTTTTTGTCTCAAAATTAAATAATTTACATGTTTTTGTATGTCAATGTAAATAATAGGGGTAATGATGTTTCAATAGCAGGGAGTCTGTAAATATTTATATTCATTTTGATATATACTTTTGTAAATATCTTTATGTACTCTAAGGTTTTAGCTCCATTGCTATATATGCTTGATGTGTACTGGTACAGAATTTAAAGGGATTTGCGGTGTTTTATAGAATAAAACAGATATTTTTATGTAAGAATTTCTTCTCTTCTGTGTTACAAATCTTTATGCTTTGAAAATGCAAACAAAATGCATATCAGAACATTCTCAATAATGTATTTTACCAAACATTCATAGAAATAATTAGAAGACAATATGTAAGACAACAATACCGTAATTTATATGAAAAAAGCTATCAGACAGAAAATTATAATTACAATACTTACCTAGGGGAATAAAAGTATATGAAATCACTCGACAAATAGTTTTAAAAAATCCTAACAAACCAAACTCTCTAATGAAAAGGCCAAAAATATCTATAACTATGTGAAATTACTTGATAAAATGCCAAAAAATTATAACAGGAAAAAAAATTCAGTGAAAACAATAATATTTCAATAGATTACTGATACAAAAATAATAATTACTGATAAATATATGTATGACAAATCTCACAGTTTGTTTATTCTTTACTTTCTGGCAAACAGAATTTCTTCACTTTTTTAATAACAAACAGTTTCTCATATTTTTGGCCAGATCTTGTGTCAATAAAACTAGTCTCAACTATGTCTATTACATCGGTGGAATCGTCCATATAATCACCATACCTTGACATATCCTGTAGTTCAACATCACTGTCACTTGATATGAGGTCACTGACCCGAATAGCCATATCTCACATTTCAGTGCTCTCATTACTCCTTTCCTCCACCATTCTTTCAAAAATCTTTCTGGCATCTGTTTCAATCCTATTATGCCAGGTATTAGCTGAGGAAGAACTAGTACTAACAGTATAAATGGAACTTAAAATGATTGAAGAATCATCCCTTGGGTACCTTTCCTTTACACAGGTTGTATTTACACTTGTACTCTCAGTATCTGCCATACTAGATACACCATCCTGCCCACCATTGAATACATTGAAAAAAATATTTTTTAAATTTGAACCAGCAATCTCTCCCTATATCTATGAATGATGATTGAGCTGAGGCCACTGAGAAGTCATAAAATGGGAATAACTAAAAGTGAATACAGGTCGTCCTGGTCCTTGTGAAAATCCAAATCATTATTTTCATCATCTTCATCCTCATCGCACGTCCTGTGGTGGCAACTCATAGGGATCTCTCCAGTCTGATCTAAAAACACAACTTCTAGCTGTTACTTCTAGCACAAAGCAGTATGTTAATTCTAGCACACATGAGCATGTCACCTCAAGCACAGCTTGTCTCCATCCTGTTCGTGCTAGAAGTTGCATTTCTTACATCTTAAGTCTGTCAATCTGGTTTCCACTAACAATAATCCTTTTATGCCCCACAAAATTTACCCCTGTAGCTGTGTTTGTATACTATATTACAAAAGATCTTCAGCCATAATTCAATTTTTTTTCAAAGGTTGTTTTTTCGACTCCCATGACCAGTCCTGAGGACCTACCCTCAGTATAACCCTGGGCTGTTATTGAAGAAAAAAAAGTCCTCAAAGATAAGTACAGGTTACAAAAAGCCCATGTAAAAAGATTACCCATGTTTCTGCCAGTCTGTAATGAATACTGTTTGTGTGTTTTTCTTATATGTGAAAAAAACCTAGCATATTTCTCCTTTTATTTTCCTTGTAATGTCATCTGTTTTTCTTGATATATATAACTTTGTTTTGATGAGAAAAAAAAAGTTGGAGATTTATTGAATGTTTTGGTATGGTTGGACTCCCACAAGTGGACACAAATGCTGATGACATGCTCCCACCAATATGATGGTTGGCTGTTGTCAAATCAGAACAACCACACAACTTTCACAGAAATCTAAGTAAAAGGGGTAGCAGTTTTTATTATATTACTCTTTATGATACTGTATAAACGATCTTGTATTTTTTGTTTGTACTAACAATGAGAAGTATGTTTCCTTGTAATTTAAAACAGCATATTTTTTTGGATGGATTTGACTCCCACAAGTGACCAATCGTGAAGGCCTATCCCAATATGACCCTTATTAATGAAGAAAAAACTGATAATTTTATTTATTTTTTATTTTGATTCATTTATTTTAGTGACATCTAACAATTACATATTGTACATGAAACAATAGTACAGTAGATTTAGCATAAGTAATAGATGGGTTAGCATGAAGTGGGTCGATTCATGAAGTGGGTCAAATTTAAGAAAATTCTACCAAAGTAAAGTTTGCTGTAATCCTGTATTATAATTTTGTTGGAAAAGTTTTACAGTACATAGTTACATTACAAAAGATCAGATTTGGATGTTTTAATGTCTGTTAATTTTATTAATTTAAATTATTATTTGTGAAAAAACATTGTTCAATGTTCAACATTCCATCCCCTTCTTTCTATTCGAAGTTAATCTGTTATATAGTTTTATATTAATTTATTTTCCTTTTTTATATCAGTGATTTTTGCGACACCTTAGTTTGCAAAATGCTTGCACTGATGTTTGTCATTCCATAACATAGTTAATAATTAGGTCTTTCAGTATCAGTTGCAACACAGTGAATTTGGTCATTTTATGATAAGCACCTTTGTGAAAAGCAGGGCATATGACTAGGTCAAGATGGTGTACTAAAAACCAATATGTGTTAATGAGCACCATTTTTACTTAAACTCTCAACTCACTTCACGTTTCCTTTCTTTATAATCAACTTGCAATTTGATTGACATTTAGTGGATAAATGTTTCATAATGCATTCATTAAGAGATCTTACACTGAAAAAGACTGGTCTGGAATAACAAATTTGTGTTATGTAATTCTGATAAAAACAATCACAATAGGCATGTGATTTTACTTGGTTTTACAGGGTATCTGGGCACTATATATTTGTACAGTTGTTTCTCTCAGTCGAATGCTTTTCCCCCTAAAATGTTCATGTTCTGTAGAAGGACTCAATTCAAAGAACTGAAAATACTTAAACTTCTTCTATCATGAAGAAAAAAAAGTTTTTTTTGGGGGGGGAAATCGACCACTAAATGCAACATACGGAAGAGTACAAGGGCCAACCTAACAAATTTTTTTAGCTATCTTTAGGTATCTCGATTTATCGACTTAGTATCTCGATAACTCGACTTAGCTATCTCGATTTATCGACTTACTAACTCGATAAATCGACTTAGCTATCTCGATAAATCGACTTAGCTATCTCGATTTATAGAGTTAGTAAGTCAATAAATCAACTTAGGTATCTTGATTTATCAACTTAGTATCTCCATAAATTGACTTGGCAGATTGGTTATTCTACATGGCCTACTTGTGTACATGTATCTACTTATCATATTAGCAAATAAGTGTGTTGAATTCCCCTGATTTATACTGAAGAAGTGAACTAGGTGAGTAACATGTTTTGCTAATAAATTGGTAGTGTTCCAGCCTTTGACCTTCTTGTGGAGATAGATATTTACATCCTAGAGGAACTATGTCAAAAATGAAAGTCCAATCCACTTTAGGCTAAATTACAGCAACCAATCATGAGTCTAAAGTTTTTATTGCAAATTGCAAAAATAGTGTTTTTATACTCGCTTCAGTTTTTCAGATGTTCTCTGTGGTAGTGATGTACTTTTGATTTAGCTTCTTCCATGTTGGTCAATGCATTTTAAACTCATCTTTTGTTTGAGATTAATAAAAAAATTGGAATTACAACTGTACATATAAGAGCTCATGACAGGTAATAAAGATTCACCCAAATAGCTAGACTGGTTTCACTCTCTAATTTCTCTGTAATTAGGGAAAACTTTCAATTGAAATAGTGAAGTTTAATTTCATATTATGTACTCTTACATACAATGTGATTACATGAACTTAATGCTGTAACAAAGATGTCTCCTTGTTTGATGAGCTTTTATCATCTAGTATGTACAGTTGCTTTATAAATAACTAATATCTGTGTCAATGTTTGAAACAGATATGGTACAAATGTATACTTAAGAAAGCCTACCCTTTAGCCAGAACATCCTTCAAATGTCCATAAAGTTGTTTGCTAAAGAGCTTGCCTCTCTCTTATAATTTGTCACAGTATACATTGGATTTAGATTTATTTGTTGTTTTATGTCGTGCAACAGCCAGGGTCATATTGCGACAGGTAGTTTACAGGTGGAGGAAACCAGTGCATACTGCACTGTAAACCACCGGGCATCGGCAAGTAATCACAGTATACAGTGTTTAGTTATAGATTAATGCATTTGTGAATAAACTGGGTAACCAAAAGACGCTTCAGCCAAAGGCTGCTTTTAATGAATAACAACATACATAATGCCTACTTTTTAAATAATTTAGTAATGTTACTACTTTACTTCTAGGCAGTATCAGCCATTCAGCAGGTTTTTATTCTGGATGATGGAAGTTGATGACCTGATTCCAAAGTATTTTGAGCTTGGGTTAAATAACAAGGAAATATTACATTGTTTGGCACAGCTGCATGGACATGTAATAAGTGAAAGAAGCCTGAAAAGAAAAACTGAAAAACTGGGATTATTCAGACGAAAACACATGAGTGACCTTCTTGATGTTGCTCTATACATTGCAAGTGAATGTGAAGGACATTCACAGACACAAGGATACCGATGGATGCATGCAAAATGTATTCAACGTGGCTTTGTTGTAACTGAGGAAACTGTAAGATTGCTTCTACAAATTATTGATCCTGAAGGTGTTAATCAGAGAAAACATCACCGATTAAAGCGGAGAAAGTACATAAACCCTCATGCTACATGGCATCTAGATGGTTATGATAAACTAGCTAGGTATGGAATTTACATACATGGCTGTGTTGACGGTTTCTCCCGACATGTAATTTGGTTAAATGCTTACTACACCAATAAAGATAGCAAAGTTATATCTGGATATTTCATGGATTTTGTTACTAAGTATAACATTTGTCCTATGCGTATAAGAAGTGACAGAGGCACAAAAAATGTTCATGTAGAGGAGCTACAGAAGTTTCTCCGGAGAAATTACACAGATGAATATGCTGGAAACAGAAGCTTTGTGTGTGGAAAAGGTGTGACAAATCAAAGAATTGAATGGATGTGGGGTTTAGTTAGAAGACAGGGAATACAATATTGGATTAATTTCTTTCAACGTCTGTTAGATGAAGATGTTTTTGATGGAGAATATCTTGATGTAAATTTGGTTAGATTTTGCTTCACAGACCTGATACAGGTAACACTGTAACTATCTACTTTAAGACCTGTTAATTTCTCATGTTTGGTTTCGATTCGTTCTCTTATATTTGCACAAAATTAACATGGGCACATGGTTTCGTTTTCTTACTGAAACTAATTTCATTATATCCAATCATTTTGCTATTTAAAGGTCATCACACTTGCTGGTTTTGGCACATGTTATCTCTAGACATGGGACTGACCATGCAGTTAAAAGGTGTACACAAGTAACAAAACCTGCCTGGCTAAGTGATAAACTAGTGGCAATTTGTGGTAGTAAGCCATTATATTTAACTGCATCTGTAATTACCACTGGATCACGCATGGTTTTGCTCCTGCTGTCTCATTAGCACAGAGATTTTTTTTTGTAAACAAACTACCTGGAAGACTATATCAGCTACGTTTACCACATTTTCAATAGATAGTACTATGGAATCTTGCCTCACTTTGTTACAGTTTTTTCAATTGTGATGTCTGGTAGTAATTTTGAATTGTTGTGCTTCTACTTTTCTCAGTATCCGGATCCACTTTGCATAAACCAGGGTAAAAATCAATTTAGCCCACTTCATCACCCAGTCCATGGACAATTTAACCTGTTTTGTCAATTACCAATGTCACAGGAAAACTTATGCATTTACACTTACAAATCTTTAGACTATCTTGTTAAGTATGAAGTCTTGTAGTGGTTGATATAGCAGTGACAACTTTGTAACTTTCTATTTCTGCATTTCATGATATTTGTACAAGATATAATCATTAAATTTGGTACAAATTTTAATTTGTATAAAATATTTAAGCTTATTTTTAACCAGTTTTGAAACACAAGATAGCTATTATGGACAGTTCTCTTTCATATTGTTTATAACTTGTAAAGGCAATCTATTGCATGTATCCTTTCCCAGTTTTTTGGATATATTGCCTGCCATGAAATCTTGCCTGGACACCATTTTTGCCAATTTTGTAAATTTGTGGTTCTTACTACGAGTCTTAAGATATGATCAAATTGACCTTGTCCCACTTTTCCAGTTAGTTTGGCTATGAAATCCACGTACACAAAAATCCTGATGCAGAATCTTTCAAATGGTCACATTTGCCCTCATTTGAGGTGTAATTTGAGTGTCCCAACTGTGGTTGATAAATATTGCATCTAGAAACCGAATATGTCTACTGCATTTATTCATTTTAATGGCCTGGGGGTGATTGCATTTTTCAAAAGTGGTGGGCAAGCATAACAGATAAGAAAAATCAACTATCTAGTCCAGTGGCAATGGGCAATTGGAAAACTTGTATGGCTATTTTTATTTTTGGCTAAGTTTTCTTTTTTCCACCCTCCATTATTGTGCAGGCAAAAGTCAGCACCACTTGTTAGTTTGAGAAAATTGATGTTTCCCAACACTTGGTACTAATGAAGGCCTTAGACAAATTAAGCAACATATAGTCCATACAAAGTAATAGTTTGGAATTTACCAATATTCCATATTACCACCTAAATTTGTGTGAATACTGCAACTGACTACACAGGACTAATGTAGAAAATATAGTGGCATACCATATAATACCCATGACACCTAACCTCAATGACAAACTTATTGTTTCCTTAATACTTTCAGAACACACTGGATGACATAGCAAATTCATGGAACTGCCACAAGATACGTTCATACAGAAATCAGATCCTGGTAACAGGTCGGCCCTGGATGCTACATAGGCTTCCCCAGCTTTCTGGTACATGTGATTATTCTTTAAAAGTGCAGCAAGATGATATTGAAACATGCCTGCAGGATGTGCATCTAAAGAGTGATATACCCTGTTGTGCCCTGGTGCATGAAATCTGTTTACTCACAATCCGCCAATACAATCTTCCCATCCCGATGGAGCCTGAGGATATGTATGAACTGTACATATTTCTTAGGACAAGCATTAACACAGAATTAACTCTTGCTTGATGACAGATTAGATGGAATTGATACTGGTGGTCATATTGATGAAACAAGTTTTATTTCACTGCTTCCTTTCATTAAGATATTATACATTTTCACTTGTCAATTTCTATCAAAGCCTATTATGAATCATAGATATGCTTATATTACAAGACCACTGCCTCGATGGGCATGTCCTACTGAGAATTAAACAAAAATGGTAGTATGACCTTGAATCAGACTCACTTAGATGAAGGTGCCTTCCTGTTGTTAAAATAAATTCTAACATTAATGAATGAATAAAATGCAAGTTTCACCATTCAAATACATGAATGTTCTTATATCTGACAACATCTTATGGTTTCATGCAACTTCTTACAAGTGAAGTTGCTCCAGGCTTTTACAAGTGAGGCACCCTCATCCAACTTCTGCACTTTTCAACATGTTATCACAATTTTTTCATTGAATATTGCATAGATTCATCTCTTATCTTGAATATATGTATAAGGCCCCAAGTACATTCCCTTGTGTCAGTATCAGGATCTTTTTTAATTACTTTTATGAATTTTTCCACTAATTTTTAATGCAATCAAATTCAGTAAATCATTATAAACTTGAAAAATTTACAGCATTTTGTTAAAATTTGTTATTTAGCTACTTCTTTCTATAGCTATAACATGATGAGTAACTTGGGTGTCTATCCCTTCATCTAAGTGAGTGATAGCTACTTTCGGACTTTACAGTACCTTCACATAACGAGTAAAATAATTTGTAACTTGAAAACTGGACCTACCACATCGGAGAACCAATACAAATTGTATCCACCAAAAAGACAACTCACCAAAGCCAATCAACCATCGCTTAACCTTGAGGGAGGAGCCAAAGGCCTACCTGACCACATAAAAAGATTTTTATCCCATGACTTCCTATAGGTTGATGTCACACTGAAAACCTCTAGGCCAATAATGAGTGAGTTACAAGCACTTTTAGGTTTGGCTATCCTCGTTTGACCTTGAAGGAGGGGCCCAAGGTTAAATCCAACCACACCAGAAGATTCCCAACCCATGATTTCCTGTATGTTGGTTTACCATCCCAAACCTCTAGAACCAATAATAAGCGAGGTATAAGCACTTTTAAGTTTGGCTATCCTCGTTTGACCTTGAAGGAGGGGTCCAAGGTCAAATTTGACCACATCAGAAGATTCGCAGCACATGATTTCCTATAGGTTGGTTTCAAATTACAAATCTCTAGGACCAATGTTAAGGGAGATATAGGCACCTTTAAAGTCTGCTTTGTGGTTATTTTGGCACTGTGGATGACCTTGAATTAAGAGCTTCAAGGTCAAATATCTGCAAGGTTGTAGAGGACATGTATATCTGTTATGCGTATCACCTATGAAGAGATTCAACCTTCTACCTATTAGAAACAGCTAGTAGAAAAATGTAGATTATTTTCAAAGAAATGCCTGCGGCGGCCATCTTGTTTTTCATAATGAGGCTCTTTTCAGTCCCAGAGAAGTTTACCCCCAATGAAGATATCCTGCAAATTTGGTGAACCTAGGTGGTATAGTTTTCCTCTTAACGTTAACGCCGAAAATCTCTCTACACACGGCAGCGGCGGCATAGCGAAAGCTAAACCAAAGTATCCACCGGATGCCTCCGGTGGATACAATGACAGGAATTGTCATCCATCCACGCACTAACCTTGTCCAATGCAGCTTAACTTCCTTGAATAGAGAAGAACTCCTGGTGTAGACTATCAGTACTGTACACTTTATAAAGCATAAAGCCCACAAACGATCTATGTCTTGACAAAAGCAAATATTTCATCTATAAAAAACACCATTGTGCCAGATATGATAGAGGTAACTCTCCTACTGTGAATAGCCTGTGACTTGTAGACGTTACAGAATAAATTGTGTGTAAATTAACACATTAAATGCAACACAATATTATCAGCAACATGGTGGATTGTTTTCCTGTCTGTAGCACCTGCACTAGTGCTACATGAAAGGGGAGTTTTGATAGGAGGGCTACATAGTACCCATTCAAAAACTGTACAACTCTGAGATGGCAATAATATTTTCACTTAACCCAGCTGTTTATAGGTATATCTTCTACTCCACCAGAATCCCCTATTTCATTGAGAATATTGATGGGAAAGCTTATGTACTATCTTCTCTATAATGAAGTAATCATTGGTCCACCAGCCAGTTGTAGATTAAAGACAATGCAATGGAGGAATGTAACCGTCATGATGCCTGGTTTTGTAGGTTGAAAGCAAACCTTGATAAACGTCTGAGGTAGATCTTCTAGGGCTGACTGTTCTTCAGGCTACAGGAAATCTGTTAACTGCTGGTATGGTAGAGTACTATTGAAGTTCACACTGAGCAAGCAGCCTGTGCTTCTAAGAGAGGAAAGGTCCTGTAGACACTGAATGGATTACTGCTGCGTTTATTCATAAAACATTTGCCATTGGATGATCTGAAGGATATTTTTGGATTCAAGATGAAGGGTCATCTTCTGTGTGTCCACCAAGTGAAGAGGCTACTAGGTCTCTGCAGGTTTAATTACTAACCCCAGAAAAGGAATTCCAATCTGAGCAGCTATCAAATCTAAATGTCATCTAGTGTTGGAAAAGCAACCTCTAGTAGATCTTCTACTGCTTGCTGTTTTTCAGTCACAGGAGACCTCTTAACGCCAACTTCAGGAAAGTGTGACCAGTTCAAAGACTTCTGATGAATGTCCATCATAAATGAATAGGTAGGCAGCTTGAACAAAAAACTGAAGAATCTTCTGTAAAAGATCCTCTACCAAAAACTGTTTTACAGCCAAGGGGGATCTAAGAATGCTGTTATAGGAAGTCTTAAAGTTCTTTCTTCTTAGCACGAACTCTATGCATTCTAAAAGAATGCATCTGCCGTCTTAGAAATGGGCAGAATACAAAAAACTTCATGTGTTGCCTCCTCGACGACCAAAAATTAAATGAGGATCTCTCGACAAAGGGTTGTGCGCATGCGCACTCATACCAAACTACGAGGTTCACCTCTCGAACAAGCATAATTTTTAAAATATTCTTGATGGTCGCCACGTTTTGCCTCCACAAAACCAAGTAAGCATTTGCGAGGATAAGGTAAGGCTATTTTACGCAATAAAACTGACTGTCTAAAAATACTGCACATATAGTTTCCCAATACATCTTACTACATTTTGAAGTTGTACAAGCAATAATAAACGAGACAAAGTCTGCTATTTTATGACCCCATTTGATCCATAAAGGGGGTCAAAGGTCCAATTTAACACTTGCCAAAGATTTGCAGGTCATTATTTCATATAAGTTGTTTTAACATTTGTAAACCCTAAAACCAATAATAAGTGATAAATAATAGGTGTTAGGTATGATGACAATATCAAAAGGATATATTGGCCCATCTTCTATAAATGATCATACTAAACCATGTAAATCAGGTAAAGTGAAGCACAAAACAGTTGTAATTATATTTTGGTGTAAATTACAATACTCTCCAATGTTTAAAATAAGAAACTTGAAATTATCAGCGAGTCTCATTTTTTGGTAAATGCACAAACTGAAGACACAAAAGTATCACTGATGTCTATTTTCTCTCTGACACAAATTTTCACATAAATTACCAAAAACCAACTTCCAACACAATATTTGTCTTTAACAGTCTTACTATAAAATTCACAAACTAAAAAGGAAATTACTAAGTTTTCAGTAATAGCTTGCTAGTCTGTACTATTCCTTAACAAGACATAAAGAAAGGCATTAAGATGCCATCTGTTTACTATAAAACCTGTACATGAAACACAAAAAGTGTCCGTTGTAGATCACTCTCCTCTTTAACATGGTAAATAGTGTCTAATTTTCATACTTGGTAAATCCAAAATAGCAGCTGACACAGTTAATCTGTAATAGCCTCAGAAAAACATCACTCAACAGATATCCATTACCCATATTTTGCTACTTCACACAGCATTGAACTCTGCTCTGAACTGAGGAAAACTTTCATAGTGTTTAGCCAGTTCCAGTACTCGCCCACATGTATGTGCAATGGGTCTTCTACCAAAACCTTGCATTTCCACTAGATTCACCTTCAATTTGAGGTAAGAGTTATTACTGTCAGTGAGCATCATATCTGTCGCAGTAGTAAACCTCAAGAGGGTTCTTAGCTGATCTGGTGAGAGCTCTCTGACATATTTAAGAAAAAAATTACATGTTTGCTGGCTTGCATGATCAAATTCAATGATTGACAGGACTCTCTTAGTTGTGATTTGCAGCTGTTCATGTTCTTGACATTAACGTCGAGATTGTATGTCACCAATACATTGAACATAGTTTCTTTTATAAATGAGGGCTCTTGAAACATCTCTTTACTGGCCATTTGCAGAATGGTTTCTCTTAGATTGGATGATGTCACCAGCACTTTGCAATCATGATTCCCCAAGAAGTCCAGAAGGTCATCATAGTCCACAGAATTGAAATCTTTTAAAGCCTGTATCAGCAGCTCCTGTTCTATGGGTGAAATGAACTGTAAATATTCATCAAGCAGACTGTCTTCATTTGTTTTTTTGAAATCCATTCCATAAAGGCAACAGTTTAAAAAACTTGGGGCCAGTCTGATTGGCAGCATTTTTTGTAATGTCCATCCTATGACGATTATTCTGGCTATTGCAGCCCAATCATCATGCTGAAAATCATGGCGCAAACTGGGTATCTTTAGGTTATATCCCACTGTACAACTCTCATAAAACTGTTCCCAGAATTCAGTAAGCACGTCTCTCATTACCCCTCCAAAATCATCTGCCCTCTCAACATCACCATTTGGTAGAATAACAGTAATCATTATATTGTCGATCTTGGGGTTGATGTCAACACATGTTTTAAAATAACTTCGCAAATCCCTGAACACGTGCCCTCGGTGAACAGTGATCTCCATATCTTTTGGAGTCGACCGCAACTCTTTAAAGCCTGGAATTACAATTTCCCCAAGGGAATCCATCCAGGCTTCATCACTAATTGTCTTGAAAGGATTATCTTGGTTAACATGATGTGAATTCTCATTATCGTCTGGGATAGTGGCTGGTTTCACTATGGTATTTTCTGGCAGAATTTCAGCCCTTTGTAGAACTATAGTATCTTTAACAGTGGCTAGATCAGTTACAGGTTCTGTATCCAGAGAATTTGAAGTTATTTCTTGAACACCCACAGTTAATAATGTCTTGGAAATTACTGTCTCTTGATGTGGGACAGTCAAATCGGGCAAGTCATCAATGAAACAGTTCCCTTGTAATTCTGTATCTTGGCCCATATCATTTATACCAGACTTTCTTGACTTTTTTGTCTTCAAATAAAACCTGAATTTGTAGAGCTTTGTCTTTTTTAACAACTGCGATATGGTTTGGCTATCATCTACTGGATCTAATTTAAAGTCACTTAAATCACACTCCATATCATTCAGGAGACCTTTGGGAGACTTTCCCTCTGGAAAAATAAGTCTTGTGCAATGCTTAGGATTTCTTTTTTGCCTGCATCTTTCTGAATTTGAACTTGCCTTGTTCCTCCGCCATTCTTTGTACAAACCTGGCAGTATTTATTGTTTACATTAAAATGCATCCAGCCAAGGTCAACCTTCACAGTATTCTTCTCAGCATTTGACGTTTTAAATTTTTTTGAAGACAGTGTATTGCATGTTTCATTCTCTTCTGATAGCGATCGAGCCTTAATACGCTGTCGAAGTCGCTCCATCAAACCTTGCTTTTTATGCTGAATGCAAGGTGACCCCAGTGTAGAACTCTTTGTAGACAGAAAGTTCCGTAAGGCTATCCTATCACCCATTTTGTCAATGTATTTTGCAAGCTGCTGGTCATCCATTAGAGCCACCACCTCTTCATCAAGCTACAAATACAAAAGAGACCATTATTTTAGAATTAAGGCAATATGTAATCAAGCTGGATGAGTGAGCAAGTGCTCAGGCGGCCGGAAAAAGTTTGTCCGGGCTGTCTCTCAGAAACCATAAGGTGTAGGATTTGATACCTGGTAGGGGTATTGGTTGGGGGTGTTGGTGTGCTACATCATAGTGTGATCTTGATTTGACCTTTGACCTTGCCATAGTGACCTTGACCTGTAAAATCTTGTCCAGGCTATATCTTAGAAAGCATAAGGTGTAGGAAGTCGATACTTGGTAGGGACATTGGTTAGGGGTTGTAGGTGTGCAACGTCATGGTGTGACCTTCATTTGACCTTAGAACTTGCCATACTGACCTTGGCCTATAAAATCTGGTCCAGGCTATTACTGGGAAACCATAAGGTGTAGCAAGTTGATACTTGGTAGGGACATTGGTTTAGGGTTGTTGGTGTCCAACATCATGGCGTGATCTTGATTTGACCTTCAACCGTTTCGTATTGACTATGAGTTGTAAAATATTGTCTGGGGTCTTGAACTTTGTAAGATATAGAAGATTAACACTTGTTAGGGACATTGATTAGGGGGGTGTACGTGTGCATAATACTTTAGCCCTAGCTCTGCCAAAGTGTGTTCACTTGTGATATTTCAGACATGTTCCTCCTATGACCAAGATATATAGATTGCTGCAACTGATTATTATATGTACTTTTGGGGGCCACGGTGGCAGAGTGGTAACACTCTCGCCTCCCACCTCTGCGGCCGGGGTTCGATCCCCGTCATGGCCGTAAGTGGGAAAGCTGGTAGTTGCCTGCCGTTGGTCGGCAGTTTACAGTACAGAACCCTAGCGAACTATATGTACTGGTTTCCTCTGCCCTTCCAACTACCCGTCGTGATATGACCTGTACAGTGTTGAAAACGACGTAAAACCCCAAATAAATAAATAAATATATGTACTTTTACATTATAGTGCTATTTACATTGACATCTATTATCCATTTAATAAATTTTACAGCATCATAATTATTAGTTTACTAATTAATGCTGTCATCTTGCTATTGAATTGTCTTGTTTTAATACTTCATATTTACATACATTTTCTTCTTCTTAGACATTATTTTCTCTACTTAAACATCATTTGGACCTTTATATAACACTGGTCAGAAAGTATCCCGATCTGTGTACTGTTTCACTACTTCTATACCTCATGGTGTTGAAAACTATTTTCCCAGGCTGTGGGGTACGGGCATCTCTGACGCTAATTTTATAACTATTATTTATTCATAGTACAAGTACACTACCGGTCCCGGCCAGAGCCCAGCTCAGGACGTTTTTTTATAACGTTTGGCGAGACCGGCAAGGCGCCGGACAAATGCATCTGTCCACTAGGTAAGATGTATTAACGCAATAAAATATTCATAGTACAAGTATCTCCTTCTGATGAAGGAATGAAAGCGCAATCCAACCGTTCAATAACTACACAATACAATCAACCAGTACTGTTTGTTGTCATTCCATTTGTGGGAGACAGAAACTCAAGGATGACCATTTATCAATGTTCCCAAGGAGATTCAGCCTAAAACTGGTAACAGGAAGTGGAACACTGGAGCCACTTTCTATCCCCTTGCACATCACACTAAACCCAGGTCCTCTATATGCCATGCGTGTTGAAAGGTCAGAACAAAGTAATTTGTTATCAAAGAAATACCCAAAATATAACCTTTAGATGACTTCCATTTGACATAGTTGAAGGCTGAGGTAAAAAATAATCGGCTCAGAGACTTTAGCTCTACATAACACTTTTTATCAAAGAACCAGCCCTAATTTGATATTTCCAAGGCCACCTCAATTACACTAGATTTAGCAAAGTAAATATTGTCTTACGATATGGAAATATGTGACCTGCTGGCCATAACAAACTTCAACTACACCTTCAAAAAGATGAACAACTGTAAATCAATGTAAATACATGACTGTTCTAATTAGGAGTTGCATTTTGTTGGGTTATGGAAAATTTCACTAGCAGCAGTGCTAAAGTAGCAGCCCCATAACAGTATCGACAAAAAAAACAAAAACATTTTCATGTGCAACATCAAGCCTGTGGATTCTTTGTCAAGACTTTCTCGGTAGTGTCTGGAGATTCCTAGTGCATTCAAAATTTGCTTCTTTATATGCATCCAAATTCACTTGATATTGACAAGGTTGCTGTCTTTTCAATGTATAAGCTAGTTTAATGAAAACCAATTTTTGTGTTGTGAGACCAAAGGTGGTGAACAATTCAAATAAACGGATTTTTTCGAAATATGGAGTAGTCTCTATACATTTTAACATACCAAGATTTCACTTGAAATTCCTTCATCTCGCACTATTTTTCAAAAACAGGTATTTATTTGAAAATCAAATTTAAGTTGTGCCACAAAGTATGGGGAAAAATCGTTAATTTGGGTTTCCCCTACAAGACTTGCATAGAAGGTTTTTTTTTTGGAAAACCTGACAAACCAAGAACTGAATTCAAATCACTCACACAATTTTCCAGATATTCACCATTTAAAATTTCAATCAATTTAAAATGCTGATACATCAAAAATTTAAAATAACAGGCAACTGATTTATATTGACTATAATCTATATCAGATTTACTCTGTGTATGACAATATTTTAGCTCCATGGGTAATTTGTTGTTGCAGAACAAGATTTGTTCAAGTGAGGTTTGATGTTCGGACGTCCTAAGATGTAGAATGAAAGTAAGATATTGGGAAGAACTTATATTGCCATGAAATGTGTCCTATAGATTTCGTGAAGTCATGATAGAAGTTAGAGGTCCTGGAATGTCGGAAAGTTCCACTAATATATTTAAAATGAGAGTAAATTTAAGAAAATAAATTAAAAACTAGAGTATTGTTTTGCATGAGAAAAAAAGTTGTTTTTGCAAAAACAAAGTGTCCCAATGAGTATTAATGATGAATTAATGATTAATGTTGAAATGACTATGTTCCTCTGTTAAAATATATTTTATATTTATGCCAAAATGCAAGATTTCAAAGATTAATATGTTTTATACATTTTACGCAAAAATCAAAAATGGCCAGAAGATATTTTTTAGGAAAAATCTCCAGTTAATCATTAACATGTCAGCCATTTTTTTCGAATCAATTCCAAACGTTATTTATTTTCAGATATATGTACATAATAATCACACTTGCCAAATTTTATGTGAATAGGTGAGGCGCTTTTTAAGTTTATCATCCGGACAAGCAAACCCCTTAAAAACATGTCTTTGGTCAAGCGACTTATTTGATTGGTTGAAATGTCAATAGACTATATTCAGACATTTTTTCCTAGGGCTACTGCCTATATGTGCTAAATTTGAAGAGTGTATGGTATAACTGATCCAAAAGTAGGTTACAACTTATTTACTTAACAGCGGAAACCTGAAAGTAACTATTGCACAGCTATGCAATAAGCTACAGGTCTACAATTTCACTATGTTATACCTGATCTATAAGTAGGTGAATAATATATTCAAACAAAATTCTCTAAATACAACAGCTAAGTTACAAGGAATTTACTCAACAGTGATAACCTCAATGTAGTCATTACTCAGCTATGCAATGAGCTTCAGGTCTGCAATTTTGCAATGTTATAGCTGCCCCAAAACTAGGTGAACAACATACAAACAAAACTAGACTTACACATCCGAGAACCAATGCAAATTTGTATCCACTGGAAAGACAACTCACCAAAGCCAGTGAACCATTGTTTGACCTTGAGGGGCCAATCTGAACACATCAGAATATTCCCAGGCCATGATTTCGTATAAGTTAGTTTCACATGGCAACCTCTAGGACCAATAACAAGAGAATTGAATGCTTAATTTTAGTACATTTTTATCAACCAATAATCAATCGCCCATCAATCAGTCAATTATGGCCCGACTGATCCCAAAACCGACTGGCTCAGGAATATGTTTATCAAATTTGGTAAGCCTGTCCTTTCTTAGAAAATCTGCTGAAAAGCAATTACAAGAATTCAGAAGAATTGTACTGTGTCACTAGCTTTGGTTAAAGACTGAAGCGGATGAAATTCAAAAGGACAAAAATTATGCTGAACATTAATAGTTGGCTGACTGGCAGTATTTCTGCAGATCCAGACCATCCTTGAGAAGTACCGAGCCATGGTGAGGCTGCGACTTGTTGAAAAATATAACCTAGATCCAATGTACAGGTCAATGTCCGTCAACCCATTTTGGAGATACTATCTGGAAACGGAAAAACTTAAAGTCAATATAAGTATGTTACTGGTGGGAGTTTAAGGTCACCATAAAACAGGGCATACCTTGAGGATCAGTTACATCCACATAAATTTGAATTTAATCCATCATGCCATTTTTGAGATACTGTCTGGAAAGGAAGTGTGATGACACTGACAATGTGTTATTACTGGGAGTTTAAGGTCACTTTAATATATGGCACTTACCTATGACCAGTTACATTATACATGCAAAACTTGAATGAAATCTCTCAAATTATCTTCAGCATACTCTATGGAAAAATAATGTAAACTCAATATAATTCTTTTGTAGATGGGAGTTAAGGTCACCTTAAAATAGGACACCCCTTGAATACCAATTACAACCACATGCCAAATTTGAATTGAATCTGTCAACCCATTTTCGAGATACTGTCTGGAAACGGAAAAACCTAAAATCAATATAAGTATGTTACTAGTGGGAGTTTAAGGTCACCTTAAAACAGGGCACACCTTGATCACCAATTACATCCACATGCCAAATTTGAATTTAATCCATCATGTCATTTTTGAGATACTGTCTAGAAATGAAGTGTGACAATGACACTAATAATGTGTTATTACTGGGAGTTTAAGGTCGCCTTAATGTATGCACTTATCTCTGGCCAGTAACATATATATGAAAAAAATGTCAGTGAAATTTCTCAACTTGTCTTCAGTATACTCTATGGAATAATAAAAAGCTTAACTCAGCATAATTCTTATATACATAGGAGTTTAAGGTCACCTTAAAATGGGACACACCTTAAATACCAGTTACAACCACATGTCAAAATTAAATTGAATCAGTCAACCTCTTTTTGAGATGCTGTCTTGAAACAGAAAAACTTATAATCAATATAATTATGTTACTAGTGGGAGTTTAAGGTCACCTTAAAATAGGACGCACCTTGAAAACCAGTTACATCCACATGCCAAATTTGAATTTAATCCATCATGTCATTTTTGAGATACTGCCTGGAAAGGACGTGTAATGACGACACTGACATTGTGCTATTACTGGGAATTTAAGGTCATCTTAATGTATGGCACTTATCTATGGCCAGTTACATATACGTGCAAAAATTTGAGTGAAATTTCTTAAGTTATCTTCAGTATACTCTGGAAAAATAAAAAGCTTAACCTCAGCATAATTCTTTTACACATAGGGGTTTAAGGTCACCTTAAATAGGACACACCTTGAACACCAGTTACAACCACATGCCAAATTTGAATTGGATCCGTCAACCCATGTTTGAGAACTGTCTGGAAACGGAAAAACTTAAAATCAATATAAGTATATTACTAGTTAGAGTTTAAGGTCACCTTAAAATAGGGCACACCTTGAAAACCAGTTAAAACCACATGCCAAATTTGAACTGAATCGGTCAACAAATTTTTGAGATACTGTCGGGAAACGAAAAACCTTCAAATCAATATAAGTATCTTACAACTGTATGTTTAAGGTAATCTTAAATAGGGCACACCTTGAGGAAAAGTTACATCAACATGCCAAATTGAAATTTAATTCATCAAGCCATTTTTGAGATACTCTCTGGAAAGTAAGTGTAAAGACCACAATGACCATGTATGTCTTCCATCAAAGCTGCTAGTGACACGAACTAATGCAACCTTAAACTCATTAAATTATAAAATATCAGGAATTTACTATAACCTTAGAAAAAAGACCTTTTTGCTGGAGATATATGTACATGGTGAATATCAATGTAAAAAGTCCTAATTAGCATATAAAATATCTTCCAAACACCAAAAATATTGACCCAACCTTACACTCAAAGTTTGTTTGCACTGCAGAATATTGTAGCGAGTTTACGGTAATCTTTTCCTGAAAGTTCTGTTCAAGGTTTGTTACATCCACAACTAAAATGTCTAGAATTGTACAATATTTGAAATACTCTTCAAAAATTACCAAACTTAAAGTGAATATAATTCTGTTATTAATAGGAGTTTAAGGGCTCCTTATCGTGTGGCACTTACCCATGGCCAGTTACATTTAATTGCAAAAGTTGAATGAAATTTCTGGAGTTACTTTCAGTATACTCAATGGAGAAAGAAAAATGTAAACTGGACATAACTTTTTTATATGTGGGAGTTTAAGGTCACCTTAAAATAGGGCACACCTTCAAAACTAGTTACAACCACATGCCAAATTTGAATTGAATCCATCAAGTCATTATTGTCCGGAAACGAAAAAAACTGAAATTGAGTTTAAGTATTTTACTTGTGGGAGTTTAAGGTCACAAAACTATACAGCACACTCCCAGGACCAGTTACATCCACATGCCAAATGTGAATTAAATCTGACCAGCCATTTTTGAGATACTGTCTGGAATACAAAATGTGACGACGACAGACGCCGCCGCCGATGCCACCAAATTGGATGACGAAGCGATCCCTATATGCCACTGAGCATAAATGCTGGTAACACAAAAACTAGACAAAGGACGCATCTGTGGTCAGATGCAAGATGTGTCCACCGGAAAAGGCAAATTAACATAGTTTAGAAGATAAACAGCATTTTTTCAATAATAAGCAAGTTGAAAACACTTTATGTTTGGCAACCCTCTTTTGACCTTGAAGCAGGGGCCCAAGGTCAAATCCGACCACATCAGAAGATTCGCAGCCCATGACTTCCTATAGGTTGGTTTCACATTGCAAACCTCTAGGACAAATAATAAGCAAGTTATGAGCACTTTTAAGTTTGGCTATCCTCTTTGACATTGAAGGAGGGGCCCAAAAAATCAAAGTCAAAACATTTTCCCATGCCAATAGAAGGTAAATGTCAAATATCATTTGAATAAGGCTGATATCAGGGGAGATATTCAAGGGACATGATAATGCAGGAGAGGTGGCTGACTGACTGGAAAACTGGAAGAGAAAACAATAAGCTTATTTATTTGAAAAATTTATAAACATATTTTAAAAAGATCCAGTCCTGATGCTTACACAAGGGAATCTACTAGCGGGGCCACTGAGTGATGCCACGATGTTAGCTGACTGACAAGTGAGCTGACATAACAAAAAGTGATCTACAGCAAGGTTTGTGCTTAAAATAATGATTATGAGAATTGCAGTTTTTGAGAGGCTGTTCACACTAATGCAGACCCATGACTATATCTATATGTCAGGATAATTCAGAAAAAAGCCATCTCTTGTCTACTAGTTAACCATTTATACCTTTTCAGATGTTAATGTGGCTAATTCTATCTCACTTAGGCCTCTTTTCCTCAAGACATTCTCCATTTTCTGAAAAAGAAGGCGCTAGAATTACCTAACAGTGTGTGACAAATTGATAGACCAGCACTGTTTTCCGAGGTTTGTAGTGCTTAACCATTGTTAAATATGACAACAAAAGTAGTCTGCCAAAAAACTTCATGCTTCAAAAGAGCGGGGCCACGGTGGCAGAGTGGCAACACTCTCGCCTCCCACCTCTGCGGCCGGGGTTCGATCCCCGTCATGGCCGTAAGTGGGAAAGCTGGTAGTTGCTTGCCGTTGGTCGGCAGTTTACAGTACAGAACCCTAGCGAACTATATGTACTGGTTTCCTCTGCCCTTCCAACTACCCGTCGTGATATGACCTGTACAGTGTTGAAAGCGACGTAAAACCCCAAATAAACAAACAAACAAAAGAGCAGGCCAGACACATGCAATGAAGCACTTCAAACTAATGCAACTCTATAACAAGGGTGCAGTGGCTGGCTTTCTGCCAACCACAGAGTCAAATCTTTAGACAGCAATGTGTGGTGAAATCTGTAAATCATTCTATGTGTCAATGATTTATAAATATAACAGATCATCTGTGTAACTGCACAGTTTAAATATTGATTTTGATGGGAGAAGACTTGTTATTTTAAGTTTGAAGTGTACATACAAAATAAGATTGGCGAACTTATATAATATAAATCCATTTTAATAACGTATACGTGTTACATGGATATTATACACAAGCAAACATATTCAACAATTTCAGTTAAAAGAAGGGAATTTTGAAGAAAGAAGACGTAAGCATACCCCAAATTTCACAGGTCAGCTCATGAATATTAATGAGATGTACAAGTTCCCGAATAGATCTTCAGTTATATTTACTACATGGCCAAGCTAGTGTGTTTTGTCTTTTTATATAAGCTATTGATCAGTATTTTAATCTCAGATATGATATATATGCACCTTATTTTTAAACAAATATTTTATATTTAAACAAATATATTTTTTTTCAAGCAATACAGACCTTTCCCAGTGATGTTTACTCCAAAAATTATATATTTTCCAGACATATAGAATATTTATAAAGTTATTGCAACACTTTTAAACATATGATAGACTAATTAAATCATGTGATAACTTCTTGGAAATGGTAACCCCAATAGTGCCTTTAAGTGGTTGAATGTAGAAGTACAGAGTTGTGCATATTTTCATTGAATTCTCTGTCATGAATAAATCTGTAGTAAAATTACACCCATTTATTTTTCTGTTTATCCATTTGGAGGCCAATATTAGAAGACTTTAAAACTAAAAGGTTCCGAAATTGGAGGGGCACTGCACATGGAATATATTTGCAATTATTAAGGTCATCTCTGTGACAAATGCAAATAAATACTTATAAACATGTAGAAAGCAAATTAACTCACAAGTTTCATTGTCGGAAATGCTTCTAATATAACCCTCAAGTGTCGTGCAGTCACTATTAGTGTAAAATTGTTGTCTGTGCATCTCCCCAGATTTTTATCGACCAATGTCACATACTACAGTGACTTCACTTCAATTATTCATTTTATTGGTTTGACAAATGATTGATTCATAACAAATACAGGATGCACAGACAACAATTTTACATTAACAGTGACTGCCCGATAAACCAGTAGACAACTAAATTTGAAAATTTTAATTAAATGTAGCTTTTTATAACCTACAAGCCATGTGGAACTGAATACTATTTCAGATAGACACGCATCTGGCCAGTGCCCAAGGAAAATAGACATAATAATACTGGCCCGATGCCTTCAACACTGAGGTGACCCCGATAGTGAAATACTGCGAGACTTCCTTCTTCGAATTGGAACTTTTGCCTATACCCCTTCAGCTGTAATACAGCGGGGAGGGACTTTCTTAATTTCCACATGGTAAGCATGCTGCTTATAAAGACTACATTTAAGTAATTCAAATTTTCTATTTTATTGTGCTACAATAGCTTACCGTGTGGAGCTGAATGCTGAATCCAACCGCTAGGCAGAGGGATAACAGCTGAGACTGGAAGTGTTTTGCCAATTATTCTTGGATTTGTTAATTAAATTAAATTCAAATGTATGTTAAAAACTAGACCAAGGATGCACCTGGAGTATCCACCGTAAAAGGACAAGTAACATGGCTTTGAAGATAAAAAACAGTTAAGTAATTGAGATATAAGCACTTTCAAGTTTGGCTATCCTCGTTTGACCTTGAAGGAGGGGCCCAAGGTCATATCTGACCACATAAGAAGATTCCCAGCTCATGATTTTCTATAGGGACACATTGCCAACTTCTAGGACCATGAGCGGCCATCTTGTTTTTCAAAATGAGGCCAAAAATATTGCCAGGCCAGATTTTTTGGTTATGAATATATCCTGCAAATTTGGGAAGCCTAACAATAATATTTTTTTCTGGTGTTAGAGCGGTAGCGGTGAAATCTCTATACACTGTGACATAACAAAGCAATATCCATAGTAACCACTGGTAAGCTATCCAGTGGATTCAAACATGGCAAGTGAACACACTTTGTCAGAGCCAAAGTGAAAGGTCACACCATGATGCACACCTACACCCCCTAACCAATGTCCCTACCAAATGTCAACCTTCTACACCTCACGGAATCCAAGAAATAGCCCAGACAAGATTTTAAAACTCATGGTCACTATTACAAGGTCAAATGTCAAATCAAGGTGTTACAATGATATTTCACACATAAGCCCTAAGTAATGTCCCCACCAAGTATCAACTTCCTACATGTTATGGCTTTCGAAATATAACCAAGACAAAATTTTATAGATAAAGGTGATTACAGCAAGGTCACATCCAGGTCACACCATGATGTTGCACACCTGCACCCCCTAACCAATGTCCCTACCAATACGCAAATTCCTACACCTTACAGTTTCTGAGATATAGCCCGGACAAGCTTTTATAGGTTAAGATCACAACAGCAAGGTCAAAGGTCAAATCAAGGTCACATCATGATGTTGCACACTTACACCCCCTAACCAATGTCCCTACCAAGTATCAACTACCTACACCTTACAGTTTCTCAGATATAGCCCGGACACCATGGGTGAAAACAATACCTCGACAGCCCTTAAGGCCTGTGAGGTAAAAACTATACATGTACTTACTTTCTGTATTGGTAACTGCACACTTTTTCACTGATTTTCTTGACAAGCACTGCACATATAACTCTGTTCGATAAAAAACAGCAAATCATCCAAAGTGTAGTTTGTCTTTAAAAAACACAAGTGGAAAAACTTGGAACAACATTCACAGTTCAGCCAAACAGTGTTCTGTATTATTTGAACTGATAATGAACTGTCAACTGATTCAAAACACTTTACAGCACAGATTTCACACTTGATCTCTCCATCTTCTAGTTCTGATTCAGTAAAAGTCTCAGTGTCTGCTGTATCTGGGTGTATTGTAGTGTCAAGGCTATCCATCTAAAATAAACAAACAATGTTAAACATTTAGCCTCACATTATGTAGAACTCCTTGATGAACATTCAATGAAACTGCCTGTAATGGCCAGCTTGGGGTTTAAAATGAGGCCAAAAAGATTTCCAGGCAAGCTTTTGCAATGATGAACATATGCAAACTGGAGAACTACTTCCTGCCATAAAATGGCACACCTTGGAACAAAATCCTTATTGGTGATTATTGCCAGCAGTATCTGGTATTTTGTATGCTTGTTGGTGTGCATTAAAAAGTATTTGAACAGCGTACATGAGGCAGAACTTGAAACTGGAAATGGCTTTTGCAAGACATTATTAAGCACATAAACATAATTTTTGCTAAATATAAAGTAAAATTATTTTTTTGTCATTTTGATGAAGCATCAGCCATTATATGACCTAAAATGATGATGTTTTCAATAA
The DNA here is from genome assembly GCA_964017235.1 of Sabellastarte sp. h YS-2021. Classification (NCBI taxonomy): domain Eukaryota; kingdom Metazoa; phylum Annelida; class Polychaeta; order Sabellida; family Sabellidae; genus Sabellastarte; species Sabellastarte sp. h YS-2021. Next base: position 150,032,064 of record OZ024931.1, read on the forward strand.
CTAGTTCCCAAATATTCTTTGTGAATTTTGTTATTTATTCCAGAAACAAACAAAAATGGCACTTCGTTTACCATTCCCACCACTATCTCCTGACCACTGCCTTTGGCCACTGGTGGGAGATGAAATGTACTGGCTCACACCAATGTACTTAGAAGTGCAATGCATGTTTGAGGATAAAAAATATCTCCTCTCCTGTTATATTGTTAATCTTTCTCAGCTGCATAACTTGCGTTTGTGTAATGACCAAAACAGTAGGTTTCGATTTCAATATATTTTTGGTTTTATGTTGCATTCAACAGCTATGGTCATATTGCGATGGGTAGTTTATGGGTGGAGCAACCAGTGCATACTAGTTTGTCAAGATTCTGCAATGTAAACCACCGGGCATTGGCAAGTACCTGGTAACTACCAACTTTCCAACATGAAGTGCTCGGCCCAAGACTCGAACCGGTAATCTCGGAGGTTCAAGATGAGCACTCTAAGCGCTACATGACCGAGCCCCCTCACCCAGAACAGTAGATTTCAAGGGTCAGAATCACAAAATGTCTCAAGTCTTCGCAAAGTCTCATCTGAGATTTTGCTCAAATCTGAGATTTTTGTCTCACCTGAGATTCTGCTTAAGTTGAGATTCACAAAAGGAATCTCAGCTGAGACCAAAATCTCAGCCAAGTTTTAAGTCTGGACCAATCAAAACTGATGTAACATTTTGTTGAGATAAGTGGAAATTATACACACTTATATTTTACATTCTACCATATATACTCACATTTTAGAATATTTTCAATCAAACAAAACATCTTTTTACTATAATTTATACACTAAGTCTAGGCCCGCTGACTTAGCACATTTTTGCCTGAATTTAAGACCTAAGTCTTAAACTTAAGCCCCAAATCAGGCTTAAGTCCCTTAGTGAAATCGGCCCCAGGGATATTCACAAAAGGTCTTGGCCAAGTCTTAGGCTTAACTTTTGTATAAAAATATAAGCAATTTAAGCTTAAGACTTGGCTAAGAGTTTTTGTGAATACCATCCCTGAGATCTTCTGTGAATCCCTGCTGAGCAAAAGGTCTCAAATTTCAGAAAAATCTAAGAAACAAAATCTCAGATTTGAGACGTGAGACCTTTTATGAATCCGGCCCCTGGAATCTAGTATTTAACTATTTGTTGTAAAGGCAAAACTACTCAGATGTTAAAATTCATATCACAGAAATAAAGTGCTTTGATTAACCTTCTTAAAAATCAGTGGTTTTGAATATAGACCGCTATGAAAATGGTTTAAATTATGGATGTATCTTGTAATAGAGACTTAAGAGGCTACCTATATAGTCTTTCCAGAGTGTAATATTAATGAGGTGTCCAAACACACATGTAAACAACTCAAAACAGGAGAAGACAGTAGATGACAAAGATGTGTAGATTGTGTGAAGTGACCGTGTACTGGCATTTTTATGTCAGATGTTTTTGCTAGTTTCCCCTGCTGTTATATTTGATAAAAATGCATATTGTAAGCCATAAGGCCACAACTATTTCATCAACAAACCTCAGCCATAAATCCTGCTTTTAAACTGGTCCAGAGTACAGGTGAAGGGATACCCTTTGAAGCAGATATTTGTAATTTATACTTTGTGATATACACTGTACTGTAAAGTAACCAACATACATATCATTATACTAAGTGTACGTACACATGTATGCGGCGTACGACATCAGACGTACGATTTGCGATGGCGAATTTTCCAAACCTCTTTTATATTGGTATGTACACATATGTCCGACTCCGATTTGCGACATCCGATGTCCGATTTGGGACAGCGATTTTTTCGGTCTGGGAGCGAAAAAATTGGATGACAAGTGAATTTAGATGTATGTTTAGAAAATACTGATGTCGGAAAAAAATTCCGGTCGCAAATCGTACATCTGATGTGGTTAGGCCCATTTCCATATATACGGTATCCGGCATCCGGATACGGCATCCAGGTCCGGTATCCGGCATCCGGTTGGTGTGTTTCCATATGTACTGACATAAGTTGCTACTTACCTTAATATTGTAGATTTCCAACCAAATTCTAATAATATGAAGGGCATCAGCACACACGAGACGATAATCTTTTGCAAATATTTAAAAAATAATTTACCTGCACCCATTTGATTCTAATAAAAGCATCAATAACTACTATAATTTCCCTTCGAAATGGTATAAATACATTAGATAATAACCAGTGTACAGCAATTTTCAACTAAGGCCCAAAAAGATTTAGGATCTCAATGACTGCCCATTTCAGTTCAAGTGTTTGTAATAAAATAATATATTTTACTATATCTGATTAAATAGTAAATGTATTAAAATAGTGTTTCCATTTGTTTTATTGTCTTAAAATACATGCACAAATGAGGAAGAAATCACAAGATATTTGACTTGTATTTTTGTAATTAATCATTTAAAATTTATTTTTTGTGTATTTGTGATTAAATATCTAGGTATTGTCATCGTAGATGCTTTCTGTGTGTCATAAGCTTTAAAATGATATATTATTTGTCAAGATTAAACAAGAAATGACAATTTTGCGAATATTTCCCAATATTTTTATCTAACTTGTTTAACCACATGATTCACACAGTACTACAGAGTGACGTCATTCTGATGTAATTTATTGATTTTAGCATGCGGCATGCGGATATTCACAGTACTGAGATCCTGATGGGTTACGCATGACGGATTAGTACTGTTGCTGTGAATCTAAAACGTATATAAGGAAACAGTCCTTATATTTTATTGCAAAGTTAAAATAGCCGCATACCGCATGCCGGATCACGCATGTAAGGAAATGGGGCTGTACACCGCATACATGTGTATGTACACTTAAACAGTGAGCACATGGTGTCTGTACAGCAAAATACCGTATATATGTGCATGTGTAACTTTATGAAATATTGTACTTACATGTTGGTATTTACAAAAGTACCGCTTGCATATATCCACTGCACAACATATAATGCATTACTGGTTTATATTTATCCGTTTAATTTGAAGAATTCAAAATGTGTACACACATACTTCAAAAAAATGAAACGTCTTTACTGTCTGGAAATTATGCAGATTTATGCAAATCTACCTTGTCAGTGGTGGGATTGGTTTAATGAAACGGGATTAAACAAGTGAATACAGACCCATAATGCTCTAATGTAGCACACCCCAGTCACAAATGTTAGATGTCATTAATGTTAGACAGTGATATGAAAGAGGTAACTAAACCCATTCCATGTGATGCATATACATTATTATGTAAAAACCGGGGTTCACTTAAAAAAGCACGTAAAAACGTAATATAATGACAACTTGTACATACATTAATGACATCTAACATTTGTGACACGGGTGTACATTTAGCGAAAATTATTTACCTGTGAAAAAAAACAAACTTTTACAGTATATCAAAAGATTTGTATTTATTTATGCAAAATCTCATCACATATGTATATCATATTCACATTTCTAGACCCATAATGCTCTAATGTAGCACACCCCAGTCACAAATGTTAGATGTCATTAATGTTAGACAGTGATATGAAAGAGGTAACTAAACCCATTCCATGTGATGCATATACATTATTATGTAAAAACCGGGGTTCACTTAAAAAAGCACGTAAAAACGTAATATAATGACAACTTGTACATACATTAATGACATCTAACATTTGTGACACGGGTGTACATTTAGCGAAAATTATTTACCTGTGAAAAAAAAAAAACTTTTACAGTATATCAAAAGATTTGTATTTATTTATGCCAAATCTCATCACATATGTATATCATACTCACATTTCTAGAGGAGTAACTACTGTCATCACAAACACTCAAAGCAAAGCAATTCAGCCTTCCAGACAGCCTCTTCTGTACCTTACTACAGGACACTTTGAAGTCATATGATCTATGCATGGTTTTTGTAGGACATCTATATCTCGATTTATTGAGATACTAAGTCGATAAATCGAGTTACCTAAGTTGATTTATCGACTTACTAACTCAATAAATCAAGATAGTTATCGAGATAGCTAAGTTGATTTATTGAGTTAGTAAGTCGATAAATCGAGATAGCTAAGTCGATTTATCGAGATACTAAGTCGATAAATCGAGATGCCTAAGTCGATTTATCGAGATACGAAGTTATCTCGATTTATCGAGTTAGTAAGTCGATAAATCGAGATAGCTAACTCGATTTATCAAGTTAGTAAGTCGATAAATCAACTAACTCGATAGCTAACTCGATTTATCGACTTACTAAGTCGATAAATCGAGATAAAAAAATTGGTTAGGTTGGCCCTTCTACTCTACCGTAGCAACAACTACTAGTAATGATAATATTCATATAAAAACATGCCCCTTTTGGGAAAAGTACCAAATAAATATATGGTTTAGTTATTCTACAAGTGAGTGGTAAGTAAAAATCTAATACATGCACTTTCCAGCATTTGAAATATTTTATGCCAATAGATACAACTCATTATAGTTTACCTTTATTGTCAATTTGCCACCCTGAAATTCAAGAAAGTTTGAAAACTTTACAAGTCTCATTTTTGTACAACTCTATTTTTCACACCTTTTTTTGAAAAATTACATATTCATAAAAGTAAAATATGACATCTTATTTGAATCTATTATTTGGGGGGTCACCACCTCGGTTACTTTTTTATCTTTCTTATCACCAAAAAAAAAAGAAAGAAAAACACAACAGAAAAAAACCCACCTTGCTAACTTACACTTTTCTTATTACTGAAAGAAATAAAAAAAAAAAAACAAAAAAAAAATTGATAATTGTATCCCCGACGCGAAGCGGGGATACTATGGATTCATCATCGTCGTCGTCCGCGCCCTCGTCCGCGTCCGCGTCCGCAGAGATTTCTTGTTAGCGACCTACAGTCCACATTTCTTTCCGGATTTCTTTCATATTTGGCAGGTGACTTGATATGGTAGAGGACTCGCCACCCTATCTTTTTGGTAGGCTTTATGTCTAAATTAGGCCTGTGGTAGACAAAAATGTCTAAAATGTGGAATATTGCTTGTTAGCGACCTACAGTCCACATTTCTTTCCAGATTTCTTTCATATTTGGCAGGTGGCTTGGTATGCTAGAGGACTCGCCACCCTATCTTTTTGGTAGGCTTTATGTCTAAATTAGGCCTGTGGTAGACAAAAATGTCTAAAATGCATTAAAAGTCATGAAATCATGCACTAAATCACTTATAACTTGAAAAGTGTTGCATTTAGAGCATTTTGTTAAAATATGTTATTCAGATACTTTTTTCATAGCTACAACATGGTGAGTAACTTGGGTGTCTGTCTCAATAGCTAAGTGAGTAATAGCTACTTTTGGGCTTTTCAGTAACTTCCATCATGAGTAAAATCAATTGTAACTTGAAAACTATTGCATTTACAGAATTTTGTATAAATATGTTATTCAGCTACTTTTATGTCAGCTATAACATAGTAAAATTTCAGACCTGTAGCTCATGGCATAGCTGAGTAATAGCTACTTTTAGGTTATCACTGTTGAGTAAATTTCTTATAACTTCAAAAGTATTACATTTAGAGTATTTTGTTTCAATATGTTATTCACCTATTTCGGAGTCAGCTATAACATAGTGAAGTTCCAGACCTGTGGCTCATTGCATAGCTGAGTAATAGCTACTTTGAAGTTCACACTGTTGAGTAAATCAGTTGTAATTGGAAAAGTATTGCATTTACAGAAATTTGTGTAAATATGTTATTCAGCTACTTTTGGGTCAGCTATAACATAGTGAAATTACAGACCTGTAGCTCATGGCACAACTGAGCAATAGCTATTTTCAGGTACTGACTGTTGAGTAAATGACTTGTAACTTGAAAAATAGTGCATTTGGAGTATTTTGTTAAAATATGTTGTTCGCCTACTTTTGGGTCAGCTATAACGTCGTGAAATTACAGACTTATAGCTCATGGCATAGCTGAGCAATAGCTATTTTCAGGTTGTCACTATTGAGTAAATCAGTTGTAACTTGAAAACTATTGCATTTACAGTATTTTGCTTAAATATGTTGTTCACCTAATTTTGGGTCAGCTATAACATAGAAAAAATTCAGACATGTAGCTCATTGCATAGCTGAGTAATAGCTACTTTGACGTTATCACTGTTGAGTAAATCAGTTATAACGTGAAAACTATTACATTTACAGTATTTTGTTTAAATATGTTATTCACATAATTTTTGGTCAGCTATAACAGAGTGAAATTGCAGACCTCTATGTCATGGCATAGCTTACCAATATCTACTTTCAGGTTCTCACTGTTGAGTAAATCATTGTATCCACTGGATAGCCGTAGTGTGTAGAGAGATTTCACCATTACCGCTCTAACAAAAAAAAATATTATAGCTAGCCTTCTCAAGTTTGCAAAGTATATTACAGGGTGCACCACAGTACTCTATTGGTAGGCTTTATGTCTAAATTAGGCCTGTGGCTAAATTACTTACCTACTAAAAATGAGTAATTCTGCATTTTCTCTAAAAGTATTGCAGATAGCAAATTTTTCTTAAATAACTCATTCACCTACTTTTGGGAGAGCTTTCACATGCTGAAGTTCCAGACCTGTAGGTAATTACTCACCTACTCAAAATGAGTAAATGCAAATTATCTCTAAAAGTATTGCAGATAGCCAATTTTTGTCAAATAACTCCTTCACCTACTTTTGGGAGAGCTTTCACTTGGTGAAGTTTCAGACCCGTAGGTAATTACTCACCTACTCAAAATGAGTAAATGCAAATTATCTCTAAAAGTATTGCAGATAGCGAATTTTTGTCAAATAACTCCTTCACCTACTTTTGGGAGAGCTTTCACTTGGTGAAGTTTCAGACCTGTAGGTAATTACTCACCTACTCAAAATGAGTAAATGCAAATTATCTCTAAAAGTATTGCAGATATCCAATTTTTGTCAAATAACTCCTTCACCTACTTTTGGGAGAGCTTTCACTTGGTGAAGTTTCAGACCCGTAGGTAATTACTCACCTACTGAAAATGAGTTAATGCAAATTATCTCTAAAAGTATTCCAGATAGCCGATTTTTGTCAAATAACTCCTTCACCTACTTTTGGGAGACCTTTCACTTGGTCAAGTTTCAGACCTGTAGCTAATTATTCACCTACCCAAAATGAGTAAATGCTAATTATCTATAAAAGTATTGCAGATATCCAATTTTTTATCAAATAACTCATTCATCTACTTTTGGGAGAGCTTTCACATGGTGAAGTTCCAGACCCGTAGGTAATTACTCGCCTACTGAAAATGAGTAAATTCGAATTATCTCTAAAAGTATTGTAGATAGCCAATTTTTCTCAAATAACTCATTCGCCTACTTTTGAGAGAGCTTTCACTTGGTGAAGTTTCAGACCTGTAGCTAATTATTCACCTACTCAAAATGAGTAAATTCGAATTATCTCTACAAGTATTGCAGATAGCCAGTATTTCACAAATAACTCATTAATATGAAAACAACTTAGAGGAAGTCATGGGCTGCAAATCTTTTCATGTGGTCAGATTTCACCTTGGGCCCCTCCTGCTTATTATTGGTCCTAGAGGTTTGCAATGTGAAAACGACTTATAGGAAATCATGGACTGCGAATCTTTTGATGTGGTCAGACTTCACCTTGGGCCCCTGCTACAGGGTCAAATAAGGGTAGCCAAACTTAAAAGTGCTTTCAGCTTGCTTATTAACGAAAAATGCTTTTTATCTTCTAAACTATGTTAGTTGGCCTTTGTCGGTGGATACATCCAGCATCTGGCCACAGATGCGTCCTTTTTCTAGTTTGATGTATGAATTGATTGTTTGATTGTATCATAATTTTTAATGTACAGTAACACACACAAATAAGTAAATTAATTATTGATGGTAGACACTGGTGTATAATGGTGTATAATTGAATGTTGATAATACCATAGTTTTTTATCTAGAGTCAGACACAAATAAGTAAATTAATTAATGAAAAGGGCTATCAATATACGAATCATGTATCATTGAATGTTGAATATATTATATTTTTATCTTCAGTAAGACCACAAATAAGTACATTAATTGATTAGACTGTCATTATATGAAAAACAAGTTATTTAAAGTATTGTCATGGAAATGATTTTTGAAAGAAATAAGTATGCTTGCTGTTGACTTTTTCTACCGCATATAGTATGGATACAAGAAAATAAACGATTTTTTTTTAAAAAGTTACTTTTTTGAATAAAAAACAGTTGCACTTTTTTACATTTGTTGCTCTTCACTTACCCATTTTTGTGTAAAAATATGTTTTATTTTCTTTATCTGAAGTACTTTTTTACATGCTTGTTTTTTTATGCAAATAAATGTAAAGTTATTTTTAGAATACTCAACATAAGCAGAAGAATCTTTTTTTGTATATTTTTTGTGTGCTAACTGATATATTTGTTCTTTTTCTTGTCCAGGCAAATTAAGCTTTTTTTCAATTCAATAACAGAAAATTTCTACTTACGTCTTAAATTTTGACCATATGCATTTCTTGCAGCCGCCGCCCCAATGGCAGCAACTGCACATGCTGCTGTCTCTGCGGAAACACTTGGTCTGAAATTGTATTTTGCAAATTATATAGATTTATAAATTTTTATACACAAATAATATTGACGTACATACTTGTACAGCTGTTTGTGCATTTTGTCTGAAATAGTTTGTACAAATTTTATGGATTTTATAATTTTATAACGTTGACATATATACATACATGTATATCTTTTTTCTCTAGCCATTACAATATTGATGTAAAATATCCTGTGAAATCAATGAATACATCCGTACAAATTCTGCTCAAAACAGTATTAAATTGAATATATTATCAAACTTCACTGGAGCATCATATTTATTTTGTATATTCATTCCACATACTTTTTTGTGTCCTGTTTGTCCATCTCTAAAGGTGCATCATCTTTTTTCCAGTTCATATATATCCCCCCTCTCTTCCCCCACCACAATTCCCCATCATACATAAACACACACCCAACTTGTATTACTCTTTTTGTGTCATCATATCAATGGTTTATGTATAGTCTACCAGTAACTTCCTATTGCAGTTTAAATATCATGCTTACATGACTGTTACACCTTATTGATATTAAGCCTACCTCCCTGTTGTCAAAAAATGAAATGCTCACAATTAAATGAGATCTGCCTGAGCAAGTTGCTCAAAAAATTTTCAGACAGCTTCAGGATTGACCTCTTTTATGAAAATACACATTGAACTTATTGTGAAGCTACACACAAGTAGGTCCTATTTCAAAAGCAAAAAGAAAAAATCCATGTTTCCCCGTTTCTGTGGTTTTTAAATTTCACTGTTGAATCCAAGTGTAACATTCAATTACGGTCCTAATGCATGGCAAATCGTGTGGAATGAAAAAAAAACATACTCGAAGGACTGAAACAGCCGTCTAAGCTTGCACCCCCCCAAAAAATAGTTGAAGTCAGATCGCAATGTGTATTTTTTTCATGGTAATAAAAATATAAAAGCTACCAACAAGAGTGATGTAATCCCAAACACCAAGACTTTTAGCTGTAGAAGTGTGGTAATAAGCCAGATAAGTTATATCTCTTTTTTTATGAGCAACTGACCTTTTCAACTGGACACAAAAAAATGGTGACCTGAATGTGACCTCTTCAAACAGAGATGTTTTTTTTTGAGATTGTTGGATTTGTGTAAAATTAACTGAAGGGGATTAATGTAACAGTCTTTTTTTTTTGTTGCTTTTCCTTTTCAATAAAAGGTTATTTTCATTTAAGTAGAATAAAATCATACTGAATTTATTGACACAGCTTACAGCTGTTTTGTCTCACACACTAGGAATTTCTTGAACTAATTTATTTGGCAGAAGCAATAACCTTCTTTGTGCCACACTTGTCTTATTTCTTGTTTTTTTTCTAACACTTCACATGTTCCTACTAACCATTGTATAAAAAACATTTCCCCAAAATCCCACTTACCTCCTTGTTGCTTACATGTTTTAGTGTCCCTTTCTTGAATAGCATTTCTATAACTCCTGGTGCGACTATTTCATTTATCACACTGAACATTATGGAATAGTTTCCAGTTGGTATTTCCACAGAAACTTACATTTTGTAAAAGGCCAGTGGGATAGAAAGCAATTCTTGAATAGCATTTCCATAACTCCTAGTGTGACTACCTCATTTTTTCATCACACTGAAGATTATAGAATAGATTTCAATGTGTATTTTCACGAAAAAGTACATTTTTTTGCTAAAAGGTTACATCACTCTGGAACACTAACCCTTACAGAAACAGAATTCTGATAACTACAGTTGAACTCGTTCAACTGGCCCATTCAACAGATACATAGGTAAATTACACTATCCTGTACCTTGCTTTTTTGTCCTAACCTTAGCTGTTAAATGAGATCAAATGCTTAGTTTATTTGGCTGAAAGTCAAATATTAATCAGCTTTTTTTCAACACCACTGACAAGCAATAACTATAATTTGGAATTTGAAAGTATATGGCATTGACATTACAAAAAAAAAAAAACTAAGGAAGAAGACTTTTTTAATTGACCAACCTTTTTGTAATAGTTTAAAATGACAGGAGTTTAATTGGGTTTCTAAAACAATCAGATAGTGTTTGAAAAGGCTTGCACAATTTATTTATATTTTAATAGAACATACTAAGACATTTCAAAGAATAAAATTTTCATTCTTGTGTCTGTTTTTCTGTCCATCCATCTGTCGGTCCACATTCACCTTAACTGGGTAACCTAACATTTCTTTCCTTGTTTCTAAATGTAATTACAGCAGTTGCTAACCTTATTGCTGCCTGTGCAACCCGCCTTTTGGGGCATCTGTGACCCTCTTGTTTTTGCTTGATGAGTACGGGTGATATTTTATTTAATCTACAGTCTGTGTGAACTTTTTTGTGTGAGAGTTTATGTAAAATATTATCCTTTTCTACTTGTTTACTCCATAAAAAGGAACTCAGTTCCATTTATTTTTGCAGAAGAAACAAACTTAAAGTTGCTTCACAAACCAAAATGAGATTAGGGCAAAAACTCTTTCTACCTCCGTGGTCATAGGTTTGAATCCAGCTCATGGCAAGAGCATAGATATTGTTTTTTTTTATTAAAATACAAATTTTAGAATTGAGGAAAGTTAAACACAAACCTAGATATTTCGAAAGTGTTTAAAACCTATTATTGCAATTTGTTACAACCAAAAGTATAATAATCAAAAGTAAGCAAATTTTTGCTGCTGCTTTTCTTGAGTTTTAATTTTGGTTCAAGATAAATAAGGACTTTTTAAGTTTCACATTAAATTCTTCAAAAATGTAGGAAATGAATTTGATAAGCATTCATTGAAGAGCTACATTATGGAATAAGGTTAATATGATAAACTCACAAAGAGATGTACAGATATAATAGATGATTAAGTGAATTTCTGGAAAAAGAGCTGTTTACAATGTAATACAAATTCCACAGGAAATTCTTGTAATTTTGTAAATCTTTCAAGACCCACTTTCTTAAATTAGCTTAGTACAACAGATTACAAAGTCACACAGAGATATACAGAAGTACAAAAAAAACACTCAGAAAGCCAATTCCCAAAATCTTTAGTGTGATGGGTACAGACTTCCACAGGGATATGAAAAAAAATTTATCCCCCGATAAATAGAAAAAGGCAGCAGTAATATTTATGGTTTTAGCTCTTCCCATCCCCTTTTACTTTATATAGTTTATGGTCTATGTGATCTGACCGGAAGCATTCAGTGGATACTTTGGTTTAGCGTTCAATACACCACCGCATAGAGATTTTCGGCGTTAACACTCTAAGAGGAAAACGACAGGAGCTAGGTTCACCAAATTTGCAAGATATCTTCATTGGGAGGTACACTTCTCTGTGAAGGAAAGTAGCCTCATTCTGAAAAACAAGATGGCCGCCACGGGCAATTTTCTACTGGCTGTTTCTCATAGGTAGAAGGTTGAATCTCTTCATAGGTGATATGTATAACAGATATACATGTCCTTGCACACATTTGACCTTGAAGCTCTTAGTTCAAGGTCATCCATGGAGTGCCGAAGTAACCCACGTAGCGGAATTTAAAAGTGCCTATATCTCCCTTATTATTGGGATGGTAAACCAACATATAGGAAATCATGGGCAGGGAATCTTCTGGTGTGGACAGATTGGACCTTGGGCACCTCCTTCATGGTCAAACGAGGATAACCAAACTTAAAATTGCTTATAATCGCTTATTATTGGCCCTAGAGGTTTGGGATGGTAAGCCAACCCATGGGAAATCATGAGCTGTGAATCTTTTGGTGTGGTCAAATTTGACCTTAGACCCCTCATTTAAGGTCAAACGAGGATAGCCAAAGTTAAAAGTGCTTATAACTTGCTTATTATTGGTTCTAGAGGTTTGGGATGGTTAAAGAACATATAGCAAATCATGGGCTGGGAATCTTCTGGTGTGGTTGGATTTGACCTTGGGTCCCTTGTTCAAGGTCAAACGAGGATAGCCAAACTTAAAAGTACTTATAACTCACTTATTATTGATCCTAGAGGTTTGGGATGGTAAACCAACCTACAGAAACTCATGGGCTTGGAATCTTTTGGTGTGGTCAGATTTGACCTTGTGCCCCTCACTCAGGATCAAACGATGATAGCCAAACTTAAAATTGTTTATAACTCGCTTATTATTGGTCCTAGAGGTTTGAGAATGTAAACCAACCCATTGGAAATCATTAGCTGGGAACCTTTTGGTGTGGTGGGATTTGACCTTGGTCCCCTCCTTCAAGGTCAAACGAGGATAGCCAAAATTAAAAGTGCTTATAACTCGATTATTGTTGGTCCTAGAAGATTGGGATGGTAAACAAACATATAGGAAATCATGGGCTGGGAATCTTCTGGTGTGGACGGATTTGACCTTGGGCCCCTCCTTCAAAGTCAAACAAGGATAGCTAAAGTTAAAAGTGCTTATAACTCGCTTAATATTGGTCCTAGAGGTTTGGAATGTGAAACCAACCCATAGGAAATCATGGGCTGGGAAGATTTTGGTGTGGTCGGATTTGACCTTGGGCCCCTCCCTCAAGGTCAAACGAGGATAGCAAAACTTAAAAGTGTTTATACCTCGCTTATTATTGATCCTAGAGGTTTTGGATGTGAAACCAACCCATAGGAAATCATGGGCTGGGAATATTTTGGTGTGGTCGGATTAGACCTTGGGTCCCTCCTTCAAGGTCAAATGAGGATAGCCAAATTTAAAAGTACTTATAAGTTCCTTATTATTGATCCCAGAGGTTTACAGTACGAAACCAACTCATACGAAATCTTGGGCTGGGAATTTCTGATATTAGATTTGACCTTTGGCCCTTCGTTCAAGGTCAAACGATGGTTCACTGGCTTTGTTGAGTTGTCTTTTCGATGGATACAAACTTGCATCGGTTCTCCAATGCGTAGGTCTAGTTCTGTTTGTTCGTTTGTCTGTTTTTCTATCAATATTTCCGTTTCCGGATACGACTTTGTCCGTTTTTGTCTGTTTTTCCATCAACATTTCCGTTTTCGGAGCAAGTCGTATCCGACCACATAGTAAAGAATTCTTTTGACTCTGGAATGAAAAATAGAGATAAAAACTTTCCTTTTACTTCCCCTCCAAAAAGAAAAAAAAATTGAGAAAGTTGGAATGAGTCAAAAACATAAATAACAAGATTTTTAACTTAAACTTGCTGATGGACTGTTGCAAGTCATACGCTGCACATGTCACAAATCATTCTTCTGCAAGTTGTAAGCACTGCATAATCTTAGTTGGAAAATACATTACATTTATCTCCTTGCTAGAAAAATATCACAAAACACACAAATATTTACAGTTTTGACCTTTACAATTATCAGTGTCAACATTTTAGGTTTGCGAATTGCTGATCTAGTATTTAAGTTTTGTTACTGCAATTATATTGTTATAGAAATTCTAATTGCCATTTAATTTTATAAGTGAATGGAGATGCTTACGAGATTTAATAATTTGTGAAATTGTAGCTTTAAATTAAAATGTGTTGTATTTACAAAATAGCTGGTGTAGGCATGTTTTATCCCAGTGAGATTAAGTACCCCAGAATAGTATCTAAAGTATTTATCAAATAAAAACAAAATAAAGTAACATTATATTTATTACAATCAAGGTAACTGGAATAGCTGTTTTTGGCTTCTTTGTAGCATCAAGAAAGGCATATTGCAGTCAATGATAAGATAATACTCAATACCTAAAATATTGCTTTAATGACATTGCCTGTTAGATGCTTATCAAATGCGTTTTTATTATGTCAGCTGACTTGTCAGTCAGCTGACATTATTGCATCACTGTGTGACATATGCCTACATGTCTGTGTAAACAACTTTTTGTCCAAAACCACAAAACCCAGAGACATGCTGTTTTTTAAAAGATACCCTAACAATTGAAGATGAAAAATTGTTCAAGGTATGCAGATATATTTGTTCGTCTGTACCCCACGCAAAGTGTGAAAATTTCAACACTTTATCAAAATTTTCTTATTCACTATTGCAGGGATTTTTCTGTTGTCTTGCATATATATATATACTAGACCACTAATAGATTCCCTTGTGTGAGTGTCAGGTCTGGATTTTTCTTAATTATTTTTTATGAATTTTTTAAAATAACTTTTAATGCTTTAAAATTAACGAAATCATGCTCAAAATCACTTATAACTTTAAAAGTATTGCATCTAGAGCATTTTGTTAAAATATGTTATTCAGCTACTTTTTAATAGCCAGAACATGGTGTGTAATTTGGGTATTGCATCTAGAGCATTTTGTTAAAATATGTTATTCAGCTACTTTTTAATAGCCAGAACATGGTGTGTAATTTGGGTGTCTATTCTAATAGCTAAGTGAATAATAGCTACTTTCTGACTTTTCATCAACTTTCATAAGACTAAAATCATTTGTAACTTGGAAACTAGTGCATATAGAGAATTCTGTATAACTACGTAATTCATCTACTTTTGGGTCAGCTTTTCCATAGTATAATTGCAGACTTCTAGTTTGTTGCATACCTGAGTAATAGCTGCTTTGAGCTTTTCACTTTTGAGTAAATTGCTTGTAACTTGAAAACTATTGCAATTTGAGAATTTTGTTTAATATGTTATTCATGTACTTATGAATCAACTATAGCATAGTTAATTTTACAGACATGTAGTCCATGACATAGCTCAGCAATAGCTATTTTCAGGTTCTCACTGTTGAGTAAATTAGTGGCTATATATATATGTGTGTGTAAATGTAGTTACAAAGTTGGGGATATTTTGTAATTATATAAAACAAGATCAATATAAATCTAAATGTAGTCTTTAAGCATAACTTTGTACATTGTAACTGTATGTAACACTTTGTTGTTTTTGTTGTGAATAAAAAAAATATGATGAAAAAAAAAAGATTTTTGATCAGTAGAGTTAGGGGAGTAGGCTCTTTGTTGTCCACTTTAGGTAATCTATAGACAAACAGAAAGCATCAAAGACACCACATTGTTGCAATGTGCAACAGCACATAAAAGTATCTTGGTCGCATTTGAAAAATTATTTGCATGAAATTTAAAGGGAAAACTGATTTTCCTTCAATACTTACAGTACATTTCATCACAATATCAAATATTATTAAGCATTTTTTCCATTTTGTGTGTCCTTATCAGGGAACAGAATAATGGTCTCCTAGAAAAATGGCCTCCTCAAAAATTGGTCTCCTGGAAAATTGGCCTTCTTGAAATTTGTGTGGGGGGTTGCGTCCTTAGATTTTTTTGTTGGTTCAAATGTTTACACCAGTTTAGTTTTACTTATAGTGTTCTTCATAGTTCCCATTAGGATTATATCAATGATATTTTAATATAGTTATTTTAATATCGGATAACTACTCAGGATTGTTACATATATGGGCACTGTGTCTGTGCCTTATTTGATCTAAGCTTTATATGTATGTGTTAACATCTAAAGTAAGGGAGTTATTGATTCTTGTGTCATGATGTTTATTGATCTATTTATAGACTGGAGGGAATCCCTCTAGGCTAACTTCAGTGATGTTATTTATAGATTTGGGGGAAGCCTATAAGGTACCTGTAGGTTCTAGAACTTCCTCACTTGATCTAGTTACTGATGTTAACTTCAAGTTAGTTCTATAAGACTCTAGATGCTTCTATGAACATATATAAGGACTGCACACCTGACCACAAGTGAACTTAATATTCGCTGGCGATAAACTTAACTGTTAGTCACAGTGGTCAGGTCAGATAGGTTTCATTATTGTGTCAATGTGTGTATTGTTAAGAGCATACCAGTTGACTGTAATCATTACTTTTAGTAGTTAAAGTTTTTGTCTTTTCCTGTTGCAACTTAAAACCAACCGGTAATTGCTACCGTGCTTGCCCCGTGACCGTAACAGGAAAATTGGGGGCTCGTCCGGGATCCAACCATTTGATCCAATTATTCTGTTACCATTTTGTAAATTCATTTCATTCGACAGTTTGTTACAGTCAACAGTGCTCAAAAAGGCTAGTGCTAAAGAGTTTGTACAGTCACCATCTATGGAAGTTCTAGAAACTTTTAAAAAGATATTTTAGTGCAAATAGCACAAGAGTTACAGTTAGAGGTAAAAAAGTCAACACATAAGCATGAGCTTAAAAGGCTTATTGTTGAACAGTTGGTTGATGAAGACGTTTTACCTGATAGTTGTTTGGAAGTCTATAAACCTCTACCAATGGAACCTTCTGGGCAATTTGAGCTAAGGCGATTAGAAATTGAAAGAGAGCTAAAACTTAGAGGATTTGAAGCTAGGGAAAGAAAGCTAGAAGCTCAACAGCAAAAAGAAGAGCTAGAAGCTAAAAAATATTAAAAAGAACTTGAGCTTAAACATGAAAGAGAAATGAGGGCTTTAAAACTCAATACACATAGAATTGCCCATGAAGAGTCCATTGCTACCAAATTTGATCTGGGTAAAAATGTGCGACTGGTACCACCTTTTTAATGAATCAGAAGTTGACAAGTACTTTAACACTTTGAAAGAGTGGCTCAAAATTTGAAATGGCCCACAGACCAGTGGTCTTTATTACTGTAAAGTGTTTTGAAGGGAAAAGCCCAAGAAGCTTAAACAGCTTTGCCAATTTCTGAATGTGTGGACTATAACTGTGTCCAAAATGCTATTTTGAAAGCATATGAGTTGGTACCAGAAGCATATCGTCAAAATTCAGAAATTATCGTAAACAAGAAAGTCAAACTCATGTTGAATTTGCCCATGAGAAAGAAGTGTACTTTGACAGATGGTATAATTCAAGGGAAGTAGGTACAGACTTTTAAAAGCTCAGGCAAATCATTTTGATTGAAGAGTTCAAAAGGTGTGCTTGTGATGACATTAAAACTAATTTAGATGAACAGAAAGTTGAAAATTTGGCAAAAGCAGCAACTTATGCTGATGACTATGTGCTCACTCAGAAGTCCACTTTCAAACAAGAGTAGATCCTTTGGTTCCACTAAGAAGTCTTATCCTGAGGTAGGAAAGAAATCTGTAAATGTAGCTCCAGAAAAGAGTTCAGGTAAGGCTCAAACCTCCAATCAGACTATGAGTAAGGATAAGAAACCCTGATCCTTTGCTCGTGTGTGCCATTATTGTAAAAAAACCTGGGTATGTTATATCTGACTGTTGGCTATAAAAGAAAAGAAGAGAAAAGGAGGGAATGCCCAGTGCCTTTGTATCTAGCAAATGTAACTGGCGTTCAAATCCCAATAGAGCAGAGTCTAGTATTGGTTTAGACAAGTCTGAGATCATTAGGGAAAAATTCAAACTTTTTGTGTCTGAGGGTTTTATATCATTGGAAAGTAGTTCCAGAGAGACACTGGGGCTACTCAGTCTTTACTTTTAGAAAGTGTATTGCCATTGAATGTCAGCACTTCTACTGGTGAGAGTGTTATTGCTCAAGGTATTGGAGGAGGATGTGTTCCCTTACATAAGGTCAACTTAGTATCAGACTTAGTTACTGGTTCTGTTGTTGTGGGTACCAGGACCACTTTACCCATTAAAGGGGTATCTTTGTTATTGGGAAATGATCTGGTAGGTGGAAAGGTGGTTGGTGATCCTAAGGTTACTTCTAAGGCGATCACTTTGGTTAGCACTGAGAAATTACAAGAGGTTATTCCTGGTATTTTTCCCTCCTGTGCTGTGACTCGAGCTATGGCGGAAAAAGCCCAAGAAGAACGGAAAGATTGTAAACCATCTACAGATGTCTTAGTTGATTTATCAGATACATTTTTGAACAACTATGACCATGATATGCAAAATGCTAGTGATACTAACTCCAAGGCTAGGGTAGATTCTGGAAAACAAGACAGAATTGATGGTCCAGATGCATCACTTTCAAAATCAAAATTGATATCAGAGCAGGAAAATTAGCCTGACTTAGCTCCTTCGTTCAAATTGGTCTTGCCACCAGTAGAGCTAGTTAAGGTCCCTGTAGGCTATTATGTCCAAAATGGTGTGCTTATGCAAAAGTGGAGGCCACCAAATGTCCCTGCATCTAAAGAATGGTCAGCAGTACACCAAATTATTGTGCCAAAAGTGTACCAGTGTGAGATATTGAAATTGGCTCATGAGTCTTCAATGGGTGGTCATTTAGGCATCAGCAAAACTTACGGCAAGATAACCAAACATTTCTATAGGCCTCAAATTCGGCACTGTGTGGCAGAATTTTGCAAGACTTGTCACATTTGTCAAATGGTAGGGAAGCCAAACCAAAAAATTCCTGTAGCTCCTCTCAAACCTATTCCAGCATTTGAGGAACGATTTAGCAAAGTGATAATTGACTGTGTAGGCCCCTTACCAAACACTAAATCCACAAACCAATATCTTTTGACCATTATGTGCCCTTCAACCAGATTTCCAGAAGCCATATCTTTGACCAACATAACGGCTCCCAAAAGCTCTGGTCAATTTCTTTACTTTAGTTGGCTTACGAAAAGAGATCCAGTCAGATCAAGGGTCAAATTTTATGTTAGGATTATTTCAACAGGTCGTGTTTCAGTTAGGTGCCAAACAGATCAAATCTAGTGCGTATCACCCAGAATCACAGGTGCACTTGAAAAGTTCCATTCCACTTTGAACAATATGATTAGGACACATTGTTTAGATAATGAAAAAGACTGGGATGAAGGCATCAGCTTATTGTTGTTTGCAGTTAGAGAGTCGGTTCAAGGGTCTTTGGGCTGTAGTCCATTTGAGTTGGTCTTTGGCCATTCAGTCCATGGTCCTCTCAAGCTGTTGAAGGAAAATTGGTTTTCTGAGAACACTGAGAGCCTTAATCTGTTAGATTATGTCTCAAAGTTCAGAGATAAGTTGAAACAGGCTTGTGAGCTGGCGCAACAAAATTTGAAAAATTTTGGAAGTCCCAAAACCGTATTTTCAAACCAGGTGACAAGGTTTTAATGTTACTGCAGGGAAATACAGTACAGGCCAGATATCATGGGCCGTACAAAGTGTTAAAGAGAGTAGGTGACCTGGACAATGTCATTGAAACCCCAGACAGGAGAAAGTCAACTATGTCATGTGAATATGGTAAAACTATACTTTGAAAAGGGTGTGAAAAAACTGTCATGGGTACAGACTGTAACATAGAGAATAACAATAATCAGGAGCATGAAACATGGGGTGACACTCCTGATCTCAATGTTGAATGTAAAATCAGGCTGAGTAATTCTGAGATCCTTGATGATTTGGAAACCAAACTGGTTCATGTCCCCCAAGATAAGAGGATCCCTCTTATCAAGTTACTCTTGAAATACAAGTCAGTGTTTCCGGATGTCCCTAATGTACTCATGCATGATGTACTCATGCATGATGTTGATGTTGGTAATGCCCATTCGATCAAACAGCATCTGTATCGGGTAAATCCTATCAAACTCGAAAATTAAGGCAGGAAGTGCAATACATGTTAGACAAAGATATAATTGAACCAAGTCAAAGTAGTTGGGCATCTCCTTGTGTTTTGGTCCCAAAACCAGATGGTTCAATCAGATATTGCACTGACTACAGGAAAGTCAATGTTTTGTGTAAAACAGATTCATTCCCTATCCCAAGAATGGAAGACTGTATTGATCAGAATGGCAATGCTAAATAAATCACAAAATGTGATTTACTGAAAGGATACTGGTGTGTACCTCTTACAGAGTGGGCAAAAGAAATATCAGCCTTTGTGACTCTAGATGGTCTGTACCAATATAAAGTAATGCGATTTGGCATGAAAAATTCCCAAGCCACTTTTCAAAGACTTGATGAACATATGCTTAAAGGATTTAGAAGGTGTTGAGGTGTATGTGGATGATATTGTCATCTTTAGTGATACTTGGGAAGAACATTTGAAAAGGCTTGAGAAAGTTTTGTTTTTGGCTCTTCTTCAAATAGAACATGATTTAGAAGGTGTTGAGGTGTATGTGGATGGTATTGTCATCTTTAGTGATACTTGGGAAGAACATTTGAAAAGGCTTGAGAAAGTTTTGTTTTGGCTCTTCTTCAAATAGAACATGTTAAAGGAAAGGATAATATGTGTGCGAACGCCCTGTCTAGAAGCTCTAAAGTGTAATTTGTATATTTATAATTAGTAAGTTTATAAAGGTTATGCATGATACCAACTTTACTGTTGTATGTGTACATTTGTTGGGAAAAAAACCAAAATTTTTCTTTAAGGGGGGAGGTGTTACATATATGGGCACTTTGTTTGTGCCTTATTTGATCTAAGCTTTATATGTATATGTTAACATCTAAAGTAAGGGAGTTATTGATTCTTGTGTTATGTGTTATGATGTTTATTGATCTATTTATAAACTGGAGGGAATCCCTCTAGGCTAACCTCAGAGATGTTATTTATAGATTTGGGGGAAGCCTATAAGGTACCTGTAGGTTCTAGAACTTCCTCACTTGATCTAGTTGCTGCTGTTAACTTCAAGTTAGTTCTATAAGACTCTAGATGCTTCTATGAACATATATAAGGACTGTACACCTGACCACAAGTGAACTTAGTATTCGCTGGCTATAAGGAAGGCAATTTTGTCTTGGAATATAATATTCAAAGGGATATATATATATATGTTGTATTGAATGTGGATAACCATTGAATGTATACATTCAATGGGTTAAGCTATTGAATGTGTACATTCAATGGGCAATTTATTGAATGTGTACATTCAATGGCTGAGCTGTGGAATGTGTAGATTCAATGGCTAAAATCATTGAATGTGTACATTCAATAACCCAAGTCATTGAATGTATAAATAATTAAATCTGAAATGTTGATATAGATTGCAAAGACTTAATTTATAACCTAGATTGGATATTTTCTAGCCTTATAATAAGAAATAACTGGAATAAAGGTGGTACATTTCACAAATTAACATAAAAAAGGATCAGTCTACAACATTAAAATTAATAAACATATGTCATGACATAAGTTTCCTATATTTCATCACATTATTTTATTTACTGTCTTTATATTTTGTAAATCACTTCTTATGGCCAAGCCATTGAATCTACACATTCAATGACTAACCCGTTGAATGTATACATTCAGTGGTTATCTACATTCAATACAACATATATATACATAAAGTACTTGTGTGGCTGAGAACTTTTACTGGAGTGAACTGGATACATTGTCTGGATAGATTTACTGTACTTTTGATATCTTTGGGTATTGGAGAGAGTGGATTTACTGCATTTTGGGACATTGTCCATATCTTGAAGCAGACAGTACAGTTGTGCAAACTCTCTGAATATCTCTAGACAGACATTCTGTGTGATTGGATATAAAAAGGATAGCAGGATGAGGACATTTTATGTTATTGAACATTGAACAGATCACAGGATACAGATAGCTGTGTGTGAGTGAACATTGAACAGATCATAGGACAGACCACAGGATGAATTACAGGACAGATTGCTGGATATGGCGGATAAACTTAACTGTTAGTCACAGTGGTCAGGTCAGATAGGTTTCATTATTGCATCAATGTGTGTATGGTTAAGAGCATACCAGTTGACTGTAATCATTATTTTAATTGTTAAATAAATTTGTTGAGTTAAACTTTTTGTCTTTTCCTGTTGCAACTTAAAAGCAACTGGTAATTGCTACCGTGCTTGCCCCGTGACCGTAACAGGTTTAAAACACCAAAGATTTGATTCTCTTAAATGACAATCAGGATTAAAATTATGCATAAGATCGTTTAATCACTAAATTTCAAAGACAGTAATGTCTGATTGAAATATGCTCAGGACACATTCAGATACCTTTTCAAGATTGCAAAAACAAAGATTAATTCCTTTTATATAACTACTTAGGCAACTAGTTTAGAATTGAGGTAATTGCATTAATTACTACTTTTGTCTTATTAACCAGTTTTGGTTAGGTCATCTAATGCAAGAAATTCTTTGTAATCAATGATTGCAACATTTTTTTCCAATATCAAAAAAGACCAGAGGGAGGTTAATTTTAACTCCCCACAATTTTCAAGGAAGCCAATCTTACAGGAGGCCAATTTTCCTGGATTCATTGTCATCTGTAGTAAATTGTAGTTCACAAAAACATATCTTAACCATTGCCATTGTAAGTCTAGAAACAAATCTCTGCTGGAAAAATTTTTTCTTGGTAGATTTTATTGCTGTGGATGATAAACCAGTATTTGGTTAAACCAGTATTAGTTATGCATAGATATAGCTATATGGGCTAAAAAAACTCTACAATTAAGATTCTGTCACCTAAATTCAATATCAGTGGAAGTACATATTTTTTTTTTGTGAAGATTTTATCAAAAAATTATGTTAATGTAATAGTGCATTTCTGTGTATTTAGATGCATTTAGTGCATTTAGATGATGAAGTTACGCATGTATTTACAGGTCTGTGATGTAATGCTTTTTTCTTCCATTTATTAGATTTAAGTTTTTGATTTTTCCTTCTAGGCAGTTGTTTGTAGTATTTTCAAAAATTAGTAATTAATTAAGGCCGTAATCTGTTGTGTGACTTTAAGATTAATAGGCATGCAAAATTACTCCATATATTTAACCTTCTCCAAATATATAACTCAAGTACAGAATATATATTGTGTCACATGACAGATTTGCCAACACATTGTCACATAAAAATAATTTTAAAGGTATTTCTTGATCTTTATAAGTACAGTTAATCTCTCACAGTATCACAATAAATGTGTAAATAGTTCAAGAAATGTAAGAGACAGGGGGACGTCCAGATAGTTTTTGAACCCCGAGGGTGCTGATCAAACATGAATATCACAAATTTTGACAAAACTGAGTATGGCAATTTTAATGTTTATGCAGCTACAGAATCTTTAATTGCTTTATTTGTATTGTTTTAAATGTAAATGGAGATGCTTGCCAGATGTAATCATCATTTGTTATATTGTAAAAGTGGAATGAAAAATTTTATAGTTTGGCAATACTTATTTTTCAGTTTGTGATTTTATATATTAGCTGTTTAGACACATTTTATTCCAGTGACACAGTGTACCCGAAAATGGTATCTTGACAAAATATGTTGTGAATATTGAAGCAATATTTCATGTCACTTTAGATGAAGCTAATGACTATGTATTAGTTTGGCTTATTTACAACATGCAACAAAGATAATGAATACAATGAATGATGAGACTAAGTTAACTTAGCTGATGCCTAAAATATTGCCATATCATACATTCAAAAATCCATCACAGATAAGTATTATATATATATATATATATATGTATTTCTGATAAATGGGTTCTACAATCTCATCATATCTTAATGAGGAAAGACTGATTATCAGCACTGATTTTTTTACTTGAAAGTAATTTTAAAAGTCACAATTATCTACGATACAGCAAAACATAGTCCAGGGATAGTCAGGTGTTTCAATATTCAATAAAAAGTCTGTTGTGTCTGTCTTTTTGACATAGTATAGTATTTTTGAAAATCATAATTTCTATGGGGCTGATATGACTTTCAACAGTTTTTACTGCACAGCCTCTAAATTCAGTGCATGTATTTTTTTTCCACCAATGATATTTGGCTGGGCAGACAGGTGATCGAATAGCGAGAATAATCTTACCTGTATTTCGAAAATGGGAGGTATAGGATGTGCTTACTTTAAGTGAACATTGTTCAGCATCAGTGTTACTTGATTTAATCTTTGAACTTGCTACAGTGACCAACCTTTAATATCTGTTCCAAACTACATTGTGGAAACCTAGAGGTGTAAGAAGTTTATACTTGGCAGGGTCATTGGATAGATGGAGTAGGTGTGTAATATTATGGTGTAGCATCAATTTGACCATTGACCTTCCATAGGATTATGACCTTATAAATTTGGTTCAGCTTATATGTCAGAAACAGTAATATTCAAGAAGTTGATTCGTAGTAGGTATATTCTGTAGTCAGTGTATGTGTGCAAGATTATGGTGTAATATTTAAACTTGGCTGTGCCAGAATTTTTTTTCAATCTCCCATTTGAGACATATTTCTCCTATCACAAAGCCATGTGGATTGCTACTAATTATTATATGTACTTCTGCTTAATTGTTCAAAATCTTATGACAGCTGTAGTTGAATTAATGGATCAATTAATGAATTTTATATTTTCATAAACTTGTTTAAAGTAACAAATTAATATGTAATTTTGCTTTAAATTTCCCTGTTTTGATAATTTGTCTTTTTATTCACTTTGTCATTCTCGATCTATATTTTTCATGCACCTTTACATTATTTACACTGTCTGTTCTGAAAGATTCCTTATCTTGTACTTTTCCACCTCTTCTCTATATCACAGTATAAAAATCTAATTTCCCCAGCTGTGATCTATGGGCATCTGAAAACTTATTTTCATGTCAGTAATCAAGAGAAGTTTGATTCATTTTGTCCACCCGATAGCATCCGGTGGATACTATGGATTTCACTTTGTTACACCACCGCCGCCACAGTGTGTAGAGAGATATCACCATTACCACTCTAACGAAAAAATTATTTTAGATAGCCTTCTCAAATTTGCAGAATATATTCATAACCATAAAATCGTGCCTGGCAATATTTTTGGCCTCATTTTGAAAAACAAGATGGCCGCCATGGGCATTTTTTCGACTTTCAGCAAGGACTTTTGTTGGCCCTCTAGAGCAAAGGGTATTATAGGTAGAGATCTCAAATTTGTAGGGTATGTTCCTCATTACAAAATCGTGACTGGGAATATTTTTGGCCTCATTTTGAAAAACAAGATGGCCACCACGGGCGTTTCTTTGTCAGTCATGAAAAGTGCTTATATCTCCCTTATTATTGGTTCTAGAGTTTTGGGATGGTAAACAAACTTATAGGAAATCATGGGCTGGGAATCTTTAGGTGTGTTCAGATTTGACCTTGGACCCATCCTTCAAGGTCGAATGAGAACAGCCAAACCTAAAAGTGCTTATAACTTGCTTATTATTGGTCGTACGGGTTTGGGATGGTAAACCAACCTATAGGAAATCATGGGTTGGGAATCTTTTGATGTGGTCTGATTTGACCTTGGACCTCTCCTTGAAGGTCAAACAAGGATAGCCAAACTTAAAAGTGCTTAGAACTCGCTTATATTATTGGTCCTAGAGGTTTGGCATGGTAAACCAACCTATAGGAAATCATGGGCGGGGAATATTTTAGTGTGGTTGGATTTGACCTCAGGTGCCTCCTTCAAGGTCAAACGAGGATATCCAAACCTAAAAGTGCTTATAATTTGCTTAATATTGGTCCTAGAGGTTTTCAAAGTGAAACCAACATATAGGAAATCGTTGGCTAGGAATCTTTTGATGTGCTCAGATTTGACATTGGGCCCCTCCTTCAAGGTTAAACAAGGATACCCAAACTTAGAAGTGCTTATTGCTCGCTTATTATTGGTACTAGAGATTTGTAATGTGAAACCAACCTATAGGAAATCATGAGCTAGGAATCTTTTGATGTGGTCAGATTTGAACTTGGGCCCGTCCTTCAAGGTCAAACGACAATAGCCAAACTTAAAACTGCTGATAACTTGCTTATTATTGGTCCTAGAAGTTTGCAATATGAAACCAACTTATGGGAGGGCATGGGCTGGGAATCTTCTGATGTTTTCAGATTTGACCTTGGGCCCCTCCTCCACTGCCTTTGGTGAGTTGTCTTTTCGCTGGATACAAATTTGCATCGGTTCTCCGATGCGTAGGTCCAGTTGTAACAGTTTTTGTGACGTATTGTAATTATCTCCCGCCGGGCTTTAGCCCGGGAGGGAGATTATGAAATGATGTCTGTGTGCGTGCGTGCGTGTGGGCGTGCGTGTGTGCGTGCGTTAGTTAGTCACGCAGATTTCTCCAAAACTACTACAGCTACAGATTTTTTGTAAATTAATTGTCCCAATGAATTTTCATGCCCTTGAAAAAATTTTTGGTTTTATTGACTTAGGCCTAAAGATAAGTGAGTAATAGCAATCTTAGCTACTTTGAGTAAAGGGCTCATAACTCAAAAACTATTGCAGTAACAACTTTTTCTTCAAATATGTTGTTCAGCTCCTTTGTCCTTAGCTATAAGATGGTACATAGTTTGGGGTCCCATTGCATGCCATAAGTGAGTAATAGCTATTTTCTCATTTGTAGCTAAATAACAGAAGAAGTAAATGTCAAATATCTTCAAAAGTATTGAAGTTAGGGAAATCTTTTCAAATATGTTGTCCATCTACTTTTTGGCAAGCTGTCACATACTAAAGTTTCAGACCAGTTGCACTTTGGATAGCTGAGTAATAGCTACTTTGAAATTCTGACTGGTGAGTAAAGCCATTGTAACTCCAAAACTATTGCACTTAGAGTGTTTTCCTAAAATGTGTTGTTCAGCTACTTTGTTCTTAGCTATAAGATGGTACATAGTTTGGGGTTCTGTTGCATGCCATAAGTGAGTAATAGCTATTTTCTCATTTGTAGCTAAATAACAGAAGAAGTAAATGTCAAATATCTTCAAAAGTATTGAAGTTAGGGAAATCTTTTCAAATATATTGTCCATCTACTTTTTGGTAAGCTATGACATAGTACAGTTTCAGACCTGTTGCACCTTGGATAGCTGAGTAATAGCTACTTTGAAATTCTGACTGTTGAGTAAAGCTATTGTAACTAAAAAAGTATTGCCGTTACAGTGTTTTCCTAAAATATGTTGTTCAGCTACTTTGTTCTTAGCTATAAGATGTTACATAGTTTGGGGTTCTATTGCTTGCCATAAGTGAGTAATAGCTATTTCCTCATTTGTAGCTAAATAACAGAAGAAGTAAATGTCAAATATCTTCAAAAGTATTAAAGTTAGGGAAATCTTTTCAAATATGTTGTCCATCTACTTTTTGGCAAGCTATGACATAGTAAAGTTTCAGACCTGTTGCACCTTGGACAGCTGAGTAATAGCTACTTTGAAATTCTGACTGTTGAGTAAAGCCATTGTAACTCCAAAACTATTGCAGTTAGAGTATTTTCCTAAAATATGTTGTTCAGCTACTTTGTCCTTAGCTATAAGATGGTACATACCTTGGGGTTCTACTGCATGCCATAAGTGAGTAATAGCTATTTTGTTATTTGTAGCAAAATCATGACATAAGTAAATGTGAAATATCTTCAAAAGTATTAAAGTTAGGGAATTCTTTTCAAATATGTTATCCATCTACTTTTTTATAAGCTATCACATAGTAAAGTTTCAGATCTGTTGCACATTGGATAGCTGAGTAATAGCTACTTTGAAATTCTACAGTTGAGTAAATCCATTGTAACTCCAAAACTATTGCAGTTACAATATTTTCGTAAAATATGTTGTTCACCTACTTTGTCCTTAGCTATAAGATGGCATGTAGTTTGGGGTTCTATTGCATGCCATAAGTGAGTAATAGCTATTTTCTTATTAGTAGCAAAATAATGACATAAGTAAATGTCAAATATCTTCAGAAGTATTAAAGTTACGGAATTCTTTTCAAATATGTCATTCATCTACTTTTTTGTAAGCTATCACATAGTAAAGTTTCAGACCTGTTGCACATTGCATAGCTAAGTAATAGCTACTTTGAAATTGTGACTGTTGAGTAAATCCATTGTAACTCCAAAACTATTGCAGTTACAGCGTTTTCTTCAAATATTTTGTTCAGCTACTTTGTCCTTAACTATAAGATGGTATATATTTTGGGGTTGTATTGCATGCCATAAGTGAGTAATAG
This sequence comes from Sabellastarte sp. h YS-2021, assembly GCA_964017235.1. Classification (NCBI taxonomy): domain Eukaryota; kingdom Metazoa; phylum Annelida; class Polychaeta; order Sabellida; family Sabellidae; genus Sabellastarte; species Sabellastarte sp. h YS-2021. The sequence goes on from OZ024931.1 coordinate 150,060,368, forward strand.
CTATTTTCTTATTTGTAGCAAAATAACAACATAAGTAAATGTCAAATATCTTCAAAAGTATTAAAGTTAGGGAAATATTTTCAAATATGTTATTCATCTAGTGTTTGATAACCTATCACATAGTAAAGTTTCACACCTGTTGCACATTGGATAGCCGAGTAATACCTACTTTGAAATTGTGACTGTAGGGTAAATGCATATAGTTTGGGGTTCTATTGCATGCCATACGTGAGTAATAGCTATTTTCTTATTTGTGGCAAAATAATGACATAATTTTTCTCAAATAACTGCTTCATCTACTTTTGGGAGAGCTTTCACATGGTGAAGTTTCAGACCCGTAGCTAATTATTCACCTACTCAAAATGAGTAAATGATAATTATCTCTAAAAGTATTGCGGATATCCAATTTCTCAAATAACTCATTCATCTACTTTTGGGAGAGCTTTTACATGGTGAAGTTCCAGACCCGTAGCTAATTACTCACCTACTCAAAATGAGTAAATGTGAATTATCCCTAAAAGTATTGGGGATATCCAATTTTTCTTAAATAACTCATTCACCTACTTTTGGAAGAACTTTAACTTGGTGAAGTTTCAGACCCGTAGCTAATTATTCACCTACTCAAAATGAGTAAATACTAATTATCTCTAAAAGTATTGTGGATATCCAATTTTTATCAAATTACTCGTTCATCTACTTTTGGGAGAGCTTTCACATGGTGAAGTTCCAGACCCCTAGCTAATTACTCACCTACTCAAAATGAGTAAATGTGAATTATCTGTAAAAGTATTGCAGATATCCAATTTTTATCAAATAACTCATTCACCTACTTTTGGGAGAGCTTTTACTTGGTGAGGTTTCAGACCCGTAGCTAATTATTCACCTACTCAAAATGAGTAAATGTGAATTATCTGTAAAAGTATTACGGATATCCAATTTTTATCAAATAACTCATTCATCTACTTTTGGGAGGGCTTTCACATGGTGAAGTTCCAGACCCGTAGCTAATTACTCACCTACTGAAAATGAGTAAATGTGAATTATCTCTAAAAGTATTGCAGATAGCCAATTTTTATCAAATAACTCATTCACGTACTCTTGGGAGAGCTTTCACTTGGTGAATTTTCAGAGCCGTAGCTAATTATTCACCTCCTCAAAATGAGTAAATGCTAATTATCTCTAAAAGTATTGCGGGTATCCAATTTTTATCAAATTACTCGTTCATCTACTTTTGGGAGAGCTTTCACATGGTGAAGTTCCAGACCCGTAGCTAATTACTCACCTAATCAAAATGAGTAAATGTGAATTATCTGTAAAAGTATTGCAGATAGCCAATTTTTCTCAAATAACTCATTCACCTACTTTTGGGAGAGCTTTCACTTGGTGAAGTTTCACACCCGTAGTTAATTATTCACCTACTCAAAATGAGTAAATGCGAATTATCTCTACAAGTATTGCAGATAGCCAGTATTTCTGAAATAACTCATTCACATACATTTTGGAGAGCTTTCAATTAGTGAATTTTCAGATCCGTAGCTAATTACTCACCTACTCAAAATGAGTAACTGCCTATTATCACTAAGAGTATTGCAGATAGCCAATATTTCTCAAATAACTCATTCACATACATTTTGGAGAGCTTTCGATTAGTGAATTTTCAGATCCTTAGCTAATTACTCACCTACTCAAAATGAGTAACTGCCTATTATCACTAAAAGTATTGCGGATAGCCAATATTTCTCAAATAACTCATTCACCTACATTTTGGAGAGCTTTCAATTAGTGAATTTTCAGATCCGTAGCTAATTACTCACCTACTCAAAATGAGTAACTGCCTATTATCACTAAAAGTATTGCAGATAGCCAATATTTCTCAAATAACTCATTCACCTACATTTTGGAGAGCTTTCACATGCTAAATTTTTTTAATGAATTTTTTAAATAATTTTTAATGCATTAAAATTCATGAAATCATGCACTAAATCAATTATAACTTGAAAAGTATTACATTTAGAGCACCTTCTTAAAATATGTTATCTTTAGTACATCTCGTTTATATGGCAGGAGATAAATGCATGCGGCAGAATGCTTGTCTCATTTGTAGCTAAATAACACAAGAAGTAAATGTCAAATATCTTCAAAAGTATTGAAGTTAGGGAAATCTTTTCAAATATGTTGTCCATCTTCTTTTTGGTAAGCTATCACATACTAAAGTTTCAGACCTGTTGCACCTTGGATAGCTGAGTAATAGCTACTTTGAAATTCTGACTGGTGAGTAAAGTGATTGTAACTCCAAAACTATTGCATATAGAGTATTTTCCTAAAATATGTTGTTCAGCTACTTTGTTCTTAGCTATAAGATGGTACATAGTTTGGGGTTCTATTGCTTGCCATAAGTGAGTAATAGCTATTTCCTCATTTGTAGCAAAATAACAGAAGAAGTAAATGTCAAATATCTTCAAAAGTATTAAAGTTAGGGAAATCTTTTCAAATATGTTGTCCATCTACGTTTTGGCAAGCTATGACATAGTAAAGTTTCAGACCTGTTGCACCTTGGATAGCTGAGTAATAGCTACTTTGAAATTCTGACTGTTGAGTAAAGCCATTGTAACTCCAAAACTATTGCAGTTGGAGTATTTTCCTAAATATGTTATTCAGCTACTTTGTTCTTAGCTATAAGATGGTACATAGTTTGGGGTTCTATTGCTTGCCATAAGTGAGTAACAGCTATTTTCTCATTTGTAGCTAAATAACAGAAGAAGTAAATGTCAAATATCTTCAAAAGTATTGAAGTTAGGGAAATCTTTTCAAATATGTTGTCCATCTACTTTTTGGTAAGCTATAACATAGTAAAGTTTCAGACCTGTTGCACCTTGGATAGCTGAATTATAGCTACTTTGAAATTCTGACGGTTGAGTAAAGCCATTGTAACTCCAAAACTATTGCAGTTAGAGTATTTTTCTAAAATATGTTGTTCAGCTACTTTGTCCTTAGCTATAAGATGTTACATAGTTTGGGGTTCTATTGCATGCCATAAGTGAGTAATAGCTATTTTCTCATTTGTAGCTAAATAACAGAAGAAGTAAATGTCAAATATCTTCAAAAGTATTAAAGTTAGGGAATTCTTTTCAAATATGTTATCCATCTACTTTTTCACAAGCTATCACATAGTAAAGTTTCAGATCTGTTGCACATTGGATAGCGGAGTAATAGCTACTTTGAAATTCTACAGTTGAGTAAATCCATTGTAACTCCAAAACTATTGCAGTTACAGCTTTTTCTTTAAATATGTTGTTCAGCTACTTTGTTCTTGGCTATAAGCTGGCATGTAGTTTGGGGTTCTATTGCATGCCATAAGTGAGTAATAGCTATTTTCTTATTAGTAGCAAAATAATGACATAAGTAAATGTCAAATATCTTCAAAAGTATTAAAGTTAGGGAAATATTTTCAAATATGTTATTCATCTAGTTTTTGACAAGCTATCACATAGTAAAGTTTCAGATCTGTTGCACATTGGATAGCGGAGTAATAGCTACTTTGAAATTCTACAGTTGAGTAAATCCATTGTAACTCCAAAACTATTGCAGTTACAGCTTTTTTTTTAAATATGTTGTTCAGCTACTTTGTCCTTAGCTATAAGCTGGCATGTAGTTTGGGGTTCTATTGCATGCCATAAGTGAGTAATAGCTATTTTCTTATTAGTAGCAAAATAATGACATAAGTAAATGTCAAATATCTTCAGAAGTATTAAAGTTACGGAATTCTTTTCAAATATGTCATTCATCTACTTTTTTGTAAGCTATCACATAGTAAAGTTTCAGACCTGTTGCACATTGCATAGCTAAGTAATAGCTACTTTGAAATTGTGACTGTTGAGTAAATCCATTGTAACTCCAAAACTATTGCAGTTACAGCTTTTTCTTCGAATATGTTGTTCAGCTACTTTGTCCTTAACTATAAGATGGTATATATTTTGGGGTTGTATTGCATGCCATAAGTGAGTAATAGCTATTTTCTTATTTGTAGCAAAATAACAACATAAGTAAATGTGAAATATCTTCAAAAGTATTAAAGTTAGGGAAATATTTTCAAATATGTTATTCATCTAGTTTTTGATAACCTATCACATAGTAAAGTTTCAGACCTGTTGCACATTGGATAGCCGAGTAATACCTACTTTGAAATTGTGACTGTAGGGTAAATGCATATAGTTTGGGGTTCTATTGCATGCCATAAGTGAGTAATAGCTATTTTCTTATTTGTGGCAAAATAATGACATAATTTTTCTCAAATAACTGCTTCATCTACTTTTGGGAGAGCTTTCACATGGTGAAGTTTCAGACCCGTAGCTAATTATTCACCTACTCAAAATGAGTAAATGACAATTATCTCTAAAAGTATTGCGGATATCCAATTTTTATCAAATAACTCATTCATCTACTTTTGGGAGAGCTTTCACATGGTGAAGTTCCAGACCCGTAGCTAATTACTCACCTACTCAAAATGAGTAAATGTGAATTATCCCTAAAAGTATTGGGGATATCCAATTTTTCTTAAATAACTCATTCACCTACTTTTGGAAGAGCTTTCACTTGGTGAAGTTTCAGACCCATAGCTAATTATTCACCTACTCAAAATGAGTAAATGCGAATTATCTCTAAAAGTATTGTGGATATCCAATTTTTATCAAATTACTCGTTCATCTACTTTTGGGAGAGCTTTCACATGGTGAAGTTCCAGACCCGTAGCTAATTACTCACCTACTCAAAATGAGTAAATGTGAATTATCTGTAAAAGTATTGCAGATATCAAATTTTTCTCAAATAACTCATTCACCTACTTTTTGGAGAGCTTTTACTTGGTGAGGTTTCACACCCATAGCTAATTATTCACCTACTCAAAATGAGTAAATGTGAATTATCTCTAAAAGTATTGCGGATATCCAATTTTTATCAAATAACTCATTCATCTACTTTTGGGAGGGCTTTCACATGGTGAAGTTCCAGACCCGTAGCTAATTACTCACCTACTGAAAATGAGTAAATGTGAATTATCTCTAAAAGTATTGCAGATAGCCAACTTTTATCAAATAACTCATTCACCTACTTTTAGGAGAGCTTTCACTTGGTGAATTTTCAGACTCGTAGCTAATTATTCACCTCCTCAAAATGAGTAAATGCTAATTATCTCTAAAAGTATTGCGGGTATCCAATTTCTATCAAATTACTCGTTCATCTACTTTTGGGAGAGCTTTCACATGGTGAAGTTCCAGACCCGTAGCCAATTACTCGCCTAATCAAAATGAGTAAATGTGAATTATCTGTAAAAGTATTGCAGATAGCCAATTTTTCTCAAATAACTCATTCACCTACTTCTGGGAGAGCTTTCACTTGGTGAAGTTTCACACCCGTAGTTAATTATTCACCTACTCAAAATGAGTAAATGCGAATTATCTCTACAACTATTGCAGATAGCCAGTATTTCTGAAATAACTCATTCACATACATTTTGGAGAGCTTTCAATTAGTGAATTTTCAGATCCGTAGCTAATTACTCACCTACTCAAAATGAGTAACTGCCTATTATCACTAAAAGTATTGCAGATAGCCAATATTTCTCAAATAACTCATTCACCTACATTTTGGAGAGCTTTCACATGCTAAATTTTTTTAATGAATTTTTAAAATAATTTTTAATGCATTAAAATTCATGAAATCGTGCACTAAATCAATTATAACTTGAAAAGTATTACATTTAGAGCACCTTGTTAAAATATGTTATCTTTAGTACATCTAATTTATATGGCGGGAGATAAATGCATGCGTCAGAATGCTTGTTTGATATGCCATGAATATATAATAAATAGTAAGATATAAAATAAGTTACAATTTTTTCATTGACCATACAGGACTTACTTGCACATATTTTTAGTTTTATTTGTACAAAGCTGTTTCTTAGAAATATCAGCTCACATAGTACCCTAACATTCTTGTTTAATGGTTTCATATTGCTTTTAATGAGAAAGAAGATATTAAGGTGCCAGTTATTTGATAATAATATGAATTTTGTGAATTCTAAGATACCAAAAGTCTATACAGACATAAATATATGTAAGTATTTTGTAATATGCAAGGTAGTTTAAAAGACCTTGTTTGGAAGTGTTTGTGCTTTTCTCCATTGCATTTTGTGACTAATGTGACTTATATAGTTCTATAGTAAGCTATTTATTGAAATTTACATAGTGGTTCCATGAATTATAATGTTACTACACATCTCAGAACATTTATCAAATACAGGTTTGTGTGAACTTCAGTGATGCTCATTAGGTAGTATTGCAATTTTACATGAAATATGGATTCCTTATGTTCACTATATGATGTTCAGGTTAATCTAATAAATCACAAAGTGGTCACATATCAAATACATTTTCATGGGGTTTGATGACATGTCAACCAAATTTCCCATAAATTTCAAAAAGAGAATTGTGGTGATATAAATTATATGATATGGTGAAAAAGAATGTAAGAATGTTGTTTCCAAATATCAACCAAATTTCCCATAAATTTCAAAAAGAGAATTGTGGTGATATAAATTATATGATATGGTGAAAAAGAATGTAAGAATTTTGTTTCCAAATATTTTGGCACTTCACTTATTACCCCAATTTTTACTTAAACGTCAAACCACCAAATCTCCCCTTTGTCATAAAGGTAGTCACACAGTAACGTAGAAAGTTAAGGAAGAAACAATGATTCCTCAGTAAAGGAAGGTTAGTTGATATCAAAATTAAAGATAACATTGAAAGTTAAGGTTTTCCTAGATTTTTACGATTTCCTTAAAATTTAAGGAAAGAAAGTTAGGCTTTTTTGTTTGGGGAAGTTTAATGAACGCCTTGTCACCTCCATCTTGGAAAATTATAGAATCACAAAGCATACAGATGTTGTTTCCAACTGAACCGTCAAACTTGAAGTGTAAAGCCGATCAAAGGCAGTAACAAATAGGAAGTTTGTTTAGACACAAGTTATTTAGTCATTTGCTAGTTATATATACTACATTCTCTTTTTACAGTAAATGGAGTATAACTAAAATAATAATTGACTTACTAAACCTCCAAATTATTGATATTTGCTTTTGGGTTTGTTTAAACAATGCACATTACTTTGAAGTTATTGTTTAACATGTAATTTGAAACATTATTTGTTGTTTGTATGTTTACACTTGAGGCTGCATGCTTTAAAACATCTGACTTTGGATTTAAAAAGTACTTTCAATGGTTGTCCAGAAACAGAACACCTAAATATTTATGAAAATTAGCCAATACGTTAATTGTTTAATATTGGACAAATTATAAAGATTCAAAGTTGTTTTATGTCTGTAGTCTTTAAAAAATAACAGTAGTGTGTTCCAGTGCAGTTTTGAGAGTAATTACCTCATTTCTTTTTGTGTCTTATGATACTTGTAACATCTGTGTGGGAGATATAATACTTATACTAAGGTTCACTATTGAATACAAAACCAAGTGGCTGAGATTCCTTCAATGACAGTTTATAATTAAGTCAACCTTTTACAGTGGTTTTAATAAGCGAAAATGAAATTACTCTCACCCCCCAAAGGGAAGAACCAGGATTTTGTAATAGAATTAATCTTTGCTTTTCTGTTTAGTTGCTTGTCTGTTTGCATAACTTGAAAACTGTATATGAAATCGTGATCATATTTATGTGCCAAGTTTATTAGGCACAACGATGAACTGTTGCAAGATTTTCTTAAATATGTGTGCAGAAAAGTATCATTAAGTATATAAGAAAGTTTCACATTGTTAAGTCATTGATTCATCAACCTTAAATCAGCCTTAATTATACATAGAAACAGTATGTATCACATATCAAGTATGTAAAGTAAAATATGACTTTTAGCTTGTAGTAAAACTTACATATGGCGGCCATAATTTATTCCCCGCAACAAAATTTTATATGCAATGAAGTATAAATACACAGAGCCCCTCCCTGAATTAGTCATTGGGAAGTTGTTATGTACTTACCAGGTTCAGTCATTGCCAAACAGCATTTTTTCCTGAGACGTAATCCATCAAACAAAGATATATGTCACAAGCAGTATGTTTTGCATAGAAATAAAAGGTCACATGACACAGAAACCTACTGTGGTTATTTGATAAGCATGGACTTAACTAAGTAACCCTTTGAAAAGGGTTGTTATGGTTGTTATGAATTTTTCTCAGCAACTCACAACTCGGGATAAGTTTCACGAAGATCATACTTGTGACTAATCCTTTGGTTGTTCATTGTTAACTCACCACCTGATGACCAACAGTGACAAGATTAGGTTTGTTACAAGTCATATAAAAATGAACGTGTTGGAATTATGTTAATCTCTTCTATCTAAGTTTTCAGAAAAATCTAAATCTTATACAGAATAGGTTATTATGACTGTAATGATTTTTAGGAGAGGAAAAGATAATATTTGCACATCAGACCTTTCAAAATTGATATTGTCCTGTAATACAGATCAATCCCACAAGTGACAATACTGAAGACCTGTCCTAATATGACCATGGCTGTTGAGCAGGCTATAAAACCTCACTTTGACTTTCTCTATCACAGAATAAAAGACTGGTCACAAAGGGGCCTATGACAGCCCACAACAGGACTTTTAATCCTCACAATCAAATTTTTGAATTGGCAGTGGATCACCGTTCAAGTTTCAGAAACATCAAACATGCATAATGTTAAGATCCCTGTGACAAAGGTAGAGATTTGAGAGAGAATATGAACCCACCATGGGAATGAGAAGTTAAAGTGATGAGATGGGTGGGGGTGCCAGTGTCATGTGTTTCAGCTGTCTCCTAAACATCTTGTATCTGTTAAAACTGAAAAATAGTGAAAGAATTATAGGCTAATAGAGCTTGAAAAGATTACATACTGAAACACTGTCATACACTAGAAAGAAACTACCAACTTTAACACTTATTGTCTGGAAAGTTGCAGAGGGGTGTATTAACCATTAGACTAGTATGATTTCCCTTCCAGTACCCACATGTTGAAATCATTTTATAAATAAAAATACATTTTATACACAACCTTGGAAAAGCCAACTTTCTAGTTCCAGTATATTTATTGGAAAAAAGTAAATTTCTTCTACATACACACTGCAGAGGTTTTTCTTGTATTTTCATATCAAAGTTACTTCTTACTGAATGTTTTCAGATAAAGCTGGAAATATCCTTGTGGTTTTTTCACTTCTCACTTGTACATTTAAAATTGAAACTGAAAGTAAAACCGTTTAAATGGTATATTTTTACAAAATTCTTTCCAATTTGTAATGTAAAACTTGGTCTGTTATTTAGAGATAAGTTTTGAGGTGACTCAGTTCAAGTCCTTCAAACTTATTTACTTCATTTACAATAAACTCATCAAGGAGCACATGTTTAAATATTGTCTGTTGTCTTCTCTGGCACTACCTGGCTATTTTGACTATACCTCGAGTAAATAATAATTTTTTTTGATAAACACATTTACATCTGCTTTCTCATTTTCAATATTTTTCCATCAATATTGTTGAAAAGGTTTTAAACCTGGATGGATAAACTGAGAATAAACTAGAGTACTTTTGAAGCTGTAGCTCAATGAAAGACTAAATTAGTTTAATAGAAATCCCCTTATATGGTGGTAAAATGTAGTTTATTAAAATTGCTGCCTCTGTTTAGAATTTCTGACAAAGGTGAGCTACAGTAAAGATTGAAAAAAACTTACTTTTAGATTTGTTTTTTGTTCTTTGGGGCACTTTGTGGAAATAAATATTTTCCAATTCTTTATTACAACAATTAAATGTTGTACTTACTGAACAATTGATAAAAGTATGCTATTCAAAGATTGTACAAGTAAATGTGTTGCTGCACAAAATTTTCTGTATTTCGAAAATCAATCGCACATGAACCACAGGAAAATAAAAAGTCTGAACTTGAGTAACTGTACAAACCCATCCACAGCAGCTCTCTGCTTACCTAAGTTATATCAAATACCTGAAACAGCGTTTTCCTGGCTTTACTTAATGGGACTGCTAAATGTCAAACAAGTTTCACAATGAACCCACCCTCCTCGACTTTCCTTGATAACCTTGGCTCTGCTTACCATGAAACTCCCTTGTCCTCTTATCAGTAAACACTTGCTGAGCTGTCTTATTCCAGTACCTAAACCACTCAATGACAGGTCATACAACAATACCAACAAAATGTGAATGGAAATTGGCCTGTCCCAACCAAGACCAGACTTGGTAGCTTTAGATTAAGATGGAAAGTCTTGTCGGTTTTGGATCTGTTGCTATGAAAGGCTCATCAGCACTCAGACATACATAAATTTTGCTGGCTTGCTTATAGGCTGTGTTTTGTTTTTAAAACGCTACTGGAAAATGCTATTTGATGCCTTCTGAAAAGGCAAGAAAAAATACCTGGAAGATAGAAGTCCCCACAGACACACCTACAGAGGGAGAGGAAGTAGAGAGAGAGGGAAAAGGGAGAGGCCACAGACGGTGGAGACAGATGAGGAAAGAGACAGGTCACAAATGATCAGCTCTACAGAAGATGAGCCAGAGGATAGATAATTTGACATGGAGTGACATAGAGATAGAAACTGGAGGGGAAACAAGTCAGTCTTTATCTCAATCATGAAGGAAGAAATCCAAGATGACCAACATTCCCCTGACTGATGAGGAGATGAGATGTGAATTTGGGAAAAACCACAAGAAACTATATGACAAGACCAATGATAGCCTCTCCAAAGCTTTGCCCAGGAGACACGAACTCCCTGTACCACTCCTCAAGACATGGTTTAAGACTCTAAGGACATGACGTAGTCCAAGTGCGGCTAGGCCCTGAAGAAACTGAGATATCACTGGTTGCATGACAAGTTTTGTCTTTTCAAGTCAAACATCAGAAGGAAGTGTTTCAGCCAGTCCCCAAGGTTGAAGTCACTACACACAGGACGCAGTACCACTGCATCTCTGTACACAAGAGATATCCAGAGACTCTACAGATACAGACAGCACGGAGACCAGTTTATTTTGTGATATACACCAGCCTACATTGCAAGCACTGTCAATACCAGTGTAGTGTCTCTTCCCTCATGATACACCAGCACGTCCTATTTAAGTTTTTACAGATGAATCCAGAGTTAGCTTAGTTTTGGGGCCAACACATGAGACCACCAGAAAAGCATTCTGTAACTGCCTGGCCATCAGAAATAAGACTATTAAACTTATTAGTGGGATACAGAGAAAGGCAGAAGAGAGGGTCCACAGCAGAGTACATTCTCTAGAGCAACCAGTTCCACTTCAACCAATGTGCCACAAACTCTCTTAACACAGCAACAGGTCAAACACAGATGATTCAAACATCACAAATAAGCCATGTTCTCTAACCAGTACTAGCCCAGGTACTACGAGTAACACAACAGCCCAGGGATCAGTCAAGGACAAAGCAAGCTTCATGTGTAGTGGTTAATGAGTAATTGTCAGGGACATCAAGACAGTATAGTGATCAACCTTATAAAGATTTTCAACTCACAGTCTGTCTCCATTGCCATGAGAGATGAAGCAGCCAATAACATCCCAGGCCTGTCAAGGTTCTTTGGGAACATTCAGTCATGAGCTACCAGCAGATAAAAACATCACAGCCATACACAGCAACTGATCAGCGTTAGCATGACACAAGCACTCCTCCCACCATCTAGCAGCAAAAGCTACCACAGCAGTATCACATCCCCACAGTAACTATTGGTCCTTTTGGGGAGAACTGCTGTTTTAAAGTTCTATTCAAACCCATTGCTGCATCACAGGCCCTTGACAATCTAAATGTTCCAGAAATATTTAACAAGCTACTTGTCTGAAGTAACACAAACCAAAAGCATAACATTGTCCTGACGTCAAACATACACACAAATAAAAATATGAATGAAGATTGACTGATTGGTTGAATAAGTGAATGAGTGAGTATTTGACTGCGTGACTTGATGAATACATGAATAAATGAAATGGCAGAGGCAGATATAGGGGGCGCAGAGGGCACACGCCCCTTTAGAGTTTGAAACCTTTGTCATGGGGCTTTTTCTCCCTGTTCATGCCCCCTCCAATCCCACCCCTGTAGATCTGCCGCTATTAGGGTTATATACCTGCTTAAAGTGACAGTTATTGTACTTGTGCCTTTGTGACACTGTCCCAATATCAAAGGGGATTAGGCTCCTTTGTGTGTGTACTAAATTATGTCTCATCCTCAAACAAACTGGGGATTACATCTTTTGTGATTAATTTTGCTTACAAACCATTTTTGCCAGTGTATGTTTAAACATGAGATATATAATTTACAAAACTGGAATCACTTACCTAATTAACAATTTATTACTGCACTTCTATGTTTTAATTGGATTTATTACAAAATGGATCTGGACAAAAAGTATTGCACCTGAACAAAAAGTATCTGGACAAAAGTGAAAAGTATTTCTGATATACATGTATTTATATGTACTTCCTTTTTTACTTTTCTACATTTTTATTTACATTTCAACATAGTCTGAGTTTAATATATTATATCAGTCAATCAACAGGGTATCCAAGTATCCTTTGAATTATATGAGATGTGGCTTCACTGCCTTTTTGCAATTTGCAGCAAAAGGAAGCTGATTATGAACTGAAGATGTGGCTCCTCTAAATTATCTGTCTTCTAACCTTCTTACTTTTTGTATCAAAGAAAAGTTATCATTAATTAAGGAACCTTTAATGTTTTACAACACAAAAACAAAGTATGTATGAAAATAAGACAATAATGTAATTGAACTTAATTCCATCGTTGAACTAGGTACACTTGACACTGTAATTGTGATAAACACCAGAATATCCATTATTAAGTGCCCCTTTTCAAGTGTGCTCTAGTAAGTCTATAATAATACTAAGTATAATAAAGTTTTTAAAAAGCCTGAGCACAGATGAAAGGCATGAACCTGCTCAGGCAGATTAAGAAGGGACACTATCAAGTAAAGTTTAAATAAAAGCCTGAGCATAGACTAAAGGTTTACTATTCACATATGTATTAACTACTAAAAGAAACAATGATATAAATAGTAAGAAATAGTCTTCTAAATATACTAAAAAATATGTTCTAATATTTAAACTAATTGTATTTGTAATCATAAGTCAATGTATGCATCTATACAACAGTAAATGTACCATGACTAATGAATGTGTAAGTTAACAATAAATGTTTAGAAATATACAAATATAAAATTTGTTTTACCCCTCAGCCCTAAAGGGCTCTCAGGGTATTGTTTTCATGTTTCCATGGTGTCTAGATGGGTGGGCGGACGGGTGAACAGGCCGGTGGTGGGAAAAATTTGTCTGGGCTATATCTCAGAAGCTGTAAGGTGTAGGAAGTTGATACTTGGTAGGGATATTGGTTGGGGGTTGTAGGTGTGCATCGTCATTGTGTGACCTTGATTTGACCTTTGGTTTTGCTGTAGTGACCTTGACTTTTACAATTTTGTCCGGGTTATAGTAAAGTGTAGGAGTTGATACTTTATAGGAACATTGCTTAGGGGATGTAGGTGTGCAACATCATGGTGGGATCTTGATTTGACCGTGCTATAGCGACCATGAGTTTTAAAATCTTGTCTTTCTTATTTCTTGGATTCTGCAAGGTGTAGAAGATAGACACTTGGTAGGAACATCAGTTAGGGGGTGTAGGTGTGCATAATGGTGTGACCTTTAACTATTTCCCTGCCAAAGTGTGTTCGTCTGCCATATTTGAGACATGTTATTCTTATGACAAAGATATATATATTACTGTAACTGATTATTATGTACACTTTTACATAATTGTGCTATTTCCATTGACATCTATTCTCCAATTAATAAATTTTACAACTTATAATATTTAATCACTGATTAATGCTGTCATCTTGCTATTGAATTGTCTTGTTTTAATACTTTATTTTTACATACATTTTCTTTCTCTTAGACGCTATTTTATCTACTTAAACTTTTATATAACTTTCACTGTTCTGAGAGTCTCCCAATCTTTCATCCTGTTTCACTACTTCTATATCTTACGGTGTTGAAAACTATTTGCAAAGGCTGAGGGGTACAGGCATCTCTGATGTTATTTTGGATGTTGTGGCAGGTCATAGTAAACCATATACTATGAGTCTAGAGAGCTGGTCAGGTTTACCCCTTGCCCCCAATTATGGGTCAAACTGGGGTAATAAAATCACAGATTTTGTATTTTGCCTTTTATTTCTTATTACTTTCCTTTCAGAGATATTGAATGTATTGGGAGGTAATAGGAAAATATATGCAGGGATTATAAAAGGGCCGCCAGATTTACCCCCCCCCCCCCCTCCCCACGGCCCTCTTATGGGCCAAACTGGGGACCTTGCTGTACTTACCTCGACCCTTAAAATATTGTGTGGGCTATATCTAAAATATTGTGTAGGAAGTTGAAACTTGATAGGGGCCTTGGTTGGGGGTGTAACTGTCCAACGTCGAGGTGTGACCTTGATTTGACCTTTGACCATGCTGTAGTGACCTTGAACTTTAAAATCTTTTCTGTGCTATATCTCAAACCATAAGGTGCAGGAAGTTGATTCTAGATAGGGACATTGGTTAGGAGGGGTGTAGGTATGCAATATCTTAATGTTACCTTAGTTTTACATTTGAGCTTGCTGTACTGACCTTGGCCAATAAAATCTGGTCCAGATTATATCTGGGAATTTGTAAGGTGTAAAAGGTTGATATTTGGCATGGGATATTTGGCATTAGTTAGGGGTTTGGGTATGCAGTTTGACCTTTGACCATTGCCGTAGTGACCTTGAACTTAAAAATCTTGTCCATTCTGCATCTTGGAAACTGTAAGGAGTAGGAAGTTGATATTTGTTAGGGACATTGGTTAGAAGGTGTTGGTGAGCAATGATTTTGATTTAACCTTGTTGTAGTAACCTTGACCTTTAAAATCCTGTATGGGCCAAATCTCAGAAACTGTAAAAAAAAAAGGTTGTAGAAAAGTGTAGAAAGTTGATTTTCGGATGGGTCATTTGTTGGGGGTGTATGTATGCTAAGTCATGATGCGATCTTTAACCTCTGTCAAAGTGTGCTCATCTGCCATAATTAAGACATATTTTTCTAATGAGAAAGATATACGGATTGCTGTGACTAATTTTACTTTATTGTGTTATTTTTATTGGTGGCTATGCTTCAATTAATAAATTTTACAGCCTTATAATTTACAGACATTTTTTCCATTCAGTGTTATTTTCTTTACTAACTTTATTTTGACCTTTACATAACTGAAATCATTTGCTGTGAAAGTCTCCTGATCTTTGTACTGTTTCATTTCTTCTATATCTTATGGTGGTGAAAATTATTTTCGGCGGCTGTAGGGTACCGGCATTTCCAATGCTATTTTTGTGCTATGCATTCAAGAAAAAATGTACAGTGACTAATAGATGTACTATATAACAATAAATGTTTACAATAAAAGTGTAATACTTTTTGTCTCAGTATGCAATACTTTTTGCCCAGATACTTTTTGCCCTAGTCATTTTTAGGTCAATACTTTCATCCAAAAGCTTCATCAAATTTTCAGATGTATTTTTAAAAGACAGTGACGTGGGGGTTTTATAGAGTTTTTAAAAACTTTTGTTTGCTTGTTTTTAAGGGGTTTTTAAATATATATTTTTTAATTGTTCATAATTTTTCTGTTCTTTAAATTTTTAAATCTTACAACTATGTAAAACCTTTGACATGGGGATTTGGATTTTTCCTTGGTTCATAAAATAACCAGTTGATGAAAAATTAACGTTTGAAAATGGGTCATGGGCAAAGCAGTAATGTGTATACAATAATCACAGGAAAAGGTGTATTGAAGTTCTGTCCTTTCATTAGTACCCTTTTAGAATGTAGGTTTGAATCAAATCTGACAGGTGAACTTGCTTAACACACAATCACTGTCCTGCTTATCAGAATTGTATTAGATTTCCCTTTTTCATAACAATATTAAAACTACATCAGTGTGGCCTTTTAATGCTTCTTAAAAAGGCAGTGGCATTTCTTAATAAACACAACCGGATTAAAATGCTGACAAAAACTGACACTCGCATTAAATGACACAATGCAGTAATATGAGCATTGACAAACTAGCAGAATGAGATAAATAATCGACTCTGTTACAGGCTTGAACTCTCAACTAGTGTGATCATATTTTTACTCACACTTATAATGCAGGTCTAAAATAAACATAGCAGCTAGGCCAAGGCTCCCAAATGTCTGATTACATAAAGGTAGAGTTATTCCTTGGGCCAAATTCACAAACTTAGTCTTGGCTTTGATTTGGTTATTTATTTATTTGGGGTTTTACGTCGCTTTCAACACTGTACAGGTCATATCACGACGGGTATTTGGAAGGGCATAGGAAACCAGTACATACAGTTCGTCAGGGATCTGTACTGTAAACTGCCGACCAACGGCAAGCAACTACCAGCTTTCCCACTTGAGGCCATGACGGGGGTCGAACCCCGGCCTCAGAGGTGGGAGGCGAGAGTGTTACCACTCTGCCACCGTGGCCCCTGGCTTTGATTTGGTGTTAAATATAAGACTGCATGATGAACGGTGGAAAGGTTCTTCATTTCATTGCAATAACTTTATGAAAACTCGGAAAATCCTGAAGTGATTATTTTAATCTAACTGAAGATCAGTTTTGCAAATGATATTGCGCCTTAGCAAAAAAACAAATTGGGATAAAATCATATCCCTGATGCTGTGTTCTTTTGTCTGTCTGTGTTTATCATCACTACAAAGCTACCAAACACATGATTTTCATGTGGTTAGGTTCTACCCAAAGGAAGAGGTGATTTAATTGAGTGACTTAAAACTAACATATCACATTCAACCCACACTACTTCCTGCCATAACCTAGCTTTGAGTGATTTTGTTTTTCAGTATTCACTATAACAAAGTTGTGCAAAAGACACTCACATTAAATGACACAAACATACATAAAGGTTATTGTTAAATGTTAAATTACTAAATTCATAGATCGCATTAATATCCACTCTGAATTTAATTGAAAACACAAATCGAGACAAAAGTATGACGTCCCGCATTAGACAAATCCACAAATATATCACTCATGAAGATGAAAAATATAATAATGATGCTATGTATCTTCATACATGATATGTTATTTGGGAAGTTTTCCCAATTAATCTATTTTTAGTTATAAACGTGAGGTTTATTAGTCATGTTTTTTGGTAATCCAGTCTCACCAGTACAAAGTGTCAAGAACCTTGGACTGGTGTTAAATTTAACTTATCTCTATCTCACCATGTGTCATAAGTCATAAAGTCTACAAGTCATAGAGTCTATACTAGAGACTTTTACAGAATTTGTGCCCTTCTCAAGGTTAAAACATTGGTTCTGCAAGCAAATGCTTTTCGTGGGTAGCAGATTGGACTACTGCAATTCCATGTTTGTATCACTCACAGTTCTTGAGTTAAGAAGATTGCATCGTGTCCAAAACTCAATCTTCTAAGTTCTCCCATATTACTCCAATGGAAAAAACTCCACAGGGTACAATTTAAAATAGGCCGTAGTGAAAACATGGAATGCAGTAATAGGAGCATTGACAAACTAGCAGATTGAGCAAATGGTACAAAATTCTAAAACACGGCCACCTCTTAACTATCCTAATGTTAAATATATTTGTTAGCTCAGCACACTGAGTTGCCCATTGTGAGGAAGATATTGCACCTGCAAAGCAGTAGATTAGATTAGATGTTAACTCCTATAACATATTGGTACTCCTTCTTTACTATTTCTGTTACTGACAATGACAGTGGCCAGATCTCTTGGTATATGAGGTCTTTCATAAATTTTTCAGAGTTATTTATGATATCTCAGTTCAATGATTGAAACATTTGTTGAGTGCCAAATTGATGCAAATATCCCCTTAGACAAGTTGCATGTTGACAAGCTAGTTTCCACTGCTTTTCTCCATCAGAACAAGTGTCTATCTTGATATCACCTGTTCAATGTGTACCTCAGCCCTGATCTGGTGTCCACAAAACAGTAAAAGACAGGAGTGGAGTTATTATGCTATTTAACATTAATAGTTTTTTATGGGCACAGTGATAATACAATGGTGTTTTTAAATATTGTATTTAACAGAATTTCACAAATTCTGGAAAAAAATAATGTCCTGACAATTTTCATGGTGTGAATTAAATTCTGATTAAGAGGGTTGATGCCCCGACCCAAAAAACAGGAAAATAAAAGTGTATGGAAATAATTCAAGCACCAGATAGTAAATGCGTTTTTAAAGATGTAATACAAGTTATAAGAGTACCTGTATAATAGGTTGAAGTGCATATGTAGAAAGGTCAAAGAAGGTTAAATTCAACAATCTTGTGATACTCAAAGAATAGACAATAGCATGAATGTTGTATAAATTGGAAATATACAAGTGCCAAGTAGAGATTAGGAATGTAAAACAGACCTACATGCCCTAGAAATGGTGGAGTGAAGGGAAGATGAACAACCTGTATGGCATCAGGTCCTAATGTGCTCCAGTGGAATCCAATTTTGAAATGGCTCTAGTCAATCTCAGTGCATAAAAAGTTAAGTAAGGTATGTGGTATCTGTAGTTGAGAAGTTCGGAGACTAAATACAATGGTGTAAACACACAAAGAAAACCTCATGTGATGGGATCGCTGGATGGAATCATCTAGGAGGTTATTAGCCAAATTTGTACGGTGCATATGGTTAAGTGCACCCCAATCCTGATGGACATTAAAATAATACATACTCACCCTTAAAAATTTTGCATCCAAGCCATGGATGATGTGGTAAGCCTTTTTGGCTGCCATAACGTTAGCAATATAAGCAAAACATATTGAATTAAGATGTAAACACTCCATGAAATAACAGTAAAATTGAGAGTGAAATCTACATGAGAGGCAAGCAGCCCAGCTGCCACATTTTCCTCTTGGGATGTTTCCACATTCTTAGGTATTGATATTTGTAGCTGGTCTGAACTCCTCCAGCAAGAAATAGAGGTTGCCATCTGGGTTGCTAGTGAAGGTAAATCAAATATTTGTATATTCAACATGATCAAATAAAAAGTTCAGCCACTATATAGGGTGTAGTTTAACATTGTAAGATCCCATGTGTAGAGATCCATTTTACACTGGCGACTAATTGTTGAGTTTTTGATAATCTTCTGAAGTATATGACCAACATGATAGCAGGTCTGACTTGTGAAATAACAGTCAAGTAGCCAGATTATGACTAATACTCAATGCATATAAATAAAATACTATGACAAACCTTTTCTTTTATTATTAGTGTTATTCTTCTTTTTCTTTTTATTACTGTTTCATTGTTTTTATTTTATATATACATTTATAAAGGCTACATTATTCACAGTTGTGATACAGGAAGTAAATTTCTTAGAATATATGGATATATATTTCTGCTTTAGCAGACAGCAGTCATTAAATTCACACTTTCGAAATCATTTGTTTTCAAAGGATTGTTTAGAGGATTGAACATTAATATTTCAGTGGTAAGTATATATTCAGATTTGTCTTTTAAATTATTTTAGAAAATATGCTTTCTACCAGGTGTAATCATATGTGTGTGAATGTGAAACAGCAATTGTCTAAATGGAATCAGAAGAAATTATTAGGTACTTAATTTGGGGAAGTAAAAATTAGCTAAGCGATATTGACTCCTGTAGTCAAGGTAATTGGCAATTGCACAAACATTGATAAAATTAAGACTACATTTTTTGTATATTATATGAAATCTAAAGATTTTAGTTTCTTTTGATCTTTATATTGCAAAAAATATATTCATTCCATTTTTTTCAATTTTTAAAAGATAGTAGTCTGGGGAGAACCACATCAAATTACAAGGTCTCAATAAAATTTCAACTCATGCTGATAATAGGTCAGTAAAATATGCATAGTTATATAAATCCATAAATATATCACTGGCTATAATTGTTTTTATTACCACTGGTAGTTCAGTTGCCATTTGTCTGTATTCCAGATTTTGAACACTTGCCCAGTCAGTGAACAATGATGAAGCTATTTCTGTTACTTGTGTTGCTTGCTGCCTGTGAAGGCCAGTCAACGACTAAACATAAGGGTATACCAGCAGGAAGCAGTTGTTTCCTTAATCAGGCTATTAATGAAGAAATCAAAAGTTTGAGGGGGCAGTTACTGAGAACCAATAACAAAATGCAAGCAATGCAGAAAGCCCACCAAGGTTAGTGATACTTCACAAGTTATTGTTTAAAGAACTGAAGTGACAGACATTTCAAGTTTGTTGAAAGCATATAGTATAACACATTTTGACCATCTCCTCAGTGAGCATGAGTTTGAGTCTATCATATGACAATAAGGATTTGAATCTGTGAAGAACCTCTTATGGTGCAACCTTAGATGCACAACCATTTGCTTGTTATAACAGCTGCCAAAACAAGGGTCAATTTTTTGTTTATGTTCTGCCAGGGAGAGGCCCTCATCTTTGACACTTGTGGGTGTCAGACCCACAGAGAGGTGAACGAAGTGTTTTTTTCCATTTATGGGAATATGCAGTTAATGTTAAAAATTAGACAATTATAGAAGTAAAGCGGTAATGACATAATAAACTTAGTTATGAAGGAAAGTTCTGCATTTTTAACTAAATGAAAAAAAATGGTTCATCTTGAGTTAAGTAAGCATTACGATAACATTTATGATAATAATAATAATTAATTGGGATATATGAAGCTCTTGCATACATATCGGTAAAGAAGTAATGTAAAGTAATGTAGTTACCAAAGACTGAATTTGTGCATTTGTTTTTTTACAGATAATAGCAAACTTGAAAGCATGCTGCAAATCGTGAATGATAAATTCACCACAGTTGACAGCAAGCTAGAAGACATGGATGATAAGGTCACTACAGTTGACAACAAAGTAGAAGATTTGGATGAAAGGGTCGACAGCAAACTTTATGACGTAGATACAGATCTTGGGGAAGTTAAAGTACAACTAGGACAGGTGAAACAGGGTAAGTATTTTACCTTACCTTAACTAATTTTTTACACAATTGACATTTTCAGTACATGGGTAACACAGTTCCGACTTTAAAATATGACTTTCTTTATTTACCATTGATCAGCCACCAAATTGCAATTACAAGTGTCTTGCATGAGTGCATTATGGCTTCCCTATAATAAATATAACATTATCTTAAATGAATGCAAAATGGATACGGTATTCTTGATAGGGGTCTTTTCCAAGCAAATTGTGGTTTTCGTACTTCAATTTTTAAATTATTTTTATCAGTCTAAATGAATGTCACCTGTGTACTGATTTAAGTTGTAAATAGGCGCCTCTGCAAAACCTTGGCAAATTTTTGTCAAGGTATGGGTTTTCAATCGCAATCAACATAGCACAACCATGTTTAAGTAATATAAATCTATTATTGCACTTTATATATCCATTGTATCAACACAAAACAAGTCAGCTTGCTGAATCTGTAAGTGAAGATTTTATCAGAGATCCTAATAGTGTGAGCTGCGCTGAATGTTAATTGATAATTTAGAAAGTATTTTAAATTGTTACAGTCATTAAGTAAACAATGCCATTAGCTTTATATTGCTAATTAAACTATTATGATTTGTAAGCTGTTTTATTGCCCCCAAACACCCAAAGATTTCTTTGGCCTTTTGACACAATATATTTTAAAACTTGCTTGGTACAATGCAGATTTTTTTTATTCTGTAAAAAAATACATCTACTTTAACTAGTACAAAATAAAAAAATGCAAACACTATGTGTTAGAGTTATGCTAAGGTTGTGGGTTCAAATCACAGAGTAAAATTTCTTGGTGTATTTTTGTGACCCATGCAGGTTACAGTGAATGTGAAGTTCTACATTCTTTTAATTTGTCAAGGCACTGAATCCACATTCACAGGGTAGTCCGCTTTCACAAATTCCATTCAAAATTTGCCATCAAGCCTTGGACCAGGAATACCCTTTTTAAAGGGTGAACACTGCACATGACAATGAGTTTTTGCTATGTCATCCTTTTATTTCAAGTGTTGTGGTTATATTAAACAGTGTATAGTATGGTGAATACTGATACACCATAACTCCTGCATTTAATTACTGGGGAATTTTGTTGTTTGGCCATTTTTTATAGTTATGATATCATTTTAAAGTTTGTTGTTTCTACAAAATATTATTGAGTCTTGAGCTTATGATTGCAATATTTCTTTTTATATTTGAATTTTTCTACAATTGTCAACTTCTTCATGTTGACTGAATCTTTAAAAAGTCTCAGTTGACCCCTTTTCACAATTCTATCATCTTTTTAAAGCATATTATGCGTAGTACCTCCCATTGCATTGTGCTTGTTAATTTTCATAGAGTTTAATCCCTGGTTTCACATTTTGATTTTCATTGATTTTTCAGCTGATTAAAACACTTGAAATTGTTACTTTAATGGCTAAATGCCATAGTTTAAATGCACTTTTAAATTATATAATCATATTATGCAATAGATTTTGGTTCACCGATATTCAGAGTGTTTGGACTCGGCATCTATATTTTAAGTATTGACAGCCATCTTGATTTTCTGTTAATTTTTTCATCATTAATTTAGCATAAAATAACAAATAGTAAGAAATAGTCAGTAAAGTTGGGTTTCATTCCTGCAGGGTATTCTAGAGTGCTGGAGCTTATAAATCAAAGAAATTATTTAATGCCTACTCTTATTGAGCACCTCAATAACTTCCCCTGTCAGGAATTTATTTTATTACTGGTCAGAGCTGAGAGATCCCATGACTTATCAGTAAGTAAGGCTAGAAGTCAATTTGGGGCTTTGTAAACACTCCTCCTTTTATTGATGAGTGAGCATTTCCATTTTAAGCTGTCAGAACTGATGCTTCTACCATAATTTCCTTATTAATTACATTAAAGCTGCTGCAACTTATCTTTTTAAGAGTATGACTAATGTTGTGGTTGATATGACTAAGTTTGCACACTTTTCTGTAAAATATGGAATATGTGATCTTCTGACCCTGGTTGTTGAACAGAATGTAAAATCTAAACTTTGACCTTTGATCTAGATTTCTTAAGAACGCCCCTGGCATTGTGGATACTTTCAAAAATCGCATCAAAAGGGGAAACATCCAAAATGCTTCTGCACTGTTATCTTAAGGGTCATATTAAATCAAATATGTGAAATTGTAGTGAGCTCTAAGGTAAATTGGATCCTTTTGTGAGTAGCAGTATCAGAAGAATAATCTTTCAGTATAGAAAAAAGTGAATAGACAATGTCACAACCACAACAAAGGCCTTTCCTAATTGTTTATCATTCACCATGTGGATCAAAGTGCAGTCTAATCTTTTGGACCCCATGGCCGGGATATTACCTAAAGGAGTGTTTTCCAGCAGAAACTGTCTATCACTTCAATTGGTAAAAATGATAATATCAACCCATCAACTGCCGGATTCTAGATGGTTACAGAGAAGTGCAATTGCCTGATGGCTTGATGGCCTGTTCCATGTGCTTAAACTCAGGTCACCTGAAGATGAAGGTGGCTTGTATTTCAAATTATATTAAGATTATCTGTTAATAGGCATACAGCAGGACACATTGGGATACAAAATAACTCTTGAAGTTGGCAGCTGAATCTAAAAATGTACATTCTCAAGGGGATCCAGTCAGTCTTGAGCTCAGTCACTTAAATATCAAACATCAGTGATTTTGCTAGTCATGTAGCCTGACTTAATTGCCCACTTACATGAAGCTTTACAACATCCAATTTTCAAAATTTCCCTTTTAGCCAGATTTTGATGATTTCATAGTCATTCCTTAGTAATTCTAATTCTTATTGCATTTTATAGCACTTAATCTCTATATTAAAGACAGACTGTAAGGCCCACCAAACAGAAAAGCAGAGGTCCATAATCTATGACCAGACACATAGCAGGGTTCAGCAGCACAGAGAATAACACTTGCAAAAACAAAACATAGAATTTTGTAAGCTTTGCAAAGACTCAAGTGCAACTTCTTTATGAGAGAAGAGAAGTGGCTAAATGAACATCGTCAGGCAGATAATTCCCAATATTTGGAGTATAATGTGGATAGCTGAGACCAAAATACTCGATAGACTCATATACTGATGAGATAAAGAGTGGGATCTTTAAGACAACCTTATCCTATATGCACTATATACAATGCATGTAGGTTTTAGAAAAGGTTCCAAGTATTTAGGATAACAACTTTGTATGAACTTTTATAACCGTAAGGCAGTCTTAAACAATGAGTAATGTTCAATGGGCAGCAAAAGAGGAGTTATTCTGGAAAAAAGTGATGTTTGAATACTCATTGGTATTCTATCAAAACCAGTCTGGACACATTGTAGTTTTATGAAAATCAAGAGCAGAGAGACTCCTAAACAAGGAATTGCAGTAAGTTCAGTTCTCAACCGATGCAATAAAAGTCTGGGAGCAATATGTAATGTGAGATAGCATCTGAGTCACCTCAGATCCTAATTTGAACAAAAGAAGCTGTAAAGCTACTCTGAGTATACCCAAAAAAGAGAAATCTGAGTCAAACACACACTCGGGTTCCCGATCACCTCAGCACGAGAAAGAGTAACTAAGAACAACAACTGGGAAAAATAGCTTTTCATGTTGTTTATTTGATCCCAATGTTATGAATGTGCAAATTTTATGCATTTTTTTTCTTCATCCCCTCAACTATCTAAAGTTAAATGATCAGTTTTATTAGTTAACTGTACAATTTTCAAACCAAATTAGTTGTATCCACCCCATAGCATCTGGATACCATGGATGATACATGGGAAGGGCCGTGCTACTGCAGTTTCCTGTTATCCCTCTAGAGCAAAAACAGTATTACAGGTAGAGCGAAAATGTACAGGTTATTTTCATTATTACAAAAGTTGGAATTGGAAGAGCTGATTGTGTTACAGCTATAGCTACAACTTTTCAGCAGTTACAACTTCTTACTTATCTCCCGCCTGGCTTGCCGGCAGGAGATTATAATTTGCACCATGTGTGTGCGTGCGTGGGTCACGCAGTTTTCTCTGAAACTACTACAGTTACACATTTTTGGTAAATTACTTGTCCTAATGAAATTTTACGCTCTTCAAAATTTTTTTGGTTTGGTGAACTTTGGCCTACTTTTGAGTGAGTAATAGCACTTTTACCTAATATAATTATATGGCTTATAACTCTCAAGCTATTGCATTTAGAGCATTTTGTTGCAATATGTTGTTCAGCTACTTTCTCCACAGCTACAACATGGTCAGTACTTTGGAAGTGCATCTCCATAGCTAAGTGAGTAATAGCTACTTTGTCAATTTTTAATGATAACCATAATGAGTAAATGGCTTATATCTTCAAAAGTATTGCAGCTACACAATTTCTCTCAAATATGTTGTTCATCTACTTTCTTGTGAACTGTAACATATTGAAGTTTCACAACTGTTGCTCAATGTACAAGTGAGTAATAGCTACTTTATTGCTACTTTTAGCGAAAATGTGAAAAATCACAAATATCTCGCAAACCGTAAGAGATAGAGCAATTTCGAGCGAATTTTTGACCCACAGGGTGGTACAACAATGTCCTATGCTAAGGAGATTGGTGAACTTTGGCCTACTTTTGAGTGAGTAATAGCACTTTTACCTAATATAATTATATGGCTTATAACTCTCAAGCTATTGCATTTAGAGCATT
Organism: Sabellastarte sp. h YS-2021; assembly: GCA_964017235.1. NCBI lineage: Eukaryota > Metazoa > Annelida > Polychaeta > Sabellida > Sabellidae > Sabellastarte > Sabellastarte sp. h YS-2021. The sequence goes on from OZ024931.1 coordinate 150,086,184, forward strand.
TTGTTGCAATATGTTGTTCAGCTACTTTCTCCACAGCTACAACATGGTCAGTACTTTGGAAGTGTATCTCCATAGCTAAGTGAGTAATAGCTACTTTGTCAATTTTTAATGATAACCATAATGAGTAAATGGCTTATATCTTCAAAAGTATTGCAGCTACACAATTTCTCTCAAATATGTTGTTCATCTACTTTTTTGTGAACTGTAACATATTGAAGTTTCACAACTGTTGCTCAATGTACAAGTGAGTAATAGCTACTTTATTGCTACTTTTAGCGAAAATGTGAAAAGTCACAAATATCTCGCAAACCGTAAGAGATAGAGCAATTTCGAGCGAATTTTTGACCCACAGGGTGGTACAACAATGTCCTATGCTAAGGGGATTGGTGAACTTTGGCCTACTTTTGAGTGAGTAATAGCACTTTTACCTAATGTAATTATATGGCTTATAACTCTCAAACTATTGCATTTAGAGTATTTTGTTGCAATATGTTGTTCAGCTACTTTCTCCACAGCTACAACATGGTCAGTAGTTTGGAAGTGTATCTCCATAGCTAAGTGAGTAATAGCTACTTTGTCAATTTTTAATGATAACCATAATGAGTAAATGGCTTATATCTTCAAAAGTATTGCAGCTACATAATTTCTCTCAAATATGTTGTTCATCTACTTTTTTGTGAACTGTAACATGTTGAAGTTTCACAACTGTTGCTCAGTGCACAAGTGAGTAATGGCTACTTTATTGCTACTTTTAGTGAAAATGTGAAAAATCACAAATATCTTGTAAACTGTAAGAGATAGAGCAATTTCGAGCGAATTTTTGACCCATAGGGTGGTACAACAATGTCCTATGCTAAGGGGATTGGTGTACTTTGGCCTACTTTTGCGTGAGCAATAGCACTTTTACCTAATATAATTATATGGCTTATAACTCTCAAACTATTGCATTTAGAGTATTTTGTTGCAATATGTTGTTCAGCTACTTTCTCCACAGCTACAATATGGTCAGTAGTTTGGAAGTGTATCTCCATAGCTAAGTGAGTAATAGCTACTTTGTCAATTTTTTATGATAACCATAATGAGTAAATGGCTTATATCTTCAAAAGTATTGCAGCTGCACAATTTCTCTCAAATATGTTGTTCATCTACTTTTTTGTGAACTGTAACATATTGAGGTTTCACAACTGTTGCTCAATGTACAAGTGAGTAATGGCTACTTTATTGCTACTTTTAGTGAAAATGTGAAAACTCACAAATATCTCACAAACCATAAGAGCAAAATGAGTAAATTCTAATTATCTGTAAAAGTATTGCGGATACCCAATTTTTATCAAATAACTCCTTCATCTACTTTTGGGAGAGCTTTCACTTGGTGAAGTTCCAGACCCGTAGGTAATTACTCACCTACTCAAAATGAGTAAATGCGAATTATCTCTAAAAGTATTGCAGATAGCCAATTTTTCTCAAATAACTCATTCATCTAGTTTTGGGAGAGCTTTCACATGGTGAAGTTTCAGACCCGTAGCTAATTATTCATCTACTCAAAATGAGTAAATGCGAATTATCTCTATAAGTATTGCAGATAGCCAATTTTTCTCAAATAACTCATTCACCTACTTTTGGGAGAGCTTTCACTTTTTGAAGTTTCAGACCCGTAGCTAATTATTCACCTACTCAAAATGAGTAAATGCTATTTATCTCTAAAAGTATTGCGGATACCCAATTTTTCTCAAATAACTCATCCACCTACTTTTGGGAGAGCTTTCACTTGGTGAAGTTTCAGACCTGTAGCTAATTATTCACCTACTCAAAATGAGTAAATGCTAATTATCTCTAAAGGTATTGCGGATACCCAATTTTTATCAAATAACTCATTCATCTACTTTTGGGAGAGCTTTCACATGGCGAAGTTTCAGACCCGTAGATAATTACTCACCTACTCAAAATGAGTAAATGCAAATTATCTCTTAAAACTATTGCTGAGACCCAATTTTTATCAAATAACTCATTCATCTATTTTTGAGAGAGCTTTCACTTGGTGAAGTTTCGGACTCGTAGCTAATTATTCACCTACTCAAAATGAGTAAATGCGAATTATCTCTAAAAGTATTGCAGATAGCCAATTTTTCTCAAATAACTCATTCATCTAGTTTTGGGAGAGCTTTCACATGGCGAAGTTTCACACCTGTAGATAGTTACTCACCTACTCAAAATGAGTAAATGCAAATTATCTCTTAAAACTATTGCTGAGACCCAATTTTTATCAAATAACTCATTCATCTATTTTTGAGAGAGCTTTCACTTGGTGAAGTTTCGGACTCGTAGCTAATTATTCACCTACTCAAAATGAGTAAATGCGAATTATCTCTAAAAGTATTGCGGATAGCCAATTTTTCTCAAATAACTCATTCATCTACTTTTGGGAGAGCTTTCACTTGGTGAAGTTTCAGGCCCGTAGTTAATTATTCACCTACTCAAAATGAGTAAATGCTAATTATCTCTAAAAGTATTGCGGATACCCAATTTTTGTCGAATAACCCATTCATCTACTTTTGGGAGAGCTTTCACATGGTGAAGTTTCAGACCCGTAGGTAATTACTCACCTATTCAAAATGAGTAAATGCGAATTATCTCTTAAAAGTATTGCACATAGCCAATTTTTCTCAAATAACTCATTCACCTACTTTTGGGAGAGCTTTTACTTGGTGAAGTTTCAGACCCGTAGCTAATTATATATGCTACGTTTAGTGAAAATGTGAAAAATCACAAATATCTCACAAACTATAAGAGATAGAGCAATTTAGAGCGAATTTTTGAGCTACAGGGTAGTACAAGGGTATCCTATGCTGTTGGGTTTGGTGAAATTTGGCCTACTTTTGACTGAGTAATAGCACTTTTACCTGATATAATTATATGGCTTATAACTCTGAAACTATTGCATTTAGAGTATTTTGTTCCAATATGTTGTTCAACTACTTTCTCCACAGCTACAACATGGTCAGTAGTTTGGAAGTGTATGTCCATAGCTAAGTGAGTAATAGATCTTGTCCAAGCTATATCTCGGAAACCGTAAGGTGTAGGAAGTTGATACTTGGTAGGAACATTGGTTAGGGGATGTAGATGTGCAACGTCATGGTCTGACCTTGATTTGACCCTTGACCTGGCCGTAGTGACCTTGACCTATAAAATCTTGTCTGGGCTATTTAATGCTCGGCGAGAGAAACACACCGCGGCAGTGGTCTTGTTTTATTTATAATGGCTTTTCTCATATAATGGCTTTTGACACTGAGAGTGACTGTCGGGAATGTATATAAAATACAAAGTAAAAAAAGAACCACATGCTAGTGAACCAAATACAGGTCTTTTTACCGTACAGATTCATACATATACAGAAATATATGAGAGAAAAAATGTAGAGGAGTTAGAATCTACCTCTGAAGATGCTAGTTCCTGGTTTGTTTACTTATGTACCTAGCCTGTTGGTATTTCAGCTTCATAACCCCCTAAAATTCAGTTATGTCTAAAGATAGATAGCTAAAAATATGCTAGATATAACATATAACTGTCATCAGCTAAAATAGCAGAAGCTTTGACCTGTTGAAGACACCTAGACCCAAAGGGTAAAAATTACAATACTTCACCACAATTTTCTCATTGACTATTAATGGGAGTTCTCTCTTATCTTGCATAAATGTACTAGGCCAAAAGTAGATTCTGTTGTGTGCGTATCAGGCCTGGTATAAAATGGTGTTTTCTGTGAAGATGGCATTGTTAGTGTTCAATTCAATTGGATTGTATCCCAATACATAACTTAAAATCTAAAAATCATCCAAAGTTTCATCACAGAATACAAGAAATCTTTGTTACTTAATCAAAATTTCAAATACAAATGATGGCTGGGTTCAATTCAATTAATGCAATCATTATAGTATATTTTCTGTACTTTACACATTCGACTTCACCTCTCCCCCACAAAAAAAAGCTGTAACTTGTGTAACTTTATCACAAATAAAGCGACTAGATTGGTTGCCATTTGGCAGCAAAAGATGGTTGTTTTTTTATATTTTAATATGTGGAAATAACATTGCACCACCATATTTCTAATGAATATTGAAAGGTGGTTTTATGTCATCGTAATGTGCTATTCAGAAGATAGAAACTCCCTGTAATGTCACCTTTATGAACAATTGTTTGTCTTTGTCATTAATACTTGGAACATGCTGTGCTCTGCAACTATTATTAGTCTATTAATGATTTATATTGTACTTTTCAATCCATGTATTCACTATTCCGTTGTTTTGTTTTATCAACAGAAAAAGAAGCAGGCGAAGCGTCAGCATTCCTTGCGGCAGGTGTTCGGCATGGTTATGGAGACAATACTTACCAGAAAGGAGACAGATTGGTGTACCTTGACATCCGAGTGAATCCTCGTGGACATTACAACAAAACCACTGGAGAGTATAAATGTCAGAAGAGTGGAGTGTATTACTTCACCTACAGTATCTATGGATACCAAATAGAGGATGGATATAGTCACTCCCGTGCTAGTGCACGCCTAATGAAGGACAGTGTAGCACAAGGTGAAGTCTATTTCAGTAATGATAACACTGAGCCTATCTACATCTCACTGAGTCAGTCACTGTTACTGCAGTGTGATGCTGGGGAGAAGGTCTGGGTGGAGGGTAGATGGAACTTTAATTCAATCCGTGGAACTCCTGAACTTAATGTGTTTGCTGGTTTCCTTCTTTTCATGAACTGATTACTCTAACATCAATATTAAGTCTGAATGGAATGATTCTCAACATTTTGTCTGGAATATTAGTGTGTTTTATGGAGTCTGTGATGTTTACATACATGGTGCCAACATGTCACAGAATTGTGTTTACTGTTGGTGTACACAAAAATAACATCATACATTAGTAAATATTTATGTAAACAGGAGTTTGTGGCACATTATTTATTTTCTTGTTTTGTTTTATGTGTATTCTGTTAAATAAAATTATGTGATGTTTATGGGTAAAAAAGAAAAACATAATTGATTTTGTAACTGTAAAATTTTTATACATGTAAGGTACTGATTTGATTTGATACATAGGATGGTTTCTGTGAATGTAAGTAACATGTATTGCATGTAGATAAATTTTGATAATCAGATCATCGTAAAATTAATGTTTCATTTGGAAATATCTTTGAAATTAGAGTGTAATGCTGAAATATATTATGTAAACTAACTCAGTCTATCCAATTTACAAGTAGAAAACAGAAGAAATACTTTTGTGTATCTATCTAATATTTTTGTTGCAAATCAGTAAAATGGTGCAGATCGACTGTATGAGCTTTTACAGATGGATATATTTTGTTTGGATTTACAAATTATCTTTCTGAAAGGTTTGTTAGAGAAATATTAGGGAACAATTGCTTTAACTGGACAACATAACATCTCAAAATATTTTGTATTGCATTATTTTTTGGTAAATCATACTTCACAAGACATCTGTCAAACATTATAACTTGTTAATTAAATAGATACATTATTTGCTTTTGTTACCCCACAGCATATAATTAGCCATGGGTTGGTAGCTATGGTGTCTTTGTATGAAGAGCATTTTACTAAAATATGGTAACAGGTGACAAGATTTTACAATTGATATCTCATTGTTAACCCTTTATTTAAAGTAAAATAATAGCAAACATAAATCCCTTATCTGAAGAAATTATAAGCATTTATCTCACATTATTTAAAGAAATCCCACAATTGTATCCCATATTTTGGGGAATTTGGAGGATTTTATTGTGATTTTGTTGACTGGAAACATCCATATTTGATTGAGATGTATCAAAACACGGAGTCTCAGAATCTGAGCATTTTAACATTTGTGACCTAACAATCTACACATGTTTGATACAAATCCATTCCTAGCTTTTATAGAGTGTGCCAGTATTGTTTTCACCCATGATGTCCAGCTGGGCCTTTGGCCAGTCTGGTGTTAGATAAAAGCTTGTCCTGGCTGTATCTCACAAACTGGAAGGTTTAGAATGATGATACCTGGTAGTGCCATTAGTTGATAGGTGTACATGTCCGACATTATGATATGACCTTGATTTGACCTTTGACCTTGAAATAGTAACCATGAACTTTAAAATGATGTACAGGCAATGTCCCTGAAACCATAATGTGTGGGAGGTTGATATTTGTAGGGAAATTGGTCAGGAAATGTCGGTGGGCAACCTTATTGTTTGACCTTGATTTCTTAACCTTTGAACTTGGTTTAGTGACTTTGACCTATAAATTTAGTCTGGGCTATATTTGAGAAACCATAAGGTGTAGTGAGTTGATATTTGTAAGGACCTTGGTTTAATGATGTTGACCTTTGAGCTCTTTTGGCTCACCTTCAAACATTGGACTTTTGGCTTCTTTTGCCATAGAAATTGTCTCTCATATGCAATAAATAAAAAAAAATATATATGGGTATATATTCTTTTTCAAGACTTTGCCTTCTGCTAAAAGATCAATAGTGGCCATCTGAATTTTGGATTTACATATTTAGGACTAGTAATCACACAAAAGAGCATAACATCCTATAGCTGATGTATATAGTGCATATATATGCCCCCTGTATGCATCTCTTGTTTGGTATCCTGGCCCTTCCACTGTAAGACCAATGGTGGCCTTCTAAAAGTGAAATCTGGGGTATTTCTTCACATTTTGACCCTGAACTCACATAAAGAGGGACGGATCATCCTGTGGCTCATATTGCATATATAATTTGACCTTTGACCTCTTTCCTCAAGTTTATGGATGCCTCCAAGCATCAGCTTATCTGTTTTTCCTATATTTTTAGATATTTTCATTTTAATTGACTTATTATTTGTAGTGGTTCTGAAGGTTAAAATCATTACAGCAAATCTTGGGCTGCGAATCTTGCATAACAATCATATTTTATCTTTCACCTCTGCTTCAACTTCAAACTGCATTTACTTACTTAAAGGAAATGGCAGCATTTACATTTAAAAAACCTATCTTGGGTGTTAACACAAGTCATTTCAATATGGCTGAATTATTTACTGTGTTGAATTGACACAATATTTGGTTTAATCTCTTTTTGTCAGGTTTTTATTTTAGCCTTAGTTATCGCCACTTTGGTAATATCAGACATATTTGTTAGGAATAGTGTTTTTCGTAAGTTAGTGAATTATTATGAAGTGGTAATCAAAATTCATTGTTATGAGAAAAATACCTTAAAACATGCATGTTGATCTGATTTCAGTTGTTATGAATGTCCAAAAGTCTGATTCAAGTTCAGCTACCTAAAAACGTGTAATTAGATAGAAGGGTCTTTATGTACCTTGTTAGTTTAATGTTAATGTTCTCTGGGTATTTTGTGAATTTCAAAAAAAATCAGTTTGTCTCAATTTTGATGGTTTTTAGAAACTGCTAATCATAGATCTTTGTAGATAAGTTTTAACTGCTATGTGTTAGCGCAAAGTAACTTGTTATAAAAGTAATTTTGCTGTTGTTCATCTATTTTACTGAATCAGTCACTCATGTATACCAGTTTAATCATCTAATGTAGAACATTAGCTGTATCACAGTTGTTTTGGTGTTTACCCATTTACAGTAAAAAATAAATTGAAGAAAGTCTTAAAAAGTTGTATTTGAAAAAAAATTGAAAGCCTCATTTAAATAGAAACTGCTGGGTCCGGTTTCACAAAGACTCTAAGACATAGCTACGATTTAGGCTAAGTTAGGGACTTGAATCTGAGACTTTTGTCTTAGCTAAGTCTGAGACTAAATGGCTTTCACAAAGGGTGACTTGGCTAAGTTGAAGCTTATCAAATAACAAAGGTGGTTTTCTGTGTCATGTGACCCTTTATTTCTAGTCAAAATATTTTACTGGTAACATATATCCTTTGTTAACTCATTTTATCTGAGCTTAAATGCTGTTTCTCAATTTATACACTTTTAACCACAATAAAATGTCCCGAGACAAATTTAGAGCAGTGTCTTGTATATTTATTCTTATTCATTTCAAATTTTGAAGATATAGCCTGAGTTTAAAAACAGAAGTCTTTTCTTGAATTCTAAGTTTGGGTTAAGTCCTTTTGTGAAATCGTCCCCAGTTTTATTTTTAAAAATGTTTTTGTAGTTCTAAACATTGCTGGTTGGTAAAAAAAGTTTATTCCATATTTGTAAGGCATTAGCTACTACTGTATCTTAGTAATGTTGATGTTAACTCATCTATTGTAGTGCATTAGCTACTACTGTTTCTCAGTAATTTTGCTGTTTACCCATCTATTAAAAGCATTAGCTACTACTGTATCTTAGTAATGTTGATGTTTACTCATCTATTGTAGTGCATTAGCTACTAGTGCTTCTCAGTAATTTTGCTGTTTACCCATCTATTAAAAGCATTAGCTACTACTGTATCTTAGTAATGTTGATGTTTACTCATCTATTGTTGTGCATTAGCTACTACTGTTTCTCAGTAATCTTGCTGTTTACCCATATATTGTAGAGCATTAGTTACTATTATATCTCAGTAATGTTGCTATTTACTCATCTATTGTTAAGCATAAGCTACTATTGTATTTCAGTAAGTTTACTGCTAATCCATGTATTGTAGTACACTAGCTACTACTCCATCTCAGTAATTCTGATATTTACTAGTCTGTTGTAGAACATTACCTACTACTGTATCTCAGTAATTCTGTTTATTCATCAGCTGTAGAACATTAGTTACTACTGTATGTAAGTAATTCTGCTATTCACTCCTCTATTGTAGAGTATTACCTACTTCTTCATCTCAGTAAGTCTGCTGTTAGCACATCTTTCGCTACAACTTTAGCTGCAAATAAATAATTTGCTGTTTACTCAATCATTATAAAAATGTTTTAATGGTTTTAAAGATGTAAAAATGTCAACACATATGACACAAGAGACTAAAATACTTTGATTGTACTACTTAGAGAAAATTGTCTGATCAAACATTTTTCTGATTTAACATCAATTTGGTTTACTTGATGTATCAACACTTTGATTTGAATTTAAAAATGATTATATCGCAAAGCGACTTAAACTAAAATATGGTTTTACAAAAAAATTGTACTTTCTCATTGTAATGTCACTTTGATCAATTTTAAATAAAATGATGGGTAAAGCAGCATATTCTTATTTCCTTATTGAATATCAACAAAGGTCAAAGTTGAGATTTAGCATACTTTGTTAATAGCCAAGGTTTTATAACTCTAAGCCCTTGGTAAATGGTCCAACATTGATGAGATCAATCTTTATCCCATGAAATGGGTGATCACAATTCTTTTGGATGTTTCAAATCAATGTTTGTCCTACAAACATTCATTTGCTAAGGGGAGATTGAGTGCTGTAAAAGTAAAATTAGAATAAATCTGCACAGATAGATACATAAAAAATGCATCCTCACTTGTATTACTGCTGCTCCTTGAGATGCAGGGTCAGTGTTTGTAGGCAGACCCAGATTTCTATAGAAAGACAACTAGTTGTCATCAGATGGCAGAGAGGTGCCAATGGGTACATTAGTATGGGGTGTTGAGCCCCCAACAATTAGAACCCCATAGCGACTGAACCACAGGTCTGGGGTGTCTTGCCAGACCCCCAAGGTTTTAGGGTAGGAAATATGCTATGATGAATTTATACTTAAGTTTTCTACTATAGCATCTATTAATAAGTGGGTTGAACCTGAGTTTTTGTGTGTTTGCATGGGGAGGCCTGTAGTTTTGTTGTAGGGTTACGCCTGCCAAGGATGGACTATCAAATCCTGGTCAGAAAGCTGGAGGGCTGGTTCAGCTCAGACTCAAGGAAAGAATCATACTAAAATCAGTGGCAATCTCAACGGAGCATGCCATAGTCCAAGAGTTGGGAGGGGTAGACTTATGTTTTTGAGTCTGAAAGGATAATTGTTTGTTTTACTGTAAAAAGTATGAGAAATTCAAAAATACAAGTCTTACAAATGTAAACGTCATATTTTCCTTTGAAAAATTTCTTTAATGTTGGGTATCGTCCGATTTTCACACAAATTCTGACTAAAGAAGTCATTTTTGCATAAATGCATCTGCATAATGAAAGTGATATTAGTTGTCACAAATCATTGTGTTTAAGGTTGTTACACTGTATTAGAATCATGTAAGATGTACACTGTAAGATTTAATGTGAATCTTGAATTTCTTTTCCTAATAATATATGTGCTTGACAACATAATAGCAATGTGCCCCATGTTAAAAATTAATTTATTTATATTATTCTCATACACTTTAACCTTACCTTATAAATAAAGTGATTAACTTACACCACAGTATTTTAATGTATAATTAAATAAATACTTAAGTATTTATAAGTGAATTATAATCTTCTCTTGCACAAAAATATGTGAAAAAATGTGAATAATAAATCCACTTCTGTCCCTTTATCAGTCAGGTGATTTATTCAAACGAGAACATTTACAGATTTTGAAACCATCACATTTGATTTGTGAAAACAATCTACATCCAATGAATTTATGATTTTGATCTAAGCAAAATGAAAAACTAGAGTAACTATTCAGTGTTCAAAGATCACACATTAAAGAATTAGTTAATTAATATCTAATCAAATTAGGTATTTGTTAGCATAAAACTTTACTTATTTTTTAAAGAAATACACAATTTGGAGTACAACTTATATTAATGTCATATAGTCACTTTTCTGTACAATTTAAACAGGTATAATAATGTTTCTGATGCAAATGATGAACATTTTTTTGTAATCTGAATCAAAAACATCACTTCCATAAATGGTGGCTTGGTCCAATGGTGTTTACTTGTGGTAACCAGTTGCACGTGTACTTCATCAATGATACTTGGTGGTAACTGAGAGCAAAACCAGTTAAATGGTATATTTTCCATTCCCAAAATTGATCCATGCTGTTCAGCTTTGAATGTCACAGGGTTTGGCATGTTTGTATTTTTCCCACATTGATGCAACATAGTTTACCCAAAGTAAACCAAACATCAGAAAAAGACATTCTCTGGCCTCTGGCCAGAATGGCATAATGCCCTCATACTTGCCAGAGGGCTAATGCTTCCTGTACTCGCTAGGTGGCTATAATGTCACTTCCTCTTTTACATTTGGCGTGAATCATTTTGGAAGTATTTTACAAGCTCAACAAATTTTATAATTTTATTACGCTACAATAGCTTACCATGTGGGACTTAATGCTGTTCTCGGGTTGCCACACCCGGGGCCAACATCTTAGAAAAAAAGACAGTTCTTGTTAGCCACCGGATATACTGGTAGTTGTCGTCACGTGATAACTTCTGACCAATCGTCCTACTTTCTCGTTGGCCACGATTGACTGGTAGCAGTTTGTAAATATACAGACATTTTCATTTATTTCTCAGACTTTACTTATTGTTGGAGGCTAATATTTGCATATTTCTTGTCATATATATCATAGATCATTCTGTAAAAGTTTAATTTTCACAGGATAAGTATTTTTATTGCTGTCGCGTGTTTTGAGTTTTCCTCGGTTCAGGCTAGTACATTGTACGTCTTTTATTGCGTATAAAATGTCGACACATCAAGCAAATAAAGACAAACCGAGAGCTCAGAAATGCCGCCATTTCTGCTTTAGTTTTGATACACATAATTTTTGCCCTACCTGTAGGGAGGCTGGCAAGGGAGATGACCCCTGTGTCACCTTTGAAACCCCTTGTGAAATTTGCACGTCTTTCACAGATGAGCAACTACAGAAAATCCAAAACCGGAAACGGTATTTGAAAAAGCAGAAAGCGACAACTAGTTCCAAAGATGAACTAGATCTTTTGGGTGAAGGCGACGGGGACTCCTTCACTGGGTCCAATGCAGACCTCGAGTGTGCTGCTGATAGCCTTTTTACCTCACCCCCCCGTCCACAACCTCTTGCCTTCAGTTCCCTGTCCTTGAAAACGCCAGCCAAAACGATTCCACCCACCCCTGGTACAGCTTTGCAAAATAAAATCCAGAAAAATATAGAGAAATCACTCGGTGATTCCTTAAATATACATTTACAGCAGCAAATGGGTTCCTTCCAGGCATCCATGTTGGAAGCTTTTCAGTCACTCCAAGAGGAGTTGGCTGTAAAACAGAAAGTCGAGGTACAGTCCTCGACTCTTGCTTCAAAACCTGGCTTGTCCAGTAATTCTGCTGCCCCTCTGGATTTGCCCCCTCCGAGATCTGGTACTAACATTCCAAGCGAGGATATGGATGTGGACTACGGTCCAGCTCTTCCTCCTCGTCTAGTATCTACTCAACCTTCCTCGGATCAGTACGTTGCCCCCTCTGAAGGTCATCCCGAAGAGGTTTCATACTCTCACAAAAAGCAAAGCCATAAGCAGCCAGTTGACCCGGGCTCTGCCTCAGACCAACTATATGAGGATTCCGATGAACCTCGGATCCCTTCTTCTAGATCCAAAAAACACTCTGACAAGAGCAAACATAAATCAAGATCTAGATACGTGTCATTTATCTCAGAGGAGGATCACTCCCCTGTAGCCAGACACAGGTCTTCCAAGCCCTCTAGGGCTCAGCCCTCAGGAGTAGCTTCTGATCAAGACCTCCCACAACATGATCCAGACCCCCCTTATTATAGGGCAGTAGCTTTGTCTGACATGCCCTCACAATACTCTGAAGAAGTGGATACCTTCAGGCGTATTTTGTCTCTCCCTGACCCCAGGGAATCTATGCCCAGGTCTTCCACCTCAGTGTTGGGTCTGGATGATGAAAAAGGCCGTCAAGAGCTCAGACCTAGAGGTCCCTCCTCTATTCTTCCACTTAGCTCAGTTATCAAGGACGCCTTTGATAAATTCCAACATGACTTTAAGGCTGCCAACTTATCTGAGGGAAAATATGTCAAGCCTCCTCCCTCAACTTCAAAGTGGTACAAGGTGGGACAACCAACTTTTCAGGACAAAATTCAGGAGTTGAATACGGACTTTGCTAAGATCTGTATTACTCCTAGACCTTCTGGGTCTCCAGTAGCCAGAGTTCCTCTGCCAGTTCTCAAGGAGCTGGAACTTCAGGCTAGACAAAACATCTCTACCCTCAACTTCACCGCTGCTTTTGCCAAAACCTCCTCTTCTTGCAATGCTTCATTGGAGAAATGCCAACATAGCATCAAGTCTACGGTCAAGAAGATAAAATCTCAGATTCAAAAAGGTGCCAATCCTGAGAAAGCGGCAAAGCGCGGATATGAGGAAGTAGCTGGCTACTTAGATTTTTGAAACAAGACAGTACTTGTCCAACACAGGGCCCTCACTTGTCTCAGCAAATCTCTAGCCCATATTTTGCAGAGGGAATTATACTCTATGGCTAATACCGGCTTGCTCAGGCGCGAAGCCGAGATGACTCTATTACACCCACAATTAGGAGAAACGAGACGTCAAGAACTCAGGAACTCGTCCTTTTGGGACCCTTCCTTGTTCGAGTCTCAATTAGTGAAGGAAGGTGAGGACTTCCTTCTCAAAAAAGGCACCTCAAAAGATTCTCAGGGTTTTGCACCCTACCAGAATAAGCCCTTTCGTGGTCCCCACAAGAAAAGAGGCTCCTACAGGAAACGCCCCTATGGGGGCAATACCTCTCAAAGCAGTAGCCAGTCCTTTCCTTCGGGAAGAGGAAAATCCAACTTCAGAGGCTCCAGGGGTCGTTTTCGACCCCACAATAGAGGAAGGGGGCGTGGAAACCCCCCTCCCCAATGACTCCTCCAAAGCCTCACTCAGTCCACCAGTAGGAGGTCGCCTCCGTTCTTTCAGGAGAGACTGGCTCACAAACAAATGTTCTCAAAACGTGTTAAACATTATCACCAATGGCTACGTTCTGCCATTCCGTTCAAAGCCAAACTTGATCAGATTTCCTCTGATTCTGTCAGAGTACAAGGCCCAACAAAAAGACCAAGCCTTGGCTACTTGTATCCAGTCTCTCCTGTCAAAGAACGCTATCGAAAGGGTAGACAATGTAAAATCTCTCGGGTTTTACAGTCGCCTGTTCCTAGTACCCAAGCCTCACCAAAGGTGGAGGCCAGTCATAGACTTAAGCAGGCTCAATACTTTTCTACACGTGGAAAAGTTCAAAATGGAAACTCCAGAGTCCATCAGGACCTCCCTGATTCCAGGGGAGTGGGTATCGTCGATAGATCTGTCGGACGCCTACCTGCATATCCCCATCCACCCAAGCTCAAGGAAATACCTAAGGTTTTGCTACAAGGCTCAGGTGTTCCAATTCACCTCCCTCCCGTTCGGACTAGCCACAGCCCCCCAGGTCTTTACAATGATCGTAAAGGAAGTGAAACTAATGGCCCTCTCAAGAGGACTCAGAATTCACCAATACCTGGACGACTGGCTGATCAGGTCCCAGTCTCAGGAGGAAGCCCAAGTGAACACTCAGGCAGTAGTAGAACTGACTCAGTCCTTGGGATGGGTAATAAATCAGGAAAAATCAGAACTGAAACCTACACAGGTGTTTTCGTTCGTGGGCTACGAATACCACCTAGATTCAGCCCTTGTAAAACCCACTCAAGAGAGATGGCTCAAACTTCAGGATTTGATCCTACGACTCAAGTCAAAACGTGTTTTGACTGCAAGATGTTTGATGTCTCTAATTGGGTTGCTAGCCTCAACGGAGAAAATGGTCCCGGAGGGACGCCTTCACATGAGGCCCTTTCAGTTTCATCTCAAGGAGCACTGGAGATATCCTCAGTCGCTGGACAACCTCCTTCCCTGGACAGAAGCCATTGCAGCCCACCTAGATTGGTGGCAAAATCCCTCCAAGGTGATGAAAGGTGCAGACCTTCATCCCAAAGACCACAGTATCCAACTCCTTACCGACGCCTCAAACGAAGGTTGGGGCGCTCACTTAGACCAAAATTTTACCAAGGGTCTGTGGTCAGACCGGGAAAAAAGGCTTCACATAAATGTCCTAGAATTGAAGGCGGTCTCCCTGGCCCTTCGAGACTTCAAGGACCAGTGCCAGAATCAAACAGTGTTGGTTGCGACGGACAACTCAACAGTGGTAGCCTACATCAACAAACAAGGAGGAACACACTCGGCAGAGATGTGTGCTCTCCTGTGGAAGATCATGACCTGGTGCCATCACTATCACATAACATTGAAAGCCAGGCACATTCCAGGGTGCCTGAATGTGATGGCCGACCTGCTATCCAGGTCCAACCAAGTGCAGTCAACCGAATGGTCTCTGCACCCACAGGTCTTCAAACAGATCTGCCAGAAGTGGTTCACCCCTCATGTAGACTTGTTTGCCACTCACCTGAACCACAAGCTCCCTCTATACGTGTCTCCTATCCCAGACCCAAAGGCCTGGGACATAGATGCTCTAAACATAAACTGGACCAACCTCACAGCATATGCGTACCCTCCTACGGCTCTCCTTCACAAGGTGATCCAAAAGATCAGGCAATGCCAGTGCCTGATCATCGTAATAGCCCCAGGCTGGCCAGGGATGCCCTGGTTTTGGGACCTAGTGCAGCTCTCAACAGAGATCCCACTGCAACTCCCAGTGTCAACAACCCTACTCAAACAGTCCCACAAGCTGGTGTTCCACAACAACCCCCAGCACCTGAACCTCCACGCCTGGTGTCTAGGAGCGGACAACTCCAAGAACAAGGCTTCTCTGTGGAGGTGGCAGAGAGAATTGCTGCCCCTCAGCGGTCATCAACAAGGACCATCTACAAGTCAAAGTGGGCCCTATTTGAAAAATGGTGCAGAGAAAATTCGGTGGATTTCTCCACTCCATCTGTGAAACAAATCTCAGATTTCTTCATGTACCTGTACCAAGACCTAAACAGGCGCCCCTCGACCATTGATGGTTACAGGACTGCAATCGTTGACACTTTGGGCCCAACGGCCCAACATATTGCACACAATGCAGACCTTCATAGGTTACTCTCCAGTTTTCACAGGGATCGTCCTAAAAGTTCCAGAAACTTACCCAAGAGTTTTACAGTCGCCTGTTCCTAGTACCCAAGCCTCACCAAAGGTGGAGGCCAGTCATAGACTTAAGCAGGCTCAATACTTTTCTACACGTGGAAAAGTTCAAAATGGAAACTCCAGAGTCCATCAGGACCTCCCTGATTCCAGGGGAGTGGGTATCGTCGATAGATCTGTCGGACGCCTACCTGCATATCCCCATCCACCCAAGCTCAAGGAAATACCTAAGGTTTTGCTACAAGGCTCAGGTGTTCCAATTCACCTCCCTCCCGTTCGGACTAGCCACAGCCCCCCAGGTCTTTACAATGATCGTAAAGGAAGTGAAACTAATGGCCCTCTCAAGAGGACTCAGAATTCACCAATACCTGGACGACTGGCTGATCAGGTCCCAGTCTCAGGAGGAAGCCCAAGTGAACACTCAGGCAGTAGTAGAACTGACTCAGTCCTTGGGATGGGTAATAAATCAGGAAAAATCAGAACTGAAACCTACACAGGTGTTTTCGTTCGTGGGCTACGAATACCACCTAGATTCAGCCCTTGTAAAACCCACTCAAGAGAGATGGCTCAAACTTCAGGATTTGATCCTACGACTCAAGTCAAAACGTGTTTTGACTGCAAGATGTTTGATGTCTCTAATTGGGTTGCTAGCCTCAACGGAGAAAATGGTCCCGGAGGGACGCCTTCACATGAGGCCCTTTCAGTTTCATCTCAAGGAGCACTGGAGATATCCTCAGTCGCTGGACAACCTCCTTCCCTGGACAGAAGCCATTGCAGCCCACCTAGATTGGTGGCAAAATCCCTCCAAGGTGATGAAAGGTGCAGACCTTCATCCCAAAGACCACAGTATCCAACTCCTTACCGACGCCTCAAACGAAGGTTGGGGCGCTCACTTAGACCAAAATTTTACCAAGGGTCTGTGGTCAGACCGGGAAAAAAGGCTTCACATAAATGTCCTAGAATTGAAGGCGGTCTCCCTGGCCCTTCGAGACTTCAAGGACCAGTGCCAGAATCAAACAGTGTTGGTTGCGACGGACAACTCAACAGTGGTAGCCTACATCAACAAACAAGGAGGAACACACTCGGCAGAGATGTGTGCTCTCCTGTGGAAGATCATGACCTGGTGCCATCACTATCACATAACATTGAAAGCCAGGCACATTCCAGGGTGCCTGAATGTGATGGCCGACCTGCTATCCAGGTCCAACCAAGTGCAGTCAACCGAATGGTCTCTGCACCCACAGGTCTTCAAACAGATCTGCCAGAAGTGGTTCACCCCTCATGTAGACTTGTTTGCCACTCACCTGAACCACAAGCTCCCTCTATACGTGTCTCCTATCCCAGACCCAAAGGCCTGGGACATAGATGCTCTAAACATAAACTGGACCAACCTCACAGCATATGCGTACCCTCCTACGGCTCTCCTTCACAAGGTGATCCAAAAGATCAGGCAATGCCAGTGCCTGATCATCGTAATAGCCCCAGGCTGGCCAGGGATGCCCTGGTTTTGGGACCTAGTGCAGCTCTCAACAGAGATCCCACTGCAACTCCCAGTGTCAACAACCCTACTCAAACAGTCCCACAAGCTGGTGTTCCACAACAACCCCCAGCACCTGAACCTCCACGCCTGGTGTCTAGGAGCGGACAACTCCAAGAACAAGGCTTCTCTGTGGAGGTGGCAGAGAGAATTGCTGCCCCTCAGCGGTCATCAACAAGGACCATCTACAAGTCAAAGTGGGCCCTATTTGAAAAATGGTGCAGAGAAAATTCGGTGGATTTCTCCACTCCATCTGTGAAACAAATCTCAGATTTCTTCATGTGCCTGTACCAAGACCTAAACAGGCGCCCCTCGACCATTGATGGTTACAGGACTGCAATCGTTGACACTTTGGGCCCAACGGCCCAACATATTGCACACAATGCAGACCTTCATAGGTTACTCTCCAGTTTTCACAGGGATCGTCCTAAAAGTTCCAGAAACTTACCCAAGAGTTTTACAGTCGCCTGTTCCTAGTACCCAAGCCTCACCAAAGGTGGAGGCCAGTCATAGACTTAAGCAGGCTCAATACTTTTCTACACGTGGAAAAGTTCAAAATGGAAACTCCAGAGTCCATCAGGACCTCCCTGATTCCAGGGGAGTGGGTATCGTCGATAGATCTGTCGGACGCCTACCTGCATATCCCCATCCACCCAAGCTCAAGGAAATACCTAAGGTTTTGCTACAAGGCTCAGGTGTTCCAATTCACCTCCCTCCCGTTCGGACTAGCCACAGCCCCCCAGGTCTTTACAATGATCGTAAAGGAAGTGAAACTAATGGCCCTCTCAAGAGGACTCAGAATTCACCAATACCTGGACGACTGGCTGATCAGGTCCCAGTCTCAGGAGGAAGCCCAAGTGAACACTCAGGCAGTAGTAGAACTGACTCAGTCCTTGGGATGGGTAATAAATCAGGAAAAATCAGAACTGAAACCTACACAGGTGTTTTCGTTCGTGGGCTACGAATACCACCTAGATTCAGCCCTTGTAAAACCCACTCAAGAGAGATGGCTCAAACTTCAGGATTTGATCCTACGACTCAAGTCAAAACGTGTTTTGACTGCAAGATGTTTGATGTCTCTAATTGGGTTGCTAGCCTCAACGGAGAAAATGGTCCCGGAGGGACGCCTTCACATGAGGCCCTTTCAGTTTCATCTCAAGGAGCACTGGAGATATCCTCAGTCGCTGGACAACCTCCTTCCCTGGACAGAAGCCATTGCAGCCCACCTAGATTGGTGGCAAAATCCCTCCAAGGTGATGAAAGGTGCAGACCTTCATCCCAAAGACCACAGTATCCAACTCCTTACCGACGCCTCAAACGAAGGTTGGGGCGCTCACTTAGACCAAAATTTTACCAAGGGTCTGTGGTCAGACCGGGAAAAAAGGCTTCACATAAATGTCCTAGAATTGAAGGCGGTCTCCCTGGCCCTTCGAGACTTCAAGGACCAGTGCCAGAATCAAACAGTGTTGGTTGCGACGGACAACTCAACAGTGGTAGCCTACATCAACAAACAAGGAGGAACACACTCGGCAGAGATGTGTGCTCTCCTGTGGAAGATCATGACCTGGTGCCATCACTATCACATAACATTGAAAGCCAGGCACATTCCAGGGTGCCTGAATGTGATGGCCGACCTGCTATCCAGGTCCAACCAAGTGCAGTCAACCGAATGGTCTCTGCACCCACAGGTCTTCAAACAGATCTGCCAGAAGTGGTTCACCCCTCATGTAGACTTGTTTGCCACTCACCTGAACCACAAGCTCCCTCTATACGTGTCTCCTATCCCAGACCCAAAGGCCTGGGACATAGATGCTCTAAACATAAACTGGACCAACCTCACAGCATATGCGTACCCTCCTACGGCTCTCCTTCACAAGGTGATCCAAAAGATCAGGCAATGCCAGTGCCTGATCATCGTAATAGCCCCAGGCTGGCCAGGGATGCCCTGGTTTTGGGACCTAGTGCAGCTCTCAACAGAGATCCCACTGCAACTCCCAGTGTCAACAACCCTACTCAAACAGTCCCACAAGCTGGTGTTCCACAACAACCCCCAGCACCTGAACCTCCACGCCTGGTGTCTAGGAGCGGACAACTCCAAGAACAAGGCTTCTCTGTGGAGGTGGCAGAGAGAATTGCTGCCCCTCAGCGGTCATCAACAAGGACCATCTACAAGTCAAAGTGGGCCCTATTTGAAAAATGGTGCAGAGAAAATTCGGTGGATTTCTCCACTCCATCTGTGAAACAAATCTCAGATTTCTTCATGTACCTGTACCAAGACCTAAACAGGCGCCCCTCGACCATTGATGGTTACAGGACTGCAATCGTTGACACTTTGGGCCCAACGGCCCAACATATTGCACACAATGCAGACCTTCATAGGTTACTCTCCAGTTTTCACAGGGATCGTCCTAAAAGTTCCAGAAACTTACCCAAGTGGAACCTTTCTGTTGTCCTTAACGAGCTCACCAAAGCACCTTTTGAGCCCATGAAAGACTCAGACCTCAAACATCTCATTTTAAAAACTGCTTTCTTGCTAGCCTTGGCCTCCGGCAAGCGCCGCAGCGAAATCCATGCCTGGGTCGCTAACAAAGTATCTAATTTAGGCCAATGGGAAAAGGTTGCCTTGTTCCCTTCTTCTGATTTCATAGCCAAAAACCAACTAGCAAGAGAAGGTTCTCAAAGTGTGTCTCCGGTGACTATCCCTGCTCTGACTACCATTGTAGATAGACAGTTTAAAGAAAACAGGACCCTGTGTCCCGTGCGGGCCCTGAGGTTTTATTTGGACCGAACTAAAGACCTGAGAGGGTCTCGTTCTCTCCTTTTCATCTCCTTTAAGAAAGGACATACCTCAGACATCAGACCCGCTACACTCTCTTCATGGTTGAAACAAACCATTTTACTTTGTTACAAACAAGCAGATCAACAAGCCTTGGACTTGGTCCAAGTCAAAGCGCATGACATCCGGGCCTTCGCGGCCTCTAAGGCCTTTTACGGTGGGGTATCGGTGGACCAAATCATGCAAGCCTGTCACTGGAAAGCTCACAACACATTTACAAATTTTTACCTAAAAGACCTTACTTGATCGGACACCGACAACAATTTGTACCTGGGACCCATAGTGGCTGCACAACAAGTCCTAGATCCTTCCCCTCAGACCAGTTGTCCTCGGAAAGAAAAAAGGGGGGGGCACATCCGCTACAACCAAGTCTTCAGGAGTCTTTCCCAGGATCTAGGTATTCCTTTACCTTCAAGATGTTACGGGTAAGGTCATTTTATCCTTTAATTATCAAGTAATTTCTATTAAGGACTTATTTAGTTGTCATTAATCTCATATTCAGGTTGTAAAAATTTTATGAGATGCCCAACCACTGGGTTGGTCAGTCATACGTGAAGGGCCCTTTTTGGACCCTTAGACCTCGGAGTGAGCACTGCTGCACTTCCGTCCTACAATAAAACATCTAGACAGTTTTAGCACTGTCTCTCATTTACTTAGGTTTTTGGCTCGTTACAGGCCCGGCCTTCGGGATCGGGGCACTGTAAATGGGACTCAGACTGGTATTTCTGGCACTATTCTATACATATTAATTCAAAATCTTAGAAAAAATGACATACCTTCCAGTCTCAGCTGTAATCCTGCCACCGGGCGGTTGAATTCAGCATTAAGTCCCACATGGTAAGCTATTGTAGCGTAATAAAATTGGAAATTTTAATTACTTAAATGTAGCTTTTATAAGCTACAAGCTTACCATGTGGGACTTAGAAGAGTCCCACCCTGCCTCCCCGCTGTTTACAGCTGAGGGGTAGGTTTAAAAAATTTCAACGAGAAAGTAGGACGATTGGTCAGAAGTTATCACGTGACGACAACTACCAGTATATCCGGTGGCTAACAAGAACTGTCTTTTTTTCTAAGACGTTGGCCCCGGGTGTGGCAACCCGAGAACAGCATTAAGTCCCACATGGTAAGCTTGTAGCTTATAAAAGCTACATTTAAGTAATTAAAATTTCCAATTTTGTGTCTGTGTCAAGTACTAGGTTATGTCTTCATCTGGACAGAATAAAGGAGGATGCCATATTATGACCAGCTTTATTACTCATGTAAGATGTGCTCACTGCCGTGCGACAGGTCTGGTAGTGATCCATGTGTTTTGTGACAAGAAGAGTGCAGTGCATATCTTTTACTCACGCTGAACATAGTAAAGAACTGGCTACTCCTACCTACAAGATCCAAAAGAAAAAAAATCTAAATTTTATTCTTTAGTGGAGCCCTCCCAGCTCTCATAGGCAACATAGGTGATGATAATATAGGAGCCAGGAACTCAAGCCGGTCTACCTGCACAGGTCAGGACACTGATACACAAGCTTGGTGCTCATTTTGCAACATGTGCCATGAACAGTGGAAAGGGGAAAGGATCCAACTTTGGTGGTTGAAACCCCAAATCTTTCAAATGAAAAGGTGGAATGTGTCAGTTTTGGTCAAAGACAGGACATTAGTTTAAGTGTTCTCTTTGTTTAAAAGATTGTAAATGTCCCTCTTGCCTTAAATGTTCAAGTTCTGAGAGAAGGTGTAAATTACATATGTATTGTTTGTTGTAACTCATAAACCTGTTGTGTCTTTAACCAGGCAGCCACAAAAGAAAAGTGTAAGCCTGGATACACAGAGAAACCAAATAAAGCCTATGAAAGATGTTTTATCTCTAAATCTGTCTCCTGTCCCTCCTGTAACAAATGTTCTAAGTGCTGCAGAAGGTCTTGTAAGGGTCAAACTGCCAAAATTTTGACAAGGATGGACACTGAAGGCTTCGAGTCCAAGGGTGTTTTTGATCTTGAAGGAGTGCTCAAAATAAAACCTCCTCTCACCAGTGAACTTGTGAAAAGGAGGCGAATATGCAAATCTCCCAGGAACACCTACTTGAAGGAGACATTGCATTCCCTCCTCCAAAAGCAAGCAGTGGAAAATGTCAAAATCCAGTCATCTGTGACTTTCTACAACCATCTGTTCCTTCTCCAAAAGCCCAACTAAAGTTAAATTTTGGACATCAGTACTTTAAATCAGTTCTTACAGATCAAGACTTTCAAAGAAGAGACCCCAAAATCTGTCAGGCAATCCCTTTAAAAAGGAGAGTGAATCACTTCGCTGGACTTCAGCCACATGACTTTCACATCCAGAAAGTATCTCAGATTCCTTTAGGAATTGTGTCAGGAGTTAGGCTGGGTAGTAAACCTACAGAAAATGAGACCTGAATCCCAAGCAGGTCTTTACCTTTGTAGGGTACCAGTAATATTTTACTCAAAGAGTGATCAGATCTACCACAGAGTGGTGGCAGGCCCTTGACTCAAAATTCAACTCCTGTCTTGCAAGACCAAATTGCTCAGTCAGCCATTTCATGTCCATGATAGGTCTGCTATCCACAACAGATAACCGTCAGGCTTCCTTCACATTAGGCCCATATAATGGTACCTGAAGAACAACTGGCATATTCCAGAATCCCTGGAAAAGCTTATTCACTTTCTAAAGTCCCCTGACCTGCATCTCGATTTGTGGTTGATAGAAGAAAATGCCCTCTGTAGCTGGCCTTTGCAACCTCTCTGTCATGCCGTTCAGATCTTTACTGAAGCATCAAATGAAGGTTGGGGCACACATTTAGGAGTCTGCAGCACCAAAGGCATTTGGTCCCTTTCAGAAAGCAAACTACACATAAATTTCCTTTAACTGCCGTTCACAGGCACTGATTGCTTGTTTAACATGGGACACATTGCTATAATGTGGTCAAGAACATATATTATTAGGATTACAGCTTAAATGCCACATTTAATCCAACAGGGATCGTGGTACTGTAACGTAATAACCTTCAACAAAGTATTTTTGACAAATGATATCACTTTTATGATCTGTAAACGTATTTTTGGTCAGAATTTGTGTGAAAATCTAATGGCACCCAACTTTAAAGTAATTTCTCAAAGGGAAGTTGGGGGCCACGGTGGCAGAGTGGTAACACTCTTGCCTCCCACCTCTGCGGCCGGGGTTCGATCCCCGTCATGGCCGTAAGTGGGAAAGCTGGTAGTTGCTTGCCGTTGGTCGGCAGTTTACAGTACAGAACCCTAGCGAACTATATGTACTGGTTTCCTCTGCCCTTCCAACTACCGGTCGTGATATGACCTGTACAGTGTTGAAAGCGACGTAAAACCCCAAATAAACAAAAAAATAAATCAAAGGGAAGTTTGACGTTTACATTTGTAAGACTTGCATATTTGAATTTCTCATACTTTTTTATAGTAAAAACAACCACTTATCCTTTCCGACTCAAAAACATAAGTCTACCCCTCCAAACTCCTGGACTACCAGGAGAACCAGCAAACTTTTATGCCTCAGAGGCAAGACGCTTAGTTTCTAGCACCTGTGCGTGGTATCCAGAGGAAGGTTTGAAAGAATTGACTTTAAAGGCAAATTTTCATGGACTTCCTGGGGGTGATTTGAAACTGAAAGTCAGCATGCATGGCCCACAGGATGTGGAATTATGTCCGACTTACTGAGAGGTGGGAGAACTTGCAGAAAGGAGGAGCAAGGCCAAAACCCAAGGTAAGAGCTATCACTGATCAGGACAATCAGGTAAATATGTTGGAGGAAAAGCAACTACGAGCTTTCAGATCTCAAACCCAATCTCAGAGGTGGGAGGCGAGAGTGTTACCACTCTGCCACCGTGGCCCCCGCAGAATGTGGTTGAGCTCATGGTAATCTTTCTGTTTGGATCTGGACTTTGGACTATGGACTCTTGACTATTATATGCCATTCAGAAGTTATATCACAATTAAAGCGTTTCAAAGTAATTTCTATCTTTTCACATCTGTGTACAACACACTATTTTTCATTCATGTAGGAGGTACTTCACTGAAATATACACTGATAGTGTTTGTGTTGAATTTTACTGCATGTAAACCATTCAAAATTAGCAGACATAATAAAGTGTTTGAGGTCACCTTTAAAGCCTAGAACATAGTATCATATGTCCCTGGCAATACACACCTTTTTCAAAATACAAAAATTAAATTCGAAAAAGCCCCCCAAAAAAACAAACAAAAACAACAACAACCAAACCTCCAATAATTTCCATCTAAAATACTGACATAAAACAAACATATAAAATGACTTCATCTAAATTTGATGCAGATGGCGTCTCAACAACTAATTGTGATAAAAATCGTTTCAAAACTTCCTTTACTAAGATATATACAATATAAAATAATAGGTAGGCATTTCAACAGCACTTCTGCTCCTTGTTATTGCATTCAGATCCAGGTGCAAGTGTGGGACAAACATTAAACTGAAGTTTCTTTCTACAAGTATTACATAGAGGGACCAACGATAAATCTTTCGTCTGTTTATCCACTCAAAGTTTTCTGTACAAAAGAAAATTAAAAAAACAGCAATGTATCTGCTTTTGATTTGGATTGACCTGCTGGACAATGTACTCAACACCTATTTGTCTCTTTAAGGAAAAGGCTCAAAACAAAAATGTAGGCAAAGCCAATCTCACATAGTCACCCCCCATGTCTTCATGACATGATACACTATTTATGGTAGAAATCATTTTTGTTTTAAAGGGGAAAGTTTTTGACACGGGACAAAAATCTCCTCAAATTACAAATTTCATACATTTGAAGTCTTATATACAAATATCAACAAACACCACAGCTAACTGGGATATAACATATCACCTTTGACAGCACTGATAAACTCTTCCTTCCAGACTAAAATGGCATAAGTTCTCAAGGAATTTTGTTACTTGATGCAGTTTTTTTTTACTGTTAAGGACACAAATTTTATTTAAATTTTCACAGCAGATTCCAACATAAGTCCCTCTGTACATGGCAGTTGTTAATTGCCTGCGATAGGTGTACAATACACTATCCATGCAACATTAGTTTGTTTATTTTAGCATCACAATTGACAGAGGAATGAAGGTTCTTAAATGTTCTTTGACCCCTCGACTTTGGGCTTTAAGTGTTGTGGATTTATTTATCAGGAGGCATTTTTTAATGCAAAATATGGAGTATGCATTCTTGGTGAGGCTTTTTTCCAGGAGACAGTCTTTCCTGGAGTCTTTTTTTCCTTGATTCAAAATTGAGAAGCAAAGAAAAAAAAAGTACTTTCAATGCATGACACAAAAATAAACACATGCTGTGTTAAAATAAGCAAAGGTCGTTATTACATGAAAAACTCACCACAACAAATTATTCACAGCATGATTCTGTCATATAAACAATCTAAATTATTTCTGGAAAGTTCTTTCTGTAATTTGTGGTTCAGATTATAATCTCAATTTTCAAGTTTTATCCCAAATTAAATTACTTTTCCGCAAAAGGAAAACCATTGATAGACATGGTGAAACAGTGTTGGTAGTGTATTGAAAATAAAAAGACTCAGATCTAATTTAGTGAAAGCCACATGTTATATCCACACCAACAGTCAAACTCTCAAAGATTGACCATTTAGTGAAAGGTGTCATTTATTCAGTGAATTCATTTCTGAGGTTTTAAAATAGATAATTGTCTCATGCCACTTCCATTATGTAAATTTAATGGCTCGTCGGCTGTTCGGGCTTCATAGGCCATTAAGTTTACATAATGGAGTGCCTATTGGCCATTATCTATATTTTAATTTATGTAGAAATCCTCACCAAATTTGCAGAGAATGGCTATAAAAATATGTCTTAAAAAGCTTTGGACTCAGGTTGACAATCAAAGTGGGCGCCATAACTGATGGTTAGAAAATCATTAAGATGTTCTAAAACAGATTGGCATAAAATGTATATAGCTAGGAAAGCTTGCCTGAGTTTAATTTGGGTCTCAATTTGTAAACAAAATGGCCATAATTTCATATCTTTAAGTTCAAATGGAGGTCATCAGATTGGAAAAGGCCTTATATCTCCCTTATTATTGGCCCTAGGCTTCAAAATGTGAAAACCTCTTGTAAGAAATCATGGCCTTCGATTCTTTTAAGAGTGTCAAATTCGACCTTTGACCCCTTCTTCAAGGTCATTTTGGGTTATAATATTAAAAGGGTTTTATGTCTCATTTATTAATGGCCCTTGAATACTTGAAAGAGATACTAAAGATCAATATTTTAGGTAATAAATATAGGTGTATGAATGATAAATAATTGCCAGAATTTTAAAGTTAGCCTAATCATACTGTTATTACAACTGAGAGGAAAAATTAAAGATTGTTACTAATCATCAAAACATCTGATCATTCAACACGAAAATCCTACAAAATTTCCTTTTAGACATATTTTTTGTTGATGCTGGGGTCCAACATTTCAGACAAGCAGGCCCTTTAAGCAAAGATATATTCAAGTAATACATATCAAAACATTTAGTTCGGCTGAGTGTCCATCCTTTCTCAGGCCTTTTTCAGCCCAGTTTGCATTTTCCTAGATAAATGTTAAAAATCGCCCTTCCACCCCCTCGTCTCCATTTAGCATGTATAGCTTTCCATAGGTCATGTGCCTCAAGTTTACCACATTGCTCACCAGATAAGTAGTCATGGCCAAAGTCAAAGTTGGGGTTTTACGTCCCGTTCAACAGCCAGGGTCATATTGGGACAGGTCCTCAGAATTGCCACTTGTGGGACTCGAACCCACAGAGGTGACAGCCTATGATTAGATGCCAAACTTGCTAACCACTAGGCCACAGAGGACCTCAAAGTAGTCATGGCGTACACTTGTGTAATTTTTCTTGACTCATTAGTGCTAATGTTCTTCATATAGTCCCTAATGGTTGTGTGCAACTATGCAATTTTGTGTGTATATTTTTTTTTATTTTGGTGCTTACTTCAAGCATACACATTTCTTTTTATCATAAGTTTTCATGTAGGGTATTTTTTTGTCCATTTCTTACCAGTGGCAATGCTGAGGTTATGCCCCAAAATTACCCTAGATGTTAAGTAGGATTTAAAAGCCTATCTTTGTTTTTTTGGTCCATTCATTTTGTGATTTACTTTACCAGAAAAGCAGATTTTAGTGTGTTGTATTATTACTTAATATTTAAGGCTATGTAGTCCATATGTATTCTTCCTTATATGTTAGTCATTATTGCTAAAAACTTGCTACAGTATGGGTTTGCTCACTGATGTGTGTTATCTGTATGAATATTCATATCCAGTTCACGGCCACTGTATCAGTTGCCAACTATTAGACAATGAAGTCATCTGCAAAACGTTATACCACCTTCAGAAGTTTCTGTGCTGGACTCACAAGACGCATACGAATGCAAAACATTTAACTCATTCGTGCTCATTTTAGGTTTGATGTGCTTTGTGTTTTAGTGGTGTCCATAGATTTGACAAGTCATGATTTGTACTGGGGTTGTTCATGTTTGACACAACACAGAGAGACTTTTAAGGATATGATAGCTTTATCACAGCCTCTTGCGTGTTGAACTAAGATGTACACACCAGGGGGATGACGTGGGTTTGGGATGGTAACAGGGCGTAGCTTGTTTTAAACATACCAACCAGCAAGGTTAATATATGGAGCAATAATCAAAAGGTCTTGAAGCAGATTTCAAATACACGTTGATGCAACTGCATGGAACAGTGTGACCAGGCCTTTATGTTTTCGCCTGGGTTTGTTTGTGGGTTTGTGAGTGTGTTTGTACGTTTGTGAACAAGATAACTAAAAAACTTATGGACGGATTTTGAGGAAATTTTCAGGATATGTCTGAAAAGGTAAAAGGAAGAAATGATTACATTTTGGGAGTGATCTGGATCACTATCTGGATCTTCTGGATCCATGAAATGTAATCTTAAAGCAGATAACTCAAAAAAGTTATGGACGGATTTTGATGAAATTTTCAGGAACTGTCCTAAATGGGACAACGAACCGCTTTTAGCTATTTAGCGTGATATTGATTTGATATCATATCAATGAAAATTTCAAAGGTGAATAACAAGGAAAACAGCTGTAAGGGGAAAGTTGAAAGCTGGAAAATGTCATTTTTCATTTCCACTCCCACTGGAATCAGAAGTTGATACACATACAAGTATTACACTCACATTATTTGTGTTGTTCCATGTTACAGAATGCTAAAATACAAAATACAACCAAGTACAGAACTCACATTACTAATTCAACACATATAAATTGGACTATACAACATTGTTGCATGCTTTATTTCATATTCAAATATTATAATATCATCTGGTATATCAGTTCAGGTAACACCTGTGCTTCTGGGGTTCCATTTAGCTCAGCTGGTTAAAGAGGTAGATTTGTGTTTATTTCTGTGTCTAATCCAAAGACATTGGGATTGAGTCTCTGCAGAGGCAATCAGTAACTTCCCCTTCCATGGTGGAATGACGTGCGTTCTCTCATCTCACAGCCAAATTACTTGAAGTGCAATAATGTATTCATGTAAGACCTATCGACAAGTATCAGTACACCTGAACTCCCAAGGATTCCCTTTTAACTTACTCTGTTGGCTTAAACTGTGTGTCCTCTAAAGACTTTGGGATTAAGTCCCTACAGAGTTAATCAACAATTTCTCTCAAAAGTACAATGAGTTAATTTTATTACTATTTTAAAAAATCAGACTTCTCAGTTTAAGTAAAATTGTAAGGTAAATTAAAGGAATAAGGCTCAGCTTATTAAATCAGGTTTGTTCCTGTTTTTTTTTCAAAACAGTTGTTCTCAAAATGGCCCTTACATACCTTGTGACTGTCAGTAGTACTTATGTACTTCCCATTCAAGCTCAATTCCCACCATTAAGACATGGCATTATCCCAAAAACTAATATAAGCCTTTCTGAAGGATTTTGTTAAAATTTAATGCTGCCTACTGAGGCGCAACAAAACACTAGGTTTAAAAACCAACAGAGAAAACTATGCATTACTTGTGAAATACGACTGAAATGCTTGTAAAAATGAGGTTTACATTTCCATAGAATTGGTGACGGCACATTTGAAATGTGTTTAAAAATGGCCACTACAATAGAAATGACAAATAATTTGAAAGCAGTTAAATCTTTCTCTCATATGAAACGTATTTTCAATAGTTAAAATTAATTATATCCATTTGGTTTTTGATAAAACTTTTGTAAACTTAACCTGTTACCTTCAGAATGAATGCATCACAAGTTATCAATAGCAGTTAATTGAAAATGCTATAGGACAGTGGGAATTCTTCACTGTAAACTAATTTGTACTGGCAAGTAAGTGTCAGCTACTTAAGTTCAAGACAGGGGTTGAACCAAAACTATCACAGGTTAAAGGTAAAGACACAAAAATCAGTTTACAGTATGTACTTTAGTGACATTTGGTATTTGACCTTTAATGTCTGCACCATAAAACACCTGTCTTGCCATCTGTCCATAGGTGGAGTCCATGGTTAAAATGGATGTTTCTGTTGGGTATGGCAGATGGCTAAGCCGTATCCAAGTGTGTACTGCATAGTGTGTCTTCCAAGCGAAAGTTTTGTTTCCCCAAATCTGGTTTAGTGACATGTAGTTGGGCTTGTGGAAGTATTTTGATTCAACATGAACTAAATGTGGATATCTCTTTATGAGTACTGATGGAACATTTCCAGCATGGAAAGCCCAGATGTGTTTGTACTCATCATAGTCATCGTAATAGGTATCCAACCAAACATAGAGAAAGGGATGGTGTTTGGCACAAACAATCACACCTGAACATACTTTGACACGATCCTCCAGACCGACAGTACAGCCATATTTTCTGATGTCATCAAAGGACCTGACGACCATGACATCCAAGTCCAGGTAGATGCCTCCCATTTCTATCAAGATCTTGACTTTGTCGTAATCAGCATAAAGTGTCTCGAATGGTGGTTCTTTGATAATGGATTTGGCCGGCTCTCTGTATACTACCTGCATTGAAATATTGAAACAAGATTAATTTGTGGTGTAACATTTATGCTTATGTTTAAATCTAAGATAATGTCACATTGTATAATTGAATTAATATAGGAATATAGCATGAAAAAACGTCTAAATGCAGAATTTTAGACGGGTTGATGTGGTATGAGCACGAAAGTGACCACAATAGGGCGCCGCCATGTTGGCTGTTCCATCAATTGAACAGGGATGATTTTTGTTTCTCCTAAGATATAGAGTAATTTTCTTTTACATTTGAAAGAATTGTTTCTTTTAAAAGAAATTATCCTTTTCACAAACATTTTGCACCGTAACTAATGTAAATAACAAAACCGGAAACATTTTCTTCTGTTTATTTGAAATGCATTGGGAAGATGATGCAACAGCCTTCATGTTGATTCAGAATTTTAGACGGTTGAGGAATTGCTCTCGACCAATTAAAATGACAGACACATCCATGTCATGTTAGAATAGACAGGTTACACACTATGTTTGATTGTACTGAAACGTAAATGTGCAGGAAATTTAGTTTACGGTACTGGAGATATTGGAAATTGTGCCCAAGAGCAGTGGTACAGCAAAGTTTGTGAAGTGTTAGGCCCTAGGTATTTAAACATATGTTTGGTGTGTATTCAAATCCTACTTTTAACATGTCAACACAATTATATACTGTACAAATAAAATATAATTTTGTCAAAAAAGAGAAAGCAGACACATTCTTCCATTGTATAAAATAAGAACAAAAATAGAAATTGTTTTCTAAAAATCTATAATCAGTCAACAACATTTGCAAAACGATGGTGAACATGAGCTTGGCCTTAAATATCTGTGAGCGGTTGAAAGTCTTTTGAAGGAAATGGTTGGTTATGAAAAAATGTTCATTTACTGATGGATTTATTGGATGGATACATTTAGCTTTTTAAATGACTCTACACATATTTCTTTAGGCATATAGTCAACAATTTTCCAAATATAAAGTTTATAGATACATAAAAAAGATTCAGGGAATCGATTATATTTAATTATAAAGACCGGAAGTGTGCAGACTACAAAAAACAATGCAGTGTGCATATTTTTGCGAACAATTATCTGACAATAACTTGATGATTGCCGATAATACAGAACCAAACGATACAGACACAATATAGTGTGACAACTAGGTGTGTACAGAAACATATTTACAATAATATTTATGGATTAATTAATGAAACCGGTCTTTATAATAGAAATAAAGTCCTCAGTTTTGTGATTTATAACCCCCGGAAATTTGTGAATTATCTGGGGTTATAAATCCAAAACCTCGGACTTTATTTGTACACTCACGCCTCACTTGCGTATAAAACCCTAATTTCTACCATAGTTCTGTCTAGTTTCACACAACACATAATTACACTACAAGGATACTTCTTTCACCGTTTGCAGGAGTGAAAAATGTAGTGTGCAATCTCTCTAATGTCTGTCCAATTCCTTCAGTACCTGACATGATTGTTAAATTTTAAAATTTCATTTTTTCACTTTTTTAAGCTTTGGAGTTTATTGGAATGTTATAGGCAACCATGGCCTAAGATTTAAAAACATCCAATATGGCCCAGGAGGCCCACTCAAGGTAAAATTATGGTCGTTAATTCGTTTACTTGTATTTGGCAGTGTATATATTATATTGTCTGGAATCTTAAGAAATCTCATTGATTCATGCTTTGGGACTAATCACACCTAGTTATCTGTCTTGTTATATTTTGCAGGGTTACAATGAGAACTTTGGAATATATTGGGAGGTTAAACATGTCCTGCAATTCTGAAAAGCTCACCTCTAGTTTTGACTTGTGTAACCAAATCGTCAGCTGGGTACATAAAAGATAAATCTATCAAATATCCAAGAAATTATTAAATAGAGGTATGGCTCTAATTCATGGATTACAAATCGTTCAGCTCTGCCTGGACATTTGGAAAACATAAATTTCATTTATTTGGTTGCAATAAACATATCATGTAAGTCATATTATGGTGACTAGCAGATGATGAATGGAACTTCTTCAAATACAAAGTTCCTAACAAAATATCTTATTTGATTCATCTGGGCGTCACTGTATTACCTGTAGATTCGATCATGTATCAAACCTCCCCATAACATTTTGCAAAGATTCTGCAAACTTCCACATAGCCACAAACACAAGAAGTGCTATTGAAAATGTAAGACATATCTCATTTTGCCTTGGTCTTAAAACAGTAACATTTTGTGGGATGTTTAAATTATTACACATAAAGAAAAAAAAAGCTAATAATTAATAATCATTTTCAAAAAACTTTCTGTTTCATTGGCATTTAAAATTTACTTTCCAGGCATGTAATCTTTAATATGTATGAGAACTAAAGCCCACAAAATGGGGAGTCTGGCTTTTTAAAAGAACCAAGTGTTATGAAGTGGACCTTACTAAGGTTGTGACGTTGTTGATCATTTGCACAATTTAATTTTAAATGTTTACTCCCTTGGCTCACTCATCTGTGGTTGTGGATTCCCACCATCTCATAGCACCCTGTGGTCTGCACTGAAAGGTGGTACTGTTAGACCCCAGTTACACATTCACGGATGACCCGCCAGATCATGCCTGGTTTCCTAATTTGGGAAATGTTTGAAAATGTTGAGTGATTAATGGATCTTATTTTGGTTTCGTAAGGTCATCCGTCACATATGTAATGCTCATGTGAGATCCATAGTGGCATGTTGCAGTAGCATATTGACATGTCAAGGATCAGATAAGATCCCTAGGGCGTTATGGAAAAAAACTGTTTGATTTTTCTGTAAAGTCTTTACAGACCTTAGTATCCATTCCGTATCTCATATGTGAGTGTCCCTATTGTCCGTAAACCCATCCTGGATGTCCTTTCATCCTTGTTGCTTCTGTGACAGCAAATATCCCCCAAACATTGCCGGATCTAAGTGGATCTGCTACGGACTGACACGGAAAGGGTTTGCAAAAACAGTCAAAAGACCTCTCCTATGTGCAGTCTTTTCATCAGCAAATCTGTCCTTGGGGCACCGTGGGGTTCCATAGGAGATCCATAAATCTTTTACATGACCCACCCTCATCCCTTGCTAATTACCATATATGGAACTGTTGCCTATATCCGCGGTTCATCCGACTCTGTGTAACTGGCCCCTTATGGCCTTCACTGTATTAAGGGCACACACCACCTACGGAACCAGATATTTACATAAACTCTGGTGCCGGAGAGTTGGCACTTGTTGCCAGTTAAAAAAAGTTACGAGTTTAAAAGAGCTGTGGTGGTTCATGAGTTTACCACAGTGGTTATCCTAAATATTTCCATGCTTTGTTGAATCCTAAAATACATTTTTCTAAATATTAGGAGAAGTCCAAATGATGATAAAGCTCTTGAAGGACCATAGTTTGTTCCATGTGTACCTAAGTCAACAAAGTAATTTGGTTTTCATTTTGTCTTTGATGCCTGTTCCCAATATATTGAATGGGTTGCCTCATGACACCCACTCTAACACATTACTTTTTACCTTTCAGAAAGAAACTGAAAACTTATTTCTCCATAAAAACCGACCCGCCCTAGGTTCTTCATATTTTTTCTGATTGTCTCTGTGGTCTGGATCCTCCCTTTATCGTCTCTGGAGAACAAAACTTCTGGATTTTTCGTTTCCTGGTTATTTGGCCTTAGAATGTTCTTTCGATGAAAATATCATATTACAAATTTGAAATACAAAATAAACTTGACAATTACCTTGAAAATTGAGTATTCCTTCAGCATGCCATAATGTTTACCAGAAGGCTCTTTATTGGTGTGGAAATAGACAGCATCTGGGTTGAGGTTTTTGATGGCAGACAAAATGCTCAGAGCTTGGTCAAACCTCAGTTCTTTTGTCTCATTTTGATACCAGATGTAGTGTACAATATTAGGGACTTGGAAACTGTCTATTCTCTTTGCAGTAAGAATGCCCTTGATAAATTCATCTGGAAATGTGGAGATATTCTTATAATTAACCGCTATGTGTCTCGGTCTTTTTGGGCAACTTGGGCTTGTTTTAGCAACAATCCATGTGCAGACTAAAACTATAACCTGAAAAATAAAAACAACAGTAATACACTCTAAAATATTACATGATTATATTTTTCATGAAACTGAGCTCAATAGATAGTTTTGCATCTTAGCTTTAATTGCTTCTTCAGAGATATTGGTAAATTTGACTTTGGCAGTATATATGAAGCCTGTTAGGGTTTAGGATGTACAAGATATTTTCTCAATTGGCGTTGTCATTGCCTCAAAGATTCTTCCGATAGGTTTGAGAGTCTCCTTAGATAAAACATACAGGTTGATGATCACTATAAGATGAAAACGACTGTTGTCAAGGTTCTGTACTGTAAACTGCCTATCACCAGTAAGAAGCTACCAGCTCTCCGACATAGGGTCCAGGGTGTGACCCCACTGACCTCAGAGGTGAGCTCCTCTGTAAAAGCTTTCAACCTTTGTACACAGTAAACCTTACTTTAAAGGTCAATTTAACAACAAGAGGTAGCCAATGATAGCTTAAGATTAAACTAATGTCACCCTAGTGTAAGATGTTACTGCATGATCAGATATCTTAGACACATGCTATTATATGTATACAGGTTGCGTATAGTATAATAGCAGATTAATCTAATGAAAATCACCCAAAGACATAGTTTTGATTGGATATAACTTTATTTAGCAATGTGTCACCTAATGTCATTGTACTGCTTTGTTACTTCTAATCGTAATTAATTCATTACTTCCTATCCAGATATCAAATAACAATGAGACCATAATGTACCAATAAGTGTGTTTTTAATGAATCTGTACTTAAGGCGCCATGGTGGTGCAGTGGTAACACACTCGTCTCCCACTTCTTAGGTCAGCAGTTCAAACCCATTGCATGGTTGAGATGTTCTAATTTTCTGGAGGAATGACTTTAAAACTCTTGGCTAAATGAAGTAAGGGTTATAATTTGGAACAAATCTGACTCATAGTCGGGATATCAAAAATATTTATTCAGAAAAGTCCACCTGACTGTTGCCCTGCTCTACCAGGACATCACAGATTATTTGACAAATGGCATTTCAGCTACGCCCATTGTGTGAGTATTTATTATGATGTTTTTTGTCAGGTGACTTCAAAACTCCTTAAAATTGATATTAATATAAAACACTTTGATAATGAGACCTAGCATTTATGTATATACACAATTATATGAAAATTTACTTTATGTTGTTAGAAGTGGAGTGAGGACATCCGCATTAACCTAGTGGGTTTGCAAGTTTGGTGTAAAATCTCAGGCTGTCACCTCTGTGTGTGTTTGTCACAAGCAACAATACTGAGGATCTGTCCCAATATGACCCTGGCTGTTGAATAGGATGTATTGTATTTATTTGTTTTATAGGTAGTTTTATGGGCAGAAGAAACGGGTACACAGAGTTGGTCAAGGTTCTGTACTGTAAACTGCCAGCCATCGGTAAGATACTACCATCTTTTCCCACATAGGGTCAAGGGTTTGAACCACCGATCTCAGAGGTGCAAGGTGAGTGTGTTACCACTGCACTACCTAGGCCCCTTTGAACAGGATATAAAATCCAAACTTTGACTTTAGAAGCGGAGGGAATCCACTTTCATAAAACAGGACGACATTGCTTCTTCATCTTCTTCATCACAATGAATTATGGACCATTTGTGGTCCAGACGGTTGTGAATAAGGACATGCTGTGAAGTTATATTTTAAATTGTTGAGCTATTTTTATGTACTTTATACTGGTTTAAGGTAGTGTGATAATGTGTAAATTATAACATCAAATATGACTTTGTCAATTTATTTGAGAGAAAAATGATATATTTCATGAACAAAAGGGAACGATTTTTAACCGTTTAGCTGGTGCATATTTCCCATTAAAGAGAAAATTTACTTTAATTGTCATCCGGTAACATCATACAATTAAAAAGGAATATCATATCAAATTTTGGATCATATTGTTGGGCAATACCATGCAATTTCCAAACTGTTGGTAAGTCGACCCATACTGAACTAACAGCTACAGAGAAAAGCATGATGTGAAAGCAGACTGATGGCAATGCCGATGAGCTATTATCAACTTTTATCCGGCGATACTTAGGATTCAGTACGGTCACGCCGCCGCCGCAGAGATTTCCTTTTGGATGCGAAAACTTAAAAAATATTTTAGTTAGACCTTTCAAATTTGGTATGTGGGTATATATGGGCAATGCCACGACACTATTGTTTGGTGACCTTGACCTTCAATTTCAAGGTCACTGGTGGCCTCTTAAAGGTCAAATTTTGGCCATTTTTTCACATTTTGACCCAGTTCTCATATACAGAAAGGTAGATTGGTATATATAATGCATATATATGTCCTCTATAAGCATGCAGAAATTTGACCTTGAATCTTTTCACTGAAGGTCATCCACAGACCGCCAAACTACCTCACCGGGGCCATTTTTTACCTTTTTGGAGATATTTTCACACTTAATGCTGACTATATTGCATGAAAAATATTGAAAATGGCTTTGGAGTTTGAGTACATGATGGAGTACCAGCATCCAGTTTGTTGACCTTGGCTATTGTTTTCAAGGTCACATTAGGCCTGCTAAATGACTCAAAATGGTACCTTTTACTGCATATATATTACTATATAAGACTGTGAGGCATAAAGCTTGTGGGTGTTCCACAGCCTAAACCCCTGTACGGATTTTCACCAAATTTTCAGGGGTTTGACCCTAAGAGGAACTAGAGCTGATTAGCTTTTGGGGGGTATCCGGTAACAACTGTTGCCATGGCAAAACTTTTAAGATTTTCTCAAGTCTTAAAGAATGTGAGCGTTCCACAAACAAAACCCCTGCACGGATTTTCACCAACTTTTGTAGGATCCAGAGCTGATAAGGTTTTGGTGGGTATCCGGCTACTGCAACACTTTTAAGAATTTCAGGTCTTACAGTTTGTGGGTGTTCTACATCCTAAACCCCTACATGGATTTTCACCGAATTTCCAGGATATGTTTACCCCAAGAACATCTAGAGCTGATAAGGTTTTCGAGGGTATCCGGCAACAACTGTTGCCATGGCAACACTTTTAAAACTTACAGGTCTTAAAGTTTGTGGGTATTCCACAGCCTAAACCCCTACATGGATTTTACAGAAAACAAATGCAGAAGTGATCGTAGTCACAGATAAAGTTCACTTTATACCAAATATATATGGAGTTGGGCCTTAGACTGTTGTGATGTTATACACAACTATATTTCGATAGTCAAACTGTGCTGTCTCATCAGAGGCTGAAGAATTAGTCTAATAATCCCCCTGAAGTACTTTTTCAGAAGTGCAATTGCACCTGTAAATTGTACCGGTGCAGTGCACTCTGGTGCAATGTATTAGTGTCAAAGTGCGTTTTTAGGAAATTATCAAAATTTATATAAATAATGATAATAGGGGGGACATCAGTGGGTTTTGGGGTCTTAAAGTTGTGGGTGTTCCACAGCCTAAACCCCTGCACGGATTTTTACCAAATTTTCAGGATATGTTGACCCCAAGTGGATCTAGAGCTGATTAGGATTTGAGGGGTATCCTGCCATCCTCACATGGGATTGCTTTTCCTCGAAAACAAACCCTCACAGAAACCGCGAGGAATGCTGGGAGTAAACAAAGAGCTACTTTTCAACCAGGAAATCATTTCCGTGTGGAGAAAAATGCACAAAATCCATGTTACCTGTCATAACACACATCCTTCTTAATTTTTATAAAAAAATATACATACAGATGGATTTTTCTTGCTATTAAACCTATATAATTGCTTTGAAGATTGTCATGAATCATTTTTCAAAGTAAAATAAATTTTATGAATGGAAATTTACATACATTTGTCCCCAAAATTCAATACAATTTGCTCCAAAGCTGGAAAAAGCATTGAAAAATAAATGAAATGATATTAAAGACGTTTTAACAACAATAATAATAATGATTGATTTCAATTCTAATACCTATACATGCATACATTTAACAAATGCTTTACATGATTTAAAAATTACGAATATTATTTTATTATTTATTTAGTTTATTTATTTGTTTATTATTATTTTTTTTATTATTTTGGCATTGGAATTATAATATATAACATATAATAACCAAGCACTATATACAAAAAATGTCAGCAAAAATAAATAAAATACACAAAAACAGCTGCATGAAAATTACAATAAATTATACATGAATTGCAACAACGTGAGTCATAAAAATATCACAATTTAATACAAAACACAATAATTTTTGTTTCTGAAATTATTAAATAGGCCACATTCTTTTATATAACCAATAATAATTCTCTATACTTCTTACAACAGAAGTTGTTCCTAAGATTTCCCCAAATCTCAATGTTGTTGGCCATTTAGCTGTACCTGCGGGCTGGGGTTCTTGCCTGCCAAGGCTGGCTATTTTTAACTATGACCAAAACGAATAAATGATATTTTTCTTCATAACTGTTAGAGTTACAATAATTTTGTCAAATATTTTGTTAGCTAATTTTTGATGCACAGTGTCATGGCAAATTTCCAGAGCTGTAGGTCCATAGCTAACTGAGTAATAGCTACCTTGACAGTTCAACATTGAGTAAATCACTTTCATCTGCAAACCTATTAAATTTAGAAGTTTTTTGTCAAATATGTTGTTCATGTACTTTTAAATGTACTCTGTCATGGCAAATTTCCAGAGCTGCAGGTCCATAGCTAACTGAGTAATAGCTACTTTGACAGTTCACCATTGAGTAAATCTTTTGCACACCTATCCTTACCAAGGTTTCAAGATATCTTCCCTGTTTGAAATCTTGCCTGGCTAACATTTAGTTCAGTTTGTTCAATTTGGTTGTTTGCTATGAATTTGAAAATCTGAGGTGACCAAACTTAAAGGCGCCTATATGTCCCTTATTATTGATCATAGAGGTTTTGGATGTGAAGACAACTTCTAGGAAATCATGTGCCCCAAATCTTTTGTTGTTCCAGATTTGACCTTGGACCCCTCCTTCAAGGTCAATTGTGGTTCTTCATACCTATAATGGCCTATATCTCCCTTGTTATTTGTCGTAGAGGTTTTGGATGTGAAGACAACCTTTAAGGAAATCATGTGCCCCTAATGTTTTGGTGGGCTCAGATTTGACCTTAGATCCCTCCTTCAAGGCCGAATGTGGTCCTTGATACCTCTAATGGTCTATATTAGTCTATTATTGGTCGTAGAGGTTTTGGATGTGAAGACAAATCTTTTGGTGGAGTCATATTTGACATAATATTCTGTATGTCACACTTCAACCATGTCCTGTCCGGGGATACACTGCGTTGAGATGCAATCTCTATGATATGACAGTGACTATGCAATGGGACGTGAAATATTATCTTAGAGAACTAAATCATTGACAAAGACCAAATCCCAACCCTTGACAGTGCTACTACATTAATTTGTAAGTGTCTTTAAGCTCTGAACAAGGCTAGTGCAAAAACCATGTTTAGTTGATCTTGACTGACATGTGTATATTACCTTGTCTGGGCTTCATACACACTTCAATAGTGTGTCGCTCCTTATTGACAAAATGTTACCATATAGTAATTTAATGAAATTTGTCTTAAATAAAAATGTGCACCAGTTAAAAAGGTTAAAAACTTATAAAATACGTTCTTTCTGTGTTAAAGCAGCTATTGCGTTTTTCATTGTCAATAATTCATGTTAAAAGTGCAATTTGTTATTATGAATAAAATATAATTTAAACCTTTTAAAAATAGAAATATATAATAGGACTTACTTGAAAAAAATACTGAAGTTCCTCATGCACATATATAAAGCACTGTATTTCAGATGGTTACCAAAGGCAAGACCAGTCCTTTATTTTATAAAAGAGACTGATTTAGCATCTAGTATTAACTTAACTTTATATAAAATGATCTACAAACTCAGTTCTTTCTGCTCTACTATATCAATTTGGGGGCCACGGTGGCAGAGTGGTAATACTCTCACACCCAACCACTGAGGTTGGGGTTCGGTTCCCGGCTCTACCTCAAGTGGGAAAGCTGGTAGTTAATTATCGTTAGTTTACAGTACAGAACCTTGACCAACTGTATGTACTGGTTTCCTTTGTCCTTCCAACTACCCGTTGTGATATGACCTGTACAGTGTTGAAAGCGACGTAAAACTCCAAATATATAAAAACTACTTTATCAATTTCAAAGTATTCTTCAAAGCCTTGAGAAGGCTAGTTTCAAAAGAGTTATTGTTGAGTGTATGTACCAAGTCATCTGGAAACTGTTGATTCAATGTATTTATGTGGGTTTGGCGTTTCATTCAAGGATACTGGTGAATGCCTGCAAGTCCACTGGAGTTGAATACCAAGGCATGATTTATGTATTTAGGTGTACTTAATTGGGTTACTGAAAGACGGAGTTCGTTCAATTTGAGGACAGGGTCTGACATGTTTATGGAATCAACAAATATGTAGTATTGAAATGGAATGATTTAGAGGAGGGAAATCTAAGCATTTGTTTATTAACCTTGATCAAGTACAAACAGAGGCCCTGCGGAAAATTGA
This sequence comes from Sabellastarte sp. h YS-2021, assembly GCA_964017235.1. Classification (NCBI taxonomy): domain Eukaryota; kingdom Metazoa; phylum Annelida; class Polychaeta; order Sabellida; family Sabellidae; genus Sabellastarte; species Sabellastarte sp. h YS-2021. Next base: position 150,127,204 of record OZ024931.1, read on the forward strand.
CGAAAATACTAGCAATAAACCCAGAAATTAGTAAATCCTTAGATTATATTTTTTTAATTATGGGATAATAAGTGACAGTTAAGTTTCAGCAGCATAAGCTTCCAGATCATCGTAATTGAAATTCTTTGAAGAGTTCAGTCATAAAACAATCTAATTGGTTACTTCAATATTTAACTTAAAGGGGGGGGGGGGGTGGGGGGTGCTAGATGTCTAGTGTAGAGTAACACAACTCTCATCCCACCTCTGAGGTCTGTGGTTCTAACTCCTGATCCTGTATGAGAAAGTTGGTAATTGCTTCTTTACTCGTTTACTGCCCCTTTACAAGGCAGTGTACAGTGCTGAATCTTGACCAACTGTATGTACTGGTTTCCTCTGCCCTTAAAACTACTCGTCATGGTATAATCTAAATAAAAAATAATCAAAATTTGGTTATCTGTGAATTTCTGTGAACATGAAAGAACATATCAAGACAGAGCCACAAATCCCACTGGCTTAGAGGTGAAAGCGAAGTAACTATGTGCCAAAGTTTCTCAACATGACCACATGATGTTTCTGTATAGGTCTATTCATACTTAGGACCATGTCTCTTCGTACTTCAGGTAGTGGTGTCATTGTCTGGGTATATGATATATTGTAAACAAAACAGTGAGCAATATCGCGGTGCCATCGTTTCACAGATTAAACTTAAAAGTGGAAAGTAGATGAATATTTCACCATATTTTTAATATATCCCTTCTTTAATGGTTGATTTATTTATTTGTTTATTTATTTATTTGGGGTTTTACATCGCTTTCAACACTGTACAGGTCATATCACGATGGGTAGTTGGAAGGGCAGAGGAAACCGGTACATACTGTTCGGTAGGATTCTGTACTGTAAACTGCTGACCAACGGCAAGCAACTACCAGATTTCCCACTTGAGGCCGTGCCGGGAATCAAAACCCAGCCTCAGAGGTGGGAGGCGAGAGTGTTACTACTGTGCCACTTTGGCCCCCTCGTTAATGGTTGAATATGTTTATGAGATGCATTGCAGATGATCATTAATCCTCGATTATCGTCTATTTCTTTCATCACCGGTAAATCCGCGATATCACCACTCGTGATGACGGTACTAACTACAGGACTCCAAGCGTAGTCTAAGCCAGCCCAACTACACAAGTAAAGCCCAAGCTATCTTGTAACTGACATGTCTCTTAACTGAAAGACAGAGGCTCAGGGATAACCATTTCTCAAACTTCCTGAGGCTCTTTAGCCCACGACTGCAGATACTATCCCATGAGTGAGGACTAGCTCTTCAATCGGTATTCGTTTGTGTCTTGGTTCCAGCTGATGTCCTCTGAGTTTGTAAACGAATGTTTTATTGAATAGGCCACAGTGGCAGATGATTCTGTGCATGTAAATGAATGCTGAATAAAATTTGAAAATATTTATTACTTAAAAACATAGGTAAATGCTAAAACAAAACAATTAAGCTTACCAACACCAATATGCATGTTTGTATCCTATATTTTTTCATTATAAATACCACACCAATAGTACCAACATAGCCCAAGCTTGTACACAGTCTCTTTGCAAAGAACTGGAAGTCTACACAAACATTACTGGATACACAGTATCAATAATCATTCTATTGAACTGGTTTGTTGGCCTTTGTGTTATTGTTGAAGCGTGACTCAGTAAGCATTTAAACTACAATAAAGGATCTTAAATGTATGTTTCCATGCAAGCAAAATGCAAGATTTACACTGATTTGATAATTATGGGGGTCAATTACTGGGTGAAAGGTTAAATACTAAATTTAGCGAAAGGTCATAGATACAGGACTGGATGTAGAAAATCACAATTGACAAATCACAAGTCAATGATTGTTTTAACCAGTAAATTTCATCTTTTGGTAATGTTATTTATAGGTATATTACTGGTTGTTATGACTTGGCACAAACCAAACCACAGAATAGTCATTGACTTTTGGATTTGAGTTTTTGTTTCAGCCTGGAGGGCCTAGAACAAGCAAGAAGTGATCACGTTTGGGAAAAGTCTGGGAAATATTCTGGATGCAAAATGTCCTCACTTTTCGGAGTATTGGACAGGACGAGTGCTTTCTATGTTGAAATTAAATGATCACAATAAGATAACTTTAGAATTGAACAGAGTTCTTAACATCAACTAATTCCATAAGAGTTGGTGAGTTTCACATTTCTTGCAAAATATGGTAAAAATAGTTTTTTCTTGTTTCAATGATACAATAAAATAACTGTAACATTTACTGCAGCAAAATGTCTGATATTTGACCGTGCGATGAAGGGCAAAATTGTTTTGGGAAAGTAGAAGAATATAAGAGGTCTTTTGGTAAAACACAAAACGTGAAAAGCCAATTTTCAGACACCAAAAATGAGTTTTAAAGGACCATTTTTGGATAATAACAGGTCAGATTATAGGGATTCTGCCATGTTACAATAATAAGAACAGTTTCTTATAAGTGTGAAGGTTACAAGAAAGGTGAAGAGTGATGTGTACCATTGGCAGTTAAAGGTCATATTTCGAGGTCAAATCAAGAGGTCACTTTTGTTTGTGGTTTTTATTTTTACAGGTTAGTTTATATATAAATAGGGTTTAAAACAATAAATCAAAATCTAGTTAAAAATTTGAAAAAAGCACCAAAACCAAACTATAATGAAGGGGGGTGGGGTGGGGTGATGGAAGCAAAAGTAGCGGTGCAATAGAGGGGGCTACTGAAGCATTCTGCAAATATTGTCAAACTGCTGAACTTTTCCAAAGGCCATGGGCCATGAGATCTTGGAGCTGGATATTCTGGTCAGAGGCTAAGGTAGCTCCAGGCCTTCGAAAAGAATGGAAAGCATGGCCTTGCAATGGTATGTTAAGATGGTTGAGGACCGTTTTAAGGGCCTCCCTAATTGTGGTATCAATAACTAGGTGAAAAGGAGTACTTCTATGGGCAAACAATGCTCTGACTGGACATAAATCTGGGTTTGATAATCTGGGGATTTGAAAGATATGGTGAGCCAAATTATCTTGTAAAGTCTTGGTCCATTTAAGTAGGACACGGGCTCCAGGTTCCAAAAAGAGGATGTCCTGTCTTAAAATGTGTGTCAGAGGATTAAACTGACCTTTGGAATGGGGTGCTATATTTGTCATCCTCAGTAAGGCAAAAAATGCCAACAGAAAAGCAGCTCTAAACAGAGGAGGATCGAGCAAAGTATTGCAAGCCTTTGAAATAGCACCCAAGATGAGAATGAGAAAATACCTCTGAAAGGTGGGTTAAAACAAGAATTTTGGCTAATGCTTTTTTTAGGTATGAAATGACTAATTGATGTGAAAGCACAGACATATCCCAGTTATAACGCCTGGTCAGAGACCTAAGAGAGGTCAAATAGTTCAGTGTGACCTTGTGAGATATGTTATTAACATAAAAATTCCAGAAATACCAGAACTTAATGTATGGTGAAATGCAAGGGTAGGTCCATGAAAACTACAAAAGACAGGTAAGTCCTGAGGTGTGCCCTATAGGCAGATCTTAGGAGCCTTAATATCTGTAATTATACATGAAGACTCAAATCAAAATATGAATGTAGCACGATTTCCCACTGATAATTTTCCAATAAATCCTGTAAAACTTCGTTATTCACAGATTTAGGAGAATAAATTCGTGATAATGTATCAGCTATTGTGTTGTTAACACCAGGGATGTGACGAACTAGCAATTCAATGTCGTTATGGGCTGTCAACATCCATATGTTCCTGATACACACAGCTTGGAATGGATCCTTAGTTTTTACAGACATAATCACCTGGACTACACTGTAATTATCGCAAAAATTGTTATGCCCATGTGATGCCATTGGCCACTCCATAACCTTAATGCGATTATGACATTTAGCATTTCCAGGTGTACAATTGTTACCTGGAAATTGGGAATTTCTGTAACAGAGGTAGCATAAACTCAATTTCTCCACACCCCACCTAAACCTGTAAGAGAGGCATAATAGGGTTTCTTCTTTATCTACTTCAAACTTTTGAAATATGTGACCCCATTAAATGTAGGTAAAAATTCGAGAAACCAAGCAATGTCTTTATGAAAGTCCAGGTCTAAGTATATCTTTTTCTTATTAGAATTCTTGCGAAATAAAGCCAATATAGGATTAATGAAAACCCTTGCAGAGTGCACACATTTCTGTATGTACAAAAGCTTTTCCTTAAGGGATTAGAACGGCCTTTTAATTAAATACTTTTTAAAACTAGATTTTATGCACTCATCTCGAATTACATGCACTTTAGCCTGAGATATAGAGAGAGTATTATTATCTATATCAATATTGATGAGTTTAGATATATTTAAGTGGACGCAGATTTCATTCAATAACGTATACAAGTTCTGAAAAACCGTGTCAGCCTTAACTCGGGGAAGAGCGGCCACATAATCATCTATGTGGCAATGTAACTTGACTTGATGCCACATGAAATAAGCTACTGCATTAGAAATTAACTGGAACGAAGCCGTCCCATGGACCCAGCTGAACGCAACCGACTTATCAAGGCAATATTGATTATTCACTTGATTATTAACTTAACTTATTCACAGGAAGATTTCTAAACACTCTCGCTACATGCACATTGTCTTTGGGAAAGGACAGATCCAGGATTACTCTTCTACTGTCCCCATCTTTGGGACTGGACATTAAAGGTGAACAATGATATTCAGTATGATTTACAAAACTACTGGGACCCAGCATGGCTCCCAAGTCGATTTCTTTCTTTAAATACTTTGAAGTATCATCTGGAAATTGCAGTGCCAAATAATGGTTACATATGTCCCTATTATGCAACTCTGAGCGATTATGAATGGACAAAGGAAAACCAAACCTAATATACCGGATCAATCTGTCATCCGGATAACCCTTAAGGTAAGTTTCTCACGCGCTAATGTTTAAACAATTGGAATTCTTGCTTCACGATAATTAGGTTTTTAGTGGATAAAATTACATCTGCAACTTGTAAACATGTATTAATTGAATTAATATCAACTGGAGGTTGATCTGGACCTATAAATTTAAACTCTGTGACTTCTAAAGCCAAGTAACCGACAGTTTTACAGGGAATATTAAAATCTCGAACCATATCATACTGAAGGTGGCTATTTGAACACTGGGTGAGTGTTTTAACATTATTAGAACTACTAACATTACAAATGGGACCGGGATAAAGCGAGACGATGTGGTGATAACAATACTCCACCTGTGGGGACTCACTTTCAAAGCTCTGATCAGCTAAATCTATCTGAGATAAAAGTTTATCAATAATATGTACTACATAATCTGTTTTAGAACAACCATGGTGATCTAAACATGCATTATTCTTCTAAAAGTCCCCATACACAGTCTTGGCTGCCAAGCCCTCTTGACTTGTGTGAGAGTTAACTCTAATGGACTCAAGTAGCCCAAACTGAAGAGTGCCTACAATCTGAAGGTAGCCCAATACCCCCATGAAAGGGATGAAGGATACTAAATGTTCCTCATAAACGACTGCCCAAATGTAATAACCTTGAGAAAGGTCAGATTGATTCTTAGCTAAATGCACCATCTGGTCCCGATGATCACCTTGGCTACTCCAATAATTTGTAAAGGAGACACTTGTGGCCTAGCAGGTAACACACTTGTCTAGGAACTCAGAGGACGTGGGTTCAAACTTAGGTACAGGCAGATACAGTGTGGCTCGGATGACCACTTAAAATGGTGGTCCTCTGCCATTGGGTCCTATCCCCAGTGGCAAGCTAAAGAACCTCAAGGACGTTGATAATGGTCATCCTTGAGCCTCTATCTTCCAGTTAGAGGAATGTCAGTTACTTGTGAGTTGTGGCTGTACCTGTGCAGTCGGATTGGATAAATAGCGCTTTGAGTCCTGTAGTATATGGAGATATTGCGCTGAATATAAATACACAATACAATATAAATTTTTTCAAATACATGGAACTGGCCCATTTTGGTCCACTGAGCGTTATCCTCTCCCCCCAGGACCTCAGCAGTACCACAACTCTTTAACTCCAGCCCTTTATCATATATAGCAAACGAAAAGTAATGACCACCATCACAACAATGACTGCTGCTGCCCAGGGGAGAACCCACGTACTCATTATCTTTTGATTTAGCATTATTTTTTTTACAAATGTACTTTGCAATTCATTGGCATTATCACAATTTATACCATCACCAATTACATAATTTTTAGAATGTTCATCTGTGTTATGTCCATAAGGCTCAAAATCAATTAAATTACTGTCTATAGTAAAACTTAGCTTTTTATAATCTACAAATTGTTCTGCATTTGCAGAGTGTTCAGGTGATCGTCCAGGATCCTACCTTGCAGTACTGGATTTAACTTTCTGTGCTTTGGTGCCATTCTTAACAGTGCACTTGGACTCCGGATGAGTCTTAAAACATCCTTGCTTGTAACAAAATAGGCAGATGTGCTTGTAGATCCCATGGTGACTGTCACTATTGCAGCTACCATCATTAAAAAAATTGCAAAGTCTAGCTTGACTTGTTGTAGTGTTGAGGTTCTGACTGTTAAGAACAGCAATCTGTGAAGAACTTATATGATTGAGAGCCCATTGTGTGGTATTATCCGAAAGTAGCCTTCCATCCTCAACTTCTGTCATGGAGACAGCCCACGCAGCTTGCACAGCTAGCCACAGCAGAGCTACGGCATCACACAATGCAAGGGTTACTTGAGTGAGGACATGATGTAGCAAAGTGTTGTCCTGTATCTGCAAAACATTATTCAGTTCACCTGCCGCCAACTGTTAGAGGTTCATCTCCTGACAAACCCCTCATTAGACCACCTCCCCTCAAACTTCTGGAATGACATATGTAAACAATTACGGTGACTTAATATAAGTGCTTATGAGATACTATGCTGTTTGTCATCTTGAATTATATAATTTCAGATATATCTAATAATAACGGGTTTTTTTTATTTCACTATCCACAATTTTTAATGAATAATAAGTGAAATACAACCATGCAGTAATGGTTGTAATACATATAAACATATATAAGGTTACCAAAACTGGGGTTATTGTATCCCAACCTCTTTGTAACTTACTGCGACAGTATGTGTTTATGCGCTCAATGAATCAATCTGATGAGATTGTTGATTGGCCAGAACTGCAGATATGAATTCATTTAGTCTAACAAGCTTGTGATCTGCAAAATGTAAGCTGATATAGTGCCTAAGTATAAGTTCTATCACCTTATAATTGAAGAAAATCGGCAGTTGTGGTTATAACATCTCGAGATAGTGTGCATGGCAAATATATTCTAGTATTTCAAGGTTAATTGTGAGTTGTTAAGTCTTCTATCATCACCCATGGGGATTTAAAACCATTGTGTAGTTCAACCGTATTTGCAATTGTGTATGCAGAAAATGGCCAAGAATATTTTCAAAAGAAAACTTATAGGGTAGATTTGTGTAGATAGCAAGCGCTTTTTCAAAACATTTGTAAAAGTAGCCCTGCTTTCTAAACAATTCAGCAATTAACTGAAATTATTCCACTAATAAATACTTGTGATGGTGACAGCCTGTGGCTACTGAAGACCTTTGAAAATCCATGGGATAAGACCTCCAAAATATGTTAGGCAAGAGGTATATCACTTGACAGACCCGTGTAAACTCAAATTATAAAGAGCCTCTTTGGAGCCACAGCGGCACAGTGGTAGGACACTTACCTCCCACCATCAGATTTCAAATCCCAATCTAACCTCAAGTGGGAACCTGCAGTTGCTTACTGTTGGTCGGCAGTTTACAGTACAGAACCTTGTCCAACTGTATAGACTGAGTTCTTCCAGTACACAATAAGATATTGGACATGATGTTAACCACTAAATAAATAAATCAAATAAATTAGTAGCATTATCTGAGTGCAGAAACGCCCCCAGTATACCATGTGTACTAATAGTGATGAACAGAGAGATGGCATTAATTCAGCTAGCAATTGATAAACAGCTAAAACTATACACAGTTACTCTAAAGATATCTTGCAAAGAATGCATGCATATATTGGCCAAAGAATAACAATAAATTCACGCCAGCTGTTGTGAAACAAATCCACAGCAGCTTATGATATACTCTTCAGATTGGGTAAAAAACTTCTAGGGGATGGGTGATGTATTTCAGACCATGTAAACATACCACATTACTGGAGCCCCTATGTGATATAGAATGCCACAGAAAGTACAAGAAAGTATAAACTTGAAAGTTGGTGCTTTACATCCCACTCAACAGCCAAGGTCATACTCTGACAGGCCCTCAGCTTTGCCACTTGCAAGAGTTAAACTCACTCAGACCTCAAGAGCTCACTCAGTCAGAGCTCATTCACTCAAGAGTTAAACTCACTCAAGAGTTAAACTCACTCAAAGTTAATTTCCCTACTCACATTTACGGACATACCCTCGATCAGGTTTTAACTAAATCCAACAATGACAATATTTCCAACGTCCATACCACTGATGCTTTTTCCGAGCATCTCTCAGTTAGTTTCACTCTAAATTTTTAACCCTTAGATCTCAGAATAATGCTACTGTCTCCTTTCGAAAATACCATAAAATTTACAAAGAGAAAATTAAAGCAGATCTCCTTGCTTGAGAACTGATCAATAATCCATCCGAAGAACCTGATACTCTCTACAAACAATATCACTCCACCTTGTCAACCCTTATCGACAAACATGCTCCACTACAAACTAAATGTACCAAGGCAAAGTACATCCCAGGATGGGTTAACGACACTGTAATTGCGGCAAAAGAGACCAAACGTTTGTTTGAACGGATTTGGCGAAGAGATAAATCCATCGTCAATAGATCCCGGTACATGCAGAAAGTCCATCAATATAATAGAATCTGCATGCAAGCCAAATCTCAATTCCTTAAAGCGAAAATTCAGGACAATCACAACAATCCACAAAAATTATGGCGTGTCCTGGGCGATGTGTTGCACAGACTTCCAGCCAAGATCCTCCCATCGATAAAGCCCCCTCAGCTTTTGACTGACAGGTTTGTGGAGTTCTTCACAGAAAAAAATGAAAAAATACGCTCAACATTCTCTGCTTCTGCCAATTTGCAACACATCACCCCTGACGCTCCTCCCCCTATGTTCTCCACTTTTTCGACTGTAACAGAGGAACAAGTTACTAAAGTTATTACCAATGCTCCCAGTAAATCATGTTCCCTAGACCCTTGGCCTACTTTCCTTGTTCTGGATTATCTGGATATTCTGATTACCCCCATCACCGCAATAATCAATGCTTCTCTTGAGCAAGGTAAGTGTCCAAAGTTTTTCAAGCAAGCCCATGTTACCCGTATCCTCAAAAAACCATCCCTAGACAAAGAAGTTTTTAAAAACTACAGGCCTGTCTCAAATTTAAACTTTATCTCAAAGATTCTTGAAAGGGTAGTAGCCGTCCAGCTACAAACTCATCTTGATGAAGCCGGTCTTATGACTACCTTCCAATCGGCTTATAGAAAACACCACTCTACTGAAAGCGCCCTCCTTAATATACAAAATGATATTCTTCTTAACATGGCCAAGGGTTCTGTCACTGCCCTTACCCTTCTGGATCTATCCGCTGCTTTTGATACCATTGACCACACCATTCTCCTGGACAGACTCAATGTTTACTATGGATTCAGTGAGCTAGCACTTGGCTAGTTCAAATCATACCTGTCGGGAAGGACACACTCGGTCAAGGTAGGTAGTACTCTCTTGCATCCTGCTGCGCTCCACTATGGAGTACCCCAGGGCTCTGTCCTTGGACCAATCCTGTTCTCTCTCTACACTAACCCAATCAGCTCAATCATTCATTCCCACAGTAGCATCAACTACCACCTTTACGCCGATGATACCCAGTTATACATAACACTTTCACCAGAAAATTTCTCTCACTCTATCCAAAAACTAAAGAACTGCCTAAACGACATTCAAAATTTCATGTTCGCAAATAAATTAAAACTTAACCCAGACAAAACTGAGTTCATTCTCATAGGCTCCCAAAAATCGTAACCAACTCCTCTCTCACTTCCCTCAATATTCTGGGAAATCAGGTCTCGCCAGTTCTGGGAAATCAGGTCTCAAGTGTCAGGAACCTCGGAGTGGTGTTCGACTCTAATTTCACATTCTCAAACCACGTGTCACAGGTCATTAAATCCACTAGAGTACAAGTGAGAGACCTCTACAGAATTCATTCCCTTCTAGACCTGAATACATCAGTGCTGTTAGCGAATGCTTTGGTGAGCAGCAGGCTGGACTACTGAAATTTACTCTTCTTATCGCTCACTGATTTTGAGTTAAGATTTTTTTAGATTTATTTGTTGTTTTACGTCGCGTTCAACAGCCAGGGTCATATTGCGACGGGTAGTTTACAGGTGGAGGAAAACAGTGCATACTGCACTGTAAACCACCGGGCATCGGCAAGTAACTACCAACTTTCCAACATGAAGCACCCGGCCCGAGATTCGAACTGGCGGCCTCAGAGGTTGGAGGGGAGAACTCTAACCGCTACACCACCGAGCCCTCGATGTTGAGTTAAGGAGATTGCAGCTAGTCCATAACTCACCCTGCAAGGTTGTCACCCATTCCTCTAAATTCTCTCACATTACCCCTCAACTAAAAAAACTTCACTGGCTACCAGTTAGATACAGGATACAATTCAAAATTGGTCTTATTACATACAAAATTCTCACCCAGTCAACCAGTTTACCGAAGAGGATTAATCCACCCCTACACCTCTTTTAGAAACACAAGGCGAAGTACCCCCAAACTCAAGTTCCTTCAAACCCCCACTTTTGATCGTAGAGTTCACAAATCAATTAAACATTTTTCTAATTCCATGTGAGAAATAGTCCCTCTGTTGCATCTTTTAGGAAGCACCTCAAAACTCACCTCTTCAGCTCTAGCTTCCCAACTTAGTCTTCCTTCCCTCCCGGTCACACCCACAATCCTGGATTACTGACCTTGAACGCCCCTCGACTTCCATATGATAACAATTTTGTTTAATTAGTGCACTGAGTTCCTTATTGTGGGGAAGATATTGCGCTTGCAAAGCAGTAGATTAGATTAGATTAGATTAGAGCTGACAGCCTGTGATGAGATGCCAAACTTGCTAACTCACAAGGCCACCAAGTACCTAAGAAGTGACAGTGCATGAGTACAAAATCAAGTTATTTTACAGTGTATACTAGTGGAAATTAAGGTAATAATTATTAGTATGGGTTATGGGTAGTTATTTATATACAGATAAATCAATGTGGTTTTAAAAATCCAAAGCTTGAAAATTTGTTGTCTGTTGAAACCTTTTAAGGATTAATGAACCAGTTTTATGCAATCTCAGGTTGCTGCTTATGTGGTGCAGTTTCTTCAAAAATTAATCCTGCTATACTGTCATGCCAATGTTTGTGGGCCAATGAAGTAACAATTATTTAATTGATGATTGAAAATGTATCCATCTAATTTGAGAGTCATAATTTTATCGTTGTTACAGTTTGGTAACTGAAATGGTGTGGAATGAAAAAAAATGTGTAATACGAACCCATTTTGTTGAAGGGATGAAGGACTGCTCTTTCCTTTGCAAATGATTAGCTCAAAGAGGCATGTATGTATAGTATTGTGCACCTTTTGGCTTTGGGTAGTCTTGTTCTAGGCTCTAAGATAATCTCTTAACATGAACATTTATGATATACAAACAGCAAATTGAATGATGGAACTAAGTGTGACTGAAAGAAAAAAGTAATGAGACTTTTTGAAACTATCTGACCTGTGAAAAAGCATACTTTGTTTTAAAAAGGGGTCACAACCCTAGTGCTCAGCAGGCATTATCTCAACCATTTGATTAAAAATAAGAAAATGTTAAACCATATTTAGAGTTTACTTAATTCTAACTACATCCTGTGAGCTAAGGTTAAAGGTCAAATATCTAGTTTTCATGTCTCATTCAAAATCAGCAAAACATTTGTACAGATTTACAGCATTTCATGCATTGAGGTTATCTCTTTTGTGAAGTTGTCATTTCTGGGAAAATGTCATTTGTAACATCTCTCCTTTCACAGAGCCTAAAAAGATTGACTTCTGAAGTTCAAGGATAAGTGTGTAAATTGGTCAAGTTACAGAAATAAAAATTACTTGATGTTTCCTTTTTTCCAAAATATCCGGCAACAGTTTTTCATCAAAGAAAATAATACATTCTTGAATTTTATAAATTTGAAGAGAGAGGAGAAAATTGATAGAGAAAAGTCCTACAACTGTGGAGAAAAGCCCTGCACCATTTTTGAGACTGTGGATAAAAGTCTTTTGAGGATGGTACCAAGTGTAAACATGCATTGTGATTAAATTTATGTATCATTTTTTTTCAAAATTATTATTAATTTTAGTATTTTCCATATAGCTCATTTATTTTTCTACAAACAAAAATATCAGTAACTTTTGTTAATACTCACAATACATAAACACATGAAAGAACACATACATTGTATCACTAATACCTATAAAATTAACAAATCCCGCTCCTCAGAAACAAATAGAAAGTTAATGTGTAGCACGAACAAACATAATACTTTGTAAAAAAAATCTGTAGAAAACAGGCACCACACACATTTCGTAACCAGTAGCTTGAGTTGTCACAATACTGTTCAGTTCCAAAAGGTAACACAACATATTGTCCCGTTTTGATGAAAACACAATTATTGACTTACACATAAAATTGCCACTCCTAAAATTTTATGTCAATCAGGAACTGCCATATTAGGCATGAAACTACCCAGGTAACTCCTGGCTGGTGTACTCTGTAACAAGTAATCGGTGCCCGTGAATGGGCTCTGTGTCATCTGACTGTGTGTTTTGAGTTTCAGAGTAAAAGTGAAAAAAGAAAAGGACACAAGATTTGTGCCCTGTAAATGGTATTCAGAAGTAAAGTACCAAATTATCTGTTAAGGAGTAAAATGTAGGTGGAAAACATGCTAGTGCAATTATTTTTGAGTTACAACTGATTTACTCAACAGTGAGAATCTGAAAGTAGCTTCTGCTCAGGTATGTTACAGGTGAGTTACAGGGCTGCAATTTTACTATGCTATAGCTGACCCAAAAGCAGATGAAAGCGTTATTAAACCTATCGGACTGCACAGGTACAGCCCAAACTCTCAAGTAACTGACATTCCCAAACTGGGAGATAGAGGCTCAAGGATGCCCATTTATCAACGTCCTTGCGATTCTTTAGCCTGCCACTGGGGATAGGGCCCATTGACAGAGGACCGCCATTTTAAGTGGTCATCCGAGCCACTATGTACCTGGGTTTGAACCCATGTTGTAGCTCCTAGACAAGTGTGCTAGCCGCTAGGCCACAGTGGCAGATGTTTAAATAAAATATTCTAAATGCAATAGTTTTCAAGTTACAACTGATTTACTCAACAGTGAGATCCTGAAAATAGCTATTGCTCAGCTGTGTAATGAGCTACAGGCCTGCAATTTTACTATGTTATCGTTGACCAAATATTAAGTGAATAACATTTTTTAAAAAAATTCTTAAAATGCAATAGCTATCAAGTTACAACTGATTTACTCAACAGCTATACCCTGAAAGTAGCTACAGCTCAGTTATGCAATGAAGTTACTCAACAGTGAGAACCTGAAAGTAGCTATTACTCAGCTATGCAATAAGCGAGAGGTCTGCAATTTTACTATCTTATAGCTGACCCAAAAGTAGGTGAAGTTACAACTGATTTACTCAACAGTGAGAACCTCAAAGTAGCTATTGCTCAGCTTTGCAATGATCTACAGGACTGCAATTTCGCTATGCTATAGCTGACAAGAAAGTAGGTGAATAAACATATTTACACAAAATTCTCTATATGCAATAGTTTTCGAGTTACCAATGATTTTACTCAGTATGGAAGGTACTGAAAAGTCAGAAAGTAGCTATTACTCACTTAGCTATTGGGATAGACACCCAAGTTACATATGTTGTACCTATAGAAAAAGTAGCTGAATAACATATTTTAACAAAATGCTCTAAATGCAATACTTTTCAAGTTATAAGTGATTTAGTGCATGTTTTCATAAATTTTAATGCATTAAAATTATTTTAAAAACTTCATAAAAAATACTTTAAAAAATCCAAGCCTGATACACAAAGGAATCTACTTGTGGCCTAGGATATATATGCAAGATAAGAGAAAAATCCCTTTACTAGTGATGAGAAAATTGTAATAGAGTGTTGAAATTTTCACACTTTGACTTGGGGTACCTCACTTGTGATGGCTCTGGGGAACAGACGAACAGATAGATCTGTATGGATTTTACGATTTATCATCCTCGATAGTTAAGGTATCATTTTGAAACAGCATGTCTCTGTGTCCTGTAGTTTTGGTGGAGAACTTGTTCACATGTATGCATTCTCTAATGCCGCAGAGTGATGCCATAATATCAACTTACTGGCAAGAAGTCAGTTGACATAAAAACTCTGATATATAACAGTGTAGCCATTTAAAAGTAAAATCATTGCATTGTATTCAGCTAATCCATAATGCATCATTTATATGACAGGTAAAACCCCTGGATATGATATCAGTAGAAAAAAATATCTGAATATTAATTTGATAATCTGTTAACTTTTACACTCTAGATTTTACAATCTAGCAAGTTTACGATAAAAAGATAAATTCTCAACAATAGGACTGAATTATTTGAAGAAATTGTTTCTAACTTTCTCCCAAATTTAATGAAAGTGTTTTCGTTCATGTATATGTAGGACAATTCCTGTCACAAGCTATAGGTTTTTGATTGATTGATTGATTTCATGTCGCACCTAATGCCTTGTTTTAATTATATTACAAAGGAACTGGCATTCAAGTGATCAAGTGCCCATGCCTAGTCCATAACTGAAACGGTCAAATATCGTATTGGACGAAATATGCGTCCTGATAAATCCAGTAGAAATTTTTGTTCTATAATTCTTTGTGCTGTAAAGATGTTTGCTTAATACTCCAGAGATCTATAATATTGCCAACACACAGAAACAATATGAGATTGCTTGTCACTATTAACTTGATTACATTTGTCCCATGACATCAGTGTTCCATACCACTTTCACTTTGAGTTATTTCATAGGTATTGCCTCCAAATGTATTGCCCACACTGGTATCCTTCTTTTTGTCCAAAGGTTTTATCATTAATCTCACTTGTTCCATTCAATAATTTTATCATGTGATTTCAACCTCCAAAATCAGCTATTTCAACACCTTTTCATTTTGACTTGGAACCTCTTCACTAAAGGTATTGTTTTAGTAATGGCTTTACACAAGTTTTATTCTTGTCAGATTGTCACTTTAATAGTACTTAGAACTTGGGCCCTTTTCTGTTAATATTTTGATTTGATCCAGTATTAATCCAGTATAGTTTACACTCAAATCCAGCTTTAGAGAATGTGGATTGGATTGGCCCTCTGTTCTTTTATTCTTAAATGCAATCATAAGTTATCAAAAAGGTATCACAAGACTAGCAAACTAGAGATCAGTGCACATCAGCTTTTATTATGAACACTAATGGTCTGTGTTTTTGTACCATAGAACACCTGCCGTGCCATCTCTCCATAGGTGGAGTTCATAGTTAGGATCGATATTTCTGTTGGTAATGGTAAAAGACTTTTGCGTATCCAGGTGTGTACTGCATAATGTTCTTTCCAGGCAAAAGTTTTGTTTCCCCAAATATATTCTAGGCCCTCTGGTTTGTAGTTAGGCACGTGAAAGTTATAAGGTTCCACATGGACTAAATGTGGATACCTCTTTACAAGCACTGATGGCACATTGCCAGCATGAAAAGCCCAGATATCTTTGTACTGTTCATAGTCATCATAATATGTATCCAACCAGACGTAGAGAAAACGATGTTCTTTGGCACAAATAATCACACCGGAACAGACTTTGATATGGTCCTCTAACCCCACAGTACATCCATATTTCCTGACTTCATCAAAGGACCTGACGACCATGACATCCAAGTCCAGGTAGATGCCTCCCTGTTCTATCAAGATCTTTACTTTGTCGTAATCAGCATAAAGTGTCTCATATGGTGGTTCTTTGATGATAGATTTGGGGGGCTCTCTGTATACTACCTGCATTGAAAGATAAAATTATGTATGAAAATTTTCTGACTGAGATATGTGGAAATCAGTGATGTAGATGACAATACAATATTTCGAATTGCTTATCTTCGAAAGTGATGTATCTTATAATGGATAATTTACTTCTATTACCCACTACCTGGCCATAATGAGAACTAAAATAATGCAAATTTATGGCCAGAGCGCAAAGAATAAGATATTAATATGTATCCATGTTTTTTGGCATCATTGAATATAATAACTTTAGATTTGACCCTGTTTCTGCAAATTGATTTTCAATTAATTGTCCATGGTAAGGGGCACTGGTTAATACAGAGAATGACCCGGTCTGTAAAACTTGTATACCAAATAAGGAAGTCAAAGTGACAACTATAATGAGTTAAATATCTTCAGGGATTCCAGTAAGAAAATTCTGCAAAGTGGGGGGGGGGGGGGGGGGGGGGGGCATTGATTTCTAATAGAAATTATATTATCGTCCCTCAAAAAGTAACAATAAGGGTTTTGTGTTCCCATATTGTTCCAACTTACATTGGGTGCAGTACTTACTACCATTGTGTCATTTTGTGATTGTTATCCCATTTCTGAAACCAAAAAGGGTTTTCGTAGATGCCACCCTATTTCTGCATGTGTAGAAATACTGTAGTTTGCACACTTTCATGTTTTATTGTTCTGTTATTTGACATTTTTGATAATGATTATATAATACATTTCATTTTCACTTGTTATGGCTTTCTTTGTGTATCGGAAAATGAGTTGTAAAACATCAGCTAAAATGTGTGAGAGAACTGGTCATTGAAAAATTCATGTTCAGAGATTTTCAGAAATATTTATCTACAGTTGTTTTTGAGAAAGACAATTTTAATCCCGAGTGATGTGACTTTATTTTTCTACTGACAGAATTGTATTTTGATAAAGATTTGTTACATACTTAGCAGATTTGTTTACTTGGCTTCAATTTATGACTTGTGTATCCTGTGCATTCTTGTGTGTGTTTCATGTATGTATTTGTATGTTGGAAGTCCAAGGAATAAATAAATATAAAAACAAATAAAAAACTCTGTTTACTGTTCTTAAATTTCCACAAAAATTTAAATGTACCTTCATCCTAGTAACTACCCATCATAATATAGCCTTATACAATGAGTTGACAAAAGCTGTTGGTTTATGTCGCGTACAACAGCCAGGGGCATATTGGGACAGATCCTCAACATTGTCACTTGTAGGAGTCAAACTCGCACAGAGAGGACAGCCTGTGATTTGCCAAACTTGCTCACCCACTAGGCCACTGTGGATCTCACAATGTGTCAAAAGGGTAATTGAACAACCAGTTAATTCTTACTATTATGGTCTAAGATAAAACTGAGTAGTTTGTCAAAGAATATATAAATTCTGACAAATGTTAATATAAAACTTCACCGCGGTTAAAAACATAACATCAATATTTTTTTTACATTAAAACAGTTTGAGGACCTTCAAAATGGGTCAAAATTTGTTACCTTGAAAATTGAATATTTCTTCAGCATGTCAAAATATTTCCCATTAGGCTCTTTGTTGGTGTGAAAGTATACAGCATCTGGCTTGAGGTTTTTGATGGCAGACAAAATGCTCAGAGCTTGGTCAAACCTCAGTTCTTTTGTCTCATTTCGATACCAGATGTAGTGTACAATATTAGGGACTTGGAAACTGTCCATTCTCTGTGCAGTAAGATTGCCCTTGATAAATTCATCAGGGACAAGAGGAACATCATTCAAATCATACGCTATGTGTCTTGCTCCTTTTGGCTCATATTTCGGGCAACTTTCCACAATGGTATGGACCACTTTAGGGAGTTTGGCAACATTCCACATGCAAATTAGAAACATAAACTGAAAAAATACAAAAAAGCACATCACATTAACAAATTTTCTATTTTCCTGAAACTCATTGAATAAAAAAAATTAATATAAAAGATACTAGCAGTGTTTGAAAACAGAAAACCCCTGGGTCATGGTGCTGCAGTGGTACCACACTTCCCTCCCACCTCTGAGATCAGAGTTGGAATCCCAGTATGACCTAAAGTGGGAAAGCTGGTAGTTTCTTGTCACTGGTTGGCAGTTTACAGTACAGAACCTTGACCAACTGTATGTACCGGTTCCCTCTTTCCTCCTAACTACCATTCACAATATAAGAGATAAGGTACTACTAGGAATGTGAAAAACTTAATAAATAAATTAATCAATTAATAAAACAGAGATCCTCTTGCCAACTGGTGATGCTGGAACAACACAATTCTGGATTCAAGATCCAGAACCAGATGCAGGCCATATTTGTAAAGGGCCAATCCATGGTTAGACCCCATCTTGTGTAAAAAGATTACCCAGATCTGGTGTAAGGTTTTCAATTTACTCGCATGGACAGACATACAAACAGACCCAATGGCAATACTCTAGCTCCCAAAAAGGAATGGTGAGGTTAATAAAGACTGATGTTTAATAACACTTGCCTTGTTGACCCCATATAATGAAGAATTACAGCAGTCTATTTGACTTGATCAGAGCATTTGCCACCAGAGTTGAAGAATCAACAATGATCAATTTACAAATAGATTACAAATCGCTTAGATGATAGCAAAAAGGAAAAGGGAGAAAACAGCAATTCCAGGAGAGTGAAAACCCTGGATTTGTAATCTAGAAGCAGAGATTGAATTCTGGGGTTCGGCGTGGATCTGCTTCATCTTTAAGGGCAACCAGGCCATGGATAGATCCAACCTTTGGTGCCAAAAATGATTACCATGCAATAAATTGATATAGAGTTACGAACCAGACATTTTCAAAAAATTAGCCCCAAAAGTTCTTGAGTGTCAATCAGAATCCAAGCCAGTTTCACAAAAGGTCTTAGACTTAGCCTAGATTTAGGCTAAATCAGGGCCTGAAATCTTAGCCTTTTGTTTTAGCCGAGTCTTTGACTTAAAATTATTTCAAAAGGGTGACCCATTTCAAAAAGGGTGACTTGGTGAAGTCCAAGCTTATCAAACCCCCCACCACCACTTTTTGCCTACATTTTATCATCAAATCCTCAATCTCACTTCCACCAGCCCTACCCTACTTCCGTCTTTTTATCGTACTCCTGCTTGCTGGTGACATAAACCCAAACCCAGGACCACTCAGGTGTCCAAAGGTCACCTACGCAAACATTAGGTCAATACACAACAAATATCCTGCCATCATAAAAATTTATTTATGATAATGACACTGATCTCTTCGCCATGTCCGCGACTTGGATTAGACCTGACACCACAAGTGCAAATCTGTCCAAAATCACCCCACCAGGCTACAATCTCTATCAACAGCCACGAGAGGTCCGTCGCGGTGGAAGATTGGGCTTTTTTGTGAAAGATGGATTGGATCCTTCCGTAGTTCCAACAAAGACCTGCACCACCTTTGAAAATTTCCTCCTCAAGATATCCCTTCACAAAGAATCCTTTTACTTTCTGAATATATATAGACCACCGCCCTCCAGTACCACATCCTTTTTTGAACAGTTTCAGTCACTTCTCGAAGATATTCATCATACCACGGAAAATCTGGTGATCATTGGCGACTTCAATTTTTACCTCGAAACAACATGTTCAAATTCAAAAACCTTTCATTCTTTGATTGAGTTATTTTATTTAATTCAGAAAGTTAACTTCCCGACCCACATTCATGGACATACACTTGACCTGGTTTTAACCAAATCCAACAATGACAATATTTCTAATGTCCATACCACTGATGCCTTTTCCGACCACTTTTCAATTAGTCTTACCCTAAATCTCTCAACCCCCATATCCCAAACTAATGCTACTGTCACCTTTTGTAAATACCATAAAATTGATAAAGAGAAATTGAAAACAGATCTCTTTGCTTCTGAACTACTTAATAATCCATCCAAGGAAGCCGACACTCTCTATGAACAATATCACACTACCTTGTCCACCCTTATTGACAAACATGCACCACCACACACCAAAAATACCAAGGCAAAGTACATCCCAGGATGGGTTAACAAAACAGTAATTGCGGCAAAAGAGACCAAGAGTTTGTTTGAACTTATTTTGGTGCCGAAATAAATCTACCTTCAATAGATCCCAATACATGCAGAAAGTCCACCACTACAATAAAATCTGCATACAGGCCAAATCTGAATTCCTTAAAGCAAAAATTTGGGACAATCACCACAACCCACAAAAATTATGGCGAGTCATGGGTGATGTGTTACACAGAATCCCAGCAAAGATCCTCCCATCGATAAATTCCCCTCAGCTTTTGGCTGACACACTTGTGGAGTTTTTCTCTACTTCACTGAATTTCCAACACATCATCCCAGACTCTCCTCCACCCATGTTTGCCTCTTTTTCTACTGTAACTGAAGATCAAGTTACCAAAATCATTCTTGACTCTCCTACTAAATCATGTTCCCTTGACCCTTGGCCGACTTTTCTTCTTGAATATCTGGACATTCTGATCAGTCCCATCACTTCAATAATCAATGCCTCTCTAGAACAAGATAAGTGTTCTAATTTCTTTAAGCAGGCCCATTTAACCCCAATCCTCAAAAAATCATCCTTAGACAAAGAAGTTTTCAAAAATTACAGGCCTGTCTCCAATCTAAACTTTATTTCAAAGATACTTGAAAGGGTAGTAGCAGCCCAGCTACAAACTCACCTTGATGAAGCCGGCCTGATGACTGCCTTCCAATTGGCTTATAGAAAACACCATTGTACTGAAAGTGCCCTCCTTAATATTCAAAATGATATTCTTCTCAATATGGCCAAAGGGTCTGTTATGGCTCTCACCCTTCTAGATCTCTCCACCGCATTCGATACCATTGACCACACCATTCTCCTGGACAGACTTAATGGTTACTATGGAATCAGTGAACTGGCACACGGCTGGTTCAAATAACACCTGTCGGGAAGGACACACTCGGTCAAGGTAGGCAGCACACTCTCACATCCTGTTGCCCTCCAATATGGGGTCTCCCAGAGCTCCGTCCTTGTTCCAATTCTTTTTTCGGTCTACACTAACCCAATCAGCTCCATCATTCAATCTCACAGTAGCATTAATTATCACTTCTACGCCGATGACATCCAGTTATACATTTCACTTTCTCCAGCAAATTTTTCTCACTGTAAACAAAAACTAAAGAATTGCCTAAAGGACATCCAAAATTTCATGTTCACAAATAAATTAAAACTCAACCCTGACAAAACCGAGTTCATTTTGATAGGTTCAAAAAACAACCATAAACAACTCCTTTCTCACTTTCCAATCAATATTCTTGGTAATCAGGTCTCACCAGCACAAAGTGTCAAGAACCTTGGAGTGGTGTTTGATTCCAATTTCACCTTCTCTGACCATGTGTCATAGGTCATAAAGTCCGCTATAGTTCATGCAAGAGACCTCTACAGAATTCCCCCCCTTCTAGACCTTAAAACATCAGTTCTTCTAGCCAATGCTTTGGTGAGCAGCAGATTAGACTACTGCAATTCCCTGTTCTTATCACTCACTGATTTTGAGTTAAGGAGATTGCAACTAGTGCAAAACTCACTCTGCAGGGTTGTCACCCGTTCCGCAAAATTTTCTCACTTCACCCCTCAACTCAAAAAACTCCATTGGCTTCCAGTCAGGTACAGGGTACAATTCAAAATAGGCCTCATTACATACAAAATCCTCAACCAAGGTCAACCTGTTTACCTAAGAGAATTAATTCACCCCTACACTTCCATCAGAAATACTAGGCGTAGTACCACTAAACTCAAGTTCCTTCATACCCCCACTTTTGATCGTAGAGTTCATAAATCAATTAAACACTTCTCTAATTCTTTTATTCACTGTGCCCCAGTTCTTTGGAACTCTCTCCCCTTCCAAATAGGAAACAGTCCCTCTGTCGCATCTTTCAGGAAACACCTCAAAACCCACCTTTTCAATTCTAGTTTCCCAATTTAGTATCCTTCCCTCTCGGTCTCACCCACAACTCTGGAACACTGACCTTGAACGCTCCTTCACTCTCCCTATTTGAAATGATTTTTGTTAACTAGCGCACTGAGTTCCCCTTAGTGGGGAAGATATTGCACCTGCAAAGCAGTAGATTAGATTAGATTAGATCAAATAACCACAGTGATTTTATGTCATGTGACCCTTTATTTCTTGTCAAAATATTTACTTGTGACATGTATCCTTTATTCCATATTTTATCACTGGGGAAATGCTATTTTTCCAATGGAAATGTCCGATTAAAATGTTCAAAGAATAATGTAGGGATGTGTCCCATATATTTGTTCTTTACTGTTATGCATTTCCAATTTATAAAGTGAGTAAAATGGCATCAGAGATGCCCGTACCCCACAGCCTAGGGAAATATTTTTATCACCATGAGATATAGAAGTACTATAACCGTACAAAGTTCAGGATACTGTCAGAGCACTAATAATGTCTAAGAGAAAGATAATGCATGTAAAGATGAAGTATGAAAACAAGACAATTCAATGACAAGATGACAGCATTAATCAGTAAACTAAACATTATGGCACTCTTTATCTACATCTGGCATGGCCGAATTATGGTTTGGATGTTTTGAATATTACCAGAATACAGAAGTGGAGCAAAATCTGTGGCTCATTTGATGAAATTTCATCTGTTACAATGGGAAGTTGTAAAAGTAAAATACTTAATGAATTCTAATATGACTTTAACAGTACTTAATCTGCATCAAAAGACAGACCCAAAGGTGCAACAAGATTTTAAAGGTCAAGGTCACCACGATAAGGTCAAAGGTCAAATCAAGGTTACACCATGATGCTGCACAACTACACCCCCTAACCAATGTCCCTACCACGCATCAACTTCCTACACCTTACGGTTTCCGAGATATAGCCCGGACACGATTTTATAGGTCAAGGTCACTATGACAAGGTCAAAGGTCAAATCAAGGTCAGATAATGACGTTGCACACCTACACCCCCTAACCAATGTCCCTACCAAGTATCAACTTCCTACACCTTACGGTTTCCGAGATATAGCCCGGACAAGATTTTCAAACTCAAGGTCACTACAGCAAGCTGAAAGGTCAAATCAATGTCAGACCATGACGCTGCACACCTACACACCCTAACCAATGTCCCTACCAAGTATCAACTTCCTACACCTTATGGTTTCTGAGATACCGCCCGGACAAACTTTTTCCTGCCGCCCGAAGAACAGCCCACCCACCCATCCCTTAAGGGCTGTGGGGTAAAAATGTACAGTTGCCATATTCCAGTCCAATAAAAGTTAATCCCATTCTGAGATAAATTTAGCCAAAACATAGACTTAGCGGTTTTGTGAAACCCATTAAATCTAAGACCACACACTAAGGCTGAATTAAAGACAAAAGTCTTAAGTTTAAGTCTAAGTCCAGGGAAAGTCCTTTTGTGAAATCAGCCTCAGTGATAGACACCCCAATTCCCTTGTGTGATAATAATTCCAACCCAAGATTTTGTTTTTGAGGTATGCACAAACAGACCAACAGACGGATAGATTTAGGAGCCATATTTAACCTGAATAGGCAGACATACAGACTGGAACATGTTTTCATTTTACCTGAACAGGGGCTAAGCTTATGTATACGATAGTATGCCAAAGTGGATCATTTTGAAAGAAGAACCATTAATAACTTTAACCCTCCCTCACATCCACATACATTTCACATAAAATCACCATCACCATCAACATTTTGAAAAATCATTGCCAAATGAAATATCCTAGCTACTACCCTTCTGGAGCAACTTATTGTGCATATTAAGTGTGCAACTTCATTAACAGATACTGTTTTAGTTTAATAATTCAACTAATATTCAACTATTGTAAGCCCATATGTAATATGTACATAAATAATTATGAGATTTGTTCAGAATGTTTTTTTTCTTACTTAAATGCATTAAAATCAATTAAGAAATTCGCAGAGGAATGTTAAGTTAAAAATTAAAGTTTATTTATTCATTGGTTTTACAGGTATTTTGGCTTTCATATTGTAAATTTGGAACAATTTTCCTTACAAGTTACACAAAATGGTGGATAATATAAGTAAACCGTCCCTCACTAGACATACACTCACAAAAACATATCACTTATAAAAAGTGAGCATTATTGTCCTCTAAATAAATATTATATATTTCTGCAAATTACTGATAAGGGATGTTTTACCTTTGAAAATGAACCTTCATACTAATTTATGGCATATGTTATTGGAGAAATTTTCCTATAAAATATACAAGTAGGAGGCTCTTGTTACCGTTCTCATTTGATGACATAACACACGTGTAATCTTTAATGTACCATACTTTTATTTACCAGATGGTGACAATAGCCTTTCAAGGCACAGGTGGTTAACAGGGTTGGCATTTTAATAACTAGCTCTTATGTCCAGGTCAGACAAGGGAGATATTACAAAAATAACCTTGGAGAATACATTACCACCAAAGGAAACTAGACCTATCGCATCTGAGAACCGATGCAAATTGTATCCACCAGAAAGAAAACTCACCAAAGCCATTCTAACATCGCTTAACCTTGAATGAGAAGGCCAAGGTGAAATCTGACCATATCAAAAGATTCTTAGCCGATGATTTCCTATAGGTTGGTGTGACACTGCAAACCTCTAGGAATAAGCAAGCAAGATATAAACACTGTTAATTTTGGCAATCCTCATTTGACCATGAAAGAGGGGCCAAAGGTCAAATCTGACCACACCAAAAGATTCCCAGGTCATGATTTCCTATAGGTTGGTTTGAGATCCCAAACCTCTAGGACCAACAGTAAGCGAGTTATAAGCACTTTTAAGTTTGGCTATCCTCGTTTGACCTTGAAGGAGGGTTCCAAGGTCAAATCCGACCACACCAAAAGATTCCCAGCCCATGATTTCCTACAGGTTGGTTTACCATCCCAAACCTCTAGGACCAATAATAAGCGAGTTATAAGCACTTTTAAGTTTGGCTATCCTCGTTTGACCTTGAATGAGGGGTCCAAGGTCAAATCTGACCACACCAAAAGATTCCCAGTCCATGATTTCCTATAGTTTGGTTTACCATCCCAAACCTCTAGGACCAATAATAAGTTAGTTATAAGCACTTTTAAGTTTGGCTATCCTCGTTTGACTTTGAAGGAGGGGTCCAAGGTCAAATCCGACCACACCAAAAGATTCCCAGCCCATGATTTCCTATATGTTGGTTTACCATCCCAAACCTCTAAGACCAATAATAAACGAGTTATAAGCACTTTTAAGTTTGGCTATCCTCGTTTGACCTTGAAGGAGGGATCCGAGGTCAAATCCGACCACACCAAAAGACTCACAGCCAATGACTTCCTATAGGTTGGTTTACCGTCCCAAACCTCTAGGACCAATAATAAGCGAGCTATAGGCACTTTTAAGTTTGGCTATCCTCGTTTGACCTTGAAGGAGGGGCCCAAGGTCAAATCCGACCACACCACAAGATTCCCAGCCCATGAGGTCCTATATGTTGGTTTGCCATACCAAACCTCTAAGACCAATAATAAGCGCGTAATAAGCACTTTTAAGTTTGGCTGTCCTCGTTTGGCCTTGAAGGAGGGATCCAAGGTCAAATCCGACCACATCAGAAGATTCACAGCCAATGACTTCCTATAGGTTAGTTTACCATCCCAAACCTCTAGGACCAATAATAAGGGAGATATAAGCACTTTTAAGTTTGGCTATCCTCGTTTGACCTTGAAGGGGCGGTCCAAGGTCAAATCTGACCACACCAGAAGATTCCCAGTCCGTGATTTCCCATAGTTTGGTTTACTATCCTAAACCTCTAGGACCAATAATAAGCGAGTTATAAGCACTTATAAGTTTGGCTATCCTCGTTTGACCTTGAACGAGAGGCCCAAGGTCAAATCCGACCACACCACAAGATTCGCAGCCCACGATTTCCTATAGGACCTCAAGGACCAATAATAAGTGAGTTATAAGAACTTTTTAGTTTGGCTATCCTCGGTTGACCTTGAAGGAGGAATCCAAGGTCAAATCTGACCACATCAGAAGATTCCCAGCCTATGATTTCCTATAGGTTGGTTTACCATCGCAAACCTCTAAGACCAATAATAAGCGAGTTATAAGCACTTTTAAGTTTGGCTATCCTCGTTTGACCCTGAAGGAGGGGCACAAGGTCAAATCTGACTACACCAAAAGATTCCCAGCCTATGATTTCCTATACGTTGGTTTCACATGGCAAACCTCTAGGACCAATAATAAGGGAGATATAAGCACTTTCCATGGCTAAAAAGAAACGCTCGTGGCAGCCATCTTGTTTTTCAAAATGAAGCCAAAAATATTTTCAGTCAATATTTCATAATGATGATGCAGAGTTTAACTAAGTAAAATCTGATGGTAATCTGATTAAGCACGATGCACTCATAGTTGTCAGGTAGTTTGGAGCTTTCACCAATCCTTATGTGCGTATTCTGGTCATGAAGGCTACATAGTGCTACAGTACTCAGTTTTCATCATACTTTTTCCCAAGTTTAATTGTCACTCCGCAACTTTATGTTAATATTCGAAATGTTTTTGTCTGTTATGCTCTACAGGCACTTGGTCACATGCAAGTTTGGACATGATGTAAAAGATGACTTCTACATTTCCCTTACCATCATGTCATTTTTTACCACATGTACTTCTGCTTGCTCTGTATATTGTTGTGTATATTTTGCAAATTATATGTGCACATAAATGCTTAACCAGAACTTTGTCTCATCATTGTATATTCTGATACTCAGTCACTATTGCAACATTACATATGTGTACTTACATTATCATTTTATTCTTGTAAACACCGTTTTAGGTTCAAGTATTGTGCTATATATATCTCTTCATAGACCAGGAGGTCTTGAAATAAAAGCAGGAGGTGCATATCATACTGTGAAAAATTAGGAAAAACACCCTTAACTGTAAATGTTTATAAATTCTGTGTGTGGATCATGTTTCATTCATATTTTCAATTACTGTTCATATATGTACTTCAACTACTTTGTACTTTCTCTGTAAATTAGGCAAAGTCCCTTTATGTCAAGGTTTCAATGTAAATTTTAGCACATTAAGTTCTAAGTAAGCATTTCCTAATGTTGCCATAAAAACACACCAATTCAGTTTCATAAATGAGGAATGTATATCTGTAAGAACAATGCCCCTTTTCATCTTAGTTTCATAAAATGCATATTACCCTTCACTTTTCAAAACAACCCTGTAAAATATAGAGCCTATATATTTCCACTCCAATAAATGTGTCTTTCTCTGTAATTAGAATCTATATCCATGTTTAATCAAATCTTTGATATAAAGATATAAAGGCTAAGGTATAAAATGTGTCCATTATCCCTAGAAATAAATTACAAGAAATAACCCAATACTGTCATTAAAATGTATTTAGGTAGAAACACCGGGCATCAAAGATATGTAGTGTAAAACTTTTATTGGTGGCATCCCTACTAGGTTTAGAACAAATACCCAATATTAGAAAATATTACATTGTTGACTCGGTCCCTTTGGGACCTGGTAAACAATCCATTATTTTCTAATATTAGACACTTTTTTGGCTATTAACCTCTGTGTTAGCCAAGTGAAGAAATCTTTTATAGTGGATCTTAAGGGGCGATAATATAATTTCTACTCTCCTCCTTACAATATGCACATGAAAAATCAGTTTTTATGTCATCACTTAGGCTACGTAATGTTACATGTATGCGCAAAAAGGTGATGACAACTACAGCCACTGAATATTATGTTTTCCGTTTTCTTCTGACACTAAGCAGAATACAACAAAATACATTACCAATAATGATACCAATATAATACCAATTCCCACGTTCGACTGGTCGTTTCAGTACTTACTATACCTGCCAGAAGTTACTGGAAGATACTTTTTTCTATTTGCGTGGTAGCTTCCAGGTAAACAAGTAAGTACTGAAGTGATCGACATATCTCCACTGATTTTATAGTAAGTAAGTCACGTGATAAAACAAAGGAAAATGGAAGTGATCACATATTTTATTGTAGAATTGTTATTGAAAATCACAATAATTGTTTATTTTTTATTATTACAATATCAGTGGACAGATATGAAATAGATAAAGCATTTACACCTTTCTCACGCTTATTGAGATTAAATAACTTGTTTCCTTTGATAACAAACAGAAGTAACAGACTTCAAAATCAATTTTATAAAATTTACCACAGAAAATATATTATGTGCACACCCCTAATATTGAATGGTTTATGCAACAATCATACAATTTTCATAACAATTGTGAGTTTTACATGTAAAATTATTGAATAAAAGTGGACCAAGAAAAAAAATAAAAACTTTAGAACATATTTCTAATGCATCCAAGTACCCACGTGGAATCAATCTCATTTATAAAAATAACTGCCAATCAGATTTAAAAGAAATGACATCATGGGGAAGTACTTACTTTTTTCATTTTAGTGGTAGAGTTTCCAGTAAGTACTGGTTGCTACTGCGCATGTGGGCGGAGCTTATTTTACTTGCCGCAAATTTTCCCACGCGAATGACTCTAATGTCTTGCAGGGGTATTGTACTGTTCATCTTCAAATGCGATATCTTTTCACTTGTATATGTCTGATAATGGATGTTTTACTTATATTATCCACCAGTTTGCTCTAATAATAAGTAAAAATAATCTATATTTACCTAAAATAATTCAAAATGCTCGTTTTGACACAGCACCAGTTACAAATATCAGTGACTGTGGAAAGTTTCAATTTATGACTTTGAGATTTTTGAATTAAAAGGTACTAGTGTCTTGTCAGTATGTCACAGTATTCAAGTAAAATACGGTGTATGTTGGGCTGGGCTAAGAAACCTTCGCCCATAACTCTGATGATGCATTTTTTACACACTTGTGATATGTGTAAAGCCTTGACAAGGTTAATGCTAGAGTACTGTTTTTTTACTTATTGATTGGTGGTATCCAATTGCACAATAAATTGTCTATCATCCCCACGCGGGATTTGCTTTTCCTCGAAAACAAACCCTCACAGAAACCGCGAGGAATTCTGGGAGTAAACAAAGAACTACTTTTCAACCAGGAAGTGTTTTCCGCAGCATGAAAAATGCTCAAAAATAAATGTTTTCTATCATAACACACGCCCTTCTTAATTTTCTTTAAAAATATACATACAGACCTACAAAACAGTGATTTTTCAGCAGGAAAACTTTACTTAAAGTGTTGTTTCTAGTCTTCTTACATGGGCGAAAATGGAGTTAATACTGCAGTAGTTATTCTACGAATTTTAAATATTGTGATCCGTGGATATTTCAATTATTAAACCTGTATAATTGCTTTGAAGATTGTCACAAATAATTTTTCAAAGTAAAATAAATTTTATGAATGGAAATTTACATATATTTGTCCCCATTTGCTACAAAGCTGTAAAAACATTGATCGATGCATGAGAGTAATAAAAATAATAAAAAAATAAATAGATAAAATAACATTAAAGACGATTTAACAACAATAATATTGATTGATTTCAATTCTATATGTACCTATACATCCATACATTTAACAAATGCTTTATAGGATTTTAAAAATTACCAATATTATTTTATTATTTATTTAGTTTTATTTATTTATTTTTGCATTGAAATTACATGTATAATATATAACTAAGCATCATATACAGAAACGTCAGCAATAATAAATAAAACACACAAAAAAGCTGCATGAAAATTACAATAAAAAGCTATATATGAATAGCAACAACATGACTAAAATAAAAATTACTCTTTAATACAAAATATAATTATTTTGGTTTTTGAAAATTCTAGAATAGGCCACATTCTTTCAAATAATTAATAATAATATTTACATTATCAACCCAAAATTATGCTTTATATAATTGGCCTACATTAATTTTTACTTCCAGTTATAACAGAATTTTATTTACATAATGTGGCCTTATAGGACAATATCTTAATTATATGCAATAGTATATTTAAAATCAGGGTGTAGCTAATTTTAAACTATCATACAAATAGTAAGATGACCTTAAACTCTTTTTCAAGCAAAAATAAAATTGATTTCTGGACTGCATGTTATAAATATTATAGTCCATTTTCATGCTGTTAAAAATCTTTGCTTTCTGCAAATACTCTTGTAAATCAATTTTTGATTTACAATGAATGTAAATGTAGAAAAATGTTTATTTATCAAATATACATAACATAAATAGCTCTAAAATAATTCTAAAAATCTGGATTTAACCATAAAAATATTATCGACAGATTTAAGAAATAATTACTTGCAAAAGAAAATTGAAATAGTTAGTTTTCTTTAACAGTGGCTGGAATGTAATATGGTTACTTTTACAATATATACATGTCTATTTTATTTATTTTTTCAGTGTTTCATGTTATGTATATTATGTTATTGGTTATATTATGACAGGTAGTTGAGAGGGCTGTAATTACTAATTACTCTATAAAAGTAGTGTTATTGGTTACTTAGACAAAAAAATAATTAATTTAAAATTATTTAATAATGTACTTTAGACTTAAACCCCAAATCAAATTGAAGTAATAATATTATGAAAAATACAATGACATGAATGTACCACAGACAACCTGTATAGCTAAATATCCCTACATTAACGTCACCTTAAACTCCCACCTACAGAACAAAAATAAAATCTTGATACTTACTTAAGAAAACTATATATAACATTAAAGTCTTCTCTAAAAATCATTTGCAAAAGACATTAAAAGTAGCAATATTGTTTGCAGACATTTGAAGATATTTGTTGCTAATGCTATATATTGAAAATAAAACTAGACCTAGCGCATCGGAGAACCGATGCAAATTGTATCCACCGTAAAGACAATGCACCAAAACCTCTATGACCAATAATAAGCGAGTTATAAGCACTTTTAAGTTTGGCTGTCCTCGTTTGACCTTCAAGGAGGGGCCCAAGGTCAAATCCGACCACGCCAGAAGATTCCCAGCCCATGATTTCCTATATGCTGCTTTACCATCCCAAACCTCTAGGACCAATAATAAGCGAGTTATAAGCACTTTTAAGTTTGGCTGTCCTCGTTTGACCTTCAAGGAGGGGCCCAAGGTCAAATCCGACCACACCGGAAGATTCCCAGCCCGTGATTTCCTGTATGTTGGTTTACCATCCCAAACCTCTAGGACCAATAATAAGCGAGTTATAAGCACTTTTATGTTTGGCTGTCCTCGTTTGACCTTCAAGGAGGGGCCCAAGGTCAAATCCGACCACGCCAGAAGATTCCCAGCCTATGATTTCCTATATGCTGCTTTACCATCCCAAACCTCTAGGACCAATAATAAGCGAGTTATAAGCATTTTTAAGTTTGGCTGTCCTCGTTTGACCTTCAAGGAGGGCCCCAAGGTCAAATCCGACCACACCAGAAGATTCCCAGCCCATGGTTTCCTATATGTTGGTTTACCATCCCAAACCTCTAGGACCAATAATAAGCGAGTTATAGGCACTTTTAAGTTTGGCTGTCCTCGTTTGACCTTGAAGGAGGATCCCAAGGGCAAATCCGACCACACCAGAAGATTCCCAGCCCATGATTTCCTATATGTTGGTTTACCATCCCAAACCTCTAGGACCAATAATAAGCGAGTTATAAGCACTTTTATGTTTGGCTGTCCTCGTTTGACCTTGAAGGAGGGGCCCAAGGTCAAATCTGACGCCAGAAGATTCCCAGTGTATGATTTCCTATAGGTTGGTTTACCATCCCAAACATCTAGGACCGATAATAAGCGAGTTATAAGCACTTTTATGTTTGGCTGTCCTCATTTGACCTTGAAGGAGGGGCCCAAGGTCAAATCCGACCACGCCAGAATATTCCCAGCCCATGATTTCCTATATGCTGCTTTACCATCCCAAACCTCTAGGACCAATAATAAGCAAGTTATAAGCACTTTTAAGTTTGGCTGTCCTCGTTTGACCTTGAATGAGGGGCCCAAGGTCAAATCCGACCTCACCAGAAGATTCCCAGCCCATGATTTTCTATATGTTGGTTTACCATCCCAAACCTCTAGGACCAATAATAAGCGAGTTATAGGCACTTTTACCTTTGGCTATCCTCGTTTGACCTTGAAGGAGGGGCCCAAGGTCAAATCCGACCACACCAGAAGATTCCCAGCCAATGATTTCCTACATGTTGGTTTACCATCCCAAACCTCTAGGACCAATAATAAGCGAGTTATAAGCACTTTTAAGTTTGGCTGTCCTCGTTTGACCTTGAAGGAGGGGCCCAAGGTCAAATCCAACCACGCCAGAAGATTCCCAGCCCATGATTTCCTATATGCTGCTTTACCATCCCAAACCCCTAGGACCAATAATAAGCGAGTTATAAGCACTTTTAAGTTTGGCTGTCCTCGTTTGACCTTCAAGGAGGGGCCCAAGGTCAAATCCGACCACACCAGAAGATTCCCAGCCCATGATTTCCTATATGTTGGTTTACCATCCCAAACCTCTAGGACCGATAATAAGCGAGTTATAAGCACTTTTATGTTTGGCTGTCCTCGTTTGACCTTGAAGGAGGGGCCCAAGGTCAAATCCGACCACGCCAGAAGATTCCCAGCCCATGATTTTCTATATGTTGGTTTACCACCCCAAACCTCTAGGACCAATAATAAGAGAGTTATAGGCACTTTTACCTTTGGCTATCCTCGTTTGACCTTGAAGGAGGGGCCCAAGGTCAAATCCGACCACACCAGAAGATTCCCAGCCAATGATTTCCTATATGTTGGTTTACCATCCCAAACCTGTAGGACCAATAATAAGCGAGTTATAGGCACTTTTAAGTTTGGCTGTCCTCGTTTGACCTTGAAGGAGGATCCCAAGGGCAAATCCGACCACACCAGAAGATTCCCAGCCCATGATTTCCTATATGTTGGTTTACCATCCCAAACCTCTAGGACCAATAATAAGCGAGTTATAAGCACTTTTATGTTTGGCTGTCCTCGTTTGACCTTGAAGGAGGGGCCCAAGGTCAAATCTGACGCCAGAAGATTCCCAGTGTATGATTTCCTATAGGTTGGTTTACCATCCCAAACATCTAGGACCGATAATAAGCGAGTTATAAGCACTTTTATGTTTGGCTGTCCTCATTTGACCTTGAAGGAGGGGCCCAAGGTCAAATCCGACCACGCCAGAATATTCCCAGCCCATGATTTCCTATATGCTGCTTTACCATCCCAAACCTCTAGGACCAATAATAAGCAAGTTATAAGCACTTTTAAGTTTGGCTGTCCTCGTTTGACCTTGAATGAGGGGCCCAAGGTCAAATCCGACCTCACCAGAAGATTCCCAGCCCATGATTTTCTATATGTTGGTTTACCATCCCAAACCTCTAGGACCAATAATAAGCGAGTTATAGGCACTTTTACCTTTGGCTATCCTCGTTTGACCTTGAAGGAGGGGCCCAAGGTCAAATCCGACCACACCAGAAGATTCCCAGCCAATGATTTCCTACATGTTGGTTTACCATCCCAAACCTCTAGGACCAATAATAAGCGAGTTATAAGCACTTTTAAGTTTGGCTGTCCTCGTTTGACCTTGAAGGAGGGGCCCAAGGTCAAATCCAACCACGCCAGAAGATTCCCAGCCCATGATTTCCTATATGCTGCTTTACCATCCCAAACCCCTAGGACCAATAATAAGCGAGTTATAAGCACTTTTAAGTTTGGCTGTCCTCGTTTGACCTTCAAGGAGGGGCCCAAGGTCAAATCCGACCACACCAGAAGATTCCCAGCCCATGATTTCCTATATGTTGGTTTACCATCCCAAACCTCTAGGACCGATAATAAGCGAGTTATAAGCACTTTTATGTTTGGCTGTCCTCGTTTGACCTTGAAGGAGGGGCCCAAGGTCAAATCCGACCACGCCAGAAGATTCCCAGCCCATGATTTTCTATATGTTGGTTTACCACCCCAAACCTCTAGGACCAATAATAAGAGAGTTATAGGCACTTTTACCTTTGGCTATCCTCGTTTGACCTTGAAGGAGGGGCCCAAGGTCAAATCCGACCACACCAGAAGATTCCCAGCCAATGATTTCCTATATGTTGGTTTACCATCCCAAACCTGTAGGACCAATAATAAGCGAGTTATAAGCACTTTTAAGTTTGGCTGTCCTCGTTTGACCTTGAAGGAGGGGCCCAAGGTCAAATCCAACCATGCCAGAAGATTCCCAGCCCATGATTTCCTATATGTTGGTTTACCATCCCAAACCTCTAGGATCGATAATAAGCGAGTTTTAGCACTTTTAAGTTCTGCTATCCTCGTTTGACCTTGAAGGAGGGGTCCAAGGTCAAATATGACCACATCAGAAGATTCGCAGCACATGATTTCCTATAGGTTGGCTTCACATTGCAAACCTCTAGGACCAATAATATGGGAGATATAGGCACTTTTAAAGTCCGCTATGTGGGTTACTTCGGCACTCCGTGGATGACCTTGAATTAGGAGCTTCAAGGTCAAATGTGTGCAAGGTTGTAGAGGACATGTATATGTGTCATACATATCACCTATGAAGAGATTCAACCTTCTACCTATGAGGAACAGCCAGTAGAAAAATGTAGATTATTTTCAAAGAAATGCCCGTGGCGGCCATCTTGTTTTTTCAGAATGAGGCTATTTTCCTTCCCAGAGAAGCTTACCCCCCAATGAAGATATCCTGCAAATTTGGTGAACCTAGCTGCTGTTGTTTTCCTCTTAGAGCGTTAATGCCGAAAATCTCTCTACGCGCGGCGGCGGCGGCGTAGCGGACGCTAAACCAAAGTATCCACCGGATGCTTCCGGTGGATACAATGAAAGATTTATAGCACTTTTGATGAAATGAATTAACAGAAAACTTTAAATTATGTACATGTTATTTGTGACCAAAAATTCACGTTTTTCTCCATTTAAATGGTATGTGTAACCACCATATATAAATGCTACGTGTTGTAAGCTTTAAAATGGTGTATTACATGTCAAAATCGAGCAAGAAATAACAATTTTATGAATTTTCAAACTACTTTATACGATTGCTGTAGAGAAAAAAAATCTTTTAAAAAAACTATTCTTGTTGGCGCATTAACACAGTAAAGTGGTGTGTAGGTATACAACAGGCCATAGACACGACGGTTTCTGAGAGAGATCTTTTTTCGAGAGGAAAAAGTCTCGCGAGAGAATGATTGTCTATAAAAGCTGGTGCCAGGTGCTTGCTATGGATTGTCACCCCGTTTTCCTTGGGCTAATTTATAGCATAGCAACTTTTGTAGCATAAAGTGTGTATATGTTGAAGTAAATATGCGAAATCAGTAAATACGATTTATCAGTATTTACTGATTTGGTCAGTAAATACGTGTATTTCCTGAAAATTTCAGTAAATACTTGTATTTCCTGTTTTTTTGCTCCAGTAAATACGCGTATTTCCTGGTTTTTTGCTCCAGTAAATACGCGTATTTACTACAATCATAATGAAGACTTCATATCTTTAATAGTTGGGTGTTATCTGCTATGTCTTCATATTATGTCCTTAATAGTTGGGTGTCATTTGATATGTCTTCATATTAACAGTTATTTAAAACTTTAAATGACTTTGTCATATTCAAAGTTTGATACTTGTTTACAATCCAGCACTGGGGTAACTATTTTACATCACTATATAATTTCAAAAGCAGTTGCAAGTGATATGTAATGCAAACTTGTAATATTTTTTTTATTTAAAATAAATTGTAATGTAAATAGGAAAGTTTATAAATTTACATATCCAAATATTTATCAAAGCATGATATTTTAATAATAAGGAACAACAAGCAAGGTAATAATATTAAGATATATTTCTTGTCCAAGAACTGACTTTCACTGTAGTTTTAACAATGTATTTTAACAATGTATTTCTTTTCCAAAAGTCACCAACAAAATTTAGATACATAATTAAGGTTGAATAAAACCTTTAATTGAGGAAGCCACACCATAACCATAGATACCTTAAAAGTGATTAAGTCCCTCTGAAAGAATATGATGAATTCCAATTAGGGGTTAACTGGCCTTTTCATTGTTTCTAACAACAATTCTTTGATCAAGTGGCCAGTACCTAAATTAAAGTCATAAATGTACCAGAAAATGGTTAAATATTAAGCCTTGATTGAAATAAAGTAAAGAAACCACTTACTAATAATCTCTGTTTAACAATAGTTTCTTAAAGAACATGTACAGATTGTTAGAGTGTAAATCATTCTGTCTTAAATGATAAGGTAAAATTTCTGCTGAATGAAAGCATAGTTAAAATGTGTTAAAATTTTCAAACTTTAATTTAAATTAATTTCTCAAACTTTATTTATTTCCAATAAAAATGCATTTTATGTATCAGTCACATAAAAATAGTGAAAAGTTAAATGTTCTTTAATCATTTGTAGGGATGACATAGGTCCTTAGTAGCTGTGGGATTGAAAATACTATAAGCTTATATGAAATATCTACAGAAAGCACATATCTAAAGTTTTTAAAAATAAATATTTAAAAGCTCAGTACTATTTTTTCAACATATTTGCATTTAATGTACTGTAAAATGAAATATGCTTAGTATGTTCCAATAGTCATCATAATCAAGCAAAATGTTCCAATAAAGGACCAATATAATTCAGAGTTTGGTTTACCATTTAATATTATATATTTACAACCAGGGAACATCAAAGATTCATATCACATATTTACTGAAAGTCAATCCAGTAAAGTTGTGAAATAACACAGGTCATAAATCAGTAAATACGTGTATTTGCTGAACATTTTAGGGAATACGCGTATTTACTGACCAACTATTTACTGATTTCGCATATTTACTGTAACATATACACACATAGACATAATAAAATTATGCTCAAGACACATTACTGTTAGATTTATTTTAAAACCTATATAAACTTCCTTTCTGTTCTGTAAAATCTTTTTGCAATATATGGGTCTCTTTTTTCAACCATATAGTAATATGTTTTATACTATATTTGTTAATATATGGTAATTACAAGTTCTGCTTTGTTAATAATGGGCATATAATTCCCTCAAAATGTAGAGAATATAATGTATTGCAGAACATAGAACATATACCCATTGAATGTAATTTAACAGCTGATATTAAAAAAACAAAAACTTGAGCTTACCAAAAATTGTATACAGGCTATAGTCCTATATTTATTCATAATTTACCAACAGACAAGTCCGATAAATATCCAACGACAGTACACAGGGGGGCTTTTGCAGGAGAATGGGCAAGCCAGTGAAGGTAACCAACAGTAAGGTAAGTAAAGAGTACACTACTTCTCTAGTACTGGTATTATCCTTAATGGGTCACTGTTTGTCGTGTGTTCAATAAACGTGAAATACAAGGCTGCGGATGCTGAGTGCTTGTTTCCAAACAAGCAATTTGCTATAGTGATATTTATCTCTGCAAGACACTTATTTTTTATTGTATTCATTTGTTCACCTGTCTGTCATGTGTTCGTTATTATTGTGAAAGTAATCAGGGGATCTTTATAATTTTTATGAGAGTAAGGCCTAACGAAATGAAGAAGTGATTAAATATAAGGAAAATCCTAATCTTATTCTGGATTTACAAAGGTCTTATTTTTAATGTATGTTTTCAATGACTTCCGTTTTATTTTCTCATTACTCTAAAAATAATTTGGGTTGGTCTGGGCACAGGAAGAAGTGATTACATTTTATGAAAAATCTAAATCACATATAAGAGTTTTTTAT
The DNA here is from genome assembly GCA_964017235.1 of Sabellastarte sp. h YS-2021. Classification (NCBI taxonomy): domain Eukaryota; kingdom Metazoa; phylum Annelida; class Polychaeta; order Sabellida; family Sabellidae; genus Sabellastarte; species Sabellastarte sp. h YS-2021. Next base: position 150,165,193 of record OZ024931.1, read on the forward strand.
CGTGTGATAATTTTTTTTTGTTGAAAAAAATGTTGGTAGATTTCACTCAGGTAATTTTCCTATTTGACTGCAAAACCATGTTTCCGTTTTTATTTCCCCTATTCCGTAAATATGGCTTTACTACTAAGTGAAATACCATACAGAAGCTTTCCAAAAAAGTAAAACAAAAATAAAACAATATAACAATATGTAACTATTGTGAATGAAAGTGATTATATTACACGATTGTGTAGTGCAAATATTATGTTGTTCTTTGTTAGACAAAGGCCTTGAAGCAGTATTAAAATATCAGTTGTTGCGACTGCATGGAACCTGAGCATTAGAAAATGGTATTATATGTACTTAAGAGGCTTGTCTCTCATTCTTAAGTTGGCCATATTTGTTCAGAAATGTCAATTGTGACACTTGGTGAATACTGCCCCCTAATCTATTCCAGTGACAATAGAAATCTACAAAATTGTTAATTGGCACACAAGTTGTGAAAATCATTTTCTTGGACGAGCGTGGACATATGTGGATTATCCTAATTTGTTGTTCACCTCTTATTTGGTCCAATTTAAGGCAAGTTCAAAATTACAAAGCCTAGGAAATGGTCACGTGTTCTGAATAATCAGAATATGACTTTGTCCCCACATACTAAAGTGTGACAAAATCCTTACATTCACACTACGTGAACATTATCCTATTAAATTACCATGGATGAGTTGACTTATTGTTGTAGGAGGTTAATTATCTGTACATATACATCTGCGTACATACAGGCTCAGTACTTCTCTTGTGTAAGTATTATGGTCTTCTCAAGAGGTATCTTCAAGGCAGTCAATTGTTAGCTGGGCACCAGTCAACTTTAACAAAAAAGGGCTGGCATAACCTATAATGACCTTCCCCAGTCTCTCTGAGCTTGAAAAGAGTGACATGTAGAATGGATTGCCATGAATCAACATTTTTTTTTAATTATATATACATATATATCTATTTTATATAGGTGGAAATTAGTTTTATATTGTATAATTTTACCTAATAGCATAATATATTGATAATGAGTCACAAAAATATATTGTCTGACAATTTATATAAAAGAATAGACCTATTTAACGAGCGACAATGAAAGATTTCAACTTCTAACCTGATGTACATCCTCTATTCAGACTGATCCACGTATAAATTAGACTAAATATGCCATTGCTTAGTGAAACTACTAATGGTAATTACAATGTATGCAAAATGGCAGGCATTACCAAATACTTTTCTACAGAGAAAAGTAATACGGGAACCAGATTACTATTTTTGGACACTTCGTTAGTTTTGATGACTTAGAACTAGTTTCACAAAGTGTCTTAGAATATATCAGTTTTGACTTAAACCTACATTTTTTGTTTAATCTAAAAGTCTTGGGCTTAAATGATTTTCACAAAGGTTGACTTAGCTAAGACAAAGGTATTTTAAGTAGCCGTCCCATAATAGAAATTGGATCATACACCTTGGCCCCAGTTTCAATCATTCCAGAATCCTCAGATTGCTTCCTATAATATTATGAATGGGTTATGAAAAACCCCAAGAAGGTCTATACATTCAGTACGACAGATTTAAGATCAATAACATTGCTTTCAGAATGTTAAGTTAGCTACAGGCTTGAGTTCCCAAATGCTAATCTGATAAGCCTTGCAGGAGATTGCTGAGAGTATATAAAAAAATGAAATAGTTTCAAATCTTTGGGAACACATGTGATTCACCACCCATCCCCAACCTGTCCCCGTCCGAAGATTGTGGGTTGCCAACTTGCCAAGTAAAAAGACTATCTTTCCGAACCCTCCAGAACAGCATATTTTTGGGATCGAACACCAATCTTGAGGGGGTGGGGGACAGGGACCTAGTGGTAAGCAAGTAAGGCATCTAATCCCAGGCTTTCACCTTTGTGTGGGCTTGGACTCCCGCAAATGACAATGCAGAGGACCTGTCTCGATATGACGATGGCTGATGAATGGGTGTAAAATACCAAGTTTGACCTTTCTGTGTCATGTGACTTTTACTTCCACTCTATTCATACTAAAATATACAACTGGTGTAAGTATCCTTAAGACTATATTAAATTCGGCAAACCATAGATATGTATTTGAAATATTATTATTTTATCAAGTAGAATAATTTTAGTCAGTTTGTCCTGATTTAATCTTTGTAATGGCAACAGTTTAAAAATAATTTTGTATCTTTACAAACTTTTGGGGAGCAATATCTGGTAGACAGTGTCTGATAAGGAAACTAATAAAAATCCACACCATTAAGCCTTCAAAGTAATAAATGTTTAGTTTGTTTTTATCAGTTTTGTTACTTTTGTATCAACGCTGTGGAATAAAAATATAAACATAGAATACTCACAAAACAAAATTCATGCTTATGCAGTATGGGCTATATTGGATATAACTGGCAAAATCTCATTTTCCTCCCCCGATCATGTGAACTAAAATGAGTGCATTGTTACATTATTAGTTTACAATAAAATCTTAGGGGAGGATATTGTTACAGAAAAATCCAGAGAATAAAATCAATAAACTTGCGAGCTTGTCAATACTGATAATTATTGAACCCACACACACAGCCAAAAAACTGAAACTGTTTATTATTATTGTTATTATGAATATTATTATTATTATTTATTTATTTATTTATTTTTTTTTTTTTGGGGGGGGGGGGGGGGGTATTTTTTTTGCATGGTTTTATTATTTTTTATCAATGTAAAATTAATTTACCTTTCAAAGCACTTTTAAAGGGCGAAAATATAACTTCTACAAAATAATTTTCATGTCTTACGTCTACCTGTGTGATCATGAGAAATGGATTTTCACATTCCTGAGTAATGTTTACATAATAAACAACCCTCAGAGATTTTGCCGCTTCCGACAAAAATAAATCTTTCCTAGTTCCTGGACTACATCCATGTCCAACACCCAGACACAAGATCTTTGTTGGACCCATATGATTGGGATTGTGAATCTGGAATCAAATATTTACAGAAACAACTGCACTGAAAGGTGGGACCTCAACCTATTAATATATATTTTTTTTTATAATACCGTTCTTGTTTCACCGGTTTGCCTGCGGATTACCCAGATAATATATCTTGTGCATAGTCTTATTGGTTTCACAATTTTTGGTCAAGAAGATCGTAAGCATTATCACAGTGATTGTAAGTGACTCTCTGGGTTTTGAACTGTGGGAGTGGGCATTTGTTTCCAAGGTACTCGAGATCATTGTGTTTGGTCGTAAGCCAGTTAGAATAAAACTTTTGCTGTTGTACAACTTCCTGTAGGGTGTCTTCTCCCTAAATTAGTAATAGGAATCCCCTAACCATCCATATCCAGAGGTCATGACTTCCCAGTAAACATTTTTGGGTTTTGCAAACGTTTGGCAAAGGTTAAAAAATGATGGGTACGAAAACCATATGTAATGGAATGTTTTTAAAACGTTTTACAAAAACTGTTCATTAAACATTTAACGTTTATAAATGAACATAATAATGTCTGAATAATAATGGGGTCAGAGGTCAAATGCAATATCATTGTATGGTTGCTTACTGTTGAAAATATTATTTTGATGTCTAAAATTGTAAGATAGTGGCTTAGAAATTGTGCCCCCATTGAATTCATACATTTAGGGGTTGCATGTGGGGCAATTTTTGACAAAGTCCTCTAAAATCTCCTATTAATGTTCACCACCATCTTTGTTTGCACATGCTTTAAGGTGAAGGTTTAAATTTATAGGTTTAAAAACGTTTTTGATGGAATGTTTTTGAAACATTTGACAAGCAATGTTGTTTAAACATTTTATGTGTACTGTTTATCAAACATTTCATGATGAATGTTTGAAAAATATTTCCAGCAAAACCTTAATTTCTTCAGCTATTTTATGAATGTTTTAAAAATGTTTCCAGTCAAACCTAGCTTCTTGAGTTATTTTATAAATGTTTAATAAACGTTTTCAATAAAAAATTTTTAAAGAGAATGTTTATAAAACATTTTTTAAACATTACAGCAAAAAAACGTTTACTTAGAAATGTTTAAAAAAACCAAAGATGGGGTTTACTAGGTTTTAAAAAACGTTTTGTAAACGTTTAAACCATTTAAAAACATTTCTAATGTTTGCTGGGTTATAGTCCCAAGTTATCAGTACAGAGGTCGGCAAGGCCAGTCTTTTTCAGCTATACAACTTATCTTTGCATTCGAAATCACATGGTGCTATTGTTTTATGTCTGCTCAAAACAGAAGATCACTTATATGAGACCCCTCCCTCTTTTGAGTTTAAAATCAGCTGTAACTCATAATAGTTCATGAAAGTGGAACAGTCATATAACCAGTTGTTAATTGTAACATTTTAATGGTCTATGACTATGGTGATCGTCAAGCAGTAATTAGCATAATATAAAACATTCCATTAAATTATTCTCCAAATGTAATACAATTATCAATCGAATTGCAGCCAACATGGATCCTCTCCAGAGATAGTAGACAATAGCATAACAGAGAATTTATAAACATTAAGTTCAAGAAAACACTAAGTACTTCTTAAGAATTATTCTCTTCTAAAATGTTTCTCTTCCCTTGATAGATTTTTGTATCCTTGTTTTTTGTGTGATATACATAAAATGTACTGTCTGTATTATCATTTTTATTTTAAAACTAAACGTTATTACAAAATGTTTTTAAACCTTTTGGTATGTAGATATGCAATGAACCTTATAAATTCTGGTAGACCTAGGATGTGTTCTTTTATTCCGAAATGGACATACCAATGTTTAAATACAATATAAGCAAACATCATCACACTGATGATAGATCACCTGAGATTGGCTTGTAAGGTTTGCACTTAGTTTCTGTTCTCTTCACCATAAAACACCTGCCGTGCCATTTGTCCATAGGTGGAGTTCGTAGTCAGGATTGATGTTTCTGTTGGGTATGGCAAATAACTACTCCGTATCCAGGTGTGAACTGCATAATGCTCCTTCCAGTCAAAAATTTTGTTTCCCCAAATATATTTGATGCCTTCTGGTTTGTAGTTGGGCACATGGAATTTATATGGTTCAACATGCACTAAATGAGGATACCTCTTTATCAGCACTGATGCCACATTGCCGCTATGAAATGCCCAGATGTGTTTGTACTCCTGAAAGTCATCATAATATGTATCTAACCAGACATAGAGAAAAGGGTGTTCTTTGGAACAAACAATCACACCCGAGCAAACCTTGACACGATCCTCCAGTCCCACAGTACATCCATATTTTCTTATTTCATCAAAGGACCTGACCACCATGACATCCAAATCCAGGTAGATTCCCCCTTGTTCTATCAAGATCTTAACTTTGTCATAATCAGCGTACAGAATCCTATATGGAGGATCTATCAGCACATCTTTAGGAGGTTCTCTGTGTACAACCTTAATTTTAATACAAACAGGAAAAAACATGGGGTGGTCAAAGATATTTAAGCATAATGCAATGCAGTGTTCACACTAAGACTGTGAAAGATTGCCAGGTTATCTGGAAGCAGTCAAACTTTGTTGAGGAACTATGTTTAAATTATCAAATCTGGGCCCATATTCAATAAAGTTTCTTTATTCCTAGGAACCCTTAAATTTACAGATTCCTTCATTTGTGGCTCCTTTACTGTTTTCTGGTATTCATAAAATTCCGCAAACTTCATTTCCGTAAATTTAATCGAAATCTAAATAATAAATAAAATCCTCAAAATGAAGGGGAATTTTTGGTGGGTTTCATTCTTAATTAAAATTTAAAGTAGGTTATGAAATATCTTTGTTTAGATGACCACTTAAAATGGCAGTCCTCTGTCATTGGGTCCTGTCCCCAGTGGCAGGTTAAAAAACCTCAAGGACGTTGATAAATGGTCATTCTTGAGCCTCTGTCTTTTGATTAGGGGAATGTCAATAATTTGAGAGTTGGACTGTACTCGTACTGTCGATTAGGTCATATAGCACTTTGAGCCCTGTAGTAGATCTACATGGATATATTGCACTAAGCATAAAAACAAATACGAAATACACACAAAAAAGAACCAAAATATATTTTTAAAAAAAGAAACCATCGTCATTGCATTTTTATCTCTGTGTTATATAATATATCTCTCAATATTTTTTTATGGGATATTAATTGTCTCATCAAATTTTATGATTATAGAATTGATCTGCTTGTCACAATATTTACAGGACAAGTGGCTGTTTCCACAACATGGTAGGAGATGCTTTATAACACCCCTACTTTAAGTAAATTTAGCTGTGATTGGATTTTACTCCAATACAAGAAAAACACTCAGACATCAGACCTCCTCAAGTACCTCCCCAATAATTAAAAAAGTCATTTAAAAATTCCTGGATCCAGACAGTGATCACTGTCAAAATTAATTATCTTTTTCTTATAATATTCTTGACATTTTCAGCTTGTGTGAACATACAAACAAATTAAGTAAGCGTGTTTCTTATTACACCCCAAATATGCTCCACAACCCCTAAAAATATTGAATAATTTGTGTATATTCAAACAAGCATTATACAGAGACTTGCCTTAAATATGGTATACTGCTTCAGCATGTTAAAATATTCCCCAGTAGGTTCCTTGTTGGTGTGGAAGTAGAGAGCATCTGGCTTTAGGTTTTTGATGGCAGATAGTATACTGAGTGCTTGATCAAACCTCAATTCTTTTGTCTCATCTTCATACCATATATAGTGCACAATGTTAGGGACTAGGAATCTGTCCATTTTCTTTGCAGCAATATTCCCCTTGATAAATTCATGGGGAGTTGTAGATAGTGTTTAGGTTATAAGCAATATGTCTTCTGTGTTCACATTTTGAGAATGTTGTATAAATCCAAAAATAGGTAGAAAACACACACTGAAAATAATAAGAGGTATGATTGTTATTACATAATAAAATAACACTTCCTTAGTTACACCTAGTTCACATACTTTCATGCTGATCTCACTAACTACATACATTAAACTCATCAGAGCTGGTTTATGGCTAATTGTGTTTCATGTTTTTGCATTATATGTCGCTCTTCCTAAGTTTCCACTAGTCAGGATTCGTAATTGTGTAGGATAGGTTTTACATGAACATGGACTGTCATTCGACCATGTAGAAATTTTTTGGAAATGTTTGAACTTGGAACATACATGGTCTGTCTGTTCACCGTTTTGCCGCTATAACTCAAAAACTATAACATCAATCAAACTCAAATTTGGTGGGCAGATATTTAATGGAGTACAGACTGATTTCTCCAAATATGGTAAAATCTGAGTAAAAATTAAAAGTCAAGAGACAGTTTTTCATATATTCAATTAGCCATACACAGAGAAACTGATTCTTTTCATCGCCTACGTAAAAAAAATCAATATTTTGCTTTCTGATGATGTCATTACATAATAATGCCACAATGCAGTTGTGATTGTGAGGTCACAAACCTAGCTTGTGTTACTTACTGTCTTTACGTAAAATATTTCTTATCATTTTATGTCTTGAAATAGACATAAAGATAATAAAGAGGGAGGTGATGTATTCACCATTTTTATTTATTTATGGTTTATTTTCTTTTTTTTCTTTCAATTCCTTGACAGGCCATCACAAAAAATTTACCCTGAGTGATTTTCACAAAGAAGTAGCTTTTAACCAATATTTTTACCTCAACCATGAGTTTATGCTTTTGTGTAATAAGTGTTTGTTTATTTGTCTGTCTGTCCGTTATTGGGTGTTTAGATTACTCCAAAACTAATGTACAGATCTTTATAAAAGAATTTTTGTGGGTAGGACCTGGCGAAAGGAAGAATTAAGTTACTTATTTTTGGGAAAGATCTGGGTCATACTTTATATCACTTGCAAGACTGGTCACATTGAGTCGAGCGTTCTGCTCTCTCTGAGCGCATCTTGTTTCATGTGGTAACAAGAGAACTAGGAGAGGGCATACCTTCAAGGCACATAATAAAAGGCTGAGGGGAAAATCAGGATTGTTTCGTGTATCATAATTTCCAGAGGATCCAGATCACTCCAAATATAATGGGATTTAATTTGGACCAAGACCTATCTTGTGATTTTTAAATGAAGACCCAACCATTATATTAATGATTACTGTTACATTGTGACCTGTCAAAATGATTATCAAAATGGTTGGTCAGTTAATTGTACAGTGGACACCAAAATATACCAAAGAAAGATGCATCACACATACCATACAGATACAGCAACTTTTTGGTAAATATTTAGCTTCACCAGTGACAGAGCAAGAGACAGAATTACCAGGAAAGACAGCCACAGAATTGATATGAGTTACACTAGGTTATGGGTGGTGACCTTGATGGGACTAAAGGTAGGTTGAAGTTTGAGATATTTCAAAACCTTAGTGTAGGTTGCCACGAAAAGCTGAGAATGGCATGGCATGCAAGATGTGTGGCAGTGCATGGAGGATTGAGAAGTTACAACATGCGGGGCCACGGTGGCAGAGTGGTAACACTCTCGCCTCCCACCTCTGAGGCCTGGGTTCGATCCCCAGCACGGCCTCAAGTGGGAAAGCTGGTAGTTGCTTGCCGTTGGTCAGCAGTTTACAGTACAGAACCCTAACAAACTGTATGTACTGGTTTCCTCTGCCCTTCCAACTACCCGTCGTGATATGACCTGTACAGTATTGAAAGTGACGTAAAACCCAAATAAATGAAATGAATAAGCATATCCAATACAATGTGTAGTGTTACTGCGGAATTTCATGTTAAACATAAAAGGAAAATGTTACCATATAAGAATGTTACTGGTTTGGGTGACAGGTTTATTACCTTTTTCCGCCATATATATATATATATTATACTGTGATGTTGTTAACAATATATTTGAACATAAATTATAATAAAAGATTTTAAACCCAACATGCATCTTTCTTGTGTTGGTGGGGTGGTTGTGAAATGTGCGGGATGACATTTAGGTGTCATCTAGCTCATTTCTGGACCACCTTTATTTGGTATTAGTGGTACACCTTATTTGCATATTAAAGTGGTCAGCTGGTCAAGCATGGGACCTCTTTATTTTTAACCCTACATTCAGCCATTTACATGTTGGAAACACGAGGAGAAACATCTTTTCTTTACCTCCCTTGTCTCATGAGATCCCTCCCTCATTCTTTTTCTTTACTGTTTTGTGAACAGATTACTGCTGTAGTTTATATTTTCAGGTGATATGGGTGGTACCTGTCAATGGTTGACATTTCACTTGACAGTTATGCGTCATAATAATATAATTGCCACCTGGTTGGCCACAGTATTGCTACTGGCAGCATGATAATTGACAAGCCTTCCTGAGATGTTAATGTTTGGAATGCAGCAGCTACACTTGTGCTTCTGATGTTAGTTTTCATCTTCGTAGTGCTTCCATGGTACATGGAGGCGACAATGAACAGTTGCATCTTGGGACTATGTGGGCAGATGTCAATGGCTGCCTTTAGTGATAAAATATATTATAAACTATTTCCCACTTTCCATTTCATGCCATACTTTGCATTAAGCACAGTTTAAATGACAATTTATAGCTTTCACTTTTTCTCGCATCCCTGATGATCAAGGTTGCTTATATTGTGCTTACTTACTGTAACTGTTGTATACGACTAGGATGGACTGTATTTTATCTTAAATTTTAGTAATTTTTATGTGTTGGCGGATATCTATGCTCTATTTTTATCATCATACAGCATATTTACATATTCATTTCATTAAAGCTATGCATTTCTTGTATTGTATCTTATACTACTACATTATGAATTCTGTAACTCTTGGTTGCAAATGGCTTTGCTGTCACCCTTCATTATTTCTGGGGTTTCTTTATGAAAATCTCTAAATTTTATAATTATGGCATGCTGGGGCCAGTAAATTGCTTACTGGCCTGGTTTTGCGTGGGATAATAAGGTAGGGCCCTCTCGGGTCAGTAAGTTGATTACTGCCCCGAGTTTGGCTTATAAGGGGTGGGGAGGGGGGCTTATTTCATGTTTGGAAACTGAGTATGGGTATGCAATGTTACTGGTTTGGGTGACGGGTTTATTACCTTTTCCGCCATATATATATCTATTATACTGTGATGTTGTTAACAATATATTTGAACATAAATTATAATAAAAGATTTTAAACCCAACATGCATCTTTCTTGTGTTGGGGGGTGGTTGGGAAATGTTACCATATAAGTTTATAATTTATGAATAATCTATGTATCATCAGAGCTATAAAGCAGTCACTGAGTAGCCCCATTATAGTTTTTGTCCTTGGTCTATTTTTAGGGTGAAATATATCTGTTGTTGTTTCAGAAATGGTGTACACATTTATTGCATACATCAAGAGCTTATGATTTTGTTCATTTATGGCCATTAGGCCACAACAACTCATCTGGTAATCACAAGCATACACCAAACCTTTCCTAACTGTCTGTGTACCACTTATTGGTAGTCTTTATCAAAACCCACTTTGCAGAGGAAACCTTACATTCTTTCTTCCTTATTTTGTGAGACCACAAAAAAAAGGATTCATCTATTGTCATAGCAGTGACATATTTTTAAATTGGCATTACAAAAGAATAAATATAGAGACAGTTTAAGAACCCTTACTGGGAGGCAGCAACCCACTGCTGAAGCAATCATGTTTTGGAGTACCTTGGAATCAGTTTCCAACCGGTGAAGTCTAGATTGGAGGTCAAATGAAGGTGAAAACAATACTACATGTGGGAATTTCATTTCTGTTCATAACAGGATAGGTGTGTGGGTTAGGACAACACAAAGCTTCAGGTCTGAGGTTCACATGACCTCCGAGGTCAGATTGGGATTGAAGGTCAGGTGAAGGTCAGAGGTCAGGATGGAAAGAAAGAATTCCAATTGGGAATTTTATTTACGTGTTAGTAATACAAGTGTAGTTTAAAAGACTTTAAAAATTTGGAATATTAAAATTTTTAAAGCGCCAAAGGCCTAGATCTTAATAATTGCTTCAGGGCATGTACGGGACAGAGGGGGTTATTGGGTAGGAGAGGGATTTGAACCAGGTGGTGAGATTTATGGTGCTGAAGAGTTTTCGTCCATTTAAGGAGAACATGGGCCCCAGGGGGTGCAAAAATAATGTCTTGTCGCAGAAAATGTTTGTGTGCATCAAATTTTTGCTTAGAATGAGGAGCAATATTTGACATTCTTAAAAAGGCAAAGAAAGCAAGCAGAAAAGCTGCCTTGTATAGAGGGGGATCACTCAGAAGGTCACATGTGTGGATGATTTGTGCTAATGTGTTAACATCAAAAATGCCTTTGGGGACTGGGGAGAAGTGGGAGTTTATGGTTATACTTCTTACATAATCAAGTACTAGCTTGTGTTCGAATGGGAGGGGGTCCCAGCCTCTAAGTTTCGCAAAAGTTTTAAGGGAAGAAAGGTAGTTCTGGACTACCCTGGGGGACATGTTATTTATGTACAAAAATTCGAGAAAAGCCAATATAGAGTGTAGTGAAAATTCTATGGGTAAGTTCATCAACAAGGCAAAAGAAAGATATGTCCTGCAATGTGTAGTATGTGCTGCACGAGTGGAAGGTCTATAAGCTGTTTTTATACGCCTCAAGGCTCCAGAGGCCAAAACTGAAGATGGTGCCCGTGGATCTGAAATTATATAGAGAAATCTAGGTCAAAGGCTTGCAGCGGTACCTCTTCCCAGGTGAAGCTAGTTAAACACTGTAATATTTCATAGTTCACTGGTTTATCTGAATAGAGTCGTGACAAAGCATCAGCAATTACATTCTTCTTACCCTCAACATGCCTAACTTCAAGTTCAATGTCCAATTGTGCAGCTAAGAGCCAAATGTTCCGGATACATAGGGCTAAAAATTTGTCCCTAGTCCTTCCGGAACCGACCACCTGGACCACAGCCATATTATCACAAAAAAATGTGATGGCAGAATGTCTCCAGAACTTGCCCCAAATTTTCAAAGCTATAACCAAATTTAGCATCTCTAGGTGAGCTATAGCAAGTTGAAACCCTGGAATTTCATAGATAGGGGTAGCATATACCCTATTCCGCCATACCGCCCCCATGCCTGTAAGACATGCATCCAAATGCAGTTCCTGTGAACTGTCAACTGGAGCCTTGTTCAAACATGTAATGCCATTGAAATGGGGAAGGAAATGGGCAAACCAATCCAGATCCTGGTGAAATTCCTGGGTCAATGCAATCTTAGGGCCCTTAAAAGTCCTAAATAATGCCAAAATCCGGTTGACAAAGATCCTAGATGGCTTCACACATTTTTGTATATATAAGAGCTTGCCCAAAAGGGACTGGTATGCTTTCTTAGTCAGGAACTTCTTACCCTTAACTAACAGACATTCCTCATGAATCTGGGCAAGCTTACTGGGGTCAATGCTCAGGGTATTCTTGTGAATGTCGATTTGAATGCCTAGGACCGTAAGGCACTTGGTAGGGGGTGTAAGTTTGTCCTGGTTTATGGGCAAGCCCAACTCGTGTAAAAGGTCACATAATTTTTGAAAATATGGTTCTGCCTCGCACCGAGGGGCAACCGCCACATAATCGTCGATGTAGCAGTGCAGATTGACTCCTTCCTTCTTCATGATAAAGGCTATGCTATCTGAGCAAAGCTGAAACGCCGCCGTGCCGTGGACCCAGCCGAACGCGATCGCCCCGTCGAGATAGTAAGAATCCTTCCATTTAATGCCCAATTTTATACAGTCGGCTGGGTCCACTCGCAGATTCCTGAAAGCGCGAGCGACATCCACCTTGAACAGGACTGGATCAGCGGCGTTCGCAATGTCCCTCACAATATCATCTATACAGGTAAGTTTCAACGCAAATTCATTGTGGTCAAACCTGTCCCTATCTACCTGGTCATTGAGGGAGGCCCCTCTGGGGTAAGAAAGGTCAAGAATCACCCTCCTCTTATGTATATCCTTAGGACGGGTCATCAAAGGTGAACAATGGACCTCTTCGGCCCGAAGGTCAGAAACTGGGCCCAACATGGCCCCTAAGGACACTTCTTTATCCAAATATTCTTGAACAGCTTCTGGATGTGCCAAAGCCGAGTAGTGATTAGATACGTGTTTGTTATTCAAGCCCCCATGACCCTTTAAGGACAAAGGAAAACCGAATTTGAGATAATTAAGCAATCTGTTATCCGGATAATCTGCCAATCTACTTTCCCAGGCTCTCAGATTGAGGCCAGATTTCAGAGGGAACCGGGCAACCTTATAATTGGGTTCATTGGTCTCTCTGATTATCCTCGAGATCAGGATACACTTGTCAATGCTGTCAATACATATTTCCTGTCGATCAGGACCAATGAAAGTAAAAGTGTCCTGATGTAAAGCAATGAAACCGGTTCGCTTATCCGGAAAATATTCATCAACTAATCGACACTTCCTATCTCCCCTGCCTGGGGAACCGAACCCAACTCCCCCAACAGGAGGGTCACCCTGGCTTTCATCGATTGGACCAGGAAGTCTACTCTCCAGGTCATCCACCTTCTTTGGTGGACTAGCATTGTCACTATACGTATTTGACATTAAAGATTCGTTCGAAATGTCATTCGAATCAAAGCCAGGGGAATCCACGAGGATGTCAATAATGTGATTCATATATTGTTCATAAGAACAATTATAACGTTGGTTAATTTGTAAGTCTTTATGGTAATTCTCATAAACCTGGTGAGGAGACAATGTTGAATCATCATCATAGTGATTGAATAAGTGTAGGTAAGCCTGACACGAATAACTGATAGTTAAAGGGCCTAAATTCGCACTATCAATCGGACACCAACTGTGGAATCCATAGTATCCACATGTGTATTCATACCATTTATGTTCCAGCGCATTAGCATGTATGTAAATTATAGATGAAAACATATGATCATATTCATTCAAACACTGGAAGAAACTGACCTTACAGTACTGAGAAACAGCTGATTCATTCTCATCAGACATATATGGGTGAAAATGTGGAAATGCTAACATACCTAAACAGTCAGATTTATCATATAAATAATTCACGTGACAAATTGTATCATCAAATGAATAACAAGGCATATTGACATGTCTCTGGGCCTTGAACTGAAAATCACTCTGTGAATTATACGCGAGGTCATTAACTGTGTCACTTAATACATGTTGAAATTGACTAGAATCAAATACTTTGTCATTGTCAACAAACATATCAATACCATGAGTGTTACAAACATTGTTATTTAACACCTTGCAACCATTGTTAACGTGACTAAAAGATTGAAGGCTACAGAACTGATCATACACATTGTTATTTACATTTGGATATTCATGTTCAATACTATGTTGACTTTCACAGTGCTTCGACACAATAGAGTGGTGTGAATTATTATAAAAGTTATTGTCCTGGAAAACAGATGGTGTGGTCCCAAGTGGTCGATCAGTGTCCTACCTCGATGTGGCTGTAGACTGCTTGTTGCTCTTAAGGTTACACTTAATCTCGGGGTGAGACAGAGAACGTCCTTGCTTGTAGCAATGTGAACACAAATGCTTGTAGTTTCCATGGTTAAAATCATGAACACAAGATCCTTCATTGAAATATCGACAAATCCTCACCTTCTGATGATTCAAAACATTCTGGCTGTTGAACACTGCTACCTGAGACATGCCAATTCTGTTGAGAGCCCACTGTGTGTCGTTGGCCCAGGACAGACGCCCATCCTCGACTTGAGTCATCGAGGCTGCCCAGGCAGACCTAACAGCAGGCCATGGCAGAGAAACAGCATCAGTGAGTGCCATAGTTACCTGTGTTAACATACGTTTCATCACCTCAAAATCTTGGATAAGTAAAATGTTAGATAACTGCCCACTTGCCCACTGGGCCATCGTAAGATCGTCATAAGAAGGTTTCTTAGTCGTGCCTGTGGATACGTACCCTTCATTGGGCCACCTCAACTCTGGCCTGACAGTGCAAGTGTCGGTTGTATTATAACGCCCAGATTTTTTCCTCAAAAAGTCCTTACCTGGGACAATGTCCTGGTGTGTCTGATCTTCATATTGGGCCAATAACTTGGATACAGCCGCTGAGATGCTGGGGATGTTCCTCACAGCCTCCACTGATGGCACAATGGCGTTCCTACTGGCTTCCATGGCTTCCGGGTGGCCAGTGAGTGCGTTGTCTGGCAACGGGCGATGTAAGGCTGCCTGAGACAGATTGGGCAGGGATTGGTGACTGGTCACGGCTTCTCTTCCCCCAGCCCCATAATGTCCCTGTGGGTGGGCTCTCAGTGGGGCTATTGGCGATGAATCCCTACCCAATCTGGGGCCCCTCGGTAAGTTAAAACTGACAGTTTCTCTGGGTCGGGGCGAGGGCACAGGCGTGGAGTTAGTGTCCCCTCCCCTCTCCATCCTCTCCATCCGGCGGGCAAGGTCTTGGTTAGCAGCTTCTAACCGAGATAGGGCAGACAAGATGGCCTGGTTAGGGTCTAAAGAACCAGTCCCATGTGCAACCGAGGTGAAAGACTGAGGTGGAGCACTTACAGAACCAGGTTCGGATCCGACTTGTAAATAAGAACCATCCACATGAGCAGATTTCTGTGAAGATCTCTTCTTCGTCCGAACTGTGGTGGCAGACAGAGATTTCTTCTTAGTTGCTGATATTGGTGCTTTAGCCCTTGTTGAAGGCATCATGAAGTCCAATAAACGTTGTATGTACAGTGATAAATGGTTAAAATCAGTAAAAGCTTTGTAAAAGAACTAAAAACCCTAAAAACTTAAAATAATTTTCTTGCACATGTATTCTCATCGCTTGCTATGTAAAAAGTGAACCCCAAAGCATTTGGTGGGAACTAATGAAGTGTGACCTAATCCCTGATTGGTGGTAGTCAATAAACAATAATAGTAGACCTAGACTATTGGGAATTAAGGTAGATATACAAGAGATGTATTTAAGGTGGTTGTAAACTGACTCGATAGGCCCCTATTCAGGCCATATCCCACACAGCTAGCCAGTATACTAAATGCATTCTCGACAACTCGTCTGACTCCAATCAGTCTGAAGTTAAACAATGGTTCTGGAAGGTTCATGTTTACTTTAGTACGACTTTATTAACGATCTCTCTAGGGAAAAGGTGTCATCAGCCAGATAGAAATCAGTAGGTTAATATCTCCTGTCACAACAGGTTCTCGTGCTGGGATGGCTAGTTGATTGGTGATACGAAGTAGCATTTGTTGACTAATTTGTAATGTCAGTATTTTGTAAGGTCAGTATTTCTACATGTTCATTGCCAATACAGAGTGTGGTGGATAATGAAATATACTAGTAATTCAGCTCACCAGAATTAGGACCAGGATGATTTGTTTTTCATACACCATAATGAGTTCATAAATCACCTGAAAATAGAATACAATGTACACTTATCTGGGGGTCTACTTTGTGATAGTCCCTGAAATTTATTTTTATAACTAATTGATTTTGAAAAAAATATGAATTAGTGAGTAAAGAAAGAGAAGAAAATATAGAATTCCTTCAAGGAAGTTATGCTTTTTGGTGTGTTTATTTGTCTGTCATTCCGGATATCATCCTCTATTCATGACTACTCAATGACTAATGACAAAATCTTCATGCATTTTTATGTGAATACGGTCTAACCAAAAGAAGAGTTAATTAATGTTTTAAAAGATTCAAATCTTAATGTAGATACAAAATAATGTTAAGTGCACACATGTCCAATTTTCACTGGGTTTTCAATGATTTGCCTTTGTACGTTCTGTTCAGTATTGTATGAAAAGTATTGAATGGATCTGTACGAAGTTTTAGGTGGGATCTCACCAAAAGTATTGTATGTATTTTCATGGTCATGACATCTAATGGGGCTTAAGGAGTATGACCCCACACACAAAAAAAATACTTGATAAACTTTAATTATGTACAATTGCATATACATAAATATAGTGACAGTTGATTATTAATGCCATTTTAATTCAGTTAAAAGTCTTACTGCCCATTTGCCATCTTCAGTAGTTTTAACAATATAAAAATATTGCTGTAAAATTTATCTTTTATTGGCAAATCCTTAAAAATATACATGGAGTCATTTATGACCCCACATAGTAACAAATTTTAAAAATATTGGTATGGATATGGTTAAATATGGAGATACTCGGCTGTTCTTGGCAGACGTCTCTAGGAGTGATTTCTATTTTATTTTGTATTCATACATAAATTTATACAGGTGAAATAAAATAATGTTTACATATTTACAGTATGTAGTAAATGTAAAAGAAAAAGGACAGACGGACAAGGCATACAGCAATACATACCAGAAAATATTAAAAAATTGCATGTGTAGAACAATTTGATCATGCCAATATTTACGAATATTAAAATATTCCAAAAGACACCATAATACAAGATTGGGAACAATTATTATCCTTTATATGAAGTAGATCCTTACTATTTCTGCATAACAAATCTACTTGGAGAGTGCATATCTCCGCAAAGGCACAGCATTCCTAATATAGCTTATGAGAGGAAAGATAAAATATCCTTTAAAATCCATATATTCAGACAGTGATCTGCATCACCACCAAAATGTTATCTTTTTTTCACCATATTCACATTTCCTGAAAATTTTCATTAAAACTGAGTTATTTTGCAAGCAAACAAACAAACAAACACAAGCCATCAGTTACATAACTTCCTTAGCGCAAGTATAAGGAATATGATACTTCTGATGAACATAATAATCAGTTTTTATTTGCCAAAGCATTGGGATTTGGTCTCAGCAGAAATGTAGAGTCCTATGGCATGAGTGTCCAGTATGCTATTCACTATTCCAGCCATCCATACTGTACTTGAAATGGTTTCAACATTCACAACACAAACTATAATAGCAAAAGAAAATACACTCACCAAATATGTACTAATTCCTATAGCCCCAAAAGACTTTTTGTGACTGAACAAAAAATCAGTTAAATTGAAGAGAATGGGTTTATGTAAATGCCTTTACTGCATATAAGTGATCTTTTTATAATTATTATTCAGATTTTTGACAGAGAAAAAGCGGGAGTCAAAATGAAAATAAATATTCATATATAGATTTGCATATTTTGATAGATTTATGGGTGTTTCATGAATGCAGTGTCTTTGTGCTTCATGTCATTATTTAGTTTGTATTAATATTTCGGCAGTAGTACAGTGTATTAATATGTACTACATTTTCTGTTATGCAAAGTGAAAATTCTGCCTCATTTGTGAAGAAAAGTTTTACAATATTATAAATTCAGTTAATACATATTAAGAATTTACTAACATCAAACATATGTATATGAGGTATATGTAATTGGTGCTATCAGTGCTTTTGTTTGCAAGATAACTTAAAAAGTTCTCGACATATTTTGACGGTGACAAAAAGAACCGATGGATTAATTTTGGTGATGATAAAGATCACCATCTGAATCAATGAAGTTTTTAAATGATTTTTCTCATTGCACTGATGAGCCATACTGGAGGTATTTGATACGAAAGAGTATTAGCGCCACCATAGTGTATCAAACACCATCGTATCATTTTTGTTTCAAACTTTCTGCTCTATAACTTCGCCAACAACAATGAAAACTTCCCCAATAACAATGAGAACTTCGCCAATAACAATGAGAAATTCACCACCAACAATGAGAAATTAACCAACAACAATGTAAACTTCAACAACAATGAAAACTTCACCAATAATGAAAACTTCATCAACAATGAAAACTTCAACAACAACAATGAGAACTTCACCAACAATAATGCGAACTTCACCAACAATAATGAAAACTTCACCAACAATAATGAGAACTTCAACAACAATGAAAACTCCATCAACAATGAAAACTTCACCAACAATAATGTAAACTTCACCAACAACAATGAGAAATTCACCAACAACAATGAAAACTGCATCAACAATGAGAACTTCAGCAACAATAATGAGAACTTCACCAACAATAATGAGAACTTCACCAACAATAATGAGAACTTCACCAACAATAATGTAAACTTCACCAACAACAATGAGAAATTCACCAACAACAATGTAAACTTCACCAACAACAATGACAACTTCACCAATAATGAGAACTTTGCCAACAATGACAACTTCGCCAACAATACTGTAAACTTCGCCACTAATGAAAACTTTGATAACAACAATGAAAAGTTCGCCAATAATGAAAACTTTGCCAACAATACTGTAAAATTCGCAAATAATGAAAACTATGCCAACAATACTGTAAACTTCGGCAACAATGAAAACTTGGCCAACAATAATGAAAACTTTACTAAAAACTTTACTAAAAACTCCTAAAGAAACAGTTACAGTAGTCAAGTCTACTTCCTATAAAAGCATATGGCAGCCATAAGAGCAGCATCATGTGTTGAGTACTATCAAATTCATCTGAGATTCTTCATTTGAATAAAGCACAAATTACAAATGCTTTACAGACAGATATTTCACAGAAAATAGCCCCACCAACCAGTTTAACAGCCCTATAAGCCTTAAAGAGAATCAACCAGTCTCGCTACTTTTGCCAAACTGTAACAGGTTTGGAATCGATTTGTCCTCACTGCTCAGGAACCTTTTAGGACAAACCATGAAGTTAACCATCAAGCCATAACTTTTACCAACACACCCTAAACAAAATCTGGTGAGACTGTCAAAAATGACTGGAGTGGCAGCTGGAAGAGCCAATTTGTGCAGCAATTCACAAACTTTGCAACAAATTGTCATCACCCAGGTAAGACTATTCTCAATTCAAAGCTTGTTCTAGAGGTATGATCTTAAAAGTCTCTTAAAGAGCTCATTGTAATAGTCGAGTCTGCTGCTGGCCAAAGCATTTGTAGGTGTGATAGCAGAATCCTGTAAAAGTGTTTTTAAGCCTTCCTAATGTCTCATTTAATTAAACTTAATATTCATAACGTTTAATATCCATCTCAAGACAGACTCTAAGACAGTTCATTATTGTCATATTCAATCCTGTAGTCCATTATATTTTGCCAGATATAATTTAATTGAAAAAGTTTATTTCCTAGTTGGGTTAGACCTATAACCTTTATGGTCTTAAGTTGAGTTAGCCTAGTATAAAATTGGCTACCAACTTGGCATTCTAATTTTAACTATATATTTTAACTATATTCACAAGTTGAACTGACTCTAAAAATGGACACATAATGATCCAGTGTAAACCTCGCTAACAACAATGAAAACTTCACCAACAACAATGCAAACTTCACCAACAACACTGTAAACTTCACCAACAACAATGTAAACTTCACCAATAATGAAAACTTCGCCAACAACAATGAAAACTTTGCCAACAACAATGTAAACTTCACCAATAATGAAAACTTCGCCAACAACAATGTAAACTTCACCAACAACAATGCAAACTTCACCAACAACAATGTAAACTTCACCAACAATGAAAACTTCGCCAACAACAATGAAAACTTCGCCAACAACAATGTAAACTTCACGAATAATGAAAACCTCACCAACAACAATGTAAACTTCACCAACAACAATGTAAACTTCACCAACAACAATGTAAACTTCACCAACAATGACAACTTCATCAATAATGAAAACTCCACCAACAATGTAAACTTCGCCAACAATAATGAAACTTGCACCAATAATGAAAACTTCACCAACAATGAAATCTTTACCAATAACGATGAGAACTTAACCAACAACAATAAAAACTCCACCAACAATGATAAAAATGTTGTCACAATTAGTAAAAAGCAATTAGTAATGGGGGTGTTCCACTGAGCCCGACCAACCCTGACTTCGAGTCTGCTTCAAAACCTGTGAGTCCAGACCATTTTTGAATGAAAAAATGCTATTTCTTAGTTACTAAAAGTCCAGGTTGATTCCAAGTATACTTTTATGGCACTTACTCTCTGCCATAATGACATGCTCTAAGGTACAGCATCCAATATTGTAACAATTATATGGTACAAACAGTGTGATTTCATGCATTACACCTTTGGACAGGCTTCCATGGGTATTGTTGGCTGGTGGTCTGATTTTAAGCTTAGGATAGAAATATTTTGGGCAACTATTTTAAAGATTTTACATACCAGTAGTGCCATTTTAAGAACAGCGCAATGCTGAATGGGTAACAAGTGCATGGCCTTTCTTTTGGGGTAATATGAGATACTTTGTGGCTTTACAGTCAATTGTAGCAAGACTATTCTGAATGTATTGTAACTTGCGTAGACAAGCAGCAGAGAAACTCTTGATCAAAGAGTTACAGTAATCAAGCCTACTTCGTATAAAAGCACTGGCAAGCATTAGAACAGAATCATGTGTTAGGTATTCATCTAAGATTCTTCATTTGAATAAAGCACATATTACAGATATTTTACAGAAAATAGTCCCACGAAACACTTTAACACCCATACAAGCCTTGAAGAAAATAGACCAGTTTTCCTACTTTTGCCAACTGTCCACAAGCTTGGAGTAAAATTTTTATGCCAACTGACCGGGAGCCCTCTAGGATAGGCTCTCAAGTTAACCAACAAGCCATAACTTTTACTGACATACCCAAAACAAAAGCTGTTGAGATTGTAGAAAATGACTGGAGTGGCACCTAGAAGAGTCAGTTTGTGCAGGAATGCACAAACTTTGCAACCAATTGTCATAACTGCTACTACCAGAGGTATGATCTTAAAAGTCTCTTAAAGAGGCAATAGTCGAGTCTGCTGCTGACCAAAGCTTTTGCACCTATGATAGCAGAATCTTGTAAAAAGTGTTTTCAAGCATGCCTTAAACCTGTAACCTGTAACCTTCATTTAATTCAATTTAACTTTTATAGTGCCTAATCTCTATCTCAGGACAGACTCTATGGCACTTCATTATTGCCATATTTGATCTCGTAGTCCATTACTTTTTGTCAGTTATCTTTTAATTTGACAATGTTAAGTTTGGTTAGCCCTAGTTGTGTTAGACCTATAACCTTTACCATCATTTAAATTTACAATCTTAAGTTGTGTGAGCCCAGCATAAACTTGGCTACCAACTTAGAATCCTAACTGAAACTATAGTCATTCATAAGATGAACTGTCTCTAAAATTGGACACATAATGATTCAGTGTAGACTTCGGCAACCACAATGTAAACTTTGCCAACAACAATGAAAACTTCGCCAACCACAATGTAAACTTTGCCAACAACAAGGAAAACTTCACCAAGAACTATGTAAACTTTGCCAACAACAATTAAAACTTCGCCAACAACAATTAAAACTTCGCCAACAACAATGTAAACTTTGCCAACAACAATGACAACTTCGCCAACAACAATGAAAACTTTGCCAACAACAATGAAAACTTCGCCAACAACAATGAAAACTTTACCAACAACAATGAAAACTTCGCCAACAACAATGAGAACTTTACCAACAACAATGAAACTTCGCCAACAACAATGAGAACTTCACCAACAACAATGAAAACTTCGCCAACAACAATGAAAACTTCACCAACAACAATGAAAACTTCGCCAACAACAAAGACAACTTTGCCAACAACAATCTAAACCTCACCAATAGTGTCAAAATTTTACAGGCCATGTCAGCCATTACTCAATAAGTACACAACAAACATTATGGAAGAGGAAGACATAATTAAGTTTTATTTAGGGTTTTCCCAGAAAGAAATACTGTATCTTCTATGGAATGTGCATGATATTTTCATGAGTAAAAGAACTTTACAAAGACGTTTAAGTCAGTGGGATTTATACAGGCGGAAATCCAGTGATATACTAGAAATTGCACTATTCATTGTACAAGTCACAGAATCTTCTAGTGAAATGCTCGGCTACAGATTAGTGCACTTGAAGTGTATCCAGAATGGATTCAATGTGTCTCAAAATGATGTCCGACTGCTGTTACAGCTTATTGACCCAGAAGGTGTTGCTTTGCGTCTACGCAGACGCCTAAAGAGACGAAGATATCATAGTAGAGGGCCTAACATTGTGTGGCATTTAGACTCTTACGACAAGTTGAAACCTTATGGCATTTGCATCAATGGTGCAATTGATGGCTTTTCACGTTATATCCAATGGCTCGAAGCCCATCACACCAGCTCAAATCCAAGTCTCATTGCATCATACTATATTAAAACAGTCAAATCTAGAAATGGTTGCCCAGAGCACCTCCGATGTGACTTTGGTACAGAAAACGTCCATACCAGAGACATGCATAACTTTTTATTGGAGACTAATGGGGAGATACCAGCCAATGCAGTGATTCTTGGATCAAGCAATCACAACCAAAGGATTGAAGCCTGGTGGGGATTTTTGCGCAAAAGTATGGCACAATATTGGATGAATTTGTTTCAAGGCCTAAAGGATGAAGTTCTTTTCACAGGGGATTCACTGGACCGTAATCTGATACAGTTCTGCTTTATGAATTTGATTCAGGTAATATAACTCAAAACTGTATATGCCTCTTAAATGTCCATGTACACAGAGAGCAATTGGTTGCACAAGTTGTGGAGGGGCCTTTTTAAAAATGTAAACTACCAGTCTTTCATAATATCAGCCAAGTTGATTTAAAAGAAACATGTCAAATACGGCAACATAACAATAGAATGGTTAACACACGATATAATACAATCAATCAGCTTTGAATGCTTCAAGGTATTGATATGTTAACCTCAATTTGTTTATTTGTTGCTTTACGTCACGTTCAACAGCCAGGGTCATATTGCGACAGGTAGTTTACAGGTGGAGGAAACCAGTGCATAGTGCACTGTAAACCACCGGGCATCGGCAAGTAACTATCAACTTTCCAACATGAAGTGCCCGGCCCGAGATTCGAACCGGCGGCCTCAGAGGTTGGAGGCGAGATCTCTAACCGCTACACCACCGCGCTCCCTTATGTTACCCCTGAAGGACATATAAGCAATATATAAGGATATATTTAGATTTATTTGTTGTTTTACGTCGTGTTCAACAGCCAGGGTCATATTGCGACGAGTAGTTTACAGGTGGAGGAAACCAGTGCATACTGCACTGTAAACCACTGAGCATCGGCAAGTAACTACCAACTTTCCAACATAAAGCGCCGGCCCGAGATTCGAACCGGCGGCCTCGGAGGTTGGAGGCGAGAACTCTAACCGCTACACCACCGAGCCCCCTTATGTTGCCCTCGAAGGACATATAAGCAATATCGAAAGATCGTGGGTTGGCCTTGAGGATCACCTGGGCACTTGAGAGGGTATATATGCTTTCACTTTGCCCTTGTCATTATTCTGCCCTATTTAGCAGAATCAAGA
This sequence comes from Sabellastarte sp. h YS-2021, assembly GCA_964017235.1. Taxonomy (NCBI): domain Eukaryota; kingdom Metazoa; phylum Annelida; class Polychaeta; order Sabellida; family Sabellidae; genus Sabellastarte; species Sabellastarte sp. h YS-2021. The sequence continues at coordinate 150,189,524 of OZ024931.1, forward strand.
ATGTCACCTGATACTGAAATTGTAAAGACACAGAAAAACCTTGAAATATTTCAGCAAAAACAATATTATCCATCCCTATATTATCCCTTTATTATCCAAATTGTCCAATATTTGACTTTAAACCCACTCTTTAAACTCTATTTCAGCCTATTATTTGTGTTTTTTCATCATCCAATAATTTTATTATCCAACCCTATTGCTGGTCAGATAACAGAGGCTCTACTGTATATTATTATTGAAATGTGTGTGGGTGTGAAAGCATATAAAATAATCAGCAGTTGTGAGGCTTTTTACCACACAATTGTTTTCAATCTTAGATCTTTAACTTGTTAGCTGATCAAGTTACTCTAATTTTTGTGCCACGCAAGATTATGTTAAAATTGAGCTTCTTCATCACTGTACAACATCAAACTATAGAAACTTCCATAAATTACCCAAAAAACCTTAAAAACAGTTGAAAACCCTCTGGAATGGATTCAGTTTTGCCCTTGATTGTATTCATTTTTGGGGAATATTGAGTTTTGAGATTCTTGATAAAAACATAGGTCAGAAAAGAACCTTATGTACAACTTTGAGAATTCTATCAAATAGAATACTTCAACTTTTGACTGATTTGAACTCAAGTCTTGAATCATCGAAATGAATTGGTAAATAAAATTTAACCAATATTGACAAATCTTTGTGAATGTAGGTCCTTTGTCCCAAGATCCATTAACATAATACAGTTCCCAGTTACTAGATATGTATTTTATGTGAGTGTCAAAATCTGATCTTAAAGAGAAATATAAATTACTGTAACCTTTTGCCTGAGATGAATGCATGAGAAAAACCCTACAGAGAAGAGCCCAAGAGGAGAAAAGCCCTATACTTTTTGATGCCCTTGAAAAAATGCTTACAAAATTTTGTCAAATTGTGTATTTATTGCATCACTCTCCATGTAAGATACAAGACATAAGACCTGCACTAGCCCTACACTTTTAACTATGTAGGTTTTAAGCTTAAACTTAATGCAACAAGCAGATAGGGAAATATTTCGAAGTGATAGAATTATTGATTAGTTATAAATTAATTATAAAAAATTGTGTTTGGCTTTTCTTATCGTTTCCCCAAATGTATGGCTGTTCTCCATGGGCATGAAAAGTATAGGATTTTCTCCGCATAGCTTTTTTCTGCACAGCCCTCAGATATGTAAAATTTAAATTATTAATAAAAGCCATATAATAACCTACATAAATAAATCACCTGTTGAAGAGCATAGGCTAATGTCTTCTTTACTTTGAATTTCATAACTATATATATTTATTGAACATGGTATGTTTTTATTTTATAGACTGAACTCAATGAAGTCGGGAGCCTCTGGAATACTCACCGAATCAGCACCTCGAGAAATGCAATAGCGCCTTCAGGACGGCCTATGTTACTGTACACATGTCCAAGGTTTTTTACTGCCACAGAATGCCAACAAGAAGTAGATCCAATCAAGGTGAACATATGTGAAGGCATGTGTCAACCAAAAGGACAAAGCCCATGTTCAGATGAAACTGTATTTGAACTTTGTTGTATCGCAATGCATGAAAACAACTACCAGCCACCAACTGATGCCGAACAAGCCAAGAATTTGTACATCACCCTCAGGCAGTACTTCCATACTAATTTATAATTCAAACCTAAGAAGTAACATTTAAGACCATTTCACACATTTCCGTTTCTGTTAATAATTGTGTCCATTTCACGCTGTTACAGTTTTGCTGCCTAAAGTTTGATGGGAGAACATAAAAGCAAAATGAAGTATCTTATAAATTTTTTGGGATGTAACCATTTAAGAAATTACCTTTTAACAGAGTGCTTCTATAGAAGAAGGAATGTACATTTTGATTTTGTATGCTACATTGTAAGAGTTATTTTAATCCCCTAAATATTGTGTTGTTATTGTGCCATCATCACATATCATTCCCTTCTACAAAGCATATCTACCCTACCTTTAAAGTTATTATATACCAACCTGAATGTTGAGCTACTTAAAATAACTAGCATGTTTAACACACCCCATGGCTACATAAACTTTTGTGGTTATGTTTCAGGCAGAGTTAATTCAAACTGCAAAATCTTCTTTCCATGTTTCCAAAAGCAGTTCCATTTTTGTATATTGTTAAGTGTAAAATGACTTTCAAGTGGTAGATTTCCAAATAATATAAGTAATTATCAATTTATGTGCCTAATTTCCAAGAAATTGTGACTTAGAACTTTAGCAATTTCTTTTCCATATTTCAATTAGTTAATGGGTGTATTTAAAAAAACATAGATTGAATTTACACCTAAATTACTTGAATAAACTACACCAAATCATCACTGGTGAATCGTTTGTAGGAATGGTGGGGTATATTCTCCAGAAAAGATGACTGATGATTTCAGCCAGCTATTTTCTATTTTAATAAAAAAAATTAAAAACTTTTATCAAGGTTTTGGGGTGTATTTGGTAAGCTCTTTGGTTGTCTGTCAGTGTTTAATATTGCTACAAAACTATACATTTTCAGGATTTTGTAAATGAAATTAGGCCTGACTCATGACTGTTGCACAATCTCATGGCAACAAAAATAAGAAATTAGTGTAATTCTATATGGCCAATTATACAAAGATTGTATTACAATCTGCCCAAAATGTAACTGTTAATGTCAAGTTTAATTTGCCCATTTAGGGTTTTATTTTTCCAGTTTATAACAGTAATTTCATTAAAACACCCAAAATAAATTTTACCAAAGGTTTTAAGATTATTCTGTAGAACTTGATATATAATTTATTAAATTTGTGGCTATAAATATGTGCTGGAGTGAAAAGGACTCACAAATCTAACAGAAATCACTTTTAAGTCACTAATGAATTTTTATTTTCCACACCAGTTTATTTCAATCAATGCTTATAATTGAATGTCTGTAAAATAACAAAATGTTAGATTCAATAATGTAGCTGTGGTGGTACTGTATAGTTATATGACTAAATACTTTCTCACCCTTAGCCTTTTAATGGCATATATTATATTTACATTAAGCATATAGAAATATTTTGAATGCTGAAATAAAAATGTTAACCAATTGCATTACATTTTCTGTGATACCCTGCAATTCATCATATGCACTAATACATGAAGGTAAAACATGCTCAGTAAGCCTGTGCAAAAAAAAGCTGCCATTGTCCTTAAATATACTGACAAACATGAATATCTGTTTATGTTTTATGTTAAAGTATGCATAATTTTTATTCTTTTTGAGTATTCAATCATTTGCATTGACCTCTACTTGGTGGAATACAGATAATTTTTTTTTTACCACACTTGCTTTTAAGACTGTGTGGATATTTTTCAAGTTTGGAATCCAACTGGGTGGCCTGGCAGGTAGCAGGAAGTCCAGCCTGGACTGTTTTTCATAAACTATTAAGTGCACAGTGTAGATACTTGGTTGGTAAGTGTACAATCCCATGGTTTGACCTTGAATTGAACTTTGACTTTGCAATAGTGATCTTGACCCCAAAAATTGTAAAGGGCATGGAACCAAGTGAAGTTCTTGATACCGGCATGGCAATTGGTTGGGCTTCTGACCATCCCTGTTGTTTTTTTCTGATGTTTTACTTCTTTTATAAGTCTGTTTTTAGCTTAAAATTCCCAAATATAATTATTTCTATCTTATGTAAAAATCTAATTGTTTAGGCCAGCAAAACAGCTATATAATTTTCTGTTATGTGCATGTACACTTCATTTGTATTTGAAGTCAGTGTAGTTGCATTTTAATTTGCCTGTTGAAAATCTGCTATATTTGTATTTATATTTGATACATCTGCTGTTTAAAAACTTGATATACTTTTATCTGAAGATATTATATCTTGACCCTTTTGGATTACCCAAAAGTAAGAAAGAAGCTCTTATGCAACTAGCTTCTGTTACTAGTTCTTATAGACTGAGAAGCCCATATGAACTTTCAATATGATCTAACCCTACAGAGCGGCTTTTGAATTTATGAAACAAAACAATGTACAAGGCCAAATGAAAGTTAAATCTCATCATTGCATCACATACACCCCTTGTCCCTAGTAAATATGAGTATCTATTTCCGAGTCCTCACAATTTTTCAGATAGATTCAGACTCCAGGAATGAATAAACAACCTCACAGCTTTTAAGGCTGCTGCGTAAAACTTAGCAGTAGCTGTAAGTTATAGCTGTTATGATAAATTTTCAAACTACAGACCATGCTGCAGATAAGGAAAATGTCATTGAGCAATGTATTTGAACACCCATGATCACAATGCAAGAGATGTGATAGGCTACATATTGACCAAGTCAAGTTTTAATTGCTATCAGTTGCACAACTTTAGGGCCAAGGCAACATACACCAAAAAGGCTGGGTGAACTTGAACTGAAAGCTACCACATCAAGTCTGTAGGTTAGGGACAATATTCATCGTAAAGCACATCCACATAATAATTTTGGGGGAATATAATTTTAGGTACAAATTTCAAGTTAACAGTATTTGATCTAATTTGGTATTATGAAGCATTGCACCAGTCTATCCTCTATCTACCCTTTCTGTGGCCTTCAGAATAACCAAAGAAAATGGATATCAGCACTATAATTCTCTCTAAAATACACTCTCATTCCAGATTACTTCCAAGATATACTAAGTTCAATGTAAAATCACACCCAAATACCTTGACTGGGAAATACCTTGAAGAATATTCCAGTGTTCATGTTTCTGCCCGATTATACCAACTAGCTCTGACAAATACCCCATCTCCCCAACACAGAAACAATTTCCCTTCTGTGTTTAAGAAATGGTCAAGGTCAATATATTGGCTAGATCTGTCTTCATGTCATTGGTCAATTTAGAATACTGGTTATAAAATGAAATATGTCATAGGTGAAATCCAGCATTTACCACATTTGCATCAGCAGATTTGCACAATAAATGTGCACAAATCAAATCAATCAGCTTGACAACACTTAGGGGTCACATGTAGCTTTATTTCAGCTATTTCCTTTTTATAGTTTCACAATGACACTGCTAAACAAGCCAATGCCTGTAGGCCATTGCTGAATATGTCAGAAAGAAAAAAAACTGCAAGCAAGTAATTAGATCATTTATTTAAAACACTCTGATTAACAACTGAAAACAAAAAGCCAGCCAGTTCAATGTTACACTTACTTTATAAAAAACTCAAAAATCTAACATAACCCAAACAAAATTAACAACAAAACCATTTAAAGCTATTTAATTACAACTTCATTTTTTCAATCAAAAATGGAGCACCGTGTATAGTAATATCTTGGCTTCTTTCTTTTCAATTCTTAAAATTACAGGAAATACAAGATTTTAATTTGAAACAGCAATTTATATATTCTTCTATTTTGTGTCTGTAACATGTGATTTTATTGCAATGAGGATTAACAGACGCCTTGGTCACACACCTTTCAAAAGACATGAAAGATCAGTTGGTAAACCAAGTGGTATAAAATGAAAGAGTGGACATGATAGCCTAGGTCTTCCTTTAAACTCCTTAAAGTGTGATTTTTAAGGCTGGTTTGATGTACCAATATAATATTTATACTATTATAAATTCCTTTTCATCATGCTTTAAAGAAAATATATCTCGATAAATAAATTATTACAATATCACCTTTAGAAGAGATCTGCATGCCTTCAGCAAAGTATCATGTTTGCTAACAAAAATGTTTCAGAACCCCCCAAAAATGTTGCTGTTGTCTGTGAATTTAAGAGGACTTCTTGAGGATGGCGAATGCATTGCAGAGGCATAATATCAACTGACTAATAACTTATCAGCAAGCAATAAAACTAATCACATGTGCAAAAAAATGTTAATATTATTTTAAAGCAGTGCTCTAGCAAGTAATATTTGCCTTGATTCAATCAGTGAATATTTGATAATTACTATATGTCTTTCAGCCTTACTCTGAAGCCATTCTGGTTGCATCATGGATTTACATACAAACAAAAAGATCAATAATTCCGCATTTGGTCAAACAACTGTCTGAAAACCAGTCTCTCAATCACACAACTGCTAATTACAAATGCATCTAAAAGTTATAGTTACTTATTATAGGGCCATTTTTATAGAAGTAAACATAGATTACCAATGTTTATAGGACACCCACAATACTTAAATACAAATATTCATTAGAATTGTCTTGTGTCAACAGCCTTGGTTCAAGATTGAATCGGATGAAATTCGAAAGGATCAAACCAATGCTTGATAGACCAAAATACTTGACTGTCTGGTAGTACTTTTGCAGGTCCAGACCATCTTTCAAAAGGATTGAGTCATGGTAAAGCCCCACCTTGTTGAAGCATATAACCTAGATGCAATGTACAGGTTATGACAAATGCACACAGGGAGACAGGGAGGCAAACAAACACAAAGATTTAACTAGATGTAAACAGAAAATTCAATAAGTATCATTTTGGTAATCTAGAGTTCAATTGTAGGTCAAAGGACCATACAAGTTAATGCATTGTGCCAGATGGGTCCCATCTTGTCTGCCTCTTCTCTTCATGGAAGGAATAAACACTTCTATTTGTCCATCTCCTCTCTTTTTGGAGGAAAAAAGGACTTATATTTGTCCACCATGTTGTGGGACAGCAAATGAGGAAGTTTGTCTACACTTGTGGAGTGCAAGGTAACTTTACCATACATTTCTTCTTCTGGACTTTTTATATCCACAACTTAGAAACTGTAAAAAGTGATGCCATGACAGTACTTATTTCCTGATATTGCCATGAAAGTAATCACACACAAACTCTCATGCCATTAAACCTCTACACCCAATTTAGCTGAGACACGTAAAAAAAAGTACCTGTAAATAAGCAGCAATAAATGGTGACTTGGAGGGAAATGCCAAAATTATTTGTCTCTAGCAGGTTGGATATAATAATTAAAATAACTTGTAACCTTAAACTCATTTCTTTAACTATCCGGTTTAAATGGCAACATTACAACAAAGATCCGGTTATGGTCTAGATTTGTGTACAGGTATAATTTAAAGAAAAACTCTCAACTACCATTTTAACATTGCCAAAATATCATAAAAATTTGTCTTAATCATAAACTGAATGTAAGTCAATGAAAAAGGTTAAAAGTTTAAGGTCATGTTAAGGATGTAGAATCTGTTCAAGGTTAGCAATATCCAAAATTTAAATATGCTTAAAATCTATTGCACATGATTTAAGAAAAACCTGAGCTAACTAACACTCGTTTACACATAGGAGTTTAAGGTTTCCTTAAAATAGGGCACACATTCAGTACTAGATACATCAACCTACCCTATTTAAATTAAATCTGTCATGAAGTTTTGACATACTCTCCAGAAATTAAAAAAAAATTAAACATAATTATGTTATCCCTTGGAGTTTAAGGTCACCTTAAAATAGGTCACACCTTGAAGACTAGTTACACCCACAAATTTTATTTGAATCTGTGAAGCCATTTTTCAGCTATTGCCCACAAATCATTAAAGTTAAATTAAATATAAATGTGTTATTTGTGTGAGTTAAAGGTCATCTTCCAATAGGACACATTTCGCTGAACGTCGACATCTACATGCCAAATTTGAATCTCATCTTATAAGCAATTTTTGACATATTTCCCAGAAACAAAGTATGATGATGATACTGGTCCTATATGTGAAACATTACATGTAAGAGACATGTAAGTGTTACAACCTTAAACTCATTGGTTTTTAAAACATCTGCAATTCATTGTAACCTTACAAAAGAGACCTTTTTTCTTTTGTCTAAATATATGTACATGATGAATATCAATGAAAAAGTCTCAATTGGCACATCAAATATCTTCCCAACACCAAAATGTTAGCTTACATTTGTGAGGGAGTTTAAATTACTCTTTTCCTGAAGGTTGTGTTCAAAGTTGGCTACATCCACAGCTGAAATGTGCCTCAAATCGCACAGTATTTCATACACTCTCAAAAAATTGCAAAACTTAAAGTGAAAATAATTCTGTTATTACTGTGAGTTTAAGATAACCTTATTGCGTTGCCCTTATCTATGGCCAGTGACATGTACATTCCAAATTTGAATGAAATCTCTGAAAATATTTTCAGTGTACTCTATGAAAACATAAACTCCATAACTTTTTTCTTCAGGACAGTTCAGGTTCACCTTAAAAAGGGCTCACCTTGAAAACCAATTACAACTATATGCCACATTTGAAATTAATCTGTCCAGCCATTTCTGAGACAATGTCCGGACGTAAGGTCACCTTACAATAGAGCACACCGTGAAGACCAGCTACATCAACATGCCAAATTAAAATTTTATTAGACAAGCAATTTCAGACATGTGTCTGAAATACAAAGTATGACGACAGACGCCGCCGACAAAACAACATGTGATGACAAAGCAATCCCTAAATGCTGGTGACACAAAAACTGAATTAAAAATGTTCAAAACATGCTTGGATATCTATCATGAGGTTCATGAACAGAAACACGCCAAGTTGGACTAAATGCAATTAAAGTACATCTGATTAATAGTCTCAAGAAACTTCCAATGCAGAAATCAGAGACTAACTGATGTGAAATGGCATGAGCATATGCGTGTCTGTATGCTTATAAATATATACAAAAATATTAATCTGGGTATGTTAAATAGCGAAGACTGCATACACATGTTCAATCGACATAAGTCGATATGAATGCAATCTTTGTTAGTGAATTTTTTATGCATACTGACCACATATGTATCCCCTTATCATTCAACTACAGGTGTACTCACAATATTATATATTTACAACGTCTGTGTTTTAACAAAATTATGCTGCTATAGTAGTAACTGAGTCCAGTTCTACATAGTTATCTTAATTCACTTTTTAAAAATGTCTATATTCAATTACTGTCTACCTTTTCTAAGCCACCCAACAAAAGCAAGAGATACTGTAAGGATGACAAGTACATGCATACAAAAGAACATATTTCCATTTTCCAATTTGTCTCAACACTCTCAACAATTATCACAATTATATTAATCATCCCTATCACTCAAGTAAAAGTAGAGAAAACACAATTTTATATTTCTGCTATGGTTTGCATCTTGAATTTTAGTTTCTGTGTGCCAACTCCAATACCACACTGCCAATTGATTTGAAACTTAAAGGATTTGTAAGACACCTGCACTATTCACAAACAATGCCTTATTTATTGCTATCAAAACACACAACTGTGACCCAAATGGTAAAAGTTGAATGGCCAATTAATTTGACCTGCAAGCAACCCGCTTTTATGTATAGATGATCTTATCGTGCATGTGTTAAAAACCATTTAGTACTGCAGTAAAATTTGGAGATATTGTGTGGAGTATAAATACAATTTAAAACTTTGTATTGAACCTAAAATGACTTTTATTCATGACTAGTATGTCTGGCAAGTCTCACTCTGTATTAAATAAATTAACAAGCAATCAGTGCCCATAAAAGGGCTCTGTGTCAGCTGACTATGTGTTTTGAGCTTCAGAATAGAAGTGACAGAAGAAAAGGACACAAAAGTTTTGCCCTGGAAATGGTGTTCAGAAGGAAAGTAAGAAGGTAACTGTTTCTGTGTAAAAATTAAGTTAAAAACATATTTACAGAAAATATTGCAAATGCAATAGTTGTAAGTGATTTACTAAACAGTGATAATGTAACAGTAGTAGCTATTACTCAGCTATGTCATGAGCTACAGGTCTGAAATTTTAATATGTTATAGCTGACCCAAAAGTAGCTGATAACATATTTACACAAAATGCTCTAAATGCAATACTTTTCAAGCTGTAAATGATTTAGTGTGGATTTACTTGTTGTTTGGCATCGCGTTCAACAGCCATGGTTATATTGCGACGGCTAGTTTGCAGGTGGATGAAACCAGTGCATACTGTACTGTCAACCACCAGACATCGGCAAGTAACTACCAACTTTCCAACATGAAGCTCCTGGCCCGATATTCGAACCGGCGGCCTCCGAGGTTGGAGGTGAGAACTCTAACCGCTACACCACAGAGCCCCCGTGATTTAGTGTTGAGTAAGAACCTCAAAGTAGCTATTATTCAGCTATCCAATGTGCAACAGGTCTGAAACTTCACTATGTGATAGCTTACCAAACAAGAGGAGAGTGCCCGTGAACAGGAACTGTGTCAGCTGACCGAGTGTTTTTGAGTTGTGAAGGTGATAATGAGAGGAAAGCATACATATCCTCATTTGACCTTGAAGGAGGCATCCAAGGTCAAATCCAACCACACAAAAAGATTCCCAGCCCATGATTTCCTATAGGTTGGTTTACCATCCCAAAACTCTAGGACTAATAATAAGAGAGTTATAGGCACTTTTAAATTTGGCTGTCCTCATTTGACCTTGAAGGAGGGGCCCAAAGGTCAAATCTGACCCCACCAAAAGATTCCCAGCCCATGATTCCCTATATGTTGGTTTACCCTCTTAAACCTCTAAGACTAATAATACGGGAGTTATAAGCACTTCAAGTTTTTCTATCTTGATTTAACCTTGAAGGAAGGGTCCGTCAAATTGGACCACAATAAAAGATTCCAAGCCCATGATTTTCTATAGGTTGGTTTCAATTCCAAACCTCTAGGACCAATATTAAGCGAGTTATAAGCACTTTTAAATTTGGCTATTCACGTTTGACAATGAAGGAGGGGTCAAAGGTCAAATCTGACCACACCAAAAGATTCCCAGCCCATGATTTCCTATAGGTTCGTTTACCATCCCAAACCTCTAGGACCAATAATAAGTGAGATATAAGCAAATTTCATGACTGACAAAGAAACACCCGTGGCAGCCATCTTGTTTTTCAAAATGAGTCCAAAAATATTCCCAGTCAAGATTTTTTACTGAGCAACATATCCGGCAAATTTGAGATCTATACCTATAATACCCATTGTTCTAGGTGGCCAACAAAAGTTCTTGCTTTAAGTCGAATAAACGTCCCTGGCGGCCATCTTGTGCTTCAAAATGAGGCCAAAAATATTCCCAGGCAACATTTTATGGTTATTAATATATCCTGCAAATTAGAGAAGCCTGGCTATAATATTTTTTTCCTTAGAGCGGTAATGGTGAAATCTCTCTGCACACTGAGGTCATCCAGTGGATACAATGATTTACTCAACAGTGACAACCTGAAAGTAGCTATTGTTCAGCTATGTCATGATATACAGGTCTGCAATTTCACTCTTATAGCTGACCCCAAATTATGTGAATAACACATTTAAACTAAATACTCTAAATGCAATAGTTTTCAAGTTACAATGGATTTACTCAGTGATAACCTCAAAGTTGCTATTGCTCAGCTGTGCAATGAGCTACATATCTGAATTATTACTATGCTATAGCTGACCCAAAAGTAGGTGAACAACATATTTAAACAAAATACTGTAAATGCAGTAGTTTTCAAGTTAGAACTGATTTACTCAACAGTCAGTACTTGAAAATAGCTATTGTTCAGCTGTGCCATGAGCTACAGGTCTGTAATTTCACTATGTTATAGCTAACCCAAAAGTAGGTGAACAACATATTTAAACAAAATACTCTAAATGGAATAGTTTTCAAGTTACAACTCATTTATAAGAACCTGAAAATAGCTATTGCTCAGCTATGTAATGACATACAGGTCTGCAATTTCACTATGTTATAGCTGACCAAAAATTACGCGAATAACACATTTAAACAAATATTAGAAGTGCAATAGTTTTCAGGTTAGAACTGATTTACTCAATAGTGGTAACCTCAAAGTAGCTATTACTCAGCTATGCACTGAGCTACAGGTCTGAAATTTTACTATGCTGTTGCTGACCCAAAAGTAGCTGAATAACACATTTATACAAAATTCTGTATGTGCAATAGTTTTCAAGTTATAGGTGATTTTACTCATTATGGAAGGTACTGAAAAATCAGTAGCTATTACTCACTTAGCTATTGGAATAGGCACTCAAGTTACTCACCATGTTGTGGCTGTGAACAACATATTTTACATTCAACATATTTTATCATAATGCTGTAACTGCAATACTTTTAAAGTTATAAGTGCTTTAGTGCATGATTTTATGAATTTTATTGCATTACAAATTATTTTAAAAATTAATAACAAAAAAATTAAGACAGATCCAGGTCTAATTCTCATACAAGGTAATCTAATGGTGGTCTAGTACATATATGCAACATATTAGAGAAATCCTTGCAATAGTCAATGAGAAAATTGGGATAAAGTTTTGACATTTTCACACTTTGGGTGGGGGGGTACCTCACTCGTAATGGCTCTGGGAAACAGATGAACAAACAGATCTGCATGGCTTGAACAAGTTTTCATCATCGATAGTTCAGGTATCTTTTAAAATTAACAAGATGTCTCTAGGCCTTGTAGTTTTGGAGAAGTTGTTCACGCAGACGCATATGCCAAAGCCGCAGAGTGACAACATAAAAATAGATGAATAGCATATTGAAATTCAACATTTACTTATGTCATTATTTTGCTACAAATAATAAAATCGCCATTACTCACTTATAGTAAGCAATGGGACCCCAACCAGTGTACCATCTTACAGCTAAGGACAAAGTAGCTGAACAGCATATTTGAAGAAAAACCTGTAACTGCAATAGTTTTTGAGTTATGAGTCCTTTACTCAAAGTAGCTAAGATTGCTATTACTCACTTATCTTCGGGTGTCAGTCCATAAAACCAAAAAATTTGCAGGGGTGTGAAAATTCATTGGGACAATTAATTTCCAAAAAATCTGTAGCTGCAGTAGTTTGGGAGAAATCTGTGCGACACACTAACGCACGCGCGCACACACACAGGCATCATTTCATAATCTCCCTCCTGGGCTGAAGCCCAGCAGGGGAGAAAAAACATATGGCTTATGCACTATAGTTTTAACAGATTTTACATCTTTTTACCAAGTGGCTCTTGCTTTGTTTCAATAAAGTGACAGCTTAGATATGTTTACTCAAAAAACACAATAGAACTAGGCAACTCCATTCAGGTTTATAATATATACAATAGAACTATTTAAAAAGGAGATAAACTGTTAAAGATAGAAATTGTCAGAGACAATAGCAGCCACATCAAGAAGTACGACTGTGGCTTCATAACCAAAAACTACTAAAGTTCTGCAAACAAGGTTTACCTCTTTCACTATTTGTATAATTAATTTACCACAAACCTAATCTGTAAATTAACAGGAGGGTTTCAGCTTAACAGTATCAAAGAAAAAGAAACATCTGAAGGCATTTTAAACAGAGTTTTCGACCTCACAAACCACACAATAAATTTAAAGGAAGTGTTTTATAGGTTTAAAATGTGCATTTTGGAAGTTTGTAACTTTGGGTAGAAAATATCTTTTAAGAAGTGTCCTACATCCGAGCACAATCTTATGCCACATTCATAGTCATTGAAGCAGCATTCTCAAGTATGTTTTCCCACTCAGTACGTTAATCAGGAAAGTGTATGTATGTTGAAGGCAGTTGCAAAGTTGGCCCACATGTGTGCACAGTTGGTGCCCGAGCTGCTCCATGCCTTACCACAAACTGTATTTCGATATGCGAAACACAGATGACATCTGCTCCAGTCAAGAATCGGATCAGTGTTTTAAGCTGCATCTCATTTCTTCCTCTTACAAATCTGGTTAAGTAAGTTAGGGCTTGACTTTCCTCTTTGGTAGCAGGATTGCATCTAAACAGAGCAACCACTTTAGCACAAGTTGGTTTCAAGTCACTGTAAATTGACATCAGGTGATCAATACTTGGGATTAGTCCTTTCAGGTATGGCATGGCTATGGATGATATTGCATCCAATGCATATTTTGACTCTTGAATAATTGTTTTATGGGCCACTTGCTGAATTGTTGGTGCCATCTCAGATTGAGAAGGAACTGCATGACATTGTGCCCTGTCGAGTAGATCAATTAAAGTATCCTCATCATATGATTTATTCAAAAGAGCAGCTTCAACTGTTTGGCTTTCAACATCTGAAAGAAACTTAAGAAAAGATTCCTTTAAAATCTCCGGAGTAACACACTCCTCACCAAATATCACTGCAATAGCATAAGCACTTGACAATAATGTTGGAAAATATTTGAGATCTTTGAAGCCTTTGACCAATATACGACCAACAGATTGCCACTCTTCAGCACCATACTCTGGTGTGAGAATAGGAACTCGACTTTCTTCTCCATCGGCATTGCTGGTAAAAAAAGAAGCCCAAAATGCTGAATAGGCATCTCGGGATACTCCATCGGCATCTTGCCCAAGCTCATTTACAAACTTAACCTTTATAGGTGAACTTAAAATATCCTCATTTTTAAATGCCACTATCATGTCTTCCTGAACTCGGATCCGGTTAATAGTGATTTCCACTGCAGCAGTCTTGTACTCTTCCACACCAACTTCTGCTTCCACCACTATATTATCACTGTTTTCAGTAAGTGCACTTGTATTGAATGGCTGCATTTCAATACTTAACACATTAGCCTGCACATCATCTGACATATTATCACCCTCCGGATTGGTCTGGAAAATTTCTACCTCAGCTGATTGAGTATCAATCATGACTTCACTGGCATTGTGATCCAAATAGAGTATGTCAGGCTTAATAATTTGGTTTGACAGGTAAGGAGATATATCCAAGTTATCATTTGAGCTGGACAAACCCATCTCATTATGCTCTTCTGCAGGATCAATGTTATCATTAGTACTACATGTATCACTTGTGGCTTCTCTTGAAAAAGCAATATCATTGTCAACCTCAAAGTAATGCCTTTGACTGTTTGGCCAGCCCCATTTGCAGTACTTTCGAACTCTGGCGAGGCTTGAGACTATGTTCTCAAATAAAATGAGAGTCTAGAGTTAGTCTTCAAATCATCAATTATGTCTCCCACTGTTACTTTTGGTGACATTACCTCTTTGCGGTAGTCCATGATATCACTGTTGAGTGGGCCAAGCAATTGCTTCTTCTCAAGTCCATTGCTGAACAAAGACAAACTCAAAGCAAGCAAGTCCTCCTTTGTGGCCAATTTGCTCACATCTACAGTTCTCTTTCCCCACCATGTGAGCGTCGCACATGTCGCCCATTGTGGTACCAACCGATGTCCACTTTACGTGTCTTTTTTATCAAATTGGAAACTTTCACATGCCCTTTTTTATTCCCCGAAACTTTCGCCTCGTCATCGCTTTTTGTTGGACTGGTTTGCACCATCATCCTTTCTCTTAGTTTTTGAAACAGGCTGTCCTTCCTTCTGTCTATTATCTGAAAAAGCAGGTAAAGAAATTTAACACATGCACAAAAATATACCAAACTTGAATGGAATTTGCTGCACTAAGCATACATTGCAGCTATGGTGAAAGTAACATAAATTCTCTAGTTAAGAATAATTTATGATGTGTCCTAGGGTTAGAGAGAAGTACGTTGCATTAAATCAGTGCTCTTGCCAGCTGATTAAGTGCTCAAGTAGCTACTTAGTGGTTGCCATATATGCATTGAGCAGTCTAAAACTTAAAGGAGCTGCAGTTCACTAAATAACATATGCACATCTTGTGATAATTTTGGTATCTGGAATATTTGTGAAGATATGAGCCATATGTGCTGCGTATAGACTAGTTTTTATGGCATCAAACATTGCTATGGTCCAACAAACTTCACTTGATATTCAAACAATGTACACAAGCAATCAGTGCCCGTGAACAGGCTCTGTGTCAGCTGGCTGTGTGTTTTGAGTTTCAGAGTAGAAGTGACAGAAGAAAAGGACAAAAAAGTTGTGCCCTGGCACTGGTGTTCAGAAAGAAAGTAAGAGGGTAACTGTTATGGTGTAAAAAGTAAGTTAAAAACATATTTAAAGAAACTATTGCAAATGCAATAGTTTTAATTTTACTATGTTACAGCTGACCCCAAAATAGGTGAATAACATACTGAAACCAAATAATCTAAATGCAATAGTTTTCAAGTTAAAAGTGATTTAGTCAACAGTGATAACCTAAAAGTAGCTATTACTCAGCTATGCCATGATCTACAGGTCTGAAATTTTAGTATGTTACAGCTGATCCAAAAGTAGCTAATAACATATTTACACAAAATGCTCTAAATGCAATACTTTGCAAGTTACAAGTGATTTTACTCAAGATATAAGTTACTGAAAAGTCTAAAAGTAGCTATTACTCAGCTATTGAGATAGACACACACATTACCATGTTGTAGCTATGGAAAAAGTAGCTAAATAACATATTTTAACAAAATGCTCTAAATGCAATCCTTTTCAAGTTAGAATTGATTTAGTGCATGATTTCATTGATTTTAATGAATTAAATATTTTTTTTTTAAATTCTTAAAAAATAATTAAGAAAGATCCAGCTCTGACACTCACACAAGGGAATCTACTTGTAACCTAGTACATATGCAAGATATTAGAGAAATCCCTGTGATAGTCACTGAGAAGATTGTGATAATGTGTTAAAATTTTCATACTTAGGGTGGGGAGAACCTCACTTATAGTGGCTATAGGAAACAGACGAACAAACAGATCTGCATGCCTTGAACAATTTTTCATGCTGGGTGGATAAGCTATCTTTTAAAAAAACAGCATGTCTCTGGGCTTTGTAGTTTCGTCAGAGAAGTCGCTCACGCGTATGCGTCCGTCCACGCCCCAGTGATGCCATGTTAGATGACATAAAAATCGAGCCTAATCTCTTCTTACTTTGTTTAAAATTGGAAAATATGAAATCTAGAGACATTTTTTACTTTTTAGGCAGGAAAACAATATTTGGGAAAAATCGCCAATAGACTGCAGATAACCTGCGGGTCCAAAATTTCTTTGAACTATTTCCACTCTATCTCGATCCACTTCTGAGATAAATGTTTTTTTGCGTTTTACACAGAAATTCAAGATGGCCGTCAAAAGTTTCGGGAAAACAATTCAAGATGGCTGCCAAGAGTGGCAGGGAAACAATTTCTTTGAAAAATTGGCAGTAGACCCTGCAGATACCCTGCATGTCAAAAATTTAGTCGAAATCGCTATCACGCTCCATTTCCAAAATAAGTGTTTTTTTTTTCGTTTAACATAGAAATTCAAGATGGCCGCCAAAAGTAATGGAAAAATGACTTTTGCTCTATCTCGATCTGTTTCCAAGGTAAACGTGTTTTCAGCGTTAAGCAAAATAGTAGAGCTGAAACGATTATTCGTACAAGTTGATTAGTAGGTTATCAAAGCACTAGTCGACGCCAATATTTTGAAATCGTCTAATTGTTTTCCTGTGTATATCACCACATAGCGGATTTTGCGCGATAGTTGGAACTATGAGTATCTCGAGTTAAGACCTTAAAACGTATCAAAGTAAAGCATTTTTTAGGCTTTTTGTTGCTAAAATATCAAAATATTAAATTATTGGCCAATTTACCCAATAATCTGGTGAATTCTTTGGTTTTCAGCATCTCGCGATCTGCCATTTTGTTTGTTTGCATCCGGAACACACACATTTTCGGTATTTCTCATACATGCTAAACATCAGAAACAATTAATCGGTTAGTCGACGGTTAATGCAAGCGACTACCCGGCTGGGAAATTTTACTAATCGTTTCAGCATTACAAAATAGCATCACAGACGCCCATACACCACAGCCTGGGGAAATAGTTTTCAACACCACGAGATAAAGAAATAGTGAAACAGTACAAAGATCGGGATACATTCAGAGCAATGTCAGTTATATTAAGGTGAAAATGATGTTTAAATAGACAAAATAACATTTAAGAGAAAGAAGTGTGTGTGTAAAGATAAAGTATCAAAACAAGACACTTCAAATAGCAAGATGACAGCATTAATCACTAAAATAAAAAAAATTATGATGCACACCTACAACCCCTAAGCAATGCCCCTACCAACTGTCAACTTCCTACTTCCTTTCAGAGGTATTGCCTGGACAAAATTTTAAAGGTCGAGGTCACTACGGCAAGGTCAAAGGTCAAATCAAGGTCAGACCATGACGTTGCACACCTACACCCCCTAACCAATGTCCTACCAAGTATGAACTTCCTACACCTTACGGTTTCTGAAATATAGCCTGCAAAAGATTTTCAAACTCAAGGTCACAACGACAAGGTCAAAGGTCAAATCAAGTCACACCATGACGTTGCATACCTACACCCCCTAACCAATGTCCCTACCAAGTATCAACTTCCTACACCTTACAGTTTCTGAGATACAAACTTCTTCCCAACGCCCGCCCGCCAATCTGGACACCATGGGTGAAAACAATACCCTGACAGCCCGTAAGGGCTGTGGGGTAAAAATTATGCACACAACTGTTCCCACAACTATTTTGTTACATTTACCTCAACAGTCAGTGAACATGCAATCATATTTGACCAAAAAAATGATATTTCCTCATTCTCAATATTTTATGGACCATTTCTCCAAAAATTTTAAAATGTTCTTTTGTTATAAAAGCTGTATAAAATTGCATATATATTATACACATATTGTATCTGCTGTGTCCTTGGCTCAATAGCAACTGTTTCTAAGTATATCAAACCATTTTGATTCATTTTATCAAGTGTTATTCAACAGAAAATGATTTTTTGCAAATCTCTAGTTTTATGTGGGGTTGTGCCACGCCTCTACACGCAAGTAAAGTAGAGCTGAGGTAACCACGTCTACAGAAAATCGTATTTCACAAATCTAGCCAATCCAAAGAATACAAATCTGAATCTAGATTCAACGGATTACGGTTGTAAAATACGTATACTACTAGTACTGCATCTCAGTGACCACCCGTGTATATGGCGTCAGGATTAGCGCCATATAATGGCACACGCCTCAAATTGGCACAAAATGGAAGTTAAAATATTTAATAACAATGGTTTTTTATCGCCCACACCCGCGCATTTTTGCTTTACAAAGAATCAAGTGAAAGTGACGACAGAAATAATTTAAATACCTTCAGCGATTTCCGTATCCAAATTATGCCAATTTGAGGCGGTGATTTCATGTAGAAATTATTTTATTGCCCCTTAAAAGTGATTCTAAAAGGTTAATTGATTTGATTTGCTGTTAGTAAAATAGTTCAATAATTTGTGCTTGTGTCAATTCATATTTTAATATAAAGAAATCCACAAAAGCACGTAAAACAAGTAAAAATAAGGTTTTGGTGTCCAAGTTGTGCCAATTTACGGGGAACACAAAGATAAACGGACACAAAGATAAACGGTCCTCAGAATTTTTCAAATAAAAGTTGTCTAAACAACAAAATTGCATGAACTAAGTAACAGAATATGCTTAAGGCTGGAAATACACCTGTCCTTAATCTTGTCCGTACCCGCGTCCGTATCCGCACCCGTATTACCCTAAATATTTTAGTATAATACAGTGAACTTCCGTCCGTATCCGCAGACAAAGGATCCAGTTTGTTATTTTACGGATGTGGACAATAGTTCACCGTTTTATACCAAAATATCCAGGGTATCACGGATGCGGATACGGAAACGTAAATAAGGACAGGTGTATTTTGTGAGAAAATTAAGCTTATCAAGACATTTGCTATTTATTTTGTGAAATTTAATTATTTAATCCACTAAAACTAGAGATTGCGTCTCGACGCAGTGTATCCCCGGACGGGACATAGTTAAGGCGTGAATATGTTGGTCTTGAGCCTGTTTCCTGGAGCAACAGGTCAGGATTCTCCATAGTACCAGATTACTCCCAAAAGCTAATCACTAGTTCTTTCACTTATATCTGTCTTTAAAAATTACATTTCATGGATCCAGAAGATCCATATAGTGATCCGGATCACTTCCAAAATTCAATCATTTCATCCTTTTACCTTTTCAGACATATCCTGTAAATTTCATCAAAATGCGTCCATAAGTTTTTGATTTGTCTTGTACACAAAACATCTGGCAGCCTGGATCCACATGATCCAGATCACTCCCAAAATCTAATCACTTGTTCCTTGTCCCATTTAGGACATTTCCTGACAATTTCATCAAAATCCACCCATGACTTTTTGAGCTATTTCTCTTTAAAAATTATATTTCATGGATCCAGAAGATCCAGATAGTGGCCCAGATCACTCGTAAAATTGAACCATTTCTTCCTTTTACCACGTCTTCCTTTTACCATTTGTAACATATCCTAAAAATATCATCAAAATTCATCCTAAAATTCTGTTGCAGCCTGGGTCCAGATGATCCAGATCACTCCAAAATGTAATCACTCGTTCCTTGTACCATTTAGGTCATTTGCTGAAAATGTCATCACAATCCATCCATAAGTTTTTCAGCTACATTGTACACAAACACATCTGGCAGCCTGGATCCACATGATCCAGACAGTGATCCAGATCACTCCCAAAATCTAATCACTTGTTCCTCGCACCATTTAGGTCATTTGCTGAAAATGTCATCACAATCCATCCATAATTTTTTGAGGTATCTGTCTTTAAAAATTACATTTCATGGATCCAGAAGATCCATATAGTGATCCGGATCACTTCCAAAATTCAATCATTTCATCCTTTTACCTTTTCAGACATATCCTGTAAATTTCATCAAAATGCGTCCATAAGTTTTTGATTTGTCTTGTACACAAAACATCTGGCAGCCTGGATCCACATGATCCAGATCACTCCCAAAATCTAATCACTTGTTCCTTGTCCCATTTAGGACATTTCCTGACAATTTCATCAAAATCCACCCATGACTTTTTGAGCTATACTGTACACAAACACATCTGGCAGCCTGGATCCGGATGATCCAGACAGTGATCCATATCACTCCACAAATGTAATCACTTGTTCCTTGTACCATTTAGGTCATTTGCTGAAAATGTCATCACAATCCATCCATAACTTTTGGGGTATCTATCTTTAAAAATTACATTTCATGGATCCAGAAGATCCATATAGTGATCCGGATCACTTCCAAAATTCAACCATTTCATCCTTTTACCCTTTCAGACATATCCTGAAAATTTCATCAAAATCCATCCATAACTTTTTGAGCTATACTGTACACAAACACATGTGGCAGCCTGGATCCAGATGATCCAGACAGCGATCCAGATCACTCCCAAAATCTAATCACTTGTTCCTCGTCTCATTAAGGACATTACCTGAAAATTTTATCAAAATGCACCCATAAGTTTTTGAGTTATCGGTCTTTAAAAATTAAATTTCATGGATCCAGAAGATCCAGACAGTGATCCGGATCACTCCCAAAATTTAATCATATCTTCCTTTTACCATTTTGGACATATCCTAAAAATTTCATCAAAATCCATCTGTCAGTTTTTGAGTTATCTTGTTCACAAACAAACCAACAAATAGAGGGCCAAAAATGACCCTCGGTCAGGTACTTTGGCGGTCAGTGGATGACCTTAAATGAAGATCTGTAACCGGTACACCTGCATGCGGGTACTCCATCATGTACTCAACCTCCAAAGCCATTTTCAATAGTTTCCATGCAATGTAGTCAGCATTAAGTGTGAAAATATCTCTAAATATGCCAAAAATGACCCTCGGTCAGGTACTTTGGCGGTCAGTGGATGACCTTAAATGAAGAGCTTCAAGGTCAAATTTCTGCATGCTTACAGAGGACATATATATGTATTATATATACCGGCCATAGGATGATCTGACTTTCTGTATATGAGAACTGGGCCAAAAAGTGAAAAAAAGGCCAAAATCTGACCTTTAAGTGACCACCAGTGATCTTTAGATTGAAGGTCAAGGTCACAAAACAATAGCGTTCGTGGCATTGCTCATATCTACCCACATACCAAATTTGAAAGTTCTAACTAAATTATTTTTAAAGTTATCGCGTCCAAAAGGAAATCTCTGCGGTGGCGGCAGCGGCGTGACCATACTGAATCCTAAGTATCCCCGACTTTCGTCCGGGGATACAATAAGCCAAACTCTGAAGACCGTTTATCTTTGTGTCCACCTGTGTAATGTCCACTTATTTCATTTCTTACTGCTCAGCCAGTGATTTTTGTCACCCAGTGAATTTCGTCACCTACTGCCTTGCCTTGCATAACTTGGCCACACCTTGGACACAAAAAGCTTACTTTTGGTTGTTTTGATCATGATGGTGAATTTCTTTTTATTTAAAGATGTATTGACACAAGCGCAAGTTATAAAAGCATTTTACTGACATAAAATCAACATAATAAACATTTTATTCTCGATTTAATGAGCGATGATGTTATTTCTATATGAAATCAGCGCCTCAAGTTGGCACAATTTGCATACGGAAATTGCCGATGATATTGAAATTATTTCTGTCGTCACTTTCACTTCCTTATTTGTTAAGCGGAAATGCTTGAGTATGGGTGAGAAAAAACCATTGTAATTAAATATTTTAACTTCCGTTTTGTGCCAATTTGAGGAGTGTGCCATTATATGGCACCAGGCAGTACCGTTTAAACCCTCAACAAGAGGAGAGTGCCTGTGAACGGGCACTGTGTCAGCTGACTGAATGTTTTTGATTTGTGAAGGTGATAATGAGAGGAAAGCATAATTATCAGGGAAAGGGCTGTACAGAAATACAGTAAATGGTAAATGAACTGCATGTTTGAAAGAAATTCTGAAGCTGACAGAAGAAAAGGACAAAAAAGTTGTGCCCTGCAAATGGTATTATGAAGGAAAGTAACAAGGTAATTGTTTAAGTGTAAAAAGTAGGTTAAAATCTTTAAAGAAATACTATCAATGCAATATCCTCGTTCGACCATGAAGAAGGGGTCCAAAGGTCAAATCTGACCATACCAAAAGATTCCCAGCCAAAGTTTTCCTATAATAAGTGAGTCATAGGCACTTTGCTATCCTTGTTTGACCTTGAACGAGGGGTCCAAGGTCTAATCCGACCACACAAAAAAATTCCCAGCCCATGATTTCCTGTAGCTTGTTTACCATCCCAAACCTGTAGGACCAATAATAAGCGAGTTATAAGCAACTGTAAGTTTGGCTATCCTCAATTGACCTTGAAGGAGGGGTCCCAGGTCAAATCTGACCACACCAAAAGAATCCCAGCCCATGATTTCCTATATGTTGGTTTACCATCCCAAACCTCTAAGACCAATTATACGTGAGTTATAAGCACTTTAAGTTGGGCTATCTTCATTTGACCTTGAAGGAGGGGTCCAAGGTCAAATCTGACCACAGCAAAAGATTCCCAGCCCATGATTTTCTATATGTTGGTCTGTCATCCCAAACCTCTAGGACTAATAATAAGTGAGCTATAAGCACTTTTAAGTTTGGCTATCCTCGTTTGACCTTGAAGGAGGGGTCCAAGGTCAAATCTGACCACATCAGAAGATTTGCAGCACATGCTTTCCTATAGGTTGGTTTCACATTGCAAACCTGTAGGACCAATATTAAGGGAGATATAGGCACTTTTAAAGTCCGCTTTGTGGGTTATTGTGGCACTCTGTGGATGACCTTGAATTAAGAGCTTCAAGGTCAAATGTCAGCAAGGTTGTAGAGGACATGTATATCTGTTATACATATCACCTATGAAGAGATTCAACCTTCTACCTATGAGAAACAGCCAGTAGAAAAATGTAGATTATTTTCAAAGAAATGCCTGCGGCGGCCATCTTGTTTTTCAGAATGAGGCTCTTTTCAGTCCCAGAGAAGCTTACCCCCTAATGAAGATATCCTGCAAATTTGGTGAATCTAGATGGTGTAGTTTTCCTCTTAGAGCGTTAACGCCTAAAATCTCTCTACGCATGGTGGCGGCGGTGTAGCAAACGCTAAACCAGAGTATCCACCGGATGATTCCGGTGGATACAATTATTAAAAAATTTATTAAAAAAAAAGTTCCAGGTCTCCTACTGACACAAGAGAATCTACCTCTGGCCTAGTACATATATGCAAGATATGAGAGAAATCCCTGCAATAGTCACTGAGAAAATTGTGATAAAGTGTTGAAATGTTCACACTTTTGGTGGGGGTACCCCCCTTGTAATGTCTCTAGCAAACAGACGAACAGACAGATTTGCATGCCTTGAACAATTTTTCATCCTCAATAGATAAGGTATCTTTTAAAAAAACAGCATGTCTTTAGGCCTTGTAGTTTTGGAGGAGAAGTTGTTCACGTGGACGCCCACGCCGCAGAGAGACGACATAAAAACCAGTAATACTTGTGTTTAAACACTTGTCACCACAACTTGTAGTATATTTAATTCAGCGATGTAAATTAAGTGTAAACATGATTTAATATTGTCATAAAATGCAGGTGACGAAATTCATTGTGCGACGTAATTCACTGGCTGAGCAGTAATAATTTAGCGGTATCCCTAAATGACGAAAACGGCCTTCTTGACGAAAACGACTTGGTTTAGATCTACGTAGCTTTGTTTATCCACATACATTTTCCACAAACAGAACTCCAATAAGGGTTATTACCTTCTTATGTTGTAATTAACTATGAAGCAACAGAGATGTAATGCTTGCCTTCAACAATTTTACTGTTACTACCTTAATTGGACATATATCCCTTATGCCTCGCTGGATTTTCATGAAACCAAAGCCAAAATGTGCGTTTTAAAGTTACCGTTCAAGCAATATAGTTTTGCATATCTATCTGCAGTAATGACAGAGTTATTGCAAAAAACTAAGTCGTTTTCTGCAAAATTGGGTAGTTTTCATCAAAAAAGCCGTTATCGTCTGGTCAGCCAGTGAAGTCAAGGACAGGCAATATTCACATTGAAATCTATGGCATAACTTCTTTCAATGGCAAGGAATACTGCTCAGTTACCCAAGTTTGTCGCCTACCCAAGTTCGTCACCTGCATTTGTTGACAATATTTAAACATATTAGCAATTATCTTTCTTTATAGAGTTATACACCAACATTATGAGCACCTATTCCGCTTGTTTTAGTGTCCATATTGCTTGTCCTTTTTAGTTTTTAAGGCAGGTGATGAACATGGGTTGGCGACGAACTTGGGTAGGTGAGCAGTACTGCTTCCCAGCGTAAGATGGCCGCGGTCGTAAGTTGGCCGCCATCATCATAATTTGAAATTTCTAGAAGTCTAAAGGCCTGTATCATTCTTGAATGGTCTGCTATAATAAAATTTATTATAACTACCACTTTTAAACCCTGTGCAACCACACATTTGTCTGTTTCATACATTTAAATGAGGGTTCGTTAAAGGAGTGGCGGCCAACTTACAACCGCGACAAACTTACACCGGGAAGCAGTACATATATGCCATAACTGGACAGTAAAAACTCTTTAATATTGTCATAAAATGCAGGTGACGAACTTCACTGGGGTGACAAACTTCACTGGCTGAGCAGTATATAGGGTGACCCATAAGTTACTGTAATTACATCAAGTCTTGTCTACAGTAACATTCATGACGTCTAACATTAATGACACCCGTGTACTGTATGCAATACTGTACATACATTATGTAGTCAACTTCACTATTCCAAATATAATATATAAAGTTTATCACATTTTAGTTTCAAATCAAACAATCCTGTAATTGATTCCACGTGGGAAACTACAGTAACACAAATTATGACCATATTCCAGTCAAAACATACGGAAGCATCGAGAGATTTTGGGGGCGGTCTCTTATAAAACCCGGACTACCGAGGTGCTATCGGAGGGGTGCGATGGGGTGCGATGAACGGCCATAGCCCCCAAGTCATTAATATTCATGAGGAGTTACGAGTACACAGATTTCCTTGTAGTTTCTCCACAATATTTTATAAAATGGACATCTAGACGAAAATAAAATACTTTAAACTACAGAACTCACGGCCATAGCACCCAAGTCATTAATATTCATGAGGAGATATGAGGACGCAGATTTCCCTGTAGTTTCTCAACAATATTTTATAAAATGGATATCTAGACGAAGATAAAATACTTTAAACTACAGAACTCACGGCCATAGCACCCAAGTCATTAATATTCATGAGGAGATACGAGGACACAGATTTCCCTGTAGTTTCTCAACAATATTTTATATAATGGACGTCTAGACGAAGATAAAATACTTTAAACTACAGAACTCACGGCCATAGCACCCAAGTCATTAATATTCATGAGGAGATACGAGGACACAGATTTCCCTGTAGTTTCCTTGGAATATTTTATAAAACAGAAGCATATAGACGAAGATAAAATACTTTAAAGTACTGCTTCCCTGCATAAGTTGGCCGCCGGTTGTAAGTTGGCCACCATCATCATATTTTGAAATTTCTATAAATCTAAAGGCCTGTATCATCCTGGAATGGTCTATTACAATAAGATTTATTATAACTACCACTTTAAAACCCTGTGCAAATATCACATTTGTCTGTTTGATACATTTAAATGAGTGGAGGCCAACTTACAACCGGCGGCCAACTTATGCAGGGAAGCAGTACAGAAATCGGGGCCATAACACCCAAGTTATTAATATTCATGAGGAGATCAGATCTAAAGAACAGGGGGTCTCCAGAGTGAGAAGATAGACCAAAATATACACTCGATTAGATAAATTGGTTAATGCCAATTGGATGGACAGCACCAATATTCCACATCCACTACTGCTCACGCCTTCTTCTGTGTGCCTGTGTTGGTGTTTTGTACTTGGGTGTGCACCATTCCAGTATGGTAAACTGCATGTTCCTAACAGAATGACCCTTATCTGTGAAGTGTTTGGATACAGGGGTGATTCTGGAATACTTTGGTTTTTGGACAGATAATTTGTGCTCATAGATTCTTGACCTAAAAGCTCTTCCTGTCTCACATACATAATACTTATTACATTTGTTACATGTAATTAGGTATACTATGTCATTTAGTTCACATGATATCTTCTTGGGTAAGTCAACAGTTTTGTATGTTTTACCTGTGATATTGCAGGTGATCTTATCAATTTTCTTGATAATAGGACAGTAAGTGCATTTACCCAATCTCGTACAATGATTGGGTAATGTTTTGTTTGATTTAATCTGTTTTGGTGGATAACAGATTGAAGCATTTATAAGCATATCTTTAAGGTTTGGTAATCTTTTGGAGCCAATAATTGGTTTGTGTTCGAATGTTTCTTGACAGTCAACACTATTATCTATTATATTCCAGTTTTGGTGAATATAATTCTTAATATTAGGATTGGAGGGGTTGTAGCTGGTAGTCATTACTGGGACATTTATTTGGTCCTTACTTTTGACTTCCAGTAATTCATCTTGGGGAAAAGTGCAGGCTCAAAGCATGTGTTTTTTCAGCTGCTTGAATGGGTACCCTCTCTTGAGGTAGTACTCAATCATATTAATTCCATTTTCAATGAAATCTTCATTCTTGGATTGAAGCCAATTTGCTGAGTAGCAGAATGACCAGGGAAACCAACACCCTCATCAGCTTCACTGAAACGGTCGATAAGTCTGTAAACACAGACCCCCTAATTGTATAATCCCCAGATGATGTGATACAGTTCCAAGATGGACTAACCATTGCCAGTTTTTCAGATAACCTAAAATTATTTGTAGAAACTATTAACAGCCAGATAGTATTCTGCAAACCAAACCAGGAAAGGCCTAAAACACCAACTAGCCAGAGTGGTTTGTTAACTAGTTTACCCGGCTATAATAAGGCTAGCCAAACTAAGACCAGTATGAACCAACCACATACCCATATTGAACCTGGCAATAGCACATTAACACAGCCCATCACCCATGAGAGTTCACCAAAAGATCACCCTAAACCAAGTACTAGCACCGATGTCGAACCCATTCAGCAGACAACAACAATGGACTGCATTTCGGCTATGTTTAGTAAGGTGACAAACGACCCAAACACACCAAGTAGGGTAATGGGGCCACAAGAGAAGATCCCAGATTCACCCATTAGCACTAACTCCACTGCAGCTAGCTGCCATTTACAACCTAGACAGGGGAATGAAGGGAACCCAACTGATAGACCCAGCAGTAAAAAGGACCTATTAGAGATTATGTGTTCAAGAAAACCCACTAGGCCGAGTCTCTTTATACCAGCATCAAAGAGACTAAAATTGAAGATCCCACCAACAAAGGAGAATCTTCAGGAGCCAGATAGCAAAGACATTTAAAAAAGACAGTAGTAATAGAACATCATATTTTATGATTTTGCACGAGATATATATGTATATATATATGTGTATATAATTTGACAGACAATCATATTTGCCATAAAAAACAGTGTAACCTAATCTTTAGTAACACTAAAGTTCTCAATTCTACTCACATATTATTGCTACCCTCACAAAAATTGAGTATAGCTTTTGGTTTTCTCAAAATAATAAACTCATGATAGTTACAATTTACTAATATTTATTTGTGAAACCAGGTAATCCTTTTATTATTATTTATCACTGTTTATAAACAAATAAAGTTTATCAAATAAACGTATAAATAAATATTGCACTCTTTAATGTATCGAGTATGTATTGGCCATATAACACCTTAATATAGCCAACAAATACACCTAGAGAGTGCAAAAGTCCACCCAACTTGTCCAATAATATATATAGCACTTTTAGTCATACCTTTAACCAATTTGTTGCTTAAATGAAACTTAACCGAACCCATTCTTACTATATTATTGGTAACCTGTGTCTAGTGTCTATATAGTGCCAGAATATAATGTACCTAAACATACAATCACACTATCCACAGATATAGACTAAATGAACTAGACTTGTTTTTCTTGCAACACACTGTGGAATCACCATCAGGTAGACATTCAAATATTCTCAACCCACAAATACAAGAAGAGATATATCATTTTCATCATAAATGTGTTTGTATAAAAATCTACCTGTAAAACCTCACTAATAATTTTATTACAACAAAATACAATTATTCACGCACCTAAATAGTACTAAACAAATCTCTGAAACATAAACAACCTTCATATTGTTTCTGCACCACAACCTGCACCGGTGCACCAGTGCAAATCACCGGTGCAATTGCACCTGTTTTTAGTACCTTAGGGAGGAGTTGCACCTACATAAACCAGCCTCTGATGATAAAGCTCATTTATATAGCTTTTGAAACACAATCTATCATTATATAAATATTGTGTAAGGCATACCATCATATATACATTGTGACTTTTATTAGAGTGCCTCTTAACACTTCCTTATTATTATTCGAGATCAGTTCTAAGGACACAGATTTCCCCTGTAGTTTCCTCGGAACTCTAGGGTCATAGCACCCAAATCAGTCATGGAGTCATTAGATGGCTTGACCAGGCATAATGAAATTAAACTTGAGCTAGAAAATATTTATCTCAACAAGGTTAAAGGCTCAATAATTCGCTCTAGGGCAACCTTCATTGAGAACAGTGATAAAAACACCAATTACTTTTTAAATTTAGAAAAAAAAAATTTCAATTTAAGATGTAGTAAAAGTTTGGAAACACGACAAGGAAAAATTACTGATGAGAAAGAGATTTTAAATGAAGAAAAACGGTTCTATCAGTGTCTGTACACTGAAAGGAATTGTGCTGCTTCTGCTCCGTCCAACATAGAGAACCTTTTCCTTCAAAATAAGGAAATTAAAAAGCTATCACCAACAGACAAAGCTATCTGTGATTCACCTTTAACTTTAGTTCAATGCAGTAAAGCATTAAAAGAGCTCAAAAATAATAAATCTCCTGGTTGCGATGGCCTTCCGGTAGAATTTTATAAATTTTTTGGAGGATACTTCAACTTTTTAAATTTAAAATAGGTATCTGAATAAACATCAGATCGAACCCCATCATTTACTGAGCCTCTTTTGAGCCAGTGTAAATCCATATTTGTCCTTCCCTTATCTGTGTTATATTACACTCGAGCCATTAAAGGAGAAAAATGAATATCAAAAGGCTAGTGTTGAAATAGTCTCAATAATCCCCCATTTTTTCATTTTAAATATACTGTTTCACCTGTGATTTAAAGTCAGTAGTTGAAGTATGATTTTCTAGATTTTGAATTAAGGCACAGAGGCCGATTTCACAAAGGGACTTAAGCCCAGATTTAGACTTAAATTTGAGACTTTGGTCTTAAATTTTGTCAACAGAATGCTAAGTCTGTGGTCCTAGACTTAGTGGATTTCACAAAGCAGCTAAGTCCATGAAATTGCTAAGTCAGTTGACTTAACTTTAAGTCTGGTAGGTAGTTGGCTTAAATTTTGTAAAGAGGATTTAAATATGGCTGCCATAAACTTTTCTTCACTTCAAAATTTCAAAGGGCTGTAAATAAAGTATAATTATAGAGAACACCTCACTAAAGTAGTCTTCGGGAAGTTTATTTGTGATAACAAGGTTTTCCCATTTCAAAACAGCACTTATCCTTTGATAAAATCCATTAAATGAAGGATATATATCACCAATATTATATTTTGAACAAAAATAAAAGGTCACATGACACAGAAAACCACTGTGGTTATATGATAAGCCTGGACTTAGCTAAGTCACCCTTTGTGAAATCCATTTAAGTCCCAGACCTAGCTAAGACCAAAGTCTTAGATTTAAGTCCCTGACTTAGCCAATAAAGGGACTTAGTTTAAGTCCTTTAGTGAAATCGGTTTTGAAAATCACAGAGAATCCAAAGGTTATGAAAAATCCACCAGCTCCTGGTGTATTTAGTTATGCAAATATTGCTTGCGTTGCTAACTGACCTTTCACAAGTATCTGACAGCCCAAGTAATTAGGCAAGATTGAGTCAGTTATAATTTTATGTGCTTCGAAAAATATTAGGAGTGTCCCCCATGGCCTGTATAAATCCCAAGAGGAGTCAAAGGCACAGAACCAATTCTCTGACCTATCTGTTGGAGACATTTTTATAGTCTACACAGGGTGTCACTTCACTTCTTTTCAGAATTTTTCTGTCAAACCTTACTTCAATATTTCCAATGTCAATATAAGGGCTCTCCTGATCCAGATTATTGAACTTGATTCAAACCCTGAGACTATGTCATGTGAAACAGCTTACGTATTTAAGGAATAACCTTAGCTCTTGGCTGTAAACCAATATACTATGAGTCCTGATCCTGATCATCAGTTGTTGGTAAATCTACCATTAAGTTATTAATACTGTTATTTCTTAAAACTTGAAATATCTTAGATAAAGTAACTGGAATGTTCTTGATCATCTGCCCGATTCTCATATTAATGAGATTGTGAGATCCATTTTTTGCTGTTTACCTGAGTTTTTTTATACAACATCTGCCTAATGTTTGAAAAGAAGCTGAACAAACAGGACAGTACAAGATCCCTTTTGCCTCATGAGACTTGGCAAAAGAACAAGTATTTGGATTAAAGTAAATATATGGCAAGACGGTGTGCTCTTTGTAGCCAGTTTCTTATTGACTGTGTTTTTCTGGCCAGCGATGTGTGTGTTGGTATGACTGTGCCTCTGTGAGTTGAAATTTCTTACTCTATCAATCTGCTCTACTTTACAATAAACTTCAATTTCCCCTTGCCCCATTCTGCACAGCACAGCACGACTGCCTTTGCAGCACCCCAAGAGTAGTCATTATCCAATAATGCTTTTAAATAATCCAACGTATGTTCCCTCATTACTACATTTTCCCTTCCTTGGTGGTGTTGCAAAAGTCAGTCATCCATTGAGTGACTGACAGTTGTTCAAGAGAAATTCTTCCCTTATTTACAACTGTCAGAATATACTCATGTGGCTAACACACTCTCCTACAAATAAATATATCAACCCCACCCATTTCGGACTCCATTTCTTCCCATAACTGCAATACTTAATTGGTTCAATTCTAACAATCTTTGCTGAACCTGTGCTTGGATATCAACATTTTGTCACATAGTAGCTAGACTAAGAAAACCTGGATCCGAGCGTAAGTCTGTAGCCAAAACAGTTTGCATGGAACTATGAGAATCATGACCTGTTTTCTGACTACTTTCTTGATTTTTTTATCTTTTTACCCTTAACTTTTGACAAATCTTTAGGTTTTACTTTTTTGTCTTCTAATTTGTAAATCTGCTCAATTTGTTGTAACTGTTTTAGTATTTCCAGATTTAAAAGGATTTGAGCACTACCATCATCACTTCAAGAGGTGGGGGCCTGTTGATAGTCTTCACTTTTTGAATCCCACATCTTAGTATTTGTTGGGTATTTCTTCCCAGTATCCATCAAATTTAACAAGCCAGAACAGTCCACGTTAAAAACCCGAAGTACTGTCAGTATCATAACCCTGCTAAGTCTGTTTTTTTTTGCTGAGTAACCTATTTGGTAATGAAATCAAACTCATGATAAATTTGTATTTCAATAGGTACTTGTATAGAGTCATGCTTGCGTGGTCTCAAATTATAATGCTTGTAAAAAAGGCTAGCCAATCACAGAATGGCAAGTCATCAGTATGGGATGACCGTTAAAAATTTTTATATGCAAAATTTTTTCTACCATACCCCAGGACTGAACTCAGTGGCACCCAAATGCACCGGGTACACTATTTTCTTATTACACCAGACAAGAAGGTTTATATTTTTTGGACAAGTATTTGATTGTCTATTTGTCTGTGGTGTTATAACTTCAAAAATAATGAACATCTTATTATGAAATGTTTTATGTGGGTAGGGCCTGACAACAGAAAAAAGAGATTACATTTGGAGAAAGATCCTGGGCCCGTATTCACAAAGATTCTTATTCTTAGAATAAGTCTTATTCTTAGAATTTTTCTTAGAATTGTCATTTTTCTTAGAAAAATTCTAAGAATAAGAATTTTCCTATTCACAAAGATTCTTATTCTTAGAATCATACTTATTCTTAGAATTTTTCTAAGAATGGCTTTTATTCTTAGAATTTTTCTAAGAATATGAAATTGCTGTATGCACAAATGTTTTATTCTTGACACCAGAATTGCATCCAAATACAGAAAGTCACATCTGGGCCTGTATTCACAAAGATTCTTAGAATTTTTCTTTGAATTACACTTAGTCCAACCTGTGCACACAATTATTTTTACTTCTATTCTTAGAATTATTCTTAGCTAAGAATTGTTTTGTGAATAGGTTTTTATTCTAAGAATAAGAATCTTTGTGAATACAGGTCCTGTATGTATTTATGTTTGGTAAGCAAATTGATTGTATCCTTAGCCTATCTTTCAAACCAATCATCTTTAGCATTCCAAATCTGAATATTGGAGCACAAGAATGATTTAAAACCTGCAAAGACTGTCATCACCTTGTTCATTTAATCCCGCTTGATCTCGACCATGTGAAACTATTTACCAAGGACCTAGTATTATATAACCTTAGCTCTTAGCAAAGTGTACAGAATATTTTTACAAAACCAGATTTGACCTTTGTTGTTATTTAGTATGAAAAAAAGAATATGTTGTTTTACCCATTCTTTTATTTACAAATTGATCAAAGTGACATCAGAATTAGAGTGTATAATTTTTTGCCCAACCAGATAATATTGGAAGCCACAATGATTTTTAACTTCAAATCAAACTAATGATACTTCAAGTTAACAAAGTAATGTTAATCAGAAAAAAATATGTTTGCATCGCACAAATTTTGCCAGAAGTACTGTCAATGACAGTATTTTAGTCATAGACTTACACTTGTTACATTAGATGTAATGTCATTTTCACATGTTCAAAAACATATATAAACTACAATGAATGAGTGAACACCAAAGTTTTGAGTTGCAGCTAAAGTTGTAGCAATCTATGTGTTAACAGCAGAATTACTGAGATACAGTTGTAGATAATAATCAATAAAAGATGAGTTAACAGCAGATTTACAGAGATACATCAGTAGCAAATACTTTACAATAGATGAGTAAACAGCAGAATTACTGAGATACATCAGTAGCGAATGCTTTGCAATATATGTGAAAAGAGCAGAATTACTGAGATACAGTAGTAGCTAATGCATTACAATAGATGAATAAATAGCAAAATTACAGAGATACATCAGTAGCAAATGCTTTACAATAGATGTGAAAAGAGCAGAATTACTGAGACACAGTAGTAGCTAATGCATTACAATAGATGTGAAAAGAGCAGAATTACAGAGATACATCAGTAGCAAATACTTTACAATAGATGTGAAAAGAGCGGAATTACTGAGACACAGTAGTAGCTAATGCATTACAATAGATGTGAAAAGAGCAGAATTACTCAGATACAGTAGTAGATACGGCTTAAGGATAGATGAATAACATAATTACTGAGTTATAGTAGCAACTAGTGCACTAAAATGAAGGAGCAAGCAGCATAATTACTGAGATATCATTGTAACTAATGTGCTGTTATCCATGAGTACATAGCTGAATTACTCAGATACAGTAGTATCAATGCTTTTTATAGTAGATCTTGCTACAAATATGGAATAAGCTTATCCTACAATCTAGCAGTAAATGTAACAAAATAACAATTTTCTAAATAAAGCAGAAGTTATGTTATATTATGTTAACTGTATTTTCTAATTTATGTCAAAACAATTTAGCTCCTTCTTAAGGTCTTTCAATTGTTCTTATACTGTAAACACTTGAAAAGCTGACATACAGATTATGTTCTACAGCAGGTTTGTAAAACTGGAGAATTTGGTCAAATTTGATGAATAAACGACATTGTTAGGCAAGTAATTTAGACTCTTGTAAAATTGAGACAAACTGAATCATTTCTTTTTTTAAATTCACAAAATACCCATAGAGGTATGTTTTAACTCAGGTCATAGATTTAGATTTCACAATGTTTAGTAATGCTGGGAATATTAACATGGTTGTAGAAAAAACATTGTAAAATACCCTTCGATGTACTTATATATTGAATACCACATAATGGTACAGAAAATCTAGTTATTTAGACAGTTATAACAACTGGAAGTAGATTGACATACATATGAGAAGGTCCTCATTACAATGAGTGATTTCTGTCAAATTGCAGATTTAGGCAAAATATTAAATCAAGGTCACACTATGATGATGCACAGAATTATTTCCAAGAAAATGTCCTTGAAAAGTATCAACTTCTGTCATCTTACAGTTTCAGGTATATGCTCTGTAAATAGTTTTCAAGGTTCAAGGTCATTACTGCAAGGTCAAAGGGCATATATATGGTCACACCTTATTGTTACACAACTGTATTCAAATGAAATCTCTACCAATGATCAACTTCCTCTGGGGCGGATCCAGCTTATAAGTAAGGTGGGGGTTCACATCAGACATACCATAACTAGGGTGGTTATATAGTGCATTTCCTTTAAATGTAACACCAATCTCAAGAAATAATTTTGTACTTTAGGTTCAACCTCTTTACATTATTTTTCAAGGGGGGGGGGGGGGGGGTCGAACCCCTTGAAGCTCCTCCACGGATCCGCTAGTGTTCCTACACCTTATGGTCTCCAATATATAGCCCAGATAAGGTTTTAAATGTCTAGCTTACCAGAAAGGCTAAATCAAGGTCAAATTATAATGTTGTACACCTACACCTCCCAAACTGTTACACCACAAAGTATCAACATTCTACACCTTATGGTTTGTGAGATACAGCCTGTATAACTGGTTACTGCAGTTCACCCTAACATGGTCCAGCTAGCTGCCAATACCCACACCCTCTATAAAGGCTGGGGATGGGTTGGTATCAAAATGTGTAGATCCTTAGTCTACCAATACAAAACTGTTCTGATTTTGGGTCTCAGAGTTTTTGTACACCCCCATCAAACATGGACATTGCTTGTCAACAGTATCACAATAAGAGTCCCAAAATGTACAAATACAACATACATGTGTTGGATTTCTTTG
Organism: Sabellastarte sp. h YS-2021; assembly: GCA_964017235.1. Lineage (NCBI taxonomy): Eukaryota > Metazoa > Annelida > Polychaeta > Sabellida > Sabellidae > Sabellastarte > Sabellastarte sp. h YS-2021. The sequence continues at coordinate 150,225,300 of OZ024931.1, forward strand.
AATTTGTGGTTTGTTTCCAATATTTTAAGTGTTCCTTCTATTATATGTGTTGACAAGTGAGGCTGAGGGTACAAAGTGTAACTTATTTACCAAAACATAGCCATGCTCAATGAAACTGCCACAGCATAAAAGTCTCTGATTGCACAAAAATATGGGAGAAAAGCATAGAATGTCTTCACATTGAGGGGTTTTGTCTACTATTTCTAGTTTTCAATAATATGCATTGATAAGCAACGTATTGGTTGTAAAATCTCCTCACAAAATGTTGTCAATACTGAGACACCAGGCCTGTAAAACTACCCTAAAGAACGATGGGGTAAAAACAGTAAATAATGTATGTATCAATAATTAACACATAAAGTATGAATTACAAATAATAAAACAATACTAAATACTTTTACAGCAACAATACATTTCTTATGTTAAGCATTTCCTATAAAATGAAACAGAATCTTGAAATGTGATAACGAAGTAAATGTTTCACACTGAAATACCTTACATAAAAGCTTATACATAATACAAACAAAATATCTCTCCCCATAAAACCTGTAATAACTGTTCTTAACTATTTTGCAATAAAAATATAATATTATGTCTATGAATCTTAAATACGCACATTTCTTCTATTAGTTGTAAATTAGATCTAGTGGGCAAGTTTACAAAAGACATTTTTGTGTTCTATTGTAATTTCCAAGACTTCGCAAATTAAACATTAATTTTACAATGATCAGATTATTAAAATTGTTCAATATACAGATGAGTTATGATGAAATCCAGACAGTTTCACTTCCTCTACTCACAAGTCAATACATGATCTTACTTACGTTTAGACTAACCACGACCTTAAAAAGTCAAGTCAATACCTTAACATTTGCAACAAATTTTACAGTTACAAATTTTCTTGTCTACCCGTAAGTATCACAATGTCTTAAATAAAGATCATTATCCACTACGAGCTCTATATGACTTTAAAATGGTGATATACAGAGTGGCATATATTTTTGCATACACCAGCGTCTACATACCATAGACCATAGTTCTGATATTTCACTAATATCTTGGAAACTGTGTAACCTACAAATATGTTTTTATATCATTAGAAAGATCATTTAACAGCACTTCTGCTCCTTGTTGTTGGATATAAAAGCAGAAATGGCTAAAAAGCACAAGTTAAAAATTCCATTTTTTATTCATATGTGCATTTCTTTTTGCGTTTTGCCGTTAATATAGCTTAATTTTACTGATAAGGTGTTAAAATGGTAAACAATAAAAGTACAACATCCTTCATAATGCAGAAAAAGTATTACTCATGAAGATTAGCTTAAAAATACTTGTGTTTCACACTCGTATAAATATTGCAATGTTTATTTGTGATATATTTTTTTCTATATACATATCATTTGGGAAGTTTTCCTATTATATACATAAAATAAGACATGAAAGCTAACAATGTACAAAAAGCTAAAATGTGGAGTGAAATATTTACCGATATGTGATGTCACTTGTGTGTTTTTGACACCATGTTTTTTAAGTCTTTTTAACTTTATTTACACTACATGTAAATAACTCTAAGACACATATTAACGCCAAGTATCAACTTTTTTGACTTTATTTTATACCACATGTAAATAACAGTAAGGCATAAAATTGATTATTCACAGTTTTTTCGGTAAAGAGCTGATAAGAAACATTCGAATATTTCAGCATTCATAAAACAATGAATTACCTAGGTTTTTATTATTATTATTTTTTTAAATGTTACACATGGTAATCAAGAAGATTAATTGTATATAAATGAGTGAAAACATTCCAATGTTACACGACCAAGTAACACAGTGTCCATTTCAAACTAAATATTGATGTTAGAATTAGCAGTTGAAGTGATCACGTCATAAAGAGAAGGACCCCAGCAAATACATTTTTGACAGAAGATTCCATAATGAAATTATTGCTGTGTGTACTCTCCACCCAGACCCGGTCCCCAGCATTACACTTCAGTACCAGTGACTGACTCAGTGTGCTGTCAATACGTTTAGTGTTATAATTACTGAAAGAGACTGCAGCTTGCTCTACACCTTGCTTCATCAGAGTCACAGTGGCCAAGGAGTAAGTCCATCCTGCCTGTACTATACAGATACTGTAGGTGAAATAGTACACTCCAGTCTTCTCACAGTTGTACTTTCCAGTTGTGTTGCTGTAAAGTCCTCCAGGATTTACATGGATGTTGCGATACACCAACCTGTCTCCTCTCTTGTAGACACTAACTTCAGTTCCCCCCTGAATACTTGTTGCAAAGAATAAAGATGCTTTCATGGCTTCTTTCTCTAGTGTTAAAAACAATACAACAGAATAATAAATACATATATTTAAAATTGTACAATATTTCCAATGATGGTTACAAAAAAAATTGACCAAATTTTCATAAAAAGAACAAATGATTGTTCCTAATGACTGTTGCTAATGTCTAAACAACACATTATGATTGCATAAATCACTTTGCAGTATTCATTAGAAACAGATGTTTAATGTCCTGTTGCTTTGCTTGGCAATCATTAAATGGTTTTTTTTATCTTAACAATCTGACAATATTACTGTAAAGTGAACAGAGCAACATTGTAGGAGACCAATTTTTATCATTCCTCATTATGGACATGGACAAATACACATTTATGTCACCACATCTTACCTTTGATGGATACCAACAATGAAAAAGGATATGTGAAGTTCCCACACGTTTTACAGGCAAGTCCCTGCATTAATCTGACCGTACCCTAAAGCTGATGAAATGGGTATCCCCAAAATACCACAGGTGCAATTTTACTTTACTGCCATATTTGATAGTTAAAAGAATAATGTTAAGGAAAATTGAAATAAAATGCACAGTTAGTTATAAATGGGGCAAGGTGAAGGTGTCATACATAAATACATGTAAAATGTTCAAAAGTTGTCACAAATCACACCTATGTGATGTCACAATGTCATAAATTTTGATTTGCAGGGCGAAATACTCTGGATTGCACAATGCAATTATAAACCTTTTATTGACATGACAGGAGAGACATTCTTGTGTAATGGTGTACTACACTGCAGACATTTTATTCATTTTCCACGTTATGACGACAAAACAAAACTTGCCATGGATAAATGAGATAATGCTAGTAAAGTGGCTTCCCATAGTGTGGTTGGGGTTTAAGATAGCCCTTGTTCTATTACAACACAAGAGAGAATGCAAACCAACAGACCAGAGCCAATGACGGCAGAACAAGACAAGCTAGTCATGGCCATAGACAGAGTGTTTCCAAAGATTGGTACTATAGAGACGTGATTATCATCCTTGGAAGGAGAAGTCTATGCAAACATAGAATCAGAATATTGTGTGAGTTGGGTGCAAGCAGCATCTGGAGAGACACTTTTTAACACCAAGGCTGTAGTTTGGACCAAGGCAAAATTGAGGATGCCAAAACTGGTAGGATCTGGAACTCATCAATTCAGATATAGACACTAAACAGCGTAAAAAGAAAAAACAGGAGAAACAAGGCTGAAATTGGTTTTGGTCAACTAACGTGAGCGCAAAGCCATCAGAGTCATGAGTAGTGCACATAATCGGTAACCCGTCCAAGTACTAACGTAGCCCATCATGTCTTAACTTCTGCAAAAGACTGTCATTGTGACCATGCCACGACTTCTGTAAAAGACAGATACAATTAATGAGAGTCTGGAGACAAAACAAAATGTAAAGAAATGTGATTTCTAGAAGCATGAACCTTGCTAGAGTTCATGCTTAAAAAGCTTGGAATTCAATGAAGGCCCTCCTACAGGATTATGTACAATGGGTCAATAGTTGTACAGATAAGACAGTGGCAGAAAAAGAAGTAAAAATCTATAGAGACTATGACTGTTGCAGAGGCAGGGCTGTTATCCAAGAAGGAGATAGAAGAGTTAAGTAATATTGGTCTGGGGGCAACAATGGAACAAGCTACTCAGTCCTGAATGGCAGAAGCTCAGAATAGCGGAATCCAGTTGATGAAGGAACAACGTGACTCAATTGAATTTTTGTGATTAGGGTGATATACAGGCAGTTGTGTAGGCGAAACCAACTTGATCAAGCAACATGCATTAAGAAGTAACAGCATTTGGACACTGCAAGGACTGGGCTGACAACAGCTGGAAACTGTCCACGGACATAAGCCTTGGTAGCAGAAAGAGTACAACATCTGCAGCGACAAGGGCTGAAAGCTTACAGGGTAAGATAATCATATCTGGTCCACTGATACCGCTCATAAGCCAACGAGTATAATACAGATGTTGGCCCAATGAGGGTAGGGCCTGTGAGATGTCATCTTCTTTTTGATTAACTAAATCTGACTGAATTTGTAATGGGCTTTGTAAGAAATGTGAATGACTTGTTGGACTCTTTATAAAGATAGCATATATCAGCAGAGCTTTACAACTTGATGAAGCTTGCTGATACTACTTCTTTGTCAGTTGCTTAGTAGGCTTTCATATTGTCAATTGTTACAGTCACAAGGGAAGCACGGTAGCAATTAACAGTTGCTTTTAAGTTGCAACAAGAAGAGACAAAAAGTTAACTTAACAAATTTATTTAAAATTAAAAATAATGATTACAGTCAACTTATATGCTCTCAATGGTACATAAAATGATACAATAATAAAGCCACTCTGACCTGACCAATGTAACTGACAGTTAAGTTTCTCCACTGTATCCAGCAGTCTGTCCTGTGGTCTGTCCTGTGATCTGTCCACTGTTCACTAACACACAGATGTATGTATCCTATGATCTGTTCAACGTTCTATAACACGAAATGTCTTTGTCCTGCTATCCTTTTTATATCCAATCACACAGAATGTCTGTCTGGAGATATTTAGAGAGTTTGTACAACTGTACTCTCTACTCCAACACATGGACAATGTCCCAAAATGCAGTAAATCCACTCTCTCCAATATCCGAAAATATCCAAAGCACAGTAAATCTATCCAGACAATGTATCCAGTTCACTCCAGTGAAAGTTCACAGCAACACAATCACTTCATATATAGATCCACTTAAATATTATATTCCAGGACACAATAGCCTTCCTTATAGCCAGAGAATACTAACTTCACTTGTGGTCAGGTGTACTTATGTATGTTCACAGAGGTATCTAGAGTCTTATAGAACTAGCATGAAAACAAATGCAGTCACCAGAGCCTATGAGGGGATTCTAGAAACTACTGGTAGTTGGGTTTCCTCAAATCTAACATAACCACTGAAGGAGGGATTTCCCCCAGTCGATAACCAGATCAATAAACATCATAACACAACAGTCAATAACTTCCTTGCTTCAAATGTTAACACATACACACAAATCCTATATTAAGTAAAGCCCAGACACAGTGCCCATGTATGTAACATCAATGTACTCCATTGAGGATGGCGAAATTGCATGGCCAGATCACACAATCCTCCCGCTGAGTAGAATTATGCAAAAACATGCAATGATTTTTGTCAACGTACTCACGAGTCTGTAAGAAGGCCTGTTAAGGACATTTTGCTGGAGAAAAAGTAAATTTTTCTTTCGGGAACTGTAGGGAATGTGATGAGAGTCATGCCCACCCTCTAACAGGGCTCATATTCACTCATGACCAAGTCGGTAGGAAAAAATAGGGAACTAATGACGACTGCCATGTTGCACAATGGTAACACAGACTTTGGATTATGGTTAATACACTGCATTAGCAGCGTATTTAAGGAACCTTACCACAGGGGTGACGGGGCCATGCTATATGTAATGCTAAAAGTATAGCAGCATAAGGACTGTAGAGTGTATTCCACATACAAATAGCGCTAGTGTTAGTCAGAGGAAAGTTTAGGTGAATGTGAATAGTGTTGTGAAAAGTGTTGCTAAGCTACAGCAAGGGAGGAAGGCCTTATGTCCACAGTGTATTATATACTGCAGTGTGTGCTTAAACACTGATGCTGGGGGCTCTCATTGTTAGTGTATGAAGTATCAAGGACTCATCAAAAAGTTGTCAATTATATGAACCAAAGTGGATGTAGTTTGAATAGGGCACTAAGCAGTCTAATGCAATTGGACTGTAAATTGTAGTGGTTCAAATCAGCTGAACAATGACTCTATTGTGACAAGTGATAATGTTATTGTTAAGTGTGTTTCCTCTCCAGTAAAGGTTGATCATGTAAGGGGTTTTGGGAAATCAACATAGTAGTGGGCGGGGTCAGAGTAATGTTGATTTATTACATTCTGTTCAGAGTTGACTAATAATATTTTCCAGGACAATGATAGTACACACGTGTTCTCATAAAACCTGCCAAGTTGCAAATCTATACCGAACAAAGTAAGGGGGTTGTCGGCTTTTTACTAAGGAAATTATACCCCCGCCACCTTACTTGCAGGTAGCTTGTAAGATCAAGGATAGAGGGAAATTTGATTGTGATAATGAATGTATCCCAAATGCATAGGATTTTATTTTTATTTAATTGGGCAAAATATGTAAAGTGTATTGGAACTATAGTCTACTTCAGTTCTTTGTCTATGACTTTCCTTTTGGGAGGATGGATGAGGGTCCCAACTGCACAACAGTAGTTGATCATCAATTGGCATGTGCCGTCCTTACAGCCATTAAGGGATACCTAACAAAGAAAACGGCTAGGTGCCATATTGAAAGTCAAAGTTGGGGTTTTACGTCCCGTTCAACAGCCAGGGTCATATTGGGACAGGTCCTCAGAATTGCCACTTGTGGGACTCGAACCCACAGAGGTGACAGCCTATGATTAGATGCCAAACTTGCTAACCACTAGGCCACTGAGGACCTTAGGTGCCATATTGAGCCCATTTGTCACCTTGTCAGTAGATAGCTGGCACATGTCACCACTTATGTCAAACCTACAGAAGGGGTCATAGGTGAAGCATAGTTGACCTATCCTTTGGAGAGGAGAACTCTGTGAATGGCCCAGCAGCTAACGGTATTACGATGGGGACCCTCTTTTGAACTGACCACTTTGAACTTTACCTTGTCTGCCTTATTTAACAATGTGGAATTGTATTGACAATGTATTTCCTTGTGCGGAGGAATGTCAAGCGAGACTTGTGATAGAAGCCTAGAGGGATTTCCCTCAGTCTATAAATAGATCAATCTGACTGAGTACGATAAACATAAATACTTCTTAACCAGTTACGTAGAATACAAATAATTCAATATCTCAGTTACCTTATATGGCAATACATACACACAACACATCCCTAAGGTTAAACCATGCATTGCCATAATGCCTATATATGTAATAATCACTTTATTTATCATTTACTTCAATATATATATATAACCTTTAAAAACATTTTCAGATCAGACCAATGCATGTAGGCCAGGGAATTTATTGCTTACAGTATTTTTAAGGCACCTAACAGCTCAGCAATAGTCAATGAGCGTTAAGTAGTGTGTTTTGTCCATTGCTAAGTTTAGGAGTCTTTTTGTTTGTGAGAAAAGAATGTTCTATTGTATTGACTTTGTGTGAATTGTTTCTGAAGGAAAATTTTTTGATAAAAAAAATTTTGTAAAATATTTCACGAATCATTAATTAGTGCTCCAACTAAGCTAAAAATTGCTTTCATATGTTGTTTTTATTGTAGTCTTTTTTCAAGATTAAGAAACTACTCTGAATTATTTTTCCTTCCTTAACAAATTTTGGCTTTGGCCTTTAAAATAACGACATTTTTCTTGTATCCTGTATCAATTGCCATTTTTTTTCTAATTGATAATATTCGTTCATTTTGGCTTAGTTATCATGAATAAGATTTTGTTCTAAAGCATTAATATGTTGCAGGTTATGATCTGAGTCAATTGAAAGTGCCAATTGAAAATCACACATTGACAAAATAAAAAGTGGCAAACAGAAACTTTGTGCTGCAGTTACACTTATTTACAACTTAAATCATTTTACGGGTCACATTAATACAGACTAACACAAAATCATTTCACATTTGTGTGATTACACATGTATATATGACTCGAATTCAAATATTAGCTATATCTGAATCATAGACTTTTGTGCATGATTATTTAATATTCAGTTTTCCATTTTTAAAATCCAATATATATGTATGATGCAGTAGCTAATGCGATGCACAATATTTAAAGTGAGATCTATTATGCACTTGTGTAAGTCACACTATAAGTTTAGGTGACAAAATTATAATACACCCATGAAAAGCATAAATATATTATATTACATCAATAAATTATGCACTCGGATAAGCCTGTGGTTTAGTTATAAAATATCTGATTGGTCAGAAAAAAATACATTCGGTTCAACAGCTTATGTTAATTGCAGAACACGTAATCAGTGCATGCCAGAGGTTGTTATTTTCTGTACTCAATCCCACAACTACACAGCTGAGAACCAGTCGAATAATATTGGAACAATTGGAATATGAAAACCACAATATGATTGGGAACACCCTCTTTAAAAAATTAAGGAACCATATCTTGCCTTCATAGAAGACAGTGTTATATTTATTGTAGGCGAGCAATAGCACATGCATGTAAGACATTTCTATGTTGCAGCAACTTGGTATATGAATTGTGTGAATGGTAAATAAAGAAAAGTCATATTTTGAAGTCAGACTTTGAGTAACCCATGGACTGAAAATGTCAATCATCTTTAAAAAGTTAGTTGCAAGGTAAAATACTAACCCTCTTTCACCTGTCCCAGTTGTGTTTTAACTTCCCCCAGGTCTGCATCTACATCATCAAATTTGCTGTTGACTCTTTTGACTTTCTCATCCACGTCTTCTAGTTTGCTGTTGACTGTAGTGAACTTATCATCCACGTCTTGGAGTTTGATGTTGACCGTCTTGACCTTGTCATCCATGTCTTCAAATTTGTTACTGACTGTTGTGAACATCTCATCCATGTGTTCTTGTGTGCTATTGACTGTAGTGAAATTATCATGCACATCTTCAAGTTTGCTATCAAGTGTTGTGAACTTATCATCTACATCTTTAAATTTGCTATCAAATGTTGTGAACTTAACATCTAAATTTTCAAGTTTGCTATCAAGTGTTGTGAACTTATCATCTACATCTTCAAGGTTGCTATCAACTGTTGTGAACTTATCATCTACATGTGCAAGTTTGCTGTGGACTGTAGTAAACTTAACATCTACATCTTCTAGCTTGCTGTCGACTGTAGTGAACTTATCATCCACGTGTTCCAGTTGGCTGTCGACTGAAGTGAACTTATCTTTCATGTCTTTCAGTTGGCTATCAACTGTGGTGAATTTAATATTCATGATCTCCAGTTCGCTATCACGTTTCATGACAATGTTATCTTTAAAGAAACAAATACAGATTATCAGTGTTTGGTTACTATTTAAATTCTTATGCTTTACATATATTATGTATCCAAATGTGTGCAGAACCTTATATGTCCCAAATAACTATTGTTGTGAGGTATGGTGAACATATTGACTTCACAAATGCGTCATTATGCCTACTCACCACAAGATGAATGAAAAGTTAACATTTTAAATTTAGTTACATGTACAGATTTCCCCGATAAGTAATTTTGCTATTAACTATTTAATTCTACAATCTTTCATTTTTAATCTCTGTATTTCTTTGGATTAACAATATTCCAAGAAATGGAAAAACACTTTGTTGTAAAATGATTGGGTTGTGTTCAATACATTGTATAAATCATATCAGTCAAGGTAGTTTTGCGAATTTAGAATACCTGGCAGCTACTGAGTCCACAGTGGCCTAGTGGGCTTTAAGGTTTTGACATGTAATCACAGGCTTGGTTCAACTCCAACAAGTTGCAAACATGAGGGCCTGTCTGAATATGATCCTGGCAGTTTAACAGGACACAAAACTCAAAGCTTACTGAATCCAACATGTTGTCAAAACCTGGATTCAAACCCATGACAACTGAGGTGACAGCCAAGTTGATTAAGTGCCACACTTAGTAAGCAGCGACTAAAGCCCAGTTTATACATGTTTACCCATGTCATACTGTGTTATACTATATGCTTTAAAATTATGTTGAAATGTCTGTTATTTCAATTGTATAATCATAACTTTTTGAAGTGCCACTAACCTTGGGTTTTCTCCATTGCTTGCAGCTTGGCATTGGTGCTAAGCAATTCTTGCTTCAAATTTTTAATTTCTTTATAAATATCCTGATAAAGGAAACAAATGCTTTCTGCTGGCATGCTCTTATGCTTTGTTGTTAACTGGCTTTCACAGGCAGTAAGCAATACAGCTAACAGAAAGGTCTTCATTTTTCATGAGGGGGCAACAATATACAATATCTGAAATCCAGACAAAGAGCACTTTAAGTCCCAGTGTTAATAAATAACACCCAGTAAACATTTTTCGATTTTGCAAACGTTTGGCAAAGGTTAAAAATGATGGGTACAAAAACCATTTCTTATAGAATCTTTTTAAAATGATTAATGTATACTGTTTATGAAACGTTTAATGATAAATGTTAGAAAAACATTATAAATGATCATAATAATAAGTCCTCTAAAATCCCCTATTATTGCTCACCGCCATCTTTGTTTTGACATGTTTGAAGGTGAAGGTTTAAAAATATAGGTTTAAAAATGCTTTGGATGGAAGGTTTTTAAAACATTTGACAAGCAGTGTTGTTTAAACATTTTACGTGTACTGTGTATCAAACACTTTCTGATGAATGTTTAAAAAAAGCATTTCCAGCAAAACATTCATTCTCCAGCTATTTTATAAATGTTTTAAAAACATTTCCAGTCAAACCTAGCTTTCTTATTTTGTAAGTGTTTAATAAACGTTTTCAGTAAAAACCTTTGTATAGAGAATGTTTATAAAACATATTTTAAATGTTACAGCAAAAAAGTTTACTTGGAAACGTTTAAAAACCATAAGATAGGGTTTCATTAGGTTTAAAAAAACATTTTGTAAACATTTAAACCATTTAAAATGTTTCTAATGTTTACTGGACAACTATAGCTAGTGATATATATGTGACTTTTTATATAATTATGCACAATCACTGACCACCTATTGCCCAAAGTTAACTAACAGGTTTTAGAGTGGAAATTTTAATGAGACCATGCAACTGAATGTGGTTTTCATGGGTTAACAAATTTCGAAACAAGATATATACATCTATCCCCATGTGAAAATATGGAAAGAGTAGTAATATTACAATCTAAGAGCATATTTAAATAATAAGATAAAATAAGCAAAAGCTATACTGAAATTTTATTTGCAATATGAAGATCCCAAGAAAACTAAAATATTTAGAGTTCATAGAAACATACAAAAATGTATTTAATGTTTGTTACAGTCATGTACATTTTCCAATCACCTTGACTACAGAATTTAATTATACATTCTTAATATTAGTTACCCAAATGAAGCAGTTAATAAATTCATCAAATTCTATTCGGGCAATTAATGTTTGACACACATATTATCATTACACAGGTTGAAAACCATATTTTCACAAATAATTTAAAAACTAATCTTAATACATACGGACCACTGGAGTTATAATGTGCAATCCTTTAAACAATACTCTGAATTAAAACTATTACAAAGCTGTGAATTGAATGAATACTGTCTGCTAATGATGAAATATATTCATAAGCAGCTAGTGTAACTGCTAAATATTGATTTTTTTTTATTTTCCAAAAATTCCAAATTTACTTCCCTATCACATGTCTGTAGGAAAAGTAGCTTTTACAAATATTACTTTGTAAAATTAATAATGATAAAGTAGCCTTCACAAAATATATTTTACAGTTTTAACAAAACTAAAGAATAATAAGAATAATAGTAATAATAATAAAAATAAGAATAACACTTATAACAATAGGTTTGTCCTCGTGTTTTTATATGTATTACGTATAGGTCAAAATATAGTTACTTGGAAGTTATTTTCAAATGTTGATCCCCCAGGTTAAATTATGAGGGAGACAGAAAGGCCTATTTAGTATAAGTACCCTTAGGGAATTGCTTAGGCCAACATATAGGTGTCAGGTCACCCCAGGAGAGGTGAGATCTTTTGTTAGTATACATGGCTGGCTGTGATTAGTCAGATGTTGGTCAAACAGAAATCACAGTCGAGAAAACTAAAAGCAGATGTGTTTTCTAGTACAAGTTGAGTTCACTATTGAAACTTATAATAAAATGGCCTGATAGTGTTGAAAATTAATAGTAACAACTGTCTTTCGAAAGTATATGATCTTTCTCATCAGAGACGGAGTGTATGTATAACCTATTCCCTGAAATACTTTTCTGAAGTGCAATTGCACTGGTGGGTTGCACAGGTGCATGGCAATATGTGCAGTGCAATCAGTCTGATGCATTAGTGTATGTGATGTCAAGATAAGTACTACTATAAAGTATCATGAATTTGAGTGGGTGGGAGATATTCCGCATATGATTCACATTGCCTCCTGATTACTTAGGAAGGTTAGGTTTCCATGAAGTATATGTTCACTTCCGGTTACTAAAAGTCAACATTTTTAGACAATTCCCAAATATGAAGTTACAGTGTCCTATATAACAAATAGGGGGTCTCCAGGATGTGAAATGAGACCAAAATACACACACAATTAGATAAGTTTGGCTAGTGCCTATGGATTACTCCATTGCTCGGCCTTCTTCTGTGAACCTGCTTGGGAGTGTTTATTAGGAGACCATAATTATATGATTGAGAACTGCATATTCCTAAGAGAATGCCCTTTTCCAGTGAAGCGTTTGGAAACTATAAGGCAGTGGAATTTTACGCTAATCTCATCTCTCAGTTAACAGATAGTAGATCAGGCCTAGAGTAAAGTGAGCAGCACTTTTAGAGGTCACACTGATAGTTACAGAGGTCACACTCATCGTTAGATGGGCCTTTTATCTCCCTCATAATTGAACCTGGGGATTGTCATTTCAAAATAACTTCCAAGTAGCCATATTTTATATTGCTAAATAATAAGTTCAAATCAATATATTTGGTTAATCACAACTCTTTAGTATCCAGCCTTCAAAAACTGAATAATACTGTATTTAATAAACAATTACACTAGTGGATCTTGATGAAATTTGTTTGTGAGATATCCGATAAAACATTCACTTGTAACTCCAGTCTCAAAAGACATGAAAGCAACACAACATTTAGGAATTTCATACAATACCCTAGTTCCAATCAATGTCTTAAATTATAAAACATATGCGCTTATTTTATAGCAGATATAAGAAAATACACTTTTGTTTTATAAGCCATACTATTGCTTAAGAATATATTAAATTTTATAAACAGAAATCACCATTACCATGTACAAATTACATGGCGTGTTTCTTCATGTGCTCTATACTTCTAATTACATATGACCTACTTTACACTTATAAGTAGTCCATGTATACACTTAGAGACCACATATGTTGATATTAACATGCACAACCATATGATGGTATTCTTTGTCATAAAAGACAAATTTAATACCTAGATGGGAACTAGATCTAAATATAATCTCATCTGATCATATGATTGTTAACTTGAGCCCAGTGTCCATATGCCCTAAAGCCCCATTTAACTATACAAATGACCTTACATATACTTGTGTCAATTCAGAAATGCATGATGCTTTTAAATTTCTTCAATATTTACCTGCAGAAAAAGGTTTGGCCACAATTACCAAAAATTAGTTTCTTTCTCAATCTAAGTGGTATGTTTGGGCATACTTATTGCTACAGTCCAAAGAACCATATCAATACTGGAACAAAACAGAAATTATGCATATAGGCAGAACATAAATAAAAAACCCAAAAGCATACAAAGCACAATCCCGCCTGGACTCTGGACTTACTTTTGTATACTTCGTACGGCAAATATTTCTTAAAAATATATACCAAAACTTTTAAGGGATATATTTCTTTTTTTTCAAAGTCTAAGCTGGTTTGACATTTAACATAGTTCTATTCTGAATTTTATTCAAGCACCTGAGATTATTCTAAGAATTTGCTAAAAATAAAATAACAACTTTGATTTGCTAAAAATAGAATAACAACTCCATGCCTGTCTTTTACTGTTTTGTGGATATTTGACCAGGACAAACAGATCACATTAACACAAACAGTTTATAGGATACAGGGAAAAAGTGGATACTAATCCATCAACGTGAAACTTGTCTCATGGGATGTCTACCCAAACTTGACTCTTATGGCATATAATGCCAATCTTTAGATACTTAAGCATTCTTTGCTTTCCATGGCTACATGGAAACATTAAAATGTCCAATCATACCACATAGCATTGGTAATGTGAAGTCAACATCCCATAACCAGCCATAACTGTAGAACATCCTTTCATTCAAAATTCCTCTGCATTTCCTGGATATTAAGTCTCTCTGTCTTTCTATGACTCAAATCAAGTTGCATATTTGCCATAATGTTTTTGTACCTTTACAGTACCATTTTTATATTTGTTTCATAATTATCCACTTTGAATCTGCGTCTTTTCTATACAAAACTGGCCCAAAACTGAAGCTGGAGTTGTGTAGTTTGTTTTAAAAGAAGGCACCGGATTCTGCCTGTAGTGGTATCAGGGCATAAACTACCATATGTAAGTCTCCAGATACAAATATAACCTTTCAAATCCTGTTATTGATCATGAAATTTTATGTCTGAGTCAGGAAAATACTTATAATACCATGTTATAATGATACACCCAAAAATTGAAGCTAAAATACTTTTTGAGACATGATAGCAAATCTCTATGACAGCAGCATTATTGAAAATTATTTGTCAGGGTGTAGTAATGGATAAGCCGCAAACCAATACATGGCCATAAATGGCAGAAACATAAACTGTCATATTATTTAAAAATTGGCTGCATCATTTCTCTCTTGAGTCATAAGTTTGAAGCAGATCCAACATAATCAAGTTTCCGAATTTTTGGGGGAAATAATAAAAATATAAAATACATCTTTTAAGCAACTATAGTGAAATTAAATCAAAATATATTGTTGAACCATTTGGAATGCACTTTATGTGATTATTGTATATTTTCACCAGTCAGTATGTCTCTTGAACTTCATGTCAGTAAGTGTAGTTTAACCCATATGCCTGAACATATATGGCACCAGATCTAATGACATACATGGTAACTGAAAAACATTGTCTCAGACAGGACTATTAAAATCTCTGATAGACATTATCAGTTACAATCTACTGAATAAAATTGTGAGTCAGCGCAGGTTGACATAAAACATGCTACATTGTATATAACAAAAGAACCGCATCATCATTCAATTATTGGTTGTTCTGCTAAAAATAATACATATTTTCCTGTTCTTGACTAGAAATAAACAGGACTGAGTAAAAACCATTTGGAATGCACTGTATGTGATTATTGCACATTTTCACCAGTTAGAATGTCTCTTGAACTGCATGGCAGTAAGTGTAGTTTAACCCATATGGCTGAACATATATGGCACCAGATCTAATTCTAATTCTAATAGTACTTTTATAGCGCTCAATCTCTATCTATTGAGAGACTCTAAGACGCATAAAACCAAAACTCAGATATCGTAATCGTTAAATCAGAGACATTGCAGGGGTCGGCACCACGGAGAAAGACAAAATGAAAACAGAGGAAAAAAACTAGGGTGGGTAGGCTTTTTCAAAGAGGTAAGTTTTCAACTTCTTCCTGAATGAGGAGAGAGATATAGCTGAGTGTACGTCATCAGGGAGATCATTCCAAATCATCGGAGCATTGTATGCAAAGCTAAGGCCAAATTGCTTTTTTGACTTGTATATTGATGCAAAATGTGGGACCTCAGGCAAAACACCCTGAGATTGACTTCTACGTGTTCTGTACATACTGTGTCTAGGTTTAAGGAAAGGCACGAAGTATTTTGGATGGCCACTATGTAGAAACTTGTACACCAGAAGAGCGACCTTGTAAATAGAGCAACCAATGGCAACCAGGCAACCAATGAAGACTCTTTCTTACAGGAGTGATATGTGAGTACTTGGTGGTATTTGCCACAATTCTAGCTAGACTGTTCTGAACACATTGGAGCCTACGAAGGTCAAGAGCAGAGAGACTTCTGAAAAGAGAATTACAGTAGTCAAGCCGACTTTCAACCAAGGCATTTGCAGCCAAGAGAGCAGCTTCACGTGTAAGATACCCTCTGAGTCGCCTTAAACCCCTGATATGAACAAAGCAAGCCTTGCAGATATTCCTGACATGGCAAGAAAAGGAAAAATCTGAATCAAACCAGACACCAAGGTTCCTGATTGCCTCAGTAGGTGACAGGAGGGTACCAAGTATATTGACTGGGAAAAAGTTTTGTGCGGACATTTTTTGAACCGAACAGAATAAACTCTGTCTTATCAGGATTGAGTTTGAGCTTGTTTACTGAGAGCTACTTTCTAACATCATCCAAGCAGTTTTTCAGCCTTTCAAAGGCCAGAGTGGCATGCTTGTGTGTGAGATGAATGTATAACTGCGTATCATCCACATAAAAGTGGAAATGTATGCCAGGGTGATTCTGAATAACCTTGCTTAGGGGTGTAGTGTATAATGAGAAAAGGATTGGACCCAAGACAGAGCCCTGGGGCACACCATACAATAGCCTTTTAGCATCAGACAAAACAGAGCCGATCTTGACGCACTGATAGCGGTCAGAAAGGTACGACCTGAACCAGTCCAGAACCACACCACCAACACCAAACCAGGAACTCAAACATTCAATGAGCGTGCTATGATCAATGGTGTCGAATGCTGCTGATTGGTCTAAGAGAACAACAGCAGTAGCTTCACCTCTCGCAAGAGCAAGGTGGACTTCGTTTTTAATAGACAGTAGTGCGGTTTCAGTCGAATGACCTTGCTTATAGGCAGACTGACTAACATTTTCATGACCATTGGAGGTGACATGGTCATTTAACTGGGAAAGCACTACACGTTCAACAAGTTTGGAGATGAAGTTGAGGCCGGAGACAGGTCGATAATTTTTTAATTCATCAGGTGGTAGTGAAGACTTTTTAATCAAAGGAGAGACTATGGCCTTTTTGAAACTAGCAGGGACAGCAGACAAGCAGAGAACAGTTGAACAGTTGACAAGCTTGATAATTGAGGGCAGGAGAATAGCCAAGCATTCATGGTTACCATTACTATGTCATGGTTCTTCACTTAAGGGGCTATCAATGTAAGTACATAAAATTTGTTTACGTAACGCCCGTCAGATGGTGCAGCAGAGTCACTGTTGCTATGCACGGACGGCCTATTTTTTCACGAGAGGGATAATTACATCATTCCCTTTCAACAGTTGAAAAAAGATCAATATAAAACACTGCTACTAGGTTTTGTAAACATTGACTTCTTGATTTTATACATATAGGATCCACTTGGAAAAATCAATAATGGTCTTGCAGATCTTACAAGTTTACTGAGTACTGTGTGTGTCTTTTCTGTACTGGGAAAATGAACCTCACATTATCAAACATGCACTGCGTGTGTATATAGCCTTTCTGCTTACTTAAAGTGAAGCATATCTTTTACACACACTGAATCTGCATTTGTATCACCTTAATTGTTAATGTAATAAATTTATCTAGTGTTATGCTATTCTGATAAAAGTTTTGTAAGTGTAACAATATGATTTACAAAGCTTTGTTTATGTCATTCAAGGCACTTCTTACATTGAAAGGGTATCTGTCCATGTAAAATATAATTCTCACTGGTGGAACATAAGATGTACATATATTCTATGAGAATGGAATAGTTTACTTATAAAAAGTGTAGACATAACATTTAAGGAAAATTTATTTTTATTTAGAGACATATACACTGAAAAAGGAAGCCAAATTAAAAAAAAGTATATTTTGTATAACTACTCCTTAGTTACTGGTGAGAGGCTATAAAAGTTGGTTGAGAGAGAAGGGAGAGGCTCATGTAGTGTGACAAAATGTGACCACCAAGCTGTTCTAAATAAAGATCTAAGTAAAGACACAAGCCTCCAAAAGCATACAGATTAATTTGAATGTTTTAATATTTCAAATCATGGTTTCTTAAAATTTTAAATGAGTGTAATGTGAAATAGTGATGAAAAAATGAAAACATAAAATGTTATGTTTCTTTGTTTTTTATCTCTGCAAATAAACACCCAAATTAAATAAAAAAAACAATTCATTCAAAATTTGTGTGACACATTTTTCTTTGGAATAGTGTGTAAAAAACTGTTGTTGCTTTTCTTTTGGTATGCTAATTGTGTCACAAGAGGAAGGTATGTGCTCTGTTTTAGGTGTCCAGAAATAAAACATATTTATTTCACATTTATCGTGGTTATTTGCTCTTTATATGTGTATATATATATAAGTTTAAAAATAAATAACAAGAAGATTTTATTACATAACTTTATTTCCCTTATTCAACATATCACAGAACAAACAAATATATTCTCCTCAATAATTTGTGACTTGAAGCCTTAGAAATATAAAAAAAATGAAAAATTATTCCTGTGTAATGGACCACTTTCGTCCGCCGTAAAAATAATGCGTTACGTTGATAGCCCCTTAATGCAATTGAATGACATACATGGTAACTGAAAAACATTGTCTCAGACAGGACTATTAAAATCTCTGAAGTTCACTTCAGATATGATGTGATGACAAGGGAAGTCAGTTTAGGCGTCATCAGAGTCATCATTTATTGGCCTGTACTTGGCATAAAATCCAGGTTCTCTGTGTTCTTAGTTATGTGTGTTGCCAACTAGACCACAGTGGCAATGAAGTTGATTGCCACAGACATTTGTTTGCAGGGCATATATCTTGATGGGCTAGAATGCACCACTTTGTCTAACATGACTGTCATGGTACAATCTGCTCAACTGACTTTAAAAGTAAATTTAATCAAAGTTTGTAATCCCATTAAGTAACAGCGCAAGTAAAAAAAATATTTTTTCAATACTTTGTTACTGGTGAAAACTGCACAAATAATCTTTGTGTAACGTTTTATAGATATTTTAGGAAAACTTCCTGAAAAAGAGAACAATATTATAAAAGTATGTTGCATAATTGTTATATTTGTCATCTACATGGGGGAAATATTTCTGCATAGGTCTCATAAGGGATGTTTTTACTTTTATTTCCCATATTTTATTTCATATTGCGCACCAATTTCTCCAAAACACACAAACATAGGGTGCTCAACATAAGAAAAACAGATATATCCCAGTCCGTGTTTCAATTAAATTCAAAGTGGATATTAAAGAAATCAATTAATTTTGCCTAACTTTTTAAGGAATATCTAATCTTCATCAGCATATTGTGCAAGTGTTGTAAGATTGTGGATTAACTAGAAATTGAACTGATTGACATGAACCAATAACATCAATTCAGAGGGCAACTCTGCAATTCTGAATATTGAAGAACAGCATTACTCAAAATTAGAAGACACATGCCTAATTATGAGAGAATTGTTGTCGGTTAAAGGTGCTATGTAAGGGTTAAGTCAATTTAATCACCTCTTTCTTTTGTCAAAACTTTCTGACATAAAAATCAAAAAGATATTTTTCCTGGCTTTGCAGTAATCATTAACAAGGGCAGACATTTAACACATCAAGGTAATGCTGGTGTGATTTTGTCCCAATTAAGTTTTATTGAAATGTGATTTGTAAAATAGATCTTAGATGAGACTAAAATAATCAGATCATATTTTGCCTCATTTTTCAAGTTTTTATTTATCAATTGCATTAAGTGAAGAACCATCCCACCATTCACCCATACAGTCTTATGCTTACAGCAAACTTTAAACAAAAAGTTTGTGAATCCAACCAAAAGAATAACCTTATATATAATATATAATAACTCTGAATAAAAATATGATCACAATAGTTGTGATTTGAAGCCTGTAACAAAACAGATTATTTATCTCAACCTGCCAACTTGTCAATGCTCATATTACTGTGCTGTTCACTCCAGATAAATTTAATTGACTATAGACAGATTGTGTCAGCAATTCAGTAATTTTGTGATTAGTGAGAAATGTCACACTGCCTTCTAGAGCAGCATGAAAACTATACTGTTATGAAAAGAACAAATTTAATGAGTAGGATTTTTGTGTGTTTAAGTGGGAACTTCACCTGACGATTTTGATTCAAATATAAGTCCTAAAAGGGTATCAATGAAAGAAGCAGGGCTCCAATACAGTCTTTTGTATCATTATTGAAAGATAGTATAAATTGCTAAAGACACATTTTCAAACATTAAATTTCCATCGACTATTTAGTTTATTAACTGGTTACATATTGCAGTTTGAAACCAAAAAATGGTAACTATATTTTAAATGTAGCTTTACAAAGATACAATACCTATTGTAACTATATGCTTTACCAGTTGTTCACCAAGGGAAGTATCCAACTGGAGTAAAAGTTGAAAAATTAACATCAGTAATTCAGATAGACAGGGCTAACCAGGGCAAAGGTCACTGGAATGCCAGTGAAATAATACTTGTGCAAGTAACTGCACACCTGCTGGCTTGGATAAGTGACCTTGACCATTTTTTTCTTGGAACCAAACCCCCATGTCAGTGAGCTGTCTGGCAAAGCGGGGATGTCCAGGGAAGGCCTGTACCATTGTTGCAATAGGCAGTTATTGTTCCTAATAAAAACTACATTTAAAATAAAATTTCCAACTTATTGTAACAATATGCTGGTGTCAAACATTTGTGGATGGATGGGGATTGTACATTGCTGGTAGATGGTGAGAGGATCTGGAAAGACAGTAACAATCATAAGTAATTATCTGGTGGCCAGGTTGAAGGAAGAAGCCCTCATAAGATCCAAGCGCAGGGAAACATGAGATACACAGACTAGCAGGCACTCTAATGCATAAAGGAATCTAAAACACAAAGTACATAAAATTACGATGAAATAGTGTCATGGAACATTGATACAACAGAATAAAATTCTGAAGAAAATAAGGTTAATTATACAGAAAAAGTAGAAGTTAAGTTGCTCTCTGAAGAAAATTAGAAAGAAAAAAACCCGGAAACATTTCAAAAGATGCAGGGATTTTACAGGTGGTAAAAATAGATAAAAAAAAGGAAAACTAGTTACCTTAAATTGGGTGCAAACTGTGCTCTGTGGTGTCAGAGGATTCTGAAACTCCCAATCTAGGTGGATCCCGGCGTCATCCCCCCCCCCCCCCCCCTTTTTACTCTCTGGAACTTGTTTGGAAGGAGGCATCACTTGCTGTGCTGCAAAAAAGACTTCCAAATGGTGGGAGCCTTCTGTTTGGTCTTGTCCAGCACATCTGTTAAGTAGAACCTAGTGAAGTTGTTGTGTGATTTCCAATGGCAGGGTTGCATAATAGCATTGAAGTAGCATAACTTTATCCAAGACAAGATAGTAGAATCCTAAATATCGATGATATAGCCCAATTTTTAAAGGATTGAAGAGATAGCTTATGGTCATTCTTTTGCTAGTTATTTTTTGCAATGCAGAAAGGAGAGGGGGATAAATGGATTCAATCCCAATCACGCAGCAAATTAGTATGTTGAGAGTCCAGACATGAATCACACTGTGTCTCTTTCCTGTGGTTAAGGGTATTAGAAAAACTGTCTTTCAGGTGAGGTGTTTGAGAGTTGCCTCCACTTAAGCTTCAAAAGGAGGCTGGATGAGTCTCTGCAACACAACAAGAGACAGATTCCACTTTGGATGGGACCTGGAGCTCTTAGGTTTATCACTGTGTAAAGTAGCAATTAGTCTGGCAATCTCCGTGTTGGTACAAAATTTTAGTTTGGAATTCGGAATGGTATCTGCAATAGCTATTCCATAACCTCCATTGGTTGAAGGTACAATAGTCAAATCATTAAATAAGTGCCAGAAGAAATTACCTATAGAGGGATTCCTAAAGTCCATCTGTTTCTCTGTGCACCATATTTGGAAAATGATCCACTTGTTTATGCAGAATGCACATTTGGCTTGAGTCTGTTTGGGTCGGTTGTGGTCGGTATAGCTTTCAAACATGTTTGATATTTTGCACGATTGTAACCAATCCACTTTCACGCCTACCCTCAACTTTTTAAGTCTCAGGCTTCCCCAGGCCTCCTCAAACCCAAATTTACATAATCCTATTTTTCTGAGGTGTCCTGAAACTCTTAATACCAGGACCTCTTATCTTAGTCCTAGGAAGCCCAGATCAATCCCTGACCCACCATGGAAAAGTGACAAGCTGGAAACATTTTCCACATGTGAATTATAATCGGTTTCCTTTGTCCCAGAAAGACTCAGACTGTCGACCGTATGATGTGCCCCAAGGTTACTAAGAAATAGCTGTCCCAGATTAAGGTCTGATTAAGAGCAGCCGACCCAAACTCACCTTCTGAGCCCCCCCCCCCCCCCCCCCCCCCCCCACACACACACACACAGCACAATTTTACTCCTTGGAAGTCTTTGGCCAACTGAGGAAGTCTGGGATTAAGAACCGACTGAGGGCCAGTTCTTTTCCTGAGCAGAAACTATGTAGACAGTTGAAAAGCGGATTTGGGGTGGGGTCTGCGACTATAAAAGAGACCCTGCACATACATTCAGTGTTACAGACTGACTGGTTTTATTGAGAGGCGTGTATGTTTTTGTTAGGGGTTTTCAGTTTTTATTATATATTATATATACTTGAATTTAGGGCAAATTTCACAGTTAGGATATATACAATTTTATTTTTTTTTTACTTTTTGCATTATTACTAGAGAAATAGAGGAAAGAAGAGGAGTGAGGAAAGAACAAAGAGAGATAGATGTACAGAGTGAGAAGGAAAGAGAGATGTGGAAAAAAGAGCAGAGAGAGAGGTTGAAGTTGAAAGGGCTACTGAGGAAGCTTGCCAAAAAGAAGAGAGATGTGAGAAGAAAGATTTAGAGACTTACACGTCAGTGAAGACAGCTAGGATTTCAGCAGTCTTCTCTGACAGTCAGGAGACAGCCATTGTTGAATTTATCAAGGATCACTCTGAACTTTATCACAAGGAGAACGTGAGATTCCATGACAGGCACAGAAAGGAAGCTTTGTGTTCAGAAATTGCTGAAGAATTGAACCTCACAGGCATAGATGTCAAGTGTTGGTTCTAGTCCCAGGGAAAAAGATATGGCAAACCTTCATCTCAGACTTTATTCAGCAGAATTCAACCAGTGACAGACTTCTACGCCCTTCTACGCCTACATTGCCTCATAAGATGACAAAATGTCTCCTCCAGGAGAATATGAAAATTTCAAGACAACACCAAGGAGACTAGCTTTGCCAAATATATCAGCTACTATTACAACTGAGTCACAGAGGGTTGGGATACTACCACCAGTAGCACAACCATTTACTAGCCGCCAAACGAGTCCAGCCACTGGTAATAGCTACAGTGTCTACTACAAACCAATTCCTATTGGTTTTTGAAACCCTCCATCAGTTAACCCGCAAGTAGCAGATGAGGGACGTCGACACAACCTGTCAAGATTAGCCAGCTACCAGCTTCGCCAGCTCCCCGACCTTTCATCACAGATCATCGACCAGCAGCAGCCACAGCAGTAACAAAAACAGCTGTTCATTACCACGTCAGCACCGCCTCAGCAGCTGCCTCAGTAGCCAGCCAGTCTTAGGGGGATGGCCCCCAAAGACCCTTTTTCAGGACCACTAAATCTTCCAAAAACAAGCTAATAAGCTATATGTTGCTGTTCACCAACCCTATCCCTGATACAAAAAAGTTCAAATACTTACACACAAAATAAAAAAAAAAATCCCAACACTTACACCATCCCCACAGTCAGTAACCCATGGTTAAAGACATGACAAACAAAGGTCACAGAAAAAAAATAAAATTTGAAGAACTCAAATATGGCCAATGATACATAGACATTTAGAAGTTAAAATCCATGGGATTTTTTGTGGTGTAAAGAAAAATCCTTAATTGCTAACATAAATACTGTATCATTTGCTTTTATAGGGCTTAATCTCTGTCACCAAAAGATTCTATTTTGTGCTTTGGCATCTGCCTTGATGGAGCTTAGGTGCTATGAAAGTTCAAGTGGAATTAAATTTTTATGATCCATAGCACAAGCCAACGAACCAACAAACCCACTAGCCAACATAACCAACAAATCCACTGTGTGTTAAATTCTTGTCGAACTTTTTTCAAAATAAAATTTATTTTCTTATTTAAGAAAATTGCACTAGTTTTAGTATTTGTTATTTATTTTTTCCTGTAAAAAGGAAATGTTTAAAGGGGTACAAATTGGGTATAATGTATATAATTGTGTTAGGAGATGCTTTGTGGCTTTGATGGTTCGTGAGTTGGTTTATGGGTTTGTCTCTTCATTGGTTCGTGGGTTTGTTGTGTGATGGCCTTGTTTGTTTGTGGGTTTGTTGGTTTTCAGGTTTGTTAGTTTGTGGGCATTTTTGAACAAACACAGCTGTTAATTGTTTTTGGAATAATTGGCAGCCCTGAAAAGGACTGATTTGGTTATGGTAGTTTTCAAAAGAACTAATTATATTCTGTCATCTTTCCAGGCCACTACTCCCTCAGTGTAAAATAGTCCCTCAGTTAGTCCGTCTGACATTTGGCTTCTGGCAGGGTTTCTGTCATGACCATCATCACCACCAACCAGTTGACCACTACAAAGCACCTCATCATCTTCTGGTTGTTGACCACTATGCATACCATTGTAGTGACTTCTTAGTATGTTGTGAAGCACCGCACAGGTCAATACTATTTCTCTGGGGGCTGCTCCATAGTTGTCAACAGGACGCTGAATCCCAAATGCATTCTTTACTACTCTTTTGCCCATAGATATGCTGTAATTGACAATCCTTTCTTCTATGGTCAGCATCCTCCTTCCATATGGTTTCATAAGCCAGGTCTTCAGGGCAAAGGCGCCATCTGCTAAGATGAAGTAGGGGCCATAGATTACCCTGTGAATAGGATACAGGTTTGGAAACCCTATGAGTCCATCTTCAATCTTTGCCTTCAGGCGAGAGTTGAACCAGCTGTGCCCATGTCCACCGATCTGAATTTGTACTATCCATGTACCAGAATGAACATGACAATGGAAAAAGAATCCCTTGTAGTTGTGGTACAGGGCACCAGTGTACTTTGGCTTCTTCAGGGCTCTGTGTTTCCAATTTAGGGCTCCCAAACATGAGGTAATTCTATCTGTACCTAAATGCTTCTAATCATTTGGATTTTTGGGACACCTGGCAAACTCTTTCTGGATTGTGATATAGACTTTAGGTAAAAACTTTGAAATGCTGGATCTTCCAACCATAAACTGGTAGGACAGTGATGTGTAAGACTTTCCAGTGACCAGATTGAAACGGGTGATGGCTAACTTCATCCCAACACTCAGTGGAGCTCTGCTTGATTGGCTAGACGTGGTTGTACCCTGGCCTTTATCATTTGAAATAATTTAGGGGTCATCCTTATAAAATTTGTGAATCCAGGGATGTCAGTGTTGTATAATTCGTTCAAAAGGTTGTGGTGATTGGACGGGTTTTTTTAATCTTTGCCTGGTTTAGGAATAGGTATCACAGTGGCCTCTTTCCAGTATTCAGGGATTTCACCTGAAGCCCATATATCATTAAATATATCAAGTAACACCATAAGGGAGTCTCTTGGTAGATGTTTTAGCAGCTGATAATGGATCTCATCTGGGCCAGTGGCTGTGTCATGAGACTTTTTCAGAGCATCACATAGTTCTGTAATGGTAAATTGTACATTGTAGTTTTCAGAGTTGTCTGTGTCAAAATACAGGTGTTCCTTTTCAGCATTCACTTGATATTTTTGAAACTTTGTATGGTATGCTGCTGGAATTCCTGCTGGAATTCCTGCTAATTTCTTGGGCCAACCTATTTGCTATATCTACTCTTTCTGTTATCTTAGTTCCATCATTATTTTCCAGATGGTGTATTGTGGTGTTACTTTGTTTGCCACTTATTTTCCTGATCATTTCCCATACCTTCTTGGCTGGTGTCTTAACATTTAGTTTTGATTCATATTCATGCCATGATTTCCTTCTACTTTCTGTAATTACTTTATGAGCATTGGCTCGACAGTTTTTATATTCATTTATGTTATCTGACACAGGATTTGCACGCCATTTATCCATTGCATTGTGATGAGCTTTAACAGCGTTTTTACATTCACTGTTGA
Source organism: Sabellastarte sp. h YS-2021 (assembly GCA_964017235.1). NCBI lineage: Eukaryota > Metazoa > Annelida > Polychaeta > Sabellida > Sabellidae > Sabellastarte > Sabellastarte sp. h YS-2021. Next base: position 150,251,486 of record OZ024931.1, read on the forward strand.
ACCATGGTTTGTAGCTATCAGTGGACTGTCCAGTTGACTTTGGCCCACATTTTGTTGCTATCATTTAATTTATTTAAAAATGCAGGAAACTTTTCTGTTATGTCAGTAAAACTATGCCTATTGATGTCTAAGGAACAGTGAAGTTTGAATTTTGGCCAATCAGCCTTTTAAAGTTCCAATGAGGAATATTATCCTAAGGCATACTTATAACTATATCAATAAAAATAGGAAAATGGTCACTGCCACACTGATCTGCATTGACCTGTCATGCAAAATCAAGAAAAACGGATGCAGAACATAAAGACATATCTATTGAAGTGAATGAACCAGATACAGGATGAAAGTAGGTAATTCACTTGTCTGACTCAATGCACTGGTTTTATTCACCTTAGTTGTCTGTTTGTCAACTGCACACTTTTTGGGTTGTTTGGCACCATCTGGCCATGTCATTTCTGTTTGTGTTTCCACATTTTCAGTTTTCACCACAGGTTTAGTTGCTGCAGCCACTTGGGCACAAGTTGTCTTTACTGAATTAAATATGTCAATTTGTTTCTTGGCTTCTGTGTATGAAATTTCTCTTTCTGCCTTTATCCTTTGAATATCCTTTTCTTCTTTCCATTTTGGACATGATTTGTCATTTGATGCATGATTTCCCTGGCAGTTGACACATTTTGCTTCGTTTTTACATTCCTGAGAGTCAGTGTGATCCTCTTGCCCACATTTATTGCAAACTTTATTTTTCCTGCAGTTGAATTTTGTGTGGCCAATTTCTGACATTTATAACATCTGACAGGATTAGGAATAAACTGTGACACAGCCACCCTGTAATAACCCACCCTGATATATTTTGGTAAGATTTGGCTTTGAAATGTCAACATAAAAGTTCCTGTTTGTTTCCTATTACCATCTCGGAATATAGTTATCCTGTCCAGCTTGATGACACCTTCATCTTTCCATGAAGCCATGCAGTATTAATGCAGAATAGAAGAGGGCAAAATCCATTGGACTGACACCCAACAAATAAATTTATAGGATAAGGCAAACCCAAACCCAAAGATTCACATATCAAAATAGCGTTTAAACTACAACCAGAAAATCTGATTTAAAATCCATACCATGCATATTTTTTTCAGAAAGGCAGTTGTATTCATAAGTCTGATCATGATTTATTTATTTGGGGTTTTACGTCGCTTTCAACACTGTACAGGTCATATCACGACGGGTAGTTGGAAGCAAGTCTGATCATGAAACAGGCAGTGTATTTTATAGGTATATCTGTGCAAGTTGTTTGAACCAGGGTCCAGAATACAGACAGCCAGTAAAGGACTTTCGTATTATATGCTCATATGTAATCATAATTTTTCCCCTTGTGTTTCAGGGGCCACGGTGGCAGAGTGGTAACACTCTCGCCTCCCACCTCTGCGGCCGGGGTTCGATCCCCGTCATGGCCGTAAGTGGGAAAGCTGGTAGTTGCTTGCCGTTGGTCGGCAGTTTACAGTACAGAACCCTAGCGAACTATATGTACTGGCTTCCTCTGCCCTTCCAACTACCCGTCGTGATATGACCTGTACAGTGTTGAAAGCGACGTAAAACCCCAAATAAACAAACCTTGCGTTTCAGAACGGCAAGTGAACGCAAATATTTAAAATGTGTGGGAGGGAGTGTCATCACTCTCTGTTTACACCTTAACCAGGTAGTCACACTTAATTAATTTTGTTCAATAAGCGGTGTTTTACCCCACTCCAATGTAATTTGCATATCCACCTGTCAATTAAAATCAATGAAACCAGAGTTTCCACTAAAATTGCTGTTCATTAGTATGTTAATTGGTTATGTGTCACAAATAGGAAAGTTGATTCTTCAATTTTACTAGGGATGTAAGGGAAACAGACTAATTCTATGTACACTGACCAATGACTTAATACTTAAAGTGAAAAAGATAATGTAATGGTAATTGTAATGAATCATTGATATACTTAAATATTAATATCAATGTATGTCATTTGTAATAATTCACTAAATTTTAATCATTATGTTTAAAGGCCAAAAAAGGATTAGCAAACTTTTACATATAACAAAAATAGTCATTCTTCACCTTATACCTAGAAACTGTTAGTGAACAAATGTGACATTGACAAAAAGAAATTTAGTTTGGTTGTGAAGATTGTTTACCTTTGGATTAATCCACCTGCTAAAGTTACAACTTAACTTAAAAAGCTTCATTTTAATATATTAATATTTTAATGGTTTTAACAAGCCTCACACACCAAACAGTTATGTGGTGCAGGTCAAATAAATATGTTGAAATAAAATATTAAATGTTCTTATGGTCATAATCTTGTAAGCTTGCATAAACAATGTATTTAATAATTAAAGATTAGTCCACAATACATTTACATTCATCACTTCCTTTCACAATACTGACCTACATTTGAAATTGAATACAGATCATTCAGATACCGTAAGTTGGTAATTTAATGTCTCTTGTTTCATAAATGCTCCTTTTATGACAACTTCATTCAATAATTAAAACATAAAGACAGTTTGACCTTTGAACTTTGCCAAGCGTTATATATTGTAGGGGAAAGGTTCAATGCAAACCTGGATCAAAAAGGGTCTTACCCAGGGCGTAGGCTCAGACCTAAGTTAAGACTTTTGTATAATTTTCTGGAAAAAATAAGACTTTTAGTATTTTCAAAAATGCTAAGACCATTTTTAGTCTTAGCCAAGGTCATAACTTTAAGACTGGAAGGGATGGGTCTTAAGTTTTTGAAATATGTCTTTAATATGATAAAGTTTAATTATGAAAAGATTAATTGCAGTGTATTTTTATATTTTTGTATTTATATATAGTTGATGTAATTTATTGTTACATATAAACTTTATATCTTTTATACACATGCACACATAGAATGCATCTGCACATTTTTATTTATGGGCGGAGTGAATATGTGAATACCAGCCATGGGACCCTTTTCACAAAGGGTCTTAGACTTAGTCTGGACTAAGTAAGGGACTTAAATTTGAGCCTTTTGTCTAAGCTAAGTCTAAGTACTTACATTGATTTCCTAAAGGTTGACTTGGCAAAGACCAAGTTTTTCAGATAACCACAGTGGTTTTCTATGTCATGTGACCCTTTTTTCTAATCAAAGCTTTTATTGGTGACATATATGTTTATTCTATGTTTATTCTATTTTAGGCATTTTAAAATGTGCAGTTAGAAAAATTTAGGGGGGGGGGGCATATTTAAGTCTTTGTTTACAAAAGTTAAGCTAACCCCAGAGAGATTTAGTCAAAATGGAGACTTAGCAGCTTTGTAAAATGCTGTAAGTCTAAGACCACAGCATTAGCCTGAGTTTAAGGCAAAAGTCTTAACTTTAAGTCTAAGTCCAGGTCAAGTCCTTTTCTGACACTGGCCTCTGCGCCAAGTCCCCTTTTAATACTGACCCCAGGTGTTTATCACATAGAATATGCTACATTCATAGCCACAAGTTTCATGAACACATATATTGTTTGATTAGATTGGAACCATCTATTTCCAAAACAGACGATCTGTTTTCATAAAAGGTGTAAAAATTATTCACCTCTTAGGAATTCTAATCAAAACCATAATTATTTCCTTTAAAAAAGAATATTTCATTTAAAGGGCAATCAAAAATCATCTGAAAGAAACTGTACAAGTTTAGAAATCTTATTTTCACTCACCAAAGAAGAATGAGAAAGGAAACCAATATTTTAAAATTTCATTTTCCAGGTCAAAAGCCTCTATTTTTTAGATCATTATAAATGTTTTTCACTGTGTGTTATACAAGAAAAGTTATATTACTGTAATGTTTGACCATGTAAAAACCACTTCCTGGTTATGTTTCCACCATATTGTTTTGTTCTAAAAATGGAGAGAAATTGAAAATCAGTTGCTCCTCTACCAGAAAAAAGACTTCCCAATCTAAGCCACCCTATGATTAAATTAATTTGACATGCATGCACTGTCTGTTTAATAGTAAAACCTTCATAACTTTGAATGGAAATTGCCTGTTCCAAATATGTAATTTTTTGGTGTTTCTGTCGGTATTTTGAATATACAGCAAACACAGGGTAAAACACTGCTTATTGAATAATGTCTATTGGAACAGCCACCATTGGCTTCAATACTAATGTCCATATTCAGAACAATGACAATGCATGGGTAAATGACGATAAACCTGGTATTGTTTTACATTCAAGGCAAAACATAAGGCATTATTTGAAACAGAATAATGTTTGTAAAAATGGCAGATGACCACAAAGGAAAGATATAGTTTCATACCTGTTGGGGATCCCATTTTACCAAATTTGACTCTCTGAAACAAAAGTACAGATAAGTCATTTGAGTTGCGTAATCAAATTCACAAATCAGGAGCCATAAGCTTCATAGGCAATTATGTAACTATCAAATCAATGGTGGGTATGTGACCTGGTGGATCACTGGGACAGCAGACACCATACCTTCTCAGGAATGGAGGTTCAATTGGTTGTTACTTGGACATTCTTGGATCAGTTATATCATTAGTTAGATAATCAGAATTCACCTGATCAATTTTCAAGAGACATAAAGTATCTAACTGAAGAGAGAAAGTATAATGTCATGATTGGTCCATTTAAATACCCACCAATACATAACATCTACAAAACCCCCTTATAACCAGGACAAAGCCGGGTCATACTGTCAACTCAAATATGACAAAAGACTTGTATTTAGGCATCCAATCTAATCTACTGCTTTGCAGATGCAATATCTTCCGCACAAAGGGGAACTCAGTGCCCTAATTAACAAAAAATCGTTTATCGTAAGGAGAATCGAGTGGCATTCAGGGTCAGTCGTCCAGAGTTGTGGGTGTGACCAAAAGGGAAGGAGACAAAGTTGGGAAACTGGAGTTGAATAGGTGGGTTTTGAGGTGTTTCCTGAAAGATGGGATAGAGGGGCTGTTTCCTATTTGGAAGGGGAAAGAGTTCCAAAGAACTCAAAGAAGAGTAGGGTGAGTTAACTTTGAAGAGTATACTTTCAGTGATTTGTAGCTACTGTGTTATATGTGAAGAAGGAAAAGAAATAATATCATAAATAATTTATTTAAAAGGAAGTTGAATTGAAGTGACAGTAATGATGTACAGTGCATTAGAAATGTACAGAGGGTAGTTGATATGTGCTCTGTGGATTCGTGAAAAGGGTCCATAAATGTAAGGCGTCTTTGGGGTCACTGTTCAAAAAAACCCTATTTTATAATAAATGTACCTGCTTTTAAGGTTGAGCTGCAAGCTGCCCAGGGAGTTTTATACCAGTTCCACCTAGAGGCCCCGAAGCCCAAGGGCAAATGGCCATATCCACAGCCACCCTCCACAGGCTCATCAGTGAGCATGTTGTACTGGTTTGCCATACACCCAGACAGGAGGAGATGGTTGCTGATGATATCAAGAAAATATGAAACAAATCTACGCTGTACAGAAGATTATAATATAAAATGAATGATAACTCGTAGTATTTATAAGTAAAAGGTATTTTCTTATAAAATGTCGATCTTTGGATTAGTTTTAGTGTGATCTACATACATTCATTTCTCATAGGTTGTCAAATGTATCTGTAGGCCTTCATGGGGGTGTTACTGTATTCTGTCATTGTGAAAAGTAATGTGGCTGCCACCGCCCCTGGTACTGTGAAGAGGAATTCCTGGGCTGCCAAAATAAGAAGAGATCCAATTCAGAGGACAGCCAGGCCTCCATCCTCCAGATTGTATAGTGCTTGGAAATGTGACTTTTGGAAGTAATGCTTGTGTCAGGCTACAATGGTATCATCCTTTTTTCCTCTGGAATGTGTGTAAAATTGCTTTTCCGTAAACACACACTGTCACTCATGAAAGTGAATAATACAATTTTGATTAGTACACTGGTACTGTTGCACAGGATTTCTAAGTATTCATTGATGAGAGTATGTGGGCATACAGCTTTGCTATTGACTGATGTTGCTCTTACTTTAAAACTGAATACAGTTGTGAAATTTATTATTGCAAACACATATAGTAGTTATGCTCACTGAAATTAGCAAAGATCTCCTTTTCACAATTACAACATCAGTGCAATGTTCTGCCTATTTATGTTTATATAAATATTGACAGATTTATCCAAACTCATTGAAGTCCATGAACTGGCTTACATTATTTATTCTCCAGCCTTTTCCCTTACTTATTTGCATCTTGTACCATTACATAATGTACACATGCATGTCATGTGAAATATCATTACCACATATGCTTGCATGATAGTACTGTAAACATTACATTCAGTTTCCATGTTTATCATTTCAGAAAATGGCATCAAATTTTCCAGTTGCTGACTTAAACTACTATGTAATGTATATTAGAAGGTGAACTTAATGGTACAGATTTGGAAGATGAAGATTGCTTGCCACAGACTGATATACTGGACAAAGAACAAATTCATGATTTAGAAGGGAACAAATCTTGTAACTTGTTCTCATTCCAGTTCACTCTGTGTTTATTGGGAGAGGAAAAGCCAACATTTAACTGGTGTAAAGAAGACAAACTGTTTTGTGTTCCTGGGTTTAGGCCAACAAAAACACAAGGCCCAACATTGACATATTCCCCAGGTAAGAGGGCAGTAGATTATTTTGATTTTTTTGCAATACAAATCTTATGAAATTAACCATAGTATTCACCAATGCTAATGCCAAAAGACAAACATGAAAAGGAAAATTCACAAAACAACTTTGAAACTTCAGAAAGGGAACCAAAGGCTTATTTAGGAGTATGGAGTTTGATAGAAGTGATATATAAAGACAGGTTGGAAGAGTTGTGGAGGGGTAACCCCAAGTTGCCACTGCTTCAGGCTGCAGGTTTAACCAAGGTGTTTCAGTGGGACAGGTTCTCACAGTTATCCCTTTACCTACACTTTTTTGATGAAGAGTAAGCATTAACACGAACTGATGCACACTATGATAGATTTTACCTGCATCAGAATTTCCCAGAGCAGTACATTCCACATCAAGTCAGTATTGAAATGAGTGCATGACTTAGATTTAAACAGTATTGCAAGGAAAAGCCAGTGAAATTTTGAATTAAGGTCTTCATGTTGGCTCACCCCAGCAATGGATACAACTACAACTTCCATGTTTACTCAGGGAAAGACTCTGAATCATAAATGGGCCTCTGCTCTTGTGTTGTTATCCAGCTTAAACAGCCATCCTTTGACAGGGGCTATGAAATTTATACTGATAGATTTTACACAAACCCTACCTTGGCATACTATCTATCAAAGGTAGACTTTACAACCTGTAGAACGGCAATGCCAAATAGAAAAGATTTTCCCAATGAATAAATACAGACAAAGGCAGAAATGCAGTAAGGGAATTATGACTAGAGAATCTGTAAAAACACAGGGATAGTAGTCACAGTGTGGTGTGGCAAGAAGCCAATCTACTTTTTGTCAAGTGCCCATGTACCAGAAAAAGAAGATCTTATACTAAAAAGGAATGATGGAAGAGTAGCTTCAACACTGATTAACATGATGCCTTCAGTGGACCCGAACAACAAACATATGGGAAGTGTGGATCTAAATGACAATTTTACTGCACTTGACAAGAGTATAAAGCAGTACAAGTGATACACCAGACTGTTCTCAAATATCTCATGTGGGCACTCTATAACTGCTACATCATTGAAGCAATTTTGTCAAGTGTCAATGGTATACCTGATCCTAAATCTTTTGTTACAAATCATATTTCTGCCAGAAAACAGTTCATTATTTTGCCAAAAAACCTCAGTTCTTTGTCAAACTTTGTCAGAATGAAAAATTTAACATAAACTCTGGTAAAATGTGAATTTGTTCTAAGAAAATGAATACATAATCACTAAATGTACAACTTACCTTTGTAAAACTGGGTAAATTGCAGTGATTGTTAAGGGAAATATGTGGTTGCTATATTGTGTTATTTTCAGGTATTTATCAAGCAGACTAAAATTTATGAAATGTTTTTCTTAGTCATGGTTCTGTAAAAAGTTAAAAGTAAGACAGCTGATAAAAAATTACATTCAAAAACAACAGCAGTAATATGGTTACTATGGAAAATTTGTGGTTACTATGCAGATGTAAGACAACATTGTACATTTTGTTTGTAGTTCAAGTCATGCACATCCATTAAATATGCATGTTTTCTAGGCTGGTAAACCATTTACTGAACAGAATGAATCAGAAATAGGGTATTATTCTTTGAATTTTTGTTATTGTGTTAGTAATGGAATTTGTGTTTACATGTCTCTCACCAGATAGGTTTTCAACAAAATTTACTACTTTATTTGTTTATATAATAAAATCACTAAACAGTTACATTTGTATTTATTCTTGTTTGCCTTTTTCTGAAAATTAATTAGAATATTATCCCTTAAATACATAATTTTTTCCTGGAAAATTGCTAAACATTCGTCATTTTGGTTGCTGAGGAGAAAACTGCCTGCTAAGCAACCATGACATCAAATCAACATTATTTTATGGGGGCATCCAAATACTACCATACTACCAGTACATATATGGTTTGTGTATACTGTCACTAATAATTTGGATTGATGTATCATTATCTGACATATGTAATATCATATTTTCATTGAACTTAAAAATCCATGGATGGAGTCTCTTTCCAGAATCACAATGACTTAAAAATGTGTCAGGTATCAGATATGTAGCTGTACAGAAACAACCACATGGAAAGGCATGACCTGGAGATGTAGAACAAAGGTCAAAGTTGGGGTTTTACGTCCCGTTCAACAGCCAGGGTGATATTGGAACAGGTCCTCAGAATTGCCACTTGTGGGACTCGAACCCACAGAGGTGACAGCCTATGATTAGATGCCAAACTTGCTAACCACTAGGCCACTGAGGACCTCTGGAGATGTAGAAGGCCTGTAGGCTAGTGTTAAGCAGGGAAATTTTGTGTGTGAAGTGTTTGTACTGCCTTTAAATATTTCACTCAAAGGAAAGAAGTATTCAATGACACAAACCAAGTACATAGAAAAATTTAATCTATATAGTAAATTGCACAATTGAAAGCACTTGCTGAAATAAAACAGAATAGCACTTCTAAAAGCAAAAGGCGGATAACGGTTGGACTTTACTGGCAGTCCAACCATCCAAGTGCCATTCCAGTGACTCAGATTCAAATGATGACATGCCTTCAAAAGGCAAAAAAAATGACAGCTGTTCTAACCTCAATGCCTTCGGGGACATGTTTAAGTCACAATCTTTTGATGCCAGTGGGAATGTGATATATTTGATGAGTTGAATGACACTTTTCGTACTCCTTAAACATTTCACCCTAAACCAGCTGGGAAGATGACTGTAGGTTTTGAGCAACCTCAACAATCAAGTGGTCACACACAAAAAAATTAAAACATATAAATATATGTATAGCCTGATGACAGCCTGAATGTGGTAGTCACAAAATGTACCACAGAGGTGTGGTGACATATATCAAAGTTTCAGTGTACACCTGACCTTAAGGTGTCTTTTTGACATGGAACCACAAATGCTGGTTCTACAGCCGTTATACAACTCCTTTTTCATACTGATAATTGTCTATTGGAGTATAAACTGGGAACTTTATTTAAAAGTGGAATCACTGAAAGATGAAGCAAACTTCAACTTTTGGAATACAGCTTCATTTGTTTCTGGTATCCATCATGCAAAATACTTCACTGAATACCTATTTGTATCCGCTGTCAGCCTTATTTGCCCTAATTAGAGTGACATGAAGACTAAGATATATTTTGTATACTATAGAACCACATAGTATGAAAAATAATCATTACAATTTTTTTCCAAAAGTGGGGGTATTTAGACAAAATTTAAATATATATAAAAATTAAGTATTTCTATACACTGGTGCCCCTATACATATCTCAACATATTTTGCATTATTTCTTTAAAGGTGGAAGTATTTTACTTGTTCGTCATTTGAAATGGTTGATAATAAAACCAAACCATACTGTATTATACAACAATAAAGAAATCCCTCATGACGTTTCATAATATGATAATTGTGCTACACATTCTTTGTCATATACACATATATGTATGTGGGATATATTTGTCATGCCCTGAAGGAAGTTTTCCCGTTTTCTTAGGGAGTCAATATATTGTCTATCGAAAATAAATGTAGAGTCACATGGATGGCACTGCTTTTTAGGTAATAATTGGCAAATATTACCAATTAAATCATCATAGCTATAAGCTTAAATTTTATATGGCTTTAAGCAGGACAATTAAAACAAGATTTTGGTCTATATTTTATTGAAAAGAGCCATTCAAACGAAATTAATTTCTGTGTTTTCTGAATGTTCACATTACTTTTGTACACAGTAAAAGTTTAAAAAAATCAAAAATTATTTATGATGACCTCGACCAGGAGGCAATGATTTGGGTTTGTCTGTCTGTCTGAGTTCATTTAACCCCGGATCTGTCTGATATTTTATGTGAGAAGGGTCTGGTTAGTGGAAGAAGTGATTATATTTTAGGAAAGATTTGGATCGTATTTTCTATGTAAAGATATTCCAACATTTTGAAAACATGCCCTGGTAAATATCTGTACTATACAAGTGTTTTCTAGTTGTCAGTATTTTTATTGAATTTTATAACTTTTTGTAACCTATAAACAATGAATGTAATACAAGATAAAATGAGGGACTATGGCGGTAACATACTTGCCCCTCACTTCTGACATCAGAGTATGAATCCTGGCCTGATATCATGAGGGAAAGTTAGAAGTTGCTTGCCGTTGGTGAGCAGTTTACAGTACAGTACCTTGACCACCTTTGTGTACCTCTACCCTTCCAAATATCGATCACAATATAACTGATTAGGTACTAGGCATGATGTAGAATTAATTTAGCAAAGTAAAAAGGTAAAGTCATTCTTAACTCTAGTGCCCTGTATGAGTGCTTATTTCAAGTTTCTTTAGCATAGACGCAGGGTATTACTACTCCACAGTACTATCAGTACCCATTTAAACTCCTGGGTAAAGAGGGAAACTTATGAATGAAGTGCTTTGTCCAAGGGTACAATCTTTATGACCCAGACAAGATTGATCTCAAGACCTTTTACCAGTAAGTTCAACACTCTTTCCTCAACTCCTGTCTTGTCCTCAGATAAAGGATACAAGTTTTATATATATTATTAGGTTGGGTGTCTTGTCATAATGTTGATATGTATAGCCCTTAAAAGATGAAAAACTAATTACATTATAAATATTTAACTTATTATTTCTACTTTTGCATTGACACCAGCTATGCCTACACTTACATTAAATTTAAATAACCCTTTTTACAGTGCCTTTCTTGTTGGGGCCACTGTGGCAGAGTGGTAACACTCGCGCCTCCCACCTCTGAGGTCGGGGTTCGATTCCTGGCACAGCCTCAAGTGGGAAAGCTGGTAGTTGCTTACCGTTGGTCGGCAGTTTATAGTACAGAACCCTAACAAACTCTATGTACTGGTTTCCTCTGCCCTTCCAACTACCCGTCGTGATATGACCTGTACAGTGTTGAAAGCGTCGCAAAACCCCAAATAAATAAATAAATAAGTGCCTTTCTTGGGGAGATAATATAATTTCTTTCTTCTTTCTAGTCCAGCACCCTAACTTGGTATAAGATTCAAAATTTGTATAAAGAAACAAAAACTTAACGTTTACCATTCCTTCAACTACTTTATATAGTATTGATATATCTTCGAAATTGTTGCCAATGATATCTAAAAACAGTCTGTTCTGGTTTGTATGAAGTTGAGGTTGCCTTTTAAAAGATATTTTGTTCCTTGTTTGACCAGTATACTGGCTGTATTAGGCTTGATGAAACCAATTAGCAAGTTATACTTTGTCACTTCAACAACTAAAGACCAATATTCAACTTTTTATTTTTAATCGCAAGCTCTAGCAAGGCTGACACTTCCAGAGATGCCTTATACTTCTTTTATTTTCTCACTGGACTTTTTTGGATTGTGGCATAACATTATGGGTACCTGTTTCATCACTGAGGCAATAATGGACTAGGTTAGTACTTGGATCTGAGTTCAAGGCCCATCTATGGGATGTATCTAACTCAGTTATTTTCAGACTCAGTGTTTCATACATTTTAGTGAACTAGTCATGTCTCTGATGATTTTGCAGCTCGCACATGTAGACAGAAAGAAATTTTTGGTTTTAGTGAAAATACAAGCAGTAGTATTTTACAATCCTGCTAACAAACAGACAAACGGACAAAGAGACCAACAATCATGAATTTAATGCTTCCTTGGCATCTTTATTCGTACTTTAATGGTACAATTATAATAAAGTGGTTCAAATATTCAATATAAATTTGGAAACTGGCATTTTGCAACACTCCGGAATCATTGTTTTCCCTAATAAGTAAAAACTCTTTGATACATAGCTACAAACACAATATTGACTTAAATATTATAAATTCTTGGTAATGTTATATTTAACAGATTAATGGTTCAAAATGGAAAATGAGTATTATTTAGCAGGTTTGTAGCTGTCCTTTGTTTACTAAACAAAGTTTAGAAACAAGGTGAACTATTGTCAAGCATATCAATATATATGCATATTTATATGACTTTGGTGAACCAATATATGTAGATGACATACTGCACAGCATTTAGAAGTTTCAAATTATGTTGTTGCACTATTGATTTAAATCGAGGATAATATCATTAAATAATCCAACACTTAATTTTACTCTGGCACTTTTAAAGAGTATCATTTTTGATATAACCTTTTTTCTCTAAAACACTTTGCAAGAGAGGCTTTCCAACAATTACCACAAGTACCACCACAGCTGCTATTACTGCCACACTGTTTGTTGGTGTTGGACTTATATCCCTAAGGAAAGTGAATTGGAAGATAAACAACACTGGTAATATTGATCCTGACAGAATAGCAACATCCATAGAGGGTAGGTAACACATACTAAAGATGCCCATGTAGTAGGCTGTCCCGGCAGTGGCTGCATGCAAGATAAGTATCACTAGACAAAGGGTATTCTGTGGAAAGATGAAACCATGCTGGAAACAAGTGATTGTTATTGAGACCATGCAACAAATGAGTGTCATCCAGAAGAGCATATTGTTGGCGTCCTTGCTGTGTTTTATTAGCCTCTGGAAGCTTATCACAATGAGTATATTCACAAATCCAGCAGCAGAAGCAGTGAGATATCCAATCCAACTGCCAGATTTATACATGTCAGTAACAATTTCATTGACTGAAGTATTGACAGAGCTGATGTTTGCAAATCTATTGCTATTGCACAAGCTGGTGTAGATACCGGGGTTGCGGGTGAAATAGGCAATACCACTAAAGATCTCTATTGGCTGAGTGAGAAATATTATACAAGTGCACATCAGGATTATAGTTGCAACATTTATACCAGTAACAATTGCATGGAACGGTTCTTGCAGACAATAAGTCTTCAATAGAGAATAAATAAAAGCTGCTCCAATAAAACTCAGGACCATGACTGCATTTAATGTGCCCACAGGTATGTGTGTGGAGGCCACATAGGTAAGGATTCCATATACAAGTGCAGTTGATAAAAACAAGGTAAAATTTCCAATATTTGATTTCTCTATGAGTTTTGGTGGTGTTCTGGTGTAGATCATGAAACATAAAACTGGTGCAATCATAGATATATACTGACCAAAGGTGAGCTGAAATACGCCTGCAATACCATCTAGTAACTGCAAATAGACAGATGCTCTATATGTTTTATACCGATATAGACCTTATGTAAATTACATGCATGATAATGTAATGACTTAAACATCTTGCTTCCCTGATGGATACTGTTTTTGGTGATGATCTACTTCCTATTGCCTAACTCTTAAAAGATTTTTTTGGCTGTGCAAATAATTGAAATCAAATCAAAACAATATAATTTGCACATATCTTACAAAATGTACATAAAACTATTTAGAACTTTGGGGCATTTGCAAATATCTGTAATTATGGAACAAATTATAACAATACACCCACCTGACTGAGAACAAAATTGATTGCAAACAAAACCGATGATGTAATGCATAATACACAACCCAAAATATAGGTCTTGTTGTAGCTGTTGTCATTGTCACAGGGATTAAGCTGTATATTCCGATTACCAAGTTGACTTTTATCAACAACACCAGTGTCCTTAGGTTGTTTGGACATGAGGTGAGTGTCCTCTAAAATATATATAGTATATATTCAGTCACCATCTAAATTTATGCTAAGATGCATGCTTTCAGAAGCTATATGCCTATTGTAACATGACATCCACAACAAATAACCACTAAACAAAACTTTTTTTTGGGAGTTTGTTACACCAAATTGTTTGTAAATAGATAAACCTGATCAGCAAAAAAATTGTTATATTATGGAAAGTTTGTGGTACTTGAAGTACTACATACGACTTCTTAGCCAATCAGAATCGTGGCACAACTGTATGAATTTAAAGTTTTCCTTCCAAAAGGAAGATCAAGTTGTAACAACTTAAAGTATTAATTTAAATATTGGGAAAGCTGTGCATTTTTCATGGATTTGCCAGCTCTAGTTTATTATGACAGATTTCATTTTGACATCTGAATTTCATTGGAAAAAGTGATATAGTATGGATATAAAAGCGTTACTACTGTTTTCAAATGCATGCAGCCCCATTTACGGCAGGGCTGATTAGTTTGACCTCCACAATACTATCATAACGTCACCGAAGTGACACCTTGTCAGGAAGTTAACAGACTTAGAACTATATTATTTTGTTTATTTGCCAAATTCATGGGATATGTTGGTTGGTTCTGGGTCTTTTGGTGAAATTCTACAAAGTTGAGGATTTCTCCAATAAGCAGCAATGTTGAATTTTGGCTGTTTTATAAAAGTTTTAGTTTTATATTTTTAAACATTGTGCAATTTAATGTATTGTGTTTTTATTATTGCATTGCTTAATATTTTTCTGGAGCTAACTAGAGTTGGATATCATGATGGGAGGCAATAGCTGGTGCAAGAATTACCATAGGTTCAGGACTTTCCAGACCTTAAAACGTGCATCGGTCAAGAAGTCACTACCTTACCATTCTTACTAATAATAATGTTAAAAGATTAAATAATAATCTTATAGATTAAATGCAGCCAGTTCATTGGGACCAAATTGACTAGATACTGATATAATCTTTACCCTGGTTGATCCATTAATTAGAATCATAATGTCAGGATTATTGGGATTTCCAGTTACCCTATTGTCTTTAAATTTGGCCTTTCTCTAGATTTTCCACATCGTAAAGAGCACCACTGTCACAAGATGAGATCATAAAGTCATTTTGATCTCTACAAGAGACCAGTTTATGAAGGCGATATGTATAGTTTACCTTTTTTTAGTCATGGTAAAACAGATGGTGATAATGGAAGAACATCACTAAATCATTTCTCTACTGGCAATCTGTATCTGAGACCAGACACTATGATTTACAAGGTAGATCTGTGGCACACATTCGGACAGTTTAAGGATTTAATCGGATGGATTTCAATCTCTTATGCTTATAATGGGGTTTGCATTACTACTCGAACACGTTCTACCGTTTGGGTATTACTCCGGCATTATGGCCTGTACAAGAATCAGTGATTTTCTTCATGTAATTAATGCACAAATGTAATTATGCAGTCTAAAATTAAAATTAAGATATTCTGGATGATCATTAATTGAGATAAAATAATAAAGATAATCATGATCAACACAGTCAAACGTCCAGGGTCAGTATCCACTCAAAAATTAAGAAAAATTATAGGAAAATAGAGCAGTTTAGCACATTTGAAGCGGATGCATATGATATATCAAGGCTTAGCAATATGTTCATAACAAGGAATTCAGGCCAAATTAGTTTCTGTAATATGCTTTAAAAGAAACATGTGTTGTTAACAGGCTGTTGGTATTCATATGGGAAAGTATTGTGAACTAAATTTTAACCAAATGTGCTGAAGCTTGACGAAAATGTGCTGCACAATTTTATCCGCATAGGGGGGGGGGAGGGGCATATTAAATTGTATCTTGCAGTTATTTAATAAGAGAGATGGGTGAGTGAAGTTACCCTTTAAATATAAATGTAATGAAATTGGCCCTCAAATGTTTCTTTTTAAGGGTTGAAAACAAAAACGTAAAGCTATACCTACTTAATAGCAAATCACAATCCAGTAAAGCTATACCTAAATATCAAAGGCTAATCCAGTGTAGAAGCGTTACAGCAAAAGTTACAATTCGGCCACAAGTTTGTGAAACCTTGTCATTTCTTTGTAAACAGATTAGTGGATTCTTTGGGAAGTGTAAACACAACCAAAATACTACTTATAGAGACAAAGAAAACATAGTTATGTTAGTTTTGACTATGACATTTAATGAGTTTAACTCACAAAGTTTGACAATTCTGTTTGAAGACTTAACAAGCACAAAAAGGGAATCTTATCTTATATCAAATTTCAATACATACTTTATAGTTTTTTTCCCAATGGAATCCTATGGTATCTATCAGTTTCAATGGCCATTCATAAATTAATATGTGTAATTGAGCAAGTAAAGAGCATCGTGTTGGCGTTATATTTGCTTTTATGCATGAGCCTGTGGGAACATAAGTTTTGAATTTTGTGTAATATCTTAATTTGGGGTATTTTTGACCACTCCTCGTACATAAGTTTTCAGAGTACATAATTTCCCTGAAACATATTTTCACTATTAATTAGAATTTCTTCCATGTGTAATAATTATTTAGGCTGCATACTACTTATGAATCTAAAGCTTGGAGTGCTTATAGCACAATGTTCATTAAGTTAATAATATTTTGTATGTTCATGTAGATTTCAGCTCTCCAGCACTAATCACTATAACCTATATTATATATTTTCTAAATTCATGTGGTCTCCAGTAAGCTTGTATAGCAAATTATCTTTCAGACATGACATGATTTCCTTACCTGTTCTCTACTTCAGTCTTTGGCCATGGGAAGCAGTTCAAGCAAATCTCCAGTTTTACCTGAGACTGTGTCACAACTCATTAATAAAGTTACATTTATTTATCTGGGATTTTACATCGCTTTCAACACTGTACAGGTAATATTGGAACAGGTAATTTTGTGGTCAGAGGAAACCAGTACATACAGTTGGTCAAGGTTCTGTACTGTAAACTGCTGACCATCGGTAAGGAACTACCAAATTTTCCACATAAGGTGCGGGGTTTGAACCTCCAACTTCAGAGGTGGGAGGTGAGTGTGTTACCACTGTGCCACCATGGCCTCTAAAAGAAAATAACAAGAGGTAAAACAAGCAGAAAAACAGACAAACTGTCATGAATTTAAAGTAGTAACTACCTGTCATCTTTGCGGAATCCATAAAATCATATAACAAAACACATTAAGAGTACATTGCAGTATCAACACAGTATCTGAATAATATTATCTGAATAATGTACCACACACATACACACACCCCTTACACAATGTACATGATATAACAAGCTCAACATACACATGAGTATCAGCTTGTGGGCATATTTATAATGTATGCTTTAGTTTAAACCCTTGTTAGTGGTTGACGTTATAACTTGGCACACAACACAAAATCAATATTCAGACTTGTTTTCTGTGTAATAAAGTGGGTGTCTTTTTATTTAAATATGCACTAACAAAAATTTGTTTAATGATTTAGCACATAAACAGACACAGGTGTGGAAGCCTCTAATGGGACAATAATATAATATGTACTTCAAACCAGCATCCCAATTTGGTGAAAAAACTCGAAATATGTACAAGGTTTGCCTGTGACAACCAGTTGCTGAGAAGTCATCTGTATTCAGGTTTGTACAAACTTGAAATGTCAGGTAGTTTATATACCTTCACAATGCAGGTGGTATGGCTCGCGAAAGTACGCACTGGTGAAATGTTCAAATTCCTTGAGCGTCCCTTGACAGTAACACCACCGTGCCTTTATACCTGTGTCTCGGACCCTGTCTGTCCATTTCAGTGACATTCCGCAGATAACTTTTTCATATGGTAACTGAAGGCGTGGTCCAAGGTCTGTATTGTGTTGTGATTCAGTCTTGTTCCATTAGCATTTGTTCCGGTAGCATTTGTTGGCTACCAAACATGAGGTTCATTGAGGTGGCATGTGTTCGCCCGATGGTTACAAAATGGAGACTGTCTCTCAGCGACCAACATTTGTAGCAGTCTCGTTCTTCTGTTATAGACTGTTACAAACTATGAAAGTTTAGTGGCCTGAGACATCATGAGACGTAGCTTCGCCACGGAGTAAAACTTTTGTTATCATCTATGATTATTACGTATAGATTAATAGCCAAATATTTGATTATTGCATATAGATTAATAGCTAAATATTTGATTATTACATAGAGATTAATAACCAGATATTTGAAGACAATGAATTGTTCACATGGTATCAAAGGAATGGAGCCAACAATCAATAATCTCCAAGATTGGACGATTTTAATGTTATTATCGCATTCATGTAATACTCCTTCCTACATTAGAAATATTTAGGATATTGTGTAACATCATTATTGTTTATTTCTATGTATCTGGTACGTCATTATGGGTTTTCAGACATTGTGACATTTTAATTTAAATATGAATAATTGGAAATGTGTGTAAAAGGAATTTTATGTACGATCATAATGACTGAGCAGAACAAGTGTCCATTAATGAAAATAATTGGAAACTTTTAACAAAAGAAAACCTCTCAGCTGTCATTTAACACTTTTACTTCATTTGCACAAGTTAAGTCATTACATAAATTTAACAAAATGTTTTAGATTAATAAAGTAACTATAATTACAATGTACTAAGGCCTACAAAAGACTTACTTCCAAAGATTATGCCTTGTTATAAGAACCTGTCTACATTAAGTTTATTACTGTATTGGTAATAAAATGTTTCATCAGTTCAGTGATCTCTAACTAAGGCAGCATAATGCCTTGCTAACCTTCAGAGTTCACACATTTCTGATACTTAGTAGCTCTTTTGATGCATTCATGTTTTGTGATGTTCTGAATTATAGCTTACCATTTACAAGTGTTATTTACATTTACAGTTTAATCTTGGGTATTAATAATATTGTTCTTGATTAAGTTCAAATTTGGGTCACATTAACATGTTATGGTTGATACATTACCTAATTATGATGCTACATGCAATCTGACACAAGGTCACCCCCTTCAGAGATTATGCTGAGGGCCTTTCTAATGTGGGCTGTTGATGTTGAATGTCAATGTTATATCACATCACCTCATTAATTACTTCACAATAGTGTACTACTGATTTCAGCTGATGTACAATGAACTTTTTTTAAAAATGTTATATGGTTACTGATCACTCACTTCATTAATTACTATAGGAATAAAAGACATATTCGAGTGCTTTATGATGGTTTTAAACTATCGATCAGCTATATTAAAGCCACGAAGCCCGAAGGGCCCGAAGCACGAGAATTTGTCTTTTATTCCTATTCTAAAATGGTTACATGATATTTTGTTCAAAATAAGTGGTACATCTTACACAAAAATCCATCCTGACACAGGATTGCTTTTCATCAAATCCAACGCCATGTTGGCTGTTCCATTAACTAAACATGCATAGTGATATCTAGGGTGAAAAAACAAGTATTTTTGTTACTCTATTTTTACAGAAATAGTCAAAGAATATTGACCGATTGTCATTGTAGATGCTTTTATTTTGTTGTGAGCTTTAAAACGATATGTTTTTTGTTAAGATCAAGTAAAAATGACAATTTTATGCACTAATTCTATCGCGAGTTGTTTGTTTACATTTGGACGATGCACCCAGAATTCAACAGCATTATTTTATTTACTGTTCTATATTCGCGGTTCAAGCATTGCACAAAAGATGTGTCTAAGGTCACTGCGCAGCGTACCATTTTAGAATTCACAGTAGTGTACTACTGATTTCAGTTGATGTAGAATGAACTTTTTTTGAAAATGTTATATGGTTACTGATCACTAACTGATTTTGAGTTAAGGAGTTTGCAACTGGTGCAAAACTCACTTTGCAGGGTTGTCACCCATTCCTCAAAATTTTCTCACATCACCCCTCTACTGAAAAAACTCCATCAGCTTCCAGTCAGGTACAGGGTACAATTCAAAATTCAACTCAAAACCCACCTTTTCAATTCTAGTTTCCCAACTTAGTCTCCTTCCCTCTCGGTCTCACCCACAACTCTGGAACACTGATCTTGAACGCCCCTCGACTCTCCTTATTAAAAATGATTTTTGTTAACTAGTGCACTTAGTTCCCCTTAGTGGGGAAGATATTTCGCCTGCATAGCAGTAGATTAGATTACTATATCTAAGGATTTATGTGGTACACTACTTGAAGAGTGCCAATCTTACTGGAGAATTTCAGAACACCATATTCTCCTGCTTTCTTTTAAAACATTATACAAGCTCAATTACTTTTTTATTGGGCACGGAATGTAACTCTTGACAGACATAGAACCGAGTATTAAGTAAACCATAAACACTTATTCAGAATAGGTTATTCATAAAATTAAATCTTTAGGGACTTCAATATGTTTTCAGTGGTTAGCGAATTTGACATCTGGTCACAGGTTGTCAGATCTATGTGGGTTCGACTCCCACCAGTGACAAAAGTGGAGGACCTGTCCCAATTTAATCCTGGCTGTCCAACAGGATATAATATGATTTTGAAGAAGAATTGTGTGACCAAAAATAATACAATAAACTTTTATTTGCTTATCATTTTATTTTTGTTTTTATGGATAACATCTGGTCATCATTTGATTACTATCCACAGGTAGAATCTACCAGTATTCCACCATATATGGTAAACCTCAAACAATTGAAGCATCAGGTTACTCTCTAAATTTTATAATGTGAACCCAGACATTGAAGTGTGTTTAGTGTTTTTATGCCCCTTTCAAACAGTTCAGTAGCAACAACTTTTATTTTTCAACTTGCTGTATGATTTTCTCCTTATGGTTCTGTAAATGGATCTCAATCTTGGTAGTGCATTTTTAAAAATGAATTGCCCAGTAAAGTGATACTACCCTACACCCAACCCCTGAATAGAGACTTTAATAACTGACACTTTGTGGCAGAGTTTTAAACCACTTATAAAATCTGATATGTGCTGGAAACATGGTTTATGTTGTGGCAAATTGTATCTAGCCTAAAATAAGCCCAATCAAGTTGAATATTCACCCAATATATTGATTGTAAGGCCAGCATGAAGCTATATGCTATAATTGTTAGAAACAGAAAGTTATTATTTGTAGTACTTGTATAAAGATTAGTAGAATAATATCTGCATCAATGATAAATGGATGTTTTTATTAGTAAATAACATTAGACTGTTAAAATGATAAGTACTTCTATAATACATACTCAAAGCACTGCTGTTATGAAGAGTGTGTGAGTTAACAGAGGTTTTGACTAAGTCCAAGACTTAAATCTAAGACTTCTTACCTGGAAAAGATTTGAGCTTATGTGGATCTCAGAAAAGGAGACTCAGCTATGGATGATTTATCAAATTACCGCGGTGGAATCATGCAACCTTTATAAGACAAAAATCTTACGTAATTTTAATAAATAATTTTACGTTTGAGTCCAGCTTAACACTTGCCACTGTTTTTGTAGTAACACATAACAGAGAATGGATTTGGTTGGGGGAATTTTTGACTTTAATTCTCAATGACTCATTCAGTGTTTCATTTATTGTTGAAATTAAAAAATAATATTAGGAACCTTTTGGTCTCTGATCCTTGCAATTCCTACTATCAGTCTATGGGTCTGTGTTGTTAATGGGGGTCTTCCAATGGAGTTGACCCCACAGGGATCAGAGACATTTTTGGGCAGGAAAATGAAAAGTCAGTTAAATCTCCACAACAGGATGTAATACATCCCTGCTTGACTGGATCCACATCCAGACCTGACTTTGGGTCGGGCTTGAAAGCCATAGGAGTCACAATAAACAAGTTGTAGGTTGTCATGACAAACCGTAGTGAGACACAAGACTAATGAAGTGTACCGACTCACCATGAACAAGTGTCAACCAAACAACAAATCAAAAACTATGTCAATGCTAAATAATTGGGTCCCATCACATGACCAAAAGCACAGCATTGACATTTTTTAAATTTGTTTTTCATGTTTGCATTTTAATATTATATGAGAAATAAATCAACCTATTTCTGATTCTCATTATTACTAAAGCAACTTAGCACAGAAAATTAATAGTATTGCATCTTCAAACAGAGGGAGATGTGCTTCTGAGAATATCTCACGTGACGACCCTCTTGCTTGCTACTGCCTTTTATGCTCTAAATTTCGCAATCTGGGAAAGACCCCTTAAAAGTTTTGTCCCTGTAAAGCAAATCTACACATTTATACCAAATAAATCCTAGCCTATTTGAAAGACTCAATTCTGGACGTAATGTTAAAACATGTTGCAGTTCTTGTCATGGGAACCAAATATTAAGTTGACTGTCCTTGACCTGAGTTTCTCATTTTTATTTATTGGTCAACGCTTGATCCTTCTTTTTCCTAGAATTTGCTTATGGGTTTTAATCACCGAGAATAGTTATTAAGTGATGGGATACAAATATTTTGACTGTCCTTGACCTACTTTATTGATTTTTTCATTGGTCCAGACTATAGCTCTTTTTTCCTAGAAAATGCTCGTCTGAAACATGCTGAAAATTTGATCATCATTTGACTAAATAAAAACACTTTTTAAAGTTTACAGCATTTACAGTGTACACGTTGATCTTTTCTCTTGTTAACTTCAGGATTCTGATTGGTTGCATTATTTCTGTCTAGACTGGAAGTGATAGCGACAAGACTGCAATTGATAAGGATAAGACTGGAAGTGATTTGGGACAAGTCTGGAAGTGACTTAGACAAGTCGGTTTCCAGGTGGGTGGGACCATAGTTGGGATCAAGAGTTGGGGAGGGTCGGTGAAATTTAAAACATGCTTGATATTTTGCTGATCCACCACGGCAAACCAGGATACTACAACTGCCCCTAACCAATGGCCCCAGTGGAACACCCCTGTAAATTGACAGAGTGTGACTGAAGACCGACTATTTGAAGTTTTCTATATATGTAATGTTACCTTTTGGTAAAGTATAAAATTCGCTGAACGCATATTGATTTTATGTTATCATGCAATGGGTAAAATTCTGTCTTTTCAAGGTATAAATTTGGCCCTTTTTTGGTTCACAAAACCTTGTGTACATATGTTATAAGTACATAGTTAAGCATGTTATGTGTTTGTTTATACACAAAATATCATTGTAATCGTATAATGTACACATACCAATAAAAAGGCTTTGTGAAATGTGTGTAGATGTGTAGAGTTACATGTGCCCGTAAAAATGGTATACAATAATTCAAATAACTACAGATTTATTACGCTGAGTGTTATGTTTGTAAAAAAAATTGATAATATGATGCATAACAACATCAGTTTGGTTTTAACTTGAATGTTCAACCATATATTATATGTTTGCACGCGATGAGTTACTTATCATTATCAAATTAACAATGCAAACATGTATATCATCATGCTAGATATAAGGCATTTGATAGAGTGGAGTAAGTCACTCTGTTATCAGTTCTGTTTATGTGGTGATTACAAGATTAAGTGTTAGTTTCTAACTATATATTAAAGTCATACCATTGGTCCTACAGCTAAAAACAATGCTATGATATCTTTGAGATATGCAAATGTTTTTCCAACCCATTCAGTCACTATGCCTCAGCCCAGTGGAACTCTCGTCCCTTACACATAAGAAATAGACCCTCTGTCACATTCTTTAGAAAACATCTTAGGATTCACGAATGAAGATGACAATATTATATGAGTGTGTAGCATGAGTATTATATTGTTAATCTTCATGATATATTTTTGCATACGTCTAATGATGTTTTACTTTTATTATCCACCAGTTTGTACAATTTATGGGTTAAATAACATGAATATTTAATGAGAGAATGTGAAAAGGCTGTCACAAAGCACAGGCAACAGTGATAAAAAAAACTTCAATCTTTGACTTGCAATAGCTCCTTGATTTCTGCATGGATTTTTATGCAACACACATGAGCAGAAGTACTGCACAATGACCTTTCTAATGATGTATAATACATATATTCAATACTCCGCGGTCTGCATTTCCTCTTATTTAGGCCAAATATGTCGCGTGGTGGATAATAAATAGTAAATACTCACCTTCATCTGATGATCTACCTAGTGACAAGTGACAATGTTACAGATCTCTCCCAATATGACCCTGACTGTTGAACGGGGATGTAAATCCCAACTTTGACTATGATAAAGAGATTGAACAAGTCTTTATATATAGCTTAATGCAATAGTCGTAATTAACACTTTTGTTAATTTGACAATAATCGACAGTGGCTTGAATCTATATATGTATAAGTATAAATATCTCCAACTATAAATCATAATAGAAAGTTACGGTATGTGTCACTGCGTGTAATTATTATGTTCATACAATTAACAATGCCACTGAGCTTTAATTTACTGTGATTACAATACATATTTACTGTGTATCAGAGATAGTAAGAGATGTTCAGATTTAAACAAGTTTCAATTCAGGTGTTTATTGGGACATTTTTCATTTTCAAAAAAAAATTTTAGTAACATAATATAATTGACACAAATATGCAAATCTCTTCTCCGTATTTTTATATTCTAGGTCCTCAGTGGCCCAGTGGCTTTGCAGGTTGGGTGTCTAGTCACAGGCTGTCTGCTGTTGAATGGGACATAAAACTCTATCTTTGACCTTTCTTTGTAAGTTCTTGTCTTTCTTTGCATGTTCATCTCTGTTCTTTGACCTTGTAGACATCTACCTAAGTCGTGTAGCTGGGCCATTTCCTGTCTAATTAATAAAGTTGAGCAGAACTAGGCTTGGTTAGTGTTTGGATGATTGACTGATTTCTGTACCAAGTATAGGTAGATTCATACTGACTCTGATGATCACTTAAAAGGGGTTCTGGTTGCAATGTAACTGAAACAAGGTATTAGTGCGACCTTAATTTATAAAACTCTATTTTATATACACAAGCTGTGTATATATGTCATGGTAGAAAGTCTAATCTGGTCGAACTTCAAATTCTACCGGTAGAAAGTCCAATTGGAGTTTCTACCGGTAGAAAGTCAAATCCAGGGGTCCGAAATCTAATAAACTTTGTACTTAGTCCAATCTCGATGCTGAAACTCTGGATGAGGTGATAGTACTACAAGCTTTACATGATGAGACCAACTGGGCAATTGTCACCAATAACTGCTGCTGCAGAATCATAGGTCTTAATGGCTCAACTAAATGCCATGTAGGAAATGAAATTTAATTGTCTAGAACTGTACTCTGTATAACACTTGTTATAGGACATTTAACTCTAACATCAGTTAGTAATGCCCATATCACAGATTTCCCTTGAAAAATGGTGATGGGGTTTGATGCAGATTGTAAAATTCTTGAAATAGACTGAAAATTTCTTTAATATGTGTTTTCTTCATTTATGGAAGTTTCACCTTGCTTAGATGACAGACTTATATGCATAGAAAATCCACTGTTTGTGTTTCAGTTGGACTTTTTTAAAGCTTATATTGAGTTTTTACAAAGATTACATTCTGGTACGCAAAGCAATACCTAAATATCTGAGATTGGAATATCTAACAAGTTTATTACATTTTGGACCCTCAAGCAAGAACCAAATCTCCTAGATTGGACGTTCTCCTAGAATTTGAAATTCTACCTGAATGGACTTTCTACCATGACATATATATTGTCTTAATTTATAAGTGTGCATTTTTGTTGTCTATTTGGGTTACAGGGTCAAAGTTGAAGGGTCATTCAGGGCCTAATTATACTTTAAACACAATATGCTTATATCTGCATCTTTGGTGAATAATAATACGTTTTTGCTCTCATTGACACTAACTAGCTGGAATTCGGAAAAATCTTATTTGGATTATCCTTTTACAGAGCTTGTAAGGGATGATAATTAAATTTCTTCTTTAAATCAGCATCCCCAGCTGGCATAATATCCATCAAGTCTCCTTACTGTATTTTCCATGTATGTGGATGCGGCTTGCAGATGCGGCTTGTGGCAAAAATTTAAATGGTGTACTTTCCATGGAGTGTTTCCATGTGCCTGGTTTGCAAATGTGGTGATTTGGTGAGGATTGTGGATTGCATTCTCTAAGTTTGAACTCAAGCGGCCAAGCTTGACAAAATAGACAAAATAGGGTACATATTTCTGGAGATGATTCAGATGATTTGATATGAATATTTATGTTTTATAAAACTAAACATAATGATGATTAAAGTATTGAAGCTACAGCCTTCTAAAGACATGTAAACATTGTTCCCAACCTGCGAAAAATTCATAGTAACCAACAAGATGGCTGAAGTGGGAGACCCCCTTAAGTGGGGAGTCATATTTAGGTGGGACATAGTAACCACAAAATATACTACCAGTTGCTACCACCATGAGATCAGTACATAAAAGTAAGTGGAGAGAAGAAGCAAAGATGAAGAGTAAACCAAAAGGTAACATAGGTTAGAACCCAGAGATTTAAAGCAATGAAAAAATAAGCTTGCGAATTTTTATTGTACATGTTAGTAAAATAGTATATATACAACAGGATTTAAGAATTTTAGATGTATAAGATAAATTTTTTAAAACCACCACACAGCACAAGTACAGTATCAGTAAAACACATACGTAGCAAAGCTTTAAACCGACCAAGAGTAAACTCTTAGGTCAAAGGAAGGTCAAACCCAGATAGGGGTTGTGTGTGAAGAGACATCGTCCCTTGTGGATCCAATACCACTAACATAGTAAGGTGGACTGACAACATTCAATCTTGGGTTAACCCCGAATGGAAGGTCAGGAAAAGGTCACATTTGAGGTCAAAGTGATGGGGTTAAGGAAAAAACACGCCTGAGGAGGCTTCAATCCTCAGACCAGGGAAAACTGAAAGTAATTCAAGAACATCCTGGTAAAAGACGAGTAAGAAAATGACCCAGGGTGTGTCAGAGTCTATATCAATCCTAGTGGAGAACTCCCAAGTGAGGGGTCAGATCACGAGGGGTCAGGACAAAGACACGGTCAAATCAAGAGGGGGGAGCCAGGGTCAGCCTGGACCACCTAAAAGCCCAAATAGTGGACTCAGGCGGCCTCAGCCGCCATGAGTCCGCGTAACAGGTCTCCCTAAGGATGGGCAGCCAAAGGGACCAAATATTGGATGGTGTGTTCAACTAAGGAAAAAATTTGGAGAACCAAAGATGTCCTTGACCACATGGTGGCCTGTGAATTGTGTACCAGAGGAGGGAGGTGGGTTCAAATTCTTCATGTACACTGATTGCCTTCTGATTTAGAAATGAAGAGCCCCAGCACATTGGGACTAATGATGCAGAACCAATGATTTTGATTGGGCGACCCTTGATTGACCTGGTCAATGAATGCAGTAAAATAAATTAAGGTAAACAGAATGTATGTGAAATAAGGTGGTCAACAACTGACACAGCAGGCCCCTACATGGCCGTGCTCGACACAGTTGCTACCACCATGAGATCAGTACATAAAAGTAAGTGGAGAGAAGAAGCAAAGATGAAGAGTAAACCAAAAGGTAATATAGGTTAGAACCCAGAGATTTAAAGCAGTGAAAAAATAAGCTTGCGAATTTTTATTGTACATGTTAGTAAAATAGTATATATAAAACAGGATTTAAGAATTTTAGATGTATAAGATAAAATTTTTAAAACCACCAAGCCCAGGTCAGAAGGAGGAAGGAATGATGGAAGCAAAGGTGGAGGGGATGATGGAAGGAGCCATAGAGGCATTTTGGAGGTAGGACCACACAGCAGAGCTGCGCCAGAGCCCATGGGCCATGATGTTTTGAAGAGAAACATTATTGTCAAAGGCTAGGGTGGCCCCAGAGCGACGAAAAGTGTGGAAACCATGCCCAGACAGTGGGATGGCCAGGGAATTGAGGACAGTTTTAAGGGCTTCCCTGATGTGAGTGTCAATGACGGGGTTGAAGGGAGGAGAGATGTTGACAAAGAGGGGTGAAGAAGGTGGCAAGGGCCTGGACGTTAACAAAGCTCTGAGGGCTCTAACTGGACATAAGAAATAGTTATCAATTGCAGGGAGTTGGATGATATGATGGGCTCTGTGGTCCTGAAGGGTCTTGGTCCATTTAGGAAGTAGGGGGGCACCTGGTGAGTGAAAGAAAAGGTCCTGTCTCAAAAAATGCTTGGAAGGGTCAAAAGCTCTAAGGGAGTGTGGGGCCAGGTTCGACATCCTGAGGACCCCTTAATAAGCTGTCAAGAAAATTGCCCGAAACAAAATTGGGTCAC
Organism: Sabellastarte sp. h YS-2021; assembly: GCA_964017235.1. Taxonomy (NCBI): domain Eukaryota; kingdom Metazoa; phylum Annelida; class Polychaeta; order Sabellida; family Sabellidae; genus Sabellastarte; species Sabellastarte sp. h YS-2021. Next base: position 150,279,964 of record OZ024931.1, read on the forward strand.
TTAGAAGATCACAGGATTTAGAAATATGGTATAAAGTAGGAACATCAAAAACTCCCCTGGGAGTAGGTCTAAAATGGGAGTTGATTGATATGCTACGCAGAAACCTAGACAGGGCAGGATGATTACAATCTGATGAAATTTGGAAAAGGGAACAAAGGGAAGAAAGGGATGACAGATAATTCCTAATAACCTTTGGAGAGAGTGAATTCTGGTGTAAAAATTCCAAAAATGCTAGCAAATTAGGACAGAGAAAATCCTGGGGGAGCTGATAAAAGAACAAGAAACTAAGATAAGTCTTGAAGTGAGTCTTCTGAGATGCCACTGTAGCAGGTCTGTGAGCTGTGATGACTCTCTCCCATGCTGATGCCAAAAGGGTGGAGGAACACTCGGGAGAGGCTGAAATTAAACAAGATAGGAAAGGTGAAATAAAGAATGGTGGACCTCTTCCCAAACACAAGATTTCTTCAACATTTGAAAAAGGTCATAATTGATGCCCTTGTCCGAGTAAATCCTAGATAAAGCATCTGCTAATATATTCTTGGAACCCTGAATATGTTTGATCTCTGACTCAATGTCATAGGTGGCAGTGATAAGCCAAATATTGCGAATACAGGCCCCCAAGAAGGGGTCTCTGGTCCTCCCAGAAGAGGCCACTTGGACAACTGCCATGTTGTCACAGTAAATGTACACTGAAGATTGGGCCCAGTAAGAGGCCCACAAGCGAAGGGCCACCAAGAGGTTTAGCATTTCCAAGTGAGTAATGGAAGGGTGGAAGTCTTGGAATTGTGGGATTGGTGCAGCATAGACCCTGTGGCCCCAAATTCCCCCCACACCTGTAAGACAGGCATCAATAAAGAGCTTATTATTATCAGGAATGGGGCTCTTAACAATTTTGAAAGTGCCATTAAAAGAGGGAAGGAAGGTAAGGAACCAGTGCAGATCCTGGAAAAACTCCTTAGAGAGCTTAATCTTGGTAGCAGTGAAATTGTTCCTAAAGGTAGCAAGCATACGGTTAACAAAAACCCTAGCTGGCTTAATAACCTTATGCAAGTACATGAGCTTGCCCAGGAGAGATTGAAATTTCCTTCTAGTAAGATAAGTTTTGGTGCTGACTTGCAAACATTCTACATATCTTTCCTGCAATTTATTTTGTTCAATGCTGAGGGTGTTGGCGTCAAGGTAAAAAGAAATGCCCAAGCATGTTAACCTCCTAGTGGGGGGGTTTCTTGTCAAGATTGATGGGGAGGCCAAGGTCAGAGATAAGGTCATATAGATCTTCAAAATGAGAGTAGGCCAAGTCCTCAGTGGACACCAAGATGTAGTCATCAATGTAGGCAAAAATGTAACACCCCTTGCGACGCATGGCGTCAGATATTGCGTCGGACGTAAGCTGGAACGCAGCGCTGCCGTGTACCCAGCTGAACACTGCCGAAACGTCAAGATAATACTTGTTCTGCCATTTTAGGCCAAATTTGAAAGTGTCAGCTGGGTTAATACGAAGGTTCCTAAATGCTCTGGCAATATCAATCTTGGCCAAGAGTACCCTGCCCTCAGTTGCCTTAATCTGATCAATGATATTGTCAACGGTAGGAAACTTCAGCAAAAACTGCTGACCATCGAAAAAATTCCTGGTAACCCTATAATTAACTGAATTGGTCCTGGGGTAGGAAAGGTTAAGGATAACTCGCCTTTTATCAACATCCTTTGGCCTGGTAAGGAGTGGTGAGCAGTGAAATTCATGGTAAGGGACATCCTCAAAGGGGTCCAAGATGGCCCCCAGATTGACCTCCTTATGCAAATATTCAGTAACAGCTGAAGGGTGTTGTAGAGCAGAAAAATGGTTAACAATATCTTTGTTGGCAAGGGATTCATGGTTACATAATGACAGAGGAAAACCAAACTTAAGGTAATCTAACAGTCTGGTATTGGGGGAGTCCTTAAGCAAACTCTCCCAAGCTCGAATATTGAGGTCGGAATGGACTGGAAACCTAGCTTGCCTGTAGTTAGGAAGACCAGTAGAACGAATACTCTTAGCCATTGATATATAATCATTCAAGGATAAGGAACTGGGGCTGGCCCTATCAGGGCCGATAAATTTAAATTGGGAATCCTCAAGAGCCAAGAACCCAAGTTTCTTAGTGGGGTCAAAGTAGTCAGAGACCACGTGATCATGAACGGCGTCGAGATCCGGATAGGCGTTGGAAAATGACGCATGTCCTTTATAAGTAAAACATGAAATTTGTTATTCTCAAGTGAAATCTTACCTATGCAGTAAATGCTCAAAATCAATCTATAAACATGGTCAAACAAAATTAAAGAAGCCAAAATATTTTATCTTTCAAAACTCCTTTTATGCAAACTTTAACATAATCGGTAATATAGGGGCCTAAATGATTTTGAAACCTGAGTTTAACTATATATTTATTTGACAATAGGCATTTTATTTGAGTTTGAGTTTAAAGTTTAAAATATAGGGATTATAATAAAGTTTGAGACTGAGTTTGACATTTTTAGTGAATTCCAGCTCTGATCTTGATCACTAAACAATTTGTTGGTTAGAGCACTAACTGTTTATGAGAACACAATAATTCATAGTACTTGGCCAATCATGTCACTTTTCAAAAAACTTACTGCTAATATTCCCTAATATTTGTAGGAATTTATATGATTTCCCTTTACTTTATTTCTGCAGGAGAAGTGATGAAAATATTCAATGAATTTGATCATAGATATCATGATACCAGTTTCATTATTATTATAAGGGGAAGGTCACAAAGAGATTCTGTGCAAACCTTCTCAAGGGGGAGTGTCATTTCAGAAAATTTGAGATTTCTTTTAATTAAGAATATGATCCAAGTTTTCCCCAATATTTAGGCACTTTCTACTTTCATCATGTCATACCGACATAAAACCTTTTGAAAGATTGGTTCATTATGTATGACTTCTTGTGACCATGGACAAACATATTGAACACATAGATGCATGGAATGTTCCTGTTGGAGGTAATATGTACGTTTTTGGAAAAAAACTGCTGTGTAACAAAACGTAGTGGGAGACATCATGAATCCATAAACTTCAACTTCTTAACTTGAGATATCCCAGCCATTTCTGCATGGATTTTAATGCAATAAAATCGAGCACATTCTCTGTAAATGTGCACTTCATACGATAACATGATTATTGCTTTCACAGTTTCTAAAATGCTCACGAAAAGTAGCAATTGTTTGCCTTATTTACAATTCAATTGATTTTGTAAAAGGCATCTAGTTTATTGAGTTGAGCATGGGATCCAAAGATGATAAACTCTGTTTCCTTAGGATTTAATTTGAGCATACTTGACTACATCCATTTCTTGATCATTAAGGAAACATGAATTCAGTTTGTCAATAGTCAGGACTACATTTTGTGAGACATATGACTGGGTGATTGGTACTGTTGATATGTTGCATGAGCTGTTTGACAACTTGCAATTCCACCAATTTTGACACGAAACATAGTCCTGATAATTTTTTTAAATCCTGGTGGGTGGCAGATACAGGCAAATAACATTGAGCGGCCATGACTTATAGAAAGGAGATTATATTTTATGTGGGTTGCAAGAGCATCTAATGTAAACACCACCACCAATACCTGAGGAACATGGGCTTTGATGAACATGAAATCATGAGTAATAAACCATAGAAATCTATCCATATCAGATAGAATGGCATGGGTCTCAGTGAGACAGAGAAAGTCAAGTGATATCAAGGAATTTTACTTTCTTCTATTTATGTAATATTATCTTTTTCTCTGCAGTTACAATATGGTTCATGCAACGGGAAACTCATTACACTAAGTTAAAAAAAATCATCAGTGTAGTTGGGGGACTGTCAAGATTGGTAATCAGAGTTATGGCTGGGACCAAAGAGAAGGAAATTAAGTGGGGTAAACTGGAGTCAAAGAGGTGACTCTTCAGATGTTTGCTAATGGAATTGACAAGAGGGCCTATTTCTACTTATGAATGGGAAAAAGGTGTAGGGCTGTATTAATTCACTTGCATAGGATGGTTTTCTGTGTTTTAGAATTTTGTACGTGATAAGACCAATTTTATATTGTACACTCTACTTGACTGGCAGGTTTTTTGGGGGGTGACATGGAAAAACATGGAGAAAAAGTGACAACCCTGTACAGTGAATTTGGAACACACTGCAATCTTCTTTGTGGGAGTGATATGGGAAAACATAGAGAAGTAGGTGACAATCCTGCAGATTGCACTTGGGACACAGTGCAATCTTCTTAACTCAAAATCAGTGAGTGATACAAACAGAGATTTACAATAGTCCAATCTGCTGCTCTCTAAAGCATTTGCCAGAAGTACTGATGTATTAAGGGACTTGAGGGGACGAATTCTGTAAAGGTCTCTTTTTGGACTCTGGTGGACTTTACAACTTGTGACTTATAGTCAGAGAGAGATAGGTTAGAATAAAACACTACTCCAATTTCTTGACATTGTGTGCTGCTGAGACCTCAGTGCCCAGAATATTGATTGTAAGAAGTGTGGAAGGAGATGTTTAGAATTGTTTTTGGATTCTATCGACATATATTCACTTTTGTCAAGGATCAGTTTTAATTTATTTGTGAACAAGAATTTTTGAATGTCATTCAGGCAATTCCTGAGTGTTTGTTTCGATTGACCGAAATATGCTGGTGAGAGTGTAATATATAATTGTCTGACTGCATGACTGGATAATTGAGCTGATTGGATTTGTATTAAAGAGATAAAAGTATTGGGTCAAAACCTAACCCTGGGGGACACAAAACTTGAGCTCAGCAGGATGTAACAGAATGCTTCCTACCTTGAACGAGTGTGGCCTTTCCGGTCTAATTTGAACCAATCAAGTACCAGTTAACTCATTCCATAAAATATGTGCAACATGTCAAGGTGAAGTGAAAATAAGTGAAATAAGGTGAAGACCACAGAACTGAGAATCTCTGGTGAACAAAAGATTCTTGGAGAATACATCTAAATTTGTGAGGGTATAAAATATTTGTTTCAAGTGATGAGGTAAAATTTTTATTGAATGAAGTACATATGTTGATTGGATGCTTATTTTATGTTTAAATTTAGAAACTTTGGCTTTGGCACTCCTTTTTGTCCATGTACACAAATCCACTCAGTTCAATTATTCAATCTCATAGGGGTATCAAACACCACTTTTATGCAGACGACACTCAGTTATACAATACTCTTTCACCATCAAATTTCAATCAGGTGACATATGTTTCACACTGAGAATACACATGCATTTTGAAATGTAAGAATTTAGAATTTTTTTGAGAGATATGGACGCTGGATGACTGAATAACTGCTGCAATAGAAAAGATAAAGTAATGTAGAATAACATGACATTAATTATGATAAGGATAAATATTTAGAATTATGATAAATAGGGCTTGAAAATCATAACTTGGTTGGTGAAAAGTCAGGAACCAATACTGTTTCATATAAACAATATCAAAGGATAATTGAACAAAGTCTCTGCCCTGCAAGGATAATAGGTTACCTAATTAACTTGAAAACTGGTGGAAGTCAACAAGTGTAAACACTAAATCTTGTAGGATAATGACCAGTGAATGTCCAGGGACAAATGTCTATACTTTTTCCAGTGTGCAATCATTTGGAAAACATTAAAAGTGGAGTCTCAGAATTAGACTATTTACATTGGCTTTAACAGGTTAGAAACACATCTGGGTTTTTCTATTCACTAAAACCTATTGTTTTAGCATGTGCTTTGTCTCTGTGCAATTGATAACGTGGCTTTAACACACATCTATTAACTGTGCAAGATTACAGAACCATATTGCTGTCCAGCAAATTCACATATACTAGTATATGGATTCACAAGGAGACACAAAGAAACGAACCCATAGTAATCTATCAGAAATAAGTGCCTCAAGTCCACTGCTTCAACCAACTAAACTTGTAAAAATGAACACCAGTAATATAGAAGATCAAACATCTCCAAATGATTCACTTATGGATATTATTCTTAATCCAGAAACAAGGCTTAAAAACTTGGAGGATAAAGTGGATGAAGTTTTATCACTTCTAAAGGTACAGACTGTCCAAACTGGACTAGATGTCCACCAACTACAAGATGAGAACAAGAAGCTTAAGTTGCGCCTGCAAGAATCAGAAGGAACTGTTGCAAGATTGTCAAAAAAGGTGAGCTCTTTAGAATCAACTGTAGAAGATATGAAGATTCAGCAAATAAAGCACAATTTGATATTTCACAATATCCCAGAAAAACCGGATGAGGACTGTTACACTGTAATTAATTCCTTTCTCAATGATGTGCTGAAAGTCCCAGATCACATTTTTTTCTCCAAAAATAATTTTAGCGGTGAAATCCGAGTCGATATTGCACATCGAATTGGGCAAAGAAAAGTAAAACCAAGACCACTGGTTGTATCTTTTGTTACAAGAAGGGGCCGTGATATTATATTGTCCCATGCACAGAATCTGAAGTCCACTCCATATGCTGTTACAGAACAACATCCGCCTTCTGTCCGTGAGCGACGTACAGCACAAATACCATCACTGATCAACCTAAGGAATGAAGCCAAAGCAGATGGGAAAGAAAGTAACATTAGACTCATTAAAGATAAGTTGATAGTTGACTCCAAGGTTAACTCTGAATCTTTCCATAAAAATCCTAAAGACTTCACCCTCCCGGTTCAAGATTCAGTGGACATAGCAAACCTAACACATTCTACAGTGCTCTCGGAAAAAGGAAGTCTGTTCCAAGGGCAAATTTACCCAATTCATTCTTTGGATCAGGGAAGCCAGGCCCTGAGGACGATTATGCAAGATCCTGTATTTGCAAAGAGTAATCACATACTGTACGCATACGAATATATGGATGGTGATGGCCAACTTGTCTCGGGCTACTGTGATGATGGGGAGTGGACTGGGAGTCAGATCCTTCGTGAAATGCTGAGACAGTGTAATGTGAACAATGCTATCCTGATAGTGACACGTGTACATGGAGGGACAAAATTAGGAAAAGCCAGATTTGACTTAATACGCAGGGTGGCAGTAGATGCTTTGGAGAAATTTACAGACCATAAAGTTGAATAAGCTACTATATAATACTATATAACTGTATGTTGTTACCAGTTAATATTCCTTTGGATAATCATCTTTTCATAAACTCTTCAAAGTTACCAACTCCCAGTTAAATACTTGCTGTGGTACTATTTACTTACTATTAGGGCTGGGATGGGTGCTGAAAACCAGAATATTGCATATTGCATTATGGATACAATACTGGAATGGTCATTCAGCTGAGACTCCTCATGTCTTACTGTAAATATTTTTGCCCTAAAATAGTTTTCAATCTAACCTTGAATCCCAAAGTAAGTGTCTTGTCTCTCTGACATAACTAAAGTTTATAAATATGCCATTTTATGCCTTGTTTATGTATTTAAGCTCTTTTTTGGTGATTGATGTGTTTTTGTTTTTTCATTCTTATGTTTTGATTATTGTACATAAAAGCAAATATATAAGGAAATCCGGTGAAGTTATATCCCAATTTCAGCTACAAAATGTGAAATGTCAGTTTAATGCTAACAAACTATGTTTTTGTTTTTTGCCAAATAAATTTGTAGGGTGTGCTGTAAAAAGTAATGGGTCTATTGGGTAATAATATTGTGGTGCTGTCTGCAAACTGCCAAGGTTTACAAATTTTACAAAAACGATGTGACGTTTTGATGTATTTCAAAGAAACAAATGCAAATATTGTCTGTCTGCAAGACACTCATTGGGTAGAAAAGGACATGACTAAAGTTAAAGAAATATGGGGACATGAATGTTTTATTAGTGGGGCAAAAACTAATTCAAGGGGTGTTGCAATATTGTTAAAAAACAATTTTGAATATAAAATTAATAATTTTATTCGGGACAAAGAAGGTAACTTTGTTTGTATAAATATTGAAACAACTGTGGGTGTCTTCAATATTTTATCACTTTACGGTCCGAATACTGACAATCCAACCTTCTTCACAAAAGTTAAAGAAACTTTGCTGACTGAAAAAGCGGACTATCAAATTATTTGTGGGGATTTTAATTTAGTTTTAGATCCAATAATCAATACTTATAATTACAGAAGAGTTAATAATCCTAGAGCTAGACAATGCGTTTTGGACTTGATAACGGACTTAGATCTGTCAGATATTTATAGGGACACTCATCCGAATGTTAAGCGCTATTCATGGCGTAGACGTAGTCCTCTAAAACAGGCTAGACTTGATTACTTTTTGGTATCAAAGGCCCTATCAGATATATTTAAAAAATGTGAAATAAAACCAGGGTATCGATCAGATCACTCGGTAATAACTTTCGAATTTGAACTTAACAAATTTACAACAGGAAAAGGTGTTTGGAAAATGAACAACAGTTTACTTCAAAATACCGACTACATCAATGCTATAAATAATGTTATCCAGGAAGAAGTTATGAAACATGCTTTGCCAGTATACGACATAAATTTTTTGCAGAATAACAACGGAGACATTCATTTTAAAATTGACAATGATCTTTTTCTAGAACTTCTTTTCTTAAGGATCAGAGGGGAATCAGTTAAGTTTGCCTCTGTGCTAAAAAAAAACAGATTAATAACAGAGAGAAGCAGTTAATTGCTGATATTGAGACAATTGAAGTAGATGAGAATTTACAAAGCACAAATTTTTACCTGTTAGCGGATAAAAAATCCGAATTACAAAATTTGAGAGAAAATAGAATTAAAGGTGAAGCAATAAGGTCGCGAGCTCAATGGCTTACTGAAGGAGAAAAACCCTCATCTTTTTTCTGTAATTTAGAGCGGAAAAATTTTGTTGAAAAAACTATAAAAAATTGTACGATAATGAAGGCCATTGTATTTGTGCTCAACAAAAGATTTTGCAACAGATCGAAAAGTTTTATACAAATCTTTTTCAAAATAAGGACAAGGATCTTGTGGATACACAATTAGACAAACTTCTAGCTGAGGTAGCAGTAAATAAAGTGAAACACTGTGATATGGGTTCCCTCTTAGAAGTTGGTGAGTTGGGTAAAGTATTAAAAAAAATGAAAAACAATAAATCTCCCGGGATGGACGGTATAAGCTCAGAATTTTTAAAAGTTTTTTGGGGGAAATTAAAATTTTTAGTTACTAATGCACTAAACTCATGTTTTCGAAAGGGGAAATTATCAACTACTTTACGACAATGTATTGTAACATTATTACCAAAAGGTAATAAAGACAGAAGTCAATTAAAGAACTGGAGGCCTATCTCTCTTCTGTGTGTTTTCTACAAACTTGCATCAGGTGCAATTGCAGAAAGATTAAAACAAACACTAGACACCACCATATCAAAAACACAAACCGGTTTCATCCCAGGTAGACATTTAAGTGACAGCACAAGATTTATATATGACATAATACAAATAGCCAATAATAATAAATCTTCAGGCCTTCTCATGTTAATAGATTTTGAAAAAGCCTTTGATTCCATTTCATGGCGGTTTCTCTATAAAACACTCATGTTACTCAATGTGGTATACTATCAAATCCCATAATGATAGGACGTGGGTGTAGGCAAGGTGACCCCATAGCCCCATATTTGTTTCTTTTGGGAGCAGAAGTTCTATCCTTGCTAATAAAAACAAATCCTAATATTATCGGATTTATCATCAATGGGTACGAGTTTAAACTAACACAGTTTGCAGACGACACCACCCTTATTCTCGATGGTACTCAGCACTCCCTGCAGTCAGCTTTAAACACCATTGAAATCTTTGGAAATCTTTCTGGACTTAGAATGAACAAAGAAAAGACAAAAGTTATATGGATAGGTAAGAAAAGATTCTCAAAAGATAAGCTAAATGTTACAGAATGTTTGGACTGGGGCAAATCAGAGTTTAAGCTATTGGGTATTGAATTTTCAACAGACATTGATGCTATGCCAGAAATCAATTACTCTAAAGCACTAGAAAAAATTAAAATTGATATTCGCAAGTGGCAAACTAGACCGTTAACACCATTGGGAAAAATAACAGTGATAAAAAGCTTGTTGCTTTCAAAGCTTATAAATCTCTTTACAACACTGCCGACTACACATAGCTTTTTGGAGAATATAAATAAAATATTCTTCCAATTTCTATGGAATATGAAGCCAGACAAAATTAAACGAAATTCTCTTTGTATGAACTATTTAGATGGTGGCCTAAAAATGGTCAATATATATGACTTTGTGAAATCTTTAAAGCTTACTTGGGTCAAAAGAATATTGTTTGAAACTGATTCACAATGGTGTAAACTATTGATGACTGTGTGTGCCAATATCTTAAATATGAACAACTTATTGATGATGGGGGGCGAATGGTATAATATTGTCTCTAATAAAATTAAAAATCAATTCTGGCTAGAAACCTTTGAAAACTGGAAATTTTTTCATAGAAACCTATGCATATCAAGTAATTATGACATAACACAGACGTGTCTCTGGTATAACTTCCATATCACAAAAGAACTATAATACTTTCCTAAGTGGTTAAAAAAAGGTATATACCTAGTCGGGGACCTTCTCGATTCAAAAGGTCAATTTATTAGCTTTGAAAGCTTAAAAGAAATGTATAAATTTAATCCAAGTATACTAGAATACTACAGAATCAAAGCCATAGTCAAAACATTTGTTGAAACCAATAAAACCGAACAATTTCTTCCCTTCTCAAGGCCTTCCCTCCCACTCCACCTTCAGGTCATACTAAAATCTAGCAAAGGATGTCAAATTTTTTATAAAATATTCAGAAGGGAATGCAGTCAACTGCCCAACTGTACAATAAAATGGTCAGAAAAACTAGGTATCCATATTGATGAGCCCAAAAGTTTCTGGTCTAAAGTTTTCAAGTCATGTTTCAAATCAGTTGTAGATAATCAGTTAGCTTGGTTACAATATAAAATTATTTATGACATTTTAGAAACCAAACAGTATCTGTACAAAGTAAAATTGATAACAGATAACATGTGTTCATTCTGTAAAATATATCCAGAAAGCACTTTGCATCTCTTATCTGAATGCCCATATGTTGTTGATTTGTGGACCAATGTTGAAAACTGGATCCGAAGAAAATTAAATATAAATATCAAACTTGATGCGATCATGAAAATAGTAGGATATTACAATTTTGATGAGTACTATTGGCCAATAAATTTTATTCTGTTAATTAGCAAATATTATATATATCAAAACTCAAAGAAAGAAAAATGCTTGGATATATTTAGCCTACAAAATATTATTAAAGAAAAATTCCTTGAACAAAAATACATTTCCAGAATAAACTCCACATCAAAATTATTTGAAAAACGATGGCATTCTTGGCAATATTTATTCACAGATTTATAGATATGATTCAATGTGCAATCCAATTACTAAATATTTAGTTTTTGCCTTTTGTTCTTTTCTACTTAAGTTATAGTGGTGTTACGGTTTTTTTTTTCAAAAAAGCCTTCTTGTTTTACTGCTTCTACAAAGAGTTCTTATAACTTCATTGGTCTCCTGGAAACACCTGAAATAATGTAGTGTTATGCATTTTGTTTTTTGTTTTTCTTTTTGGTAAATGTAAAATTGTGTTATGTCTCTTGTTATGTGTTTCTTTCTGTGTTTTTAGACGAGTGTAAAATTATTATAATTCCAGTGTGTAACTGAACCTACTGTTTAATATACCCTTAAATGTTATACGGAAACCCAAAAAGAAATAAAAATATAAAAAAATTTCAGTCAGTCAATGACAGCTCTAACGGACTGCCTAAATGATATACAAAATTTCATGGCTGCAAATAAACTCAAATTAAACCCAGACAAAACAGAATTCATCCTTATTGGTTCCAGATACAGTCGTAAACAACTTCATTCGCTTTTTCCCACTGATATTCTTGGGAATAAAGTGGCACCTGCCTCAAATGTCAAGAACCTAGGAGTGGTGTTCGACCCCAACCTGACCCTCACAGATCACATTTCCAAAGTCATTGAGTCTACTCGGGCTATGTATGTAATATTATCTTTTTCTCTGCAGTTACAATATGGTTCATGCAACGGGAAACTCATTACACTAAGTTAAAAAAAAATCATCAGTGTAGTTGGGGACTGTCAAGATTGGTAATCAGAGTTATGGCTGGGACCAAAGAGAAGGAAATTAAGTGGGGTAAACTGGAGTCAAAGAGGTGACTCTTCAGATGTTTGCTAATGGAATTGACAAGAGGGCCTATTTCTACTTATGAATGGGAAAAAGGTGTAGGGCTGTATTAATTCACTTGCATAGGATGGTTTTCTGTGTTTTAGAATTTTGTACGTGATAAGACCAATTTTATATTGTACACTCTACTTGACTGGCAGGTTTTTTGGGGGGTGACATGGAAAAACATGGAGAAAAAGTGACAACCCTGTACAGTGAATTTGGAACACACTGCAATCTTCTTTGTGGGAGTGATATGGGAAAACATAGAGAAGTAGGTGACAATCCTGTAGATTGCACTTGGGACACAGTGCAATCTTCTTAACTCAAAATCAGTGAGTGATACAAACAGAGATTTACAATAGTCCAATCTGCTGCTCTCTAAAGCATTTGCCAGAAGTACTGATGCATTAAGGGACTTGAGGGGACGAATTCTGTAAAGGTCTCTTTTTGGACTCTGGTGGACTTTACAACTTGTGACTTATAGTCAGAGAGAGATAGGTTAGAATAAAACACTACTCCAAGTTCTTGACATTGTGTGCTGCTGAGACCTCAGTGCCCAGAATATTGATTGTAAGAAGTGTGGAAGGAGATGTTTAGAATTGTTTTTGGATTCTATCGACATATATTCACTTTTGTCAAGGATCAGTTTTAATTTATTTGTGAACAAGAATTTTTGAATGTCATTCAGGCAATTCCTGAGTGTTTGTTTCGATTGACCGAAATATGCTGGTGAGAGTGTAATATATAATTGTCTGACTGCATGACTGGATAATTGAGCTGATTGGATTTGTATTAAGAGATAAAAGTATTGGGTCAAAACCTAACCCTGGGGGACACAAAACTTGAGCTCAGCAGGATGTAATAGAATGCTTCCTACCTTGAACGAGTGTGGCCTTTCTGGTCTAATTTGAACCAATCAAGTACCAGTTAACTCATTCCATAAAATATGTGCAACATGTCAAGGTGAAGTGAAAATAAGTGAAATAAGGTGAAGACCACAGAACTGAGAATCTCTGGTGAACAAAAGATTCTTGGAGAATACATCTAAATTTGTGAGGGTATAAAATATTTGTCTTAAGTGATGAGGTAAAATTTCTATTGAATGAAGTACATATGTTGATTGGATGCTTATTTTATGTTTAAATTTAGAAACTTTGGCTTTGGCACTCCTTTTTTTCCATGTACACAAATCCACTCAGTTCAATTATTCAATCTCATAGGGGTATCAAACACCACTTTTATGCAGACGACACTCAGTTGGCTGCAAATAAACTCAAATTAAACCCAGACAAAACAGAATTCATCCTTATTGGTTCCAGATACAGTCGTAAACAACTTCATTCGCTTTTTCCCACTGATATTCTTGGGAATAAAGTGGCACCTGCCTCAAATGTCAAGAACCTAGGAGTGGTGTTCGACCCCAACCTGACCCTCACAGATCACATTTCCAAAGTCATTAAGTCTACTCGGGCTCTGTATGTAATATTATCTTTTTCTCTGCAGTTACAATATGGTTCATGCAACGGGAAACTCATTACACTAAGTTAAAAAAAAATCATCAGTGTAGTTGGGGGACTGTCAAGATTGGTAATCAGAGTTATGGCTGGGACCAAAGAGAAGGAAATTAAGTGGGGTAAACTGGAGTCAAAGAGGTGACTCTTCAGATGTTTGCTAATGGAATTGACAAGAGGGCCTATTTCTACTTATGAATGGGAAAAAGGTGTAGGGCTGTATTAATTCACTTGCATAGGATGGTTTTCTGTGTTTTAGAATTTTGTACGTGATAAGACCAATTTTATATTGTACACTCTACTTGACTGGCAGGTTTTTTGGGGGGTGACATGGGAAAACATGGAGAAAAAGTGACAACCCTGTACAGTGAATTTGGAACACACTGCAATCTTCTTTGTGGGAGTGATATGGGAAAACATAGAGAAGTAGGTGACAATCCTGTAGATTGCACTTGGGACACAGTGCAATCTTCTTAACTCAAAATCAGTGAGTGATACAAACAGAGATTTACAATAGTCCAATCTGCTGCTCTCTAAAGCATTTGCCAGAAGTACTGATGCATTAAGGGACTTGAGGGGACGAATTCTGTAAAGGTCTCTTTTTGGACTCTGGTGGACTTTACAACTTGTGACTTATAGTCAGAGAGAGATAGGTTAGAATAAAACACTACTCCAAGTTCTTGACATTGTGTGCTGCTGAGACCTCAGTGCCCAGAATATTGATTGTAAGAAGTGTGGAAGGAGATGTTTAGAATTGTTTTTGGATTCTATCGACATATATTCACTTTTGTCAAGGATCAGTTTTAATTTATTTGTGAACAAGAATTTTTGAATGTCATTCAGGCAATTCCTGAGTGTTTGTTTCGATTGACCGAAATATGCTGGTGAGAGTGTAATATATAATTGTCTGACTGCATGACTGGATAATTGAGCTGATTGGATTTGTATTAAGAGATAAAAGTATTGGGTCAAAACCTAACCCTGGGGGACACAAAACTTGAGCTCAGCAGGATGTAATAGAATGCTTCCTACCTTGAACGAGTGTGGCCTTTCTGGTCTAATTTGAACCAATCAAGTACCAGTTAACTCATTCCATAAAATATGTGCAACATGTCAAGGTGAAGTGAAAATAAGTGAAATAAGGTGAAGACCACAGAACTGAGAATCTCTGGTGAACAAAAGATTCTTGGAGAATACATCTAAATTTGTGAGGGTATAAAATATTTGTCTTAAGTGATGAGGTAAAATTTCTATTGAATGAAGTACATATGTTGATTGGATGCTTATTTTATGTTTAAATTTAGAAACTTTGGCTTTGGCACTCCTTTTTTTCCATGTACACAAATCCACTCAGTTCAATTATTCAATCTCATAGGGGTATCAAACACCACTTTTATGCAGACGACACTCAGTTGGCTGCAAATAAACTCAAATTAAACCCAGACAAAACAGAATTCATCCTTATTGGTTCCAGATACAGTCGTAAACAACTTCATTCGCTTTTTCCCACTGATATTCTTGGGAATAAAGTGGCACCTGCCTCAAATGTCAAGAACCTAGGAGTGGTGTTCGACCCCAACCTGACCCTCACAGATCACATTTCCAAAGTCATTAAGTCTACTCGGGCTCTGTATGTAATATTATCTTTTTCTCTGCAGTTACAATATGGTTCATGCAACGGGAAACTCATTACACTAAGTTAAAAAAAAATCATCAGTGTAGTTGGGGGACTGTCAAGATTGGTAATCAGAGTTATGGCTGGGACCAAAGAGAAGGAAATTAAGTGGGGTAAACTGGAGTCAAAGAGGTGACTCTTCAGATGTTTGCTAATGGAATTGACAAGAGGGCCTATTTCTACTTATGAATGGGAAAAAGGTGTAGGGCTGTATTAATTCACTTGCATAGGATGGTTTTCTGTGTTTTAGAATTTTGTACGTGATAAGACCAATTTTATATTGTACACTCTACTTGACTGGCAGGTTTTTTGGGGGGTGACATGGGAAAACATGGAGAAAAAGTGACAACCCTGTACAGTGAATTTGGAACACACTGCAATCTTCTTTGTGGGAGTGATATGGGAAAACATAGAGAAGTAGGTGACAATCCTGTAGATTGCACTTGGGACACAGTGCAATCTTCTTAACTCAAAATCAGTGAGTGATACAAACAGAGATTTACAATAGTCCAATCTGCTGCTCTCTAAAGCATTTGCCAGAAGTACTGATGCATTAAGGGACTTGAGGGGACGAATTCTGTAAAGGTCTCTTTTTGGACTCTGGTGGACTTTACAACTTGTGACTTATAGTCAGAGAGAGATAGGTTAGAATAAAACACTACTCCAAGTTCTTGACATTGTGTGCTGCTGAGACCTCAGTGCCCAGAATATTGATTGTAAGAAGTGTGGAAGGAGATGTTTAGAATTGTTTTTGGATTCTATCGACATATATTCACTTTTGTCAAGGATCAGTTTTAATTTATTTGTGAACAAGAATTTTTGAATGTCATTCAGGCAATTCCTGAGTGTTTGTTTCGATTGACCGAAATATGCTGGTGAGAGTGTAATATATAATTGTCTGACTGCATGACTGGATAATTGAGCTGATTGGATTTGTATTAAGAGATAAAAGTATTGGGTCAAAACCTAACCCTGGGGGACACAAAACTTGAGCTCAGCAGGATGTAATAGAATGCTTCCTACCTTGAACGAGTGTGGCCTTTCTGGTCTAATTTGAACCAATCAAGTACCAGTTAACTCATTCCATAAAATATGTGCAACATGTCAAGGTGAAGTGAAAATAAGTGAAATAAGGTGAAGACCACAGAACTGAGAATCTCTGGTGAACAAAAGATTCTTGGAGAATACATCTAAATTTGTGAGGGTATAAAATATTTGTCTTAAGTGATGAGGTAAAATTTCTATTGAATGAAGTACATATGTTGATTGGATGCTTATTTTATGTTTAAATTTAGAAACTTTGGCTTTGGCACTCCTTTTTTTCCATGTACACAAATCCACTCAGTTCAATTATTCAATCTCATAGGGGTATCAAACACCACTTTTATGCAGACGACACTCAGTTGGCTGCAAATAAACTCAAATTAAACCCAGACAAAACAGAATTCATCCTTATTGGTTCCAGATACAGTCGTAAACAACTTCATTCGCTTTTTCCCACTGATATTCTTGGGAATAAAGTGGCACCTGCCTCAAATGTCAAAAACCTAGGAGTGATGTTCGACCCCAACCTGACCCTCACAGATCACATTTCCCAAGTCATTAAGTCTACTCGGTTCCATATAAGATATTTATATAGGATTCGTCATCTCCTTGACCTTAACACAGCAATACTCCTTGCAAATGCTCTCATCAGTAGCCGAATTGACTACTGTAATTCCCTCTTTGCCTCACTCACTCTTTCTGAGCTCAAGAGGTTGCAGGGTGTTCAGAACTCCCTCTGTCGAGTAGTCACTAGATCCTCGAGGTACACTCATGCAACTCCAAATCTGGAGAAACTACATTGGCTACCAGTCAAATACAGGGTTCTTTTCAAAATTGGGTTGATCACATATAAGGTCCTTAAGTATGGTCAACCTGTGTACCTCAAGGATAAACTTCATCCATATACCTCATCAAGGAACACCAGACGTAGCAGTCCAAAATACAAACTCCTTCAAGTTCCTTCTTTAGACTCTAAAATACATAAGTCTCATAAGTATCTTACCAAATCTTTCAGTCATCATGCACCTGTTTTCTGGAACTCACTTCCTGTCCATGTAAGAACCAGTCCATCTGTCACATCCTTCAGGAAGCACCTGAAAACCCACCTTTTCAAATCTGCTTTTCCGACTTAGCTTTCTTCCCCACGTTCACACCCACAACCATCGGAATACAGACCTGGACACGTCCCCCACTTATGACTCGGATATTATATATGATTAGTTAGCGCACTGAGTTCCCCTTCGGGGAAGATATTGCGCCTTCAAAGCAGTAGATTTAGATTAGATTTAGATTTAAAATTAATTTTGCCATTTATTTTCCATCAATAAAATGCACATTTTGATTATCAGTCATATACAAATGATGAAAACTTAACCATCTTAAATTATTTATAAGGTTGTTACAAGTGTTAAGTAGATGTGTGATTGAAAAAAACTTAAATGAAATATCTGCATAAAACACTTGCCTAAATATGACAGACAATAACATTTAAAAGTTTAGTGCTATTTATATGGCGTACTGTAAAATGTGGTATACTTACTGTGTCATACTTGTCATATACCAGTGCAATGCATATTTAATTTCCCCTTAAAGATCAGTTTTGCATATTTACAACAAGTGAACATTAAATTTCGGCATAAGCATTTCTGGTTCTTGTAACCTATCCAGTATCTGTATTTGCTTTATTCACATTTGTTTTGTGAGCTCGACTATTCTGTGACATGTGCTGTATTGATATAAGTTTTTGAAATCCATTATTTCAGCAATTGTTTAAGTTCTGGTAACCTTAATGTTTAAAGGTTTTAAATATTTAAAGTTCCATTAATATTTCAAATGTACATTTGTATTTCAGTATTTTCATAATTGTTGTAGTATTCAATACAGTAAAACTTTGGGCTTAGTGTAGTTAATAAAATTAATAAAATGTTAGTTACCAAGCTATTGTTAACATTGCTAAAGTCAGAATATTTCAATATAAATAAACCATTAGTGCTTTCCTGCAGAAAAGGATCAACATTGAACTGAAGTTTTATTTATTTGTACAGGTGTTTCTTGTTGGTTCCATTTGAAACATAAATAATACTTATTGGTTGGCATCATTGTTTCTTTTCACTGCCTGCATGAGATATGTTGTCCTTGGGTAATGGGGATCTACCGCTGGAGCCAATTTGTTGGTAACTATGGATTTTTGGAGGGTTGGGAGTTATGTTTACAGAATCGGTTAGGATCAGTTGTCGTTTCCTGGCTTTTATGGTGGCTTGGCAAAATATCGAACATGTTTGATATTTTACCAACCCACCCCGACTCTGTATAGGGACCTTGTCTCCACACACCTGGAATATGTCCTGTCGTGGATCTCTACGTCTTGTCAGTGACACTTCCCATCTTGTCCTATACTGTAACCGTCGTGTTTTGAAAAAATCCACGCCCTGTTGTGGTAAAGTGCCAGAACTCAACCTCCAGACAGGCCGTCAACGCAAACCTACAGTATTTGAAAGGAAACCCGTCTGTTGTAAACATTACCAACCTGCCTTGTACACGGAAAGACAGAAAGTCTCCCAGTCTTCAACTGAAGAGTTGGTAACATCTCAGTAAGACAGGCAGGGAACACATACACACAAGCAGTAAACAGGAACCGATAAGGCAGTAACAGCAACAGACAAACTGGGAAGTGTGAAGGATAAGCCATCTTCATTTTTCCAATCCACACCTTGTCAGTTATAAAATCTCTGTCAATATAAGGCGAGTCGGTTTGCACAATTCATCATTTGGATTTCTTCATCTGACATACTACTTCTGGCAGCGTTTCAAGATAGGGGTTTGTTTTTTATCAAATTATAAAGGACATGGTCGAGTTTTAGAAATTGACTGACTTTAGATTTTAGGATTTTACAAAATGCTGCTTCTTTAACAAGAAAAATGGGTCCCAAGAAGGACAGAACAGTGAGGAAGATAGAAGTTCCCACTGACAGTGTTCCTAAATTTTAACTGGCTGACACAGCAACAGATATACAGTGAAGGAGGGAGGAGAGGGAGGCAAGAGAAAGAGAGGCAAAGGAAACAAAGGGAGAACACTTCACACTCGCCAGAGGAGGGAGTTGTAGAAAAGCATGCAAGGACAGACAAGAGTTACAGAGAAATGGATCCATGCACAGTGGATGAAAGAGGGGGCACATCTCAGTCATACTCACAACACAAGATGGGGCACATGACCAATATCTATCTGACAGACTCGGAAAAGGAAGCAATCATGGACTTTGTGAAGGAACATGACAACATCAATCAACATTTCAAGGACAAAGCAAGGAAGGAGTGTCTTTGAGAGAGGTTCGCCAATATTCGGTGTATTAGGTGTAGTGCATGTTAGTAGCAGCTCCCTACTGCAGAGAAGTTAAATGCATAAACTAACATTCATTAAAACTGTGAAAAGTTTAAATTTGTGTCAGTGTGTTAGCTAGTTTTACAGATCACTGAGTAGTTGTTTTTGTTGTGTTTTGGTGAATCACTATGGATAAATTGTGGTATAAAAAACAACCTCTTTTTATCACCCATGGATATAAAAAACACACAAAGTAATTTGTACCTAAATAGGCTGGAAATGAGTTGCAAAAATGTGCTGTATTTTAACAGAAGCGAAGTGTACACACATATACCAGACAAGATGTAGGTTTGTTTACAATAAATCGACTATATGAAACTATATATACAAGAAAAAAATATTAACATTTGTTACATCAGCAAAACTTGGTTGAAATCATCTGATCTTGTTAATCAATATGAGTGTCAAAATATTATCCTAAATGGGTATGTCATGCATCACACAGACAGAACTGGAAAACAAGGAGGTTGAGTGACTGTTGTGTCTGGCTACAAATCTGAACATCTTACTGGAACATCATACAACAGCTTGAAATATGTCATGGTTAAACTGAAAGCAATTAAAATTCATGATTTTTCAGAGTTGTTAGAAAGAACAAATTCACTGACAAGTAAGCTATTAATCACTAGAGACTTTAACATACATGTAGATAAGAACACAAGCACTACCATAAAGTTTAAGGAAACTCTAGATATTTTTAACCTGAAACAACATGTGGCTATCCCAACACATATGGATGGTCATAACTTAGATTGGATAATATCAAGAGATAATGACCAGCTTGACATAGCAATACCTGTAGCTGACACTTTAATATCAGACTATCTTTTCATTCAATCATGTGTTGATTTTTGGAAAACAGAGCATGTAAGTAAAACTATATCACACAGGAACATTAGAAATGTGAATATAACTGAGTTGAGAAGGGATATCAATTCATCACATCTTATTACAAATACAGCAACAAAAATTGAAAATTTGGTACATCGATACAATAAATGCTTGTCTGAGATGCTTGAGAAACATGCACCTATGCAGGTGAACCTTTTGTCGACTAAGTCTAAAGTCCTATGGTTTGATAGTAGTATCAAAGTCTAAAGTAATATGCATAAGAGTTTAATGGAGTTGGTTAAAGACAAGAAAACAAGTGGACCTGGACAATTTTAAATCATGCAGAAACTTTTTGCACAGGACTATCCAAGAGAGTAAATCACAATACAACACCAATCTCATAAATGCTGACACTATAAAAACAGACTGTTTAAAATAGTGGAACCTCCTATGCCACCATATATAAACCAAGAGGATCTACCAAACGGGTTTAGTAACTACTTTAAGACTAAAACTGACAACATCCGAAAAGCTTTCAAAGAAAGTACAACATTCAGTGAGTTTGATGGTGAGACAGACGCAAAGTTGTGTCAGTTCAAAAGACAGTCTGTAGAAGAAATCAGTAGACTAATAAAAAACAGTTCCAACAAACAATGCATCTTATACCCTATCTGTAGTAGACTGTTGAAAGAATGTAATTCTGAACTTTCCTCGGTTATAACCAAACTTATTAACCTGTCCATTGAGACTTCAACAGTGCCAACAGAGATCAAGCATGCTGTGGTCACACCTCTTTTCAAGAAGCAAATGCAAAATTAGAGTACAAAAATTATAGACCAGTGTCAAACCTTCCATATATTTCAAAATTATTAGAGAAGGTGATACCTTGCCAATTGAAGGAATACAAGCAGGAAAACAGACTTGATGAACCTTTACAATCTGCTTATAAACATTCCCATTCCACCCGGACAGCTCTTTTGAAAGTCTTCAATGACAGTCTTACCAAAATGGATGATAAAGAACTAGTATTTCCAATACTTTATACTTATCAGCTGCCTTTGACACAGTAGATCACCATATCCATGTAAACCAGTTGAGAGGCTGTTTTGGAATCACAGAAGGAGCAATTGAGTTGATTCTGTCATACTTGCATGATAGAACTCAGAAAGTTATTGTAAATGGCAGGGAAGGTTCTCCACAGCTCCTGGAATGTTGTGTACCTCAAAGCTTATTGCTGGGGCCTTTGTTTTATTCAGACTATACCAGGCCAATGGGTCATCTTTTGCACTCACTAGGTTTCCAGTTTTACTTAGATGCAGATGACTCCCACCTGATTACATCAATACCTGGTGGGACCCTAACTGATCAGTCAATAGTCATAAATTTATTCCAAAATGGAAGAAAAATATAGGTGAATTGATGAAACATAACAAACTAAAATTAAATGAAGAAAAGACTGAGTTCATAGTATTTGGCACTAGACGTCAACTAAAAACCTCAAAATAAATTATTTTCTGCTAGGTGGGGATGTTATCTTGCGATCAAACACAGCAAGAAATCTGGGAGTGATTATGGACCAATACTTGGGTATGAGTTCTCATGTGGCTTCAGTTTGTAAAGTCTGCAACCACCGCTTGAGATCAATATGGAAAATTCACTAGTTTCTCACCGAAGAGGCTACAAAATCCCTGGTTCATGCAATGTTTATTTTAAAGTTGGACTACCAAACTCAAATTACTATATGGAATAAATCAGTACCTCATAGCAAAGCTTCAAAGAATTCAAAATGCAGCTGCTAGATTGATTATGTGATGTCCTAGAACAACACACACTTCCCTTATTCTGAAAGAACTGCACTGGGTACCAATAAAGGACAGGATCATTTTTAGTGTGGTAGTCAATGTTTTTAAAGCTCTTCATAGCCAATCACATCAATACATTAGAAACTTATTTGATATGAAGAAAAAATAAGATTCACTCATTCCTGTGGAAAGAGTCTGTTGTAAATACAAAAATGGAGGAACAAATCATGTGACAGAAGAAATTTTTCAGTTGCAGGACCATATGAATGAAACAGACTCAAACTTTACTTAAGGCAAAAAGACACACTGAAAGATTTTAAAAAGGACCTTAAAACCTGCCTATTTAGAAAATCCTATCAATGATGTATCTACCAATTCATGTATGTGTATATTATCAGCTTAGTATTCACATTCCTAAATTGTAAAGTGCACAGAGCATACTGTTTATGGTTTGGCGCTATAGAAGTATTCTAACATAGCAGTCACAACCTGTTTGTCAAGGTGTGCAAGACCTGGTTTGACTTGCAAAGGACATGTTACGGCAATGTCACACAATCAAAGTCTGGTCAGGCCCCAAAAGAAATGACAGAAAGGCAGAACTGGATACAGGATAAATTTAATTTTCTGAAGTCACATCATATTGAAATCTTTAGGCTTCAAGTCCCAAGCCCAAGGGGGCAGTGCATCCCTTGCCTCAGCACAGGACATCTCCAGAACTTCAACCGACATGGACAGTATGGAGATAAGCATGTGGTCACCAGACACCACAAACTGAGAAACTTTTGAGGTACCCCAAAGAAAATAAATATCTTGTAAATTTGCCAGAAAATAAGTTTTTTTATAAATTTTTAACTTATATGGGGGGGGGGGGGTCATTTT
Organism: Sabellastarte sp. h YS-2021; assembly: GCA_964017235.1. Lineage (NCBI taxonomy): Eukaryota > Metazoa > Annelida > Polychaeta > Sabellida > Sabellidae > Sabellastarte > Sabellastarte sp. h YS-2021. Next base: position 150,303,341 of record OZ024931.1, read on the forward strand.
TACATGACTTGGGTTATTATTTTTATTATTATGTATTTATACTCAGCACAATATCTCCATATACTACAGGACTCAAAGCGCTATTTAACCAATCCCACTGTACAGGTACAGCCCCAACTCACAAGTAACTGACATTGCCCTAACTGGAAGATAGAGGCTCAAGGATGACCATTTATCAACGTCCTTGAGATTATTTAACCTGCCACTGGGGAAAGGACCCAATGACAGAGGACCGCCATTTTAAGTGGTCATCCGAGCCACTACATATCTGCCTGTACCTGGGATTGAACCCATGTCCTCTGAGTTCCTAGACAAGTGTGTTACCCGCTAGGCCACAGTGGCAGATTGGTTTTCAACAGGGGGACTTGTGGATTGCTTTGAAATAGTTTCGAAACTTGTTGGAAATGGATTTGATTTCGTTTGGAATTTTGTTGGAAGTCTGAGTGACACCAGTTTAAATAAAAGTTTTTGGAATAATTTGGTAGTCCTGAAAATGATTGATATATGCCAGCTTCTGCCCCAGGGTTGTCTGTGCACAGTAGTACCCTGAATCAGCTCGCAAAGCCGTTTTACACCACCCTGCTGTCTCTGGAGATTCTTTCAGATGGCAATTCTTTCTTCTCTTGCACATTGTCTTCTGCCATCCATGGCATAAAAGGCAAGACGTTGTCACCCAGAAAGAAATAGTGCAAATCTGCCCCCCCCCCCTCCCCAAGTGGTTCAGACGCCGGAAGCCCCAAGCTGATATCATTGATCTTCTCCCTCAAATCTCCTCTGTTAAAATGTATGCATCTGATGAAGAACCCACAGTCTATCTACTGAAATCTCTATTCTGCGCCAACCAAGGCTAGGAGCACTAGGGAAAAACACTTGTAGTTGTAATGGTTACTGCGACATTTTTTGGCTTTTTCATGGCAATATACTCACCGTCTAGGGCCCGAAGAGCATGGGGACATGCCATCTGATTCTGAACTTCTCCTTCACACTTTTCCACTCATCAGGCCTGGTAGAGTTGCGCAAATAATTGCTGTGGAATTCAGCAAAGATGGTTCTGAAGCCCTTGGGGACGAATTTACAGATGGTTGTTCGGCCAATCTGCCAGTGATACTGCAAGGAGGTTTGGGTGTCTCCTGTTGCCAGGTGTCTCAGCATCATTGCCAGTTTCAATCAAACTTCCTAGGACTTCCAAGGAAATTGGTGACTGAACTCTTGATGTGGTGGTGCATGCATTCTTCGCTTATGTCCAAAAAGGAGTTATCTTGACAAAATTCTGGTATCCTGGGATATCCATGTGCATTAAGTCAGCCAGGAGGTTGCTATAGCATCATTTTTCTTTTAAGCATCCAGAGCATGATCCACGGGTTTGATGACTTATTTTTTACCCTGGGAGAGGCTGGGGCTGTTACTGTGGTGCTGGCTGTAAGGTAGGTGCAGGTCCTTGGGTCAGATGTGTCCTTTTCTGTCTGCAAATCATGATGAAAATCAAAATATTTTACTCAATAAAAAAACAAAAGTGCCCTGTAGGAAGCATCTGTAGGAAGTATTTTGGATGTGCAGCTGGCATCTTTGCAATGACAAATGATGTGTTATGACAGCCAGAATTGGTTTATATAGTTTTGGTTTGATCCACACAATGGATCCCGACTCAATGATTTAATCAGTCCAGTTGTGGTGAGTCTGAAAATGCTCCAGTCCTGTCTGTTTGTCAGTATGGCATGGACCTCAGTTATACATCTAGCGTTTTATATGTTTTACTGTTATTAGCTCGAAAATGGTATGTTATCAATTTAATATTCAGCCTTTACATTTTAGTCACATAATTGTTGAAAAGCCTGTGAATGATCTAATTATCTATTTGGAATAATGAGTGACAGTAATTACGTATCTCTGCTTTTGAAATTTAACATATATGGTTCTGTTACCAGCAATAAAATTATGATCATATTATCACCAAATAAAGAGTAGCATCTGCACATGTGTTTGATTGTAAATCTTTTATTTGGTAAATGATTACCTGAAGGCCTGTCCCAATCTCACTCTTGCTATTGAACAGGATGTGTAAACACTAGCTTTAAATTTTGCTGTACGATTAAAAAGGTACACACAGATCCATGCATGACGCCATTCTGTAATTACTAAAACTCCTTGACGGATATTATGTCACTAACTCTATAAATTTATCAAAATATGTGATTATATAGAGAGATCAAAATAATCCAGAACTACTATTACAATATATGTTTAAATAGTTGATGTATTAAATCACTGCATTTCCTGCAAAATAGAATCATAAAATTGTCAGTGCTTTTCAACAGAGAGGGTAAAAGTAATTTTTCTAATATTTGTATACATACTGTAGGGTAATAACATCTGTCACAATCATAAAATGATGACACAACCATTATTGGGGCTATTGAAATTAACAATGTTTGAAATATTGGATGTTATTGAAGTTCAAAGCCACCACAGCATATACATGAAGTGTTGCACTCACTTTATCTGAATAATGTACCAAATCCGAACAAACAGATCCCCTCACACAATGTATGGCATTACTGACTCAACACTAAAGCTTGTATTAGTTTCTTGTTCAATTTTGCCCCACTCTTTTTACCTTGAACCTCAATTACACGTTCAGTATTTTATGCATTTTTGTTATTTTAACTCAAAAATTAGGTGTGTTATAAGTTTAATATTGTATTTTACACAAATATTAGAATAAATACTTTTTTCTCTTATAATTGCTGAAAACCATGCTAGTGGTCCTATGGTCCATTTTGAAAAATGAGTGACATTGATTATATACAGCCACTCTTTCAGATTCAGTATTTGTGGTTCTATTACCTAATAAAATTATGAACATATTTTCCCCAAATCAATACTGGTGTCTCTGCATATGGTTGACTGTAATTATTTTGTTTGATGCATGGCTAGCTGGGGACCTGTCCCAAAGTGACTTTGCCTGTTTAATTGGATGTGAAACACTAATTTTGAACTTATAACTTTCTGTATGATTAAGATCATGCACAATGTATTGTGTTACAATATTGTTGTTTTGTATAATTATTACCATAACTTTGTTTGCATATTATCAATAATTCTATCAATAATATTTAGCACAATATGCCATTAAATGTGGAGATCAAAATAATTCTAAAAATACAGTTTCAATCCATATTCATCTTGTGTTATAAGGATTTACTTATTACAATTCTAATGTTATGTAGTTATACTTATATTGCTTGACAATTTAATTCCAGTGAATGACCGCCCTGAAATATCTTCATCATATTTAACTTAATTGAAATAACAACCCTGATCTCAGTTGTATTTCCGGCTTACTCCCAAAGGTCATAGTGTGCTATGATCTGCCTATTATTTTTTGTTACCAAACTTTTCTTCAATCTTTTTGTTCAGTAATCAGTTATATACACTTACGGGATGCCTTTCCATCCTAGGGTCATGAGCTACAGTGACATAGACTCATCTCCCTAGGGTTAGGGTTGCTATCAAATAGGTTCATCTCCCTAGGGTTAGGGTTGCTATCAAATAGGTTCATCTCCCTAGGGTTAGGGTTGCTATCAAATAGGTCCATATCCCTAGGGATAGGGTTTGTTATCAAATAGGACCTTCTCCCTAGGGTTAGGGTTGCTATCAAATAGGTTCATATCCCTAGGGATAGGGTTGCTATCAAATAGGTTCATCTCCCTAGGGTTAGGGTTGCTATCAAATAGGTTCATCTCCCTAGGGATAGGGTTTGTTATCAAATAGGACCTTCTCCCTAGGGTTAGGGTTGCTATCAAATAGGTTCATATCCCTAGGGATAGGGTTGCTATCAAATAGGTTCATCTCCCTAGGGTTAGGGTTGCTATCAAATAGGTTCATCTCCCTAGGGTTAGGGGTGTTATCAAATAGGCTCTTCTCCCTAGGGTTAGGATTTGTTATTAAGTAGGTCCATCTCCCTAGGGTAAGGGTTTGTTGTCAAATAGGCTCATCTCACTAGGGTTAGGGTTCTATTATGGTGTGGTCCATTTTACTTCTTGGTGGGAAGAACATATTCTCCACAGTGATTTATATTTTGATTACTTTTATAAAATGCTTAAAACACCGGCTGCAGTTGCTGCAGGGCAAAAGGGTCAGGTGGCTACTGGGGAAGGCTCATTCTCAAAATGTTTGCCAGCCAGATAGACACAAGGTCTCTTTTTGGAGCCATAAAGACATGATACCGAAGCAGAACTTAAATGCATACAGAAACAGTAGCTGCCAAAGTTGTAACCCCAATGCAACAGGTATTAATGTCAACCAATATTTACAATGGTAACAGTTTATTCATTAATAGTGACCGAATTGTTACTGATTTAAGCTTAACTTTGGATATATATTAAAAACAGCTGGGGAATTGGATATAAACTTTTATCTTGATTCACATTATGTAACCTTTGTTTCTTCATAAATTATTTGAAGGGAAAAGTGATTTCAAGGAAATATGGTAAACCTGAAAAAGTTGAGGTATTAAGTCACTGCCATTTCTACAAATAGCAACATAAATTGCTCTGTGTATTTTTGGCTAATGAGAAACAGATAAAAATAATAGTTCTATTATTTGTGTAAATACTAGGGGAATAACATCTGCCACAATCATAAAAAAATGATGAAACCATTATTTAAGCTATTGAGATTTACAGCATTTGAAGTAATTGATGTGTTATTGAGGCTCAAAGTTATAAATAAACTCAAAGTACACCCAAAACCTGATGAATATTTCTGTCATGTAGAGATGATTTTGTTGAAGAATTTATCAAATTAAGGGTATGGTTTTGGAAATGTTTTAACTTTAAACCTCAATCAGATCTTGTCAAAATGTAACCACTTGTTCTTTTGGTCAGACCTAATTCTAATTCGACTTTCATAGCGTATAATCTCCCATTAGCAAGAGGGCAGTAATGCCCAGGTCACACAGTGGCGAGGGTGCTACGATGATATCTGCGAATATAGAAGAATAGAGGTGACTTCAAATTAGCCAAAATTCGCCAAAAAAAGCGGGAAAGTGTAGTCACTTGATAAAAGATCTTCATACTTCTACGACCCCTCTACGATGTTCTACGATGCCTTTCGAATGTCCTGAGACAAAGCAAGAATATACAAAGAATACCCTACGAACTGGTGAAGATATCTGGCGAATTTACCCACGAATCAGCTACAAGTAGGGGAGAATGAATGCGATACTTGAAGAATCTTCTACGACAAAGGAAGAATCAGTTGAGAACAAGGAAGAATATCTGGCGAATTTACTAAGAACAAGAAGGTAGTACGATTTGCTGGAGAATGTCCTACCACAGAGCTACGATGTAGAAGAATCTGCTACCAACAGTGGCGAATTCTAATGGCGAACTAAAAAATGGTCACAAATCGGCGAATACCGGTGATAGTTTTGAACAGTTTGAAACTGTCGTAGCTAGATGACGATCCATGGAGAATGGTGGAGAACAGTGAAGATGGACCAAGAATTTGCTACCAACAGGGAAGAATTTCAGGATCGTGCATATTCGCCACGAAAAGTCGCCACAGTGTGACCTAGCTTTAAGGTGCAACAGCACAAGACTGTCAAGCAGGAAAAGAAATATCCAGCAACGGAAAGAAGATCAAGCGCAAAGGATAATGCCACAGGATGATTAAGACTGAGGTGGGTATGTCTTGGTGTACAGTTAGGATGTAAGCTGCTTTCTGAAAGAGGCTAAGGGGGAGAAGTGAATCTATTCAGAAAGAGCATTCCAAACAGTGGGTGCAAAACTATAACCAAACTGTTTTACAGACTTTTACAGAGTAAAAGGAAAGGAAATTTCCACCACATTGGCTGTGTTTCCTACTGTAAACACAACTGTAAGAAGAAAGATATAGAGTAAAAAATTAGAAAAACCAGTCTTGAAGAAACTTATAAACAAGTATGGCTGTTTTAAACCGTAAATAATGTTAAACAGGTAGCAAATGCAATTTCTTAAGAACAGGAGTTATACTGGTGTCTCTACTCGGAAGTGATACAATACTAGCTTCATTTTTAATGCATTGCACCTTATGTTAATTTTAATTTGGAGAGATGCTACAACGTCACAACATTATATGGTTATCCCCTATATCAGTCACATTAATGGTGCATAGGGTGCTGTTGACACCCATCAGTCTTTCGACACTATAACACATTAGTGGACAATTTAGGTATCCCAATTGATCCAAAAAAACTTGAGCCTTCAGTGAGGCAGATAACTTGTATGTGTGTCCTGTTTGATGTTAAAATAATGTTCTAAAAATTCCTGATGCAAAAATGGTGGAAATTAAAGAATCATGTGCAAAATTAACAACAATTTTAGTGTCTTTTGGGTAAACTTTTATATACTCATCGCTCTGTTCGGGCGAACAGACCTTTTGTAAGCTGAATATTAGGCTTTCCTAGGAGATCAAATCACATTTCTAGTATTTAGTGGAGATCATAATACTTAGTTTGCACTAATTACGGGCCAATTTTATGGACATATTTTAGTATTTGCTCTCTTTTTCAATTTGTCCAGGGTCATGTGACCACATTTTTACTTCTGTTTATGTTGTACTATACCCCTATGCAAAAAGTTTTGTAACCTCCTCCCTAAATTTGTAAAATTTCATTTTAACTTATTGCTACATACTTTTCCCATACATTTGAATGTTAAATGAAGGAAAAAAAAAGACTGAAATAGTGCATAGTATGTATAACATCTGTAATCGAGTACAGATTGAAATTCTGGCAAGGATAAAAAAATGTACATTCATTCACACAGCAATTTAACTAGATTTCTTTGGCTTTTTGGGGTGTTTAGCCATATTGTCAGATTTACATAGATCACAACTCCATTTTGCATATACAGGTTTCAAGAACCTTTCATTTCCCTTGTTTTTGACACATTTATAATGAAACCACTTTTTACACTTGTCACATTCTATACTCTGATCCTCAATCTGAAATGAATAATATTGACATATTAAAATAATGAAAATACATGACTAAGTATATCTAAAGGAAAATGGTGCACACATTCAGATTACCATTTTACATGAGAAAATATTAGCAAAAAGAAAATATGACAATACATGAATAGAAATTGCCAAAGAACTTGTCATAAGTGCCAAACTTTTTCATTTGTAGTTAATGAAAGCCTAATCAATAAGTAGTATGTTAAATATTAAATTTGTTAAAGTTAAAAGGCCCTTCAATGATATTTGTTGTTCCAGTGGTAAGACTCTTTGTTAGCAAATGACAAGTATTCTGCAAATAAACAGAAGGCATATACTTAATGTACCTCTTAGGAGCCACGGTGGGAGAGTAGTAATACTCTCGCCTCCAACCTCTGAGGCCGGGGTTCGGTTCCTGGCAACGGCCTCAAGTGGGAAAGCTGGTAGTTGCTTGCCGTTGGTCGACAGTTTACAGTACAGAACCTTGACCAACTGTATGTACTGGTTTCCTCTGCCCTTCCAACTACCCGTCGTGATATGACCTGTACAGTGTTGAAAGCGATGTAAAATGCCAAATAAATTAATTAATTAATGTACCTCTTGTGAAGAGAAACAACACAGCAGCCACCTATATATCTTATTTTGCTCAAAGTGACATCATAAAATTTATTTTTTATCAGAAATATCTACAGCTTCTATCTGCAATGCAGAATTTAGATGTTTCAAACATTTGATTCAAATACAAAATGAAGTGCCTGCAAAGCAAATTTGAAAACTACTTTGTGCTGTGCATTACTGATGCTCGTATACTGAAATAACTATTTCTTTTTCTATTCATAATCAGTTTTGCTGGTGAAAAAGTTGTGAACAAAATAATGTCCAGTCTCTTGATTTGGGATTTTTCTTTAGCTCTCCCTGTAACATACAAATGTAATTGGTTAACGTTAAAGGAGATTTTAAATGTTAATAAACATTTGAAGAATAAGGGGCACTACGAAGGAACATGTAATTTAACTCTAACTATTTCTTAAATTGGTTATAAGAGTACTGACAATTAAGGTGTAAAGATATGTAGTTATTAATTATAGATTTTGAGCGTGTTCTACACAAAATAAGATTACACATACATGTTCAAAGTTTGTTATGAAATTCTCAAAAGCCACACGATGGGGTGAGTTTTAAACTTTCATGAATTCATGCAACATATATTTTTGCATGTCTGTTAATGTGTTGCTGTGGACACCAAAGAAAATATTTCTTTGTCAAGTGGTAAAAGTGGTTTTACAATGTCTTCACCCATCTGTAGAAAATCAACTGGGACTTCCTCATCCATGCGTACCTCTACCCTATCAATAACAAATATTCATCAGTCACTCAACTTGCGTGCACAACTGAGGCATATAGTCTGCCTTTAGATCTGTCACCACTATATTTTGTTAATGCTGTGGTTTAAGCCAAACCTGTATGGTTGCATGAAAGAAACAGGATGATTCATGGAGACGGTTACAAAATTTACAGCACAGAGGATTGCAATGCAAATAAAAGTAGGACTTACAAAAACTTAAGTTTACCATAGTATGGGTCATAAAAACTGCAAAGTTGTTGCTATTTCTAACCTACGGACACTGTTGTGTCTTCCTTCAACTCAGGCTTCCAAATAACTGGATTACAGGAGCATGCCACAACTCCCAGCCAAAAAGGTCCTTCTGTTGAATGTTACAATTCTTACAGATTATTGATAACAACATGCATCAGGAACTGTTGTATAGACTCCTACTATTAATCATTTTTGGAACAAGCTAACTAAGTTCCATCACTACAGAAAACAGAACAAGATGATTTTCAACACCACACAGATATGTTGTAGCAAAACAAAATTAGGTTATATGTAACTCACAACTGAAAAATATTATATATAACCTCTCAGGACCTAAACTGCTCAATCATAATGTTTTCTAAAATGTTTAGGAAATTGGATGAGCATCTAAGTCACAATATGAACTCCAAATTTAAAAAAAAATTACATTATTGGGATAATTAGAAGCTTTCTCCCTTAACATATTTTAACTTTGAGCTCAAGTGAGGGTTGTAATTCTGGAGATCACTTTTTTTGTGTTTTTTTGTCACCGAACTTTCATGGAATTTGCACTTCCAGAGAAGAATAGTCCTTTCAGTGTGCACTACTCGTGTTTCTGATTGTTTCCAAGCTCTGATGTCAGTGTCCTACTGGTGGATTTTCAGGTTGCAATTTTCAGCCTTGTTTCCATTAACAGTTATCTCTATCTGTGAGCTGAGAAACTCGAGTGTGTATGGTGGGTAGCAATACACAGCCTAACTTCATAGTCGCATGCATATTTGGATAAATTTACTTAAATGTATATAACAATCTTTATTACATATATTTCATATGTATTCATATAAATACATGAGCAATAAATACATATAGTTAAATGTGGTTCCTTGCAGCCTCTGTGTTGGTTTGTTTCAAGTAAAGGACATACCCATTCTTGGATTGAGGCAAAGCTGTGATAGCTGAATTTTGGCGTTAGGGTATGGCAATACAGATCTATTTATTGCATCCACCCTTTTCGGGTTAAGTATCCTTGTAATGCTGGTTTCCCAACAACTATAATTAATACTACTATGGCTGAAATAACTGCCACTGCATTTGTTGATGTTGGGCTGATTGACCGCAGAAATGTAAACTGAAATACAAATACTAGAGGAAGTACAAAAGCGGAAGTCAGGGCTAAATCAATTGAAGGAATGTAAGACATTGCAATGAAAAAGAAACAGTCAAAAAGTGCTCCACTGATGGAATTGAGAATGAGTTGAATGACACAAAAGGTGGTTTGTGGAATCAAAAAGCCGCCCATTATCAAAGTGATAATCAAGCTTATGCCTGAGCAGATTGATGACAACCATAAGATTATGTCCTGTAATGTATTGTGCATCAACAATTTCTGCCCACTGGTAACAGATATTGTGCCACATAGTCCACCTAATACTGCATAAAGGTAACCTTTCCAGCTTTCAGATTTGTAGATAGCTGTAACTTCTGTGTCTGTATGATTAGCAAAAGAAGTTATATTGTGAAGAAATCTGTTGATATTGCATAAGCTGGTGTAGACAGTGCTGTTATTAGTAAAGTATTTGATATCATGGAAAATGTCTACCGGTTGCACAATGAACAGAATGCTAATAATAAGCATAACAATTGTAACAATGTCCAACATAAAAGCCCTAAGGTGATAACCAGTTTTATTGTAGAATGACATCACCACGGATAGACACAATGTCATTACAGCAAAACTCAGTATAAGAATTGCATTTAGCGTACCAACTGCTATATGGATTGATGCCAGAAAAAACACTGCAACAGACAGTAGTTTTGATGATACAAACAGAGTCATGCATCCCATACTTGACTTGGCGATAAGTTTTGGTGACTGTCTTTTGTAGAGCATATAACCGAGACTCATCACTGACATCCAAAAGAACATGCCAAATCCTAGCTGGGCCACCCCAACTATGCCATCCAGAAGCTGAAAAGAAAATTAGTGATAGGAGAATAATGGAAAAAACTTATACGAGTGAGTACTATTATACTGTAAATCTTCAAGAGCAACATATTTATTCTGTATGTTCTTTTTGATTATCCATCATTTTGTATGATTTGGGAGTCAAATAAATCCACATTTAAATAGAGAATGGAAAAAGGCTGACAGGGGCACCAATGAAAATAAAAACCTCAATCTTTTATTTGCGATTTCTCAGCCATTCATTTCTGAGTGAATTTTTATGCAACAGAAACTAGCTGCTGTACAAAGACCTTTATAATTATATATAATACTTATTTGTATGTTACAAACCTTATGAAACATTAAATAATAACCAGCACTTGTAGACACTTATTAATCCAAGGTAGGATTCACAAGGTAATTGATGGCTTGCCACTGACTCGCAAGGTCGCATAAGGACAATAGATTCTGATCCAAAGAGAGGGACGTTTTATCAAATGAGGGTCAATGCTGGTGATACTGCCTGTAGTGATAATGGGATATTTGTTGAGCACTAGAGAGCTTTTGATAGGCTTTTCAAACATGTTTTTAAAAATCTGCTTTTCGTAGGAAATGTGGCCCATGTACTGGTAAAAGTGTCCTTTTTAAAATACCATCATAAGAATCCTGACATGTGTGCCAACCTCGCTAATCTGTGCATTTTGTATATTTTTAAATATACTTTTATTTATTTTCAGAAGCAAAGTAAGAGCAATTCATCTAAAAAGAGATTGAATGATTGTAGGAAAGTTTACCTGACTTGTAAGAATGCTCAAAGCATTGAAAACCTGTGCCAGCAGACTGATAGCACAGCCCTGGTAGAATGCAATACTGGATAATTTATCAATTGCCTCAGGTTCGTCTGGTTTTTCTTCAATGTCATGGCTTGTGCCAGTTACTTCTGGGGTATATTTAGGCTGGAGCAGGTTGGATTGCTCTAAAATGTATTGATATATTTCTGTATGAATTCTGTAAATTGATTGGCTGGAATAAATCCATGTGATCATTCATGATACAGCTGTAGACATGACAGTTGGTTTTTTAACCAAGCAGAGCACTATATGACGCAGAATGGCATTTCATGCAAATGAAGGTTTGCCAAAAATGTTCTCACTTGAAACATTACAATCTATCTAATTTTGATGAAAGGTTACAATATTGGGATTAATTAAAATGATTTATTAGTAAAACATTACTGAAATGTCATACAGCTCTTGAGCAACCTATGTAAACTTGGAACAAAACTGTTTTATATTTATGGTGTTTTTTTACTCATCCTAATTATTGGATATTGTTAAAATACCCTTTTGGACATTTATAAACAATTTTTCAGTACATACAATGAATAAGTTTTAAAAAGGGTAACACAATACTTTGATAACACACAAAATACAAGAACCCTGAGAGCAGATCTCCACCAAGGCACGTAATAATACATAAATGGAAAATCCAGATCTCATATATTTTTTAATCCAGACGGGGATTCTAAACAAGATCCATCTCATTTTTTTGATGAAAATCCGACCAGTAATATTTGCATTATGCTGATAAGAAATGGACAAACAAACAAATGGTCATTAATGTAAGGCCTCCTTAGATAACGTAATCATGTGTTCATTGGTGCATTTGTCTTTAAAGTTTTTGTGACCGTACCACTGTGCACATAGCTGATGGTTAGTGTATCCTTCAAAATAAAATATTTTATATTTCCTCTTGTTACCTAGAAGCTAAGGTATATAGTGCCAGTTTTGATTTTGATATTTCATGAGATCATCTTGTACTACACTAATGCCAGACCTTTCATGATTAAATTATAAAACTTGACACAAAAATAAAATGACCACATGAGATAAATACCTGTCATGGTTCCAAGAGTTTGTTTTTCTTTGTTGTTTGTAAATGCCATATTCACTTCAGCAGTTCATTCACGCTTTGTCTAAAAACACCATTGCATATTGTGTGAATATAATATCCAAATGTTCCCATCTAATGTCTCTTAAATATTGACTTTATTGACCAGCTGTTTTAAAGACATCTATAAAACTGTGGATATAAGCTCATTCAAGGTTCACACTCCTCTGGTCCATAGTTGATAGTGTAATTATGTATTGTACTGTAAATTTCTAGTCAGCAAAATTTCTAATAAACTACATGTGTGCTGACTTTATCGGAAATTCAGTCACAAAATTGGTCTTAAATAAATGTTTGAGGATGTGTGTTCAAACCCAGGTATAGGCAGATACATAGTGGCTCAGATGACTACTTAAGATTCTATTGTTACCTTTCAGTGTAATTTTTGGTCAGGTGATACTTGTATGTTTGTCTACAATGAATAAGTTTAATTCTTCTTCTTCTTAAAAAGTCTAACCTCTGTCATTGGGTCCTAGCCTCAATGGGTTAAAGAACCTCAAGGACATTGATAAATAGTTGTCCTCTAGCCTATGTCTTTCAGTAACTTGAGAGCTGGGACTGTATTTGTGCAGTCGGCTCAGTCAAACAGCGCTTTGAGTCTGGTAGTACATTCAGATATTGCGCTGAGTATAAATACGGAATACAATTCAATACGTTGAGGACCAAAGGCCGAAATATAGCCTCAAAAAAAGATGAGGGCCGAAGATATGAGTCCTTCATTTAGAGGATATTTTTGGGATTAAATCTCCAATAAAGTTCAAGCAAAAGTAGTTTATTTCTATCATAAAGTGACTATTAATATTTTATCTGATGCTCACTACTTTTATTTGTTTAAAATTTATTTTCGACATGATATTGCACAATCACATTGGTAAAATGGAACAGTATAGATTAGTGTCTCTATAATGGAGTCTCTTGAAATAAGCAGAGATGCAATTTAGGCGACTGCACAACTCTAAGTTTTATAGTACAAGATTGTCAAAGCACTATTTAACCCATCCCGACTGCACAAGTACAGTCAAACCTCTAGCGAGTGACATTCCAGTTCTTAAAAATAAAGTTTCAGGGATGACAATTTATCAAAACTCCCGAGGTTCTTTAACCTACCACAGAGTCATCTGATCTCCAATATATCAAACCCAGGTTATCTATGTTCAAAGACCAATGGAAAAGTATTATCAGAAAAGATTGGATGGGAATAGGCCATCCATTTCCTTTGTGTAACTCTCCTTTTTACTGGTATTGATAAATACAAATGTGTAAATAATAAATATACAATTACTGTTTTATATTGATGATTTGATCTTATTACAGTACATGTTACACAGCTGCTCTGCAATGTTTTATTGTAACAGCTAAGTGTAAATGATATATATGACTGTGTTCACAACAATTCATAGCAATGGCAGAGTAGTATTTACTGCAATGAAAGTTTAAAATTAAGTTGCAATATCCTTATCAATTTTTAAGAGGTCTTTTTATCATTTTAAACATAAGCAATACGCTCAGTTTTGTTGCAATAAAATCCTCATAGAAATGGCAGAGTAATCTAAAGTTTAAAAGTGTAATTTTTCGTGCTTAGGCATCACAATATGTTTTGAAGGTCACAACTCGTCATTGAGACAGTGTCATGATAGTCCTTGTACAAACTTGCAATCTTTAGATGGAACCATCTGAAGATGAGAGTCCCATCTCCCTATGGGGCCAGACAAACTCAAGGTACTTAGGGCTGTGGCAAGCAATTGAAGTATACAGACAGCTGATTGGCTGTTTTTAATGACTGGGCAGTAATCTTTTATGTTAACTCATTCCCTTAGATAGCCTTTACAATTTGAAATTGCAAATTTTCCTGTGTTGCAAATAATCCCTTGGTACTTTCACATGCACACCATAGAAAATGTCTTGATACTTTTTTAAGATTTTAGAACTGACAGTATGCAGGATTATAAAGATAAATAAAAAAATTATATGTCAGTAAAAATATGCCAAACAAGCTGCATTTGACTGATGCAAAGAGCTGTATGTCAATATCAATGCTATTAATAACTTCATCATATGCAAGAATACAATGAGAAGAATTGATCTTTAGTTTTAATTATTGTATGCAAAGTATTTAACAGTCTTTGTAACATTTTTGGAACAGAATAAACTAATTGGCGAAATGCTGTCCACCTTTTGACATCTCTAATTTTATTGCAATAGGACAAGTTCTATGGGTGTATTTGTATTTACCACAAAATATATTTTAGGATGCTACTATCATTTTACAGTTTCACGAACCTCTTTTCATTCTGATTAATCTTATGAAACCATACTGCATATTTGTCTCCAAGAAAACGTTTTTTTTGGTATTTTGATGGGTGAAATGTTGTACCCCCCTGAAAATATTATATTGTTCATAAATATTTAGTTTTCAGTATATATATGAATTCTTTATGTTGTTTTACTAAGCCCTTTAAATGTGACGTAATCACACCTCTTATAAGAAAGACTTCTTTGCCTAAGGAGAATCTCAAGAACTACCGTGCAGTATCCAGGCTAATTAGTTTCTTGCCCAAGTTGGTTGAGCGTGTAGTTGCTGCACCAATCAGATCTTTCACGGACTCTAATGATCTCACCAAAACTGTCCAGTTAGCTTACAAAGCTGGACATGCAACTGGAGCTGTGTATTCAAAACAAGGCACACATGTATCTGGCCAAGTGTATGCCTAAAGTTTTGATCCTTCTTGACCAGTTGGCTGTATTTGACACCATCGACCATGACCCACTTCTTACATGTCTGTCAACAAGGTTATCTAACCAGGTATGAAAAAAAAGATTTTATGTGTAAAGTTATGGCCCAGAGCAGTACATTTTAATATATGTGGTTCCTTGCATTGTGTTTAATCTTATTTTAATTACAAAAAGTAGTTCCAAATGCAATTGTTTCTTTTTTGGTCTATTGTTTTATTAAATTACTTCATATTTTTTACAATAAAAGTCACACATGAGTACATAATGGCCTTGAAGTTAAGAAGATATGTTCAAATTGACTATTTCATCTTGACAAGTTGCTCTCACTGATAAGTCATTATTCATCATATATTGTCTAGGCATTTTCAGACCTTGATTGATTATTGATCACCGCAAATTATGTGTATGCTATGGTTTAAATCACTCCTGTGTGGGTTCTGCCCCCACTAGTGACAAATGTTTAGGACCTCTCCCAATATGACCCCGGTTGTTGAACGGGACAAAAAACGCCAACTTTGACCTTTGACCTTTTGTCTAGATGGTGTTATTCCTAATCTAATGTGACAAATATTTAAAAATTAATAACAACAGTTGCAGTGTTCAAGCCCCAAACTTTAGATGAAGCAACAGAGAGTGTGGTAAACTTCCAGGTCTGATGACTCTTGTTCAATTCTGCCTCCATGTTTCCTGTTAGCCCATATTTTACTGGAAATAAGTAAGTATCCTAACCTTTACTTTACAATTTCCTGTGTTACAATCGAGCCCAAGAGCTGTTAAAGACATGTTCACATTTTTGGTGATGGCAGCTAAATGTCAACATTTTGCCTCCTAACGTTTTTCCTTATGATCCTGAAAAGAGACCTTGTATTTTGGTAATGCAGGTTTACAGATAACCAAGCCTGTAAAATGATACCCAACCCCCGAACCCCTATCTCCTGTATATTTTAACACAACTTCTGAGAGTGTGTAGTAACTATTTCAAACATCTAAAAACTAGACTGAAAAGTGTTTCACTCTACATACTTGAGTTGCAATGCCGTCAGAGACAGGAGTAGTGCACTCAGACGGTCACCCATTCCAGTATAAATGTAGCCCATTGCTTCTGGGTATTCCCTTTTAGCTCAGTTGGTTAAAGAGCTAGCCTTGTGCTAATATCTTTGTGTAATCCAAAGTCCGCTGGATCGACTCCAGGCAGAACCAATCAATAATTTATCTCCTCCCACCACGTATTGCAGTTTTGTAGGGGTCACTGATACAAGTATTAAAAAAAATAATTGTAAGTATTATAACCCCTGAATCTGTTACCACTACATCAACGAATCTCTTAAAATACAAAATAAGAAAAAAAAACACTAGATATAAATGAAAGCACTTTATTAGAAGCAGTTTTTATTTTCTTTTATTGCAGCATTATTGAAAGCCCTTCAAAGTAGGGTAATATAATAATTACAGGTGTTACATTGTAAACAAAAATACAACACATATGTCAACAATATATTGTTCTGGAACCAGCCAGGTGTATAAATACTAACAGGGGAAGTCACATTGAATAACATGCAATATTTGTTAATATATATTTTTAAAAATTTTTAAAATACAATTAATAATTTTAATAATATAGTTTTGTTGAGTTTAATGAGAATTTGTCTCACTGAAAGTACTTTTGTTACATCTCAAAAAAGGCATTTCATAAATGGTTACTAATATTTTAAAAGTACCAACACTTAAACCACAGAAACAATAGGTGCACAGAAAACCTGATTTCAAGCTTTTCAACAGTTCATTACCACATTAAGAATTATTTACAACAATAATTCTTTTAAACAAGCAATCATCCTTTAAAATACAGATTAATTGAGCATATAAAAATATTCTTTATTTACACAAATAGATAAAATCTTTGCGGATGCAACCATAGGTCTGTGAGAAGAATTGTTTGTGACAATAAGTTTATATAATAAGCAATTATCCTCTGAAAAAAAATCAATTGATCGTGGACATTTCCTGTACATATGGATAAGAATGGATGAAAAATCAGATTTATTTTCTTTTTACATCAAAAACAAGTGATAATTAAAACACACATTGTTAACATTTTAACATTTTCTTAATTGCATTGTGGGAACACAAAGGAATTGTAGGTAGCCCACTATCCTTCCACAACTCAAGCCTGTCCTGGGAAGATATTAGTTGTTTGGTATTGCCAATGGATTTCAACTTAGAATTTTGGTCAGATTATATGCCCTGCTTTACTTTACCAGCAATAATATGACACATTTAACTTGTTGGAAGTGATATTAAACTCAAAATTAATTTCAAGCTCAAACAATACCACATCAATTCCACTACCCTAAATCATCTAGCCAAGATGTAAAATCATAACCTTGACCCTTTGTTAAAATCATATCAATCAGTATATGTCATACATATACCATAGCATTATCTGTATATTATTTGCATTGTCTTTTGTTCACCCATTGTAATTTTATACACATGGAATATTCAGTACTTCTGTACATAATAAAAGGTTAAAACATACTTGCCATACAAATATCACATTCTGAACAGTTACAATTAAGTATTGTCTTTTTAAAAATTACCGAAAACACTCTTTCCAAATATAACAATATTTATACCAAAAAACCCTTTCCAAATATAACAATATTTATACAATGGATTTTCACATATTTTTAGGCAATCTAAATGCCCTTCAAATGCTTTCATGGGAATATAGTGGGTACACACTCATCTACCAACTCTGAGGTGGGCACTTCTAGCCCCGGACACTACCTTATGGGGGAGAGTTGGTAGTTGCTTACCTATGTCCAACAGTTATAAATCTTAACCAACTATTCTAAAATGGTACACCGCGCAGTGACCTTGGATACGTATTTTGCGCAATGCTGGAATCGCGAATATAGAATGGTAAATAAAACAACGCTGTTGAATTCTGCATGTATCATCCCTTCGTGTACAATTGTAAACAAACAACTCACGGTAAAATAAAATGTAAATTATATGCAGCAAATATAAATTTAAATAATTCAGTGGGGATTTTAATCAATATTTCATTTAAAGATCGACTACTCATTAATGTGTGATCACAGAATTCTGTGGAGGATTTCCAAACAATAATTTAACAAAAAGGCTGTTTGTGCATCCATCACTTTGCACGTTTAGTAAATGGAACAGCCAACATGGCATTGGATTTGTTTTAATTTTTATGTAGGATTTACCCCTTATTTAATATTCAGCCGATCGATAGTTTAAAACTATCATAAAGCACTCGAATATGTATTTTATTCCTATAGTATAAACTGTTTTCCTCTATCCTTAAAACAACTCATCCTGATTTAATCTGTATAATGTATTGAAAGTGGCAGTAAACCCAAAAAGCCAAACTAAAGTTCTCTTGAAGTAAATGCACCTATACCATCTGTACAAAAATAGGTTCCTTGATGTCAGGAAATGATTGTCACTCCCTTAAGTTTTTGTAAGAGCTGCGAGAGATTTAAAACCGGTAGGACAATCCCTCTTTAAAATGGATACCAAAATGTACAAACTTGTGGTTTGTATTTAGTTAAAAGCTCAGTCTAATAATAGGAATGGCCAGCTTACGGTCTCCTACAGACTGCTTTGAATCATAAAGGTAACAAGTAGTGCTAAACCCTGATAGCTTTTCGCAGAACATTATACAGATTTGGTTGCCACACCATGAACATAACTTGTATCTCCCTTAACATATGTTATAGCACCGTTAATTAAGAGATAAGTCAAAGGTGGATAATGACTGGAAAAAATATTGCTATTCAGGACTGTCTGCAGACCTGCAGATGTTTCAAAGCATATTGAAAAGAGTTACCACAATTGCTACATTTTATGCTTCTAGCCTTTATGATTAAAAAGATGAGTTGTCAATTATTGTCGATTATTATCAAGACCACATTTTTAGAGTGGCGGAAGGTGGACGCCCAACAAAGCAACTGGGTGTATAACACTCAGTCTGAAGTCTTGAAAGAGAGCTAATGAGCATTTTTCAGTAACTCTTTTTAAGCCCTGGGATGCGTGAGGCTATTTAAAACTACTGGAGAGAATATACACAACATTACTTTAAAAGGTATACATATCAGTCAACAGGGATTACACAGTACATAGCCACACATACACAAAGAATCAGTACAAATGACAAAGAACACTTTTAGCCAATGACACATAATTGACTTTTTTTGCATTGTAAAGATGAGACATCATTAAACTAGAAACACTTCTAGAATTTAGACTTCTTCCAAGTGTCGTTTTTGTAATTTTACCCAAATACTGTTGTTTTTCTCAAATTTTAAGCCAGAGAATCTGACAACTGTGAAAAGATCCATTCAAAAGTTTTTAAGTCCAAACCACAAACCCAAAATCAACAGAAACTTTTGTTTTCTATTTTTGTTAAATAAATACAAAGTTTGTTATATTTAATTTGTGTAACATTACATATAGCCCATGTGGATGAAAATCCCTTGTATAACGGGTTTTCCAACCACTGTTATCAGTACTAACACAGATGCTACAATGGCCACAACATTAGTTGGCGCTGGACTGATAGTGCGTAAAAATGTAAACTGGAATACGAACAGTAATGGAAGAACACATCCTGATATGATAGCCACATCCAATGAAGAGATGTACCGCATTCCGATGAAGTAGAGGCAGTCAAAGAGTCCACCGCTTATTGCATTGAGCATGAGCAAGATGAAACAAAAGTTGTTCTGTGGAAAAATAAAACCTTGGGTGCATAGAACTATAATCAGACAAATAACTGAGCCAGATAAAGACATCCAGAAAAGAATATCCTGTATGTGATTGTCCTTTAGCAACTTCTTGCCTGAAACGACTTCCAACGTATTGCACAATCCAGCTAAAATGGCATAGAGATAACCCAGCCAGCTACTGGATTTATATGCATCGGTGATATTTTCAGCGGTTGTATTTCCGGTGGTAATATTTGCAAACCGGTTGCTATTACAGAGGCTGGTGTAAGTCTGATTTTCACTGGTGAAATAGTCTATGCCATCAAACATCTCTTCAGGCTGCACCAGAAAGATGACACCGATATACATCAAGATGACTGTGATGATATCTAAGGCTATGACAGGCTTGTGGCATACTTTCCTTTCCCATAAAGCCTTTAGCAAGGAGACACAGAGGGTTACCACCACAAAACTTAGCACCAAAAGGGCATTGAGTGTTCCCAAGGCCACGTGTGTAGCAGCTAAGAATGTGAATGTAATGTAAAGCAATTCAGACACAACAAATACTATCATGTAGCCAATGTTGGACTTATCTACTAGCTGAGGAGGTTTCCTGGAGTATAGAAGGTAACATAAGACCAGGACGAATATCCAAATGAACACACCAAAACTCAACTGGAACACTTGTATAATGTCATCCAGCAGCTGCAATAAATAAATGAAGAGAATTTGAGATGAAGTCTAATATGTACACATGTTACCTATTTTTAATTGTCCCCTTTATATTAGCTACACTTTGTGGACTAAGTTAAGATGTTAGTTGCAATGTTGTACTGTTAATTAATAGGTGTTTCATTCACAATGACTTGAAAATGGCTCCATTAATATAGCATTCTCTTCATGTCCTTCAATCAAC
Source organism: Sabellastarte sp. h YS-2021 (assembly GCA_964017235.1). Classification (NCBI taxonomy): domain Eukaryota; kingdom Metazoa; phylum Annelida; class Polychaeta; order Sabellida; family Sabellidae; genus Sabellastarte; species Sabellastarte sp. h YS-2021. The sequence goes on from OZ024931.1 coordinate 150,324,181, forward strand.
CAATGAGTCAATCAGTCAGTGAATCAATTATTCAGTCAGTCTAATAAGTTTGTTAAATCAGTCAGTCAATCATTAAATAACAAAACATTGAGCACCACATCTATGGGGTTAGTTTGTCCATAACTCATCAAATCAGTTTGTCAATTAGATAATTACTCAGCGAACAAATTAGTTAATCCATCTGTCAACAAACAAGCAGTCACTGAATCACTCAGTCAGTCAGTCAATATATGTTTGACTGGACCAATGCATGTTTTACTGAATTGATACATATATAAATAAATAAATAAATAAATTTCAGTCATACCTGACTTGTCACTAAGTTGGAGGCATTGATGATGGCTGCTGCTAAGCTGAAGCTACAGCCAACATAATAAGCCTTGCTTGAACCACTGGTACTCTCAGAAGATTTATTCTCCTCCTCATCTGATATGTTCAGTTCATCTCTGGCCTCTATGCCATTCATTGGCTTCAGAAGCAGGTAGGTTTTCTCTGAAATTGGAAGTAGATGATTTTCAAAGCCAAGAATTTTTTCTTTAATGTAACATGGCTATGGCCTGTTCTCATCTTTCCTTACAATCATTTCTAAAATGTGATTCCTCCCTCACGGTAAAGAACAAGTCTATCACACCACTTAAATCTGTTGTCAGTTCTATTATGGCCCAGTGACAGATTTCCTTGCCGCCTTATCTGAATGTATATGCTTTCTGCTTGATAACCTTGTCACTCCAACGAAAGACCCTAGTATGTGGAAAAATATATTTGAATAAGCCAGCCTAAAAATTGATCCTATCCCCATTCACCTGTCAACTGTGTGTATTTCTGTACAGTCCATAATGGTTTGCAGGAGGTTTTTGCAAAACAACTCAAATGAATGGTCAAAATGCAGAAAGTTTTCCGGGTCATAACAAATGTAAATAAGGATGTCCTACCCTAATGCAACTCTAATCAATGGAGTCCTACCAAAATATGTTTATTCAATGTTTATCTGTCACTGTGGTCTATCGGGTAACACACTTGTCTAGGAACACGTGGGTTTAAACCCAGGTACAGGCAGATAGATACTCAGATGACCACTTAAAATAGTAGTCCTCTGTCATAGGGTCCTATCCCCAGTGGCAGGTAATAAAACCTCAAGGATCTTGATAAATTGTGATCCTTGAGCCTCTGTCTTTCAGTTAGGAGAATATAAGTTACTTAAAAGCGTGGCTGTACTTATGCAGTCGTTTGGATTAAATAGTGCTTTGAGTCCTTCAGCAGTATATGGAGATATTGTGTTGAGTATAAACACACAATGACATTGACAATGTCACACCTGGTAGGTTACCAGCTATATTGTGACAGGTAGTTGGAATGCCAGAGGAAACCAGCAGATACAGAGGGTCAAGGCAGGCAACTATCAGCTTTCCCATATGATGTCAGGTGGATGTTTGAAAACTGATCTTAGAGATGGGAGATGAATGTATTACCACTGTGCCACTTTGGCCCCCAACAATACATGAGGCAAAGTGGACCACATAAAAAGTGAGCAAACTAGTTTTGATGCAGTTTGTGACTATTTCCTTTACTGTTTCCCTTTAGGAAAGGTGCAAAGTAGGTATGAGCAATTTATGGGGCTGTTCCATTTTTGCGATATTTTGTAAACCTTCGTCCCAATTGCATGATTCTGGGAATAGTTTATAAAAGTTTTAGGATGGCTTTAGAATGTGTTCTCGTGCACAAGATGTTTTCCTGATAGCTTCGCAGTTGGCATTGTCATTGCCTCAAACAATCTTCTTTTCGATTTATGATAGGTTCCCGATCTATCTGATTGGTATCCAATTAGTTTATGATGGACTTACGATGAAACAGACATATTTGAAATCACTGTAAGATGGAAAGTGGAGGATAAGCTTAAGATCGCTGTAAGATTAAAAAGATGGAAATATGGTGGGTTTGTGATGTCAGAAAAATATTAGGAATCAGGAAGGTTTAAGGCCATTCCAAATAGTTGAATGTCTTGTAAACTGTTTTCAATGGACTCCCAAGTGCTGTACTTGTAAGACTATTGGAAAGTACCGTATTTACCATACAGGATCTCTGTACGATGGCTTCAGGTTCATTAAGATGCATACGATTCAGTTCCAGATTTCCAAATTTTTACAATTGGTAGCAAGGCTATGATGTATCACAAAAATGGAGCAGCACTCTTAGGATTCAAATACAATTCTCAAAATCAACATTGTTTGACAATTTGAACCAAAGTTTAATTTATAAATCATTCCTTGAACCAGGTTGACTCAAATTTTACTTGTCAGTTGAAGATTTATGGTTTATAATTTGTTTTGAAATCAGCATTCATTCAGCATAAAACCAACCTTTTTATAATTACAAATATATCTGAGTAGAATACATAAGACTAAATAATATCAAACACCTTGAAGCATCGCAGAAATATTTAAGAATTAATAATTCCCTCATGAAATTTCTCATCAAGTAATGTAATTTATTTTCTACTTATGTTTTTATATTAGTTCACATATGCAAAATCCATGCATAATCTATATCACACAGACTGTTTCCAAAATATTTTGATTATCCATACAGTCCAGTAAATGTCTGATCAATTTTATAATGTGACAGACTGTGTATTCCTGTGTGGGATGAGTATCTATATCTCCTAAAAGGTCCCTTAGAATAAAAATATTCCCGATGATTTTTCTGCTTACACGAGCAACAGTTTAATAAATTCTTATGTCTTCTGATAGTTTGGTCCACAGCCTTAGAACCACAACAGGAAATGGCCCCTCACTGAATTTAGTTGTGCTGAATTTTTTAGACTTATCTTGCAACGATATTCCACAAGTCTTTATTATCACAAATTGGTGTAAGTAATCTAATCAATATCTAGCCAATGAGATTGAATTGCACCAGCTGAATACATTATAAGATGGATATTGATTTGCTGGTGTGTTGATTTAATCTTTTGCAAAATTTAATCCTGGATTTCCTCTCCTCACATTAAAGACCATTTATTACAAACAGACAATATATTATACACAGACAGATAGTTTATGTTTATCTGTTTATATAATTTGTGTAGTGATGAATGTTGTTTTATGTAATAATGGGTGTCATATTTTCTCATGAATATCTTATGTTTTGTCTAAAAACATAAACTGGGTTAGAATCAGCCCAGACAAAAGCTCTAACAAGTCGTGGAATGTAGGGCACAAAGAGAAGGATAGTTTAACAATTTGTGAAGGGATGTGGGTGTCATGAGTGTATAGTAGTTAGTGCACTGTCCTTAAATCTCACAGGTCCAGGGTTTGGTGTTAGATGTGAGCTAAAGTTGGGCAGTTGGTAGTTGGTAGCCAATGCCAGCATTGTCAGTTCTCCCAAAGGTAACGACAACTGCATTAGTTGCAGTACAGCATACAAAACATTTGTTATAACTGTCTTTGATCTATAGTGGCTGATGAGGTATTACACAGGGAATTGTACATTTACACAAGAGTATTGTAATCCAGTCAGTCTTTCTGTCTGTCTGTCCATGCCCATAGCTCAAAAACCATACATAATATCTGGGTCATATTTTCATATGAGATGGGATGTAACTATGATCCCATCCTTCCGAAACATGATTTAGATCTGAATCCAGAAAAAATCTCCAGTATATTTGCTTCCTTATTTTCAGTTAAAATATGACGGCACAGACATCGAAACAGAAAGATAAGGGATTGAGTGTGTAGTGGGGGTCATTAAGTGCAAACAAATTAAAGGGGGGAATAAAAAGACAAGGCAATAGCCCATAGTGAGGACCTCTTTCTAAATTTCGAGCAGTTTGACCAAGGATCAAAGGATGAAACTGTGGTAAGATCTTTTTAAGTAAATTAATAAGTCATGTGGGCGATAAAATTCAGCTCATTACTCATTATTGAGGCTATTCACTGACCAACTGGAGATAGGGGATATTTAATGAAATCTATAAATGAGATATATTTGTTCTGTATATCTTGATACAATGTTTATGAAGAAGAAAAATACATGAAAATTTAATATGCAAGTCTTCCATCAGGTTCCTGTGGGGGTGTTTGACAAAAGGTCTTACATAAGTGAAGTATACAAATGCAGTTAACTTAAGCCTAACATATGGTTAAGACCTGTCATAAATAAAGCCATTGGAGTTTATTTTTCATTGGTTACAAAAGGTTAATATGTTATTTATGTCTTATATTTCAACAATTTCTTTGGTGATTACATAGGTACATACAAATAAATCAGACAGTCATGGTGTCCTGATTACCTGAAAGTGACCCAATAGTTTCAAAACCAAGTTCACACTTTGTCAGTAGAATGCTTCCACATATCACCAGGTGAAAAGTTGTCTTTGGAGTCAAAGAGACATTTGACAATTTGTAACTTGCTCCTTTTTGAATTGGTCAGAAAAGCTTCAAAGATATTTTAAGGTGATTCACAAAATTGTATCTTCAATTTGAAGCTCCTCTATTTTTTTCTTTGTCTTGGGCATAACTTCTTTATTTGTGTTTTTTAAGTGTAGTTAGGAGGATTTATTACCTAGACTAAGTATCTTATTATTTTATGCCCATTTTTTTGTCTTTAGGCAAATACTAATAATTGAAACTTTATGACAAATAAGGTCTTGGTCTACTAACGTTAGCCACAAAGCCACCAGAGACACCAGTAGTGAACTCAAGGTGGTCACCCATTACAGTACTTATGTAGCAGATTAACTTCAGTGAACAGACAGACACTCATCACAATTTATGAGAGTCCAAAAAAGGAAAAAAAGTTTTCTATATCTCCTAAAATGTCCCTTGAAATAAAAATATTCCCGATGGTTTTTCTGTTTACATGAGCAACAGTTCAACAAATGCTTATGGCTTCTGATAGTTTGGTCCACAGCCTTAGAACCACAGCAGGAAATGGCCCCTCACTGAATTTAGTTGTGCTGAATTTTTTAGACTTATCTTGCAACGATATTCCACAAGTCTTTATTATCACAAATTGGTGTAAGTAATCTAATCAATATCTAGCCAATGAGACTGAATTGCACAAGCTGAATACATTGTATATTGGATATTGATTTGCTGGTGTGTTGATTTAATCTTTTGCAAAATTTAATCCTGGATTTCCTCTCCTCACATTAAAGACCATTTATTACAAACAGACAATATGTTATACACAGACAGATAGTTTATGTTTATCTGTTTATATAATTTGTGTAGTGATGAATGTTGTTTTATGTAATAATGGGTGTCATATTTTGTCATGAATATCTTATGTTTTGTCTAAAAACATAAACTGGGTTAGAGTCAGCCCAGACAAAAGCTCTAACAAGTCGTGAAATGTAGGGCACAAATGGAAAGATAGTTTAACAATTTGTGAAGGGATGTGGGTGTCATGAGTGTATAGTAGTTAGTGCACTGTCCTTAAATCTCACAGGTCCAGGGTTCGGTGTTAGATGTGAGCTAAAGTTGGGCAGTTGGTAGTTAGTAGCCAATACCCAGCATTGTCAGTTCTCCCAAAGGTAATGACAACTGCATTAGTTGCAGTGCAGCATGCAAAAAACATATGTTATTAGGGGTACGACTGAGCAGTCGAAACTCGCCGAGCGAGGCAAATTTCACAAAAATTCGATCCCAATTTTAACAGTCGACTACTCATGTGCATATAACAACCTATTATAGCGGTTACGTTTATAAGGAAATAAAAAAATAAATAACCTTGCTGGCATTAAATTGCAGAATCCACCATGTTTAACATAATATTAAGTATATTATATGATGACGTCAGCTAATTCAAGCGATTCAAAGCTTTTATCTTTATATTTTCGCTGTTTACGGGAGCTGCCATATTGGATGTTGTTTCCTGTAATGGTGGATACTAAACTTCACGAGGGCTCGATGTCGAGTTGATTTTTTTTGTCCGGAGTAATCAACCCGAATTATTTGTACTAGTCACACCCCTATTTGTTATAACTGCCTTTGATCTATAATGGCTGATGAGGTATTACACAGGGAATAAATGCTTACTAAAGAAAGTTTCCCAAAGGGGAGAGTCAAGAGTATTGTAATCCAGTCTGTCTTTCTGTCCATCTGTCCATGCCTAAAACTCGAAAACCATACATAATATCTGGGTCATGTTTTCATATGAGGTGAGATTTAAGCATGGTCCCATCCTTCTGAAACATGATTTAGTTCTGGATCCAGAAAAACTCTCTAGTATATTTGCTTCCTTATTTTCAGTTAAAATGTGACGTCACAAAAATCTAAACAAAGAGATAAGGGAAGTGTGTAGTGGAGATCATTAAGTGCAAACAAATTAAAGGGGGTGTGTGAAAAGACAAGGCAATAGCCCATGGTTAGAACCTCTTTCTAAATTTCAAGCAACTTGATGAAGGATCTAAGGATGAAACTGTGGTAAGATCCCTTTAAGTAAAATAATAAGTCGTGTGGGCGATAAAATTCAGCTCATTACTCATTATTGAAGCTATTCACTGGCCAACTTGTTATAGGGGATATTTAATGAAATCTATAAATGAGATATATTTGTTCAGTATATTTTGATACAATGTTTACGAAGAAGAAAAAAATACGTGAAAATTTAAATATCAGTTCCTGTGGGGGTGTATTGACAAAAGGTCTTACACAAGTGAAGTATGCAAATGTAGTTAACTGAAACCTAACATTTGGTTAAGACCTGTCATAAATAAAACCATTGGAGTTTATTTTTCATTGGTTACAAAAAGGTAACATGTTATTTATGTCTTATATTTCAACAATTTCTTTGGTGATTACATAAATACATACAAATAAATCAGACAGTCATGGTGTCCTGGTTACCTGAAAGTGACCTAATAGTTTTAAAACCAAGTTCAGAATGCTTCTACATATCACCAGGTGAAAAGTCGTCTTTAGAGTCTAAGAGGCATTTGGCAATTTGTAACTTGCTCATTTTGCGTTGGTCAGAAAAGCTTCAAAGATATTTTAAGCTGATGCATTAAATTGTGTACATTTGAAGCTCCTCTACTTTTTGCTTTATCTACTATGCTCAGCCGTAACTTTGCACATCTTGGGCACAACTTCCTTATTTGTGTTTTTAGGTATAGTTGGGAGGACTTATTACCTAGACCAAGTATCTTATTATTTTATGCCTATTTTTGTCTTTGGGCAAATACTAATGATTGAAATTTTATGACAAACAAGGCCAACTTTATGGCAAACAAGGTCTTGGTCTACTTACATGAGTCGCAAAGCCACCAGAGACACGAGTAGTGAACTCAAGGTGGTCAGCCAAAACAGTACTTATGCAGCACATTGCAACTTAACTTCAGTGAACAGACAGACACTCAGCACAATTCATAAAAGTCCAGAGACAAAAAAAGGAAAAAAATTATCCCTACAAGCCCATGCCTTGGTAGAGCTAGTGCTTACAAACAAATGACATTGCCACTTAACTTCAGTGGACAGACAGATACTCATCGCGCTTTGTCACAATTTATACAAAAAGCCAGGAGACAAAACAAAAAAAACCCGAAAAAATGTCTAGAAGCTACAGCCTTGCTGGAGATAGCGCTTTAAAAATTATTCAGTTTTCAGGATGATTTCCTGATGATTTTTCTGCTTACATAAGCAACAGTTTAATCAATTCTTATGTCTTCTGATAGTTTGTTTCACAGTCTTAGAACCGATTTAGCTCGTATTAAATTTTGAGAGTCAACCTGGATAAATAAACCTGGATTTTCCCTTTACTTATTTTTATTTGCTTTGCTGGAGGCTGGCACTCCCCGAGTATTTTTGTTTTGATAAAACTGTGCAATGACGGAAATTAAAAGTATTATTTCTTAGCAAAAGAATTAAATTAATTAACATTTCGTTTTTGCTTTTTCCGGGACAATGATATAATTTCTACATGTTATTGCTGTACCAACTTGGCAGAGAGCTCACGAGTGTGCATGAGGCAGTTTGTAATAACCACATATTTATGCCCATCATTACTTCAGCTATCACTTTTTTCATCCTTTTTTGGTTTTCGTCTGCTGCCGAAAACTCCTAAGGGGTCATGGGTGGCAACCTACATTGGCATAACTTTATATAGTCTGTTTTGTGCCAAAATGAAGCATCGGTCCAGATAGAATGCCAAAGAGTATTCATGCAGGGTTTATTATTCTAGATTTTACTGACATGTTTAGAACGTTACTACTCAAGCGTAGATAATTAACCCCGCATAGCCCAGTGTATGTTAGCATGTTAGAACTAAGACTTTCTTTCAATGGTTACACAGTTATGAAAAATATTTATGCTTTTATCTTATGTGATATTTATTAGGTTTTGAAACCCGGACGTTATAATATACATTGGTCAATGTAATCGGAAAAAGCCTCGCTTCAGGCTTAAATTTTTACCCAAATATTTTCAAACATTTGACATTCACAAAGATCTATTATTATTATTATTTTTGCTATTTACAAACTTTTAAAGAATTTAATTTTGGTGTGAATCAAATTCTAAGGTGCAATAAAACATAATGAGTAGATAAAATATTGTCAATGGGCAGAAAAAAATCAGCATCAGAAAGTGTTTGTGCAAGCAGAGGAGAGGAGTAGTATATGTTAAGAGGCATTGGACAATCCCTAGATTAGCCTATCACTGATGTAAAGACCATGGTCTAGAGAGAGGCTCATGCCCCTCTGCCACTGTGGCATAGCGGGTAACACACTTTCCTAGGAACTCAGAGGACGGGGGTTCAAACCCAGGTACAAGCAGATACATAGTGGCTCAGATGACCACTTAAAATGGCGGTCCTCTGTCATTGGGTCCTATCCCCAGTGGCAGGCTAAAGAACCTCAAGGACGTTGATAAATGGTCATCCTTGAGCCTCTATCTTTCAGTTAGGGGAATGTCAGTTACTTGTGAGTTAGGGCTGTACTTGTAGAGTCAGATGGGTTAAATAGCACTTTGAGTCCTGTAATATATGAAGATATTGCACTGAGTATAATTCATTTATTTGGGGTTTTATGTCGCTTTCAACACTGTATAGGTCATATCACGACGGGTAATTGGAAGGGCAGAGGAAACCAGTACATACAGTTCGTTAGGGTTCTGTACTGTAAACTGCCGACCAATGGCAAGCAACTACCAGCTTTCCAACTTGAGGCCGTGCCGGGATTCGAACCCCGGCCTCAGAGGTGGGAGGCAAGAGTGTTACCACTCTGCCAACGTGGCCCCTTGCAGTGAGTTTTAATACACAATACAATTCAATACAATGTCCCATTCACACAACAGGCGGTATACCCGTGGCTAGAACTTTTACTCGACGGTGGAACCACCTCTAAGGACATCTTATATCTTTTTGAGATTTGGTGTAGTCATAAGGTATGACAGGCATGGCCACTGACTGGACATGGTGTGTAACCGTTGATAACAGTAGAACGGCAGTAGTACAAATATGTATCACCAAGAGACAACCTCCTTTTACCTCCATTCACCTTAGGTTGCTGTATTATACCAAAAACACGACTAAGTCACAACCTTATATACATTGTGGAGCACACATTCAGTAACCCTATGAAAAAGTTAACCTGCGCATTCTCACGGTACCAAATTCAGACATTAAAATTGTAAATATTGTAAAAGTTCCTTGGCATGTGCAAGGAATTGGACTTTTTGTACTGTGTCACAAGTTTGCATACAGGTAAAGGACAGGGACTTTTCGCCCAATGCTACCACTGTGCAGTGTACTACCTGAAGTTTCAATAGGTTACAATGCAAGTTTTAGCTTTTTAAACAATTATATAAAATATAATAGAGTTGAACCTAAATATTGGCTAAGTTATTTGATAAATATGGCCTCCATAAATATATAGCTATGAGGGATGACATTGAAAATTTAGAAAAAAAACTACCATGTTTACAAAACGAGATACTGATGCTATGTTAGAGTACTTCTGTGTTTCATAATAGGTGTCTGCTTACTTGCTGTGTTGAAATGTACATATTTTTCTAGATAGATTTTTCTTTTTTTCTTTCTGTCAGTGTGTGTGTTTGTAAACTGTGTATATCAATATATACAAGCAATAAGTAAAATAAATATATGTAAGAGTACATTAAACAAACTAAAGAGTTTATTACTATTTTAAGTAAACTGGATTTTTTTTTCTTATTAGAAAAATTCTCTTAAGCACGACTAAATCAGAGATAATTTATTTTTATTATATGCCAACTGGATGTTTTTTTATTATTACAAAAAAAATTCCTTAAGCATAACTTAATCGGAGATAGCATACCGGACAATTGCGAACATTTTTAAGTAATCAAATAGAACAACTTTTTTTCATTCACAATCAATATTTCACTGTCATGCACACAGATACATACACTGAAAGATAAATATATAAATATATTTATGAACTGATTCCAAGACACCAACCCAGACATATATTAAGCATGCTCCAGTGGATGCCATCTTAATTCACCATAGAATCTTTATTTGGGTTATAAAAATGTCATGATGTAATATATATATTTTTCCTAAGCTTTTCTTAAGAAGAAATCAAATTGAAATTGTATTGTGGTGATTTACTAATGCTTGACTTAAAGTTTTACTTTATTTGTTTTATCCAATCCAGACATTAGCTGAAATTCTCCTGAAAAGTCAGTTTATTCTATCCGTTTGTCCACCTGTTAGTTTGTAAGCATGCATAACTTCCAAGTTATATGTTAATTTTGGACTGAGGTCTTGCACAAAGTGGATCTATCAATGGTTCATTCCTAATATAATATCAGTCAAATTCTTGGTTGAGAGCCCAACAATGTTTTTTATTTCTCCCCAGTGTCTAGTTTTGGATATGAGAGAAAGGATTTGCGCCCCCCCCCCCCCCCCCCCGGCACTAATTGTTAAGATCCTCGTTAGTCTGTCTGTTTGATTCCGTTCTGTGTCAGAATTTACACAAGGCAGGGTCTGACCATTGCTATGACTTCCTAAAAGATAGTCTGGATATCAGTATGGATGTTAATGGTGTTACTGTAAATTTAAGGATTTTGCCAAATTTATGACAGGGAGCCGCATATCTGAGTAAAGCTAGACATTGTCTATGATATCACATACGCCCATTAAAATATCTCCAATTTGATACAAGGTATTTAAGAAGAGTATAATATATTCCGTTCAAAATTCTAAACATGTTACGAATACAAAGACGTTGCTTTGTAAACATTATAGGTATTCAATTACAACAAGACACCTATATGAACAAGAATATTATTTTAAACTCCAAACTTAAAACTGCCTCTCAAATCTATATTTTTTAAACATTTGACTTATGTTCAGTTCACATTTTCCCAGATAATCAAATTCAACTTTAGATCACATACAGATGAAAGGGGCATGAAAGTCCCACATGTATCAAGATGATTTGATATGATCCAGTATGATATAATATGATCAAATATGATCCGATATAAAAAAATGATCTCATATGATCTAATACTACTCGGCTAAGAACATTCATCAAACTGAAAAATTGGTGAAAAGTTTTTTTTTTTTAAAATAAGGCAGTTCTGTTACTTTTAAATGGATGACTCTGCTCTATGTTTACCCTGCCTACCGACGTGAAAAATTATTCAGAATATAGGTGTCTTGTATAAGTATATATCATGTCACCATGATATAAACAGCTAAGATGTAGTGTATAAATCCCAACTTTATCACTGTTTTTTTTTGTATTATTCTGTTGAGAATGCAATCTGGCCTTAAGGATATTAGTTACAGCAATCAAGTCAGATTTAAAACATATTGTTTGTTCATATTTGTAAGTGGAAGGACAAGGGTATTGGTATTTTTATTTGTCAGCCCGAAAAACTGGAAAACTATTGGGGTTATATTTTCATGCAAGGCAGAGTTCGTCCAAGGCTCAGCCCTCCTTAAAGTTCATCTGGATACGGATCGGGATGCAGAGTTGAGAGTACTTGGTCCTTTTTTCGACAATATCGGCTCTATAACTGAAAAAAGTGTTATTCACCTTGGATTAATATTTGCAGGCAGGGTGGAGTTAGGCCTTAGTTTTGTCATCTTCAATGGTGATTTAGATCTGCCTCAGGACTCCAGAATTTTTTAGGGATTGTTTTGACCTCAGCCATTTTCTGTTTATATGTGTGTTTTATTGCAAGTTATAATAAACATACTCTGATAAAAAATATGATTTGACACACAAGTCTGTCTTATACATTAAATAATTTATAAAGTAAATATATGAAGATATATAGGCTTATGGCTTATATAGGATTTCACAAACACAGAAATGATGCTTTAATACCTCAAGAGAAAGCTGGGCTTGTTGATCCTTCCACATATAAGACCAATAAATTAGGCTAAACAATGAATTTAACAGAATTTTCTTTCCGGAAAAGATACCTAAAGGTATATGTTTGAAGAAATGTCAAAAGAAACTATATTAATATATTATGACTTGAAGTATAACGCAATTTATTGCTGAGATATATGCATTGTTATTTCCATAGAACGATTGTGTCATTATTAATGCAATTTGGCCTTTTTGGCCTTAAGAATATTATCTAAAGCAATGAAGTTAGATCTAAAAACAAAAAATACATGTATTCAAATACAATGTCCCAATCACACTGTAAGTGGCTCTGGTGGCTGCACAAGGCAGGGAGAACTGTGGCAGAATGCTTTAAGTATTGTGAAGCCCAGCTACACACCTCCGGCTTCTTCAGTTCTGTTGCAGAAGAGAATCAGACTTGGGGAGCAGAATAGCCACGGTATCATACAGGAAAGATACAAAAAAGTACACAGAACAGACGCACAGGAAATATATTGATATGCCATTTCAAACAATAAACTTCACTTGGAACAAAGGAAGAGACAGAATGGCGCAGAATAGGCCAGAAAGGCAGCATCAAACAAAAAGTAAATGATAGGGCAACCTGCTGTCACGCTTCGGGATCTGATACTCCCTCAGGGAATGAAATAAAATTTCAAAAAATTTAAAACCCCCTAGTGTGACCAAATAGGGTAAGGAATGCTACAGTATGCAAATTTTACGGATAGATGTTATATAAACACCTGTCTATATATAACCCCTGTCTATATAAACACTATAAACATAGGAGTAACCAGTATTTGTGTAACTGGGGAATACAATTATTATTAAATTACCTGTTAACGTTTTCTTTCCACGACATCTTTCAAAGAATCCCACCAGATGACTAAAGGCTGGGACCTCCATGTTGAATAATATTGAGTTCAAGTCTCCAAATATGATACTGTCATATATTAAGCACCTTTATGTCTCAAACTATGATAATAGCATATTATCTGTGCTCTAATTCAAGTGTCCAATTATGATGAAATCAAGTTTAAGGCACATTTAAGTCTCCAAGTATAATAACAGTATAATAACATACATGAGTCTCAGTTTCCAAATATATTATTATCTTTGTGTCTGAACATATATTTTTAAATATGAAGATATACTCTAGAAAATATATTTAAGTTACCAAATATGATAACATCATCGATAATAAAATCATTAACTATCCAAATATACACATATAAATATATATCTCCAAAACTTGACAACTTTTCTATGTACTGTATCTTAAAGTATTTCACATAGAACTATTTTTACAAAGATGTTATAATGTATTTGGATGTTAAGTAACACACCAGTAAGCACACCCCATCCCACTGCATAACTCATACTGTACTGAAATGGTCTTATATACCCCGATAGTTATTCAAGTGGGTGTTAGACCCACATGTGCATAGCTATCTAGTTAATACTAGGAAACTTGCCAAAAGTCATTTTCTAGAACATACACAGTAAGATATTTAAAATTCGTCACAGTACATAATATTTGCAATTCAGAAGATCAAGCTTCCCCGTTCTCTATATTTAAGTAATAAAAAAGATATTAAATCCATTGATTATATATATATCAGCCTTAATAAATGTTCTAAAGTTGTGACAAAAATGAAGCTTGTCCCTTAAGTTAGATATTAATAAGGGACGTTGTCCTTCAGTTGAGATTTCACATCTAGTTTGGCAATGAAACCTATTTGGTACTGTCTTCAATGGGGGTGTATGCTCTAGTTACAGACAGAAATTTCTTTTTGGGCTTCGGATTTCATGCAAAGAATTAATAATTGTTCAGTAATAACAATTCTTGTTAACTGTACCAATGAGACTTCTTACCAAAATTATTTAGAATTTAATACAGAAATCCAACTCCCTAAACTCTTATTTTTATATATCCATAGCTTTTAAAATATGTCTTTAAATTTATAATCTATCACAGAATGTATTTGACCTAACTTCCCGGACATACAGACTGGTTAATATTTCTTCATATTCTCCTGCCCCACTGGCCATGAATAATTAGATTTTCAAATGCATAAACTATTGTCAATTTTTCTTAAATATTTCATTAGTTATATAACCTAGAAATGTGCTGTCTACTCCTTTGACAAGGAATTATTACAGCGTGTATGCAGGATTTGTTTGCAAGAAAAGAAATTGCGGGGAAATATTAAGTTTAAAATTCCCATTTTAATTTTCATTGGTGCCCTGAAATATGGATATATGTCACATCACTTTTTGCATTACTTTAGTCAATATAGAATTTTGTTTTGGATATTTCTTATTATTTGAGGTATATTGGTGGGTTGGAAAAATACAATATCCCTCATTATATATATCAGATTAGATTAGTTTAGATGTAGATTAGATAAAGCAGTAGATTAGATATACTTTTATTTCATCGTCAATATTTATGATATATTTTTCTTGCATATGTCATTCAGGACATTCTCTAACTGTATGCCTTTGTTTTCTCGCAATTATTCATTCTTTGTAACAAGTACAATTAGGTTTTATGTTCTATATACTCGACAACAACCACCAAAAATTGAGTGCAGTTCACTTGTCCCAAACCAAAGTTATTCATATCTTTAAATGTGTCATTTTTGTCTGTATTTTCACAGGCAATGCATATTCATGGTCCAGTGACACATTCTATTACTGTGGCATGTCTACGTATATTTTCCCGCCTGACAATCCCATCCTTATTGCACTAAACACAGACACTTGAAAAACAAGTGACCCCATTAAGGATCCACAGATCACCCCCCTCACCTCTATATTATGTTTATTTGTGGAAGGTTTTTCAAACATTTAACAAGGAACCATGGTGGTGCTGTGGTCACACACTCACCTTCCACCTCTGATGTTGGTGGTTCAAACCCTGGACCTTATGTGGGAAAGTTGCTTGCAGGTGGTCAACAGTTTACAGTACAGAATCTTGACCAAGTGTATCGACTGGTTTCCTCTGCACACAAAACTACCCGTCATGATATGACCTGTACCGTGTTGAAAGCTATGTAAAAACACAAATAAGTAAATAAATCAAACATTAAAAAGGCCGTGAATGCAAAGCATTTGCCAGTTGTTTCAATTTATTTGTTTATTTATTTGGGGTTTTACGTCGCTTTCAACACTGTACAGGTCATATCACGACAGGTAGTTGGAAGGGCAGAGGAAACCAGTACATACAGTTCATCAAGGTTCTGTACTGTAAACTGCCGACCAACGGCAAGCAACTACCAGCTTTCCCACTTGAGGCCATGCCGGGAATCAAACCCCGGCCTCAGAGGTGGGAGGCGAGAGTGTTACCACTCTGCCACCGTGGCCCCACCAGTTGTTTCAAATACCAGATGCAAATTCCAACACAACTGTGAACTTAAAACAATAACACCCTACCAGAATTCAAGGTGGGTTGAACAAGAAACAATAATCTATGAGCCTTTTCAGTTAACTCTTGTGACTCCAGTCATGAAGAGTCTGAACTAGACATATCAATAATGTTGGCAGTCCCCGCACTCTTGGGCGCATTAAACACACATGGCGGAGCGTAGTTTTATTATACACACATAAATACAATGATACTAAGTTACTAAATCACTAGATTACTATGCTTATGTACAGACCATATATATTTTATATATCTGGTCTGTATATAAACCAGTTATAGAATAGAATAGAAACATTTACATAGCGCAAACTTGACGCAACATCCTCTAATGCGCTTGAGACAAGAAAAGGGAAAGTAGAGATTTAGCTCCAGTAAGACGAGATATACTATGATCGAGGGTATGCAAGGCTAAGCAAGTCGGTTTTTAACTGGCTTTGAAACCCTACTAATGTGTTCTGTGATCGGACTGATCGTGGGAATCTGTTCCATTCAGTGGGAGAAGCCAATGCAACACCTTGCCTACTCATAGCCTTCTTGGGATGAACTGAAGAAAGAGAAAGCCGATTTCCACGAGTAAGGCTACTGGTTTTGATTAAGCATTTTAAGTATATGGGTTGGGAGAATTTAATAGCCTTGAATGTAATAAAATTATATTTGAACAGGATACAGTATAAAATGGGGAGACAATGTAGTATTAGATGACTGTATCTAAATACAGTTACTGTTTACACATATAGACCATTAAGGTTACACAAAGTTTGTGGTCACATTTAAGGTGCCCATAACATAATTTGTGAAGGCAGTTAAGACTACCATAACACAAGCACTACAAAAGTAGATAATAGCAGATAGAGGTGACCATAAACCACAGCAGGCCCTGAATTCGATATTCTATCCAAATGACCTGAGTTGAGGTGAAAGGTCAAATTTTCAACCAGTACAGCCAAGCCTGCGTCGGATAAGGAGACCCAATCTGAATTTAAAGTGGAAATCTCACCAAAATATTCCGGACCGATATTCTGCAATTTTTAAGGAGACATGATCAGTCGAATATAGATTGTTTTCCTTATTTTGTTGGATATTATAAATATGATACTATTTCTAAAGGATGGGATGTGGAATACATCAACCCACTAAGACTTTTTGGTTGTTTCCAAAGTTTCTGACAATAAGTATTTACCAAAACTAGCTATTTATTTAAATATCATGGCAAATGTAAAAAAAATATGATTACACCATTCTGTGCTGCCTTCATAAGCTGTGTATATTCTATTCTATCGTGTACTTTTATAGCGCTTAACCTCTGCCAGGCAGACTCCAAGGCACAACCTCAAATCCTATTAAAAATCATCGTTCCATAGTCGTGCTGAATCCAATACCATATGGAGACCATATAATATTAAATATTATATCTAATACTGAACATGTCTGAGGGCATTTTGTGTTACTGTAGTATCCATGAGGCTTCTTAAGTCCTTACAGCTGCTGCACTGTTTGGGTACTGTTCTTATCAATATTATTCGCTGTATTTAACACTTCGTCTAACTTTTAAGATTCTTGATAGTGGCATGGGGAGACCTGTTCACAAAACTGGTTTTGACAACCTGTTCAAATTGGGCGTGCCTGTTTGGGGTATTGTCTTAAGCATTGAAAACCTAAATGTTAACTTACCTGAGAAAAGGTGCCAAAACAAGCTAATAATAAGACATAATGTTCATCTATAGTGCTTTGGCCACAGATAAGTTCATTGTTTCAATTTTTCACCGGAATGGGTAATTGAAAAGTATATGAGCCTATATAAGAAAGTTCAACAAATATTGTATATACAAAGCTCCAGTGTAGCCATAAGTGCAGATTTTCTCAACTATAAAACACTAAAAAATTTTGCTAATAACTTTATGGAAAACATATGAAAGGATATTTTTAGTGAAGGCATAAAAACGAAAAGTTTCTTATGGGGCTGTTCCAGTTATCCGATATATTGTAAATCTTGCTCCAGATTGTGAAAATACACAATTCAGGGTATAGTTTATGGTAGGTTAAGGATGTGTTCCCAATGCACAAGATGTTTTCCCGATAACTTCCCAATTAGAGTTGTTATTGCTTCAAAGAATTTTTTGATTGGTTTGGGATTGGTTCCTGTTCTATTCAATTGGGTTACAATGCACTTAAAATGAAACAGATAGCTTCCGCCAACAAAGAGCCAATTTTTTTTCATGAACATTTGCTTGTTTCTTTATTTGTCTGATTGTTTGTTTCTTAGCAGGATTGTGCAAAATACCAGTGGCTGGACCTTCCTCAAAAATAAATAAATAGGTAAATAAATAAATAAAAATCAGAGGATGGGTCATTGTTTAAATTATATCCCATTGAAGTTTGTTAGTGATCAGCCTCACTGTATGCATATCCGAAAAATGTCTGGAGTTTTCTATTTACTTTATTTTTATTTTCTTAAGCGGTGGTATGCACACATTTATCTTCCAAGACTCTGCTTTTTAATGTGGAAATATGATTTGGAGTCACTTATATGCATTTCATTTTCTACTACACACGTTAAAATGTGTCACAACATGACCTACATAATATAATAAAAACGTGTTAAATACATAGATAATTACACACATATATAAAAGCATTGGTGTGATTCAGTTTTTGTTATCTTTTCAAGTATTAACCGACGTTAGAGACAAGGGAAACTGAACTATGTATGACACACTATCATGAATTCAAAGACCACAGATTCATTTCACAGAACATGTAATTTATACCAAGGTGACATTAGAAGGGATTGAAAAGCCTGTAACCTTGAAGTATTGTCACAAAGGTAAGGTGTCTCTTTGAGGGGTCATTAAATGAACAATTCAGTTGGGATATAAATCATACAAAGGTAATTAAACCAAATCCCACCACTTTCAAGATATTTAGTTGCGGGAGTTTCTAACTTGTCATTACCCCTGGCAAGGAGGTATTACTTTCATATTGTTTGTTTGTGGGATTATACTAGTATTTCTTGTTGGAACTTCATGAAAAAATCAGTAAGTGGGTATTGATCCAAATTAAATGAAATTATAAGTTGTGAGCACAAGTTGCCGAGGTATTCACTGGTGCCCAGGACACACTATTTTGTGCAGTTGTTTCTATACATATTTCATTTTAACTTCAGGACTTCATCCATGAGGATCATATATAGGGCTGGTCCATTGTGGTGATCCGATCATAAGGCTATCTCCCATTGGGAAAAAATGACCCAAGGGTGGATCTACTATAGGTTTCTGATTTTTCCTGACAGTTTTCTAAGTGCAGGTGTTTTTGGTTCGAGAAGTTTTCTGCAAATGTTTATGATAGTTTTCCTATCCATCAAAATGGATTACAAAGTTTAAAAAAGCCCTACATGATCAACTTCAGATAGGGGAGATTCTTTTGTGGATAGTAAATTATTTTAACATAGATTTGTTATGGGCTCTTGAATGTTGGATCCCGTAACGATCAGGAACAGTATATGATAATATCAAAGCCTTCAATAAAATATGGAAGCGCTCCACCCTGAACATTATATTTTGTTCCCAATCCAAAAGGTACAGTTAGGAATCGGTCCCAAATGGTTCCTAGATGTTCCGAAAGGGGTTTCTCAATGTTCTGATTGAAAGGATCAACCTCCCGAAAAGATCACTATCATAACCGATTCAGAAGGATTGATCACTCTGATGGAACAACCCTAATAGAGACCTTATATCTTGGTAACACGCTTTGGTGAATAAGCTGCTGCGTATATTCAAAAGTGGTAATGCACTTGCCTCTCACGTCAGAGATCAGAGTTCGAATCCTGGCCTGACCTCATGTGGGAAATCTAAAATTTCCTTGCCATTGGTCAGCAGTTTACAGTACAGAACCTTGACCACTTGTATGTACTGGTTTCCTCTGCCCTTCCAAGTTCCCGACACAACATAACTGATAAGGTATTGGGCGTGATGCAAAACACTGAAAAATAAATATATTTACCCCCTCTCTCCTTCACCCCTCCAGAGCATATAGTTAAATACAGCTCATAAGAGGGTATATAATACATTTTGAAAATTTGTTAAAAAGCGGTCGCATTCTGGGTTGTGTTCTTTCACCATGAAAACATCCCACCTGAACTCTAATCCAAATGAATTAACCCAAATGAGTCATACCCAAATATGGGCAGACTGAATATAGTAACAGCATAATTGAAGCTAAATGAACCAATTCAGTTGTAGCTCTTGAAACCGACAGGGAAATGTTTTACCATAGTATATAGTGCTATACACATATTACTAGAGTGGAATTTAAAAATTGCTCAACGTTTTATGAGAAGTATATTCACTTATATGAATAAGGTAGCCAAATCTACCAGCCATAAATCAGAAGTTTATGATATATGTATATACAAGATAAGAACTGGTAGATGTGAATAAGTAAGTGGGATATGCAAAGTGGTATATGCAAAGTATGTATTATGAATAGACTATTAGGACAAAATTTTGCAACTTGAATAAAGGGTTTATTAACTTGACTTCATGACTTAATAAGTGAAAGTTTCCAACTAAACAAGCTTGGACAAAACATTCAAAAAATGAACATGAAACTTACTGATTTCTACAGTAACTTATATACATAAGCTAGTCTACAGTATGCATGAGTTCGTAACTTGTATACATAATTTAGTAACTGGTATACATAATTTACTAATTTGTAACTTGCATTAAAACTTGAAGATACCACATATGATCAAACTACACAAATAGCACCTTAGACCCCAGTTACACATCCAAGGATGGTCCATCGGATCGCGCCAGGTTTCCTAATATAGAAAATGTTAAGTGATTTACGGATCATCTTTTGTGTCCATAAAGTCATCTGTAACATCTCTAATGTCCTTATGAGATCTGTAGTGGCATACTGTGATCCATAGTGACATGTCAAAGATCATATATGGTCGTTATGAAAAAATTAAAACTGTGGGATTTTTCCATAAAGTCCGAACAGACTATAGTCTTTTGTAGCTCATAAGTGTCCTTATTGTCCCTAAACCCATCCTGGATGTCCTCGTGGCATCCCTTTCATCCTTGATGCTTCCGCACCAATAAATATCCGTAAAACATTGCTGGATCTAACCAGATCTGCTATGGTCTGACATGAAAAGGGTTTGCAGATTAAAAAACAGTCACAAGACCAATCCTTTGTACAGTCTTTTCATCCGCAAACCTGTCCATGGTAGTCCATAGCAAATCTGTGGCAATTCCATATATCTTTTACATGACCCACCCTAATCCCTTGTGCATCACAGTCAGTTACCATATATGGAATCATGGGCTGTATCCATACCGCACCCACATATGTGTAACTGCCGAGAGATTCTGTACATACCCTCTCTAGTCAGATGGGGTTTATGTCTACCTCAACCTGACACTTCTTTGTCATGAAATCATTAATATTAAGGAAACTCTAGATTGATATATAAGCTTCACTTCTCAAAGAATCCACTAGGAATATCAAGTTTTTTAAAAAAATTAAAATTATCTAGTGGAACAAAGGTTAGGTGAAATATTCATTTTGATGAGCATATTATTTGCATAATTAATTCAATGCTTGGATCAATAATTCACTCTTGAAATAGGCAAGAGAACAATCATTTCAATCTCTAGCCAGTCAGAATCACTAAGACAAATATAAAGCATCCTACACTGTTGACAGGCTGTGAGGCGTTTTAGGCTTAATGATTTCGTTTACAAGTTACATAAATTAATAACATATTATTCATAAATCAAAATATTGCATAATTAGTTTATTTGTAATTTAAATTTACTGCCAAGGGTAAATAAAAGATCACTGAAGTATATTTTACTAATCATTTGTCTTTGGGAGGAAACAGGGGATCATTCGGCCAATTCGGCCACTTTCAAGAATTGTTAGTCTGACATAATTATTTGAGGAGTTCTTAAACATTGACATGCAAGATGCATTTCTTCTGGATGTATTGTTGTTAACGGTTTTCCGATGTGGGGAATATCGTTTCATTTTAGTAGAAAAAAATGAAGTCCGCAAAGAATATTTGGGAACCGGTTATTGAAAATGTTATTATTTTAGGCTGTCTAATGGCTGATATATAGATATTGTAAATTATGTCACATTTTTACTTTATATTGAGCAAAAAATCATTTTTATGTACTTAATAATATCTCGTGAAAGCCACTTCCATTTGCAAGTTATCGGTCATGTACGCCAGCGAATAATTTTCAATGTACAGAACAAGCATACAAAATATCGGATTTTGTTTCGTTTCAAAGCCCCGGTATCCAGTTTCGATTTCTGTAAATGATGCCACTACTACTGGATGTCTTTTTACGTGTTTGCAGGGCAATCGATAACTTCTTTGCCATCATAAAGCATCATTTTGTATTTTTACCAATTCTCCAGGGCCTTAATATTTGAATTAAAATACCAAACTTCTTAAGATTGTCAAGATTTACTGCTAGCCATTATCAATTTCATTACATGATCACTCAATGAATAGTTCCAGTGTGACTTTGTGCCATCATAAATTGAGCAGAGACACTTATCTTAACCTTAGTAAATGTTCTTAGGTTTCATTAGAGGGCATTAAAAATAGTGACCCGGAGACATTACAAAGTTTTTTTCTTGCAGATGAGTGCCAGTGTAGTCTCAGGGGGTGACATATTTACCGAGGAACAACCAAAAAAAAAACAACTGGGTTCAGTTTCAGGTACATGAGGATACATAGTGTCTTTAGCGACAGCATTAAATGGTGATCCATAGTCATCAGGTCTTATCCATACTGGCATAAATCTAAGAGGCAATTTGGTCATTGTTTTGATATTGATGCTCCAACAATCTGGAATGAAATACCAGATGTTGCTTGTCCCGTTTCCTGTGTCCCCTCATTCAGGAAGAAACTCGAGTGATATTTGTTTGCAAAAGCCTATCCACCATATTTCAATTCTTCAGCCAGTGTCTCCTTAGTAATGACCATTGCTACTCCCAAGGACTGCTGGATTTTGCAATACTACTTATGAATGTTGCTCCTTGGAGTCTCCATAAATGCAAAGATTAAGTGCAATAAAAGTGCAGAATACAATAGAATGGAATGGAATAGAATAGATTAGAATAGTGGTTGGGTTGAGACAGAAATGTTTATGTGGAAAGACTTTTTAATATACATTGGATAGGTGTATATGGTCTCACTTATCATTTTCAACACTTGTTATAACGTAAAACATCACTGGTAACAATGACGTTATATAACATAATACTAATAATATGATAATAGCGGAACAGGGGTAAAAGAAGTGGCCTATATCTGACGAGTGTTGTCTGATTTAAATACACAGTAGGCTAGAGTTACCATTAAGTGTCTCTCTGGTGTCAAAGGGTGAATGGCAGAACAAGACAAATCATGATACCACCCCCTCTCTCGCCCCCTCAACAAAAAATAAATAAAAATTAAAACTTGTTGAAAGCAATTCATCTCTGCATGACACAATAAGACATGACAGAACCCAATATCCAGGACAATAGAATCTACATTTGTATTCACCTCTCTAAAAAGTTAACCTGACACATAATTCCAGATTTTTTGTATGTATTTACATGTATTGTGCTTATTTCAACCCAGTTTACCTTTTGAGTTCTATTTTTAAACCCTCTCATTGTAATATTACAATTTAGTTTAGGATTGTTTGAATGAAACAGGAGATCTGGTTACACAATAGCTGGGGAGTGTTTTAAACAGTGTTAACACCTTTAATGGATAGAAATTCATGTCTGAATCATCTGTTCACATTCACCGAATGCTACACCATTGGCAAAGGTACCTTAGGAGAGTGAGTTTATCAGCATTTTAGTTACAATCCTAATCTAATCTGCTTCACCGCTCTGTAATATCTTCCCCTAAAGCATTTCATCCCTAAGGGTTAACTCTGTGACATTAACCTACTAAAGTCAAAGTAGGTGACTTATGTATCAGTTTAAAACCCAGGGTCATATTGGGACAGGTCCTTAGCATTATCACTTGTGGGAGTTGGCGGGCTGATGTTACCACGATCAGATGCTGACAAGCTACCGGTAAGGAGTGTAATCAAGCTTTGGCATGAGCAAATCAACTTGCTGTTTGGATATATGTGAGCATTATATGAAATAGGCCCATAATTGATAGGTTGTGATTGACAGGGAATTATTAATCAGTCATAAGACATATGACATAATCAAAGGTCTAAATTCTTTCAACCCTTGGAGGTTTTAAGGGTTTGAAAATTAGGGATGCCTGGAACCAAAACTGATAAATAAGGGAATGTTTTGGTGAACAAGAGTACTCAGAGAGTGCCTTCTTCTGCCAAGGTCCTAACACCTCAAATATTACTTTGGAGTACAATGGTAAGAAAATAAAATCTTCCTGGATCCAGACAGTGATCCGGATCACCACCAAAATGAAATTTTCTATTTGCTGTGCCATTTATTATTGAACATTCACGAAAACTATCATTATAACTCATCCATAACTTAGGAGGCTATGTCTTGCTGGCGGATGTTTTTTTCTGTGCAAAATACCTTAAAAAGTTATGAATGGTTACTGGGAAATATCAACAATTTCACAAGGAACAGAACAATGGATATTGGTAGTGACCTAGATCTCCATAAGGATATATTTTATGTTTTATTAATTTACTCATAAGTTTTGTTGGAGGTCTTGGCTGAGTTATGTACTCCCCAAGAGCTCTTGTACTTGATATTTTATTTTTGCATATATGTTACAATAAATGTACAATATATATCACTAGATACATATATTACATGTACATAATACATACAACAAAAATATTATTAATATTAATATATATGACCTATTTATAAATAATTGTCTTGAGAAGTTTTTTTTGTTAGTGATATTTCTGCTTAAGGTCCACACCAAACAAATCTGGACACATTTTAAATCTTAATCACCTAATCCAAATTTCAATGAAATTATAAATACCTGTCATATTTGAAATGTTATCCTTTTCTTCTTACAAGAACTAATATTTAAAAACCCCTTGTTCTACCACTTTAGTGATTTATGTAACTGTCCCTTTATTTAATATAGTAAAAGTCACTCGTAAGTCAGTTCATGTGGATTCATGCCAAGTTATCTCGTATATTATCATCCTAACAATAGCTGACACAGATATAAGCATGACTGGTTATAATCTGTCCTACTTTTCACAGTTAATTCTTTTTCCTCAGCGACATTCATACTTCTGCAATTGTACATCTGTTATTTTATTATCTGCCACGCAATATATTTTACTAAAATACTAGGATAAAGAGAGCAGATAATGTTATCTTGTCATTTCCCTGGGAAACTTTACTATTAACACTTGGGGTTACAGACGTGTCAACAAGTTCAAATTTCCCAAAAATATTTCTGAAACTGCATAAAGTACAAATATGATACAGTAAAAAAGATTTTTTAAAAACCTTCTGCTCTTTTCTGTTGTGTTATAATCTATACCAACAAAAATCTCAAGTTAAAATGATTTTTTATATTCACTGGTTCCTCTTACTATGGATATATTTCACAGCTACTTCTCTGAAGTTTAAATATGGAATTACTAAAACTGGACTTATTGTTCCTTCAATTGAAGAAAGGGTCCCTCAGTGGTGCAGTGGTAACACACTCGCCTCCCACCTCTGAGGTTGGCAGTTCCAACCCCATACCTTATGTGGGAAAGTTGGTACTTGCTTACTGCTGGTCAGTAGTTTACAGTACAGAAGCTTGAACAACTGTATGTACTGGTTTCCTCTGGCCACAAAACAACCGGTCCTGATATGATCTGTACAGTGTTTAAAGTGACATAAAACTCTAAATAAATGAAATAAATAAATATTATTGAAGAAATGGGTGAATTTCAAAACTGAAACAACCCTCGTCATGCATGTTTTTAAATTATACAACTTGAAAAGACAAAACAATTTGTGATTGTGTGTGAAAACATGTGTAATTTTCTCTACATAACTCAGTGTAAGTTATCATGATCTTGATTAGCTAAGATTAGGTGCTTTTATTTCAGGGGGAGCCACGGTGGGAGAGTGGTAACACTCTCGCCCCCACCTCTGAGGCCGGGGTTCGGTTCCTGGCATGGCCTCAAGTGGGAAAGCTGGTAGTTGCTTGCCGTTGGTCGGCAGTTTACAGTTCAGAACCCTGATGAACTGTATGTACCGGTTTCCTCTGCACTTCCAACTACCCGTCGTGATATGACCTGTACAGTGTTGAAAGCGACGTAAAACCCCAAATAAATAAATAAATAAATATCAATTTCAGATATGATAGGGACATAATTAAGCTATGGCTAACAGTTAAGTCCAGACATGGGTTAGATACTATCAAAATTATTTAAATACAAATAGTTTGTAATTTTTAAAATACATATTTGCATAAAATTATGTTTATGTTCTTCAAATACAAATACTTTTTCAAATACTTTCAAAGGTCAAAGTTGAGGTTTTACGTCCCTTTGAACAGCCAAGGTCATATTGGGATAGGCTTAGCTTTGTCACTTCTGGGAGCCTCTTGGACATTTCAAAGACTTTCAAATTATATGTTAGGGTACATTAATATATCAACAGTGCAAATTGTGATATATATATTATACACATATAAATTTCTATTTGGGATGTAATGTTCCTTCCAACACTGTATAGGACATTTGATGACGGGTAGTTTTATGAGCAGGGAGCAGAGGACCCCCCCCCCGCCCCCGTGTGTACATTTTAATTTAGCAAGTGAAAACGAATGACGAATTTGAACTAACTAATATTCCAAAAGCAATCTCCAATACCCTCTAGCCTCTAGAGATTCTCCAGTTTGCCATTCTCTCTTTCCTACTGAGTTGTCCTGCTACTACTTTATGGCTTCACTAGTCATGTCGTCCATTCGAAGGCACTATCACCCAGCAAATTTATAGTTAAAGAAGGCCCTCCCTACGCCTATAGGTGTTAGAGGCCCCAAAGTCTCATCCT
Organism: Sabellastarte sp. h YS-2021; assembly: GCA_964017235.1. Taxonomy (NCBI): domain Eukaryota; kingdom Metazoa; phylum Annelida; class Polychaeta; order Sabellida; family Sabellidae; genus Sabellastarte; species Sabellastarte sp. h YS-2021. Next base: position 150,350,988 of record OZ024931.1, read on the forward strand.
CTATATTTTTCTTCAACTTGTAGCAGTTAAACATTTGTTCACCTAATATTTATCCACTAGCCTCAAAATCTACCCAAAGGAATCTGTACTCAGAAAACCTTGTGATTGTAGAATTTGATTCCAGATCTGGTAGGCTTCTTCATGGCTATATATTTCCCATCTAGCGCTCCAACATCATGGGGTATATTCTATTCTCTTTCCACTCTTCAGGAGTCATAAGGAATGACAGATACTCTTTTCCACATTAATGTAAAGGTTCTCTTACATCCCGCTATATGTGTAGCAACTGGCTGGTTGTGAGAAAAAGATGGACCGGTGGACCAGTAAGTGTCACACAATTAAAAGTCTTCTGTGGGTGTATTGAGGATACAGACAACACGCCATGGTGGTAGAGAAGAAATAAGTTTGCAAACTATTTTCTGGGTGGTTGTAAATATAACAGCAAGAAACCTGACCACAAGAGTCACTTGAATAAGGTAAGAAGTACAAGCTAGTCATGACAGGGAGTCTCATAAAAACCGTAGGGCCCATACATGTTACAAGCTACAAAGAAACTTAAAATATTTAGCTTGTCGGGGCTCATTTGTGGTTGACACGTTTTGTATTTTAGTCATATCCATTTGGTTTACCAAAGCCTCTCTTACATCCCAGTGTGTGTGCATGTACGTCGCTGTCACAGAGAAAAATTGGCGGATTTGCAAGGCACACTTAAGATATCTGTGCAAATTTATAACAGAATTTTAAGGTCGCACAGACCCTGCAATGAAAATTTACATGCCAATTTTCTCTGCATGTAAGCAGTATGGCCATAAACGCATCCATTTCTTAAGGGTAACTTACGAGAGACTTGCACACATGCATTTCCCTTGCAAGTGTTGCAAGATATCCCCATTTCTTTTCAGGGTTTGCACGTCCCGTACAATACACTCGCGTGTATCTTGCATCCATATTAACACGCTGTGGGGCCTGTATCTTGTCGCAGTCTGTTCTTTTATGTTCAAGTATTGACACTCTCCTTTGGAAAATACACCCTGTTTGCATGTGCAAATCTCTACTACCAGGCTACATTCGTATTTTTCAACAATATTTGCAGCACACTTACGTGTATATACATGTACAATGGGATGTAAGATAATTTTAAATCAGATTTATATTTGGGTAAGACGCATGTGAATAAGGAATGGAAATCTTCTTGAAAAACCCTGTCATCAGCTCTTAATGCTAAAGAAACTTGTACACGACAGAGGGTGAAGGAATGGGTGAATGGCTATACAAGACAGTTTAGTTTTAGATGTGTACTAGTTCAGTGTGTCATTGAACATTGACATGTAATGGTCTACTTCAGGCCAATGTCAGTATTTAAACCCAGAGCTTCGGAGAAAAGTGTCGAGAGCAGTCACTCCAAAGATCACTGAACCACCATCTAAATTTACAGTGACTTTTATTTACTAAGCTATTTCTAATTACACTTGATAAGATAAAGTCATCCATATTGAAATTGTTATATTGCACAAAACTTTTCTTTACTCTTATTATGAAATAAGCATTATATATTTCTTACAATAGCCTTGCTTGAGGCTTCGGGTAAACAGAACAACTTTCCACAGCCAACCATTTCCATGAGAAATCCTTCATAAACATGAGGGCATTTAAGCCCAAAGTTATGTTGATTATTGCTATGCTATTGTAGTTTACACCATACGTTTGATATGTTAGTTATTCAAGAAGCATATGCTTTGAAATAGTAGCACAGTACTGATTGTGCTACTTCAATATTGTGTATTGATAATTTAGACCTTTAATTACTGCCATAAGGTTCAAGCAAATTGAACCTGAAAAATTACATGTACAATCTAGATACCTTTCAACTTACTTTTTTCAAACTCTTCTGTAATGCTGTCATAGTGTACAAGTACCAAAAGCCCCCTTAACACAAACATAAACTTAATTCTCTGCATATTTACCTTATGGCAGAAGAAAATTCTCTTATGTCCCTAATGGGCTGTATTTAAGCCTTAATAATGATGTAGATGTCTTTGTAGCCATCAAGCACGAGTTTCTGTGTTCAATAAGCATTATGAAAAATGAACAAGTGACCATTTAAAATTTTTGTGTCAATGGCCCTGTTAGGCTATAATTATATTATTTTTGTAGAGTTTCTGCCAAAACAATGAAACACAAGGTTGGGTTTTAAAATTCTATTCTACTGTTTTGTCTTTTTTTGCACATTATGATACTATCTTTACTTTATAATTCAACGATAAAAATTTACTTCTGACCATGACTGTATTTCAAGGCTTGCACCATCTCGCTGAATATAGCCAAAGACAAGGTCAAGATGTTAAACCAAAGGTCAAGCAATTCGCTATGACCTTGGAAACAAGAAAGGTCAAACTCAAGACAAAGGGCAAAACCCTGAACTATGGACAGAGCCGGGTTAAGTGAGTTGGTGAAAGCCGAGAAAATTTCGCTGTGATTATTGACATAGAACAGGTAGAGGAAAGTGAGGATGTTTTATGTAAACCACTGAATTTTTATTATGAACATGTAAGGATAGTATTAAAAATATAAGGTAATTTCGGTGAAATTGAAGAGTCTGTAGGCACCCAAACCCCAAGTAGAATCAAGGACGTAGATCGGCCTGAAATGCAAGAGAAATATCATAAGTAAGAGAGGGGGACCTCTAGATTTGAAATGGCCGATCAAATGGTCAAGTTTTAAGGTGACAGATCAATAACCAAATGGATGATTGGAAATAAAACTACTAGCTTTGACACTACATTCTACACGGACCGAAAATAGGCACCCCCAGGGCTGAACTACCTGGCACCCTATTGGTGGTAAAATAATGGCGGTAATGGTGGTAAAATATCAAATTTTATATTCCCTTAATATCGATATGTTTCACCACTGATTTTTAGCACCAAGATAAAAGTAAATTTTAGATTTTAAATATATTTTAATATTATTAATTAATATTTTTGGAGAATACAATAACCACAATTCTTGTCTTACCCTCTCATGTTTCTTTTCTAACATGATTAAGTGTGTCACTCATGAAATGTCAGTTAATATAAGCTCACCAGAATTATATTGTATATTGTAAAAATAATATATATATATAATAGTATATTAAACAAAATAACATGAATTTTTTTTCTAAAAGACTGTCCTCAGTGGCCTAGTTGTAAGTAAGTTTGGCATCCAACCTGAGACTGTCACCTCGTTTTGGGTTCAATACCCAAAAGTGACAGTGCTGAGGGCCATTCCTAATATGGCATTGGTTGCTCAATGGAACATTACAGCCCTAAACTTTCATTAACCTTGTGTCAATTCCAAAGAAAATCAAGCCTTTGGGAAGGCTAATATTACCCTTACAAGTTCAGGTTGAGAGGAATTAGTTACTGTAAATCTCTCTACAAAAAATTAGTAAGAAGACACTATTGACTGATATTATTCCTCAGACATGCTACTAAATTCAGTGGTGTTTTGTTCTAGTTGGATTTTTAGAAAGACAGTAACAGCTATTGACTGAAGCCAGCTCTTAAATATTCACTGAAATGGTTATCAGAGAGCAACATTACTTTCATGTAAATAGTTCTGATTTAAATCTGAGAATTCCACGAACATTGAAACTATATGCTATTTGACACATGCATAATTCTAAGCATTATTGTGTAATGGAGGTATATTAAAAGAGAAACCTTTGCAGAAGATGTCATGCAATGGTTTCAAACAAATTGTACACCTTATGTAACCAAATCAGAGATAAAGCCCCGACCACACTATACAGGTGGTATTTTTGGTGGTTCTAAATGACAGGACAAGTAGAGAAGGAATATTGTAGCTCCTATTCAACCCAACTGAAATGTATCAAGTATTTGTAAATATACATCAAATGCCTATTTTGAAGACTGATAAAATGTTTATAATAAAAACATAATGTAAATAATGGATACACCACACCCTGAGGTAAAATAGATAAATTTGAATTGGGGCCTCAGAAGTCTGTCTTCATTTACAGACACAATAAAAAAACAACTTCCAAATAAAATTCAGAATAGAGAGGTTCAGGGTTATATTTTGGCTATCATAACCCTCAACGCAAACATAACCATGTAAGCAGTAGACGTGTATCCAGTGATTTTTAGCATTTTAGGGGCTTATTACATTGTGCGTTTTATGTAAAGGGTATAAAGGCAGGGCCCTATAGGGACCATGATATAGCAGTTGGCTACACCTTAAAACTTTAGGTGTAACCAGCATCTCCTTGGGGATAATTATTAAGAATCATCCAATCACAACCCTGGAAAGGTAGCAACCATGGTTTTGCATCCAATCTGAGGCTGCCATCTCGGTGCTGAGGGCCATTTCCAATATAACACTGGTTGTTCAATGGAACATGACAACCCCATGAGAAGCAAAACTTTCATTAACCTGGTATCAATTACATAGAAATTCAAGCCTTTGGGAAGGCTAATACTAAACTTACAATTTCAGGTTGACATGAAGTACTTACCTGTTCAACTTTTGAAATGAGTGTAATAAATACCTACTTCAAATGTAAGTCATTAACCTTACCAGCATACTGTAAATCTCTCTACAAAACATCCAAGGTAACAATTAGTTTTATTGGCTGCAATACCCTCAAAAAGTGCTTTCAGAATTCGGAAATATGAAGCTATGAATGAAGATTTTCTTATTGTCATACTTAATTTCATTTAACTTAAGTGTCTGTGGAATATGACTCAACGGATTAACACAAAAGAGTTCAAGTACTAAGTAATAAGTTATAAGACACTATTGGCTGATATATCCCTCACGCATGCTACTAAAATTCAGCGGTGTCCTGTCCTACATGTTGGATTCTATGGAAGGACAAACGCAGCATTTCTCTGAAGCCAGTTCTGAAATATTCAATGAAAAGGTTATCAAAGTGTAACAATAGTTTAATAGATCTAATCTGAAAATTCCATGAATATTGAAAAGAAATATTGACATATTTATAACTCTAAGCATGGGGGTATCTTAAGAACATAAAGAGAAACCTGTGCAGAAGATTTTATATAATACTTTCGAACAAATTGTACATGTTATGTAACAGAATAGTTTTAAAGCCCCTGTCACACTATACATGTGGTATATTAGGTGGTTGTGATGACAGGAAAAACAGAGCAGGAATGCTATAGTTCCTGTGAAATCCAACTACAACGAATCAAGTATTTGGAAACATAAATCAAATGCCTATTTTGGAGACTTATAAGAATGTTTACAGTACAACATTATGTTTATAAAGTAAAGACCACACCTTAGGTACAATAGATTAACTTGAATTGGGGACGCACTAGTCTGTGTCCATTTGTGGGACAATAATGCGGGTGTTCTATTGGAGCTGACCCGTTGGTAACTATATATTTTTTGGGAGTCGGGACCAATGTTCACATAGTCTATTACAAGCGGTTGTAGTTTCCAGGCTTGTCAGGAAGAGTCGGTGAAATATCAAACATGTTTGACATTTCTACGACCATTTCCAACAATTGTGAGAGACTCTTACTACATCTACCTAGCAACAGGCATGTTGGCTAACTTAATGGCCAGTCGGTTATACTTCTCGCCTTTTTGATTAATACAACAGGCCTTTCTGTATCATGCATCCAGCTTGTCCCAAATATGGTTATCCAGACTGTACGTGATGACAAACAGACTGTGCAGGAACAATAACTGTACAGTTGGTAACTTTAGCTGGCCTGTCTGTAAATGTTCCCGAGAGGACTGTAACTTTTCCAGGCCAGTCAGGAAGCTTTAACGTCTGAGTCCTCGAGTCAGGAATTTTTATTAACCAGCAATCCCCGAAATGAAACAGACAAGCCGTAAAGAATAACAGACAAGCCCAGAAATGTAACTGACAAGCGTGCAACATTTTATTTTTGTGCTACAGCCTGTCTGTTTCAAAATCTGTGGCTATAAAAGAGCAATTTGGCAAGCGCACTTCATTCTTTTGGGTTTTACTCTGACAAAAGAGGATGTGTACAGCAATCACAGTATGAGATACTGCTGAGGATACATAGAAAGGAAGAAGAGAGAGGCAGAGAAGAGCACTGAAAGGCAGACCTGGTTACGAGACAGTTTTAGTTTTTTAAAAGGTCTTATCAGAAGGAAGGCAGTGTCTAAGTCTTCTGCGTTTAAGTCACCACTGAGACCTTCAGGGGCCACAGCCGCAGCTTCAGTTCCAGGCACTTTGTGAGAGACTGAATCTGAGATGGAAATCAGCATAGCATCAGATGTCATTCATCAACCTTTGGCCACAAGCCCTTGACGCTGACTAGCTGCTGTCGCCACCACCACAACTGCTGAAGATCCAGTTTTAGATCAGGTCCAGCAGATGAGGTCGATAATTTCCAATTTTTCAGGTGCATGACAGGTTCTAGTTCAAATCCATGTCAGTCGTTCTGCAACTATCTCTCCTCTGAGATTGAACACCTGGAAGAGCATGGCTTTTTGACCTTTAGGAATGAGACTATAAAACCTCTTAGTGGAATACAATGCAGTACAGCAGTACCAGCAGATCAACACACCACCACCATTTTCACCCTCTCAACTTCAACCAGCACCATCACCAGTCCCAACTACCACTCAGCAATAATAAGACCTCCCAGCCAGTAAAGCCACTATAGTCAGCCCAAATGAACAGCTTAGCCTGCATTAAGTCCTTATCAGGAATGCTCACACCAAAAAAGGCCTCTCTCTCAGGGCCACCTGAATCTTTCCTAAACAATTATTCAGCTTTGTCTTTCTCCCAAAACAAAACAAATACACTGTCCAACACTTACGCATCCCCCAAACACATAAAAAATTGATTGAATGAGTGAATGACTGTTTGAATGACATTTTATTTCGAATGATTTTGTCCATAGGTAATTGTTTCAACTTTTGGGGTTTAATTGTCAAATAATTTATTTTTTTAAAAAAAATGTGATAACATTTACTTCAGTGTGAAAGACTTGAGATTTGAATTTCTATGTAAATGTGTTGGGAGTATGAACTTTTTTGACATTAGAGGACTTGGGTTTATTATATCTTTTTATTTTTGGAATTATTTTTTATCTGTGAAGAAGGGACGACCATAAATGAAAAATGGGTGTGAATTTTGGTGAGATTGTGTTGGGGTTTGGTTGGAAATGGATTGGAAATTGGTTTAACATTTTTTGCAATGTTAGCATTAAAATAAAATTTCATGGAATATTTGGGTAGCCCTTAAAAGGACTGATAGATGACAGCTAGTGCTATTCCCAGTCTTCTTAAATCCTTTCTTCCCGCCCAGCCAGAGACCCTAGGTTAATGAAGTAATGTTTCAGTAGGTCTCATTAAAGTTTAGTCTCCCTCAATACGTTTCTGAAATTCTCATTAGGTCCATTGACAGCCTGGTCTGCCTGTGGGGATTGTATGTCATCTGCTGCGGTGGGTGTCCTGTCTGCTCCACCCTGATGACTTCTCAGCATGTTGTGTAGTACCACATATGTTAACACAATGTCTCTCACAACCTCTGGCCTTTGCTCCATGGTGGTCAATAGCACCCTAAATCTTACCACTAATATTCCAAAGGCATTCTCAACCAACCTGCCATTGGATATCCTGTAGTTGGTTATTCTCTTTTCCTTGGTCAGTTGTCTTCTGCTGTAGGATTTGACCAGCCAAGGCATGAGGGCAAAGGCATCGTCGCCCAACAGAAAGTGTGTACATTTGGCACTGCAGGTCCCAGTGGTTCTGGTGGTGGTAGTACCAAGGTGCCATTCTCCATTTTTCTTCTCAACCTGCTATGGTTGAATATCTGTGCATCAGATGAATAACCACTTGACCCCACATCGACCCACAGGAATTTTTTCTCTGTATTGACCAGGGCTAACAGTACCAGGAAGAAGTAACCCTTGTAGTTGAAATATTCACTGCCTGACTTCTTGGGATTCTTCATAGCAATGTGTTTGCCATCTAATGCACCAACAGCATGTAGGACATTCCATTTATTTCTAAATTTCTGCTCAGTCCCACTCCACTCTTCAGGATCTGTTGGACAGATCAAATATTTCTGCTGAAATTCTTCAAGGATGGCTTTGCACCGATGAAATGTAGGTTTCTCCTGTGGACAAGTGTCTGAGTGTTACTGCCCAGCTTCTAGTTGCTTCCTGAAATTGGTGTGTGACCTCTTGAGGCGGTTGTGAATTCTTTCTTCAATTAAATAAAAAAGGCAGGTGGCATCCTGCTGAAATTCTGATAACCTGGTATGTTAGTTGTTATTAGCTTGTCCAAGAGTGTCATGTAGCATCCTGTCTCCTCTCTTTGAAGTATCCAGGGCATAACCCATGGATTCTGTGGCTTCTTCCTTCTTTGTGGTGGGGGCTGGGGCTGTGGTGGTGGTGCTGGCTAGGCAGGTGCTGGTTTCTGTTGCCTTCTTTGTCAGGAAATAATGATGAAATATAACATATTAAACTCAATAAAAACCAAAGCACCCTCAACTTGGCAAACAGTTCATCTTGATGTGTAGCTGTCATCTTTGCAGTGATAAATGAGTGGCTGATCACATGTGATGAGGGGTTTGTATAGTGTGATATGGATCCCGACTCTGGATTCCAACTATGGATACCGACATCCAAAATCAATCAGTCTTCTTGTGATGGGTCATGAACCTGGTCCTGGCTTGTCTTTACAGCTTGTCTATTTGTGATGGGGCTTTTCTGTTAGGGATTTAGGGCTTGCTGTACTAGTTTTAAGACTGATAGCGCATAAAACATCCCCGACCATAGGGATTATCTGTATAGTCATTATATCCTGTGGGGAAGTCTGCTGTCTTCTTGGGGATTTCTTTACAGACTATTGTTTTTACGTTTTTTTTTCTACGATCATATGACTTTCACAACCAACCCTAGAGTCATAGGGTCAGTTGCTTGTTTATTTATTTATTTGGTTTTTGGTATTTGGTTTTATATTGCTTTCAACACTGTACAGGTCATATCATGACAGGTACTTGGAAGGGCAGAGAAAACCAGTACATACAGTTCGTCAGGGTTCTGTACTGTACACTGCCAACCAATGGCAAGCAACTACCAGCTTTCCCATTTGAGGCCATGCCGGGAACCAAACCCTGGCCTCAGAAGTGGGAGGTGAGAGGGTTACCACTCTGCCACCGTGGCTGTAGGGTCAGTTGCAGGGTCGGCTCCAGTGGAACACCCATAAAAGCAAAAGGTCGTAAACAAAAATTCATAATAGAGAGGATTTTCGAGTTATGTTTTGGCTACCAAAACCTTAAATGCAAACACAACTATGTAAGCATTGGACATGTATCTGGTGCTTTTTAGCATTTTAGGGGCTAATTATGTTGCGTTCTTTTCATAAAGGGTGACTTTATTACTCTCACTCACCCCTATCTATTTTAATTTTAAAAACTACACAATACAAATAAATATGCCACAGCCATATAGGCAGATAAACATGTACACAACATTTTGTTTAAGTTTTAGTTCACTGTGTTTGACCACATGAATACTAGAGGCCTGTTTATAAAATCATGCCTGTTTAGTAGCACATCAAAGAAATTACGGTGACCTACACTCTTTATGTCATATGGACATTTTTGTTAAACCCTAATATAATAATCATATCTACTTCAAACGTAGCATATCTCTCAAGGAAATAATTTAATGTTTCTTGACTTTTAAATGTTGTACTAAACCTTTCTAACATATGTTGATACAACCGCTCATAACAATGTAACAGGCCCTTAAGCATGCTCATTCAAACTCAAATTCTTCACAGAATGTAAATGTCAGTTTCACATAATTAAAGGATATTATTATCTTGTCTTAATAACCTTCAAATGTTAATGCATGTTAAATTACTCAGTGCATTTTAACAATGTATAGCTACTATGAAAGCTATACCAACATAACTGTATATTCTTTTAAACAATAGACAGTTTAAACAATAATCTGACGTCACAAGGGTAATTTTAAGCTGAAGAAATTTAGTCAGACACAAATCATTCCTTTGTACACCATCCATGTGTTAATCTGACACCTGTATTTGCAATACAGTTCTTTGAATGATACACTTAATAGGATTTTAACCGAATCCAAGGCCTTTCACTCTTATTATGTTGGCCTTCAGATGTTAGTCTTATTGCCCAGTGTATATTTGGTAAACCTAAATTACTTTAAGTGGAAAGAATCTGATTGCTTTACCTTGAAAATCAAACTGTCGAAAATAAAAGTGACATTTTCTCATTCATAAAATATTTACTAGTTATTAATTAGACTCATTGAAAAATAACACATTGGTCCTATGAAACTCTACTCTGAGTTTCTGTCTAACTGCAACATTGCTATTAGGAAAATAAGAAAATGTTGAAAATTTGTAAGACCACTCATGAGAATAATAAGATGCAATTCTTAACTTGGGAAATACCAACTTCAAATTAGCTAATTGTATGATTATTTTCCCATGAAATGAACTCAATCATGTAAAACTGATATGATGGCTGAACAAATCGTTCAAGAATCACAATAAGATTATAATACAAAATATAATGCTAAAACTAATAATGTTTTTATAGTGCTTAATCTCCATCTAAAGTCAAACTTTATGCACACCAAACAGAAAAAGTAGTAAACTATAATCATTCACCTGAGACATAGCAGTAGGTAGAGCCAAATTTTAAATTATATTATGCTCCAAGTCAGTACAGTCTTCTGCCATAACTAGCTTTCACGTTTGGTGCTCAATGAGCTTTTTCACCTGACCTCGAGTACTGCTTTAGGTTTGTCAATTTGTCCTCTTCTGGTTAGTTGACGACCTTGTCCAATTGACCTTAGACCTTTTTTTTCTTTTTTGTGGTCAATATTATATTGAACATTGAATGAAGTGTGTCAGTTAGTGGGAAAATAATTATATTATGGCCCTCTGTGCCGGGTTACTGTCATTCATTATGCTCTATGTTTTAAATACTTTATTATGTAACTGTGGTTTATGTAACTTGTATGTTTATGTATCCTACCAGCATATTCTAATTATTTTTTATCCCATTAGATGTTGTTCATAGGGAGTGTCTACAGTAACTCTAGAAGCCCGAGCCTCACTAGAGATCACGCTAAATTTATTTGTTGTTTTACGTCGCGTTCAACAGGCAGAGTCATATTGCGACAGTTAGTTTACTGGTGGAGGAAACCAGTGCATACTGCACTGTAAACCACAGGTGATCGGCAAGTAACTACCAACTTTCCAACATGAAGAGCCCAGCCCCAGATTCAAGAGGCCCCAGAGGTTGGAGGCGAGAACTCTAACCGCTACACCACCGAGCCCCCGACATCACGCTTAAAAACAGTATATGTTTGCAATAATAAGAAGCAAGAATATAATTCCATCTCATTCTACATATGTGGATGTATTTAAAAAGACAAGAAAGAGCCATTTTTGTGATCTATGTAATTTGCAAATACATTAATTTTCTGTTACCTGATTTGGGTATTTTTTTCCTGGGTGCAGATTTCAGTAATACCCCATCCACAATACAGGCAGTACGTTTCGTGGTTACAGGTTTTCTGAGGTAGAGGAACTCTCTCCAAGGACACCTCAAATCTTCTAAGATTTGGGATAGTATTCACACTACAGAGGGATATAATTTGCAGATATAGGCATTGGGTGAAATGCCCCTGTCTTTCAACTACTGTCCAAGGTTTGTGCGCGACCTTGTGACGCAGTGGTGAAATGTCCATTTACCTTGGTTCACCTTTTGTTGCCGAATTACACCGAAAGACAAGTGCGTCACAAACTTATATACACTATAGACTACACCTTCAGTTACTGCAGCAAGAAATTCATCTGAGCATGCCCACTGTACCAAATTCAGAGGTGGACATTTTAAACATTTGAAAGGTTTTGATGGGTGAGCAGGTAATGGATATTTCACCACAGTGACCCAAGGATGCAAACCGACCTTGGACGGTAGTTGAAGGACATGAACATTTACAAAATGCAGACTACCATGGAAGATACCGTCTAAAATGACTGGGCTATAAGGTATTTACTTTGGAGGCATTAAACTACTACTGAATCCAACTTTACGGTGGAACTGCTTTCAGAAATGGCACAGAACTCTATGATTCTTCAGGCTAGGGCCCTGAAGCCGTTTATATATTACCCTTGGACATAAATCACTAAAATGAAGCTTATCTATGCAGCAGTTTTTCTTATAACAAATGGCTTGATCAGTAGTCTTCGAGATAACTTTGACTCACTGTTCAGAACTTTATCAAAACTTCAACGTTTGATACTCTTGCACAGGTAATCTAATTAAATTTGCTCATGTAAATCCCCATCTTAAAAACTACTAGTTTCTTGTGGAGTACTGTTCTGTATTGTAATACTGTATTGGGTTCCTCATCTACAAATGTCTTTGCAGTGGCTCTCTGAGTTACTTCTTAGGGTTGGGGTTAGGGTTAGGGGTTACTTATACCAACATACAGTGTGCGACTCTTGTCGGAAATACTTGGAGGTTCTACCTTGTCACATATCTATGCACAAATCAAACATTTTGGTTACAATTGCTACACCTAAAATCTGGGAAGAACTGTCTGGTAACATACATACATGTAATTCTATATCAGTGGCATACCTGAGAAACAAGCTTAAAAGGCACCTGTTTTCAAAAGTCTATCAGACTATCCACCAGCATCTATTTTTTTGCTTATAACCTGACTATGTCAATGGAATAACCCTTATCTTTTGAACATTATGATTTTGGATTTTTACACCTTAGATTATGTTAAATAATTAAGATTATGAGCTATAAAGGTCCATATCAGACCCATGTTATGGACAGCTATCACATTGTTCAAGAATATCTAAATGTGACAGTAGCTTTATATATTATAATACAGTAAACATTTTGTCAGAACAAAATTCCTCTGATTATAAAATAAGAAAAACTTGATATTCAATCCGGATTCAACCAATTTTTGGGGTGGGTTGAAACAGGGGTATGTCCCGCAGTTCGTGACATGTAGTACTCAATTGTATTAACTGTATTTAAATAATTAAGTCATGTGCAACAAATAATCAGCCCTGGTTACTTTGTGCCTGTGTGGGGAGGCAGGGAAGAAATTTTAGAGCCCCTAAAAATGGACACACTCAAAATATATTTCAGTGTTCTGATAGAATTGTGTAATACTAAAATTTAAAGTGGATATTGTGAATTATTTTCAATACTTTGGAATAATGAAATAGTTTTGTTGAGACAATTCTGACACATTGTTTCTGACACATCTATCTGAAGATGGATATTTGACCTTATTATCCACCATTTCATATGGATAATAAGTAAAATAAATCCATATTTCAAGAAATATTGCATAAAAGGCTGTTATATTTTAGGGCACCAAAAATATAAAAATACTATTGTATGAAAAGTTCTTCTTAGTATCATTTTAAGGAAATTAGACATTTTTAAGGACATTGATCAATAATCTAGGCCTTTTGATGTCTTAGTTTCCTAAAGTACCGCCAGATTTTCTGCTTGTATATCAATTTGGCCCACTGTTAAATTAGAGTTGCTTTGTCACAAACTTTGCACTTTATGTTTCATGGTAGTTTTATGCTTTATAGAATTTATTGATTGGCAACAATATAATTTTCAGTTGAAATCAATTACCAAACTGGGCACACAATTAATCAGCATACAACTTACAATACCAGGGTATTTTTGAGTGAATTTAATTGGCTACATGTTTAATTTGTTTTTACACCACATATGTGCGTAGTTGACGTTGAATATCACTTTACAGCCTGGGCAAAACTACTGATAAAGTAGATCTATTAAGCAATTTGGACTGCTGTAATTGTGTTTTTGCGTCACCCACAGATAATTGAGTTCAGGAGACTGAAACTTCTTTAAAATTTTAAATACCAAATACCAAATAAATAACCTTCTTTAACTGAAAGTTATTCATTTGGTTCTTGAAGCCTTCCACATCACTTCATAATTAAAACCACATTGGCTGTAAATCACAGGCTGCATTTAAAAATAGGGCTAATCACGCGCACAATATTAAAATCTGGTCAACCGGTATATCACAGTAAAAAACTCCATCTGTAATTATTGTCTAGAAATGCCAGATGAAGTTGTCCAAATGCAAGTCTCTTCTTTAAATTTCCAATCCACAAATCATACAAGTCTTTCACACATTACAAAATAGCCTTTTGCAACTCTCCTCCTATTCATTTAGCTACGAGTCTCTAAGTAATATCCTTCAAGAAGTATTTCAAGACTCTTCTAGATCCTTGGTGGCCAAATGGGTAAGCAAGTTTGGCAATTTATCTGCTACTGTGGCCTCATGGGTAACACTCTCACCTAGGAACACAGAGGACGTGGGTTCCCAGGTACAGGCAGATACATGGTGGCGCGGATGTCCACTTAAAATTGCAGTGCTAAGTCATTGGTTCCTATCCCAAGCGGAAGGTTAAAGAACATCAAGGATGTTGATAAATGGTCATCATTTAGCCTCTCTCTTTCGGTTAGGGAAATGTAAGTAATTTGAGAGTTTGACTGTACTTGTACAGTTGGAAGGGTCATATAATGCTTTGAGTTCTGTAGTACATGGAGATATTGTGCTGAGTATAAAAAAGCATCTAGCCACAGACTATCATATGTATGTAAGTTTGCCAAAGTAGCAACACTGAGAACCTGTCCTAATATACCACTGGCTGTTGAAGGGGAATTTGAGCCACAATTATGACTTTTTAACCACCCTTTTAAAACTTTCCTACTTACTTTTCGTTCTTGTCCTCTCTGGATTATTGATGTAGAACATACCCTTTTAATCTTTTCTTTTGTTTTCCCTCCAATTTCCTTGAGTTGACTGTAAAGTTCACATTAACATCCTTCAGCCGTTATACACACTGCCCATTATAAATTAAGTTTATCATGAATATTGGTGATTGGAGGGTTGTATGACATTTAATAGTCCTCAGTTGATATGGAGATCAGCTATTACAATTCCAAAGTATGAAATTAAAAAAATGGCCTAATTGTTAAAGATATCCAATACATACGCAAGGTGCCAACCATCAAAGATCTGTTCAATTCAATTCTACACTTAATTTATGCAATGAAGGGTAAAATTAAAAAATCCACCTTTTATCTTGACAGTTGTATATTGTGGTATAACCACCATAATGAATACTCAATGGAGAAACAAAATAGCTCGAATGACCACTGTAAAGAAACTAGTGTTCTCAAAATACCATATTTTATGGGACCCGGTGGATGTTGACCTTGACGGGTTGTTACCCGGGTACTCACACCAATGGGCAAAAATAGGTGCTTAATAGGTAATGCTGCAAAACACTTTCCACATATACAAAATTAAAACACAAATCACGAGGTCCAACAATTTGCTTTTTTTCTTTACTGCCACCATGTTACATTCAAAAGAGCAGGGCACAGAAGAAAGGTTAAAGATTTCTGTACATTCAAAACATGGTTGTTTATTGGTGTTGACAAACAAGCATTGTCCATAAAAATAGAGCCACATGACTTAACAGGAAAGCATGAAAATATTGCTTGAATGTAGTTTCTTAATTTCAACTTTATTTTTTTCAGGTAAGTAAACAATTTTACTGATGCAAAGCTATCAAGTACTGTGTCAAATCAATGTACTTTTATTTATTTAAGGTTCATATAGCCAATATACGGCATTTTATGTTGTTGAAATTAAGTAATTGCTTTAATAATACTGACGATTTTCAAAGGGTTCCTGCATTTTAAATATGCACAAATAACAAAAATAAAAGATACATATAATACATTTTTATTTCCAAGACCCCTCACCCCAAGACAAAAATAGCGATTGGGATAAAATATTTTATTTTTTATATATATATCAACGTTTTTTTGTAAAATAGAATTGTAAAACATTCATATAGTATCTTAATAATACTTCTTTTGCCGTTCATTACTGTGTTAGCGCTACCCTGACAATAGGACCGAGACATGATAAGGAAACAACATATAACAATAGTTACCGAAGATCAACATTTGAAAGACCCCAAAACAAACCAAAGGCCAATCTATACCAATTGGCTTTTAGAGGAGAATTTTAATAAGAAATACTTATTATTAATTTTCCTATACCCAATGTTAAATATTGTATAAGGTACATCAGGTTGTGAAGAAGACTACCTGAAGTTTTATTATAACTTTTTTCCAAACCTGTCACTAGCTATAACAAGTATGATAACAAGTAAGCTAACAAAACATGAACCCAAGACAAAAATAAGCCACAGCATTCAGGATGGCAAACAAAGTTGCCATCCTGAAACCCAATTTTTTATTACAATTTGGAATAAAAGTCAAGCAACGACCTTACAGTGCAGGGGAATTCATTGATAAAAATAAGAAGATTAATTTGATTATTATTGGTTCAGAAGCAATGTTAATATGTTATGGTTTCGTATTGTATTGCATTTTTGCATCAGTCTCCATGAAAAAGAACAATAACCTTAAGTATGAGTATATCAGTAGTATAACACTGAAATCTGGCTGATGAAAAGTGCCAAACCCCAAACTATAATGGAAACTAAATCGTGAGATGTTGTTTGAAGGTGGAGGATACAGCAGAAGATAATGAGGCACAGACTGGATATATCGCCAAACAGAGTCTGATGACCAGGTACCATGGTACATAATTTGGTAAATGGTACGCCATTTGTAAAAGCCCAAGTGGTGCTAGAATGCCTAAGCGTATGAAAGGTCAATGCTGGCGAAATACCCAGGAGCAAAGAGGCATTCTTAAGATGTTTTCTAGCTGTAGAATCTGATAAAGCTGTGGGACTAGATGTACATTGCATACAAAATAATGATGAATTTTTTGAAGCAGGAATAATCTTGTACATATGCTGCAATGATGTGACTGGACGTAATGGAGACAATCCGAGAGAAGGTATAACAATTGTTTTAATGTATTTCCAGTTCTGAAGAGTCTTGGACCACTTGATTATCACAGTGCAAGAGTTCTGTGTAAATATGAGATCTCCCCTGCTCAATTGCTTGGTAGGATTGAATTGCCTAGCAGAATGAGGCAGAATATTTGACAACTGCAGGAAAGAAAATAACGCAAACAGATACAGAGGCTTGAAAATGGAGTTTGTAGTCGTTCACAGACCATAAAAATCTTGTGCAGCAATTCTACAGATATAAGATTTTTAAAGATTTCATGAAAAGTGGAAATCTATCATCCTTAAAAACCTTTGTATCGAGGCCATGAACTATATGCATTACTCTTATACCCACCAAGTAATTGGATATATTTGATACGAATGACCCATTCTTAAAGAGAAACTCCATAAAAGCCAGAACTGAAACAGTATTCATCTGTGAAAGATGCAGGACTGCTGATACCAAGAAGGCCAAAAAATCTCTGAACATTCTTGTGTATGCATTCAAAGTGGCAGGCCTAAAGCCCAATTTCAATCTGCCTAAGGCATCCAAGGCTAATACTGCAGTGTCACCCAGAAAATCTGAAAAATAAACATGTATTAGACAGTGCCATTGAGTCTGATCATATAAATACGCACTGGAATCCAGTGAAATTGGGACAACAGGTTTCTCTATTTGAGGAAATCATCTGAGGAACCTTTCCATCTGGAAAACAAGTCTGCCACGGCATTGTGTTGACCAGGTATGTGGTTTACAACCAGATTAATGTTAAATATGGATGTAATGTAGAAATAATCCATGAGTGATCATGGTTTTACACGGCATTTAACCATGTCACTTCCGGATAATTTTACGAAGCCGAAGGCACGAGTGGATTATTACTATTCTAACATGACATTTAAGCTTATGTTTGAGGCTTTTTAATTTTTCTTAAAATTTTTTACAAGGAATAAATTGTTTCACGTAGATTTGTTTACATTGTGGTGACCTTAGCAACCGGCTGTTCCATCCATTGTAGCTTTAATTTGATACAAAATATGTACAAAAATATATAAATCACCATAAAATATCACTATAAAATAAAATATAATAAATCTGACACTACTTCACACTATAAAATTTGACATTATAAAATTTGTAAAAAATATGAACGCAGGATGGAAGGGCAGTGCGATTGTTGCAGGATAATTGTGTGTGCATAGAACTCAAAACTCGTTTCTGCGCAGGTCGTCATGTTAGAATGAGCCATATATTACGGGCACATTTAGCTAGAATCAGGTCCCTAGCACGGTCAGACCTAATAACATCTACAACAGCCATGTTGTCACATTTAATCTCGATTTTCTTATCTGTCCATCTGTGTGCCCATGTCTTCAATTCAACAACAATGTTTAAGAGTTTAAGATGTACAATATCATAGTCTTTAAAACCTAGGGTTATGGTGAGTGCGCACACTTCATTGTTGAAGACTCCTCCCAGACCTTGCAAACATGCATCCAGTACTATTGTCTCCTGGATTAACTGGTTGTCATAGAATGTGACCCCATTAAATTGGGTTGAGAAACGTAACAAACCTGTTCAAATCTTGGTGAAAATACAAGATATACAAGAGAGAACCTAGAAATATTGCAACTGTGTTTTTGTAGTTCTACTTTTCATGGTCCATGTGTTACACATATTTTTGATTTCCTCAAGGTTATCAAAGGAATTGATAACATTTTGGTTACATGCATCAATTGCAATACCAAAACATATTGCCTTACTAGTGGGAGGAACAAGCTTCTTCTCACTGACCTCTAAGCCAAGGTCATGCAATAAAGACAATAGGGAAGTGTAGGCTTCATATATTTCATGTGGCAGACTGGATATTTGAGGTCATCAATATCATTCCGAATTTGTGATCCATTATATACTGTATGGCATCTGTACACCACTGAAAAAATACGGATCTGTGCCTAAATCTGATCGCCAAAAGTTCTGTTGACATAGTTGGACTCGTGCTTACGACCTAGCAAGTGTAGATCACCAGGTCTATTCTGAGATGTCTAAAAGCTCTACTAATGTCGATTTTAAAGAGTAAAGCAGAATCACCTAATTGCTTCAATTTGTCCACAATATTGTCCACTGACGGATAGTTAAGATCAAAATAAGTGTTAAGATATCTATCTTTAGCAACACCATCATTGACAGATTGGCCTACTGGCCAGCTAAAATGACCCTTCTGTTATCCAAACTAAGTTTATGCTTTGTTAAGAAAGCTGATACATGACAAGGAAAAGGACCATACATAGCCCCATGTTTTAGTTCTTCTGCAATATAATGAGAGACATGGTCATGATAATCTATGGCTGATTTATGATTAATTTCTATTGATTGTAATTGCCTAGACCTATCAAAGTCGAGTGGAAAGCCATAATATAATAAGTCGAGTAGTTGTTGATCCCAATAATTATGCAACTGATGTTTCCACCTATATATATTCAGTTGAGACTGGATAGGTATTCGCATTTGCAAAATATTCGGTAAACTGGAATCTCTTTTCAACTTATGAGCTTCAAGTATATTTGGTATATTTCCCCATATAACTCCTTTCCTGTGTACACCAGAAGGTCATTGTAGGGTATAAACACGAATCTAGCTTTATTTTGATACATACACCCGTTATAATCTGTT
Source organism: Sabellastarte sp. h YS-2021 (assembly GCA_964017235.1). Taxonomy (NCBI): domain Eukaryota; kingdom Metazoa; phylum Annelida; class Polychaeta; order Sabellida; family Sabellidae; genus Sabellastarte; species Sabellastarte sp. h YS-2021. The sequence goes on from OZ024931.1 coordinate 150,370,642, forward strand.
GAATAAATTTTCTCCAACTTTACTGTTTCTGGTGTGTTTTTCGTTCTTTATAAACTAACATTAGCCATATCGCCTATGATGTTACAGGATTCCTGTGCATTATCAAATTAAAGTGAATTGGAACAGTGTACCTACATCTCATCCTCATTGTCCATGCTTCCCAATTTAGGCCTATTTCCATTTTTAGTGCCCCTGAAACTAATGTCAGCATCTTTTTGAGGTGAGTGGATACCTATGCGTACCTGTGTGTCAACATCTGTGGGTATGAGTTGTGTTTCTGGTAGTACCATGTTGTGTACTCGCTGTTCCAAATCTTTGTCAGCCATAAGACTTTCAGTGGACTTCAAACCCATTTTTTTCCAGTTTTGTTTTCATTGCCCTGGAAAGGTTTTGCAAACTGATCCACTTGTATATTTTGCTTGTTTCGTTGCCTGACCCAATTTTTGTCCAGTTCCGTTTTTATTGCCCTCTAAATATAAAGGATTGGCGAGGGCTATCTCGACAAAGAGTAGGATCAGGGAGCCCTGATTCTTCACAATCCAACATTTGAAATCTATTTGTGAGAGAAAGTGTATCAGCTGGCGTTTTTAAGGAAGCAGAATCCCTAACTGCCTTCTTCTTTTTCTATTTAGGACCACTGGCAGGGGTACTGCTATATGCAGTTGTCCTTTTACAGGTTATAGATGCCAGGTCAAAGGTTAGGGAGAAAGGTCAAAATGAGATATACTGTTTGGGATTTTTATTTACATGTTAGTACAAGATTATACAATATTTAAAATTTCAGAAATAAAATGTGGGAAATTTTAAAGCCCACTACCTAAACAGGTGTATATAAATAACACTACCCCACCAGGGGTAACAAGAATAGTTTTAGCAGTAACACGACAGTAGTTAGTGACCTCGTAGTGGGCCACAGTGACGCAACTGTAATACAATCAGCGGGGGCCAATGTGGTAGAGTGGAGTGGTCTCGCCTCCCACCTCTGAGGCAAGAGTTTGGTTCCCAGCATGGCTTCCAGTGGGAAAGCTGGTAGTTGCTTGCCATTGGTCAGCACTTTACAGTACAGAACCTTGACCAACTGTATGTACTGGTTTCCTCTGCCCTCCCAACTACCCGTCGTCATATGACCTGTACAGTGTTGAAAGTGACGTAAAAACCCCAAATAAATAAATAAAGTAATACACTTAGCTCCCATCTATGAGGTTGGAAGTTTAAACCCCAGACCTTATGTGGTAGTTGCTTCTGATGGTCACCAATTTGCAGTACAGAACCTTGACCAGCAGTATGTACTAGTTTCCTCTGCCCACAAAACTACATATTGTCATATGATCTGTACAGTGTTGAAAGTGATGTAAAACCCCAAATAAATAGATAAATCTAATGACCTCGAGTAAACATGGCTTTTCAAGAATTCTTGAGGCCATTTCCTTAGTTAGTGCACATTGGCCTGTTTATTTTCAAACTTTAGTTATGTTTTAACTAAGATCTAGTTTAATGATATCATATGTGCACTTGATATGTATCAACTTGGTGGTACTTTGACATTCACCTCTTGCACTTTGACCTTGATGGTGGCTTCGTTTACCAGGCTTTGACTCAAAAATATGCCAAAAATTGTTAAAAATTTACTTATGCTTTTCTTTTTATCCCTTTTATTTACTTTTCTGGATTATGGTCCAGTACCTTTCTAACTTTTTATATTATTCCCCATTCGTACAGCTTATTTGTTCCCATGTTCTTATCATTACCCATCTTTGCTATATTGTTACAACTAGTATTACTTGTTATTTATATTTTTCAAATATCACTTTTGTTTTACTCTATAGTAATCTATGGGCTAGTTCATCATGTAATAATGTAGGCAACCTAACTTTTGTCTCTTTGGGCTTATGGGCTAAATCATAACTAATGTTGGTGCCTCTACTGAGGGCTAGGTTGCTAGGTCCTGTGTCTCTGTACCAAGTACATTTTGCTGAAAGAATGTGCATGCACACATGGCCAAAAGAAAAGATTAAATATTGGACACAAACAAGAAATCTCAAGACATTATATGGTTATGTCCCATATTTTTTGTATGACAGGGGATATCTTTTGAGACTTCTTTAAGAGGAAATGCCACGTTTGATTGGAAGTGTACTAAAACACAGAGTCCTGGAATCAGAACGGTTTTTCATTGGCAACCTCCCACTCTATATATTTTTGATAACGACCCATCCCTAGCACAAAGAAACATTTGACAGTTTTGCAATTAATGTATCTGACGAAATTTGTGTTTGGCTAACAAATGTTAGAATTACTAAAATATTGAACCATTTTTATATTTTGTTGATCTCATTTATGAATGTTATAGAAACAGACAACTCAAAGTCTGCATAAAGGGCAGCATACACAGATGTCTCAATAAAAGAATACAACATGAGCAGAGTTTAGGGACATATCAGTTTTAATCTTGGTTCTTATACATTGACTCTTAATTCTGTAAACATATATTGTTTTACTTGATAATTTTCGGTGTTGATAATTTTAGTGTTAATTTTTATTGTGCATAAACAGCAAAATTACACATTTAGAAGTTTATGTTCAGTGGTGCCCAAAAATACATAACAGTAATTTTGCATTCACTTTTCAAAGAAGTAAATTGAATGAAATTAAGGAATAAATGTGACTTACTAAGTTACTAAGACAGTTATTTCCCTGGTTGTTAAACATTTTAAACAATAACACTCGGAGAGTGCAGACCTCCACAAAGGAATAAATTATAAGTACATGAAAGTGTCTGGATTTTTTAGTTTGGAACCAGATCACTCTCAAAATTGAAGTTGAACCAATACCTATTTTCTGACTTTTTCATGAACTTTATTTTTGTGTAGTCCTTACAAACAGAGGCAGCCAAAAATTAAAGATATGGTCAGGAAATAAGTAATTCCTTGGTAGAGGTAATGAGCCATCTTGCATGTTCACCAGAAGTGGAATCCTGACCTCTGAATACTCACATTGTAAATTGCCTGTCTACACTTGATATTCCAGAAACCATGGGATTCAATTTAAAAAGTGATGTATGTAATTATGTTTGGTAATTCAAATGGTTGTATCTCTGCCTGCATATTTCAAGCCAATTATCTGTCATATTCAGAATCTGAATATTGGAGGACCAAAAAAATTGATTTGCTATCCACAGAAAATGTCACTACTTGGCTCACTCAATCCTACTGGATCTCAACAATGTAGGACAACTTACCAAGAACCTAGCATTATGGAACCCTAGTTATTCACAAAGTATATAAAATCATTTCAGATAACCAAATTCAGTAAGGAAATAAATATGCTGATTTACAATATTATTTTATTTGATAATTGATCCAGGTGACTGGAAGTAACAGTGGTTTCCACTTTAAATAATAATAATGATGCTTCAAGTAAACAAAGTGATGTTAATCACAAAAAAAAATTATATTAAGCATTTTTCCTAAATTTTACTCATAAATGTATACTTATGTTGTGTCAAATGTAACAGCATTTTCACACGTTTTGAAATACATATAAACAGTTTAACAATGAATGAGTAAACAGCAAATTATTGAGTTGCAGCTAAAGTTGTAGCAAATAGGTATTACCAACCGAAACAGAGACGTAGTAGTAGGTAATGTTCTATAATATATGGTTAACAGAAATACAGAGCTACTATAGTAAGTAATGTAATACAATAGATAAGTAAACATTTGATTTACTGAGATACAGTAACAACTAATGTTTTGCAATAGATGAGTAAACAGCAGAATTACTGACATAGTAGTAAGTAATGCACTATAATAGACGACTAAACAGCAAAATTACTGAGGTACAGTAGTATCTAATGTTTTACAATAGACGGGTAAAGAACACAATTACTGAGATACAGTAGTAGCTGCTGCTTTAAATTAGATGAGTAAACAGCAGAATTATTGAGATATAGTAGTAGCTGATGGCCTACAATAAATGAGTAAGCAGCAGAAATACTGAAATAGAGAAGTAGGTAATGCCTTTCACTAGATGGGTAAACGGCAGAACTAATATGATACATTAGTAGCAAATGTTTTTACAATCAATTAGTAAAACTAAAACAATATGGAATAAGCTTTTGCTACAAGTCAGCAACAATTGCAACAACATAAACATCTATAAATAAACCAGAAGTGTGTATTAGAACAGCATTTTTACAAAACATTTAACCACTTTTTAAGATCTTTCAATTTTCAATTTTACTATAAACACTTTCATTTTTCGATTTTACTATAAATACTTGAAAAGCTAACATATGACTAATCATCTACAGCAGGTGAGTAAACTGGAGTACATAGTAAATAATGCCCTAATATGGATGAACAAACAATAATTACTTAGAAAGGCTAATAACCTAAGCTCTAAGATTAGAAAAAGCTCTATGTACAAAAATAAAGACAAAATAAATCTGTTTTTTTTTAATTCACAAAAGACACAAAGAACAACTGAAGTCATATCATTAGTTTTCACAGTCAAGGAAAATGCATTTAAATTAGATTTGGTTTTTAGTTGCAAAACATACATTGGTACAATTCCTAGCTTTTAACATGCTGTAGTCATGCAATGTCCAGGAAGTTGTGCCCCATTCACACTATGGGTGGTATCTCTTGCAGTTAGAAGTTTTTATTTGCGACGGAACCAGCCCCAGGTCACCTCATTTCATCTGAGTTCTTCACACCACAGGCAGATGGCCACTGATTGGACACAGTTTTAACCATTAATAAAAGTAGGATGACAGTACTACAAACATTGGTCACCGAGAAGCAACCTCCATTAACCTCAACTCACATTTGGTAGCCGTTGGTATACCTTAGCTCACCTTATGTCACTGTATTATATCAAAAGATTACCAAGTCACAACCTTATGAACATTGTGAACCACACATTCGGTTACCATAATAATAGATTCAAATACACATGCAGGAAATCATCTGTGATGTCCCCAATACTGAATCCAGAGGCAAAAATCTTAAATATTTTAAAACTTTGGTAGGACACAGGCTAATGTATAGTTCGCCACTGACTTGCAAGGTCGTATATGGACGTCATACGGTTATTGCAGATGATAAAGCCTCTAATGTGATTTGGGTATAAATCCTCTATACAGTTTCCTTGTGGGCAATAATATAATTTAGACTTAAAATCAGTCAGTCGATTCGGTACATAACCAATCATCACATTTTTAGTTCACATTCTAAGCAAGATAATTAAACTACAGCGGATTATATACATATCATCCTTATTAACAATACATATACGCCTTTAACAAACTCATAAGTTATTGTCATCTTCATTTGTGATATATTATCTTGTATGTCATTTGAAAAAAAATGGAATTTTACGCCCCTTAAGCGTTAGTTTGTAGATGAATTTTGGTTCATTGCCCTGTGTAACACGTTATTTTTTGCAAAAAACACATACCCTAGACTTCAGGTATAAATGAATCACATAAATATGGATATTTTATCCATTTTAACTTATCCAGATAAACTTTAGAGAAAACAAAGCCATGCATACATTCCATCTGAAATGGAAAATGTCACACCAATTTGATGCATAATTTTAATTACGTATGTATATACAGTCCAAGTAGGGAGGGGAACTCAGTAAAGTACTCAATACTAAGTAACAAATCTTTGGCTTTATTCATGTTAAAATTAGCAGGTTAATTTATCACAACAATGGTTATCAGTACATCAATGTTAACCGTTATTATTTATTAATGTCCAACAATTCTACAAGTTATCAACTACTTGATGTTATATGTACACAGTCCCCATTTAAGTTATATTCAATTGAAAGTATTACTGTATGGGGATACCAATGCTTTAAGAAGTTATTTTTAAAAACTCTGTTGCATTGACTGACCATTTACTGCTAATCAGAAATACCCATGTAATAGTTACTGTTAACAAAGGCTACAATCTTACAAGCCACACTCCAAGATATTAACAAAGTAGCTTGGCTATGACAAGGCAGTACTGCCTAAACTTCAATGTGTTTAATAACTTTATGAAGAAATTGCAGTAGTTAAATAGCTGAGATTGACATGTACCTTGTAAACCTATCAGTGACATATGATCAGATGACTGTAAAAGTATTTGATAACAGAAAGGCCTAAAAACATGAATGCCAAACCCAAGTGGTAGTGTGGTAGTAAAGTTTTAATGCAAATTGTTCTGAAAAGCATCAGCCACGACCCCTGCCGCTTTGGGGTTTTTCTTTAAGTAACTCCAGATAGCATCCGAACGCCAATGGCCATGGATTTTTATATTTTCCAGGGGTACCTTAAGTTCCAACGCCAAACAGACCCAACTGCGCATGAAGCAGTGAAAGCCAAAGTCCTTAGGTTCAAGTCCCATGTGTATCAAGGCTTTTGACAATACAGCCCTGACCTTAAAGGTCGTTAAAGGAACCTTTTCCTGACCTATTTGAACTACAAAGAGAGGGTCATTTTTTGCATTCGAATCATGGCTTTAATAGACCTAACAGGACAAATAGCAGCAAATCCTATCTTTGGTATATGAACAACTCTATACTGAGAGGCAAATTGCATATTTTTGGCACATTTTTGAATAATTTGCAACCCCTTGGAAGTAAATATGATATCCTGCACTAATGGGTACCTGGTTTTATCAAACACATGAGTGGCAATGAGCACCAATGATGCCAACAAAAAAAACCCAAAGAAAGCAATTAAGCAAATACTGTGATATACAATAGCATTAGGCATAGTAGCAAATACTGACATTAAACCTTTCAGCATATCAACTGACAAAACACCTTTAATTTTTGTTCTAAGAGGATTGTGAATTTTTACAGACTTTACTAGTAACAAAGTTCTTCTCCCCTGCAAGGTGGCCACACTCCAGTTGTACAGCTCGAAATAATGATGCAAAGCTGAGAGGTAGTTCTGCAGAGAGGCAGCAGACAATGAAGATCTGATCAAATACTCCAGGAAAGCGACCACTGCCACTTCTTGCCATGGCATCGTGATCTTCATATACACAGTAAATGCCATAAAGAGGTTGAAAGCTCTAGCATATGCACTGGCAGTGTGAGGAAGCAAACCCAGGGCAGCTCTGTCGACGGCCTTCTGCCATAACCAAGTAATTGGCTGCTTACCTACAAAAATAATGGAGAACAGTACTCTGACAACATACGGGGGGGGGACAATTCCCCCTAAATTTCGAAATTAGGAATCATGTCCAGTACGCTGGGATTTAACCATGTACATGTATTTAAAAATTTTACCTCTATGATATTACTGTTGACATAACTGTCCCACCTAGACAGTATATCAGCATACTGGTTACATGTACCTCGAATATGCAATACTTTAAGTTTTATATTGTACTGAGTACATAACAACCATACAGAACGTACACATGCCATTAAATAATTATCTTTAATTTTATGAAAAGTAAATGCATTAACCACAGCATTATTATCGCACCATATAATGCACTCTTGATCATATAACCTAGTAAGCCATGTACGTACTGCCAGTAATATATTTGTGGCTTGAAAATGTACAATGTTAAATTGTTGCTTCAATATATCAACAATAGGGATACTATAAACCTCTTTTTGAAATATATTGCCCCAAGATTTTTCAAAGAAGCATCTACAAATATATGATTGCAATGTACTGCCAGTGGGACATGTATTTTAACCGTACCATTAAAATATTCCAGAAATTCACAAAACCAGTTTATATCCTTATGATTTGTTTATTTGGGGTTTTACGTCGCTTTCAACAATGTACAGGTCATATCACGACGGGTAGTTGGAAGGGCAGAGGAAACCAGTATATAGAGTTCGCTAGGGTTGTGTACTGTAAACTGCCGACCAACGGCAAGCAACTACCAGCTTTCCCACTTGAGCCCGTGCGGGGATCGAACCCCGGCCTCAGAGGTGGGAGGCCAGAGTGTTACCACTCTGCCACCGTGGCCCCTTTATATCCTTATGAAAACTGGGAGACAATTTAACATAACCTTCTCGTAGTGTACCACGTAAAGTTTGCAATATTCGATTAGTAAACAATCTAGCAGGTGGAATACATTTATGTATATACAGCAAGTGTCCCAAAAGTTTTTGAATTTGCCTTCTAGTAGCCTGGGTTTTGCTCAACCATTGAGAACACATTTGTTTAATTTTTTGAAGTTTTTCTGCAGGTATAGACAATGTACCAGATTTGGCATTAACTATTATACATAAATAGTTAATATTGGAACTAGGAGCTTCAATTTTTTACTATTTATTGGAAGACCCAGATGCTGCAACAAATCTATCAAAGTAGTAAAGGCATCATTTGCACGAGCAGGGGAAGCAGCCCCTATAAGATCATCCAAGTAGGCCATGATCCAGTGGCGCTGTGACGTCATAAGGTACATGACTGCGTCTGTACAAAGCTGGCACCTTGCCGCCTCTTGGCAAAATCCCATTGGCATAGCTACGTCCACGTACGTCTGCTGACGCCAGTTCAAAGCCAAAAGATCACAGTCAACTGGGTCAATTCTAAGATTTCTAAAAGCTCTCTGAAGATCCACCTTAAACAACAAAGTATCAGGACCGTACATCTTAATTTTTTCCACTAAACTGTCAACAGTGGGGTATTTTAACTGAATTTCTATACAATCAAAATTATTCAAAGGTACACAACTATTAACACTACATTCTGATTGCCATGAAAGGTCGACAATGACCCTAGTCCCACCATCAGATTTGGGACGAGCCATTTATGGTGATACATGAATTTTTTTCAAAAGGTTGAACTCGAAAGGGGCCAACTATGGCTCCAGATTGGGTTTCTTCTTCAAAATATTTGTCTACTCCCTCGCTACTAAGCCTAGCTGAAGGATGATTATTTATTTCAGTATTAAAGCAAAAAAAAATCCCTATCAACTTTTAGAGGAAATCCAAATTCGAAATAATCACAAAGAACTTTAACGTCATAGTGTTCCAGATATCTACGCCAATTTTTACATTCAACCCAGAAGGGACCACCAGTCTAGCCTGTTTATAGTTAGAAGTCCCAGTATTTTTCACTACTAAATGAGCTTCAGAAACCCACGACTTCATATCAGCACTGTTCAATAACTGAGACCCGCTGTATTGTATAAATGGACATACATTCAAAGGGATAACGCCAGTACTATGACAATATGCTTCCTGTGCACTGAAGCGTTCTACTGCCTGTATTATATGTGATGAAAACCCACTAATATTATTTACAACCTTATGATTAGGGAAAATAAAATGGCTACAACCAAATTTCCCACCCTTTAAACTATTACTAATACCAGTACTTAATCTAAAAGAATTATCACTATATATACACGATAAAGTATTTTGATCAGGGCCGGGGTGAATACAGTCAGGCATCCCATTCTTAACACTTACAAGCCGCAGGTCTGACTCACCCTCCACATGCCCTGTAGTGGGAATAATATTTCTTGACAAACCATCATTTACAGTGCTCATGGGCAACCAACCTGAACATAGGGACCCGGAATGACTGGTCAATATACTTTTATTGCCCTCAAAACCACTGACCCTACATACATAATTGATTGAATCACACCAGACACTGTTACCTTCTACATTTTGCACCCAGGCCAGATTTGAAGGACTCAAACTTGAACACGAATCTGTAGGACCCAGGGTTCTGACCATACCTACCAAGGTTTCAGAAATACTTGTACTGATGGCAATCAGCCTGATACTCAAACTGTTCCCAGCCACATGTACTGTGAGTTCCCTCTTCACTGAAGAGTTCACCACCTATTCTCGATATAAGCATTTGTTTGTCCAATAATACAGAAGATTGAAGACCAAAAGTCAGACCCCCAGGGCCCACAGCATTAACAAGACCACAGTTAAAATCACTCGCATTTTTTTCCCGCTACATACTGCCTATAACCGCGGCAATCATCATCCACACCAATTAAGCTCTGGTTGTCGTTACAACCACCAGAAAACTCTAAAGTTTTAACAAACTGATAATCTGTACTATATTTATGCAACTTGCCTGCGTTATCCGCATAATAACAGGTATCATGACACATAACATCTGATTGCAACACAAAGACCTTTGCAAAAATATTAAACTGTGTATTACCACTAAAAGGGAAGACAGGAGCTTCCACATTTAACACTGCTAAATGATCAGGAGATTGACTTGTATCATAATCACCCTTCAAACCACCCATTATTGTATTTGCATGGGGATTTAAGTAAATAGATCTCTGTTTGACATAATTACCCTGCAAAAGAGACCCATCCATATCAACAGTACTAAACACGCTGACCACCCTGGCCTTCCTTCTTATCACCCTTCAACCTGATACACTGACTTCTAGGGTGTTCGAACCTACGCCCTGTGACAGCATAACAATTGCTACAGTAGTGTTGATAAGTGATGCCTTTTTCAACATGTTCAGATTGCTTGTCGTACCTACATTTATTGTACAGTTTACATAGCATAGTTTTGTCTGTATCAACAGGGGAAGAGTTACTTGCAGTTTGCCAAATTCTTTGGGTGTTTCTACCTCTTATCTTTTCAATTTTTTCAACCTGAGACCAATCAACGGTTCCCCTCTCCATTTCTTGGAGGATTAATCCATGGGCACATTGAGCTGTTGCAAATGATAATTCAATTGAATCCTGTATCACACTAACAAAATGCCTAAGCATATTTTTCCTTATTTTTTCACTACTCTCTTCTAAAACACCCTGTATATATCCCTGTGACCACTGGTAAACAGAAAGGTCATCATAAGTGGGTTGACGACTACCCCCCACCACAGTACATTGATCTTGTGGCCACATAATAATTTTTTTCACTCTTTGAAACCCAGGCCTATAGTGCCCTGATTTGATATGATCAGAATTTTTACCTTTCAGATCCATCCTAGACATCTGATCATACTGGTGTAGCTTCCGCTGCACCTCCATCTGGATCCGATCATCAGATCTGAGCTCATCAAATGTGGGCAAATGCTGGGCACTGGTATGGGCACCCTTGGGCTCTCGCAGGGAACTGTGGGCAGAGGGAACCGGTGAAATTTCACGTGCCCGGCCTTCACTCTTCTCCATACGTCCCTCCATGGCAGAGACATTTTGAATCAATTTTTCTAGTTTATTTTCTAAACCACAGGGTTACGTTCAGCTTCTTGGACAGGCAGACATTCCTTGACTTCAGTTTGCTTAACTTTCTTTCTACCCATGCTGGCAGTGCACGTTATCAACTAAAAAGTCCAATAAAACCATTTAATCAAATAAAAAGAAAAAAAATTATAAAAATTTAACGCACACTGTCAGCACTCCCCAGCCCAAATAAAAATACATTTTTTCTGCACTCAATTCAGGATATTTAAAGACTTTTACAGACATCAGCTGATGACCCCATTTTCAGCGCTCATGAATATTCATGAGGTTGAATTTTCTCAAAATTTATCAAGGACAAACCCTGCCACAGTTCAGTACTATTCAAACGTATCAGTGCACACAACTGACCACACATATACACCACCAGTTAAAAAGTCAAAACCCCCTCCCAAGACTGAAGTTCTGTGCTACTTTCCAAACGCATCATAATATATTCTGCAAGAAATAAAAACCAAAAATAATTCATGGTTTGTGGTCCACACTTAGATCCAGACCATCTATAAGGATGACTGGGCCATAGAAAGAGCCCACATTGTATGAAAATATAATCTCGAGCTGTTATATAGTTTTAGGTATATTTATTTTTTTTTCGGTGACAAATGTGAAAGGACATGAATTCTTATCAGCTGTGATTTTATTTCACCTTTGTTTGTTTTGTGGCAATAACAAGACAGACACCTATTGACTGAAATGCAAATGATTGTGACGCTTTATGTATGTATCGTGTGGTTATCACAATGTACTCCTGCATGACAGCAGCTGGATTAAGTGATGCCTTTATGTTTCTTTGAATACGTTCTATCACCATATCACTGAAAAAAACATCTGGCAAAGCAAAACAAATGTCTCTATTCTCATTTCAGGTTTTACAATTAATCAAACCTGAAGCCAAGGGGATGATAGGCGAGTTTCTCAACCACTTTGTCACTATGGTTGTTTGAGAGTCAAGTCTTTAAATGTAAAACGTATATGATGCTCATATCTAAAGGTATGACACTTTAATGGCAACATAATTTATTCCTTGTGATTTACAATTTAGTACTCAATAGGACTGATATTAAGCACCTGTGTAAAAATAAGGAAACACACTTACCAAAGAACAGAGACAGCCTGAGTTCAATCCCAGTCTCAGGCAGAAGAGTATCGGGTCAGATGATGCTGGTCATATTTCATTTGCATTATATATTCCCAGTGGCAGGATAAAGCACACCAGATATGTTGATAAAAGGTCATATCTGACATTAAGTATTTTCATAAACAGTATGTCTCTTTGAATAAACTAAGAGAAGTGACAGGGTCATTGTTTAAAGTGCCACCTACTACTAACAATTGATATTGAGGGCAAATAAGGTTTATATTACAGTTTCCTTAGTTGCTATCAGAAATCCGAAAGGTATCAATAAAATCCTTAAAATAGGAAATTTAGCTAGATTAAAAACTTACAGGATTGTGTTTAATTAATGGACTGAAAAAAGGCAAAATAATTCTGTCGAATTCTTCATGCAGTGATAATTGACATCAAATATTCTTTTTTTAGATAAACATCATGGTTTCTAGTGAACAATACTCTGCATAGATGTCAGTTGTTTGTTAGAACTTATACGATAAAGCAGTGATTTGAAGACTGTGCTTATCAACATACAAGCAAAATTTTAAAAAATTAAAGTACTTCTACAAATTTCTTTTCAGATGTATTTCTTGCAAATATATTTCTCCAAAAGTGCTTGTACTAAATACTTTTATGTACTGAGACTCAACCCTGATCACTAAAACTTGGGCGATACTGATTAACCAAATTCCACTTTAAATGCTTTAGAGAAGGAGTCACAATATTATGTGATAAAAGTGAATTTAAACACAAGAAAATGAACTAAGAATAACCATGTTTAAATAACGATTTTATTTGTTTTGTTAATCCAGCATGAACTTCAATGCTTGCAAAGTATTTTAATTATTTTGCATCATATTCCAGCTGCACACAATTGAATAAATATGTTTTAAGTATTATGTACGTTAAAAGGGGTAGGCAAAAAACTCAAAATTTGCAATAATCAGAATGATGCTACAGTAATGTCACTATATAATGTACGTTTTATTACATCATTCTGTACAAAGGTGATGAAACATAAATTTTATTTCCTCATTTTATTAAAATTAGTGCTGCTAGTATATCTAATTCATAACAATTGTTGGATACTTCCTATGGTGACACTATCATTCATACTTTTAAGTAAATATTTCTCAATCACTTGATTGAAAATAGTCTGGACAGCAGTCACATTATATCTATCACATGTTTAAACCATTGACATTTCCACATATAATAGAATCACTGTCATTTATAGCTAACTTTCCCACAAGTGTCACACAAGAATTATTACTGTTTCATAGTCTTGATATAAGTTTGTTAAACCTTTTGTAAATTTGTATGGTCACTGAGAAATCATTACAAATGAAATGTGAAACTGAGAATGTGTTGTACAATATCAATTAAGCAATCTCCTTGCACCAGTTCTTCTCTCTGTATAAAATCAAGAAAAGTTCCAAATGACACATCCATAGAGGCACATGTCAGTTCTTTTAGATAGTTTGCATTTGACATTGACAAAAAGGATTTAAAACTATTCATGATACTGTTGAAGTTTATTATAAATTTGTTAATACTATCAATTATGTCCGAATCAACGATATTGCAATCAATAATATGACCCAAGTGTACAGCTTTATCACAGCCTGAACCTATTTCATTTGATATGATAACTGAATGACAAATGTAGTTATAACATTTTATGTATTGGTTTGTGTACATATGTGCCAACAAAACTACATACTAGGGGACATAGTAATTTTTTTAATAATAATTGAAACAGGTTAAGACAATTTACCCGATCAAAGGATTTACTTAGAACAAGCAACATCATATATGCATCAGATTTATTATTACTTTAACATGTTGCAACTTCATTTAAAACAACAGTGTTTTCACTTATGGAATAACTGTGTTTGAAACCAAATAGAGTTTTCAATAGATGTTTACTCTAATTTAGGATTTATATTTCAAGCGATTTACGAAAAGCTCTACTTAACTGTACCACTGAAATAATTAGAGTCATTCAGTAATTATATTTTTTTTTTTTTTTTTTGGGGGGGGGGGGGGGGGGGGGGTCAACCCTTCATTTAAATAACAATATTTTACAATGAAGTTAAGTAAAAAGCAATATAAAGTATGAGTAGTTAAAAAAACATTCTTACTTAATTTTTACATCTGTAAACAATTATGATCAGAAAAGTCTCTTTGTTTGTACAAGTTACATGCAAAGCTGAAGAATTGCCTCATGAAAATTTCTATAAATATTAATGGTCATGAACTATTTACTGACCAGTGCACCTATTTCATATACAGGATCAATGAAAACAAGATTTTTACAATGAACAGCGAGGTTATGTATTTGGGTACATCTGTTTGTCTCTTTGTATTCCTGATTACTCCAGTATGAACTGGTGTATCTCTGTGAAAGTTTTTTGGTGTAGGTAGGACCTTATCAAAGGAAAAAATGATGAAAGTTGGCAAAAATATCTGGATTATACTTTACGCCTTTGCTCATAGAGTTCACAAATCCCACAAACATTTTCTAATTCCTTCTGTTATTACACACCAGCTCTTTTGAACTCTCTCCCAGGGGGCTCGGTGGTGTAGTGGTTAGAGTTCTTGCCTCCAACCCCTGAGGCCGCTGGTTCAAATCTCGGGCCGGGCCCTTCATGTTGGAAAGATGGTAGTTACTTGCCGATGCCCAGTGATTTACAGTGAGGTATGCACTGGTTTCCTTCAATTGTAAACTACCCGTCACAATATGCCATTGGCTGTTGAACTTTATGTAAAATAACAAATAAATATAAATAAATCTAAAATTAACTCTCTCCCTTTCCACCAAAGAAATAGCCCATTTGTTATTTCCTTCAGCAAACATATAAAACCCGCATCTTTAACTCTAGTTTCCCCACTCAGTCTCCTTCCCTTTGGTCACACTCATAAGTCTGGACTACCGACATCCACCGCCCCTTCACTGTGCAAATGATTAATAGTTTATAAACTTTATAAACTTAGTGAGTTCCCCACTGTGGGGACGCTGTTGTTCCAAAGCAGCAGGTTACATTAGATTAAAAAATCCAGAATTTAAAAAAATCCCACTATGGCTAAGAGATCAACTGTTTTAAAGTAAACAGGGTACCTTAAAAAGCCCACATATCCCCCGTCAATGCATGCGACTTATAGATATACAATAAAGTGTCTCATGACTAATCTAACCCTGTGGATTTAAATATTCCTATCATATTGAAAATGTATGGAATAAATGATTAACATGACAACATATGTTATCTAATCTGTGAAAATGTGATGACTCGTTTGGTGTTTATAGATCCACATACTGAAAATTGTGAAAGATTTAAACAACAAATGGGTACTTGGCAACAGTTTATGCAACAAGTTGACTGAACTTGTACCGGCAGAAGCTCTGATAAAGAGAACCAGCTGAAATTGTGCAAAATTCTGTTTAGCAATTTGATTTTTGATGTATAGAGATTTCTAAAATGAAAAAAAGTCTAAACGATTTAAAGAAAAGCAGTTACCGTGGCAGTAGTTGTTGTCAAATGTGATCTAAAAATTAAGCAGAGCAGAAGATACATAAACTAGCCCAAAAACTTGACTAATAGATAGCCACACAAATGTTGAAAAATTTAAGGAGTTATTGGTTGGCATAGCAAGAGCTATCTTGGTAATGGACTAAACAATTACCAGGACAGCTTGTATAAACGCAAACACCTCCTAAAAATTTGCAACAATCTCCATTAAACAGTTTGATTTGTTGAGACTCCTGAAGTGAAAAATGTGACAAATTAAAAAAAGGCTACCGCAAACAGTTGTAAGTAGATGTAACCAAAGGCCTAATGACCAAAAAAGGATAAAGATATTTGAAAATTTGAAACAGATGTGTTTAGGGATTTGGTCTGCAGTGACTCACAAAATACCAATGCTTAAGAATAAATAAACAGCTACCATAGAAACAGACTTGGCCACATAGTTCTCCAAAACTATTCAGGTTGAGTGTTTATTGGTTTAAGCATATCCTGAAAATTAGGCAAAAATCTATTAATTACTTTGATCTCTAGAGTGGATTAAAGATGGGCTGCATGGACAGATAGACAGACAGAACCGAGTATCCCTATATCCCCATTCCCCTTTCCACATGAGGGACAACATGCAGCTTTTGAGTGAAATTACAATCTTGAGATACTGGATCCCTCGAGTGGGACTTGGATTCTAAGATTGCTTCCAAGGTAGATAAGTACTTTATTGATGATATATTTTTATTGTATTAGTTACTGGACCACCTTGTCAGTTAGACTTTGGGTTTTATGTCCTGTTAAAAAGCAATAATGAAGAGGCCCTTGGCATTGCCACTTGTTGGAGTCATACCTGCACAAATGTGACAGCTTGTAATCTGATTGAAAATGTGCTAAGCATTAATCCACCGAAGACCTGTGTACCTCCTAAAACAGACCATATTTTATTTTCTCAATTTGATGCAAACTGTAAGCTTCCATCATTTCTAATGAGTTTTCAAGGAAACATATTACAAGACACAGGGCCCCCCTCCAAGCAATCGCAAAGCAAACATATACAGCTGATGTGTTTGTAATATGGCTAATAAGCAGAATTTTAGGTAACTAGATATTATTTTATGTTAAAAATGTGTTCAAGTTATTTGATATTTTACTATGATTATTAAAAAAAGAATAATTTAATTATTAATATTAATTTATAATATGTCAACTGTGAAAAATGTAAAATGACAGTTGAAGTTTATGTTAAAAATGTGTTCAAATTTTTTGATATTTTGCTATGATTATTAAAGATTTTTTAATTTAATTATTAATATTAATTAATTATACGTCAACTGTGAAAAATGTAAAATGATAGTTTAAGTTTATGTTAAAAATGTGTTCAAATTTTTTGATATTTTATTGTGATTATTAAAGAATTTTTAGTTTAGTTATTAATATTAATTTATTATACAGCAACTGTAGAAAATGTAAAATGAGAGTTTAAGGTTAAAGACTGGATTTTCAAAAAGTTGCAAAGTGGAAGTGTAATTTAAAAATACTGTCTCTCTCCATCCATTTCTGTACTGTTACTTTCCTGCAATTCAGTAACATCTTTAAAATTGTATTGAAAAAGGTAATGAAATATTTATCTTGCATGGTACCATCCGTACTCAAATTGAGATAAATCTCAAGACAACACCAAAGAATAGTACCCAAACTCAACTGCTGAAATTTTCAGAGAAAAGGGAGAAGGGTCTCACTTTGACTTACTGTAACAAAATAATCAGCATCACTCAGTTTCAAAAAGAATGTGTTAAGCAGCATCACATGCCGGGAACTTTTGATACTGTTATCCATTATACTTTTAAAATATAGTGATTTATTAAACTTATTTACTTTAGAACAATCATATTCCTAATAAAAATATGTTACTTTAATAGGTGTTAACAAGGATATTCCGACATTTTTTTCATGATTGTCTCCAACAGTATCTCTTGGTGCAAGCATAGATTTCATTTTGTCAATTGAAGTAAGGTTTTATAAAAAATGAATTTTCAAGAAATATTGTGGAATGTGTAATGTATTCAATTATTTAAGGTAACCTTTTCGTGCCAGAAACCACTGAAGTATTGGTTTCCCAAGAACCACAACAAAGACTAAAATGACTGCTGAAATGGTAACATCATTCGTTGGTGATAGAATAAACAACTTTGGTTTTCCAAAGCGAAGGAAAAAAGTCAATCCTGACAGAATAGCTACATCTAGGGTTGGGTTGTCACACGCACCAAAATAGAAAAAGCCAATGTAAGCAATATGATAGCATATAACAGTCCCCAGCCCTAAAAAACAGAGGAAATCATAGGCAGAGGCAAATCTACGTATGCAAGCTATTTCTGGTAAGTACAGACAACCACATATCATTGCCAATAACAACGATTTATTCCCAGCAGTGGTTTGCCTCAGTCTCTTTTTAAAAATACTCACATATGTTACAATACACATTCCACAAAGGTATGCAAACAAGTAACCCTTCCAGTTTTGGGGTTCATGAATATCCAATACACAAAAAGTAGAGTTTGGTGTATAACCAATTTCGGCCAATTGGTGTGCTCCAAAGGATGAAGTGCTGCAAACAGAATTTTTATACCTATTAAAATATTCAAAACCACCAAACAATTCTGTTGGCTGCACACAGAAAATCAAACCAATACATAAAATAATTGATATGGCAACATCTAGTCTGATAACTTGCAACTGAAAGCTATTTTTTCTGCAAACACAACTCTCCAAAGTATAAAATAGTGTGCACATAACAAAACTCAACACTATCACAGCATTTAATCTTTCCACTGCAATGTGTTTAATGTGAGTAATTGAAGAATCATATAGAGTATATTAGCTAACAGAAATACCAGTTATGGATAAATTCTGCAGTTTTCTTGGTATAAGCCATGTAGCAGACACTGAGAATCACCACCAAAATAAACATATGAAGAGATACTTGGAACACATCAAAACTATCCCGTACCTGGAAGTACAAACTCAGTGTGACATTGTCATTATGAAAAATAGTATAATTTCATCTTTGAATCTTATAACTGGCAAAGCTACTTATGATTATCAAATCAATGAAGAAACTATTTGTATTTTTCTGACAAATCATGACGAAATATATTTAAATTATTTCACAAGGATGATAATTATTTTCTTATTGTAGACTTTTATAGTATTTATTCTCCACTCAGCACAGCAACTTATACTAATTTATAGAATGATCATTTACACTTGGTCCAAATGAATAAATATAACTTTAATTGTGCCATAAAAGTAGATCCATAATGGTTTTTCTGAGACAAACTTAGAGGAGTCATAGTGAATAGTCTCTTTGAATATTTTTCTTGTAAATGGACTTGTGAGTTCCCCTTAGTTGGGGACCTTAAAACGAAGGATAATTTTTCGAATGTGGCCCATGGTTGTATATGTAACCAACATATAAAATTATACCGAATCTGTAAAGAAGATGCTGACTGCATTTGCAAATGCAGCAGATACACTGGAAAGACAGCCATACACATAGGTTTTGCTGATGCGGTTGATGCTGGCATCATAGCTATTGTGTGGCTCCTGCACTATGCGGATTATCTCTGAAAATACCAAAAGGAATAAAGCCCAACCTAAACTTTACTGTCATAACCAGTAACTGATGTTATATAGTAAATACTGAAATGTGAAAAATCACTAAAGAGACTATGATTTCACATTTAATGTTTACATGAACAATCAGCTTTTTTCTGTATAAATATTATTATTAATTCATAATATAATTTTGTTGACATTGCACCAGTTAATAGTAGCACTGCTATATTTTGTTTTCACCTTTGATTAAGAGATTAGTTATATTTGTGTATTTTCTGTTTGTGTTTATGATTACTTGAAGACTAAAAGGCCAGAATTTAAGGAATTTTTGGATATGCCCTGACAAAAGGAAGTAGTGCTTCATTTTGGAAAAAGAACTATGCTGTGGATGTTAAAAGCACACCTGGCTTTACCAGTTCCAAGACAGTAAAACAGAAATAGATGCTTTACCGTTTTGTGTTTCTTTGCATATAAATGGGTAAAGTACTGAACGGTATGTACCTTGATTATTTATGCAATGTGATTTGATACATGTGTTCACATCAAAAACCTCGATTTATCGAGATACTAAGTCAATAAATTGAGATACCTAAATCGAGATAACTAAGTTGATTTATCGAGTTAGTATTTCGATAAATTGAGATAATTAAGTCAATTTATCGACTTAGTATCTTGATAAATTGAGATAGTTATCTTGATTTATCGAGTTACTAAGTCGATAAATCAAGATAAAAAATTTGTCATGTTGGCCCTTCTACTCTTTGGTACATATTTTATTGTAGAATTGTTATTTAAAATCACAATAATTGTTTATTTTTTATTATTACAATATCAATGGACAGCTTGAAATAGATAAAGCATTTACACCTCTCTCACGCTTACTGAGATAAAATAACTTGTTTCCTTTGATAAAAAACAGAAGTAACAGACTTCAAAATCAATTTAATAAAATTAACTACACAAATATATTATGTTTAGTATGTTTAGTACGCACCAAGGAGAATTCTTCTTTTTCAAACTCTTGTGAATAACGATATCTTATGGCCAATATACAGGACATTTTTATTCTATTGTCCAGTATTCTATTGTCCAGGGTTTATTGTAATTATTCACCTTATGTTTATTTGATTTTTATCCCCTATAACTCTTACTGTGATTTTACAATATTTTGAGTATTATCACCCACCTAGCCGGGAATTACCGGTAACTGTTTTTCAATCTAATTGTGTATAATTTTAAATTGGTTCATTACTCTTATAGATGGTTTTTTATTGTATTGCAGCTTCTTTTGTCAGTTTCCCTTGTATTTCATTATAAAAACTACTCTTTGTGTTGTGGTTGGTTTTGAGTTCATAAGGTTGGCTTTAGTGTGGGTTGCTAGGGTGAACGTGAGTCGCCCATGGGACAAAGTTTCAAGGGTTAGTCCTTAATGCCAAACCGGTTAGGCCACCAACAGGTGATTTTGATCCTAGGGCATTGTCAATACAGCGAACCCAACCAAGATGATTGCCATGCGCATTTTTCTTTTCTGCACCATGTTGATGGCTGCCACTCATCCCAGGAGTGTCTCCTAAAATTTCACTGAAAGTGGATTCCTCATTCCATCCATGTTGAGGATTGCTAAAAATTACTCTTGTAGCTGTTCCTGCAATGATTTTCCTCCTACTGTAAAACAGAGTGGGCTTATGCTATTACTTCTTATGTATGGTGATGTTGCCATGAATCTCAGATGAATTTATGTCCTTTTTGTTTGTTTTCTGTCATCTGTTGATGGCAATTACTTCATCTTCGGTGATTTCAATATACATGTTGATGTGCCTTGTACTGATAGTTACAAATTGGAATTCCTGTTAGAATTATGCAATCTAACAGTCAGTTAACAAAACCACTCATTTGCATGGTCATATCCTTGATCTCATTCTTTTCTCCAATGATCAAGATATGTGCGTGCATGTTGACGTATGTGAATTCATATCTGACCATGCAGTCATTAAATGTGTTGACATTCCTTCCTCTCTTGCTAACTGCCAAACAAAAATTTCCTATAGGAGGTACCATCGTATAAATATGCCCAACTTTAGGTCTGACCTAAAAGATATGCCTTTTATGAAATGTCCAGCAAATTCTGTCTCACTGTTCTATGATCAGTACGTACATGACTTGAGTCGTATCCTTGATAGACATGCTCCTCTTGTGTATAGTTCGAAAAGATGAAAGTCAATACAACAGGAGTCGTCTTCGGTGTTAAATCGCCTGGTGTAATCGTCTGGCCAACAGGGACAAGTTTGTCTATGATAGGAAACTTATCTCCTTCAACAGCCATGACTCCAAGAAACTATGGTGGGAGTTAGACAAAATCCTACATAGATCCCACAGCACTACCTTGCCCACTTGTGAATCCTCAAAGTCACTGGCTGATCGTTTTTGCTCAAATAAAATCATGAAAATCTGTGAGAGTTTCTCCTCATCTGAGTCTTGCAAAAATGGTACATCTCCCCTCTGATCCTCCTACATTAACAGTATTTACTCAAGTCACTCAAGATGAAACTGGTAAAATAATCAGTAAATTACCCACCAAGTCATGCCTGTTGGACCCATTGCACACATTCTTAATCAAGGAATGTGTTGACATCCTTCTACCATCTATAACCAAATTTGTTAATTGTTCGCTCCTGGAGGGACTGGTTCCAGATGGGTCCAAAAAGGCTGTAGCCACTCCACTTATAAATAAGGCCTCGCTTCCTGTTGATGATTTGCAAAACTACCACCCAGTACCAGGACTTAGCTTCATTTCCAAACTGGTGGAAAATATAGTTGCTAGACAGCTGGTTGACCATATTCATTGACATGGCTTGGACAACCCATACCAGTCTGCACATAAGTCAGGTCACTCAACGGAAACGGCTTTACTTTCCATCAAAAATGATATTCATTTGTCACTATCCCAGGGTGAAGTTACTGCCTTCGTACTTCTGTATCTCTTGGCCACTTTTGACACTGTTGATCACACACCACTCTCCTCAGCTGCCTTCTGGATTGGTTTGGTGTTCAGCTCTCAAATGGTTCTCTTCCTATTTGACAGAACTTTTTCAATCTGTTAAGATTGGTTCTAACTTGTCTGACCTACAAAAAATTACTGTTTGGCGTACCTCAGGGTTCTCTTCTGGGTACTCTGCTATTCTGTGTTTACACATCCCCCCTTAGTACTCTGATTGGTAAACACAAAGGCGTAAAATTTCATTTCTATGCCGACAATTCACAACTTTATGTCCATCTGTCGCACATGAATGCCTCAGCTGGTTTTGATAAGTTGAACAGATGCCTTCAAGATGTTAATGAATGGATGTCGGCTAGCAAAATTAAACTTAATCCACATAAAACTGACTTTATACCTTTTGGCTCGAAGAAACAGAGGGAAAGGTTAAATGTATGTTTCCCAATTGACATTTTGGGTAACCCCCTTCATCCCACTAAGTCAGTCAGGAACCTGGGTGTGTGGTTTCACTCTGATTTTTCTTTCTCTAAACACATCCAGAATGTTTGTAAAAGTTGCTTTATTCAACTGAGGGATTTTAGAAACATTAGGCAGTTTTTGACTCATGATGCAGCTGTGTCGGTTGCCAATACCTTTGTTAGTAGTCCATTGGACTACTGTAACTCACTTTTCAGGAGTCTCTCCAAATTCAATCTTCACAGATTACAGTCTATCCAAAATAGTGCAGCTAGAATTGTTACAAATTTGAGTAAGCTCACATGGATAACTCCTGTCCTAAGGAAACTTCATTGGCTCCCCGTTCAGTTTCGTTCAGAGTTTAAAATGGCTACCCTGGTGTACAAGTTTACTGGCTTCTCTAAATACTTTGCTCCATATCTTTCCACATACCAAAATACTTACAATACTAGATGCAGTCAGATTGTTGCAAATTTCCTTAATGTTCCAAAGTTTCAACTTAAAATTCACAAGTCCACTAAGCAGTTTGGTTTCAGTTTCGCTTTTGATGCTCCTATTGTTTGGAATTCACTCCCTGAAGGCATTCGTGCATCATCAACTATTGCCTGATTTAGAAAGAAGCTCAAAACCTATCTCTACACAAAGGCTTATCCTCCTTAGCTCATTTCTCCTCTGGCTTCTCCGTGGTGCCGACCTATTTCTGTCCCTGGATTTTGAATTTTGCATATTGCTATTGTCTTGTTGCATCTCAGTGGAGATTAAGCTCTATAAAAGTCAAATTAGAATTAGAATTTACACACCCCTAATATTGAATGGTTTATGTAACAATGATACAATTTTCATAACATTTGTGAGTTTTTATATGTGAAGTTATTGAATAAAAGTGGATCAAGAAAAAACTGAAAACTTTAGAACATATTTCTAATGCCTACCCATGTGGAATCAACCTCATTTACAAAAATAACTGCCAATCAGATTTAAAAGAAATGACATCATGGGGAAGTACTTACTTTTTTCATTTTTGTGAGAGTTTCCAGTAAGTACTGGTTGTTACTGCGCATGTGGGCGGAGCTTAGTTTACTTGCCGAAAATTTTCCCACATGAATGACCCTAATGTAAGGGCTATTTTCATACACAGGGCATCAGGTATCCTGCATGCGTCATGCAGCAAGCGGCTATATTCACTTCTGTATTAAATATTAAGAGTTGTTTTTACGTATGTGTCATGCGGTACGGCTATGATATAGAATACGGCGTCCGGTAAGTCTTTCAATCCTGGAATTTGAATTTTAGCCTTATTCTGCATACAGAAATCAATAAATTACATCAAAATGATGTCACTCTATAGTTCTAGGTCACCTCTATAACAACATGCGGTTATATAAATTAGATTAGAATCTTGGTAAAAATTAATAAAATTGCCATTTGTTGCTTGATTTTGATAAATAATATACCTTTATATCTTTTTAAAGCTTATAACCAACAGAACGCATATGTGATGGCAACAAATCAATATTTAATCACAAAATACACACAAATTGAGCGTGCATTATTAATTATAAAAATAAAACTAACTCATGGTTTTGTGATTTCTTCTTCATTTGTTCATGTATTTTGAGGCAATAACACAAATGAATGCCCTGTTCAACTACATTTATTACCAGTATATAATAAAAAGTGATATATACTATTATTATTGCATTTACATATGTTTGTAAATCACTCCTTTAATTAACTGAAATGGGCACTTGTTGAGACCATCCATCTTGTTAGGATTTGGTTAAAAATTGATGTATAATGGTTTTCTTATTTCACTTGGTTAAACTATTTTGAATGGAAGTTATTGTAGTTTATGGTGATTTTTATAAGAATCAGTTGGGTGTAGCGATGTCCAAAGAAATAAGACCTGAAAATAAGTTCAAAAATAATAAATATTTGCCAATTAAAATATATAATTAAAGATTGGTATGTAAATAAATATTGAAGTTAAAAAATATGACACTTATGTTGTTATAAAGGTACTTTATTGTAGGCTGTACTGCTTTTTTAAGGTTGGTTATATATTTGTTAAAGGTATCTGAGGAATTGTTGTGCATACTTGATGTAATATAATTGTATATATAAGGTCAAACTTTCTATTTTCTATTCTATATTTCGATTTTTTCTCTTATTTCTGGATAGTTTTAATGCAATAAAAACAGCATAATCATTGTTTATATACCACTGTCATGATATTTGTCTTTTGTTGTCTGTTTGTGTGGATAGAATACTTTTTAAAGTATTTGCAAAAGATTAACATCTCATGGCGATGCCCGCCATCTTTTTGAAATTTGGTTGAAAATCTCAAATGTTCAGCTAAGTAGCAATTTATGTCAGTACATACGGAAACACACTAACCGGATACTGGATACCGGACCTGGATGGCGTTTCCGGATACCGGATGCTGCATGTATGAAATAGCCCTGTATGCGGTATGGTTAGAATCTGGGTCAGTGTGTAGTAGTACCGTTGCTGTGAATATAAATTGCATTTAGGGAAACAGGCCTTATATTTTATTGTAAAGTGAAAATAGCCGCATTCCGCTTGCTGCATACGGCATCATGCATGTAAGGAAATGGGGCTTCAATCCTTGGATGGAATTATGGCCATATTCCGCATATAAAAATCAATTACGTCAGAATGACATCACTCTATAGTATTTGGTGTGCCCTGTAAAACATGCTGTTGTATAAATTAGGTTATAATACCAATAAAAATTGGTAAAATTGCCATTTCTTGCTCAGTTTTGACAGGTAATATATCATTGTAAAACTTATAACACACAGAAAGCATCTACTGTGGCAATACCTCAATATTTAATCACAAGCTACATAAAAATTGAATGTTTATGATTAGTTGCTAAAAAAGTCAAATATTTTATGATTATTTCTTCATTTGTGCAATAAAATAACAGTAGCCACTGTTAAAATATATTTATAATTTAATAATATAATAAGTAATATTAATAAGTAATATTAAGAAGTAATATATCTTATTTTTATGACACACACAGACCGGAACTGAAATTGCAACTTAATTTGTTTGAGAACCTCCATCTTGTTGGAATGTGGTTGAAAATTGCTGTACACTGGTTTTATTAACTTATTAATACCATTTGAAAGAGAATTATTGGCCAAACAATTGAAACAAAGTCTTGGCTGAGTATAAAATAACAAAGTTTTGGCAATGAAAATATGTAAACATTTCATACATGCGGCATTCGGATACTGTATGCGGGTCCAGTATCCAGTTAATGTGTTTCCATATGTACTGGCATGAATTTCTTCTTAGCTGAACATTTAAGATTTTCAACCAAATTCCAACATGATGTTGGACATCCATCAAGAGGAAACATAAATCCAAATCCAGCCACCTTTCTTAGTCGTCTGCAGAGGAAGATGAGCCCTTTGTCCATACTCAAAGGTTTACAAAACCTCAACCTAAGGTTCCTCCAGAATCTCAACCTCAGGACAGCACAGATCCAGTGTATTATAGGGAGGTAGATATGAATGATCTACCTTCCCAGTATACAGAGGAAGTTGAAACCCTTAGGCAAATCCTTGATCCCAGGGAAACTCTGCCTAGGTCCTCTACCACTGTGCTAGGCCTGGACGAGAAAGGCCAACAGGAGCTAAGGCCTAGAGGCCCTTCTGCTATGCTCCCTCTGAACCCTATTCTCAAAGATGCCTTTGAGAAGTTTGAGCAAGATTTCTTGGCCTCCAACTTATCTGAGGGTAAGTATATAAAACCCCCAGCTTCAACAGCTAAATACCCTGCTTTGAAGACAAACTTCAAGAGCTCAACAAAGAGCTTCACCCAAACCCTCTGGGGCCATGGAAACCCCTCCTCCCAATGACTCCTCCAAATGACTCCTCCAAAGCCTCACTCAGTCCATCAGTAGGAGGTCGCCTCCGTTCTTTCAGCAGAGACTGGCAAATAAACAAATGTTCCTCAAACCTGTTAAACATTAACACCAATGGCTATGTTCTGCCATTCCTCTCAAAACCCAACCTGGTCAGATTTCCTCTGATTGCATCAGAGTATAAGGCCCTTCCAAAAGACTAAGCTCTGGCACACTGCATCCAGCCAGTTTCATCTCAAGCAGCACTGGAAATATCCTCAGTCAGTGGACAGCCTCCTTCCTTGGACAGAAATGATTTCTGCACACCTAGACTGGAGGCAGAATCCTGCAAATGTGATGAAAGGCTCAGACCTTCATCCCAAAGACCACAGTATCCAACTCTTTACAGACGCCTCAAATGAAGGTTGGGGCTGTCACTTAGATCAAATTTCTACAAAAAAATCAGGCAATGCAATTGCCTGATCATACTAATAGCCCCAGGCTGGCCAGGGATGACCTGGTTTTGGGACCTAGTGCAGCTCTCAACAGAGATCCCACTACAACTTCCAGTGTCAAAAACTCTACTCAAACAGTCCCACAGTTACATATTCCACAGCAATCCGCAATATTTCAACCTCTACACCTGGTGTCTCAGAGTGGACAACTCCAAGAACAAGGCTTTTCAGTGGAGGTGGCAGAGAGAATTGCTGCACCTCAGAGGTTATCAACAAGAAACATCTACAAATCAAAGTGGGCCCTATTTGAAAAATGGTGTAGAGAAAATTCAGTGGATTTCTCTGCTCCAATCTCAGATTTTTTCATGTACCTGTACCAAGACTTAAACAGGCGCCTCTCTACCATTGATGGTTACAGGACTGCCATTGTTGACACTTTGGGCCCAACGGCCCAACATATAGCACATAATGCAGACCTTCATAGGTTACTCTCCAGTTTCCACAGGGATCATCCCAAAAGTTCTAGGAATCTTCCTAAGTGGAACCTTTCTGTTGTTCTCAATGAGCTCACAAAAGCACCCTTTGAGCCTATGAAAGACACAGGCCTCAAACATCTTACTCTCAAAACTGCTTTCTTGCTAGCTAGAAATTCACGCCTGAGTTGCAACCAAAGTATCTAATCTAGGCCAATGGGAAGAAAAGGTCGCCTTGTTCCCTTCTCCTGACTTTATAGCACTGCTTTGCCCACTTGTGTATCCTCAAAGTCATTGGCTGATCGTTTTGCTACATTTTTCTCAAATTAAATCATGAAAATCCATGAGAGTTTCTCCTCATCTGAGTCTTGCAACATGGTTCTCATCCTATTTGACGGAACGTGTTCAATCTGTTAAGTTTGGTTCTACCTTGTCTGACCTACAAATATTGCTGCTTGGTGTACCTCAGGGTTCTGTTCTGGGTCCCCTGCTATTCTCTCTTTACACATCTCCCCTTAGTACTCTGATTTCATTTCTATGTCGATGATTCACAACTTTATGTTCACCTGTCGCACATGAATGCCTCAGCTGGTTTTGATAAGTTGAACAGATACCTTCATGATGTTAAGGAATGGATGTCGGCTAGCAAACTTCAGCTTAATCCAGATAAAATTGGTTTATGCTTTTTGGCTGCAAGAAACAGAGAGAGAGGTTAAATGTATGTTTCCCAATTGACATCTTGGGTAACCCCCTTCATCCCACCAAATCAGTCAGGAACCTGGGTGTGTGGTTTGACTCTGATTTTTCTTTCTCTAAACATGTCCAGAATGTTTGTAAAAGTTGCTTTGTTCGACTGAGGGATTTTAGAAATATTAGGCAGTTCTTGACTCATGATGCAGCTGTGTCGGTTGCCAATGCTTTTGTCAGTAGACGGTTGGACTACTGTAACTCACTTTTCAGGAGTCTCTCCAAATTCCACCTTCACAGACTACAGTCTATCTAAATAGTGCAGCTAGAATTGTTACAAATTCGAGTAAGTTTACTCGGATAACTCCAGTCCTAAGGAAACTCCACTGGCTCCCTGTTCAGTTTCGCTCAGAGTTCAAACTGGCTACTCTGGTGTACAAGTTTATTCATAATGGTTTACCTAAATACTTTGCTCTATATCTTTCCACATACCACAATACTTACAATACTAGATGCAGTCAGAGTGTCGCAAATTTCCTTAATGTTCCAAAGTTTCAACCTAAAATTCACAAGTCCACTAAGCAGTTTGGTTTCAGTTTCACTTTTGATGCTCCTACTGTCTGGAATTCACTCCCTGAAGACATTCGTGCATCACCCGCTATTGCGTCATTTAAAAAGAAGCTCAAAACCTATCTCAACATGAAGGCCTATCCTCCTTAGCTCATTTTCTCTTTTGGCTTCTCCGTGGTGCCGACCTTTTTTTGTCCCTGGACTTTGAATTTTTGCATATCGCTATTGTCTTGTTGCGCTTTAGAGTCCACAACTCAGTGGAGATTAAGTGCTATAAAAGTCAAATTAGAATTAAAATTAGAATTAGAGGTTATTCCTGAGTGAGCTCGGCTGCACTATCTTCTCTCAGAACATGTAGACGGCATTCGTACCATCATCACTTCTACTGGTTTTTGGCTAATTAGAGACCCGACCTTAGAACTGGGGTTCTGTAATAGGGACTCAGACTGGCTTTTTGGCCAATTTTGGGTATTTTTAGACATTTGGTAATTCTAAATTCTAAGAAAAATAACACTTTTCCTGTCTCAGCTGTAATCCCGCCACCGGGCGATTGAATTCAGCACTCAGTCCCACTTGGTAAGCTATTGTAGCCCAATAAAATTGAAAATTTTAATTACGTAAATGTATATTTATAAGCTACAAGCTTACAATGTGGGACTGAGGAAATTCCCACCCTACCTCCCCGCTGTATTCCAGCTGAGGGGGTATGGACTAAATTTACCATGAGAGAAGAAGGAAGAACTACCACAATGCACTGCTAGGGTACATATTAAAACATGCACTCGGCCATTAAAATCTATCCAGAACAAAAGTTCAAAGTCTGGCCTTAACAAATACTTTACTTATACCAGGTATGACAAAAATATTAAAAGCAAAAGCTGTAAAACCTACAATAAAGTGATATTTTTACTTTAATATTTTTATATGCCAATGTTCATATGTTTTCATTGCCATAAATTTGTTATTTTTTACACTAAACCAAGACCTTCTGTAATTATTTGGCCATCACTGCACCCAGTTGATTCTAATAAAAAGCAAAATGACCTGCAATAATTTCCCTTCAAATGGTATTGCTAACATAAATAATAAAACCAGTGTACAGCAATTTTAACCACATCCCAACAAGATGAAGATTCCCATTTCAATTCAAATCTGTGTGTGTAATAAAAAATAATATAAATTGCTTTATATTATTAAATAATAAATTTATTTGAGATTTTATTGCCTGAAAACACTTTCACAATGAGGAAGTAATCATAAAATATTTGACGTTTATTTTTTCTTACTTGTAAACTTACCTGTAAGACTTACCTGTAAGTTTGATTGAGATTCTACCGATTTGTTATCTGGAACGGAGGAAATTATTGTAGTTCATTTTGCTTCCATTGATAATTCCATGGAGGAATTATAATTGGCTTTGTTTACTTTCAAAGCCTTATTTTTATCAAATTGTAAATGATTCAGGTAGAATTTCCCACAAGAAACCCAGGAAATGCACTTACAAGTAAACCAATAACTTCACACACTGTTTGTATTGTGGGAGATGAAATATCCAGGAAAATGTAGGAAGTGTAAAGTGTAGGTAGTTGATACTTGGTAGGACATTGGTTAGGAGGTGTAGGTGTGCAACGTCATGGTCTTACCTTGACTTGATCTTTGGCCTTGCCATAGTGACCTTGACCTATAAAATTTTGTCCAGGCAATATCTGGAAAACCGTAAGGTGTAGGAAGTTGAAACTTGGTAGGGACATTGGTTAGGGGGTGTAGGTGTGTAATGTCATGGTCTGGCCCTGATTGGACCTTTGACCTTGCTGTAATGACCTTGAGTTGAAAATCTTGTCTGGGTTATATCTCGAAAACCATAAGGTGTGAGAAGTTGATACTTGGTAGGGACATTGGTTAGTGGGTGTAGGTGTGCAATGTCATGGTGTGACCTTGATTTAACCTTTGACCTTTCTGTACTGACCTATAAAATCTTGTCTGGCTATTTCTTGAAACTATAAAGCGTAAGAAGTTGATACTTGGTAGGGATATTGGTAAGGGGGTGTAGATATCCAATGTAATGGCCTGACCCTGATTAGTCCTTTGACCTTGCTGCAATGACCTTGAGTTTGAAAATCTTGTCCGGGCTATATCTCAAAAACCATAAGGTGTAGGAAGTTGATACTTGGTAGGGACATTGGTTGGGGGGTGTAGGTGTGCAATGTCATTGTGTGACCTTGATTGGACCTTTGACCTTGCTGTAATGACCTTGAGTTTGAAAATCTTGTCCGGGCTATATCTCAAAAACCATAAGGTGTAGGAAGTTGATACTTGGTAGGGATATTGGTTGGGGGGTGTAGGTGTGCAATGTCATTGTGTGACCTTGATTTAACCTTTGACCTTTCTGTACTGACCTATAGAATCTTGTCTGGCTATTTCTTGAAAACTATAAGGTGTAAGAAGTTGATACTTTGTACGGATATTGGTTAGGGGATGTAGGTGTGCAACGTCATGGTGTGACCTTGATTTGACCTTTGACCTTGCTGTAGTGACCTTGACCTGTAAAAACTTGTCCGGCTATATCTTGGAAACCGTAAGGTGAAGAAAGTTGATACTTGGTAGGGAAATTGGTAGGGGTGTAGGTGTGCAACATCATGGTGTAACCTTGATTCAAGCTTGATCTATAATGCCTTGTCCGGACTATATTTCGGAAAACGTAAGTTGTAAGAAGTTTATTTTGGTAGGGACATTGGTCAAGGGTTATATGTGTGCAATATCATAGTGGAACCTGGATTTGACCTTTGATCTTGCATATCTGATGCAATCTATGTCTCTACAAGGATATCTGATACTATTTTATCTCTCTTATATATCTCATAT
This sequence comes from Sabellastarte sp. h YS-2021, assembly GCA_964017235.1. Taxonomy (NCBI): domain Eukaryota; kingdom Metazoa; phylum Annelida; class Polychaeta; order Sabellida; family Sabellidae; genus Sabellastarte; species Sabellastarte sp. h YS-2021. The sequence continues at coordinate 150,402,472 of OZ024931.1, forward strand.
CTTTTGAGTTGGGTCTTAGTTGTTGCACCTTTGGATGTCTGTTGATGTAGATTAAGCACTGTTAAAGTCATATTAGAATTCATTAACTGTTTTACTTTTGCAACTTCCCATTGTAACAGATGGTATTGCATCAAGTGATCCACAGGTTTTGCCCCAACTCCACATAAAAGCATGTAGTGCCACATCTGTATGTATGGATAATATTTAAAACATAATTTGTCTATACAAATGAAAATCAAAATGGGAGAAGACTTAAAGCTTCATAATCTTAAGCTTACTGAATTGTCTTGTTTTAATACTGAATCTTCACATGCAGTTTCTTTCTCTTAGATGTTCTCTACTTAAACATTAGTTGGACACTGACACTGCCCAATCTGTGTACTTTTTCACTACCTCTATATCTGTTGAACACTATTTCCCCAGGCTGTGGGGTACGGGCATCTCTGATGATATTTTCCATATGCCAAACATCAAGACTTTAGGTTGACATTTAACCTATGCATGATACTCATCTTAAGGTGTAAAACTATGCCATCAAGCACCAATTGTATGCACTTGTCACTGTAAGCACTTGTAATTTGTGAACTATATTGGCTTATGCAAAGTGTGTTTTATGTTAGAATGTGGTGATCACAGGTCACAGTCAGCATGTAACCCAAACTGTTTAGTATCAATGTAAAATTAAATGCATTCATATGCAAAAATCTTTAATGTAGATTATTTTGTTATTATTATAGCTTTTTTTAAAATTCTTTAAAAACTTGAAAAACTGGTTTTTCAAAACAGAAAAATGAGCATCCCCATTAGCTCAAAATGAAAACTTTTAAAAATTTGAATGAAACGGAAAAAGGGATATAGCAAGTTCCTGAAAATTTCCAGACAGAAATAATTATCACAGAAGCACATAATTCACGGGCACTGATTGCTTGTTATCATTTCTATCTTGCAATATCATGAAAATCAATCAACAATGAATTAAATCCTCAAGATTTCAACCATATATATTTTATATAGTGCAACTTATGGAGCTTATGCTCTCATTCAAAACTATACATCTTGGGCAGTTATCTAAGGGGAATATTAATTGGAATTTAAAAAGGAAAATGTATTTGTACTAAGCAGCATTTATATTGTGGGCAGAAATCCTACTCTGTAAAGATTGTTGTCGCTAAAATTCAATGTGGGTAAATGTCCTGTGTGTACAGTTCACATTGGGCAAAGTTGTTAAATGTGTGGGCACATTGTGTGGGCAAATAATTTTGCAAAGCTTTGCAAAATAAAAATGTTGTCAATTAAATTGCTGAAGCTCTTGAGAAAGTAGCTGATTATGTTTTCCTCAAAATTATGTCATGCAGAAGATGGGTCCCATGGAAAATATCCAGTCATAAAATATATGGTGTGATTGATGACTTGTGTGGTAATATGTTGGTGGCAAGATGGCCAATTACATTAAACATTTTCCCATGTTGTAATGCTGTTTATGTTAACCATACCCCACAATGATTGTTTATTTATTTGGCTGAAAAATATTCTGATGTGCATTCAGCAAAATTCATAACATCAAATACCTTGGTTTTCCTGCTATTTGTTTTTCTTTTCCGAAATGGCTGAAAAAGCTAAGATAAGTTATAAAGGTAAGTGTTGGTAAACTTTTAAAGGCAATTGCTATTTGTGGGAAAAATTCAGCTATGTGTATAATGCTATTTTTGACATCACTCTTGAATGGTGCAATCTATGTACTCTTGTAAATTAAGGTAATACCCTTCATTACATATTGAAGGTTATTCTTACTAATCATAGACACAGTACAAAAAAATGAGTTATAAAATTCTAAACAATGCATTGAAAAGTAGATACACAGCAAATTTCAGAAAAGTTTTCTTAATTCAATACTTTTGCAGTTTCCTGGATCAGCTGGCTACAATTTTATCTGAAAACATGTTAACAAATTCTTATTGCATATACAAGGCCACTGCTGCAGCAGTTATCTTCCGCTTTAGATTCTGTAATAAAATAACCCCACTTGACATTGAAAAAGGGTCAAAGGTAAAAGTCAGGAATTGGAAAAGTCTCAGGCCATGACTTCCTTTAAGTTGTGTTCACATTTGGAACCCCTAGTAGCAAATAATAATGGAGATATATTTATTTACTTGGGGTTTTTAGTTCGCTTTCAACACTGTACAGGTAATATCACGACAGGTATTTGGAAAAGCAAAGGAAACCAGTCCATACAATTAATCAAGGTTCTGTACTGTAAACTGCCGACCAATGGCACACAACTACCAGCTTTCCCACTTGAGGCCTGGCCAGGAAACGAACCCCAGCCTCAGAGATGGGAGGCGAGAGTGTTACCACCCTACCACCCTGGCCCCCGATAAGGGAGATATAAGTTTATGGTAACACTTTTAAGATTTTTGGGTCTTAAAATTTGTGGTTCTTTCACAGCTACTAGATTGATTTTGACCAAAATTTCAGGGTATATTTACCGCAAGGGGATCTAGAGATGGTTAAGTTTTTGGGGGTATCTGGCAGCAATTGTTGCCATGGCAATGCTTTAAATATTTTTGGATTTTAGTGTTGTAGGCGTTAAGCCGATGGGAGATTATAAAATGCTTTCAGTGCATGCCTGCGTCTCTGGGTGCATGCATGTGTGCATTTGTCACATTTTAAAATCAAGCTTTATATCTCATTCAGTTATAAAGATATCTTTAACAAATTTGCAGAGAATGATTATGGCTGTGAAAAACAGTCTGTAAAAATATAGTACTCATTTTAAAAACAACATGACCGCCAGAGCTGATTGCTCCAAAATCATTCCTATGTTGTAAAATATAAAATATTGCAGCTAGCTGTGTCAGATTTGCATAAAATGTAAATTGCTAGGAAAGCTTACCTGAGGGTTATTTTGGCCTCATTTTGAAAATCACATCTTTTATGTGAAACAAGGAGGGGGCATCTCAAAAAGCACAAATATCTCCCTTACCATATGTCTTAGGGGATGGAAATTGGAAAACAAGTTCTTAGAAATTGTGTTCTGCAACTCTTCTGCAAGTGTCAAATTTGACCTTTGACCTCAGCTTCAAGGTCTCGTAGGGTCATCATGATAAAAGGGCCTTATATTTCACTTATAATTGGTTCTAGGGCTTCAAAATATGAAAACGACTTGCAAGAAATCATGGCCTATGAATCTTACATCTGACAACATTTTGTGGATTCTGTATATTTCTTACAACTGAATTTATTCCCAGGATTTTCCAAAATCTTAATGTTGTTGCCCATATACTTGTATCAGCGGGCTATGGTTCTGCCTAGGCTGGCTATTTTTGATTTTTGTTATTGGTTTCCTTGTTACCGTATTCATGGCCGTGGTGGTGGTGTCGGATTTTTTATCAACAAAGCTATACAGTTTAGATCTGTGACACACCTACTTTCAGTTCCTTTGAAAATGTTAGCATTGCAATTGGGTCGGCGGCTCAACAGCTTGTGTTGACTTGTGTTTATCGTCCACCTGGCTCATGCTCTGAAAGTTTCCTGGACCAATTTCTCAATCTTTTAGAATATTTATCCTCTGTTTCTCCCTCTTTCCTAATTTGTGGGGATTTCAATATTCATGTGGATACTTCTTCAAATGATAGTATCAAATTCCAGAACTGTTTAGAATCATGCAATATAACACAAAATGTTCAAACGGCTACCCATCTACATGGTCATATCCTAGACCTTGTTCTTACTCCTACTGATGCCAGTGTCATCTCTAATGTACGAGTTGCTGAATTTATTTCTGATCATGCTCTTGTCCTTGCTCAGCTTGACTCAGTTAATCCTCCTTCACATAAGGCAAAAGTTGTCACTTTCAGGAGGTATCATAAAATTGACATGGACAGTTTCCGTAAGGATTTGGGAAATAGCGCATTCGTAAAATGCCCTGGTGATACAGTCAGTGGTTTGTGTGAACAATACTTAGATGATTTGAGCAAATTGCTCAACAAGCATGCACCATTGGTTACTCGCACTTTTACTAAGCAAGCTACTGGTTGGCTATCTGACACCTACAGGCTGGCAAAAACCATCAGGCGACAGCTGGAACGAATCTGGCGTAAAGATAAATCTGCCTATAATCGAGCTAGACTTCGAAGACAGATTGGCCGCTGCAATTCACTGGTCAACAAAGATAAGGCAAATTACTTCAGAAACCTGGTCAAAGAAAATACCAATGACTCCAAGAAGCTATGGCAGGTCTTGCGTTCCGCACTGCACTCTAGTCCTGAAGCAGTACTCCCTTCTCATGAATCTAAGAAAGGTCTTGCTGACCGGTTTGTCACTTTCTTCAGTGACAAAATAGATAAAATCAGAAACTCATTTTCCTCTAGTGACTCATTCACTCTGCCTCCTCCACCTGATGTACCCAATTTCAGCTGCTTTAAACAAGTTTCTCAAGAGGAAATTAGAAAAATTATCATGAAGTCACCCACTAAATCTTGTTTGTTAGACCCATGGCCTACATTCCTTGTTAAGGAATGTATTGATATTTTACTGCCCTCTATCACCAGGCTTGTTAACTGCTCGTTGTCAGAAGGTGTTGTACCTGATGAATTCAAGAAGGCTATTGTAACCCCATTGATTAAAAAGTCATCACTACCACCCAATGACTTAAAAAACTACAGACCTGTTTCTGGGTTGGGCTTCATATCCAAACTGGTTGAACGTGTTGTTGCTTCTCAGTTGAATGACCATGTTAGTTTGAACGGACTGGAGAATGTCAGGCAATCTGCCTACAAACTAGGTCACTCAACTGAATCTGCATTGCTTTCAATTAAGAATGATGTTCATTTGGCTTTTGCTAAAGGTGAGGCTACTGCTGTCGTTCTCTTGGATCAATCAGCAGCGTTTGATACTATTGATCATGATACGCTACTTAATTCTCTTAGCTCCTGGTTTGGTGTGAGCGGGGTTGTCCTCGATTGGTTTAAGTCTTATCTCTCAGACCGTGTTCAGTGCATTAAGATTGGGTCAATTTTATCTGATGCCAAAAAGTTATTGTATGGTGTGCCTCAAGGCTCTGTCCTGGGGCCAATCCTTTTTTCACTCTATACTACTCCACTGAGTAAAGTCATACAGAATCATCCTGGTATTAGTTTCCAGTTCTACGCTGATGACACACAATTGTATGTACACCTCACACATAAAAATGTTGCCTCGGCCCTTGATAAGCTGTCACACTGCCTTGAAGACGTAAAGAGATGGCTCTCTACAAATAAGCTCAAGCTAAATCCAGATAAGACCGAATTCATTGTGTTTGGCTCAAAGTCTCAGCGCGAAAAACTTAATCAGTCCTTCCCGGTCAACATACTTGGTAATCTCATATCACCAACAGATGCAGTTAGGAACCTTGGTGTCTGGTTTGATTCTGATTTCTCATTCTCTTGCCATGTTAGGAAGGTCTGCAAGGCTTGTTTTGCTCATGTCCGGGATCTTAAGCGACTCCGAGGACATCTGACACATGAAGCTACTCTTATGGCTGCCAATGCTCTGGTCGGAAGTCGACTAGATTACTGTAACTCTCTGTTCAGAGGTCTCTCAGCTCTAGATCTGCGCAAACTTCAATGTGTTCAAAATAGCCTGGCCAGAATTGTTGCCAACACCACCAAGTACTCACACATCACTCCAGTTAGAAAAGCACTACATTGGTTGCCAATTAAGTACCGTTCTATCTTTAAGACTGCCATGTTGGTATATAAGTTCCTACACAGTGGTAACCCCAAATACTTTGAACCCTTCCTCATTCCCAGACATAGTGCATATAACACTCGTCGAAGTCAATCTGATGGCATATTTCTTGAGGTTCCCCACTTTGGTTCAATTTTCAAGTCTCGAAAACATTTTGGACTCAGTTTTGCGTATGACGCACCTATGATTTGGAATGACCTTCCTGATGAGGTCCGCTCTGCAAACTCACTTGCCTCTTTCAGGTCAAAGTTGAAGTCATACCTCTTTGGAAAAGCATACCCACCCTAAATTTCCAATCTCCTTTCTGCTTTCTCCGCGGTGCTGACCCCTGCAATGTCTCTGGTTTTTGAATATTGAACAATGTTTTTGTGTGATGCGCCTTAGAGTCTGTCTTTTGACAGAGATTAAGCGCTATAAAAGTGCTATTAGAATTAGAATTACCCTTACTCCTGATATTGATATTGATGAAGGTGAAAAGAGTAGCAAATATAAATAAAAATAATTATTCTTGCTCCATGGTATCTATATCTATTGAGTACCAAGTGCAGTTGTAGAAATATAACCAAAATGAAAGTTTACCTATTTCACACTATTTTCATACTAGTCTTGTTGAAAGTATCAGAAATTTTACCCATCTTTGTATTCTATAGGAGCCTCACTAAAAGTGTTTCTACCATCAAATTTTTGCACTGTGAGATCATTTTTTGAACCATATTTATTATTACTCTCTGGTACCATTAAAATATTTTTGACTTAAAGACTCAGAACATTCTTGATAAAGACTTTATAAATTGCTCTCAGTTCATTAACTCTTATCAGCTAATCACGCTCATCTCAATGTGTTTTTTTAATTCCAGATGATGAAGAACACAATTCATGTGTTAACCTTCCATTTTCGTACACATGCAGCAGTTAGTATCAATGTAAAATTAAATGATAATTTTTGAAACCACATTTATTATTGCTCCCTGGTACCATTAAAATCTATTCTACTTAAAGACTCAGAACATTCTGGTTAAATACTTTATAAATTGCTCTCAGTAAGTGAACTCTCATCAGCTAATCACTCTCATCTCAATTTTTTTTCTAATTCCAGATGATGAACATCATATTTCAATCATACTTCCAGTGGATATACCAAGCGGTTAGTATCAATGTAAAATTAGGCACTTTAAAGTGCATAAATCAGTAATAAAGATCTTTGGTTATTATTCCCTTTTTTAAAAAAATTATTTTAAAACTTAGAAAAAAAGGTTTTTGAAAACAAAAATACAGAATCCAAATTGCATTAAAAATGAAAACTTTTAAAATTTAAATAAAGGGAAAAAAGGAAATAGTATGTTGTTGAAAATTGTCATAAACAGAAACACATCTGTAAAGTTGTTCTTAAATATTAATCAGTGTAGAATAGATATTACAAAATGTGTTTTTGATTTTTGTTATTGCTTTCCTGGTGACACTTACTCCTGATATTGATGAAGCTGAAGAGAGTAGTAAATATAAATAAAAATAATTATTCTTACTCCATGGTATCTATATCTATTGAGTAACTGAACTCTCATTAGCTCTCAATATTTTTGCTAATTCCAGACTATGAACAAGACAAATTGAATATGACAAATAACAGTTTAATGGAAATGACTGGTGAGTATCAATGTAAAATTAGATGATTTAAAGTGCATAAATCTATAATGAAGATTATTTTGTTATTGTACTCTGGAAAAAAGGTTTTTGAAAACAAAATTGAGCATCCCAATTGGCTTATAAATGAAACTTTTAAAATTATATAAAGGGAAAATGTTAAATATTATGTTGTTGAAAACAAAATAAGACAGAAATAATTGTAACAGAAGCACATCACTTAAGTTATTCTTGAATATTAAATAGTGTGAAAGAGATAGTGTGAAAGTTTTTGATTTTTGTTATTACTTTCCTTGTGATACTTACTCCTGGTGTTGATATTGATGAAGGTGAAGAGAGTAGTAAATATAAATAAAAATAATTATTCTTGCTCCATGGTATCTATATCTATTAAGTACCAAGTGCAGTTGTAAAAATATAACCACAATGAAAGTTTACATACTTCACACCATATTGTTTTCGTAATAGTCTTCTTGAAAATATCTGCGAAATTTTACCCATCTTTGTTTTCTGCAACAGCCTTTGTAGGAGTGTTTCTACAATTACATTTTTGCACTGTGAGATCATTTTTGAATCCATATTTATTATTGCTCTCTGGTATCATTAGAATATTTTCTACTAAAAGATTTGAAACTTTCTTGTTAAATAATCTATACATTGCTCTCAGTACGTAAACTCTCAATTTCTCTTTCCTAATCCCAGATGATTCAGCACCAGGGCGCATACTAACACCTGCAGCTGGCCCTTTGGAACCTTTTGGTTAGTATCAATGTAAAATGAGATGCTTCAAAGTGCATTAATCTATAAGGAAGATTATTTTGTTATTATTCTCCATTTTTTCAAATTCTTAAAAAGTGGAAAAAAAGGTTTTCAAAAACAAAATGGGGTGTCCCAATTAGTTTAAAAATAAAGAAATTAGAATTTAAATAAAGGGAAACAAGGAAATAGTATGTTATTGACAAAAATATTCCTCACAGAAGCACATCTGTAAAGTTAAATATGAAACAGTGTGGGAAGACCACTTTTCTTTATAATAATGTATTTAACATTTAAAAAATATGAAAATTTGTAGATAATGCTCATGGCTGCTATCACCAATTGCTAAAAAAATCATTCATGTGTTCTAAAATGTAAAATATTGCAGATTCACACAAAATGGAAATGGCTAGGAAAGCTTACCCGAGAGTAATTTGACCTCTGATATCTGTTTCAAGTGATGTAGAATCATGTAGAGTCATCATGCTAAACGAGCGATATATCTCCCTTATAAAATCTAAATGGCTAAGAAAGCTTGTCTGAGAGTAAATATGACCTTTGACTTCTGCTTCAAGTGATGTAGAATCATCATACTGAAAGGTCATTGTATCTCCCTTATAATTGGTTCTAGTCCTTGAAAATATGAAAACAACTTGTAAGAAATCATGACCTGTGAAACTTACATCCATTTTGTGGATTCTGTATACTTCTTACAACTAAAGTTAGTCCTAAGATTTTCCCAAATATCAATTTTGTTGCCTATTTACTTGTACCTGCAGGCTGGGGTTCTTGCCTGCCAAAGCTGGCTATTTTTATCTGAATGACCTTCACATTTTTATGCAGATGATTCATTTTCTGAGAAGGCTGGAGAGAAGATTTGAGAGAACATTTTTTGCTATCAAAGTGTTTATGCAGAAAGTTCATTCATCAAAATGTTCATGCAGACAGTTATAACATTGTTATTAGCATATTCCTCTTTTGAAGCTACTTTGACAGGAGTTTGTTATATTGAGATAGTTACACCTAGATCACAGTGTATGGATGACCAATTATGGCAACACATTGCCATGTTTGGCCACCAGTTGATTTTAATTTTTCATAGTCAAGACAATGTATATTTGCTGATTTTTCTAAGATTTCTCTAGTTAAAAATTCACAAAGTTTAAGAACCAAAAATTTCCATGGTATACAAAGAGTATTATTTGAAAAAAAATATAAAATAGGGGATAGGCATTTGGTAAAATTAAGAGTGTGGGTGACAATTTGAGCATGGGCAATAATGTGCTATCTAAAATATCAAAATAATTACAATATCTATGTATATAAAAGGGTATTTACTTTATCAATCCAAATGTGAAATGTTAGTAAATAATGAACTCATGTATGCACCACCCATCATATGCATTGTACCTGTAATATTATTGCTCTGCTAATCAAAACCTACTAATCAAAACCTAGTTCCTACTTTTATTACGTAACAATGTTATTTTGGATACAATGTAGCTAAATTTTACAATTGTCCTAAAGTCAAGTAGATGAAACTTAAGCAAACAGTATTAGAAATACGTTAAACAAGTTAGCTCTGCATTTGCTGGAACTGGAAAGTGTCAGCTTTTTGGGTTGTGGTTTCTAATGCAAATGTGTGCAATATCATGGACAATTTTGGTTATTCAAGTATTTAATGTATTAAAAATACATGTATAACATAAAATCAACAATTATTTTTTATTCCCAACCCACTGCTTATTAAAATGGCTTTTCAATTTTTGCAGATAATGTAAGCTGATCTAAAGACAATGAAGCTAGGCCCCTTTCTATATCAACTCAGTTTTCAAGTATGAAAATTTCAACACTTTTCTCACAATTTTCTCATTTACTATTGCAGGGATTTCTCTCTTGCATATATGTACTAGGCCTTAAGTAGATTCCCTTGTGTATCAGGCCTGGCTCTTTCTTAATTATTATATCCCTAGAAGAAAGTTGGAGACACATTAGATTCATGTCAGTCGCACTGCAGCAACCGTAGAAATTTCCTTGTGTACACCATAACGCAATAAGAGGGTCAAAGATGACCCAAAAGGTGGCTTGCACAGACAGCAATAAGGTTAGTGACTGCTGTAATTAAAATTAGAAACAAGGAAATCAGACCTAGATCTGTCTTACTTTTTTATTAATTTTTAATAGCTGCCATAATGAGCAAAATCACCTATAACTTGAAAATTATTGCATATACAGAATTTTGTATAAATAAGTTATTCAGCTACTTTTGGGTCAGCTACAACATAGTAAAATTTCAGACCTGTAGCTCAGTGTTGAGTAAATCAGTTCTAACTTGAAAACTATTGCAGTCAGAGTATTTTATTCGTCTAATTTTTGGTCAGCTATAACATAGTGAAATTACAGACCTGTAGCTCATTACATAGCTGAAAATAGCTATTTTCAGTTTCTTACTGTTGAATAAATCAGTTATAACTTAAAACTATTCCATTTACAGTATTTTGTTTAATATGTTGTTCACCTACTTTTGGGTTAGCTATAATATAGTGCAACTACAGACCTGTAGCTCATAGCACAGCTGAGTAATAGCTATTTTCAGGTACTGACTCTTGAGTAAATCAGGTGTAACTCAAAAACTATTGCATTTATAGCATTTTGTTAAAATTCGTTGTTCACCTACTTTTGGGGTCAGCTATATCATAGTGAAATTACAGACCTATAGCTCATGGCATAGCTGAGCAATAGATATTTTTAGGTTCTAACTTTTGAGCAAGTCAGTTGTAACTTGAAAACTACTGCATTTAGAGTATTTTGCTTTAATATGGTCTTCACCTACTTTTGGATCAGCTATAGCATAGTAAAAATTCAGATATGTAGCTCATTGCATCGCTGAGTAATAGCTACTTTGAGGTTGTCACTGTTGAGTAAATCAGTTGTAACTTGAAAACTGTTGCATTTGGAGTATTTTGTTTAAATATGTTATTCACATAATTTTTGGTCAGCTATAGCATATTGAAATTGCAAACCTGTATGTCAAGGCATAGCTGAGCAATAGCTACTTTCAGCTTCCCACTGTTGAGTAAATTATCCTATCCATTTGATAGCCGCAGTGTGTCGAGTGATTTCAGCATTACTGCTCCAATGAAAAAAAATATTATAGCTAACCTTCTCAAATTAATAACCATAAAATCTTGCCTGAGAATATTTTGGCCTCATTTTGAAAAACAAGATGGTTGCCAGGGACGTTTGTTCGACTTAAAGCACGGAATTTTGTTGGCCCTCTAGAGCAAAACGTAATATAGGTATAGATCTCAAATATGTTCGTCATTACAAAATCTTGACTGGGAATAATTTTGGACTCATTTTGAAAAAGATGGCTGCCACGGGGATGTGAACCAAACTATAGGAAATCATGTGCTAGGAATCTATTTCTGTGGTCAGATTTGACCTTGAACCCCTCTTTCAAGGTCAAATGAGGATAGCCAAACTTAAAAGTGCTTATATCTCTCTTACTATTGGTCCTAGAGGTTTGGGATGGTAAAACAACATATAGGGAATAATGGGCTGGGAATCATTTGGTGTGGTCGAATTTAACCTTGGACCCCTTCTTCAAGGTCAAACGAGGATAGCCAAACTTGAAATTGCTTATAAATCGCTTATTATTGGCCCTAGAGGTTTGGGAGGGTAAACCAACCTACAGTTTTCGCTCTCAAGTGCGTTTCTGAGTTGTGAGGAGAATAGAACAGAATGGGTTTTTGACTTTTAAAACTATGTTTGAGAAACATAGTGTTGTGTGAATATCTTGTAAATGTTTGTGCATAAACATGTATAAAGAAGCATAATTAAAACATAGTTAGAAAGTTTTAGTCTTTCTTTTGTAACTGTGTTGTCATGTTCTAAGGTGCAGAACAAGAAACTTTTCACTCGAAGAAACAACAATAGTTTCATTTCATTTGAAACTAACGTGGTGCATTTTATGAAGTAAAATACTAATATGTCCAGCTAGTTTGGTTTGTTTATCAAATCTTGCAGATAAAACACAAAATATACAAAAGGTAAAAACATTTTAGATTTAACTAAGAAAATATTAATTTTTTTAAAAATATGTAGACTTGCTAATTAATTCAGCAAATGCACCCAGTTACTCAAAATCTTGGTAAATATGCAAGTTTACTGGTTTCACCTATTGACAGTAACATAATATGTTTTGCTGTTACGATCAGTTTCCAATATTAAGATGTTAAACCTTTAGCTTTTTGGTACAAACAAAACATAAAAAAGTGACTGACCGAGATTGTACAAATTTTTATATGTGTATTAGCACTAATTAAATAAAAGAGTGAAAAGGTTCAGTATAAACCAGAGGATATGTGACTTTTGATATACAATATCCTTAACATGTATATTTTTCCTTGTTGAGTGGAGTTTATCACAAAGTTAACTTATCCTACATATTTTTAATATTATGGGTAAGAATTGATTTTTAAAGCTTGTATTTGCACATCCTATGTGCAAAAAGATGATATTTGCAGTTTCCGTGTTTAGAGCACACCCTATTTACAAAATATGAAATTTACAGTTTTTGTGTTTAGAGTGCACCCTATTACAAAAACAGGGAATTTACAAGTTTCCTTATTTAGGGCACACCCTATTTACAAAAAGATGAAATTTGCAGTTTTCATGTTAAGGGTGCACCCTATTACAAAAAGAGGAAATTTGCAAGTTTCCGTATTTAGGGCACACCCTATTTACAAAAAGATGACATTTGCAGTTTCAATGTTAAGGGTGCACCCTATTTACAAAAACATAAAATTTGCACTTTTCCTGTTGAGAGTGCACCCTATTACAAAAAGAGGAAATTTTAAAGTTTCCGTTTTTAGGGTGCACCCTATTTACAAAAAAGATGAAATTTGCAGTTTCTGTGTTTACGGAACACCCTATTTACAAAAGATGAAATTTCCAGTTTCCGTGTTTAGGGTGCACCCTATTTACTAAAAGACATAATTAGCAGTTTTCATGTTTAGGATGCACCTTATTTACAAAAAGATAAAATTTGCAGTTTCTGTGTTTAAGGCACACCGTATTTAGAAAAAGATAAAATTTGCAGTTTTCATGTTTAGGGTGCACCCTATTTACAAAAAGATGAAATTTGCAGGTTTCATGTGAAGGGCACACCCTATTTACAAAAAGATGAAATTTGCAGGTTTCGTGTGAAGGGCACACCCGAAAAGATGAAATTGGCCATTTTCATCATTAGGATGCACCATTTTTTCCAGGTGGATATATGCTGTTTTTCTGATGGCTTTTTGAGTTTTATTACTTACATGATTTTGATAAATGTCTCATATGGTGCAAATTTTTGCATGAAACTGCCATATTTCATGAAAGAAATTTCCATATTTGCACCAAAACCCTGCATCTTGCAAAATTTAAGGTATAAAAGGGAAAGGACGGGATTTTCCCTTTTAAATCTGACAGTGCTTTATAGTAAAACATTACTGAACCATTATTATGTGTAATAGTAAACTCAATGAGGATGATTTAGGCTTCAAACACTCTTCACTTGATGTGTTAGGTGATATTGATAATCAAGGAATCTGAATCAAGCATATCATCTCTTTGAAAGGGGGAAAATGAAGAAATTAAAGGATATTGGTTTTGACTAAAAATACTTTCAGATTTAATGACATTAATATCAGTCCAAGAGTATTCTACAGAAACAGATTCCTGTCATATTTGCTGGCAATGATACCACAAATCACAAAATCAAGTTCAAATGTTTTGTAAAAGTTCAGATTTCTTGCTGATATGACACTCCAAGGAACATATCATATGTATCAAAAGAAGTGTCCGTATTTTTAATCTACAATTAACATAAGTCACTTGTTACATTTGAATTAAGGTTTTGAAACTTGTCCAGAGAAAATGCAAAAATGCAGCCCAAATTTTGGCCAAAATGTACTACTCACTGAAGCTTTTGGTATTGAATGTGGGTCGATATTTTTCCTTTAGTGAGAGCCTTAGTTTCACTTTTATCTGAATTCTACTAAACACTGATTTTACATACACTGAGATGATGGTATGTTTTACCACAATATCTACTTATTGGGTGCTTCCATTTGTGTGAGTTTTGGTTGACAGTGGTCTGTTTCTATTTGTTTATACAGGAGTACTCACCTGGCCTTCACACCAGCTCTGCTGCACCACCAGCCTATAATGAAAACCAAGTGAATAATCACTTGTCAACACAGCATCAGCCCCCACCTAAGTAAGTGTATGGTCTGATGACTACAGTAAAAATAAGGGGTGCTGTAATTTTGCAGTAATACTTAATAAATAATTTGATATACCTACTTTGCAACATTACCTGGTAGGTAAGAGGTTTATAATGAGTGTAATATCAATAATTTGTGGTCTGTGCAATACCATATCCCACCTTGGTGTACAGTGTCCTGTATTTAATACCAAAGGACCTCACTATGTAACTAGCCGAAAGCAAAGCAGTCTGTTTGGCCTTGTATTTTGGGTATTCAGTGTGCAATATCTGGAGTTCGATCCTTGCCTTGGTCACAGGATTTCTGCTTTGGACAATATACTTTACACATGTGTGTCCCTGTTTGGCCATGAGTGTAAATATATATCAAGGTTAGTTAGGGAGATAAGCAGGACAAAAATTGGCTTCATTTTTAGGAAGTTAGACATATTCTGAGTCACTTCATGCCAAAACAAAACTGCAAATAAGAACCAACTAAGTGGCCCATAAGAATCCATGAATGGTTTTACCTTTACACCAGCCACATAAAGTGTAAAGCAATGCCTTCATAGCTATACAGTCTGTCTCATCTGATATCGTAATTTTGTATAATATATATTGGGGAAATACTTGTTGTGTAAGTATGTGTGAATGTCTGCCAGTTAGGCCTGAACTAATCACATCGTGAAAACATGCACAGTCAATTGCTTGACCAAAGGCAGCCACTGTTTTATACAATAACTGTACTTGCAATTTAACAAATTGTGTTTGTTGGAACCAAGAGTCTGTACAAAGAGATAAATAAATTTACAATACCAACAGTTAGGTAAAGTTAACATGTCAAGATAAGCACTCATTTGTCTCTATGATATATTAATAATATGAGTACAAAAATAAAGTGTTGTCTATAAATGACATACCAAGCACAACATCACATAATCAGCTCAAATTAAACAATGCTTAAACTAAGGTTTATGTAAGTTTGTGGATGATACACCTTCAGATTTTCCCCTTGAGAGTATTATGACTAAGTAGAGTATATTAAATTCTTCAACAAGTACCCAGAGATTTGGTTAAATGCTGTCAGTCCGACATTGGCTGTAGGTGGTGGCCAACCATTGGCATGAACGGATGATAGGCAGTGGTCCACCCGTTGGTAGCCGACAATAAGATTTGCTGGTGGTCCTTCATTGGCCCACTGTTGGCAGTCACTGATAAGCTTTTCTATTGGTCCACCAGTGGCCCACCTTTAATAGCTGACAAGGTTGACTGGTGGCCCACCAGTGGCCCACTGTTGGGTGCCATCAACTTTTTATGGTGGTTCTCTGGTGGTGTGACTGGCTGATAGAGAGTGGTCCACTGTTGGCAGCCAAAAATAAAGTTTACTGCTGGTTCATCAGTGGCCCACTGTTGGCAGCCAATGACAAGCTTTTCTATTGGTGCACCAGTGGATCACCTTTATCAGCCAACCCCCCAGGTAGCATGCAGACGTTGGCCCAACATTGGCATATCCATCGGTCCGACATTGGTAGCCACTGTTGGCCCAATGGCTTTTTGAACATTGAATACTGTTAAATAATAATGTGTCAGAAAACAGTATTTGCGGTTGCTTTTGAAGTTGTTTATAATGCTTTAAAATTTTTGAAAAAAATGCAGTCAGTGGGCCAGCAGTGGCTCAGTGGTGGCCCACTAGCTATATTTTGCCACCTATAGCCAACAGTGGCCTACTATCGTCTTGCTATCTAGGAAGTTGATTAAACTTTTATTGATTTCTACAGTTTGACATATTCAATTCCAAGAAGTTGGAAAAGAACAATTTTGAATGAAAATATCAAATTAGGAATTGGGAGTTTACCGCAAAAGTGTATGTTTAATATTCTTAATATGAGGTCAGTTTGTCGAGGTGTGTATTGGTCTTTTATCAACTCAATGGTATACACAAATAAATGTATAAGTAGTTGGAATTAAGTTTTATCAATGGAAATTCAAAGTAACCTATGGCAGGACCTTTTTTAGTGAATTTTAGAGCTACTATTGCAAGTAAATTGTGGGCATTTCAATACAAAATTTTGACTCGAACATTAGCAACAAATAGGTGGTTATTTAAATGTAAAATAATTGACAATGATTTGTGCTATTTTATTTTTGTAAGCTAGAAGTGGAAATGATGGAACATTTGTTTTGGAAATGCATATATATCCAGAACCTACTGACATGTATAAAGAATAAGTTCTCACCGTATGTAGCCTCTCAAAACCTTTTTACATGTAACAACTTTATTTTCTGCAAAATAGAAGGTGATACAGTATTTCTTGCTGATCATATATTCATGATAATCAAATGATACAATTATATAACTAGATGCAGAGAGGGTAGTTTGAATAAAGAGGTGCTGTTGGACTACATCCGTTAGCACTTTGACCCAGAATGTAACTTTTTGGTTCACAGAAAAGGAAGTATAAATATTTTTGAAAATAAATGGAATCCACTAAATGTACTTTTGGGCAGTCTTTGTACAACTTAAATTTGAGTTGTATGATAATTATGTAAACATATCATGCATCAGCACTCAGTAGAAAATAAAAAAACAACACTGCAAAACAGACTTTAGGACTTCTGTGCTGGCACTGCAACTGCTATGAACAGAAATGTGGTATTATAAAAATCATTAGGTAGTTAGTAATTTTGTGTTTGAAAAGGTAAATAATGAAGTAATATTTGAGTTCTGCCCACTGATAAGAGTTCAGTGTTGAAAAACCAAATGTTTGGATTTATCTGTAGAAGGTGCATTTTATGTGTACAGTATATGATTTGGAATGTGCAAAAGATACATATTTACCATTCAGTGACTGAAATCTCACTCCAGATTTGAGTTGAGTGCTGAAAGTTCTGGTAATATGTCTGTTTGCAATAGTGGTCGGACCGCTTCTGAAAATAAAAACCAGTTTTCAGGTCTTTGAAACCGAATAAAATCAGGGATTTTGAAAGTTTACAGAGATTTGATAACATGTTTTATGCGAACATACATGAGCTATATTCTCAATGAGAAATACACATTCGCATTATATTCTGAGGTTTGTAAACTTCATTTACCATGAATATAAAGTGAAAATGTAAGTTATTACCTCAAATATATATATGTTCTTTATTGATTTGATGAAATATTAATCAGTAGAATGCCTAATATAATGATGTTTTGAATAACCAGTACTTAAATACTCTCTGCGGATTTCGCAATTTCTACATAAACAAAATGAAATGTGGTTTATCCTTCACACAACTAGTTTGCAAGTAGTGTTGGGAATGCCTCTGGCCATTTTGAACATTGGTCCTTCATTATGAAATAGCAGCACCATACCTAAGAGCCTTTGTACTGAGAATTCTCTGTCGCTCCAGTCTTGCAATATTTTGCTCTACATACAATGTCTACCAGTTCTTTATGTTACCCTGAGTTAGGGGTTTGTGCAAAATGTATACTCTTTGTTTATTTTATTGTCACTTTGTTTATTTTATTGTCAAAGTGAGTTGTTTTTGCTTTAATTTATTCATGCTCCATGTTGTATTGTGAAAACACCATATTTTGTTTGCATAATGTGTTGGGAAGCTGTTTTTTCTCTATATTGTATTCTCCAGATGATATGCAATGCAGTTTCCTTGGTATTTTAAATGATTTTGTATTTTTCATTCAAGTGAGGTGTCCTTGAAGCTGTATATTCTCTATTCTGTTCATTTTATACTCCAGGTTACATGTTCTCTTCCTCTTGTATTTTGATACAGTTTAAGCTGTATATATATCAACATTTCATACTATAAGCTATATGTTTTATGCCTTTCTTTTGTATTTGTCACACAATGTTGTATTTTTGTTTCAGGTGATGTCTTTGTGAAACTGGCTGACAAGGATGAACAAGGCTGGTGTAAAGGTCGCAAGAACGGGCATGTGGGACTCTACCCACACAACTATGTGGAAATCATACAGTCGTGAGATGACCTGTACAAAGATTACAAACATTTTGTCACTCCAAGCATATCATAAAACTACAATACAGACAAAGGCATGGCTGTAACACAAGAAAATGTTTTAACAAAACCGTAACATTTCCAGAAATATTGTGTAGTATTAGAAACACAACCACTTTTAGGTGGTTGTAGTTAAATTGTTTGTTTTTCTTGTTTGTGGGCATGGAAGAGATTTATGTTGGTCGTATTATTAATATTTGTTGATGATTTGGTGTGGTAATTTTTCTTGCTATATATAAGAAAATTAACATTTTGTAACAATAGCTATTTCTGGTTATTTGTGCACATCACAGAATTTTAAATGGAGGAAATGATAAAATGTATTTGTATCCGTAGCACTGCAGTTGCACATTATATAAAGTTTTACATGAGAAGCTTGCTAGAAATAAAATGCTTCATGTGGTGCAAAGTCAGCTATTTCACTTCCAATCATTTTTTGCTTTGCTTTATTTCTTTACTTGGACATTAACCTTTACACCTGGAATCTCCATTGTTAGTACTAATTTAATTATGATACATTTATTCTGAGTACCAACATTCTACTGGTACTCTTTTCTTCTTTTTATATTGGTGTCTTTTGCAAAATATTATTTTAAAATTGGCCTGAAATGAGTCTTATTATATAACTGCAAAGATAAAAAATATTTATTTCTCAAAGAATATCACACATTTTCTGGTTATTTTTACACTAGATATATTTGAATAATATCAGTACAACTATCAAACCCACTGAACAGAATGTGCCTCAGTGTACCCTTGTAAGTCTATAAAATAAATGTTCCAGTGCTTATTTAAAACTTTATGTACTGTACAGTTATAATTAGTTGTATATTAAAATACCCTTAGATTGCTCATGAATTGGGTCAAATTCACCCTGGACTTGACCTAATATGTGTTATTACAGTGTTATTATTGTCATTTGCTATTCAAAGTAGGAATGGATTGGTCCTGCAAGTATTCCAGCATTACAACCGTTTCACTGAGATATGACAATAAAACCTCATTATCTCAAGGTTCTTGTTTAGGAACACATAAAATCATGCTTTCCTCCTCTCTAGCCTCTTTCAGAAAGCAGTTTAAAGCCTACTTTTACACTAAGGCATACCCACTTTAGTCTTAATCAGCCCCTGATGTTGTCTGTGGTGCTCAACCTCTTTTCTGTCCTTGGATACTGGAATTGGTTCACTGTTTTGGTTTTGTCCCACCTTAGAGTCCCCTTTAGTTGAAGAAAGATTAAGGGCTATAAAAGTTCAATTAGAAATAAAATAAAATTGAGTGTGGAAAACTTGAAAATTTTTGAATAAAGGCAATATGTAACTGTTATCTAAATTTTTTTAGACTTCAGCTTTTGGTTTGGATTAGCATATTTTTAATGCTCAAATGCTACCACTTCCTGTTGGTGGGCCTGATTATTGGGACAATACTTAAATACAACTTTTTTAGTATTCCTGAATTGAAGTGCTTTGCATTGATAGGATATAGTTTGGGGAAATTCATAACAATCCAGTCCTGGTTTGAAGGTGCTTTAAACTCAAACATTTCCCCTTGTATAAATTTTGTGTATAAAGCTCCTCATATTCAAAAGGTGTGTCAAATGCTAAGTCAGGGTTACAGAAATTGATGTATTTGTTTTACAGTTGGTTCTATGCATTATTATTTTGCTTAAAAATACTGGGTGATCTTGCAATGTTTATTCATATATAGAAGCTAGTATGTCACTTAAAGTGATTTTTAATGTTTGACCTTTTTCAGGAGTATATATTGATTAAAAAGAGAACCTTACAACCAATGGATACCAAGATTGTTAATTCTCAACTTTTCGCAAATATAGTCCTGGATTCACTGTATAATGAGATAAAAATTGTGACATTTACCAGAGTCTTTGCAATTGACCCATGGTAAAAACCTTAAACTCAACCAAAGATGCGAAATTCTTAGTATGTATCAGTCATCACAACTTCCAATTATTACAGGAAATAAACAACGCAAGTATTAGCTCACTGTATATTGCAGTAAATATTCACCATTTAAGCAACTGTCATCACAGAACAAGCATAAAGTATAATTTATTTTAGTAAAAGTGATTGATACACATCTATTTAAATAGCAAATGGAGGTTTATTTTGGCAAACGATGGCACCGCGATGTCTCTCATTCATTTGTTGACAGTATTGAGACCTACTATACTCTGACAATGACACCACAACTAGAACCTGTCATAGTTTATTAAGTGTTGTGGAAACTAAAATGACTTATAGTGTTAAATGTGTTTAAAATAAATGTAAGAACAATTATTCTGTCTTTAGTTAATTAGTACATGAACAAAGTAGAATTGTGATTAAGTTTAGGTCAAGCAAGTCTTTGAAGATTTATATCATTTATAGTTACTGACCTAAGTTGTATGTAATTTTCTTGTAATATTAACCCTCTTTCTCCAGTGTATATTTTCTCCGGTGTTCTTAATAAAAATTGGTGCAACTTCTTTGATCCAGTGTATTAATACTCTATTTATAATTTAGTTTTGTGCATTTCCAATGGTATTGTTGTATTTTATGCTTTATTTTTTAGAGAGGGGGGGGACTTGTGCTGGCAAATTGCATTTAAGAAAACAACACCAGCTTATGATGTGACAATTACAGTAAAAGTGAAAGAGCTTCATCTGCTGTTGTAAAATTGAAACACTTGGACTGACATTTGTCTCAGATGTCAAACTGGTCAAAGTCTGTACATTCCTGCAATGCAGTTGTGGCTTCTGGTTATCAGCTTTAGCATCTAATTAATGGGGGATTTGACCAAAGGGGTTGGGGAAGTTTTCTCACTAGTGTAGTGGGAAACACACCTTCCACCTCTTTAATCACAGTTGAAAATCTCAGCTATGAGATGGTTGAAGAAAAGATATGGCAGAGGCTTGAGTTGTGAGATTTGGCACATAATTGCTTCAGTCATGGTTTTATGGGTTGCGGAATGTAGGTAAACCAGAGTATTTTTGTAGTTAACATGTTTCCAGTTTAAGCTGGTTACTTGTCTTGTAAATTTGTAAAAGGCAGGCACAGGTTATAGTCATTCGACTGTTTTTTCTGGTGGTTGAGGGATGAGCATGTGGCAACTTGCGGTATATAGTAGTGGTCAGTTACAATATGATCCTAGCCTTTTAAAGAAATGTCAAAACCTAACTTGTACTTTAACATAAAACTGAAACAGATAAATTGTTAAAACATGTGGGTAAAAACTCAACTTCGACTTTATTGTAAAATTGAAACAGATCAACAGTTAAAACATGTGGATAAAGACCCAACTTGGACATTAATTTTAAACTAGAATGGATGGATAGTTAGTTAAAACAAGTGCTTCCCACCTCAACATTTCGGGTTTAAATCTTAGTGGATGATTTGTCTGTAGAAAAAGCCATGTTTCTTAAAGAATCACTCGCCCTTCAAATCCCCATGTGGATTCAGATCCAACTGATATGGTAATTACCAAGGTTGTGATGAGTGGGTTAAATCCATCCCAGTAACCGAACTACCTAAATTCGTCTTGCAATTCGGTATTGGTGTAGTTCAGTATGCACATTTTTTCTTCGCCATAAAAACAATGGTGTTTTCCGGAAAAAAATGTTCTTGCATTGAAATAGTTGTGAAAGGTATTTAAAACTTATTATTTTTGAATAATTTGGGAATTATTATATAAAAATGCTTTATGTACAACATATTCTGACGTTTTGCTGTATTGTCATATTTTGTCTTGCAAAAAACGTAATCTAGCGGGTGACAACATAATATTTTTGTAGTTAACAACTGTCAGGTAAACAGCAAGCACTCACGATATCTCTAAATCAACCCAATTTGCGAAAACTGACCACCCGGTAACAGCCTTAGTAATTACTTGTGGATTGTTTACATTGTTCTTTGTACTGATTTCCTCCATCAGTAAATTATTTTTATGACGTCAGTATACCTGGTTCTTATCTCCACCTGTGAAAAATGTCCACAATGACATGACTAAGAGAAATCTGTTTTTGAAAGTAACTCAAAACTCATGTAGTTTCCATTGACCTCATGAATTGCAGAACCATTTCAGTGAGAACCACTTTTTTATGACATCACTCTGCAGCGTGTAAGATTAAAAATGATATTTGCTATTTCAATAAGCTGATAATGGTTTCTTGTAACCATTTCTTTCTTGATTCTCATCAGTTACATGTATTCAAGAAGTTTTACTGTTGCATATTTTTGTAGTAAAAATAAATGTTTATATAAAGTAATGTCTACATCTATAGACTTCTGTCAAGAAAACCCCAAATGTCATAGAATTGTGTTGAACTCGCTACGTACCGTTATCTAGCCTATGTATTGCATTATAATCAAACCTCAAACTTTGGTGAATTTGGCACTTTCAAAATACCAGATTCTGTGAATCAATAGATTGAACATTTAAAACCTTTCACTTTAGTTGCTTCATGTGTTGTCTAAGAAAACTTAATTTTGAAAAACAACTTTGTCCCTTTCAACCATCGAGAACAACTTTTTGAAGCTAATTGCACATAAATAGATGGGCCAATTCTATACCAAAATTACCCTTTCTTAATCAGATATAGGTAGAGACAAAGACTTGGGAAAACACTTTGGGGGGCTTTTAGCTCACTATCCCAATCCTTACACTATAAAAGTTTAAAACTTCAAAGAAATTTTTTGTTGGAAGAAAGTTTTTTTCCTTAAAAAATAATAGATTCTATGTTAACAAATAGTCTTTTTTACTTCAAATATTAATACAACTTTCACCAGGATCAATTGTCACTGTCCAAGCTCATAAGTAAAGATAGCTAAAACTAGATCACAAATTGTGATCAGATGAAGAACTGGTTCAGTTATAGAGCTGAATTCTTTAGCATTAACTACCACTTTAAATACTCCACAGATATGAAACTTGCACATGGTTAACTGTCTATATGAAAAAGTGCCTGAACAACAGTGAAGCTATTCTATCTAGCTTTATCTGGGTTGTCTATAAAAGAATAGCCATCATGGCTGCCAATAACAGTTGATTTAAAGGTAATAGATGCAGATCTCATTGTCAACACATAAAGATGGACAACACATTATCATGTGTTATGTCCACCCTACAAATACTGCCAAAAATTCTTGTTTCAGATCCAAAGCTTTTAATAAGAACTGTTTTCACAAGTCTTATCATTTGTGTCAGTGTACTGTGCTTATTTGAAACAAGTTAAATATCTGAGTCAAGAGGATAGTATAAAAGACAACGCATCATCAAGGATAAAAAATCATAAAATTGAGGCAGATCTGTCTGTTCATTTGTTCCCCAGAGCCATTAGAATAGAGGCATCCCCAACAAAGTCTGAAAATTTTAACACCATTTGCCAACATTTTCTCATTGACTAGTGCAGGGATTTCTTGAATTGTATTGTTGAATAACTAATCAGCTCCTATCCCTGCAGGAATTTGGAATGCCAAGAACCCACAAATATATTAATAAGTCCAACAAACACATCAAGTGTTGCCATGGCAACATTTGTTACCAGGTATTGTCAAAAACTAATTATCTCCAATCATGCAGCGGTTTGGAATGCATAGAACCAACAAACAGATTTTTAAATAGAAGAAACATGAGAAAGTGTTGCTAAATACCCATAAAATCACAAGTCTAAAGCCATACAGAAGTTATCTTCAGTATACTCCATGGAAAAATAAAAACATAAACTCAACATATTTTGTTTATACGTGGGAGTTTAAAGTCACATTAAAATATGACACACCTTGAATAAGACAACCACATGCTATCCTTGAATGGAATTTGTCAACTCATATTCGAGATACCGTCTGGAAATAGAAAACTTAAGATCAATATAATTATGTTACCAGTGGGAATTCAAGGTCACCTTAAAATAGGGCACACCTTGAGGACCAGTAACATCCACATGCCAAATTTGAATTTAATCTACCATGCCATTTTTGAGATACTGTCATGAAAGGAAGTGTGATAACAATGCTGACAATGTGTTATTACTGGACATTTAAGGTCACCTTAATGTATTGGACTTATTCATGGTTAGTTACATATACTTGCAAAATCTGAATGAAACTTCTCAGGTTATATTCAGTATACTTGAATACCAGTTAGAACCATATACTAAATCTGAATTGAATCTTTAACTCATTTTCAAGACACTTAAGAAACGGAAAAACTTAAGATCAATATAATTATATTACTAATGGGAGTCCAAGGTCACCTTAAAATAGGGCACACCTTGAGGGCCAGTTACATCCACATGACAAATTTGAATTTAATCCATTATGCCGTTTTTGAGATACTGTCTGGAAAGGGAGTGTGATGACGAGTCTGACAATGTGGTATTACTGGGAGTTTTAGGTCACCTTAATGTAGGGCACTTATCTATGGCCAGTTACGTATATATGCAAAATCTGTTATTTTCAGTATGCTCCACGAAAAATAAAAAACCTTAAACTCAACATAATTCTTTTGTACATGGGAGTTTAAGGTCACCTGAAAATAGGACACACCTTGAATACTGGTTACAATCACATGCCAAATCTGAATTGAATCCATCAACAGATTTTTAATATATTGTCTGGAAGTGGAAAAACTTAAAATCAACATAAGTACATTTATAACATGTGTCTTTGTCAAGGCTAGTTCAACTTCCTCCACAGTAACATGTAGAATTAGTCACTTATCACATATTTTTGGTAGTTCATTGTTCTAATAATTATGTGTATGCTGGTGATGCCAGGAGACACTTGCAATGAAGTAGTTGTGCACATGAGCTTGCTCTATCAACATGCATTTTTATGTTAGTTGTCCTTTGTAACAAATTCCTGTTCTCTGCATAAAACAGAGTCTGCTATCTTGGTCATTGATAAAATATACTCACAGCACTTTTACATACCATATTTATTGGTATAAATGCCCTGGGGGCAACACATTTTTCAAATGGGGTAGCGACAATAACAGGTAAAACAAATCAACTCTCGACTCCAGTGGCAATGGGCAATAATGGACACTGGCAGCCTTGATCTTGCTTGCCAGCATGAAAAATGATGAGTGAGCTTAAAATATTGGAAACAAACAAACCTTAAATCTGAAGAAATTATGAAGTTTTATCTTGTATTTTTTCAGATTTCAAAGAGTGTGTGAACAAATCTGCCATGTTTTGTTGTGATTGTGTTTGTTTCTTGTAAGTGGTATTCGATCTGGGAAATACTGAAACACATCTTTTTGGAATCCCGGAACCACAAAGGTGTTGCCTGTTGAGAGGGATGTAAAATCCCGAAATATTAACTTTCCAAAGTTAGACAGGTGAGGGGTGATTAATAGACAGAGGGCATTTATACAGATAAATACAGTAGCTTCATTATTGTTATTGGTATCAAAATCAATACTTTTATATGGTATCAGACTGTTAGTTTTGGATTAATTTGGCAATATGGATACAGACATAAAAGTTTTCAAAAAGATTTTGTGTAGTTTTACTGAATTCACCCAAAAAATTACAAGGATATAACAATGTCAGATACAGGGGATCATCCATCAGAAACAGCAGCACCCATAGCTCCAGCGACAGCAGTTAATACTTCAAATTTTGCAATAAATGTTCCACTTCCACCCCATTTTGTTACAAGTGGTGATCTAGCTGTCCAGTGGAAATAGTACAAACAACTATGGGAGAGCCTTGAAATCGTCACAGGGCTTAAAGAAAAAGATAGTGCTTATTGAACAGGCTTATTCATTGCCTGTATCGGTCTGGATGCATTGGAAATATTCAATGGACCTACATTTGAATTGGAAGAGGACAAAAGAAACATTGAAAAGGTCTTGGAACTGTTGCAAAATTACTGTGTTCTTGAAACAAATGTCACCCATGAGCGGTACCTCTTCAATACATGGTGCAAAAGAGTGGTGAAACATTTGAATCATTTGTCTCCAGCCTCAGACAACTATCTCTGTCATGTAACTTTGGCTGAATGAGGGAAGAAATGATTAAAGACTGAATTGTTATTGGTTTAGCAGATACACAGCTAAGCTTTGTATTAATACAAGACTGACACTAAAGACTGCAATTGAATGTTGGCGGGCAACAGAAACAGCAAAGCAACAGCTCAAGATGATGACTACTACTGATAAAGTAAGTATGATCAGAAAAAGCAAGCTGTAAGTCAGCTATAAACAACAACGACAGCAAGCATCAAACAACTGAAGCAAAAGCTGCAAATACTGTGGAAGGAGTCACACAAGAGACAAGACAAAATGTCATCTTATGGCCAAACGTGGCGCTCTAAACCTAAATATAACCACTTTGAGTTAATGTGCATGATCAAAAAGCAACAAGGCAAAAAACATCAAAGGAAGGTGATTATGTGCCATGAAAGCACTTCAGAGAATTACAGTGACTTTGAGTGTGTACCGCTTCTAGGTATTACTTGGCCATGGACATAACTTGGTCGCCATCATCATATTTTAAATTTTTTATAAATGTAAAGGCCTGTATCATTCTTGAATGGGAGGGCCACAGTGACACAGTGATAACACTGTTCCCGGCATGACCACAAGTGGGAAAGCTGGTAGTTGCTCCCATTGGTCGGCAGTTTACAGTACAGAACCTTGACCAACTGTATGTATTGGTTTCCTCTGCCCTTCTAAATACCCGTCATGATATGACCTGTACATTGTTGAAAGCGACATAAAACCCCAAATAAATAAACCATTCTTGAATGGTCTATTATAATAAGACTTATGACAGAAATACTCCAATGCAAGGTTATGACAACAGTCCTGCACAGAAACGTCTTGAGAAAAGAACCAAAACAACTCTACCAACAACATATAAGCTGTTAAAAAACGACAGTTGATCGTATAACACAGAAAGAGAAAACTGATGCGTACTAAATTATTATGATCAAAATTCAAAAAGCTTACCACCACTAGAAACAGGTGACATAGAGCAAAACCATTTGTTAATGAAAAGGGAGATAAAATAGACTTGTTCCTGGCAAATATTAAAAAATAGCAAATATTATTAAATATCATGCAATATATCAAAGAATATGACACTTTTTTCACAAATTTGTTTTTACACAGCATTGGTGCAGCCATGTTAACTAGTTCTAACTAATTAATTACAAAAGAAAACAATAAGAATTACTTTCTAAAAGCGGGTTTTTAAGTGCAATTTAAATACCATAAGGTAGTCCTGAAAAAATTCTACGATGTCTATCAAGAATATTTATCCTTTGTAAACCGAGGGCCTTGGTTGGAGATTATAAAAAGGCTTTCGTTGTATACATGCATGAGTGCCTCCATCTGTCATGTTTTTCATAAACTTTCATATCTAATTCATTAATCAAAAAAAATATATTTTACCAAATATGCATACAATATTATGGCTATGAAAACAATTGTTTTGCCTTTTGCGAAAGAAAATGGTGGCAATTATTAATAGCCGATTGTTTAAAAAATATTAAGATGTTCTATTTCGTCAAATGTTGCAGCTAGCTTTATCAGACTTGCAGGAAATGTATAATACTGTAAAAGCTTCTCATGACAGTAATTTTGGTCTTGTTTCAAAACAAAATGGCTGCCAATTCAATAATTAAGGTCAAATGAGGGTCATCAGATTAAATAGGTCTTGGATCTCTCTTATGATGGGTTAAAGGGCTTCAGAATGCGATAACAGCTTGTAGGAAATCATAGACTGAATGTTTACCAAATGTCAAATTTGACTTTAGAATCCTACTTCAAGGTTAAGTTGGGTCATCACATGTATACTAAAATGCTTTATAATTCTATTGAGATAGGATGTAAAAACAGCCCATGACAATCATGGCCTATGGATCTTTTCAAAGGCTTTAATTTGACATTTGACCCCTGTTTTAAGGTCAAGTGTGGCCCTCATACTGCTTTCACATTTACTTAACACCAAGGTAGAGACACCCACTGCAACAATGTGTTCTTTTTCTATTTTTACATCAGAATTACAAAATTTGCAACTGAAAAATTCTCAACTAGTCAAACAAATACATCTTTGTAATAATAAATAGAAAATATCCTGGCATCTGATTGATTTTTGTTGTCTTGAGGTTCCACAAGGGTATCTCATATCAATGCAGTGCTTCCCTTTTGGGCTAAATACAATATAAAATCAAATGGCTCTATTTCAAGGCATTAGGTTATACTAATACCTTGAAGATTGTCTCATAAGAGTGTAGTCTTTCTACACACTCAAATCATGTTGAACCTGACTATAAATTTTTGGTGGATTATAAATCAAGAATGGTCATACCTTAACCTTCCACAGGTGTTCTGCTTTGTGGGACAACAGAAACTCGTGACACCCCTCCAAGAGACATGGCTCCAACTATGTCAGTAAATTGATGCAATAAACCAGGAATGTGCCCTTAGTTCAAGATTATTAATGCATATATGTTGTTGAATGGATTGCTGGCCTGAACAGATGCCAGCAGAGGGATGTCTACACATGGGATCTTTCCTCAGTCACTGGGACAAGCTCCTTCCTTGGTCAGGGTCCATGATAACTCATCTGAAATGTGGCTCAATCCTCCAAATATCCCAACAGGTATCAGAACCCAAACAAAGAGACCACAATGCCTTGCTCTTTACAGGTTCCTAAAAGAAGGCTAGGGTTCTCATTGAGGGCAAGACAGCAGCAGAATCTTGTGCACTACTCAGGAATTGACACTACACAGAAATGTTTTGGAACTGAAAGATTTCAAAGCTGGGTGCCAATATCAGTCGATCCTTGTAGCCACAGATAACACAGGTTTGGCCTACACAACCAAGATATGCACCTCCTTTGGTGAATAATTAGTTGGTGTCACAACCTCCATATACTAATCTGGTCCGGGTACATTCCATGGTGCCTCAATGTGATTACAAATTCACTATTGAGAACCACCAAAGTTCCTTCCAAAGAGGGGGGATCTTGCACCCTCGGGTATTGAAATAACAATGTCAAAAGCAGCTCACACCACACCTGTTTGGGGCACTACTCAATCCCAAGCTTCGCTTGTTTGTCTCTTTAATTCCACATCATGAGGCTTGGGGAGTGGATGCCCAAACCTGAGCTGGTCAGCCCTGCAGCGTGGTAGCTTATGCTTACTCCTGACAGCTCTCCTTCAAGTGGAGGTTCAAAAATTAAGGTAATCCTGATTGTCCAAGGCTGGCCAGGAATGTCTTGGCTTTGGGACCTGGTTCAATAATTCTCACTACATTTGCCATTGTCCCCAACCCTACTCAGAGTACCACACAGTCGGTGTTCCAAAAACAACCCACACTGTCAAAACCCCCATGCTTGGCATCAAAGTGTTTACACTTGCAAGAACAAGGCTTCTTAAGTAAAAAAAATGCTGAACAAAATGATCTGTTAAAAGTCAAAGCAAAAACAAGGTGAATTTCACCTCTGCACCTGTAAAGATTGTCACTGAGTTCTTCATGCACCTTCACCAGGACCTGAATTAATGTCTGTCTAATATTAAAGGCTACCACATCAGCATAAGCTTTGGGCCTTTATGGGCACAGTTATCGGCCAAATGGATATTTCTAGGCTGGGACAGGTCCAAGTAAACCCCAAACATCCCAAACTAAACATTTTTGTAGTCCGAAATGAACTAGCTACAAATATTTGAAATCCAGTCACAAATAGTTTACAAAACTACCTTCTTTCTGCATTAGATTCAGACAATTTAGCAAAATTCAAACATTGAAATGGAATCCACACATAGTTGGATTAACCTAAGATAGTTTAAGGTGTTTAACCTCGGTCAATGAGAAAAACTTCCACTCTTTTCCTCCTGTTGACTTTATTACTAAAGACCAACTGTGTGGCCCCAGTATTATCCCAGCACTAACCTGGGTTCTAGATAAATCCCAAAAGTAAGCAGAGCATTATGTCTAGTTTGTGACCTCAGGTGCTATATAGACAGAAACAAGGACCTGTGAAATGACAGATACCAATTTATCCTTGCCCTGAAATCATCCAGAGGAGACACATAATCCATTAAGTGTTTCCTCCTGTCTCAAACAAACAATTTTGATCTGTTATCAAAAAGTGAATCAACAATCCATGACAATATGGCTTTTACAGCCTTAAAAACCTTCTATGACAGGGCCTCTTTTGACAAAATCATGCTTGTATGTCACGGGAAGGCCTATAACATGTATTTAAAAGGCAACCTGAAGAGAAAATTGAAGACCTTATGAATCTTAGACCTGTGGTTGTTGCCCAACAAGTTGTATCATCCTCATTTCCTATGAGTGAAAAGCTAAGCCCACGGAGAAAGACAGGAAAGGAATACCTCCACTCCTAGACATTTGTATTTTATGAACCATGATTTCATTAAGTTAAAACTAAACAATGATATATTTTAATTTATTTCATGGGTAATTGCATGTGTATTTCAGGTCATTATCTGACAAGTGCTTAAATTGTGCTAAAAGTAAACAAAGCTAATATCATTTAGGATGCTCCAGTCTTCCAGCTAGTTCCCCTACCAAACAGCTAAATTCAACATTGAACTTTAATGGGTAAGCAATTGCAGTGCAGTAAAATTTGTAATTTTATCTCAAATGTAGCTTATAGAAGTGGCAAGTCACATGCAACCTGGTTTTAAGCTTTTTTACAGAAAAGAAAAGTTAGATAGTACCTCTCATTAAACTACCATCATGGAATGCATTTCTTGGTAACCTCCTTCACAAGTGTAATGCCCTCTACACAGACCTTTTGTGCTCTAACTTCCAATTAGCAGTGTATTCAGAAGTGCTACAAGAGTTGTTAGATTGAACACCACCATATTTTTAAAATATTTACACTGTTATATATTCCAATGAGGTTACCAAAATATATAGTGTGGAGATTAAATGCTATAAAAGTTGCATTAGATTAGATTCATCAAGTTAATAAAACTGGGAATCAATCAGCTAATCATGATATAGAATGTCTTGTGTTGAAATAACTGAATATTATTTTTCATTTATCCTTTACATGTTACTACAGAGAAAACAAACATGAGCACATAAAGACACATTATGCCCCATTCACAATACAGGCAGTTATCGCATGGTTTGAGTTTTTGTCAGTGGTGGAACTGCCTGTGTGGATGCCTTATACCTTCTAAGGTTTGGTGTAGCATTCACACTACAGATGGTACAATTTGTGGTTATCAACTATCTTCCAATTGTCCTTCAACTATCATCTGAGTTTCATATGTAACCTTGTGACACAGTGGTGAAATGTCCAATACCTCAACCCATCCTTATGTTGCCATTTTACACCGAAAGCGGACATAGTCACAACTTTATATACACTGTGGAGCACACCTTCAGTTGCCATAGCCAGAAAAACAGAGGCTGAAAATTGAAACATTTTGGAAATTTCAATAGCCCTCAAGGATTGGGATGGTGGGTCACTGAATCACATTTTGCAAATGGATGCCACGCAATGATTCAAAGATAGGGATGTTTTACCAAACTTGGCCTACTGCAGGGATACCGCCTGTAGTGTAAATAGGGTATTAGTGTCAATACAAGTTATATTCGTTAAACTGAAACCACTCATACAATGGTTTTAGTAGAATATTACTAAATTCAGAATGCAAGTACACCTTAAGGCTTGTACATAAGCAACCATATTCAGAATATATCTTTCATACTAAGCTATTTTTTCTTCTTTATTCAGTGTTGTCATATTTTCTTTTGTAATAATCAAACACCTGTAACATTTTTGTTGCATGAAACAACATTTAGTGTATTTATATTTTGGTCTTTGCACTGCCAAATCTTTATTTTACAAGACAAGTGAAATATAAAAATTGACATTTAATGTAAGTTGCAATTCTTCCAACAAATTGCAGAACTCCGGTTACTTTCAGATTAAAACAGGACTTTTTTCACACATATGTTGAATTCAAAATTTTAACTTTTGCATTATTGGAGCAGTCCATATACCATTTAAAGGAAACTTTCAAAATAAGTCCCCCTCTACTTTAGAGTCTGATATACAAGACACCATAAAATATTAAAACAATTAGTGACAATGCTTCACGATCTCAGTAGGAGACTTTATATATGCTTGCATATAAAAGTGATACCTTACATTTTTATGACCATTATTATCTTCCTAGCATTTTAGATACCATAAAAGTGTCCTACTTATTGAAAAAAATAAATACATTTGCTTTTCCATCAGCAAAAATAATTTATATTAAACTTGCTAGAGCAAAATGTGAGTTCATTTTATTAATTGTGCATGATTTGTCATATAAAGTTCTACAAAACTGTGATCAATTTTGACAAAAAAATGATAAAGTAATTTTAAGATACTATATTAAGCCATGGTTAGCACAGATTTTTTCTATTCAATATAAAATGGATTATTCTGTTCAAGAAACCTGAAGGGAAGTTAAAGGAACAAATACATGTGATATATACATACAGAAAACTAAACACATTTAACATGATCCAGACTATTACAATTTATTAAGTTCCAAAGTTTAAGATGGTAGCCTAAACTTAGACAATTGAAAATTTTTTGGAAACTTAAAGTATCCTCACAATTCAAAGGAAATCAAGCGATCCAATGACCAATATGAAATCGGTCACATCTCTTGAGTTGCCACGAACCTTATATTATCGTCCATTGAATAGAATTTCTGATACAATAAAGTTAAATATGTCCAAAGTAAGTGTGCCTTGCATATTCATCTGACATATTCCAATGATTTGAATAGTTTTAAGTATTTTTACAGAATTTTCAACGATTTCATTTAAAACAAGTGTTTCAAAAATAGGTGAATAATATTTTTAAGCAAAACACTGAAGATGCAATTTTACTATGTTATAGCTAGCCCAAAAGTATATAAATAACATATTGAAATAAACAAGAGTTCAGTAGAATTGTTCTACTTCAATAAATGTTTTACCGTAAAATTTGCAATAATTATTCATCCTGTATGCAAGGTTAGTAAACTTATTTTACATTGAAGAGTAAGCAGAAAATCGGTAGTTGAACTTTATGACGGTTGGTAATAATTTTTTTACCGTACCAACAATACTGGTACTACCATGACACCCCTAATACAAGTTAATGCATTGTGTAAAAATTGGTCCTGTCTTGTCTGCATCCTCCTTCATGTAGGAAAGAATGAATATATCTGTCCACCTCCTCTCTTCATAGAAGAAAGAAGGAAGTATATTTTTCCACCATTTTGTGGGTGAGCAAAGAAGCAAGATCATTGTCTAATCTTGTGAAGTGTTAGGTCACTGCATCATACAGGTCTTCTTCAGTGAGCAACAGGTCTACAAATTTACTGTTATAGTGGACCTAAAAGTAGGTTAGCAACATATTTAAACAAAATACTCCAAATGCAATAGTTTTGAAGTTACAACTGATTTACTCAATATTGAGAACCCAAAAACAGCTATTGCTCAAGTATATGATGAGTTACATGTCTGCATTTTTACTATGTTATAGCTCACTCAAAAGTACATGAATAACCTTTTTAAACAAAATTCTCTAAATGCTATAGTTGTCAAGTTACAACTCATTTACTCAACAGTGAGAACCTCAAAGTAGCTTTTGCTCAGCTATGTAATGAGATACAGGTCTGCAATTTTTCTATGTTATATCTGACCAAAAATAAGATGAATAACATATTTAAACAAAATATTCTAAATGTAATAGTTTTCAAGTTTCATTTAATTTCATCAACAGCTATATTCTGCAAGCTGCTATTTCTCAGCTCTGCAATGAGCTACAGATCTGCAAGTTCACTATGTTTTAGATGTTTTTTAACATATTCAAACAAAAGACTGTGAATGCAATAGTTGTTACAACTGTTTTACTCAATAGTGAGTACCTGAAAATAGCTATTACTCAGCTATGCCATGAGTTTCAGGTCTGCAATTTCACCATATTATTATCCAATTCAAAAGTAGGTGAATAACAAATTAAACAAAATTCTCTAAATGCAACAGTTTTCAAGTTACAAGCAACTAACTCAACAGTGATAACATAGATATTGCTCAGCTAAAGGTCTGCAAAATTGCAAATTTAATAAGTGGACATTTGCTTTACCGGTCGGCTCAGACCAGCCCGCCAAATGACAGAAAAAGTCGCCCTGCATTTCCACCGGCCGGCTGGTCCTACTGTGCATTCGCATTCAGGTGACGCATCCTACTTCCTACTTGTCTAGACAACATGATGTCATAACATCTTTTTCATTTTCTAGCCTTTTAGGACCCATAGTAAGCTGATAGTAGGGCCGGTTGGGACGGCCTTACCCGTCCATTGGATAGGGTATTAACTTAATTTAATTTACTTATTAAAGATGCAATTTTATTGTGTTAATACATCCTATTCAATGGACATTTGCTGAATAACTACTGCTTGGTAGGCGGTAAAGTTACTAGGGACTTTAAGTGATAAGTGGACTCAGAACTGATAAAAAAATTCTAGCCTATGGTCTCCGGAGACCTAAAGGCCCATGGTCGGTTACCAGAACCTGGTTGCCAGGACTATACCGCCATTACCCCCACCCATTTTAACAGACCTGCTCTGAGGTAGGGGAAGAGAGGGATAAGTTCAGTTCCAAAAGGCAGCTAAATCTCCCGAAGAAAGCACATCACTCCTTTTGGAAGACTTTTTCGCATTTTTTATAACAACTATGTACATGTAGGAAACTATTTACAATATGTGCATATATAAAAAACTTCTCATACTAAGGGCCACTTGTGGATCTGCTGAGCAGTCACTACTGGGCCCAAATGGTAGAGCTCTGAATCAGCCCATGTCATATCCTTCAGATAGAATTGTGTGAAGGTGTTGTGAATCAACACAGAGTTGAATGGAGTAGGTAGGTAGACTCTGTAGCCAGCTTGGGTGAAAGCACTGTACACTAAGGTCAGTGTATCTGACACCTGGTCAGTAGACTCTAACTGGTCGGTTCAAAACCATATCTTGTAAGATACCTGCTTTGTAAAAAACCATATCTTGTAAGATACCTACTTTGTAACTGGTTGGGTGTGGTAAAGTGTACAAGGCTGTGTAGCTGGTGCCCAGTCAGTAAGCTCTGTAACCAGTTATTGACAGCAATTTGTCAACAATCGTTTTTGTGGAATCCAGCTTACTGTAGGTTTCCACCCTTAATAAAACAATTTCTTTTAAGTGCACGTCTTCTTGTGTAGATTTGACAGTTGGTGGGAAAGCCCTTGTGAGCTACTTTTAAAACATCAATTGCTGGTCGGTGTGTCATGTGACCAGCTTGCTGGAGAAGATGACGTCAATGGTTACGTTTTCCGTGATATTTAACAGGCAACTTTACAATATTCTGACAGTCCACAAAATCCCACTACCAACAACAAGGCAGGGTCTGCAAGGGAAGGACTGGTATCACAGTAGATGTAAGTTCTGAAGAACGCACCTCCAGCTTTCCTGTTGAAAACACTCTTCTGGCTGGCTGGAGAAGATGAGCCGGTCAAGTTTTTTGATGATACTTCAGGAAAATTGTACATTCACCTGGCCATCCACAACCCCCACTACCAAACAACAAGGCTGGGTCCATGAAGGAGGGACTGGTATCACAGAAGACATGAAAACTGAAGAACACATCATTGAAGCAATTTACTGTCTCTGAAGTTCAAAAGAAATAGTTGTAAATACTTGAGAAGACTGACATATCTAATGTGATTTGTAGCTGGAAGGTTACAGAAGGCACATTCTCACAAAAACATGGAAAATATTACTTTTTCAAGCATTATATCCAGTATTACCTTTATATTGTCGTTCTGCCCCCAACAACACAACCTGTTGAACTAGGGAGGAAACTAGCAAAATGGCTGCCTAGCTACATGTTTCTCATTGCTTACTGTCCTATTATCCACACTAAATTGAATCAGCTAGGGAACATTTCCAGCAGATTTCTTAATGTATATCCGTGCTTGATATGAAGATAACACTTCTACACTAAAATATTTGCAAATAAGGTTAAAAATCTATCATAATCCCCACTTTTTCTTAAAATATCTTAATGCAATAAAATTACTATGTTATAGCTGATACAAAGTAGGTGAAAAACATATTTAAAGAATATACTCTAAATGCAGTAGTTTTTAAGATACAACTGATTTACTCAACAGTGAGAACCTCAAAGTAATTATTGCTCAGATATGTAATAAGCTACAGGTCTGCAATTTCTCTATGTTATTGCTGACAAAAAAATAGAAGAATAACATATTTAATCAAACTAATCTAAATGGAATAGTTTTCAAGTTACAACTGATTAACTCAATAGCTATATTCTAGCTATTGCTCAGCTCTGTTTTCGCTGGCAGAAAAGTAAGTACATAACATATCACACAAAATACTGTAAATGCAATAATTTACAAGTTACAGCTGTTTTACTAAACAGTGAGAACCTGACAATAGCTGTTGCTCAGCTATGTCATGAGCTACAGGTCTGCTATTTCACTATGTTATATCTGATTCAAAAGTACATGAATCACATATGTAAACACAATTTTCTAAAAGCAACAGTTTTCAAGTTACAAACAAGTTACACAACAGTGATAACATGAAAGTAGCTACTACTCAGCTACGCAATGAGCTACAGGTCTGTAAATTTATTATGTTACAGACAGAAAAGTTGCTTAATGACATGTTTTAACAAAATACTCTAAATGCAATACTTTTCTAGTTATAGGTGATTTAGTGCATGATTTCATGAATTTAAGGCATTTACAATTATTTTAAAAATTACAAGATAGTATGTCGTAATTAATACTACTATCTTATAATTACCATATATGCTATCTCCTAATTACAACTTATGCTATGTCATAATTAGGACTTATGGTATCTTGTAATTACGACTTATGGTATATCGTTATTATCGAGATGGTGTGTTGTAATTACAATATAGTTGACTCATATGACCAATATGGGCTTCTGTAGTACATTGTCGCTTTTTATAGTAATCAAATTTCTATGGTGAGTAGTTGTCTCAACGAGTGTTTTGCCTGTGTAACTCCTCCTTCAAGCCTAAAAGTATTTTGCTGACATAAATTCAACACAACTATAATCCATTTAGAATGACTTTTTAGGGGCGATAATATAATTTCTGCTTAAAAAGAACACCCGAACTTGGCACAATTTGCACAAGGAAATTACCGATGATATTTAAATTACCTCTGTTGTCACTTCCACTTCCGTATTTGTTAAGTGGAAATGCGCAAGTGTGGGGAATAAAGTACAACTGTTATTTAATATTCTAACTTCTGCTTTGTACCAAGTGAAGGTTTGGGCCATTACTACATACACAAATTCACAGTTTCATATGCCTTGTTTTCACAAACTGCCGTGTAAGGTCAAGTGGGTAAAAACAATCACGTCTGTCACAGAAGAACCAGGAAGTAGCGAAAATTAATTTATGTGGATACTATATAGTAAAGCATATATATTTTGAAATTATTATTGGAAACTAGATCTATCACATTGGAGAACTGATGCAAATTGTATCCACCAGAAAGAAAACTCAAAAAAAGCCATTCAAACATCACTTAACCTTGAAGGAGAAGCCCAAGGTGAAATCTGACCATAACAAAAGATTCTTAGCCCATGGTTTCCTATAGTTTAGTGTCACACTGCAAACCTCTAGGAACACAAATAAGCAAGATATAAGCACTGTTAATTTTGGCTATCCTCATTTGACCTTGAAAGAGGGACCAAAGGTCAAATCTGATCACATCAAAAGATTCCTAGCCCATGATTGTCTAGAGGTTGATTTGACATTGCAAACCTCTAGGACCAATAATAAACGAGCTACAAGCACTTTTAAGTTTGGCTATCCTCGCTTGACCTTGAAGGAGGGGTCCAGGGTCAAATCCGACCACACCAAAAGATTCCCAGCCCATGATTTCCTATAGGTTGGTTTACCATCCCAAACCTCTAGGATCAATAATAAGCGAGTTACAAACACTTTTAAGTTTGGCTATCCCTTTTTGACGTTGAAGGAGGGGTCCAAGGTCAAATCCGACCACAGCAATAGATTCCCAGCCCATGATTTCCTATAGGTTGGTTTACCATCCCAAACCTCTAGGAACAACAATAAACGAGTTATAAGCAATTTTCATGACTGACAAAAAACGCCTGTGGCGTCCATCTTGTTTTTCAAAATG
The DNA here is from genome assembly GCA_964017235.1 of Sabellastarte sp. h YS-2021. NCBI lineage: Eukaryota > Metazoa > Annelida > Polychaeta > Sabellida > Sabellidae > Sabellastarte > Sabellastarte sp. h YS-2021. The sequence goes on from OZ024931.1 coordinate 150,441,086, forward strand.
AGACCAAAAATATTCCCTGTGAAGATTTATAATGAGGAACATATCCTGCGAATTTGAGATCTCTACCTTTAATACCCTTTGCTCTAGAGGACCAACAAAAGTCCTTGTTTAAAGTTGAATAATTATCCCTGGTGGCCATCTTGTTTTTCAAAATGAGCCCAAATTATTCCCAGGCAAGATTTTATCGTTATAAATATATCCTGCAAATTTGATAAGGCAGCTATAATATTTTTTTCGTTAGAGCGGTAACGGTGAAATCTCTCTAGACATGGTGGCAGCAGCGGTGGCGTAGGCGTAACAAAGTCAAATCTATAGTATCCACTGGATGCTATATGGTGGATACAATTACATAAATTAGTTCTGTTTACACTATGGAATTTATGTAAATTATTTATGGCAGTTTTCAGGCAATATCTCCTATTTTCGCTAGTTGTCAAACTAGCATTATCAGTAAGTGCCGATTTTTCTTTAATATTCTTGAAAACTACAAATGTATTTCACACATCAATAATAAGATATTTTAGGCTCAAAATTGTTAAATAGTTAAAATTTGTGGGCCTACTGAAATATAATTGTTAGACATACCATAACAAATAATTATCTCCCGCCCGGCTCGCCAATGGGAGATTATAATTTGCACCATGTGTGTATGTGCATGCAGGGGTGGGTCTGTGAGTGTGTCACATTGGTTTTCTCTGAAACTACTATAGTTACACATTTTTTGGTAAATTACTTGTCCTAATGAATTTTACGTCTTTTAATATTTTTGGGGTTCTGTGAACTTTGGCCTACTTTTGAGTGTGTAATTGTACTTTTACAATATAATTATATGAGTTATAACTCGTAAACTATTGTATTTAGAGTATTTTATTCTAATATGTTGTTCAGCTATTTTCTCCACAGCTACAATATGGTCAGTAGTTTGGAAGTGTATCTCCATAGCTAAGTGAGTAATAGCTACTTTGTCAATTTTTAATGATAACCATCATGAGTAAATGGGTTATATCTTCAAAAGTATTGCAGCTACACAATTCCTCTCGAATATGTTGTTCATTTACTTTTTTGTGCACTGTCACATACTTTAGTTTCACACTTGTTGCTCAAAGTACAAGTGAGTAATGGCTACTTTATTGCTAGTGTTACTGAAAATGTGAAAAAAATCACAAATATCTTGAAATCCGTAAGAGATAGAGCAATTTCGAGGGAATTTTTGACCCACAGGGTAGTACAGGAGTATCTTATAAAGACGGGAAAAATTTTAATTTCTGCCATTTTGGGCGGCCATGTTGGATTTTAGCAGAAAATAAAAAAATCATAAATATCTCGAAATCTGTAAGAAATAGAGCAATTTAGAACGAATTTTTGACCCACAAGGTAGTAAAAGAGTATCTTATGCAAAGGGGAAAAATCTCAATTTTCACCACTTTTGGCGGCCATCTTGGATTTTAGCAGAAAAAAAAATGTAAATATCTCCAAGACTGTAAGAGATACAGAGATTTTGAGCAAATTTTTGATCAGTAGAGTAATGGCTACTTTATTGCTAGTGTGACTGAAAATCTGAAAAAAAATCACAAATATCTCGAAATCCGTAAGAGACAGAGTAATTTCGAGAAAATTTTTGACCCACAGGGTTGTACAGGAGTATCTTATGACGATGACTGAAAATGTAAAAATATCACAAATATCTCAGAAACAGTAAGAGACACAGCGATTTTGAGCGAATTTTGACCCTCAAGGTAGTCTGAGAGTATCCTGTGCAAAGGGGGAAAAATTCAATTTTTGCCACTTTTGGTGGCCATCTTGGATTTTAGCGGAAAGTAAATTATTGAAAATATCTTGAAAACCATAAGAAATAGAGTGGCTTCGAGCGAATTTTTGACCCACAGGGTAGTATGAGAGTATCCTATGCAAAGGGAAAAAACTTCAATTTTCTCCACTTTTGGCAGCCATCTTGGATTTTAGCGGAAAATGAAACATTGAAAATATCTCGGAAACAGTAAGAGATAGAGTGATTTGGAGCGAATTTTTGACCCACAGGGTAGTACAAGACTATCCTATGCAAAGGGGAAAAATTTCAATTTTTCGCCACTTTTGGTGGCCATCTTGGATTTTAGCGGAAAATGGAAAAATGTTAATATCTCGAAAACCTTAAGAGATGGAGCGATTTCAAGTAAATTTTTGACCCGAAAGGAAGTACAACAGTGTCCTATGCAAAGGGAAAAATTTCGATTTTTGCCATTTTTATCGGCCATCTTGAATTTTAGCTGAAAACAAAAAAGTGTGAACATCTTGAAAACTGTAAGAGATAGAGCGATTTTGAGTAAAATTTTTGCTACTTTTGGTGGCCATCTTGCATTTTAGGGCAATATGGTACTTCCAGAGTATCCTATGCAAAGGGGGAAAAGTTAATTATCCCCACTTTTGGTGGCTATCTTAGTTTTTATCGGAAAATAAATCATTGAAAATATCTTGAAAGCCATAAGAGATAAAGTGATTTTGAGCGAATTTTTGACCCACAGGGTAGTACAGACATATCCGATTGAACTTAAAATTTTTGCCACTTTTGGCGTCCATCTTAGATCTTAGCGGAAAATGAAAAATTGTGAATATCATTTTTTTAAATATATTTTCATTTCTTTTTGTGCAAATACAAATAACAATGATACAAAGCACAAACAAAAATAAAACAAGAATATATATCCAGTGTTTTAAATTTACTTTCATGATAAATTGTTACTTGTACAATCAATCAAACAGACGTTCCCATATCAACCATTTTTTACTAAATATTTCCTCTAAAAGGTTAATTTTTGCCAAATGTTTTTGTTCGGAATATTTACCTCTAATGTCTACTTGGAGAAAATAAAAGTTCAATTGAATTTTTTTTGGACACCAATACACATAATACCTTGTAGCTGTTAGTATAAAATTTAGGGGCCAAAAGTGGATGTCGAATTCCTCATAGCCAAGAATTTGTCTCTGGTATGTTAACTCTAATAGTATATTTAATTTGTTGAACATCCATCTTTTTAAATCATTCCACAAATCTTTAACAAATTCACAATGAATGAAGAGGTGCTCAATACTTTCTGGTTGTTGATTACAAAAACTACAAAGATTGGAGTCAATAATTCTGAGCATGTTTAAATAATATTTAGTATCTAATATATTATGCAGGATTTTATACTGAAACCAAATCAAACGATTGTCTGGTATAGATTTGTGGCAGGCACTAAAGATATTTTCCCACATTTTGTCATTTAAAGTTGAACCTAATTTTCTGGTCCAAATTGATTTACAAGAAGGTTCTTCAAACTCTTCACTCAAAAATACCTTGTAAAAAGTCAATAACAAAAATCTGTAACTTCCATTTCAGGATCCAGGAAGAAATTAAAATTGATGATTGAACAGTTTTTATTTTGATACCAGAAACAGTTGTCCAGTTTTGTGAATCACATTTCATTACTATTTCATTATCTGTTATGCATCTTGTTTGTCTATGATAAAGTTGCGGCTTTCATTGCTTCAAAATCTGTTCAACAATGTGAGACAATAAATGCCAGTTCTGTTTTCTTGATTCTCTAAGTATGTCACTTTTATCTATATTCTTTTTATACTTACAAGTTGTTTCTAGAATGAAGTTGATTCTTGCAACAGCTTGTCTGTATCTCCACTTTGCAATCCATAAACTTGGTCACTTCTCTACATATTTTTTAATGTCTTTTGTCCTTGGTGCTCTTTTGTTAATGTGAATACTGAAAGTAGTGAGAAATAATTCCTCAAGATTAAATTTCTCAACCACATGTACCATTAAGGGAATTGTTGTGTGCTGAACTGTTTCAAATCCCTTGATCCATCTGTTTCAGCTGAGTTTATCAAACCATATTTTTTCTTTCTAGAGTGACTCGTATTTTGACAAATGTTTTCCATGCCAGATTTTCTTTATATCCAAGCTTTCTCAAAAATTGTGCTGCCACTCTGTGGGGAAAATTTATTTTAAGACCTTTGGAATTAACCATTAATAATCTTGTCGCTGAAATAGATTAGTATGATCTGTAGACAACAAAATATTTCCTGAGGATCTTGTAAATATTAGAAGTAACAACAATATTGTTTTGCTTTCTTCGTTTGTTACAAGAGAGAATTTGTACTTTTGTATCTGACATTACAGCATCAAATAAGCTATTTACTTCCCTGTTTTTAAGTTGACTGGCAGCTATGTTATAGTTAATGAGCAGAACAGTGACAATGTACCCATAAATAAAAATATGACCATGTTTACTGGGTGTGCTCAAATGCCTATCCACTTGTTTCATTGTTAATGCACTGTTAAACAAGCTAAATATTGCGACAGCATCTGGATGTAAGCGTTTTTCTTGACAAACAGGATGCTGTGTATAATGGGTTGATAAAACTTGATCATCTTTATTATTCACTGAAAATAAACATTCAGTTTTATATATACAGAATATACAATTATTTTACTATGCTGTTAAAACATTTATTGATAAGTGTTGCTAAGTTATAACCAGTGAAAATAGTTTTTCTGTATGTATCCTGCTAAGGTTAAGTCAAGAATTACAGATTTTGCAAAATAACATAACAAAATGTTTTATCAAAGTTGGAAGGCATAATTATAAAAATTAATTCAGTGCTACGAACATTATAAAAGTCATCTTGTGAGAAATTCTTTTATTTTTTGGTATATTCTTGTACTTCTTGTTCCCCTTAAGGGCTGTCAGGTATTGTTTTTAACAATGATGTCTGGTTGGGCAGGCGACTGGGTGGCTTGAAAAAGTTTGTCCGGCTGTATCTCAGAAACTGTAAGGTGTAGGAAGTTAGTATTTCATTGGAACATTGGTTATTGGGTGTGTAGGTGTGCAGTGTCATGGTTGACCTTGATTTGACCTTTGACCTTGCTGTAGTGGCCTTAACCTATAAAATCTTGTCTGGGCTATATCTCGGAAACCATAAGGTGTAAGGTGTTAATACCTGGTAGGGACATTGGCTAGGGGTTGTAGGTGTGCAACTTCATGGTGTGATCTTGATTTGACATTTACCCTTGCCAGTGTGACCTTAAGTTTGAAAATTTATCTGGGCTATATCTCGGAAACCGTAAGGTGTAGGAAGTTGATACATAATAGGGATATTGGTTAGGGGGTGTAGGTGTGCATAGTCATAGTGTGACTGTGATTTGATCTTGACCTATAAATTCTTGTCAGAGCTATATCTGGGAAACTGTAAGGTGCAAAAAGTTGATTCTTGGTAGGGACATTTACTGGGGGTTAAAGGTGTGCAATGTCATAGTGTGAGCTTGATTTAACCTTTTATCTTGCTGTAGTGACCTTGACCTTTAAATTTTTTTGCATGCTATATCTTTGAAACTATAAAGTATAGGGATATGATACTTGGTAGGGACATTGCTTTGGGGTTGCAGGTGTGCACCATCATGGCATGATCTTAATTTGACCTGTGACCTTATTATAGTTACCATGAGTTCTAAAATCTTGTCAGGGCTATTTCTTTGTTTCCATAATGTGTAAAAGGTTGACACTTCTTTCAGACATTGATTAGGGGTGTAAGTGTGCAAAATGTGGTCATCTGCCATATTTGAGACATCTTTCTCTTCTGACAAAAATATCAAAAATTTCATTAAGCGCCAAAATAAAAGGATTGGCAGAATTCACCCTATTAAAATGAAAACATAAAAAATAAAAATAGCTCTCTTGTGTGGCAATCCTTGAACAATATGACCAAAAGCTTGCAGAATCTAAAACACACTGACAATAATATAATTCCACAATTCTCAGCTGTGGACAATTTCCAGTAATATAAAAGTGGCCTTTTATTGCATTAATACATCCTACCCAATGGACGATTGCTAGTTCAGTCAGTGCAGACCGGCCTGCCAAGCAACATAAAAGCCGTCCTTTGTTTCCACTGGCAGGACCAGTATAGTACTGTGCATTGGTCTGGTAGTGCATGATACTTCCTTTCTGTGTAGACAGCGTGATGTCATAGTATCTTTTTCATTTGGCATGTGTACTGTCCAGACAGATTTCTGAAAGCTCTCAGAAGTTGAAAAATTTCGTGGAAATAGCTTTCTTTCGAAGAACCAGTCAGCCAATGTGGATCCAAACAGTGTGGCGCAGGTGATTATTCCAGCCCTGTCCCCAAATCTGGATAAGTCACTTAGGTCTGATAGGTCGCTGTGTGCAGTCAGAGCTTTGCACTACAATTTGGACAGAACCTCAGACTTCAGGTGGAATAAGAAGTTGGTCTTTGTCTCCCCCAAGAGAGGTTTCAACAAGGATATCTCCCGTCCAACTATGTCCTCATGGATCCAACAGTCTGTGATCCTATGATAGGAGCTCTCTGATCAAGAGGTTCTTACCTTACATTAGGTTAAAGCCCATGATGTGAGGGCTATGGCTGCTTCTAAGGCATTCCAGTTAGGGGTCTCCTTGGAACAAATCTTGTCAGCCTGCCATTGGAACTCACACAACACTGTCACACAATTCTATCTAAAGGATGTGGCTTGAGCTGAATCAGAGCTCTGCCATTTGGGCCCAGTAGTGGCTTCTCAGCAGATTCACAAGAAACCTATATTACTGAGGATATTTGAACAGATCTTAATAATTGTATATAGTTAAAAAGTAAAAACATGTGACATGCTCCCTTCGGGGGTTACTTTTCTGGGACTTAAACTTATACCTCCCTTCCCCTACCTCAGAGCAGGTCTGTAAAAAATTGGGGCACAGCTTCGGTAGGAACAGACATAAGCCACCCCCCCCCTGAAAAAGCCCCCGACACAACCCCTTTTTCTTCAAATGTAGGGATAAGCCCCCTTCAAATATGAGGGGGTAGGGCAAAAGCCCCCCTTCATTTTCAGAGGAGTAGGGCAAAGCCCACACCCCCTTCATTGTAATTGCCCCTCTTTTACATTTGAGATTAACTTCTCTTTTTAGTCCTTTGTTACAGTGGCAAAAAGCATAATATTTAATGAAAAGGTGTACTCTGCTAGGTTATGTTAAGGCATCCTAATCTGGTCAAATTATATTTCATGGTACCTCCACTTAACAGCTAACAGGCATCAGCACAGTTAAAAATATTGAAATAAAATTGAAATATATACTTTTAAATAATACAATTGAAATAAAAAAATATATTTTTTACTTATAGGAGGGGCTTTATTCCTACAGAGAGGGACTTTGGTCAGTGGGGACTTATGCCCTACACAGGTAGACCAGGGAGGCTTTTGTCAGGAGAGCTTATGTCCTACACTCAAAACGACAGGCCTATGGAATCCCTGATTCTTTGTCAGTTCACTTAAAGTCTCCAGTAACTGACCAGCAGTAGTTATTAATTAATTGTCCATGGGTAGGATGTATTATTAATACAATGAAATTACAAATTTAACAAGTAAATTACATTTTTATTAGTTAAAACCCTACCCAATAGGCAAGGCCTTCCCAAGCAACCTCACTACAAGCTTACTAAGGGTATAAATAGGTTTAGACAATGGAAAACATGCTATGACATTGTCTCAGGGTTGGCTGGTCGATTGAATGGGTTGTTTTAACTGGCAGTTTTAACTGTTTAAAACCGCCCTGGTCAATAGTCTAAAAGTGGCCAATACTTGTCAATACTAGTCAATTAACCAAAAGTTTTCAATTTTTTCCTCAAAACAGATACAAAATGTCTAAATAATAGAAACTGAACATTTTGAGACACAAAATGAACAATGCCTGATATAGATAAAATTTGCTATAAACATTTTATTTTCATGAGAATTTCCTGGTTCTTTAAGAAGCCACATATGTAGCATGACACTGTCTAGTAAATGTCACTCTCACCTCTCCTTACCAATTCAGATGGCAATTCAGTCATTCAATTCTATAGCTGGCAGCGAGGGATCAGCAGAGATGGGTTTAAAGGGAATGGTTTGTGCTAAGCACAAACAAATCCTGTAAATCCAATCTCTTTTAACAATAGAATAGTGGCTTTTTAAGTAGGTACATATATAACAATAATTCTTCTATATTAATTAGCAAAGAAGGGTCAACTGATCAGTGTGATATACCTTTATTTAATTTTTTTCAATTGACCAGTATTTAACTGATGAGGTTTAAACACAAACAAATCCTTAAATGCAATTTTTTAATTTATAAATAGTGGAAATTGAAACACGTACAGGTATATAGTAATAATAACTTTTAAAAAAGACAAAAGTATATCCATGTTTTTTATTTATTTCCTATTTTTCTCTTGTCCAGTATTGACCAGATGAAGTTCACACACAAAGTCTATAAATCCAAGCTTTGTGAATAATAGAATTTTGTAAACCTTAACAAGTACCGGTACATTAGAACAAAAATCATTAATTTAAAATAGGCAAACTATATACTCAACAGTATTGTACATCCTTTGTACATTTTTATTTCATTTTCATTAGTTTACCAGTTTTGACCAGATGAGGTTCAAACATGAACAAATCCTATCAATGCAATCTTAATTGTGTAAACTGAAACAGGTATAAGTATATTATAACAAGTATCCCTTGTGTCGCACAGAAAACAAATAATCAGTAATATAATGTTTCCTTATTTGAATTTAATTGATTGTTTTTCAGTTGACTAGTATTGACAACTACTGAAAAGTTAAAGGTGGTTTTGGAACAAATAATCAGGAATATAGTATATTCTTATTTGAATTTATTTCATTATCATTCAATTGACTAGTATTTCCCGCTATTGATCAGTAAAGGTGGTTTCAACTGGTTTTATCCATTGGCCTGGTCAGTACTCTTATTGACCGTTTTTTGCCAACCCTGCATCATCTAGACAGGAAGGAAATATCATGTGCCACCTGGCAAATGCACAGTGCTAGACCAGTCCTGGAACAAAGGACAACTTTTTTCTGTCTTTTGGTGGGCTAGCCTACTCCAAGCGGATTAGCAATTATTCATTTTGTAGGGTATACACTTTAATTCAATTTAATTCATTCATTAAATTTGCAAATTTGTCTCCCAGTTTAGAAAAGGAAATGTGCGATTTGAAATTGGTATTTTAAAAAACCAAAACAAAATCATTTCCCAAAGCAAATCCTTTTTTTCACTAAACATTCTGAATAAAATCTAAGCAAAACCAGACCTAGCACATAGGTGAACCAATGCAAATTGTATCCACCAGAAAGAAAACTCACCGAAGCTAATTAACCATCACTTAACCTTGAAGGAGGAGCCGAAGGTGAAATCTGACCACATCAAAAGATTCTTAGCGTATGATTTCCTATAGGTTGGTGTGACATTGCAAACCTCTACGAACAAGAATAAGTGAGTTATAAGCACTTTTAATTTGGGCTGTCCTCATTTGACCTTGAAAGAGGAGGCCAAAGATCAAATCTGGTCACATCAAAAGATTCAAAGCCCATGTTTCCCCATAGGATGGTTTCACAGTACAGATCTCTAGGATCAAGACAAAGTGATTCATAAGCACTTTTAGATTTTACTCTCCTCGTTTGACCTTAAAGGAGGGGCCCAAGGTCAAATCTGACAACACCTAAAGATTCCCAGCCCATGATTTGCTAGAGGTTAGTTTACCATCCCAAACCTCTAGGACCAATAATAAGCGAGATATAAGCACTTTTAAGTTTGGCTATCATCATTTGACCTTGAAGGAGAGTCCAAGATCAAACCTGACTGCACCAGAAGATTCCTCTAGGACTTATAATAAGCCACTTATAAGCACTTTTAAGTTTGGCTATCCTTGTTTGTCCTTAAAGGAGGGGCCCAAGGTCAAATCTGACCACACCAGAAGATTTCCAGCCAATGATTTCCTATTGATAAGTTGGTTTCACATTGCAGCCTCTAGGACCCATAATTAGCAAGCTATAAGCACTTTGCTCTAGAGAGCCAGCAAAGTCATTGCTGAAAGTCAAAAAAGGCCTGTGGTGGCCATCTTGTTTTTCAAAATGAGGCCAAAAATATTCCCACACAAGATTTTATGGTTATGAATATATCCTGCAAATTTGACAAGGTTAGCTATAATATTTTTTGTTAGACAGGTAACAGTGAAATCTCTACACTCTGCTGCAGCGGCGGTGCAATATGAAGCGAAATCCATACGTGGATACAATGACAAGTAAATGTGTTTTGTAAAGCTGTATATTCTTTCTTAAGAGAACTGTTGATGTAGAAATAGTAATTTGGGATTTTTGGAAAATAGAAAGATGGGATGAAAAACAGAATAAAAATAATCTTTTTCCATGTCAGTCAACTGATATATTTAACATAATCTCTGTCATATAAAAACTTTTCATCAGTGAAATTTTCCAGATAATAGAAGGTACATTAAATAAGAGGCATATAAATACAAAACGATGGGCATATGCTACATTAAAAGAGTAGAAATAAGTTAAAAATTAAATATTCTGGTAATAGTTTGGAGGGTATAGGCTAAAACATATTTGTATATATCTCATGAAGATAAGGATTGCATATGATTTCGCCACCATTAATTTTGCTACCAATAGATCTCACCACATTTTTCAGAAGGGAACCAATCTCGCCACCACAGAGGGATGATTTTGCCACCTTATATATAGATACATATATGTATATTTTTAGATTTTCATGTTAATTTTAAAATTATTGAAAAATTCTAATACATAATTATGTAAATTTTGTTGATAAAAAATTATTTGGAGAATTGGCTATGACTTCTTACTGTATTTGGTACACTAAAACAATGGAGATATGACTTCTTATTACATCACATATATTGAACTTCAAAATAATGCACTCAACATTCCATCATAATATTTGAAAAAGTTAGCGAAAGGGTTTTGTCCAATTTAGGATTAAATATTTGTCTCTCTCAAATTCAAATTATCTGCAGAATTGGATATGGCTTTTTAGTAAGTCTGGTACACTACACAAATCAAGATGTGGCTTCTTACCACACCATAATTCACATCAAAGTGATGCAATCAGGCAAAAAGTAAGCCAAAAGGGTTAAGTGAGAAAAAAATAAAGGCGTGGCTTCTTACAAAACCATATACAATTCACTTCAAAGGTTCAACAAACAATAAGTAGATCAGTTACTGTATCCACTGGAGGCATCTGGTGGATACTTTGCTTTAGCTTTCGCTACACCACCGACATAAATGTGTTAATGCTCTAAGAGCAAAGCTAAACCAGCTAGGTATACCAAATTTGCAGGATATCGTCATTGGGGCATAAGCTTCTCTGGGATTGAAATTAGCCTCATTCTAAAAACAAGATGGCCACCACAGGCATTTCTTTGAAAATTATCTACATTTTTCTACAGGCTGTTCTACTGGCTGGTAGAAGGTTGAATGTCTTCATAGGTGAACTCTTAATTTGGGGTCATCCACGAAGTGCCAAAGTACCCCACATAGTGGACTTTAAAAATGCCTATATCGCTCTAATTATTGGTCCTAGAGGTTTGCATTGTGAAACCAAGCTATAGGAAATCATGTGCTGTGCATCTTCTGATGTGGTCAGATTTGACCTTGGACCAGTTCTTGAAGGTCAAACGAGGATAGTCTTAAAAGTGCTTATAACATGCTTATTATTGGTCCTAGAGGTTTGGGATGGTAAACCAACATGTAGGAAATCATGGGCTGGGAATCTTTTGATGTGGTCAGATTTGACCTGGGGCACTTCATTCAGGGTCAAAAATAAAAGTGTGTATAACTCACGTATTATTGGTCCTAGAGGCCCTAAACCAACTCATAAGAAAACATGGGCTGGGAATCTTCTGATGTTATTAGATTTGACCTTTGGCCCCACCTTCAGGTCAAACAATGGTTCACTGGCTTTGGTGAGTTGTCTTTCCGGTGGATAAAAATTTCCATCGGTTCTCTGATGTGTAGGTCTAGTTATTCATCATTTATTTTAATAATGATGAAACATTTTTGTCCCCATTGATTTCAAATTAGGGAAAATCTGCAAACCCACTGTCTTTGGTGAGTTGTCTTTCCGGTGGATACAAATTTGGATCGGTTCTCTGATGTGTAGGTCTAGTTATTCATCATTTATTTTAATAATGATGAAACATTTTTGTCCCCATTGATTTCAAATTAGGATTGAGTTTATATTTATTAAGGTCATTAATATTCACTGATTGTGCTAGATGTGCCACATTTTTCATGATAATGTTAAATTATTTTGGGTGTTAGATTTGTTCACTTTTAATTCTAATATTTACTTGATTACATGTTTTATTACCCCACAGCCCTCTTTTACTTTTAGGCGGGTGAGCGGGCCGGCAAAAGTTTGTCCAGGGTGTATCTCAGAAAAGGTAAGGTGTAAGAAGTTGATACTTGGTAGAGAGAGACATTGGTTAGGGGGTGTAGGTGTGCAAAGCCATGATGTGACCTTGATTTTACCTATGACTTGGCCATAGAGACCTTGAGTTTGAACATTTTTTCCCGGCTATATCTCGATAACCGTAAGGTGTAGGAATCTGATACTTGGTAGGGACATTGGTTAAGGCCAGTAGGTGTGCAACGTGATGGTGTGACCTTGATTTGACCTTTGACCTTGCTGTAGTGAACTTGACCTATAAAATCTTGTATGGTTTATATTTCAGAAACCATAAGGTGTAGGAATTTCTTACTCGGTAGGGACATTGGTTAAGGGGTGTAGGTGTTCAACAGCATAGTGTGATCTTGATTTGACCTTTGACCTTGCCGTAGCAACCTTGATCTGTAAAATCTTGTCCGGGCTATATCTTGGAAACCGTAAGGTGTAGGAAGTTATCACTTGGTAGGAACATTGGATAAGTGGTGTAGGTGTGCATCGTCATGATTGACCTTGATTTGACATTTGACCTTGCTGTAGTGACCTTGACATATAAAAATATTGTCTGGGCTATATTTCAGCAACTGTAAGGTATAGAGAGTTGATACTTGGTAGGGACATTGGTTAGAGGCAGTAGGTGTGCAACGCCATGGTGTGATCTTGATTTGACCTTGCCATAGTGACCTTGACCTATAAAATCTTGTCTGGGCTACATCTCAGAAACCATAAGGTGCAGAAAGTTGATACTTGGTAGGGACTTTGGGTAGGAAGTGTAGGTGTGCACCATCATAGTGTGACCTTGATTTGATCTTGAAGTAGTAACCTTGACCTGTAAAATCTTTTCCAAGCTATAACTTGGAAACTGTAAGATGTAGGAAGTTATTGGTAGGGACATTGGTAAAGGAGTGTAGGTGTGCAACGTCATGGTGTGACTTTGGTTTGACCTTTGACCTTGCTGTAGTGACTTTGATCTGTAAAATCTTGTCTGGGCTATATTTCAGCATCCGTAAGGTGGAGGAAACTTATACATCGTAGGGCCATTGGTTAAGTGGTGTTGTTGTGCAACGGCATGATGTGACCTTAATTTGACCTTTGACCTTGTCATAATGACCATGAGTTTTAACATCTTTTCTGGGTTATTTCTTTGATTCCTTAAGCTGTAGAAGGTTGACACTTGGTAGGGACGTTGGTTGGGGGATAGGTGTGCATCATGGTGTTTCCTTTACCTTTGACTCTGCCAAAGTGTCTTTACTTGCCATACTTCAGACATGTTTCTTTTATGACAAAGATATATGGACTGCTGCAACTGATTATTATATGCACTTTTACATAATTCTGCTTTTTCCATTGACAGCTTTTCCCAATTAATAAGTTTTACAGCTTCATAAGTTTTAGTGTACTGATTAATGCTGTCATCTTGCTAAAGAATTGTCTTGTGTTAATACTTTATTATTACAATCATTTTCTTTCTCTTTATGTTTATATAACTGACACTGTTCTTAAAGTGTCCATATCTTTTTACTTTTTCACTATTTCTATATCTCATGGTTTTGAAAACTATTTCCCAGGCTGTGAGGAACGGGCATCTCTGATACTATTTTCTGGTTTGATTTTGAATAGAAAAATCTGCACACACACCTTTAGGTTGAATTTATATTTGATTAACATGATTTATATTCATTGAGTGTGTGAGATGCACTTCATTTTTACTATTATGTTCCTTAAATTGATTTTATGTACTAGATATGTTAACTTTTCATCCTATTGTTTTTTTATTACATTTTTGCCATTTCTAAAACATGTGTAGCATTTTTCTATTGCATCAGATGTAAATAAACATTACCTATGAAACAAATATAATGGTCCCAGTCTATCCTCCTTACCCTTCTGAAATTGAGTAAATAGGACCTAAGGTGAAGTTTAATTATTGGAACTTTTTTTAAATAGTGGCAAAATTACCCAACACTGGTCTCGAAATCAAGGCACCCTTGGAAAGTAGAGGCAAAATCTATGGTGGCGAAATCAAAGTAAACCAAACAGAAGTAACCCTTCAAGTTGATTAATTGGCTAATAGCACGGAATGCATAAATAATAAAAATGCTATTTATAACTTTCCATGGACAAAGATACTTTTGTACAAACAATTTTGTCTGATGGCAGAAATCAATATTTGTTTCTTCTCATTTAAAGACACAGCATTTAATATATGTCAACCAAATTTGGCATGGAGGTTAGATTATACCTTCTATGGAATTATTTTCAGCAATATCCGACAGAACATGCCAATGCTTTTTCTGGCACTTATGCTTCAAATGTATGTCTTCACTACTTGTATTCAAAATCTGTGAATAAATGTTATCCAATGTTTCAGGATATGTTTGTGCCAAGAGAATGTGGTTATGATACATACTTGTGCTTGAAATTTTGTGGACACTTTATATCCCAAATCCTTTCAAACATTTTTTCCAAAGTTTCAGGATATGTTTATATCTGGAGGAGTTGGATGTATTTAATGTTTTTTCACAACTTTTAAACATTTTTTCTGGTTTTTATTTATAGCATTTAAAAGACTTTAAACTTATAGAAACACTAATAACTTTTCAAGATATGTTTATATTTACCTTTTAATAGACTATGATTGCATTTAATGGTGCTTTGGTTTTGAATTTTATTTTTAATGAACCTTGGGAGTGTCTTCAGTTTAGTGATGGTCCCCTTTATTGTAGGCCCAGAATTATCTGAACATTTAAGGCAGAGACTTTTGTGCTTTTTTCAATGACGGGAAAATATTTTACAACTGATTTTGAATAATAATGGTAATGGTTAATATTTAATTTAGTGTCAAGATACAGTATTAAAAGAATAGCAGATAAAGGATGACTTGTCTTAGACCTTATTCAAGTTTAATTGAATATGATATTGAAGAATTTTTCCTTTTTGTACAAACAGAATTGTCTTAAAATGTATTAGATCTTCTATGATCATTATTAACTACTCTTAGAGTTCTAAAGTTTTATGTGAATTTTAATAGCCAGTGGAAAAGTAACTATTTCCCGCATAAGTCCTTCCAATGGGTTTGAGAAATTGCTAGAAAAATTCCTCCCCATCAAGAATTGCAAACAAGAAAAGGTAAATTATGCATATTTTGAAATAATAAAAAGCATTTGTGTATGTTACAGTAATTGTTTTTTGAAATCAGTAAATATATGCGTTTTCATTGAAATTTTAGTAGATATATGAATATTTATAAGTTTGATCAGTAAATTCATATATTCCCTAAAATTTCAGTGAAGATGTTATTTACTGCTTTTTGATTCAGAAAGCTGAACTTATGAAAAAGACTTTAGAGTTTTAAAATTTAAGTATTCCCTATAATTTTCTCATTGCTTGAATAGTTTTATAAAACATTAAATGGTTTCATCATGTTAAAAGTTTGATATATTGTTATAATCAAGCACAGGGTGGCTTATATTTTTTCACATCACATTATACCTAAGTCCAAGTCAGTTGCATGTACAATAAATTTTAATGTAATTGGAGAAGTTTACACATAGAAAATAAAGGTTAATACCAAGTATTTCACAAGTTTTATTATTTAGATTCAATTATTATTTTTTCAGTGAATGAAAAGCATTGCAATATTGTGATAAAACTAACTAACCTTTGTAATTATTTCAACAGAAATATTACTAAATTCAGCATACATATTTAAGGAATTCAAAGGAACAATCCTATTTGGAAGATATTGTTTGTATATTTCCATTCTTTGTTCTTTCTTCAGCAGTCTTATATATTTCTCCCTTTTCATGTTTAAACATTTTTGACAATGTTTATCAGGCCATTCTGTAGTAAAATAGGAGAGTAACATTTTGTTCTTTGCACTGCCTTATCCATATTTAAAAAGAACCAGTAACATAAGTCAAATAAATCATTAGTTAAATTTTGTACTAGGGTTATTTTTACACTAAAACAGGAACTTTTCTACACATTTGTTGAATCTGACACTGTGTCATGTGTGAGATATTAAGATAGGAACCTTTGAAAATTCCCCTCTTTGAAGGATCTCAGAAGTGCCATAAATAATTGTAATGAAAGCACTTTAAGTCTTTTTGATCATGAGAGGATATCAGGATGCAAAGGCCTGGTTCTCACATACAAAAGTATAGGCCATCCTATAGCTGATATACTTTTAGGTAGTACTGTAAATGCTAAACTGGTATACTACATTTTGTTTTAATTAGGTAGAAATGATGAAATGTGCAAAGAATAAACACCGGTTATTGAAAACTTTATTATGTAAGGCTTTCTACTGTTAATTGCTTCATCACCACAACAAAAAAGCATATAAATTTGAGGAAATATCTTACATTTTTACTTTATACTCATTTTAAATGAAGTTTATAAACTTCAAAATAACTTGTGAATACACATTTTTTGTTTAAATTATGGCAAATTTATGCTGATCATTAATTTTCTCTGCATCAGTCCAATCATTTGAAATTCTGGTTTGTTCAGTTTCATAGACTCGGAACCGCTTTTGTTTTTAGAACTGGACTGACTACAACTTTTAGCAGGCATAAAATAACCTCTTTTTTCAAGGTTATTGCTGATATATATTATCAGTGGACAAAAGTTTCCAGAAACCTTTCCACATCCAATTCACATGCAACTCAGAAATGTTTCAGGTCCATACAAAAAAGCTGTCTGACCTTAATTCAGTTTATGTTAAATCAAGAATAGGTTTTAAAATTGACTAAATGGCAAGTACATAAGAATAAATTGAGTAATCTTGTTGTTTATAATGAAAAGTGTGTGTGCTCTGATGGCCCTTGTTTCAAATAATTTTTTTTTCTAGAATACATTCACAACAATTCATCATTTTTATTGCATTAATGCATTTTACATAACAGACCATAACTATACTCTGGTGCCAGCTGGACTTGCCAAACACAAGAAAAAGACATCCTGAGTTTCACAACCGGCAGGACTGGTACATGACACTCCACTTGCCAGGTGGCCTAGTTACACTGGTCAGTTTGAAGTGACTTCATAAAATCTTTTTCGTTTGGAACATGTTATTAAGTCAAGGTTTTGAATTTATATTTTAAACTTGTAGATACTTACAAACTTTGTCAGCCTTTTTTGTTCCTGGTGTGTTCAACTTCTTTTGTGATTAACATGGCCTCACTTGGACAATGACGAGGAGCCTGTGGGCATATAATGACAATTTTTGACCAACATCAAAGATGTGCCCTATGCAGGCAGAAATTTTAAAGGCCAGGATAATGACCCCTGCGTTCTTAAGGAAGGAAATTGTGAGTACTGTAATATTCTCGTTTACAGATCAGATGACTCAATTGTCAACACCAACTTACAAGCTTACAATGGAAAAACAAAAGGGAAAAGCTTCGTTGGTGGACCTTGCTAGTGTAATGGTTATTGCCCCTGCTGATACTGAAGTTGTGGATCAAGACAAAGCAAACAGTGTTTCTTCTGATTTATCATTGCCTCAGCCTACTTTCTGTAAGAACTGCAGGAAATGGACGAAAAATGCTCACTGAGGATGGCTAGACTTGAAGCTCTGATTGTGTTGGATCATTGCCCTTCTCAAAAACCTTCATTCTCACCGGTCAAAGCACTGGTAAGTCATCCACCAACAGCAGGTGCTCTCATAAAGAACCTGTTTATTGTATCTGCTGTTCCTTGTGGCCAATCCGGCCAGAAGGTGGCCCAGATGGAGCTCAGACTGGCCAGTCTTTGGATATGTGTCCTCCCATGGAGAATCTTTACCCTGACACTGATGAGGAACCAATATTCTCTCAAAATACTGTTTCTACCTCTGATCCATTGTCTGTTTCTAGCTCTGCCCAGGATATCTTTCCACTGGAGCATCATGAGGAAGTTAAAGTTTCTGAACTGGAGGATCAAGCGGACCTGGATGCTTGTAACTGTGATAGAACCATTATTGAGAATTACAGGGAGATTGTTAGCGGGGTAAGGTCCTTCATGGGTTAGGGACACATTCCAAATCTGGAATATTCACCGGCAACATAGAGCTAATAATCCATAGATAGGACACACACATCTGCCTGTGGGTAAAATTTCAGTGCTTCTACCTCCAGAAGACTGGCTCTGTAAAAAATAGAGAACTTAAACATATTACTGATAGAAGGATACCCATCAAATTCCAATGAACCAAGAGGTTTTCCTCATGGACCAGTTTTAGCATCCTCCATAATTTCAAAGTAGGTGATATGGTATCCACCCAGCTGAACCCAAAGATCGAACTAGAATGTGGAAATGCTTAGCCAAATGATGCAGCTAAGCTCAACAGTGCCAATCAACTACCTATCTCTTCTTTGTTCAATATCACAAGACACTTTATACAAATGGGAGAAGGCAGCAAAGGAAACTAACTATATATGTAACCAGTCTTTGGGTTTCAACCGCTGTATCACAAAAATCCAAGATAATGTTGAGCAACAGTTAAAAACTCTTCAATCTGAACTCCACAAAGGAAAATCTTTATCAAAAGCACAGACAACTCTGGGCCTTTTGGCTAGGCCCAAAAAGTGTTCTCATTCTCATAAAAAGCATGGCATTGGTCTGCCTCTCATTGGTATTCAGGTCAATTAACCTTGGGTTGCATCTTCTAGACCTAAAAAACATGCAGATAGAAGCAAACACAAAGGGAGGTCAAGATATGTGTCATCTTTAGAGGAGGATCAGTCCCCTGCACCAAGACACAGGTCTTCACAGCCTTCTGGGGCTATTCTGATCAAGACCAAGCTCAACATGATCCAGATCCCGCTTATTATGGGGAAGTAGCTTTGTCTGATGTTCCATCACAATATGCTGAGGAAGTGGACACCTTTATATGCATTCTTGCCCTCCCTGATACCAGGGAGTCCATGCCTAGGTCCTCCACTTCTGTTATGGGGCTGGACGACAAGAGAGGCCGTCAGGAGCTTAGGCCAAGAGGCCCTTCTTCTATGCTCCCCTCAAATCAGTTATCAAAGATGTTTTTGATAAATTTGATCAAGACTTCCAGGCCGCTAATTTACCAGAGGGTAAAAATATCAAGCCTCCTCAAGCCAAGTGGTACAAGGTGGGCAGCCTTGCTATGAGGACAAAATTCAGGAGCTGAATTCAGATTTTGCAAAAATCTGTATTTCTCCAAAGCTCTCTGGTGCCCCTATGGGCAAGGTTCCCCTGCCAGTTCTCGAGGAACTGGAACACCAAGCTAGGCAAACCATATGTAAAGAGTCTAAATAGAGGGTCAAATTTACCCCAGACTCTCCCCTAATGTGTCAAACTGGGGTCATAAAATAGCTGATTTTGTATTTGCCTTATATCTCCTTCATTCTTACTTTTAGTGCTTTAGAATGTATTAAAAGGTATTGGGACACCATATGTGAAGAGTCTAGATAGCCAGTCAGATATACCCCCTGACCCCACCTTATGGGTCAAATGGAGTCATAAAATAGTTGATTTTGTTTTCTTGCCTGATATCTACTTGATTCTTATTTTAGAGTTTTAGAATGTATTAAGAGGTATTTGGAAACCTTTTGTGAAAAATCTAGATAACTGGTCAGATTTACCCCCTGATTCTCCCTTGTGGATCCAACTTGGGTAATAAAATAGCGATTTTGTGTTTTTGTCTTATATCTACATTATTCTTGCTTTTAGAGCTTTAGAATGTATTAAGAGGTATTGGGAAACCACATGTGAAGAGTCTAGATAGCCGGTCACATTTAGCCGGGTTAAATTACACACATGACTTATTCCTATTTTGTTGTCATCGTCTAAAATTATGATATGCATCAAATTATTCTTGTTTTATTGTAAAAACTGGGTCCAAATATTTACAAATTTATTTCAGTGCAGGAGTTTGACAATGGCAAATTTGTAAATTCCCATTTTCAGCTCAATAACACTTCTTCCGACTTCCATTGTTCTGCAGTAAACTAATAACTCAGCAATGCAAACTTATTCTTTAATCTTACATGTCCCTTATTTATGCATAAAATCTACATATCACTGACACTTTCAACAGAGCATAGATAAAGATAACATCTTTTGCCTCATATGAGCATTTCTTCATGCATACACTAAAACAGGGGGAGGGGGATGTTGGGAGAGTTGAATCCAGGAAAAAAGCCTGGTCTGTTTTGAAAAAGATGGAAAAAAGCCTGGTGTGGTTTTTTAGGTTTCATGCATATCAAGATTAACGATGAAGTAAAAGTAACACATTATTTCAACAATTTGATTTAACAATGTGTTTGGCACATATCATTTATTATTTTCTAGTGTAATTTATTTTTATCAATGTGAATTACAGAATTATGTAAAATTTATTATGCTTGTTTAGAGGTTGTTTTAAAATTATGTCAGTATATCACTAATGGAAATGAAACATTTTTTTCTAAACATGCAATTATGGTTGGATTCCCAGGAAAATGCTGAATGTGTATCTCACTAACTGCAAGTAGGTGTTAATAGCAATGTTTAGGAGCCAATCCTGAGTAGATACAATGGTCCATTTGATGTGTGTTCCAGCGTTCTTTGTACACATGTAAAAGTGCTGATTTAACATTTGTGTATTTTCTGTTTTGCTTTTAATCAAATGTATGTTTGTTTGTAGAGTATGAATCCTTTACATTTGTTTGTACAGCATGCATAAAGTGTTACTTTGTATTTCTTGCTTTCATCAAATGATTGAGATAAATTAATGTTTTAGTTCTAATTCTAATCTACTGCTTTGCAAGCACAATATCTTCCCCACAAACGGGAACTCAGTGGGCTAATTAAACAAAATCATTATCATAGGAAAGTCGAGGGGCGTTCAAGGTCGGTAATCCAGGATTGTGGGTGTGACCAGTAGGGAAAAGAAACTAAGTTGGGAAGCTAGAGCTGAAGAGGTGAGTTTTAAGGTGCTTCCTAAAAGATGCAACAGAGGGACTATTTCTTACATTGAAAGGGAGAGTTTTAAAGGGTAGGTGCATAGTGACTGAAGGAATGAGAAAAGTGTTTAATTGATTTGTGAACTCTGTGATTAAAAGTGAGGATTTGAAGGAACTTGAGTTTGGGGGTAATTCGCCTTTTGTTTCTAGAAGAGGAGTAGGGGTGGATTCATTCTCTTATGTAAAATGGTTGATCCTGGTTGAGAATTTTATATGCCATCAGACCAATTTTAAATTGTACCCTGTATCTGACTGGTAGCTAAAGGAGTTTTTTTTAGTTGAGGGGTAATATGAGATAATTTAGAGGAACGGGTGACAACCCTGCAGAGTGAGTTTTGGACTAGCTGCAATCTACTTCAGTTCTACTTCATGAATTTTGATATGTACAGGGAAAGACAAATATCAGGCTTTTTTCCATGTTTTTCAAAACACACCAGGCTTTCTTTCTACTAGGCTTTTCTTCCACCAGGCTTTCTTTCCACTGCCATTTTTTCCACCAGGCTTTTTTCTGCGCACCAGGGGGAGACACATACATTAACTATTGATTTTATCCCTTATCAGCATATACCCAGTGGACTAATTCTCTGGGACTCATCAAAGACTGGCAATTATATATAAATAAAAATGAGCATTATTCGTAAGACATAAATAGGATTGTGGGAACAATGACCTTTTATTTACTCATTGGGACAGATGTATTCAGAGCATTGTGTCATAAAGTTCTTGCCTTTCTAAAAGCTCAAATTTGACTACACCTTTTTCTAAAATATAAATAGATATATGGCATTTATAAAGCACTGTTACTCTTTAATTAAGTAGTTTTATGGTGCAACTTTCAACCTATTATTGTATTAACAAGCATTCATGCTTTATGTATTCTGAGCCTATTGCAAAGCTTATTTTATACTATAAAGAACTGAGCCATAAGGGACGAATCCATAAGAAGTGGCCTCCTAGAAAAGTGCCCTCTTAGAAAGGCGCCCTCCTAGAAAAGTGCCATCTTAGAAGACAGTCCTCCTTCAAGTTTGAAGGGGGGAAACTGCCCTCTTTTTCTCAGCTGATATTTTATTTTTGAAATTGAAATTATATTATTTACTTATTTTTCTACTTAAATATTACTTTTTGTTCTTACCTCTTTATGCGCTGATAGGATTAGTCCTAATTCCTTTATTGTTCCAAGAATCTGTCTCAGAAAATTTGACAATGGGAGGGTCATTAGATCATAAGGTGTCTATTGTTTAGCAAATTTTTCATCTTTCATCTTTTTCATGAAAAAATAATTTTATGCAGCCTGGACTGAAAGAAGGCCCAGGCTGATAACAAGAGCACAACAAAATTCAAATGAAAGTTTCTGCCAAGTTTCCCTTGGTAAAAACTTCGATTGGGCTTTAAACCAAGTTTAGCTTGAACTTTGTAATTCTACTGGAAGAAACTCAAATTGGAGATTTATTGTCAATATAAAATGGAACCTAATTATTAATGTTTATGTCATGGTACAAACTTCAATCAAACCAAGTTTAGCTTGGTAGCTATTATTAGTACTAATAGAATTACACATTCTACCACATTTGACTTTCTACCACCCCAGTAGAAATTCAAATTGGTTGAATTTAAAATTCTGCCAGATAAGACTCAACCAAACTGATAGTGACTGATAGTGGCCGATATGTGCCAGAGGTGTTTAGGTCAGAAGACTTAGCTAACATGGAAAATGTCTGTTTTTTCAAAATTATTTGGCTGCCATAATAGACTGTAAGAGTTTTAAAACTGTATTTTACTAAGTTCAAATTGCCAATTTACAGTGTAAAGCTATTATTCACCACCTAATTTTTCTGATTTGATGATTATATGTTATTTCTATTTTATGCAGCTTGAATTGAAAAAAGGCCCATGCTGATATCAAGAACATAACAAAATCCAAATGAAAGTTTCTACCAAGTTTTCCTTGGTAGAAACTTTGATTGGGCTTTAAACCAAGTTTAGCTTGAACTTTGTAATTCTACTGGAAGAAACTCAAATTAGAGTTTCAAATTAGAGTTTCTACAGGTAGAAAGTCCAACTGCAGTACTGGTAGAATGATACCAGATTGGAGTTTCTGCCATGATGTTTATATTATTTCTCTAGATATAAGTGGAAGTGAGTTTGCATATTGGTGACTGCAACATTTGTGTTTGTTTTAGCTGACAAAAAAGAAAGCAAAGAAATCAAGTCCCCAAAGGGGTGAAAAATCAAAAGCGCCTCCAAGTGGTATTGGTGAAGTTACCTTTCAGGTATTCCATCTTCATTTTACAATAATATTTAATCCAACATATTAACACATTTTATTTTCTGACACATTATTTTCATAAATCTTCAGTAAAATCAAATAGATAGTATTTATGAGTTATTTTTCAGTCAAATATGCCCCCAGGTTTCTGTACCAGAATGGTATCTGTAAAAAGTTCTTCATTCCCAATACTTTGTCATTTTGTCTCTTTTGATACAGTTGTTGTTATATCGATGGGTTTCAGTGACTGAATTAAGGAAGGAGGTCTTGGTCAACATCAGAGAATATTACGAAGCGGATGGAGAGATGAAGCCAGGAAGGAAAGGTAAGAGAAACATTGATCTCATGGAAATGGTTTCATTGGAATGAGAAGTGATTTCTTATACTAAATTACTAGTCTATCATAGTTGTGGGACTGTTTACAAAAGTCACAGCCAGTTATGGAGGCTTTGCAAGGAACAAAATCTGGAATTTCATGTGCTTGTTACTGTACAGTGAAAAGTAACCGTAAGCATACATGAGCCATAACTTACAACTTGAAATGATTTCCATGAAATATTATTAAATGTGTATTATTTTCACTCAATATAAAGTAAAAATGAGACACTTCACCAAGTATGTATATTTTTGACCCTTTTGATTAAACTAAATGAAAAACCGCATCCGAGTTTATGGTTCACACCAATAGTCTATGAGTATTGTACTTTTATGTGTACAGCGACTAATTAAAATAAGAACCTCCAATAACAAACGGATTTGGTTCTAGTTATGGCTAATTTCTACTTAAACCTCCAGTAAAATACAGGGTTTTTTTCAAATGATATCAGAACTGGTTCCCCTTTCACCTGTTTAGTGGTTGAATACAAATTTTAGAACCGATTGCTGAAAGCGGAAATTCGGCAAAAATCTGTGTGCATTTGATTTAGTAAATACCAAAAAATAAGTTGTAAATGTGCACATGAGCTATAACTGGCATATAATTATGAATCGAACTGTCCTTTTTGAAAACTTTTGAAGACAAAATGTCAAAGATATTGTTTTGATTACAAGCCAGAAATATATAGACAGAATTAGCTTTGATTAAATTTTCGAATTTACAGAAAAGTACTTTCAAAGATAAATTTGGTGATACTATTTTTAAGGGCTGATAAAAAAGAAAACTTTTATACATATTTTATTTATAGTTATTATTGTGAAAAATACACTTACCATTTCTGATAATAGCTTTATGTTGGTGCCGTCCAACTCACTGGCCAATGTTGAGAAAGGTTTAAGCTACCTTAAGAAGCCAGGAAGTTAGTGTGAACTAGGAAGTCCCCCTAGTGGTCATACATATGTGACCACGCCTATAAATAATCTTTATTATTTTTTGGCCATCTTAAGAGTGTGGATGTGTATTCTAATTTCGGACTTTTCTTTTAAAGTTTTTTGGAACTTTGTGTGTTTTTGAGTTCTGTGGTGAGTCATCTGTTCTGACAATGTCTTTTCAGGACAAAGTAAGAAAGAACAGAGTGAAAAAATCTTTTGTTGTCATTTTATATAGGTTTATGATGACCACCATTATTTTTCAACATGGCGGCACTGTTGTTGGCTGAAGATGTTTCTTCAATTAAAAAGAGACAGGACTTTACGGGAATATGGACAAGCTTTTTATGATTATGCAAATTTGCCACATCAAAGATTTGGCAGAATAAAGACACTGAAACTGTTGGCGGTCATATGAACTTCAACAGGGACAGTTTAGGTTGCAACAGGTTGCTATGCAGCAAAGGAAGGCATTCTGAAGAGCAGAGACAATTTGTTTGTGACAAAAGTGCATTACACATCAGGTTCTAATAGCCAGGCATTTAGTAGGAAATTGTTCACCACGTAAATCTCAGTCGAATACGGTGAGATGAAGGAATTCCCCATGGAGCAGACATCTTATTTACCAGGGATGCTGCATCGTGGCGACGTTCCGAGTGCAGTATTCCGATCGGAACTTGCACAGAGGAAAATACTTGAGTTTCTATACCTCAAAAAGGTCTAACATCGGGTTGTCATGCATCTCAATGAAAAGGTATTTCATTCTATGGATTGGTTCAGGTTTTGGCTGGACACCGGTACCGCTACATAAAAACTAGATACCCATTGTCAGAATTTTATGATTCAAGAGTACAGGTTTTCTGGGTTTCTTGCAGCAGAGGGCATGCCAAATTATGGATAAAAATCATATGAACTTGTTTAGCAGGACCTTTTGCAGGAGGTCTTTAAGGATATAAGAGTAGTAAGGGGGACGATATAGTAAAATTTTTCGGTATAATCTGGTTCCCCTCAGGGGGTGAAGGCCAAATGGTCCATGCTACTAATGTGGGGGGTAATGACGACCTGCCGGGTTGGTGAGATGGGTAATTATGGCATAAATGAGGGGTCCACTTGAGGCCACTTGAAAAACAAATGGTATATTTACTTTAAGGTTAGAAGATTATTGTAAACACTGGTGTATTTCCTTAACGATTATAAAGGATTATTTTTTGGTATAACAAGCTCTGCCTCCCGTTACATGCCTACTCATGGATAAATAGCTTCTGTTTACACTTGGCCACTAAACACTGATGAACCATCTGTTAGTAATCAATCATTCTAGAGTACAGCAGTTTCCAAAAGATGAAGTTTAGGTTGAAGGTCAAATGAAGGTGAAAAGTAGTGTTGTATTTGGGAATTTCATTCCTGTTCATGGTGAGATGTATGTGTGGGTTAGCATGACACAAAGCTTCAGGTCTGGGTTTCACATGACCTTCAAGGTCAGATTAAGGTTAAAGGTTAAATGAAGGTCAAAAGTCAGGATGGAAAGAAAGAGTTCCAATTGGGAATTTTATTTACATGTCAGTAATACAAGTGTAGGTTAAAAGACTTTTAAAAATTTGGAATATTAAAATTTTTAAAGCACCACCCCACTCGGGGGAACAATCAACACAAATACACAGCAACTGCAATATATATTAGACATCTAGCGTCAACTGGCAAATAACCAGCAATGTAACATTTATCCATTAAAATTCATAGTCGATAGGGGGCTACCAGGGTAATGCCTGGCCCTGCCTTGAAACTACAATTTATGTCTCGCATCAGTTACAGTGGCAGTCTAGTCTAGAGGGGGAACCAGGGTCCGCCTGGCCCAACCTAACTCTGCCCCACCCCAAATCTAAATTTCCCCTGTGTGAGGGAGGGAGGTGGGTTAAAATAATTTTCTTCCACATGTGTTCTCATCGCTTGCTATATGAAAAGTAAACCCCAAAGTATTTGGAGGGAACTAATGAACTGTGACCTTATCCCTGATTGGTGGTAGTCAATAAACAATAATAGTAGACCAAGAATGTGGCAAACTTAAGGTAGGTATACAAAAAATCTCCTTAAGGTAGTTGTAAACTGACTGGATAGGCCCCTGTTCAGGCCATATCCCACACAGTTTCCAAAAGATGAAGTTTAGGTTGAAGGTCAAATAAAGGTGAAAAGTAGTGTTGTATTTGGGAATTTCATTCCTGTTCATGGTGAGATGTGTGTGTGGGTTAGCATGACACAAAGCTTCAGGTCTGGGATTCACATGACCTTCAAGGTCAGATGAAGGTTAAACGTTAGATGAAGGTCAAAGGTCAGGATGGAGAGAAAGAATTCCAATTGGGAATTTTATTTACATGATAGTAATACAAGTGTAGGTTAAAACACATTTAAATTTGGAATATTAAAATTTTTAAAGCACCAAGCCCAAATCCCGGGAAAAGATGGAGGCAAAGGTTGTGAGTACAATGGAGGGAGCTACAGAAGCTTTCTGCAAATAATGCCAAACCGCAGAACTTCTCCACAGACCATGGGCCATCATGTCTTGTAACTGGATATTGTTGTCAAAGGCCAGGGTAGCCCCTGACCTTCTAAATGCATGAAAGCCATGGCCCTGTAGGGGTATGTTTAGATGGTTCAGGACCCATTTCAGAGCATCCCTAATGGAGGTGTCAATAACAGGGTGGTAGGGATAAGATCTTTGAGCAAACAAGGGATGGGTGGGTTCCAAAGGCCTGGATCTCAATAATTGCTTTAACGCTTGCACAGGGCACAGAGGGTTATTAGGTAGAAGTGGAATTTGAACTAGGTGATGAGATTTACTGTGCTGAAGAGTTTTTGTCCACTTCAGGAGAACATGGTCCCCAGGGGGTGCAAAAATGATATCCTGTCGAAAGAAATGCTTCTGGGAATCAAATTTTTGTTTAGAATGAGGGGCAATATTTGACACTCTTAAAAACCAAAGAAGGCCAGCAAGAAAGCTGCCTTATATAGAGGGGGATCATTAAGAAGGTCACATGTGTGAATGATGTGTGCTAATGTTATGACATCAAAAATTCCCTTGGGAACCGGGGAAAAGTGGGAGTTTATGGTTATGCTTCTTACATAATCGAGCACTAGTTTGTGCTCAAAAGGGAGAGTGTCCCACCCTCTCAGTTTTGCAAAGGTTTTCAGGGAAGAGAGGTAGTTTTGGACTAACCTAGGGGACATGTTGTTTATGTATAAAAACTCCAGAAAAGCCAATACAGAATGTAGTGAAAAACCCACAGGTAAGTTCATGAATAAGACAAAAGACAGATATGTCCTGCAATGTGTAGTGTGACCTGCACGAGTGGAAGGTCTATAAGCTGTTTTTATATGCCTCAAAGCTCCAGTAGTCAAAACTGAAGATGGTGCCCCTGGATCTGAAATTATATATAACAATCTAGGTCAAAGGCTTGCAGCGGTACCTCTTCCCAGATGAAGTGAGCTAAACATTGTAATATTTCATGTTTTACTGGTTTATCTGAGTACACTCGTGACAAAGCATCAGCAATAACATTCTTCTTGCCCTTAACATGGTTAACTTCAAGTTCAATGTCAAAATGTGCAGCTAAAAGCCAGATGTTCCGGATACACAGGGCTAAAAATTTGTCCCTAGTCCTTCCAGAACCGACCACCTGGACCACAGCCATGTTATCACAAAAGAATGTGATGGCAGAATCTCTCCAAAACTTGCCCCAAACTTTCAAAGCTATAACCAAGTTCAGCATTTCTAGGTGTGTTATTGCAAGTTGGAACCCAGGTATTTCATAGATAGGTGTAGCATATACCCTATTCCGCCATACTGCCCCCATTCCTGTGAGACATGCATCCAAATACAGTTCCTGTGAACTGTCAACTGGAACTTTATTTAAACATGTAATACCATTGAAATGGGGAAGGAAACGGGCAAACCAATCCAGATCCTGATAAAACTCCTGGGTCAATGTAATCTTAGGGCCCTTAAAAGTCCTAAATAATGCCAAAATACGGTTATCAAAGATCCTGGATGGCTTCACACACTTTTGTATATACAGGAGCTTGCCCAAAAGGGACTGGTATGTTTTCTTAGTCAAAAACTTCTTACCCCTAACTGCCAGACATTCCTCATGGATCTGAGCAAGCTTAATGGGATCAATGCGCAGGGTATTCCTGTGAATGTCTATTTCAATGCCTAAGACTGTCAGACACTTAGTAGGGGGTGTAAGTTTGTCCTAGTTTATGGGCAAGCCCAGCTCGCATAGAAGGTCACATAATTTTCCAAAATATTGTTCTGCCTCACACCGAGGGGCAACCGCCACATAATCGTCAATGTAGCAGTGTAAATTTACTCCTTCCTTCTTCATGATAAAGGCTATGTTATCTGAGCAAAGCTGAAACGCCGCCGTCCCGTGGACCTAACCAAACGTGATCGCCCCATCGAGATAATAAAAATCCTCCCATTTAATCCTCAATTTGATGCAGTCGGCTGGGTCCACTCAAGGGGGCTACCAGGGTAATGCCTGGCCCTGCCTTGAAACTACAATTTATGTCTTGCATCAGTTACAGTGGCAGTCTAGTCTAGAGGGGAACCAGGGTCCGCCTGGCCCAACCTAACTCTGCCCCACCCCAAATCTAAATTTCCCCTGTGTGAGGGAGGGAGGTGGGTTAAAATAATTTTCTTCCACATGTGTTCTCATTGCTTGCTATATGAAAAGTAAACCCCAAAGTATTTGGAGGGAACTAATGAACTGTGACCTTATCCCTGATTGGTGGTAGTCAATAAACAATAATAGTAGACCCAGAATGTGGCAAACTTAAGGTAGGTATACAAAGAATCTCCTTAAGGTAGTTGTAAACTGACTGGATAGGCCCCTGTTCAGGCCATATCCCACACAGTTTCCAAAAGATGAAGTTTAGGTTGAAGGTCAAATAAAGGTGAAAAGTAGTGTTGTATTTGGGAATTTCATTCCTGTTCATGGTGAGATGTATGTGTGGGTTAGCATGACACAAAGCTTCAGGTCTGGGATTCACATGACCTTCAAGGTCAGATTAAGGTTAAACGTTAGATGAAGGTCAAAGGTCAGGATGGAGAGAA
The DNA here is from genome assembly GCA_964017235.1 of Sabellastarte sp. h YS-2021. Classification (NCBI taxonomy): domain Eukaryota; kingdom Metazoa; phylum Annelida; class Polychaeta; order Sabellida; family Sabellidae; genus Sabellastarte; species Sabellastarte sp. h YS-2021. Next base: position 150,471,058 of record OZ024931.1, read on the forward strand.
AGAATTCCAATTGGGAATTTTATTTACATGTTAGTAATACAAGTGTAGGTTAAAAGACATTTAAAAATTTGGAATATTAAAATTTTTAAAGCACCAAGCCCAAATCCCGGGAAAAGATGGAGGCAAAGGTTGTGAGTACAATGGAGGGAGCTACAGAAGCTTTCTGCAAATAATGCCAAACCGCAGAACTTCTCCACAGACCATGGGCCATGATGTCTTGTAACTGGATATTGTTGTCAAAGGCCAGGGTAGCCCCTGACCTTCTAAATGCATGAAAGCCATGGCCCTGTAGGGGTATGTTTAGATGGTTCAGGACCCATTGCAGAGCATCCCTAATGGAGGTGTCAATAACAGGGTGGTAGGGATAAGATCTTTGAGCAAACAAGGGATGGGTGGGTTCCAAAGGCCTGGATCTCAATAATTGCTTTAACGCTTGCACAGGGCACAGAGGGTTATTAGGTAGAAGTGGAATTTGAACTAGGTGATGAGATTTACTGTGCTGAAGAGTTTATGTCCACTTCAGGAGAACATGGACCCCAGGGGGTGCAAAAATGATATCCTGTCGAAAGAAATGCTTCTGGGAATCAAATTTTTGTTTAGAATGAGGGGCAATATTTGACACTCTTAAAAAACCAAAGAAGGCCAGCAAGAAAGCTGCCTTATATAGAGGGGGATCATTAAGAAGGTCACATGTGTGAATGATGTGTGCTAATGTTTTGACATCAAAAATTCCCTTGGGAACCGGGGAAAAGTGGGAGTTTATGGTTATGCTTCTTACATAATCGAGCACTAGTTTGTGCTCGAAAGGGAGAGTGTCCCACCCTCTCAGTTTTGCAAAGGTTTTCAGGGAAGAGAGGTAGTTTTGGACTACCCTAGGGGACATGTTGTTTATGTATAAAAACTCCAGAAAAGCCAATACAGAATGTAGTGAAAAACCCACAGGTAAGTTCATGAATAAGACAAAAGACAGATATGTCCTGCAATGTGTAGTGTGACCTGCACGAGTGGAAGGTCTATAAGCTGTTTTTATACGCCTCAAAGCTCCAGTAGTCAAAACTGAAGATGGTGCCCCTGGATCTGAAATTATATATAACAATCTAGGTCAAAGGCTTGCTTACCTCTTCCCAGATGAAGTGAGCTAAACATTGTAATATTTCATGTTTTACTGGTTTATCTGAGTACACTCATGACAAAGCATCAGCAATAACATTCTTCTTGCCCTCAACATGGTTAACTTCAAGTTCAATGTCAATATGTGCAGCTAAAAGCCAGATGTTCCGGATACACAGGGCTAAAAATTTGTCCCTAGTCCTTCCAGAACCGACCACCTGGACCACAGCCATGTTATCACAAAAGAATGTGATGGCAGAATGTCTCCAAAACTTGCCCCAAACTTTCAAAGCTATAACCAAGTTCAGCATTTCTAGGTGTGTTATTGCAAGTTGGAACCCAGGTATTTCATAGATAGGTGTAGCATATACCCTATTCCGCCATACTGCCCCCATTCCTGTGAGACATGCATCCAAATACAGTTCCTGTGAACTGTCAACTGGAACTTTATTTAAACATGTAATACCATTGAAATGGGGAAGGAAACGGGCAAACCAATCCAGATCCTGATAAAACTCCTGGGTCAATGTAATCTTAGGGCCCTTAAAAGTCCTAAATATTGCCAAAATACGGTTATCAAAGATCCTGGATGGCTTCACACACTTTTGTATATACAGGAGCTTGCCCAAAAGGGACTGGTATGTTTTCTTAGTCAAAAACTTCTTACCCCTAACTGCCAGACATTCCTCATGGATCTGAGCAAGCTTAATGGGATCAATGCGCAGGGTATTCCTGTGAATGTCTATTTCAATGCCTAAGACTGTCAGACACTTAGTAGGGGGTGTAAGTTTGTCCTAGTTTATGGGCAAGCCCAGCTCGCATAGGAGGTCACATAATTTTCCAAAATATTGTTCTGCCTCACACCGAGGGGCAACCGCCACATAATCGTCAATGTAGCAGTGTAAATTTACTCCGTCCTTCTTCATGATAAAGGCTATGTTATCTGAGCAAAGCTGAAACGCCGCCGTCCCGTGGACCTAACCAAACGTGATCGCCCCATCGAGATAATAAAAATCCTCCCATTTAATCCCCAATTTGATGCAGTCGGCTGGGTCCACTCAAGGGGGCTACCAGGGTAATGCCTGGCCCTGCCTTGAAACTACAATTTATGTCCGCATCAGTTACAGTGGCAGTCTAGTCTAGAGGGGGAACCAGGGTCCGCCTGGCCCAACCTAACTCTGCCCCACCCCAAATCTAAATTTCCCCTGTGTGAGGGAGGGAGGTGGGTTAAAATAATTTTCTTCCACATGTGTTCTCATTGCTTGCTATATGAAAAGTAAACCCCAAAGTATTTGGAGGGAACTAATGAACTGTGACCTTATCCCTGATTGGTGGTAGTCAATAAACAATAATAGTAGACCCAGAATGTGGCAAACTTAAGGTAGGTATACAAAGAATCTCCTTAAGGTAGTTGTAAACTGACTGGATAGGCCCCTGTTCAGGCCATATCCCACACAGTTTCCAAAAGATGAAGTTTAGGTTGAAGGTCAAATAAAGGTGAAAAGTAGTGTTGTATTTGGGAATTTCATTCCTGTTCATGGTGAGATGTATGTGTGGGTTAGCATGACACAAAGCTTCAGGTCTGGGATTCACATGACCTTCAAGGTCAGATTAAGGTTAAACGTTAGATGAAGGTCAAAGGTCAGGATGGAGAGAAAGAATTCCAATTGGGAATTTTATTTACATGTTAGTAATACAAGTGTAGGTTAAAATATACTTAAAAATTTGGAATATTAAAATTTTTAAAGCACCAAGCCCAAATCCCGGGAAAAGATGGAGGCAAAGGTTGTGAGTACAATGGAGGGAGCTACAGAAGCTTTCTGCAAATAATGCCAAACCGCAGAACTTCTCCACAGACCATGGGCCATGATGTCTTGTAACTGGATATTGTTGTCAAAGGCCAGGGTAGCCCCTGACCTTCTAAATGCATGAAAGCCATGGCCCTGTAGGGGTATGTTTAGATGGTTCAGGACCCATTGCAGAGCATCCCTAATGGAGGTGTCAATAACAGGGTGGTAGGGATAAGATCTTTGAGCAAACAAGGGATGGGTGGGTTCCAAAGGCCTGGATCTCAATAATTGCTTTAACGCTTGCACAGGGCACAGAGGGTTATTAGGTAGAAGTGGAATTTGAACTAGGTGATGAGATTTACTGTGCTGAAGAGTTTATGTCCACTTCAGGAGAACATGGACCCCAGGGGGTGCAAAAATGATATCCTGTTGAAAGAAATGCTTCTGGGAATCAAATTTTTGTTTAGAATGAGGGGCAATATTTGACACTCTTAAAAAACCAAAGAAGGCCAGCAAGAAAGCTGCCTTATATAGAGGGGGATCATTAAGAAGGTCACATGTGTGAATGATGTGTGCTAATGTTTTGACATCAAAAATTCCCTTGGGAACCGGGGAAAAGTGGGAGTTTATGGTTATGCTTCTTACATAATCGAGCACTAGTTTGTGCTCGAAAGGGAGAGTGTCCCACCCTCTCAGTTTTGCAAAGGTTTTCAGGGAAGAGAGGTAGTTTTGGACTACCCTAGGGGACATGTTGTTTATGTATAAAAACTCCAGAAAAGCCAATACAGAATGTAATGAAAAACCCACAGGTAAGTTCATGAATAAGACAAAAGACAGATATGTCCTGCAATGTGTAGTGTGACCTGCACGAGTGGAAGGTCTATAAGCTGTTTTTATACGCCTCAAAGCTCCAGTAGGCAAAACTGAAGATGGTGTCCCTGGATCTGAAATTATATATAATAATCTAGGTCAAAGGCTTGCTTACCTCTTCCCAGATGAAGTGAGCTAAACATTGTAATATTTCATGTTTTACTGGTTTATCTGAGTACACTCGTGACAAAGCATCAGCAATAACATTCTTCTTGCCCTCAACATGGTTAACTTCAAGTTCAATGTCAAAATGTGCAGCTAAAAGCCAGATGTTCCGGATACACAGGGCTAAAAATTTGTCCCTAGTCCTTCCAGAACCGACCACCTGGACCACAGCCATGTTATCACAAAAGAATGTGATGGCAGAATGTCTCCAAAACTTGCCCCAAACTTTCAAAGCTATAACCAAGTTCAGCATTTCTAGGTGTGTTATTGCAAGTTGGAACCCAGGTATTTCATAGATAGGTGTAGCATATACCCTATTCCGCCATACTGCCCCCATTCCTGTGAGACATGCATCCAAATACAGTTCCTGTGAACTGTCAACTGGAACTTTATTTAAACATGTAATACCATTGAAATGGGGAAGGAAACGGGCAAACCAATCCAGATCCTGATAAAACTCCTGGGTCAATGTAATCTTAGGGCCCTTAAAAGTCCTAAATAATGCCAAAATACGGTTAACAAAGATCCTGGATGGCTTCACACACTTTTGTATATACAGGAGCTTGCCCAAAAGGGACTGGTATGTTTTCTTAGTCAAAAACTTCTTACCCCTAACTGCCAGACATTCCTCATGGATCTGAGCAAGCTTAATGGGATCAATGCGCAGGGTATTCCTGTGAATGTCTATTTCAATGCCTAAGACTGTCAGACACTTAGTAGGGGGTGTAAGTTTGTCCTAGTTTATGGGCAAGCCCAGCTCGCATAGAAGGTCACATAATTTTCCAAAATATTGTTCTGCCTCACACCGAGGGGCAACCGCCACATAATCGTCAATGTAGCAGTGTAAATTCACTCCTTCCTTCTTCATGATAAAGGCTATGTTATCTGAGCAAAGCTGAAACGCCGCCGTCCCGTGGACCTAACCAAACGTGATCGCCCCATCGAGATAATAAAAATCCTCCCATTTAATCCCCAATTTGATGCAGTCGGCTGGGTCCATTCGCAAGTTCCTGAAAGCGCGAGCCACATCCACCTTAAACAGAACTGGATCAACGGCGTTCGCAATGTCCCTTACAATATCGTCTATACAGGTAAGCTTTAAAGCAAATTCATTCTGGTCAAACTTGTCCCTATCTACATGGTCATTGAGGGAGGCCCCTTTGGGGTAAGAAAGATCAAAAATCATCCTCCTCTTATGTATGTCCTTAGGACGGGTCATCAAAGGTGAACAATGGACCTCCTCAGCCCCAAGGTCACAAACTGGGCCCAACATAGCCCCCAAAGAAACCTCCTTATCCAAATATTCTTGAACAGCTTCTGGGTGTGCCAAAGCCGAGTAGTGATTTGATACTTGTTTACTATTAAAGCCCTCATGACCCTTTAAGGACAAAGGAAAACCGAATTTAAGATAATTAATTAATCTCTTATCCGGGTAATCTGCCAATCTACTTTCCCAGGCCCTCAAATTGAGGCCCGATTTCAAAGGGAACAGGGCAACCTTATAATTGGGTTCATTGGTGTCCCTAACTATCCTAGAGATAAGCAGACACTTGTCAATACTGTCAATACACACTTCCTGTCGATCAGGACCAATAAAAGTAAAAGTGTCTTGTTGTAAAGCAATGAAACCGGTTCGCTTATCCGGAAAGTATTTATCGACTAATTGAAACTTATTATCACCCCTGTCCGGGGAACCGAACCCGACTCCCCCAGCAGGAGGGTCACCCTGGCTTTCATCGACTCGACGAGAAACTCTACTCTCTGAACTGTCCACCTTCTTTGGTGGACTAGCATTCTCACTATGAGTATTCGTCATTGGTGATTCACTCGAAATGTCATTCGAATCAAAGCCAGGGAAATCCACGAGAATGTCAATGATCTGATTCATATATTGTTCATAAGAGCAACCATAATGTTGGCTAAGTTGTAAGTCCTTACAGTAATTCTCATAAACTTGATGAGGGGACAATGTTGATTTCTCATGACAGTGGCTAAACAACTGTAGATGAGCCTGACATGAATAAGTGACAGTTAAAGGGCTTAAGACAGAACTGTCAGTCGGACACCAACCGTGCAATCCATAGTATCCACTTCTGTATTCATACCATTTATGTTCCAGTTTATTAGCATGTATATAAATTACAGGTGAAAACTTATGACCATAATCATTCAAACACTCAAAGAAACTGACCTTGCAGTACTGAGAAACAGCTGATTCATTCTCACCAGACACATATGCGTCAAAACATTGAAATGCTAATATACCCAAACATTCAGATTCACCATATAAATAATTCACGTGACAAAGTGTATCATCATATGAATAACAAGGAATATTGGTCTGTCTCTGGGTCTTGTACCCAATGTTACTCTGTGCATCATACGTGAGGTCAATAACTGTGTCACCTGCTACATGTTGAAACTCACTAGAATCAAACGCTTTGTCATTGTCAACAAACATATCAACACTGGTATTGTTATAAACATTCTTACTTGACACCTTACAATCAGTGTTGACACGACTAAAAGATTGAAGACTACAAAACTGATCATGCACATGGTTATTTACATTTGGATATTTACGTTCAATACTATATTGACTTTCACAGTGCTTCCACACAATAGATTGGTATAATTCATTACAAAAGTCATTGTCCTGAAAAACACATGGTGTGGTCCCAAGTAGTCGATCAGTGTCCTACCTCGAGGTAGCTGTGGTCTGCTTGTTGATCTTCAGATTACATTTGATCTCAGGGTGAGACAGAGAACGTCCTTGCTTGTAACAATGTGAACATAAGTGTTTGTAGTTTCCATGGTTAAAATCATGCACACAAGATCCTTCATTGAAATAACGACAAATCCTCACCTTCTGTTGACTAGAAATGTTCTGGCTGTTGAAAACTGCTACCTGAGACATACCAATACTGTTGAGGGCCCACTGTGTGTCGTTGACCCAGGAAAGACGCCCATACTCGACTTGAGTCATCGAGGCTGCCCAGGCAGACCTGACAGCAGGCCATGGCAAAGAAACAGCATCAGTGAGTGCATAGTTACCTGTGTTAACATACGTTTCATCACCTCAAAATCTTGAATAAGTAAAATGTTGGATAACTGCCCACTTGCCCACTGGGCCATTGTGAGATCATCATAAGAAGGTTTCTTGGTCGTGCCTGTGGATACATACCCTTCATTGGGCCACCTCAGCTCTGGCCTAGCAGTGCAAGTGTCAGTGGTATTATAAGACTTTTTCCTCAAAAAGTCCTTGCCTGGGACAATGTCCTGATGTGTTAGATCTTCATATTGGGCCAATAACTTGGATACAGCCGCTGAGATGTTGGGGATGTTCCTCACAGCCTCCACTGATGGAACAATGGCGTCCCTGCTGGCTTCCATGGCTTCCGGGTGGCCAGTGAGTGCATTGTCTGACAATGGGCGATGTAAGACTGCCTGAGACAGATTGGGCAGGGATTGGTGACTGGTCAGAACTTCCCTTCCCCCACCTCCATGGTGTCCTTGTGAGTGAGCTCTCAGTGGGGCTATTGGCAACGAATCCCTACCCAATCTGGGGCCCTGCGGCAAGTTAAAACTGACTGTTTCCTTGGGTCGGGGCGAGGGCACCGGCGTGGAGCTAGTATCCCCTCCCCTCTCCATTCTCTCCATCCGATGGGCAAGGTCTTGGTTAGCAGCTTCTAACCGGGATAGAGCAGACAAGACGGCCTGGTTAGGGTCTGAAACTCCAGTCCCATGTGAAACCGAGGTGAAAGACTGATGTGGTGCACTTACAGTACCAGGTTCGGATCCGACTTGTAAATAAGAGGCATCCGCATGAGAGGACTTCTGGGAAGATCTCTTCTTAGTCCAGACAAAGATTTCTTCTTAGTTGCTGATATTGGTGCTTTGGCCCTTGTCGAAGGCATTTTAAAATCAATAAACGTTATGTGCACAATAATGAAATAGTTAAAATCAGTAAAAGCTTTGAAAAGAACTAAAAACCCTAAAAACTTAAAATAATTTTCTTCCACATGAGTTCTCATCGCTTGCTATATGAAAAGTAAAGCCAAAGTATTTGGAGGGAATTAATGAACTGTGACCTTATCCCAGATTGGTGGTAGTCAATAAACAATAATAGTAGACCCAGAATGTGGCAAACTTAAGGTAGGTATACAAAGAATCTCCTTAAGGTAGTTGTAAACTGACTCGATAGGCCCCTATTCAGGCCATATCCCACAAAGCTTTTTTGTTCTATGCATGTTGCTATAACTTGCTGTGCATTCCCCAATCTCCAACACTAGAAAAAAAGCCTTGATTTGCGAGATTTTATTCAATTATTAAAAATACTAAACGTCCATTTAAATATGAGTAGAAACCTCGGATTTGGTAGATTAAGATGCAAAAAAGAATGGTTGCATCATCTTAAGTATAAGTACCTTAATTTGTGAGTTAAACTCGTACATATCTGACGATTTTTGCAGATTTCTTAAAAACGTCCAAAAAATCGAAAAGTTACAGGTTTTAATTTTATAATTAAAAATACTAAATGTGCACAGATTTTTACCATTGAAAATCTATCATTAAGCTCAGATTTCGTTGATAAATGTGCAAAAAGAATGATTTCATTATCTTCAGTATCAGTAGCTGAATTTTTGAGTTAAAATCGTAAATAGATTGAAATTTTCACAGATTTTTCAATTTATTGGTGAAGAAAGGGCTACAATATCCATACAGTTGTTATGTGTAGTACTTCTGCCACTGTTTCTCACTGGGTTTGTAGTATACAGTGTTATTGGGGAAGAATTTTAGAATAGATATTATTCCCATTCTCTCTCTGTCTTGGGGGCACTCACAGGAATGTAAGTGCATTTGTGTGGATTTTGACTCCATTGAAATATACCTCTTGATTGAAAATAATTTCTTCTCCAAACCAGGGGCGGCATTCACCAACATTCCTATCTTAGTCTCAGTCCTAACTTTAGTTGTTTATCATTTTAATCATATGCCTGATTTTATTTATATTACAGTAAGCACAATTTTAGCTCTTAAATCTTAATGTAGAATCAATATACTTTTACATTAGTAACTGAATTTTATAATTATTGTTAGAAATTGATGATTGATAATTGTGTATAAGATAGGACTAAGACTAGGAATGTTAATGAATACCGCCCAAGATCCCCAACTTTGCATACGATACAATATTACACCTGATGTTGCACATGTAACACCTGACATCGCACATGTAACACATGTGACATCACACATTTAACACACATGATACTTGATGCCGCACATGTAACACCCAAAATCGCACATGTACTACCCAATGCAAAACATGTAACACTTTACATCGAACGTGTAACACATGTGACACTTGATGTCACACATGTATCACATGTAATACCCGATACCGCACATTTTACACATGTGACACCCGATACCACACTTGTAACATATGTGACATTGCACGTGTTTCACATGTGACACTCGAAATCGCACATGTAGCATCCTAAATCACACATAATACACATGTCACACAGAATGTTGCACATATGATGCCTTACTCCACACATGCAACACTTGATGTCAAACATGCAACACATGTGACACCCGATACCACACATGTAACACATGTGACATTGCACATATTTCACATGTGACACTCAAATTCGCACATATAGCATCCTAAATTGCACATGCAACACATGTCACACAGAATGTTGCACATATGATGCCTTACTCCACACATGCAACACAGGTGACACCCGATGCTGCACATGTAACACCCAAAATCGCGCATGTGACATCCAATGCAACATATGTTAGAGCCGACATCGCATGTGTAACACATGTGACACTCAATTTTGCATATGTAGCACCCAAAATTGCACATGTCACACATGTGACACGCGACTCCACACATGTGATACATGTAACACTCGAGGTCGCACATGTACCATATTAGACATCCAATATCACACATGTAACACATGTGACACTCGATATAACACATGGAACACCTGAAACAGTCTGGTTTGAGAGAACCGTTACAGTTGTCAATACAATATGCTGGGTTAGAGGGGTTATAACTGTTTAGAAAAAGATGCATAATTACTTACATTTGGTTCCATTAAGTAACATTGCCAATAGAGCTGAGCTTTCGGATTACAGGTACAACTACTCATCGTCAGATATATATATATATATTTATTTGTTGTTTTACATCGCGTTCAATGGCCAGGGTCATATTGCAATGGGTAGTTTAAGGGTGGAGTAACCAGTGCATACTAGTTGGTCAAGATTCTGCACTATAAACCACCAGACATTGGCAAGTAACTACCAACTTTCCAACATGAAGTGCCCAGCCTGAGATTCAAACCAACGGCCTCTGTGGTTGGATGCGAGCACTATAACCGCAACACCACCGAGTCCCCCTCTCACCATCAGAAGGAAGCACCCATCTTAGAGGCTAACCACCAGGACCTGTTTCCAGAGACAATATATAAACTATTCAAATGAACATTTGAACTTTATTGATTTTTATGATATCTTTGCATCAGTAAAATTATGTGTTCCTCAATATCTTAGTTTATTTCATAGGGTTTCCTGGTCCCCCCTTCTTTTATTCAAACAGAAGGTATTATTTGTTCAATACGAGGGTATCACCTTGGAACCCCCAACCAAGGCTCATTGTTGCCAGGATTCTACGGCTTTACCATATTTTAAGACTCTCACATTTATTAGGCCACTATCATATCTGGCTTCCCAGCACTGTAAAACCACCATGGCACACTTTTGGGAATCTGTGTAATTCTTCGTGATCAGTATTTTTTCACGTATTCGATGACGTAAGTATTACCGGCAATATTGGGGTAATATTTCACATGCTCCATTTTATGGCTTTGTTATTTTTTATTTCTCTTTTGTATTTTTGTTTTATAATTTTTAAAAAATTTATTACTTTATTTTTATATGACTTCTAGCTCGAGTAAAACTGCATATCAAAATTCTTTTCGGGTTTTATTCCGGTTGTGATAGCCTTACCGCTGTCATAAACTGTGTAATGTATCCCATCTTTTATGAATCCGATGGTATGGTAAATTTCCGGGTCGTACAACCCATGCATGGGCTGCACTTTTCAAGTTGAAGTACATACAGCACTCATAGTATTCGCTTTTATTTGTCTCATTCTTACGGGATGTCTGTTTTCTACATTTAAAATTTGGTAATTAATTAAACGCTGCAAATAAGCTTTCTAGTTGTAAAGGGTCTTTTACTTGTATGCACAGCTTTCATCCTCTGTATGTGGATTGGATTCCCCATCAGTTTCCGAGCTTTCATCCTCTGTATGTGAGTCTGATTCCCCATCAAAGCTGCTATTGTCATTGTCTTCTTCACTGTCAATAAGTTCATCGAACAGAGATGAGTTACGATGAAAAACTACTTTCAAAGCCTAGGTAATTGAAATTGGTAATTTTTTCATTCATTAATGCTTGGATATCTTCCATCACTTCCTGATGAATCTTACTCCTTTGCAAACTGTGCACTGTTGTCAAAATATCGACATAACATCTCATAATACCCTTTCTATACTTCCAAAGTAAGTCTTCTCAATTCTAGGTTGGAATACCCATCTTTCTCATATGATTCAACCTTCTCACTATATTGGTCCTCAATTAACCTGGATTCTTTTTTGGGCTGTGCTTTGACCAGTTCTTCAAAGATGTTCCACAACCTCCTTGACAAGCGTGTGTCAATTAAGAAAAAAAATATACTAAGACATGTCAAGACTGGTTTCATGAACTATGACATCCTCAAGGCAAAACGACTCAAGAGGAAATATGAGCGGGCATGGCGTTGTGAAAACTCAGCCAGTAATCATAGCTGATAAAGGGCTGCCATCAATCACTATAATTTCCTGCTTGAGAAGTCCAAATGCAATCATTATTCCAACATTGTGGCTGAAAATCAAGGAAATCCTAAGGGTTTGTGGAACTGTTTCAAAAAGATTTTACACAAGGTCCTCTATTGCTGTTCTACCAGACTGCACAAATAAAACTGACCTTGCAAACACTTTCTGTAAGTTCTTCAATGAAAAAATCCTTAAAATAAGATCCACACTGCAGTAATCAATACCATCTTCAGTCACTGGATCCAAACCCACAAAAAATACTTTGTCCTCTTTCACACCCGTGTCCGAGGAAGACCTACTCAAAATTTTAAAGTCCTCACCATCCAAATCTTGTGACCTTGACCCAATTCTGACATCATTGGTCAAGGAAATAAAAAGTAAATTATTCAATCAAAGAAGGTAGTTTCCCCAACTGTTTTAAGATGCAATATGTCACCCCCCTTCAAAAGAAGCCGAGCCTTGTTAGAAATATCCTCAAAAACTACAGGCCGGTGTCAAACCTCAGCTTTATATCAAAACTTATCGAGAAGGTGGTGGCAAAGCAGCTAAATGAATTCATTTCACACAAGGGTCTCTTAAATGTCAACCAATCTGGTTATGAGTTCCCACTCCACTGAAACCGCATTGTTGAAGATTCAAAACGATATAGCTTTCTCAGTGGACCCAGGAAAGGCAGTGACCCTAACATTATTAGACCTGTCAGCGGCGTTTGACACGATTGATCATTCTCTTCTATGTGACTGCTTGTATGACTGGTTTAGTCTAGATGGTACTGTCTTGTTGTGGATCAAATCATACCTTTCAAACCGAAAACAAAGAATTAAAATAGGTGATAGTTTCTCTGAGGCGGTAACTCTCCCTTTCGGAGTCCCCCAAGACTCCTTATTGGGTCCTCTCCTTTTCACCCTTTACACTAGTCCTACCAGTCAAGTTATCTCAAAATCCAATGTCACTCATCACCTATATGCCGATGATACCCAGATCTACTTAGCAGTTGACTCCAGGAACTTTGATTCCAGCATGGAAGAGCTGACCGAGTGTCTCAAGTCAGTACAGGAGTGGATGGATGGTGTCAAACTAAAACTAAACCCAGAAAAACCTAATTTATCATTATAGGTCCAAAAGGTATCAGAGAGTCGCTTGCACCAAATTTCTCTGTTCCACTCCTCCAAAACAATATCTCTCTGTCAGTGGAAGAATCTGGGTGTTATCTCAGACAGCTCCTTTGACAATCATGTTGCCAGGGTTTGCCGTGCATGTTACTATCATCTTCGTGATTTGCGACGAATTCGGAAATTCCTTAGTGTTGAAACTGCAATACTTCTGGCAAATGCTATGGTCAGTAGTCGTCTGGACTACTGTAACTCCTTACTTTATGGGGTAAGCAAGTCCAACATAGCTAAACTACAGAGAGTCCAGAATGTTCTTTGCCGTATCTTCTTTAGACTTGACAAAATGAGTCATGTTACACCCTTTTTGGAAAAACTCCACTGGCTTCCAATTCAACATTGTATCCTTTAAAGTATAATCTCCTGGTATTCAAGGCTAACAATCTTTCACAGCCCCCATATCTCTTAGCTTTAATAAGATCGAGCAGTCTCACTCATGGCAACTGGCTATCTTTCTCCTCAACCCGCCCTAAGAAGCACATAGGCAGACGAGGCTTTGTAGTAGCTGCACCAGCTGAACGGAACAAGCTGTCACAAAATGTCAGATCTGAGCAAACAATAGATAGTTTCAGAAGCCAGCTAAAGACTCACTTCTTTATGCTGGCATACCCCTCACCTTAGTTATACCTTGGCAGGCGCTTTTTAGATGTCGACCCATGCTAGTCCCTGGAATGTCCCTTCTTGGACTTAAGCGCATTAAAGGATTTGTATCAAGTTTGTGCCATATAAATCCTACAGTTATTATTTTTAACAAAAAATATTTTTTTTTTGTAACATGTTTCACATTGCTCTAACTTATCTCTTAAGATGTTTTTAGAAATGCATTTTCACTCTTAATGAGGTTTCTCCTGGTGGACACATGGTGAGATGTCCAGAAGAAATTCATCTTGTGATCTTGTGTATATAGGGATTCTTATATGTCTACAAATGGGACAAACGGCCTCAGGGCAAATCTTTTTGTCCCTGTTGTGGCATTCCTCCTCTTATACTGCTACAAGTTCTCCTCAGTTAGACATAGGGGTGTTAGGAGTAACCTGTTAGGAGGAATGGTTGTCCAGTTTTTGTCAGATATATAATTCCTGAGAGTGGGAGGATATTATTCAACCACATTTTTTCACAGAAGTAAGGGTAGGAGGAGGAAGTAATTGTATGTGTCCCTAAAGCAGTTGTGTGGGGGTGTTTGACATTTATAAAATCGAAACATTTTTATTGGGAGGTGACAGATTCTACCAGTTCACTGCCATGTTGAAAGCTTCTCACACATCTCCAAGGAAGCTCATGTCTCTTATTTGAAGCATGATTTCATTGGAGAAGACAATACCATCAGGTCGTCTACATATGAGGCCACTCCAATCTGAAGACAATCTGTATATCCAGTCTGGATATCCCAGTATTTGTGCCACAAGTTCTCAGGGATCATCTTCTGTGGTGTGCCAATATTTCATACTTAAGGAGTTGTGCACCATTCCATCAGAAGGAGCACAGTCTACTGCTGTTCACAGATATTTCCCTAAAGGGTCTGTATGCTCAATGGAAGCATCAAACAGGCAGTGGTCTGTGATGTCAGGGACAATCAAGGTTTCACATTTTCATTCTAGAGCGAATAACAGTGTTTTTAGCTTCATAATCGTTCAAAACTCACCCTTGGAATTAAAATTTGTTGATTTCCACAGTCAGTTCATTAGTGGTTGCTTATCTGAACAAGCATGGATGCACCCACTCTCAGGAAATGTTTGCCTTAATCTGGAGAATCGTGGCTTGAATGAGTGCCAGGAGGAATCAGATTCAGTCAAAACACATTCCAGGGAATCTTAAGCGTTATAGTAGGTTCATTGTCCAGAAAAGACAGGGTGATTCAATTAAAGTTTTAAATCATATGTTCTGAGTCAGGTGTTCAATCAAATCTGCCATTACTGGCATCAACTAATGAGGGATTTATTTGCAACAAGTTGAAACACAACCTTCCAATGTATGTGTAATGTCTGTGTATCTATGTGTTTGTCCTACACTGTCAGACTTGAAGAACAGATACATTAAACATCTCCTGGGAGGGTCTGGCTGGGTTTGGTCCAGTGGCCCTATATTTAAAAATGACCACCTTCAGGTGCATCAAGGTGGACATTGATTTCTTGGTTTGGGGGTCTAATGTATTTGTCCACATAACTCCCTCCAATGCTACGTGTGTGGGTGAATCTGTTGTCTCAGCCATACATTAACACTCTTTACAACAACCTTGCTTGGCTGAATCTTCATGTTTTGTGCTCCTGAGTCAGTCGGGAATATTCAGTAGGTTTCTCATAGGTAGTAGTAAGCAAATTTAGGAGTTTTAAAGGTTCTCCTCAAAGAGAATAAGGAGCCAAGGTTATCCATTTTTGGAAAGGGTTGTGAAGAGATTTCGGTGGACATCTCAGAGCACACCACAGGTTTGTCCTTCCTATTTTTTCTCACTGCTCTTTCATGGTTTAACTAAACAACCTTTTGAGCCTTGGGGAAAGCTTATTTCAAGCTATTGACTTACAAAACAGTCTTGCTTTTGACTTTGGCATGAGACAGAAAGATAAGTGAAATCCAAACTTGGACATATTCTTCCCTTAGTTATTAGGGAAATTGGTTACAAGTGGATCTGGCCCATCACTTGTCTTTTTTAGCCAAGAACCAACTGGCTTTGGATAGGTCTACTGCAATTAAGCCGGTGGTTGTTCCAGCTCACATTCCTCATTTGGACAGGAGTTCACTCAAGATAGATAGCTTTCTTTGGTGAGGTCTTTCAAATACTACTTAGATAGCACAAAAGATTTAAGGAGGAATAGGATTTTGATTCCCAAAAGGGACAATATACTAATACTACTTTGGTAACACAAAGGATTTAAGGAGCCATAAGAATATTTTGTTTGCAGTTACTGATAGAGCTTTACAGGAGATATTTCCAGGGAAACTATCTCGTCTTGGTTGAAGCAGACTATTCTTTTGACTTAAAATAGAAGTTTTTTCCACTACTGGAAAAAAATATAAATTTTGAGTAGTTTAAAGTTAAATCCATAGAATATTCTGACAGAAATTTGGATGATTGTCTTGTCTCTGTTTATTTCAGCTTTCTCATCTTGATTCTAATGATTGGTTATTTTAGGTATTGCCCTGAATATGGCAAAGTGGAAGAGCTTGAAAAGTCCTATGGATGAGATTAATAAGGCATTGAAAGACTATGAATAACAAGTATCAGCAAACAGTATAGTACATTCTCTGTGTCAACAAAAAAACGAAAGAAGCAAATTTTAAATTTCTAAATGTTTACTGTGTTCAATAGGGGGGGGGGGGGGGGGGTAATTGAAATCTGGGTACCTATCAAACATCAGAAGTTTCTCTTTTGAAAGATTTGTGATCATTATTGACAGAAGAGGCACTTTATATTTCTTAATCTGTTTTGTTTTCAATGGTGGCATAAAATATTTTGTTCCTGGCACACAAATCTGAGCATGTTTTACTATAACTTAAGGATGTATCCTTTTCCAGCTTTGGAAAATTGTAAGCAAATGTGTTTTGCAAGTTTTTATGGTCATACGTGCATAAATTAACCAGTACTATGTTGAATGAAAATGTTCTGAAAATTGGAGAGATAATGGGCACCAACACAGTTGAAAATATTGTATTTATTCAGGTTGATTCTTGTTTTTTTATTCAGTCCATCAAAGTACAGATTTGTTCTGTTTGACCCATTTTATTTTATTTTATATTGGAAGTCAATGTATTTCATTCAGAACAATAAATGTTGCCTTTGTGAGAGTGTGGGCTTAAATTTCAGATTATTTTTCTTCTACTCTTATAGGTAAGTTGAACATTTGATATGTCTGTATCGTGTCAGACAGCTACTGCTAGCTGCTTAAGAAATGTAAAATTTGTTATTCCAGATTTATTTAAGGTGAATTAGTTTGCCCATTTATGTCTGGATGAAAATATTTAGCTATTATTAATACAGCAGAGCCCTGTCCACTTAAAATCTGAGTAGATATAAATATCATGGGCTTGTGTGGCCATTCCTGTTGAAAATTATTGTATCTAGAAATAGTTATTTAATAGTAGGTTTTTGCTGGTCTCAAGAACTTACTCAAACAGGTTCAACTTGAGCTAGTATTCACACATACTGATGTATTATATTACTTTACCATTAGCCTATTATACATACACAAAGGTTAAATTGAACTTTGATGTTATATAGCAGAAGGTTAGTCTTCAACACTTTATCACAGGTTTTGCATTTACTTCAGATGTTTAAGTGATTACATCATCATATTTGACATATATGCATGTCAATAACTTCAAAAATTAAAACTGATAATTGCTACTTCAATAAGCTTATAATGGTTTCTTGTAACCATTTCTTTGTTCATTCTCATCAGTTACATGTATTCAGAAAGTTTTGCTGTTGCATATTTTAGTAGTAAAATTAAATGTTTATATAAAGTAATGTCTACATATTTTGACTTCTGTGAGGAAAACCCCAAATGTCATAGAATTGTGTTGAACTACATAGAGTTATCTAGCCTATGCATTGCTTTTAATCAAACCTGAAACTTTGGTGAATTTGGCACTTTCAAAATACCAGATTCTGCGAATCCATTAGATTGAATATTTAAAACTTCTCAGTTTAGTTGCTTTATGTGTTGTCTAAAAAAATGGTTTTGAAAAACAACTTTGTCCCTTTTCAACTACTGAGAAAAACTTTTTGAAGCTAATTTCACATAAAGAGATGGGCCAACTCTATACCAAATTTAAGCTTTCTTACTCCGATATATGTAGAGATAGGGACTTGGGAAAACACTTTGTGGGGCTTTTAGCTAAACATCCCAATCCTTACACTATACATATATTTAAAACTGCAAAGAAATTTTTTGTTGGAAGGAAGTTTCCTTCCTTAAAAAATAATTATTGTATTTATTCATATAAATGCCCCCAGGGCAAAGCATGTTTCCATAGCGTGCGACTTTAACAGATAAAAAAATAACTCTTGAGTCCAGTGGAAATGGGCAATGATGGACAATGCGTCTTTGATCAAAACTGCCATGTTTTGTTGTGATTTTCTTTATTTCTCATAAGCAATATTCCATTGGGTAAATACTAAACCATATCTTTTTTGGAATTTTTGGAGTATCTGTGTTAACAAATAGTCCTTTTTTACTTTAAAGATTAATACAACTTTCACCAGGAATCAGTTTTCACTATCCAAGCTCATAAGCAAAGATATATAAAGCTAGAAAACAAATTGTGATCAGATGAAGAACTAGTTTAGTTATAGAGCTGAATTCTTTACCATTAACTACCACTTTAAGTACTTTACAGATATGAAACCTGCACACGGTTATCTGTCATGAAAAGTTGCATGAACAACAGGGAAGCAATTCTGTCTAGCCTTATCTGGGTTGTCCATAAAAGAATAGCCACCATGGCAGTTGATTTGAATATTATAGATGCAGATCTTATTGTCAAACTATTAAATGGTAAGTAGATATTGGCTATTTTTATGCAAAAACAAAGCATCCCCAGGAGATGGTAAGAAATATGCCACAAAAAGTAAACATAGGATAGCATAAAAGACAACACATTATCATGTGTAATGTCCACCCTACAAATACTGCCAAAAATTCTTGTTTCAGATCCAAAGCTTTTAATAAGAACTGTTGTGTCAGTGTACTGTGCTTACTTGAAACAAGCTAAATATCTGAGACAAGAGGATAGTATAAAAGACAAACCATTATCTTGTGTAATTTGCACCCTACCATTGTTGCAAACAATTTTATGGCATCACTCTGCGGTGTCCACGTCCACTTGAACAACTTCCTCAAAACTACAAGACCCAGAGACATGCTCATTTTTAAAACATACTTTATCTATCATGGATGAAAAATCGTAAAATTGATGCAGATCTGTCTGTTCATTTGTTCCCTAGATCCATTAGAATAGAGGTACCCCCAACAAACTCTGAAAATTTCAACACTTTGTCACCATTTTCTCGCTGACTATTGCAGGAATTTCTTGAATTGTATTGTTGAATAACTCATCAGCTCCTAACCCTGCAGGAGTTTGGAATGCCAAGAACCCACAAATATATTAATAAGTCCAACAAACATTTTTTGAGCTTCTTTCATTTACTGAAGGACACAACTGATGTTACACTCCGTACATTATTAGGGAGATAATTCCAGATCTTAGGACCATCAAAGGATAACTATGGCTTAAATGTTTGTTACCAAAAACTTGGAAAAAAGTGTCTTCACTATTCTAGTTCCCATTACAAGAAAATTTCCTGAAATTATTGGTTAAAATCTTTGCATGGATTTCATGTATAAAGAACCCACCAAATTAAAAATGAAAAGTGTTGCCATAGAAACACTTGTTGAAAAAATTGCCAAGAAAGCAATTACAATTCATTAAGGATTTTACTGATCAAGTGAGTCCCAACAGCACACATAAGCATTCATTGAATGCATTGGCACTTCAGTATGTATGGGTAATCCAGAAAGTCCAATTAACAATTCAACACTGCAAGAAGTGCACAAAAGTAAGCAGACTCCACCTAAGTGGATTGAGGTCATGGACTGGCAGCTTGGTGCCCGAGACCTTGGGTTAGAAGCCCATGAGATCTGTGTTTAGGGACCCGAGAGGGCCGAGACCCCGGGTTAGGGGCCCGAGACCCTGGGTAAAAGGCCCAAGAGCCCACCACAGAAATAAGCATGTCTCCTCACTGAATGGCTTATAGAACTTGACATAGGATTTTATTAGGTCACAGAGGTCTTTGCTGACTGAGACATAAGCTGGCCCAAATTTTGCTTTAGTGTTATGGTCATGGACAAAGATGACATTGCATTCATCTCCATCTATGAGGACGAAAAGGCCAATCTGATATAAAAATTAGGAATTTACAAAAAATAGGTGAGAAAATATTGGCAAATGTATACATGTAAGACATAAATAATTCAAATATACAATATTTTTTTATGGTAAAGATGCTGATAGCTGTACATATAGTAGCCATTTTAAAAGCAAGCACTCCACTCTCAAGAAAATTTCACGTAGATGTATACACATGGCAGCTTCCAGAAAAACGAAATCATATGCAAAGTTGCATTAATGTGTGATACTGGTTTGCAAACCTTGAGCAGGATAGAAAAGTATGGTTTTAGAGATTCATGTGAGTCTCTTAACTCAAGATACAAAGTTCCTAGGTAAAATGAATATAATTGAAATATCATGAAAAAAATTGGAACATAAGTATAAAAAATTATAAAGAAATGCCATACTTAACCCAATTCAAAAATAAGCATGTCTCCTAACTGGATGGCCTATAGAACTTGACATAGGATTCTATTAGGTCAAAGAGGTCTTTGCTGATTCAAACGTGAGCTGGCACAAATTTGGCTTTAATTTATGGTCATGGACCATAGTGACATTGCATTCATCTACAATCCTTTTGCCACCTTTCTGAAATTCTCCTAGTGTAATATTTATAATGCACTCTGAGTGGTGCGGATATAACAGTAGAATGGATATGATCAGGTAGTTTCTCACTAGAGTTTGACTACTTATGCTAGGGGGGCGTTTCTAAGTCAATGTGCTCCAGCATCTTTTTTAGTGCACTGTTAGCCACACTAAATAAAGAAATATGTAGTGGTAATGTAGATTTGTAAATATATTGATTCACAGTGTCAGTCGAGATGCCAGTTGTACAGTATGTCATTATCACCTATTACTCGCAAACAGCTTTTGCTTTATCTGAGGTAGTCACCCCACTCCAGAGAGCAGCTCATTCAATGTCAAGGGGAGATTCTTATCAAAGATATTTAACCTTTCCAAACTTAGCAGATGATAAACTTGCTGTTCATGCTTATTATATGACCTGGTCTTTGACATTCAGATGAGAAAAAAAGAAAAGATTGGCTGTAAAGAGAGGCAGATACAGGATTTCCCGAAAGGGTGTTGTGGGTATGGATAGTTCATACTTGGACATTTTGTATCGGGATATATCGCACGGTGCAGACAAATTACTGGGGGACAAAGCGCCTGTAGAAATTGCAAGGTGGGACAAAATGCTGGCCATTTTATGGGACAGGGAGGGCAAAAACCAATATTATCAAATACATTTTATATATGATACTGATGATCAAATAAACTAAAAAAGCCTCTAGCAGAAAAAACCTATGTAAAACCTGAAGCAGAAAATACCTCAGTATAAAATCCCTGTAACTAAATTGTACATGACACATTTACACACAGTCTTCTACTGTGACTTTTTCTGCAGTTTTTTTTCTATTGGGGCTTTTTGTACACTCAATTGTTAGACATATACAGCAGTTTACTGACATGAACAAAAATACATGAAACCTAAAATAAACTTCAAAGGGGCTTCCCATAATAAACAATGGAATAACTATGAAAAAAATTAAACTGGAGGGAACCATACTTGAAATCTAAATTTATATGCCACAATGTTTCTTCAACATTTTTATTTTAAAATAACTGATTCTTTCATTGTTTTTCTTTAACAACACATAAACCAATTGATTAAATTTGATGAAACGTTTTCAGAATTTAACTTTTTTTATGGAATTTAATCTTATCATAGCCACTGTAGCAAATTAAAACTGAAACACAGAATTAAAGTAATTAAGAATTAATTGGGGTGAGTGATTCCAGTTGTGTAAACATATACTGGTGGACAAAAAAGGTCTATAAACAAAGTTATCCACAAAAGATGTAATCCTCAGTTTGTTTGAGGATGAGACCTAACTTAGTACACACACAAAAGAGCCTAATTCCCTTTGATACTGGACAGTGACACAGGTAACTGTCACTTTAAACAGGTATATTACCCTAGTAAAGACAGCTCTTGGGGTTTGGGATTGGAGGGGGGGGGGGGCGTGGACAGAGACAAAAAGCCTCCACGCCCCCCCCTAGATCTGCCATTGGTAAATGATGTTGATGTTCATTATGAATGCTCTATCAGGTAAAATCTTGCATGAAGACAGTTTTATTTCAGATAAAGGTTCTGTATGAGTGCTTTGTGTTACAACTACAGTCTTCTGTATAGCTGTATGAGTTGGTGAGATACTCTTGACATGTTTATGTTTGTAGTTTGGACTTTGAACCTGAAGTTTGTTTTCTTCATTGAAAACAAGTACAATTTTTATTTGAAAAGTTGGTGTTTTGTGTATTTTCTGTTAGTATGCTTTTGAAATATTTAGAAGATCCAAGATAGGTTTAGACAAATGTTTGATGATAACTGAAGATTATTTGGATTTATTTTGCGCATTTAAGTGAGTGCCAAAGCAAAGTCGGTAAGAATACAATTTTACTTTTATTATGAATGTTACAATTTCAAGAAAAGATGCTTTTAGATTTGTGTTTTAAATTATATTTTGCAGAAGTAGATTTCACAGTAAAGTGAAATGGGATTTAGGTAATATAGCTTGTACATGTAGTTTGGTAAATAAGTCTAAGAAGTAACTGGTTTGGTTTTAGATGCTCTATTTTTTCAGATAATTAGTTTTACTCTTTATTACAAATGTTTCATTGAATAATTAGTTTACACTAAAATTGAAATATGATATTTATGACAGAAAGTACATCTGTAGAATATTATTGAATATCTCATTTGTATGTGGTATGTGTTGTAACAAGAAAATGTATCTATACGTGTTTTTGTTTGTTCGTTTGTGTGTTTGTTAGCATGTCCAGGTTATTGTAATTACAGTTGATGGTCAGAATAAACCTGGATCAGTGAACGACAAGTTTTAATGCACAGTTACATTGGCAACTGTATGCATGAAAGACTTAAAATATACATTTTTATTGATGTTAAAGATACTGGTAGCTGTACATATAGTAGCCATTTCAAAGACAAGCAGTGCAATTAATGGGGTGATTGCTCATACATGTATATCCATGGCAACTTCCAGAAACAAAACATCACTTGCCAATTGCATTAATGTGTGATACTGCTTTAAAAACCTTGAGCAGAGTAAAAAAGTATGGATTTAGGAATTTTTACCAGTCCCATAACTCAAGATAAAAGTCTGTAAATAAAAGGTCTAAAAATTTGAAGTGCTTCTGCAGGGATGAAAAAATCAATCTGATGTCAAAAATTGGTCATTTACCAAAAAATAGATGAGAAAAGATTGCCAAATGTATACATGTAAGACTTATGTAATTAAAATATACAAAATTTTTATTTATGGTAAAGATGCTGATAGCTGTACATATAGTAGCCATTTCAAAAGCAAGCACTCCACTCTCAAGAAGATTTCATAGAGGTATACCCATGACAGATTCCACAAAAAAGCATCACTTGCCAAGTTGCATTGATGTGTCATATTGCTTTGCAAACCTTGAGCTGGTCAGAAAAGCATAGTTTTAGGAATTTATATGAGTCTCTTAAGATACAAAGTTCCTAGATAAAATGTATAAACATTTACAATTGGTTCTATGGAGATGAAAAAGGCAATCTAATGTCAAAAATTAGGAATTAACCAAAAAAGATGAGAAAAGATTGGCTTATGTATGCATGCAAGACTTAAAATATACTCTTTTTTTCTGATGCTAAAGATGCTGGTCGCTGTACATATAGTAACCATTTCAAAATTGAGCACTCCACTCTCGAGAAGATTTCATATAGCGTTATACCCACGGCAGATTCCAGAAAAAAATGGCATCACCTGCCGAGTTGCATAATGTGAGATACTGATCTACAAACATTTAGCAGAGTAGAAAAGTATGGTTTTAGGAATTTATGTGAGTCTCTAAACTAAAGATAAAAAATCCTACATAAAATGTCTAAAAATTTGTAAGTAGTTCTATGAAAAGGATAAAAATATAGATAAGCACAGATTTGACATTACTTGCAAGAGTTTATTACATTTGCTGGCCATTTTCTCAACCTGGGGTGGAAAGTCCATTTTAATGTCTTTGCATAAAAGTTTTTTGGGGGGCAGACAGCAGGTATTATTTTGTTTGAAGTAAAGAGGATGACAAGAAAATTTTAGATTAATTAGGTGGTTGCAATTACAACAGACAATGCAAGCAAGATGGGAATTCTTTGCACGGATTTGAATGTTTTCAAGGAAACATGTTTGGGTAAATTACAATTAGCCATTTATGATGGTCTCAACCAAGTTTCCAAAAGAAGGACTTAAGATTTGATATCATGGAAATATATATATAAAGTGTTATCTGAAATGAACTTTACAGATGCATTGATAGCACGGATAAAGTTATTTAGTGAGGACACACAAATTACAATTATGCAAAGTGGAAAAGGTCAGGGTTTATCAAAGTAGATCATGGCTGCAGACATGGTAATTTATTTGATTTTTTATTTACTATGGCTGTAGAGGTACTTAATATCATAATTTGTGGTAACAATAAAGAAAAAGGTATAAGAGTGAGTTTCAGTTTAAATTGTCTCCATTCGCCAGTGACACTAATATTATATGGTTCTCATCAATAATTAAAAAATCCACTCATTTTATCACCAATCTTTGATAAATACTCTGGATTAAAAGTATACAGAAAAAAACAAATAATGTGCGGAGAGGTAAGGAGAAAATTTTGGAAGAAAAATTAATGCATCAAAAATTTCATAATGATACCCACATGTAAGTACTACCTTGGAAGATGAGGATACACATAACTACTGTGGTTCTTGTACATAGCAAGACAAAGCTGACAAGCTTGAGTGCCTTGAGTTTTAAGTAATAAGGCCTTGACACACACCGTTAAGGTTGTGAAGAGTTCTCAGGGAGGAAGATGATGTTGTCATGTTACAAGAAGATTTGGAAGTTGCTGAAAGATCAGTGTTTGCAGACCTTTCCAGCACAAAATTTCGCTTTAGGACTGTGTACAGCTACCCTTGCTTAAGGCCCATATGTGTATAGTATGTTCAGAATAGGTGCAGAAATATTTGACAATCATAATGTACACATTCAGGATTTCAAAGCAAGAAGGCAAGCTCTCCAGAAGAAGGGCCTTGTAAACTTTACACAGACCGTCTAGCTTTCTAGCCCTTCATGCCAGGACCATAAAATGATTGTTGTTGATTTTTTTTGTCACTTAAGTCTTGCTCATTTGCAGTCCATTTCCAGTACATGATTAAGTAAAAATATCACCAAAAATTATGTTAAGAATGATTTAGATTTATTTTTTGTTTTGTTTTACATCATGTTCAACAGCTAGGGTTGTGACGAGTAGTTTATGGGTGGAGGAACTAATGCATACTAGTTGGTCAAGATTCTGCACTGTAAACCACCAAGCATCCGCAATGAGAAAAAAACAATGCATGTAATATTAATCTTAAAAGTAATAGGTAGAAAAGGTCCACACACATGCTGTAATATATTATGAAACCTGAAGAAGTGTTTTTATTTGGTTACACAATAATAAAATTACCAACCTATTTTAAGTACAGCTTGTCACAACTACTGACTTGTCTGTTGTACCGGTCTTTTGTAGAGAAAAGTACCCGACCCCTGGTCAGGTCAGGTGAAAATTACCCATATTTGCCCCAACCATTTTTTCATTTTTGTCCCCAATCCTCAACTCAGCTAACCGACTCTATGCAGTTATAGCATTGGTTGTAGGGACGGGACACCCCCCATACTCATCGTGTTCATAGTTACTAAAAATAATGAATGCACTATTGTATCCACTGGATAGCAGCCGGTGGATACTATGGATTTCGCTTTGTTACGCCATCGCCGCAGTGAGTAGAGATTTCACCATTACCGCTCGTACCAAAAAATATTATAGCTAGCCTTCTTAAATTTGCAGGATATATTCATAACCATAAAATCTTGCTGGGAATATTTCTGTCCTCATTTTGAAAAAGAAGATGGCGGCCACAGGCATTTTTTTACTTTCAGCAAGGACTTTTGTTGGCCCTCCAGAGCAAAGGGTATTATAGTTAGAGATCTCAAATCCACAGCATATGTTCCTCATTACAAAATCTTGACTGGGAATATTTTTGGCCTCATTTTTAAAAAACAAGATGGCCACCACAGGCGGTTTTTGTCAGACATGGAAAGTGCATGTATCTCCCTTAATTGGTCCTGGAGTTTGGTATGGTCAAATTTGACCTTGGAACGTTCCTTCACGGTCAAACGAGGATAGCGAAACTTAAAAGTGCTTATAACTCACTTATTATTTGTCCTAGAGGTTTGGGAATGCAAACCAACCTATAGGAAATCATGGGATGGGAATCTTTTAATGTGCTCAGATTTGACCTTGGGCCCCTCCTTCAAGGTCAAACGAGGATACCAAAACTTTGAAATGCTTATATCTCGCTTATTATTGGTCCTAGATTATTATGCTATCCTTTATACTTGATTATTCATCTAAAATTTAAAATCAATATTTGGTTGCACTGCCATGAATTACATTTTTGCCACAGCTTTCAGCCAATAAAAATGAAGAGTGAAAATAATTTACTAAACAATATAAATCCTTAATTCTTCTGTATGATACAACTTTGGAAAAGTTGGTTTTTGGTATGACACAAATATGTAAAATCTTTTTTGCAATAGTGTTCATAGGAATTAATGGGTATTTCATTAATATTTTCTAAAACGAAAATATTTCACAGTAAACATTTCACAAAGTTTAGAAAATAATTTAGACCACGAAAAAGTAGATTCAGGTTTATAAAGAATTTATATACCACAAAAAAGCAGCATCAGTTTTATTGCAGTACTATGAAGGCAGGTACATTTTACAAGCTGTTATGTTACACATGTGCCTGTGATCTGGGTATGTGGAGACAAAAGGCCAAATGAACTCACTATATGACTTTTTATGTTAGGCCCTTCTGGATATAAAGAAAACAGAATGCCTGGTGGAATGATAAGTGGGGCTAGGAAGGATTTGACTTCAAGCAAAGTTTACAAGGCTCTTTCTGTTAGCTGTATGCTGCTATAACAGTCAGTACATGTATGAGTACATTATAAAAACTGAAACTCCATTATCTGAAGTGGAAACTTTCGCTAACTGCAAAGAAACTTGAGCCTTAAGCAAGGCTAGTGTAGAGCTAAACAGCATGACCTGTGTAATCTCTCACTCCAGAGAACTGGAGAATCCCGATACAGCACTCCAGAGATGTCTGCGGTCAAAGCTTGGTTCACAAATTATATAGGAGATGGGCCTCCTGCAGGGTTGCCAGTCATGATTGCTTTAAACAAACTTCATTTTCCCTGACAATCGCAGTGAAATGAGGATGATAACTGCTTCTTGATCAATGTTTTAAAAATATCTTATCAACACAGTAATAATCCCCTGATACAATCATGAAAAACAAGAATTATATTGAACAAATGAGCATTGCTTAATGCAATACAATTAATACTTTTATTTACTTAGCCCACTCAGATTGTTGCGTTGAATGAAGAAATTAAAGTACCTTGCAGTTTGAAAAATTTGTGATTGCACAAACTTGTGACATGTAGTAAAATATGTTACTTCAGCATGATCAGTAAAACAAAATAATACCCTGTCTCTAATATAAGTTCTGAATACTTTAGGGCCTGCCTATCCAAGAAAAAATTCTACAATACAGCATTGACACCGTTTAAATTGTATAATCTTATTTTTAATGTAGGATTATCTAGATAAACATTGTACCACTGGATGCTCATAGGGGAAGCAAACATATAGTCCTGGGCAAGAAATGACAGTTCCCTTAAGGAAAAGCAAGACATAGCAAACACCGAGGGTGGAACAAACACTGAGGGTGACACCCTTCCCCAGAAAATCAGGCCAGGTAATCCCAAGCATCTGCAGCACCCAGAAGTCAGAGGCAGGGATCACGACCTCATAACTTCCCAAAGAGATATTTATCAAAGCTCATCCACCACTGGACAGAAACAGGATACCACTGAATAGACTTTTTAGAATACCACAGAGTAATTACTTGTGTGAATGTGTACCTCAGTAAATTGAAAATTACTTCTAAGGTCCACCAAAAGCCTAATATTTCTAATCACATAAAATTACTCCTAAAATCCAAGAATGGCAGCCAACACTTCTCCAGAACAATAATAAATAATTCCTGTAGTGATGACATACAAAGCTTGTTTTGGGAACAAACTCTTCTAGTAAAATTATCAGATAAAACATGGAAAATTATATTTAATTCATGCTTCAATACAGTGAAAAACAATGACCTTATACAGATGCAGTGTTGCATTAAATACAGGATAATAGGAGCACAGGATTACCTTTGTAAACTAAAATTAAGTAATGACTGTGACTGTAGCTTATGCAATGACTAGAATGAAACCATTATTCATGTTTGTCCACTGTGAAAAGGCAAAAACTTCCTGGACCAAAGCTAAACCACTTGTAAAATCAAGACTGAACTATGAACTTTGCATCTCTGCAACAAACATAACTTTTGTTCACCTCTCTTATGGAAATCTGTTTATCCCACTAAATGCAATATATATGGCAGCTAAGATGTATATCTTTGAGTGTGCATGATTTAGATCCACACTCCCTATTGAGTGCTTCTGTAACTATATAAGCATAATACATTTAGAGCAAGAGTATGTGGCGACACTTTATGCTGTTTTATGCTGTTTGGGAGCATTCAGGAGGTTGTTTTGGAATATTTGAACTGATCAAGAGAATAATGTGTGTTGAGGCTGCTAACTGGAAGAGTCTTACAATAAAAATGTTATCACTCAATAAAAACGAATTAAATAAGAATTTTCAATTTGAAAAAGGAAAATGGTCTCACACTTTTTCATGAACAAATCATGGAAAGTTGGCAAAAGGTATACTGCACAAATTCTGACAAGAATATAGAAATATTGAATGAATATGTACTTTATGACATAGAAATAACTATGGCCAAAAACACTTGTTACAACTCAGTTTCAAACAAAATATGGATATAACTTAAATGTCATGGATCTATTATATTATAATGGTATTCTGCTGGAGAAAAATACCTTAAATAAAAGTTTGCAATCAAATCTGAGTTAGATGTCCTATAACTAACTCTCCAATGCTATCCCTAAAAGCTGGAAAGATAAGCTTAAATATCAAAAGGTAGATTGTTCTGAACATTGGTCAGATAAGATATATACAAAGATTAAAAACAAATATGTAATATTAAAGAAAATCAGGAATAAGCAAATTTATCAAGAATTAATCGGGAAAGTCATAAAATCACCCACTGCAGTGGAACCATGGGTAGAAACTTACCCGTTTCTGGAAAATCATGGCTGGAGCAAAACTTTTCTACTTTCAGCAGAAGGTGCTACAAGAACCATATTTGCAATGCTTTCAATACAAAATTATTTACAGATTACTAAACTGTAATTATAATCTTTATAAATGGAATATAAAATATTCTCCCAGCTGTGCCTCATGCAATTGTGTAGACACTATTCAACATCACTTATTTCAGTGTTATATTTCCAAGATATACTGGAAAAAACACTGAGCAATGGATTTATAATCAACTTGACGCCAAATTCAATTTTACAGAATGTGAAATTGTTTTTGGTATAACACAGTATAGTCATGCATTATTGGAAGTAATTAATTATGTTCTGATTCTAGGAAAATGGTACATTAATATTAAAAATAATAATAAAAACATCTCCCCTGGCACTATCTCCTCATGGATCAACAAACTGTGATCCTATGTTATGAGCTCTCAGACAAGGAAGCCCACACTTAACATCAGGTTAAAGCCCATGATGTCAGGGCCTTTGCTGCTTCTAAGGCCTTCCAATCGGGAGTCTCCTTAGAACAGGTCTTATCAACCTGCCACTGGAAGTCGCATAACACCTTCACCCAATTTCATCTGAAGGATATGGTCTGGGCTGATACAGAGCTCTACCACCTGAGACCTGTAGTGGCTGCTCAACAGATCAACAGTAGCCCAGGACATAGAGGAGATTTCTACATATATAAAAAGTTGTACATTAGTAAATAGTTGTACATATATATAAATGGTTGTGCATATGTAAATAGCTGTACAGTTGCAAAATTTCAAAAAGCTAAACTGTGACATGCTTTCTTTGGTAGGTTTATTTCTTTTCCTTATGGGACTAAACTTATCCCTCTCTTCCCCTACTTCAGAGAAGGTCTGTTAAAAGGGGGGCAACATCGGTGCAACTGTGTGACTGATTGTGTAATCGACCATGGCCCCTAGGGTTATTTGACCTTCAAGGTCAACCCAGGCCTGGAAAATTTGTTGGTTTTGTTTTGAGTTCTCTTAAGTCCCTAGTAACTTACCCGCCTTCCAAGTGGTAGTTATTATGTAATTGTCCATTGGATAGGATGTATTAACACAATAAAATTGCAAATTTAATAAGTAAATTAAATTCTTATAAGTTAATACCCTATCCAATGGAGACACAAGACCCTCTCACCACCCCCGCTATTGAGTTACTAGGGGTCTAAGAAAAAGATGCTATGACACCACACTTTCTAGACAGGAAAGAAGTGCAATGCAGCACCTGGCGAGTGCACAGTACTGGGATTAGTGGAAACACAGGATGTCTTTTTCTGACTTTTGGCGGTCCAATCTGCACCAGCTGGATTAGCAATTGGACATTGGATAGGATGTGTTAACGCAATAAAAAAGCTTATTAAAGCATGTCTTTTGGTGATGAAAGTCTTAAGGATAAATTTATGGAGATTGCCAAAATGTTTCCAGGACAGCTATGTTAAATAGATCTCCTGAAGAGTCTTCCTTTTCAATACATTCCATTCTAAGGTACATTCCACCTAAGCTTGTCATAAACTTGCGAAACTAATATGACATACTAGTAATTTGCTTTCCTTTCATCCAAGTTTACTTCTGCACCCTTTATTATCTTCACCGAGGATATATTATTAGCAGTGTGCATTTGTTTCTGTTTGTGAAATAACTTAAAGAGTATGGGAGCTCTTGGCAGAAGTATATGCTCCCAAAGTGCTCTTGTTATATTATATCTTTATTAAATTGTTCAAATTAGCTTATTTGTTTTATTAAGGAACTAAATTTACAGTTATCATAAAAAACTACCTTCAAAGTGATAATGTATTAAAAAAATGTGTTGTTAACAACTCTACTATAATGATTCAGTGCATTGTAAATGTATTTTAATATAGTGATACTGTTGTTTAATTGTGTTTCCATATTGGAACAGGCACATGTATTTTCATTCTAAGTCTGTTTTGTTGTAATTCAACTGGATTCCTTTTTCTCTACCAGATCCTGTTCACAACAAAATGATCAATGTATCATGTTTATCCATATAAACGCCCTGGGGGCGATGCATTTTTCAAAAGGGGGGGGCTACTATTTAAGAAAAAAATCAACTCTCGAGTCCAATTGGCGATAATGGACACTTACAGCCTTGATCTCACTTTGCAGCATTGTATAATAGCGAGAGAGTTTAAAAAATTAGAAACAAACCTTAAATCTGAAGAAATTATAAACTTTTATCTCGTTTTTCCAGATTTTAATGCATCTATGATCAAAATTGTTTTGTTGTGATTTTCTTTATTTCTCGTAAGCATTATTCGATTTGAGAAGTACAAAAACGTATCTTTTATCAGAATCCCGGAATCGCAAGGCTGGTGGCTATTGAGAGGGAAATAAAACCTTGTAATGTAAACTTTGCGGAGGTTGAGAGGGAGGAGCGATTAATAGGGAGGGAGCTTTTATATGAATAAATACAGTATGTGTATACACGTGTACATCTGAATGGATGTATAACTGAATGGTAATGTTCTGAGAAGTACTACTTGCCACTGGACCAGTGGTTTTTACACTTCCGCTTGGCATAAACATGTCATCACAGTGAAAACAGATAAAATTTCCACAACTGATAATTGTGTGAGGGGGATTTAAAGGAAACATTTTTACTTATTTCCTAGACTGATTAAAAGTAAGTTAAGGTAAAATTCCATAATATAAAGTTACAATTTTATATGACAAGAAAGCATTAAATTAAACATTTAACCCTACTTTTGTTATCCCAAATACTGACTGACCAGAGACCTTTAAGCTTAAATGTACATGTTCCTGGCTATTTCAAAAGTCTGGCTGTTTCGTAAGAGCCAAGTAATTAATCTTGTCATTTCAAAATATCATTTAGTTTCTAAACGGCCTGGCCATTTTGAAACCTAAGTGGTCAAAGGACACAAATCTGGTTTATCGTGAGTAGCGATAATTAGGTAAAATCATAAAAAAGTAAATCTGAACACTGATTAATGGGGGTGTTCCACTGGTTTTGGTATATAGAGTCGGTTGTATTTTCCTGATTTGTCGCAGTTGTTTGGCAAAATGTCAGAAAATGCTTGATATTTCACCGATCCTCCCCAATTCTTGACTACCGACTGTAGCTCTGACACATTGATAACTGTCCTGTCTGTCTACGTCTTCTCACATCCAGGGGCCGATTTCACAAAGGGACTTAAACTTAACCAAGTTTTTGGCTAGGTCAGGGATTTAAATCTAAGACTTTGGTCTTAGGTACATCTGGGACATAAATGGATTTCACAAAGGGTGACTTAGCTAAGTCCAAGCTTATCACATAACCACAGTGGTTTTCTGTGTCATGTGACTTTTTATATCATTTCAAAATATAATATTGCTGATATATAAATTTGATGCATTTTATCAAAGAATAAGTGCTGTTTTGAAATGTAAAACCTTGTTACCACATATTAACTTCAAGAAGACTACTTTAGTGAGGTGTTCTGTATGATTATACTTTATTTACAAGCCTTTCAAATTCTGAAGTGAAGAAAAGTTAATGACAGTCATATTTAAGTCCTCTTTACAAAATGTAAGCCCACTACCTACCAGACTTAAAGTTAAGTCCACTGACTTAGCAATTTCATGGACTCAGCTTCTTTGTGAAATCCGCTAAGTCTAAGCCCACAGACTTAGCATTCTGTTGACAAAATTTAAGACCAAACTCTCAGATTTAAGTCTAAATCTGAGCTTAAGTCCCTTTGTGAAATCAGCCCCAGATTTTTCCCATACTGTTATCGTCTTGTCGGAAAACACTTGATGGAATGTCTGATTCAAGTACCCACCAGCCTCACTCCAGAACCAGTCTTAGAACAAGACCAAGTGCAATTGAAAGGGAAGCAGCCTGTTGTGAGCAAGGAAAACCTAAATTGGTTGCTACTACATGTCAAGAGGCCAATAAAGAACAAGACCAAGACCAACTTTACTTGAAAGAACTAAGACTGACTGTACTTAAAAGGACTAAGATCAGCTGTACTTGAAAGGACTAAGAGCGATTTGTTCTTGACAGGACTAAATCCGACTGTACTTGAAAGGACTAAGACCGACTGTACTTGAAAGGAAAATGCAAGCAACACCTGAGTTGGTCATTACCTATCAAGACAGGAAATTTCTTTGGTCGCACAGAACACATCACATTATAGCAGAAAAAGATGGGAACACAGCAGGAAAAGATGTAAGAGGAAACAAAAAATGCAGTTACAGAAACATACATGCAGGGAAGTGTATAGGACAGGTCTGTTTCATTTCACCAACACATGGCTTGTTGAATCTATGTCCCGTCGGCTGGTCCCATTCGGATGTCTCCGTTTTTGTGAACAAATCAGAGTAAATATTTTTTCTAATTATTTAACTCTATAAAAACAACAAGCCCTAAGCTTTTGGATAAAGTCTCACTGCTGTGTAGCTGGTATCTTTGCATGGATAAATGATGGGTTACAAGAGCCAGAAGGGGTTTATATGGCTTGAGTTTGATCACAAATTGTGATCCGACTCCAGAGGTTAATCATTCCAGTTGGCCTGGTTTGGGACACTGCTCCAGTCTTATTGGTATGTCACTACAGCTTCTTGTGACCTGATAAAGCTTGTCAGTTAGGGGTTTATGACTTGTCCTGGTAGTTTTCTATCTGGTTATGGAGAAAAATTAGGTCGGGAGTTTGATCCGGACAAGCCAGATACTGTGTAGTCCAGTAAGGGAGGTGAAAATTACCCAAATTATTCGCACGCTTTTTTGTGGATTTTTGTCCCCGATCCCCAAGTTTGCTAACTGACTATAGTCATAGGGTCAATTGTAGGGTTTGCTCAAAAGGGACACCCACTTAATTGATGTATTGAAGCAGATTGGCTTAACCTATTTATAATGCACTGTAATCAGTTGACTTGATGCTGACAGGACTGTTATTTAATCTAATTGTTTTTAAAAGGGAGGTGTATCAACACACTGAGTGAAGAGGTAATGTAAAATATGCAATGAAATGCTTCTTTGATGCACTATGTGGGCTAATTGCAATTAAACCTTAACAGTGTTAAAACCACATAAATACACATATTTTCAAGCTTTAATTACCTAGCTTTGTAAACCCAGAAAGCCGTGTGCATGTAAAATTCAAAATTGTATTTTTAGGATAATAAAAATGATAATAGTGATAATATATTAGAGTAGGTACAAATTCATAACAATACACAGTAATATACATTTAGTCATCATTAAAAAGACCAGCTGGATAAAAAACAAGTGAAATGGTTTTGAAATGGCAAAGAGGTTTATTTGGCTGATTTGAATGGTCAAGCCGTATCAACAAGTCAGCTAAGTTTTGAAATGGCCATCAGATTTATTGGGCCATTTGGAAACAGCTGCTAGTTACAAAATGTTGAGTAATGCAATCAGTTTATCAAGCTGTTAAGAGGGTGAACAAATAAAGATAAAAGGAATGGATTTCTATTTACTAGAAGGGTCCAGCAAAATTAACCCAGAGTAAAGTTCGGCAAACCCAATTAACTATTACATTCTCTCATTGTTTTCACTTAAAACCTAAGACACCTTAATTCAAAAGTCTAATCCAGTTTGTATAGGTGCTAAAATGTTATAAATGCACAGTGAATACTCAAGCGACTCCAATTTAATTTGAGACTATTCCAGAAGTCTCAAATTTCAAAGAATTTTTGTAACATTTACACTTTTATGGAAAAAGTGAACATATTTTGTACTGACCTGTGAAAATGGTAAACTAAGGGACAAAATGTTTTGACAAAGTAAGACAACTGGTTGTAAATTAGAATAAATTTATTCAGTAAAATTCAGTAATTCAGTCATACTCAGCAATAACAAGCCCCCGATGTAACATATTTGACACCAGACATATTTTTTACTTCAATCAGTGAACTTTAAAACACTGATTGTAATGTAGCTTCTTCTGAAAAAATTGATTCAAAACTGAAATGGTTTGTCTAATAACCTTTTTCACTAACAACCCACAGAGTTGCCACCAGATTGCCTACTGAAAAAGTTTATTCAGTACTGGAATGAGTCTTAGCTAACCTCTCTCAATAGATTTGATTAAATTTATTCAGAGTACCCTTTAAAAGACTATATTGTACACAGCAGCATTTGCTGAAAAAAATTTTCAGTGGTAGCATCACTTTGGTTTGTCTCACATTTGCTCTGCAGAGGTATGAATAAATTTATTCAGTGACAACCAAGAGTGTCCTTTAAAACACTAGGTTGTACATTGCAGCATCTGCTGAAAAAATTTATTCAGTGGTGACATCATTTTCGTTTTTCTCATATTTGCTTTGTCAGAGGTATGAATAAATTTATTCAGTGAAAACCCAAAGAGTAACAAAACAGTAACTAGTACATTCAGCCTAGCCTAAAATTTTTATTCAGCAATGGAATCATTTTGGTTTGTCTTACTTTTTCTCTATCAGTGGTTTGAACAAATTTATTCAGTGACAACCCAAAGAGTAACAGTTATAAAAACAACAGATATATTCAGCCTATGCTGAAAAAAATTATTCAACATTAGAATGGCTTTTGTTGGTCTTGCTCCACCTTTCTGGCTAGTTCTGAATAAATTTATTCACTGAAAATCCACAGATAACTAATAAAACACAACATTCCACATTTTAGCATCTGCTGAAAAAAAATTATTCAGTGGCAACATCACTTTGGTTTGTCCTACCTTACATATTTTACATCATTTGAAATATAAGGGCTCTGAATAAATTTATTTATCCACAGCACACAAGAGAAACCATTAGTCTAACATTGTATACTTCAGTCTCTGCTGAAAAATGTAATTCATTGGTAACATCACCTTGGCAATTATTTAAATTTCAAACAGTTCAATTGTGCAGCAAGCAATTAGTGTCCATGTACGGGCTCTGTGTCAGCTGACTTTGTGTTTTGAGCTTCAGTGTGCAAATAAAATTAGGAAAGGACACAAAAGTTGTGTGCAACAAATGGTATTCAGAGGTAAAGTAGAAAGTTAACTGTTAATGTGCTTCCTAGTGAGTTACTTATAACCTGGTTCTTTTACAATGCTGGAGAGTTCAAAAAGTAGATGCATAGTGACTAAAGAGCTAAAGTTGATACCTTCACAAAGTTATCTACTTGTGGTCTAGTACATGTTGGCAAATAACAGGTGAAAGCCTCCAATGTTCACAAAAAATCATGAAAAGGTGTGAAAATTGATGGGGAGCACATTTGTAACAGCTCTTGTTTACACACAAAATTTCTGGGACCAACAATAAAAAAGATGATTAAAAGTAGCAGGGACTTATTTTACCTTGAAGGGAGTGTCAAAGTCTAGGCTTCGAAACTTAATTTTTTTTTTTTTTTTTTTTTGGGGGGGGGGGGGGGGCAAATTACATGACTATATTTTTTGTTTATTTATATTGAAAACTTAACTGTTTCAGGAAAACAGTGGACAAAATAAGTTGCATGGCGTAAAGCTAAGCCAATATGACTGAAAATATAAGTCTTAGATATAACTGATAAGATCATAAACAAATAACCAGAATTGAAGAATTGAGAGGCTCACATTAACGTGGATTTGAAAATGGACTGAAGATTTATCATTGCCCCAGTAATGATATCCACCTTGATAACTCTTCAAAAAATACATGAATGACATTGCTGACACAATTACATGTCAGACTACATAATCCTAGTATTTATTATAAATCAGTTGCATGTCTTTATCTTTTACACATCTGCTTGGTCCTAGCATGTGCAGAATATTCATTTCCAATGTCTTTGTGAATACTCTTCACTGTCAGTACTACCAATTTTTGGACTGGTATCCTTTGTTTCTAGATGAACCTGGAAAGTGAAGACCACTATCAGTAAAATATTCCTGGTATTGGTCTAATATAGATGACAACAAACTTAGCAGACATGATATCAATAAATCTTGGAGAAAAGATTTATGATGAAAGGCCCTATGAAGATAAACCCTACCTTTCCATATGTGGAGAAAACCCTTCTCTAATGTTAGTCTCAAATTTTTAGCCCCACCATATCTTTTTTTGCAGAGGAAAGCCTTTACGTAAAACTGAAGAAATCAAAACACAATACATATATAAATATAATTTGTTGTTATTATGTCATGATTTTTAATCTAAAAAGAAATATCTCCCATTTAAAAATTATGAGACTTGTAGTTACCCAGACACCCAGGTAAGTGATTCAGCAAGTATTTAAGCTATTTCACCTTCTAGTACTTTCTCTTTACTCCTACACAGTCCTGTCTTCTTTTCAAGTCATATTATCTCAAGTCATGCTGTTTCTCAATGCATATATTATGAAGGCGTAATTGCCAACATACATTAGTGTTATTGTAAATGTCAATATTATAAGTGTAATTTGCCATGAGTTAAATGAGAGCAGAGCTTTAAATTCATTCAGGATTTTCTCCACACAGAAAAATTTGGAAGGACTTTTCTCCATTGACTGAAAAAAATGGGCAGGTTTTTTTTTCCACACAAGTACAAATAAGACTAATTTCTATAGGGGTTTCTCCATGTAGGGTACTCTCCCTTTACAGATATAAACACTTTAGACTATCTTTGCACATTGTTCAATGCTATGTAAAAATACTTGTTTCATTTAGCAGATTATCTGTTGTACATAGAAGCTTTTTAC
Source organism: Sabellastarte sp. h YS-2021 (assembly GCA_964017235.1). NCBI lineage: Eukaryota > Metazoa > Annelida > Polychaeta > Sabellida > Sabellidae > Sabellastarte > Sabellastarte sp. h YS-2021. The sequence continues at coordinate 150,509,009 of OZ024931.1, forward strand.
TTGACTTTAAAGTGAAAGCTAGGAAACACTACATTCTTGTCAAACAATTATATTAGGCTGTGTTTTACAATTCCATAATAATAGTATTCATTCTGGTTTGAAGCTTTTTGTGTATTACCTGTCATCAGACTTTTTTACTGCTTTACAAAACTGTTATTTAACTAGATTGTGCCAATTTGATGTCAACATATCTCCAAACAGGCCTTCTTTTACATCAAAGGCATTCATTGGGTATTTTGTAGCACCCATTTTGTGTGATTCACAATATTATAAACCATTTTTCATTTTTTGGTTTATTTCATTAAGATTAATCCTTTTTGAAAGAATTTAAATTTAAAAGGGAGTGAATCTTCATTTGACCTTGAAGGAGGGGCCAAATGTCAAATCTGACCACATCATAACAATTCCAGCACATGATATTTTACAAGTTGGTTTCACATTACAAACCTCTAGGATCAATAATAAGAGAATTATAAGCACTTTTAAGTACAGCTCTCCTCATTTGACCTTAAAGTAGGGGCTCAAGGTCAAATCTGACCACATCAAAAGATTCCCAGCCCATGATTTCCTATAAGTTGGTTTCACATTGCAAATCTCTAGGACCAATAATAAGCAAGTTACAAGCACTTTTAAGTTTGGCTATCCTCGTTTGACCTTAAAGGAGGGTCAAAGGTCAAATCTAACCCCATCAAAAGATTCCAAGCCCATGATTTCGTATAAGTTGGTTTCACATTTCAAACTGCTGGGAGAAATAATAAAGGAGATATGTGAGCACACCAAAATTCCCAGCCCATGATTTCCTTTAGGTTGGTTTCATATTGTAAACCTCCAGAACCAATAATAAGGGAGATATTGACACTTTTAAAGTCTGTTACAAGGGGTACTTTAGAACTTAAATTAAGAGCTTCAAGGTCAGATGTCTGCAAGGTTTCAGAGGACATGTGTATATGTTATACATATCACCTATGAAGAGATTCAACCTTCTACCTATAAACACCAGCCATTAGAAAAAGGTACATAATTTTCAAAGAAATGTAGCCATCTTGCTTTTCAGACTGAGGCTAATGTCCCAGAGAAGCTTGACAGCTATAGGACTTAAAAGTGGCAAAAAGTCTATAATTTGGATCTCTGTGGGCATTTTTAAAGACCTTAAGGTGATCTTAAAATTAAAGCTACATACTTTAAATTTTGTAGACACAGATCATATACAGCAGATATGTCTATCCCAGTTTGAAACTTGTGAAAAATGTAGAAAATTTATAAGTAGGGTCTTTATGGGACTCAACCAGTTTTAACCTCATAGCAAAGTCTTCCTTTTTAAATTTGAGCCAGATGAGTCACATAATTTTTGACCTAGAGGTCATTAAGTGGCCAAGGTCAAATTTCTGACATTAAGGTGGCCACAACTTCTTTATTATTGGGAATTTAAGGTCACCTTAAAAAGATTTCCTCTCCCGATTCAAATACATGTGTGTGTCAAGTTTGAATAAAATCTGTTAAAGCACTTTCTAATTTTTCCACACACAAGTCTAAATATAAGGCAGCAGCGCAACAGACATGAAACCAGTATATCCCCAATTTTTATCTGGGGATATATTTTGCCTTACAAGTAAATGAAGTGATTCATTCTTACCAAATTATGATCCAACTGTAGCATTTCCACTATGCTATTTTTTGACTGTTAGTTGATGTTATCCCTCTACATAAAATATTGTTATCCATACTAAAATTGTTGCCCTTTGATACATTCTGAAAAGCTGTACTTCATTTTCTTTGAAAGCTAAGAATATACTTGACAAATTAATGCATACCAACTGTCATCAGTGTACTTTACAAGAAGAATCTCTTTCTGTGTCAGAATTTACATCCACTGAGAATCCAGTATTGCACATTAAACTTAGCCTTTCTACAAAAGACTGTTGGCTCATTTAATATATCTCAGACATTTGATTTAAAGGTCACGTATTTGTTTAATCATTAAATTTACACCTTAGGCTGCTATTTAACAGAATGACATGCCATTGTGATCTCTGCTAGGAGGTTATGTTTTGTTGTAATTTTTTCTGTCTATGGTTACGATTACTCAAAACCATAAAAAATAATTCTTTTTTTTTGTGGTTAGAGTCTGTCCCAAGGAAGATTAAAATTTGAAAAGATTAAAAATCACAGCTAAGTTATTTTTAACTGCTGGGAAAATAAGATATGTTAATACTAATACTGTGGTCCAGACATGCTGTCAATATAAATGATTAGGATCACTAAATAAATAGCTAGTTGTATGATATTGTAACCTGAGTAAATTACTGTCCTTCTAACTACTCGTCACAATATAACTGATAAGGTACTAAGGCTAATATAAAATAATTACTAAATAAATAACTCCTAAATATAACCTAGTAACAAAAGCTATATTGTCAGCCTTGTGTCAGGCTAGATTTTTCCAAAGTAATTATTTGGAGTATCCATGGTGGTTCAGCTATTACTGTGCAATATATAGAGGGCAAAGTTAGAATCAGTCATTACAGTCCTAGGAAAACTAGGTACTCCGCACCCCTCTACTTTTTTATGTTTATCCAGATGCCATGAGTGTGACAAGTGGTGATTGATCAGTATGCTTAAAGTTAAAACTAAGTATGGGGTCCTATTTGAAGAAAATAGTTATCTGTAGCCACCTAGTGGCGAGACCAATATGGTAACCCAAAAGTATATATACATAACTTTTATCCAATCAACCAATACCAACAGTAGTAATTGTAATCCTGGTGGTTTGCCTTATATATAACCATAATACTGAATTGCACAAGTAAATTAAAATGTAATTAATAAAAGCTTTCAACTGACTATTCTTATAATAACTTGTTAAAACAACTGTTGCAAAGTATTTAAGTATGTACTTAAAATGGCTATCCTTTGTTTATTCCATTAGTTCACTGATAACCAGGGTGTAATCTAGAATGCCCAGTAGGAGGAGTGTGGGGAATTGAACCACATGGATAGAAATACACACAACATCTGACACTAATTAGTGCTTGCTGGATACAAAGTAAAAAACTCCCTAATGTATGATGCACAGTCTTGATACAGTAGAAACTCTAGTATCCCAACATGTTAGGAGCTTGAGTTTATTTAGATAATAGAAAATTCTCAAAATAAGCATTTTAGTACAAACAAAACCACTGCCGCAGCAGTTATCTCCCGCCATAGAATCAGTAAAAATGGAGAGATTTAAGGCCTTTGAAATAAGATAACCCCACTTGACATTGAAGAAGGGGTCAAAGGTAAAAGTCAGCAATTTCAAAATAGTCTCAGGCCTTGACTTGCTATAAGTTTTCCCATTTGGAACCCCTAGTAGCAATAATAAGGGAGCTATAAGGCCTTTTAATAGGATAGTCCCACCTAACATGTGATATGACAGCCATTTTGTTTTTGAAACTAGGCTAAATTACTATCAGGCTAACTTTCCCAGCCATATATATTTTGCGCATATATGATGAAGCTAGCCGCAATATTTCAAGTTTTAGAGCATCATAATTATTTTTAAATAATTGGCTATGGTGACCATTTTGTTTTTCAAAATAAGGCAAAAATTTTTCTCAGGTAAAACATTTGAAGGCCAGGACTTTTGATGGTCTGTCTTTATATTCTGAAGCCATAGCACCAATAATAAGGGAAAAATAAGGATGTTTTAGTGTGACGACCTCATTTAACCTTGAAGCAGGGGTCAAAGGTCAAATTCAACACCTGGAAAAGATTCCCTGCCCATGTCTTCCTACAAGTTGTTTTCATATTCCAAACCTCTTGGATCAATATTTGGGGAGATATAAGGCCTGTTTAATAGGATAACCTGTCATTAAACATGTAAGATGGCGGCCATTTTGTTTTTTGAACTAGGCCAAAATTACTATCAGGCTAGTTTTTCTAGGCATATAGTTTTTGTGGAAATTTGATGAAGCTAGCTGGAATATTTCAAGATTTAGGGCACCTTTATGATTTTCAAACAATTAGCTATGGCGACCATTTTGTTTTTCAAAATGATGCTAAAATTTTGCAGAGACAGGTTTTTATAGCCATAAACATCTCCTGCAAATTTGGTGAAGATATCTTTATAAATGAATGAGACATTAAGATTTATGCAAAAATGTGACAAACTTTAAACATGTGTTATGGCGGCCATTTTGTTTTTGGACTAGTGCCAAAATTACTATGAGGGTAGCTTTTCTAGCCATATAGCTTTTGTGCAAATTTGAAGAAGCTAGCTGGAATATTTCAAGATTTAGAGCACCTTTATGATTTTCAAAGAATAAGCTATGGCGGCCATTTTGTTTTTCAAAATGAGGCTAAAATTTTGCAGAGACAGGTTTTTATAGCCATAAACATCCCCTGCAAATTTGGTTAAGATATCTTTATAAATGAATGAGATATTAAGGTTTATGCAAAAATGTGGCGAATTTTAAACATGTGATATGGCAGCCATTTTGTTTTTTGAACTAGTGCCAAAATTACTATCAGGCTAGCTTTTCTAGCCATATAGCTTTTGTGCAAATTTGATGAAGCTAGCTGGATTATTTCAAGATTTAGAGCACCTTTATGATTTTCAAACAATTGGCTATGGCGGCCATTTTGTTTTTCAAAATGAGGCTAAAATTTTGCAGAGACAGGTTTGCATAGCCATAAGCATTCCCTGCAAATTTGGTGAAGATATCTTTATAAATGAATGAGATATTAAGGTTTATGCAATAACGTGACGGACGGCGTTTTATAATCTCCCGACCTCGGCCTTTGGCAACAGGTGGGAGATAACAAAAGGGAAATGCAAATTTGAGGAAATGTAAATTAAAATGAAACATAGGGCTAATACTGTATTTCATGGTTTTGATATAATGTTATAATGAAATTGTAACAGAATTTTATAACATTATCTACATTATTATACCTTGTCAGACAAGTAGCACATATCAAGAGCGTAATGTTCTAATGAAACTGTCACAGAATTTTATAACATTATCTACATTATTATACCTTGTCAGACAAGTAGCACTTATCAAGAGCAGCAATAGCACTCACAGAGTGCATACCTCCACCAAGGGATGTTTAGTGGACACAACATTGCCTCTCTCTTCTAATGGGAAAATCTGGATCTTGAAATATTCTAGTATTCTTCTGGATCACTCTCAAAATTTAACTGGATTTAAGTTGTGATAGGTGTTGAAAGTGTCAAATTTGAAATTTAAATTCTGCCTTACCTATTAAAGGCCTCCTTAAAATGGAGAGTATTTGATTATGTTGAAAAACAGCACTTTTTATGTCTAATTGCATATAGTTAAACTGAGTCAAAATGTTTATTTCTCAATCCTTTTGGTTGTACTTTATAGGACTCTTACATCCTCATAAAACACACTTTCTTGCTAAAAATGAGCTTCATACACAACCATATTAGTTGGGGTGAAATTCTATGTAAAATCTGTGTTATAAACATGTTTAATTGACAATATTTGAGAAATGTAAATATTTTTTTTGTTTTAAAAGTTAGATAAGTGATACTGTCTCAAGTTCATTGTACCTGTAATACAGATTTGCAATGAGATATTCAGGACCCTGGGATTGCCTGTGTAATTTTGACAGCCGGAAACGTGTGCTGAATTCTGTGCATTTTACCAAAAGTCTGCAGGTAGATGTCAAGAGAAAAAATTTTAACTGCATTAAGATTACAAATTATGTATTACAGGTACCATAAACTAGTGTGAATAATAATTACACATTGTGAGGGGTGTTAGAAGTGTCAAGTTTAAAATTGAGGTCCTGTCTTTCATTTGGTGGACCTATGGAGAGTATTCAATTATGTTAAAAAACAGCCCTTTTTGTGTATACGCCTCCATATAGTTAAACTGAATCAAAATTTTTATTTCTAATCCATTTGCTCATACTTTATAGGAAGTTAACATCCTAATAAAACACACTTTCCTGCAAAAATTCAACTTTCTACAAACAACCATATTGGGTGGGGGTGGATTCTATGAAAAATCTGTTATTGAAATGTTTAATTGAGAATATTTGAGAAATACGAATATTTTTTGTTTTAAAGGTTAGATAAATGATACTGTACTCAGGACCCAGGGATTGTCATGTAATTCTGATATCTGATACCTGTATCCTATCATGTTGTTTCTCATGTACATTTTGCAGAAGGGTTGCCGCAAAAGAAAGGCGTAATCCCCGAACTTCAAATGTCAATAAAATCTGTGAAAGGTGTTTCCTGTGTAAATCAATTGAGGTCTGTGCAAAATGTCACCAATGTCCCACTTGTAGTAACAAATCTTCCTGTAGGGTCAAGATTGGATGAGTTTTCGGAGAAATGGGCAGCCCTAGGCATCAGCCCCAAGGTTATATCAGTCCTTAGGGAGGGATACATCCTACCCTTCCGGTCCAGACTTTACCTAACCAGAAATCCCACAATAACAAGCTGTTATGTAGATCCTCACAGGAACCGCTACCTTTTGAAGGCATTGCATCAGCTGTTAGACAAAAACGCTGCAGAATTGGTCTAAAATCCACAGTCCCTGGGTTTTTACAACCGGTTATTCCTGGTACCCAAGCCCAACTACCGGTGGCGACCTATCTTGGATCTGAGCAAACTAAACCCTTATCTGAAAACACAGTCGTTCAAAATGGAGACAATACGGACCTCCCTCCAGGCATGGGAGTGGGTGACCTCCATAGATTTCAAAGCTGCATACTTCCACATACCCATAAACAGCCAGTCCAGGAAGTGCATGCGCTTTCACATTCAAGACAAAACTTATCAATTCAAAGCACTACCCTTTGCCCTGTCCACAGCTCCCATGGTGTTCACCGTGATAGCCAAAGAGGTCAAATGGCTAGCAATGAGAGAGGGTATAAGGATCCACCAGTACCTAGACGACTGGTTGGTCAGAACCATATCCCACAGGGTTTGTCTTCAACACACACAAACCCTAGTATCCCTCTGCAGGGATTTGGGGCGGCTAGTAAACGAGGAGAAATCAGAGCTGGAACCCAAGCAAGTTTTCAATTTCGTAGGATACCAGTTTGAATTGAAAGAAGGCAGAGTCAGACCCACCACAGAACGTTGGCAGACCCTACAAAGCAAAATACAGGAGATTTGATCAAACCCAATATGCCCGGTCCGGAATCTAATGTCCCTGATCGGGCTACTAACTGCCACAGAAAAGCAAGTACACTTGGGCAGGTTACATATGAGACCCATACAGTGGCATCTGAAGAACAATTGGAGAGTACTGGAAACTCTGGAGAAAACCATCACCATCCCAAGATCACTCCACCCACATCTAAAGTGGTGGCTGGAGGAAAGCAATGTTATCACAGGTCAACCCCTACACCCTCTAGCACATACACTGCAAATCTTTACAGATGCATCAAAAGAAGGGTGGGGCGCTCACTTAAACAAGCATATGACAAGAAGAAGCTGGTCACTCCCAGAAAGCAAACTGCACATAAACTACCTAGAGTTAAAAACAGTTCTTCTGGCTTTAAAAAAATTCCAAGCTCTCTGTACAAACAAGGTAGTTCTCATAGCTACCGACAACACCACTGTGGTAGCACACATAAACATGGAAGGGGGAATGAAGTCAGGGCCTCTGTGTGCCTTACTTTGGAGAATCCTCACCTGGTGCACCAGAAATCAGGTAACCATCAAAGCCCGACATATCCCCGGTCGTCTGAATGTGATAGCAGCCAAGTTATCCAGACTGGCTCAAATCATCCAAACAGAGTGGTCTCTCAATCCGGAGATATTCCAAGCAATATGCAACCGGTGGCACACCGCCCAAGTGGATCTGTTTTCCACAAGGTTCAACAACAAGCTCCCACATTTCATCTCATCAGTCCCAGACCCCCCCAGGCTTGGGCAGTAGATGCTCTCAGCCTGTCTTGGAAGGGACTGGACCCGTATGTCTTCCCACCAGCAGCCATCTTGGGCAAATTGGTGGAGAAGTTGCAGGACTACCCGTGCAATGGGATCATTCTGATTGTCCCAGGGTGGCTCAACATGCCCTGGTTCTGGGATCTTGTGGCAATGTCCAGTCAGATCCCCTTATGTCTGCCCAACATACCAAACTTAGTGTCTCAACCGTTCAGCCAGGTCCTACACAAGAACCTGTCAAATCTGAATCTATATGCCTGGCTCCTAGAGCCTCAACAATCAAGGAGCAGGGCATCTCTGAGGCAGTGGCAGTATGAATTGAGGCTCCTCAAAGAAGATCAACCAGATCTGTCTATGAGGCAAAGTGGACCATTTTACAAAGTGGTGCCTCAGTAATCAGGTGAAACTTCAGGGCACCACCTCTAAAAGCCATAGCTGACTTCCTCCTGCACTTCAGGACAGGAAGTTACAACCTGGCACCATTGATGGCTATGGATCAGCCATCGCTGACAAACTGGGCAATGTACCAACTAATGTCAGCAAAGACGAGAATCTCACCTGTCTCCTGGATAGTTTCCATAGAGAGAGACCCAAGGGCAGGAGGGGTATACCCTCCTGGAACCTGTCCCTGGTTTTACACCAGTTGACCAAGGCACCTTTCAAACCCTTAAAGAGGCCTCTCTAAAACACTTGACATTCAAGGCCGTTTTTCTGCTGGCCCTGGAGTCTGGAAAACGCAGGAGTGAGATCCATGCTTCATAGAAACATCAGACACCAGTCAGACTGGTCTAAGGTGTCTTTGTACCCTTCACCCAGCTTTTTGTCCAAGAATCAGCTGGCCAAGGAGGGCCCTGATAGTGTGGCCCCAATGGTCATTCCAGCCCTGGCCCCCACTCTGGATAATTCACTCAAGGGTGACAGGTCACTGTGTCCAGTTAGAGCACTACGCTATTATTTGGACAGGACCTCTGACCTCAGGCAGAAAAAGGAGCTGTTTTTTGTCTCCTTCAAAAAAGGTTTTGACAAGGACCTCTCCTCATGGATGAAACAGACAGTGATCCTATGCTATGAGCTCTCTGATCAGCAGGCCCTCACCTTACATCAGGTTAAAGCCCATGATGTAAGGGCCTTTGCTGCTTCTAAGGCCTTCCAATCTGGAATTTCCTTAGACCAGATTTTATCTTCTTGCCACTGGAAATCTCACAACACCTTCACACAATTCAATCTGAATGATGTATGAGTAGTATAAAGGCGCGCATTATAACAATCCAAAGTTAACCTGAGGTGCGGTTTTGAGCTCCTAAAATGAGATTCCCAATTAAAATTAACGGGGCGGTTAACCTGAGGTGCAGCGAATTTGGGAGCCACCTCAGGTTAACCGGAAGTGCGCATGCGCGAGGAAAAGATTAGGGCAGAGCGCATGTGCGTGCTGTTTATTAGGTCGCGCATGCACACATTGTTGATTATGGTTTGGTAGAATATATGTGTAATTTTATATTTTTAGCCATAACTTCCTTATTTATGGATGGATTTTGATGAAATAAAGACCAAAGGAAGCGTTATAAAATGCTCTTTTCACTGACATGTAGTTTTCTGTATCTATCTCTTATAGTTTTTAAGATTATTAATAAAAAGTCAAAATTTAATTTGTGAAATTTAATTTAAACTGATGTTGAAGGTTAAACTGCAATATCTCGGTTATTTCTGGATGGATTTTGATGACCAAAAGAAGCGCTATGAAATACTGTTTCCAGCAATATATAGTTTTCCATATGTATCTTTTATAGTTTTGAAGTTTTGATGACAAAGCAAAAAGTAAGCGTTGTGTAATATTCAGAACTTTGAAACCATATTTAGACTCTGCAAGATGTGAATAAAGCCTGTGACATTTAATTTTATGATTGTGTTTGATTTGAACTGACTTTCCAAGGTTAAACTGCAATAGCTTGCTTATTTTTGGATGGATTTTGATGAAATAAAGACCAAAAGAAGCGCTGTGAAATACTGTTTCCAGCAATATATAGTTTTCCACCTTTTATAGTTTTGATGACAAAGCAAAAAGTAAGCGTTGTGTAATATTCAGAACTTTGAAACCATATTTAGACTCTGCAAGATGTGAATAAAGCCTGTGACATTTAATTTTATGATTGTGTTTGATTTAAACTGACTTTCCAAGGTTAAACTGCAATAGCTTGCTTATTTCTGGATGGATTTCGATGAATTAAAGACCAAAAGAAGTGTTGTGAAGTATACTTTTCAGTAATATACAGTTTTCCATATGTAGCTGTTATAATGAAAAAATTACTGAATTGAAAACAGAAAGCAAGCGTTGTGTAATATTCAGAACTTTGAAACCATATTTAGATTCTGCAATATGCGAATAAAGCCCGTGGTTAATAACGGGAGCCGTTTTGAGCTCCTAAGTGAGGGTTTAAAATTAACAGTGTGGTTAATGTCAGGAACAATAGTTTTTGGGAGCTCCTATCATTAACCTGTCATGTGTGCATGCGCGTGCTCTTTATTAGGTCGCGCATCCGCACATTGTTGATTCGGTTTGTTTGCATGTGCGTATTGTTTGGTACAGGAGCGCTCATGAGTTCATTTAGGAGCAGTGACTATTAAAATGTACAGGCAGGATAGTCTCGGGAGCATCAGCTTTAGCAGCACTCATGTAGCTACCCGTTTAAGCATTTCTGGATTGTCACAGGAGCGTCAATGTGGACATTTTTGTGCAATCCCAATTAAAATGTACGGGTTGAATAGTCTTTGTTTTAGGAGAGCTCCTGTAATTAATCTTTCACACATGCTCACGTTGCGTAAGACATTGTGCATGCACACATTATTAGATTTGTTGCACAGGTGCAATTTTGACAAAGTCTTAAGTGGAATTCAAGACACTTCACCCAATCAGATTGCACTGAAACATTTTTGAAAACACCAATAAATAGATGTCCCTATAGGATCATTCAATTGCAAGGTCACAAAGGAGACGCATGGATAATTGGTGTGAAAAGTCCTTGGTCAAATATTCCTGTCAGATGATCATACTTGCTATTGTAATTATAGCATCTGTTGTGAATTTGTCATTAAATCAGGATGAAAAGGGTATTTGGCTACCATTGCTGTGTTCATCTTTGGGCTATATATTGCCAAATCCCAGTATAAAAAAGAAAGAATGAATAAGCTTTTAAGTTCGGTTTTCTTTGATCCCTCACACCCCGCAAGCTTTTCAGGTCCTCAGAAACTCTATGAAGCTGCAGTCAAACAAGACAGCACTGTGACCCTCAATGCTGTGAAAAGTTGGTTGAGTGGAGAGGAGACATACACATTTCACAAGCCATCAAGAAAGAAATTTAAAAGAAATAAAGTCATTGTCGGGACGATTGATCAGCAGTGGGATGTTGACTTGATGGACATGACAAAAATTGCAAAATACAACGATGGTTATCATTTCATTCTTTTAGCTGTAGACATTTTTTCTCGTTATGTATGGACGGTGCCACTCAGGGATAAATCTGGAAATGAAGTTGTTCGTGTGTTCACAAAAATTTTTAAAGAAAGAGTACCCGAAGTTGTGCGTTCAGACAAAGGAACAGAATTTTTAGGACACAAAGTTCAGAATTTATTCAAATCGCACTTGATCCATCACTTTGTGACCCAAAATGAAGTGAAGGCCAATTATGCTGAACGAGCTATTAAAATCATCAAAGGAAAAATATACAAGTACTTTACATATAAACAGTCTTACCGTTATATTGATGCACTGCAAGACTTTACTCGGGCTTACAACTCAAGTGTACACCGATCCATTAAAATGGCACTAGCACAGGTCACAATGAGCAACTTGAATTCAAAAAGGATAAAGAATGAAGAAAGAATGAAAAAAACACTTTTAAGTTTAAAGTTGGGGACTTTGTCAGGATCTCACGTGCCAGAAAAACGTTCACAAGGGAATATGATCAGAGGTGGAGTGGTGAACTGTTCCAAATAGTCAACCGAGATGGGACGCAAAGGTATCCCACATACAAAATCAAAGACTATGCCGGGGAGTCCATTGATGGAACATTTTATGAAGAAGAGCTACAGAAGGTCACTCCCAGTGAGTATTATAAGGTGGAAAAATTTTGAAAAGTCGCCCCAAAATTAAAGGTCGCCCGAAAGAGGTCTTGGTGAGGTGGTTACATTGGCCTCCAAAGTATGATTCTTGGATACCAGCCACAGACATCACCAGTTTTTATAAATAGAAGGTTCCCTAAACCTGTGTTGACATTTCAACGTGAACAGTCATGGTGAAAACATGTCTGTCGTTAAAAAGAACGAATACGTGTTAAGAATTTTAGCTGAAGGTGACCCCAAAACCATAAAGTACATCATTCGTGGTGCGGACAGACCACTCCTTCACTGTTTTGTAGATTGCGCTCATAATATTTTAGAGGGGAATATTCCTCTTGGGCTGAAAGAAAAGAAAAGACTGGCAAAGTATAAAGAAGAATTGCAAGCATTGAGGAAAAAGAATACCTCTGACAGAAAAAAGAAACAGATTTTGCAAGAGGGTGGATTCCTGCCTGCTCTATTGGCTCCTATTTTAGGAACTGTTATTCCTCCACTTGCTAAGAAACTGGTAGGGCTTTTCACTCGGCGATGAATAAATTTATAGAAAAGATTGTTGTGCCCAAGTCATTCTTGAACGTCAGAGACTGTGCACCAGTGGGAAGAGATGCCACAGCTACAGCTATGGCTAGATTAGAAAAGGATATGAGTGGAGAGTACATAAAAGGGAAAGCATCCTTAGATTTCCATCAGTATGACGAGAGAGACAGACCATGAAAGACTTTTATCTCTATTTACCAAGCAATACAAAGCACACGGGTAATACTCCCGGAGAGTTTATTGTACCACTGGCTCAACCTTATGAACTGGTTGGTGAATGGGAAGTGGGACTGATGGAAATTCAATATGCAAGAACGTGGTATAATGTCCCTTCAGATCAATTTGTTCAAGTTGGGAATACAACCATACTCATTCCTGAGGGTATTTATGCTAATATAGGGGAATTGATCAAAATCTTAAATAAAAAAATTAAATGGGGCCTTGGTGGAAACCCTCCTGTCACTGTCGAATTCAATACCATTGAGACCACGCAAAAAACGAGACTTAAAATTGAAACAAATGACGCATCAGAGGAGTTACCACCTGACTTGTATCTTTCCAAGAGATTGAGTGACATGCTAGGATTTGTCATGACAGGCTCATTTTCAGCTGGAGATAGAAAATCAAAGTATCCAGCTGACATTGGAGATGGCATACACAACTTGTACGTCTATTGTGATTTAATTGAACCTGTAGCCGTGGGAAATGCCACGGTGCCCCTCCTGAGAATTGTACCCATCCAAAAGGGGCCCATTGTCACCACCTCCTATAGTAAGGTATTCTACTATCCAGTGATGAGAAAGATTTTTGGAGCTGTTGAAATCAATATAAAGGGGGATACGGGTGAAATTATTCCATTTGTTGGTGGGAAGTCATTCGTAACGCTTCACTTTCGTCAAAAATGAAGCACCAGGATTACTGCTGCGACGATTCTACCCGTCAAGCATACGAGCAGTATTACACGAGTCAAGCAGGAAGTGGATTACCAGGATTTCAAGGTTTGCGATATCAAAGAGGTCACAGTTTGGGAAGCCTGTTTCGGGGTCTTGTAGGAGTGGCTGCTCCCCTGTTGAAGAAAGGTGCCATTGCACTGGGAAAATCCTTGGGACAGAAAGCTCTAAAAGCAGGTGTTGAACTGGCACAAGATTACTTGGGAGATAATAAAAGGAACAGCAACCAAAGAAAGCGCGTCATTTCATCGAGAGCAGTCAAAAGAGGAGGACCTTCCAGGAAAAAACGAAAAGATATATACTCTTAAACATGCCTCTGATTCACCCACTGTCATGCGAGTGCGTTAAAAGTGAATTGGATTTATTTGGTGTGCCACTCACTCAAACCAGTGTTGAAGAAGGGAGATGGGTAGAATATGGACCAATTACAGCAGTCAAGGACAGTGATGACACCATTGAATTTAAAATTGCTGAGACTGATTCAGAGTACATAGATTTGAAAAACAGCTTCATTCGAGTCAAGGCTAAAATTGTGAATGCTGTCGGAGAGCTATTGGATGCCACTGCAGATGTCGCTCCAGTAAATTTTTGGCTGCATGCTTTGTTTAGTCAGATAGACATGACCCTGAAAGACACTTTAGTCACCACCTCCAATAACACCTATCCTTACAAAGCATACATAGAAACACTCCTCAGTTTTGGGACTGAGAGCAAACAAAGTCAACTAATGGCATCGATGTGGTACAAAGACACAAATAACTTTTCTCTTGACCAACAAAATAAGGGATATACCAAAAGAAAGGAGCTTGCCCGTGAAAGTCACTTGATAGATATGATGGGAAAACTGCACCTGGACCTCATGTTCCAAGATCGCTACATACTCAATCACACACCCATCAAGTTGCGTCTAACCAGAAGCAAGGATAAGTTCGCCATAGTCAGCCCAACGGATAATACCGTATTTAAAGTGAAGCTGGATAGTGTTAAGATGATGATCAGAAAAGTTCAAGTGAATTCAGTCATCCAGACAGCTCACGCAAAGGCCTTAGAAATGGGAACAGCCAAGTACCCCATCACCCGAGGTGAATGTAAGACGTACACAGTCAGTTCAGGCACAAGAAGTCATGCAGAAGAAAATTTGTATTCGGGTCAAATTCCAAAACGTATTGTCATAGGTTTTGTCAGAAACAGTGGTATCAATGGAACATACCAAACTAACCCGTTCCAGTTTGAACATTTTGATATGGACCATATCACACTGAGTGTGGGTGGCACATCCGTTCCTGGTAAGGCACTTCAACCTGATTTTGAGACTGGGGACTACATGAATTGCTACATGACTCTCTTCTCTGGCATGGGATCCATGTATCAAGATGAAGGGAACCACATAGATAGGGAGGAGTATAAAAAGGGATATACCCTGATCTGCTTTGATTTGTCACCTGATTTGGAAGAGGGTGGGGGATATGTGAATTTGAGAAAGACTGGCACAGTGTCACTCGAGGTGCACTTCAAAAAAGAATTGACAGAAACTGTGAACATTGTCGTGTATGGAGAATTTGAAAATACCATTGAAATTGATCAATACATATCTGTTGTGACTGACTTTACCCTGTAGAGTTCTGAACTGATGAATACATTTGAATTGGAAAAAGTGTTAAATACCTTCAAGCCACCGGAATGGGACACCGGAGTTTTTGCCAGAAATGAGCCGAGAAATCCAACAGAAAAATGTGTCTTTTTTTGCAACACAGACTGCTCTCACAATGAAGGAACCCACTGGGTGGCACTCAGCATCAATGACCAAGGTGAGGGTCTGTACTTTGACTCTTATGGATTACCACCTGTCTTCAAAGAATTCAGCACATTTTTTGAAGGTCATATTTGCACTTACAATGATGTTCAACTGCAAAGACCTTTCTCACTGGCCTGTGGACATTACTGTGCATTATTTGCTCTCCACACCTTTGCTGGCTGCAGCATGGAGACGACTGTCAACAGAATGGAGAAATACAGTGATGACCAGATTGAAAACTTAGTAGAACAAATACTGATGAAATGATGTATGGTCTTGGTGAAAATGGTCTTGATGAAATGATGAATGGTCTTGATGAAAATGATAAATGGTCTTGATGAAAATGATAAGTGATCTTGATGAAATGATAAATGATGATAAATGATCAAAATAAATAATAAAAAATGATAATAAATAATAAAAGGTTAAATAATAAATGACAAAAATAAATGATAAATAATAAATGATAAATAATAAAAATAATAAATAAAAAATAAATGATAAATGGTCCTGATGAAATGATAAATGGTGAATGGTCTTGATGAAATGATAAATGGTCTTCTACTGATGAATGACAAATAAATTATTTCAATTGGTTTAAATTTGTTGTGCTTTAAAATCAGTTGTTCGAAACCATTATATTGTCTTGCACATTTATAAAATTAATATTTAAGCTAATTAATTGTACATATTGCACCTATATTTTTAGTCCAGGCATTATTGTTAGAAAATTAATATGGTTATACAGTAAAAGTGTTTTATTTATGCAGTGGGAGGAGGAGGGGATGGAGTGAGAATGAGGGTCAAGGGTAATATTAGGAGGAGGAGGAGGGAATTTGAGTAAACAGAATGATCAGGGGTAATATCAGGAGGAAGAGGAGGAGGAGGGGCGGAGGGGATTTAGTGAGAATAAGGATCAAGGGTAATATTAGGAGGAGGAGGAGGAGGGGGGAGGAGGAGGAGTGAGAATGAGTGTCAAGGGTAATATTAAGAGGAGGAGGAGTGAGAATGAGGGTCAAGGGTAATAATAGGAGGAGGAGGAGGAAAAATGAGTGAGAATGAGGGTGAGGATCAATATCAGGAGGAGGGATAGAGGAGGAAGAAAAATATAAATATCAGAAAATTTTAAACAAATTCATTTCCCAATAAGACACTGATATGAAAAGATGTCTCAGTGTCCTGACTGTGGCAAGTCCTTTTCTCGAAGAGATAATTTGAAAAGACACATAAAAAATGTCCATGAGAAGATGCCACCTGAAATGCCAGTGCATCATCCAAAGCCTATGCACCACCAAGATGGTTCCTGCATCACTGTTGCCCTACCTAAGCTGATTCATCCATTTACTTGTCTAGTGGC
The DNA here is from genome assembly GCA_964017235.1 of Sabellastarte sp. h YS-2021. Lineage (NCBI taxonomy): Eukaryota > Metazoa > Annelida > Polychaeta > Sabellida > Sabellidae > Sabellastarte > Sabellastarte sp. h YS-2021. Next base: position 150,525,679 of record OZ024931.1, read on the forward strand.
TGGGCCGACAGGAAGTGGAAAAACATCATTTCTGAAAAAGCTACTGGAACTGAAACATGTAAAGATATATCAATGCCCACAAAGAATAGTGTGGTGCTATTCCCAATGGCAACCTCTTTATACCACAATGAAATATGTACAATTCCAACAAGGCTTACCAGATGTTGAAGAACTGGAATCTTGCCTTCTGGTGTTAGATGACATGATGGACAGCTTGGAGAGTGGAGTGGCTGACCTCTTTACCAAAGGGAGTCATCATAAAAATATATCCGTCATTGCAGTGACCCAGAATGTGTTTCACCAAAGTAGATTCCAGAGGACTATCAGTTTGAACACACACTACATGGTGCTGTTTAAGAATCCTAGAGATGCCAGCCAGATTCAATATTTAGCAAGACAGGTGTACCCCAAAGATCCAGAATACCTTGTACAGGTGTATGAACGAGTGATGACCCTGGGACCATATAGCTATCTGTTCATTGATTTCAGGCAGGAAACACCGGATAACATGAGACTGAGAGCAAATATATTAGAAGATGAAGAATGATATTATTGTCAAAGAAAATAATAATAAACTTTAAACTTTTTAATGTTTTCTTTCTTTTTAATGAGCTGGATAAACGAAAATAACTGGGTTCAGTTTGCACTTCTTTCTCCACACAAATTTTACATTTCAATGCACTTTCTTGAGTAAGAATTTATGTGTATTTATGGTAAGGCACTATATGTACAGAATATCAAACCAAAAATGTACAAAATATATTACTTTAGTTTCAACACATGCCCATAATATCAGATATAAAACTACAAGATTACTACAAGTTTACAAAGTCTATTGACCCTTTACATCTTACGTCACAATGTTACGCGTCATCATTTGGATGGCAAAACATCACGCTTGAATGAACATGTCTGTGTAAAACAGACGGGATATATTGGAAGAGATACCTTTTTTCAAAAATGAATTATAAAATAAATATGCATCTTATTGACTTTAAAATTGCACATATAAAAGTACAAGCACTAGTCTATCTAGTACTGTTTCAAGCATAACATTACAATGCAGAACTGTCGAGATATAGAGCATTAAAGTTGTAGTAAAAAATGCAAAATATTTGTTTTTCTGTAATGCGTGTCCTAAGTACAGGCAAATACAAAAATGTAAGGACATAGAAGAATTCCTTATTTTTATTTTACCAAATTGCTGATTTCCTTCCCATCAATATACTTTTTACAGAACAAAAAAGGATAAATGTAAGAGAAATAAGTTCCTAATATTCTTATTAAATTTGCAATTTTGTGTATACGCCTCCATATCGTTAAACTGAGTCAAAATTTTATTTCTCAATCCATTTGCTTGTACTTTGTAAGACTTTTATATCCTCATAAAACACACTTTTAAACAAGAATGTTTATGTAAATATTTTTTTGTTTTAAAAGTAAGATAAGTGATACTGTCTGAGGTTCATTGTACCTGTAATGCAAACTTGTAATGAAATACTCAGGATCCTGGGATTGCCTGTGTAATTCTGATAGCCAAAAAATGTACTGAATTCTGTGCATTTTACCTAACGGCGTGGCTGCATATCCGGTAACTGGTAACCCAGAATTTTATTTCTGAAGCCGTCAGCGGTAACCAAAGTGGTTTTGCGGTACTTCGTTTTTATGTTTAATGTATGTTCAAGTAGCCATAACTTCCTTATTTCTTGTCCAATTTTTATGATTTTTTCACCATTATGTACAGTTTAATGAGCTGAATTCTGTCACACTACGCATATGTAATGTTATTTCAACACATTTGGCATTACTTTAAAGTTTACATGTTAATTGTCATCTACAAAACTTTAACTGCAAGTCGTGAAAATTCTTTACATTCTACGTCTAAGATAAATAGATAAATAGATAGATAAATATAAAGATAGCACAGAACTACAATTCCACATATATATTATTCGTAAAATATTAGGAAAAGGAAAGATTGACAGATTTCAAAGAAAATTACCAGCAGTTATTTCTACCGGCAACCAAGATCTATATTTGTAAATTTGTTGCTGACGGTAGCACAGACACTTTGTTTACCAAAAGTCCACAGGTACATTGTAAGATGGCAAATCTTAACTGCTCTACCATTACAAATATGTATTACAGTTATCATAAACAAGTGTCATTAATACAGACTTTGCGCACTACGTTTTATTGTCCGGTAATGTAAATATGCAGCTAATTAGGTTATCGTTTACTTTATGGGAGATGGTTAATATTGCGCACTACGACAGCATTATAGGAGATTAAGGTCAAAGGTATTTAAGTGTATATTTGGTGTGCTCTCAAGACCTATTTAAACCCGTCCAACCATATATATTGACACCAGCACAAATAATGCGTTTGAAAAACAAATAATGTCCTGTAAACAACAGTGTATAACAGTGAATCAAATAAGCTTAGGGCTTTTAAATCCTCATAAAACTAATTTTTCTGCAAAAAATCAGTCTCATCTCCCCATCATATTGGGTGGGTGTAGAATTCTATGAAAAATCTGTGTTTTAGGTCTCAAAAATGCATCCTAATAAAACACATTTTTCTGCAAAAATCAGGATTCTGCACACAACTATATTAGGTGGGTGTGGAATTCTATGTAAAATCTATGTTATTAATATCTTTAATAATATTGGGTAATTTTTTTAAATTGTGCTTTTTTTCATTTTATAGTTAGATAAGTGATACTTTCTTGAGATTGAGACTGATTCAGAATAGAATATTACATCACCCAGAATGACCTCTTTATATATTTACACTTTTTTTCAATATGTCCACCATTTGTATAGTTTTATTAAAACCAAGTTTCAGTAAATTTGTTAAATAGCTGAATAAAACAGAAGAAATATGTGTAGAATATATACACAGTTTAGCAAATAAATGGAAATAGTTCCGTTAAATCCCCCAACACCCTTATCAGCAGTGGAAAATTTATCTGTTATAATGTACCGGAGATACTAGTAATTGTATGTTTATGTTAATCTCACTGTAAAAACCACTGGGCCAGTGGCAAGCAGAGCTACTCATAAACATTGAAGTGTAGAGTTCCTGTGTGAACAGGGAATGAGAACTCAGTGAACTCAGTGCATGAGATAAAGACTAATTACAACACAGCATGTGTTAAATTAAGCACATGTATAACTGTGTTCTCACTGTGTAAATCTGAAGGTTTTGGCATGTGCCAGAAATGGGGTAATTAGCCTTCCATGAGGTTTTTAGAAGATGGAAAAAAGTTACTTCATTTGAACTCATGTAATATAATTCCACCATCTAAACTATTTCCAAGTATATTAAGGAATATTTTTTTAAGTTACTTGAGTGAGTGTTTGGTATCTCCAACTTGATCTTTAGTAAAGCCACAAAGAAAGCCAGAGTACATTCTGTTTTGAGTTTGTTACACAAGGTTTAGTGTTTGTTATAGTGAGATAGACAAAGTTGGCATTTTATATATAAAATGTATCTGACATCAAGCATAAATATTGTGAAAGGTGGAATTTATCTATTGCGTCCACTTTATAGTATATTTCAAACTTTACTGATCCGACGTCCCCAGACCTTGTTGTTGATCTAGAAAAACAAAGTAATACATCTGAACTCATTATTAATGCTGATGAGAAATAATATAAATATTGCGTTAAGGGCTGTCGGGGTATTGTTGTCACCCATGATATCTGGATGGGCGGGCGTGCAGGAAAAGTTTGTCTGGACTCTATCTCAGAAACCGTAAGGTGTAGGAAGTTCATACATGGTAGGGGCTTTGGTTATGGGTTGTAGGTATGCAACATCATGATTTGACCTTTGATCTTGCCACAGTGACCTTGAGTTTGAAAATCTTGTCTGAGCTATATCTCAAAAACTTTAAGATGCAGCAAGTTGATACTTAGCAGGGACATTAGTTAGGGGTTGTAGGTGTGCAACATCATGGTTTTACCCTGATTTGACATTTCACCTTGCCGTAGAGACCTTGACCTTTAAAATCTTGTCCAGGTTATATATTGAAAACCGTAAGGTGTAGACAGTTGGTAGTTGGTATGAATATTGGTCAGGCGTAGCAGGTATGCATCATCATGGTGTGACCTTGATTTGACCTTGCTGTAGTGACCTTGACCTATACAATCTTCTCCGGCCTATATCTCAGAAACCATAAGGTGTAGGAAGTTCTTACTTGGTAGGGACATTGGTTAGGGGGTGTATGTGTGCAATGTCATGCTGTGTCCTTGATTTTACCTTTGACCTATGATATCTTGTCCAGGCTGTATGTTGGAAACCGAGAGCTCTGGCAAAGTGTGTATGTAGTCTTCACCAATAAAATAGCACTAAAATGTATAATTATGTGAAGTTGTTCCTAATCTTATTAAGTATGTTGAAAAAGTTGTATCATGTTCTCAGTGTTTTAAATAAAACATTAAATTAAAAAAAATCATGGGCAATTTCTCTACTCATCACTTTAGCTGATGGACAATTTTCCTGATGGGATTCACTTGATGTCCATTTTTCCTGATGGGCTTTTTTCCGTACACCTATAGAATTGTTGACTAATAATTGCAATCATCAGTAATTCTAGCAAAGATTCAGAGAGGGACAAAGGTGAAGGCTCTTTTTTGGGGATGATTTGAGTGACATAAGGGAGAGATAATGACACTTTTGCCATCATAAAGGATTAAATTAAGTTTAAAAATATTTCCAAAGAACCACATTTTCTAGTTTTTAACTTTTTATTCATTTATATTTCAGTGTCTTAATATAATTTAATACAATGCATGATGCTGTTGTTATAGTTGTTTTTTTCATAAGAACATGAACACATATTTCCCTTATATGTCTCATTTGTTATTTTTCAACTGAAATTACTCTTCTATACGCAAAACAGGGCCAAACAAAATATGTATGAATCCTTCCAAGAAGCTGCATTTTAATGCATATGAGAAGTAGTGCTTGCAACTGGATCAGTAGTTTTCACACTGAGCTTAGCATAAACATAAAATCATCCCCTGAACATTAAAAACAGATATAATTTCCACAGCTGGTAAGGAAGTGAGGTGAAGCATGTTCAGTTATTTGCTAGAGCATGCTAGAGTGTTGTGGTTTTTATTCATGGCTGAAATCCAGCCATTCTCAGACACTTTTCCTAGATCATTATCATATGCATGAAGAAGAAACACTGCAAAAAAACAAACACAGGGTGCATAATTCGGTCAGCGAGGTTAGTCAATGTAGGAAAGGATCAGACTGCACAGCAGCCAGCAAACAAAGACCATGTTTTACAGTGATTTATCAAGGTTTAACCTGACTGGTTAATAGAACCCACCAATTTGGAGCAGCAAATAAATTGTAAAAAAACTTTCACTGGATTCATTTAAAGTACTGCAAATTGATACTGAAATTTAAACAGTGGTTCTTCATTTTTGTGCAAAAATGTTTTTGTGTTGCCAAAATATGGAAATTGGAGTATGATGAAAGCTGAACATTATTGATTTGGAGCAACAAAACGAGTTGTAAAAACTGTTACTGGAGTTATTTAAGAATACTGCAAATTACTTTTAAACTTTTAAAAGTGACTATTCATTTTTGGGGGGAAGAAAGACCATTTTGTTACAATATGGAAATTGGTTTATGACAAAGGACTAAACAGAGTATTGAGTTGTAAGTATTTTTTTATGTTACATGTTATTCTGTTTAATGTATTTCAGAGTCTTCTTTTAATAATATATGTGTAAATTAAATACTGGTGCCCGCTCTGTGTTGCCCATAGTTTCACAATCTTTCATGCACCCATCCACAATCTTACGTTATCACTAATAACTTGCTTGTTTTGAGGTAAACTTTCCCATTAAAACCCAATAATAGATGTAATTTGATGATTTTATATCCATTTTCACCATAATTTTCCTTATTTTAGGAATAATTATATCCACTAGTGGATAGTATCTGGTAGATACTATGGATTACACATGATTACACTGCCGCCACAGTGTAAGAGATTTTCTCGCTACCCCTCTAGAGGCCAGGGTATTATATACTTCTCAAAGTTGCAGGATATATTCATAACCATAAAAAATCTTTCCTGGGAATATTTTTGGCATCATTTTAAAAACAAGATGGCCGCCACTGGCGTTTTTCGACTTTCAGCAAGGAGTTTTGTTGGCCTTCTAGAACAAAGAATATTATAGGTAGATATCTCAAATTCGCAGGATATGTTCATCATAACAAAATCTTGACTGGAAATATTTTGGGGCTTATTTAAAAAAAAAACAAGATGGCCACCATGGGCATTTCTTTTCAGTCATGAAAAGTCTCTTGTTATGTCTCCCTTATTATTGGTCATAGAGGTTTGCCATGTGGAACCTGTTTATAGGAAATCATGGGATAGGAATCTTTTGATGTGGTCAGATTTGACCTTGGGCCCATCCTTCAAGGTCAAACGAAGACAACCAAACATAAAAGTACTTATAACTCACTTATTATTGGTCCTAGAGGTTTGCAATGTCAACCAGCCCATAGCAAATCATGGGCTGTGAATCTTCTGATGTGGTCAGATTTGACCTTGAACCCCTCTTTCAAGGTCAAGTGAGGAGAGCCAAATTTAAAAGTGCTTATAACTTGCTTATAATTGGTCCTAGAGGTTTTTGGATGGTAAAGCAACATATAGGAAATCATGGGCTGGGAATCTTCTGGTTGGATGGATTTGACCTTGGGCCCCTCCTTCAAGGTCAGACGAGGATAGCCAATCTTAAAAGTGCTTACAACTTGCTTGTTAGAGGTTTGCAATGTGAATCCAACTTATAGGAAATCATGGGCTGGGAATCTTCCTGTGTGGTCGGATTTGACCTTGAGCCCCCCCTTCAGGGTTAAATGAGTACACCCAAATTTAAAGTGCTTATAACTCGCTTATTATTGATCCTAGAGGTTTGCAATGTGAAACCAACTTGTAGGATATCATGGGCAAGAAATCTTCTAGTGTTGTCAAGGTTGAATGATGGTTCACTGGCTTTGGTGCGTTGTCTTTCCGGTGGATACAGATTTGCATCGATTCTCCAATGCATAGGTCTAGTTATAATTGAGTGTCCCCTGAGAAGGGTACTTGTGTTTGGGACACATTTTCCTACCACTGCCCCACTGCAATATCTCCCTTGAAAATCACCTTTGTTAGTGGGCCCTTTTTAACCATTTTGGGAAACCACTTAGATTTAATCACTGTCTCTCCATGGGTAAAACTGGGGTCATCAAATCACACAGTTTGATTTTTTGGTTTATATCTCTTTCATTATTGCTTTTAGAGGTTTCTAGAATTTTGGTGGTAATAGGAAAGTATGATGTGCAGGGATTCTAGAAAGTGGATCAGATTGACCCCTACACAGGGTCATAAAATTGCCACTTTTGTGTTTTCGGCTTTATGTTCTTTACTCTTGCTTTTTGAGGATTCAAATGTATTGGAGGTAATAGGATTATTTCTGTATCAGGATATTTTAACATGATCATACTTCTCTTTTTATCCCTTCCTTTAAACTTTAACATATTTTTGATTTGTCAACTTTTTAGGACACTATATTTGTGTTTTTAAAAATATTTTTCTAGTTATTTTGTTTTTTTTTTATTACTTCAGGAATGGAAAGTGGTTGGAAAATATGCAGTGTTGAAGACAGAAGGGGAGCAAGATAAGGGGAAAGAAAAATTCCTTGAATAGGTCATAGCAGGAAAGAATTAGATCTCATGACTCAAGCGGTTCTAAAGATAACCAGAGAATATTAACTGGCAAACTCATAAAAAGTGCCTTTTTAACAAGCTCATTTGGGCCTATTTACAGGAAGTTTGACATGAGAAGAATGGACCATACAGATTGTACAACTGAAAAGATAAGGTGTGTTACTAAAAGTAATTTTAAATAAGTCAGTTACAACTGAAAGAATCTGACATGATGGGAAAATCTGTGAAAAGGATCCCTTACTAAGCATTACTAAGCAAATCTGTTAGAAGAATGGGACTGATGCCTACAGTTTTTGTGATTTTGCTCCTGACCTTCACAAGTAAAAAAGACAGGATAAATAACTAAAAAATATTGGTTCTGACTATATTATTGGGTTCATCTGGAGACAGACTTACAACAGTGAAACAGAGATGGTTAAATTGGGAGCTGTAGCAATATCTATAATTCTATAGTTTCATGTAAATACATACAAATGCAAATATCTCTAGAAAGATTTGTCTGAAATGTACTACACTCTTCATCAGAAACACCCCTGTTTGTACTATTATTGATCCCAAAATGCAAAAGTTGCAAGACCACTGCTGCGGTGGTTATCTCCAGCTGAGAATTAAGCAAAAATAGTAGTGTGACCATAAAACAGAGCTCCAAGCCCACAGGGCAGTAATAAGTGCAATAAAAGGCCAAATCAGCCTTGAAGCAGGGGTAAAAGATCAAATATGACACTTGCAACAGACTTGCAGGTCATGATTTCTTGCAACTTGTATTCACATTTCAAAGTACTAGGACCAATCATAAGGGAGATATAAGACCATTTTAGCATGATGACCCCACTTGACCTTGAAGCAGGGGTTAAAGGTCAAATTTGACACTTGCAAAAGACTGACAGACATGATTTTTAATAAGTTGTTTTATATTCTGAATTAAATTTTCCAAGTCACATACATTTTGTGTAAATCTGATGAAGCTAGTTGCAATATTTAAAATTTTGGAACATCTTAATAATTTTCAAAGAATTGGCTATTGCAGAGATTTTGTTTTCTCAAATGAGGCCAAAAATTTTTATCAACATGTTTTATAGCATTAAACATTTTGTGAAGATATTGTCACAAATAGATGAGATATGAGAGATATATTGTGCCTGTAGTATGTAGGGACACCATGAATCCAAATATTTTATGCCAGCTAATTGGCAAATTACGGTGCCCAGGAAGGGACATAAAACTGTTTTCATTTCATTTTTTATCTCGTACCACAAGATAGTAAGTCATTCCAACAAGTTAGCAAGTTGTTACCACAAGATACTAAGTCATTCCCACAAGATACTAAGTTGTTTCCACAAGATAGCAAGTTGTTCCCACAAGATACTAAGTCGTTCCCACAAGTTTAGCAAGTCGTTACCACAAGACAGAAAGTCGCTACCACAAGATACTAACTCGTTCTGACAAGTTAGAAAAACGTTACCACTAGATACTACCATGTTCCCACAAGTTAGCAACTCATTACCACAAAATATTGAGTCGTTCCCTGAAGAAGGTTTGGGATGTGAAGACAGCTAAAAGGAAATCATGTGCCCTGAAACTTTTTGGTGGGTCTGATTTGGCCTTTGACCCTTTCTTTAAGATCAAGTGGGGCCATTCATACTTTTAATACAATGTATTGCCTTTATTATTGGCCTTGGAGGTTTTTGATGTGAAAACCACTTCTAGGGAATAATGTGCCCTGAATTTTGGGGGTTCACATCTGACCTTGAACCTTCCCGTCAAGGTAAAATTAGTACTTGCTACTTTCAATCCCTTTCCTTTAACGTGGTTGAAATTTTGTGGTTGAAGAACAGCTGTTACAAGTTATGTCCTTTATCTAGTGCATAATTTTAAACTCCATTTCATTATTATATCTGTCAACATTGGATGGTTTTGTCTGTTATTTGGCTAATATGTACAGTGAGAGAGGTACATTACTTATTGAAGGTATCACCTGTAGATCTACAGTCACTGTGCACCCTTTTGAACTCTCTACCTTTGTAAAAGAACCAGGTCCTAAGTAGCTCCTTAGGAAGCACCCCAATAGTTAAATTTGTAATGTACTTTTGAACACCATTTACAGTGCACAATCTTTTTGTCGTTTTCTACTTTCACTTGTACCCTGAAGCTCAATACACAAACTCAGCCTATATAGAGCCTGTTTACAGACACTGATTGCTTGCTGCACAATAGAACTGTTTGAAATTTAAGTAATTGCTTGTTTTGACTAAGGTGATGTCACCAATGAATTACTTTTTTCAGCAGAGGCAATGTTAGACTAATGGTTTCTCTTGTGTGCTGTGGATGAATAAATTTATTCAGAGCTCTTATATTTCAAATGATGTGAAATATGTAAGGTAGGACAAACCAAAGTGATGTTGCCACTGAATAAATTTTTTTCAGCAGATGCTAAAATGTGAAATGTTGTGTTTTATTAGTTATCTGTGGGTATTCAGTGAATAAATTTATTCAGAACTAGCCAGAAAGGTGGAGCAAGACTAACAAAAGTCATTCCAGTGTTGAATAACTTTTTTCAGCATAGGCTGAATGTATGTGTTGTTTTTATAACTGTTACTCTTTGGGTTGTCACTGAATAAATTTATTCAAACCACTGATAGAGAAAAAGTAAGACAAACCAAAATGATTCCACTCCTAAATAATTTTTTTCAGGCTAGGCTGAATGTATTAGTTACTGTTTTGTTACTCTTTGGGTTTTCACTGAATAAATTAATTCAAACCACTGACAGAGGAAAAGTGAAACAAAACATGATGCCATTGTTGAATACATTTTTTCAGCAGATGCTGCAATGTACAACCTAGTGTTTTAAAGGACACTCTTAGTTGTCACTGAATAAATTTACTCATACCTCTGACAAAGCAAATGTGAGATAAACGAAAATGATGTCACCACTGAATAAATTTTTCAGCAGATGCTGCAATGTACAACCTAGTGTTTTAAAGGACACTCTTGGTTGTCACTGAATAAATTTATTCCTACCTCTGCAGAGCAAATGTGAGACAAACCAAAGTGATGCCACGACTGAATAAATTTTTCAGCAAATGCTGCTGTGTGCAATATAGTCTTTTAAAGGGTACTCTGTGGGTTTTCACTGAATAAATTAATCAACTCTAGTTAGAGATGTGAGATAAGATTCATTCCAGTACTGAATAAATTATTTCAACAGACACTTAAAATTGAAATCTGGTGGCAACTCTGTGGGTTGTTAATGAAAAAGTTATTAAACAAACCATTTGAGTTCTGAATAAGTTTTTTCATCGGGAGCCAAACCTTACAATCAGTGTTTTAGAGTTCACAGATTGAAGTAAATAATATGTCTGATGTCAAATATGTTAAATCGGGGGCCTTGTTATTGCTGGGTATGACTGTTTTATTAAATACATTTATTCTAATTACAACCAGTTGTCTTACTTTGTCAAAACATTTTGTTCCTTAGTGTACCATTTTCTCAGGTCATTACAAAATATGCTCACTTTGTGCATAAAATTGTAAATATTACAAAAATTCTTTGAAATTTGAGACTTCTGGAATAGTCTCAAATTGAATTGGAGTCACTTACTCGGTGTTCAAAATTCATGTAAAAAGTTAATTGCAATTGGGTATGTAACCTTGGAAAGTTAGAAGTGTTACACAAAAGTTACACATTCTATTTAAACAGGATATTTCTAAGGCAGAAAAAGTGGAAATTGAAAAATATTTACAATCTGTATTGATTTATTTTAACTGTTAAATGTTTTGATATATTAAGATAAGATTAAGATATGATAAACATTATCTCTCCTTATTTATGTGTTCTTATTTTTATTAACTATGTAACATCACATAAATTTTAAAAAGTTAAAATCCAAATAAACTATACTGTAAAAGAATTTTTTGCAAATTAATGTACTTGGTTTTTGGAGCAATGTTGCTTGCATAATTCTCCCCCCAGGGAAAAAAACAGTCAGTCAACATGAAGCCCCTCCCCCACCCCTTGACCAGTCACCAATATTGTAAATTCAGGAAAAATCAGTACTTTGTACCAAGTTCACCAGCCAAGTTAGCCTTGCATAAGGCTAAATTACCCTTGTGATAAAGAGAAAATATACAGCAAAAACTGTCATTTTGCATAATGCACTCTGACATTAACATGTACTGGATTTTACACACAAATATGGCTCTGTCTGCTAAGCTTGTGTCTCGTAACATGTTTGGATGCTTTATGAATAACAAATGAAGGGTTCGCGATTACGCCATGCGAGTATGTTAAACACGCAGTATTTCAGATTGAAACGCTAATTTTGGTTATCAGTACATCAGTTGAGACGCAACTTTTATGAACAAACTATTTCTGCTTTAGAAGTGAATTTCGGTTGGCAGGAAGCATAGATATGCACACAACATATCTAACACTGAAGATGAGGTTTATATTTTAAAATTAAATGATTTCAAGCGATTTCTTGGAAAGTTGTTTACGTACACCATTTTTAAGAGAGATTTCATGCATGACAAGATCCAGCCAATGAGTACTGGTGTTGTGCAATAGCAAATATACTCAATACATTATATATCGAAAGAAAGTCTGATCTTTGCATGGAAACAATCAAAACAACAAACCAGGACCATGAACTTTCGTGGAAGACAGTCTTTACTTAATCTCATTCATTTATGAAAACAGAAACAGAAAATACAAATATTTGTCTTTCAAACAGTAGAATACAATCTTTGTAGCTTAAATAAAATAATCATACAAAACAAATTTCACTCTATTTGCTCTAAAATAAAGTTTGTTGACTGGAGTTTACCTTTTTAAAATATTTTTAAATTGATGCATTCAAATGCATATTTATGATCTATCAGTAGATAGGAAATTGAAGATAGCTTCTATATCTTTAAATGTATCCAGAATTAAGGAAGAAAAATGATTACTTGCACCCCATTTTCACACAATGGTACCCCACTTTTAATGTTTCATGAGGTACAAGGGACTGACGTTTCATAACCCTAACTCAAACCCTAAATTCAGAAAAAAAAATCCGTTGGACTCCATATTTTAAAGGTACTTCATGAACCCTGCAAATGTCTGTGTATTAATATGAAAGCATATGGTACAAATATGAGCCTTAGGCAAGGCTACAGCCAAGTGTTTGCATTGCCTTTTCTCAAGAAAAAAAGAAAAACAGACACACACAAAAAAAAACAATGTGAAAATAGTGAGACAGACAGAAATATTAATGTCTGCACTTGTACTTGAAGAGGGGAACAAAATAACAAGCCACTGTTGATTTTGTGTGGTTTTCTGGCAGGCTGTGTGAATGGTTGGTCACACTCTTGAAAAGATTGGTGAGATCAGAAGTTTGGCTTCAACTGTTCAAGATGTGCATAACTTTTCCTGAAATCCAAAGAGAAAATAAAAAACACAAGCTTATATTTTGGAATAAAAAACGGCCCATCCCTCTACCATGTTTCTTTTGCAGTGAAATTGACTCGGTTTCCTAACGTAAATAACCAAATGGGGAGGGGGCATGACAGAAAAAGACCATGCTAAACTTTATCACGTAGTACTCGTATCTTAACCAGAAAAGACAAACCAGGAAATGTCTATGTGTACTTACAGATTTTGCAGCAGGTAATTTCCAAAACGGTATCTTAAACTCTCTATTTATGTGTCTTGGCTGTTAAATGGTGTATGCTTTTACACTCTATATTATCGCGAGTTGAGCATATGCACGTGGAGTAAAAGTTGGTTTGAAAACAGAGTATAAAACCACACATCAAGCAACACTTTAAACAAAGCGAATATCTATAATTTTATAAATATATGTATACTTATATTAATTGCATAGAATGCATTGATAAGACAACACTATTCAGGAAGTGCCCTCTAGGATGTTCGTACTAAACCCAAAAAGTAATAAAATAGCTAGATCACCCGAATTTTTAGTGAATCGATATTGATTTTTATGTGTCGTGATTTATAAACTAAAAACTATAGGAAAATAATTATTTACATGGAAACTTTTACAAACAGAAATGGACAGTAGAAGTCTTAATCAAATAAAAATAAATTGCTATATTCCCTATATAATTTTTGGAAAACCAATGAAATCATAAATTAATTAAACATATGGTTCTTATTTCAAGGCATTTCTAAATATTAGAAGTAAGTTTATTATGATGAAAGTTTAGCTCTGTCTTTTTATGTTGTTGTTACCTTATTGTAAATAAATGACATTATCACCACCTTCTCCATCAAATTCAAATTACGTTGTAATTTTTGTAGCTAATCTTCCTTTGAAAATGTCATTAATTTCTTTGGGGATTTCAGGTCTCCCTTCAATAATTCTCTTATTAGTGTCCACCGTTTTAACCATTTATGACACATATATCTTTTAGACATGAGAAAGTTTTTCACATTCATACATTTGACGTGTATGGTGTTTACATGATCTAAGTAAATTTTATATGTTGCCCAGATATAAGTCGGGGATACGTAGGTTTAGCACAGAAATGCTGCTGCCACAGAGACAAAAAACGATTCTATTTATCTTTGTGTAATTTGGTATGTGAGTGTACATAGGCAAGAATTCAAACATTTGTGATCCTGGATTTTCAGTAGAACACCAATGGGGGCCATCTAAATTCATTTTTTTTTCATTTTTGGAGTATTTCTTTACATTTTGGATTGGTACTCGTATACAGAAGGTCCAATCACCCTATGGCCAATTTGTATCATATTTCTATCTCCTACTAGTATGCAGAATTTAACCTGTGACCTCACTATTCCAGGTCATGGCTGGCCTAGCATATCAAACTTTTCCTTGTACTTTTTTATATTTCATTGAAACTCGGGTTATATATAAAATTTAGGTCTGTCATTCTAGGGCTGCTACCATATAAATTTACTTGTGTATGCAATAGCTCAAAACCACATCACCTTTTTTCAGACTGTGTAAGCTATTTTAACACTAAGAGAGACAAACTAACTGAAATATTTTGAGATGTGTGTTTTATATAACAGAAGTCTTACACCTGTGAATCTTGTTCTCACAAAGAGCCCACTTTCTAAGAAAGCATAGCCCTTGGTTGTAATTATATCCCCAGACAAAATTTGGGGATATATTGGATTCAGGTCCATAAAGTGTCCGTACATGTTTTCTTGTGTGGGTGATAATTCAAAAACGGATCACTAAAATTTTTTTAAACATCTATTTTAAGATGACCTTAAACTCTCAGTTATAAAAACTTATGGCCACCTTAAGTCTGAAATGGACCTATGGCCACTTAGAGCCCTCCAGGTGTCAAACTATGAGGCTGATCTGGCCAACATTTTTCCTGAGAACACCTCAATGAAGACTTTAAGTTGAAGATAAAATTTTTTGTGGGCCCATAAAGACCCCACTTAGGGATTTTTTTTGACATTTTTTACACATAGGCATTTCCAGATTAGAGAAAATCAAAATACAGGAGACAAAAATAGATCTTGCACCACAGGTGCAACTACCACCAGAGGTATAGCCACATGCTTCATGAAAGGTTACAGGGTTACTTCTACCCGTATAAAGAAGCATGTGATTGAGGCATATGGAAGGACTGGTGTACTGGACAGTGAAACACAGATGAGGATGTTTGAAGAGCTGTTGCTGAAGACAACTGGTATACTAAAATGCCAAAACCTATATCAGTTGCTCAGAAGAGTTCAAGAGCTAGGGTATTATCCATCCAGAGACAGATATTACCAAATCAAGGCAGGTGATAATGATGTAATGGATGAGATTAGCATGTGGTTATTTGGAGTCCACTTGCCTCATACCCCAACCATGAGTCAACCCAATCTTGTCGCTCAATTAATCAACTGCACTGGTGAGGAGAATGTCAACATTGAGAAAATCCAGAGATGCTGTCGGCTGAAAGTAACAAAGGATGCTCAAAGTTTAGATTCCTGTGGAAATTCTTCTAAAAACCTTGCAGAAGACTTAACCAATAGTTTATCTAAAGACAAAAGTGCAGTTGAGATGAGTTAGGGTTAAAAGTGCTCTTAAGAAACCCACTGGCACTGCCCATGAAAGAAGATGCAAGCTACTCAAAGCAAGCCTGCTTACCGCCCTGTGTCAGAAGTTATGAGAAATCACAGGAAATCAAATGACAGTACCATTCAGAAAGGAAAGAGTGGCAGCTCTAAATCAGGGGATAGTTCAGATGAAGATGAGACACAATTGTAACCAACACCACTTCTAATGTTAAAACGGTGAAGAAGCCTGGTCAACTTCTTAAAAACAAGAGAATCAATTTGAGGTAGATCAAGTCCCAACTGAAGAGTTGCTGAAATCTTTGCCAAGTACAAGTGCAGGGGTGAAATCAAGTTGTAGAACATCAGCCAATCAATCAGCTGCAGAAACAAGTGCAGGGGAAGATTCAGCTGTAGAATCATGCAAACCTATATATGCTAAGAAATGTCAGCATTCTTCAGTTGTGAGGCCTAAAACGATAGTTCCAAAGTCTAGGAATTTGGGTGCACAATACACAGTACAGGAAAGAGAGTTAACACTAATGCGTTTGGTGAGAAGGTCTGAAAAGATACCTTTTGTGGACACCCATTTCCATTTGAATAGGTTACAGGAAGCAAGTTGCAGTGAATTGCTTGATGATATTCTTGTTAATGGCACAATTCAACTCACCCTAACTGAACTGGAGTATGCTATTACTAATTTCATTGAGGGTGTACCATCAAGAAGCATTCAACAGGAATTTAAAGATAAGAGGCTGTGCTTCACATTTAGTGTTTATCCAAACCGGCCTACAAATATACACCAGAAGAACTGAAGGCAATTAAAACTGTTTTAGTGAAAGATCCCTGCTGTGTTGGAAAGGGAGAGATGGGATGTGGCCTAAGGTTGCAGAACCTTTGTGGATAAGAAAATGAAAGTGTTTGTTTAACAGTGAAGCTCCCACAGGAACAGGCTGCTGCCAAGTAAGTTAACCACTTGTTTAGGTTAAGAAGTACAATAATTCCCTAGGATTATAACATGTCCTTCACTTACTAAAACTGCAATCAGGAACTTGAAACCTGGAAACAAATGGAATCCATCTATTCGTTACACATGACATCATTATCAAGTTTCTACATAGCCACTGACAGCCGATACTGAAAAGGCAAAGATTGGTGGAAAACGTGGCAAATGCAGCTATATTAAATATTGTGTAGTTTGAAAATATAAGAATGTAGTTTAGAAGTAGTGTCAAGAATGTGACCTAGGGATAGCAAGATTATGCAGACACGTGATCCAGTTTTGAACAACTTTGAAAAACAAGATATAGCATTCCAAATGGTAAGTGGGTTAAGCTTAGAGGTTTGCAAATAATCTTCTGGTCAATTCTTAGAGTTGTGTGTACTTTTTCAATAAAAACTTTATCATAGGAGTCACCAATGACATCAGATCTTTATGAATCCTACCACTTTGTAGCCAGTAGGTACAAATCCATGGTTTGCTAACCCCCCACCTTTTTGCAATGGTGATCCAAAAACAGAACTTTTTGTCCAAAATTAACATGGTCTTTTAATTAGTGGTCAAAATGGAACTGATGTAAAACATTTGCAGACCATAATGAAAGATGATAGTATGAAAACGTTTAGTCCTAAAACTAGTAGCATTCCCCATATGAGTCTTTGCAACAAAGAAAAGTTCATTCTGAGATTAGGTGGACGCTTTTGTATTGTATGATGAGATTTTATGTAAAAAGTAGTGTAGAAGAAATTTAAAACCTATTCAGTAAACACAATGACATATCAATTCTTTGGTTATGTGTGGGCCATGCAATGCATATGGTATCCAACAAAATATATTAATTATGCCATAGAGGTATATTTTGAAAAACAATATACCTATAACTATCTGACATAGTACACATATGTTTATAATAACGTATGTCAAAAATACCCAAATATTGACCAATTTGAAACTGAAGTGCTCTTGTCAAAGCCAGAGTAGTATACAGGTACATGTTTCGTCTCTGGGATGTCATAACAGTGGTGAATGCAAACAAATTAACAAAGATGAAGATGAATCTTGCCATTGCAATTTGTGGAGTATGGATGTTGGGCATTTGTTATGTGCAAGCTGGTAAGATTTATTTATATTTTTACCAAGAAAAGCACACACAATATTTCTTTAGTTTAAGTTGTTGCTGTTATTGTTGAATGATGCTGGGTCTCTATGGAGTTGATTAAGTAAATAACCTTTGACAAAAAGATCTTTGAAAAGGTTAAAAATACAATTTAAATATGAATTTGTTACCCCAAATTGGAAAAAAATCAATATAATGTCATTGGCAGGATTTGACGGTGCAGTGGGTAACACACTTGCCTCCCACTTTCGAAATCTGTGGTTCAATCCCTAGACTCTATGTGGGAAATTTGGTAGTTTCTCATTTATGAGCAGCAGTTTATGGTGCAGAATCTTGACCAAATTAAATTAGTACAGTGCTTATAATGGTTTTTAGTTCTTTGTCATTACTGATTGATTTATGTGAATTTGTGTTTTTGCTTTATATTTGTTGCAATTTAAAGACATCCATCAATTTCCAGTTAATATTTTAAGCTGACCCAGGTGGTTACACCTCATAAAGTTTGTATGGTTAACTTTAGTATAACTCTGTCTCTTTTTTTGTGAAAAAACACTTATGGCACCAAAGACAAAAGTCACATACTAGAGAAATAAGTGGTGTTCTATTGTATTTTCTGACACTTTGATCACATAATCTCCTTTAGTTAGGCTAAGGGGATATGGTTGCTGCTTAAAAAATAGATAAAAGTGCAAGTTACAAGAAAAACTCACCAACAAAAACCACATGGGACTTTTTACAGTAGTTTTGAAGGGTATACAAATTCTATTGTATTTAGTGCCAAATATTGGCAAAAAGTTAATAGCAAGCACATCTCGATCTATCCTTGTTTGAAAATGTATCTTTAAAATTTGAAACAGTGTCAATTTATATTTAAAAGTATACATAACACTTTTATGTTTTCACCTCTGTAACTTTCCATAGATGTTAAAAGTTTGGATAACTAGTGTCCCTCGTTTGAAACATTGCTGCTTAATGCCTTTTTCAATACAAGGATGATAACATTTTGATCATTACACATCTATGGCTGCTATATTGTTGTGCTTCAGTTGTGTTTATTTATATCTAAACAAGTAGCACTTAGTAGATTTAAATTTTTTCAATGTTTTTCAATAAAAAAAAAGTTAAATAAAACACATTGCAGATCCGGCTTAAAAGTAGATTTTCATGTACTTATTAAAACCAGAAAACTATTCCTGATCACCAGCCATAATTTGGCACATGGATCAATTTGGAAGAAAGCAGACTATGGAATATCAATCAAGAGTATTTTATTGGCAATGGTTATGCATTTGTATCATACATTACCATGTTAGGTAACAGCCAAGGTTGTCAGAGTGACACTGGCAGTAGTAAATTGACTTGAACAGATTTCAACTTTTGTGTCAATTTGAAAAAGTAATGATGAATTATAAGATTGCCCCTTTGAAGATACTGTAAAAATAAATTTATCTGAATTTTTATTGAAAGGGTGTGTGTGTAAAATTTGCTTTTTCACTACGTATTTTATCATATTAATGCACCTTGTGACGCGACAAAGAAGATTCTTTATTCTAGCTCTAGCAAGTTATGACATCAAGTAGTTAGCTACAGACATTTGAACTGAGAAAAGGATTTTACATACATATGTGAATTTTCACAGACAGGAATTAAACCGTAAAGGAGATATAAGCCGAATTAGCAATAATCAGTCTTTTAATCCAAATTGTCTCCCTTCTGTTATATGTTCTTTTGTTGCATACATGTTGTATTCTTTTATATAATTATTTTAAAAGCAGTTAACAGTAGGCCAATAGGTGTTATTACTATTGTTTTATTTGGTTCATTATGATTGTTCTCTAACATACTAATGTATTTTTATAGATCTATGGATTACAGTATATAATATATTAAGAGGAAAATTCTGTGATAGAAAAGGAATTAATACAAAGTTTAATTAAGAGCGACTGTTATGAAAGATTGGTTTTAGTATTTCCCTTTGGCAGTCTTCAACCACAAATTTAGCTATTCTAATCTGCTTAGTCCAAACACTTCAGACTGTTTTGTGTATTTCTGGCAGATTCTTCATGTAGGCCTCATACTCAGTGTGTGTTTCCATTCAAGTATAAGGGAGTTGAATATACAGAATGTACCGATGCATCATCTTCTGAGAAATGGTGCTCATTTGACAGTGAATACTCTGAAAGATGAGATTACTGCGTATATAAGTCTGTGTCTGCATCTTAAATAATTGCTGCAGATATATATCACAGGATTAAGTCATAATCAAGTTTGATATTACATGATTCTACTGGGTAATAGTAATTATTGACACACAGAGTTGCAGGATGTAGATTCTACAGATGGTTTGGCCACCTGGGTATGGTTTTACAAAGGGTCTTAGACTTTGCCTGAACTTAGGCCAAGTCAGGGACTTAAATCTGAGCCTTTTAACTAGTCTAGGACCATCAACAGATTTTACAAAAGGTGAATGATTATTAAATAACCATAGTGGTTTCATGTGACCCTTTATTTCCAGTCAAATATTTTACAGGTGACATATATTCATTATCTATCTCATTTTATTTTGGCAAAATGCTGTTTTTCAATAGAAATCCTTTTGTGAAAACATAAAATTGCCGAAAAAGACTTTTTAGATTTTGAGTTTAAGTCTAAATTTTGGACTAAGCCCTGTTGCATCACCAGTCCCTGGG
The DNA here is from genome assembly GCA_964017235.1 of Sabellastarte sp. h YS-2021. Classification (NCBI taxonomy): domain Eukaryota; kingdom Metazoa; phylum Annelida; class Polychaeta; order Sabellida; family Sabellidae; genus Sabellastarte; species Sabellastarte sp. h YS-2021. Next base: position 150,546,253 of record OZ024931.1, read on the forward strand.
TCATCAATTCAGTTTAAAACTTTTAAACAGCTTACATAATGGTTATCATATACCATATTATCTGATTGAAATATGGTTTACTAATTTTAATGTCCAAATGATAGTTAATATGCAGTAACTGTGATGACAAAACCTCAGTTTAAAGTTTTGTCACTTCTTAATCGTAAAGCTGAATGCAACATAAACTAAAAGAACACTGCTGGAGACTTTGATGTGACAGGGTCATTTTCTGTATAATACCTATATGGCTGAGAGTGTTGATATGATAAAAATGAGGAATATCTTTTTAAATTGTTGATGCAGTGGAAAACAGATACAGGCTTCAAAACATTGATCACAACCTGTCTATATTTTTCTTATTGGAAAACTACTTTCACCAGATTTTTGTTAGATTAAATCCAATTTCTGTCCGAAATGGTCTTGTAGCAAATACATCTGACCCTCTGGCTTCTTTTTATTAAGAAACATTTAGAAAATGTATCCCTTTCCATAGGGCTATATACACCAAAGTTCTCAGCAGAGTTTTCTATGTACTTATATTTTCTGCTCTAGTTTTTAGTTGAAAATTATTTTATAGTGTATTACAAGTTAAAATCCTGTGTTTTTAACAGGCCCTTGGATAGAAGCTCCTGCCATCTATGGGCATCTAATAACAATCGTTACACAAGAAGGTTTGTGCATATTGTTTTAGTAGTAAGGGGGATACTATAGGAACGCAAGGGGGCATTATAGTCACACAATCTATATGATCCCCGAAGGGGGCCATAAAGATTTTGTGACCAAAGAGCCAACAGAGTTCAAATAGCGGACCATCTGTGTGAGGGGGGATATGGGGAGGGGAGGTGGAGAGGGGAGGTGGGGGGTTTACTTAATGCAGGGGGGTGTTAATTATCTGTGAAAATTAGGTTGAAATGGAATACATTTATTGGAATGAAGTACATAAAATATTCATAGCATCACCAACAACTACACAACATTTAAAACAACATAAAGGCAAATAAAATCATGCAAACAGCTAAAGGTAAAATAAAACCAGCAAACATCCAAGGACCTTTAAAAACTAGTAAACAACTTTGGAATATTTAAGCATCTACATATTTATAGCAACAAATAAGGGACGTTTACAGCTATGTACAGATCTATCATAACACTAAAGAAATGAAACACAATTAGGACATACAAATTTCTAAGGTATAAGGACAAAACATGCAAACAACAAGGATTATTTAAATCATCTACACATTCATAGCAACAAATAAGGGACATTTAAAACTACAAATTTATAATAAATATGAAACATCCAAAATAGTTAAGACATTTAAACCCGTAAAAATTTGTAAGGACATTTAAAAACATGTAACTAGGATTTATTTAAACATCTACTAATTCAAAGTAAACAAGAAAATTAAAACTGCACACATGTGAAAAGTCAATCTTTTTTTCCACATCACAAAAACAATTAAAGACACCTGGTCCTAGTTACAATCTTTGAGGGTTTACCTACAACATTAAATTCTTCCTACTAAAAGCTCACTTTTAAAACTTATATTACTCAATCTACCACTTAAAGCATGTCCATACAGAAGCACACACACACACACACACACACACACCCACACCATCTCATTATTCTATTAGCTAAATTAACACATCATAAAATACCATGTTAACCCCAATTCCTGAATTATCAATAAAGCATCTTTATCTTTTAATTAGTCTTTGTCTAACTAGTAAAATACCCACAACACTAAAAATTATCCCACCTATAATCAACAGAGCCACTGTAATATCAAAAGTCTTTTTTTTACCCATTTCTGTACACTTTTCGATGTCACCCCTTTTGATTTTAAACCATTCAACCCATGAGTAATTTGCTCATCACATGCTCCAACTATTCTCAAAACATATAAACCTTTACAGTCCAATACATTACTGTCTACAAAGGTCACTCTTTGCAATTTCCCAAAGGTTTCAGTAACCCATGCCAAACCCACCATACTTTTTTTCAACTCTATTTCTCTTGTCAGACCACTATTTTTGAAGAAATCCTTTTCATTGACATCTCTACAAAAAAGTTTAACACTATCTTCTTGGCAAATGCATTTTTCATGACACCACAACAAACCCCTGGTAATAACCAAAACCCAAAAGACTGACAATACTTTAATAAACATTTTGACAAATTTCTAATGAACTCTCATTAAACAACACGGTATATATATATACTCACAGAAACATACAGACACAAAGACATACACATAACATTGTTTTGGGAAGCCATATCTTAATGCATGAATAGTATTATGGCAAGAAGTAGATTTTTTAAGTAGAAGAAGATATCTATAATGAGAAGCCACTCTTTTATAAGAAAGGGGTATTAATAAAGCCTAAAAAAGAAAACAGAATTGAAATAGCAAATAATAACATAAGCCCCTCTATGTCAAGAAGCCATGTCCATTTTTTTCAACACAGCCCTCATTGTCAAGGATTTTAAATGAAACCCATAAGCCCCCTATATCAAGAAGCCATGTCCATTTCCACAACAGACCCATTTTTAATGATATTCCAATGTACCCCTAATCCCTTCATGTCAAGAAACCATCCCTCATAACACCTGATGATTAAACAATGAAGCTTATGTTCTAAAGGAAATGGATATGTCTTTGTAATTGATCCTTGCAACACCTATTCTATACCTATACACCAAATATTTAACTTTACCATTATTCTTTTGTACTCATTGCCCCATTGTCTCCCCAGATTATCAGCATTGTCTTACACTCTACCCATACTGCTATATATTGAGATCTAATTTCACTCAGGTTATTCATTTGATTTAAATTGGCTATCATTATGTTTTGGAAATTATTTTTGATCACACTCTGTATTTACATCTCAGTGTACTGTATGTGTCCTGAGAAATGTGTTTGTGGAAAAGACCAGATATCATGTCTACAATTGGAAACATCTGATCAGCTAAAACTAAGCAATGATGAAAGTAAAGGGATACAAAAATTGGTCTTAAGGGACAGTGCATTTCAACTGGACAAAATTCAAAAGGTCTTTCCCAATCTACAAGAGATATCACTGATGAAATCAAAATTAATAACCGATGAAACTCAGTCAATAGATATTGAAAAAGAAACATCATTCTTATTTTACACTTGGTGCATGCTTCCAATTTTTCTCATAGCCTTTCTACAGGCCCATCAACAAGAAATTCGCAATGTCATTCATCACATGCAATTCATTCATATGTGCGTTCAAATGTGTATAAGGACCATAGAGGGTATTGCAAAGACTGTCCACTTTATGTACAAAGTACTGAACATCTTGAATCTTGCTATAGGTAAGAAACACCATTAATTCACCTCCCATTTGTAGCAATTAATTGAATTATTACCAACTGATGTAATACTTTTTCCATTAATCCATTCCATTTTTATAATATATCACACCAGGAACAATGTAGAAACAGCTGTATTAAAGCACTGAATTATAGAGGTATAATTTTTACACTAAAAATCTTATTATTGTAAGATCTATCGCATATTCTATACTTATCTTCAGGGATGATGGTGAGGACATTGGAAAGGACCTATCGGCGCCAGTTTATGGAGCAACCGCTTCCAGGCAGACCACCAGCACTACAAGATGGACCAGTAGCTAGAGGAGATAGGCCACCAGCCGGACAGGACAGAGGACCGCCTAGACAAGAAAGAAGAGTCTACAACCTCAGACAGACAACTCAGAGACAGCACCATTACCATTATACAAATTGAAGATATGATTTTATCGTTTTACAACTATGTGTAATGGCATAACTCTCACACAAGTTCTATGTACTGTATTATATATTAGGGACACTCAGTAACACATTTTAACCATAATTTCTTCTTCTAATCTCACCAAAGTTTTATTTAATATAGATATCAATGTAGCACTAACCAATATATATTTTATAAATTGTATTTTATATGTAAGTTTATATGTCATTAATTTGAAATAAAGGTTTATATGATATAGCTGTCTATCTTCTGCTACATATTCAGTATATCTCAAAACTAATGTCAGGATTCATTTCCTCACAATTTCTTAAAAATTGAAAGACTTCTGCATTGATACTATGACTGGGCTTTGAGACTTTGGGCTTTATGACTCATTTGGTCACAAAAGGCAACATGGTACAACGTAGGGGTTTTGACTTTGGGGTTATGCCTCATTTGGTCACAAAAGGTAATATGGTACAATGTAGGGGTTGTGACTGTGGGCTTTATGACTCATTTGGTCATAAAAGGTATTATTGTACAACGTAGGGTTTTTGACTATGGGCTTTATGACTCATTCGGTCACAAAAGGTATTATGGTACAACGTAGGGGTTTTGACTTTGGGCTTTATGACTCATTTGGTCACCCTTTTGTGGAGGGAAAAAACAGCTATTAATGGAAATTTCCAGAAGCCACCACGAGGAGGTTAGCTGTTACGGCTTCCATAATTTAGAATCCAAAGTTTTTTTCCCCAATTTTTGAAACCAAAAAATAATTCATAACCCCGCCTCATAAATGTTTACTCATTTATGGGCTCTTCTCCCCCCTCCCAGGACACGATCTCCTCCATCTGAAAATATAAAAAAAAGAAACATTACTTGTTATAAAAAAACATATCTTCCCAAATTTCAAAAAGAAAATATAAAAAACAATGCTATAAAAACCATATATTCCCAAATTTTAAATATTATTTCTACAGTAAGATCCTTATTATCCCATTTTTATCCTAAGCTAAAGTACCACACTGAATCAAAAAATACTTACAAATAGTTCCTTTTTCACTGGCTCATCCATGATAACTGTTAGCATAACAGTGGGCTATATGAATAATAAAATCTAATGACAAACCAATAATTGATACTGCTGATTCAAGCAATGTAATATTTATTACTGCCAAAACAAAAATATTGGAATTTTCAAAATATCTACACTGTTGAAATCCTGAAATCCGATTGGCGTGACTATAATTCCAGCATTTTCATTGGTGTGACTATAATTCCAGCATTCCCATTTGACTGATTGAATTAAAATCCCTTAATCCACCACCAAAATGTCCCTATAAAAAGCAAGGATTTGCAATTCAAAAATATTATTCCGGATTTTCTTGTCACCTTTTCAACACAGATTTAAGCTCTTCACCTTTGTTGTAATAGGATACAATTAGTATTTTGGATAACTATTTCTACATCGTTCAAGGTATTTATCATTATATTTTATGTAAGATGTATTTAGACTTTAATGCACTACCAATAGTATAATGCCCGCATATAATTTTTTTTTAAAATTAGACTAATAATGTACCCGAAACACTAAACGGCTGCATAATGAAAAATAACTTTAAAAATGTACTCAAATAAATTCATAATGTAGTCTTATATTTTTGGTCAAATAAAATCAAAATGTACACATCCATCACACTTCAGTCTTAAAACTGTAATGCACTAATATACATACCTTAAGAAAAATTTTGTTCCACGATGCACTCTGCTAATAACTCAATTATATAAAAGCATCAAGCATAATTTCCATTGAAATCATTAGCATTTGTTTTATTTACATTTATAACCATACTTTTCCCCAAGACACAGGTATATTTATATTCTAAGCAATAACTGAAAATAGGGTAGTAACTGAATATAATTTACTCCTTAAAAATTAATAAATATACTGACAAGCACAACACACACACACACACACACAATGTGCAAGGATCTAACTTTGAGTGTCAGTAGCTGTACCAATTGCTTTGAAATCAAAATATTACAATTTAGTAGCTGAACAACATACTTGAAGCATATGGGCATTCACTGGTATTTATGGTTTGCTGTAAAATGGCCAATAATAGAGATAAAATGTTAAAATATAAAGCTTTGAAACAAATATAACAATATGTATCTCAGTTATTGTATTTTACATTATTTGACAATCTCATAGAAGATGAATGAAATATAAAGCTGTCAATTTAACTTCAAAATATTAACATCGGTGTGGGCGTTTACTGGTAGAAAGCCACTATCTTGTTCTACAGTGTGGTGATCCATGGGGTTTTCGTGGCAGTAAAAACATTTTATGTACTAGTAATTTCTAGCAACTTTGTAGATCGATTTCACTTTAATATATGCTAAAATATGAATTAAAATTAAATTAAAAACATATTATCTGCTTCTACAACATGCTGGACTGGTACTTAAACTTGATTTTAAAATGAAAATCGGCCATTGTTTTGTTTACAAACTCGCTGGCCATTATCTGCTTCTACAGCAGGGTGGACTGGTACTTAAACTTGATTTTAAAATAAAAATCGGTCATCGTTTTGTTTACAAACTCGCTGGTGATTATCTGCTTCTACAGCAGGGTGGACTGGTACTTAAACTTGATTTTAAAATAAAATCGGTCATTGTTTTGTTTACAAACTCGCTGGTCATTATCTGCTTCTACAGCAGGGTGGACTGGTACTTAAACTTGTTTTTAAAATGAAAATCGGCCATTGTTTTGTTTACAAACTCGCTGGCCATTATCTGCTTCTACAGCAGGGTGGACTGGTACTTAAACTTCTTTGTAAAATGAACTAGGCCTCACAACTACGACCTCCATATCTTGGTTTACAAACGTGCTTTCCAAAGAACACGTCTTCTACCGAATCTACCGAACTACGGGGTTAGTACTAAAACTTCTTTAAAGCGAAGCAGAAGATTCGCCCCACTGCTACGACCTCCATATCTTGGTTTACAAACGTGCTTTCCAAACGCGTCTTCTACCAAATCTGCCGAACTACGGGGTTAGTACTAAAACTTCTTTAAAGCGAAGTAGACGATTCGCCCCGCTGCCACGACCTCCATATCTTTGTTTACAAACGTGCTTTCCAAACGCGTCTTCTACCGAATCTGCCGAACTACGGGGTTAGTACTAAAACTTCTTTAAAGCGAAGTAGACGATTCGCCCCGCTGCCACGACCTCCATATCTTTGTTTACAAACTTCATGGCCATTATTTACTTCTACAGAATGGTAGACTGGTACCTAAAACTTCTTTTTAAAATAAAATGGAAACAGCCATCGTTTTGTTTACAAACTTGCTGGCCATTATCTTACATTTAATTTCTTCTACAGAATAGTAGAGTGGTGCATTAAACTTGTTTTTAAAATGAAAAACAACCATTGTCTTGTTTATAAATGCACTTTCTAAAGATATTCCTGGCCATATATTTTATAAAAATAAATATTAAAACCCTTGATGAAAATTAACCTCTTAGCTACAACATTTAATTCTATTTTCTAGTCTTCATAAGGCCTATTTTAATGCAAAACAATTTAATAATTGTATCTTACATTCATAGAGCCTAATCTCACAAATGACCTAGATTAACTGCCAAGCAACGTTATACCATCCAATTAGTGCTACATGTAACTTACAATGTGCCAGCTCTTATCTTCTAAAATTTCTAGACTTTATACATAAAAGTTAGCGAGTAATTCGGCATATATTATAATAACTGTTCATGCTACTTGAAATTGTAAAAGTAATTTAATTTTGCAGATGGCGACTCTTCGAGCAAAAGTGGATTCTTTCCAAGATTCTGGGAAGCTTTTAGAATGGGCAGAGGCATTAGAGATTCACCAAGATCCGATAGTCCTGGACAGACTGGCCATTCTTAGAACGGGCAGCACTGATCGTAAGTTACTATTTGCTCAGTACCTAATTTTTTGAAAAGTGTTTTATTAAGGACAATTGATAATGCCTGTTTCTGTTTTTTATTAGACGAATCCTGGTCACTACCAGATAACCTGCCCGAACCGGGAAGCGATCTGAGTTGGTGGGACAGCGACATCTTTGCGGATCAGTCCCTCCTCACCGAAACGCCCAGAGAAGTCGATAGCCGTATAGAATGGTGGGACCAGTCTTTATTCGACGAGCCGGACCAAGAGGAAGAAACAGAGCCTGACCAAGACCAAACAGCTATGACTGACCAGGGTCTACCAGCAAAAGCCGACCAAGATGAACCAACCGAACCCGACCGAATTCCCGGTGCAATGCGGATGGACGAGCCAATGGAAACTGCTGACCCAAAGGAAGCCGACCAATCCGGAACCAAGTCAAATTCAACATTGGATCGAGAAGGTGCCCCTCGAGAATGGTGGGACGATTCGTTCCAGGATGATTTAGAAGGAGCCGACTTTCACGAAGCAGCTGAATCGGGGCAGGTGTCTTCTCCAGTGACCGCACCAGCCGCTGAATGGTGGGACGATTCATTTGACGCGACGGATGAGGCCTTGCTCCTAGATCCCGATAACTGTAAGTTTTTTGGCTTCCTATTTTTGTAATTTTTTACACATACACTTTGATTTTGTGTTGAACTAAATGCTTCTATAAACCTTTTTTTTGTCATGTTTTTCAGCTCCTCGGGCAAACAAGAGATCGGTTTCGGGTTCAGAGGACAGTCCTTCTAAAAAGAAGTACGAAGTCGCACCGCCCGAAACCAAATACTATGAAGTCGAGTCGTTAGGTTCGCGTAGTTTCAAAGGTGGGTAACATTTCATTCTTCTTTTTTGTATGTAGGGGTCCGTACACTACACTAGTCTAAATTTTCTTCTTTATTTTTACAGGTAAAGTACTCAGGGAACATACTTTCCGTATAAGATTCCGGGAGGAAGTCAACGGGATACCGCTCCGCAATCTGAATACAGAACTGCACGAGATGTTCGAAGAAGTCATCCATAGGGGCAGCCAAGACTACCCGGGGGACGCGGTGGCCAAATCCAATTGGGCATCGCTCAGTTCGAAAGAGGTAGTGGTCACGGCCGACCGTTAGTCAACGTAGAAAAAGACTGTAAAGCAAAAAAATCCATAGTTACCATTAACAATAGAGACCATCTCTGTTTAGCCAGAGCCATAGCCGTGTGTCTCGCTCATTGGGAAGTGGCCAACGCGGAAACCGACTCGGCAACACGAGAAGCCGGAAAGGCGTATAACAATATGAGAAAAGGGGACCAAAACCGTAGGAATAGTCAGCAGAAAAAGATGGCCCTGCATTACCACGCTTTATCTGGAGTCCCTACGGACCGCCCATGCTCTTTGGCTGATATTTCAAAGTTCGAAGAAGCTTTGGACGTCGACGTATACGTGTTCGCGGCGCACGTCAACTAAAGAATCGTGTACCCCGACTACAAGAGACCACAAAGGGAGAAGAGGCTATACCTATTCTATACTAAGCATAGCGAAACAGAAGGCCATTTTGACGCCATCACCAAAGTGCCTGGTTTCTTGGCAAAGGGATACTTCTGCCACCAATGCCTCAAAGGTTTCAATGACAGGGACAAGCACGTGTGCGAGGAATTTTGTCGGACTTGTAGAAGAACCGAGTGTCCGAGAAGTAAAATTACCGTCTGCGATGATTGTAACATGGAATGCAGATCTACGGACTGCTTCAACCACCATAAAAAGTGTAAAACTATCCGAAAAAAGGAGATTCCCGCACCCTGCGGCGTCTATTACAAATGCAAAACCTGTAAGACTGTCTTGCAAACGACCCATAGGAGTAAAGAAGAACACCGATGTTGGGAATTCAAATGTAGGTCATGTGATGAGTATTACGTAGGAGAACACTTGTGCTATCTCAGGATCAGGGATCCGAAGGACAGACCGTGCAAGTACGTGTTCTTCGATTTCGAGTGTACCCAAGAAAGCGGAGTCCACGTGCCCAACTATGTGGTCGCGCAGACCGTATGCCGAGTCTGTCTGGATGAACCTTGCACTCCCTCAAAGTGCCATTCTTGCGGGACCAGATGTCATCTATGCAACCGCCTGGATGCCAAATCCGGAGAGTATTCTGGGGAACCCTGCACCGGCTGCGCTAAAAGGGAAGTAATCTTTTCAGGCCCCGACACCCAGAAGCTGTTCGGAGAGTGGCTTTTCAATAAGGAAAGGAGTCGATTCACCGCAGTGGCCCATAATGGCAAGAGCTACGACAATTATTTCTTGTTGTCGTATCTGGTCCAAAACGGATCGGTTCCCAAGTTGGTCTATAACGGATCCAAGATCATGCTCATGCACCTGGAAAAAGGTTACGATATCAGGGTCTTGGATTCCGCCAACTTCCTGCCCATGCGACTGGCTGCTCTCCCAAAGGCGTTCGGGCTGAAAGAGCTAGCCAAAGGTTATTTCCCTCATTATTTCAATACCTATCAGCATTCGAATTACAAGGGTCCCTATCCACCAGTTGAAGACTACGGCATAGATTCCATGTCTTCCTCGGACTGAGAGAGCTTTCTGCAGTGGTACAACGAGCGGACGGATGAGTTCGATTTCCAGCAGCAGATGCTCTTGTACTGCAGGAATGACGTACAGTTGCTGAGAGAGGCCTGCATGAAATTTCAAGAGTTACTCATCGGTATCACCGCAGACTCCGATCCCCAATCCCTAGAGGTGGAGAGAGCCATTCAAAATGGAGTGGACCCATTGGCTTACCTTACAATCGCATCCGTCTGCATGAACGTGTTCAGAAGTAAATTCCTCACGGAGAAGCACGAAATAGCTACCCGCGAAGCCAAAGATGAGGCCATCAGACACGGAAAGCCGGTAGAAAAGACGGAGGCAATTAAAAAAAGAAAGAAGTTTTTTCAGCGAGGTAATCCGGTAGAAGCCGTGGAATCCAAATTCTTGAGTTCCCCTCTGGCCATGATTCCAGCCGGTGGTTACATGGCACGCGACCAATATAGCAAAATCTCGATTCAATGGCTAGAATGGGAGTCTCGCCAATGCGGAGTCAAGATCAGGCACGCCTTGAACGAGGGTGAGGTCAGATTTCCTGCCCCTAGTGGCAGGTACTACAAGTTGGACAGATTTTATATCGATCCGGTAACCGGTGAAAATGTGTGCTTAGAGTACAACTCTTACGTGCACCACGGATGTCTTTGTCAAGACAGAGAGTCCATGGATCCTTATAACAAACAATCCATGGCCCAAAGATATGCCCAAACCATGGAAAAGGTGAGGGTCCTGGAAGAAGCCGGAATTAAAGTCGTTACGAAATGGGATCACGAATTCAGACGGCAGTTGAAAAACGATCCGGAGTTGGTTGCATTCGTGGAAACCTTGGATCTAGAGGAAAGACTGGAACCCAGGGATGCCTTCTTCGGTGGTAGAACCAATGCCGTGAAAATGTATAGAAAGGCCGAAGAGGGAGAAAAGATAAAGTACGTTGACTTTACGTCTCTATACCCCACGGTCAACAAATACGACCGATACCCTGTGAGCCATCCGACCGTCATCACGTCAGAATTTGCAGATATCCGGGACTACTTCGGTATTGCCAAAGTAAAAGTGCTGCCTCCGAATGATCTCTACCATCCAGTACTCATGGTCAGGTGCCACGGAAAGCTGTTGTTTCCACTGTGCAGAACCTGTGCAGAAACGAAAAACCAGGACAGCTGTTCCTGTTCTGATGAGCAGCGCGCCTTGTTGGGGACCTGGACAACTCTGGAGATTGTCAAGGCATTGGATAAGGGTTACAATGTAATCAAAATCTATGAAGTTTACCACTGGCCAGAAACGACGCAGTACGACCCGCAAACTGGAAAAGGAGGTCTCTTTTCCGAATACGTCAACGCCTTTTTGAAGGTGAAACAAGAGTCTTCGGGATGGCCCGATTGGTGCAAGACGGAGGAGGACAGAGATAACTACTTGTCATCCTACAAAACCAGAGAAGGAATCTCTTTGGAGCAAGAAAAAGTAAAGAAAAATCCCGGCTTGAGGTCCTTGGCCAAATTATGCTTAAACAGGTAAATATATTTATATACTTATTTATATAGCTTAACTTATGTGTGTATATAATTGTTTAAAATAATGGCTTGCAATAATGTTTTCTCGTACAGCTTCTGGGGCAAATTTGGCCAAAGAGAAAATCAGAGACAGAGCCTCATAGTCTCAGAAGAAGCAGAATTTCTGAGGATTCTCAGCAGCACGGACAAAGAAATCCTGGACTGGCATATCATTAGCCAAGACTTGGTGCAGGTGGACTGGAGATATGCCAGAGGCTACCTCGGTGAAAATGCGACAACCAATGTCTTCCTGGCAGCCTTTACGACCGCACACGCGAGACTGAGGCTGTACGAGGTGCTCGAAAACTTGGACAGGAAAGTCTTGTACTTCGATACGGATTCGGTTGTCTACGTCATCAAAGAGGGAGAGGAAGAACCCCCGGTGGGTGACTTTTTGGGTGACCTGACGGATGAGTTGGACGGTAAACATATTGTCGAATTCGTCTCGGCGGGTCCCAAAAATTACGCCTACCTCCTGAACGACGGAGACACCCAGTGCAAAGTAAAGGGCTTTACTCTTAACCACCAAAATGCCAAGAAGATCAACTTTAGGACCATGTGTTCGGAAGTCTTTCTCTGGCATTTTCACGGCAACACGCTGGGGACGAAGCTGGAAAATTCACGACAAATATGTAGGGATCCTAAAACTCAAAAAGTGTACAATCGACAGCAATTGAAGTCGTATTCCGTCATGTACGACAAAAGGAGAGTCTTGGCTAATATGGACACCGTGCCCTACGGCTATGTAGATTATTAAGTTTATTCTTGTTTGTACATAATGTTATCTTTTTATAGTCGTACATAATTTCATTTTTTTCCCTTACGGCATTATTTATTTTGTTATTTGAGTTGTTGTATAATTTGAGACTTTTATATCAATAAAATGAACTGCGATATGATTTGGTCTTTATTAGTCTTAACCAAACTTTATTTGGGAGCACTAAGGAGCCCTTACGGAGCCATGTCGAAGCACTTAGGAGCCTTTTAGGAGCCCCTTCGGAGCACTCAGGAGCCATCCGGAGCCATGTCGGAGCACTTAGGAGTCTTTTATGAGCCCCTCCACAGCCATTTGGAGCTCCTCTGGAGCACTTAGGAGCCATCCGGAGCCATGTTGGAGCACTTAGGAGTCTTTTATGAGCCCCTCTGGAGCCATTTGGAGCTCCTCCGGAGCACTTAGGAGCCATTTGGAACTTTTCCGGAGCACTTAGGAGCCATCCGGAGCTCATCTGGAGCCTTTTAGGAGCCCTTCGGAGCCTTTTAGGAGCCCCTTCGGAGCACTTAGGAGCCATCCGGAGCAATGTCGGAGCACTTAGGAGCCATTTGGAGCTTCTCCGGAGCACTTCAGAGCTATCCGGAGCACTTAGGAGCCATCCGGAGCCTTTTAGGAGTCATTAAGGAGCCATCCGGAGCCCCTCCGGAGCCATGTCGGAGCACTAAGGAGCCATTTAGGAGCCACCTTAACCTAAAACCCTAAGCTCTAAGTACCCTAAACCCCTAAATCTAAAGCCATAAACACTAATTCTAATTACCCTAAACCCCTAAATCTAAAGCCCTAAACCCTAATTCTAATTACCCTAAAAACTAAGATTTTATAAAAGCAAAAGACATTTTTATCCATAAAAATGACCATCATGAAAACGTGTAGTGAATGCGATAAAAGCTTTTCTAAAGGCTATAACTACAAGAGACATATTCAGAGGTTTCACAATAATCATTTTGGAAAGGAAGCTGTACCCTTACCTTTCGAAGCGGCATCCACAGCCTGCGTATCCGGAGCAACCAAAAGCGGAAAAACTACATGGTTGTTTCGCTTACTTAGGAACAAGAATGTCATGTTTTCGGAACCGGTAAACAAAATATTGTATTGTTACGGTATCTACCAAGATACTTTCGACAGCATGAAAAAGGAAGTGGAGGGTATAGAATTTCTAGAAGGCATACCGAGTCGGGCTGAGATAGAAAATTTTGCGGATGGAATGCATAATCTCGTGATTTTGGACGACCTCTCAGAAGGCGTGGTTCAGGACCCCGATATGGAAAGGTTGTTCGTTCAGGGAGCGCACCACTCAAATCTTAGCGTGTTTTTTGTTAGTCACAATTGTTTCAGGCAAGGCAAATGCGCGAGAACTATAGCCTTAAACACTCATTACACGGTTTTGTTTAGAAATATAAGGGATGGGCAACAGATATCCGCTTTAGGAAAACAAATGTTTCCTGACAATAATAAAGCATTAGTGGAGGCGTACGAGGACGCTACTTCTCATAAATACGGATATTTGGTGATCGATTCCACGGCTAATGGCAATGACGCATACAGGTTGAGAACCAATATATTTCCGGGTGAAGATCCTTTGGTCTACGTACCGATAAACTATAAAAGGGACTGAGTAAAAGTTCGATGTCATATCATGGATGCGAAGAGCAAGAGTCTGTTACTCTATTTATCGGAGGCGACTGATAAACAGCTATCGTTGTTTTTGAAGATAGCCGACAAAGGACAAATTTTAGTTCTGAAGGAAACGGTGCTTAACTTACTATTGGGAAATTTGCCGATTACGGAAGAAGATAAAAAAGCTTTGAAAAAATACAAGAATTTTCTGAGGGAGTTTGCCCGTAAAGGTAGCAAAAGCGACATAAAAAGGAGGGCTAAAGTTATTAAACTTGTATTACGTGTAGCAGCCCCCGTATTAAAGAGATTATGAAAAGCGTACGTAAAATGATGTTAGTGCCTTACGAGGAAGGGCTAGACAAACCTAAAAATAAAGGTTTGGAGAAAGAATTGATCGTATCGGCTATGCCAAAATCTTTAAAGAGTAAAGCGGATTCATTACTCAGTTACATACAGGGTAGTATTGAGTGGAAAAATAACGGTGAAGTGGTTTACAATGATAAATGCCTGCAGGGTAGTCACATTACAGACCTAGTACGTTATAGTCTACAAGAATACGGCGAATCTCCCCCTCCCCATTATGGGACCTTTCTAGAAATACTAGGCGAGGTCAATGTTCCTAAAAGCGTAGTTACCCGTAGAAAAAACCCATTTCCAAGACAAGATAAAAAGACGGGCAGTATGTGACAAAAGTTATAAGAGTGGGTCAAGGATTAACAGTTTTACCAAAATGAAGATCGGTTACATCTGTCGAATAGCTGTGTGTTTGGTGGTGGTAATAGCTGCCTTGTTCGATCCCACTGGAAAGGGATTTTGGTTCGGTATATTACGACATTGTTTACAGCTGTTAAACAGGGATGACCCCATGGAAACAGTTTCTGGAGAAGAATTACTTCGATCCGGGGAATCCGGCTAGTTTTGTGGGACCGCAGAAGTTATATCGCTACTTGAAAGAAGAGGGTAATTTCGATGTGACGAAGAACCAGGTGGCAACTTGGCTAAAAAATAAAGACGCATACAGTTTACATCGCCAGTCGCGTAAACCAAAAAGACGTAGCAGAGTAGTGGTAGAAGGAATAGACAGTCAATGGGACGTAGATTTAATGGATGTAGGGTCTTTGGCACAATAGAATGACGGAATAAAGTTCCTGTTAGTTGCCATCGACGTCTTCTCAAAATACCTTTTTGTCAGACCTTTAAAGAACAAAACGGGTAAAGAGGTCAAAGCCGCTTTAGAAGATATTTTTCGAAAGGGGCGCAAACCTAAAAAGTGCCGTTTCGACCAAGGAAAAGAATTTTCTAATAAGCAAGTACAAGGGCTTTTGAAAGATGAAAAAATAAAATTTTATACCAGTCAAAACGAGACCAAAGCGAATTTCGCCGAAAGAGTAATTAAAACCCTGAAAAAGATGATTTATAGATACATCACTCATTACGACAAGGAGAAATATATAGACCATTTAGAAGAGCTTGTACGATCTTATAACTATAGCTATCATAGAACCATAGGTATGCCCCCTGTGAGGGTGGGTCAGAGTAATGAAAGATCAGTCTGGTGGTATTCCTATTGGCCTGAAAAGGATGAAAATTTCCGGCTGAAACCTTATAAGTTTAAAGTAGGCGATAACGTAAGAGTTACTCACACTAAAACCCTTTTCGACAGGGAATACGATTTCAAATGGACCGGTGAGATATTCAAAATCAATGTGTATCGTTTAAAAGACTTTTTGGACGAAGATATAAAAGGAAGCTTCTACGAAGCCGAATTGCAGAAAGTGGAGCAAAGCAACGAAAATAAAAAGTGGAAAATTAGCAAAGTGCTAAAAACGCGTAAAACTAAAGGTCGCAAAGGACATTTGGTAAGGTGGTTGCATTGGCCCAAAAAATTTGATTCTTGGGTGGCCGATAAAGATTTGAAAAGTTTATAAGAGATGTTTCTCTTCATAGGCTGGCAGGATTCCTTAGAGGTTCACCCTTTCAACAGACCTAACGATTTTATCGTGGATTTGCCAAAAAGTTTGCTTTTACAAGGAAAGTGGGAGGTAGCCTTGACAGATATTAAAGTAAGGGCCCCAAAGAAATCTACTTTTTACGTATTAGCGGACTTTTGCGAAGAGAGTTTTTTAAAGGGAAGTCAGTACCCTGTGTTACGGAGAGTGGACGGGAAAGAGGCTCAATATACGCTACCATATTTCGTAGAAACGAATAAATCAGAGGTGCGGAGTATAAGATTGAGTATTCTCGATCAAAACTTAAAACCTTACCAACTGAGCGATATCGAGTGTACCTTGTATCTAAGGAAAAAATATGTGGATACCCAAAGGTTACCACCCGTTTAAATTAATCAGCCCGGTGCAACAGCAAACCGAAATGGCTGAAATGTTGGTCAAAAGGAAGAGAGGAACGGGAAAACTGGTGCAGAAAAAGAAGACGGGAATGAGAAAACCGGCGCAGAAAAAGAAAGCTGGAATGAGAAAACCGGAGCAGAAAAAGAAAGCTGGAACGAGAAAACCGACTCAGAAAAAAAAGAAATAATAGGTAATAATAGCATAAATAAAAAACCTAAGAGGAAAAATACAACAGTCAAGAGGGTTAAAAAGTCTATAAGAGGTCGAAGGACGGTGCGAAAAGATATATTTTCGTGATGGAGGTGTGCGAATCTAATTTGCATTTGTTCGAAGAGACCCATACGGATTCTTTCATTGAAAAACGGAATGGATTCCCTATGCCCCTCAGGGCGTGATAGGAAGAAATGCTCCCTTAGAATTCGATATACCCGGAAATTCTGCCGCATATATTGATTTAAATAGAAGTAGATTGAGAGTGGGCCTACGCATCGTAACGGGGGAGGATAAACCTGTGACCGAAGAGGACAAAGTATGTTTAGCAAACCTTGGATTGCAAAGTTTGTTCAGACAAGTAGACATCGAGTTAAACCAGAGGCTGATTACCGCAAGCGTGGGCTCTTATTGTCCTTACAAGGCGTATTTAGATGCCCTTTTAAACAGTAACATCGGAGATACCAAGGGAATATTAAATAACGAACTATTCCATAAAGACTCTTATGACGCAATGGATAGCGACTCGACCAGTAATATCGGGTTCAACCGAAGGTACAAACGGACGAGTAAAGGTAATACAGTCTTTTTAGAAGGCCCTATTAGAATGGATATTTGTCAACAAAAGAAATTTATCATCAATGGTATTAGAATTCGTATGAAACTTTACCAGCAAAGATCCTTTTCGACTCATGGCTGAGACTACCGACGACTACAAAGTTGAAATACAATACGCCTCTTTGAGAGTCTGTCAGGTGAAACTAAGCCCTGCTATGGTGGTAGCGCATGAAAAAAGAATACCAAAGCAATGCGCCGTGTACCCGTTTTGGAAGTCCGATTTAAAAGCTTTCAATATAGAAAAGGGAAGTTACGGGTGGTCTGCCGATGACGTGTATCACGGGAGCATACCCTCTGAGATCAAAATAGTGTTGTGCAGCGGAAGCGCATTCAATGGTAATTACTCTGAAAATCCCTTTAATTTTAAAAATTACCAATTAAATTTCGCAGAGGTTATGGTAGATGGAGTGTCCGTTCCATCTCAAGCTATTACGCCTAACTATACCAATGGAGATTTTTCTGAAGCTTACTGGACCCTGATGTGCAGGAACCTAGATACGGTCGGTGTATAGAAATGAAAGAATATCCCAACGGTTACTGCATATACATACTTAGAATTTTGGGAAGAGTAGGCGGGGATGTGGTAAATCAGAAGAAATGCGGGCATACCAGAATCAATTTAAAATTTGCAAAGGCTTTAGAAGAAAATGCTGTACGCCTCTTTTCCGGCTGAAATAAGAGTGGATGCTGCCAGAAATATCCTATAAAGAAGTCTATAAAAGGGGAGGAACAGGTCTAAAAATGAGTCATTCAGGATGTATGCAAAGTATTTCTTGATTTTCTTTTGGATACCCGGGTTTTATTGCAAACCTTGTGGTGAACCAGCGGTGTGTCGATGCTACGAGTCTCTGAGTTTAATATCCTGTAAAGAAATAGAAGAGTTTCCGAGATTTAATAGTTCGGATATATGGAATATTGATATGCTGGATATTGTTAATAGCAGCTTATCCCAAATACCGGATTTAGATGACTGGCCTAATCTTGCTATGTTAAATTGGATGGGCAATAGGTATTCCAGTTATAGAGAGCTGGAGGGATGGAGCCGCCATATCTACGTGAATAGCGATTGTCCAAGATACTCTCTATCTACGATTGAAATAACGGAAGGTAACAAAGTTTTCTTGTGGCCATTCTTTTTAACATTCATTCCGTTTTCGCTTCTGGGTTTAGTAGGAGGTTATCGGATAATATACCAGTATACCAAAAAACCCTTAAACGAACCGAATGCTCATTTGAAGATATATACGGAAGAGAGTTTGGTTTAATGATCAGATCGAGTCCAGATGGCCAAGTTAACGCATCGAGTGCTTTACAGCGATTTGGGATGTCCATTAAATCTGCGCGATATGGCAGTATCGAAGATCGACATCGAGTACCATTCTTTGTAGTTTGAAAGATTATTGTGGAGACACAGGAAAATCGGATGCACTTGCATGATTTATTCTACCGGAAAAATTATTTGTCACGGAGGGAAAGAACAAATGAGACAATACGCCAGGCTAGTGGAAAGAATGGGATATCCGGTAAGGATGAAGAAAATCAAAACGCTTACTATGAGTGCTGTATATACTTTACAAGGAAAAGTAGACTATTGCAAAATAGTACAATGGATGCAAGGTTCTTATGAACCGGAAATCTTTCATGCTGTGGGCTTCATAAGAGAGGGGATACATTATACCATTTATAAAAGCGGTAAAACGATTGTGACTGGAATAAAATCCGAAAAAGATTTGGATAACAAAGTTAATGCTGTTTTACTAGAGTTAGAAGTGTTATAAAAGTACAGACAAAATACAAAAATAAAATAAAAAATACAAAAAAAAAAATAAAAAAAATAAAAAACAAAATAAAAAAAAAAGATGGAGCATGTCAGATATCACCCTAGTATCGCAAAGTATACGTATACAATAGAATACTTGGAAAAATTACCCAGCAAGAAGAAATATGCGGATGCCAAAGAGTGTCCGATGGCTGGATTACAGTACGGTCAAGCCAGATTCGGTAACAACCTAATAAATGTGAGAGTGCTAAAAGATGGTCAAGTGATTGAATCCTGGCAACAATGAGTCTCGGTTGGGGTCCCGAGACGATACCCTTGTCTGCGAACAAATAATACCTTCCAAGGAAGGGGGGACCAGGAAACCCTGGAAAAAAACTAATATTTACAGAGTACACATATTTTATTGAACATTTCACATAAAACATAGAGAAATTGAAAGTTTATAGGGTCTCTCGGAACAGCAGTTTGTAGTCTTCGGGAATAGTCTCTAACACTGGTAGGGTAGTTTCCTCCAATGGCGCATATTCGACTTCTTGTAGTCCTAAAATCTTGAAAACTTTCTCGACGTTTTCTGCCACATTACTTAAAGAGATCAAATGCAAGTAATTTTGTTCCGCATCTTCTTCTAGACAGCTATGGTCCCTCTGTCCCGGCATGTCGTATTGACAACCATAACAGTGCTCTCTAACGAGATCCGACGCTGCCTTTTGGGTCATATAGGCTCTAACGAGTCTGACGAGTTTCTGTTTGTCCGGGGCAGGAGCCTTTTTCTCGGTTATAGTGTAGGGCCACCCTTCCTGTTCGGCGTACTGCTTCAGAGACGTCTTGGAGAAGAACGATTTAGGAGATCCGTGCTCAGCGCTGTAAAGGTACTTGGTTACGGTAGGTTCAGGAGGAATGTTTTCTTTATCCGCCGGTGAGAAAATCTCGAGGGCTTTCTCTTGAAACTCTTTCCATTGGATTTCATCCAAATTGATGTACAGATTATTCCTCTTAAAGCAGACGTACATCTTGCCGTAAAAGGGAAGCGTCTCCAGGTTAGATTCTTTGGTAAGTTCGAACTTGAAATTTTGTTCATTCTTCAGAGCCTCGGTTATGCTATGGAATTGATTTGAAAGCTTCTTCCAGACGTTACTGGAAAAGCAAATGTAGCGGTTGCTTTTGCTGAGACGCACGAAAGTAGTCTTGTTGAACTTGCTCTTTTCTGCTGTCAATTCCATGTTTGCTGCCCGAATGCTACGTTGCGATATATTTATAATGATGCTCATCAATTTTATAATCGAATGCCTGCTTCTGATTGGTGTGACGCTAAATCTAGCATTTTGACCATAATTCATGCAATTTGATTGGCGTGACAATAAGACAGGGTGCTTCGCTTGGTGGGACCATAATTGCTGCAATTTGATTGGTTGGAAGAAAAATTGTGTGTATGTGTTTCTATATTCTAGAATTTTTTAAAATAGTCCGTGTCCCTTTGTAGGACATAATCCATTGATGTCGGTGAACTTGTCGGGAACTGTCATCAGAAGGTAATGGCATCCTTTACTGTGCTTCAGGTGTTCTTCGTAAGCGCTGTCTCGAGTTTCGAAAGAATACAAAGTAATGCTACACCAGGAACAATGTACCTTGTCAGAGTAGCCAGTATAAATAAATCCTGCATGCGCTAATTCTTTGGCAGTGATAGGCATGGCTTTTGGCCATGTATTAAAGGTTGCCATTCTAGACGAATAAAGCAAATATTTAGTATGCTTCAACACAGAGAAACCTTCGAATACACCTTTCTCAACAGTGTCCTGATTCGTTGACAATGCAAAGCCTCCTATTCTAGCGTTGCCGGTAAGCTCCTTCGACATAGTCGGTCCATTTGTAGAACTGGTCCCGAATGAAAAGCCTCCGATTCTACCGTCTACTGCGTGATCTTGCTCCTTTGACATATCGATGGTTTATGAAAGCGAAATCAGTTTACTACCCAATATATATTTTCACAGATAATTAACACCCCCCTGCATTAAGTAACACCCCACCCCACCTGGCCAATAGTAATTGCTTGCACACAAAGTTACAGAATGTAAGATCTACAGATGGTTTGGAGGCCTGGGGATCGTTTCACAATGGGTCTTACACTTAGGCCAAGTCAGGGACTTAAATCTGAGCATTTTATCTTGGCTAAGTCTAGGTATTTAAACAAATTTTACAAAGGGTGACTTAGTTAAGACCGAACTTATTAAATAACCATAGTGGTTTTATATGTCATGTGACCCTTTACTTCCAGTCAAAATAGTTTACTGTTATATATCCTTTGTTTATCTCATTTTTGGTAAAATGTTGTTTATCAATGGAAATCCCTTGTGAAAACTTAAAAATGTCCAAAAAGGCTAATTTAGGAAGGTGTCCTATATATTTATTCTTCATTTTAGGCATTTCAAATTTTGAATTGTGAAATATACACAGTGGCCATATTTAAGTCCTTGTTGACAAAAGTTTAACCCACTCAAGGATAGACTCAGCTTTTCTTTGCAGCTTTCTAAAACCTTCTAAGACCACAGATTTAGCCTGAGTTTAAGGCAAAAGTTTTATGTTTAAGTCTGAGTCTGGGTTAAGTCCTATTGCAAAACTGGCCCCTATGTCATGAATTCAGTTTAAAACTTTTAAACAGCTTACATAGTGGTTACCGTATACCATATTATCTGATTGAGATATATTTATTTGTTATTTATATAACAAGTATTACTAAATACTACCAGATTACCAAAAATACAATTGCGTTACATGAATACAGGTGTTACTTTGTACAACATTTATGACAGCAAATTGCACTTAAGGGCATGTTACCTTCTATTGAATAATCATAAATCGAAATTGACTGACATCATAAAGTGGTCTCTCTTTGTATGGATCGAATTTTGTACAGATTTTTGTAAGATCAAATCTAATTTCTGTCAAAATTGTCTGATGGCCTATTCATCTTATCCTCTGATTTGTTTTTATCAAGTAACATTTTAGAAAATGAACCCTCTTCACGAGGGTTAAATACATCAAAGTAGTCAGTCAAGTTTTTCATGTAGTTGTATTTTCTGCTCAAGTTTTTATGTGAAAATTTGTTTATTCTGTATTACAAATTAAAGTCATGCATTTCATTTTTAAAATCTTGTTTTGGTGATGAAACTGGGCCATTAATCCACCAATGCAATTCCTATATCTTGAAAGAGTTGCAATGACTATAGACTATGATGTAAAGTATATCATTTTGCTATTATGTTAAGTGTTTCTATTATATTTTACAGGCTCTTAACATATTGTTCAGGACTAATTCTGCTTGGAGTATCTATCACACACGTTTGATATGAAAGGTATGTGCATATTGTTTTACATTTCCTTTTCAAGCATCAACCAAAGCCAGACAATCCATGTGTTATGGATACAAATTGTTCATAGAAATTGATTAAGAAATATACATGCAAATTTGCTCCTGCAAATGCAAGAAGCAACCGCTTCAGAAAACACAAAAACATTTTATATTTATTTGAACCTGCAAAGAGTAACCATCTGCTACCTGCATCCACTAAGCACTTTTTGTCCGTAGAGAGTATTATGAAGGGAACCATAACCTTCCATTTGATTTATTTATTTATTTGGGGTTTTACGTCGCTTTCAACACTGTACAGGTCATATCCCGACGGGTAGTTGGAAGGGCAGAGGAAACCAGTATATACAGTTCGTTAGGTTTCTGTACTGTAAACTGCCGACCAACGGCAAGCAACTACCAGCTTTCCCACTTGGGGCTGTGCCAGGAACTGAACCTCAGCCTCAGAGGTGGGAGGCGAGTGTGTTACCACTCTGCCACCGTAGCCCCCAACCTTCCATTTGAAAAATGCAGATGTATATATTATACTTACTAACAGCACTACATATGATTAAGATCTCTACAAGATATGTCAATGGTTGGACCAGTAAGAACTCCATTATTAGAGAACAAATAATTAACTTTGATTGTCCTGATATTGTTTGCCTGTGTGGATCACACTTGGCTGTAAATAGTAACCTGAACTTAAATGGATATTTATTTTTGGCAATAACAGAAAAACAATTCATGCCAAGGCTCCTAAACCCAGTGGATGGGCTGAAATCTTTGTTAAACAAACATTATTAATAGATTTTCAGGTGTCAGTCATTGATTTAACATGTGATGGCATATTAGTATTTGAACTGAAACACAAATTAACTCTTGTTTTTAGTGTTTATTTACCCCCTGAGAAATTTAGTACATGCTAGTACTTTCTTTGAACATTTGTGGTATATTGTATATTTACATTCAAATGCTGACTTAATGATTATTTGTGGTGATCTTAACTCTAGAGTGTCCAATAAGATTGATTTTATTCCTGAAATAGATCAACTAGAACCAAGAATGTCCATTGACACACAAACTAATAATCAACCCAGTAAACATTTTGGGGTTTTGCAAACATTTGATAGGAAACGTTTGGCAAAGATTAAAAAATTATGGGTACAAAAACCATTTATAATAGAAAGTTTGAAGGAGAAGGTTTAATAAGCATTCTGAAAATATGGGTTTAAAAATCGATTTTGATATAATGTTTTTAAAACATTTGATCAACAACGTTTTTCTGAACATTTTATGTGTACTGTCTATAAAGCACTTCATTATGAATGTTTGAAAAACATTTCTAACATAACCTCCATTTCTTTATATATATTATAAATGTTTAAAAAATCTTTCCTGTCAACCCTGGCTTCTTGAGTTATTTTATAAACGTTTGATAAACGTTTTCAGTAAAAAAACGTTTGTCTGTGCAATGTTTGTAATAGAACATTTTTTAAATATTACAGTGTAAATGTTTGCTTGGAATCGTTTAGAAAACTTTAAGATAGGGTTTAAATAGGTTTTAAAAACGTATTGTAAACGTTTAAACCATTTTAAAACGTTTCCAATGTTTACTGGGAAGGGACAACATTTAAAAAATTCCTGAAGGATAGTAAATTTTGTTGGATAACTACACTACTATAAGTAGTCGTGGTAAAGCAGTTGTACATTATATTTTAACTCCTTACAAATCCATCCAATATGTCAAAGAATGTAAAGTTGAAACTGTCAATGATTGTTATCAAATAATAATCTACAGTTTTATCTACTTGTAAACCACCAGACCACTCAGGTGTCACAACTTTAGTTAACTTACAAAGTTTATTGCCCATGAGTTATGCAGAGACTGTCAACAGGGAGGTGCATAAAAGGAAATTGTATACTTTTAATGAAAGGTCCAATTTGTTTACCAAAGTTGAGTTATTTAAAAAGGCACTGATTAGTGTTATTGATACATTAAAAAGAAACCAGCTAAGTCAATAAAACATAAAACCACCTATCACAAGTTCTCAATGTTAATTTTCAAGGAAATGGACGAACATCTTCAATATACATTTTTTGAAACTGCAACAAATACAAAATTTAAAAACAGTAAACCATTCTGGAATAGTGAATTAACTACCCTCTGGAAAGAAATGAGTAATGCAGAAATAGTGTATTTACGATATAGAGGTCCAAGGAGGGTCAAAAATAATTTCTGTGCCATATATAAGCAAAAGAGGTCAAAATTTGATAAAAAAAATTGGTTCTGTGAACGGAAATATAACCATGAGCAGATAAAAAAAAATTGAAAATGTTACATGTAAAAACCCAAAAGATTTTTGGGATCATATGAAGAAGTAGTAATGATTTTATTAATTCAGCAATTACCAAATATGAAGTATATCAAACTTTATTAAATCTTAAAGATAAAAAAGGCTGAAGGGCTTGACAGCATTCCTAATGAAGTACTGAAGGAAGATACCATAATTTCATTCTTAGCAGATCTCTTCAATTATTACTTAGACCACGGCTTGACCCCATCTATATGGAGCAAAGCAATTATTATGCCTATTCCAAAGGGGACAGGTAAAAATCCTTATGTGCCATTAAATTATAGGGGGGTTAGTGTGAATTTTGTGTGTAGCCGAAGTTTATCACTCATTTTTAAATAATAGAATAATCAAATATTAAAAAAAACTCTACATTTATTAGTGGAAGAACATAATGGGTTCTGGAAGGATCGTTCTTGTGATGACCATATGTTTGCATATTCAATTCAATTATTCAAAACAGAATTACAGTCAATATATCCTCCTTCTGTGCCTTCATTGATCTTGAAAAAGCTTTCAATCATATTGATAGAGATTTATTACTACATCAACTACTATAATATAGATGGTAAAATATATCGTGCTGTTAAGAATATGAATTCAAACACCTATACATGTATTAGGTTGAATCAAGAACTAACCAATTGGTTCCAGGTTACAAACTGAGTATTACAGGGGGATACATTTTCACCTACCCTCTTTGTCATATATATTGATGAATTAGCAACGAAAATTAGGCGAAAAAATCTTGGGTTCAATATTAATGGTACAATTTTTTCGATTCTTGTTTTCGCCGATGATATTGTACTTATTTATGACAGTGAAGCTAAATTACAAACCATGCTGGACAGTATGTATAAATGGTGTAAGAAGAGAAAACTAAGCACAAATAAAATCTAATATTGTACATTTTCGACCTAGGAAAGATGCGAAAAAAAGTATAACTTAAATACGGGGATTATAATCTACAATTAGTATCAAAGTATAAAAATCTTGGTTTAATATTAGATGAATATTTGAATTTTAATAAATGTATAGATATTTTAGCAGAAGCAGGTAGCAGAGCACTTGGGGGAATTTTATCAAAGTTCAAAGATTATAAAGAACATTTGGTCTAACACATTCACAAAAATCTATAATTCAAGGGCGTGCTCAACCATGGATTATAGTAGTGCAATTTGGGGTTACTCTCAAAGAAATACACCAGACATAGTTCAGGCGAAAGCAATTGGATACTTCCTGGGAGTTCACAGATTTGCTCCACCAGTAGCCACCACAGGCAACATGGGATGGCTCCCTGGTAGATACAAGATATTTAAAGAAAAAAATATTTTAAAGTTAAGTGTTTTTTTTCTTATCTCTGATGTCCATAACATTTAATGTAATACTTAGTATATTTCCCTGCAACCCCCCAAAGGCAATGGAATATGAAATGAGTTTAAAATTATTTTTATTATTTATAACATTTTTGCAACACATAATACATACGAAGTCATGACAATTCATCTTATAAACCCTGTCACCTGACACATAAGAAAGCTAATGTTCATTTCCAGCAATACAAAACAGAATTCCTACACGAGCCCCCCCCCCCCCCCCCCCCCCAACAGAAGAGCAATATAAGAAATATGATGTAAAATTAGAAGAAGCAATGAGCGATAAAAATTACCAGGTGACATGGAAAGCCATCTGCCAAGCTTTATAAATCCGATTCATAATGTTCTAATATAGAATTTCAATATCAATGAAAAGCTCCATGGCTTTATAACTAAGTAACTCGATTGTAGAGATAGGTATTAACACAAAATTTAAAATAAATATAAAATAAATGTCTGCCAATCCCCCCTCGCAAACACACAATTATATTCCCTAAATTAAAATCATACTGTAACTTTAATGAGTACTAACCTATGAAAGTTTAATATATGTCTTAAAATATTTTTCTAACACCGAATTTCATTTTTTTTCTCAATGCTTTGTCAAATTTACTGGCCAAAACTCTTCTAATTTTCTCGTCATTGTATAAGTTATCACTTTTTACAGTTATAGCTATAAACCATCATTCAAACAGTCTTTCACAGTTACCCTGTTCAAAAGACTCATAGAATGTGGTCTGACATTAAAAAACAGAAGCATATTAACTGCTTTGAGTTGAAAGCTATACTATTTTCTCTTTGAGCTTTATGTTCTGATGAGAAAAATGTACATGTCCATGTCTTGACAGATAACACTTGTGTTGTGGCTTATATTAACAATTTTGGTGACTGTAAGTCTTTGGAATATAACAAAATCAGTAGCACAATATGCTTTTTGGCAATACATAGGAATAAACATGAAAGCAGATAATCTGGGTGGAATGTTTAATGCTGAGACTAAGTGAAACTGTGCCATTATTGTAACAAACAACATGGTACAAAAGCGTGACTTTGCCCCCAATATAGACTTGTTTGCATCTAGACTAAATTATCAGATTAAACCTTTTGTCTCTTATTTGGGAGATCCTGAAAGTGCAACTACTGATGCCCTTTCTTTGCCCAGCTGGAGTACATGGGTTTTTTATGCCTTTCCACCCTTCTCCATTATTTCTCTTGTTTTACAAATGGTTATCACAGACAAATCCTGTGGTATTATATTTGTTCCAAATTGGCCAACACAGTCATGGTACCCAACCATCAAAAGGTTGTTACTTAAACATGCTGTTTTAAGCATGAGCTCAAGTGAGCCTTGCACTTCTAGAGGTTTTTTTTTCTTTTTTTTTGTCTCCTGGGGCAGTATTCACTCAGTTTCCAATCGGTGAAGTCTAGATTGGAGGTCAAATGAAGGTGAAAACAATACTACATGTGGGAATTTCATTTCTGTTCATAACAGGATAGGTGTGTGGGTTAGGACAACACAAAGCTTCAGGTCTGAGGTTCACATGACCTCCGAGGTCAGATTGGGATTGAAGGTCAGGTGAAGGTCAGAGGTCAGGATGGAAAGAAAGAATTCCAATTGGGAATTTTATTTACATGTTAGTAATACAAGTGTAGTTTAAAAGACTTTAAAAATTTGGAATATTAAAATTTTTAAAGCACCATCCCACTCGGGGAACAGGTGACACAAGTACACAGCAACAGCAATATAACTGACGTCTAGCGTCAACTGGCAAACACCAAGATATAACATTAACCATTAAAATTAACATTGATAGGGGGCTACCAGGGTAATGCCTGGCCCTGCCTTGAAACTACAAATATGTCTCGCATTAGCTACAGTGGCAGATCTAATCGAGAGGGGGAACCAGGGTCGGCCTTGCCCAACCTAACTCTGCCCCACCCCAAATCTAACTTTTCCTTGTGTAAGGGAGGGAGGTGGGTTAAAATAATTTTCTTGCACATGTATTCTCATCGCTTGCTATGTAAAAAGTGAACCCCAAAGCATTTGGTGGGAACTAATGAAGTGTGACCTAATCCCTGATTGGTGGTAGTCAATAAACAATAATAGTAGACCTAGACTATTGGGAATTAAGGTAGGTATACAAGAGATGTATTTAAGGTGGTTGTAAACTGACTCGATAGGCCCCTATTCAGGCCATATCCCACACAGTTTCCAACCGGTGAAGTCTAGATTGGAGGTCAAATGAAGGTGAAAACAATACTACATGTGGGAATTTCATTTCTGTTCATAACAGGATAGGTGTGTGGGTTAGGACAACACAAAGCTTCAGGTCTGAGGTTCACATGACCTCCGAGGTCAGATTGGGATTGAAGGTCAGGTGAAGGTCAGAGGTCAGGATGGAAAGAAAGAATTCCAATTGGGAATTTTATTTACATGTTAGTAATACAAGTGTAGTTTAAAAGACTTTAAAAATTTGGAATATTAAAATTTTTAAAGCACCAAGCCCAAATCCCGGGAAAAGATGGAGGCAAAGGTCGTGGGTACAATGGAAGGAGCTACAAAAGCTTTTTGCAAATAATGCCAAACTGCAGAGCTTCTCCACAGACCATGGGCCATGATGTCTTGCAACTGTATGTTGTTGTCAAAAGCCAGGGTTGCCCCTGACCTTCTAAATGCATGAAAGCCATGGCCCTGTAGGGGTATGTTCAGATGGCTCAGGACCCATTTCAGGGCGTCCCTAATGGAGGTGTCAGTGACAGGATGATAGGGATGAGATCTATGAGCAAACAAGGGGTGAGTGGGTTCCAAAGGCCTAGATCTTAATAATTGCTTCAGGGCATGTACGGGACAGAGGGGGTTATTGGGTAGGAGAGGGATTTGAACCAGGTGGTGAGATTTATGGTGCTGAAGAGTTTTCGTCCATTTAAGGAGAACATGGGCCCCAGGGGGTGCAAAAATAATGTCTTGTCGCAGAAAATGTTTGTGTGCATCAAATTTTTGCTTAGAATGAGGAGCAATATTTGACATTCTTAAAAAGGCAAAGAAAGCAAGCAGAAAAGCTGCCTTGTATAGAGGGGGATCACTCAGAAGGTCACATGTGTGGATGATTTGTGCTAATGTGTTAACATCAAAAATTCCTTTGGGGACTGGGGAAAAGTGGGAGTTTATGGTTATACTTCTTACATAATCAAGTACTAGCTTGTGTTCGAATGGGAGGGGGTCCCAGCCTCTAAGTTTCGCAAAAGTTTTAAGGGAAGAAAGGTAGTTCTGGACTACCCTGGGGGACATGTTATTTATGTACAAAAATTCGAGAAAAGCCAATATAGAGTGTAGTGAAAATTCTATGGGTAAGTTCATCAACAAGGCAAAAGAAAGATATGTCCTGCAATGTGTAGTATGTGCTGCACGAGTGGAAGGTCTATAAGCTGTTTTTATACGCCTCAAGGCTCCAGAGGCCAAAACTGAAGATGGTGCCCGTGGATCTGAAATTATATAGAGAAATCTAGGTCAAAGGCTTGCAGCGGTACCTCTTCCCAGGTGAAGCTAGTTAAACACTGTAATATTTCATAGTTCACTGGTTTATCTGAATAGAGTCGTGACAAAGCATCAGCAATTACATTCTTCTTACCCTCAACATGCCTAACTTCAAGTTCAATGTCCAATTGTGCAGCTAAGAGCCAAATGTTCCGGATACATAGGGCTAAAAATTTGTCCCTAGTCCTTCCGGAACCGACCACCTGGACCACAGCCATATTATCACAAAATAATGTGATGGCAGAATGTCTCCAGAAGTTGCCCCAAATTTTCAAAGCTATGACCAAATTTAGCATCTCTAGGTGAGCTATAGCAAGTTGAAACCCTGGAATTTCATAGATAGGGGTAGCATATACCCTATTCCGCCATACCGCCCCCATGCCTGTAAGACATGCATCCAAATGCAGTTCCTGTGAACTGTCAACTGGAGCCTTGTTCAAACATGTAATGCCATTGAAATGGGGAAGGAAATGGGCAAACCAATCCAGATCCTGGTGAAATTCCTGAGTCAATGCAATCTTAGGGCCCTTAAAAGTCCTAAATAATGCCAAAATCCGGTTGACAAAGATCCTAGATGGCTTCACACACTTTTGTATATATAAGAGCTTGCCCAAAAGGGACTGGTATGCTTTCTTAGTCAGGAACTTCTTACCCTTAACTAACAGACATTCCTCATGAATCTGGGCAAGCTTACTGGGATCAATGCTCAGGGTATTCCTGTGAATGTCGATTTCAATGCCTAGGACCGTAAGGCACTTGGTAGGGGGTGTAAGTTTGTCCTGGTTTATGGGCAAGCCCAACTCGTGTAAAAGGTCACATAATTTTTTAAAATATGGTTCTGCCTCGCACCGAGGGGCAACCGCCACATAATCGTCGATGTAGCAGTGCAGATTGACTCCTTCCTTCTTCATGATAAAGGCTATGCTATCTGAGCAAAGCTGAAACGCCGCCGTGCCGTGGACCCAGCCGAACGCGATCGCCCCGTCGAGATAGTAAGAATCCTTCCATTTAATCCCCAATTTTATACAGTCGGCTGGGTCCACTCGCAGATTCCTGAAAGCGCGAGCGACATCCACCTTGAACAGGACTGGATCAGCGGCGTTCGCAATGTCCCTCACAATATCATCTATACAGGTAAGTTTCAACGCAAATTCATTGTGGTCAAACCTGTCCCTATCTACCTGGTCATTGAGGGAGGCCCCTCTGGGGTAAGAAAGGTCAAGAATCACCCTCCTCTTATGTATATCCTTAGGACGGGTCATCAAAGGTGAACAATGGACCTCTTCGGCCCGAAGGTCAGAAACTGGGCCCAACATGGCCCCTAAGGACACTTCTTTATCCAAATATTCTTGAACAGCTTCTGGATGTGCCAAAGCCGAGTAGTGATTCGATACGTGTTTGTTATTCAAGCCCTCATGACCCTTTAAGGACAAAGGAAAACCGAATTTGAGATAATTAAGCAATCTGTTATCCGGATAATCTGCCAATCTACTTTCCCAGGCTCTCAGATTGAGGCCTGATTTCAGAGGGAACCGGGCAACCTTATAATTGGGTTCATTGGTCTCTCTGATTATCCTCGAGATCAGGATACACTTGTCAATGCTGTCAATACATACTTCCTGTCGATCAGGACCAATGAAAGTAAAAGTGTCCTGATGTAAAGCAATGAAACCGGTTCGCTTATCCGGAAAATATTCATCAACTAATCGACACTTCCTATCTCCCCTGCCTGGGGAACCGAACCCAACTCCCCCAACAGGAGGGTCACCCTGGCTTTCATCGATTGGACCAGGAACTCTACTCTCCAGGTCATCCACCTTCTTTGGTGGACTAGCATTGTCACTATACGTATTTGACATTAAAGATTCGTTCGAAATGTCATTCGAATCAAAGCCAGGCGAATCCACGAGGATGTCAATAATGTGATTCATATATTGTTCATAAGAACAATTATAACGTTGGTTAAGTTGTAAGTCTTTATGGTAATTCTCATAAACCTGATGAGGAGACAATGTTGAATCATCATCACAGTGATTGAATAAGTGTAGGTAAGCCTGACACGAATAACTGATAGTTAAAGGGCCTAAATTCGCACTGTCAATCGGACACCAACTGTGGAATCCATAGTATCCACATGTGTATTCATACCATTTATGTTCCAGCGCATTAGCATGTATGTAAATTACAGATGAAAACATATGATCATATTCATTCAAACACTGGAAGAAACTGACCTTACAGTACTGAGAAACAGCTGATTCATTCTCATCAGACATATATGGGTGAAAATGTGGAAATGCTAACATACCTAAACAGTCAGATTTATCATATAAATAATTCACGTGACAAATTGTATCATCAAATGAATAACAAGGCATATTGACATGTCTCTGGGCCTTGAACTGAAAATCACTCTGTGAATTATACACGAGGTCATTAACTGTGTCACTTAATACATGTTGAAATTGACTAGAATCAAATACTTTGTCATTGTCAACAAACATATCAATACCATTAGTGTTACAAACATTGTTATTTAACACCTTGCAACCATTGTTAACGTGACTAAAAGATTGAAGGCTACAGAACTGATCATACACATTGTTATTTACATTTGGATATTCATGTTCAATACTATGTTGACTTTCACAGTGCTTCGACACAATAGAGTGGTGTGAATTATTATAAAAGTTATTGTCCTGGAAAACAGATGGTGTGGTCCCAAGTGGTCGATCAGTGTCCTACCTCGATGTAGCTGTAGTCTGCTTGTTGCTCTTAAGGTTACACTTAATCTCGGGGTGAGACAGAGAACGTCCTTGCTTGTAGCAATGTGAACACAAATGCTTGTAGTTTCCATAGTTAAAATCATGAACACAAGATCCTTCATTGAAATATCGACAAATCCTCACCTTCTGATGATTCAAAACATTCTGGCTGTTGAACACTGCTACCTGAGACATGCCAATTCTGTTGAGAGCCCACTGTGTGTCGTTGGCCCAGGAAAGACGCCCATCCTCGACTTGAGTCATCGAGGCTGCCCAGGCAGACCTAACAGCAGGCCATGGCAGAGAAACAGCATCAGTGAGTGCCATAGTTACCTGTGTTAACATACGTTTCATCACCTCAAAATCTTGGATAAGTAAAATGTTAGATAACTGCCCACTTGCCCACTGGGCCATCGTAAGATCATCATAAGAAGGTTTCTTAGTCGTGCCTGTGGATACGTACCCTTCATTGGGCCACCTCAACTCTGGCCTGACAGTGCAAGTGTCGGTTGTATTATAACGCCCAGATTTTTTCCTCAAAAAGTCCTTACCTGGGACAATGTCCTGGTGTGTCTGATCTTCATATTGG
The DNA here is from genome assembly GCA_964017235.1 of Sabellastarte sp. h YS-2021. NCBI lineage: Eukaryota > Metazoa > Annelida > Polychaeta > Sabellida > Sabellidae > Sabellastarte > Sabellastarte sp. h YS-2021. The sequence goes on from OZ024931.1 coordinate 150,579,423, forward strand.
GCCAATAACTTGGATACAGCCGCTGAGATGCTGGGGATGTTCCTCACAGCCTCCACTGATGGCACAATGGCGTCCCTACTGGCTTCCATGGCTTCCGGGTGGCCAGTGAGTGCGTTGTCTGGCAACGGGCGATGTAAGGCTGCCTGAGACAGATTGGGCAGGGATTGGTGACTGGTCACAGCTTCTCTTCCCCCAGCCCCATAATGTCCCTGTGGGTGGGCTCTCAGTGGGGCTATTGGCGATGAATCCCTACCCAATCTGGGGCCCCTCGGTAAGTTAAAACTGACAGTTTCTCTGGGTCGGGGCGAGGGCACAGGCGTGGAGTTAGTGTCCCCTCCCCTCTCCATCCTCTCCATCCGGCGGGCAAGGTCTTGGTTAGCAGCTTCTAACCGAGATAGGGCAGACAAGATGGCCTGGTTAGGGTCTAAAGAACCAGTCCCATGTGCAACCGAGGTGAAAGACTGAGGTGGAGCACTTACAGAACCAGGTTCGGATCCGACCTGTAAATAAGAACCATCCACATGAGCAGATTTCTGTGAAGATCTCTTCTTCGTCCGAACTGTGGTAGCAGACAGAGATTTCTTCTTAGTTGCTGATATTGGTGCTTTAGCCCTTGTTGAAGGCATCATGAAGTCCAATAAACGTTGTATGTACAATAATAAATGGTTAAAATCAGTAAAAGCTTTGTAAAAGAACTAAAAACCCTAAAAACTTAAAATAATTTTCTTGCACATGTATTCTCATCGCTTGCTATGTAAAAAGTGAACCCCAAAGCATTTGGTGGGAACTAATGAAGTGTGACCTAATCCCTGATTGGTGGTAGTCAATAAACAATAATAGTAGACCTAGACTATTGGGAATTAAGGTAGGTATACAAGAGATGTATTTAAGGTGGTTGTAAACTGACTCGATAGGCCCCTATTCAGGCCATATCCCACAAACATTCCTAGTCTTAGTCTTATCTTATACACAATTATCAATCATCAATTTGTAATGATACTCTAAATCAATTATCAAATTCAGTTACTAATTTAAAAGTATATTGATTCTACATGAAGATTTAAGAGCTAAAATTGTGCTTACTGTAATATAAATAAAATCAGGCATATGATTAAAATGATAAACTACTAAAGTTAGGACTAAAAATATGTGTTCTATTTATTTGTTTTAATTTTTTATTTATTTTTTTAAATTTATTTCTCGTACTCATGGTACAAAATTGCAACAGTACAAATAAACACACACAAAAAAGAACATACAGTTTGTACAATGTAACATATATGTACAAAAGAAAAATTAAGCAAAGTACATGCCGAGTATATTTAGGTCTCATTGACAATCTAATCTAATGTGGACTTTTATAGCGCTTAATCTCCATCACTGATGGACTCTAAGGCGCATCTAAACATAAAGCAAGGCAGTTAGTGTTAATCAAGGGACATAGCCAGGTCGTACCAAGGAGACACAGATGTGACGGGGGAGGCTATGGTGGGTAGGCTTTTGCAAACAGGTATGTTTTAAGCTTCTTTCTGAAGGAGGCAACTGATGTTGCGCTGCGAACATCTTGAGGGAGGTCATTCCAGATCTTCGGAGCATCAAAGGCAAAACTATGGCCAAAATGTTTGGCTGACTGAAAGACTGATGAATGGAAAGGAGGAACTGTAAGGTATTGATGATCTGGGTGACTATGCCTAGTACTATAGGGACAACTACTAAAAGACAAGAATGGTTCGAAATAAGAAGGAGAACCACTATGCAAAAATGCAAAAATTTATACACAAGTGTTGCGATTTTGAAAATACAACAGTACTTAACAGGCAACCAGTGGAGTTTCTGTAGAGTGGATGTAACATGACCATACTTTCTATTATTTGTAACAATACGGCAAGGGTGTTCTGAATACTTTGCAATTTGTGCTGATTGAAACCCGGACAAACAACACATAAACTGAAGAATATCGTCACATTCTTGGTATGTAAAATAAGGGTGATCATAGTCTCTCAAATATAGAGTATCATGAATTAGACATGAAATGATATTTTCACTGTGTTCTACAAGAGCATCTTAAAATTTTCTTAAATTTACCATAGAGATCGGAGTCACACTTTACATTAAACTTCTGGCTAAGAAACTGCAGAGTCTTACTTGCTGCTGAGCAACTTCCCTGCAGAGCCAGATCACCACATATTCTAACTTTTATATTATCAGATGTGAAATTCATGTTCATTTTAAAAAACCTAAGCGCCAACTGATTGTCAATCGGATGGCAATTACAAATATGGTGTATAAAATTACTTGCTGTTGTCTTAGGAAGGGACAACAATTTTCTCAAAGTTTTATGCCACTGAGTATAAAATTCCTCACATTTTTATTACTAAGATCCCAAAGGACAGAACCATATAAAGGCATACCATAAGTTATTTTATTTATTTGGGGTTTTACGGCGCTTTCAACACTGCACAGGTCATATCACGACGGGTAGTTGGAAGGGCAGAGGAAACCAGTACATAGAGTTTGCTAGGGTTCAGTACTGTAAACTGCCGACCAACACCAAGCAACTACCAGCTTTCCCACATAAGGCCTTGACGGGGATTGAACCCCGGCCTCAGAGGTGGGAGGCGAGAGTGTTACCACTCTGCCACTGTGGCCCCTACAATAAGTTATTAGGATAATGTAACTGGTTTAAAAAATGGTCGATAAAAAAGATTGCGCAGATGAAGTGTACCATTCACAGGAGAAGTTTATTCAAAATGTAGATGAACTTTCCCTGGGCGCAGTAACAATAAAGATGTTAGATTTTAACTTAAATGATGCCTGCTGCTCAGCTACCAAAGTTCATCACCTGGCTTAAAACTGTTAGGGACAAGTGATATTGAAACGTAAATAAAAGAAGAAAAAAAAACACTTATAATGGTTATATATAGCTCTACAAAGAAAAACAATTGTGAACTGTTTTGATATTTCATGAAATGCAAGGGCTGGCTAATGGAGGAACTTTGATTGCTGAGTATTGTTGCTATGACTGCAATATGTATGTCACAGATTACTTGAAGATTTGAAATTGCAATATGACAAACACTTTATATATCGACACAAATGTAAAGTTAACCAGTTGAATTCAATCTGATTGTAACCTGAGTGCCATTAATTTACTTACCAAATAAGTCCATCAACTGTATTTTTTTTTTTGCTGTGAGCAGCAGGCTGGACTACTGCAATTCACTCTTCTTATTTTGAGTTAAAGAGATTGCAGCTAGTCCAAAATTCACTGTACAGGATTGTCACCCGTTCCTCTAAATTCTCTCACATTACCCCTCAAATAAAAAAAAATTCCAGTGGCTACCAGTCAGATACAGGGTAAAATTCAAAATTGGTCTTATTACATACAAAATTCTCAACTAGGGTCAACCAGTTTACCTAAGAGGATTAATCCACCCCTACTCCTCTTCCAGAAACACAAGGCGAAGTACCGTGAAACTCAAGTTCCTTCAAACCCCCACTTTTGATCGCAGAGTTCACAAGTCAATAAAACACTTTTCAAACTCTTTTGGTCACTATGCCCCTTCCCTTTGGAACTCTTTCTCTTTCCATGTAAGAAATAGTCCCTCTGTTGCATCTTTTAGGAAGCACCTTAAAACTCACCTCTTCAGCTCTAGCTTCCCAACTTAGTCTTTCTTCCCTCCCGGTCACACCCACAATCCTGGATTGCCGACCTTGAATGCCCCTCGACTTCCCTAAGATTATGATTTTGTTTGGTTAGCGCACTGAGTTCCCCTTCGTGGGGAAGATATTGCGCTTGCAAAGCAGTAGATTAGATTAGTATTTTTAAATCTGTTTATCTGTATGTGTCCATAACTGAAAACAATATATTAGAAAAGGGTTATATTTTTCAAATCATTTACAAAGATGATTTGGCTCCTATTGGGCATCAATAATGTTTTAGGGACTTCTCCCTTAAACTCTGGCTCCAAATCCCTGTGTAACATTTTGTTTTTTTCTCAGACAATGATTGATAGTGTATTTGATCTTGAGTCCAACGTTTTCTATCTTATTTTTCCATGAATATGTGTTTTAATGAAGACAAATCAACCCTAATTTACAATTTACCTCATCCACACTTTAATAATTGTTTGATTAATTCATATCTTCCATATCAGACACTCCACAATTATCTCTATCACAAGATTCTTTTTTACACCTAACACAGGCTATATTTATTCTCTTGTGCCTGTCACGACTTACAATGTTTCACCATGTGTGCAACACAATCTCTAAGTTTTTCTGTGCATCTAGCACAGGTTACAAAGTCTTTTTAAATCTACCAAAGGCCAAAGTCTCTTTACATCTAGCATCGGCTACAAAGATAGTTTGCATGTTTCAACTTTACTGGCTTACTGGTTGGTGTCATAAATTATCACATGCCTCATCCTGGCACAATACATTGTATGAAAAAGAATGGGTAATTATTTTTGACTACAAGTATTGATTTGTTTGTTGTTTAAGCTGGATGCTGTAGTTTGTTCTCCATCAGTTAAATATACAACAGTCACCCCAATGCTACGAACATATCAGATACCCATATAAACACAACCTGGTGATAAAATGTCATTATTAAATACGCTAAAGTTGTAAACCTGCCCATATTCAAGAATGGTAGGGATAACCTGCCACTGTTCCCAGATTAGTAACTGCTGTGCAGATCAGCAGATTGAAACTGTGTCAGATTTTTTCACAAAAGCTGCCGGGAGTCAAGGGTGAACCACAGGAATATATCTACAGGGTTTTCCAGGTTTCCAGAACTGATATAAATGCAGATGTTGCAATCAAATCTTTGTTCAGCCAACAATTTGTTTGCTCTTAGTTAACTAACTTTTGTGTAAATCAAAATATTAGTTAGTTTACTGTTGGTTATGCCCAAATCACACTACGGGCAGTATGTCTTGTGGTTACCCTAGATGTCACTCCAATTTCATTCCCAGTTCATGTACACAGGGTTTCTCCGGACAAAGATATCCTGAGGCTTGAACATCTACCCCAGATCCAGCCATGGGTACCTGTTCCTGCTCTACCATGCCTAAATGTCACTATAGATGGTATACCCGGTACCTGGGCTGTTTGGCATGAGCTTACAAATCTCTTCACATTTAACCATCTCCTTTTCTTCCACATTTCTGGCAGCAACACTGTAAGAGCACAGCTTGAGATGAAATCAGACAGTTGATATTCCTTTTCCATACAGAACATATCATAAAGTAAGTACGTAAGTAAGAAACACTTATATAGCGCCGAATTTGATGTAAACATCCTCTAAGGCGCTGATGTGCAAAAAGGGATAGTCCAGTTCCAGAAAGATGTCAGTTTCCATATTAGCGTCCAGTCGGGGAGATAGGCTATGGTGGAGGATAAGCCAATCTAAAAAGGTATGTTTTCAACTGTTTCCTGAAACCAGAAATGTTTTCTATGGTTCTGATGGCTTGAGGAACTTGTTCCACTCTGTGGGAGCCCCTGCTATGAAACTGCGTAGCCCTGAGCGTTTATTTGGTTTAGATGAGGAAATTGATAGGCGATTGCCCCGTGTGAGATCACTCCGCCTAATTAGAGTGGAGAGATATGGAGGTTGGCTCAAATGTATTGCTTTATAAATGAGGAGATTAAATTTGAACAGTATATGGTAATGAATGGGGAGCCAGTGTAGTTTGTGCAGGAAGGGTGTAACATGACAGTATTTATTTAGCTTGCACACCGTCCGACATAAGGCATTTTGAACTCTCTGTAGTCTGCTAGTATATGCCTTTTTTGTGTTGTAAAGCAGTGAGTTACAGTAATCCAGACGACTGCTTACCAAGACATTTGCCACCTTTACAGCTGTTTCATGATTTAAGTACCTGCGGACCCTTCTTAGTTCCCGGAGATGGTAGTAACTTATGCGACATAGATTAGCCACGTGTCTTTGCATTGAATTGAAAGTGAATAAAGGTGATAAAGTCTCAGTAGTGATGCCTGTAATGATATATTTTTGCTGCACATATGATGAAATTTTTTACAGCCATTGTATGATAGATGGTGCACATCATGATGTGGCATAGGGAAGCAGAGCTCAGAGCTCATGGTCGGGGTCACATAAGGCTATGGTCCAGGAGAAACAGAGGCCCAGAAGTGTGGCACCAGACCTGGGTTCAAGAGAGGCGTACGCATGGACACTCCACCTTACTGCTGGCTTGTCTGTAAATGTTATCCAGTGTATTAGAAAGTTTACACATATGTAATCTGAACTTTTCTATAAAATGGTGGACACTTTGAGAAGTGGCACAGAGGAGCCATTGATACTAAGTCGACAAATCGAGATAGCTATCTTGACTTATCGACTTACTAACTCGATAAATTGACTTAGCTAACTCGATTTATTGACTTAGTATCTCAATCAATCGAGATAATTATCTCAATTTATCGACTTACTAACTCGATAAATCAACTTAGCTCTGGGACCAATTACAAAGGAGGTACACAGCATTAAAAGTATGAAGGACCACCTTAGACCTTGAACGTAGGGTCCAAGGTCAAACCATACCCCACTAAAACATTCACACAATGTGGTTTAATATAATAATCACAAACCCCTATCACCAATTTTAAGGAGCTACAGGCATTATACGTATAAGTATCAAGGACCATAATAGGACTTAAAGAAGGGGACCAAGGTAAATTGTGAACCCACCAAAATATTCAGGCCAAATGATTACCAATAAGTTTTCAGATCCTAAAGGAGATACAGGGGATTATAAGAATGCATAAACAGAGAGATGGACAAATTGGCCCTTTGTCAAATCAGTTCTCAGCAATATAGCTGACCTAAGACTCGGTCCCATGGAAACACTCCCCATAGTAAAAAAAAACAAAAAGGTGATGCAATAAGAATACTTTTATGGTGCTTAATCTCCATTAGATGAAAAACTCTAGGACTAGCATTTATTTATGAAAAGTACCTTGGGTATGCCTGTATCAGGTTAGCATCCCTTAATTGTAACCTTGTTACCCTGATAATGGTGAATGATTTCTATGTTCATGTTTTGTTTGTTTCAAAAGTGTGACAAAGTGTGACTGACACATATCAAAGAAATTTGGATGTTGTTATGAATTCCTTTAGCCCATGTCATTAAGACATTTGTTTAGAGACTTATTCATATTAGTTTAATTCTTAAGTGATAATTAGCAACAGGGTAAATTACATTTAAAAAGGCAAGTGCCTTGTTGGAGAATAGGTGCTATAAAGGTTTTATTAGATTACATTTCAGGTCAAAGCCAATGCTTCTGTTAACAAGTGATTCAAGGTGAAACATGTATATAACTTTGAAATACATAAGTCGACTTAGTAAGTCGATAAATCAAGATAGTTAAGTCGATTTATCGAGTTGCTAAGTTGATAAATCGAGATAAGTAACTCAATTTATTGACTTACTATCGAGATAGCTAAGTTGATTTATCGACTTACTAAGTTGATAAATCGAGATAAAAAAATGTGTCATGTTGGCCCTTCTACTCTTCCGTAGATAATACTACAAGTGAAAAATTAAAAAAAATTATACCATTGGGTCACAAGCTGAATGGCTTGTGGAAGGGGAAGATTTCACAAAATAATTTTGCTCACTGAAAACTGCAGATACATAGGAAAAGCTGCAACATATATCAAGATTGAAAAAAAAATGGAAATGTTTATTGCCAACGAAATCCACAAATTTTATTCAAAACATTTTAAATGTGACTGATAAAAATGTGAACGATTTTTTTTCATAAAATTACCCCCAATTGCTTTAGTCATCTTTTCAATTTATATGATTGAAGGGAAAGTGATTGAACAAGAATTCAGTAAGTCTCTATGGGATATGTAACGTGATTGTATACCTGTTCAATTAAATTGTGACGGATAGTTATATGTTAGGTAAGTACATTATGGCTTAAAATTATGACAGTGCCCTATACAAGGGCAATATATACATGGATTTTAAAAAACTGTGGTGTATACAAAAGAGATACCTAGCGATTGAATTGCGAATGATGGGTGATGCCTTATACAAGCACATTGTGACTTTCGCATATTAAAAAAAAATACAATAGTGTCTTATATGAGTTCATTATGTAAAACCATACAAAATAATTGGATACAATGTACTAGTGCATGGAAACATCACGATTGCTAAATAAATTAAGGAAATAAATGATTGATTTCATGTTGCTTTCAATATATTGATACTTACCCGAGTACCCAACATCAAAACATCAATTGCAGTGGGCGATAATTGGTGATTTTAAACATATCCCCTTTTCAGCTAAACCAAAAATCACATAGAGCCATCACATTCATTTATTAACATCAATTCATTGATCTGACACCTTTTGCGAACTTACATACAGTAATCCTTTTAAATCAAGCCATTTCTAATTTTTACTGACAGGCTCCATTGTTCACTGCAATTAAGGCGTCTTCTAAACAAGGAAGCTAGAATTTTGATGAATACTTTAGTTGATACTAGTGAAGAAAAGACAAATAATTTAGTGGTTTATATCATAATATGCAGTGTTCATCCCCTCAAAATAAATAGCGTGAAGTATAGCTATTGTAGAACCTAGTTACCACTTAAATATTTTCCACTAATGATTGAAAATGGAAAGCTTTGATGTTCTTTCTTTCTTTCCAGTCCCAGAAGAATTGGTATATTAAAAACACTAATTCATAAATAGGTCATTTTATGATATAACTGAAAAATCATCTGAGGCTGATTTCACAAAAGGCCTTTACCTGGGCTTAAACTTAAAGTTTTTTTGAAACTTTTGTGTGGTAACAAAATTTTTCATTTCAAAACACCATTTTTCCTTGGATAAAATGAGTCAAACCAATAATATGTGTCACTAATAGTATATTTTGAACAGAAAGAAAAGGTCACATGACAAATAAAACCACTGTGGTCTTTTGATTAGCTTAGACTTAGCTAAATCACCTTTTGTGAAATCCATTTAAGTCCCAGACTTTACTGAGACAAAAGGCTCAGATTTAAACCTCTGACTTAGCGTAAGCCCCAGATAAATCTAAGACCATTTGTAAAACCGGCCCGATGAAAAACAAAGCATTTATATTTCCTTATCTTCTATAGCCCACATGTTTATATAACTTTGTATAAAATGTATTTAATCTCTATTAAAATGTAGTGTCGTCATTTTAAAGGCTACTTAAAAGACAGAGAATTAGGGATGACCATTAGTCCACATATGTGGGGTTGTTTGGCATGTCACTGGGGATAAAACTCATTTACAGAGTCAATTAGGATGACTGTAGAACCACCTATGCATCTGTCTGATCAAACCAAGGTCCCCTTTTTTACTTAGGCTACTATATTACTCACTAGATTGAGACCTTTTCTTTGGAATTTGAAATTCACACAGGTGGACATTAGTCCTTGTATATGTTGACTTATCTTTTAGAATAAAGTCAGCCTTTGTATTGGGATTCACAATAAAGGCTACGGTCCGTTTTCTACCAAAGCTTTGGCTTAAGTTAGAGTCTTACAAAAAGAAAACCTAAGTCTTCACAAATAATACCAGTACCTATGTATACTTCGTACTTGCTTCATCATTGGACTAACGTATAGTAAATATGTCTGAACCACACACAAAAACTTTAGTTATCCAAGTAACTTTGGACAATCGAAATTTCATTTAACATATAGACTTACTAAATAGAAGCTGGAATGACTGAATCCCTTTGTAAATAACTAGCTACACCATTGAACATTTTGAAATAAACCTGTATTGTGATCACCTGTGAATCAAGCTCATAGGTGAACAACAGATTAAATCCAAAAAGTTCAGTTCAGTTCCTTTTTCCAGTCCCTCACCCTTCATTCTAACACAAAAGTATTAACTTCAGATAATACATCTTTCTCATTTAGTGAAACCAGCTGAGAAAAGTTTCCTCAATCCCTAAGACTACATGTCAAGGCCAGGCCTGTGTGAGCTATTGAATGTAACATGGTACCGGCATTGATGTAACAGGTAACACAGTCATTCCCCACCTCAGAGGGTGAGTTTATGAACCCCGGTTCTGACATTATTTGATGAAGTTGGTTGGTGCTTGTTGATACACAGCAGTTTTAAGATGTTGAATCTTGGTTTAATAATATTCAGTAGTTTCCTCATTTTCCTATTTTCTGCAGTAGTTGCGCCAAAAACACAGAAGACCTTAATTTTAATCCCAGTAAAAGGCAGATACATAGTGGCCAAGACAAATATTTAAAATGGTTGTCCTCTCGCACTGGTTCGTTCAGAGTGGTCATTCCTGAGACTTTTAGTTTGGGAAATGTCAGTCACTATACTCTGGACTCTACCTTTGCAGTCGGGGGCCATGGTGGCATATTGGCAACACACTCGCCTCCCACCTCTGAAATCTTCTGTTCAAACCCCAAACCCTATGTGGGAAAGTTGGTAGTTGCATACCGTTGGTTGGTAGTAACAGTACAGAACCTTGACCGATTGTTTGTACTGGTTTCCTCTGCCCACAAAACTCCCTGTTATGATATGACCCATACAGTGTTGAAACCGACATTAAACCCAAATAAATAAACAAAGTACCTATGCAGTGCAAATGGCTAGAAGATCACCTTGAATGCTGTAGTAATGGGCATATGACACGGATTATAAATACAGTGTCATGACCTACACAATGTCATAGAAATGACTTCAAACACAGTGAAATTAAAATAAACGTGTTCAAAGCATCACTTTTTTTTAGGTAGTTGTGCATGAATTTCAATTCTTTATAACGTATACAACATGTGTGCTTAACTCACTTGGGCATATCTAAACATTTTCACAAATTATCCTCCAAAATGTCTCTATTTTCACCCAAGTTACATCCACACCCAAAGTATAAGCTCATACCATGCCTCACAGGCGACAGTCTGTGATTGGATGCCAAATGAGCTCATTATTAGGTGACAAAAGACTAGGGTATTACCCGACATAGATTAGATTGATTTTATTATTTCAATTGATGTAAAATAGAGGTTCCATTGTCCACTGAACACCTCGCAACTTTGAACAATCTTTGGTTTTACATTATTGCTAAATCACTCCACTGCTAACTGCTTCTGTAACTGTAATATATTGTGGTGCAAACGTACAATTTTAAAAGAACAAATCTTATGGTAATCATCTTGAGTCATCAACACAACATTGCTACAAAACATCTTGCTGATCTGATGAATACAAATTTCCATGGAGATTATTAATAATGCTAAACTTATCTAGGTGAAATATGGGATTACATTCCACTTATTTCAGTTAGCTTTTGTCTTCCAAAATTCCTTGCGCTATCGGTTTCCCAATAACCACAATAAAAACTAAAATAGCTGCTGAAATAGCCACTGCATTTGTCGGTGTTGGACTAGAGTTCTGGAGGAATGTAAACTGAGAGATAAAAAGTAGAGGTAAGCCAAATCCTGAGAGAATGGCCACATCTAGTGATGAGATATTACACATACCTATATAGAATAGATAGAAATACAAAGCCTGTATGAAAGCGTTAACCATCAGCAATGTAAAACATATGGCACTGTTCGGAAAGACAAACCCATGGGCAAAAGCTACTCCCAGCAAGCTTACACCAGAACAAATCAGAGCCTGCCATAGCAATATATTGTCTAAGGTGTTTTGCCTAAGTAGGTGTTGGCATAGAACCACACATGTGACATTACATATCCCACAGACGCATGCATATACATAACCCTTCCAACTTTGGGATTGATACACACCAGTGGTACTAAATGTGGAGTTTGTTGTAGCATTGATATTGGCAAACCTGTTGCCATTGCATAAGCTGGTGTACACAGAATTGTTGTTCCTGTCAAAATACTCAATGCCATTAAATATCTCTGTTGGCTGCACGAGGAAAATCACACCAATACATAAGATAATGACTGTGACAATATCTAGTATTATAAGAGCGACCTGAAGTCTTGTTCTTCTGTAAAAATCAGTCACCAGAGTATAAATGAGTGTGCTTACAACAAAAGTTAACAACATCGTTGCATTTAATGTTCCTACTGCTATGTGTATAGATGCCAATAATGAAAAGACAGTGTAGAGTATATTGAAAAGCAGAAATACTAGGAAATAACCAATACTGGACTTGTGGATACATTTTGGAGGTTGTCTGGTATATACCGTGTAACAGACACTGAAGATGAGCATCCAACTGAACATGCCACAAGATAACTGGAATACACCAACAATGCCATCTAAAAGCTGAAAAGAACAGAAAAAATATGTACAACGTAACAATATCATTAGAAAAGTGATCGTACATCAATCTTTAAATAAAGATCAATATTGCTATAGATGATTTCCTTATCAATATTTAAACAATTTATTTCAATGTACCATCTGAACATTCACAAGTAAGGTTCGTCCAAATAAATTAACAATCTAACCCTGAAATAAATATACCATTTAGATTTAATCTAAAAAATTACAACTTTAAAATTTTGGAAATTGGTGCTATAATTTGATTGAATATGGTCAAGTTTAATCTTCTTTACATTTAAAATTAATGAAACTTCAAATGTCAGGAATAAGATTCCTGGAAACAAAGCCCATATTCACTAAACCTCTCACACTTCCAGAATTCCTTATTTTATTTATTTATTTTTAACAACTAAAATTCAGTTCTTTAACAATCCATACAAAACCTTGTGGAAAACGAAACAAACTTATTTTCACAGTCCAGACATATTTTAATAATAATAACCTTGAAAAGTTTAAGTATCTAAGTTTCTAACTAGAAAATTACCAACGAAAATGTATTTGGGAGATATGCAAGTCCTAAATATATTCAAAACACCACTGTATCTCAATTCCTTCAAAAATTTTATTCCAAAAATTCCATCTTCGGTTAATTTGGTCCAAACGCAAATTTACCCGACTTAATGTCTCTTGTTCCAAAAATTGTTTTTTAAATTTCCCTTTGGAGGAAATAAATATTTAGCATAAAGCCATTTTTGAACACCAAAATATATATTTTCGAGTAACCATTAATGTTAAATTTAACGCCCAAAAGTTTTCATCATTTGTTAAATAACAAGTATTTTATGAGTTTGGTTATAATGAGGTTGAATCCATGTTTATTAGAGTCCTTATTTTTTACCAAAACAATAGTAGTCTCATGAAGAATACATGGAATTGCCATGTGAGATAGATTTTGATATAATACTTGAAAAATTTTAATGTAATGAGTACAAATAACAATATGTAACTGATGGTCATATGTTACTGCTGCAAATGTGTCTGTTCACTTCATGTAATAAAAAAGGTCTTTTATAGAATGATAGTATAAAAACCATACCTGACTTGTGATAAAGTTGAAATTATTTGTGATTGCAGCTATTAGGCTAATGACACAGCCAATAATGTAAGCCTTGCTGGAACGGTTGATGCTACTGGAAGATTGCTTTGTCTCATCTTGTGAAGTAACAGTTTTATCTGCAGCATCACTGTCATTGAGTGGCTTCTGCATCAAATAGGTTTTCTCTGAAATTGTTAAAAATGGAAAATAAAACTTTGATCAAGCATTTTGGTAATGAGTTTGCTTTGAATCTCAAACCACTGGGGTGACAGATATTAGGAACCATAGATAAAGGCCTTGTACCATAGATAAGGATTATCAGGACAGAGACCCCTGGCTTTAAAGTCCAGGTTGATCAAGATTGAAAATTGGCAAAAAGGTAAACCATCCTGACCTTTTGGATCAATCTAAGAACTATTTTATTGATCTGGAAATCTGTTTCAGCCAATCTCGACTAAATTTGATGTATCCAGGCACTTTGATCTCAATCTTTATAATTTCAATACAATTTAACATGGTGAGATGTATTGGTGAAAGGTTATAACGGGTGGTCAATAAATATGATAGTTAGAAGGTGACTAGCTTGTAGTCACATTTAAATTACACCTGAGAGATATTCTTTTGTCAAAAGTGTCCAATATCTTTCACTATTGGACAGTAGTTCAATCACATAAACCTCAAAATACACACTAGAAATATAGGAATGGGTAAATATCATCGCAAGTGTCCAATATTAGGGAATAATAGATTCATTTGAAAACTCACAAACAATCCATTATTTATAATAATGGACACTTACTTGGCCATTAACCTATACATATTTGCTCATAGTCAGGGGCATGGAGTGAATATCAATATCATTCAAATAAGGCAGACTAAATATCCTGACATATGGAGTCGTGAGTTTACAATTGTCAAACCACGTTGATATTCTTCCCCCCTTTTCCTGAAATTCCTTATCTCCTTCCCTAGATAATGATAGCAAGAAAAGTATACCTTGCCAATAATTCTGTATTAAAAGTGGCTCAATGTTCAAATATAAATATCATTTGGATGTATTCTGTTGTATCATCATCTTCTTCATTCTGTCTCATCAACCTCTTACTGATTGTCGGCAGTTATAGTACATAACCTTTACCAACTGTAAGCACTGGTTTCCTCCGCCCTTCTAACTACCCATCACAATATAACAAACAAGGTACTATACATGACGAGAAAGAAATAATAAATAAATTAAATTATTTCGTATTGTTGATATAATATCTACGATATGATACCTTAGGTGCTGAAATTGTATTCTCTCCTTCAAAATAAACCCACTCTTTAATCACATTAATGAATCCTTAGCAGTGTATTAAACACCCTGCCCCCCCCAATATTGTGTTGAATGCTTGGACAAAATATCCTTTGAAAAATTCCTGAATTCAGACAGTGATCCACCAAAATCTATCACTTCCCTCCTTGCGCCATTGTCGAGATTGTTAAACTGTGCAAACAAAATGACAAACAGACTAAGCGAAACAAGTGCCAACAGTTCCAGAAACCGTCTTGGTGATTGTAATGAAAATAAGGACCTCAAAGTGTATCCTCTAACATGTTATAAGAGTGACTAAATGTGGGGCAGTATAAGTATCAGTTATATGACAAAACTGCACAAATATTTGTTTTGTTTTATTTTAGTTTTCTTTGGAATTTAATTTTGGTTTTGAGTTATATCTGTTTTTTTTTCTTTGTTCTTTTTTAGAGTTTATTTCTAGTCTCTATAATATAGTCATTTATCATGATCTTATTTATTATTCTTTTAGTATAAAATTGATTGAAATATAAATCATGAGTTTTGAAGGGGAAGACTTACGGTTTTGGGTCCAAAAGAATGAATGGTTGTTTTTATTGGAATATGTATGACAAATTCGAAATATGCAAGTCTTACAAATATAAACATCAAACTTCTTTTCAAAAAATTACTTTAAAGTTAGGCACCATCTAACTTTTTACACAATTTTTCTGACCATAAAAGTTATTTTTTGCAAAAACGCATCGCAAGATCGTAAAAGTGATATTACTTGTCGTGAATCACTCTGTTGAAGGTGGTTACATTGCATCACTGTTATACCTGCAAGATTAAATGTTAACCTTGTATTATTATTACAGATTAATTTGTTTATTTGGGGTTTTACGTCGCTTTCAACACTGTACAGGTCATATCACGACGGGTAGTTGGAAGGGCAGAGGAAACCAGTACATAGAGTTCGCTAGGGTTCTGTACTGTAAACTGCCGACCAACGGCAAGCAACTACCAGCTTTCCCACTTCAGGCCATGACGGGGATCGAACCCCGGCCTCAGAGGTGGGAGGCCAGAGTGTTACCACTCTGCCACCGTTATTACAGATTAAAGGTTCACGTTTAATCTTATCACAATCTTGGTAATGTAGTGTAACAACTAGTGCTGTGAAATTGCTTCGAATATTGGGTTCGATGTTTCGGAGCTGTACAAGCCAGCGAACTTTGGTCTAGTTCGATTTTCAAAGCAACGTTTTCCCAAATAGGTAAAACACAAAAATCTCATACCAAATCTTTTCACACTGTTGAAGATATAGCGAAAACATAAAATCCATGTATATGTTAAATAAATTCCGCCATATTTTCAATAAAAATAAACAAGTTTTAGAGATGGGCAAAAATAGGATCCATTGGGATGTGTGATGTTGGGGATTTCTAAACGTTTTGCAAAGTCCGAATTTCAGACATTTGAACCAAACTCCAAAACTGGGGCAGTAAACGAGCAAACTATCGAACTTCTTCAAACATCTTCGCAGCTCTAGCAACAACCTTCAAAAGAGTGTTCGTAAAAATCACTTTCATGATCTGTGAATGCACTTTTGCAAAAATGACTTTAAGGCATGTGCTCTCATTTTTTTTGTTTGTTTTTTTTTCTTGGGGGGGTTGTCTGTGGACATTCATGTGGCATAGCGTGAGGAGTATCTGTCTTGTCATTAAAGTTAAGCAGCAATGGGCTGCTTTAGTTGGACCCCAAACTTTAAAATCATTACTGTATTCAAATGGAAGTTTGACATTTGCATTTGCATATTTGATTTTCTTCATACATTTTTACAAATAAAAAAGCCATTTATCATTTCAGACTAAAAAATTCTAGTCTATCCATCCGAACTGTTGTATTATTTTCACTTAAGTAAATTGTTTATTTGGGGTTTGACGTCGCTTTCAACACTGTACAGGTCATATGATGACGGGTAGTTGGAAGGGCAGAGGAAACCAGTACATACAGTTCATTAGGGTTCTGTACTGTAAACTGCCGACCAACGGCAAGCAACTACCACCCCACTTGAGGCCGTGCCGTTCACTTCAGTAAATAGACCGAGTTTCTGTCCCGTCACCAATTGCTATTGATACACTGATGGACACAATGGCGAGGGACAGAGCTCACATGTACCTGTTTTCTGTGTAATCCTTGAACTGTGGGGAATTATTGCATTCACTTTAAAAAGTTGTTGTAATGTCTATTACAGCTGCATCCAGTTTCCAATATATATGTTGTTAAATTAAACTGTTCTTGGAAGCCAGAGATTTCTATTGTAGAGAACTATGTAATGATGGAGGTTTGTTTACATTTTGAAAATAGGTTGACATATATACATGCTAGTTTGATTGGCATGAAATATAAGTGAACGGCACATGTACATACCTTAAAGAAACCAAATAACACTTTATACTTGTGGTAATATGTATACAAATATGCCGTTCAAAATTTACACAGAAAACAGGTACATGTGGACCCTGTCTCTCGTCATTGCGAACCATCAGAAATATCAACAGAAATATGCTACGGGACAGAAACTCGGTCTATTCAGTAAAGTGCATTACTTACATTTCCTTGAAACCTTTACTTGCTGTATAACATGACTTTTAACTAGACACCAATGTAAGCTATTTCAGCCAGAAATCATGGATAGTAAAAAATTAATTATTTTTGTAATTTTAAATCCATTACTGTAGCCATTGCTGAAAGTTAATTTTAGCCACCGTGTTAAACATAAACAATTAACGAAAGTTTCTTCCAGTTTATTTCTACTAATACATTAATCGTAATGACGCCTATCTACTTTTGATTCCCACAAACATTAGCAAAGAATTTGTGAAATATGAAAGAAAGAATTTGTGAAATAGTTATTGCAAATAAACCAGACCAAAAAAGTAACTTCATATTTTATAAAACAAGACTTCAATAAGTATATTAATACAGTACCTGTCATTCTTAATCCACGTTTAGTTTTACAACTTTGCCATATGTTTTTGTAAAGTTATATAAATATCCCATAAACGCCTACACTATATCCGATTTAAAGGACAAATGGAGTAAAATAATACACGCATTTTATAGTATTTTGAACATCACAAAAGCAGAAACATATATGCAATACTGGGATTCATATACCTTTCATTCATACAATTTGAAATACCTTGCATAAGTATAGGCCACACATGTTTACCATATAAAACACCATATACAGAAGTGATCCAAAGGGGTGTTCATACAAAAAGTGATATCAAAATGAATGGACTTTCCGAAGACCCAATAACAATTAAAATTAAATTTAATCTAAGTATCAACAAAAGTTCAAGGATTGCTGCTTTAATCTTTAATTTTTCCTTTGAATCTTATATTTTAAATTTTTGTTTGAATATAGCTTGTGTGACTGGATTGTGTTAGTTATAAACATCTTGAACCTTTGAAATAAGAAACTCTAAAGCAAACTCATTGAGCCTTGTAATTTGGAATATGTCTTATTTATTTGGGGTTTTATGTCGCTTTCAACACTGTACAGGTCATATCACAACGGGTAGTTGGAAGGGCAGAGGAGACCAGTACATCCAGTTGGTCAGGGTTCTGTACTGTAAACTGCTGACCAATGACAAGCAACTACCAGCTTTCCCATTTGAGGCCATGCCAGGAACCGAACCCAGGCCTCAGAGGTGCGAGTTGAGAGTGTTACCACTCTGCCACAGTGGCCCCTGGGAATATGTCTTAAATTGGCAGAAATATAAAGTTGGCAATGAATCAGAACTGTAGTCAAATACAAAAATAAAGAATTGGTAGCTATATATTATGAGTTTGTTTGCCAAATTAGGACTCAAGCTTTATTAAGATGTTACCCATTTATGGCCCTTCAAATCAAAGCCCTGAAGAATGTATTAACACAATGGTATTGTAATCACATCAATTTTAAAGTTTTCTTTATTCTATACATCTGTTACGCAGTCCAAAGTTTTTGTATGTGAGTGTGTTTAGTTTATTTTTGTCTACTTCTTGCAGTCAAAGGCTGACACAGGTCTCTAACCTATAATAAAACAAAGATACAAAAAACTAATTGACAGCTGCGTGGTACTGGCAACACCCAGTCATGTGCAGAACTGCTATAAGGTAAAGACGATTTTTGAGTGACAGTTTGAGTCCCTAATTTAAAATTAATTCATGTTATCGCCAATTACAGAGCACTATAATGTGGGTGTTCCACCACACGACTAAGGCTCCCGATTAAGGGTTTTTGAGGGTCGGTTTGAAATATTTGCTTAGTCCCAGACATTCTGTAAGGGTCGGTTGTTGTCGGTTGGGGCCGTGTGAAAAATCAAACATGTTTGATATTTCACACGACTACAACCGATTCATATTTCCCGCCGTCAACAAAATGTCCAGTCCCAGGCGTCCTCAGGCCTCCTCAGACCCAAATTTACACAGTCGTGTGTTGTCCCAGGCCGCCTGCGACCCTTAGTCCCAGACCTCCGTAGCTTAGTCCCAGGAGGCCGGTTGTTAATCCCAGACTCAAATATGATGCGTATGAATTTCATGCGTCTGAAAGTGGGTCGGTTGCATTAGTCCCCGGAAGCCTCAGACCGTCTGCGGTGTCCTGGGACCCAAAAATCAAGGTCTGGGACTAAGAACCGACTAAGGGTAACCGACCCTAACCGATCCAAACCGGCCTCCCCAGAACGCCTGGGACCACGCATTTTCAGTCTGCGGCGGCCTGAGGACGCCCCAGGAGGCCTGGGACTAACAACCGATTAAGAACCGACTGTTTTCCGCGCGTCGGAAATTAAAACGAGGCAATGAGGGGGTCTGGGACTATATAAGCGACCGCGCACACATTCTCGTTGTTACTGACTGTTTGGCTACTGAGAGACGTATGTCACTGATTTGTAGGGGTTTTCAGTTTTTATTTTATATTTTATATACTTGAGCTTAGGGCAAATTTCACAGTTAGGAGACACATTTTACTATTTTTTTATTATTTTGTCGACTGGATTATGAGGAAAGAGAAAGGAGGGAAGAGAGGAAGGAAAAAGATGGATGAGAGGGAGAAGGAAAGTCAAGTAGAGGAGAGGAGTGAAGTTATTACAGAAGAAGGAAGTGAGAGGAGAGAGGAGGAGGAGATTCAGGAAGATCCAGCTATTGGGGAAGCTGTGGCAGAAGAAGAAGAGAGGTGTGAGGAAGATCCGGAGTGCCATTCTTCAACCAAGAGAGCCAGGGTGTGTGCCACTTTTACAGACAGCCAGGAAGTTTCCATTGTGGAATTTGTAAAGCTGCACCCTGAACTGTATGACAAGGAACATTCACGTTTCCACGACAGGACCAGAAGAGAGGCTCTCTGGGCAGAAATATCTGCAGAACTCAAGCTCCAGCCCTTTGATGTGAGACGTTGGTTCGAGTCCCAGCGAACCCATTATGGGAAGCTGTCTAAGCTCCAATCTGGCCAAGCCCCGAGGGAGATGACCAAGAGACAGTCCTGGGTGTACCAACAGATGGGTTTTCTTAAAACCCACATCAGAAGAAAGGGGGCCAATAGAAGTTCAGGTTTTGAGGCCAGTCCAAATACCAGCAGGCAGGATGAATCACGTGGCTCAACTACTGATACAGAACACCTCGAGTCCAGTGTCCTGAGAGAGAGGAGTCAGTCCATCATTACATCAACGCCTGTTTCAACTACAGACTCCAAGATTCTCGAACACTTTGAGCAGATGAGGACACTTATCTCAGCTTTTCTGCTTCAGAAGTCAGACAGGCAGCCCTTCTTTGACTACGTGGCATCAGAGGCCGAAAAGATGACTCAAGAAGAATTTGAAGAATTAAAGGGCAAGATATTTAGAGACATCGAAACTATTAAGAGTAACCGCAGACGTCAGCCATTGCCCAGAAGATCAGCCACTGTTACCACGGAGTCCCAGAGGGTCGGCCTACTGCCAACAACCACTCCCCAGGTGTCTAGTTCCACTCAAGTAGCAGCTAGCAGCAGTTTTGTATACTATACACCAAGCCCCATTGGCTTCAGCAACCCGACATCTGTCCTAACTGTACAGGACGAAGGGAGCAGATACAATCTGAGTGGAATCTTAAGCCAGCTACCAGATCTGACATCAACACAGATCGTCGAGCAGCCTCAGCAGCAGCAACCACAGCAGCAGCTCTTTACTATCACCACTTCAGCACCGCCTCAACAGCAGCAGCAGCCTCCTCAGTAGCCATCCAGTCAGGGCGGGTGTTTGGCCTGCCAGGCCCTTTTCAGGGCCACCAAATCTTCCAAAAACAATTATTCAGCTACATGTTATTCCAATTCCCCTCCCAAAACAAAAAAGTTCAGTACAAATACTTATCACAAGAAAAAAAAAGTTCAAGTCCAACACCTACACCACCCCAAACATGAAACAAATAACCCATGGTACCACACATAACAAAAAAGCCACATAAAAAAAATTAAAAAAACTCCCAATATGGCCATTAATCAGCCCATTTTTAGAGTAAAATCCATGGGATAGTTTAAAATCTGTAACTGAAAAGTCCAACACTTACACCTTCCCTAGAGTTAAAAGTGATTATTACATACTTGCCAACCCACAACCAGACAAACTCAATACCAAACATAACCCCCAAATAACAAACCCAGTAAGAAACCCAACATCCAACTACCAATAATAAACCCAACCCCAGTAACCACCAACCAAGAAACACAAAAACCCAAAATTAAATAGAACCCATGCCAACAAACTGACAAACTATTTTGCAAATACAATCCCCCATTATTGAAAGGAAAACTAGTTCCATGGTTATATTTTCCACATTTTTGTGATTAGAAGTGAAGATTTAAAATTGAAGATTTCCATGAAAACCTTTCTGCTACAAATAAATTTCCAAGCCATGAACAAAAAACAATTGGTGAAATTATGATGTGGATTTCAAAATATGTAAAAAAATAATTCAATTTCGGATATTATGTGTGACTTTGTGTTTGGCTTTTGTTTAACAGTGGGTTTGTCTGTTTGTTGGGTGAGTAAGTTGTGTTTGTCTGTTTGTCCGTCTCTAACAAGTTATGTTTGGCATGGGGTTTGTCTGTTTGTCCGTCTCTACAAGTTATGTTTGGCATGGGGTTTGTCTGTTTGTCCGTCTGAACAAGTTATGTTTGGCATGGGGTTTGTCCGTCTGTAGCAAACATAGCTGATTAATTGTTTTTGGAATAATTGGTAGTCCTGAAAAGGACTGTTATAGTTAGTCATGAAAAGGACTGTTTACTGCATCAGGACTTATATTCTGCCATCTTGCCAGGCCACTGCTCCCTCATTGTTGAAGTAGTCCTTCAGGTAATCCCTCTGTCTCTTGGCTTCTCTGGCAGGGTTTCTGTCTTGGCCACCACCAGCAGCACCCCCAATCAATCCACAATCATCAGGTACATCATCATCATCGTCCTCCCCAGGCTGCTGACCACCAGGTTGACCTTGATACTGGCTTCTCAGTATGTTGTGTAGAACAACACAGGTCAAGACCACTTCTCTGACTGTTGCTGGGGGTAGTTCAATGGTTGTCCTCATCACCCTGAATCTTGACACAAGGATGCCAAAAGCGTTCTCCACCACTCTTCTGCCCCTTGAAATTCTATAATTGGCAATCCTTTCCTCTCTGGCTAACATCCTTCTGCCATAGGGTTTCATGAGCCAGGTCTTCAGGGCAAAAGCATCATCTGCCAGGATGAAGTAGGGGACATCTCTCCCACCCTGGGTTATAGGAGCTGGATCAGGGAAGCCTATCCTGCCATCCTCAATCCTCCTCTTCAGCTGAGAGGCATTAAATATCTGGCCATCCGAGCAGGATCCTTCAGTACCCACATCCACCCATCTAAACTTGTACTGTCCATCTACCAGGGCCAACATCACAATGGAAAAGAACGCCTTGTAGTTGTGGTAGAGGGCTCCAGTGTTCTTGGGCTTCTTCAGGGCCACATGCTTCCCATCCAGAGCTCCCAGGGCATGTGGAACATTCCACCTGATCCTGAATTCCCTCTCCAGTTCTTTCCACTGATCTGGGGTAGTAGGACACTTCAGGTACTCCCTGGTGAACTCATCCTGGATGGCCCTGCAGACCTCTGGTATAAACTTGGAGATGGTGGATCTTCCAACCCTGAACTGACAGGACAATGATGTGTAGGACTCTCCAGTGGCCAGATATCTGATGGTGAGGGCTAACTTCTCCCCAACACTGATTGGTGCTCTGTAGTTGGTGGCCTGCCTGGCTAGGTGTGGTTCCAGTCTGGTCTTAATCATTTCAAAGAATTCTGGGGTCATCCTCATGTAGTTGGTGAATCCTGGAATGTCTGTGCCATACAGATCAGCCATAATGTTGTGGTAGGCCCCCCTCTCCTCTCTCTGCAGTAGCCATGGCCTGACCCACATGTTGTGCCTTCTTCTAGGTCTCTGTATGGGTGCGGGTGGTGCTGGTGGTGCTGGTGGTGGTTGCTGTGGTCGACGTAAGAAATGGAAATACATGATTATTTGTAACTGAATAAAAACCAAAAAAGCCCTAAGTTGTTGTTGAATCTGTCTTCCATTAAAAGGTGGCATCCTGCTGTGTTCCTAGAAAAGCAATGATAATTAGATCGCGAATTTTATATATATATACCCAGAAAATCCAGCAACTTTGGAAAACAATAATCGGGGATCCTGGTCTGGGGAAGACTGAGGAGGCCTGAGGACACCTGAGGACGCCGGTAGTTAATCGTGGGTTAGTCGGGGCTTAGGTCTCAGGCCTCCTGGGACCCAGTCGGTATGTGTACGACAGGATCGTGGTTGAAACCGACCTGAAAACTGGCTTAGTCGGTTCTTAGTCCCAGACCAGTCGGGGACTGTCTGGGGCCGCCTGAGGCGTCCTGAGGCGTCCTGGGGACGATCTGTTCTTAATCCCAGACTTCAGTGCCGACCCAGTATTCCCGCCCATTTTTGTCTTTTTTCCACCGACTGTGCACGATTAAGGGTCCCAGACAGGATCGGGGCTTAATCTTTTGGTGGAACAGGGGCATAAAAGGCTAATTCATTTGATTTGAGGCTCAAAGCTAGTTATAACTTGTACTGGTGACAATATATATGTTTTAGTTAAAGAAATCCACACACAAACAGATTTTAGGTTTTCCGCGAGTTTCTCTTTTATTAAAAGTGTCCAATATCTTTCACTAATGGCCTGTTGTTTTACTCAGTGTTTGTATGACCATAACAGGAAGCTCTTTTCGAACATTTCTCAAGAAACCTTTATACTTTTTGTTCAACTAAAAGGATCGTAAAAACCCCAAAAGTACAAATCTGAAATATAGGAATGACGAATTATAATGTTAAACAACATCTTAAGAATAACAATTTAAGGAAGAGGTGTAATTTAAATAGGTTACTAGCCTCGTAAGTGTTCCAATAAAAGAAAATAATGGATTGTTGATCCTATCCATTTGGGGCCTCATAAACAATCCATTATTTTCTAATATTGGACACTTACTTAGCCATTAACCTATAAGTATTTAAAGGGGCCACGGTGGCAGAGTGGTAACACTCTCGCCTCCCACCTCTGAGGCCTGGGTTAGATCCTCGACATGGCCTCAAGTGGGAAAGCTGGTAGTTGCTTGCCGTTGGTCGGCAGTTTACAGTACAGAACCCTAACGAACTGTATGTACTGGTTTCCTCTGCCCTTCCAACTACCCATTGTGATATGACCTGTACAGTGTTGAAAGCGATGTAAAACCCCAAATAAATAAAATAAATAAGTATTTAAAGTGAGGAGGGAGGTCCACACTGGCCCGATGGGTCAGTTAGTTTGGCTCGCGGGCTGTCACCTCTTGGTATTTCAAAGCTACATTTTGTACATGCTGTAATTCTTTAGACTGGTCCCCGGTCCACTTAAAAAGCAGAAAATGACTGTTTTATTTCCCAAAATGACCTTCACCCATATTGTATAACTACAGCAGGTAGGAAATTAATACCCAATACCCATTTGATCACGTATCTCAGTTTCAACAAAAGTGTTTCATGTTCCATCCAACAGCCAGGGTCATGGCATGATAAAGCCCTCAGCATTGCCATATGTGGGAGTCATATCCATTATTATAACTTGTTCATTTATTTAAGTTCCAAGTATAATATTAAAAATTGTAAAAAAAAACATTATAATAATGTGCAGTTATATGTTGGGAGCTTCACCTTTTACACTCCCCACCCCAAAGGTCATAGTCTTAGGTCTAAACAATTCGTGAAAACAAGATAGTTCCAATCAAGTCAAATTTCTTATTCCCAACTAGGAAACTAGGAAAATGCATCAATAGTTTACCCACTAGACCAAAATAGAAAAGTTTTGAAATATGAACTTGGCACATAGTTTCGGACGCCTACCAGTCAGGTCAACGTCGTAATGGGGACCAAAAAGTCAAACCACATCTTTACATAAAGGTTGCACATTATAAACTTCCAACCTAACGTTCAAAGACAGAGGTCAAAGGTAGACCAAGTAAAGGTCAAAAAGACAGCTTCGAGCAGGTCATTTGCATTTTAAATCTCCCTAAGACAGGCAAACAGCTGGGTTTCTAAAACCAGTGAAGCCAATAAAGTAAGGAGAAAAAGACTGGCAATTTTCTTATAAAAATGAATGCAAATATGTGGAACAGACATGATGTATATAACAATTGTAAAGATAAATCAGCCTGCCATACGGCAAACTGTAATTTTCAGCCGAAGCAAAACAGAAGATAATACACACTAAATGCAAAATAAGTAAGATACAAAGGTTAGTAGCAAGGTAATAAATAACACACGATGCGATGTACATTGTAGTTATGACTATCAGAATTCTACAATAATGTCACATTATGTCATAAACGTGACATAAATATAACATTGCTAGCAATGAGTTACCATAATTAAGTACTCCTACTGTGCTAGCAATATGCACAATTTGAAAGCTTGTTGAAAACATGCTGCCACATGAACATTAATAATCAGAACCTAGTCTCCAACATATATGAGACTCAGTATCATTATGACACAGGATTAACTGCAGATAAGTTACACTTAAAAGATTAATGCCCCTTTCACACTCCAGGGAGTTTTTCTGGAGGTTAGAAGTTTTACTTGGTGGCAGAACTGCCTCCAAGGATGCCCCATTTTGCCCAAGTTGTTTACACTAGAGGCAGTGTGATTTTCAGTTATAGACATTTGGCAGAATGCCCTTGTCCTTTAATAACAAAGGCATTTGGCGAAATGCTCTTGTTCCTTCAAACCTCCACTTTCGATCACAGAGTTCACTGCCTTTCAATCAGTTTATAGAAAACACCACTCTACTGAAAGTGCCCTCCTTAATATTCATAACAATATTCTTCTTAATATGGCCAAAGGGTCTATCACTGCCCTTACCCTTCTGGATCTATCCGCTGCTTTCAATACCATTGACCACACCATTCTCCTGGACAGACTCAATGTTTATTATGAAATCTGTGAGCTAGCACTTGGCTGGTTCAAATCATACCTGTCGGGAAGGATACACCCGGTCAAGGTAGGTAGTACACTATCGCATTCCGCTGTGCTCCAGTATGGAGTTCCCCAGGGCTCTGTCCTTGGACCGAATCTGTTCTCTCTATAATATCCCATCAGCTTAATCATTCATTCCCACAGTAGCATCAACTACCAATTTTACTCCATTAGACATAACACTTTCACCAGAAAATTTCTACTCTATGCAAAAGCTAAAGAACTGCCTAAACGACATTCAAAATTTCATGTTTGCAAATAAATTAAAACCTAACCCAGACAAAGCCGAGTTTATTCTCATAGCTTCCCAAAAATGGTAAACAACTCCTCCCTCACTTCCCTATCAATATTCTGGGAAATCAGGTCTTGCCAGCTGGAGTACAAGCGAGAGACCTCTACAGAATTTGTCCCCTTCTAGACCTGAATACATCAGTGCTGTTAGCAAATGCTTTGGTGAGCAGCAGGTTGTACTACTGCAATTCACTCTTCTTATCACCCACTAATTGCAGATTGCAGCTAGTCCAAAACTCACTCTGCAGGGTTTTCACTTGTTCCTCTAAATCCCCTCACATTACCCCTCAACTAAAAAACTCCACTGGCTACCAGTCAGATACAGGGGACAATTTAAAATTGGATTTCATTACCCAGAATCATCTACACATGCTCACAGTATGAATTCAGAGGCGAAAATTTAAACTTTTGAAAACAACTGTGGGACCCGCAAGGTAATGGACCTTTTGCCACTGTGTCACAAGGTGCCATTAGGTACCTTGGATGGTAGTTGAAGGACAGGGACATTGCTCCCAATGCCTATAACCACAGGGGAAACCTCCTGTAGTGTGAAAAGAAGCAGTTGAGCTTTATGATTACTGACAGTGGTAATGTAAGCAGTCAACCAATGCAAGATTGAATAAAGTAAGTATAATCAATGCATTACAATAATTGGTAAAGAGCTTTTACTTCACAACTATGTCACCAGAGGTCAAGTCTATGACCTAACACACTAGTACAGTCGTACCAGTCGTACAACCATCATTCAGTGGAAAACTACCACTAGCAATAGAACACGGTCTACTATTAGGCAAACAAAGAAATTGGGGTTACATGTGTGGGTGCAAAAATAAAATTAAAATTTTAAACTTAAGGTCTTGTCTTGTCCACTGACAGTTAAAATCTCCCATTGACCACAGCAAGGGTCAAGTCAGTAGCCAATCAGAAACCGCCATGTGGCCATTATTTCACACTATATTTTCAAGAGAGGTGATCAAAAAATAGGGGTAATAGAATGATTAAGGTCGGCACCTCAATGCCAACCGGCAACAATGTATCTTTTTCCAAATAATACTATTTCTTCAATTGCACCATTTCATTATTAATGAGGGCATTGTTTTTAAATCTAAATGACTTTCTCCATCTAATTTCCACCAATGTCCATATTCAATTTAGGAAAAGTGTGTATTTTAAAGTAATTTATATAAAGACAGGAACATATAAAATGTATTTCATCTTCTGTATTACAATCTATACAATCACTGTGTATATTGACCAAACTCAATCTCGAGGGCCAAAATCACTACCCTCCCAAAATCCCCACTGACTGGCTTACCATAGATTATTTACATTTGCTACATTTGAGGCTATATGGGGTTCGCCAGCTATACTTTGACAATCTTGCTAACCGCTAGGCCTTCAAGGACCTCTATCAGAGACTGTAATAATTTTCTTATTATACTTTTAAAAGAAACTACTGCAGTCTAATCTAGTTATTCAAAACATACTATTAACTCAAATCTAGTGGTTCATGTCTTTTGCACTGGAAATTGCCAATTGCTTGTATTGCAACTCGTACAAAGACTAATCAGTCTATGGTCCTATAATTTTTTTTATTTTGAACATTTTCACACATGCATCACTTCATATTCTGTATATGTGATATCTGATAGCATAAATGTCAGCCCGGGGCCTGCCCCTACACTTGATATCGGGTTAAGAATAAGTTCTTGTCTTACAGGACTTCTGTAGAAGGTAGTCCGCTTGATATAGGAACTTTTACTGAAATAAATCGTATACATAGATTCCACTGTTTCGTGCAAACCTTATAATTTATTTCCAACTGTTAATTATATATCTTTATATCAGTCATTTCTATCTCATCGAGCTTTCATAGCATCCATAAGGTTTTATAAATCAGGATTTGTTTTTTGGTTAAGACACATTGAACACATCAACAACATCATTTTTAAAATATTACATTTTTTCAAATGGTCCTCTTACACACAAGTCACACCAAAGGTAGTACATCCCACAGTTAGGGCTTTTACTTGTGGTGGAACCACGTCTAAGGATGCCTCACACATTCCAAAAATTTCCATCCCAATACAGGGAGTATAATTTGTTGTCATTGGGTGAAACGTCCCTGTTCTTCTACTACTGTCTTGTGACCTTGTAACACAGTAGTGAAACGTCCATTTACCTACACTCACCTTACGTCGCCTTATCACACTGAAAGACGACTGAGTGGATCATATTTATGCACATGTTTACTGGGAGGTGGTCAGAGGAGAGGGGGGACTTTAAACATTTTGAAACGTCCAGAGGACGTGCAAGGTAATGGATATTTGTCACTGTGTCACAAGTTTGTATTTGACTGAAATTGAAGGACAGAGGTGTTTTGACCAACAGGTTTTACCTCCTGTGGTATAACCTGGGTATTATGTGTTGAATTAAAATGTACACACTGAAGGGATGAATGAGATAGAAGGGCTGTGTTCAGGATGGCTGGATTTTAAATGTGCACTAGATCTACACACATACAAGGTCTACTTACTGAACCATAAGGACAAGGCCCTGAAGCAAATTATCAAACTTGTGTTGTTACAAATGCAAACAGTGTAAATAGACCCTACATCCCACAGGTACAGCTATTTTCCATGCCAGATTTCATTCCACTTCATTTCATTTCAAGTCCCATTCAACTAAGAGGAGGTGAAAGGGTTGAGTTGTTTATTACACAACAGTTTACTTTCTCTGATAATTCTGTTTCACAATTTGACATTTACCAGTGCAAATAATCCCAAAGTCCTATTTAATTCTTGACTTTCATGTTCTGTAGACAACCTTCTGTCAAGAGGGACAATCTTTGGAGGACTTGAGAAGTTTCTTTGAAATTGTTTCTTAGTTACTATTTGAAAATATGTTTATATGTAACCTCGGCTTTTGCTTGGATCACCCACTTATACATAAAGGATTTCTACTATATAGCTGTAAATTTACTACACCCAATCATATTCTTGGCTACATTAAATATGCCCTTCCTTCCCAGAAAGAATTCCATCCTTTTTGAAAAACCTTGACCCAGTCCTACTATTTACTCTCCCAACTGCTGGTACTGTACCAAGTGTGTACTATCGATACCACTAGGACAGTACTGTACTAAATAAGTAGGACAACCTTTTTAGTGGGCCTTTCCATTTTGACCTAGTGGGAAACCCTCTCCTAGGAACCTAGAGGACATTGGATCAAACTCAGGTATATTCATATACAAAATGACTCTGATAACCCCTTAAAATAACGGTTATCTGTCATTAGGTATTCTCGCCTGTGGTAGGCTAAATAAGGTCATTGATCCTTCTTGAGCCTCTGTCTTTCAGTTAGGGTAATATGAGTCACTTGTGAGCTAGTGTTGTAATGGGCAGTTAAGACAAGACAAATAACACTTTGAGTCCTGTAGTAAAATGACATATTGCTTTGATCATAATTGACAATACAACACAATTCAATGGAGTGTACAACTTCCTTCATCATACATTTTGACCCAGCAATCTGGTAGTTTCCCACCTTATCTTTTTCCTGGCAAGCGGCACTTCAATGCAGTTATTATCCACCATTTTGGGTTTGACACCTGACTGTGAAGTTGTGTCACCATGGTAATTAGGAGATACCTCATAATCTTGAAAACTTAGTATGTCATCAGTATTTGAAAAGAATTTGACAGCTCTTACTGAGGTCCTATTAAGATGTAAATGTATATGCATACTATCCTATATATTTAGCAGGGGGCTCGGTGATGTAGCGGTTAGAGTTCTTGTCTCCAACCTCTGAGGCCGCCGGTTCGAATCTCGGGCCGGGCGCTTCATGTTGGAAAGTTGGTAGTTACTTGCCGATGCCCGGTCGTTTACAGTGCAGTATGCACTTGTTTCCTCCACCTGTAAACTACCCGTTGCAATATGACCCTGGCTGTTCAATGTGACTTAAAGCAACAAATAAATAAATAAATATATATTTAGCAGGAGTTTGTAAAACTTGGTCCATTAGGAATTGGTGGCATAACGACCTTTTTGCATTGGTTTCTGAAAAATACAGAAAAATTGACATTTCTGCAGTTTCATTCTTCATCACAGATACAACAGAATCTGACTTGAATGTCCCCATTACATAATTAGTATTTATTTCTCAGTATACCAGTACATTCAGTAAGCATGAATAGCTTGCTTTAAAATTAAAGAAGCCTGGAATCACACGCATTTATATATGCAATGCGGTATCAATTGCACACTTTTCTAACTCCTTCAGTCACTATTCCCCTGCCTTTTGGAATTCCTTCCCTTTCCATGTAAGAAATAGTCCCTCTGTTGCATCTTTTAGGAGGCAAATTAAAAGTCACCTCTTCAACTCTAGTTTCCCAACTTAGTTTTTCTTCCCTTCTGGTCACACCCACAATCCTTGATTACTGATATTGAACGCCCCTCGACTTCCCTACGATAATGATTTTGTTTAATTAGCTCACTCAGAAGATTTTGCGCTTGCAAAGCAGTAAATTACATTAGATTAGATTTTTTTTTCAGAAGGTGTAAGCTTTCCGGGACTCATTCCCCTGTCAGGAGCCATCTGGATTACTGTAACAGGATCATGTAATATGTACTTTCAGCCACTTCTATCTACTCATTCAGGAGGAAGTTCTAAGCCTGTCTCTTTGCAAAAGCATACACACCTCAGTTTCTGGCTTTGTCAAGACTCCCATTTTCAGAATTGTCTTCCCACCACCACAACTGTCTCTCCACTAGTGGATAGTCTTTATTTTGGCTATTTGACTATCTTGAAAATATGATTTTATTACTTACTGTAATTTCATTTTATAATTGAGATAATATAATTTTTATATTAATAAATGTGCTATAAGATATTGTTTTTCCACATGCATACATTTATTTATTTGGGGTTTTACGTCGCTTTCAACACTGTACAGGTCATATCACGACAGGTAGTTGGAAGGGCAGAGGAAACCAGTACATATAGTTCGCTAGGGTTCTGTACTGTAAACTGCCGACCAACGGCAAGCAACTACCAGCTTTCTCCACATGCATACATACATTTCTCAGCAAGTAAATGTTTTTCTAACGATTTGAGCAATCAAAATTATCCACACTAAAGCCAAAATTGATTTAATTGGGATTAACATTGCCTCAACAAATTGTGTAAAGTATATAATGACTGGTAGTTTTAAGGGTAAAGGAAACCATGACATCCTATTTAGTCACAATTCTGCACTGTAAACTGCCTGGCATCAATTATTAACTACCAGCTTTCCCACATAGGGACTGGGGCTCAAACAATGAAGACTGAAGGCAGCAGTTCTCAGGCAGACCAGAGTGAAACATAAGAATACTAACAACTGAGAAATGCACAATTCTTTTATCAAAATGTACATAAAAATATTATATGATCTAGACAACCTAAAAATGGTTATATAAATGGAAATAACTCATGAAGAAAAATGTGTAAACAAAATTTTATTACTCAAAATACATATAAGAAAACTGTGAAATATTACACTTCGTTATTGTGACAACATTGTTATTGATTTGCAGAGCGATAATGAAACAAGTTCAGGGCATCTATATTGTGTTTTCTATAAAGAAGCCTGATTGTCCCAATCATCCAATGTTTCCACAAAAAGGTAAGGTGGTTCACTGTAAAGATTTAGCCTATTGCAACCTCACTTTTACGTGTATTGCAAGTGAACAACCAGAGCAGTGTTTTTGGAGGGAACTCATAGACAACTAAGTACTTTTTTCAACACATTTGGGCTTTATTCTTTTTAGTACAAATTAGTTACATTTAAAATTCAACAATAAAACACCTGTTAGTTTCTACACGTCTTAACCATCATCCAGCACTGTAATCACATTATCTTTGATGAACAGCTCTATCTGCATTTATATAACTGTATCACAGCACCTAGTGCTAGTTAAAACTTCTACTTCATTAGTTACATATAGTTAGAATATTTACAAATTCCTCTAAAGTTACTAAGATATTACTTGCACACTACCAAGGTAATCTGTAAACTTGTCAAGGAGTATTAATCAACTATACACCATTTACACTATACAGCTAAGTCAAGTAAGAATAAATAAGACCTCAATAAGAAATCTGTGATTCTGTAAGAATTAGCATGATGCAACTAAGATTACTACTCATATGAATCTGTGAGCATCTGAATTAATATTGATAAAATATAAAATAATAAATGAAATGTACCAAGCCCAAAGTGTAGGGGTAGGGTTTAGGTTACTATATGTTGTTGAAATGATAATGGAACAACTGCATCAGCAGTAGTAGTGGACTTCAGATATGTGTAGATGGCCTCACTTTTCCATTGCCCATGTTGTTTAATATTTGGCAAAGGTACTTGCAAATTATGAGAAAACGTTGCCCCACTTCTTCAAAACATATGTAAGCCATAGTCCCTGGGATCTAAATTCATATCAGTGATGGACTTTGCAAGAAGGTTCCTAGCTTTAAAAGTTGTAAGTAGTTATACTTCAGAATTATGGTGAATTACAAACAGTGGGTCTTGTGGTTGCAGCTTCATGACTTTTATAAGTTTTTGCAGAGCAGTTACTGGACATAAAGAACTTCCAGGCAGTTTTGGAATTTGGACAACTTTAAATTGACCGGAAGTCTGCATAGTTTTTGAACATTTTAAAATAAAGTGAAGGCCTGGTTTAGCCCATACTAAATCTTGTACTAATGGAAAACGTGAATCATGAAAAGCCCCTATTGAGGTGGGTACAAGAGATGCCAACCGAAAAAACCCAAAAAGTGACAATAAATATAAAGGCACCATGGTATCTGCATGTGACCTCTGAAGGGTCAAATCCACTAGTTGCTGTAACATAACCATATTCAATACACCTTTAACTTTTGGTTTAACCAGTCCATTATATTTCAAAGATCTGACAAACATCAACACCTGACGACTTTGCAGACCTTGAATAGGCCAACTGTATAATTGAAAATAATGACTCAGTACTGATAGGTGGTTTTTAACAGTTACAGAGCTAAAATTGTTCTGTGCTAAAAGTTCCATATATGCCAGTATCACATGATCAGTCCAAGGATCCACGACATTCATATACACTGCAAACGCCAAAAACAGCTGGAAGGCCACCTGGTAGGTCCTCTGGGTCCTTGGTTGCAAACCGCTTGTACATCTGACCATAGCCTGGGAGTGGAGCCATCGCAGTTGAGTACATCCTATAAGGTAAAGGCAACAGCAGTATTGATGTATATGACAGGGGGGAATACCCCCCTAAATGTCAAAGTCTGGTAACATATCACAGGGGTTAGGAAACATCCATTTACATGTTTTCAAATATTCCACATGTATCAAATTTTTATTTTTATAGCATGTCCATCGAGATAAAACATCAGCATAGGTATTTTGTATGCCTCTGATATGTTTCACTTGAATTTTTATATTATTTTCAGCAGAAATTAACCATACAGTGCGTACACATGCCATGAGAAATACATCTCTGATCTTATGATGGGTAAAGGCGTTCACTACTGCAAAATTATCACACCATATGATCATGGTAGAATTTTTTACACTTTTACCCCAACATTTTAGTGTCAAAACAATATTTGCTGCTTCAAAATGTACTATTGACATATTATCACGTAACGTCTGCAAAATAGGAACACAGTAAACCTGACCATTATAGTAAGCTCCCATTTCTTGTAAACTACTGTCCACATATACAATATTTTCAGTTTCCTGAGTTGTATGGATTTCTACTGAACCATTAAAACCCTTCAAAAATTTAGAAAACCAGTTTAAATCCTTAAAGAATTCATTATTTAAAGGTATGGAACCCTTTTTTGGACAGGTACGTAAAGTTTGGAGCATTCTGTTGGTAAACAATCTTGCGAGTTTAACACATCTATGTATGTGCAGTAAATTTCCCAATAATTTTTGTAATTGATTTCTTGCAGCACATGTTTTTTGTCTCCAATGTGTACATAATAAACGAAATTTTTTCCATTTTCCTGTCTGGGATTGTTAATATTCCATTCCTTGCATCAATATCAATACCAAGACACGTAATTTTACTTTGTGGTTTTTCAACTTTCTTAAAGTTTATAGGGAGACCTAATGCCTCTAATAAATTCATAAGTGTAGAAAAGGCACTGTTAGCCTGGGGGGAGGGGAAACCCCAATGACGTCATCCAAATAGTTGACGCAAAAATGACGTTGCGTCCACATTAAGTACATAATTGCGTCGGTGGAAAACTGGCAAGAAGCCGCACCTTGTTTTAGGCCGAAGGGAATCCCAACGTCGACGTATGTGACGTCACGCCAACGCAAACCTAATGCTTTATAATCTAAAGGGTCAACCCTAAGGTTGCGAAATGCTCGCTGTA
The DNA here is from genome assembly GCA_964017235.1 of Sabellastarte sp. h YS-2021. Classification (NCBI taxonomy): domain Eukaryota; kingdom Metazoa; phylum Annelida; class Polychaeta; order Sabellida; family Sabellidae; genus Sabellastarte; species Sabellastarte sp. h YS-2021. Next base: position 150,614,359 of record OZ024931.1, read on the forward strand.
GATCTATCTTATAGAGTAAGGTATCAGGACCTAATTGTCGAATTTTATGAACAATATTATCAATAGTTGGATATTTTAGTTGAAATTTAAAAAAATCAAAATAATCATCTGGTACAGCATTATTTACACTAGCACCTATAGGCCAGGACAAATCCACAATGACCCTAGTTCCTCCATCTGGTTTACTTCTAGCCATTAAGGGGGAGTAGTGAATTGCAAAGGGAGTTTCCTTCATTGGGCCCACCATAGCCTTAAACTTAACTTCTTCTTTGAAATATTCATCCACACCTTGAGTGTATCGATATGCTGATGGGTGGTTAACCACTTCATTATTAAATTGTAATAAATTGTAGTCAATGCTTAACGGAAATCCAAAGTGCAAGTATTCACTTAATATTTGGAAATCATAATGTTTTAAATAATTACGCCAATTATGAATTTTGAGACCAGAAGGTACTGGTATTCGTACCCCTTGATAATTACAGACACCAGAATTTTCGACTTGCTTCTGGGCCTTACTAATCCAAGTACACATATCTGCTTCCTGTAATATTCCATTATCATGTTTAATTTTCATATGAATAATTTCCAATGGAAGAAATCCAAACTGTCTAACATATGGTTTATCCGTATGAAATTGGGTAAAATTCATAAACTCAGCCTCCCAAGTTATGTCAGTACATTTATATTTCATGGCAGTATTTTTATTGTTGCTAAAATTACTAAAATGACCACCTGCAAGACTGTAATGTATATCACTACTGATATCTTTCTTTGTACCTAATGCAGGAGTAAAAGCTTCGTGTGTTGTATTTTTATACTTAACTATATCATTCTGATTACCAGAATGTAATGTTTGTATGCATACTGTATTAATACTTGTATGCATAGTTGTATTGTGAGGGTTTATGGCTGTAGAGCTTTGACTGGTAATATACATATCTTGCAAACTGTCGCTTTTGCGACTGATAGATTGTAGTGCATTTATACTGCCTGTATGTATGTTTATATTAGAATACCCCTTGTCACTCTCACCAACAAGCCATGTGTACAAGGAAGAATATTCCTGTATACTAGTATTTATAGTAAAATTGTTTATTTCCCCGTACTTTTTCTGCACTTCATTGTGGCAATTGTCCGTACTAATAGAACTCAGCCAAGTAAAATGGCTATTTGACATTGGAGAAGAAATAGTTTTACTTTGTTGGCTGTTATTGACCGTATCACATGGCCTGCTGGAGGAAATGTTTTTCAACATAATTTTATTTGAATTGGCTGTGGTACTAATCATACGGTCATATATGTCACATGAATTTAGTACAGATGTACTTTGATTAACCGTTGTACTTGCACTAGTTACAAGGCTGGTGAAATCTTTGTCCAAGGTTTCTGCCCGATTAATTTGTAGAATTACTTTACCATTAATTTCAATATTAGCATTATTATTTATAACAGATTCATTAACTGGTTTAACCACGTCACGTGTGTTAACCCTATTTTTAGGGGAAAAAACCTTGGCGAAGACATTGCACCCAAGTTTGATATATTGTTTTTTGTTGTTGCCCGGAAGAAACTCTGGGGCATTAACATTGAAATTAAATATTTGTTTAACTTTTCTTTTTGTACTTGCCCCTCTATTATTAATTGGGCAGCATTTTTTGTCTAACATTGGTTTAACACCATCAGTAAATTCATTTCTTTGACTCAACTGTTGGCTTTTTACCTCTGTGTCGACATGAACTTTATGGTTACGTAACTTACTAGTAACCCAAGCTTTATCAGTACAATATATGTCTTTTTTACATGAAAACTTACAGTCTGGTAACGTGTCGCCATTGCCATAGTTACTGACCAGTCTTACCCCCCCCGTAACTTTTTTTGTATAGGGTAGGGGATTCTTTATTTTTAAACATTCTGAGTTTCAGTAGATTCTTTTGTATCTTTTCTTAATCTGTGACACTTTGTTTTTGGGTGATCATACTTTTTTCCCGCTGAACTGTAACAGTAGCTACAATAATATTGGTAAGTGATGCCCTTATCTGTGTGTTCACTTTGTTTTTCAAATTTGCATGAGCCTTTATTAAACAGTTTACAGATGAAATGTTTTTCTGCAAATTCGGACAATTTTGAGGGATTAGGGTTGCCAATAACTCTTTGTGCATTTCGGGACCTAATTTTTTCAATTTGATCCAATTGATTCCAATCAATTTTCCCTTTTTCTATCTCTTGCAGTACCACCCCATCGGCCCTTTTTGCAGTAGGGAAGGACAACTCAATGGCATCTTGTAATACACTAGTAAAATGTTTCAACATATTTTCACAGGTCTGATTGTTTTGTTCATCTAAAACGCAAAATATGTATCCCTGGGCCCACTGGTAAACATTTAGATCATCATATATTGGTTGTTTCCCATTTAGGACTGTACAAAAGTCATGTGGCCAGTTAATAACTTTGTGTACCTTGTGTACCCCTGCCCTGTATCTACCAGACTTTAAGTTAACATCAACTGCTTTACCTTTGGTTGGATTTGATGTTCTGGAGGTCCTGTCGTATTGGTGTAGACGCCTCTGAACTTTCGCTTGAATCCGAATAAGATCTTAGCTCTTCAAAGCTGGGCAACTTCTGGGCACTCAGGTCCTTCTCAGTATGCATTGAACTGTGGGCAACAGGTGACAGTGGTTGAGCTTGGGACGTCTTCTTCATACTCTCAGTCAAAGCAGATACTGTTTGCACTAATTTGTCCACTTTATCTTCTAACAGCTGAATTTTTGACTGTGAACCCCCATTATCATCGCTGGTAAGAGTACCTTGGGGTTCAGCTGCTATAACAGCCTTAGTTTTCCCTTTTCCCATAATGTGTAATGTACTGTCAGTGCTGGTTAAAAGGTTCGAATCTCTGCCACTAATTGTTCATAAAAGGCCAAATTCAACTTTCATCAAGCACTAACAGTAGTTTGACAACCCTCACAATACGCTAGTTTACTAAATGTCACAGTTTATATAGACCACTGATAGACAGAAAGTACTGGTCAGAAACCAGGTGAACTAAAAGCTAGACAACCTTGACCAACCATGTGTCCCTTGAGATATTTAACCCAATTTTACAAAGCACTGCCCCACCTTGTATAGAGTGCAGGTGTTGAGGAAATCAAATTGTAACCTCATTCCTGGCTTTACCATAAAGTACCTATCTTTTAACCCTGTACACAATTTACTAGGTCACCTCCCAACACTGAAACTGTGCGCTACTTTATACGCGCCACCTATACACTCACAAATCAATGGTATCCAGATATTTTTATCCAGATAATGAAAGATTCCTCTCAAATTTTATGAGATCTAAGTTGGACTAAGGTCTGATTTCTCATTTTTTGCCATAAAGTTCCAACTAGTAGAATTTGTGTAATCCTGCTAACAGATGGCATACCATTGCTGGCGAATAACGCCAAATAACAACAAAAATACAGCTTGTGTAATTAACATACTAGGGGGCTCGGTGGTGTAGTGGTCAGAGTTCTCACCTCCAACTTCTGAGGCCACCGGTTCGAATCTCGGGCCGGGCGCTTCATGTTGGAAAGTTGGTAGTTACTTGCCAATGCCCGGTGCTTTACAGTGCAGTATGCACTGGTTTCCTCCACCTGTAAAACTACCTGTCGCAATATGACCCTGGCTGTTGAACGCGACGTAAAACAACAAATAAATTAACATACTAAATTTACCGTTTGAGAGGGGACTACTAGGAATTGCTGGCCCTGCCTTGATCCACAATATCTGCTTGTTTGTTATATGTCCTATCAGAGAGGGGGAACCAGGGTCCACCTGACCCAACCTATATTCTAACCAGGATCCGTTAACAACTTTGCACCAGAGAGGGTAGGAGTGAAAATTGTAAATAACTTTGTGTGTCCTTTGACTTCAGGAATCAATATGAAAGACATGGGGCATGGGGCATGACCTACCTTGCTTCCCCCCAAATAACAAGAAAGGCTTTTGTAAAAATAAAGTAATGTAGTCCGGAGGAAACTGAAGCAGGAGGCACTCAAGCCAGGCCATGCTGTATAAACTGCCTAGCTATAAATAATAAACAATATTATCATTAAAACATTAGATATCTGTTGTTTTATGCAACTACTAGTAATTGTGAATTACAATCCAACAACTAACAATAGCTTTTAAAATTTTTTGAATTGTTTTGCATATTTATTTTATGGGTGGAATTATATGTAGGATATACCAAATTACCACATGTAATTAATGGATTTATGTGATGTCAGAACAACTGTTACACGTACATCAATTTAAATGATTAAACAACATGCACATATCCACTAGTTAATCATTTGGAGCACACTGACTGATATACTATAGCATGACAATTTAACATAAACATAAAACTAATTGGGAATAATTGATTCTGGATATCTGTTTGTATCCAAACATTGACCCAGATCACTCTCAAAATTTAATGGGCTCTACTCTAACCCAAGTACCATCTTCTTACTTTTTGTGAAGATTCAACCAGTAGTATTTGCGTAATCCTTCTGACAAATAAACAGACGAACAATCGTAAATTTCATACCTACTTGGTTGAGGTATTATATTAACAGGTTGTAAAAACATGGAATACCACACAATGTCCTTATAGAATGACCTTGGACTAGTTCCCAAAATATAAATTCAACGCCCTTGAAGCATATGATAGTACAAGGTAAGATGTATTACACTGTGACGTACATCTTGTTAAGGGTGTTTCATGACAGGGTTTTGCCAAATATGACAAATATAACAACTAATTAATTCAGTATAAACACAAATGCATGAAGATTAATAGTTTAGTACAAGGACAAGGTTTAAGCATTTTTCCAATTAGTGGTAAATAAGGGAAAGACTTTGTTGACATTAGCTAACTATTTATTTGTGTGTTTAGAATAACTATACAGAAAGTCATTACAAAGTTAAAGAATACTTTAGAACAAGTAGTTTAAAACAAGATCATATTTTAAAGTTTCATTGACAGGTATTCAAACACACATCAGTTAACTGAAATGATTCAAAAAAGCATTCACACAGACCCATACATGATTCAAAATGTGCTTTTAGAAATGTCACTTTTATTGGATAATCATTAATACTTAATCGAAAGACATTTCCAATTATTATTATCATGAAGCAAAGTGATGCAAAATTTTCAAACTTTATGCATTAGCTTAGGCATGCAGATCAATACCATCTTTCATACGACTATAGATCTCTTACTTGGCAATTGACTATAAATTTGATCCCACTATCAGATGTAAAAACAGTAATAATCTAATTAACTGGTTTCTTAGACAGAAATTACACATTGTATACATCAGAAATGCATACCCCAAAGTATTTCTGAATTAAATTTTATATTATAGATTAGAGAATATTTGTTGCAGTATTGATATCAATTGGCCATGTTAATAGTCTTTTTCAAATATATATAAAAAATGACACCCTTTTAGCATACAAATCAGACAAGACGATAGAACTATAGCAATAAATCATGTGATTCTCTTCTTCTCCTCGTAATATTCTGTACTTTTAAAGTGCTTAAGCTCTGTATTACAGCAGATTCTAATTTGCAACACTCATAAGCAGTTTTGTAAAATTTACAAGTCTATCGACTAAAGTTTGAATGCTAACTTTAATGCAAAGTTGTATTATTGCTCTTAAAATCACTTTTAAAGGGTAATTTCAGTGATTTTTATTGCAAAGTCCATTGTCAATTTATAATTTAGTTAAAAATAAACTCAGTCAATCTTATCTTAAAGGAAGTAAGTAAATTTATGATGGAGCAATACATGATGTTTATTTCATATTCAGTGATAAACTAAATGCCCCCCTTTTTAATTAACAAGTATAGATATATAAAATACCTGTCATTTTAATCCATTTGGCTTACTAGTTCCCACTATGCATCTGTAAAGTTATTTCCATTTGCAATGGATACTTTGACACAAGTTCCGGATGCTAAAGACATCTATATATGTTCCAGTACTTTGAAAATGACAATGACTTATAAAGTGAAGTTTTGTAATGGGGTGTAAATTCACCATGTTTCAAGTAGACGCACCATATTGTGAGCCTATTTTGGCCAAGTGGGATATAAGTCGGACGCATCTTCTGATTTTTTTTCAGGAAGTTCAAACTAGCAGTATTTGCCTAATTTTGCAAATACACAAATGTACAAAGAGGCAAACATACATTGGCAGAGGGAATGCGCTCCCCAAGTGCTCTGGTTTTAGGTAATTCTACCTAATTCTGTTATTTTCATTGACAGCAATACTTCAGTTAATTAATTTTCAAGCTTCAAAACTTTTAGTTTATCAATTAATGATTTGATATTGCTATTGAATTGCCTTGTTTTGATCTTTTGCATACATTTTATCTGTTTTAGGTGTTGTTTGTCTTGCACCTTAGTGAAACTTACAACTGGAGTTCTATATGTAATGGTGCCCCGTGCTATTTTCCCGGGCTGTTATATTTTACTAAGAGTGATGAACAGAAAATAAAAATGTTGTAATAAAACATCCGAAACATAAATATGTGTTTCAATCTGTAATTATACATTGAACACATTAATTTTTTTTATATTTGAAATACTTGAAGACACACCACTACACAAAATACTTGGCCAAATTTGACTCATAATATGGTGTGTGTTCTTGAGTTACAGTCTTTTTATAGTGAACTCGAAACAGCTGGGGATCAAAGTCAAGTGTGACATTTTCTAAAATAGACCCATAAACTGACCTAAGGATTTTCATTAATTAGAAACAAAGTAACATTTTTAATAGTTGCACATGTTGTAGTGGGCAAATGTTTGGCAGGGCAATAAAGGAATATTATAACATAACACGGTTGTGTCGGTGATTCTGATTGGTCAATTGTTGTTGTAAAACCAAGCATAACCTCACAGTCAGCTTTTCATATGTGGGCAATATTTCCACTTCACTTTTTAAAAGTCAAATTAAAAAGAATATGCACTACAAATCTTCATCAAAACATTAAGAAGACAAAGAATAGATGTGAAAATATAAAATGTCATGTTATATCGCAAAAAAACACACTCCTAGCGTGGGGTTATGCATGGTTTTACAACTCATAGCTCATTCACCACCCCCTTGCAGGCATATGATGGAAGAGGCACTCATTTTCAGTCATTTAGGCATGTTTATTCAGAAAAACCTTTGCAGAATGTGAGTAATATTAATTTTAAAATATTGTCCTGTTAGAATAGAAATAGACATCTCCGAGCTTGGGCTTATAGGAGATTTTACAAAGATTAGCGATACTAGGATCACGAAGTTGTCATTGTCTATTTCTATAACACACCTATTATTTCAGCTATCAATATGATAAATATATATGAAATACGTTTTATGTTATTGATCATGAGGTTCAAAGCAAAAAAAAAAACACCAAAATTAGAAACATAAACTGAATAACCCTTCTGCCATTAACAGAGGCAATTTCATGTAGGGTTTGAGCCTGCAATGGCCTTGTGAGTTAACAAATTTTGGCATCTTACCAGTCTGTCACCTTTGGTTGGTTCTGCATCCAGTGACATTGCTGAGGACCTGTCCCAATATGTTTATTTTTATTTATTTATTTATTTGTTGCTTTACGTTGCGTTCAACAGCCAGGGTCATATAGGGACGGGTAGTTTACAGTTGGAGGAAACCAGTGCATACTGCACTGTAAGCCACCGGGCATCGGCAAGTAACTACCAACTTTCCAACATGAAGTGCCCGGCCCGAGATTCGAACTGGCAGCCTCAGAGGTTGGAGGCAAGAACTCTAACCACTACACCACTGAGCCCCCCTGTCCCAATATGACCCTGGCTGTTGAACAGAATATAAAACTTGAACTTCATCCAGGTTGTCCATTGAAGATCTCTCTAGAAGGTCAACTATGTGAGACAGATGTCATTAGGAATATTGTCCATCTGAAACCCATCAATTTCTTACCCATTATTATTTATTAACAATGATAAATTTCATCAGGGCACAAAGAGAAGTCTTCTGAACATCAGTCTTTTACAGAATTTTTGAAACTGGTAAAAATTATGTTACAGCTACTTCTTGGAACTGGGGATTATATTTTATTTTTGCTTATGAACAACAGCTGAAAATTTTGCAAATACAACTCTGTTACATGTTATTTTCTGCGATCTTCCATCTGAATTCAAGTGTCTTAAGAAAAGGTCCAAGGTTTATGCTAAACATTTTGAAATAAGATCCCTGCTGTTATGTACAGAAGTTTCTCCTCTGCTATGCACTTAGTACAATTGCAATTTTAATAATTCTGACATAAACAAGAACATGGAGGATACATGTTAAAGGGGATTGATTAGAGCATCCAATTATCTTTGATGTGTGTTAATTAGACTTAGTCAAATATAACTTAAGAAGTTTTCATCATTATACAGAATTATCCCCTCTTTAGTTTATATTAGCATGGACCAGGTTATAATTCAACACCATTTAATTAAGGCATGCAGTTTCTGTTGAAAAGGACCCTTTATTTTTTTCAGTTTGAAAGATGCTGAAAGATATATTTTACTACCCAGTCAAATGCTTTGGCATGATTTGCCGATTTGGTAAAGGACCGATTCGTCCAGCTCCCCAATGGAGCATGTTTAAACTGGACAGACTTCTCATGAGAGCATTGCAATAGTCAAGCCAACTATGTATCAAGCCATATGCCGCTAAAATAGCAGCCTTAACTATCAGATACTGTTTGTTCAACCGATTGACTTATCAATATTACAAACTTAATTACCAGAAAAATTGCCTAAAGCCAGACAACAAACCAGTTTTTAACAACAGCTGGGTGCATGAAATTACCAAATATCCTGAGAGGGATTGAGGACCTAATTTCCTGAGTTCAGTTTTGGACTAAAATGATGAACTCAGTCTTGCTTTAATTTTAACATATTAGACAACATCCATTCTTGAACTAACAACTTAGGGTTGTCAACACAAAAGTGAGGTTGGATGTTGGAGTGCCTTTCAATAACCTTACTCAATGCAGTGAAAAAAGTAAGGGCCGAGGAGAGAAGCACCAAACTTGAGCTCACACAATTCAGAAAGGGTTGATCCAATTTTATTTTCTCGAAATTATTATTCAGGCATCTAAATATCACAGTCTGCAAACATCAGTGACAAACATATGATAGTACGGATCATTTATATGAAACATTTGTAATGTAGACAATTTCCCTTCTCATGTGACCGGTACTTAATGGCTTAGTACACATTAAGATTTTAGCTTCGAAATTCTATATTTGTCAAGTTGTACAAGTCAATATCAATCTTATGTATTTCTCTCCTGCTTACGATATCTGGGGATATAAGGGTCAACCCTAGACCTGCCTGCACTTAATGTTGGGTCAGGAATAAGATTTCTTTGCCAGGCCTTTGTGGCAAGTGATGAGCTAGATATAATAACTCTGACTGAAGTCTGATTTATACCTAGATCACATTGTTACCTGCTGGCCTTGTGAGATAATATTTGTGTGAAATATTTAATTCATTGTGGGATCAGTTATGTTTCGTCACACTTAGTGAATATGTTAATATATGGTATTATCCATACGGTTTAACAATCAGGATTCATTTGGGTATGACACATCAGAAATACAGAAAGTTTTATCAAGACTGGTTCTTCAAAATTTTTGAAAAGAAACCACAACCTCTCACATACTAAGGTAACATATACACACTTGTGGGGTAGAAGGGGTGGCAAAATGATCCAGAAGAGTAGCTCAGTTTTAAGTAGATTCAAAAGCAGTTAAAATTAGTACATTTTAGTTGGTCAAGAGTCTGCACTGTAAACTGCCTGGATCTGGTAAGCAACTACCAACTTTCTTGTATAGTGCCTGGTGTTTGAACCACAGACCTCAGAATGTGACGTAAGAGTGCAGACTATAGTCAGGTAAATACCTAAGCTCACAGACATCAGTCTTACAGGGCAGACCAGAGTGAAATTGAAGCATTGAAACAACTATTCTTTTATCAAGATGTACACAACAAATTATTGGAATATGATCCGGACAAAATCCATAACATTTACAAAAATTGACATAGTGTACAATGGCAATATGTATTGATCCAAGAACTGAGGCGTTCAGGAACCTTGATGTATGGTTTGAAAAAGATTTATCTTCCCGAGGTATGTTAAAGGACACATGTAAGACTTGTTTTGATCAAATCCGGGATCTTAAGCATCTCAGGTTTTTATGGTACCAAAAAAGAAACAATTTCAAAATTGTACTTATTTCAAAATCTGCAATGCTTTAGGTTCTCATATAGTAGTACAGTTGCTACTACTCAGTTTGCTAATGTTTATCTCAACCAACAAATACTTTAGAATATGATCTAAATTGAAGACAAATCGGGAATATTTATTCTTGTCAAAGTTTCTTTGAAATATACCATTTTTGACACAAGACTTGTTGCTCCTGAAATCATTGTACAGAAATTTTATATATTTATTTAAACCTAATATGAGGTGCCACCTACTTTGCCAAATGCTTACAGCAGCTATGCATGTTTATAATAATAATAGTTTATATAATCTACATTTATTTTCTTTCACTTTAATGGAATAGTGACTTACACACTCACCTCCCTCTTTTAAGGTTGGCAGTAGGGCCCACAGTGGCAGAGTGGTAACAATCTCGCCTCCCACCTCTGACGCCGGGTTCAATCCCTGTCATAGCCTCAAGTGGGAAAGCTGGTAGTTCCTTGCCATTGTGATATGACCTGTACAGTGTTGAACGTGATCTAAAACCCCAAATAAATAAATAAAAATAAAGTATTGAGCCAGGGGCTCTGGTAAAGCCCATAGGCAAGGCTAGATGTATTGGTACACTGAATTGATAATATGTTAAACTAGGGTGTGGGGTCAGTGTTTTAAAATATCACTTGAACTATTGTTAAGTTTGAGGAAACATTATACATAACATGTCTACCAGATTTCATTTCACAGAGCCTAAAATAAAGACTCCAGAATTTTAAGGATAATACATATTTCGTTGGTGTGTAAAATTTATCAAGGCAGACAAATTGATAAATTTCTTGGTACTTCCTTTTTCCAAGATATTCTGCACCATTTTTTTTCATTGTGTAAAGTATAGAAAAGCCCTACAGAGAAAATTTATACAGAGAAATGCCCTACACCATTTTTGAGACTGTGGATAAAAGTCCTTTTCAGATAGTACAATGTACAAACATAAGCTGTTTCACAGTTATGTATCACTTTTATTATTTCAAAATTATTATTGTTTTGACTATTTGCTGCATGACATACCCATTTATTGTTCTGAAAACTAAAACATAAAGAAATACTTTAACATTCACAATGCAAATAACTTATTAAAAATATTGTATTACTAATGAAAGGAAAGTAAATAAATCCTTATCTTCAAGAATAAATTTTAAGTTCAACTGACAATTTTACTGCAACACTCTTTTTAATCAGTTTTCATCTAGAGATTGAGTAGTTATAATCCAGAGGGGTTTTACCTTGCTAACCAATTAATTTATTTTATCATTTCTAAAACAACAAAGGGGTATTAGGATTGAAAATTACAGCACTGGTTAGTTTGAATAGCAAGTGAAATACCCTGTAGGTAATGATCAACCCTTTCATTTGTAAACTGAACATGATGTATAGGGCTTTCTTCAAGATCTAGAGAATAGTGTATGCTTTTCTACATGGATGTAAAAAACTGTAGCGCTTTTCTCCTGTAGGGCTTTTTTCCCAGTTTCCAATCAATAACTGAGGGACTGGCATATTACACTGATGAAATGTGATGGCTTCACTTTCAAAACTCAAGATAGTAAATTTACCCACTAATGTGGCTCACTAATGTGATCATAGATTAGCAAGAACGCACATGCCCCAATTTGTCAAAAAAGGGCACCACACACTTTCTATAGCCAGCCACTTGACATGTCATAATACTGGCCAGTGCTTAGGTTCCAACAGACAATACATCATATTGTCCAGTTTTTGATGTGTACACAAATGTTGCTCTACACATATATCAAGTTGCCACCCCTCAAAATTTATTTAAATCAGGCAGTGCCATATTAGGCATGTAACTACCCAGCTTACTTCCCACTGGTGTACAATGTAAAAACTCTAGTTCAATTTAATTTATTGGCTTTATTGTGGTTTTGAACATATTGCACAGGATACATCATGACTGGTAGTTATTTATTTATTTGGGGTTTAACGTTGCTTTCAACACTGTACAGGTCATATCACGACGGGTAGTTGGAAGGGCAAAGGAAACCAGTACATACAGTTCGCTAGGGTTGTGTACTGTAAACTGCCGACCAACGGCAAGCAACTACCAGCTTTCCCACTTAAGGCCGTCACGGGGATCGAGCCCCAGCCTTAGAGGTGAGAGGCGAGAGTGTGACCACTCTGCCACCATGGCCCTCTCATGACTGGTAGAAACCAGTCCGTACTAGTTTATCAACATTTTCCACTGTAAACTCCCAGGCATTGGTTAGCAACTACCAGTTTTCTACCAAAGAGACAGATCTGGGGTTTGAACCGCCAACCTTAATTTATTTATTTATTTATTTGGGGTTTTACATCGCTTTTAACACTGTACATGTCATATCACGATGGGTAGTTGAAAGGGTAGAGGAAACCAGGGCCCGTATTCACTAAACCTCCTTTATTCCAAGGAACCCTTAAAAAGTAAGGATTTCCTTTATTTCTTGTCCCTTCCTTTGTTTTTGTATTCATTAAACTTCCCTCAAACAAAGGAGCCTTAAAAATCTAGGAAATCCTTAACTTTCTAGGGAATCTTGAATTTTGATATTCACTAACCTTCCTTTACTGAGGAATCCTTGGTTTTTTCCCTTAATTTTCAAGGTAAGTGTGTGACTACCTTTATGATAAAGGGGAGTTTTTGTGGTTTGATTTTTTACATAAAAATTGAGGTAATTGGTGAAATGTTATGACATTTGCACCTTTTTTGTCCATACTACATCATTTATATCACCATACGTCTTTCTTTGAAATTTTTGGGATATTCAGTTAATATCTGATCAAACCCAATGAAAATGTATTTGACATGTGTCACAGTATCTGCATGAAAAGTGGCTATTACCACAATATGAAAACTTCCCGAATGACTATTATATTGTTTATCTTCATGAGTGATACATATCTTTTCCATGTATGTCTTACTAGGGATGTTTTATTTTTATTACCCACCATTTTGTACGATTTATGGGTTAAATTGTATGAATATTTAATGAGAAGATGTGAAAAAGCATGTCAAAAAGCATGGCCACCAGTGAATATAAAACCTGCAATGTTTAATCTGCAATACATATGCAATACAAAAATCTTTAAAAGTTAGATATTTATTTCTTAAAATATAAAATATCATCTTAAATGGCAAAACAAAACACATCATAACAATAATCTGATATTAATAATATACATGGAAAGAAGAAAATACAAAAGTAAGAGAAAGATAAAGGAGCCTTTATGAACAAACGTTTTTAACCAATCAGATGACTGGATGCACTCCTTTAATAAAAGATCCTTTATTTAGGGTCTCTTTTGGTAAGGAAACCATAAAGGAGGTTTAGTGAATAGCAATTTAAAGGTCACCTTACCAAAGGAGATTTTTCACCTTCCTTTAACAAAGGGACCTTTAAAATATAGGAGATTTAGTGAATACGGGCCCAGTACTTTCAGTTCGTCAGGGTTCTGTACTGTAAACTGCCAACCAACGGCAAGCAACTACCAGCTTTCGTACTTGAGGCTGTGCTGGGAACCAAACCCCAGCCTCAGAGGTGGGAGGCTGAATGCATAAAATAATGTAAGTCTGTACAAATATTATGTTGGCTTTTAAATGAAACATAAAAACTTATGTTTGATCTTGGACCTTAGCTAATAGGCTTTGGTTTGAACTAAGTCGAATATAGTGCAAATGTCATGCTGATTCCCTTTGAAAATTAATTATGTTTTGTACAGGTCATATTGTTTGTTTTTCAGTTACACTTAGATCCAGTATTCAATTTACTGTTTGAATATCATGGATACTTGCTGTTGAAAAAATAAGAAAATACAGAAAAATATAAAAAATAGTAAACATAAAACATATCTCAGAGCCTAGAAGAAGACTACCCAAAATCAAAATGTGTACAATATTGTACATATATGTTCCTTTGTGTTAATCATTTGTATAGTGATGAACAGCCATATTTAGCCCTGTTGTTTGGGAAATGTGTACCAAGTCCTTCGTCCCTCCAACATAATGGATTGATATTAAAATTGTCTTTGTTAATGAAATTAAACACCCCTTGTACACCACTAACCACCCATACTACCCTTGAAGGTTACTCCACCCACATGCCTGTTAAATGATTTCATTGGTAATTCACAAATAGGTCAGTGTACTACCCTGGGTAGAAATGGTTACAGTGTAAAATCTCTAGTAAGGTTACTCCTTCTTCACTGATGCAAAAGACCAGAATCCTTACAGTTGTAGTTTAATATTTATATTGGAATTTATATTAGTCGTAACAATATTAGCAATAATGATAAAATATGGTACCCTAGGTTCTCTATGACCTAGTGGGTTAGCAGGTTTAGCATCTAATCAAAGACTGTCATCTCTGTGTGGGTTTGATTACCACAAGTGACAATGCCAAGAGCCTGTCTGAATATGACCCTGGCTGTTGAACGGAACTTTAAGCCAACTTTGGCTTGAAGTATAGTACTCGAAAGGGACTATTGCATATGAAGTGGCATGGTATACTCACACATAAATAGATATACTGTTACAGTCAAAATATTTTTTGGGTCGGAAACTATATATGAAGGGTATATACAATGCAAAAACGTAGCAATGACAGTTATACAGTGAGTACAGAAATAAATATTACAACAGCACTATGCTGTACACACTAAAAATAGTCTAAGTTTTTCATTTAGTTATACATAATGGTCATGGTTGTTCATTTGGTACAAATGACTGATATTAAAATCCCCCTTCTTTGATTGTACAATGTATCATACACGACTGCTTAATCAGACAGATAACAGCGAAATTATGATAATTTTATCATGCTGTTTAGCATATTTCTCTTTGGAGTGACACTCTGTCTTCAAACACACTCAATAATTTATGTCAGTATCTCTTCAGTTGTAAAATATATGCTTGAAAACCTTCACCCGTCTGCACCATTTATCAGAAATATTAGTTGCATGCATTTTAGGATATGGAGGCAATTTCTTTCCCCAAAATTGCTTAAAGCATTGTCCCAATACTTTCCATATATATATTTTTTCAATTCCCAGTGCAATTATTTACAATACTTCACTTGTAACAGGATTTGGGAATAATTGTCAGTAGGCTCTTCTGTAAACTTGGCAGTTTGCTAGTATATGGGGTTCCATATTTTTGAGAAATACAAGGACAAAACTTGCCTAGTACAAAATACATTAAAAATTATTAGATGTGGAAAAGCCAAATAATTCACAATTTTGGAATTAAATACTTTTTTAACCATGAGAATCCTCTATAGTCTCTGGAGGAAAAGTAATTTCTATGTCTGCATAGTATGAATTTTTCGTTTTAATTCAGGTATCCTTTATTTGCCAAAACACCTTGCAGTATTGGTTTCCCAATTACTACAACAAAGACTAAAATGGCTGCCAAAATGGCTACAGCATTTGTTGGTGTTGGACTTGATGACTGAAGAAATGTAAATTGAGAAAGGAAAAGAATAGGCAATATAAATCCTGATAAAATAGCCACATCCAATGATGAGATGTTAATCATACCGATATAAAATAGATAGGCAAACAGAGCCTCAAAGATAGCGTTTGCCATCAGAAGTATAATACATATGATGCTTTGTGGAAATACAAATCCATGGGTAAAAGCTGTTCCTACCAAACTCACCCCAGAATAAATCAGAGCCATCTGTAGCAATAAGTTTTCTAAAGTGTATTGTTTAAGTAGTTTTTGGCAAGTCTCCACACATATTAGAGTACATATCCCACTAAGGCACGCATACAAGTAACCCTCCCAACTATGGGATTGGTATATACCCATGGTGGAGTTTGTTGCATCACTGATATTGACAAACCTGTTAGGGTTGCATAAGCTGGTGTACACAGTATTGTTATTGCTGTTGAAATACTTAATACTCCCAAATATCTCTGTTGGCTGCACAAGAAAAAGCACACTGATGCTTAAGATAATGACTGCACCAATGTCTAGTATGATGACAGTAAGTTGAATTCTAGTCTTTCTGTAAAAGTCAATCACCAAAGTGTAACAAAGTGTGCTCACAACAAAACTCAACAGCAGTACAGCATTTGATGTCCCTACTGGTATATGTATAGATGCCAGTAATGAAAAAACAAGATAGAGTATGTTAGCCAGCAGGAATACCAGGTAGTAACCAATGCTAGACTTGTGGATCATTTGTGGCGGTTGCCTAGCATATGCCATACTACAGCCAGTGATGATGATAACCCACATACTCATACCAAAAGTTAACTGGAATAGGCCTGCTATACCATCTAGTAGCTGAAAAGACAAAGGAATTGCACAATGAATAATATCATAATTAGCAGATAGATTGTTCAACGACTGTTTTCAAAATGAGCAAAGAAAGACTAAAGCAGATATACCATTTAAAATTCATGCAAAATTAATAATTTAATTTGCTGTTCCTTCTTTTTAGTAAGCAAGAAACAAAGAGGCTTTTTTTACTTTTTTTCTTTCAATTTATAAGAATTTTTCAACAACTGAGGCCAAGAAGGTAAAATAACAAAGTTGTTAATCACTTGGCCACTACTTCTGTCATTTAAAGAATACTTTAAGTAGGAGTTTCCATTGACATAAAAAACTGAACAATTGAACAGATGTTTTACACAATCACCTTATCAATTACATATCAGCAACAGTATTGAGCACACTATGTAATTAAAGATGTTTTATATATGGTTTCCCACCATCAGCAAGCCATAAAGGAGTCTTAGTGAGCAATGCCTTTAAAGTGTTATTAACAAATATATTTTTACATACTTTGACAAAAATAAATTGTAAATAAAGGAAATTTTGTGAATGTGAGCTGAGCTAAGCTAAGCTAAAAATGGCTAAGCTAAAAAAATGTTTGTTTGTTTTACATAATAAACACCTTTTACAATGATATCATAAAACATACCTGGGCTGTAATAAAGTTGAAAGCATTTGTGACCGCAGCTACAAGACTGATGATGCAGCCAATAATATAAGTCTTGCTGGAGCGGTTTATGCTACTTGTAGGAAGTTTGGATGTGTCCTCAGAAGGATGATTTTCATCTCTGATATCACCGCCATTGAGTGTCTTGGGCATCAAATAAGTTTTCTCTGAAAATGTGAAAATAGTAAATAGAGTGTGTTGGCATTACCTACTAAATATCCCAAACAAGAGAGTTGAAGGCCAGATCAATATTGTTAAATTTATTTTTAAAGAATTTGTCATCATTGTGAAACAAACATAAAATTATTATATAAAGTTAACCATCTTTTATTGGCCAATCATACTGACCATCTTATAAGTAAGGGATGCTTACCTGATGAGCTATTTATAGATAAATCTATGTGAGCTTTGGATTCGTTCATATATTGGCGATTAGGCACTACAGAAGTACTCTTATTAAATTATATTTTATTGTTTGCTTTGAACTTTTTGATTGGCCAGGAGAAGCTTTTTTTAATAGGTCGATTTCGTGAACGGTGGATTTAACCAGCACCCCATTTTTCTCAATGAGACATTTTGATTGTGTGTGCGGATTCTATCTCTAGCTCTTTAATAAATACTTACAAAATATTTGTAACACTGATGAACCACCAGGCATACTCCTACCACTGATGTAACAGACTGATATTAATTTATGAGACCCCTGTTTCAGAGATTTTTCACAGAAATATTAAAGATTTTCACTCCAACACTGCTTGTATGTATAGAAGACTTAGAATAGGCAATCACCGCTGATACTGGGAGAGTCGGAAAGACTAACCTGTATTTAAATGATTTCTATAAATTGACCAATCCTGAGGATTATAGAGATGTGACATACTTTGAAAATCAACAGTAGCTCTTACTCATAACAATAAATCATTTAAATGTAATGCAAGTGTCCTAAATACCCTGCTCCTCAAATGGGAGGTGCGAGGTTATGGTAATTGGGTCTGTTCGTCTGTCTGTGAGCAAAATTAAGAAACTGTACATAAAATTAGGGTCCAACTTTACATAGAAGGTAGCACCTAACCATAACCCAGTCTTCCTGAAAGATTATTTGCATACAAGAACAGATGGAGTCTCCAGCATATTATTTTTCACAAATATTTCATACTTATTGTAAACAAAATGACAGCAAAGAGGATACTATACAAGAGACAGAAAGTGTGCAGCTGAGTCAATAAGTAGAAAACAGTCAATAAGGAAGCAAAATGAGAAGAAAAAATTATGGTCACAACAGTGATGTGTCCAATAACCCTGGTCCTCTCATGATGGGTGTCCTGAATGCCAGATCGGTCAGGAACATGGGCCCACTCCTTGCTGATATTGTAACATCACATGACCTTGGCTTTCTCCATCTCATTGAAACACATGTTCTTTTCTTTGAAAAGGATAGCTTTATGCAGTCTATTACTCCTGATTTCACATTTCTTCAAAGGCCTTGACCATCAGGTATTGGTCGAGGTGTTGCTTTTTTCATTAGATCCTCCAACAGACTGCATAAAATAGAACCTCCTTTTTATCAGTCATTTGAGAAAATGTTGGTGTCAATTGGGCTTCATGGTCATTCAATGTTGCTTGCCTGTGTCTACTGTCCTCCAGGATCATGTACCTGCAACTTTCAGGAAGAATTCATGTCTGTTGACGGTTTCCTGTCCTCTATTAACTCTTTGTATAATATTTGTCGAGATTACAACATTCATGTCTATGTATCAGTTGGTGAATGTTATAAATGTTTGACCTTTCTTGACTCTTCCAATCGGAAACAGTTAGTCACCCTAACAATGTGCATGGGCACATATTGCAGCTCATTCTATCCCCGAGAGATAAGGATACTGTTGTCAAAATATGTAATTTTATATCTAAATATGCATTAGTGAAATACTCAATAGCCGCTCCTTGCCAAGGGGCTTATATTCTAATTAAAATAAATATAGGAGGTACCACCATATCAACATGTCTGACCTCCTCTCTGATCTCAAAAACACTTCATTCATCAAGTCTCCAACTAATGCTGTAGTTGATCTTTCTGAACAATATCTACATGATGTGGCTGATATTGTTGACAGGCATGCAGTACTTGTATCAAGAAAGACAAAGAAAAAGTCTGTGGGTTGGTTGTCTGAGACTTACTGATGTGCAAAGTCCCTGAGGCAACATTGAAAGAACTTGGCAAAGATCCAAGAATCTCCTGAACAGAGGTTGGATTCGTTGCAAAATTGCTTTGTGCAATGCACTTGTAAACAAGGTGCTTCCATTCCACAAGTCTGACAAGTCATTGGCTGACCAGTTTGCTTCCCTGCCTACCATCACTTACAAAGTTGGTCAACTGCACACTCATAGAGGGATGTGTCCCTGATAGTTTCAAAACTGCTGTGCTTTTATCCAAAAAGACTAATGTTCCACTGTATGACTGGAAGAACTCTTGCCATGTATCTGGGCCTAATTTCATATGAAAACTGGTTGAACACATGGTTGCTAAGCAACTGGCAGAAAATAGTCATGTCCATAACTTAGACAATCCAAAATGTTGTAGTGAATTTTTGTGTCTGTCAGAATGCCAGAAAAAAGTACAATTTTTAGTAAATTTTGTATCATAATTATGAAATTTTAGAAATAGTTGGACAAATGAAGTTGTATCATAATTATGAAATTTCAGAAACAGTTGGACAAATTTTGAAGTTGGACAAATGGCAGCCTCATATAAAATTAGTAAAATTTATTACATAGATAACAGATTCAAGCTTTTCTGAATGCACAAAACTAACATAAAGCATGCCCTTTAAATATACCATTGCATTTGTCATCTTATGAGAAACATGCATATAAAACATGAAATATGCTACATTTTTCTTAACTTAAGAAAGATCTTGTGACAATAAACTTAAAGCCATGCTTGAAAACTTTGAACGCCATACTGTATGACCCTCTATTTAGGACAAGCATAGCTCATTATGGATATAATAAAACAATAGGTCACTAAACATCTATGAATTCTTCTCATCTTTGAATTTAATGTCCAAATTGAATCACATTTAAAGGTTAACTTTTGTGATATTTTTGAGTCTGTTTGCTGTGTTATCAATTTATGCTGTATATTTAATCTAAAATAAGCCAGTAATAATCGAAAATCAACAACCCATAATCAAGCAATAAATGGTGTTAACCCTAAGTTACAAAGTAAATACACTTGATATTTAGAAATATATAAATACCTGTCATTTTAATCCCCTTTTTGTCTTACTAGTTTGCCATACCAGTTTGCAAAGTTATTTCTTTTTCTAATTGACACTTTTAACTAGTTCTAATGATACTTGGGGAATATACATATGTTACAGTACTTCGAACAGAAGTACTTGTATATATATTCAGTTATTATTTTGAAAAACATCGGCTTAATATATTCTTGACATCTCTACCATATAAAGTGCAGTTCTGTTATGGGGCTGACAACTAACAAAGTTAGTTGAATGGATAGACTTTCCGGTGGCTCAATTACATTAAAATGAAATTGAACTGAATCACAAATCCAAATAACAGGACTTACACGTGCCTTTTTCTATCCAGTCTTTGGAAGTTTTTGATTAAATTAAAGTCTGTTTTATGGCTGGTAAGTTTTCCATAATTATTGTAGCCATTATAAATATTAACAAGATAGAACTTCTAAAATCTACTTCTTGTAATTTACCTGTAATACCTATAAATTTGCACAAATGTAAAGTATACCATACATTGAATATTTTGTCATTCCAAATGTAAATTCTAACATGACACGATTGTGTGTCTGTGATTCTGCTTGTGTAATAGAGGAAATACTGCATCAATACAATCAGCATAACCTTACGGGTTTATCACTCATTCTAAAAGAGACACAACTGTATCGGAAAATTTGAGTGGCTAATTTCAGGAAATTATGTCTCTTCCCGCAAAGTAGATTGGATGAAATTGCCTGTTTGTCATATAAAAATGACGATAATAATAGTATTTAGAATATTTAAAAGGTTGTTGTATTAGAATAGAAATAGCAGATTCCTATCTCCAAGTTATAAGAGATTTTACAAGGAATAGCTCATCAGAATCACTCAGGGTTCACCTTTTGTGATCCTAATATTGCTATTCATTGTAATATCTTGTAAAACCCGTAATTCATAATTGGTTATTATTTCTATAGTATAGCAAGTATTAGTAGCTTAATGCAGATTGCTGGTGTGATAACTTAGTGAGCCATTTTTATGTAGGTCTTTGAGGCTTTGGGTATAATTTATTTACTTGTTTGGATTTTAACGTTGCTTTCATTGCATTGCATAGATCATATCACAACGGGTAGATTTATGGGCAGAGGAAACCAGTACATATAGTCGCTCAAGGTTCTGTACTGTATTTATTTATTTGGGGTTTTACGTCGCTTTCAACACTGTACAGGTCATATCACGAAGGGTAGTTGGAAGGGCAGAGGAAACCAGTACATAGAGTTCGCTAGGTTTGTGTACTGTAAACTGCCGACCAACGGCAACCAACTACCAGCTTTCCCACTTAAGGCCATCACGGGGATCGAACCCCGGCCTTAGAGGTGGGAGGCGAGAGTGTTACCACTCTGTCACCGTGGCCCCTTTCTGTACTGTAAACTGCCGACCAATGGCAATCAACTACCACCTTTCCAACTTGAGATCGGGCCAGGAACCGAACCCTGATCTTAGATATACTTTGGGGTATAAGTACATCATAGTTTGTATTGAAACATATTTTATCAAAACAACTGCACGATACTTTAAACATAAGCTAACTTACATATATGTAAGGATATTTTTATAAACTTCAAGTTGTAGCAGATTATCGAGTCCTGGGCCAGTGTTCAACAGAGGTCTTATCTAATACATGTTTAGATACAAAAAGTTAAGCCTAAGTTTTTGGTAAGACCTTTGGTAAATATAGCTCCAGCATTATGTTTTTCACAAAAAGTAATGTTAGAGCTTTCTTATGATAAGTTTCAACCTTTTTTTACATTACAATGTGTCAATCACAATTTTTCGTATGTTAAGGCTTGTACAGGCTACATTTTTGTAGGTGAAATAAGGCAGACGAAAGTTGGCCATAGAGGATGGGGGATACATACACACATTAAGAGCCATTTTACTCGTGTTTTTATACACTTCCCTGCACAAAGTAGATCCACAGTCCTTATAAGTGAATAAGTTATGTGAAGTTATGAAATCTAATGTTATTTATTTGGGTTTTAACATCCCTTTCAACACTGTACAAGTCATATCACGAAGGGTAATATTATGTGCAGAGGAAACCAGTACATACAGTTGGTTAAGTTTCTGTACTGTAAACTGCCGACCATTGGTAAGAAGCTCCCAACTTTCCCACATATGGTCTGGGGTTTGAACCACTGACCTCTGAGGTGGGACAAGAGTATGTTACCACTGCACCACCGCGGCCCTGTGAAGTTACTGTTAAGTTTTATTTTGATTGAAATATGCATTCACACAAGTGCAGTTCTTTACTAGTTGTGATGATATAATTACTTCCACTGAGGAGGTTATGTTTTGGGAAGCATTTCTTTGTCTGTTTGTGTTCACCAATATTTCAAATATATTGAACAGATCAGGGATCTATGAATTAAAGCATTCAAAAAAGCAAACTAAGACACACCTCATGGCAATGCAACAACATTTTTACTAAAGAATTTAGGGTTTAAATAGAAATATTCGTTGAGTAGTCGTTACACTGTAAGTAGTCATTACATTGTCGTTAGAGATTCCCTCCAGATTATAATATTAATGAAACTATCTCACCTATTGTTCAAGTTTCACCACCATATCACAAGGTGGCATAAAACCCTTGGACGGTAGTTGAAGGATATATTGATGTTTGGCCAAACACCTATAACCATGGATTATACCACCCGTAATGTGAATGATACATCAAATCTCGGATGGCATGTGGTGTGAATGGGGTATAAACCAACAGCAATCTAACTAATCACCTCGTTCTATCTCCGATTGGTCCTGGGACCCTTAATCCTTGAGAGTCTGTGCAAAAAAAAACATGAATAATGGGCGGGGAAATGTAATCTGCATCCAGGTCTACGATTGTCCTCAGGAAGCCTCATATACTTCTTCAGACAAGTCACAGTCGTTCCCCAACTAAGAAGCAATTACGCCATGTTTGTAATCCGATTCAACACTGATCCTCCTGTCGGGGATATAAGTACTGGGTCTCTGACCGGTCTGAGGACACCTTCCTGGGACTAATAACAGATTTGCTCAGACAGCAATAGCCGACTTCTGTTTTTTTTTATTTTCCTTTGTGGATCAGGGATAGAACTTTGGACTAAGTACAGGCCTCCTGGGACAAAGGCTAAGGCCGTCCTAACATTATGAGTCCCAGGACGCCTCAGACAACTCAGAATTGTGTAATTTGGGTCTGAGGAGGCCTCAAGAAGCCTGAGACTGGGAAATTTGTGGGTAGGGGCGAAAGTGGATCAGTTACAACTGTAGAAAATATCAAACATGTTTGAATTTTATAGAGACCACAACAGATCCAAACAGACTCAAATCCTTTGGAACCTTGGTCGTGTGGTGGAACAGGGGTATAAGGTTTTGATTTATACAAAAAATTCATAACTTAAAGAGCTAAAAATTGTTGGCAGAAGCAAGACTTAGATTTTAGATTTAAAAGCCCCTGTAGTGTAATGTTGGCACGTATATCAGTTTTGTTAACACTTGTTCTTCCTTGATTTACCTTAACCTCAGATGGTTAAATAGATAGACCTGTATTTATTTCCCTCTCTCATAGCCAAGCGAGTTGCAGTGTAATAATGTATTCATATAAGACCCAATATCTTTTGGTATATCAGTTCCGTTAATACCTGGGCTTCCGGGGATGCTCCTTTAGCACAGCTAGTTAATTAGGTAGACATATGTCTATGTATGTGTGTAATTAATGATTGTTCCACGGTAGAGTATGAATTTTTGAAGTAAATAGACCGGATCACACAAAGTTATGGTTAAATTTTAGGAAAGATCAGGAACATATTACATAAAACTCACAATTTTTCAACAGTACAAATTTTAGTTAGGTACCTAGTGAAAATAGAAATATATGGAATGGTCTGCATTGTAGGAATGCTTTCTAATTGGCCTCAGCCCCCTAGCTTGGCAAATATCCCTTAATTTTCATGAGGAAATTTCTGCAATCAATAGATTTATATTCTTCACATACCGTCCTATTACACCTTATATAGTATGGTCTGATTAATCATTTATGGATAAAAAAAAATATAACATCCCCCAGCAGACATATACAGAAAGAAAGATATCACTCATGAAGATAAGCAATATATCAATTAGTTAAAATCATTTGTAATATTTTAATATTCGTCAGTCATAAAGTGTTTCCTATTTTCTACGCATGATGCTACATCATTGGAACTTACCACAAAGTATGAAAGATGTCTTAAAGCCCAAAGTCGAGGGGGCAAAGAGCATTTAAGAACCTTCATTTCTCTGTCAAGTCTGATGCTAAAATAAACAAACTAATGTTGCATGGCAAGTGCATTGTAATGTACACCTATCTCAGATAATTAACAACTGTTGTATACAGAAGGACTTATGTGGGAATCTGCTGTAGAAAATTTAAATAAAGTTTGTGTACTTTAAAACAGTAAAAAAACTGCATCAAGTAACAAAATTCCTTGAGAACTTATGCCCTTTTAGTCTGGAAGGAAGAGTTTATCAGTGCTGTCAAAGGTGATATGTTATATCCCAGTAAGCTGTGGTGTTTGTTGATATTTGTATATAAAGACTTCAAATATATAATCTTTGTAATTTGCGGAGATTTTCGTCCCGAGTCAAAAACTTTCCCCTTTAAGTAAACTGTTGTCATGGGAATCAGTTCACATTTAAGACAAGTAGACAATTATCAAAGCATAAATTATTATTCATTACTATTACAAATCTGATAGTCAGTCAATACCTCAAAATAACATTACCAAAAATTTATCAAAACCAAGACCAACAAAGAAAGAGAATTAGACAATTAAGTCAAACAGCAAAATATAATAACTTCTGTAGTTTGCGGGCAGTTGTACCACAACTGTGAGTTCATTCCTGGTGGGACACCTTAGTATTGTATTTGTCTCTGTAGTTTGCATGTACAGTTTGCATTGGAAGTACTTGTTTTGTCACAGAGCATTTCATTGGCTAACTGGCAGTTCGTGTTGGAAATTCCACGTGCACTCTTCCATTTGCATTTCAGACTTGGGAGAGGTAGCACTGGAAATAAGAAATTTCTTTTTCTTCATTGAAAAACGTGTTTTTACTGCTTCAAGTTTTAGGTTTTTTAGTTTTTTACTAAGTACTTTTATTAGTTTAGCAGTTACTTTATTCAATGGAGAAAAAGAAATACAATTTGCACTCTGCTAGGACAAAAACTGTTCAAATTCCTATTCAGGTTCAATTGTCGGATGATAATGAATTTCTAAACTTGTTGGGCAACACATCGGTTGCACAACAGGATTCGGATGCTTCTTCCAATTCTGATTCAGATCTAGATTTGGGTGAGGTAGTTGGCGGTTCGGACAGTGGTGATGTGAGTACCCAGGGGCGTTTGTTTGACCGATTAAAAGAGGAAAATCCGAGTACTTCTGCTGCAGTGTCAGATCAGGCTCTGGTTAGCCAGCAAATTTTGGCTCAACTAAGTGCCATAGGCACCAGATTAGAAAAATTAGAGCAAGAGAAAGTGCACAAAAAGTCAAAACATGCCAAAACTGCAAGCAGGGGTACACGGGGTAAGTGTAAAACTACTACTGTCAAAAGCCCACATACACATGTCCACTCTACCGGAACCTTGACCACACCAAGTACTAGTACTGGTATAGAAACCTTGAATCTACCCACGCTTGAAAATTTGAAGAAAAATGTTTCCATACAGCAGTTAGTGGAAGATCGAATCAAAGAATTACAGCAGATTAGTAAAACAGGTACTGACCGAAAGCTAAAATCTCAGAGAGGTGGCCAAGTTGAAGTATTAGTAAAAAACCGTATTAAATGGCCACATGAGTACATTTTGGCTGGCAGCAACAAAGAAAGGGTCAAGTATGACCAATTGACTATGGGGCAATGGATGGCAGGTTTCTGCAGAACCATGAGAGATGAGTCAGACAAAAATTGTAAGGAAGCTATGTTGAATTATTTGATCTCTTTGCTAGATGATGTGAATGACTTCACATGGTCTGCAGCCAAGGCCTGCCACGCAGTGCTCCTATGTCGTATGGAGCAGGGCGAAATCAAAGACTTTACTCAAACTGAGGCCATAGATAGAGTTAGGCGAGCTCATGCCCAACGACATGTCCCTCAAAATAACCAAAATCACAACAAAAATTTTAGCAGGCGAGATAAAAATGTCAAAAGCATGCCCTGTCAATTTTTTAATCAAGGTACATGTACTCACAACAGTACACATGAAACAAGAGACATTCTTTATCGACACATTTGCTCTTCGTGTTTTACAAGAAATAGCAAAACCTTTCCTCATTCTGAGGTAGATTGCAAAAGTAAACAAAAGGCTACAAAAAACGAGTAGCATTGGGCGTCAGTCGACACATTGGCAAAAAATTTCACCACAGAATTGTTTGGAATAGTAATGCAAAAGTTAAAATAAGTTATGATCACGAGTTTCAAGCTTCTAAAGACACATATATGTCTTGGTTTGGTATTGCCAAAGCTTTTGCCAATGTTCAAAATGGCAGGATTTATGCCCAGGTTGCTTCACAAACACCCAAACATACTTGGGGTCAAGCTGCTAACCGAGATAACGTAAAGGGTACTCGCATTGTCACTGTCCCTCAAAGAAATGCAAATGCCGCTCTTGTTACCTCTTCCAAGGTTAGTATTGAACCCAAATCCTCCAGACCCGTGGGCAGGCCTTCATCAGTTGGTATCAACCATAAAGTTTGTTCTCAAGATTTCAGTAACTTAGTTCATGAAAGTTTTTATCTCCCAATGAACAATAGTTTTCAAGCTTTGCAAAATTCTGACGAGAACACTAATGAGATCCATGAGAATGCACCCACTGCTCTGGATGAGGTAGTCACTGCCTCGGCTGTTACTACATCACAAACATCTTGTAAAAGACAACCAGATAGAGCAAATAACATCAAAAATGCCTCTTCGGTTCTGAAAAAATCTAGTATATTTTCCAAACAAGCGAATAATCAAAATCAAGCTCAGGTCAATGCACCTCCCACTAATGAGAACAGGAATGTAGGGCTGTTGCTTCAGAATGACACGGATTTACTACAGTTGGCCACTCTGGGAGATGGAGGAACGCGTTTCCAGCCAGCTCCAGAGAGTGGCCAGGCGTGCGACTCGCTCCTGCCCACTTGTACCTCATACTCATATGTCAGAGAGGAAAAGATTCCATTATATGTTTGGAACCACAAAGAGAATTCTAAAGATTATAAAGCTTGCATAATACAAAATAATGGTATTTTTGGTTATGTACCTTTGACAGATTTAAAAATCTATACAGGTCCCCCAGTTAAGTGGGATATAGTACCAGATATCATTGAAGCTCACAACTTAGTCGGACAAAGTGGGGTTCCAAATTTCTTAAAATGTCGTATTCCTGTGGAAACCAGCTTGAATGCAAACATATGGAGATCATATCTCAAAGATTACTGGGACCAGCAGCTCCCTGATTTATTGCAGTTTGGTTTTCCCTTAGACTTTTATAGGGGCAGTACCATTACCTCCTCATATGTTAATCATGCGTCAGCTGTTCAATTTAAAACCCATGTAGATGCATATATTGATGAGGAACTATCACATGGTGCCATTTATGGCCCTTATCGCGAACCTCCCTTCCCAGTTCACATCTCCCCACTTATGACTAGGGAGAATCAGAATTCTGCAGTCAGAAGAACTATAGTGGACCTTAGTTTGCCCAAGGGTGCGTCTGTGAAGGATTTTGTACATAAATGCAAATATCTAGATACTTACTTTACCTTGCAATATCCATCTGTGGATGATATTATGAATAAGCTCAAAGATTTTGGCCCTGGAGCCCTAATATATAAGGTCGACATAAGTAGGGCCTTCAGACAGCTCAGAATAGATCCAGGGGATATTGATCTATTAGGTATAGTCTATAATCATCTATGTCTGGACGGATCGGTTCCGTTCGGATTTCGACTCGGATCCGGATTTTTTGAGAGATGCAGCGATGCTATAAGATACATTATGAAGTGTCATGGTCATAATGCACTCTGAAATTACATTGATGACCTCATATATTGGTCTACCGTCAAAAATTCATGAGTCCTATGCATTTCTATTGTCCTTGCTTCAGGACTTAGGCTTAGAGGTAAGTCAAAAGAAATTAGTCCCACCCTCTACGGAAGTAGTTTGCTTGGGCATATTAATTAATACTGTTAACAAAACAATTTCCATACCTTCTGAAAAACTTCAGGAAATTAAAGATATGTGTGAAATATGGAAACATAAAAAATCATGTACTAGGACACAACTTCAATCTTTATTAGGTTCACTCCTCTATATAACCAAGTGCGTTCGTCCAGCCAGAAGTTTTCTTAATCGTATGCTGCAAGTATTGAGAGATAACATTCAAACTTCGCCTTTTCGTCTAACCCAATCTTTCCACCAAGATTTGAATTGGTTCCTTACTTTTTTACAACAATACAATGGGGTCACCTATTTCGATCACAAGAAAGTCGACTTTGAGGTCCACTTAGATGCCTCTCTTTCAGGCTTTGGGGCCAAGTTTGGCCCGATGGTCTATGCCCTTCCTTTGGGCGAACAGTTTCCACATCTACACATAACACAGTTGGAAATGTTAAACATAGTTGTAGCCCTAAAGGTCTGGTCAAATCTATGGAAAAATAAAAAGGTCGAAATAAAATGCGACAATTTGGCAGTGGTTGAAGTACTTGACTCTGGTAAGACCATGGATCATTTCTTGGCACTTTGTGCCAGAAATGTGTGGTTGATATCTGCAATGTTCAACATTCAATTAGTTTTTTCTCATATCCCTGGAAAAAATAATCACATTGCCGATTTATTGTCCAGATGGACTACTATCATAAATCCTGAACAGAAACTCAAGCAGTTGTTGCCACAGTTTATATGGATCAATACTCATATTGACTTAACTGCTTTAAATTATAATATTTGATGTGTTTTTTCAGGTCTCCCCGACCCTGTGGCCCAGCTCGCCACCAGGGCTCAAGCCAGGTTGCACTCTGCCTTCAGACCAGCCACACAGAAGGCCTACTTGCACATGTTTCGCGAATTCCTGGGCTTCCTGGTGGCGGCTGGGTTCCACCTTGGTCAGGTAAACCATATTGTGTCGCTTGCTTTCATAGAGTATCTGGTCCTAAACCAAATTACTCCTTGCAATATATCAAACTACTTGGCTGGTATTAGAGCCCAGTGCATAGTATTTAACTTAGACACTGTTTCTTTCCAACATCAACAAATACAGTATTTCCTAAAATCATTGAAGATCAACAGGCCATTACAGCCTAAATTACAGAAACATATTGATATCCAGTTACTTACAAGTATCATACAGGTTGCAGGGACTCTTCAACACCCTCATATCTTCAAACCTCTTTATATACTAGCATACTTTTCTTTTTTGAGATTATCTAATATCCTTCCACATACAGTCACAACCTTTGATTACACTCGCCACTTGTCAAAGGGGGATGTCATTTTTGCTCAGGACCAAGTGCTACTGATTATCAAGTGGTCCAAGACAATGCAAAACAGACAACTCCCCATGCTGGGTTCATCCCCACTGTGCCCAGTTGCTGCTTTGCGTTCCTTACTCCTCCTGTTTCCAGGTGACTCTAATGATCCACTTTTCCAGATTTCCAGGGTCCAAACCCAGGTCCCTGCACGTCGCCATCTTCACACTATATCAAATGCTTTACAACTTTCCCCTCATCTCACTTTCCATGATTTTAGAAGGTCTGGGGCTACCTGGGCTTTCTACCATGGGGTTCCTTTGAGCCAAATTATGCACCATGGTACATGGCGTTCTGATTCGGTATGGAAATATATCAATGACCTTTCCACAACTCCCTCAGCAGTCTCCACTACTTTTCAACAGCACCTACTCTCTTAAGTCTGGCTGTTTGGCCCCCTATTTATAACACATCATACTACATCTAATTCTTATTCTTCTAAATTATTCTAAATTTTGTTTTCCATACTAACATGGCAAATTATTTCCATAGAACATGTAAAGTGTTACTTTAATCAATTACTTGTACCAAGTTTGCCGTGGGTATGCCATTTCCCCTCCCCTCCTTGTTTTCATTCTCCAGTAGGTGGGGTAACTTTTCTCGAGGTCGCATGACTGATCTCAACTGTTTTATTTTTGGCTTTGGGTCCCCTATTAATCCCCAAGGGGTGGGGTATCACCAGGCACACTTGGTCTTAATCTGGCACCATCCTTTGTAAAAAATTTATCCTATTTTCTGCCAGTGTACTTATTAGGTCACCATATATGACCTTACCTTTTACTTTAATCACTGTGGCCAATATGTAATGTCTTCTTGGCCTTTTCATTAGTAATGTCTTAATTGACAGTGCCAATGCCAGTAAATTCTTAAACCCCTACATTGTCCTAGCAATAGTTTGTCATTGCTATGTACTATGATTATCATTCGTAAAGTAATTTACTTGAAGTGTAAAAGTTTTAACTTGAATGTTGTATTGCATATCAGTAACTATAAATCATGAGTTAAATGTCATACTACATGTCAGTAAATATAAATTTTAGTAGATTAATAAATTATGTATATTTTTCCCAATTGCTTGTTTTATTGGCAGTTGGTGTTGTTGGGGGGCCCATGGGGAATGTACAGATAAGTAGAAAAGCTAAAAAAACAGGTACTTATATAAAGGTCAGAAGGTCAAATTCAAGTCTATGAGACTTGTTTTTAAAACTATCTATAGCAGCCAAGGCCATCGAGTATCCACATTTTGTAATCTCAGTCAAATACTCATTGGTGCCCCTGTTTAATGACTTCTTCTTTTGGTCAGGACTTAGGCAAATACAAAAATCAAACAGATGTGTTAATCAGTTTTGAGGTAACTGCAAACGGCAGAAGGACAGACAGACAGACAGGTAAATGGGTGCACTCCAAAACACAAACTGCCACCGTGTCATACGAACCTCGTATGGTAGTTGAAGGACAGGGACATTTTGCCCAACTCCTGTAACCAAGGGTTATGCAGCCTGTAGTCTCAATGATACGCCAAATCTCAGAAGGTATGTGGCACCCTTGGAAGCGGTTCTGCTGTCAAGTAAAACCACTGCGGGACTTACTATCTATAGTGTGAATGGGACCTTATTTATCACCCATAGCTAATTTGTAGTGTCGGAAAATAAAACCTGTCAGTACCTTCAAAAAGTGTCGAAACTGCTCAAACAGCCGAAATTTGTTATTTGCAATCTACTTGTTGAGTTATGTAATGCCTTTGATAATGTTGTATGAGTTCAACTGAAAATCGTCATTGTAAATCAGACAATGCTTATCCTTAACCTTGTGGTTAAACATTTTTCTTGTAAATCAGATTTCATATATTGGGTTTTGGATTCATTGATTTCACCTTGTATTATAGTAAAATAACACACATTTTACAAAAAAAACTTAATAACTTCAAAAGCTGTGATATAAACTGTGTTCTTGCAGAAGCCATATTTTCAATTGGTTTTATTTCTGAATGTCTGATATCACAAAATCTTTACTGAAATATTTCCAAGTCTTTTCATGCTACCTACTTCTAGAACCCGTATCAAACAGACGTAGAATCAGACAGACAGGGCGGCTTTGTGTGTTAATCTACTGAAATATGACGGATTAAACCTGTTTTAAAATGTTATTATGCTGAGGTATTAGCCTTGCTGACAAAGTACATTTAACATAAGGAAGTGAATATATATATATATATAAATATACACCAAAAAAGCTTCAAATTTATGTCACTTATGTTATGTTAAAGTATGTTATCAATTTGATAAAAGTGATACTTGTTACTTACAAAAACCATCCAACGATCTACACATGTAGGATATAGTTGTTAAGGTTAAGACCCTTTTCGAATAATATTCTTAAGGTAACAAGCACGCAACTCTTCAAAGGTATTAAAATATAAGATGCTTTTTAACTTGTAACTTTTTGTGTTTTTTTTCATTAATTATTTTTCTTGTCGATATAAATAAATATAAAAAAAATAATTATGACTACCTATGTCACATCAAATGAGGAAGTTCATTAAAAGAATGATTTAATGACACCAAGTTCTTTTCATTTTATGAATACAATTAAATCATGAAGTATTAGGAGATAACATGGCCATCTATTTTGTTTTTGTTAGTTTCAAGTTGTATCTCAACTGAGACAGCTCTTCTCTACATAAAAAATGAAGTTCACTTATCATTGTCAAGAGGTGAAACCACTGCCTTGGTATTGCTCGATCTGTCTGCCGCCTTCGACACCATAGATCACTCCACTCTTCTTAGTTGCCTCCAAAACTGGTTTGGTGTCGGCGGTTGTGTTTTGAAATGGTTCACATCCTACCTAACAGACCGTTACCAATCAATAAAAATTGGATCTACTTTGTCAGATGTTTGTAAACTCCTATTCGGCATTCCCCAAGGTTCCGTCCTGGGCCCTTTGTTGTTCTCATTGTACACCACCCCCCTTAATTCGATTATTAGTAGACATAAGGGAATAAAGTTTCATTTCTATGCAGATGATAGCCAAGTTTATATACATTTATCCCAGAAGAATGCATCTGCTGCCTTTGAAAAGCTAAGTAGGAGCCTAGACGATGTTAAAGAGTGAATGTCCACTAGTAAGCTCAAATTGAATCCAGACAAGACCGAGTTTATCATCTTTGGTTCGAAGAGACAGCGGGACAAGTTGAAAGCATGTTTTCCAATTAATATCTTTGGCAACTCATTCTGCCCTGCTGATTCAGTAAAAAATCTGGGAGTGTGGTTTGATTCAGACTTTTCTTTGTCCAAGCATGTTCAGAATGTCTGCAAAAGTTGTTTTGTTAAACTCCGTGACTTCAGACATGTCAGGCGGTTTCTCACTCATGATGTTTCTGTGTTTGTGGCTAATGCTCTGGTTAGTAGTCGGTTGGATTACTGCAACTCACTTTTCAGGAGCCTCTCCAAGTTCAATCTACACAAATTACAGTGCATCCAAAATAGTGCAGCTAGAATTGTATCAAACACCAGTCGATACACCAGTATAACTCCTGTGCTAAAGAAACTGCATTGGCTTCCTGTTGAACAGCGCACAGTGTTCAAGACGGCCACACTTGTTTATAAGTATCTTCACACAGGCTTTCCCAGGTATTTTGCTCCATATCTGTCCTCCTACAGCAGTTCTTATAGCACTAGGCGCAGTCGAAGTGGTGGTAATTTCCTTGTCATTCCTAAGTTTTGCCCCTCTGTTCACAAATCTGTCAAACAATTTGGTAATAGTTTTGCGTTTGATGCTCCCACTGTGTGGAATGCTCTCCCTCATGAGATTCGTGCCTCTCCCTCACTGGCCTCCTTCAGAAAGCAGCTCAAAATCCACCTGTACACCAAAGCATACCCAACTTAGCCTGGATCATTCCCCTGGCGTTCTCCGTGGTGCTTGACCCCTGCTATGCCCCTGGATACAGTAACACTCTCGCCTCCCACCTCTGCGGCCGGGGTTCGATCCCCGTCATGGCTGTAAGTGGGAAAGCTGGTAGTTGCTTGCCGTTGGTCGGCAGTTTACAGTACAGAACCCTAGCGAACTATATGTACTGGTTTCCTCTGCCCTTCCAACTACCCATCGTTATATGACCTGTACAGTGTTGAAAGCGACGTAAAACCCCAAATAAACAAGCAAGACAAACTTAATAAACAAAATCTTTATTATAGATTACAAGTTCTTGTTGAATATATTTACTTCCGGCATTTACTTGGTACGGCCTGACCTGTAAGTCCTTATTTATGTTTGTTTAAGATAGAAGTAGGAAGCACTTTATACATCACAGGTCTCCACTCGATCAAGCTTCTGAAAATTCAGATTATTTGTATGCAAAAATCTAGGTCTCTTTCCAAAATGTAATAACTTCTTTCCTTCGTCAGATCATACCCACATATTTTTTTTCTAGAAATAGTTATACATTATTTTTCTAGTTATTATGTACATAGGCAAACTAACAGACAGACCCACAAACATGCCATCTTGGTTGACGTAATAATATTGATTTACATGAATTAAAATATCATTTACTGCACATATATAAATGCTTGAAAAAAAATTTATTTACCTGTACTATCGTCTCCACCTGTTGTTGTGTATTCTAGTTTTGTATTCGAGTTTACTAAGAATGGTTTTGATGAATAAATCAGATCCATAGTTTAGAAAGTACTTTTTTCAGAAAAAAAGGCTCACTATCAAGTAAATGGGAAACTCTGGATTTTTTATATTTTTGTATCCAGATGGTAATCCATACCACTCTCAACATTTAATGGGATCTACGTTCAACCAAGACCAATCTTCTGATTTTTTCATGAAGATAAAACCAGTAGTATTTGTGTAATCTTGCTAAAACAGACAAAGGTCATGAAAATAATATCTCCTTTGTATGGTTCAATGACATTATATCTCAATCAATTATTCCCAGACTTCCAGTTTGGCGAGGTCCTAAGCAGCCTAGTGAGTTACCAAGCTTGGCACCTAATATCAGACTGTCACCCTGTGTGTTCAACTCACACAAGTGTCAATGCTGAGGACCTGTCCCAATATGACCCTGCTTGTTAAAAAGGCACATTAGATCCTAACTCTGTCTAGTTTTGCTTTATAACACAACACAGACTTCATTTGATCCAAATACTGGAAAATAGTGACTGGCTTATAATTGTCTATAGTTAATGACTATCCTTTACTGTGAATCTAGTTGACCAATTTTGTGTAAATATTTACACTATGTAATATATATCATATATATATATATATGTTTATAGTGCTTCTGTTCCATTTTCCTTGCATTAAAAACCATGCAGAAATGGCTGATATTTTTATATTCACTGGTACCTGACTGAGTACATATTTCTCTGGGGACTATTTTTTTCCTATTTTTAGCTAAGTATGGACTTATTACTTGTTACTCAAACAAAGTTGTTGATTATAAAATAAAAATAACCTTTACAAAGAAAAAAAATAAGTATAGTAAATGGCGAAGTAATTGTCTAACATTTGAAAAAAAATAATGGATTGTTTAAGAGGACCTGAAGCGATCGAGTCACTCAGTCCACTATTTTAAAATATTGGACACTTACGAGGTTATTAACCTATTTAAATTACACCCCTTCCTTAATTAGTGATTTAAAGATGTTGGTTAACATCCTTACTTTTCATTCCTATATTTCTGGTGTGCATTTTTGGGATTTTAGTTAAAAATAAATGTTAAGGCTTCTATATGTAGTCAAAATCACAGAGCGGAACAACTGCCCATTAATGAAAGATATTGGACACTTTTAACAAAAGTAAAATTCTCAGGTGTAATTTAAACTTTATTACCTACACCAGACTCTGACATCGATATGCCACTCAGTTAACTTTACTTTTTTGTCAGTTTCATTTTAAAATATTGACAATGACACGATATACTAACCACATAAGGGTAGAAACTGAACAAACAAAGAAACAAACAAAAAACTGTTGTTTTATCATATTGGCCAATAATATTATGTTATTGAGTGTGTTTATTTGCCTGTCTTTATGTTTGTCTAGGTCTCTGTTTACAATTACTTCAAATGGAATGAAAAGATTTTTCTGTGAATTTTCTTTTATGTGGGTTGGGATTTTGGTCAAAGGAAGAACTAACTATACATTTACAATAACGTTAGTAAGTTTAACTTTCCTTCTCTTACCTCAGGCAAGGAGGCTATGCTATGCCATAGGTTTCTGACTTTACTGAACATTTGAGGTTAGTTTGTATTTGTATTTTGTATTTATGTATTTATACTCAGCACAATATCTCCATATACTACAGGACTCAAAGCGCTATTTAACCAATCCGACTGTACAGGTACAGCCCCAACTCACAAGTAACTGACATTCCCCTAACTGGAAGACAGAGGCTCAAGGATTACCATTTATCAACGTCCTTGAGGTTCTTTAACCTGCCACTGGGGAAAGGACCCAATGACAGAGGACGGCCATTTTAAGTGGTCATCCGAGCCACTATGTATCTGCCTGTACCTGGAATTGAACCCACGTCCTCTGAGTTCCTAGACAAGTGTGTAGGTTAGTTAGGACCTGGTGAAATGGAAGGAGTGATCAAATGATTCAATCTTGGTACCCACACCATATTCTGGATACAAAAACAATCCAGATATTCTGCTGGTCCCCTTTTCTATGTATTTTCAATGATTTTGGATTTCTAGTTGATATTGCTACAAAAGTAATGAGCCGACCTTCATGGATTTTTTTATAGGAACGGCCTGACCAGAAGAAGAGGTGTGGGGCTATGGTCATGCAGTGGTAATACACTCGCCTCCCACCTCTGAGCTTGGTCGTTCAAACCCTGTACCTTATGTGGGAAAGTTGGTAGTTTCTTACTGATGGTCGGCAATTTGCAGTACAGAACCTTGACCAACTGTATGTACTAGTTTCCCCTGCCCATAAAACTACCTGTACAGTGTTGAAAGCGACGTGAAACCGCAAGTAGATAAATAAACAAAAGAAGAAGTGATTAAATTTTGGATTAAAGTGGGATCATTCTCTAGATAAAGTGGGTTTATTTTATAGCTTACAACTGTGTCAATTGACATTTTAATCAACAGAAACCTCCGTGACAACCCACAAAAGAAGACCAAATAATGCTTTTGTGATGAGATTTTACTTTATTATGGCCGGGTGCAATATATTAACAATTACTAAAGAGGTTATTATTAAGGTGAAAGAATGATATATTTATGATGTCATTGCTTATGCAGATAATATGAATTATGATATTGTTGATCAATAACTATAACAGGACAGATTTTTAAATGGTTCATGTCTTGCGAAAGCCAGTGATAGTCCCCACACAAACTTGAACAAATAAACAAGGGAATTTAATAGTCTTTCCTGGGCCTAAAATACGTCTCAACCACGGACATTAATTTGTTATTCCAAATATAACACAATGGGGTTTCTGATGAAACATTTGCCAGAGCTATGTGTTGGCTGGCCATATGCAAGGTTTAGGCTTCTAATTTCTAGCATAAATTATATTTTGTTGCCGCATAAAAGACCGTAAAAGACCTTTAAAGTGATTTGATTATTTGGTTTAAAAGTAGATTTAATTCGAAAGATCTATGTTTTGTCACATAACACAATCATGAAAGTAAGTGCCAAGTTGGAAAATGTAATGCATGACAGGGCATTATGCATTACACATTACCATTACCCCAGGCCTGGTGCCAACAAATGCATAAAATCTCTAATGTGGATTGTGCTGAAAGAAAAACACCAAAAATATCTTGATTTTCAATTTGCAGTGGGACCATCTAACAGGAACCAAATCAAACTACAGGAAAACCAAACCATTGGTAGGGCCCAGATTGTTTGAGAATATAATCCTAATACGATGAGCAGTTTTTGGTGTTATGCATGTAGGTGATGCCAAACAATCACAAAAAGATTTCTAGTTTAAAAATCTCTTTGAGGAGGACATAGCTGTCAGTAAATTTATTTATTTTTATTATTATTATTTTATTTATTTATTTATTTTGTTTGGGGGTGGGGTGGTTTACATCACTTTCAACACTGTACAGGTCATGTAACGACAGGTAGTTTTGTGGGCAGAGGAAACCAGTACATACAGTTGGTCAAGGTTCTGTACTGTAAACTGCCGACTGTCGGTAAGAAACTACCAACTTTCCCACATAAGGTCCGGGGTTTGAACCACTGACCTCAGACCTCAGTCGACTGCACCTTGCTTGAACTTAATACTTGTAGGCATCGGGACAAAGACAGAACCTAGTATTTGTAACCCATCATGACTTTGAACTATGAATAGAAACAAACAAGCAGACAAACTGATGCAATTATAACAGCCTCTCTCCTTTGTGAGCAAGGGTTACAAGATTTACAAGTACTGTAAATGGATGATAAAGAGCAGTATACGGAGTATGAGTTGTTTATAATTACATACTTTACAGTATGGCCATAATGTAATTTCTTTAAGAAATTGGCTGATTAAATTGGCATATAGTCAACCAACATGTAGTTTCTGGTATTACTTTTACTTACCAGCCAGGCAAGTGGGTCACATTGAGATAATCACTTTAGACAAAGCGTAGGATCAAGCGAAATGAATTTACAGAATTTGTGCTTCAGTATAAACCAGTGAGAAACACATTAAACTTAGAAAAAATAACATAAAAGTCATGATGAACTCCATGTCATTTTTTTTCTATTTTCCTTGCAAAATACTGGTATATATTTCACTGTAACTGCATCTATTTGTCTGTTTGTCCATGTTCATAATTCAAAAACTATACATGCTGTAACATCCTCTGATATATCAGTTCTGTTAACTCCTGGGCTTGTTGGGATTCCCCTTTAGATCAGCTGGTTAAAGAGCTAGACTTGTTATTTCTGTGTGTAATCAGAAGGTCATTGGATCAACTCCCAGCAGAACCAATCAATATCAATAATTTCTCTCTATACAGATTAATGGTATAGATGTCATATTTTTATGCCAGATGGCGTCTACCCCCAGCTCCATCCTATTCAAAGCTTACCCTGATTGAGAAAGGAAAATAGTTTTTTTTCTGATTTTTGTTAATATATACGCACACTAATTGAAGACCATTCATCAGATTAGAATAGTATCATAACAAAAAGCTGGGGTGTACTAATAATGTTGCTTTCCTGGGAGATATTTTGAGGAAATTTCCAACAATAACTGCATAGTCCTATCCCAAGTGGCAGGTTAAAGAACCTGAAGGGCATTGATAAATTGTCATCCTTGAGCCTCTGTCTTTCACTTAGGGGAATGTTCGTAACTTATAGCTGGGCTGTACTTGTAGAGTTGGATGGGTCAAATGGCCTGGGTATAAATACACACTACAATACAGAAACGATCAATCATAACCGAGTATTATTTTCAAACAAAGGTGGGAATATCCCCTTGCTTCAAAAGTATATTTATATTAAATGAATAGAAAAATTAAAAAAAATGAACTTAAATCTGGTATAGTGCAACCCAAACCTACCTGTACACCAAGGCATACCCACCTTAGTCTGAATCATCCCCCGGCGTTCTCTTTGATGCTTGACCTCTTTTCTGTTCCTTGATACTGAATTTGGTTTACTGTCTTGTACTCTTGCATCTTAGAGACATCTTTTGTTAAGGGGAGATTAAGCGCTATAAAAGTTCAAGTAGAATTAGAACCATACTTGTATTTATATTATAAGAGTTCACGTGACCAGAGTCAGCCAATCAAATTGACAAACTTAACAATGAGGAACAATAAAAACTGCTTTTTAACCAGCCTAATGAAGTCTAACACACAAGAGTTAGCTGATAAGACTTATTAAAGATAAGGACACCAAGCCTTGGTACAAGGCAGTTCCCCTAGTATGTGTGATTCACTGGGTTAATAATGGTCACTGATAATCACATATTGATATAAAGCAGGAAGAAATAGATGCATTTGCTAATAACAACACCTGTGGAATAACCAGAATGAACATATTTATAAATCTTTGTGGATTATTAGCTGTCTTGCCTATATCAGGTAAGGTAACATTTTACAGAAGACAAATATAATCTAATTAGAATACTGATGATGCCTAATACTTGCATCAGGGGGTTGTAAGATACAACCTTCCTGTTTTGGAAATTTCCTCCATTTGAAGACATTTAATATTTTGGTGTCTTTGTTTTTGGTATGTTTGTCTGTTTTTTTGATTGCAACAAAAGTGATAAACTCATCCTTTTGAAATTTATGTGAGTAGGGCGTGACCATAGGAAGAAGTGGTTACATTATGAGAAAGATCCGGAACACAGTTTGGGTACAAGAATGTTGTTATTACCCCCTAAATAATAAAAAAACAGGTTTGGGTGAAATTACAACACAGAGATACTCATATGCCTTGGCGGACTTCTGTGTTCTGGGAATGTTTTCTAGGTTACTATACAGCTAACTCTGAGCCAATGTGTAAGAAGTAATGAAAATGTTTTCAAAATACTTGCTTGGGATGAAAAAGTGTTACTTTGTTATCAAATAGAAGACTTTGATTTAAATACAGAAAAAATACAGATCAGGGAATTGTTTTTTGAAAAATTCCCCAGTGCAACTTACTGTTGACAATTTGTGTTATGGAAGCAGATGGATCCTCAAGAGGGCAGGGGACAGGTTATTGTAATCACATCAACTTTAGCTGTTTGTCTGTTTGTTTGTCCATGTACATTACTAACTTTACATTGGATCAGAGTTTTATTATCCACTGCACGCCATATTTGATCCGTATAGGAGGATATACGGAGCGGGATATGTTTGGTATACAAGGACGCCTCCTTACCATGCATAATTATTGTCAATAACTTTAGGGGGCCATGCTGGCAGAGTGGTAATACTGTCGCCTCCCACCTCTGAGATTGGAGTTTGGTTCCCGGCCCGACCTCAAGTGGGAAAGCTGGTAGTTGCTTGCCTTTGGTCGGCAGTTTACAGTACAGAACCTTGACCAACTGGCCATAAAACTAAAGGTTGTGATATGACCTATACAATGTGTTCAAAGCGACGTTAAAACCCAAATAAATAAATAAATATTGTCAATAGCTTCCACTAATATCTCGGAAACTATGAAACATAAAAATATGTATTATGTATCATTAGAGAAGTCTGTTTATGTAGCGTTTTGTTGCATAAAATCCATGCCAAACTGGCTAAGAAAAAGCAAGTTAAAGACTGAGGTATTGTATTCACTTATGTCTCTATATATAAATGAGATCCTTTTTTCACATTCTATCTTTACATATAGATTCATTTAAGTCACAAAACATACCAATTTTTGGATAATAAAAGTAAAACATCCTTCATAAGACACATACAAAAAATACATCACTCATAGATATTAACAATCTAATATTCATGCTACTGACTCGTATAATATTGTTATATTCATATGTGATTTTTTTCTGTATATGTCATTCTGTAAGTTTTCCTTTTATATTTTTTCATGGGCCTTCCTGAAATATAATCAGGACATGTATAGGAATTCCAGAACTTTATCAGAGACTTTTTGCCAATGTGTGGTTACAGATCCCTGTGTGAGAGTTTGCTTTCCCTCAGTCACTATTTATTATACTTTATTACAATTGGTCTTTGTCTTTTTGCAGCTGTGTTAAGTCTTGAATGGGGAGGTTATGTCGATGATGATGTCATTCTACCTTGCACGCCGGAGCCCAATCCTCCACTGGAAGAACGCTATACCATTTGGTGGTATAAAGAAGATATGTACATAGGAAAGTATGTACCAGGGGACGGATTCCAGCCCAAGTCCAACAAATACAATGTGACATCCATATCAGGGCATCTGGAGGTTTACGACCTGGTCCAGGGCGTGGATGACGGGACGTATGAATGCATTATTTTGACTGCTAGTGGTAGTCCTGTGGAAATAACGAACCATACCAGTGCTGTGAATTTGACAGTAGGCCGTAAGTAATGTTGGATTTATTGCATTTGATGAGAGATAAATTGATTGAACTAGGTTTAAAGTTACTAGGTTCAAAGTTAAGGTTTTAACTTTCAGCACTGAGGAACATGTTAGGACCATACCACAGCATTGTCACTTGGAATAATCGAAGTTGCACAAGGGTAGCACTCTGTGATCAGATTCTAAATTTGCTAAGCATCACCCTACAATAGACCTGTAAGGTCACTATCTATACATTACATAGGTCATCAAGTCGAAAAGTTGAGAGTGAGGAGGAAACTAGCATACATAAGTTGGTAAAAATTTGCATATGAAGCTGGAAATCGACCCCAAGCCATGAGAGCTAGAGGGCAAGGTAAAGTGTCCTACCCAACGTGCCATCATGCCCTCTGATATGCAGATGAAGGGATGTATTTTGTCTAAATCAAAATACTCCCAGTTTGTGTCCATTCTTTTTCATTTCCAATTAAACAATTTTATTGTTTCTTTCATATTGATATGTAACCTTATATTACATTTTTGCTTCAGAAATTTTTTTAGTAACACTTAAAATGAATTCACAATAAATTTTCTTAATTCATTTTCCGATTTTAGTTCCCAATTACTTTCCGCAAGTACACTTGCCGCCAATAATAATCTCTAATGCCAAAAAAAATCTCTAATGCAAAATTTTATGACTTTTACATCGACTTCTCTTGTGTGAGTTTTGCTTCCTTATCTAATATCAAACTACATTCCATCAGGCAATATACATATAATGCATATATATGAAATACTATTTTAAAAACTTCCACTTTGTATGGGCTTTATGTAAATGGTTACAAGTATTATATATCTTCTTCGACAGAACGTCTGAGTGCTATAGATGTTGTGACAAATGGTTCCTTTATCGACAACTGCTACGAACACATTGGTCTTGGTGTAATAACCTGCAGTGTCCTCTCTTACCCTGAAGCGACCTTTGACTGGGAACTCAAGGTCGCCGACAGCTACTATTGCCAAGAAATGATAGACAACAGAAATGACACTTGTTGGCTGCGAGGAGATGGAAAATGGAATTGTAGCAGCTCCATCACACCGCTCAGTCTTTGTTTTGGGGAATATAAATGCAAAGCTGAGTTTAGTTTAGGGGAAAACCTTATAGACAGAGACACAGAATGTATATACGGAAGAGGTAAGTGTTAAAATAAAATAATTAACCTTTACACTGGCAATGTTACAGGTAGGCGTGATCTCCCAGCCAAATTATTCCAGGTGTTATTGTAAGCAAGCCCAAATTAACCTCAAGGCCTCAGTAGTTCAGTCTTACCCTGGGTTAAACTGGGCTAGTCCTATATTTACCCTTAGAGTTAGTCTCTTTAAAATACTCTATACTTGGTTATATAAGTGTTTCTTACTTACTTACTATATAAGTGTTTCTTACTTACTTACTATATAAGTGTTTCTTACTTACTCGCTATATAAGTGTTTCTTACTTACTTACTTATACTATGAGACGGGGGTATGCTTTGGATTAGCATGGAATAAAGCCTACGGTGTGAAATGGCCCAACCTAAAGTATGCCCTGGAGCCATACTGGGACAACCCAAAACATATTTGGATATTTTTTTACTGGGACAGAGCAAATGTGCCCTGCTACACCAGTACCTGTGCCATCATAAATGTCACAGTATAATTATACATATCAGCTTAAGGAAAAGGCTATAGATAAGTTATAAATTAGCTGTTATTTCAACTATTATGATAAATTATTTCCAAATGGTGGAAAACTGAAAAAAAGAAACAGCGTATACATTCTGAGTAAAAAGAATGGAAGTAAAACTAATGCACTTAACATTACATTGTAAATACACTCATAACCCAAGTTCCTGATTACTGCTGTGTAGTTATAGCTGATTTCTGAACACGTAGTCTCTAGAAGATTGGTCCTTAGAATCTGCATTTTACACAGATAAAGATCTAATTTTTATCATAGTTTTAATGTTGCTTTCGACATGGTATTTGTGATATCACGGCGGGTAGTTTAATGTAGAGAGGAAAACAGTACATACAGTTGGTGTCGAGGCTCTGTACTGTAAACTGCTGACCATCGGTAAGCAACTATCAATTTTTCCATGATTAAGATTGATAAAAAGTCAAGAATTAGAATCTGTAGATTAGCAGACTTCAGCAAAGTGCACTAGTTAAAAGCTATGTCGGTAGACTAACAATTGACATAATTGTTTGGAGACTTTTTTTCTCCCCAGGACTGTGAAATTAAAAATCTTGGTACATTGTCATAAGTTTCTTTAAATATAATATGTGGGGACATTGCAGATACTGTTGGACACTTTTGGCGTGTGTTTTAACTGTCTGTTATCTCTTTAATACCGAAATATCCTTTGGTGTGAATAAATACTTCTCCATCTAAAGTGAAATAAGCAAATTCAAATCAATAAGAAAATTTATTAATGCAGATTTCTAAAATACAAATACAGTTTATTTTCACACAATAATCAAATAGATTATCATTACATTCTAGTACTTAG
This sequence comes from Sabellastarte sp. h YS-2021, assembly GCA_964017235.1. NCBI lineage: Eukaryota > Metazoa > Annelida > Polychaeta > Sabellida > Sabellidae > Sabellastarte > Sabellastarte sp. h YS-2021. The sequence continues at coordinate 150,658,951 of OZ024931.1, forward strand.
TTATAATATTCACCTGAACCCAAGGATTTATGTTTTGGCCTGTGTCTGTCTTTCTGTATGTTTGTAATAGATGGATTGTAATTGATGGATCCCTTTGAATGTTTTACATTTTAGAAAAAATCCTGATTACATTTTGATACATAAGAATGGTACAGTTTCCATAGCACGCCGCTGGAGGAAGTTTGTACTCCCGAAGTACTTTCTAGTTTTACATGGGTTTCCACTTCTCTATGTTTGCAGAATATGACCACGGATCTTTCCTGGGGTGGTTTTACATCACGCTTATCGCAGTCCTGGGCGCTGTACTGGCAGTCATTGTGATCGGTCTCATCGTAGCTTGTACCTGCTATGGCTTCACTGCATGCGCTTGTCTAAGCGGTTTTGCTTGTTTCAAAGCTTGCAAAAAATCTTCCAAAGAAGTGAATCCAGATATGGAAGAAATCCAATGCGAAACCCTTCAAGGAGGACAGGTTGTCATGGGAACAGGAAATGGTGTGGCAGTCAATATGGAACCTCCGCCGCCATATGCACCAGTCGAAGAGAAAAGTCCATATCAGTATCAATGAGGTTACCACAGATAACACAAAAACACAGGTTACATAGTAGAAAAATATTGATTACTTGAACTTGTTGGAAAACTTTAAATATTATTTCAACAACATTAATGGACATTTAAGTAATTTTGAAGAGGCTGAAGCCAAATTATTATTTTGATGAGTTATACGTAAACGTTAGTGTGTTTTTTATTTGATAGGAACATTCATTGAAACAAGTAGGGAGTAATGCGTAACTTGGCAAACATTTTAATTTAGCACAGAACTGAATAGAGAATACTAATCAACATTTGTTCATTTTCTGAAATGTAAAATACCATATCAGGTGACTGGTTTGAGCATGGACGTGTCAGTCTGTAAAGATTTTTTTTACCTTTGCAAATTTAAGGTACTCTTATCCTGTATTAATTATTATCACAACTTAGAAACAAGGTAAAAGGTTACCTATTAGTGAATAAAGTCTACTCATAACCCACACTTGAGTTAATGCATGTTAGCAATTCAAGTTATTTTGACATAAAATAAAAATCAACCCAGGATGGTGTGCTAAGTTATGGTAGGAGCTGTAGACAAATATATTATTAAATAGAATTATTAGCAAGGGTTTAGGGTACAGAAACATACTATTTGTCCTTGAAATCAGTCACTTTTGATTTTCTAGAGTTTTCATTGACTGTTTCTTTCAGTCTTTATTTCTCAGTATTTAATAAATCAAGAGCTAGATGATGAATATGTTGTAATGAATGTATGATAACAAAAGTAGCCCTCAAGAAGTATAGACAAATCATCTGATTGAGTTAGGTGGGTTTGATTTGTCTCTTCTGGTGACAAATTTCAAAGTACTTCAATAATGTATTTAGTATGACACCAGTTATCAAATGTTCGCTGGTTTGGACTTGCTGGTTTAATTTTGTTTTGCATTTGTAAACAAATCATTTTCATTTGATTTCTGAATGACCATATTAACATATTTATGGAATGAATTCAGAAAAGTATTATATCTAATGTATTTTTGGTGATTTCATTGTTTGTTCAAGGTAAAAAAAGAATCAAACATAATATTTTCACTTTTTTGTGTCTGATACCCGTATGTTACAGCTGTGGGTTTGCCTTCCAACCAACCAGCATATGCTGTTGTTTTTGCAATCTAACCAGTCAAAATCCCCGACTCCTCACTCAATGAGGTCTGTGCATCACTCGCAGCAAAATGGAAATTGTTACTTTTCACATATCTACCACAGTGGACTAGCAGGTAACACACTTGTCTAGGAACTCAGAGGATGTGGGTTTAAACCCAGGTACAGGTAGATACATAGTGGCTCGGATGACCACTTAAATTGGCGGTCCTCTGTCATTGGGTCCTATCCCCAGTGGCAGGTTAAAGAACCTCAATTATGTTGATAAATGGTCATCCTTGAGCCTCTATCTTCTAGTTAGGAGTTACCTGTGAGTTAGGGCTGTACCTGTGCAGTGGGATTGGATAAATAGCCCTTTGAGTCATGCAATATATGGAGATATTGCGCTGAGTATAAATACACAATACAATATATGAAAAAAAACAAGAAGGGCACTTACAGAAGACATACTTGCACCAACAACTCTACTGCTTCTTGTGACTGACATGATAGAATAATTTCAAAAAATTTATTTTGATGCACTAAATTAAATTAGTTAAATGTGTTCAAAATTTCAGGAACAAATATAACTTATGAGTTAGGAGATATTTTTCCTTACTTAAAACCTAAGATGACCTCATTTTAAGTATTGTTTCGTGAAAACCAATTCCCTAGAAAATCTTAAGTGAAAAACCTTCACATATTAAGATCTGAGGTCACCTGAATTAAGCAATACAAATATTCTTAAACCCCTGTATAAACACACTCATAAACTCATTAACTATTCCATTGTATGAGTTTATGTTTAAACTCAAAATTTTTATAATATTAAAAATTATTAAAACTAAACTAATATTAAAACTCATACAGAAACTCATTTTCTTATTGTATGCTAAACCTCAAAAATAACAGTTGCCTGCCTTCTTTTCTTTTGTTTTGGTTCTTCTTGTGTGTTACATTCACAAACTATATTCCTGAAACAGATGACTTTACGACAGGAAATAAAAAGTACACACTGTGCTGTAGATAAGCACTTGAGTTTAAGGATAAACTTAGAGGTTGAGTTTATGGTCATGTGAGATGTCTATGGGCCCTGGCCACATTGCCTGCTGCAAAGCTGAAAAAAAAAACCCTGGAGCTAAATTTTACAAAGAAACTTAAGCTAAAGGGCATATTTCACAAAGGGACTTAAGCCCAGACTTAGATTTAAATTTAACACTTTGGTCTTAAATTTTGTCAACAGAATGGTAAGTCCGTAGTCTTAGTCGTAGTGAATTTCACAAAGCAGCTGAGTCAGTGGACTTTAAGTCTGGTAGGTAATGGGCTTGAATTTTATAAAGTGGACTTAAATATGGCTGTCATAAACTTTTCTACACTTCAAAATTGGAAATGGCTGTAAATAAAGTATTATTATACTGAACACCTCACTAAAGTAGTCTTTGGGAAGGTTATATGCGGTAATAAGGCTTTCCATTTCAAAACAGCACTAATCCTAAGACAGAATGCATCAAATGGAGAATATATATCATCAACAGTATATTTTGAATAAATGTAAAAGGTCATTTGATAATCTTGTACTTACAAGTAACTCTTTGCAACATGCAACAAGTCCCAGGCCTAGCTAAGACCAAAGTGTTTATTTATGTCCCTGACTTAGCCAAAAACTTGGCTAAGTATAAGACCCTTTGTGAAACAGGCCCCAGGATAGATCAATTTCAGCCTCAGTACAGTTACTCAAGGTTCTCCACTGCAAACTGCGGCACCAACCTAACAACTTTCCAACTTAAGGTTGGGCTGGTATTAAAACTCGAATGTCAGATGTGTTACTTTGGTCCTGACGATCTGCAAATAAGTTTGATGCTGAGTTTTGCAATTGCACCAACATCTGGGTTGAATAATTCAGTTAGTGTTTGGTCAGGCTAGAAAGAAATCATATTTTGTAGTTATTTGATGATTTCTAATGGTTACTATCCACAACCTCAACCAACTGGAATACATTGACTCCATGTTCATGATTGCCGAGAGTGATACTATTGATTTGTTGACAGTGATATTAAAAATTAATTAAAGTCTACAGGAGATAGAGAGGAACATAGTATACACATGGGGGAATATATTTATTTTAAAAAAAAGACAAGGACAAAAGTTGGATAACACAAATTAATGCAATTTCTTTAGCTTTACACCATGCTTTTGGGTAACAGTTTTGATATAAAAATACAACAATGATAAAACTGCTTTAGCTAAACAAAATACATTCAACTTTTGCAAATGAACTATTGCCTTGACTTTACATAAAATTTGCTAGCAGTGCTTTTAAGAAAAATTAAAATTTACTAAAATATTTGTGATTTTGTGATTACAATGCACTCATTTAGGTTTCCTTGCACACAAATCGGCAAGATTCATAATGTCCTCATGTTTTAGTTTATCTATTTTTATTTAGTAATGCCAAGTCACAGAATAAGGAGTATCTCCTACGTGAATAACAGTTTTTCCTCTTTGAACTGCCAGACTTCTGCCAGTGAAGTTTGCATGCTGAGACCTTTCTTATATTCTGTAGCCACCCCACATTGAAATTTGGAAATACAAAAGAAATTTCACCGATCATTGGTGGTTTAAACTTCTTTCACATATTTACTTTCTACTGCAAGGTGTCATATAATTTCTGATAGCTTGTTCTCTATTTTTCGTCCACATTCTGTGTTATTCTGTCTCTTTCTGTATCTACAAGACGAATGCCTGTGGTAACGTTGCTGTACCTTTTTGTATTTTCACAGTGTCTTTCTTGTGTCAAACAGTGGCCATTAACCTAGGCCTCTCAAATTCCAACTTTGTTCTGTAGCAAACTATATCTACACCGGTTTGTAGACCTTTAGGTTCTGTTTTATTTAAATGTGTGGATGCTCCTAAGAAATGACCTCTGAAATGACCATACTGACAAAGTATACAATGCGGCATCTGTTGATCCTTTCAAGATAAAACTAACCTGTTTGAAAAAGCCTATCTACTATAGCCAGCCTACCTTCCTCATATATTCTTGAGCATAACTTATCTATGTCATTGGACCTACAACTATTCAATATATGTATGCATAGTTGCATCTTAGAGTATCTCAGTGATGGAGATTAAGTGCTATAAAAGAAGTCCACATTAGATTACGTTATTAGGGTTTCATAAAAAAGTACACCTTTTTTAGAAAGTTGGGATTTTATGCCCAGTGCAACAGCCATGGTGACAATCAGGATATGCCCCCAGTATTGCCACTTAAGGGAGCTGAACCCACACAGAGATGACAGCCTGTGATTAGAAGTGTGATTAGACTGTAGTCAGTATGTCTTGACTTCCACTCTTACAAATGATTAACAACAAATGATTAACACAAAGATTAACAACAAGAACAAGAGGACTGTCTTTTTTTTGTAAAATCATAAACATTAATGGTTTTATATATATTTAATTATTTGGCTTTTAGCTTCGCTTTCAGCACTGTACAGCTCATTTCAGGACAGGAAGTCTTATGGGCAGAGGAAATCAGTACATACAGTTGTACTGTAAACAGAGGACCATCAATAAGCAATTACCAGCTTTCCCACATAGCATCCGGGGTTTGAACGGTAGACTTTCAGAGGTAGGAAGCGAGTGTATGTTTTACCACTGCACCACTCTGATACCTGGCTTGATATACAATGAGACTTTTTACCACATATATTCAGCCCTTTACCTAATTAAGTCTTAACGGATACTAAATACAGATTAATTCCAGTCCTCCAGGTATGATTTGTAACATCTATGCAAGTGCCCCCCCCCCCAAAAAAAAAAATAGTTAAAATCGATTTATGAATTAATTTGTGACGTCTGTCTAAGAGCCTACCCAATCAATTTATGATTTACTGGATGGCGTCCCTTCAGTAAAAACTGGCCACAGATAGCAAACAGGGAGAAAAGTATGAAGGACGGAATCAACTAACTTGATCAGATATGATTTTCTTATAGAGTAACTCTCTTCACACTGATGAAACTGTTGCAAAAACATCACAAAGTACATTAGAAATAAGTTATTGCTATTTTAACTACAAAGGGACCAAACCCACCCTACTGATATTCTATCATCCAATATAACATGCTCCAAACTTAAACTTACTTCTACCAATGGAAATGTTTGAATTTTTAGCGATTTCTCACATAAGTTGGACTAAAGTAATGAAACCTTAGTCATTTTACAAAGTAGCTAACATGTAAATAAAATATGCCAAAAGTGTCTTCTTCTGGGGTACTCGCCTTCATAATATGACCTGGGACCTTACACCTTAGCTGACATGGCCTGTATCAGGTTAGGTATTTAATCACAGGCTGTCACCTCTGTGTAGGTTTGACTCCCACAAGTGACAATGCTGAGGATCTGTTCCGGTTTAACCCTAGATGTTAAACAGGATCTAAAACCTCAAGTGTGACCTTTGATATGTTCAGGGTTTGAATCGGACAAGCATTTCTAGCATGACAATTCACTGATGATATGACCCATGACCTCCCATTTAATGCGTTATCACTAATGTACTACCATAATAGAGTATGCTAATTATGCAGAACAATCAAATCAGTTGAAATGACCTTGAAGTTCTGGTTCACATTATCTTCATGAAGGATTTGACAAGAGAATGGCAGTATTAAAATCATATCATATGAGATCATGATCCATAATGGTCAATTTACAATGTATGTCACTTCTTCAGTTGCATCTTGAAAAATTGGTCACATTGTCATGTTTCATACCTGCAGGACATAACTCCATATTTCAATAGATAACCAGACTTAGTACACCGGAGAGCCGGTGAGCTATCTTTCTATCCACTACAAAGAAAAAGAAACTTTACCAAGCAATATACCTGTTTTGACACGTCTCTTTGACCTTGAAGTAGGGAATCGAGGTGAAACATGACATCAAAAAAGAATCCCAGTATAAAATATCTCCTTAGGAAGGAGTTATAGGCACTTTTAAGATTGACCATAAAACAATATCTACCTTGGCATTCCGTGGATGACATTGAATGCAGAGAGGGGTTTAGGGTTGACCTACTAATTAGGAAGTTTGAAAGCTGATGGCAGACTGATACCTCTGTTTTGATCCAACTCCTATAAGTTTGTTTTCCCAGTGTGACCCTAGCTGTTGGATGGGATGTAAAACTTTGACTTAAAATAAAGAGCCTCAAGGTCAAATGTGTACATGCATATAGGAACATCCCAGGCTGGTTTTGGAGATAAGATGATAAGCTAGAAAATTGAAAAAGCCTATGGACTGACCCTAATTTGCATCCAAATAAGACCCCAATGTGATTAGCGATGTAGTAGACATTGTTGAACAATTTCTAAAAATATTTTCCAGGATTGATTCAGACACAGACCAAGCCTTGAGTAAAACCCACCCTGCGTGAAACCATGAGTAAACTCTGAGGTACAGTTTTCAGATTATGAAACTAACAAATGTTCAGACAAACATGATTACAACTCCCTTTTGGAAGCAACAGTTATAATCTCAGATAAAATGCATTCGTTGGTGTTTTAAGGATGGACAGGGACATTGCCTTTAATATTTGTGTCCGTGGACTTATCCAGACCAGTTCTGACCGAACTTAGAGTCCACTGCACTTTTGACCCTAACCTGATTTCTAATATGAATATAATTTCAAAACAATCAGGTAGATTACTTATAGGAAATCACAGGTTTTATTTTTGACCCTCCAAATCTATAAAAAAATAACAAGAAGATGGCAAGCTTGTAGCCACTGCGTTCTGTCATTTAGGTCAAAGTCAGAGCTATTAAGTCTCCAAACATTTATGATTTTAATACAATTGGTCTTAACCACAGTTCACTTAGTTGTATGAGTCGTAGATAGGTCTGTTATGTGTCAAGATTCTACGATTTGATTTAATGGCATTAAGACAAGTCGGACTGATGACTTTTCTGAAAATGTAAAACATATTTATTATTCCTCTGGCTGTTGTTGATCTTCCCGATTTTACTTACTGACATATATGATCAGCGAAAATTTTTGTCCCAACTTCAAAGTCAGCAAGATTCAAGGCGATAGTCGGGAAAATAGACCTGCCACTTTATGTTTAATTCTGACATCACTAATTCAAAGACATTTAAATTTGAAAATGCTTGGGGAGTTTATTACTTTTACACAGACTGGTTATGGCAAATTTCATAGGCAACCTTTGCAAATTTTCCAATGTCTTTGCAACTGTACACCCTATCTCGATATCTGGGTAATACCGTTCCCTATGGTCTTATCTGTATGTATTTTATTTCTGCTCAACAACCTCGGCCTTATGGCTAGTTAAAGAATGACCCATAATGCATAACCAACCCAATCCTCACCCTCCTCCATCCTCCACAATATATATTTTAATACAGCTCATCAGCAGATGTAAGGGCTATTTCAAACGTTTTTGAAAAACAGTCTCAATTGCAAATTAATTTGAGAGTTTTGAAACACTGCAAACGTGTTCTACCCAAAACACTAATTCCACCGAATTGTACCAAGTGCATTTAGATTTATTTGTTGTTTTATGTCGCGTTCAACAGCGAGGGTCATATTGCGACGGGCAGTTTACAGGTGAAGGAAACCAGTGCATACTACACTGTAAACCACCGGGCATCGGCAAGTAACTACCAACTTTCCAACATGAAGCGCCCTGCCCAAGATTCGAACCGGCGGCCTCAGAGGTTGGATGCGAGAACTCTAACCGCTACACCACCAAGCCCCCTGTACCAAGTGCATCCTACTCAGATACAAGGTGGAGCTAACCACAATTAAAGGTAGTCTGGTTAATGTTGTTGTAGGTTAAGACTCCATCAGCGAGAAATGTGACCTAGGTTTAACACAAGTCTGTCTTAAATAAACACAAAGACATTTACAGAAACAGTGAGTAATTATTGGAGTAAACAAAGATCTCTTTGACTTAAAGTTCAATGTTAGGTTTTAATGTTATGTAAAACAGTCATGTTCATATTTAGAACAGAATGGTACCACTTGGTGATCGTCAGTGAGATAGTTACTTATGGATAGTTAGTGTTACGTAGGCGTAAGCAAGTGCCTATTTTTGGCAAATACATCATTAACAATGTAAACTACATATATGTTGCATACATCATCAGTAAGATACCTTTTTCAGAATACTTCCTCCGGTTTTAATCTTATGAAAGCCTATACAAAATTGTCCCATTTTTCAGACTCAACCAGACCTCAGATTATATTGATTTGTCTCCTCGTGTGAAAAAGTGACAAAAATATAAACCTCTTTGACAATTTTCCTATTTTCCTCCAATTTTTCATGGTCATTCATGAGTTTATACTATCAATTAATGCAATACCAATTTCACAGTATTTTATTACTGGAATCATGAGCTACAATGAGTTAGAGATTGTCTACTTTCAGATAACTTTTTTTCATTTTTGTAGGACACCTTTGTGTGGATTTGCATTTACTTAAGACATCTTAGTCAGAATTTAACACACCTGGATATTGATTTGTGTTTGAGTCTGCTCCTTTAAAAAGGAAGTATGGATATTCAAGGTTGATCATTCTTCAATGTGTGCTAACAATATTCAAGAATCCCTTTTCAGAGACATCTTGGGTCGATTTCATGAAAGGTCTCAGACTTAGCCCAGTCTCAGCTGAGCAACTGGTTCAAATATGAGCTTTTTGGTTCAGCTAAGACTTTGTCTCAAACCGTTTTCACAGGCGGGATCTCAGTTAAGACCAAGATTTTCAATTAACCACATTCACAGTAGTTTTCTGTGTCATGCGACCCTTTTTTGTAGTTAGAATATTCTACTATAGACATATGTTCATCTTTGATACATTTTATCAGGGTTAAATGCTATATTTGCAAATGAGAAACCTTGTAAACATATAAAAATATCAAAAGTTTACTTCAAGATGTTGGTTGATATACTTAATTGTACCTTATTTTCATCCATTTATGTATTTCAAATTTTGAAATGGAGAGAGAATTATAGCAGCCATATTTGAGCCTCAGTTTACATAACTTAAGCCCACTACTTACCAGCCTCAGCCTTTGAGCCAGTTGCTCCGCCAAAGCTAAGACTGAGACCATTTGTGAAATCCATAAAGTCTGAGGCCATGGACTCAAGTAACATGTTACAAGGATTTTAGACAAAAGTCTCAAGGTTAAGCCTGAGATCAGCCTAAGACCTTTTGTGAAATCCACCCCAGGATGCCATCAATCGGATACAAATATATACAGATACAACTTTAAACAATCGGGTGACTGGGCCTTAATTTATTTAGAGTCTATTATGTCTGTTCAAGGAAAATATTACTTCTGTTGTCTTGGATACAAAATAAAGTCACTAGACTCTCAGATTTCTCTTGAATCAAAGCCGGTTATGTCGGTTGAAGTAATGTCTCATTTCGATGGTCTGGTAGAAGGTAGAGCTGGTACTCTGACACGTGTGTCGGATTGTCTCCCTTTTCCACTTGCACGATTCCCGCTGTTGTCGATTTCTGAATGTCTCCTTAAAACCTGTATAATTACAATAGCATACATATACATATTCATAAACGTCTTATCAAATCAAATGACTTTGTTGATTTGAGTAAGTCATCAATTGCCTAATTGATATCAACATTCTCTAAAGCATTGCTTTTTCAAGAAGAGATAGTTCAATAGAAAGAAGGAGGTCAACACTAAAACCAGCATCCAATAAAGGATATACAGTTAGGGTTTTGGTATAGACCTGACCACTGCACATTTTAATGAATAAGGTACTGGTATTTCACCAATAATCTGCACCTAGTCTGGTTGACATTCAGATTTTCTTTTTTAAAGTGACTGGTTCACTATTCTACTAAATGGATACATTTTTTCTGAATATGTATTCTGTTAATGGATTTTCTTGTATTGATAAATCTTTACCCAATAGTACCTACCTTACATTTGTAAATTATTCACCTTTGACCACAGCTTTAAATCAGTTGTACATAGTAAACTGGCTTGGAGGGAAATATACGTGCCTCTCAACTCTCAAATGACCAATGACAATAAAGAACTTTCCATATAATCTAACAAAGCTATAGTGTCATCACTTTTCTAAAAAACAATTTTCTATGTTTTTTTCTGATTTAAAATTGTAAGCACAAAACAGACAAATATGATGAAGCAGTCGCCTATTCTATGCAAGTCAACAATATGAATTATTTTTATGGCAATTTTTAAAATAGGTCAACATATTATGATGAAAATTTCAACAGCATGCTTCAAAATGGCTACTTTACATTTACCAGCCATTGGGTTGATTTAATAATACAGTTTTTTCATCTAGCTTCTACGCATTCACAGACTGAAACCAAACTATAAGGATAAACACTGAATGCCAATCTTGTTAAGAAGTCAGCTACAGAGATCTACATCCATAAAAAGTTGGAAAACAGTGGGCCCTGCATTTACAACAATAGATTTTCGAGTTACTAAACCACGGATATCCCACAATAGACATTTTGTTTACTAAACTACAAAGCTACTCTCCAAACCAAGGAACCCTCTAGGTAACTTACTGAGGACAATCTACTTGCTAAACCATGGACATTGAAAAAAAAACTGAATCAAGGACCTTCTTCTTACTAAACCATGAAAAAATTCCATATACTAATCCATAATTACTTAAACAAGAACTTTCCAATTACAGACACTCTCGTTAGTTCATAATAGAAAGTTCTAAAATGACTAATATGTATATAACATATTGTAGTGAAGAAGAAAAAGGGACATTTTATGTCTATTTCACCGTTTTCACCAATTTCATATAATGTAATAAGTAGTTTTATAGCACTTAATATCTATCATATGACAAGCTTGAAGGCACAAGAGTCATAAAGTAGTAAGAAAAAAAATCAAAATTCAGTGGCAGAGCAGGCTGATACCATTGAAATACTGATAATATATTTCATTCATCATTTTATAAATTTATTAATTATGAAGTGCAAAGAAAACTTCTATTTATTATCCACCGTGTGCCTTATTTGACCCGCATAGAGGGATCAATGGAGAGGGATATATTTTATTTGTACACAACATCGCCTCCGTACCGTGGATAACTAGTGGCCCCCCACTTTCGGTTTTCCACTAATATCTCGGAAACTATGTTACCTACAAATATGTATCAGGTCATTAAATAGCACTTCTGTCCGTGTCTGTTGAAGATTGAAAACATTTATAATAACTTTTGTATATCCTTTTTGACAGCCTTTTCATATTCCCTCATTAAATATTCATGTTATTTAACCCATAAGTCATACAAAATGGTGGATAATAAAAGTGAAGCATCCCTCGTAAGACATATGCAGAAAAGATATGTCACTCATGCAGATTAACAATATAATACTCATGCTACCCACTCGTATAATATTGTTATCTTCATATCTTGATATGTTTTTTTTCTGTATATGTCATTCGGGAAGTTTTCCTAAATGTCCAGTGTTATCTTTACTTTATGAATAGGTGTCATATATAGATCTTGGTTCAATATCATATGATGTTTATGCTGGTTATGGTCAACAAATAACTATTCAACTCTGATTCGCTAATACATCTGACCTGATTTGAAGCTCTTGTTGAAGCATGTGTAGATGATGGGGTTGAAAGCACAGTTGGAGTCAGCCAGGAAGACTGCAATGTACTGAAAGGTGGGGTACCAGGACGGCAGCTGTGGATACAGAATGTAAAAAATAGGTATTACTGATATCCAACAATATATAACTATGCAGCCTGTTTAGCATACATGTAGCATTAAAAGCATGTAAATAAAACAGGGCTCAAAATCAATTCATTATTCTTAAGAATAAACACCCAAGCATCCTTTGCTAATAATCATGGAGAGGTTAAACAATTTAGTTATTTATTTATTTGGGGTTGTACATTGCTTTCAACACTGTACAGGTCATATCACTATGGGTAGTTTTGTGGGTAGAGGAAACCAGTATGTACAGTTGGTTAAGCTTCTGTACTGTAAACTGCAGACCAGCGGTAAGCAACCACTAACTTTCCCACTTAAGGTACGGGGTTTGAATTGCCAACCACAGAGGTGGGAGGCAATTGTGTTACCACTGTGATACTGTGGCCCCTATTATACAATTGAATAAATATTAAGACAAATTAAGCAAATTTTTGCTTTTATGCACGGAGCACTAATCTACCTTGTACATGTAAACATTTTTTGTAGAAATGTTTATAAGGGATAACAAGATAATGAATATTCAGTGTAAGAGTGCATGATTATAATACAATAACAAAGCATGTAAGAAGGCTGTTCTACAATGGCAACTGGATCTTATACCTTGTCCCCTGATTGGAAAAAACATGGGAGGGATCAAGAACAATGTAAGAATTGAAAGTGGATTATATGTTTCCATTCAACATTGTGATCGATTCTCAAACCTTCACATTTTTTCCCAAAACCTTCTGACTAGTTCCCAAACACTTCGATTGATTCCAGAAAAATTTGGGGATCAGGGGCCGGTTTCACGAAGCCTCCCTTGGAAAGGACCTCCTTTAGTAAAGGAAGGTGGTTTTTTTTCCTTTGGGAAGGCCACCTTAAAATTCAGTTTCACAAAGCTTCCTTTAATTCTCCTTACCAAAGGTCTTCCTTGAATCTTAAGGAGGGAGCAAACCACATCTCTGTAAAGCATTTTATTTTATGTTTTAATGTGGTTTGAAGGTTTTAAACTGCAAAACATATCCCTTTCTGGTCCATTTATTAACAGTAAGTGGACAAGTTTTACAGTGTACATCAACACATATTCAGAGAAATACATGTCCACTAGTTTGTTGTATATAACAAATATTTAACACATATCCACAGAAAAAAAATATATCCACAATGAACACATTAAATAATGTACACATATCTCACTGTTAAAGTTTTATGTGTCACTTTATAAAAGTTTTTTTATCTATTTGGTTCCACTACTATTTATATTCTTTTATAACTCAAAATATAAATAAGAGTAAAAAAATATTCTTCATAAAAGTTACTAAACTGCACCATGCTATATGTCATATAACTTACATAAAATATGTAATATTACTTAAACATGTCTTTTTTCCCCCAGAAAAGTTTTGTTTACTGACCTTGACATAGCTAGAGATTATTATCACATGATTTGCAGTGTATTGATTTTTTTGTCAAAGTGGCACATGCAGGGTGAAACCAACAGCTCACTTGTGTTTACATTCCCTGGCATAAACCAATCATATTAACCGAACTCAATGAAGGACAGCATGTCAGTGTTTATGTAATAGTGCAAAATACACAAAGGAGATATTAATAGTACATAATTTATTTTCAATGTTTTCCAAAATAGCATATTATATAGATATCTTTGAAAACAGTTCTGAAAACAATGTGGATATGCCTTTCAGTGTTTATAATTATATAAAAGAATGATGACTCTGTGATACAGTTGTAATAACAATGTGGATATTTGTACAATGTTTTTGTACATAACAGATTATAATTTAATATGGCCAATATGGATACATCAGTTTTAACTGGATATGTTTGTTATTTTTTTCTCTTGTAGAAAAATTTGTTGCACAAAATTGGGAAACCACATTTCAGTGCTTTTAATATTATTGTAGCACTGTAATTTGCTTTTCCTTTTGAAGTGTATCTGATTTTAAATGTTTGCTAAAAATACCTTTATTTGATAGAAAAAAATGCATTTGGTGATGAATATGGATATATTCATATTTTGTGCCTGTAAGGAGACAAGATAATTTGTGAGTATTAATTTTAAATTTCAAGAAATTTACCTTGTCAACAAGGACAAAGCTGTTTAAATCCATGTTCCATTATATTTTTATTTTTACTGTCCCAAAATTTGATGTCTCATATCTCATATGCCACCAACAGTGTATTTAATGTGTACCTACATAAAGTGTACAAAATGAGGTCACATGACACAGAAAACCAAAGTGGTTATATGAAAAATCAGTCTTAACTTGGTCTTGACTTTATGACATTTATCCCAGCTAAGACTTGCTTTGTGAATACCTATTTATGACAATTCTCTATTCTAACACGTCTTCTCCACAAAAAATTGTTCATAAAAATCACTCCTTCCATGATAATAGGCAAGTATATTTGCAATTAAAAGCTTTTACAATGTTTCTGAAAGTTAATAAACATTCCTTGAAGGACACTTCCTTAAATCCAAGGTAGGTCCTTAGCTTCCTTGAAATTCAAGGGAGTTTTGAAGGACTCCTTTAAGGAAGGAGGCTTTGTGAAACTGAGATTTTTTAAAGGAGGGAGAAAGTCAAGGAAATCCTAGAATTTAAGGTGACCTTTATCTTAAGGAGCCTTCGTGAAACCGGCCCCAGTTCCCTAATCCTGATGAATGAGTTATAAATGTTACAAAGGTCAGTTTAAAGATATAAAATACAGCTTTTAGCACATTAAGATAGCATAAGAATTGAGTTCCCAAAGGCAAGATCCTATATATAAGGGTTGTACAAGATCGAAGAAAGTTTACCACAAATTCAAACAGTTTGTATTCACCAGGGACTAATCGGGATTCACTGATAAACAAAGTTAAGTAACTTGCCCGTACCCATTCCTAAAAACTCCCATATGAAAGGGTAGTCCTCCCGAACCCTCAAAAATGACTCATTATTTAGGATTGCAACCGAATTGTGGCGGCCAGTCTCCTAGTGGAACAGTTATTTAATAATAAAAAACACTGATAGATGATAGTTAGAAGTATAGTGTTTTTACAAAAATCTATAACACAGGTCTATGATATAATTGACAGGAAGATTTGTACAATATTTATGATAAAATTTACAAATTCAAGCTGAATGGATGTTTACTTGTAAATAAATTTGGGACTGACAACCCTGTATAATAAGCAAATTATCTTATAAAATGTTTAATTCTAGTTCTATATGTGTTTCATTGATACGTATGTTTGTTCTGTTCCTACCTCAAAAGCCTTCATTCTTAACCCTGTGTGTTTGATACTTGTATGAATGTTTGGTTCTTACCTGTGTATCTAATATATAGGGTCACTCTGTCATAGTGTCTTTTAACAATGTTATTGGGACTACAGAGTTTTTTTATTATATAAGTACATATAAGTACACTGAATTGTTAATATTCTCTGCAGTCTACATAATAGGTCTATCCAGTGCTTACATCTCTTGTGCAAAACTGGAATGAACTATTTATAGAGGTTGGAAACACCTCTTGGAAAAGTGTTGACATAATAACATTTCTTTCTAGGACCTTCTGGTCTGTATTGTTTACATTCTTTCTAGAACCTTCTATATTCTCCAGTATAAAGGGTTGAAAACCTGGCCACAATTCAGTTTCTGTATAGCTGATGAGCTTTATGGACAGAGGTATTTGAAACTGTTCTACTGTAGATTAGTTTATGTGACAAGTGGATATAATCTGCTTGCTGTATATATTTTGTGGTGAAAATTATAGTGTGCGGATATAGTGTGTGTATCTATTAGAAAGTGGATTTGCTGAATTTTGGATGTTGTTCACTGAATGCCGATATTTTGCTCTAGTGGACACCTAATAGATCAAAGGATACAGACATTTTATGGACGCCAAATAGATCACGGGACAGATTGCTGGATACAATGGACAAACGTAACAGTTAATTACGTGGATAAAACTGTGATCGGGTCAGATTGGTTAGTTTATTGTATTATTGTATCAAATCTTAAGTATGTCTTAGTGGATTATAATTAAATAACTAATTTTAAAATAAATTTAAGTAAATTTTCTGTCTTTTCCTGTTGCAACTTGAAAGCAACCATTAATTGCCATAGCGCTTGCCATATGACAGTAACATGTAGCTTTGATTCTGACCTCTATGTGATAAGTTCTTATTTTTCTCTTCTCCATTCTTACATTTATGTGTTTCATTTTCACCTCTATATGTTTCATTCTCAACTCTGTGTGTTTTATTCTCACTTTTGTGTATTTCATATTTACCTCTGAAAGACTGTCTCTATATTCTGAGTACAAGATGGAGACTTGAAACGGAAACCAGCACAGAATGAATACCAGTAGCATGGTGAGAAGCATGATGATCACCTGTAATGGGAACCAGTTTTATGTAATGCAATCATGTGATCTGTCATTTGTACATAATACAATATATTGATAACTTTCTGCCTCATTTAATGGTAATTATTTTAGGAAAAAAGCGAGCACAACAAGATTATACACTTCCAATAGTAAATTACATGCGGAAAGCTGTGAACTGATTAATAGTTGTACAAATACATGTACTGTGAGAAAATATGTAACTACATGAATGACATGCATTCTCTCTGACACAATTTGCAGCTGTCACATATGACTACATTTTTTCAGTTAGACACTTTTAAATGCATTCATGTAAGACACAAAATATAAAAGACCTTTATGTATTCATTTGAGGCACTGGTAGTCACTCCAAAATTAATTAATGGTGTATCTTTTGCTTTAAACTCTGATAAAAAAACAGAGAAAAAAATTTGGAACTTATGTCAGTTTCAAATTCAAGTTTGGACTCAAATTCAAACTTGGTGTTGTCAAGTCTGGTTCAACTCCTATGGTTATATTGGAACAGGTCCTCAGTATTCAGTCAGTTATTAAATCAAGCTGTCAGACAATCAACCAGTCAATGAATTAACCAACCCAGTAAACATTAGAAATGTTTTTAAATGGTTTAAACTAGTGATCTCAACGGGTATCCGGATATCCGGGTACCCGAACCCTGAATATTTACCCGAATCCAAAATCACATACCCAAGTACCCGAAACTACTGTCAATATCACCCACTTTGGCTGATGAGTACAGACATATCTCGACTTCATAAATTCACCTAAAAATGAAACTATTCAATTAAAATGCACAAAAGTAATGTTTTCTCACCCTTGTACACCATTTATAGTATTTAATTTGTCTTTTATTTTGGTTGTTTATGCATTGTTAAATGCCGATATCCTTTGAAAATCGTCAGTATATTAACGCAGTTAAATAATTCCGAGTACATGAAACGTTGTATACATTGCCTATATAGTGACAGGCACGCCTTAAATAAATAAAAGTATGATATTTTAAACAGTAGTTCATAATTTAGCATCAATAAAGTTCACTTACCTGCCTGAAAAAAATAAGGTTTCAATTCCGAAACCTACATTCGAGCAACAGTGAATGCTTTACTGATAGGTGATGTGACTCCACTTTTATTCACACAACCGTGTTTTGAATGTACAGAAATCTTTTCTTGGTTAACATTTCTTCTGTGTCATACTGTTTTGAATGCAAAAAAGGTGGCCGACGAGAAATAAAGTAAATGGTTAGATCCCATTATTTATGTCTGTTTTAAGTTTGTAAATGTGGAGATTTTTGTAGAATCACCTATTATTGCCATTCGGCACAAGTACCCGGGTACCCGCCCGTTGAAATCAAAACCTACCCGGTCCCACCAAAAAGGGTATTTTGAGAACACTAGTTTAAACGTTTACAAAACGTTTTTAAAACCCATTTAAACCCTATCTTAAGGTTTTCTAAACTTTTCGAAGCAAACATTTATGATGTAATGTTTAAAAATCTTTTTATAAACGTTTATCAAATAACTCAAGAAGCTGTATTTGACTGGAAATGTTTTCAAACATATATAAAATAACTAAATAAATGTAGGTATGCTAGAAATGTTTTTCAAACACTCATCATGAAGTGTTTTAGAAACAGTATACATAAAATATTTTAAAAAAATTGTTGAACAAATGTTTTAAAAACATTCTGTCAAAAGTGTTTTAATCCCATATATTCAGAATGCTTATTAAACCTTCTGCTTCAAATATGTACAAACAAAGATGGCAGTGAACAATATTAGGAGATTTTAGAGGACTTTGTCAAAATTGCCCCACATGCAATCCCTAAAAGTAAGAATTGAATGGGGGCACAAATTTTAAGCTGCTATCTTACAATTTTAGACATAAAAATAATATTTTCATTAGTGAGCAACCTTAAAATATATGTTGAGACATTAATATGTTTATTTGTAATGTTTTTCTAAAATTTATCATTAAATGTTTAATAAATAGTATACATAAAACATTTTAAATTGAATCAAAAGGATAAAAAATGTCATATACCCTTTCCTAGTGTATACAATGATAGTAAAGTAATAGAAAGAGTGACAAAGTTCAAGTATCTTGGTCGCTACATCACAGAATCCCTTAGAGATGATGAAGATATGAAGAAGCAAATACAGTTAAATTATGCTAGCGCAAATATACTGAGTCGTACTTTCAAAAACTGTTCTCCTGATGTAAAGTGTCTTTTATTCAGAACATATATGTACAGTCAATATTGCTGTTGTTTGTGGAATTCCTATTCCTACAACGTTTATGCAAAGCTTGTAGTCTCATAAAATAATAGTTTTAGGTCTCTAATGAACTATCCTATTTATTGTAGTGCCTCTCAAATGTTTGTGGAAAACAGAACTATGACCTTCAAAGAAATAGTGAGATTACATTGTGCTAGTTTTTTAAATAGATTTGTGAAAAGTGGAAATAAATTCATCAGCAATTATTACTTCGGTCATATTACGAAATATTCTAAATTAATTGCAAACTGGAATAATATTGGAATAATATTGTATTTATGTAAAGCAAGCTGAATGATGTAGAGTGTGTTTTATAAACAATTAATTTATCTTGTATATTTACTCACTACTTATTACCATGTTCATTCAATATGGACCATACCTTACTTATGTGTTTGAAATAAAGTTATTCTATTCTATTCTATTCTATTCTATTCTATTCTAAACACATTCTATTATAAATGGTTTTCGTACCCATCATTTTAACCTTTACCAAATGTTTCCTGTCAAATGTTTACAAAACGCAAAAATATTTACTGGGAATACGTTTATCAATGAGTCAACTAATGATATAATTACACACTCTATTAATGAGGAAGTCAAACAAATTTAAATCATTCATTTTATTGCGCTACAATAGCTTACCATGTGGGACTCAATGCTGTTCTCAGATGGCCGCAAGGCATCAGGCCAACGTCTAAGAAAAGTAGACATTTATAGTTGGCCGTAGGCTCCAGTTGTCATCACGTGATAACCTTTGACCTCTTGTCCTACTTTCTCATTGGCTGCGTGGATATGTAGCATTTGTCGTTTACACAGACATTTCCACCTATTTCTCTGCACATACGTATTGTTGGATGTTTATTTTTAGTCATTTCATTCATTATATATCATAGATTATTCTGTAAAAGTTCCATTTTGACAGGATAAGTATATTTCTCATTTTCGCATGTTTTGTGTTTTCCTCGGTTCAGGCTTTTGCATCTATGTCTTTTATTGCGTTTAAAAATGTCCACCCACCAAACAAATAAAGACAAACCAAGAGCTAGGAAGTGCTGTCATTTTTGTTTCTCATTTGACATACATAACTATTGCCCTACCTGTAGGGAATCTGGCAAGGGTGATGACCCCTGTGTCTCGTTTGAGGCGCCCTGTGATATCTGTGCATCTTTTACAGATGAACAAATGAATAAAATTCAATGCAGGAAACACTATATAAAGAAACAAAAGACGGATGCTTCTAGTGCAAAATATGATGAACTTTATCTTTTGGGTGAGGGCAACGGGGATTCTTTTACTGGTTCTAATGTAGACCTTGAGAGTGCTGCAGACAATTTATTTACCTCACCCCCACGTACCTCCCTGGGTAATTCACTTAACATCCATTTACAGCAGCAAATGGGTTCCTTTCAGGCTTCAGTGTTAGAAGCTTTCCAGTCTCTCTGAGACAAATTAACTTCTAAAAGGCAAGTGGAGGTGGATCAGGCCTCGGCACTTCCACCTCACCTCAGTGCTGATCATCATTTGGCATCGAATCAGCCTTCTAGTCCAACCGAGGAGCCTTCTAAGAAGGCTTCGGTTAGACCTAAAAAACACTGTCACTCTCACAGTAGGCATGAGGTTGAACCCAGGTCTGCCTCGGATCAATACAATGATGAGTCTGATGAACCTTGGATTGCATCTTTTAAATAAAAAAAACATGCTGAAAAGAGTAAGCATAAGATGAGGTCCAGATACGTGTCACCTTCCTCAGAAGAGGATCAGTCCTCTGTTGCCAGACACAGGTCTTCTAATCCCTCTGGGGCTCAGCCCTCAGGGGCTGTTTCTGATCAACACCAACCTCAACATGATCCAGACCCCCCTTATTATAGGGAAGTAGCTCTGTCTGACATTCCCTCCCAGTATGCTGAAGAGGTGGACACTTTCAGGCGCATACTTTCCCTCCCAGACCCCAGGGAGTCCATGCCTAGGTCCTCAACTTCAGTCATGGGTCTGGATGATGAGAAAGGCCATCAAGAGCTCAGACCTAGAGGCCCTAGCTCTATGCTCCCACTTAGCTCAGTTATCAAAGATACATTTGATAAATTTGAACATGATTTGAACATAAGCAGGCTCAATACTTTTGTACACGTAGAAAAGTTCAAAATGGAAACTCCAGAGTCCATCAGGACCTCCCTGATGCCAGGGGAATGGGTATCGTCGATAGACCTATCAAACGCCTACCTTCACATCCTCATCCATCCAAACTCAAGGAAATACCTAAGGTTTTGCTACAGGTCCCAGGTGTTCCAGTTCACCTCCCTCCCATTCGGACTAGGCACAGCCCCCCAGGTCTTTACAATGATTGTAAAGGAAGTGAAGCTAATGGCCCTCTCCAGTGGACTTAGACTTTACCAATACCTGGACGACTGGCTGATCAGGTCAGAGTCTCAGGAGGAAGCACAAGTGAACACTCAGCCAGTGGTAGACCTAGCCCAGTCCTTGGGTTGGATAATAAATCAGGAAAAATCAGAACTGAAACCTACTCAGGTGTTTTCGTTTATGGGCTACAAATACCATCTAGATTCAGCTCTTGTAAAACCCACTCAAAAGAGATGGCACAAACTTCAGGATTTGATCCTAAGACTCAAGCCAAGACATGTCTTGAGTGCAACATGTTTGATGTCGCTAATTGGGTTGCTTGCCTCAACAGAAAAAATGGTCCTGGAGGGAGGCATTCACATGAGGCCCTTTCAGTTTCACCTCAAGGATCACTGGAGATATCCTCAGTCGCTAGACAGCCTCCTTCCTTGGACAGAAGCCATTGCAGCACACTTAGACTGGTGGCAAAATCCCTCAAACATGATGAGAGGTGCAGACCTTCATCCCAAAGACCACAGTATCCAACTCTTTACAGACGCATCAAGCAAAGGTTGGGGCGCTCACTTAGATCAAAGTTCTACAAAGGGTCTGTGGTCAGACCAGGAAAAAAGGCTACACATAAACGTTCTAGAATTGAAGGCAGTCTCGCTGGCCCTTCAAAGTCTCAAGGACCAGTGTCAGAACCAAACAGTGCTAGTTGCAACAGACAACACAACAGTGGTAGCCTACATAAACAAGCAAGGAGGAACTCACTCAGCAGAGATGTGCGCTCTCCTGTGGAAGATCATGACATGGTGCCATCACTATCACATAACAT
Organism: Sabellastarte sp. h YS-2021; assembly: GCA_964017235.1. Lineage (NCBI taxonomy): Eukaryota > Metazoa > Annelida > Polychaeta > Sabellida > Sabellidae > Sabellastarte > Sabellastarte sp. h YS-2021. The sequence continues at coordinate 150,681,223 of OZ024931.1, forward strand.
TAAAAGCCAGGCACATTCCAGGGTGTCTGAATGTGATGGCCGACCTATCCAGTTCGAAGCAAGCACAGTCAATAGAATGGTCACTGCATCCGCAGGTGTTCAAACAGATCTGTCAAAAGTGGTTCACTCCTCATGTAGATCTATTTGCCACTCACCTAAACCATAAACTTCCACTGTATGTATCTCCTGTCCCAGACCCAAAGGCTTGGGACATAGATGCTCTGAACATAAACTGCACGGGTCTCACTGCCTATGCCTACCCTCCAGTGGCTCTCCTTCACAGAGTGATCCAAAAAATCAGGCAATGCCATTGCCTGATCATCTTAATAGCCCCGGGCTGGCCAGGGATGCCCTGTTTTTGGGACCTAGTGCAGCTCTCAACAGAGATCCCACTGCAACTTCCAGTGTCAACAACTCTTTTCAAACAGTCACATAGCATCTCAACCTCCACGCCTGGTGTTTAGGAGTGGACAGCTCCAAGAACAAGGCTTCTCTGTGAAGGTGGCAGAGAATTGCTGCCCCTCAGAGGTCATCAACAAGGACCACCTACAAGTCAAAGTGCGCCCTATTTGAGAAATGGTGCAGAGAAAATTTGGTGGGTTTCTCCGCTCCATCTGTCAAACATGTCTCAGACTTTTTCATGTACCTGTACCAAGATGTAAACAGGCGCCCCTCAACTATCGATGGTTACAGGACGGCCATTGTTGACACTTGTTGACACCAGTGGGACACCATATTGCACAAAGTTCAGACCTTCACAGGTTACTCTCCAGTTTCCAAAGGGATCGTCCCAAAAGTTCCAGGAATCTTCCTAAGTGGAACCTTTCTGTTGTTCTCAATGAGCTCACAATAGCACCCTTTGAGCCTCTGAAAGACACAGACCTCAAACATTTTACTCTCAAAACTGCTTTCTTGCTAGCTTTGGCCTCCGGCAAGCGCCGCAGCGAAATCCATGCCTGGGTTGCAAACAAAGTATCTAATCTAGGCCAATGGGAAAAGGTTGCCTTGTTCCCTTCTTCTGACTTCATAGCCAAAAAACCAACTAGCAAAAGAAACTTCTCAAAGTGTGTCTTAGGTGACTATTCCTGCTTTGACTACCATTGTAGATAAACCATTCAAAGAAGACAGGACCTTGTGTCCGGTGCGGGCCCTGAGGTACTATTTGGATCGAACTAAAGACCTGAGAGAGTCTCGATCCCTCCTTTTCATCTCCTTCAAGAAAGGACATACCTTAGACATCAGACCCGCTACTCTCTCTTCTTGGTTGAAACATACCATTCTATTTTGTTATAAACAAGCAGACCAACAAGCCTTGGATTTGGTCCAAGTTAAAGCGCATGACATTCGGGCCTTCGAGGCCTCTAAGGCCTTTTACGGTGGGGTATCGGTGGACCAATTCATGCAAGCCTGTCACTGGAAAGCTCACAACACATTTACAAATTTTTACCTAAAAGACCTTACTTGGTTGGACAACGACAACAATATGTATCTGGGACCAGTGGTGGCGGCACAACAAGTCCTAGATCCTTCCTCTCAGACCAGGTATCCTCGGAAAGAAAAGAAGGGAGGGGGCACATCCGCTACAACCAAGTCTTGAGGAGTCTAATCCCAGGGTCTAGGTATAGGTTTACCTCTCAAGATGTTACGGGTAAGGTCATTTTTTATTTTAGTTTATCAAGAATATAGGTATTAAGCACTTATCAAGTTGTCATTAATCTCATATTCGTTGTCAAAAGTTTATGAGAATTCCAACCATTGGGCTGGTTTTTCACTTGTGATTGGGCCCTCAGGGCCCTTACATCTCTAAAGTGAGCACGGCTGCACTTCTCTCCTACAATGAAAACATCTTGACAGTTCTCAGCACTGTCATTCATCCTTTTCAGGTTTTTGGCTCTTCACAGGCCGGGTCTTCGGGATTGGGGCACTGTTTACGGGACTGGTATTTCTAACATTCTTTCTAATCTATTACTTCAAAATGTAAGAAAAATTGACATATCTTCCAGTGTCAGCTGTAATCCCGCCACTGGGCGGTTAGATTCAGCATTGAGTCCCACATGGTAAGCTATTGTAGTGCAATAAAATTGAAAATTTGAATTACTTAAATGTAGCTTTTATAAGCTACAAGCCTCCCTGCCTCCCCACTGTATTACAGCTGAGGGGTAAGGTTTAATAAATTTCAACGAGAAAGTAGGACGAGAAGTCAAAGGTTATCACATGACAACAACTGGAAGCTACGGCCAACTATAAATGTTTTTTTCTTAGAAGTTGGCCTGATGCCTTGCGGCCATCCGAAAACAGCATTGAGTCCCACATGGTAAGCTTTTAGCTTATAAAAGCTACATTTAAGTAATTAAAATTTTCAAATTTATAGGCCATTCAATTTCCAAATTAATCAGTCAGTCATTGCATCAACCAGTCAATCAGTTGATCAGTAGTTACATCAGTTAGTCAATCAATTAACTAAGCAGTCAGTAGGTTAACTTATGTAAAGTCTATTTGTTAATTAGTCAGTTAGTCAGTCAGTAAATCAGCTGATATCAAATTGAAGTCCAAATACAATAACATTACTCCTTTACCTTTTTCTTCTTCCTGTTCTGCGCATGCTCCATGCAGCTAATGTGTTCCCCTGGAAGCTTGTTTGCCCAGAGTGTCCTCATGATGACCCCGTAAGCCACTGTCATGATCAGAGAGGGCAGCACATACAGTATCAGGGATACTATGGTGTAGTATATCTTCTTGGAGTATAAACCATGGGAGCTCTGATTGGTTGAGGAAGAGGATGACGTCATTTCCGGCCATTCATCTCCACACCAGATTTCTGTATGATCTGCCCACTGGCGAGTGGATTCACGCCTGTTTAAATGTTTCAATGTTAAAAGGGTGGTAGTCTGGTTTCCATGCCACTTTTGTACAAAAGGGTCCGGCGTTGGCAGCCATTTTGGATCATTTTTGTAAAATGTAACGCTAAATAGTAGTATCAGGGAAAAGGTCATATGATATGTTTTAGCTTAAATTTTATGATTTAAATTTTGATGTCAATTGCCTGATATTTGGTCTAATATTATGAGATGATAATTTCAGTAAAATTATCTTAAAAAGAACATGTCACTCACAAAATCAGTTGTTCTTTCTTTTTTGTGTTATAATGCCAAATCAAATATTAATTTATTTCTTGTTCAATATTTCACGCTATAAGCCCCATTATAGAGAATGATATTTTAAATAATACTATTTTCCCAGTAAGAAGCCATTTTAATGAATATTGAGGGAATAAAATATTGTAAAGCTCAGCTCTGCCAAATGTAGCGTCACAAGTTCAAATCTCACCCTAAATTTAAGTGTGGAATGTATGTTTACACTCTAGAATATTTCTTTCATTGAATCTAATCAGGATTTTTCAGTAAGTAATCTTGATAATATGGCATTAGCGGTATCATCAAGGTATTTTAAATAATTATTATAGTGGGTCGAAATTAAATATATAAACTACCCCCCAAAAGAAACTTCCATATCAACCATTTTATGAAAAAGTTTAAATAGGTCTACCTTTGAACACTTCTTCAATTTTTCACCTAAATTAATTTTTAAATTGAAAGATCTATATTTACTTTCTCTTTCACTTAACATAGATAGCTATTAATTATCATATGATTAACAAGAGCACCCAGAGTGCATTCCTCAAAAAAGGCCCAATACCAACAATATTCTAATCTAATCTAATCTACTGCTTTTCAGGCGAAATATCTTCCCCACTAAGGGGAACTAAGTGCACTAGTTAACAAATATCATTTTTAATAAGGAGAGTCGAGGGGCGTTTAAGGTCGAATATTGCTTAAGAGTTCAATCATAAAAAATCTTTGCATTTTATTAACACAAAAATAAAGCAGGTCTGTGTTAGACCAAGATCCACCTACAGTGGTGAGGTAAATTTTTTCAGTGTTTTTTTTAATAATCTTGACCCCTGCCTCTGAGCTTGGTGAAGACAACAATAAAGAGTATAATTTTTCCATGACTTTAGAATATACTGGTGTAGATAATAGTAGATAATATATCCCTATTAGATAAAACTGATAAACCTGCAGATAACACTGCAGGTTTGTGTATAGATAACAGTGACATGTTTAGATAAGATTATATATATATTTAGATAAGACATATAGATAACACTGGCCTCGATCGATAAATAAAGCTATCCCATATAGATTACACTGATCTCACTAACCTATATAGTAGTGAGTAAATCGTTTAACTTTGAGTCATTTCGCTATAGAATGCGAAATTGTTCAATATCAGCATATATCTGGAGGATTCGATTGTATACTAAACAGTCTGAATCCGGGATACCCCAGAAAGTTTTGTTCTAGCATATCCCCAACAGCTAACAAGAAGTTAACTCTACCAAATCAAAACATGACAGTTTTGATCAAAAACAACAAGAACGTGAGATAAAAGTATACAATTTCTTCAGATCTAGGCTTTATTTCAAACATTTGCTGTGTAAGTTTACAGTTTTACTTAAAATGACAATATTGATATAAGTCTTTAGACATTGATATCAGTAACCCTGTCCAAAGACAACTAAATATCGCTAATATTGATAAACAATATATATAATGCCATTGAAAAGATAATAATATAATTATGTATAGTTAAGACTGATATTTCGTGTATAGACTATTAATTATAGATAAGACTGACCTGTAGATAAGCAGTGGCAGTGAGATTGTGATGGAGAGGACCCACAGACACCCAATGATGAGGCGGGAGCGTCTTTCTGTGAGTCGTGCCTTCATAGCGAACACGATGCCGAAAAAACGGTCACAGGCCAAAACAGTGAGAGTCAGTATACTGGCCACCATGGAGAGGACTGTAAAAACATAAGAAGTACAGAGGCAATATAATATTATACAATTAGAGATCACCCTTCTGTCAAAGTGGCCAAGTCAATTGTAATTTCACTAAAATACCGAAAATGAAACTGTTAGAAAATTGGCATGTAATTGAATATACATTGATGATACATAACTGAACGCATGCAAAAATATTACCCCCTTATGGGAGGTAGCAATACATGATTTGATCTTCACACCAGGTTCCTTGTGTATCAGAATACCCCATACAAAGTACTATAAATGAGCTTGTGGTGCAATATTTGTGGCTCTACACGTTTTTAACATTGTTAATTTATGCTAGAAATATGGCAATACAAATGTGTAGATTCATATATGTATGGGTCATGAATAAGTTTTACCCAACCTTGTGTATGAGTATAAATGAGTATAAATTAAAAAAAATAAAACATACACGGTATGCAATGCATCACAGACGTACAGATGAACCCCATCTGTAAAGGTTATGTAAATGTTATGGTTTATAGTCTAGTATCAGCATATATACTATCACTTGACTTTACATTTACACCCTGGACTGGGTTTCAGAACTTTTGTCACACACATTATCTGTCTCAGTTCCCTCAGGGAACATAGTAGGGGGCAGCCACAATAGAGCACACACACTAAGAACCGACTAGCAGCCAGGTACCCATTACTTCTGGGTGGAGAGAGGCACAGTCCATGTTAACATCTTGCCCAAGGATGTTATCCCACAAGAAACAGTCGGCATCACCATTGATGGAACCCACCACCCTTGGATTATGAGTCTAACACCCTACCAGCTGAGCCACATGAGACCCTACAATAGTACAAATGGAGTTTTAGGCTAACTGGAATGTTTGGCGGATAAAGATAAACAGAAAAAGTGGTTCATAGGTTCCAATAGTATATTTATATTGGCTTAGAGTAAAAAAAAAATCTCTTTGGATTTGCTGATTTTCCAAGGAGGAATAGTTCTACAATGAGTCAGTGGTCATTACAAAGAATGGCATCCATCATCTAAGATAACTTTTCCACTGTGTTGATGCACCACCCAACCCCGACCCCTGATAGGTTTGTGATCAATTGGCAATACCGGAATCTTTTGGTTTGGAATGTTCGAAATCCCAAATATTATCATTCAGGACTGTCAGCTAAAGTTTGGTAACATTCAAGAGCTGATCCCTTGTCCCCGCAATAACTTCCAAGTCTTTTAATCAGAATATTTCCCCAATATTTATCAGATATTGTGATTGGAACTGAGTCCTAACAAAAGCTTAACCCTATCTTAACATTCATAATCAAATCTAGATCAACCCCAAATATTACTAAAGTCCTACTGCCCTTCCCAAATATTAAAATTGAGGTTTATGAAGATACCCATCAGAAACACTGACTTCCCGAACTATCAATTTTCAGGATTGAATAACTTTACTTTTTTTTCTTTTTTTTTTCGGGGGCGGGGGGGCGGGGTGGTGTTATGGGATGGATGGCATAGTGAAAGAAAGTTCATAAAATTCTCCCTTGTTCACCACTGGATCAGGAGCTACAGACCCCATTTATGGCTTCTTTCCAATCAGGAGCTAGGTAGGCAATCGTAACAGCAGAATTGAAAAATCCTAAGCCAGAAAGAACAGTCTGCAAAATTCGTGGTTGTGTTGATCTGAAGACCAGTGGAAAATCCATTCCACTCTAACGATCTCATAACTCTACAAAATCCAGCCAACCAATTTGACTGTACAAGCATGGCATCTTCACATGCAAAGCTTCTGTTGCCATGATTGAGTTTACAGGAATTTACCACTGTAGACAGATTCAGTTTGGCAGATTTATTTTTCCATATATATATATATATTTTTTTTTATTGTTCACACATCAAATAGAAAAAGAAAACAAAAACAACTGCATGTCACATTCATCACATTAATGTACATTTTATGTATCTAGCATAAAACATGACAGAGCAATAACTAGACATTACTGTCATTCTCTTTAAGTATATTTTCTTGTATTAGTCACATTATATTATGCAGACCATAGCAGTATTCTTCAAATATTGACCAGTTTTCATGTCTAAACAGACCACTGTTTAAAAAAGATACCATTATTGTCAATTATTGTAGAAAATAAGTCTTCCTCCTGACATTTAGATTTGGTTATTTTTATGGTAGATATTAAGGCGGCAGGTTGACTGAAATTCAAAGACTTAAACAGTACAAGGTTTCATTTGAAGAGAGGGTGTGCTGTTTTAATAAGTGGAGTGTTTTTTTCAGAAAAAGGATAAATCTGAGGTAGTTGTTGTTATACCCATTGATATTCCTTACACGATAATGCTATAACTGGAAGAATGCATACTTTTGCCAAGGCCCAGCTCCTTTTAATAGTGCCCGTAAGGGCAACCCTAAAAACCTAAATGAAATTCTGAAACCAGGCAGAGATCCAAATCACGTCCCGAATCTCATCATCTATTCCTTATACCATTGTTGACATTTCCTGAAAATTTCAACAGAATCAATCCATAATTTGTGACCTTGTTGAATATATGCACTCTCTGAGTACCGTTATTGTAACTGTAATTCTAATAAGACTTTTATATTATTTAGTTGCCAAGAAAAGACAGGGTGTGAGGTTCTTCAGACTGATCAAATAAAAATTCCCCATACATCATGCACTGGAATGGACCCCAATATCACAGAGACAAAAGTAATTGAACCATCAATTCTTTTGAACAAATGCAAGAATACAATATCAGCTTACATCATCAATCCTGTGGTATATCTTCAATATCAATTTTTATTTCTTAAAGAAGCATGGTCATGGAGAAGTTATACATACCTGATGTTGTTTCTATATCTTTCAAATTCCAGTCCTTACCACTACAGCAGAAGTCATAGAATCACACAGTTTGTATTTATCTATTTGGGGTTTTACGTCGCTTTCAACACTGTACAGGTCATATCACGACGGGTAGTTACAGAACCCTAGCGAACTCTATGTACTGGTTTCCTCTGACCTTCCAACTACCCGTCGTGATATGACCTGTACAGTGTTGAAAGCAACGTAAAACCCCAAATAAATAAATGAAACTGGCTCATAAATTATACAATATAAATCGATAATAAAGGTCCATTTTAGTTATTTTTCATACAAAATGAAAATAAAAAATAAAACATCCCTCAAAGGACACATGCAAGACGAATATATATCATTCTTGAAGAAAATCATCCTCTAATTTATGATATATTTTCTGTACATGGCATCACAATTATGTATTTTAGACATAGGTCACACTTTTCCGGTCAGTAGTCACTTTAACTGAACAGACCCTCTATCTTTAGTTGTGCTTTGATCTGTCCTCCTAATTATGTAGGGGGTATTCAGGACGATTTGGTTGGATTCCAAATTAGACATAATGGGACACAGTTCACGGGACCATAATTTAAAATGTTTCAAATTGCCGTTACATCTTATCCCAAGCTATTATTAAAATATACATGCTGAAATGGTATGGGAGGGAGGATGTAATGGATCTATAAGGCAGTTTATTTTTCAATGCACATCAACCAGATTACAAGGCCTCTTTTTGGAGACATAACAACAAGCTTGTGAACTGGATGGCACATATGTAAATAAATGAACATAAACAAATCTGTCACCTATGCAAGAAACATAACATTGAAAAAATTCAAATTATTAATGACAAAAATGTTTTGAGATTTTATAAACTCTTAAAGATGGTTTATTAACTGTTTACTAAAATAACTGCCCTCATGTAGCTATTTTTATAGTTACAGCTTAAATACTACACAAACACACCCACAACAGAGAATAAATTGCTCAGAATAGAATTACTTCATCAACTCAAAATGCCATCATCTTATGATTTTAAATGTCAAACTGTTTTGGATGAAATGTAATTTCACCCAACTAAGCTAGATTTGTGCGGTTGAAGATATTTTAGTGGAAAGACTTTACAAAACAAAAATTGTTGCAATTTTATTTTCTGCTAAAAAAATCTTTGGATAAACAAATATAGCTTTAACATTTCACATGTCTACCAGTGAAAGAGAATCCCTCAAAGTTTTCTAAATGGATTACTTACTCAATTTAATGATCTTGCAGGGAGCCTTTATTCACCTTAATAATGCTATTTGTGGTCTTAACTGACTGAGGGATACACAAACGTCCTTTGGCTGCCAGAATTTTATGCATGCCATAATATTTATGTCATTTCTTGGCAGACAAATAAAATGTTCGTGACTGACCATAGAGGTATGAAGATCATACATCCTTAATTCATCCTTACTTGCGACTGCATGATTGACAAGTGGGGGCTGGCCGCATGCTGAGAGTGATTATAGAAGAAGGCTCTAAATGAGTATGTTAAAACCAGTTATTGGAAGATGACAGAAGCTGTTAGTAGCTTTTCAAATGACTATTTTTATAGGCAATGCATTGGCTCATTGACCAAGTCACAAAAATGTTGGATAATATTGCAATTTTGTTGTGCATTAAAAAACTCGGAGTTGGAGCTTTTACTCGAAGACGTACCTCTACCGCATCTAACCGCACCCCACCTGTGATTGCTTGACTGTCTGCTTGTGTACTCAAGTGTTGACCAAGTGACTGCAGTGCTGAGTACTTTACAAATATACACATACACTCACAGGGTGAAGGAACTATGAGGCCACAATGGGTTTCTGGCAATATTTTAGAAATATATGATCCAGCAATATTTTACCCTCACCGCACCTGTTGAAGTCTTCTCGCAATATAAAACCAGTAAAATAGGAAATGCTGGTAGTTGTACACTCGCGTAGTGAAGGAAATATGAGGCTACAAAGGGGTTTCTAGCAGTATTTTACAAATAAAAGATGAACTATCACGCAGTACTGATGTATCCACCAACCTCATTATTATTATTTCACAAATATGAGGCCAAAATAGGGTTTTTAGCAAAACTTTACAGATATTTTTACCGCACCCCACCGCACCCAACATACCCCTCTGACCGCACCTCCAGAGATCTGGGTTTTGTAAGGCACCCAATTCTGTGACAAACCATATACCCCCTGTTCCCATTTTGAACAACTGCCAGTCAAATACCTGCATTATTAAAGGCCTTGTTCCAAACTTAAGGACTGTTGTAACAGAGACACTGGCTTTAATTTTGGATAGGGGAAAAAACTCCAAAAAATAGAGTGAAATTCAAATCCCACCCTTGTAATTAAAAAAAATCAATATTTTGGGGAAAGAATTACGACCAATGCCAACTAAACTTAGAGTCCCTGGGATTTATATGCCCCATTAGAACTTCTTCAGGATCTCAACAGGACCAACTTCATTGTTGATAGGACTTAATTGCAATTCATATCTTCGATACTCTGTCAGCAGTAAATATGATAAGAGATTGCAGAGATGTAGCCAAATCATTTCACAATGCACTTGTGGGCCTAGTAACTCTATAATTATACAATTATACTATGACTAGACACAACAGCAATTTGATTATACAAATTAGTAAAAAATTATGTCTGAAGTGTATTCCAACCTTAAGTGTGTAACGGCTATTACAGGATCAAGATCCCAAAGTTCAAAGTCAAAATAGCTGACTTTGCTTAATAAGTGAAATATATCAATATTCTCACGAGTTCTGAGCTGCCAAAGATTTATATACTATAACATAGTATAAAATCAAATTTTACATAGATTAGGTCAACATATGACTTACTAAGTTATATATTCAGCTTACTAAATCATGTATATGGAATATACCATTTACCAGGTCGAATGTGCAACTTAATACAAAAAAATAGTTGGGCAGCTCAGAGTTTATGTAAATAGTTATCTAAACCATGCAGAACTAAATCAGCTTTGTAATGCATTCATGGTAAGGATTACAACTACTTCAGTTTTTTTTAAATATTCCAGCAAAGATTTTATTGCATTCAAGCCAGAAGAAACTCTGCAAAATATATTTCTAGTCATGCATATAAGATGTCTATGTTACATATCTAATCAAATATTTGGGATAAAATAGGCAATTGTTTACTTGAAGTCAGCACAACGGTATTCTTAGGAATAGGTCATGGTTCATATACAAATTATATGTAAAGTTATCTCCTGTAAAGTTTATAATTATAATTTCAAAAAGCATTAAAACACAGGGCCTAAACTCCAAAAAGCCTCGCCAGTGAGTAGTGGTGACAAAAAACACACACAAAATAGATTTGCATTCCAGATCAAGATCATCGTTTAGCAGGAGGAACCCACTGGTACACCGTACATTAGGTGAAAAATTTGACACTGATATGAAGAATAACCTTTGAGTTTTATATATGCAGATATTGCAAAAAAATCACATGATAAGTCTTGATTCATGGATCCATTTCTAGACCCCACCTTGCGTTGAAAGTATGATCTTCGTCTCATTTTTAGTTTTTCGAGTTATGTGGAGGGACAAACACTCAAGTAGACAAACATATGGACATGATTACAATACTCTCCTGCAGTTATTAATGGGTCTTTATTTACAAATATATACTGATGAAGTACAGACTGCGGCGTGTAATGGAAATAACAAAGTAGCAATTATAATATTTGTGGGTTTAATCATGCTCAAGATTTTCTTTTTGGCTTTTTTTCCATAAAGATTTACTTTTTCAGAAAAATCCATTTGCGAATAAGGTTAATTCTTTCATTTGCAACTGTTATTGTTTTTGTACGACAAATATATTTGCAGGGTGAAGCAAATAATCCATTTATCATGAAAAGCCCTTATTCTCCAGGAAAAAAAATATAACAGAAATGATGAACTGTAATCCGATTCATATTTCTTTAAACGTAAAATGACTAAATTTTATAAACAACAATTTCGTTAAAAACATTATTTCTAATGTTTCTGTGTCCAAATATGGTTTCCTTTAAAATTAGATTTTGTAATTTTAGAGAAAGCCAATTAATCATTTTGAAGCTGTTTTGAAGCTTGGAAAGATTTTTATAATTTATCCTCAAAATCTAATTTGCCATTCTTTGATAGGACAAAAGAAAAAAAAAGACTTAGAAGATGTTTGAACTAATCAAATATCCTCTCTAAATGTAATAGATACTAGACGAATCACCTCTGGGAGGTATAGTATAACACTTTTTGTAAAATGAAAGAAAAGGCTTTTATTACTTTTTTCCTTTTACTCAATGAAAAGCTTATGAGCAGTTGTAGATGTGTCTTGAAATGAAGAAATCCAATTATCCATCAGGTAAATTTAGATAATAATTTCAGATGCAATGAAAATTACTGCAGATAATTTTACAGTTATATTTTTAATACTGTATTTCTTGATGCTATTTTTGTATTATATAGTTTTTATTTACTATTTTATGTGTGTGGCATGTAAGTAATATTATATTTTGTGAGTATAGTGAATTAAAACTATGTAGCTTCCTTTTAGACTTACCTACATTCTGATTTTGCTGATGTAAGTAATTATAGCCCCTTGTAGAAATTACCCCCAAAACAATAGACCTCTACTGGTTTGACTTTTCAAAAATTTAAAATTTTGGTATCCAGAATATTTATATCATTTTCTTCCTGATTCCAGTAATCTAACTCTTCTTCCTTTGATGAGATCCTACTCAGATAAATAATTTTATGAAGGTCCACTCAATAGATTTGGAGTATTTTTTTATTATTTGGAGTTTTACGTTGATTTTCAACACAGTACAGGTTTTATGGGAAGACAAAATCGGTACCTACAGTTGGTCTAGGTTCTGTACTGTAAACTGCTGACCGTTGGTAAGCAAACTACCAACACTCCCGTATAGAGTCTGGGGTGTGAACCGCCAACCTCAGAGGTGGGAGGGCAGTTTGTTACCACTGTTCCACCATGGCCCCTTAGTTTTGGAGTAATGTCAAAGTCATTTAAAATGGGACCCTTTGTAAATTTGAGATATTGTTTTGTCAAGAATAAAATTGATATCTTTCCTAATCTTTGATTGTTTCTTCCTTTGACCAAGTCCTACCCAAATTAGACAGATCCGTTCATTACTTTAGGAATTATCCTGAACAGAGGAGACAGATAGACAGACAGACAGATGAGCACACTGAAAACATAACCTGGTGGAGATCCAGATCTTCTTTGATGACAGGACTTGACCATGGATAGACTCCACTTTGTATTTAAATAAGACAGAGATCCAACATACAGTTTAGTAGTTTTGCATGTAAACAAGTAGACAGAAAAACAGACAAATGAAAACAATGGTAATATGGCTATCTACCACTGTGGCCTAGCGGGTAACACACTGATCTAGGAACTCAGAGGACGTGGGTTCAATCCCAGGTACAGGCAGATACATAATGGCTCGGATGACCACTTAAAATGGTGGTCCTCTGTCATTGGGTCCTATCCCCAGTGGCAGGTTAAAGAACCTCAAGGACGTTGATAAATGGTCATCCTTGAGCCTCTATCTTCAAGTTAAGGGAATGTCATTTACTTGTGAGTTGGGGCTGTACCTGTACAGTCGGATTGGTTAAATAGTGCTTTGAGTCCTGTAATATATAGAGATATTGCACTGAATATAAATACATAATAATAATAATGTCTACCCCCCTTACTATCTCTCTTCTAATTAGTGGTGAGGAGAGTAATGAAACGGACATGTGGGACTCCCACTTTAGGAAACTGATCACCTTTGGGAGATGTTTGGTAAAGTGGTAACCAGAACTTAAGCTATGATATCAACCCCCATTTTTCATTATTAGAAAACCCATGAGGTTACAAATGATTGATGTGGACTGCAGATAATTTAATTTTGAAACTGCTCTGGGATTTGATCGAGGCTAAGCAAGGGGGTGCCATTGGCTTTTTCTGATCACGGTAACAATTCTTTACAAATTAATCTCTATCAGAAAGCAATCAATAAGTTGATTTGAGGGTATGAATTTTTGACAGTTCTTTTATAGCTACGGGAATTTCGTCAGATGTTACGGAAATTAGTTTTTCTTGCAATTTTTTTGTGTTGTTGATGTTACAGAAGGAAATAATTTATGAACTGTTTGTCTTAAATAAGATTGCATACTCGTAAAAATGGCACTAAATTAAACATTAACAATTTATAATCAAGTGCCAATAGGATGGTTGGTGCAAACTGTATGATTTGGAAGTATTTTTGTTGATTAGTTATGTTAAATTGTCAGCTAGAAATGTATTATCAAAGCTTACATGCCACTCCTGAAGGTTCATTTCTGTAAATGCTGGAAAATCAAACCCATTTTTCAATTGTGCTAGTGTCAATTTATCTTTTATCAAAGAAATCCACCCTAATATTAAGACTAAAAAGCACTTGCCAAGGTAGCCAAGTGTCTCTTTCTTGTAATCACATACAAATACTTAACAAGTGAAGGGACCATGGTGGCGCAGTGGTAACACACTCGCATCCTACCTCTGAGGTTGTTGGTTCAAACCAATGACTCTATGTGGGAAAGCAGGTGGTTGTTTACAAGTGGTCGACAGTTTACAGCACAGAACCTGGAACAACTGTATGTACTGGTTTACTTTGATATGATATGTACAGTGTTAAAAGCGACTTAAAACCCCAATTAAATACATAGATATGAACAAGTAAAGTTTTGGAATACAAAATCTTAACTACAAACCCAAAGTCACTGAAAAGACAACTGTTGGAAATTCGGGAAGTATTTTTTATCCAGATTGTTATATGAATATTCCCAAAATTTAGTTACTTGTGTGTCATCAGTAGACTAGAGAATTTCAAACACACTGTACATATATCATATAAGGTGTAGAAGAGGGTTAGGAATAAATTACATCTGATCAGAAATTTCATAGTAAAAATCCGAAGATGTTTACTACTGTTGAGCCTTGTTTTAAAATAATATTTGTATTATAGTCTCTTAAAACACTCTAAAGGTTAACTGATTTGCTTTTTGGGCTTATTGTAATAATTGTATTATAGACTCTTAAAACACTCTAAAAGGTTAACTGATTTGCTTTTTAGGGTTCGAGCCTTTTCTTTTATAAGCTGCACTGGGTTTATTTATAATTCATATAAATTCACAGTATTATGCATAAAACAAGAACAATTTCATATTTTTACTATCCACTGTGGATATTTTTGAATTAACGATATTTTCGTTGAAAATCTAATTTCGGAAAAACACAAATTACCTAAGTTGTCTTGAAAATAAGCCAAATTTAAGGAATATCTTTGCCAATGCACTAACTCTATCTACGCTAAAGCCAGAGTTAATTGCAAGGATTTTCATTTTGTCTCCAAAACTAGCATTTTGGGGGATTCCCACAAAGCAATATCATTACATCTTAGGGTGAGCTGGGATTAATAAAAAAGTGCAGCCTCTTTGCAATTAGCTTGAATATTTAATCTCCAGTATAAATGGAAATGGCTTTCAGGGACTCTTGGACTGGAGTCTGTCAAGGTCTCAGTTTATACCTCAGTTTATCTCCTGATAATGATCATCAAAGTAGTTTGGCCTTGTGAGTGGCATATATATCTTAAGATATGCATAGATATAGTGATTTCTACTAAAATTAGTCACACAATACATATTTATACAGAAGCCCTGATTAAGTCATATATTACATGATATTTGCAGGTTAGAAAGTCAACATATTTTACGTAATAATATTGTATGTATGTATTGTATGTATGCATGTATTAGTAAACTTAATATATAACTTTGGTCAGTTTTAAGTATGACTTATAATTGTACGAACGAGTTATTATGTCTTATATACATGAGCTACTACTCTGGCTTGGCAAAATTAGAACAAACATGTTACTCCATTTTGGCAGTGTCATCCAGGATGCCATTGAACCCTCATTTCCCACGGCTAAAAGAGTACACAGAATGGTGCTACAGGAAACTGAGTAAGGGGCTTTGGATTGGGACAAATTAGATGATATTGAGAGGGTCAGAGGTCTCTATGCTCAGCGGGTCTTTGCTGGTTCCTCTATGGTCAAGCCAAATGATATTACAGACAAAGTATTTATCTGGACATTTTACAGTTCATGTAAACATGAAAAGCAAAGTGAAAAAAAAATCAAATAAACTGACCAGCTAGAGAGGTTATTTATATTGTTCAGGACGCTGGGCTGGCCATAGGTTGAATTTAGGAAACTTTTGTCCAAGGAAACTTTAGTCCCCCCACTGGAGTAGTACATATTGATATTGGGCACATTTCATATTTCTTCAATTTTCTACAATTGAAGATCTTTTATATTTTAATTTATGCCAACAAATCACTACCTGGTGTTATGTGCATATCAGATGTTAATCCCAACTGAGTTGAAAGGTCTATAAATAATTTAATTCTTAGTGGATTATCTGTACTGGTGTAAATGTATTTATAAAATACATCCCTGACAAGTTTACAGATGAATCTCAACATTTTAAATATTTTAAATGGAACTTTGTACATAGAAACCTTATTTCAAACTTTGTACTGATAGCATGTTTATGTGAATCATTATTTCACTGTAAGAAAGGACAAGTTTTATGACCAGATTATGTTGAACACGGTGTTAGTCTGTACGTTTGCTGGTCTTACCTGTGTTTCCCCCCTCTTGGACTGAGTTACTAAGTATCACATATACAACTTAGTATTCCATTTATACAAGTCAATAAATAGAATTATTTAATACTGAAATTAATTTAAGATTTACTAAATCATAAATACAAGATGATCAGCCATAAAAACAATTTATTAAGTCAAATATATGACTAACTAGAAAAACACTCGCAAGGTGAAAACTGTCTTTAGAGGCCCAATAACTCAAATATATCTTATAAATGTATTGATGAAACTTAGCTGGAAATAAATCTACCTTTTAACTCTTAAAGCAAGTAAAGACATAAGGATTTTATGCTCAAAATGTGCCAAGCTATGGCACTGAGCAAATAGGTCAGAATTTAAAGACATAAATTCTGTCTAAAGTTTTACAGTCTCCCTGCCAAAACCTTAAGATGGATTGGATTTTGGATTAGCCCGCAGTGGGTTAGAAATACTTGTTACACAGGCAAGTGAAATCAGTGTGAAATGAATGATTTTCCAGTAGATCTATAATCCTATACAAGTGCCCAGGGGTGTAATTAGACAGGTCACAAAATGTCACAAAATGGAGGCCAGGTTGACAGATGACATGGCACTGGGCTGTAGAATTTTTGGAGGTCATTTCATGTTCACAGTGTGGTAAATATTTTGAACAAATTAACAATAATGCTCAATAATGGAAAGAATGACTTTTTGGTATCCACAAAAAGTAATTTTTGTTGTAAATAGCTTAACACGCAGAGAACAGTGTAATTTGTGTGTTCACAGGCGCCACCTCCTATGCATAATCAGAATTAGAAATCTGTTGATGAGTGCCAAATTTTTGTTAATATTTGTGAGACCATGTTACTGATATAAAATGTTACTGATATATTTAGACAAATATTTTCAAGAGCTTCTGCTGGCTTTGTTGTATTAAAATCTATGTAAAAATGACAGAGAAGTTAAAGTTAAAAATTGAAGTTTTTATAATCACTAGTGACTCTCTATATATGACAACCTATTTTTTGGCATTATTTCTTCATATATTCTTATTTTGCTTATTGTTCCTCCAAAATCGTGTAAAATAAAACTGAAACATCCCTTATTAGACATATGTGAAAAATGTATGTCACTCATTCATATTAGGAACCAACCCTAGAAGATTATAAGTAATTTGAAATTTTGAACCTAGTCAGGGTCAATAGGAATAGCAGAAACTTGATCAAGGTCACAGAAAAAACCAAAGGTCAAACTCTCTTAAGGTAAATAACAAAGTTATTATTATTAATATTATTATTAACCATTTGACAAAAATTTAAAAGCATGTTAATCCATTATAATAATTTTTGCAAAGTGTTGTTGCTCCCAACAGAATTATGTGTTAGTGAACTGCTGCTTAACCTAAATGCAGCATAAGTTATGAACTTGTTTATAGTCCATTGAAATGACACATAAGATATTTTACTTTAGATATACATATATAAATAATTGTGAACAAACATTGAGTTTTGGTAAATCACTGCTTATGGTTGACATTATTTTTTTCTAAAACTATCTATCCCAAGAAAATTCAATGGTCGGGGGGGGGGGGGGTATAGTGATGCACAGAGAAGCCCATTATGCAAAGTGTGAATCATTTGATTTCTTTGTTTATGATAGAGAATCATGAACACTGAACTCAGCAAACTTTGACAAACTAGACTTTACTCCCTCGTGGATCGTGGAGTCATATTACGGTAACAAGGTTTATGTTTCCAGATTGGCATTTGGCTGGCTGCAATGATAATGGGAACTTGTGTTATGTTCCTGGACAGGAAATGGGGTCACATAAAGATTTGTTTTGCCCCAAGGGAGGTTTAAGTAAGAGAAACTGCAGGACTAATTGAGCTTCAGTAAGATTGCATACATGCTGATTTAACTGGAGTCAAAACTTGCAATAGAAATTTGTAAAGGGCTATGGAAAAATGGAAGCAGTTTCCTGTAGTTTGTAAGTTCAAAGTTAGGATCAACAGCCAGGGTCACTGCATTGCCACTTGTGGGAGTCTAAACCCACACAAAGGTGACAACCTGTAATTAGATGCCAGACTTGTCAACCCACTAAGGCCACTGAGGACCTCTCCTTGTAATGTCAACATACCTGAACAACTGTGAAATCACTCCAAGATTTAAGGCAAGTAAAATTATCCTCATCCTCTGAAGCAGGCGAGTAAGGATATTGTAGTTAGCTATGTTTGTCTGTCCGTTGGTATAACTGGAAAACTGTACATTGGATCTAAGTGATTTTTTTCTACCCAATATGGGGTCCATCTGTATATTGGTTTGTCCCCAAAGACGACTTTGGCCCAGATTAAGTTCAATGAATATTTTGTTCCTTATGTTTGGCGAATATTTTCAGCAAAACCTAAAGACAAGATTGTGTGCTTTGTCAGGCACTGGTTATTCAGGCTTGAAAACCTGGGGTCGTATTCACAAAATTGATAAGCGAAGAATCTGCAAAATAATTAGCTTAAGTTTATCAGAAAATTGGATTAGGATTAAGATTCGTATTCACAGAGAGGCTAAGCTATTTTTGGGGATTAACTTTTAGATTAATGTTAATCAACTCAAGACAATTGATTAACTTGTTGATTAAATATAGCTTCATCTGCTGTACTTAATTCAAAAATTTGCTTAACTTCATGAACACCGATTTAGTCCAAAGATGAGCTAATCCACTTTTTTACGAAAGTTAAGATAATTTTTCGCTTTATCCACTTCGTGAATACAGGGGCCGGATTCATGAAAGGTCTCAAGTCTTAGCCAAATCTCAGCTGAGATTTTGCTCAAATCTGAGATTTTTGTCTCAGCTGAGATTCTGCTTAAGTTTAGATTCACTATATGAATCTCAGCTGAGACCAAACTCTCAGCCAAGTTTTGAGTCTTGACCAATCAAAACTGATGTAACATTTTGTTGAGATTAGTTGAAAGTATACACATTTATATTTTACCACTCTACCATATATAGTCGCATTTTAGAATGTTTTCAATCAAGCAAAATGTTGTCTTTTTATTATAATTTGCACTGACATTCAAAGGAACTGATTATAACAGCAAAACAAGCCACTCATGTAAATTTGTAATGTAAATGTTTAGTGTTGTTTTTGTACAAACTCTTAATATACATATTTTGTGTTACAAGTCACCCCCTAGGCAGTGTTAGATTTGAGACCAAATCTGAGAAAAATCTTAGCCTGAGATCTTTTGTGAATCCCAGCTGAGCAAAAGGTCTCAAATCTGAGAAAATTCTAAGAAAAATGTTAGATTTGACACCAATATCTCAGATTTGACACTTCAGACCTTTCGTGAATCCGGTCCCAGGCCCTAAGGAATTAAATACATCAACCAGAATGGAATGGAAATATTACTGAGTTGGCAACAAATGAAAACAATAGACCATGTTAGGTTTCATGAAATACCATGGGTGGCTTTTGTGTTTATGCCAAGAAACAGGCAATGGAGTCACTGATATCCTGATAATTAGCCCAAGGTAACTATAAACACACAGATGTACATATTTATTCAAATAAATAAGAGGTTCTCCAAAATGAACAGAATGAACAATACATTTTGAAAAATATATGACATTTTTGCTGATCAACCTCTAAAATACTAATGTTCTTACTCTATCCTACAGAGTTCTTGTACATCAAGCTGAGAAGCCCCGACTAAGACACAGAGTTGGGAAAAAATTATTTTATTCCTAAAACATACACATCTAACATATATAACATCTAAATAACTAAATAGGAGTTACAACTAAAACCACACCACAGATTTAAAAAACTAAGACAGGTTAACTAAAACATCAACTAAATAAATAATTTTTTCTACTGATAACACAGTGTTACTTGTTATAAACTGTTTACAATCTAATGACCAAGACAGGTTAATCCCACAGAACAATTTGCATAAAGTACTCATACAGATGCCAAAGTAAATAAAGTACTCATGTCTATGATACCTTTCTTTGCATGACAACTGCTTTAACTTAGTAGAATACAAGTTCATGACATTATTATTTACAATTGTTTACATGTATAAGAAGTTTTACTTGTTAATGACCACCCCTGGTGAAGAGTCACCTATAACATGGGTTATTGGGGGGGGGGAGGGGAATTAAGAATTTTTTTCCTTTCCACATCCATTCACTTCAAAGACTACACATAAACAACAATTGGCGCCAGAAATTCAAACAGATGAACCCCCTGCCCTCTGGTGAATGACACTGGAACTACAAGCCCAACATTAAGGTTGCAGTCAAAGGCTTCCAAGCTTGCCATGCATGGGACCCAGATGCCATGCTAACACAAGCTGAGAAGCCCCGACTAAGACACAGAGTTGGGAAAAAATTATTTTATTCCTAAAACATACACATCTAACATATATAACATCTAAATAACTAAATAGGAGTTACAACTAAAACCACACCACAGATTTAAAAAACTAAGACAGGTTAACTAAAACATCAACTAAATAAATAATTTTTTCTACTGATAACACAGTGTTACTTGTTATAAACTGTTTACAATCTAATGACCAAGACAGGTTAATCCCACAGAACAATTTGCATAAAGTACTCATACAGATGCCAAAGTAAATAAAGTACTCATGTCTATGATACCTTTCTTTGCATGACAACTGCTTTAACTTAGTAGAATACAAGTTCATGACATTATTATTTACAATTGTTTACATGTATAAGAAGTTTTACTTGTTAATGACCACCCAAGGGCCAAGTATTACTGCAGGTGTAGTAGGTTTTGGAATGTAGTTGATACAGAGGACTGATGCTGGGGGTTGCTGATGATGTAATTCCACACAGCATCTGAGGTCCAAGTTCCTTGATGCTGGATTGCTTGAAGGGACACGTCAGAATGAAATGCCAATGACGCCCCAGAGCGTCGGAATGTGTGGAAGGGGTGGGTGGAGGGGTCAATACCAATGGAGGAGAGAATATTGGAAAGGGTTTTTCTGACTTTGCTTTGAGTGAGCACAATGAAGCCCTGACCCTGGGGGACAGCAAACAGAGGGGCATTTTGGGGAAGAGGGAATTTTTGGAACATGGCTTTAAGGGAGGAGATGGGGCACAGGGGGGAAGACCCTAGGACAGGGATTTGAACAGTAGCAAACTGGGAAGCAGCCTGGAGGGTTTTGGACCATTTTAGAACTATGGTTGCAAAGGAGGGGTGAAAAATGACATCTCCCCGACACAGGTGAGTGAGAGGACTAAAGGAGGAAGGAGAGACAGGGACAATGTTGGAAAGCCTCAGGAAGGCAAAGAAGGCCAGGAGGAACAAAGGAGCATAAACATAGCCAAGAGGAAGATGGAGGCAAGCAGAGATGATGGAGTGAAGGGCTGACACATCAAAAATACCCTTCACACGCCTGGGGTGAGGGACATTGAGAGACAAACTTCTGAGTGCTAAGAAAACAGAATGGTGGGAGAGGGGTGAAAGAGGAAGGCCTAGAATTTTGAATTTTGAACGAAGAGAATGAACGTATCCAGAGATGGAGGGTGGGGAAAGGCCATTTGATTGAAGGAATTCAATGAAGGCCAGTACAGTGGAGGAAGAAGAGGGGGGAAATGGTGAACCAGTGTACATGGAGAACTGGAGAAATAATGTGAGGTGGGACATATGGGCGGACCTGGTCTTAGGACGATAGGCTTGCTGGATTCTTGAGGCAGCTCTGGACACTAACTCATCGTAAGTACTATTGATACCTGCAAAACAAAGTTACAACCAGTACTAAAAATTGACCAGAACAGAAAAATCATGGTCATATGTTTACATCAATTTCCATGTGACAGTTTTTGACTTGTACCCACACAGGGTTAATTACATATTTGCTAAGTTTTTCAAAGTTACGCTTGGTGATTCCCCACCTAGACAAAAGATCTGCACACTCATTGTTGACACCTGGAATGTGAACCAGCCTGACCTTAATGTTATGACTGGCTGTGATCAGCCAAATATTTCTGGCCATAGCCGCCAAAGCACTGTCTCTGGTGACCCCTGAATTAACCACACTGACCACAGCCTCATTGTCACATTTAATAACCAATGAACAATTGTTCCATTCATTGGCCCACACCCTTAATGCTATCAACACATTCCACATCTCTAGATGTACAATAGAGAATGAACACGGTACTTCATTGTCTTTAAACTGGTATTGGTACACTTGGTTATTGAATCTAGCCCCTAAGCCTGTCAAGCAGGCGTCTAACTCTATAAGGTCATTGCACTGGACTGGTGTATACAAATAAGAGCAAGTACCATTAAAGTGCTCCATGAAACTTAAGAACCAGTTGACATCACGCCTAATCTCTACAGTCATGCTACTAACTTGAGACATACCTCTCAATGTCTCCAACAGACGATTAACAAAGTACCTTGCAGGCTTAACAACCTTATGCACAAACATAAGTGAACCAATGAGACTCTGTAACTGCCGCTTTGTGAACCTTTTGAGTTTTATAAAATCCCTACAATTCTTCAAGATATCTTGAAGCTTTTGATCAGGGATGGACATAGTAGCTTTTTCAGAATCGATCTGGATCCCTAAGCATACAATTTTTGTAGAGGGAGAACACAATTTTGCTTTACTAACAGGAATTCTAAGCTCCTGTAACAAATTAAACAAAGTGTCATAACTGCTTTGTGCTCTACTGGGGATCTCTGCCCCCAAAAGATCATCAATATAGGAGAGCAAGTAAAAACCACTCTTTGAGTGCAAATACCTCAAGAAATCACTTAGTCTACTACATCCCATGGATCCACTTCTATGTCCAAAAGCAAAACATGTATCCAGATAAAAGGAATCCTGCCATTCTAAGCAAAGGAGGGGGTAGTCCCCAGGATCCACCTTCAATTGCCGAAACGCTCTTGATAGATCTATTTTGAACATTTGACAGCCTTTACCCAGGCTATGAAGTCTCTCTACAAATGTGTCCACTGACGGATAATTGAGTTTAAATGCTGTACCCAAGTATTCATTGCTTCTAGTGAAATGGTTGACACTTCCCTTATCCGGCCAGGAAAGATCTACGATTACTCTTCTCTTATCGCTATCAGGCTTTGGCCTGGTAATGAAGGGTGAGATATGTGTTATTTCCCCAAAGGGTTTTTGGTGAAAAGGACCAAAGATAGCCCCATGGTGTATTTCATCTTCGAGATAAACAGTAACATGATCCGGATTATCTCGAGCAGAGGCATGGCAACTGCCATCATTTCTCAGATCCCAGTAATTGCCCCTAAAATCCATAGGAAATCCAAACCTGAGAAATAGTGGGAGTTGCCAGTCCCAATAGGAGGCGGCAAGGCGATCGATAAGATCCAGATTCATACAAAAATTCACTTGGACTCTAGCACCCCAAAAATTGGGACAGTTAAAGCTTTTCACATACTCATACAATTTTACTGGCTGCTGGAGCCATTTCTTATCTACCTGACAAGTGCTACAACTCCTGATGTGGCAGAACTGGAGTGGTGAAAGAGGGATGAAGCCAGTGTGTTGGACTTGTTGCTGCATGTAAAGCTTAAGATCCTTGCATTTTTTGTCAATGTTTTCAATGTTTAACTTTGCCATACATGCTTTAGGAACAGAAGCCCAATAGTTTTGACCAAGATTCTGAACCATAAAACTCTGATGGACCCCATCTTTACAAGTACAAGAGAAACCAACAGCAGAACCTGTAGCACACTTGTTACTAGAAGTACATTCACCAACTGTTTCAATTTCTTTAACTATACTATTATCACTACACTGTTCATTGTTTGCTATGACACTTACTACACTGGCACTCAGTAGTGAACAATTTTTTAGCTACTGGTGCACTCCCTGCCCGTTTTTTGCACGCTTCCTATTACACACATTTTCTGAGTGATTGTACTGTTTATTTAGTGAATAAAGACAAAAGTTGCAAATATGCTTGTGAGTAATCAGTCCTACTTCATGATCATAATTCTTTTGACACTTTCCTTCGTTAAAGTCCTTACACGGGATGGTACTTTGCTTCCTGTTCCCTTTCTTGGAGTTGGGGCCTGAGTACTCTTGGGTACTGCTACTGTTAGTTGCAAAGCTGGAACGTACATAAGTCTTTCTAATCTTATTAACCTTCTTAAGGTCCTGCCATGTCACCAGCCCCTCTTCCATCTTACTCATAACAACTAGATGTGCTCCCTTAGCAGACACCCACCCCATGTCACACACATCCTGAAAGAGTTCTGTAAGGTACTCGACCATATTGCTGCGGATAAGGGTGTTGACCTCCTCTTGAACCGACCTAAGGAACCCCAAAACAAACTGAGATTGGTTCAACTGCTCATATGTCAACCTGGCACGTAGATGCCCCACAAAGGCGCAATCTTGGGGCCAAACCACTTCTACTTTGTCCTTCTTTCCCTTGGGCTTGCTGGGGTGTTTATGAGATATATCTTGTTGTGATAACTGATGAGTATTATTACCTGCCTGCTGGGGTAGGGCCTGCTGGTGAAGTTCAGTCAACCGCCTCTGCACTAGGTCTTGATCCACTGCTGTTGTCCGCAGGGCCTGTATAGAAGGTATGAGCACCTGGTCATTGCTGTGCTGCAGTGCTGTTATTCCTACATCTGCACAACTCGCCTGCACTGATGTTTGGTTCCAACCTTGTTGATTACAATTAAGTGGTTGAACCCTGCTTGGGGCTACTTGCTCGAGTCCAGTTTGTGTTACTATCTGACCACCCCTACACATACACTGAGACTGGGGATTTGCTGCCATGGGCCACTGTTGCTGACTGAGCGAGGGCTGCAGATTATTATGTGGTTGTACTCCCTGAGGGCTTCCTTGAGCTCCAGCTTGTGTGTTTCTTGTCTGTACCATTGGATTGAACACCACACTGGCCTGACTAGCCCGAGCCATTCCATTTGCCATGCTGCTGACCACTGGTGTGCTGAGTGTTTGACTGATACTAGGACGTGGCCCCTGGGGAATATGGTGCCTATAATGCCCTCCTTGACACGATGCATCAGTGGTTTGGGTACTAGGTCTGACACACCCACTTGTCACCCCTGTGGCTGTTGTAGTAACCACTCTCGCTTGAGTGCACATGCTGGATGAAGATGTAACCACTGTGATTACAGGCCTAATTACTGTGCTGGGCCCTGACACTAATTGATTTATATCTGTTGCACTGTCATTTATGGTTGATTGGGTGTCTGTAAGTGCACTGACGCCCACCATGGACTGCTCCCTACTTTTGTTTACCTGCCTGGCCTTCTTCCTCTTTTTGGGGGTGGAAGTATAGGTTTTTGACTGTATTTCCTGCTCCATATTGGACATTCTGGAGGATAACCTCTGCAGTTCTGCAAGTATTAGCTCTTCTGTTCTTGTGGGGGCTGAGCCTTGGGCCTGGGCCGAATGTGTAGCTATGGAAGTGTTACTGGGACCTGGAAGCTCTACATTGGCATTGGCTGCTGAACTGTTACTTGTGTGAATGCTCGTTACAGCAGAGGAAGCCAGAAGTGCCTGTGAAGATGTTATATTAGTTGCCATACTCACTTTCCAACATCTCCTTCCTACTGGTCTGTTATGAGTTGTATCACACGTTAAACAGTATTGTTCCATGCACTAGATATGACCACACCTTTTATTCTAGGTACAAATATATAATAACTGTCCATAAGATCACTAAAAACCGTTTATTTACAGGTTATCTTTCTACCTCAAGAATTAAGAATTTTTTTCCTTTCCACATCCATTCACTTCAAAGACTACACATAAACAACAATTGGCGCCAGAAATTCAAACAGATGAACCCCCTGCCCTCTGGTGAATGACACTGGAACTACAAGCCCAACATTAAGGTTGCAGTCAAAGGCTTCCAAGCTTGCCATGCATGGCACCCAGATGCCATGCTAACATAAGCTTAAAATACAGACCTATTTTTTACTTGCAATTAACTGCACTATTTCTGTATGGTTTTTAATCAACAGAAATGCACAGAAACTATGTGGGAAAAAATTTGAAATGATATATATATATAGCGTATTTATAGGTTACGTTAAGAAATATTTAATCAATACTGGCACTTAAAAATCGACACAATATATCAATATTAAGGGGCACTGGGAAATAAAAAATATTATAACTGGTCTATAGTTTAATGGGTGGATTACAAGTAAGTCTAACAATAAACACAGGGAATTTTCACCAAGATCTTGTAAATTATGTATTTATGTAAATAACTCAATTGTATTGTGTATTTATGTATTGTTTATTTATACTCAGAGCAATATATCCATGTACTACAGCCCTTACTGACATTCCCATAACTGAAAGACAGAGGCTCAAGGATGGCATCAACGTCCTTGAGGTTCTTTAACCTGCCACTGGGGATAGGACCCAATGAGTCTTAATAGATTTTTAATTTTTAATAATTGTCTTTCCTATGTTTTCAGTATGTAAAAATAAAAGATTTGCCCTATAAAACACCTACATAAAATGAAACATATAGAAAATCTGCAACAGTCATTGATAATAAATACTGTATAAGGTAATTGTGCTTTGCAAATAAACATTCAACTTTAGAAAGACAATTGCATCATGTGACCTTGAAACTAAGCACATCATACTGACTTGATAATATCAAAGTGATAATATTTCATATCTAATGTCAATTTAGTTGTTGTCATACCTATGCTATTTAGTTTCAGAAGAAATCAATTTACTTTTACAGGTATTAATGGAATTACAATCATTCCAGGCTAAAACATCCTAACCATGACTACTTCTGTTACCTCTGCATTCATATCATGGTTTTAATTTTCTGTCTTTTGTTACAGCTTGGCAAATATGTTAAGAGTACAACTGCATAGTTCCATAATTTAGCATGCACCCCAACCTGGCATGAAATTCAATATATAATATTGTTCAAACATTGGTTGTTACTGATAACACTTGTATATTCCCCGAGACTATTAATGTTATTATCTAGGGGGCCACGGTGGCAGAGTGGTAACACTCTCGCCTCCCACCTCTGAGGCCGGGGTTCGGTTCCCGGCATCGTCTCAAGTGGGAAAGCTGGTAGTTGCTTGCCGTTGGTCGGCAGTTTACAGTACAGAACCCTGACGAACTGAAAGTACTTGTTTCCTCTGCCCTTCCAACTACCCATCGTGATATGACCTGTACAGTGTTGAAAGTGACAAAAAACCCCAAATAAATAAATATTAATGCTATATAAAAAAGACACAATGGTAACCAATGTTATGACCAACATAAAAAATGGCACTCGGAGAGAGCATACCTCCACCAAGAATAAATATATTCAATACTGCTCATCAGTACAATGATAAAAAAATCATTTAAAGAATTTCTTGATCGAGACATTGATTTGGATCAATTCCAAATCCTTGCCATCTGTTCTTTGTCGATATTTCCTAAAGTTTCATTAAAATCTGTCCACAACTTTTTGAGTTATTTTATAAACAAACTCTTGCGAAAATGTATGCACCCTTTGCCCCCTTAAATAACTGTAATTGGTTAACCTTTTTCAGATAAAGTACATTTAAATATTTATCCGTGAAGTTGACACAACAAAGTCATTTTCTATGTGAAATCTGTAATGACTGGCAGATTTGACGTTTAGTTCACTTATTTACTTTGAATATACTAATTCCGGATGAGCTAGTGTTCAGCTAAGGCTAAGACTGACACCATTAGTAAAATCCATTAAGTCTAGGCCCATAGGATAAACTAAGATTTTCCGAGAAAAAGTCTGAACTTAAAGCCTAAAATCACACTAAGATCTTTTGTGAAATCAGTTCCTGCTATTTAGGTCAAGTGCATTGTGTGGTTTATTAGAAATTGTTAGTATATACAATTCCCTGTTTAACAGTACAGAATCTTAACCAGCAGAGAGTCAGAACTTGATACCATCTCCAAAATGTTAAGCCTCTCTTACTTTGCACCGTCAGTTGCCTGTTGGTGATGGTGAGAGTTCAGCTATGAAGCTATGAGGGTCACCAAGGTCAAAGGTCATAAAAGAATTTACATATATTCTGTTTGGGCAATTTTATTCATGTTAGTATTGACTAGAATAAGAGGTTTTAAAATATTACTTGTAAGATTTTAAAAGGCCCCATATGGGCACAACAACAGGCCCGATGGGCAAAATAAAACATATATAAGTATCAAATTGGTTAAAAGACATATACAAATACCCTCAGTTCACAAAATTACCATGTGGTTATATACATTATTAGTCAGTCAGTATGTCTTGTATGGTGGGGACTAAGCCCTGAGCCCTAGATCATAGTAGGTTATGTCAGGAGACTTCCCTAAAGACGGGCAGATCTATAGGGGTCTGTCGAAACAAAAGGAACCCAAGATTAAAGGAAGAGCCACATCAATTCGAAGAGACCTCCCTCCATGAGGGTCAAACCTAGAGGGGTCAAGCTCAACCTTAGGTGAAGTCACATTTGAGAGGGGGGGGGGGGTCAGCCGGGTCCTGTCTTGTTATTCACAAACCCTGTGGTATAGCTTGAGCAACATCAATCCAAAGAGACCTCACTACAGGGGGGTCAAGCCTGTAGGGGTCAAGCTCAAACACAAAATTGAAACCTAGGAATCCTAGAGTCAAATCAGTAGGGGGTTACCCGGGTCAGCCGGATCCTGCCTAGTGTCAGATCATTGGAGATTACTCATCAAAGATGTTTAAGCTGTGATCTTGCTTTAAGAGGTGGGTGGAGAGTCAAATTTTCATGTGCATGTAACAGCTTCCAATTCAAAAGTGACCCCTCCAATCGTGATTGGGATTTAAATACAAGTAGTTTAAAACTTAAGGTAGATGGCAACTGATGTGGCAGGCCCCTCACTGGGCCGTGGCCTGCAATGTGTTCCTTGCAAGAGACACTCTAGTGAAATGCAAGTAACATACAAGTCTTCGTTAGGCAATTGGCATGCAAATTATTTTCTGTGTGGTTGTAGGAATAATAGCCTGGCAACGTTATTCTTCTTGTTTGCTTGTAAGACATACTTTGCTAAGATCAACTTCCCCCACAAACTCACCACAGCCATAAATTTCAAAAATAATTAAGGTTGTATAGGTTACAACCTGTATGGTGCTAGGTAAGAGAAGCTAAAGACAGGCTATATCAGGTCTTTAAACCTATAAACCTGAGCAATTAACACAGATATTTGCAAGATCATAAGAGTGCAGATTCTAAACTATTACAAATGTAGTTAATGTTGCCCTCTCTGTTTTGACCTTAAGTTAACAATATGAGATATTTGCTATTTCACCCCTCGAGAGTTATATGGGGAGATTTCTTAAAGATGTTAGGCTCCCAAGTTAAATATTAAGCATGACACCCAAAGATTGCAAAGTTATATCATACATTTACTAGACCATTAAGTCTCTAAGAGCTGTTTGAAGCCACTCTAATAAGATATTAATTGTGGCATCAAGTCTGACGAAAGGATCACATATAAACACCATAGCATGAGGTCAGGTGAATTATCCCCTTAAGCTATTAAGTAAGTTCTTAATCTGTCTTTAATGATTTTCTGCCTTGTCAAGGTGACCATGAGTTTACTTGGCCATGATGTAGTACATGCCACTTTAGCTGTCTGGCAAAGTTTCCTAATGTGATATTTTGTAAACCATTAAAAAACAATCACTATAATTTCTATATTTATTTCTGCCAACGTGAGGTTTTTGGCCAAATTACTAAACCTGGGTAATATCTTACTCAAGTAGTCAAGAGTGTGTATTAAAGAAAACATTCTTGTTAATCTTGTGGTTTCAACTCCAATTAGAGGCAATACTGAGGGACTGTCTAAATGATTGTGTGTGAGTGATGAAAATTAAATATATGGACTGAGAGAGATCATTTACTTGTATTATAAGTGTTCATTTAATAATACATAGAGAAGTCCACATTCACAAAAATAACACAAAACTAGCTGAGAAACTTAATTACAGGCACCAGTGAATATAAAACTTTAATTTTCAAACTGAGATTCCTCCGCCATTTCTTCATAGATGTTATACCCCTAGAAATATTCATATCTAATGATACCTAACACATTTTAACTAGCATAGTTAATAGAATAATTAAAAATCGGTACAATATGTGATTTAACACCAATTATCCATGGTACAGGGCAATGAGAAATAAAGTAATTATTATCTAGTCTGCATGTGTCCTAGTATTTCAGGTCAAATATGTAGAGTGGTGGATAATAACGCCTGTGGTTTTTTTCAATGAATATTCTGAACTTCATAACTCCACATTGGTATATTACAATTTGCCTAAACAATAGCACTCAGAGGGCACAAGACCTACGCCGAGGTATTCAATGGCAGATAAATGGGAAACCCAGATTTTTTTTTGATTTTGGAGTGATCCAGATCACTTTCAAATTTAAGGGGATCTAGGTTAGACCAAGGTCAATCTTCAGATATTTTCTTGAAGCTCCAAACAGTGGTATTTGTGTTTTCCTGCTATCAAACAAACAAACAAACAGGTCAAATGGCCATGAAAGTAATACCTCCTTGGCCGAGTAATTATTTTCCATACCAGTCGGGTGAGATTCCAATAGTGAGCAGCATGTCCTGAAATATGCTGCAATTATATGATTACAGTTTGTGACAAGTGCATTAATTTTTTACTAGCAGCCACATTAAGTAAGGAAGGCATGTCATGCAATGGAGCCAAATTGAAACTAATTTACTAGGACAAAATAGATCGTGTGATCTGCTCAGGTAACTGGTTAGTTTCTGGTAGAGAATTCTGTCATTACAGAATCCACAGTGTTTAACAAAATGAAAGTGTGACTCCAATTTTTAAATGGGAACGGAAAAAACACCTTTTTCTTGAGAGAGAAATTGTCTTTGTAGCATGAATCAATCTTCCTACGAAAGTCCTGAAATCCTATATTTTACTTTTGCTAACTCACGTATACAAGTTATTAAGCACGAGCTGTAGCAAAGCTCGCACTTCTAGAAATTACTTTTTTCGTCTCCAGACTTTCATGTGTGATGAGTATCTGTCTTTTCACTGTAGTTAAACAGCAATGGGCTATGTTAGTACTGGGATGGGTGTCAGTGCACTACTCATGTCTCTGATGGCTTTGCGGCTCGCAGTAGTAGAATGAAACCCCTTTCAGTCTTGTTTACTGATAGTAACAGTGTACAGGAGCATTTAAGTGACATGGATATTCAGTGGCATGGATAAGTTCCTTACGTAGTGAAGTGTAACTTATTATGTATATATATGAGTTAGAAATTCTAATTCTAACTAAATCTCACATTAAACTGACTCTAAAGCACAACAACACAAACATAAATTGTATTGCCTTTGGCCAGGTCTTGACTATCTACTGCAGCAGGATCTAGCTGAAAATGCCAAACAGAATATGGTTTTAAGCTAGTAGATAATGATGTCAACTTTGCACCCACATGCAAGCACTTAGAGTTAGAAAATTTTATTTTTTTCTTTTTTCATTCAAAATTCTAAATTAAGTGGAAATATTCTTGCATTTCCTGAAACAATTTACAGTGCAATGTCCTTGTTGAAACCGAAATTGGCAAGGATACCTTAGATTGCTTCTTTATGTGGTAATAAAATTAAGATGCCAATTTTGTGAAACATTAAGAACTTTGAGTCATAATGACCGTTTTTTTTTATTTTTGTGCTTTCAAACATTTCCTCTAGGCCTGGTAATTTAGCAGACAGCTCAATTTGACATAAAATTAATATTAGACTCTGCAATCAAACAAATAAACAAGAACACTCAGAGGCAAGCCAAGTGTCATTCTGTAAGCAAAATCTGCTTAAAGGGAATTAAATTAATGATATCATTGATTTCTATGGTAATGCCATAACAAAATTGCTCCAGAATCAAGGATATCGACCTGATTATGCATACATTTGAACTAATTCTTCGTTGTACCAGTTCTGATGGTCCCTAAAAATTTAATTACAGAGTACTTTTGCTATTATGCTGTAAACAAACAAACAAACATGCAAACAGACTGAGTAATATACTTTGCAAAAATTTTGGAAATGTAACAACCAGCTGGTGCATATAACTCCTTCTCACTCTGTCAGGTGTAA
Source organism: Sabellastarte sp. h YS-2021 (assembly GCA_964017235.1). Classification (NCBI taxonomy): domain Eukaryota; kingdom Metazoa; phylum Annelida; class Polychaeta; order Sabellida; family Sabellidae; genus Sabellastarte; species Sabellastarte sp. h YS-2021. The sequence continues at coordinate 150,713,809 of OZ024931.1, forward strand.
ATTGAATGGTCATGTTCCACATTTAACACTGGTCTTGTGACATTATCGCCCATCCAGAATTCTTGTAAAAGGTTAATTAATTTGCCGTTCCTTATGTAAATCTATATACAACTTATCATTGTGTCAGTTCTTATTGTCTCAATTATTGTCTCATTGATCGGGATGTAAAACCTTAATTTTCACTTTGTGTCAATTGAATGTCAATCTAATAACACCAAAAAGAAGCACAATAAGGATTTTGTGTTCCAGTTTACCTTTTCCCCCATTTGTCTACAATTTTTTTAATAAATTGTATTTGAGGATATTGGGACATGGTATAGTTTCATTAAATTTCGTACAATATTTCATTCACAGAATGCTATTTAATTAATTATATTTTTCAGTGTACACCCATCGTTTATAACACGTAGAAACAAACATTAACAAAAAATAACAACTAGCAACCTATTGAAATCAGTTTTGTTTATTATTTTGCCAATATCTTTTGAAAAGAGATCCAAAATCAAAACCAATAAAATTGTCCAAATCACACTTATATAAGCATATTTTAAAAAAATACAGGTGGCCTACATCATTACACATACATGTTTCCGGTTTCTGAAGTTTTATGTAGATTTTATTGTAGAAATAAAGTCCGAGGTTTTGTGATTTATAACCCTAGATAATTCACAAATTTCTGGCGAATAACGGACGATCGTCGAATTATTGCCTCAGATAATTGTACGCAAAAATATGCTCACTGCATTGTTTTCTGTAGTCTGCGCACTTCCGGTCTTTGTAATGTCCCGCTTCATCTGTATATACATCATTACAATTGTACAATGTTTTCGAGTAGAAAGGAAACCTGTTGCCAACAACCACACATACCAGTGCAAAAAGGTTGTTGTAGCAACAGAAACTTGGCCTACTTTTCATGCAGCACTATTACCTTTATAACATTCAAAAATTTATTTGTTAAGGCCAAGACAACTAAGTCTGCAACAAACCCCACCCATTTGATTTGAACATCAGAAAGAATGTTATTCAATAGCACATGAAGATTACATAATTAGGCCACGGAGCAACACTTCCATTATTACTCATGGGTGCAATGACAGAAAAAAAAACAAGAAATTAGTTGCAAATCATTTCCAAAATGAAATCAGTTTTGTGTTGGACCATAACCCACCTACTTCAAATATATAACTTAAATATGTGTAGTAATGTTTTGTTTTCAAACTTATGTTCACAAAACAAGAGTAAATCGTTTGATATTCTCAGGAGAAATTAATCCTGTCATGAATAGAATGGACAAAAAGATAAGTGTCAATGCAGTTTCTGCAGAAAAGTATCCGATGCAATTAGTTGGAAAAGAACTGTTCACTGGCGTAGGCTTAAAAAAATAGGCCAAAAATCTTTATTGCTCATAATCACACTCTAAATTTTCCTGACTCATATAAAAATTTGTGACAAAACTGGGATTTAAAAACTGAATGTTTTTATTATTAATTTTAAAAAGGGTAGATTATAAAAGGAAAACATCTCTCATTAGACACATATACTACAAATAGTTTATGAACCAGTCTTGGTGTCCTACTGGTTGACACAATCGCCCATAAACAAAGAGGACATTTGTTTGATCCCATGAAGAGGCAGATATATAGCAGCTTGTCTCACTTAAAATGTCCTGTCCACAGTGGCAAGCTAAAGAACCTCAGGGATGTTGAAACATTGTCATCCCTGAGCCTCTAGCTTGCACTCAGGGGATGTCAATCACTAGAGAGCCTGGGTGGTTACATACACAGGCAGGAAGGGTCAAATAGTGGTTTGAATCCTGTACTGTAAGGAGATATTTAGCTTAGTACAAACATAACATCCCAATAAACATTTTTGGGTTTCCCAAATGTTTGAAAGGAAACGTTTGGCAATGGTTAAAAAATGATGGGTATGAAAACCATTTGTAATAGAATGTTTTTAAAACTTTTTATGAAAATCGTTTATTAAACGTTTAACGATAAATGCTAGAAAAACGTTACAAATGAACATAATAATGTCTGAATAATATTGGGGTGAGAGGTCAAATTGAATATCTTTGTATGGTTGCTCACCATTGAAAATATTATTTTTATGTCTAAAACTGTAAGATAGAGGCTTAGAAACTGTGCCCCCCTTGAATTCTTACTTTTAGGGATTGCATGTGGGGCATTTTTTTTGACAAAGTCCTCTAAAATCCCCTATTATTGCTCACCGCCATCTTTGTTTGGACATGTTGGAAGGTGAAGGTTTAAAATTATAGGTTTAAAAAATGTTTTTGATAGAATGTTTTTAAAACATTTGACAATCAATGTTGTTTAAACATTTTATGTGTACTGTTTATCAAACATGTCATGATGAATGTTTGAAAAATGTTTCCAGCAAAACCTTAATTTCTTCAGCTATTTTAGAAATGTTTCAAAAACGTTTCCAGTCATACCTAGCTTCTTGAGTTATTTTATAAACATTTAATAAACGTTTTCAGTAAAAGCGTTTGTATAGAGATTGTTTATAAAATATTTTTTAAACATTACAGCATAAACGTTTACTTAGAAACGTTTAGAAAACCAAAGATAGGGTTATTTAGGTTTTAAAAATGTTTAAACAATTTAAAAACGTTTGTGATGTTTACTGGGATTCCGTACAATGAAGATGACAATATAATATGAATGTATATAAATCACTCAATAAGATGAACAACATAATACTCTTTATTAATGATATCTTTTACATCAAAAGGAAAAGCTTTGTAAAGAATATATTACAATATATCTTGTGTTTCTTTTTTGGCTTAGTTTATGTCCTTACGAAAATCTTCCTACTTTGTGTAAATGTGATAAAAACCACAAGATGTATCTCTTGCACTGGAAGTAAGTAGCTATTCTATTAATAACCTTTCAATTGCAACAAAAATGACTCAGAAATCCTAATGGAAAAAGCTCATTTTCTTTCCAGCTTTCTGAAAGCCAGAGACCATTTTGATGGAATCAAATAATCATTTAGCTAATTACAAGATATACTTATGGGTAGTGCAATTAAGTCAAAACAGATATCAGTTCCAGCAATTCCATTACTAGATGCCATATGCTATTCTATAAAATTGCAGACAGTTCTTGAAAGACATAAGACTAAGTTCACACTTCCATGTTAAAATGTTTCCAATGTTATTGAGATATGGTTTAATAGCACAGACAAAAATTGTGTAAAAACGGCAAAAACAACACTATAATGAATCATAAAGACCAGAAATGTGCAGTGAAGAAAAACTTGTCGCTGCGCATCATTTCTAGCGTACATTACAATGCGAGGGATATAATATTGTAAAAGTAGTCCAAATGGCTGTAATTTGGCAATGATATAGTTCCTAAACAACTACATTTCTTGACTGAAAAATAGACGTTTTTATTTTAAATCGAACTGGTCTTTATTAAAACAATAAAGGACTTGGTTTGAGTACTGTATCATCAAATATCATAAACATCCTGCCATAATGGACTCAGCCCTGTCGGAAGTACAGTACTCAAACCTAGTCCTTTATTGCTACATTAACATAATTTTATAATTTTACTATTAGATTATAAAAGCTTTGACCTGACAGAACATATTATTATCTCGATTGATTGGTTGATTGATTGTAAGACTGTCTGTACTGGTATCCTCTGCCCTTCCAACTACCAATCACAATATAACCGATTAGATATTAAGCATGACATACAACAATAAATAAACAAATCTTAAACACAGTACTGAAGTACATAATAATGGCACTTAGTTTAGAGGATAAGAATAAATAGTCTATAAATTCAAGGTTCGCTGTATCGTTTTGTATTGTAATTGGATCTAGGAGGGGTAAAGATAATAGTTTACATATGGACGAACAGTCTGCTGGAATGTTGAACCAGTGATAAGCTTGTTTCAGCATCACAAGATCACAGTACAGTAGGGACACAATATTGAGGGACATTTCTTATATATACATAGCTTAAGCTTCTTTAAATCATTATTTCTATTATGGCTGGGATACTGATTCCTCAGTTGTGGATCCTTTCTAGACCACCCCCTGGACATCTCCAAAACAGTTGTTAGGGATCTCTGACTTCTCTGATACCACAACCATCTGTTAGACAAGTCTTGCTGGACCCTTAACATTTGGGGGGCACAAAAGATTCTTTTGAAATCTCTTAATAGATACTTCACTGGCACGACTGGTAGCCAGTCCTAACTTATGTGCTACACCTGTTAGACAAGTGGAACATATAGAAATTTTCTTGAGACTGACATCCAAGATCTGTGTATAAAATCTGGAGAATATATTGTTCCAGACTAATGTTCTCATGATTGAGTCTTGACTTAAAAGGGAAAGACCATAAATTATTTTAGTATTCCAGTATAGGCTTAGTATTATACATATATGCACCTTTATGGTCAAATCTGGTGTTAAATATAGTATTGATAATAGAAGAGTTAGATAAAACATTTCATTTGGTTATGGAAAAAATATGAAAAAAGCCCTTTGCTTGGTGAAAAAACAGACATATTTTAATAGTATCATAAGCACTAATTTACTAATTTCAAATTAGAAAAATATATGGATGTGTGTTTCGCAAAAGGTAAAATGAGTTTTTGTACGTAATGTTCCTCATTGCTCAAGATTATTTCTGGCTACCATGGGATGAAAATCCCAGACCTTCTGTTTTGAAGTACAACACCGTAACCACCAGGGCACTAAAACAATCTCAAGTTTGGTGATGTTCATCTGGAGAAGTGTGAACTTATCTATACACATTCCAATTGACTTAGATTTGATTTACACTTCCCCGCAAGGCCAAGGCAATATTCATGAAAATGTCAGCCAGTAATTAAATGAGCAATTTTCTTGGCGGCTGCTAAAGAAAAGAAAATGGAGTAATTTGGTGATATGAATGATCATCTCTCATAATTGCAAAACAATCTGGACGTTGTTTTAATAGCCCCTAATGGAAAAAATCCATTTACTTGCAAATTTCCGAAGGAAAGAGCTGGGTTTTACGATTTGAGTCAGAGCATCAAATAAGAATTGTTTCAAACACAAGGACAATCAGGTCAAGCTATAAGGTCGCTGTTTCACTATCACGATTAGTTGAAGATTGATCAGTTTACGACTGAGGATTTTACCTAATGACAACTGACCTACTTTTCAAGTGGTCATCTGATCGATTAAGTATGCCCTGTGTCTGGGATTGAACCCAAGCCCTCTGTGTGTTTTAGTTAAGCTTTTTCATCAGCCTTAAGCTGCTATGATAATTATAAGTCAAATAATAATTTAAGTAAACCAAAGTCTTTTCTTCAAATGATAGTGTATATGTAAGTACTTTGCCAACAAACTTGTGAAAAATGTCCTTGGAATAAAATGTTTTATCACCAACTAGAGCTGTACTTGGCCTAAATAATGGGACATACAGGGCAGAAAATATTTTTGGGTATTCAACACGTACTATGCATAAATATCATTATACAAATATGTTCCCAAGTGCCCATTTTTCTTTAATATTGCATTTATTATGTAAGTACGGAAGCCTATAAGGGTCATGTTAAAAAAAATTAAGTCGTAATTTCGACTTACATAAATCGTAATTACGACATACTAAATTGTAATTACGACTTATGAAATTTTTTTAAAACAAAAAACAAGAACTCCTAAGTCGTAATTATGACTTACTATCTCGTAATTACAACTTACACAAGTCGTAATTATGAGATACTAAGTCGTAATTACGACTTATGAATTTGTTTTTAAAATGAAAAACAACAAAATTGTCTTGCAATTATAACTTAAGACTGGGTCACATTGGGGACAATTTTAAAACAACGATGGAGGTAGCTAATGCAGAATAAAGTTGACCAAACAATATTCCTTTATAACACCAATCTATGCCAGTAGAGGGTGTGGTGCTTGCTCAGAGCTAAAGCTTTAAGTTGGGCATGATCTCCCTTGGTGGTCAAGTGGGTCGCACACTTGCCTGGTGCTCTGTTAATCTGGGTTCAAGCCTGAATCAGGGAGATACATAGTGACTCGGATGATCACTAAAAGGGAGGTCCCATGTCATTGGGCCCTATCCCCAGAGGCACATAAAAGAACCTTAGAAACGATATTTAAGTCATCTCCAAACCTCTGTCTGTCTATTGTAAATGTGAATATGACCCTGAGCAGTTGATGTGGATGTTAAACAACTAAATATCTTTAACTAAATTGGGCATGACTGACAGGACAAGGCAACAGTGCCTAGCTGACCATAAAATATATTGCTACATATACTAGAGGTTGGAAAGTTGCTCTGACTTCAACCCAAGTAGTCAGTAGTACCAGCCTACAGAACACTGACTAATAACATTCAGGTAGAGCCAATGACATTAAACAACTAGCTAACACTCTCAATATTGTGCATTGGGTGTAGCCTGTTAGTAACTGGTATTAGAGCCACATGGTCTTCAATATTGCCTGACCTAATTTTCCTTGGTTAGGCTAAAGTGGGTGTTCCATTTTACTATATTTTCCAGTGGCATGGCCACAACCTTAAAATGTTGTTTATTTTGGGGTGAGGGTTGTGGGTAACTTGTGGGTTGTTGGGTGTCTTGGCTTGTTGTGACAAAATTACATATCTTTGACATTTGCACAGGCTACCTACAACTTTTGGTACAAAACAATAGAACATCTATTTTAAACTATGCCCAATAGAGTTAAAAAGTCTCAAACTGGTCTAACAAAACTGTAATCAAGTGTACTCTCTATAACAACTTACTCTTTTGATTTGAGATTGTTGCACACTCATAACGTAAATTTGTCCTAATGGGACCAGAGCTTTATGAAAATAACTTTACTAAGTCGTAATTACGAGATAATATTGTTGTTTTAGAAAAATTTCATAAGTCGTAATTATGACTTAGTATCTCAAAATTACGACTTATGTAAGTTGTAATTACGACTTAGGAGTCTTGTTTTTGATTTTAAAAAAATTTATAAGTCGTAATTATGACTTAGTATCTCGTAATTACGACTTGTGTAAGTCGTAAATACGACTTAATTTTTTTTTAACATGACCCTTATAGCCTTCCGTATGTAAGCTCTAAATGTATTATAAACATTATTGGGAAGATAGTTTTACAGAGTTTCTGCTCATTTTTGTTACATTAAAATCTGTATAGAAATAAAACAATGGTAAGTTAAAGTAAGAGTTTTTATATAAACTGGTTCCTGTGGAGCTATGGATGTGTTTTACAGCTATTTTTGTTTTGCTTTCTTTTGGTAAATCTGGACTTTTTTTACTTATCATTGAAGCAAATACAAAAAAGCTACAAAAAATTAATGATTGGCATACTTTATTTCACATGTAATGCACATACAGTTGAACAATGTGAGACTTATGCTTCCCAATCGTATAATATTGTCATCTTCATTTGTGATCTACATATTTTACATATGTCATTTGGGATTTTTTTACTTATTATATCATGTAATAAAATATAATAATACATAATAGAAAAAAATGTACTTGATGCACAACCCAAGTAAATGCATAACCCAAGTGATGCACAACCCAAGTAAATGCACAACCCAAGTGATGCACATTCATGCATTTTAAAAAGTAAAAGAAAAACAAGCAACAAAAACATACACAATAACATCCATTTCTTTAAGTCAAGGATATAATTTTAAAGTTTAAAGATTGTGTTTTATTTTGTATGTTCAAGTTAAAAAAATTAAACATGCACTTTACAAACTTTCTCATACGTTTACAACCCACTACCTTGTTAAACATTAACATATAATAAGTTTATATTTGTCACATAAAGTGTAACAAATCAGCCTTCAAAGCAACCCACTTTAAGAAGAAGTGAATATAACACTTGTGCCTTTTAACAATAGGTTATTTTCCATGTTTTAATTAAACAGCAATCTATGTTATTACACTTAATCAAGCACAAATAAGGTTATTCCCTGTGCTAATTTATGAAGGCTAGCTTTGACAAAGCAAATAATTAAAAGCCCTTGGCCTTATAAATAATGTAAGCTTGGTCTTACTTGACCCCTTTTCTGGAGGTTAAACAACAGTCTGCCCCCACTCATTGTGAATATTCATGAGTTCCTGACCCACTTTAGAAAACAACAAAAACCATATGCTTTCTAGAAGACAGGTTGCCTTCTATCCTCATAAATATTCATGAATATTCATACAAGCTCATTCTATACTTTATTATAATTTGAACTAAGACTAGGATTTAGTGTTTATGTTATGGGACAGTTTTAGCCTTTTAATATATTTACACTTTTATATAGTGTGTTTAGGATCCATAATTCACGTTGAGCTGTTCATTTATATTCAGTGTTTCATTAACCAGCCTTTTTGTGACCATGTTTTTGTCCTAGTCAGCCCAATTATGGCACTGTAATTAGATTGTCAAATGCAGTTGTGTTTATGAAGATTGCTTCTCTTGCTTGTCCAGTTGTAGAGAGTTCATTAGTCTGTTCCTAAATTGCTCCATAATAATATCGTTGGTTTTGTACAGTGCAAGGAATATAAATGCAATTAATTTGTAGTTTTTCTTGAATTTCCCACAATGAATTTTGTACGAGTTCCTTAATGCTCCGATCACCCTAAAGCCAGTGTTGCCTGTATCCTTTGGGATTCCATATAATGTGGTCATTTGTATTTACTGTGAAACTTCTGTCGGCAAAGCCTCTCTTACATCCTATCGTATGTGTGTAAGTCCTGGATACACGGAAAAATCAGCTGATTTGTAATTGACACATAAGCACTTATAACAGACTGTCGAGGTTGCAGAGACCTAGCAATAAAATTTGGCATGCACATTATTCTCTTGTGTGCACACGGTATGGTTACAAACGCATCCACATCTCAATGGGAATTAATGAGAGGCTTGGGCTCATGTGTATGCCTTGCTAGGGTTTCACATCCTCCCCAGTTACTTAAAAGGTTTGCAGGCACTGTAAGATACACTCACGTGTACCTTGCCTGTAGCTAGTCGCAGTCTCCTGTTCTTGGATATTCAAGTAGTGACACTCTTGTTGGGACAATTCACCTTGTTTGTACGTGCAAATCTCTGCTACCCTACTACCAGGCTACGTTCATATTTTTCAACAATATTTGTAGCACAATTACGTGTGTATACACATAAGATTCGATGTAAGAGAAGCTTAAAGCTTGCATATTATAGCATTCCCTGCATATTGTGGCCAAAGTAACAGAAACTTTGAAATGTCCAAAATTTCAAGACACATCTTTACATTTTAAGAACCAGTCCAAATATTTTGATTTTTTCTCAGATTTACAAGGAAAGACACCTACTTTCTTCCAAAAACACATATATTCTACATAAATGGCCAAAAAAACAACACAATCTATTCTACAAAGCTCCATAGAATACTTATCTGTAGTAGTTGGACCACACAAAAAAAATCTTGTAATTACTTCTTTTAAGGCTAATACATTTCTGGGTCTGTTCTAAGATCCAGAGAAAACTCTGGACACACAAAAAAATCATGACTTTTGAACAATCCTATTTTTTAGTGTTTGTTAAAAATTACATTTTGGCATTTTGGTGTTTGTATTGGCGGAGGCTTGCGCTCTATGAGTCATTTCTAGTTATAAATCTTACAAATGCTTTGCAACTTATTATCTTAGGCATTTTATATATCTAGCAAAAACTCAAATAACTTTGTTCTTGATGAAATAATAGTTTTCCTGCATAAGGCCTAAGAGCTTGTAAATCTTTTTTTTTTCAAAAAACCCTTTCATAAAGTAATTTACCTAATGACATCTGTCAGGGCAGCCTCAAGTTACCCACCTTAGACAAACAATAAGTGTGATCCAAAGGCCTTAGATTGGCTTCATATTGCTGAAGAAATTGGCTTTGCAACCTGTCAAGTTATTAAGGTGAATTCAGACTGACCCGTTTTATAACCACCACTGGAACTGTAAGGAAACCTATGCATTTATATTTTAATAGTTTATTTCATTCGCTGTAGAAAATCTTTGTAATATAATTTACAAGGTAACTACATGCCTGTCCCTGGACTCTCCCTTCTTGGACTCAAGCGCATTAGAGGATTTGTATCAATTTTGCGCTATATAAATCCTACTATTATTATTATGATCTCCCTAAAATACAACTTTTGATTGAATTACTTTTTGTACTGTTTTTCACAAAGAAAAAATTTTCACGAATGTTTCTGTGCCAATCAGTAAGAAAACCATTCATCATGTATAAGTTTAGTTTTGGTTAAAGTGTTGCCATTGAGTCATAAAGTGCACAAATTATCTAGTTTAGGTATAAAAATATTTCTTAATTTTTATTGTTATTAGTAAATAGCCCAGGTGTATGCAATATAACATATCCCTGGCTGCCATAATTAAAAAGTATTTATGAAAAAACAACACTTGGTAACATAATTGGAATATTAATTACCCATGGTGAAGGGCATTGATGAATAAATATAAACATAATACTCAGTATGTAATTCGATATTTATGGAAAACATTTTGTTTAATGGACTATTAGATATACAGATTTTTTTCTGTGTAAATAATGCCAGTAATCATCTTGCTTCTGCAAAAAAGAACTGCTGCTTTGAACCTGGAAGTATGAAATGACCTTAACTTTTATTGGCTTTGAGCAAAAATTTGCCATGCCAGTAGGTGTTTTAGATAATTGCATTAAGGCTTAAGGTTTCAGTGTGTGTTTAGTGATATTATCAGTGAAATTAGAGTTTCTCTTGGTTTCATTTGAAAGTAACTTACCCATTCTATTTAGCTACTCGTAAATATAAATTGACAATTGTTAATAATGCAAACATGCCCTTTAAAAAGAGTGTGCAGTTCAGAAGTTGCATAGTAGTTTTTTGAGAATCATGGATCTGCGAGTCTCCCCTGCCCCTCCATGGGGCAACACTCATGCAGTGGTAATACACTCACCTCCCACCTCTGAGGTCGGCGGTTCAAACCCCAAAACTTATTTGGGGAAGATGGTAGTAGCTTACAAATGGTCGGCAGTTTACAGTACAGAATCTTAACCAACTGTCTAGTGGGTAACACACTCCCCTAGGAACACAGAGAACGTGGGTTCAATCCCACGCACAGGCAAATACATAGTGACTCGGATGACCATTTAAAATGGCGGTCCTCTGTCACTGACTCCTATCCCCAGTGGGAGGCTAAAGAACCTCAAGGACATTGATAAATGGTCATCCCTGAGCCTCTGTCTTTCAGTTAGGGGAATGTCAGTAATTGGAGAGTTGGACTGAATTGTACAGTTGGATCTGTTATATGGTGAACTGGGTGCTGTAGTACATGGAGATATTGCGCTGAGTATACATCAACAACGACTGTAAGCACTGGTTTCCTTTGCCCATAAAACTACTCGCCGTGAGCAGACTTATAGAGTGTTGAAAGCAACATTAAAACCCAAATAAATTAAACCCTCCACAAATAATTAAAACCTCCAACTTAAAACTTATGCAAGGGCTGCTTCTGAAGGATGAAAATCTAGATTTCCACATGAGACAATCATGGGATGATTGGCAGAATTGCATGTTGGGGGGAAGGTTATGACATCTGGGATGCATTAGATAGTCTATTCTAAGACAAACTTTTTATGGTGCTTAATCTTCATTATTTCACAGATTCAAAGGTGTAAACAACAACGACAATTTCTAAGGTCATTAAATAGTCAGGTCATATCATAAGAAACCAAAGCCAGAGGGTTGGCTAGGTGGATAGGCTTTTGCAAACAGTTAGGTTTAGATACATATTGGCAGATGGGAATAAAGCTTACATAGCAGTAAAAGGGTAAAAATGACTCTTTCCAATTGAAAACGCAGTAATTTCCATATCATGAAGCTCATGTGACAACTACTTAATTTCTTAATTAATGTTTCAAAAGTATCTCATGACATATCCTACCTTTAAATATATTGGAAAGTCACTTTTTAATAACTGAGAAGGACTTAATTATCTCTCTTTTTAGTTAAATATCACATATCATGTGACATATTATATTACATGTACTTCTCTGAATGTGATTAAGCAGCTTCAGCCGTTTAAATCAGATAGCATGTGAAGGACTTTTCAGAATAAAAACTTCCAGGAAAACCATATACTTAATAAAAAATATCTCCAAACTAGATAAATAAAAATCAGCCTGAACTCTTCTGTATCTTTGAGTGTGCTCTCAGATATGTTAACAACTATGCAAATTGTCAGTTCAGAAAGTTTATCTTTTCAGAATGCTTGCACACCATAGTAAGAACATTTGAATCTGGCCTGGAACAGGGAGGTTTGGATGAGAAACCTTTGGGAGCATTTTCCTAAACCATTCGGGGTGACTCAAGAACTGGTCGGAATGTTTTCAGGAGCAAATCAGATTGATCGGGAAATAAATACAAAGATTTCAGGAACTAAAAGGAAGGTTTCTAAACCCAGTTGTTACAATGCTCAGAAAGATATTTGAAGCCTATCATAAAATATCTCCTCCTTTGCATGGTTCTATTTTTCCAATCAGGAGGTTGGTACACAAGTCTATTGGCATAATGGAACAGCCAACCAACATCTACGAATTAATATCCACATGAATGTAGAATTAAGTTTTCTAACTAGAGTGGTTTTTGTACAATTATTGCTAGATTGGGGTATACATGAAATAGTGAATTTTACGTGAAATGACGTTAATAAGTAATAACACAGTACTATACGCTAATTGAATGATTCTCTTATTGGCTGGTTGATTAGTTGTCTTTGATTTAATCTTTTTGTAAACAAGTTAGACAGGGTAATATCATAATGTGTAGTTCAGGTGATGTAGGAACAGTTTATAATAGTTGGTGAAAATTTTCTGCACTAAACAAGGCCAAAAGAGGTTTTAGTCTATTACCATGAGCTGCAAAACCATCAGAGACACAAGTAGTGTCAACGAAGCTGTCACCCATCCAAGTACTTACTTGGCCCATTGCCGCTTAACTTCAATGATGAGACAGGTACTCGTCACGCTATGCCACAATTGATGAAAAGTCTGGAGATAATTTTTTTTTTTAAAAATGAAAAAAGTAATTTATAGAAGTGCGAGCATCTCTAGAGCTTGGCTTGAAAACCACGCAACACTGATAAGTAAATGCTAAATTTCTCGACTCTTGTAGGGTTAGGAATCAAGACCAGAAAACTTTTAGGTTGGAGCTAAGAGTGTCACACTTTTTTTGCTGCTACATCTGAATAGGACTCTTGTCCTTTCAGTCATGTTCATTTGTGGTTAACTGTTGTAAGGCTCGCTGTGTGTTTGCGGTGCCTTCGTGGGATTCGTTTTGCAAATGGAACCACATTTTAATAATAGTTGAAAGACTTACCACAACCTCTCACAAGGTGTTGTACAATAACTAAATGTTCCTGGGATGAAGAGGGATGAACATATGGGAATATTTGGGGAGGATTCTTCTTCAACATATGTTATCAAGATATGAGGGTTTCCGTACAGATCCATAAGGAAGAGGTCCTCAACCTCAAAGTGAATATGTTCAGAAAAAACTGTGATCTTATTATTATGACCCATGCCAAGTGTACAATTTCACTGCTAAAATCAGAAAAAATACTCATAGAATGGAATCTCATATGCTGGGGAGGTTAAAGGTGTATTTAATAAGCTCACGATTTGCCTACATTGTCAAAGGATTACTTTGTAGCTAATTGAATTCCAGTGAAAATAATAGCACTTCTGAAGGATTTTTTCTTTGAAGGGAAAAATAACTCATCTATTTACTGAGAAGTAGAAATCTAGTAGTAGGAAAATATGTAACTTTGGAGAGCTGAGGTCATTTAGGACAGATCATATTATACTTGGATGACTGGATGTACTGTCAAATTTTGTACAGGTTTTTGAGGGGGTTGAGAAAAGTAGTGGTGTATGTTGGTCAAGCTACATCATGCGTTGACAACCTTTGGGAACTAGCAGGCAAATGCCAATTTTCCCCAGTAACTGGGGTCGTATTCTTCAACAATACTTTTCTAAGGTCACCTTAGATCCAAGTTAGGAATGTTTTTTTTTACTTACCAAAGTATTTCTTAGATTTTACATTCATTAATCTCTACTTTATTAAGTATTACTTAGATTACTTAGTTAGGAAAACTCCATATACTTTGTACTGTAAAAATTCCACAACAATTCTTGCGTAAGGTGTCCTTTGTTTTTACTATATCATCTGCTTGGTGACAAAACGGTGGAAAAGCTCATTTTCTTGAAGGAAAAGACTATTTTTAAATATTGTGTCACAGTTTAATATCAATTAAACACAAGATTCCCCACAAGAGTTTCATATTTTAAAAACACTCTATTATCTAACGTACTTTACAGATAACTTGAAATCTAAGCAGAGGTCTAAGTTGGCCTTAGAGTTAAAATGCTGATGAATACCATATTTTGATCTAAGTTAATAAAAGCTTAAGAAAAACTTAGAATCCAAGCTAAGAACAGTCTAGGTAATATTAAAGAATATGGCCCAGGTTTTAAATCTAACCCGAGACCTTACATTTCTGAAGTGATTGTTTTACCCCCTAATCCAGTAATATTCCTAAATATGTTTTAGAGAACACATTTATTCAGACAACTCATCAGAAATTTTAAATTACATTTTATGCTTTGCTTAGATATTTAAATCTACTGGCCCTTACTTCTGCTATGGAGGTATATTTTTATAACCATTTGTCAGCTGCACATTTGTCTGTCTGTGCGTTTCTTTGCTAGTAGGATTAAGCATATACTAGTTGTTGGATCTTCTTGAAAAAATCAGTACATGGGTCTTTGTCCAATTTAGATTCCTATAATTTTGGAAAGTGATCTGAATCATTGTCTTTGAGTGTGTCTTTGTATAGACTTTAATGTAAGGAACAGTCTCAGGGGTTAACGAGTTCATTGAACTGATTACTGTGTGGGTATGGATCTAGGTATTTAGTCCATGCAGTCCTTTGGGTTTTTATATCAAAGTATGTTGTGTGTATGTTTTTTGTCTATGTGTATGAAAACACAAAAATTTCGGTCCAGATCACTTTCAAAATACTGTACGGGCCCGGACCATATTTGAGTAGGATCACGCCATGGATCCTACATAGTATAACAGTATCAGTATGATCCAATGTATAGTCTTCATGTTATACTCACAGACTGACAGATATACTGACCCACTTACAACTACCCACTCTCTTCTCAGTGCTAAGGCCATGATTTCCTGGTGTGTCTATTTTTTTTCAATTACATCTTGCTGTGATGAATTCTAAAGAAACAGTGTGTGGGCTGAATAACCAGACTGAAATTATCAACACTAACTATACACCTGGGACTATTCTTTCACAAAACCCATTCAAATGTAATCTTGGATAGGTTACAAAAGGTTCTTGAAGAAAAATAAATAAGAATTATTTATAATGCAGAGAAACTCCTGTAATTTACAGCTATGGTTTAACCTTGTTAAATATTTAAGCATCATAGGTAAGTATCATAGGTAATATTTTAGTCTGTTTCATTACAGTTATATATCATGCGGTGTTGGAGTTGTGGGTTACATACTGGGCTCACATCACCAAGGTCCTGAGTTTTATTCCCAATCCCGACTGAAGCAGGGAAAGCTGGTAGTTGTTTGCCAGTGTCCAAAGGTTTTTCAGTGCAGAATGTTGACCAACTAGTATGCGTTACTTTCCTCCATGTTCTCTACTTCCTGCTGTAACAAGAACTCCTATGTACAATGAGACGAAGGACAAGTTATCAATCAGTTAAGACATAAAATATTTATAGTATTTTCAAATGAGTACAAGTGTATTCTAAGGAGTCCCCACATAATTGCCTTTATAAAAAATGCTCAAAATGAACTTCTTAGAAATATTTGTGTTTCAAAAGGGTGATCAATGCAGTACATAGTATATAAACCCATGTTACCATGTAATGTTGTTGTTATTGTCATTATTATTGGCAGTAGTAGCAGTAGTAGTAGCAGCAGTAGTAGCAATAGTAGTAGTAGCAGTAGGGGTAGTAGTAGTAGTAGCAGTAGAAGCATTAGTAGTAGTAGTAACAGTAGTAGTTGTAGTAGTAGTAACAGTAGCAGCAGCAGATGTAGTAGTGTTAGTAGTAGTTGCAGTAGCAGTAGTAGTAGTAGCATTAGCAGCAGCAATATTAGTAGCAGTAGTAGTAGCATTATAATCTTGGTCCGGGAGGTGATGCTTTGGGGTTTGTTTGTTTGTTTGTTTGCTTGTTCGTTAGTCTGTATGTTTGCAATTACTAGAAAACTTATGAATGGAGGTTCATGAAATTTTATACACGAGTACTCCCTGACCAAAGGCAGGTGTGATAAAACTTTGGGAAGGAATTAAAATCTAACCCTGAATATTAAAAACATGTTTTTTAAAAAGTGCCATTTTCAATGATTCTGGGTTTGCAAATAAACTGAAATTATATAATAACAGTATTGAAATAACAATATTGATATTACTCCATTGCCTTGGCGGAGATTTTTACCTTAGGAGTGGTTTTTGGTTATTATTATTATTATTATGGAGTACAATAATAACTTTCCAGCCATTACATTTATGTCTTTGGGTAGAAAAAAAAATAAGAAAATTGTCCTGTAGGCATTCGGGTAATTGCTTCAGTAAAAGTTGTTCTTTACTACAAATAACATCTTTCAGTGAAGAACAATAAAAGGTCTGTTTTATTGGCTATTTTCAGTGGGAAGCTAGATTGTCATAGTGCAATATCATTCCATCTTTTAAACGCATGAATTATTTTGGCAATAATTAATAACATTTAAAGAATGTAATTATTATCCAAAACAAATTTCTTTTTCTTCATGCATACAGTGTGTTTCTTTAAACAATTTAACAGAATGGGACAATAATCATGGAAATTGTACTTAATATTCCAAAACATGCTTTATAAACCTCAGCAACTGATCATTTGTGCCCCAGTACTGAAAACCAATCTTTTTGGTCTAAAAGCAGAGGCTAAATGCTGTACCTTTATTGTAGTCTACCTACACACCTCTAACCATAGTTATGGCCCTCAGTGGCCTACTGGGTTAGCTGGTTTGGCAACTAATCACAGGTATAAATGGCCATGCTGTGGACCTGCCCCCAGTATGACCCTGGCTCTTGAATGGGACGTAAAACCCGAACTTTGATCTAGCTTCAGTATGGCTACACAAAAGTGTCAGAACTGGGGAGCATAATGGCTACATTATACCTCAGAAAAGATACACAAAAATATTGTCAAGGTACATTTATATCACAACAAACAGAAACATAATTGTTGATACATAGACAGAGAATGCTGCAGAATGTGGCAGTATGATTACAGAAATGATACAATATGATACAATACAAAATGATGCACTTACAGAAGCTTGCTTGCAACGTCTTGCATACCATCTATAATAGGTGAGATTGTTTAAATTTCAGCATGTGTGGCAATATAAGTAGGAAATGCCACAGTAGGCAAACTTTACATGTGGACTTTTGGCAGAACACGTGAGAACCGTCAATCAACATAGAGAAGATAACCTGTAGTGTTCGTAGTAACTGTGATTGGCTTTATCATCCAAAAACACACTTCTGATATACTTTGTTATTCTTTTTTTCATTGATAATTTAAAATATTTGGATAATAATTACAGCAATCATAATTAAGAATCCAAAGCATGCTTTCAGCGTCTCTGTACTAAGTAGTCATTATATACATAGTTGTGGTCAAAATTTTGCTGATTTTTTTTGTTATATTCCTTAACTTGTGTAACCTACAAATATGATGTACACAACCTTTCTATGTTTCACTTCTTCCAACATAAACAACAGACTACTGTCTAAAGGACATAAGTTAAAATGACATGCAATAAGCATCATGCAATGTCCTAATGTCTTTGATATGGGTTAAGGGGCCATGGTGGCAGAGTGGTAATACTCTTCCCTCCCACCTCTGAGGCCAGGGTTCGGTTTCTGGCATGGCCTCAAGTGGGAAAGCTGGTAGTTGCTTGCCGTAGGTTGGCAGTTTACAGTACAGAACCTTGACCCACTGTATGTACTGGTTTCCTCTGCCCTTCCAACTATCAGTTGTGATATGACCTGTACAGTGTTGAAAGCGACGTAAAACCCCAAATAAATAAAATAAATTGATATAGGTTAATTACACTTTACAAGTTATCAGTTTAGAAGTTGCCATACTTATGAAAGAAACATAACATAAACACAAAATATTATTCCCGTTTATTTGCCCTGTTAACCTGATACATGCTTACCTGATTTAGTGTGCATAAAGAGGGGCCACGGTTGCAGAGTGGTAACACTCTCACCTCCCACCTCTGAGATCAGTGTTCGGTTCCCAGCCCAACTTCAAGTGGGAAAGCTGGTAGTTGCTTGCCGTTGGTCAGCAGTTTACAGTACAGAACAGTGACAAACTGAATGCCCTCCGATCTACCCTTCGTGATATAACCTGTACAGTGTTGAAAGCGACGTAAAACCTCAAATAAATAAATAAATAATACTTTGAATAAATAAATGTCTGTCAGCATTCGAGTCTGTTGTATGGTGGAGATTAAGCACTGTACAAGCACTGTTATTGCATTCCATTTTATTATTATGTAACTGCTGGCCGAATGTGCAGGGGCTAAGTATATAGGGGGCCAATATACCCAAGGTCGAGATTTTAGGGAACCTAAGGGCTGAGGTTTTAGGGGGGCTGGTTTGCCGAGGGTTGATTTGACAATAGACTGATTTTACCAGCTCCCTCATCAGGTTGCCATCTCAAGATTGACTTGTTCAGATTGACATACACATCACCATAGTCATTCCTTCCTGGTGGATGCTTACCAGATTTTCACTTCTGCTCCCTTTTTGGACTGTCCTTTTTGGAATTCCAATGGATTAGAAGAACTTTATCAAATTCGCCCCTGTATATAAATGTTTCTATTATTTTTTACCTATTTATTTATGCAACTATGGCCAAGAAAACTCACCTTAAGGAACTGAAGTTTATATACATTGGTGCCCATAACTATATGTTTTTATAACCTCTGTTTCTTCTTTTTTGTAAACACGGAGTTATTTCGCTTATTATTTAAGCCGAATGGTTTTGAATAAATAAAAAACAAGAGCACTTGAAGAATGCTTTTGCTTGGCTGAATAAGTAAATGGCAATATTTGGATCTTTGATAATTTTTGTTCTATATCTGGGCAGTGTAATTGAATTTAATGGGATTTAAGTTGGACCAAGACTTCTCATTTAAAAAAGTAAGAATCTAACCAGTAGTATTTGTGTAATCCTGCTAACAGACAAACAAACAAATAAACATATGTAAATTTAATACCACTTTGGCGGAGGTACCTGCCCTCCTTCACATACAACAAAATCATCATCCTTCATACTCGGGTTATATTATCTTCTCAAGTAAAGAAATTAAAAGGCACAACTCAGATGATCTTCAATTGCCTTCTTTGGTAACAAGAGTCTTTAAAAATGCATCATTTGGATAAAAGTCCTATTGTAACTCCAGGGGCCGCTTTCTCAAAGGGTCTTAGCCTACACTGAGGCAATGTTAGGGACTTAAACCTGGATCCCACAAAGGGTGATTTAATTAAGACCAAGCTTACCATTACCACAATGGTTTTTTATGTCATGCGATCTTTTATTTTTAGTTACATGTATTTATTCTTTATTTTTAGGCATTACAATATTTTAAGTGAGAAAAATATATAGTGTCCGTATTTAAAATTTTATTTACAAAAGTTAGGGACATTCCCAAATAGACTGAGCCAAAATGTAGATCTGGCAGCCCTGTAAAACCATGTAAGCTTAAGACCACACACTTAGCTTGAATTAAAGACCATAATCTAAGCCTCAAGTCTAAGTCGGTCTTTTTAGAAACTGGCCCCTACTGGCTTGCAAAATACTTTCATAATGTGATGTCTCTGGTGGAATCATTTAGACAGCTTAAAGTTGTAACCAAGGACAAAAGAGTGTCACTCTAAAACCTACAATTGGCTTCATTTTGCATGTGAAAATGACCTTTTCAAGCAGTAATGTTATAACTGTGGTCGGCTTTGAGGTTTATCAAATAAGGTCAGCTTTGAAGCTTTTGCACGAAATGTAGTAATTTCTGATTGATGTTTCAAAACTGCCTGTCTGTATTTAGAACCTTTTTTTATTTGTGTACCCTTTATCCTCGAAAATTGCCCCAAAGTCACAAAAACTGTACAACACTGTGAATGTATTAGTTGTAACAAACACTACATCTAGAACTGAACAATACCCCAGATGAATCAAACAACATCCTTTGCTGACTTTTGTGAAACTGTAACCATAATCTTTCTTCACCCCTTTAATTTTGGGTTAGCACTTAATGACCCCATTACACACCTTTATCGTCTTTGCTACGTGGTCTTCTACTCTGCCACCTTGTATATGCAATAAGTACAAAATGTTTGTGAAAAATAAGAGAACAATCAGGAAACTCCTTCTTCATCCAAAGGATTTGGGGGAGGACTTTGCAAAAGATACACACTAACATGTATGGAAATATAGCCCAGTTCTGACGTTTTTGACTCATGCGGGCAGCAGACAGAGAAACAGAAGACTCTTTTCAAAATTCTCACTCCTGCCTTTGAAAGTGGAAGAAAAAATGAATTTTAAGTGAATGTGGGTCTAAAAAACTCTTAGATTAACTGTAGATAATAAAACGTTAGACGTAAATGACTTAGGAACTAAAAGATAAGTGACATCTGATAGGACAGACATTCTCATTCATAAAAGTTTTTTTTTTGAAATATGTCTAAGTATTGGACGACCACCTGATTTTGTGACAATTAATGTTTCAACTTTGATTAAGCCCCAAAAAATAACTACTACCAGCAGTAATTATTTAGGCCTGTATTACCTTACACTGTGGTCTTGTGGGTGACACACACTAACCTAGAAACCTAGGAGACTTGATCTTAATCTTAGTTACAGAGAGACACTTAGTCAATGGATGACTACTTAAAATGACCGTCCACTGTCACTGAGTCATATCTACTGTGACAGGCTAAAGAATCCTAGAAATGTTGATAAATGGTCATCCCTAAGACTCCCTGTCTTCCATTTAAGGGAATGTCAGTCACTGGAAAGCTTGTAATTGTGCAGTTAAGATGTATCATGCAGTACTTTGTGTTCTGTACTTAAGAAGCACGGAGTAGAAATGTACAAGTATCGGGGTGGTTTAGGGGCAAAATGTTGACATTGTAACTGTATTATTAAGACTACATGTATTGCTATACGGTCCAGTGGAAAATAGTAGCTTTCAGGTCTTCCGTCATGCATTAGAAAAACAATATGTCTGAAGTTCTGGTGGCATTACCATAATGTGACACTAGATTATTAAAGGGACAGAGAACACCTTTTAATATCTCTCAAGACCATTTTTCTTTCAGAAATTCCTCTTCAAAATGTTTATTATAATTCAGCCTTTCTTCAGAGGATGGCTTCATGAATAATCAATCAGTTCTACCTTTTTTTTCTTAAACAGGTGTAATGCTATAGGTTTTCCAAATTAGTTTTACAGATTTTAAGGCTATATTGGTTAAAGTTTGAAAAGCTATTTGCTACTTTTAAAGGCAATGGCACAGTTGTGGTCAATTATTAATGTATATTAAAAGAAGTTTGAGGCTATGTGTTGTTATCACACGTCTGGCTGATGAGGCAGATTTCAAGGTGAAACATTGAAATGACAAAAAAATAATAAAAAGGCCTCTTCAATAGCTGAGATCTTATTAGAAGATACCTTCGGTCAGTCACATATATTGTCATCTGCTGGGTTTGACCCTCCTAGCTTGACATACATAGATTCTCTATTTCCTTGTGTGTTCATTATCCTTGCAAAAAAGGTTATGTAATTGGCGCCGTATGTTTGTCTGTTTCTTTGTTTGACAAAAAAAAACACACTCTAAAATCTATGAACAAATTTTGGTTTTTAAAGGATTATTTCAAGTGCTTTCATGTGGATATCTTTTGATACACGTGTCTTCTCCAAAAAGACACAAGCTATAAACATACTTTGTCGAAAGAAATCAACACCAACTTACCCTTTTACAGTGATTTAAGGGGTGATACTATAGTTTTTACCTTAATTCAGTGGTGCAATATTGGTATAAAATTATTGAAATCTTAACTCTAAAATCTCTGAGGGGCCACAGCGGCAACACACTGGACTCGCACCTCTGAGATGGGTGGTTTGAACTCCAGACCCAATGTGGGAAAGTTGGTAGTTGCTTACTGATGGACAGCAGTTTACAGAACCTTGACCCGTAAAACTACCCATCGTGATATGACCTGTACAGTGTTGGAAGTGATGTAAAACCCCAAATAAATACATAAATCTAAAATCTCTGAATATACTAAACTTGTTTTCGTCCCATATTGTAAATTGCATGGGAGGAAGAAACGTAGGCATTGCTTTGACATCTTACTGCATTTTTTTCAATATTGTTTTTCTTTCTTTCCAATAGGTGTTCTCATTTACCCATATTTGACAACTTCCTCAGAAATGGCAAGCTCATAGGTAAAATACACATTACATTATATTATAAGAGTTCTTAATGACAGAAATTTAAAATAGTATATCTTACAGAAAGTACCTTGTTGTGGGATTAAGTTCCATTTTCCCATCTTCTCGGTTTTGTATTCAAGGACACAAACTACTGTTACAAGTTAATCTTTTCAATATTTTACTGACATTTTAGTTTCTTATACATGTATTCTATTTTGTGCCATGTGTCAAATCTCTTTGCTTAGCAATTTGCTACTACATTGCACTTTTTTTGAAAGGACTTAATCTACCATATTTGGACACAAAGCAACCGTCAGAACTGACAACTCAAATTTAAACCCACTGTCTTCAATCTGAAAGTGTGTTATCAATAAGCAAAAAAAATATTTTGCACTATTAAGTGCACTCTTCCCAAATTATCTGCTAAAGCTAAAATTTTACTCTGACTTTAAGCCTAACTTTTTAATCTAATCTAATCTAATGTGGACTTTTATAGCGCTTAATCTCCATCACTGATGGACTCTAAGGCGCATCTAAACATAAGCAAGGCAGTTAGCATTAATCAAGGGACATAGCCAGGTCGTACCAAGGAGACACAGATGTGATGGGGGAGGCTATGGTGGGTAGGCTTTTGAAAACAGGTAAGTTTTAAGCTTCTTTCTGAAGGAGGCAACTGATGTTGCACTGCGAACATCTTGAGGGAGGTCATTCCAGATCTTAGGAGCATCAAAGGCAAAACTATGGCCAAAATGTTTGGCTGACTTAAAGACTGATGAATGGAAAGGAGGAACTGTAAGGTATTGACGATCTGGGTGACTATGCCTGGTACTATAGGGACAACTACTAAAGGACAAGAACGGTTCTAAGTAAGAAGGAGAACCACTATGCAAAAATTTATACACAAGTGTTGCGGTTTTGAAAATACAACGATACTTAATAGGCAACCAGTGGAGTTTCTGTAGAATGGGTGTAACATGAGCATACTTTCTATGATTTGTAACAATACGAGCAAGGGTGTTCTGAATACTATTTTAATAAATATACAAACAATATATAAAAGTATAAAAGAAAATATTTTCCAGTCTTTATATTGCAATATTTAGGTCAAATACATTCATAATTCAAATTAAATTTCATCTAATAATTTGCCTTTAGATTGTTTATCATACCAATAGCTTATGATACAGGAAACAAGGCAAAAATTTAAAAGAACAACAATGGGGGTGAATTCTCTGACCTATCAAATATTGTAACCTGCAATGGATAACCACTTTATGCAGCCTACATCATCCTATAATAATGGGAGTCCATTTTTCATCTCAAACCTTTCATTAACCATGGAAAAAACATTAATTAATCATTTTATGAGATATTTATTAAGACAAAGTGTGACCCTTATTAGTGTAAACTGATGTTAGCAATGAAGCTAAGGCTATTGCAGTTGAAATAATGGATAGTTTATTATTATTTACTACAGAAAATATTGAAAAAATACTACAATTAAAAGACATTAAAATTATAGTACATAATCTCCAAGAACGGATAGGGGGCTTGGTGGTGTAGTGGGTAGAGTCCTCTCCTTCAACCTCTGAGGTTGCTGGTTCGAATCTTGGCCTGTCCACTTCATGTTGCCCGGTAGTTTACAGTGCAGAATCTTAACCAACTAGTATGGACTGGTTTCCTCCACCCCATAAACTACCCTTCGCAATATGACCCTGGCTGTTGAACGTGAAGTAAAACAACCAATAAATCTAAATAAATCCAGGAACAGATGTTCAGTGTTTAAGCACAATAACATATTTATACTTTGGGCTTTTCTATATCCAAATATATTTTTCCATTGTAACCAGAAAGTCCTCTTAGAGCTCAAACCTCTGCCAAGGAAGATGAGTGTTCCTATATTGAAAAATTACACAAAAACAGAACCCAATGATCATGTTACCTCCTTGGCGATAATAAAATGCTATATAACTAAAAGAACTCAGAGAAAGTAAACCAAGACCCAATATGTTCGTAATGATGAATAAATCCTTTAAAGAATTCTTGGATTGACACAGACATCAGGATCACCAACATGTTAAAAATATCTGTTCTGGGTGAATTGTTAGCATTTCCTGAATTTTTTTTATCAAAATCCATGCTCAACTTCTTAAGTTGTTTTTTGCCAAAAAATGAGATAAAGAAAGAACTAAACCAACGCTGCTAATTAAATATATACATATTTATAAATGTGTCAAAGGTGAATTATAATAACTTGATTAAACGACTATTGCATAACTGAATATTAGTATTTGTTATCAGTTGTAGTTCATATTCAACAGCTAACAATATCTTTGCAATAAAACTTTCCTTATTTTTATACAGATAGAAAATACTTTGAAAAACCCCTTTATTTATATTAATAGCTCCTTGTCTCTCCAAACTATCTTTTTCACACAAGAGGCAAATATATGCATGGGAAGCACAAAGTACTGCCAGGCCTCTAGGAATACAAATTAGATCTTTGACACTACAAGCATCCACAAGATGAGCACAATAAGGAATACTTTAACAGTATTTATGCTGCAGTCCCACCTGTCTGATTTTAAACTCCATTGGAGGGGGACGGGGGAACATGTGGACTTTGGGTTGGTCAAGTCTAAAATGAATAGTATAATATCATCATGGACAATTTACCATTTCTTCTATTGATTTTCGGGCATCCCTCTTTAGTTCTGCTCGTTAAAAAGCCAGACTGTGGAGATATAGCATGAAAAACTTTCATCTGGGCAGAATATTCAAATGCTTTAAAAAACTGAAAGCACGAAAGGGAACCCTGAGTGATTACTGCCCTTAAACCATCAGAAATCCGCATGGACAGAATCTGTTAACAATAATTTTATTTATTTATTAGCTCAGTTTTTGACAATTTATTATGGCAAATCTGTTTGTAAACAGAATCAATTAGAACATCGGCATTATAGACATTGTAGTCCATGGTGTATATAAGTCCGTGACTCGGTCGTCTTTCAGTGAAACATCTACAACCGTGGGTATACTAGCTGTCATGTTAATGATACACTAAATCTTGGAAGTAATGTGGCATCCATAAATGTGTTTCTGCCGTCCAGAAGAAGGTTCCATTTGCAGGACATACCAACCACATTGTGGGGCATAGCATGCACTTCCGACAAAATTCCTTGCCTCCATTTTTACAGGAATATCAGTTTTATTATGAAGATGATGGGACAAGATAGGTTGTAGTACCTACGAGATTGGTCATGAGATGCAGAAGATTCGTTGTGAGCAATCACGACAGAATTACTCACTTGTGAAAGATTTTTAACCTATTTGAAAAATGGGAGAGGGGTCATTAATCATTTCCTGACCTTAACCAGTGAAACGATCGGTAGCTTCGGGACTGTATAATTGGAGTGATAAGGAGAACAAATAGTGACAGTGGAACAGGGGTCTCAGTGAATATCATTTCTAAAGGTGTGAATTACATTAGGAAATATATTGGATATTTGGAAAATGGAAGAAGGGTCATTAATCATCTCCCGACCTTAACCAGTGAAAGGTTTGGTGGTTTATAAGCTTATGTCTGGGACTGTATAATTGGGAGTGATAAGTAGATAAAGTAGTATGTATTCAACCCCTTGTTGATTTCATTCACATTCCCCGTTTCATATCCTAGTGTTTATTTTATGGTTTTAATCTGATTATAGTTATATACATGGTTACCACTTGCTATGTCTCAGCGATTTTTCTACGGTCCTCTATGTCCTGGCATTTATGTTCATTGTAGATTTCTATTAAGGTGTTTCTAACTCTTGCTTGTCATAGAATCATAGTATTCATGGGTCTTCTGCTTTCATGGTTTGTTAACCCTTAAAGCCTTTTGTGATCTTTTTTTCATTTCTTTTTCTTGTCATTTATTTTACATACAGTTGATTTCGGCATAGACCTTGTTCCTTCTTGCTTTTTGGATCTGGTATAGTGTTTCTTGACAATGTTGGCCTTCAAAGCTATTTTATTGATTTGTTTTTTATGTGTTGGTTTCTCACAGAACTGGTTAAATGCTGACAAGGGACTGAATTGTGAAAAGGTAGACAGAAGCATCCCATCTATTTTTTGGGTCCCTGTTGTTGTACGTAAATATTGCTACCTCAGGAACTCAAAACAGGTCCCTCCAAAATTGAAACTAAAAAACCTTCTCCTACTCCTCCTGTTGTGCGGCGATGTTGCTGTAAACCCTGGCCCAACCAATTTTGGATTTGTCAACTGTAGATCCATGAGAAATAAAGGCCCTCTTCTACATGACCTCATTAAACGCAGTGACTTGGATATCCTGGGCTTGGTTGAGACTCATATCAGACCAACTGACACTGATGGTCTCCTGAACTCCGTCACTCCAACAAATTACAACTTAATTCAAAAACCAAGGTCTACTGGATTGGGTGGTGGTGTTGGCTTCCTGTGTAGGAAATCCTTTTCTCCCAGTATTGTCTCTTCACCGGTGCTTAGATCATTTGAAATCATTATATTATCTTTCAGGTCTGAGTACAATAGCTTTGTTGCAGCTTGTGTGTATCGTCCCCCTGGTTCTTGCACTACTCAATTTTTGGAAGATTTTCTGGCTCTTTCTGGCTTTCTGTCTTCAATCGGTTCTAATTTTATCATTTGTGGTGACATAAATGTTCATCTGGATGTTGAGTGTGGTGACAGGACAAGGTTCTATGACATCCTTCAGTGCTGCAGTTTGATTCAATGTGTCAATAGTCCGACTCACATACTGGGTCACACTTTGGACGTTTTGATATCTCCTGGTGACTCAGATTTTGTCCGTAATGTCAATGTTGGGGACTTTATCTCTGACCATGCTACAATACGATGCCAACTTGATTTCTCCCACCCAGCAATCTGCATTGAAAAAATGGTCTCTTATCAAAGGTATCATAGGATTGATATCAACCAGTTCCGCAAAGACCTTAGAAATATTCCATTTGTACTCTCTCCTGCAGGAACCGCGACAGAATTGTATGATCAGTACCGAGCTGACGTTACCCAGGTACTTGATAAGCACGCTCCTATCATCTCATGCATGGCAAAACGGCAGTCAGATGAGTGGTTGTCTGAGTCATATCGTATGGCTCGCTCCCTAAGGCGGCAATTTGAGCGGATGTGGAGAAAACATAAGACATTGTCGAACAGGTCGAGGCTCCGCAAGCAAATTGCATGGTGCAATCGACTGGCCAACAAAGACAAGGGTTCCTATTATGCCAATCTTATTACTGCAAATAGTGAAGACCCTAAGAAGCTATGGCAGTCATTAAGGAAGGTATTGCATCGCACCTCTGAGACGGTTCTGCCAGCTCATAGCTCGGAAAAAAACCTAGCAGACACATTTGCTTCTTTCTTCACAAATAAAATAAGTAAAATCAGGGACACATTCTCCCCTTCTGGTTCATTCAATGATACACCTGATTATGTGCCCCCCACCTTCAATACCTTTAAGCCTGTGACTGAAGACGAGGTCAGAAAGTGCATCAATGAGTCTCCTACTAAATCTTGCCTACTGGATCCCATACCAACATTCCTCCTCAGGGACTGTCTTGATATACTCCTTCCATCTATCACCAAGTTGGTTAATTACTCTCTTAGTGATGGCTCTTTTCCAAGTGCTTTCAAAAGGGCTGTTGTCACCCCCCTCATTAAAAAGGCATCTCTGCCCAAAAATGACCTTAAGAATTATCGCCCAGTGTCTGGTCTTTGTTTCCTCTCAAAGTTGGTTGAGCGAGTTGTTGCTAAGAAACTTACGTCACACATCAATATCAACAAACTGGATAATCCACATCAGTCAGCCTATAAGCTAGGACATTCTACTGAAACAGCTCTATTGTCTATAAAGAACGAGGTACATCTCTCTCTGGCACGTGGCGAACCTACAGCTCTAGTCCCTCTGGATTTATCAGCCGCGTTCGATACCATAGATCACAGCATTCTTCTCAGTTACCTTAAATCCTGGTTCGGTCTTGGTGGAAATGTACTTAAGTGGTTTGCTTCCTACTTGGGTGATCGTTGCCAGTTCGTCAAGATAGGCTCTACTCTATCTGAATTAAGCAAGCTCATCTACGGCGTCCCCCAAGGTTCAGTTCTCGGTCCATTGCTGTTTTCACTTTATACTACACCACTTACTAAAATCATCCACCTTCATCCACATATCAAATTTCACTTCTACGCGGATGACACACAGCTTTACATCCATCTCTCTCATAAAAATGCCTTGGCGGCTCTCACCAGGCTTGATGCCTGCCTTCTTGATGTGCAACGATGGATGTCTCTCAGTAAACTGAAGCTTAACCCAGAGAAAATGGAGTTTATTGTCTTTGGCTCTAAGTCTCAGTGTCAGAAGCTTTCCTCCTACTTTCCTGTTAGTATCTTTGGCAGCCTTATTCATCCGGTTTATTCTGTTAGAAATCTAGATGTGTAGTTTGATGCAGAATTTTCATTCTCTGAACATGTCAAGAGGACTTGCAAAGCGTGTTTTCTCCAGATGCGTGACCGTCGTAGAATAAGACAGTATCTCACTACGGAAGTGGCAGTCCTAGCTGCAAATGCCTTGGTTAGTAGCCGCCTGGACTACTGTAACTCTCTTTTTAGGAGTTTGTCATGTTTCAATCTTCACAAATTGCAAAGTATTCAGAATACCCTTGCTCGTATTGTTACAAACCATAGAAGGAATGCTCATGTTACGCCCATTCTGAAACAACTCCACTGGCTGCCCGTGAAGTATAGATGCATGTTCAAAACTGCAACTCTAGTATATAAATTTCTACATAGTGGCTCCCCTTCCTACTTTCAACCTTACTTGTCTCCCAGTAGTAGTTCCTATAGTACCAGGCGTAGTCACCCAGATTGTCAATATCTTACTGTTCCTCCTTTCCGCCCATCAGTCTTTAAGTCTGTCAAACATTTTGATCACAGCTTTGCCTTTGATGCTCCTAGAATCTGGAATGAACTCCCTCATGATGTGCGCAGTGCAACATCAGTTGCCTCCTTCAGAAAGAAGCTTAAGACTTATCTGTATGCAAAAGCCTATCCGCCATAGCCTCCCTTGTCACCCTGTGTCTCCTTGGTACGACCTTGCTATATCCCCGGATTAATGTTAATTGCCCTTGCTTTATGTTCTGTTGCACCTTAGAGTCCATCTGAGATGGAGATTAAGCGCTATAAAAGTCCACATTAGATTAGATTAGATAAAGTAGTGACAGTTGAACAAGTGAATATCATTTATATTGGTTCGGGCCAGTATTTTGGTGCCAGGTTGGTCAGTGCTGGGGGAAACTATTATAGATCAAGATTTAGTGTCACCCAGCTGGGTTTGTCTTCTGACTTTTGATTGGCCACTTCTCGTCCTCCCTGAATTACAATCTTCCATCTTCCATTTCAAATCTGGAGGGCAAAGACGTGACATTGAAAATTCCCACCCTATGTTAACCCTTCCCTATGTAAAAAGAAAGAAAAATCAAAGAATAATGTTTCTTTTGATGTTGGTTTGTTTAATCACTCATGTTAGTACATATCATCTTGTTGTTTGGGACCAGATACTGCCTGTTTTTTATATTTCAGATTATCACGTATTGTGTGATAGAGGTAACCCGATCAGCTCCATCTTTCACATATCTTGGGTTTTTAAAGTTGGGTCAGATACTGACCGCCGCCCAAGCTCCACTAGGGATATAATAAATTGTGTGTACCTGCCCTTATCATTTGATTTTTGCTAAACATCCTGCAGCAACTGAGTGCAGGCCAGCTCTGGTGGACTATAATGGTGCTGAAGTTAATAAAAAATTAATCAAATATATACGAACTTTCTAGTCTTTTAGTGTAACTTCAATGTTGCCAATCATATTATAAATCCAGATTTGTGATATGTCATATGAACTGTACATATTTATTTATGTATTTTACTTATCATGCTCTTTTACACATATTTTAAATGTATTTTACATATGTTGTTGCTATCACAATTATTATGACTTTTATTGTCTTTTATCTTATCTGACTTCAATCTAATGCACATAGGGTTGTTTGGTTCTACCAGCCATTGTGTGATCTATGAGCTGTTAATGTTAGTAGGGGGCCATATTACTCGGTCAAGTAATGTACAGTATGAGCTAGACAGATTACACGAATCGGCTTCCGTCTGACCTTGTCAGTGTATGTAAAAAATTAACAATATTTTCACCTGGACTTATTATCCTAGTGATCTTCAAAATTTTACACCTCTACATTCAAAAATTTTTTTTCAATCAATCTCACTTTCAAACTGGGGTGTTTCCTATCATTACATATATACCCTAAAATTAATAAGTTACAGTAACTCAAACAACCTTTGACCTAATTTCATTAACATGGTTAACAATTATGTGACCATGCTTTACTCCGCCTTCAGTAGGTCACATATATATATACACTGAGTATCCACTAAAAGCTGTCTCATTCCATCAGTATGGGCTTGTTTCACTGGGTACATATGCTCACTCTTATAGAGATATTTATTTTGGTTATTTTTTTTGGTCTCCAGACTTTCATAAATTGTGACACCGCCTGACTGTCTGTCTTCTACAGAAGTTGTGGCTTAGCCACAATGGCTGTGTTTTACTGAAGTTATACGGCGGTGGGCTACGTTAGTAATAGGATGGGTTACCACATCAGTGCACTACTTGTGTTTCTTATGGGCTTGTGCTGGGGGACCGAGAAACCTTGTTTTTCTCAAAGGAGTGCTGCCCATTCCCACAACTTGGACACACAAAAACCTTGCTAGTACTTGTTTTACGTGCAGTTCTTTTGACTAAAAACAAGTATTCACACAAGCATAACTAATACATGTACTTAACCAACAAAAAAGTGAAATCAGAACACTATTTATAGGACATTTTTAAACTGGTGATAATATTATTTCTACTGTAAACCATCGCCGCAACTTGTTGTAATTTGCATACGAGAAAATCCGAAAACAATTTATGTTTGACATCACTTTACATGCTTTGTGTGGTAGAGGGGGCTCGGTGGTGTAGCAGTTAGAGTTCTCATGTCGCTTCATGTCGGAAAGTTGGTAGTTACTTTCCGATGCCTGGTGGTCTAAAGTGCAGTGTGCACTGTTTTCCTCCACCTGTAAACTACCTGTCGCAATATGACCCTGGCTGTTGAACGCGACTTAAAACAACAAAAAAATCTAAATCTAGCTTTGTGTGATATTTAAAGATCACTGGAAACTCACGACTGTTACTGATGACATGTATTTGTCTCTGTCTTCTGTTTAGTGCTGAGACCAGGTTTGTACCATGTTACATCTTCAAGAAATCTACAATTTTGTCCCATCTACTGATCAATACAATGCTATGCATACCATGGAATTTTAAAAAGGTGGGTATTATCAATAGTAGAAATTGAATATATCAAATTACAAATATAGGTACATACTCAACAAATATAAGGAAAAAAAATGCAAGGATTCCACGTCAGAGGAAGACTGGTGGATATTAAAGTTAAGGAATTCCTTGTATATTAACAAATTTCAGGAAGGGATATGTTGGAATTTGGGGTTTACTGAATATGAACAC
Organism: Sabellastarte sp. h YS-2021; assembly: GCA_964017235.1. Taxonomy (NCBI): domain Eukaryota; kingdom Metazoa; phylum Annelida; class Polychaeta; order Sabellida; family Sabellidae; genus Sabellastarte; species Sabellastarte sp. h YS-2021. Next base: position 150,746,023 of record OZ024931.1, read on the forward strand.
AGGACCAAAATTTGAAGCTTCAATATAAGACTGAGAGATATGAGTCTTGACTGTAAGACAAAGATTTGAAGCTTAAATGTGAAAATATGAATTACATGTAAAAACACTGATACGCAGGTATAACTACAAGCCGGTGAGCTTAAAGGCATTCTTTTTGAAGCAATAACTGCTACAAAATTCCATTGTACTGTGTAAAGAAATAAACTAAGAATTTTACATTCATAACTAAAGTTAGTGTATTTCGTACATTTGATTTCAATCTACAACCTTGGGTGAAGGGGGGGGGGGGGGGGGGGGGGGGGGCTTAAATAAAAAAAAAGTTATGAGATAGTCTTTATACACCCTGTAAACCCACACAATAATATAATTGAAATACTTCATAATTGGAATACTTAAATGAAAAAAGTTATGCGATACTTTTTATACACCCTGTAAACCCACAAAATAATGTAATTGGAATACTTCATGAATGTTGCATACTAAGAAAAAAGACTAATCAAATGAAGATGATATTATTTGTGATTATTATACTGCCTTCAGTGGATAATAACATGTGATATATATGCATAGAAAAATTATAAAAGTACTTATGGTTTCTCTAATGGCAGATTTATTTCGCATATACCATTTGTGCTGCAAAATAACTATGTCAAAATATGATAAAAATGAACCATATATTTGATAGCTTATTCAAAATAGATCATTGCTGAGTATTACTCATCAAGCTGCAGATTCACTAAATAGCTCAAGTGTATTACGTTTATCTGAGCTAAGTTTGGGTAAAAATGGCAACTCACAAAATAACTCAAAAATCCCATTATTAGCTTAATTTTTTATATATACAATAGAGGATGTTATATAAAAAAAGAAATATTAAACACATGTTGAAACAATACTGAAGCAGATTGGAGGGTAATGCAGTTAAATATTTGAACAATTTTATAAGATTTATGCCCCATTTCTGTTATACCCAAAGAAAAGCTAAAATTTCATTACCAAAAAAGGCTTAAATCTTGCCTGAATCAGAAAGCAAAGTTTGAACTTGAGTCTAAAATGTAAAGCCTTAAGTTTACACAAAAGCCTCATACTAAAGAAGAAAGTTGACCAAAGTGATAGTTTCCCTGTGTTATTGAAAAGCATCTAACATTACATTACTTTTGATGAAATATTACTTTGAATAGTAACAGATTACAAAAGTCTTTTAACTTGGAAAAGGTTAGAAGCACCGATGTTCCTAATGCATTTCTAGTCAGGTTAAATTTATCTAAAGAACAGTTACATGATAAGCTGCCATAAAGCTTGAAGACTGTGAATTATTATATTTGTAATGCTAGGCTTCTACAAGATTAAAAAAAATATCTCTCAAGAGATTGCAGTTGGTAGTCCATTGAATATTTCTCCCTGTTCAAAAATACCCCATCTATGAACAAGACTCTGAATATTTTATGCATATATTTCCCCTTATATTATTACCTTGTGCAATGCTAGGCAATATTGAAGTTATTCTATTTTATTCTGTACTTTAATATGGCTTAATCTCTGCCGTGCAAACTCCAAAGGTTCAACACCAGAATCCAATTCAAAAAATCATCATTCCATAGCCAATGTAAAGCCCAATACCACAGAGAACCCAGACAGAGTATATGCTAAGTTGGGAAAGTCTTTTGGAAAAGGTAAGATTTTAAACTTTTTCTGAAACAGGTCAGAGTTGGGGCAGAACGGACCTCATAGGGTAATTCATTCTAAAGCATGGAAGCATCAAAAGCAAAGTTGTGACCACAGTGTTTTTTCTATTAATGTGCAGATGGATAGAGTTGAGTAACCTCCAAGAACCTTTTATCTAGAAAGCTGTATTTTATACTATATATTCCACAATGAGTAAACAAAACAGAGCCAAAATAACTGGGATGACTACTGTGAATATACTTGTAAACTAGACTGCCAGTTTTGAAGATGCAGCAGCATATAACTGGGAGCCAATGGAATCATTTAAGAATAAGAGATGCCTGTGTATACATGTTACAGTTTTGGACAATTCTAGCAAGTGTGTTTTGAATACATTACAGTGTTCACTTGTTGAGACTTGACAGACTCCTGAAGAGAGAGTTACAGTATTCAAAGCGACTACATACCAAGGCATTAGTCTTCAGGATAGCAATATGACAAACATTGACAAATATTTTGAGGTTCCACAATTTTCTTCTTCGATTCATAAATCAATGAAACCATTTTGTTACTGCATTATTTTTAAGCAAGTATATTGAGGAACTAGTTTCCTAGCCTAAGCTAATGTATTGTCGCTAATATTCCTTTAACACTACGGGCGGTATCACTCTTAGAAACCCTCATTTGTAGAAACGTCCCTGTCTTTAGATCACCATCTGATGTCAATGTGTGACTGTGAGTCAGTTGCGAACCATCCTTTAATTATCTTGTGACACCTATGGAAGTTTTAAAAATTTCTGCCTCCAGTTTCCTTACCATGAGCATGCACAGACGATCTCGCGCATGCGAATATCAATTTCTTACCACGGTAACTGAACGTGTGGTCCACGGTGAACATAATGCTGTCGGGCCTTTTGCATTTTTTTATGTGTAGTTTCAACCCTTTATTGTTTATACATTATAGTGATGTCATCTGTAAATAAAAGGCATTGATCCAGGCGTTTTCTTACTTACTTAACTGGTGTTCACACTGTTTATAAACTTTTGAACTACCTTGACTGATGCAATAGTCAATGGAGGTTCAAAGTCAATAATTGTGAATTGTTATTATAGACAACTGACAAGCTTCTAAATGGAGAAGCTTCAGTTGAAGAAGTTGGTTTTAAAATGCCAGCTAAAGGATATTACTGTGGGGACTAGTTCTTATGTTAAGAGAGTTACCAAATGTTGATAGATTATGTCTGAAAGACTTCCTGAGTTTTCCTATGTCCCCTATTGCCTCCTCCAGAGAGAAAGTTAGATCTTACTTCTTTCTGAGTGCATATCCATCATAGTATTTTTATTTATGCTGTGCCTCCTGTGACCTTCTCAATCATCTTTGGATTTTAAAATTCGAATTTGTTCTGGCTTGTTTTCACCAAGAGCCTTTTCTTAAGTGAAGATTAAGTGCTATATGAATTATATATATAATGTAAGCCTATATATCCTATTGGTTTATAATATTGCAAATAACTGTTTGTAGCCTTAGCTTAGTAGAACAATATATCTAGTATCTTTTTTTCTTTAAGGCTGCTCAACAAAACTAGAAAGCACTCGCTCCACCAGAGACTATTTCCAGAAATAAAGTGTTTCTATCCAGTTTATAATCAGGAACTTTCGCAAATGTTATAATCTGTTAATTTGGCTACGGCCCTACCCAACTACATAAAATTTTTCATAAAGTTGTGAATATTAATATGATCAGGATGTTTCCAAAACTTTAATCATATCTGAAAGTATCAGACAGATCCTTTCATTACGTTCTGAGTTATTACAAACATAGACAAGGACACAAACCGACAAACAAACACTCTCAAAGCATAATTTCCTGTTAGAGATAATAATGCTTTTGATGTCAAGGATTTGTCAAGAAAACATTGGTAGAGGTGCATATTTTTCAGAGCTTCTCCTGATTTTTGTTGAATTAAAATCCAACGGAGATGCAGCAGAGAAATCTGAAATTAAACACTGAATTTTATCATATACACCAATCCCCTTTACTAAGGTTATCTTAACAACGGATTTTTTTGTGAACAAGTGGAGGAAAGCCTCATTTTTATGTCAAATGGGGACTTACTTTCATAACTATTTCAACAAAGTGTAGGAAATAAAATAACACAATACTTGTGATGTATATTTGTAATACCAACGTCACTGGGGTAATTTTGCTATTGTCTTGTAAAATGGTTCCTTCCTGCCCTTGCAATCATCCTCACGTCCAGGACAGAGCCTCAATATGTCCCCATCAGTAATATTATATATAGCCCAGCAGGGTGTAAACCCCTCTAAATGGATTTGAAGGGAAATGGATACAGAGGTATCAGACAAACTATCACTTTTACAATGAGATGTGATTATTTATTTCCCATAAAGACACAACATTATGAACAATAGCATCTGCTATTGGTTAGGTCACACAGATATGTGCCGCCACAAAAATAAGTTTTTGAATTTTTGTTTGAGACCTTGTTCTTATTGTTGTGTAAGTAGACCTAATATATGTGGGAAGTTCATCTTTAAAAACAAGTCAGACCGATAAAAAATAATCCCGCAGAATTCTACCGGGCGTATATTTTAGTGTGGCTTTTAATCAATAGACAGGATGTGCACAATATTAGATTCTCCCATAATATAAATATGCAAAAAATGAGGTTGATGTTTACTTTATAGGAAATATTTGGTGTTGCTTACCAAGACAGCAGTACAGAAAAGATTCTAAAGATTTCTGCCAAAGCTACTTAGATGTATGTTTGGTGTGTATTTAAACCCTATTTTAAACATGTCAACACAGTTACGTACTGTACAACTACAGTAATTTTTTTGTTCGGGAAATAGAAACGAGTACATTCATTCTTTTTATTTATTGAGAGCTAACATAATAATTGTGTCCAAAAAACAATGTCCTGGAAACTATATTTGTACAATAGTGATTTATATAAGCTTGGCCTTAACCATCGTGTGTCAATCAAAGAATTTCTCAGGGAAATGGCTAGTTTTGAAAATTAGTTCTTATACTGGCGATTTTACATTGGATGGATATACTAAGTGTTATAAAGGATTTTACAAATATTTATCTAGAAATATATTCATTAATCATTAAAATATGAAATTTATAAATACACTAAAAATTAACATATTAAGGGGGAACCATGTGTGTAACTCAGACTCGCTTGCACATAAACACAAATTCTACCATAGTTCTGTCTAGATATGACGTTTCACAGAAAAAATTTATGACGTAACAAGGGGACTTTTAACATGGAGTAAAATATAGTGTGCAATCTCTCTAATTAAAAAAATATATCTGTAGCATTTTGAAAATAATGTCCATGCTTCATTCATAGATATACACTTATTGTACCAAGAGGATACTACTGAATCCCCAAATACTATTCATTCTACCATGAAAAAAAAAACAATTATACCTTTTATCAAACAGATTTTTGTCAAAATATTTATAATGGAGCGAGGCTGGGATCTGTTCTTCACGTGTGTACAATTCCACATGATATTTTGTTATTGTTGTGAGATGAAGTTATGTGAGTTAAAGTTCTTAGTGTGAATACACTAGATAATATATTCTCTGAAAATTATCTTGACATTCATTATATGTTATAGGAATAAAAGACATATTCGAGTGCTTTATGATGGTTTTAAACTATCGAGCGGCTGAATATTAAAGTCACGAAGCCCGAAGGGCTGAGTGCTTTGATACAGCCGATCGATAGTTTAAAACCATCATAAAGCACGAGAATTTGTCTTTTATTCCTATTCTAAAATGGTTATATTAATAATTTGGTCAAAATAAGTGGTAAATCTTACGCAAAAATCAAAACAAATCCAACGCCATGTTGGCTGTTCCATTAACTAAACATGCATAGTGATGGATGTGTAAACAGCCTTTTGGTTTAAATATTGTTAGGAAATACCCACAGAATTCCGTGATCTCATAAATATTTATGAGCAGTCGATCTTTAAATGAAATATTGATAAAATCACCTAGAGAATTATTTGACTTAGTATTTGCTGCATATAATTTAAGTTTTATTTCACCGCGAGTTGTTTGTTTATGTTTGTACGCGAAGGGACGATGTACGAGATTTCAACAGCGTGCTTTATTTACCGTTCTATATTCGTGGTTCAAGCATTGCGCAAAAGACATGTCCACGTTCACTGCGCAGCCTACCATTTTAGAATGCATATTAATAAATGTGAATTAAAAAGTACAAATTAAATCCATTTTATTTAGTAATGAGTTTTGAATGTTAGTAAATTACAAAATTAAATGAGAACTAATGTTGTACTCTATTGCTTTATCTCATTTTTAACCCAGAGCAAAAATATCCTTGAACCCAAGGTCATGTTCTACAGGTCTGGCCCTTTAATAGAGCTTACATCCAACTATGAGAAACCATATTTTATCTGAGACCTCCCGTTAATTATAAACAAAGAGGTCTTAGCTCTTGTTATATGCAGTTTAGTGTGACAAAATATGACTGTAAATAATGTAAAGTGATGCTTATTAACAGTAAAAGTTAGTAAATTGAAAATGAAACCGAAAGTGTTTTTATAGTGTCAGTAAAACTAAAGACAAAAGACTGAAGACTTTATTTATTTTTCAAACTATAAACTACAAACTATATATTACATTTGTGCTTATAAACAGAATATATATTCCTAATTCTATTGTAGTACAAAATTAATGTTTATACTTTGCATCCAAAATATCAGACTGACAAGCTGATCAAATTTAAAAAAATAAATGAGTAAATTAATCACAATAAATATGTGTTTTCTAGTCATATTTATGTAATACTGGATTGATATACACTACATTTAAGAAAACTTAGAATTTGCTCAGTGAGAAATTTTTAAGAATCTCAGAAAAACGTAAATATCTTCAAAGGGACCACTTTGAATTGGCTTTGAATTATCAGGCATTCTGGTTACAATTTAAGATTTTTGCACCATATCCTTTCCACTTATTTGTAATATCGAAATTGGCAGTTGTTATTGTGGATAAAAACAGTACATAGAAATTGGTTAATGCCCCATTATTGTAACCATCATTGCATCTGCAAGCAATTGTCCAATTTTCCTGCTACTTTGATTATACAGAGACTTGAGCATGTAAAGACACTACATTGTATTTTATAACAAAAGACATATACAAAGTCACTCTAGTTTCTCCACATCCCTTTCAATATAAAATCTGGACCTTCTGCCTCAGAAAACTGATGAACATATGTTTATGGCTGAAATATAAGCAACCCTAAAAAGCAAACACATACTCTTGTGCCAATTCTAGGGGCAAGAGTAAGTGTTATATAGACACTTTATGTTAGGGTAGACACCTAGTATCTCAATTGTACACATTCATGAATCAGTCACATCACATACAAGGGGTAGCATTTTGCCCATAAAACACCAAAATGCAGTTTCTTGAGAACAAATATGTAGTGTGATTATATAACAGTTATCAGAATGAGAAGAGGTTCCTAAAACTGTAAAATGATAGTAGCATCCTAAAATATATTCTGTGATAAGTACAAATAGTTCCATAGAACTTGTCCTATGGCAATAAAATTAAGGCTGTCCAAAAGTGGACAGCATTTTACCAATTATTTTATGCTGTTCCTAAAATGTTACAAAGACTGTTAAACACTTTGCATGCATTAATTTATCTTAAATATCGATTCTTCTCATTATATTGTAGCATATGATAAAGTTATAAATAGTATTTACATTGGCCCCAGGCACAGTTTAGAGAACATACAGCTCTCTGCATTAATCAAATGCAGTTTGTTTGGCATATTTTTCACATACATATAAACTTTTAAAAAATTCTTTATAATCCTGCATACTCTCAGATCTAAAATCTTACAATAGTATGAAGACGTATTGCACACTTTGTTATGCTATTCAGTTCGTTCAGTGTCACGGTAGATGTTAGTTTCAAATGAAGTACAATAGAAATTGGTGAAATGCTGTCCACTGCAAAATGCTGTCCCCTCCTGTATATCCGTCCAGACCCCTCTTTACCACTCCAGCATGTATGGTATACTACAGCTCATTATTGGTCTTTGGAGGTTTTCAAACATTTTTAAAAATCAGCCTTAAATTCAAATTACATTCCATGTTGTGTCAAATGTGCCATTTCCCAAATACAAATGCCACTGAATTACCCCGAAAACTTCCAAACAAGAGACGTAGTGGACTGTACTACAACAATGCACAACCTAAATTATATGAACCATTTTGTTTCTAGTTTGTGAGCCCAGTATACAGAGGGTCTGACCTGTAGATACGTTAAAATTATATCCAGCATTAAAAAGTAAATTGCACAGCCAATCTGCTCCTCTTTGCTGCATAAAAATCCCTAAATATATCACAGCCATTCTTTCTGTAAATGGATTTATTTCACATTTGATCTGTATGAAAGGATCAACAATAAAAGTAGAATATCCCTCATTAGCTATAGAGAAAATTTACAGACATCATTCAGAAGTTGAGCAATATAATACTCGTGCTATACACTTGTGTAATCTTGTCATCTTAATTCGTGACATATATTTTTATTCATATAGTTCATTAGTTAAATCTTCATTTGATCTATAGAATACTTGCAACAAAAGAATTGCTATACAAAACATCTTTAAAAAAGTGACAAACAATGTCTTTTATATGACGATACACCTGACACAGATAGCTATGCATTTTGTTTTTGTCCAAAACAAACGGATTAATTTCAATTCAAATTCTGATTGAACTTCTATCGATTTTAATCTCCAATTAATGAAAGGGGGGCTGTCAGGCAAAACAGTAACCAGACAGTCAACTAGCTTTAGTATCCAGGGGCAGAAAAGAGGCAAGCGCCACAGAGAAAGCCAGTGGGTAATTTTAGAAAAATATACTATTGAAACTGAGTACAGTAGAACATTTACTGGGGTATTTGTAATGAGATTTGTTTGTCTGTCTTGTCCACATAACTTGAAACAGGCAAACACACATACACAATCTAATGATAACATTATCTTCTTGAAGGAGCTAGGGGCCACGGTCAAAGAGTGGTAACACTCTCGCCTCCCACCTCTGAGGCTGGGGTTTGGTTCCTGGCACGGCCTCAAGTGGGAAAACTGGTAGTTGCTTGTTGTTAGTCAGCAGTTAACAGTACAGATCCCTGACCAACTATATGTACTTCTTTCCTCTGCCCTTCCAACTACCTGTCGTGATATGACCTGTACAGTGTTGAAAGCGACATAAAATCTCAAATAAATAAATAATTAAATCTTGAAGGAGGTAAGGAAAGGAGTTTCTGATTTGTCTAAAACATTTTAACAGGTAACTACACCTGTTCATAAACCATGCAATGTTAATACATTCAAAAGATCCTCCGGGAAGTGCATACCTCCTCTAAAGCCCAACAACCCCACTGTTGCTTATTAGTGCAATGATAAAAAAATCCCTTTAAAACTTAGCTGATGCAGATGGTAATCCAAATCACAAGTAAAATCAAATCTTCTGTTCCTTGTCCAACTGTAGACATATCCTGTAATTTGATCAAAATGTGTCCATCATTTTCTTAGCTCTTTTGCAAAAAGGCAGACAAGTAGACCAATGCTGATAATAACATAATCTGCTTGCAGAGGTAAAAATAGACTATTATTTTCCCCATTATTTTTCTCATATTACCCAGGTAATATTCAGAAGCATCTACATTAACGTCTTTGATGATTAAACTACACAAAACCACAAAAGCTCTTTATACTGGCAGATGGTATGTAGTGTAGTGTCGTTTGAATTCTCCATTGTGACTTATTCCCTTTGTTTATTTTTTCATGTCTTTTTTTCCGGTATGCATTACATGACAAGCGAAAGTCTAATAATTGAAATGGACCAATGTCAAAAGTCTGAAAAGTCTGAAAGATGGGAATATATGTCAAGATGAGACTTGGAAATTCTGGTGATAGTTCATAGTTTAAATCATTTATCTCTTTTCTGTCTTACTGTAATGTAGGTTCAGTTATTAATTTGATGTAAAACTGTTAAAGGCAGACACTTTGTGGCTAAGATGATCATTTAAAATGGCAGTCCTCTGTTATTGGGTAAGAACCTTAAGGGCCTTTGTTAAATGGTTATCCCTGAGCCTCTGTTTTTCAGTTAGGAGAATGTCAGCCACTTGAGAGCTTGGGCTGTACTTGTTCAGTTGGGATGGGTCCATAATACTTTCCATTTTAACAGTATAATGGAGATATATTGTAAAGTATAAAAGTATATATAACATCTCAATTCATTTCATTACAGTGTAATTGTGTGGGGTTAAACAATGTTTATAATATCTGATGTACGTATTGTATATATATATATATGAAAGGAAAATTACCAAGAGGTTATAAATTTGTGGACTTCTTTCCATTAATAAAATGACATAAAGAGAATACTAACATTGGATTCCAGTCAAATACTGGGTAGAATTTAAAGTAGGCTTCATTACATACAAAATTGTCAACCAAGACCAACCAGTTTACCTAGGAGAATTAATTCATCCCGACACCTCTTCCAGAAATACAAGGCGAAACACCCCAAACTCAAGTTCCTTCATACCCCCACATTCAACCACAAAATTCATAAACCAATCAAACACTCTTATAATTCTTTCAATCACTATGCCCCAGTTCTTTGGAAGTCATTCCACTTCCACATAAAAAATAGCCCCTCTGTCTCATCTTTCAGAAAACACCTTAAAACCCACCTCTTCAATTCCAGTTTCCAAACTTAGTCTCCTTCCCGCTTGATCACACCCACAACTATGGATTACTGACATTGAACGCCCCTCGACTCTCCTAATGATAAATGATTTTTCGTAACCTAGCGCACTGGGTTCCCCTTGTGGGGAAGATATTGTGCCTGCAAAGCAGTAGATTAGATTAGATTAGAACATAAATCTTCTTTACCACAAGAAGTTAGTTTGTATCTTCCTATTTTGCTATAAAATATTCTCCAGAGGTGTTTTAAGTGGGAAAGTTGGTAGTTGCTTGGCGTTTTGACCAGCTAGTACTCTCAACTATTTTATATAACCTACACATCTTGTTGAAATAGACATGGCATTAATATCTATCAATTTGTCATTAATCTCTCAGCTAAGAATTGTAATGTCCTGCCTGACAACATACACGTTACAAGATCCATTGCAACCTTCAGAAAAACTCTAGATCTACCTGCTTGCAAAAGCCTAACTACATTAGCTACCCTACCTCCCTATGTCTTCTACAGAATGTCTTGGCTATGTCAATAGAATAACTTCTATTCAAGAGTTATTCACATATGGAATAACTCTGGAATAAATCTTAGTTAAGTGTTATTCTGGCTGTGGCCTAGTCGGCAACACACTTGAAAAGGAACACAGAGAACGTGGGTTCAAAGCCAAGTACAGGCAGATACATAGCGGCTTGGATGACCACTTTAAAATGGCGGTCCTCTGTAGGCTAAAGAACATCAATGATGTTGATCAATGACATTGATAAATGGTCATCCTTGAGCCTCTGTCTTTCAGTAAGGGGAATGTCAGTAATTTTAGACTTGGACTGTACTTTTACAGTTGGATGATGGGTCCCATAGCACTTTGAGTCCTTTAGTATATGGAGATATTGTACTGTGTATAAATACACAATATAATACAATGATTATACAGAGTTATGTAGAGTCTGTCACATTATGGAGATTAATTGATGTTAAAGTCCTTATTACATTACATTAGATTATGGATTACATCGGAACTTGCCTTAAGTCAAAATATGACAATACGTTGGACTCTATATATGGAGGCCTGGTCTAATACATCCTGTACAGATAAAAAGCAACCTAAAACCATACCTTAGACTTTTGGTCCCAATGTCTAGGAAGTGGTCAAAATATCAACAGTGTCATGAATTAGTAATACATAAGAGCATTGTGTGATGTAACTTCTAATGGATTTGATGAAGACTAATAGAAAAAAGGGACTTGTTAAGCCTTTTATTTTCTCATTAATATTTTACAACATAAAGTGAATATTTATCTTGTCTGTCGTTTTAAGATCACAAAACAAAATGTATATTTTTCTTTTAGACGAATTAATAATGATAAAACTTGTGTTACTCTTCTTAACACTCTCTCACTTAATACAGAAACTTTAACTGTTAAATTAAGCCGATAATGCCAAGGTGACACCTTTCTGTGGTGGAATGGAAAGATACAAATGAATTGGCTTATCTACCTTCAAGGCATACTTATGGAGGCAATGGTGGTGTGGTGGTAACACACTTGCCTCCCACCTCTGAGATCCCAGTTCAAATCGTTGGCTGACCTCAAGTGGGAAATACTTCAAATGGATGGCAGTTAACAAAATACAAACTATACCAGCTGTGTGTACTGGTTTTTTCTTACCTTCCAACTGCCCATAAGAATATAACCGATAAGGTACTATTCATGACATAAAACACTAAAAAAATAAAATAAATTGGTTGTAGTTACGTCCGTGGTCAGTGCTACTCTGCAGGATTTACTTTTGGATAGGTTGTTTTTGGTGTCATTTGACAAAGCTTGTGAAGTGATTTTCATTGGAGACTGCTTTTCAATTAGCCATAATGCTCATCTACATTGAATGTGTTTTTGTCTGTGGTCAGTACATTTGGACACAACATGTATGGGGCAATTTGACAGTTTAAATAAGTTAGCAAGAGGAACTTGTATATCACCAAATCGATACAACCATCCTCTAAGGCACTGATGTCCAAAAACGTATAGTCCGGTTCAGTAAGTGTCCATGTTGGCATCTTATTGGGTAAACAGGTTATGGTGGAGGATAGGTTGATATGAATAGATAAGTCTTTGTTGAGCTGAGGAAGCTGAGAGGCGATTGCAGAGTGTGAGATCACTCCGTTGAATTAAAGACAGATATGGGGGTTGGCTAACATTGTTTCTTACAAGGAGTGGCTGTGTCAGTAAATCTGATTGGCTCGTTAATTTCTCAAGGCCCTAACAACTGATCTTGAATTTTATAACCTTTCAAAAGCCCTGAAAAAGGTTAAGTTACTTGACTTTTTGTGTAAGGGGCATCAATTACTTGTGATTTTGTCAATACATATGACTAGCTGAAGAGATCAACTTTATTTATTTATTTAGAGTATTAGAAGAAGCACTAACAAGAGCACTCAGATAGTCCATACCTCTGCCAAGCCCCCCCCCCCCCCCCCAAAAAAAAAAAAAAAAAGAAAAAAGAAAGAAAAATCCTTTTAAAAATCATGGAACCTGAGTGGATAGTGGATCAATCTCAAACTTGATAAAGACCAACCTACTATTTAATTTTTAAAAATTATGCAATAGTTTTTCTTTACCTTTTTTGTAATTTTCATTTGTTTGTATCACGAGTTACAACCGAACCTCATCACCAATAATTAGTAGTGGTTCAGTTTGACTTGTGTTTGGGTGAAATGCATTTTGTGTGATTCCATAGGATTAGCACTGAGGTAGGCCAAATGGAAGGCAATTCGATGTAACTCAGAAAGAGCCTAATTTCCTTAAATGTTTTTTGAAAAACCTCTCATTACCTCTCAGGAGCAATAATATATATGTGATATACAATTTGAGATTTTATACAAGTTACAATGAATTTGCAGTGAATTTGCAATGAAATTAATAAAATAATACAGGTTAACAGTTTGGTCTGCAGGGGCGGATCCAGCCTTTAAGTAAGGTGGGGGTTCACACCGAGTAAGGTGGGGGTTCACATTGAGAAAGGTGGGGGTTCATATCAGACATATTATAATAAAGGGGGTTGGGGGGCATCCCCCCTGGGAAAAAAATTATTTTTGGTAAAAATATAGTGCATTTCCTGTAAATTTAACACCACTCTCAAGAAATAATTTTGTACTTTGGATTGAACCCCTTTACATTATTTTTCAAGGGGGGGGGGTCGAACCCGCTGAAGCCCGCCCCCCCCTGGATCCGCTAGTGCGGTCTTATGTAAATGGTATATACATGTATATTTGATTTTACGAATGTTTAAGTATTATTTCATTAAAATACATTATTCGTCTGATCAAATATAGAGCTTCTACAATTTGCAACTTGTACAAGCTGTTTGTACAAGTTGAAACCTGTACAAGAAATCTGTACAAGTTTCAACTCGTACAAGCTGTTTGTACAAGTTGCAACCTGTACAAGAAATCTGTACAGGTTGCAACTTCTACAAAATCAGAGCAATAAGAAGAAGGTCATCAAGGGCATTCCACAATTTAAGGTGTTGGGAGGGCATCAACAACAGAAGGTAACAGTCATGACCATTATTATAAACAACAGTAACTGGGTTGATCTGGAGGAATATTCGTACAACTGGGACATGGCTATTAGCTCAAATCACTACAGATGATGAAGATTTTTTACTAGTATTGAATCACAAAAAGAGATTCCAATTACAACTAAGATCAAAAGAAAGCACATCAGAAGACATGGCCTTGAAATGCATAATTGTTTCAGTCAAATCTGCCCACCCATGTAACAAACTCTGTAATCATAACCTCTTGAGAGAATGAGAATTTACTGAAGCTCAAACATACTCTGATTAGATATAAAGCAAAATGAGGTTATTAATAGGAAGTTACTTACATAAAGTTCTTGACATACTATGTTATAAAATGAACAAGAGTGACCATGTCTGTGAATTAATCAACATTTTATGTGTATCCTAGTATTTCATCAAATCTCCCTGCCCTACTGTTAAAACCTTTTTTTCTGTGATGAAATATTTCATAAAATGTTAAGAAATTACAATATTCTAGCTGAAGATTCTCTGAATAAAAACCTAATTAATATAAAACAATATTATTAAGGAAGGCCGCCTCCATAACTACCTTGTATTAGGCAAAAAAAGCATTACATCTATAATTTTAATGTAATTATTCCAAAGCTACTTGCAGCTATGCTAATAAAATAAGTCATATACAAAATTTAACTAAGTCAAAATGGACTAGTAAAAGTCAAAACCATTATATTCACATCATCAAAGTTCTTCACCATGTGTCATTTATGACTGTCAAATTAAAGATTGGGTATCAATGAGTTTATGTTGTGTGGTGGGTTTGTATGTCTGTTTGCAATAACTCCAGAAGTAATGAAGAGATCATTCTAAAAATTCTATATGGACTTAAGTGACTTAATTGTAAGAAACATCTGAATTCTATTTTGCTGACAAAGAAAGATCCAAAATTTCCGATGATCCTGTTTGAATGTGACTACAATGTCTTTGTTTTTCAGGTTGATATAGCTTCAAAGGTAATCAGCAGATTCTCTTCAAATTTTGTGTGTGGGCAGGGACTGGAAGGAGTTATTACATTTGGCGAAAAGGTGCAGATCATATACTGCATAAAGAAAAATCTGAACACAGACAAACAGACAAAATGTACAAAAACACAGCCTCATGGTGAAGACAATAAACATCATAGCAAATGGCTTATAGTACAATTTAGAAGGCCACAGCATCAAGATCCAAAATTTCAATGGGCAGAATTAAATACGGCTTGAAGTATACAAGTTTGTCCTGAACCATGCATACAAATATGGCACTTTCAAACATCTTATAATCCTGTAATCTAACCTATATAAAAAATATTATATATATTCATAACATATGCTACTAAGGATTTGTTTTCATATTTTTACTTAGATGTGACTCATTTGTAATAACTACCAAGTACAGTACTTTATCAATCACGACAAGGTGTATTTAGTTCAAGACCTAGACATTTCTTTATATATCATCCTGCAAATTCATTAAAATGTATCCAATTTCCATTTATACTTTTGAAACTGTATATAACCTATGTAGAGTTTATTTATTATCCACCACAAGACGCATATGACCTAAATAGAGAGACAAACAGAGGGGGATATTTTTCTTGTATTCAGTGGAGGCTCCTTAACATGGATAATTAGCATCAACAAGTGACAGATTTTGCAACAATATCCCAGAAACTATATAACCTAGAAATACACATTATATATCATTATAAAGGTCTTCTTAGAGTGCTTCTACTTGGTTTGTTGTATAACAAGGCCACAAGGGGTTTCTGTCTATTGGCACAAGCGCAAAGAGATCAGAGACACGAGTGGTACACTGAAGTGGTAACACATCCCATTACTAAGGCAGCCCATTGACACTCAACTTCTGTAAAAGACCGCCACTGTAGCTACGCCACAATTCATGAAGGTTCGGAAGCTTGTTAGAGCTCACGCTTAAAAATCCATACAGAGGCCCCGGTGGCAGAGTGGTAACACTCTCGCCTCCCACCTCTGAGGCCGGGGTTCGATCTGGTAGTTGCTTGCCGTTGGTCGGCAGTTTACAGTACAGAACCCTAACGAACTGTATGTACTGGTTTCCTCTGCCCTTCTAACTACCCGTCGTGATATGACCTGTACAGTGTTGAAAGCGACGTAAAACCCCAAATAAAAAAAATAAATAAAAATCCATACAGGAATGGCCGAGAAATAGCAAGTGAAACATAAAATTTTTATATTCACTGGTTTCCATGTATGTATAACAGCGTTTTTCACATTCTCCTTAAATATGAATATTTTTCACACATAAAACATAAAAAATAGTGGATAATAAGAGTAAAACATCTATCATTAAACATTTACAGAAAAACTATATCACTCATGAAGATTAACAATATAATTCTCGTGCTACACATTCGTATAATATTTTCATCTTTATTTGTGATTTTTTTTGTCATTTTTTTTCTGTATATACATTCATACAAAAAACGCACAAAACCACATACCAGCTGTAAGTTTGAAAACAATACACTGTATAATTCCATCTCTCTCTCTGGTAAACATCTTATTGTCTTCTTCCCATCAAGACATCAAAGAGACACTCACAGCTGTTTGGGAGAGCACTAAAAGCCAAATCTTTTGAAATGCAGCTATTTGAATAGATTTATCAAGAGTATGACCATGGACCTCTCTTCATCTTACAACTACTCATGTTTGATGAATTGATTTTTCAGGAAACTCTGAAATGATTGGTGCCAGAAAATCTCATGTAACATAATCATACTTTTATACTGCTTAATTTCTGTTATAGAAGATTTATTCAAGGCGTAGAGACAGAACCTTATCCTCTGGATATCCATGTTTAAGTGTACTACATAAGTTAGTACATAAGGAATAATTTAATAATACAAATAGTGTTGCTAGCCTGTTGTAAGAAATATATAAAACCTAGCTAGCTGTTTTTAAATATAGCTCAAAACTACATTTTATTATAATAAATCTTGTTAGTAATTGAAATGGGGAGAATTGATTGGTAGAAAAATAGCAAAGTTTTGGATTTGATACTATGACCAATTTCTTGTACACGTACAATACCTTTAAGCTATGCTAACGAGTCCTCAAGCCTTATTGTTACGAGTTATTTTTACGAGTCGTAACAGTCTGTAGTATGTCATAAAACCCCAAGGCTCATATTTACAAAACTTACTGAGGCGAAAGTTTGTCTCAAGTGTTAAGTTCTTGTCTCAAGGTTAAGAATATGTTTGATCTCAAACTTCTTGGCTATTCTAAAAATAGTTAATATCACATTTAGTCTCGCATGGGGTCTCAAACCTAAGACTGGATGATTGCTGTAACGATTGTTGGTGGAAGATTGTGGAAGATTTTATGTAGAATTCCTTAGCGTTATTTCATATAATTCATATATATTCTTACTTTTTATGGTATAATTTAAAGTACACATGATTTGTAGCATATAGTCGATTTATAGCATATTTTGGCCAAGCAATTTAATAGCACCTCACTTTAAGACATTTTTAACCGTGTTTTTCAGACTCCATATCACAAGAGAAGTAGATCATGCCACATAAAAAACAAAAATATTGACAAAATTTTATAATTCAGTTTATTTCATTAGAAGTTATACATTTTGTACGGAAGAGTATTAGTGCCACAGAAATTTTTTTTTTTTGAATTATCAACTTATTATCTCAACATGTTGAGTTAATATCTCAACATGTTGACTTAGTATCTCAACATGTTGACCTAATATTTCAACATGTTGAGTTAGTATTTTTGTATGCAACGGCGCCACCTGACCATGGATAATTAATATGGATAACTTCCGGTTTTTCCACTAATATTTCGGAAGCTATGTTACCTACAAGTATGTATTATATATCATTAGAAAGGTCTTTTAACAGCACTTATGCTTGTTGCATAAAATCCCTACAGAAATGACTGAAAAATTGCAAGTTAAATATTGATTTTTTTATATTCTCAGGTGCCACTGTATATATAAAAGCCTTTTTAAAAATTCTCCAGTTAAATATGGATTTCGTTAACTAAAAATCAATAAAAGTGATTAAAAGGTGATTAATAAAAGTGACCCCCTCCCCAACCTCATTAGACATAAGAAAAATATATCACTCATGAAGATTAAAAATATAATACTCGTTCTACATACTAGTATAATATTGTTATCTTGATTCATTATATATTTTTTCTGTATATATCATTAAGGAAGTTTTCATATTGTACTATTATCCTTTTAATGAAACAGGGGGTTTAAACATTATACATTTATAGAGTAATAAAACTTGGCAAATGAAAAATGGAATCATGAAAGCAAAAATCACCTTTGCCTGAATACTTGAAATCGTTATTTCATTGACAAAACACAAACTTTATGACCAAAACAATTTCCTAGGGTTTATGTCAGTACAACATAATGGGTGATCTATTGGCTATTAAGCTGCAAGTCTTTTGTTCGGTTAGAATAACAACAAAACAACCATATTGGACAATTGGAAAGAAATAAAGGATTCCATCGGCTGTTTTAAGAAGACATTACCTGTTTCATAACTCACAGAAAAATGTTCTAAGAAAGATAGAATATCGTTTACACAAAGCATTTGTCATGGCAGAAAATGGAGAGATAAATTGCATGTTTTACAAAGTAATTTGCTACAAAATTGAACAAATGAAATTGTTTTATTGTTCATGTTATGCAGTTTGACTTGTATTTATTTTAAAATTGAGAGCAGAGATAAATTTCAAAATTGAAAAAGGGTCACATGAAATAATATTTTACAGAAGTTTCTAAATGAAATGTACTATTTGTACTTAAGTTTAAATTGTCATCTTAAAACAAGAAAGAAATCAGGCAACATATACACACACCGCTGTAATCCAGTTATATTGATTGACTGGTAATTACTTCCTGTTTCTGCTGACTTAGGTCATCTGCCCAATAACCTTAAGACTTTGTACTTGTTTAGTGTATGACAGCTTGGTTTTATTTTAATTAAAATACTCACTGATATAAGAGTGAGGTAAATTATAATTTGCAAAATCATTGAAGTAATCTTTTAGTATACATTTTTAATGGACGATAAAGCAATGTTCACAGGAAACTGGGGTACTAAGTGTGCACTCAGTCAATCTGTAAATCACAATGGTTTATATGTATCAATGTATTTATTATGTATCAGTAATTCCGATTGCTTAGATGTTGAATTGATTGTTAATATCATATATCAGTTCAAATTGTCCCCATCTGAAAACACAAAAAGACATTTTAGTATGATGAGGAAAATTATTGCGACTGTTATGTATCACACTGTGACTGCATTAATAAAATCATCTCTAACAAGAGCACTTGTAAAATACATACAATGGCTGAGAAAAGTTAAAGATCAAGGCCTTGTATTCACTCATGCCCCTATATGTGAAAGCCTTTTTCACATTCCTTCTTTACATGGGACTTATTTAAGTCATAAAACATCCAAAATGGTGGATAATAAAACTAAAAACATCTCTCATTAGACATTTACAGAAATAATATATTCCTGATATGTATCTTATGTATATGTCATTCGGGAAGTTTTCCTATTATATCTGGATAGAAAAACTTATACATTAGTATACAAGCAGTGAACGGTGAAATGTGTAACTCATATATCATATAAATCAAGAAAGTTCTTAATATTTGTTGTACCTTCTTCTACCAAATTTTACTGAAATGTGGGACAGTGCATTTTTAAAAAGTAATGGTAAGTTATATAAAGCCATTACACATTTATGTTGAAAAGGGCCAGAATAGAAAAGACCGTTTGTATACAATGTAGTCTCTCACATGTTAATGTTTTCTTGTTAGAAAGTAAACTGTAAAATAGGTCACAGGTTCAGTCTTCTTTAATGCAAGACAGGTATATTTTGAATTGTCAAATGGTTAAGTATGTCCCTCATATACACTTATATGAATTAAGATTACAGTGACTTATATGTCCCATAGTGGTCTGGGTATAAAGTACTACGTTTGAAATATGTATCTTTATAATCAATCAATCAATCAGTTGTCCAAGTGCTTAATCTCCATATCTACGGATTCTAAGGCACACCGTCAAGTTCGTAAGGCATAAATCATCAAGACATTAGACATGTTCCAAGTCATACCCAGGGAGATCCAGTGTTCGGTAGTTAGAAGCTATAGTGGAAATGATTTCTGAAATAGGTAGGTTTTTAGTCGACTTTTGAAACACAAGAGATTTGGAGCACTGCGGATATCATGTGGAAGATCATTCCATAACTTTGGGGCATCATATGAGAAACTGTTGTCGAAGTGGACCTTTGATTTATGGATGGAAGCACAATAATGAGGAACCTGGAGGAACAATTTTTGGGGGTTGGAACATCTTGTATTCATGGCAGATTTGTACAAGGAGAGATATGGTGCAAAATACTTAGGCTGGTCAGTGGTAAGGTACTTATAAACCAAAACTAGGGTTTTGAATATAATACTTTGTCAAATTGCGTACAACATCTGTGTGAGAGAGACAATTACCCAGGATATTGACAGAAATGAGTCACTGAGCCATTTGTATCTGTCTTTGGCACCAAAGACTATGAATTCTGTTTTATCAGGATTTAGCTTGAGTTTGTTTTCAGACATCCAGACCTGAATATCATTCAAACAGGATTTAAGATGGTCAAAAGACTTGAGACTATCATCAGGGGACAAGTGAATGAACAGCTGGATATTGTCAGCATAGAAGTGGTATTTGACTCCAATATATTTTCTGATGACTTGACCAAGAGGTGTTGTATAGAGGGAAAACAGAAGAGGACCTAAGACAGAACCTTGGGGGACTCTAAACTTCAATTTGAACAAATTTATAATGTTTTTGTATACATAAGTCACTCTAATAAACCAATAAACTAAATAAATTATATGTCCAATGTACATGTACATCTTTGCAGGCACAACATCTTCTCCAAAAGGGAGTGTGCTACATTAACAAAAAAAATTGTAACAAGGCTGAAAGGGGTTTTGGTCTACTACTGCAAGGTGCAAAGCCATCAGAGACACGAGTAGTGCACTGAACTGGTAACCCATCCCAGTCCTAATGAAGCCCATTGTTGCTTTGTTTCACTGATGAGACAGGTACTCCTAATACTCTGCCACAATTCATGAAAGTCCAGAGATAAAAAAATGAAAGAAAAAAAGGAAAAAAGTCATCTCTAGAAGCTCAAATCTTGCTAGAGCTCGCTGTTAAAAAGGTATAGTCAAGTGACACTCTAGGTAAGTAATATTCCTTAGAAAAGTGTGATTTTACAATAGGCTCTGGGTCTGACTGGAGGGTAGAATACTTAGAGGTTAAGTTTGAGTTAGAGAGGTGAATCTTTAGACGTGTCTTAAATGATATTATTGAAGGGCTGAATAGGAAGAGAGTTCCACAATGTTGGCACATTTAAGCTTGTCGACAGAGGGGACTTGAAAGAACTTCATTCGCTTTATAAAACTAAAATAAACAAAAATTACAACACCAACAATAGCACAATTAATTGCATTTCAACAAAACAAACTGAACAATAACATAATTTACACATATATACACATATATGTTTCAAGATATGAAACATTTAAAATGTGTAAATATAAGTATATTTGAAAATGACAGGAATTAAAACGGGCAATGACTTACCTTGCGAGAAGCTATTTGTTTTGCAGAAGAAGGCCCCAAGTACCCAGCCCTCACTCAGGTCATCTACCAAATGTACCCAGGTACAGCATAAGGTCACCATGACGTCACAGACTGCCAGGTTTAAAATGTACACATTTGTGGTTGTACGTAATCTACGATTTCTCACCACCGTAGCGATAACAGTCAGGTTACCAATAAGAGCCACTGTCATAATAATGAAGTAAGATTTCACTTTGACCAAGATTTCCCACAAGGGTCGCTGGCGGATGTCACCTGGATAGGCATGGTTTCGAGGGTTAAAATCCTCAGGGTTTTTCATTGTAGCATTTAAATCATCTACAGCATCAACAGCATCTGTAATTGTGTCTGTAACTACCGATAGTATTTCAACGATGTTGACAATATGACCGGTAAAGAAAGGTTCCAAACTAAAGGTACTTTGGTTATATCCTTCCATTGCTAAATTTTTACTATATGATACATGTATATGTATAATATTTCAATTCCAAATTATTTATGTATTAATTTTATGTTCAAGAAATATTTCATTCATTAAAGGTCCAATTTGACAATTTTTATATTATTTCATAAACCTACGTCTATGGGGTTTTATATTGTCGCTTTTATTTCTTACATTATTTATATAGAATTATATCTTTTGGAGTTTTTTGTCAGATTCTTAATCATTACATATAGCCCTGAAATTTTGTTTTATCCATTAGCATTAAGTTATTCAGCATGGGAAAGATTAAAGCAATTTTAGATTTTAACTGAGAAGGCTACCATTTACTAATGTCACTTTGTAATGATTTCCTATATACCTTCACATTCAACATATAATTTATAGTTCATTTTGGTTTTTCACTTTTTCACCTTTACTGTAGATAGACTGTATTTTACTTAAAATCACTTACTTGAAGATAAATTGAAAATATTTAATATGCATCAATACATACAATTATCACATAATTAATTTATTTTTAGATTTTTGCCGACTTGTATTTATTTTAACAGCCAAAAGTCCTTTAAAAAACTTTATTATAAAGACTGAAACATCTTATTTTCTATCCAGGATAAACAACATATTTCATAGCATCAAAATGTACAGATATCCTTTTATATATACAAAACATAAATATCATTATTCTAACCATACAATAACTATATCCATGACGTAACTTTGAACAGAGGAAGACACTTTATTCACTGAAACCCAGCTCCCTGTTTTAAGTCTTAAACAACCTTCTCTTCTCACAGAAATAAACTGCTTAAATAAACCCTTCACAATTCCTATTTCCCCCAGCAAGTAAAACGTCGTCTGATACTCTAGCACCAGCAGGTTAGCAACTTTAAGGAAAACATTCATAGAGAGAAATTCCCTCTGCATAAGCAACACAAACATGCGCCATATGCTATCTGTGGAGGCCTGTAAGCGTCACATGTACCAATTAAAAAATCAAACTTAGCTTTCTATAGCAAAACATTATTTTGTGGATTTTTCAACTTGCTATGACACTGATTTTTTTAACTGTCAGACTTGCATGTATCCCCAACTGGAATCACTGATATAAATGTTCTGCCTTGTATATGTTATTTCGTCTGCTGCCAGTGTGGGATGCTGAATTCCATTGAATGAATGTAAAATTTACATTATCGCCCATCAACAAGCAATAGATGTTGACTTCCTACGGGAAGTGCAGAGGGTATTTTAATTGAGTCTTATCTGGTACCAGATCTTGGAGAAAAATTTCCTGTTTTAAAAGTTCTAGGGCATGTTTCATAAAAAGAGTTAGACCAGACCTAGACATAAAGCTTAAAACTTTTGTCTTAAACTCAGGCTAATCTGTGATCTTAGAGTAAGAGGGTTTCAACAAGTCTAAATTTTGGGTAAGTCTATCTGGTAGTGAGCTGAACTTTTTAAAACAAAGACTTAACTATGGTCACCATATATTTTTCCATTGATAGCATTTTACCAAAGATAAAATGAATTAAACAAAGGAAATATGTCACCAGTAACATATTTTGACTTAGATATAGGGTCACATGACATAGAAAACCACTGTGGTTATTTTATAAATTGGGACTTAGTTAAAATGTCCTTTGTGAATTCCATTTAAATCCTAGATTTTACTAAGAAAAAGGTCCAGGCTAAGTCTAAGATGTTTTGCACAATATTCATAATTGCTGATCACCCATTTGGTTCCCATGATAACACATTCTGAAGCCATGTTTATGCTTGATATTCACAAATCATCAATGTATAAATATAGTAAATAATCTTATTAAACTAATTTATTAGTAGCACTCCATATCAGTACAACATACATTTATACATTAACTTTTTATATTTTATCAATAAGCACTGTTCATGTAATTTAGATATCACATTTTACACATGTTTGTGACACACTTGGACTTCAGTAGTAGTATCTTAAACAGAAACTCCACTCAGGGTTGAAACAAGTCATATTGACAAGTACATTGCATTATGCATGAATGAGCTTGGCAGTTATTGGATTGCCAAATTTGTACAAATTTATAGGTTTTGATTGTCGAAAAATATTACACATCTGCCAATATGTATCTGATATAATATGGAATTTTCTAGCACTTAATCTCCATCACTGGTAGACTCAAAGGTTCAACTATATATAAATAGATTGAATAGATTTATGTTGATTGAACATAGAGATAGGTCATACCCAAGAAAACACAGGTTGGATCACATAGCTATAGTGGATCGGCTTTTGCGAAATGGTAAGTCTTTCAACTTTTTTCCTGAGGGAGGCAATGGATGTTGCATTGTGTACATCCTCGTGAAGGTCATTCCAAATATTAGAAGCATGGAAGGCAAAACTAATTCCAAAGTGTTTTCACTGACTTGTAGAGAGAAGATAGAAAAAGAGGAACTACAAGCTGTAGCTTCAACTGTATCATTGTGTACTCAATTCCCACTTGTTGGGTATGGGGTTCGATCCCATTCCATTCTAAGTTGGTTGGTTGGTAGTTGATTTGCAGTTTGACCAGTACCTGAAACAGTCCATATGCCAGGTCATATGACCTGCAAGGCCAAATTCAGCCTGAAGGTCAGATTGAGTGCTGTGATATGACCCCAAAGGTCAAATTCGCAATGGGTTATTTCTGATGCTATGATTGAAGTCCAAGGTAGTAAGGGCACAAGCGGTTTGAGGAAATTTTATTTACATGTTAAGACAGTAAAATAGCCTCCAAAGAGGAACTTTTTTAAAAGTTTGGCACAAAATTTTAAAAAGCACCAACACATATACCCAACATAGGGTCGTAACAGTATAACTACCATAATGGTTATAGTCAATATATACATATACCACAGTGGTTATAAACACATAATTAAAGTATTAAGACAGTTATCAGATAAAGCCCAGTCGTTCCTTCAATGTAGGTTGTATATGCAGCAGTTTATAGTCGTAGTTAGTAGGGGGGGGGGGGGCAGAGTCAGTCTGGTCCTGCCTAATCCTAAGAGATCTTTGCATACCCAGATGGATCAGTTCTAGGTGTGATCTGAAAGCAATCCTGTTCCTAAGGAGCTATGTCAATCCTGCTGGAGACCTCCCTTGGGTGGATTAGTCCCAAGGGGTCCAGCTCCAAAGTCGAAATGTAACCCATGTACACCCTTAGAGGGGGTCAGTTTCCAAGGGGGTAAAAGCTTTGACAAATCCGGTAGGGGGGAGCCAGAGTCCGTCTGGACCACCTAATCCATGAGATCCTGCAAACCACATCAATCCTAGGAGACCTCCCAGAGTTGGATCAAGGCTCTGGGGTCCAGTTTGCAGTGTGAAAGTGATCAGTATTGCCATGAGCCAAGAATCCCCAATATGGGGCACTCAGGAGTAGATCAAGCTCAAGAGGTACAGCTCATGGGTCGAAAGTCGAACCAATACACTCTTAGAGGTGGTTAGACTCCAAGAGGGAAGTTGCTTAGTCAAATCAGTAGTTACAATCTGTGTCAGTGGAGGGTAGGAGGGTTCAATTGTATAATACATGTGTGTCCTTTAACTGACACTTTGAAAATGTAGCAAGAAACCCCAACACATGGGGCAAATGAACTGGAACGACATTGATTGGTGAAACTAATTAATGCATAATATTTTCCCTAGAAACCATGCACAGTGGACCTACGAATTAAGGTAGTGGTCAAACTGCCCCAGCAGGCTCCTACATAGCCGTGCTTTACACAGTTTGACCAGTACCTGAAACAGTCCATATGCCAGGTCATATGACCTGCAAGGCCAAATTCAGCCTGAAGGTCAGATTGAGTGCTGTGATATGACCCCAAAGGTCAAATTCGCAATGGGTTATTTCTGATGCTATGATTGAAGTCCAAGGTAGTAAGGGCACAAGCGGTTTGAGGAAATTTTATTTACATGTTAAGACAGTAAAATAGCCTCCAAAGAGGAACTTTTTTAAAAGTTTGGCACAAAATTTTAAAAAGCACCAAACCCAATCAAAAAGAGCTCGAAATGATGGAAGCAAAGGTGCAGGGGATAGAAGAGGAAGCTTGGGTAGCATTTTGTAAGTATGTCCACACTGCGGGGCTACGCCATAGGCCATGTGCCATGATGTTCTGCAGGGGAATATTGTTGTCAAACGCGATATTTTCAGGTTTGCTAGTACTTGCTTCAAAGCATCTCTGATTACAGTGTCAATGACCTGGTTGAAAGGTGGCTCTTTATTTGCAAATAAAGGATCTGTATCATGGAGTGGTCTGGATATCAGCAGTGTCCTGAGGGCTCTAACTGGACAGAGCCAATAATTGTTGATTTGGGGGATTTGGACAACATGGTGTGATTTGTTATCTTGCATGGTTTTACACCATTTTAGTATTAGGTGAGCTCCTGGGGGTGCAAATATGACATCCTGCCTGAGGAAGTGTTTGTTGGGATCGAATAGTTTAAGGCTGTGGGGAGCCATGTTGGACATCCTAAGAAAAGCGTAAAAGGCAGTTAAGAATATTGCCCTGAATAGGATGGGGTCTGGTAGGGTATCACATTGCTGTGAAATTAGATATAAAGTGTGTACATCAAAAATGCCCCTAGGTGTGGGACGAAAGGGTGAGTGTAGAGATAGCCCTCTGAGGTATCTGTTGACCAGGGGATGAGTTACCACTGCATGGTCAAGATTATAGAGAGAAGCCATTGTGGAGATGGAAGCCAAGTAGTTCCTTATGACCTTAACTGAGAGGGCATTCTTGTGCAGATATTCTAGAAATGTGAGAATATTATGTAGTGTAATTTCCTTGGGTAAGTCCATGAAGATAATGAAAGCCAGGTAGGTCCTAAAGTGTGTCCTGTGGGCAGACAGTGTTGATGGTCTGTAGGCTCTATGGATGACTTGCCAGGCTGAATCCAGGAGTGTGGTTGAGGCAGGAGTAGCTCCTGAAATTAGATAGACATGTCCAGGTGAAAAAACGATAGTGGAATGTCGAACCATTGATAGTTTTCTTTTAGGTTGTGTAAAAGGTGTTCATTTACATTTTTTTCTGAATATAACCTAGAAAGAAGGTCAGCAATGGTATTATTAATGCCCATAACATGATCCATTCGTATTTCAATATCAAGAGTAGCAGTAATCATCCAGATGTTACGGATGCAGGCCGCTAGAAAAGGGTCTTTGGTCTTACTGGTCTGTACCACCTGGACCACAGCCAGATTATCACAATAAAATTGTACTAGTGAATGCTTCCAATGATCACCCCACACTCTTAAAGCTAGCAATACATTGAACATTTCCCAATGTACTATTCCCGTTTCAAAAGTTGGGAAAGGGTAGATGGGAGTGCTGTAGACTCTATTTCCCCAGACCCCCCCTAACCCTGTTAGTGATGCATCAATATGGAGGGTATGGGGTTGTTGAATGGGGTTTTTAACCAAAATAGCTTTACCATTGAACTGGTGTAGAAATCTAATGAACCAGTTAAGATCTTGCCTCATTTCTGTGGTGATTCGAAATTTATTTTTACAACAGTCCTGTCGAAAAGTAGCTAGAATACGGTTAACAAAAATACGAGCCGGTTTCACGCATTTATGTAAATACAGTAACTTTGCTAAAAGGGACTGTAAATGGAAATAGTGGTTTTGGTAAGGGTATTGACACAGTGGTCATATATGGCAGCTATTTTCTCTGCATCAATGCTCAAGGTATTAGTGTCAAGGTTTATGCAAATACCTAGACATGTAAGGGTACGGGTTGGTGGAGTTCTTTTGTCATCATTCATAGGAAGGCCTAGTTCCTGCAAAAGGTCAGTAAGGGTGTCAAACGCTTGTTTTGCCTTAGATTTATGGTTAATAAGAATAAAATCATCAATGTAGGCGAAAGTTTTAAAACCTTTCTGCTTCATAATGTGCGTAATTACGTCGGCTACTAATTGAAAAGATCCGGATCCATGGATCCAGCCGAAAGCTACCGACAGATCCTGATAATATTGGCCATTCCATGACAATCCAAACTTAATTGCATCCCCAGGGTCGACCCTAAGGTTTCTAAAGGCCCTAGAGATGTCTATTTTTGACATAAGTATTTCATTGGGATTGTTGCAAATTTCATTACAAATATCATCGATGGTGGGGAACTTTAAAATGAATTTCTTTCCATCAAATAGTTGTTTGTCAACGTTATCATTAAGTGAATGACCCTTTGGATATGACAAGTTTAAAATGACTCTTCTTTTATCTATATCTTTAGGTCGAGTTAACATGGGAGAGCAATGGAACTTATCAGAAGGAATGTCAGAGAAAGGACCTATGATTGCTCCGAATGCCTTCTCTTTATCAAGGTACTGTTGGATAGCTTGAGGATATTGAAGAGCCGAAAAATGGTTGGATATGCTGGTGTTGTGTATAGCATCAGGATCAGTGAGGGACAATGGAAAGCCAAACTTAAGATATTGGTAAATCCTTTGGTCTGGATAATCTGCAAGGTACTTCTCCCAAGCAGGTAGGTTCAAATTGCTTTTGATAGGGAATCTAGCTTGCTTATAATTTGGAAGTCCAGTTGCTCTGATCATGTCGCCTATTTTTGTAACTTGTTCAATGTTATCATAGTTACAAAAGTCCCTGTCTGGGCCAATGAACTTGAAATCAGTTTCTTGTAAAGAAATAAAACCCCTATCTTTATCTGGGTCATTGTAGTCTTTGGGACTACTAAGATTACTAAGGTCACCAAAATTTTTGAAAAATTGGGGAGGGGTGTCGGTGTAATGAGTCGGCTCTGTGTCGACGCCATCGACAATGTTCAAGACGACGCTGTTGTCTCTAGGCCTGACTTTGCTTGACATGGGTAGACTTGTCCTGATTTTCTATCAAGTTCATTATGATTCTATCCATATATTTTTCATAAGACATGCCTAAGCTGTTAAACGTCCTGTAATCTTGTTTAAAATTATCAGCAGTAATAGCAGCATTTACTTTTTCCAACTCAGTAACTTCCTGTACCTTTAATGGACAGTGAATCAACATATTTTGAGTATGTATAATTACCAGATGTTCCACAGGAAAAGTGTCACAGTGGTAGAGCCGGCCAGAACCAAAAATTTCGTCACTTACTATGTAAAAGAAACCCCTTTGCAATTGGCCATTTCCATCCGAATATACAATGTGCACATGGTTAGCAGTACCCGAAGAAATTTGACACCAATTAGTGTATTGTAGGGTGGCCATGTTGGATTTGCAAAATTGGCTATTATGGTGATCAGCTGTAGTCACTGTGGCACGTTTACTGTCAACCTTTTGGTTAAATATGATCCCCCCACCCCTGTTATGCTGAGTCGTAACCTGGGGATAAGATAATTGGCCCCTAATATTGGTAAACTCATCAGCCATTTTACTGGACATATTACATAATGACTGGTAATCCCCAGCATTGCAAGTCTGGTTATGAACATTATGTGACAAATAATGTTGGTTATTTTGCACGTTCAAATCAGAGTTAACAGCTAGTTTGACAGTATATGAGCAATCATTTACACTTTGATTAACATTGACATTGGTTAAACAAGTTACAAAATTATCACATGTTTTAGATAAGTTATCATTACGTCCGTTCTCATATTTAAATTTACTTAATTTACTGTTCTTGTCCCGACCCCTGTGTCCAGGTGGTTGACCTAAAACCTAGCTGGAAGTGGCTCCTTTTTCTTGCTTTTTACTCCTGAAATTACATTTGTTTTCAGGATGGTTTGCTGTACGACCTTGCTTGCCACAAAAACTGCAATTGTGTTTATACAACCCATGGTGACCATCATGTGTACACGATCCCTCGTTGAAGTATTTGCAGAACTTCTTCAGGGCTGATGGAGCTGAGTGTGAATTAATCAACGAAACTTGCGAGGCGCTTAATCTGTTCAAAGCCCACTGTGTTGAGTCATTCCAAGTCAAGTTACCCTCCTCCAGCTCATGCATTGAGCATGCCCAGGCATTTTTCACTGCAGTGAAAGGGATTGATACTGCGTCCTTCATGGCAGCAATCACTTGAATTAGGGCTTGTTTGGAAGTTGCCTGGTCCTGCATGTGAAGGATATTGGTTAACTGGCCCGCCACCCATTGTGGCATGGACAGATCATCATACAGTAAACGTTTTTTACCATTTGACCCATGGAAGCCCTCGTTGGGCCATCTGACTTCAGGTGCAACAGATACAGTATCATGAGTATTGTAACATCCGAATCTGCGGTGTGGCTTACCTTGAGAGGATTCCAGTCTGTTATGGCTGTCATAGGAAGCCAGGATACCAGATACAGCCTCTGACACATTTGGAAGTCGCCTGATGGTTTCTAAACTGGGCAATACAGCATCGCTGGGAAGGTTGGATGAGAATCTCCCTCCTGTGGTCTGTGGATGATGGTTTGAACCTGTTTGCTCCTCACTGGAAAGAGAGGTAGTGCTACCAGTCACAGGGCGTTGGGTTTGCGCTCCTCTAACCTCTCCTGAATAATGAACATGTGGTATTGTTGCAGTGCCCTGGTGTCGGGATAGGCCTGGAGCTTGTCCCTGCAAGTGTGACCAGTGGCTAGTGGAGTAGGAAGGTTCTGACGACTGCCGTTCTAGTTTCGTCATTCTGTCAGAAAGAGATTGGTTGGAAGCTTTAATGTCTGATAACATGGCAAGAACCATATCATGATTAGTCTGTACAGGTGGAGGAGGTTGAGGCGATGAAACAGAGGATGAGGCCAACATACCATCTTGTAAGAAGGATTCCTCATGAATCTGATTCTTCCGACGAATCTTCTTGGTTGAAATCCTGGCACGAGCAGAAGCTGTCACCCTTTTCCTCTGACCAGACGGAGTTTTCTTGGGATTTGATGGCATTCTGTATATATTGAACTATCACTTCATCACAGTAAAGCACTTTGTAAATATGTATAACTAAGATCTGTAAAACACTTGTAGATAATGTATAAAAATAATAAAATCCTGTTAGGTTTCTTCAAATATTTACATTCAATTGTATAATACATGTGTGTCCTTTAACTGACACTTTGAAAATGTAGCAAGAAACCCCAACACATGGGGCAAATGAACTGGAACGACATTGATTGGTGAAACTAATTAATGCATAATATTTTCCCTAGAAACCATGCACAGTGGACCTACGAATTAAGGTAGTGGTCAAACTGCCCCAGCAGGCTCCTACATAGCCGTGCTTTACACACTGGCTTATAGTTGTTACTAAAGAATCCTCACACCAACCAGTATGCACTGGCTTCCTCCATGCCACCAATTACTCATTAGTAATTAATTTACTTTTACAGCTTTAGAAGCTGAAATCGCTGTCTGGCATCAATCGTTTGCAAGTTAAACATGTCCAATAAAATTTCTAAAACTGTAGTGTCTAGACTACATGTTACAGTTTGAAGAAGTCAGTCTCTTACCCTTTTCCAAAATGAAATACTTTCTGTTCAGCAATAAAAATACATGTAAAACCATTGGTCACCTATTTCAATACAGCAGGAGTAATCGGGTGAACTTGTCTCTGAGGTTTCCGTTTCAGAAGAATGAAAAATGTCAATTTGAGGGGTTGATAAAAGGCCCTAAACAACCATTTTATTTTTTAGCAATTGAACTATCTGCTTAGCAATTTCCTTTATTAGATATTTCTTGTTCATGTCAACAATGTATGCTTTGGTACATTACTTCTAAGTATCAAAGGGAAACAACTTTTCTTCCCGCAGGAAAATCTTACTAAATACCAATCTTGGCAAATTAATCTATGCTATCCATAAAAATAAGCAACCCCTTTTGACTGGAAAATTATTATTTATTTGAAAGTGAAATCCTCTGTAAACGCTTGTATTCAGAGCAGTGTTATGCCTTTGATATGTAACATGATCATATTGTACTTTCCATTTATCACCACAGCTTTGAGATTGTTACAAGGGGTTTTCTCAAAATTTATCAACTAAATACAGATATTACAACCTCCCAGTACGATTGCCCTTTTTTGAAAAGTGTCTCAGGGCCTTGTTACCCTAAACTCTCCAGTTTCTAATGAGAAAAGTTCACCCACCTACCCCACTCCAATGTAATTTGCATATCCCCAACTCCATTAAAACTAATGTAAACCTGGTGTTTCTACCAGTGTTTTTGCCAAAACCCCTCTTCATTAGTACGTAAATGAATTATGTGTCACAAATGGGAAAGTTTATTTTTAAAATTAGAAAGGGATGTGATAAAACCAGACTGCTTTTATTTTATGTTCACTGATGATATGACCTGCAACTTAAAGTAAAAACATACTGTAATAAACTTTTTATATATTTTAGTATAAATATTAATAATAAATGTCATTTGTAAGAATTCACTAAATTTTGATAACTACTTTTAAAGTCCAGTAGAGAAAGGTTACCAAAATTCTGCATGTGACACTTAATATTCGTTCTTCAATTCATAACTAGAATCTGTTAATGAACAAATGTGACATATTGCCAAAATAAACTCAGTTTGGATGAAACAGTTTTATCATATTTTAGCCCTCACACAAATTCCACATCTTAAAGTTGAAACTTGATATGAAAAACCTTCATTTTAATGCATTAGTTTTGTGGTAGTTTTTATTTTCTACCCTCCACTCCAAATATTAGTTTTTGTTACAGGTAAGTATGTGGAAATAAAAATATTCAAAGCTCTTGTCATAATCTTGCATAAACAGATTATTTAATAAAGATTCAAGTGCTTCCTACCCTTTCATACATTCTTTTTTTTACAACACCAACCCATGTTTGAAGTTGAACATTAATCACTACAAATACTGTAAACTTGTAATGTATGTATCCTGAAAATAAATGCTCCTTTACCTTTTATGACATAAAATATTTATTATACACATACATGGGAGAATTAGATTGGAGAAATCTATTTCCAGAAATGGAAGATAGGCTTGCCAAATAATGTGTATTGAATCAAATGAAAATATATGTTTCTATTACATGAAATATTAGAAATACCAATCCAATCAGCAAGAAAGCTTAAAACAAACTTTGGACATATTTCTAGCACAAGAGTTTTGGCAGAAAATTTCACTTGGAAACTATTTCTACTCTTGTGTATATAATTAAAATCTGGCCAAAAATAAGAAAATAAAATTATTGAATGTTAAGTTTTGTTTTACAAGTACATAATTATCTCAGCACAACCTTTTATCTAATCCAAACACACAACTACATTCCTTAAACTAAATGGAAAAATGTATCTACAATAAAATTACTTTCAAAATGGTAAAAATCACACTGGAACTTTCATGATGACTTACCTATGAATGTTTTATGTTGGTTTTGTTTTATTATTACATGTGTATTATGCAAAAAGAGATATGTTATTTTAGTTTTCATTTCCTGGTTATCTTTCTTCCATGTTTTTTTTTGTAATGACTACAATTTCTAAAGATTTCCTTTAGAAATTTTGGAGCACTTTAGATCTATCCTAAAAAAAGAAATTGGCGAGATATCAGCCATATTCCAAACAAAATACTTCCCAATCTAAGCTCCCCATAACTAACTAATTTCTAAATGGGCGTGCACTGTCTATTATTCAGTAAGGCCTTTGTAACCTCTGATGAAAATTACCTCTTCCAAATATGTAAATTTTTGATGTTTCTCCAAAACCAGGGTAAAACACTGCTTATTGGATAATGTCTTGTGAGTAATTACTACTAGAAAGTGAATTTATAAGTAACTTTAGAACACTTCAGTATATATTTTGTCTATATACAGATAATATTTAAAAATAACCAGTTCACACTGGGCCGATAAAGACTATGACACAGCTTTGTGGTTCTATCATTTTCTGCAATGTATACACCCGCTAATATTTGTGACAAAATTGCAAAAATATGGCAAGGACCACCTCTTTAGAGATCTGTTCCTTCTACAATTTCAATGTGTAACCTATTTAAGTGCTGTTTTCGCTTCAATTCAGTGAATGAATGATTGAATGAATGATACTTTGCTTTATTTTGCCACAAAATTGCTGTAGAAATAAACTACACATGCTTGGATTTTATTGGTAATTCAATCACAACATAGGTTTAAACAAAAGAAGAACACTGAACGACTGTATTTGAAGGTTATTTTGTGATTGAATCTTCGATAATGTCCAGATTTCTTATTTTTTATAATAAGATGCCATCTACTGTTTATTCAGTGTTGAGTAATTACTGCTTATTTCAAGCTTGTTTCATGACATTTTATCGCCAAATTGTGTTCAAATAATATATCATATGAAATCTAACAGTGAACAATGTTTCTCCATAAACTACCTCACAAAGTGAACACAGACACAGTTTCGTTAACTGTGCAACTCTTCATTTCAATTTTTTTAATAATGATAAAAAGATCAATTCTAATGAAGTTAGATTTTTATAATCATCAGTTTACTAGTACTGAATCCCTTTCCTAAATGATTTAAGACAAGAAACATAATAACAATTCATTAGACCATTGCTAAATGGAATTCAGAAATATTGAGTCTACTACCTTGTCACAAAATATTGAAAAATAATGAATCGAAGCTTCAGTCAGTCTAATCCATTTGATTAGTTTTGTCAGGTCCAATGATCGCCCTCTATAAAGCAGCTTATGGACTAAGTATGCCATAATACGATTGAAGCAGTTAATGAGTATTACCTAGGAATGCATTAACCCTCACCTCTGGGTAGTGATTGAAAAATACAAAAATAGCTATTGTTGCAGCCTCGTATGATGCTTGAAATTTTTTTGAAATTTTTGTCCATTTTGGTCTTTTCATTCCTCCATCCTTTAATTGGTTTGCACTTAATGACCCAATTACACACCTTCCTTATTTTGTACATAGTCTTTTGTGTTGTCGCCTTCTGTGTGAAAAATACTACTGTCTACTACCTCGAGCCGCAAAGCCCAACAGTCACCAAAGCCCAATGTTGCTTAACATCAGTTACTTATACAGTTACTCATTCACAATGCCAATTCTCATGAAAGTGTGGAGACAAAAAAAAATAAAAAATAAAAAAATGAAAAAGTAGAGCTTGCATTTAAAAATTCTGGAGACTCACTCTGGATCCAGCTCTGAAGTACCTCTGGATAGATATCAACTATCGTGAAAATGTGACACAGATCTGATTTATACTTTTACAATTATGCATACAGACGGGCAGACCAGTAGACTTGATTACAATACATTTGCTCTTCCCCCTTTGCGGGGTGTGAGTAACTAAGTTTGAACTTACATAATAAACCTTCAGAACTTAATTTCCACTAAGTAATCTCAATATCAATGGACAGAGAAAGGGAAAAAACCACAGAGAAAACCAAGGAGATACTGAAAACCTAACTGGGTATACGTTAGGGTAGAGTTAGGATTTAAACTTCTTTCTGAAGAAGGCCAGATGGAGGATGCAGACCAATATATAAGTAGCTTATATTTTGGAGAATTTTCCAACTTTTATTGGATCTAAATGTACCTTCAGCCTACAGCATAAACATTTTACATAAACATTACATAAACATGATTTTACACACAATGATCTGCAGTTGATTATTTCTTTGCCAACTAAAATCCAAATCTTCTATTGTGATTCTATTGCAAGAGTACATTTATAGCTCTAAATCTCCATCTAAAGACAGACTCTAGGTGCAGAAAAAGACAAAAATCCGAAATCATATAACTTAAGACACAGCAGGGGTCAGCGCCTTGGAGAAAGAACAGGATAAAGCCAGAAACTGGACTGGGTATGCTTTTGCAAAGATAGCCAATTACAGTTGTCAAGTGTGCTACCAACCAAAGCATTTGCAGCTGTAAGAGCAGCATCATGTGTGAGGTAGCCTCTGAATCTCAATATCCATTCATTATTCACCATCAAGAATGTAAATTTCTCAACAATGAGGATGTTCTACCCATATGCAAATCTGTGTATGCTACCAAAATATGAAGTGGACTCAACCACAACCTTAAAACCTACCTGTACACCATAGCATACAGGCATACAGGTACAGGCAGATACATAGTGGCTCGGATGACCACTTAAAATGGCAGTCCTCTGTCATTGGGTCCTATCCCCAGTGGCAGGTTAAAGAACCTCAAGGACATTGATAAATGGTCATCTTTGAGCCTCTATCTTCCAGTTAGGGGAATGTAAGTTACTTGTGAGTTGGGGCTGTACCTGTACAGTCGGATTGGTTAAATAGCGCTTTGAGTCTTGTAGTATATGGAAATATTGTGCTGAGTATAAATACATAATAATAATAATAGCATGCCCACCTTAATCTTAATCATCCCCTGGAGTCTGTGGTGCTTGATCTCTTTTCTGTCTCTGGATACTGAAATTGGTTGAGTGTTTTTAGTTCTGTTTCGACCTTGGTGTCATTTTGTAAAGGAAGATTAAGCACTACAAAAGTCCAATTAGAATTAGGCAAGTATTTTTCCTTATAGCTGGCGATTTTAATAAAAAAGATGTCAACTAGAAATAATGTATCTTATACTTATACAACGACCATGAAGAGAGGACACAGTCATAATCTCAAATGTTTACCACAGCCATAAGCTGAACCAGACTCCTGGGGATTGCTCAGAGAGGAAATGGACACAGGATCCTCCATTGTACACAAATATATCAAGTGTAGTTACAATAAAGTATAAGAAAGAAAGGTCACGCTAGACCCTCATGTAGATTAAGGTGACCTTAAATGGAGGATAAAAATTTAATAAGCAGGAGAGATCACCTCAGTGAGTCTGAGGAGCACTTAAGTTTACATTGAGAGGTATTTGAGGTTAAGAATATAATGTATAAATGTAGACGCATACAAAATACCATATCAAGCCAAAAACAAAACATTAAGTTATCAAAAAGGAAAATTTGACCAATCTTCTCCGAGAATGTGCAGACTGTAAATTGTGCCAATTCATACCCCTTGTTTACAAATACTACTTCTTGGTGTTGTTATTTGGCAAACCCCCAAATTAGCATATAATAGAACATGAATTAGTAACTGGCAGGTTTGTTTGTCATTAACAACTCTCCTATTTTTTTTGAAAAATTTACCATATCATTTTAGGTAGAAGCGATGATCAGCGAAGTTGCAATGAAAATAACTTAAATGTATTCAGAACTTTTCGAAGATTTTGAATTTGCGCCAATTTGGGCCAATATTTTCAAGTAAAAATTGTCCTCTCACTCCTTAGAAATACTGCAGATTAATTGCTTTTCCGTTTTTTTTTGGATTATACACATTCAGAACTTGCATTCGTGCCAAAGCATATTTTTAACAAATTATGATCCTCACTTTTAAGCATACAGCAAGTGCAAACTAGAAAAGCACTCATAGATGGCAGACATCTTCTAAGGTCCAATAGCTCCAATATAGATTTTGAATTAAGTGATAGTTTTAAATCCATTAAAAATCAGAAAACAAACAACAAAATGTAATCATCTGTTCTTTGGAAAATTTCATCAAAAATCCGCCAGCAATTTTTTAGTTAATTTGCAAGCAAATAGACTTTCACCAAGTCCTTTTGTATTTTGTGTAATATATGGGTACTGTATGAGTTTTGGAGAAACAACCAGCCCTGACTATCTTTCAGAGACTATCTCCCTTACTCCTGTATGCTTGTGGTATAATGAACTCCTGTAAGGTTACAAATTTAAATGTTCAGGTTATTGATGGACACAAATACAACGACTTGGAACAACTCTAGCAAATCATGTACCTAATTCACTGAGACTGATAAGGACCTGTGCATTAAGAGGTTTCCACAAGTTAGCATAGCAAGCGATATTATTACCTCATTAAAAGTAAGTGGTTATTTGTGTGTCAACGTTTTCAAAGGACTTGAATTCACACATTCTTGTGGAGGTCACACTCTGACCAAAAATCCCTATCAGTAAAATCCCTGATAAAACTGATAGTCAGTTGCTCCCCTACTTTCAGGACTACCATTTCTTTTGGCCTTGTTGGACCATACAATGTGTTCTGTGCACCAAGAGCTACAGGCAGACAGAATGAGAAACTTTAAGTCGTTTTTGATAAACAAATTTTTAAAAAATCAATGTCTACTCCCAAATTCCACTGAATTTAGACTTTATATCTCTTAATAGATGGATGGCCAAAACGTCCCCTCTAGGGTATGCCCAGGCCTACAGTTCTGAGCTTTTCTGGAACACCTTTCCTGGAATTAACTACTTGGATTATCCAATAGTTAGGTATTTTACAACATTTTATTCTCTGCCTAATCATAGATTGACTGGAGTAACTAAGCGCCTATATAGAATCTACTTTTAGAACAGCCAAAAGTTTACGAAAGTGTGATATTTTGTACCAAAGTTGCTAAGAATTCACGACTTCTTGAATTTGTCAAAAAGACATCTGGAATTTTCCCCAGATGGTTTATTGATGTGTCACTGGTGTACTGTTCATGTTTGACATAGTTAAGGTTTTTACTCCAATTCAACAGCTCAGGGTCGAGGTGATAGCCTGTGATTGGATGTCAAAGCTGCTAGCCTCTAGGTCACTAAGGAAACAAGAGTGTATGTGTTTGACCTATATCAAGATCTTTCCCTTGCATATTGAAAATGAAAACAACTTCTGCTTCCATTGTCATTGAGTCATATGACATATATAAATCTTTGTATATCATATGGAATGCCAAATTTGGCCTTCCGATCTTAACAGTCCCATTCAATTGTGTCCAATTATATTGGAAATGACTCACCAGCAAAGCGTCAACCCATTTTAAGTTGGAGATAAAAATAAGTGTTTGATGATACATGAGGACTAACTCAATTGTCGTGTTAATAAAAATGTGACTATCTTGTTATTTCAACGTCTGGCATTCCTCATCCAAGAATAATTGGTAATTTCATCTTTGTATTTTGATGACATGCATTTCTTTCTTTGTTGGTAAAGCAATTTTACACGTAACTAACAGATGGCACTATGATGAAGGTGGTAGAACACTCACTTCTAACCTCTGAGCTCCTGTGTTTGTTTCTCAGCTATAATTTAAAGTTGGAAAGTTGGTAATAGCTTGTCGGTGCTGAAATTATGCAAATATGTAGCTTAAATTCCATTACTAAGGATTAACTTGTCACTTTATGTAAAGCCCAGCATGAATTAGGAAAGATAGATATTGCTGGCTGGTGCCCAATGGACCAGGGGTTATTCCTTGTCAAGAACTGTTTTCAGTTTGAAAGTGATATAGTGATATGCATTGACACTCATCTGCCACTGTGGCCTAGTGGGTAACACACTCACGCAGGAACACAGAGGACATAGGTTCAACCCAGGGTCCACTTAAAATGATGGTCTTTTGTCATTGGGGCCTATCCCCAGTGGTAGGCTAAAGAACCTCAAGGATGTAGATAAATGATCATCCTTGAGCCTCTGTCTTTCAGTTAGGGAAATGTCAGTAAATTGAGTTGGGCTGTACTTGTACAGTCAGATGGGTCAAATAGTGCTTTGAGTCCTGTAGTATATGGATATATTGCACTGAGTAACTGAGTATAAATACATACGAATAATAATAATGGTTTTTAATATAGAATATTGTAAAACTAGTGTGCACTGGTTTCCTGCATCCCCTAAAATACCTGCAGTTATAAGACCCAATTTAATTTTTATGGAAAGCTACATCCAAACAATATGAATCAATTTAGTTGAAAGTGGTGTATTTTTTCAGAAAAAAATATGCATTAACATTAGCACAAAGTACAACTGCACCTAGCCAACAGAAAATCAAATGAATTAACCTTTTCCAGTGATTTTAATAGATCCAAATCAGCACTCCATATAAATGCAAATCTCGGTATCTGCATGCAGAATATATTGCATTTCTTTCTATCAAGAATCTGGTTGCCATTCTTTCAATGTTACATAATATTTTCCATTACTGGACCTCCACAAGTGTTATCAATGATAGTAAACCATAGATAAGTAATCTTCTGTTCCGTTTTGTGCCAAATTGAGGTGTTTGCCAAGCTATGGTGTAAAGCAGTAATTTCATTGAAATTCTGAAATAGATAAAACTATTGGGCTAAATTTGGCACAAAGGTATCAGAAAGTGATTTATTCGTCTGCTGCAGAGTGTTCTGAATTAAGGCCTAAAGGCCTGTTTACATTGTTCTGAGTGGTCATATCGATAAGTATATGAAATTAGGTTCATGGCCTTGTCCTCACAGTTCTGTAGCTGGACCTTGCATTATTGCACCCCCACCCCTCCTGCGTGTGCATTTAGTTTATATGCCCCATGCATACAGCCGGTACTACATCCTGTAGTTACAGAGGTTTTACTCTGTGGTGGATCCACCTACTAGGATACCTCATACCTTCCAAGATTTGGTGCATCATTCACAGTACAGGCAGTACATCCTTCAGTTTGTAGTTGTACTCTATATTGGAACCACCAACAAGGACCCATCATACGTTCTGAGATTAGATGTATCATTTAAACTAATGGTGGTCTAATCTGTGGTTGTAGGTGTTCAACAAAACGTCCCTGTCCTTCAACTACTATCAAAAGCTTGGATGCCACCTTATGACACAGTGGCGAAATGTTTACCTGCACTCACCTTATATTACCATTTTACAATGACAGGCGACATTATATACACTGTGGACTACACTTAGTAAGATAGCAAGCTTGCATTTGTGTGTGCAAGCCCACGGTATTAAATTCAGAGGCAGATGTTTTCAAAACTTCCGTAGGATGCACAAGGTAATGGCCATTTTACCACTGTGTCACAAGGTTACTTACGAACCTGGGATGGACAGGGCATTTCACTGAATGCCTATAACTACAGGGGATACTGACTGTAGTATGAAGGATGTACTAGCTTGTGAGAGGTTCTTAAACATTCCAAAGAGTTATTGCATGCACAAAAGCTATCCGTTCTGTGTTGTATGTGTTCTGCCCAAATACAAATCCAGACTTATCAAAGTTTATGGAAACGGCTAAAATATGAAACCTATAAAATCACAAGCGAGCCCTCGTGAGTTCAATATTTTACACTCTTATGTAGGCTCATGAAGCCACCAATGTGCAGTGTGCTCTAGCTATTAAAATCATAAATTCTCACCGGGAAGAAAGAACAACATCGCATTTGTTCAGCCATTGGAACTGCGCAGGTTGTCAAACAGAGATGCAGGGGAAATATGGAAAATTACATGAGAAGGTTCTAACAAGTAAACAGGTTTTAAGCCCTTTTTTATGTAAGACCGGTTACCTGGAGAGAATATTGTGTAATGTTTCATTTTCAGCTCGAAGTTGTATCGTCTCAATATGGAGAGACTGAATTGCAGACTGGATCATATTATTTTATATTCCAAGTCGCACTTACAATGGATAATGTGTAAAAAGTGCTTATTTGTTTAGACAATATTCATTATGTTAGTTACATTTGTTGTTCACACATAAATATAAAGGCGTTTTACAGTGATTCTGTTTTTGTTACATTAAATCTATGCAGAAATGACTTTCTAAAAATCTGACTTCTAAAATTGAAGATTATACATTCACCGTGTCTGTAGCTATGGAAGTGTTTCACATCTGTCTTGAGTTATTTTAAGCAGTTGGACATTCAATAACCAGTGCTGTGGAGGTAAAGGTCAAAAGGTCATATAAAGGTCAATCCAAAGATATTCAAACTGTAGTTTTGGAATTTTATTTACATGTTAGTTAAAATCTTGGAAACAGAAATAAGGTATTTAAAAGTTTTATGCATGAAATTTTTAAAACCTCCATATGTAAAAGTTACAGAGTAGAATAAGGTAGAGGAAATTTATATACTGTAGAGAATTGATGTCTCCACATTGGGAAATCATGCACCTCATACGGGTTCACTGCCCAGTCAAGGTCAGGTGTAAGGTCGGTACTGAATGACTTGTAGGTCATAGATTACATTTTGGATTGAAGCGTAGAAAGTAGATAGGGGGGAGCCAGGGTCGGTCTGGATGGCCTAAGCTGAATGACTTTGAGCTATATCAATCCCAAGGGAGACATCAATCTGGGAGGGTCAAACCTAGAGGGTCCCACTCACAGTGTCGTTTTCAAGCAACCCAAGTAACTGAAATCCACAATCGTGGAGATCTCCCAAAGGAAGGGTTAGATCCAAAGGAATCAAGATATCAGTCTGTAAAGTAGATGGGGGAGCCAGGGTCAGCCTGGACTGTCTAACCCAAAATATACTCAGAGCCACACCAATCCGTATGGATACCTCCCTCTCGATGGGTCAATTCGAGAGGGGTCAAGATCAGAGTGTCAAATTTGGAAGTTCA
Organism: Sabellastarte sp. h YS-2021; assembly: GCA_964017235.1. Classification (NCBI taxonomy): domain Eukaryota; kingdom Metazoa; phylum Annelida; class Polychaeta; order Sabellida; family Sabellidae; genus Sabellastarte; species Sabellastarte sp. h YS-2021. Next base: position 150,788,515 of record OZ024931.1, read on the forward strand.
TATCAATCCACTTAGTGGATACTTCCCAAAGGTAGAGTTAGTCCTGAGGGGTTAAAACTTCAGAAAGGCCATTTCAAGAGGGGGGACCAGGGTAATGCCTGGCACGCCTATTGCCTTATTTCACCGAAGACCATATTGCCAAAAAATCTCGGCAACATGGTCTTGGACAAACTCCCAACAGGCAGGCAGCTGTAGGGTCAGCAACAAGGTGAATAGTGGACATCGTCCAAACATGACCTTCTAGTCACAAAGTGAGCCCTCTGGGCCACGATATTGGTAGTTATAGTGCTCGTATGTACAAGAGATGTGGTGGCGGGTAAAAATTCTTAGATGTTGCTCTCTTGCTTTCTTGAGCTTAAATGGAGGGAAATCTATTCCATATTATTCAGTGAAGTGAAACGAGGGCTCTGATTGGTGGGTGTTAGTAAACAATTTGTTGTCACAAACATAAGAGAAATAAATAGGCTTCTAAATTAAGGTAGGTCCAACTGAAGCAGTCTGGTGGATAAGAATATCAGAACAACTAAAAAACAAGAAAAAACAGAAGATAGACACATTCCCCTTCCTGTGGGCCTGGATTGTTTTAACTTTTCTTGTGATAGATAACTTCCATTTAAAGTGGTCACCCAAAGCACTGTACATCTGTTTGTACCTGAAATTAAATGCAGGCCATCTATCTTCCTAGACGAGTGTGTTACCTAGCAGGCCAGTTACATAATCTGGAAAAAGACCTTAGAGATAAAAACACCAAAAATAATAATATGGGTTTTTTGGAAGATATTTATGAGCTGAACAATCATGGAAGTTAATGAGACTGAAAGGAAATACGCCAACATTTATGAGCCATAGATATAAATAGGCTTGACCATTAATGGAATAGGATTGGATTTCAAACGTTACCTGTATTTTGACAATATTTTTAAGATACCCTCTGTTTTGTGAAAGAAGTTGTCATTGTAACCCTAATTGTACAGGAGATATTAACATCCGGTTATATTTCCATATTGTTCATCCATTTATTATCCACATTTTAGTGTCTTTCCGGCCAAATATTTAACAGACAGTTTTTAGTGTAGAATAGTAATGACATACTTAGACAAATAGTCATTATTTTCAGTCGGAGTAGATTTTTAGAGAAGTTTTCCTTTTCCTCGTAACTATGGTGAATTTTCGTGAAGGTTTGTGATAATGTTCACTCCTCACAGTGGAGAGGGTGCTACGACCCTCTCGGTGAATATAGAAGAACAGAGGCTACTTGAAATCCACTAAAAATCGCCAGAAAAAAGGCGGGAAAGTGTAGTCACATGATAAAATATCTTCATACTTCTACGACCCTGTGTGATGTTCTATGATGTTCTTCTTCGACTGTCCTGAGATTAGCACTCGACAAAGCAAGAATATAATGTGAATACCCTTCGAACTGGTGAAGATATCTGGTGATTTTATTACAATTACCTACGAATTAGCTACAAGTAGGGGAGAATGAACTTGATCTGTGAAGAATCGTCTACCCAAAGGAAGAACCAGTTGAGAACAAAGAAGAATGTAAGGTGGATTTACTGAGAACAAGAAGGGAGTACAAATCGTCAGTGAATGTCCTACAGCATTAAATAATATGCTCTGTTGAAGGTTAATCCTTTATACTGAATCCTTTAATAAATTGAATGTAATGCTATGCTGAAACTACATTAAAATCACTATAACATAACACACTAATTATTGTAATACTGTTTCGCTGATATAAGATATCATTTTTGTCAACACCAAACTACATCTTAAACTACGAGACGTCTTTGCAAGGGCCTTTTGTATGAGTGCATTATGAAATACATACATTTTCAGAATGTGCTAGTAAAGGTCATGTGGTCTTTATTATTCACAACCTGTTAAACTTACTAGGGCCCTCAATGTTCTTCATACCATAAAATATACCATAAAGTCTACCATGAAATATATTCTTGCTAAAATACTTTGTTGAACCGACTTTCTGCCAAACTTAATTAAATACTGGTTGTTTTCTATTTGTGCCAATTACTCTGCCTTAAGTCTAGCTTAGGTAGCATCTGTTTTGATAGTTTGCATAAATTATTTAATTTTTTTTTTATTTTTTGTTTTTTTACGACCGGTAGTTGGAAGGGCAGAGGAAACCAGTACATACAGTTCGTCAGGGTTTTGTACTGCAAACTGCTATCCAACGGCAAGCAACTACCAGCTTTCCCACTCGGGGTCCGAGCCCCAGCCTCAGAGGTGGGAGGCCAGAGTGTTACCACTCTGCCACCGTGGCCCCTGATAGTTTGCATGATTTCACAGTTGCTAATGAGCTACATTAACAATGTCAGATTATTCACATCTTTTTGTCCACCCAAGCTCCTTAGGTTGTGCATTAGCTTCACTTTAAACTTGAAATTCTTTGGCTTAAAATCACGCACCCTCCGTCTGAGCCTTAACCATAGTTCACACTACACCTTGCCACAGGTCAAGTGTCCTTTGCACTACCTCAAGTGAGTACATGCAGGACCAGGTTTGGAGAGTGTGATACAAAAGTAAGGTATAGCATGCTTTTGTTATTATTAACATATGCTGATGTTCATTTTAATTTTAACTATTTTATCAATATGGTTTGTAAATTATTTTATGAATGCATATCTCATGTGCTCAAATTTGACTTACTTTACATTCTCGTATACATTCTGTGTTAAGTTTTACTATCTTAACCTTGCACATATCTTAGTGGGGTCCGTTAGTTTAAACCTCTAGTTTTAATATTGCTAACTTATATAAATATAGTTCTGTAAAGTGATGCCTGGATCTTACCCCACTTCACTCTTTATTCATTATCATTCATAATTCGTTCTGGAAGTATCACCTGAGTGTGAACTCAACTTAAGCTTGAACCATCCATCACTGAGTAAACCAGGCTTGACCAACAGTTATGTAAAATCAGGGTGGGGGTGAGGGGGGGGGGGGGGGGGAAATTCACCCTTTTGCTACATTTGTTAATATAAGAAATAGCACCAAAAGCCTCAGTGCCAGTATTCATATCCCAGGCAGGAGGCGTAAGAATACTAAAAAGTAGTGCTTAAACTGACTAGAAAGACATGTTTATAAAGCTTCCTGATCGCTTTTGCTGAACGAAGCTTTTAATAGTTACAGGTGCCTCCTATCAATATTGCATCCTTTTTGGTATTCTCAGGAGGTCGCAGTGGTGAAGTGGTAACACACTGGCCTCCAACCTCTGAGGTTTGCAGTTCAAACTATGGACCGTATGTGGTTTCTACAGATGGTCGGCAGTTTACAGTGCAGAACCTTGACCAACTTTATGTATTGGTTTCCTCTGCCCATAGAACTACCCGTCGTGATATGACTTGTACAGTGTTGAAAGTGATATTAAAAGCAAAATAAATAGATATATTATCCTTGTATTCTCCTATATTTTTCGATATGTACTTTTTGTATGAATGATAAATACAAAATGGTGGATCTTAAAAATGTAACATTCCTCATCAGGAAATAAAGTGCTACCCACTCCTACATTATTTTCATATATATCTATATATGTTTTATATATATATCACTAGGTAAGTGTTCCTATTATGTATACTGATCACTGTCATAACTTGGCTCAAGCCTCAATTTAGCACAAACAGAATATTGAATACTAATCTATGATTCGTTGTAATCAGTGGCACTCTGTTCTGAGTGTTAATAACAGGTCTCGGTTTGATAGGAGATAAGTAAAGTGACAATTTACATAAATTATTTAATTTTTTAAAAGTTTTTGTTGAGGGGGGAGAGTAGGGGTATTTCCTGTATGGAAATTCTGAGATTTCTCCCAGGCCAGGGCATTGATTATAAGATGCAGATATAAGATATATTATTACGTCTTAAAAATATTTTAAAATATAATTGTATTTTATTTGTCATTTTGTGGAGCACATTTAAACCTTGCATTTTTGTCAATGCATAATTTAATTAAAGAAACCCACGTTATTAGATTTAAAGCCAAAACAAATAAGGAAGCACTCTTAGGACTCAGTCTTCCGCCAAGACAGACCACTATGCAGTATGCAATCCATACCTTGCCTACATTGTAAGGAATTATTCCTTTTAAGAGGCCATATGTACATAAAAAATTGGAATTTTTTTCATTATTTCTTGAAAGTAAACTCAAATAAAGACTTTGGAAAAAAACATGGATTTTTTATTTAAGTTCTCAGAAAAATGGGTTCACTGGTTTTTACCACAAACACTGACAGAAAAACAGAGGTAATTTGGGGTTTTTATGTACAAATTATACCAAGGTTTGGTGGGGTGCATTATACTGACTGACATAGATATTGCAGTTTCCAACTGAAGCGGCACCTACAGGTGTATAAAGTGTCTTTGCATGACTCCCCATGATGTTTCTTCATAAAACTCCACCACAGAGTGAGGCAAGGATAGAGGTTTGTCCTTAATACAGAGGTACTTGAATAGTTTCATGCATTGGAAGTCATGTGTGTCTCCCACACCAAATACATAGTGGGATTTATATGTAATGTCAATTTTCCAACGATTAAGATACAACGTATTTGACTAGATATAACAAGCTTTTCTTGTGAGTTCTCAGTTGTGATTAAAATGGAGAAAAAAAGTACATCTGAAATGTGCATCTGAAAAAGAGTGGATTTTTAATTAGTATGTGATTACATAGAATGAAAGATATTCTACATAACAGTGAAATATGAGTGGTAAGGTAATTTTATATATTTCTTACTCACTCACTCACTCACTCACTCACTCACTCACTCTGGTATTGGTGTTAATCTGGCTAATTGTCTGAATCCATGCATTTGAATAGATTGTTTTTAAGCACCACCTCTAATGAGGATTGCGCTTCTAGAGACCACTTTTTTTTGTATCCGGACTTTCGTGAATTGTGGCATAGCGTGATGAGTATCTGTCCCATCACTGTAGTTAAGCAGCAATGGGCCAAGTTAGTACTTGGATGGGTGATCGCCTTATTGCACTGCTCGTGTCTCTGATGACTTTGCAGCTCGAGCTAGGACAACAAAACCCCTTTCGGCCTTGTTTCTAATTGCACTAACAAGCAATAAGAGAGGCGTTGGGCCTTGACACAAATAGGCGGACTCCATGTGCTTTTGTTTTTGTGTGTGATCGAAAGGTATGGAGATTGAATCCAAGCAAGATGGCTGATAATTTCCAGTTTATATAATTTAAACAATGTGCCTAAAAATAATCCTGTTTAGTGGATGGCAATACATTATAATACAGTGTATGGCAGTTTAACCGTGCTGGATTGTTTAAAGATAATTTACATCATATCAGCCCCCTCAGAAGAATTTTAAACTTCAGTTAGTTAGTTCTGTTTCTCTGCATGTATAAATTAATACAAGCATGACTCCTTAACAACTTTCAAGGTAAGCCTTCACAACCAAAAGTGTTAGACGAGCTCAGAAATGTCCACTTGTTATACACCCCTCATAACGGGCACATGTACTCCAGACTTACATGAACATTTAATTACTTTCATCAGGATGTTATGTTTGAGGAGTGTTTGTTTTTCTGTCTGTCTGTCATTCTTTTTTGTTTGTTTGTTTGTTTGTACGTGTTTGGGAAGACTAGTAATGAGTGGATATTTTCTGAATTGGTTTTATGTGCGTAGGAAAGTGATTAAATTTTAACATAAAACAACTTTCCTCATATTATGGACATAATAATAACTTGAATAGTTTTGTTTATCTGTGTTTGTTTCTGATAATTTCAAAAATAAAAATCATCATACCTTTCTGATTTGTTTTGTTGGGTTGGCCTTTACAAACCAAAAAAGTAACCAAATTTCTGGAAAGTTTCGAATTATATTTTGCATACAAAAAGTTAAATTCTCACAGGTACCATTTTCAATATATTTTAAGTGAATTTGGCCTTACTGGTTGATATTAGTCTAAACATAATGATTGGTCGTCATGAAATTTAATTGTTTGTATAAGTGACCACTTTTTGGGAAAGTTGCGGAACATATTGTGGACTCAAGAAAAATCCTGAATTGTCAAAATGTCTCTTGGGTAGAGGCCTGCTCGTTAAGAGTGCTATCTATGTTTTAGTAAACTGTGTTTTGCTATAAGGAGAATGACTTGAAGCTTAGTGCTAATTTACCAAAATTCCATATCATTAGTTGACCACGAGACCACCTGGATAACAAGACTATATTGTTGAGCAGGTGGCTTGTCTTTACATTGTGTTTCAAAAGTCACAACATTGATAGACAAACTTTCTCACTTTCAAACATGATTAAACCCTTTTTCTAATTTAGCCATTCTGCCTAAACGTGTTAAAAATGTTACTCTGAAATATGATAGAGGATATTCTTTCACTGAAATGACATATATTTTTGCTCTTACAATGGGAATACTTCACAAATGACAACAGGCCAAAATTTATTTTAGTGAACATGTGTTAGCTGCAAAGCAATCGGAACCATGATATAGTGATCACACATTCCTAAATCCTGAATTCCTAAATGTGATTCCATCGCTGTTTGGACACACAGCAGTGATGTTAATTTTAACTGAAAGGAAGTAAAGATGGTGAGTTGGCCTTCCATGACAGCAGCGATGGCCCCAGGTAAATGGTTATGGAAAGGGTACAAGGAAATGTACCAGGTGGAGTTGGTGTAAGGAAAGAAGCAATGGGATCCCTGCATATTTATAAGATAAGATTTATAAGGCACCTGTTCTAAAAACATAAATAGTAAGCCTGCTTCAAGATTAAATACTTAAACTTAAATTCATAAAGGTCCAAAGACAAAAGGAAAGAAGAAAAAAAAATGATCTCTGGAACAGAAAGCCTCTTTTGAAAAAAATCATGAACAAAGATGAAAATATTTTACGAGTTAGTAGGAGAAGCTCTAGAAAAAATACCTTTGTGATTAAGCATATGATATATTTGTAGGTTACAAAGTTTCAGGGATAAAAAAAATAATGTCAACAATTGTCAAGCTTTCTTGGAACAATTCATTAATTTTCCATGGTATGAACATTTTACGTGCATCATAAAGGGGGAATCTTAAGAGAGCTTCAATTCAGAAGTGATAGAGAAACTCATAAGTTAATAAATTCACTTGTATGCTAGATACTAGTACATCACAGCCTTTTAAATATTCTTTCCTTAAATATTGTTAGATATTAATTATACAAAATGGTGGTTAATACAAGTAAACCATCTATAATTATATATTCACTCGTATATTATTTCCATTATCACTAGTGATATATGCATTTTTCTGATTATTTCATTCAGGAAGCTTTAATATAATGTTTAGGTTAAGAATCTTTTAAATACGTCTTACCCAATCTTTTCTGATTTTATTTTTGTGGCATTTTTAGAAAAGACCAGCCTTATAAAGAAAACAAAGAGCAGTGATGACATCACAGAAGACAGTCAAATACATGATGAGAAGGAATCAAGTGAACCACTCCAAACTGACAATTCAAACAGTTACAACAAGACCTATATTTTTGGTTCTGTTATCAGCCTGCTAGCTGTCGCCATTTTTGCCCTTAATTTGGTCATCACACAGGTAAATGTTTAAAGAGTTAAGTTAAATGCCATGCCCAACCAAGTGTATAAGTGGTTTATTGTGTCATACAATGTATTTGACATAAATGCCATGACCAACAGACTGGGGAAGTAGTTATTTTTGTATTACTTTGTCACCCCAAATTATCGTTAATTAGCTAATGCGTTGACAAGTGCTGATTTTCATGCATATTGGAATAATTATGTAAACTAAAAATGTCATGTTCATTTCAACAAAAGTGAGAAGAAACTCTGTAAGAGTACCTTTCAATTGATGTATACAGCACATTTGTATGTTACATAGCTTCCAAAATATTTAAAAAAATTCGGCACTTCATGACGAATTTGTAAAGGTAATTTTCCTGTTTATTAATATTTGACAATTGCAACATTCTATGTTGTCATGATATAAAGTGTGACAGCCCAGTTTCTTTGTGTATCAGTCAGGAAAGGAAAATTATTTTCTTCCCTAAATAGTTAATTACAGCTTTTTTCTGTATAAATGTACATCACTGTCAACATCTGAAATCCACAATTCTGAGTATAAAACTAACACGTTGAATCAAAATCTTTCAGTGATACATCTTTATGCTGAATCTACAGCCTTTCTGTGTCACTCCAAAAAGTTCAATCCACAACTTGCAATATTCTTTGACATGTTACTTTAAAAAGAAACTCTTTACTTTAAAAGGGCAAGGCAGCTTATCAACTTCACAGCTTCTAACACATAGCTGAAGCGCATCTGACTACTTTTAATCACAACTAGACTAAACGGATTTTTCAACCACTTATATTCAAATTCCAAAGACAAATTTATACTGTTCTAGCCATTCCAGAAACAAAAAACATGTTGCTTCTTAACCATCCTGGATATTCTAGAAACAAAGAAACTACCCTAGAATACTACACTTTGGTCCATTTGGTAAATCACAACTAATAAATTAGGAAATTTTCATCACTGAATGTTATGTCATAACTTACCCAACATAGTAAATTATGCATTTAAAGAAAGTTACTATGTGTGATACTTTCAAATAAATTTGACACATTCTCATTTTCAACTTGTGCTAAAATAGCTATTATTCGCTTAGCTAATGCAACAGAGCTCTAAGCTATGCACCATCTTATGGCTAAAGATAAAGTACCTGAACAACATATTCAACAGAAGCACTCTAAATGCAATAGTTTGAGAGTTATAAGTCATTTACTCAGAGTAGCTAAAATGGTCATAGCTATGTGAAAATGCTACCGATTTTGTCGAAATTTGGTCCTTCTCTATTCTGACACCTGACAATATTATAGGGGAAAAATCGTAGCTTCAAAATTGTGGCCTAGAACACACTAACAAATATACAAACAAACAAACAAACCGACTGACCAACATACTTTGAAATTGAAAGATTTTGAAGTAACAAAAGTGATACACGCTTGTGTAATTCTAAACATATGTAAACATGTTATGCAAACCATCAGCCAATGCGAGAAAACCGTCAACAACATTAATATATTCTGCTTTATACTTGTAGTATAGATATTAAGAAAGGGTGAGTAATAAAAATCAATTTTAATTCCTTCATGCTATCATACAATGCTATCTTATGCCCCTGTTCCACCAATGGATTAAGCCCCGATCCTGTCTGGGACCCTTAATCGTGGACAGTCGGTGGAAAAAAAGCAAAAATGGGTGGGAATACTGAGTCGGTATTGAAGTCTGGGATTAAGTACAGATCGGCCTCAGGAAGCCTCAGGACTCCTCAGGCGGCCGCAGACAGTCCCCGACTGGTCTGGGACTAAGAACTGACTAAGCCAGTTTTCTGGTCGGTTTCAACCACGATCCTGTCGTACACAAACTGACTGGGTCCCAGGACGCCTCAGGCCTCCTGGGACTAAGCCCCAACTAACCCCCGATTAAGTCCCGGCATCCTCAGGCCTCCTCAGTCTTCCCCAGACCACTATCGCTGATTCTTGTTTTGCAAAAGTTGCTGGATTTTCTGGGTATATATATAAAATCCGCGATCTAATCACCATTGCTTTTCTAGGAACACAGCAGGATGCCACCTTTTAATGGAAGACAGATTCAACAACAACTTAGGGCTTTTTTGGTTTTTATTCAGTTACAAATAATCATGTATTTCCAATTTTTACGTCGACCACAGCAACCACCAGCACCACCAGCACCCATACAGAGACCTAGAAGAAGGCACAACATGTAGGTCAGGCCATGGCTACTACAGAGAGAGGAGAGGGGGGCCTACCACAACATTATGGCTGATCTGTATGCGCCAGACATTCCAGGATTCACCAATTACATGAGGATGACCCCAGAATTCTTTGAAATGATAAAGACCAGACTGGAACCACGTCTAGCCAGGCAGGCCACCAACTACAGAGCTCCAATCAGTGTTGGTGAGAAGTTAGCCCTCACCATCAGATATCTGGCCACTGGGGAGTCATACACATCATTATCCTGTCAGTTCAGGATTGGCAGATCCACCATTTCCAAGTTTCTACCAGAGGTCTGCAGGGCCATCCAGGATGAGTTCACCAGAGAGTACCTCAGATGTCCTACTACTCCAGATGAGTGGAAAGAACTGGAGAGGGAATTCAGGATCAGGTGTAATGTTCCACATGCCCTGGGAGCCCTGGATGGGAAGCATGTGGCCCTGAAGAAACCCAAGAACACTGGAGCCCTGTACCACAACTACAAGGGGTTCTTTTCCATTGTGATGTTAGCCCTGGTAGATGGACAGTACAAGTTCAGATGGGTGGATGTGGGTACAGCTGGATCTTGCTCAGATGCCCAGATATTTAATGCCTCTCAGCTGAAGAGGAGGATTGAAGATGGCAGGATAGAATCAAGGTTGATCAAGGTCAACCTGCTGGTCAGCAGCCTGGGGAGGATGATGATGATGATGTGCCTGGTGATTGTGGATTGATTGGTGGTGCTGCTGGTGGTGGCCAAGACAGAAACCCTGCTAGAGAAGCCAAAAGACAGAGGGATTACCTCAAGGACTACTTCAATAATGAAGGAGCAGTGGCCTGGCAAGATGGCAGAATATAAGTCCTGCTGCAGTAACCAGTCCTTTTCAGGACTAACTATAACAGTCCTTTTCAGGACTAACAAACAGTCCTTTTCAGGACTACCAATTATTCCAAAAACAATTAATGAGCTATGCTTGCTTCAGACAAACTCCATGCCAAACATAACTTGTACAGACAGACAAACAGACAAACGCCATGCCAAACATAACTTGTACAGACGGACAAACAGACAAACCCCATGCCAAACATAACTTGTACAGATAGACAAACAGACAAACCCCATGCCAAACATAACTAGTACAGACGGACAAACAGACAAACACAAGTTATCCACCCAACAAACAGACAAACTCAGTGCTAAACAAAAGCCAGACACAAAGCCACACATAATATCCTAAATAGAATTATTTTTTCATATATTTTGATATCCACATCCTAATTTTACCAATTTTTTTTTTATGGGTTGGAAAATTATTTGTAACAGAAATGTTTTTATGGAAATCTTAAATTTAAAATCTTCACTTCTATTCACAAATATGTAGAAAATATAACCATGGAGCTGGTTTTCTTTTCAATAATGGGGGATTGTGTTTGCAAAATAGTTTGTCAGTTCTTTGGCATGGGTTCTTTTGGGTTTGTGTGTTTCTTGGTTTGTGGTTATTGGTATTGGGTTTGTTTTTGGCAGTTGGGTGTTAGGTTTGGTAGTGGGTTTGTTAGTTGGGGGTTATGTTTGGTATTGGGTTTGTCTCTTTGTGGGTTGGTAGTTATGTGATAATGCCTTTTAACTCTAGGGAAGGTGTAAGTGTTGGACTTTTCAATTACAGATTTTAAACTATCTCATGGATTTTAATCTAAAAATGGGCTGATTAATGGCCATATTGGGATTTTTTTTTAAATTTTTTTATGTGGCCTTTTTTGTTATGTGTGGTACCATGGGTTATTTATTTCATGTTTGGGGTGGTGTGGGTGTTGGACTTTAATTTTTTTTTCTTGTGATAAGTATTTGTACTGAACTTTTTTGTTTTGGGAGGAGAATTGGAATAACTTGCAGCTGAATAATTGTTTTTGGAAGAATTGGTGGCCCTGAATAGAGCCTGGCAGGTCAAAGACCCGCCCTGACTGGATGGCTACTGAGGAGGCTGCTGCTGCTGTTGAGACGGTGCTGAAGTGATGATAGTAAAGAGCTGCTGCTGTGGTTGCTGCTGCTGAGGCTGCTCGACAATCTGTGTTGATGTCAGATCAGGTAGCTGGCTTAATAGTCCACTCAGGTTGTGTCTGCTCCCTTCGTCCTGTACAGTTAGGACAGATGTAGGGTTGCTGAAGCCAATGGGGCTTGGTGTATAGTACACAAAACTGCTGCCAGCTGCTGTTTGAGTGGAACTAGACGCCTGTCGAGTGGTTGTTAGCAGTAGGCCGACCCTCTGGGACTCCGTGGTAACAGTGGCTGATCTTCTGGGCAATGGCTGACATCTATGGTTGCTCTTAATAGTTTCTAAATATCTTGCCCTTTAATTCTTCAAATTCTTTTTGAGTCATCTTTTTGGCCTCTGATGCCACATAGTCGAAGAAGGGCTGCCTGACTGACTTCTGATGCAGAAAACCTGAGATTAGTGTCCTCATCTGCTCAAAGTGTTCGAGAATCTTGGAGTCTGTTGTTGAAACGGGTGTAGATGTAATGACGGACTGACTCCTCTCCCAAAGGACACTGGACTCAAGGTGTTCTGTGTCAGTAGTTGACCCACATGATTTGTCCTGCCTGCTGGTATTTGGACTGGCCTCAAAACCTGAACTTCTGTTGGCCCCCTTTCTTCTGATGTGGGTTTTAAGAAAACCCATCTGTTGGTAGACCCAGGACTGTCTCTTGGTCATCTCCCTCGGGGCTTGGCCAGATTGGAGCTTAGACAGCTTGCCATAACGTGTTCGCTGGGACTCGAACCAACGTCTCCCATCAAAGGGCTGGAGCTTGAGTTCTGCAGATATTTCTGCCCAGAGAGCCTCTCTTCTGGTCCTGTCGTGGAAACATGGATGTTCCTTGTCATACAGTTCTGGGTGCTGCTTTACAAATTCCACAATGGAAATTTCCTGACTGTCAGTAAAAGTTGCACACACCCTGGCTCTCTTAGCTGAAGAATGGCACTCTGGATCTTCTTCACACCTCTCTTCTTCTTTCACAGCTTCCTCAATATCTGGACGTTCCTCAATCTTCTCCTCCTCTCTCCTCTCAATCACCTCCTTTGTAACTTCAACTCTTTCCTCTACTTCACTTTCCTTCTCCCTGTCATCCATCTTTTTCCTTCCTCTCTTCCCTCCTTTCTCTTTCCTCATAATCCAGTCGACAAAATAATAAAAAATAGTAAAATGTGTCTCCTAACTGTGAAATTTGCCTTAAGCTCAAGTATAATATATATAAAATAAAAACTGAAAACCCATACAAATCAGTGACACACGTCTCTCAGTAGCCAAACAGTCAGTAACAATGACAAAGTGTGCGCGGTCGCTTATATAGTCCCAGACCTACTCATTGCCTCATTTTAATTTTTGACGCGCGGAAAACAGTCGGTTCTTAATCAGTTGTTAGTCCCAGGCCTCCTGGGGTGTCCTCAGACCGTCACAGACTAAATTTGTGCTGTCCCAGGTGTCCTGGGGAGGCCGGTTTGGATCGGTTAGGGTCGGTTACCCTTAGTCGGGGCTTAGTCTGGGTTGTTAAGGAATGTATTGATATTTTACTGCCCTCTATCACCAGGCTTGTTAATTGCTCATTGTCAGAAGGTGTTGTACCTGATGAGTTCAAGAAGGCTATTGTAACCCCATTGATTAAAAAGTCATCACTACCACCCAATGACTTAAAAAACTACAGACCTGTTTCTGGGTTGGGCTTCATATCCAAACTTGTTGAACGTGTTGTTGCTTCTCAATTAAATGACCATGTCAGTTTGAATGGACTAGAGAATGTCAGGTAATCTGCCTATAAACTGGGTCACTCAGCTGAATCTGCATTGCTTTCAATTAAGAATGATGTTCATTTGGCTTTTGCTAAAGGTGAGGCTACTGCTGTCGTTCTCTTGGATCAATCAGCAGCGTTTGATACTATTGATCATGATATGCTACTTAATTCTCTTAGCTCCTGGTTTGGTGTGAGCGGGGTTGTCCTCGATTGGTTTAAGTCCTATCTCTCAGACCGTGTTCAGTGCATTAAGATTGGGTCAATTTTATCTGATGCCAAAAAGTTGTTGTATGGTGTGTCTCAAGGCTCTGTCCTGGGGCCAATCCTTTTTTCACTCTATACTACTCCACTGAGTAAAGTCATACGGAATCATCCTGGTATTAGTTTCCAGTTCTACGTTGATGACACACAATTGTATGTACATCTCACACATAAAAATGTTGCCTCGGCCCTTGAGGCCCTTGTCACACTGCCTTGAAGACGTAAAGAGATGGCTCTGTACAAATAAGCTAAAGCGAAATCCTGATAAGACAGAATTCATTGTGTTTGGCTCAAAGTCTCAGCGCGACAAACTTAATCAGTCCTTCCCGGTCAACATACTTGGTAATCTTATATCACCAATAGATGCAGTTAGGAACCTTGGTGTCTGGTTTGATTCAGATTTTTCATTCTCTTGCCATGTTATGAAGGTCTGCAAGGCTTGTTTTGCTCATGTCCGGGATCTTAAGCGACTCCAAGGACATCTGACACATGAAGCGGCTCTTATGGCTGCCAATGCTCTGGTCGGAAGTCGACTTGATTACTGTAACTCTCTGTTCAAAGGTCTCTCAGTTCTAGATTTGCGCAAACTTCAATGTGTTCAGGATAGCCTTGCCAGAATTGTTGCCAACACCACCAAGTACTCACACATCACTCCAGTTAGAAAAGCACTACATTGGTTGCCGATTAAGAACCGTTCTATCTTTAAAACTGCCATGCTGGTATATAAGTTCCTACACAGTGGTAACCCCAAATACTTTGAACCATTTCTGATTCCAAGACATAGTGCATATAACACACGTCAAAGTCAATCTGATGGCATATTTCTTGAGGTTCCCCACTTTGCTTCAGTTTTCAAGTCTCGAAAACATTTTGGACTCAGTTTTGCGTATGACGCACCTATGATTTGGAATGACCTTCCTGATGAGGTCCGCTCTGCAAACTCACTTGCCTCTTTCAGGTCAAAGTTGAAGTCATACCTCTTTGGAAAAGCATACCCACCCTAAATTTCCAATCTCCTTCTTCTTTCTCCGCGGTGCTGACCCCTGCAATGTCTCTGGTTTTTGAATATTGAACAATGTATTTGTGTGATGCGCCTTAGAATCTGTCTTTTGACAGAGATTAAGCGCTATAAAAGTGCTATTAGAATTAGAATTTAGAATTACTCCCAGACCTAGATTTTTGGGTCCCAGGACATCGCAGATGGTCTGAGGCTTCCGGGGACTAATGCAACCGACTAACTTTCAGACGCATGAAATTCATACGCATCATATTTGTGTCTGGAGGAGGTCTGGGACTAAGGGTCACAGGCGGCCTGGGACAACACACGACTGTGTAAATTTGGGTCTGAGGAGGCCTTAGGAAGCCTGAGAGTGGACATTTTGTTGAGGGCGAGAAATATGAATCGGTTTGGGTTGGGAGAAATATCAAACATGTCTGATTTTTCAAACGGCCCCAACCGACCACAACCAACCCTTACAGAAGGTCTGGGACTAAGCAAATATTTCAAACCGACCCTCAAAAACCCTTAATCGGGAGCCTTAGTCGTGTGGTGGAACACCCACATTAAATATCTAGTATCTACCATAAAAATGAAGTTTTTTCAATAATTAAGACTTTACACCAAAACACCAATGAAATGATGTTCATATTGCATTATTATGCATATGTAACGGAAAGTTATAATACTTAATAAAACCTATAATACTTAATAAAATGCACAATTTTATAAAGATTCCTAATCCCTTAAGATTTTATTCATTTATACCCACAAAGTGTACATTGAACAAAATGTTAGAAATAAAATAGCAATGATTAAATTTCAGCCAACGGAATTTGCAGGTCTAGCACTTACATAGTAAATTAAGAGTTCATAAATTAATGTTGTCATCTTTGTTATATATTTACTGTTTATGCAATTCAGGAAGTTTAGAGGGATGCTACATGCTCAATACTACATGCAATGATATATACCAATTACCTTGTATTTTCAGCTACTCGACGACATTTCTCCAGTTTTTCAGCTTAGTTGTGGACAGTTTTTCTGGATGGGAATATGTGCTCTGTGTGGTATGCTGTACAACAGAAAACCCCTACAGATCATTCAGAAATCAAATGCTGTACAAATGGGAATGTTTACTTTGACTAGCATATTATTAGGAATCCTCACATTCATAGCTTCTGTGCATATACCGGTGGGATCGCTAAATGCAATTCTAATTCTGAGCTTTATGTTGGCATCATTTATATTTACTCTTTTGAAGACTCGCTTCACAAAGGAAGAGTATAAGATGATTGCTATCATCATAGATGTGACTACTATAATACTTATGTCAGTTGCAGTGATTCTCTTGGTCCAACCAACTGAACTATTCGTAGGCAGTAAATCCTTCCATGAAAACTCCACTACATACAAGAGTTTGTGTAACAACAATAGATTTGCCAATGTCAACACATCAAATGATACAGCCAATCATAGTGATGCTACTGAAACCTACATATCAACAAGGTGGATAGGCTATCTGTGTGCATTTCTCTCTGGCTTCATGAATCTGGCGACAGTAGCATTTGGCAAGTCATTGCATAAAGATGTAAATATAAACAATGCAATATTTTGGCTGTCTTTGTGCTCTGTGACCTTCTGTTTAGTTATTGTCAGCTTTCAGCATGGCTTCACCTTTCCTCAGAAGACTCTTTGCCTAGTGTTGCTGCTCCTACATGGTCTGACTGGGGGCATGACATATTATTTCTTCTATCTTGGTATGTGTTACATATCCTGTGTGGATGTAGCTGTCATCGGAGGATGCATACTTCCCTTCCTCTTTATCTTCCAATTTGCTTTTCTCAGGGAAATAAGTCCTACACCTACCAATGACATGGCTATCATAGCAGCTGTAGCAATTCTGGTTATAGTTATTGGGAAACCTTTGCTGCAAGGTTTCCTGGTCAAAAAGGGTTACATGAGGTTAACTGAGTAATATATATTATTTTGTATGTAACATTGTATTCACAATCATCTATTTTCTAGGTTTAAAAACTAAGTAAGATATATTTTCAGTAAATAAAATGCAACCCACAATAGTTTATTGTTGTGTATGTTATATTTTTATTAATTTTTGGTTAGGTAGCACAATATTTCACTCATAATACCTTGTCCACTCTGCATCTAGAACAATTGCAGTAGTATTCTTATGTTTAGTGAAGTTTTGTAAATACTCTTAACTAGGTAAGACGCAATATAAGTACAATGCGTTATATTTAACTAGATCCTCAATGACAGAATGGTTTAGCAGGTTTGGCATCTCATTATAGGTTATTATCTCTGTGTAAGTTCACTAACACAGATAAAAATAACGCCAACCTAATATGATCCTGGCTGCTGAAGAGGATATCAAACATCAACTTTGACTTGTCATCATTAACTACATGAACTCATAAAATAACATTAATAAGAGGAGGACCATGTTGGTATCATAGTCGCTGGTTTCACAAAGTCACTCAACCTAGAATGAAACTAAAAGTTAAGACTTTTGTTTGCCACTTATACAATAAATATTTGATATTATATGTGGTCAAGTCCACCTGTGAGTGATCTTAGCTCTAGTAAACAAAGAATACAATATGACTGGTATAAAATTATCTCCACTTAAAAATTAAAAGTGGCCCAATATAAATATAAATATATAGAACATCTGTCTACAGTAGCTTTTTTTAATTTTTATGTGCTTACAAGGTTTGCCACTGCAAAATAAGATTTATATTAGATAAAATTACTAAACAAAGGATGTCGGGAGTAATAAATTTTTAAGAGAAATAAAGGTTCACATGATACACTAAACATCTGTATGTAGCCTCTGTTGTTATATTTAATAACTCAGTCTAAGCTTCGTCCTAACTAAATCCTCTTATATTTAAACCATTGAAGCCCAAAGCAAAGTCACAAATGCAAGTTGTATGTCGCAGATTTGGCTTTAAACTTAGCTTAGTCTCAGAAGCTTTGTAAACTGATCCCATTTTTTTGTATTTCATACATTTATTTCATTTTAAAGTTCAACATTACATTAAAAGTTTACAAAAATAATAATGCATTGTATCTAGTATAATAAATTTTAATAAACCAAACTTTTCCTTTAATGATTCATCTTCATCCATTACTACAAGGACATCTTTGATCAGATCTGTAAACAATATCAGCTTTTATTTCTTTTACATTTGCTTAAAACTGGCTAATTGTAAGTGTGACCAGATTGACCCAATAAAAACTTTGGATTCAGATTTATTAGATCAAGAAGAACCTCTAAAACTTTGAATGTCCTGCTGATATTAATATTTACAGCTCTCCATCCACTAGCCTTTTCCAAAAAAACTTTGGCATCCAGGCAAAAGTAAAAATAGTGTTCTAAATTATTTACACCTTGCCAGCTTTTACAGCTCTGAGTTTTGCTTGTATCCCAAGTATACAAGTTACAATTGCAATTATACACTCAGCACTTAAAATATTCAACTGCATAGTTTCTCTATATTTATACTTGTTTTTTACAATCTTGAAACATATTGTGTTTATTCTTTTCCAATCAACATGTTCAAAAAGGGGTAATACTCAATCCAATTATTTTGACTGAGAGGATATCTTGTCATTTGGGTAACAAAATATTTACTGATTTGATTATTTTTTGCGGTTTGTATATTCTTGAAATATTTACAAGGAATTTGATCACTTGAACCAGCACAAGTGAGCAGTGGTGTCTGTAGGAGTGTGTTCCATTTTCCTTGGAATAGCTGAGACTATTTGATTATATTTCAAAACAAATATATTTATATTATGCATCCTTTCCTCGAAACTTCGTTAAGTATATCTTTAATTGTAGTTATTCCTGCATTTACCCAATCTTTAAAATTTGGATAAATTATATCATTGTCTATGTGTATTGGTGTATTTTCTAGACATTATTTTGCAAAAATTCAGAGTTGTTACATGGTTCGACACTGTATGGGTTAATTCTGTTGACAGTCGAAGCCAGGACCCAAGTTCAAGCCAAAGAAGGTTATGGTGGATACAAGCAAATTAGGTATGGTTACAGTACGTTATGGATGAAGTAATGTACAGATGAGATGTGAATAATACACAGGGTTGGGCCAGAGCCTTTTATTTTACAGACAACCACAGATACAGTAAATACTAAGTTAAAAGGTTAATCTACACATGTATGACGTAAAAGGCCCAACATAGAAAGGTGTTTTTAAAACGAGATAAAACACTAAAATGGTATAGTAGTATAATATTGCACAGTGACATAGTGCTTAACCACATGACTGGAATGGCAGTGTAGTGGAATTTATGGGGTAACCTGTGAAAAGGTGTAAAGTGAGAGCCCTACAGTGGGGCGTGGTGGGTGGGAGCGATGTTAACCCACGAAATTCAAACTTCAGAATGCTACACATTTTGGCACAGGGGTAGCACATTTGAATTATGGCGGGAAAATCACTCACTGCCATGCCACAATGTTAATGTTAACATGATGTTGACACACGACTTGGCTTGTTGACACTAATGACTGTGGGGGCCCTGGCTTCAACTGAGAAGTTGTGACAAGCAACAACAAACACAGTCGAAGCCAGGACCCAAGTTCAAGCCAAAGAAGGTTATGGTGGATACAAGCAAATTAGGTATGGTTACAGTACGTTATGGATGAAGTAATGTACAGATGAGATGTGAATAATACACAGGGTTGGGCCAGAGCCTTTTATTTTACAGACAACCACAGATACAGTAAATACTAAGTTAAAAGGTTAATCTACACATGTATGACGTAAAAGGCCCAAACCCAACTAGTTGGATAGTAGTTGTTGGAAGGTGGAAGCTACTGTTGAAGCAGCTTTTGGTGTATGTTTTAGATAGCAGTTAATTGCAGATGAAGACCAGCCCCCATGGGCTTTGAGGTTTTGGAGAGGGACATTATGATCTGCAGCCCACGAAACTCCAGATCGCCTGAAGGAGTGAAACCCATAATGGGCTGGGTTTAAACCTAGTGAGGAAAGGAGGTTGGAGAGGGAACTACTTATCATGGGGGAGGTGAGGACAGATAGGCCAGAAGCCCTAGGGAGGAGGAAGAGGGGGGCCGACTTAGGGGCGGGGGTGGACTGAAGGAGGACTTTTAGAGCGGAAACAGGGCAAAGGGGGGAGTTTCTGATGAGTGGGATTTGAATGACTTGGTGTTTTGAAGAGGACTGCATGATGTCACCCCTGAGAAAGTGACGTGTAGGGTCAAAGGATTTTGAAGTGACAGGGGCAATGTTTGAGAGCCTGAGGAAGGCGAAAAAGGCTAGGAGGAAGGCTGCTTTGTAGACTTGGCCAAATGCAATGTTGTCACAGGCTTGGATGAGGGTAAGGAGGGTGGGGATGGTGATGATGGCTTTATGTTTTGGTACATAGGCAGAATTCATGGATACAGATTTTATGAACAGTTGAACTTTCCTGTGAGACACATGAGCAGTGTCAATGTCGAACAATTTAAAGTAGTGATTGAATACTGACAGGTAACTATTCAATGTGTGAGCTCTACTGCCATTTTGAACTAAAAATTCTAAAAAAGCTAAAATGGTGTCCACACAATGCATGGGTAACTGATACCATACAACAAATGCTGTGAACAATTTGAACTTTGAAGAGTAATTTTGGGCAGTTCTTGGTCTGAGGGCTGATTCTATTCTTTTATATGCTTGTGATGTGAGGAGTGCAGCAGCACCTGAAATTGAAACACATGAAATTAAGCTAAATCAAAGTATTTGGGTAAAACATAGCTGCACTAACGTGCCACCAGTTAAAGTTAGGAAACTGTTTTTCAAGCTCTTTAACATTAGCTACAGACTGAAACACTCTTGATAACAAGTCAGCCTTTTGATTTTTCTGACCAGCAATGTGTACAAATTTAACTGTGATGTCATAGATGGCTGCTGTCAGCCATACAGATCGGCTAACTGCTTGCATAAACTTGTCCTTGATACAGGCTTTATTTAATGAAAACATTGCAGCTTTATTGTCAATATGTATACAGACAGATTTGTGACGCCAGGCGTCACCAAACACTCTGAGTACAATTAGCACATTCAGCATCTCCAATTGGGTGATATTGAGGTGCCAGGTAGCAGGTAAGTGACGGGAGACAGCATACGCGTGATCATTCCAGGTGGCACCCAACCCCGTCAAACAAACGTCAACAAATACGTCATATTCTGGTTTTGCTTGTGTAAACATGATTTTCCCGTTGAACTGTAGTAGAAACTGGATGAACCATGTGAGATCTTTCTTGACGTCGTCGCACACCTTGACACGCGTCGTTGTTTGACGCAGTTTGTTTAGAAGCCTATTTACAAACGTCCGAGCTGGAATGACGCAACGATGCAGATAGAGGAGTTTGCCTAGCAAACTTTGGAGCTGTTTCTTGGTGATGTGAGAGCAGGCCCTGTAGTGATAGCAGAGGTCTAAAATCTCCAGACATTTGCTTTGTGGAATAGACATCTGGCCAGCGTCAACGTCCAAGATGACGCCCATACATGTTAGGGACCTGGTCGGAGGAACCACTTTCTTTGGGTTGACTGGTATACCCAAAAATTCGAAAAGGGAGTATAACATCTTGAATTCAGCGTCAGCATTCTGACGCCTGTGGATGCAGATGACGTCGTCGATGTAGTTGAACAACGTGACGTTCTTGCTACGCATGACGTGACGAAGGACGTCGGTTACTCGTTGGCAGAGAGCACTGCCCGTCTTTAGGCCCATGGGCACACTGATATCCAAGCAGGAGGCATCACGCCACTTAAGGCCCAGCAGATCAAAGTCCTTAGGATCGATCCTCAGATTCCTAAACGCTCTGCTGATGTCGATTTTTGACAATAACACGTCAGAGTGAAGCGCCTCAATCTTGTTAACTATGTCTTGAACGGCAGGGTACCTCAGCTTGAAGTCAACATTGTCGTACGTGGTGTCACATATACAGTCATTAAGTGACGCCCCATAAGGATAGCTTAGGTTCACTATGACTCGCCTTGTATCATCTGGTTTGGGACGCGACAGCATTGGTGAATAATGTACAGGGAATGGGAAGTTGTCATAAGGTCCCACAATTGCTTTGTGTGCCAGTTCTTTGTGAAAATAAGTGTCGACATCTGAAGGAAAATTGACAGCTGATGGATGGTTTTCCACAACTGAATTGAATTGGAATTGATCTCTATGTACACAAAGGGGGAACCCAAATTCCAAGTAGTCTAGAAGTAATTGATCTCTGTAATTCCCACATAATTTCCGCCAATTGGCAATATTTAACTCTGTTGGCACTTGGATTCTGGCACTCGCATAATTGGGCTGACCAGTTTGTTTAACAATAATGTGGGCATCGCACGCCCATTGTTTGATGTCAATACAATCCATTTGTGTACTGGGTCTGAACAGTGGGGTAATCAGTGGTGATTTGATGATGAAGCCAAAATCATTAGGCGTGTCACAATCATTGTTCACTTCCACTAGGACCTTATTATGAATAAAACACCATTGATTGTTGCCTCGACAGCTACAAAATTGGTTTATGAATTGGGACTCGCCTTGACCAATATTAAGACCTTGAGAAGGTTGTGTGATTTCATGAGGGGTGGCGTAGGAGGTCCAATTAGTTACAGTACTATCACAACCATGGGTTGAATCAATGCCCGATAGCTGAAATACCTTGTCAAGATCACTACAAGTGTTAGCACAACTACCAAAGCTATATACACTACTAATGTCCTGGAATTTTTGAAACCTGGGAAAATGACGTGTGTTACAAGAGTTTATAAACCTATTAGTATTTACTGTCCTAGACATAAAATAGAAAGTTCAATTGCTTTTGTTATTATCTTTGCTAGTACTGTTTTTCTTCCTGATACAGTCTTGCATTCTGTGTAAACAAAGCTTACCCACTGTTTGGTGGCAGTATGAACACGCATGTTTAACAATGACGCCGTCAACGACGTGGTCGGCTGTAAAGCTACAACTACCTGCGTTGAAATCCGTGCATATCTTGTCTTTTGAACCTTTGCTGGCTTTGTGCTGGACTATAGCTGGTTTTGTAGCAATAATCCTTGCAGTGTTCCTAATGCGAATTTTTTCCACCATGTCTGGTGAGCGCCATGAGCACTTTCCCCGCTCAATCTCTTGGAGGAGTACCATGTGAGCGTGTTTTGCTGTTGTCCAGTTAGTTTCCAGGGCATCCTGGAACAGGTGACGCCCATACTCAATCATGTTATTGCGGATGCTGTTGCTAGATTCATCTTGCAGGCAGCCCAAAAACCCCACCATAAACTGGAGGGGGGATAGATCTTTGTATTCAGGTAGTTTCCCCCCAGTGCTGGGGAAACAATAATGATGTGGCCACCCTATTATGTGTCGAACTGCATTGTCGCCAGAGCGATGGAGACCAGATTTAAATTTAGAATTACCTTCACTTGCTCCACGGGACCTTCCTTGCAGCTTCTCCAGCTGACGCTGCACTTGACGCTGTACCCTGTCATTTGCTTTGAGATACTCCATGGAAACCCGATCCCTTGGTGCTGCAGACTCGTCAGCAGTCTGTGAATCCTCTGCCAGCCCTTGTATTGAGGATTCTTCCAGGAATTCGTCTGAGGAGTTGAATGACGCCACATTTGACGCCCTGTGGGATTTGCTCTTCTTGTGCTTGGTAGATGAGCAAGAGGTTGAGCACTTATGCGTTCTTTTAGGGGAACTATGTGTGACTCTTGAGGTTGATTTCGAAGGGGAACGCCCGTGAAATTTCCTTTCCAATTCACTGTTCTTCTCTTCCAGCTTTTCCATTTTCCTAAGGATCAGGTCCAGTTTAGAGTCCATTGGATCTTTGTCAGGGTGTGTTGTACTGGCATCTGCTCTGCCCGACGGTGATGTACTATGGGTGGGGGCAACAGATGTGCTCCTGTGCCCTTGGCTGGAGCCTGGTTGACTTTGCAGGTCCATGTGTACACTGTCGTGGACTGATTCCACCACTGGGGCACTACTGTTGAGATTTCTCCTACATCTTACCCCCACTGGCCTGGTATGTCGGATCCGACATTTTGTGCACTCTGCCATGGCGGGTGCTTGCCCTGATTTAGACATATCCGAGTAGAAACTGACTAAACTGTCGTGTGATATCCAAATGATAAGTAGAATACTAAAATATTTTGGTTAAAATGTCTTGTTAAAATGTCTTGTTAAAGCCACTTTGTAAGCAGTTTGACTTCCAGGCTATACTTGTACAAGTCCATAAGCGATGTTAACCCACGAAATTCAAACTTCAGAATGCTACACATTTTGGCACAGGGGTAGCACATTTGAATTATGGCGGGAAAATCACTCACTGCCATGCCACAATGTTAATGTTAACATGATGTTGACACACGACTTGGCTTGTTGACACTAATGACTGTGGGGGCCCTGGCTTCAACTGAGAAGTTGTGACAAGCAACAACAAACAAAAGATCATCTTTGGCCCCAGGTTTTACTAGAATATGAAATCATAGAAGTTGGGTGTTGGAGAATACAATAATATTGTTGATATCAATATTTATCAAACTTATTTTTCTTCACACCAATCTTTCATTCAATATGTTCACCTCAAGACATTAGAAAGGTTATATCAGGAAAGGTATTTGACTTTATGAGGGAAATAATACCATGTATAGTCGGCTCACAAACAGTCGTAGCTTCTTTACATTTATTTATTTATTTTGTGTTTTACGTCGCCTTCAACACTGTAAGGTCATATCACGATGGGTAGTTTTGTGGGCAGAGGAAACCAGTACAGTTGGTCAAGGTTCTGTACTGTAAACTGCCGACCAATGGTAAGCAACTACCAGCTTTCCCACTTGAGGTAGGGCTGTGAACCGAACCCCAGGCTCAGAGATGGGAGGCGAGAGTGTTACCACTCTGCTACCGTGGCCCCGATACACTTTTTAAAAGAAGGCATAGTTTTTTATGATCAGTCAAATGCCAAAAGTTAGTCTTTTACATTTGACAGTAAGGGTCATATCATGACACGCTCTAAGCATTGCGACTTGTAAGATTAGAAGCAATACAGAGGTGACAACCTGTGATTAAACTGCACACTTGCTTACTACAAGGCTATCAAGGATACTTTTGTGGCTGAGTTGGTAACACACTCACCTATAAACATAAAAGATGTGGGGTGACGGGAGATACATACAGTTGGTCAAGGTTCTGTACTGTAAACTGCTGATCAATGGTAAGCAATTACCAGCTTTCCCAATTGAGGTAGAGCTGTGAACTGAACCCTGGCCTCAGAGGTGGGATGCGAGAGTCTTACCACTCTGCTACCGTGGCCCATTCATTTGCCTTTAATAGAACCCCTCCCCTAGTATATAGTGCAACTTACTAACAGAAGAATAGACATAAGCATTACCAGAGGTGTTAGGACTAGTCCAATCAATTTAATAGAAAAAATTAGGAAAAAATTCAGATGGCATGTATTAACATTATAGAAAAGGGAACAATTTCAGTTGCGATATTTACAGTTGCACCGTGGCCCCATTAGCTTCTTTACAGAAAAGAAAAATATTTTTTAAACTAATCTTAAAACCTAAATAGTAAATTCTACTTTACAAGCTAAGTTGTTTATGTATATATTAGCACAGAGATGATTTTTTTTTAATTTGCTATGGTTGAGTGAGAGTAAGGCCTTATATTCTTTCAGGGTTTTTCTTCAGACAGGAAAAAAATGTGGAAAGGCTTTTATCCACAAACTGAAAAATGATAGGGGATTTCTTTACAGAGGGGCAAGTAGGACTTATTTTCACATATATTTCATTCATGAAAGCTCTTCTCCTTCTGCTAATAAAACCGCTTTAGATTACTCTTTCTAAATATATCTGTCATTTGTCACACCTTAAAAGCTTCATAGTCATGTTATTTTGGAGAAGCTGATGAACAAATATCATCATGTTGATAACAAGGTTTATTCTCCTTCACCGTCACACTGGAGCAATATGTTAAATATACTTTTTAAATTTACACAAAATACTTAACAGTTTAAACTTTATTGTCATTTTCATGACCTTTATGCTGCTTTTCACTTTGCTGATTTATTTGTGAGAAGGAATACGCAAATATTACTGCTTGGATCTTCCTAAAAATCTTCAGTTGCTTCTTGCTCCAACGTAGATCCCATTAAAGTTTGAGACTAATCTGGATCACTGTCTGGTAGCAAAAAAAAAATGAATTCAGTTTTTCTACTGACTTATTATTACATGATCTAACATAGTAATGCGATCTTAGATTCTTCTTATATTTACTTTTATGTTTATAACCATTGCTATCTATATGATATCCCCAACATTTTTCCTTTCTTGAAATAACATCTGGTCTTCAGTCTTCAGTTCATATCCTATAGATTTTTTTCCAAGACATGATTTTAAGGCATCACATCATTTGCAAGCTCATTGAAGAAGGCCTCCTGTTCTTTAAAATAAGGGGCATTGAGGTTCTCTACCAACTCTATTAGCATTGGACTTCAACAATATAATGAAGGAATGAATAATGTATTTATACAGCCCCAATTTAATGTAGACATTATTTAAGGTGCTGATGTCTAAGACGGTCCCAGTGATGGACCGAGTTGGTGCCCATGTCAGGGTCTGTCACAGGAGAAAACTCTGAAGAAGGATAGCCTAATCTGAAAAGATAAATATTAAACCTGTTGTCTAAACCTAGAGACACTGTTTTGACAAAACTGTATTGAAATTAATAGTTTTAATTAATGGTTTTTATCAAAATCTAGTGAGACAACGACATTCACTACCTTGGTTATTATCATCATTAACGATTTGATTTATGAAATAAATGTACAAAAGTTAAGCTTTGAAGAAGCAGCAGCTGAATAGAGTAATTAATATTTTGTAATATGCAGGTGATATTGTACTTTTCTAAAAAAAAAAGATTTATTAAAACAACTGGTTGCTATCTGAAATTGGTGTCATGAATTGTGTATTTAATTAATATTTCTAAAAGTAAAGTACATGTGCTATACTTACCGGTTGTAAGAAAGATTCCCATGCAGGTTAAGTCAAGCATTTCCTCAAAGGTTTATAACTTATTGCAAAAATACAAATATATATATATTCCAAATTAAAATTTGAAAGGTTTGTAAAATTGCACTAGTAGTATCTGCTTCAAAGCATTGGAAAAAACTATTTTGCAAAACTTTATGAAACATTTCTGCAGACAATGTTAGACTATTAGCTAAACATTTGGAGTGATGATAATTGTTATCTGGTATATATTTCTGAGATATCAACGGGAAAACTCTATTCTGTGCAGATCAGGGTCCATTGATATTAGACATTAGGCTTTAAACCTTTTGATTAAGATCTCAACTTTAATATGTTACAAAAATGATACGATTGTGGGATATATCTGTGAATTAATCTTACAATTTTCCCTGCGTGATGGTAGGATTGACATATACATACAAACTACTGATATACATGTACTTTAAATCGTGTAAAGATGTGTGAATTGTGACCTAAAACTTTAAGAATGGCAGAAAATTCAACATAAAACAGGTATTCATTGATCAAGCATGATATGGACACTTATTTGAAAATGTTTTATATAATTCTTCAAATCCCATTTAATCTAATGTAGTCTAATCTACTGCTTTTCAAGTGCAATATCTTCCCCATACTGCGCTAATTAAACAAAATCATTATTGTATGGAAGTCATGTGGCGTTCAAGGTTGCTAATCCAGGATTGTGGGTGTGACCAGGAGGGAAGGAAAACTAAGTTGGGAAGCTAAACCTGAAGAGGTGAGTTTTGAGGTGCTTCCTAAAGGATGCAATAGAGGGACTATTTCTTACATGGAAAGGGAAAGAGTTCCAAAGGACAGGGGCTTAGTGGCTGAAGGAATTAGAAAAGTATTTAATTGATTTGTAAAATCAGCGATCAAAAGTGGGGGTTTGAAGGAACTTGAGTTTGGGGGTACTTTGCCTTGTGTTTCTAGAAGAGGTGTAGGGGTAGATTAATCCTCTTAGGTAAACTGGTTGACCCTGGTTTAGAATTTTATGTGTAATAAGACCAAATTTAAACTGTACCCTGTATTTGACTGGTAGCCAATGAAGTTTTTCTTAGTTGAGGGGTAATGTGAGAGAATTTAGAGGAATGGGTGACAACCCTGCAGAGTGAGTTTTGGACTAGCTGCAATCTCCTCAAACTCAAAATCAGTGAGAGATAAGAAGAGTGAATTGCAGTAGTCCAGCTTGCTGCTCACCGAAGCACTTGCTAACAGCACTGATATATTCAGGTCTAGAAGGGGACAGATTCTGTAGAGGTCTCTCGCTTGTCCTCTAGTGGACTTAATGACTTGTGACATGTGGTTTAAGAAATTGAAATTAGAGTCAAACACCACTCCGAGGTTCCTGACGCTTTGTGCTGGCAAGACCTGATTTCCCAGAATATTGATAGGGAAATGAGGGAGGAGTTGGTTACGATTTTTTGGGAGCCTATAAGAATGAACTCAGTTTTGTCTGGGTTATGTTTTAATTTATTTGTGACCATGGAATTTTGAATGTTGTTTAGGCAGTTCTTTAGTTTTTGGATAGAGTGAGAGAAATTTTCTGGTGAAAGTGCTATTAATAACTGGGTATCATTGGCGTAAAAGTGGTAGTTGATGCTACTGTGGAAATGAATGACTGATTTGGTTAGTGTAGTGAGAGAACATAATTGGTCAAAGGACAGAGCCCTGGGGAACTCCATAATGGAGCACAACAGGATGCCAGAGTATACTATCTACCTTGACCGAGTGTGTCCTTCCTGACAGGTATGATTTGAACCAGCCAAGTGCTAGCTCACTGATTCAATAATAAACATTGAGTCTGTCCCGGAGAATGGTATGGTCAATTGCATCGAAAGTGGCGGATAGACCCAAAAGGGTAAGGGCAGTGACAGAACACTTGGCCATGTTAAGAAGAATATCATTTTGAATATTAAGGAGGGCGCTTTCAGTAGAGTGGTGTTTTCTTTTAGCCGACTGGAAGGCAGTCATAAGACCAGATGATGTTTTAAATGTTTTAATGCTACTTTTAAATGTACGTCATTTTCCATCATGGGGTAAATAAGTATTTCAAAATACCATCAATGATGTTGAAAGTAAAGTCAGATGGAAGTTTAAAATTCTTGTTCCATAGAAACACTCTTAAATCTCATGGAATCAGACAGAAAAATACTACCTAACCCCAAATAGTCAGGATTTCAATAAAACAGGATTCATTGCAGTAGGAAAAAGTTTACTTCGATTTAAAATATTCCTCTACTTCTCACAGTAACCCTTAAACAGGGATGCTTGTGCAAATAGTTCAAATGATATTTCTCAAAAATGAAAAAACCATAAAAAGTAGATTACTGAGTCACTGGTAGACCTACTTTATATGAAGATATCTCTTATATAGTTTTCAAGTCATGCACATGAACAAGCCAACAGACAAACAGACAAGATTACAATATATCCTCATTCCTGTCCCTGGGGGGAAAGGGTAATCAGTTGGTCAAGATTTTGAACTGAAACTCGTTAGGAATTAGAAAGTAAATGTTATCTGTCATACCTCTGGTCTAGCTGGGAATTGAACTCTAGACTGTAGAGGTGGGAGGTGATTGTTTCATTCACTGTCTTGAAGGAGATTTGTACTCTCCAACTGTTCAGGTTCTGCACAAGGTCCATCCAGCCCATTATAACCATAACATGCTGTTTGTATAGCAGGTACTGGTTTTAGATGTGTTATTTTTGTCTGCAAATCAGAATAAGATTTTTAAAAACTTAATAAAAAACATGGCACTAAGCTTATGAAGGAAGTCTAGTTCATTTGGAGCGGGCATCTTGCAATGACAAATGGTGAGTAACAGCAGCACCTAGAAGTTGATATAGTGTTGGTTGGTTCAAGACTGGCTGTACTGACCCCAGAAATCAATCCAGTCTGGATGAGTTGGGTTACTGTTTTAGTGTTATTTGATTGCCACTGCGGCTTATCATAACTAGACACAACTTTTTGCTTGTCCTAATACTTTCATCTTTGATCCTGTAGAAAAAAGCCTGATCCCAAGTCAGGTCTGTAGTTGGGGTCAGGACAAGCTGTTATGTACTACATCCTGACATGAAGGTTTGACAGATTGCCCCAATGATGCACCTTCCTAATTCTCGAGTTGGCTAGCGATCCAGTGGAACACCTGCATTACTGAAATGTTATCTTCTGTATTTCATGCACTTTATTGGACTCCAATTAAAAAAAAACAATTAAAGCAGTTATTTTTGGTAAGCAGATAAAACCCCAGAAACTGTGGAATAATAAAGTAAAACTCATGCCTTGTGGAAAACATGCCTTGTGAAAATAATGCCTCATGTAAAAACAAAATATTTGCTATTTCATTTTATTTTCATTTACAGATGATTATTTGATTAATGATAGCAAAAAGATGGAATTGCTTCGAATTCAAAAGGCTACTCAGGACTACATTTAGAGGCTGTTTCAAAAGGGCTAGCTGGCATATTGTTGTAATTAATTGCTTTCACACAGTCCTGTATTTAAGACAATGAGTTTACAATGCTCTTTTGGTCTGTCATTTTTCCCTATTCATAGAAATTATAGTTCACTAAAATATGTCTTAGCCATTCAATCATTTTTGATGATATAATCAAACTGTTCACAGTAACCCTCTTGGGCCCTGACCCCTTGCACTTGTCCCAGCATGTGGGAGTCCCTTGCTTGGGACCGGTACAGGCATTTGTAGCATTATGGGATAGGCTGGACCAGGCTGACCCCTGGCTCTCCCCACCGGTTTTTTTTATTTTTGTACAGAAGCCTATCCTCATTTTAACTTGCCTCAACGTCCTTAATCTCTCATGAACTTGGCCAGGGCGGACTCCAACTGGGTTTTTAAAATATGTTACTGTACAGAATACAATTAAACTTACTTTATGCTTACATTTTGATGCATACATCTCTGCAACATTTAATAATTTCAACTAATTTCTTTATCAGGTCTACTTCATTTTTGTTTTCAAAAACTTTTTTTTAGTCTCAAACTTGTTTCTTTTCTCAGATTATAAAATGAATCAATGTGTTTTTAAAATGCTCTTCTAGAAAGAAATGTTTTTTCTTAGTAATCACAACAGGCTTCAATTACTGTGAAAATCTAACTGATACTCTTTTTGAGTTAATTAAATATGTTTTTGTGGTAACTATAGTAATATGAGTGCTGCAAAGATAGCAGGTTGAGATAAATACTCTGTTTTGTCAGAAGAGGCTTTTACCCAATATCTGTGTCTGACCAGATGGCAGGCTAAAAAACATAACGGGTAGGCCAAAACTGACAAACCTCTGATTGTTTATAGGTTAGTCTTACTCCTTTGGGATAGATTCACACAGTCAAACACAGTTTTAGTCTAAATTCAGTTTCAAATAAAAAATTCCTACTTTATAGAAGCAGAATTATAAAAAACTCAGACGAAGTTTAGAAAGTCAGTGAAATCTGAGCTGATTATTTTACTCCAGTAAGATATGTTTTGCAAAACCCATTACACTTTGGGCTATAACTGAGTTGTGATGTAGTTATCACGAATGATTCAGTTACATCAGTATAATAAACGCCTTTGTGGAGGGTTTTGGGGTGAGTGAGTTCGTGTTTGTCTGTGCCCATGATAACTCCAATACTGAAAACCACATCTTTTGAAGTGTCTTTTTGAATCTATATGATTCCTACAAAAAATAAAAACAAACAAAAAAGGCTGTATTTATTATATAGTTGTACTTAACTTCTTTTGTGGGGATCCATACTCCTTTAGTGTTTTCTAGAATAGTCATTATTTGTCTCATTTTTTTATTAGTTTTTTATACCAATGCACCAACATTTGATGTGTATCCATGCCAATTTATGGACAAGAGCTCAAATAACCGATATGAAAATCCAAGCCCAATTTGAGTTCCCTTTTTGATTTATGGTATGACAATTTTATGAGAAAGGAAGTAATATGATCAGGTTACACATGAAACAATAAATTAAGAAACTTATTGAAATGATAAAATATTGAAGCTAATTGATGAAAACCAGAGATGACACAATCACCTTTCTGAATGATTGCTGTACACCAAATAAACATCACAATGTTGAAACATAAGTTACTACATACTAGCAGTTTTAAATTGACATGCATTAAATCTCAAGTCTTAGATTGGAGCCTGAATTTGAACTAATAAGAAAGAGATCAGGATTTTATGACCCTTGTATTGGTAATGGAAGTGGACAGACATTGGAAACATCAAATTAAACCCATAATACCTTATGCCGAGATATGGCTTATCAGAGTTCAATCAGTGTGATCAGTTCTGTATTTATTATTGCACAATATACTACTAAATAACTGGCATGAAGTGACACCAGCATATATAAATGTTTGGCCTTTGTGTTGTTTAATTTTCCAAGTCAGGCAGTATAATTTCCAGTTAATCAAAGCACAACATCTGCTAAAATGCACTGGTCATACAGTGAACTAAAACATTCAGTGAGATGTGACATAATTAAATAAATACAACATATGATATCTACACAGCCATATTTCTCAGAAAAGGAAGAAATATAGACTGGGACAATTTAGTTTTACATGTCAAAGTTCCCCAATACTGGTATTTTTTATGGAGAAATATCTGGCAAAATAATAAATAAAATGTGGTCAGTAAATATAGAGCATCCTTTATAGAACATGTACAAAAGGTATTGAAAGGGTAATTATTGTTTTACTTTAAGTGTTTTTTAATGGTCATTTTTTCAGAAAGTTTTCATTTAATTTGGTTTTAAAATCACTTGAACAAACTGTGCAGATGATTTGAAAGAAAAGTAATGCATTCTAACCATTCAAAATTACTATTATCAGTGGCAACCACTTTCACTGCCACTCTTGTTTAAAGGATAACACTTATAAGCAAGTAAGTAAATAAGAAACACTTAAAAAGCACAACAATTAATGTAAACATCCTCTAAAGTGCTGATATCCAAAAAAGGGATAGTCCAGTTCTAAATAGAGGTCTGTTTCCATATTAGCATCTGACAGGGGAGATAGGCTATGGTGGCGGATAGGCCAATCTGAAAAGATGTGTCTTCAACTGTTTTCTGAAACCAGAAATGCTTTCTATGGTTCTAATGGCTTAAGGAAGCTTGTTCCACTCTGTGGGGCAGCTACTATGAAGCTGCACAACCCTGAGCTTTTATTTGGTTTAGATGAGGAAATTAATAGGCAATTGTCCCCTGTGAGATCACTATCCCTAATCTGAGGGGAAAGATATGGAGGTTGGCTGAAATGCATTGCTTTATAAGTAAGGATATTATATTTGAACAATATGTGGTAATGAATGGGGAGCCAGTGTAGTTTGTACAGGAAGGGTGTGACATGACTAAATTTATAGTTTGCACACTGTACAACATAAGGTATTTTGAACTCTCTGTAGGCTGCCATTATATGCCTTTTTGTGTTGTAAACAGTGAGTTACAGTAATCCAGACGACTGTTAAACAAGGCATTTGCCATCTTTACAGCTGTTTCATGATTTAAGTATCTGCGGACCTTTGTAGCTCCCGAAGATGCTAGTAACTTTACCGAGTGTCTTTGCATTGAATTTTCAGCATCCAGGATGACACCAAGGTTTTTAACTGATTCAGCCGGTTCCATGATTTTGTCAAGCAAATTCACTGGCAAAATAACTTCAGGGACCTTCTAGTTTGATCATCACGAATCTTTATGAATTCTGTCTTGTCAGGACTTAATTTAAGTATATTATTTCCTATCCATGCCTGGACAGCCTCAAGGCAATTTGTCAGTTCAGTAATACTAGAATAGAACCAAAATTGTATTGCCTTTACTCCCCATTTTTGGCCAAAGTTTTTTTTTTAGTTTTATAAATTTTTATTTTTGTTTTACCTTTTTAAAGTTACTAAATATTTTAAGATTTTTTTTATTTGAAACTTTTTCCTTCAATCCCCCCTCCACACACACACACACACACACACACACACCCCTTTTTGTGTTTGGGGTCAAAGTGTTTTGTGTAGGATGGTGTAATGCTTCTTGTTTAGAATTTCTTTCAAGCAGTAACTGTTAACTGTTTGTGGAAATTTTGGACCTTCCAAAAAGGACCTTGGAATTGCTTGCAGCAGTGGTCCTGCTGGACTAACTGGAGGCAATAGCAGTGGTTCTACTGCAGCTGCTGTTTGGCATCGGCTGACTGTGGAGGAGGCTTAGGCTGATGTTGGGCCTGTGGCTGCTGATAATCCTGCCGTGGGGCTCTAGTGGTTGGAGTAGAGATGACTGGAGCTGGTGAAAAAGACTGCTGTGTTGCAATTTGTTGGTAGCTCATCATAGACTGAAAATTTCCAAAGAAGCTTGAAAGTCCTGATATATTGTGCTGATTTTCTTAGTCTGTAACAGAGGCAACTGATTGAGGGTTGAAGTTTTTCATTGGTGTCAATATCAATGTAAGTGGTCATGAAGGACTGTTGATCTTCAGCGATGTAGGAGGGAAGTTGGTTGTCCTGTTGATTGCTTATGCTATCCTTTGCTTGCCACTTGGCTCGGCTGAGGGGATTGGATGATCAGGCCTACAGGTATTTGGGTCTCTCGGATGGTTAAGATGTATTCCCTTGCAGGTGTTGCTGCTTGCTATTGGCTATTGCTGTTGAAATGTCTGTGACACAAATGTTGAAGTTGCACTTGAGCTTTGTGAAAGCGTCTGTGGCTGTAGTTTGCTGGGGCTGACAACTGTGTTCTTGTGCCATGCTTTGAATGCTACCAAGAAGCTTTACAGCCTTGTTCCTAGATGTCTTAAAGTAATTATTTTCTAATCCCTCTACTTCTAATGTCAAAGGCTGTATGTGTTGTTGTCTCCTGCTTTTGCCTGAGGAATGATGGCAGCATGGTTATCAACCATGTGAACTGTCCCATGACCTCTTGGTCGACGAAATAGCACACTGAAGCAGCTTGTGACTTGGGGCTTGTGACTTGTTGAGGCTGTTACTTAGTGTCTGTTGACCGCATGCTGATCTCCATAATTTAAAAGTTATGGAGATGTCATTCACTGAAGCAGCTTGAAGGTTGATGATTTGTGGAGTCCCTTGGCTTCTTAATTGCGACTATCCTGTATCCAGTTCTGACTTACTGTTATTGTATTGTGGCTGTGATGGTCCTGCTTCTCCTCCAGCCTCTGTTTCTGTGTCACCTATGTCTGTTATCTGCCTTTTTTCTACACTCCCTCTTCTTGCCAGTGTGTTTCCTCTGCTCTTGCCTCCTCATCCCACTATTTGTGTGCCTCATCCCTTTCTTCCTCACTCTTCTGCCTTTCTTGCGACACATTGTTAAGTAAGCAGCCAACTTCAAAACTACCCTATATAATTGTAGGAAAGCAAAGCATCTTGTCTTATGCAACCACCTTGTCGGTTTGTTTTATGTGCCTTACCTGTATATGACTCCAGCTTATCTAGCTGAGATGTTAACAACTTTATGGCTGAAGGATGGGAGACTGGAAGTGTCCAAGTCAGGTCAGTTATGTTTACGACAAGCCTGTTTGCTTTCAAGTGTGGTTTTTCAGTGTTAATGGCCTGTCTGAAGATGGAGTCCTAGTACTTATCCAGGACAGGATGGCCATTTTTTTCAAGACAAGTAACAGTATAGGACAAGCTGTATAGATCCATGACAGGATAGTTTCCAGGTGGGTGGAGGCACAGTCCCCTACAGAATCGTGCAGGGTCTGAGCAAAATATCTACTTATCGTCAAGTCAGCTCAAGTTAAACACCCCCATTAGGAACCTCCAAAGTGTACAGAACAGCTTAGCTAGGATTGTCACCAACACCACCAGATTTTACATATAACTCCAATAATTAGCAGTTTGTATGTGTTGCCTGCTCAATCAACAAAGGTCAGTGTAGTACTAGGAGTAGCTGGATGGAGGTTAAAATGGCACTGTGGAGTGCAATGGTTTCATCTGCTCCTAAGTCAACTAAGCAATTTAGCTTTGGTTCGCCGATGATGCTCCCATGGTATAGAATGAGTTGCTGGATGACATAGACTCTGCCACACCTCTTCTATCTCTTCATAAGTTACTAAATTCTTATCTATCCACAAAAGTCTACTCATCCTGGCTTTTAACATATTTTCCGATTGTCTCTCTGGCATGAACAAAAACTCTGGACTTTTGAGGGATATTAAATGCTAATAAGGTCATATTAAAATTATGAAAAATATCCTTGTTTAAAACCTATAAGTATAGGTGGTGAGTGTGGCTCTCATCATTTGGACAATCTGTGGCAAATGCTACCAACCTTACTGCTTTACATACCACAAAATATACCATAAAATGTACCATAAAATATACCACTTGCTAAAATGAATAATTCGTTTACTAACTTTGTTATGTGGGAGGATGCTGGGCTGGGTAAAGTTTCACCTTGCTGGCATCTTTAGTGAAACACCATTGGGAAAATTTTATTTCAATGTTAGTATAGGTTAATATAAGAAAGTGTAAAATTTTAAAATTGTTTAGTAAGTAAGTAAGTAAGAAACACTTATAAAGCGCCGAAATTAATGAAAACATCCTCTAAGGTGCTGATATGCAGAAAGGGATAGTTCAATTCCAAAAAGAGGTCCGTTTCCGTATTAGTTGTCCGATAGGGGAGATAGGCTATGGTGGAGGATAAGCCAGTCTAAAAAGATATGTTTTCAACTGTTTTCTGAAACCAGAAATACTTTCTATGGTTCTAATAGCTTGAGGAAGCTTGTTCTACTCTGTGGGAGCCCCTGCTATGAAACTGCATAGCCCTGAGTGTTTATTTGGTTTGGATGAGGAAATTGATAGGTGATTGCCCCGTGTGAGATCACTCCACCTAATTACAGCGGAGAGATATGGAGGTTGGCTGAAATGTATTGCTTTATAAGTGAGGAGATTATATTTGAACAATATACGGTAATGAATGGGGAGCCAGTGTAGTTTGTGCAGGAAGGGTGTGACATGACAGTATTTATTTAGCTTGCACACCGTCTGACATAAGGCATTTTGAACTCTCTGTAGTCTGCTAGTATATGCCTTTTTGTGTTGTAAAGCACTAAGTTACAGTAATCCAGGCGACTGCTAACCAAGGCATTTGCCACCTTTACAGCTGTTTCATGATTTAAGTACCTGCAGACTCTTTGTAGTTCCCAGAGATGGTAGTTACCGATTCAGCTGGTTCCATGGTGTTGCCAAGCAAACTCACTGGGAACAATGACTTTAGGGAACTTCTAATTTGATCATCACCAATCACTATGAATTCTGTCTTGTCAGGATTTAATTTAAGCTTATTATTTCCCATCCAAGCCTGGACCGCCTCGAGGCAATTTGTTAATTCAGTGATACTAGAATCAAAGTTCGAGTCTAGTTCCAAGTAAATTTGTGTGTCATTTGCATATAAGTGATGGGTGACATTAAACTTAGATATGACTGAACTGAGGGGGGTCGTATATAGGGTAAAAAGGAGTGGCCCCAAAACTGAGCCCTGGGGAACCCCGTAAGGGATTTGAAAAGCATCTGAAAGAAGTCCATCTATTTTGATCCGCTGCTTCCGTGAATTGAGGTATGACTGGACCCACTTAAGCACTACCCTATCAATGCCATACCAGTGCTGAAGGCAGTTGAATAGGATTGAGTGGTCTATTGTATCGAAGGCTGCAGATAAGTCCAAAAGGACTAATCCAACAGCTGCACCCTTGTCCATCGATGTGGCAATGTCATTTTGTATTTTGAGCAATGCCGTTTCAGTTGAGTAAAAGACTCTATATGCGGACTGGTTTTCGTTGGATATACCCTCGTGAGCAATATGCTCATTTATCTGCCTAGCCACAGCTTTCTCTATGAGTTTGGAGATGTAGCTGAGGTTGGACACTGGTCGATAATTCTTGAGAATATTCTTGTCAAGACCAGCTTTTTTCAACAAGGGTGTAATATGTGCAGTCTTAAAACAGGATGGGAAACTGCCCTCCTGTAGGGAGTAGTTCACAATATTTGTAATAGGAGTCAAGAGCACACTGATGCAATCAAGGACCAATGATGTTGGGATTGGATCCAAGTCGCATGATTTATTTGGTGTAGACTTTATGATTTTAAGGACTTCTTCCTCTGATATGGTCCGGAAAGAAACAAACTTGTTTTTGTAGGAACCTGAGACAGGGGGATCGGCATCAGTAGACAGTAATCCAGATCTTAGTTTAGCAATTTTGTCTGCAAAATACCTGCCAAAAGTGTTGATTAGACTGTTCATGGTGGTAAAATCTGGAAGTACCATTTTTGGTGATCTATGGAGGACTTTCTTTATGGAATTCCACAAGGCCTTGGGGTTATCCTCATTTTCCCTAACCATATCACTATAGTATTTGGTTTTTGCACATTCCATGAGACGGTTGAAATGGTTCACAGCGGTTCTGTACCTGCTATGGTTTATGGCAGAGTTGTCCCTTTGCCACTCCCTTTCGAGTTTGCGCTTACGTCTCTTTGCTGCCAAAATCTCACTGTTAATGAACCCTTTGTTGACATGTTGTGGGCTTTTACGTTCATCTACAGGTGCATGCTTGTCAATTATGTTCCTAAGGGTATGAAAGTACTGGTGTGAAAGTAAGCTAGCTGTTTTGTAAGGAGCCTGGATAAGCTCAGAATTTACAATGTCAGACATAAATTCAGTTTTATTTATGCTGCGATGTTTCCTGATTTTCAAACGTTTTACTCTGCAGGAATTTTTTACAGGGAATGTTGTCGTGAAAAAGATAGCCAGGTGGTCTGATATGCTATCCTTTACATAATGGTGAACTGAGGACGATAGGGATTTACTAGTGCAGAGTACATCAAGGATATGTCCTTGTATGTGTGTAGGTGTTGAATAAAATCAAAATCAAGTAGAACTGTGTTGAAATTATCTGTCCAGCAATTTTGACTGTCAAGCTGGATATTGACATCTCCCAGGATAATATTTTCATGTGGTGACAAAGCAGCTGCTTCCATGAAACTGTTGAATTCCTCAATAAATCTACTCTTGCTGGTGCTTGAAGGTCGGTAAATTACATGTACCAGGAGCTGGCTTGACTGTCGATCTGACAGTTTGACGGTAATGTGTTCGAACATTTCCCCCCGATCAGTTTGACAAAGCACGCTATCAATGTCATTCCTGACAAGG
The DNA here is from genome assembly GCA_964017235.1 of Sabellastarte sp. h YS-2021. NCBI lineage: Eukaryota > Metazoa > Annelida > Polychaeta > Sabellida > Sabellidae > Sabellastarte > Sabellastarte sp. h YS-2021. The sequence continues at coordinate 150,827,605 of OZ024931.1, forward strand.
ACAGTGACTCCACCTCCTTTCTTGTTCTCGCGTGGGACCTGGTGAAGCTTGAAACCTGCAGGGGTTATCTCATCCATTAGGCCTTGTGTGCCCGATGGCCTTAGCCAGGTCTCAGTGACACCAATGATGTCAAGATCATTTGACGAAACAAAATCATTAAAAGCAGATGTTTTGTTACACAATGAACGGACATTCAGCTGACAGGCTTTGATATTTCTGGCTGATGGACCTGGGTTCAAACTAATGTCGCCAGAAAGAATCAGGATGATGGACCACCAAGGGTTGATATTTCTGAAACAGTGCGTCACTTGACGACAGTGGGCCTGCAGGGCGACAAAAGCAATGTTGCAACTGTCCAAAGAGGAGAGTAAACTTGAGTGAATAATTTTTAGTGATGGCAAACTATTTTCGTTGGTGGGGGTTGTTGACCGAGCAGTCAAGAGGATGGAAAAACAGAACCAAAAAGTGCAATGCATGACCAATGAAAGCCAAAAAATTAAAAATTTAGAAATAGGTGCACCTACCTTTTCCTACATACAAACCTTTCTAATTACAGCATCACAGTACCAAAATCAAAAGATGGTAGGTTAGGAAGGAGTAGATTAGTGCATGAATTTGATAGGTGTGTAGGATTAGAATATAACAATCAGTTGACAGGGAAAAAATTGATTGATAAATAATATTTTATGATATATATATACACTTGGTATGGTTTGTGAGTGAAAAATTGATTGATTTTATGATATATATCAATTGTACATGTAATACAAGTGGCTGACAATCTGTAATCTATTGGTTTATAATTTTTTCATCAAATACATGCAGTGACAGTAAAATATATCAAATACCGACCAGTTTCTTTGGAGAAAGTAAAAATTTTAAACGAAAATATAAAAACCACATCTCCCCTGGCGAACGCTAAAACCAAACTCGTTTAAAATTTTAAAGCCGAAACCCAAGCTGGAAAACCCATAGAATAGAGGCAGCAGAGGTGTTTGTTATAATTGAGAAGGTTAGAAAGGCGTTCTGTAGATAAATCCAAATGGCTGAACTCCTCCAGAGACCATGGGCCATAATTGTGGTCAAAGGCAAAAGTGGTCCCAGACCTCCTGAAGCTGTGAAAACTATGGCTCACAGGGGAGATATTGAAGCTAGTGAGGGCAGTTTTGAGAGCATCCATAATGTGTTTGTCATTAATTAGAGAAAATGGTGGAAAATTGTTAACAAACAAAGTGTGTAAGGTTGGAAGAGACCTAGATGAAAGGAAAGCTCTAAGGGTCCTAACTGGGCAGAGCATCATGTTGTCAACCTTAGGAATCTGAACAACATGATGTAAATTGAAGCTTTGTGGAGTCTTTGCCACTTGATCAGCAAGTGATGCTCCAGAATCAGCAGAAACGCGACCTCGCCTAAGGAAATGACAGGCAGGATCGAAAGTTCTGTCACTATGGGGAGCCGCATAAGGCATTGTCAAAAATGCAAAAAAATGTTGTGAGAAATGTAGATCGAAATAACATTGAACCAGAAAGGGAATCGCAAGCCATTTTTTTTATTGCCTCATTTAATATATGTTTGTACAAAATAATAATATTCACAAAAAATTATAATATTTTTACATTTTAGTGTTATACAGATAGCTAAACCTGTCTATAAGTCAATGCCTAAGAAAAAATCTTTTCTAGCCACATAGCTATTTAGATGGCACAAAAATATTTAGTTCTATTATCTTTTTACAATACATAAACTACCATTATCTATCTCCGGAACCAGAATTCTACACCATAAATTTATCATATAATATTACAAATTTTTCTAAATCATTATTAAGCATGTGACACATTCTAATACTTTCCAGTTTATCATTAAACATTTTCAAAAAATCCAAAAGTACAATAAGTTTGCCATTAGATTTACATTTTTCAAGAAATATTATCACATTTTCAAGAAATATTATCATATTCATAACATAAAAAACATTATGTTCACCATATGAAAAGTTCATGATAACAAACATAACTTCACACACTGAGAGACTGATTTTTACAGAATCATAATGCCAACAATTGATATCACACCAGAACTTTTCCGAAACAGAGCAGTAGCAGAAGTGATGTTCTAATGATGTGTCAATGTTAGAACAATAAAGACATTTATTACAGGGAATTTTATTTCATTTTGTATTGGTATTCCAGCTAGGCTGCAAGTGTAATTCATCACAAGTCATAAGTTTATTGTTTTTTGACTTAAAAGGTCTATCATTCTAAATTTTAAAGAGCTTTTATTCAGTGCTAAGTCTCTGGGTTGAATCATGTTATCGTCGATTGCTATAAATATGTTACAGAATATGTATTCATTAAGTCTATCCTTAATGTTTTTGGGATATTTTGATTTGAAATTAAACTAACATTTCAAGCTCTGATAATGCAAATTGATATTAACAATTTTATTTAACCCTTTTTCTGTTAATTTATGATCTAACAGCTGTTTTTATCCCACCCAACGACAGATAAAGATTAAGATATTTGGCCTCTTCTATGATTATATTTTTTGCATGATTAATTTTTTTGCAATGTGAAAGGAAAAAATTATCTTTTTACTCGAGCTGTTCTATCACTCCATAAGAAGCTAAAAATAGTCTTATCTATCTGTTGTAAAAAGTTTACTGGGGTATATGTCATACTAAATAGGTGTGTGACTTATCATAATATGTACTTTTCCTTTGCCTCCATATTTGTAAAATGTAATTTATTTTTTCAGACGTTCACCATAATTAAGTTCTTCCCATTGTTTATGATCTTTTGCAAACCATATCCCTAAAGTTTTAAAAGTCTCTTTATTTACTTTTATCTTCTGTAAGTGTTCTGGGATATCAGAGTGCAAAAGTTTTATTGGCCCAAATTCAATTATTTCACATTTTTCCGAGTTTAGTTTCAGTCCTGCTATCCTTTTAAAATTAAAAAAAAAACATTAATTGACAGTTCAAAAGAGTTGAGGTCCTTCACAAATATAGTTGTGTCATCATCTAATTGCACAATTCTATATTCATAATCATTTATTTTAATCCCCTTGACTTCATTGTTTGCTCTTAACTTAATTGATAACACCTCAGCAACAAGGATAAATAGCAAGGCTGAATTGTGCAACTCTGTCTGATCCCTCTATATAAATTAAAATGTATAGAGTAGCTTGATCCATGCTATGTAAGTGGGATCAAAATAAAACTGTTTCAAAGTGTCAAACAAGAAAGGCCACTCGACCATATCAAATGCTTTTTTGAAGTCTATTAATACCAATAGTCCATTAGTCCTTTCCATTGGAAAGAGGCTGCAGACAAGGTGACCCTCTGAGTCCTTACATATTTATATTGGCCATTGAACCTCTTGTAATAATGATAAAAAATAATAAACAAATAGAGGGAATTGAAGTACAAAATCATACATTTAAAATTGGCCTATATGCAGATGATATTTTTCTGCTATTAAAAAACTCTGAATCATCAGTGAGAGAAAGCATTCGTGTATTTAGAAATTTTGAACTTTGTTCTGGTCTAAAAATGAACTTGGAAAAAACCCATGTAGCCCGTATTGGTCATTTGGGTGTGAGGAACAGAGCTCTGTGTAATGATCTAAACCTGATCTGGGTCAAGGACTTTAAGCTACTAGGTATTGTTTTTGATAATGATGTTGACAAAATGCTAGAAAAGAATTTTTCAAGCAGATTGCAAGGTATAGAGAAACTTTTTAATTTGTATCAGAAACAACATCTTTCAATAATAGGCACGATTACAGTGATAAAGTGCCTGGCCATACCAAAACTCGTCTATCCTCTATCTGTTTTACCCAAACCACCACATAAAGTTCTGGACCAAATAGAAAATATGTTTAGAAAATTTATTTGGCAAAGTTCCAGGTCAAGAATTGCAGTTACTGAATTACAGAAGGATATTTCGGAGGGAGGCTTAAGGTTAACAAATTTAGGTTTTCTAAATAAGGCAATTAAACTATCATGGATTAAAAGAACGTTATGTGAAAATAATGACTCCAAATATATTGTAATGAATTTGACAGGGCTAGAAGTAAAAAATCTCTGGGAACTGGATTGTGACTCTTTACACCACATAAGTTTAAATCTCCAGAACAATTTTTGGTCTGAAGTCATTTTTTCATGGAAAAATTATAAAGAACTCTTTATTAATAAGATTGACCCAAGGACCTATCCATTGTGGGGTACATCTTTTTTAACAAATGAAAATATCGTGAAAAGGAAAACTGAATTCCAGGAAAGGGGCATAAACTATTTAAATGATCTTATTGATTGTACTGGTTCACCAATGGGGTATCTGAGCTTTAAACGAACATATGGATTGAAAATTAATTTTGTAGACTTTTTTTCCCTTATTCATTCCATCCCAAGAATTTGGAAAGTGAAGATGAGTAAAAGTGGCAAAAGGTTAAATCACGATAATATGAATCAAAAGGTGTTAACAGATGTTTTGAAAATGCCAAAAATCTGTAAAGGAACATACTGGACTTTTATAAACTCAATGGTCACCAAAAGAAATATAGAACAGAAGTGGTCCTCTGTTTTAAATGAATATATCACAGCTGACTCAATCCACAAAAGTTTTGAGCTAAATTTTGAAAGTTGTCTGGACTCAAGAATGAGAAGTTTTCAATTTAAAATATTACATAGAACTCTTACCACAAACATTTTAAAAAAAAATGTAACATAAAGCAGGATGATAAATGTACCTTTTGCAAAATGGAGTCTGAAAGCATAGAACATCTCTTTTGGGACTGCAACTCTGTTCAAAAACTTTGGAAAAAAGTGTCTGAAAAATTTAAACCTTACTTCAATTTCAACAGTGTTCTAAATAAGAAAAATGTTCTGCTTGGGATAACACATGGGATCCACAAAGAACTGATGAATCTGATAATCAATTTATGCAAAAGATATGTCTATAAAACAAAATTTATATCAACAAACTTGAATGTGGAAAGAGCACTTTGTAGTATCAAAAGTACCTTTAACATGGAACGAAATATAGTTTTAAAAAAAGGTTGTAACATGTGTCGATTTGAAAGAAAATGGGATCCAATTGTGTTACATTACAATACAATACATTGTTTGTACCAGATATTCATTTGTAATGTAAGTATTAATGTTCTAATAAAAGACTGAAGAGCAAAAAAAAAAAATACTAATAGTCCAGGTATGTTGTATTTTTCTACATAAACCATAATGTGTTCTATTGCTCTAACATTTTGGCTGATATATTGACCTTTAATACAGCCTACTTGGTCTAGGTTTATCAGCTTTTAAGTTATTTTCTGTAATCTTAAGGTTAAAGTTTTGGCTAGTATTTTATAATGTGCTGCCAAAAGAGAAACCGGTCTCCAAGATTTAAGATATTTAAGATCTTTGTCTTTTTAGGTATCAATGACAGAACACCTATTCTTTGTCCACTACTCTCTGTGTTCAAAGGAAGAAATACAACTGTCGAACAAGATATCTTTAATGTCTGGCCTTTAAAAAAAATGTAAAAATTTGTGATCAAGCCATCTAATCCTGGTGTTTTGTCATTTGTGCCTTGGATTTTTCCTTAAAGGTAATTCGTTGACTTAATTCAGCCTTTTCTTTAGGACTAAGCTTTTGTATTTGATTATTTTTGAGGAATTCTTTATGTAAGAGCTTTTTATTTCATCATCTGGTTTCATAACCCTTGTATATAATTTTTAGAAAAAGTTAGCTTGTTCTTCAAGAATTTCCCAAGGGATGTTAATTATTGAGCCATCTGAGTTAGTGATTGATTTCATATGTTTATTATTGTAATTTTGTTTCTCCATGTTTAGAAAATAGTTTGAATGTTTTTACAATCCTCAATAAATTTGGCTTTTTACCTTAACATCATACCTTGGATTTTGTCTTTATAATTGCCTTCCCATTCTTTTTTCAAGTTAAAATACTCAGCTTGAGCTACTTGATCTTCTTCTGAGTTTGGTTGTTTTTCTAGCTCTTCTAAAGTACTTAAAAGTTCAAATTCTCTTTTTTTCTTAATTTTTCTTTTCAACTGGCAGAAACCATGGTTTATGATCTAACCTTGTACTTTGCATATTCCCTGAGTGTACATTTATTACTAAAGGGATTTTCACTTTTAATATCATTAATTGTTTTCTTCACCAAATTCACATAATTAGTATCCTTCAATAAGCTATTATTGAATTTCCAAGCACCTTTACCTCTCGGTTTCATCTGTGATATATTTAATGTTAAACTAATTGTGCTATGGTGTGGGCTAATGGTGGGCATAATTGCTGTTGTCTGGATTTCACCTCCTAATGAGAGTGATACGAAGAAAAAGTCAAGTCTACTCTGGACTAAACCTGTTCGACCTTTTCCTTGTCAACTGAATTGTAACTTATTCTTATTTCTTATTCTCCAAATGTTCACCAATGAAAATTCATCCATAAAATTAAGTAGACTAGATTGGTATGAATAACTTTGTTCTGGTGTCCCACCTTTTTTGTATAAATCATGTTTTAAATAGGTGTTAAATTCCCCCCCCCCCCCCAATAATAAGCGGTTTATCACCAAAAAAAATCCTGTATAAGGTGTAAGTGTCAAAAACAACTTGAGGGGTGGGGCTAAACCTGGAGTTGATGGTTAGTGTGTGTTGTGTCGGGAAGTCAACTAAGTACCCAAATGTATAAGACGTGTCCCCACACTGTAATTTCCACCCAGATACTGCGATTTTATTTTTTGGCACATTGAGGTCAGTGTGGATGGAATTAATTAACTAGATTGTTCATTGGTATTCCCTCTATCACATACATGGTATAACAAAACAATAAAAAATCAGTGAAGTACTGGGGCTTTCGCAATTACTTTATTACAGGGCATTTATAGTAAACTGTATTGGGTGATATTGTTTTGGGGGTGATAGGATTGTTCTATTAATTTATTTGGATTCTTTTGGTTGTCTTTGTGGTGCTGGATGGAATTGTGGAACTCTTAATTTACCCGTTATAATTCTGCTAAGGTATATGAGCACAGAAGGAACTAAGGGAATAAAGTTGGGTACTTGAATGAGGTTTTATACTGTTGATGATTCCTTTGAAGTACTTTTCTGACACTTGGCAGAAGTATGGAACTTTTGGTTCAGTTACTAATATAGAAAGCTACACACAAGAAACACATTGTGACATTCAAAGTGGACATGTTGTGCTTCTTGAGAATTATTTCTAAGCAATAATAAGCAACTAAATCCTGAAAAAATTACCTAACAAAATTTTGTATTGAATTATAGTAATTAAAATTTTTGTTATATTATAAACTAGCATGGTGGCTCAAGTTCCTCTGTTAAGAAATCAATTGTTTGAAACAATATTGTATTTCACCACAAAAGCAAGTATTTTGTAACAAATGTTTGTCAATTTTTTATAAATTTTTGCAGAGGATAGACCAGAGTAGAATAATATAAAAATATCAAATCTAATATATTTTTCAAATGTCCTCTGGCCGATGTCACATATTCCTTAGCATAATGCTGTTTTGGTCCATAAATGGTCAATGCACAGTTTTACAAATGCAAGACACAGTGTTACAGTTTTGAGTGTTGCTATTCAAACTGAACAGTTCAAATAAGAAATAACCTTTGTGTTATATACTGATCCAAACAGATATATTTTAATACATCATACATTTTTTTCAAAATACAAAACTTTGAACAGCAAAGATATTTAACTTACAATATTTGGATTTGGATATAAATATGCAAATCATTTTAATGTTTGAGGCCAACAACATTCATGGTAGACTAAATTATATTCTTTGAGATCATATTCATGACATATTTAATGGGTCTTAAATTAACAAAAATCAGTGTTAGCCCGTTATCTCTATTCTTCTATAACTAGACAATCATTTGTCGATATCTCTCAAATTAATAATTACTCTAAATATGGTTTATATTTTTAGTTTGGTTGGCTAACAACATCATTTTTTTTGGTTTACCTGTCTAGCTTTCATCCTCTATTTAATAATGAATTACATGGTTTTAATTCTCATTGTATATTAAACCTGGCTATTATATTTTCTGAAGAGCTGACTCTGAAGTCTAATTTCATTTTTGGAAAGATATGACTTTAGTAAAGTTATATTTTCCTTAGGTTAGACATGTTTATCAGTGGTTGAGTTTCATCCTTTGTGTGAGCTGGAGTTGTCATTTAGCATGTTTGTGTGGTCTTTTTTTCTTTTATAACTATGTCCTTCATATCCAAAACAACCGTCATGGCTGACGGACGCAAATCTCTGTCATACTGGATACATTTGCTAATCAAAGGATGGGCTAGATGCCCCTCTGAGTCTTTCAGCTGGTGTGGTGTCCTCTGATTTATCATCATTTCTCTCAATCTATCTATTTCAGGTATTTTTCTATCATCGGAATAAATAGTCTCTTTAAATTTATAAGATGCACAGTCCCATAAATACCTTTCAAAGATTACCTCATATAAAGTAGCCCCAAAGGAGTAAATGTCAGTTTTCACAGATGTTGGCTTATGTTGAAGGAGCAACTCAGGCGCCATATATAAAGGTGTTCCACAGCCAGGCTCTGCAGTGGATGAAATAGTCTCTGTGTTCCTTTGTCTTATTTTGCTTAGACCAAGGTCACACACTTTCACATGGCCACTCTCAGTGAGGATGATGTTTGCAGGTTTTATATCACCATGGATAATTTCTGGGTCTCTTGTATGTATATATTCCAGAACTTCAGACACCTGCAACATCACCTGATACTTTACCATGTCTGTGTCAAAGTGATACTTTTGTACCAAGTCATCAGCATCACCATCATCATCATGAATTATATCCTGCAAATTATTTCCTGGTATCAGCTCATAAACAAGGCGTATAGTGTGATTCTGATTATTAAGTGAGTATCCGAAGAATTTCACAAGAGCAGGATGTGAAATTGTAGCACTGACTTTGATTTCACTGATGGTAGATTTGTCTATTCTGATAGTCTTCCTTTTTTCTAAGAGCACCTCTTTTACAGCATAGTTACCGCCATTCCAGGTACCAGTGAAAACATACCCCTTATTTCCACGCCCCAGCTGTTTGCTGTAATCTACTTCTAACGAATCAAGGTGCAAGTCTTGGATGTCCTCAGGGATAAGGGTCTGTCTGGAGGGTTTTGACTTTGCTGGAACACTGGCTTGTGGTGCAATGTGTGTATGGTGAGGTTTACGCCTTGATGAATGGCTGCCCTATAATGGAAATTAGTACAAAAACTGTTATATCAGGGTGATAAATAAATGAACTAATAATCTCTCTTTTAACAACTAGGCTCCATAATTTCATCTTGAAATTAATATTTGTACTATATAAAACATGACCTATTATTTGTATACTTTCTATAGACAAAATCAATCCTACAGAAAGCATTGCAGCTGAGGAAATGCAATTTGTATGTGAAATGGGTGCCTATTAGTCATAAGTTTTGTGTCACCGATCATTATTTATTGGGGGTCATTTTGTTATTTACTTCTTACATGTATTAATTTTAAGCCTGTACTAAATTATGGCAGTGAACAATATCATGCTCATCAAATTAAAAGAAAAACTAATTCACTAAATTTACCAGACAGTTGCTTATGTCTGGCGCAAGTCAGCCCCACAAATAGCCGCAATGAGCCATCCTGAGCTGTGTTCCTATCAGACTGGTAGGGTCCTAACTAATTGCTAGGTGGCGAAACTAACCGCATGAATGAATCTTTTTCATTGATGGCCTGCCTGTTGAAGACACCTTAGGGGCCACGGTGGCAGAGTGGTAACACTCTCGTCTCCTACCTCTGAGGCCGGGGTTCGATCCCCGTCATGGCCACAAGTGGGAAAGCTGGTAGTTGCTTACCGTTGGTCGGCAGTTTACAGTAAAGAACCCTAGGGAACTCTATGTACTGGTTTTCCCTGCCCTTCAAACTACCTGTCATGATATGAGCTGCACAGTGTTGAAAGCGACGTAAAGCCCCAAATAAATAAATAAATTGAAGACACCTTATACAGTCATCTGCTGGGATGGTAGGTTGGGAATCCACTGTGTGTTAGCTATGATATTACATTTCAGTATATAATTTACAAATTAATTAGCTACATAGTTGTGGTAGGAAGCTTATCTATGCAACAAAGTGAATACTACCTGGGATAAAAAACACCCCCAATACATCTAGGTTCCAAGGAAATCCAGTGAAAAAGTGCTAACTACAGTGCCCATCTATTTCTCCTCTGGAGATAGGAACAGGGGAAGAAACAAGGTCTTTTCCGGGGGATTAGTGAAGCCCGTGGCAAAGTTAGGAGATGGAAGATAAAAAGGGGTCTAAAACCCAACATCAGTAGCACTGAGGTAAGGGGTGGCAATTAGGGAATATGAGGATCTAAAATATCTGCCTTAAAGCTTCATAGCCAGAAAAACTCTTGTACGCTATAATACATAAAATGGACAACAACAGGGCCCAGAAGAAAAAGCTCAAAATCAGCCCAAGACGCATCCTTTAAATAAAACTGTGTGAATGTGTTGTAGGCTTTCCAATGTCAAGCAAAAAATATTGGGACACCACCTTGGAAGACCATGGAAGAAGTCTCTAACATATTGTGGTTTCATGTGATGTAAATACATAGATTCTTGTTGTAATAGCTAAGGATCACTGTCTGTTCCATGAAGAATTGGTTGAAGGAGAAATTTAAAATTTTAAAGCAGAAGAAAACTGCTTCCTTATTTAACTTAATAATAGCCACGAGCTCTGACTTGGAAGAGTAATCTGTCTTCCTTGACAGATTTGTCTATGGTAGGAGCTACAGCTGGAATATCCTCTGAAAGTACACTATCAGCACCATCCCATGACGAAATACTAAGGGCCGGATGTAAAGGTACCTTTGACCAGTCCTTTTTTGGTGTCTGGTGGCTTTACTGAGGCAAGATTTGCAAAGCATATTCTCACTGGAGATGTGTGTCTTTTCTGCAAATCATTTGTGCAGGTATTTATTTTGACACTATTAATGTATTTCTATAAAATTTGTAGAAAAGTTAAATTTCTTTCTCTATCCTCTTTTGCAGTTTCAAAATGTGTCTGTAGCCCGAGCTTTTGTCTCTGCCTCTGAAACATCAGTTTGGTTAATATTTGGTTTGGCCAATCTACTGTGCCAGTTTAGAGGCAATACTGGAACTGACCAAAGTCTTAGACAACTGTTGAAACTAGAATACTTCCCCAAGAAGTGGAAACATGTCATAGGCAAGATGATCCTAAAACCAAACAAACCAAAAGACAACCCAGCCAGCTGCAGACCCATCAGCCTTCTGAACTGCATGGGAAAACTGTTCGAGAAGATCATTGCCAACAGAATACAATAATACATAGAAGACAACAATATCATCAATCCATGGCAACGGGCATACCAACAATGCCAGCAAAAGAATTTTTATGCAAAAAATGCGGAGACATGCACAAAAGACCTATTAATCGCAAATGCCCGTTTACTGATGCCCATCTGGACAGTGAAAATCAAGTTGAGAAGTCGCCCACAGCTAGTGGAGGGCCTGGGCTCTCAGATAGTAATGATCTGAATCTGCAGATTTTAGCAGAATTGAAAAGCCTGGGAGGAAGGATGACAGCCATGGAGCAGAAGATGTTGGAGTCAGATTCTGCAGAGGTCAGCCAGAAGTCACCAGCAAAAGCCGTGTCATCTGCAGTGGCTTCCCCAATCCAGATGGATCAGTTGGTTGTACCGTCAGTGACAGCGTTGCAAGCAGCGTCACACATTCAAGCTGAGGTGGATCGACGCATAAAGCATTTGACAGACTTGAACGAATCAGGCAAGTTGAAATCCCAGAGAGGTGGATCTGACACAGTTTTTGTCAAAAGGCAGGTGCCATGGCCACAAAATTTTGTACTGGGGGGTAACAATAAGAGTAGGATTTCATATGACAACTTAAGCTGGTGTCAATGGGTTTCAGGGTTTGCCATGATAGCCCGGGAGGAAAGTAATTTAGACACAAAAAATGCTATGCTTGATTACCTAGGTGAAATTATGGAAGATGCCAATGACTTCAGCTGGCAGTCAGCTAAAGCATCGCATGCAGTCCTCTTATGTAGGATGGAGGAAGGGAAGGTTGAGTGGTCTGAGACCGCAAAAATTGATAGGATTAGGCGTGCTCATGCGCAAAGAATTCCCTCTCAAACTAATGTTAGTCAGAATAGGTCAAAATCTGAGACAAAAACAGCTGTTTGTCGTTTCTATCAAAGGGCAATGTGTCAACACCAAAAAGACCATGAAACTGGGGGTACTTTTTATAAACATGTGTGTGCAAATTGTTTTGCGATGGGTAAGGAATACAAACACATGGCAAAAGATTGTAGGGTGTCAGTGAAACCAGCAAAAAACGAGTAGACCACTGTCAAAAGGCAGTGCATTTGTCTGTAAATGAAAAAGTCAAATCTAAAAAATTGTCTGTAAATAATAATTGTGAATCTAAGGAAGTGTATAAAACAAGAATTGTACTGTCTAAAAATGTTCACAATGGTTGTATTTTTAACTGGAGAGCTGACTGGGCCAGACTTCAAGGTAAAACATATGCTAAAGTTGTCAAAGCAAACAATGACCTTTGCAGTCAGGGTCAAATTTGGGCCGGAAAAACTGTGGCCAAAAAAGTGTGGGCAACTAAAAAATTCACCCCAAAACATAGTAAAGCTCCAGTCAGCTCTCCAGCTTTAGAAAACAATGTAAACAAACTGCAGATCAAGTCCAAAAAGGTTGCAAACTTGACAAGTCCAAAAATAGCTCAAGAGAAGTCGAGACCTGGTGACATTTTTAATTGTTACACCAAAAATAGATTTCAACCACATGACCCTCTTGTCGATAGCCCAGAGAATGACATAACAATGGCCATAAACCCAGTGGCAAACCAGTCGTGTAAAACTGAAACATACCTAAAGACACAGAGTACAACAGACAAAGCCCCCAATAAACCAATTATAGAGTCAAGTGTCAAAAAACTCGTCAAAATCATAGTAAAAATATTGGTGACAAGTGTCAAAAACCACGAAAATTGTGCTCTGAAAGCAATCCGCCCGACGATAAGTATGATTTGGCATTGCAAATGAAAAGTAAAAATAAAACAAAAATGGAACAAGCAAAAGGGGATCCCACTTTCGAACTTTGGAATCAACAGACTGAAGGCAAGTTTGGATATATACCATTGGGTCCCCTGGTCCTTCCAGAATCGGATAAGAAAGTAACCATGGATTCGGATCCGATAAAATTGTATGACATCACAAGAAATCAAAACACATTTAACTTTCTATCCACCCAGGTAGAGGTCCCCTCCCAGTTGAATCCGGATATTTGGCAGGAATTTTTACAAGGTTATTGGGACCAACAACTTCCATTTTTGATCAGATATGGTTTTCCCTTGGATTTCGACAGCCACTCTAAACTGGGAAAAAATACCAAAAATCACATGTCAGCAGTAGCCTTTCCAAAGGATATTGATGCTTATTTAGCAGAAGAAATTCAATATGGGGCGATTCATGGTCCTTTCAAAAATTCACCATTAAGCAACCTTCACATTTCCCCATTTATGACAAGAGAAAAGCCAGGGGCACCACATAGAAGAGTTATTATAGATCTGAGCTTCCCCAACGGTGAGGCAGTTAACTCTAACATTAGTAAGGACCAGTACTTGGGCACGAATTTTATTTTGACCTTGCCCTCAATTGATCTCATAACAGACAAAGTAAGAAACTTGGGTAAAGGGTCTTTATTATACAAAATAGATATTAGTAGGGCTTTTCGCCATGTGAAAATCGATCCCAGGGACTATTTCCTTTTGGGTTTAAGACATCAGGACTACTTTCTGGACACCTGTTTACCGTTCGGATTCAGACACGGATCCGGAATTTTTCAGAGACTCAGCGACACCATACGCTTCATCATGGCATCAAGGGGTTATGACGTCATCAACTATATTGATGACGTCATAGGATTCGGTACAGTTTCCACAGCAAAATCATCATTTGACACTTTGCAAGCATTACTTCAAAAGCTTGGATTTGATATCAGTATTAAGAAATTAGTTGAACCCACCACCAAGGTCACTTGTTTAGGGGTTGAAGTCGATACTAAAAAATTTACCATCTCAGTCCCTCACGAAAAATTAACCAATATTATAAGCATGTGTAACAAATGGTCTAGAAAATCCAATTGTACAAAAAAGGAACTTCAATCTTTATTGGGATGTTTACTGTATATTTCAAAATGTGTCAAAACATCCAGAATATTTCTGAATGCATGTTGGACACCCTTAGAGCTCACTTTGGTAAGGAAAATATCACCTTAGATGTCGAGTTTCAGAGAGATTTGAATTGATTCCAAAAATTTTTACCAAAATTCAATGGTACAGCCTTTTTTGTACATCGCCCTGTCAAGGCTATCATTGAATTAGATGCCTTTCTCCAAGGGTTATGTGCGGTTTACCTAAATCAAGTATATGCAATACATATTCCCCAATATTGCAAAAAATTTTCCATAGTCCACCTTGAAATGCTAAATATAATGGTTGCGGTTAGAGTATGGGTAAACAATTGGAAAAACCAACGTGTTTTGATAAAATGTGGTAACCAGGCAGTGGTTTCAGTATTGAATTCCGGTAGAACCCAAGATCTCACACTGGCTGCAATTGCCAGGAATATTACGATGGATATCTCAGAAAACGACATTGATCTTCAAGTTATACATATTCTAGGAATACACAACAAAATTGCGGATCTCCTATCAAGATGGTTTATCACAAAAAATCCAGGTGATATGCTTAAAAATTTTTTACCAAACCCTGTTTGGCTACATGTACCGGAAACAATCACTAATTTAGACTGGTCTATATAACAGGTTTGAACCCAACAGTGACACATCTGGCGTCCAGGGCTGTGTCCAGGTTTCAGCAAGCATTCAGGCCAGCCACCACGTCTTCCTACACCAGAAAATTCAGAATATTCGTTTTTTGTTGTTTCATAAATGTCAGTCTCCATCATCTTACCCCACTCATTCTCCTCTCTTTCCTTGAATTTTTAGCTGTAAATCAGATCTCCACTTCAAATATGGCCAACTATATCTCAGCAATCAAGACAACTCTGGCCATGCATGGTGTATCCACCACAGCTTTTTATGACCAAAGAATCTCCTTATTTCAAAAGTCTATGAAAATGACAAGGCAATTCACAGTAAAAATTAAGAAAATTACTGACGTTGACATATTGTGTCAACTTGTGATACTATGTGGATGGGCCAAATTTTTAAAGCTGTGTATCTGGTGGCTTTCTTTTCCTTCATGCGCATCTCAAACCTGGTCCCTCACAAAATTTCTGCTTTTTCACCACTAGAACAGCTTACAAGGGGTGATGTGTTTTTTGCTTCACCTGGCCTTCATGTGTTGGTCAAGTGGAGCAAGACAATGCAAACTAGGGAATCAGTAAAAATCTTAAAATTACCAGCCCTCTCTCATTCTCCTCTCTGCCCAGTTATGGCAGTTAAAAATCTGTTAATGTTAACTCCTGGTCACCAGGACACTCCATTATTTCAGATAAAAAATGCAAAAGCACAGTGGGTACCACTAACGGATACTCAAGTCAGAGGGCACTTTACCCAGGTTCTGAATCGACTTAGCTTGCAGGACTCTGGCATGTCTCTCCACACCTTCAGGCGTTCAGGTGCCTCGTTGGCCTTTAATGCTAATGTATCTCTGCAAAACATCCAGAGTCATGGCACCTGGACGTCTGACTGTGTGTGGAGGTACATTATTCAAGACCACAATGCATCTCAACAGGTAGCTGATGCATTTTAGGCCTTGTTATCTTCCACTACTTCCTAGTTGGGCATTGGTGGAGGTCGGCATCTACCTCGTTTTTCTAATATATATATATATACATATACATATCCATGTGATTCTTAACAGTATTAGTAATTTTTGTCTTTAGGGTCACCTTATCTTGGCTATAAGTAAGTAGTAATTGTATGTAATCTTTTAAGGCCACCTTAGCTTGAATGCTCATCTTAAACTCAGTAATTTTTCATCTAATGACTTTATGGTTACAGTAAAGTATTGCAACAAGTAATTATATTTGAGGTGGCCTCATACTTAGCTTCTTCTAACTTTTAAGGTGACCCTATGTTACAAAGATGCCTGTAGTATTGTACATAATGGCAGAAAAAATAGAAATCAAAATTAATCCCATATGGGTGTTATCATTGAATAAATAGCATCAGAGGTACATGTTGGTACCCTCATATACATGGTCATATTCACAGGTAGGGGCACTGTGTGGAGGTGGAGCAATGAGCCCCACCTTAGTCAGTGCACCACACTGAAAGATTTTCTTGTTACACAATACTGTCGATAGGGTATTAAGGTATTGGTAATTTATTTGGCGCCAAATTGCTGGCAACCTTCATTCAACACTGCAAAGTCAAAGGGGCAAGACGTCTTTTATAACAAATTTTTACCCTCCCCCCACCCTGGTTCATCCTTCATTTCACCTGGAGCAAGATTCAGGAGGTCGGCTTTCTGTGAACCTAACTCAACACCCTCTGTGGCGCAGGGGAGGGGGTGAGTTCCATGTATGTGCTCCTAGCTTGTTACCAATGGGGTTCACAGCACTGGCGCTTGTTAGCTAGCAGGGGGCCTTCCTCCTTGTCTCCTACAAAATTTTTCCTTCAGGAAACCTCATTTTTATTCATTTCATCAATTTCCAGGGTCAAAAATTTTCCTTCTTTGCCATTGATGTAGGCATAATTAGGGAATATATAGCTTAGACTTAAGAGTGTTAAGTCATACATGGTGTGATCCATAATTGTGTGCTCCACACTGTGCTCCTGGTGTTAAACATGTGTAACATTGGGAGAGTCATTAATTTTGTAACGGTGTACTTATTATGTTGTAGTATTGTATGTATTATATTGGGCAGTGGCACCTTGGTGCACCAAAAATTGTTTCAAAATGCTAAAAGACTGTTTGTAGTTTTAGTGCATGTACAGACCCACAGCTGAATCTGCATGGCAAGCATGTTATGGATCGATGCAGATGCCCTACAGCCATACAGATGTATATATATATATCATGTTCGATTTCATGGCTATTGTATATAAGGGCTAGGCTAATCACAAAACATGTTCACTTGATGTAAGGAGTCGAAATATATGACTATCTAAGATTTAAGGGGAGATGGACTCACCTAAAGGACTTTTAGTCGTTTTATTTGAGTTTTAGCTAGGAACATGTTTTACCATTTGCTTTTATGAGTGGAGGTCGGCATCTACCTCGTTTTTCTAATATATATATATATACATATACATATCCATGTGATTCTTAACAGTATTAGTAATTTTTGTCTTTAGGGTCACCTTATCTTGGCTATAAGTAAGTAGTAATTGTATGTAATCTTTTAAGGCCACCTTAGCTTGAATGCTCATCTTAAACTCAGTAATTTTTCATCTAATGACTTTATGGTTACAGTAAAGTATTGCAACAAGTAATTATATTTGAGGTGGCCTCATACTTAGCTTCTTCTAACTTTTAAGGTGACCCTATGTTACAAAGATGCCTGTAGTATTGTACATAATGGCAGAAAAAATAGAAATCAAAATTAATCCCATATGGGTGTTATCATTGAATAAATAGCATCAGAGGTACATGTTGGTACCCTCATATACATGGTCATATTCACAGGTAGGGGCACTGTCAAAATCTGTAGCCCGAGCTTTTGTCTCTGCCTCTGAAACATCAGTTTGGTTAATATTTGGTTTGGCCAATCTACTGTGCCA
Organism: Sabellastarte sp. h YS-2021; assembly: GCA_964017235.1. NCBI lineage: Eukaryota > Metazoa > Annelida > Polychaeta > Sabellida > Sabellidae > Sabellastarte > Sabellastarte sp. h YS-2021. The sequence goes on from OZ024931.1 coordinate 150,845,470, forward strand.
GTTTAGAGGCAATACTGGAACTGACCAAAGTCTTAGACAACTGTTGAAACTAGGATACTTCCCCAAGAAGTGGAAACATGTCATAGGCAAGATGATCCTAAAACCAAACAAACCAAAAGACAACCCAGCCAGCTGCAGACCCATCAGCCTTCTGAACTGCATGGAAAAACTGTTCGAGAAGACCATTGCCAACAGAATACAATAATACATAGAAGACAACAATATCATCAATCCATGGCAACGGGCATACCAACCACATAAGGAAGCAAACGAACACATAATGATCATAAACGAATACATGAAGAAGGTCAAGGATAACAAAAAACTAGCAGCACTACTACTCATGGACGTAGAAAAAGCATTCGATGCAGTATGGCACAACAGCCAACTAAAGAAACTTCACGACATGGAACTACCTTGTGACATTCTCAGGATAATCTCCTCATTCCTCACGGACAGAACCATCCAAGTCAAAATAGGGAACACCCTGTCAGAAGTAGTAAAACTGCTAGCAGGAATTTCTGAAGGAAGCATCGTAAGCCCACTGCTCTTCATTTTCTTCGTCAACGACATCCCAGTCACCCAAACCTGCCAAGTAACACAATATGCAGATGACATAGCCATCTACACTAGCCATCAAAATGCAAGGTACCTGGAAGCCCACCTCCAAAAACAGGTGGATGAACTAGAAAACTAGTGTGAAAACTGGTTCATCAAGCTCAATGCAAAGAAGACTCAACTGATGGTCATTACATGTCAAAACTAAAGAAAAATGATCCCATCAGTGTCAGAAATAACCATGTGGAAATTAAAGACTCAGCAGTACTACTAGGAACAAACCTGGATAGAACAATGAACCTTAAACCTCACGTCACCAGCCTCATCAACAAAAAAGCCCCAAGGATTGAAAAAATGAGACGACTGCAGAACTGGGGAGCCCGACAAGCAGCACTCAAAACATTCTACACCAGTGTGATAAGACCAATCAGAGAAACAGGATACCATCTGACCTTCGACCATAAACCAAGATTGGAGGCTCTACAGAAGATCCAAAATAAATGCCTCAAAATGATCACCTGGACCAGATCAAACGAATCATCAAAATCAAGCCACGAAATTCTCAACCTACCATACATACAACACCACTTGGATCAATGCAGAACGAAAGCACTCAAGCGTTATGAAGACTCCAAACACCAACAAAATCTATGAGAAGTCCTAGAGCGGTCTAAAATGTCAACACATCTCCACCAGGCTGGGGTAGAACCCTGGTCCTCACTAGTGGGGATTAGACACTGAAAGCTAGAGACAGCCAAACCACTTGACCCTGTGGATCTGATGCAGGCTGACCGGCAGTCTATTCTGACTCCCCACGACCCAAAGTTCCCTGAGCCACGCCCACACTGGTTTGTCACTAAAAGAAAAAAATACTAAAATAAAAACATATGTACCCTAGAAAGTAGTATAACTATATTTGTCATCACCAGGTCAGAGCAAAACCTGGCCCCTTACAAGCAGGGATCAGACACTGAACACTAGAGATGGCCAAACAGCTTGACTCCCAGGGTCCGATGCCAGCTGACCAGCGGTCTACTCTGACACACTGTGACCTGAGGTGCCCGGGCCAGACCCTCACTGGTTTGTTACTAAAAGAAAAACATATGTAACCTAGAAAGTAGTTAAAGATTTGATTCACAGGTATCAAACACATCGTGGTAAGTCAACCTGGTAAGTTAGTTTGAGGGTTCAAACCTGGTAAGTTGGTAAGTCGGTATTTTTTCCCATAAAAAGAGTAATCACTACCAACGGTAGTACAATATGAAAACAACATATTTAAGCAACCTTGAGTGACAGCCCTTATCAGGGCTACCACAGTTGCAGTTCACTTGAACTCCTGTGGTGGAAGGAAGAAGAAGAAGAATATGTCTAGAAACAAGATAAAAAAGAACCAGAATACAACAGCCTTCTGAATCCACACTTCCAGCATGGGTGACATTGTTACTGTAAAAGAAAATAAGACAGGGAAAAGACATCCTCCTAAAAGTCTCAGACCTAACCCGACCACGGTGGACACCATAGAATCTGACTGTGCCAGTTTAGACGTTTCTGGATTGATAGATGACATTGTTTTGGCTAATACACAGGTGTTCTAACGGGGGAGCTGGATGAATCAGTCCTTTGTCAAATTGGCCTTGGGCATATCGGTCCCTGAAAATGTCAGCCTTCAATAGCCAATGTTTATCTAAAATATAACGTCTTAATGACATTGTTGCACTTTCTTATGCTATAAATTTCATTAAAAATTTAAAATGAACACAATAATAAAAATATTTTTTGCAACTTTTCACACTGAGATCAATAATTTTGTACTTTTCTGTGATGAATCTGATTTATGAAGAAAAAAGTTAACAGAAAGAATGAAAATTTGTTTGCAAATTTGTTTTTAACACTGCTCTTGTCGTGGTGTAAACATATAAAGACTAACATTACAATATGGAATGAAATAAATTAAGGGATGGAATTAGTCTTGTTCTGTATATACACAGGGTATTAACATATTTCCCGTAGGCTAATTTGACAAGGGTGTTTTTTCCAGGGGGGGACTGTTTGAGTAGGTTATTTCTCTGAGGGCCAAATTTGTAAAGGGTTGAAATATTGATGATTCAATCCTTAAAGTGAACCCCAGATCATAACAGATTCTGGGTGGTATGCCAATTTTAGGCTGGTCAATTTTATATTCAGCTCTGCGAATCCATTATATTGGAAAACTGGGTAGGAGTTTGACAGGGCATTCCTAAGTGAGGCCCTGGTATTTGGTTTCAATCCGGGTTTGAAAAATTACCATCTCTTCTGATCATGGCAAAATAAGAAGACATTGTTTCCCAGATGATGCATAGAATTTATCAATGTAATAAGAACCACATGTTAAAATTAGTGCTGGGGTGTAGATATCCCCAATTTAAACGTCTCAGTACAGTTAACCAGTTGTTTACCTGTGATGTTGTAAACATGGCTAGTTGACACTCTTTACAGTCTTTTGCATGCCTCTTTGTGTGCTTGAAGTGGATAGCTTCTATCTGTCTGTAGAGCGGAAGCTGGTGACCAAACATATGCAGCAGCAGGTGCCTCAGCTTCTGTGGCTCTGTGCTATCATGCAACTTCTGAACGAATAAAACCAACAATTTCACTTGTCCATATCAAATAAACAAAATATAATCATAATCAAATTAATCTAAAATTGAATTCTTATAAACTATCAGAACAAGAACTAACTTGTTGATTAATGGTTTTAAATATTTTACATTTATAGATTTATTATCATTTCTAGTCACCACTATATCTACGAGTATATCCTATACACAGCTATAAGTTGGTTCGGCACCTTGGTTACAGTGATGAGTTATTACATTTATGCATCCAAACAGCCAGTAGAGGGTGTTTACATTCTACCAGTAAACATAGGGGTGTGTGACAAGAAACAGCACAACGCAGTCTGCCAGTGATTTTTCACATTTCAAGAGAAGAAAGGACGTTTCTGATGGTTTTCATCTTAATGAAGTGTTGTAATACATGGGGGGATTCGACTACATTTCACATTACATTGTTGTACATAACATGTTGTAAAACTGTTGTGATCATAAGGTATGTGTTTCCTAAGGTGAAATGGCATTGCAGATTCATACGGGGATTCCACCACACTTTAAATTGCAGATTGTTTACTTACCTTCAACAAATGAATCGGGTCACTTGATACGAGTTTCTTGAAGTGAGCTGGTATTACAGATTCTGGCAGAGATTCAACCACTTTGGAGTGTACACTGGAGAGTTTGAGCTCTGGACTGTCTAGGAAGGCCTTAGCTATACTCATACAACACTCTGGGCGAACCTGAATATGTGATAATTTGTGTACAGTTATGTCCTGATTAAATTTAAAGACGTAGTTAAATTAAGTAGTTGTTGATTTGTTTATTTAGCGTTTTACGTCATGCCTGGTACCTTATCAGTTATACTGTGACTGGTAGTTGGGAGGGCAGAGGAAACCAGTTCATAAAGATGGCCAAGATTCTGTACTGTAAACTGCTCTTCTGTAGCAACTACCAGCTTTCCCACATGGGACCAGGCCATAGTTGTTGGTTGAATGTACAGATGAGAAGGAATGATGCTTACAACAAGTGCAAGGTTTTTAAAAATGAAATATTACCCAATCCAAACATTATCAACAGCAAAACTACTGTGTACAGACGACATAAATGAAATGTACTGTCTCACCTGTGGTAAGAAATGTCCCTGATGGTCAAATAATTTCATGTATTCTCCATAGTGCTTGTCCATTTCTTTGTCTACCAAATGTAAAGGTACAACCATATTTCTATCAAAAGTACAACCATATTAAAGAAGGTAGTCAAAATCTAAGAAGCTAGTTATTATTACATAAAAGGTACACCACCCACTCATAAAATATAAAAAGCACAGCACAATCTTCCTAAAATACCGTATTCTCACACACCTATCTGGCACACCATACTATCAAACACATATCTCACACACCCCCACACACCTATCTGACACCCCAGTCTCACACACCTATCTAATACATACCAATCTCACTCCCCGATCTGATACAGTATACTATCATGCACATATCAACACACCCCTATCTGGCATACCATATTATCACACACACACCTGTCTAACACATCATAATCTCAGACACCTATCCAGCACACCATAATCTCACACACCTATCTAACCCACCCCAATCTGACACACCTATTTATCATGTCACATTATGAAAACTCTGTATAAACATATTCATTCAATCACACATATTTATTTATTTATTATTTATATCACGTCAAGTAGTTAATTGGTTATATTGTGACAGGTAGTTGTAAGGGCAGAGAAAAGCACTACACACAGTTGGTCAAGCTTCTGGACTGTCAAATGTCCACCAATGACAAGCAACTACCGACTTTCCCTTATGAGTTTAGGCCCAGACTTGAACTTTGATCTCAGAGGTGGGAGGTATCTTGGCAAGCATCATACACTCACTTATTTGATGGACTTTATGGCGTACACAAGGCTGATCAGACTGGGCTGACATCCGCACTGTCGAGTTGCTTGCTGTCTTAGAGTGTGGAGCTCTCTGTAGTTTAGAATACAAAATTACAACAGTGCTGTAAAAAATAAAGTGACATTATCCATGACACATACTTCTTTATGGAAATGACTGATAACAGAGATTTTATTCTAATTTAGACTTTTATTACCAAAGACCAAAGTCCAATGATATGATGCACATCTGTGATGTCTGTCTCAGATTTTTCTTAACAGTATAATTTGTATTTATAAGTTCAGAAATCCATTTACTTGAGTCGTGCTTATAGGAATAACCCCTGACCAAACCATGATAAACACAGAATTTTACCATGGTTTGAGGTTATATTGCCACAAACCACGATAAGATTCTGCATGCAGTATGGTTTTAGAGAGGGTTATAGGGGTGTTCTAACATGACAAGTGTTTAAATTTTATAAATACCATTGATTATTTGCATTTTTATGACAAATTGGATTAATTGTCGAGACAGTCATAAAAAGTGATAATAGAAACAAAGGGCATATGCCGATTTTACTGATGACATTTTCCCTTGATTATCCAATCAGAATAGCGGACCCTGATGTGTCATGTTAGAATTAGAATTTGTCTGATGTCTTGCAGCTGTGTTTCAGAAGAAGTCTGTTGTAATTTAGGAGTTGACAGTTATGAAGCAGTAAAGCTGATAAGGCATCTGTGTCTCTTGGAAAGCATAAGGGAGTATCATTGAAGGTTGTGGATTAAGGATATTAGTTTGACAGAGAGGGAGAGAGAGAGAGAGAGTTGTAGATTTCAGCTTTTGAAAGTGTTGTGCATTTACACAAAATAAGTTGAAATGAAATATTTAAGGAAAAAAATTTTCCTTTCCTGACCAAAGCTCAGAGGCTCTTGGCTGTCATATCTTACCTCACGACAGTTTGCATAAAAATACTTCTGCAAGCCTAAAATTGTCTGTTTTGTTGGAATCTCAAGGCTTCTGCCATTGCATAAAATCTCTGTCACAAGGCATTCTGACTACTTGCCTGTTCTGCTAATTATGCAATGTTCAGAGGTCTTCTTCATCTAAGCTATTGGTCAAATATTCGTACAGAGCACAAACATGCTCATAACACAGTCACACTTCACACCGAGAATCCAGTTAAGTAATACACAAGTCAAGATGTCTTACCTGTGAGTCAGCTTGTTTATAAACAGTTCAGACTAGTTACCTGTTCAGGCCTGGCATGATTTCGGAGGTACTCCCTAAGAAGTGTCAGTTGTTTGTTTGCTATATCCTCATCTGAAAAGTTTGATAATGCATTAAAGCTTTAACATTTACAATAGTCAGCACTACTTTTCACAATACACAGATGCTTTTATTCGGGCCGTCATGTGGGTGACGGCAAGGTCAGCCCTGGAGGGCCCAGAGTTCGAATTTTTGTAAAAAATTAGTTGTTACCAATTCTATAGTCGTGGCTGTTTCTGATTGGTCAGCCAATGGTCAATGTAAATTACTGACCCATGCTTCTTCCATTTGAATGTTGGAAGCACACGAGGTCACATCTGAAAACACATCTGAAAACAAGAAACTCAGAAGTTTTAAATTTTTAATTTTAAAATTACATTTTAACTTGTTTTAATTCAGGTGTTGTTTTTGTCGTGGTCCAATGGCAGAGCGTAAACAGTATTCGTTACGGTCCGGCAATGCAGAAGTTGTACATGTACCAATTCATATACAGTCGGCCGGTGATACTGACTTTCTAAGTATGCTTCAAAATCAACAGGCCAGTACTGATGATAGTTCGGACAGTATTTCGGATGGGGAACAAAATGAGGAAGTTGTGGTAGGCCAGCCAGGTACTGAACAAACAGTAAGTAGTAAAAATACGGGAAATATGTCTGATAGTTTAAATGCTGCTGGTGGTTCAGTACTTGGGGGCAGTACACAACAGGCTATAAATTTGCAAATCCTACAGCAGTTGGGGAATATTGGCAAGCGGTTAGATGCCATTGAAAAAAAAGGAAAAAACAAAACCACTGATCCGGCAAAAATTAAAGGTAACAGTGCTAAGAATTCTGCCATTGAAACCCTGGTCACACTGCCTGCTCAACAATCACTGGTGTCGCCTTTACCCAACCTCCAATCACTACGAAGTGATGCCCTGATTCAAGCACAAGTCGACCAAAGATTACGGGATCTTGTGGATGAAAATAAGTCAGGTACAAAAATTAAATCCTTAAGGGGAGGTACGGTTGAGGTCGTAGTACCAAACAGAGTGAAATGGCCACAAGAATACGTTTTGTCCGGTAGTAAAAAAGAAAGGGTGCAGTATGACAATCTCTCCATAACTCAGTGGATGACTGGCTTCTGCCGCATTATGAAAGATGAAATTCATTCTGAAAACAAAGAGCACATGCTTGATTATTTGATTCAATTATTAGAAGATGCAAATGATTTTTCGTGGGATGCGGCAAAGGCCAGTCATGCTGTCCTACTTTGTAGGATGGAACAGGGAGATGTAAAAAATTACATGCAAGTTGACAAAATTGATAGAATTAGGCGGGCAAATGCACAAAGGCATGTGGTAAATTCAAATCCAAATGTCACTCAAAATGCAAAAATGTATCAGAAAAATATGAAGGTCACACCTTGCATATATTTCAATAAAGGTACTTGTACTCACATGAAGAGCCATGAAACGAAAGGTACGACCTACAAGCATGTTTGTGCTGCTTGTTATATGGCTAGTGGTAGAACCTTCCCACACCCTGAGACGGAATGTAGGAATAAAAATAAAAGAAATACTTTAAAAAACGAGTAAGTAAGGGCATGGACAAAAATTACCATGCCCTATATTCCACAGATAGGTATTTTTACAGCAGTCACACGAAAAGATCTATTGATGAATGTAAGGCTTCAAAGCCTGTAGTAGCTACCTGGTATAAGGAATTCAAGATGTTTGATAAAATTAAACCGGGTAAGACTTATGCACAAGCGCTTCTTAGTCATGCAAAAAATAATAGTATAGAAAGTACAGAAAAAAAATGCCACAAAAATCATTGATAACTCTAGAATTGGTTCCCCTACAGGTCACATGAAATATCATACAGGAAAAGTCATAAATAATACGGTTGCCCCTTCACATGCTGGGAAAACATATCGGAACCAGAATTCCGTCAGTCAGCTCAGTGTGGCCGGGGGTTGGGCCATTGACCAAAGACAGCAGGACCCATTGGTGCTTTCCAACAGATTTCAAATGCTACAGAACTTAAATGAACGGGAGCAGGATCAACAGACATCACAGGTGTCTCTTGCCTCTGCTAGTTCACCAATTGGCACAAAAAATGCAAAAAATCTGAATTGTGTGAAAAATGAAAGCCCTTGTGATAACAAGGGAAAGATTGATGATATTAATGAGCTTACATCAGCTCAGCAAGAAAAAATACCATTGGTGGGCAATAAAAACAAAACTGGGACTTTAGTTGTGGGAGATAAAAATATCATTAGGTCAGATGCTCAGGCATGGTCAGTAGGACACAATAATACTCATACATCAAATTGGGCCTCAATGTCAACCGGAAACTATAGCCTCAATAATATTCGACAAGTAGATCCAAATTTGGATGTTTCTTGCCAAAATCATGACACTCCACATTCCACATGCCAACATAATAAAGAATGCATAAGGCAAACAGGAGGTCTATTTGGATTTGTTCCTCAAACTAACTTAGAACTATATGGTGGGGAAGTAGTACGTTGGGATATAATTCCTGATATTATAAAATCCCATCACATTGTTAAAAGTAGTGGACTTCCAAACTTTATGAGGTCCAGAATTCCAGTTAATACTAACCTTAATATACAAAATTGGCGGTCATACCTATGCAATTACTGGGATCAACAACTCCCTGACTTATTGGAGTATGGTTTCCCTTTAGATTTTGACAGGAAGTGCCCTTTGCAAAGAGTCGATTCCAACCATAAGTCAGCAGACATATATTTGAATCATGTTAAGGATTATGTCCAAGAAGAACTGTCCCATAAGGCCATAATTGGCCCATTTGACCAGTTACCATTGACATTTCATATATCTCCACTTATGACTAGAGATAAACAAGATTCAGATAAGAAAAGAACAATCATGGACCTTAGTTGGCCCAAGGGCTACTCGGTTAATCATGGAGTTAGTAAAGAAAAATACTTAGGCACGGAATATACCTTGCACTACCCTTCTGTAGACAACATTACAGCTGCCCTGCGTCGTATTGGACCTGGTGCCAAGCTTTTCAAGATAGATATAAGCAGGGCTTTTCGACATCTTAGAGTAGATCCAGCAGACATTGACTTATTGGGTTTACAGGTTGAGGGGCGTCATTTTATTGACGTTTCGACGCCGTTCGGATATCGGAATGGTTCGCTGTTTTTTCAGCGTTGTTCGGATGCTATCAGGTATATCATGGCTGAACATGGCTTTCCTGACCTTTTTAATTACATTGACGATCTCATTTACGTCGGTTTACCGTCAAAAATTGACGCTGCATTTGACTTTCTTATGTCCTTACTGGCAGATCTTGGTTTGGAAGTCAGTACTAAGAAGTTAGTGGCCCCAGCCACATCTGTTGTCTGTCTTGGCATACTAGTAGATTCACAAAGTAGAACTATATCCATTCCCCCAGGAAAATTAGGGCAAATTGTTACCTTATGCAGTCTTTGGGCGGAAAAGACTTACTGCAGTAAAAAAGATCTGCAATCGCTTTTAGGTCATTTATTATATATTGCCAAATGCGTCAAGCCAGCAAGGGTATTTTTAAATAGAATGTTGCAAGTATTAAGAGAAAATGCAGAAAAAACAAAAATTCTACTTACTGAACAATTTGCCAGGGATTTGAACTGGTTTAATCTCTTTCTTACCCAATATAATGGTGTCACATTCTATGATAATCTTACTTGCCAGGCAGAAATTCACTTAGATGCATCCCTGACTGGCATGGGGGCAGTGTTTAATGATATGATCTACAATATTCCTATTGAGAAAGGTTATATGGGCTACAATATAGTACAACTAGAAATTTTGAATATTTTAGTGGCATGTAAAGTTTGGGCCACTCATTGGGCAAATAAACGAATTAAGATATGGTGCGACAATTTGGCAGTAGTGGAGGTCTTAAATACTGGGAAATCACGTGACCAGACACTGACTACATGTGCCAGGAATATATGGATGTTATCAGCCATGTATAACTTTGACATTATGGTGTATCATATACCAGGTAAAGATAATACCATAGCCGACTTGTTATCTAGATGGACAAATTCTTATCAAGATAATGAAAAATTGTATCACTTAGTACCAAATGCCATTTGGATTGATACAAATATTCAGTTGACCTTTTAAAATTATAATATATAATTTCAGATCTACCTCCACAGGCAGCCCAGCTGGCCACCTCTGCGGCTTCAAGACTGTTAGATGCCTTCAAACCTTCCACCAAACGTCAGTACGCTAGGTCTTGGCTTGACTATCAGGCCTTTAGAGTGGCAGCTGGGCTGTCTTTACATCAGGTAGATATACACATTTTATTAGCCTTCATGGAGTTTTTTGTCCAAAATGGCCTATCACAAAACACCATTGCAAATCATATGGCAGCGGTAAGAGCTTACCACATAATATATCAACTGCCAACTGCACCTTTTACAGATCAGAGTATACAACTGTTCCAAAAATCATTGAAAATAAACGCTTCTTTTAAGCCAATTAATAGAAGCCCCTTGACCATTGAACTGCTTTTTCAAATCATACAAAAATGTCAACTATTGCCTTCTCCTGTCATTTTTGTACCCCTATACCTTTTGGCTTTCTTCTCTTTTCTAAGAATCTCGAATATACTACCACATTCTACAAACTCTTTTGATAAAACAGCTCGGGCAGATATTATATTGCAAGCACAAGGTGCAGTGATATTAGTGAAATGGTCGAAAACCATACAAAATAGGAGAGATGTTGCTACAGTGTCTATCCCAGCGCTGGGTGAGTCCCCTCTTTGCCCCATTAAAGCACTAAGAACCATGTTCCAAAAAATTCCTGGTGCAGATAATGACCCATTGTTCTTGGTTCCAAAGCCCAGGGGTCTGGTTCCATTGACAGACTCAGTTGCTAGGAAACATCTTAAGGATGTATGTAGATTGCTACAAGTACCAAACCCAATTACATTCCATGATTTTAGGAGAGGTGGGGCTTCTTGGGCTTTCCAGAATGGGGTCCCACTGGCCCATATCATGAAGCATGGGACTTGGCGCTCGGATGCTGTATGGTCATACCTTTCTTCTGCCCCCACCCTACATTCACCTGTTTCTCTTGCTTTTCGAGCTGCACTACATTCCTAGTTCCTACTTGGTGCTTGGGTGCAACATTCCCCTTATTTTAAAGTTAAAATGCTAAAAACATTTATCATGTATGTAGTTTATGACATTGCATTTGACCTGTGACCTTGGCTTGTATATGACCTTTAACTTCTGACAAGGTCAAGCTGGGTATTGTTCTAGTCACCTTCTGGTTATCCAGACATTAAACACACTCGCTATTGGGTGCCTGAATCAATTCCAAGATACATATTTCACTTGGTCAGTTTGACCTTATGAAACGTCTAACCAAGGTCAAATAATCCTTGGTGATTTTACCCAGTCACTAATTGTTTGCTTCATTTAAATCTTTTTCTGGGAAAATTCTTACAAATTAATTATTATTACTACCCCAGTTGTATTAGATTTAGAATAATTTTGTCATTTGCTACCCTGGGGTTTGTAAACCTAACAAAAATTTCGGTTTGACCTTATGGATATCAAGGTCATGATAGGTACTAACCTCACAATTGATTCAGGACACCTCTAGCATGTTAGCAGGTGTAACTATAATAATATTGAAGTCTGTAATGAAACTATTATACAATGTGCCAATGCGAAAATGATAGAAAATATATTATATAACCCAATTTGCTTTTTATTATTCTTATTGTTATGGCCCTTGGGGGCTGTTGCCAGTATTGATATGTTTTTTAATCAGGCAAGCCTTCTTGTCAGTTACTATTTCAGAATGGAAGTATGCGGTATTGTATGTACTTGTCACAGGTTAAACAAGTCAACCCCACCAGGTAACCAACTTATCCAAGCTTCTGAGTTAGACAATAAATGATTGGCTGTATCTCTAGTATACCCTTTCACTAATCAAAATGTTGACTATATGGCACCAGCATGGTGGAAATCTATAAAAATACCTGTAGTTTACATTTTATATTTTGCTGTATCTCTAGTATACCCTTTCACTAATCAAAATGTTGACTATATGGCACCAGCATGGTGGAAATCTATAAAAATACCTGTAGTTTACATTTTATATTTTGCTTGAACGGAGTGTCGGTTTTTCTGACATTTTGATATGACCTTTGTGATGTGATCTTATAAAGCATATTTTTCGTCTGCCTTGTGTCTTTCTCATAAAAATCTTTCCAATAATATTCCAACCATGTGATATACTTCCATCATCAAAATGTGATCTTGTTTTAATGCAGTTTACTATCCCACTTTAACAATTTTTGTTGGAAGGATAAAACTAACTACATCCATATAACACAGGATATGTCCAGTTTGCTTTATGGAATGGGATTTAGACCCACAATTACATTGGTGAGAAAAATTATCATTTGTAAACCACCTCAGATATTCGTTTCAAATTTAGATTAAAAAGGGCATTCACTGAAATGCCATGTATGTTCCAACCCTGCCTGATTATGTTGTTTATGGACTGGATGAATGTAACACTTCCATACAGTTGAAGTAGCATCTTGTACTGTTTGGATATTTCTCTATGTAAGCTCAGAAGTCATCATATTTTCTAACAATTACAAATCCTTGTAATGACGAATTTGTTTGATAAATATCAGTTAATAAATATGAGTTATTTTTTATAATGAAAATGTTCAATGTCTACAAACCTTAGCATCAATTCATCAACGTAAGTTTATTTGTATTTGATTTACCCAACCCCATTGCAAAAATTAAATTTCTGTATAACTTACATTTATTGCATGTAATAACTTACTTTCACTTAAAGGGAATACCAGTGCTGCTGGGATTTGAAAAGGCTGATTTTTGCAGACAATCTGCAGCTGGTTCTCCTGACCAGGTTTCAAAACATCTGAGACATACCATTCACACTGTTTCTTCATCATGGAGCAGTTCGCACAAATAAAAACACTTTTTCCTGGCCTGCCATTGCACCTCTTTATTATGCCCTTACTGCCATCTTTGTCAAAGTTCTTTAAAAACTCAAAAATGGTTCTATGTCCTTCTAAACTTTCTACAGAACCTTTCACAACAAATTTGATCTCACCATTCTTGGGCATGAGCAAAGCAATCTGTATCTTACATTGGTCAATAGTTGCATATAAGCCACATCTCTGCAATGCTACTGTGGGTGTGTCTTTGTACAGATGCAGCCTTTTGTACAGACATAGAACAAGGTAGTCAAAGAAGCGTTTTTCTATTTCTCCAGTCATCAGCAATGTGATAGACACCTGATCCACTTCGGAACACTCTATGTTCTGGAACAAGGAGACATCTACATCCATTTGCCCTTTATGCATAACTATGGATGGAATGAACACTACAGACTCAAGTTCGTTTGCTGCACTATTGTTGGCGTGTTTGGTTGTAAAATGATAGCCCAGTTCTATCTCATCCAAAAGAGCCATCATAGTGTCAATCTCAATGACGCACATCCATTTGTCTAACAAACACTGCAATAGCTTTTTCGTCATCACACCATTCTCATTCAGTGTCATAATGTCATTTTGAAAATCTATCCCTGCATCTAAAACTCCTTTGTGATTCTTCACCAATTCATCCTCATAACATTCAAAAGACTTATCAACCCCATAGTAAGGAATGCACTTCAAAACATTTACAAAGGTTTGTAGTTCCTTAAATATAACCCCTGCTAATCTTTCACTTTCTCTGAAGTATAGTACAAACCCATGGTCGCTGAGTTCAACTAGTGCTTCTTTGGTCTGCTCCTCCAGTCTTTCTGTTGTCAAGCTTAGCCCCTCTAATATTTCCTTGTACATGTCAACAGCTTCATCTAGTGTTACACACTGTGTTTTCTGAACCTGGGATATCTGTGGATTTGATTTTACACATTTCTCTTGCACAGCTGATTTTTTACGTCTAATCTTGTTCCAAATTTTCTTGTAGAGAGGTTTCTTCTTCTTGCACTTGCTTTTAGCTGTTGTACAAGATGACTGATTCAACTGTGTCATGCATGCCACATCATTGCACACCTTTTCCATTGCTTCATACAAGAGCTGATGTTCTTCCCACAGGAATACAGTGTTTCCCAGTGTTTCTGAAAGCTCTTGTAATTTGACTTTGACTTTATCTACAGTAGAATAACAGCCCACCAGGCAAGATACTAAATATGGTGACAGATCACTCTGATTTCCCAACTTTTGATATTTCTCCAGTGCATTTTCTATGGACTTTCTGTGGTCTTCATCCAGGGTGTTCTGTTGAACTACCTTATTCAGTAATTTACACTGATTATAGAGGTAACGCTTCAGTTCCTGCAAAAATCCTTCTCTTTTTTCCTGACGGTCTTCTTCTTTTTTCAGCATATCAGCCTTTGTCAAGATGAATTCAATGTGACTTCTTGGAGAGATGTAAATTATTGATTCTAACCACCTGAATGTGGAATCATATTCTGTTGAAAGTATATCATGACAAAGAAGAGTAACATTGGTGGACCCTTTTTGATAGATGTAGTGTCCTGTGGCCTGAAATAGTTCATGGTCACTAAGCTCCACCATTGGAATTCCATTCCTTTTATTTCCCCCTAAAAACCGATTGTGGGAATGTGATACATCTGTATTGTCTGAGTTCTCTGTAAGATAAACTTGTGACCCACGCAGAATATTGAGCAATGTAGACTTTCCAGATCCTTGACATCCTGCCACAATGATGTGCATACGATTGGTATAACAATGTTTCTGTCTTGGAGTCGAGTTCAACTTTGCTAGAAATAAACAAAAGCACAAAAGAGTACATAAAATAAACCATAAAGTACATAAAATAAACCAGTCCAATTTAATTACTATTTAACAGGATCACTTTACTAACTCATCACATGATATGATCTTTATCAAACTATCATGAATCTAATAATGTGATGGTTAATATCGTGCAACTGAGGAAGTGATTGAAATACAGACAAATTTGTATATAAAGACCGCCCAAGGGAAATGCTAAAAACGGTCTTTCATAGGGGTTGGTCTTTATATGAAGGTTTGTATAAATTTCTTAATTATATTAAATTTCTCTCTCTATTCATTAAGCATTACAATCCACAATCTATTTGATATGTTAGAGATCAGTCACAATGAAGCAAATGAGAGTAAAACTTGCTATTTGTGGAATCCTGATAAATCACGATCAAAGAAAATAGGCACATGTTATATCTGTGTTTATTATGATAGCTGAAGGCCTTAATTAAACATGCACGTGGAAATGGACAATGGGAACAATTCCCAAATGGCCCATCCATTGATTATCAGTGCCCATGTTAGCCTCCAGTCTCCATTGTGTGGTCTCTTATATAGAGGTTTTTGTGGGTCATGATTTTAGCGGCCTCTGGTCACAACTAAGGAGTGGTCTCTATTCGGGGTGTGTTTTAAATCTAATTTTCCTTGGGGGGAATAAAAGCTGTCTCAACTAGCAAGTGGTTTCTCTTCGAGAGTGGTCACATGTACAGGTTTGACTGTATATCCCTCCAGACTTTAGTACAGATGAACTGTAACTTATAAACATAATAGAGACGTCAATATAAATAGTTCATAAATTGCTAAAAACAAGCACTTACGGTGGACCCTAAGCTTACACAATATCTGAAATTATTGTGATTGATGGTTTGATCGGATAATGCATCGATAATCTGAAATGAAGATGAGAAATGTCTAAGCCTATGGGTTGTTGATATTTAAAATAAAATGAGGTCTGTTTACTTGAATAATTTTAATAAATTCATTTTAAGTAAATTATTTTAATGCATCTTGCAGTTTTAGGTTTTAGTTCTGCTCAAACTCAAGTATATATTTCAAGACTTTGTCCATCTATTCTACTTTTATTGTGCATAAGATATTCTGCTTGATAGCATAACTAGTTTAATAAAACTGTCAAAGGTATTGCCAGTTTGCAGTTTAAAGTAAGCAGTAATACTGAGCTCCATCCTGAACAATTCAAAGTGTGAACACAGACCACAAAAATAGTAGGGAAGATAAAAAATCAGCTGTTCTCAAAATATTACCAAAGTAAAGCAATAAGATTTACAGTTTTTGTTAATTTAGATATCACTGATGAGGACTGTTATATATATGTATTTATGTCCCAAATAAGGACAAAGATTATTGATTTTCCTGTACTCTGCAGAGATATCAATGTGATTAACTGGATAAGCATCCGGCTGCTAGAACCTTCTTAGTATTTCTAGTAACGTCACAAGTGCTTAGTTTGTAAACCTTTCTTTCTACAACATTCTATCACCAGCTATATTAATAAATACATATATATGTTGCAAATCCTGATCACAGACTTGGTGTTGAATTGGAGAGCTATAGAGACAATTGTCCTTGAAGTTGCTATGCTTAGTTGTACATTTATTTATCTGTGTGTCAAGAGCATATATTTTTTGTAATCTACATTTCCGTGGTATATAATCTCACTAGAGTGAAGCTTTAGTGCCTGGATAGTGGATTGTTGAACAATGGATATTATTCACATCCCTGAGGAAACATAACAGTTTTTCAGACATGATGAAATGGGAGTTGTACTGTTGGTTATTTGGACAGGAGTAGAAAAACTGGAATTAATTAATGGGTGGGGGGTGATAAAGGCCTATGGTCAGCCTACATTGGTTTCATTAATGCTTCTTTAATGTGTTTATGTTGTTTTACCAACCATCAATTAACTGTAACTAGTATTTTGATTGTTAAATAGATTTTAGTCAAGCTTTCTTTCTGTCCTGTTGAAAACTGAAAGCAACCAATAACTGCACCAGTGCTTGCCCTGTTGTCCACAAGAGGAATACTTTGATTCGTCTGGAACAAAATCTTACGATAAAGCACTTGCAAACATTTTATTTTATTTGAAACTTTATATACAGTGCTAAACAGTCTGTGCAGTCTCTATCTCTTGAGATAATAGATAATAGATTACCTACAATTATAAGTGAAATTGTCAATACATAACCATGAACTTAATGAAGATATCTAATCTGATAGTTGTTTAGATGTGTTTAAACCTTCTGAGCAGTTTCACATGAGGTGATTTGAAATTGAAAGAGACTTAAAACTGAAAGAATTTGAAGATCAACGACAAAATAACTTGAACCTCTGAAGCTAAAAGAACAGCTTAAAGCTCAAAAATTTGAAAAAGAGCTTGCACTTTAACATGAAAGAGAACTGAAAGCCTTGGAGGTCATTGCTTGAAGAAATGACAATGAATAATTTATTACCACCATATTTAATTTTCGTAAAACAATGTGTGAATGGTACCACCTTTCAACGAAAGATAAATTGATTATTTTTTCGGCACTTCAAACGAGTGACTCAAAATTTGAATTTGTCAATAGAAGCATTTTCTGCTTGGTTAATGTCCGAATGTTTCGACTACAGTCATGTGAAAACTGCTGTTTTGAAAGAATATGAGTTGGTGGCAGAAGCATATTAAAATGAAGTTGAATTGGCGATCAACAAAAATATACTATACCAGATGGTGTAATTCTAGAAAGCAGCTTTATACCAATGATGTTGTACTTCTTGTTCTACTTAGAAGTTTTATCTTAAATGGGAAAATATTTGAAAATACACTTTAGTAAAGAGTTTAAGGTTCAAACCTCAATTAGGAATATGGACAAGGATAGAAAGCCCTGGGGCCTGTAAATCAAAGCATTCGTTAAATAGCAAACTAACCAATACTTAACGACAATATAATGACATATTAACTAAAGAATTCAGTGGGTAAATAGAATGCACTCTTTATGTTTTCATTACATTATGCTTTCGTGTGATAACTATACAGTGTCTGTGTGGTTGTGTTTGGTTACTTATATGCTTGTGTGTAACAGTGCCCTATGCCATAGTACCTACCTTTAGGTATTAGGTATTAGGTAGATACACAATAGTGGGGTTTACATATTTTATTCTATAACATTAATAGGATCTAAAATATTTTTTACATACTGATATAATGAGAGATTAAGGCCACCTCTATGAAAGTATATAATTATTCATTTTACAAATTCTACACTGAGCAGACTGAGATATATTTGCAATAAGCTAACATAGGAACATTGAGTAGGTTAAAGTGGTCATACAGTAGCTTGACCCCTAAGTTGTTAAGGCTTTGCAACCAGTAGAGACGATGACATTAAGGTTGAAGCTTAAAGTGAAGTTACTTTTTGAGGAATTTTACTTTAACAGCATAGATTTTGGGCCAAGCTAAGGTTATGTCAAAGGTCAAAGTTGGCTTTTTATGTCCCATTCCGCTAGCCAGAGCTAAGGTCCTGTATATGTTTAAGCATTTACTTATGATAATAATAATTTAGTTTTCATTTTTGAGCAGAGTGGGCTAGCTGTAAATACTGTGGAGAAAGATTTAATAAGTACCCCGATTACTGTGTTGTTTCAAAAGCAGCAGATTAAAATACATGAGTATTTGTAAATATGTGTAAATTTAAATGAAGTAGTGAAATGTGTAAATATAAAAAATGAGTAAAATTGTAAGATCTACAGTTAAAACAATGATAGTCAATACTTACAAAAAGAACTAGATAGTCATTAAATAGTCTGAGTAGATTATCTGAAACCTGTGAGATACTATCTGGGAAATGTTGACCAAATATCTTAAGAAAATGCAATTTTTATCTAAAATTGATTTGGTATCGCCAGGATATGTCAGTAGAGATCCCCCATGCCATAAATGCTCATTGAAATGTATCGCTTACTTCAAACTCAATGTAAATTATCTTTTATATTAACATTACCGTTATACACAATATTCAGTAACTTTGTTTTGTACAACAATGGTAACTCAGTAATTATTTGGAAGTAAAGAATAAAAGGTTAATACAAACAGCAGTTAACAAATACGGTCTGAGTTATCGTTAAATTTGAGGAGTTTTTACAAAAAATTAACCAAGGTTAAGCTAACTAAGGCTTTAATTTACTTAACAGTTTGCTAACTGGGAGTTAAATAATACATAACGACAACACAACTAAGGCTGCCATTTACAGGCCCCTGATTCTGAATGCCAAATGCTTGAATGTAAAATACATGTGGTGTCTCACTTGGTTCCTAAAGAAAAAAGAGAGACAAGGAGGCAAACCCCAAGTGCCTCTGTTTCTAACAAGTGTAACTGCTGTTTTAATACTGAATATCAGCCATAGTTTTACCTTTACCTGTAAATTTGTATACCAGTGTAGTAGGTTTGAACAATGGTACTCAACAGGTAGCCTTTGGAGCCTCTTTGGGGCGGATGTAACATGAGCAAACTTGCTATGATTTGTGACTGTGCATGCAAGAGTATGCAAGCGTGTGTAGGTGGAAAACTGGCAAAACTTTGAACAGACACTTACAATACTATTAACCAAGGCATTGGCCACAAGGCAGCCACTTCATAAGTAAGATGCTGTGTACTTCGACTAAGATCATGAATTTGCCTTTTTACAGGTCTTACTAACAGGAGCATAACAGGATAAATCTGCATAGAACCACAACGCCTAGATTTCTAACAGTGTGAGCAATGAATTGGAACAATGAATTCAGTTTTATCTGGATTTAGCTTTTATTTATTAAAAACATCAATCTTTCTACATCTTGAAGATAAGATTTCAGTTTAGTCAGAGCAGAGGAAGCTTCTTTGTGGGATAAACGAACATGGAACAGGGTGTGTGCATCTACTATCGCAAAGTGAAAGTTTGAAGTGCTCACAATAGTGTCAAATTGTGACCACAGGGGCCGATTTCACTAAAGGACTTAAACCAAGTCCCTTTATTGGCTACGTCAGGGACTTAAATCTAAGACTTTGGTCTTAACTAGGTCTGGGACTTAAAATGGATTTCACAAAGGTGACTTAGCTAAGTCCAAGCTTATCAAATAACCACAATGGTTTTCTGTGTCATGTGACCTTTTATATCTATTCAAAATATAATATTGGTGCGATATATCCTTCATTTGATGTATTTTATTTAAGGATAAGGGCTGTTTTGAAATGGAAAACCTTGTTGCCACATATAAACTTCCCAAAGACTACTTTAGTGAGATGTTCTGTGTAATTATACTTTATTTACAGCCATTTCAAATTTTGAAGTGGAGAAAAGTTCATGGCGGCCATATTTATGTCCTCTTTACAAAATTTAACCCCACTACCTCCCAGACTTTAAGTTAAGTCCATTGACTTAGCAATTTCATGGACTTAGCTGCTTTGTGAAATCCGCTAAGTCTAAGACCACAGACTTAACATTCTTTTGACAAAATTTAAGACCAAAGTCTTAAATTTAAGTCTAAATCTGGACTTAAGTCCCTCTGTGGGACAAAGTACTAGAAATACTGTCACTACCGGCTTGTCCGGTCCGGCAGTTCATGTCCTTGATAGGTCTATTGACAGCCACAGAAAAGCAAGTTTACCTAGGCCGATTACATATGAGACCCATACAGTGGCATCTCAAAAACAACTGGCGTATACCAGAGTCATTAGAAAAAGTGACTCCAAGTCCCTGCAGGTCCCTGCATCCCCATTTACAATGGTGGCTAGAAGAAGACAAAGTGCTCGCAAGCCAAGCATTACACCCAATAGAACATGCTCTGCAAATCTTTACAAACACATCAAAAGAAAGGTGGGGTGTTCACTTAAACGAACACACTGCCAGAGGGGCCTGGTCACTGCCAGAAAGCAAACTGCGCATAAACTATCTGGAACTAAAAACAGTCTTTCTCACCTTGAAAGAGTTCCAAGACCTCTGTACTCACAAAATAGTACTTGTAGCAACAGACAACACCACAGCGATGTCCTACATAAACAAGCTAGGATGGATGAGATAGGGCCCTCTGTGTGCCCTACTATACAGGATCTTGACCTGGTGCACCAGGAAACAAGTAACTCTCAAAGCCCGACATATACCAGGCCGGCTGAACGTGGTAGCAGACAAGCTGTCCAGACTAGGCCAGACCATTCAAACGGAGTGATCCCTCCTTCCAGAGGTCTTTCAAGCTATATGCAGACGATGGCATCGGCCTCAGGTACACTTATTTGCCACGAGGTTCAACAACAAATTACCTCTGTTTGTGTCACCGGTTCCGGATCCCCTAGCTACAGCAGTGGATACACTCAGTCTGCCATGCGAGGATCTTGATGCGTATGCCTTTCTACCAGCAGCCATCTTGGGCAAAGTGGTGGAGAAGTTGCAGGATACCCCATGCCAGAGGATCATTGCGATTGCCTCGGGGTGACCCAACATACCTTGGTTTTGGGATCTGGTAGCCATGTCCAGTCAAATCCCGCTAAACCTGCCAGATGTGCCCAACCTATTGACACAGCCCTTCAATCAGATCCCTCACAGAAATCTGACAAATTTAAATCTCCATGCATGGCTCCTAGAGCCTCAGCAATCAAGGAACAGGGCTTCTCTGAGGCAGTGGCGGCAAGAATTGAATCTCCTCCGAGGGGGTCAACCAGATCAGTCTACGAGGCAAAGTGGTCCATTTTTACAACGTGGTGCCTCGCTCATCAGGTGGACTTCAGGGCACCCCCTGTGAAATCGGTAGCTGACTTCCTTATGTACCTGTTCCAGGACAGGAAGTTACAGCCCAGTACCATTGATGGTTACAGGTCAGCCATTGCTGATAAACTACGAAATTCATCCTTTAACATCAGCAAAGATGAAAATCTCACGTGTCTGTTGGATAGTTTCAATAGAGACAGACCCAAAGGTCAGAGGGGAATCCCTTCCTGGAACCTGTCACTGATCTTACACCAGCTGACAAAGGCTCCCTTTGAACCACCTAAAGAGGCATCTCTGAAGCATTTGACCTTCAAGGCAGTTTTCCTCTTAGCCCTTGGCTCGGGCAAACGTAGAAGTGATTATACCAGTGGTTATACCAGCCCTGGCCCCAACCCTGGATAGATCCCTCAAGTTTGATAAGTCCCTCTGTCCGGTCAGAGCATTACGCTACTATTTGGACAGGACCTCATACCTCAGGGAGAATAAGGAGTTGGTCTTTGTCTCCTTCAAGAAAGGTTTCGATAAGGACATATCACCTGCCACCATCCCCTCATAGATCAAAAAGACTGTGATCCTATGTTTAAGCTTTCTGATCAAGAGGCCCACACTTTACATCAGGTCAAAGCCCATGATGTTAAGGCCTTTGCTGCTAAGGCCTTCCAGTCGGGAGTCTTCTTGGATCAGATTTTATCAGCCTGCACTGGAAATCACATAATACCTTCACACAGTTCTATTTGAAGGATGTGGTCTGGGCTGATTCAGAGCTCTACCATGGGCCTGTAGTGGCTGGTCAGCAGATCCACAAATAGCCCAGAAATAGAGTAGATTTTGTACACAGATATAAATAGTGTACATATGTAAATAGTTGTACATAATAATAAAAAAAACAAAAAAAAAACTCTGATGTGCTTCCTTCGGGAGGTTTATTTCCTACTTCTTGTTCTACCATGGACCTGTAGTGGCTGGTCAGCAGATCCACAAATAGCCCAGAAATAGAGTAGATTTTGTACATAGATATAAATAGTGTACATATGTAAATAGCTGTACATAATAATAAAAGAAAACAAAAAAAACTCTGATGTGCTTTCTTCGGGAGGTTTATTTCCTACTTCTTGTGGGACTGAACTCATCCCTCTCTTCCCTTACCTCAGAACAGGTCTGTTAAAAACAGGGGGGTAAGTCGGTTTGGACCAGTTAATCAGCCTCTGTTACCCGACTATGGCCTCAAGGGTTTCCTGACCACAAGGTCAACCCAGGCCTGGAGAAAAATTCTTGTGTTAGTGCTGTTTATGAGTTCACCTAAGTCCCATAGTAACTTACCCGCCAACCAAGCGGTAGTTATTCAGCAATTGTCCATTGGATAGGATGTATTAACGCAATAAAATTGCAAATTAAATTAAAGTTAAATTAAGTTAATACCCTATCCAATGGACACACAAGACACACCGATCCTGCTATCAGCTTACTAGGGGCCTAATAGGTTTAGACAACGAAAAAGATGCCATGACGTCACGCTGTCTAGACAGGAAGGGAGTACGACACGCCACCTGGCGAGTGCACAGTACTGGCCCGGCCCAGCTGGTGGAAACACAGGACGTCTTATTCTGACGTTTGGCAGGCCCGTCCGCACCGACTGGAACAGAAATTGTCCATTGGATAGGGTTTTAACTTATAAAAATTAAATTTACTTATTAAATTTGCAAATTTCTCCTGAACTTTAAATGTGTGAGTTAAAATGAACTTATCTGAGGAGCAGTTTCAATATTAAATAAAAAGAGTTGTCCAAATGGAACACATAAAATATCATGTACTCAATATTTTAATTAAGATGGCTTTACTCTGGTTGACACCAGTGTCAAAAGTGTTCAGGTAAAATATTGTTGACTTTATTCTTCCTTTTAATATTTGAGTTTTTTTATTTTAAAAAAGCAACTAAATTCAAGACTGAGTCCAAAGTAACAAATTTTACAAATTAAAAAAGTAAGTACCAGAAATGGTAGGTGCTAGCATGTATTATATTATTTAAAAGAATAGTGACTGGTCAAAATATAAAGCCAATTAAATTAATGTAGAAACATCTACAGTAATTGATTAATTTAAAAACACATAAAAGCAATAAAGCAAGTTATTTGAATTTGCTAGATTCATTCAGCTAATGGGGATACCCTCAAAACAAGTTGCATTTGATATGTCCAAGATGTCCATAATTGAATTCACACATCCTGAAATATCATCTACCAAAACCTTTTTCATGTACCATACTTAAAATAACTGAATCATAGACAAATCAGCCCTTTGCTAAATTGGTCCTTGTCAACTCAGTCCTCAAGATGAAATACCCTAGTCAAATCTAAAAAAAGCTAGAAAAAAGACCCTAGTGAAATTGGCCCCCAGAAAATCAATGATTCAAACAGAGAATATGTTAAATAAAGAACAAAAATCACTACAGTCACTTGACAATGAACAAAGGCGATAAATTAAACCTAACATATAATCTAATTTAAACTTTTAAAGCATTTAATCTCTATCAAATCAATTACACTTTTCATAATTCCAATATGAAGTAGTGAGTCAATAACAGGGGATAAAAGGCATTGATTAAAGAAACCAAAATTATTTGATATATATTGTTTGCATTTTGCAAATTATCACTAAAGAAGATTAGTGTTGACGATTATTTAAAAATTGATTGACATTATGTGCAATTTAATTGCAATTAAAGCAAATGTCAAAAGCAAGTGTCAAAAGGACAGATAATAAAATGGTTTGATTATAATATCAAAATATCTTTGATGTGTGTTGAACCCACTTTGCCATATATCACTTTCGAAGTTGCCACCTTCGTGAAACTAACATAACATGGTCATAGAATTAATCCCGATTAAACTCTGAAAAGAACTTTTATTACATTAAATTTTATTTTTTGTTGTTGTTTGGTTTGATCTGGGGTTAAATGTTCGGAGGCATAGTTATAAGGGGACGATTTGCTGAAGGCAGACTATTTAGGGGTGACATGCCAAGTGCATAGTTGGCAGAGCTGATATGTGCAGCTCCCAAGAGATGAGCAGTTTTGCACACTCATCCACATGTACCATTTGATTTATTTATTTATTTGGGGTTTTACGTCACTTTCAACACTGTACAGGTCGTATCATGACGGGTAGTTGGAAGGGCAGAGGAAACCAGTACATACAGTTTGTCAGGGTTCTGTACTGTCAACTGCCGACCAATGACAAGCAACTACCAGCTTTCTCACTTGAGGCCGTGCCGGGAAGCGAACCCCAGCCTCAGAGGTGGAAGGCGAGAGTGTTACCACTCTGCCACCGTGGCCCCGAGTATACACTTTGACTCACCCAATTGTCTGCCTATTTTATCTCTGAGGTAGTCACCTGATATACTGGGACCTGTAATACAAGCACATTGTATTTTAATAGACCTGTTATCACATGGCAGCAGATAGCCCATTTGAACAAATGAATACATAATGAACTGAGACTACAACTTTTGAATACACCAAGCGTTATAACTACTATAATTGGATTAAACAGTTTATTAGTTATAATTAATAAGGACATTGTCACTTTGTACAGTCAAACCTGTGTATAAAGACCGCCCAAGGGTAATGCTAAAAATGGCCTTTCGTAGGGGTCGGCCTTTATATGAAACCATTGTATGAATTCCTTTCCTGTCATTGAGTTTCTCTCTCTGTTTAGTAAGCATTACAATCCACAATCTGTTTGATATTAGCATGTTAGAGATCAATGCCAATGTAGTAATTGAGAGAATAGTAGTCAAAGATACTGTCTTTGCAGAATCATGTCAATTTGGTGTAAAATGATTTTTTAACAAAATACAAAATGTACAAAGTACATGTAAAAGTTGGCAGAAATTTTGGATTAAAAAATGGCCGTCACTACTTCTGTTTAAATCTCTCCCTCATTTGCAATACCTATCTAAAGCTGCTTTGTTTGCTTTTCATATTTAACACAGACCATATGGTAAATAGTCCCTTAAACATCTCAGCCAGTTCAGCTTTCCATTCATCCACAGTGTACTGATCTACACACACCCCTTTTGCTTCCCAGCTATGCATATGTCACACTTTCTTTAGAAGGATTATAGAAATCCCTTGTTTTAATGATGAAGAAAAAAGGCAGGCTTTTTAAACCCATGTTTATTGTTAGGGTCTTAATTGAACATGTATGTGGAAATGGACAATGGGGGACAATTCACAATAGATATGGCCCATCCATTGATTATCAGTGCCCATGTTAGCCTCTAATCTCCATTGTGTGGTCTCTTGTATTGAGGTTTTTTGTGTCCTTGGGAATGATTTTAGCGGTCTCTGGTCACAACTAAGGAGTGGTCTCTGTAACTGCACATTAAAAACTTGTCATTCACCGATCAGGGTTTATTCTGACCGTCAACTTTAAGTACAATAACCTGGACATGCTAACAAACAAACAAATGAACAAACAAACACGTATACATACATTTTCTTGTTACATAACATACCACATGCAAATGAGATATTCAATAATATTCAACAGATGTACTTTCTGTGACAAATATCATATTTCAATTTCAGTGTAAAATAATTACTCAATAAAACATAAATAATAAAGAGTAAAACTAATTATCCAAAAATAATAGAGCATCTAAAACCAAACTTATTACTTCTTAGACCTATTTACCAAACTACACGTACAAGCTAAATCTATGCCTTATTACCTAAATCCCATTTCATTTTACTGTGAAATCTACTTCTGCAAAATAGAACTTAAAATGCACAAATCTAAAAGCATCTTATCTTTAAATTGTAAAATTAATAATAAAAGGAAAATAGTATTCTTACCGACTTTGCTTTGGCAGTCACTTAAATGCACAATTAAAATCCAAATAATCTTCAATTATCTTCAAACATTTGTCTAAACCTATCTTAGATCCTCTAAATATCTCAAAAGCATACTAGAAGAAAATACACAAAACACCAACTTTTGAAATAAAAATTGTGCTTGTTTTCAGTGAACAAAACAAACATCAGGTTTAAAGTCCAAACTACACACATAAACATGTCAAGAGTATCTCACCAACTCATAGAGCTATGCAGAAGACTGCAGTGGTAACACAAAGCACTCATACAGAATTTTTATCTTTAACATAATCAAACTGTCTTCATGCAAGATTTTGCCTTATGGAGCATTGAGAATGAACATCATTTACAGTCCCTCCCAAAATCATTTTGATTTTCCAAAGGGAATTTGACATTATAAAACATAAAAAGTTGATGAGTTTATAAACTTTCCACCAGAACAGCAGTTTATGTATGGGTCTTTCAAGAACTGAAAGCTCAGAGAGTCGCTTCCCATGTCCAGACAGATGTTTGTCTCCTACCAACACTTTTACCTTTCTAACTAGTTTGTCTTCATCAACAACAGTTTCAATGACTTTCCCCATTCTCCAATGGCCACAGAACAAACCATCATCATGTAGTACAACTATGTCTCCAAGTTTCACATTTCTGTGTGTTTTGTTCCATTTCTGTCTTTGTTGTTGTGCTTGAAGGTATTCCCTTTTAAACCTATTCCAGAACTGGTTTGCCAGGAACTGAACTATTTTCCATCGCTTTCTTGAATACAGATCTTCCTTTTCAAAGTTTCCTGGAGGAGGTAGAATCACACTTGACTTCATTGTGATTAAGTGGTTTGGTGTCAATGGCTCATGCCCAGCAGGTACATTTAAATTGTCTGTGGTGAGTGGTCGACTGTTCACAATAGCCATTGCTTCATAAAAGAATGTTCTAAAAGATGCCGAGTCTAAACGTGATGCATGTTGCAAAATTAGAGAAGACAAGATTCTTCTCACTGTCCTTATTTGCCATTCCCATACACCTCCCATGTGACTTGCATGAGGCACATTCATGAGAAAATCACATCTGTGTTTCATCAGGAACTGTTTAACTCTGTCATCAGAAAGTTCATTGAATCTTTGCTTTAATTCATGTGATGCTCCTACAAAGTTTGTTCCTCTAACACATCTGATAGATCTTGCAGGGCCCCTGAGAGAGACAAAGCAGCGGAGGCCATTAATCAATGCATCTGTGGACATGTCATCCAACATCTCTATGTGCACTGCTCTTGATGAGAAACATGTTAATAAAAGTCCATAGCGTTTTACCTCCCTTCTCCCATCTTTCACAATGAAGGGCCCAAAACAATCCATGCCACAGTAAGTAAATGGTGGTGCTGCTTCAGTTCGATCCTCACTTAAATTTGCCATTTTCTGACAATTCAGGCTTCCCCTAAGTCGCCTGCATTGAACACACTTGTGGATAACTGATGACACAGCCCTGTTCATTCCTACTATTCAGTAACCGTGTGATCTAATTTCACTTGTAGTGAATCCTCGTCCCTGATGTTGAATTTTTTCATGGAAGTGTCGTATAATCAGTTCAGTAATATGTCCTGACTTGGGCAGTATTGCTGGATGTTTCACTCCAAATGGCATGCTTGAGAGCTTCAGTCTACCACCAATTCGAAGTACACCATTTTCATCAATAAAGGGGTCCAGTTTGAACAGTTTGCTCCCCTTTGGAAGATTGTCCAGTCTCTGTATTTCCTCTGAAAAGGCAACCTTTTGTAATTTCTTGATTATTAGCATTTCACTTTCATGCCTGTGTTTCACAGGATCATAACTGTCCCTTCCTTTGTAACAAGTTCTTCGCAAAAGGTTTATGGCTGAAATGGTTGATGACCACCCGGAAAATTTTTCAAGTTTCTTCAGTACAACATCTGTAGCTTCTGAGGGTTTTGTGGCATTCACAATTACCTTTTTCACTTCGGGGTCATCTGATGACAATGATTTGTCCAGAAAAGCTAGCATCTGAAAAATGGTGTAGTTTTCTTGAAACTATGTCTCCAAATTCCTTGGGTGCTACATGTCTCTGTATTTTGATGTCTGGAAGTGCTGGTAACTCATCTAACCATCGGTTCCATCATGTGGCTAAATCTTCTGAAAGTGGATCATCCCATCCCACATTTTCTCTGCACATATCCTGTAGAATTTGCTTCCCAATTAGAGTGAATGGAGCAATATATCCCATTGGATCAAATATGGAAGCAACTGTAGACAGGATACCTCTTCTTGTCTTTGGCTTAACAGCAAGGGTGACACCGAAATGAAATTCATCTGACACAATGCACCATTGAATTCCTAAGGCTCTTTAAATTGTCACTTCTTCCAGATTGATGTTTAGCTTCTCTGTTTCAGACCTTTCACTTTCTGGAATTGACTGAAGAACTTCTGGATGATTCAGCAACATTTTTGCAACTTGTCAGCCCATCATCCACATAAAAATCATTTAGAAGGAAATGTGTTGCTTCTTTTCCAAATTCATTCTGATTATCGATGGCCAGTTTCTTCAAGCCATAATTGGCACAACCAGGTGAAGAGGTTGCACCAAAAAGATGAACTTTCATCCTGTATGACTTTGGCTGTGATTCCAAGTTTCCACTTTCCCACCACAGGAATCTCAGATAGTCTCTGTGCTCTTCATTCACCTTAAATTTGTGAAGCATTTTCTCTATATCCCCCATGATGGCAATAGGATCTTCTCTGAATCTTATGAGGACTCCAACCATAGAGTTTAAGAGATCTGGACCCTGGAGAAGGTAATCATTCAATGCAACGCCTTTGCATCTTGCACTGCAGTCAAACACAATTCTGATTTTGTTTGGCTTCTTTGAATGATACACACCATGATGAGGTATATACCAAGCATTTGTGGGTTCTTTTTCATTGTTGATCTCTTCTGCATCACCATTCTGAATGATCTGTTCCATAAAGGCCTTGTAGTCTTGGTAGAGTTTTGGGTCACATATCAGTGTTCTCTTTAAATGGGTTAACCATTTCTCTGCCATTGCTTTGTTGTTGGGTAGAACTGGCATTTCCCTTTTGAATGGCAAGGGAATCTCATAGTAACCTTCTTCATCTTTGTGAATCCCGTTTTCTACTATCTTCATGAACTGTTTGTCCTCTTGTGACATTGTCTTCTCTTCATTTCTTCTCTCCCGGGAAATCTGCTTCTAAAAGTTTCAACTTTCAACTTGAGGGGTTACCATTTCTTCTTTTATTCTGACTTTACGCATGAAGTGTACTTCCTCAGGTGATTCACCAGAGATTTGGATACTTTCTGGAACTTGTCTTGTGATTATCCTGTGAGAAAGCCCAATACTGTCTACATTTTCACCATCATCTTCAGCACTTATGCGTCCTACTACACTCCACCCTAGCTCAGTCTGCTGTGCAAACGGTTCATTTCCTCTTCCAAGTATGTGGTCTTTAGGGGCCAATGTTTGTGGACAGTTGTAGCCAATAAGTAGCCCTACTTCACATTGCAAGTCCGGTGGAATTTCTGACTCTAGTCCTTGCAGGTGAGCCCATTGTTTTGCTGTCTCACAAGTTGGTATGTGTGACCTATAGGCAGGTATGAACTCTCGGGAGTATGTTACAGGAAGAGGAATCTTTGTAAGGGACTTCAAGCCTCTTATTTGAATATTGTGGAATCGCCTGCACTCAATGGTTTCAGTAGAAGTCATTGTTGAAAGTTTCAGTCTGCTTGGCTCAGACCTTGTGTTTAACTTCAAACTTGTTTCTTTAAGTACAAATGTTGTGTCACTCTGAGTGTCAAGCATTGCATAAGTGAGATGCTCTTCATAAGGCTTGTCTGTAGTTGACAAATAGACAGGGACAATCATTAAAGTCTTAAGACTCTTCGCATTTTGAGAAGTTTTGTGGGATACACCCTCAATGTCTACTTGAGCTGAATTATGCCTAGAGTCTTGGTTTGTTATGCTGGATGCTTGGTTGTTCTTCTCCGCATTGTTCGTCTTCAGTGCTTCGTAGTCACCATGGAGACAGGTTGGATGTTTTTTGTTGCACCTTTCACATGTATTTCTTTTCTTGCAGTCTTTAGCTTTGTGTCCATGTGAAAGACATCCAAAGCAAATTCAACTTTTCATCAAAAATATTTGTCTTTCCTCTGGAGTATTCTTCTTGAAGACAAAACAGTTATGAAGGTCATGATTTGACTTCTTGCAAAGCAAACAAAAGGGTTTGTCATTTGCTTGACTGATGTTTGCAAGAGTTCTGTTGCCCATGTTTCATCTTTCCGGGTTATCTTGTCTTCGTTGATTACTTGTCAGAGTGGATTTTACTGGGTGGCAGGCTATATCTGCCTCTCTGGTGATGAAGTCAGCAAACCTCTCAAATGAAGGATGTGCAGTGTGATGGTCAGGAACAATCCTTGTCCATCTTTGTAGAAGCCAATCAGGTAGCTTCTCAAGCAGTTGCTTGTTTTCTCTACAATTGTTAAGAATCTCCAATCCTTTTATCTGGTCCATTACCACTAGAGTTTGTTGCAGCTGATCTGAAAACCTTCTTAATGATTTATTGTCTCTGGATGGTATTTTGGGAAATGCTTGTAGTTTATCTCGAAATGCCTCTGCAACTACAAAACTGTTTCCATATCTTTTTTCTAGAAGAGCCACAGCTCATTCGTATGCTTCCTCTGATTTTAGAAAGTTCCTTCAACCACTGACTTTGCTTCACCTTTTAAATACTTTCTCAAGTAATGTATTCTTTCACTTCCCATGACACCCTTTGTGTTTGTCAGTGTGTCGAAAGAGGCTTCCAGCTTGGGTAATTTAATGGGTCTCCGGTAAATACCCATGGTTCAGGTAAGGGTAAACGGCTCAAACTTATGGACTGAACCAAATCAGTAACAATATCTGCTGAATTGTTTTGAAGAGCTTTGTTTGCATTCATCGAATTGGCAGCTGGGCCAAGTTGTACTTGGATATCATCATTGTGCTGGTACAGTCTTTGGCTTGTAGGATCTTGCATCTTTTTGCCCTGTGGTTGAATAGGTGAAGAATGGGGCAGTGTTCCAAAATAGTCAACAAATTCTTCTGATGGGTGAAGGGGATTGGAGTGGATTTGGTCTTGTCGGCCATAAAAATATCTATCTTCGTCCAATTCTTCAAACCTTGTCCATTCTTTGAGTTCTGCATTTGTTTTCTGCATTTCAGTTTCTAGTCTTCTATTTTCCAATTCTTGGCGTCTATGATCCATTTCCAATTTAATTTTGATCTGTCTTTTCTTCTCTTCTGCTTCTTGCTATACTTGATTTACAATCCTATCTGCTTCAAGCTGTGCTTGTCAAATGGCCTCTTCGGCCTCCAAGTGATTGAGTTCAGCTTGTAACCTTGCTTCCTCAGATTTAGCATTTTGTTCAGCTTGTAATGCAGCTGCCTTTGCTGTGAGCTCAAGCCTTTTGGATGACACTGAGGAGGTTCTACTCTGCAAGTCAGAAGAAACTTTGTTGCTTGGTGTCGTTGCCTTGATAATTTGTGACAAAATTGACTGTAACTGCGCATTAAAACTTGTCATTCACTGATCAGGGTTTATTCTGACCGTCATCTGTAAATACAATAACCTGGACATGCTAACAAACAAACGAACAAACAAACACGTATACATACATTTTCTTGTTACAACACATACCACATGCAAATGAGATATTCAATAATATTCAACAGATGTACTTTCTGTGACAAATATCATATTTCAATTTCAGTGTAAAATAATTACTCAATAAAACATTAGTAATAAAGAGTAAAACTAATTATCTGAAATAATAGAGCATCTGAAACCAAACTTATTACTTCTTAGACCTATTTACCAAACTACATGTACAAGCTAAATCTATGCCTTATTACCTAAATCCCATTTCATTTTACTGTGAAATCTACTTCTGCAAAATAGAACTGAAAATACACAAATCTAAAAGCATCTTATCTTTAAATTGTAAAATTAATAATAAAAGGAAAATAGTATTCTTACAGACTTTGCTTTGGCAGTCACTTAAATGCACAATTAAAATCCAAATAATCTTCAATTATCTTCAAACATTTGTCTAAACCTATCTTGGATCCTCTAAATATCTCAAGAGCATACTAGAAGAAAATACACAAAACACCCACTTTTCAAATAAAAATTGTGCTTGTTTTCAGTGAACAAAACAAACTTCAGGTTTAAAGTCCAAACTACACACATAAACGTGTCAAGAGTATCTCACCAACTCATACAGCTATGCAGAAGACTGCAGTGGTAACACAAAGCACTCATACAGAATTTTTATCTTTAGCATAATCAAACTGTCTTCATGCAAGATTTTGCCTTATGGAGCATTGAGAATGAACATCATTTACAGTCTCTATTAGGGGTATATTTCATAACTAAATTTCATTGGGGGAATAAAAGCGGTCTTAACTAGCAAGTGGTCTCTATTTGAGAGTGGTCACATGTTGATTGCCAGTAGTGATAATTGTTAGTCTGACAATTGATGCTTAATTAGTCCATTGCCTGTCTAACAATGTAGAGCTTTTGGGCATAATTATTAGTGGGAGGATTTGCTGAAGGTAGACTTTTTACGGGATTGGTATGCCAAGGTTCTATTTGGCAAAGAGCTGAATTTTTCCAGCTCCCAAATAGATGAACAGTTTTTCACATTCTTGAGTAAACAGACTGAGTATATCATGTGACTCACCCGGCTGTCTGCCTATTTTATCTCTGTGGTAGTCACCTGATGTACTGGGACCTGCAATACAAGGATATTGTTATTATATGACAGCAGATAGTTAATTTGAACAACTGAATATAAACTGAACTATGACCGTAACTTTTGAATACTGGTTTGCAGTTTATTGGCACTGCGGGTTTCAGTCCATGGGCCCCCACAGTCTTCCCTTGTGTGTTCAGGATACTAGTCTACACAGGTAAAGGGTTGTTATTGTCTACATGTTGCTAAGCATCTTGTAATCACTTTTACTATTGGTCTTACGAAAAAGGAGCTAATTAAAAATTCATAAACCATCATTCTGAATGTAGATTTTGAACAGTAAAGAACGAAGCTTTTATACACATTTTTAGTGCTGCTTTTATGCTGGACTTGGTTGAATTGAAATACTGAGACATTTACATGGAGCCTGTGTGTATCTGCGACTGCAGATAGCCTTCTGCTTTAACAACCTCATGCTTGTTTCATTGGCTTGAAAGGGATGGTCTTACCTATATTCTTGTTGGAGGCCTAATTAAAAGTCAAACAGTGACCTTCGTATTTTTCTTTCTTCAAGTAGTGGTATTGTCAAATCAGTGTGCTGTAATGGGTGTATCTTTATTTTGCAGTATTAGAGGTGTAGATAATGCCAAACAAAACCAAATGTACAAAGACGTTTGCCATCCACCAGGAAAAAATGAAAAAAAAAAAATCAGTAACATATGATGCAGTGTCAGACAATTACAGTGATTTGGGTAGTTCTGGGAATAATATCAACAGCAAGAAAGTGACCAAGGACAGTAATGTTGTGAAAAAGACTCCTTCCAACAGTATTAGTAAAAACACAGTCAGTGATGCACAATCCAGTGTCGGACAGTACAAGGGAACTGAATGCTTCATTGAACAATTTTGGTGCTAAGAAGGTGATCAAAGACAGTACTGTAAGGACGTGCGGCACCTTCAAGATGGTTAGTGGACATCACAGATTTCTGATGGAGAGGACCAGGGAGCAGTTGGCGTGCAGAGCCAGATCTTAGGGGAACTCCAGAAGATGGGTAAACGGCTGGACATTGTGGAGCAGCAAGTCAAGGAATCCAGCAGAGGACACAGAAAGGAACATGGTCATGCATATGGACAGTTTAAGTTAAGTAGACAGAACTCTTACGAACCTGTGGTCAAAAAAATCAAGTAAATCCAATGCCTGTAGTTCAGATAGTGACTCTGAGGTTGAAACCAGTAGAAATTTGCCATCTTTGACTACTTTACATGAGTCAGGTTGTATTCAAAAACAAGTAGACGATAGAATCAGCAAAATTACAAGTTTGCAGGAAACTTCAGGTGCTGATAATAGTAGTATTAATAATATGTAATTATATGTTATAATATAATATTATTACATGTAATAATATGTTACATGGCAGACTTGATGGAGAATGCCACTGACTTCAGCTGGCAGGGTGCCAAGGCAGCACATGCCATCCTGTGTTGTGAGTGGAGCAAGGCATGATAAGTTGGAATGATCCTTGTTAAACTGACAGGATTAGAAGGGCTCATGCACAGAAACAGGTAAGTTATAGTGCAAAGAATTGGGGTAAGAATGAGACTTCACAAACGCCCTCTTTTTTCTTTTTTTTTTTAAATGGTACCTCCACTCACAGCAAGGACCATGAAGTCAGTGGCAGACTCCATAAACATATCTGCGCCACCTGTTTGCAACAAGGAAAGATATTACTTCATGCAGAAAAAAGACTGTATGGTGAAATGGCAGGCCCATGTTAAAGTTCCACCAAAACACATACCAGGGAGTCCTACCACAGGTCATTCAGAATACTTGTCGCCTTCTGCAATTGCATCAAAGTGTCAATGTTACATTTCTCTGTTATCACGGTGCTAGCCTTTTTAGAATACCTAGTGTATAATAATGTATCAGTGAGCATAGTGACTAATCATTTAATATGCATATTAAATAGTATTCCACACCATGTTTTTGATCACCCTCAGATCAAATACTTTCTAAGGTCGCTTAAATCTAACAGGACTTTAATGGTTCGCACCAAAAATGTCATAGACATTCCTGAAGCATATGATAAACTGTTGTGTCCAATTTTCCAGTGCAAAACCTTAAAAGCTTTATTCCTCACTTCCTTCTTTGGTTTTTTCTGGCTCTCGAATCTTGCCTCGACAATTTTCTGGACATCTTCTTTGGAACACATTCAGTAAAGCTCCTATTAAAATGGTCAAAAACCCTTCAAAGTAGAGACCAGTTTTCACAAAACCTCCTTTAGCTAAAGGTCTCTTTAAATCCAAATCCAATAGTTGACATCCACTCTTTTACATCATCTAGGCACCTGTTCAACTGGTCAAATGCAGCAGATGAATTCTTCTGGGATAGATGGACAGAAACTTTGGTGTCATCTGCATAAACATGAAACTTTATTCCTTTGTATTTACCAACAAGCAAACTGAAGGGGCGGTAATACAATGAAAACAATAAAGGACCCAATACAGAACCTTGGGGCACACCAAATAGGAGTTTACAAAGATCAGAACCTGTAGAACCAATTTTTATTGACTGATAGCGCTCAGACAGGTAGGAAGTGAGCCATTTCAGAACAGAACCACTAACTCCAAACCAAGTATGAAGACAACTAAGAAGAGTGAAATGATTGAATGCTGCCGAAAGGTCAAGCAATATCAAAGCAGGAGGTTCTTCTATCAACAATGATAGAGGAACTTCATTTTTATGGAGAGAAGAGCTGTCTCAGTCTAGTGAGCTGTTTTGTATTCAGACTGATACGGATTGTCTAAGTTATGGACGTAGATATGTTTTAACAGCTGCTTAGCAACCACTCCTTCAACCAATTTTGATGTGAAGCTAAGGCCAGATATAGGAGAACAGTTTTTCAAATCACCCACCAGAAGAGTAGCTTTTTGATAAGAGGAGTATCCACAGGAGTTTTAAAACCACCAGGCACATAACTCTTTATGAGTGATCAAGCAACTTTGTAATTGATGGTAGTAGTATATCACTACATTTCCTTGATGAGAAATGCTGGCCATGGATCCAACAAGCAGGATTTTGTGGGTGAGCTTCTAATTATTTTATCAACAGTATCTTCAGAAACTTGTGTAAAGCCAGGAGGATGAACATCATTTTCAGTGCCAGAGGGGACAAAGATATCTCTAATTGTCTTTTTTGCAATTTTGCATGTGACTATTGTCTGAGATTAGTTTACTATAATAGTCTGACTTAACAAAGGAAATGTGTTTGAGATCAGAGCAGAAGTCAGACATGTTGATATGTGTTACGCTTATGTATCGTATAGTGGTGTTTGTAGATTAAGAAATACTGTAGTTTCATTAACTAAGAATTTATTACATTTTACAACAGAAAGTAAATAGTTTGCCCCAATATAAGTACACAACTGAATTAACATTCAACCATAAACCACCTAATAGCATGAGTTAAGTCTTACGAATGTTCTTTGTGTTCTCCACTTGTCTTTGATGTAATGAAAACTGTAATAGTAAGATACGCGTCCATTGATGAAACGGTGTCTCTGATTCTCACTTCAATGTTAAGTCCATCCTTTATAGCAACGAGGAAATGATGTCATATAACGTGTGTTATGTTGAATGAATTGGCAATGTCTCTGATGTTAACAAATCCGGTCCTAATGTGGTCAACGTACATGTGACTCCCGAGCTCCTCCATCCACAGTAACCATAAGCATGTTGACATGGAATGGGCTCCAGTGGTCCCTAATGGGTTGTACTGCACTCGTGCTAAATAGAATAGTATACACCTCTTATAATACCCATTTAATAACTAATGTCTTTGATTCCATTTAAGTAAAACCACATTGCAGCTAGTAGTTTACAGTTGTACAATCGAGAATACTATTCTACACAACAGGGTTTTACTATTACTGTATCTTCCTGTTACGAAAACATGTGTTAAAGTCAAAAGTATTCTAATGTCAATATCTCTAGAAATATTTTTTAATGTTTAAAATATATTAACCAATACAATCTTGCTTTAACATACATCATTAAAGAAATATACAATAAGACACATTTAAATACAATTACTTTGATAACTCTGCAAATCATTAACAAAGAAATAAAACTTTACTTACAGTGTGTCCACTGTCCAATGTTTCAGAACAAAAAAACAAGAGCCTCTCACATGGGCTTCCAAAATCACACTAAAGTTGCCAAAACTATTTCCTAAATCTACAGAGTTTGACTTTTCAATATTGAAATCAAGATGTGCAAACTGCATTGAACAGATGTCTGTCAATCACAAATTATAATAGGGTTTGGTTACACTCAACAGTTTAGTCAGCAATGGTCAGTTCTTGAATTTGAAAATATTTGACACTTGTACTCAGATTATTATAACCAATAATAATATTACTCTAATTTCCAACTATTTAGGCTACTATAAACTTATCAAAATTTGAACTTTTAAACAATCTTATTCATATTTAACCACAATATACATTGCTGATGAAATCATCAGATGTGTAACTACTTTTCATACATCTACATACATGACTGCTTTGAGTAAATCACCTGACAGTGTCTAGAGTCTCTATATACACATAAACCCCTTTAACAAGAATAAAGTCACCATTTGGACAGTATTGAAAATTTCCTACACTACTGTACATAAAACTATTACTTCATTACTTATGGAATCAATCATTACTTACTATATTACTTCAAATACACTACTGTACATAAAATGATCACTTCAAATGTAACAATATGGTAGTACATCCTATATTAAACTTTATTTGTAATATGAGCCACTCGTTGAGGAAGGCAATTGAGCATTTAACTAATACATGATCAGATATAACAATAGTATCCTGATCACTGGGGGATAGAATAAAGTCCAATATGTGACCATGCAGATGGGTAGGTTGATGAAATTACTGTTTCAGATCACATGAATCAAGAAAGATCATGAATTTATAACCATCACCAACTGGAACATTAACATAAATGTTGAAATCACCACAAATATAATGTGAAGAGTTAATAGATAACAGGAAACTAACAAACAACATGAATTCTTCTTAAAAGTTACAGGTACATGATCCTGGAGGGCGGTAGATACAGGCAATCAACAATGAATGGCCATGAAGCCTGATTGACACCACCATGCTCTCAAATGACTGATAAAAAAG
This sequence comes from Sabellastarte sp. h YS-2021, assembly GCA_964017235.1. Classification (NCBI taxonomy): domain Eukaryota; kingdom Metazoa; phylum Annelida; class Polychaeta; order Sabellida; family Sabellidae; genus Sabellastarte; species Sabellastarte sp. h YS-2021. Next base: position 150,884,185 of record OZ024931.1, read on the forward strand.
GAGACTCTATTTTATGGGGTTTGTAGGAGGATCTAATGAAAAAACAACGCCACCACCAATACCTGAGTGACAAGGCCTGTGAGGTAAAATTAAATCAGTAGGAGTTATACACCGTAAAAAGCTATCTGAATCAAAGTGACAAAATATGGGTTTCAGCGAGACAAAATTAACAATATCAGAAAAAAGTGGACTGTTATTCCTTAAGTATCTGGCATTCAGGACACTTAGTGTGAGAGGACCAGGGTTGAGGGACACATCTCCGCCATGTAGGAGTAAGAACATAAGTCTCTTCCATTAACCAAGGTTGAAAATTTTCAACAAGAATATGAAAAATTTTGTACAGCTCAAATCAAAGGACGACATGATGTATTGGACACTCTAGTTTGGAATCACTCATACCTTTGAGCCAGTGCAACTGTAAACAGTGTCATAAAGAGGAGTACTCGAAGAATACACATGACTGTTGGGATTGTAAAAAAGTACACAGGCCTAATCTAAACTCTACAGTGGGGGCCTCAAGAAACATATCCCTACTCCTCACACAGTCACACTTTTTTCCCTGTGGGTGACTCACAGGCCCCCTAACATCCCATACTATAGCCTCACCTTAAGCTAAGTAACAACCCCACCAGACCACCAACAATAGGATTAGTGTCTATACACTGATTGGTAATAAACAAAAAGAAACTTACAAGACATAAATTAGATGGTTGATAATACCCAATATTTGATTTAGGGAAAATATTAAATGGATAATAAATATTAAACGATAATACCCGGTTAGATGGACGATAATACCCAGTTTTTGAGGACATAGGCATAACAGTGAACTGGGAGTAAAGAAAAACATAAAAAGACAATCAAACTAGAGAAACTGCATAAAAAGTGATACATAAAATAACAACTTCTATAAAATTTACTAAATGTGTATACAAACGACCATTATTGTCATGAGATTTCCAAAATAGTGTATCTGTGGCACGTACTAAAGCTTAATATATTAAGCTATATTTGAACTCAAATTTGGAACATGTAATAAATAGATTCAGACTTATTTATGTTAAGCTGTTAATAACCAGTTCGGATGTGAATTAAGTTATGTAAATATGTAAAATCAAGAAATTCTTGAGATAAAGTTATAAATTCAAAAATTACGTGTGAATTATAGTAGGACAATCTTTGCTTACATCAGAAATGGATAATATGAAATAACAGATGTCCAGAATATTGTTATGTTATGAATGACTTTCCACAGACTTATAAAAGATTGCAGTTGTCAAGTGTTTACAATTTGTCGGATAAGACAACCATGCCATTACCCTTACAGAAACCGAACATTCTAAGGACAAGCCAAGAAAAATTCAGAAAGTATTATATTTAATTCCAATTGAACATTTAAACAGAAAAACATAACACTGTCATTTCTGGGCCAGGTATACAGATAGAATGTTTTACTAAGGTATATTAGTTGACCATTATAAAATGTGTATGATCAATCCAGGCCAGATGAAACAAAAGTCATAGAGAAATCACTCGTACTTTTTAAATATAAAAGTAGTAAAACATGGAAATTTGTGTGTTATAAAAGAGGGGGTTGTTGTGGTGATAATGAGGTAATTAGCCTGACATATAGCGCTATTGTTGGTTTATATTTCGACTTGCTTTATTTGTTTATTTGGGGTTTTACGTCGTTTTCAACACCGTACAGGTCATATCACGACGGGTAGTTGGAAGGGCAGAGGAAACCAGTACATATAGTTCGCTAGGGTTCTGTACTGTAAACTGCCGACCAACGGCAAGCAACTACCAGCTTTCCCACTTACGGCCATGACGGGGATCGAACCCTGGCCGCAGAGGTGGGAGGCGAGAGTGTTACCACTCTGCCACCGTGGCCCCTCGACTTGCTTTATAGGACAATGTCTCCTCAGAGGCTGGTTTGATTTTTGCATGACCTCCTGAAGTATTTTGTTGTTTTTTTTTGCTGTGGCAAGCAGCATTATTATATGGATTGCTCCAGGGGTAAATTAGTATTTGCCTGGTGGGTTTTGTAGGTGACCACTGGACGGGGGGTGTTAGTAGGTTATGAAAAGTGCTTGGTTAATAGGTTTTGGTTACATGGTAACACTTGCATTTGCTCTAACCCATTGCCACTTAAAAACTTAAGGTGGTTAGGTGATTACTGTGGTATACCCTATCAATTTTTTTGTTGGTCAAGGATAGGAATATCCTTTCATCAGTTGTTTTCAACAATTGTGATGGCCTCCCTAAGTGTTGATTTCAATACAAAATGTAATAACACAATGTTAGTTGCAAACTACTTTACTGCATAATCCAATATATTGTTTGGACTTTGGCATATATAGTAACTTTATAGATGTATACTAGAATACACTATTTGTGATAAAACAAAGATAACTACAAAATTAATCATTCACCCTGTAGTAATGCGAGCTTAATAAACTGAACCTATTAATGTTGCTGTTTATTCACTTCATCACCAAAGATGGTCCCAAATAAATCATGTAGGCGGTTGATGCAATCATTGTCTATAACGACAGCTTCTGGGGACCGGTTTTCTTGTCAGTATCCATGTTTGTACGGCTCATGGTTTCATACTAAGTAGGTGGCGTCTCAGTCTGGTCATCATCAATGGTGAGGGGCCACGGTGGCAACACTCTCACCTCCCACCTCTGAGGCCAGGATTCGGTTCCCGGCCAGGCCTCAAGTGGGAAAGCTGGTAGTTGTTTGCCGTTGGTCGGTAGTTTACAGTACCGAACTTGGACAAACTGCATATACTGGTTTCCTCTACCCTTCCAACTACCTGTTGTGATATGGCCTGTACAGTGTTGAAAGCGACATAAAACTCCAACTAAATAAAATCATCAATACTGATGATATCATGCTTGGTCAGGCTATATCCCTCATTTAGGAGAGTTTCCTAATCAGCATCTTCATGGTTTAGTGGGGCCTTTTTTATTTAAAGTTGAGATGATCCTTTTCATAATGATATTATTTCTTCACTAACTTCGTCAATTTGGGTTTGGTGTTTACAGATTTTGGATAATCTACATTATTGGTGTGTGATTTTTTTATTTAAACTTTATATATTTTATGACAATTACCCACAGGCTATTTATGACCACAAAGGGCTTTTGTCCAACAGTATTTGACTTGTATTACTCAGTTATAAAATTCCATATATACAGTTCATTTACAACATTGATACAACCATATCCATCTTGAAAATGACAATACCTAAATACAAAGTGTTCACTGGTGCTGTTTATAAGAATGTTGGAACAAAACACGAAATATTCAGATAAGCCTTGTTGATTTTGCAATGTATTTTCGTACTGCATCAAATATGTTAGTATCAGCATTACAATTGCCAGATCCATAAACAATTAACTCCCTTAACTTAATTTATTTTAAATTATGAGTTGGTTCTGGCAGTACACAATTGAGATCTCAACAATGTGTGATTTTTGATAGGCAATTTTATTTGTAATTACAAAAGCAAGCAAAATCACCCATTACAAAATCACACCCCCAATTTACCTCATACACTGTACTTAATGCAATAAATAGTATATTGACGAAATGGGTAGATCCATTAGAAATAGGATCTATGAACATTTGGCTAGTGTCAAAGAGATGCAAGTCAAGAGAAGTCGCAGGAGGCAAGGACTCAAATGTGTAGGGGATGTTCCTTCTATTGCCCCAATAGGCATCAATCAATATGTCTAATTAATTATTTCTTACAGGTCTAAACTGTCCATATACCTACTTTTATTAAATATGTATGTTACACACACTTACCATACTTATGTAGTGCTGTTATCACTTCAGGTTGGTTGCCCTTTCTAGCGATATCTAAGGCAGTCCTTTTGAACATATCTCTTACTGCTGGGTCTGCCCCTAGGTACAGAAGCATGCTCACTACGAGGGCATGGCCATTCTCAGCAGCTAGCATAAGTGGTGTCCTCCTGAATACACACAAAACACATTTACATATTTGTGCCCACATCTAATGTCTATTCCTGTCACCACCATTTGACATAGTTACCTGGCCTTTCATTTGTGACACTTGGCTGTTTTCCAAAACCTATTGTTTCGCCACTCGTCAGTCTAACTTGCTTACAGTGGGACCACATTGAAAACAGCAGACATATTGCTTCTGCTAGTTACTTAATTACATACATGTAAGAAGCACAAGAAAATTGATATTTATTGATTAACCAAGCGATTATGTCAGAAAGTAGTTCAGCTTATAATTTGTGCTCTGGTAGAGTGGGCCCCTTTAGCTTCCCCTTTTTATTGTTGATGCCATAGGGCACAACTTTTCAATCCTGCTCGGGTCACTAATTTACTCGATTGTGTCAGTACTTAATGCTGTACCATGTTAAAGCATTGTTATCATGTAGTGTTATTTTCCCTAGTATTGTTGTTCTTAAGACTTGTGTCAATATTTGTTACACTGTCTTTATTTACATTTACCTTAGTTTTATTCTTTTAACTTATTTTATCTTTACATTGTTTCTTTTTATTATTTAATTATTATTCTTCCTATTATTTATTTAATTATTTTATTCTGTGTGGGGCATTGTATGTCTACTTTGTAGACTTTAGTGTATGTATTGAAAGTATTTTCTGTGTAAACTTCTGTCTTTGTAAATAAAAGGCTCTGATTCCTAACTCTAGTTATCTCTGTGACAATCAAATGCCTCTTAGTTACGTGGGCGTGACTGAACTGCAAAAAGGTGATGATAAAGGATTTATCTCCAAATTATTGCAGGCTAATAGTTAATCCCACTAACAATGAGAACGCACATAAATTTGACACTAACTCTTCGAGTTTGAACTTGTATAAATACTGAGCAAACTGCATAATATCATTCAGGGATTAAAATTTGAAGATTCTTGGTGGAATAAGTATTGATTTCAATAAAGTAAACAAAAAAAAACAAGAAAAGCAGGCAATATAAACCTTAACAGCACAAAACAGAGGATTGTAGTCACAAGACCTTATGACCTAGCCATAAGTCGAAAAAAATACTCAAACATATATCGATAGCAGAAAATGGAGAAACACATATGGCACACTTTACAAGCACATTTGTAAAGATTGTGTAGCCAAAGTGATAAAAGTCTGGATGTATGATTTGAATCCGATTTCTTCTTTTCTTGGCATGTTTAGAATATCTGTAAGGCCTGTTTTGTTTGTACGACTGAGGGATCTTAGAAGGATCAAACAGTATCTTACATAGGAAGCAACTGTGAAAGCTGGAAATGCTCTTGTGACTATTCAGCTTGCCCATTACAATTCCTTGTTTCTACAGCGTGGTTATGCAAAATATTTCAGTGATTTTTTGAGTCCCTCAAAAATTTATAATACTTGGAGTAGTCAGATGGATCTTGAGGTGCCGCAGTTTTATACCAGCAGAGCAATTTGCCTATGATAAGTTTTGCGTATGATGATCCAAAGGCATAGACTGAGTTGCCGGATGATATTCGCACTGCCAAACCCCTTCTATCTTGTAGGAAGAAACAGAAAGCTTATGTCTTCACAAAAGCCTACCAACTCTAGGTTCATGGTACCCTTCTGATTGTCTCTGTGGTGTAGATCTCCCTTTAAGTCTCTTTGACTATAAGTCTTTTGGTCTTTTTATTTCCTGATAATGTTTCACCTGAGTCTGCCGTTTGATGGAGATTAAGCAACCAAAAAAAGTTGTATTACAAATAAGAAATTTTGTTCATTTACTTAAGCGAAAATTGCTATCTACAAAGCTGCAATACCTAAACCAATGGTGTACTTCCTCCTAACTGGGATTATTAGCATATTTGTAATATTTCAAGTTTTTATATTACACTTGTTCTAGATCTAATATGATATTTCATCTTTGAATAATATTACAATTTTGGTTTCACATAAATAGATTAAATGTGTGGGAATCACGTTTACACATCATGTAATCCTGTCATGGTTGACCAAATACTCCTGACCTTTCAGCCCTCATGACCTGATGTTCTATGTTACTTTCTGTTCAAGCTCATTTGGCAGGAAACATAATGACTCTGAATATATCAGTTCTTATAGACAAACTTAGTAAATTCCTGAAGCTTGAAATGCACCAACATTTTTGTTTGAAGCTTGAAAGACACTAATTTTTATATACCTTAAACCATAAATATCTCGTAATGTTATGTCTTATTGGTTCTATATATCTCACATTGAAATTGTTATAATACAGATTATATTTAATGAAATTATAATAAATGATTTTAAATTCCACTGTGTCTATACATTTGGTCCTGGGGAATGGCTAAGCTTCCGACACTCTGGACTCAGACATCTTAAAGAAGAATTTTAATTCTAATTGCCATTGTACTTTTATAGCGTATAATCTTTGTCTTAAAAACAATCTTTCAGGCACAACAAAAAAGGAGTTAGCACCAGAGAGAAAGATACTTGCAAAAAATAATAAGGGTGAGTAATCTTTTGAAAAGAGAAGTTTTCAACTTCTTTCTGAATGAGTAGAGAAAAGTGGCTGATTGTACATCAGCCAGATCATTCCAAATTTCTGGAGCATCATTTGCAAAGCTGAGTCCAAAAAGGCTTAGTTGACTTATATACTGATGTTGATGTGTGGGACCACAAAAATTACACCACCCACTTGATCTCTAGAAGCACCACACACACTGAGTCTAGGTTTCCGCAAAGGGCCAAAATATCCATTATAACCACCCTGTCTATAGGAACTTTACATCGGTACACACAGAGCCAATTCAAATAGGCAACCAATGGAGAGAGTTTTGTACAGGAGTGATGTGAGTGCTTGTATTGGTAGTAATTCTGGCAAGACCGTTCTGGGCACATAGCAGCTTGCAGAGATCAAGGCCAAAGTTGGTTACTAACCAAAACATTTGCGGCCATAAGAGCAGCATCCCATATAGAATACCATCTGTGTCATTTGAGATCCCTAATTTGAAAAAAAGAACAGCCTCATAGCTGTTCTGCATAAGACCCAGTAGGAGGCATCTGAGTCAAACTAAAAACCCAGGTTACTGACCGCCTCAGCAGGAGAGAAGAAATTACCAAGAATGATGACTGGAAAACAATTAATAAATTTTTCATGTTGCATCTTTGATCCAAAGATAATGAATTTCCTTCTGTCTGGAATGAGGTTCAACTTGTTTGCAGACAACCACATTGTGATATTGTCTAGGCAGGGTTTTCAACATGTTTAAGTCTGAGCCACATTCTTGTGCATATTATGAACATATAACTGTGTGTCATCAGCATAGGAAATTGTATGTCAAGGTGATTTTGAATAACATTGCTGAGAGGGGTGGTATTGTCTGCTAAAAAGAGTATTGGGCCAACCCTGGAGCACACCACATAGAGTCTTCTTAGCCTCAGATAGATATTATTTACATACGTAATCCATTCATTAATTTTTGGAGGAATCACAAATATAGAAATACAGATATCTAATATACTCCACAAGTAAACCATGGTGCAAGCTAAAATGTTGTCTTGTGTAGATATTGTAAAACATTCTATCCCTGCAGTTTGATTTTCACCTTATGAAAAATATAGCCAGTACAGATGCCCAGCCTTAAGGTTGTGGAGAATTGTGACTAAAATGTGCCAAACGTCAAATGATCAGGTGGGATAGTCATGTGACTTCGATCCTACCTATATATGATTACACTGATCCCATATATGACTTGATGGCGTTATTTCTACGACCCTCACAGTTTTACCCCAAATATAGCTTCTGGCCATTCGATTTCATCTTCTTTGTCAAAGTTGGGAGCCCAAACACCTTGCCGACTTTTCAAAAAAGATTAAACGTGTTTAAATTCCTTCCCAACGTTTATCAACTTTCCTATTGTGATCTTTCTTACCTATACAATGTCAAAAGAACTACGCCCAACCTCAAAATGGGGAAATTCACAACCAAAATCAGGAATTGAAGACACCACTTCAGATAGAATTGATGGAAAGTTAGAGTTAAAAATAAGAATTAAAGAATATAAGCAGTGAAGGGCTTACTTTCATCACACATAGAGCCTTCTTCTGGGAATAAGGTAAAAAAAAATTTTTTTTTAATCTTTGAAACATTTGCCCAACTTGCAATATTTTACCAATTAACTTGCTGTTTCATTATGAAAAAATAACAATTGAAGCATTTACACAAAGATTGACATGAGTGTCCACAAACTTACCCTGACATATCATACCCGGCAGCAAAGTGTAAAGCAGTAATTCTGAAATACAAATACACTCATACTTGTGTGTTATTGTCACAACAGATACATGATACATACTTGTGTATCATCAATGTATTATCAATGTCATAGCAGATACATGATACATACACAGGGATACTTGTGTGTTATCACAGTGGTAACAGATACATGATACATACACAGAGACACTTGTGTGTTATCACTGAGATAAGAGACATACAATGGTTTACTCATGTGATATCACTGCGATAACATAGCGATATTTTAGTCGTGTCACTGTGATACCACATATCTGGGGCCAGTTTCACAAAGCCTGCTTAAGATAAAGTGTTACCTTAAATTCAAGGATTTCTTTGAATTTTTCCCTCCTTTAAAAATCTCAGTTCACAAAGCTTCCGTCCTTAATGAAGACCTTGAAATTTAAGGAAGCCACTGAACTACCTTAGTTTCAATCAAAATGTCATTTAATTGTTCCTTTATGACACACAAGTGAGGCATTATCCATTCTCAGTACATTTTGTCATCAACACAGCACATATTAAAGTATTATGGTAATAATAATATTTGCTTTAAACTTACACTTCCAAAGGAAAACTAAATTATATTTCTGAAATAATTGAAATCACTGAAATATTGTTTCCCAATTTTGTGCAATAATTTTTCACTGTTGTCTTTTTTCACAAGAAAATTCTATGAATATCCATTGCTTTGACAACTGCACTTTTAGAGCCATATGAGTTTATCCTTTTTTCTGCACTCAAAAATATTTGAACAATATCCATATTTTTTTACAACTGTGTTTTAGAGACACATAATTTTTTACTTTTCTGATAATATAAACATTAAAAAATATCCATATTATTTTGGCAACTGAATTTTTACAATATTTTATTTTTCTGATAAAATATCCACATTGTCTTGAAATACATTTTAAAAGAAAGATAACACTCTGATACTGACATGTTGTCCTAGATTGAGTAGTAAAAAATCTGATTGGCTATCCATGGAAATGAAAACACAAATATGCTGTTGGTTTGAGCCTGAATGTGCTACTTTAAAAAAATCAATACATGTAAAGTGCACTGAGTATTTTTTACCCTAATAGTGACAAGGACGACAAGAACATATTTTATAAGCAAAACAAAAAAAAAATCATAACTACTTTATACATTTTATGTCAGCTTAATGACATAAAAGTTTTTTGTGCATTTTTCTTTTCAGTTTTTTTTTCTTTTTTCAAATCTTTGAAGCATATGTGTGTATATTTTATGAAAAATCTATTTACACTAAATAGACCAGAAATTGTCATAAAAGAGATGTTTCACTTGCACATTAGGATATTTTCAGTTACAACTATACTTTATTTATTTATTTATTTGGGGTTTTACGTTGCTTTCAACACTGTACAGGTCATATCACGACGGGTAGTTGGAAGGGCAGAGGAAACCAGTAGATACAGTTGGTCAAGGTTCTGTACTGTAAACTGCTGACCAATGGCAAGCAACTACCAGCTTTCCCACTTGAGGCTGTGCCTGGAAGTGAAACCCGGCCTCAGAGGTGGGAAGCAAGAGTGTTACCACTCTGCCACTGTGGTCCCAAGTTACAACTATACACAGTGCATACTGTTAAGATAATTCAGAATGGATATGTATAATGTTAGAGTGGATATGTGTTGATGGATACTGTAACACATGTCCACTTACTGTTGACAATTTTATCAGGAAGGAATACCTTTGCAGAGGAAAATTTTTAACTACTTAAAAACTTAAAAAAAAACATTCTACAGCTGAAATCGCTGGTTTTTATGCATTCTTTCAACTAAGAAAGGCAGCAAACTCCCTCCTTAAGTTTTGAGGAAGATCTTCGGCAAGGACAGTTAAAGGAGGTTATTTGATATGGAAATTTTAAGTGGCCTTCCCAAAGGAAAAAAATGACCTTTCTTTACTTATGGAGCTCCTTTCTAAAGGAGGCTTCATGAAACTGGACCCTGATAGATACACTGGGATACTGGTTATCACTGTGATGATAGGTACGTGAATTATACATTGCCATTTGTATAACTGCATTACTCACTTAATTTGCAGGGGCCGATTTCACAAAGGGACTTAAGTCCAGATTTAGACTTAAATTTAAGATTTTGGTCTTAAATTTTGTCAAAAGAATGTTAAGTCTGTGGTCTTAGACTTAGCCGATTTCACAAACAGCTAAGTCCCTGAAATTGCTAAGTCAATGGACTTAACTTTAAGTCTGGGAGGTAGTGGGCTTAAAATTTTTAAAGAGGACTTAAATATGGCCGCCATAAACTTTTTTCCACTTCAAAATTTGAAATGGCTGTAAATAAAATATAATTACACAGAACACCTCACTAAAGTAGTCTTTGGGAAGTTTATATGTGGCAACAAGGTTTTCCATTTCAAAACAGCCCTTATCCTTCGATAAAATACATCAAATGAAGGATATATGGCACCAATATTATATTTTGAATTGATATAAAAGGTCACATGACACAGAAAACCACTGTGGTTATTTCATAAGCCTGGACTAAGTCACCTTTGTGAAATCCATTTTAAGTCCCAGACCTAGCTAAGACCAAAGTCTTAGATTTAAGTCCCTGACTTAGCCAATAAAGGGACTTAGTTTAAGTCCTTTAGTGAAATCGGCCCCAGCATAGGGAGAAGGGCGTGACATATAAAGTATGGTGTCTTTTTCCTCAAGTAAATCATTTTAACTTATTCTCTGAAATTCTATTTTAGTGATTTTGACCTGTTGATCTTGGAATCAGGAACCACCTTATTTACAAGAAAATTATAATAGAATTTTGATCATTATTTGGTTTGATCATGAACTAATTGAAATGTTTGTAATAGGAGTACTCACCCAAACTGATCGGCTGCCTCCACCCCAAGCTGAGTAGTCAGTCTCTGCACTGTTTGAAGATCTCCAGCTGAGGCAGCATTTACCAGACATTCAGTATTCTCACTAAATGCAGAATATAGTAGTGAGTAGATTACATAGGTCAGTGTGTAAAATTTACAGTGAGCAAAGAACAAAGGTTGCAGAAACCTTTGAACATGGAATGAAGTGTTCAAATTCTAACAGTACTTTTATTACACTTAATATCCATCTACAGGACCAACCAATTCAACACATGACAATGTTATAAAATAAGATCACAGTGGCCCATAGCCTACAGCCTTGAGACAGAATGGGGCACAATGGGATACAGAAGAGGTAAAATGTGCAACAAAAAAGGTGTCTTCCAGAACAGACATTATGAGTTAGGTACAGGTAATGGAGAAATTACATTTAAGACAGAAAAATGTTTGAAGATTAAGTATCAAAATAAGATAATTCAATAGCAAGATGAGAGTCTTAAATTGGAAAAGAAAAGTAATGAAGCTGTAATGTTAATATATTAATAAATCAGTTGTCAAATCAGTCTTGAGATAGGAGAAATATGTTACAAAATGTGTCAATAGAGAACAAAGGAACATCCCTGCCAAATTTCAACTCATTCTGCTTTATTGCTATTCTGATCTGGCAAGGATAAGATTTTGGAGTCCAAAATAGAACATTTCCAACTCTGAAGGTAAAATGTCACCTGAAGATCACACCATAACGCACTCATCCCTGCTTTGTTTGAATTTCTTCCCCCTTAAGGTTGTGGAGATCAGGCAGGTACAAAATTCAATACAACTAAGAAGTCAGAAATATTCCAAGTTGAAGTGCAAAGAACCATATTGTCGAAGGAACATCCTTGAAAAGTTTTAACTACTTCCACCTTATGGCTGTAGAGATAATATGTTCAAAATCAGAAATTTTCAAGTTCCAGTGCACAGGGTCATGGTAAAAGGTCACATGAAGGTCACGCCACTTTACACGACTACACCCTCCAAATTTACCTACCAAGGATCAACTTCAAAACACCTTGTAGTTTCTGAGATACAGATAAGATATAAAAGATCTTAAAAATCAAGGTTAGTGTGATAGGGTCACAGGTAAAAGCAAGGTCATACTACAAAGCTGGTCACCCACATTAACTAACCATTATTAATGCCAATTAAGTTTCAACTTACTACACCTTACAGTTTACCAGATATAGAAATTTTAAAGATCAAGGTCACTATAGAAAGGTCAAATATCAAAACAAGGTTACACCATGTCTTATCAGACCAAATTATCCGACTAACATGTATCAACTTTCTACGCTTAATTATTTTTGAGATATATCCCAAACACGATTTTAAGGTTTACAGTCACTTTTGCAAGGCCAAGGGTAAAATTATGGTCACATTGTGACATCACTCATCTACACCTCCCAACCAATATCCCTGCAAAGTATCAACTTCCTGTACAGTATCTGAGACTTTGTGGGAAAAGATTCTTCTCAGGCCTTATAGCGAAATCCTTATGTTGAAATTAATAAGGACGAAATTTTTGTACTTAACAACAATTCACATTGTCACTATAGTTTGCCCTAAAACACTTTCTATACTTATTGATTGCATGTGAAGATTAATGGTTACTACGCCTGTAAGTTGAAGGTCAAGAAAAGCCTTAATGTTTTCAATGAGCAAGCTTTCTTACCTAGTAACTTTCTATCTAGTTTAAAAGCATTTTCATCCACACTGAATAATGCATAGAATACTGAGAATACCAAATAATCCTCATAAAAAGGGTGTGATAGATTCAAATAAATGTTTATCATGTTATTCCTTCTCAGAAGAAACCTTGATTCGACTCTTTTACTTCTATCCAAAATCTCCAAAACTATAGCAGCAATTACAAAACAGAATTGTCACTATAACTGGGTGTTTTTATTAAATTTAATAGTGAGGATGCTCTATGGGAATACATACATTTTGATTTAAATTGCATAGCCATAAACACTTGAATAATGGTATAAAAATCTTACTTATATTCTATTTTTACACATGGCTTGGAAATCATTATTGATGGGTTACTTGTTTCAGTTAAAAAGTAGGTAGGATGGGTAGACTTTGTTTGCACTTCTAGATTCCCAAAGAGTTAAATTAAAAAAAAAAATGCAACAAATGAAAAGTCTGTTTTAAAAAACAAATCATATCTCTCACCAGATTAATTGAGGACATTAGTGTATTATATTGTCTATTAACTATACATTACTTGTTTGTGCATTGAGTATACTACAAGGAGTTCAAATGACAAAAAAAATAATAAAGTAAACTGATTTTTTTTGTGTGTGGGCAAATTGTAAGGTTGATATTGTGTCATTCAACCGGAATTGATTTTCTTTATAAAGTCTTAAATCAGTCTCTCACAGGGTGACGTCAGTTGCTTTTCACAACATTGGTTATCAGGCCCTCTATGGCTATCTAATACCATGGTTTTGGTCTAGTGAAACTGCTTGAAAGTGTTTTTTTCCTTGGTGAGCATCAATTGTAAACAATTTTGACCAGTTCAGTACTATGCTACACTAGTTGACATATGTAAGCTTATCTATGGGGTGACCCAGGGATCATTCCTACAGTATAACTATTTGGTATCTGGTAACATTTTTTCCGTGTTGAGACTTTGAAATATCTTTCCACATTCTAGTGAGGCTATCGATGCACCTATACATGTAATATTTGCAGTTGACAGTGCCATAATAGTTACCAAGTAGTGCAAAACCATCCATAACAGGGCAAAAAGCATTACAATTTCTATTTCAATTTAGGACATTCATCTGTGTGTGTAGTAAACAGTTGTTGAGCTTATAATTTCAGCTCTACCTCTTGATTCAGAGAAATATTTATCTCTCAGGACTCCTACTTTCACCAACTCACAGATTATGTAGCTGGATACATTTCAAAAGAGGTGGGGTCATCAACTGGACCTTCGGGTGAGGGGTTATAATATAGCACACACAGACACAAGGTACTTAATCTCTCAGTAATGTTTGAAGATATATTTCTGGACTGCTTACTTTCTTCTTATACCTATACCAGCAGAGAGGTTTAACCAAATTGTGGACCTGTTAATATCAAACATGTTTGATATTTCATCAACCGCCCACAACAAGCCAGGATATCACAACCTCCCCTAACCAACTCTGTAAACATTGCTCCAGACGCTCGAAAAATCCTTAGTTACTGACAAGACGGCCCCAGTGGAACACCCCCATTAGGATAATGGCATTATTTGTGATGTATATAATCTACCAAATAATTTGTTAGATTTCATTATGACTAAATAGCGTTTATACCAAAATAAGTCACAAACTTGATATCAGAGATTGTACAGGATAACGAAAGTGAAAGTAATTTTTATTTTGGTACTTTTCATAAGAGTAACAGCTATATCATCTCTATTTGTACAAATATACTTATTTTTGCGTAAACAAATGCCAGTTTTTCATTTTTCATTATTCTGCAATTATTTAAGGCACAAATACGATTTATATATCATTAAAAGGATGTTTAGACAGCTTCTGCTCCATTTGTATGTTACATTAAACTCCAGAAATGGCGGAGAAATCTCAAGCTATGAGTGACGTTTCAGAAATCAGTGCTAACGTTTTCATGTAAAGTTAATTAGTGGTATAGCTAATTATAAATAGTATCTATGGCTTAATTTGTATGTTTATATTATAGAAATAGACAACGACAAGCGAGGGGTTATAGGCGATTTTACAATGATTAGTGATATTAGGATCATGAAGGCGAAGCCTGAGTGATTCTAATGCGCTAATCGTTGTAAAATCACCTATGACTCCCCAGCTCAGAGTTGTCTATTTCTATTCTAACATGACATTTTAGAAGATCTTATAAAAATTAGTTTTGAAGCTATTTTATAGAAAAATATACGAATATTCTATAAATATTTTTTTATCGAGGGTGTCGTTGAATTATTGGAAGAGCTACAAATTAAGATAACCCTTTTCTTTGTTAAAGGTCCTTAAACTTCAGCACATATATATCAGTATATTCTATGTTCAAATATAGGAATCCCTGAATATCGTGTTTACCATTATTTGTCTATTTAATGAAAAAATCTAGGCTGTTACTTCAAGTTTTCTTTTTACGAAACAGCATTGTGAGCGATAAAATAGAACTGATGATGTTATGCAGTGTTTTACAGAGCAATTTTACGTGTCTCAGCCAATCAGAATCGTGGACACAGCCGTGTCATCTTAGAATAGGTTGTTTCTGCTGACACTATTTCATTACCTTAAACACCCAGCCAATTAAATACATATTGTTAAGATGTATGTATTAAAACATGCAGAATAAACTATGACGTTTGTATGTCAAGCAGTTGTAAAAACAATCAACATTTACGTTAATTTAATATTTCCCAAATAAGTATTTTCACCCTACAATAATAAAATCACCAAACATTCCCCATTCTCAGTATTGAATTGATCTCACATAAAGACCACATATTCTCATTGTACCGCATTAGAAAACAGATTCCTTCCAGGTAATCTACATGAGTTAGATGATGTATGTGATCTAAATCTTTTCTTGTACATGCTTATTAACTGTGTTTATTTTTTCACAAATTACTTACTGTGTATTGTCTGCCATTCCGTAGTTTTCAACCTGGTACCTGCAGATGATTCATCTGTTCTCTTCTCACGGAATCAGGTCGTGTAAGTTACATGTCATGGTTTGGTATATGTTTCTCTACATAAACTCATCCAGGGTAAATCATACAATTATCCAAAACACAACTAACAAATCCGTCTCACTTTGTGGGAATATGAACAAATAAAGTGTATTCATACACACCCACAACTCAATATATGGTGTAGCATTGATTAGAAAAAATCCAGACTATAAACATGCTTTACTTGCTTAACTAGAAGTTGAATAACTGAATTAGATAAAACATTCTAGGAGTGCTATTATTAAATAAGTTTCTGTCATTTATCAAAATCATGTGAAGCTTTTCATATTTCAGCAAGTTTTTGATTGTTTATGTTGTTATTCAGTCAGTTCCTCAGTGAACTACTGTATACGTGTCCAGAAGAGTGTTTTAAGAGGAGAGACTGTCCAGATTAACACAGTAATATACAGCAACCCACATCAATGAGTCTGCAGATATACAGTTGTTCCTACACAAAAACACACATCAGCGACTCTGAGAGTATACAGATATAATCCTACACAACGATCCACACCAGTGAGTCTGCAAAAGTACAGACAGTCCTACAGAACAACTTGCATAAGTAAATCTGTGAATGTACAGATAGTCTTATACAACATCCAACTTCAGTGAGTCTGTGAAGATACAGACAGTACTATACAACATCTTACATCAGTGAGTTTATGAATGTACAGACAGCCCTATACAACATATTACATCAGTGAGTTTATGAATGTACAGACAGCCCTATACAACATCTTACATCAATGAGTTTCTGAATGTACAAACAGTGACATCATTTTGTCTGAGAATATACAGTGTAACTCACAACAAAACAGCAATGAGTCTTTGTATTTTTTAGTCAGTGAGTTTATGATAATACAGATAGTCGCACACAACAGTGTGTTTTGGTGAAACTGTGAATATACAGACATATTTTGCCTCTGTGTGGCAAAATTTAAGCAATTCTATCCACTGAAGCTATTGGGTGAAAACTATTTTCACTCCATCATGCTGCTGCCACCATCTAGGTTACCACAGTGTGTAGAGAAATTTTCTCAGCACTTCTTTCTTGTGAGAAGTTTTACACCTAGGCTTCTCAAAAAGGCCATATATACATCATAAAAGGATTAACTGAGAATAATTTTAGCCTCTTAATGAAAGGGGTTTCGGTCTACTAGCACAAGCTGCAAAGTCATTAGAGACACAAGTAGTGCACCGAAGCGGTCACCCATCGCAGTAGTAATATAGCCCATTGCCACTTAACTTCGGTAAAGGACAGACACTCATCACGCTAAGCCAGAATTCATGAGAAGTGATCTCTAGAAGCACAAGCCTCACTGGAGCTTGAGCTTAATTTATTTATTTAAATGGGGTTTTACGTCGCTTTCAACACTGTACAGGTCATATCACGACAGGTAGTTAGAAGGGCAGAGGAAACCAGTACAGTACAGTTGGTCAAGGTTCTGTACTGTAAACTGCCTACCAACGGCAAGCAACTACCAGTCTTCCCACTTGAGGCCTGGCCGGGAACCAAACTCCGACCTCAGAGGTGGGAGGCGAGAGTGTTACCACTCTGCCACCGTGGCCCCGAGCTTGTGCTTAAAAACAAAATGACTGATTTGGCCGATTCTGTCGAAATTTAAAAAAATGGCCAATACAGAGATAAACCAACCTATATATATATATATGCTGGGTTCTTTTTATTATTTTACATTGGACCCTCCTTCAAAGTCAAACAAGAATAGCCAACCTCAAAAGTATTTGTAACTCGCTTATTAATGATTCTAGAGGTTTGGGATATGAAGCCAGGCTTTTAAGAAAAAGTATTTTGGAATTCTTTTTACATTGTTAGATATCTGCCACTGTGGCCTAGCGGGTAAATACTAGTCTAGAAACTCAGAGGACGTGGGTTCAAACCCAGGTACAGGCAGATACATAGTGGGTCGGATGACCACTTAAAATGGCGGTCCTCTGAATGCCAGTTGCTTGTCAGTTGGAGCTGTACCTGTGCCGTTGGATGGGTTTAATAGCGCTTTGAGTCCTGTAGTATATGGAGAAATTGCTCTGAGTATAAATACACAATAAAATGCGATACAATGTGGTCACTAAAATACACATAAATCTGTTCAGTCTTACCTTTAAAAGGTTTATTCTTTAAAAGGCATTTTATCCACCACACATGTAAATGTTTTTCCTCTGAGGATGAAGTCCTTAAATGCATTAAGTCTAGTCAAGATAAAACATGTTACACTGACACTATACCAACTTAATTATATAAAGATCGTATTGAAATTCCCATAAAATTCCCATCACCAGTATGGTAATTTATCTCTCAAAGAAAGTAGCTTTCCCAAATGTTTCAAAACAGCTTTTGTCACCTGAAAAAGAAACAAATTTTAGATAGAAATAACATGAAAAACTATCATCGTGTCTGAAACCTTAGTGGTGTTTCAGATAAATGACTTCATAAATGAGGAACACTGATCAATCAGCATATAGGAGCTCTTATTCTAACAGCAGTTTTCAAAATTCAAAATGGCATCTCTTGCAGTTGACAGTGGCAAGGCAGTTGGTCTTACCCTTCTCACCACACATCACCGTTTGCTTGCTTATCTGATTGGATTGACATAATCTACACAGTCCCAAAATGGGTGAAGGGGTGAAGTCATATTTCACCAATCGTTCACAAAAAAATAAAAATTGACAAAAAATTCTCTGAATCACAAAAACTACCATATGCTGTCTCACAAGGGTTGGTCCACGTCATTACTTATTTTGATGAAGTACAACACTCCTCTCAGTTCCTATTATCTTACAATACAATCTTACAACACCACTTTTATTCAGACAATACTCCAACCTATTTGCGATTGACACAGAACGTTTCAACACCAATATTGCAGATCCTGGGAAGTGCTTTACTGCTATTGTGTCATGGATGGCCAATGTTGTGCTAAAGCTTAACCCTGATGAGACAGAGTTAATTATTATTAATTAGTTAGTTTAGATGAGATGAGCTCAGCCCTCATTTTCCAACAACATTGCTTGACAATGACACAACCCCCCCCCAAAAAAAAAAAAAAAAAAAAAATTAAGGAACTTGGGTCATTCCCCAGGGGACCCAAGCCCAACAAAAGACAACAGTTGGGAATATATATTTATTATCTACTAAACTTTTAATATGGTGTTATTACAGACATATTGACTTTAAACAACATAATAAAGACATTATTCTAGTTAGCAAATAATACTTTAGATAAATATAAATTTAAATTATCCATTGACAGCATATACTAGTAAGGCAAAAATTACTGTCAAGGCGAATAGCATGAGAATGTACAACATGAGATATAAAAGATTAATTGAGCATTACACCACCCTGGTAAAATTTCTTATAACAAAGGAAAGAGTAGTCCTGACCTTGAATGACAAGGTAAGGTCATAAGACAGGTCATACCCGACCTCTGAGAAGAGGAATTAGAATGAATTTTAAGAGTGTGGCAGATGGAGGCAAATTCCATTACAGAACACTGTATAATAGTGGAAAGGAATTGACCTTGAATAACAAGGTAGGTGAAAATAAAATATAGAGACCTTGAATTATAAGGTAAAGGTCATATGACAGGTCATAGGCGACCTGTAAGAAGATGAATTAGAATTAGAATTTGGAAGAGTTGTACTAGATGGAAGAAAATACCAGTACAGGAGACTGTGATACAGTGAAAAAGAATGACCTTGAATGACAAGGTTAAGGTCAAAGTGAGGTCACATCCGACCTGAATTATAAATAAGGTTGTAGATGACGATATAAAAAGGGTATTGATTGGAAAAATGAGTTATATGTGAAATAATACAGAAAATGTGAGGAAAAGGAGAACAGCCACCAAACCACCCAGTAGTAAAGTAGGGATAACTAGAGGGATAGGTGATGCTGAAAGGTGGCACTAACTGGAGATTGAACAACCAGGATGGATTGAATGTAAGCCCACACAGCATCTGACTTCCAGGTGCCATGTAGCATAATATCTTGCATAGGGACCCCATGGTTAAAGGCCCAAGTCGCCCCAGCCCTCCTGAAGTCATGAAATTTGAGGGAAGTGGGAAGGTGCAAGGTGTTAGATACAGCTTTTAGATGATGCCTGGCCACAGAATCTGTTAGTGGGACCAAGCCATGAGATCTGGGGATCGTAAACAGTGGTGCATTGGAATCACCAGGCATAGTCGATAGCATAAGCTGTAAGGCTTGAATAGGACATAAGGGAGAGTCTACCAAAAATGGAAGAGGGATAGTATGAATTTTTGATTTATCTTGCAAAGTTTTAGACCATTTAATGATGATGGTGGCAGCCTTGTGAGAAAATATGACATCACCCACAGCCAGTTGGCGAGTGGGGTCAAAAGAAGCGATAGCATGTGGAAGAATATTAGAAATTCTGAGGAAAGAAAAGAAAGCTAGCAGGTAAAGTGGTTTGAAAATAACAGGAAATTGTAGTTGATCACAAGCAGTGATAATTTTAAGTAAAAGGTTTTCATCCAGATGCAGCTTGGGTTTTGGAAAATTGAGAGTTTGAAGCTTGGCAGCTTTGTGAAAGTATTGAAGTCGTTGATGTTGGAAGGGAACCGTATCTAAACCGTATAAGACAAAGGAGGCCCTGAGGCCAGCCATGTAGTTGGCAATATTAGAGGGAGTAAAAGCATTTTGCAGCAAAAACTCCATAAAAGCCAATAAGGTAAGATGAGTTACCTGAGAAGTCAGCAGACCAGTGGCCACCAGGAAGCCACAGAAGTCCCTAAACATTCGTATATACGTTTTCTGAGTGGCAGGGCGAAAAGCCTGGCGTAGCCTGTGGACAGCACTGGTGGCCAACTGGGCTGCTGGCAGTGGCAGATCTGAAAAATCAAAAACAAGACTAGATGAAGTAATTTAGCTTGGTTAAATCAATGTGAGTGTCTATCCATTGAAATTGAGGTAACATTTGCATAAGTTTACTTTGAGGGTTGGACGTCACAGTCCATCTGGAAAGTAAGTCAGCAACCTGGTTGTTGACCCCAGGGACATGAATTAATATAATATCAATATTAAACATGGCAGTAATGAGCCAGATATTTCTGGCACAAGTGGCCAAGAAATGGTCCCTGGTTTTGCCAGATTTCAAAATTTCTACCACTGCCAAGTTATCGCAGCTAATCTTTATTCTTTTGTTGGCCCAGATATTGGCCCAGACTTTGAGTGCTACAACAACATTCAACATTTCAAGTTGTGTGATGTGGAGGTTCATGAAATTTACAGGCAAAGGAAGAGCATAAACTTCATTGCCAAAACAAGCGCCTAGGCCATTTAAAGAGGCATCTAAGTTAACTTCATAATGTATTAACTTATTATCATAAAAATAACCCCATTAAAATGGTGTAGGAATACTCTGAACCATTCCAGGTCTTGGAAAAAGTGATGAGATAAGACAATGAAGTCAGTGTGTACGTTGTCCCTAAGAATTTGTAACATTCTATTAAGAAAATTTCTGGCGGGTCGTACGCATCTGGTGATATACAATAAAGACCCTAAGAGGGACTGTAGTTGATTTTTGGTGCAATTTTTCTTGTGAACCCACTGTTCACATAACTGCTTAATTTCAGCTAATTTTTCGTCCGGAATAGACAACGTACGTGCAACCGTATTAACTTGAATTCCTAGGCAAACCACAGAAGTGGAGGGAGATACAAGCTTTGATTGACTTATCTCCAAACCTAGCTCTTCGAGCAAAGATAATAGCTGATAATAAGAATGGTAAATTTTTGATGGCAAGCCGATATATATGAGGTCATCAATGTAGTTCATGAGGGCGTTATGACCAAGATTTTTCATGATATATCTGATGGCATCGGAACACCTCTCAAAAATTCCGGATCCGAGTCTGAATCTGAACGGCAAAGATCCGTCCAGGAATAGGCTTTTGTGACGAATTCCTAGCAGATCAATGTCGCCCGGATCAATACGGATATGTCTGAAGGCCCTACTGATGTCGACCTTATATATAAGAGCTCCTGGACCTAATTTTCTCAATTCTTTAGTTATATCATCAAGGGATGGATATTTAAGTATGAAATGGGATCCGAGATAGACATTTTTCTGAACTGCAGCATTAACTGAAGCATTTTTTGGCCAACTAAGGTCGACAATGGTACGCCTCTTATCAGAATTTTGTTTTGCCCTGGTCATTAATGGAGAAACATGCACAGGAATGGGAGTATCATCAAAAGGGCCATACAAAGCACCATATTTAAGTTCTTCAGCAATATATTGATCGATATGTTGCTCATGTTCAATAGCTGAAGTATGGTTAACGTATGTGGAAACAAGATTACAATTTCTATTGAAGTCCAACGGAAAACCATACTGTATGAGATCAGGAAGCTGCTGATCCCAGTACTGGGTTAAATACAAACGCCATTTATCAGGGTTCAGCTGTGTCTTCACAGGGATACGACAATTTAAGAAATTTGGCACCTTGGTTTCGCGAATCAGCTTATTTGCTTGCCATATGTCAGGAAGTGATTTCCATTGGATTTGAGGGCCTTTGTATACTTGGAGATCATTTAATGGAATGTAGCCAAAGCTATCACCATTCTGATGAACACATGCCTTATAATCTTTAGAATATAAACGATTTTGCCAAACGTCTTCAGGGACATTCTTTGTTTGGCCAAAAGCCATATGAGAATGGAGTTGATCATGGAGCATATTGTCTGCAGAAGTGTCAGTTGTAACATTTATCATACCTAGAGTTGGATCACCTTTTGTATACTTTGCCTGGGCAATTTTTGGCGTGGCTGGTTTGTTAACTGCCATAGAAGTTGGAGCAGGAAGAACATTCTTGTGAGAAATAGCTTTTTCCAGAGAAATGTTACTCGACTGAGCCACTTGAGTTGCCTTAGGATATTTTTGAGGTGATTTAATGTCAAGAGTATGAGCATTGAAATGGTCAAGATCTGGTTCTTCTACAGGCAATGCCTGAAATCTGTTGGTCAAAGTAACAGATTTGACATTAGGTTTGTTTTTAGTGAAAGACTTGTGATACGCATGTGTTCGTTTCTCCCCTGCACAGGCAGGAACCGTAACACGTGAAGTGGTAGACCGTACCTGTGCAGAAAAGCCTTTTTTTGAGGCAGATACCTTAGGCCTTTGAGGAAAGTTATGCACTTTCTTCATGGCATTTGCATTCCTGTCAGGGGTTTTCCGGATGCAGGCAGCCGAAACCGGAAGTAACTTTTTCTGAGCAGTGACCTGAGCGTAAGATCTGCCATTCCAAATATTTGCAAAAGCATTACCTTTGGTAAACCATGTACAAAGTGTGGTTTTATCTACTGAAAATTCTTGAGATCTTTTTTTCCTATCAATCTTATTTGACCAAATAGACCTAGAAGCAAACTGGTTAGTGGAATGGCAACCTCCGCCCAGCTTTAGTCGTTTTTTGCATGCTTGTTTTTACTTCTACATTCATTCTCTGCATGTGAAAAATTTTTTCCCCCTTTTGAAAAACAAAATGAACAAATGTGCTTGTAAAGCACCCCTTTGGTTTCATGAGTCATTGAAAAATTACAAGATCCCTGATTGTAGAAATTGCAAGGCATGGACTTGGTTGTTTTTGATTTTTTGAGATTTTGAGTAGCATTGGAAGAGGTATGTGAGATATGTCTCTGTGCATGAGCTCTTCTGACCCTATCCACCAAATCGGTTTGTGTATAATCGACAATTTCACCTTGCTCCATTCTACATAGGAGTACTGCATGGCTGGCCTTTGCCGCAGCCCAGGAAAAGTCATTACTGTCATCCAAAAGTGATATCAAATAGTCCAACATTGCTTGTTTATTTTTTGAATTTTTTTCCTCTCTCATGGTGCGGCAAAAGCCAGCCATCCACTGACCCATGGTTAACTGGTCATAAGAAACACGCTCTTTTATATTTCCAGCCAAAACATGTTCATGGGGCCATTTAACTCGATTTTTCACGAATATGTCAACTGAACCACCTCTGAGGGATTTAATTTTTGAATCAGTACCTGTATTTGACAATTGCTGAAGTTCTCTAATTCTTTGATCAACTTTCTCCTGTATATTTGCATTCTGTCGAATGTCAGCTAGGGAAGGGACAGTGATTGAATTAAAGGGCAAATTTTCAGTAACAGGGACTCTTTGTATGCATATTTGGTGTGGGTTTGGAACGAGTACAGGTACTTCTGTTCTTATGCTTTGTGACATCATTTGATTTCTTACAATCAGTCTTTTCCAAATTTGTCAACCGCTGACCAATGTCAGTTAACTGTGCCAAAATTTGCTGATTGATAATAGTTTGTGTGTCAACAGCAGAAGAATCCGAAGTGCCCGACTTTTCCTGGGAAAATTTGTGAAAGGACCGGTTCCGGCTGCCCGTATCATCCGAATCAGACGCATTAATTACATCACTGCAATTTAACTCACTGTCTGACGACTGGCTATCACACCCCTGCTGGTTGGAAGTACCAGGACCTACCCCCAGCAGTTGTGTGACAAAATCCATGTCGCCATCCAGCTGAGTCTGCATCTGTGTATCACTGCTTGCAGATCGCAAGTTGTACTTCTTTGTCTTTTCCATGAGTCAACAACTAAAACTAATGTGTAAATTTAAAAAAAAACTTTAATAAAATAACATAACACGTGACAAATGGAAAAAACAAATTTTTAAAATTTTTCAGTGTTGCCCCTTCCAGATCTAGAATGCAAATGGAAGAAGGGTCAGTAGGCTTTAACACAGGGAGCTGCCACAGCCAATGAGAAGACAGATTACAAACAGCATGGTGGTAACAACTAAAGAAGAAATTTAAGGTCCCCTCAGGAATGATCTTGCTGGCACCAAGGTGCCAGCCCGTAAACATTTTGACCAGGATAATTACTTCTCTCACAACAACAAAGTTTGCAAATCCTGCAACAACCAAATCAAGCATATGGATTTTGATGCTGAAGAGAAGGTGACGAGTTTCATTGGACAGTTATATTCTGGACTACTATTGCAATTTATTATAACATGGTGTTACTCTACAAAACATACACAAGCTTTAAAATGTACAAAATCCCATATGTCACACTGTTTTCAGATTAAAATTATGTTGTGATTATATTTTCCATATTTAGAAACTACATTGGCTCCCAATAAATCAAATAATATGGTTCAATGCTCAACTTCAACCACATTACCTATCAAACTTAATAAACCCAAGTCATCACATGAAAAATGACTAATCATACCAGCCATTAAACCAAAGAAAACATACTGAAAATCAGATACTATAGACTATGAACAGACTATAGCTGGGTTTGAGAGCATGGATGGTTACAGCAATATGGAACTTTATGTTGTGATTATACATACAAAAAAGTCTAGACACTGTAACTTTACACACATCCCATCTCAGGTACATGGTTACACACACCACACTGACCTTTCTCTGCCAATGTTCATGAAAACACAATTAACACCTCACTCTGGCCTTACTCCACCTACACACAGCAGGAACTCGTCCATCACATCATGTAGGAAACATCTTAAGACTCACATATTCAACTGATTCTTCCATACATTTCCAACCACAACCCTCAATTAATTATATCCCTTTCACACTACAATTGGTATCCCCCACAGCAGCTTTTTGGTAAAATGTCCCTGCCTGAGGTTTGTATCCAACCTTGTGACACAGTGGCAAAATGTCCATTACCTTCCGCGGTCTGCAGAAGTTTTAAAATGTTTAAAGTTTCAGCATCAATATTCGGCATATTGGGTATGCACAGTTGAATGTACACATGTAAATATGAATTTCTTGCTATGGTAACTGAAGGTGTGGACCACAGTGTATATAAGGTTATGACTCAGTCATCTTTAGGTCTAATACGGCAACATAAGGTGAGTTGAGGTATTAGGACATTTCGCCACTCTGTCAAAAGGTCGCATACAGTACCTGAAGGACAGGGACAATTTGCAGAACACTTATAACCACAAATTAGACTGCCTAGAGTGTGAAATGGGGTGACCTTGGTGGTGGTTCTGCCGCTGAGCAAAATTTCGAACCACGGGATCGATTGATTAGTTCCTGTTGTGAGAAAGATATTGTGCCTGCAAAGCATTGGATAAGGTAGCATTATTCACCACAGGCTCACACCACATCCTGACCTTCCCCCAACCCATATATTGTATGACAACAGTTATCAGTATAATAGTGAGCAATTTATCATGTTTAATATCTCTAATGTTTATTAAAGCTTTCAGTTTGTTAAATTCCTAAGCTGTTTCCCACTTCTTATGTTAACTGGTAATGATCAATAAAGCCCACTTTATAACTTATTTATTGTTTGCAAATCTGTTAATGCTTTCAATGTACTGGTACAATTTGGATAATTTCTGTTACCTTACAGGATCTAAACAATTCTTTTCTTATTCCACTGTGCTTGAATTAATGTAATGTGTTTTAAGACGTTTTCAGAATAACAGAGGTGTGAACTATCCAATGGTGTTTTGTTGACTATGAAAATAGTGGATCAAACATGAAAAACTGAGTGTTCTTATTAACATGGGGATAAATGGATTAGCCTATGACTCAGCCATGTAGGGGATCCCATTTCAAAAAGTGGCTTAACTAGAAATTATGACTTGCGACCGAACAAAATGGGATCACTATTTGTCTTTAAAACCTAATCTCATGTTAGTGTACTCTTATTGAAAGGCCAAAACATATTGGATCAGCTCCCCACTGAGATAAAACAACTTCCTGATAAAAAGCTAAACACTACAATGCTGTTTAGATCTACATAATATTAGATTGGTGTAAAATTTGCTCTAGAGTTTCAAATCAAAACCAAAGGACACAATTTCAAAGAGTACTTTTAGGGTATGTTCCTTTATTCACGGTCTGTTGGCACAGAAACCTCTGTTCCAATATCAGAGTGGATCATGGACTAAATGGCCAAATTGGATAAACTACTGCTGTAAATATGAATGCATATGATACATTGCAATTACTCTGTGAGCTATCCACCTTCTCTGGGCAACGATCATTGGGCTAACATGAATACCAATGAATCACTTATAGTTACTTATCTCAAAATGATCCTAAAGTAATCATAGAGCAATCCATGCAGTGACCTAGGGTGAAGGTGAAGGAAGGTGAAGTGAGCTGTGGAACAGATGATATGGTTAGAATGTTGAGGATGAGCTAAAAGCTGATATGGTGGAAAATTAAACAAATTATTAGTTGAAACTACTAGTTAATATGTTATACACTACAATATTGCCTACACCAGATTAATTCTCTGCCACTGTTGCCTAGTGGGTAACACACTCACCTAGGAAAACAGAAGATGTGGGTTCAAACTCAGGTACAGGTAGATACATAGTGGCTCGAAAGACCACTTAAAATGATTGCCCTTTGCCATTGGGTTCCAACCCCAGTGGCAAGCTAGAGAACTTTGAGGATGTTGATAAATGGTCATCCTTGAGCCTCTATCTTGCAGTTAGAGGGATGTTAGTAAGTTTAAAGTTGGGCTGTACTTGTACAGTTGGATGGGTCAAATAGCTCTTTGAGTGTGTAGTACATGGGGATATCGCACTGAGCGTAAATACACAATACAATACAGTTAATTATACACCTAATATTTGTAAGGCCATTGCCAGATAAGTTATGATTATGTGGTAAGGGTGATCTAGTTACTTTCTTTGAATACACATAGCCTTTAGAATACATTGTCTTTATATGCTTAGGCAATGGGTATAACATAAAACACACAAATTGTGTGGTGCCATGTAATCACATCCAAATGGTTGCAACTAAAGTATGATATAATATTAACATCCATGTGGACATTGTAGAAGGCAATGAGAACTCGCTAATATGTGCCCATGTATAACTGCGCATAATAATCATGACCAGCTGCCAACACTGATGAATATAGACATTAGAAGGTGATGTACTTGACCTTGAAAGTTGTTGTGGAAAGCTAAAGATTTGTTAACTTATGGATATTGTCTATAAAAATATATACTCACATAACTATTTGTATCATTACCATGTGTCTAAGGTACTATATGGTTCCCAGAACAAACCATCCAGCCAAACCAAAGTCAAAATCAACAGAATCTTCACCATAGCACATAGTGGTTTATAAATCATTAATCTTAAAAAAACGTATCATTTAAAGCTGAATAGTACATAAGAAACATAAAGTAAATGTGTATATACAATAGACTTTAATGTGATTCTATCACATGCTGTGCAGCTAACCAAAGGTTCAAAGATGCTCTCATTTTGCCAACTTTTATCTTAGTGTGACAGAACGCAGTTAGTAGAAAGGCTGCTCCCTACGTTTTTACTCAAGTTAAAGTTAAACTGTGACGTCAGAAACATATCCATGAAACATCATGTCCACAGGAAGGGGGGCGGTG
Organism: Sabellastarte sp. h YS-2021; assembly: GCA_964017235.1. Lineage (NCBI taxonomy): Eukaryota > Metazoa > Annelida > Polychaeta > Sabellida > Sabellidae > Sabellastarte > Sabellastarte sp. h YS-2021. The sequence continues at coordinate 150,912,518 of OZ024931.1, forward strand.
TAAATTGCATTTGTTTAAAATACACTAGATCCCAGTACAGTGTATGAAATCTAAGGTACTTCTATTCTATAAACCAAATATCTTGTGTTTGTTATAATACAGATCCCAGATAACTAGTTTGCACAACACATAATTTGACCTTGAAAAGGTCAGAGGTCAACGGCATTGCAGATAATAAATTTACCTATTATTAAGCACCACTGATCTATGTTTATTTACAATTCAAGTTTTAAAATTAACAAGTGAAGGCATGCATGGCGTCACCTTAACTTGAGCTTTAAGGTCACCTTCAGATGAAGGTAAACAACATGCTTAAGATTTTAAAAAATAAGAGAGTGAGAGTGCATCATGTAAGGTGACCTTATGTCAGTATTAAACAATATGAATCAGTGTATTAAAGTGGCAAGAGAGGGGGCCACGGTGGCAGAGTTGTAACACTCTCGCCTCCCACCTCTGATGCCGGGGTTTGGTTCCTGGCACGGCCTCAAGTGGGAAAGCTGGTAGTTGCTTGCCGTTGGTCGGCAGTTTACAGTACAGAACCCTGACGAACTGAAAGTACTGGTTTCCTCTGCCCTTCCAACTACCCATCGTGATATGACCTGTACAGTGTTGAAAGTGACGTAAAACCCCAAATAAATAAATAAAGTGGCAAGAGAGTAAATACAAAAAGTAAATGGGTAAATAAATCAGCCACCCACTAAAATAATGTAATATACTGCAAGACATAGTTAACAGGCAATTATTGACCATTACCACAGCTCTGCTATTAGAAAGAACAATTTGCAGTCAAAATCTCTTGAGTAACTCAAGTTGCTAAATCAGTAGCTAAAGGAGAAACAGAGAAGTTAGAGTTACATACACATCTATAATTAAGGTGACCAAATGTGCTCTCCACTCAGAAAAAATCAATTGTTGCTTATGTATAAAGTTAATAAACAATGACTTTAAAAGGTGACAGATGTGATGGCTTGACTTTATAGAAAATGATTCATTATCGTGATGTCTCATGTCGTTAGTGCAAACAAGTAAGACTGGAAGTATTGGCCTAGGCCAGATTTTATAATCTCATTTACAGAATAATCACACATGAACCATAGTTATCATAAAATGCTGTACACATAACTGTTTTTGAGTTTTTTTAGAAGTACAAATTGTTGATATGAAGAGACACTAAGACTAGTCAAGAAAAAGTTAAACATAATCGCTCCAAAATAGATATAAAATAACTGTACACTCAACAATGTTCTCAGAATTTATATAATTACATAGGACATTTACATTTGTACCATAGATGACATTTCTATACATAACATAAACTCAAGTTTAGATGTAAGATTACATATTAAGGACAATAGCGAGTATTGACCAGTATATAGTTATGTATAGTATATCAAAGCCACTCTCATGGAATACCATCAGAATTAATATTGCATAAAAGTAATAATACGTGTGGTTGTACAAGCCCAGCTGAGGCACTGGTCAAAATACACTGCTGGAATCATTTCTAGCCCCATCTCAAAAATTCTGGTGGTGGTCACTGAACAATACAGCCCTCAAGTCACTCTTACTTAAAAAATGAGTTAGTAATGGTACTTAGGAGTACTTCGCCTTGTATGCCTGGAAGAGGTGTAGGGATGAATTAATTCTCCTAAGTAAACTGGTTGACCCTGGTTGAGAATTTTGTATGTAATGAGACCAATTTTGAATCGTACTAACTGCAATCTTCTTAACTCAAAATCTGTAAGTGACAAGAATAGGGAATTGCAGTAATCCAATCTGCTGCTGACCAAAGCATTTGCTAAAAGAACTGATGTATTAAGGTCTAGAAGTGGACGAATTCTATAGAGGTATCTCACATGAACTCTGGTGGACTTTATGAACTGTAACACATGGTCTGAGAATGATAAATTGCAGTTGAATACCACTCCGAGGTTGATAACACTTTGTGCTGGTAAGACCTGATTACTGAGAATATTGATCGGAAAGTGAGGAAGGAGTTGTTTACGGGTGTTTTTGGAGCCTATCAGAATAAACTCAGCTTTCTCAGGGTTGAGTTTTAATTTGTTTGCGAACATGAAATTTTGAATGTCTAGGCAGTTTTTTAGTTTTTGTATAGAGTAAGAGAAATTTGTTGGTGAGAGTGTTGTGTATAACTGACTGTCATCGGCATAGAAATGGTGGTTAATACTACTGTGAGAGTGAATGATTGAGCTAATTGGGTTAGTGTAGAGGAAAAATAGTATTGGACCAAGGACGGAGCCCTGGGGGATCCCATACTCGAGCACAGCAGGATGAGAAAGTGTGCTATCTACCTTGACCGAGTGTGTCCTTCCTGACAGGTATGATTTGAACCAGCCTAGTGCTAGTTCACTGATACCATAGTAAACATTAAGTCTGTCCAGGAGAATGGTGTGGTCAATGGTATCGAATGCGGCGGATAGATCCAAAACGGTAAGGGCTGTGACAGACCCTTTGGTCATATTGAGAAGAATGTCATTGTGAATATTAAGGAGAGCACTTTCAGTTGAATGGTGTTTTCTATACGCCGATTGGAAGGCAGTCATAAGATCACCTTCATCAAGGTGAGTTTGTAGCTAGACTGCCACTACCCTTTTAAGTATATTTGAAATGAAGTTCAGATTGGAGACAGGCCTATAGTTTTTGAAAATTTCTTTGTCTAAGGATGACTTTTTGAGGATGGGAGTAACATAGGCCTGCTTGAAGAAATTAGGACACTTCCCTTGTTCAAGGGAAGCATTAATTATTGAAGTGATGGGAGTGATTAAAATATCCAGAAAATCAAGAACAAGAAAAGTGGGCCAAGGTTCAAGGGAACATGATTTACTTGGAGATTTCATAATAATTTTAATTACTTGATCCTTGGTTACAGTAGAGAAAGTTGAAAGCACTGGGGAGGAGAGTCTGGGGAGACGTGCTGTGACTTCAGGTAATTAGGAAAAGTTGAGCATATTTTTTTAATTTTTTCTGTGAAGAACTCCAAAAATCTGCCAGCCAAGAGCTGAGGGGATTTATCTATGGTAGCATCTTGGCTGGCAGTCTGTGTAACACATTGCCAAGGACACGTGGTTATACTGAATTTTTGCTTTAGAAATTCAGATTTGGCCTACATGCAAATTATGTTGTATAAGTGGACTTTTTGCATGTATTGAGATCTGTTGAAGTGAGATTTATTTCTGTGCCAAATCCTTTTGAATAAACGCTTGGTCTCTTTTGTCACAATTACAGTTTCGTTAACCCATCCTGGGATATACTTCGCCTTGGTATGTTTGGTATGAAGTGGTGCGTGTTTGTCAATAAAGGTGGTCAAGGTGGAGTGATATTGTTTGTAGAGTGTATCAGCATCCTTAACCAGGTTGTTGATTAGATCAGAAGCTATGAGATCTTTTTTCATTTTCTTTTTGTTGATTTTATGATATTTACGAAAGGAAACAATAGCATTGATTTGTGGGCTAGGGGTTGGGAGATGTAAGGTGCAAGTAATTGAAAAATGATCAGAAAAAGCATCAGAATCATGTACAATCTACCAGTTTCTACAGTGAGAGGTAAACTACCGAATCTAAGTTGGGCTATACATGATCTAAGACTAAAATTCATATTATCGAACACATATTTTTCAACTGCATAATATGATTTTATCTGTCTGAATAGATGTAATTTTCATTTATTCTCTTAGTTCTCTTTCCAAATAATTTGATTGTTTTCCCATAGCTTCAGCCTGATAAAGTCAGGTCACATGAAGCCTCCCTGTCATACCACTGTTTCAGATTACATTCTATAAAAAATGTACACCAGTTATATATATATATTTTCTTACATAATCTTGCCTCATCCCTGATTACTAGTCTATTCCAAACACCCAAAATTTCAATTTTCTTTCTAATACTACAATTTGTCCAACCCATGTCCCCATTTATTGCTAAATTTGCCGAAAATTTATGTACATCTAAAAAGGATCTTATTGCCCTAATTTGAACTGCTTCAGACAATTGACTTTAGCTGTAAATCCCCCAGATTCCAACTCCATAGTTCATTATTGGTAAAACATAACTATTATACAACTTAGTAAAAGGTATTGTAACCCATGTTTTACACACCTTTAAATTTACTCATACGTTCATATATATATATGTATTTGGTATATTTTATTCAGAAGATTTCACCTTTTAATTTCTTCTCAATAACTTTCATGAAAACTCCACACTGAACCCGAGATCACAGGGGGCAGAAGGGGAGGGGGGGGGGGGGGGGTCAAATCCTATAAAATGCAATAAAACACCTATTAACTATTGGATGACTGAATTTCTATTGCCACTTATAATATTTGTCAAACTGAATGAATATTATCAGATTATTTTCATTTGCTAAGAGAAGATGTACAATTGGACAAAAACAAGCCACTTACAGGGAAAAATGTAGATGTCAACACTTGAGTTGAAATTCTAAAAATAAATTACTGCAACAATTTCAGTCACTTAGTTGGTCCACATTTTATGCTTGGTGTATTTTACATGATTTATGAATTGTGAATTGGAAAAATATTGAACTTTCTTTACGAGAGGATTCACACTTTTCCAGTTTATCATGTCTGATATCAATTCCGACACAGGTCCAGATCATGTGCTAAGCTGAAAATTATTAATACGTTTTACACAATGAAAATATAGTAGTAGGTCTAACATGTTGGGATATATTAGTTTTGGTTAACAATTGACACTATAATTCCAGTACATTCCCAAAGTGTTAGGAAAGCAAATAAACTATATGGTCTTTAAATGAACAAAACAATATCAATGAAAGTAGCCACTTTTGGTGTTATTTTCACCCTATAATTTTGAGCATTTTAAAGTATCTTTCTGGAGCCTATTTAATGGAATCTGGAGACAAACATGCCCACACAAAACAAAGACATATTAATACTTGAAGAAAACAATGTGAAGTGGAAATAGTTCGACATTTTATGACTCAAAAACAAGGTGTGATTAGGCACACAGTTTACTTTAGTTATAAACTGATTATTTTAGTTTTGATAGAAATCCCAATTGAAAAAGTTTAAAACATCTTGAATATATTTGACTGATATCTGATGACTTGTGGGAAGACTGTTCACATGAATGACTCACATATGCTTATCATGGTCATGAAATTAGGCTAATGGAGACTCATAATAGCAGAGTTGAAATATTATACATATAAAGTAAATTTTCATATTTTATATGACACACTCACCTCCAACCTCAGACATCAGAGTTTGAATCCCATCCTGACCTCATGTGGGAAAGCTGGTAGTTGCTTGCTGTTGGTCAGCAGTTTAGTGTACAGAACATTGACCAACTGTATGTCTTGGTTTCCCCTGCGACTCTTCTAACTACCAATCAATATTACCGATAAGGTACAAGGCTTGACGTAAAACACTAAATAAACATTTTATTGTGTTACAGTAGCTTACCATGTAGAACTGAATGCTTTCTCGGGAGGCCGCAGGCATCCATCCAACGTCTAAGAAAATAGATGTTTAGTATTGACCAGATACACAGGCTGACAGTGTACCAAAACTTTGTAATTTGGTGTCTAACCCTTCTTCTCTCGTTAGCCACGCGACTAGCAAGCATTTGAACTTACACTTACAATATCACTGTTTTCTCAGGAAATACGTATTGTTGGATGTTTTTTTTCTGCCATTTGTCTAATGTTATTGTATAGATCATTTTGTCACAGTTTGGAAAGTGCAGGATAAGTATTTTCTGAAATATTACTGTTTGTGAGTTTTCCGCGTCTTGACTTGCATTTTTTTATTGCAGTAAAAATGTCTACCCACCAAACGAGTGCAAAGCCCAGATCAGCTAAATGCCCTCACTTCTGTTTTCTGTTCGATACCCACAATTATTGCCCCACATGCATGGAATCTGGCAAGGGTGATGACCCCTGCATTATAAACCAGTCTCCATGCAATATCTGTGCAATTTTCTCTGAGGAACACCAAATTAAGATTAAACACAGACGTCGGTATGTCAGAAAACAGAAGGCATCGGATCCTTGTAATACTAGCAAGGAAGATCATCTGGACGTATTGGGTGACGAAGTGGAGATATGTTCTGGCTCTCAAGCAGACCTTGAGGGTGCTGCTGATAATTTATTTTCTTCACCTCCACGTCCCCAACCCCTACGTTTCGAGTCTTTGAAGACACGTTAAACTGTCCCACCAACCCCAGGTACTGCCTTGCAGAATAAAATAGAGAGTAGACTAGAAAAATACCTGGGTAATCAATTTAACATCCAACTCCAGCAACAAATGAGGGTTTTCCAAGCGTCCATGCTGATGGCTATGCAGTCTCTCGGAGATGAAATGCAGTCTATGAAAAAAGCCTCTGAGGCAGAGGTAGATAAGACCTCCCCCTCTTAACAAAAGCTTCCAGACCCAACCATGACTTGGACTTCAGTTCCGACTCGTGCATCTGATCATTTGGATGCTCAACCAATGGACACGGATGTATATAGTCCTCCACTTCCTCCAAAATTCACTGAAAGTGTCCAGTTCAACCCTGCTTCCAAACACTCAGATCTTGAATCCGACCATTCGGTTCCTCATTCCCAGGACCACTTGGAACAACCTAAAAGGGTGTGTTCCAGATCAAAGAAACACTCGGACAAGAAAAAACACAAGGTTCGGGCAAAGTAGTCTTCTGAGTCGTCTTCTTCAGAGGAAGATCAGTCCTCTGTCCCTATCAAAAAGTCTACAAAACCTCAACAAAAGGCTCCTTCTGAGCCTGAACATAAACAGGATAGCACAGACCCAGTTTTCTACAGGGAGGTAGACATGTCTGACCTCCCTTCACAATATGCAGAGGAAGTGGAAACTTTTAGGCAGATCATTGAGTTCCCAGGGAGACCTTGCCTAGGTTCTCTACCACTGTGCTAGGCCTAGACGACAAGAAAGGCCAACAGGAGCTTAGGCCAAGAGGCCCCTTTTCTATGCTCCCTTTAAAAGCCATTCTTGAACAAGATTTTTGGGCCTCTAATTTACCTGATCGTAAATATATCGAACCCTCGGCTTCAACAGCCAAATACTACAAGGTGGGATAACCTTGTTTTGAAGACAAGATCTAAGAGCTCAATACAGATTTCGCCAAGATCTGTATTTCTAGTAAGCCCTCTGGGGCCCCTATGAGCAAGGTTCCCCTTCAAGTTCTTAAGGAACTTGAACATCAAGCTAGGCAGAATCTCTCTACCATCAATTTCACAGCTACTTTCGCTAAGACTGACTCTTCTTGTAACACTGTTGTGGAGAAGTGTCAGCACTGTATCAAGGCTACCTTTAAGAGGGTTAAAAGCCAGATCCAGAAGGATGCTGATCCTGAAAGAGCTGTCAGGCTTGGTTATGACAACGCCTGTGACTATTTTGTGATCATGAATAATAGAATTCTTATTCAGCAGAAGCCTTAGCCTGCCTCAGCAAATATGTAACCCATATCCTCCAGAGGGAGTTGTATACCATGAGCACCTGCTAAGATGCAAGGCCGAGATAACCCTTCTTCAACCACATCTAGGGGACATCAAGAAGTGAGGAACTCGCGTTTCTGGCCTACTCCGATCTTCAGGTCACAGTTAGTCAAGGATGGAGAAGATTTTCTCCTTAAAAAGGCACCCCTAAAGACTCACAGGGTTTTGGACCCTATCAAAACAAGCCCTTTCATGGTCCCCACCACAATAAGAAAAGAGGCTCCTACAGGAAACGCCCCTATGGGGACAATTCCTCCCAAAGCAGTAATCAATCGTTTTCCTCAGTTAGGGGGAAACCAAACAACAGAGGTCTCAGAGGTTGTTTTCGACCCAACTCAAGGGGACGAGAGCGTGGAAACCCCTCCTCCCAATGACTCCTTACAAGCCTCCCTAAGTCCACCAGTAGGAGATCGCCTCCATTCTTTCAGAAGAGACTGGCTAACAAACAAATGTTCAGATAATATGTTATCATGAATGGTTACGTTCTTCCATTCATCTCAAAACCAAATTTAGTCAGAGCTCCCCTTCAAACAGACCAAGCTCTGGCCTCTTGTATCCAGTCTCTTCTGTCAAAGAATGCAATAGAAAGGGTGGAAAATGTAAAATCTCTCAGGTTTTAAACTCGCCTGTTTCTTGTACCGAAGCCTCACCAAAGATGTTTGATGTCGCTAATTGGGTTGCTTGCCTCAATGGAGAAAATGGTCCCAGAGGAACGCCTTCACATGAGGCCCTTTCAGTTTCACCTCAAGGAGCACTGGAGATTTCCTCAGTCGTTGGACAACCTCCTTTCTTGGACAGAAACCATTTCAGCACACCTAGAGTGGTGGCAGAACCCCACAAACGTGATGAAAGGTGCAGACCTTCATCCCAAAGACCACAGTATCCAACTCTTTACAGACACCTCAAACGAAGGCTGGGGCACTCACTTAGAGCAAGCCTGTACAAAGGGTCTGTGGTCAGACTGGGAAAAAGGCTACACATAAATGTTCTAGAGCTGAAGACAGTTTCTCTGGCCCTTCAAAGGTTCTAGGACCAGTGTCAAAAGTAGTAGTCTACATAAACAAACAAGGAGGAACTCACTTGGCGGAGATGTGTGCTCTCCTGTTGAAGATCATGACCTGGTGCCATCATTACAAGATACCCTTAAAAGCCAGACACATTACAGGGTGTCTGAATGTGATGGCCAACTTTCTGTCCAGTTTGAACCAAGTCCAGTCAACAGAATGGTTATTGCATCTGCAGGTGTTCAAACAGATCTGCCACAAGTGGTTCGCTCCTCATGTAGATCTATTTGCCCCTCGTCTGAACCACAAAGTTCCACTGTACGTATCTCCAGTCCCAGAACAAAATGCTTGTAATATAGATGCTCTGAACATAAACTGGTCGGGTCTCACTGCTTATGCTTACCCTCCCATGGGTCTCGTTCACAGGGTGATCCAAAAATTAAGCAATCCAGTTGCCTGATTATTATAATAGCCCCAGGTTGGCCATGGATGCCCTGGTTTTGGGACCTAGTGCAGCTATCAACAGAGATCCCACTTCAACTACCAGTGTCAAGAACTCTTATCAAACAGTCCCACAACTATGTGTTTCACAGCAATCCAAAACATCTCAACCTCATGTCTGGCGTCTAGGAATGAACAGCTCTAAGAACAAGGCTTCTCTGTGGATGTGGCAGAGAGAATTGCTGCCCCTCAGAGGTCATCAACAAGGACCATCGACAAGTCAAAGTGAGAAAATTTGGTAGATTTTTCCACTCCCTCTGTAAAGCAAGTCTCAGATTTCTTCGTCTACCTGTACCAAGACCTAAACAGGCGCCCTTTGACCATTGATGGTTATAGGACTGCCATTTGTGACACCTTGGGCCCAACGGGGCGCCATATTTCCCAAAGTTCAGACCTTAACAGGTTACTCTCCAGTTTTCACAGGGATAGTCAAAAAAAAGATCCAGGAATCTTCCTAAGTGGAACCTTAGTTCTCAATGAACTCACAAAAGCATCCTTTGAGCCTATGAAAGACACAGACCTCAAACATCTTACCCTCAAAACTGCTATCTTGCTAGCTTTGGACTCCGGCAAGCACCTCAGTGAAATTCATGCCTGGGTTGCAAACAAAGTATTGAATCTAGGCCAATGGGAAAAGGTTGCTTTGTTTCCCTCTTCCGATTTCATAGCCAAAAACCAACTAGCAAGAAAAGGTTCTCAAAGTGTGTCTCCAGTGACTATTCCTGCTCTAACTACCATTGTACATAGACAATTCAAAGAAGACAGGACCTTGTGTCCAGTACGAACCCTGAGGTACTATTTGGATCAAACCAAAGGCCTAAGAGGGTCTCGATCCCTTCTTTTTATCTCCTTTAAGAAAGGACATACATCAGACATCAGACCCGCTATACTCTCTTCTTGGCTATTTGGCTATAATTTAACAAATCGTTATTGTATCTCAACACTTTACTAAACATAATTTTTCGTAAATCTGAAAATTTTGGACAAGTGAAAAGGAAATGTAATTCATCCTCAACATTATTTGTCTCGATCCCTTCTTTTTATCTTCTTTAAGAAAGGACATACCTCAGACATCAGACCCGTTTTACTCTCTTCTTGGCTAAAACAAACTATCCTACTTTATTACAAACAAGCAGTTCAGCAAGCCTTGGACCTGGTCCAAGTCAAAGCGCATGACATCTTAAAAATTAAAATTTTCAATTATGTACCACATATTTCCATGGATCAAAACACTGGGAAATAAAAACCAGAAAATATATTCTTTTATTTCCCAGCTGCTGCTTTTATTTGAATAATTAACAAGCACAAATGCATAAATAAGTGTCAACTTTTTCTGAAAATATTTTGTAACTATATAGACTGTAATTATGTTATAAACTTCATTATTAAGGCACTTCATTATTAATACACTAAAGCCTTTATTAATGCACTAAAGCCCTGTTACCACTGCTCTACCAAATTGTATTTAAATTTTGCTTTACGACTTTGTTCCTTTCCATGGATAATTATCATTTCAAATGTGTCAACAGGTCATTTTTGGTTTCACTCATTGATTTTGTCAACAAGAAATGGGTTACATTATTGGAAATATATCTTACACAGCATTTGCTAGTTTTTGTTGCATCATAATCTATGTAATATCTATGCCAGATGATCACTTCAAATGACAGTTCTCTGTCATTGGATCTTATCCCAGGTTGCAGGTTAAAGAATCTCAGGGGACATTGATAACTAGTCATTCCTTAACCTCTGTCTATAGTTTAGGCGAATGTTAGCCTGGGGCAGTATTCACGAAAGGTCTTAATCTTAGTCTTACCGTAGGCTTAAACCATTCTTAAATCTAAGATTCTTGTCCAAGCTAAGAATTACCATAAAAAGGCATTCACAAAGCATATCTTAGCTCTGACAGATGTCGTAACATAAGACACTCTTAAGATTGCTTTTTCATATAACCACAGTGGTTTCTGTGTCATGTGACCTCATTTTGTACACTTTATATAGTATTATAACTGTTGGTGGCATGTTAGACATCACATTTCAGGAAAGCAAAAATAACAATATAATGGAAGATGAATTTGACACATCTGTGTCCATAACGAAAAGGTAAATCTCTTGCAATTTAAAAGTGATACTCACAAATCTTGTCTCCTGACAGGCACAAAAAATGAATTTATCCATATTCATCACCAGTGCATTGTTTCAATCCAAAATGGATTTTTTGAGCAAACATTTAAAATCAAATACTTTTTAAAAGGAAAAGCACATTACAGTCCTGCAATAGTATTATAAGCACTGAAATGTGGTTTCCCAATTTTGTACAACAATTTTTTTCTGCAGAGAAAAAAACCCACAAACATATCCAGTTAAAAGGAGGTATCCACATTAGCCGTATTAAATTTTAATTTGCTATTTTAGAAAAACATTGCACAAATATCCACATTGTTTTAACAACTGTATTGCAAGGTCGTACTTCTTGAAAGGCATATCCATATTGTTTTTAAAGATATCTATTATATGATATTTTGCAAAACATTAAAAAATGAATGTTGTTTTGACAATTTGCATACTATTAATAACCCCATTTTGTACACTACAAATAAATACTGGCAGTCTGTGATTCATTGAGTCTGATTGATATGATTGGTTTATGCCAGGGAATGCAAACACAAGTCAGCTGTTGCTTTTACCCTTCATGTGCCACTTTGATAAAAAATCAATACATTCCAAATCATGTCACAATAATGTCAAGCTATGTCATTGTCAGTGAACAAAACTTTTCTGGGAAAAAAATTATATTGGTGTAGTTAATTACCTTGTATGAAGAATATATTTTGTAATCGTGTTTATATTTTGAGTTATAAAATATTATATATAGTGGAAGCAAATGGATAAAAAATAAATTGATGTATAAAACTTTAACAGTGGGATATGTACATGCATGGAGTTCTTTATTTACTTCATAGAATTATCGTAGCTTATAGAAGAGAAATGACAAAGAAGACAAAACACACAATCTTCACCCTATATTCTCCCATTGTTTTGAAATGTCTTATCTCAATATAAAATATAATGTGAACCATTGAGGTGTTTTTTCCAAAGTATTAAATATTCTACAAAAAAATCATTAACTTAAAGACCATAGAAAATATTTGAAATATAAGAATTTCCAAAGTATTCACAATTATATATCTAAGAAATTGCTTACTTAAGAACCATGCAAAATATTTCAAATGAGACTGCATGAGTTCACCTGATGTTTCTTAAGGAGAATCTGTCAGCACAAAAAATAGTTTCTTCTTGCACTAGTGACTTGTTGAGACTGAAAATCATCCATATTGTTATAAGGCTAGCAGTAAAAACCCTCGGAAAATGAGAACTAAGTCAACACAAAATTTCAATCCAACAGTATTTGGATTTTCTCACGCCTTGATTCAGATGATTTTCTTGCACAAAGGACATTGTCAGATTATTATGTGGTCTTAACTTTGAACTGATTAAAGGGATTTTAAGTAGATACAATATTATTGCAATACATGCACAAACATTTTTTTCAACTACTAAATATAATAAAATGGATATAATGTATATATCGTGAATCAGGAGAGATAGTCTGTTGATTGCAGTTTGTGGATATATAGATGGATACAAATCGCACATCACATTGAAATCTACATATATCAGTGGTATGGTTATTGTAATTATTTTTTCAGCTAATTTACTTACTTACTCACTCACTTTTTTATTTATACCATAACAATGATTTTCAAATACATTACTGTTTAATACGTTATTGCCATTTGAGTCTAATGGGGGTGTTCCACTGAGGCCGTCTCGTCAATAACTATGGATTTTTTTAGGTTGGGGGGCAATGTTTAGAGAGTGGGTTTGGATCATTTGTAATTTCCTGGCTTGTCGCGGTGGTTTAGCAAAATATCAAACATGTTTCATATTTCACCAACCCTCTATGAGGCACTGCCTACCTGGAAATCATCCTGTTTTGTCTCTCTTCTTCTTGTTGTAGTCATTTCATGTCTGGTTTTATACAGTGACCATCTTGTCTGGAAGCACTTGCAGACCTGTCGCAGTCAAGAACCCACATACAACTTCCTGAAAAGCTGAAGACACAAATCGACTGTACTTGGAAGGAAACCAGCCTGTTGTACCCATCCTTGAACTGACTTGGTTGCTTCTCCTCAAGACAAGAAGTCTCCGAATCATTGGGCACAGAGTCTGTAATATCTCGGTAGGCAAGCAAGGAACACACATGACAAGTCATAAAGAGAAACCAACAAGGCAGTTACAGCAACAGACAAGCCAGTACTTGTATAGGGCAGGCCAACTTCATTTTCCCCACAGTAAAGTTGTTCAGACTTGCTGATAGGCATTTGTTTTTTATAAAGGCTGCTTTTATTTGATTGTTAAGATGGGCCTAAAAGGTAAGAAGGAATGTGAGGAAGCTAGAGGTCCCCACAGATACATCTACAGAGTTTGAGTTGGGAGACACAGAGAACAGAAAGAGTGGGAGGAGGAGGCAGAGAAACAACAGAAAGAAGAGGGAGAGAGAGGAAGCCGAGGGCTGTCTACAGTCACACAGAGGAGGGTGTGGCAGAAAAAATACCAAGAACTGAGAGGAGTGACAGTGAAATGGACACAGAGGGTAAAGGAGAGGTGGGCACATCACAATTGCAATCCAGTCACAAGAAAGGACATATTATGAACAATTTTAAAAGAAAAAAACAGAAAACAAATACAGAAGTGATAGTAGTCACAGATAAAGTTCACTTTATACCAAATATATATGGAGTTGAGCCTTATACTGTTGTGATGTTATACACAACTGTATTTCGATAGTCAAAGTGTGCTATCTCATCAGAGGCTGGCGAATTAGTCTAACAATCCCCCTGAAGTACTTTTTCAGAAGTGCAATTGCACCTGTAAATTGCACCGGTGCAGTGCACGCTGGTGTAGTGCATAGGGTGCTGGGTATTAGTGTCAAAGTGCTTCTTTAGGAAATTATCAAAATTTATATAAATAGTGATAATAGGGGGGACATCAGTGGGTTTTTTGAAATGCTAAGTTATAAGATATGTGACTAGTTGTTACTTATATATCTTATTTCCAAAGATGTATGTTCACTTCCTGTTAGGGTTGTCAGTCTGTTAGTTCTGATTAGGGAGTGGGTTACCCTAGTGTTATTTACACTCTTTACAGGTATCTAATCAGAATTGCTGACCCAGTTCACCTACTAGGTCCCCTAGTAGTTTATAGGATTATTAATTACTTACAGTCACTTTATGTTTGGGAGTTGACTGTAGGTGGGATTTTAAGTAGGAGTAGTAATGTCAGATTTGTGCAGCTGTCATAACTGGTTATAGTGTGTATTCCATCCATTTCTAAACCCAGTTGTGATAGTCACTGTATTGTATATAGTTACCTGTTCTCAATAAATCCATAATTTAAAGGTAAGTATAAGATCAATTTCTAGTGTATATGAACCAAGAAATAATTTATTGGAAAATCACAGTTATTTATTACATAACATGACATATTAATATATTATTCAAGAATGTGTGTGTATCATGAATAAAATATACTTATAGTTAAGTTATTGAACTGTCTTTTGTGGATGATGTTCTTCAGAAGACAATTATTACACATAGAGATGTGATGATTTTCCTTGGGTAGAGTCAATATTCTTTTGATTAAGAAACATATTATTTAATTGTAAATAATACTTAAATGATTTATTTGTAAGAGAAATAAAGTGATGACTCATAGTGTGAGTGTCCTGGGGTAAATCTGATGTGTGTGGAGGTGTAGTCTTAGAAGTACTTGGCGTGTCATCCCTCGTGACAGACATGAATTGAGTGTTTTGGGGTGTGGGTTCCGCACTGAGTGTGGGGGGGGTGCTCAATGGACTGCTCACCTCCAACCTCTGAGATTGCTGGTTCAAATCTCGGGCTGGGCTCTTCATGTTGGAAACTTGGTAGTTACTTGCCGATGCCCGGTGGTTTACAGTGCAGAATCTTGACCAACTAGTATGCACTGGTTCCTCCAACCGTAAACTACCCGTCGCAATATCACCCTGGCTGTTGAACATGACGCAAAAACAACAAATAAATAAATCTAATGCACTGAGTGTGTGTTTTCCCGATTTTCTTACTCCCAAAACCTGTGTGTTAGGTGTGTTAGTACCTCTGAGTGTCCTAGTGGTGGGCACAGTATCACTATTATCATCCTCTAGTAGTTTAGATAAGCACTTTTTGGAGTGCTTCTTGCATGTAATGCAGTGATAGCTTGGTCTCATATGCACATTAGTTTTGTGTCTTTTGAGTGAAGCATTTCTTGTAAATGCTTTATTACAAAATCCACATACATAATTGGTTTTCATCACCATATTTATATACAGATGTAATCCCACTAATAGATTTTATCTATATTAGAATTGTTTTTTGACTCTAGTGAATAACTTTCCAGCTGCTCTGAGCTAAAATGAGCTAGTTACCTGGATTGTGACGTCATATCATTATCTTCTTAATTACGTCATTGGCGTAATTGTTGTGATTACGTCACAAAACATTTTTTCACCTATAATGAGATTTTTGCCCATTAATGATGAAAAATGCGTTTTTAGGTGCTTAAAGTGGTATGCATAAAAACTTTTCACCTTGTTATTTAAAGGAATTCATATACAGACAAGAATAAAAACAAGAGTGTCCTGGTGTCTATTCACACTCAGGACACTCTTGCTTTTATTCTTAACATTTTTAAAAGATTCAGATGAGGAGGCTATTGTTGATTTTGTCAAGGATCATGAGGAGCTCTATGACAAAACCAATGGACACTTTAAGGACAAGGCCATTAAGGAATGCCTATGGGAAAGGTTCGCCAGCAGCCACAAGCTGTCTATGAGAGTATTCCAATTCCAATTCAACTTTTATAGCGCTTAATCTCTGTCTAAGTGACAGACTCTAAGGCGCAACATCATAAGCATATTTACAAAAATCATTGTCCTTGTCCATAGCTATGGTCGACATCATGGAGAACGCCATATGAGGTGGAAAATACTAAGGAGGATAAGCTTGGCAGAATAGGTATGCCTTAAGTTTTTTCTGAAGGAAGCAATGGAAGTGGCAGATCGTACATTATCAGGGAGTTCATTCCATATTTTGTTAGCATCATATGCAAAGCTTAGACCAAACTGCTTTGTGGATTTGTAAATAGATGGTTGGTATTGAGGAACATGTAGAATTATACCATCAGATTGACTCAACCGAGTATTATTGTCTAACTTTGAGAAATGGGCTGAAATATTTTGGACAGTTAGTATGTAGGTATTTATATACCAACAAGGCAGTCTTGAAGATGCAACGGTGCCTTATGGGTAGCCAATGAAGGGCTTTTCGTAGTGGAGTGGTGTGAGAAAGACATGTGGTTCTGCAAACAATTCAGGCCAGACTGTTTTGAATGCATTGTAGCTTGTGTAGGTTAGCAACAGATAGACCCCTAAACAAGGAGTTATAGTAGTCAAGCCTACTGCCCACAAGTGCGTTTGCAGCCATAAGAGCAGCATCATGAGTCAAGTACTGTCGAATTTGTCTAAGATCCCTCATCTGGATGAAACATAGTTTACATACATTTTTAACATTTTTAACAAATATGCAAGACTTGTTTTGAATCCCAAAGCACTTGCTATGGAAAACTCATCTGGTTCAAGTCTGACCAGACAGAACTGGATTTCTAGGGACCACCTAAATCTGTCCAAAGCAATTAATAAGCTGCAGGTTTAAAAAAATCCCAGCATCGCCCTACACAAAAGGCATAACCAAACACAAAAAGTGAGTGCTTGAGTCAGTGAGTGAGTAAAAATTTGAAGTTAAAAAACTTCAAATAATTTAAAAGATTTTGAAATTGAAAAATGTTATAAATTTTGGTAAAAGAACATAGAAAAAAGAGAAAAAAATTAAAACTTTGACCACAAAGAAAAAAACTTGGAATTTTTTTTTAATTTTTGGAAGTTTTGTGCAACACAGGCTTAAATGAATGATTGGTTAGTCCTGAAAAGGACGGAAAGAGCTGTAGGTCTTGCTGATGTTTGGGCACCCTAGAATGATTTCTGCTGTTGGCATCAGGAAATATACACCTGTTCATTTTTAAGGCTGCTATATGGTGTAGGTGTTGTCCGGCTCCACCCTCATGTGTCCTCAGCATGTTGTGCAAAACTACACATGTCACAGCAATGTGTTGACAACCTTTGACCATTGCTACATTGTGCCCAGCAAGGATTACAAATGCATTCACACCTGCCTTTGAAGATCCTGTACTTCGCTATTTTCTCTTTACTTGTGAATTGTCTTCTGCTGTAGGGTTTCACAAGCCAAGGTATCAAGAAAAGAAAAAGTACCCAGCAAGAAATGATGCAAATCTGGGAGAACTACTCCAGTCCTGTTGGTTTGTCACTAAGGATTTTCTGTTGTTCCTACAAAGACCTAATCTAATCTACTGCTTTGCAAGCGCAATATCTTCCCAACAAAGGGGAACTCAGTGCGCTAATTAAACAAAATCATTATCATAGGAGAGTCGTGGGGCGTTCAAGGTCAGTAATCGAGGATTGTGGGTGTGACCAGGAAGGAAGAAAACTAAGTTGGGAAACTAGAGCTGAAGAGGTGGGTTTTGAGGTGCTTCCTAAAAGATGCAACAGCGGGACCATTTCTTACATGAAAGGGGAAAGAGTTCCAAAGGACTGAGGCATAGTGACTGAAGGAATTAGAAAAGTGTTTGATTGATTTGTAAACTCTACGATTGATAGTGGGGGTTTGAAGGAACTTGAGTTTGGGGGTACTTCGCCTTGTATTTCTGGAAGAGGTATAGGGGTGGATTAATTCTCTTAGTAGACTGGTTGTCCTTGGTTGAGATAAGAAGAGTGAATTGCAACAATCCAAAGTGCTGCTTACCACAGCATTCACTAAGAGCACTGATGTATTAGGTCTAGAAGGGGACAAATTCTGTAGAGGTCTCTCGCATGTACTCTAGTGGATTTAATGACCCTTTGACACGTGGTTTGAGAAATTGAAATTGGAGTCGAACACCACTCCAAGGTTCCTGACACATTGTGCTGGGGAGACCTGATTTCTCAGAATATTGATAGGGAAGTGAGGGAGGAGTTGTTTACAATTTTTGGGGGAGCCTATGGGAATAAACTCGGTTTTGTCTGGGTTAAGGTTTAATTTATTTGTAAACATGAAATTTTGAATGTCGTTTAGGCAGTTCTTTAGTTTTTGCATAGAGTGAGAGAAATTTGCTGGTGAAAGTGTTATGTATAACTGGGTGTCATCGGTGTAAAAGTGGTAGTTGATGCTACTGTGGGAATGAATGATTGAGCTGATTGGGTTAGTGTAGAGAAGTAACAGAATTGGTCCAAGGACGGAGCCCTGGGGAACTCCATACTGGAGCACAGCAGGATGGGAGAGTGTACTACCTACCGTGACCAAGTGTGTCCTTCCTCACAGGTATGATTTGAACCAGCCAAGTGCTAGCTCAATGATTCAATAATAAACATTGAGTCTGTCCAGGAGAATGGTGTGGTCAATGGTATCGAAAGCGGCGGATAAATCCAGAAAGGTAAGGGCAGTGACAGACACTTTGGCCATATTAAAAAGAATATCATTATGAATATTAAGGAGAGCACTTTCAGTGGAATGGAAAAGACCTGTACCACCTTTGAAAATTTCCTCATCAACACATCTCTACATAAAGAATCTTTTATTTTGTGAATATATACAGACCACCATCCCCCAGTACTCCAAACTTTTTCCATTCTACCAAAATCGTTATGAACTCTCCAAGTAAATCGTGTTCCCTTGACCTTTGCCCATTTTTCTTGTTCTTGATTATCTAGATATTCTCGTTACCCCCACCACTTTAGTGTATATTTATATCATGTTAAAATTGACTAATAAAAGTAATATTAACACTTGTATTGCTTTATTTGTAGAATTTAAGGACCATTTTATTTGATGTGAAAATAGTGCTTGCTCTATTGGGTTTAACATGAAAACAGACAATCTATCCAAGTCTATAAGTGAAGTTGTATTTAATATCAATATAATTAAGGCTTCTTCTTCTTCTTATGCTAATACAAAAATACTATATAAGTTGTTGAAATCTTATTGTAGGCCACTGTACGATTGTGTGTTATTGGATTTTTATGGGATACATCAAGGCGTTTTATAACATGGTGCAAGAGTTTAAGATATCTATTGAATTTACCTTACACAACATATGGCAGACTTTTATCACAAATCGTTGGTAATAAGGCCATTGAAGCTCAGTTAGATTATAGATTTGTTAAATATTTTGTTTCCTTGAGTGAAAGTGATAATATACTGTTGAAATTAAGTTTTGAATTATGTTTATCAACAAATTGCTTCAATATTACTCCATCTAATACTGTTCCTAAATGTATCCCTCTTTCTAAGACACAAAATTAATATGTAAAAAATTCAAAGTTAATATTATTTGTACATTGCCCAAGTGCTTTTTGCAGCAGTAAAAAATTGTTATCAAGTGTTGTTTTCTAGAAATGTTACAAGCCTTTTTTACTAATTTTTTATATGTTGTTGTTTATTCATATTGTGGTGAACATACTAATAATAACATTTCTACAAATAACCACAAGTGAAAACTAAGTCTTAAGTATTAAAAATGAATAATTGGCAAAATTTTCTCAAAGCTAAAATTTACATTTACATATATATCTGGTTAAAAAGTTTAAGAAGTTTTTTTATTTTATAATCCAGTTTTGCATAAATAGAAATGTTGTTTACCTGGGGTAGCTATTGATCATCTTTTACACCATATCATTGAAATATTGAGAATTGTCTTCTTTGCCATTTTTGTATGTACTATTGTATTTTTGTTACCAATGTTGGTATAATGTGAAAAATATGTAAAAAGTTTTAGAATAAGTGCAACCTTTGCTAACTTAAGAAATTGCATGCTTAAGAGGTCTCTACTTGATACAGGAGATAAATTTGTGTTTTCGTTCTCTTCATTCAGTGTTGCTTGATTTGTCTGTTTCAATGAACGCATTCATTTTATGAACCTTTTGTGTGAGTTTTTGCAGAAAAAAACCATCAATTTGTTTACGAATGTTGAGGGCATGTGAAGTCAATGTGGGTTGTCTATATTTTAGTTATATGTTAGTGGGTTGTTCCATTAAAAGAAAGAAAGAAGAAAATATGTCACAAGAAATAAACTGATTTAGATTTAGAATTTCATTGAAATATGAATGCATCATATAGTATTTATAAACCCATCTTACCCATTTATAAACCCATCATACAGGAGGTATAATATTTGCCCTAATGTCTAGGCAAGTTAAAAAATTAGAAATGTGGTTCAGCTAAATATCATTAAAGTTTGATTCTTATGATTTTGTGTTGTCAGTTGTCTATTTCCTGCAAATATGTGAACCATTTATAATAAAATCACCTTTTCACGTATATGTGGCATCAAGAGAAACAGCTTATGACAGCACACTAACTGCAAATTAAATTAACACGTCATACTAATTAATGTTTGTATTTATCCAAATTTTGACCACTCTTCCTTAAATAATCTCTGTTTTATGTTTTATTTTATTACTCACACTTCCTTTTTATTTATATCTTCCTCTTTCAATGATATTTCACTTTTCTTTCGTATAAGGTACATGTGGTTATATATGTTTATACAGTATACATCTTGTATAGATGTATTATTTTGTTGCTGTCATTTGGCCAAAGTAATTGGCACTACAATTTGTTTTGTTTATTACTAGTGTAATGGGCAGTAAGCTCAATATATTTAGATTCAATGCTTGAAATCTTGGTGTTCACAAAAAAAGGGAAGTAATCTTTCTCTGGCTCAGGTCTAAAGGTCCTGGTATTTTTTTATTTCAAGAATGTCATTCATCCTCCAATTCAGAACAAATATGGTAACATGACTTGGAGGGTAGGATTGAATTTTTGCATGGTAGTTCCAATAGTAGAGGTGTGGCTATTCTCTTAACAAAAAATGTACAGGTTGATGTTACCTCAGTATTATGTGATGACAATGGTAGGTTTGGATAGCATGGCCTGATAGGGGCCTGCTACTTCAGTTTCACACCTTAAACTTTTAGGTCTTGTTAATTAGTTAATTTACCCAATACCCGACCAATCAGACATTGTTAGGGGTTCAATTTTCGTTTTTGGTGGCAATAGTAGCCATATTGTGTTTAGTTATCAGCGGGACAAGGAGTGTTTCAAAAATTTTCAACATAAACTTTTATATTTTTATTATGATACAGATTTACAAGTTTTAGTGTTTTACAATGCCATCTACACGTAAGAAGTCACCTGTATCGAAACAGAAAAGGAAGACACGAGCATCTGACAAAGCTAGGACTTCACCTAAGAAACCCAGGAAAAATAAGTCTTCTGTATCTGCCAATGATGGGTCCTACCTACAGATTCAGGAACAGATCCCTGTAAGTAACGTTCCCTCCACAAGTCAGAACTTCATGTCGGTTTCCACAGGGCAGACAATAATTGAAATGTTAAATAAAATTGATGCAGCTAACCAGGAACTGTCAAAGCGAATGGACAGAGTGGAAAGGGCTGGTAGTGTCAGTTCTACCCCTATCACCTCACCCACAGTCCCTTCAGTGAACTATCAGAGGGGCGGGACGACTAACTTGGTTCATGCTAATACTCAGCCAGTGCTTCACAGACCAAATCTGGGCGGGGCAGGAGCTCACGGTTTAAGCACGGTACCAGTTCATGTCGCGGCAACTTCTGACGGTAGGGATGCGGTAGTGCCCAAACCTGAAGTTTTGAGATCAATCCCCAGTATCTCCACAGCGGTGTCGCAACTGTTGGCATCTTACGACCACCAGGCGGACAAGGAAGCCCTGCAAGGTAAGCAGAATGTCACCAGGAAGAAGTCGGGGCGATATAACACAACCGAAACTACTACCATAGGTCCCAGCTTCAGATGGCCCAATGAGGGACTAGTGTCAGCTTCACATCTTAGGAAACCATCTTACGACGACCTTACTCTGGCCCAATGGGCTTCAGGTCAGATTGCGAATATCCTCTTAGTGGCAGATCATAGCTTATCCAAGAATATGTTGATCCAGATGGCGGCAGCTATGCGTGATGCCGTCTCTTTACCGTGGCCAGTCGTAAGGTCAGCTTGGGCCGTTTCTATGACCGATATTGAGGAGGGCAGGCTTTCTTGGGCAGATAGTATGCAGTGGTCGTTAAATAGGATCAGCAATTCCCAGCTCGCCATGCACAACACCCAATCTGTTAACCCCTTGGGATCGAAAACTAGGATCTGCAGGTATTTCAATGAAGGATCCTGCTCGAGTGAAGGACATCATGGGACTTACAAACACTTCTGCAATTTTTGTTACAAACAAGGACGTTCTTTAGGGCACCCAGAGATTAGGTGTTTTCATCGCAATGCCAGTAACACACAGGATCCAAAGCCTTCTGGTAGCAGATAGGTAGTGGGTCGACCCCTGGGCCACTCCAGTGGCATGGGCCGACATCCTGGACTTTCTAGTTCTGTAGAGACAAAAGATTGTACATCAAATTATGACAGTGACAATGTTGATAAAATTTGCATAAATCAGAGTTTAATTAGTAATAATATCATTGAATTGGATGAACAGTACAGTCATCCTGTGGTTTTTCCAGTTAACAGTAATGATGTTTCTGATTATTGTAGTAACTCACGTTATTATGTCAGTGATGACAAGGTGAATATATTTGACCATTGTATCACAAAGTATAGTAAATACAACCTCAGTGGGGGTGAAGATTATACACCTCAGGAGGTCACTCAGTCGTCTGGTGATGATGTGTTGCAAGGTACTAATGAATGTAATACTGATTATCACAGATATGGTGGGCTTGGGTTCGAATATGATCCCCAATTCCGTCTGGCTAATGAACAGTCGATTCATCTTCATGAGAATCTTATTATTTATCAAGATAATGTAAAACCAGTGTATGTATATAACCACAGACAAGAAATGTCGTTTACTATCATGATAAATGATCAGACTGATGTGGATGCTATGGATAATGCTAAATACGATGAAGCGGGTAGAAAAGATGGCCATGGCCAATACTTGCACATTTTCGAACAGGAAGTGTGGTTTGACAATCAATGGGCAAAAATTTGCTACATACGAAGCACATTAGACCCAAAAATTTCAGGTTTCTATATCTGTGTTAGGGACACAAGCGGTTACATTCAACACTTGGTCCACCACTCTGCCCCAATTTTAGGCATGCTAACTGTCATCAATACCTTTGACATTCTAATTGGCAAGGTTCGGATTCAAAATGGAGATAACAGTGAACATGTCTCCAATAATCCTACTCTGGCTTATGATAATTATTGCAAAGATATACAAACTTTTGAGCGTTACAAGTGTACCTATGAGGCTCATATAACTAACATCATAGATGAGTTGATGTTGGCAGCTGACTTTGACCCTAAGGTAGAGGTTAAACAACTTACCCAGAAATCTACTCATGGGGAAGATTTTCAAAAGGGTATCCCCCCTACAATCGACACTAGTAGCAATAACATTGCTAATATATACGACAAGAAAAGTATGGATAAGGATATGGTTGAGAATTTGGTTACTGATTGCAACTACCCAGATAAAAAATTCGGGTACCTTACTCAGGCTGCTACTGACTTTTCCTTCATAGGTCCAGACAGGGAGACGGTAGATATCTCCTCTATTGATACACTTCTGAAGGTGGCTGATTGCATTTTGAGTACTGGTGTCCCCAACTATCGGGCAGCTAGGATCCCCATAAAGTCGGGTCTGAATGTTGAGGCCTGGGAAAAACATCTCCAGGATTATTCGGATAAGAGGGTGATTCAGTACATAAAATTTGGTTATCCTTTGTCCTTAATTAACCCCCACGAATTATGTAACAAAGAAGTCTCCAACCATTATTCTGCCTGTCAGTTTCCTTGTCAGGTTCAGGAATATATTGACAAAGAAAAACAATTAGGAGCTTTATTGGGCCCCATTCAAGACATTAACCACAATCAGTTTCATTGTTCACCATTACTGACACGACCTAAAGACGGAGACAAAAGGCGAGTTATATTGAATCTATCATACCCCACTGGCCAGTCTGTTAATGACCATGTGGACAAGAACGAATTCGACCAGACGCCTTTTATATCGAAGTTCCCTACTATCGACAGTATTGCTCAGAACATATCCGAAGCAGGAGATGATGTCGTTCTATTCAAAGTAGATGTAGCCCGCGCTTTTCGTAACCTCAGAGTGGATCCGGCTAATGCTCTCAAGTTTGGAATAAAGTGGGCTGACGCGTTCTACGTTGATCTAGGGATTGCGTTCGGCTGGACGCACGGTTCCAGAGCTTTTCAAATTTTGTCAGACGCAATTGCGTTCATTATGGCTAAGAAAGGTGTAAAACTTCACTGCTATATTGACGATTACATCGTTGTATCTCCAAACATAAGGCTTTGACAGAATTCACTCTGTTATGTGACCTATTAAATGAACTAGGTCTCCCCATGAACGAGAGCAAACTCACCCCACCAACCAAGGAACTGACATGCCTTGGTATTAATATCAATATTGATACTAATACTATGAGTATTGCTGAAGACAAACTTCAGGCAATTTATGCAGAATGTGTGGCGGTCAAT
Source organism: Sabellastarte sp. h YS-2021 (assembly GCA_964017235.1). NCBI lineage: Eukaryota > Metazoa > Annelida > Polychaeta > Sabellida > Sabellidae > Sabellastarte > Sabellastarte sp. h YS-2021. The sequence goes on from OZ024931.1 coordinate 150,937,279, forward strand.
AACAAGAATAGTCTTTCTAAACACGCTTATCAGTCTTTACTGGGAAAATTAGTTTATATTCAAAAGTGTGTAAAACCCTCCAGGACTTTTATTAATAGGATTCTAGACCTCTTCAGGAAGAACTCTCATTTAAAGAAGATACGACTCAATGACGAATTTCATAAGGACATTCAATGGTTCTTGACCTTCTTACCCACTTACAATGGAGTTTCATATATTAAGAAAACTGAGGTTGAGGACTCTGAATCTTTATTTTTGGATGCATGCCTCACGAGCATGGGAGCAGTGTGGCAGAATAAGGTTTATCCTACCCCTATCCACAATCTTGGTGATCTGAAACTGTCCATTGTACATCTCGAAATGCTCAATATAGTTATTGCTTTACGAGTTTGGGGGAGTTCTTGGCAGCACAAACGCTTACAAATACATTGTGACAATTTGGGAGTGGTCCAGGTGGTTAAGACCGGGAAAACCAAAGACCCTTTCCTTGCTCTTTGTATAAGAAACATTTGGTTACTTACTGCGTCCTACGACATTGACCTTGACATTTCACATATTCCAGGTAAATACAACATAATAGCTGATGCTTTATCTAGGGTATATTCTGATAGAAATGTACACAAAGACCTCCTGGCCATATTAAGTACTTGTTACTATTGGGAAAAGGTACCTGTTAGCTACTTTAACCTCGAAACTCATTTATAATTTCAGATCCATGTTTGCCTTCATCACCATTGGTAGGATCAGCTTTAGCCAGAACAAAGCAGGCTTACAGACCCTCAACAAGACGTGCTCACAATTCTCATATCAGGACTTACCTGTCATTCACCATATTCATGTCACTTCCAGTGCAACCCTCAGTTCATTCACTTCTAGCTTTTATGGAATTTTTGCATGTCAATTCCATCTCCTACAAAGTCTTGCTTAATTACATCTCTTCCCTCAAAACTTTGGGTAAAAAGTTTGGATGGTCTTTGACCCCCTTTGACCACCATTTGGTAGCTTCTTACATTAGGAGCATTTCAATCAACTCCTCCTTTTCCCCCACCCCTAGGGGCATCTTTGATCTCTCTACTTTATCTGCCATATCCAAGGCATGTGACATCCTTTCTGACCCTCCATTATTTCGAGCAGCTTTTCTTCTGGCATTCTTTGCATTCCTTCGAATGTCTAATATTGCCCCACATTCCAGATTCAAATTTGATTCTAATAAGCATATTTTAAGACGGGATGTTCTTTTTCTTCCTCCAGGTGCTCACATCTTACTTAAATGGACTAAGACCCTTCAGGATACCTCAGCTCATCATTTTGTCCAGATTCCAGCACTTGAAAATTCCACTTTATGCCCAGTTCGGGCTATTAAAGCACTTTTGAAATCCAGGGCCATTCTTTCTACAGCTCCTTTATTTGCACACAAATCTCTCCCCTTTCACCCTGTGATTGACACTACCATCAGGGATGGTTTAAGGCAGGTATTAACACACCTTGGCATTACTTTAACAGGACATGGGTTTCATACTTTCAGGCGATCGGGGGCTACCCTGGCCTATGACAATAACATTCAGCTGCAGCACATTATGGCACATGGGCTGTGGAGAAGTGCTGCAGTTTGGACCTACCTCCAGAATGCCTCCCTGGCCCCTTCCATTATACCCACAACCTTTGCGGGTATAATCCCCTCATCTCTTTGATTGGGTTTGGTGTCTTAAAAATTTCCAACTTTGTAAAAATTTTTTAAAACTTTTAGTTCTTCACTTCTAACATGTAAATAAAATCCTCAAACTTAACCTTTCTCCTTTCTTGACCTTCACTGACCCTTGACCTCTTCATCAACTACGGGAAACTGTGGATAGCATGGCCTGATAGGGGCCTGCTACTTCAGTTTCACACCTTAAACTTTTAGGTCTTGTTAATTAGTTAATTTACCCAATACCCGACCAATCAGACATTGTTAGGGGTTCAATTTTCGTTTTTGGTGGCAATAGTAGCCATATTGTGTTTAGTTATCAGCGGGACAAGGAGTGTTTCGAAAATTTTCACCCACCCCCCACCCTGTTACATGGCTTGCAACAGGACTTAGGCGGCCCCAGGCTGACCCTGGGTGTCCCCCTCTCGATTTGACAAATTAACAAAAATGCAGATTTTGTAGTCCAAGGCAGGACCAGGCAATTCCCTGGTGGCCCCCTATCAACATTTACTCGAGTATTCACTAGGTAGGGCTAGGCATGACCCTAGTTCCCCCTCTCTATGATATTTATGTTATGAAAGTAATTTTATGCCATTTTACACGAGTTGTTTTATTGTTTACCAGAATTGTTATTAACACGAGTTGTCTACTTATATGTGTATCATGAGTTGTTTTACTTATATGTGTATCGTATTTTTATCTATGACGCGAGTTGTCTTTATTGTATTGGTTGGAGTCTTAAAAATTTCCAACTTTGTAAAAAATTTTTAAAACTTTTAGTTCTTCACTTCTAACATGTAAATAAAATCCTCAAACTTAACCTTTCTCCTTTCTTGACCTTCACTGACCCTTGACCTCTTCATCAACTACGGGAAACTGCATTCTATTACAATAAAACTATTACACATACCCATCGATAATAGTAAAAGTATATGCCCTACTTCAGACAAAATGTCAGAACAGGTTACATTTGGAAACTTTATTATCGATAAACTTTGTTGGTAATAATATTATTTTGGGAGTGATCTCAACATATTTTTTGTTTCCCATAGTTTATTGTCTCTATATTTTGATACCAAAAATAACAATCATAGAATAATAAATCAAGAATACTTCAATACACCAAATTTACAATGTAATATATTAGGCTGTTGTGTCCACACAAAGCACAAAATTAACCCATAAAATGGGGAATTATTAAAGGCTTAACTGTTTTCTTCTATGAAATATTGTGACAATTATAACAGTCATATTTATATGGCATATTATCTTGTTTCTTAGGTTTCTATTTGAATACAATAGGGTTTCTATTTGTACACAGAAAAGGAATAGATCGATGTATATATGAAATACCATACATCTGCATAAAGTCACTCAACTTTTCATTTAGCTTGTATGTCATCTATAAGCATTGTATTTTATCTTTAATTAATGTAACAGATTCTGCGAAAATAATTTTTTTATATTTGACTTCTGTTTGTTTAGGTACCATTTACCAAGTAGAATTAAATAGTTTATGATGAAATCAACTCTGTCCCCATCATAAAGACGCTTGGTTAAACCAAAATGATATCACAGACAGTGAATCTTATTTTTGACATCGGTTATTTATTTTATTAATTTACTAACCCTCTCCCAAAACTCTATCGAAGCATGACAATAGTAGAGATGGTGTTCAAGAGTATCAATAAAAGTATAGCAAGTGCATTTTCTGTGAAGTATTACTTTCCATTTTGCTAAATTGTAGTTGCAGTTTAAGATCTATTTAGTATCTTATACTGAATGACTACAGGTATGGTTCTATGGTAATACTATATACTAAGGTAAATATTGGTTTCCAATCTAGTTTCTCAAGGAATGAAAATAAGTCTATCCATTTTGAAATTGCTGTTGGGAGTTTTGTGAAAAGGTTAGTCATCTCCCAGTTTATACATTTACCTTGTAACTTCAAAATTGGTTTTGGAATTTTATTCACAATAATACTCATAGATTGTTGTTACCTTCCATCAGTACCATAAATTGAATATTGATAAATTCAGAAGTGACCTCCTGACTATTCCGTTTGTTAGCTCACCATCTGATGACATAGATTTATTGCATGAACAGTACATGTCTGGTTTGTCTGGCCTTCTAGATATTCATGCACCAGTGAAGACTAAACAGCTTATCAAACCAGCCCCAAGCTGGATAACTGATGAGTATAGAAGGCAGTTTGAGTGTGCCTGGAGAAGAGACAAATCCCCTGAAAATCGTTCCCGTCTTCGACGGCAGATAAACAGATGTAACCACATCCTAAATAGAAACAAGGGGTGTTTCTATCGTGATCTAGTTAGTGAAAATTGCGGCGATAGCAAGAGGTTATGGCATGCACTAAACAGAACATTGAGTCGGTCAAATTCTACTGTCCTCCCATCCTTTGATGATGAAAAATCTTTAGCAAACAGATTTGGTTCGTTCTTCATTGATAAAATTAAAAAGATTCGAGACACCTTTAAATACACCCGATCTCAGGTTCTTCATCCAGACAAGGAGCCGCCGACTTTCTGTTCCTTTCAAGCTGTCACTGAGACTGAAGTCCTTAAGTTTATCAAGGAATCCCCTTCTAAAACTTGCTCCCTTGATCCATGCCCCACTCACATTGTGAAACAATGTATTGACATTCTTCTCCCTTCATTGACTAAACTAGTTAACTTGTCCCTCATAAACGACATTTTCCCTAATCCTTTCAAACAGGCTATTGTCACTCCCCTCCTCAAAAAGTCCACCCTTTCAAAAGAGGATTTGAAGAGCTACCGACCAGTGTCCGGTCTTAGCTTCTTGTCAAAATTGGTCGAGCGAATTGTGGCTGCCCAAAATAGATCTCATATGGATTATCATGATCTTGGTAATACTTTCCAGTCAGCCTACAAGGTGGGGCACTCGACAGAAACTGCCTTGTTGTGCATCAAAAATGAGATTCACTTATCTCTGTCCAAGGGCATGCCTACAGCACTAGTGCTACTCGACCTGTCTGCGGCATTTGATACTATCGATCATGACACACTCCTATCCTGTCTGTCGTCTAGATTTGGTTTTGCTGGATCGGCATTAAAATGGTTTAGATCCTATCTCCAGGATCGTTTTCAGTCAGCCAAGATTGGTTCTAGTCTTTCGAATTTGTTCAAATTGAAGTTTGGAGTCCCCCAAGGTTCTGTCTTAGGTGCCCTTCTGTTTTCCCTCTACACAACACCTCTTGGTCAAGTTATCAGAAAATATACCATAGTCCGTTACCACTTCTATGCGGACGACACTCAGTTGTTCATTCACTTATCCCCTGATGATAGTCTCAAGTCTTTTGACCGTCTTAAATCATGTTTGAATGATATTCAGGTCTGGATGTCTGAAATCAAACTCAAGCTAAATCCTGATAAAACAAAATTCATAGTCTTCGGTGCCAAAGACAGACACAAATGGCTCAGTGACTCACTACCTGTCAATATCCTGGGTAATTGCCTCTCTCCCCGCAGATGTTGTACGCAATCTGGGTGTTCTGTTTGATGCAAAGTTTTGTTTCACCAATCACGTAAATTCTGTTATCAAATCCTGCTTTATCAGCCTCAGGGACCTTCATCGTATCAGGAGGTTTCTTTATGTGGATACATCAGTGGTGATTGCAAATGCTCTGGTCAGTAGTCGTTTGGATTATTGCAACTCTCTTCTCTATGTTCAAAATGCACTTGCACGGTTTGTCACTGGTGCTCCAAAGTACACTCACATTACATCCACCCTTAGGACACTCCATTGGCTACCCGTTAGACAACGTATTATCTTCAAAACCCTAGTTTTGGTCTTATAAGTACCTCACCACTGGCCAGCCTAAGTATTTTGCACCATATCTCCCCTTGTACAAATCTGCCGTGAATACAAGACGTTCGAATCCCAAAAATTTGTTCCTTCTGGTTCCCTCTTACTGTCCTTCCATCCATAAATCAAAGGTCCATTTTAACATAGTTTCTCATATGATGCCCCTAAGTTATGGAATGATCTTCCATATGATATACGCAGTGCTCCAAATCTCTCCAGTTTCAAAAGTCGACTCAAAACCTACCTATTTCAGAAATCATTCCCACCATAGCTTCTTACTACCGAACACCGGACCGCCTCCCTGGCAACGACTCCGAACATGTCTAATGTCTCATGATTTATGCCTTACGGATTGGATGGTGTGCCTTAGAATCCGTTGATACGGAGATTAAGCACCTGGACAACTGATTGATTGATTGATTGATAGATGGAAATTCCTTAAAGGGACTTTTAATGCTTTTGTTTTTTTTCCATTCAGCAGGAATTGCATTTATCAGATGAGATTAATTTTAATAAGTTGATGTTTAGTTTTATTTCTTGACTGGACCCAATCTGATAATTGTCACATAATAAATTATGCACTTTTAAAAAATTGATATCTTGTTTTTTTCCAAGAAATTTTGGAAAGATAGAAGAGTTATCAATTGTAATGTATTTGCTAAAGCAGATATATTCATTTAAGATTACCTGAGCAGTATCTGGTGGTCTCCCTTTAATCTGGAACCAGCATTGGAGGACTTGATGGTGGAATTTTGTATTTTGAAGCTTTAATAAGGATACCTGTTTGTATTCCACACATCGATTGAAACAAGCGGCCGCATTTGCTAGTACTATTGGTTACTAGTCTTTTAACACACATAGCTTTTTGCACCATGTGGAAAAAATATATGTCAATCATTTTTAAGGCTCCCACACTGATTTCCACCATTACAGTTTCCTTTTTAACTCTTGCAGTTTTATCATTCCATAGGAATCCGTATAGTAGACCATCTAGTTCTATCACGAAATATTCGGGAATATAAACTGTGCTCAACAGATGTGTAATCTGGGGTACCATTGGGGTTTTAATGATCATGACCCAACCAATCCATGAAAGTTTCTTGTGTTTCCAAATCCCTAATAGCATTTTAATATTTTCTAAACAAAATTGTAAGTTTAAGCCTTCGCATTCATTCATATCACAGGAAAACCAAATTCTGAATTCTGAAAACCAAGTTTTGAATGCTTTTTTATTGACTTTTAGCATATTTATCTTTGTCGGTATTACGAAATCTGTTTGGCAAAGTGGCCCTAGGGGTATTATTTTGCTTTTGTCTAAGTTTAATTTGAGACCAGACACACTCTCAAAATGTTTAAAATCAGCTATAAAAGTTTGTAATGAATCTAGATCTTTAGTGAAGGTTGTTGTGTCATCTGCTAATTGGATGATTTTATACTCTAATTTATCTATTATGATACCCTTTGCCTTTTGGTTTGATCTCAAGTTTATTGATAAAATTTCTGCCACAAAAATAAAGAGCAGAGTCGATAATGGACATCCTTGTCTTATTCCTCTTTCTAATGTAAAGTTTGGTGGCAGAGTGGTAACACTCTCACCTCCCACCTCTGAGGCTGGGGTTCGGTTCCCGGCAGGGCCTCAAGTGGGAAAGCTTGTAGTTGCTTGCCATTGGTTGGCAGTTTACAGTACAGAACCCTGACCAACTGTATGTACTGGTTTCCTCTGCCCTTCCAACTACCCGTCATGATATGACCTGTACAGTGTTGAAAGCGACGAAAAACCCCAAATAAATAGATAAATTCTAATGTAAAGTTACGTGACAGATAACCATTATTTATTTTACAGGCAGTTATATTAGAATATAAAAGTTTGATCCAGTCGATAAAAGTATTGCCAAAGTTATAGCTTTTCAAGTTATTATTAATATTGATTTCATATCCTTTTTATTGTAGTTTCGTTTTTCGAGATTGAGAAAATATTTGGAACTCTTTTCAACATCCTCAGTGTTTTTTGCCTTAGATCTAACGATTATACCATCTTTCTCTTTTTCTAGTGTTTTCCATTTACTTTTTAAAGTATAGTATTTGTTCAGTTGTACTGGATTTCCATAATTCAGATTTTGTTCTAAAAGATCTATTTCTTTGAGCAAGAGTGATTCTTTTCGTTTCATTTGTTTAGCTTTGGTGTATATGATTGTGTCGGTCCTTATTTGGCATTTTAAATATTAACGTGTCATATTTTTATTGCAAAATTTGTCATTTTGTATGAAAGTATTAATGGTATTTTATATTTTGACATAAACCTCATCCTTGAACAATGGATTATTGAATTTCCAGGTTCCTCTTCCTCTTTTAACAGTATTAAGGATTTTAAGAGATAAGGTTACAAGACTATGGTCTGAGCTAAAGCCCGGTTTGATATCGGTATCACAGACTAGTTGTTCTAATGAGTTTGATATTAAAAAAAATCTAGCCTTGACTGAACCAGTCCTTTCTACCTTTCCCTTGCCAAGTATACTGGTGTTTATCTTGATGTCTGCACCTCCATATATCAACAAAGTTGTTTTCTTCGAAAAGGTTGAGTAACATATTTCTGTAAGTAATATTATCATCTACAGCACCACCTTTTTATCCTGTTCTAGATTTAAGCAAATATTAAAATCACCTGCAATGATCATAAGGACATCACTATTAACTAGTACCAAAGAGTGTAATTTTTCAAAAAAGTCATTTTGGGCTATTGCACTATCTTTTCTCGGGGCATAAATGTTAACAATGGCTATAAGATTTCCAGCTATCTCACAGTGGATACATAATGTTCTTCCATCGTAATAACCTTCTATGGTTTTGACTATGATATTCTGTTGTACTTTTTCAGGAATAAGTATTGCAACACCTCTACTATTGCCTGTACCATGGGAGAAGTATATACCATAATTAAATTCTTTTTGCCATTCTAATTTATTGGATTCGATTGAATGGGTCTCCTGCAGGAGGCAGATACCTGCAGTATAATTATTTAGCTAACAGAATACTCCCTGTCTTTTGATCTTATTGCGTAGGCCACTACAGTTGAATAAGTGTATACATAGCGTCTCTATATTTCTATTTTCTTCCATACTTATTTATAAAATTTATATTACATTTAATTTTTGCAATCATGCCAATAAACTTTAATAATTGAAGCACTACCTTTTGTGTGTACAGCTTTTCTGATAACAATTATTCTGTGAATTGAGCACAATATTAGTATAGATAGAGACTATATAACAAAAACAGAATCTACTATATTTACAAAAAGGAAGTTTTTGCATTATTCATTATGAATACATGTTTCCACAGTAATCACAAACCAAATTATCTCAAAGAAACTTACAGATTACATGAAAGCAATCTTCAATGTGTTTTGGTGGTTTGTCTACAATGGCAATTGTACTGTATGTTATCTAGATTTAACAACTGCAGTATTTCCTCATACAACAGGTATTTTTAAATGCAATGGTACACGTTGTATAGACAAGCATAGTATAAATGAGACCATTGACCAGTTTCAAAAAGCCTTATCCTAACACTTGTTTAAAATTTATATAAACTTTCATTTATTCAATTGTGTTGAACTTTATTTTGCCTTCTGGGTTTCATTGTGCATAGTAAACCAAACCTCGTTTTGTGGTTGTAAACAGTAAAACCCTTATATATACCCTAGCAAATTGAAAATAAGTATGTTGATCACAAAATTAACTTAGCACTATCTTATGTGTTCAAACATGAGCACTAAACTGAAACTTATCTTATTGAATTTAATGGTAAAAATTGTATTTACCCCAGCCAGATTGAAATATAGTACTTAATTACGAAATCCAAATCTCAATAGCGAATTAAAAGTGTACATTAGAAGAGCTTAACACTATCTTATAAAAAAATTTCAATATGAGCAATAAAGTGAAACTTGTCTTATTGAATTAAACATTAAAGACTGCATTTTCCGCCACAAGATTGAAAATATAGTTACGAAATCCAAATCTCAATAGTGAATTAAAAGTGTACATTAGAAGATATTATACTCATTTTACACATAATTTCAACATGAGCAGAAAAAAAAGATACTTGTCTTATTGAATTGTACACTATTAACTGTATTTGGCTGTATATGAGCAGTAAGCTAAAGCTTGCCTTATTGTATTACACAGTATTGAATGTGTTTACACCAGCAAGATACATTCTATATTGCTGTATTTTGTATTCGCATCAACAAAAATTAACTTGTCCTTTTCAATTACACAATACTGACTGTATTTGACCGCATATGGGCAGTAAACTGAAATTTTTCTTATTGAATTACACAGTATTGACTATATTTTCACCAGCAAGATACATTCTATAAAAATTAACTACTTGTCTTATTTAAGTACACAATATTGACTGTATATGACTGTATATGAGCAGTAAACTGAAACTTATCTTTTTTAATTACATAGTAATATGGTGTGTTCTAACTTACACAGACAACATTTTTAATTAAACAGTCTTGTCATACAGCTTATTTGCACCAGTGAATTGTGTATTTGCTCCAGCTTACACCAACCACAACTCTGTTAATTGTTTTTAAACAGTATTTTTTAATATGATGCATAAGCACCAATCAGTAAGATCGCATTTGTTTAGAGAAAGGTAACACATGTGGCTTCCAAATATAATCTGGCAAAGGATTACAATGTTATTGAATATAAAACTCTTTGATTATCTCATCAAAGGAATTTGTTTGTGTAAAGTGTTGTCTGAACTTTTTCTCAGATTCTTAATTGCACTTCTATAATTGTTGGTATGTTGTCAGGTATCTCTCTTGACTAAGATTACCAATTGCACTTTATAGCACTGAATCCTCCTATTAACAGGTTTATGGAATCTGATGGATATTAACACTTAATGATATTTAAAGTAGCAATAAAACAGTTATTGAGATAAAGTCATCTATAATACTTAATGGTTAAAACTGATGACTTTTCAGTTCTTCATTACATTTTTTCTGAGATATGTCTAAAACCCAGATTCACAGAAATAAATCACATTTCATGTAAACATGGATACATATATCTATTTGATTCTTTGCAGTTAGAAAACAACATCAACAAAGAACTCATCATAATGAAAAAAAATGCAATTATAAATGACAAGGACTACCTGACTGCGTGAGCACACACAATATTGACTAGTCACTAAAATTAGCCAATCAGTTATTAGTAGATTCAATTAATTAGCAAATCACAGGCTTAGGTAAACATCTTAAGTTTGTGCAGCCCAATCTCGAGATAATAGAGGCTTGTGTGTGCGATAATAGAGCTTTCAGTTTCACTGCTTTGGTAGTTTCCAAGATGTGTGTAATTAGGTGCACTTGTATAATGTTTTAACACTACAAATCTGTGAAAGTTTTGTCTTTAAAGAGGTAGCTTCGTCATTTTATTTAATCTTTTGGCTGCGATTCACGAAAACCTGTTTTACCGGTACATACTAAAAACATAAGTCTTGATAATTTAAGAAGTTCAATTTCAACACCCCATCGTATGGCAACTACCTCATGATAATATTAGAAACACTACACTTAATTGACACTTAGAGACTCAAAAATGGACCTATTTTGGTTTCTCCCAATCAAGGAAAGATTATTGCCTTATCTTGTGTCACTTGCAATACCATCACCATAAAACAGATATTATACCTAGTATAAAATCAGACTATAGTCTACTCCTTTTCACTGTTAACATTAAAGTTGAGACTAAACATGGTAGTGGGTTATCGAAATTGAATACAAGTCTACTACTAGACACTGAATATGTGGAATTGATGAGGGATACTATAAATAGTGCCAAATTAGATGCTCAAAACCTTGAAAACAAAAACAAAATTGGCAAGGGATTTTATCAAATGTAGAATCCGGACTGAATCCATCACCTTTGCTATCAGTTAAAGTAAAAGCTCCAATGATCAACTAATAGCTTTGTCAAATAGACTTACAGAGCTAGAAGATTTAATAAGTACACAACCTGCTTTAGACCGTCTTGATGAATTAAACAGGACAAAATTTGCAATTGAAAGTATGTATAATGATCGTGCGAGAGGCTGTATAATAAGGGCAAGATCAAAATTCATAGAAAAATATGAAAAGCCAACGAAATTTTTCTTCAATTTTGAAAAGGCAAACAGTAATATGAAAAAGATTCGTTCTTTAGTTATTAATAATAAGATTATTAATAAGCCAGATATAATAAGCCGGATTTTTACTCAAACTTGTATACATGTCCTCATAGTGAGGTTTAAATTGACAGTATAGATACTTATCTAAATGGGTGAAGGTTTGGGAAAGTTAAAAAAAACAGTTTATGATTTAAAAAATAAAAAGGCATCTGCCCCAGATGTCTTTCCTGCTGAATTTTCTAAAACATTTTGGAACAATATATCTGATATTGTTTCTGAAACCTACATTGAAGCCTGAAAGTCTGGCCAGAAGCTACTTAGTCAAGGTGCGCATTGCTTGATACCTAACAAATGCAAAAATCGTGGTGCCCTTTATCCATTTTAAATACAAATTACAAAATTCTGGCTAAACAACTATAAAACAAATTGAAGATAGCTTTGAAACAAAAAATAATACCAGATCAAGTAAGTTACATTGAAAAAAAGATTTTGTGGTAAAAATACTAGACTTATTGATGACATGTTTGAGTTTTGTAAACTCAAACTGAATCCTTGTATTATTCTTCTTGTTGACTTTGAAAAGGCTTTTGACACTATAAATTGGAAATTCCATAATATTTGCTTGAAGCATTATGGTTTTGGAGAAAATTTCCAATGATGGATTTCTACTCTGTATCGCGATACCAAGAGTTGTGTCTCAAATAATGGTCACCAGTCTTCATATTTCAAGCTTTCTAGAAGTATTAGACAAGGATGTCCTGTCAGTGTCCTGTTATTTTTATTGCCTGCAGAGGTTATTGCTACTATATTACGTGATCTGGGCTCTGTTAGAGGAATAACTGTAAATGATACATGCATGAAGCTATATCAGTTAGCTGATGATATGACACTATTTTTACAGGATAATAAGTCAGTGAGGATAGCCATACAAACATTTGATGAATTCTATCGATATGCAGTCCTCAAATTAAGTAAAAGTAAGACAGAAGCTATGATAGTATGTAACGATGGATCATTATGTGAAGATATAAATTTAGGAATCTTATGGATAAACAGACCATTCAAAACTTTAGGAACATGGCTTTCCCTGAATTCTGAGGAAATGATTTATTTAAAAATCAAAGAAAAAACCGATATCATAAAAAGAATTTTACTTTCATGGCAACCACACTCTCTCACTCTGAAAGGTAAATCAATGTTATCAAAAAACACAATTATCCAGCCATTAGAAAAAAGAGGTGTATAGTATCATTTTTGGATACAGTTGCTTCTACAAAAACTATGAGGATTGAAAGATACTGTTAAAGCTAGGTGGAAGGTCTTAATGGAATCATTATTGGGTTTTAATTAACAATTGTTGCTTTAAAAGTGCCTATACAAAAGTTTGAAGTGTAAGCCTAAAACTAGTTTCTAGTGTTGCCTTATGTCTAGATGGTACAATTTTATAACTGTCGAGCCAATATCTTTTAAAGAATTTTTGCTTGAAACACTTTTCTGTAATGACCTTAACTATTGGGATAAGTGCTATAAATAATGAATATAGTGACTTGGCTGCGGGTAGTATAAACAGAGTTCAACATATTGTAAATGAAGATGGTACATTTCTGAATAAACATAGTATTGAAGCTCAGTGTGGTATTTGCTTGGATCAACTGAGACATGACAAATTAGTTAGCTATTTCAAGGATAAGATAAAAATGATACCTAAAAGGTTTAATACTAACCCTCATTCAAATATACCAAAGTTATGTCTTGAAAACATTAGTAAAGTAAACTTCCAAAGTGTATATAGCCATTTGATTGGGTCCGATAAAAATGTCCCATCCAGTGAAAATAAATGGATAGAGTATTATCCTTTTTAGAATCTGTCAACTTGCGATTTAAAATTCTGCATGGAGTTATTAACTGCAACTAAAACTCAGAAAAATGGAATATAAATGAATAATCACAGTGTGACCTATGTCAAAATATTGATAATCTTGAGCATTATTTTTACTATTGTCAACATAGTTATTCTTTCTGGTATCAGATTGAAATGTAGTTGTCTTCACCACTTTCCCTCAAGTTCAAATTTACTGTTATAGAAAATCAAATGGTTTTTTTAAACAATGATTGTGAACTATATTTTATTGTTAATTACATTGTACTCTTGGGGAAGTATTACATTTACATTTGTAAGAAGGATGCAAAACTGTCAAGCTTACTTTCCTTATATTCCTTTCTACGTCTCATCAAAGACACATTGAGCAACGAAGATCACATATATATGAACCAAGGCAACCCAGAAACATTAAAAACGTTTTAAAATGGTTTAAACATTTACAAAACGTTTATAAAACCTATTTAAACCCTATCTTATGGTTTTCTGAATGTTTCCAAGTAAACGTTTACGCTGTAATTTAAAAAAAAGTTTTATAAACATTCTCTAAACAAACGTTTTTACTGAAAACATTTATTAAACATTTATAAAATAACTCAAGAAAGTAAATTTGACTGGAAATGTTTTTAAAAGCTTTATAAAATAGCTGAAGAAATGAAGGTTTTGCTGGAAATGTTTTTCAAACATTCATCATGAAATGTTTGATAAACATTAGACATAAAATGTTTAAAGAACATTGTTTGTCAAATGTTTTAAAAACATTCTGTGAAAAACGTTTTTTAAACTCATATTTTTTAACCTTAGCCTTCAAACATGTCCAAACAAAGATGGCGGTGAGCAATAATTGGGGATTTTAGAGGACTTTGTCAAAAATTGAACACATGCAATTCTGAAAAGTAACAATTGAATGGGGGCACAATTTCTAAGCCACTATCTTATAATTTTAGACATAAAAATAACATTTTCAACAGTGACCAACCATAGAAGTATATTGAATTTGACCTCTGACCCCATTATTATTCAGACATAATTATGTACATTTATAATATTTTTCAAAAATTTATCGTTAAACGTTTAATAAACAGTATACGTAAAACATTTTTAAAACATTCTATTACAAATGGTTTTCGTACCCATCATTTTTTAACCTTTGCCAAACATCTCCTTTCAAACGTTTACAAAACCTAATAATGTTTACTGGGAAGTTTGATTTGTATAAAGACAGGTTTGAAAAGTTACTTAGTGTATTATAAATGAAATGTCATTTCTTTGGTCATTTGTATGTTATTAATTATAAACATTTATGTGTGTTACTTGTATTTCACATGGTACCTTATCTAAAAAGAAATAAAATATAAGAAATGAAATTTATAAACATAGAGAACCTAAAAGTTACATGATCATATCACCAGCTGCGTCGTGTTTATGTGTGATCCATTGGAATTAAGATTTAAAGGGGGTTAGTTTCTACAGAACATTAATTAGTTACGATTGTGGAGAAGCTCCAAAAATGTAAAACAACTTTACATTGGGTTACAAGATTTAAATCACATGCTATTAGCATGCAAAAAACAGACTGTAGTAGCAGCCATGTCATGTGATTGGGTTGGCTCAGATTTAAGCTGTGTTTGAATAATATCTTAACTAACGGTAGATGTTAAACCAATGCTCAATCTGAAAAAAAAACATATAGTGATTTTAACCCTTTACACTTGTACAAGCTATTGAATGAGAGATGCCACAGAGATCAAATGTCAGAGGCCATATACACTAATAGTCTTAACAAGTCCCAATCATAAATTTCCATATTTGCACAGCAGAAATTAGGCATCGGGTGTACTGTAACACCCAGGATTCAAACCATGAAATACCAGAGGATGACCAGACTCTCTAGCTCACTGCTCCAACCTGCATAGCCAATCAGTACAGCCAACCTTAAGCTAAATAGAATGATTTATGGCCCTACAACCAAGCTTATATCTCCTCCCTAAGAGTAGATAGATAAACTATATTTTGTTAAATGACAGATTATTGTTCAATTCAAAGCCTGATCAGAAAAAGTTTTTTTTAATCTCAACTAGTTCCTTTTTATGTTTGATTTGGCAACATCATACAATACAATGTTTTTAGAAATAACAGACAATATTGCTTATATGATTTGTAGACGGTATAAAGGACTTTTACATAACACTAACATTGTAAGATTTCTGCGCATATGACATTGACGTAAATGTTACTTTCTCTGTAAAAATATACTGTAAACAAGTGTCTAGTTGTGAGGCCGATTTTCCAAAGATTCTACTCTGGTTTTCAGTGAGACTAAGGTTTTGCTACTCAGCATTCACAAGTATTAAATGTTATGCTATAATATGTGACTTCAATTCAAAGTCTAGGTAAGGATGTTACAGTGAAGAGAAATGTGAAATTTGACATATCTGTAAGTACAAACATTTAATAAGAGATATACATCCATAGGTGTTTATTATTAATTTCAAAAATGTTTTGTAAAAATAGGAAAATTACACATTATTGTTACAGTGCTATGTTCATATTTCACCAATTAGACATTCTTGCATGCCTAATTGGCCAACAATAAAATACTCTGTTTGTATATAGTTTGATTTCCGGCTAGTAACAATAGCCATTCAAACCATTATAAACTATTCAAAGCAATTACAAGCCTAGACTTGCTTGAGACTCATTTTTGTGTAATTAGGAAAATATGCAATGACATTTTCAGATTTCATAGTGTTTGGTAACATATCCATGTACCAGTTTTTACACCAACAAGTGCTGCCTGGTGTCTTGCTATGACATATTGTGTAAGAATTATTTATGGATGCCAAACATTGTGTACCTGTTTAAAAATAAACACAGATTTTTATATTCAATTTTAACATACGTTAAATGTGATATTTTACTTAATACTAGATTCTATGACATGACACGGTACATGCTTTCAGGGTACCAGGTTCAAGCCAATATGGCTACAAAACCAATTGTTGTAAGACAGGCAATCTTGGGAAATGAATGCCCTGGGAAATTTGAATGTGAACTATAAGTTATAAATGGTGATTGCTAGGAGGCAATATGAAGTTGCACCAGATTTTTGGAATATTTATGTATGGTGATCCAGTTACATAACATATGAAAGACAGGAAATGGGTGTAACTTGTCATATAAACATACTTTAAAGGAGCAACATGGCGTTATATTGTATGATTTGTATGAAGATTTAGTTTTGTGACATTTAATGAAATATCTACGGGGGTAACAATGCAGGAAACAATATCAAAGTTATTGAAATAACAGACATGTAAAACTCATTGGTTTGGGCAAGTAAGTTGAAACTAAAGCCTGGAAAGACTGAGTTAATCAATTAAAGATGCAGCGTTAAAACACTGAGGAACTGTATACCAGTCCAGTCAAAATACTGGGTAATCCATTGTATCAATGTAAAAAGTGGTAAAAAATTATGGGAGGGAGGTTCAACTTTGATTACTGTACTTATTAAAGCAATAGATCTATCAATGGATTCAAATGGCACCTTGTAAGACCTGTCATCACACAGAATGGGCATACAATAAATAAAACATATAGGTCATCATGGAATACATATTAAAAAGGCCACGCCAGAGATGACTGCTTATTGATGAAGGTGTAGTTTTTTATCTCTCTTCACAATATGGTAATATGATCAGTGCACCGCCATCAGAAGGAAATTATGCCATTATATGATTTCAGCCTTAGAATGATTATTTGTGACCAGCAATGCACTACAACCAAACAGCAGGAAATGTTAGTGCAATTTCCTGCTTCCACATTTTCCTTTCACAACTTATCATTTATGGCAATCACCTTTTTGACCTACTTACAGTTACCTGAGGTGTAGTCTGTTATTTTAAAGAATTAATGATTTCCCAACACAGTAAACATTTTTGGGTTTTCCAAACATTTGAAAGGAAACGTTTTCTGAAGGTTAAAAAAGATGGGTACGAAAATCATTTATAATAGAATGTTTTTAAAACATTTTATGTTTAAATGTTTAACGATAAACGTTTCCAGCATAACCTTCATTTCTTCAGCTATTTTATAAATGTTTAAAAAAAATGTTTCCAGTCTAACTTAGCTGCTTGAGTTTTTTAACGTTTAGCAAATGTTTTCAATAAAACCTATTGAAAAATAATGTTTATAAAACATTTTTAAACATAACAGCGTAGATATTTACTTGGAAACTTTAAGAAAAAAGCATTAGACAGGTTTTAAAAACGTTTTGTAAATGTTTAAACCATTTTTAATGGTTTAATTTTATGGAAAGCCTGGCAAATAGAAGAAGTGATTAAATTTTGGGAAATATCATGTTCTAGATAAAAAAAAATAAAATTTTTAAGTGGTTCAATTTTTCTGGGTAACTTACGTAACGGTTCTCAGGATAAAATAACTCCATAAAGTAATGAACAGAACTTGAAGAATATTCTTAAGTGGGTGGACGCTTGTCAGAGGGAGGATTGACTGCATTTTGGGAACCCCTCATATACTGGATAGAAAAAATGCCAATTTGTTTTGTAGTGGGAAGGGAGAAATTATTGATTGGTTCTACTGTGCCTCGAACTCGCAGCCTTCTGATTACACACAGAAATAAACACAGGTCTAGCTCTTTAACCAGCTGAGGTAAAGGGGATTCCCCAGAAGCCCAGGTATTAATACAACTGACATACATGAGGATATTACAGTTTGTAAAGGGGCCCTGGCGGAGGCATGCACTCTTTGGTTTCTTTTTAGTTCCTTTATACAGAACAAAACAAAATTGTCGATACAAGTACCATTACAGATCAAATAGCTGAAATTTTGAACATTAAGCGACATATATGTATTGATGGTGCAAAGAGTCAAAAGCATTGTTCAAACTCCATTGGTTTGAAGTGGTTTTTGCAGGTGACATATAACCATAATTTGCGATTTAATGAAATGGGTTGGATTTTGGTGATATATTGAGTCTGATCTTTTGTTAATATTGTAGAAAGAATTTTTTTTCAATTGTTTTGATGTTATTGTTTTGATGTTATATTTGATGATGTTATATTTGATGATGCATTTAGTTTAATGCATTTAATGATATATATTTATATATGAAACTATATTACATGGTAGCTGAACTTAATGTTTGTGTGTAACTGTCACATAAATTGATCAATAAGTTTACCGAAGTCACACATAACTTTTAATTTATTACTCTGTGCATTTTAACTGCAGCTTGCCTGGTCACTGCTATAACAACATACGTGTTTTTAACACGGGAGCAAGCCAGGAAAATATGTACAAAAGTGCTGAGAAATATCAAAAATAAGGATATAAAAACAGTTTCATAAGACATAGACGTCAGAGATAAGTAACAGAAACAGCAGACAAAGGTCAGGTGCATCACTATGCTGTTGTGGTGTCATTCATTCAGCTCATTCAGTGATATAAAAGTTATAACTTTAACTGGACTTTTTATAGCGCCTAATCTCCCCTTTACTAAGGGGACTCTAAGGTGCTAGAGCATTGACCAAATGACTTTCAAACGGAGGAAAGCAAATAAAAAATTTGCTAGTCTCTATGTGTGTGTTTGTTATGCATCTGAATAAAGTTGAACCTGGACGCTGTTAAAACAGCTATTTGACTGCAGTATATCTGTTCTGACTGTGTTTCTGTTACTTTGGATAGCTTATATATACAAAGGGATATATGTTGAGGCCATCTGTAGCTAACTGTATTGGAAGTGTGAAAGTTCTTGTTAAAAGCAGCTGTGTCATTGTGTCTATAAAATTTATAAAAAAAACAGGACCACTTGGAGAGCGCAGACCACCGCCAAGGGAGCTCAATCCAGATCACTCCCAATATATTTTTCATGGATCCTGAGAGTGATCCAGATCACCCTCAAAATCTAGTCACTTGTTCCCTGTCCTATTTAAGGCATATCCTGAAAAGTTCATCCAAATCAGTCCTTAACTTTTTGAGTTATCTGTCTTTAAAATTACATTTCATGGATCCAGAAGATCCAGATAGTGATCCGGATCACTCCCAAAATTGAATCATTTCCGCCTTTTATCTTTTCAGACATATCCTGAAAATTTTATTTAGAATCTGTCCATAAGTTTTCGAGTTATCTTGTTGACAATCAAACTCACAAACCCACAAAAAATCCCAGGCAAATACCTAACCTCCTTGGCGGAGGTAATGAAAGTTCTAGACTCAAATAAGGCATTAGGAGTAAATATTTAAGCTACTCTATGTATTCTGATAAAGATGGTATAAAAAGATCAATGATGAATATTTTTAGAAAGAAAGTGAGTTTGCCACGCCAGACAGATATAAACTGTGCTGAAAAGACAGATGTAGAACTAATCCCAATAACAACACTGACGGTAGGATAATTCAGACAACAAGAGAATCCTATTCTATGATGGAAGTGGAAAGTGACGATCTTGACACACAGACCAAGCCACACTACTACAGGTAAGGTGTTACAGGTACTGTATATTAATATAATTGATCACTTTTGGGTATGAATGACTTACTTGTGCCTTTAAGTCTCTGCCCTTTGAACATATATATTACTTGTATCTGCTTATTTATTATTAACGCTCGACGATAGGAGAGGGTTATTATGATCAGTTTGTTTCTGTCTGTCTGTGCACCGTTTTGCCCTTATAACTCAAAAACTATAACATCAGTTAATCTCAAATTTGGTGGGCAGGTATTTCACGGGGTACAGATGGATTCATCCCAATTTGGTGTAATTTGTGTGAAAAATTAAAGTCAGAAGAGAGTTTTTCTTATTTTTAATTGGGAATACACAGTGAAACTGATTCTCTTCATCACATATGTAAAAAATCAATACTTTGCTCTTGATGATGTCATTACTCAGTGATGTCACAATACAATTGTCATTGTGAGGTCATAAACCTAGCTTGTGATACTTGCTGTCTTTAAGTAAAAATATTTCTTCTCATTTTATTTTGAAATTAACATAAATATGATAAAGAGGGGGGGATGGTATATTCATCATTTTTATTAAACTATTATTTCTGTTTTTAGGCAATGACCTTTGGGCCATATTTTTACCTCCACAAGCAGTTTGTTTTTGTGTGATAATTGTTTACCTACTTGTCTGGTTGTTTTTTTTTTTTTGTTTTTTTGTGTGTGTTAAGATTACTTCAGAACAAATGAACAGATCTTTATTAAAAAATTGTGGGTAGGACCTGACCGAAGGAAGAAGTTACTAAAAGAAAGATCTGGATCTTATTATGAATACAAAAAATCATGAATTTTCAGAGGTCCCATTTCAATGTATTTTTAATGACTTTAGCTTTCTACTTGGTATTTCTATGAAGATTAATTACATGTTTGGTTTATTTTATTGTCTTCCTTACAATACTTTACATCACTTGAGAGACTGGTCACATGGAGTCGAGCGTTTTGCTCTCTCTCAGTGCATCTTGTTGTTTATTGTTTAAATGACACATGGTTAGTATGCTGCTCATTTGTGGGACGTGGATGTTGTGGCTTTTTACTGAGTGTTTTGTGCTTAGTTTGTGCTACCTATGTGAATGTTCTGTAGTGGTTCTGTACTAGACATTCCAAATACAATATCCTCAATATATTTTTACAAACTTTGAAATGAGAAAAAAGGGGCCCCGTGGTTGTTCAACAAGACAAACAGGTCCTTGTGAAAGCCTAAAGCCACTTTTAAAACTTGGTAGAAATGAATAAGAATGGCACAACAAAAATCAAGTAAAGCTAGCCCACTAACCAGAAATGCGTTAAATGTGCTATAAGACCCCTCCATGTTTTTGTACTGTGTCCACCATTCAGCATCCAGCATGTTATGGTTATACTTGGTTTTAATTACAGATAAAGCCTCTTTTACATCCCGTTGTACGTGTATAGACACGTAAGTGTGCTGCAAATATTGTTGAAAAATATGACCGTAGCCTGGTAGTGGGGTAGCAGAGATTTACACGTTTTAACAAGGTGAATTCTCCCAACAAGAGTGTCATTAGTTAAATATTAATTAACACACTGCGTGCACGCACAGAAAATGTGCATGTTAATTTCCATTGCAGGGTCTGTGCGACCTTGAGATTCTGTTATAAAATCGCAAGTGTGCCTTGAGGGTCCCTTGCAAATCAGCCGATTTTTCTCTGTAACCAGGACGTACGTGCACGTACGATGGGATGTAAGAGAGGCTTAAGCTTTGGTCCATTTTCCATGTTGGTTCTATGCAATTCTAATGCCTATACACCAACTTAATAACAGGTCAGTGAGGAATCTCTATCTTAATTACCTATTTCTCATTTACAGGTCTGCTTTCATTCATCTTCTATGTGGGATATATGCCTTGCTTCTCCTTGTAATTGGTTTTGTGATACCAATGAGTTCAGAAATCAGCAGAGGTGAACCCGGTGTGGACTATTATGTGGAGGTTTGTGTATTATATATATGTTTAACTTGTGAAATTCAGCATTCATTTAAAATGTACATAACATATATATAGCTGTTTTTATATAGTGTATAAGCAAACCCTGACATATATCATATTCTGGGACAGTAATATTGCAATTTTAGTAGAAAAAAAAAGAAAAAAAAGTTCATGTGTTAAATGGCTCTCAGGTTATATTTCACAATTAATATTGTGGAGTTGTGCCTTAGACAATATTCTGTACTCTATGTATTGTCTTTCGAAAGTAAATGTACTTTTGAACTTTCTCATCCTTATCAGTGGAGATAAATATCAGCTAAAGAATCTCCCCAACCAAATATAATGTGAACGAAGTGATATTGTGTATTTAATAACTTGCACCAAGTGTGGTAAATACCATGCAGTTGAAACAGGCAGGGCCCTTAGATCAAGAATTTATGAACAAAAACTCTCTGTAAATAAAACTAAGGATAGCACAGTGACTCTTGTTTCCAAAAAATTCACTGGAAAGGACCACTCAGTTAAGGACATGCAGTTTTCTATTCTAAAATAGTGCACTCTCAAATACAACACTCCTTCAATTGCCCACAGAAAAAGGAGTGAGCAGTGGTGTATGTGGAATATTGGAGCAATCCATCCTATAGGCAAAAATCAAGTTATTTGAAATTTATGCATTTTAATGGTTTTGCCCTCACACTCATAGGACCAAAATCCGTCTTTTGCTTTAATATTGTAGTTTTCATTTTTAAAAATGCTATTTATGATACTAGTGTGTGTGGGATAACTGTTTGGTGTACTGAATCATTTGTTTACCATTAAATCTAGATGCCATAACTTGCAATGTGCATCTTCTTCTACCAAAGGTGATGCTTGGGGGATCCGTATCTGCCACAGGTATGCAAGTAGACAAAATAAGACATCAATCTATTGCTCTCTAAACACACTGTAACTGCAAAATTCATATTGCTTATTTGCTCAGCACGAGCTCTAGTGAGGCTGGCTCTTCTGGAGATCACTTTTTTGCTTCTTTTTTTTTTGTCTCCCGGCTATTATGAATTGTGGTGTAGCGTGACGAGTACCCTCTCTCATCAATGAAGTTAAGCAGACATGGGCTACATTAGTACTTGAATGGGTGACCTCCTGCGGTGCACTACTCATGCCTCAGATGGCTTTGTGGCTCATGCTAGTAGACCGAATCCCCTTTCAGCCTCGTTTGTACAAAAAACCAGCACGTTTGTTCATCTATAAAGACAGATAGTGAAATTGACTAAGATGTTGCAGATTATCAGGCCAAAAATTGTACTGTTAAGAAGGTCATTATGTCAATTTAGCTCTTTACTTAACATTTGAACATCTACAGTTCTGAACCTGTAAATGTGTAGCTATATTAGCCTCACTGAGTCCATACTGTTACAACAGTTATGTGGACACTAACAAGAACATTTGCCACCATTGTAGTCTGTACCACAGTTTCAAAACTCCTGTCAATTTCTTTTTTTCAGGTCTTCTACATGTATATGTATCTGATCTCTGTTGTGTTCCTGATCTTCATCCATATCTGTCTGAATTGTGACTCTTGTAAGAAGTTCCGTGTTCTGTGGCATCCGAAACCATTGATCCAAACAGTCAGTGACAACAACCTAAAATCACCCAACAGTGTCAGCAGCAGTTTGGGTAAGCTATTATGCTGTGCAGTAGCCTACTTGAGGCTAATGATAAAGTAATTTCTACTATAAGTGAATATAACTCCATGTTATTTTCAGACAAGATAACTGATACCAGGTCTGGTCTTGCATCGGTAAAGGATCTCCGGCTTTAGTAACCAACTATATGTAAATCACTTTCCTTTCTGTGTACTTTCTGAGGAAGAAGTCCATAAACGTATTTAATCTAATCCTGATAAAATATGACCTCCTATACTATATGTCCAGGTTAAAAACCGCATTGAAATTCTCACTAAGCCCATCACCAGTCTTGTAAACAGCCCCGTTTGGCAATGTTATCTAAACACCTAATCTCAAGAGGAACAACAACTATTGTCTTGTTTCAAACCTAAGTGTTATGTCCAAAATTGTTAAAAAAACTGTATATCAAACATAGATATCCAATGTAAATCAACCATAGTTATCCAATGTGAAGCTAAAGCTTAACCATGATCAGACTGATTTCATAACCACTCTTTGAGTTTATCAAGGACTTTTTCTGGCCTCATTTTCCAGTAAAATTGCTTAGCAATTACACAACACCCACAGACAGAGTAAGGAACCTGGTCATCATTTTCAAACAGATCAAGTTCTTCTATTGTCTCTGTTTGCAAATCCAGTTACTACCATTGCAAACAGGACTACAGTAATTCACTATATTATGTCAGTCTAACAAACATATAATTCTAATTGGACTTTTATAGCGCCTAATCTTCCCTCTATGAAGAGGACTCTAATGCACAACTAAACCAAAAACAGTTAACCAATTTCTGTATCCAGGGACAAAAAAGACGTCAAGCATCATAGGGGATAATCAATACTAGAGTGGGTATGCCTTTGTGTACAGGAAGGTTTTATTTGCTTTCTTGAAAGAGGCTAGGGAGGGAGACACAAGGATCTCATCAGGAAGAGCACCCCAAAAGGTGGTGGCATCAAAAGCAAAACTATAACTAAACTGTTTGACAAGGAAATCACCACCACTCTGACTGTGCCAAGAACTATAAGAACTGCTGTGGGAGGGGATACATGGGGCATAATACTTGTGAAATCCAGTATAAAAAACTTATAAACAAGATTGGCTGTTTTGTTTTTTTTATAAAAAGAACTTTGCGATGTTCAACAGCAATTTCTTAAGCACAGGAGTTGTATTTAAGCTTCACAAAGAACAAAATCCTATATGCTGCACTGTCTTTGAATCATTTTCTTACAACTCTCTGTATTTAGAGAAACTACACTAGGTCCCAATACTAATTAAATAAAAAAAAGTTCTAATTCTTGGAAAATGACTTACCATACAATCTACTAAACCAAACAAATATGTTTCCAAGCATAGTCACTGATGATGCACCATCTAAATGGAATATACTCCACAGACTCTCAGAGATTAACGAACTAATTCTGGGATTAGAAGCAATCAAAAACTCTTTTGACAATCATATCCCCCATCATAACCAACACCTGGTAAATGCCCCGAATTCTTCAATTAAGTGCTTTAGAATGTTTTAATTATATATATCATAGGTTTTATGGACGCAAATTCATTGTGATTTCTGGATGTAAGGGTATTTCGGACTAATATTATATTTGATTAACAGGACATTCAGGGTGGAACTTATAATCAGCATTCTTGCTTTAACATTTTTGGCTACCTAGTTTGCTTATGCTCTTATGCTATCTTTTTAGGTTTAGCGTCACTTTTAACATTGAATAGGGCATATCACGACCTGGCTATGTCCCTTGATTAACGATAACTGCCTTGCTTTATGTTTAGATGCGCCTTAGAGTCCATCAGTGATGGAGATTAAGCGCTATAAAAGTCCACATTAGATTAGATTAGATATCACGATGGGTAGTTTTATGGACAGAGGAAATGAGTACATACAGTTGGACAAGGTTCTTAACTGTAGATGTTGGATCATCAGTAAGCAACTATCGACTTTCCCACATGGGGTCTGGGGTTTAAACGGCTGACCTCAGAGGTGGGAGGCGAGTGTGTTACCGTTGCACCATCATGGCCCCTTATGTTATTATGAAAACACAGCTTGATTCATATGAAATCAGGTCTGGGTCAAAGGTGACACCATGGAAGTATTTCACAAATACATAATGCATTATTGCAAGTCACCTTATGTTGTCCATCACAGATCAACCTTGATGTTATAACAGAAAGCCTCGGCTCTGTCTCCATGTACATGGTTCCCTGTCCATAATAAATAATTGGATAAGAACTGACTACTCACATGCAGACAATTTGCAATCTATGTTGTAAAATATTAACTTAAACATAGTTAATTTGCTATGTTTTGAAAAATGTTTTGCTTATCTTGGTAAATTGGCACAGCAGCAACACACACTCCTTAGTTACAAAAGCCATACTCACTGTGACTATCTTCCTCATATATGTGATTCACTGCCAATTGAAATACAGATTGTTAAAAGATTCTGTAAATTTTTACACCTAGTGATGAATAATGACAATAATGTATCAATTCTATGTGGTAAATTAGCCTTTGCTGGAAGTGCCTCATCTGTATGTAACAATATCAATTATATTTCAAACTTGTTTAAATCCAAAAGGCATGACCTTGCCTTCATTAATTTTAATGAAATAACAGAACGAGCCTTTTTACAAGAACTGAAGATAAAATAATATGCAGTGTGATCAAAGATTGTATCATTATGAAAAGATGAAAGATCAGGCCTGCTAAGTTGTAGTGAACTACAATACATTATAAAAACGCTATGTACTGAATGACATTGCAAAATGACAATTAAATAAGTTTGTAAATATTAAATTACTGTAGGTAGTGTTAATTTTTTGGTTCTAAATGTTCTTAATTTTGTATGTGCATACTTTCGTACATATATATACATGGAAGAGTGGATGTTAAGTGGGTGTTACTGCAGTCACATCATTGACAAACTTTGTACATAAACTATCACACCAGTTAATCTTAAGGGTTTTAATAGGCAATATTACGCTTCTGCTTGAAATCAGCAACTCAAATGGGCACATAACAAATCTTCATACAGCTTACATAGCTATACTTTATATCAATAATCCCCATAGGATTAATTTTGATTTTTGTGTTATTTTGTGTCAGGTTGAGGCATGCTTCAATTGAATGAGTGAAACTTATGTTGCCTATCACTTCAAAAATGGTTGGCTATGAATCTTATAATTATTGAAACGACCAAACATAATAACAGAGAAAAGTGACTCAATCTGTTGTAGATCTTGAAGACAGGCTGACCTCTAATGACAGTGAACGACGCAGTCTGGCTTATCCATATGAAGACTATGTGCTCAGTAGCTACAACTTGACAGGAAAAAATAGTCCACAACCTCCACCATTCATTTATGACAAGGCTCAAGGGGTGAATTTTTACCTCAGATTAGGAGCAATTGGTAAGTGTGTATTATTTAACTTGAATGTTTGGTAGAGATGTTACACTGATAAATACACTTTGATCTAGGATAGGACATACAAGATATATGTGTCATATTACTTTTATTGATTGTGTCCATATATGCAACATTTCTCAAAAGCAACAAAGTAGAGTTTGAGAATGCGTTTTTATGTGACAAGAAACCTTTTGATACATATTAAATCTTTAAATAAACTCACAGGAAATGGCTGTGTTTATCACCTGTACCTATTCAGAAATTTACTTTGCATTTACCTTGCATAAATCTTACAAAAACATGTTTAAAGCAATTTAACAATATATTTTAAAGATACCTTATATCCATTTAACATAAATATATATGATTTATTTTAATATAAATATTGTAAAATATAGTTCTTCGAATTTCCGAGAATTCCTTGTGGTTTATGTTAGGGTTTGTTTTCAATAAAATAGAGGCTGAGTTACATTGTGTCATTTTGTAAAATTTATATATTCCTCTGATAATATATCAACACTGAAAAGTGCTGAAAATGCATTTTAATTGACAAGAAACCTTTTGATAAATTTAATAATCCTTTATACATATTGCCTGTTGAAATCACATTCACAAGGCCATCTAAATGAAAAATATGATATTATTAGAGTTCTTTTTTGTGATCTAGAGCATTACATATGCACACTTTCACAAGATATAAATGTGAAATATAGATACAGAAATTAACACAGTAATTGAAAACAAAGAACAAAGTTTGCCTTAAAATACGGAGAGCCATGCACTGAATCAATCAGACCACTTTCCAACCATTTTTATAGCCATAAATAGGAAAACCCCTTATTCTTGCATCACCATATTTTTGAAATCTGCATAATTTTTGAAACACTTGACACAAATACATGAAATTTCTTGACAATGAATGTATGTTCAAAGTGAGGTATCCTTTTGATTATTAACATTTAAAAACTATGTGAAATATCAGTCTTTAGATGGCCATTTCTTGTTAGAAAAATCACAAAAAGTTGGTTAGACCTTCTGCATTCAGTTTTGCTATTTAACAATCGCAGATATATTTAGACATTGACTGAAATAAACTTCCAGAAAAATATGCACATTTCGCCCTTAAAATAAAGAAAAACATATATAATATGTTGGTGTAGAATTGTTCATGTGTCTTACTTTACTTTTCATAAAAAGTCAATTACATGATATTTTTTCTCCACAAGGTTAGGTTTTGTTTGTGTTCTTTTGTTTGGTTGTCTGGTTTCATGACAGCTCCAAAAGTAATGAACAAATATTTCTGAATTTTTATGTGGGGAGTGTCTGTGCAAAAAAACAAGGGACATTTTGGAAATATTTGGATCATATTCTGGATATTAAAATTCCCATATTTATCGAAATGTAAAAGGTATAATTCTGTAATATTTAATATTACGGCAATTAAATATTTCTGTGCTTTCTAGTTTAGAGTAAGTGTCACAGTCAGAAGCTTGTTCACATAATCAAACCCAATACATTGGAGTTCAAATCAAGTGGGAAAGCTTGTAGTTTTTGTGTTGGTTGGCAGTTTACAGTACAGAACTTTGACAAACTGCATGTACTTGTTTCCTCTGCCCTTCTAACTACTTGTCGTGATATAACTGATTCAAAGGTACCAATAGTGACTTAAGACACTCAATAAAAATAAATAGACACAGAAATAGCATACACTTTTTTCAACTTACATTATAGAAGCGTGTTATCTTATGAAACCTAAAGTCATACTTTTCGTTTCTTATATCAGAATATTTCATTACTTAAAATATTTGGTATAGATATCAAGTTTTTCCTTTATTCTTTCCAGCATGTCTTTTTCGTACTAAAGTTTATCAACATATGAGGCTTAAAAGGTTGAAATACTGATTCAGTCAATTTGGTTATGTTGCTTTATTTTTTAAGATATTAAAAACATATTAGAATTTCATTAAACTTAATTATTTAGTTTACTGTTATCTGTGAAATAGTTTTATTCATGCTTAGGCTTAGTAATACTAAGGCATCATATGGTACAATCAAAACAATCAGAAATTGCTATGACCAAAAGCAACTCCAAAAACTTAAACTATCTATTATAGTAGCAAGGACTTTAACCCAATAAGGTGTACAGTATGTTATGGTGTTAACAGGAACTAATCAGGTGTAAGTAAAGGATCTTATAAACTGAATATGTAAACAGGTGCGATACTTTAGTAACAGTTTTGAAGAAAAAAGGTCATAGCACTGTTAAAAACAACGGATGACAGGTACATTGAAGCTATAAATTAATTCTACATGTTGTAATATCCTCACGTATATCAGTTCTGTTAACACCTGGGCTTCTGGGGATTTCCATTTAACTCGGCTGGTTAAAGATCAAAACTTGTGTTTATTTCTGTGTGTAATCAAAAGTCCATGGAATCGACTCCCAGCAGAACCAATCAATAATCTCTGCTCCTACAGCATGGCGGGATGTCTAAAGATTTTCCCCTCTCAGAGCCAAGTGAGTTGAAGTGTAATAATATAGTCATGTAAGACCTGAGGACAGGTGTTTCATTAGAGGTATGTAATATCCTGACAAATATCGGATCTGTTAACGCCTGGGCTTCTGGAGATCCCCCTTTAGCTCAGCTGGTTAAAGAGCTAGACTTGTGTTTATTTCTGTGTGTAATCCGAAGTCTGATCAATAATCTCTCTCCTACCACTGCAGTGTATACATTCTGGAAAGACAATAACAATATAATTGCTGTTGCACTTTGGCATTTGGATGGTAAGCTTGTTCTTGATTTTAAAAAAGGGATTGGTTAAGATTCACAGAAGAACAGGGTTGGATTTTATTATTTAAAGTGATAGCTTTCTAAGTGACGTTTGCTCCTGGAATCATATGTGATTGTTCCAGAATTCTCAAAAAAATTTTTTTTGAATTTTTCATGAACATTAGCCAGGTCTAAATTATTGCAACTGACTTATGATCCAAAAATTTGTTTGACAATGTTAAGCTAGTTTGGAATTGAATCCCTGAATGCTAAGTCAGATAAGAGTCTCATAAGATTATAGGAATTTTAAAAAAAATAAATATTCGAATTCAACAGGAACAAATACAATTTACTAAAAACACTAACATTTTAATTTTTAACCTCCACAATGAAAACAAATCATAAATTTTCAAGTTTTTAACCCAATCATGGAAGGCAATTGTTAATTGTAAACTGTAGTAAACAAGTCATAAGCTATAATAATAAATTCTTGGTATCTTGTTAAAAGACCCTGATCAAATTTAACAAACAAGCATTAACACTGCCCTGAGGTTTCAGTTGGGCATAATCTTTTTATTCATACAAAATATGTGTGAATAGGGTCAGTGCGTCATGTAATAATTTGACATTTCCCACATTTTGTAGAAACATTACTAAAAGACTTTCAGAGTGAGCATCTTTGTTTCATTTACATTCATCCAATGCTGCAATGATATCTATATTTTGAGTCATTTACCTTTTAAGAAGAACAATTTATTTGTCTATCATTTTATTTGTGTGAGATATCTTCCTGTACAAACGGATCCAAACGATTTAATCCCACAAGAAGATGTCTCTTAACTTATCTGATAATTAACTTCTGCTTCCAAGACTGTTCTTGACTCCGTTTAAGGAGTTATATTCTTGACTAAAACAGGTCAACCACTAAGACTTACTTTAATATAATAAGGTTCATCATGTGAGCTGTAAAATTTATCTTTTTTTACTATAATGCAATACATGTCGAAGTGGGATTTTTTGGCCCACCTCTTTATTCCAAAGCCAAAAGTTTAAAGTTATCATCATCGATTGTGAATGACTGTAATGGTAGTAACTTGGTGTATAACAAGACTAATTGTGTTAAACTAATATATATGTACTCACACTTGTTCATATCTATGTTATTTTAAAATAAAACTCCAAACTATAATGGTTAAAATATATATCAGTGTCTTTTCCTTCTACTGTGTTCACCTCCTGCAACTGAGAAACAACAGCAGCATAAATTATGGGTTTCACTTTGAAGTGTTTTTGCTGTGATTGAACTAAGGACATAGTTTTATATCTTTCAGCACACAATTATAAAATGCTCCAAATTGAAGAATGACACTAACGTCCCAGCTTTTGATAAAAAGAATATAGCTATCCCTTGACATTTCCGTTTTAAAATGCTAGTGACTGTTCCGAAAACCTGGTTTTTCCAGGTGTTAAAGTCGCTTTGGAGAATCAAAATGATCAAATAAAAATGTTGGCTGCTTCAACATTATTTCATTTATCCTTTGGCGCCTCTTGCTTTCTACATAAAAAAGATGCATTTCAAATAAAACAATTAATAGACCTAAACAATCTTTGACTTTGGAAATTGTTTTTTGTACAACTGAACTACATAAGTACACATCTTGACATGTATACTTACATATTCTATACTTGCACAGCCCACAGGTAATACCCATTGCCAATCAATCTACTTCAATTGTTTTCTTTTCCTCACAGTTTGCAGAACTTGTCTATGCTGTACCAACTATTATCAAATCAAATAAGTTTATCTGACTATTGAATGAAAAGGGCCAGTATTTATATTAATCTCCTGATATATCACCCACCTGGGTTGAGAATTGGGATAAAAAATACAACGGTTCCTCCATGATTCTATTACACATTTCTAGTAACTTTTCCAATTGACATCTATTAAAAGCACTTTTCATTCTTTCTTACAGGTTTTGCCACAGGGAGTATGATCCATGATGGTTTTAAAGTGGCACAGATATTTGAAATTGATGATGCTGCACATGCCTGTTATGGCATACTGTACATGATCACTGCCATTGCTCACTTGCTGTTCACATTTTTACAAACCCACTTTATTTTTAAGAACCACAAGGTGAGTAGATTTTTTGCTGAAAATAGTATCTAATCCATTTTTTAAGCTTCAGATTTTTTAAACATAATTACTTAACATGTGTTTTATCTTTTTCATGTAATTTATGCAACATAAATATATTGCAAGCTGCATAATATTATCAGTAGGGTCATCAAATTGACTTGCAGACAAAACATTAACAGTAATTTTAAACAAATAAAGAATGGTATTTGGTCATTGAAACTTGTAGATTAGATTGCTGGAATTAACTAAGGTCACAGAGATTGAAAGCTTAAACAACATTTCAGTTTTATTACCTGTCATAGTAAGGTGGAATCCTGCATATCGCCAGATATGGGATTGATAAACTGCCTGCCTAATGTGACCTTCGCTACTGACAGGGGTGTAAAACTGTGATTGTAATTTGATTATTTTATTTAGCTGATCATCAATAAATACAAGGCAGTTATGAGACTAGGATTAACCCATTTGGTGGCAACCAACATCAATGTCTGGAGTGGAACACTGATCTATGAGATAGCAGAAGATATCAAGGAGAAATTTGAAATAGTTGAACGGGTTCATACAGGTGTGTGTTAAAAAGTAACCCAAATTGTGAAATTTGAAGCTATTATGACATTTTCAGAAATCAACAAATATGTTTTGACTGCTTTGTGTATTTCTGTTTGGTGTTTGAGTGGTGAGTGCCAACTCAGGGCTGAGAGCATCATGAGATGCTACTTTCACTGACTCGCATGGCAAAGATGTGGAAAATATTTAAACATTGCTAACACATCTCATCTAACTGATGTGTACCTTATAGCCAATATAACTTGGTATATGTTGATTATAAGTGTTAATAATCTTAAATATCGCTTTGTTTATTTAAAAAAATTACACTTATTTATCAATTTAAACAGAAGTGGAATGCCATTAATACAATGAAGGCATGTCAAAACATTACCTTTGTGTGCTTGAATACTTCCTTGGTTGATTTTCTTTCCATTTATATATTGAACATAATTTTTTGTTATATGTAGCATATGTTAAAAATTATCTGAATCATTATAGGAACATTAATTCATGCAGTCTATGGGCAACATAGTGGCATTTTGTGTAAGTTTTAAGAAACATCTGGTGTTTGGTTTTCAAAAGTAAGGAGGACGCCTTATGATACAAACTTGACAGTGTACAAATATTTTTCATATATATCATCAAATAAAGTGTAGTATGGTCAATAGTATAAGAAACTAAGACAAATCAAAAAAATTAACATTGTTGTTTTACTAAATAGGTTGAAGCAAAATAATGAAATTTTATTTTGTTTTACTTCAGTTTCAGTTCATGAAGAAATAGAAGATCAGACTACAAACCTCACCACCAAACCTGTTTTCATAGAAAATGCCTGTGAGGAAGAAACTGACAGCCTTGCTCGGCACTCAGCCAGATTCCTTTTTCCATGTACCATAGAATATAGTCTCATAGCTGCAGCTGTTGTGTACAAGATGTACTGTAGTGTGGGTGACTTGGCTGAAGATCAAGAATTAGTGTGCACAAATGATAGGGCACCTAGCTGTCACAAAGCCCATAGAGGACTTTTTATTGGACTGTTTGTGTTTGTTCTCACTCTCATCTCAATCAGCTTCTTCTATGTCTATCAAGTCAAAGACAGCAACATTGCAGCCAATATATTCTATGCCAGTGAGATCATCTTGCTGTTTATGGGAGTCCTAGCTGTTTTTCTTGGATTTATTCGTATGCGAAACCTCCATTTTGGTGGCAACAGAGTATTTGTGGATGCAGCCTTGCTGATTGTTTCAACATTTGGTGTTCTGGTCTTTAACTGTTTTGTTATTGTATCCTCAACATCTCACATAAATATAAATTCTCATGTTAGTATGATGGCTCTCGCTACTTCAGTCTTGGCCTTCACAGAGTCTCTTCTTCAAACAATCTTTATTCTAGATGGGCTTGGTAGGTGCGCCAAGACACAAAAGCAGGTAGCCTTTAAGCCTGGAAGAACAGCCATCACTTTCCTATTGATGTGTAACTTATGCCTCTGGTTGATAAATATTTTTGAAATAGAGAGAACTGATACTTTCCCTATCCACACAGAGCATTATGGAGCTTTATCATGGTCCACTATCACCCACTTTTGTCTTCCCATGCTGATTTTCTACAGGTTTCATTCAAGTGTATGTTTATCAGATATATGGATTGGTGCCTACCTCTTTCAAAAGAAACTGAAATGAGATATTGTGAATAAACTACATTATGTCGTTTGTGAATAACATTTCTTTTATTATATGGAATGCAATACTTCATATGATATTCATGGATTTGAATATATAATTATAGTATTTTGTCTAATAGCTTGAATCCACATATATTTGATGTAACTGATAAAGACTTATGGGCGATATGTTGGGGATGGGGTTATTATAAAATGTTTTATAAAAAATTCTTTGTTCATTTCTTGTATATATACAAAAACAGTTATATATAAGTTGTAATTCAAACTTGTTAAAAGTATAAACTTGGCTTTAACTTGTACAAGTACTTTCTTGTAGATTTTACATTTTATGCAGGCGTTATAAAAACCCTCAGTCCATTATTTGGTTAAGTCATAATGTGCCCTGGTAATTCTACCATTGTCATATAGTAGTACATTTATAAATATTCTAACATTACAGATCTGTTACTATGAGATACATGTTTTAAGACACTCTAATTCACCTGGTTGTATTTAAGAAAAAAGTACTTCATAGTATAATTTATTAAGAGAGTCATAATATTCTCATGTAGTTTTAGCATTTTCATTTTAAAGAATACATTTTGTAACAATCTCAACCTACATACCAAATGTACCAAGATACACAATATACATAATTTATCAATGCTTTGGTGATTTTATATGAAGTAATAATCTATAACATATATGCTTGGAGTAAAAAGATCAGGGCTGGTATTCACGAAGGGTCTTAGACTTAGCCGGGTCTTAGGCTTAACTCAAGTCTTAAGGTTAAGACTTTTGTCTCAGCTAAGTTTTGTCTTAAAATCGTATTCACAAAGGGTGACTTAGCTAAGTCCAAGATTGTCAAATAACCACAGTGGTTTTCTGTGTCATGTGACCTTTCTTTTCTATTCAAACTATACTATTGTTGATATATATCCATCATCTAATGCATTTTATCTCAGGAAAAGTGCTGTTTTAAAATGGAAAACCTTGTTACCACATATAAACTTCCCAAAGACTGCCTTAGTGAGGTATTCTGTATAATTTTGCAAATTAAATTTTTATAAGTTAATACCCTATCCAATGGACAATTGCTTTACCGGTCGGTGCGACCGGTCCCGCCAAACGCCAGAAAAAGGAGAGGAGAGTGCATTCGCCAGGTGGCGCATCGTACTTCCTCTTCCTGTCTAGACATCGTGACGTCATAGCATCTTTTTCATGTCTAGTCCTAGTAAGACCCCTAGTAAGCTGATAGCGGGGCCGGTTGGGTGGGCCTTGCCTGTCCATTAGATAGGGTATTAATTTATAAAAATTTAATTTACTTATTAAATCTGCAATTTTATTGCGTTAATACATCCTATCCAATGGACAATTGCTGAATAACTACCGCTTGGTAGGCGGGTAAGCAGCTAGGGACTTCTGTGAACTCATAACAAAACAAAATAGTACAGGCCCATTTGACCTAGGGTCAGAGAACCCTGACAGGACAAGGTCGGCCACCAACTCACCGGTTAACCGGGAGTCTACCAACGTTGCCCCCTCCCCCTTTTTCTTCCCTTCCAGAGTTGGATTGAGAAGGGAAAGATAGAGAGAGAGGGGCTGAGTTCAGTCCCAGAAGAATAAACTTCCGAAGGGAAGCAAGTCACAGTTTTTTTTATATAATATGTACATTCAACATATTTACATTATGTACATATTTAACATATTTACAATATGTACATATTTATATATATATAATATATCCTCACTTCTGGGCCTGGTGGTGCACCTGTTGGGCAGCCACTACAGGTCCCAGGTGGAAAAGCTCTGAGTCTGCCCAGGCAACATCCTTCAAATAAAATTGGGTGAAGGTGTTGTGAGATTTCTAGTGGCAGGCTGACAAGATCTGATCTAAGGAGATCCCTGATTGGAAAGCCTTAGAGGCAACAAAGGCCCTAACATCATGGGCTTTAACCTGATGTAAAGTGAGGTCCTCCTGGTCAGAGAGCTCATAGCACAGAATCACCGTCTGTTTGATCCATGAGGAGATGGTGGCATGTGAGATGTCTTTGTCAAACCCCTTCTTGAAGGAGACAAAGACTAACTCCTTATTCTGCCTGCGATCTGCAGTCCTGTCCAAGTAGTAGCGCAGGGCTCTAACTGGACATAGGGACCTGTCACCCTTGAGTGACCTATCCAGAGATGGTGCCAGGGCTGGAATGACCACTGGAGCCACACTATCTGGACCTTCCTTGGCCAGCTGGTTCTTGGATAGGAAGCTGGGTGAAGGGTACAAAGACACCTTAGACCAGTCTGACTGGTGTCTGATGTTCTTATGTAACCAAGCATGGATCTCACTCCTGCGTTTACCTGAGCCTAAGGCCAGTAAGAAAACAGTCTTGAAAGTTATATGTTTCAAGGGGGCCTCTTTTAGGGGTTCAAAGGGAGCCTTTGTGAGCTGGTGTAGAACCAGCCTATCTCTATGGAAACTATCCAGGAGACGAGTGAGATTCTCATCTTTGCTGACATTAATGGTGGAATTGCCCAGCAATGGCTGATCTGTAGCCATCAATAGTGCCTGGTTGTAACTTCTTGTCCTGAAACAAGTGCAGGAGGAAGTCAGCAATGGCTTTCAGAGGTGGCGCCCTGAAGTCCACCTGATTACTTAGGCACCACTTTGTAAAAATGGACCACTTTGCCTCATAGACAGATCTGGTTGATCCTCTTTGAGGAGCCTCAATTCGTGCTGCCACTGCCTCAGAGAAGCATTGCTCCTTGATTGCTGAGGCTCTAGGAGCCAGGCATGTAGGTTCAGATTCGCCAGGTTCCTGTGAAGGACCTGGTTGAATGGCTGAGACACAAGATTGGGTATGCTGGGCAGGCACAGTGGGATCTGGCTTGACATTACTACCAGGTCCCAAAACCAGGGCATGTTGGGCCACCCTGGAGCAATCAGAATTATTCTGTTGCAGGGGTAGTCCTGGAGCTTCTCCACCACTTTGCCCAAGATGGCTGCCGATGGGAAGGTGTATGGGTCCAGGTCCTCCCAGGAGATGCTGAGAGCATCCACTGCCCAAGCCTGGGGGTCTGGGACCGGTGACACAAACTGTGGCAGTTTGTTGTTGAACCTGGTGGCAAACAGGTCCACTTGTGGCTGATGCCACCTTGAGCATACAGCTTGGAAAACTTCGGGATGAAGTGACCACTCTGTTTGAATGGTCAGGCCAAGCCTGGATAGCTTGTCTGCTATCACGTTCAGCCGGCCAGGGATGTGACGTGCCCTGAGTGTTACTTGCTAACTGGTACACCAGAACAGTATTCTCCACAGTAGGGCACACAGGGAGCCCGATTTCACCCCCCCCCCCTCTTTGTTGATATAGGCAACCACTGTTGTGCTGTCTGTAGCTATCAACACTATCTTGTTGGGGACCAGGGTTCGAAACTCCTTTAGAGCTAGAAATGCAGCTTTCAGCTCCAAGTGGTTTATGTGCAACTTGCTCTCTGGTAGGGACCAAGTTCCCCTTGCAGTGTGCTCGTCTAAGTGAGCGCCCCACCCTTCTTTTGATGCATCTGTAAATATTTGCAGAGCATGTTTTAGAGGGTGTAATGGTTGACCTCTTAGCACATTGCTTTCCTCCAGCCACCACCTTAGATGGGGGTGGAGGGACTTGGGGACCGGAATCACCTTTTCCAGTGCTTCTGGGACCCTCCAGTGCCACTGTATGGGTCTCATGTGTAGTCGCCCTAAGTGGACTTGCTTTTCTGTTGCTGTGAGTAGACCTATGAGGGACATGAATTGTCGGACCGGGCAAACCGAATCCGACAGTATGGATCTGATCTTGTCTCAACGTTCTCCTGTTGGTCTGACCTTGCCCTCTTTCAGGTCGAACTGGTAACCTACGAGGTTGAAGACCTGTTTGGGGGCCAGTTCTGACTTTTCCTTGTTCACCAGCCACCCTAGTTCCTGACAAAGTGTGACCAGGATTTGGGTCTGCTGGAGACAAGTGTCCTGAGTAGAGGCTCTCACCAGCCAGTCGTCTAGGTACTGGTGGGTCCTTAAACCCTTCTGAAGTGCCATGAGTTTGACCTCTTTGGCCACCACTGTGAACTCCATGGGGGCTGTGGAAAGACCAAAGGGTAGGGCTTTGAACTGGTAAGACCGACCCTGGAGATGAAAACGCATGTACTTCCTGGACTGACTGTGAATTGGTATGTGGAAGTATGCGTCTTTGAAATCTATGGATGTGACCCACTCCCCTGCCTGTAGGGAGGTTCTTATTGTCTCTGGGGTCTCCATCTTGAACGACTCTGTGTTCAAAAAGGTGTTCAAGATGCTCAGGTCCCGGATGGGTCTCCACCGGTTGTTGGGTTTGGGTACCAAAAATAGCCGGTTGTAAAACCCCAGTGAATTTTGGTTTTCCACCGGTTCGACTGCATTTTTGTTTATCAGCTGATGCAGTGCCTCCACAAGGAAAGACTGTTTGCTTGGATTGTGGTAGCTGCTTATTACAGTAGGTGACCTTGTCAAGTTGGGTCTGAACCGGAAGGGGAGGGTGTAAGACTGGACATCTTACGACACAACCAGTCGTCCACCGGAAGCTTCACCGACACTTTACCAGTTGGTCTAACACGTGCACCGGCAAAGGGGTTGTCATCAGCAGTGGAGGACACAGTTTCACATCTCCCTCACGGGTTGGCTGAACTTCAGGGAACGAACCGGGGGCCTGAACAGGCTGGGTTGCTATCCCTGCACCGGGAGCCCCAAGGGGCTGGGTGGCAGTCTCCATCTCCTCAACAGCCTCACCGGTGACCTGATCAAGGCCGGGACCGGATTTCTCTGCAGCCAGCTTGCTGGTGGTGGCACCAGGATCCAAAGATGGCTTCTGGCTGGGAGTCACATCTGAAGCTGGTTTCACAACCGGTTCAACCGGTACTGTGAAAGTCTTGGCCAATAACATTGCCTCAAGACGGGAGAATCTTTCTGCCCACTTCTCATCCAGTTGTTTCAAATCTTCAGCTGATGGTTTACTGCTGGAAGATTTCTTCTTATTGGAAGAAGGCTTGGGAGATTCACTACGCTTCGTCTTCTTGGTGGTAGGGGTAGAATTAACAGCTTTGACCTTCTCCACTTTACCCAGCACACTAACGTGTGCAGGGTCCACGAGAGTGGGAGTGGAAGAGGACGCAGTCACCTTCTTGTCTTTCCTGTCTTTATAAGTAGGGGTAGACAATTGCTGGATCTGTTCAGGGTTAACCCTCTACAGATAACACATTCCTTCTTCTGGACACAGGGGTCGTCACCTAGCCCTTTGTCCCTACAACGTGCACACTTGGAGTGGGTGTCGAACCCAGCCATAGCGTGTCTGCAGGAACCTCGTCTTTGTCCTGGAGATGACATAGTTGTAGATAATACTTCTAAATAACTTTAAAAGTAATATAAAATGGTAGCGTTCGGTGTAGAACAAAAAATTCGCTTGTCGAGAAAACACGTCTTTACTCTCCACGCGCCAAACGAAAAAGATGCTATGACATCACAATGTCTAGACAGGAAGAGGAAGTACGATGCGCCACCTGGCGAATGCACTCTCCTGACCGGTCCTGCCGGTATTCTATACAGGACGTCTTTTTCTGGCGTTTGGCGGGACCGGTCACGCTGACCGGTAAAGCAATTGTCCATTGGATAGGATGTATTAACGCAATAAAAATACTTTATTTACAGCCCTTTCAACTTTTGAAGTGGAGAAAAGTTTTTTGGCAGCCATATTTAAGTCCTCTATACAAAATTTAAGCCCACTACCAACCAGTCTTAAAGTTGAGCCCTTGGCTAAGCCTAAGGTCAGTCTTAAATTCTTTGCGAAAACCACTAAGCCTAAGACAAAAGTCTTAGCAGTTTTGGGGCAAAAACTTGAGACTAAAGTCTCAACTTTAAGCCTAAGCCCTGGCTAAGACCTTTCGTGAATACGGGCCCTTACAATATATTTTAAGAAAATATGCAGACCAGCATATTCTTCTCCCTAATGATGTTATTGATAAATCAATATATTGCTTGCATAAACTACAAAAGGAGAACGCATTTTAATATATTATTACTGATTCACGTATTGAATTGTTTAAGTGTTATATATGTATATGTAACCTCGCCATGAGGACTAGGTGTTTCTATTAAGAAGTATCTTTTTATATACATAAAAATATTGTGAATTTTACAAATAGATAATAAGCAGTATTACGCAGCATAGTGGTCCATATTAAAGTGCTCAAACTAATGTAATCTGCATAATTTAAACACTAGGCATTGTGTATTTAGTTTTAATCGTGTATAAAAAATTCAGAACTAAGAACAATCACTTCGTTTGATGACCTGTGTTACATATGGAACACACTTTTATGGCACAACTACAAAATCAATAATTGTATGAGTGCATGATGATATCCATAGTACCAAAGCACTGCCCCGATCTTCATGAAAAAAATGAAAGGGTGGGTTTTGGTCCAGACATTCACACTGAGTCATTATGCGCCAATGCATTACTTTGATTTGCTCTGATTTTTACACCAGTGTAATAATGCGCCCATGCAATTGTTGGAAATGCTGTGGTGCTATAAAGGTGATAGAAAAGAAAAACTGTGTAACTAAAGGTAATATACCCCAAAAACTTGTTTTGTGTACTGGAACACATTTATGAAGCTTTTTGTAGTGAAGACCACACAACACCATGAGTTTTTATCTCCACTGTAGATACACACCCACTCCCCCTGTGCTCAGGGTTGCGCAGATTCATAGTAGCTGCTCCCACAGAGTGGAATAAGCTTCCTCAAGCCATTAGAAACATGGGAAGCATTTCTGGTTTCAGAAAACAGTTGAAAATGTATCTTTTCAGATTAGCCTATCCCCAGCCATTAGCCTATCTCCCCTATTGGACGCTAATATGGAAACGGACCTCTTTTTGGAATTGGACTATATCTTTTTGGACATCATTACCTTAGAGGATATTTACATCAATTTTGGTGCTTTATAAGTGTTTCTTACTTACTTACTTGCTTACTTATCTCCACCTACTTTTCTCCACTGAAGAGAAAGTGTACAAAATTTTGTATGAAATATCTGCTCAGTTGAACTATGTCACTTTAGATACTACACAGAGAAGTTTATTTCATTACACAGCTTCAGTAGTGTGGAAAGTTTCAACCAGTCCCCTTCATTGTTTTTTTTTCAAACATTAAGGCTAATGTACACATTTTATACTTAGAAAGTTGAACAAAATTTAACTGCAATAACTTACTGGATAAAATAACTTATTATTCCTAAAGTTTTAAAACTTATAGATATGGATCTGGCTACAAATTTTAAAAATAGTTTTAAAAATAGTTTTGAACCCAATAAATCTCATACATTTGACCACTTTCCTTCAGTGAAATATTTTCAGAAGTACTAGCCACAATTAAGATCCCCAAGTGTATTTATGGTAAGTTGATAAAAAAACACAGACGTATGAAATAAAATTAGCAAAAGATATTACATGCATTGTTCAACTTACTTTTTTATTTGTTTCTGGTCAAGGGTAGTAATTTTATTCATCACTAGTCTGATGTTTTCTAGTTCAATATAAAACTGTGTACCAGTACATATATGACATCATATAACAACACTCTTTAATAATTAGTGAAATTCCCATGCATAAAACATTAAATTTGGCAGATAACAAGTTTACTTGGAAAACAAGAGTTTAATAAAATAATGTTGTTAGTAAAATACATCATTTGATTTGGCTGAAGAAACTAATTTTCTGACATAATACATTTATGAAATAAAAATTTTTGCTCTTTTTAAAAAAGTAGATAACTTTATAAATACTTCCCTTAAATATGTGGATTTAAGCAGTTACCTGTTGTGCAGTCCTCTGCCTAAGAGAAATGTTTTTAGTGACAAAATGAGCCATAAGTGGGTTTAAGTACCCTTAAAACATTCTAATTTTTTTTTACTTTTTTGGAAATATTGTTGTAAATTTTGATAAAAGTGATACTTTATCTTGCTTTATTGAAATTGAGGCCAGTGACACAAGATTATGGAAATTGCATTAGAAGTTTTTTAACACATTTATATTTTGGATATTCATCCGGAAGCTGTTATACCATGCTGTTAAATAGTTATATATATTCAATAGTTGCTGATATATTGACTTCTTGTACTGTTCCCCCTGCCTTATATGTTGGTATGACACATTGCAGATAAGTTGTCCTGATTCAGACCTTGATTGTGCATGATCAAAATTTTCATTATATTGTAAATATGGCAGTAAGACTCTAGCTTTCATGGTGATATAAAAGTAATGAACAATCTTAGGTGCAAAATAACATAAAACACTGTGATAAGCATCAACTGAAGATGTCTGCCCTTAATATGATAATTTACCTTTACCCTTGGTTTTCTTTCACAAACACTTTGTTCCTGATTAATAGTTGCAGCCCTTTCTGTTATGATGGGGCCCATGCAAACATTTCAGAAATGTAGGGGCATGATCTTCATGAATTTCCAATTGATAACCATTTTTAACGTGCCAGATATTGATCCCATCACTACATGATGCACACCAGTAGAGATGGTTTGACATAGAATTTGCCCAGTCTTTCATAACTTCATATCCCGTTCTCCTTGCTTATGGCAAAAGATGCGCTTATGTACAAAGATTTTGCCATATGCCATACATCATACATTCACTAAAGGCTTGTTTTCTCTCAGAAACTTTTGTACTCCCCTATGTCTCTCAGAGCTTAACCGTGCCATTACAACACCTTTATATTCACTTCCATTACATTCTAGTGTTGAAGAGAACCTTTTCAGGCCCTCCAGCTCTGTAGTGTTTTAACCTTAAACCTCATTTGACTGCAGATCTAGAACTTAATTTCCTTTAAGTCTACAACAGAATATGAGCAGTAACTTGCATTGTATCCGAGAGAAACACATATGCCATCCCTGGCTAGAATAAGTTTGCAGCAGGGAAATGTATGTGTTAAAATAACTTTTCCTTTTGTAATTGCTTATGTGAAAAACTGAAGGCATTAAGTGGCTTAGAACCATATTTTAGGTTGTGTACCCAACAGTCAAATTATTGATTTATTTCAACATATTTATCCAGAGCCCTAGATGAAAGATCAAAGTAACCTTTCAATTCAAATCCAAGTCAAAGGAATCGAGACTATTCATTTCATTAGCTTGTCAGAGTTCAAAGGTTATTGGTATTGTAACCACCAAGGTCCGTTATACCCCAGATTTTAAGGTTGTGAGAGACTGGTGTAGCAGGCCCTTCACTGGGCTATGCTGAAACAACTGTTTAAATTATTTAGTTTATTTATTGATTTTAAAACCAAAGGTGTAATACATTATTAAAGAAGTAAAATAGTATTTCAAATGAAACTTTAAAAAAATCCTATGAAGAAGGCAAATGTAATGGGACAGAGGAATAGTTGACATGATTAAACTAATATAATGAAATAATCTTTTCATTCAATAAATGTCTTTTATTTTCATATTATGTCCATATATTGGAGTTCTTAAATACTTAAACACTTCAAAAATATTAGATAGATAATTGAACAAGCCTTACAATAATCTAAAATGTTCTTTAATGTGTGTACATGTTTTGTCACTTAAATAGTTCCCAAACAGACATTAAAGAGTGAAATATCCCGAGACCCATATTAAAGCTCTTGACACACCCTCATTTCTTAATGAGTTAACGCCTGAAGATTTTTCCCTTGTTCACACCAACAGAGAAAGCAAACGTGGTGGCGGTGTTGGCTTTTTTATTAAATCTGCTCTTGATTTTAAAACCATTCATTCCCCTGAGTTCTCGTCTCATGAAAATCACACTGTCTGTCTCACTCTCGATGGGCGTCGCTTGTTTCTTGGGGTCATTTACCGGCCCCCTGCCTCATCTGTAGTAAAATTTTTTGAAGATTTTCTGTCATATGTGGGTTTTTTGTCTTCCTTATCCTCCTCCTTTGTCATTTGTGGTGACTTTAATCTTCATGTCGACATTATGTCTCCAACAGTCTCTGAATTTAAATCAGTGATTGATTCTTGCTGTTTGTCCCAACACATTGATTTTCCAACTCACCTTCATGGTCATACCTTAGATTTGTTGATGGCTCCATCCGAGTTCTCTGCAATTTCTGATGTAAAAGGTTCAGACTTCATTAGTGATCACAAAATTATCTCTTGTGTGGTTGACTTTCCATCTTTGGATACACCAATTCAGAAAGTTGTTACCTTCCGTCAGTA
Source organism: Sabellastarte sp. h YS-2021 (assembly GCA_964017235.1). NCBI lineage: Eukaryota > Metazoa > Annelida > Polychaeta > Sabellida > Sabellidae > Sabellastarte > Sabellastarte sp. h YS-2021. The sequence continues at coordinate 150,981,837 of OZ024931.1, forward strand.
TCATAAATTGAATATTGATAAATTCAGAAGTGACCTCCTGACTATTCCGTTTGTTAGCTCACCATCTGATGATATAGATTTATTGCATGAACAGTACATGTCTGGTTTGTCTGGCCTTCTAGATATTCATGCACTAGTGAAGACTAAACAGCTCATCAAACCAGACCCAAGCTGGATAACTGACGAGTATAGGACTGCTAAGTGCATGAGAAGGCAGTATGAACGCGCCTGGAGAAGAGACAAATCCTCTGTAAATCGTTCCCGTCTTCGACGGCAGATAAACAGATGTAACCACATTCTAAATAGAAACAAGGGGTGTTTCTACCGTGATCTAGTTAGTGAAAATTGTGGTGATAGTAAGTGGTTATGGCATGGACTAAATAGAACATTGAGTCGGTCAAATTCTACTGTCCTCCCATCCTTTGAGGATGAAAAGTCTTTAGCAAACAGATTTGGTTCATTTTTCATTGATAAAATTAAAAAGATTCGAGACACCTTTAAATACACCCGATCTCAGGTTCTTCACTCAGACAAGGAGCCGCCGACTTTCAGTTCCTTTCAAGTTGTCACTGATACTGAAGTCCTTAAGTTTATCAAGGAATCTCCTTCAAAAACTTGCTCCCTTGATCCATGCCCCACTCACATTGTGAAACAATGTATTGACATTCTTCTCCCTTCATTGACTAAACTGGTTAACTTGTCCCTCAAAAATGGCATTTTCCGTAATCCTTTCAAACAGGCTATTGTCACACCCCTAGAGCTATCGACCGGTGTCCGGTCTTAGCTTCTTGTCAAAATTGGTTGAGCGAATTGTGGCTGCCCAAATTACATCTCACATGGATTCTCATGATCTTGGTAACACTTTCCAGTCAGCCTATAAGTTGGGGCACTCAACAGAAACTGCCTTGTTGTGCATCAAAAATGAGATTCACTTGTCTCTGTCCAAGGGCATGCCTACAGCACTAGTGCTACTCAACCTGTCCGCGGCTTTTGACACTATTGATCATGACACACTCCTATCCTGTTTGTCGTCTAGATTTGGTTTTGCTGGATCGGCACTAAAATGGTTTAGATCCTACCTCCAGGATCGTTTTCAGTCAGTCAAGATTGGTTCCAGTCTTTCGAATTTGTTCAAATTGAAGTTTGGAGTCCCCCAAGGTTCTGTCTTAGGTCCTCTTCTGTTTTCCCTCTACACAACACCTCTTGGTCAAGTCATCAGAAAATATACCGGAGTCCGTTACCATTTCTATGCGGACGACACTCAGCTGTTCATTCACTTATCCCCTGATGATAGTCTCAAGTCTTTTGACCGTCTTAAATCGTGTTTGAATGATATTCAGGTTTGGATGTCTGAAAACAAACTCAAGCTAAATCCTGATAAAACAGAATTCATAGTCTTCGGTGCCAAAGACAGACACAAATGGCTCAGTGACTCATTTCCTGTCAATATCCTGGGTAATTGCCTCTCTCCCGCAGATGTTGTATGCAATCTGGGTGTTCTGTTTGATGCAAAGTTCTGTTTCACCAATCATGAATATTCTGTTATCAAATCCTGTTTTATTAGCCTCAGGGACCTTCATCGCATCAGAAGGTTTCTTTCTGTGGATACATCAGTGGTGATTGCAAATGCTCTGGTCAGTAGTCGTTTGGATTACTGCAATTCTCTTTTTCGCAGTTTGTCATCCCGAAATGCTACAAGGCTCCAATATGTTCAAAATGCTCTTGCACGGTTTGTCACTGGTGCTTCAAAGTACACTCACATTACATCCACCCTTAGGACACTTCATTGGCTACCCATTAGACAACGTATTATCTTCAAAACCCTAGTTTTGGTTTATAAGTACCTCACCACTGGCCAGCCTAAGTATTTTGCACCATATCTCCCCTTGTACAAATCTGCTGTGAATACAAGATGTTCCAATCCCAAAAATTTGTTCCTTCAGGTTCCCTTTTACTGTGCTTCTATCCATAAATCTAAGGTCCATTTTAACAATAGTTTTTCATATGATGCCCCTAAGTTATGGAATGATCTTCCATATGATATACGCAGTGCTCCAAATCTCTCCAGTTTCAAAAGTCGACTCAAAACCTACCTATTTCAGAAATCATTCCCACCATAGCTTCTTACTACCGAACACCGGACGACCTCTCTGGGAACGACTCGGAACATGTCTAATGTCTTATGACTTATGCCTTATGAATTGGATGGTGTGCCTTAGAATCCGTTGATACGGAGATTAAGCACTTGGACAACTGATTGATTGATTGATTGACTTATCCACAATGTGTTAGTAGATTTTACAGAATCTTTTGATCAGAAACTCTTGAGAAGGAAGTCAACCATTTAATCTCCTTGCAAAACAAGTTATACTTCACATTCTAATATCCATGTGTACAAATAATATTTTGTTCAACAGTGCAGTGTTTTAGGCTTTTCTGTGAACCCCTTGGGAAAACAAATTTGTAACAATATAATGATGATATCGAGGGAGTAATAGGTGTACTAATGCCACAATTTAATACCTAATCTAATTTGCTTATCTTTAATGTTCATTTTTAATTCCAAATTTTGTTTGGTTGAATTCTTGAAGTTCTTGATTTGGTACAGTCTAAATATTGGCTTGACTGAATCAATGTTTTGTTGAATCTGTAAGAAGAGTGGCATTTAGTTGCCTTATCCAACAGTAGTATGGACATTGGACAACGACATATTGATGTAGTCCATGAAATAACAATGAACAAATTTGAAATAGTTCTGGACATCTTTTATGGTCTCTGATGTTTCTGTAGCATGTATAATTTATCATTACAATCACAGTTTATACCAAGGTCATTTTACTTTTAATACGCTTGGTGTTGCACACTTGAACTTATTCTTTATTCATTGGTTACTGAAATATCAAAAAACATCCAAATTAAATAAATACAATTATGAAAGGAAATCAATTGAATAATCAAATATTTAAATATGCAGTTTGTGAATTAAGATTTCAAATTTCCAAAAGTGAAGTTTTGTGAATGAAATTTAAAACTGAATTTTGATGAAGCCAAATAGAGTTTTGATGTTAGTTCCAATGTTAATCGGGGCCACGGTGGCAGAGTGGTAACACTACCATATCCGAGGCCGGGGTTCGGTTCTCTCAATTGAGAAAGCTGGTAGTTGCTTGCTTTTGGTTGGCAGTTTACAGTACAGAACCTTGACAACTGTATGTACTGGTTTCCTCTGCCCTTCCAATATCCGTCGTGATATGACCTGTACAGTGTTGAAAGTGACGTAAAACCCCAAATAAATAAAATAAGTAAAAAAACAAATGTAATGTTAATCCTAATCTGCTCCGCAAACAAAGTCTGGCCTACTAGAAGTTAAGCTCAGTTGGTGGGCTTATTATTTTGTGATTGGTTACATTATTCACATAATGAATGAAAGAAAGGGAAAATCAAAACAATGCAGTTTCATCAACTATGCTTTTATTTATTCTCTTATGATTTTATTTAATTAGTTAATACTATAGAAGAACACGATAGTACATAGAAAAGCCATTGCAAACTGGAATAATACCTAATCCTTTCACAAATGGAATCATGCGAGTACATTGCAGATTTTCTTTCATGTAAAATAAGGATACACCTTTTACTGAACTGCAAATAAAAAATGTGACTGGGATACCGACTCTGACGGATTTGCATCTATGTTTCTGTTTCTGGTCACAATAATTGTTGATTGTTTTCTTTGATGTTGTTCAATCTTTCCCAGCATTTTAAGGATATTCATGCTGCACAGCATTGTTTCAATATTCTTTCAGAGGAAGTTATGATCATTAAAACTTAAATATTTGCTAACTGAATAAAATTCAATGAAGGTATTCATAAAGCAGAAAAGTTATATGAAAAATCTACTGCTCTCTTGTCCAAAAAGGAAAGTCCCAAGTCACGCCAAAGTCACAAACAATAAGTAGGCAGATCGTATTAATTCTCAATTATCTGCCATTTTTAACTTTGCCTTCTGGCACTCTTGACTTCTAAATCAAACTACTCAGTTACTACTTACCGAATTTTCTGAATGCTTCCTTGGCAAATTATTTTGGGATTATCATTATTGCTCCTTGTCTGCTTGTAGGAATATTCATATTTTGTAAATACCCTCTCCTCAATACGTAAACATATATCTAATGCAATATTTTGAAATGCTGGTGCAGTACTGGAAGTGTTTTCAAACAAAAAAAGATACTTTTTGGAATATACAGGAATTCCATGGTGGCCTTGTGATAAACATGTTTGGCATTTAGATCACAGACTGTCAGAGCTGTATGGCTTTGACTCACACACTGACAAGTGGTAATGCTGGGGGGAGCTGTCCAAGAATGGTAGTAGAGAGGTTTGGTACTATGTCTTACTGTATCGTGTAACATCACACATTTCATAAGATATGTTACACTTGAATTTGATCCATTTCTGATATTAGGGTTCAGCAATAGATCAATATTTTAAAACATCTTTTATAATTGCGAACCAAATAATTTACCTGTTTTCTTGGTCCTGTTGTAACAGTCTGTATATTTATGAGTCTTTTGTGGAATTTACAAATGTCTATGTTTTGGTGATTTTTAGGATTATTCAGGAAAGTAACTGTTGTTTTACATCTTTTCTTTTTGTCTCTCTTAAAAAAAATTCACGTGTGTTTTCTTGTCTGTTTGTTAGCAGAATTAATTAAATACTATCGGTTGGTTCATGAGACGCATGAGAAGGTGAGTCTTAGTTCAGCCCATATCCAATTAAATTTTGAGAGTGATCCACATCCCAGCATGGATACATCTGTGGTTATTCCCAATGAAAACTTTTAAACATGTTCCCTAACACTGTTGTTTTATTTTATTACTATCAATAAATAAAATGATTCCATTGTTACGTAAAATAGTTATGAAATGTAGCTATAGTTGTGGACACCATTTACCAAAATAATACATTAAAACTTACACACTAAAACCTTTAAAAACTTTTTCTCTTATTTCTAGATAGACTGGGCTGCAACTAAAATGAGCAGAAGCTTTGGAAAATTACATTACATTACATTAGAATGTATTATAGTGTAGTTTGTATTTACACTAAATGAAACATTTCCTTTTAGTACAGAGCCCGTATTCACGAAAGGTCTTAGCCAGGGCTTAGGCTTAAAGTTGAGACTTTTGTCTCAAGTTTCTGCCCTAAAACTGCTAAGACTTTTGTCTTAGGCTTAGTGGTATTCACAAAGAATTTAAGACCAGTCTTAGGCTTAACCAAGGACTCAACTTTAAGACTGGTTGGTAGTGGGCTTAAATTTTGTAAAGATGACTTAAATATGGCTGCCATAAACTTTTCTCCACTTCAAAATTTGAAATGGCTGTAAATAAAGTTTAATTATACAGAACACCTCACTAAAGCAGTCTTTGGAAGATTATATGTGGTAACAAGGTTTTCCATTTCAAAACAGCACTTTTCCTTAGATGCATTAAATGAAGGATATATGGCACCAATAGTATAGTTTGAATAGAAAAGAAAGGTCACATGACACAGAAAACCATTGTGGTTATTTGATAATCTTGGACTTAGCTAAGTCACCCTTTGTGAATATAGTTTTAAGACAAAACTTAGCTGAGACAAAAGTCTTAACTTTAAGACTGGATTTAAGCCTAAGACCTGGCTAAGTCTAAGACCTTTCGTGAATACTGGCCCAGGACTCAAAATGCTCATAATATTATATTTATGAAAAATTGGCACTTGTTCACACATTCTGAGAAGAAAATAACCCGCGTTAAAGGTTCATTCCATAGAGGTGTGCCAATGACTGGCACCTGGAAATGCAAGTGAATTTATTCAACCAAAATTGTTGTGTGCTTCATTAAAAATGTCAGATAAAATGTCAAATAACAAAGGGTATTTATCTACATTTTAATAAATATGTGGACGAACAGCTGTCTCACTGTGACTTGTGAAATACATTACAAATCCTTTATGTAGCACAGCAAATCCATAACGTCCTCATACATGATCAAATGTATATTGTACATTTAAAAATGTTGTATCTTAATACATGAAGTACTTTATAAAATGCCCTTATACATGCATTTTCTGAGGATTTGCTAATAAAAGTTAAATTTCTGAATGAGACATGTATTATTTACATGTATTAATATGGTATTAATAATGCAATATCAGAGCAACAATGTATATGTAGATGGAAAATTCATAGTTTATGGCAGTATCGTTGGAAATCATGCTTAAACTTATTTGGTAATTTATAAATTTTACATTAAGGTTGCAGAAGTGACACATGATTCTTCACATTAATTACATGTTTTTATACCTACCGGTAAATGAAAATAATTGTGTTAGGAATAATTATTTAATTTACACCAATACAGTAGATATGAAAATATAAGCATGCTAAGACCAGTTTTATCTTAATAACATGAAATTGTGAAAAAAAATTCTTGAATGACAAAAGAAAAGGCATGGATTTACTATCGTGTATCATGTTGGACATTAATGAGAACTTGTGTATCAATTTAGACATTATAATAAACTACACTGTGGAAAACTGTTTTCAGGGCATAGTGGATTGCTGCAGTTGAATATTGGCAGCTAACAACCATGCAAATTCAAAACAGATTATACTATAGATCTGTTGAGAATGTCTGCCCTGACATTTCTCTTTGCTGCACAGTACAGGCTGTATACCTATTTTTACCTAAAATATCTTTTCTGTACCACCTGTAAAGCCTGCTTCACTTATACCTTTAGCTCAGAATTGCTGTACCTGTGTTTCACTTAGGTACCACTTAAGTAGAGAGGGATGAAATGAGTTTTCATTTAATAGATAGAGGAATGTTTTGATGAAATATCTATGGCACAGACAAAATACGTTTTCATTATCCACATCCATTTGTCCTCTATACCTGTTTGCCCCCTATACCCCAGCCACACTTATCTACAAGTTTCCTCACTCAGGTTTTCCTCGGTATTTTGCTCCATATCTTTCTTCCTACAGCAGTTATTACAGTACCAGGCGCAGTCAAAGTAGTGGTATTATAGTAGTATTTTCTTGTCGTTCCAAACGTCTACCAGTCTGTTCATATATCTGTTTTGTAATAGTTTCACATTTGATGCTCTGACTATCTGGAATGCTTTTTCAGATGAGATTTGGGCCTCACCCTCCCTAGTCTCTTTCAGAAAGCAGCTTGAAACCTGCCTGTACACCAAAGCATACCCACCTTAGCCTATACCATCTCCTGGCGTTCTGTCTTATGCTTGACCACCTCTTCTTTCTCTGGATTCCGAAATTGGTTGACTACTTTTTTGCTTGTGTTGCTCCATAAAGTTCCCTTAGTATGGGGAGATTAAATTAGAATTACTCAAAATCTTTCCTGCCTTCTACACCATTATCTATTATTTGTATTTCAGCAACATTTCAATTTGGCAAGACAAAAATAAATTTCTTCTATATGTTATTAAATAATAATTTGTACAAAATGCTCTATTTCAGCTGGGTCATTTATGACCCCAGGAGTAAGTACCATATTCTTTTAGCATACCTCATGCATTAATTTATTTGTCTTGGTTTGTAAAGTACAGTAGAACCTCAATTATCCGAACCCCATGGGAGACATACAATCCGGCCGGAAGAATTGTTGTTTTTATGCAATATACATAGACGTTGGTGTTCGTTAATAAAATAATTTAATATATTTGTGTTATATAATATAAGTGACCCTTCAATTGTCGTTTATTTGCTCCATATCCATGGATATCATTATTATTTTTATTTAAAATATTACGCGGACTTGAGCTGGTTGTGTTCGGTTGGTACTTGCATTGTTAGCATTTTAATTTTAGATTAACATCGTCCCGCATTTTGCCAATTGAAAAACTCCGGGAGATTATTTATTGTAAAACCCCAAGCGAACTCGCCTTCAGTGACATGCATGTTTGATTGGTAATGCATTATTGATGTCTTTTCTTTTCTAAACGTTGTCAGTCTGTGAACCTACTCCGGGAGATTATAAATTTGCGAAACGCAATCGAACTCACTTTCATTGATTGGCGCATTATCAAAGAAGTTGTGTAGCGGGGTTGTGTAATTGAATTAATCCCTCCCCTATTGTAACAATGGTGATAAAGATGAAAGAAGTTAGGCGTCTCTGTGAATGGTATGTTTTACAAAGCACTAAAATTCATCGTTTACAAGACTGTGTAAAATCTTGTATTATCGCTCATGCTTGACTGTGCATTATATGTGGGGAGACATCATTTCGGTTCGGTTAATCTGGAGATTCGGATAATAGAAGGCCGGATAAGCGAGGTTCTACTGTATTACAAAAAGAGTAACAAATTCATGACCTATGATAAAAAAGTTGAGTGTATTAGAATTCTATAAAGCATTTTTGGTGTGTGGGATCACTAAAGACCCCATGTGGTATGAATAGGGTAAAGTGTTTACATATTTGTAATGCATATTATACATGGTAAGAGACTGGATGGCATACATAAAAACACTCCATATGTCTGTATGTCAAAGTATTTAGGACATATTCATAGACTGTTAGATAATAAGACAATTTCAACTGTTCACATCACAACCTTTAACCAATGTCTTAACCAAGTATGAACTTTATACACTTTACAGTTCCTAAAATATAGCCCAGACAGGATTTGATAAGTCAAGGTCAGGCCAAATTACAAATCTGGTACCATTTATTTCAACTTGTATGAAGTTGAAGCAATACTAAATTTAGTGAAAAAATGTGCAAAGCTACTTAATTCTAACATTTCTAACATTTCCCACACCACGATATCAAATACAAAAGTTGGGGCTGGTTTAACAAACACTAACCCTCATCTTTAATTTCAGAAAATAAAGGTAAAAATATCTCTATTTGCTTCTGGGCAGGTATCCTGAAGTTATTCTGCATTCAGATTCCTCAGTGATTAGTCACTCCTTGAGGAGTGCTGTCAAACCAGGCAGAATACCCATCTGCACGACCTTTTATACGAAAAAGCTGGGTCAAAACCTTGACCTTTCAAGGTCTCCATGATAAATCCCCAAAATTTGTTAGCCCAAATTTGCCCCAAATATTTATCACCACTTAACCCCCAGAAAACACAGTAGTGTTGTGGTTGAATGCCAATGTTAGAACTGGTTTCCGAAAGCGGAAATTTGACGAAAAACTGGGTAGGTTTGATTAATAAAACGTGAAGAAAAAATTTTCAAATGTATACATGAGCTGTAACTCGCATATAGATGTGAAGCACAAATTGGATTTCTGAAGACTTTCGAGGACAAAATGTGTGATATTTTCATAGAATATTATAAAATACTGTGAAAGATTTATTATAGCATATTATTTTGATAAACTTAAGTTCGATAATGAATGAAACCGGTTTTGGTTATAAGAAAACAAAACATAACTGGATCACAGTTTCAACACTAAAACACAGACACTTTGAGTCTCTCATACCATCATGGCAACTTAAAACCAACACATGCGCATGTAGAACCATCAAAATATATAATGCACTGAGGACATTATATGCTGCAAAAATGAGGTAAAATAATTACATATATATATATTTGCAATGTTTATCATTCTGATATTAAAATATGTCAGTCCATGTCTATGGTCCTGTGGATATTAATGTGGTTCATTGGATCTTGACACTAGTACTAAACCAAGAGCTTCGGTAGAATGCATGACTCTGCCAAAAAGTAAATGGAGAAATCCAATTAACTGATATTGTATCCTAATGGTAACGTTGACCATTCTCAAAATTTAATAGAGTCTATGTTGAACCCATCTTATGTTTTTTTCAAGAAGATTCAACCAGTAATGTTTGTGTAATTCTTCTAACCAAAAAACTCTTAATGTATGAGTATAAATACAAATATGTGCTATTATCAATAAATATCGTGATATTTTCCTGACACTGGTGTCTTAGCTTCTTCTAAACATGACAACTGGCATTGGTAAGTAAAGTATACTCATTAATTGTTGACAATGATAAATATCATGGTTTTTCTTTGGTAAAATGTCCTATTTTAAATTAGATGAAAATTCACTTTTATGAATATAATGTTTGAGATCCTGATGAGAGTTTTGGGTAGAGGTAGAGGCCATTTTATCAACAAAAGGCCAACTTGTTCTCTGGGTTAATTTTAGCCTTTCCTCAAGTTCTTTTGTCTTTGGTATTATATGAGGTCTGAATGACTTTTTTACCATAGGTCACAGGAAGTGGCTGGCCACCTAGTGAGAAAAAGACACACTACAATTATTTGAATACTCCTCTAAGACTTTCAGCCAATGAAACTTTCTGTATTTGTATCCAAACTACAACACTATAAATACACCCACTCCAGTCCATGTGGTTTTTCTTCTAGTATTCCTCAATAAAATAACAATGGCTCATTGTCTTGTACTGCTGTTTTATATGTATGTGTTTATTTGTCCAGACTCTTGTAGTCCTTATATTATCAAGCAATCGCATTTACCATACAGTAAAAGCCAGTGTTGTACTGACATATACTGGTTGTGTTTTCACAAGAGTTACTTTTTCAGTAAATGATCAAGGACATGTGCAAGTTTAAGCAGCAATAAATCAAGGTTTTGTGTGCAGTACACCTGAAATGACAAGATGTGTAATACATTAAATCTGCAGAAGGTAATTACCTGCACAGAGTGTTTGTCTGTGTTCTGTATTACTCCAACAGTAATGAATAATTCTTTATGATTTTCATTTTTATGTGTAAGTGACTTGACCAGTGATTAAACTTTTGGAAAAATCCAGACCATATTTTGGATTAAAAAAATATGGAATTTTGAAGGTTATACTGGGGTTGTCATATAGCAAACTTTATGTTTTTGGCTTATGAATATCTGCATTATTACTTTTAAAATTTAGGATGTATCAGGAGGTAATATGAAACCAAGTATATGGTATCTAGAAATTGGCTTAGATTCCTCTGCCTGGCCCTCACTAGTCAAACGAGAGTCATAAAATTACCAGAATAACTCAACACAGTGTTTAAACCCCCATTTTTTAAAGTTCAAGTCAAAGGGTTCAAACCCTAAGCTCTCAAAATTTTAAAGGAATTAAGCCCAAGGCCTGCAACAACGACCTGTCTTGTCGGGGAGAAAATCATCCCGATCCCAAGTCAAGTCGAGATCTTGATCCAGACAAGCCGCGATGTACTACATCCTGTTGGGGAGATGAAACTGACCCAACATTCATGTGTTTTTTTCTGGATTTGCGTTTATGACTTCCAGCTCTAGAGTCATAGAGTCAGTTATAGGGTCAGCACAAGTGGAACACCCCCATTAGAGATGAAAGCCAAGTGCAATATTGTTTATCAATATTGTGTGCCTGCTTATGATAAAGTTATCTTGTTTACAAACAAACAAACAGACATATGGACAGACAAACCCAGGCGAAAACGTAACCTCTTTGGCGGAAGCAATAAGGAAATATAATTCTTTTTAAATGAGAAAATCATAGAACAGCTTAGGGAGATGGGGTTGGCCTTTGATTTATTTGTTTTTATATAAATAAGCTTTTAACAGGTAAAGTTAAACAGCATAATTTGGATGAAGGCACATTTTGAATACTCATCTGTATAAACAGAAAAATTCAATTTAATTTAGCTTTCACATCTTCTAGTAAATTAGCATAAATTGTCTCTGGTTGTTTCACAAAGTGACCAGGAAAGTTTTTGTAATGGTGAAGAATTTAGATGAAAATGTTTAATTATTAACAATCTTTAAATTCCATAAAACACAGGCAAAGTGCCTCAGTAAATTAACTCTCTTTGGACTTAACAGTAGAAATCAATAGTCACATAGCACACCGCCTCTAATAATAGCCTCAGCCAATCCTCGCTTCTGTGAGATAGCCCTCTCAGAAATAAACCCAGTAATTGGTGACAGAGAATATGTGTTAGTGTACAGTGACTAGTATAAGAACTTCAGCCTTGAGCTGAGGACGGAGAGAGAGATCAGGACAATAACAGTGAATGAACATGAAATAGTATGCAGACGGGGAGAGCTTAGTTTGCTCTCTCACTCGTGAGAATGTGTTGTATTATTATTGGGACTTGTGTTTATTGAACTAGAATAAAGTGTGAAAGAGTTATCAAGTGTTTCGCTTCTGTCTTTGTGGCGATCCTAAACCTCTCAATAGTTGCTGCCAAGCGAGTACAGACAGAAGTGGACATAGTGGAGATCTGGTAATCCACAGCTGCCCCAAGGCACTGCTGGAGTCCACCTTAAACTTCCCCCTAAACACAACATTTGGACACGGTGAGATGCCAAAGTGCTAGACAATACAACTGGATATTAGTTATAAATAAACAGTTACATAAGCGGACTATGGAGGTGTTTTGAGGTGTTTTTCTAACCGATGGCTCAACAAGATGGAAGCACGGCCACTACCCGAGGACAACCAGCACCACAGACTGAAGATCATGAGGACAATGAAGTTAATTTAGTCAATCAGGACATTATCAACAGTGGTGACATTGTGACCAGTACTGCTGCTCTTGACAGGGATGTTATAAACAATAGTAATGTTATGGACATTACAGCAGCCGATTTCCTACCTCGACAATGCAGGCCGCCACAGCAACAACACGACGCATCAACACCGGACAGACGAGTTCAACAATCACAGTCACAGGCGGTAGATGTTCAGCGCAACCGTATCCAAAATCCCCTGAGAACTCCCACCCTCCCACCCCAAAACCTCCACAATCATGTAGATCCCAAAATAAATTTTAGGGCACAAACTTCACAAGACAATGAATTTCCTCAAACATCTGACAATAATCTATTCACTCCGGCAGATTTTCCACCATTGCCTTATAGGTTTCAACCGGTCACACAACAAAATCTTGAGCTAAAGAACTTGCCTTTTAAATTAGACTCATTCAGTGGCAACCCAGATCAAGATGCAGAAGAATTTCTTAACAATTTCAAACTCACAGCTGCAGTCCTGGACTGGAATTTTGACAAACAGCCAGGTATTTTTCACATGTGTTTACAAGGTACAGCTAAAATATGGTTCCAACAACTTGACACACCTACTAGCACAGATATTGAAAAAATATTTTCTGCTTTTCTTTTCAAATTTAAACCTTTAGGTCCAGATTGGCGCAGAGAAGCTTGTTTTTTATCTCTTAGACAGCTGCCCCAGGAAAACACCCAACAATTTGCCAACAGAGTATTAGAACAAGGCACAAAATTAGGTAAATCGGACAGAGATCTTTTGACCCAGTTTATTAGGGGACTGCCCACACCCAATAGAATTCACACCATCGTACAGGACACAGACACCTTCGACGGCGCCACCAGAATTGCTACATTGTTTGAAACCGCACAGACATTTGGTCAGGATGACAGTGCAGTTACTCTACAACAACAAGGGACAAGTGTTAAAGAACAGAACATTAATATTATAGACTCTAGAATTCAGTGTGCTTACTGCAGGAAGGACGGCCACCACATTTCTGAGTGTCACCACAGACAGTACAACAACCACAGGAGACAACACCCCTACAGTGCACAGTGGAACAGGACACAGCACAGCCCACCACAGAAAGGAACCACTAACAGACGAACTAACAAACTCAGGTCTGTGTACTATGATATTATGTGTTTCAATTGTAATGGCACGGGTCACATTGCCCGTGATTGTCATATGGGGACACTACAAAAACATAATTTGCAGGGTACTCATTATCATGGACCCAATTTAAAGCAACAGGGCCACCCGTTCCGACAAGCAACTTTCCAAAAACGGGACCTTCCCAATACCCACAGTGACAGATGCAGGCAAACTTACAAGAATAGTCATTTAAACTAGCAAAGCCCAGAGCACAAATACATAGACCCCTTTTTGGCAAAAAACCAGTTTCACAGTACTCTGGGCGATTTTCTAAAACATTTCACCCCCAAAAACATTCACAAACCACTGGCAGTGAACCTGAGTCACTTCATTCTTGTCACAATGTACAGTACAGAGACAAATATTTTAATGAGACTTGTGATTGTATTCAGAAAAGGTCGGGTATCTGTTTTGTTCCTGCAAAGAAAGGTTCTGTTCATAAAAAGTCGTTCAAGGATAGTAGCCAAGAGCCTTATGAATCATGCTATCAAACCCCTTGCTATAATAGATATTCACCACTGAGCGATTTTCAAAATGCAGACTGTTTGAACACATTTGTCCAGCCATCCAAACACCATAACAAACGTAACGCCTCATGCACATCTGCAAACCCCATTACAAAACCAGCACGGTTTCATACTTCAAGGCCAAATTTCCCCACTCAAAAGACGGCTTTTACAGACCATTTGTACAGGCACAGAAAACAAAGTATCTCCAATCAATACGCCCCCAGAGACCTCAGGAAAATACATCGATTGGAGACAAGACAGTTTAACCACAAACCTCCAGTTCAAGTCCATACCACCAATAACCGAATACCAATCAAATTGGATGATGAAAATTATATTGCTTTGATTGATACAGGCTCAGATATTTGTACAATCCCTGAGAAAATTTTATTGCAAGATGACAACTTGAGGAGATTACCAAGATTTAAAAGTAATATCTCAGAAGCCACAACAGCTGCAGCAAACAATTCAGTATATTTTAAATATACAGTGTTTCCAAAGTTAACCATAGGAAACTACACAGTCACTAATAAATTTTATGTAGCCCAAAATTCAGATAATGATATCATATTAGGAATCCCATTCCTCAGACAAACAAGAGCTCATTTAGATTTTGGTTCACAAGTCTGTACATTGACTTTGAATAATGCAGTCATGACAGAAAGCTCCACAACAATTCCACCCCACTCCACAGTAAAAGTTTTGTGCTCCTCTAGGACTTCTAAAATGAATAAGGGACCAGTTTTAATCAGCTCCCGTGTGAGAAATAAATATCAATCTAAATTATTTGTACCAGATATTTACACAGAAATAGACACCCTGAATAAACCAGTTTTCAAAATCCCCATTTCAAATAAGACGGGAAAGCATGTTATAATACCAAAACATTTGCATTTTGGATTTATTATTTTTCTTCACAGAAAAAACCATTCACCACAAGATAATGACAGAGAAAACATCCCAAAAAGGGCTTGCACTAACTCACCACCAACAGACTTAATTAAGTCAGTCTGTATGCTGAACCCCACAACACATAAATCAGATAAATGCCCTCAGGCCACTTTTCCAATACTTGAACATAGTCTTTCTTCTGACTCAACTTTAACTCCCCAAGAAAAACAAAAATTATTGGAACTTTTAAAAGAATTTGATGATGTTTTCTTACACCCTGGCCAGAAGTTGTCTTGCACAAATATAGTAGAACAGCACTTGGGGATTCCAAGAGATACCCCAGTTTGGCCTTGTCGTTCTCTCAGATTAAACAACACAAGAATGGCAATATTAGAAGAATGTGTTAAAGATCTTTTACATCAAGGTATTATACAACACAGTGATAGTCCTTATTCAAATCCTATTGTACTAGTTACCAAAAAGAATGGGAGTATTCGTCCATGTTTAGATTGTAGAACTCTTAATGAAAAAATTCCTCCAGTAGCAGTGAACCCGAGACCAGTTAATGACATACTAGCATCTATACCGCCTGGATCAAAGTATTTTTCAACCTTTGACCTTACCTCTGCTTACTTTCAACTACCTTTAGCAGAGGAAGATAGAAAGTATACTGCCTTTGATTCAGGGCGCGGTAAGATGGAGTACTGTAGAGCAGTAATGGGATGCAAAGTCAGTTCAAGTACATTAGTTACTGCTATAAATAAGTTATTTCATGACATGATACACACTGAGATTCATTATTTCTTAGATGACGGGCTGATAGCGTCTTCTACTTTTGAGCAACATCTAGTAACTTTGTGGAAAATGTTTGAACGCTTAAGGAAAGCTAAGCTTATGTTAGGACATAAAAAATGTTCCTTTGGTACTTCGTCTACCGAGTTTCTAGGACATAAATTGTCTTCTTCTGGCATTTCCCCTTCAGTCGATAAATTAAGGGCTGTAAAAAATTTCCCACAACCAAAGACTGCCAAACAGGTTAAAAGCTGCTTTAATTGTGTTATCCTTTTGCTGTGGTCAACACCATTTTCCCGTACACATCACATAGCCCGTTTGGCATTAAAAAACATGCTAATTGTTCAGATACACCATGATACTGCTTGGCTGGGGGAGGACCTGATCACTCCTCTCACAGCTGACTTATGTATCTTTCCATTTAACTGTGATTTTGGTTGGCATTGGATTGAAATTGGCCATTCCTTCTAATGCTAATACCACCATTTCACAAATAGTGTTATTCTTTGGCTTTACCACTAATGCACAAAAATTTCAAAACCACACCACTTCACATTTCAGTAGTTTATGTAGATGTGACAATTTCTGTATTCCATATTAAGTTTTCCTTGTGTTGTATCACATTTAATCCTGTATATGTACCTCTTACTTGTACCATTTTCCCTGTTAACTTTAAATTCTTTAAACTTGAGTATATCAACAAAATGTTGCCTTTATTGGCCGCAGTTCAGTATGTTTGCCTAAATGTGTCATTACAAGAATTCTTACCTTAATTGGTTGGTTCTCTCAATTAAGCGTTCTTACCTTAATTGGTCGGTTCTTTGCTAACTATCATCTTATTGTTCATGTAATAGTCATGTGTACCTTACTTTTACTTGTACGTTTTTCATTACCTGTTCTTTTCAAGTGTGACCAGTTCACTATACTTGTGTCTTTGTTATATATATATACTAGTTCAATATTTACATTCCAAGTGTCAGATGGTAACAGTTGTACCAGTACAATGTATATTCAGTAATGAGGTCTATCAATTACTTCCCCAATGTGTAATGGTGAATAATGTTGAATTAAATTGCTAAAGTTAAATCTAAAACAACATTATTTGGTTTCCGAAATATAATAGTTCATACATCCCAAGATTATCCAATTTATTTGTAACAAGTTTGTATTAACCATACTTTTAACCTTTGTCATTTGTTGAAACAAAACCATAGTGTCAGATTGTAAATAATCATTAAGAAAACATGCATAAAATGTTTAATTTCATAATGTTCTCTATTAGTACTGTTGGTTAAAGTATTTCTTTCAAGTTATTCTAAATTTACTTGTACATCATATTGTTTGTTTACCAGGTAATTGCTTTAAGATGAACACTACAAACATTCATATACAATGATGTAACTTATTGTCTTTTAGGATTAATATGTAACAAAGTTTCCAAGTTAAAAATTTAAGTGATTTAAACATTTGCAGTTTATACCATTGTTATATGTAGCAAATTTAAATTCATTTTGTGGCAGCGTGGACGTGCCATCTCTTAGCCCCGGTGTGTAATGGTGAAGAATTTAAATGAAAATGTTTAATTATTAACAATCTTTAAATTCCATAAAACACAGGCAAAGTGCCTCAGTAAATTAACTCTCTTTGGACTTAACAGTAGAAATCAATAGTCACATAGCACACCGCCTCTAATAATAGCCTCAGCCAATCCTCGCTTCTGTGAGATAGCCCTCTCAGAAATAAACCCAGTAATTGGTGACAGAGAATATGTGTTAGTGTACAGTGACTAGTATAAGAACTTCAGCCTTGAGCTGAGGACGGAGAGAGAGATCAGGACAATAACAGTGAATGAACATGAAATAGTATGCAGAGGGGGAGAGCTTAGTTTGCTCTCTCACTCGTGAGAATGTGTTGTATTATTATTGGGACTTGTGTTTATTGAACTAGAATAAAGTGTGAAAGAGTTATCAAGTGTTTTGCTTCTGTCTTTGTGGCAATCCTAAACCTCTCAATAGTTGCTGCCAAGCGAGTACAGACAGAAGTGGACATAGTGGAGATCTGGTAATCCACAGCTGCCCCAAGGCACTGCTGGAGTCCACCTTAAACTTCCCCCTAAACACAACATTTGGACAGTTTTATATTATAAACAGTGTATACAAATAAGACAAAACTAACTACCTAGATGAGGGAGTCTCCATAGCTGAGAAATCTCTAATCATGTACACCTAAATGGATAAATAAATAATGATTACAATAAATCACTTGAGCATGACTGTAGTAAAATTTACAATGAACACTACAGGGATATCATCTGGCTATCTGTATCAACAAACACTCCAAGCCAGGTCATCTCAGATGTAGGCACAAGTATGTTAACGTGAAGGGTGAATGTGTGCATTAATTTAAATGTGGTAAAATCATTACAAGGAAAACTCCCCTGGCTGAGACAAGTCTTTGCATTTCAGATAAGTTTGCGTATTGTATGGATTCATAATGATTCCATGTATGTCAGATATGGTGGAATAAGAAATACAAAGACTTGGAGCAAGTCTAGGCTCATTCATTTGTTCTTTTATAACAATTTTGAACTTTGGAATGACAAGGAAATTACCACCACTTTGACTGCACCTGGTACTATAAGAGCTGCTGTGAGAACAAAGATATGGAGCAAAATACTGAGGAAAACCTGTATGAAGAAACTTGTAGACAAGTGTGGCTGTCTTAAATACTGTGCGCTGTTCAACCGGATGGCAATGGAATTTCTTAAACACAGGAGATTTTGGCTGCACTATTTTGGATGCACTGCAACTTATGTAGATTGAACTTGGAGAGGCTCCTGAAAATTGAGTTGCAGTAATCCAACCGACTACTAACAAGAGCATTTGCCACAAGTACAGAAGCATCATGAGTAAGAAACTGCTGCCTGACATGTCTAAAATCACAAGTTTTACAAAACAACTTTTGCAGACATTCTAAACATGCTTGAACAAGGAAAATTCTGAATCAAACCACACTCCCAAATTCCTAACTGAATCAACAGGGCATAGTGGACTTCCCAAGATATTAATTGGAAATCATGCTTTCAACTTGTCCCTCTGTCTTTTCAAACCAAAGATGATAAACTCAGTCTTGTCACGATTCAATTTGAGCTTACTAGTTGACATCCACTCTTTAGCATCACCTAGGCACCTGTTCAACTGTTCAAAGGCAGCAGATGTATGCTTCTGGGATAAATGCACATAAACCTGGCTGTCATCAGTTTAAAACTGAAACTTTATTCCTTCATGTTTACCGATAATCAAGCTGAGGGGGTGGTATATAATGAGAACAACAAAGAGCCCAGGACTGAACCTTGGGGGATTCCAAAGAGGAGTTTGCAAACATCAAAGTAGAACCACTTTTTATTGACTGATAACAATCTGTTAGATAGCAAGTGAACTGTTACAGAACAGAGCCACTGATGCTGAACCAACTAAGGAGGCAACTAAGAAGAGTGGAGTGGTCAATAGTGTCAAAAGCGGCAGACAAGTCAAGCAATACCAAGGCAGTGGGTTCACGTCTTGAGAAAAATAAGTGAACTTCATTTTTTTTTGGAGAACAGAGCTATCTTTGTTGAGTGACCAGCTTTATATGCCGACTGGTTGTCTAAGTTATGGACATGAATATGTCTAACAGCTGCTTAGCAACCACAATAAACATTTTTATATATTAGGTTTTTAATCTGATTAACCTGATTACAACTACAACTGTCCATTTAAACATTATGGCTATGTTTTAGAAATGTTATCATAACTTATAAATATGTCTTTAGTTTTCTAGAGATAACTGCTTGGTGAGAAATAAACTTTTACTGTCAGTTCCCAGCAAGTTGAAACAAAGAGGACATGGGATTTAAAATTTTATTCTTTAACTTTGTAAAACTACTTAGTGTTTTAGAAGCACATCTTAAAATTTACAAATTATATTAATATTCATGTGTGACCTAGGCTGGCCAAGCAACCCGCCAAACCAAGCTGAGGATGGAAGGTCAAATGAGAAATAAAATTTTACTGTCTGTCAGCATAACGGGTCCAATTAAAGTATGATATGAGTATTGAAATTTTAGTTTAATACCAAGGAGTCATTGAGAGTGGAACTTAACACTTAAAGTCCAGAAATACAGAGTCTAAGATTCAACAGACTGTTGGAACAGACTGTTAGCATTGTCACCTGTGTGACTGGGAGAGGCTTATGTTTTGTTTAATAATCATTCTAAAGTAATTGACATGATCCCTCAAAGAGAGTAAGTCGTATTATTAATCTCTGATTTGCTTTATCATCATTCTTATGAAATGAGTTTATAGCCAAATCAAATATATTGTGGGTTGCAATACTTAATGAATGGGGAGTGAAATTCAGTGAAGGAGGTCATCAAATTTTAGGTGACCTTTCCCTTTACGAGACTTTGTGATGTTTAGTCTGCATTATTATTAGATAGGCATGCAGTACAAGCACATTAACAATATATTATATGTACGGTAAAAGAGTATAATTTATAATTCACTGAGTGGTGGGCTGTTAATGTAGGTGCTAAACAAATATTTTAGTTTCACTTGAAATTTTCAACTTACGATATCTTCTTTATTTTTACTTGGATTTCGGTCAAACAAACATTCTTTTTAATGATATGTAGAAAGCAAGTAACTATATCACCAATTTTGTCAATATTTATAAAAAACATGAATTAATTATTGAAAATGATAATACACATAAAACCCTTTGTAACTGTGTCATTAATACATCCTAAAAACATCTGCAGGAAATAAGGACTCTGTGTTTTATTGGGTTGGCTCAGTAATAAATTATATTTCAGTAAAGGCTTCTATGTTTTTTTAAGAAATGTACGGTTTGTTATTGAAAAATTAGAAAAACTCCTGACAGTTTAATTATAAATATACAGTAATGACTACACAATCTTGTCAATTTGAGCATTGGCTTGATTTTTTCTTCCCCTTGAGCTGTTAACGATTAATCCATGCTGATAAAAACCTGTAACTCCCAACAAAATAATGCTGTGTACTTTTAGAATGCATGGCCACAGAGATGAGAACCGAAATAACATTTTCAACTCAATCACTGAGATTTTTCATTCAGTTGCTCAACATGCAGGTATCATTTTTATGAGTTAAGCAATACACAATCTATAGCAGCCACACTATTTGTAAAAATCACAGCATAAATAATATAAGTAAAAGCAAGGCATAATTATGTTCTTTGTTCATGGCGCAATTCAGCTGCATTGTTTTGGTCTTCCTGATCTATCGTTCAGGGAAAAATATTTCTTGCAATTTCTCATTCAAAAAGACACCATCAGGATCACATCCAGACCGAGCCAGAGCAGATTTAAACTTCTTGATTCTTTTCTTAGTCTGAAAAAATGGAAGAAAATTCAGTTCATGAAAATACAAAATAATTAAATTTAAAAAGTATACCATTTTACAGTTTCTACAATACAAAGTTCATGGTCTTCCACACAATTAACATGAACAAGAGACAAAATACAAACAATAGGACTGAAAAAGGAAATGAGCTAGGGAAAAAGGCTAGATAATGTGCAGGTCATTTTCACTTTAATCAAATCATCTCTGTTTGAGAAAAACTGTTGTCATCTTCCATTAATTTTGTTAACTGATACAAATAAAAATTGCATAATTTTTGAACACCCACCTGACACATCTGAATGGAATATTAGTACTAATTATGAAAGTTGCTCAATCAGTGGTTCAATGTTAGAAATATTGTCCTTAAAACTTACCTTTTGGATGTACTCAACAACTCCATCTACAAAATCCCATTCCTTTGCCCAGTTAAACTGCACACCCTGAATAGTCAGAAGTTTGAGGACCACTTTATTGGAAAATTCTTGCCAGAGAGGTGTGTCTGCAAAGCTCAGAATTTCAATGTAGAAGGTATGACCAGATCCTCCTTCACTTGGACTGCCAACAATTGCTGGGCACAGGTAGGCGTCACTGTACTTCATCCACCTCATCTCTAAGGCAATGTTGAGTGGGAATCTGCTTTTTTCTCCTTCTTCTCTGACAAGTTCTAATATGGTCTGACATACTTGGGTGACATTACTGAAATCATCTTGGGCATTGATGCAGACCTCCATGGCTGTTATAGTAATGAGATCGATGTTTGGCCTGTAGTGGATGGCATTGGGTAGTGGCTGCCATCTAGTTCCTTATGTTGTTTCTCGTAAATAGTAGTAGTTGCCTTTACATACAAGAGGGGTAAGTTGTTTCCCAAAATTTACAAGAAGAAAATCAATCACCTCTGAAGCTTTGCCTGTGTACCGGCTTTGCACATCTAAGGCTTTGTAGTAGGTATCAGGCTCTAATTTCTTTCCTTTTGCTTCTTCTGGTGTTTTGAACTTTATTTGCCGGATGTAAAGCTTGTCATTTTTTGGGTCCCACTCAACTCCTGTCAGGGTTTCTTTTTCTCCCATTACACCTTTCACCCCTTTCACCACCTCACTCCAACCCACACTATTGAAAGGAAAATGGAAAATCTCTACAGAATCAGTTATTGTTACCATTTCCTTCAACTTTTCAGCATTGTAGAACAGGTCTCCAGCATTATAGTTAAAATTGTCATGTACATGTGCAGTTATATCTTCCCACACTAAGAGTTGCATGTCATAAATAATACCAAACATGCCTAGGTTACACTGGACTGCCAGCATCATGTCAAGATCATCTTCTTTGCGAAAAGTTCTCAGTTTTCCAGATGCATCCACAATTCTCATTTGAGTACAGTAATCTGATATGCCATGACAATTCCAACCAACGCCCTGAATAATTTTAAAAATTGAAAATGCAGTGGCTAATGATTCAAACCCTATCATTTCAAACTGAAGCCTTAACTACATATAATATAATACAAAAACTAATATGCCGTATTAACAACTTAATACCAGTGAAATACAGTATTTTAGTAAATAATGTATAGTCATCAAAACCAACCCCAATTGTGTAAAGACTAAGAGAAGTAACTTTTGTTTTTGGATAATATACCAAAGGACTCTATATACTTACATGGCATCCCAGAGACACAATGCCACCATAAGTTGGGGTTGTCAGAACAACATTACACGGCAGGGCAATCTTGTTCTTTAGTTCGAAATCCAGCAGTTCTTCTACAGTTACTCCACTCATAACATTCACCTTGTGTGACCCATCTTCATTCTAGTAACATAAAAAGGTATGGCACAATCAAAGTATAGTATTACTAAATAAAAGAATGTTATTTTATTGTGCCCAGGATGAGGACCATACATATAGTGATGTAAGCATAGATATGGTGAAGCAGTATTCCCCAAATTATTATTTTCATCAAGAAGGCCTTACCTCCATGATTGTGGGTTTCAATTCCATTTTCAGGAAAATGTGAAGTTCAGTGACAGTAGTCACTGATATGATCTATGCTGTTAAAAAGGGCTAACAGTTTTCTTTGGCCTTTGTTACCTGATTTTTCAGAAATTTTAAATGTTTGGAATGGGATCTGAAGTATTTCACAATTTTTGACATTTTTGTTTCAAACATATCTATGCCAACTTAAAGATGACAGAAACATTACCTAAACATTGTAACTGCAATAGTTAGAAAAACATTTCTTCATTTTGGTCACTGTTAAAATCATAAAAATAGCTACTATTCAGTTAGCTATTGATATAGACTTTGAAAACAGATACCGCCTTGAATGTAAGAAAATGCAGTCAAACAACATATTTTTAAAAAGGCTGTGAACTTTGAACTTAATTATAACCAATTTATTTAAAGTAGGTACTAACACTATTGCTCATTTAGCTATGGGTCCCACAAGCTTCCTATTTACAGCAAACTCTGTCACACACACATAATCACCCCATACACACACATACAAGAGACATTTTATAATCTCAGTGGACCTGCATGAGATAAAAGGCCAAGACGTGGAACACTTTGTGGTTTAGAATACCCTTTCACACACTTGTATTAGCATAAAAGACCCTACTTGGATTGCAACTATGACAACTCTGTAGCGCAACAAGAACAACTTTATTACTGAGGCACATCTTAATTTATAACATTATTTCTTTATACATTGCAATACCTTGATTAGTTCAATTCTTGGCCCATCATGGCGTTGAATGTCCAGGTTGTACATCAGAATGTTTCCTTCATCAGGAAACATAGGGGACCAGCTGTGCTTGGCACCAGCACAGCGCACTCTCAGCTAATATATAATAGAGAATTATATAGTTAATCAAATTAATGAATCTATGAGCCTAATTCTGGTGATTTTTTTACACTAATAGCAACACATTCAGTATTTTATATGTTCCTTTTATTAAACATTCCCTTTATTTACTTTTTTGGACATAGTGCATAGAATCCCTGGGGGGATAGGGTGGACAACCTCCCTTCAAAGATATGTACAGTGTTATTCATAAACAGTATCAACTATTATAACATTGTGCACATTAACAGTAAACAATATAGCTTGTACCAGTGAGGATGGATCTGACCCCACCACCAGCAGGGGGGACAGCCTCTGGTGTAGTAAGATAAAAAAACACCAACATTCTGTTACAACAATTTAATTTTATGGAGGCCCCCTGAAACAATTATTTATAGTTACTTGCAGAATACATGGTTACCTTACCAATTAACCTCAGTAATAATATACTGTAATAAGTAAAATACCTTTGAATAAAGTCTTGTACATATTTATATTGGATAATATACAATATTTTCCCCTCATTATTCAATAGAGACATTTAATACATTGTTATAAACTGGGAGTGAAAAACAAATACCTTGTCACTTAGTGTGCATTAAGGGTGTACAATATAGCTTGTACCAGTGAGGATGGATCTGACCCCATCACCAGCAGGTGGGGGGCAGACTCTGGTGTAGTAAGATCAAAAACCACCAACATTCTGTTAAAACACTTTAATGTTATGGAGGCCTTCTGAAACAATTCTTTATAGTTACTTGCACAAAACATGGTTACCTTACCAATTAACCTCAGCAACTCAGGTATAAAACTTTGATCATGATTTTGATATCCAAGAATGATTTCTATTCTAGCATTGAACATTGAGCTTAACATATACATAATCTAGGAAATTGATATGTCCAACATCATACAGCACCTGAATTGCATTTTTGTCAGAAAGTTACCTGTAAAATCTAGACAGTCAGAGTATGTGTGTATTCCTTTGCTGTACCAATCTGTGAAGTGTAGATCTTCTGAGAATAAATGATTGCACCAAATTGGGGTTGTTAAAGTGCTATAATTTCCAGAAATATGTTGATATTTAAGAATTTTATGTGCTGAATTGAAAATGTCTATTTGTTAGACCTTTCCTTTATTAAGCTGTGTGTCAGAGTAGCCTTGTAAAGGTTGGAACAAGGGGTTTCTGACTGCTGATAGAAATGTCTAAGCCATACTGTTTTTGATGACCTTAAAAACAGAGTAATATTCATCATCTGTAATCCTCCTTGACCTTTAGGTAGAGTCATAGTCGCTCTATTAATTTTGTCAGGCTTATTTGACCAAACAAAGTTAAAAGTACGCTTTCTAATTTTTCAATCCATGAGTTGTCTGGATCCAGCAAACTTAGAAAGAGATGATTTAGTTTTAGTATAATGAGTGTTTCGACCACTGTTACTTTTCCAAATGGGGTAACACAATGTGGCTGCCATTTATTACTTGTGCTTTTTATTTCTCTCATTTTTGACTCAAAATTAAGATTACCCATTTCGTCCAAGTTCACAGAAAAAGTCAATCCTAAAAGATCAAAATGATTACTCTCCCAGTGAAACCCTTTCATAAGTTTTTTCTGTTGAAAAACACTTTTTCCTATCCGCATCATTTTCTTTTTATCTTTATTTATATTCAGTCCAGACAGCGAGCCAAAGATCTTGAGAGTATTTACAGCATAACTTAATGAGTGTAAAGTGCCATTTAAAAAGGTGTAGTATCGTCGGCATATTGACTGATCTTTATTTCTGTATTTTGCAATTTGATGCCATGTATATTTGGATTTTGCGATATCAAATAGTTCAAAATTTGAAGAAATAAGGGGAGAAAATTTTATTCAGAATTATTTGAACAATTAGATCAAGATCTTATTGATTCAGATTTGCATACCCTTAAAAAGAATGACAAGGTTCAAAAACTAAATAAAGCTCTTTTGGTCAAATCTGAAAGTCTGGATTCTAAATGCAATAAACACTGCTTTTGATAAAGGGACAATAACAAAAACGTTCAGACAGTGTGTCATAACACGTCTTCCAATAAAGGGTAAAAACAGAGAATTATTGAAAAATTGGCGTCCTATATCTTTACTACCTGTTACATACAAGATAGCCTTGACTTACATAGCAAACCGGATCAAGCCTTTGTTAGATAAGTTGAGTGATAAAACACAAACAGGATTTGTCCTGGGAAGATACATCTGTGAGATATATTTTATATATTCCTAATATTAATAGCTCAAATTGTAAATATTATTCACTATCTATCATTTCATTAAATATGACTTTATGTAGTCCAAATAAAGTGGCTACAAATTTTAAAGTTTACTGTTGTCAGTATTGAAGCACATAAAGAAAATGGAGGAATTATAAACATTCAAAACTCCTTTCTAAAAACAAATAGGACTTGTAACTTTTTAACTTTTGAAATATACATGTATGAGTGCTCATTGGAAAAGTGTTCACATTTTGAGCAATGTATGTGTGGCTGCAATACAAACAAAAAAACAACAACCAAAAGCAGGCCTCACAACTGTCTAATGTTATGGTTGCTATACCAAAGTATGACTTTTTGTATATTAATAAATAAATTAATTTCCATATTGTATAGAAATTATCGTATATGTAAACAATCTAGATACATTTTAAGTTATCCTAATAAGAACTGAGTACCTCTGGATTCGTAAGACCCTCTGACCTGTTACAGATAATGCTCTGATATATAAAGGCTCAAGATCTTATTTTACTAGAAGAAATCACAGATTTGTCACAGGGAAATAACAAATACTTGCCTTATTCTTCACAGCTGCTTTTACTACAGCTTGGACCTCAGTAAGACATGTGGGTCTCACAACTAGGAGATTTTGGATTGATCTTGTTTTAGCCCAGTTCTCAAATTTACCAATTTCCATTGTAGGTTTCTGTCCAATGTCAGCTTGTAGCCTTTTCTTGTTCTTTTCTGTAGATATTATTTTCCATCTGCATTGGGGAGAATAAAACAAGAGAATGATTAGAGCTAGTTGATGAATAGTTCAATATTTTTAAGAAATCAGGGCAGAGTGTGTGGAGTTATTTGTGTACCACACAATAACTTTCAATTAAAACATATACATGCCTCTAATTTTCACTTTGCCAGTACCCCTTATCATGGATAGGCAGAGTCATACTAATAACATAAACTACAGCATATCTTCACCAAATTGGCAAGGGATGTTTACGACTATAAAAACATGTCTGTGAAAACTTTTGGGGCCATTTTACAAAACAAAATGGTCCATATAGCCGATTGTTTGAAATAAAAAATGCTCAAAATCTTGAAATATTGTAGCTAGCTTCATCAAATATGCAAAGAAGATATATGGCTAGGAAAGGTAGCCTCATAGTAATTTTGGCCTAGTTTCAAAAACTAGGCACCACCACATCACGTGTTTAATGTTAAATAGGGTTATCCCATTTAAAAGACATTATATCACTTTTACCTTTTATTTTCTCCTAGGAGTTCGGGATGTGAAAACAACTTATAGGAAGTCATGGCCTAGGAATCTTTTGCAATTGCTGACTTTGATCTTTGACCCCTTCTTCAATTCTAAGTGGGTTCATCTTACTACAAAGGCCTTATTTCCCCCTTGGTTCTCTATTATTACTGATAAGATAACCACTGCAGCAGTAGTCTTGTTACCCTTATAGCCTTCATCTTTAAAGCCAAGTTTATTTTATTAAAACTATTCTCTTAAAAACTTTTCGACCAGGTTGTTACAAAGCAGTATATGAGTCTTATGCATTATGTGTAATCTTCATGATTTATGCCACTAGGAAGCAGATTGTTGGGGCAATCTTCACAGGTTATTTTGTCACATGAGATAGAGAACTGGTTTGTCAGTTTTGCTACCCTTTATTAACTAAACCTTTAATGTCACTGCTGATTTGTTCTTTAATTTCTATTTCAGAGTAACTTTCTAGAATAATTAAGTGTCTACATCAGAGACTTACATTTCAGCTTTTTGTCTTAGCTAAGTCCTGGACTTAAATGGATTTTATAAAGGTTGACTTAGTTAAGTCCAATCTTATAAAATAACCACAGTGGTTTTCTATGTCATGTGACCTTTTATTTCCAATCAAAATATTTTACTGTTCTCATACATTCGTTATTTAACTCATTTTATCTTTGAAAAATGTTGCTTTTCAACTGAAAAACTTGTAGCTAAAGGCTAATTTAGGTAAATGTCCTGTATAAATATATTCTTTATCCTCAGGCATATAAAATTTTGAAGTGAGCAAAATATATGGGGTCGGCTATATTTAAGTCTTTGGAGAGACTTAACCAAAACTTAGAAGCTTTGTCTAAAACCGTCTAAGTCTTAGACCACAGACTTAATCAGTCTTAACCTTTTGTCTAAGTCTAGACTAAGGACTCTTACGAAACTGGATCATTTGTTTCCTCACAAAATATATTAATAGCTGTGTCTTTGGTGTACACAAGTTCTGGATTTTTGTTCTAATGTGTCAGTTGACAAAGTTGTCTCTGTCTAAACATTAATGACTGGTCATAGGATTGAGAGTCAAGAGCACATATCTCCACCAAGACATGTATGATTTTTTTAATTGCTCAATAATTAGTAACTGGGAAAATTGGGATCTTTCATATTTCTTTTTGTATCCTGGTGTTGAACTGGATTACTCTCAAAATTTAATACAGCTGCACACAGACGAACAAAGCGTAATGAATTTAATACCCCACTGTAGAAGTAACAGGAACATTCTACAACAACAGCACTCAGAGAGCGCAGACTTCCGCCAAGGGAGCGCAATTCTTGGACAAAATCAACCCTAAAATTATGTGGCTATAACTTTTTTTTAAAAAAGCCTGGATCCGGATGATCCAGACAGTGATCCAGATCACTCCCAAAATCTAATCACTTGTTCCTTGTCCCATTTATGACATTTCCTGAAAATTTCATCGAAATCCATCCATAACTTTTTGAATTATCTATCTTTAAAACTTAAGCATTTCTTCCTTTTACTTTTTAGACATATCCTGAAAATTTCATCAAAATCCGTGCATAAGTCAAATCAGTCCCCAAGAAAAAATGCAATAGCCAATCGGCCGCACAGAATATAACTGATTTTCTTATCATATTGGTCTGTTTTTTTTTCAGTTTTCATTTTAAAGACAGATATATAGTCGATTATCTCAATGATATTCAAATCAGCCTGCAGTGACATCTGGGAGCCATCTAATGTGAGTGTTATATTATCTGCAAAATGTGTGATTCTGTGCTCCATATTTGCAATGTGGATGTCCTTTATTTATTTGTTACTTTACTGCATTTTATTATCATACATTTGTTGTTTATTTATGCGTAGAATTTATTTTCTAAAGAGTAAAAAATATAATTTAGTTCTCAATATTTTGTGGAAGTTGAAGGCGAGATCTGGCCATATTGACATTATTGACATATATCAGTGACATTCCACATCATTTTAGGGGCAAATCGATTTTGGGGGCTAGCTTTTCAAAAATACTACTAGTTGTGACAATCTTTCTAAGACGACATTAAATTTTCATCAAATAATTATTTTACATGATACAATATTCAAGCATAACCGGAACATTATTTGATAATTTAAACGAATGAATAACACATCAAAAGCATCAGAAAAACGCAAATGATCATTAGCTTTAGAAAGTTTCAAATCAGAAAATTGATGTGACAGACATTAACCATCAACCAAAGTTTTAATGGATTTATCATACAAAAATTACCTTAATATAACCAAGCACTAACGGTGCAGAAATTCGGCATTCAATCACTTGGATGTGACTATGTAGGTGTGGCTTTCAAACCAGGCTATTTGAGAAATGAGAGTCTTAGTAAGAACCTGTACTCATGTAACCTTAGCAGATGAAGTCGAGAAACACTGCCAAATTTATATACATATATGGATGGTAAGACATATCATCAAAAATGTCTTTCCAAGTTTTAAACACTTACACTGTAAGTATCTTCCAAATGAACTTCAGGATTTGAGCCCGCTTTGGTATCTTCAAAACACTCTTGAGAATTTGCCATTTTCCTGATATCTTCCAAACTGCCTTCAGAATTTGCCAGATATTTGGTATCCTACAAACTACCTTTAGAAATTGCCAGATCCTTGGGTAGTAGAAGATTAACGCAAATACAGTGAGTCCACCCAGGAGACTCAACATTACCAACCACCAGGTTTTCCATGATGATGTTCACACTACACTGATTTGATGAACTACTTTAAAATCTGAAACATGAGATTAATGACTTTTATTATAATAAAATTCCAATTCGAAAACCTTTTAGAAAGTTTCATTTATAAATTGTGTACTTGATCAACATTATTAAGTACTTAAATGTGTACCAAGACATTTCAAATGTAAAGCCTCTGTATTCCCAAAGTACTGTTATGTCCTTGTTTATTATGTAGGAAAAAAATGATGTCTTGTGAGCAAAATATTCTAGAGCTGTGCTGTTAAAGCAAGTAGTTACTGAAAACCTGATATAAATAAAAAGGTAACTACCGTATTTTTCCAAAATATGGCCCGGGCGTTAATTATTTTCAAATGGCATCAGACCAGGCGTTAAATTGAACCAGGCGTTCTTTTGAACCTGGGCGTAATTTTGGAAATTTACGGTATCAGGTCATGGTCTCACACTAAATCAGGTTGGCTGGCCTTTCTAGAAATGATATTGAAAATTTCTTCTAAAGTTACAGTTTATTGGGTTTATTGTGTATTTATTGTTTTGAATCATTCTGTTTGGATTGTGTGGACATTATAAATTTTTCAGCAGAAACAGTTTACACTGTTTGTCAAGTTGATTTTGAAGATTGTTGAGCAACAAGAGATGGGTCTTTATGTGTATGGGTTAGGTGTAATTTTTTATATAACACATATAGCCTTTTAAAGACATAATATTTGCAAAAACTGATATTTGATCAATTTGATCTTTTAATATGTGATTGCTGCCTTTTTGTCCCATAAAGACAGCCAAAAACGTATGATGTTTACTGCAGTTAACAGGAAACCATCATTTATAATAACTAGTTTTATCCTCTTCTTAAAGTCAAACAAGTTCTAAAACAACATTCTGAATATGGCTGTTAGTTCGCTAGACTAAATTTTGTAAACTTTTAAAACATTTACCTTTTGGCATCCCTAGTTATCACAGGGAGTAGTAACATTTATTGACTTCTGTTGAATGGTGTTATCACTCCTCTTAATCAAAATCATGTTTACGTTTGAATTCTGTGTTTCATATACACAGACAATTGCTTGTACTTTTAAGCCAGAAACATTCACATTTAACAGGTTGTCAGTGCTGTTACTCACTTAGAACACAATTCACTGAATTTAGAATTTGACGTCTCAATGGACAGAAGGCCAAGAGTAAAGTGTGAGTGTGCCCAGCTCCAGAGCTCTGAGCTTCTGTGAAACACCTTTCCTTTGATTGGCTGCTGAGATTGTCCAATAGTGATTTTTGACAAAAATGCAGGCTTTGCCTGCTTAGAGATGAACAGGAGTAACATAGCTCCATTATGGAATCTATTTTTAGGACAGCCACGTTTCTTAGGAAAGTGTGATATTACAAATTGTAAAGTGTGAACTAGTATACCATTTGATGAAAATCTTATCAAATTTAGAACATAGAGATATCTAATAACATGAATATTTTCATGTTATCTTCTTTGGATATTATACCTTTTTACTTCCAATTTAAAATTATTTTTCAGAAAGTCAAAGAGGAGAAAATAGATCAGAAAAACTTCTCTTTGACACTTTAAACAAAGTTGCAATACACAGAATGCCAGAGAACCTCTATACATATCAATTTATTTTTCTTCACTCAATATATTTCAGGTGATATTAAAATATCCATGTTTAAG
This sequence comes from Sabellastarte sp. h YS-2021, assembly GCA_964017235.1. Taxonomy (NCBI): domain Eukaryota; kingdom Metazoa; phylum Annelida; class Polychaeta; order Sabellida; family Sabellidae; genus Sabellastarte; species Sabellastarte sp. h YS-2021. Next base: position 151,013,914 of record OZ024931.1, read on the forward strand.
CTCTTATGACCACCTTAAGGTCAAAAGTGGGCCTTTGGCCACTTAAATCCTTCTAGGTCAAAAACTATGTGGCTCATCCAACTAAAAGTTTACTTGAAAAACATTAGACTTGTCTCAAGCTCTATTAGATAAAACTTCTACATATAATCTTTGTTTGTGAAATTTTGAGAGCTGTAGCCTTTATTTAAACACCAAGAAACCGTAAACCCCTAACAGACAAGCCAGATTGCAAACAGAGAAGCTGTAAAGACAAACAGAAACATTGTGACTACATTCATGACCCATCACTGCAAGACTGATTGATTTTGGTGTCGGGATCTAGAGTCGGGATCCAGTGTCAGGATCCATATCACACTGTATAAACCCCCAACATATGTGATAAGGGGAAAATCATAATTTGGCTATTCGCTTTCAAAGAGATATTGAAGCATATTTATCAGAGGAACTTGCCCACAATGCAATTGGTGGCCCTTTTAAGAAATATCCCCGCCCAGGTGGTCACATATCTCCATTTTTAATGCGAGAGAAGCCAAATTCGGATAACAGAAGGTTCATACTTGATCTTAGCTGGCCTCTTGGTTATTCAGTAAATGGGGGATTGACAAAATTCATATCTGGGGACTGATTTCTCCCTTCACCTGCCCACAATTGATCACATTACTGATGACATCTATACAAGATTGACATATCTAGAGCATTTAGGCACATCAAGGTGGATCCAATGGACTATGACCTCTTGGGTCTGTTGTGGTGTGACGTCTACGTCAATACGTGCATTCCATTTGGGAGCAGACATCGTTCCCAAAGTTTTCAGCATTGCAGCGATGTTGTACACTTCATAATGAAAAAATGGGTCACAAAATCATTGGGTACATTGAAGACTAGGTTGGATTTGGTGTTCCATCTCACACAAAGGCGTCGTTTGATTGCTTATATGTGCTACTGCAAGAACTAGGCCTCTCCATCAGTAGTACAAACCTCATAGCCACAAGTACAGTGGTTGCATGTCTTGGCATCGAGGTTAACACTGAAAAAGGTACTTTTGAGTATTCCCTCTGAAAAAATGGTTCAAATCTCTAGCACGTTGCAAACATGGAAAGGCAAGAAATTCTGTACTAAAAGGCAACTACAGTCCCTGCTTCGTCACCTCTTATATATTGATAAGTGTGTCAAACCTGCCAAGGTACTTTCTGAACAGGATGCTAGAAGTACTCAGATATGCACACAATGCTAGTAGTATAGGCTTGAACCCTAGCTTTCAGAGAGATTTGAGATGGTTCCTCACTTTCCTTCCAGATTTTAATGGAGTAGCTTTATATGACCACAAAAAAAGTGGCTTTTCAGATGCATTTGGATGCCTGCCTCCAAGTATTGGAGGTGTATTTCACAACTTGGTCTACCATGTCCCCATACCTCCAGGTTTCTGTAACCTAAGTATTGTTCATTTAGAAATGATAAATATATTTGTTGCCTTGAAGTTATTTTGCAACAATTGGGCAAAACAAGTGGTGAGGTTATTTTGTGATATTAGTGCTGTGGTACAGGTATTGCAATCTGGATGCACTAAAAATTCATATCCGGCTGCATGTGCCAAAAATGAGTGGCTTCTGGCTGCCAAATATGATAATGAAATCACATATGTATATATTAGTGGTAAAAAGATTAGAACTGCTGATTTGTAGTCTAGGTGGACGGGTAGGTGAAAGATATTCAGGAGCTTAATTCCCTAGTGCCAGGATTTTTGTGGATGAAAACTTCATTGTCTTTAGATTTAAATTGTGAAACTTGATACTAATGGCATGATACTATGCTTTGTTTTAGGTCATTCAAAGTTGGAAGCCCTTACATCTCAGGCCATGTCTAGGCTCAACTCTGTGTTTAGGCCATCAACTCAAACAGCCTACACATCCATGTTCAGAGTGTTCATTGCTTTTTGTATCTATATGCAAGTTGCAATGTGTGATGTTCAGGTGGGCGTTCTACTTGCTTTTCTTGAATGTTTGAATGTCAACAATGTATCAGTTAGTATGGTATGTAATTACTTGCCATCAATTAGGTCCAAGTTTACTACGTATGGGCTATCCACTGTACCTCTGGATGATAAGAAATTGCCCTATTTTATCACATCTCTAAAAATTAATTGTCCCTTATCTATAACAAAATGCAACATCATCAGTATTGAGGATCTGTATGTCATGGTTGCCTGCTGTGACTCCTTGTATATGGGCCTAGTTTATAAAACATTATTTCTTTTGGCTATCTTTGGCTTTTTAGGTTATCGAACTTATGTCTTCACTCTTCTAATACATATGATTATACAAGCCATTGGCTGGAGGGGATGTCATCTAGGGTGAAAATTCTTTGAAAATCTTGGTCAAATGGTCCAAGACTTTGCAAAATCGAGATAAGATTAAGATTATCACACTTCCATCCTTGGGTAGAGCAGCCATTGCGTGCTGTCAAAAAATTATTTAAATTATACAACACCAACAAGAATAACCCCCTGTTTCAGTTCAAGTATCCCTCAGGATGGAAAGTTCTTATAGACTCCAAAGTAAGAAAGACCTTATCTCTTATCAATTCCCAGATAGGTTATACATCTCATTATTTCACCTTCCATTCCTTTAGAAGGTCTGGTGCTTCTCAGGCTTTTGCATCTCACATCCCTCTACAACAAATAAAAATGCAGGGCACGTGGTCATCCGACTGTGTATGGAACTATATACATATCAATTCAGATAATGCTAATCAAGTTGCATCTACTTTTGCTAGGTTATACAGCTTATAAATGCTGTAAGTTGGGTTTGGGGGTTTTCTTTTCATAATGTACTCATTCAAAATTTTATATACTTTGTCATCTTATAGGTTATTGGAATGAAAGTTTGTTAAAAGTTAATTTAGCATGTACATATATTCTTTCTAAATTTCAGAGGTCACCTTTTATTGTGTACTTGGTGTCATGTTTTGGTAGTAATCTCAAGTATTTGAGTTAAGGTGACCTTAATGCTGTTACCTTACGTGTAGCAAATTTATAGTGTCATTGGATTTGACATTGTGTATTAAATTGTGTATCCAAAAATGTGTATTCATGGTCAATTCTGTATCTGAAATTGTGTATCTAAAATTTGTGTATTGGAAATTGTGTATTTAGGTATAATTTGTATTCTGTATTCCATCTTGGGTATTCTATGGGACTTGTGAATAATTATTTAGTCTTATAGTGTGTTATTTATTTATTTATTTGGGGTTTTACGTCGCTTTCAACACTGTACAGGTCATATCACGACAGGTAGTTGGAAGGGCAGAGGAAACCAGTACATATAGTTTGCTAGGGTTGTGTACTGTAAACTGCCGACCAACGGCAAGAAACTACCAGCTTTCCCACTTAAGGCCGCCACAGGGATCGAACCCCGGCCTCAGAGGTGGGAGGCGAGAGTGTTACCACTCTGCCACCGTGGCCCCGAGTCTTATAGTGTGTATTATTATGTTAATGTATTAATAAATTCATGGTACCCTCATGCTGGTGTTGTGTCTTGTTGGCTGAATGGGGGGACTGTACTATCATGTATCATGTTGCACATTATTGAGAACTATCAATTTGTACATTATTTATACATTATGCAGGGATATTGTGATAAATTTCTATGACAATGGCAAAATATTTTCCCTATCCACATCGGTTTTCCCACATACCTCCAGCCCACCTTTAGTCTGAACCTTTCCTACCTTCTACATTTTCCTACCTTCCACATTGCTAGCTATTATTTATATTTCAGCCACACTTCAATTTGGCAAGAAAAAATAAGCTTCTTCCATATTTTATTAGATAATAATTTGTACAAAATAATCTATTTCATCGGGGTCATTTATGACCCCAGTAGTAATTACCATATTATTTTTTACACATCTCATACATGAATTTGTTTGTCCCGGTTTGTGAAATATTGGTAAAAGAGTAACAATCTCATTATATATGATAAAGAAAATTGAACGTATTGAAATTTTGTCAAGCATTTTTAGTGTGCGGGGTCAGAAAAGACCCCACACGGTAGGAATAGGGTTAATTGAACCCAAGATCACAGGGGAGGGGTCGGGGAGTCAATTCAAGTAAAATGCAATAAAATCCACATTAGACAATGGGTCAGTGAATTTTCCATTGCCACTTGTAATACTTGCCAAAATAAATAGATAATGTTTTGTATGTTTTTCATTTGAAATTGGGTAAAGCAAGCCACTTATATGGAAAATATGACAAAAATTAAAAACACTTTATTTGTTTACGGTTTGTTGATTTTTTAAACTAACTTACTGCCACAGTGACTGAGTCCCTGATTTAGTTTATATTTTACACAATGTACATCTAACATCATTCATGAATTAGAAAAAAAAATATTGATCTTCATTTTTGGCAGTGTTGACACTTTTCTGGTTCATCTTCTCTGATATAAATTCTGACACATGGAAGACTAGATCTTGAGCTGAGGATCAGCAATGTATCTTTGTATATGCTGCTATAATTGGAGGAATCTCTACATATACTAGTGGTTCATGTATTACCACAATGAAAAGGCAGTAATAAGTCTGATGTGTTGCAATATATTATTTTATGTCAACAATTGACACCATAATGCTTGCTGACCCCAAAGAGTAGCAAAATACAGAAAAAATACAGTCTTCAAATGAAGACAAAAATAGCGAAACAAAGTAGCCTTCTTTTGTGTCATCCTCCATAAGTTTGAGCAACCGTACAAAAATAGTCAACCAATTCAACCCCATGCAAGGAAAAATTACCAAACACCAAAACGTTGTGTCAGAAAGAGGGAAAATAAAGACACAATAATACATGATGAACATAATGAAGTTGACAATCTCTGACTCAAAAATGCATGTACTGCTGTCTTCCATAACTAGGCAGTCACCTTACTTAACCCCATAGAAATCCTACTTTTGACAGAAATGTCCACTTACCAAAGATATTAAAACATTTTGAATAGCTTCCACAATCCTGACATTTACAAATGCAAATGTTATGATTGACTAGCTTATGCTCCATTGCCAAATGATTTGGGCAGTCAGGAGACAGACTAGCAACAGTGGAATAGAAATATTAGATGTGCACACTTTTTCCAATTTATTATCTAACATATGCCCATTGACCCAAATCAGTCGGATGGATAATTACAATTAAATCAAAGATAAGCCTCAACATTTCTTGTAAATATTTTGTAGTTGATTAAGCTGTAATAATGGTATATACTTCATCAATGAGATATTTTACTGTTCTGTGTATGTGGCTGTGTTTCAGATTTTCTTTACGATCTTGTCATTATGACTGTAAAAATGAGACATCCCAAATAGCCATTCTGCCCCCATTTACTCCATATGGCATGTAGATTTCACATTAGCAGATGAGGACCAATCAGAGTTTTTTTTCAAATACTTTGAAAAAATTGTTATGTGAACAAAATAGGTTTGATTCTGCCTTGTATAAGCCCTACCTATGTACAAATCCCGACTTGTGAAACTCTATAGATACTATCCAACCATAAAAAATCATTAAGTTATGAAGGAGCCTATGCTAGTTAGACAGTTTCACCTTACTGCAAGCACGGGATAGTGTGAACTATTTATTACACAGTGAGTCTCTGTTGCATAAAAATCGGTCTACCAGAACGAGCCACACAACCATCAGAGACATGAGTAGTGCACTGAGGTGTTCACTCATCCAAGTAGTAATACAAAAACCTGTGAGCCTCACTAGAGCTCGCCCTTAAAAGGTTAAACATTAAGTTTTCATATGGACCATTGTCTGTAACTATAAAAATCTACCACTATGGCCCAGAGGGTAACACAAATATCTTTGGACAGACAGAACATGGGTTTCTATTCAGGTAAAGACAGATATATAGTGGCTTGAATGACCACTTAACACAGCAGTCCTGTCATTAGCCTTTCATCTAGGGGATAGATTAAAGAACGAAAGGGACATTAATAAATGGTCATTCTTAATCACTTATCTGTCATTTAGTGAAAGGTCAAAGGTCAAAGTCAGGGTTTCGCAGCCTGTTCAACAGCCAGGGAGATATTGCGACAGGTCCTCATCATTGCTGGACCCACATATAGGTGACATCCTGCGCTTAGGAACCAAATCAGCCAACCCATTAGGCTACTTACTACTCAGTTAGGAGAATATCAGTCATATGGATCAAATAGAGCATTGACTCCTGTAGCACAACTAGCAATAACATATTGTATTGACATAGAATGCAATTTATTTCAAAGTACATACTTAGAACTCATTATTCAAGTATCTATAAATGCTATCACAATCATCACCATTCAGAAGATATTTTCCAAATGTAAGTAATCATCATTATATACCTCTATAAAGGTTACTAACCTAAGGATCCTATCAAAGTATTTGTAATGTACCTGCATGAGTTCATCTAATGTGTCTTTATCAGAAACTGACACCCCCAAAGAGATGCATTTTAGCCTGATGTAAAGTGTAAGACTCTTTGTGAGAGAGCTGATAGCAAAGGAGAATAGTCTGCTTAGTGGAGGGGAAATATCCTTACTGAACCCCTTCTTGAAGGAGATAAATACTAACTCCTTGCTTTCTCTAAGGTCATGGGTCCTGGCCAAATAGTAGTGGAGGGGCTCTGCCTGGAAATTCGCTAGAAGATTACAGAACTTATATGAAATTAAATACTGTCACTAGAAGACATGACAAATCTCTAGAAAGTTATTTTGTGGTTCCCCAAACCTATTAATACCACTGAGGTTATTGAAGTCTAGAGGGATTTTTCCTTGGCTATAAATACACCAATCTGAATTTTTAACCTGTTCTATCGCCTGCTTTGGTACGAAGGAGTGGGAGGGGGGCTTCCTGTAAGAAACTTTGTCTAGTTGGACTGGCATACTCTTAATTGGCATCCCTGTGTTGTTGATGGGTTTTCTTAAGAGGAGGTTTGACTCGAATCCTGAGAGGCCAATGTCCGTCCAAATTTTTGCAGGCTGCCCACAACAGGATGATTAGTTCCTGTTAGAACAGATTCTGAAGTACTTGCACAAGAAGCGCCTCTGACAGGCCTTGGGGTGCCTCCTTTAGACACTTGATTTACTGCAGGGTTTAATGATGCAAGCTTCCTCAGAGAATTGAACCTTTGAGCTTTTAGCTTTGATTGGTTGTGTGCACACATTTTAACTTGATATGTTTTGGGATTCCAAACCTGTGATTTTAGATGTGCCGACCAAAAGTGGATCACAATGGGATATAGTAAACCAGAAGGAACAACAGAGACAGGATTGATGCAGACTGAATGATTGACACTGTGAACATACTTTACATCTTTAATTTTCAACCTTGGAATTACTACTTGGTTTTGGTAACAAAATTTACATTGTGAACAGTCTTAACATAGTCCTGGTTGGTAACACTGTGGTCCCTCAATGAACCTGGAGCACAATTAGCATCTAAACAGTCATTGTCATATTTTCTTGCCCTCAGGAAGACTTCGAGCTAGTGTAGCTACAGAACTAAAACATTTTGACCAAAGTACTTCCAAGCTGGGGAGTCATTGCCAGAAGAAATTCACATAGTTATCTAGTCGCAAGGAAAGTTGTTTCAGATATATACATAAATATGCAGTTTTGTATCACATACTGATTAACTATGCATGTGCAAACATGTTGATCACAACAATTTTAGCTTGAAGCAACTCCAGGAAACTGAAATAACGGCTGGTCCTATTATCTATAAACCTTCCAATCACAACAATTTTCCTCCTTTTCATTTTAGCAATTTATATAAAGCACAGCTAACAATAATATTTAGAGGGAATCGAAATCTAGCAAACCATTAAGAGTTCAAATAATCTCAATATTTTACTACATCAAGTGTGGCATTTCTTTTATGCATTATGAATTAGTAATAACACAATAGCATAATTTTATAGGGCATTACAGGTTTTCAGACTTTGCAGGACTTTAATCATTAACAGCAGCTCGGCTGTTTTGCCAGACATCAGGCTGTGGTAGAAAATACCAGTTGTCTTGGAATGATGACTTCCATTAAGCCGTTTATTATTCAAATTTATGGTCGTGTCATTTTTCATGGTCAGACAAGGGTCAAGGCTATTTGTCAAAAGGTGACTGTGCTTACACTGAGCTAGTGGGCTGCCAAAGGTCATTACTACACCAAGTGTGAATTGTATTTCTCCACAATGGACAAAGAACAAGTTGCCAGTTCTGCTGTTTCTCTATCTGTTGAGAAATGTTAAGCTGGATGCCATGGGTCACTTACTCGGTGGCACAATTAAAACTTTACTATTTTATATGGTCCAGATTCAAGTAACCATGTTACTGATGCCTTGTCAAGGATTAAATGGTCTGAGGTCGCTGCAGATGTGTCCAATCAATTTTTGTTAAATCATATTGATAACAGGGCTCCTCTGGAGTCATTTTTTCAGCCAAAAAAGATTATCCGATGATTATGAGCAGGAGTTTGGGACGAATTCTGATATCAACTGGGCTGTTGAACAGGATAATGATGATGGAGTAAAAGAAACTTTAGATAATTGACAATAAGTTAATTAGGAGAAGAATTTGCTCTGTTGAGTTGAAGTATCAGCTGGTTGTGCCCAGTAAATACTATGAAGTTGTTCTGAGTTACATGCATGAACAGACAGGTCATATCAGAAGAGATAGGATCCTGGAGCTGGTTTGTGTGCAGTACTACTAGCCGAGCATGCAGCAATCAGTTGTTCATTATATCACTAAGTGTGGCAGGTGTATCAGGTGCGATTTAAATCTGCAAAAAGCACTATTGGTGACAACAAAAACTACCCAGCCAACAGAACTGGTTTGTGGTAACTTTCTCAAACTTTAAAAATAAAAAAAAAGTGGGATTGAAAATGGACTATTTTACAAAGTATGCCCAGGCATATCCCACTCATAATCGGACAGAACTACTGCTAGGATTCTGCTTGAGATGTTTTTTGTACATTATGCATTTCCAAGTGATCAGGGACCCAACTTTGAAAGCAAATTTATTGTCCAGAAGATAAAGTTTACAGGGTTAAGCCTGAAGTTGGCAGTAGTCATATGAAAACTTTTCACACCAACCTTTTCATCCCTATTTCTGTGTTACCATTGTTGAAACAACACCAGTACCTAATATAACTAAGTTGCATGGTTCGCAAGTTGAGAATGTGCTTGGCCAACCTCCACTGAGGACTGAGACACAGTCTCAGCCTGGTACAGATGAACAATGTGACAGTGATACTGTGGTAGAGGTGATGTGTGTCAGAAATCCTCATCAGGGTACTGTGGAATCACAGAGAGCTGGATATACAAATACTACAGAGCATGATAAACATTCTAAACTGAATGCGAGTGACAATGTGGTAAATTGGTGCTAATTGTGAGAATTGCTGGAAGTGACATTTTGGTAATATGCTTTTTCTTAGTAACTAGTAAAAAAATTAATTGTGTTTTAGATATAGTTCTTTTGAGCTTGTTGAGTGGATGTTTTTTTCTCAAGTAAGACAACTGGTCGAAAGTTTTTGAGTGTATCAAGGAAGTGAAACACCTCCTGGAGTTTGTGTAGTTTTAAGTGATTTGGTTAAGTGAATTAAGCTTTGCAGTTTTAAATATCAGGGTGTCATTTATTTGTTAGGGGGAATATTTAACCATAACATTTGCGGCCGATTTGAACGGTTAGTTATCTTTGCTTGTTTGACCAACTGGAGTCAGAAACTTTAGTTGCAGGAAAATCATTTTGCTTAGAAAACCATGGGAATATAAGACAAATAAGACAATTCTTGCTGTTGTGTGGTGTAAATGTTGATCAGAGAGGACTGATTGCGAGCTTGGCTTGTGTGTGTTATTGTGGAGGACAGGTTGGCTGGAATACGTTGAAACAGTGTGCATTACAGATTACATCTTTTTGTGTCAGAGGTTGGGTTTTGACTTTGGACTTGTGAACAGTTTGTTGTGTTTATGTTCACTTGATTGGTAATTCACCATTACAATTATTATATTGTATTAGTAGTACTAAGTATTTAATTATTTAAATGTGTATTTATTGAATGCATTACCATCCATTCCATTTAATAGTTGATTATGTTCTGTAATTGTTTTTTTCTATATGATTTGAAATTCACTGACTGCAGAAGGTGTCATGGGATGATGGGAGTGATAATAATTTTTTTTAGTTAAGCCTGTCGCCTTTCTGCTCCTTTTTCCCAACCCTCCAATTTTCACCGGAGATCCATAGTTAAGTGAGGAGAGCCGCACATCTTCACCTCTTCTCCGGTCAGACTTGTCAACAGAATTTTTAAGGTAAGACACAGATCTAGCCACCATTAATTCTTGGAGAAATAAGCCTGACATATGCAACTTTTCCCCAACTTTGACTTTGACCAGCTCTTCCTTTTTGCGAGCTATCGCTTCCTGAGACTACTTTTTCATTTTCAAGGGTCCTCTGTGGCCTAATAGGTTAACATCTTATCAGACACTGTCAGATGTCTGTGCGGCTTCAACTCCCATAAGAAACAATGCTGAGGGCCTGTCCCAATCTGACCCTGGCTGTTGGTGGTATGTAAAACCCAGACTTTGACTTAACAGTTTTTCGCTCAGGACTTTTATTAATTTTGTAGTGCTACTTTTTATATCACTGTAGGGCTCTACAGATCACACCTGTAAATCGCAAAACTAGGCCTTCTTTATTGCAATAATTTTATTTTTTACAGTATGTCAAGCAAAACTTATTAATGGAATCTTTAAGGCAACAGGCCCATACAACCATGGCTAATTCCTGTAGCTCTCTACCTGTTAAGGCAGTTGTTTGACCTACACATGTATATAGAAATGCCTTTATGGGACACACTAAATTTTTGTTCATGTACAAACTGACTTCTATCTGATGCACTACCAGTCAAGTCAAAATGAGGCATTTCTATAATTAACTATAAGCTGTCTAAGTCATACTAATGTTTCTCCGTTTTATTTCAACACATAAGGAAGGGAATTTAGTGTGTCCCATAGATTTTGTAAATACGTTGCATCAAAACATCTCCGTACCTTTAATATTTCCTTTCAGAATGTATGTTCCTTGTATCCAGTATTAATAATGTACAACATGGAAGAAAAGTGAAGCACAATAAAAGTTCAAATAGTCTTTACATTTGATTATATAATTTTTCTTCACATAAAAGTTGTAGAATTTAAGGCAGAAGAATACTAACTGGGACTTACTAGAATCTCATGTGTGCTCAAACATGTTTGCAATACCAATTTCTATTTGACGTGTCTCCCACACGAAGTAAAATGATATTTCTATTATGAGATATGCACGTTGTAAAACATTCACCATGATATTGTGGTGTAGATACTTGTTCTCAAAGTATTCACTTAGCTTTTTAAACTTTAGAATGCATGTTTCATACACCAACGACTAATAAAAATCCAAGGCAAGTAAAGTCTATCAGTGTAAAATGTTGAAACTGTCTAGCATTTTGTAATATGTGTAAACCATTCGCTTTATGCACTATGGGTTATACATTGTAATATGAATCCCTTCTCTGGTTCAAGAAGGTTTCTTAATAATGAAAACACAGTCTTTGTCCAAATGTTGTGTTGGGGGAAGTTTAAGGTGGACTCCAGCAGTGCCTTGGGGCAGCTGTGGATTACCAAATCTCCACTATGTCCACTTCTGTCTGTACTCGCTTGGCAGCAACTATTGAGAGGTTTAGGATCGCCACAAAGACAGAAGTGAAACACTCTGAAGTGATAACTCTTTCACAATTTATTCTAGTTCGATAAACACGAGTCCCAAATATACTTCAACACATTCTCACGAGTGGGAGAGCAAACTAAGTTCTCCCCCTCTGCATACTATTTCATGTTCATTCACTTGTTATTGTCCTGATCTCTGTTGCTGTCCTGATCTCAACTCAAGGCAGAAGTTCTTATACTAGACACTGTACACTAACACATATTATCTGTCACCAATTACTGGGTTTATTTCTTAGAGGTTTAACTCACAGAAGTGGGGATTGGCTGAGGCTATTATTAGAGGCGGTGTGCTATGTGACTATTGATTACTACTTTTAAGTCCAAAGAGAGTTAATTTACTGAGGCACTTTGCCTGTGTTTTACGGAATTTAAAGATTATTAGTAATTAAACAGTTTCATCTAAATTCTTCACCATTACAGTCTTACACAATAAGTAGTCAATGTCATTTTTTAGCCCTGATACATATATAAGCCTTTTGAGACTCATACAACTGCAGACATATTTGGTGTTGTTTAAATATTTTTATAAAATTACTTGTATGCACATTTTTGTGTAATGGTGGTTCAAGTATGGTGGATTGGTCATTTTGATCTTTTGGAGCAGGGGCCTCATATGTGCTATAATTTTCTACTTGAAAGCAGTTCTGTAACTTGAGAAGAGGCGAAGGAATTTCACTTTTCCTCAAATTTTAGAGAAATATATGCATACTGTTAATGTAAAGACAGGCACAACTTATTTGTGTAAAAATGTACACCCCCCCCCCCCCCAGTTTATATGTATTTTTTTAAATTCCAGGTAGACCTCTTTACACCATTCAGAACACATGTGTGTAAGACTGAGTAATATTCTTTACAGACAGTATCAGCTCTTAGGGGATTTAACTCGATATACTGTACAAATTTTAGTCATTATATTGCATGACTCAGATATCTAAATTACTGACACTGTTGAATATCATACTACATTTTCAAAAATCTTACGAGGCCTAGTGGTTAGCAAGTTTGGCATCTAATCACAGACAGTCAGCTCTGTATGGATTCAACTTCCACAAGTGGTAATGCTAAGGATCTGTCCCAATATGACCCTGGCTGCTGAAAGGAATGTAAAACCCCAACTTTGATTTGACCTACACAGGAGTTGCTCAAATGAGAACATCGTCCAATAGATGAGATATACTGGTTTCACTTGTATAATAGGTACCCCTAAACCCAAACATAGCAGTAGCATGGGAGGGGATGGAAGCAAAGAGCATCTAAAAGTGTTGAATTTAGTGTTAGACAATCAACATCCGAAAGGAGCATATAATATTTTCTAAGCCCTGTAAGCGCAAAAAAAGAAGAAAATCCATCTCTGAAAGAGTAAAAGCTTTAGCTTTAACCAATTGACAGCCAACATATTTAGAAGATAAGAATATGTCCACAGCTGTTAGGTACCTAGAAGGATCTCATTGAGAATGAAAAAGTACAAAGTAGGTTAACAGGAATAATGCCCAAAATAATAGACCCATGTATATGAACTGACAGTGAAAGGATAGTTGCTTTGAGTTTGTGATGCTCCTAATATTTCTTTTTATGGGCTGCTTCGGATGCCTGGTAATTTTAACAAAGCCAATGAAGAGATGATGATGCAAGACCACCATATTCAAAAGACAAAGTATAGACATTACCCTAATGTCAATCAAATAATTGATCATGATGCTGACAGGTACAGTATCTGTATGCAATAAATCCAAAACAAAATGGCTGTTCACAAAGCAAACCATATGCCTCGCTAAACACTCAGTTTAAGATGCTTCAAATAAGCATCTCTTCTCAACTTAAGTTCTGGTTGAACTCTGTTATGTCAGAGAATTTCAGATAGGGCTTCATATGCTTTTCCTGATAACTTCTCTTAGCAGAGCTCAGCATTCAGAGATCTTAAATTTTCTTTTATGTCACTCTGTAAATTTGCGATGACATGAAGGCCATCATTTGACCAGTACTTCACCTGACTTTCCAACGTCTAGTGTCAATAGAGTTGGGAGTTGGGCTTTAGGTACTTTCAAGTACTGATCAGTCCTGAGCCACCCTGTGTCACCATCATGAGAAACATGATGATCTAGAGGATACAAGTTTATTTACTACAAGTTTTTTGCAAAACTAGTCCTCCCTGGGTAGGGCTACGAAGACCTTTCATATTGGTTGACTTTGTGTACAGTCCAGGGATTGTCCTGTCTAGACTTGAATGTGTATTCATGATCAGGAATAAAAGACTCGTTCATGTATGAATGGACACATCTAACACTCTCGAAGCAGCTTTGGTCTTGACCTCTTTTCTTCATGTGGCTTGAAATCAGAACTGGAAGCAACATCTTCCAGGAGGTCATGAATGGAGTTGGTTATGTGTCTTGAGGTCTCATGGTTCTCCAAGGGGTAGGCAAACGACCAATGACCAGACAGGAAACCCGTAGCACACTCTTCTTGTCCCAAAACTCACAGATTAGTACCAGACCCCTTCTTCCACCAGCGAGCACAAGTTACAGTTTAAGTTTTAAAGCTGGCCATAATATGGCCACCTCCTCCTGTCCACATGATGACATGACATCTGTAGGATAGAATCACACAAAAATCCTTGTTCATAGTATTTGATACAGTCACAAAATAAAACCTTGTTGAGCTTGAAAAACACTTCCAAAATTGTTCATGCCAAAAGAAAAAGAAAGTGACATTATATCAAATTAGCCAGAATAGGAAACATTAGGCCTCTGATAAGTATGAGGGTATTTTGTCAGTCTGGGCAAAAAAATGGCACTCAGGATGTCTTTTTCAGTCATTTGGTGGGGTTGGGTCACACCGAGCCAATTGTACTGGACTGTTAGGTAAGATGTACCAGTGCAATAAAAAAGTTACTTTAGGTAAACTATGTGTCATCAATGTGAAAAAATGCAAACTGTACCATCAACTGGTAGGATTGCTCTCAAGTAGTCACTGAATATCAGGATCGTTAATGAAGTACACATACAACTGGTTACCACAGATGAAGAGCTGCCATTAGACCAAGCCACCGGCTGTTCAAGTGATGAGTTTGATTCAGAAAATGTTGATGAATGAACACTTTTACTGACAAGTACCTTGATTGATTGAATATAGATTGCTTTCACAAAGAAAATATTAAGGTATTAAAATCTGCAAATGTTGAAGTTTGAATATATCACCTGACTGATAAAGAAACAAAATGGATGTATTCCCAATTTTTTTCACATATTTTTGTGCAACAGAAGATTGTAACAATTCATTTATAATACTTTATAAGAAGCATTAAAATACTGTGATGTAAGTTAATCACTTTATCCATAAGGTAAACTGGTAATTTTTAACATGGGATCACATGGTTATAATGTCGTCAAGATCATATATTGTTTGGAATAGATATTAAAGATTCACATTTTATGTTACACAGATAACGACAATACAATGTAACAACCTTCAACATACTGACTTGTCACAAATAATATCTCTATTGTGATTTTGAGACGTATTTTGCAAAAGTGATTTTGTTGGTTAGAATTTGTGTGAAAGTTTGATCGTGCTCAACTTTAAAGTCATTTATCAAAGATGTTTGACGTTTACATTTATAAAGACTTACACATTTGAATTTTTATACATTGTTACAATAATAACAACCATTCATCCTTTCAGATGCAAAACCATAAGTTTACCTTTCCAAAATTTTGGACTAAATCAAGTGCTGACATAACTCATACTTTGCGTGTCACATTTAAGGCAAAAGCGATGCAGGCAACTGTATAATTTTCTCTCATGCTTCACAGAACCCTGAAATGTCACTCTTTATTGAAAATCTTTCATTCATGAAAACACCTCAGATTCTTGCAAAAATATCTTAATTCCGTTTACTGAGTATCATATCAACTGAACATTTGAGTGTTGTTACAGGTTGTTATCTTTATGGTCATTAAAATGAATACAAGCATAGTTTTTAGAAGTAGTATTAAAGTTTTTCTTGACTCTTTTGTGGGAGTGTGGAATAAGACAAGACATTATTCCACAGGATTACAAACATTTGCCATATTCATGTCATATTTAAAAAGAAAATCCAATATACTTGTTAAAGAAATAATCTCCCTTTATGGGGTTGTATATTAGATATGTCTAAATATATTATGTATGAAAGTTATCTTACATATTCACAATCAATAGTAAAATAATGTAATTTTATAGGGCAATATGCCATAGAAATGGACTCCCATCAATGATTATTGGCCTCACACATCCATTAGTGCCTGAGGCTTGCATTATTACTATTATTATTTGCTGAATCTTATATAATTGGTTGGTGCGTTAGTCAAACACACAGATATATTGGTGTGACATCATATAATCAGAGGCTAATAATTGTTTTTGGATGCTTTTTCCATAAGCAATTACCGGTTTATGATAATAAGCAGTTCACCTACCAAAACATGTTACATATTATTGGACAGATATCTTTACACTGTTTTCTTCTTCTTTTTTATTCAAAATTCATGCAGTAATAAGTGAGAAAAAATGGGTTCAAAATTATGAGCGAGAATACAATATTTGTAAACAAATACTTAGAATCTAGTCAATAATATTTATTATTGGACAGAGGACTGTCTATCAATAAAATACTGTGTTTTAAAAGACTTGTTCCTTCATTGATAATCTACTGGAAGTGCACGCTCAGCTAATAATAATATGAGATAATGTTAAAACATATCAAATAAAAGTTTATCTGACTTTTTGAGTTATTTTTCTGGTTAATTATGATGTGATGACCTGCTTTACCAGAAGATGTAACTTTCCACAAACGATAATCCCAACAGTTGACCTTATTGTAAAATTAAGAAGATGAAAGCTTCCCTTACAAGAGTAAACCAATCCACTTGGTGCTGCTGTCCACCTCCCATTCTCCCTGCTGGCTTGTATGACTGTGGTTTCACTGAGCGTCTCAGGATCAACTTCTTCCAGTGCGGGAAAACGAACTTGCTGCATGCTGACTAGGTCCACTGAGGTGTAACATGTCTTGAGGATCCCACTGGCACAGTATAGCTGGTATGGGGTTGACTTTGAGGAGTCTAGCTTAGCATCTGTGTTGGTACGATCTGCCTGGTGAATCTTAATGCCAACAATATCCCCCACATTGTAGTCCTGAAATACCTGTCTATTTTGGTTTGTATATTGAATCTGTGAGTGCCTTGCTGTTTCCAAATAGTTATCCCTGGCTTGCTTACGGATCTTTCTGTGAGGTGTTTCCATGTCCATCGCTTCAGACAACTCATCAAGTTTCCAAGCAACAAACTGACCCACCTAAAGTGGTTCTTCAAATGGGTTATTTTGGGTCAATAATATGGGGCAATATATGGGGGAGGATTAAAACAAAGGTAACTGTTAATTGTTCTTGAATTAATAATACTAATGAAAGGGGGTATAATAATAAATAAACTTGTTTAAAGCCAGATTAGTCATATTAATATGTTTCAATATTTAAAATAACTAATGTGGGTGTTCCACCACATGACTAAGGCTCCCGATTAAGGGTTTTGGGGGGTCGGTTTCAAATATTTGCTTAGTCCCAGACCTTCTGTAAGGGTTGGTTGTGGTCGGTTGAGGCCGTGGGAAAAATCAAACATGTTTGATATTTCACACGACTACAACTGATTCATATTTCCTGCACTCAACAAAATGTCTAGTCCCAGGCGTCCTCAGGCCTCCTCAGACCCAAGTTTACACAGTCGTGTGTTGTCCCAGGCCGCCTACGACCCTTAGTCCCACACCTCCATAGCTTAGCCCCAGGAGGCCGGTTGTTAATCCCAGACTCAAATATGATGCGTATGAATTTCATGCGTGTGAAAGTTAGTCGGTTGCATTAGTCCCCGGAAGCCTCAGACCGTCTGCACTGTCCTGGGACCCCAAAATCAAGGTCTCGGACTAAGCCCCAACTAAGGGTAACCGACCCTAACCGATTCAAACCGGCCTCCCCAGGACGCCTGGGACAACACATTTTTAGTCTGCGATGGTCTGAGGACGCCCCAGGAGGCCTGGGACTAACAACCGATTAAGAACCGACTCTTTTTCCGTGCGTCTGAAATGAAATCGAGGCAATGAGGGGATCTGGGACTATATAAGCGACCGCACACACATTCTCGTTGTTACTGTTTGGCTACTGAGAGACGTGTGTCACTGATTTGTAGGGGTTTTCAGTTTTTATTTTATATAATATATACTTGAGCTTAGGGCACAGTTAGGAGACACATTTTACTATTTTTTATTATTTTGCTGACTGGATTATGAGGAAAAGAGAAAGAAGGGAAGAGAGGAAGGAAAAAGATGGATGAGAGAGAGAAGGAAAGTGAGGTAGAGGAGAGGAGTGAAGTTATTACAGAAGAAGGAACTGAGAGGAGAGAGGAGGAGGAGATCGAGAAAGGTCCAGCTATTGGGGAAGCTGTGGCAGAAGAAGAAAAGTGTGAAGAAGATCCAGAGTGCCATTCTTCAGCCAAGAGAGCCAGGGTGTGTGCCACTTTTACAGACAGTCAGGAAGTTTCTATTGTGGAATTTGTAAAGCAGCACCCTGAACTGTATGACAAGGAACATTCACGTTTCCACGACAGGACCAGAAGAGAGGCTCTCTGGGCAGAAATATCTGCAGAACTCAAGCTCCAGCCCTTTGATGTGAGACATTGGTTCGAGTCCCATCGAACGCGTTATGGCAAGCTGTCTAAGCTCCAATCTGGCCAAGCCCCGAGGAAGATGACCAAGAGACAGTCCTGGGTCTACCAACAGATGGGTTTTCTTAAAACCCACATTAGAACAAAGGGGGCCAACAGAAGTTCAGGTTTTGAGGCCAGTCCAAATACCAGCAGGCAGGACGAATCACGTGGGTCAACTACTGACACAGAACACCTTGAGTCAAGTGTCCTGAGGGAGAGGAGTCACTCCGTCATTACATCTACACCCATTTCAACAACAGACTCCAAGATTCTCGAACTTTTTGAGCAGATGAGGGCACTTATCTCAGGTTTTCTGCAGCAGAAGTCTGACAGGCAGCCCTTCTTCGACTACGTGGCATCAGAGGCCGAAAAGATGACTCAAGAAGAATTTGAAGAATTAAAGGGCAAGATATTCAGAGACATCGAAAGTATTAAGAGCAACCGTAGACATCAGCAATTGCCCAGAAGATCAGCCACTATTACTACGGAGTTGCAGAGGGTCGGGACACTGCCACCAACCACTCAACAGGCGTCCAGTTCCACTCAAGCAGCAGCTAGCAGCAGTTTTGTCTACTATACACCAAGCCCCATTGGCTTCAACAACCCTACATCTGTCCTAACTGTACAGGACGAAGGGAGCAGACATAACCTGAGTGGAATTTTAAGCCAGCTACCTGATCTGACATCAACACAGATCGTCGAGCAGCCACTGCCACAACAACCGCAGCAACAGCTCTTTACTATCACCACTTCAGCACCGCCTCAACAGCAGCCTCCTCAGTAGCCATCCAGTCAGGGCGGGTCTTTGACCTGCCAGGCCCTTTTCAGGGCCACCAAATCTTCCAAAAACAATTATTCAGCTGCAAGTTATTCCAATTCCCCTCCCAAAACAAAAACAAAAAAACAGTACAAATAATTATCACAAAAAAAAGCCCAACACTTACACCACGCCAAGCATAAAATAAAAAACCCATGGTACCACACATAACCAAAAAGGCCACATAAAAAATATAAAAAAAACTCCCAATATGGCCATTAATCAGCCCATTTTTAGATGAAAATCCATGGGATAGTTTAAAATCTGTAATTGCAAAGTCCAACACTTGCACCTTCCCTAGAGTTACAAGGCATTATCACATACCAACCCACAAACACACAAGCCCAATAACAAACATAACTCCCAACTGACAGACAAAACCCACTGACAAACATAACCACCAACCGAAAAACTGACAAACCCAATAGAAAATAAAACCTAAACCAAAAAACTGACAAAGTGTTTTGCAAACATAATCTCCCATTATTAAAATCAGTTTACTAGTTATATCGAATAATTATTTGTCAAGTGGAGTAGAAGACTTTATTTTTAAGATTTCCAGGAAAACATTTCTGTTTCAAATATAATTTGAAAATAAATCCCAAATTAAGTGAAATGAGGATTTAGCTTTCTTATTATATGCAATATTTATTCTATTTAGCAATTCATCTTTGGGTTTGGGTCCTGTTTTTGATAATATTGTTTAGCACTGGTTCTGTCTGTTTGTCAGTTGGGTGACTTCTGTTTGTCATGGGGTTTGTCTGTTTGTTCGTCTGATCATCTGCCAGGATGAAGTAGGGGACATCTGGAGCACCCTCGGTTATAGGAGTTGGCCAGGAAAGCCTATCCTGCCATCTTCAATCCTCCTCTTCAGCTGAGAGGCATTAAATATCTGGCCATCTGAGCAAGACCCTTCTGTACCTGCATCCACCCATCTAAACTTATACTGTCCATCTACCAGGGCCAACATGACAATGGAAAAGAAGCCCTTGTAGTTGTGGTAGAGGGCACCAGTGTTCTTGGGTTTCTTCAGGGCCACATGCTTCCCATCCAGGGCTCCCAGGGCATGTGGAACATTCCACCTGATCCTGAATTCCCTCTCCAGTTCTTTCCACTCATCTGGGGTAGTGGGACATTTGAGGTACTCTCTGGTGAACTCTGGTAAAAACTTGGAAATGGTGGCTCTTCCAACCCTGAACTGACAGGATAATGATGTGTAGGACTCTCCAGTGGCCAGATATCTGATGGTGAGGGCTAACTTCTCCCCAACACTGATTGGTGCTCTGTAGTTGGTGGCCTGCCTGGCAAGGTGTGGTTCCAGTCTGGTCTTTATCATTTCAAAAGATTCTGGGGTCATCCTCATGTAGTTGGTGAATCCTGGAATATCTGTGGCATACAGATCAGCCATAATGTTGTGGTAGGTCCCCCTCTCCTCTCTCTGCAGTAGCCATGGCCTGACCCACATGTTGTGCCTTCTTCTAGGTCTCTGTATGGGTGCTGGTGGTGGTGCTGGTGGTTGCTGTGGTCGACGTAGAAATAGAAAATACATGATTATTTGTAACTGAATAAAAACCAAAAAAGTCCTAAGTTGTTGTTGAATCTGTCTTCCATTAAAAGGTGGCATCCTGCTGTGTTCCTAGAAAAGCAATGGTGATTAGATTGCGGATTTTCTATATATATATATACCCAGAAAATCCAGCAACTTTGCAAAACAAGAATCAGCGATCCTGGTCTGGGGAAGACTGAGGAGGCCTGAGGACGCTGGGACTTAATTGTGTGTTAGTCGGGGCTTAGTCCAGACTAAGACCCGGTCGCTTTGTCTGTGACAGGATCGCGGTTGAAACTGCCCAGAAACGCGGCTTAGTCGGTGCTTAGTCCCAGACCAGTCGGGGACTGTCTGGGGCCGCCTGCAGCGTCCTGAGGCCTCCTGGGGATGATCTGTTCTTAATCCCAGATTTCACTACAGACCCAGTATTCCCGCCCATTTTTGCTTTTTCTTCACCGACTGTCCACGATTAAGTGTCCCAGACAGGATCGGGGCCTAATCCTTTGGTGAAACAGGGGCTCAAATTATATCATTGACTGTAAACAAATTGATTAAAATGATGACTTTGCTAAATCAGTTTCACATTAACCTAGTAAAAAACCGATTTAACTGACCATAAGATATATACTTACCTTGAGACAAATCCAAGTTTTTAAAATCCATCAGTGTCTCATTAAATGTGTAAAATTCAGTCAGAGTCTATTTAAAATACCCCATTTATAAACCATAATTGTTTAACCTCATTATATTAATTTACATTTCAACTAAATCAAATTTTGAAATCCACCATAAACAATACAAATAAAATTTTAATTTTGCCTAGACCAAATTAAAATTTTGATCTTTCTGTCACTTCAATAGTTTCCAGTCCTACATTTAACAAAATGTTATTACCACACTTATTCACATTGGCATATCTAATGGAATCTTTTCAAGCATTTAATTCCTGTACATAAAAAGTAACATTTAGCACTAATGTTCTAGTGTCGAAGTAATATTTTGTTCAACATTGCAGTGTGGTGAAGCTCTATGGGGAAAAACTGTGATGACAGTAATGGTTAAATCTAGGACGTACTAGGAAAGTCATTACAAATTGGAAGAATACCTAATCCTTTGGCAAATAGCATCATGTAAGTTTCTTTCAGAATCAATGTATAATAAGAGATACATTTTAATGAAATTCAGATTTCTAGTCTACTAACTATGATTTACATCTATATAAAGGTATCTCTTTTGCTGGTAGTAATAATTGATGGTAGTTTTCTGCACCTCCAGGTCATGTTTCCCAATATTATAATGATTTCATGTTTATGGCTGTTAAATGTTCTTTCAAAGGAAGTTATGATTCCACAAAGTAAGATTAAGTGTAAAAATGTAATTACAAATTAATTCCCTTTCTAAAAATTTTGAAAAATTTTAAACATCAGTATTCTAAAATAGTACAGAAATATTCTTTGTAGTCTTGTTTGGCATCTTTAGCATGTAATCACAGGTTGTCAGGTGTGTGTGGGACAGATTTGCACAAGTGGTAATGCTGAGTGCCTACAATATGTCACATTGAAACTGGATGCATTCACAATATAAGGGCTTATTAATTGATTAATATTTTTTTAAAAGAACTAAGACCAAAACAATTTATTTGGTGTTTATAGTCAATCAAACCAGTCTGTATATGTGTCTTTGATGAAGTACACAATTGGCAACTTTTTATGATTTTTAGCATTATTAATTAAAATGATCGTTTTTGTCTCAATCACAAAGAAAAAACCAGAAAATTTGTATCCCCTGGAATTATCAAGCCACTCCAAAGAGGGAGTAAGCCCAAATCCCTCTCAAGATTTCTAAATGGGCTTGCCATATATACATGTTAACGAAAAGTTGCCCCAAATGTGTTATATATGTTTCCCTATGTATATGAATATAAATTATTTTAATTCAGAAAGTAGTTTTTCAATGAAACAGATGCAGGAGAGTAAGCAAAAGACTGCTACCCTTTACATATGCAGCCTAAAACAATGGACCTGTAAAATGGCCACGCAAGAGCCCTAACTTTAACTTTGTCTGAAAGGTACATTATTCTCCCCCCAATAATAATTTTAAGTCTAAGGTAAATTAGAAGATGTGGTGTCTGTACAATGAGACCAAAGATGTTATAATAGCCCTGCAGCTGTGTATGCATTTCCCAATATACACACAAACATCACTATATCTATCCAAAGATTTTGCTATGTTTCTCTCCCTTATTAA
This sequence comes from Sabellastarte sp. h YS-2021, assembly GCA_964017235.1. Taxonomy (NCBI): domain Eukaryota; kingdom Metazoa; phylum Annelida; class Polychaeta; order Sabellida; family Sabellidae; genus Sabellastarte; species Sabellastarte sp. h YS-2021. The sequence goes on from OZ024931.1 coordinate 151,037,051, forward strand.
TTGGTGGCTATGGATGAAATAAAAATGATAAAAAATCTCTGCCAGAAGACATTTTTGATATAATATACACTTGTGTGTTAGAAGTTATACTCAAACGAATTGCAACAAATGCCTGATCGCACCCTCCACCTTTTATGAAAATTTTTGATGAGTTTGTTCAAGCTACAAATATAATATTTGTCAATTAAGACAAACAATTAGGCAAATTAGATCTGCAGTGGCCTAGTAGGTTCGCAAGTTTGGCATCTAATCTCAGGCTTTTAACTCTGTGTGGGTTCAACTCTCACAAGTAACAATGCAGATAACCTGTTGTAATAGATCCTGTCTTTTGAATAGAATTTAAAACACTAGCTTTGAGTTTTGAGGCAAATTCGAATTATCTTCAGGAATTTTGTCTGAATTCCATTAACTGAAAAAAACAAGACCAAAATTGGATTTGGTGTATTAGCTTGAGCCACCAAAGATACTAGAAGTGCACTGAACCAATGACCCATCCCTGTATGTAGATAGTCCATTACCGCTTAACTGCAATAATGAGACAGATACTCATCACACTATGCCACAATTGATAAAAGTCCAGAGACAAAGGCCAAAAGGCGTTATGGTCCCCTAGCACCAGCGCAAAGCCATCAGAGACATGAGCGGTGCACTAGAATTTATAAAAGTCTGAGGGACACAAAGAAATTCCAACTGAAAGTCCAATTTCTACTTAACTTCAGTGAGCAGACAAATACTCATAATGCCGTGACACAATTCACAAAAATCTCATGCAAGAAGGACACATATATGGGAAAAAGCAAAAGGACATGTGTCCTTTTAGGTATGGGAGAGCAAAAGAGAGAGAAACTCAGAATGCACAGTCAGGTGTTGTCAATGTCATCAAAGTCCAGAGACCAAAATACATACGTGTAGGCATAAGCCGAAAGGACATGTGTCCTAGGATACTGAAAGATTTATTTCTAGTATCACCTCTCCTGGTTATAAGTTCACTCATGTACCTCGAAGAAAGGGGCTGGAGTTGGCTTTTCATCAAGGAGGACCTGAGTTTTGAGCAAGTTTCAAAAAATAATTGTCAGGCTTTTGAAAGTACCTCCATTCAGATTAGCACTGAGAGTGCTAAAGATGTTATATTTCATATACTCTATAGACCCCCAAATCTCTCAAAGTTGCAATTCCTGGATGAATTTGGCATGTACCTTGAAGGTGCTGCTTTGTTAGGCTGTGGAAATATACTCCTTGGTGATCTGACTTTTCATCTGGATCAACACAACACCTGGACACTTAAATTTTATGATATCATGTAGCAGTTTAGTTTTGCACAACTTGTCAATACACCTACACATATTCAGGGTCACATTTTAGATGCTCTATGTGTGAGGGATTCCTTCTCCTGGGTCATTAGTTCCAAAGTTACTGGGGGACTATCAGGCCACCAGGCAATCATGTTTAGCCCTATTTTCCCTATCAGAGAGTCTTGTAAGTTTCAATGTGTTTCCATCCATAAAATTCACAAGATAAATATCTTAGATTTTAGAATGGATATCCTGAAATCTGACCTCATTAGATGCCCGTACAAAACTGCCAGTTTTCTCAGTCATCAATACTTTAATACCTTGAGAAGCATGCTTGACAAGCACGCCCCAATCAAGAAGAAAAATAGGCCAAGACATGCTAAGACATGCTGAGACTGGTTTCATGAACTGTGACAGGCAAAAAGACTCAAGAGGAAATACGAGCGGGCATGGCGCCTTGAAAACTCAGCCAGTAATCGTAGCCGATACCAGGCTGCAATCAATCACTATAATTTCCTGCTTGAGAAGTCCAAATGCAATCATTATTCGAACATTGTGGCCAAAAATCAAGGAAATCCTAGGCTTTGTGGAACTGCTTCAAAAAGATTTTACAGTGGTCCTCTGATGCTGTTCTACCAGACTGTACAAATAAAACAGACCTTGCAAACACTTTCTGTAAGTTTTTCTATGACAAAATCCTTAAAATAAGATCCACACTGCAGTCATCAACACCATCTTCAGTCACTAGACAAAGTTCTACTAAAAATGCTCTGTCCTCTTTCACACCTGTGTCTGAGGAAGACCTACTCAAAATTCTAAAGTCCTCACCATCCAAATCTTGTGACCTTGACCCGATTCCGACATCATTGGTCAAGGAGTGTGCTGATATTCTCATCACCCCCATCACTAAAATTGTAAATTTTTCAATCAAAGAAGGTAGTTTCCCCAACTGTTTTAAGATGGCATATGTCACCCCCCTTCAAAAGAAGCTGAGCCTTGATAGAAATACCTTCAACAACTATGTTGTGAAAGTTGTGGCAAAGTAGTTAAATGAATTTATTTTATGCGAGGGGCTCTTAAATGTCAACCAGTCTGCTTATAAGAGTTTCCACTCCACTGAAACTGCATTGTTGAAGATTCAAAATGATATAGCAGCTCTGAGGCCGGGGTTCGATCCCCGTCATGGCCTTAAGTGGGAAAGCTGGTAGTTGCTTAACGTTGGTCGGCAGTTTACAGTACAGAACCCTAACGAACTGTATGTACTGGTTTCCTCTGCCCTTCCAACTACCCGTCGTGATATGACCTGTACAGTGTTGCAAGCGACATAAAACCCTAAATAAATAAATAAACTATTATTTCAAATCAGTTTGCTATAGTAGTCTGATTTATCTTTGTTTACAAGTGCATTGCACCGAGCAATCTGACAACGAAGCCGACTTCTGTTTAGTGGATTTTTAGCCCTACACCAGGTTCTCTCAAATTGGCGCCTTATGGACTTTGCACGTCAATAATCGTCAGATATCCAATCTGCGGAAGATTTTTTTATCATTCTAGATATGAGAGCTGCATGCCTATCAAGAAGATAACCCACATCATGTACATATTGTTTGTCTAGATCGACAACAGCAAATTTTAACATCAGCAATGATGTGCTGGTCACTGGGGGATAAAATGAGGTCCAATATGTGACCATGTAGATGAGTAGGTTTATCATTTCAGATCACATGAATCAAGAAAAGTAATGAACTTACGACCATCACCAACTGGAAAGTCAACATGAATGTTGAAGTCACCACAGATGTAATATGAAGAATTAATAGATGAGAGGTAACTAACAAATGACATGAATTCTTCCAGAAAGTTACAGGTCCATGATCCTGGAGGACGGTAGATGCAGGCAAGCAACAATGAATGGCCATGAAGCCCGACTGACACCACCATATTCTCAAATGACTAATAAAGAGGAGATTCTATTATATGGGATCTGTACAAGGAACTGATCAAAAAACAAACACCACCTCCACTACCTGAGGGATGGGGCTTTTGAGGGAAATTAAAATCAGGAGGATTTCCAGCTGACCTCTGCAGTGTGTGAATCTTAGTTTAGGACATGATAGCTGTTTCAAACATTTCAGAAAAGTTATGTGCATAAAAAAGGTTCTGTTCTTCGTTGTATGTATCCTACCTGAAAACAACTCCTGACTTACCTAATGACTACAACCAAAAATATGAATTGATTTGAGAGTGAACTGGTTAACACATGCATATTTTGGTTTTAACACTGTTAGATCATATAGTGATAAATAGTTTTATGGACACAGGAAACCAGCACATACAGTTGGTGAAGGTTCTGTACTCTACTCTGCTAACCAACAGCAAACAACTCCCAGCTGATCTCAGAAATGGAACACTGATCTCAGAATTGGGAGGCAAGTGTGTTAAGAACTGTTTTGAGGGTAATATTTATCTTTGCATTTTGTATATATAGATTTGTATTCTCCTCCAAGAAAAATTAAAATATAGTTTAAAAACTATAAAACTATGTAATTTTCCTGTTATAAATCCTGAACTGGGCCGACTATGAATATGATGATGGATTAAGGTATCTGGCACTCTTCCAAATATGGGTATGACGACTTATACATATAATCAAGCTTAATGAGGACTTAAATGACTTTGCATTCATCTAATTGAGGGATCTGGCTTCATGACCATGGAATGCTATAAACTTAAGTTCCCGTAGATTAATTTGTAATATACATGTTTATAATCCACAATGTATTGCCATGAACAATTGAGTCGAAATTTATTTTATGTCACTTTAGTTGCTGGCGTTGATCACCTCATTACATGTGGGTACCAGTTAGGTGTAGCTCTGTGAGAGGTTGTTAAAGTTGACTGAATGATGGTACTATGCATAAGCAAGATATTTAGAATAACTGTACTTCCCCAAGACTTAATGTAGGTTCAAATAAAGACTTTTAACTAAATAAAACAACACATGTATTTGTTTTTGTTGTTCAACTATCCTTGTATCACATGACATGTGATCTCCTATCTCCTACTTTATTATAAAGCATGAAAAATCAACCTAATAGGTGATTACATACATAACTTGTCAATGAACTACACCTGGTAATCAAATTGAAGTCATTACTTCTTGTGTGTTTTTTGACACAAAACAGACAACACCATAAATGCTATCTACATTTTTCTGCCCGAATTTGGAGAAAAATTGAAGCAAAATATTCACATTGTATATAGTTGTCTGTACAGGGAAAGTAAAATTAAAACACTTTTGAAATATGAATATACACCTTTAATTGTGGGAATAATAACTTGGGCTAATAATAACTTGCATATTGGATATTGTGTATACTTTCTATATCCATTTAATTATTATTTTATTGTTCTTTATATATATCCATCCCAAATCATTTTTGCTAAGTTTTCATGTTATCACTTTCTTTATTTCAAGATCTGTCAGTGAGTCAGTCAGTCTTTCCCAGTGCCAGTCGTAGTTTGGAGAATTGATTAAAGAGAGTGGCAAAGACTCTACATGAGTATATATTGCCCATGGACGTTTGAGTGTCTGGGGCCTCACGCCTCCTTAAAAAATTATATTAGTTATTTTGCTAGTGACACCATTTAGCTGAGCTCCAGTTTCATTGGTTCTTTTTTCTTCTGCCCTTGACCTTTAGGGATACATGCTGTCACTTTGACATTGAGCACAGAGCAGCAAGCATAAACAGTTTACCCATCCTGCTGTGTTCCTATACCTTATTATGTCACTGTCATATTTTCTTTCAGTTTCAGATTCTACTGGTAGCTGGTTGGTGAAAATAACCCTCCCACACCTACTGGGTATCATAAGTTCTGCTCTGCTTATGTTGGCTGTGTCCTGCTCCAGAGCCTGGACATATAGGCATCTCGCTTATTTGGTCATTCTGTGGTTTAGCACAAGGTGGCTGTGTTGTAAGATGGTTCTGTTCCTGCATCTCAGCTTTATATCAGCACTGTTCCTTTTTGCTGCTTTGCTGGTCTCACTCAACTGTATAGAATAGCATGCTATATATATTTCCTAGTCAAAATCATGCATCTATGGTGGCTAATAGGTAGCTGCCTTGTCATCATTGTTACACTACCTATCATTATCTAACAGTTATACAAGTTTGCAAAAATCTATTACTGGGTGATGCCAGGATGTTGGATGCACGAAGGTATGAGTGTGTTGCCTTAATACAGTCAGTTAGGAGAGTGATATGATCTTCTGTTACACAACAAGATTGTGGCTGAATTTCCTCTAATATGTTAGTTCAGCTGCGTCTGTAATGTTATGTTGATAGTCTTCCTGCCAGGAAGCTTAAGCTGGGAAATTTTAATTTCTGTCATATGTTGGTTCAGCTGCATCTGTAACGTTATGTTCATAGTCTTCCTACCAGGAAGTTTTAGCTGGTAAATCAGTTGCAGCTGTATATGTTACAGAGTTGTTTTATCCTATCTTACTTTTACATATGCTAGCCTCAACACACTTTGAACCGACAAGATGTCATTCGGGGGGCTTTTTAGTGAATCTATCAGTCCACTGTAGTTTGTACTATTGATCCTCACCGTAACTTGGTACACTCTTTGGAGTACCTTATATCATAATGTAAACCGTAGATATACAAATTGACAACAGAGATAAATGGACTATTCCTTGAGAATTTCCGGTTGCCAGATACAGCTTATGTTGCTAAGTTGGGGTACTGATTTTATGCATAAATTACATTATTACTTCAAAAATGTACTTTATTTTTTAATGTTACCGTCAATTTGTAATTTTATGTTGCATCCTATTATATTTTACTTTAACAGAAATCCATGTTACTACATTTCAAATACACAGAAGAATTTTCTGCCCAACTTGTGATTGCTCAGAGCAGAACCTCCATAAATACTGTGTGCACAACTGCAAATTATATTCACGGATTAACAGCGAAAAATATCTATCAATATTGCCATGACCTAAGTTAGAACTGAACACAATAGCTTCTACCCCAAAGTCCAACATCTGTACCACTTTGACAATAGTGGCCACAGGTAAATTTATTCTGTTTACCACAAATTTGATTGCAGAGCTCCTTGGTGGCCTAGTGGTGAGCAAGTTGGGTTTCTAATCACAGGCGGTCACCTCTGTGTGGTAGAGTCCCACAAGTGGCAATGCTGAGGACCTGTCCCAATATGATCCTTGTTGTTGAACGGGACATAAAACCTCAGCTTTGACTTGTCACATATTTGATCACTGGGGTCAGTTTCACGAAGCCTCCTTTGGAAAAGACGTCTTTTAGTAAAAGAAGGTCATTGTTTTTTCCCTTGGGAAGGCCGACTTGAGATTCAGTTTCACAAAACCTCCTTTAACTCTCCCCACCAAAGGTCTTCCTTGAAACTTAAGGAGGGAGCAAATGTTCAATAAAGTTATTCCTCATTCCTTGAAGGCCACTTCCTTACATTTGAGGTAGGTCTTGAGCTTCCTTGAAATTTAAGGGAGTTTTCAAGGTCTCCTTTAAGGAAGGAGGTTTTGTGAAATTGAGATGTTTTTAAAGGGGGCAGCTTATTATTGGATAAATTCATTTCAACAGAAAAATAGCAAATATTATGAATGAACTATTTATTGCAAAAAACCATATCTATTTCTTACAAAAGTGAGAATAAACTTTAAAATTTCTTGAAGTAAATTATGATTATTGTCTAATAGAAGAACAAGAAGATCACTTCTATACATCCAATGAAAGTTGCTTTTAACTCAGTGCAACCACCTAAAAATATATAACAATTTCACATATCATCACTAAGGTAAATCGATTGAATAAGTTTTCAGTTTTAAATGTATGCAATGTGTTGAAATTATACATGTATGATCACACAGTTTAACCATTAAAATTTTTCCTGGACAAGCTTAAATAATGTTATTACTGTTTACATGATCATACATAGAAACATGTAAGTTGTTTGTAGCAGTAATTTAGCATACACCATACATTGGGACAAATATGTCCAGAGTATACACTTAATTTGAAGGCTGTAACTTGACTGTTTGCAGACTTATTTTTGTAAAATTTATAATGTAGAAGGTGTATATTCATATTTTAAAAGTGCTCTAATTTTACTTTACATGCAAGGACAAATCTATATAATATCAACATAAGTAAAGAGTATGGTAAAAGAACAGCACACAATAAGTAATTATTTTCATTTTGATAGACATGTTCGGTGCATTGGCAAGTTTTGTATGTAATCACCTTTGTTTTAATCTAATCTACTGCTTTGCAGGCGCAATATCATTCCCACAAAGGGGAACTCAGTGCGCTGGTTAACAAAAAATAATTTATCGTAAGGAGAGTCGCGTTCAACCATATGTATAATAATAATAATAACATTAATTTTTAATCTTAAGGCTGTATAGTGAAAAATATTATTTGAAAAATAGAAGTTTGAAATTAAAAAAAAAGAAACAAATATGCATGCACAGAAAATACCAACTGTAATAGTTTAAGTGGATAACAAATTTTAATATCAAAATAAAGTAATAACTCTCTATCTTTCTTTTCTTGAAATTATAAATATCACTTTCATGTAATAAGTAGATAAAGTCCACAACGCATTTAGATTTCTGTTGGTAGAAAGGCAAAAATATTTGACAAAATGTTGTGCATAAATAAATTTATATCTTCTGTTGCCACCTTTACTGCTGTCAAAACCAAGCAAATGAGTTAGTGCATGTGACATTTGTTTAAATACACTTTTGAATGTTTAGAAACTTGAATCTAAGGCAAGGTGCAGTTTTCATGTGGTTGTCTGCAGACCTAAGAATACTAACTCAGATCAAAGGTTATTAAAAATATTTTAATGTTGGGGATTAGAGGCTATGATCGATTACATTCTGCACCTGATGATGGGTCATAGAACCCATGGGTTTCTGGTAATACTACTGAAATTCAAAAACTCTATAAGATTTAGATATATTATTGAAAATTAGATTGCAAACCTTAAAATTGTTCTAAAAAGCATTAAAATAAATAAAATTAATGTAAAGTTTAACTAATCAGACTCATACAAAAAACAGAACTTTTTAAAGCTAGAATCTGCTTGGATGCTTAGTTTGCTGATTCAGACTGTCGATGTTTTTCAGAAAGTGTATGAGCAAACTTTAAATTGTCCTGTTAAAGGTAATTCGTTTGGAAGCCAGATGCATGTGATATTATTTCATTGACAAAAGCCATGGAAATCGATATTTAACAGGTGCAATCATTGGCTTTCTTATTAAGTAGTGCCACATTAAAACACCAAGTAATGTAAGTCTAACCTTGTTTTCAGTCTGTACAAATCAGTAACAATGGCTATCTCCTTTCCTGCACATGCTTTGAAGAGTGTGCATCTATATGTCATGGTGATATCGCTGCCAAAATAAATGTTGTGCACCAATCCTTTATACGACACTGTGCCGGACAAACTTGCTCCCTCCCCACATTCAAGGAGTGATCCCCTTCACCTTTACACGATGTGCTCTCCTGGTTTACAAAGCCATCCAACTGAAGTTCTGAAAAAAATACTGGTCAATTACTGATGATATCTATATATTAAGTATATACATATTTTGTGAGCCGCTGTGGTGCAGTGTTAACACCATCACCTAACACCTCTGAGATCAGAGTTCGAATCCTGGTGTGACCTCAAGTGGGGAAGCTAGTAGTTGTTTGCCGTTGGTCGGCAATTTACAGTACAGAACCTTGACCAACTGTATGTACTGGTTTCCTCTGCCCTTCAACTACCCATCATGATATGACCTGTAGAGTGTTGAAAGTGATGTAAAACCATATATTTCAGTTTCATTCGAGCTCATGGCAGCATGAATGGCATTGAACAGTCAACGTTCACTCTGAGTTATAAGTCTGACCAACCTATCTGATATCTATCATTTTGAAGGGGATAACATACGTCTACTGTTATTTGTGTTGACACAATAGGCATTACTACAGTAATGACAGTTTGAAATCTGTAATGTGTAATACTATATTATAACATTACAGGTTCCTCTCTCTTGCAGATCCCCATTCAGTTCTTCAATCTGCTCTCTGAAATATAACAGAAACAAAGAAAAAAGTTTAAATACTGCAAAGTTCTGCCTCCCAAAGGTTTCCAAATACAGTAAATACATGTTTACCAGCTTCTGGCAAGGAGGTTTATGTAAGTAACCGTGTGTGTTTGTTTGTTAGTAAGTGTTGCAGATGGGTTTTCCTGAAAATGTGAAATTTAGAAATTGATGAAAGTTTCAGGAAATATGAACAACTGCACAAAGATCAGATAATTAAACTTTTTCTCGTGATCCAGATCACCATCTCGAACCAGGAACTTCTAAAGTCTTTTGTTGCCATTGCATTTGTAAGTTGCACTACATATTGGGCCTTGAAAGAGGTTGATGCTCTCTCAAACTGAATTGTTGGATAGATTTTGATCATAATGTCCTTCAATACATTGTATAAGTCATGAAGATAGATCAACAAAGGATTAGCAATGAACTAACAAATTTTGCACTGCAGCTCAGAGCTAGGATGGAAGCCACAATCCTAGAGCAATCTCCATTTCTGCACTTGTACAGTTTCTAAATAAGAGTTTTGGGCTTATATGCACATATGCAACAGTCGTATTTTTTAGAAAAAGAATATACTCAAAACATAGTGATTTTCTTAGGAAAAAAAACTAAAGATAAATTTCTAAGAATAGGAATTTTCCAAATAGTGGATACATGATATAATTATCAAAAATTCTAATGCTACCCCTTTTCTTCACCATTGTCATTTTAAATTTGCCATTTAATCATTACAAGCTAAAAATTTAAAAAAAATTTAAATTTCTTATTTTTTACAATTTTCTTATTCTAAGATTTTCTCCTTAAAGAAAATTATACTTTATGAATATAAGTCTTACATTGAGTGTCCTGCAAAATAATGGTACATTATTATATGCCATAAAAGCCTGCGTCTTACTTGACATGGATGTGTCTGTGATTCTGATTGGTTAATCGAGGAAATATTTCATAGGTAAAATCAGCATCACCTGTTAGGTTTGAATTATCAATCATTATGGCTGTCAAAGTAATAACCATTTTACTGTACAATTTGTAATAATTATTCAACTTTAAATAATTTGTCATGTTAGAATTGGTTTTTTAAACCTCAAACCATGGTAAAATTCTGTGTATACAATGGTTAGGTTGGGGGTTATTGCTATATTTAAATGACGTGTGTGAATTGTCGGTTTTACTAAAATTCTGGAAATTTACCCAAAACTATGGGTTACAAGTGTTGTATCAATTTACATGGATAAATGACATATTTATGTAAATCAATATGAAATATATATATGATATATATTGCAATATAAATATTAGTATATTTATCAGAATATACACACAACTAGAGTTTTTATATTGTACAACAGTAGGAAGTAAGCCGGGTTGTGGCATGCCTAATATGGCAGTGCCTGATTTAAATAAAATTTGAGGGGTGGCCACTTCATGTATGTGTAGAGCAATATTTGTGTTCACATAAAAAACTGGACAATATGATGTATTGTCTGTTGGAACCTTTTAAGGCTGGTTATAAAAAGTGTTATTGATTGGAAACGGTTAAAAGCCCTACAAAGAAAAGTCCTACAGGAGAAAAGCTCAACAGTTTTTAATATCCATGTAAAAATGCAAGATACCATTTTTTTAGATCTTGGAGAAAACCCTATAAATTATGGTTAGTTTACAAATGAAAGGGTTGATCATTACTTAAAGGGTATTTCAATTGCTATTCAAACTACCATGTGCTGTAATTTTCAATCTCCACGCCCTTTGTAGTTTTAGTGTTATTTATTTATTTGTTGTTTTATGTCACATTCAACAGCCAGGGCATATTGCGATGGGTAGTTTACAGGTGGAGGAAACCAGTGCATACTGCACTGTAAACCACCAGGCATTGGCAAGTAACTACCAACTTTCCAACATGAAGCGCCCGGCCTGAGATTCAAACCGGCGGCCTCAGAGGTTGGAGGCAAGAACTCTAACCACTACACCACCGAGCCCCCCTCTTTGTAGTTTTAGAAACAATAATCACTTTGTTAGCAAAGTAAAACCACACTTGATTACAGTTACTAAATCTCTCGATGATAACTGATCAAAAAGAACATCGCAGTGAAACTTCAAGTAGAAATGGAGTTATGTTCCAGAATTTTTACAGTCAGTTGAACTTAGAATTTGTTTTTGACAATTGGGATTTGTTTATTTTCCTTCCAATAGTAATACAATAATTTTTATATGTTATTTGTATTGCGAATGTTGAAAGTATTTCTTCATATTTTAATTTGCAGAACCATAAATGTGTCCCAGGAAGGGACATAGAACTGTTTTTCTCTCATTTTTTTAATCTTAGGTAGTTAGTCATTACCACAAGTTATAAAATCATTCCCACAAGATTGCAAGTCATTACCACAAGATAGTAAATTGTTCCCAGAAGTTAGAAAGTCGTCACCACAAGATACTAACTCGTTCCCACAAGTTAGCAAATTCACTACCACAAGATACTAACTCGTTCCCACAAGTTAGCAAAGTCATTACCACAAGATATTAACTCATTCCCACAACTTAGCAAAGTCGTTACCACAAGATACTAAGTTGTTCCCACAAGTTAACAAGTCGTTCCCACAAGATAGCAAGACGTTCCCACAAGATAGCAAGTCGCTCCCACAAGATAGCAAGTCATTACCACAAGTTAACAAGTCATTCCCACAAGATAGCAAGTCGTTCCCGCAAGATAGCAAGTCATTACCACAAGTTAACAAGTCATTCCCACATGTTAGCAAACACGAGTTTTACTGCATCCAGGTACATAGCTTGTATGAGAATCCAGTGTAATGGAGATACTGCAAGGTATGCTGTGCCAAAAAGCACCTAGTCCAATGTAACATACTGAAATATCTTAGAAGGACCAAGGAAAGTGCCATAAAACAGGCATTTTGCTATCTTGCTATCTTGTGGGAATGACGTGGTAACTTGTGGGAATGACTGGGTAACAGAAAAAACTTGCTAACTTGTGGGAACGACTTGCTAACTTGTGGTAATGAGTTGTTAACTTGTGGTAATGAGTTGCTAACTCATGGTCATAACTTCCTATATCGTGGGAACGAGATAAAAAAAATGTCAAGAAAACAGTTTTATGTCCCTTCTTGGGCTCCATAAAAAACAATAATAATTTTGAAAAAAATAAAAGTGATATGTAACTTGGAAACAGTTTATGTTTGCACATTGTACTATCTGAAAAGGACTATCCAGTCTCAAAAATGGTGTAGGGTGTTCTCAATGGGGTCCACAAATTGTATGACTTTTTTCTGCATGGGTTTTCTCTGCAGGGCTTTTCTATACTTTACATGACAAAAAACTGGTGCAGGATATTTTGGAAAAAGGAAGTACCAAGAAATTGTTATTTGTGTAACTTGATCAATTTTACACATCATTGATATATGTCATATATATGAAAGAGTGTTAGTGCCACAGAAAAAAAAAGTTTTTTTTGAATTGTCGACTCATTATCTCAACATGTTGACTTAGTATCTCAACATGTTGACTCAGTATCTCAACATGTTGAGTTAATATCTCAACATGTTGACTTAGTATCTCAACATGTTGAGTTAATATCTCAACATGTTCAGTTAATATCTCAACATGTTGACTTAGTATCTCAACATGTTCAGTTAATATCTCAACATGTTCAGTTAATATCTCAACATGCTGACGTAGTATCTCAACATGTTGACTTGATATCTCAACATGTTGAGTTAGTATCTCAACATGTTGACTTAGTATCTCAACATGTTGAGTTAATATCTCAACATGTTCAGTTAATATCTCAACATGCTGACGTAGTATCTCAACATGTTGACTTGATATCTCAACATGTTGAGTTAGTATCTCAACATGTTGACTTAGTATCTCAACATGTTGAGTTAATATCTCAACATGGTTTGGACTGGTTGCAGGACAGGTGCAATTGTGCAAAGGCATAGTCACACATCAATGTGCCCTACTAGGTTTTGGTTATAATGTTATCTACCAAATGAAACACTAGACTGGTCTATAGAAATGTTTACAATTTGCTTTTTTTCCGTAAAATCTATTGAATGTCAATCCCACTTCTGTTTTGACAGCCCTAATATTAACAAACATTTTTGTCTAAATTATTGCTACCAAAATTTGAATATTAAAGCAATTTGTCTTTCTTTGCAATTGGTAGAAACTTACATGGTGAGGGTTTCTGCTCTCTGAATAGTTTTCTGATGAGAAAGTAATATTTAATTTAGCTTAATTCATAACAATTCATATGAAAAGTTCATTTCATATATGTATTTCCAAATACTCCAACACTTTAAACATAAACTGCTAACTAGTGTGATGCATGTTTTGGGGATTGCTGATTGCTTAATTTCTTATCAATATTGTGGAGTGAATTCCCTTTTAGTTCAGCCAGGGGTGGTAGTGGGCTGTCAATTAAGTACTCATTTATGAATCAGTATAGTGAAAGTGTGGAAGAACTCTTAATTGTATAATCATCCAAACAGGGTTGGTGATAGGCTGTCAGCCAATAAGTTAATTTCTAGTCAGACTTTTAATAAGTCAACATGTTGAGATAATATCTCAACACATTGATATAGTAAGTCAACATGTTGACATAATAAGTCAACATGTTGAGATATTAAGTAATTGTTCTTCACTATGCAAATGTTAAGATAGTAACTCAACATGTTGAGATATTATGTCAACATGTGGAGATACTAAGTCAACAGTTCAAAAAAAAAATTTTTTTCTGTGGCACTAATAGTCTGCCATACATATACTTCAAGTGATATTTTCAATACACCAACCCCACACCCTGGTGTATCATATTATCAATTCAGTGTACCAATACATCTAGCCTTGTCCATGGTCTGTATCACAGCCCCTGGCTGAATACATAAAATATTGTAAGTCTGTATAAATACTATGCTGGCTTTTACATGAAACATAAAAACTTGGTATTAGATCCTGGACCATAGCTAATAGGCTCTGGTTAGAATTAAGAAGAATGTACCATAAAATGTAATGCTGATTCCCTTTGAAAATTAATTATGTTTTCTGTAGGTCAGATTGTTTTTTTCAGTCATACTTAGTTCCAATATTCAATTTGCTCTTTGATTTAATTTATTTTATTTGGGGTTTTTTACGTCGCTTTCAACACTGTACAGGTCATATCACGACGGGTAGTTGGAAGGGCAGAGGAAACCAGTACATACAGTTCGCTAGGGTTGTGTACTGTAAACTGCCGACCAACGGCAAGCAACTACCAGCTTTCCCACTTGAGGCTGTGCGGGGATCGAACCCCGGCCTCAGAGGTGGGAGGCGAGAGTGTTACCACTCTGCCACCATGGCCCCTATATTTGCTCTTTGAATATCATGGATACTGGCTATTGGAAAAAGTATAAAAAATATAGAAAAATATATAAAATATAAAAGTTTAAAAAATATGTAAGAGCCTAGAATAAGACTAGCAAAAACCAAAAGGTGTACAATACTGTACATACATGTTCCTTTGCATTGACCATTTGGATAGTGAAGAACAGTCATATTTCGCCCTGCTGATGGTCAAAGTGAAATGTGAACTATGTCCTTCATCCCTCCAATAAAATGGGTTAATATTAAAATTTCCTTTGTTAATGAGCTAAAACACCCTTTGTGCACCACTGACCACCCATCTGAATGAATGTAACAGCTATTTTGAATTTAAAAAAAAAATCATCTGTTTGTTGGAAATGCTGTCTTTGTTTTGATGAACATGTCTTACTGTCTTAAGAATCCCAACATTTGTACACATAAACCCCAGTCACACACTACAAGTATTATTATTATTATTATGTATTTATACTCAGCGTAATATCTCCATATACTACAGGACTCAAAGCGCTATTTACCAATCCGACTGTACAGGTACAGCCCCAACTCACAAGTAACTGACATTCCCCTAACTGGAAGATAGACGCTCAAGGATGACCATTTATCAACGTCCTTGAGGTTCTTTAACCTGCCACTGGGGATAGGACCCAATGACAGAGGAACGCCATTTTAAGTGGTCATCCGAGCCACTATGTATCTGCCTGTGCCTGGGATTGAACCCACGTCCTCTGGGTTCCTAGACAAGTGTGTTACCCGCTAGGCCACAGTGGCAGATAAATTCTTAGAAGTTTCTTCAGAGTGGATTCATCCTTTTTGTTTTAGGAAACATACAAAACAACAAATAGAAAGTTGTAATGAATTTTTGTCTTTCAATTAAAAGGGCTTTTAGCTGGCCCAGTTTATCTTATTCTTATATAGTTCTGACACGGTCGAAGTGGGGTAGGGTGTAAAACTACACAATATGTTCCCATAAATTAGTATGGCACTTGGTCATAGGTGCTGGATGAAACTTTCTGGTCCTTCAAGTACTGTTCGAGATTTGTATGCAACCTTGTAACACAGATGCGAAATGTCAATTACCTTGCATGTTCTATGGACGTTTTGAATTGCTTAAAATTTCTGCCACTGACCATGTCACCATGAACATGCCCAGATAAGTGCGAGCAAGCACAAATAAATTTATTTCTATGGTAACTGAAAGTGTAGTTCATGGGTGTATACAACCCAATGCCTACAGCCGTGAATTATAATGCCTAGAGTTTGATGCAAACACCAAATCAGGGAAGGTATGAGACATCTGTGTAGGTGCTTCTGCCACCGAGTTAAACCTCCAACCATGGAACGTACCGCTAGTAGTGTGACTTTGGCATGATGAAGCCGAATGGATAACACCAAAACACAAACTGCATTGTCATAAAGAAGCCCCACTGAGTTAAATATTTTGCACTTGTATGTACCTGAAGAGGTCACACAGAACTAGACATTAGGAACGTGCCATGGTGCCCTGTTAAAGTGGTGGGCTGTATAATCTTTGTACTTATTCTCTAGTTCTGGTACAGCAAAATACATATCACTAAGATAACTGACCCCTAAAGTATCAGAGGCTGGTTTCGCTAAGATTATTTCACTTAGCCTGTCTTAGGCTGGCTCACAAATTTAAAACTGAGTTTTTATCTTATCCCTAGTTCACACATGACAGTGCTAACCCCATGAGCTACATACGAGTCAACTTGTCATTGCTTGTTGATGGCTTAAAGCATTTCAAGTTTTATCAGTATCTGTGACGATCGTGGATCGTTCCCGCTATTTACTTCTGTAGGGGGGGGGCCCGTTTATTTTATTTTATTTGTTTGGTGGTGTGTCCACTAATTAGCGGTATTTCCGTCTAAGCTTCCCTGTTATTTTATTTATTTGTCTGGGTATTTTTCCACTAATTAGCAGCAATTCCATCTAAGCTCCCTGTTTATTTCATTTGTCTTGGGTGTTTGTTCATTAATTAGCGGTATTTTCCGTCTAAATTTCCCATTTTTAATTACTTTTTCCTGCTAATTCTCGGCTGAAATTGCCGACTTTTCTGGTTTATTTTGTACTATTTTGTGATATAATTAGGTGTGAAATGCAAAAGATTCCCAGTAATTCTCAGATCTAAGTGGGCCCATATGTTTCCTCCAGGATGTAAATCAAAGTGAGGTAATCCAGGCCTTGTGTTAAAATAGACTTAGCGCCAAATAGATAAGCATGTGGATGCAGCATGCATCTCCCCTATCCAATCTCCTCTCTCAGATTATGGGGTGACCTTTGCCTGAGGCATCCTGGCCAATCACAGCCCTAGATAAGGAAGCTGCACATGTGCTGTTAGCTTGGGTTTGGCTTGGGATCACTCTCTTCTGTCTCTGGATAGCCAAGTGATAAGACCTGTTTTTTTATGTGTGTGGATTATTTGTGGTTAAGTTGGGGAATTTACATTATAAAGGTATGGTTTTGATTTAATTTATTTTTATTAACAAATTTGATGGGGTAGGGGGGCCCCAGGGGCATATTTATCAAATTTGATGTTAATTTACTATTCCTAAGTTTGACCCAAATAGTCTTGAGCTGTAGATTTTGAACTGGTAAGGGGGGATTCTGGTAATATGTTGTAATTAGGGCTGATCACCCTACTTGCAATTTTTGCTTGTTAAATCCATTCATCTTCCTGGGAAATAGTTTTTCATTTCATTTCACTTTGGGGAGGGGGAAGGTCAGGTACTGTTACATATTTGGGGTGTATCTGGCTACATGGGTTTCCATCCCTCTCTACAGGTCTTTAACAACCAGAGGGTAAATGCATCTAATTAGTTAGAGCTGGTGTCATCTAGCGGATGCCTAAGTTTGGGATTGGCTCCAAGAGGTGAATGCATCTACCCAAATGTTAATCATTAATGGGTCATCAATCAGCAGGGTTGGTTGGGCTTTTAGTTATGTGTCCATTGATCTTATCCATAACCACACTGTCCCTCCTTGGTCTGGTTTTCTCCCTGGGTAGTGGTGGAGTACTCCCGGTAAGAGTCTGGTTCTCAGTCACTTTCTGGGAGACCCCCCTCCCAAATGGAGGAAATCCCCCCCATTTGGCTTCTGAGACAGAGAGCAGGGCTTTTACCAGTATGGTATTTGGAGAAATATTGGGTAAATGGGTCACATTTATTTTCATGTTAAACTGGTAAACTTAGGAGATAGCTCAAGTATATTTTGCTGTGTATTGTTTAAATTTGAAAGTACTTTTGTAGGCAGACAAGTGCCTGTCATTGTAGCATTTTTAAAGACAAAAGTAACTTTTCTAGGTTAAAACAAGAAATTTAAACTTTTGATCTTAGTTCTAAGTGAGGAATTTTGGGCATATAAATATTTGAATATTTAAAAGCAGATATATGCAATGAATTTCTGATAAATTAATACGCGAGTGTTTTAAAGCTAAAACCCCTTTTGTTTTATAAGTGAGTAAAGCATCTTTCTAATATGTTTGGTTAATGGTGTTACTGCCCTGTGTATTTTGATAAGGTTCTGTGGATCTTCCCTTTTCATTCTAACTGCTCAACAACTGGCTGTCAAAACTGTTTTTTTTTCTCCCTCTTTTTATCCTGGTATAACTTTAGCCTTTCCAGTGGCTCCTTGGTCTTCCAATAAATTATATTAAATAAATTAATTCTAAATTCCAGTATTATTTTTCTGTCCAAATTATTTCTGTTACTAACTAATTCTTGTGTAATATAACTAGCCTTGCACTGGGCTTTACATTTAAATATCTTATCTTTATGTTGAAGTCAATACTTCTGGTTATCCACTCAAAATATTCTGTTGAGTGTTTCCCTTCATATGTTTACACAGCCAGTTGGTGCTCCAAATTAGCCTTGCAGCACACTTGTATTTAATCCTACTTCTTTTATCATTATTCACTTGTCATTTCATATTCCTGTTCAAACTTGTTAGCCTTCCCTATTTTACTTGGGCTCTGCATATGATATCTATATTATATTTTGC
Source organism: Sabellastarte sp. h YS-2021 (assembly GCA_964017235.1). Taxonomy (NCBI): domain Eukaryota; kingdom Metazoa; phylum Annelida; class Polychaeta; order Sabellida; family Sabellidae; genus Sabellastarte; species Sabellastarte sp. h YS-2021. The sequence continues at coordinate 151,055,864 of OZ024931.1, forward strand.
ACCTTCTAAATTTTATTCTGCTTTGATTTCCTGCCTTATGCTTTTGTGTTTTTTTAATGGTGTTGCATAAGCTTGCTGTTGTGTGCACTGATTGTTTGGTCCATGTTAAATGTCATGTGTGTTGTCACTTTAAGTTGGGTTTACAGGTATTGGAGTGCCATTTTTTTTTGTAATTTGTTTAACTATTAAAATTTAGTACCCTTTTTTAAATGAAATGTTAATTGTAAATACTCCTTTAAATTTTGGTGTTTTAATATAATAGCCTTGCTTAAGTCTCTCATCAATTTAATTATTCAGGTCCTGGATCTTAACTAAATTTAGCCTTCCTTAAGTCTCTTTCTTTAATTATTGGGTTTCTGGTTTGTAACTAAATTAAGCCTTTCTTTAGTCTCTAATTATATAATTTCTCAAATAATCTTTAACTCCATACTTGTGTAATTTGAGTGTTTACTTTCATAACATTTAATACATCTACACTTTCTCAAAATTGCATAACTTGTTGATTATAGTCTTTCCCTTGTCAATATTCTGTTTATACACACATTTTTACCCTGTTACTATTTTTGTTGTCAATAGATATATCATGAATTTCAATACTTGTGTTTTTACTTTATTTTAAGAAGACTTGTATTAGGGTCTGAACTTTGACTTCACTTTCTGAAACTTGGTCTAGTTGATCTTGTCCCAGGAGACCTTTGCAGAGTTTTGGCAGGAACTTGACTAGTGACTTACCTGGACTGGACCTCACACCTCATGGTTATATGGTGCCTGATTGATGATAAATGGTCATATCGAGACAGTGAATGACGACAGCAACTGCAAATTGGTCATATTGGGATTAGTTAAAAGCACCTGATTTAGAGTATCAGAATTTGTGACCCTGTAGTCCATCTTCACCTAATTAATACACCTTTGAGTTTTGTTTTGGTCATCTTAGTTAAATAAATCTTAGTACTTTGAAGTTGGAATCAGCAACATCTTTAAATCCTTGATACCTAGAGCACTCAGATCACAATAAGTCATCTTATCCACGTTCTCCTACTCTACAATTTAGGTCACAATACCAAAAGTTGAAAATAATAACAGGTTGGTCAACCTCAATAATGACCTGGTGGCAGCATAGGTAAATTGGGATTATGGTTGGATTTTATAATTCTTGAGGTAGGTTAATTGGTAAAACAAGGCAATTTTGATAGGTTACCAGGGTTTTTCAGGGTTCAGGGAAAAACCAGGACACGTCCACTCTCCTGCTCGGGATTGAGTTGGTTGGATTTGGGTTCTTTGTGAACAATCTGAGGGGTCACAGGTTCAAATCTGCACAGTCGTTGGGTGAGCAGGGAGGCGGCCTTCGCAGTATATAAGCGGGGCCGCACCTTTGGGTCGCTTGAGAGCGGGCGCCTCCGGTCTGTAGAGTGCTGGGGTGCCGTCAGCCTCTTTGCCTGACAGGGGCTGTACCCTCTGGTTGTGGGACGTGTCACCCAAGTGGTTCCGGGGCGGGTGGTAGGTGGTAAAACTCACCCCTCTATGTAGGTTTATGTTGGCAAGGGTGGGTCCCGGTCCATAATGCACCCATATAGGATGGATCCCCGTCCACAAGGCTCTCATTCAAGGGGAATCTCCTACTTTTATGGGGGTCCCTGTCCACGAGGCACCCGTGCAGGGCGGATCTCTGGGTCCATGAAAACACGGTGATGGGACCGGGGGCTCGAACCTCCATTGGGTTTACACGGGGGTGGGGCCCCGTCCCGCCACATTATTTTATGGCGGCAGTGGTGGGATGGCTTAACAGTGATTGTCATGGCTGTAAGTGCTTTATTAATGATTAATTTCTTTGTATTTTTTTTGGTAGTGAATCAGGACCAGCTGTTTTAAATCTTTTTTTTTGTTGTAGGTTGTAGGTGTTGTATTAATCTCAGTTTCTCATTGTTTTTCTTTGTTCTAGGTGTTGGTTTGTGGCCAGTGTTTATTTTTGTTGATTATAAAGGTTGTGGTCATGAGCAACAGGGAGCAAAATCCTGGAGATATGTGGGAAGATGGTTCCGATACCCAAAGGTCGCCAGCAGGGTATATAGGGATCGAGAGAAGCAATGGACAGAAGGCCTTTTCGATGGTGGGTTCAAGTAATGGTTCACCAGCTCTGGCCAGTTCCCAGAGTGATGGACCTGTGGATTTAACAACTGCTGAGACCGCCAATAAGGTGGATTGTATGGGTGCAGGGGTGAGGCCAGCTCCATCAGCCGGCTCCCCGCATCAAACTTCTGTATGGGCCAAGCCTCCAACATTTGATGGGGTTAACATGGGCTGGGAAGAATTTATCATGCAGTTCAATGCTTGTGCAACAATCAATGGATGGGTAGGGCCAGAAATTGGGCTACGCATGTTTTTAAATTTAGAGGGGGAGGCAAGAAGTTTTATTTTGGGACTTAGGCTTCAAACTCTGGATTATCATGTTTTGGTTGAGAAAATGGAGAGTTGGTTTGGTTCATTTGGGAACCGGCTGCGTAATCGTAGATGGCATAATGGGGAGACAGCCTCCTCCTATGCCTCTGATATTCAGTGGTTGGTGGGAAGGGCATTTCCAGGGTGTCCAGAGGATGTCCAGCAAAAGCTGGCCCTTAGGACTCTGTTGGATGGCTTGTTTGAGGGTGATTGGAAGCACACACTTCAATTACATGATCCTCAAAGTGTAGAGGAGGCTGTTATTTTGATGGAAGGGTCTGAGAAAGCTTCCAAGGAGGCAGGGGTCCCAGTTAGGGAGGCTGATGAAAAGGGGACCCAGAGGGATGATGTATTAGTAAAGTTGCTTGAAGAGATTTTGGAGCAAATAAAGATGAAAGATATTAATGCTAATGGGAAAAAGGGGAAAGTCATTTGTTTTCATTGTGGTGGGGAGGGTCATTATAAATCCCAGTGCAAATCTTGGGGGAAGGCGAACTCAGGGCCAGACCTATCTCCAGCATCACTTTGAGTCTGGCAGTGAGGTACAGTGGTCCTTAACCATGTACAGAATGACATTAAGAGAAGATTAAAAAAAAAAAATTTTTTTTTGTATTGTAGATTTTTGTTTTACGAGGGGTAAGATTTGAAACTCTCAATGGAAATATTATAAATTTGGGTTTAAAGGTCAACTTATATTTTAAGTTTAGGATTTCCTTATATTTTCAGTTTAATTTGTATAAACATGTCTATTTAGTGTATTTCAGCGGGTGGTTATCAGGATTCACTTTTGCTGTGAGGCCAGATGTAGATGTCAGGGTGAATAGAGGTTATAGAGTAAAGTTATAAAGTCGGTTTGTTGGTTGGACTGGGTATGGTATGCATCCCTTGTTACTTGCAGTTGCCATCACTTTTTATATGAATTGTTCATTGAGTGGTATTTTGTGGTTGTTTAGATAAAACCGATTGTTAAGTACACAGAGATTTGAATTATGGAAAATTTGTTTAATTGTTGTGGATTATGTGATTAAAATTGGATTTCCTATCTGTAATCTTCTTGAAGATTTAATGGTCAGTCTGTGTTAAGATTAACTTTGGTGTACTTTCTAATGCATCTCTGTTAAGTAGAATTAAAGTTCAACTGTGAAAACCTGTAATTGAAGTTCTAATAGGGAAACATCACCATCAACAAGAAGACCAGCACCCCCAGATGATGGAGGAGAGAAGACCTGAGCTGTGTTTAAATCCCTGGACAGTCTCTATAAATAATAAAATGAACTTTTGTTACCTAAACACCCTTGTTGTGGTTGCTGTTTACAGACTGTCCTGGTGGTGATGGGGTGCAGTAGTAGGGAGCCATCCTCCGGGAATCTGTGTAAAACCAGCCAAGATGGGCAGAGGCACTTGGAAATCCTGTGTAGAATACACAGGCAGTGATAATCCAGTTTTGTGCGTGGGCCCCTAAGAACACTGTTAAAGGAGGCTGGAAGTCAAGTACAGACCCCGAGGTGGTGACTGAGGCTGTCCCTGGATCCCCAGGCTGTCTGTCAGAGAAGAGGGAGGGTAGTGAAGAGGTATGAACAGTGACATTCCTATGTGGACGGTGTACTATGAGAACTCAGTGGGAAGTCTGGACAGTAACAAAATAGTATCCCCTGTCACCTTTCCCCCAGGGACTTTTAAAGAACGAGAAGTGGGCCACAAGAAGAAGCTCCTATCATCTCCCATGAAGAACATTTAGACTCAGTACCCTGTTTCGGGTAAGTCCCCAAGGACTTTTAAAGAACGAGAAGTGTGCCACAAGAAAAAGCTCCTATCATGTCCCATGAAGAACATTTAAACTCAGTAACCTGTTTTATGTATCACCCCCAGAAGGAAGAAGTCTGTTTTGCAGCTCCCTGATGGCAAGAAGGACAGTTGGTGGTGGTGTTAAAATTTTTTTTGTGTTTGGGTTAGGTTGCATATTGATTTGTGGTGTGCAATATGTTATGTGGTTAAGGTACTACTTGCTGTATGTCTTTTTGTCCAAATTGGGTTTCAAGTGCCTTTTAGCTGTACACTTGTTAATGGGGTAAAGTATGGTAGGAAAGCACAACTGTTTAGGGAGGGGCAAAATGGGTTGTTGACAAGCAAGTAGGTGACAGTTTCTTTATTAGGTTTAAATGAAGTTGATTATTCAGGTCAAGGTGACTTGAAGGGTTGGTTTATTTGTTGACTGTTTTATGTTCATTATGTGGTGATGGTAATTGCAAGGTTCTGTTTGGTTGATCAAAAGTATGTTTCAACAAAGACTTTGTGGTTAAGTATGATACAACTGGTGTTGGGTTGGTGTTGGGTATTGATCTAGGATGATATGTTGTTGGTGGGTTGGCCGGGCAATCATGGTCATCATTCCCTATTTCCTTAACCTTTTCAATTTTAACCTAGTTAGGTCAGTCGAGGACGCCTGCTCCTAGGAGGGGGTATTGTGACGATCGTGGATCGTTCCCGCTATTTACTTCTGTAGGGGGGGCCCGTTTATTTTATTTTATTTGTTTGGTGGTGTGTCCACTAATTAGCGGTATTTCCGTCTAAGCTTCCCTGTTATTTTATTTATTTGTCTGGGTATTTTTCCACTAATTAGCGGCAATTCCATCTATTTATTTATTTATTTATTTGTTTGGGGTTTAACGTCGCTTTCAACACTGTACAGGTCATATCACGACGGGTAGTTGGAAGGGCAGAGGAAACCAGTACATAGAGTTCGCTAGGGTTGTGTACTGTAAACTGCCGACCAACGGCAAGCAACTACCAGCTTTCCCACTTAAGGCCGTCACGGGGATCGAACCCCCGACCTCAGAGGTGGGAGGCGAGAGTGTTACCACTCTGCCACCGTGGCCCCCCGGCAATTCCATCTAAACTCCCTGTTTATTTTATTTGTCTTGGGTGTTTGTTCATTAATTAGCGGTATTTTCCGTCTAAATTTCCCATTTTTAATTACTTTTTCCTGCTAATTCTCGGCTGAAATTGCCGACTTTTCTGGTTTATTTTGTACTATTTTGTGATATAATTAGGTGTGAAATGCAAAAGATTCCCAGTAATTCTCAGATCTAAGTGGGCCCATATGTTTCCTCCAGGATGTAAATCAAAGTGAGGTAATCCAGGCCTTGTGTTAAAATAGACTTAGCGCCAAATAGATAAGCATGTGGATGCAGCATGCATCTCCCCTATCCAATCTCCTCTCTCAGATTATGGGGTGACCTTTGCCTGAGGCATCCTGGCCAATCACAGCCCTAGATAAGGAAGCTGCACATGTGCTGTTAGCTTGGGTTTGGCTTGGGATCACTCTCTTCTGTCTCTGGATAGCCAAGTGATAAGACCTGTTTTTTTTATGTGTGTGGATTATTTGTGGTTAAGTTGGGGAATTTACATTATAAAGGTATGGTTTTGATTTAATTTATTTTTATTAACAAATTTGATGGGGTAGGGGGGCCCCAGGGGCATATTTATCAAATTTGATGTTAATTTACTATTCCTAAGTTTGACCCAAATAGTCTTGAGCTGTAGATTTTGAACTGGTAAGGGGGGATTCTGGTAATATGTTGTAATTAGGGCTGATCACCCTACTTGCAATTTTTGCTTGTTAAATCCATTCATCTTCCTGGGAAATAGTTTTTCATTTCATTTCACTTTGGGGAGGGGGAAGGTCAGGTACTGTTACATATTTGGGGTGTATCTGGCTACATGGGTTTCCATCCCTCTCTACAGGTCTTTAACAACCAGAGGGTAAATGCATCTAATTAGTTAGAGCTGGTGTCATCTAGCGGATGCCTAAGTTTGGGATTGGCTCCAAGAGGTGAATGCATCTACCCAAATGTTAATCATTAATGGGTCATCAATCATCAGGGTTGGTTGGGCTTTTAGTTATGTGTCCATTGATCTTATCCATAACCACACTGTCCCTCCTTGGTCTGGTTTTCTCCCTGGGTAGTGGTGGAGTACTCCCGGTAAGAGTCTGGTTCTCAGTCACTTTCTGGGAGACCCCCCTCCCAAATGGAGGAAATCCCCCCCATTTGGCTTCTGAGACAGAGAGCAGGGCTTTTACCAGTATGGTATTTGGAGAAATATTGGGTAAATGGGTCACATTTATTTTCATGTTAAACTGGTAAACTTAGGAGATAGCTCAAGTATATTTTGCTGTGTATTGTTTAAATTTGAAAGTACTTTTGTAGGCAGACAAGTGCCTGTCATTGTAGCATTTTTAAAGACAAAAGTAACTTTTCTAGGTTAAAACAAGAAATTTAAACTTTTGATCTTAGTTCTAAGTGAGGAATTTTGGGCATATAAATATTTGAATATTTAAAAGCAGATATATGCAATGAATTTCTGATAAATTAATACGCGAGTGTTTTAAAGCTAAAACCCCTTTTGTTTTATAAGTGAGTAAAGCATCTTTCTAATATGTTTGGTTAATGGTGTTACTGCCCTGTGTATTTTGATAAGGTTCTGTGGATCTTCCCTTTTCATTCTAACTGCTCAACAACTGGCTGTCAAAACTGTTTTTTTTTCTCCCTCTTTTTATCCTGGTATAACTTTAGCCTTTCCAGTGGCTCCTTGGTCTTCCAATAAATTATATTAAATAAATTAATTCTAAATTCCAGTATTATTTTTCTGTCCAAATTATTTCTGTTACTAACTAATTCTTGTGTAATATAACTAGCCTTGCACTGGGCTTTACATTTAAATATCTTATCTTTATGTTGAAGTCAATACTTCTGGTTATCCACTCAAAATATTCTGTTGAGTGTTTCCCTTCATATGTTTACACAGCCAGTTGGTGCTCCAAATTAGCCTTGCAGCACACTTGTATTTAATCCTACTTCTTTTATCATTATTCACTTGTCATTTCATATTCCTGTTCAAACTTGTTAGCCTTCCCTATTTTACTTGGGCTCTGCATATGATATCTATATTATATTTTGCACCTTCTAAATTTTATTCTGCTTTGATTTCCTGCCTTATGCTTTTGTGTTTTTTTAATGGTGTTGCATAAGCTTGCTGTTGTGTGCACTGATTGTTTGGTCTATGTTAAATGTCATGTGTGTTGTCACTTTAAGTTGGGTTTACAGGTATTGGAGTGCCATTTTTTTTTTGTAATTTGTTTAACTATTAAAATTTAGTACCCTTTTTTTAATGAAATGTTAATTGTAAATACTCCTTTAAATTTTGGTGTTTTAATATAATAGCCTTGCTTAAGTCTCTCATCAATTTAATTATTCAGGTCCTGGATCTTAACTAAATTTAGCCTTCCTTAAGTCTCTTTCTTTAATTATTGGGTTTCTGGTTTGTAACTAAATTAAGCCTTTCTTTAGTCTCTAATTATATAATTTCTCAAATAATCTTTAACTCCATACTTGTGTAATTTGAGTGTTTACTTTCATAACATTTAATACATCTACACTTTCTCAAAATTGCATAACTTGTTGATTATAGTCTTTCCCTTGTCAATATTCTGTTTATACACACATTTTTACCTTGTTACTATTTTTGTTGTCAATAGATATATCATGAATTTCAATACTTGTGTTTTTACTTTATTTTAAGAAGACTTGTATTAGGGTCTGAACTTTGACTTCACTTTCTGAAACTTGGTCTAGTTGATCTTGTCCCAGGAGACCTTTGCAGAGTTTTGGCAGGAACTTGACTAGTAACTTACCTGGACTGGACCTCACACCTCATGGTTATATGGTGCCTGATTGATGATAAATGGTCATATCGAGACAGTGAATGACGACAGCAACTGCAAATTGGTCATATTGGGATTAGTTAAAAGCACCTGATTTAGAGTATCAGAATTTGTGACCCTGTAGTCCATCTTCACCTAATTAATACACCTTTGAGTTTTGTTTTGGTCATCTTAGTTAAATAAATCTTAGTACTTTGAAGTTGGAATCAGCAACATCTTTAAATCCTTGATACCTAGAGCACTCAGATCACAATAAGTCATCTTATCCACGTTCTCCTACTCTACAATTTAGGTCACAATACCAAAAGTTGAAAATAATAACAGGTTGGTCAACCTCAATAATGACCTGGTGGCAGCATAGGTAAATTGGGATTATGGTTGGATTTTATAATTCTTGAGGTAGGTTAATTGGTAAAACAAGGCAATTTTGATAGGTTACCAGGGTTTTTCAGGGTTCAGGGAAAAACCAGGACACGTCCACTCTCCTGCTCGGGATTGAGTTGGTTGGATTTGGGTTCTTTGTGAACAATCTGAGGGGTCACGGGTTCAAATCTGCACAGTCGTTGGGTGAGCAGGGAGGCGGCCTTCGCAGTATATAAGCGGGGCCGCACCTTTGGGTCGCTTGAGAGCGGGCGCCTCTGGTCTGTAGAGTGCCGGGGTGCCGTCAGCCTCTTTGCCTGACAGGGGCTGTACCCTCTGGTTGTGGGACGTGTCACCCAAGTGGTTCCGGGGCGGGTGGTAGGTGGTAAAACTCACCCCTCTATGTAGGTTTATGGTGGCAAGGGTGGGTCCCGGTCCATAATGCACCCATATAGGATGGATCCCCGTCCACAAGGCTCTCATTCAAGGGGAATCTCCTACTTTTATGGGGGTCCCTGTCCACGAGGCACCCGTGCAGGGCGGATCTCTGGGTCCATGAAAACACGGTGATGGGACCGGGGGCTCGAACCTCCATTGGGTTTACACGGGGGTGGGGCCCCGTCCCGCCACATATCCATTGATTTCATAAGTGCACGTAAGTCAGAATTCATCACAAGGTGGGATTCATATATCCTATGTTTGGCACACTTTATCTTGAGCTTCTGTTGCATCTCAACATACACGCACATATGTGTAGCTTGGGCCAAGGAAGGGCTAATATGGTAAACATTCTCAAAATCTGACCAAATTTATAAAGATAAGATGATTTTAAATGGAGGTGCGAGTTTATATTGTGGTTATAACGTTTGATTCAGGGTAAAGTTAAAGAATTTTTCACACGATTTCACCAGTGATAAAGTAAAGCAAAAGTTATTTCCCTTAATCTAATTATTATTTAGAGGCCACGTGAAAATCAAACTTAATTTGAAATTCAGCTCTATTTTTCAACTCAGGGTTACCAAAGCTATGAGCTAAAGGCACCACAAACATTTTGGCTTAATCTTACGTTTATGTCTCCTTCAGTTAACATGGCCTCAAATGACATGTAAACAAAACTCATATAGTAATTGTACTGGTGTATATGTTACGCCCAACCCACAAAATTGCCCATTTCATAAAATATGCAACTGACTTGCCCATTTCGTGAAATAGGCAATTTACTCAATTGTGGCTTTCCCATTACATGAAATGGGCAATCTGATGTATGAAAATATAATTTTCATGCATAGATGACGAAAAAATTTTGCCAATATTTTTAAGACACTTCCTAATGCGTAGAGAAATTCTACAAATGTATAATAACAAATGTTGAAACTGTAAATTAAGTGTTATTTCAAAAGAAAAATGTAAATAAATTGTGTTTTCTGTCTCTATACTTTTAACTATGTTAAAGTTTGTTTGATAGTTGTATGGATGCAACAAAAATAGTACACAGTTAAACAAGGCATTGATGAAATATCTACTTGTAAAGAGTAACTTATTTACACAGCTTGCAACTTGTAAATATTTATGTCAGAAAAGTATGAAATATAAGGGTCCATTTTCCATGTACATTCCTTAATCTTAGATCAAAAGCTAAATTGTAAACTAATTAATGAAAGGAACTGGAATGGCCTATTTCAGTAAGATTAGCATTCATTTTATATGGGGTCAGTCAATAAGAATTGTGAATTGCAATTAACCATAAGGCCCTCTAGAAACACAGGTCCTGAAGGATGGTTACAATTGGATTATGTGATTACAATGGTTTAGCACAAACTTTGTGACAATGTGGATAAATACCAAGACAATATGCTATGGCTTGTAAATCTTTATCACTGAAGATGATATTTATTTACAATAAATATATGTTTAATGTCTATTTGATGTTTCAGTTTAAGAAAGATGTTTTTATTTTGTGTTATTAAAAGTGTACAATAATGGTTAATTATTTTAGCAGTACAGTATGTTGTAGTTTTATAAAAATATGAAAACTAAAGAGTGAAATAGTGTTTACAGTAACATTAAAGCAATAAAATACCCAAGTTTTGCCCATTTCACGAAATGGGCCAGCAAATACTGGATAAATTGCCTATTTCATGAAATGGGCAAGTCAGATGCCTACTTCGTAAACTAGGCAAAAATCTTGCCTATTTCATGGAATGGGCAATTTCACAGGTTGGGCATAACATATATATAACACAGTTTAGTTGTGATGTAACAGAAAAAAATAATAAATCCCCACTGGGGCTTTTTATTCTTCTTTTTATTCAGGTAATGGTCTACATTATACTTTTGGTGTGTGTAAAGATAATGTCTAACCAGGTTATATAAATTATTGAATACATAGTCTTGCATATTAACTGGTGTCTCAGGGCCCTAATTCAACAACAAGAGGGTCACAGATGCCCCAAAAGGCGGGTTGCGCAGGCAGAAATAAGGTTAGCAACTGCTGTAATTACATTTAGAAAAGAAGGAAAGAAATGTTAGGTTACCCAGTTAAGGTGAATGTGTAAGACATGCTAAGAAACGTAAAACTTGTAATCTAGGTTACATAATTGTATCTATGCTATAAACGGACAAACGAAAGGGCAGAATTACACCAACTTAGCAACTTAGCTATGATGGTGATGCATCTCCCTGTCAAGTTTGAATTCGACTGGACAAAGCGTTTTCGAGTTAGAGCCCAGAAACGAAAATGTGGACAGACAGACGGATGGACAGAAAAATGGACAAAAAACAGACAAACGGACAGGAAAATGGACAAACAAACAGACAGAATTACACCAATTTCGAAAGGAACCTAGCTATGATGGTGATCTGTATCCCTGTCAAGTATGAATTCGATTGGAAAAAGTGTTTTCGAGTTGGAGTCCGGAAACGAAAATGATGGATGGACAGACAAACGGACAAAAATGGACAAACACAAAAACGGAATTTCACCAATTTCGACAGGAACCTAGCTATGATGGTGATGTATGTCCCTGTGAAGTTTGAATTTTTTTTTTTTTTTTTTTTTTTATTTTTCAAAAAGTATCATATACAAATTTCAATAATACATTGACAATGAAAGAAGGACAAAAAAGAGAATACATCCATTTCAAATAGGACGATACATTAGGGAAAAATATACAAAACATTATTTTTACAGTAACAAAAAGTACACAAGTGGAATCTAAATTTATCTGCTTTTCTTTACAAGTATTTTTTTTTTTTTTTTTTATCACATAGAACTAAGAAATAAAATAGCTAAAACCATTTTAATCGTATTGGGTTAGGTTAATAATAGATCTTCTAAAGTGAAACAGGTTCAAAAAGTTTCTTGAAACCTAACCAATTTTTCTTAAATTCTTCTTCTTTGCTTATATTAGTGCTAAGTAGAAGTTGCTCATCAGAGCATGTTTTTAATTTTGTACAAAGCTCCTTAAAGTTTGGTATTTTTGCATTCACTGCACATATAAAAATGTAATATTTGGTAACCAATATTAGGGAATTGACAGGAAGGAAGTTATTGTCATTATTCAAATGGCCCAGTAGGATTTCAAGAGGTGCTAAAACTAAATGTTTATTTAATACAAGATCCAACCAATGGTTTAAATCTTCCCACAGTTGCATCACAACTTTACATGACACAAATAAATGGACAATAGATTCAGTTGCTGATTTGCATATCCGGCATGCATTTTCTTGAGACTTGCCAATCCGGTGAAGCAGTTTGTTTGTTCCTAGTATCCGGTAGATTAGTTCGTACTGGAACCAAATGAGTTTGTTATCTAGTATAGTATTAAAACATATAAAGAATATTCTCTTCCAATTTATGTTATCTATAATTGTATTCAATTCATGGTTCCATTGGTCCCTGTACTTATTATCCCTGCACTTACTATTTAAAATATTGTATATATTTTTGCAGCCTTTCTTTTGCTTAATCAAGAAAGATAAGTGATTGGGGATCCATGGTCTTTCTGGGGATTCTCTTTGGTGCTCAGTGTCACCCATTAATTTTTTAATGGCACCTCTTACCTCGTAATAGTCGAGGAAGTTTTTTATTTTGAAATTATAAACGTCTTCAATTTCAGTCTTAGATTTCATTTTTAAAGTGTTGCAGTTAACCAAGTCACCAACCATAGTAATGCCATTCTTGTACCACTGGTCTTTAAGTAGCCCTCTTTTCACTTTCGAGTTGCACCATAACGGAGATAGTATATTATCCTGAGTTTTTATTGACAGAGCATTATAAATATGGTCCCATATTTCGAAAACTTCTTTCCAGAACTGATTTCTGGACTGAGATACTATTGTACGCACCCCATGAGGGCCATAATCAATGAGCGTACTAATTGGACAACATATCTTTTCAAAAAGTGTAGCCCATTGAGTATTCTGTGACTGTAAAAGTCTCCTAATCCATGTACATTTCATTGCTCTCACAAAATTTTCTAAATTTATCATTTTTAATCCTCCATTTTGGTAGTTTTGTGTTACATTAATACGTTTAACCTTGTCTGGTTTATTGCTCCATAGAAAGGCATAAAATTTATATTCAAGTTGTTTTATATATTCAGACTGCCCGACCGGACAGGTCATTATTATATGGTTCAGTTTTGAAACTGCTAAAGTTTTAATAACAGTTATCTTACCAATTGGAGTCAAGCACCTCTTGTTCCACCCCTTCAATAGTTTGTCTATCTTGCTTAAAACATTTGGAAAATTTATTTCTGAAATTTTATTCAACTCAACATTGAATTCAATGCCTAAAAAGGAGAAGTCAGTGGCACCCCATTCTAGTTTACAGTTTGTATTGATCTTTTCCTTTGAATATTTTTTCCTTCCTATCCAAATTAATTTAGTTTTACTGGTATTCATTTTTAGGCCTGATGCTGTTCCAAATATTTCAATAGTGTTAAGCGCTGATAATAAAGATCTCTCTGAGCCATCTAAAATTATAGTAGTGTCATCGGCAAATTGTGTAATTTTGTATTCTTCCGAGCCTACTTGGACGCCCTTGATGGCTTTATTTTTATTTATTAAGGTACATAGTATCTGTGCACAAATTATAAACAAATATGGTGCTATCGGATTTCCTTGTTTACATCCTCTCTCAATGTTTATAAATTCTGACAGGAACCCTGCTTGCAGTACTGTTGCCTTTATGTTGCTATTGAATAATTCAATCCACCTTATAAAGTCAGGGCCAAAGCCAAAGTTTTTTAAAACCTGATACAAAAACTTCCAGGAGATGGAATCAAAAGTCTTCTCGAAATCTATAAGCATTAAAAGTCCGTCAATGTCTTTTCGTTCTGTGTAGTTCATTAAATCATAAATTAACCGTGTCCCCTCCCCTATGTAACGTCCCTTAATAAAGCCTGTTTGTGTATTATCGATTAATTTTGCAAGCAAAGGTTTTAGTCTTGATGCAATACTTGAGGATGCTATTTTATACAAAACGCTTAATAGTGATATTGGTCTCCAGTTCTTTAATAAGTCACGTTGCTTATTACCTTTTGGGAGACAACTAATAATTGTCTGTCTTAGACTTAGTGGTAGGGTTCCTTTCGGGTAAGAAAAATTAAACGCTCGCAAAACAAAGTATTTTAGTTTACTCCAGAACATCTTATAAAATTCGGCTGGAAAACCATCAATGCCCGGAGTTTTGTTATGTTTCATTCCTTTTAGTGCATCACCTATTTCTGTAACAGTCAGGGGACCTTCTATATTTAATGCTTCTTCTGGGGTTAATTTATTTCGTTGGTTATTTATAGAATTCCAGTCAAAATCATTATGGCAATTTTTTTTGTTTTCAAACAAGCGTGCATAGAAAGTTCTAATCTGATCTAGAATTACTTTTTGGTTAGTAATTACTGTACCATCATTAAGCGTAATCTTTTTAATGGTCTTTTCAGTGTAATTCTGTTTTTCCAAATTACAAAATTCTCTTGTTGGTTTTTCAAAAAGGGATAGATTCTGGACCCTTGACCTTATCATTTGACCACGCATATGACATTCACGTAATTGTTTCAATTCCTCTTGCTTCAGTCTTAAAGATTCTGTAGCACATATTGTTTCGACCTTTTCTAGTTGTTCTATTTCTGCAACCAGGTGTAGCTCCTTAGTTTGGTGCTCCTTTTTAAGTTTACTAGCAAATTTTATAGTATCTCCTCGAATTTTTAGCAGCAGTGTTTCTAAAAAGATATCATCTGTTATAGTAAAATTTATGTTTAAATCTTGTATTGAATCAAGATATTCCAAATCAGACACTGGTACTGCATATTCTTTTTTTATTGTCATAATTGAATCATTGATTAGTTTTAGATAGTCTGGATTTCTCAGGAGACTACAATTGAATTTCCAAATACCTCGGCCCTGTTTAAAAGTATCTAATATTATATCCATGTCTACTCTAGAATGGTCACTTCTATAACCAGGCTTTATTTGGCAGTTTTGAACAAGGTCCGTAAAAGTTTCAGAAATCAAAAAATAGTCTAATCTTGCCTGTTTTACAGGATTGCGCCTCCTCCATGTATATCTTTTAGTTGTTGGATGTATTAATCTAAAAGCATCCGATAGTTTTAAATTCTTGACAATATCCAGAACTTTTGATCGAGCCCGGGGATTATTAATATTCACATAGTTATTACTATCGATATTTGGATCGAGAGTGAGATTAAAGTCCCTACATATTATTGAATAGGTTTCGTTGGAGTCCTCTATGTATTTGCTTAACTTGTCAAAAAACTGTGGGTTATCGTTATTTGGGGCATATATATTTATGATCCTGAGAGAGAAACCTGGCAGCTGTAAATCAACCAGAAGAAGATTACCTACACTGTCTGTTGTTATATTTTTTATTGAATATTCAAAGTTATTCTTGATGATTATTGCAACTCCTCGGGAGTTTGTTTTGCACCCGTGAATAATGCATTTGCAGGTTGGGAAAGTTGTAAGTATATCATGTTCGTCGGATTTAATCAGGTGTGTATCTTGCAAGCAGAGTATATTTATCTTATTATGTTCATTCAATAAAAAATTAGACACATCATACCGTTTTTTCTTTTCCCTAATACCCTGTACATTTGCCGATGACACTCTTATTGTGTTATGCTTATTTTTTAGTCATGGCCCAGAGAGACACACAAAACATGATGAGCACTTCGTAGTTTATGACAGTTTTACCTGTATCACTTGAAACATTTGATGAGATTTTTTTACCAAGCATTTTTATAATTTTTGAAAAACAGAAATAATTTTCTTCATGAGCACAACGAAAAGTTATATATAAACTCGATAAACATTTAGAACAATTGAGCCGCCTATATATACAGATTTCGTTTATACCGAATATAGTCTTTGAACATTGTTTTCCACTAACATTATTTAGTTTAATAGATACTTCTAAAAGGTGAGAACAACTTTTTTGAACAACGTTACAAATAACTATGTACAAACAAAAGAACCAAATAAAGAAACTAAACAACATCTATATAGTGACTAATTAAAGAGTAATTGATCATTCGATTAGAGAAAAGGATACACTATTTCTGTAACCAACAATCCACTTTTTATGTGAAATTATGGGGTGTTTGCTAAGGCCCATTTTATGATAAAAACTGAACAGTGAACAACCTAGAAAGTAGTATGTTTGTAACCAAGATACATAATTGTGGCAGCAATGAGGAGATTTATTGACATAAATCTGAATTGAGACCAAGGGGTGTACAGCCTAAGTAGTAGTATGCTTAATGCAAAAGACATATTTATGACAATATTACAACCCAGGTGATAATATTCTTGTATTTATTTTTTTGTTTCTCTACATCGCATTCATCAGTCAGGGTCATATTGCGATGAGTAGTTTTACCGGTGGACACACATATTCACACATATTTATGACATTTTTACATGTCTAAATACCTCCCACCCAAAAAGACTATATAAAAAACTGAATATTGAACAACATAGGTAGTAATAAGCTTACAACCAAGACACATATTTTACATATACCAAAAACACACCCCATGAGTAGAGATGGTGTGAAATCCAAGGGTATTGGAAGTTTATAGTATTACAGTAGATTCTTTCTCAACACTACACCTTGCCCAATATTATACTGTGTTTCCATTACTTTACATCTGTTTGCACTCCTCCCTTTCCTACTTTTGGAAGCTTGTTTTAGATTGGAGTATATTTCTCCAGCCTAAAAGCGGAGATTGTTACCATACATTTTTATTATTCACATTTATACATTCTCAACAAAACACCAGTTTTACATTTCCCCCATCACTAGATTTACTCTTAGATGCAGGGATTGTAGTAGACCTGTACTGGTTTTGATAAATATTTCTCGACAACACCAGTGCACGAATGTTTATATTTAGTTTTCATAATTTTACTCCTGTTTTACACCTCCTAGCATTAACTCTTAGACCAAGGGATTGTGGCAGTGTGCAGTTCATTGTTACCGTATATTTCTCAACTACCACTTTGATAACTTAATCAATACTGTATGAGTTTACAGTTTCCCCCATCAGAAGATGAAGGGATTATGTCTTATCTATATTGGCATTGATACAGAATTATCAATACTACACACTGCACATTTCCCCCATCACTAGATTCACTCTTAGATGCAGGGAATGTAGCAGACCTGTAGTGGCATTATGCATATTTCTAAACACTACACACTACACCAATGTTATATTTAGTTTTCACAATGTTACACCTGTTTTATACCTCCCAGGATTATATAACAGGTTACAGTTCATTGTTACAGTATATTTCTCTATTGCCAGTATATTTCCCTATTGCCAACTTTATCAACATTTTATAAATTCACAAAACCTAGGGATTATAAAAAGTTTCATTTCATTGTGACACTATATTTCTCTATTATCATTTGCACAACTGTTTCAACATTATATCATTTTACAAGAGTGACATTTACACCTTTTTCTCAATACAACACCAATTTATACGTCCCCCAATTTATACATCACGAGATTTGCTCGTAGATTCGGTGATTGCCACATTTTAATAGTAGCATTTACACAACTTTTTCAACACAACACCATTTTGCATTTTCCCCCTGACCTGATTTCCTTTTAGATACTGGGGTAATTTCACTACCGTATATTTCTCAACTACCACCTTAATCAACACTGTATGAGTTTACAGTTTCCCCCATCAGAAGATGCAGGGATTATGTCTTATCTATATTAGCATTAGGCATTGATACAGAATTATCAATACTACACACTGCACATTTCCCCCATCACTAGATTCACTCTTAGATGCAGGGAATGTAGCAGACCTGTAGTGGCATTATACATATTTCTAAACACTACACACTACACCAATGTTATATTTATTTTTCATAATGTTACACCTGTTTTATACCTCCCAGGATTAACTCTTAAACCCAGGGATTATAACAGGTTACAGTTCATTGCTACAGTATATTTCTCTATTGCCAGTATATTTCTCTATTGCCAACTTTATCAACATTTTATAACTTCACAAAACCTAGGAAATAACAGGTTTCAGTTCATTGTGACAGTATATTTCTCTATTATCATTTGCACAACTTTTTCAACATTATATCATTTTACAAGAGTGACATTTACACCTTTTTCTCAATACAACACCAATTTATACGTCCCCCAATTTATACACCACTAGATTTGCTCGTAGATTCAGTGATTGCCACATTTTAATAGTATAATTTACATAACTTTTTCAGGACAACAGCATTTTGCATTTCTCCCCTGACCTGATTTCCTTTTAGATACCGGGGTAATTTCACTTGTTATGTATACCAAAGTTTATACCAATTTAACTCTCTAGTAACAAATATTTATTAAAAATTTATACTGATTTACATCTCTACTTATAATAGTTTATACCAATTTACATTTGTACTAACAATAATTAATATTTTCCTCAAGTTATTTTAGAAAGCCTTTTTTGGCTTTATCAATTTTTTCGCAAAAGAAGGACCGTAAAACAACAGAACCTAGTTTTGACAAATGGATTCCATTAAAATTGTGCAAGCTTTGTTTTAATTTTTTTGACTTTTCAAAGAAGGGTTTAAATGTTGGTATAAAGTAGATTTTTTCAGATGGGGAGTTGAATTTTTTAAGCAGATTGTTGTAACATATACGCACAAGGTTTCTTCTTTCATGGTCCCAGGGTCTTGGAATGATTGCCGACACTAATATCATTACATCTGGGTTAACTGATTTTATGAACGCAATTAACTTTGCATAGTGGTCTCTAAATTCAACTGCTGGCCCAACAGCTGGAGGGGGGTTCATTTGTTGAAGGATCTTGTTGTATTCT
The DNA here is from genome assembly GCA_964017235.1 of Sabellastarte sp. h YS-2021. Taxonomy (NCBI): domain Eukaryota; kingdom Metazoa; phylum Annelida; class Polychaeta; order Sabellida; family Sabellidae; genus Sabellastarte; species Sabellastarte sp. h YS-2021. Next base: position 151,074,759 of record OZ024931.1, read on the forward strand.
GTTTTTGTAATTTGGCCATTCACTAATTTTAGGTACATGATCCATTCTTCCTTAGCACTAAGCCAAGTAGTGCCCACATGCAAGATAATATTCCTATATTTTGGTAGTATACTTGGGTTTCGTTTCAGATAATCAAAAATTTTTTGTGGGTTAGCACCTGGCCTTGTAATAACATCAATACGTTCTATAGGAGTGAGACTTCTGGATAAGGAGTCCGAAATTATAACTGTTCGGTTCCCTGAAAATATAGAGTATCAATATAGAGTAACAACAATGGTTTTTGTAGGTGTTATAGTAAACTGTTATTGAAACTAGGTATGCCATAGTTAAATAGACTTATAGGGAAAATAAGGTTACAAAGTTCTTTGTTATAACACAACACAATATCAACACTTAGTCTCATTGCTGTTACAAAACTGGTAATGCACCATTACTGGGAGTGCACCATTACACAATTATTACATTATTACACGTTATTTCCCATGATTGACTTTGTTTAAACCATACTCAAGGCCTTGGATGCAACTGAGGAAATTATTGTAAATCTTTGGGGCCCCAAATTTGGGCCGTCATGGCGTCTAGACACAGCTACAAATACATTCGACTGTTTGAATTTGATTGGACTAACCATTTTCGAGTTAGAGTCCGGAAACAAAAATGTGGACGGACAGATGGATTGACAGAAAAACGGACCAAAAACGAACAAACGGACAGAAAAACGGACAAATGAACGGATGGAGTTTCACCAATTTCGAAAGGAACCTAGCTATAATGGTGATCTATCTCCCTGTCTGTCAAGTTTGAATTTGATTGGTCAAACCGTTTTGGAGTTAGAGTCCGGAAACGAAAATGTGGACACACCGAGAGATGGACAGACAAACGGAAGAAAAACGTACAAACAAACAGACGGAATTTCACCAATATCAAAAGGAACCTAGCTATGATGTTGATCTATGTCCCTGTCAAGTTTGAATTTGATCAGACAAACCGTTTTCGAGTTAGAGTCCGGAAACAAAAAATGTGGACAGACAGACGGACGTCGGACACATCAATCTAATAGGCGGGTTGGTTACACGCAACCCACCTAAAAATAGCAAACAGCCACTAGTACCACAATAGTTATCAAAAGATTAAAATATTCTTAGTAATGTTGGTTGTGACCCAGCTACACTACATGCTGTAGTTATGGTGTTCTCATGGCAAGACTGGCTTAATGTTGTACCTTCGGTTGTATACCTCTAGCCACAGTTATGCTACAGAAAAGAATTGGAATCGGGGAGGGAAATATCACAGATTGTCACAATACTGTAAACATACTGTAAAGACAGAGTAATTTCACAGCAATCATATAACTTAACCAAGGGCATATAAAAGCAATAATTAGCACAGAATGAAGAGAAGAGGCAGATGACCAGCTACAGAATTGATAGGATACTCTGCAGTTACCTTACAGAACATACAGCAGTTAAAACTTGTCTGTTTGTGTAGCCACAGAAGGTAGAGAATGCCGCAGAATGTCAATTTTTTAGACAGAAGTGTGGGATGGGTGAATACTTCAGTGCACTACTCGTGTCTCTGATGGCTTTGCTGCTCACGCTTAATAGGCCGAAATCCCTTTCAGCCTTGTTCAGTGCAGTTTCTTTCCTGAGGAATCAAGACTAATTTTTATATTTTCATATTGGTCTGTTCTGATGTCACAGGTCACAAAGGATTTTCACTTTGCGATCTCTTCCTAATTGTTCCGATTAGAGACCTGTATCATGGTGGTATACACTGAAGTACAATCCTCATCACATATTCATCCCAGGCCCATGTCACAAACCTGTCACAGGTTTTTAAAAAGCAGAATGAAATTCAAATTCCTATCCAAGCTGTGTCCTACTCAACTGAGCATCTCACCGAATCATGCTGAACATGTCCTACCATAACTAGAAGTGGATCCACAAGGAAAGGTCATGAGTCTGTTTGCAGCAAATGACTCCAGCATAGAATGGTTTGAAACAATTACAGGAAATCATTTGGGTGCTATAATGTATGTATATAGCTTTAGAACTTAATTTTCTCTATCAGAAATAATATTGTACACTCTTCCATAAAAAAATGTAAAAGAGGCGTCACTGCAAACAGGTTTTCCCCCCATTTCCAAAAGGATCAGTTGTATCAGTTCACCGGCCAAGTTTAAAATAGGTAGGATCTTATCATAACTTGTGAAAGTAGGACAATACTACTGTACCACAAACAAAGGAAGTATAAGTATACTGAGGAGAAGAATTAAACCATGTGTGTCATCTGTACACATGAAGTCAAGGCAACAGGACCTCTTGAAATATATGCAAAGGACTTAATGCTTTGTTCCTTTTAAGGACGTTTACCATAATTGGGGTCCCTCCCCACCATATAAGGGTTGAATCATTCCTTGTGAGGAAAGAGAAAAATATCCACAGTTCAAAGAAAACTGTTGGTTTTATGCCTTTACAATTTACTGGTGTGTTGATTTTAATAATGTTGTGTAGTTATGTTTCAAAATAGACTCCACACAAGTATCTTGACTGGTTTATAAATAGACCACATAAGTTGGTTTCAACTTTATAAACTCAAGTTTTGCCTTGTTGAATCCTTTGGGGATGTATGTTGGCGGAAAGCATACCATTTTAATAGAGAGATTTAGTGTTACGTTTTGGCCATCAAAACCTTAAACACAAACGTATTTACGTCAGTACTAGATGTGTATCAGATGACTTTAAGGTTTGGGGGGTCAATTACGTTAGGTTTTATACATAAAGGCTGGTTTATTTACATTCACTCACCCCTATCTATTTTACTTGAAAACTACACACTACAAATAAATATCTCACAACCCCATAGGCAGATAAATATGTACACCATGTTTTGGTCAGGTTTCAGTTCACTATTTTTTCCCATATGAATACCAGAGGTCTGTTTACAAACAGTGCTTCTTTTTTATCACATCAAAGAAACTACGTTGATCTGCACTCTTTCATGTGTACGTATTGCTAAACCATTTTTTGGATTTTGTTTTTTATTTGTTTCTTAGAGGTCAAGGACAATTGCTTCTATATGGCTACAAAATGGGCGTTCACAGGTATTTCCGGCTAGCGATAAAAACGACCGATAATTGAGAAAACTTGTCAAAATATGACACTTTCAAAGAAATGTTCAACAGCATAATTAAATCATTAATTATACCGTTTGCCATTTGTTAATTTGGTTAAAAAAGAATATGAGCTAAACACACAACTCTATAATATAAAAGCTAATTTTTATCATTTGCATGGGCGTTTACTGGTAGAAAGCCACTAGTGGTGGTGGACCAGTTCACGCCCGGGTACCAATTCACGCCCACCCCTAAATTTATCCAAAACAATCACAGTTAAACAATAAATTACAAATGTATATGATCAATTTGATGATTATCTATAATGTGGTAAACAACTTCCCTATGAAAAATCATAAATCTTCAAGAAAATTAAGGGTGGGCGTGAATTGGTACCCGGGCGTGAACTGGTCCACCACCACTATAGAAAATAAGTAAAAAGATATGTGTCATATATTTACCTACGACAAAAAGGGTAGGTTTTTTCAGGTGTGTTTTTGTTCTTTTTCTTTAATATAAGTTCTGAATGGATTTTGATAAAATCTCCATGAAATCGCATAAGTTTGTTTATTTGGGGTTTTACGTCGCTTTCAACACTGTACAGGTCATATCACGATGGGTAGTTGGAAGGGCAGAGGAAACCAGTACATATAGTTCGCTAGGGTTCTGTACTGTAAACTGTTGACCAACGGCAAGCAACTACCAGCTTTCCCACTTACGGCCATGACGGGGATCGAACCCCGGCAGCAGAGGTGGGAGGTGAAATCGCATAAGGAGCAAATGATTAGATTTTAGGGGTGATAACCATATCACAGTTTGAATCCAAGAAATTTTAAAGGGTTTTTATTTTTTACGCCATATTGGAGGTGATGGGTCATGGCGAAGGTAAAGCACTCTCCAAGTGCCTCTTGTCTTAAATTTACCGAAAACTAAACCAATACAATTCTTGTCTGGAGAGTATGAAGAAGGGTATTGCCGTTGAGTCTGTTTGCTTGTTAGTCAGATAGAAAACTAGTACATACAGTTGGTCAAGGTTCTGTACTGTAAACTGCCGACCAACGGCAAGCAACTACCAGCTTTCCCACTTGAGGTCGGACGTGGAACTGAACTCCCATCTCAGAGGTGGGAGGCAAGAGTGTTAGAATCCTGCCACCATGATCCCCTATCAGGGCTTTAACAATAGATACATTATGAATTGAAATCTTCTATCTATCAGGAAAGGAAACCATTCACTTTGTTGGTGTATTTAGTTATTATAACTGTCCAATGTAATTTTATATATGAAAGAAACACAAAATGTATTCTCATGTAATTGTCTACTCTAATATTCTCATATCCATTCAAAAATAAAGTTTTTAAAACACTGCAATGAATTAAAAGGATTAAAATTCTAATTCTGTCCAATGTCAAACAATCTTTATGCTGTCCATTTACTAGATGACAAGAAAAGTTTAGCTTAAATTACAAATTAATATGTTGATTAAGTAGATTGTGTTTATTACATTACGATCTTAAAATCAACATCTTGGGTGCTAACCTTTAAATGTCCGACACACACATATATATATACCTATACTGTACATGAAAAACAATTATTAGAATGTCCTTGAAACAACTTTAAGAAACTGATTGATGAAACTTGTCCTGCTTGAATATCAATTCAGAAATTGACTTACCTCCTGGAAATTGTACCCTTGTCCAAATGTCACCAAAATACAAAAAGTGATCAGCATCAAACCTTTCGTCTTTGTTCAATCTGCTTCCCAGTTTTGTAGTCATGGAATGATGTTCATAGACTGATAACCTGCCTGTTTTAATCAGATATCATGGTGTCATGAACACAGTTGATCTGTATATATTTGATATTCAGACCATATTTTAAGTATGTATACACTAAATGAGGTGTTAGTGAATCTGTCAATTTTGATAAATTTTACACACCATTGAAATATGTCATATACTTTAAGTGATATTTTACTCTCGCCTCCCACCTCTGAGGCTGGGGTTTGATCCCCAGCACGGCCTCAAGTGGGAAAGCTGGTAGTTGCTTGCCGTTGGTCGGCAGTTTACAGTACAGAACCCTAACGAACTGCATGTACTGGTTTCCTCTGCCCTTCCAACAACACATTGTGATATGAACTGTACAGTGTTGAAAGTGACGTAAAACCCCATAAATAAATAATTAAGTGATATTTTAATACACCAACCCCACACCCTGGTGTATCATATTATCAATTCAGTGTACCAATACATCTAGCCTTGCCCATGGTCTTTACCAGAGCCCCTGGCTGAATACATAAAATATTGTAAGTCTGTACAAATACTATGCTGGCTTTTACATGAAACATAAAAACTTGGTATTAGATCCTGGACCTTAGCTAATATGCTCTGGTTAGAATTAAGTAGAATGTAGCATAAAATGTAATACTGATTCCCTTTGAAAATTAATTATGTTTTCTATAGGTAAGATTGTTTGTTTCAGTCACACTTAGTTCCAATATTCAATTTGCTCTTTCAATATCATGGATACTTGTTATTGAAAAAATATAAAAAATACAGAAGAATATATAAAATATAAAATTTTAAAAAATATCTAAGCGCCTAGTGGTGGTGGACCAATTCACGCCCGGGTACCAATTCACGCCCATCCCTAAATTTATCCAAAACAATCACAGTTAAACATGAAATTACACATGTAAATGATCCAATTGATGACTATCTATGATGTGGTAAACATGTTCTCTATGAAAAATTATAAATCTTCAAGAAAATTGAGGGTGGGCGTGAATTGGTACCCGGGCGTGAATTGGTCCACCACCACTACAATAAGACTGGCTAAAGCCAAAAGGTGTACAATACTGTACATACATGTTCCTTTGCATTGACCATTTGCATAGTGAATGCTGACGGTGAAATGTGAACGAAGTCCTTCGTCTCTCCAATATAATGGGTTAATATTAAAATTTTCTTTGTTAAGGAGCTGAAACACCTTTGTACACCACTGACCACCCATACTACCCTTGAGGGTTACTTTAAACTCCACCCACATGCCTGTTAAATGATTTCATTGGTAATTCACAAATAGGTCAGTGTACTACCCTGGGTAGGAATGGTTTTAATGTAAAAACTCTAATGCGTGTTAAACGGTATACATAAACATGTTTCAGTAACAAAGGCTGACAATGCTCTAAAAACATTCACTAACATTCCACAAGTAACAGGTTTTCATCCCCACCATTTTATCTATTAGATAGTATCTGGTGGATACAATGGATTCTCGTTCGTTACACTGCCGCATTGTGCAGAGAGAATTCATCATACTTATAACTTGTTGATTATTGGTCCTTGAGGTTTGCAATGTAAAGCCAACCTATAGGAAATCATGGGCTAGGAATCGTTTGATGTGGTCACGTTTAACCTTGGGCCCCTCCTTCAAGTTCAAACAAGGGTAGTCAAGTTGAGAAGTGCTTTTAACTCGCTTATTATTGGAAGTACAGGTTTGCCATGTGTAACCAACCTATAGGGAATCATGAGCTAGGAATCTTCTGATGTAGTGAGATTTGACATTGGGCCCCGCCTTTAAGGTCAAACGAGGATAGTCAAATTTAAAATTGCCTGTAACTAGAGGTTTGCAATGTAAAAACCAACCTATTGGAAACATGGACTAAGAATCTTCTGATGTGTTCAGATTTGACATTGGACACCTGATTTTACGCTGGATATATCTTGCATCTGGTCACAGATTCTTGGTCTAGTTTTAAAACGTTTTCAAAATCTTTCTATCAAATGTTTTAACAACATTTTATCACAAACAGTTCTTTGCACCCATATTTCCAGAATGCTTATTAAACATCAACCTTCAAACCTTCGCAGACAAGTATAGCAGTGAGCGATAATAGGGGATGTTAACGAACTTTCTCATAAATTACCCCACAAGCAAGGCCTAGCAGTTTGAATTGAATGGGACACAATAATTAAGCTACCATCTTACAATATTAGACATAAAATAATATTTTCATTGGCGAGAAAACTAAAAACAAGTTTAATTTGACCCTCTGACCCCAAGTTAATATTAGTAAGCATTACTGAAATAATAGTCATTGTAATGATTATGTATCATTTTTTTCAAACGTTTGTCATGAAATGTTAAACAAATGGTACTGTAATATCCTCATGTATATCAGTACTGTTAACACCAGGGGCCGATTTCACAAAGGGACTTAAGTCTAGATTTAGGCTTAAATCTAAGACTTTGGTCTTAAATTTTGTCAAAAAACTGCAAAGTCTGTGGTCTTAGACTTAGCGGATTTCACAAAGCAGCTAAGTCCATGAAATTGCTAAGTCAGTGGACTTAACTTTTAAGTCTGGGAGGTAGTGGGCTTAAATTTTGTAAAGAGGACTTAAATATGGCCGCCATAAACTTTTCTCCACTTCAAAATTTGAAATGGCTGTAAATAAATTATAATTATGCAGAACACCTCACTAAAGTAGTGTTTGGGAAGTTTATATGTGCTAACAAGGTTTTCCATTTCAAAACAGCACTTATCCTTAGATAAAATACATTAAAAGAAGAATATGTGGCATCAATATTATATTTTGAATAGACACAAAAGGTCACATGACACAGAAAACCACTGTGGTTATATGATAAGCCTGGACTTAGCTAAGTCACCTTTGTGAAATCCATTTTTCTAGCTAAGACCAAAGTCTTAGATTTAAGTCCAAGACTTAGCCACAAAAGGGACTTAGTTTAAGTCCTTTAGTGAAATCGGCCCCTGGCCTTCTGGGGATTCCCCTTTACCTCAGCTGGTAAAGAGCTGGGCTTGTGTTTATTTCCGTGTGTAATCAGAAGGCTGTGAGATTGAGACACAGCAGAGCCAATCTATAATTTCTCTCTTCCCAACACAGCATAAATAAAATGTTACAGAATGTTTCCCTTTAAACATTTACAAACATTAAAGATATCTATCGGGAGTAGGGGCGGAAAGCATATTCATCTGAATGGGGGACATTCTGACATTCTGCTACTTTCTGCACCATTGAAAATGAATTGTACAGGTTCACAATGACACAATGTTTGAAAATTCACTGAAAACTTGCTTTAATCTTTCTTCAACCAATTTCAACCAAATTGAATTTTAAATTAAGTGTTTTTATTTGCTTAATCATGGCATGCAAGAAAATACTAGCAATAGGTTTCAATCAGTATCAAGGGTGGAAGTATTAAGGTTTAGATAGAAGCTTTAAGGTGAATGTGGGGAGAGGCATCAGTCCTACTACCACTAGTAATGCTTGACATCTGTTTTGTTAGTAAGTTGCACTATATGCTAGGAGAGGTGGCTTATCAATGGCAAATAGACTAGGGTTGATTTATTTATTTATTTGGGATTTTATGTTACTTTCAACACTGTACAGGTCATATCACAATGGGTAGTTTTGTGGGCAGAGGAAATCATGCATACAGTTGGTCAAGGTTCTGTACTGTAAACTGCCAACCATCGGTCAGCAACTACCAACTTTCCCAACCTCAGCGGTGGGAGGCGAACATGTTTACATTGCTACACTGTGGCCCCCTCTAGACAAGGGTTGAATATTGTCACCTAGTGTGTAATTGTAAAATATTGGGTCAGTAGCTACAAAATGTTACATACATCATTAGAACGGAATGCTACAGAGCTTCTCCTCGTTTTGTTCTTGTAAAATCCTAGCAGAAATGGCGGACAACTCTCTAGTTAAAAATTGATGTGTTCATGCTCACTGGTTTCTGTAAACATAGGAAAGCAGACAGTACCCCAGAGGACAATACCCCAGTGGACAAAACTATTTTATATGAATTTATATGTTTACCTGCCTTTGATGAAAAAATGGACTGTTTAAGATAAAATAAACAAATATTTAATACGGTTTATCTGGTGATATTTTCTCTAGAATTATCACTTTGGAGTTCTATCCACCCCCCTTGAAATTAGGTCCTGGGTTTTGTCCTTGTAGTCATATGATCCTATCATATCATATTATCCTGTGGGATTTTGTGCCTTGAAGTATTTTCCGCCATTTATAACTATGGATACATTTCAGGGGGGCTCGGTGGTGGAGTGGTTAGAGTTCTTGCCTCCAACCTCTGAGGCCGCCGGTTCGAATCTTGGTCCGGGCTCTTCATGTAGGAAAGTTGGTTGTTACTTACCGGTGGTTTACAATGCAGTATGCACTGGTTTACTCCACCTGTAAACTACCCGTCGCAATATGACCCTGGCTGTTGAACGCGACGTAAAACAACAAATAAATAAATATAGATACATTTCACAGCACATATTCGGAGCTCATAATTTTCTCATTTTACTTATTATTGATATTATTGTTGCTCTCAAGATAAAATTACAAAGTATGTACGACTTAGTAAATTTCCATCCTATAATTATTTGCTATTATACATCTATAAACGTTTCAAACCTAAAGACATAAATAAACTCCTCTAATGTTTTTTCAATACATCAGTACATTTAAGTATATTTCACCTTCAGCACATTTCACAGAAGCGTGCACCACAAAAGTAGTTCTACTGGTCGGCCAGTGAATTTCGTCACCCAAGTGAAGTTCGACACCTCCCATAAAAACGCTCAAGGAAGGGCGATATTCACCTTTAAATAAATGGAATATCTTCTTTCAACGGCAAGGTATACATATATGCCATAAATGGACAGTAAAAACTCTTTAATATTGTCATAAAACGCAGATGACGAACTTCATTGGGGTGACGAACTTCACTGGCTGAGCAGGATTGATTAAAATTGTTTTCATAAGGGCTATAAAGAATACCCCCAGTTATAGTTTGATTCAACGGTACTTGAAAATCTCCCAGCTTTGTGTCATGCAGGTTTTCATACATAATAGACCTAATAAGCTTGGCTTGGAAAGCTATATTAAACAGGCAGATATTCCATAATATATATATTCCCAAGCTTTCCTTGCGAACTGTCACATGTGATTAAGTAGAGTGTGCGTGAATTAGGAAGAAAGTAAAGTGATTTTTAATATTAAAGTGTGTGATCAGACAGAAGGATACAAATTACACACGGCAATGGAATCTACAAGCATGAGTGGTATTTATTTATTTATTTCTCGTACACATAGCACAAACATTTTAGATAATTATAAACATGACATTTAAACAATTATATAAACGCAATGGAAACTAATAAACTGTTATGCGTAAGTTTATATTACACGTTGCAGTGCTGTATGCTTGTTTTAACAAAATTTAATATTTTTCTGGTTACTGTAGTAATTGATGGCAATATACTGCAAAATACAGTCCAACTGATCTCTTAAAAGTTCTGTTGTTTCATACTCCTGCACATGAATTGTTTCTCTTACCAAGTTTCCATTTATGTACTCATGCCAATCATTTTCACCACTACAGTACATATCATTGTTTTCACTTTTTTATATATGGTTATTTTTATTTAATTATATCTCTACTCACTCACTCACGCATTCACTCACTTTTAATTCAGTAAAATTTTCTGTATTATTGTTGATGTATTTTATTGTTGACATATCAATAAACTTGACCATTTAGTAATTTTATTATATTGACAGTTTACTCATAATGATAGTAATGCCATGATTCTCTTCAGGCATTACAGGTTTTAACAGGTTGTTAGTGATTAATGTTATGCTGCTATATACCTCTAACATCCTATAAAATCATGTTCTTGTACTGTTATTATTGGACTGTTATTATTGCGTGAGTACTAGCTCATTTATCATCATTTGAAAACTTCAAGCAAGACTACAAGCGTGTGTAATCAGCTTTCTCATTAAATACCTGCCCACTCGGTCAAACATAAATTATTCTGTTTAAACTTACAAATAAAGTAGTTGTGGTGGACCAATTCACGCCCGGGTACCAATTCACCGCCCACCCCTAAATTTATCCAAAATAATCACAGTTAAACAATGAATTACAAATGTAAATTATTGATTTAATGATTATCTATGATTGAAGATTTATAATTTTTCATAGAGAAGATATTTACCACATCATAGATAATCATCAAATGGATCATATACATTTGTAATTCATTGTTTAACTGTGATTGTTTTGGATAAATTTAAGGGTGGGCGTGAATTGGTACCCGGGGGTGAATTGGTCCACCACCACTAATTCTAAGAAAAATTTGTAAGAATCTTTGTGAATACTGATCTTGTTATATGTGAACAGAAACTGAGAAATTTTAAAATAATGTAAAAAGGCTGCATTTCACTACAGCACACTGAATGGACAACTTAATATCTAACACTTTGTTCTGGTTGGTGATTTGCAATCAGTTGCTGAACTATAATCACCAAAGTAACTATTCTTCTTAAGTTAAGCATGCTGTGTCCCAGTCTAAGATATAAATCATGTACTTAAAGTAATCTAAGAAGAAGAGTTTTGTGACTGACAAACTTCTTATTCTTATAAAAATTGTAAGAATAAAAACCACTCATTGCAAATTCTAAGAATAAGTGTGATTCTAAGAATACAAATCATAATGAATACAAGCCCTGTCATGCTTCCCCTTATACAATTTCACAATGTTATGCATTTGAATTTATTTAACATCATATTTTATTTTGATAAAGGATTCTTTACTACCTATGTAGTGAATGTTATGCTTTTTTTTTTTTTTTTTTTTTTTTTTTTTTTTTTGGGGGGGGGGGGGGGGGGGGGTACGTTTGTCTGAATGTTATCATATTGTTGTAAAGTTTGGTGTGTAGCCAAACCATTTGATATGCTTGCTTTGCAACAATTAGGTTACGGGTCAAGGACACAGAAGTGAGTTTGTCTCGGCTAAAAGGATGATTGTTATAAACGGTAGATATATATCAATATTGTAAACAGAATTTTATGAACCTAGTAGTTGGATTTGGTGTTCTGAAGTGGCATAATACACAGATAGAGACCGGACAGTCGTTGGTGGATCAACACTTAATTGGTACTAGAAGTGTGTGAAAACTGACATTTCTGTTGCCGTGTATCAATAAATTTATACAGCTTCAAAGTCAAACATTCACCAAAAGTAGACCCATAAACTGATTCACGCTTCTACCTCTATATTCACTGAAGTGAAGCAGCAGTAGGCTATATTAATAATTGGATGGGTGACCCTAATTGTGTGGTTTTACAGCTGACTGAAACACGTTTTGGCCTTGTTTGTTTTTTGCCTCATCCATTTATTTACCCTTTTTTGAACGAGGTGCAGATCATTTGTTGGGGGGAGGAGGGGCAAGGGTAGTCAATGCCACAACAAATACTGTACAGTATTACATATAATACACAGTATTATTAGTTCTGACTTCATATGATGCCATTTAAACTTCACCAGGGTAGACGTGGTTTTTATTATCTCGATTTTGAAATTTTAATTCCACCTGATCTGTACTTGCTTCATTTTACTCTTATTGAATCTATTGAATGAACTTTCATAAACCAGTATATTATAGGCTCTCAGTATGCCCACATATTAGTTAAAGTAAAATAGACATATACAATAAAATATTGTATATTTGGTTTTGCCAATTCACATTTTCTGTCACTGTTAAATTTTATTTTCAGACAACAAAGCATATGCATTAATCTTTTTCTGCCCTCTAAACTAGTAACTTTTGTTTTTGGTACTGTGTTGTTGTGAAAGAAAGGGGTTTACGTAGGAAAGGTAGGTGCAAATATTTCTAAATTATAATTTTTGGTTTCCATTGGTCATGCATTGCACCTTTTGGTTTTGTTTTTCCATCCTTTTGACTGCTTGGTCAACAGCCCCCACCAAGGAAAATAGATTATCATTGCTAAAAATTATTCACCCGAATTTACAATCTCTTTGGACAATCTCTTTTGTGGCCCTGCAGGCCCACTGTCGTCAAGTGATGCACTGTTTCAGAAGTGGCAACCCTTGGTGGTCCATCTTCTTGATTCTTTCTGGTGACATTAGCTTGAACCCGGGTCCATCAGTCAGAAATATCAAGGCCTGTCTGCTCAATGCTCGGTCATTGTGAAACAAAAATATTGGCTTTTAGTGATTTTGTTTTGTCAAATGACCTTGACATCAGTTCTTGGTACATGTCATCTACCGAACTCCAAGCTCTAGTAAAAGTAGATTCATTGAGGAATTTACTACTTTCATGGAAGCGGCTGCTTTGTCACCTCATGAAAACATCATCCTGGGAGATGTCAACATCCATGTAGACAGTCAAAACTGCTGGACAGATGCACAGTTCTGTCAGATTTTGATTTTATGTAGCATGTGTCAAGACCTGCACACATACAAGGTCATATCCTTGAAGTACTCTGCACTAGTAAATCCCTCACCTGCATAGTTTGTCATTATGTAAAGGATGACATATTAGACCACCAGGCTGTCTTTTACACCACAACATTTCCTGTCAAAAATTCCTGCAGAGTAAAACGCTTAAAAATCAGAAAACTTGGTACGATAAATAAATGTGAATTCATATATGATATTACAAATTCTGAGCTTATCCAGGCTCCTTACAAAACAGCTAGTTTATTATCACACCAATATTTCCATACCCATAGGAAGTTACTTGACAAGCATGCACCTATACATGAACACAAAAATCCACAACATGCCAATAAAGGGCTCATAAACAGCAAGATTTTGGCAGCAAAGAGATGCAAATGCAAACTCGAAAGGGAGTGGCGAAGGGACAAATCTGCCATAAATCGCAGTAGGTATAGACCTGCAGTAAACCATTCCAACCACCTCTTGGAATGTGTGAAAACTGAATACTATATTAACATGACTAGGGAAAATGAGGATAAGGCCTTGTGGAACTCCATAAAGAAAGTCCACCATAAATCAACAAAACTTGTACTTCCAGATCATACTACTGTCAGCAGTTTAACAAACACTTTTGGCAAGTATTTTGCAGACAAAATTACTAAACTAAGATCTGGATTATTGTCTACTGATGCTTATCCCCATGTCCCAGGTTCCAAAAATAAGTTTTTCTTTCCGGACCATGTTAGAGGACGAAGTTCTTAAACCATTAGGTCCACACCAAATATGCCATATGACTTGGATCAAATGCCATTATCATTGGTCCTTCATTGTATGAGTGTACTCCTGACTCCTATTACAAATATTGTGAACTACTCCCTACAGGATGGCAGTTTCCCATCCTGTTTCAAGACTGCACATGTCACACCCTTGCTAAAAAAGCTGGTCTTGACAGAAACACTCTCCAAGAGTATCCACTAGTATCCAACCTCAGCTACATCTCCAAACTTATAGAGATAGCAAATAAATGAGCACATTGCTCACAAGAGTATATCCAACAAAAATCAGTCTTCATACAGAGCTTTTCACTCAACTGAAACAGCATTATTAAAATACAAATGACATTGCCACCTCAATGAACAAGGGTGCAGCTGTTGGATAAGTTCTCCTAGACTTATCTGCATCTTTCGACACAATAGATCACTCAATCCTATTCAACTACCTTCAGCACTGTTACGGGATTGATGGGGTTGTGGCTTCAGTCATACCTCAACTCAAGGAAACAGCAGATCAAAATAGATGGACATCTTTCAGATGGTTTTCAACTCCCTTATGGGGTTCCTCAGGGCTCACTTCTGGGGCCACTCCTTTTTACCCTATATACAATCTCTCTGAGTTCAGTCATATCTAAATTCAATGTTACCCATCACTATAATGCAGATGACACACAGATTTACTTGAATCTAGGAACATTGATTCTGTGTAGGAGAAATCACTAGAAAGTGTGCATTCATGAATCAGACAATACGAGGCCGAAGGCCGAGTAATTTTCTGGTGCACAAATTCACACTTACGAGTGGTTTCTCTGGCTTAAACCACTAAAAAGGCAATGTTAAATCAAAGTTTGCATATATTTGGCCTAAATATCTAATTACATTGAGTGTTGTGACCTGAACATTCAATAAAAAGTGTTGATTTAATTGATTTAATTAAATCTTTTGTATTCTGCTGGTACATATATTTTTAGCATTTATGGTGTCAAATTTGCATCTTTACAACCATGTCTAGTGAAAGTACATGACAGAGCCTATTTATTATACAATATATACCAAAATATCAATGATTATAGGTTGAAAGGATTTGTGAAACAATACATTAGGGAAATAGACCATGCACAGTGGTATCACAAGTTAAGGTGTTTCACATTTTGCTAGATTTCATTACATTTTATTGTGTTATTTATACATTTTATTAAATCTTAAATTAAATGTCCAAAATATCAATATAAATGTTGATATTAAATTTAATAGGACAAAACAAAATTCTGTACTAGTTTGTCAAACACCATCATCAAATACTGTTCCCAAAATTAATTTAGTATCAAATAATATTTCATTGTATTTTTTATCTAAACTTATTTTCAGACTTGCTGGATTTCATTCACTGCTTCACTTTGGATGGAGGGGGCTCGATGGTGTAGTGGTTAGAGTTCTTGCCTCCAACCTCTGAGGCCGCCGGTTCGAATCTCGACCGGTCGCTTCATATTGGAAAGTTGGTAGTTACTTGCCTATGCCCAGTGGTTTACAGTGCAGTATGCACTGGTTTACTCCACCCGTAAACTACCCATCGCAATATGACCCTGGCTGCTGAACTCGATGTAAAAACAACAAATAAATAAATAAATCACTTTGGATGGAGAATTTCCTGTCGAGAATTTGCATGATATCATATCAATTCAGATATATCTACAGCAATATGGAAATGATTTTAAATGGATGTGGGTCACACATGCTGTTTTCTTAACAAAATGTTTTGCATTGTTAGATAAAGAAAAATTTTGCTTCAGTCAAACATGATACTCTGAGAATCTTGTTCACCAATGAAGCTTTATAATCCTCCATCTTACATTTGGATATTTTTCTGACAAGAGACTTGTACAACTGCCACTTGCAGCACATCACCCAATACACCAGGGATTGTAAATTGTTCATAAATGTTGAAAGCGATTTTTGTTCCAAATATTAAGATTGCTTGTTTCAAAGTCAGTGTCAAATTTCAAATATTTTTTGTGAAATGCTTATAATTTTGATAGAAAGTGAAGTGCTTCATTTGTATTTCTACTACATGGGTTTATGTGTGTAAATTGTTAAAATGATAGCTCACAAAACCAAATTCTTAAAAAAATCAACATTCAAATTGTCGGACTATGTTTACCTGATTACATTGTCATCAGGGGCAATAAATTAAACAATTTACAAAGTGTGAACTTTTAATCTAAAAAGTGTGGATTCTTTCCCAAAAAAATGTGAATTCAGAAGCTGAAAAGTGTGGATTCTGAAACTGAATCCCACATGGATTCGTGAAAAAGAATTCACATTTTTTCTATTGTCTGATACAAAAAGTGTGGTTTAAAGTATCAAAAACTGGAAAATTGCCATGAGACTATCCAGGCATGGATGGGAAATAATAAACTTAAATTAAATCCTAAAGACTGAATTTATAGTGATTGGTGATGTTCAAATCAGAAGCTCTCTGCAGTCATCTTACCCAGTAAATTTTCTTGGCAGTATCATGGAAGCAGCAGAATCGGTCAAAAACCTTGGTGTCATCCTTTATGCTGAAAATTCAATGCAATTTCTCGTGGCTAATATATGTTACTACCATCACTGGGAACTACAAAGGTTCTGCAGTTATTTAAATCATGAAATAGCTGTGAAGGTGGCAAAGGTAAGCAGTCATCTGTACTACTCATCTAAACCGAATGAATAAAACGAATCAGGGTTGCACAGATTCACAGTAGCTGATCCCACAGAGTCTAACAAGCTTCCTCAAGCTATTAGAACCGTGTAAAGTACCTCTGGATTCAGAAAACAGTTGAAACATATCTTTTCTGATTAGCCTATCCTCTACCATAGCCTATCTCCCCTATCGGACGCTAACATGGATACTGACTCCTTTTGGAACTGGACTATCCCTTTTTGGACATCAGCACCTTAGAGGTTGTTTACATCAATTTTTGGCACTTAATATATGTTTCTTACTTACATTTATCTTAAGTTTCATAATGTCACCTAATTTCTTGCTGCTGCAGGTACATCAGATGCAGGTAGTTAACATTCATCCAACAGATGTCCAACAATTTCATTTCAAACAATACATTTATTTGAAATGGATGATTTCCATTTGCATCAAGTAAAACCTGAATCAATGAAATTGTGGATAATTTACTTCTCCTGCCATCTGTGTATACATGTTTCCAATTTCCAAGTCAAGGCAAATGCAAAATATTAATATCATGTCTTATGGTATTTTTTTATTAGAATAGACTAATTATTTTTACTTTTGGTATTATAAATGGCTTATTTTTGTTTCCACCACAGTGTTTTGTATCTAGAGGTATACTTTGTTAAAGATGGATTAAGCTGTTTTACATGTGGTTTCAAAACTTTTTGACTAATGCATATCATCTAGTCCAGTTCCTTCTGTCAGAATTCACTGAAGACCGAGTTTAAACTGAGAAACTTTAATTCATTGTTAAATATGTCTGTTATGTATATAGGTCTCTCAACTATCCAGTCTTGAAAAGACACTTATTTTGAAATTTAAACTTACGGTTTCTCCATAACTCATGAGACAGGAAATAATGATCATTCATATGCTGTACCAACTTAACACCCTTGTAAATATACTGTGATAATCATATTTCCTGATGCTCAGCATATTTAATAATACAGGGAAGTGTTCTACCCGAACTCAAAAGCAACATCTAATTTTTGTCAAAAATGCATTTGCAACTGGTTTCCACAATGCGTTTTAATCCATCTTTGCAACCATATTACTTTAAAGGAGTATTTCTTTAAACTGATGTCAATAGTCTGCCATTTTCTATTGTGTCTATTGTGTCTTTCCTATTCAGGTTGCTTTTACTATGCCATATAAATGTGTTTATTAAATATTCTATTTTGCAGATAATGTGCTCATGTACTGGTCAGTCCCCCCCCACCCTGGGGCAAGTGAAGACAACATGCGGAGAATTAGTTTATTCATGATATCATATATATTATCACAAATTCTGTATATATATATCTAATCTATTAATATTTACAGATCATAACTGATGTATATGCATTACTGGTGGTTATATAGGAAAAGTGTAAAATTCATTATTATCAACAGTCATTCACAGTCATAACAGTATTACATTATCATATACACGAATTACAGTTGATTACAGATACCCATAATTACAGTTAACATTAACACTAAGATTTTACAATTACAAAAGTCTGAGATTATGTAAACAACAAATTACAGTGCATACTGACATGGTGATACCATTGTGACCTTTGCTGTCAAAGGTCACCAGCTTGACCCCAATCAAGGTCAACTGACCTTGTGGTGACCTCACCATGGGAAAGCTGTACCTGGCCCCACGATGGAGGCAGGGGACAATGAAACATGCACTCTTATGCAATACACAATGCCTATAATAAAACTAAAAGCTTTTAAAATGTGTAAGCTTAAAAAGTTAAAAATAGATTAAAAATAGTTATATAGGGAGTGGTGGGTGGGAAACAGAATTTTCAACTGTCCTAGTGGACTGCAGTTTTTAAACTGATGTTTGTTCACATGCCCAAAACCCACAATTTCTACCCCAACCAATAAGATGGTCTGACCCCAGGTTATTGCCTAGAAACCACCTCCCTCCAGTAATAGTGGCCATGATTGAAGGTCACATCTTAAGGTGACCCTACACTTACCCGACCAACTTGAGTTTGGAAAAACCCCTTAAGGGGGTGACACACTTCCCCCAGGGTGGGGGACTGACACCCGTGATGCCCAGACACCACTCATGACAGTCCCCCCCCACCCTGGGGCAAGTGAAGACAACATGCGGAGAATTAGTTTATTCATGATATCATATATATTATCACAAATTCTGTATATATATATCTAATCTATTAATATTTACAGATCATAACTGATGTATATGCATTACTGGTGGTTATATAGGAAAAGTGTAAAATTCATTATTATCAACAGTCATTCACAGTCATAACAGTATTACATTATCATATACACGAATTACAGTTGATTACAGATACCCATAATTACAGTTAACATTAACACTAAGATTTTACAATTACAAAAGTCTGAGATTATGTAAACAACAAATTACAGTGCATACTGACATGGTGATACCATTGTGACCTTTGCTGTCAAAGGTCACCAGCTTGACCCCAATCAAGGTCAACTGACCTTGTGGTGACCTCACCATGGGAAAGCTGTACCTGGCCCCACGATGGAGGCAGGGGACAATGAAACATGCACTCTTATGCAATACACAATGCCTCAAAACCCAAACAGTAGAATTTAAGCATTTATTAACTTAGCAAAGGACGAGGCAATATCAGCACTGAATTTATTATTCTCCTGAATATAGGTCCAGACACAGTCCGACGTCCAGGAGCCATGACTCTTAATGCTCTGAATTGGCACATGAGCATTGTAAGCCAAGGTGGCCCCTGAACGCCGGAAGGTGTGGAAGGTGAAATGGCCCTTGGGGAGGCCCAATTTTATTACCAATTTTGATAAGACTTTCCTTAAACGACTCTCAGTGATGGGTTTGAAACCAGACATAGTTCTAACCTGGAATAAGGGATCCTGAGGGCCAGGTGAGTACTGAGACATAGCTGAGATAAGAGCTGTTACAGGACATAGGGGAGAAGGGTGAAGTCTAGGAAGGGTGATGGTGTGGGTTCGATCCCTGGTCTGCATGGTCTTAGACCACTTGATGAGCAATTTCATGGATTTCTTAGAAATTTTTACATCAGAAGGGGTAAGGTGACGGGAGGGGTCAAACTGTGTAAGGGACTGAGGGGCCAAGTTGGAGATACGTAGAAATCCAAAAAATGCAATCAAAAATATGGCTTTAAACGAGTCACCAGAGGTTAGGGATTGACACAGGTGGACCAAGTTTGAGAGGGTATTGAGTGACATAATATTTCTAGGGGTTACAGTAAGAGGCCTGTTAATTTTCAGTGACTTTATGAAATAAGCAATTCGAGGATGGTGGAGAAGGTCATGAGGAAGGCCGTACATAACAAATTTGGCCCTAATGGCTGAAACATTATTTGACACCATGTGTACACTGACACCATTGTCCACTAGATACTCCAAGTATGCCATAATTTCATCAATGCCCATGCAAGACATGGTGATATTGGTACAAATACAGAAACCCAAGAAATTACGAAATAATAGATCATAACATCTGGATGTTTTTGGCCTGAGGGCTTGCTGTACTCTTGCGGTGGCTCTGTGCATTAATGCTGCCAATGGCTGTTCTCGACCTGAAACAAAGTGTAGAATTTGTAGATATCACCAATAAAATTTACTTTAAATCTCAGGATCCATGTCCAGTAATTGTTGTGAAACCCTACACCATACTGGATTTTCTATGTACTTTTGTAGCTGAATATGATTTGCATATGTGTACTGCCACCTTGAAAGGAGGTCAGCCACACAGTTCTTTTTGCCTGGAATATGAACATACCCTAAATCTATGTCATTTGTTGCAGCTATGAGCCATATGTTTCTTGCGCATGCGCCCAGGAAGGGGTCCTTGGTTCTACCGCTTGATAAGACCTGGACTACAGCCAAATTGTCACATTTTACATATATTTTCTTATATTGCCACTCCCTGGCAAACAGTTTCACAGCTAGCAATATGTTCACCATTTCCAACTGTGTGATGGCGAGATTTTTGTACTGATTTCCTACAGGGAGGTGGTACACCTTACTACCCCACCTGCCCCCCAAGCCCGCCAAGCAGGCATCTAATTCTAAAATTTCATCAGCTTTTGCATGTTGAAAATATGAAACACCATTGTATGTGGTCAAAAATTTGTGGAACCAACGCAAGTCCCTTTTAAAATCTTGAGTGAGGGTGATGGAATTTTTGTCGTAATTCTGCCTCAACAGTTCCAACATTCTATTCAGAAATATTCTGGAGTGTTTCACACATTTTTGGACGTAAAGGAGGTTGCCCAACAAGGACTGGAGCTGACGTCTGGAGCAAAATTTTGCTTGACGCCACTCCTCAACCATGTCAGAAATCTGACGCAACTTGTCTGGTGGGATTGCCACTGTACAACTCTCTGAGTCAATCTCAATGCCTAAGCATATTGCTTTGGTACTGGGGGGTACTAATTTTTTGCTACTGACTTCCAGACCTAATTTTTCTAGCAATTCTATAAGGGCGTCATAAGAACGACGTGCGACGGCCGGCGTGGCCACCCCAACGAAGTCATCCACGTAGTTGATGACGTCATAGCCCAGACGACGCATCATATGACGTATAGCGTCGCTTAGACGCTGAAAGATCTGCGTCCCGTGCCTACTCCCGAACGGGAGACAGGTGTCAAAATACGTCAGATCATTCCATTTTAGGCCCAAGACGTCATAATCTGACGGGTCTAACTTTACGTGGCGGAACGCACGGCTGACGTCGACTTTGAAAAGGTGTGCACCCCTACCCATGGATTTCAATTCATTGGTGATGTGATCCACAGTGGGGAGGTTAAGTAAGAAATCTGTGGCTAAATATGAATTTTTGTCCACACCTAAATTCACAGAAGCATCTTTGGGCCATGATAGGTCAATGATGACGCGCCTGTTAGTAGCATTGCTTTTTTCCCTGGTCATAAATGGAGAGAAGTGACTTTTGTCTATTGGGTGAGCTGAGTATGGGCCCATGATGGCTCCATGTTGTATTTCTTCCTGCAAATACGTTTCCACATCCCTAGGGAAATCTAAAGCAGACTTATGGTTCCTTTCCTCCCACCTTAGGGGTGAGTTCCTGTTAAAATCTAGGGGGAAACCATATGTTATTAGGTCTATCAACTGGGTGTCCCAATAGCCCTTCAGTTGGCGGGACCATTCTTCAACATTCAACTGAGTCTGTACCGGGATTCTGCAGCCCAAGAAATTGTAGACCCCACTTTGCTTGACTAGGTTGTGAATTTTTATTGGACAATACATAGGTTCAGCTTGCTTGCTATGCCTAGGAAATATGAAAGTGGACAAGGGAATAAAACCGAAGTCAAAACGACTTTGTTGACGCCACAAACTAAAATAAGGGCCATAATCATGATCTGTTTTGAAGGCTTGTTGTTTACCAAACATATTTCCCACAATATTTGCGAATTTATCATCATCAAAGCCATTTATATCATACAGGAGAGCCCTACTGTGGTCCCTACCTACAGATTCATTGTTTTTTGTACAAAGGGGTGTTACATTTACACTTTGGCCAGTCCCACATTCTTGTGTCACCTTTGACTTGGGTGGAAAGTGTTTGCTATTGCAACATCTGGGTGTGACCCGACTTCTTTGTTCCCCCATTGTATTGTTAAGGGGGACCTCAGTGATAGGATTATCAACCTTTGATGTGGTGACTTTCGACTGACCACTGGTCAAGTTTTCTTTCACACTTTCAATTTGATTGTTCTTTACATTTGGTGATGAAAACAATCCCCCACTCTGCATTGTCACAGGTCTAGACTCACTAATACATGTGTTCTTGCTAGCTAGAGAAGTGACTTCATACTGACAACTGGTCAAGCTTTCATTTACACATTTAACTTGATTGTTCTTAGCAGTAGGTGATGAAAACAAGCCCCCACTCTGCATTGTTACGGGTCTGAACTTATTAATACAAGTATTGTGTTTTGTTAGAGGTGTGACTTCATGATGACCACTGGTCAAGCTCTCTTTCACACCCTTGAATTGATTGTTGCCGGTAGTAGGTGATGAAAACAATCCCCCACTCTGTATTGCCTCCGGTCTTGCCTTATTAACACCTGTATTGTTATCAGTTAGAGGTGCGAATTTTTGGTGACCACTGGCCATTATGTTTCTCACACCTTGGCACTGGCCATCTTTTACATTTCCACTCACGTTATTGGTGTACTGCCTGTTTTTACCCTTCACAAAGTCAACACATGTATCACTTAAGGGGGTGTCACACTTACCCTGAGTGCTGACAGTGGTTACACACTGTTGGATACACTTGTTGTTTTGGTTCAGTGATGAAACCCTACCCCTCATGTACTTGTTTTTAGTACTTTTTGCCAGTAATGCCTGTACATTTCGTTTATTGACTGCAGAATTGTAAAACATCCTTGGGAAAACTCTTATTTTATCAGCACTCAGGGCATTAGCTACAGTGTCAGTGATTCCTGAATTAAAATCACCTTTGTCAACAAAGAGATGGTCACTGTTACTCATTAAAACATTATCTACCTGATGTGCAACTGTGACTGTGTTAAAGCTGTTGCTGCCCAACTTAGCTACTGCTGAGCAGCCCCTCGGTCGTTTTTTGGACCATTTCTTTTAGCGAAATTACAATCTTTTTCAGCATGTGTCAATTGACGGCCCTGGGCTAAGCAGAATGCACATATGTGCTTGTGTAACCGGCCTGACACTTCGTGATCTTTGAAAAAATTACAGTTACCACTCTGGTATTGTTTGCAAAACCAAGGTCTCTTATTTTCTTGATTTTTAGCCCAATTCGGTTTGGATGTACTGTGCTTTTGGGCATGAGCCCTTCGAATCCGTTCTATGCGAGATGTGTCAGCCCATGTGAGCGCCCCCCTTTCCATCTCGCATAGCAAGACTGCGTGCGCTGCTTTTGCATTGGCCCACGAAAAATCAGTGGCGTCCTCCATAAGGTCCCCTAGATAATGTAGCATTTTTTCTTTGGATTTTTGGCATGGCTCATCTAGGACATTTTTTACAAACCCTTGTATAAACTGTGTCAGGGATAAGTTATCATAGGTTACCCTTTGCCTGGTGGGACCCCCCAAAATGTGCTCGTGAGGCCAGGGAACCTTATGTCGGACAACCACATCAACCGGACCCCCACGTTGGGACTTAATTTTTTCAGACTGTTCATTACCTTCTTTTTGACATTTCCCTAGTTGAGCAATTTTTTGGTCAATCTGCTTTTGTATTTTCTTTGATACCCTTAACTCTGATAAACTTGGAATTTCATCTTCCTCAGACGATGAGTCACTCGACTCGCTTGACACAGTTCTGATCTTTACACTTTTTTGACATTTTTTACTTTTGACAGTTTTACTTAACTTAGAGTCTTGGTTTTCCTGGTTGCTGCTTCCAGTTGCTCCACTTGCTCCAGCCACTTGACTTTCTACCATGTCCAGTCGCACATTCATCTTCTGCAGTTCAGCCAAGATTCTGTTCTGTACACTCCCTGTGCCCTCACCAGTCGAAACCCCACCCTCATCCGAGTCACTCTGGTCAGAATGACCGGGGTTCGAGACCCTCTTAACGTATGAGTCCATCTCATGAGTGACTGAGGGGGTCCTGTTATGTGTAGAAACACTAGCAAATACTTTGTTCAACTGTGAGTCCCGAGTGCCTCCACTCTTGGTCTTTGCAACTTTCTTGTTCTGTGGTCCTTGGTCATCATTACTGTTCAAATGTTCTAAATTTTGGCATTTTTTCCCTGTGGGCGGAAAGTGTCTGTCCTGACATGCCCAGCAATAAGCTTTGTGCTTTCCCATATTTAAAAAGTTTACCAACTGCTGTAAAATACAAAGGCACAACGCCCTGAGGATCTGTACTCGACAAGATCAGGTTGAATTTGGCTAATGCACTGCACAAGACTGTGAAAAAAACTTAGGGTTGACCGTCCCTTTGTGCTCAGCCAAATAAAGCCTGAGGTTGTCTCCTTTCCAGATCACAGATGACGGCGTCAACAGTCTGACACGTTGGCTTCAGGTAGAAACAAAGTTAATACTGTTTGTACATCATGTAAAAACTAAAAAACCGTCCTGAGATACATTCACAAGTAAAAACACACAATAAAATAATAAAATCTAATTCTCCATTTCAAAACAGAATTTTCAACTGTCCTAGTGGACTGCAGTTTTTAAACTGATGTTTGTTCACATGCCCAAAACCCACAATTTCTACCCCAACCAATAAGATGGTCTGACCCCAGGTTATTGCCTAGAAACCACCTCCCTCCAGTAATAGTGGCCATGATTGAAGGTCACATCTTAAGGTGACCCTACACTTACCCGACCAACTTGAGTTTGGAAAAACCCCTTAAGGGGGTGACACACTTCCCCCAGGGTGGGGGACTGACACCCGTGATGCCCAGACACCACTCATGAAAAACTGTACATGTATACATAAACTTTAACCTTGCCAAAAATGTTATGGTTTCTTTTGCTCCATGTCTTAAGCAGGGTTTCAAGTTGCGATAATTTTTCATTCTCATTTAGGGATTTACAACTCTGTTTATCCTTGCCTATATATAATTTCATAGCAGAATCACTGAATTTAATATCTTTACAACTTTTAATGTTTGATTATCTTCAGTTCCCTGGTGGTGAGCCTTCAGTTTCATGTAAGTTCAATATTGGCCCTGCTACTTGCTGAAAATTAATACATCATGTTAATAGATTGATTTACATTGTTTACACCAGCCAGTAATAGCATAACATCATCAGCGTACTGACAAAATTGAATCCTTTTCCTTCAAAGACAGGTCCTTCTATAAGCATATTTTCATTGATATTAGATGGCAGCATTTCAACACATAATAAAAAAGATATAGAAGATATTGCTAGTAATTTGTACATGCAAATTCCATTTAATTTTATCAAATGCCTTTCGATAGTCTATACTTGTCATATATTGACTTATGTACCGAGTCTTGATGAAAGTAGATTCATTTTTGTGAATTATGATTAGAATCACTTTTTGCAAACTGTGTGCAAAAGCAAATGCAACAATTTTGTAATCACAGTTTGCTAAGGTGACTGGCCTATAAGTTTTACAGCAAGTATTTTTCATCTTTTTCGTGCAACAATGAAATTATTGCAGTGTTTAATGAATCAGGTATTTAGATGTTTTTTCTCACATGATTCACTTGAGATGTTTAAAAATGACACATTAAGACTTTTCCAAAAATATTTGTAGAATTCAAGCATTAAATCGACTAAGCCAGGGAATTTATTATTTTTATTTGTTCACCACAGCCGGAAATTCAAGCTGACTAAAAGGATTTTTATGTATGGATCTTCCATTATCTACTTATTTAATGCATGTATTGATTTCAGAAAGATATTTATGTTATTATTGCCAGAGTGAGGCCGAACATTTTCCCAGACACACTTTTTAAATGAAGAGTATGTGCTGCAAATTTAAAAAGAAAACTTTTTTTGTGAGAAAGAGGTAATAATAAGATCTCTCTTCACACTGCTGTGGCATTAACATGTGAAATCCAAAATATCCGTAGAACTCTGGTGTATTTTTTACTATTTAAAGACAAGACATATGGCAGCAATTAATGGGGTATCAAAACAAATGCTATAAGAGTTAACTTTCTTTTAAACTGAAATAAGCCCATTCTCACAAGAATTAGCGTAGGATGTGGGACCTATGAAAAATACTTTGAACACAATCTTTTAGTTTCTTATTTAAAAGAATAATACATTAGACATACTGATGATTTTATAGAAGTGTACAAATTTGTGGTGACAAAGAACCATGACCACTAATGTCTTCAAAGTGTCCTCTCCAAAATAAAATCAAGTTCGTACTTAAAGAATATATTAAATACATTTTACTCAATCTTTTTCTGTTTTTTATACTTGCAGAAGCCTTTTGAAGAGAACAAAGAGTGGTGATGCCATGGACACAGCGGAAGACCGTCCAGAGTCAACCAAATTACTCCAAAGTGACAATTCTTATAGTTCCAGCAAGACCTATATTTTTGGTTGTGTTCTCAGCCTGGCAGCTGCAGTGACTGCTTCCTTTAATTTTGTCATCGGCCAGGTAAATATTAATATACGAAAAGATTAAAAGCACTATATGACCCATCACAACTGCATAAATAGAGCCCAAGATCTCTTGCGACTGGCATTCCCCTTACTGAAACACAGAGACAGGAATGACAATTCATCAACACCCTGAGGTGCTTTGGCTTTATACTGAGGATAGGACCCAATGACACAAGGCCACCATTGTTAGTGATCATCCAAGCTACAATGTATCTGTCTCCACCTGGGTTCTAACTTACATCCTCCATGTTCGTGGGTGGGTGTGTTACCCACTAGGCCACAGTGGCCGATAATATCAAACAGTGCCAGTTAAATGTCAGCTTTAGCCCATTGTCTTTGTGATGATGCCATGGCCAACTGAAACACCTCAGTGGCCTAGTGGATACAATAAATGATAAATGGCCATGGTATTTTCCCAAACTGATCATGGATTTAGGTCAAGTCTATGAGAACATGTGTCAAAAAATATTTATAGAATATATAATGTAAATATTTTTAGGCTTTAAGCAAATTTTGAAAGCCACTTTTTGGCATTCTGGAATGGCAACCATTTGGAGTTCGTAGGTATTGTATTAGCATAAGTGATATGACAAATTTGCTCAACAAATTTGTTAGTACCGTACAAATGCAGCAGTCTTTTATTGGTGGTACAACTGTTAGTGAGTTTAAGTGAATATTTAAAAATTGTGTATATTTAACTGAATATAAAGTTTTTGTAAAAAAGTTATCATGTTCTGAAAAATAAACATGTTTAATGTGTCAAAGTGGAAACAGTCAAGGCATATTTTCATTAACTTTGAGGCTTTTAGATGTTATAGCTGTTATAATCTGCCTCTTGTTATTGGCTCTATCAAATGATCTCATCTCAGCAATCAAATTCTAATATCAAGCACTGGCAAATAAGAAAGCACTGTCAGTCACAGTCAGAAACTGTGTAGAACAAAAATTATTGTTAATTAAAAATAGTGTGCCAGTCTTGTCACTGCCACAAACTCTTTGTTATGGTGCTATCAATTGTCTTGTATTTCCAGGTACTAGATAACATCAGTGGAGTGTTTCAGCTCAGCTGTGGACAGTTCATCTGGATGGGAATATGTGCTTTGTGCTCAATGCTTTACACCAAAAACCCACCAAAGCTCATTCAGAAGTCAAATATTGTAACCATGGTTGTGTTCATTTCATCCAACTTATTATTTGGAATCCTAATTATTATAGCATCTTTGCACATACCTGTGGGTACACTGGATGCAATTCAGATCTTAAGCTTTATTGTGGCATCATTTATATTTTCTCTCATAAGGAGTCACTTTGCAAAGGAAGAATATCAGATGATTGCTATCATCATAGATGTGATTACTGTAATTCTTATGTTCTTTGGTGTGATTTTCTTGGTCCAACCAAGTGAACTATTCGGCACCACATTCATCCACCCAAACTCCACTGGATATAGCAGTTTGTGCAACAGCAATAGATTTACAAATACCACTGTATCAAATGCTACAGCCAGTCACTATGCTGCTACAGAAATGTACAAATCAACCAGGTGGATAGGCTATCTGTGTGCTTTTTTGGATGGTATCGTAAATGTAGTTACAGTAGCATCTGGCAAGAGGTTACAAAAGGATGAAGATGTGAACAGTGTCCTTTTTTGGCAGTCTTTATGGTCTTCTATTGTCTGTTTGATCATTGTCAACTTTCAGAGGGGCTTCATCTTTCCTTCAAAGATTATTTGTCTAGTGTTCTTATTCCTTCATGGTGTGACTGGAGGAATAGCTTGCTATTTTTTTTTCACTGGCATGTGCTACATCTCCAGTGTTGATGTGGCTGTCATTGGAGCTTGCATACTTCCCCTTCTCTTTATCTCCCAACTTGTATTTCTTCGGGAAATTAGTCCAACACCTACAAATAATGCAGCTATCATAGCAGCTGTAGCAGTTGTAGTTATAGTCATTGTGAAACCTTTGCTGCAAAGTTTTTTGGCCAAGAAAGGGCTTATGAGGTTGAGTGGGACATAGTATTATTATAAGCTTCAAGATTTAATTTGTATATTAGATTGCATTTACAAAATCAATACAATATCAAATTCAAGTAGGTTAATTCTTATAAATTTAACAGTGCAAATGTATTATTTTTGTTTGGTCTTGTAACGCAACACTTAATGGAGTTTGTTTTCACAAAAGCACTTAGCAGGGCCACAGTGGTAACGCACTCACCACCCACGTGTGAGACCATACTCAAATCCTGGCCTTCCTTCATGTTGTAAATATGGTAGTTGCATGTGTTTGTCAGCAGTTGATTGTACATAACCTTGACTATTTGTATGTACCGGTTTCCTCTGCCCTTCCAACTCTTCTTGATAATATATCTGACTAGGGCCTGGGTATGACTTAGAAGACTCAAATAATAAATAAACAAAAACACTTAGCCTCTGACTTAAACCTGAATTTGAGGCATGTATCTTAGATGTATTTCTTTGGTGCTACACTGATCAGTTTTCATCAAGTATTTAACCATAATCTTTGGCTAAATTTCTGATATGAAGTATATTTGACTGTTATGCGAGTTTATAAATAAAGAGTTAATTACATATGGCTGTCATTAACATTTGCTCCAGTTTAAACTTTGGAATGATTAACATGAACTTTCATATGTATATCACTTGCTTCGCTTTGCCTTTTTATTTTGAATACTAGCAAATAAAACTCCATAATAAAAGATTAAAAAATATTTCAATTCAGATTTTCTTTTTAAAACTTGCAATAGAGAAATATGGTTTCGTAAATTTATGCAACAATTTTGGATGCAACAAGTTTTTCTTTGACTTTCAATGTTCCCTTCATTATATTCTATATATATCCAATGAAAAATATATTTTTCATTTCAATAACGTGGGGCCATATAACAGATGGTATATGGTATTGAATGTTGATCGTTATGTGGCATAATAGCACATGTGAAGAAATATAAAAATGGTTGAATGTACATCTTTTGCCTGTCAGGAGATAGTGTACATGTGCATCACAATAGATGAATGACATCAGCTTATTTTCTTTGTAAAGAAGGTACAATAAAAGTTACATGTCCTAGAAAACTATTGTGGTTATGTGAAAATTTAGGCTTACCTTACTTTTGTAATGCTTATCTCCAGCAAAAGAAAAACTCTAAGGTACATCAAACAAAAAGAAATGGGAAACCCCACAAAGACAATCGTAACAATGCAATGAACCTAGATTATAGGCCTTTTTGGAAGAGATAAGACTGCATTTTTTTTAAATGATAGAAGAAATGTTGAAGAAAGAATGCAACTCGTTGACACCTTGGGAGCATCATAAACAAAACTTATGTGACTTATGTGCATACTGACTTTATGCAATAAACTGTGATACGTCAAGAACTTCATTCTGAGTATTGTAAATACATTTTCTAGGGTTCACAAAGTTGTTAAATATACAGGATAGCAATTTTCGGGGAACTTATAAATAATAATGTAGATGTTTGCATTTACAGGTAATTCTATGTTCACTTGACTATCATATAGCGTAGGCTTACCATCAAAGGGATTTGTGATGCATTCATTAATTTGTAAATGTCGATAAGTTCTAAGTAGTAAGAGCTACGGTAAGTAGACAATTTCATGACTGTACTTCCCTTCTATATGTGGCCAATAAAGCTAGTGTTTTTAACCCTCAGATCCCCTGATATAATAATGTAATACACAGTTTAATACTTTATTAGTTAGCTAAGTTTGCAATTTGGAAGACAATTTTTTCTTAGTTTCAACATGTATATGTCAATTTCATCATGTAGTATGAATGCTAACATTATACATCTTATACAGAAGAGAGAGAGCTTGATATATACTTATCTTTTATAGTAGCAGGCTTTTTGGAAATATTTTCTTTCATTTATTTTTTAAATCAAACAGTTTTGGAGCTAGCTAGATAGCTAGCCTGTTCGATTAAGACATTTATCATTGGATTTGTTTCCAAATTCTTTATTCAAATTCTTTATTCTATTTCTTTCGAATTCATTAATTTATTTTCCAATATTTTTATTCCAAGTACTACAATATATCTTTGCAAGATACAAAAGTATAAAAAATTATACGTCCATTATATGTCCATAATATATCGAATGACATTCAGATACAAGATTGCATATAACTTTCTGAATACTTGGACCACATTCCTATATTTATACATATTGTATATCTTAATGTATTTTGTCTAATATTACACAATACATTTTGTAAGTCTGTACTATATTTGATTGTTACTTTGTAAAAAGAAAATTAAAATGCAAACATTAAATAACAAATAAGGTCCAATCTTTAGCTACATTTCCATTGCTTACAAACATTTTCTGTAACTGACATTTGATATTTTAATAACATGAAAACAGATTTCCACGTTGTAAGCTTTATAGGACATAGAAATATCAAATGTTCAACTGTTTCGTCCATGTTGCAAAACATACAATTATTGTCTGGAAGTCATATTACATGTATGTACCAGTACCAGTTGATACGGAGATTAAGCACCTGGACAACTGATTGATTGATTGATACATTGTTTAAAAGCTTATAAATGAGCTGATTGATTGATCCGGTTGATTTTAAGTGGCAACAGGGAAAGACAAAAAGTTTAACTTAACAAATTCAATTAAAGATAATGATTACAGTCAACTGGTATGCTTTCTATAGTACATATAATGACACAATAAGGATACCAATCTGACCTGGAGACTGTAACTGACAGTTAAGTTTGCCCACTGTGTCCAGCAATCTGTCTTGTGACTTGTTCTGTGATCCGTCCAGTGCCCACTAACACACAGACATCTGTATCCTGTGATCCATTCAATATCTGATATTCTAAAATGGTAGGCTGCTCAGTGACCATGGACACCTCTTTTGCGCAGTTCAGAAATCGTGTATACAGAACGGTAAATAAGGTAACACTGTTGAATTCATCGTCCCTTCGCTTACAAATGTAAACAAGCGACTTGTGGTAAAATAAGTGGTTAAATATTCATAAGATTGTCATTTCCTGCTTGATTTTAACAAACAACATATCATTTTAAAGCTCAAAACAAAATGACAACATCTGCAATGGGAATCTCTCAATACTTTTCGACAATTGTATAAAATTAGAGTAGCAAGAAATACTTAATGTTTACCCAAGATATCACAACGTATGTTTCATTGATGGAACAGGCAATTGCATTTGTTTTGATTTTTGCGTAGGATTTATCCCTTTATTTTGACCAAAATATCAATGTAACCATTTTAGAATAGGAATAAAAGACAAATTCTCATGCTTTATGGTGGTTTTAAACTCTCAATCTGCGGGCTTCGTGTCTTTAATATTCAGCCGATCGATAGTTTAAAACCATCACAAAGCACTCAAATATGTCTTTTATTCCTATAACACGAAATGTTCTGTATACAGATATTCAGAGAGCTTGCACAACTGTGCTGTTCGCTCCAAAATATGGACACTGTCCAAAATGCAGTAAATCCACTCTCTGGTAGATCCACACACTATATCCAGAGGTAAACATTGTCCACAATACAGCAAATCCACTCTCTGGTCTATCGATGCACGATATCCAAAGTACAGCAAATCTATCCAGACACTGTATCAAGTTCGCTCTAACAAGAGTTCATCACAACACAAGAAGTATATATCCACTTAATAGTAGTTCAAAAAGACCATTAGCTTTTCTTATAGCCAGCGAATGCTATGTTCATCTATGGTCAGGTGTACAGCACTTATATACAGCTATGGAAACGGCCAGAAGCTTACAGAACTAACTTGAAGGTAATATCTATCACCAGAACAAGCGAGGAAGGTCTAGAAACCAGTATAATTATGTTTCCCCAAACCTATTAATATAATCAGTGAGGTTATAGAAGCCTAGAAGGATTTCCCCCGTCTATAAATAGATCGACATAACAGAGTTCAATAAACATTAATACTACACAATACAAAAACCCAATAACTTAACTACCTTATATGGTGATAGTGCTTAGATTAAACAATGTACTGGCACAGTGCTATATCTGTGACATGTACATATGTTTGTTTTGTAGTTGTGTAATAATGTTCAATTGAACTACTCTTACATAAGCAATGTGAAACAGAACCATCCAGGTTTGTGTTTATCAAAGAGTTGCAGTGCAGATTTTATCTGATACATTTCAGTGAGGTAATTTGACTTTTTATCCAGTTTTGACCACGTCTATTCTTCATCAATTTTACATTTAATTATTTTAATACTTTAATTTCTACAAAGCAACTTTCAATCCAATGTGGGAAGTAAATAGCTTTCTTTGGGTTATTCAAACACTTTCATGTGACACGTGATTTGTAGACTTTAAGTTGCAATCCCTATTACAGGTGATATATCCTTCAATAACTTGCCTGAAAAACATTGGTAATCTCTTTAAAGGTTCACTGTTACCAAACCTGACACAGATAGATGGTAAGGTAGTGAGGCAGCAATCAAATGCAGCCCATAAGAGGTCAAAATTCAAACTCAATTTGCAGACAAGGCCTGGTCGAGAGCATACATCCAATGTATCCACAACTAGGACACAATGAAACGCATGTTTGGCATATTCTATTTTTCATGTCAGTTAAAATAGGCGTATTAAATGCAAATTCTTTAAACTTAGAGGCCCAAGGGGAGAATTTTAAAAATAGCAAGCCAAACTAGAAGGAGGGGGAAAACAGAGGCAAAAGTTGCTGGAATGATAGAGGGGGCCAAGGAAGCATTTTGTGGGTACGTCCAAACGGATGAGCTTTTCCAAAGCCCGTGGGCCATAATATTTTGTAATGGCACATTATTGTTGACAGCAAAGGTAGCCCCAGACCTTCTGAATGTATGGAACCCATGCCCAGCGGTAGGGATTCCTTTAGTATGAAGAATAAATTTAAGGGCATCTCTAATGTGATGTGTCAATAACCTGGGCATGGGGAGGGAAATTATTAGCAAACAGAGGGGCATGAGATGGTAGGGAGCGAGATTTCAACAGGGTGTTAAGGGCCTGAACTGGACATATGTAAACATTTTGGATGGTGGGTAACTGGATCAGATGGTGTGACCTATAATCCTGGAGGGTTTTTGTCCATTTAATTAGCAAGTAAGCGCCAGGAGGTCTGGAGGTGACATCCTGCCTTAAATTATGCTTGTCTTAATGGAATAATCTGGCACTGTGGGGGGCTATATTACTCATCCGTAAAAACCTAAGAAAGGCCACCAGGAATACAGTCCTGTATAAGGGAGGGTCAGATAAAATACTGCTGCTTAAATATCTGGATACAGTAAAGTGGTTGAGTGGGGAAGGATCCAGATTGAATCTGGCGCACACTGAGTGATTGGATGAGATATACACCTTCAAAACAGGTGGGGGGAATGTTTTCACAAAATATAAATACTCCAGAAATGTAAGACTATTGTAAATATTGAGGTCCACTGGAAAACGCATGAATATTAAAAAGGGCAAAAGTGTAAATTATGAGCAGCCATTGTAGAGGGTCTGAATGCTTGGTCAATTCACTTCCATGCTCTGGTGATGAGGGGAGGCTAAAGATTCAGAAGGACCTACGATATTATCAAAAAAATAATATGGGAGCTAGCCCACTGCTTACCCCACACTCTGAGGGCTACAACCACACTGATCATTTCACAATGGACAATGCTAGTTTAGAACCCATGAATAGGATATGTGAGAGTAGCATAGACTCTGTCCCTCCAAGTCCCTCCCAAACCTGTGAGTGAGGCATCAATGTGCACAATGTCTTTGTCAACCGGGTGAGCTTTGTCAAAAATTACTGTTCTATTGAACAGTAAGATTTAGCTTCCAAATCAATGTAAATGCCAAGGCAAGTAACAAGGGCCAATCATCTTGTCAGGGTTAATGGGCAAACCTAGCTCACGGATCGGTTCAGCAAGGGCCTGAAAAACCTCATTAGCCATGCTAGATGGCAGAATCGCTACAAAATCCTTGATGTAGGCAAAGATTTTATAGCCTCGTTTTCACAATGTGGACAATTGTGTCACTGACCATTTAAAATGCCTCGCTTCTGAGGACCAAGCTGAACGCTACCAATCAATGTCAATGTATCTCTTCTGCCTCCGTTGCATGCCAAATTTGATGGCGTCGGCTGGGTCCACCCTCAGATTGTGAAAAGCACGCCTAATATCAATTTTGAAAATGCTTTTATCAACTGAATCCTTAGTAATTTCATGGACTATGCCATCAATGGTTGGGAACTTTAACAGGAATGGGTGACTATCAAGTAATTCACTGTTGACTTTGTCTTTCTGACATTCGACAAAGTAACACATTTCAACACAATCTGAGTACTGGACATAGTAAAAGAGAGCCCCAACTTTGTTAGGCTTAATATAATGCATACAAACAATAGAATTAAATTTATTCTGCACAGGACAATAGAATGAATGATTAGTAAAATTAATTCTATTTGGGGTGACATGTGAATTGTCAACGTTATGCAAACCTTTTTCAAAATCAATCAGTTGAGGGTTAAGCCCCTATCCCTTTGGGATGATTTCCTCATAAGCGATCGAGGAAACCTAGTCATACTTGCAAATATGGTCCGGCTTTGCATAACTGCAGGGACGAACACGACTACCATGTACAGAGTTTGTACACAGAGTACTGGTGAAGTCTTGAAGACCATCATCAGTGAAGCCTATAGCAATAGGCACTGTTAACCTGGCAATTGCAAATAAGTTATTAACATCTGAACATTGTAAGTTAGTCAGTAAGTTAGAATTTGAAATACCTTCTACACCATTACTAGCAATCGTCGTTAAGCCATTACTGTTCTTACTTATAAAGCTAGAGTTCAGATTTGACTTATTTTCATAAAGATGGTGTTTTATTTCAAGTCTGTTCCTCCTAACTGTGATTTCATAGTTGTGTCCATGGCCATGCAGGCATCAGGTGGTTGACCAAGCCCCTATTAGGCTACAACAGCAGGTTTGTCCTAGCTTTTCATTTTAAAGTTACACTTGACTTCAGGCTGTGGGTTCGTATGATCATATCTGGCACAAAAACTACAGATATGATGGTATTGAACATGGTGACGTTCGTGAGAGTGACGTTCGTCATTGTCATAATGACATGGTCGCTTACTTGACACCTGGATTCCATTACTTGGCTGGTTGCTTGCGAGTTCATGGTGATAAGCCTGTTGAGTGATCATTGGGTAATGTTGTCCCAAGACAGTATCCCTGTAAAGTACTGAATGACTCTATTGATCTTGTTTTAGTATGTACCTAACTGGTGGATATCTCAAGGTTGTAATTCTACCAAAATAAACATCATTGAGTGATAAATGCAGTCTGTTATTTCACATCCCTTCCTCGACATTGTGCATAGATGATGCATATGCATTGTGAACGGCTACCCTTGGTAACGAAGTGGCTTCCTGCTTTGCGTATATCACCTGGAGCAGAACCTGTCAAGCCAGAGTATGATCACGTATGTAATATATATTGGATAATTGCCCCCATCCACTGGTGCAATGAAAGCTCATTTGTAGGTCAGTCGCTTTTTCCCCTGGCCAGCACGAAAGCCCTCGTTGGGCCAGCGCTTCTCAGGTTTACTGGTAATAGCATAAAAAGTATTGTAATGGCCTGAGCAACAAGATGCAGCTGGCTTACCTTGAGATGCCTAGCCTGGGCTTCATAAGTGGCCATGATTTCTGATGCCAATACATGTGGCATTCCCCTCAGTATACCCGGATCTGGCATAATAACATCTCTATGCTTGTCCCTGTGGGAAGCGTTTGGATGGTTGAATGTGTTAGTTGTTGGATTCGAGTTGGTTGTTGGAAGATAAGGTCTAGTAATCTCAGGTTGCAGACCTCCTTAAAAATCGGTAAGTGGAAACTGATGCTGAGATCCAGACTGGTGGGCCATGCAGACCATTTGCTGAGATGTAGATTGTTATGGTCATGGCAATAGAGCAATGATTAATAGGCGATGATGTATTAGTCCCCTGTGACTCGAGCTATTCAACCTGCCAAGGATCTGATTGATTTGGCAATATCCTTCAGGATATTCATAATTGCTCTTTTGGTTCCTCACTTGAAGGGTCTTGGCCAGAAGTATTAAGTTGTTTACCCATGTTTGCAGAAGACTGTTGATCCTGCAAGAATGATCCATGATTGTCAGTCTTAACAGGTTTTCTAACTTTCCTGGTGGAAATCCGGGCTCTGGTTGATGCTGTCAACTTTTTTCTCTTGTTACTTGGTGTTTCTTTAACTTTTGTTGTAAATTCCCTAAAATGCACTAAATCTATAGATGATAAAACCAACTTAATCATAAAATAAAATTCAAGATCTTCAAATTACTGGCATTCACTAGCATTCACCTTGACTTCCAAGATTCAAATGACAACGGGGTTCTCATACTGAAATCAGTGAGGGGTGTCCTGAATTCTGATTGATAGTCTGGTTGACCTTGACCACTTTATGCAATAAAGGGTCGGGTATCGGCCACCATTTTGGAGAAGTGGCGATATTAGTTACACTTGGCGATAATAGGAGTTAAAGTATATAAAGTAGGTTTGTACTCATTTGATATGGTGCACATGTTGGTAGTCTATCCCTCTTTTTTGTTTAACATTTTTTGTTAAAAATTTGGGGAATTCTTGGTGAAATGGGAAATGTGCACCACTTTAACTGTTGTAGAAATTGTGTTATTGTCCAAAGTGGAGACACACGGTTATGCACTGGTGCTAATGCAGCGTTCTAACCGGCCATAAACATGACCTCACAGCCTGTAAATTGGCCCATAACAATGTCACAGGTGATACACCTGTGTTGCCAAGTCGGGACACTTTTTAAATTGGTCAGCCAGTGAATTTCATGACAATATTAAATCATTTTTCCACTTACATAATTTATATCGCTGAATTACATATTAATATTACAAGTTGTGGTTGTATGTGTTTAAACACAACAGTTACTGGTTTTTGAGGGTTTAAATGGGAGGTGACGAAATTTACTGGCTGAGCTGAGCCTCCAGAACGTTTCCAGTTTGTGACCTTCACCTCTAATGACAACAAAGACGCAGAATACACGTGCTTTTGTTGTTAACAACATGTTAAATTAAGTGTTTTGGCACTCAGGATTTTGATAAATAATCTCACAGAACGTATAGTACTAACAAATGAAATATATATCTTGGTGGATGGTGGACAGCTAAATATTGTGATTTTTTGTATTTCTTTGTTTTTGTAGTTTGTGTTTGTTTACATCCACACATAAACACAC
Organism: Sabellastarte sp. h YS-2021; assembly: GCA_964017235.1. NCBI lineage: Eukaryota > Metazoa > Annelida > Polychaeta > Sabellida > Sabellidae > Sabellastarte > Sabellastarte sp. h YS-2021. The sequence continues at coordinate 151,113,067 of OZ024931.1, forward strand.
AGGCAGTGAATTGTCAAAACTTTCTACTGGTAGGTACCAATTAAGTCACAGGTGGTGTTCACGGCCGGTAGGAATGCTGTATTAAAGGGCCATTTCCATATGTACAGCATCCGGTATCCGAATATGGTATCCAGGTCCGGCATCCAGTTAGTGTGTTTCCATATGAATGGTGATCCATGGGATTTTTGTGGTATATAGTAAGCATTTTATATACTTGTAATTTCTGACAAGTTTTTAGATCAATTTTACTTTCATTTACACTCAAATATGAATTGAAATTACATTAAAACCATATTATTTATGAAAAATATAACATTCCGGCAGTGTCAGTGTTAAATTATACTTTAAATAAGGAAGTTATCACTATACCACAAAAACTCCAATGACACGAAAATACCAAAGCTACTGATACTGAGATAAATTGTTATTTTGCTGAACATTTCAGATTTTAAACCAATTTCCAACAAGATGGAAGGCATTGGTATGAGATGTTATGTAATTGTTTGGAAATACTTTTAAAAGTACTTTATCCACATAAAACACCACAAAAGACATGTCCTTCAACTGGTATTCATACAATAATTTTTATGTTTATGCTGCTTTTATTCCAATAAAAGGGAAAACTGTCAGAACGTCACAAAACCATAACGCAACCTCCACAATGCCACCACCATAACTCCTCCACTAACCCACATTAATGTTCAGAATATGCAGGTTCATCATTTGTGTTTATTATATTATTTTTCTAAACACAGTTACAACCTGTCAAACAAACAAAATACATGAAATTTTCATTGCCAGAGTTAAAGTTACAACACAATATATGACATTGTTTTACACATTTTCTTCATGCATACATGCACAGGATCTCATGAGCCTTGGTTGTGAATTTTAATTTACATAAGATATGAAAAATCTTTTCTGTTTAAACCTTGTTTATTTATATTCTTATTTTCCCCTGCTTACCTACAGTAAAGTACGTATAGCAGAGCAAGTTTGGCCTAAATATATATCGCAACATGTGGTGGCTTCATGGACTGGCATTTTGGGGTGGCGTTATGGTTTGGTGGCGTTTTGACTGTATTTCATTAATAGCTATCCAGAAATAAGAGAAAAACAAATCTAATTTGAAGTTGGGCGTTATATATACAACTTACATTACTTACATCAAGTATACACAACTATTCCTCAGATACCTTTAGCTAATATACAGGCAACTTAACCAAAGAAAAAAAAATACAACAACCTACAATTGAGTCTCATTGTTATGATATAAATGTCATATTTTAACTTCAATATTTATTTTATATACCAATGTTCAATCTATTGCCAAATATTCAAATATACGCCCATGTCCGCAGAGATTTTCTTGTGTTGAACCTACAAGCCACATTTCGTTCGGGATTTCTTTTAAAGTTGGCAAGTGGCTTGCTATGGCAGAAAATTAGGAGTGAAAATTAGGCTCTGGGGAGTGAAAAATGTCTAAAATTTTGACTATTGTTTGTGTTAACCTGTAGTGCACAGTTTCTTTTAGGTTTATTTTATATTTAGTGCATGAATTGGTGAATATGACATGTTGCCACCCTATCTTTTTTGCCTGGAGTCAAAATCAAGCGAGTAATACCAATTTTGAGCCCACGAGTGCAAATTATGCTCTGAGGAATTAAAAAGATCAATAATTTTGAATTGTAACTTGAAAACTATTGCATTTAGAAAATTTGTATAAATATGTTATTCCCCTAATTTTGGGTCAGCTATAACATAGAACAATTGCAGACCTGTAGCCCATCCCATAGCTGAGCTATAGCTACCTTCAGGTTTTCTCTTTTGAGTTTATCAGTTGTAACTGAAACACTTTTGCATTTGCAGTATTTTCTTTAAATATGTTTTGAACAAACTTTTTACACCTAAGCTGTTACTTTCCTTCTGAATACTGTTTGCACGGCACAACTTTTGCTCCCTTCTGTCACTTCTGCTCTGAATCTCAAAACACACAGTCAGCTAACACAGAGCTGGTTCACGGGCACTGATTGCTTGTTTGTATTTTTCAGAGTGAAATGGAAAGATCTCCATCTTTTTTATCCTGTGCCACAGAGGCAAGTGGCAGCAATTTGGTTACTCAACAGAGAAGCAAACACATAAGGTCAGAGCCCAGCTCCCCAACAGGATTCACCCCACCTCAAAAACAAACAGTTGATGTGGTATGTTTATTTAAAATTGAAATTACTATACTTGTTCCAATATAATATTCATGCAATGGACCAGTTGTATTAACATACCAAAGAAAAAACAACACAGCAATTAATGTACATATGGACACAAGGAATAATTTCCAAGTTTCAGTTACACTAACACTTAACAAAAATACTGTTCAGGTAGTATTTATTTAATTAATGAAATGGATATCAGGTAATAAGTTATAACCACAGTATGTTATTCTGAACAATTTATGCATGATTTCCATGACTTGTCATCACAAATTGCAATTAATATTTTGTTTTTAGCATTTGGTTTTTACGATAGAACACATAAGACAGATATCTGGGCCACGGTGGCAGAGTGGTAACACTCTTGCCTCCAACCTCTGAGGCTGGGATTCGATTCCCGGCACGGCCTCAAGTGCGAAAGCTGGTAGTTGCTTGCTGTTGGTCGGCAGATTGCAGTACAGAACCCTAACAAAATCTATGTAATGGTTTCCTCTGCCCTTCCAACTACTCGTCGTGATATCAACAGTACAGTGTTTAAAGCGACATAAAACCCCCAATAAATAAATAAATAAAATGAGACAGATATCAGCAGAACTTGCAATTAGTCAAATGTATTTAAGATTTGACTGTGATTGTCACATATTTTATATTACAGACTAAAAATCCAATTCAATGGAGCATTCCCGAGAAGAAATACCTATGTCAATATGTCTCCCACCTGGGAAAGGAAAACATACAGTGGGACCAATGTGCTGAACATGTCAATGCTAAATTTGGAAACTCAAGATCAGGCAAGTGTCACTTATCTATAATACGTCAATATTTTTTTCTAAATATGACTAATTTTTTTTTGTTTTTTTTTTGTTGGTGTAACATTTTGTGGCTTCCAATAAGAAATGTAATCTGAATTCCTCCTCCCCATTTTGAAAACAGTAAGCATTTAAAATTATGGGTGAAGGCATTTAATGGGGCAAAATGCAAATACCATAACCACCATTCCTGAAAATCCGAGTCATCAGTGCGACAAAATGATATACATTAATGTATCCCAAAATATAAACTTCATTGTCAAAATGTAATGTCATGTCAAAATTACTTACTACATGTTAGTGACTTGCATAGAACTTGTAAAGTACTTCATTCTGTTATTAATATACATGTATTTACACAATGTATACATGCTTGTGAATAATGTTTCTTTCAGCTAAAACATGCCAGATAACCCACAGAGGACAATTAGCTGCCCCAGACAGACATTCCATCTGTACTGGTATCCAGACTGTTATTTCTTTCCCATCTAGGTGGGTTAAAGTTGCTACAAAAATCAGTTCATGCATCAGAAAATACACAATGAATATTCCCCACAGCTGTATGATGTAGTGAATGAAAACTCCCCAAGTAAATACTAGAAAGCAATCAAGGGGTGTACATGGTTTCCGGCTTGGATGTCCACCTGGGCCAGCGAAGGCAGAAATCTTATTAAGACTGTATATCAGAAAAGATACAGAATATATGGGATGTTAATATTTTCAAAGGAAACTGGTAGGTGTGTAGGGTTCAACAGGATGGTATGACCTTTGACATATGTTTGTCCATGCTGAAGTGTCCATATTGTTAAAACTTGGTGCGAACTGTATATCACGCAATCAAAGGTGTCCTAAAATGTCACTTGGCAGAACGTTGGAGGTTGAACATCATAACGTCATAATGTCACCTTGGACCTGCAGTCAGAAAGAATGTTCTGTATTGACATATTGGAGAGCTATTTATTCATTTCCAAAAAATTAAGGGCTGTCGGGGTTTTGTTTGTACCCTGGGGTCAGGATGGGCGGGCGGCTGGAAGAAGTTTGTCTGGGCTGTATGTCAGAAACCATAAGGTGTAGTAAGTTAATATTTGGTAGAGACATTGGTCAGGGGTTGTAGGTGTGCATCATAGTGTGATCCGTAACTTTGTATGTGCAATAGTGTGCTCACCTGCCATATTTAGCACATATTACTCTTATGACAAAAATATAGAGATTGCTGCAACTGATTATTGTATGCATTTTCACATAATTGTGCCTTTTCCATTGACAGCTATTTTCCAATTATTAAGTATTACAGCTTCATAATTTTTACTGTAGTGATTATTCAATTGTCTTGTTTTACTACTTTAATTTTGCATAGATTTCTTTTTCCACTTAGATGTTATGTTCCCTACTTAAACATTATTTAGAGCTTCATATAAGTGACACTACTTTGAAAGTATCCACATCTTTGTACTGTTTCACTACTTCTATATCTCACGGTGTTGAAAACTCTTTCCCCAGGCTGTGGGGTACGGGTATGTCCGATGTTATTTTACAAACATGTTCATTCTACCCAAAACGCAAGATGTTTAGATTTTGGGAGCGATCTGATGAAAATTGACTGATTTCTTTTCTCACAGGTACCAACCAGAAAGCTTAAAATGCATGTGAACCCCCTATCATATTTTTAAGTATTTCATTCACATAAAATGCATTAGGAGGTAGTAGTAATCTAGAAAGCAAATCAAATTTCTCTTACCCCCCTCCCTCTCTCCCCATAAGGGTCAAACTGGGGTCATGAAATAGCTTATTTTTAGGCAGGTTGCATGTATCCAACCCACCTATTGCATTGATGTGTCCATCTGTCCGTCCACATTTTTGTTTCCGGAATCTAACTCTAAAACGGTCCAATTGAATTCAAACTTGACAGGGAGATACATCACCATTATAGCTAAGTTGCTTTCAAAATTGGTGTAATTCCATCCTTTCGTTTGTCCGTTTATAGCATAGATACAATTAGGTAACCTAGATTACAAGTTTTACGTTTCTTAGCTCATCTAACACATTCACCTTAACTGGGTAACCTAACATTTCTTTCCTTGTTTCTAAATGTAATTATAGCAGTTGCTAACAGCATGTTACATGTTGTCGTAAGTATACAAATGCATCCACAGAACTTCTATGACAATAACATTAGGACTGTTGCAAAGTGGACAGCATTTAGTCAATTATTTCATGCTGTTCCCAAAAAGTTACAAAGACTGTTAAACCCTTTCCACACAATAATTGAAGCTGAAGATCGATTCTTCAAAGATGTAGTTTGTTAGGCTTATTTTTCACTGACATACATTTGTTTATAAATCTTTATAATCCTACACACTGTCATTTCTAAAATTTTAGAAAGGTATCAAGACACATTGCACACTTTTCTATGTCATACAGCTCCTTTAGTATCAAATAAAGTGCAATAGACATTGGTGAAATGCTCTCCACTGCAAAGTGCTGTCCCCTCATGTATATCATGTTAAGGTAACCTCAGACACAACTAAAATTTGAAAATTCATTTGGATATCATAAGAGATATTTGTGTAACCTTTTAATGTTACACACATTAACACATTCTTAATTGTCCTTGTACTTTCCTTCAAATTTCAGTGACGTTGTTTGGCACTATAAGAAAACATGCACCAAGCTTCAGGATGACACAAGATCGATCCTTAGACAAATCATAGAAGGCAAAGATTGTGCACTTAATATTTCAAAAACTGAGGCAACTCAGTCTAAGGAATCAGTGTCCACTACTTTGGACATGACTGAAACTTTCTCTTGGCGATGACAATTCAGCTAAAGTTCAAAATATGAGTGCCAATGATCACACATATTGCTCGCATACCAGTGTTAGATATCAGAATATGAGTGCCAATGACCACACATATTGCTCACACACCAGTGTTACACATCGTCAAAGCAGTACTTGGGATCATAATTATAACCAGGTTGAGAAGCTTGTGCCTGCGAAATCCAAAAAAAACAGAAAGAATCCTGTACCTGACAAAGAAATTTTGAACCAGTCCATTGCAGCAGCAGTTGATCCAGCTGTGAAAGCAATGGTGAGGGCTGTAAGAGGCAGGGCATCTAGAAAACATAGTCCATCAATATTGATGCAGAAAAGTTGTGACGACCTCTGCACAACTGACCTAATGGCAATTGTAACTGAGTTTAAAACAATATTTCCAGAAATATATTTCCTGATCTCTGGACTTATGTGTGGGGAGACAGCGCTGAATGCTGATGAAGCAAATATTGAAGCCACTCCTCGCCTGGCTATGATATATGCAATAGTAATGCAATATCGCAATTGTGAGCTGAGCAGGTTGCAGAGAACACTATCAATGTGCCTCATGGATAATGTAGTTGACCAAAAGGTAGGTTCACAATTAAATTCATCAAGTAAATTACTTAAAATTGTTATTATCCAATTAACAATTCAATGTTCACTTTTTAGCAATCCTTACCTAAAGCTGGTCACATGTTTGAACATAATATCAAAGGTTTTTAATTCTTGCTTAATATAACAGTGTATGATATTCGGATGCACATTTCCATTAATTAAGCATAAACATGTTTTTCTGTCACCAAAAATTCACAGTATAAGAATCACTTGTGTATCACTGTTCGAATATATGAATTTCAGCCAAATATGGAGTATGTTTTATATTGTGTGTAAAGGAGATACACTGTATTCCACAGTATAAATTAAAGCTGCTGTAACTAGAATAGATGTGACATTTAATATTTACATAAATGTGAAAAGTACATATATTAATCTGCAATTAAATATGGTGTGCACATACCAATTTCACCACAGACAAATTATTTTTAAAAATCACAGCACCTACAAATGCAAATGGTGTACAGGTGTTAAATATGTACGGTTTTGGTGGTGTGTATGTAGTCTGTAGATTCAGGCTTGTTTGAAGTTTAACACACAAGTCTTTATCACATTGATTAACATACCAGATGATCATCCAATTTAATGAAATTTAAAATCAAGGTGCAGTTAAAAAAATTTATTACTAGTGCTGCGGGAAGCTTGTGAAATAAATAAATAAATTGTCATATGAAATTGTTAATGCAATGGTGAAATAACTGCTGCATGTACAGAGTCTTGAAGCCTGGAGTGATATCTTATGTGCAAGGATCAATTACTGATGCTAAGTGCAATACTAATTAATCAGGTTTTGTCATGAAACTGCAGGATTCTTTCAACAGAAAGCTGTTGACTTTGATTTCATTCACAAAATATGCAAAGTGGAGGAAAATGGGAAAATGAAGCCAGGAAGTAAATTGGTGTGACTAGTTTGTTTGTTCAACAAGAGAAAGAAATAACAAACAAAATGTCTATTTTTTTTACACTCCACGCAATATCTCCATATACTACAGGACTCAGAGTGCTATTTAACACACCCAACTGCACAGGTACAGTCCCAACTCACAAGTAACTCACATTCCCCTAACTCGAAGATAGAGGCTCAAGGATGACCATTTATCAACATCCTTGAGGTTCTTTAACTTGCCACTGGGGATAGGACCCAATGACATAGGAGGACCATTTTAAGTGGTCACCCGAGCCACTATGTATCTGCCTGTACCTGGGTTTGAACCCACATCCTCTGAGTTCCTACACAAGTGTGTTCCCCGCTAATCCACAGTGGCAGATAAAAAATTTCTTAAGAAATGGGAAAGTGTTTTGCATGTGATCACTACCATTACATTGGGAGTAGTTTTTCAGCCCAGATATGTCACACAAACAATGAAAGCAAACAGATGTAATGCTAAAGTGAATCAAGTTGGATCCAAATGTGGACAGTTGGGGATGAGGGGGGCAATAATTACATAAGCAATAATTCATTCACTTAATAAATTACTGCAGATGTCATTGATGTCAAATGAATTATAATAAACTGCAGATGATAATATGTAAATATAGAATTAAAGTTAATTAAAGGAAAATGGAAATGTACAGGAAGCATGCTTTCACAAGAAAATGTATTTTTCATTGAAGATTGTCAAATATCTGCATACCCTAATATTTACTACACCCTTACAGTAATTAAGAAATGAAAATGTGCACTTTCCTGTTTGAAGAAGCAGCATGCAGCAAATATGAAATATTTGGTGTGCCATTGTATTTAAAATTTCTTTGGGTTTGTATGATGTGACCATTCTAGGATGAAGTTGTTAACCTATAAATGGTTGGAGCACATATGAAACATGTACGAAATACTATGGATGCACAAAAGCAAACTCATGCAAGAAAACACATGCACAGTCCGATACTTCAACTTAGTAAAGTGGTTGTGGAAAAACAATAATAGAATAAGATATAATAATTTTAACTATACCTTCAACATCAGTCTCTGGTGAAGACATATGTCAGATATACTATATTAAATTTTCTGGCTGTGATCTTAACTGGAGAAATTTTATGAAGGTATTGGAAATGTAACACAGTCCTTAAACTTATGGATTAATGGATAATTCATCAGGATTTAGAAAGTCTTTCAATTCAAAATGATTTATATAATTGATTCTAAAATTAAATGTCTAGAAATTGAATTTAAAATTTAAATGGTAAGAAACAAGTATTTCCATTTGTCATGCTAGATGCTGTTGTATAATGTATTGGATAACCAATGTTGGCTTAATTGTATCCATTGGATAGCATCCAGTGGATACTATTGATTTCACTTGGTTAGCTGCCACAGAGTGTGATTTCACCGTTCCTGCTCTGATGACAAATTAAAGACAATATAACAGCTACACTTGTACAATTTACAGGATATATTCATGACCATAAAATATTGAATGGGAATATTTTTGGCCTCATTGTGAACAAAATGGCCACCACAGGCATTTCTTTATCAGTCATGAAAAGTGCACACATCTCCCTCATTAGCGGTCCTACATGTTTGCAGTGTGAAACCAACTTATACGAAATCCTTGGCTGAGAATCTTCTGATTTGTGCAGATCTCACCTTGTGCCCCTCATTCAAGGTCAAACAATGGTATATTGGCTTTGGTGACTTGTCTTCGCAGTGGATACAAGTTTGCAGGAATTCTCCGATGTGTAGGTCTACTTTTTTGGGAAGTTTCACCCCACAGCCTTTGAGGGCTGTGCGGGTATGTTTTCAGCAATGGGGTACGAATGGTTGAGTGGGTGGACTGGTAGCAGTCAAAGATCTTTCTGGGCTGTAGGTAGGAAACTGTAACTTGTAGGAAGTTGATTCTACAGACATTGGTTTGGGTGCGTAGATATGCTATGTCATAGTGTGACCTTGTTGTGACCTTTGACCTTGTTTTTGTAATGTTGAGCTTTCAAATCTTGTCCAGGCTGTAAACAGAAATCATGAGGTATAGGAAGTTGAAACTCGCTGGAGATATATCTTATGTATGTGTCATCACATCATACTGCTTGCTCAGAAGGTCTCCCAATATTTGTACTGTGTTATTTCTTATCTCATGGCAATGTAAAGTGTTCTCTTGGGCATGTATGATGATATTTTTACTTTAATTTTAATTTAATTCTGTACAACTACACAAAGGAAAACATTTTCTATTTGCAATAGTTACTGCAGATATGATGGTGTGTCATACATAAAGTAACCAATTAATGTGACAGCACACTGGTGTTTCAATGATGCCATATTCATTGCATGAGTCAAACACAGTCACTAATTGTGTGACCGATGATTTCAGTTATTTCAGACAATGTGTACTGTTTATTAACATGATTACAAGAAATCTGAAGACATATATTTTGCAATGATGCATTTGGCTGTTACACTAAATTGTACATTGATGTTGCCAACCCCCAGTAACACTCTCGCCTTCCACCTCTGCGGCCGGGGTTCGACCCCCGTCATGGCCGTAAGTGGGAAAGCTGGTAGTTGCTTGCCGTTGGTCGGCAGTTTACAGTACAGAACCCTAGCGAACTATATGTACTGGTTTCCTCTGCCCTTCCAACTACCTGTCGTGATATGACCTGTACAGTGTTGAAAGCGACGTAAAACCCCAAATAAACCAACCCCCAGTAACAGCATGAATTCCTAAACTGTTGCTCCTTTGTAATACCTATTTGCACAGACTGTGTCTTAAATGAACATGCACATATGTTACATACGTCCATAAAGAACATAATCAAGAGCTGAAATGGTCACCACACTCCTGTCACATGTCCATGGTGAAATTATGAAGCACTGGCTAGGAGATAACTGCATATGAGGTACCTACAGATTGTAGCCTATGCATTCGTAATTACTGAATTATTTCAGTACCAATGGATTTGTAAAATGTAATTAAGTGTTCTCACACTGAAATGTTTCTTTATCCAGATATACTACATATATACATCGTAGTTTCCTGTATTACAGTTCTCTCTGGGTCAATAATTTGCCTACAAGTCTTGCAAACCACACACCTCAACATGCAATGTCTGAACCTGCAAAATTGCTTACGAGTGCTGTATTAAGTTTTGTTTCCCTTATCGTATATACTGTGCAATTAGTGCAGCTTGACAGCGTATAAGGTTTGAGCTTTATAGTTACAGTTAACTCTTCCATACTTTAACTAGGAAAAGGTCAGATGAAGGTTTTCTTCCACTTAATGTATTGAGTTTGGGGTTGTAAAGGTGAATAGTCAAGTTAAGGTTTTGGCTTTATGTCCTGTTCATCAGCAAGGTTTCATTTTTGCATAGGTATTGAGCTATGTTAGATATGGGAGTGAAACTAACAGAGGTGACAGCCCGTAATTAGATGCGCAACCTGCTAACCCACTAGGCCACTATTCAGGTTTGCACTTTGTTCAATTAAACTGCTGGTGGTGATATATATTAAAAAAATTTATGTCCTTAAATTATGTATGAATAATTGATTACAAAGTGTGCTCAAAATAAACATATATTTTTTTCTTCAGGTGTATGATCGCCTAAATGTTGTGGGTGTGTGTCTGAGCTACAACAGATCTTTAGTTGTCTCAAAAACAATTGGCGGACACTTCACTGACATTCTCCATAAGTTGGCTGCCACTGGTAAAAGGCTTCGATTTATTGGCGACAACCTTAATATCAATGTTGGTGTAGCTCAAGAGAGACTTGGACACCATAAACATATGGTGCATATGTTTGCATCCGCAGTTCTTGCCTCAGACCATTATTTCATGACTATGGCAGAACTGCCGGAAATTCCTCTTCATTTATTAAAAGTGAAACATATGGTCCTTTCAGAAACCGAATACCATGAAGATAAAAGGGATTGTGTGTGTCTCATTGGGAAAATCAAAGTACCACAACTGGCCTTCATAAGAAGTAGTTTTCCAAAGGACTTGGCTAGAGAATATGGTGAGGTGTTTACCAAAAAAACAGATGTAATTCATCTTCCTGTTTTACCCTTCCATGAACAGTGCTATCGAGATGATGTCAAAATTCTTGATTATTATGAACATGTCACCAGAAATCTGATTGAACGTGGTTGTTTGGACGAAAACGTCAAAATTCAAATTGGTGGGGGCCAACTCACACGTGAACGTTTCAGTAATGCCAAGTTGCTTTGTATTGGCAATTTCCTACCGCCGGACAGATTTGCTCTTTTTGGCCCAGTTACCTTTGAATTTTTTCACTTGGCAATGATTTTTTTAGGCAAAGTAATTTTCAAGAGATTGTACCATGACACAAAAGAGGTAGATTTAGGGACTATGAAAACTGAAAAGGAACATGTACTGAGGCACTCTGTCCCTGGAAATATATTGGAAGCTTATGATGCACATAAAGACTTCTTCTTGTCATACTTTAAATGTTATGTAATTGAGGCGGCAATTCACTTGTTTGGCATGTCTGACCACAACGATGCACCAACCCAAAACATACCTCCACATTTTGAAAATCCTGACATACAGAAAAAATGGGTTTATGAAACTTTAGGATTGTTTATTGACCAGTACATTTTCCCTGCTTGGAGTTATCATAAAGTAGAGTCGTTTCACTTAGGTACAAGAGATGTGAAACAATAGATTCAAGTACGACTAGCCAATGGAAATACAGTGAAGATTCCCACATGGAATTGTGAACAAATTCATGGTTCCTTGGAAACAGACCAGGTAATGAACTATGGTCATCTTGTGTTGGAACTGGGAATGGTGTATGAGTACTTTCTACAACTTACCAAAACACCTGATCGTCAACGATTCTTAGCAATTATGAAAATGATGCTAACAATAATGAAAGCAAATAATTCCAAGGCAAAATATCCTTTAGAATTATTGTGAATGTTAATTCAGCAATACAGTCTTCTGCCGCTGAAAGAAGCATGCCAAGTGTTCCACTCATGCTTTGTCAATACAAAGGGTTTAAAAGATTCCAATGTACCTGCTGATATGCAGATGAGATGCAGATTGTAAAGTGTAATAAACGCCATATAAAGCACATGTTTTCTAACAAAACAGAAAGTAATATTGAGTCAAATTCAGCATCCCTTCCTGGAATTGATGAGATTTTCAGAAATTTTGACCGGGCAGCAGGAGTTATGGGAAGGTCAAAAGCTCGCAAAAGAAAGGATGCTGCTGAGGATGAAGCCATAATGTTAGATGACCTGAGGCATTTATGACCTTTTGAACATATACCTGGTCGACAATTTAATAGCATAAAAAGTGCAACTTCCTCCATGACACATTTATTAAATGGAAATACATTTAACATATGGTTTCACAAACACAAGGAAAATTTTAATGTTTATTCATAAATTCATAATTTTATCTTTCCTAATTATGATTCAATCGCACCTAATGTTCTTGTGTCAAGAAGTATAGTACTGCACCATCATACAGTCCGCATGTTATTAAAATGTTTTTGCTGCTGTATAAATCAATAGAACAAAACATTTTGAAACTTGGTTTATGCTTATGTTCCACAGATGCATTTTCATGTACATGTATTGCATTTTAAATTATATAACCAGTGAACGTGAGATATTGCACATTTGGATATACAAAATCAGTTACTTGCACATTTACTGATACTTACAATGCATTAATTGATATCATATGTAATGTCATTCAAAATGAAGAGCCAATTACTGGATGAATACATTTGCTTTCAGTAATTAGCATTTATTTTCTTAGTTTGTCATGATGAAAATCTAAACAACACCTCAGAGATAAGTGTCAGTTACTTATTATGAAATCAGTATTCAATTGTAGAGTAATCATTTTTTGCCTGAAAATACTATGGCATAATGTTACATATTGTGTGATTAAGCAATTCCTGGATGCATCCGGTGGATGTAATTATCAAATCAATTATGCTAAGTTTTTACTGTAAAAGTCAGTAAATGTGCAAGTTTACTAATTTGCCAAGTTAATTGTTGCATATGTCACCTCAATTTCATTTGGTCACTGGCGTTTTTGTATGATTGCATTTAGCATATTTTGGATATTACACAAATATCCAATATTAATTTCAGGGTAATTATTTTTTAAATTTGATAAGTCATTGTAATACATTGCATTGCCTGAAATTGTAGCTGCCAATTTTTCATCAAGGCCAGTAGCAGTCTGTGCAATGCACACATGTTTGAGAAAAGCATTTTCATGTTTGAAATATTGCAATAACATAAACTTCAGTTGTTGGACTTGAACTTTTGTTATCCTTGTAACTGTGTCACCAGATGATCTTGGCATGTTAATATCAGTTAAGCACACATGTGAAAGTGTATCATCAATTATTGGCTACAATATCCTATTTTCACATTGTGGGCAACTACATTTCTTGGCACAGTTGTTACAAGTATGATCCAATTCTTTCAGGGCATTGAAGCCAAAGTACTTCATAGGAAATGCTCGTCTACATGAAGTCAATTTGCAATACTGTCTCATCGCTTCCTGAAAATGTTGAACATTTGAGCTGATATCCGATGCATTGTAATATAATGTAGCACATGCATCTTCACCATCACGTCCACATTTGCCAATTTCTTTCATGTTCATTGTAATATGCAGTACATTTGTGTTGATTGACTGAGGTTCAATGCTGCAGTGGTGAAACAATTTTTCCCAGGTAATATGCTTCAAGTCTCACTTCTTGATGTTTGTGGGATAATTGACGAAGGATTTTTGACAAAATGCTTTAATTTCCTTCACAATTACAATTCTTACCCATAATTACCCAAATCATTGTGTTGTGACATTTTGTCTTTGTTTTAGCAGAGATAAAGCAAAATCCTTATCAATGTGATTTTTGTATGGTTTGGAAGTTTATGTGCAGACTCTCTGAAATTTAACATGTTTTGCGAAATATTATATATTGTGTCACACTGTCAGGCTTGGCTGCTGATGCACCGTGGAACTAGATAGATGTTTTTGCCTACAAAGTGTCGGCAAAGGTTAGATACAATACAGTTTGAAGGTACAGAGAAGATGTGAAAGTGAACAGAGTATTGAGGTTTATGCATTAACCTAAAAGTAAAATACTTTTGTTTTATTTCGTTTTCTGTGGTCATGAATTGTACGTTAATATGATAAATGCTGTGGTTTGTTTGAAGAGTTATTTTGCATGTAAGATATGCCAAATAAAAACAATACTGATGTCATGTTATAAACCCCCAGTCTGTGGAAAGTCCAGTTCCAGTTGACTTGCTTCTTACACTCTTGACAGATTGCTTATTACCACCTCCCAATACATGATATGGCTCTACATGCAGTATTCAAGACAATAATAAGATGGTTGCCATGAATTAGAAGGTTCCTGGTTGGTACCCGTGATGAAATCAGTAATTGATCGGTAAATTTTCACTGCATTGCTCCAAAAATCACATCAGATCGCACTTTTGATAGTATGTACATGTGTATAGAATTACAAACCTCTGTGGTTGGTAGGTTTTGGCTGAGGGGCGATGACAGCCGGATGTACCCAAGAAAACAGTTTTTGGATCATGCGACCTTGATAAAAGTCACAAGTCAAATTTCAACAATTTGAAAAATTTTCCCACGCCAAAGGTATATAACTGAGTAATATTGTCAGAAACGTTCCAGTAACAGGGACATATTAAAGGGAGACCATAATGTGGTGATGGCGAGGAAACTGGAAAGGAAAAAAATAAGTGCCCTTTCACAGACGCCAAATTATTATTCATAGTGTATTTATTAGGTAATGTACCATTGGTTGAAAGTGTTGCCACATTAAAGTTAAAGTTCTTCATCATTGTGAATGAATTCACTTACATTTATTTTGATTAATGGCTAATTTTATACTCATATTGCAATGCACATTTCATCAATAATTAACATGTAATTTCAAAATTTAAAACATATGGGATTTATTGTTAAAATTAATTAGAAGCATGACCTTAAAACAAGATATCACTGTTAACCTTCATTTTGAACAACATTAAAGTCATTACTTTTTCTGTGCTTATTGTCTGCCAAGGAAGAGCCTCAGGTGCAATTCCATAAAGTAATAAACCACAAAATTATTATTTTATAAAATAGCTACTTTGACACCATAGAAATGACATATTTCAATAAGCCCTATTAGAAACCCTGGTGGAAATACTACATTAAGTTTCTGTTGAAAACTGGTAAGAGAGAATGCAGATGGTACACCATTTGGCCAATCACTCCATTCTGTGGGAACATTAAAAGCCAAACTTTTATCCCAATATTTTAGGGAGGTGAATTTACAAACAATCACATACCATTATCAAAGAGGAAATAGTGAAAGCGTTATTGTGAGGCGAATGTTATAATTGGGTTAATATGTTTGTGGGAATTTGTGCATAACTCCAGAACTGTTCATTCCAAATGGCTAATATTTTCACATAATACTTGTTGGTAACCATGGTTGGGTCTTACTGAAACAAGATCTGAATGGTTTAATTTTTTAAATTGCTGTCATGCACATTTCCAGTATTTCATTTAGTAATTTATTCTCACTTTTAAACCTCTGCACTTGGTTTACTGTCATTCCATGCTCACAGCAGATGAATTATGCCTCTGATACTAAATCTGTAACCACATAATGTTTGGATTACATGTGCCTTCTCCACACAATTCAATTTAATTTTAAAGAAATTGTCAAATATTTATGAAATGATGAGGAGTCATGGTTTTCCAGGCACCAATGGTTGAAATATTTAAATGTTTTTGACTCACATTCAATGGATGAAGGTGGTCCTAGATGTATTACCCTTCGTACATCAGGTGCATCTGTACCCATCCCATAGGCATCAGTGGCCAGCAAGAGCCGCAGAGTGCTACTGCGATCCTTCATTGATTTTATGATGGCTGATTTCATCTATGAAAATGAGACAGATCATGTGTCAGCTGTAAGAATTTTAACTTAGGTTTATTGGTAATATTAACTGAACTGATGTGTAGCTACATCAATATATAGTCTACACTTTTAGTGTATGGACAGAAGGTCTTTCTCTGAAATGATACTGTACCACGTAAATTTCTGCACAAAATACTTGGAATGTGAAACAGAACATAAAAATGTACACAATGTTATTTTTAGTTTAAGGCTGGGAAATTGTCATCATAATGGATGTAACAAAGAATATATGACTAATCTGTATTGACAGTTTCATATTTACTTACAGTTCATTTTTGTTACTTTTTATTGCGATAGTTGTGGAGAAAGCATGATATATTATTTTGTGTTTCACAAGTAAGTGAAATGTTTGGTTTACATTATTAACAAGTTTAATGACAGTAAAATAATGATGTTGTTAAATACTCACTTTGTTTGTGGTGCATGGTACTGCTGAATAAGACAGTTGAGACTGTTGCACTGTTAATGTTGTACAGTTGTTTCATGCGGATGGTCCTCCAGAAACTTGGAAACTGCTCTGTTGTGAATATAGCCGCAATATACAAGCTTTGAATAAAATATTGTTTTTGGAAAGTGTCTCCCTTTTTGTTTTAGTTCTTCCAAGTAAATGTCAGCTACTGCATCCACGGAATCTGTACTGGTGTATCTTCCACCAGTGGAAGGTGGTCTAATTCTAACCTCATAAAAAAGGTTCATCCTGAAAATAAGAAATCAGGAGAAAATCTTTTCAAAATACATAAATGGTGGAATTACCAATGCAACCGACTGAAGAAACAATTTTCCCCACTGTCTGACCAGTTATTTTGGGATTTCAAAAGTGACCTTGTGACCTTTCACAGAATTATACTATTACCACTTATCAGGAATACATCATGAAATTGGTTCATATGTATTTAAGTTAGTGTGCAAAAAATGAAGATGCATCTTTAAAGTATTCTTACACTAATTTAATGATGACTCTCCTTACATGTAAACTGTATTTTTATACAGCCTGATAACTGTAGCAATGCAATGTAGTGTGCTATAATACAGGAATGAAGAAATGCAGGGGCAATTTAATAATACAATCAAAAAATTAGTAAGAGTGAATTTGCTTTAGTCATTTTCTTTAAACTTACTGAATAATAACATTACATAAATGGGATTAGGAATCTTCCCAAGTGTGCAACTGCTGACTGTTATTGGATGAAATGTAAAAATGCATAATTATCTAAACATTGCGTCCAGACGCAGTGTATCCCCGACAGGTCAGGATTCTCCATAGTACCAGATTACTCCAAAAAGCTAATCACTTGTTCCTTCACTTGTATCTGTCTTTAAAAATTACCTTTCATGGATCCAGAATATCCATATAGTGATTTGGATCATTTCCAAAATTCAATCATTTCATCCTTTCACCTTTTCAGACATATCATGAAAGTTTCATCAAAATCTGTTCATAAGTTTTTGAGCTCTCTTGTTTACAAACCCATCTGATAGCCTGGATCCAGATGATCCAGACAGTGATCCACATCACTCCCAAAATCTTATCACTTGTTTCTCATCCCATTTAGGACATTTCCTAAAAATTTAATGAAAATGGACCCATAAGTTTTGGCGTTATCTGTGTTTAAAAATCAAATTTCATGGACCCAGAAGATCCAGAGAGTGACCAGGATCACTCCCAAAATTTAATCATTTCTTCCTTTTACTATGTTGGACATATCCTGAAAATTTCACCAAAATCCATCGGTCAGTTTTTCAGTTATCTTGTTGAGAAACAAATAAACAAGTAGAGGCCCAAAAATGACCCTCGGTCAGGCACTTTGGCGGTCAGTGGATAACCTTCAATGAAAATCTGTAACCAGTAAGTCTGGATGCTGGTACTCCATCATGTACTCTTCCTTCAAAGCCATTTTCAATAGTTTCCATGAAATATAGTCAACGTTAAGTGTGAAAATATCTCCAAAAAGGCCAAAAATGACCCTCAATCAGGTACTTTGGCAGTCAGTGGATGACCTTCAATGAAGAGCTTCAAGGTAAAATTTCTGTATGCTTACAGAGGACATATATATGTATTATATATAGCAGCCATAGGATGATCTAATTTTCTCTATATGAGAACTGGGCCAAAATGTGACAAAATGGCCAATATCTGACCTTTAAGTGGCCACCAGTGACCTTGAAAATGAAGGTCAAGGTCACAAAACAATAGCGTTTGTGGCATTGCTCATATATACCCACATACCAAATTGGAAAGTTGTAACTAAAATATTTTTACGTTATCGCATCCAAAAGGAAATCTCTGCGGCGGCGGCGTGACCATACTGAATCCTAAGTATCCCCGACTTTTCGCAAGTTCTATGCACTGTTTAACTGGAAGATGCACTTTCTTCAGCAAATTAGACTGAAATGTTTGGCCCATTAGGGACATGTAGTGTACAGAATTTGAAAAATTGTATTCTGAAGGAATAGGCATAGAATATAAATTTAGATACAGTACCTTTCTGGTGATTTGATTATCACTTGTGCTTGGGCCCATTGCTAATTCCATTAGAATTTCAGCTTGGGAGGTTGCAGTGGCTGTAAGTGCTACACATTTGGTGCTTGTCAGAATTGCTCGAACAGAAGCAATCTTCAAGTAATCTGGCCGGAAATTGGATTTTCCCCAGGACAGTGTGCAGTGAGCCTCATCAACAAAAATGTGTGTTATCTGCAATATCACAAAATGTAACTGTGAATATGATTGTGCATCTGACATCAAAAACTTTAGTCATTTTTAAAAAAAAAATTATATGTTCCTAACCCCAACCAAGAAACAATACAATTGATAGCTGTTCCATACCTGGTCACATTTATCAGTTATGATACCATAGTTAATCAGGTATTCTGAAACTATCATATGTTTGCATGTTATTTACATTGGGGACATAAACATAAATAGACAGGAGCATGACTGACACAAGAAAAATCTTATGCTTTTTGCTAGATGTGTTTTCCTCTGCAGAATGCTTTTGGTGTAATCAGATGTAAGAACTTCAGGATGTCCAAGGATATATTTGGTTTCTGCACTAACCAGTCCCCAATCTTTTTGGCATTGCACCAATGTGCTATATGGATTGAATTGCATATGTTTTTCATGCAATATGGAATTCAATGGACACATAATCATTATTATACATGATTTTGGTTCCAAGAATGGCAGTAGCTGAAAAATTATAGTCTTCCCATATCCAGTGGGTAAAACTGCCAAAACATCACCCTTTGTACAAGCCTCAATGGCGGGGCCACGGTGGCAGAGTGGTAACACTCTCGCCTCCCACCTCTGCGGCCGAGGTTCGATCCCCATCATGGCCGTAAGTGGGAAAGCTGGTAGTTGCTTGCCGTTGGTCGGCAGTTTACAGTACAGAACCCTAGCGAACTATATGTACTGGTTTCCTCTGCCCTTCCAACTACCCGTCGTGATATGACCTGTACAGTGTTGAAAGTGACGTAAAACCCCAAATAAACCTAAACAAGCCTCAATGGCAGAATACTGCATAGGTTTTAAGTAACATAATTCACGGTTTAGTGCTTTGTTTGACAAGGCAAGAGAGTATTTAATTTTTAAAAAGTCATTTCTGTTTAATGATTCCCTTATCGATGCAAATTCCATGTTGACAAACAAAGACTTGCTTCACTGCATGATCACGATATCCATGTAGGTTGTAACTAAATGCTACAGTACTACACAGGTGTCATTAATGTTACACAATCACATAAAGTAGGTAGGTAAACACATTTAATGTGATACATATACTGATACATGTAAACAAGGGTTTACTCATTCCATTTGTTAGTAATTTAAGGAAGTAGTACTGTCACATAAAACCAGACAATATAATTAATAACAACTTGCCTACTGTATATTCATGTTTTTGATCAGTTAAAATAGAAGCTGTGGGCCACGTTTTTGGAAGGCATTTTTACAATATTTTAGAATGAATATGCAGTCACATTGAACCAGCGAATTTGAGAATTTATTATTGTTCTTTTATGTCTGATAGTATTGGTTTTGTTGGTTGTGATATTCAGCATTGTCCATTTACGTTGTCATATCAAAAACCCGTCCATCGTGGATACAGGGGGGTCACATTAGCGAACTGGACATCCATAGCGAACAGCAATCTTCCATAACATTAAAAAGATAGATAGCATGGGCACAGGGTTGCAACACCCACTTATTTCAATATATGAATAAATAAATGATCATCTAACCACTGGTGAACCCTATCCCCCTCCTGTCTATTGTTTTAAGTGTCGTGGTAGATTGCCGTTCGCTATGGCTGTCCTGTTCGCTAACGTGACCCCCCCCCCCCCCTGCTAGTAACACTAATGACACCTGTGTACACGGGTGTCATTTATGTTAGACAATGCTATTGAAAAGGCAGCTAAACACATTTAATGTCATTCATATACACTGATACATATGAACAAGGATTTACTTATTCAATTACTTAATAACTTAAGGAAGTAACATAAAACCAGACAATATAATAACAACTTGTCTAACATTAATGACACTCGTGTACTGTTTCAGGAAATGTCGTTTATTTACACACTGCAATACCACAATGCACTGCGAATTCGAGAGGCTAGGTGAAGGTCATCGTGGCTGATACCAGTCCCTTTATTGTTAAAGGTGGCTGGTTCCCGTCAATCTGATTGATAGGTCAAAGGTCACTGGCAGTTTCAAACAGATGATACCCATAAAAATTAAGGTACCTGACAACTGACACAGCAGGTACTTCACTCGGCCCTGCTAATCAATTTGCTCAAAATCTTTAACGATGATCGTATTGATAACTTTCCAGATCTCTTAAGTTATTCATATACCACAATGTAATATAGGCCCAAGCTGTATGTGCATAATAAGTCTTTTTGTCCAGTATGTTTTAATGCATGGAAATAGCTTTTGACATCAACCATACCTAACCCACCTTGTTCTGTGGTGTCTATAACAGTGGTTCTTTTACTTTTTTCATTTTTACCCCATAAAATAAAGTGTTTATGGATTTAATAGCCCACTGTGGTGATTCAATGTTAATGTTGTAAAATACATAATTGGTATTAAAGACGTAATGATACCAAGCAAAGCGAGCAATATCATTTGCATTCTTTGCAATTTCATTTTATCACTTTTAACCCAGTTCCTTTCAATGTCTTCATGAATATTCATGATGTACTGTCTGCCGCTTCTCAAGTATTTGTAAAAATAGACTGGTCATAAACCAGGTGACTCAATTTTTTTAAAACTTTTACTAACCCCCCCTTCCCACTGACATGGTGTGCCTGTCTTCACCCGCAACACTCATCAATATGTATATATGCCTAACTTTTTTATACTGTTTTCAGATTAAATTTTATTAACATGATTTGACATATCTGTTAAGTTCAACTTATCTTTTGTGCTGTCAGTTGTAGTCTAGCATGTTTGCATCGTTGGCAATATTTCAGCATTATTGTTGAGAATAGTGAACCATGAGCATATTGAGAGACCTTATAACATTGTGACTTTTTGTTTGTGGTAATGTTAAATCTGTTGATGTTTGGACCAGTCCTTACTTTTATGGCTAGTATTTCCACATGTATTTCAATACCCAGTAATGCTGAAAGAGGACATCCTTGTTGAATGTCTCTAGATTAGAAAAAATTTCAGGCAGCCATCCATTTTTTAGGATAGCTACTAGTTCTGTGGAAAAATTTTAACCCAAGGCTAAAAGTTTTCACCAAAATCAAATAGAGGTCCTCAGTGGCCTCGTTTTTAGCAAGTTTGGCATCTAATCACAGGCAGTCACCTCTGTGTGGGTTCGACTATCACAAGTGACACTGCTGAGGGTCTGTCCCAATATGATTCTGACTGTTGAACAGGATGTAAAACACCAAGTTTGACTTTCACCAGAATTACATTTCTGAATGACCTTATGCAGGAACTGCCATTCTAGACTGTAAAATAGTAGTGAACCTTCCTTGTTCCTGGTCCTTGCTTTTATATTTTGGCCAGTAAATATGCTTTAATGAAGCCCAACTGATTGCTGCTGATCAAATATGGTATAACAGACAGCCTTGCTGCCCAGACAAATGCCATACTTTTGGTCAGGCTTATGGGACAATAATTTGTTAATACATTCTTACCTCTACCTTTACGGATAAGCGTAATTACAGCTTTTCTCTGTGTAGGTGACAGTTTTTCCATGTTCAAAAGATTATTTGTATAGCAAAATGGAGTTAGTTTTGATCAAATTATTCTATATAACTCTACAGGGAGCCCAACTAGGCCTGGTGACTCATTAACCCACAAACAGTTATTAATGACTCTGGTTTGGTCTGTACGTGACGATTTTTACATGAATCCAGAATTCTTCCATCATCATTAACTGTTCTGTCATTTACCACTAGTTTCCTAATTATATTATTTGTCTGTGCTTTTCCAATTTTAAAAGTAAGAAGTACACTTCTTTCCTTCTTTAAATACTTGGCCCATGCAGGTATTTGTGCATCAGTTACCATTGCTGATAAAATATTGAAGGATTTTTGAGCTTATCTCTTTTTGTTTTCAGTAAAATGTTATCTTTTTATGTTAAAGCTTTATTTAGAATATTAACATCTTTCTCTACTGTAGTTTATTAATTACACCAATTTTGTCTGAACTTTATTCTTTGTGTATTTTATGGAAAATTCATACATTTACTTTAATTTGGTGCTTTGTAGTCATTAATCACTTGGTCTTAGAATTATCTTATTTGTTGAGAGTACAATTCTACCTACCCAATTCTATCTAAAACAGAAGCAATCAGTTTCTAATCCATGCTTTTTATTATCACTAATTAACTTCAAGATAATACCTTTATGGTCTGAGACTTTTTGCAAGTATTTATGTCACAGCTTTTAGTTATGTCAATATTAAGTTTTATTTATCAGTTATACCAAGCCATTTTTGTACTATTAGTCAAATATTTTGTTCAAACATTGATTTCACCAGATTTTCTATCTGTGCATTTCATATAAATAATGTTATATATATCATTTTGTATTTTAATTTTACTCATTAGCATTCACCCTTCTTGGTCAGACTTTGATTCTATATTTTCACAATTTAATGTACTACTTATCACTGTACAAACACCTCTGAAATGTACTGAGTCAATAAAGGAATGACTAAATATGCCATCCCAACTTATGTTGAAATCATTTTAGAGTTCTGGTGTGCAGAATGTTTCTTGCAAACAAATAATATGAAGTTCAGTTGTAATGAACCACTGAAAACGTGCATTTTGGTTTTGTATTTTCTTTATTCACGAACAAGTAATGTAATAATATTAACTTTTTAAAGGTTATCTGCAACCATTGTGAAGATGATACATCAATGCAGTATTCATGTAGCTCAATTACTTAGTATTTTATAGTTTTGCCTGTTTTCCCTTTAACTGGACATCGTCTTTCTTTGGATATGATGAGGCTTGCCTTTCAGCTGAAAACTATTTTTATACCCTCTTGCTGGCAATGGAAGGTATATCCTCTGGAGACCTTCTAACTTGAGTGCTAGCAGACCTATAAACTGAAATAGTTCTTATTATATCTCTTGTAGCCCTTATTTCTTCTTCAATAGTTTCCATTTCTTTTTTTGTTCTTTTAATTTGTTTCTTGGTCCATGTTCTTCATATCCTTGGGAGCAATGACTGATGTTGCTTGTTTGTACTTCCTCTCTTGGTTACAAAAATTCTATGAAAGCAGATGCTCACTTCTGATTTCTATCATTATTTTGCCAAGTTCATTCTGTTCTGGGTAGTTTGCTGGTTCTGTCTATCTGGTGGATTCTAGTGCCAAAGCACTTCCAAAGGAGCAGTCTTCAGTTGCTTAAGCTAAACTTTTGTTATCTATTGAAATTAGA
Organism: Sabellastarte sp. h YS-2021; assembly: GCA_964017235.1. Classification (NCBI taxonomy): domain Eukaryota; kingdom Metazoa; phylum Annelida; class Polychaeta; order Sabellida; family Sabellidae; genus Sabellastarte; species Sabellastarte sp. h YS-2021. Next base: position 151,137,352 of record OZ024931.1, read on the forward strand.
GTAACTTTGAACTGCCTACATGAGTCCATCTTTATTCCTACAAGATCTCTTGTAACATCTAACTTGACAACATCCCAAGCAGTTTGATTTAGGTTAGATTGTTTGCCATCATTCTCGCCTATCTTCCAGATCTAGTACTCATAACTTTTGGGTTATTTCAGTGCAACCTAAAATAGGCGTCTATGTAAATTGGTAGATATGCTGAACTGAATCAAATTGTTAAGCCATATTCAATGTTACACTACAGAAGAGTAGAAGTGCTACAGAAATAATCTGTTTTTAAATTGTCGACTTATTATCTCAACATGTTGAGTTATTATCTCAACATGTTGACTTAGTAAAACAGCTTCCTCAGCAATCTTTTCATCAATAACCGTTTTACCTGAAGCATCTACTGTTCTAGTTTTTTTTCTGGGACAGAATCTCTGTGTAAAAAGTAGGTACAGGGAACACCCGCAATACTTTTACACTTGTAATTTAAATTAAATTGGAGTTTTTGTTTGAGAACACACATTTATCAAACAATATGCCAAGGTAGGCCAATTCACACAGATTTCAAACTTTACAAAGACAATGTTTACAGTTGGAATATTTCTTCATAAACACACATAAACTTTATATTACGTAATCAAATGTAATCTAATCTACTGCTTTGCAGGTGCAATATCTTCTCCGCAGTGTCGAACTCAGTGTGCTAAGTAAACAAAAATATTGATTGATAGGATAGTCAAGGGGCAGTTAAGGTCAGTCGTCCAGAGTTGTGGGTGTAACCGAAAGGAAGGATATTATGTGATGAAACTTGAGTTGAAGTAGGGAGTGTTCAAATGTTTTTAAAGAAAGTGACAGAATGGCTGTTTCTTACTTGAATGGGTGAAGAATTCCAAAGAGCAGGTGCATAATAACTGAAGGAATTAGAAAAAATGTTTATGTGATTTGAGAAGTCTATGGGTCAAAGGTGGGGGTAGGAAGGAAGTTAACTTTAGGGTTGCTTCGCCTGGTATTTCTAGAAGAGGTATAGGAGTGAATTAATTCACTTCGGTAAGTTGGTTAGCCATGTTTTAGAATTTTGTATGTGATAAGGCTTCTCTTAAATTAAACCCTATGCTTGACTGGGAGCCAATGAAGTTTTCTCAATTGGGGGTGATGTGAGACACAACCCTAAGGAGTGAAATTTGGACACACTGCAATCTTCTTAACTCGAAATCAGTGCAAACAAGGAATTGCTATAGTCCAGAAAATGCTCACCAAAGCATATGCCAGAATTACTTATGCTTTAAGGTCCAGGAAGGGACAAATTCTGTAAAGGTATCTTGTATGAAGTTTGGTTGACTTTACAACTTGTGACACATGGTCAGAGAGATATATGTTGGCGTCAAACACTACTCCAAGGTGCTTGACATTTTGTGCTAGTAAGACCTGATTGCTCAGAATATTAATTGAAAAGTGTGGAAGGAGTTGTTTATGATTGTTCTGGACCATATCAAGATAAATTCAGTTTTGTCAGGGTGTAGTTTTACTTTGTTTGTCAAAATAAAATTTTGAATTTCATTGAGGCAATTCCTCAGTATTTGTATAGAGTGAGAAAAATAAGTAGGTGAAAGTGTTATGTATAATGGAGTGTCATCAGCGTACAAATGGTACCACTGTATGACTGAATGATGGAGCTGACTGGGTTTGTGTAGAATGAAATAGTATGAGGCCAAGAACCGAGCCATGGGAGATCCCAAACAGGAGGTCAGCAGGATGTGACAGAGTCGTTCGTACCTTGACCAAGTGATTCGTTGATTCCATAGAATGTGTGCAGCCTGTTAAGGAGAATCGTGTGGTCTATGGTATCAAAAGTGGCAGAGAGATCGAGAAGGGTAAGGGCTGTGTCACACCCTTTAGCCATATTGATGAGACTACTGTTTTAAATATTTAGGAGGGTACTTACAGTGGAATGTAATTTTTGCATGCTGACTGAAAACTGGTCATAAGGCCAGCTTCATCAGAGTGGGTTTGAATTTGGATGGCCACTATCTTTTCTCGAATTTTGGAAATGAAATTGCGATTCGATTGTTGGGGTTTTATTTATATATTGTTACGGTCACGGGCAAGCACGGTAGCAATTACCGGTTGTCTTTAAGTTGTAACAGAAAAAAAAGCAAAAAGCTTAACTTAACAAATTTATTTAGCGATTACCAATAATGATTACAGTCAACTGGTATGCCCTTAACTAAGCACACTAATACAATAACAAGATCTAGCTGACCTGACCACTGAGATTAAGAATAAGTTTATCCGACGTATCCCGCAATCTGTTCTGTAATCCGTCCTGTGGTATATTCTGTGATCTGTCCAATGTCCTGTGGTCTGTCCCGTGATCTGTCCAGCGTTCACTCACACACAGATATCTATATCCTGTGACTTGTCCCACACTCAACAACACAAAAGGTGCTTGTCCTGCTATCCTTTATATATCCAGTCACACAGAAGGTCTGTCTGGAGATTTTTAGAGAGTTAACACAATTGTACTGTCTGCTCCAAGATATGGACAATGTCCAAAATGCAGTAAATCCACTCTCTGTTATATAACTGTACAATATCCAAAAATATCCAAAGTGCAATAAATCTACCCAGACAATGTATTCAGTTCACTCCAGTGAAAGTTCACAGTAATATAAGCATATATTATATTCCAAAACACAATAGCTCTCCTTATAGCCAGCGAATACAAAGTTCACTTGTGGTCAGATGTACATTCCTTACATACATTCACAGATTCCTCTGGAATTGTACAGAACCAACTCAAAAGAAGATTGAGCCATCTAGGCCAAATGAGGAAGTTCTAGAAACTACTGGCAATTGGGTTTCCCCAAATCTAACATAACCACTGAGGGGGGGATTTCCCCCAGTCTGTGAACAGATCAATAAACACTAAAACACAAAAATCAATAACTCCCTTACTTTAGATGTCAACACACAAAAAGAACCAACAACACAATTATCTTTTATGACAATGTATAAACATAAAGCTTAAATTAAACAATGCACTAATATAGTGCCTAATATATGTATCATACAATGTACTAATATAGTGTCCAATATATGTAACACCTCCCCCCTTAAAGAAAAATTTTGGAAGCCAAGGAGTTACAAAATTTTACAAAAGATCTTTACCAGGTATATATACACAGGTAATAACTTTTTACAAAACATATTTATCTAAATACAAAAGTAAAATTAGTACCATGTATAACCTTTATAAACTTACTAATTACAGGTATATAAATTACAATTTAAATACAGCTTCTGGACAGGGCGTATCCATGCGGACGCCATATGTTACTTTTTCAAAGTCCTGTTTATACACTGAATTCCTATCTTTAACAGTGTTTCTATTAATAGCCATCATAAGCTATGTTATACCTCTTTCGAAGTATGGCTTTACCATAGTTATTTCCCACATTTGGTTTGAATGTCTGTTATCACAGTTTTTAATGGTCTTTTGGAGAGTTTCTACTCTCCTTGCTACTAGGTATGACCCTAGATCTCTGGCCTGTAGTTTATTCATTTGGCCAGGTGATGACACTGAAGCCCTGCCTCCAGGATTGAAGATACGATTTTGTAATTTCTTATCATAAAGCATCTTTATTTTTGACAGAGAAGTTTTCAAATTTTGTTGCGCCAGCTCACAAGCCTTCTTCAACTTACCTCTGAACTTCGAGACATAGTCTAACAGATTTAGGCTCTCGGTGTTCTCAGATAACCAATTTTCCTTCAACAGCTTCAGAGGACCACGGACTGAATGGCCAAAGACCAACTCAAAGGGACTAAAGCCTAAAGACTCTTGAACAGACTCTCTAACTGCAAACAATAATAAGCTGATGCCTTCATCCCAATCTTTTTCATTGTCTAAACAATATGTCCTAATCATATTCTTCAAAGTGGAATGGAACCTTTCAAGTGCACCTTGGGATTTTGGGTGATAAGCACTAGATTTGATCTGTTTGGCACCTAACTGAAATACAACCTGTTGAAATAGTCCTGACATAAAATTTGACCCTTGATCTGACTGGATCTCTTTTGGTAAGCCAACTAGAGTAAAGAAATTAACCAGAGCTTTTGAGATTTTGGGAGCTATTATGTTGGTCAATGGTATGGCTTCGGGAAATCTGGTTGAGGCGCACATAATGGTCAAAAGATATTGGTTTCTGGATTTAGTTTTTGGTAAGGTACCTACACAGTCAATTATCACTTTGCTAAATGGTTCCTCAAATGCTGGAATGGGTTTGAGAGGAGCTACAGGAATTTTTTGGTTTGGCTTTCCTACCATTTGACAAATGTGACAAGTCTTGCAAAATTCTGCCACACAGTGCCGAATTTGAGGCCAATAGAAATGTTTGGTTATCTTGTTGTAAGTTTTGTTGATGCCTAAATGGCCACCCATTGGAGATTCATGAGCCAATTTTAATATCTCACTTTGGTACACTTTTGGCACAACAATCTGGTGTACTACTGACCATTCTTCAGATGCAGAGACATTTGGTGGCCTCCACTTTCGCATAAGCACACCATTTCTGACATAATAGCCTACAGGGACCTTATCTAGCTCTACTGGTGGCAAGACCAACTTGAATAAAGGAGCTAATTCAGGATCATCTTCCTGCTCTGAAATCAATTTTGATTTTGAAAGTGATACATCTTGACAGTCAATTGAGTCTTGTTTTTCAGAATCTACCCTGGCCTTGGGATTTGTATCACTAGAATTCTCCACATCATGGTCATAGTTGTTTAAGAATGTATCTGACAAATCAACTAAGACATCTGTAGATTGTTTACAATCTTTTGGTTCTTCTTGGGCCTTTTTGGCCATAGCTCGAGTCACAGCACAGGAGGGAAAAATACCAGGAATAACCTCTTCTAATTTCTCAGTGCTAACCAAAGTGATCGGCTTAGAAGTAACCTTAGGATCAGCAACTACCTTTCCACCTGCAAGATCATTTCCCAACAACAAAGATACCCCTTTAATGGGTAAAGTGGGCCTGGTACCCACAACAACAGAACCAGTAACTAAGTCTGATACTAAGTTGACCTTATGCAAGGGAATGTTCACACAGCCTCCTTCAATACCTTGAGCAATGACACTCTCACCAGTAGATGTGCTTACACTCAATGGCAATACACCTTCTAAAAGTAAGGACTGAGTAGCTCCAGTGTCTCTTAATATCTTAATGGGGACCTGACTGGAACTACTTTCCAAGGATACAAAACCCTCAGACACAAAAGGTTTGAACTCTTCCCTAATAATCTCAGACTTGTCTAAACCAATACTAGACTCTGCTCTATTGGGATTTGAACGCCAGTTAGACTTGCTAGACACAAAGGCGTTGGGCGTTGCCTCCTTTTCTCTTCTCTTCTTTAAGAGCCAACAGTCAGACATAACATGCCCAGGTTTCTTACAATAGTGGCAAACAGGAGCAAAGGATCTGGGTTTCCTATCCTTACTCATAGTCTGATTTGAGGTTTGACCCTTATCTGAACTCTTTTCTGGAGCTACATTTTCAGATTTCTTTCCTATTTCTGGATACGACTTTTTAGCAGGACCAAAGGACTTATTCTTGTTGAAAGTGGACTTGTGAGTTAGCGCATAGTCATCAGCATAAGCTGCTGCTTTTGCCAAATTTTCAACTTTCTGTTCATCTAGATGGGTTTTAATGTCATCACGAACACACCTTTTGAACTCTTCAATCAAAATAACTTGCCTAAGTTTTTTTTAAGTCTGTACCTACTTCCCTAGAATTACACAATCTGTCAAAATACACTTCTTTCTCATGGGCAAATTCAACATGAGTTTGACTTTCTTGTTTACGATAATTTCTGAATTTTTGACGATATGCTTCTGGTACCAACTCATATGCTTTCAAAATAGCATTTTTGACAGAGTTATAGTCCACACATTCAGAAATTGGCAAAGCCGTGTATGCCTCCTGGGCCTTTCCCCTCAAAACACTTTGCAGCAATAAAGGCCACTGGTCTATGGGCCATTTCAAATTTTGAGCTACTCTTTCAAAGTGTTGAAAGTACTTATCAACCTCGGACTCATTAAAAGGTGGTACCAGTCGCACATTTTTACCCAAATCAAATTTAGTAGCAATGGACTCTTCATGGGCAATTCGACGAGCATTTAATTCTAAAGCTTTCATTTCTCTTTCATGTTTAAGCTCAAGTTCTTTTTCATATTTTTGAGCTTCAAGCTCTTCTTTTCGAGCCTCAAGCTGTTCTTTTCTTTGTCGAGCTTCAAGCTCTTCTTTCCGCTGTTGAGCTTCAAGCTCTCTTTCTCTAGCCTCAAATTCTCTGAGTTTTAGCTCTCTCTCAATTTCTAATCGCCTGATCTCGTATTGCCCAGAAGGTTCCATTGGTAGAGGCTTATACACTTCTAAACAACTATCAGGTAAAACATCTTCATCAACTAACTGTTCAACAAAAAGCCTTTTAAGTTCATGTTTACGTGTTGACCTTTTTACCTCTAACTGTAACTCTTGTGCTATCTGCATTAACATATCTTTTTTAAAAGTTTCTAGAACTTCCATAGATGGTGACTGTACAAACTCTTTAGCACTAGCCATTTTGAGCACTGTTGAGTGTAATCAATTACTAAATCAAATGGATTTTCAAAATGTTAATTGAACGGTTGATCAAATAGTTGTAATCAAATGGTTGGATCCCGGACGAGCCCCCAATTTTCCTGTTACGGTCACGGGCAAGCACGGTAACAATTACCGGTTGTCTTTAAGTTGTAACAGAAAAAAAAGCAAAAAGCTTAACTTAACAAATTTATTTAGCGATTAACAATAATGATTACAGTCAACTGGTATGCCCTTAACTAAGCACACTAATACAATAACAAGATCTAGCTGACCTGACCACTGAGATTAAGAATAAGTTTATCCGCCGTATCCCGCAATCTGTTCTGTAATCCGTCCTGTGGTATATTCTGTGATCTGTCCAATGTCCTGTGGTCTGTCCCGTGATCTGTCCAGCGTTCACTCACACACAGATATCTATATCCTGTGACTTGTCCCACACTCAACAACACAAAAGGTGCTTGTCCTGCTATCCTTTATATATCCAGTCACACAGAAGGTCTGTCTGGAGATTTTTAGAGAGTTAACACAATTGTACTGTCTGCTCCAAGATATGGACAATGTCCAAAATGCAGTAAATCCACTCTCTGTTATATAACTGTACAATATCCAAAAATATCCAAAGTGCAATAAATCTACCCAGACAATGTATTCAGTTCACTCCAGTGAAAGTTCACAGTAATATAAGCATATATTATATTCCAAAACACAATAGCTCTCCTTATAGCCAGCGAATACAAAGTTCACTTGTGGTCAGATGTACATTCCTTATACAAATTCACAGATTCCTCTGGAATTGTACAGAACCAACTCAAAAGAAGATTGAGCCATCTAGGGCAAATGAGGAAGTTCTAGAAACTACTGGCAATTGGGTTTCCCCAAATCTAACATAACCACTGAGGGGGGGATTTCCCCCAGTCTGTGAACAGATCAATAAACACTAAAACACAAAAATCAATAACTCCCTTACTTTAAATGTCAACACACAAAAAGAACCAACAACACAATTATCTTTTATGACAATGTATAAACATAAAGCTTAAATTAAACAATGCACTAATATAGTGCCTAATATATGTATTATACAATGTACTAATATAGTGTCCAATATATGTAACAATATCCATTAATCTTACAGTCCATAATCACTCAATCCTTCCTCTTTTGGGATTTTCTCCTAGGGTAGTGGTGGAGCCATCTCAGAGGGATGGTTTCCAGTCACTCTCTGGGAGACCCCCCCTCCCTTGTTTTCAATCTGATGGTCCAGAACAGAGAGCAGTGCCCTTATCAGGATGGTATTGGGGAATCTTGATAATTGGTTTCAAGCATATTTTGGGGTTAAAACTGGAAAATTTGCGAGGTAACCTGTATATATTTCTGTGTGTATTTTGTTTAATGGCTGATATTTGCCTGTTACTGTAATATTCTAAACATAAAACAAAATAGTTTTCACTAGTCGACCAGACTGAGAGGTACTGGTATCTCTATGGAAGACAAATACCAACAGATTTTACTTTATTCCTTCAACTGCTGCATGTGACAACAGTTTGATAAATTTTTACTAATTTCGTCATATTAATAGGTTAAAAGTGCAGTAGATGTGTTGCATTTCAGACTCTCACTTGGCCAGCACATACGGATTTCCTCTCTACTATCAATCATGATATAATAGATAATGTTTTCACAAGAATATGTTATAGGGCCTGACAACTATTTTGTCCTTAATATATGAAGTTCACTTATTGTTGTCAACACCTTAACCCAAGACCTTGCTATTGAAAGATCTGTACCTTTGATACCACTGATCATTCTACTCTGCTCAGCTCTCTTTAAACATGGGATGCTACTCTCAAATGATTAAAGTCATACTTAACTGAGCATTATCAGTCCATAAAAATCCTTATTTTACTTTGTCTCTCTAAATTCTTATTTTGAGTAACTCAAGGTTCTGCTTTGGGTACTTTGTTGCTAATTTACTTGTACACTACACCTCTTAGCTTGGTAATCGCTAAACACGAAGGTGCTTTGGTCGATTTCCATGCTGACGGCAATCAACTTTATGTTCATTTGTCTCATACAAAAGCCTCTTCTGCCTTATACAAGTTGAATGGCTGCCTCCTTCATGTGACTGAATGTAGAACTAAACACAATCTTCAGAAGACGAAGTTTATACTCTTTTGTTCTAAAAGGATATAGGGATAGGTTGAAAGCATGTTTCCCAACCAACATTTTGGGTAGTCGTTGCTATCTGGTTGATTCAGTTAAAAAGACTGCTTCTGCTGTTTGACTCTGGCTTTTCCATGTCAACATATGTTCAAGAGGGTCTGTGAAAACTGTTTTGTTAATCTCTGTCAGGTCAGGTGATATCTATCCCATGATGCTTCTGTACTTCTGTCCAAGTTCCATCTACATAAATTACAATGTTTCCAAAATAGTGTTGCAAGAATTATAAACAAATACTTGGAAATAGACCTTTTGTGCACCCGGTTCTCAAGAGACACTTTCTCCTGTTCTTCTTAAAGCAGTCAGTGTTGGTAATTTTTTGTGTTATCCAATCTTCACCCATATACTCAAAAGTGTGCCAAGAAATTTGGGATTTGTGGTCCATCCTCTCTGCTCTCCTGAGTAAACTTAAAACCTATCTCTACACCAAGGCATACACACCTTAGTTTTTCAATATTCCCTTTGTATCCCTGTGGCACTTGACCCTTTTCCAGTATATTTATTTAGTAACATATGCTTTATATGTACTATATTCATTCAACCAAGCCTCACTTTAAATAATATTATCTTTGCTGACATTATAACGTTATAAAAATTAAGAATACAAATTCAAATTGATGACACACAAAACACAAATTCAAATGACAGAGCAGACAAAATGTTTAAGGTCATAGGAAGCATTTTTAGATCATTCATTAATAATTACATACACATATGAAAGTTCAATTCCTGTAAAAATAAGATGTGTCTGGACAAGGTTATATGGAATATTCAGTCACTTTCTTTCAGTTTTATCAAGATTTTTACAACTGTACCCATTATTTTTCAGTCAACAACTCCCATAAAAAGTACTAGCCTTGACGTCCCAGGTTCATGACAATGTAAACAAGCTATCATTTTCCTACGCCTTTTAATACATATATATTTAAAAGATTGCATATCTGTTTTTATGAAGTTTATTTGTTTATAAGACATCATTCTGCCACAGTAAGTTTCTGAAATAGCCTTGAGAACATCTTTCATATTTGTTTCAGATAAAAAAATAGAGATATTAAGCAAGTTGGATAAAAATCACAAAATAATACAACCAGTTTCAACTCTGAGATGAGTTTTTATAGTTATTTTTTCAATTTTGAAAACTAATTATTGCTAGGAGATGAAATAAATACAACATAAATGTCTTTAGAACTGGACCTCAAGCAAGGATAATCATATATATGTTCCCCAAATTAGTTCAGAACTTTCCCACCAAAACTGTAAGCAATGCTGCTTTGATAGTATACATAATGCATGTAGCCATCTACAGTGTATACTGTTGATCTCCCAAACACGATTCCTTTTTCTTGGTCTCAACAAAGGCTTAAATTGAGAAGAAAATGTTGCCAACTAATTTCCAAAACTTAAAATCATCCAAACTTGAGGTCACGAAGTATTGAACTAGTATATATCTTAAGGAAAACCCATTATATACTGAATTATTTCATGAACTGATAATATAATAGTTAGACCTGAAGGATTCTTTCAGAATAAATTGTATAAATTTCACTACAACAGCATACTTTTATAAATGATTTATGTAAATGAAAACAAATTGTATATTTGGTTTCACTTTACATCATACCTTATCTTTTTTATTTTTTTTATTGACATACAAAGGGTACATAACCAAAAATGTTTTACAAGCACAACATTGTCCATACAATTTACAATTCTTATACCAACACAACAGTGAGAAGGTAAAAAGTGTTATGACAGCTAGTAAATTCAACATTTTCTTATTACAGCACAATGATCTCAAATTGCTTAAAAAAATCACAGGATAATACTCAGATGTTCTGGGTAAGGAGAGAGAGCAAACTACAACTAAATTTCTGGTCGGTTAGGGAGATAATTGCCAGATATTGTTGTTCATCGTATTTTCATTTGAAAAAGTTTTGAAATGCAGTGAAAGTGGGGGGAGTATTATTGACCAATCCTTTGTAGATGTACAGTTTAGCTAATAACAATATAATCTCAAGTTGTTTTTAATCTACAAGCCCCAGGAGCACTGTTCTGACATTGAGATTAAAAGATAAATCTATACTGTCATGAATCCACAGCTTGATTTTTCGCCAGAATTCATGCAGAATGGAGCACTGGATAAATACATGTGATATTGTCTCGGGTGAATTGGTACACAAACGACACAAATTATTATTTGATTTTTTAATCTTAAATAGAAGACTCTTTGTTCCTAAAATACGATTTATAATCCTATACTACGACCAAATTATCTCATTATCTTGAATGACTTTAAAACAATGTTTATAGATTATTTTCCAATCCTCATGATCTAATTTGTCACCAACAACTGCTTCCCACTTTGCTTTATAAGAGAGAGTATGAAGTTGACTTGTATTGGTGAGCAACCTGTAAAAATCTTTACTTCCTTTTTTGGATTTTGTTAAAATGTCTATGATGGTCGGCCATACAGGTTTGACAATTGGATCTTGTGAATGTATACTAAAGTTTTTTTTCAAACAAGTTTTTACACGGTGATACTCCAGAAAGTTAGTCTTTATTTTTAAAGTTCTCGTCAAGTCTTTTAAAGACAGTAATTTCCTTTCACATAATAGGTCTGCAATAAATATTATACCTTTATTATACCAGTCTTGATAGAATAAGGGGACATCTGAGATGGTCGGATTATCCCAGAGAGGGCTATTGAGTACTTTATCATTTTGATCTTTTGATATGCTATCTATTACTTTGGCCCATGATAGTAAAATACTCTTCCAAAAATTGTTGGTGATCCTTCTTGCTAAAGTTTTATGCCACAGAGAGTGCAAATTAAAGCATTTTCATAGTCTTTTAGATTTTTAAGACATAGTTCATACCATGGAGAGTGTTTTTGCATCAGCAATCATCTCATCCAAGTGCATTTTAGACTGCATATGAAGTTCTTTAAATCAATCATACAGAGTCCTCCTCTCATATAATCACTACACAGCTGTTTCCTGCCTATTTTGTCTGGTTTGTCATCCCATATAAATTTAAAGAAGGTAGACTGTAACTTGTTTATAACACTTTGATCAGGATTTGGGATGGACATGAACAAATGGTTTAGCTTAGACAGGATAATAGTTTTTAACACAGTGATTTTACCCAAAGGTGTAAGAAATCTTTTCTTCCATACGTTGATGGACTTGCTGACATCGTCAAGAATTGGATCATAGTTAAGGCTTATTATTAAGTCTAAATCAACTGAAAATTTGATTCCCAAGAGATTGAATGTGTCCGTTGCCCAAACTAGATCTTTAGTTACATTTAATTTTTCTTTACAATGCTTTCTCTTACCTATCCAGACTATCTGAGTTTTTTCCGTATTCATCCTTAAACCAGACAACATCCCAAATATTTATAAAGTGTTTAATGTTGCTTGGAGTGAACTCATAGTGCCATGTAATACGAGTGTAGTGTCATCGGCAATTTAATTTCTTTTTTATTGATCTTGATTCCTTTTATTGCTTGGTTTCTGGAGACCATTATTTGTAATATTTGTTCACCAAGAATAAACAGATAGGAGGAGATAGGATCCCCTTGTCTACAACCGCGGTTAATAGGAAATGGCTATGAAAGGAAACCGCTTTGCAGGACATAGCCTATAATATTAGTATTGAATAGTGTAATCCATTTAATCATTTTAGGTCCAAAGCCCAACAGTTTTAATGTTTCATAGAGAAACTCCCATGATACAGAATCAAAGGCCTTCTCAAAATCTACAAGCATAAGAAGTCCAGGGATATTTTCTTTCTCAGTGTAGTGAAGAATGTCATAGATTAGACAAGAATTTTCACCGATGAATCTTCCGGCCACAAATCCTGTTTCCTGGGTTTCGGATACTAATTTATATAAAACAGTTTTAATTCTATTAGCAATGGCTGAAGATATAATCTTGTATACAACTGAGAGTAGTGAAATAGGCCGCCAATTTTTCAATAGCGTTCTAGATTTGTTTCCCTTGGGTATACATGAAATGACACATTGTCGCAGGATGATTGTCATGTTCCCCATTTTATAGGGCCAGTTATCAGCTCGTTAGACAAAATCTTTCAGCTTATTCCAAAACACTTTGAACAATTCCACAGGAAATCCATCTATGCCTGGAACTTTACCATTTTTCATATTCAGAAGGGCTTTTGAAATTTCAGGTAATGTTAGTTCACATTCTAATTGAAGGGACTCCACTTCATTCAGTTTTGGATATGCAGAATTTTTCAATATGTTGGTGAATTTTAGATCATTTATTTTGGTTGATTTGGCAAACAGGTGCTCATAGACATTTTTTACTTCATTTAGTATACTATTTTGTTCAGTTAAGATTTGGCCATCTTATTTTTCTAAGCGTTTTATAGTCTTGTCTATATAATTTTTATTTTCTAATGATGTTAAATACTTAAACCGTTAAAGACGGTTTCTCTCCATCTTTTAGCCAGTGTGCTCTCGAGCGTATCTATATTGCCTGGATTTTGTTTTCCCTAATGTTTTGTAATTCTTGCTCTTTATAATAAAGTTTTCCAACACTACCCGGGAAGCAATTATTCTCTAAGTCTTCAATATCATTTTCCAGTTTAAGCTCAAGCTCATTTGTATTCTTTTTAGGAGCACTTGCAAATTTTATTGTTTCTCCTCTAATTTTAAGTAACAAAATTTCGAGAAAGGTATCATCTGCTATAGTAAACTGCTACTTGGAGTCTGGAATAGAAGTAACATTGATAGGATTGTAAACCAAAGCTGAATTCGCTAATTTTTCACAATCAATTAGATTGTTTATCAGAATTAAATAGTCCTTATTCTTAAGAAGGGAACAGTTAAGTTTCCATAATCCACGGCCTCCGTTAAATTTATGACACATGAATTCACAATATGTAATAAAGTGTCACTGCAATGAAAGTAATCTAGTCTAGCCTGTTTTATGAGATTTTTTCTTTGCCAAGTGTATCACTTAGTATGAGGGTTTAATTCCCGATATAAATCTTTTAAATTATGCGTTGACATAAAACGCAGTAGTTGATTTCGGGCTTTTGGGTTATTTAAGTGTCTATAGTTTTGGGTATCCAGATTTGGATCCATTACAAGGTTCAGATCACCATAGATTACAGTGTAGTCTTGTTCGCTAGATTCAATAATATCATTGATTTTAATGTAAAATGCAGGGGAGTCAGTATTAGAGCCTTAGACATGATAACTTTTAATTTTATATTAGTGATGTTTATATCTTGGGTAATAGGATTGCCAATTGTATCAGTAAATGAGTCAATTATTTGGTATTCAAAATCTTTTTTCAGAAGGATTGCAACTCCTGTTGAGTATGTTTTTGATCCTGCTATAATGCAGTCTCCTTTCCAAATACTTTTTAAGCGTTTAGCATAATAATCAGTCAAGTGCATATCCTGCAGACAGAAAACTGATGCATTTAAATTTTCAAGGTAGTTTAAAACTTCGCAACATTTGTTTTTATCTCATAAACCTTGACAATTTGCCGACAACACACCAGCTTCACTAGACATCATTGAAATAATTGCTTGAGTTCACCCCCAAAATAAATAACCGATTTTCAATATGATTAATATGGTCGAATAGTTATAACATACTAGCAACAAACATAGTGTTACTTCTTAAGAACATGCACCCGTAAAAAAGGACATATATTCTGATACCCTTTTACATACTATAACAAAACACATATAAACAACTATATTATATTTAAAAGCCATTTTACACCAAGACTTTTCCTGTTTTCTTTTAAGGGAGGTTGATAGTAACGTGATATTTGCATAATAATGCAGAGATACAAAGATACTTTGTCATGAATGAACTGACAAGTTCAGCATACAATTAGCATAAATATGTACAGTAAATAGTCAACACAAACAAGTTTGGATGATTATTACTGACCAACCATAATGCAATACTCAGCAAATTGTTTACATAGACAAGTCCAGCAAGTGGTTAGCACTAACAAGTTTGGCAAATGATTAACACTGACACATTCAGCAAATGTCTTGACATTGACAAAATCAACTAATAATAAACACAGTGAAGGTCAGCCATTTGAAAGCCTTACAGTTACCAGATCCTATCACTGTGTGGCTATATCATCCCAAGATTCCATTGACCCATCCACGGGGGGACAGTCCTGGATGTAAGTGGGAAATCCAAAAATGATCAAGTAACAGCAACTAGATCTGGCATATATTAGTGATAATGCATCCACATGCTTATATTGAGTTGAAGTTAACATAAATTCAATTGACAATGGATATACCCAATATAAAAGGTAACATGACTGTCTAGGACAAGTTAGGCCATACAAATTTGTTAACTGATTACAGTATTTATGTCAGTGCGAAAGCAATGCAAACCGTTAGAGCCCCTTTCTTTTGAGTATCGATTCATTGCATTAATTTGAATTAAAATCAATAAGTGGCCATACATCGGACAGCAATTTACATAGTGGTATGGATTATTTCAGCTTTTTTAGGGTCAAAACCATGTGACCCATGTGACCCTTCTGTTCTGTCAAAAATGGTGCCGGTACATAATTAAATATATAACAACTGATAAATATAGGCATTCAGTTTTGTTAGACGTTTGAGTATGAACTAGATTATCAGCTGAAAATAAAACAGGACATTATTAGAATGGTTTGTACAGACGAAATAATACATACTAACTTGAAATCATGGTCGTACCTCACTGGTAGTTAAAAATAAAAAGTATCAGCTGAAAATTGAACATCACATTCTTGTAATGGTTTTGTACAAAAATAAAAATTATTAACAGGAGAATACAATCATGCATCATTGGTAGTTGATAATAAAAATACAGATGAAAAAAAATAGTTCTAGGATACTTTGGCTTAATAATGAAGGGATACGAAGGTACTTTGTCATGTATGAAACTAGATCATACCTTATCTTGATAGAAGCACCAGTGATTAAAGGCAAAAACAGTATCCAGTACATTTTGATGACAACTTTTGAATTTATCAACAGATTCATAGTTTTATGTAATATCTAACTTGTGAAAGGCTACTTTCCCATCAGAGTTTAAAAACCTTGAAAAAATGGAGGAGGCAATATCTTATACAGATGTTTACGCTTTCTGCATTCCAAGACAAGCCTACTTATAGTATATCTGTATTTGTTAGAACTGTTAGTGGTTAAAAATTAGGCAAAACCTAAAAAACAGCATCTTAAAAAAAATAAAGGCTAGTGAGCTTTTTTCTGGCAGAGAAATATGTTATCTTCCTTCAGTTTGTAAATTTATAGATTATATATCCAACTAAACAGAACTTTGTTATGAACCTGTGACATCATCAATCATCTACTACCAGAAAAACCATATATCCGCTTTTTACTCCACTTCGTAATATTTATTTTTTCTAATGCCATTTACGGCTCTTGTACCATATATTTATTAAAATAAACCACATTTTTATTCTTATAAGTTGTTTGTCCACTGAATTAAGTTAACTTCACAATTTTTGTGAAAAATGTTTCCTATGACCTTTGGATCAGAGAAATTGTACACTTGTGGTAGGAGGCTTGCTTTGGGTAAATGTTCCCTTTCCTTATAACTCTCCACCCCTCTCATTTTATTTTTTTGAATTATTGTGTGGAAATAAAAGCATGCATGCTCTAGTTACAGCTTAGATGGCAGATGTGTACATGGTTTCATGAGTTTCATTATCATGGGTGTCAACTACTGCTTCTTCATCTAGGGCTGTGGCATCAGTCCTAGCTGTATGATGTTACATCACATCTGTGGTCAGCTGCTGCATATTAGGCATTTTAGGCATCTGCTAAATGGCTCCCACAAAGATCTTCCTTGACTTCTTGAGTCATATTTCTGGTTGACCAGGATAATACGATTCCCAATTACAAAGGGCTAATGTCTTCCATACTCACCAAGTGGATACCGTGTCACTTCCTCTTTTTCATTTGGCATTAAACAAATATGTGTACTGTCATTTATAATAGTCAAGTTATATATCCAGTGTAAAATGATCAGTAAAAGAAGAAAATTATCACAGGCAAGCATTTCCTGGAGAAATCTGTAACATCCACATTGATATTTAAGGCCAAGCTCATGTAAATCAACATTATATAATGTGGTTCACAGGACATTTTTTTTCATACACATTTTTATGCTGCCTTTTATGTTATAAAGTCCAAGAACTTGTCCTCTTTCTTGGAAATAATCTGTTTATTTGTGCAATATATAAATGTGTTGACAGGTTTTAATGTGCATAAAACATACATTTCTTCTATATTGCTGTCGAAGTGGGCAACATTAAATATATCAGGTCATGTAATCGCTAACCTAACTCTCTGCATATTTTCGTTACAGGATGATAACATAAAGTGATGTCTTGGTTGTTTATTCACTAATTAGTGTTATTTCCTTCAAAACTTCACATTTTTAATCAATATTTCTTGTTAATACCCTAGAATTGCCAAATTTCCCGTTCATTTTGTAATATTTTGTGGTATTGTTGGGCTTGGAACGCAATAAACTTGTGTTACTTCTGGTTTTAGAATTCACCCACGTGCTTCCTCCAGAATGTAAACAAAGTGAGGAAATCCAAGACATGACCTTAAAATAGAATAAGCGCCAAATAGATTATCCTGAAGCCATAATAGGTGATGCTGCAAAAATCAGAAATTTACACAAATAAAAATATCCAATCATTTGCTTTATGTCTTCTCTGTCATGTTTTTTATTTAACGTATGACATAGTAATCCTGTATATTTGTATGATATTATTTTGCCTCATCCGTCCATGCATTTTAAACACTAGGACTTGGGAAAAATGTTAATTAAAAAGACTTCAAAACACAATTGTTTATGCAAGACCTCTTTGGAAATTCTCAGTATGGTAAAATGTATAATAGCTATATTACTGGTTATATACTTCAAAAATAAAATTTGTATCCTTAGCATTTTGTAAATTTACAGTGATCTAGTTATTTCAACAACCTGATATATACAAGTTAGGCTCTAATTTTGAAACTACATTGGGTTATTGCTTTAACTTCTGCTGGGTACAAACAACAGAATAACCATGACCAAGCATATACAATTACAGAAAGGAAATAAAAGTCATAATAATATAACTCATACAGGCTTTTTGGAAAAGTTGCAGTAAAAAGTTTAGGGATTATCTCTGCCAGAGTGAATCCTTATTTAGAAAGTTACAGAATTAATCTATGTTCAAAAAAAAACCTCAGGTATTAATGGTCTGGTCTCCAGACACTTTTTGGGGGGAACCCCTCTCCCAATTACAGGGATCCTTTTGTCCCGAACAGACACCAGGGCCCTTATTGTTATGATATTGGGGGAACATGGCGTTATTGGTCCAGTTTTATTTTGCGGTAATTTAATAAATCTGGAAGCTAACTCATATATTTTGTGCATATTGTTTAGTTTAATGGCAGATATATGCCTGTTATTGTTATATTTTGAAGATAGTGTACAGAGAAAGAGTAAATTTAACTACCAAAAATAAATATCTGAGTTTTTAGACAACTTTTTAATTAATTCTATGAATTTTCGAAATAATGATTCACCGTGCTCTGACAAAAAGATAAATTCCAAAGCTTCAATTGCAACTATTCTAGATAGCTTGTATGAGTAAATTTATTCTTGTTTGAGCTCTCTTTTTGTCAATTACAAATTCCTAGTTCTAATTTATTTTTAGAAGTTTGTTTAAAAACATTAAAAACTGAATTTTGGTAAAATTGAAATGGCTAAGCTTTGCTTGCTTTAAAAAAATAATCTTTCCTGCCCACTCCCATTGTATGTATTTTGATTACTTCATTTGTAAAATTTCTCTTTGTCATTACAGCTCTCACTCCGACAACTTGCTATCAATTTGTCTTTTTATTGTTTCCTTTGTAGTTTGTAAAGCATAAACCTTTCCAGTGGCTCATTTACGCTGTAGTAAATTCTGGGCAGATTCATTCATTGATATGTCCTTTATTATTTTATGTTTTATTCTTTACTATTTTATATGCATTTACTATTATATACCTTATATATGTGATTCACTGCCAATTGAAGTACAGATTGTTAAAAGATTCTGTAAATTTTTACACCAAGTGATGAATAATGACAATGTTGTATCAATTCTATGTGGTAAATTAGCCTTTGTTTGAAGTGCCTCGTCTGTATGTAACAATATCAATTATATTTCAAACTTGTTAAAATCCAAAAGGCATGAGCTTGCCTTCATTCATTTTAATGAAATAACAGAAAGACTTATGAGTCTTTTTACAAGAACTGAAGATAAAATAATATGCAGTGTGATCAAAGATTGTATCATTATGAAAGATAAAAGATCAGGCCTGCTAACTTGTAATGAACTACAATACATTATAAAAATGTTATGTACTGAATGACATTTTTCTTTATTTTTGTTTGTAAATACTGAACTACTGTATGTAGTGTTAACTTTTTGGTTCTAAATGTTCTTAATTTTGTATGTGCATACTTTTGTACGAATAAAGATATAATAATAATAATAATAATTGTTGTTCATTTATTTTACTCAATATTCCTAGCCAGGTTCTTGGCTCCAAATTATTTTTTGGTTGAAGTTTATACTTCCCGGTCCCTTTATCCCAAACATTCAAAACTGTTGCCCAGTGCATTTTTTCTAACACTTTATTTAACTAAATTGTTTGTCTTTTAAACATCATGTCTATCCTTTCCTTGAAAATGTTCTTTATCTTCAGGTGACAACCAGTTAATACTCCAAATTAGCCTCTCAGCCCACTTTTTAATTTTTATTACATTTAATTTGATATTTAATACTTGCCCAGCTTTGAGGTGTTTGTTCATTCTATTTTTATTACTAGATTTATTACTCCCTCTTTACTTAAAGTATTTGTTAAATAGTTAATTGTAAACACACTTTAGTTAAAACCTTTAACTTTGGCATTTGGTATATCAGCCTATTAATGTCTCTTTAAACTTTAATTATTTGATTTCTGGTTGTTATCTCAATTTTAGCCTTTCTTAGTCTTTATATGTCTTAAATTCTTAAATCTCCTTTAAAGCCACACTTGTATACGCCTGAATTTTACCTTCATAAAAGATAAAATTTGCAAAAAGAGACTTTAAAACTTTGAGAAACGAGGCTGTAAAACTTTTAAGTGAGATCCAGAGGATGGCAGACGAAAAGAACTGTCAGTCCAAGCAAGTTAGGCTTTCTAGGAGCTATAGTGTCACTTCCACATTTGTGCCACCGAGTTATCAGTAGCAGCCCTAGCTATCAGCAGCTACTGCTAGGGAATACATCTCGACTATTTCAGAAACCCAGATGCCAGCAAGCCAGGTCATCTAACCAACTCAGCAGAGCCAAGTGGTTCACAGAGCAGACCAACAGCATATAGGGCAGCAGCATTCCTACTAAGTTGTTGATGAGCAACAACCAAGCCGTTCAAGACAGCTAAATTTCACCACAACTCTTATTAAACACTTCAACCCACTGTTAGTAGATTCAGGCAAAGACAGTTCAAACAATATCTCACGACTCTAGCATTTTTGGGAACATACAGTCAGGTATGAGCTTCTAGCAGATATATACACCTCAACTGTTTACACCAAGTGACCTGTATCAAAATGCTGCCTCTTCTTCAACCACCCAGCAGCCAGGGCCTCCTAAGCATTCAACCCAGCTCCCCAGCAGTAATTCGAGCCCAACCAGCAGCAGCACATACCTACAATCGGTCCTTTTCAGGACCAATGTAAAATGTCCTTTGCAGGACAACTGTTGATGTATAGGTTCTTCTAAGGACCACATAAACTATGAAAAAAACTTTTTTTTTCCACTTAGAAATTTATATTTGAAATTTTAAAATTTTATATTTGAAGTGGTAGACTTATCCAGGTAAATTTCTTCACCTGTGTATGTATATGAAGTCTGTAAAATAGCATCAGAGATGCCCATACCCCACAGCCTAGGGAAATATTTTTTACACCATGAGATATAGAAGTACTGTATCAGCACAAAATTCAGGATACTTTCAGAGAACTGTCAGTTATATAAAGTTCCAAACAATGTTTAAATAGAGAAAATAATGTCTAAGAGAAAGATAATGCATGTACTTTATCTACATCTGGCATGGCCGAATTATGGTTTAGATGTTTTGAATATGTTTTTTCCACACTTTATTTCCCACAAAAACAGTATACACCAAATCAAATCTTTCACACATACAAAAACACACACCTGTAAATGATAATGCATTTGATTAACTATGCATTCATATACATATGATAGACATAACAAAGTTGGTTTACTATTTTTTCTTGGTTTATGCAATTAAACCTTAAAGAATAATTATGAGCCTTTTTATCATCACATAACACAAATAACATAGTAATTACATATAATAGCTAATTTGGTAACCTCTTCAGTTACTATATTGTTCTATTTCTGTGAACAGTTCTTTCCAATTTTGCCATATTTGATCAAATTTCTTGTTCCATTTCAACTTTGACAACAGGTCTTGTTCAAGAAATGTATTTTTAATTAATTTTTGCAACCAATATATGTTAAAATCTTTCTACTTTGAGGCATATTTAAAAGTCTAATACCTTGTTATGATTAAAATAAAATTTAGAGGCCAAAATGAGATATCAGATATAGGATATCCTAATGTTAAGATAGTTGCATTAAAATTTAAATTTAAGTTTAATTTCTGGTTTATCCAGGCATACACATTTTGCCAAAGATTATATACTTTTGGACACTCAGAAAATAAGTGCCCTAGTATTTCCTTGGAAGTTTGACATAATCTGCAATTTTCAGTATCAGATATTTTCGTTTTGTACAAGTAATAGTTAACTCCTAAAATACGGTGCAAAATTCTGTACTGGGACCAAATGAACACAGTGTCATTTATTGCAAAAAAACAAGCTTTATACAGATTTTTCCAATTTTCTTTGTCGATAATTTCTGTTAAGCTTTCATTCCATTTTATTTCATTGGTGTGGGATACTTCTTTATCAGAAATGGCCAAATAAATACTTTTTGTTGAAGTTTGACTGTTTGCAATAAATTTGATATGAAATGGTATGTATGGTCTACACATTTCAAATTTTTCATCTGTTTTGTGATGGTTAATGAACTCAGAAACTATCTTTTTTACCATATAGTAATGAAGGAAATTTATGTTTATGTCAAATTTTTGCTTTATGTCATCCATACGCAAGAATTTACCCTCCGGATGAACTACATCACCCACTACATTGATACCTTTTTTGACCACGTTTGGAGATACATGTTATTTCTGCTCATGAAGCTGTTGTACCAGATACTGCTTGTCTGCTTGTCAAGTATGAAAAAAACTTATTTAACATTTTTCAAAAAGAACTTGGAAAAAAGAAATGGGGAAAAGAATTTTAGAAAAAAATGCATTCAAATAAATTATTTTATCAACCTTTAAAAGCCTTTAAAAATGTTCATTGTTTTGAGGTTTTGTAGCTTGCCCTTGAGTCAGTGCATATTGTAATCAACAGAAACCCACAATATTAAACACATAATTACCACAAATTAAGATTTGTGTCCAAGGAGAGAAGCAATATAGTTATTGTTTATTAAAATTGTTGCAGAAGTTGCTTTTTGTCTGGATATTCAGAACTCTGTTGACCACTCACTGAAAATGGTAAAAATATTACTGGTAATTGTGCTACTTGCTGCCTGTGAAGGCCAGTCTACAGCTAAACATAGGAGCATGCCAGCAGGAAGGAGTCGTTTAATTAATCAGGCTGTTTGTAAAGACGTGCAGATTTTGAAGGAGCATTTATTTGAAACCATTACCAGATTGCAAGCATTAGAGAAACTCAAACAATCTCAGCATGTAAGGTTTCTTTAAATATCAGCCAGTTGGTTTCTAAGCTTGGAACTAACACTACTTTGCTGTTAGCCCAGTAATCAATAGCCTGAATCCAGCTTATGACATCCTGTTGATTCTGCTTTGGGCTTGGGATCTTAGATCTGTCAGCTTTGACTTTTTAATTACTAGGTACCAGAAGTGGAAAATTAATTTTCTTGGGCAAACTAGATTCTCTGTCACAATGCATGTTAAAAATTAATTTTTATTACAAATCGGTCAGTTAATGTACAACCAACTGTTTATCAATATATGGTGATATACAGTTAATGCATAGACTACAGAAAACAGCTTAGTTAACAAGGCAATGTTTACATTTATAATAAATTTTAAATATTAACTTTTCATGAATCTTGTACTGCACAATCATTATAATAATAACTGTGAAATCAATATGTTCACTACCCCTCTTTTGCATTGAGACAAACTGTATGAGTATACATTGGGACAAAGCTTTTTGTGTAATTCATCAGAAAATGGATTGTTACTTAGGACTGAAATGTGTATTTGCAGAGAACATTAATGCCAAAGTTGATAGGAAGTTCATCACAGTTGACGGCAATCTTCATGACATATATATAGACCTAGTCAAGTCAAGACACAGCTGGGACAGATCACAGAGGGTAAGTATTTTACTTGACAAATAACTAGAGGAATATGTTCTACATTTACAGCCAATGGATTAAATAATTATTGCAAAACTACTGCAATAGTGTATGATTTCAGAATAAGCCAGTATTAATTTCCTAAGTATTACAGGGGGCCAGGGTACACTCACCTTCTACCTCTGGGGGGCCATGGTAGCAGAGCGATAACACTCTTGCCTCCCACCTCTGAGGCCGGGGTTCGGTCCCCGGCACAGTCTCAAGTGGGAAAGCTGGTAGTTGCTTGCCGTTGGTCGGCAGTTTACAGTACAGAACCCTGATGAACTGTATGTACTGGTTTCCTCTGCCTTTCCAACTACTCCTCGTGATATGACCTGTACAGTGTTGAAAGTGACGTAAAACTCCAAATAAATAAATAAAATCTACCTCTGGGGTTGGCGGCTCAAACTTCCGACCTTATGTGGGAAAGGTGTTGTTGCTTACCAATGCCCAGCAGTTTACAGTACACAACCTAGACCAACTCTTATTAAATATTAAAGGTATTTCTTCCCACAGTTCCCCTTTATTTGTTTCAAAGTAAGTTTTATGCAAGTGTCATTTTGTCCTATCAATTGTTACATTGTCATGTAACATGCAAAAGGTTCATAGGTTCACAAACACATCCTTGATATTAGTTAAGCTTATTAAACTTAATCATAATATTTTAAAATGAATATGTAGTCATATTGTTATATTTCTGATATTTTGTTTGGCCTTTAGTGTGACCTTAGGGTTGTGTTTATAAACAACTCCCTCTTTGTTACTCCTTTTTGATACAATATATTCATGTTTTCAACCATTTTAACTTCAACTTCACGTGTCTTTTCATGAAATTTTCAAAATGTTGAGGATAGAATATATATTTACGAGTTTTGCAGTTTTCAATATGTTGTCCATAGAAATGCAGTTTACAAATGTTGACGTGCAAATGGGAGAAATTTACTAATGACGATGAGTACATTAGTTTAAAACGACACATAACATTGTATGATTTCCGAGATAGATTATAATACCTTTGAAGTAGATGTGTTTGTTATGTTAGAGTTTAGGTATGCTGAACTTGTCAAAGGTCTAAGTTGGGGGTTTACTTCTAGTAGCAGTATTTTACCCTGGTCTTGGTGTTTATTCAAAACACCAAAAATTTACATATTTGGAAGAGGCAATTTTCATTCAAGGTTTTCAAGGCTTTACTATTGAATAGACAGTGTAAGTCACTTAACAAATTTATTAGTCATAGGGTGACTTCGATTAGGAGTTTATTTCTGGCGGAGGGACAGCTGATTTTCAAGTTTTCTCCATTTTAGGCACATTTCTTTTTTTCAGAACTGATCTAAACCTCTAAGTTCCAGCAAGATATTACCATTTTGAAAGCATTTTGTTGTAGAATCTATTTTTTCTTTTTAGTTTAAGCAAAATAGTGGCGCATTTGGAACACCTCCCTTAAGTAGTCCTTGTGTGGTTTTATGTGTTTACAAAGTTGTGAAAAATGTGTCAAATGAATAATTTATGTCAAAATTGTTTCAATAAAAACAAAACGTCACATGACACATGAAATCACTATGTTTATTTGATAAACATGGTCTTTGATAAGTCACACTTTGTAAAATCATTTTAAGTCCCAGACCAGTTGGAAGAACAGAGTGCCTTGTGGTCCTAATACCCAGATGTGATTGGAAATTTACTTCAACAATGGTTTCCTTGATTTCAACAATGGTTTCCTCCCAGGGGTCATCATAAATGATTTCAACAGTTTCAAGGTCTTCAGTCCCCATCAATGATTTCAAGTTCTCCCTAATCTATTTTTTCAAATTTAATATACTTTTCGAGAGTAATATATCAAAATAAGAAAATGATACACATTTACTGAACCAGTAAAATTTCGTTGTTCAATCAAAATAATTCCCTGCTTTGTCACCATTTAGCCTACTTACTACTTAGCCTACTTATAGAAACAATGCTGTAATGTCCCCACCCTCCTTTCATCCATATACACTAAATACTTATATGTAATGATATTGATATATCTTTATATAAGAGAAAATATTATAAATTATTATAGATAATCGAAATAATTAGATAGAAACTCATAAAGAACCTGTGAGTGTAATGTTACACAAATGTAATGTTTATATTTATATTTTATATTTATCATGTAACAGTGTCAATACTAATTATTAATGCTTTAAATAGAAATTTTATTTAAGTGAAAAATCACTGGAACTAATTTGAAGGGAACAATTGCCTCAAGGTCTTTATTTTTACACACACAACTATTGCAGTCACACTGGTAGAAACTTTTGGAGATTAGTGTGCAGAAATATATAATGATGGACAAAAGAAAGGAGACCCCTAACCACCATATAATTGTTTTAACCTAACTCTCCCTTTTACCTTGACCTGTCATAACAAAAATACTGTTAATTGGTCCCGTCAGAAATCTGATCATCAGGGCTAAAATTTGCTAAATCATTTATTTTCACACCGTTATAATGACTGAAATCATGTCCATAACAAGTAATGTAATTTAGAGCTAGTAATCAATCACAATGAAAAAATCAGAAATAACTTATTGAGATCTATATATTCAAATTTGTAATATGAAACTTCAACAACCAGACAAGTTTTAGGCGATGGCTTAGCCTCTTTTCCTAATTAATAGTTATAAAGCTTTATGTGTCAATATGTTTGATGTGAGGTGTTTTATTTGGCATTATCCAGCATATACTATTCCTGTACTCATCATAACATTGGATGTTTTCAAGAATGAAATAGTTAATGGATTTTTCCAATGGAAAAGAAGACTGCATATTTATTTATTTGGGGTTTTACATCCTATCACAACGGATAGTTGGAAGGACAGAGGAAACCAGTACATACAGTTGGTCAAGGTTATGTACTGTAAATTGCTGACCAACAGCAAGCAACTACTAGCTTTCCCACTTGAGGTAGACCCATGAACCAAATCCTGGCCTCAGAGGTGGGAGGCAAGAGTGTTACCCCTCTGCCACTGTGGACTCCAAGAAGACTGGATATTTACTTCCCCCAAGCACAAGAGGCTAGAGAAAGATTTCATCAAGCATATGAACCCCTGGAGCAATCTTTGGAATGAATGACATACATGGACACATCCTTAATTAGTTCAACACCACATATACATCTTCCAAACTGGAAAAACGAAATAAAAGCAGGAGTTGCTGAAAATATTACTAGCATAGGACTTTTATCATTTCATCATTCAATTTCATGTCTGAGGAAGAAATGGCTACCAAAAGTCAAGTATCATCCTATAAATGTAAAAAATGTGGAAATGAAATGCATAATGAGAAAAATTTGAAACATCATCTGATATTTATGGAATAACTAAACCTAATAATATTTGTAAACTTTGGGATGGTGCCTTTCATTCTCCAAATGAATGTCCACACATTTACTCACATGCGGTCGTTTCATATGTCATTATTGTAACATTCCATTTATTCATGCAAAGGCTTTGCATTATCATATTGAAACCTCCCACAGGAGAAAAAAAAGTAATGAAAATAAAATGTGTGATTTTAGGTGTTCCATTTGTAAAAAAATTGTACATCTAGAAGAGACTTGTACTACCACAGGAATATACAATATGTTGACACAGTGCAAGAACATTCAAATTGACAATAGATTTGACGGTGTGACTTTGCATCAGACGAAAGATATTGAAAACTGTTACTCAGATAAAATTATATGTATATTCATTAAATGAAAATGATACTGTTAGCTAAATATTTAATTCTTCAAATAGTTATGTTGATAAAATGTTTCTAAATCTGTCTGGAAATCATCTGAGCCACATTACTTATTCCAATAAATTCGCAAAAAAGTTTCAATGTTCCAAATCTTCTAAGTTATTCAAAATAAAATGGAATATGAAGCAGTAAAACATTTGTTATAACAGAACTAAGCATGTTTTTCCAGGTGGATTTTATTCACTTCATGTAACAATACTTGATAAGTTGAGGACTTTAAGCATAGACATACCAGAAAACTTTTTTCATAAATTTGTAGTGTGGGATATGGAAGCTGTGTTAATGAAATAGGAAATTTCAACCTCAGATAGGTACTCACATGGGTATCTGAACATGTCCCTGTTAGTGTGAGTATTGCGTCTAATGTCACTGGTTATGAGAGTCCTGTATGTTCTGTAAATGCAAAATCAGGGTCTTTTTTTCCATTGGTAAAATCCATTAACTAAAATCCAATGTTATGATCAGTACAGGAATAGTATATGCAGAATAATACATAATATAATGAATAATAAATAAAACATCCCATATAAAACAGATTGACACGTAAAGATTTAAAACTGTTAATTGGAAAAGAGGCAAAGCCATTACGGAAAACTTGTCTGGTTGTTAAAGTTTCATATTATAAATTTGAATATATAGGTCTCGATAAGTTATTTGCGCTTTTTCCATTGTGATTGATTACTAGCTGTAAATTACAATACTTGTTAGGGACATAATTTCAGTCATTATAAATTTTAGACTTGATGATCAGATTTCTGGCAGGACAAATTAACTGTATTCTTGTTATGAAAGTAAACAGGTCAAGGTTAAAGGGAGAGTTAGGTTCAAATAATTATACGGTGGTTAGGGGTGTCCTTTCTTTTAAATTCCTATTCAAAGCATTAATAATTTATAAGAATAAAGTTTTGTGATGATTTTGACTTAGATAAAATTCTAATTAAAAAAAAAAAAATTAGTAATGAGACTGTAACGACACATGATAAATGTAAAAGATACGCCCAAAGTAAGATGTTCATGACAGTGCTATTAAATAAACATTACATTTTTGTAACATTACACCTAAAGGTCCTTATAGAGTTATTTAATTATTTTAACTATCTATAATAATTTATAATATTTTATTTTATATAAAGATATAAATATCGGTATTTAGCGTATATGGATGAAAGGAGGGTTGGGGCATTAGAGCATTGTTTCTATAAAAGTATTAAAGTAGGGTAAATGGTGAAAAAGCAAGGAATTATTTTGATTGAACAATGAAATTTTACTGGTTCAGGAAATGTATAATATTTTCTTTGAAAAAATAGATTATAATAGTTAGGGAGACCTTCAAATCAATTTTGGGGACTGAAGACCTTGAAACTGTTGAAATCATTTATGATGACCCCTGTGAGGAATACCCTTGTGGACATCAAGAAAACTATTGTGCCAGGAAAAAAAAACATTTTGGAAATCAAAGAAAGCATTGTTGAAATCAATTTCTAATCACTTCCGGGTATTTGGACTACAAGGCACCCTGTTCTTCACTACACAGACCAAGCTAAGACAAAAACTTTAGATTTAAGTTCCTGACTTAGCCCTAAACTTGACTAAGTGTTATACCTTCTGTGAAACCAGCCAAAATTTAGGCTTAAATTCAAGAATTTTGTCTTTAACTCAGGCTAAGTGTGTGGTCTTAGACTTAGAACATTTAACAAAGCTTCTAAGTCTCAGTTTTGACTAAGGCTCTCTGGGGTGGGCTGTAAACAGAGACTTAAAAATAACCCCCAATAAATGTTTCTCACTTCACATTTTGGAATGCCAAAAAAGACAGAAAAACATACAGGAAGTAGCCTAAATTAGTGTTTGGACATTTGTATTTGATTATAAGGCTTTACATTGACATCATTTTAGCAACCATAAAATGACTTAAACAAAGGATTTGTGTCACCAGTAAAATATTTTGACTAGAAATATGGCTAGCTTAGACTTAGCCAGTTCTTAGATACAACTGTGGGCTCATACTTGAGACTTTTGTCTCAGCTAAGTTTTGTCTTAAATCGGTATGTATAAAAGGTGACTTAGCTAATACTTTGGTCTTAAATTTTAAGACCACAACAAAATAAATGTCAGCATCCTGACAATGATACTACAGCACACATAAAAGTTATAACCCAAATCTAGTCTTTGTAATTGCAAGAAACAACATCTGCTAGTTTTTCTATCATGTCTGGGATTTTCCCTGCATAATTAAGTTTTGACAACAAATAAAAATGTGCATAAATCATCTTAGCAAAAAAATATAACTTATGAAGTTCAAATGTTACAATAAATAACATATCCTATATATAGATACACAATATAAAAGACACTGTTAATGCCCCTGTTCCACCAAAGGACTAAGCCCCGATCCTGTCCCCGACCCTTATGCCCCTGTTCCACCAAAGGATTAAGCCCCGATTCTTCCTGGGACCCTTAATACTTGAGAGTCGGTGAAAAAAAACATGAATAATGGGTGGGGCAATGGAATCCTGATCCAGGTCTGGGATAAAACCCAGATCGTCCCCAGAAAGCCTCAGACCTCCTCAGACAACTCACAACCATTCCCCGACTAAGGGGCGATTAAACCACGATTGTGACAGGATAAAACACCGATCCTGTCTGGGACATACACAATGGGTCTCAGACTGGCTTGAGACTTCCTCAGACTTCCTGGGACTAATAACAGATTTCCTCAGACAGCTATGGCCGATTTTTGTTTTTTTATTTTGCATGGTGGGTCGGGGATGAATCTAATGTGGGTGTTCCACCACACGACTAAGGCTCCCGATTAAGGGTTTTGGGGGGTCGGTTACAAAAATTTGCTTAGTCCCAGGCGTCCTGTAAGGGTCGGTTGAGGCCGTGTGAAAAATCAAACATGTTAAATATTTCTCCCGACCCCAACCGATTATTTTTTCCCGCCATAAACAAAATGTCCAGTCCCAGGCTTCCTCAGGCCTCCTCAGACCAAATTTACACAGTCCTATGTTGTCCCAGGCTGCCTGCGACCCTTAGTCCCCGACCCTTAGTCCCAGACCCTTAGTGCCTTAGTCCCAGGCCTCCTGCGACCCTTAGTCCCGTTGCAAAACAAGAATCGGCCATCTCGGTCTGGGGAAGCCTGGGGAAGCCTCAGGACACCTTGGAGGGTCGGGACTTAATCGTGGGTTAGTCTGGGCTTAGTCCCAGGAGGACCTGGGACCCAGTCGGTTTGTCTCCGACTAGAAAAATGGCTTATGCCCTTGTTCCACCAAAGGATTAAGCCCCGATCCTGTCGGCGACCCTTAATCGTGGGTAGTCTTGGAAAAAATGGAAAAAAATTTGACCAATGGGGTGGAAGACAGAATCGGTATGAAGGTCTGGGATTAACTACAGATCGGCCTCAGGAGGCCCCAGGAGGCCCCAGACAGTCCCTAACTGGTCTGGGACTAAGAACAGACTAAGCCATTTTTCTGGTTGGTTTGAACCACGATCCTGTCGTAGACAAACCGAATGGGTCCCAGGACGCCTCAGGCTGGGACTAAGGTATAGAGGGTCTGGGACTAAGGGTCGGCAACTAAGGGTCGCAGGCGGCCTGGGACAGCATAGGACTGTGTAAATTTGATCTGAGGAGGCCTGAGGAAGCCTGGGACTGGACATTTTGTTTATGGTGGGAAAAAATAATCGGTTGGGGTCGGGAGAAATATCAAACATGTTTGATTTCTCACACGGCCTCAACCGACCACAACCGACCCTTACAGGAAGCCTGGGACTAAGCATATTTTTGAAACCGACCCTCAAAAACCCTTAATCGGGAGCCTTAGTCGTGTGGTGGAACACCCACATTAATCAGTTCTTAGTCCCAGACCAGTCTTAATCCCAGACTTTCAGTAGTCCCGCCCATTTTACCTTTTTGATCACAGACTGTCCACGATTAAGGGTCGGGGACAGGGTCGGGGCCTAGTCCTTTGGTGGAACATGGGCATAAACCGACCTGGCATTAAGAGTCCCAGAAAGTCTCAGACAACCCAAGATTGTGTACATTTGGGTCTGAGGAGGTCTCAGGAAGTCTGGGACTGGAATATTTGTGGGTAGGGGCGACAGTGGATCGGTTACAGTCCTGAAAAATATCAAACATGTTTGATTTTTAAACAGACCCGAAGAGATCCAAACAGATTCAAACAAACAGTCTGGGACTCTACATTTTCAAGAAACAGATCCTCCAAAACCCTTAATCGGGACCCTTAGTCGTGTGGTGGAACAGGGGTATTAATCGTTAACAATCTGTGAAAAAAAGGTAAATTGGGCGGGACTACTAAAAGTCTGGGATTAAGTTCAGACCAGTCTGGGACTAAGAACTGATTAAGCCATTTTTCTAGTTGTAGACATACTGACTAAGCCCCGACTAACCCCCAACTAAGTCCCGGCCTCCCCAGGGGTCCCCAGACCAAAATAGCCGATTTTTGTTTTGCAATGGGGCTAAGGGTTGCAGGAGGCCTGGGACTAAAGCACTAGGGTCTGGGACTAAGGGTCGCAGGTGGCCTGGGACAACATAGGACTGTGTAAATTTGGTTGAGGAGGCCTGAGGAAGCCTGGGACTGGACATTTTGTTTATGGTTTGAGTCATGTTTGATTTTTCACACAGCCTCAATCGACCACAACCAACCCTTACAGGATGCCTGGGACTAAGCAAATTTTTGAAACCGACCCCCAAAAACCCTAAATCGGGAGCCTTAGTCGTGTGGTGGAACACCCACATAAGACTCATACCTAACAGTCTTAAAGTTTACCTTCAGTAAGCCTGAAACTGGTTTTGAATTTTTGTGAATATCACTTAGACAAAGACAAAAGTCTTAAGCATATTTTCCCAAAAATGCCTTAACTTTGAGCCTAAGCCCTGGCTAAGACTCTTTGTGAATACATATTCAGGTTTTGCAATGAACCTGTTCCTCAATAATATGTAACAAATAGCAAAGTTTGGGTTATTTCAAGCTCGTTCAATGAATCATAGACAAATCGGCCCTTTGCCAAATCGGCCCCCGTCAAATCGGCCCCCAAATAAAATTACCTGGACAAATCAGCCCCCCCTGGAAAATAATTTATGGTCAAATCGGCCCCCTAGATATAGATAGATAAATGTACATAAGATTTATGTATTTTTTTACAATAACCCCCAGACATTTAGGTTTATCAGTGAGTTTTATGTATCTCTTCAGTTTACTCTGACTTTCTCATAGATTTGTATTCAAAATCTTCACAGTGACTGATATTATATTTTCCCCCCAATAGCTATTGTATTACTATCATTTTAAAAGTCACAACAATAGATAAAGTATAATTTGTTTGAAATCTGAAATAAAAATAATAATTAGTATTAAATTGTGGAGCTGTGAATTTTGGTTCCTTTGTAATTCAAAGGGATAAATGCACATTATTCTCCTTGATCCCCACAGGGGGGGGGGGGGGGGCAGATCATATAATCCTCTGCATGGAAATCAAAGTGAATAATCAGCTTTTAATCTCTAATACTATATGTTTGTTTAACAGTTTAGCTAGTAATCCCTATGTTAAACAAATACTAAAGATCACTAAAGTTACAATCCCATCAACAGAGGCTGTGCAGTCAATGTAATTGCACTTTTAATAAATTTCACATAAAGAGGTTTTATTCCACATAGGTTACAAGGAATTGATTGCAGTATCCCGACATCATTCATATGTGTTAATTACACTTAGTCAAACAACATATAAACAATTGTCTCTTGTGTCATGACAATAGATTGATTATAGCATCCAATTATCTTTGATGTGTGTTAATCAGACTTACCTAAAATTCTCACCAAAAAACACAATTATACAGAATTATTCCCCCTTTAGTCAACATTAACATGGACTAGATTTAAACACCATTTCAATTAAGGCAAGAAGTTTCTGCTGAATAGGATCCCTTATTTCTGTGTTTTAACAATCCTGAAGAAATATCTGTATAAAACCAGTCGAATGCTCTCTGCAAGTCTACAAATAAGTCTTAATATTAACAAAAGTTTTCAACTGGGGGCCGATTTGTCCAGTGCCAAATTTTTATGGGGCCGATTTGTCCAGGGCCAACTTTTTTAGCGGGGCCGATTTGCCGAGGGCCGATTTGGCAAAGGACCGATTCGTCCAGCTCCCCGTTCAACAGCCACAATCATATTGGGAAATGCTGTCAACATTCCTATTTGTGAGATTATATATGACATTTACTTGAATTATCTTTAGTGACAAGGATCACCAGCATATTGTATCAGATTTCTGTCGAAGATAACCTATCTACCGAAACAATCAAAACATCCAGACTTTGTTTATATTTAAATTTTGAACAATTTCGTTGTAAGCATGACATAAAAAGAGAACTTACTAAACAAGACATTTAATTACAAAACTTATGGTATCTGTCATGATTTTGTCACAATAACAAAAGTTTATTTACCCTTTTTGACAGTAATGCAAGGGACCTGGTGAGGGCAAGGGTAGCAAACCTTCCATCAAGGCTTGTTTCCAGTGCCATTTCATACATAGTATGAAATACAATTTATTTATGATTTACATATTAAATATATTAATAGTTCACTTTTTTCATATATTTAGTTACATAGTTTACAAATTCTTTCTTTATAAATTCTTAACATTGTTTTTTACATATATCTTTATATATGAGACTGAAAGTATTACAATACAGTAAAATGTATTCTTTAATGATGTGATTTAGGTCAATAGTACTGTAACATTTATTTTCAAAACTACATTTTACCCAGGTGGAATAAATAGCATACATGACTGTTAGAATAACAATACTTTTCATTTCATTTTCAATGGAAATACTCTAAAGACCTAAAATGATATGCTTCAGTTTGATATCTATCTGTAATATTTCATTCAGCTAAAGCCACAAGTTCTTAATCCTAGTGCATTCTTGGAGCGTTTGTTGTATATTTACAGTTTCTCTACAGTAATCACAATATCGGGATTTTGTTTGTTCCACTTAGAAATCATTTTCCAAAAGGGAAGAATATAGTGAAGGATTTTGAATTTAAATTCTGAGCATTATCTGTACTTGGTAGAGTTTGTAATATTTTTGTATATGTTTGTCCATTCATGGTTCTGTATTGTAAGGTTAAGTTCCTTTTCGCACATTTTTCTGAAGAACATCGTTCAGATTTTTTATCTCTTAATATTGTGTAGAAGAATTTTGCATTGTAGTTATCTTCAGATATATTATAAGTTTTTAAACATGTAGTAAAGATCAACTGATTATGCAATCTATCTTGGATGTATTTGCAGTTTGAAAAGCTTTGATTTATAGGTATTTACCAACTGCTTTTAATTATCATGAATTCAGCAATCCAATTGTTTTTCTTGAAGTTTAGAGATCAATTCTTGTTCACGTAGCCACATTCCATCCTTGTGTAAGAGATCTTTTACATATATAAATTCACTTTTTATCCAATTAATTAAGAATAGAGTTTTTCCATGAGATTTAAAATATTTATTTCCCCAAATGCATTGGGTTAACTGCTCCATATTGGTTAGTTTGTATGTAGGTTTGATATATTTACAATGGTTGAATGCTAAGAATAGGTTGCTATAGAAATCTAGGAGTTGCAGAACAACTTTACACTGTGTTTTCTTGCGGAAATTTGTTTGTGTAGTCTTTTATAAATGAAATTCTTCTTTTGTAAGAAGTAATCTAAAATTACACGGCATTTATTATCTTTATGTAGGAGTTTTGGGATCCACAAGGTTTTAAAAGATTTCTCTTTGGAAAATATGTCAACAACATTAAGGCCCCCAAGATCATGTGGGCCAATTGCAGTATTTCTTTTGATTGGAAATCGGTTTTGACCGCATAAGAAGGTAAATATTTCTCTTTCAATAGTTTTCAAAAATTCATATGGGGTAGGTAGTATTGTCAAAACATAAGTAAGTTTTGGCAGAGCAAGCAAATTTATTATTATTGATTTCGCATAAAAAGTAAGTTTTCTATTGTGCCATGATAACAGAATGTGTCTAAATTTGCTTAATTGTTCCTTCCATGATTTTGCTATACATTTTGGCTATCTGTACCTAAATGTATTGGATCATTAGTAAATGCTACATTTTCAAAATAGGCAGGTCCTTTCTTTAAGGGTCGAAGCTATAATCCAACACATTTTTGAATATTTAATTGTAGACCAGAAACACAGGAAAAATCATCAATACTTTTGAGAGCATTGTGCATCGATTTTGTGTTCCTTAGAATAGGTGTGGTATCATCAGCATATTTTCAGATAATTGACTCATATTTTCCAATTTTTATCCCTGTGATATTTTCATTAAATTTTAAATTAATATAGAGAATTTCAGTGGCTATTAAAAAGTAGTGCAGACAAGGGACATCCTTGCCCGATACCTCTCTTCATTGTTAGTTTTCTTGATTACCAGCCATTATTTTTATTGTTATTGTGGGTTCTGTATAAAGAATATTAACCCAGGATTTAAGGTATTCTCCAAAGCCAAATTTGTTTAATGTTTTTGACATAACATTTCCATTCTAAAAAGTCAATAGCTTCTTTTATATCTAATGTTAACAGATCTCCAATAGATATCCAGCTGTAAATACAATATATCTTTTTTTAATATAGGCACTTTTGATATTATTTTCGAAATTACTTTTTGAAGTCTTAAAGATAAGACATACAAGATTATTTTATAATTATAATTATTTAAGCTGCTGGACTTATAATTTATAAGCAGCTCCTTTTTATTTTTTTATGTATTAAGGTTAGGATAGTATTGGACACGGAAGATGGAAGTTGTTTGTATTTGTAAGATTCATTTAGCATTTCCATGAAAGGTTTCTTGAGATAATCCCAGATTTTTTTGTAAAGTTCAGGGGTAAGGCCATCTTGTCCAGGTGATTTATTCTTGATCAATTTTATTACTGCCTCAGGTATCTCCATAGTAGATAGTTTCTCATCACATGCTATCTCTTCTTTACTTGACAGAACATAGGTTTCAGGATTTTTTAACAAAGAAGACATTGATATCACCGATTGGAGTTTTACTACTTGTATATAGATCTGAATAAAGTTTATGTGCTTCTTTTAAAATATCTTTATTTGAGTGGACAATTTGATCTTTGCCAGTCTTTAATTATTTGATTACATTGTGGTTCTGATGCTTTTCTCAAGGCTTAGGAAGTATTTACAACTTATTTCTCCTTATTTCACCCATCTTGCTCTTGATTACAGAGCCTTTGACTTTTTCATTATAATAGTAGTTAATTCTGCTTTAATT
This sequence comes from Sabellastarte sp. h YS-2021, assembly GCA_964017235.1. Lineage (NCBI taxonomy): Eukaryota > Metazoa > Annelida > Polychaeta > Sabellida > Sabellidae > Sabellastarte > Sabellastarte sp. h YS-2021. The sequence goes on from OZ024931.1 coordinate 151,173,885, forward strand.
TCTTTTTTCAACAAATATTTGTTCATGATTGTTTTCAGTACTATGCAGTATTTTAAGATTCAAATTATCTAGCTCCTTTTGAATCTTGTTAATGTTCTCCCTATTATTCTTACTTAGTGTTGAGGTATAGGATATACTATCTTGCTTTATATTGTACTCAATAAATTCCCAAATTATTCGATGTGATGTGATGTTGAATTGTACAATTGTATTTGATATTTTATTTATAATTCCCTTAATAAAATCTCTATTTTGTAAGTGTTGATTGTTGAATTTCCCATATCCAGGACTATGGACATTTCTTGTGTTCATTTGAAAATTACGAACAACTGAAAAATAATCAATAACATGATTGTCTCTTACTGGTTGACTAACATATGTTTTCATGAGTTTATAACTAAAATCTTTAGACAAAAAATATAATCCAGCCTGCTATACTGCTTTGTTGATTTGCCATAATATGTATAAGTGGTTTGATCATTAAGAACACTCCGGGTATCTACACAATGAAGTTTTTGCACTATTTTTCTAATCTTGCCATTAACATGTGATTTTACAGTATTATGACAATTCAAAGTGCAGTTGAAATCACCAAATATAATAAGATTATTTATACCTAATGCTGAATTTTTTATCCAATCTTGTAGCATCTTAAAATACTGTATTCTCTCAGTTTCAACATTTGGTGTATAAACAGATACCATTTTGTTTTGAAATTCGACATTGTAAGAAATATGAATTATGTTATGCATTTCGCTTAGAATAAATATTTGTGCTGAAACAACATTAAACAACCAGTGTTATTCTGTCCTATTTATTAGTTGTGATATTTAAAGTTGTGTTAATTTAGTACATTCAAAGTCAAAGTTGGGGTTTACGTCTCATTCAACAGCCAGAGTAAAGTAACTTTGCTTTTAGAATGCTTCGAAATTAGACTGACAAGATAAATATTTCTGGTAACCTGCACAACTAGTTGTTATTTAGGAGTTCAAAATAAAATAACTATACCGTATATTTTGAATTTACAGATGTATAATATTTATGTTAGAGGTGCTTTTGTCGCTCATATAAATTATAGATATAGATATTATCAAACTTTATTAAATTTTATTTTTATTATTAAACATTTTGAAAAATTACTTTGTAATGTTTTATTTGATAGAAAATGTTACATAAGAAATGAATTGGTACTGTCAGAGAATTCATTATTGCATTATGTTTTGAATATTAAACTTTATCAGAAAAATGTTTTATTTATAAACAAAACCATAATTTGTTTGCGTATTACAGCTGTCTGTATATATACACCAAATTTTAAAATACGAGGCATTTTTGTTTAATTCAGTGAATTGTTAGTATATGTGATAAGAGGGCATGTAACAACTTATTTTGTATCAATGACTTATTTTGTATTACCTGACTTATTTCGTATCAATTTTTGACTTATTTCGTATTAGCGACTTATTTTGTAGTAAAATTGCCTTATTTTGTATTACTTGGCCAGCTTATTTCGTACCAACAGCTGACTTAATATGTTACAAAACGGTGCGCAGAATTTTGGCAAGATTTCAGGGTGATACAAAATAAGTTGATAATACAAAATAAGCTGCTCTATAGACAACTTGTTTTGTATCAATGACTTATTTTGTAGTAATTTCAATTCACCTTTTATAGTGGCTTGTCTCCATCAAAGGATGGACTCAAAGGAATTTAATCCTTACTGTATTCAATCTTGTAGTCCATTTACCATTCGCCTGATAGTAATTCTTATTTTCAGCACTGACAGTGATACAAAATAAGTTGATAATACAAAATTAGCTGCAATATAGACAACTTATTTTGTATCACTGACTTATTTTGTATTATCAGGTTATAAAAACTGTGAAAGGAACTTTGTTTTTAAAACTGTAGAACTCTTTGTTTATTCATTATTTTAATGTTACATTAACACTTTAGCATAGATTACACTAAAACATAGATCATAAGTTAGAAAATACATCCAAATTGCTAAAATTTTGAAACATTTGCCTCTTATAAGCCATTCCATGAAAGACCATGCAATTTTCCATGGATGTGTAGCCATTCCTATTGCAAATTGAAGATCCTTGGACATCTCCAAAACTACAATAGGTGATATATGTTAAAAAGACATAGCGATCTTTTGGAATGAATAAGTTGTTACAGAGCATAAACTCACACAAGTATGTTGATACCCGTGAGATGGAGGGTGGGGAAGGCCCAAATATAAAATAGTTCCTGTCTTTTACGTTTAGTGGAAGATTTTGGGTTGTTGTCCTCCCCCACCCATTGCACAATGCTGAACTCAATATTTCTGACACTGCTTGGGTAGTGTGCAGTGTCTTGAGACAGTTGTATGGCCACTAAGACCCTCCATAGGAGGGGGTATTTTTGCCTGTTCCTTGACCTGGTTTAAGATCTGATAGTTATAGCCTTCCATCATAAACAATGTGGAATGCCCAGTGAGTCCTGACCTCAGAAAATCTAATCCTATGAGATCCCTTTTAAGTAGTCAAGGACACATTAAAAACAACATTATGTATGTATAAACAGTTTATTAATATATAAGTGAAACTGAATAGGATAATTTTAATTCCTGACTAATTTATTCAATCCTTTGATCAAGAATTGTAACTGTTTGTTTGTTTGTCTTTGGTGGCTAGGGGGGTTCTGTCGATTTTGTCTCTGTCTCCCTCTCGGCTTGAACCTGGGTTTAGATTCTGGTTGAAGCTTCCTCTGCATACTTGTGGCAGCTGCAGCTTTGTATTTGTCAGTTAAAGAGTCCTTGAGTTCTTTAAACTGGCTTTTGTCGGTGATGTTTTCCAGCTCTGCAAAGGTTATCTGGATCTCTGCTTTGATCACAGTATACTTGGAATTCAGTGAAGGGTCACGTCCTTCTTACATTTGTTCATTATCTCAACATACTTGGTCTTGAATGACTCGTTGACTGAGACTGGTGGGGTACACTTGAAGTTACAGGATACTAGATATTTACTTTCTTTTAGGTGGGCTTTGCTTGAGTGAATATTTGTGGCTACACTCAATTTATTCCCATGAAGATTTTTGCTCTTCAGGTACAGTGATTTGGATTCAGGTGGATACCTATCCCTGCTAGTAGACTGTCTCTCAGTGGATGATGAGCAGGTTCTCTTTCTTTTGGTGCCTTTGGAGGGTCCCTTGTCAGCTTCTTTTAACTTGTTTGAAGCTTGTTGTAGGATCGCCAAAGTCTCACTGCTCATCTTACTAGCTGGAATGGGGGTTCCAGTAGTCGGAGTGTTAAAAGCTGTGTCATTGTCCACTTTTAGGTGGCTGATGCTGGCTACCAGGGCACTTTGACTGACATTCATGTTAACCCAATGAAAATAAAACAATAAGAACTTGAGTCAGTGAAGAATGAGTCAAGACTTTAAATCTCTGCCTTATATTCATAGTGTTATAGTTGTGAATATTTCAATATGAATATGTCAGTTCTCATCAGAGGCTGTGCATGGGATGAGGGGATCACCTGAAGTACAAATATGGCATCCTCTCAGGTCCTGAGGATCAGATCCGGGATCTGGCGGATCTGATCAGATTTCTTGTATCTGACTTTTAAAAAATAAATTTTTCAATTTTTTGTGACCAAATATTTTTTAGGTGTAATTTTCAATCATTTTGACTAGTTTCCCTTTCCATGTAAGAAATAGTCCTTGTGTTGCATCTTTTAGGAAGCACCTCAAAACTCACCTCTTCAGCTCTAGCTTCCCAACTTAGTTTTCCTTTCCTCCTGGTCACACCCACAATCCTGGGTTACCGACCTAAAACACCGCACGACTTTCATATGAAAATGATTTTGTTTAATCCGTGCACTGAGTTCCCCATTGTGGGGAAGATATTGCGCTAGCAAAGCAGTATATTACATTTTCATCAGTTAGTTACTATACTATACTGAATAATGGGAATGTTGTTATACACTCCATAAAGTACAATCCAGTTCAATTGTATGAATTTTAACTTTTATTCCATTTAAATCTACAGGTGATAAATTATAAATGACAAAACTTATTTATTTGTTTTATTCTTATGTTTTTGTCTAGTCCTTTTTCCCAGTGGGAGCCGAGTTGCAATCCCTTAAGCATTGTCTCATAGTGTGAATCATATGCTTTTGTTTAAGAAATATATATCATTATTTACTTGTCATGCTTGTTACATACAGTAAAAAACTTCAGTATGTAGAGGTTGTACATGTTAGTAACATAAGTCCCAGACTACACGTAAGAATGACAATTTATACAAAATGCCTATAAACAGAGGCAATGCTGCCTGTAATGTGAGACGACAATATATTTTATAATACAGTGTGACATGGTTTCAGACTTCCTTATTGGATTTCTGGCTGCCTTTTTGGAAAGGTGTGAATAATGATACACAAAATATTTCCACAAACCTGCAAACTTATCTCAAATTGAGTATAGATAAATAACATGATGCTGCCACCCACTACAATTTGGAACACATCCTAAATTGGCAAAATTACAGACAAATTTAGAGCTAACCAGTCTTTATTAGAAAATACTGTAGCAGGTTGATTGGTCAAATATTATTTTTTGGGCGGAATTTTCAAAACAACACTTTTATTAGCTAGTCCCCTCCCACTGAAAATGGCTGCTTTTTCATGTAAAAGATATTTTGCACTTATGCAATTGGTAGTTTGATTAAAGGAGATGAAGTCCTGATGAAGTCCGCTCTGTAAACTCACTTGCCTCTTTCAGGTCAAAGTTGAAGTTATACCTCTTTGGAAAAGCATATCCACCCTAAAGTACCAATCTCCTCCTGCTTTCTCTGTGGTGCTGACTCCTGCAATTTCTCTGATTTATCTAATCTAATCTAATCTAATGTGGACTTTTATAGCGCTTAATCTCCATCACTGATGGACTCTAAGATGCATCTAAACATAAAGCAAGGCAGTTATCATTAATCAAGAGACATAGCCAGGTCGTCCCAAGGAGACACAGATGTGACGGGAGAGGCTATGGTGGGTAGGCTTTTGCAAACAGGTAAGTTTTAAGCTTCTTTCTGAAGGAGGCAACTGATGTTGCACTGCGAACATCTTGAGGGAGGTCATTCCAGATCTTAGGAGCATCAAAGGCAAAACCATGGCCAAAATGTTTGGCTGACTTAAAGACTGATGAATGGAAAGGAGGAACTGTAAGGTATTGACGATCTGGGTGACTATGCCTAGTATTATACGGACAACTACTAAAAGACAAGAATGGTTCAAAGTAAGAAGGAGAACCACTATGCAAAAATTTATACACAAGTGTTGCAGTTTTGAAAATACAACGATACTTAACAGGCAACCAGTGGAGTTTCTGTAGAATGGGTGTAGCATGAGCATACTTTCTATGATTTGTAACAATACGAGCAAGGGTGTTCTGAATACTTTGCAATTTGTGCTGATTGAAACCGGACAAACCTCTGAACAGAGAGTTACAATAGTCCAGATGACTACTAACCAAGGCATTTGCAGCAAGGACTGCCACTTCAGAAGTGAGATACTTTCTAATTCTACGGAGGTCACGCATCTGAAGGAAGCACGCTTTGCAAGTCCTCTTGATATGCTCAGAGAATGAAAAATCTGCATCAAACCACACTCCTAGATTTCTGACAGAATCAACCGGATGAAGAAGGCTACCAAGAATGCTAACAGGAAAGTGAGAGGAAATCTTCTGACATTGAGCCTTGGAACCAAAGACAATAAACTCAGTTTTTTCAGGGTTGAGCTTCAATTTACTGAGAGACATCCACTCTTGAACATCACGAAGGCAGGCATTTAGCTTGGCGAGAGCCGAAGAAGCATTCTTGTGGGAGAGATGGATGTATAACTGAGTGTCATCCGCATAAAAATGGAATTTAATATGCGGGTGGAGGCGAATAATTTTACTGAGTGGTGTTGTATAGAGTGAAAACAGTAACGGACCCAGAACAGAACCTTGTGGGACTCCATAGATGAGATTGCTTAATTCAGATAGTGTGGAGCCTATCTTAATGGCCTGGCAACGATTTCTTAAGTAGGAAGCAAACCACTTTAGAGCTGTTCCACCAAGACCAAACCAGGATTTAAGGTAACCAAGGAGAATATTATGGTCTATAGTGTCAAATGCGGCTGATAAGTCAAGAAGTACTAGAGCTGTGGGTTCACTGCGTGCCAGAGAGAGATGAACCTCGTTTTTTATAGAAAATAAAGCAGTTTCCATGGAATGTCCTGGCTTATATTCTGACTGATGAGGATTGTCCAGTTTGTTGTTATTAATGTGTGACGTTAGCTGCCTGGCAACAACTCGCTCAACCAACTTTGACAGGAAACAAAGACCAGACACTGGGCGATAATTCTTAAGGTCGTCTCTAGGAAGGGAAGCCTTTTTTATGAGGGGGGTGACAACCGCCTTTTTCAAAGAATTTGGGAAGGATCCTTCAATGAGAGAATAATTTACCAAATTGGTAATGGAAGAGAGGAGGATATCAAGACAATCCTTAAGGAGGACAAAGTCAAAGTTGGGGTTTAACGTCCCGTTCAACAGCCAGGGTCATATTGGGACAGGTTCTCAGCATTGCCACTTGTGGGACTCGAACCCACAGAGGTGACAGCCTATGATTAGATGCCAAACTTGCTAACCACTAGGCCGCCGAGGACCTCTCCTTAAGGAGGAATGTTGGTATAGGGTCTAGTGAACAAGATTTAGTGGGGGATTCACTAATACACTTATAGACCTCGTCTTCAGTGACAGGCATAAAGGCATTGAAAGCAGGAGGCACCAAATCCGGTGCATCATTGAAAGAGCCAGAAGTAGCAAAGATGTCCCTGATTTTGCTTATTTTATTGGAGAAAAAAGGAGCAAACATGTCCGCGAGGCTTTTGTCTGAGCTATGAGCAGGCAGGACAGTCTCGGAGGTGCGATGCAACACCTTCCTCAATGACTGCCATAGGTTCTTGGGGTCACGACTATTAGCAGTTATGAGATTTGTATAGTATGAACCCTTGTCTTTATTGGCCAGTCGATTACACCAGGCAATTTGCCTGCAGAGTCTTGACCTATTCAACTCTGACTTATGTTTTCTCCACCTTCGTTCAAATTGCCGTCTAACAGATCGAGTCATGCGATACGAATCAGACAACCACTCATCAGACTGCTGTTTAGCCTTGCGTGAAATGATAGGAGCATGCTTGTCAAGTCCCTTTGTAACACCAGTTATGTACTGATCATAAAGTTCTGCAGCAGTACCTTCAGGGGACCGTACAAACGGTATATTATTAAGGTCATTTCTGAACTGGACGATATCAATCCTGTGGTACCATCGATAAGAGACCCATTTGTCGATGCTGGTTGATGGGTGGGAGAAATCCAGTTGGCATCTTATGGCAGCATGGTCAGAAATGAAATCCCCAACACTAACATTGCGGATAAAATCTGAGTCACAAGGAGATATCAAAACATCCAGAGTGTGACCCAGTAAATGAGTCGGGCCACTGACACTTTGAACCAAACCACAACACTGAAGGATGTTGTTAAACCACACTCAATATCCAGATGGATATTTATATCGCCACAAATGATGAAACTGGAACCAGTCGAAGACAGAAAGCCAGAAAGAGCCAGAAAATCTTCCAGAAACTGAGTAGTACAAGAACCAGGAGGATGATACACACAAGCTGCAACAAAGCTATTATAATCAGACTTAAACGAAAGTATGATAATTTCAAATGACCTGAAAACTGGTGAAGAGACAATACTGGGAGAAAAGGTTTTTCTACACAGAAAACCAACACCACCTCCCCGACCAGTGCACCTTGGTTTTTGGATGAAATTGTAATCAGCCGGTGTAAGAGAACTCAGGAGGCCATCAGTATCATTTGGTCTAATATGCGTCTCAGCTAGACCCAGGATGTCTAGGTCACCGCATTTTATCAGGTCCTGCAGGAGAGGGCCTTTATTGTGAATGGATCTACAATTGACAAATCCAAAACTGGTGGGGCCAGGATTTGAAGCAACATCGCCACACAACAAAAAGAGTAGTAGTAGGTTTTTAAATTTCAGTTGTGGAGGAACCTGTTTTGTATCGCTAGTGTAACAATATTTACGGATTTATGAATATTGAACAACGTTTTTGTGTGATGCGCCTTAGAATCTGTCTTTTGACAGAGATTAAGTGCTATTAGAATTAGAATTAGAGTTAATAGCATGTACATAATAGCCATAATTTATATTTGGTGCATATTTTGTTGTTGTATCATGGGCAACAATACAGAAATACAGTCGACATCAAATGGATTGTCATGATATTAGTTGTTGGACTTCTCAAGTTACATAAAAAAAATTATTTAAAATGGAGTAAAGCTAACTTCATTTTAATTTTTTAGCTTCTGATTTCATCCTCAGTCTTGAATGTACTTTCAGCCCTGCAAAATATCTACAGTGCATTCTAATGGTATACATACTTAAGTCATATATGTATTCTCTTATATGTCAGCACTTTATGTTTAATCAGTACTTTCTAGCCGAAATTCAGTCAAAATAAAGTTTTCTCTATATTTAATAATAAAGATTGAAGGTAAAAACTTGATATTTTAAATCCCGATGAACACGCAGGATCATTTTGGGACAGATCCTCAGCACTTTCAGCTGTGGGAGTTCAACTCAATCAGAGGTGACAGCCTCCGATGAAATAATTAATTGGCTAACCCACTAGGACACTAAGGATCTCCGTATCATGTTTAAAATCTTTTGTGACTTTTAATGTGCTATAGAGCCTGTTCCATTTCTGCGAGTGTGGTTTAAGATAGGTGTGCGATTTGAAGTAATGAAAACCCATGATTCAGGGTATAGTTTACAATGATTTTTAAGATGTGTTCCTGATGCACAAAATATTTTCGGAAAAGCTTTGATTGGTTTTACCTTTGCCTCAAAAAATCTTCAAATAGGTTAGTGAAAGTTTCCCTATACATCCTTTTGGTATCCGATTAGTTTATGACTTAAGATGAAAGAGATGGGTTTATAATCACTATAACATAGAAATGATTGCTGTACAACTGTAAGATAGGTTTAAGATCGCTACAAGATTAAAAAGATCACAATACAATTGGTAAACAATGTTATTATCTGCTTAAGATTGAGAAAGGTTTGCTATAATTTCAAGGCAGTTTGAAATTCTTGTAAACGGTTCCTGATAGACTTTTGAGTGCTTTACTCGTTGTTGAGAAACCTGTTGGGAAGTACCATATTTTCCACACAGGATGTGTCAACAGTGACTTTCAAATCATTAAGATATATAAGATTCAGTTCCCGATTCCCAAATTTTCGGAAAATTATTATCGCCATGAGTCATAGCAAATTGTTCAATTCGAGATATTTCCAGTCATGATTTTTAGGTAGTACATATCACATAGTTCATCACTTTCCCACTTTCAGTGAGGTAAGCCTTTAAGCCCTCCTCTATGTAGTATAAGGACATTGTAAAACTTATATTTTTCCTCATTTTTTAGCGATCTGATTGGTCGAGAGGGGTCACGTGACATCATGATCACCATGGCGATTGAAGTGACGTTAGCATGCTCATGCTAGATTTTATCTTGCGCATGCTAGATATTATCCTGCATATGCGCACTTCCCCTAAATTTTTATTCGCTCGTGCGCATGCTAGATTTTATCCTGCGTATGCGCACTTCCCCTAAATTTTCATTCGCTCCTGCGCATGCTAGATTTTTATTCGTGCATGCTAGATTTTATACCGCGCATACACACTGCCCCTAAATTTTCATTTGAGTATGAGCACGCTAGATTTTTTCCACACATGTGCAGGCCTCCTAATTTAACGGAAGTGATGTCTTTTTCAGTCACAGCACACTTTATGTGGAAGCAGTAGAAAAAATGCAAGTGTTTTCACCACCCATACCAAACAACAAGTGTTGGTGTGGACAATCCCATGTTCATTGATTTAATGATTGAGGAAAATAAAACATATAAATATGTAGGTTTTTTGTAACATTCATTCACTTGTTTGTTTGATTGTTTGTCTCACATGGATATGTCTCCTGAAAGATATCTTGTCAAGATCATCTGTAAGATATTGATTTTAGCCTGTGTGGCATAGAAGATGATGAAGAAAAGAGCAGCATGCATCAAACAAAATTTAAATGCTGTTTCAAGAGTAAAAAATAATAATGTATATAATGAGTGATGGCATCAAACTGTATTCATTTGATGGTTTGTCATTGAAGAAGGCACATGGATCAATTTTGTCAAAAGTCTCTCATAAAATACATGTGTCAAATGATTATTCTGCTCTGCATCATCTGTGCCTGTATAGTTAACTCAAAATCACATTTTAAAAGACATTTGGTTAACTTTGCTATCATCTTCTCTGGGGTACATTCTACCATTCCAGTGTAAAAAGCAGGAATGAACTCAAAGACTGAAGCATGGATGGACACTATTTATTTTGATCCAGCACACCCAGCCAGTTTTTCCGGGCCACAGAAACTCTATCACTTTATGAGGAAGTATACCCTTCACTTTCATTAAAGGATGTCCAGTCCTGGTTAAGTGGGAAAGAAACTTATAGCTTACACAAACCTGTGAGAAGGCGTATTAAAAGGAACAGTGTGATTGTCAAAGAAATCAATCAACAATGGGATGTGGACTTGGTGGATATGGCAAGAATTGCTAGTGATAATGACAGCATTCACTTTGTCCATCTGTGTTTCAATATTTTTTCTCGTTATGTATGGACCTATCTGTTAAAAAATAAATCCGGAGAGGAAGTGAGCAAAGCCTTTATTTCTTCCTTTCAAGACAGCGTACCAAAACGTATTCGTTCTGATAAAGGCACAGAGTTTATAGGACAGTAAGTTCAGAGGGTGTTTAAAAAATTTGGGGTGCATCACTTTGTGACTCAGAATGAGGTGAAGGTGAATTATGCAGAGAGAGCCATCAAAACCATCAAGGGGAGAATTTAAGTATTTTACACAGAAACAAACACACTGCTATATAGATATTTTGCAAGATGTTACTATGGTTTCTAAAGATCTATTGGCATGGCTCCCACGAAAGTGACAGAAAAAAAACTTCATGAAGCCACCAAAACAATCATTGAGAAAAAAGAAGAAATACAAATTTGAGATAGGGGACTATTTGAGAATTTCACACACCAAAAGGGCTTTCAGCAAAGAATGCGATCAACGTTGGACATGGGAACCTACACCTTGCATGATTATGCAGGAGGAGGGAACATTTTATGAAGAAGAATTAAAGAAGGTTATTCCTAATGAATTTTATAGAGTGGAAAAAGTGTTAAAGCGTCGTCACAGATGTGGTCACCCCAAGGAAGTCTTAGTGCGATGGTTGAACTGGCCATCAAAGTACAACAGTTGGATTCCAGAAAGCCACCTGAGAGATTATAAAAGTCTTGTCGCCTAAATCATCTTCACCATTTGACTCATGGCGGTAGAAGAGTGAACATGTCTCTGCAGAAAGATAGACATGTCTTAAAAAAGCTTTATCTGAGGCAGATAAAACCACCACCATCTGCGTGCTAAAAGGAGCCGACAAACGACTGTTGACCTGTTTATCCGAGTATGCCCGCAACATCTTACAGGAAAATGTCCTGCATGGTGATACAGAAGAGAAAGTTGAGAAAATACAAGAAAGAATTCAAACTGCTCAGAAAAAAGAGTAGCAAGGAGAAAGACAAGAATATGGCATTGCAGAAAAGATGTTCCTTACCAGCATTGTTAGCACCCATTCTCACTTCAGTTGTTGCACCTCTAGTGTCAAATATATTGAAATGAGTCGATATATTGAAAAAAATTGTGATTCCCAAGTCTTCCCTTCAGTGTCATCAACATTCCAGTGGGAGAGAAGTCCCCGGTATTGCAAAAAATAAAGACTGATATGAATGAAGTGTTGGAAAACCCCATCTTAAAACAAGAAGAAAAAAATGAAAGTTTAGAACAAATCTCTAGACCGTCTTCTCACCTATGATCAACAACTCCCCAAACCAAGACTATCAACCATAGTCCCGCCCCATCCACCACCACCACCACATCAACAAGAATCCCAGATGGTTGCTTTGGTGGCAAAGGAGAAGAACAAGAAGACATGAGTTCGTCATTACCCCCCACTCTGAAGACAAAAGGCAGTGCTCTGCTAAGAAAAGTGAATACCTCATTAGGATGGAACAATAGGGGTGAAATTTTATCTGCACATGGAAAGCCTATTCCAGGGCAAAACATCACAGATTTGGTTCATACTGCTGTTCGTGTGCACAGAAAACCAAAATGCTGACCAAAAGGATGGACCTATTTCCTTGAAGCTAATTTCCCACAGATATTGCTAGGTTCAGGAAACCAATTTAAAGTTGAACAGGACATGGATTAGGAGGGTGATGGTGATGATGTTGGTGAAGAGAAAATGAAAGATGAGTAGAGTGGACAGTGGGACAGACTATGAAAAAGGTGACACTCTCCTCTTATCATCAGTGTCACACCAGAGGTTGTATCATGAGCTTCTATATCACACTACCCAGTAATTCCAGTGTGAAAGACTTTCCAAAAAACACCCGTGGAGAATTTACTGTTCCTCTTCCCCACCCTATTCACCTTCCAGTGGGAGAGGGCTGGGAGGTGGGCATAAATTCAGTACACAAAGTTACACACATTAGAAGTATTGACTACAGAGCTCAACTTCCGACTCAGGACATTCGAAGAGAAGATGTGGGCTAAAGATCAATGAACTTTTAGCAGAGATAAACCACCACCCACCATTCGGTTTAGCACTTTCTCATTCACTAAGAAAACAAGGTTAAAAGTAACAGAGGAAGTTACTGCTCTAGAAGACAACAAAATTCACCATGAAGACTGTGTGACTCTATTTCCATTTTTGAGTGATATGCTTGGGTTTCAGAAAACTGGTCCATATGAGATAGGCGAATACAAATCAACCTATCCTACACACATCATGAGTGGTCTTTACAACCTTTTGTGTATTGTGACTGTTGTATTTCAGTGTATGTGTATATTATACAATTAATTGTTGCCTTTGATACCATTTAATTTGGTTGTGATGAAGATGAAACTGGAATATATTAGTTAACACAGAATTAATTGTAAGAACCTAGTGAACGAATGATGTCATTATGATTTATTTTGGGTCCTAAGAACAGTACATCAGTGCATTATGAGACTATTCCAAATAGGGAGTTGTGAAGTTATACATATGTCACAGCATTGGTTTTGTATTGAAATAGTATAGGGACCTCATGGTCAGTTTGTGCGCAGCAGAAAGTTGGTGTGTCTTTAAAGTTGGAAAGATAGAGTTTTGAAAACAATTCCTTGTCATGTCGAAGGTATGTTATATTTACATTTGATAGAAGTAAATCTTGTTAAATTTTGAATTTTACTGTTGATACTAAAAGTGCTCTATTGGTGTAAAATTAGATAAATTGAAAAACCTGTACAGTAAATAATCAACCAGGCAATTGCTTTATCTGCTTTTAAAATATAAATTTAATTTAATTGTTTTAAAACCTGCTTTACAAGACCATATCTTACCAGACCATATGTTATGTATGTTATCAGGACTGATTTTATATATTGAATGCTGAGTTACATGGGCCCAGTCCAGGAATGCTACAGCCTAGTACAGTGTGTTGAATAAAGTTATACAGATTACAAGCCTAAAGGGACAATACATTAATTAGATACTTGTAGGACAATACAAGTCATGGACAATTTCAGTGTGTATTTGTGAAAGAAAAACTTGTGTAATAAATAGAAGTCAGTTTGGACCCAAAACATTGACTGTATTATTATATAACTGATGACTTCCTTGTTTAGTTTATTAAACTTTAATGTAAGATTACATTCAGTGCAGTTTTACTGTGTCCCAAATGAAGTCACTGAGACTCAAATACAACAGCGACATCATTCAACCCAACCTCATAGGACATACTAACCCCTGTTGAGGATTGTGTCAGTGGAAGAGGGACATATCATCACTAAAAGTTATAACAACATTTTCTACCACCCTCTCTCCAGAGAAATCATTCAGTCTATCCAAGTGCATATAAAGAGCAACACAAACAAAACGGTTCCATTTAACACTCGGAAGTCCATCGTAACACTTCACTTTAAAAGACGGCAAAATGAGAAAAGAAAAATACTGTTGCGATGAAGCCACGAAAAGGCAACACATGAACTATTACAAAGAGCAAGCCGGACACGGTTTGTAAGGATTTCAGGGGATACGCTTTCAAAGAGGGCACAGACTTGGTGGAATGTTTGAAGGATTGTTGCATTTTGCCACACCTCTGTTTAAGAAAGGAGTTGAGCTTGAGAAAGCAGCTCTGAGGACAAGGTTGAGTGCACTGGAGGGGAACAAAAGACCATCACTTCCAAGAAAATGTGTCAGTTCCAGTTCAGTTGTCAGACCAACAACATCTCACAAGAGACCAAAGAAGGATATTTTCTAGTTATCAACAATACCTCCAAAAAAAGAATTCGGCACCCCTGCCTCTGTATCCGAGTACATAGACCTGAGCAGCTATTATATACGAGTGAATGCCAAAGTGATGAAAGCTACTGGAGATACACTGACTGGACCACCCACTGCAAATGGTACCCTCCAGCTGACAATGTGGCCCCCACAAACCTTTTTCTGCCTGCTCTATTAAGTCAAGTAGATTTTTCTATGAAAACCACAGTGGTAACCAACTCAAACACCTACCCCTACAAAGCCTACATTAAAACTCTGCTGAGTTTTGGAGAAGAAGCCAAAGACAGTCAACTCACAGCCGGCTTGTGGTACAAAAATGGAGACAATTTTCAGATGGGTGGGGACAATGGGGGATTTGTGAAGAGGAAAGCAATGGCAGCCATCATTAGTATGATCGATATGGCTGGGAAGTTACAAGTGGACATGATGTTTCAAGACAGATATATTTTAAATCAAGTGCCCATGAAACTGAGGCTGACCAGAAGTAAAGACTTATTCTGTCTTGACAGCCCTACTGTTGCAGCATCTTTTAAAATCCAATTACTAGATGTAAAATTTATGTTGACAAAAGTACAAATCAGCCCTGTGATTCAAGCAGCACATGCCAAGGCCTTAGAGGTGAGCAATGCTAAATATCCAGTGACCAGACGTGTGTGTAAAACCATTCTCATCAGTGCTGGGACTAGGAGTGCTACAGAGGAAAACTTATACAATGGGCTACCCAAGCGCATTATGGTGGGAATTGTCAGAAACAATGCCCTGAATGGGGGGCTTTTAATAAAAACCCTTTCCACTTTCAACATTTTGGACTGCAACACATTGGACTCACTGTAGATGGATAACAGGTCCCCATGAAAACATTAAAGGCTGACTTTGCCAGTGGAGATTTCATCAACTGCTACCTGTCACTATTTACAGGGGACGCCTTCCATCAGGATTAAGGTAATGTTATCAGTCGAGAAGAATATAACAATGGGTATTCTGTGGTGACGCTTAATTTAACACCAGACTTAGAAGAAGCAGGAGGGCAAACAAATCTCATTAAAAATGGTGACGTGAGCCTGGAACTTCACTTTAAGGCAGCCACCACCCAAGCCATCAACACTGTCGTATACAGAGAGTTTGACAACCTGGTTTAAATTGACCGTTTCCGAGAAGTGTTGTGTGACTACACTCTTTAAACTGAAAAGAACTGCAAGCTATCTTGTCAGCAACCTCTCCAAGACCATGGAAGGTGGGTGTGTTTGCTAGATATGAGATCCCTAAACCACCACCAATCAGAAAGTGTTTGTATATCTGCAACACAGACAGCTCTCACAAACCTAGAAGTCACTGGGTTGTTCTCTGCATTAAGAGGAAAGAAGAAAGACTGTACTTTGATGCTTATGGACTCCGATGTAGAGTGAATTTAGACAATTTCTCAAAAACTATATGTACAACGATGTACAGTTGCAAGAACCATTTTCTACCATGCGTGGACATTATTGTGTGCTGTTTGCTCGATATATGTTTGCTGGAAACAGTATGGAACAGATTGTAGAAACTGGAACCTTATAGGGATGCAGACATTGACTCTTTTTGAGAAAATTAAACACTCTTTAAACACTGTGCCTTAAAATTGTATATGCATATATTCTATATAGTGTTCAGAATTAAGTTTTGTTCCAATAAAAAAACTACATTTTTTAGTCTTTTTATTTTTATTGTCTTCTTATATATATATAAGGTCTATATATATATTTAAATGGTCACATTCCACCACTCAGGCTCATGTTTCATCTGAATGTCCATGTGTCAAGATCCAGGTGTGTCCTGAGTGCTCCAAGGCCTTTACCAGAAAGGATAGTCTCCAAAGACATGTCAAGTCTTTTCATGGTTACACAGTAGAAAATAGCAAGGGTCAAATACCACTAAAGAACGAAGACTGCACAAATGAACGCCTGAAAGACCAAGATTTCTATCCAATCCCGAGGGAAGACCAAGATGGTTACTTAGTGATAGCTCTGCCAAAAATGATTCACCCATTTACTTGTCTGGTGGCTGGCCCTACGGGTTGTGGGAAATCAACATTTTTAAAGAAACTCTTAGAACTCAAAGATGACAAGATCTTCAATGCCCCCTCCAAAGTGATATGGTGCTACACTCAGTGGCAGCCTCTTTATGCCTCCATGGAAGGAGTGGACTTTCATCAGTGATTACCAGAGGTAGAAGAGTTACAATCATGTCTCCTTATTTTAGATGATATGATGAGCCAACTGGGGAGTGAAGTGACAGAAGTGTTTACCAGAGGAAGTCACCACAGAGATTTGTCCGTGATTGCAGTGATGCAGAATAGGTTTCACCAAAGTATGGGTGCCTTTTATACATGAATTGCCCACTGTCTTAAGGCTGCTTTGGTTTTCTTCCAGTTGGGGTAAACAAAACAACAGAAGAAACATAAATTTCTCAATACAGATGCCCCTGGGTGTTTTTATGCATGGTTAACAATCCCTTGCAGTTGACCACGTAATCAGGGAGCTCCCCATATCCCAGGGAAATTGGGTGGGGGTAACATTGAATACCATGTTGGTCACCAGAAATGGTTTCCACTGGCTGTTGGGTTTGGAAGCCTGCAAATGTTCCAACACATTCATGTCCCTCAGTCTGTTTTCCACCATGTTCAGTGACTGGCGCGAGCTGATTAAGTGAGGGAGTGTCCACATGGTTTGGTTCATGTTGGGGGCAGTATCTATATTCAATATTCAATATCTCAATGTTTCTCAGTATAAATCCCA
This sequence comes from Sabellastarte sp. h YS-2021, assembly GCA_964017235.1. NCBI lineage: Eukaryota > Metazoa > Annelida > Polychaeta > Sabellida > Sabellidae > Sabellastarte > Sabellastarte sp. h YS-2021. The sequence continues at coordinate 151,191,205 of OZ024931.1, forward strand.
GTGAAATTTTGAGTTTAAATGCTGTTGTTTGCTGCTCATAAATGTCTCTTATTCTTTCAGTCATTGTGTTTATACCTTCTCTTTATCCATCTGTTGGTACATTGTAAAGAATGTGTCTCACTCTATCCACTCTTTCAGGGGACAAAATGATACTGCTATTTCCCTCTATCACCTCCTTCAAAGCTGTATCCCCAATATCTTTCCATGGAGCCTGTTGTAGTCCACCTCCATGCTGTAGGCTTCTATGGTGATGCAGTTGTCATCTACTAGCACAAATTTGTCCACAATGTCTGCAGCAATAACCTTGTAACCGCTGAGGCTGACTGTGTGTCTATAGTCTTGGTCTCTTTTCTGTCGGGGGTTGGCTGCCTCTTAGTTTACAAACCTTTTCATGATGTTGACAATTGCCTTTGCACAGAAAGATGTTGAAGGAAAAAGGGCACTGTTGGTCATCCATCTCTTTAAAATAAACATTGGGTAGTCATGTATGTGTTATGTGTTTTCATGGTTTGATTCAAAATTATGGATAAGATAGTTTAAATATTGTGAATACAAAGAGCAAAAGAATATCAATGCTGTGTTTAAAGTTGTTATATTTAGGCCCAAAAATGATATTTCCTAAAAGCAAACCCTAATAATATTTATATGGATGGAAAGAACTTTTCAAGCCAAATCCAACGATATCTTACTTTTAAAAATCCGACCAATATTCGCAGAGAAATGGTCGAAAAGCCTTAATACTCACAAAAATAGAACTCACCTCTCTGACTTCAGATAAAGTCTAGCGTGTACATGCGGGAATAAAAAATGTAGGGGAAGTGTGCATACGCAATAAAGAATCTAGTGTGTGCATGCGTGTGTAAAAAATTGGAAATGAGGTGACGTCACTTCCGTTGCTATGGTTACCATGATTATGTCATGTGACCCTCTCGACCAATCAGATCACTCAAAAATGGGGGAAATATAAGTTTCTCTTCATAATAAACAGTATTCATGTTTGTGTTACATATTTACATAGATTGCAAATTGCGCATGCGTGAATAAAAATACAGCATGCACATGCGCAAGATAAAATCTAGCGTGCGCATGTGTGGGATAAAATCTAGCGTAGGCATGATGACATCACCTCCATCGGCATGGTGACCATCATGACGTCACCTACTTCTCGATCAATCAGATCACTCAAAAATTAGGAGAAATATAAGTTTCTCTTTAAAATAATCAGTTGTCATGCATGTGTGATGTGTTTACATAGTTTGGGGTAGGATAGTTTGAATATTGTGAATTCAAAGAGCAAAAGAATATCAATGCCGTGTTTAAAGTTGTTACATTTTGACCGAAAAAGACATTAGTTAAAAGCAAACCCTAAAACATGGTTTGAAAGATCTTTTCAAGACAAATCCAACGATATCCACCCAATATTCGCAGACAAATGGTCGAAAAACCAAACTAAAGTACTCACCTCTTTGCCTAAAAATCTAGCATGCGCATCAGTGGGAAAAAATCTAGCGTGCGCATGATGATGTCATGTGACCTGTCTCAAACCAACCAGATCGCTCAAAAATGAAGAGAAATATAAGTTTTATGATGTCCTTATACTATTCTAATGGAATATTACTACCTGCCACAACAGGGGTGTTCCACTGAAACCAACCTGTCAGTAAATAGGTATTTTACAAGGGTCAGAAGCAATGTTTACAGAGTCGGTTAGGGTCAGTGGTGATGTCCCGGCTTGTCACAGTGGATTTACAAAATATCATACATGTTTGATATTTCACCAACCCACCATGACTCTGTATCTGGACTGTGGGTCCGCCCACCTGGAAACCATCCTGTTGTGGATCTTGGTGGCTTGTCAGTTACACTTCCCATCTTGTTCTGCTTCAGTACCAGGACTCTACCTCCAGACAGTCTGTGAACACTAACTGAGCGTGCTTGAAAGCAAACTGGCCTGTCGTAAACATAACTGACTTGACTTGATCACTTCCCATCAAGATGGAAAGTCTCCCAGTCTTCAGTCCTAGAGTCTGGAAAATTTACAGACAAGCTGAAACACAAAACCGACATGGACAAAGCCTGGAACTATGTAGGACAAGACGGCTTCATTTTTACAACCCAAGGCTTGACTGCTGATTTGAAATCTGTGCATCTGAAGGTTGGGAACTGTGTCCGCCAGCTCAAATTCAGTGTTCTTGAATTTGAGCTGGGGGACACAGTGGCAGGTATCCAGCACAGGAGGGAAGAGGGGGAGGCCACAGACAGGGAGGAGGCACAGCAACGATCGAGACCATCACAGTCACACTACAAGAAGGGGCACATGACCAACATCTATCTCACTGATTCTGACAAGGAGGCTATTGTGGATTTTGTGAAGGATCGCGAAGAGTTGTACAACAAGACTAGTAAATATTTCAAGGCCAAAGCAAGGAGGGAGTTTCTCTGGGAGCAGTTTGCCAAGAGTCGCAAGCTGTGAGTCAAGGTGTTTACAAATCAAGAGTAAAACATGTTAGTAAAAATAAACCGTGGTTTACCAAAGGATTGAATAATGCCTGTAACAAGAAGAATAATTTGTATAAATGTTTTCTGAAAAGTAGAACAAAACACAGTTTAAATAAATATAAAGTATATAAAAATAAATTAACAACAATATTGAGAAATGCTGAGAAAGATTATTATGATAAATTGTTGAACAGTAAACAAAGTGACATAAAAGGTACATGGAAAATTCTAAACAGCATGATTAAAGGTAACAGTAGCGGTAATAGCTACCGGGAAAAGTTTAATGATAACGGCAATTGCATTACAGATTGTAAAGCTATAGCCAATGGGTTTAATAACTTTTTTACAAATGTGGGGCCATCATTAGCCAGTAAAATTACAGCCCCAAATGATAACCAATGTATATTTAACACTATGGGTCCTAGTAATGTTAATTCCATGTTTTTACATCCTGTAACAGAAAAAGAACTTGTTTATACAATTAACTCATGTAAATATAAATATTCATGTGATTTCAATGATCTCAGTATGAACATTGTGAAATGTACATTTAATGCTATTATTAAGCCATTTATGCATATTTGTAATTTATCATTCAGTAATGGTGTATTCCCTAATGACATGAAAATTGCTAAGATTGTTCCATTATTTAAATCTGGTGATGAATCAATGTTTTCTAATTATAGACCTGTGTCTTTATTACCTCAGCTCTCTAAAATTCTAGAAAAATTATTTGATAAAAGATTAACAGACTTTGTAGAAACACATAACATTTTAAACAATTCACAATGTGGTTTCAGGGGTAATAGATCAACAGCTATGGTTTTGTTGGATTTTATGGAATGAGCAGGAAGTGCAACAGATAACAAAAATATTACCTTAGGTGTATTCATAGATTTAAAAAAGGCGTTTGATACTATAGATCACTCATTATTAATAAAGAAACTTGGTCATTATGGTGTAAGAGGTATAGCAAGTAATTGGTTAAAATCATACTTATTAAACCGTAAGCAGTTTGTTAACTTTAATGGTATAAAATCAGAATTACAAGATGTTATATGTGGTGTAGCGCAAGTCTCAATACTGGGCCCAAAGTTATTTATCCTGTATATTAATGATATGTGTAATAATACAAAAGTAATGGATCTGATTATATTTGCAGATGATACCAATATTTTTTGTACCGCGGATAATATAAAAGATTTATGTAAAACAGTTTCACACTTGGTTTGCAATCAACAAATTGTCTATGAATATTAGTAAAACCAACTTTATGGTATTTGGTAAGAAACATTTGAAAACTGATTGTAATATATACATTAATGATTTTAAAATAAAAAGAGTATATGTAATAAAATTTTTAGGAGTGTTAATTGATTCAGAATTGTCTTGGAAACCACAAACAGTAAATATAAAAAATAAATTATATAGAAATTTGGCAGTTCTTAAAAAAGTTAAACCATTATTGCATAAAGAAGTCTTTCTTAAATTATATTGTAGTATTTTTCAGTCACACCTGTATTATTGTGTTGAATTATGGGGTAATTGTAGTAAAACTTATCTTTTGCCAATTATAAAGGCTCAAAAACATGCAGTAAGAGTAATTTGTAATTTAGGAAGTAGAGATCATACAAGTTCCTTTTTTAAATAACTCAACATTCTCAAGTTTATGGACTTAGTGGAGTTTAAAATACTAATTTTAATGTTTAAAGCCTGGAATGTTAATTTGCCTAAAAGCTTGCAATGTTTATTTCAGAGTAAAACTGACAATGTATATAATACCAGATGATTGTATAATTTTAAAGTCAATTTCTCTAAATCAAAAATCAAGTACAACTGTTTGTAAAGTATTGTAGTAAGATTATGGAATAAACTTGATGAGAAGATGAAAACCAGTGGTTCATTGATTAAATCTAAAAAAATGTTAAAACTTACATATGTGAACAACTATTAAATTACATGCAGTTTCTTCTTTATCTAATATTATGGTTAACTAGTTAAATTTACAATCTGATAAACCAAGATCAATGTCATATATTGTTTCCTATAATATTTTTAATTCCATAATGTGAGCTTGTTTGTTTGTACTGTAAAATAAATGTTTATCATAATAATATAATCTAATTTATTAAAAAATATGTAGTGGTGGAAATAAAATTTTAGAATTATTAAATAACTGGAAGTTGGGGGGTGGCGAATACACAAGCTTTTGCTTCATCCTCCTCCTTTTCATACTAAAGCTAATTGTTGAAATAAAAATATACATGTATAATAATTTTGTGAAATCATAATATTTGTAACTATTACATTGTAACATTTACATGTTCTTAGATAATGTTATCAACTTTCGTAATGTGATGTAATTAGCTTTGAAATAAACTATTATTTATTTATTTATTATTGTCACTTTGGGTGAAAGAGTGTCATGTGACCAACTGTATTAATTTGCAAAATATAATAACAACCAATCTGCATTTTACAAAATTTAGTAAAATATAGTAAAATATAGATTTACTGACTTTACTGATCTTTAACAGTGTTACAATAAGGACATTCCCTCTATAGGATAATTTAGGTACAAATAAGTGCACAAGTAGACGTGTACTTACAGGGAAAGAAAAACATTGGTGTGGTAATAGGTTTTGGAAACAACTCCCAAAAGAAATAAAAATGCAAATAAAGTATCTAAAAATTAAAATGTATCTAATGTATTGAGTTTAAAATAGTTATAATGCTAAAATGCAATTTACTTTCTTAATATTTAAAATAAATTGTGTGAAGGTTGTATAAATAATGGAGTGGAAATTCCAAGCAGTGTGGTTATACAGGCAATCACCCTTCCTTTGTTTTGAGAAAAATCTTAGATAAGGTGGAATAAAGGAGGCTTTGTAAAACATGATTTAAGGGAAGCCTTACCAAAGGTTAGAAATTCCACTCCCTTTACTTTAAGGAAGGAAAACACAGGAGGCTTCGTGAAACCAGTCCCAGCTGTTTGAGCATTATGACCAATTTCAGTCCAACTTGTAGTGGCTTCCTAAAATTGGCGAAATTGGAAATCGGCTGTGGATGTGTTGGTGGCTGTTGGGCAGGTGGTGCTACTGGGTTCAGATGTGTCCTTCTGTGTCTCTGAGTCAGGATGGAAATCAAAATATTAAACTCAACAAAAATGAAAGTACCCAAGCTGATGTAGAAAGTCTCTGTGATGTGTAGCTGTCATCTTTGTAATGACAGATATGTTTTTGTGACCCAGAGGGGGTATATATAGTTTTGGTTCAATCCCGGCTCTGCATCCTGAGTCCAGGATTTAATCAGACCAGTTGTGGTGAGTCAGGAAAATACTCCAGTCCTGTCTCTTTGTCAGTCTGGCTTGTTGGGGATTTCTACGGCTTGTCTGTTAGAGGTTTATGACTTGTTGTGGTAGTTTCTTCTCCTCATTTTATTTTTCCTCACAAGCCTCATCCCTCAGGTATTGGTGTAGATCCTCCGACATATCCCACGCCATATAATAGAATCTCCTTTTTATCAGTCATTTGAGAACATGGTGGTGTCAGTCGGGCTTCATGGCCATTCATTGTTGCTTGCCTGCACCTACTGCCCTCCAGCATTATGTACCTTCAACTTTCTGGAAGAATTCATGTCATTTGTTGGTTACCTCTCATCTTTTAATTCTTCATATTACATCTGTGGCGACTTCAACATTCATGTTGACATTCCAGTTGATGATAGTCATAAATTCATTACCTTTCTTGATTCGTGTGATCCGAAATAGTTAGTCGATAAACCTACTCACCTGCATGGTCACATATTGGACCTCATTTTATCTCCCAGTGGCCAGGACACTATTGCTTAACGTATGTCTGACTTCCCGTCAGATCTGAAAAAATACTTCCTTTGTCAAATCTATAGTTGATGCTGTTGTTGATCTTTACAAACAATATGTACATGATTTGGGTTATGTTCTTAATAGGCATGTACGTCTCTTATCTAGACTGATAAAAAAGATTCCGCAGATTGGATGTCTGATGATTATCGACGTCTTTTAGGCACCAGTTTGAGAGAACCTGGCGTAAGGTTAAAAAGCCACTGAACAGAAGTCTACTTCATCGTCAGATTGCTCGGTGCAATGCACTTGTAAACAAGGACAAGTCAGACTACTATAGCAAACTGATTTCAGACATTAGTCATGACTCTCGAAAACTTTGGCGCGAGCTCCATAAAACCCTGAATAGGGTTTCTGATGCCACTTCCATCCCATGAGTCTGAAAAGTCATTGGCTTACGAGTTTGCCTTCTTCTTTTCCAACAAAATTAAGAAAATTAGAGATAATTGTGCTCCCTCTGGCACTGAATACAATGTTCACCCACCTTTTATTTTGGAATGCACTGATATACCGCTGCCATCCCTTACAAAGCTGGTTAGTTGCTCACTCATAGGGGGGTGCTTCCCTGATACTTTCAAATCTACTGTGGTCACTCCTCTTATTAAAAAGCCAAATCTTCCCTCAAATGACCTGAAGAATTATTGTCCTGTATCTGGCCTTAGTTTTATATCAAAACTGGTAGAACATGTCGTTGCTAAGCAGCTGTTAGAACATATTCATGTCCATAATTTAGACAACCCATACCAGTTGGCATATAAGGCTGGTCATTCAACTGAGACAGCTCTTCTCTACATAAAAAATGAAGTTCACTTATCATTGTCAAGAGGTGAAACCACTGCCTTAGTATTGCTCAACTTGTCTGCCGCCTTTGACACTATAACTCATTCCACTCTTCTTAGTTACCTCCGAAATTGGTTTGGAGTCATTGGCTCATTTCTGAAATGGTTCACTTGCTACCTAACAGACCGTTATCAGTCAATAAAAATTGGTTCTACTTTGTCAGATGTTTGTAAACTCCTATTTGACGTACCCCAAGGTTCTGTCCTGGGCCCTTTGCTGTTCTCATTGTACACCACCCCCTCAGTTTGATTATCAGTAAACATAAGGGAATAATAAAGTTTTGTTTCTATGCAGATGATAGCCAAGTTTAAAAACATTTATCCCAGAAGACTACATCTGCTGCCTTTGAAAGGCTAAATAGATGATGTTAAAGAATGGATGTCAACTAGTAAGCTCAAATTGAATCCTGCCAAGACCGAGTTTGTCATTTTTGGTTCGAAGAGACAGAGGGACAAGTTGAAAGCATGTTTGCCAATTGATATCTTGGACAATTACCACTGCCCTGTTGGTTCAGTAAAAAAATCTGGGTATGTGGTTCAATTTAGACTTTTCTTTGTCCAAGCATGTTCTGCAAAAGTTGTTTTTTAAACTCTGTGATTTCAGACATGTCAAGTGGTTTCTTACTCATGATGTATATGTGCCTGTGGCTAATGCTCTTGTTAGTAGTCATTTGGATTACTGCAACTCACTTTTCAGGAGCCTCTCCAAGTTCAACCTATGCAAATTACAGTGCATCCAAAATAGCGCAGCTAGAATTTATCAAACACCAGTCGATACACCAGCATAACTCCTGTGCTAAAGAAACTGGATTGGCTTCCTGTTGAACAGTGCACAGTGTTCAAGACAGTAACACTTGTTTATAAGTATCTTCACACAGATTTTTCCAGGTATTTTGCTCCATGTCTTTCTTCCTACAGCAGTTCTTATAATACCAGGCACAGTCAAAGTGGTGGTAATTTCCTTTTCATTCCAAAGTTTTGCCCTTCTGTTCATAAATCTGTCAAACAGTTTGATAATAGTTTTGCTTTTGATGCTCCCACTGTGTGGAATGCTCTTCCTGATGAGATTCGTGCCTCTCCCTCCCTCGCCTCCTTCAGAAAACAGCTTAAAAGCTACCTGTACACCAAAGCATACCCACTTTAGCCTGGATCATTCCCCTGGCGTTCTCCATGGTGATTGTCGCCTCTTGTGTCCCTGGATACAGAAATTTTGATGACTGTTTTTAGAATTTAGAACTTAAAATTTCCCATCTTGTCGTGAAGAAAATAATAATAATCTCAAGTGAGATCTGGATCTAGACAAGCCTGTATGTTCCATGTCCTGTTGGAAATAATGTATAAGTGGTTATTTTCGCGTGGAATTAATTTTCGCTATATTTACGAATGTCTGTCAATCGCGAAAATAAAATCCTGCTAAATAATAAAAAAACAACTACCTTCAGTGATGATATACCTGTTTGCATATCCAAGTTAAGATCAGGTTATAAACCTTTTTAACAGCACATTCAAATCATACAGAAACAAGTTAAGTGCACTTTTATACATTAAAAAAAATATCATACATTTTATTTGTAAGTATTTTTAAAACAATTAATGTTTACCATTCATATGAAATTTGAAACGATGAAGAATACAGAAAAAGTACACATAAAAGTTTATTCTTCCCTTCCACAGACAACTCTAGTGCAGCCTGTTTTTTCAAGCCAAGTTTTATGTGGGTAGTTGTGTGAAATGTAGTAGGCCTGTAAAATGCAGGCACCATCACTGAGACCTGAAGGTACATCCCTACCCCCACCCCTCCCTTCTTTCAATTGTTTTATCACCTCATCTTTTTACCACACTGGGAGAATCCACACTGCTATAATCCATTTTCTCAGATTCACTTTGAAATAAATACAGAAATAAAGACTAATTGTACATGTACTTCATCATGTCTACTGTGAAAACTAGATGTGAAAGGGCTTTTTTATCAGAGAAATCATCTTTTTAACTTTCCCTAATATTTCTGCACTAGTGCATTCATGCGGCTGAAAAAGAATAGCATTAAAAGAGGCAGTTTTTATCCTCATTTTATGCAAGGATATAAATTGCACTTCCAAATTACACAGAGCCACTATTTTCTCTTTTGTGTGATAAACCCATTAGATTTAGTATATATTTAGCTTATGTGTACTTGAAGTACACACCAGTTAGTTGTGAGTGAGTAACTTTGTTGTTATTGTTGGCAATAATAGAATCTCTTCCACAGCTAAAAATTAATTTTCGCGAAACTAGGCTTCTGTGTAAATTCGCGAACTTAAGTCCCCGCGATAATAACCACTTATACAGTATGTAAAAAATCCAGCATTTTCACACACTTTTTTGTGGTTTTCATCTCCAATTTCAAGACTTTTGAAACCAAACCCAGAGTCAGTTATAGTCAGTTATGGGGTCGGTTGGAACACCCCCATAACTGGGCACACCTTGGGCAAAAAAGGTTATTGTGTTTTTAATAAAGTGGATTTCTATTGGTCAAAATGTGCTTTGACAGCATTACTAATTTTAGTGATATAATTTTGGTATGAATTAGATTATATGTCTATTCACTAATTTTAGTGACATAATTTTGGCATGATTTAGTTTGTATGTCTATTTTGTTAAGGGTTTTTATTGTGTCGAATCATCCCACCATTTCTTTGAGCAAAAGTGTGTTTAATAACGTTTAGTTCTATTGATTAAAATGTGCTTTGGCAAAAAATACAAATGTATTATAACAACAAAACCTCAAAACAATTAACTTTTAATGGGTTTTTAAAAGGAGATAATATAATTTCTACATGAAATCACCTCCACAGCTTGAAAAAAATGCATACAGAAATAACAGAAATGGATTACCTTCCTCTTACATATATGATATGCAGAAATCAATGAAGGAAAATAAAAACAAATATTACTAAAATATTTTATATTCTGGGCCCGTATCCACAAACTGATTAAGTGAAAAATTAGCTTAACTTTGATTGAAAAAATGGTTTAGCTAATATTTGGATTACATAAGTATTCAGAAAGTTGTTCTAATTTTGGATTAAGTGAAGCAGAGTGTAACTATATCGAATCCAATAGTTAATCCTTTCCGCTGGGTGGGTTAACAGTAATGCAAAAGTTAATATAAAATTAGCTTAACTTCTGATGTGAATACCAATCTTAATCCTAATGCAATTTTTGGATTAACTGAAGCTAATTTTTAGCCTATCTTTCGCTGATCTACTTTTTGGCTACAAATAAATATCGATTGCAAGGAATTAAAGCTGTACTCCTACTAGGGGCCTTGATTAGTTTATTAAGCGAGAGCTCTAACAACGCTTTTGCTATTAGAGATCACTTTTTCAGTTTTTTTTTCGGTCTCTGGACTTTAATGATTTGTGGCATAGCATGATGAGTACCTGTATTTTCAGTGAAGGGAAGCAGCAATGGGCTATGTTAGTACTATGGATGGGTGACTGCCTAAGTAAACTACTCCTGTCTCTGATGCAGCTAGTGGTAGTAGACCAAAACCCCTTTCAGCCTTGTATATTTTCTGTTTTACATCACACCTAGTACCTTATCAGTTTTTTGTGGTGGGTAGTTAGAAGGGCACAGAAAACCAGATCATACAGTTTGCCAAGGTTCTGTACTGTAAACTGCCGACCAACAGTAAGCAACTACCAGCTTTCTCACACGAGGTCCGACCTGGAATTGAACTCTATCTCAGACACGGGAGATGAGTATGTTACCACTGCGGCACTGTGGTCCCCTTTTAAGGGCTTTGAAATTTAGTGCTAAGTTCACCTTATGTGGGGTCCTTGCACACTCCATTTGACTTCAATGCCCCTTTTTAAAGAAATAGAAAAAAAAATCGCAGTTTAGAAATAACTGTAGCTTTTATATATGTTACACTTTACTGATCATTTAATTTAGTAATTTAGTCTGCCTCCATTTCTGAATAGAGTTCACACAAGTACAGTGGCAGATATATAAATAGGCGACATGGCTTGCTTTTAACTTTATGAACTCAAATGTTGTCCTTGTTTGGAGATATATTTTGTTATATTAGAGAAAGTGCAGTATTTTAAGAGTTCACCCTCTGGTAACAGAGTTAAAGATTCTTATTAAGGAAAATAGGAAAATTATTTAACTCTGTCATGGAAGCTTTTGATATTTATTTGCAAATTAAGTCAAAAAGTTATGTACAGATTTTGATGAAATTTAAAGGAAAATTGTTTTACCGCATGTCATAATTTTATAATAAGTATATTAATTAGTTGGCACAGTGGGAAAATTTTGCAAACATATTAAACATATAAAAACATATCTGAATGGACCGATGACAATATTATACGAGTGCACAGCACAAATATTATAAACTGATTAAAATGGAAGAAGACCTACATAATATCTAAGAAAAATGTGTCACATTGTCACAAAAAAGAGGCAGGACACTTGTGTAAATTTCCTCTTGTGACAAATCTTCATGCATTGTCTTGCATCACATACTCTAATCTAATCTAATCCACTGCTTTGTAGGTACAATATCTTCCCCAAAGATATTGCGAATAATAATACATACATGCAAGCAAATAATAATACATTTATAAAGCATCAACCAAAAAACTAAGAAACTAACACAATAAGATGAACATATTTCAAAAAAAGATAAAAGGAGACATAAAAAAAGTAAATGAAACATGGTGTATTTCTTTCAAATTTTAAAAATAACGAGTTAGTAAATTTTGAGTTTACACTAGTGTCCACATTGTCTAATTTCCCTCATTCCCTCAATCTACCAAATCACTTTTCTGTACTTTGGCAGTCCCTGTGAATTTTCATCCCGGATATGGCAGATGATTCCCCTGCAGCACAAAGTCAAAGTCCAAATTCATGTACTCTGACTGATCTCCGTCCAATGTTAGGTCCAGTGGATTGTGCAAAACGACATAAGTTTTGATAATCCATATAACAGTATTAGGATTCTACTGCATAGGAAATGAGAGGGACGGAATCTACTCCCGGATAACTCTGCTGGATCTGACTATCCAAACTGTATCCCGCAGCGGAAATATTGTACAAGAAGAATTTATAATCTGCATTCACTAAGGCTATAAGGACCACTGAGTGGATGCCCTTGCAGCTGAATTAGAGGCTCCTCCTCATATTGGACATGTGATGTGCTTTTCATATTGGGCCCCAATTGCATGAGGCACATTCCAATGCTCTCCAAAGCACTGCTGAATCTCCTTCTGATTCTCGAGATTGTTGGTATAACTGTCCACTTAGTCTCATTAGCAGTTGATGATGGCATCACAGACCTTAGGGATGAGGTGGTTTATAATCAACTATTTCAGCCTGAAGCTATTGCAATGGTGAAGAAATTAAATGAAACTATAAAATTATTAATAAACTTTGAATTCTATAATATACAGGCAAAGGGCCTCAGCAAATTAGCTCTCATTGGACTTAGCATTAGAGATCAATAATCATATAGCACACCACCTTTAATAAGAACCTTTACCAATCCCCACCTCTTTTATATAGGGCTCTTACAAATAGACCCGAGTAATTGTTTACTGAACAAGAAAAAACTATGAAGGAGTAATCATCTGTTTCTCTTCTGTCATTGTGGCAACTCTGGACCTCTCATAAAACCAAGCGAGTTAAGACAGAAGTGTCCACAGCTACCAGACGGTACTGCTGGAATTCACACTCAAACCACACCAAACATAACAATTGGACAGCTATACTGCAGTGATACAAAACTCTCTCGTGTAGCCACATATCTTAGTGTGATAGCCTTCTTCAGGTTTAGGCTGGGAGGTTCTGTAAAGAAGGTTCTCTGTGGACTTCAGGTCTGGTGTCAAGCACTGCTCAGTCTCACTAGACAGGTCTGGGGACATCCCCATAAATTTCTTAAAACGAGCTCCTGATATAATTCAGCAATCGTATTCTGGTAATGACACCTGTCATTCCCGTCTTCTGAGCCACTGTCTGACCTATACCTATAGTGCCCTCCTCCTTCTTTGGGAAATCTTTGACTGAAACTCATTATCATGTCATCTATCCAAAGAGTTGAATAAGTAGCAGCTGTATCTGCATTATTTAATTTATTTCTCGATCTGTCTTAGTCAAAGTAGAAATGGTCAATGGATGTGACCTCTCCAGTGACCAACATTTGTAAGGATCGCAGTCGGATTATGAAGAAATCACAAAGAACAGCATAGGGGTGGACACAATGTCATTAAGCAATGTTTTTTTGCATCTTTTTGCATTGTATACTTAATCTTTTCCATCATATATGTGAACAGGACAGTCATAAACTCCATCAGGGTGTTCGCATATTGATATCAAGCACTGAGTGTTTATTGTAGCAAAGTTTCGGTGGACCTGATCTGATCAATTAGAAAGTGGACAAAAGTACTAGCAAACCTTTAGTCGACAATAGGATTACCCTCTAGGTGCCCTGATTCTCAGAGGATAAAGCTTATCCAAGGAAAATCTGAATTGGGGGTAGGTGTATGATCAAATCATCAATAATAGAACACTCCCATAAATGTGATCTTTGTAGTACTTTCCCCATCAGGATGTCATCGTACATTATACTGTGATGCCATCTTTTCAATCCTGTCCTAATCTTTTCCATCGTAAACCCAATCTTTTGGTTCATAATGTTATTCTCTGATATTGTATGCTATTATTTGTGTTTGTGCAGACAATCTGATTGGTAAATTATCAATCTATCAAGTGTTTAAGATGAGTGAGAAAAGGTTCACGATTGAAAAATTCCCCACATTGCAAAAGACTTTTGTGGGAATGGGTAGTGATTTTAATGGGCAGGTACCCGGGTACTCAAAAAAATCATGGGATCAAAGCATTTGCTTTACTTCCTATCTGCACCATTTTTATTTGACAAATGAAACAGCAATCCTGTATATTAGGATAACATTGTCTTACAACACTCATCGGTTCATTCAAAACACTAGAACATGGAAGGGGGCTCGATGGTGTAGCGGTTAGAGTTCTCACCTCCAACCTCTGAGGCCGCCGGTTTGAATCTCGGGCCGGGCGCTTCATGTTGGAAAGTTGGTATTTACTTGCGGATGCCCGGTGGTTTACAGTACAGTATGCACTGGTTTCCTCTACCTGTAAACTACCCGTCACAAAAATGACCCTGGCTGTTGAACGCGATGTAAAACAACAATTAAAATGAATCAAACTAGAACATGGAAGAATATTAAATTAGAAAGACTTCTGTACATTCAAAGCATTGCCCATAAAAATGGTGTATCAAGAAACATTGAACCATTACTGGAGTTTCGGAATTACAACTTTATATTTTTCCAGGTAGGTAAGTCAATTTTGTTCATACAAGCTTATCAAATACTGTGAGAAAACATTCTGCTTTTATTTACTTAAGGTGTGCTTGTCACTATATAGCCAATGTACCGCATTCTGTGTTATGTTAATTAGATAATTTCTTAGTACAGTGATGATTTTCAAAGGGGTCCTGCATTTGACAATGCATAAACAAACAAACTCAAAAACAAATATGCTACTATAAATGGTGTATAAAGATGAGAAAACAATATACTAGTACATTTTAATTGAATAGTTTCATGTTAAGGTGATTTGATGAAGTCTAGATATGGTGGTACTTGGTCGTCCAACATGGGCGATATTGACAACCATAATGCGGAAATGGTGCTACTCAGGTATGTGGTTTCAGATTTGGATAAGTATTCAACAATTGGGTACCCGAATATTTGGGTACCCATTGAGATCACTACTTGCAACCTATATGATGGGTTTGCCATAGGGTTCCCGATTTCAAGATCAGATAAGATTATGAAAAGTTTACAATAAATTGAAACAGTTTCGTTTTATCAGGATGGCACATGATAGCTTGTCAATGGGTTTACAAATATCCCAGACATCCCAATCCATGTTTATGATGCAAAAAATCCAGATCCCAGAGTTAAGCTTTGGTAACCATGCCTGACAATGGTCCTGGTGTGGCAGTTTGTATCCAACATACCACTATGTTTAAGTTTGTAAACATAAATTGCTTTTCGACAACCAGTGAGAGTTTGATTACCCAGTTTTGGTCTTAACAGATGAAAACAGATAGGCCATATTGGATTTGAAAGTCAAAAGGGTACAGATCTGAAAATATTTTACCCACTTACCCACATCTAGCACAAACCATAGGACAAAGTGGTGGCTTGGTCTCTACCATTCAGTTAAGACCAAGTGAGTCTTTATGCCAACTTTGGTCATGATAATTTTTGCTTTCATGAGCCCTGACCCCTCCCTGATATGTCCTGGGGGAAGGGAGGTCTCCTAACAGAATGGATGAAGTCTCATGTTATAGACAGGGATAAGTTGCATCAGGCTGACCCTGATTGTCCCTACTGACTGTAGCCTTTCATTTCGGCAGCTGTAGCTTAAGACCACATCACCCCTAAGTTTTTAATGGATCTAGGACTGCATTAGTAAACATGAGGTTCCGAAATTTTGGAATATGAGCTGCCCTGACCTCTAGTATCGTCCCAAACTATGGGGCTCTCCTTTTGGATAGATATTGGCTGCTGTCATAAGATAGATTAGCTGGCAAAGGCAGACCCTGGTGGCTCCTACTGACATTATTTTCCACCCAAGTTTGACATTTTCGATGACACTTTCGCCAAAGTACTTCTTTGTAGCTTATTTTTAATTATTGCATATGTTCTAGTAAATGCTTCATTTTATTTGTATGTTTATACTTTTATATTTTAGTAACGTAACTGTAATGATAATGCACCAGCTTTATGTTCCATACTGATGTGTGGTGCTTTACAATTCTTTGTAATTAATTTTAAAACCATTCTCTCTTTTCATTGATGAGATGCTGGTGAACAACCTCTCCATCATTTAATTCTTCGCCGTAAGATTGAGGAAGTCAAATTCAGGAGAGCCGAGGAGGCAGTGGCAGCTCCTTCCTCATTCTTGTATGCTGCGGTTTGGATTGTCAGCTAGAAGCTGATAGACAGTTATATCATGGGCACATATTATAGGGACCTTTAATTGTAATATTACTAAGACAGATTTAAAAAGGCAGATCTTTAATTAAAAACATTTATGAATGTACACAAATGTAGAAGTAAGTAATTACGCATTTTATTCAGTCACCTTGTACAGATGACTAGAGATCATCTAAGCTTACAGAGATAATAAATTCAATTCTTTATATAAAATGTTTACAAGTTAGTTATTTGCAAATGTCAACACAAAGATCAAGCTACAGATCTGTCTATAAAAGATCAAGCAGCATAGGTTAAAGGGGGTCAGTCAGAGAGTCTCAGAGAGAGAGAGAGTTGTCAGTGAGCAACTAGGTTAATCTACAGTTTAGTGGCAGATTAGTGAGCAGTCTGTTATGGTAGCTAACAGCTGGTGGCTGAGATAGCTGGAGAGTTAGTTCCTCTACTAACATTATCAGCAGGAAAATTTTGTGATTTTAATTGCAAAGACTTATTAAGAGTCATGGTTGAAGTTACACGAGTAAAAGACCTGCATGGCAGATTGATTAGAAAATTAACTTAATGTTAAAGAAAGTGAAAACATTTGATTGTTCAAATTGACATGAGTTTTTATATGTGAAAGAAACACAGGACTTTTTACTAATGATGAGAGCAGTCATGTACTGGGTGTAACCCACTCATTAATTAGTAGAGGCAACCAAGTTACACAGTGAATGCTCCTCTCCTGGCTTATCTCTCTGCTCTTTCTGTAAATTGCATGATTATGGTCTGTAAAGTAATAAGAACTGTACGTTGAGTATATATACATAATTGTCAAGTAATTGTCAAGTATGTTTTAGTAATTTCTTAACTTTTGTGGTCTTTTATTGCTTGTTTTAATTTCTTAGTCATATATATTTATTCACATTAACTGTAATTATGGGGTTCTTTTGCATACTAATGGGTGACACTTATCACAATTGCATTCTAGTCTGTATATATATATACAGTATCTGATAAATACATTTTCTATTCTCAAGTTAATTGCATCAACTAAAGTTTTCAGTTAGTAACATGAGTACAGTTACTTAGTAAATGCTAACCTGCTTGTTCACTTGTCTGTGGCATTGGAATTCATGTTTGTAGGTTAGTAAAATTAATCTATATTATTTTCATGATTTCTCACTAATTTTATCTGATCTCTTTCAGATTGTGCTGGTAATTATAAAAAACTATGTATGATTTATGTCTCTCTGACATGTATTGTTATGGTACTGTATGTTATGTGATAAGTTGATTGTTTTACTTGATTAACAGCAATTTCTTATGTTAAAGTAATCTTCTGGGGTGACCTATTGTTATAGTAATAGACAGTAAAAATTAATTGATTGTCCCCCCTTCTAATATGTAATATGTTGTATATAGTTGTAATGTGATGACAAAGTAATAGTAGTGTATATATTAGTAATAATATAACCTCATTGGTGTGGTTCTTGGGGACTGTAAATAAATTCCTTAAGATAACATATACATCCTTCCTGAACCTTTGACTTTTGACCTAACTCCTGACCTTATGACCTTTTAAGCAAACTGCCTACATTGTGACTCGATTGGGGAGGAGTATCTTAATAATGTAGTAGGCCTATTAATTGATGTTCAACAGATATCATGAAAGACCCCAATTGAACCCAAGATCACATAGGGAGGGGAAAGTGAAAAGTCAAATAAAATTTAATAAAATCCATATTAACCCATGGGTCACTGAATTTCTATTGCCACTTATAATACTGAAATGAATGAATAAATTTTTCTTATTTTCATTTGGTTAGTTGAGACCTTTTATTGTACAAAAACACACCACTGATATTGAAAATCTTCCAGATGTCATAAACACTTGATTTCTGTACAGGTTGTTGATTTTCTAAAACAAAAAATTACTGTGAGAAACTATGAGTATCTGAGTTAGTCCAAATATTACACATTGTATATCTTACATGATGCATGGATTGGAACAATATTAAACCTCATTTAAGAGAGGGTTCACACTTTTCCAGTTTATTATCTCTAATAGAGATTCTGAGCCGGAATTTTTGGCAGAGTCTAACGGGGTAAACCATATTGTGACTGGTTCTAACATTAACAATATGTTTATTTAGTCAGATATAAGCCATAGGTCTAACACGTTGGGATACATTTTTTTAGGTAAAAAATTGACCCATAATACCAAGTGCCCCTAACTTCCAGGAAAGCAAAGAAACAATAACGTCTTTAACTGAAGAAAAACAATAGCAAATCGAATTGGCACCATCTTTTTCTTTTTTTTTCCTAGGCAATATACTTTTAAACATTTTAAAATAGCCTTTTGTCTTTTAATGGATCTGGAAACAAAAAGGTCCACACATCATAGCAGATGGTTTTAATTCTAATTTAACTTTCATATCGCCTAATCTTCTATTCACTAAGAGAACTCTAAGATGCAACATCAGCACAAGCAATCAACTTATTTCAGTATCCAGGGACAGAAAATAGGTCAAGCACCACAAAAATACGTTAGAAGGTTAGAGAAGTGAAACACATTGCACTATGAAAAATATAACAGGGAATTAGATTGACATTCTATAACTCATATTCAGTCCTGAACTTAAGTAAGCCGTGTGTTAAGTCAGGGAGGGGACCGGTACTTGTAGCTATTACCTTTGATAGGAAATCTTCATTGCAAAAAATTTAAACATAATGCATATGTTTGACTGATCACACCAATAAATCCCCTGACCTCCATAAGTGCTAAAGCTCTTTCTATATCTAAAAGCATTATGCTCTATAGCTATATAATTTGGGCAAGGTGGATACAAACTAGCAAAACTGGAATTGAAATTTTATATTTGCACAACTCGGGTAATTTTGTCATTTTACTATCTATCACTTGCCTATTGATTAAATTTGTTGGAAATAAAGACCCGGAAATCTTTTCATTTATTCCAAAGCTGTCCCTTAATATGGATACGTACACTCACAAAGTTACAGAAAAGCTACAATTACGTAATATACTTTATTGGTAGAGAATAGTATCTAATCAGACGCTGTCACCTCCGTGGGTTTGAGTCCCATAAATGTGAATGCTGAGGACCTGTCCCAATATGACACTGGCCACTGAACGCGATGTAAAACCCAAACATGATCACACTGTTCCACCCAGTTGTAAAAACTTATATTTTAATATCTTCTTCACAACCTTTTCACTGCAAATGGAGTCATTGTATTATGGTAGAGCATATTTTAAACTGACCACTCCCTATAACACCGTTATACCCCCTTTCAACTCTGTAGATTTTAATTTAGCCCGTGAGGAATTGCCTGTTGAAATTGACAAAGATGCTACATGCACAGAAAGGGGTTTTGATGCTGCAGTCCTAACCAGATGATATCCTGAATCATATAGCTTTTGAGGCCAGTGTAGAATGGTGTATGGTGTGAACTAAGTATTACATAGTATGTGTTGCATTAAAATCAGTACATAAATAGGGGGACAAATTTGAAGTGAACAGTTGAAATTGCACTATGCATATGAACTAAATACATGGACATACAGACCTGTGAAGTGTTTTTATGTATGCCCCAGTCTCTTAACATAATTGGCTTTACAAGTATATAAACAATTAATGACGTCAGTTACAACTAGGCTACATGCATCATTGGAAAAGCAACCTCAATAGCACCCGCTCATTGTTTTTGTTGAAAATGGAAAATAAATCCTCAATTTTTATTTCATAAGTGACTATAACTATGAAAATCTGCCACTGTACCCGAGTGGGTAAACACATGCCTAGGAACACAAAGGGTATGGGTTTGAATCCAGGTAAAGAAAGATACTTATCTTATGTGACCACTTAAAATAGCGGCCCTCTGACACTGAGTCCTCTCCAATCAGTCTGTCTCTATGAGTTAGGGGAATTTTAGTCAATTTAAAGCTTGGGTTGTACGTGTATTGTCGGGATAGGTCTAATAAAGGATTAACTGCTGTAGTGCAAGGAGTTATTACATCTAGTATCAATATACAATACAATATGTTTCAAACTATATACTTGAAGTTCATTATTCCCTTAATATAATTATTATTACAAGAAAGAGGTAGACAATAGAAGAAAAACAAGCAAGAAGACAAAATACACAGTTTTCACCCTTCAGAGTACCATTTTATTGATTTGTCTTTTTTCAAGATAAAGTTGCATAATATGCTTCACTGAGGTGATTTTCCATATGTAAATACTCACTTTAATATGTCTATATAACTTACTAACTTAAGGACCATATAAAAATACTTGTAATGTACCTGCCTGAGTTCTTCTGATGTGCCTTTAATAGAAACTGTCTGCACAATAAGTTTATTCATTCACAAGTGGCTTGGTGAGGCTGAAAATCTTTCATGTTGTTGTAAGGCCTTTAATAAAATCTCCGACTATTTAAGATTCAGGGCGATGAAAACTAAAAGTCAACTTAAACTGCAAGTTCATTAGTATATGCATCTATTCTTGCCTTGAATTAGATGCTTAAGACATAATAATATTGATATATAATCTTAGCTCTGAAGTGTTTAAAGGGTGTTTGAAGTACACACAATATTATGACAATATATATTGGTACATTTTTCGTTTGATCTATTGAATATAGTTAAATGGAATATATACAGTGAATAAGGATAAACTGATGTTGATTTGTGGTCACATAGAAGGATACAAATCACACATAACAGTGCAGTATAAGTGGTATGGTTATTTTAATTAATTCTCTACTTACTTACTTACTTACTCACTCACTCACTCACATGTTTGGAAACATGTCTTTTAAGTCCGAGGCTTTCTCATGACTCGAACTATTAGACACTTACTGATATTGCTAAGAATCTTTTCGGTAAAACAGAGTACACCAAATTGATATAGAGGTGTGGTTGATCTTGGTTAAATCATGAAATTGGACAATATAATAAATCTTCTACTGTGCATTCTTCATTCATGATATATTTTGGCATGTGATATTCAGGAAGTTTTCCTGTTAAATGTACCAAGTGCAAACTGTTTATGCACGTTACAATTTAGGTATTTTGTAGAGTTTACCAGCCCAACAATATATATTTTATTGACAGTTATAAAAATAAATAAAATGTATATCAATGATATTTTGAAACTATTATATTTACACGAAAAATGTTTTATTTTTTTATCTGTATGACTGTGCTTACTTCAGTTTCTATTTTTATCTGAAGATAATAATTATATTAAAATTGTATAACAAACAGCTTAAGTTATCAACGTAACACATTATTTTTACGGCGGACGAAAGGGGTTTATAACACGGGAATAATTTTTTCACGGATGTATTTTCTAAGGCTTTAAGTCACAAATTATTGAGAAGAATATATTTGTTTGTTCTGTGATATGTTGAATAAGGGAAATAAAGTTATGCATTAAAATGTTCTTGTTGTTTTAAACTTATATATATATGTCATGTACAAGTTGGGATTTGTACAAGTTATAACTTGTACAAAATCATTTTCAAATTTTGTACAAGTTATAACTTGTACAAAAAATATACTTGTACAAGTTATAACTTGTACAGTACTATTCTTCATTGATGTTTGTTAATATATCTTTGCTTTTAACTTGTTAAATTAAAGTAGGCTTTAATATAGGTATTCCATTTAAGGAAATGGATTTTTTGAGATATTACAAGAATGTGACAAATTCTATATCAGATTATGCAGAAAGATTCAATTAGATAGATAAATTTTTATTGTACTGACTGTATGTTTTAATATACTTTTGCTTTCAACTTTTTAAATTACAGTAGGCTTTAATATGGGTATTCCATTTAATCTAACAAAAACCTTTTAAGTAAGAATTTTCCCAAAGTCATCAATTGAATAAACTTTTCAAATATTAAGTGATATTGATGTTGTGTTGAAGTTGCTTACCATAGTTCTCCATAAGCAGAATGAAAGATTTAATGATGAATAGATAGGACCCAAAGCCAAAGAAAGCCACATGTGAATCACTATTATTGAATATCTTCTTATAGCTTTGGTTGATACTGATTATAAAAGGCCTGGCAGGCTCAAGAGGCCCCTACTGTAAGGCAATTACAATTACATCAGCACTGGTTGCCTTTATTGGTTTGATTGATAGTGATTATAAAAGTGTGGTAACCTCTAGAAATCCTTTTTGTCAGTCAATTACAATCACATTAAAAACTAGAACAAGACCTGCTGACAAGATCAACAGCAAATTTTCAAAATTTATTACACAGTCACTTTTTTTTAATATGGCAAAAAGTGTTCTATATGGGGGCAAAACAGGAGCACAAAACTATCAAAAACTTAATTGTACAGCTTCAAAATTATTAAAATGTTTATTTGCCCAAGTTGTACAACTCAGTTTTTGTGCTTCAAAAAGGCCTCACTTTTACAACCCAGTTGTACCGCTCAAAAAATATTAATAAGTGTATTTTTTGGGCGTAACTTGCACAACATAGTTGGTCAAGTTAAGCTTTTATGAAGCACAAAAACTCGCAGCTCCAAAAGTATTAAAAATGTATTGGCCTAACTTGTACAACTCAGTTGTACAAGTTAAGCTTTTTAGAAGCACAAAATCTGTACAAGTTATAACTTGTACAAAATTTGAAAATGATTTTGTACAAGTTGTAACTTGTACAACTCAGCCATACAAGTTATAACTTGTACAAAATCCCAACTTGTACATGACATATAAACATCAAATAACCACCATAAATTTGAAATAAATATGTTTTATTTCTGGACACCTAAAACAGAGTGCATACTTTTCTCTTGTGACACAATTAGCATACAAAAAGAAAAGCAACGACAGTTTTTTACACACTGTTCCAAAGAAAATTATCTCACACAAATTTTGAATGAATTAGATTTTTATTTAATTTGGGTATTTATTTGCAGAGATAAAAAACAAAGAAACATAACATTTTATGTTTTTATTTTTTCATCACTATTTCACATTACAGTCATTTAAAATTTAAGAAACCATGATTTGAAATATTAAAACATTCAAATTAATCTGTATGCTTTTGGAGCCTTGTGTATGTACTTAGATCTTTATTTAGAACAGCTTGGTGTTCATATTGTGTCACTCTACATGAGCCTCTCCCTTCTCTCTCAACCAACTTTTATAGTCTCTCACCAGTAACTAAGGCGGAGTTATACAAAATTATCTATTTTTAATTTGGCTTCCTTTTTAGTGTATATGTCTCTAAATAAAAACAAAGTTTCCTAACATGTTATGTCTACATTTTTTTATAAGCAATCTTCTCCATTCTCATTGAATATATGTACATCTTATGTTCCATCAGTGAGAATTATATTTTACATGGACAGATACTCTTTCAATGTAAGAAATGCCTCGAATAATGTAAACAAAGCTTTGTAAATAATTGCTTTACTTACAAAACTTTTATCAGAATAGTATAACACTAGATAAATTTATTACATTAACAATTAAGGTGATACAAATATAGATTCAGTGTGTATAAAATATATGCTTCACTGTAAGTAAGCAGAAAGGCTATATACACACGCAGTGCATGTTTAACCATGATTGATTTTTCCAAGTGGATCCTATATGTATAAAATTACGAAGTCAATATTTACAAAACCTAGTACTATATGCAGTGTTTTATATTGATCTTTTCAACCCCTGAAAGAAAATGACGTAAATATCCCTCTCATAAAATAATAGTTCGTCCATAGCAACAGTGATTCTGTCTGCTGCACCATCTGACGGGCGTTACGTAAACAAATTTTATGTACTTATGTTGATAGCCCCTTAATGGACCTTTCCACGGTGTCAATCAAAATACCGCAAATCGGCAAACATCCTGTTTACTACAATAGCAACAACCAATCATTTCCTCCGATTTTCATCGGCGCCATTTTGAATTACAAAAATGTGGGCATTTTTAGGGACATATTTGTAAATATTATTGCTTTCTGATAATGGAGCACGCCCCTTCAGAGTTTGAAACCTTTGTCATGAGTTTTTTGTAAACATGTCATCTAGATTGACCAAATAGAGCATTGTGATGTAATACATCAGATATTACACCTAGTATCAATATACAATACTATATGAATACCACTAAGCCTAAGACAAAAATTTTAGCAGTTTTTGGCCAGAAACTTGAGACAAAAGTCTCAACTTTAATCCTAAGCCCTGTCTAAGACCTTTCATGAATACAGGCCCAGGCTTCATCACTGCTAAGGTCAAGGAATGCAAATGTTCCCAACACTTTTGTAAAAGGCCCCCAAGGGATAAACATTGAGGCCATTTCTACCCAACTGTATTGGAAATGTAAAATTCTTATCAAGAGCACCTAAGCAATCATGTTTATGAACTTTATGAGAAAATGATAATTATTTACTAAAAGAAAGGAGGCAGAATGAATATTTAACCCACTTTATGTATTGTGATATATGTAATTTTAAACCAAATATCAATGATGAATTTTAGGAAGAAATCCAAAAGGTGAAGCTTGGCTGACATCGGCTGTGCCAAAAAGAGAGAAGTGAATGTAATACCAATAACAACATTCACAGTGGAATAACTCTGGCTACAAGAGAAATCTGTTCCATTATGGAACTAGAGAGTGAGGACAACAACACAAAGACCAGGCAGCACGAATACAGGTAAGGTGTTACTGGTACAGACTGTACAAGGAATCATTTTCTTTGGGCATTTATTTTACTTGTACTCCTGGTAATAATTGTTTAGTTGAACTTTTAAAATCTAAATTAATTCCACAAATTCTTCCAACAGTGTTCTGATCTGACACCATGATGTACCCTTGTCTTGTAATAGGCTCCGATTGTATGAAAAGTCTGCCATACTGTGTGGTATGCTTATTTTCAGACCTATAAAAAGCAGTCAAGCATGATTGAAATGTTTTAAAACTATTGTGATGCAACTACTTTGAAATTGTGGCTTTATTCAATTTTTGTTGTTTTCAGTAAAAAAAGAGTTACACTCCCAGACTCTCAAAATAGTTATACTCTCTGTTACCATGGCAATATTGATGGACTTATTCTACTGACACAGTCCAGTGATACATTCCAGAATTGTAAAAAATTGGAATAATTATTCTATGACACTGATCAGTCTTGCAGGTTTCCTATAACTGCTTCACAGCATTACCTACCTTTCCTAGTCACTCACTAAAAGACATTTTAAGACGCAGATACTCTACTTTGGCGAGTAGTGCCTTGCTTGTTCAGCAGTCACAGCAGTCTGGTCTTACATTTCTCTCAATTTAAGCTGTTTGTCCCTTTTTCCCTAGGTCTCACCGTCACACACCTATTGAAGTATCCTGAAGAAGACCAAGGTGTAGCTTATTTATTTAATTATTAAGTGTCTTATGTCATGCCGAGCACCTTATTGCTTATATTGTGATGGGTAGTTCAAAGGGCAGAGAACATCAGCACATAAGGTTGGTCAAGGTTCTGTACTGTAAACTGCCGGCCAACGGCAAGCAACTACTAGTTTTCCCATATGAGGTCAGGTCATGATTCAAATGCTAATCTGAGAAGCTGGAGGCGAGTGTGTTACCACTGTGCCACAATGACCCCAACAAAGTGTACCCACATGCCAGTTACTTCTACGTTACACATGTGTTCCTCCTTATACACCATAGCTATTGAACAGGAGTTAAAACACTAACTTAAACTTTGACTTCAAGCTACATTTGAATGTTTCCTTGCACATATGAGGGCACACCTCACTAGCGGATCCAGGGAGGGGGGAGGGGGGGGGGGGGGGTTCAGGGGGTTCGACCCCCCCTGAAAAATAATGTAAAGAGGTACAACCTCAAAGTACAAAATTATTTCTTGAGAGTGGTGTAAAACTTACTGGAAATGCACTATATTTTTACCAAAAATTACTTTTTTCCTGAAGGGCATGCCCGACCCCCTTAGTTATGGTATGTCTGATGTGAACCCCCACCTTAACTCTGATGTGAACCCCCCCCCCCCCCCCCCCCCCCCCTTACTTAAAAGCTGGATCCGCCCCTGCACTTATGTCCACTGCATGAAACACATTGTTGCCCTACTATACTACCAGTCTTTCATACTGAACCTATCAGTCTAATTCATTGACTCACCAAACATATCAAAACAGTGAAGAGGTGAAAATTGTAAAATGTGACCAAAGAAATCCACGTATGATGTTCCCGAAACAATCTTTACTCCAACAGTCTTTACCACCACTACGAGGCACTACCAATTACATTTTGTCAGTCAAACCACATTCAAAGGCACACAGCCTAAAAGTTATGTGTCAAAGTCATTTCTCATGCCTAGTAACTCACATGAGCCAATCATTTTCTGACATTGTTCTGCATAACATACTTCTGTGCACATCCATCCCACATAGAAGCCTTTCACACTATGGGCAGAAAGCCCCACAATTAGAAGTTTAACTCTGCAGTGGAACTTACTTCAAGGATGCCTTATATATTCTGGGATTCGTTGTATACACGATGTAGTTACTGTTATGTAATATACCTGTATTCATGTTGCCTGGTCTTTGTGTTGTTGTCCTCGCTTTCTAGTTCCATAATGGTATCTGCACTTTATAGATGGTAAAAAACAACAATTATGGTATCTCTTGTGGATGATAAGAAGATATGAGAGTAAGTCATGTCATAGTGCTAGCCAAGTTCCAATCGATTAACACCATGCCTGGGTGCGGCAGCACCTGTAACAAGAATGAAAAACACGAAATTCTTTATAAATAGAAAATAAAATATTAACTTGAACAGGAAATGAAAAGATTAGCCAGAACTTTAAAATGTGTCACGTAATATAATATCATCTCATATAATATTGTTAGCTCCGTATGATTGGGCTTACCACATGCATGGGGGCTGCTTAAAGTGCAACCAGAGTAAAGCTGAAGATTACTGCAGAAAAGGAAAGCAGAAACTGACCAAAACAGGCAATGAAAAACTTGAATAAGAAATAGAGAAATGGCAATGCCATATCATAGTGCTCATCCTGTATTGATGAGCTAACACCATGCCTTTAAAAAGCATAATAAAACCACCACAAATTATGTCTTTGCATCTGAAAGGATTTGTATTTAAAACATTTAGGTATTATTAATCTAACCTCAGCTTTGGCTAACGTTCTGGAAAGGGTGCATGTCTTCCTTATGCTTATACTTTTAATTACAGATGAGGCTGGTTTCATTATTAGAGTGGGCTATGCAGTGTTTATACTTGTACCTACTCTCAACTGGTAGTCAGCCTTGGTACATCTTCTGTATGGGATCTACATTTTCATTACGATTCTACCTGCTTTTAATTTACCAGTTAGCCCTTGGTTGATTTTCACTTTAGGTTCAATAGAATGATTATGTTTATACTTTTTCTTAATTACAGATCAGGCTGATTATATTTTCTGTGTGGAAGTTTATGTCTAAATTATACCTGTACCTGGTGAGGGGCCATGGTGGCAGAGGAGTAACACCCTTGCCACCAACCTCTGAACCTGACCTCAAGTGGGAAACCTGGTAGTTGCTTGCTGTGATCATCAGTTTACAGTACAGAACCTTGACCAACTGTATGTACTGGTTTCCTCTGCCCTTCCAACTACCCGTCATGATATGACCGGTACAGTGTTGAAAGCGACGTGAAAAAAAACCCAGTCAATTAAATAAATACTTGTAGCTGCTTTCAATTCACAGGTCTGCATTCATTCATCTGCTATGTGGGGTCTATGCCTTGCTTCTCCTTGTAATTGGTTTTGTGATACCAATGAGCTCAGAAATCAGCAGAGGTGAACCTGGTGTAGATTATTATGTGGAGGTCTGTGTATTACATATGTCTACTTACATTCTCAAATAATCTTGTAATGAAAAGTTACATAATAACTTAGCTGTTTCATATACGATGATTAAACATATTGGGGACTGTAATATTTCACCTTTAATACAGTTGACCATATTATGATACCAATGTGTTTTGGATAACTGTGTTAGTGCAATAACTAGTTTGTTTATCCCTAATATAGATTCTATGTTATACAATATGCCATTTATTTTACCGATGTTGATATTTTGGTGTAACTCAGGTATACAAACAGAATAAAACATCATTGATGTCATCTTTTACAGAAATGCTATGTTTTCCCATAATAATATCTTGGAGTGTATAAGAACATATACCAGCTGAATTGAACTGACATCTGCATAGATTAATTGCGCAATTCATCATTAAATCAGTCACAATCCGCCCAACCATTGACACAATTTTATTTGATTTAAATAATTTCATTAATTTATCGATAAATGGATTAAATCCTCTACTAATTCCTGTTTGTTTATTAGAGAAACACTAACATCAGCTAGTGTGTTGGCATAAATGAAATCAAACCAGATGAGATTAACGAATACATTTTAGGTTCCAAATTTGATGAAATTGCTAATTGGTGTGCATAAGTGTGCATTTTAATTAATTTATTTATTTGGGTTTTAACGTCGCTTTCAACACATTGTATAGGTCATATCACAACAGGTAGTTTTATGGGAAAATAAAACCAATACATAGAGTGGCCCCCAAATTTACATTTTAAAGAAAGGTACTTGTGTCAACAAGTCTGAACATTAAGAAGTAACTATATTAGCCTCACCACGTCCATACAGAAGCATGCTACAAAAGTTTTCTCGGCTACTGACAAGAGCATTTTGCATAGGTGTACCACAGTTGCAAAACTTTTATGAATTTCTTTTTCTCAGGTCTTCTACATATATATGTATCTGATCTCTGTTGTGTTCCTGATATTCATCCATATTTGCCTGAGTTGCGACTCTTGCAAGAAGTCCAATATTATGTGGGAACCCAAAACATTGCTCAAAACAGTCAGTAACAACAACCTGAAATCACCCGGCAGTGTTAGCAGCAGTTTTGGTAGGTGGTCATTACGCTGTATACTACCCTATTTGAAGGTAATGTTTAATGTGACTTAATTTATGCAATGCTTAAATAACCATATATACATATGTCAAATAGTTGTCTTTCATATGGTCACCTTTGGGATGTGTTACGTGTCCATGAGGCTTTGCCAGGAAAACTACATGCTAGTGTTCATGTAGACCTCTCACACTACTTTGCCTTTTTTTCTTTAAATTCACCTGCCCAGTTAGTAATTTTTAGCACTTTTTAAACCATTGTAAAGCCGAACATTTCACAAGATTGATAGCACCAAATGACAACATAAGTTCAAAGCTCATCAAATATCTATATCATACTGCAAGCCTGCTAAGGTACTAATATTTTGACAACATTCATGGTTTCCTAAATAAACATACTTTGGCCTTAAAAGAAGAGTCCCTGTACATCCATGTTGGGGCTTTTTCTCCGCTAAAATCCTAAATCCAAAATATCTGAAAAGAGAGTGGAACACCAATATAGCAGAGTAGTAATAAAATGTGTGCTAATGCAGTCACAATATTATACATTTCAAATAAATTACCACACCAGATTACCTTTAACAGGACTTTTGAAATGGTGACATGGCAAATACTGCTTGTCACTAGCACGTCAAATGGGTACATGGCGAATCAGCATATGGCTTTCAAAGGTTGCAAGTTTTTATATCAATGATCCTGATTGGGTTAATGTTGATTAAAGTGTTTATTATATCTTGTATCTCTTGTGAAACAGTTCACTAAATATTTTAGAAATATTGCATTTACCCAATATGATGAAAAAGTAAAGTAACTTAATCTGTTTCAGATCAAAACCTTGAAGACAGGCTGACCTCTGATGACAGTGAAGGACCCAGTCTGGCTAATTCATATGAAAACTATGTCCTCAGTGATTATAATTCTACAGGCATACAGGCTCCACCACAGGCTCCATCATTTATTTATGATAGGGCACAAGGGGTGAATTTTTACTTAAGATTAGGAGCCATTGGTAAATACATTAACATTAATTCATTTTATGTAGACCTTATCGTTTTAATTTTATCCATGGTGCCCATAGAATATGCGTTTCTTAAAATTAGCAAAGTATAGTTAGAGTCATTGTTTTACAAGGTTTTTCTTGTTCACAGGGAATTTTTGTGCTACTACCCGTTGTGTTTGGGACTGGTAAAGATCCACATATGAACATCGGTGGATTTTATGACCAAAAAGTGATAGCATTCTGAGAGACATTTTGATTGGCACTTGAAACATTTTGATTGGTTCCTCAAACCATATCTAATTCTTTTCGGAATCCTCCGATTGTTTCAAGAAACATTCTGAATAGGCTATGAACATAGTAAAGGTCGATACTGTGGATCAGTCCAGTAAGGTGTACACAAAAATTACCATCTTCAACCAGAAAGGTTCCTGGTGTCTTTATTATATTTCTGATCCATTTTCACAAGGATGCAGCTGCACTGCACTGAATTTATACTTAGGACATTGCAAATCTGTGTCCTATTAAAACAGATTAAAAATTCTTTGGGAATGGGCTTCTCTATCCAAACTACTTGCATCTACCATTTCTCCTTTTTTACTATTATTACTTGTCTTGATGGAGGTATGCCCACTCCGAGTGCTAGTGTTTCTGTTAGGTTAAGATGTTTAATGGCCAGATATTTAGTACGCCATTTTTAATTTTTAATGGCTGTTTTAAAGCTGCCTGAATTGAGAAACAGTTGGAAACAAGGCCCAAAGAGGTTTTGGTCTACTAGCGAGAGTTGCAATAAGACACAAGAGTAGTGTGTAGTGCACTGAGGCGGTCATCCATCAAAGTACCAATGTAGCCCAGTGCTGCTTAACTTCAGTGATGAGACAGGTACTCATCAAGTTGCGCCACAATTCATGAAAGTCTGAGACAAAAAAAACAACAACAAAAAAGTGATCTCTAGAAATGTGCCCCACTACAGCTCATGCTTAAAAATACAATGGTCCCCATTGACAACTTTAAAGAGAGCATTGTATTTTTACTCCAGGTTTTGCCACAGGTAGTATGATCCATGATGGGTTTAAAGTGGCACAGATATTTGAGATTGATGATGCTGCACATGCTTGTTATGGCATACTGTATATGATCACTGCCATTGCTCACCTGTTATTCACATTTTTACAAACCCACTTCATATTTAAGAACCACAAGGTGAGTTTTGTTTTTTGAGTAAAAAACATTATATCCATTATTTCAGTTGCAGCTTTCTAAATAAATGTTTTAATTATGTAACATGTAATTTATATTCCCTTTGCTATTTTCTAAAGACATGCAACATAAATAAGATTAGGGGACAGACATGTGGTTTTACACACCATTCAAACAGCCAGGTTCATATTAGGACAGGTTTACAGCTTTTTCACTTGTGGGAGACAAACCCCCAAACATGTGAGAACCTGTGATTGCATGCCAAAACTGCTAACCAACTAGGGCATAGATGACCATGCAATGTAAATAAATTGCAAGTTGAATAACATTATCAGTAAACTCAATAATGTTACAAATTCCTCTGCAGTTTTTCATTTTTTCATAAAGACAAAAAGGCAGTAGTTTTAAGTTAACGTTCTTTCTTTTTATAAAGTATAGTACATTGTCTAAGGAGTTACTGAGGTCTCAGGGGCTGAATGCTGTAACAATACTTGAATGAATTTTATGACTTGTGGTAAGAGGCACAAATCTTGCTTAAGGCAGCTTTGTGACTTTGAAAGGACCTACTTAATATGTCTTTGGTGTAAAAATAGAAATTTAACTTATTTTTATACAGCTAGTCATCAATAAATACAAGGCAGTCATGAGGCTAGGATTGTCCCATCTGGTGGCAACCAACATCAATGTCTGGAGTGGAACACTGATCTATGAGATAGCAGAAGATATCAAGGAGAAGTTTGAAATCATTGAAAAGGTTCATACAGGTGCGTGTCAAAAGTAAGCCAAGTAGTAGAAGTTAAAATTCATATTATTTTTCCACAAATCATCACATATGTTTTGAAGAAAAAAATAAAAAAAAGTTGCTAGTCAGAGGTAAGAGCCTGATATATTGACCAATGTTTAGTGCATATATTTCTACCCTCTTGGATTAGAGTTTATCTCATCAGACGCTGAAGTGTGAAGGTGTCTGACCCCTTAAGGTACAGTTTGTGGTTCCAGCAAGCTCCAGATTTGGTTATTGTAGTACAATACCAATAGTTGGTGTGGTATTGGTCATTTGTGTACTATATTCATATTTCAAGTTATGTTTGGATATTTTTTCAGACTAGCACAAGACAACTCTTTTTTAGTTTTATCTATGAGCACTACCATGTCTATTAGTGGTGATCAGTCTACTTCCATTGTCACTGCCATGAAAACTGTGGGCGCCCAGTCCACCACCTACATCACACTTGCACTGGGCATTCCTATACCAATCTATCCTAAGTGATGACACTCTACAACTGCTTTAACAGGCAGCCATGGCATTTGGTCAACCAAAAGGATACAACACCAGCCAAACCAACAATAAAGGATAAGGCAATACTCACATGATAGTACACATATGGTGGCTCAATACAATGGGTGAAGAAGTATGCCATTTAGAGATACGATTATTTGTGTTTTTCCAATGTCAAATAGTACTGAGAATATGAAAAAACAACAATCTTCATATTTTCACTTAGAGGATAACTCTCACAAACACGTGAGATTCAGTGTGATACAATGGCTAGGCACTAAAATTCACCCAGATACCCAAGATAGACATAGGGTTAAAGGATTGGAATCTATTTGGCATGTGCCAACCATTAACCCGAATGGCATCAATCAATTTGTGAAATAACTTTCCTCTTATTGTATAGTTGGTGCCCTATACCCTTATTTATGTTTTGGAGAAAGTTCTCTATTCCTGTGAGATTGTTCTTAATGAGCACCAACTCAGGGCAGAAATCATCCAGAATTATCACTTCAAATCATGGCCTTCTATGTTAATATATTTCATTGTTTTGTATTGTATTTGTTTCAACACCAATTTCAACATTATTTTGGTCATATCAGGACAGGTTGTTTTATGGGCAGAAGAAACCAGTACATACACTTGGTGAAGGTTCTGTACTGTAAACAACAAACCACCAGTAAGCAATTACCAACTTTCCCGCATAGGGTCTGGGGTTTGAAGTACCAACCACAGAGGTGTGAGGCAAGTGATACTTCATTTGTTCTATATATACTTAACATGCATTTGCCGTGACATGTACCATTTGCCAAAATTTACCTGATTCACTTTAGGGACTTAAATTTATGCAATCTATGATCCAAACAGCCGTATTTATGTAATTTTTAAGAAATATGTGATGTTTGGCTTACAAATGTAAGGAGGAAGCCTTATTTTACAAACTTTGACATCACAGGAATATTTTTCAGATGAATCATTAGTTAAGGAGTAAAGTATGGGCATTATTGTTAGAAATTAAGACACATCAAACAGGCTTTCATTGTACTTTTATAAGTAGTTTTAACCACAATAATGAAATTTCATGTTTTCTTATATTTCAGTTCCACATCATGAAGATACAGCAGAAGCCACTACCACAAATCTCACCACCAAACATGTTTTCTTTGATAATGCCTGTGAGGAAGAAACTGACAGCCTGGCTAGACATGCAGCCAGATTCCTGTTTCCATGTACCATAGAATATAGTCTCATAGCTGCTGCTGTTGTCTACAAGATCTATTGCAGTGTGGGTGACTTGGCTGATGACCAAGAATTTATCAACACAAATAATCGGGTACCTAGTTGTCACAAAGCCCATAGAGGACTTTTTATTGGTCTGTTTGTGTTTGTTCTTACTCTCATTTCAATCAGTTTTTTCTATGTTTACCAGATCAAAGATAGCAATGTTGCAGCTAATATATTTTATGCCAGTGAGATCATTTTGTTATTTATGGGAATCTTGGCTGTTTTTCTGGGCTTTATTCGCATGCGAAACCTCCATTTTGCTGGCAACCGAGTATTTGTGGATGCAGCCTTGCTGATTGTTTCCACATTTGGTGTTTTGGTCTTCAACACTTTTGTTATTGTGTCCTCAACATCCCACATAAATGCAAATCCTCAGGTTAGTATGATGGCTCTTGCTACTTCAGTCCTGGCCTTTACAGAATCTCTCCTTCAAACAATCTTCATTTTAGATGGGCTTGGTAGGTGCGCCAAGACACAAAAGCAGGTGGCATTTAAGCCTGGCAGAACAGCCATTACCTTCCTGTTGATGTGTAATCTATGCCTCTGGTTGATTAATATTTTTGAAATAGAGAGAACTGATACCTTCCCTATTCACACAGAGCATTATGGTGCTTTGTCATGGTCCAGTATTACTCATTTTTGTCTTCCCATGCTGATTTTCTACAGGTTTCATTCCAGTATATGTTTATCAGATATATGGATTGGTGCCTATCTCTTCAAAAAGAAGCAGAAATGAGATATATGATGCTAGTTTTGAATAGCCTTTGTTGTAAAACTTGAATAATTTTAATGCATTGAAATATGTAATTATAGTCTCTTGTCTAATAGGTCAAATTTTACATTAATGTATTGTTGATGATAATAATAGATGATATGTTGTGGAAGGTATAATTTTAGTGAACATTTTTGTAATAAAATTTCTGCTTTCTTACTTTAATTTATTGTGTATATACAAAAACAGTCTTCAATCTTAAATTTCTCAAAAGTTAAAGTTGGGCTTTTACACCTTACTCAACAGACTTGTTCATATTGTGACAAGTCCTCAGTATTGTGACTTGTGGCAGTTGAACCCAAATAGAGGTGTTAGCCTGTGATTAGATACCAAAAAGGCTAACCCGCTGGGCCCACTGAGAACCTCTTAAATTCCTGAAATGAAACTACAAAGCATTGAGTATAAATTTAGCTTTAACTTATATATAACATGGTTTTTGCAGATTTTACATTTGATACAACTATTATTGAACACTCAGCTCTTGATGCGCTGTAAGTCATAATATTCCCAGGTAATTGTTATTTAGCAGTATATTTTACAACATTCTAAGTGTACACATCTGTTACTCTAAGATACAAATTTCTTTGTCAACGCCGCTACAGTTCAAAACTTAAGTAGCTTGACATTTTTAACTTCACAAATTTAAATAAAGTCACTTGTAGAGGTTTTATATTTTATGTCACCCGGAACCACCTGGTTATATTTAAGAAAACATACTTCATGGTGTCGTTCATAATGCCCCCATGTAATTTTAAAATTTTT
This sequence comes from Sabellastarte sp. h YS-2021, assembly GCA_964017235.1. Lineage (NCBI taxonomy): Eukaryota > Metazoa > Annelida > Polychaeta > Sabellida > Sabellidae > Sabellastarte > Sabellastarte sp. h YS-2021. Next base: position 151,226,702 of record OZ024931.1, read on the forward strand.
GTTTAAAAATGCATTTCACAACAATCCAAATACAAATATGTAAAGCCTGCAGATACAAGACATATACCACAAACATCTTTTTTTTCATTGCCATTGTGCTTCCTATGGCTAGGAGGAAACTCAGTTGTATGTATCAGTAAGCAGCATAATTGGACTTTTATTACACACCTAAAATTGTTGACATATTTTATATAAAACATACATCATTTTCAGAAGAGTTAATCTACTTTAAGTTACTAGCACATACTGTTCAATTTTTCCCTATTTTTAATCATTTAATAAGTTGTAACTTAAGAGTGTACAAATGTTCAAAAATTAGAAACATCTTGTACCTTTTAACAAATTTAGTAAAGCTACTAACAATAGTACGTGAATAAATATGTCCTGTAAAATTAGCCTTTTACTACTATGCCAGTACTATATACACAATAGGTTTTTATGAACCACTGCAGCAAATTCAAATCTTTAAGATGCGAGGTTGGAATTCATAGTAGTACCTCCTAATATAAGCTCAGATGTACCCAGTTTGAGATTAAATCACTATACGAGATTGAGTAGAACTTACAGTTTTCTACAATATTGACCAAATATCAATGGTAACAAAGCAAAGTAGTAAAATTAGAAATAAATATAAATTTGTCCTAAAGTGTTATATGGCAAAAATCTAAGCACATATGAGAACATTTATTTGGGGTTTTATGTCGCTTTCAACACTGTACAGGTGATATCACGACGGGTAGTTGGAAGGGCAGAGGAAACCAGTACATACAGTTTGTTGGGGTTCTATGCTGTAAACTGCCGACCAACGGCAAGCAACTACCAGCTTTCCCACTTGAGGCCGTGCCGGGAATCGAACCCCGGCCTCAGAGGTGGGAGGTGAGAGTGTTACCACATATGAGAACAGAAACAACTTACTAAGGGGTACTGACTTAGTATCTCCCTGACCACTGATATGGTGTCCTACCATTTTTAAACCTCAACCATCATAAGGAAAGTTGTAATCGTTTTTTCAGTTAGTCTTTTTGTCTCAGTCTTTTTTCACAATAAGAAGCTGAGCGGTTACCAAGGGGAGGGTTTGACAGACTGTCCAATCGGCAACTTAAAACTTGCATTGGTGTAAGTTATAAATAACTGACATTTTCACATAATGATTTTAGAAGTTTATTAAAACTATATGAGTTATTTGACAGATTGTAAATATTGTAAAATGTACAATAAGGTACACAAAACAAACTAGAAAATTTCGTAAAAATTGGGTATGGCCATTTACCTTCAAGTCTTCCTTTACAATTATATGCATATATGTTATGGTAGAAATGTCTGTCTGGTAGGTCTCATTGTTGCTTAAAGTCAAGGTCAAGCCGTAGGCCTGAATTAGTGTCACCTTAATTCCTGCCATAACACAGAGTTATGTACTTTCTCAATGCAAGGGTCAAACCAAAGGTATGTACGTGTGTCAATTTCTGGCAGAGAAGTAGTCACCCACACATTTTTTCCCGCCACACTACTTTATTTTCATACATCCAGTAGCTACTTATGTCATTATTGTTTTAAACCTTGATAGCTCCGTACCCTCCCACCACCCCTATATCTCCTGCACTGGTCATGTGCATCTGCTCAACAACACTACACTGCTCTACCAGCCATGTGTTATATAAGTCACTACTTCAATGCACCATACTTTTTACTTAAGTTCATTAACTTATTATATATTCTGTTTGAGCCTTTTAAAGTCTTTTAGTTCCTAACATTTTAGTCATATTTAATAGAAATTTGTGTGTAATTGTATAATAAAAATTAAAAACCCAATCGGGTATTTACTGTGTTGAAATGCATATGCATTATAGCATCAGAGTTAACCCTTGACCTTGTGATCACCTTTGACCTCTCATCTTGGCTAGGAGACTATAAATTGCTATCTGACATTATTTATTTTGACTTGGAGGTCAACTTCATCTCTCATTACTGAACCTCCAGCTCAGCATTATTAAATCCTTTATAGCCCTTACCTTGCTTTGGTAACTTGGTTAGGCATCTCTGTTTTGACCTTACAGGGATTGGACCTGAAGGTCATCTTGTTGCATCACTCGTGGTAGTCTTGACCTCAATGGTCTACTTTGACCTTTGACCATCACGTTTGGGGTGAGGGAATGTTGCGGGTTGGCATTGAGGTGCCAACCTTCATCATTCCTTCACCCCTAAATTTTTAAAACACCCCTATATTATAAATGGGTTTACTGGCCACATGGTCGTTTTTGATTGGTCAAGGCTTTGACCCTTGCTGGTCAAGGGGAGAATGGCCAGATTTGAACTGGCAGTTGGCAAGACAAGACCTGTTTTATTTTATAAAGAATTTATTTGTTTTCTCCCAACCCTATTGTTATGTACCCCTCCCTTGCTTGTACATAGTAGGCTATGTCGCTAATTGAAGTTTCTAGTTGTAGTTAGCCACTGGGTGGTGGCAGTGTATCATTCTCTGCTGGAATGAGACCTTGTCTGCAGTGCTGGAGCCTAGGACTGGTTGGACCTTCACAGGGTTGTCTTCTTCTCGATTTGACCACGACTTCAGAAGTGTACAGAGACTCTGTTATCTTCTCTCCAGTGTTGTCGTGACTGTATATGAGGGCAGGGCCCCTACTGATTGTGTATGAGCATCATAACTGTATCTTGTGAATTGCTGCTACATGTACTGCCAGTCAATCTAACTATTATTTTTATGCAGTATTTTTACAATGATTTTGACTGTAACTCATAACTATTACTGCTTCATGTTCTTGCTATTTGCCATTAGTATGCAAATTATTAATGCTTGTGTACGACTATTTACTCACCCAGCTTACCATTTACATTTGCTGATACTTAACTTTAAGCTTGATACCAATGTTTATATGCTAAGTGTTGACTACCATAGATTCCACATCTGGTGAGCTTATGTTAATGTGTAATACATAATTATCTACTTATCTGTATAGCCATTATTACGTTTAATGTTTTATCTTATTCCCTGGTTGGGATTAATATTTTTAGTGGCCTTTGGCCTGTTTTCTAGTCAACCTCATTTTATAATGGGCGATTGTTGATATGTTTCATTCTCATGTCACCTTATTACAAGCCAGTAAGTAAGAAAATTCAGGGGAAGTTCCCCTGGGGCATTTCAGGGGGGTTAACTTTTCTAATATTCATTATATTTTGATATCATCCAAAATTTAACTTCCTATTTGAGGTTAACCTCTTTGTCTTCATAATTGTTAAATTGGGTCATTATATTCACAACTGTGGCTTCCAGCTTATTATTTTCCAGCTGTTATATGGCATTGTGTTTAATGTCCACAGAAAGTTACATTGCATATTATATTAGAGCTTCGTGTCAAAAATGTTAACTATAGGAGTACATTATTCATCATCTGCATCTTATTGAAATGTAAAATTCATGTAAAATTCTAAAAATTTCCAGTTTGGTGCCGGGCTTGGCCGTAGCCACGTTTATGGTTTATTCCTTGGCGACGCTGCGGGCTCGGGCACCGCGTCCGTCCAGGGTGCAGATGAAACATAAGTCATATTTTTAAGAATAGTGTTTGTGATTATATGGTGTGTCTTAAAAGTAACTTTTATTGATAGAAATTTGTGTGTAATTGTATAATAAAAATTAAAAACCCAATCAGGTATTTACTATGTTGAAATGCATACGCATTATAGCCTCAGAGTTAACCCTTGACCTTGTGATCACCTTTGACCTCTCATCTTGGCGAGGAGACTATAAATTGCTATCTGACCTTATTTTGACTTGGAGGTCAACTTCATCTCTCATTACTGAACCTCCAGTTCAGCATTATTAAATCCTTTCTAGCTCTTACCTTGCTTTGGTAACTTGGTTAGGCATCTCTGTTTTGACCTTACAGGGATTGGACCTGAAGGTCATCCTGTTGCATCACTCGTGGTAGTCTTGACCTCAATGGTCTACTTTGACCTTTGACCATCACTTTTGGGGTGAGGGAATGAGTCATATTTGTGTGTGTTTCAATTATGTTAAATATAAAATATGTCGTACTTTGTTGCTTTATGTAAAATAAAAAATAAAAGGCCCTTATCCCATTGTATATACATCTGTTATTTGGATTACAACTGTAATCTAACTTATCTTGGACCTTGAGTGACTGCAATTGTAATATCTACCAAATTTACCTTCTACCGGTAGAATTTCAAATTAAACCTGATTGAAAGCCCAATTTAAATTTGTACCAAGCAAAACTTGGTAGAAATTTGACTTAAATTTAGTTATGCTTTTGTTATACAACTTTTGCCTTCTTGCAATTCAAATTGCAAGAGATAGGAATAACATAGTCATCAAGTTATAAAAATGAAATGGTGAATATTCTTTGTGTTTGTGAGAATACAATAACAGAGAGTTAGTTTGTAAATCACAGTGCAGGCTTTCGTATCCATTACAATCAGTACAGTCGTTGCTTTTATACTATACCCATAAACATAGTTGCAGTTTACTTCAGCCCATATTTTCTGTCCTACCCTTTCATGTCATCACACTAAAATATCCTAGAAATTTTCTGTAGTAGCCACTGGTCAATTAGTTTTCTAACAATACAGCAAGTCTCTATCACCCTTTTTTCAAAGTTTTGAAGTATTTGTGACTTACTTGAGAGTGAAATGTGCTACAGCATCACTATGCATTGCTCCTTGCATCATATGAATTGTCATTTAAGTGATTACACTGGTTGATTAACAGAACCTATGATCTAGAATGACATCCTGTTTGGCTTTTTCAAACACAATTTTTTAAATTGCAATTAGGTAGCTTACTGTCACCACAAAAATTAAGTACTTATTTTCTCCAAAGAAGCAAAAGCCAGGTTCTAGACAATGGAGTTTACTATTCAAACAGAACAGTTATATGTGTCTTTGAATGTGAAGATGTAAAAACTTCTTCTCCAAAGAAGCAAAAGCCAGGTTCTAGACAATGGAGTTTACTATTCAAACAGAACAGTTATATGTGTCTTTGAATGTGAAGATGTAAAAACTTCTCTGGAATGTTTTTTTTAAGTTTTTTTTCCCTAGCTCTTTGAAACCTACTCAGGACAAACTTACAATGGACTGGACACATACAATTTACCCATTATGTTGAATTGAGTCACATACTATTTACCAAATTAATATTTAAACTTAAAATATGACCTAAATATAATTATACCCTTAATAACACTTTGCTTATATGCATGATTGCTAAAATTTTGAAAATTTTACGGGTGGAAAGTCCAGTTGGAGTTTCTACCAAACTAAACATGGTAGAAAGTCCAATTGGGATAAATGCCATTTTGCTGAAAGTGTTCACTTAAATCTTGAAAGTGGATGTAAGAAAACATAAGTTTCAAGTATAAATTCAAACATTGAGTCATTATGCACTCTTGCATTTTTCTGATTTGTAGTAGTGCTATGCAAATATAATCATGCACCCATATAATTCTCTGATTTTCATTGGTGCGTGTGTTATGCATACAATTCTGCAAATATTAAAATATGACCAAAAAATCTTTTAATTTAACAATGAATGTTAAACTTAAAAGGGAGATCTGTGGCTGCAAATGTTCTCATTTATGATATTAAATTGGGTGTTTTTTCCACAAGTTCGCAAATTTATAATCTAGTGCTACAACTCCCTTGCAGAAATCGGTGGTGTCATAATTCCTCTTTAATATTTATTAGTTGGATGTTATTAATTCAAGTGTGTGAATTTGAATCATTTTATCTTCAAGCTGTCTTAACATTTGCAAAATATTGCATAACCTTCTTAAGGGAAATATGTGACCTCATCATTTCATCATTAATTGGGTGTTACGCCTAAAAGTTCATCAGTTTACGTATTACATGTCCAACCAGCCTCTCAGTTTATTAAATGTTACAAGAAGATCCCCACAGAAATGTGTGTAGTGATTTTTAAGGTTTCTTTATATACAGTCTTTCGTTGGAAAGATTATAAACTTTTGTTGATGTCATGCCACACTTGTTGACCCACCTGTCTCATATTGTTGAAATGCAAAAGTTCAGACATCATTTTATTCCATGTGCATGTCATATTGTTCTCCTTTATGCCCGCGTTCCACCGAGCGATTAAGACCCACGATTAAGGAAATTTGCAAGTCTTGAGTGAATCTTGGGTAAGTCGCAGACTGTCTTGTGTAGTCGTTAGCTGTCGTGAGCAATATCAAACATGTTTGATATTATTCGCGACTGCCTTAATCGTGAACCTTAATCTTGTTGAATCTGCGACTGCCTCAGGCTGTCCCAGATGGCCTCAGACAGAATTTTTGTCAGTCTGCGACAGTCTTCTGCATTCTTGAACTGCTAGTCTCCGACCAAGAAAATATTGTCGCAGGCAGTCTGCGACTGGTGGCAGATTAACTCCTGTATATTTTTCCCACGCTTTCTTATCCGTGACCCTTAGTCGCAGACTGTCGGCGAATATCAAAGATTGTCTGGGGATGCCTGGGAAAGCCGGCTAACAGTCGCCGACAATTCTCATGCTCACACAAGATTCCTGCACGTGCAAACATCAAGACACTAGCCGGCTGCCCCAGGCAAACGCAGACTAAGAGAAGACAGCCTGGGAACGACGGGGATTGTCTGCGGCGGCCTGAGATCAAAGGCAAGATTGTGTGACAGACTGTGTGGTGGGTTTGTCTGCGCATGTTGGATGCGCACTAGTTTTTCTCGTGGTCGGCGACTATATAAGAAGACCCCCAGTTTGCTTTCACTTTAACTGGTACTGGCTGGCTACTGAGAACGTCGATTTTGTCACAGGGATTTTAGTTAGGGGATTTCAGTTTTTATTTTGATATATAATTTGAGTTAGGGCAAATTTCACAGATAGACACATTTTAGTATTTTTTTTTATTTTACGAAATGTATAAGAGGAAAAGGAAGAGCAAGCAACAGGAGGAGAGGAGAGAAGAGGCTACAGGGGAGGAACCCACTGATACTGTTTCACAGCGTACACCACTCCAAACTCCACCTAGTGATGAGATACTGCCTACTACTGGGGCAGCCGTTGATGATGAAGAGGAGGAGCAAGTCCCACAGAATGCACCACTACCTGTTATTTCGAAGAGATGTAGGCTAGTGACAGCCTTCACAGATAAAGAGGAGGATGCCATCATTGAATTTTTGCAGAACCACCCAGAAATTTACAACAAGGAGCACGAGAGATATGCAGACAAATATCACAAGGAAGCTCTATGGGTAGAGATTGCAACAGAACTGAAGCTAGATGCGAATGATGTGAAACGGTGGTACACATCGAAGAGGACAACTTTTGGCAAGGTGTCGAGGAACAAGTCTGGTCAGGCTCCAGCCAATTTCACACCAAGACAGAAGTGGGTTTATGACCGCATGTCCTTTATGCGTGGCCACATCCGCAGGAAAGGGGAAAACATAACAGCAGGGCTAGAAGCCAGTAGTTCCAGGGTGCATAACGACAGTACTCGCTCCAGTACGGACGTTGAATCACTAGACGCAAGTGGCAGATCACCTGTTAACTTGGGGCCGTTATCTACAGACCACAAGTTATTGGTGTCCAAGTTTGTTGAGAAGCCTGCGGATGAAAGAACACTTTTTTTGACTTTGTGGCATCTGAAGCGAGCAAGTTGAGCGAAGAGCAGTACCACACTTTGAAGGGGCAGGTCTTCAATGCACTGCATAACGTCACTGCCAGCAATTTGAAACCCGCAACTCCAAGTAAAGCTCCACCCCTAGCTCTACCACCGACTCCAAGGCAAGCAGGACCACTGCCAAGAAGAACAGCTACCGTTACTTCAGATACACAGGCAATGGGGATTTTACCACCACAGGGACCCACGAGACAAGCTGCAGCTTCAGCTTCCAGCAGCAACTTGCTGTATTACACACCATCACAAGTGGGATTTGGACAGGATGAGAGCAGTCGTCAAAACCTGTCTGGATTTTTAAGTTTATCGAACATCACAGGAGTTACAGATGTCAACACTCCACAAGTCTTCATTGCGTCACCAGCAACACCTTCAACTTCCCAGCAACCTGTGCAACAGCAACAGCCGCCTCAGTAGCCAGCCATATCCCAGCCTGCTTTCGGCCCTTTTAAGGGCCCCCAAGTCTTCCAAGAACTTTTATTAAGCTGTGTTGCTATACTCATCCCTCCCCAAACACATACAAAGCTCAGTACAAATACTTACAAAGACATAAAAAATAAAAGTCCAACACTCATACTGACCCCTCAAAACACAGAAATAACAGTACATATTTTCAACAAAGGCCACATAAATAACTTTAAATAATTTCCTCTATCCAATATGACCATAGAAATGCTAGTTTAATTGCCCCTAGATAAATAAAAAGTTAAAGTTTTAAAGAGAAAGAAATCTTTAAAGCTTTAACATTAAAAGAAATAATATGAAAAAGGGGCCCATGGAGGTCTCCACATTTATGTAAAATTTAAATGGATATTTGGCTGAAGATTTAGGCTGTTTTAAATTTCCCAAAATTCTTCACAATTAAAAGTGTTGCAGAAGTAACACTTTGGTCATTTTATAATGACCTAGAATTCTGAGGTTTTGGGGATTATGTCGAATTAGCCATATAAAATCAGTCACTTTTTCCTTTAAATGAACTAAAGTCACTTCATTTCCATCCAAAAGCTTGAAATTGAAATATTGGCCACTATTTCAACTGAAAATAAAATCCAAATATTTTGTGTTGGCTTGAGATTTCACAGATATTCTTGCCTACAGTTGGGGCAGATATGCATTCATTGTTTCTTTTTGAAGCAATAACACTAATAATTGAATTTTCATCTGGTGAATGGTACCAGTGGTTGAGGTGGTGGTGCTGGTGATGCTTCCTGCTGGGTTTGAACCCTGATTTCATGCAATAGTTACCAGATCTATTATTCCGATGAGAAACAGAAAAAGCCCCAAATTTCATGTTACAAATGACTTGGTGTCATCTAGTTTGTAACCCAAACTATGTACAAGTGTTCAGGTGCGGCTGTCATAGTAAAAAATAAGGTTACAATTGGGTTAAAATGTCAAAACACAAAAATCACCATTGCTGCCTGGGTATCCCTGGGATCATTCTGCGACTAGTCCCAGGCTGCCTCAGATGGTCACAGACGGCCTCAGATGTCCTGCGGGAGTCTTACACCTATCTTGGGACAATCGCCGATTATTCTTGGGTCTGGTCGCAGGCAGCCTGGGGTTGCCTGAGGTTGCCTGCTACAAATCTTGGGCAGTCGTGGATGGTTACAGGCTTAATCTTGGCCCAGTCTGGGACTGGTCGTGAGATAGTCGGGGACAATCTGAGGCTACTGCAGGCAGCCTGGGATTAATCTTGAGGTCTGCCCAAGACGACCACAAGACTGGTTACTCCACCCATTTTTGTCAAGAATGTACAAGATTCTACAGGAATAAGGGTCGCAGACTGAGTTGGCGGCCAATCGCTCGGTGGAACGGGGGCATTAGTTCTATCATCGTATAAAAGACTGCATTATAACACCAGTGAAGAATTAATGGTACTGAGAAAAAAGAGGATGTTTTCCCACTGGCAATATGCCTGAAAGACACCAAAGGCAATTGCTTAAAAGTGCTAAATAATTGACCATATTTTCAAAATTTTATAGGTTGGAAAACAATAACTGTTGGTTGTTAAAAATTACTCCCAAAACAACAAAAACTCCTATCATTATGATCTACTACTATTGATAATTTATTTGCTATTACAACAATCTCAAACACCAGATGGAACATTGAAAGTAAAATATATAAAAAGATCAACTTGTATCAGTACTATAAAGTAGTTTGATGGCTATTTTGAATTTATACCACTATTTAATATATAATTTATTACATAACTTAAGATTCCCTCTTCTTATTTATGTCAACCACAAGGGCAAAGTCATTGAAAATACATTGAAAATGGAATTTTTCAAACTTAAGGATTGTTATGTTACACCGCATGTCATTTTGTCAAATGAGATTGAATAAATTAAGCTGCATAATTACACAAGGACACAAAATTTGTTTATTTTTATCAAGAGACAGCAATTTACTGAAACAAGTATGATATTAATTGCTTTAGAATAGAATAAATATGGAAACATTTATGTTGCGCAAAATTGACACAGCCTCCTGTAATGATGCTTGAATTCCAAAAGTGTAAGTAAAATATTAAGCATTTTAACATTTAATTGGCTGATATATTTATGCTTTCAATATGTAACTTAATTATTTTATCTTTTGAACTTTTGATTAAATAGAACTAATACTGAAACTAAAAGTCTACAGTAAGTGACTGAAGATATAATTAACCTTATATTTGAAAATACAATTTAACAGATGTGCTACTTAATAGCGAAAATCAACAGAAGCTGAAAATATTAACATTTTTATTAGTCAACAGGGTTTTTATTTATGAATTTTATAATTTTTATCCATCTGTGTCATGTTTAAGCAACACAGAAATGACAGCCTGTTATTAGATGCCAAACTTGCTAACACTGGGCTACTGAAGGTTTTGATTGTTTCTTTTAAAAAATCTTTTCAAGCGCGAGCCTTGATAGAGCTCGCACTTCTAAAGGTCACTTTTTTTGTCTCCAGACTTCAATACAGTTTAACTGTGCATTCTGAATTACCCTGTCTTGCTCTCCGATAGCTAAAAGGACACTTGTCCTTTTGGCTTTTGCCCATACATATGTCTTTTTGTCTCCGGACTTTAATGGCATTGACAAGACCTGGGCCCAATTTCACAAAGGAACTTAGACTTGGCTAATTCAGGAACTTAAATCTAAGACTTTGGTCTCAGGGACTTAAATGGATTTCACAAAGGGTGACTTAGCTAAGACAAAGCTTATCAAATAACCACAGTTGGTTTCTGTGTCATATGGGTAAGTGCTGCTTTGAAATAGAAAACCTTGTAACATCATATAAACTTCTCAAAGACTACTTTAGTAAGGTGTTCTCTATAATTATACTTTATTTACAGCCATTTCAAATTTTGAAGTGGATAAAAGTTTATGGTGCCATATTTAAGTCCTCTTTACAAAATTTAAGCCCAATATCTCCCAGACTTAAAGTTAAGTACACTGACTTAGCAATTTCATGGACTTAGCTGCTTTGTGAAATCCACTAAGTCTATAAGACCACAGATTTAACATTCTGTTGACAAAATTTAAGACCAAAGACTTAAATTTAAGTATAAATCTGGACTTAAGTCCCTTTGTGAAATCGGCCCCTGTGCATTCTGAATTTCCATCTCTTGCTCTCCAATTGCTAAAAGAACACACATCCTTTTGCCCTCCCTTTTCCCATACATACACAGAGTGATGACTATCTCTCTGCTCACTAAAGTTAAGTGGAAATGGGCTATGTTAGAACTTGGATGGGTGACCGCCTCAGTTCGGGACCAGCTGTGGGATGTATCTAACTTCAAATTTCTTTCTGTCATGAGATTTTCGTAATTACAAGTGCACTACTAGTATCTCTGATGGCTTCGAGCTAGTCCTAGGGGACCAATACACCTTTTGACCTTGTTTAGTTTTTCCCTTCAGTATATTTATATTTGTATTTATATTATCATATTTTGTTGGTGATTCAATTATTAAATTATTAAATAAATTATTAAAGATTTCTTTTTTCATATACTGATGTTCTCTACTTGAGAGATTAAACTATCTCCCTCTGTCAATTTAGTTATGTTATGAGTGTGATTGTATGTCAGCTTTTGTTACTGATTACCCCAAAACTAATGAAAGCTTCTTTATGTTTTTTGCTTTATTCAGAAAAAGTCCTAACCCTATGAAGAAGTGATTAAACTTTGGAATATTCTCAATTTTAAGCAGTCCCATTTTCAGCTATTTTAGAATTGTAGTCCAGATAACTTTACATTAATGAACAGAGCTCTTCATGCTCTTAATATCTTATTACAGCGGTTAAAACAAAAACAGAACTTTTTCAAAATGACAATATTGGGGTAGTCGGTTTATATATTAATTGTGAAATGTTTAGTACAAAAATCACGCTTTTTGTCAACTTGAAAAACTATACTATAGCTTATGTTGAAGGTATTTCAATTAAACGTTATAAAGTTTGTTATTTAGACTATCACAGCCAAAAAAAACCAAACTCTTAAAACTAATTTAATCTTTTCCAAATTACTCTTTCCCTACTTTTGATACTGTTGTGATCCAGGATTGCGGGGTTGCAAACCATGATTTAGCAGTCACACAATATCGGGGACCAGCTTATAAAATCACCTACAGGAAGTAAGGACTCTTCTGTTTGAATTCGTGAAGGCAACAAGTATTTGATATAAATTGTCATATCATTCAACTGAAGAGAGTCTGGGCTGTGTTTTTATAACACATTACAGCTATTTACTGCGAATCTACACAACTAGTGTACACTTAGTTGCAAGTCCTGTTGTAAAGCAGAACAAGTGGCAGTTTTACTTTACTGGTGCCAGAAGTAAATTGGCATGGATTTGTGACCTATTTATGACTGCTAGCCATATTGTCACATTGAAATATTATGTAACAGAGTTGATAGTAATTGGAAATATATTTAACTGACTTGTTTAGCATTATTTTCACATATTAAATTACCGTTATTTGCGGGAAATTCACATATTAAATTACCTCGATTTGGTAGTTTTAAATAGTGGTAAAACTCTGTTCATCAACTGTCAGTAGCAGATATTTATAATATGTGTGATATTTGATATTGAAGTTGAAAATACAGTGAATTATTATTGAAATTCATACTTGCTATTTATTTATATTCATACTTTAGTGTGATTTTTTTTAATTTAATAAAAAGATATCTCAACAAAATAAACAGTAACTGTGAGGACTGCTTGTTCATAGTTTAATTTCAGTACTGTCGATATTGAATTTACAATTAAATAGTATTGATTTTATATTGAAATTATACTGAATCTTATCATTATTGAATATTTTGCACATTTCATACAATCAAATTGTGATTGAAAAAATACTAATATATGAATAAGACCAATCAGTGCTCATTGCTGAATGATTTTAATTCCCATTTTGGCAACTTTTCTTTGTTCAGCAAAACTTTAAAAAAAATGTTTTGGTTGATTACGGCTGTATTGGTTTATAACCCTCCAGACCACTACTAAAATTTAGTTACATTTTTATCTTATTTGGAATTTTATTGTTGCACTAATTGAGAATTTTCAAATTGATTTGTATGAAAAATTGGAATCGGCTGATTCGTGCATCAAATTTTGAAGAAAATTATGATTAAATAGTTAAGTTGCATCTGGTGATGGTTGACAAGTTTACAGGGTCCCAATTCGCAGGGGGGCATAAGCAATCAACTGATCAACGACTAGTTAAGTTTTATTTACAATTTTGTTTACCTAAATTTTTGTTACAGTCATGTGTAATTATTATTGCTTAATTATTGATTTTGAATAATATTACAACTTTGTAATTGAATTTGAAAATAAAGTTTTAACTAACTTACTTGATCGAGTTACATTTGTGTAATTGGAAAATTTATTGTCAGTAAAACAAAATTCATCATTTTATGTTGCATTGTATGTAATAAATAAATTAAATGAAGTAAAATTGAAGCAAATGAAACAATTTTTTTATCTTTTCTTAAATTTGTTGAAAGTCAAGTTGGAAAAAACAAGATGGCACAGCAAAGCAGTTCCACATCGAAACTATTACAATTAAAATGCTGAAGACAATCCATGGGATTGAAGATGCCACACCAGAAGCCATTCTGTCTGCCCATACAAGATGCGAGGAGCACTGTGACTGCCGAACAGTTTGCGGAAGTCAAGATGTCGTGCCATATTATGGTCAAATCCAGATGTCAAAGATGTCAGAGACTGGACAATACAGTGAAGTCTTTGAATGAAATAAAAAATAGAACTGAATCCATTGATAATAGAGTGACAGATTTCCTGGTCAACATGAATTTCATGAACAAGATACTTGTTGGGTTTCAGACCAAGTGTAAAGAAGCCATAGAACCGATCACTGAAGAATGTGATGTGGTGCAAAGTATGGTGGTAGAATTAGAGCAAAAATTTGACAAAAATTAAGATGATGTCCAGAGTAAAATCTCTTCCACCAAAGAGCAAGTCTGTCAGCTAGAAAATAAAATGGATGCTGAAGAGTGAAACATGGGCGATGTGACTTCACGTGTTCAGAAGGTTGAAAACAATCTGTCACATGTACAAGTGGATGTTGAGAAGCTTGATGGTAAAGTCAAGGGCGCGAGCCAGGATGTCACACAGAAGATGCTACACTACCAGCTACATGGCAGTTCAGATTGCTCTGAAGAAGGTGTTGTGCAAAGTGTCAAAGTCAGAAGGTTGAATCCTGCCAGAAATACTGATGTTAAGCCCAACATACAGTTTGCTGACCAGCATTCTATGGAAAACAAGATAGACCGACTGGAAAAGGCATTAAGTGACTTAGTCCATGTACTGAATTGTTCACCAACCAGAACTCAGCAACCCAGTCTTAGTCAGATGGCTTGTTATGAGTGTGTAGGGAGAGAGGACATTTTTGCTTGACTGCCCAAGGAGGAGGTTTTTACAAGGAAGTCCTAGATCTAATAGTGCCATGTATTGGAATCATGATGGACCATATATGATTACTACTGATATGATGATCCAGAAGGACTGGCAGAGAACCACCAAGATATGGTTATAGTCCAAATAGATCTTCAAACAGTCCAGCCAGGAGTAATTTTAGTCCAGGCAGAAATAACTACACTGGTACATGTGCAGTACCAAATCGGAGGTCAAGGTCAAATGAACAGTTATAAAGTATCATTCAAGTTTACCTGAACAGTCTCCCAGTCACAGTTTAGTGATGTTAAGAGTACACCACCTCGTGGTTACTCCGATAAATCCAAGATGACCCTTTAAATGTCAACACTTTTTATCATAAACACCAGAAAGACAATTCAACTCACAATTTTATGAGGCTAATAAGCAGAATTTAAGTGCAATTATACCATGTTCAGTCAATGGATATACAACCAGAGCATTACTGGATATGGGTGCAGAACTTAGCTTATGGAGCTTTGATGTGTATGGAAAATTGCAAGAAAAGCCACCTTTTGTCATAAAAATACAGGTTGACTGGTGTTGTCAAGAATATGAAAATGAATGCATGGATGTCAATGGGAGTCAATATTTCTTTTGGAAATCAAAGCCAGAAATGGAATGTTTTAGTGGCGTCCATTAAAGATCCATTAATTATTGGAATAGACTTTTTATGTCAGTTTGGTGATGTATTGGACTTTGATAAAACACGTTTGGACTTAACAAAGTGTCCACTGAACTTACTGAAATGAGGAATGAAAATGGTGTTCATTTTAAAAAATGCAAAGTGAAACTTGCTACGAGAATTAGTGTGCCACCTATGAGTAAACTAAGGACTACATCCATCATTTCATTTCAAAGTATTGGGGAAAGGGTCATTGTGTCAAGTGGGAACAACAAGGGACCATTGTTACCAAACACTCCTGTGAACTTTGGTGTTACCGTGCCGATACAATTTTCTGATTGATACTGACAGTGAAATAGTTTTGCATCAGTGTCATGTATTGGGCTATGTTGTTACTTCTGATGTCATCATCAACAAGTTTTGATAGTGATTGGCCAACTGTCAGGAAAGAGAATTCTGTATCTTTAGATGAGTTACCAGAACACTTACAAGGTGTTTATCAGAGATCCATAAAGTCTTTGACTCTGCAGGAAGCTGGAAAACTAATAATTTTGTTACTGGAATATCAAGCTACTTTCTCTAAAGGCAGTCATAATTTGGGATGTTTTTCAGAAATCAAACACACCATAAACGCAGGTGATGAGCATCTCGTGAAGGAGGCTATGCATTGAACCCCTTTAGGTTTTAAGAAGGAAGAGGAGGAAAACTTGAATTTGATGTAAGACACAGGAATTTTTACGGAATCATCCTGAGACTGGGCTTCAGCACCAGTTTTGGTCAGGAAGAATGATGGAACTCTCCATTATTGTGTCGATTTCAGGAAGTTGAATGACAGAACCATAAAGGATTTGTTTCCATTACCTTCTATTTCCCAGTGGATTGATCCGATTTCTGGAAACAAGTATTTCTTAACCTTAGACATGGCCAGTGGTTATTGACAAATTGAACTTGATGAGAAAGACAGACATAAAACTGCATTTATAACCAAACATGGTTTATTTGAACACAAAGGGGTGGATTATGGATTTGGATTATGCAATGCACCAGCTTTTTTTTAACGTGTAATACAATTTGTGTTACATGGGTCAAATTGGGATAAGCTACTAGCATTTTTGAATGATGTCATAATCTTAGGAAAATACTTTGAAGATCATCTGTTAAACTTGAGAACCACATTTGCTAGGTTCAATAAATATAACCTCAAGCTCAAACCCAAGAAATGTAGTTTATTTCATACCAAGACTTTATTCCTCGAAAGATTAGTCAGTGAAGAAGGTGTGTCCATTATTCCAGAGAATGTGGAGAAAGTGACCAAGTCGCCAGCTACAAAATCTGTAAAGGATGACGAAAAGTTTCTCGGATTTATCAATTATCACAGAGAGCGTATTAAGGATTATGCAAAATTAACATCTGTGCTTTACGGACTGACAGAAAGTTGAGCAACTTTTACCTGGGAATCCAGACATCAGATTTGTTTGAGACTTTAAAACAGAAAATTGTCATAGCTTCTATCCTTAGTTATCCTAATGCTACAGATATGTTTTAGTTGGACACAGATGCATCAAATCATGCCACTGGAGCCGTCCTATCTCAAGCATAGTATGATATTGTGTGCTATGGAAGTCATGTTCTTACATTTCAACAGAGACGGTATTGTGTCACTCAAAAGGAACTTGTAGCAGTCGCAAGGTTCATGAGACAGTTCCGACTTTGTAAGTTAGGTCGCAAGTTCTCACTCCAAATAGATCACAATAGCCTAACATGGCTTTTGCATTTCAAATACCTGGAAGAACAATTGGTTAGCTGGTTGGAGGAACTCAGTCAATTTTACATGACAGTTGTGCAAAGATCTTGAGTTAAACACAGGAATGCTGATGGAATGTCCAGAATTCCTGATGATGTTCAGTTTTGCGATCGTTACAAAGCCCTATCAGAACCTGAAACCTTACCATGTGGAGGATGTACCAGAGCTCATAACCAATGGTCAAGGTTTGAGGAGGATGTAGACAATGTAGTACCACTTGTTGTGAAGACAGTAACTGAATCTAGTTCCAATAATATATGGTTAGAAGGTTACTCTAAAACAGTTGCATCAAGCACAGCATTCCGATGGATGTCTACAGAAAATTATCAGTTGGATTACTACAGAGGCTAAACAGAAGCCAGTTAGTATTTGAAAATGAACTCTTGTATTACAGATGGAGTGACAATCTTGGTGCTAAACTGTTGTTGATAGTGCCAGAAAGTCTCAGAGACAAAGTAATGTTCATGAACCACAATCACAAACTGGACATATGGGGATTGCAAAAACAGTAGCCAGTGTCAAGAAATCATTTATTTGGTATAGACTATCAAGTGACTTTGAACTTTTTGTTAAGTCTTGCAGCACCTGCAACAAGAAGAAAAGGGTGACTTTGAAGCTAGAAGCACCTTGAGGACAATATCATGTAGGATCACCATTAGAAAGAGTTCACACTGACATACTTGGTCCGTTTTCTCCTAGTACCAGGTGTAACCAGTAGGTACTCTCAAAATGCTGTGGAAGTAGCGAAATGTATGTTTGATGGATTTATCTCAAGACTTGGATGTCCTATAGAGATACATACAGACAAGGGCAAGAACTTTGATGGAAAATGATTTGCTTCTATCTGTGAGCTACTTCACATTGCCAAAACCAGAACCACACCATACAGACCCTGTTCCAATGGTCAGGTTGAGCGATGCAACAGAACTTTATTACAGCTGATCAGATGTTTTTGAAAGGGAACCAGCAAAACTGAAATGAACTTTTGCAGCAATTGGCTGGTGCTATCTGCTCAACTGTGAACAGGAATACGGGTTTTACACCAAATTTTATGATGCTAGGTGGCAACATTACTTTATCCATTGATCTTATGATAGGACCTACTGGTCAAAGTCGTAAGTTACAGCAAGTGTGGAAGGGTCTATTCTTAGTCACAAAGGTTTTATCTTCAGTATTGTTTAGGGTATATGATAGAAAGAAACGTTATGTTTTACACCATGACAGGTTGAAGCCAAGTGAAGACAGGGATATATCTTTGTGTCTGAGATGCAAGAGAAACCGGCTTTTGGACCAAGGTGATCCAGAGAGCACCGAGACATTTAGATGATTTTGTCATAAAAGTAATAATTTGTCTAGCCAAACTTTTAGTCAAGATAACAAAGCATTAGAGAACCAGACTAAAAGTGGTTTATTACCCTGTTCAACTAATCAAAATGCATCCATAGACAAGAATGTTTCTTCTTCAGCAGAGATTCTTCCAGCCACCAGATCAGGCCGTGAGAAGAAGAGACCCAGACATCTAGCTAATTATTCCATTTAAGATGTTTCCATGATTAAAATAAATGAAGGATACTCTTCATAAATATGTTTTCCAATTTAAAAAAATTATCCTTATTTTAGATGCCACACGACAGATCTGCCTATGTGAGGGCCCTCACACTGACAGTCCACATCACAGGGATGATGATGGATACTACGAAAGGCCTCGACGTCGCAGGAATGATGACAGGTGAGAGCGTGACAGACCATGGGGAACCAGACATGAATCCAGAAATCAGGGTACTAGTGGTAGGTGGCAAGGAAATTGCACCAGGCAGAGTCCAGAATGCATCAAATACACTCCAGGAACTCGAGTAAGGCCAAGTGTGCCTCCACAGGTGCCACCTCAGTGACCACACACGACATCTACAACTGAAGATGAACAAGTACTGTCAGTATTAGTGCAAATGTACCCCATGCTATGACCCATGGTAGGTTTGTGAACATCATGTCTTCATGTCATATAACAGAAGAGTACCCTTTAATCAGCCATTGCTATTGGAAAGGTGTTTTAGGGACATTAAAAATCTCTTAACGAGGAATCCTGGTGATGAGTTTGAATCTCAGACGCCAAGCTCTAGCTCTGTAGCAACCAGTTACATGACGACCAGTTTTGTTGTACTGCGGGTGTTGCACCTGTAACCCCCAGCGCACACATCAACTGTGATCAGAGCTACTGTAACTCCATCTAGTGCTCAGATAGTGAGTTAGCCTGTTAAACCTACAACAGCCACATATGCAACAAGTGTATATGGCGTAACTGAGGAGAAGGCTGGATTTAGACCCACAAACAGGCCTGCTCAAACTAGGTCAGCATCAACTTTCAGGCACAGGAAAGTCACAAGAAGGATCAATATGCCCGGCAGACAGTCGAGTCAAAGAAAAGTCTAGTAAATGGAAACAGGCCCCAAAACATCAACAGTACTTGAAGCCACTGAGTAAACAGTCTTACAAACATGAAAAGCACTCAAGTAAATCGAATGTTCAGGAAGACAATGTTAAAAGGGCTCAAAATTTCCCAAATCCATCTGAAACACCAAAGCTGGCACCAAAAAGGAAGCGTCGTCCGTTATGTCCTATGAAATCTTTCAGAGAAGAATAATCCCATATGAGATACCAGGTCATGCAAGAACATTTGTCGGCAGGATTGGCAGGAACAGGTATGGAAGTTGCAGAAAAATGACCGCATTAGACAAGTGCCGCGATAATGGAGAACTAATGAACAAAATCTTAAAGGATCACATCTACCCGGATACCAGGGGAATGACAATCGATGAATCTGAGGAAGATTGCAAAATGATGCCGGATTTCCATCAGTGGAGACACCCTGAATCAGTTGGAAAAACGCCAAACATAGATCCACCTAATGTCATTGAGTCCTTACTTCCTTGGAGGATTGCAGCTTGCCTCATCAATGTCATTGGTGAGGAACATTTTTAAGTTGCAAGACCAACTCTTCAAGTCACTATACAGGCTGAACAAACATCCAAGACAACAACAACAGATGTGGTTGAAGAGCCAGACTTCTAAAATCTGTAGAAAAGTTACACAAAAGGAGGACTCTAGCACCAAGGAGGCGAAAAAAATGACTGTTGTGCCAGATGAAGACACTCCATTGGCGTCAAAAGTTTGGCTACAACATTGACATCAGAAGCAGGACCTTCTAGTGATACTGGTGAAGAACCCATGAACACTGATGAATTTGTCTCATTAATTAATCGGCAAAATCAACAACGTGTCCCAGTAAAGAGGATATTACAACCAGTGATGTTGCTCCAATATCATCAAATCCTTTCAGTGAACCCAGTCGAAAAACATCAGACACTGGTGATAGTACAGTCAAAGTAAATTTAAAAAATGGACTTTAAAGCAGTCTTATTACGGGCTCAAGTGAAAAGTGAACAGATGAACCCTGAACGCCCAAACAAGATTGGTGTCGTGAATGATGAGAGAAAAGCAGGCCACAGAGCAGATAAGTTAGCCTATTTGTCGACACTCATAGGCTGCAAAGGAAAACAGGGCTTGATCGTTTAGATCCCATCATGTACTACTTGGGGTTTGGGGTCAATCCCTACTCCACCTCAACAGTAAATTACCTAGTCATTCTTAACAAGTCCAGACTCATTACTAAGTCTGTAAGGTTTTGTCCTAGTATTACCTCTTCATCTAGTAAAATCTTAGTCTAAACTCATAACTTCAACTTCATGTAGTACTTAAATATACCCTAAAGTCTAACACACCTTAAGGTTACCTTAATGTCAATTTCCTCTCCACTGAATCAGTCAGCACTTCAGTGTAACAGTGTAACAGTATGGCATAGTAATCACCACCTTAAGGTCACCTTATATTGTGGTGTACAGGGCTTAACCCTAGGTGGCCAGTGTTTGGATAGGAGCAAGTTGCTTCCATAATTTAGGGCCACCTTATTGTGGGTCAAGTTTTAATATAGTATTACTGTTATTGTATGTAAATACATCTAGTAATTATATTGTAAATAAACTATTAAACCCCACTCTGTCTATTACCTAACAGTAATGCAGTCCAGGACACTGTGGGGTGAGGACACACTAGGTGTCCTCCATTTCAGTGGCTAATGCACATCCTTATTATTGTACTTTATGAAAACTAGTCTTGTTTCAACTGACCTAGTTTCTCATTGGTCCACTGTGACCTAGCCATATTAATTCTCCCGCCTGAATCCACCATATTCATTATAAATTTTAACTTTGAACAAACAGCATCAAATTTTCCACCCTCCCATGCCCTTGGGCTCAGTCTGCTGTTTCCAGTTTACTACCACCTGTTTATATTATGTAGTTGTAGATTCATCGTGGCAGTCAGGGCACCTCAGCTTGAGAGCATGACCTTGGTGGAAGGTCAAACTGAAGCACACACTTGACAATGCTACAAGGCGCCAATCAGAGTCACATCAGCTGGACAGTATAACAAGGCACAGGGCAAGACTCGTGTGATCTTCCCTCAGCCTGCCACACTTTCTCGCCTTCCCCAGGATGCCAGGAGCCCCACAGTTCATTATGACTCAGTGGATGGTCTGGGCCCCCACCCCTGATGATTGGGTGGCTCCTGTCAACGAGGACATAATAGTATATCATAATAGTGATTCTGCATAATTTCTGGTTTATATTTCTGCTGTGTGGCTCAAAAGTAGCTTGGTGCTGGTTTAGTCTAGCAATACTCTGACCCTTGTGGGATTACTTAATGTACAAAGTAATACATAGCAACATTTGCCAAAGTTGAGGTGTTTATGCGTTATATTAATACTAGGGTTATTTATTTCACAAGTAAATAACTTTTTGAAGGTTAAAACTAGCCTCACTTGCCTAATCTTAGTCTTTTATAGTTTACCCTGTAATACATTTTAGTACTGTGTATTCAGTTTCATGGCTATGATACTATGACTTATATGTAACTGTGTATATGAAATCATTTTAGTATTGTAACCATTGCATTTACTCGTGCATTATTGCTGTACTATGTCTTTCATTAGTGTACTATTGCTTTATTATGCATGTGCTGTTATTCGACACATTGCTCATATCTGCTATGCTGGTAATCATACTTACATCATAATTCATTGTCTTCACATAGTAGGTTATTCTAGCCATTTCTACGTATGTAACTGTCACTCAGTATGCTAACTTTTAGTTTAGATTTTACTGTTTCATTGTAATTGCTAAAGAACTGTTAATTACTGTATATGGTATGTTACAGGTTATCATCATGATATACTAGTTACTTCCTTACGGTATTCACCTGTACTCATTGTGTTGTGTAACTAATGAGGGGGAAGTCAAACCTGAGTCCTTAGGTTTTAATTTTTTTTAGTTTTTATCTTAGTTCCTTAAGGGGGTCGTATTGCTCGACTCTGTAAGGTGCTGTTTATTTTTAGCTAGATACTTGGGTTCCTCTTCATTGGGCTCTTCTAACAAGTGTTCTTACATATGTTGTAACACACCATTAACATTACCATATTATTTTTACATATTGTATATATACACGTATTGTGTTACTTTATGTTCCTTATTTTAATTCATGGGGGGTCAATCCCTACTCCACCTCAACAGTAAATCACCTAGTCATTCTTAACAAGTCCAGACTCATTACTAAGTCTGTAAGGTTTTGTCCTAGTATTACCTCTTCATCTAGTAAAATCTTAGTCTAAACTCATAACTTCAACTTCATGTAGTACTTAAATATACCCTAAAGTCTAACACACCTTAAGGTGGTAATAATGTCAATTTCCTCTCCACTGAATCAGTCAGCATTTCAGTGCCTCCATCAGTTTGCCTTTATCTATAAAGTGTAACAGTATGGCATAGTAATCACCACCTTAAGGTCACCTTATATTGTGGTGTACAGGGCTTAACCCTAGGTGGCCAGTGTTTGGTTAGGAGCAAGTTGCTTCCATAATTTAGGGCCACCTTATTTTGGGTCAAGTTTTAATATAGTATTACTGTTATTACCTTAAGGTCACCTTATATTGTGGTGTACAGGGCTTAACCCTAGGTGGCCAGTGTTTAGTAGGAGCAAGTTGCTTCCACAATTTAAGGCCACCTTATTGTGTGTCAAGTTTTAATATAGTATTACTGTTATTGTATGTAAATACATCTAGTAATTATATTGTAAATAAACTATTAAACCCCACTCTGTCTATTACCTAACAGTAATGCAGTCCAGGACACTGAGATCCCATCATGAAACGTGGCCCTAGGCCTCATATACCCTCTCAACTGGAAGCCAACATTGCTGTAATCTGTGATGAGGTTCCAACCTGGGATAAATTATGCATGTTGAACGAGATCATCGTCTCAGTTTTGTCTTTGGCGCACATCCAAAACATGCAAAATTATGCATGTTGAACAAGATCATCGTCTCAGTTTTGTCTTTGGCGCACATCCAAAACATGCAAAGTATGTCAGTCAGCACCAATTATGTTTTACTCAAATTAATGTTTCAGAAAATGAATTAACACCCTTATTCTCTGTTAAAAGACTAAAAGTGATTCAACTGACAATTCTTTTTTATTATTATAACTGCTCATATTTTTTATTATTATAACTGCTCATATTTTTTATTATTATGCTCATTTTTATTATTATAACTCTCATATACAAACATCCCATAAATAGGTTATTGAATGTTGTGTGCCTCAGAGATAACAGGCTGGTTTCATGAAGCCCCCATATAAAAGATAATGGTCACCTTAAATTCAAGGATTTCCTTGAATTTCTCCCTCCTCTAAAACGTCTCTGTTTCGCAAAGCCTCCTTCCATTAAAGAAGACCTAGAAAATTCCCTTAAATTTCAAGGAAGCTAAGGATTATCTTAAATTTAAGGAAATGGAATGTGTGATAATTGTACAGAACATTTGCTCCCTCCTTTTGTTTTGAGAAAGTCCTTTGGAAAGGAAAGATAAAGGAGGTTTTGTGAAAGGGAGGTTTTAAGCGGCCTTCCCAAAGGAAAAAATAATATTCCTTTAATGGAAGACAGGTAGACAGCACTCAAAAGTCATAATTGGACATATAACACAAGTGTCAAAAACCTTGGGGTAATTATTGACCAAAACATATCACTTGAATAACAACTAAATGCCATACACATCCTACTATGGTCATCTAAGGTCCACCATTCAAATAAGACGTTACCTGGCTAAGTCTACTACACACAATAGTACAGTCACTCATATCTGGACTATTGTAACTCTCTCATAGCTGAACTCCCATAATATCTGATTCGTAAGTTGCAGAAAGTAGAAAATTAAACTGCCAGGATAATTTTAAATGTCAAGAAGTATCATTCTATAACAGTTCACCTGTATCACCTCCACTGGTTCCCTGTTAGGTTTCGAATCAAATGTAAAATAAATTGATTAGTGTATAAGAGGACAGGCACCATCATATCTGACATCAATGGTTAACTACTAGCATCACAAATACACCATAAAATTATCAAGAAATTATACATGCTACATGAAAAAAGATGAAAACTTGTCTTTATTGGTGGCACTACAGCATTGGAACTACGACATGCTATCACAAACTCTGAACTTCCATTGATCATCTTCACGAAGAAACTAAAAACTCATTATCTTAAAATAGCATATTGTTCAGAAAAATGCAATGGTTGTTTAATATTTAATAGAATAGCTCTATGTAAATTTGTCATCTTATGTTACATCATGCAAACCTGTTTAATCTTTAAAATGAGAAAAAACAAGTGTTTATAATGGTTTGGCCTTTAAATTTCGTGAAATTAGAAAGTCAAGTCGTATTATTTCTAGTTCTCCAATGCATAAATTCTTGAGTATCGATCTAGACTAGTTCATACACAATTCCAAACATAAACCAGGAAGTAAACTACTTCAAAAATAGTTTTTGTTAGTACCCTGTTTTGAATAGCTAATTATTCATTTCATGTTCACAAAGTTGATTCAAAGTAAGTATGTCTGACATAATATTCCCAATAAGTAGATAAATACACGCAATCTATTATATAAGATAGGTTTCAAAACTAATTAAAGTATATTTAATCCAGTGCTATATTTATCAATAACTTTGCTGACAGATTGCAAAGAATTTGTTTTCCAAAGGTTGTTTTCAGGGATTGGACACTATACATCTAGTGGTGAGTATATTAAAATCTAATTTTGTTACTACTAGTGGAAACTACACCTGATTACATGTGGGTGATCTTAAAAGGTTAATTTGCACTTACAAAGTTAAATGTTACGATAAAAATAACTGAAAACATGTTTCTGAACAGCATTAAATTACATTGTCTGGATTAGGTTTTTATACTATGGTCAGTTAAGTTTGTGAAATTTGTAATTTGAGAATATGATATTAAGTTTGCAAATTTAATAAGTAAATCAAACTTTCGTACATTGTTACATCTTACCCAGTGGGCAATAAGCTATTCTGGTCAGTGCAGACCGGTCCTTCCAAACACCAGAAAAAATTATTTTTTCATTGCCTAAACCTAGATAAGTCCCTAGTAAGGTGATAGCGGGGCTGGCTGGAGTCCCTCTCATGTCCATTAGATAAGGTATTAACTAAAATTTAATTTACTTATTTGCACTTTTCTGCATTAATATATTTTAACCAAGGCACAATTACCTAGAATAACTACTAATTGGCAGGTGGGTCGGTTATTAGGTACTTAAGATTGAACTCAATCAAGAGATGAAGAGTCTCTGGGGGCATTGGTTGTACTCATTGGTCGTTCCCTGTGTTTTCACAAACCTTCTCAGAGGTGTGGGAAGAGAGGTATGAGTTCGCTCCCTAGAGAGGCCCTCTTTGGATGGAAGAGTCGACTGGTCTGGAACAAGTCACTGCCACCTTGAAGACCCCTGGGTTAGGTGACAGGGCAGCGCAGATATGGAAGGCCTTAGACGCAGCAAATACCCTTACATAGTGGGCTTTAATCTGATGTAGTGTCAGCAATTCTTGATCAGAGAGCTCGTAGCATAAGATCACAGTTTGTTTAATCCCTGAAGAGATATTGCTAAGAAATATTTTCTTAAATGCGATAACGACCAGGGGTCCATTTTACAAAAGGACTTAGCCCAGACTTAGACTTTGATTGAAGACTTTTGTCTTAAAATGAGGCTAAATCTGTGATCTTACACTTGGAGGATTTCACAGAGCTGCTAAGTCTAGGCTTTAGCTAAGTCTGCCCAAGAGTGGGCTTAACTTTTGTAAACAAAGGCTTAAATATGGCTGCCATATATTTTTCTCACTTCAAAATTTGAAATGCTTGAAAATAAAGAATAAATATATAGAACATCGCCCTAAATTATTCTTTGGACATGTATGTGCGATTATAAGGTTTCCCATTTAAAAATACAGCATTTTTTCAAAGATAAAATGAGCTAAACAAGGGATATATTTTACCACTAAAATATTTTGAGTAGAAATAAAGGGTCACATGACATAGAAAACCATTGTGGTTATATGACAAGCTTGAACTTCGGTAAGTCACCCTTTGTGAAATCCATTTAAGTCCGGGACTTGGCAAAGACAAAAGACTCAGATTTATTATTTATCCAGAGTGGAGCCCAGGGCTGGAATAACCCCTAGGGCCACGCCGTCTTGACTCTCCTTAGCCATATTGACTCTTTGAGACGAAGCTATGTGAGGGGTAGAAAGACAATTTTGACCTGTTTGTATGGTGTCTGATGTTCTTATGTAGCCAAGCATGGGTCTCACTCCTGGGTTTGCCTGTACCCAGAGCTAAAAGGAAGACAGTCTTGAAGGTCAGACGCTTCAAGGAGGCCTCTTGAAGGGGTTCAAAGGTAGCTTTTGTCAGTTTGTTCCGGACCAAGGAAAGGTTACAAGAGGGATGCCTCTATGACTCTTAGGTCTGTCACTGTGAGAAACTATCCTGGTGACTAGTGAGATTTTTGTCCTTGGTGACATTTATGGGCGAATTTCCCAGTTTGTCTGCTATGGCTGATCTGTAGCCATCTACTGTATTTGGCTGTAACTTCCTGTCCTGGAACAAATGCAGGAGAAAGTTGGCTTTGGATTCTGTGGTGCTCTGAAGGACACCTGATTACTTTAGCACCACTTTGTAAAAATGACACACTTTGCTTCATAGACTGATCTGGTTGAGACTCATTGAGGTATGGAAATTTAGGGTTGCTATTCAAAAATAAGCTATGACACCAGGTTGTCTAGATAAAGGAGGTAGGGTGTGCCACCTGGAGAATTCATGTAATGGATTGGTCCTGCTGGTGGAAACATGTGACATCTTATTCTGTCATTTGGTGAAATCAGTCTGCACTGACCAGTATAGCTAAGTGTCCATTGCCTAAGATGTGTTATTGCAATAAATTATATCTTGGATATATACTTGATATAGTCCTGAGTGGCATTGTAATTATGAAATTTGGCATTTAGTCACAGACTGTCACATCTGTTTGACTCCCACAAGTGGACATGTACTAGGGACCTGTCCCAATATGACCCTGGCTATTGAATGGAACTTAAAACACCCACTTCGAACCATGATGTAGATAAGCTAATAACTTACAGACAACAACAACAAAAAAACTTTGGTGTAATATCTGCCCCATACTTCAGTATTCTTTCGCATTTCGTTTTGGCAGTAATTTTGACATGGTTCAATTAAGTTCAAACCATTTACATAAAGTAATACATGTTACCCATCAGATACATAAAATACTAAAGACGAAAATGCAAGTTACTATAAAGTCAAACTAAAAAATATAAATAAAATACTAAAATATAAAAGAAATGATACTAAAAAACCGCATATAGTCCTCCACTCAGCACTGCGAGGAAAGGCTTACAAGCTTTGATTTTGTCCCTACAATCACTGAAACTAAAATGGCAGATCCCACGTGCAAGCACAGTGACCAAAGAGAGGCCAACCAATCAGAAACTTCCAACTGGTCAACCATTAAGTACTCTGAACACTCCTTAAGGTTCCCCCAACCTGGAGGTATGAGCATAGTGGCACCCAAATGCCACCAAGCAAATGCTAAACCTTTTTACCACCTCTTCTACGCATGAAACCCCAATGATAACTCTTTATGAGCCTCTTGTTTATTGACAGACTCTTTCTTATGTATTAACAGTGTCCTATATATGTTACTGTATTTATCTTTGGATTTCAGATTTTGACAACTGTTGCTGACTCAGTAGCGAATGATGAAGATCTTTCTATTAGCTATGCTATTTGCTGCCTGTAAAGGCCAGTCTACGACTAAGTATGGGAGCAATCAAGCTGGAAGCAGGTCTTCTACTGATCAGGCCATTCATGAAGAATTGAAGATTTTGAAGGACGAATTATTTAGAACTAATGCCAAGCTGCAAACAATGGAGAAATCCCAACAATTTCAGCATGGTAGGGTTCTTGAAACACCTCCACTAAATGTATATAATTACCTCCACCAAGTAGGTATTAATTTCATTATTATGTCTCTGTTTGATCATTTATCAGTTTGTTTGTTAGTTTGTTAGCAAGATTACGTAAATACTACTTTTTGGATCTTCATGAGAAAATATCGGAAGAGCAGTCCACACAGGACGAGCGCGAACCTCGGAGAGCACACACTTAAAACCCTCAAAAGTATTATTCTGGAACTAGTTAGAGAGAGGAAGTGCAAGAGATATCAGGCAACTGTAAATTAACAAAGATGTAATTGAAATATTATTTTACTAAAGAACTGATGACACAAAAGTAATAGGCAAGAATATGTAAAAATATTTTAAAAGTCATAAAGTTATTGAAATTTACCAATCAATATTAAGTTTTATACCTAAGACCAGGAAAGCATGATATGTGCTTACATTATATACAAGGTAATCAAAGTTTTGTGTACTAAAAACTACACACTGGTATAATTTCCAGTTTATTTAATTTATGGTATATGGGTTCGTCTCCCAAATCTGCAAGCGATGTGGGCTTGTCAAAATGTCATAATGATTGGAGGTATAACACCAACTTTAAACTTTAAACTTGACTTGTAAATAGATATTCTTACAAACTACAAGACATTGAGGAAAAGTTGATTACAGTTGATTCGAAATTTGAAGATGTAGATACAGACCTCGGAAACATTAAAACACAACTTGGTCACATGACACAGGGTAGGTATTTTTGATGAAAATATTGTATTAGCTTTTTGCATTAGCAGGCACTGTGCATGGATTATACACTGGGCATTCAAAGTTTTATGCACCAAAAATCCAGTCTACTTGACTTATAACAGGTGGGTTTGACTTCCAAAAGCTGCAAATGATGTGTGGACTATGCTAATATCACCACGGCTTCTGAATGAAGGTAAAACACCAACATTTAACTTGACTCATGACAACACATGTACATTTTTCTTCATTACAGATAATATGAATTCAAAACTAGAGGACATAGATGAAAAACTGAATACAGTTGATTCGAAATTTGAAGACTTAGGTACAGACCTCGGAAACATTCAACTACAACTGGAACACATGAAAGAGGGTAAGCAATGTTTCTGAAAATATTGTTTTAGTAATTTTATAAGGCAAAAACAGTATGCAATAGATTAATCAATAAAACAACAAACAAACCCTGCAACCAACCTGCAACTTGATTTTGTCAGTAAGTATCTATAGTTGGGATCTAGAATCGGCATCCATATCACACTATACGAACCCCCATCACCAGGGATGTGTCACTCATTTCACATTGCAATGATGACAGCAACACATCAAGATAAATGTTTGACAAATTGGGCTTTTATTGAGCTGAATATGCTATATTTCATCATGATTTTAAGACACAGAGGACAACAGAACCCAGCACCTGTCCAGCCAGCACCACCACCAAAGCCACAGCCCTCACCATGTAGAAAGAGGAAGCAACAGAATCCAAGGGTTATGCCCGAGATTCTGCAAAGAGAGGAGAGGGCATGCTACAAACCACTTTTAGACAAGCTAATCACAACTGACATACCAGCCTTTTTTATTTAATTGAAGAAAGAATTTACCCCCATCTGAGGAAGTCAATCACCAATTTCAGGAAGCCACTGGAAGTTGGTTTTAAACTGGCAATTACATATCCACAGAAGAAAGCTACACTTCACTGCAGTACCACTGGAAGGTTGGAAGAACCACCATTTGTAAATATGTCCACATGTTTCGGTGTTTGGTAGGACCGTAAAGAACGTGTATTTTAACAATGTACAAAATTGATGGAAAAATCAAATAATCTGGGCTTTTTTATTGCTTTCCATGAAATACCCTCAGTTATTTATCATTTTTATGTTGTTCTGAATGTTTTTAACTGTACAATAGTTTTGCTAGTTGATATTGCGGGTATTATCGCCCACTACCGGGAGTTACTCGGTGTTGTTTGGTTGTGTTTTACATTTTGAATATTTTGCTAGTTAATATTACGGGCATTACTGTCCTCTACCGGGAGTTACTCAGTCATTTTTGGTTGTGGTTTGTATTTTATTGACCGTTAATGTTTTTGCTGTGAATTTTTGCATGTTCATTTTGTCTGTGGTTTGTGATTCCTTATGATGCGGATTGTTAGACTCCTTCTTTGTATTGTTGGCCTCTTTGTACATTGCCATAAGAGTCAAAACAGAATTCAGACTAGGTGCGATGTCGGCCTGCATGGATGTAAATATGATGGACCTACTGCCAAATCCATTTTGTTCATTTATGTCAGGACACATAGAGTCACTTTTTGTGAAAAGGCGTCTTTCAGGCAGCTTGCTCTGGTTCTACTGTCGGGTGATGTCGCTCTAAATCCTGGGTATGCTAACTGCCGGTCCATTAGGAATAAAGGTCCAATTCTCTGTGATGAAATCCAAACTGGAAATTTTGATGTTTTTGGTCTCACCGAGACCCATATTAAAGCTCTAGACACACCCTCATTTCTTAATGAGTTAACGCCTGAAGATTTTTCCCTTGTTCACACCAACAGAGAAAACAAACGTGGTGGCAGTGTTAGCTTTTTTATTAAATCTGCTCTTGATTTTAAAACCATTCATTCCCTTGAGTTCTCGTCTCATGAAAATCGCACTGTCTGTCTCACTCTCGATGGGCGTCGCTTGTTTCTTGGGGTCATTTACTGGCCCCCTGCCTCATCTGTAGTAAAAGTTTTTGAAGATTTTCTGTCATATGTGGGTTTTTTGTCTTCCTTATCCTCCTCCTTTGTCATTTGTGGTGACTTTAATCTTCATGTCGACATTATGTTTCCAACAGTCTCTGAATTTAAATCAGTCATTGATTCTTGTCTGTCCCAACACATTGATTTTCCAACTCACCTTCATGGTCATACCTTAGATTTGTTGATGGCTCCATCCGAGATTCTGCAATTTCTGATGTGAAAGGTTCAGACTTCATTAGTGATCACAAAATTATCTCTTGTGTGGTTGACTTTCCATCTTTGGATACACCAATTCAGAAAGTTGTTACCTTCCGTCAGTATCATAAATTCAATATTGATAAAATCAGAAGTGACCTCCTGACTATTCCGTTTGTTAGCTCACCATCTGATGATATAGAATTATTGCATGAACATTTTGATATTCATGCACCAGTGAAGACTAAACAGCTCATCAAACCAGCCCCAAGCTGGATAACTGACGAGTATAGAACTGCCAAGTACATGAGAAGGCAGTATGAACGTGCCTGGAGAAGAGACAAATCCTCTAAAAATCGCTCCCGTCTTCGACGGCAGATAAACAGATGTAACCACATTCTAAATAGAAACAAGTTGTTTACCATGATCTAGTTAGTGAAAATTGCGGTGATAGTAAGAGGTTATGGCATGCACTAAATAGAACATTGAGTTGGTCAAATTCTACTGTCCTCCCATCCTTTGAGGATGAAAAATCTTTAGCAAACAGATTTGGTTCGTTTTTTATTGATAAAATTAAAAAGATTCGAGACACCTTTAAATACACCCGATCTCAGGTTCTTCACCCAGACAAGGAGCCGCCGACTTTCAGTTCCTTTCAAGTTGTCACTGATACTAAAGTCCTTAAGTTTATCAAGGAATCTCCTTCAAAAACTTGCTCCCTTGATCCATGCCCCACTCACATTGTGAAACAATGTATTGACATTCTTCTCCCTTCATTGACTAAACTGGTTAACTTGTCCCTCAAAAATGGCATTTTCCCTAATCCTTTCAAACAGGCTAATGTCACACCCCTCCTCAAAAAGTCCACCCTTTCAAAAGAGGACTTGAAGAGCTATCGACCGGTGTCCGGTCTCAGCTTCTTGTCAAAATTGGTTGAGCGAATTGTGGCTGCCCAAACTAGATCTCACATGGATTCTCATGATCTTGGTAACACTTTCCAGTCAGCCTATAAGTCGGGGCACTCAACAGAAACTGCCTTGTTGTGCATCAAAACTGAGATTCACTTATCTCTGTCCAAGGGCATGCCTACAGCACTAGTGCTACTCAACCTGTCCGCGACTTTTGACACTATCGATCATGACACGCTCCTATCCTGTTTGTCGTCTAGATTTGGTTTTGCTGGATCGGCACTAAAATGGTTTAGATCCTGGCTCCAGGATCGTTTTCAGTCAGTCAAGATTGGTTCCAGTCTTTCGAATTTGTTCAAATTGAAGTTTGGAGTCCCCCAAGGTTCTGGCTTAGGTCCTCTTCTGTTTTACCTCTACACAACACCTCTTGGTCAAGTCATCATAAAATATACTGGACTCCGTTACCACTTCTATGCGGACGACATTCAGCTGTTCATTCACTTATCCCCTGATGATAGTCTCAAGTCTTTTGACCGTCTTAAATCGTGTTAGAATGATATTCAGGTCTGGATGTCTGAAAACAAACTCAAGCTAAATCCTGATAAAACAGTATTCATAGTCTTCGGTGCCAAAGACAGACACAAATGGCTCAGTGACTCATTTCCTGTCAATATCCTGGGTAATTGCCTCTCTCCCACAGATGTTGTACGCAATCTGGGTGTTCTGTTTGATGCAAAGTTTTGTTTCACCAATCACTTAAATTCTGTTATCAAATCCTGTTTTATTAGCCTCAGGGACCTTCATCGCATCAGGAGGTTTCTTTCTGTGGATACATCAGTGGTGATTGCAAATGCTCTGGTCAGTAGTTGTTTTGATTATTGCAATTCTCTTTTTCGCAGTTTGTCATTCCGAAATGCTACAAGGCTCTAATATGTTCAAAATGCTCTTGCACGGTTTGTCACTGGTGCTTCAAAGTACACTCACATTACATCCACCCTTAGGACACTTCATTGGCTACCCATTAGACAATGTATTAAAAGTCGACTCAAAACCTACCTATTTCAAAAATCATTCCCACCATAGCTTCTTACTACCGAACACCGGACGACCTCTCTGGGAATGACTCGGAACATGTCTAATGTCTTATGACTTATGCCTTATGAATTGGATGGTGTGCCTTAGAATCTGTTGATACGGAGATTAAGCACATGGACAACTGATTGATTGATTGATGTCTGCAAAGCCATCTTACAACAATTTTCAGGAATATTTGATTTATCCAACAGATCCTGAAGACTGGAGAAAGATTGAGGAGGAATTTAGAAACAGATTGAATGTCCCCCACACAGTAGGTGCACTAGATGCTCAGATATTCAACCATAGCCAACAGAGAAGAAGAATTGAGAATGAAACCTTGGGACTACAACAACCAGAACCACATGGACCTGGGGACCAAATCTACACTGCTTCCTTTTGGGGGATGATCCCTTTGTCCATATGGCTTGGCTGGTCAATCCCCACAGAAGTAGACAAATGACCCAAGAAGTGAGAATAGCCAACTACAATATATATTCGTGGCAGGAGGGTGGTCCAGAATGCCTTTGTAATATTAGCAGGAAGGTTAAGGGTCCTGCTGACCAGCATGGAGCAGAGGCCAAATGTTGTGAGAGACATTGTGTTAAGAATTTTAGAAACCCATCCAGGGAGGCCAAACATCAATGAGAACTGCTGAAAGACTACATAAATAACCTTTGGGCAATGGCTGGGAAAGAGGACAGAAATTAAGAAGAGTGAGGGGTGAGGATGCTGTCATCTATCAGTTCATTTTACTACTACCCAAATAATCAAAAAATAAAATAAGAAAGGTCAGTCACTGAGTGTGCGATGACTGAAATGTCTAGTATTTCACACAAATTGGTTGATGCCAATTGGGTGAAGAGGGTACAACTTGAAAATCCAACCAAGCTCAATTTTCCTATGCCTGGATGTGACTGCACTTTCAGGTTGTGTTTTGCACCACTCAATCACTGAGAATTACATGTGTTTGTGTGTGTGGCCTTCTGTGGAAAAATGTGTAGATACTGGTGTAGTCTTATAGTTATTTTATGCTGAAGTTATATGTTCATACATTCTCTTTCTAAATGGTCTCCCTGTCTCTCCTACGTATATTTTTTGGCATTTGGTACAAGATATTTGATAAACTATATCTTTTATTTCGCAAGTAATGTGTTTTGGGAGGTTTTTGCACCTATATGTTTGTTTTGTGAAACTACATTTTGTTTCATTAATTTTATTTATTAATGGACAATATGTACATTTCCCTTATCTGGTGCAAATTTGGGGGGTTATTTCTTTTGAAATCTGATGATCTTTAGGGTATTCAACTACTTATTTCATAAGTTGGTTCCTTGAATTGGGTAGTCTTCTAAACCCGACGATAGGCTTTTCTGTGAAGATATTAGCACAATCACAGCTATTACAAATAATGTTCCAATTTCTGTGGATAATTTCTCTGATGTTTGGGTTCCCTGGATTGTAATTAGTTATCATTACTGGTGTTGTGGTGTTACTTTTTACTTTGATTTCTAGTAAGTCATTCTGGCTGAATTTTGATGCCCTTTTGTAGTGTTTCTGTAAGGCAGGTTTAGGGTAACCTCTTTTCAGGTAATAGTCAATCAACTTGGTGGCATTGCTGTGGGAATCACCATCCAATGTGCAGACTCTCCTAAGTCTCAGGAATTGACCATAAGAACCCTTAGTTTTAAAGGGGTGATGGTGTGCTGATGTGTAGTGTAAATACAGATGTGTATCTGTTGGTTTCTCATACAAGGTGGTAATGAGGATGTTGTCCAGGTGTTTTTACCGTGTGGAACTGTATAACTGTGTGAACTTTATAGTGGGATGAATTGAATTTAAGTAGTGAATAAATTCTAGTAACTTATTCTTTCCATGTGTCTAAACCAGGAAAATATCATCTATGAATCTAAGCCAGACTAATGGTTTGTCTGGCCAATTATTTAGGGCTCTAGTTTCAAACCTAACCATGAATAAGTTTGCATAATTGTGGGCAACTGCAGTCCCCATAGCTGTACCATAGTTTATACCATGAAGTTCATAGAATGTAATACTAGTTGTAACAATTTTAAGATAAATGGTACTATCTTTTGTTTGTCTTTTCTAATATTCGTTTTGTTATATACATGTTCATGCATAAAAATAAAGTTTACAATGGTGGTATTTAAACAACATTTAAATAACAATAAACAGTACAAAGATGTTATTTTTACTGAGTCGGACTATTTAATATATAGAAGCTGTATTACTCAATCAGATCCATTGATCCAAATGTTTGAAATTCAAAAGATGTGATATATAGAAGACTAAGAATTTCAATAGTGTAATATTTAGTCATTATCAGCTTTAAAGATATAATCATGTAAAAGTGAACTTGTTAATTGATGAAAAGCTGTTCCCAAATAACCCAACCATTTGTAAAAAAATCAGTTAAAGATTTGGTTTCTCACACATATTTTTCTTCCTCATATTTTCTTTTGACCATTTCTTGCAGATGAAAAATATTTAAGTTAAATCGCTTCTTTGAACAGATATAAATGTAATATCTAGATATCATCAAGACAAAGTTCACAGGCCCGAAGTGTTCATCATGTACATGATAACCAAGTATTTTAACATTATCATTTAATGTTATGCCAACTTGTAATTTTTTTTATCCAAATATTGACATTTTTCCAGAGTTCTTTAACATAAGGACATTGGATAAAAAGGTGGCTGATACTTTCAGGTTTGCTTTGACAAAATGAGCAGATACTGGAGTCCTTTATTTTCAATTTAAATAGATATTCCCTGGTATCTAAAATATTGTCTAGAATTTTATACTGAAACCATATGATTGAGTGGTCCATGACACTTTTAAAACAAGCTTTAAAAATTTTTTTATATAAAAAATCAGTTTCACATTTTACATTTATATTTGCTTTAATTAATTGAGACCATTTTGTTTTATACAAAGGTTCAGCTTTTTCTTGCAACATTTTACAGAGTGACTTACACCCTTTGTTTAAGCTACCAAGGCTTTTCATGTGCAATGGATATTTAGGCCTTGTTGTACAGAAAAGTGTCCCTATCTTTATACTTATTAATAAAAATGCCTAATTTTCTATATCTATAATAATCCAACATATTTGGTTTAAAATTGTATTTCTCTGCAATATCCTCAAAACTTAGTATGTTTCTTTCAGGATCTATTACATCACCTACAAGATATATATTATATTTATACCAGTCTTGAAAGTATAATGCCATGGAGGATAATTGAGTGTTGTACCAGAGACAAGACTGCGTAATGTTACAATTATTTCTCACCTTGACGTTGGTGCAAAAAGCTTGCCAGTAATCAAATATTTTTTTCCAAAAGCGGCCATTAAAATTGTTTTCTTACACCATTCACCACCCTTACAACACAAGGAATTAAGTTTGCCATAGGTGTGTTTTAATAATGTAAGCCATTGTAAATCATCTTTATATATTATTCTTTTGATCCATGAAAGTTTCGCGGCATGTACAAAGGAAAAACATTGATCATATTGAGACCTCCTTCATGATAATCCATACAAACAGTTATTCTGCTGACTTTGTCAGGTTTTTTATTCCATAAAAATTTAAACAAATATTATTTATTTCCTTTATTTTAGATTTTGGAGTGAGAAAGATGTAAATAGGTGGATAAATTTTGGTAAAAGTAATGACTTTATTACTGTCACCCTACCAATTGGGCTAAGATTTCGATTTTGCCATTTTAATACATCCTTAGTAACTTTATCTATTGCTTTGTTGTAGTTTAGTTCTACCATTGTATCTAAGTTTACAGAAAACGTTATTCCTAATAGATTAAATTCAACATTTCTCCAATCAGGTTGTGCAGTAACATTCAGCTTGTCTTTTGAATAGCATTTCCTCCCTATCCATATGACTTTATTTTTTTCCATATTCATCTTTAAACCTGAAAAGTTGCCAAAAATTTCCAGAACATTTAGGGCTGATTGCAGAGAGTGATCACTGCCATCCAAAATAAGTGTGGTGTCATCCGCAAACTGTGTTAACTTAATCTGTTCTGTATAAAAAAGAAAACCAACTATATCTGGATTGATTTTAATAAGTATTGATAATATTTCTGCTCCAATCAAAAAGAAAAAGGGGTGATAGTGGGTCACCTTGGCTACAGCCCCTTTTAATGGGTATTTCATTTGATAGGTGAACACATTGAATAACACGAGCATTTACATTTGTGTTAAAAACTTTGACCCATTTGATAAAGTTCTCACAATAACCAAAGTAAGAAAGAGCTTTGTAGAGAAAATCCCATGATATTGAGTCAAACGATTTCTCAAAGTCTATCATCATTAGTAAGCCTCTTTTATTTTTAACTTCTGCAAAATGCATTATATTATAAATTAGTTCAGTGCTATTGCTTATTTGCCTTCCTTCTATAATGCAGTCTGTGATTGTAATATTACATGCTTTAGTGTTTGTTTAAGTCTATTAGCTATAGCTCCGGAGGCAAGTTTATATGTTATACACAACAAAGATATTGGATGCCAATTTTTCAGTTGTGTTCTACTTTTATTCCCTTTAGGAATACAAGTTATAACACATTTACACAATGTTGTAGATAACATACCTTTTTCAAAACAACGATTCAAAGCCCTAGTAACCAAATTTTTCTGTTTGGACCAAAAAACTTTCAAAAATTTACAGCTTATGCCATCGATAGCTTATGCCAGTTTTATTATTTTTCATCTTTTTTAAAGCATTTTCTAGTTTTTTAGTCATCAAGGGCTTTCCTAGATCTGCTTCATCAATCTTTGACATCATTGCATCCTTTAAAAGCACTGTAAGATAAACTTTTTCAAGTTCATTATCTTTACTTTTAAAAAGATTAGTATAATAATCGGTGATTTCTTTCAAAATTTCCTGTTGATCTTGCAAAATTTGACCACCATATGTTTCCAGTTTTTTATTGCTTTTTCCACAAATTGTCTTTATTCCATATTACAGAAGAACCTTGTTGGCCTTTCACCTTCTATCAATATATTTTACTAGTGCCTTTTCTTTTTCCATTTGTTTTTTCTTCAAATGTGAAGAAAATTTTATAGATTCTCCCCTTATACGTAAAAACAAACTTTCTAGAAATAAATCATCATGAATTGTAAAAAAGTATTTTGT
This sequence comes from Sabellastarte sp. h YS-2021, assembly GCA_964017235.1. NCBI lineage: Eukaryota > Metazoa > Annelida > Polychaeta > Sabellida > Sabellidae > Sabellastarte > Sabellastarte sp. h YS-2021. The sequence goes on from OZ024931.1 coordinate 151,265,294, forward strand.
CCCAATTACTTTCAATATATTGTAGCTTATAGACAGGCACAGCATATCTCACTGCTTCCTCTTTAATCACATTCTTTATGAGGTCAACATAAGTTTTGTTTTTAAGAAGACTATTATTCAACTTCCAAATGCCTTGACCCATTGAAAATTTATTTACTGTAATATCTAAAAATAAAATTGAGTGGTCAGATCTATAGCCTGCTTTTATGTCACAATTATAGACCAAATCTGCCATTGCACGCGAGGATTTTTCTTTCTCCAAGTATATCTATGTGTAGTTGGATAAAAATATCTATAAATATCTAACAGATCAAGATCCTCACAAATTTTAAGGACAGCTTGTTTAGACTTTGAGTTATTTATGTGCTTATAATTAAATGTATCTACCAAAGGGTAAAGTAGAAGGTTAAAGTCACCACAAATAGTATCATAGTCTGCTTTGTAAGTTGGTGTATCAGTATTTGGTGCACATAAAGATATCAAGTTTATGGTTCCAAAAGTTGTTTTGACAATCTGGAAAATAAAATTCCCATCTTGATCACCTACTGAATTGAGAACTTCGAATTCAAAATCATCACAAATTAAAATTGCTACCCCCCTTGAGTTGGTTTTTGAGCCATTTATAAAACAGTTGTTTCCCCAAATTTCCTTAACTTTTAACGAATCCTTTGTGGTCCAGTGAGTATCTTGTAGACAAACAATTTTAGCTTTACTTTCTTTGAAGTATGTGAGAACATCTCGTCTCTTTTGTAGATTCTGTAAGCCTTGACATCTTGCGGACAGCACCTTAATGTTATTTCTTAGATGACCCTAAAAAATTTTAACTACTATATTATGGCACCATTTTTCTAAGTCTCTATTAAAAATGGAATTTGTTAATGTACAGAACAAAATTTATGCATAAAACACAACCAATTGCATATATATGTACATCATTACAAAAGAGAAGCTGAAAAGGTTCAGCTTGGATGTATGTCTTTGATCGAAAGGCATGTATCAAAACACAGTATTACTGAGAACATGATTATGAATTTTTAAAATAATTAAGAAAAGATTCATTTTTGACCATATGTTTTGATACTTCTAATATTTCAGCAGAAAAAAAATGTCTTTACATCAACAGAGAAAAGGTTTGCCCAGTGAACATATCCACTGACAATATAACTTATACATTATTAATTTAATAAAAGATTCCTTGGTTCAATATCGAAACATAAAATGTCTTTATTTGTACAAATGAAAACTTTCAACAGAGTTTAGAATTTCATATTTCAAGAAAAATAATGATACGATTGTACATAATTGAAAAAAAACAAAGCCATACCTATTTCACCAGATTTTACACAATTGTTGTTGTAACATTTGATTTTAATAGTTCAACCATAAAAATTAAGTTTTACAAAATGGTCGAAGCCCAAAAACTTAATTTACATAACTAATACTACACACTTGTTGTGGTCAAAAGAATCATGTCATGTATCAGTTAATTTTTAAAGCTATTTATTCTGATTAAACATAAGAGTCTTTCCAGAGAGAAAAAATAAACGTATACAAAAACCACTTTATACAGACAGTTAATTAGTCTTTTTAAATAGAGGAATGCACTTTAAGTGATTTTAACAAAATGGATCATATTACAGTTTTTTCAGTGCCTCCACTCCAGCCATCTTGATCTACTCAAATCATGTCTTTCCAAGATTAAAGCCACCATGTAGGCGTGTCACTATCAGAATTGCATCTTTGATTTCATGTTCAACCAATAGCTCTTTTAGTATTTTACTACCTGTCTATTCACCATCACTGTAGTATCTGTTAACGGAGAGATCTTCAGCATCAGTAAAATTGTAGGCATACAAAATATGATCACTTTTTGATCCAAGGCTAGTTTGAAGAATTACCCTCAATGATTGGATAGCTTCATGTTCTGTGTGGATGTGGTATGGGATATTTGTGTTTTGAGAACTTACATCTAAGGTGACTAACAAGGCATGTTCTGGTATTGGTCCTAACTGCTTAATTCTGCTTATAAAATGTTGGGTGTCTCTTACGTATGCCATAGTTTTAGGCACATACCCTTTGATATGTTCATCAACAAATTTGCTAATGTTACAAGTGGTGTAGTTGACTGATCTACATATTGGTCTTCCAAGTTTTCCTATCTTATATATTTTAGGTAATAAGTAAAATCTACCTGGTGTGGCATTTTGGATATTGAGATTATCAATTTTTTTTCAGTGATAATTTTCAGATCTCTCATGTCAGTTAGTATCTTACATATTTTCTCTGATAATTCGGGGGTACCGTCTATGTCCAACTTTGGTAGAAGTTAGTGTCTTGGAGTTGTCTGTACCCTTTCCTGAGGTTGTCAGTGGTATTTATTACCACGACTGCAGAGCCTTTGTCTTCCTTCTTAATAATGATCTTATTGTTTTTGTGTAGTGGTTTCAGGCCAAGCCTTTCTTCTTTGGTAAGATTTTGGTGTCTTGGGGATTTAATTTTGGTTTTCCGTAAATCCGTTTTGAAGGCTTGCTGGAATGTGTCCAGGGTTTTATTTGGAGGATTGGGTCTCCATTTAGATTTAGGTTTGAACATTTGGTTGATTTCGTGGTTTGTTATATCATCTTGGTTTTGGATATCATCAGCAGCAGCATTTTGGTTCATAAAATCCAAGATACTTTGGTTCAGATCTAATTGGTCTTGGTCTGGTTTATCTTTATGGAAAAAAATCCATTAGCTCTAGTCTTCTATGGAATTCTTTGAAATCCAACCAAATTTGGGATTTGTCAGTTTTTCCTGGTGTAGGGCAAAATGTTAGTCCCTTTTCTAAAGCCTTAATCTGATGTTCAGTTAAGGTAGTATTGGAGATGTTTATGACTGTGTGGCCTATGTAGCTGTCATATTGGGTATCTTTAGGTAAGATGCCAGGTTGAGCACTTTTTGCCTCAAACCTAAGGGAGTCTTTGATGCTAGTGACCATGGGCTCAGACATACTTGGTAAGTCATTGACAATAACAATATTTATCTTCTTGAAGTAGGTTTATTGATAAACCTGTGAACCTGTAAAATTGTACCTGTGGAACCTGTAAGTAAACCTGTATACCTGTACAATGTTTATATGTGTAGCGGTACAAGGGTTTACAAAAATAACATGGTACCTATTTGAGGGTAAATTAAATAAAAGCAGTCTGAATATAACTACTTTAGTATATCTTTCAAAGTATTTATCAGCCTGTTGACTTTTGGGTCAGTTCTGTTGATCTTCAAGTTAGCAGGATTCCTTCACTGGCCATCCTATCTGTTATTCCTTCTGAAGTTAGTTTTCTTTGGTTGAGGTCTCTTGAACTGTTTCTTTTTTTGTCTAGAAAGGCTGGCACCATCTGCTTGAACCCGGTGGATAGGCTGTCTTTGATCTCGCTCAGCTGGTCTGTTTCTAGGTGGATTTCAAGCTCTATCCTTTGTTTAGCAATGTATGACTTGGCAGCATTGTAGCCAGTTTGAAGATGACTAATTAGGGCTTGTGTCATTTCTGTCTTGCATCTGTTTTAATATTAGAAGCAATTGCTAATTTCTTCTTATTCAGGTTTTCCAGCCTGAGGTAGATAGGTTTTGCTTCTACCAGGTACCTGTCCCTGTTGAGATAGTCTCCTGGGGAAGGGCTTCTCTTCTTCCTTTTCATTGGGTTATCTTCTGTGGAGAGTCTTCCAAGGTGGTGGGACACACTATGCTTCCAAATAGACATTTGACAATCCAGAAGTGTTGTGTTGACTGTCTTCCTGTTACCCTGACAACGGAAGGTGGGTTAACTGTCAACATCAGTTGTCTGGAAGTCCCAGGCTGCTAGTCCTCCACAACTAGGTAAGATGTTGGTTGTGCTGATGCTGGCCTCTGTTGTTGTTGTACTTTGGCAATCACTGTAGCAGGTTGTGGTGTTGCTGTCTGAGTAGGCTGCTCAAGTGGTACGGAGTCATACACATCTGTTGGAACTAATCTAAAACTGAATCTTCATCAGTGTCGGTGACAGTAGCTGGTCAGTGTGAAAGGCTTGTGGTCGACGGTTAATGAGTAACATCTGACGCCATGCTGATTTCCATCTCAGCTTTAGTCTCTTGTGAAGTATCCGTAATTGAAGCTGTGGCTAAAGACTTAGACCATCCAACCGGGTCTCTCTTTTGATGCTCTTCACTGCAGCTTGTCCTGACTTTGTGAGTGAGCTAGCCATATCTGGTACATTGATTGGCAAACAACTTCTTGACAGTGTGGACAGGTAAGTTCCTGGAAGCTTCTAGTCTCTCCTAAAGTCCTTACTCTGCTTGTCTTTGAACTTCACATAAGTCTTCTCGAACAGTTTCTACTGGTATTTAATGAACTCTACAATATCTTCTTCGTCAGAATGACTCTGGAAAATAGACTTTATTTGCCCTTTCTCCCAGCCAGTCCAGCCTAGCTGAAAACTTAAAAAAAGTAAAACTTAAAACTAAAAAGCTGGACATCTCTTGTCTCTCGACATTCAAAACCCAAATGAATGAAATGTGTGTGCTGACTGGCACTTTTATAGTGGTCACTCAGTGGTGAAAAGTTCCCAACTGGCCTGGAAAATATTTACAGACAGGCTAGCTAAACTTACCGACTGTACGGGTATTTTTCCCGCACACTCTGTTTGTCTTCATGTACAGTCTGGAATTCCATATTTGGGACAAGCCAGAAACTTGATTGAGACAGGCCTGTTTCATTAACTGACAAGGCGGGAAGTATAACCGCCAGGTCATTAAGTTAATCAACAGGCCTGTTACTAGGCCGATGAAATTAGAGTCTTTTACATGTTTGATATTTCACCAACTCTTCCGGACAAGCCTGGAAACTAAAACTGACATTAACCGACCATGTTAATATTGGTCCCGACTGCCAAAAAAGACAGCTCCAGTGGATCACCCACATAACCCAGTATATACATATCCAACATGTAGCAAATACTCCTGAATAAACACTGAAAATACATGAGTACATCCAAAACTTTTAATTAGTCAAGCTCTCTACAGTGGTACCAGATTCATATCATATCGCTAACAATGTTTTTTATGAAAGAAATAAAACATATATAGTTGACCTTATTTAATATCTTCAAGTAGAAACTTTCAAGTCAAACATTTCAATGAAACATTTCTGATCAGTTTCTCGCTCCAGAAACTAATTTTTGTTCTTCATATGTGTACATTTTTGGCACAAGTAAGCAGGTTTAAAAAGTAACAGTCATGCCTTGCTTTGTTGTGAAAGATTTATTGGTGAAAAAGTTTTTTATTATATCAAATCTAAAGCAGCTGATTTATAAAATTGCTTTTCTCCATTTGATATTGATAACACATGTGGCTATACTTAAACAGTCAAGTACAATGACCCCAAGATAAGTATATATTATCTGATGTATTTATTTATTTATTTGGGTTTTGATGTCGCTTTCAACACATTGTATAGGGCATATCACAATAGGTGGTTTTATGAACAGATGAAACCAGTACGTACAGTTGCTCAAAGACTGGTTGGTCTGTAAACTGCCAACCAACAGAAAGCAACTACCAGCTTTGCCACTTGAGGTTGGGCCAAAATTCAAACTTCGGTCTCAGAGGTTAGAGGCGAGAGTGTTACGACTGTGCCACCATGACCCCGCATATTATCTTATGGCATAATGTAAAATGTTGGAGATATCCATTAATATATTAATATTAACTATTAATTAATATCATAAACTTCCTTTATGGAGGGAAGAGGGACATAAACTTTCATTCACCCATCTGTCTACCACAGAACCTTTAATCTGACACCATAATTTTTTAACCCTTTGAAACAATTTTCACCGAATTCAGTGGAAAAGAGTACCCCAAGATATCCACATCTATTTGGGGAAGGATTTGCGTAGGATGTAATAAAATACATTACCATTCAAATTTGCATAATTTGTTATTTGTTTACTTGACTGGATGCAGCATTCCAGAAGACTTTGGAAACAGTAAGTCTGCAATTAAATAACTACTTTACAAATGTTACGAATGCCTATCCCACTGATTAGTTAAGATACCACAGAAAAATCGAGATCCCGGGTAATAAGAGTAGGAAAATGTGTTTAGGATAGTTTGCTCTTGCTCCAGTTGTTGGGGTGATGCGTATGTAACTTGGTGAAATAGCACACTATATCAGTTTGGGGAAGAAAATCAAAGAATTCCTTACAAGTGGCCTAGTCAGAGTACACCTTGAAAGGTTAATATTAAAGTAGTTTAAATATGAATTTCTCTTGCAAATATGCAAATTATGTGGGGTGACCTTGTCTGAAAATTCAGAATTCCCGCCAAAAATTTCACTATATAAACTGTCACAGTCTTTCAAGAAAATTGTCGTGAGATTGGTATGTGGCGAGTATAGGTAATTTGATTCCCAGTGTATGCTATACGAGGCATATGATATTGAACACGTGTCTTTAATACACAGTGTACTTTGATTCCTCGAGCATTAACTGGGCGATTTCAGAAATGGGAAAGAAGAATAATACGAAAAATTCTTCACAAAATAAAACTGCTGCTGATAAAAATTTGCAGAAAGAGATTGTTAATGATGGGGCGGTTAATAGCCAGAGTCCGGACATGTCGATTTCACAGAAACTAGATTTATTAATGAATGCTGTGCAAGAAATGGGTTCAAAAATTAAAGAACAAGATGAAAGATTGCAAAGATAAGAGGAGAAGACGAGTATTTCTGACTTATCTGCTGTACCATCGGCTCACAGTTCCCCGAAAGTCATGTATTCGAATATGCAGAAGATTCCATCTTTAGATGAAGTAAAGACTGATATGCGGGTACAAGCTGAAGTTGAGAAAAGGATGCAGCAATACCAGAACGCATCACATACTGACTACTCAGGTAGGCCCACTTCAACTCTTAAGTCGGGTAGATATAGAGCAGGTGTTGCAAAAATTAAGGTACCAATTAATTGGCCACAAGATGTATGTACTGTCCCATCAGGTAGTAAACAACCCTTATATGACGACATGTCAAATGAACAATGGGTACAAGGTATGTTGTTGTGTATTCTAGAAGAAAGCTCAGTAGAAACCAAAAATCATATGTTGTCATATTTTTCAATGTTGTTACAAGATGCAATAGAACTATCATTAGGTACAGCTCGCAAAGCTCATGCGGTAGTCCTCCAAGAAATGGAGAAAGGTAAATTTACCTGGAATGACTTTGATCTTGTTGAAAAATGTAAAAATAGGCACACACAACGCATGTTGCAAACAGTTAAAAGTACAACAAGTAGCAATACTCAAGTTTGTGTGTTTTACAACAAAGGAAAATGCAAAAATGACAGTGATCATGTTAGTTCTGGCATCTTATATCAACATTGCTGTTCATATTGTTACAAAGAAACAAAGAAAAGGTACGAACATCCAGTGAACCAATGTATGCGTATGAGGAATAGTAATTCAAAAACAGAAACAGGGACAGTAAAGACTGACAAGCAGCGTGTTTAACAAGACCTACACTAATCTGTCTATGGCAATTGAGAATAATATATATTCAAAGAGTATTAGCCAATTTGCTAACGACAAAAGTGTACTATGGGAAGATGTATATAATCCGAAAAATTATGATTCTATTAATATAAACGTAGAAAAATCAATCAAATGGTTGTCTAACTCATGGGTAGTGCATAATAGCCATCAAACCAATAGGGTTGTTAATTCAAACATTCCTGCATGTGAACCACAATATGGTTGATATAAAACTATATGGTGTAAGTGAAATTGGTTGGCTGGTCGCTCAGTCTAAAAATTCAGATTTCAATTACTTGAAATTTTCTTATCATGAAGGCAGTACTGCGGGGCGGACTACTTTCATTACCAATAATATTAAAAATAGTGACATTCACACTATAATGTCACATGTTTATAATCAATGTACTATTTGTGGTATTCAAGGTAAATGTGATCAAAAATATCGTACAGAATCGTCTAGTGTATGTCTGTGTAATTCTCAGTACATTTATGGCCAAAGTATTAATACAAAAATATGCTGTACCCAGCAAAGTGCACATAGTTGCCAGGTGAGTAATTCTTCACTTGATATACAGCGAAGTATGCTGTCTCTGTCTGGTAGCTTCCTGAGATCTTCTGCTAACTTTTCAAAACCTTATAATGATACTTTATGTACTGGGTGTTGCAGAGAATTGATCAATGGCGAGATGCTTGATATACGTTGTTTTCACAAATATTGCGCTTCATATAATAAACAAAATCAAGGTTATGCTGGTAGTAATACTAGTAGTATATACTTTGAAAAATTTAACGGTATTATAGCCCCTAAAGGTCTGGCTGCATGCCATTCTCACGACTCTCAACACTTGTACAGTAAACAAGAACAGTCTTTTAGTGATAAGAGTAATTTTAATGGTTATGGTTATATAAGTCAGATTGAACAATTTAGTTATGAACATGATATAATGAATAAAAGTAATATGTTTTCATTTAATTTGCTGAATGAAACGTCATGGAGTGTGAATGACTGCATCACGGTACAGAAGTCAATTAGTATTGGCAAAAAATCCCCATTAGTAAACACTATAGATGACAGTCTGATCATACTCACAGAAAGGACTGATAGAAGTGAAGAAGTACATAGATCTTATGGGTTTATACCCCTTACTATACCAGAACATTATTGTGCAACTGAGGGTAGCCAGCCTGAGTTTGAACCTACAAGTCAATGGTTACAAAAAATTCATGAACAAGTTAGTAGTTATGGTGTTCCGAACTATAAAGGTGCTCGTATACGTGTTCCTTCTACTCTGAATGTCAAAGCATGGCGTCAACTTGTTGAAAATTATGATTATAAAATTCTAGCAGAATACATAGAATTTGGATTTCCCATGAATATTGATTATGATAAGTTTGTACCCAATAAAATTATTGTCAATCATAAGTCTGCAAATTGCAGGCCTGAGGGAGTTAACAAATATTTTCAAGTTGAAACTAGCAAACATGCAATGTTGGGTCCATTTAATGAACAACCTTTTGAAACTATGCATTTCTCCCCCCTCATGGCTCATGATAAACCTGATGGGGGGGGGGGGGGGGGGGGGGTGAGGGTGATTGTTGAACTTTCGTGGCCTCTAGGTCAAAGTGTCAACTCTTGCATTACACCAAATATTTTTGATGATGTTCAATTTAAATTAAAATATCCAACTATTGATTCACTAGTGGAAAAAATTAATGCAATAGGTCCTAACGCATTGTTATACAAGATAGATCTTGAGAGAGCATTTTGAAATCTGAGAATAGATCCTTTTGACTATCCACTACTGGGAGTAAAATGGCAAAACAGTATTTTTGTTGATTTAGGAGTACTATTTGGGTTTGCTACAGGTGCAGCCTCATGCCAGTCTTGTACAGATTTAGTGACCTGGAAATTACGTCTGTCGTTAAAAAATTTATTATCATATTTAGGTTTACCAATAAATTCTAAAAAATTAGAAAGTCCTGCTGAAAGTATCACTTGTCTTGGCATACAAGTTAATGCATGTACAGGAACCCTCACCATTCCATTGCAAAAATTGAACGATATAAAGCAAATATGTAAAAAATGGACATATAAACATTGTGCCACAAAAAATCAATTTCAGAAATTGACAGGTAAATTATTACATATTCATAGATGTGTTCAACCAACGCAATTATTTTTAAATAGAATCTTAAGTGTTCTTAGACAAGCTCCTGATAGAGGTTACATTTTGTTACCTAGGGGTTTCTTTAAAGATATAGCATGGTTTAATAAATTTTTAGATCAATTCAATGGTGTTGTAGCCATGCATAGAAAAGATGTTGTTCAGCATGAGATATTTATTGATGCATCTTTAAAAATGGTTGGAGGTTATTTTCAAGGCAAGGTTTATGCCGTAGAAATACCAGAACCTATACAGAATATAGCTTCCATTATTCACTTGGAGGCGGTAAATATATTAGTTGATTTAAATTGTGGGCTAAACTGTGGAAAAATGCAAAAGTGACTATGTGGTGTGATTATGCAGCGGTAGTTCATGCTTTTACCTCTCATAAAATACGAGATCCTTGGTTAATGGCATGTGTTAGAAATGTCTGGTATTTCTCTGCCTTATATAATGTCCAGTTGCAGGTAAAACATATAGCAGGCATTAAAAATATTTATGCAGATACTTTATCTAGATGGCATACGTATCAATACAATAATAGTACAACAGTGCAATACTTGAAATCTTGTGTATGGGAACATACAGATCCTAATATGTTATATCCATCTTTTAATTTTAACCCTGTTATCCGACTGTTAGTGGGTCTACACAATTATAAAAATTTGTTGGCTGTAGCATGAACAAGTTACTGCCCCTGAGAACTTTATATTAGATGGCATACGTATCAATACAATAATAGTACAACAGTGCAATACTTGAAATCTTGTGTATGGGAACATACAGATCCTAATATATTATATCCATCTTTTAATTGTAACCCTGTTATCCGACTGTTAGTGGGTCTACACAATTATAAAAATTTGTTGGCTGTAGCATGAGCAAGTTACTGCCCCTGAGAACTTTATATTTGCAGGATCAGCAGCCCTTTCAACTCTATGCAAGGCTGTGGAGTTTCGCTTGCAAGGTGCCTTACGTCCAAGGACTCCCCGCGCTTATCAGGCTGGCTTTCTTCTGTTTGTATCCTTCATGGTGAAAATGAACTTGATGTTGCCTCATACAGAACAAACAGTTCTATTGTACCTGGAATTTTTAGCACAAAATGGTCTAAGAGCATGCTCTTTGAAAAATTATTTATCAATATTAGGTCATTATCTTTCATTATATAATTGGCCAGTACAGGCCTTGTGTGCAAAAAAGGTATCAATGTTAGTGAAATCAGTACATGTGAATGCCAGAATGCAAGTCAGAATCAAAGGAGTCTCTTCACCTGAATTAATGAAGAAATTAGTCTTGAAAATGAAACGTTTCACAAATTCTGCTACATACGTAGCTCTCTGTTTAGTTTCTTTCTTTGGATTTTTTAGGTTAAGTTCTTTGTGCCCTGACAGTCTTTCTGGCTTTGACAGCACTAGGTTCCCAGTATTAGGGGATGTGATATGGGGTCCCCCGGGGGCTCATATACTGATAACTTGTTCAAAAACCATACAAAAGTCTGGTGCAATTCACGTAGTACAGCTAACCTTGCTAAAAGATTCAGTGTTATGTCCAGTATTGGCTTTGGAAGCAATGATTAAATTATTAGGTCAAGGTAAAGAAGATCCCTTGTTCATGGTTAAAACAAAGGCAGGTTTGAAAGTATTGACAAGCTTTAAAGCAAGATCTTTCTTAAAAATGGTAGTATCAGCTTTAGGTTTAGATTCAAAGCATTATACATATCATGCATTTCGCCGCAATGGAGCATCCCTTGCTTTTAATAGTAATGTAGATCTAGATAACATCAAGCAGCATGGCAGTTGGAAGAGTGAAGCAGTTTGGGTTTATCTCAACTCGACCCCTAAGGCAGCATCTATAGTACCAACTACTTTTCAACTTGTGCTTTCCAACCCCTAGTTTGGTCTTTGGGTTTGGGGTATATTCTAAATAATTTTTAAACTTTATTTTCTGTAGATCAAGTATAATCTACAGAAAATATATTTTATGGTAACATTCTTCTTATACAAATTAAACCCATAATAGAGTTTTTATAATCATATTTCTTTTTAAAAAGTGATAATTTGCAGTATGGTTTTTGCAAAAGTTTCATGATTATAATAAGTTAAGCTCACAAGCAAGCTTATGTGTATATATGTTAACTAACTGGTAGCAACTGGATATCACACAGTAAATGATGACATTTCAGTAAATGTTGTGAAAAATCTTTAAAAAATACTTGATATCTGGTTTGGTAGTTGTTTAACCTTCATGTGTCTAACTCAATTGATAGTAGTTAGTAGTAAGTAACAGTAAGTCAGAAAAGTAATTGGTTACAGACAGATAGGCTAAAGTTATCACTTATGAGTGTTATATGATTCTACTTTAAGTTAGCTGTAATGTAATTGAAAGGCTTCTTGTAATCTAGGGAAGTATCTGGTTTACAGACAGATTTACTTTTAAAATATGGATTGTAAACATTATGTCAGTTTACTTTAAAAGCTAGCTGTAATGTAACTTAAACTGATTTTGTACTTAGACAAATGGTGCCAGGGGCCACGGTGGCAGAGTGGTAACACTCTCGCCTCCCACCTCTGAGGCCGGGGTTCGATCCCCGTCAAGGCCTTATGTGGGAAAGCTGGTAGTTGCTTGCCGTTGGTCGGCAGTTTACAGTACAGAACCCTAGCGAACTCTATGTACTGCTTTCCTCTGCCCTTCCAACTACCCGTCGTGATATGACCTGTACAGTGTTGAAAGCGACGTAAAACCCCAAATAAATAAATAGACAAATGGTGCCAATTGGTGGCTCGTTGTTTGGTTAAACTACTGTGCTGATGATTTTCTGGTTACTGTGATTGTAATGTTAACATTGATGTTTTAACTGTAACTAATACTTTTAACTATTAAAGAATAAAATCCAAACTTGTTACCAAATACTTGGGTGTTACTCATGCCTTGCCCCAAACTGTTTGGCCCAATCTATTTACAATCTGGGTTAATCCTATTTACAGTCCTAAAGTAAAAGGTGCTTAAGGTGACCATTATATATTTCAAGAGTTATAATGTGCTACACATCAATGCACTATTCCTACAACTCTAGAGAGAAAGTAACAGTAGATGGAGGACCTGTCAATCCAAATAGGACCCCGATTTTTAAGTCCAAGATATAGATTAATGGAACTCAGAAATTAAAACTAAAGCCCTTGAAACTCAAAATTGGCTTGCGGGAATGGCTGGGATAAAGGGAAGACCGGGGATATTACTTTACAATAATGCCCCTCCACTGAAACTTTATGAGGATGCCTTCAAAGATATTCAATTTTCTGGAGTAGACTCTAATGCTGCAGAGGACATCGTATAACACATTAATGCACGCACTGTCAAGAAGTGTGAACCACGTAATATAGGCTTGGGTATTTTTCCAACACCTGAGAGTTTTTTCTACTAGGTTTATTTGTTGATTCCCTAGTTTTCTACTGTGACTGTTTTCTACTAGGTCTTTTTACACTCAGCTGTCAGACACATGCAGCAGCTTAATATAAAAAAATATGAAACCATAAAATAAACTTGAAAGGGACTTCCCATGATAAACAATTGTATAACTGTAAAACTTTGGGGAGGAACATACTTTAATCTAAATATGTATACCATAATGTTTTTGTTTTCAACTTGTTCATTTTAAATAATAGATTCCTTCCTCAGTTTCTTTAAAAAAGACACAAAAATCAATTTATTAAATTTGATGAATTTTTTTTCAAAATTTAACTTTTTATTCAGTTTAATCTTAATGAAGTTAAATTAATGTAGTAAATTCTAATTAAAACATAGATGTGGAGTAATAAATTATCAACTGGGGTAAGTAATTCCCGCTTTGTAAATTGTATATCTCATGTTTAAACATACACTGCTAAGCAAAAATGGTTTCAAAATTATCAAAAAAAGATGTATGTGATACCTAGCTTAGTATAGACACAAAAGAGCCTAACACGTATAATAACTGTTACTTTAAGCAGGTATATTACCTTCATAGGGGGAGATCTGGGGGTCGGGAATTCGAGTGTGGGTGGGTGGGCAGGGATAAAAAGCCCCATGATAAAAGTTTCAAACTCTGAAAAGAGGGGCTTACGTCATCCCCCCAGATCTGTCTCTGCATGGCTGCCATATACTTTTCTTACTTCAAAATTTGAAATGTTTGAAAATAAAAATAAATATATAGAACACCATCTTAAATTAGTCTTTGAACAAATGTATGTGGTTACAAAGGTTTTCCATCACAAAACAGCATTTCTTCAAAGATAAAATGAGTTATGTATAGGATACTTGTCACCATTAAATATTTTGACTAGATATAAAAGGTCACATAGAAAACCACAGTAGTTATTTGGTAAGCTTGGACTTAGCCAAGTCAACCTTTGTAAAATTCATTTTAGTCCAGGATTTAGCGAAGACAAAAGGCGCACACCAAGATTCCGTACATAATTTTAACTACATCACGATGACACATGCGACAGTTGGGGACTTATGTTGTCATTGGCAACACTCTAGTTGTATGAATAACATGTAAGGTAGCCGGTATGACAACGGACATAAAAATATTGCTTATTGTTTTGATTTCATGAAGTAAAATACATTTATAAGTTACACTTGCATTGATGTGTACTTCAATGGAAATAAATGCAGTTAACTACACTTAAAATAAGTACAAATGAGGTTTTTGTGTTCAAATTGTGCCCAGTTACGGTAGGCAGTAGTGGTTCTTAGTTTGGTTTTCCGATATCTGGCTCTCAATGCTGTTGTTGGATTAAGTCCACATATGATCACTGAGGTCCTGTCCTAATGTAACCTGCTATTGTTGATAAGTTCAGTAATACCTGTAGTTTGACGTTTGAGAATTTTTAAACAAGTGTGTGCCAATCTAACAGTGTGTGCCAATACACAATAACGCATAAAGTTATCAATCTAGACACACCAACCCACAAGTTTAAGCACACATGAGCAGAAGGAAAACTCTTGGCAAACCTAAAAGGCAGAAAGGCTTTTTTGACTTAAAATGGAAAAAAAATTGGAAATTAATTGTGGCGTGATTAACTACCTGAACAGGTAAATAGTATCCCCTGTGATCTAATGTTTCTTTTGCAATATTACTATACCATCTCTTTGCCTTTTTGGTACAATTACTAATTGTTATTTTGAAATGCTATTGAATCTTTATTAATAAAAGTATTGTTTACAGAGAAAGGGAAAAAAAGTTTCTAATTCAGTTTTTGCAAATCAAAAAGCTAAGTATAAGTATATAGGTTCATATCCTGGGTTAAATGTCTACATAAACAGATTTTTCTAGAAAAATCCAGTATCAGTAAAAGTGGTATTCTAAGAGCCACATCAATCCAAAACAGGAGACCTCCCCTAAGTGGATCAGTTGTAGGGGGTCAAGCTCGAAAGATACCAACTAGGCCCTTGGATTGGTAAGGTCCAAGGGGTCAAATATTTGGTAGGGGGATACCAGAGTCAGTCTGGTCCACCTGATCCAAGGTCACATGAAGCTATGTCGATCCATTTAAGGATACCTCCCTCAGGTGGATAAAGACTGGGGGTTCAGGCTTTATGATCGAAACTTGATCAAATCCCAGGGACTCACATTAATCTAAAGCTGGAGAACTCTGAAGATGTGATCAGTATCGAAAGGTCAAGCTCCAAGGTCGAAATGTAACCCAGGCATATCGTCTGTACGGTCTTAGGAGAGGTAAAATCCAGAGAGGGAAAAGCTTGACTAGTCAAGTAGTTACACAGTGTGTCAGGGGTGGATAGGTGGAAAAATTTCTATGCATGTGGTTTCAATCACTACCACTTTTGAATTGAGGTGTGAACCCCAAAGCATGGCTTCATTCAACCGAAGCCAATCAATGATAGGTGTAACCATTCAATAACATTTATTAAACCTAGAGACCAAGACATATCAAACCCTGGATTTTAAAGTAGTGACTTCCTGCCACAGCAGGCTCCTAACATGGCTGTGCTAGCTATCATATTTTCTATTCATATGGTTATAATTCACAGTGCTTTGATAAACATACACATAAACATATATAAACATACACATATACATTTTTGTCAACCAAAGTTCCTGGCGACACACAGTTCTAGGTCAATTTTATTGAAATTTGCATCATGTTTTGTAATTCGGAAAATGAAAATGTATACATAGGTAAACTTATGACTCATTGTTGTCCTTTTCATTGATATTTTGTACATGCTATGATCTGTAACTGTCAATGATCAATAATTATCTATGAATCCTTTAAGCAATGCATCCATTCTTTTGTTGTTTTTTGTTGTTGTTATTGTTGTTGCTTTTGGTTTTATAAACAGAGAAAGAAGCCAGGAATGCTTCAGCATTCTTTGCAACAGGTGTTCAGGATGGCTATGAAGACACTGCTTACAAGAGTGGAGACAGATTGGTATACAGCAACATCCGTGTGAATCCTGGTGGACAGTACAACAGTACCACAGGGGAGTACAGCTGTGAGAAGACTGGAGTTTACTATTTCACCTATAACATATATGGATTTTGATTAAAAGATTCACACCGTAACAACCGTGCCAGTGCAAGTTTGATGAAGCAGGGTGTAAAGCAAGCTGAAGTTTGGTCCAGTAATGATAACACTGGGCTTATCTACATCACACTGAGTCAGTCGGCGGTACTGCAGTGTAATGCTGGGGAGAAGGTCTGGCTGGAGAGTAGATATAGCAATAATTACATTCGTGGATTCTCCGATAGAACTCTGTTTGCAGGTGTTCTTCTTTACATGATCTGATTGCTTTACCTGTCAATTTTATCAAGAATATTAAATGCGAATGGAATGATTCAGTGTGAACATTTTGTCTGGAATTATGTGGACACTGTGGTACTTGATTATGTTTTATGATAATGATTTCACAAAGTTAAAAATTATCAAGAGCATAATTATATACTAATCTACAGCATGATAACGCTTTTGGGAATGTCTGCCCTGACAATTTTCTTGGCTACACAGACAACCTGCATCCCTATTTTGACCTAGAATATCTTTTATCTACATCTTAATACCCTGTTTATTTGTACTTTTAGCCCAGGCTTTTTTATTTGTGTATCACTTTAGGTAACCTCTAAAGTAGTGGAAGATAATATCAATTTTACTGTTTTCATTACCCTTCCATTCTGTAGCAGTAAAAATCCAAATAATAAAGCTTACCCACTTTGTACTATCCATTTTGACTGTTATGTTGAATACTGCACATAAATGTTATGACTAACTTTTTATGGCACCAAGAAAATACTTTTTCCCTACACAGATCCAAATGGCCCCCATACCCCCAGCCCACCTTTACTCTAAATCTTTCTTACCTTCTACATTGCTAGCTATTATTTGTATTTCAGCCACATTTCAATTTGGCAAGACAAAAACAAATTTCGTCTGTATTTTACCAGATTATAATTTGAACAAAATGTTCTATTTCAGCAGGGTTGTTTATGAGCCCAGAAGTAATTACCATATTTTTGTGTACATCTCATACATAAATTTGTTTGTCTTGGTTTGTGAAATATTGCTAAAAAGTAACAAGTTCATGAAATATGTCAAAGAAAATTGAATGTGTTGAAATTTTATCAAGCTTTCTTAGTGTGCGGGGCCACAAAAGACCCTACACGGTATGAATCGGTGGTTAAGGGGGGTGTGGTGTCATTAGATTTTCACTGGAAATTTGTTGAAAAGTTGAGCAACGCCTGCTTAAATAAAAGTTCTTGGAATAATTTGGTAGTCCTAATAGATGCCAGCTACTGCCCCCAGGGTTGTTGGCTGACACATCTCAGATCCTGTCCTCCCCAGCCACTGTCCCCACATGATTGAAGTAGTCTTTCAGTAGTTTTCATTGACGTTTGGCCTCCCTCAAAGGATTCCAGCAGTTGTCATTTGGTACATACACCACCTGTTCCTTTTGTAGGGCCGCTACCTAATTTGCTGGGATTAGTGCCCTGTCTATCCCTCAGAATGTTGTGCGACACCCCACACATAAACACAATGTCTCTTACAACCCTTGGCCATGGCTGTATGGTATCCAGTAGCATTATGAACCATCTCACTAAGAATCCAAAGGAGTTTTCAACTACCCTCCTACCTCTGGATATTCTATAGTTGACTTCTCTCTTCCTGTGTGAGTTGTTTTCTGCTGTAGGGTTTCACCGTCTAGGACACTAAGGCAAAAGAGTTGTCAACTAGCAAGAAGTAGAGCAAATCTGGCCCTCTTTTCCCAAGTGGTTCACGGGCAGGAAGCACCAAGCTGCCATCCCTGATCTTCTCCCTCAAATCGATTCTGTTGAAAATCTGTGCATCTGAGCAAGAACCACTTGACCAACAGTCTATCCACAGGAATCTATATTCTGCATCAACCATGGGCAGCAGAACCAGGGAAAAGGGCAGCACAAAATATTCATCCTGGAATTCAAAAAGGATGTCTCGGCAGACCTGGGGTACTAATTTGTAGATGGTGGTGCAGTGATATTGAAGGGAGGTGTAAGTCTCTCCAGTCACCAGATGTCTCAGCATGCAATGGCTTTCTGAAATTGGTGACTGACCTTATGATATGGCGGTGCATACGTTCAATGAGCAGGTCAGCCAGGAAGTTGCTGTAGCATCCATTTTCTTGTCTTTCAAGGATTCAGAGCATGGTCCAGGGCTGTGGTGGCTTTTTCTTCTCCTGAGGGCTGGCTGGGGCTGTGGCTGTGGTGGTGGCTGTAGGACAGGTGGTGGTGGATTCAGATGTATCCTTCTCTGATGCAATTCAAAATATTAAACTCAATAAAACCAAAAGTGCCCTAAGCCATTCCTTGCAGTGACAAATGCCCAGTGAATATTACAAACATTTATAAACGTTTATAAACCTAACTATCAACGGTTTAGATTATGTTTAAAATGATGGGTCCCTAAGCATTTGCCTATAAACGTTTATAAACATTTAAGCATAAACGTTTATATTTAAACATTTATAAACGTTTATATATAAACATTTATACACGTGTTTAATATCTGGAGAAATATTTCTGTAAGTATTTCTTGCTGTATCACTGTTGTTTGGAGCCATCATTACATTGTAAGTAGATATATAGGAGTATATAATTTGATGATATTATATACCTTTATATCTCTACTTAGAATATAATGATGGCTTCAAACAACAGCAAGATATACTACAGAAATGTTTCACCAGTTTCTCTCAAAATGGCTGTGCTAATGTCATCATCCAAACTGAAAGTGAGGTTAAGCTATTTTTAACCCTTTGTAAACGTTTAAAAACGTTTATAAACCAAAATAATGTTGCTGAAACGTTCATAACCCTTAATATTGAATAATTGTCAATATTTAGGTTTATATTTGGTTTAAAAAACGTTTATAGGTTTACTAAACGTTTATAAACGTTTGTAATGTTTACTGGGTGATTCTTTTCCTCAGCCAGAGAGAGTTTATATAGTGTTGGATTGATCTGGACTCTGGAATCCTACTTTCAGATTTATCTTGTCTGGGTGAGTTGGGAAAAAACTCAAATCTTGTCTTTCATTACGGCTTGTCAGGGCTTGCTACGGCTTTTCTATTAGAGGTGCACTCCTTGTCGTGGTAGCTTACCATCTTGTCAGGAATAAAATGATCCTGACTCCACTTCAGATCTGGATCTGGATCCAGACAAACAGGTATATGCTACATCTTTTCAGGGAAATGCCCATTCCATGATTTTTGCTGCTGACCCTATAGTCATAGAGTTGTATAACTCCCCTATAATAGTTCCACCGTCTAGATTATACCAGTTTTTCATGTAGTGAATGCAGGAAAGATCTGATGACATCTGATGAAAGAGTTTCTGATGACTTTACTAGAGAGCTTATTTAGATATAAAAATTCATAAAATATTAGAATTTGGACCGGGTTGTACCAGAGCTAAAAGTTGATGGGTTCAAACCTATAATCATATATTAAAATCAAAGTCATGACACTCATGTTAAGGTGAAGAACGGTGACTTTAAAATCCCCTCAATAACATTTTTTACAACATGTTAGCAATCGAATTACTTGGCCACATAATGTGTTTGACAATCTGATTGGCTGGGAGGCTGTCACCAGCCCTATTTTGTAGCTCACTAGTTCCTATACAATTATCAAGCTTTTACAAGTAACAAGTACCTAGTGTCAGGTATCCATGTACTTAATGTCCAAAATTGAGGAAAAATCATACATAAATCAGAAGTTGTAAAACATGGTAGGGTCATCACCAGGGTGCCATCAACATTCGGTAGTGAGAAAACCTAGACAGGGAAAGACTTCTGGAACAGATAAGTTTTAAGTCACCTTTTGAAACATGACAGTATAGGATCAGTTCAAATTTCCAGTTGTAAATCATTCCAGAGTTTTGCAGCATCATATGAGAAACACTTGTTGAAATGAACTCTAGATTCATGAACTGAAGTGCTGTAGAAGGAAACTTTGAGAAACAACTTTTCTAGATTGTTACTACTTGTTTTAACAGCAGATGTACGTAAAAATAAATGCATAGCAAAGTATTTTGGCTTGCCAGTGGTAAGGTACTTTCGTATGAGTACCAGGGTTTTGAATATGATTCATTGCTTAACAGGAAGCCAGTGGAGAGACTTTAAGGTTGGAGACAAAGCATGCAAAACAATTTTAGATATTTTGAAGCCTTGTGGGTAAACGCGAAACAGAGAATTGCAATAATCCAAGTACTACTGATCTTCTTGATAAGATGTGTAACTATGGCATGTATGAAAGGTTTTGGAAAAACACCTTTTTGAAGATTCAAGTGGCCAGTTTAGTTAATGGTGGGAGGAGAATAACTATATATCTTTTAACCAGGAATGTGGGCCAAGGGTCTAAAGAGCAAAATGTTTGCTTGAGTTTCCTTAATAAACATAAGGCTTTCTTTCTAAAGGAACACACTTTGATATCTAATTTCAGAAAGTGTTTCTGATTTTGTTAATTTTGCACCAGACCGATTAGCCAGTGATTTTTCCATCAGTAAAGGATGGAAGGATAGAGGCCTCTGACCTACCTAACACCTGGCTGAATACTCGCCTCAACTTCTTGTCATCTCCACTATTCTCTTCCGATTAAGTCCTGATAGTATTGTCCCTTACTTTTATTCAGTGGATGGTTACATCAATTTAATTTCCATCTACGATGGGCACACTTTACTGGAGATTTGTCCCCCCTCCAAGTTTTTTAACATGGCGAACGCTTTGCTATTCTGAATTCATTTGTTATCCAGCTAGGTGCAGATTTGCTGATGCACCCCATTTTCATGGGTACATGAATATCTCAGAAATCAGACAGACTACTTACATATTGTTCATAGAGTGTCAATGTCGTCTGATGGATAAGCAACAAATTCAGAGGCCTCTAGATCTAAATCAGTATTAATTTTGTGATATTGACGGAAGGTTACCACTTTATCCTGATGGTTTGCCATAGATCGCCGATGAAGCATGAACCCTGCACCTCTGATATAGATGCAAATTCTGTAGGAGCAAGAAGTATGTCCAAAATTTCACCATGAAGATAGGTAATTCTATATATTGACTCAGACAGCAAGTATCAACCACAGATTTAAATTCTGAAACCAAGGGAGATATAGAATCCACATGAATAATAAAATCACTATAAACAACAAAAGATGATAAGGATGACAGAAACCAATATAAGACAAGAAATCTTCTAGATACATTTTAACTGAGGAAAGTGGAGGTCTGTACAATGCAATATGAATCAAACTGCGCCAATGGAATGATAGAGGTATGATGTGATGTTGTGAAGAAGTTTGGAACAGGATCAATGTTTTTGGGATTCAAATGTTTTTTTTTTAATGAAGAAACCAACACCACCACCGCTTTTCTTTACTCTTGGAGTGTGAACTAAAGTGAAACCCTCAGGGGTCAACACTTGCAGGAAAAATGGAGTGTCATGTGTTGTTGCACTCTTATGGACTGGAAACTAAAATTGCATTTAAAATATTGAAAAATTATGTTAAAACATTAAGGGTAGTGGATTTTGTTATTTACGTGTCCGTTATGGACTACTGAACAACAAATTCTAAGCAAACAAGTTACAAAACAAGATTACAACTGAATTGACCCATCCTTTATCTCAGAGACACAGGGTTACTACAATATTTTGCATATCAAGATGCATCATTTTTGTGAAAAATTTTGGATAGGGAAAACAGGAATAAAGTACACCTCATGGTCCGAGGCTCCCGCAAGACCAGTCAGCCAGGCATCAGTGTTCAGAATGTGGTTTTTTTCTCCTTATAAAGGTAATGCCATTAAAGCAAGGGAAAAATCTGTGGAACCAGGTGGCATATCTCTTAAAATTTTCATTCAAAATAACTTTATTGCTATGATGCCAACCTTCTCTTAATGAAGGTCTGATTTGGGTTCACACATTTATGGATTTAGATTAAGTGCCCCATCCAGGATTAAAATGTTTTCCTTCTGAGATATGATCAAAAATGTTTCTTGATGAATTCAGTAAAAATTTCAGCTTTTTTGTGTTGCGCAATGCCGAGTGTTTTCCTATTGAAGTTTATTTTACTGTCTAGACCATATAAAACTACAGAAGGAAAAGCTTTTTTCATGGGCAACCCAAATTCTGTTAACAGGTCTGATCCTCGGGGGCCATGTTAGGACCAGGTTCTTTTATAATGTAAATATTGCATGTAATCTTTTTTTGCTCGTTTAACTTTTCGGGATTTTAAACTATTAAAATGACAAAGAAATTATTTCAGAAGAATGACTCACACAAGTGTAGCAAATGCCTTCCTCTGAAACAAAAAAAAACCTGCATTGCTTGGTAAGATTTATGAGCATAGGAAGCATTTGTACAGAAGTGGGTTCATAGTAGCCTGTCCTTTGGCTTATGTTTAGTTAAGGCAAAATGGTAAGTAAATGGTATGTTCATTGTTAATTACGTCTTACGTTATTACTTTATTTGTGTGATGTAAAATGAATACTAAGTCTGTGAAATATGAGTAGTTTAAATTTGTAAATGTGTAAGTTTATTGCATTTTGGTAGGTACTAATAGGAACAAAGCTAGTAGTAATAGGAAAAATTTTAATCTCCAGCTTTGGAATTTCTGTTACAGGACAACATTGGCTATTCTTATGTCAATTAACTGTACAGTTCATTGCCCACAAAACTACAAATAAAAATGTATTTGCTTTTACTCTGGGAAATCTAGTTTTGGAGGCTTCATGGAAGCAAGCATTTTTGTTGCAGTGTCTCTTGTTAAAATGTGGAAATAATTACTGCTGTGAAATTGGATAAAAGAAGAACCTCTGGATAGAGTTCCCAACGTGGTAAATATATTTTATTATAAATGCATTTGCAAATATGTAAAGCTTTATTGTACATATACTTATTTACATCGTTATTTGATTATAATGTCTTCAGTAAAGTTTGAAATATATGCTACTTTGCAAAATCAGCATTAAAGCTAAAAGATATATTTAATGAAAATGTTTTTCCCAAACCTGTAAATTTTAGGCATTTGTTTGTTGTAGTTGAAATAATCATTTTATTGACCATGAATATTGTAATATGTTATAATATCTGTAATTCCAAATAGTATCTCTTCAGAAGTTCTCTGTTTTGTGTATTTTAGTTAAACCATACATACAAACGTACAGATGTACACACCAATGCACCCCAACGTTCATACCAGTTGTACTGTATGAGTAAAAAAACCGAAGGGAACAATAATTTGTATTTATTTGTTGTTTTATGAACAAAGAACGAGTGTCTTATGACCAGCTAAACGTAACCCAATGGGTTGCTGGTTTTGGTCGGACCATGAGGGACGAATCGGATCCGAATCTTAGAAAACACATGTTAGAATACCTCATAGCCCTCATGGATGATGCAAATGACTTTTCCTGGACTTCGGCCAAGGCAAGTCATGCTGTTCTATTATGTCGTATGGAACAGGGGGAAGTCAAAGATTTTTCTGATACATTCGCTATCGACCGGATCCGGCGAGCCAATGCTCAGAAACATGTACCAGGTTTCCAAACTACGTCTTCAGTTGCTTCAAATTCCTTCAAAAAATCTACCAAAGTGACAAAGTCAATGCCTTGTGCATACTTTAATCAGGGTTCTTGTATGCAGGGAAAATCCCATGAGACAAAGGGGGTGTTATACAAACACATTTGTTCTGCATGTTTTGCTAGCAGTGGAAAAACGTTTCCACATTCAGAAATAGGTTGTAAAAACAAAAATAGACAAAATTCAAAAAACGTATAGTGATGGATAGGACTGGTCCTATCCACAAAACAAGGCTTATATATAATTCCAATGTTACTTCTGAACAAACCAATATGCAAATTTCTTGTTCACGTCCTACTTGGATTGAGTGGTTGGCTAGAGCTAATGCCTTGCATATTACACGTGACAGTCATTCCTATGCACAAGTTCTCAAGCAAGGGAAAGCTGTAGTAAAAGATAACCAAGTTAGGGCAAACGTTCAAACAATTGAAAAACAATTGACTGAACTTTTCTGCAATAAAAAAGCCAGAAAAAATACTCAGAAAATTTCTCATAAGAGTAAGAAGGTTTCACACCATACACACTCTCCACAGAGGATGTCACAAAAACAGTTTCCTTCTACTTTCAACCGGTTTCAGCCATTGCAATCTGATTTGCATAATGACCAACTTGAAAATGATATGTCACTTAACAATGCAGGCCTTACTGTGGCTATGCACTGGGACTATTTGGACAAAGATTTGGTGGGCAATAAAAACAAAACTGGGAAATCATTGGGACAGTCCCATACTCGTGTAAAACAACAAGATGGTTGTCAAAATACTGCATTCACGACACTACCTGAATGTCCTGTGCAAATTCCCCTTAATTTTAAGGCCAGCACAAATGGAAATTACTCCAAATTGGGGCAATTCCACAAAACAAAGGCCATTACACAGGAAGTGATGTCGGATAAGCAAACTTATGACTACCAAGTTGCATCTCAGTCGGTGGACAAAAATAAAAGTGCAAAATTATTGCAACAGTCCCCTACTCGTGTTAAACAACATGATTGTTCTGAAAATGCTGGTTCCTCTACATTACCTAAATGTCCTGTGCAACATACTTTAAATTTCAAGGGCAATAAAAACGGAAATGGGTCAAAATTGGGTCACCTGCACACAACAACAGAGGACATTTCATATGATCTAACGTCTGACAGTCATAAGTCTGAGCATCAAATTACCGCCAATTCAATAGAAAATATAAATAAAACTATAATATCAGTGAACCAGTCCACCAGTCATGAGAAACAAATTTCACCTCACAATGTGTCCTCTACTACACCAACTATATGTCCTGTTCAACTTCCTTTTCATTTCAAGGGCAATAAAAACGGAATTGGGTCCAAATTGGGTCACATGGACAAAACAATAGAGGACACTCCACAGAATTTGAGGTCTGATAATCACATTTCTGATTACCAACTTACAGTTAATCCTGCCTCCATTCATTTCTTGGGCAATAAAAACGGAAATGGGACTAAATTGGGTTCACAGGTAGACCAACATATAACTGGTGAAACTTACATTCCAAGGTTGATGCAGACTGAGATTACATACTTCTCGGATCCGACAGTTACTGAGGCACAACAGTTACCTTGTAAACGTGCAAGACAAATACCCTCAGAAGTATATCAATCTCGCTTTCAATTGATTGATCATAAGAATTGTCTATATCAGAATGACAAAAACTTTGGCTTTATTCCATTCAATGACCTTATGGTGTATACAGGACCAGATATCATTTGGGGTACAGTCCCTGATATCATTGAAGCTCATGCGAAAGTTAGAAAATCAGGGCTACCTAACTTTATGAATGTACGCATCCCACTTAAAACACAACTTAAGGTTCATTGTTGGAAAAAATACTTACACAAATACTGGGACCAACAGCTAGTTGACCTCATACAATTCAGCTTTCCTCTTGACTTTGATAGACAGGTTGTTCTACAGTCCACTGAGGTGAATCATTCCTCTGCATTGAAATATCCGGATCATGTCTCAAATTATATACAGGAAGAGCTTCAGTATGGAGCAGTATTGGGACCTTTTAAGCAGTTTCCCTTCCACTGCCATGTCTCTCCATTTCTTACTAGGGACAAGCCGAATTCTACTAATAGAAGGGTGATACTAGATCTGAGTTTTCCCCCAGGCAATTCTGTTAATGCAGGGGTCTCTAAAGATAAATACTTGGGATCATATTTCGAACTTAAGTACCCTTCAGTAGATCATATTGTTGAGAGCCTAAAGCAGTTAGGCCCCACAGCTTTGCTTTATAAAATTGATATAAGCCGAGCGTTTAGACATATCAGAATAGATCCTGGGGACTTAGACTTATTAGGCCTTAGGCATGATCACTATTTCATCGACGGAACTTTGCCGTTCGGTTTTCGGCATGGTTCGGTTTTCTTTCAACGCTGTATGGACGCAGTAGGGTATATCATGAAAGATAGGTTCAATTTTCCCAACTTATACAATTATATAGACGATCTCATCTATACCGGCCTTCCTGCTGATATATATCAGTCTTTCGATACTTTAAAAGCTTTATTGCAGGAATTAGGCCTAGAAATTAGTGTTGCAAAGCTCATACAGCCCACTACAGTGGCAGTTTGTCTAGGCATACAAATCAATACTATTACTAGAACTCTCAGCATCCCTAAAGATAAGTTGAAGGAAATAACAGAGATATGCCTCGCTTATGTTTCGAAAAATAAGGTTACAAAGTCACAATTTCAGTCTCTTCTGGGTTCACTTCTTTATATAACTAAATGTGTGAAACCGGCTCGTTTCTTCTTAAACCGTATGCTGTCGTTGCTTAGGCAACATACATCTACAAACTATGTCATACTTGACCAGGAATTTCAAAAAGATCTCAATTGGTTCAATGCTTTCCTGTGCCAATATAATGGAATTACTTTCTATGACAAAGTTCTGCCCCAAGATAAGGTCTTCTTGGATGCTTCTCTACAAGGCCTAGGTGGGGTCTTCAAAAATATGGTTTACAGTTTACAAATTCCGAAAGGTTTTAATAATTATACAATAGTACACTTAGAGATATTAAATATTGTCGTCGCTTTGAAGGTATGGGGGCCGTTTTGGAAGAACCATGCTATTGAAGTCAAATGTGACAATATGGCAGTAGTGGAGGTCTTAAATACTGGCAGAGCCAGAGACCTGATGCTGGCCACAAGTGCACGAAATATTTGGTTGCTAACCTCCATGTATAATATAGATCTGGTGGTTACCCATATTCCAGGAGCCAAGAATGTTGTGGCTGACCTGCTATCCAGATGGCACCATACTGACCATGATATCAGTAGATTGAATAGCTTGGTCCCAAATCATCAGTGGTTGCCAGTGCATATAAATCATACCATACTAAATACAAATATCTAATACTTGTTTGTTTGTTGTAGAAACATATGGATTGTCAGACCCACTGGTCTCGTCTGCCTTGAAAAGGTTGCATTCTGGCTTCAGACCTGCGACAGCGCTCCAGTACAACAGATTTTTTCGAGATTTCTTACAATTTCTCGAATTGGTGCAAGTTCCCACAAATCAGGTGAATACGCTTATTCTTTTGTCATACATGGAATACTTACACCAAAAAGGCCAATCACACGCCAATATCTCCAATCGGCTGACCGGCATTAGGTCTTCCTTTATCATTTATGGCCTTAACACTGAGGCCTTCAGAGACGAACGTATTCCCTTGTTTGTCAAGGCACTTCGCATCAATGCTCCTCTCTCCCTTAAATCACAAAAAATCATAACAATTCACATGCTTCAACAAATTTTGCAGATTTGTGACTCACTTAGAGACCCTGTGCTGTTTAAAGCCTTGTATTTATTCACATTTTTTTCCTTCTTACGAATGTCAAATATACTTCCACATTCGGTTAAGCAATTTGATGGTACTAGGCACTTGTTGAGAGGAGATTTAATTTTTTCACAAAATTACTGCACTGTTATCATTAAATGGACCAAAACATTGCAAGATCGACAGCAGAGTCGTACTATTTCCATTCCAGACCTGGGTGCTTCCATGTTATGCCCAATCAAAGCCTTGCAACTCATGTGCCAAAAATTTCCAGCTGACAAAAATTGTCCCTTATTTTTACAAGATAAACAAGGCACTTTGGTTCCTTTAACAGATTCTGTTGCTAGAAAACACTTGAAACAAGTTTCTTCCTTGCTTAATATTGAACCTCCCTTGACCTTCCATTTATTTCGGAAATCTGCCACTACATGGGCTTTTCACAATGGTGTGCCAATGCATCAGATTATGCATCATGGTACTTGGAGTAGTGATGCCGTCTGGAGGTATATCCATTCATTGCCTTCACCTGACTCCCAAGTTTCTCGTACTTTTCGACAATTGCTTTATCTTTAGTTTGGTGTTTGGCAGATATTGTCACAGATTTACTGGCACACATTTACTGATTCTAGCCATCATGATGTAATATTACTTCATATCTAGAGATTTTACTTCTTTTTCCAATAAATTCTGTATTTGTACATTATGAATCTAGATCCAAACCTCTTTGATGGCTTGCCATGTCACTTTGTAATGCTTATTAAATATTGATTTATACAAAATTTATTTATCATTTTTCCTTCACTACCCTGAAGTGGGGGGTAGGGTTGACAGAAATTTCTTACTTATAATACTAGATTGTTAGTTATTGTGTCAGGTGACACAGTTTATCACATGAATTATCATGCTTTACATATGTACATGTTGCAAAATACTGGTTATATATATATAGTATTAATAAAAAGAATTTTAAACCCATATCATTGTTTATTGTCTTGGGGGGTCGGGGGAAATGTGCGGGATGGCATTTGGGTGCCATCTAGATCATTTCTGACGACCCTAAATTTTTGCAACCAGTACTGCTTTTCATTTGCACTCGGCCAATGGTCAAGCGGTCAAGCGTGGGACCTCTCTGAAATACAGTCTGCAACCTTTCATTTACATGTACAACACACAAGGACACACATCTGAATTTTTACCCACCCCTTTTGTCTCATGGGATTCCCCCCCTGAAATATTATGTACAGATTACTGCTCTGAGTTTATTTTCAGGTTGTGATGTCAGTGGTCAATGGTTGGACTTTTCACTTGCCACTGCATCTTATTATGCCACATGGTTGGCCATGTACATAGATGGCTCCATGGATGGTGCCCCAGCCTTGAGTGTTAACGAACGTGGAAGCCATTGGCTTCGTGTGGTGTGCCATCTTGTTTTGGAAGTGCTGCCTTCGGGTCCAGCGTCATGAACAGTTAACCTCCTCATCAGTAGTGCTCACTTCTGTGTGCTGGCTTCCTTACTATATATTATGCATATGCTCTTTCTACTAATATTCTGTGCAGAGACTGTATTAGTATTTTACTAGTATGCCTTTCATTAGTAACATAACTATTTGGCTGTAATACTATGTTTTTCTATACATATGCAAACATGGCCTTCCTATTGATGTCTGTTGCAAGGATTGTGCTGGTATTGAACTGGTTGACTGTATGCTCACAATATGCTGTTGCTTACATTTTATTGAAATTATTTTAAATGTTTTACTGTATCTTATCTTTTATGCAACATGATTCTGCCATTACTTTTTATAAGCTCATTCACGGGTTCTGTCCGAACTTTCCATTGGAAACGTCGGACAGTTGGGGTTTTACTGTGGGATCACTTTGAATAATTGGCAGATATTGTCACAGATTTACTGGCACACATTTACTGATTCTAGCCATCATGATGTAATATTACTTCATATCTAGAGATTTTACTTCTTTTTCCAATAAATTCTGTATTTGTACATTATGAATCTAGATCCAAACCTCTTTGATGGCTTGCCATGTCACCTTGTAATGCTTATTAGATATTGATTTATACAAAATTTATTTATCATTTTTCCTTCAGGGCAGTAAAGTTCTTTACTGCCCTGAAGTGGGGGGTAGGGTTGACAGAAATTTCTTACTTATAATACTAGATTGTTAGTTATTGTGTCAGGTGACACGGTTTATCACATGAATTATCATGCTTTACATATGTACATGTTGCAAAATACTGGTTATATATATATAGTATTAATAAAAAGAATTTTAAACCCATATCATTGTTTATTGTCTTGGGGGGTCGGGGGAAATGTGAGTAAAAAAACCGAAGGGAACAATAATTTGTATTTATTTGTTGTTTTACGTCGCATTCAACAGCCAGGGTGATATTGCGACAGGTAGTTTACAGGTGGAGGAAACCAGTGCATAGTGCACTGTAAACCACCGGGCATCGGCAAGTAACTACCAACTTTCCAACATGAAGCGCCCGGCCCGAGATTCGAACCAGCGGCCTCAGAGGTCGGAGGAGAGAACTCTAACCACCGAGCCCCCTGAAGAGAACAATAAAAACAAACACAAAATACACCTAGATCTGTTAATGTATACGTGACAGGCCAGCATGATGCAATCCGCAATGTACGCAAAAAATATTTGTGTCAGCATTTTTTTACATGAAGACGATGACATCAGACACTCTTTGAAACGCTGTACTGCTGTGGATCCAGCTAAATGGAATCATTCTCTCAATATGCATTTCCCCTTGCCAATGAAGCCTACTTTTAAGGTGTCAACTGGGTATATGTGCTGTTTGTGAAACACTTGTTAGATGTTTACCACAGTAACTCGACCTTTTATGGTTTGTGTGGCGTAAACTTTTGTCCTCAATGTTAGAATAGCAAAGAATCAATCTATCCCTGCCAAACTGATTCTATTCACCTGATGGTTAACTAGGTGACTTTTAGGAAAGGACAACTCTAGTGTAACTCAACACTTATAAACATCTTTGGATGAACAATGAATTCCCTCCTCGCGGTTAACTTGAATAGGTTCAAACTAATGCTTCATGTGAAATTTTCTTCTTAACGTGATCATTAATGGCAGTGGAGTAGGCCCTAACTGAAATCAAAGGCTTTGTTTAAAATTCCTGTAAAATGCTTAACAATTGCTTGATTTTAAAAAGACAACTACCAAATTGTCTATTATTATGTGCAGAATACTTGTCTATAGCTAATATAACTAGAAACTTTGCATAAAATATCTTAGAAGTAAGATATTGAGGAACTAAATCCACGGCAAAATATTTCAATTGAAAATGACTAGTAAATTATAAGCTGTGTTAAAAAGACTGTTAAGTTATCAATATTTGAAAGATTTTCATGAGACCACCACCAAACTGTTCACAATAATGTATAGAATAATTGTTTATGGATAATTAAACTGGAAACATAACATAAGAAATCTTAAAAGTAAGATATTAAACACCAACATCTAGGGAAAAAATCGAACAAATAATCCAAGGTTTGTATATGATGCGTACAAGGTAGCACAGAGTTTCAGTGCAGGTAGGGGTGTTTAAAATTTTAAGGGCACGTTTGATATGGGTTAATCGGTAGTTTTGCTATTTGGAGGAGGTTAGGGTGAATTCATCACCTTGAATCATGAATATTCATGAGCCCTCGTCTGTAATTGAAAATATGATGTCTGTAGAAAGTCTTTATAACCTTCAGTAATCCACTAAATAGTGTATTTGAACTGGGCAGGGGCTGACACAGCAAGTTGTTAAAAATTTTAATTCAACCTGTCTACGGTAGAGGAAATCTATATTTCTTGAAAACATGTAGTTTGGGTTGTCAACATGCATTGCCAGCATGGGGCGAAAGAAGAAGCAAGTTGAACCAGTGATAGAAAACTCACAGAATTCTCAGGGCGAGCCTCTTGTTAATGACAGTAAGCGTCTGGATAATTTAGAAAACAAACTTGATAAAATTTTGAATTCTATGGCCCTTGGAAGATCATGTGAGGAAACAGGAAGAATGTCCCATAGCTCGTGCAATTTGACCAGTGCCTTCTGCCCACAGTTTTATGAGGAGATTGGAAGACAACGAAGTTAGACTACCAACGTTTGAGGAATTGAAGTCAGATGACAGAATTCAAGGTGAAATTCAACGCAAGCTGCACCAGTACAATAATATGGCCAGGCAGGACAAAGGTAAAAGTACTGATGTATTTGAATCTGGTCACTTTGGACCTGGTGTACACAAAGTCAAACATTTGGTAAACTGGCCACAAGATTACTGTACTATTTGCAGTGGCCCTAAGCAACCTACATATGATGACTTGTCAGTATTGCAATGGTCGCAAGGGTTTATACAGAATGTTTTTGAGGAGTCTCGTAGTACTGTTAGAAATAATATGTTGAGGCATTTTGTTAGTTGCATGCAGGTTGCAATTGAACTGTCTTTCCCAATGGCTAAGCGTGCACATGCGTTCGTTCTTTAAGAAATGGAGAATTCTGAGAAAATTGACAGAATTAGGAGTAGAAAGTCTGTACCAAAACGAGACTGAGCATGTAGATAAAGGTGTAATTTATCAACACTTTTGTAGCAACTGTCTCATTAGTACAGGTAAGAAATATGAACACCCTAAAAATCAGTGTCTGAGACTTAAAAATGAGAAAAAAGACCTCGGTTTTGTACAACAAGATTAAAAGTAATATTAAAATCCGAAGACATTGGCCAGTAAGGCTAGATAGTAATAGATGCTTAGAGCTTACTGTGATATAAATGTACAGCTTCAAATACTCGAGTCAAATGAAACAATGATACTTTGGTGACCTTTGACCTTGTCATCTAACCTGATAGTCGTATACTTGGTGAAAAATCTTACAATGCAACAGTCATACAGAGTAACTCTTAAAGATCTTAAGCATTGTGGTTTCTAATAGTGATTTAAACTTAACAGAAGCCATGTAAATTTTGTAAATAAACAGTAGATGTGTGTTAAACTTTAACAGAAATAGTAAACGTTCTAACTTGATGTTTTAATCTTTTGAGATGTTTTAACATGTAATAAATGGAATAAAGCCAAAGAATAGTTACAAAATATCAAATGCTTCTTTTATGTCTTCTCCCTTCCCTGGCACTGATGTTAAAAGCTCTGTAAAATGCTTAATATCTGGTAGGTTTTATTGAAACAGCCACCATATTATTCATGATTATGTGTAGGATATTCAACTACGGATAATTTATCTTGAAACCTAAAATAAATAAGATATCTTAAAAGTAAAATATTGAACACTAACACCCGCGTAAGAAGTCGCCAAATTAAGTAACACTGGGAAATCAAGGGCTTTGTTAAAATCTCTGTAAAATGTTTAATATTTGCTTGATATGGTTATTAGAATATTAGAATATTCGATTATGGATAATTAATCTGGGAATCTAATAAAAGATATGTTAAAATAAAGATATTGAGGGACAAAATCCATGGGAAAAAACGCCCCATTAGAAATAACTAAAAATCCAAGGTTATGTTGAAAGCCCTGTAAACTGCTTAATATCTGACAGATTTTAACAAGACAATCACCAAATTATTCATTATTATGTGTACAATCTCCCTCTATAGATAATGTAACTGTAAATCTGACATAAGATATCTTAAAATTAAGATATTAAGGGGCAAATTCCACGGAAAAAATGGCTAATTGCTTCAATATCTGATAGAAAATTCTTTGGAAATCAAAGGTTATGTTAAAAAACCTGTAAAATGCTCAATATCTGATACATTTTAACGAGACAACCATCAAATTGTTCATCATGATGTGTAGAAACTTCGTCTATAGATAAATAAACAGCAAACTTTGGATAAGATATCTTAAAATTAAGAAACTTGGCATGAACATCCAAGGTTTAGATTTAGATTTATGTGTTGTTTTACGTCGCAGCCAGGGTCATATTGCGACGAGTAGTTTACAGGTGGAGGAAAGCAGTGCATACTGCACTGTAAACCACTGGTCATTGGCAGGTAACTACCAACTTTCCAACATGAAGCACCCGGCCCGAGATTCGGCGGTCTCAGAGGTTGGAGGCGAGAACTCTAACTGTTACACCAGTGAGCCCCCTCAACATCCAAGGGGGAAAAAGGCTTACTTGAATCTTACTGGAAAATCTACAACATTTGGTTTTTAGTTTTTGTGATAGAGAGGTTTAGTGATGGATTTGACAGCCACCTAGCATAAACATAATAGCATAATATTTGGACGTATTAGATGTTCAATTATGTATGATTATTTTAACAATTCTGGGCTGCTCAACTTTTATTTTAAAATAGATGTGATAGGCCTCAACTCACGATCGGGAACATCTCGAGATTGTACAAAGTCAAGATCTTGAGTTGAGGTAAACATCTCAAGATTGTTCAGAACATCTCAAGTTTGGGCTGTGCAAACTAAAGAGGAAATTTGTCCACAATATCACTTTAATTAATTACTGCCGTTTGTCTTTGAGAAAGGATTATATCAAACGTTGCAAATATGTTTAATAGAAAGCTCTTTGATAATCTAATCAAAAGGTTTTGTTGCTATGATCCATTTCCCTAGATTATGAATTGCATTTGTACAATTGTTTTTGCATTGTGAGATGTTTTGTATATTAATATACCTAATGCTATTTGATTGTTTAATTAAAGGTTCTAGTTCGTGTGATATGATTCCCTCAGATTCTTGATTGCATTTCTATAATTCTTAGTGAGTGGGTCATATGCCCACCTGTTGTAGATTATCAACTGCACTTTGGGGGATCGTTTTCTTTTGTAGCACTTAATTCTCATTTTAACCTGCGAAATGTAAGTTTATGAGAAAACATGAGATATATAAACTCTTAAACTAAGTCCCTGATATCGACCAAGCAGATGCCAGGGGACCACAAATGATTAGTAAATCCCAGCCCCAGATCAATATCGTGAGTTTGTGCAAGGATTATCTTGAGATGTTACTGATTGTGCATTGGTGCTCAACATTCATACCGTCAAAAGGTCTTCATGGATTTTAACGCAACTAAGAGCAAACAGAAGTGAAGATAGAAATCATTTAAGTACCCAAAGAGAATTCCGTATTCAAATAATATTGTCACCCTTTAAAACATTTGTTGTTTTGATTTCACGTGGTTAAAATACATTTAGAGCTTGCCCTTGTGCCAATGCATATTTCACTCAATAGATATCTACGGTATTAAACTGGTAATAACCACAAATATGGGTTTTCTGTGCAAAGTGTGCCAAGTTACAATGGGAAGCAGCAGATGATACATTTTTGTTGTGTTTATTGAAATATTTACAATTTGTGCACTAACTCTGACTGTAGACATCCTGTTGAAATAACTGTTGCAAAGTATTTGACAGACAACAAATCTTTCAGTGCTTGAAAAAAATAATTAAACAACAAACAGATACATTTAGGATTGATAAAACTCAATGAAAACGAATCTTCCATTTCTGTTATTCATCCCTCAACAAACGGTACATGAAAACAGCTATGTAGATGTTTACTGAAAAAAACAAGGCCAAAAGGTGTTTTGGTCACCTAGCGTGAGCGCAAAGCCATCAGAGATATGAGTAGTGCAGTAGAATTTACGA
The DNA here is from genome assembly GCA_964017235.1 of Sabellastarte sp. h YS-2021. NCBI lineage: Eukaryota > Metazoa > Annelida > Polychaeta > Sabellida > Sabellidae > Sabellastarte > Sabellastarte sp. h YS-2021. Next base: position 151,300,568 of record OZ024931.1, read on the forward strand.
ATGTCTGGTTACACAAAGATATTCCAACTAAAAGACATCCCACAGCAATACTTCTGGCAAATGCTATGGTCAGTAGTCATCTGGACTACTGTAACTCTTTACTTTATGGGGTAAGCAAGTCCAATAAGCAAGCTAAACTACAGACAGTCCAGAACGCTCTTTGTAGCATCATTTTCAGTTTCACCCTTTTTGAAAAAACTCCACTGGCTTCCAATTCAACATTGTATCCTTTTTAAGCATAATCTCCTGGTATTCAGGGCTATCAATCTTTCACAGCCCCCATATCTTTCAACTTCAATGAGATCGAGCAGTCTCACTTGAGTCAACAGGCTATCTGTCTCCTCAACCCACCCTGAGAAGCACATAGCCAGGCAAAACTTTGCAGTAGCTGCACCAGCTGAATGGAACAACCTGCCACAAACTGTCAGATCTGAGCAAACAATAGATAGTTTCAGAAGCCAGCTAAAGATTCACTTATTTAGGCTGACATATCCCCCACCTTAGTTATACCCTGGCAGGCGCTTTTTAGATGTCGACCCATGCCTGTCCCTGGACTCTCACTTCTTGGACTTTAGCGGATTTGTATCAATTTTGCGCTCTATAAATCCTACTATTATTATTATTATTATAATGGGCCGGGAAGCATGCTGCACTGGTTTCACATTTTCATCTATCTGAATGTGATATTCTCCCTTGAAACAGCCTTGACCTTCGAACACATCTTTGTACTGATGGAGAATCTTTTCTCTTGAGAGGCTTTCTATTTTCTCTGACATATTCACATTAACAGCCAGCAATTTTAAATGTTCACAGATATTTGCTGACAGCAGCAGCATCTGGGCATGACACAGTGGTACCACTTAAAATCTCAGCTTGTAGTGTTTGCCCTTGTAGTTTGTATGTAGGGCAGCCTGGCCCACAGGTTTCATATAAGATCCATCATAGAATCTTCCCAGCAGGCAAAATAACATTGATCCAATGTTGAAGCAATGTCATACACTGACGTTGCGCCAACGTTGAATTCTGCACATTGGGTTGACGTCATATTCAGAATGTTGTTTCAACGTCTCATATCTGACGTTGTGTTAACGTCAATATTTTTACGTCAAACCAATGTGCAGATTTCAACGTTGTTTCAATGTTAGTATTTATATACTTCAGTGTGGAAATTTCAATGTTGTGTTCTAGTAAAATATTGTGACCATCAGGCCAAAGAAGGCCAAGGTAAAGAAAGTCATAAAACAACTTTGAATTTTTTATTTATCTGATTTTTACAGTATGCACTTTCTATGTCTTCTATGTTGTAAAGACTACATGTGGTTTTTAAACTTAATAGAAACATTATGTTTGATAGACTTAAGAACTAAAAGCAAGTTACAACATAGTCTACCTGTTTATTCTGCCATTGCAAAAAATAACTGAAAAGCATTAGCTCAACATGTATTCCCAGTAAACATTTGAAACATTTTAAAATGGGTTAAACATTTGCAAAATGTTTTTAAAACCTATTCAAACTTATCTTATGGTTTTCTAAATATTTTCAAGTAAACATTTACACTGTAATGGTTTAAAACATTTTAACCATTCTATATACAAATGTTTTTTACTTAAAATGTTTATTAAACATTTATAACATAACCCAAGAAGCTAGGTTTGACCGAAAACATTTCTTAAACATTTATAAAATAGCTAATGAAGTAAAGGTTATGCTGGAAATGTTTTTCAAAAATTCATAAAGAAATGGTTTATAAACAATACACATAAAACATTGTTTATCAAATGTTTTAAAAACATTCTATCAAAAACGTTTCACCTTCAAACATGTCCACATAAAGATGACGGTGAGCAATAATAGGGGATTTTAGAGGACTTTTTTAAAAATTGCCCCACATGCAATCCCTAAAAGTGAGAATTGAATTTGGGCACAATCTATTAGCCACTATCTTACAATTCTAGACATAAAAATAATAGTTTCATTAGTGAGAAACCTTAAAAAGGTATTGAATTTGACCTCTGACCACATTATTATTCAGACATTAATATGTTCATTTATAATGTTTTTTAAACATTTATCATTAAACATTTAAAAAACAGTATGCATAAAATGTTTTAAAAACCTTTTATTATAAATGGTTTTCGTACCCATCATTTTTAACATTTTACAAACATTTGCAAAACTTAAAAATGTTTACTGGGTTATCTTAATTTTGCAGCTACTAGCATTAAACAACAATTTACTGGTAAGCTGTCTGTAATGTATATAATATCTGTAAAAAAGAAAGAGAATATCAGAAGTAAACAACCTGAATGTAAATTTTGCAATCAATCAAAGTTTAAAAAAAATCACACAAATTGTTGCTTCATTTTCAAAAAAGAAATATTTTAAGATAATGCAATTATAAAATGGTTCAAAATCATTCCGTTTGTAGATCCTACCAACACAGAATAATGATAATATAAAATTCTAAAAAATCCCATTTATATGAAAAGGTAAAGTCTGACTAAATGTCATGTTTGGGTCAAGTTATGAAGTAGGTTGATTTGAATTTTCATAATTATATGTTACAAACTTCTATAATAAACTAATGTAAATGACTTTCAGTATAAAGTTACATGTACGGCAAAATAGTAATTTTGGTGGTCTTACATTATGTTAAATTTAATCATTTAAATACATATTGTGAAATTTTTGACTTGACGTTTCAGCAGGAAATTTTCTTGCTGCAAAGGCATTACAATGTATTCACAAATTAATTTTACTTTTCATTAATGTATTTACTTGTAAATGTGAACATAGTAATCTAATTATTCAAACAGGAGCACTGCTTTGTTATAGTTTTTTTTAATTTCAGAGGTCCTTTTTTGTCCCTGTACCCCCTTCCTGCCACGGGCGTATTTTAAGTGGCTGCTCCTCATCTATGATTATTTCAGCGTCTTTGACATCACCATTCCTTTGAAGAACATCTGAAATGAAATAATAATGAGTTTAGAGTAAATTTAATTTTGTTGAAGTGTGGTGTATTTTCTTACAATATGTAAGAATATATAGATTATTCTGCAATAATTTAATGTCTTATGCCAGTAAGTTAACAACCTACAACTGCATGCATTAAAATTGCAAGATCTTGTAAATAGTAGGCGCTAAAGTTGGAGCACATCACTAATACAAGTCAGCTTACTGAACAGATTTACAAGGACCTGAATCATGGGGCCATATTCATAAAAACATCTTAAGTTTGAGATAAAAAATAGTCTCAGCTTTGAGATTTGGTCTCGGCTGAGACCAAGTCTCAACTTTGCATTCACAAACAGGTTCTCAGCTGAGACTAGTCTTAAGTCTTCCCAATGTAAACAAGTCATTAACTTGCAAATATATCCAACAGTTTTTAAAGATCAATAGCTGTTGTGTGTTTTAATTCTTAACAAAAATTACATTGTCAATAAAAATTTTAAAAAAATTAATAGAAACTTTTGTTATTTGTTTTTTATTTTGCATGTCACATGATCTACTTCTTTGTTCCTATGCAGTCAGAAAACTCTGTTCAAAATTATCTCCAAGTAAGCCACTTTTGAAGCCAAAATTTGTGCTCTCAGTTGTTACAAAAGTTTAGGCCAAGTAGTATATACGTTGTAAATTATTTCTACTTTACATTAAGGCATAAAAAGTAAAAATATGAATCTCAATTAAGATGAAATAATGCTTAAGACTTTGACCAAAACATTTGAGACAACTATGTACCAGTCTTAAGTTTGAGACCAAATCTGAGACTAAATTTGCTTGTGTTACATCACTTGGTATTGTATTTGTTTATTTATTTATTTGGGGTTTTACGTCGCTTTCAACACTGTACAGGTCATATCACGATGGGTAGTTGGAAGGGCAGAGGAAACCAGTACATACAGTTCGCTAGGGTTGTGTACTGTAAACTGCCGACCAACGGCAAGCAACTACCAGCTTTCCCACTTAAGGCCATCACGGAGATCAAACCCCCGACCTCAGAGGTGGGAGGCGCACTTGGTATTGTAAGTTTGAAGATTGAAATTATTGTGAAGACACTACAAAAACACACATATTTGACTAAGCATTGATTATTCCTGCAACCACCATAAAAATGTAATGTACTCACGCTTTTATATGTTCTTGTGACACAGAACACAAGCTTTCTCCCCTTTTCCCTCATGTTCATATTTGACATCATGTCATTGGTCAAAACTCTGTAAAAATTTATTATTATTGGGTGTTATTTTATTTCTAATTATCTTAAATATACCAGATACAGTGAACAATTCTAGCTTAACAACATTCTGTGTTAAACTTACATCAGTTTGCATTAATATAATAAAATGTATCAGCCTTACCAGGCCATTTATTAGGTCACTGAAATTAAACTAATTAACTCTCTATTCAGCAAATCCAGCTCAGTTAAATGGCCTTGATACAGTAGCAGCAGTAATACTGTCTCATCCCCAGCATGAACTGTGGCTGCTAGCTACTTCTGTGTGTCACATTTCTGTTTAAATTTTAAACTATGGAAGCTAGGTATATCGCTCACGCATTCATAACTTTTTTTTCACTGCATACCTATTGGACACTACAAATTATAGAAGTGACAGTGAAGTTATGTTATAGTACGCTGTCATGCTGATCCATAATCCACTGAAAGTACTGTCCTTTTATAGAACTCATAAAGGACTCACCCTAAGAAACTTAAAATACTTTAAATGCAATAGTTACAACTGATTTACTCAACAGTGAAAATCTCAAAGTAGCTTTAGCTCATCTATGAAATGAGTTAAAGGACTGCAATTTTACTATGGTATAGCTGACCCAAAAGTAGGTGAACAACATATTTAAACAAATTACTGTAAATGCAATAGTTTCAAGTTACAACTGATTTACTCAACTGTGAGAAGTTGAAAGTAGCTGTTGGTCTGCTATACCATGACCTACAGCTCTGCAATTTAACTATGTTATAGCTGACCCATAGGTGAAAAACACACTTAAACAAAATTCTGTAAATGCAATAGTTTTGAACAACTGATTTACTGAACAGTGGGAACCTGAAAGTAGCTATTTCTCAACTATTCTATGAGCTACAGGTCTACAACTTCATTGTTAAAGGTAGGGCTATGAGAGGTACAAAAAACGGCATCGAGTACCTGTCCTCTCACAACCAGCCGTAATTCGAGTAACCGTGAGATTTAGTTCCCACCATTAGAAGTCTTCTGTAAACAAATAGCCGATTCCGGAAATGAAACTTTTGAAGAAAAACGTCTCATATTTAACCAGATACTATAGATTATGGGGCAAATTATAGCAATTCAAGCGAAAACAACAACTTTAATTGATGTTATGTGACGGAAATGCTGACATGCAGCATATTTTACACAAACGTTTCATTACGTGGACGATAATACAATACCTCACGAGTAACCGAGAACTTAAAATGGACTCGAGTACTAGTCAAGATTGACTCGTCTACCAAGGCTCAAGTACTCATTTGCAGCACTCGTTATAGGTGACTGATAAGTAGGTGAATAACATATTGAAACTAAAGTCTCTAAATGCAATCGTTTTCAAGCTACAACTGATTTACTCAACAGTGAGAACCTGAAAATAGCTATTACTCTCCTATGCCATGAGCTACAGGTCTGCTGTTTCATTATCTTAATTATAGCTGATTCATAAGTACAGGAATAACATATATAATCAAAATTCTCTAAATGTAATAGTTTTCAAGTTACAAGCAATTTACTCAACAGTGAAAATTTAAAAGTAGCTTTAGCTCAGCTATGCAATGAGTTACAGGTCTGCAATTTTACTATGTTATAGCTGACCCAAAAGTAGCTAAGAAATTTACACAAAATTTTCTATATGCAATACTTTTCAAGTTATAAGTGATTTAGTGTATGATTTCATGAATATTAAAGCATTAAAAATTATTCTAAAAATTTATAAAAAATAATTAAGAAATATCCAGGCCTGATACCACACAAGGGTTTCCACTAGTGGGCTAGTACATACATGCAAGATAAGAGAAAAACCCAGCAATAATGGTCCAACAAGTTGCAATGCTGATGACCTGTCCTAATAAGACGCTTGCTGTTGAACAGGATGCAAGCACCAACTTTAAACTAATCAAAAATGGTCTGAATTGAGATGTTCAAACATTTAACACCAGTTACCACAAATTTGAAGATAACTTAAAATGTTACACAGCCTGTAAACAAGAGCCAGAGAAAAAATCACTTTCCTATATATTTCAAATAAAATAAATCCCAAAATAAAGGCAAAATGTGACCAAATTTATAAATATTTTTGGTTTTAGGCAGAATAGGCTCTGATAGTTTAGGCCAGTTATAGGGCCCTATTTATTGCATATGTTATTATTTTTATTACCATCCGGGAAACCTCAGGTTATGGTAAGTGGTCACAATATTTAATAATTCATACTGTTACAAAAATACTCAACAGATCTTACCTGAAATAAACTTTACTTTAACTATTGGAAACTATCTCTATTTGCTATCTGGCTGTCTTCTACTCTGCAGGGTCTTCTGAGGAATTTTGTAAAATGGTGGCCGATACAGTCTCTTTTCTTCTGTGTTTTCCCCCATCGATGGTACAGTCTGTCATCCTCAGTGCCACCCTCAGTCCACGCTGCACAGGACCAGTTGAAATTTTGGCTAATATGTGAAGTTCAGTTTTAATTGTTAAATTATTAACCTGAACTTAATGGTACATAGACTTTAGAAATCATTCAAGTTATTATTGATGATCCTGATCACTGGGGATAGAATGAGTGACTTATGTGACCATGCAAAAATAAAGGTTTAGCTACCGTCAGTACTGCAATGTTGTTCCAACGTTAAAACAACAACATTGTAACAACGTTAAAATATCAATGTTGGATCAACGTCAGTACTGTGTTGTATTAGTGTACATTAATAAGCTGTCCAAAATGTCTACTTCATAAATTTTATACACCAGACAAAAATCACCAGAAACTAATCAAAGCTAAAAATAAATATTGAAACAACAGTACAGGCTTGCTGCATTGACTGACTGGATGGCACTATACTTGTAATAAGTACATATTAAAAATGCTTGCAAATTTTAACTTATTAAGATTGGGCAGTACAGCAATGTTGTTCCAACGTTAAAACAACAACATTGTAGCAATGTTATAATATGAACGTTGGATCAACGTAATTTTTGTGTTGCACAAATGTAAATATTTTAAAATGACCTTTTCTTTGAACAAAATAGACAAAATTTAAACATTGAATGTGAAATAGTCATTTATAGTCATCATAGATCATAAAACACTCATTCTGTTCTACTGCACCAGATTGGTACAAAATAATAGCTGGGAAACATCAGTCCAAGTTTTAGAAGAATAATCAAATATGTGCACCAATAAATTACACTTGCACAAAATATGCTATATATGTCTGATACATAAAAAACTATACTAATATACACCGATTGAGAACATACAAAGTGATATTTTAAGATACATATTCAAACTAACCTTAACTGATTTCTATCCAAAATGGCCACAGGAAGTAAACATCACCATGTGACACATGCTATTCTGATCCCCAACAGTTGTGATAAGGTTGTTTCATTTGACATATTTACAACTATAAAACAACGTCAGACGAATGTTGTGTGTCTGCTGGGTTGGTATGGCGTCACTGCCTTGCAGATTGGGCTTTTTTGATTTTGCTACTTTGCAGTAGTCCTCGAAGCTAATGATATTAAAGGTTGTCCCTGTGTTGAGCTGACATTCAAGGTTTTCTGGTACATCAGTCTTTGAAGTGCGAAAACTGAGTTTTAGTAAAAGCTGCTTACCTCTGGCCTTCACAGATTTCACAGTATATTCCATACTGAAAACTGATTCATCATTTGAAAGTTCATCACTCTTGAGTGGTAACACTCTCGCCTCCCACCTCTGCGGCCGGGTTTCGATCCCTGTCATGGCCTCAAGTGGGAAACCTGGTAGTTGCTTGCCGTTGGTCAGCAGTTTACAGTACAGAACCCTAGCGAACTCTATGTACTGGTTTCCTCTGCCCATCAAACTACCCGTCGTGATATGACCTGTACAGTGTTGAAAGCAACGTAAAACCCCAAATAAAAAAATCTACTGCATGAAATCTGGCTTTTTTGAGTGCTTTCGATCTACCCTTCTGTTCACATACAGATGCAAAGTGATTTTGCTTCTTGCACTTCGAGCAGGTTTTACCATATGCTGGACATTTAGACTTAGAGAATTCATGATTTGTATCACAGTACTTACATTTGCTTTGCTTTTCTTTGTGGGCCTTTCCAATCTGTCTGTCCTTTTTGGTATAGTGTACTGAATCATCTGCTGTTGTTGCAATTTGCTTCAGCTGTGATTGTGAAAGTTCTGCGACCTTGCACATATTCATGGTTTTGGCTAATGTCAGTTCTGGTTCTCAAAACATTTTGGTGTGGACATCTTTGTCATTGGTATCAAGAACCAATCTGTCTCATAAAAGTTCATCTGACAAAGTGACGTAGTTGCATGTTGCAATGAGATGTCGTAGCCTGGTGATATATTGCTCGGCAGTCTCACTGTCTCCTTGATTTGCACTGCCAAATACATAATGCTCATACACAACATTGGTTGAGGGTTGGAAATGTTTCTCCAATGCATCTAGAGATGGCTTCATCCTGGTTTTGTCTGCATCCGAGATATAAAGGTATTGATATACTGCAAACAATTTTGGCCCATTACTGACCTCAAAGTGGCCATTCTTATTGAATCCAGCTTTTCTGTCAGCTGTGTTGCCACTTCATAGTCTTCCTACTGCATCCTGAAGAACTTGAAGTTTTGATAAACATCCCCCGAAAGATTAACTGGAGCAGGCAAAGGGAAATTATATGAAACAGCTGGAGTTGCTGCTGTTGCTGTTTGAGCTGTTGATGATGATGCTTCCTCGTGATCACTCATTATGAATATCCAGATTATTGACAGATAATATTAACAAGAAACACAGACAGTCAAATATATTTGTATGCCACAAATTGTATTTTTTTCCTTTCAATATGCTGCAATATGGGCAATTCTTAATCCTGTTAATTTTCTGTGCACACTATTAATTTCTTTAATTATTTCTATAATTAAAGTTTCACTTCTGACACCATGTTTTAGTTTGTTTGCTGCATCCAACTAAAGTAAAAGTATTTAACAACCATTACGGAAGAAGCTGTTTATTAACCAGTGACAAAGCAACAACTGAAGTATTTTATAAAACATGCATAAAACTTTGTGAGTGCTCTGGGTGACTTACCCCAATCACATGTACCGAAGAAACCATTAATCTAAATTACTGCTGAATTAAACTGTGACAATTAGCCTGTCCCACACCAACATAAATTACTGCTGAAATAAAGTGTGACACACCAACAGTTACTTTATTTGCCATTCTGTATACGCGATTTCTAAACTGCGCAAAATATGTGTCCAAGGCCACTGTGCAGCCTACCGTTTTAGAATATATAATAAACATTTTACAATTATGGCTGTTTCATTCTGCAATGAATCTTTAAATACCAATCGACTGGTTGGTACAAATCAACAGAAGAGTTTATATTGCACCTTAAATCATCAGTGCTCTAGTGGGTCATCAAGTTTGGCATCTAATCACAGGCTGTCACCTCTATGTGTGGGTTGGAGTCCCACGAGTGGCAATGCTGAGAATCAGTCCCAATATGACCCTGGCTGTTGAACAGGATGCAAAACCCGGACTTCTATTGTGATGTCGAGAAATCAGGATTCATACCTAGAATTTTGGTCAGAATTTAACACTTATTTCCAGCTGCATTTTACAACAAATCAATAAAGGCATGAGGAAATAGTTTACCAGGGGGTAGACCGAGTTTTCTGTCCTGTTCCCGACTACACAAAAAAACTTTAATATTTGAAAATCACTGTCACTTTAAAATATCTACTTAAATGTGTTAATCGTATGCATCATTTAGATGCAGGACCACAATTTTCTTTGTTTGCAGTAATATAGACACTTTTTCTGCACCTCCTGTTTGCATAAACAATGATGAAATTTTGAAGTGAAAATAAATTTTGGTAAATATATCTATTAACTATGCAAACAGCTTATTTCTTTTAATGCGGGGCACATCCTTGATACTGAGGGTGGTAGCCTAGTACATGTTTAATGTCAGGATGTGTACCATTTGTTACCAATATATGCAAAAAGTCCACCAATACAACAGAACCTGCATTCAGGCCAAATCAGAATTTCTTAAAGCAAAGATCCAGGATAACCATCATGACCCCCAAAAATTATGGCGAGTCCTTGGCGATGTGTTACACAGACTCCCAGCCAAGATGCTACCATCAATAAATCCCCCTCGGCTCCTGGCTGACAGATTTGTAGAGTTCTTCTCAGAAAAAAATTGGAAAAATACGTTCAACTTTTCCTATCTCCCAGAAGTCACAACACGTCACCCCAGACTCTCCTCCCCCAGTGCTTTCTACTTTCTCTGCTGTTACCGAGGATAAAGTAACTAAAATCAGCATGAAATCTCCAAGTAAATCATGTTCCCTTGGCCCACTTTTCTTGTTCTGGATTATCTGGATATTCTTATCACTCCCATTACTTCAATAATTAATGCTTCCCTTGAACAAGGGAAGTATCCATACTTCTTCATCCTTAGACAAAGAAATCCTTAAGAACTATCGGACTGTCTCCAATCTGAACTTCATTTCAAAGATACTTGAAAGGGTGGTGGCAGTCCAGTTACAAACTCACCTTGACGAAGCCGGCCATATGACTGCCTTTCAATCAGCATATAGAAAACATCATTCGACCGAAAGTGCTCTCCTTAATATCCACAACAACATTCTCCTCAATGTGGCCAAAGGGTCTGTCACAACCCTTACCCTCTTGGATCTGTCAGCCGCAATTGATACCATTGACCACACCATTCTCCTGGACAGACTTAATGTTTACTACGGTATCAGTGTACTAGTACTTTGCTGGTTCAAATCATACTTGTCAGGAAGGACACACTCAGTCAAGGTAGTTAACACACTGTCTCATCCTGCTGTGCTCCAGTATGGGGTCCCCCAGGGCTCCGTCCTTTGTCTAATTCTTTTTTCCATCTACACTAACCCAATTAGTACAATTATTCACTCTCACAGGAGCACAAAACCACCGTTTCTACACAGATGACACTCAGCTATACATAACACTAACACCAACAAATTTCTCTCAATCTATACAAAAACTAAAAAACTGCCTAAGTGACATTCAAAATTTCATGTCTGCAAACAAATTAAAACTCAATCCCGAGAAAACTGAGTTTATTCTGATAGGCTCCAAAAATAACTGTAAACAACTCTTTCCTCACTTTCCGATCAATATTCTTGGCAATCAGGTCTCACCGGCACAAAGTATTAGGAACCTCGGAGTGGTGTTCGACTCCAATTTCTCATGCTCAGACCATGTGTCACAGGTCATAAAGTCCACCACAGTTCATGCGAGAGATGTTTATAGAATTTGTCCCCTTATGGACCTCAACACATCAGTTCTTCAGGCGAATGCTTTGGTGAGCAGCAGACTGGACTACTGCAATTCCTTATTGTTATCACTTACAGATTTTCAGTTAAGAAGATTGCAGTTAGTCCAAAACTCACTCTGTAGGGTTGTCACCCGGTCCTCTAAATACTCTCACATTACCCCTCAATTAAAAAAAATCCATTGGCTCCCTATCAAATTTAGGATACAATTTAAAATTGGTCTCATTACATACAAAATTCTCAACCAGGGTCAACCAGTTTACCTCAGAGAATTAATTCATCCCTACACCTCTTCCAGGAATACAAGGCAAAGTACCCCTAAACTCAACTTCCTTCACATCCCCACTTTCGACTGTAAGGTTAAAAAATCAGTTAAATTTTTCTCCAATTCCTTCAGTCACTATGCCCCAGTTCTCTGGAACTCCCTCCCCTTCCAAATAAGAAATAGCCCCTCTGTCGCATCTTTCAGGAAACACCTCAAAACCCACCTCTTTAATTCTAGTTTCCCAACTTAGTTTCCTTCCCTCTTGGTGACACCCACAACCCTGGATTATTGACCTTGAATGCCCCTTAACTTTCCTTATGATAATAATTTTGTTAAATCAGCGCACTGAGTTCCCCTTTGTGGGGAAGATATTGCGCCTGCAAAGCAGTAGATTAGATTAGATTAGATTTGTTGCCCTTCAGGAAGTTTTTTTTTTTTTTGTATAGTTATGCCATCTGACTCTTGGCAATACATCCATCTTTTAAATATTGGCTGAGACACAGATTAATCGGTCTAACCAGGGAGGAAAGGGGGGAGTATAATGTACTGCAGAAAGAAAGAAAAGAGCAACAAAACTGACAATTTTCAAAGCTGGAGTTGGAACGTAAGTGATTTATCTGACAATAAGAAAAGTTAAAAGAAGTGAAAGTCTCCAAAATGTAAACAAACAAATAAATAAAATATGTAGGTAATGCTTCTGGTCCAGGCTATTTGTAGCCTTCCTTACAGGTATTAATGTGTATAGTTTATACACAACTGTTTGCATTACAATTATTTTCAGAATGTTCACATATATTTATGTAGCTTAGCTAGTTGAGGAGAAAAGAAAGGCTTCTGATTCAGTGTGCATTATGGTAAAGATATGAATAATTGTAATATGAATGAATATGAATGAAAAATCTTGTAATATGAATGAAAAATCTTTAAAAAATATGGGACAATAAAACGTCAGATTCAGCCAAATAAACAGATGAATCAGCCATCAGGAGGCATTGTTTTTGTCTGGACTGGCCATTTCTGACAAAGTCATACAGTATCCATACATTACATTATAAATAGAAAGACTCCACGGAAGCCTTCAGTAAATTAGATATTGGGCTGAGGATTAATATAAAATATAGTTCAAAATCTAGTCATTTTTTGGCATATTGTTAGGCTATCTTGTTGCTTGCGTCAGTTAAAGGGATGTAAAAAAATCCAAGCTTTAACTTTTCTATCAAAACTACAAGACGGCATTGGGGTCACGGTGGTGTAATGGTAACACACTCACCTCCTATCTCTAAGGTTGGCAGTTTAAACCCCAAAATCTATGTGGGAAAGTTAGTAGTTTTTCAGCAGGTTGCAGCAAAGAACCTTGACCAACTTTGTATTGTAACGAAATGAAAAAAATATATAAATTGCTTGACTTTGTCAATGACCTTTTAACCAAAACTACAAGCCCTAATTGGGGAAAACGGTGTTGCAGTGTTAACACACTCGCCTCCCACCTCTGAGGTTGGTGGTTCAAACCTCAGACCCTATGAGAAAATGTTGGTAGTTTTTTATGATGGTCGGCACTTTACAGTACAGAACCTTGACACCAACTGTATGTGCTGGTTTCCTCGGCCCATAAAACTACCAGTCGTGTTATGACCTGTACTGTGTTGAAAGCAGCATAAAAATAAAAATAAATAAATCAATACAAGACCAAATTCATGACCAAAGTGGTGCAGGTCTCACTCTCCACAGGCAGCCTTTTTATAAACTTCAGCTATTCTAAAATTAAAGTGAAATCCGCTGTGGTCTAGGAAATTATCGGGCTTGGCATGTCAAAAGTATGTTTGGGTTCAACTCTCACAAGTGGCCAATGCTTGGGGCCTGTCCTTGTTCTGACTATATCTCGGAAACCATACAGTGTAGGAAGTTGATACTTGATAGGGACATTAGATTGGGGATGTAGATGTGTAATATCACGGTGTGACCTTGATTTGACTTTGATATTGCTGTTATGACCTTGACCTATAATTTCTTGTCCATTTTATATCTTAGAAACCGTAAGGTGTAGGAAGTTGATAATTGGTAGTAATATAGGTAAGTGTGCAAAGTCATTCTGTGACCTTGATTACCTTTGACCTTTCTGTAGTGACCTTGACCTATTAAATCTTATCCAGGTCATAGCAACCATAAGGTGTATGAAGTTTTTAGTTGATAGGGATATTGGTTTCGGGGGGGTTTTGGTGTGCAACGTCATCGCATGAAATTGATTTGACCTTGGATCTTGCTGTAGTGACCTTCACCTGTAATATCTTGTCCCGGGCTATATTTCAGTTACCCTAAGGTATATGAAGCTGATACTTTGTTGGGACACCAGTTTGATGCTGTAGGTGTGCAATGTGGTGTGACCTTGATATGATCTTTGGTTTTGTTGTAGTTACCTTAAGCTTTAAAATTTTGTCCAGACTATATTTTTGAAACCATAAAGTGCAGCAAGTTGACTTGCTAGGGACATTGCTTGTGCAACGTCATGGTGTGGTCATGATTTGACCTTTGACCTTGTCATAGTGACCATGAGTTTTAAAATCTTGTCCAGGCTATTTGTTGGGCATGTGGGGTACAGGCAGCTCTACAGGCGAGGGTTATGATTTGCGGGACATGGCCCAGTGAGGGGCCTGTCCTATCAGTTGTTTGCTACCTTAAAAAGTATGTGTAGCCAACATAGTAGCCTCAATCTCAAACACTGACCTTTGATCTACCAATCAGAAGTAAGCCCGCCTTGTAGCCCTAGTAGCATAGCATAGGGGTCACATTGTAATCAGTAGCCATTGTGAATACATGGAAAATTTCCGAGAAGTTATAATATTTTAGTGTTTTAGTTAAAATGCCATCCAACAAGAAGATGTTACCCAAAGAAAGGAAACGCGTGACGGCGTCAGCTAGAGCCAGAATTTCGGTTAAGAAGGCAAAGAAAGGAAAACAGTCGGATTTTGACGGTTCCTATTTAGAAAAAGCTGGTGGAAATACTGTAAGTACTGTAACTAACTGGCAACAGTCGGAAACATCAGTACCGTCGAATAATGACGCTGTCTTGCTAATGTTACAAGAAATCAAGGACTCTAATGCTGCACTGGCCCGTCGTATGGACAAGGTGGAGCAGTCAGTCACTAGGGACACCACACCACTTAACCCCAGGTCGCACATCCCCGACCCACTGCTACATTCTTCACAACTCGCATCACCGACACCTAACTTGCATCAGATGGAAGGGGTGGATGCAGGTTCGGACCCAGTTGGAATGCCTGGACCCAGTCAGGACAGGGGTCAGGCTACCTTGGCTTTGCATAGTCACGTGCATTATCCACAACACAGGCCAAGCAACTCTCAGGGGTCGCAGGCAGCCCACATGAAAGCTCATATGAACTCTCACTTACACCAGGACCGTCGCGACGCCGTCATCCCTAGTATGCAGGCACTAACGTCGAACCCAACTGTTTCTGAGGCAGTGACCAACCTATTAGCGACATATGAGGCCAGGGCACATTCTGACATTACACAAGGTAAGCAGAAAAGATCTGGTAGATACAATACTCATGACATGATAACGGTACAGCCCCACCTTAGGTGGCCAAACGAAGGGTTTCATGATTCCAATGGCAAGAAACGCCTCACATATGACGAGCTATCTCTTCCACAGTGGGTGGCAGGCCAGCTCACCAATATCCATGCCATGTCGGATCCGACCCAGGTAAAGCAAGCCATACTACAAATGACTCTTGCTATGAGGGATGCAGTGTCATTGCCCTGGCCAGCAGTTAGGACCGCCTGGGCCTCGTCCATGCACCAGGTGGAAGAAGGTAATCTCTCCTGGGCTGAGTCAACCCAATGGGCCATAAATCGGTTAAGTGCCTCCCAGATAGCAATGGCCCACTCGACGTCAGTAGCTAAGAGGCCTGGTTAAGTGCCTCCCAGATAGCAATGGCCCACTCGACGTCAGTAGCTAAGAGGCCCTGCAGATACTTTAATGAATCCACCTGCTCACATGAGAGCCACCATGGAGCATACTCCCACATCTGCTCCTACTGCCATAGACAAGGGAAGCAATTCAACCACCCAGAAACCAAGTGTAATCATAAGCATAAGACAAACAGTAGGGCACAGCAACCCAGCATCTAGGGCAATGCCGGGCCACTTGGACCTAAGTTCGAAAGGAATACCGAAGGACATAATAGTAGAGCATTTAGAAACTTTCAGAATTATGTGTTAAATGAAAATATTCAAATTGATTCTTGCAATACAAAGGTGTTGCCTGATAGTAATAGTGTTGCTGTAACAGCAAGTGACTTTGATATAGACAGTAATGTAAATAGTTCAAAATCGCAGTATCAACTTCTTAGTAGAACTTGTAATAACAATTTGTATGGTACTAATACTAACAACTGTAGATCTTGTTACCAGGATCGTAATGATCCCAGGATTGAACCCAGAAGGTGCCAGCAAGCTCAAGCTCGTATTCTTAACCAACCTCCTGCTGTCGCATGGGGGGAAACTAGCCCTATGTTTAATGAACCATATGATATAATTTTATGCACGTGTGATATTACCAATGTCTTTTATCACGATTATTCAGACAATTATTATGTGTACTTACACAAAAACATTCATCAGAAGCCCTCGGGCTTCTATTTCCTAAAGAAATGTTGTCTCACAGGACATATGGCTTTATATAAATCAAATTATTCACATACTGGCCCCCTCTGGGCTCTTTCTACCCTGCAATTGGGTATAGTTTTTGCAGTAACTCAATATGATTGTGTTGATATGTTACGGGCCAAAATGGCCCATGACAATTATAAGCAGGACTGTGATTATTGGGACAAGTATGGTATCACATATGAAAGTCATATGGACAAGGTTATTGAACATTTAATGAATTTACAGCATGACTGCACAGCGGTTGACATGACCAATACTCTCAGGGAGGTAGTACACCCTGAAATGGACAATGAAACTCCACCTAACAAGGTCACACTACTTTCGGATCCGAAGTTGACTCGCGCTGTATGCAGAGATGTAAATGACTCTAACAAAACCAGAGGTTATATAGCCATGGAACCAACAAACTTTAGCTTTACTGGCCCTGATAGGGCTACCGAGAGTGTTATAAATACTAACCAGTACCTACGAATAGCAGAAATCATCAGGCATTCGGGCCTGCCAAATTATAGGCAAGTTAGGATCCCAATTAAATCTGGTTTGAATATAGAGGCCTGGAAGAGTCACTTGAAGGATTATCCGGATCAGAAACTGATACAATATTTGCAGTACGGTTTTCCTTTGTCAATTAAGAACCCTCAGCTGTTAGGTAATAAGAAGTTAAAAATTATTTTTCTGCATTGCAACATCCAGCGGCTATTGAGGAGTATCTAGCAAAATAAATGTCCCATGGGGCCATATTGGGCCCCATTGAGGCCACTTGTAGTGAATCTATACATGCAGTAATACACTGCTCTCCACTTCTCACTAGACCAAAGGACATAGATAAGCGTAGGGTTATACTTGACCTCTCCTACCCCCAGGGCTCATCCTTAAATGACCAGTTAGACAAACTAGCATTTGACAATTCAAAATTCTTGTTAAAATTTCCATCCATTGATGATATTGTTCAAGAATTAGGTCACCATGGCGACGACGTCACTATCGCCAAGATTGACGTAGCGAGAGCGTTTTGCAATCTACGCGTTGACCCAGCCGACGCCGTCAAATTGGGCATAAAATGGAAAGATGACGTCTTTGTTGACGTCTCGGTCGCGTTCGGCTGGGTCCATGGCAGTGCGTTGTTTCAACGCGTCAGCGACGCCGTCACTTACATCATGAGTCAATCTGGGGCAAATATGTTTGCCTATATAGATGATTACATTCTTATCTCATCTAAACGTCACTCTGAGCAACACTTCCAACGCTTGGCGTCACTTTTGGCTGAATTAGGGTTGCCTAGCAACCCTGAAAAACAAACTCCTCCTTGTCGCAAACTGACTTGTCTGGGCATACAGATTGATCTTGACGCCAATACTCTAAGCATTCATCCTGAAAAATTAGATGCAATCTATGCTGAATGTTTGGCAACCAGTAACAAGCGTCAACTTACTAAGAGAGCTTTCCAATCCCTCCTGGGCAAACCACTGTATATCCATAAGTGTGTGCAGCCAGCTCGCACCTTCATCAATAGGATGTTAGCCCTTCTCAGACAAAATCCCTCAGCTAAAAAAATAACCTTGACCTCAGAATTTCATAAGGATCTTAACTGGTTTCTGGCTTTTTTACCTTCATTTAATGGAATAACATACATTAGCAAGCCTGAAATTTTTGATGGCCATTCACTGCAAATAGATGCATCTCTGACTGGATTGGGAGGCATTTGCAATCAGGAGGTGTATACCACACCCATTTTTGACCTATATGGCTTCGAGTTACAAATCGTCCATTTGGAAATGCTCAATCTGGTTATAGCCCTTAGACTTTGGTCTCAGAAATGGGCTCATTCCACAGTAAAGTTTTATTGCGACAACTCGGCTGTGGTCCAAGTGGTCAGGACTGGCAAGACCAGAGACCAAATGCTGGCCCTCTGTCTCAGAAATATTTGGTTAATAGCTGCTACACATGACATTCACATCGAGATTGACCATATCCAAGGGATTTATAACAATAAGGCTGATCTGTTATCTCGACTTTACTCAGACAAACCTGTGGACCATAAACTGCTTAGGGAGCTAGAAAATACCTGTATATGGCACAGGATCCCCATACAATTTTTTAATTTAAACTATAATATCTAATTTCAGGTTCACCTGATACATCCAGCCCATTACTGCAAAAAGCATGGAATCGAATCACCACTACATACAGACCCTCCACTGAGGTGGCTCGCTCACTGCACATATGTAGCTTTTCTGATTTTTATGGACCTTCCTATAGACATTTCAGTTCAGAATACCCTTGCCTTCATGGAATATTTATATCAAAATTCACTTTCATCTCGGGTCATTTCCAACTACATAGCATCTATTCAAACTAGGGCTAGGTTGTACAGCTGGGACACGTCAGCTGTCTCCCACCCTGCTGTCATCAGATACATACGTAGCATTAACATAAACTCAAACTTTACCCCTACCCCTCGGGGCATATTTGATATTCACACCCTATATCGCATCTCTCTGTCATGTGACAGCCTATCTGACCCCATATTGTTCAGGGCCATCTTTCTCACAGCCTTTTTGGCTTCCTAAGGATGTCCAACATAGCTCCACACAGTTCACAAAAATTTGATCACAACCATCATTTCTTACGACAGGACCTCATATTTGCACCACCTGGAGCCCATCTGTTAATAAAGTGGACTAAGACCCTCCAGCATCACAAAGCTCATCATTGGATCCAATTACCTATGATTCAAAGTCATTTCCTATGCCCAGTTAGAGCTCTTAGAGCCCTTCTCCAGTCAAGGTCACTTCCTCCATCAGCACCCTTGTTTGCAAATATCTTCAGGCCCAACTCACAGGTGATTGACACCCATGTTAGGGATGCCCTGAAAAAGATTTTAAATCATATTAACATTCCATTGAAGGGTCACAGATTCCACACATTCAGGCAGTCGGGGGCCACCCTGGCCTTTGACAATAATGTCCAACTCCAGGACATAATGGCACATGGTCTCTGGAGAAGTTCATCCGTATGGACATACTTGGAGAATGCATCTCAGGCCCCCTCCATCGTCCCTTCCACATTTGCTCGCATCATCCCTACCTTCTTCTAGCTGGGCTTGGGGCTTTTAAATATCTTACTCAGTAATATTTTAAAGCTTACTTTACTTACTAACATGTAAATAAAATCATTTCCCAACCAGCATCTGTAACTTCACCTCATATGACCTCTTTGACCTTGCATAACCTTGGATCTGAACCCATGACCTTCACTAGCTTTGCAAAGCAACTGTGCGGGACATGGCCCAGTGAGGGGCCTGTCCTATCAGTTGTTTGCTACCTTAAAAAGTATGTGTAGCCAACATAGTAGCCTCAATCTCAAACACTGACCTTTGATCTACCAATCAGAAGTAAGCCCGCCTTGTAGCCCTAGTAGCATAGCATAGGGGTCACATTGTAATCAGTAGCCATTGTGAATACATGGAAAATTTCCGAGAAGTTATAATATTTTAGTGTTTTAGTTAAAATGCCATCCAACAAGAAGATGTTACCCAAAGAAAGGAAACGCGTGACGGCGTCAGCTAGAGCCAGAATTTCGGTTAAGAAGGCAAAGAAAGGAAAACAGTCGGATTTTGACGGTTCCTATTTAGAAAAAGCTGGTGGAAATACTGTAAGTACTGTAACTAACTGGCAACAGTCGGAAACATCAGTACCGTCGAATAATGACGCTGTCTTGCTAATGTTACAAGAAATCAAGGACTCTAATGCTGCACTGGCCCGTCGTATGGACAAGGTGGAGCAGTCAGTCACTAGGGACACCACACCACTTAACCCCAGGTCGCACATCCCCGACCCACTGCTACATTCTTCACAACTCGCATCACCGACACCTAACTTGCATCAGATGGAAGGGGTGGATGCAGGTTCGGACCCAGTTGGAATGCCTGGACCCAGTCAGGACAGGGGTCAGGCTACCTTGGCTTTGCATAGTCACGTGCATTATCCACAACACAGGCCAAGCAACTCTCAGGGGTCGCAGGCAGCCCACATGAAAGCTCATATGAACTCTCACTTACACCAGGACCGTCGCGACGCCGTCATCCCTAGTATGCAGGCACTAACGTCGAACCCAACTGTTTCTGAGGCAGTGACCAACCTATTAGCGACATATGAGGCCAGGGCACATTCTGACATTACACAAGGTAAGCAGAAAAGATCTGGTAGATACAATACTCATGACATGATAACGGTACAGCCCCACCTTAGGTGGCCAAACGAAGGGTTTCATGATTCCAATGGCAAGAAACGCCTCACATATGACGAGCTATCTCTTCCACAGTGGGTGGCAGGCCAGCTCACCAATATCCATGCCATGTCGGATCCGACCCAGGTAAAGCAAGCCATACTACAAATGACTCTTGCTATGAGGGATGCAGTGTCATTGCCCTGGCCAGCAGTTAGGACCGCCTGGGCCTCGTCCATGCACCAGGTGGAAGAAGGTAATCTCTCCTGGGCTGAGTCAACCCAATGGGCCATAAATCGGTTAAGTGCCTCCCAGATAGCAATGGCCCACTCGACGTCAGTAGCTAAGAGGCCCGGTTAAGTGCCTCCCAGATAGCAATGGCCCACTCGACGTCAGTAGCTAAGAGGCCCTGCAGATACTTTAATGAATCCACCTGCTCACATGAGAGCCACCATGGAGCATACTCCCACATCTGCTCCTACTGCCATAGACAAGGGAAGCAATTCAACCACCCAGAAACCAAGTGTAATCATAAGCATAAGACAAACAGTAGGGCACAGCAACCCAGCATCTAGGGCAATGCCGGGCCACTTGGACCTAAGTTCGAAAGGAATACCGAAGGACATAATAGTAGAGCATTTAGAAACTTTCAGAATTATGTGTTAAATGAAAATATTCAAATTGATTCTTGCAATACAAAGGTGTTGCCTGATAGTAATAGTGTTGCTGTAACAGCAAGTGACTTTGATATAGACAGTAATGTAAATAGTTCAAAATCGCAGTATCAACTTCTTAGTAGAACTTGTAATAACAATTTGTATGGTACTAATACTAACAACTGTAGATCTTGTTACCAGGATCGTAATGATCCCAGGATTGAACCCAGAAGGTGCCAGCAAGCTCAAGCTCGTATTCTTAACCAACCTCCTGCTGTCGCATGGGGGGAAACTAGCCCTATGTTTAATGAACCATATGATATAATTTTATGCACGTGTGATATTACCAATGTCTTTTATCACGATTATTCAGACAATTATTATGTGTACTTACACAAAAACATTCATCAGAAGCCCTCGGGCTTCTATTTCCTAAAGAAATGTTGTCTCACAGGACATATGGCTTTATATAAATCAAATTATTCACATACTGGCCCCCTCTGGGCTCTTTCTACCCTGCAATTGGGTATAGTTTTTGCAGTAACTCAATATGATTGTGTTGATATGTTACGGGCCAAAATGGCCCATGACAATTATAAGCAGGACTGTGATTATTGGGACAAGTATGGTATCACATATGAAAGTCATATGGACAAGGTTATTGAACATTTAATGAATTTACAGCATGACTGCACAGCGGTTGACATGACCAATACTCTCAGGGAGGTAGTACACCCTGAAATGGACAATGAAACTCCACCTAACAAGGTCACACTACTTTCGGATCCGAAGTTGACTCGCGCTGTATGCAGAGATGTAAATGACTCTAACAAAACCAGAGGTTATATAGCCATGGAACCAACAAACTTTAGCTTTACTGGCCCTGATAGGGCTACCGAGAGTGTTATAAATACTAACCAGTACCTACGAATAGCAGAAATCATCAGGCATTCGGGCCTGCCAAATTATAGGCAAGTTAGGATCCCAATTAAATCTGGTTTGAATATAGAGGCCTGGAAGAGTCACTTGAAGGATTATCCGGATCAGAAACTGATACAATATTTGCAGTACGGTTTTCCTTTGTCAATTAAGAACCCTCAGCTGTTAGGTAATAAGAAGTTAAAAATTATTTTTCTGCATTGCAACATCCAGCGGCTATTGAGGAGTATCTAGCAAAATAAATGTCCCATGGGGCCATATTGGGCCCCATTGAGGCCACTTGTAGTGAATCTATACATGCAGTAATACACTGCTCTCCACTTCTCACTAGACCAAAGGACATAGATAAGCGTAGGGTTATACTTGACCTCTCCTACCCCCAGGGCTCATCCTTAAATGACCAGTTAGACAAACTAGCATTTGACAATTCAAAATTCTTGTTAAAATTTCCATCCATTGATGATATTGTTCAAGAATTAGGTCACCATGGCGACGACGTCACTATCGCCAAGATTGACGTAGCGAGAGCGTTTTGCAATCTACGCGTTGACCCAGCCGACGCCGTCAAATTGGGCATAAAATGGAAAGATGACGTCTTTGTTGACGTCTCGGTCGCGTTCGGCTGGGTCCATGGCAGTGCGTTGTTTCAACGCGTCAGCGACGCCGTCACTTACATCATGAGTCAATCTGGGGCAAATATGTTTGCCTATATAGATGATTACATTCTTATCTCATCTAAACGTCACTCTGAGCAACACTTCCAACGCTTGGCGTCACTTTTGGCTGAATTAGGGTTGCCTAGCAACCCTGAAAAACAAACTCCTCCTTGTCGCAAACTGACTTGTCTGGGCATACAGATTGATCTTGACGCCAATACTCTAAGCATTCATCCTGAAAAATTAGATGCAATCTATGCTGAATGTTTGGCAACCAGTAACAAGCGTCAACTTACTAAGAGAGCTTTCCAATCCCTCCTGGGCAAACCACTGTATATCCATAAGTGTGTGCAGCCAGCTCGCACCTTCATCAATAGGATGTTAGCCCTTCTCAGACAAAATCCCTCAGCTAAAAAAATAACCTTGACCTCAGAATTTCATAAGGATCTTAACTGGTTTCTGGCTTTTTTACCTTCATTTAATGGAATAACATACATTAGCAAGCCTGAAATTTTTGATGGCCATTCACTGCAAATAGATGCATCTCTGACTGGATTGGGAGGCATTTGCAATCAGGAGGTGTATACCACACCCATTTTTGACCTATATGGCTTCGAGTTACAAATCGTCCATTTGGAAATGCTCAATCTGGTTATAGCCCTTAGACTTTGGTCTCAGAAATGGGCTCATTCCACAGTAAAGTTTTATTGTGACAACTCGGCTGTGGTCCAAGTGGTCAGGACTGGCAAGACCAGAGACCAAATGCTGGCCCTCTGTCTCAGAAATATTTGGTTAATAGCTGCTACACATGACATTCACATCGAGATTGACCATATCCAAGGGATTTATAACAATAAGGCTGATCTGTTATCTCGACTTTACTCAGACAAACCTGTGGACCATAAACTGCTTAGGGAGCTAGAAAATACCTGTATATGGCACAGGATCCCCATACAATTTTTTAATTTAAACTATAATATCTAATTTCAGGTTCACCTGATACATCCAGCCCATTACTGCAAAAAGCATGGAATCGAATCACCACTACATACAGACCCTCCACTGAGGTGGCTCGCTCACTGCACATATGTAGCTTTTCTGATTTTTATGGACCTTCCTATAGACATTTCAGTTCAGAATACCCTTGCCTTCATGGAATATTTATATCAAAATTCACTTTCATCTCGGGTCATTTCCAACTACATAGCATCTATTCAAACTAGGGCTAGGTTGTACAGCTGGGACACGTCAGCTGTCTCCCACCCTGCTGTCATCAGATACATACGTAGCATTAACATAAACTCAAACTTTACCCCTACCCCTCGGGGCATATTTGATATTCACACCCTATATCGCATCTCTCTGTCATGTGACAGCCTATCTGACCCCATATTGTTCAGGGCCATCTTTCTCACAGCCTTTTTGGCTTCCTAAGGATGTCCAACATAGCTCCACACAGTTCACAAAAATTTGATCACAACCATCATTTCTTACGACAGGACCTCATATTTGCACCACCTGGAGCCCATCTGTTAATAAAGTGGACTAAGACCCTCCAGCATCACAAAGCTCATCATTGGATCCAATTACCTATGATTCAAAGTCATTTCCTATGCCCAGTTAGAGCTCTTAGAGCCCTTCTCCAGTCAAGGTCACTTCCTCCATCAGCACCCTTGTTTGCAAATATCTTCAGGCCCAACTCACAGGTGATTGACACCCATGTTAGGGATGCCCTGAAAAAGATTTTAAATCATATTAACATTCCATTGAAGGGTCACAGATTCCACACATTCAGGCAGTCGGGGGCCACCCTGGCCTTTGACAATAATGTCCAACTCCAGGACATAATGGCACATGGTCTCTGGAGAAGTTCATCCGTATGGACATACTTGGAGAATGCATCTCAGGCCCCCTCCATCGTCCCTTCCACATTTGCTCGCATCATCCCTACCTTCTTCTAGCTGGGCTTGGGGCTTTTAAATATCTTACTCAGTAATATTTTAAAGCTTACTTTACTTACTAACATGTAAATAAAATCATTTCCCAACCAGCATCTGTAACTTCACCTCATATGACCTCTTTGACCTTGCATAACCTTGGATCTGAACCCATGACCTTCACTAGCTTTGCAAAGCAACTGTGCGGGACATGGCCCAGTGAGGGGCCTGTCCTATCAGTTGTTTGCTACCTTAAAAAGTATGTGTAGCCAACATAGTAGCCTCAATCTCAAACACTGACCTTTGATCTACCAATCAGAAGTAAGCCCGCCTTATAGCCCTAGTAGCATAGCATAGGGGTCACATTGTAATCAGTAGCCATTGTGAATACATGG
This sequence comes from Sabellastarte sp. h YS-2021, assembly GCA_964017235.1. Taxonomy (NCBI): domain Eukaryota; kingdom Metazoa; phylum Annelida; class Polychaeta; order Sabellida; family Sabellidae; genus Sabellastarte; species Sabellastarte sp. h YS-2021. The sequence continues at coordinate 151,325,905 of OZ024931.1, forward strand.
AAAATTTCACCCACCACCCTCCGCTTGAAGCAACACAGATATGATAGGCCTCATCCTATAAGATAACTGTGAAACTAGGCAGGCCCTGGCTGACCCAGGGAACCCCCTACTGATTTGACCTAGGACATCATAGATTTCGCTTGTTGTGGAGCTGGACCCCCTCGAGCATAACCCACCCGGGGGGAGGTCTCTACGGATTGATGTGGCTCCTCCATAGCTCGGGTTGATTTAGCACGATTAGGCAGGACCTGGCTGACCCAGGCACCCCCCTACCAATTTTGACTCTAGGGAGACCTAGATTTCGATTTCGAGATTGAGCTTGACCCCTCCAGGAATAACCCGCCTGGAGGGAGGTCTCTTCGGATTGATGTGGCTCCATCTTTATTTGGGTGAAAAATATCTTTACTAGGAATTCCTAGCTTTCGCTTTCGAGGTAGAGCTTGACCCCCTTGGAACCTGATCCACCCAAGGGGAGGTCTCTTCGGGTTGATGTGGCTCTCCCAATATCAGGATTAATCCAGTGGTTCGCCACCATTAGGCTGGTCCCAGCTGACCTGGGTTCCCCCTACCGATTTGACTGACTGACCATGACCATTCATCACTGTGACAAGTTGTAGTAATCAGATAGCTAGACATGAACTGTGTATTTAATTATGTTTTAACCAGTATGGTATTTTTTACTTACCACGGTACGTTTATTGCCTATGGTACTGTCTAACCCCAGTGGGGGCTTTTAAATATCTTACTCAGTAATATTTTAAAGCTTACTTTACTTACTAACATGTAAATAAAATCATTTCCCAACCAGCATCTGTAACTTCACCTCATATGACCTATTTGACCTTGCATAACCTTGGATCTGAACCCATGACCTTCACTAGCTTTGCAAAGCAACTGGACATTAATCCAAATATAATGAAAAGGCAGTATTTGGGTTGAGTTAATGTGGGGACATTCGACAGAGTTGTGCTATTTATTTGGATTTTCTATCACTTCAACTATCACTTTCAACACTTTATAGCTCATATAATGACGGGTAGTTGATGGGCAGAGGAAACCAGTACATACATCTGGTGTCAAGGTTCTGTACTGTAAACTGCCGACCATTGGTAAGCAACTACCATCTTCCCTCAGATATGAGAGGCCAATGTGTTACCACTGTGCCCCCATGAGGTTTCATTGTCCTGGTAGTTACATCAGGGTTTGGCTAATAAACAACTATTGACTAAGGTCATGGCTTTGAACCAAGTTAACAACAATGTGTTTGTAACACTATCCAAATATGACCCCAGCTGTTGTAACAGATTTGTGAAAAAACACCTGATTTTTTTGTGGGATTTATTGTAGGTCCTTGGTGGCCCAGTGGGTGAGCTGGTTTTTCATCTAATCACAGGTAGTCACCTCTGTGTGAGTTCAACTCCCACTAGTGACAATGCTTTAAAGAACCTGTCCCAATATCACTCTGGGTGTTAAAACCCCAAATTAGATGTACTAATTGGAATCTAGAGGTTTCAAAACACCATGTATAGAGAAATAATAAAACAATAATTATATTTCTCTTCTGTTTATTTCAATTTTAAAAGTCAAGTCATTCATTAAAGTAATAAATACACATTATTGTCACAATCAAAGCTCCCATCGGAAAAATACCATATTTATATATATATATATCAATTATAGAGGATAATATATATAAAGCTTAAACTATATTTAATATTTAATTTTTGCCTGTGCAAAACAAAAGGTACAACAAATTACTTATGGTTACAAAAATTTCTTTCACAAAATGCTATATTTACAAACCATTTATCACAGATGAAGTAGATCATATATATATATTTGAAGTCCTGACTAAATCTATTGCTATATTTGTTCCTATTACAAATATAATCAATTGTTACAGGTACACAATGTGCTCATACATGAGAATTTATGTTGTCTGAACTAGTACATTTTAGGTACAAACCATAATTTGTTCCAAACAGTTCCAAAACACTAACATTTTCCAAGAGTGGTTCTAAACTCCAATAATGTGCTCATACAAGGAATTTCAGGCAGTATAAATTAGTCTATTTTAGAACCAAATCTTCTTGTTTTTTATATTTACAATGCACATTGACATTTCTCAGAAGTGCTAATTTTTATGGAAAAGATCAATCTGAAGACCACCAAATGAACAAGCAACATAAAAATGGCAAGATATACAAATATTGTTTGTTAAGCAAATTGATCATTTGAAACAATATTTCAAAATTAAATCGGCAAATCTTGTCAGGAGTTTAACATTGATAGTAAAACAATTTATTCTTTATCTACTTAAAATATCTTCCTTTTATGCATTTCTTTCCTATTACATACAAAGAACACTCGCTTATCTGAACCTGTTAGGGGAAATACCTTAAGTATGAGTTATAATTCCAAATGATCTAGCATTAACTCAGGGTGATTTCTTGCAAGAGAATGGTTTACCATTTGTCACCAGTAAGGGCTTAACATGCTATAATTACTGATGAATTTAAAGTTTAAAAACAGGATAGAAAAATAAGATGTGTAGTTCCCTTTATAAGATTTCCAATCTTTGTGAACCAGAGGCAGAGGCATTGAACTGAATTAGACAAAAAAAATCTGTCTAGTGTAACTGAGTGTGGATAATCAGGGGTTGGATGAACAATTGCCCTGTGTTCACAATAAAAGAAGACAATATGCATTTATCATTTCTAAATACGCACAAAAATAACACACATACATGTATGTATATCTTGACACACCAAAGCTTTTGTATTAAGAGTATAAATATGACACAAGATTACATAAAAGTAAAAAGTACTTTAAAATATAAATGTATATAAATTAAAAAATATATACACAATATACATGTACTTTTATGTCCAAGCTATTGTGTTTCTTAAATGTATATCGCCACATTTCATGATAACATACACTAAAAAAACAGATGCACATGTATGAACGCATATGTTCAAGCTATTATACTGAAATTAAACATACCACACCTCATTTCATGAAAACACACAGCAAATGTTTATGTATGTACCTGCATACCTGAAATATTGCATTGAGAATATGTGCATATATATATATATATATATATATACATATATATATATATATATGTCATTACATGATCAAGTTATTAAAAGAAGATCAAATTGCAATTTTGACAATGTTGTTACTTTGCAAAACTACTTAATCACAAAATGCAGAGATTGTTTCATGTAACAAATCACTTTATCAGCACTGGTGTGACCAGGAGACTTTGTCAGATTGAAGAACTGCTAACTAACATAGCATTCGATATTCTATTCTAAGGTTATTTTCATGCAAAGTTCAAGACAACTCAAAAGTTGGTTATTTGCACATCATTTTCAAGTCAAGGTTCTCAGTATATCATCCCACATGCAGTAAAGAGCTGAATTCAAACCCCTGATTACCGAGGTGATCAGAGCCAAGTGAGTTTGGGTCATGAACCCATGACCTAAGAGATGGGAGATGAGTACTTACCCCCAAGTGTGAGGTATTTACAGCAAACAAAATGCTGGTAATAATTCGATACAAATTTAACATTGTGCATATAGCTTGAAACAACATTTGGGATTCACTGAGACCTGTACCGAAATCTCCTTTGCTGTTAAAAGGGATACAAAACAGTGATTCAGTCACTTCTCATTTGTTGTTATAATCGCTAATACAGACAGTCATACAGACATGCATTTTCTTACATATTATAGATCCAAAATTAACTGGAAATTACTCTATCACACTCTGTTGAAAAATTACAATGTTGACTTTGTATTTGTTTTCCAAAGCTACAGCATCATAGGTCACACATATTATTTCACCTTGTAAAATGAATATCTCTGACACTATTATATCATTAAATCTTTCCTAAAGTTGCTTTTATACAGCAAAAAATGGGTTTTATATTCATTCCAAAGCTAAGATCATATCAGGAGAGGCTCTTAGTGTATCATCCCAGATATTGTCATGAGCGGGATATAAACCCAGCACCACAGAAGTAAGAGACAACTGACCAAATTCTAAACATGTACGCCATTAATCAACTGTTGTGTTTGCTGTTGAAAGGGATAGAAAGGTTTGACTAAGAACCTATTTGGCTTGTGGTTATATCAAATTCGGAAAAAAATCAGTTAGCTCTTACCTATGTGGTGTTGCATTTAAGTCCAGCTCACAGCAACATTTGTGACACAATGAGGTTCTGATATGACCTAGCTATAGACTGTTGAAAGGGGCACAAAACCCAAAGTTTGACTTTAAGCTGATCATTTCAAGACACATCGTACATATTAATTACTGATTGGAGAAATCAGTACAAACTTACTGGCAAAGATTTTCTTCTGTAAACTGGGAGAAAACACTGCTCTGTAAAACACCAGGCATTGTTGGTAACTATCAAGGACTGGAAAAATTCTATTCAAAGTAACAGGTGTTTGCAAAAATTTTGCTCTTTCAGCCATGATGCTTTGACACAAACTTGTGTTAATAGATATTGTACATCAGTAAGGGCATACCAATTTTGTGCTCACTAAAATGTCAACTATTGTGATGCTGCATTCCTCGTCTCTAGTTTCACAGGCACATGTTTAGCCATCACCAACTGGCCAGTTTCATGAAGAGTCTTCTTGAAGAGGTAGAGGTTCTTGTATGTGGTCCTGTAGATATATTTCTCCATCAGTTGGTCTGCAGCTGTAAATGATAATAAATCTTTATCATAACTTTAGACTGACTTTTATTTTTAAATTTCTTACAGTAAAAAGTGTCATATTTAAAGATTTCTCTACAACCTTGTATGTTTATGATGGACAGTTATGTGTAGTATTAAATTATGTGTTCTGCTTTTTCTAATACTATAAGTAACTTCTACTTAACTTTGTCAGTTTTGTTGCATTAAAATCCACACAGAAATTTAGCCACAAGTTAAAAGTTGATAGTCGGCCCTGCATATTTCAGCCCTTTTTGCATACTTTCTTGAAATATGGATTTATTTTACTTATTAATAATACAAAACAGTGGATAATAAGAGTAAACATCCTCCAAAAAGTATTTACTCATGTTACACATTCCTATAATATTTTCATCTTTGATGTATTTTTGTATATGTCATTTGGGAAGCTTCCCTATCATATCCATATACCCTGCATAGTTCCCTCTATATCGGTTATATGGACTAGTCCTTCTTTCTGTGACTCTAAAATGACACGTCGACTAAGAAGTCTTAGTAGAACTTCTCTAACATTGGTCATCCTGCTGAAGAACAAGTGATTGACAACCATTGCATCCCTGTCAGATTCATCAATCATTTCATCAGCTGAAAAATGATTCTTAAGAATGATACAACAGTAGATAATAGTTTGTCAGATCACCTCTAATCGTTATATTCAATGCAAGTGTTATATATTGTTTATAATATGCTTATTATTGAATGTATGTAACTTTTATGCACCATCGGAGTATCAGCAATTTCTTCAAATTTAGAATTAATTAAAATAAATAAAGTATAGTTTAATAATCTGAATAAATAACATACCGTTTAAAACATGGACAGGCGTGATGTGTGAGAATTCCCCAGGTCCGTTCTTATTAACTGCAGCTACCTTGAACTCTTCAGCTTTACCTAATAAAAGCCAAAGAATCTGATAAAATGTTACAAAGTAAGGCATGAATCAAATAATTTAACAAAAATACAGCAAATGAATGTAAGTTCAAATGTAAGATAATGTGAACGCCAATAAATTTTTTGTAGTTCTTGTGGTTAAAGCACAATAATATTTAGGTCCCAAACTTCTTCCCCACCGATCAGACCGGAAGCTGGCAAATGTACAACTCTTTGCCTTAGTCATTTGGTTTACAATATAAAATCTTGACCAACTGTATCTAGTATTAGTGGGCCACGGTAGCAGACTGGTAACACTATCGCCTCCCACTTATGAGGCTGGGGTTCGGTTTCCGGACTGGACTCAAGTGTAAAATCTGAAAGTTGCTTAACGTTGATCGACAGTTTACAGTACAGAACTCTGACCAACTATATGTACTGGCTTCCTCTGCCCTTCTAACTACCCGCCTTATGGCTAAAGTTATGTTTATCTTAAGTGGGTCAAAAATAATCTTATTTTGTAAGTGTATTCTACTTAAGAATTTTTAAATTTTGAAGCAGTTTACATACATTGAACCATGTAAGGTGAGGTCTCGATGTTCTCAGTGAGTCTAGTCCAGTGTTCCCCTTCTCTGTACTCCACCACTGCATGGGTGAAAGGAGCACTTTTTTCATTACCGGCAGGCCAACCCCAAGAGAGCCTGAACTGGTTTTCTCCCTCATCCTCACAGTCCAGGTAGAGTAACTTGCCCGGCAGGGATGCTTCTGTTCAATAAAATGACAAAAATTGCCATGAATTATTATGTGGTACTTGTTTATTTGTTAAGATAGATTGCTTACAATACTGTAGACTTTTTAATGTTATTTTTAATAATCAATATATTTTGCAGGCAGTTTAAGTTACATCCAGAACAAAGAATGATGTTTATTACTTATGACAAATTATAAACAATGTTCTCCAATGTTATATGCTATAATATTTGGATAAATTTTAGTAAGCTGTATCATGGTTTATTAGTCATGATTAGTGTATTGACCATTGCCACATGATACTGTGACATACACAGTGCTGTGACATTAAGTCCACTTAATACCTTGGAATGTTGTCTTCAGATACTTTTTTAGATTTGTGATGTGACTTTCAATCTTCTTGCTTCCAGCTGCACACAAGTAAATACAACAAGTAAACAAATTCAGATTACAGAACATTTTTTCAACATTATGAATGGCAGCAACCTATTGAAGTGTTTAATTTAAAACCATACACATATCATTTTATAAATGAACAATAGTCTCCCATAGATCTCTTAAGTAGAATAAATTTAACAAGAAACATCAAACAGGACTGAAAATATAATGCGTAGAATTAGAAAACATGGCTCAATTTTTTCTGGCAAACCAGATTTTACTTTTTAGTTGTATGAATTGTAAACATCCACTTGATCTTACTGACTCACCAGAGGGTGCAATCACCAAAGCTCTTGGAATTTCATCACCCTTGCATAACTGATAGGTAACATCTGGCTCTTCATTGTTCAGAACTTCTCCAGGGTCCCTTTTTCGCACAGGCTTCAGATGTTTCAGAATGCAGTGGGTGCATTCAAAGTAAATAATTTTAATGATGCCCAGCAGTGGCTGAATAACTATCTTCAGGTCAGAATAGACAGTGGATGTCACTGGCCACACTAGTTCCACATCATCACTCGGTGCACTAATAAACAGTGATATGGTTGACTGGGAGGCTCTTCTTAATGCTGTGATTTGCAATGTTCCTATATTCACCCGAATGCCGTCATGCCACACGTGATGTGAGTTTCCATATTTGTTTTCTGTTGCAGTTTTCTGCACCTGCACCTGCATAGCCTCAAAAACATTAATTGGAATCTGGTGGTTGAACTCGCAGTGCAGCAGGACAGAGAAGTGCTGTCTGTCAATCGTATCTATTGTTTTCAAATCAAGTGAAGCTGGTGGTTCATTACATCTCACAAAATATGGAAAAAAATATACTTTTTCAGAGCTATCCATTGGGTAGCAAATTTTGAATTTTTTCATTATTTCCAGTACTGCTCTCTCTTCCTCCTTTTTAAGGCCATATTTTCGCCACAGAAACTGCAAGAGTTCAATGGCCAACAGACCCTCTTTATCATACTGTTCTAGCATTAGATCAATGTTAGAGGCATTCATGGTTTCCGTCAGGTCCTCAAAGTTCGTGGCATCCTTGAGATTGTAGTGGAAGCATGACTGCATGAGTCTTAGAAGGAAGTCTTTGTTGTGAAAGACATAATCCTTCAGGACAGGATTGTCTGGGAAGTGTATCACATGCCCAGCATCACGGAAATATTTCAATGCGGATGTCAACTGCTTTGCCTGTTGAAATAATGGTTTGTCCTCGAAATAGAATTCTTTGGAAAGTTGTTCCAGCTCAGTTATCTTTAAAAAGTTCTTCTTTTGGTTTGATATGAGTTTGTAGAACTGGATCCATGTCTCTGGCAGGACTACCCGTTTTTCTGATATCATCTCCGTTAGGAATCCCTTGAGATTGATCATGCCCTTAAAGGTTTTGCTAGAAATGAGAAATACCTCCATGTTTTCCTTCTGCTTCTGCAGTTGAGCTAATAGCCGAGATATATCTGCATCTTTCTCAGAAATATCTTTGAGACTATCTATTTCTTGATCAATACATGCATGAACCTTGGCCTTTATAATGTCCCTGTTCTTCTGTGCATCATCTGTATTGACAAGATCTGTATGGGTGAGCACCAGGTGAACTTGATTTTCCGGGTGGTATGCCAATGCATGGCGTAGAATGGCTATTGTATCATCAACCCGGTCACTGACTTGACTGATGTCATGAACAAGTGCGACAGTGGCATTAGGAACAATGAATATGGGACTTGTAATCCTATATATGTCTTGGCCACCATGATCGAAGAGTTGAATGGAATCTTTTGGTGTTATATCCCAGGTTTGGATGTCAGCCACTTGTGTGCGATCATCAATATGCAGCAGAACAGCTTTTCCCTCAATGAGTGATTTCATCATACTGGACTTGCCTGCAGTTGTTGGGCCCAAAAGCATTAGGCTGAAAAGCACCAGCAATGATAATATTGCACGTATATCTGTTGTCAAATGGGTTTTCATGATATCTGCTAAAAATGAGTGTAAAACCACTACATGTTTCTGCAGATTTGTAGAAATCAGTTTGTCTGATTTTTTGTTTAGCTTTTTAAAATTGCGTTTAAGTTACACTGCTTAACAGGTGGTGAACCCCAGATTGTTTGATTGATTGATTAGCTTATATGTGTAGCACCAGATTAAGTGGTGGTAATGAGATCATCTTTGGATTAACACAGTATTATGAGTTATCACATCTTCATTTTGATGTGAATAAAGACATGATGGCAAGAACAGTTCTTGAGACCACAACTTCATCATTAAGTTTTGATCACCAGATGATCGCCACTTATTATCTTGCGATCTGACGATTATATAGTGCTAACAATTCATTTAGTGATGATGAGGTGAATTCATTATCGCCACATCATCTAGTCAGCACCACATTATCTAGTGAGCACAAGAACAGCTGTTGATCACCACATCTTCTGGTGATCGCCAACAATTAAATTGTAAGCACCACATTATCCAGTGATCACAAGAAAATGAGTGGTATCAACATATTATCTGGTGATCACTACTTAAGAATAAAGTTGTCATAACAAGATCTTCTTGTGCTGACTAAATCTTGTAATGATCACTATGCTTCATAGCTACACAATGATCACCAGATAGTAAGTAGTGTTCACAAAATGTTTACGTCTTCATACATATCAAATTGAAGTCACAATATCCTAACAGGAGCTTCAATGCGTATTTTAACCAAAATAAATTCACACTGTAGTACACATTTCCCCACCATTTCTGCATGGATTTTTTTTTTCAAAAATGAATAGTACCTCTGTAAATATCTCTTTGGGTTTTAACGTCACTTTCAATAGTGTATACGCCATCTCATAACAGGTAGTTTTATTGGCGGAGGAAACCAAAACATACTGTTAGAGAACGTTCTGTACTGTAAACTACGAATCACTGGTAAGCAACTACTAACTTTCCCACTTTAGGTCCTGGGTTTGAACCACAGACCTAAGTGGTGTGAGGCAAGTGTTACTACTGCACCAGCATGACCCCACAGAAGTGCTATAAAAATGCCTTTCTAAAGACGTATTCTACATGTTTTAGGTTACAAAGTTAATGAGATATTAGTAGAGACAGGTAAAAAATTACATATATATATTTCAAGGGCATTTAGTTAATGAAATATCAGTAAAGATTGGAAGAAAATCATCAACCACGACACACATGCATTCGTTTCTCAGCAGTGAACACAAAAACTTAAGTTTTTAAACTGTGATTACTGCGCCATTTTGCATGGATTTTAATACATCAAAGACAAACAGAATCTATATGAACAGACCTTTCTGATGGTGTATGTGCATATTTGTAGGTTACACAGTCCTTGAAATATTATCCAAAAGAAATGGCACATGCTGGAAACTTTCTGACGCTAATTATACACAGTAAGTAGTGTTTGCAAAACAAAATAGTTCAAATTTATTTAGATGACGTATAGCATGTGTTGGGTGATAAAAATCTTGATAAAAGATCACACACACACTAGTGAACTGTAAAAATTTTGGAGAGAGTAAGCATTATATATAGTTTTATGAGGGAAGTGTTAAAAAACGGAAAAAAAACAGCCCACAAACAATTACCTAGTGTGTGTAGTTCTGATGGATTTCTCTGTGTAATACTCTAGTACAGCTTCAAGTCCTTGCTTCAACAGTTCTACTGGTGGCTGTTCTAGCTTTAAAAGTGCAAACTTCACCTGCAACATCCTGAAGGTGTTTTCATGAAAACACTTTCTTCCCAAAACTTTCACACTTAGACTGATGTCAAAACGTTCCAAGCGTGTATTTGGAAGGGACTGAATGGAGTGAAGTGTTGGGTTCTCACTCAAATCTAAGACTTCCAGTTCTGTACAGCCAGACAAATCAACTGTGGTGAGTTGATTGTTTGAAAGGTCAAGCCGGGACATTGCAGATGGAAGGTTCCTCCTGTCAATGTGATTGATGTGGTTTTTGTATACATACAATGTACTCAGTCGTGTACAGCGGCTGACATCTCCCACTGTGGTAAGTTGATTATTGCCAAGGTCAAGCCATATCAGTGCAGGTGGAAGGTTCCTCCAGTCCACTTCTGTGACTTGATTTGATGATGCATCCAAGTGTTCCAGCTTTTTACAGTGGGTTAAACTCCCAACTTGTCTTAGTTTGTTGAAATTAAGGCCAAGCCGTGTCACTGTAGGAGGAATCAGACTGAAATCAATGTATATGATCTTGTTACACATCAGATCTAACAGTTTCAGGCTGTCAAACTGTCTGAATGTCCTCAGGTCTGGTAGAGAGGTCAGGAAGTTCCAGGACAAATCTAAGTCTTTATACTGTGGATCATTCCTCACATCATACAGTTTTATAGGAAGATCAGCGTCTTTTAGACGCTTTCTATGCCAGTTAAGTACAGACATGTTTCGTTCAAAATCTCTCACTGGCTACAAACATACCCATGATATTCCTATATATATCCAACAGTTTTATAGTTATATGCCTTCTATCCTGATATTTCCCTGCTAAAGGCGATTTCACACTTTCAGGGTACTCAGAATGAAAATAGAAAAGTGACAAACTTCTCTAAAAGAAACAAAAATAATCACATATAGTGCCTGTTTTGCATTCTTGAGCATAAAACATATCTCTTGGACAAAATCTGGGGAAAACTAGCTTGGTTTTGTTCATTTGTACAATAAATTTTAACATAAAATAGCGAAAGTGAAAATAAGAACTTCAATTTTTGACTTTCCACCATACATTTGTAGCTCTAAGTAGCGTCTGTAAATATAAAAACCTTCAATGTTTAACTTGGGATCAGTCAGCCATTTCTGCACTGATTTTAATGCAACAAGAACAATCTCTGTAAACATATCATTCTGATAATGTATAGGCCATGTTTGTTGATCGCTTAGTTCAAAATGAAATATAGCCAAGAATTGAGAAGCAGTCGGATGTGATGCGTCTCTGTGGCCACTAGTGAATATGAAATAATTAAGTTTAACCTTGTGATTTTCAATCATTTCTGCGTTGAGTTCAATGCAAAAAAGACTAGAAATTACCTTTATGACGATGTATGTGGCATGTTTGTAGGCTACATAGAAATGTGACTCAGTTCTTGGGTGTACTTTGGGTGAATTTTTTCGAACCCCAATAACACAAAGGGTATTTGACATATTTTTATTATTAATACCTGAAATAATAGGTATGTCATCTCTTTATCACCTTGCCTAATATTTATCCACTGGTATTTATGCAAATATTAAAAACATTACCTTGTTTGTATCTAATTGATGAAACCCCTGAATCAATTTATGGGTTTATTTGAAAAAAAGGAAATATTAAATGAATACTTCCACTGTATGAAGTGTACCATACATGGCATTTTTATGTGTGGTCAGTAATCAAATAATGAGCCTTTTACCAATTTCAAATGTGAAGATGTGTCTCTGTATGTTTATATTTCTAAAAAGTAAAGTGTTGTTTGGTGGAAGTAATGATCAGTTCATGGGTCTAATTTTTGGTGTCTTTCTTTACTTTGAACCTTAATAACACATCCAGTATTTCATTTAATTTCATGTTGATAACTCAGATGTTATCCTTTTACCATTGTTCCAGATATCATTTTCTAAATATTTGTAGAAATACTAAACACATTGTTTTATTTGTCTCTTATTTCTGAAAACCCTATGATCAGTTATGAGTCTATTTTGAAAGAAAAAAATGCTACACTTGACTTATCTCTTCAGAGATTTACAATATATGTACTGTTATCTGTGGTCAATTATGATTGACCAAATTATGATTTGAAATCGTCTCAAAGCAGGTACTGATTTCACCCATGACATCTAGCTGTGCGAACAAATGGATGGTTATGCAGGTGGGTGGGCACGGGTAAATATCTTGTCTTCCCTGCATCTCTGGATCCGTTAGAAGGTTAAAGATGTGAAATGTCATATTGTGACCTTAGTCTGACCTTTGACCCTGACTCTGTCAAAATGTTTTCTACAGTATTACCTGAAACGTATTTCCTTTATGACAATGATATATGGATTGCTGCAACCGATTATAACCTCCTCCAAGCAGATACTATTTTTATAACTGTCTGCTTGTCTCTTAGCAGGATATTGCAAAATACTACTAGTTGGATCGTCCTAAAAAGAAATCAGAAGTTGTGTCCAACTTAGATCCAGTTAATTTTTAGAGTGATCTGGATCATCATATATATAAAAAATAACTTGGATTTACCTATTTACTTATTATTGCATGCACTAGCAGAGGTATGCACTCTCCAAGTGCTCTGGTTAAAGGTAATTCTACCTAATTCTGTTATTTGTGTTGGCAGCAATACTTCAATTAATAAATTTTAAAACTTCACAACTTTTAATTTACCAATTAATGATTTGATATTGCTATTGAATTGCCTTGTTTTGATACTTTCCATACATTTGATCTCTGTTGGGGGCTATTTGTCTTGCACCCTAGTATAACTTACAATGTAGGTTCTACTTGTAATGGTACCCAATACTATTTACCTGGGATGTTAAATTTTATGAAGAATGATGAACAGAAAAATGAAAATATTGCAGTAAAACACCTTAATATAAGTATGTATTTACATCTGTAATTATACATCAAACATACTAAAGTTTTTTTATAATTGAAACTCTTGAAGACACACCACTACATGAAATACTTGAACAAAATAGGCCCACAATGTGGTCACTGTTCTTGGGTTACACTCTATATATGGTAAGCTTGAAACAGCTGTCAAGTGCAACATTTTTTTCAAAATAGACCCATAATCTGGTTCAAAGATTTTGATCAATTAGAGATAGAAAAATATTTGCATGAATATTAGGGGATTAATATTTAACACAGTAATAAAGAGATTTATTATCCACCACGCGACGTATTTGCCCTAAATACGGGGAAATACAGACCGGGATGTATTTTTTTTGTATACACCGGCGCCCCGGTACTATGGATATTGAGTGTGATTAACTTCCGGTTTTTCAACAATATTTCGGAAAGTATGTAACTTAAAAATATGTATAATATATCATTAGAAAGGTGTTATTCTAGCGCTTCTGCTCATGTATGTTGCATAAATATCCATGCAGAAATGACTGAGATATTGCAAGGTAAAGATTGAAGTTTTATATTCAGTGTTGCTCATCCTTTTTGACAGTCTGTTTCACGTTTTCTCATTAAATATTCATATTATTTGACCCATAAATCGCACAAAATGGTGGATAATAAAAGTAAAACATCCCTCATCAGACATATACAGAAAAAATATATCACTCATGAAGATTAACAATATAATACTCGTGCTACGCACTCGTATAATATTGTTATCTTCATTCGTGATATATTTTTTCTGTATAGTCATTCGGGACGTTTTCCTATTAACCCACCTACTACTTGAGGTCTTAACATTGAAATATACAAAATACTCTTTGTGTTATTGAGGTTGAAAGTAAAAAAAAATCACCAAAATTAGACTCTTAAACTGATTCAGGATAAACTTTTCTATTGAGGAATATGACATATTTGTAGCTTACATAGTTTTTTACATATTGTCCAAGAATTGAAAAGAAATCAGACGTGACACATATGTATTGCGGTCAATGAATGAAAAATTTTTAATTATTAACTTTGGATTACTCTGCCATTTCTGCATGGATTTTTAACTAACACAAACAGAAAGCCCATAAAATAACCCTTCTAATGACAACACATATTAATAGGTCACTTAGTTAATGAAATATTTAAGAAATTAAGCACATATGTCACATTTGTTTCACAATGAAATATAATAACTATAAACAAGCATTCTACACCTAATAAGGGACAGTTTAACATTTGTTTCATTAAAATCAGCAAAATATTGACTTCTTTACAAATGTATTAAATCTTATGTTTTGCTTTCCCAGTTTAATCAGGTGATTTTTTTCTGTGAAAAGAATTACTAAGTATCATATTTTTAAAGCTTAGTTTCTAGCTGTAATTGGTATGGACGGGTATTCTACACATAATAAGTGACAATTTGGCGGTTGTTTGATTAAAATCACACTAATATTAAGTAAACATTAATTTTACAGGAATTGTAACATAGCCCTACTTTATGAGTCTGTTTTCCAGTAGATGTTGACGCTCAATATCTTAACTTTAAAATAACTTATGCTGAGTTTTCAGTTTATTTGTCTATAGTCGACCATATTACACTTAATAAGGAACAATTTAGTGTTAGTATGATCAATGAAAAATTGAATATTTAACAAGAATAGTAAAATAGCCTTTGATTCCACAGTAGTATTTCAGTGCAAGTTTTCCCCCTTTTATGTTGCTGCCAAATATCTTATTTTTAAAGCATTTTCTTTCTAGTTTGTAGTATAAACCACTATAGAGACGAGCATCCTACACATAATAACTAACAGTTCGGTGATTCTCTCATTAAAATCATCAAAATATTAGGTATTTTACATAAATTGTAACATGGCCTTTGAATTCCAAGTGTAATTTTACTGTGCATTTTTTTCAGTGGATCTTGCTGTCAAGTTTCTTTTGTTAAAGATTTATTTTAGTTAGAGTCAAGTTTAAATATCTAAAGATGAACATTCTACAGATACCAAGGGACAATTCGGTGGTTATCTCATTAATATCACGCGGTATTTTGCACAGACTGTGACATAGCTTTGATTTCAAAGTGTTATCCAATGGGACAATAGTTTCTGTGAGTTTAAATACGATTTAATGTCACTTAGACATTCCATTTAAGAGACTTTAGGCAATTTGTCGGTAATTGTTAAACAATTTTTGGCATCGTCCAATAAATATTTTGGCTGAGTTTTGTGTTTTGGGGATATTCAATATGTTTCAAAACTCAGGTTTCATATTTGTGCAGGACATAAATACAGGGCCACGGTGGCAAAGAGGTAACAATCTGCCCTCCCACCTCTAAGGTCGGGATTTGGTTCCTGGCCTAATCTCAAGTATGAAAGCTGGTAGTTGCTTGGCATTGGTCAGCAGTTTACAGTACAGAACATTGACCAACTGTATGTACTGGTTTTCTCTGCCCTTCCAACTACCCGTCATAATATGACCTGTACAGTGTTGAAAGCGATGTAGAACACCAAATAAAAAGAGCACAAAATGTTTGAAAAATTCATTTTATGTTTGGCTAAAATTAACATGCTGATAAAGCGGAATTGCTATATGGGTTGGCTAGTCTTGAAGAAAAATTAAAATAAAATTGCTCTAAAGGCACGGTAAGGTATGACTAGGCCTTAAGGGACTAAAATAACATAAAACCAAGGTACCATTTAAGTATTACTAAAACAGTGGGAAAGATGGTCAGATTTCATAGAAAATTATTGATTAATATTACTACTGATAAACAAGAAATATTTTAGTTTTAAGGGACAATAATTAGAAACCAAATTTTAATATGTTCTTGACACCTTCCTGTACGTCTTTGGCCATAAAATTGTCACTATAAATGTAAAAATTAATAATCAAGGTCATGCATATTTTTGTTTCTACCTTACGCTTCTGTTTGTTTCTGGATCAATATAAAAGCTCCCTTTGTGTTAACCATTTAAAAATGACAGAAAATTATGTTGCCATTCCCATTTCTGTGCAAGTGTGAAAGAACCTTTAGCAGAGAAATTCAAAAGACATTCTATCTAAATACTCGTTGAAATTGCTCTTGTATAATCTTAGATATTTCTTATCAGTCTGGTCATTCTACTGAAGCTGCTTTACTGTCAATATAAAATGAGGTCCATCTCTCTCTGGCACAAGGTAAACCCACTGCTGTGGTGTTGCTTGACTTGACACCATAGCGCACCATACTCTCCTCAGTTATCTCAAATTCTGGTTTGGTTTTAGTGGAAGTGTCCTGAAGTATATTGTCTCCCACCCAAGTCAACATTGTAGCATCATTAAAATAGGTTTGACACTATTTTCATTACACAAGCTCATCTATGGAGTTCCCAAGGATCTATGTTGGGCACACTGTTGATTTTACTGTATACAACTCCGCAAAGCAAAAACCTAGGCTTGTAGTTTCATACAGACTTTGCTTTCTCAGAATTTGTTCAAAAGACTTGTAAAGCCTACTTCCTCCAAATGTGTGACCTTTGTCGAAGCAGACCGGACCTTACTCAAGATGTGGCTGTCCTTGCTGCAAATGTCCTTGTAATTAGTTGTCTGGACTATTGTAACTTTTTGTTAGAGGTTCCTAATGTTTTATTCAGCACAAACTCACATACTCTTGCACATATCATCACAAATCTTAGAAAGTATGCTCATGTCTTACCCATCCTGAAGCATCCCCACTCGCTGCCTGTCAGTTACTGCTGTATCTTCACAACTGCAACATTGGTCTACAAATTTCTTCATACTGGTTTTCCTACCTTTTTGGACCATTATTGTCTCCTCACAGCTGCTCCTACAGTACCAACCATAATCATCCTGACTGACATCACCTGACAATTCATCCTTTCTATACGTCACTCTACAAGGCAGTCAAATATTTTGGCCATAGTTTTGCCTTTGATGGTCCTAAGATCTGGAATGCCCTTCCTGATAATGGACGAAGTGCAACATCTGTTGCCTCCTTCAGGAAAAAGCTCATAACTGACCTGTTTACCAAAGCCTATTCACCATAGCCTTCCCATCACCCTCTGTCTTCTTTCGCATGAGCTGGCTATGTTATGGGACTTGCAATTATTCACCTTATTTATGTCCAGCTGCAACTTAGAGTCAACTCATGGAGATTAAGTGCCATAAAAGTGCACATTAGATTAAATTGTATAGTTTGATCTCCAACTTAATTTTTTGTCTATTTGTCCCGCTGAGTATTGCTTGTTTTCTTCTTGAACACCACTGTTCTGATAGATATGTAAATATAAATTTAATGGCTGTTTCATGAACTTAGAAGTTTTCAAATCCACATATAGATTTAAAGTCCCTTAACAGAACTAACTATTAAATTACATTGCAAATTATTCAGCAGGTTATGCTCAAAAATCATAGGCTTAGTATAAATTAGAAATAAATCTCATCCACAAGATTTCACAAGTGTTCACAATTCTCATTTCATTCTTTACTGCGAGGTAAAACCCGCTGGAATGTTGTAATCTCCCCTTAATATAGATAGACGACACCTGCAATATTCTCACCAAAACATTAACATAACAATATACTCAACAACAATTGCTATTTCTTCAGTAATCCTTCTGTTTACTTCATGACGCCAGTCATCTTTATTAAAAGTTTTATCATGTTCTTCGTTAATGGCTTTTTGTGTACTTAGTCTGGTAAATATTTTACATAAACGTTCATGTAAATAGACTATAGTTCAGTGTCTCACAGAGGAGTGCCTTCTTGAATTCTTCTTTTAAATGTGATCACACTGGAAAGCCCTAATTTACAAAAGGCTTCTTGAAGTTTAATTAGCCATTTGCCCATATAAGAAAGCCCAAGTATGTGTGAACAAGCAACCACTTTAATTAACAGCAGTTACATTGCCTTTTAGGTAAATATTGTTTTGTATAACCTACTTTATTACATTTATTAAATGTACAGCTGAGGCTATAATTTTTATTCATCATCCATTTAAGAATCTATTTGTCCTTGATATAAATTCTGACCATTTTGATTTTGCTAAAATTTGGTTATTTAATTCATTTCATCGCCACTGGCTGAAATGGTGTTGTGTTGTCTAAATTTAAGTACTAGTATATGTGTATCTCTCAAATTTCTACCCTTAGACATTATATCTCCTAAAGCTTTTTGTTTGTCACTTGTAAATAATGATATTAAGTAACCTGTCAATATGATTAACAGATTTAGGAGGTTTTAGTTGAATATTTTCCCCTATTATTGTGTCAAAGTCATGCAGGTCACTTGTGGGAAGTTAATCTTATATCATGAGTGAACCATATGACTGTCCCTGTTTATTCTGTCATTTATTTTACTTCATTTTATTAAATATCACCCTTCTCCCTTGTTTTATGTAAACACCTCTGATTCTAAAGGTCCATTCACACATGTGTGGAAATAGTATGGTGAATATGAAATAAATTTTATAATGTTTGAAACTGGACAGGCTTTTACACTGCACCAATAATGGAACCTAATGTTTGAACATGCGTAAACTAAGTTTCTATTTTTCTGCAAACAGTACATTATTATCCACCACACATCACAATAAACCTATATACCAGGGGTTGTGTTTCCAAAAAGTTTTGTGGGAATATCAGGCTTAAGTTAGCTATAAGAGTTTAAGTCTGAGACTTGTCTAAAACCTTTCATACTGCTCCTGGACAAAGTTATATGTTTTTAATTCACTGGGACCCTTTTTACCTTTCAAGTAAAGTTTACAAATTAACTTGTATATGTAGCTTACAAATGTAACTAGACCTAGCTCATCAGATAACCGATGGAAATTGTATCCACCAGAAGGACAACTTACCAAAGTCAATCAAACATTGCTTAGCCTCGAAGTATCAAAGGTCAAATCTGACCACATTAAAAGAATCCAAGTCCATGATTTCCTATAGGTTGTTTTCACATTAGAAACCTCTAGGACCAAGAATAAACAAGTTAAAAGTACATTGAATTTTGGCAATCCTTGTTTGACCTTGAAGGAAGGGCCCAACGTCAAATGAACCACAACAGAAGTATCTGAGCCCATGATTTCCCACAGGTTGAATTAATATTGCAAACCTCTAGCACCAATAATAAGCGATTTATAAGCACCTTTAGAATTTGCTATCATCGTTTGACCTTGGATGAGGGGGCCAAGCTCAAATATGACCTAATCAACAGATTTCTCACCCATGATTTCCTACACGTTGGTTTTATATTGCCAACCTCAAGAAACAGTAATAAGTAAGTTATTGGGCACTTTTAAATTTGGCTGACCTCGTTTGACCTTGAAGGAGGGGTCCAAGGTCAAATCTGATCACATTCAAAGATTTCTAGCTCATGATTTCCTATAGGGTGGTTTAACATTGCAAACCTCTTGGACAATAATAAGCAAGTTATAAGCACTTTTCAGTTTGGCTATCCTAGTTTGACCGTGAAGTAGAGGCCAAAGGTCAAAACTGACCACATGAAAAGATTCCTAGCCCATGATTTCCTATAGGTTGATGTTACATTGCAAACCTCTGGGACCAAGAATATGAGAGTTATGTGCACTCTTAGTTTTGGCTATCCTCACTTGACCTTGAAGGAGGTGCCCAAGTTAAAGTTTACCATATCAGAAGATTCCCAGCCCATGATTTACCAGGTTGATTTCACATTGTAAACCTCTTAGACCAATAATAACTGAGTTATAAGAACTTTTAGATTTAGTTATCCTCGTTTGGCCTTGAAGAAGGGGCAAAAGGTCAACATGAAAAGATTCCAAGCCCATGATTTCCTATAGGTTGGGGTCACATTGCAAACCTCTAGGACCAATAATAACTGAGATATAAGTACTTTTAAGTTTAGCTATTGTGATTTGACCTTGAAGGAAGGGTCGAAGGTCAAATCTAAGAACGTTTCATGACTGACAAAATAAGCCCATGGCGGCCATCTTGTTTTTTTCAAAATGAGACCAAAAACAGTCCCAGGCAAGATTTTATGGTCATGAATATATCCTGTAAATTTGAGAAGTGTAGCTATAGTACTTTTTTGGTAGAGCGGTAACAGTGAAATCTCTTTTCACATTGTGGCGGCTGTGTAATGAAGCGAAATTCATAGTATCCACCCATACAATGAAATGAAAACAAAATGGTACTTGTTGATGAATCTGTAATGATAAATATTCATATTAAGTATAAAAAATATATCCTGGTTTGTGTATCCTGGTATTTAAATCAACTATTTCATTAGCTGGATAAATAATGTAATAAAAACAGGAGAGAAAGTGGGAAATTGAAGGTTCACCTATGTTTCTTTTCATATTTTCGTTAGTGTGTGAAATAAGCTTTAGCCTTCCTACTATATAAAAGAAAAATACTCTAGTCTCTTGTTTGGCTTGTTAATTTGGGACACTCCTCAACTGTATTCAATTTTGCTAATCAGTTGATTTATTCTGAATAGAATTGATCCCACACACCAAGACTTTCAAGTGGGAACAAAACATTCTTATTGGGATTATGAAATGGCATATAATAGACAAAAATGCCTGAATATACACCACATGGGAAGAAAAGCTTTCGTTATAAATTGCTTAGCATATATTAATTTGTCACATATATTAATAATATGAATTAGTTTGTATTATGAAATCTCCGAGCCATTGCCCTACATACAGTTTGTGTATATTTGCATACTAGTTACATTTTTAAATTGTGATTTCTAACCCTTTATTTCCACAAGGAAGTTATGTTTTGGGTGTCTGTTTGTTTGTCTGTATTCAAGATAACTCTAGGGGGCCCTGGTGGCACAGTGGTAACATAAACCCCTCCCATCTCTGAGTTGTGTGGTTCAAACCTTAAACCCTGTGTGGGAAAGTAGGCAGTTGTTTAAAGATGGTTGGCAGTTTGCAGTACAGAACCATGACAGTGTTGAAAAAAGTTGAAAACCCAATAAATAAATGAACAATAACTCTAAAGTAAAATAAAAACATTTTATTAAAAGTTTTATCTGGGTTGTGGCTGGCCAAAGAAAGAAAGAAAGAGATCAAATTTTGGAAACAGATCTGAATGATATTTTGAAAAAAATTCCCAAATGTTTAAAGATCCTATTTTTAGTGACTTTTCAGTGAGTATGGTTTAAATTGCACTAAAAGTAAAGAATGAATCTTCATGGAACTTTTAAGTTGGTATGGAAAGAAGTGATTACCATATTTATCTGTATAAATGCCCCCTTCCTATTAAATGCTCTGCCCCACCACCTTTGTCGTTCTGGGAATACAGAAACAGATGTCTTTTTGGAGAGCACAATCAAATAACTACTAGCAGTAAGTTACATTCATAGAAACAAAACATGGCAGTTTTGATCAAGAAAGTCTTAAAGTCAACAAAAATACGAGATAAAAGTGTATAGTGTCTTCAAAGTTAAGTTTTTGAGCTTTTTAAAATAAGGAGTGGATTTTAAATTCGCAATTTTGGTTGTATAAGGCCTTAGAGGAACCAATCATAGAGAGGAACCCAATTAACAAGCATTATTTGGTGTTTTTGGAGCTCATGTTTTAGTGGCTGCAGTTTTCATACCTATGCCATGGAGTTACGTAATTTGCAGCATTCATTTGTTTGCTTGTTTTAGAATAACTCAAAAGTTACTGACTGATTTAAATAACAATTTTTGGATGACATAAGTAAGAGATGAACAGATTATGGCGTTCTCCGTGATGTCGACCATAACTATGGACAAGGACAATGATTTTTGAAACTATGCTTATGATGTTGCGCCTTAGAGTCTGTCACTTCGACAGAGATTAAGCACTATAAAAGTTGAATTGGAATTGGAATTATGGTGGTGTAGATCATCCTCTAGATCCAGGAATGTTTAAAGAACTAAGCACTAGAATTGCACTCATAAGCAGAGGTTGTCGTATTGTGCCTTGTGGAACGTATGTGCTTTCTAAGAGCTGTTATTATATCCACCAGCTTTCCTATTAGGTGGGTTTATTTAATACATATCATCAACACATCATTTTTGTACCATTAAAATTCATCCAGAATTTTTGAGAGAAATATGTTTAGTCCTTCCAAACAGTTTTATTATGTTCACCAGTTAAAAAAGGTTGTTTGGAAAGAATTTGTTTGAAAAAATTTAAATAACTACAAACATATGTAATACATATATGTATAAATACATGCAAATGGTTTTCAGGGCAAATATTGTTTCTCTTAATTTATTTATTTGTTTATATGGGGTTTATGTCATTTTCAACACTGTACAGGTCACATCACAATGGGTAGTTTTGTGATCAGAGGTCAAAGTTCTGTACTGTAAACTGCTGACCATTTGTAAGCAACTACCATCTTCCCCCCTTAAGGTCCAGGCTGTGAACCACCAACCTCAGAGGTGTGAGGTGAATGTGTACCACTGTGCAATCATGGCCGCTTTGTTTCTCTTAAAGATTTCATTTTGAAAACCACAAATGCACTCAGAGAGGGTAGCAAACTTCTCCATTACCAGTATGTCCACTAAAGTTTATGACCACTGAAGTCATGCATCCTGATGTTGATCTGGATTGCCATCAAAATCTAATCACCTGCTCCTTGTACCATTGTCCACATTTCCTGGAAAATTTATCAAGCAAATTTTATATGTCCACAGTTTCTAGTTATATGTTAACAAACAAGCAGATACACGGACTAACAAACAAAAATTAACAAAGATATGAACAAATCAGGCCACAAATTACATAAACTCCAGGGTATGTGGAGAGTGAGCTAAGACTTTCCCCAAAACTCGTTTTCCCAGCATTTAGCGGTCATCTTGAATTTCTGTGTAAAGCACAAAAACATGCTTTTCTCAGAAACGGTGCCAGAGTGATTGTTTTTTTTTTCAACTTTTTTCACAGTTATCAGGACGCTTTTCCTAAAACTTGTTTTCCTGCCATTTTTGGTGACCATCTTGAATTTTTGTGTATGATCCAAAAACACATACATGTCTGAAACGCTGAGGGACTGAGTGATTGTGGTGACATTTTTTACTCCAAATTTTTCCGCAGAGTCATCTGGAACAAATCTGAGTGCTGAGATAGTGCATAACATGAGCCAGAAACTGAAATCATCTCTAAAGTTTTATATTCACAGAAGTATTGCATCTTTGATATCTGTAATTATTATCTGGCACTTTTCAGCACAATGTTTAGTTTAGCATCATATTTGACTAAGGGATTACTAATTTTAAATGCTCTTTAGCCACTCTACTTTGGGCTTTAACAGGTCAAAATAACATTGTATTATTATAAACTCCCACATTTGTTATTGAATTCTAGAGCTCAACTTAACCTCACAAATATGATGTGTTCTGTTTGATTTGCCATACATGTTGTCATGGTTACTTGTATCTTAAGCTGTCTTATCTGCAAACTGAGATTTTATCTCCCATATTTTACTCATTATTGAGAAACGTGAGCCTAAATTGAGGCAATATTTGTCAGAGGAACAAGCTTAACACTTGGAGTCAGGCAAAAACATGAGAAATATAAAATAAAAATTAATAGTCAGCACAAAGACAGTCATATGATTCACTCATGGCACCTCACGTTATTTGTCTCACTCTGACATAAAAAGACAGGAATATTTATCTAAAGCTGAGACTCCATTTATGAGCAATAGTGCATATGCAAATATACGCCTATATCCAATCTGTCATTGTTCTGCATACTATGTGGCTTCATTAAGTCTATGCACACATGTGTACGACCTATGTAATAAGAGTCCAATTTGCATATTTTGCCATGAGATTTTTACATGGGATACAAACATCTTATTTTTATATCTAAGTATATAAATGTGACACTGTTATTTGACTTTTTGTTAGAATTTTTCCCTCCTAGAAGAAAATCATAACTGTTGCGAACTGGACATTGGGTGTCACAAATCAGATTGGGATACCTGTACACAAGCAAACATAAGTAAGAATTGGGGAAAGATCACTGTCGTAAATTAATCCTTAATTATTATAAGTTACGTACATGTAGACCTACACTAACAGGAATTAAACATATGTTTTTCTTTAATGAATAAGTAATGTAAACTATTAAAGTGGCATTATTTTTAAATAGTTTTAGCTCAGTCAACAACTCTCAAATCTAAAAATCATGGACACCCCTAAGGTACAGATTTGCTCGTATAACTGTCAGGGACTGGGAGCTGGAAAGTCTCAGTTTATACAAAACTTATATGATAGATTCCACTTCATTTATTTTGACACTGAGGTGGGCACATAAAAACCTCACTTTTCACTCCCTCCGTCGTTCAGGTGCCACTTGGGCGTTTAATTCAAATATTCCCCTCCATCACACCCAAAGTCATGGCACCTGGACGTCGGAGGCAGTGTGCTTCTACATTACTCAGGACCACAGGGCCTCTGATATGGTAGCAACCACGTTTCAGCAACGTCTGTCCTCCTAGCTACTTCTACTTGAGGCTTGGGGTCTCAAAAATGTAAATATATTATCCCTATTTTGTCATTAACTAAATTAAAATAACAATAATCCAGATAGTATCTATTGTATGTACAGTATTGCTATTGTTAGTACTAAAAAGTAAATTTAAATAGTAATACTAATTCATTACAACAGCTAACTCGTGACCTTGTAAAGGTCAATAACATTCACTCAGATACTATCTAGTGTATGTACAGTATTTCATTCTTAGCATGAAAAACTACATTGAAGTTAGTATAGTATTTCATATTAACACTTAACTCGTGACCTTGTCAAGGTCAAAGTATTACATTTTCACATTTCACTTTTAATAAATGTTATCAGTTTTATTCATCTTAAAATATAGTCACAGATCTTATCTGTAAGTTATTATTGGTGTTAAGGTCACCTTTAGAAAGCTTTTTGTGTGTAGGTAATGGAATTTAAGGTGACCTTAAAAGTTCAGTATGTAAATAGTCTTATAGTTGTAACATAGAATAAACTAATTTCCCCAATGTGTCGTTTACTTCCCTGGCTTCATAAACTAAGGCCACTGTGGGAAATTGACATCTTGGGTGCCACCTTATTCAGTGGCAGTATGCTTCAGTTATTCATGTCTAAGATGTGATTGGTCACCTTTGACCTGGTTTCCCATAGTTTCCTGCTTATTTTCATGTAATCTCAGTTTAAAACTAAAACTTGAAGAGGCTACACGCCATTTTAAAACTTTTACTTTCCCTCTCCCCACCCTTTAACCAAAGAAAAAAAAAAAAAAAAAGCTCACAAGTGTTATTGTAGTTTCAGATTATGGACCATTGCTAACCATCAATGTATGGGATAGAGTGCATTCAACCTGCGTATCATCTGAGTGGCAGCCCACTTCTTCAGCATCTTGGTGTGATGTCTATTGGCAGGGTTACATCGCCTCTGCCTCTTTGTCCTCCAGCTTTTCAAGGATCGTTGCTCTCCTTCTGTCATTCCCCAAGTGGTGGGTCGCTGGTTGCCCTCTGGTGGGGGCCTGGATGGGAGCTAGTTGCTTGCCTTAGAGACACAATATGTAATCTCAGTAATCTTAGAAGTAAAAGCTAGTTTTGCTTCTGTAGAGAGTAACTTGGCATCTGTGGTGTGAAGCTGTGTTAATGGACAATAAATTAATTGTGGGCTGCAAGTGCAGTGTAATTGTAGTGAAATAATACTATGTTGAAATTTAAATGGTAGCTATAGCATGTAATACTTAGGTTTTAAATATTGATCACACAGTGGTGATCAAGTGAAGTAGTCTAAACGGCATAACATTTACATAAAAGTTGAATCACAATTGTAGCAAAAGTCGTAAACCTTTGTTGCCCCTGGTTTTAGGGCATGATTATCTCCACTCTTAAATGGAAATATGTAGCACATTAAAAGTGGTAGAAATAATACAGTAATAGTAATAGCACAATGTAAGTAATACGTATTCTTCATGAATACATTGTACATGTTACCTTATTAAAAAACAAAAAAAAAAACAATTTTTTTTAGTGTAACTCACAGTACATGAGCACATAATTAAATTCCTACTTTGAAGAAAGAGTCTTTAGGTCTCATCATGTAATAATGGCCACTGGGTGCTTTAGAAGGCAATAAGCAGGTCATGCATCTATTTATAATGTTAAAAATGTACATGTATATGTTGCTGTTCATGTAACTTTAAACTAGTGTGCATATTTTACAAACAAGAAAATTTTTACATTGTAACTATTTTATGTATGTCAAATCAGGTGTCAACCAAGATTGGAGATAAGGGGGTCGTATTGCTCGATCCAGTAAGGATTTATATACATTGAGCTAGGTATCTTGGTCCTTATTTTAACTTAATTAATTTTATGTTTTTTACTTAGTTTTAGTCATTTCTTTACAAATTTTTAGTTCATGGTTATTATACGAAGTTGCTGTGTGTCAAACCTCATATAGTAGGGTTGTCATATTTCATCTCACTTTTGATATTGTTCGCGAGTGTCTTACAAATATCTTGTAACATAGCAAGGGGTCTCAAAAATGTAAATATATTATCCCTATTTTGTCATTAACTAAATTAAAATAACAATAATCCAGATAGTATCTATTGTATGTACAGTATTGCTATTGTTAGTACTAAAAAGTAAATTTAAATAGTAATACTAATTCATTACAACAGCTAACTCGTGACCTTGTAAAGGTCAATAACATTCACTCAGATACTATCTAGTGTATGTACAGTATTTCATTCTTAGCATGAAAAACTACATTGAAGTTAGTATAGTATTTCATATTAACACTTAACTCGTGACCTTGTCAAGGTCAAAGTATTACATTTTCACATTTCACTTTTAATAAATGTTATCAGTTTTATTCATCTTAAAATATAGTCACAGATCTTATCTGTAAGTTATTATTGGTGTTAAGGTCACCTTTAGAAAGCTTTTTGTGTGTAGGTAATGGAATTTAAGGTGACCTTAAAAGTTCAGTATGTAAATAGTCTTATAGTTGTAACATAGAATAAACTAATTTCCCCAATGTGTCGTTTACTTCCCTGGCTTCATAAACTAAGGCCACTGTGGGAAATTGACATCTTGGGTGCCACCTTATTCAGTGGCAGTATGCTTCAGTTATTCATGTCTAAGATGTGATTGGTCACCTTTGACCTGGTTTCCCATAGTTTCCTGCTTATTTTCATGTAATCTCAGTTTAAAACTAAAACTTGAAGAGGCTACACGCCATTTTAAAACTTTTACTTTCCCTCTCCCCACCCTTTAACCAAAGAAAAAAAAAAAAAAAAAAGCTCACAAGTGTTATTGTAGTTTCAGATTATGGACCATTGCTAACCATCAATGTATGGGATAGAGTGCATTCAACCTGCGTATCATCTGAGTGGCAGCCCACTTCTTCAGCATCTTGGTGTGATGTCTATTGGCAGGGTTACATCGCCTCTGCCTCTTTGTCCTCCAGCTTTTCCAGGATCGTTGCTCTCCTTCTGTCATTCCCCAAGTGGTGGGTCGCTGGTTGCCCTCTGGTGGGGGCCTGGATGGGAGCTAGTTGCTTGCCTTAGAGACACAATATGTAATCTCAGTAATCTTAGAAGTAAAAGCTAGTTTTGCTTCTGTAGAGAGTAACTTGGCATCTGTGGTGTGAAGCTGTGTTAATGGACAATAAATTAATTGTGGGCTGCAAGTGCAGTGTAATTGTAGTGAAATAATACTATGTTGAAATTTAAATGGTAGCTATAGCATGTAATACTTAGGTTTTAAATATTGATCACACAGTGGTGATCAAGTGAAGTAGTCTAAACGGCATAACATTTACATAAAAGTTGAATCACAATTGTAGCAAAAGTCGTAAACCTTTGTTGCCCCTGGTTTTAGGGCATGATTATCTCCACTCTTAAATGGAAATATGTAGCACATTAAAAGTGGTAGAAATAATACAGTAATAGTAATAGCACAATGTAAGTAATACGTATTCTTCATGAATACATTGTACATGTTACCTTATTAAAAAACAAAAAAAAAAACAATTTTTTTTAGTGTAACTCACAGTACATGAGCACATAATTAAATTCCTACTTTGAAGAAAGAGTCTTTAGGTCTCATCATGTAATAATGGCCACTGGGTGCTTTAGAAGGCAATAAGCAGGTCATGCATCTATTTATAATGTTAAAAATGTACATGTATATGTTGCTGTTCATGTAACTTTAAACTAGTGTGCATATTTTACAAACAAGAAAATTTTTACATTGTAACTATTTTATGTATGTCAAATCAGGTGTCAACCAAGATTGGAGATAAGGGGGTTGTATTGCTCGATCCAGTAAGGATTTATATACATTGAGCTAGGTATCTTGGTCCTTATTTTAACTTAATTAATTTTATGTTTTTTACTTAGTTTTAGTCATTTCTTTACAAATTTTTAGTTCATGGTTATTATACAAAGTTGCTGTGTGTCAAACCTCATATAGTAGGGTTGTCATATTTCATCTCACTTTTGATATTGTTCGCGAGTGTCTTACAAATATCTTGTAACATAGCAAGGGGTCTCAAAAATGTAAATATATTATCCCTATTTTGTCATTAACTAAATTAAAATAACAATAATCCAGATAGTATCTATTGTATGTACAGTATTGCTATTGTTAGTACTAAAAAGTAAATTTAAATAGTAATACTAATTCATTACAACAGCTAACTCGTGACCTTGTAAAGGTCAATAACATTCACTCAGATACTATCTAGTGTATGTACAGTATTTCATTCTTAGCATGAAAAACTACATTGAAGTTAGTATAGTATTTCATATTAACACTTAACTCGTGACCTTGTCAAGGTCAAAGTATTACATTTTCACATTTCACTTTTAATAAATGTTATCAGTTTTATTCATCTTAAAATATAGTCACAGATCTTATCTGTAAGTTATTATTGGTGTTAAGGTCACCTTTAGAAAGCTTTTTGTGTGTAGGTAATGGAATTTAAGGTGACCTTAAAAGTTCAGTATGTAAATAGTCTTATAGTTGTAACATAGAATAAACTAATTTCCCCAATGTGTCGTTTACTTCCCTGGCTTCATAAACTAAGGCCACTGTGGGAAATTGACATCTTGGGTGCCACCTTATTCAGTGGCAGTATGCTTCAGTTATTCATGTCTAAGATGTGATTGGTCACCTTTGACCTGGTTTCCCATAGTTTCCTGCTTATTTTCATGTAATCTCAGTTTAAAACTAAAACTTGAAGAGGCTACACGCCATTTTAAAACTTTTACTTTCCCTCTCCCCACCCTTTAACCAAAGAAAAAAAAAAAAAAAAAGCTCACAAGTGTTATTGTAGTTTCAGATTATGGACCATTGCTAACCATCAATGTATGGGATAGAGTGCATTCAACCTGCGTATCATCTGAGTGGCAGCCCACTTCTTCAGCATCTTGGTGTGATATCTATTGGCAGGGTTACATCGCCTCTGCCTCTTTGTCCTCCAGCTTTTCAAGGATCGTTGCTCTCCTTCTGTCATTCCCCAAGTGGTGGGTCGCTGGTTGCCCTCTGGTGGGGGCCTGGATGGGAGCTAGTTGCTTGCCTTAGAGACACAATATGTAATCTCAGTAATCTTAGAAGTAAATGCTAGTTTTGCTTCTGTAGAGAGTAACTTGGCATCTGTGGTGTGAAGCTGTGTTAATGGACAATAAATTAATTGCGGGCTGCAACTGCAGTGTAATTGTAGTGAAATAATAGTATGTTGAAATTTAAATGGTAGCTATAGCATGTAATACTTAGGTTTTAAATATTGATCACACAGTGATGATCAAGTGAAGTAGTCTAAACGGCATAACATTTACATAAAAGTTGAATCACAATTGTAGCAAAAGTCGTAAACCTTTGTTGCCCCTGGTTTTAGGGCATGATTATCTCCACTCTTAAATGGAAATATGTAGCACATTAAAAGTGGTAGAAATAATACAGTAATAGTAATAGCACAATGTAAGTAATACGTATTCTTCATGAATACATTGTACATGTTACCTTATTAAAAAACAAAAAAAAACAATTTTTTTTTAGTGTAACTCACAGTACATGAGCACATAATTAAATTCCTACTTTGAAGAAAGAGTCTTTAGGTCTCATCATGTAATAATGGCCACTGGGTGCTTTAGAAGGCAATAAGCAGGTCATGCATCTATTTATAATGTTAAAAATGTACGTGTATATGTTGCTGTTCATGTAACTTTAAACTAGTGTGCATATTTTACAAACAAGAAAATTTTTACATTGTAACTATTTTATGTATGTCAAATCAGGTGTCAACCAAGATTGGAGATAAGGGGGTCGTATTGCTCGATCTAGTAAGGGTTTATATACATTGAGCTAGGTATCTTGGTCCTTATATTAACTTAATTAATTTTATGTTTTTTACTCAGTTTTAGTCATTTCTTTACAAATTTTTAGTTCATGGTTATTATACGAAGTTGCTGTGTGTCAAACCTCATATAGTAGGGTTGTCATATTTCATCTCACTTTTGATATTGTTCGCGAGTATCTTACAAATATCTTGTAACATAGCAAGGGGTCTCAAAAATGTAAATATATTATCCCTATTTTGTCATTAACTAAATTAAAATAACAATAATCCAGATAGTATCTATTGTATGTACAGTATTGCTATTGTTAGTACTAAAAAGTAAATTTAAATAGTAATACTAATTCATTACAACAGCTAACTCGTGACCTTGTAAAGGTCAATAACATTCACTCAGATACTATCTAGTGTATGTACAGTATTTCATTCTTAGCATGAAAAACTACATTGAAGTTAGTATAGTATTTCATATTAACACTTAACTCGTGACCTTGTCAAGGTCAAAGTATTACATTTTTACATTTCACTTTTAATAAATGTTATCAGTTTTATTCATCTTAAAATATAGTCACAGATCTTATCTGTAAGTTATTATTGGTGTTAAGGTCACCTTTAGAAAGCTTTTTGTGTCTAGGTAATGGAATTTAAGGTGACCTTAAAAGTTCAGTATGTAAATAGTCTTATAGTTGTAACATAGAATAAACTAATTTCCCCAATGTGTCGTTTACTTCCCTGGCTTCATAAACTAAGGCCACTGTCCACTTCATTTTCATCCAAGAGCACTGGCTCCACGATTCCAACTCACACTGGTTTGATAACATTATCAGGAATATACACTCCCACATCGTATGTGGTATGTCTTCAAATGAGATCATGCAAGGTTTTCCCATATTAATATATACTCTCTCTGGCATCACATAGGTATTGGACTTTACAACGGCTATGGAATGATAATTTGTAATAGGAGTTTTTTAAAAATTCTTATTGTCCTTATCTTAAAAGTTGTCCACATCCCCAAAATGATTTGGATTTTAGCATTTGTTGGAATAAGGGATTCAGCTACACTTGAGATATTTCTACATTACAAAATTTACACCTCATGAGAAAATTGATACCCAATAACCATGTACTCAAACAAGGTAAAGTATATATGTGGGTTATGATACAAGGGGCATAGTATCATGCTCATCAGCATAAGTTGCATTGTCTTAAATTCATAATATATATTTTCAATATTCCTACTATATATTTTCTTTGTAAAATCATATGATATTCTTTGATTGTTTTATTAAAGTGTCTACATAATGTTGATTAGTGTCATATCTTACCATATATTGTTTGACTTGTTATATTTGTAATCAATTGACACTTTGACCAAACAAAAAAATTTTTTCTCTTATTTCTCCTATCACAAATTTATATGGATTGATGCAACTGATTTTTTACCCTTACCTTATTATTTCCATTGACAGTCGCTCTTCAAGTAATGAATTTCACAGCTGCCAAAGAAAGGTAATGGTCTCAAAATTATTGTAATAAGTTAAACAGACGTTTCTGCTTGCATTGGATATTGGCCACTTTAACCGATCATGTACAAACATTTATTGATTCAAAAGTGTGCCTTATTATTATTATTATTAAATTGAACATTAATGTACAATTACAATGTTTTGCTACTTTCAGTGTGCTAACCCCTGTGTCATGTTTGTCTTGTCATTGATGTCAGTTCATGCATTTTTAAAGACCTCAACCCAATTAAACATCTCATTCCAATTAATGTTGCTGTCGTGAAAAAAATGTAATTCTGATACTGCATTTAAAACAATGCTTCATAGTTTTTTTATATTTGTATGACTGGGGTGGCAAAAGGTTGGAAAATAAATAAAAGAGTTTGAATCTGGCATTTTAAGGAAAAAACTGAACTACATCTAGCTGTTTCCCAGAGGAAGCATATACTATAAAAAAGTGCTGCTATGCATTGTTCTTTTATGGTTGTAAGTCTAAATATATAGAGTTTGCCCAGCACGGCCTGATAGGGGCCTGCTGCCTCAGTTTCCTCACAACCTTTATCTCACATCAATCCTTAAGTGATCCATGACCTATTGGGGGTCTCCCAATCATATAGATTGGGGTTCAATATATTGGCCTCACTTTGAATTTGGAGGGCCATTTTGAATTCAGGAATCGAATACACAAGAAGTAGCAACCCATTTTATTCAGAATACTGTTTTAGTTACTGTGTTAGTTATAATGCCTTCTACTAGAAAGAAATCTCCAGCTACAGAGGGCAAGAAGAAGACAAGAGCGTCAGATAAGTCTCGTTCATCCATTAAGAAACCTAATAGCAAGAAGAAAGCGGTATCAGTTGAAAATGACGGCTCATACATCCAGCAACAAGCGTCACAATCAGTACCAGTAAGTACTCTGTACCAGTAAGTACCACCTTCTGATCACAATAGCATATCAGCGTCAACAGGGCAAGCCATATTGACCTTGTTGAGCCAAATCAACGCCTCTAACAAAGAACTACCCAACCGTGTGGACAAATTAGAGTGGAATGGCAGTATGAGTTCCACCCCTCTGACGTCTCTTACCCTCAACCATCGTAGCTCTTCTGTAGCTGTGCCTCAGCCAATGATGCCCCACCCCCCTCGCAACATACAGTGGTGGGTGGGTCAACTGTAGGGAACTCTACACTTCCTGGGCCCTCCAGACAACAGCCGCTTCACAGTGCCATCAACAGGGATGCTGTAGTCCCAGGTGTGGATGTTCTCAGGTCCATCCCCAGCATGTCATCAGCAGTAACACAGCTATTGGCATCGTATGACCAGCAGGCAATACAGGACATTTTGCCAGGTAAGGGCCATGTTGCTAGGCGGAAGTCCGGAAGGTACAATATCACTGACAACACACTGGCTGGCCCCCACCTCAGATGGCCCAACGAGGGCTTGGTATCCGCTTCCAATGCTAACAGGCCTGCATATGACGAACTTAACTTGTCACAATGGGTGGCTGGACAGTTATCCAATGCTTTGTTGATCGAGGACAATACTCTGCTAAGGCAAGTATTAACACAGGTAGTCATGGTCATGAAAGACGCGGTATCGCTACCTTGGCAGGCAGTTCGGGCAGCATGGGCCGTCTCGATGACTGATGTTGAAGAGGGTAGGCTGGGATGGGCTGACACTACCCAATGGTCGCTGAATCGTATAAGCAACATCCCAACTGGCAGTCTTGAATGGCCAGAATGTGTCAACTAACAATCAGAAGACTAGGATATGTCGTTTCTTCAATGAGGGTACCTGTACAAGTGAAGGTCATCACGGATCGTACAAACATTTCTGTGCTAGCTGTTACAAACAGGGACGTTTGTTGATGCACCCAGAGTCTAGGTGCTTTTCACACAGCTCAAATCGTACACAGGAACAGAAGACACCAGCAGTTAAATAGGGACTCGGTCGACCACACCTCCACCCCCCTGGCATCTGTGGGGGGGAGCAGTTCTATCTAAAGAAACAGACAATAAACAGTTATATAATGAATTCATGTAAAAGACAGTGTTAAATGTATAACATCTATTACTAGTAGATTGGACATACTTAAAAATGATCAAAATAATAAGAGTACAGAAGTCTTTAACTGTGTTGGTAATGTGCTCAATGATTTCACTAATGCATATGATAGCAAGTGTATTTCTCCAGTACCTGTGAGTAATATACTGTTGACTGGTCCTGGGTTTGAATATGATCCCCAGGCTAGTATTATGGTGTGTAATGGTGCAGAAGATATTGATGGCCAATGTGAATATAAGTAGTTTGATAATAACTTGTTCACCTGTGAAACAACCTATACTCAACCGATTATAAGAGTGTATGATAATGAGAATTTGCACTGTTATACGGCTTTAGTAAAGCATAGGGGTGGCCAGGAGGTCGATCAAACCATTTACACTTGCAGGGGTTTGAGTTCAAACCTAGTCATTGGTGAAAGTAACTGTACCATGAGTGTAATCAATTTCTCTGACCTTTGTAATGGAAATTGGGTCCCTATTGTTCATCTTCAAAGTAGTGAGATAGGCTTATCGGGATTTTACCTCTGGGATCTAAATTCTGGGGGTGGGGATACTGGTTTGATCGCCTGTGGTCACCTGCCTCAGGGTTTCCTCATCACTGTAGATATTATTCATTTGCACATGGTGCCTGTTGGTACCAAACGGTTTGACCTGGATCTGGGGTCAAATACTGACCCTGGCCTGGTATATGACAACTATCTTAAGGACTGTAGAAGTATCCAGTATTATGGCTGCGAGTATGAACAATATATGATTAATATTATTGATAGTTTGATAGATGGGGCTGATAGCTCCGTTAACAGTCTGGGTCAACCTGCCCCAGGGGCAGGGGTTGATCCTGTGTGTAATGGTGAAACTTATGAAGGGAAAATGAGTTTGGATGCTCAACTCACAAACTTCGAATACACTGAATATGACATCCAGCTGGGCCCGCCCAAGTGGGGCTGTGTTAATGAAGCCAGTGTATCTGATAGAGACATGCTACGTCCGACTCGAGATTTCAATTATTCGAACAAGGTTACCGGTTACCTGGCTAAAGAAGGTACTGGGTTCGAATTTATTGGCCCGGATAGACAAACTGTAGATATTAATTCGATTGAACAGCTTATTGACATTGCAGATATCATCAGAAGCACTCATGTACCGAATTATAAAGCTGCCAGAATACCTATCAAATCTGATTTGAATGTGGAGGCTTGGGAGACCTACCTCCAGAGCTATTCGGATAAGAGGGTTTTGCAATATATTAAATTTGGTTACCCCCTTTCGATTGAAAATGCTGAAGGATTATGCAATAAGGAAATGACTAACCATTATTCAGCTTGTCAGTATCCATTAGAAGTACAAAAGTACATTGATAAAGAGAAATTACTTGGTGCTTTGTTAGGCCCTATACCACATATTGTACACCCCCACTACCATTGTTCGCCTTGACACGGCCAAAGGACAATGGCAGTCGTCGAGTTATATTAGACCTTTCATATCCTCGTGGCAGTTCTGTGAATTCACATGTCGTGGCAGACAGATTTGATGACTCTGCCTTTGTGTTGAGGACATAGTTTGCTGCACGGATGACTGCGTTCTCTTCAAAGTTGATGTAGCTCGCGCGTTTCGTAACCTCAGAGTGGATCCTGTGGATAGTTTAAAGTTTGGGATCAAGTGGAATGGCAGTTATTATGCGGATCTGGCGGTGGTGTTCAGGTGGACCCACGGATCCACGGCGTTCCAGATTTTGTCCGACGCAATTGCTCAAATTGTAGCTAAAGCTGACATCAAACTTCACTGCTACATTGATGACTACATTGCGGTTGTCCCTAAGACTAAGGCTGAAGAAAAATTTAAATATGTGTGTGACCTATAAACCGAACTCGGCCTCCCCCTCAATTATGACAAGCTTACCCCCCCACACCAAACGCCTCACGTGTCTCGGGATAGATATAAACATCAACAACAATACTATGAGTATATCAGAGGACAAGCTTCAATCTATTCATGAGGAGTGCATTCGCGTCAGTACACGGTCTCAAGTGGGAAAGCTGTTGGTCGGCACTTTTGTAGTACAGAACCAGGACGAACTATATGTACTGGTTTCCTCTACCCTTCCAACTACCCGTCGTGATATGACCTGTATAGTGTTGAAAGTGAAGTAAAACCTCAAATAAATGCATAAATGCTAGCCAGAGCACACGAGAACCTACAAGGTGTCTGCAGTACACGGATTGTGGATGATTTTCCTGTGTTGTTTGTAGTGAATCTTCACATGGATCTGTATCATTATCTTTGGCCTCTCTGCCACGGAGACTGAGCTGTGGTATTGTACACTCAGACATACATGATAGTGTTTCAGCTGTGTGAGTGTAGTTTGGGTGATGCCCATTCAGGGTTTGTTATGATCACCTTTTGTTCTGACAGACTATGCCTCACTTTAGACAAACATTGTTGTGCCTCCAATTCTGTAGACCTTGACATAAGGTGATATACTCACGAGCTGTTCTTCTTACTTCAAACAATTCGAACAGTTCCCTTAAGCTTGGTGCAACTTGTCCTACCTTTGGCTTTATGGATAGTGAGAATAGATGGAACATTACTACTATGTTTTCTTCATGGACAGTAGATATTGTTTATATTCTAACTTTTTCACCTCATGGGCAGACAGTTCATCTGTCCGATTGTAGTGACCTGGGCAAATAAATTATGTATGTGCTTATCACCTTTAACTCATATTAGTCTCAGTATGGATCAGCTTGTTGCTCCTTTGACTGCAAAGACTGTGAGATTAGGTTATCGGCTATTTGCCTAGCTTGTTATCCCTTTGACTGTTTTAAGACTAGGTTTTAAGCATGCTTATTCATTTTGCACATCAGTCACTTGTGTGACCTCCGATGATCTGGATTTCATATGATAAACCGTCAAACGCTTTTTATGATGTGGCAAACTTTGTTGTTAACAAATTCTTATTGCATTATCTTGCTGTTTTATCTTGCATTATCTTGCTGTTTTATATTTTTAGTTTAACTGCCATTAGTTTAACGTGTTTTTTTATAAAGTGTTACATTGCGATCTCATTATGTGCTCTTTTAGCACCAATGATTTACTATCTTAATTTCATACGAATCTTGCTGGTGATTCACTTAATATATCATTGTTGGGTTCACAATATGATTTTTAACTCTAGGATTCTTATGGTTAGATGATACTATGTATAGATTGTTTACTAATATGTCTCACAGGTGGGTTGGACATTTTTTCTTATTGTATCTGTAGACTATATTTTATTTTAGTTTGTCTCCTTACAATGGATAATTAGTATCAGTAAGTGTTTATTTAAGTAATATTCCAGAAGCTATAAAACCTATTTACATATGTTAAATGTATCATTGGAAAAGTAGTTTTACAGACCTTCTGCAAGTGTTTATTGCATAACAATCCATACAGAAATGGCTCAGGAGTCACAAGTTACAGAAAGATTGAGGTGTTTATATTCATTGTCATGCACTAGTATAATAGTGCCATATTCTTTCGTGATATGTTAGTTAACTGTTGCATATCATCAGATCGTCACCATAACTTGGCATTGTTTTAACTTTGGCCACAACTTGCCCAACTCTTAACTTTTGTCATAACTTGGAAAACTCAACTTTGGCCATCACTTGGCAAACTCTTAATTTTGGCCATAACTTGGCAAGCTCTTAACTTTGGCTCAAACAGAATATAGAATACTAATGGATGAGTGGTAACCATCAGCCACTCAGCCATCCATTTATAACTTCATCTTGCAGGTAGCACACTTGTCTAGGAACCCAGAGGACATGGGTTCAAACCCAGGCTCAGATGACCACTTAAAATGGCGGTCCTCTGTCATTGGGTCCTATCCCCAGTGGCAGACTAAAGAACCTCAAGGACGTTTAGCGTCTGTCTTCCAGTTAGGGCAATGTCAGTTACTTGTGAGTTGGGGCTATACCTGTGCAGTTGGATGGGTTAAATAGCGCTTTTAGGCCTGTAGTATATGGAGATATTGGGCTGAGTACAAAAATACACAAAAAAAACAATGAATCAATACTAGTGCATTTCCTGGAGAGTACTCCACCCTCTAAATACAAACAATAGTTGCTGAATTGACAACAGAGATAAACGAACTATTTTTTAGAATTTCCAGAAGCCAGTTACATTTTTGTTGCCCAGATGGGGTACTGCTTACATGAATACTGCTCGGCATAAACTTTAACAAGACAGAAACCTGAAGACAGAATATTTCATGATATTTAGTTGTCCTCAGTAAAACTCGTGCACTTTGCATATCAAATAATGAAGGACCAGTAACAACAGCAATAAAAAATGATGTCTTCTTTACCTCCGGTATGCAAATTGTGTCAATTTGGGGCTCTGGTTTAAGATTGAATTTATATTTTCGTCCATTAAATGTGATTATAAAAGGTTTTATTGTTTTGACTTTATGTTATTAAACTAGTTTTGTAACTTGCCCTTCTGACAATGCATAGTTTAATCAAAATTAATCTATGTTACTAAACAAACCGTCAATACTTGCAAAAATACAGTTTTATGTCCAAGTTATGCCAATTTACGCTGTGGAGCAGTAAGTTATATTGTCACCTCTGAAAAGTACTTTTATGATGTGGTCCATTTGGAAACTTCACCTTCCATTATGTTATATTTTACCGCAATAGAAATTCATGTAACTATACAAACACAAGTAAAAGCTTTCTATCCAACTGGTTAGGTGGACACAGTGTCCCAGTGGTAACACATTCGCTTCCCACCACTGAGGTGTGTGGTTCAAACCAGGACCCTGGGTTGGAAAGTTGGTAGTTGCTCATCGCTGTTCAGCAGCTTACAGTAAAACCTTGACGTGTTGTATGTATGTACTGGTTTCTGCTTCCCATAAAACTATCCGTCTTGATATGACCAAAACAGTGTTGGAAGCACTAAAACTCAAATAAATAAATACCTAACTTGTAATTGGGGGGAGCAGGCTTTAGAGTATTTCCGCTCCCTAAACAGGATGTCAGTCTGTTGAAGAGTATGGATTAACAGAGACAAATTTGTACTTATCCACATGACCTCCAGTGGAAACTGAACCACAAGTCTTCTGCTCCAAAGTCCAACATTCCTACCACCAGGCAGTAATGACCACAGCTAAATATATTTTGTTTACCAAACATTTGTTTGCTGGATGTTACAATCAAGTGACAATTTTGTTGAATAATTCCAATCAAGTTTCATAACTCTTTTACAGCTCGAAGAAATGGGTTAAGTATAGGCCCTTTGATGTAACACTCTGTCAGCAGATCAACCTTCTACCCCCCCCCCCCCCCCCCCCCCCCCCGCACCACTGAACCGAACTTCTTCTTATATAGCTTACATAAAGTACAAAATAAGAATGCAAATTTAATATATCATTGTAGATTTACATGTTCAATTGTTTACGCTTCACATACGTAAATATTATTCAATTATAAAAACTTAGCCAGATAAAAAGCAGTG
This sequence comes from Sabellastarte sp. h YS-2021, assembly GCA_964017235.1. NCBI lineage: Eukaryota > Metazoa > Annelida > Polychaeta > Sabellida > Sabellidae > Sabellastarte > Sabellastarte sp. h YS-2021. The sequence continues at coordinate 151,365,738 of OZ024931.1, forward strand.
TACATACCATATTATTCCATATTAAAGTGCTCAAACCACACCTAAGTTATCTGCGTAGTTTAATTGCAAATCATTTTTGACTCATATGAATAGTACCCAACCTGATGATATCAATGAGGAAATATGACGTCATGGATATCCATGGGTGTTTTCTGACAATTGGAGGACTGGGTGACGATCAATCATGGAGAGGTCATGTTTAAGGTCAAATATTTTATTAGGTGTCTTGTATTGGTTTGAGTAGTGAGGCTTTTATAGCAAAACTGCAAATTAAAAAGTTATATGGGTGCATGGTGACACTTGCACCCCTGCAAATCCGAGAATTGTAGGATCTACTGGTGTACATAATATGTTTGAATAAATATATTGAAGGGCATTTCAGACTAAATGCATATACTGAGTTAGTTATAAGTTCTTACCAATTACCAACAAAATATATTTCAATTGTCATTGCAATAATATTTGTGGTGCCAATTTTAATGAAATAACATATTAAACTTTAATTACATGTGCTAAGTTACTCATTAAATCTTCCTGAACCAATAGGTTACCGTTAACCCCAGGCATGCAAGGATTAATTTGCCACCTCATATTCTATTCAAAGTCCCTGTCAAAACCTCTCAAGAACGATTGATATTATCCATCAATGAAGTTCATATTTTTATATTTTGTTTGAAAGCGCAAAATGATTAAGCTCAGTTCTATGGTATATAAGAAATCTACTACTTATCAATTAAGTTGGTGTGTTGTGCCCAAAATATCTTACAATGATTCTCAAATTTCCTAAAATATCAAACACGTCTACAAGCAGTACATTGGAAGGGATAGCTGAAAAAGAAAACTAAGCGATAATAGGACCATCTGCACACCATAAATCCAGGACTTGTGTGGGTACACGATGATACCCATAGCACCACTGCAAATCAAAGAAATTATACAGGTGCTTATGGATATTTTATGGGGGTATAGATACTTAATGCTTGAGGATATGAGGTTCATTATAGGTTAAATGCATTTACTGTATTAGTCTCGAAATCTAACAACTAAATCTGTATCATGTGTTCAAATATATGTTGTAGTCATTTTTGCCCACATTAATTTACCATTAGGACGTGTTTAAGCAACTCATGTTCATGATAAACATCAGAAAAGTTCAAGTAACAAGAAACCATTTTGTTTTATCCCAAAGACATTATACAAATTTCATTAAGGTTATAATTTCGCTGGTCAGAAGTGTAACAAACTCATTGGGTCGTAAAGTGAGCTAAATAGATGTAATCCTCAGTTTGTTTAAACAATACATCCAGTTTGGGACATTAAAGGAGCATAATTTTAGCGACCCGAGCTAAATTATGTGTCAAGGCACAATAACACAGTTAATAAAAACCCATTCTCAACAAATGCCTTTTATTATGCCAAACAGATAAACAAACTGGAACAGAAATTATTATGTTAACATATTAATTCACAGAAAGAAAATCATATAACCCAATTCCCCAAAGCTGACTCTCTAGAAATATTCCTAACCAACCAAATTAATCCCCACCCAATACATCTTAAATATTCACCCAAAGTACAAAAATGCCATCTAAAATGCTAACCCCCAAGGACTAAAATTGCTAAAACCAGTAACCTTAACTAAACCTAAAACAGAACATAGTTGTTCAGCTACCTCTCTATGACTGACAAAGCTTTAGAGCTTAGTGGCAAGAACAGTGTGTTCAGTAAGAAGTCAGCCCAGAATGTGGGAAATGCACCCCCTTTTATAGCCAAAAAGTGAACTACTCAAGTCTTTGGTGTCAGCACCTTTGACCCACATCCTTGAACCAAATACCAGTTTCCTGATTTGTTTATAAAAAATAGACCCAAAATACCAGGATAGTAAACAAGGTCAAACATGGCTACCAAAGCATGTGAGTTCCCCAAATATAAATAAAGACCAAATTCCCACAATACCCACAGGTTAGTAAAACAAATATTTAATACCATTACACAACCAAACCCCAAGAAACCATTTAACTACATCCGAAAACCCTGGAATATCGCCCGTAATTCCCGTAAACTCCCGATATTAATCATAGCTCAAAATACCACAATAACGGTCGTCGTTACATTTCCCCCATCTCCCAAAAATATTGGTTCGTCCCTGAACCAAGATTCACTATATTTACCAATCTATACAACAAAAATCATTATACAACATCTGAAAAAGAAAACAAGCAGAAATAATCATACATTGGAAATACAATACCTGAAAAAAAAAACATATACTCTGCAAATCTATGAGAATTACAAAAGTAATATACAGTCTCTTTAACAAAATGTCCACTGTCACGTCCAACAGCCTCCAGACACATCAGGAACTCCTTGACTGGATCCTCCATCCTCAGGAATCCTGTGCCTGACTCATCCCTCCCCAGGAATCAACTCCTGGCTAACCACATCTTCATACAGGTAATGAATTTATATTACACTATATACATCAGCAAAAAGTGATCTTCCCTGGCAAATCATCCTGTACCACATTCCATGCCGGACAGTCACTTTGCACATAACTTTTAAAGTTTCCTACAACAATTCGTACCAAGGAACTTGAAACTGAAAGTCATTTAAAACATAATGTTTATTAACATCATGGACCCCTCGCTGCAACTCAGGAACTAGAACAAGAGTTCATACCTGAAACTGAAAATCATTCAAAACATAATGTTTATCGACAGCATGGATCCATTTCGTAATACAGCAACACTCAGCAAATTTCTGCAATGAGCTTTTACTAAAAACCCCCACCCCAAAAATAAATCAAAGTATTTTAGAACATCAGTCCCTCAGCTACTTGTAGAACATTAGTTCATATGCCACCTATAGAACATTAGTTATCAGCTACTTGTAGAACATTAGTTCATACCATTTGTATATTTATATGTTTATATAATATGACAGTTCATGATACTAAGCTCAGGGACTTTAGAACCAAAGTTATTGACCTAATTTAAAGAAAACAAAAAAACAAAATAAAAACAAAAATCTCCTCTAATCATTTTATTTTCTCCTTTTTAAGTTTTCTTACATTTGTTTTATACGAGGGTCTCTCAATTTCCTATCTTTTGCCGGAATGTCAATTGCAATTAACTTCCAGGGAATCCTCTTATCTGTTATCCCATTTATAAGTGGGGCTTCATCGTTGCAGGTTGCCGGTGCTATCAGGCTAAGCAGAGTTTTGGTGACACCAACTTCCTCTAGAAGCTCAATAAAGCCACCCTCGGGCTCTTCTTCCCATGAGGAGTCCAAATGCAATGGGTCGGTGGAACCAAAACACTCAGGGATGCTAACTGGGCTTTCAGCCTTCTTTATTGGTACCTTTTCCATCATAGGTCTAGTAGTCCCTTTTCCCTTACCAACAACTACTCCCTCTCTATAGGGCTGACCAGCATGACGCTTCTGAATGTGTTTGTTGTACCTTCTGATGTCAACTTCAGGAAACACGAACTGACATCCCCAGCCACACCTCCTCTTGACACTGTGCACCCTCCCCCAATGTCTGTCCAGAGTTTCTTGGTGCTTGGTAGTAAAAATGCAGCGAGTACATGTGTAACTCCTGAAACAAAACACACAAAAACAAGGCTTAAGCATAATCACTCAAATAACGGGGTGTCTTCACCTTACGCCCACTCCTAGTAACAACCCCTGAACTTTGTTTTTGACCCTCACCTCCTTCCTTATTTCCAAGATTAGAGGGACCAATGTCAGCTATTTCACTCTCCAATCCCATTCCCTCCTCATGAAAATTATACCTGGGGACTTGTCTAGGGTATGGCCCACTATGAACCTCAGTGTTTGGATTCAAATATCCCTGTCTTTCATGTGAGATATAACCACCATCCCTGTCAAAGACCACTCCCTCCTCTTGGAAATTACGCCTTGAAGTTTGTACCCTTCCTTGGATAGTGTTACCAGCTCTCACAAAGTGACCAACAGTTGGACAAAAAAAATGCTTGTCTGAACCCTCCATAATCCTTTGGATAAGACTCATGTCTAACCCCCACATAGTCTTGAGGCCCTACCATACATGGTTTACCAGTCTGTGGGTTAGAACCATTTTCAACATAGGCAACAGCATTGTTTTCAGTAGGAAATCCTTCGCCTTGCCTAGGAGTGGATGGTAAGGGAGTGTCAACTCTAACAGGCTTTTCACTAACAGGACACCCTCCTCCCCTTGGATTCCTGAAGTTCTGTTCAACATACTGCCCCTCCATAATGTCAACCTTATCAAGGAACTCCATAAAAATCTGAAGTGAATTATCACTTGAATCACTACTTTCCATTTAAAACAGAAAGGAACTAACACTGCATACAATGAAACTAAACTACACAAAATCAAGTATGCATTCAAACTAACCTATTCAAATTCATTTATCTACATAACTACAATTAAACAAAACTACACAAATTAAACTATGTATAATACTGCACTTTCAAACTAAGTCTTTATCATACACAATATTAAATATATCTACCAAATACCCAAATTACTTTCATATGCCCCACAAAATGCACACTACCACACAAAATTAAATGTATCAATTAATCTCTCCAACTTTCAATTAAATTCCCCCATCCAATATTATTTACTACCACTTACAATTCTATAAAATTACACCAGTCTACATTTTTTTATTTCATTTTTTTCCCTGGCTGTTTTCTGTATTTTATCCTCCTATTTAAAGTTCTGCTTTATTAATCCCAACTGATTTTTTTAATCAATCCCACCACTTCCACCAAATTTGTAGCGACCCAAGCTAAATTATATGTCAAGGCACAATAACACAGTTAATAAAAATCCATTCTCAACAAATACCTTTTATTATGCCAAACAGATAAACAAACTGGAACAGAAATTATTATGTTAACATATTAATTCACAGAAAGAAAATCATATAACCCAATTCCCCAAACCTGACTCTCTAGAAATATTCCTAACCAACCAAACTAATCCCCACCCAATACATCTTAAATATTCACCCAAAGTACAAAAATGCCATCTAAAATGCTAACCCCCAAGGACTAAAATTGCTAAAACCAGTAACCTTAACTAAACCTAAAACAGAACATAGTTGTCAGTTACCTCTCCATGACTGACAAAGCTTTAGAGCTTAGTGGCAAGAACAGTGTGTTCAGTAAGAAGTCAGCCCAGAATGTGAGAAATGCACCCCCTTCTATAGCCAAAAAGTGAACTACTCAAGTCTTTGGTGTCAGCACCTTTGACCCACATCCTTGAACCAAATACCAGTTCCCTGATTTGTTTATAAAAAATAGACCCAAAATACCAGGATAGTAAACAAGGTCAAACATGGCTACCAAAGCATGTGAGTTCCCCAAATATAAATAAAGACCAAATTCCCACAACACCCACAGGTTAGTAAAACAAATATTTAATACCATTACACAACCAAACCCCATGAAACCATCTAACTATATCCAAAAACCCCTGAATATCGCCCGTAATTCTCGTAAACTCCCGATATTAATCATAACTCAAAATACCACAATAACGGTCGTTACATAATCTTCTGTTACATTCTGTCAGATTGTTGATGTCACGAGCTTAATAGTTGAACAATGCATTAAATTATTAACTTAGGGGGGAAAGGGGGCAGAGTGGTAACACTCTCCCCTCCCACCTCTTACGTCAGGGTTCGGTTCCCGGCACGGCCTCAAGTGGGAAAGCTGGTAGTTGCTTGCCCTTGGTTGGCAGTTTACAGTACAGAACCTTGACCAACTGTATATACTGGTTCCCTCTGCCCACAAAACTACCCGTTGTGATATGACTTATACAACATGTTGAAAGGGACATTAAAACCCAAATTAAAAAAAACAAAGTGAATACACAATACAAATAATAAGCTTGGCGTGTGATTATAACTCTGCACTAATGGGAAATGTATTTTAAACAGACAGACTATTTCACAGTATATATTCCAGGCTCTTTCTTAGGACTTTCAGATGTAATAAAACGTAGAATATATACATAGTGAATTAGGAAAAAAATTAATGTGATCTTTACTATTAAGTATGTGATCAAACGGAAAGATGCAAATTACACATAGCAGTGGAATGTACAAATATAATGCTTGGAGGTACTTGAAATTATTGAAGCTTTGAATCAGGCAGTTTTGTTACACAATAGACATAATAAACTTGGCTTTGAAAAGGTATTTCAAACAGACATGTATTTCGCAATATATAATCACGAGCATTTCTTGGGAACTCTCTGAAAACATATAAATAGTGAATTATGAAAAAATAACGAAAGTATACGATCGAACGGAAGGATACAAATTACACACAGAAGTGGAATCCACAAATGTGAGTGGTATGGTTTTTTTTTAAATTAATTCTCAACTCACTCACTCAATCACTTTTAATTCAGTAAAATCTTCTGTAATATTGTTGATATTTTTTCTAGTTGAAATGTCAATAACTTTGAACATTTCATCAATGTAATATATTGACAGTTTACTGATAATAACAGCAATAACATGATTCTGTTCGGGCATCAGAGGTTTTTAGCAGGCTGTTGATGATTAATGTTGTGCTGCTATAAACCTCTAAAGCCCTATAAAATCATGTTATTGTACTATTATTATTATTTGACATACCAGGCATGATGGCTAGCACATTAACAATATTTTATTTGTATGTTTACACAGTATAACATATGCTTGACTAATTATGCATGTAGTTAATGACAGAACTGAATCATGACAAATACTGTAGTCTCGCTTGAAGTTTTCAAATTGTGATATTTCCAGTAGTCGGTAGTCTGTGGATTTTTTATCAAACAAACGAAGACAAAGCCTCCTGACAATATCTTTTGAGTGATATATGGCATCTATTTAAAGGTTTTTAAAATATTTATAAAAAGGGTACCTGCCGAATACATTTTTCCTTTGTAATTATGTAATTATAGAACATCACGGAGGTGTAGCACTTATACAATTTCACAATGTTATGCATTTTGATTGGGATGACTTATTTATTATAAAATTTTAATTTGCTAATACTCACACTACAGGCAGTATCCCCCTACGGATATATGTGTTTCGACTACTGTCCAAGGTTCTTATTTCACCTTGTGGCACATTGGTAAAAAGTCCATGACTTTGCGAGCCCCGAGGTTGTTTTCAAAGGTTTTAAACTTCTGCATCTGATTTTGTACTGTTACCATGCATATACGATTCCGCGTATACGTGTATGAATCTCTTACATTGGCAACCAAAGATGTGGTCCACGATGTACATAAGGTTGTGACTCAGTCGTCTTATGGTGTAATTTGGCTACATAAGGTGAGTTAAGGTATTGGATGTTTTGTCACTGTGACACAAGGTCGCATACAACTCTTGGACGGTAGTTGAAGGACAGGGGTGTTTCATCAAATGCTTATAACTGCAAATTACTCTGCCCGTAGTGTGAACAACTCGGAAGAAATTGGGCGACCCGGGAGGTATTTCCCACCGCCAAGTAAAACTTCAAACAGCAGGATCTACTGCCTGTAGTGTGAAAGGAGCATAAAGGATTCTTTATTACCTCAGTAGTGAATGTCATGCTTTTAGTGGCGTGCATTTGTCTGTGTGTTATCATACTGTTTGGTGCATTAGCGCCATTAGTTAAGTATACTTGCTTTGCAATAATTAGGTCTGGGGACAAGGACACAGCAGTGAGTTAGTCTGGACTTGTTAAAGTAGCGTCAGTCTAGTACAGCAAGTTTAAAAGAGCACCTGGTCACAAGTGACTGAAACAAATGTTCTTGCATCTGCTGCTGTAATCTACCGGTATAGACGGGTTGTTATAAACTAGATATATATTATTACTATATTTTGAATTATACGACCCCATTAGTTTGGTTTGCTGTACTAAAGTGGCAGAGTACACCAAGAGGCAGCGTACAGTAGTTGGTGTGTCAACACTTTAATATATAGTTAAAAGACTGGTTTAGTTATTAAAATATGTTTAAATAAGGTAAAACAGTTCCATGATTTTACCAAATTGTGTTAAACATACAGATTAAACATTTTTATTAATGCTTTTGACCAACACACTATTTGCAAAACCAAGTTCATAGAAGCAATTATTGATATTAAACATGTTAATATTATCATTAGCAAATTATCAGCAACTGTTTACATATCTGATGTCGTTCAAAGTATATTAGATGAATAAGTTTTACAGTCATTATATACTATTCACTTTTGCACCATGCAGAAACTACTGCTGTGAACTATTAGATACTGCATAACAAACTGATAAAGCTATACAAATAAACAAGAAGGTGATAAGATTGAAGTGTAATAAACTTATAATAATAAAAGCATTCATACAAAACCAAGCAGAGGTTGATACCTAGTGTGTGCCCACCATGGTGGTGAGTCTACCTGTCTGAACATGTAGGTCTTGAGTTGGCTCCTGAAACTCGAGATAATCTGTTGCAATCTGAAATTTAGAAATATCCTCTTCCATTTCAATGGTATGACTATAGAAAAACTATGCCTGCCAATCGCCCTTTTGGGATGCATTGTAGAGTCTATTTCCAGAAACCTGACTGCTAGGCTTGATTAAAGATGACAATTAGGGAGGTTTGGATACAATATGAAATGGAAAGCCAATGGAGTTTTTCAAGGTAGAATATGACAAGTCTCAATTCATCCAGTCTATAAACAATGTGACAGAGAATGTTTTAATGTTTTAATAGAATTTAGTCACACTACCTTTATTGACTCCATATGTTAAGGCATCCCAGTAGTCTAGTATTTCCATCATTTTCCACTAGAACTGGCTTATTAATGATTAGGAAATTATGGCTGCATGACAAATAATTGAGAACAAAAACAGCTATAGCAAAAATTGACTTTTAATTATCAAATAAATTTTGGGGGTAATGGGTGCCACTTAGGTTTTAACCTTTTTCTGCTGGAAAAAAGAGCTTTGACGGAATGGCAGGAAATTTTGGTATAAGTGACTCTCTGGTTTGTTTTGTCACCAATGATGATGAACTCTGGGTTGAGTTTTAATTTGACACTGACCATCCACTCCTTAACTCCTGGGGGAGTCACCAGATCTTATATGACATAACATGACGAGTACCCGTCTCGTCACTAAACTAAAGCAGCAATGGGCTATATAACTGATAAAAAATAATAGTTTTATCAAGGCTTTTTTGCAATCAATATTAACTTCCATAAACATAAATAAAAAAGAAAACAACACTGCCTCTATATAGTGTGTCACACAAACTGCAGATGGTAACAGTCTTTAATGTGTATACATTAATATATTTTGTTCAAGTATACAATGAAATGGACTTTTTATAAAGTAATCAGAATTGAGTAGAATTGTTTGAAGCATTCTTCCTTTTGCTACAACATTGAAGTATATTCGTGTATTTGGGCAAGTAATTTCAAACATTGTTTTTTTTAGATTTTATTAAAGTTTTTAATAGCCACATTTCAGTCATGTACTATACACACAATGTGCTGTCATGTCAATGATATTATTCTTGGCTTTGTTTAATTTTTCAGCAATTATTTAATCCAGAACTAGTACCATATGATGCCATATATATTAAGTTTCATATTGTCACCTGATTTCTTCCAGATGCAGTAAGCTCGGTTACATTCACACACAGATGTTCTACAGTTTCAATTTCATTGCAAACAGTACATTTATTTGAAACGGATACTTCAAATAAAACCTGAGGCAACCAAATTGTAGATAAGTTACTTCTCTTACTTTCTGTGTATAAATGTTTCCAAAATTTTAAATAACACATTTTTTGCATATTGTCTTGTGGCATTTTTATTAGAATACAGTAAATATCTTTACTTCTGGTATTTATAAATGGCTTATTTTTGTTTCCATTATAGTGTAGAGGTTTTTTTAAATATAAATATATACTTTGCTTATGATGTATTAAGCGTTTTACATGTGGTTTCAAAACTTTTTTGACTAATGTATATCCTCTAGTCTAGTTTTTTTGTATCTGAGAGTTGATTATTCATGTCTCCTGATAAAAGCTCAGCCCATTGCCTCAGAGATGTTGTTAGAAGACAGAGAACTGGGTTGTGAACCGCAGGGACATCAATATTGGGCATAGTGTCATTTTCTGACGCCATGACTTGAACCTTACTTTTGAGAGTGTAGGTCCTGAGTTTTTCACAGTAGAGGAGCACTCCTCATGACCCTAATTACCACTATGGGAACTGACGCAAGTTGACGGTTGAACAACATCGTCAACGCATTCATTTTTCATTTACATCATTTACCATGCCCATCCTGCTAAACCTTGTACTGATGTATTTGTCTTTTTGGTTTTTGATCTTTACTTGTTGAGTGTTTTTGTGCTTGAATAACCCAAATGTGAACTTGTTGTACAGGAGTTTGACTGGATTTCTTTGAAGGTGAATGGGAGATACTTTTGCTCATTGTTATTTTTAAGGGCCTATTTGAGGACCTGAGCACAGGATAGTTTCTTAAATCTGTAAAAATCAAGTCTCCAATCAGTGCTCTCAGCCTGAGATATGTTGACGCTACAGACAGTTCTAGATCGAATATGGAGACCTAGATTTAGATGACTGTCCTTTTGGAGTACTTTTTATTGGTACTTGTAACGCTTGCTCTACTTTTTGGCACTGCATCATTGCAGTGCCCTACTTATTTTTTGGGTCTTGGTCTTTCTATTTAAGACAATCTCAAGGAAGGTGAGAAAATCGCTTTCCTATGGTTACACAGTGTTACATATCTGCTTGTAGAGCTGACCACTAGTTGTCTGGTCACTTTTATGTTGACATTTACCTGTGTGGGGGTACTTACAGGGAATACCTTGACTGTACATCTTACCTTTGGTACTTTGTGGATTTGAAGGATTGGTTATGACCTTCTGGCCATGAGCCCTCCTGAGTCTATCTAACTTGTCTGACATTAACCAATTTACTTTCCTTCCAACAAAAGCTTAGGGCATGGGCAGCCTCAGTGTCACTGTCCTCTTCCATCTCATTACGAGTGGAAGTTTCTAGTCCGGCCATACTGATGCCAGCAGATGCAGATTTAGAACAACTCTGGAGTTGCTCAGTCCTCAGTTCTCTTGATTCTTTGCTCGACTACCGTCAACCTAGAACTAACAGCATTGAGAGCACTAAATATCTTTATATTAAAGTTATCAGGGGTATTTTGACTACTGGATATACTGTTCGTATTAGTATCAGTAACGTCATTACTCTGCAATTAATACTTTTCCCAAACAGGTCTTATATGTAGTCCCCAACAAAAAGACCTGTATAAGGAACAATGGAATACTTTAGGCATTCTGAACGTTAATCAATCAATAAAATATCAATACACAACAATGGTTACAAAACTAAGCTGGCAGGTATACAATACTAATACAGTTATTGATAAACTTAACTAAAATTACATATTACAATACATGTTAATAACCCTCACTCAAGGAAAATAGTATTAGACTTGATGAGTACCTATTGCAAAAAAAATGCATTCTGGCACTACTATCATGAAACTAAGCAATATACTTGGAAGCGTAAAAATCCTCTGCAGTTTGCTAGACTAGACTTTTTCTTGATATCACATAGTTTAACTGATCTTATATCTGGAGTGTCAATTAATCAAAGTTATAGGAGTGATTACTCTATAATTGAAATTAATCTGGTAATCAACAAATTCATTAAGGGAAAAGGGATTTGGAAGTTCAATTGTAGATTACTATCAGAACATGACTATCTTAAAAAGCGAAATCTGCTATTAAATATGAGATTATTAAATATGCTGCTCCTATTTATACATATAATTAAATGAATTGTGCTCCCTTTGGAGATATACAACTAACAATCACATATGATCGGTTTCTAGAAACCCTACTATTAAGACTTAGAGGTGAAACTCTCAAATATGCATCGATTCGGAAAAAAACAAAATGGAAGAAAAAGAAAAAACCTCAAGTCTGATGTTGAGTTTTTAGAAAAATCTGGATTGTATCTCAGTCTCTCTGACTTATTAGAGGATAAAAAGGAGGAACTTGAAGATATGAGACAAGAGTGTATCCAAGGTATTGTCACTAGAGTTAAATGGCTGGAAGAAGGTGAAAAGCCCTCCAGTTTCTTTTGCTCATTAGAAAAGCAAAATTTTATTGAAAAGACTATTAAATATCTTAAGCTCAAAGATGACAAAATTATAACTGATCAGAAAAAAATATTGGGCCAGGTCAGAAAATGACTCTTTCACTTTCGGTTTTAGTTTTATAACATGGCTAAAAACTTTTAACTCAAACGTCAATGCTTCTATTCTTCAGTTGGGATTCTTATCTGACAGTTTTCTTATTGAAAGAGGGTGTAGACAGGTAGACTCCATTGCACCATACCTATTTTTACTCTGTGTACAGATATTATTTCTTATGATAGACATCAATAAAAACATCAAAGGTATTACAATTAAGAATCATTCATTCAAAATAAGTCAATTTGCCGATGACACGACTTTAGTCTAAGATGGCAGCAAGGAGTCGGCAGCCTTGAATACACTTGAAATATCTGGAAAATATTTCTGGCTTAAAATTAAATGCAGAGACCAACTTAGTGTGGCTGGGGAAAAAAGCACTCAAAGAATAAATTCAAAACAAAATATAGTCTGGAGTAGAATGTAACAGAGTTTTCATTGTTTGATGTTAAATTCTCATTTGGCCTTAATAATATACCAAAATAGAATTTTAGCCCTCATACCTCAAAGATAACTGAAATTCTGAACCACTGGAAAAAGTGCTCATTAATAGTGCTTGGTAAAGTTACAATTTAAAAAACCCTTGTTTTGTGCAATTTCATTCATCTGTTTTCTTCTTTACCAGCTCCCTCTGAAACATGTTTAAATTTAAATACCATTTTTTATCATTTTTATGGGATCAAATACCAGGAAAAATTAGACATAAAAGTGTAAAAAGTGATTACAAATACAGAGGTATAAGAATGGTAGATGTCAACAATTTTATAATTTCTCTGAAGTCATCCTGGCTACAAAAGCTGTTTATCGATGTAGGTCCTCCATGAAAGATTTTTGCAACTGAAACCATTAATTGCCCCACTGGTCAAAAATAATGTCAAAGTCAGTGGAAAATCAATTTTGGAAAGATGTTCTTACTTCTTTTTGTATTTTTTACAAGATCTATTATACCAGCCACTGACATTGACAAACTATCAGTACCTTTGTGGTATAACAATGCCATAACTAAAGAAAGTATGTATTTTGCTAAGTGGGTAGCCAGGGGTATACTTTTTCCCGCAGATATTACACACGAAAATGATAAATTAATGACCTTGGAAAACATGCAGACCCATTTTGATTTAACTATTAATTTCCTTGATTACTACAGGGTCAAGTTAAATTTAGAGAAATATACTGAGCATTCACATATAAACAACTTTCATATTTATCAACCCTTTATCCCCTGTTATTTGTAGTTAATTCTACAAATTGTTAAACAAGAACCATGACAATATTGCACTCAACTCCAAATGGAGTGCCGTATTGGGAATATCTAAAATCACTGACAAAGATTGGTAATGTTTCTAAGAAATTTGTTTCAAAACACTGAAGAATCACAAGTTCATTTGGTTTCAGTACAGGTTGATAATTAGAATTTTGGGTACAAGACATTACTCAACAAAGCTCAAGATAATAAATGATTCCAATTGTACCTTTTGTAAAAACAGTGAGGAAAATATAATCCATTTATTTTCTGAGTGTGATGTAGTGAGAACTTTTTGGAATAATATATCATCTTTGTTCAAAAAGATATCTCCCATGAGCTTTAGAACTGACACAATAAGCATCCTTTTTGGTTATACTGAAAAGGATACGCTGTCCTTCAATAAGAATTTTATAATAATTATCGCAAAGTACTTTATTTCTAAATGTTGAAAAGAACAAAGGTGTCTTAATAATATCGAATTTCAGTCTTTTTTCACAAGATCTATTTTGAACAAATTTGCTTAGCCAAAGCTAACTGTGAATTTTAGAAGTTTTCTAGGCTGTGGTGTTTGTTCAAGTTATGAGCTGCTTTTTTACTGCTCTTTATTCAAAATGCCAATTTGTGTGTAAAGTTTCTGTCCGGTTAAATTATTTCAGCCATTATGTATATAATACAGATGTTATTTTCTATAAAGTGATTTAGTTAATCTTTTTTGTATATTTGTTTTGTATTTTCTTTTCTCTGTCTTTTTCTTTTACTTGTGTCTTTTTGTATGATATGCTGGGATCACCCAAAAAATAAAAAATTAATTGATTAAAAATACTATAAACAGTAAATGATTACTGAAACAAGAAACCCGACAGCTTAGCTTAAGAATTACATGCACAATAATATTACTTCAATGAAATAACTAAACGCCTAAGACAAAATTACAATGTAAACGTAAAAACACAAAAAGTAAAGTAAAAACATTACAAATCTTGTTAAATGGTGTCCTAACTGCACGACTTCCTTTTCAACAGTGCAAGTGTTTTTAAAATTTTGAGATGACCTAAGGTCAAAGTTCAACCATTTATTATAAAGAGAAAGGGGGGGACAAGAACTTACTTTTTTAAAACAACTCGGACAATGATCCGTGTACAACCTTTCTTTGCACGCCCCCATATGTAATAATAAAGGGAAGTCTTCTAACCTTTTTATGTCCATAGCAAACAGAACTGGAAAGCAACATCTATTTTTTGTCAAAAATGTATTTGCAACTGGTTTTCAAAAATAATTTTTAACCCATCTGAGCAATTACATTACTTTTAAGAAGTATATCTTTAAACTTATGTCAATAATATTTAAACCCCAATTGTCTATTGTGTATATTGTGCATTTCCTATTCATGTGGCTTTTACCATATCACATAAATTTGTTTGTTAGATGTTCTATTTTACAGATAATATGCTATTGAACTATTAAAAAAACTGAATATATGCATACGTAAACTAGGAAACCAAAGGTTGTTAATCACAATAACCTTGCTAAGAATGTGATGGTTTCTCTTTCGTCATATATTAAGCAGGGTTGAGATATTTTTTTTATTCCGGTTTAGGCTTTGACAACTTTGTTTATCCTTGCTGAAATATCCTTACAGACTAATTTGTTTCTTTTTCTTCAAAGGCAAGTCCCTGTATAAGCATAGTTTCACTGATATTAGATGCTAACACTTCAACACATAATAAAAAAGGTATAGCATTGATAGGAATCCATGTCGTAGACCTGTTTCAAGAAATTTACTTCTTGTAAATTAACCATTATTTTATGACCTTTTTGGCATTTTTGTAAAGAACACCAATCCAATCAATTAAATTTTCATAAATGATAATTATTCTCGAGATTTGAACATGCAATTCCATTTGAATGTATCAAATGCCTATTGAAAGTCTATACCTAAAATTACCCCTGGTGTCATATATTTTCTCAATTATATATGATATTACTAACTAGTCACTTTTCACAAACTCTGTGCAAAAGCAAAATCAATAATTTTGTGATCATAGTTTGCTAAAGTGATTGGCCTATAGTTTTTAAACAAGTATTTTTCATCCATTTTGTGCGACAAGGAGAGTATTGCAGTTTTCAATGAATTAGGTAGACATTTTTTTTCTCAAATGATCTATTTGCACATCAACACAAATGCTATCAGAGCTAGCCTTCTTTTAAACTTAAATACACTTATTATCACAAGAATCAGAGTTGCATGTGGGACCTATGAAATACTTTGAAAACAAACTTTCTGTTTTCATATTTAAAAGAATGAGACATTAGAGATGCCGATGATTTTATCGAAGTGTACAAATTTATGATGAAAAAGAACCATCACAACTAATTTCTTCTAATTTTCCTCTTCCAAACCAAAGCAGATTCCTACTGTTAGGATATATCAAATATGTTGTACTCAATCTTTTTTTTTGTTTTTATACTTGCAAAAGAGACCAGCCTTTGAAGAGAACAAAGAGTGGTGATGCCATGGCCACACTAGAAGATCATCAAATCCATAATGGTCATGACTCATCCAAACTACTCCAAAGTGACAATTCTAAAAGTTTCAGCAAGACCTATATTTTTGGTTGTGTCATTAGTCTGGCAGCTGCAGTGATTGCTTTCTTTAATTTTGTTATCAATCAGGTAGATGATAATATATGACAGATTGTAGTAAGTGTATCGTAAAAGTACAGCCCAAGCTCTTGTGCGACTGACATTCCCCTTACTGAAACACAGAGACAAAAATGACAATCAACACCCTGAGGTTCTGTGACCTTATACTAAGGATATGACCTAATGACAGAAGGCCACCATTATGAGTGGTCATCCAAGCACTATGTATCCGTCTCCACCTGGGTTGTACCCTACATCCTCTATGGTCCTAGGCGAGTGTGTTACCCACTAGGCCACAGTTGCAGAAAACATAAAACAGTGGCAGTCAAATACCAGGTTAAACCCACTGTGTGACACCACGGCCAATTGAAACACCTCAGTGGTCTAGTGGTTAAAGTAAATGACAAATGTTCACATTATTTTACTAACCTGATCATGGATTCAAATCATACGGAAGAGTATTAGTGCCATAGAAAAAAAATTTTTTTTTAAATTGTCGACTTAGTATCTCAACATGTTGAGTTAATATCTCAACATGTTGAGTTAATATCTCGACATGTTGAGATAGTATCTCAACATGTTGACTTAGTATCTCAACATGTTGACTTAGTATCTCAACATGTTGACTTAGTATCTCAACATGTCGACTTAGTATCTCAACATGTCGACTTAGTATCTCAACATGTTGAGTTAGTATCTCAACATGTTGAGATATTATCTCAACATGTTGAGATAGTATCTCAACATGTTGACTTACTATCTCAACATGTTGACTTAGTATCTCAACATGCTGAGTTAGTATCTCAACATGTTGACTTAGTATCTCAACATGTTGAGTTAATATCTCAACATGTTGAGTTAATATCTCGACATGTTGAGATAGTATCTCAACATGTTGACTTAGTATCTCAACATGTTGACTTAGTATCTCAACATGTTGACTTAGAATCTCAACATGTTGAGTTAATATCTCGACATGTTGAGTTAATATCTCGACATGTTGAGATAGTATCTCAACATGTTGAGATAGTATCTCAACATGTTGACTTACTATCTCAACATGTTGACTTAGTATCTCAACATGTTGACTTAGTATCTCAACATGTTGACTTAGTATCTCAACATGTTGACTTAATATCTCAACATGTTGAGTTAATATCTCAACATGTTGACTTACTATCTCAACATGTTGAGATATTATCTCAACATGTTGACTTAATATCTCAACATGTTGAGATAGTATCTCAACATGTTGAGTTAGTATCTCAACATGTTGACTTACTATCTCACTGACTTTGGTGCAATGACCCGGACCTTTAAAATCTCAGAAACCTATTTGTTGGGGACATTGGTTAAGGGGCGTAGGTGTGCAGCATCATAATGTGACCTTAATTTGACCTTTGACCTTGCCATAGTGACTTTGACTATTAAACTCTTGTCCAGGTTATATCTCTGAAATCATGTCATTATTTGGTAGGGACATTGTTGGGAGTGTAGGTATGTTCTATCATAGTGTGACCTTATTTGACCTTTCTGTAGTGACAGTGCTCTTTAAAATCTTGTCCGGACCATATATCTATTATCTTCAAAACCCTAGTTTTGGTCTATAAGTACCTCACCACTGGCCAGCCTAAGTATTTTGCACCATATCTCCCCTTGTACAAATCTGCCGTGAATACAAGACGTTCCAATCCCAAAAATTTGTTCCTTCTGGTTCCCTCTTACTGTCCTTCCATCCATAAATCAAAGGTCCATTTTAACAATAGTTTCTCATATGATGCCCCTAAGTTATGGAATGATCTTCCATATGATATACGCAGTGCTCCAAATCTCTCCAGTTTCAAAAGTCAACTCAAAACCTACCTATTTCAGAAATCATTCCCACCATAGCTTCTTACTACCGAACACCGGACCGCCTCCCTGGCAACGACTCGGAACATGTCTAATGTCTCATGATTTATGCCTTACGGATTGGATGGTGTGCCTTAGAATCCGTTGATACGGAGATTAAGCACCTGGACAACTGATTGATTGATTGATTGATCTCGGAAACTGTAAGGTGTATGATGTTGATATTTGGTAGTGACAGAGGTTGGATGTGTTGGTCTGCATCATCATAGTGAGACCTGGATTTGACATATGACCTTGTCATAGAGACTTTCACCTATAAAATCTTTCACGGGCCATATCTTGGGAATGATAAGGAAGAGGACGGTGAAATTTGTGGTGGTTAACATTGGTTGGGTGGTGTAGGTGTGCAACGCCATGGTGTAAAATGGGATTAACCTTTAACCTTGTTACAGCAATGTTGACCTTTAACATCTTGATACTTTACAACACACGGGTTGATGGACAGGTGTAATTGTGTAAAGGCATACTCACACATCAATGTGCCCTACTAGGTTTTGGATATAATGTTATCTACTAAATGCAACACTAGACTGGTCTATAAAAAATGTTTACAATTTGATTTTTTCCATATAAATCTATTGAATATCATGTTAATCCCCCTTCTGTTCTGACAGCCATAATATTAACAAACTTTTGAGTCTAAATTATGGGTATCAAAATTTGAATATTAAAGCAATTTGTCTTTCTTTGTCATTGGTAGAAATTTACATGGCGAGGGTTTTTGCTCTCTGAATGGCTTTCTGATGAGAAAGTAATATTTAATTTAGCTTATTTCATAACAATTCATATGAAAAGTTCATTTCATTTATGTATTTCTGAATACTCCCACAATTTAGGCATAAACTGATAACTAGTGTGATGCATGTTTAGGGAATTGTTGATTGTTTAATTTCTTATCAGTATTAAGGAGTGAATTCCCTTTTAGTGCAGCCAGGGCAGTGTGGAAGAACTCTTAATTGTATAATCATCCAACCAGGGTTGGTTATAGGCTGTTAGCCAAAACGTTACTCTCTAGTCAGACATTTAACAAGTCAACATGTTGAGATATTAAGTCAACATGTTGAGATATTAAGTCATCATGTTGAGATACTAAGTCAACATGTTGAGATATTAAGTCAACATGTTGAGATAGTAAGTCAACATGTTGAGATACTAAGTCAACATGTTGAGATAATATCTCAACATGTTGAGATAGTATGTCAACATGTTGAGATAGTAAGTCAACATGTTGACATACTAGCTCAACATGTTGAGATATTAACTCAACATGTTGAGATATTAACTCAACATGTTGAGATACTAAGTCAACATGTCAAGATATTAACTCAACATGTCGAGATATTAACTCAACATGTCGAGATAATTAACTCAACATGTTGAGATACTAAGTCAACATGTTGAGATAGTAAGTCAACATGTTGAGATAGTAAGTCAACATATTGAGATAGTAAGTCAACATGTTGAGATATTAACTCAACATGTCGAGATATTAACTCAACATGTTGAGATATTAACTCAACATGTTGAGATACTAAGTCAACATGTTGAGATAATATCTCAACATGTCGAGATACTAACTCAACATGTCAAGATATTAACTCAACATGTTGAGATATTAACTCAACATGTTGAGATATTAACTCAACATGTTGAGATAGTAAGTCAACATGTTGAGATATTAACTCAACATGTTGAGATACTAAGTCAACATGTTGAGATAATATCTCAACATGTTGAGATATTAACTCAACATGTTGAGATACTAACTCAACATGTTGAGATAGTAAGTCAACATGTTGAGATACTAACTCAACATGTTGAGATAGTAAGTCAACATGTTGAGATACTATCTCAACATGTTGAGATAATAAGTCGACAATTTAAAAAAAAAAATTTTTTTCTATGGCACTAATACTCTTCCGTAAAATCATGTCTATTCTCAGTCTTTAAACAAATTTCGAAGGCAACTTTTTGGCATTCTGGAACAGCAACCATTTGGAGTCTGTTGATATTGTATTAGCATCAGTAATATGACAAATTTACTCAACAGATTTGTTAGTACCATACAATTGCAGCAGTCTTTCATTCGTGGTACGACTGTTGGTGAGTTTGAAATGTATATTTTAACAACAGTGTATATTTAACTGAGTATAAAGCTGTTTATAAAAATCAAAACCATGGTATATACATTACTCATTTCTTGAAAAAGAAATATGTTTTAATGTGTCAAAGGGAAACAATCAACGCAGAATTTCATTAAAGTTGAGGCTTTTAGATGTTACAGCTATTATAATCTGCCTAGAGTAATTATCTAGATCAAGTGACTCATTCCAGTCAATTAAATTCTAATACTAACCACTTGAATATAATAAAGCACTATAAATCACAGAAACTGTATAAAGCAAAAATTGATGTTGTGAATTAAAAACAGTGTGCCAAAGTCTGGCCAGTGCCAAAAAAATTTTTGTAATGGGGTCTATCAATCTCCTTGTATTTCCAGCTACTAGACGAGATCACAGGAGTGTTTCAGCTCAGCTGTGGACAATTCAGCTTGATGGGAATATGTGCTCTGTGCTCAATGCTTTACACTAAAAATCCACCAAAGCTCATTCAGAAATCAAATATTGTTACCATGGTTGTGTTCATTTTGTCCAACTTATTATTTGGAATCCTAATTTTTATAGCATCTGTGCATATACCTGTGGGTACACTGGATGCAATTCAGATCTTGAGCTTTATTGTGTCATCATTTATATTTTCTCTTCTAAGGACTCACTATACAAAGAAGGAGTATCAGAAGATTGCTATCATGATAGATGTGACTACTGTTATTCTTATGTTCATTGGTGTGATTTTCTTGGTACAACCAAGTGAACTATTCGGAGACACCACATTCTTCCACCAAAACTCCACTGGATATAGCAGTTTGTGTAATAGCAACAGATTTGCAAATGTCATTGCATCAAATGATACAGTCAGTCACTATTCTGCCTCAGAAATCTACAAATCAACCAGGTGGATAGGCTATCTGTGTGCTTTTCTTGCCGGTTTTATAAACTTAATTACAGTATTATGTGGCAAGAGGTTGCAAAATTATGAAGATATCTATAATGCCATCTTTTGGCAGTCTTTATGGTCTTCTATTGCCTGTTTAATCATTGTCAGCTTTCAGAGTGGCTTTATCTTTCCTCAGAAAACTATTTGTCTAGTACTTTTGCTCCTTCATGGGGTGACTGGGGGAATGTCTTATTATTTCTTTTACATCGGCATGTGCTACATCTCCGGTGTTGATGTGGCTGTCATTGGAGGGTGCAAACTCCCCCTTCTCTTTATCTCCCAATTTGTTTTTCTCAGAGAAATCAGTCCAACACCTACAAATGATGTAGCTATCATAGCAGTTGTAGCAGTTTTGGTTATAGTTATTGTGAAACCTTTGCTGCAAGGTTTTTTGGCCAAGAAAGGGATTATGAGGTTAAGTGATACATAGTATTATATTTAGCTGCAAGATTTAATTGATATATTAGATTGTATGTATAAAAATAAGTTCTTAATTTAATATCAAAGTCAAGTAGGTTAACTTTATACATTTAACAATGCAAGTGCAATTTATATGTTTGGTTTTCTAATGCCACACTTAATGGGGTTTGGTTTTGCAAAATTACTTAACAGGGTCACAGTGGCACAGTGGTAACAAACTCACCACCCACCTATGAGACCATAATTCAAATCCTGGTCTTCCCTCATGCTGGAAAGGTGGTGGTTGCTTGCTTTTGCAATTGGTTGGCACTTTACAGAATAAAACTTGACCACCCGTATGTAGTGGTTTTCTCTTCCCTTCCAACTCAACATCACAACGTAGCTGAAAAGGTACTGGGCATGACTTAGTTCACTAAATGAATAAATAAATAAAAGCACTTTGCCTCTGACCCGAAGTTGAGGCATTTACCTAAGACTTATGTCTGGGGTGCTGCACTGATCAGTTTTCACCAAGAACTTAACCACAGGCTTAAACTAAATTTCTGATATGAAGTACAAGTGACCCTCGTGTGAGTTTAGCTTGTATAAGGAAATGGTTATATATGGCTGTCATTAACACTGGCTCCACTTCAACATTTGGAATGATTAACATAATCTGCAATATATACATCACTTGCCTCAATTTGCCTTTTTTATTTTGAATAGTAACAAATGAACCCCCATGATAAAAGTTCTAAAAGAAATGTTTTATTTCATACTTTAAAAGAAAACAAAATTACAATACAGAAATATGGTTTTGTGAATTTATGTAACAATTTTTGCAACAAGTTTTTGTTTGACATGTTCCCTTTCATAAGATTCTATGTTAATCCAATGAAAAATATCCATGTCACTTCAATAATTTGGGGCCATATAACTTATGGTTAATGGTTTTGAATGTTGTTCTTTGTGTAGCAAAATAGTAGGGGTAAAAATGGTTGAATACACATCTTATGCCTGTCAGGAGTCAGTACATTAGTAACTTCAAAAGTTTGATTTTAATCCATATTTTCATGTTTTTTGGGTACAACTATTACAATATCATATTTTCTAAAACACAATGTGCATCACAATAGATGAATGTCATCAGCTTTATTTTTTTTACAAATAGAAGGTACATTAAAAATTACATGCCACAGAAAACTATAGTGGTATGTGATTAACTTACAGGCCTAGTAGCGTCAAATCTAACATACTAATATTTATTTACTCTAAATTAGCCATTTTCCCTGTCAAAACCTGCCAGTGAGAAACTGTGTGTATTATATATACTATGTGCACAACAAATGTGCTTGTTCTGTGAAAGCTCTGTGTGTGTATACAAAAACATACAGACCCAGAATCTTAAACATGTGCAATATCTCACATCTGGTTTTATAGGTTCTGGATGATTGTGAGGATATGGGACATCTGGTTTTGGAAATTGAAATCAGGGGTTAGATTTAACCTTTAAAAAGTAAAAATATTGCCATAGATTTCTCTGAATTTTCTCATTTCTTTCAAAATAGTAGAGAATGATATAAATAAATCTTTAGAATAATAATCTTTTTCTTAATTTCTCAGTATTCTTGAAAATAGTAAAGTAGATTATAATGTTAAAGAGAGGCCATGCTGGCACAGTGGGAACACACTGGCCTCCCACCTCTGAGGTCTGTGGTTGAAACCCTGGACCTTATGTGGGGAAAGTTGGTAGTTGCTTACCGATGGTAGGCCGTTTTCACCAACTGTATGTACTGGTTTCCTCTGTCCACAAAACTACCCGTTATATGACCTGTACAGTGTTTAAAATGATGTAAAACCCCAAATAAATAAACATAATGTCAATGAATATGTCAGTAGATTTAAATACATCAATGCAAATGCTTGCACAGGATCTGTATATCAAACATATGTCACATATTGCTTGATTAAATTAACAATATTAATTACTTGTTAAAGGAGGGAAAATTATCTAAAATATATTATAAAGTTAATTTGCTTTCCAAATAATTGTTTTTATTTCACTTTTGGAACACATTGAAAATCCCCACATCAAATATCATTAGATATTTATACAAAAATTTCAAGATGTGGAATTGAAAATCCCCACGATAAAATATCCATAAAAATAACAGAATAAAATAGTAATAATATACAATACACTTTATTTAAGAGGTATTTGTGTGGGTTTCAGAGCATACATTAACTAAAGTTTTGAGTCAATCCTTTGACTTTCTAAACATTTATCAAAGAAACAAATCAGTAGGTTTGATCAAATATAAGTAATAGGCAACATATACTTTCATTATACATTTTATTAAACTTCTAGATAGACAACAAGACAAATGAAAACTATTTTCCCTAATTATAATTAACAACTACATTTCTGTTTAGAAGAACAGGAAATGAAAGTCAAATTAAAGGTCTACATGTGTATACAGAAATGAATTAATAACAAGACAAAATAATAATGCATTGGTAAATACTAGAGTATTAGGACTTCTATATTGGTGATTTTTAATCTTGATTTTCTATCGTTTTGAAAATATTCAGGGATTTTTATTCTGGAGATTTTCAATCTACAGATTTTCATATGCAATCTTTACTGATAGTCAAGCAATTTTAAATATAAATTGGTCAATGTAAGACAGTTCTTTTATCAAGTTCATCAACAAACAGCAAATCTTATAGTGAAGTCACTACTGCACACTGAATGAACAGACAACAGATGACGTATGCACAAAGATATAATGGCTACTGTTTGTGTTGAAGCAGTAAGCTGACAAGCAGCATAAAAAGTGAAATGTTTATCTAAGTACACAATAATTTTCAGCTGTGTGGTTATGATTACTGGGGTGTGTGCATGTTAGTTGAATATATATGAGACAACGTTGTATGTTAGGTGCTACTAGGTCTTCAATTTTACAGTGCTTATCTACAGCAAAAGACAGGCGGTAAGGTGCATGAAACAAAGGGAAAGGTGGTGTCAACACCACAAAGACAATCACAGCAATGCGATGAACCTAGGTTATAGGCTTTTGTCAAGAGATAAGATTATATACTTTAATGACTGAAGATATGTGGCAGAGTGAATGCCACCAGGCAACTAATTGACACCTTGAGAGAATTACAAACAAAACTAAATCCAAATTGCTTCATATACTTATGTACAAACTGACCTATGGAACACACTTTGGTAACTCAAAAACTTTATTCTGAGTATTGTAAACAATTTTTATAGGATGTAAAACATGTTAAAATATATAGGATAGCAACTTTGGGGGAACCTATAAACTGTTGAAGATGGTTTCATTTACAGGTAATTCTGCGTAACTTCTTTGACTATTGCATGGCTTAGGTTTATGATCAAAGAGATTTGAATACATTTGTAAATTTGTAACTGTCAATAAGTTCTGGTGGCAAATGCTATAGAAAGTAGACAACCTTCACGACTGTATTTTCCTTCTATATATGACCAACAAAGCTTAATATAATACATATATTAATGTAATACACAGTTTAGTCCTTTATTAGTTAGTTTAATTTTGTAATTTGCTCAATTTGTTTATTTATTTTCCATATGTATATTGCACTTTTGTTAACAGCTTCCAGTATGAACACTAAAATAGACATCTTATACAGAAGACAGAGATAGAAAGTTTGATATAGACATATCTTGTCCTTCATATTTATAATAGCAGACTTTTCATTGAAACAAATCTGTGCAACTTCCATTACTATATTTGAGTGTTACTTTGTAAAAGCAAAATTAAAATACAAAAATTGAATTACAGATAAGGTCCAACCATTAGTTACATTCCCATTGCTTGCAACTATGTAATCTAACTGACATTTTAATTTTAAAGACATGAAAAGATATTTCCACTTATTTTCCATTTTAAAATTTCTAGGACATAGAAATTTCAAATGCTCAACTGTTCCTTCCTCGTTGTAAAAGATACATTTATTGTCTGGAGTCATACCCCTTTATGTAACTTTCTTTCTGCAAACCAGTACATCATTTAAAAGCTTATGGTTAAACTCAGATACCTTTTTGTCCTTCAGATCTTTTATTTTCATGCTTTATATGTGGGAAAAGCATTCTGTTACACAAAACAAATTTTGAAAATGAGGCATTGCTCCTGAATGTATAAATTTTATTGACATTTTGTACATAGATTGGTTTTGTAGTTTTGTAATAATTATAAATTAAGCTACTCTTACTTACATCTACTCAAGTAATTTGACTTTTTACCCAGTTTTGAGCATATATATTCTTTACTAATGTTACCATTAATTATTTTAATACTTCAATTTCTATAAAGAAACTTTATGCGATTTGCACATTTTGAGTTGTGATATATCCTTCTTGCCTGTCAAACATTGGTAGTGTATTAAGAGGTTCAGTTTGCTTAATATCTTCAAAGTTGATATTTTTGATAACATTCCATATCTATAACGTATTCCGCTGCCACAATAGAATATATGTCCCAGCTGAATGTGCATGACATAATCTTTTTTGTGCAGGATGCTTTTAACGCATGAAAATAGCTTTTCACTTCAACCATATCCAACCTACCCTGTTCAACTCAAACATTTTTGTTGTAATATCCCCGTGTTTGGCAATATTCCAATATTATTGTTGAGAATGATAAGTAAAAAAACTGTTGCCCATTGGCACAAATTATTTGTATGTGCAGTGAAATAGAGAAAAAAAGAAGCTTCAATCAGATTAGTATGAAACCTAAAGTATGTTTTTAAGAGGAATTTTTGTTGACCGCTCATACAAAGAAGAAAAGTTTAGGGAAAATTGATCAGACATCAGATGAGTTTTTCAACCTGATCTGCCATAGTTGAATAATTTAAGCCTCATTTCAATTACTGGTAATTTTCTATTGTATTTCACCTTTGCTTGCATAAAATATGTGTACCAAACTCTTGAGATTTAAACTCAAGTGACATTTGACTTGACCTTTATGTTAGAATTTAACCATAACTATGGGTCACATTTGATGCAGCTTTACAATATACTGTGTTAGTCAGTCATATTTCTATATTCACAGTTGCAAACAATAATTTATTTATACATCTATGTTTAGCACATTGCTTGTTGTGTAAGTTATATAGTGGTACTTTATAATTTAAATCAGATATCTATCACATAGCCAAATGTCAAAGTTGAGGTTTTGTGTCCTGTTAATTTAAGACTGTAAAAGAACCATGCAAAGACTAAGATTTTTAAAATTAATGTTTATTTGTAGATACATCATTAAAATGTGGATTTTGATTGAAGAAATTTAAACACCATGAAGTTTATTCTCACCACATCGCCCAAAAATATGATTTTAAAGCAGAGATAGGGAATGAAAGAACACAGAAAGGTTAATTCGATCATTTGTAAAAAAGAAGTCCCATAACTTCTTGAAAAAAACAGAGAAAAAAATGTTATTATTATTATTATTTACATACTTTTATTTTGCTTATTTTTGATGTATATCAAATTATACAGCTTGATAAAACAGGAGAAAGTTAAACACTGTAAAGAATTACTAGTGAGAGAAATCTTGACCACTTAAAAACAAAGAATACAGGCCCCCTCAGGATCCCAAGCCCTTGGAAATAACGTAATAAGTAAATAGCCTGGAAAACATGAGAGAGGTGTTTCTAAAAAATTGGAGGTTTTGGATAGAAAGTAAAGTCTAACATATATACTGTACAATGCATGATTAGCAAAGTGATTACAAAGTGACTCAAAATTGTGTGATAGTATACTACTACATAAGTACAATAAACAATAAAATCATTATAAAATTAGCAGCCAAAACTAGAAGGGCCAACATTACAAATGTTTTATCTCTATTTATCGAGTTAGTAACTTGATAAATCGACTTAGCTATCTCGATTTACCGACTTAGTATGTCGATAAATCGAGATAATTATATTGATTTATCAAGTTAGTATCTCGCTAAATTGAGTTATCTTGATTTATCGACTTACTAACTCGATAAATTGACTTAACTATCTCGATTTATCGAGTTAGCATCTCAATAAATCGACTTAGTTATCTTGATTTATCGAGTTAGTATTCAATAAATCAACTTAGTTATCTCAATTTATTGACTTACTAACTTGATAAATTGACTTAGTTATCTCAATTGATCAACTTACTATCTTGATAAATCGACTTAGGTATCTCGATTTATCGACTTAGTATCTCGATAAATCAAGTTAGTTATCTTGATTTATTGACTTACTAACATGATAAATCAACTTAGCTCAAGGACCAATTAAAAAGGAGGTACAGAGTATTCAAAGTATGAAGGACCACATTAGACCATGAACGTAGTCTCTAAGGTCAAACATGACCCCTATTAAGACATTTATGCAATGTGGGTTGATATATGTTTTCATATCAAAAACATCTGATACCAGTGTTAAGGTCCCATAGGCATTACACATCAAGGACCATAATAGGACTTGAAAGAGGGGACCAAGGTCAAATGTGAACCCACCAAAAGATACAGGCCACATGATTACCAATAAGTTTTCAGATCCGAAAGGAGATACAGGGCATTATAAGAATGGGGCTGGCCAAATTAACAAGGGGCTGGACAAATTAATCCTTTGTCAAATCAGCTCTCAGCAATATGGCCAACTTTAAACTTGGCAACTGTAAACTCTTCCCAAAGTAAAAAAAAACAAGAAAAAATGATGCAATAAGAATACTTTTTGAATTTCTTTAACCCGTGTCATAAAGACACTTGTTTAGACAACTATTCATATTGGTTACTTCTAAAATGATAATTAGCAACAGGGTAGATTACATTTAAAAAGACAATTGTCTTGTTGGAGATTAGGTGATATAAAGGTTCTATTAGATTACATTTCAGATTAAAGTCATGGCTTCTATTCACTGACGATTCAAGGTGAAACATTGAAATACATAAGTCGATTTATCGACTTAGTATCTCGATAAATCGAGATAACTAACTCGATTTATCAAGATACTAAGCTCAAAAATGGATACACCTAAGTCGATTTATCAAGATAGTAAGTCAATAAATCAAGATAGCTAAGTCAATTTATCGAGATAATAAGTCAATAAATCGAAATAGCTAAGTTGATTTATCGACTTACTAAGTCGATAAATCGAGATAAGTATCTCGATAAATCGAGATAGCTAAGTTGATTTATTAATTTAGTATCTCTATAAATCGAGATAGTTAAGTCAATTTATCAACTTACTAACTAAGTTACTTACTAAGTTGATTTATAGACTTACTAACTCGATAAATTGAGATAAATAAAATTGTCATGTTGGCCCTTCTACTCTTTCGTACAAAAGAGCAGAGAATATCATGACCACAGCAAGATATAATTATCCAAACTGAAAGATCATTATTAGTAAATAATATACTGATGACAACCATCATACTACAGAGTACAACAAATTATTCATAAGTATACTATGAATATTGTAACACTCTTAAAACATATTACCATAAATTATGACCAAAATCTGATATATGCAAGATAGAGAGAGATTTCATACTTCAGGTTCATAGTCTTCACCAAAGATATTGGCTGTTAAGGTTCCTAGAAATCTGCTGGACAACAAACTACGATCTATGCTCAAATTCAAAAGGTAAACTCAGCTGGATCCCCTGGCCATGAAATAATGATGGAACATTCCTGAAAGATGAAATCTTGTCATACTGCTCGAGCATTGAATCGAGATTCAACAAGATATCATCTGAAACTATAATCAGGACTCATTACCACGATATACAAAATAAATTTTGTGGTTGTTAATGGTTTGACAATGTTGAAGGGAATGTGTACTTTAAAAGCTGTAACAATTTGATAAAATGGAGACCCCAGTAAGGTGAAGTTAGTCCCCACATTACGTGAAACTACAATCCAGACTTAAGGTACAGTTATTGCGTTATACACCCAGACAGATGAACATATCAAACATAACCAATTTCAATGCTATCATCCTCAACCGTTTTCATTCTCAATGTTTTGCCAATCGTTAACTCTTATTGTTCTAAGTTTAACATAAAATATTCTAAGTATCATTATTTTTCCATGATATCTTTCAACCCGGGGGCCACAGTGACAGTGGTAACACTCTCGCCTCCCACCTCTGAGGCCGGGGTTCGGTTCCTGGCACAGCCTCAAGTGGGAAAGCTGGTAGTTGCTTGCCATTGGTCAGCAGTTTACAGTACAGAACCCTTGACCAACTGTATGTACTGGTTTCCTCTGCCCTTCCAACTACCTATCGTGTTATGACCTGTACAGTGTTGAAAGCGCCGTAAAACCCCATATTAGTAAATAAATAAATCTTTCAACCCCACATCTTTGTGTTACAATTTGAAAAACACGAGTATTGGTATTTAAATTCCAAAATCTGTGCTGGGCTGAGGTGCTGAATTTTGTTAAAACAAGGCCGAAGAGTGTTCAGCCTACATATACAAGCTGCAAAGCTATCAGAGACATGTGTAGTACACCAGAATTTATGAAAGTCTGGGGACATAAACAAATTCTGATTCAGATAGATCCCATGCCTGGCCTAGAAATCAGATGGGACACCAACCCAAGTACTAACATAGCCTATTACTGCTTTACTTTAATGATGGGAGGGTACTTGCTCATCATGTTGTGTCACAATCAAAGAAAACCTAATGGAAAAAATGAAAAAAAATGAAAAAAAATTCTTCCATAGAACTGCAAGCATAACTAGAACTAATGCCACGTTAAGAAGCACCATAAAAGGTTGATTGATTTAACTTTTTCCAGTCAAAGACTACGTGTACTTTGGGATGGTGTCACTTTATATTTGTGTCAATAAAAGTCTACAGTATAATACATACAAACAAGAAAAGGGCTTTTGGTCAAATTTTGCCAATTGATAGCAGGGAGCACTAACTCTGTTCGGGGGCTACGGTGGCAGTGTGGTAACACTCTTGCCTCCCACCTCTGAGGCAGGGGTTTGGTTCCCGGCAGAGTCTCAAGTGCGAAAGCTGGTAGTTGCTTGCCGTTGGTCAAGAGTTTACAGTACAGAACCCTGACGAACTGTATGGACTGGTTTCCTCTGCCCTTCCAACGACCCGTCATGATATGACCTGTACAGTGTATAAAACCCCAAATAAATAAATAAACATTAACTTTGTCACATCAAAAACAGATTTGTAATCTATCATAGTATGTGCCCATTTAAGGTGGATATGTCATGTACTAGTACATTATGAACAGAGTGCAGTGATTCAAATTATGTAAGTGTTGTGAAGTTTTACCCAAACATAGATTTATGTGATAAACATCAGTGTGTTTACTGAAGGAAAATACGATAAAGGTTAGTATTTGTTTATATTATTCACCAAGACCCATTACGGCCTAGTAAGCATTAGATACAGACTGGGTAACATCTTTTTTTGTATTTCCCAATTCTAATTACTGGGCATAACTACTGTTAAATCTTATTAGTATGTTCTGACTTTTCATTAATTTGCCTAAGCTAAATTTAGCCTACAAATATGTTATACACATCAGAAGAATGATATTTTTATAGAGCTTTCTGTCATTATTGTGTTAAAACCCATTCAAATATCGGGGAAAACCTCAAGATAAAAATTGAAATTTTCATATTCACCAATGTACATATGACAGCATTTTTCATCCTTTGTTTAAGTATAGATTTATTTTACTTTTTATTCACACTAAATGATAGATAAAAAAAATTAGAACATCCCTCATTAGAGATAAACTACTCGTGTAGTATAGCACTCATGCATTCACACAGTCTAGTCATCTTCATCTATAACAAATATATCTCTTGTATATGTCATTTAGAAAATTCCATATTTTAATTACTCTTTCAACAGATATCCTTAATTGAACCCAAGAATGCAACGAGAAGAATCAAGTATACCAGACCTTGCTAACCTATATCCCCAAGATCTTGAATACATGAAACTGATAATGCTTGTCAAAATGAACGAAAAACTATTGCATTTTTTTATCATTTTCCATTTACTTTCTGAGGGATGGCCATGCACATGGAATATTATAGAATATTATACAAATGCTTGATTGGTTAATTAAAAATACTGCTAGAAATTGTAATCCCCGCGTTTGTCCTTATTTTACATATCGTATTTTATAGATTATGATTTCTTAAATTAGTAATGTTGAACTTCTTTTAACAGAAGTTCACACTTTTAAATCCTTTGTATTTTTGTATTTGTATTTATACTCAGCGCAGTATCATCAGGTACTACAGGACTGAAAGCGCTATGTGACCCATTTGACTGTACAAGTACAGTCCAACTGTCAAATTGATGACACCCCCTAACGGAAAGACAGAGGTTCAAGGATAACCATTTATCAACGTCCTTGAGGTTCTTTAACCTGCCACTGGGGATAGGACCCAATGACAGAGGACCACCATTTTAAGTGGTCATTCAAGCAAATGTGTATCTGCCTGTACCTGGGACTGAACCCACATCTTCTGTGGTCCTTGGCGAGTATGTTACCAACTATCACCTCCAGCCATATATGATACAGATTCTAACAGTTTAACAGGGCAGGCCACATGGTGATGCGGGATGAATATCAGAAAGTACAAAATTGTTACTATAATAGAGAAATCTAAAACACATATTAGAATTTCATTTTTAACCAGAATATAGACATAACCATAGTTTTAGCATGTTAGAATATAATAACTCTATCTAATATAACACCATGCTAATAGATCCCCAACAGTCATGAATGTAAAAAAACACATCATTCTTAATGAAGAAAATCAATCAATCAATTAATCAATCAGTTGTCCAAGTGCTTAATCTCTGTATCTACGGATTCTAAGGCACACCATCCAGTTTGTAAGGCATAAATCATCAAGATATTAGACATGTTCCAGGTCGTACCAAGGGAGGCAATCCAGTATTAGTTAGTTAGTTAGAAGCTAAGGTGTAACTGATTTCTGAAATAGGTAGGTTTTAGTTGACTTTTGAAACAGGAGAGATTTGGAGCATTGCGAATATCATGTGGAAGATCATTCAATAACTTCGGGGCATCATATGAGAAATTTTTGATGAAGTGGACCTTTGATTTATAGATTGAAGCACAATAATGAGGAACCTGGAGGAATAAATTTTGGGGGTTGGAACGTCTTGATATGGTGCAAAATACTTAGACTGGCCAGTGGTGAGGTACTTGTACACCAGAACTAGGGTTTTGAAGATAATTCGTTGTCTGATGGTAGCCAATGAAGTGTCCTAAGGCTGGATGTGATGTGAGTTTACTTAGAAGCACCGGTGACAAACCATGCAAGAGCATTTTGAACATATTGCAGCCTAGTAGCATTACGGGATGACAAACTGCGAAATAGAGAATTGCAATAATCCAAACGATCCATCTGTGGGAGAGAGACAATTACCCAGGATATTAACAGGAAATGAGTCACTTAGCCATTTGTATCACCTTTAGTATTTTTTGCCCAATAATTTAAAGTAAGTCAAAATATCCCTTTCAGTGACTTTCTTAATTGATCTGTAGACAAAAAGGCAAACATACTGTAACAGATGATGTGACACAAGGAAGGACAATAAAAACACATTTATATATGAAAGAAAATGAGAAGGGCTTATTAGATTGCCACTCGTTGACTAAAAACGTGTTGTTCACCGGTACAGGTTTTATTTAATGCAAAACAGAATATAGTACTTTTAGTAGAAATAATTACCATTAAGAATGCATAAATAAATATCATTTTTTGTAATTATTTCAATAAATATGTACTCTACAACTATAATGTACAAATCACTAAAAAGGTGCAGCCCCCTCACCCCACTCCAGGGAAGTAACACACCAGTCCGCAGAGCATTTTTTATGGATATACAATAATCATTTATAGTTATAGTAGAATTATATTACAGTCGATAATTTATTCTATGCATAGTTATACAGTTAGCAGTTATTTTCACATTACATCACATTTTAATACAGGAAAATAAATACAGATACAATTTTTTATCATTTATACAAGTTTGTAGAATTGAGGTGACCTTAACTCTCTGCAGCAGATGAGAGAGCCGGGAAGATGTGAGTTCCACCCACTTTAAGGTGTCTTTAACAGGGAACACATGAGTCAGCCTGTAGGGGGGGGGGGGGGGGGGGTCAAGATGACAAAAGTGACATGAAATATGAATATGGTGAACAACATGACACAACACACACTCCCTCAAGTTAAGTTAAGTTAAGTTAGTTAAAATTAAGGTGCAAGAACACCTTAGTGTTATTCTGCACCAATAAACTGAATAAACACTTTAACTAAACAATATATACAACATGAACAAATATACAAAAAACTCGTGACTAGATTTAAAACAGACATACACTGAACAATATTTTAAATAGAATCTGTGCATAACAGAATGACAAGATAAGATCATAAAAACTGACTAGATGATACAACAACAAACTATACAGAAACAAATACAATAAAATAAATACAAACCATAAATAGAATTCTCAAAAAGTGTAAAATATACAAATGAACAAAAATCAAAATAAAAATTTATTCTGTAAAATCCAATCAAGATTCGTGTTTCCTCCAATTAGTCGCCTCTTACGACACGCAGGAGGACACGTTGGGCCTATTCTACTTCCCCGGACCCACAGGGGGGCACACACTCCCTCAAAAACCCAAATAAGATTGCAGGCTACATTTGTGTTGTAAACATCATTAAGAAAGGCATTTTACATGGCATTTCAAGCCACCCTTCCGCCAAGACAGAGATATGCAAATTGGGATTTAATATTTAATAGTATTAATGCATTATATCTTTTATTCCTTGTAAACATAATACTTTTACAAGGTACTTTTTATAATGTAAAATCCTGTCACTAAATAAACAGACAGACATGGGTAAACATAACCCGTAGAAAATGTGACAGTAAGGCCATTAACATAGCATTTGAATCTGAACAATGAAAGTATGGCCGTTATATACAAGCACATTATGAAACTGTGTATCTATTTAATATATTTTCAAAATCCTGTCACTGAAATGACATGATCAACATATGGCGACAAAACCATATCCCGAAAAATATGATTTAACAACCCCAATTTTCCATATAACATCCCAAGCAAGGGTCGGGTACATAACCAAGGTTGCAAAGCCGACCAAAGCAATAAAAGTTAAAATTTTGAAGTTTTTGAACTGCCCAATTAACAAGTGAAAGATAAACCATTTGCAAATGCATTTAAGTCCATGCAGAAATGGTGGATCTAAATGAAAAATTAAAGTTGTTTTATTATCCACCAGCCAATGTATTTGACCTAAATACGGAGATGTACACGCCAGGTAATCTTTGCGTTTTCAATGGTGCCAAGTACCATAGATAATTAGCATTACAACTGTGTCAACGGGTATTGATTTTTTATGAATACTTGGTTTATTATAATATACATCATTAAAAAGATATTTTAACGGGGAGTCTGCTTTCAAATCTAATTGGAAATGGCAGAGAAGTTAAAAGTTATTTTTATATTACTGGTGCCCCAATATATGACGCCTTTTGGGCACGGTTTCTTTGAATGTGGACCCGTTTTACTTATTAGTCATGTGGCTAAATGTTGCTAATAAAAGTAAGACGAGTAACTTTTGACGCACACAGAAAATATATCACCTTGAAGATTAACTATATGATACTCAAGTAGGCACTAGTACTATTTGTCATCTTCATGAGAGGTATAGTGATATGTACATATTTACCTCTGCCAAGGAAGTTAAGTTTTCACCTGGGTTTGTCTGTCCGTCTGTCTTTGAACAAGATGACTGAAAAACTTATGGATGGATTTTGATCCAATTTTCAGGATATGTCCGAAATGGTAAAAGGAAGAAGTGATTAAATTTTGGGAGTGATCCGGATTATCTGGAACTTCTGGATCCATGAAATGTAATTCTTAAAGACAGATAACTCAATAAGTTATTGACGGATTAAATGGGACCTAAATGGGACAAGGAACAAGTGATTAGATTTGGGAGTGATCTGGATCACTGTCTTGATCCATGAAAAATAAATTGGGAGTGACCCGGATCACTATCATCAAAAATATGAAGTAGAGGGGGGGGGGGGGGGAATTAGCAGGGGAATTCGGCAAGGCTGTCCTATTTCAGCCCTTCTATTTATCTTAGTTGCAGAGATTTTAGCAATAAACTTAAGAGCAGATTCTAGGATACATGGAATTGAAGTCTCTGGTCAAGAATTCAAAATAAGTCAGCTAGCTGATGATACCACTATGTTTTTAAAAGATATACAATCTATAAAAAATGCCCTTGCACTATTTAATAAATTTGGTGCATATTCAGGTTTAAAGTTAAATCTGGATAAAACTGAAATTATTCCAGTAGGTATGTCTCAACTCAGTTATCAAAGTCTCCCCAATGACCTAAACTACATTGACATTAATAAAAAAGCCTTTAAAACTCTTGGGGTGTGGTTTTGTGGTGATTCTCATATCAGCAATAATCTAAACTATAAATTTAGAATAGAGAAAGTGGAAAAATTATTATTTATATGGAAAGCAAGAAGTCTCTCACTGAAAGGAAAAATAACTATACTGAAAACCTTAGTAGTTCCTCAGTTTGTTCATTTGTTTAGTACCATATTCACTCCAGCGAGTGTCCTAAAAACTATTGATACAATGTTTTTCAATTTTTATGGAATAATAACCCCCCCAAAATTAAGAAAAGTGTAATCACAAATAGCTTCACAGGAGGAGGGTTGAAGATGCCAGACATCAGTAGCATTCACTGTGTTCAAAAATGTTTATGGATAAAATATTTGACTGATGCCTGCGAAAAAAAATGGAAAGTATTAAGTTATCAACTTCTAGGCTTAAAACCAGAAATGCTAGATTTTAAACCACCTGAAGCATCTTTAAAAGTTGCAAAAACGAACTTTTATCAGCAAGTTTTAGACTGTTGGTCCCTTATAAAAATTAGGGAGCCGATAAGTGTTAACGAAGTACTTAATGAATATATACTATACAATCGATATGTAAAAATTGACAATAAGTGTCTCGATTCTTCAATATTGCTACAAAAGGAAGGGCATCAAAAGATTAAATTGTTTGATATAGTGGATTCAGAAGGGAAGATACTATCTTTTGAGAGATTAGTTAAAGAACTTCCCTTGAGGTTATCTCTTTTGGAATACTTTGGATTAACAAAAGCAATACCAAAGCATTGGTTGAGATCAATAAAACCAAAAAATATACAGGAACAAAGCAAATTAAAAAAAAGTGACCAGATTACAATTACCATAAACAGAAGAATTAAGCCCATGTCCATAATCCAAAGTCAAGACTTATACTGGGAATTAATGATTGGAAAGGTTGAACCCCCATCATCACTTAACATTTGGCATGACTTATTCCCATTTCTTGAATCTAGTAATTGGGATGAAATTTTTGAAAGAATCTCTTTAATAACAAAGGAACCAGCCTTACAAACTTTTCAATACTAGGTTATCAACAGAATCATTAATTGTAGATACAACCTTTATAAATGGAAAATAACTGACTCTCCTTTGTGTACTTATTGCTCAACTGTTGACACCATAGAACATCACCTTTTTTCATGTGGGTCAACATTGAAAAGTAACAAAATGGACGAGGAAAAATTTGGAAATTACACTCAATTTCACAATCTGTGAAATATTGTTTGGCATACCTTTTCATGGAGACATAAATTTGTTTATTATTAATAGTCTAATAATGCATGGTAAAAAATATTTAAATAACAGGAAATATAACAGTAAACCAATTATATTTAGTGATTTCTTGAATGAATTTAGAATGAAGATGAAAGCTCTTTGTAACCTCTACAAGCAGGAGGGTTTAAAAAATATGGCAGTAGAAATGGTACTAAAGTTAAATGAATTAATTTAATTATCTAGCCACTTTGTACTTCTTATTAACTAATTAAAAAGTAATATAACTATACAGTGTCTTGTCAAGTCACAATTTGGTAAGATAAAGATCAGTAGCTTTTTATGTTTTCTGTTTTGTCCTGTGTCAATACTTGTGACGTCATACTGTAACTTTGCATATTGTTTGTACCATTTTGTAAAACATTGTATACTGTCTGTACTATTTCGTATTAGTGTATATAGTCTGTACTTTTATGTATCCCAAAAAAACAATAAAAAAAAAAAAGTAGAGGGGGGGGAAGCATATCAATGGTAGGTTTTGAAAGTCCAGGAATTGAGCTTCCGTGGCGGAGGGCTGCGCTCTCCCGAGTGCTCTTCTTTGTATATGTCACTGGGATGTGTAGTGTACCATGGAGAGAAGGTAAGCAAAGGTAAGGATAGACCGAGTTTCTGTCCCGTCGCCAATTGCTATTGATATTTCTGATGGTACGCAATGGCGAGGGACAGAGTTCACATGTACTTGTTTTCTGTGTAAATTTTTACTGGAAAGAATTTATTTATTTATTTGGGGTTTTACGTTGCTTTCAACACTGTACAGGTCATATCACGACGGGTATTTGGAAGGGCAGAGGAAACCAGTACATAGAGTTCCCTAGGGTTCTGTACTGTAAACTGCCGACCAACGGCAAGCAACTACCAGCTTTCTACTGGCAAGAAAGTATTGCATGTATTTCAAATGTCCTTACTGTGATTATATTGATGTATCCAGTTTATAATACATATGTTGCTACACTAAAAGGCTTTTATAAGACAGAAATTACTTTAGTAAAGAATATTGCAAAGGTGAAGTTTTCCTTACATTTTTAAAAATGGGCTAAAATATGTATATGCCAAATGGATAGGTATTAAATATTAGTGAACGGCACATGTATATATCTCAAAGAATGAATGGAACACTTAACAATTCTGATTATATGTGTGGAAATATGCCGTTCAAAATTTACACAGAAAACAAGTACATGTGAGTTCTGTCCCTCGCCATTGCATACCGTCAGTATATCAACAGCAATGCGCGACGGGACAGAAACTCGGTCTAGGGCAAGGAAAGTATGGTAAGGCATTGTTACGCTATTGGTAATAAAAGGTACTTTACAGAGCTTGTGGGTGTTTTTTTTTTTTTTTTTTTTTTTTTTTTTTGCTTTAAAATCTACGCAGCAAAAACCAAATCAAGTTAAAAATTGAAGAGTTCATGCTTACTGGTGCCTTGAACTATATAAACATTTCACAGAATACATTTGTAGATAATTTTACTCATTATTGCAAAAAAAAACTTAATAATCACACAGACAAAATATTCAATCCCAACCCTTCAGACTGAGGTTTTATTGATTTGTTTTCTCTCAGGATAACATTTCAAAGTATGTTCCACTTGGGTAATTTCTCTGGTATAAATACATATTATTATGCGTCGAGAGAAGTTTCCAACTGATGGACTTTACATGTGTACATAATATTTCAAATGTATCTGCAAGAGTTATGATATCTTTTTATCAGTACATTTCACCTTCCGAAACATGCAACACAAAAGGTATTGGTGAGAAAAGCTTTCAAATGTTTTCATGCTTAGCAAGAAGAACCTTCACTAACGGTAGTTTGGTCTTGTGAAAAGTAATTCAACTCTAAATTTTGTTGGAAAAACAAGAAATCTGGTAATTATTCGTACTTTGGTGATTGTCTCAGAGAAAGGACCCAATACCCTTGATATGCAATATGTACTGATGCAAGGGGTTTTAATGCAGTGTTTACTGTGTACTGACACAAGGGTACTTTAAATAGAAAAGGTATTTTGATCATAAAATCACGAGCTTTTCTTGTGAACTGTCGGATGTAATTAAAATGGAGTAAATACAGTCAATTAGGATAAACAGTGGGATCTGCAAACATGAGTGGTAAGATTGTTTCAATTATTTCTCTACTTACTTGCATTTATCTATTTTAAAGGTAGGGCAATGGTGGCGCAGTGGTAAAGCACTGGCCTCACACCTCTGAGGTTGGAGGTTCAAACCCCTGACCTTATGTGGGAAATTTGGTTGTTGCGTCCAGATAGGCAGTAGTTCACAGTACAGAACCTTGACCAACACTGCTCATAAAACTACCCACTATAATATGACCTATACAATGTTGGAAGTGACGTAAAACCCGGAATAAATACATTATTTTAAAGGGTGTTCCATAGTGGGGATCTCATCGATACCTTAACCTATTGAAACCTTATGAGGTTCATTATGAAGGCCTGTACTATCGTTACATCTAGCTTAAGATGGAACAGACATTTTGACAGACACCAGTTGGCTTTAGGATTGGAATTACCAATGTGTGATTTCATAATGAACAGAGGGTATCACAGAAAGTTTGCAACAGAGTCAGAACAGTTTGAATATATTTTCTTATTCACTGAACAACAATCATTAAAAAGTTTTAAAATATATTGAATATAAGATGATGATCACAGGTGTTGGTATCAAGAGCTTGACGACTAGATAAGGAGTCAGAAAATATAATAAAACAGATCCCAATCACAATTTTAACTATAATAAAAGCCATCTTCAGAGCCTGTAATTCAGCTGTGAATATATTAGCATTGCCAGGAAGTCTGACTTGGGCACTGAGGCTATCAGATATAGCAGCTGCAGCAACCTTATTTTCTGTTTTGATCCATCAGAATAAATAGCCCTATGGCAGAATAACAGCTTTTTAACTCAGCAAATAGACTTTGAAACATACAATCGTAACCAAGATATTTCTTTTGATGGGTGAGATATAAGTCTATGTGAGGCTTCTGTGTAGTTCAGGGTGGGTCATCGGGCAATGACACGGTCTGAATTAAATCCAGCTGACGACAGACAGCAGACAAATCTTCCTCTACACAATGCCCTAAAGATCTTAGTGCAGATGATTTCTTATCATAAAGATCATAATACTAGGGGTTAAAACAACATCATAAGCTTGTTTGTCAGGATTACTTCTCAATTTCAAAGCATATTGAGCAAATAACTTATCAAACCTTAGATATAAAGGAGGTTCATTTGCCTCTACATACAAGTTTGTATTGGAGAAGTCCTGAAGGCTCCTCAGCATATTCTTAAGCCCTGGTTTTGGATGGCTTCCGATTTCTTAAGACAAGACTTACAAGCAGAACTAAAACCAGCAGAACCATATTGCAATCTAGACCAAACAGATGAACAATAAAGTCTCATTAAAAGACTTCTATCTGCTCCCAATCAATTTTGGCAACTACTTTCAGTGATGTCATGGCTTTTTCACATTTCTGCCTTAAAATTCGTTTATTGTCAAATATAACACCAAGGAACATAGTTTGTGAAACAACAGGGATTTGTGTATTATATAGTGTTAATGTTGGTCTGGATGAAGTTTTGTTTTATTGCAGAAATGCATACAAATAGTTTTGGTTTTAGAAAATTTAAAAACCATTTTGATCAGCCAATTTTTCAATGTTATTGAGACCCAAATGAAGTTGCCTTTTTATGGAAGTCATGGTGGCAGAGCGGTAACAATCTCGCCTCCCACCTCTGATGCTGAGGTTTGGTTCACAGCTCTACCTCAAGTGGGAAAGCTGGTAGTTGCTTGCCATTGTTCAGCAGTTTACAGTATAGAACCTTGACCAAGAGTATGTACTGGTTTCCTCTGCCCTTTCAACTACCTGTCATGAAATGACCTGTACAGTGTTGAAAGTGACATAAAACTCCTAATAAATTTAAAAATCTAGAACAACTGATTGAGTAATCATCATCAAAAAGAGACTTTTCAAAGCTAGATGGAACTATGTCAGCAATACTATTAATCTTTAAAATAAAGTAACAGAGGGGATGCTGCCTTGAGGGACCCCCATGGCTCATGTATGTCAGAATATACAGATCCTAAACAAACTCTAAAAACTCTGTTTGATGAAGCAATTCGGAAGAAACATTGGCATTCGCCCCCTTAAGCCTGCTTTATGTAGATCTCTAATAACACCATGTTTCCATACATGATCATAGGCTTTGTCTAAACCAAGAAATACTACATGGTTGCCTTTTAACAAGGAATCTCTAATGAAAGATTCAAGTCTTATTATTTGGTATATTGTAGTTCGACCTTTTGTAAAACCACTTTGTTATTTTGTTAAAATATTTTTTTCTCAATGAACTAAACTAATCTAGTATTAATCATTCTTTCCATGATTGTGCATAAACAGCTCATAAGAGATATGGGATGATAAATGGACAGGCTGTTTGAGTCTTTAGGAGCCTGGTTTAGGAATAGGTATAACAGTGACCTCTTTCCACGATCAGAAGTTTCACCTGAAGCCCATATATAATTTAATATATCAAGTAACAGCATAAATGAGTCTCTTGGTAGATGTTTAAGCAGTTAATAATGGATTTTGTCTGGACCAGTGGCTGTGTCATGAGACTTTTTCAGAGCATCAAACAGTTCTCCAATGGTAAAGGGTACATTGTAGTTTTCTGAGTTGTCTGTGTCAAAATTCAGGTGTTTTTTCCAGCTGTAACCTGATTTTTTTGAAACTTTGTATGATAATTGTTTCTGCTGGAATTCTTACTAATTTCCCAACCTATTTGCTATGTCCAGTCCTGTTATTTTTGTCCGATCATTATTTTCCAGATGGTGTATTGTGGTGTTACTCTGTTTTCCACTTATTTTCCTGATCATTTCCCATACTTTCTTTGCTGGTCTGTTTACATTTAGTTTTGATACATATTCATGCCACGATTGCTTTTTATTTTCTTTAATTACTTTACGAGCAATGGCTAGACAGTTTTTATAATCATTTATCTTATCTGACTTAGGATTTGTATGGCATTTCATTTCATGGATTCATTGCATTTTGACGAGCTTTAACAGCCTTTTTGCATTCATTGCTTGAGCCATGGTTTGTAGCTACCAGTGGAATGTCCATTTGACTATGGCACACATTTTGTTGCTATATCATTTAATTTACCTAAAATGCAATATAACTTTATTTCATAAAAATGTAATATACTTTACCATATGGAAACACTTGGCTTGGCGTTCGGTGACCGCCACATATAATGTACATAGAATTTAAAATATGAGGGGAGACCCTGTTTAAACCTATGGACCTGCTACCTTTGACCCCTGGTGACCTAATTCACTGTGCCATGCGCAGTAATACAGAAATAGTTCATTCTTTTTATGGCAGTTGTAGTGTCAACAGGCATTTCTGCTATCTCATTAAGACCTGCATTAACACGTATTTTATGCTCTGTAAGTACACTTAAGCTGTTTTATTCAGTCTTCCTCCATTTTATTTACCTTTTACTTCGATTTCTGAATTTATTGTATATTTTGTGCAATATTTTTACATATTTTTCACAATTCATATTATTGCTCATCTTGTCACATGGTGTTAGAATGTCAGAGTCCCTTTGGAAATATTCATTTCCTTTGTTAATTAATTCATTTTATGCACTTCTATAGGCATTATAGTTTTAATTTACGGTTTTCCTTCATTCTTTCCACGAAATTCTTCGTTTCACCACATATTTTGACCATATTGTGAACTTGAGTGTGCATTGGTTTCACGTAGTTACAAAGATTTTATTATTGCTCATCAGGTCATGTGGTGTCAGAATGTTGGATTCCCTTTAGAAATAATTATTTCTGCGGTGAAGTATTTCATTTCTTCACTTCTACTCGCTTTATAATTGCCAATTTAGGTTTTCCATCATTCTTAGCACGAAATTCTTCATTTCACCGCGTATTTGACCTTATTTTTGATCTTCATACGAATCATCTCACCAGGTCACATGACAATGACGTCATACTTAAAATGTAAGTCAATCAATCGGTTGTTTGAAAATATTCATTTTCTCAGTGATTACAGCATTCCTTTGTCATAATTCTTTGATTATTATTCTTTCGGAGCATAATGTGTAATAATTCCCATTGTTAATGCATATTTCATAGCGTAACATTACGGTATTTACTACCTACTATTCACGGTTCATTATTTGTACAGGCC
The DNA here is from genome assembly GCA_964017235.1 of Sabellastarte sp. h YS-2021. Taxonomy (NCBI): domain Eukaryota; kingdom Metazoa; phylum Annelida; class Polychaeta; order Sabellida; family Sabellidae; genus Sabellastarte; species Sabellastarte sp. h YS-2021. The sequence continues at coordinate 151,409,330 of OZ024931.1, forward strand.
CTTTCATTTGACATTTCTGGGATACGGATCCTGGTTTCAGTGTTTTGGGGTTCAATTCTGAACCCAGGGTCTCCATTTTTAGCCTTTCCCCACCTTCAAGTTGGAGGCTGGTGGTAAACGGCTCTTGGGGCTTGACTTTGTCTTCCACCTTTGGAGATCCATCTCACTGTTACTGGTTTCCTACATTCCAATTTTATGTCATTTGGTTTCTCAGTCCATTTTAGTCCTTTGGCCTCTTTTGTGCCTAAGGCTCAGCCTAATCAGGCTGTCTTTGTGGTGCTGGGATTACCTTCTCAAGACCATTTTTGTTCAGGGTCCCTTTAGAAGAGTTTATCAGTTGAATCCAACTGATTTTGTTACTTTCTAGACATAGCTCCATTAATTTTCTAAATATGGAAAATATGTTTTGTTTGGGGTTTCGTGAAAATCTACTGTTATTCAACAGCTTTTTATTGCATTTTCACCATTTCTTAGATCTGACTATCAATGGGCACATCTCCCTTTTTGGGTATGTTGTGGTCCCTCTGTCTATAGTTAACCTTTAGGCAGATTTCAGGCACCCTATTCCAACATTTTTGGTGCCAGTCTGTTGGACTTTATGGATGCTTAGGACTTTATCCTTCAATCTTCTACACAGAAGATTTTCAAGGCTTCCTGTCCAACAGAATTAGGGAATAAATTTCCTTTTGATCAGTCTTATTTCTTTCTTAGTCATCCACTTTTTCCAGGCTTAGAAGTTCCTTTGTGAGGCCAGATACTTACTTTTATAGGTTGGATAATTACCCAAATTACCCTAAAACTTAGTTTTGCAAGGTACAAACCCTCTTCACAGGTTTTTTTGGGGTTGATTTGCTCAGGTTTCCGGACTTGGAATCTAGCCTGGTGGGGTTCTTCGTAAGACCTTCTCTTCCCTAGGCAGAGGTCCTCTGCTATTAGGGGAGATCTGAGATTGACCTTCGGGTCCTTAGTACTGCAGGATTTTTCCTTCAGTCCTGTTTTGTTGATCACTTATTCAAGTTGATTGACCAGGCAATACTCCTGAGTGGTCTTTTTCATCCACCATACTTTGGGCATCTTTTCAGTGGATCTTCCAGCTCCATTTTAGCTGGTTGATCTATGGCCCTTTTCAGCCATCTTTGCACTTTGTTTTGAGAGATTTCTTTATCCATTTCCCTCACTTGTGCCTAGACACTTGGTAGGGTAATTTGGGTTCTCCTCCCAACTAGAAAGTCTTCTCTCTAACTTAGTACTTTAGGATGTGGTTCCTTTCCAGGTTCCAACATTCTCTTGATGGAATGCCTTCCACAGGCAGAGGCTCAGCCTCAACCTCTATCATGGTGTCATTCAGGAGATAGGAGTGTTTTGTTTTATTCAAACTTTCACTCTTGCTTCCAGATCCCTCCACTTGCAAGTGGGAGGTCAACTGATTTCTTCCATTTCATTTGAAATGTTTGGGTGTCAGCCTTTCTTTTTCCAGAAACCTGGAACTTGGTTTTCACCTTCCAGTGGTCTCTCAGATTCCACTTTTCCTGATTTCATTTTCTTCAATTTTTTTGCTTCTCCTCAGAAGTATGCTGCTCTTTGTCATTCAGCCTCACACTTGCTGTTCGTAGGAGCAGTTCAAGTGTCTGGGCTCTTTTTTTACCTGATTTTCTCAGGGCCCCTTTTTCCTTGACAAAGAGATAGAAGATTGGAAACCAGCATTGGATTTAGATCTTTTCCTAGATTTGGATCTTTTCCTGGTTCTCCAATCTATCAGGATGGAAACTTTTCAGTTGATCATTTTATCACTTCTAACTGGCCAGTGGACCACTTCTCTTCCTCAATATTCCTCCTTTCTCTCCTTTGTTTCACTCTTGTTCAGAGTTTTGCTTTTGAGCAGGGTGTACCACTTTGTGGCAGTGCCTTAGGGCCTAGCCACTAGCCTTTCAGGATTTACTTCCTTAGTCAAGGAAGTAAGGAAAGTTGGCTTTGAGGATGGGTATCTCAGTGCACATGTGACTACATATAAGCTCATTAGAGCCAATTGTTGTCAGAGGCTCATTTGCAACTCTCTTAGAGTTGACATTCAACTTGGAGTGGTTCTTAGCAGGAAGTATTTAGATCTGTTCCTACAACAGGTCTCCTTCCTGGGTCAGGTTCTTAGCCTGTCTAAAGGTGTTCCTCTCAGGGACAAGGTTCTGTCTATTCAGCAGCTCATCCTTTCTCTGCCTTATAACACCTTTAAATTATCTCTCCAACTGGACACTTTTATTTCTCTTGGCTTCCACTTGGAAGCCACTTCTTCAAGGTCACATGCACATGACACTTCTTCAGTGTCATCTCAGGACACTTTGATTTTCCTTCCCAAAGGTTCTCTGGATTGCCCATTCTTTGATCCTTCTATGAAGGTTCATTTAAAATGGTACTATCCTGGGAACAATGTCTTTGCATACCTCCCTTTTATTCCCTAGTTTTTACATCTAATTTCATGGATGTTTCACTTCCGGGTTTGGGAGTTCTCTGTGCTCTTTTGACCACCTAAGGTCCATCTTGGATGTAGCAGTCCAATCTGTTCATCCGTTCTAGAGTTCATAGCTGTCCTTTTTTTGCTCAGACATTTGTTCCTGTATTATCCTTTCATCAAAGGATCATCCTTTCAGCCTCAAACAACACAGATGTCTTGTTCTCAAGACATTTGTTCCTCACTTGTCCTTTATTTAAGGGACATTTCAGATAGTTTCACGTAACACTGTTGTCTGTGCTTTTTATATCAAGAGAGCTTCCACTCTTGGGACATGTGTATCTATTTTGGCACCTTTTGTCATTATTTTTACAAGAACAAGTCTGTTCTTCCACCTTCTCATGTTGCAGGGGCATGAATCCTTGGCAGACCATCTCTTGAGGTCTTATCTCACCTTTCATATAAAGTGGTCTCTTTATTCTTGGATCTTCAGATGGTAGTCTCAGACTTCTCATATGACTTAGATCTCTTTTGCCATGTGATTCAATCACAAGCTGCTCTAGCATGTGCCTCCTGTGCTAGATCCTTAGGCTCTGGCCACAGATGCCCTGGAGTGCTTTGGTCCGGAGTACTTGTTTTACTCCTTCCCTCCTTCAGCTCTTTGTCCTCTATGGCCAGGAAGTTAATCAACTTTCAGAGCTGTACCATTCTTCTTGTAGCCTACCTTGGCAAGTGCCAAGTTTTTGGCCTCAAGATCTCCTTTAAGAAAGCCATTGGCTCTTTTTTTCCTCTTATTCTTCTATAACAATCTCATCTAGAGTTTTGTTATTAATTTTTATGGAGTTCCTTTCTTCAAGCTTTCTGGCTCAAGTCTCCTTTAAGAAGAATTTTTTCACAGGAGGGTTCTTGGAGAATTTTTATCCTCCATTACTGTCTATGATGCAATGTGGAACTGTGAGGAACTTGTGAGGAACAGGGCCACTCTGCCATACCTTAACTGCCCCTTTCATTGCTGTTTGTTCCTTTTTAATTATTTTTCAGACAATAGGGATACAGGTCAGCTCTCTCAAGGTACTACTTGGAGTTGGGTTCTTATAGGGAGCTTGGAAGTCTCTTTTAGAGCTCCTTTAAGTCCACTATAAGGGTAGTCGTCACCTACCTTTTGGTACATAAACCTTGGTTCTGCAGGCTCTTACCAAGGCTCCTCTAGAACCCTGTTTACTTGCTGAGCCAAGTTTTTCACCTACTAGACAGTCTTTCTTACTCCCTTTCTTTGGGAAGGAGAAGGAGTGATGTTGATTCCTTTATTTAAAGGTTTTCTCTCACTCTCTAGGGATGGCCTAAGTGATCCATAAGTCACATCTTACTTTCCTGGCTTAAGCAAGTTATCTTCAGAAGGCTTTTCCTGCTTTGACTTTTTGTCTTTGGTCAGGATGACTTAGAGGACCTCTCCTTTCCTACAGTCAGATTCCTAAGATACTATCTATCTAGCTATTCTGACTTTCTTAGGAGGATTTCTTCTTCATCTTTCTTCTGAAGTTCAAAGAGGGTAATATTGCTGCTCGGACAATATCTTTTTGGATAATATTTTATCCTTTATTACCTGTAACTCTATTCCACATGTGGAGGCCAATGATGTTTTTGCCCAGGTATCATTCTGGTCTCTTCAGTGGTTTCCCACTGCTTTACATCATGGGGGATTTCTCTTGGAATTCTTGCAGTTCACTTATTTTCCTTCAAAGATGTTGTTCTTAAGAATCTCTATGATTTCTTAAGTGTAGTGGACTTTTGTTTCCACTCTGCCCATTCTCTCTTTTCCACTTAAACTCCTTAATGTAAGTTCATCTGAAACTTTTAATTTCAGAAAAAGCGCGGGGGGGGGTTGCATTTCCCTTTTAGGGAATCTGTTTTTCATCTCTATTTTCAGAACCGTGCTTCTTAGTGCCTCTTGGCATGTTCCTATTCTGAGCACAGTGGCATATTTATGCCCTCTCCTTTGAGCTGACCTAATAGGGTGTAGACAGCAGTGCTGAAGTTCTTGCAGTGGTTAATTCTACTCATTTAACTCAGTAGAGTTTTTTCTTCAGCACAGAGGTTTTGGGTTCAATTGCAACAGGAACTATCCTCTTTATGCAATTTAACCTTAGGGTGGTTTATGAAGAAAAATGTATATACTTACCATATGAAAACAGAAAATCACCCTCCCACCTGCCCCACTTTTAAAAGACCTTTATCCAGCATTTATGTTTATTCACAAAAAGAATGAACTATTTCTGTATTACTGCGCATGGCAGAGTGAATTAGGTCACCAGGGGTCAAAGGTAGTAGGTGTATAGGTTTAAAGAGGGTCTCCCGTCATATTTTAAATTCTATGTACGGTGTATGTGGCGGTCACCGAACGCCAAGCCACGCTTACCCAAGTGTTTTCATATGGTAAGTATATACATTTTTCTTCATAAAAATGTATTTTACATTTAAAAATTTGAAAGTTTCTGTTATATTAGTGAAACTATGCCTATTGATATCTAAAGAACACTGAAGTTTGAATTTTGGCCAATCAGCTTTTTTAAATTCCAACGAGGAACATTGTCCTTAGGCATACTCTTAACTGTATCAATAAAAATAGGAAAGTGGTCACCAACACACTGGTCTGAATGGACCTGCCATGCAAAATCAAGTAAAACAGATGCAGAACATAGCAAATATATTGAAGTGATTGAACAAGATGCAGGATGAAAGTAGGTAGGTGACTTATCATTAAGTAAACAAATAAAGGATGCTTCAAGAAGATGTTCAACCTTATAACCTAAACTATTGGATGAGGAACAACCCCATAGATCACTCTGTGCATTAAAATCACCAATAAATAAAAAAATGCAGGTAATTGGTTGACTAGATTTTTTAAGATCACTTTGTGTGACATTAAAACATGATGGAATATATACATTAGATACAAAATAATTTTATGTAGAAATACTTTTACAGCAACTGCTTCCAATACTATATCTAACTCAAGTACCTCATGGAATATACCTTTCTTAATAAAGATGAAGCGGCCACCAGTGGCTCTCTTATCTTCTTCTGACACACATTTTAAAATGATGATCAAATCTTCCAAATTTGGCCCAAAAGCCATGACAGTTCCACTGTAGTATACTTTTATTTTTGTTTGATTCCATTATTTACATTTTATTGCCTCTCTGCCCTTGTAGATTGATTGGAGATTCTTTGACATTCATTTCACTGTCACTATCTCTTAAAGCATCATTTTTGTTGTATTGTTTCATAGGGTCATTAGATCCCTTATGTTGTTTGGCTAAATATACTTTGTTTTGACTTATTTTCAATTTAATAGGGTCATTTTGAGATGTACTTGTCTGACTTGATCAACTGGTTTTAGTCACTTTTGTTGTCTATTTTTCAACTGTACACTTTTTGGGTTGTTTCAAACCATCTGGCCAAGTCATTTCTGTTTGTGTTTCCACTGTTACTGTTTTCACTACAGGTTTGTTTGCAGCAGCTGCTTGGGCATTGGTTGTCTTCACGGAATTAAATATATCATTTTGTGGTTCTGTGTATGAAATCCCTCTTTCTGCCTTTATTCTTTGAATTTCCTTTTCTTCTTTCAATTTTGGACATTCTGTATCATTTGATGTATGGTTTCCTTGGCAATTATCTATTTCGCTTCATTCTTACATTCTGTATGATCTTCTTGCCCACATTTAGTGCAAACTTAATTCTTTCTAAACTTAGTATGACCAAACTTTTGACTTGGCATATTTCAGGATTTGGGATAAATTGTGACACAGCCACTCTGTAGTAACCCACCCTGATGTATTTTGGTAAAGTCTGGTTTTGAAAGGTCAATATAAATGTTCCTGTTGTTTTCTTTGTCCATCTCTAAATACCGAAATCCTGTTTAGTTTGATGACACCTTCAGCTTTCAGGCCTTCTAATATTTCATCATAAGTACAGTCTTTTATGTCTGGGCCTCTAATGACCACTTTCTTAGTGTTCAAAGTGTAATGTGGTGATACATCAATTGGAATAGCATTGTCCATTGTCAGATTATGTGATTAAGGGCGCAGCACCAAGTATAGCGACAAAGGCGTTGTTAACAGCAAATGGTGACAGTTGGCATAAGGGTCTTTCATCATCTGTGCCTTTAATCAGCAAGAAATGTGGCCATGAACAAAAAGGCCTAGACCTTTTCCTATCAATCAATAGTGAGTTTCCTTTGTCCATCCCTGAATACCAATATCCTGTCCAGCTTTATGACACTTTCATCTATTAGTCCTTCTAATATTTCCTCATCAGAACAGTCTTTTTTTATCTGGGCATCTAATGACCCCTTTCTTTGTGTTCAGGCTGTAGTGCGGTGATACAATGATTGGTATAACATTGTCCATAGTCAAGTTCAATTTTGTTGTTTTCAGTAGTTTGCTGCTTTGAGCTTCCTTGTCAACTTCAATTAAAATTTCTCCGTTCCTTAATTTCTTTAAATTGAAAGGATCCGACTTTAAAACAGCAACAATGGCCTTCTTTACAGCAAATGGCGACAGTTTAAACAAAAGTCTCTCCTTGTCTGTGCCTTTATGAACAAAAAATGTGGCCATGAACAAATTTGTGCAGAATCCAAGCTCGTAGTCAAGATATCAGTTCCTATCCGTCAGGTGAGAGTGTTGAGTAGCCATATTAAAACAGTAGTTATTCATTGCCAATGCTCTCTAACCATCCTTTGAGCCCAACAGGAGGATATAATGATAGTATGGAGCTGAGCCCTGCACACTGATATTAAAGATACATTAGCAATATAATCAAAGAACACAAAAGTGAACCTTGATTGACCTGTTAAGCAGCCGCCTTCTAGATAATCAAAAGCACAAACCAAACACCACCAAAATACAACACTCAAAAATAACAGTATTAGCCATTAGGATCAACAAACCAACACTAATTTGGAGCACTAGGGCTTAGCACTATCAGATGATTGATTAAGCCCGGCAATCTTATCCTTCTGACGAAGTGAAATTGAGGCCAAAGCTGTGTATTGCCTCCTCAATGCTGCAACAATATATTGGCTACAGCCAGAATCCTCTCTTCCACTGACATGAATCAAAGTCCACGACAAATAGGCTGCCCCAAATTAGTCACCTCTTACAACACACAGGAGGATACATTAGGCCTATTGTACTTCCCTATTCCCACAGGGGGCACAACGGTATATGAGATTGTGAATGAGTATCTATTTTATAATAAATACATCCTTATAGATAAATCATTTCTTGAGGTATTACTTGTGGACAATAATAAAATACATAGGACTCCTCTGATGGATCATCATTAGGTAGCTTAGAAATGGCTGCCTCAAGTTCTAGCTTGAAAATATTTTTGGAAGAGAAATGTGTCAAACTTTTGATCTTGAGGAAGGAAAAGTTCTCCTTCAGCCACTTCTGCCTATGAGTCAGATGAGGTGTATCTTAGCCTTGTTAAGGGCATAGGTTACCATGTATTGTCTTTTGACTCTTTAACGCTTGTAGGGGGCTTCATCGCATGTAACTGCAGCCCTTCTCTTGCTCTTTCGGTCATTTGCCTCCTCAGTACAACCTTCCTCTGTCATCTCCTGTATATCCTCTATGTGTAGCCCCCGGTGTAGACTCAACCTCTGGACCCTCCCGTGTGGAACTACCAACCTCACTCTCTGGGTTTTTGGATCTTGTCTGTCAGTTGTACCAGTCATTCTCTTTTGCTTCTTTTGCTCTGAATTCAGCTCATTAACAAATGACATGCAGTATATATGCAAGGTATTAAGTCCCATAAATATATCCCAATTTGATTAAACAAGTGTCTTTACTCCTTGAATTCTTGCAATGAAATGAATGCTGAGGCATTGATCAGGGGGTTCATATACACTATCGCCTATTAGTCCAGTCAAAATATGACTGAACAGTCAATAAATGGATGAACAGTCTTAAAACTTTACAATAAATATACAAAACACTGTAGTTTATAATCAAAGGGGCTCAGGTACAGGGAGGTTCGACACACACCCTGCACCTATTAGGTGTCCAGTTCAGATCCTAGGTGTAGATAAAGTTGCCATCAAGAACAGTCACCATCAAATAATTGATGGGGTAGAAAAATTTTAGAACAATGAAGTAAGCAGAAAAATCAATACAGCATAACTCCATAGTATCAAGTTAAATTTTAGCATTTTTAGCATTCCTTTGATACAAAGAAATAACAGATGCAACACAAACAAATGAAATTGAAAATATGACCACTCTGTAAGAAGATGACTTAATTTGTGCTCAGGCAAAAATTAAAGAGGTCTTAATTGAGTAAAAGAAGGGTTTTCTAACAAAATTTATGATCGAGTATAGCACTGGGTTTTTGAAATAATGGATTATTTGAACAGATCATATTATTTGAGGTACCTGTGTTAAATAGTATCATAGTAAAAATGCAGGGCAAATTAAAATGCAACCATCAAACTTAAGTAATTAAAATATTGGCCCCAGGTGTATGTGTGCACTTTAGTTTATAGCAAATAGCTTACTTTGAAATTGTATAAAATTATCATCATTTTTCAAGTACATAATCAAGTGAAAAAGACACATATATTGTGGCACATGATACGCTCTAGGCTGTGTGTAGCCTTTCTTGGTATTTCTTTGGGGCAATTTGATTGGGCAAAAATTCATGAAAGAGAATATCTATCCAAGGCCACTTGTATCAACAACCTCCATCCGGATATTAAATTCCATTTCAAGCTAAATGCCTGCCCACAGGATATACAATGATGGATGGCTCTGTTACATATGTAGACATTGTGTCCATGCATTATTTTATCTAAGCTTTATATGTATATATTAACATTTAAAGTAAGGGAGTTATTGTTTTTTGTTATGTGTTACTGAAGTTTATTGATATATTTATAGACTTGGGGAGAATCCCTATAGACTAACCCCAGTGATGCTATTTATAGATTTGGGGAAACCCTATAAACTGCCTGTAGGTTCTAGAACTTCCTCACTGCCTCTAGTGATAGCAAGAAGGAGTACAAGGAGTGTACATCTGACCACACATGAACTTAGTATTTGCTGGCTGTAAGGAAGGCTATTTGTGCCTTAGAACTAAAAAGTGGATATCAACTAATTTTCCTCTTTTGAACTGGATAGGGTCTGGATAGATTTGTTGTACTTTGGATATTGTGCATTCACATAACAGATAGTGGATTTACTGCATTTTGGATATTGTCCATATCTTGGACCGGACATTATAGTTGTGCAAACTATCTGAATACATGTATACAAACATTTTGTGAGATTGTATATCAAAAGGATCACAGGAAAAAGATATATGTATGTCAGTGGACATTGGATAGATCACAGGACTCATCACAAAACAGATTGCTAGATACAGTGGATAAACTAAACTGTCAGTACAGTGGTCAAGTCAGATAAGTTTCATTATTGTTTCATTGTGTGTACCCTTGAGAGCATACCAGTTGACTGTAATCATTAATTTTAATTGTTAAATAAATTTGTTAAGTTAAACTTTTTGTCTTTTCCTGTTGCAACTTAAAACCAACTGGTAATTGCTACCGTGCTTTCCACGTGACCATAACAGCTCTCAGTAAATTGAAACTCAATCCTGAAAAAACTGTATTTATTGTTTTTCATTCTAAGGGTTAATGTCAGAAATTTCCTCCCACTTTCCTCTCAGTATTCTTGGAAGCCTTCTTCATCTGGTTGACCTTCTCTGAACATGTCAAAAAGACTTGCAAAGCATGCTTTCTCCAGATTTGTGACCTTTGTATAATAAGACAGTATCTTACTCCTGAAGAGGCAGTCCTTGCTGCAAATCCTTTGGTAAGTAGTCGTTTGGACTATTGTAACTCTCTGTTTCGAGGTTTGTTATGTCACAGTCAGCACATAATGCAGAGTATTCAGAACACCCTTGTTTGTATTGTTACAAAGTATGATCATGCTATACCCATCCTAAAGCAACTCCACTGGTCGCTTGTTAAGCATCGTTGTATGTTCAAAACTGCAACATTGGTTAACAAGTTTTGACATAGTGGTTTTCTTTCCTATTTTGAACCATTCTTATCTCTCAGCAGTTGTTCCTATAGTACCAGGAGTAGTCACCCTGATCGTCAATACCTTACAGATCCTCCATTTCTTTAAGTCAGTCTTTAAGTCAGTCACACGTTTTGGCCATAGTTTGTCTTTGATGCTCCTAATATCTGGAATGAATTCCCTAATGATGTGCATTGCACAACACAAATTGCCTCCTTCAGGAAAAAGCTCAAAACGTACCTGTTTGCAAAAGCCTATCTGCCATAGCCCTATCTGTCGCCCCTGTGTTGCCTTGGTTACACCCTGTTAAGTCATTGAATTAATGTTTAATGCCTTGTTTTATGTTCAGATGCACCTTAGAGTCTCTCGTTGATGGAGATTAAGTGCTAATTAAGAACTATAAAAACTATAATATACAAGATCTCTTGTAGCCATGCTCAATGTTAATCAATATTTTAAAGTAAAATAAAATTATCTTATTTAATAGAGTGCCTTCAAACCTTCACAGATCTTTGTAGTAAACTTAAGTTCATTGATGGAAGCAATTGTTTAAAAATCGTTTACTTTTCTCATGCTTTTGAAACCGAATCTCATTCACGTTTTCATGAATATTAATGAGATATACAAGTCCACTAATAAATCTTTGATAGCTATATTTACTCCCTGGCCAAGCTATTTTGTTTGTCTTATTTTGATATAAGCTATTGATGATTAGTATTTTAAACTCAAATATGATGTTTATGCACCTTATTTTTACAACAATAAGTTTCTTTGAATCTTTCGTTATTGTTTCCCTTTTACTGCAAAATGTGTTTTTTTTCTGTTGTCTTAGTGCATTGAAATAACTTTGCATATAACTTGGTGTCATAACAGTTTTGGAAAAAATATATATTAAATTGGCTAGTACAGTTCAAAATTACCATAACTTATAAGTGCCAGTAAGCCAGTAACCCACATGTATTGTAATTCTGTCAATGATAGTAACCCAGTCACTTTGTAATTTTTTTAAATGTATGGGGGGAGACTGAAATTAATATACTTTTCGTAAACTGTTAAACTGATGTTATTAGGACAACCATTGGAAACGAAGGGGCCAATCTTAATACCACCACCTTGACCCCAGTGATGTACATTGATCTGCCCTCAACTGGTGCCTTCCCCCAGTTGGAGGTCACATCAGATCAATGTCAGGTAAAGGTCAATTTCAGTGACTGAGGAAAAATATAGGATGTGGTTTGCGGATTTTTATTCACAGGTTAGTAGCATACTCTATACAATAAAAGGGGTATTTAAGAAATTTTTATGTAAAACAAGAAAATTTTTAAAACCACCAAGCCAAACTAAAGGGATGAGTGAAGCAAAAGTGGTGGGGATGAGAGAGGCTGCCTGGGAAGCATTCTGAAGGTATGTCCACACAGGTGAACTACGCCACAATCCATGGGCCATGATGTTTTGGAGAGGGGTATTATTGTCAAAAGCAAATGTAGCCCCAGAACGGCGAAATGTATGAAATTCATGGCCCACCTGGGAGATGTTAAGGATACCCAAGACTTACCTAAGGGCATCCCTGACATGGGTATCTATTATCTGGTCGTGGGGAGGGACTTTTGAAGCAAACAAAGGGGAATGATCAGGGAAAGGTCGGGATTGGAGAAGAGTTTTATGTGCTCTGACTGGACCTAAAAAGAAATTTTTCACCATTGGAATCTGAACATTGTGATATGACTTATTGTCCTGGAGTGATTTAGTCCACTTGACTAACAAGTGGGCACCAGGAGGTGCAAATATAAGATCACGCCTGAGAAAATGCTTGAGAGGTGAAAATTGCCTAGCTGAATGTGGGGCTATTTTCCAAAGCCTAAAAAAGGCATAGAAGACCACCAGAAAAATTGCCCTGAACAAAGGGGGATCACAGACGTGATCACAAGCTGACGATATGTCACACATTGTTTGGATGCGAAATACCCCTCTGGGGGTTGGCCTGAAGTTTGAGTTGATTGAAATGGCTCTGAGAAACCTGCAGGGTGGCTGACAGGAGCTGTGTCCCAACCATAGAAATGTGCTAAAGACGCTACTGAGGAAAAATAATCATGAACCACCTTGGGTGACAGGTTATTCGTAGTCAAAAATTCCAGGGGCCACGGTGGCAGAGTGGTAACACTCTCGCCTCCCACCTCTGCGGCCGGGGTTCGATCCCCGTCATGGCCGTAAGTGGGAAAGCTGGTAGTTGCTTGCCGTTGGTCGGCAGTTTACAGTACAGAACCCTAGCGAACTATATGTACTGGTTTCCCCTGCCCTTCCAACTACCCGTCGTGATATGACCTGTACAGTGTTGAAAGCGACGTAAAACCACAAATAAATAAACAATAGTCAAAAATTCCAAAAAATGAGAAGATTATGGGCAGAGAGCTCTATGGGGAGGTACTGTAGCTGGTCTGTGTGCAGTTATAACTATACTCCAAGCTGATGATAGCAAATCCTGAGGTTCTGGGATCGAACCTGAAATCATATAGACAAATCCAGGGTAAAGTATTGAACAGGAATTACATCCAATGTGAGAGTACCTTTCAAATAGTTAAACATGCTGTGAGATATGCCCTTGCTTGAATAAATTCTCGAAAGAGAATCAGCTATTATATCCTCCTGACCTTGAATATGCTGTATTTGTAATTTAATGTCATTTTCACCTGTTACCAGCCAAATGCTCCTGATACATGTACTCAAAAATTCATCGTTGGTCTTTCCTGAAGAGACCACTTGGACAACCGCCCGGTTGTCACAGTGGAACCTGACTGTGGAATGAACCCAAAACCTGGCCCATGATCTTAATGTCACTAGGACATTCAACATTTCCAAATGTGTAATGTTGGGATCAAAAGCAGTGAACCGGGGGATAGGGGCTGCATAAACTCTGTTGTTCCAAATGGCTCCCACCCCAGTTAAGTAGGTGCCAATGTAAAGTGAGCTAATGTCAGGTTTGTCTGGTTTGAATTTTTGTAGCTCCAGCGAATCTAGGAAGAAAAGCAATGGACCATTCTATGTCTTTAAAAAATTCTTTTGTTAGCTTAATTTTTTTTACAAAGGGATGTGATCTGAACAGTGATAGTATTCTATTGATGAAAATTCTGGTTTGTTTAATGCATTTATGAAGATAAATGAGTTTGCCAAGCAAAGACTGGAATTGCCTACGAGTGAGGTGCTGCTTAGCCCTGACATGGATGCATTCCTTATCGATCTCCTCCAGCTTGCTTCTTTCAATACTCAATGAATTGTTATCTAGATCAATGGTTATGCCCAGGCAGGTGAGGACCCTAGAAAGAGGGGTGTGTTTGTCTTTGTTCATAGGTAAGCCCAGTTCATCAAACAAATTTGAAAGCTTTTCAAAATGATGCTGTATGCCATCCTTCTATGAAACTATGATGAAATCTTCAATATAGACAAAAATTGTACAACTTTTTTCTCTCATGATGTGCAAGATGACATCTGATGTCATCTGAAATGATGCACTCCCGTGGACTCAGCCAAACACGACCACTGCGTCAAGGTAGTACTGTTTACCCCATCTTATTCCAAATTTGAAGGTTATGGCTCGGTCCACCCTGATAATTTGAAAAGCTCTAGCTATGTCAATTTTTGCTAGGGGGAACAATGGAAATACTCATATTGAACTTTCTGAAAAGGCCCTAAGACGGCCCCGATTTGGATTTATTATTTGTCCAGCTATTTACTCACTGCCCATGGGAATTGAAGAGCTGAGTGGTGATTAGTGATTTCAGTTTTATGTATGTTTGAATCATCCTGAATTGACAGTGGGAAGCCAAAAGTCACATACTGAATTGATCTCTAATCATGGTAATCATGAAGGTAACAACGCCAGGCATTAAGATTCAATTTTGAGCATTAAGGATATCTAGCTATCTTATGATTGAGAAGTTTAGTATCTCTAATGACAGTGGCCATCATGATTTTGTCATCAAAAGTATTGTTAACAGCATGATCTCTAATCATGGTAATCATGAAGGTAACAGGGGCCACGGTGGCACAGTGGTAACACTCTCGCCTCCCACCTCTGAGGCCGGGGTTCGATCCCCGTCAAGGCCTTATGTGGGAAAGCTGGTAGTTGCTTGCCGTTGGTCGGCAGTTTACAGTACAGAACCCTAGCGAACTCTATGTACTGGTTTCCTCTGCCCTTCCAACTACCCGTCGTCATATGACCTGTACAGTGTTGAAAGCGACGTAAAACCCCAAATAAATAAAATAAATAAATCATGAAGGTAACAACGCCAGGCATTAAGATTCAATTTTGAGCATTAAGGATATCTAGCTATCTTATGATTGAGAAGTTTAGTATCTCTAATGACAGTGGCCATCATGATTTTGTCATCAAAAGTATTGTTAACAGCAGCTTTTCTATCAGGTCAAAGAAACTCCTATCCTTGCTTGGATCATTATGATCACTAACGGATCAGTCAGACAGACAACTCAAGTTATTAGGGATTACAGAAGAACGACAACTGACAACAGAAGAGGCTCATGGTATGAACTGTCATATTATCTTTTATTATCATACTGTTTTGCTGAACAATTAGTTCGTCAATCAGATTGTATAGATATGCAGTATGTCACTTATAACCTAGATTCATGCAGAGTTTCTCTTTTTCATAGTTCTCATATACCAGCTTTGGGTTATATATGACTGCAGTACTGTCATAAAAAGTAATAGGAATAGAAATACTAACTGGAATCTGTAGATAACCTATCACTGCACTGTGTTATGTCAACTTTTTGGTGTAAATGTTCACATTACAATAAGAAAACTGGTTAACATTTTTTTATCCGAAATATGTACCAAATATGTTTGTATTTCTATTTGTGTACAGCCAATACTTGTTAGTGAAATTCACAGTACACCATTGTGTATTGTTGCCAGTGTTTATAAATGGTACTTGACCTCCACCATGTAACTTACACACAGTGCAGTGAGGGAGGGGTTCCATTGATCCAAATTTTTCGACAGTCAGATCAGACTCGCAGTTATGCATTAACAAGCCATGAGTAGACATATGTATAGCATTATATAACCTTCTTCTCATGTACAACAGCATCATTGCACACAATCATAGAGTTAACATTACCTAATCTAATACCAAAATCTTGGTTACCCTGGTCTGGGTGAATATTATTATACAAACAGTTAGCACAAGTGTTCTTACTATCTTTATTACTGCAATAGGTTACCCAAGTCAGTAACATTATAGTCCTTTTACAGCCTTTCAACATTATCTTACTAGTGTTCCCCCACCCCCCTGAGTTCCACGGTTCCCTGAGACGTCCACAGAATGTGACTGTAGTTCAAGAGGTCTAATGGTGTCCTAACTACTTGATTGTTATTTGTACTTGCTTTTCTTAATTTGTTGAAACACTTTTGTTCTGAATGATTGCCTGCTTTTCTTTCTTTTCGCAAAAACTGCAGTAACGCCTGTAAGCTCCATGGCTGGAATCATGAGAGCAGACCCCTTCGTTGAAGTATTTGCATATTTACTTGGTTTGAGTTGCAGAGTTTGAAATGGAAGCCATGGATATTTGGGAAGCATTTATTCTGTTTAGTGACCACTGTGTGGTTTCCTGCTATCACAAGGTACCCTCCATCAGGTCATGTATTGAAGTCGCCGAAGCACTTCTAACTGTAGTCCAAGGCAGTGACGTTGCATCGTTCATCCTTGATGACTTGGAGGAGGGCATTCCCTCATTAGACCATCTAGATTCTGATGGTGTTTGAACTAAGTCAACTGAGTTGTATCAACCTGGCTTCAGTGGCTGTCTACCTTGTACTGACATACTGGCTTGCTCCTCATATGATCCCAACAACTGTGAGACAGTGTCAGAGATAGTAGGCATTCTTCATAACGTGTTGAGCTGCTGTATGACGCCGTCAGCCTGGATATCTGAGGGGGCTGTTGGCGGAACTGTCAACAACTCCTGTTGCATTGCATTATTTGATGTCCCTGTACCACCTGCTTGTGTTGGGATTATGGGGAATTGAACCATCTGTGACGTCTGGGGTGTGTGAGCATGGCTAGAACTGTTCATAGGTCCGGCGGTTTGAAGCAGATTGGACAGTAGCGCTTCAGTACCAGTGCGAGCAGATACTCCCTGTTGCATGTAACCACGATCAACATGACTGCTACTAATTGACTGTTTCTGTTCTAATACCTCTATACGTTGCATAAGGGCTTGATTGGACTCTGAGTTTATTAAGCATGGTTATGATAAGTTCAGACGATCCAGTATTGCTTGAAGAACTTTGTGGTTGGGTTTGAAAGTTGCTATTTACTGCCTCATCTGACTCTGGTTGTAAATAGGATTCATTTAATTCTCTGCTCGTTTGTTTACATACCATTCTGGTGGAAATCTGTGTCATTTATCACAACATTTATTCAGCTAGGGATAATTGTAGAGGAGCCTTCTCAATTCCATTGGCTTAAATCAATATACAGGATGACAATAAAGGCATGACATGATGAGATATACTTGAAATAAGAATTGTAAATGTTGCCATTTGTAGATACCATCCTGCCATATTTACTTGGTTTGCTCATTCTGTTGTCCTGGCAAAGAATTAAATGTAGGTAAAACTGTTGGAAAAATATTAAAATCTAGTGGTTGGTTAATATGAAAGCAAGTATTTGAAACACAACCAGTTCAGTAATAAAAATTGTCTAAGAAAATTTTACATTTTTAGATACCTTATTAGCTCCTATGGCGGCAATTTTAAATTTTGAATTAGTTTAGGCATGTTCCACCAACTGAATTGCAATATTTTAATAGATAACACTGGAGGGGCCTCAGATACTTATAAAAGTACTTTCATTTCTGTGGCAATCTGAATAAAGAT
This sequence comes from Sabellastarte sp. h YS-2021, assembly GCA_964017235.1. NCBI lineage: Eukaryota > Metazoa > Annelida > Polychaeta > Sabellida > Sabellidae > Sabellastarte > Sabellastarte sp. h YS-2021. The sequence continues at coordinate 151,426,752 of OZ024931.1, forward strand.
CAGGAAAAGTTGTTTGACGTTATCGCAAAAGTGGGTGATAGCTATAATATAGTTTTAGGAGCCTTTCAATCAGGGTGATTGTGATTTGCAATGAAAAGATTGACCTCCCGAATGGAATTTTATGGGGGATCATAAGTGGATAGCAGAGGAGGATCACCATAATGTGAAAGTCCTATTAACATGGTTCTTAGGTTATAATTACCTGCAGTATCTAAGACACTTCAGCATTAATCGTCATCCTTGTAGATAATGAATAAAGTTAGACATCGGTGGAAAAATTACATAAAATTATATCAATATTACATCAAAATTAAACCCAGGAACTGTATGATAGTATTGCAAAATAATATTACATTCAGAATCAATCAAACGATTGTGTAACACTACCAGCTAAGTGGAAAATTTTGTCAGCAGCATTAATGGCAATGATAGTAAAAGATATGCTGTCACAACATTTTTTATTAGTGTCTGTCATACAATAAAAACCAGATTCTATACAAATCTACTGTTGACTTGGGTTGAATTTCAGAGGATAAATTCACAAAATGTTAATGATTTTATGGATCAAAATTTGTTTAACAACCCGGCTATTGTTATTGGTAATAGTACGATAACTCCTGTATCTTGGGACTGGCAATCTTCCGGTTTTGAGTTAGTTTCTGATATGTTAAATGAAGGGGACATAACCTTCAAATTTATAGACTGAATATAAAATAAAATATCAGATATGAAGTATAATCAGCTTGCAAGTGTTATTTCTTCAGGGCTAAGGAAGCTATCTCAAAATAAATCAATTAATAAAACAGCATATTATAAGAATTTAGCAAATGCACAGGTAACTTTAACAAAATATCAAGTGCACAAGTGTATAGATGTTATATCTACAGTACTTTTGAAGTGCCTGTCAGCCAAAACAAAGGGTAGAATTCTTTCCTTTTCTTGAATGTGTTTGCTGGAAAAATATCTATTTCTTGTCATCCAAAACAGTCATTGATGCATATCTTATCACTCTGCAATTTAAAATATTACATAGAGTTTATGCATGTAATTATAAATTATTCCAATAGAAAATTAAGGACTCGCCTGAGTGTTTTGTGTTTCAACAAATAGATAATCTCAAGCACTATTTCTTTTATTGTCCTGACACTAAATATTTTTGGAATCAGGTTGAGAAATGGTTATGTAACCTATTTTCTATATCTGTTAATTTAACAGTTTTGGAATTAATTATCATCTATATGGTCTCAAGTTTGTCTTGGAAAAGTGTTCTGTTGTCCAATTAGGTTAAAAGTAATTGTACACTGTACTTAAATTGTTAGTAAAGTGAACATTTTTGCTGTTGTAGTAACTGTACATGTTTGCTTCCTAAGTAATTGTAAATTTTGTGCAAGCTGCTGGTGACATTGATCCGAAGTAGTATGAATTTGTTTATGTTGAGTGACTGCATTCATGATAGCACTAATGTCTGCAATTTCAAAAAAAAAATTTAAAAAAATAATATTACATTCACATTACATGTGAGCCTGAGCAAGTTTGGCATTTAACCATAGGTTGTCACCTCTGGGTTTGACTCCAGCAAGTGGCAATGCTGAGGACTTGTCTCAATATGACCCTGGCTATTCAACACCCCAACTTTGACCTTTGACTTTTACAAGTAAGCTTGAACCTGCAAAAGGAAATTATGGGATCAGGTTAAAATTAATGAAATACCAGGTAAATAAACAATGTTGGAGTTCTGTCCTCTTTATACACCTTTTCAATGTTATAACTCAAAAACTATAAATCAAACGAGCTCAAATTTGGTGGGCAGATAATTCATGGGGTACACACAGATTCCTCCTATTTAGTGAAATTTGATATGTATCTCTATATGAAAAATTTTGTCAGGAGAGGGCATTTCTTATTTTCAGTTCGATTTATACAGACAAATATGCATCTGTCACATACATCACAACGTCATTACTTTACTTGTGAATTCTCTACCATTTCTGCATGGATTTTAACAAATTAAAAATTAGCACAGGTGTTGTAATGGTACCTGTCTAACAATATATTAAATGACTTATGTGTAGGTTAAATACTTTCTGAAATAATGTGAATAGAAAATCGTGAAGAAATAATCATTCTGTGATATTGATTTAATATCCGCATTCAAGATATATTATTGAAACAGCACAAACAGCTGACAATGTAGTAATGCATGTAGAGTATTGGATTTGTAATCCTAAGGGCCAGGGCTTGAATCCCATTTAGGTATGTGTCTTTATATATTCTATTTATCAGTCGAATCTTTAATTCGAGTCATGTACTGGGTTGTGGTTGTGATTTTAAATTGGCCATTTAAGCCCTTAAATATCATTATAAAGAACTGAAATGCGCAGTGAACGAAAACTCGTCGCTGCGCATCATTGCTAGCGTACATTATCATGCGAGGGAGATCATATTGTAAACGTAGTCCAAACGGCTGTAATTTGGCAAAGATATAATTCCTAAACAACTACATTTCTTGTCTGAAAAATAGACGTTTTTGTTTTAAAATCATACCTGTCTTTATAATAGCAATAAAGGACTTGGTTTGAGTACTGTATCATTGAATAAATCACAAACATCCAGCCATAATGGACTCAGCCCTGTCGGGCTTCGTCCATTATTCCGCCCAGTACTCAACCCAGTGGGCAAACTTACATCATTTAGACATCAAAATGACAACGGACCCGATGTCAATAAACTGTCTTTTTTTGATTTGGTTTGAAAGTTCTAATGACATCATTTTCACGACATCGAAATGACATCATTATCATGACATCAAACAGACATTATTTTCAAGATATCAAACTGACATCCTTTTTGGGAAGTCTAAATGACATCATATATTATATCAAAATTAAATTTTTATGACATCCAAACCGGACATTATTTAAAGTTTCAGATCCACCCAAAATTATATACGTCCTTTTGGGAACAGTTTCATTACAATAGGAAAACTTCCCCAATGACATATACAGAAAAAATATATCACAATGAAGAAAACAGTATTATATTGTTAATCTTCTTGAATGATATATTTTGATATGTCTGATGAAGGATGTTTTTTACTTTTATTATCCACTATTCTGTACGATTTATGGGTTCAATAGTATGAATATTTGATGAGAGAATGTGAAAAAGGATGTCGGAAAGCATCATGGGTACCAGTGAATAGAACAACTGCAATTTTAACCTGCAATATCTCAGTCATTTCTGCATGAATTTTTATGTAACAAACATGAGTAGAAGCACTGTAAGAAGACCTTTCTCATGATATATAACATATTTGTAGGTAACACAGTTTCTGAGATATTGGTGAAAAACCGGAGGTGATTGAGGCGCCGTTGTATACAAATGAAATATATCCCACTCCATATAACCCTCTATACTGGTCAAATACAATGTGCAGTGGATAATAAATTAAATTTTAAATTAATTAAATCTTGTTCAAATAACATAAATTTATTTATTTTATTTATTTATTTGCGGTTTTACGTCGCTTTCAACACTGTACAGGTCATATCACGACGGGTAGTTGGAAGGGCAGAGGAAACCAGTACATATAGTTCGCTAGGGTTCTGTACTGTAAACTGCCGACCAACGGCAAGCAACTACCAGCTTTCCCACTTACGGCCATGACGGGGATCGAACCCCGGCCGCAGAGGTGGGAGGCGAGAGTGTTACCACTCTGCCACCGTGGCCCCTCAAATAACATAAAACTAAATTATTAAATAAGGAATTGTGTATAATAAAGAATTGGCATCAGTTTCCCAGTGGTACCTACAGAGAGTGATAAACAGGAATGTGAATAAAAATTTATTAGTACTTTTAGTACACTTCATACACAGCAATTACACAACAAAACATCAGTGCCACTACATCTCAAATTCACTTTATCATGCATGTAAGAAAAGTTAACAATCACAGGTAGATCAACCTAATACTTGAATGACTGTAAACAAGAAAATGACCCAACCTGTCTATTATCACCTGTAATTACCACCAATCTAATCTCATAAGCTTCATTATGTATACAGTCTATGTTTGATCATTTTAGGGTCCCTTAATTGGTAATTTTCTACCCTAAGGCCTTCTTCCTTTTGAATGTTTGCATTTGACAAAGTTACATCAAGGGTTACCAGCAGACTGTCATATGGTAATGCTGGTATTAGTTACAGCTGTTACAAAAAGTCAGTAGTGTCATTGATCTAAGGGGGTGCTCCTGCCATATACTTTTTTATATTTACTTATTCAAAAAGTGGGGTGGTTTGTAGTACTGCAAATTTGTCTGCCACTGATGTCCTTTTTGTAAATTTTTGGTAGTAGGTAAAATGTGCTCTTAGTGAAATCTTGATTATGGAAGTGATCAAAATTCTTTTCAGTGATTAGTGATTAATCAATTGGGATTGACTGACAATTGGGATTGATATTACACATAAATATACAACTCAAACAGACTGTATGTTAAATATGAGATATAAGTGTTAATAATGACATCAAAATGATGTGTCAAGAAATGTTAAAGTAAAAAAAAACATCTATGAACTTCATGATGTAACAGTGACATTATTGAGCCAAAGAGAAAAAATATAGGGAAGTTTGAAGAAGTCAAAAAGAAGTCGCAAAAATTACCAACTTATGGGGTACATTAATCTATCCTCTGGTGGCACAATGACATCAATATGATGTGGAGAGAAAAACGTCAGATTTTGCGCAATTAAATGATGTCAAACTGACATCACATGTAATGACCAACAGGTCTGTTTCCATCAAATAATGTCTAGATATCATTATGCTATCAAAATGACATTAGGTCCCAGTTTAGACCAATCATTGATATCGAAATGACGACTTGTGCCTGGTGGGAAACCTCGTCCTTTATTGCTACAATATTCTGCATAATATTTGTACATATATCTGTGCATTAAGGTGTATAGTATGCACTCTGCCATCTTGATTATTTTTAGTGTTTTTATAAAGATATATTTTTTAAAGTAAAAAGCTTGTCTGGCACTACGTCTGCCTTTGTGTAAAAGATCCTTATGTCCTAGAAACTATTGTATTTTGCATTGTCTTGGCCTACTCGAATGAGTAATTTTTAACAGTTTCGTCTGCTGGCTTCTAGAAATGAAAATGTGTGCGCAGTGAGTGTAAACAAAAAATAGTTGTCTGCACATCCCTAATTAAAGTTCATATTTATCTGTCTGCTGGTTTCTAGACATAAAATGTATATGCAGTCAATCTCAATGTAAACTGGTTATCTGCACATCCCCAATTAAAGTACATATTTATCCATCTGATGGTTTATCGCGCAGTTACTGTTAAGGTAAAATCGAAGCATGACAATTAATTTACAAATATTTGCTATGAACCAATCGCATAGCTCAACAGATTTTCGTTTAAAATAGGTAGTTGTAGCCTTACCTATTTGCATATATGTTTATTGAAGGCTCTTGCCACAGATCAATTTGTAGTAAATTAACATCCATTCATTTTTCTGTCAACCCATTTTGGAGGCCGATATTAGAATACTTTACAGCTAACAGGTTCTGAAATAGGAGGGGGAACTCTACATGGAATCTATTTGCAATTATTCAGTTATCTTTGTGAGAAATACAAGTAAATAGCGATAAAGATGTAGAATGTAAATTAATTCTCAAAATTCCTTTGTCCTATGACCATCAAGTGTCGCAGTCAACGTTAGTGTAAAAACATTGTCTGGGCAACATCCCATATTTCTATTGGCTAACGTCTAGTACTACCATGACATCACTTCATTTATAAATTTCTTTGTGGTTTATTTGCTTGACAAATACAACTCTGCAGTTCTACCTACCTACCTACCATAGAACGATTTACAGATTTCAATACCCATTGATGTCCTAAAATTCGACTCTGTGGTTGGCAGAAAGCCGGCCACTCTACCCTTCTTTTTAATTAATGCTTGACGTATTTTTCTTTCTGTCCTGTCTTTTTGTACTGTCTATACACATTCTTGCCCTTATAACTCAAAAAAACTATAATAAATATCAATCAAGTTCCAATTTGGTGGTTACAGACTGCATGGCGGAACAGACAGATTATTTTAAATTTGGTGAATTTAAAGTGATAGTTTCCTTTTTTCAATTGGGAAGATACATAGAAATATGTTCTTCCTCACAAACGTAAATCAATATTTTGCTTTCTGATGATGTCATTACTTAATGCAATTGTCATTGTGAGATCACAAACCTAGCTTGTGATATTTTCTCTCTTTAGTTAACAAATTTTCTATTCATTTTATGTTTTGGAAATGAACAAAGATAATGAAGAGAGTTTCGGTGCATTCATGAATTTTTACATTTTTATTAATTTCTGTTTTCACATTTTTTTTTCATTCTTTCAAATCCATGACAGGCCGTCGCAAAAAAGTTACCTTAAGTGATTTCAGTGGTTTCATTATCCAATTTTTACCTCCACAGGATTTTCTCTTTTGTGTGTCCATTTGTCAATTTCTTTGTCCATTTTTAACAGATCGTTTTATTTTTTATGTGGGGAAGGACCTGGTCAAATTGAGAAGTAACTATTTTTAAAGGAAAGATCTAGATCATATTTTGGATACAAAAAATCACGAATTTTCAAACGTAGCATTTTCAGCTTATTTTCAATGGCTTTGGCTTTTTACTTTATATTTCATCAAAAGTAATGAATACATTTTGATGATACATTTTAGTAGGAATGGTCTAGTCAACAGTAGAAGTAATTACATTCTATTCTATTCTAATTCTAATTGGACTTTTATAGCACTTAATCTCCCCAAACAAGAGGACTCTAAGGGGCAACAAAACAAAAAGCAGACATCAAAATTTCTGTATCCAGGGGCATAGCAGGGGTCAAGCACCACGGAGAATGCCAGGGGAATGATCCAGGCTAAGGTGGGTATGCATTGGTGTACAGGTAGTTTTTGAGCTGTTTCTGAAGGAGGCCAGCGAGGGTGAGGCACGAATCTCATCAGGGAGAGCATTCCACACAGTGGGAGCATCAAATGCAAAACTATTACCAAACTGTTTGACAGATTTGTGAACGGAGGGGCAGAAATTTGGAATGACAAGAAAATTACCACCACTTTGACTGTGCCTGGTGCTATAAGAACTGCTGTAGGAGGAAAGATATGGAGCAAAATACCTGGGAAAGCCTGTGTGATGATACTTATAAACAAGTGTGGCTGTCTTGAACACTGTGCTCTGTTCAACAGGTCAAAGTTGGGGTTTTACGTCCCGTTCAACAGCCAGGGTCATATTGGGACAGGTCCTCAGAATTGCCACTTGTGGGACTCGAACCCACAGAGGTGACAGCCTATGATTAGATGCCAAACTTGCTAACCACTAGGCCACTGAGGACCTCTGTTCAACAGGAAGCCAATGCAGTTTCTTTAGCACAGGAGTTATACTGGTGTATTGACTGGTGTTTGATACAATTCTAGCTGCACTATTTTGGATGCACTGTAATTTGTGCAGATTGAACTTGGAGAGGCTCCTGAAAAGTGAGTTGCAATAATCCAGCCAACTACTAACCAGAGCATTAGCCACAAGCACAGAAACATCATGAGTGAGAAACCGCCTGACATGTCTGAAATCACAGAGTTTAACAAAACAACTTTTGCAGACATTCTGAACATGCTTGGACAATTGGAAAACATGCTTTCAACTTGTCCCTCTGTCTCTTCGAACCAAAGATGATAAACTCGGTCTTGTCTGGATTCAATTTGTGCTTACTAGTGGACATCCACTCTTTAACATCGTCTAGGCACCTATTTAGCTTTTCAAAGGCAGCATATACATTCTTCTGGGATAAATGTATATAAACTTGGCTATCATCTGCATAGAAATGAAACTTTATTCCCTTATGTCTACTGATAATCAAACTGAGGGGGAGGTGTACAATAAGAACAGCAAAGGGCCCAGGAGAGAACCTCGGGGAACGCCAAATAGGAGTTTACAAACATCGGACAAAGTAGATCCAATTTTTATTGATTGGTAACGGTCTGTTAGGTAGGATGTGAACCATTTCAGAACACAACCACCGACACCAAACCAGTTTCGGAGGCAACTAAGAAGAGTGGAATGATCTATGGTGTCGAAGGCGGCAGACAGGTCGAGCAATACCAAGGCAGTGGTTTCACCTCTTGACAATGACAAGTGAACTTCATTTTTTATGTAGAGAAGAGCTGTCTCAGTCGAATGGCCGGCCTGATATGCCAACTGGTACGGATTGTCTAAGTTATGGACATGAATATGTTCTAATAGCTGCTTAGCAACCACACGTTCTACCAGTTTTGAGATAAAACTGAGGCCAGATACAGGACTATAATTCTTCAGGTCATTTGAGGGAAGATTTGGCTTTTTAATAAGAGGAGTGACCACAGCAGATTTGAAAGTGTCAGGGACGCATACCTCCATGAGTGAGCAGTTAATCAGCTTTGTAAGGGATGGTAACAGTATATCAATGCATTCATTGATAAGGAATGTCGGCAAAGGGTCTAACAGGCATGATTTTGTTGGTGATGTTTTAATTATTTTATCAACAGCCTCCTCAGAAACTTGCCTAAAGACGTTAATTTTGGAGGATCTGAAGGGTGAATATCATTTTCAGTGGCAATGGAACCAAAGTTATCTCTACTTTTCTTAATTTTGTTGGAAAAGAAGGAGGCAAACTGGTCAGGCAGTGATTTTTTGGACTCATGGGATGGAAGGGTGGCATCAGGAACCTTATTCAGGGTTTTATGGAGCTCACGCCAAAGTTTTCGAGAGTCATGACTATTATCGGAAATCAGTTTGCTATAGTAGTCTGATTTATCTTTGTTTACAAGTGCATTGCACCGGACAATCTGACGACAAAGCTGACTTCTGTTCAGTGGATTTTTAGCCCTACGCCAGGTTCTCTCAAATTGCCACGTAAGGGACTTTGCACGTTGATAAACGTCAGACATCCAATCTGCGGAATCCTTTTTTATTATTCTACATACGAGTTAATTAACATTTTTGGTTTCCTTTTAATGTCTTCCAAATACTGTAGCGTGCCGAGTGTGGTAATATAGTTCCAACATGAATAGTAATGTTTCATTAATGGTTTATATTATTATGATATCAAGATCTAAACATAATGAATTGTCTAAATTGTCTATTCAGATTTAGAATGATTTAACTGAAAGGCCAAGTTCAACTCACATTATTTAATTATTTTAGCTTCAACAAACTAACAAACACTATGTACAGATATGCAGAACCCAGTATAACTGGGGCTGGCCACTTCCCTCCCTTTAATTCCCTAGATCATGTTAGAAGAAAAGTTTAATTTGTATTCATGAAATTTGTGTATCAATTTTCCACCCTTTACTTCTAACCTAAGTTTACAAAATAAACCCCACCCTTCTTATGCAGATCTGGGCATCTTTACAGTCTTGGGACTTTTAATGCTTGCAGATGTGCTGTTTCCTTAGGGAGAAAGTGAAGCAGGAAGAAACACTCCAAAGTTGGCCCTTTTATAGAGAATAACTGGGTCAACAACTGTCTAGCAGTAAAATGCATTTTTGTGATTGGATTAAAAATTCCCAAGTGACCTGTTGAACCTGTTATCCCACTTCAAAATGTTAACAAACGTTAACTGTGAGTAAATGAAGATATATAAACAGGTAAAAAGTATGTGAAATGTAATAAAGTAGCCAACATAATGTTATAAATGTGATTAACGATATGAAATTACCGGCAGTTGCCAATAGTTGAAACTGCATTAACAGCATCGCCGATACATGACAATACCCCCCACCAACTAAAGAGGGTTTGTCCCCAAACATAGCTGAAAAACAAACACATTAAAACAACAGCACAAGAAACAATCTTTATTCATAAAAAATACACAATAACAAATACAATTAATAAATATTATTTCTGGTGAAACCATAGGTCGCCCTTCGGGTTGTACTCCGTATAACAGCATGGCCTCGGCAGGAAACTATATAGAGGTTTGGCAACATCCACATTGATGGAAGTTAGTTTCCATTGAATCGGTGCCTGGCATGGAGAAGCTGGAGCAAATATATCACCTTTGGGTGGCCCCCTCTTTACTTTGATACACCACTGACATTATTGTTGCAATCAATGCCATCCTCCACCAAATCAAAAAATTCGTAAAAAAATTTTCAAATACTCATCTACATCTGACATAGTCGGTGTTTTGGGTGGTGTTTTCCTCTATGATAAGTTACCTGCCTGAACAGTAGGAGCAGTCCCAATAGGGGACCTCGACCTTCTCCTAGGTGTGTCAGATTGACACATAATTGGGTCTTTATGTAACAACCCAGAATGGCATTTCTTATGGTGATCCTGTAATAAGCACTTTTTGTGTATTGGAAATTTAAAATTGTAACCAAACACACACTGCACTGGTCCTCCTTCTCGTGTCTCTCCAGCATGTCTTTCCTTACAGCTGTAAAACTGCATCTCTTGCAATTGAAGCGAGTTCTAAAAATATAAAAAGGAAAACAGACATGCAATATACATTTATAAAATGCTATCTTTAAACTTCTTAGGAAGTCTCACCCATCTCCCTGAATGAGTAGTAACACACTCTGTAGATTTAGCCTAGGACTACAATGTGTTGGCACGATGATCATACAATCTCTTTTGCCTATCACAAGATTTCTCTAAATTTTCCCTGCTCTTTCATGAATTTCTTCCAATTTTTCCTGAAGATAGGGCAAATCTGATGACCTGTGTTTTTTTATGTGGGAATGACCCTAAAAATAAGTCAATAGGTAGAATAACCTCCCGCCCAAACATCATAGCTGCTGGTGTTTGACCTGTTGATTCATGAATGGAGGACCTATAAGCCAACATCAACATCGGAAGATGACTATCCCAATCCCTCTGATCACTCGCAATGTATTTACTCAACATATTTTCTTAGGTCAAGTTAAACCTCTCAACTAGTCCATCACTCTGAGGATGGTAGGCAGTTGTCCTTGTCTTATCAATGTCAAGCAAGGAACAAAGTTCCTGGAACAAACTACATTCAAACTGGGACCCTTGGTCAGAATGTAGGAGTAATGGTACCCCAAACCTACTTATGAACTCATTGACCAAAACATTTGCAATAGTCACTGTTTCTTGATTGGGCATAGGATATTCCTCAACCCACTTTGTGAAGTAATCACTCACAACGAAAATATATTTATTTCCCAAGGAACTCTCTGGTAATGGTCCTAAGATATCTAAAGCCACTCGTTCTAAAGGAAGTCCTACAACATACTTTTTAAGTGGACGCCTAGCCTTTCTATTAGGGGATTTACGCTTCTGACATTCAGGACATTCCTGACATAACCTATGAATATCAGCCTTATATCCTGCCCAGTACACACGTCTACGCGTTCGCCCTAAAGTTCCTTTGATACCTAGGTGACCTGACCACCTTTGCATGTGCAATTGGGAAAATAAATCTTCCTTCATAGAAGGCGGAATGACTAATTGCAAAACAGGTTGTTTGACCCTTGGATCAAACCACTGCCTGTACAAAACATTGTCCTTAAGAATCAATCTCTTCCATTGTGACCAGTAATTCTTCAAATTGATACATCTATTAGATATATCCTGCCAAGTAGGCCTTGTGTCCTTTAGTTTCCATTCAATGATAAGTTTTAGATCCTTGTCCTTTCTTTGCTTAGTACAAATTTCCTCTAACTCATTGCTTTGAAGCCATGACTCAGCTGTAAAGGTTTCTTCTCTGACATTTTTACAACTATTTAGAGTTAAAGGCTCTTTCATTTCAGAAGAATCATAACTTATACTTTGTAAGGTTTCAGACTTTTGAAAAATGTTTGCACCAGTAGCACTATTAACAATATTATCACTACCTTGAGACTGCTGATGACAACATGGCCTTAAATCATCAGAATTTGTTTGATAAGCCTTGTCCTTACTTTCTACCCTGTCACAATATCTACAAAGTTCACATGGTCTTCTTGACAATGCATCAGCATTGCCATGTGACTTGCCACTACGATGAACTATTTCATAGTCATCGACTGCCCAAAACTCTGACCACCGACAAAGTTGACCTTCAAGATTCTTAAAGTTTACTAACCACCTCAATTAACCATGATCAGTATGTATAACAAACTTTGTACCATACAAATAGGTATGAAACTGTTTTATGGAATCAACGACTGCAAGTAATTCACGCCTTATGACACAGTGATTTCTCTTACTTTTTGTCAAGACTCTACTGTAATAAGCAACTGCCCTTTCTTTATCATCCTGCTTTTGCGACAAAATAGCACCAATGCCAACCCCACTGGCATCGGTGTCGAGTATAAATGGCTTTGTCAAGTCAGGATAAACTAGAACGAGAGTATTGACCAAACAAGTTTTCAATTTTTCAAATGCTTGATTACAATCTGATGACCAAATAAATTTGACATTCTTTTTCTGTCACTCTTGTCTGGGGTTTTGCGATCGATGAGAAATTTAAGATAAATTTCCTCTTATAGGAACATAATCCTAGAAAACTTACTTGTTTCACAGTTACTGGCTTTGGCCAATTCTTAACTGAATCTATTTTCTTTGGGTTAGTTGATATCCCCTCTTCTGAAACTATATGGCCTAAGAATTCAACTTTATGTTGAAATATAGTACACTTTTTGTGACAATTTCAAGTTAGATAGTTAGCCTGTCAAACACTTTCCTCAGATTAACTAAGTGTTCTTCAAATGTCTCACTCTTTATGATAATATCATCTAAATACAGTAAACAAATGTCATACTGTAACCCTGATAAAACTTTTTCCATGAGATGTTCTATCAAACTTGTAGCATTAGTTAACCCAAATGGCATGATATTGAACACAAATAACCCACTTTGGCAGGTAAATGCTGTTTTTGGCCTATCTTTAGGATCAACCTCCAACTTCCTCCCTCACAACTTTTTGTTTTCCCAAAGGGACTCTCCTAGGTTGCTGTTTAATAGGTGGAGTATTTGATTTAGATTTTGATTTTGCAAATATATCTCTATAATCAATCACTACACTTTGTACTTCTTGCTGTTGTTTGACTGAAAGCAATGGTTGACATTCAGCCAACAAAGTTTGAAAATGTTGTGATATTGAAGAGGTCTCAGTGTTTGTATTCATTTGATTCACTTTACTGCAACTTTGAACATCAGTTGGAACCTGTTCAACTATCTCACAAAACCCTAAAACTGTCTCTTTGAATATATGCGTTGGTTGATCATGTGGATTTAACACCCTAACAGGTATTATATCTGCCCTTAAATTCACTAAAGACCTAGCCACCAAGACGTGTTTATTTTCTAACAATTTGTCAGAACCTTCAAGCAAAGCACATTTAGGCAATATGTCTTTGTCAGGATTGTTAAAATACCTACCCACAATCATTTCACTATTTGGAGGAATAGTAACAGTTTCAGTCAACTTTATCCTAAACAAGGACAACAGTTTACTTTCTAAGCAACAATTAACTGTTTTTCCCTATATCTGAAGTGTATTGTTTGTCAAGTGAATAACACATTGGTGTTTGTGGAAAAAATCATAATGTAATACTAAAGGTTCATTAGTTTCTGTAACCAAAAAGTTTTGATACAATGTTCCTACAGAAATAAACAGTGGTAAGATAACCTCACCCAGTGGTTGAATTTTTCTCTCATCTGCCAATCTGATATTAGTTGTTACTGTTTGTAACTTTGCCCTTTCTGATATGGAATAGTATTTCTTTGGGTGGATGATACTTGTATCTGCACCTGTGTCAATCAAACAGTTTACTTTTACCCCAGCAATGGGACAAGGTAAATACAATCCATCATTACAAGAGTTCAGTTTGGGTCCCTCTGAACAATCAGCTGACGTATGACCCCCTACGCCAGCTTTTGAATGTTTAAAGTTTCATCTTGTTTCTTTTTCTTGTCAAAGTATTTTTGCGACAGTTTTTGGCAATGTGCCCAGGTTTATCACAATAAAAACACACCACTTTTGATTTGTTAGTTTTCTGTGTTTTATTCCTAACCTGTGGAACACTATTTGTCTCAGATTTTGACACACAAACAGATTTTAGTTCTTCCTCAAGTTTTGAAATCCTTAACTGAAGAGATTGAACTAATTCATCATTTTGAACAAACAGAAAAATAAATTACAGATGCACTGTGACACTTTACACACATCTGTAATTTATTTTTATGTTTTTTCAACACAAGTGTGGCCTCAGAAAGTGTGAGTCACAGTACCCTGCTTACTGCCTTCTCCGCAGTCTTACAGTCAGATAACTTAGAGGTACAAGGATCAGACACTCCCTTTCCCTCTGAAAGACTATCTGATGAAATCATCAATGTGTTAGTGGCAGCCAATCAACTCCTGAGTGGCACCCCCCTAAACCACAAAGACATAAAGGAACAAGAGACCCAGGAAAGAGCAACCTGGTACTTCCAGCGAACTGGTCCCAGAAAGGAGCGACTACCCTGCTGAGTCCAAGCCAATTTACCTTAGACTCAAGAACAGCCACAGGAATTAGGAAGATGCACAGTGAGCTTCTGAAAAATATCTACCCACCCAGTGTGGAATTTAGATTTAATGTCAAGAGTAGAACAAGAGTAGAAGTGATGGAGTTCAAAGTGCTTGGTCTACCATCATTAATGGATGCAAACAAAAACTCACCAAAGTCTTGCTCAATGATATGTTCTCAAAGTACTCACAAGTTAAAGATAACATAAGTAAAGAGTTTTTGTTGTTAGAAGAAATACTTTCTCCTCCACAACTCAAAGAAATCAAAGATTCACTCAAATTCAGGTGCACTAACATTGCACCCACATACACTCTGAAGGCCAAAAGGCAATATGAGTCCAAAAGACCAAATCAGGAACAACAGACCAAAAGAAGGAAGGTTGTCCCACAAAGAAGGAAGAAAGATAGAGAGCCTGAGCTACAGAAATTTATAACTCAGCTCAAGAAAATGTTGAAATAACTTTCAAGCTTTTTAAATAATGTTCCACTCCTATAATGTTATTTATAGTCTTACTCTTGGATAAAATAAAATCTAATATGGCTACCAATCAAGAGATTGAATTGGCCTCATTAAATGCCACACCAGGCATTTTACCCACACACACTAAATTTGAAAGCTACATAGGCGAAAATGTGATCAACCTATCGAATGTTCAGTTAAGTGAGACCAAGTCAGGGCCCTGGAAAAAGGTCTCTCATTCTGCCCAACACCAGGGAACCCTGATAAATCTAGAATTTGGGATGACTTTAAAGAATTTCATAGGAGACTAGAACATATGCAATTCTTTTCTAACCCTAAACACAATGAACTTGATATGCCACAAAGCATTATTGACTTCATAAATGAAAATGCTAAGACACCTGATCAAGCAGATAGTTTAAGTGACCCCTATAAGGAGATCCACTCTAAATTCAAAAATAAATCAACATGGACACCAAATCCTCAAAACAAAACTTTGGGGTGTTCAAAAGGGCATTCAAAATGAACCTCTTAAAGGCTAAGATACCCCCAACCAAAAGGGCAACCTTACCAAACAAGAAAGACTAGGTCTAACAGAACTAACTAACAACCCAAACATTGTCATCAAGAAGGCTGACAAAGGTTCTTTAGTAGTTGTCATGCAAACTACTGATTACCTATGCAAAGGATATAGGCAACTAAGTGACAAGGAGTTCTACACCAAACTTAAGGAGGACCCCACTTTGGATATCTCAGAAAAGATATGCAAAGTTCTCACTGAGAGGAAAAATTTCAAGATAATCACTGAAAAAACTTTTACTATCTTAACATAAAACAACCAAAGGCAGGGATGTTTTACCTATTGCCCAAAATACACAAAAAGAATACCCCAGACAGACCAATATGTAGTTATATTGGACACCCCACATGTAATATTAGCAAATTTGTGGATGCACACATTGAAGATTATGTCCCCAAAACAAAATCTTATGTTAGGGACACCCAACACTTCATTAGTAGACTAAAGGAATTGGGCAAGATCCCTCAAGGAGCGCTACTAGTCACTCTAGATGTGTCATCCTTGTACACCAATATTCCAAACCATGAAGGAATATTAGCGATAGCAGCTCAACTAAGGAAAGATAGGACTAAGGACCTAATCACTCCTTATATCCTACAACTCCTTAAACTAGTCTTACACAGTATGAACTTCACCTTCAATGAAGAACACTATTGACAAGTGGGAGGTACAGCAATGGGTACTGCACTAGCACCCAATTATGCTAGCCTATTCATGGATAGGTTCAAAACTGAGGCCCTGAAAAACTGGGACAGACAACCTCTCATATGGCTTAGGTTCATAGATGACATATTCATGATCTGGAACTATGGTGAACAAGAACTAAAAAAGTTCCTAGAGTACCTCAATAATATCCATGACAAGATTAAATTCACCCATGAATTTCGTAAAGAATCTATCAATTTTCTGGACACTACAGTGAAAATTGATACTACTAGAGAGCTATACACAACACTGTATGAAAAACCTACAGACACACATCTGTACTTACACTACACATCTGCACATCACAAGCCTTGCCACGCCAAAGGCCACTATGGACAATTCCTAAGCATTCGTAGAATTTGTACCAAAAGTGAAGATTTTATTCACCATGGCATCAAACTGATTGAATACTGACTAAAAAGAGGATACCTATTTAAGGCTCTCAAGAAACAAAGCAAGTGCATTCACACAAGATGAACTATTAGAAGTCAAAACCAAAGAAACCATTGACACACCAGTCATGGTCACTACCTACAACCCAATTAAACCAGACATTAAAGGGTTCATTCACAATAACTTGAATATTATTGAACATAGTAATGACTGTTCAAGGCAAGGAACATAATGACATTCAAGAATAAACCTTAATAGGTTACAAAAGGTTACCAAACCTTAGGAATCTACTAACCAAGGCTGAAATAGCCTACCCACCCACTACACAAGACAAAATTGTCACGAAACCCACAATATGCACCAGACATGGTAAATGCACTTACTGCCCACTAATCAAAAATGTCAGTGATGTACAGTGCAAAATCACACACAAGATCACCAAAATCACAAAAGTACCCAAACACATAACTTGTGAATTAAGTAACATTGTTTACTTAATCACTTGTAAAAAGTGTGACAAATACTATGTGGGGGAGACAGGGAGACCGTTCAGAAAAAGAATCTATGAACACAAACTGTCAGTCTCAAAACCCGAGGAAACCAGAATCATCCCAGTCTCAATACATTTCACTGAGAAGGGTCATTCAGTCAGGGACATGCAATTTTCTCTGCTGGAATGGTGTTCCCTCAAGTATAACACTCCCAAATCTGAATATAGAAAGATGAGAGAGAAATGGTGGTTGTGGAATATTGGGGCTATACATCCAATAGGCATTAATCAATTTATTTAATAAAATGTTCCATTAATGTCCCGTCATAAATACCCTTATTTTCCTAATTCATCATTTTGAACAAGTGAACTTTCGCTGTCTTGTTTAACTGACCTTAAAGGCACCCTATTCTCCCCACTCCTATAGAAAGTTTCAATTTCAAGTGTTACCCTCAAAGCATCATGTAAACTTTTGGGTTGACTTTGAAAAACTGACAACTCCAATTCCCTATCATTTAAAGCATTAAGAAAACTATCCTTTGCCATGTTTTCCCTAATTTCTAATGGAACACCTGGGTTTGCATCCCTCACTAATCTTCTTATATCTTCGGCTAGTTGTGGTAAAGGTTCATTCTCTCTCCTAATTCTAGATTTCAACTTTGCCCTATGGAGTTGTATTTGATTTTAAGGTCCAAACCTTGCTTTTAAAGCTTCCAATAAACTAGGGTAATGTCTTCTGTGTGAGAAATCTAGATCTGCTAAAACTGCTACAGCCTGACTTTCAATGATGAAGCAAGTTCTTGAGCCATTATTTCAATGTTCCAATTGTTAAATTCACTGACCATCTCAAATTGAATCACAAAATCTTTGAAACTACTTTTCCCATCATAGGATGGACACTTCTTGAACTGTCTACTGGAACCAAAGCATTGATCATTGGTAACACCTAAAGACATATTATACTCTGGTGTCCTAACATAAACTGCCCTTGGGGGAGAGGCATAGGTCTCTTGTACCCTATCAGAGTAACTAGGTTTGTAATATTCTCTTGGTGACCTCACATAGCCTTGATCATATGGGGACTTGACTTCATACTTATCACCATAATAATGAGGCCCACCTATTACATAACCTAACCTTGGTGGAGACCTAAACCTTTGCTGACCTCTATAATAATAAGTTTCATCCAACACATCAGTATCATACCTAAATGGTGTATACTTTGACCGTTCTTGTGGAAAAACCTTCTCTCTCTCAACATCATGTTCCTCAGGTGACAATCTAGACCTTTCTTTTGGAAAAAGTATATTCCCTATCATCATAGTATTCTGATGGATGTTTACCTGAATAGTACTGATTTTTCTTTGTATTCTGAGGCACCTATTTATCAAAGTTAAATGTTGGATGGACAGATTTCTCTAACTTTGTCAGTAACTACCCATTTACCACTTCGCATGTCATATACAGAATCAGTGTCAGACCCTGAATCACTCTTCCTAGACATGATAACTTTACTTCTATTTTCACTTTACTGAACAAACTTTATCATTAAACAAATACAACCTTGTTCAGATATCAGTATTTACATATATGTTAACACAGTATGAACCAATTCAATTTACACTATTCAAAAAACAAACTCCACTGCCACCATTTTTATGTAGCATGCCGAGTGTGGTAATATGGTTCCAACATGAATAGTAATGTTTGATTCATGGTTCATATTATAATATCAAGATCTAAACATAATGAATTGTCTAAATTGTCTATTCAGATTTAGAATGATTTAACTGAAAGGCCAAGTTCAACCCACATTATTTAATTATTTTAGGTTCAACAAACTAACAAACACTATGTACAAATATGTACAACCCAGTATAACAGGCTGGCCACTTCCCTCCCTTTAATTCCCTAGGTCGTGTTAGAAGAAAAGTTTAACTTGTATCCATGATATTTGCCTATCAATTTCCCCCTTTACTTCTAACCCAAGTTTACAAAATAAACCTCACCATTCTTGTGCAGATCTGGGCATCTTGACAGTCTTGGGACTTTTAATGCTTGCAGATGTGCTGTTTCCTTAGGGAGAAAGTGAAGCAGGAAGAACACTCCAAAGTTGGCCCTTTTATAGGGAATAACTGGGTCAACAACTGTCTAGCAGTAAAATGCATTTTTCTGATTGGATTAAAAATCCCCAAATGACCTGTTGAACTTTGGCATTTACCTGATTGGACAAGAGCTTGAGATGTTTAATCTTTGCAGTAGCAAAGATGGCTGACTTCCTGTCATCCCACTTCAAAACGTTAACAACACACTATGATTAAATGAAGATATATAAACAGGTAAAAAGTATGTGAAATGTCATAAAGCAGCCAACATAATGTTATAAATGTACTTTTAATGGGATTTAATGTGATTAAAAATATGAAATTACTGGCAGTTGCTGATAGTTGAAACCTTGCTTTAACAGTATCGTTGATACATGACAATACAAACAATGGATGGTCGATAATACAATAGTTTATAACACTTGCGAGGCTGGTCACATCAAGACAAGTTTTGTTCTTTCTAAGTGCATCTTGTTATTAGTTTGCTATAAATAACACATAACCTAAGGTATGCGTAATGAGCGAGAAGTTACATTAAAATAGATAAATAGTACCATATAACATACAAAGATATAAGTTCTAACCTTTATAATGTTGATATTGGAGTTTAGTTCTATTTCCAAAAGTTATGAGGTCCCCCAGGGCTCCGTCCTTGGTCTAGTTCTTTTTTCGCTCTACACCAACCCAATCAGCTCCATCATTCAATCTCACAGTAGCATTAATTACCATTTCTACGCTGATGACACCCAGTTATACATTTCACTCTCTCTAGCAAATTTTTTTCTCACTGCATGCAAAATTAAACAATTACCTAAACGACATCCAAAATTTCATGTTCACAAATAAAAAACTCAACCCTGGCAAAACTGAGTTCATTTTGATAGGTTCAAAAAACAATCATAAACAACTCCTTCCTCACTTTCCAATCTTCCAATATTCTTGGTAATCAGGTCTCACCAGCACAAAGTGTCAAGAACCTTGGAGTGGTGTTTGATAACAATTTTACCTTCTCTGACCATGTGTCACAGGTCATAAAGTCCACTAGATTTCATGCAAGAGACCTCTACAGAATTCACCCCCTTCTGGACCTTAAAACATCAGCTCTTCTAACCAATGCTTTGGTGAGCAGCAGATTGGACTACTACAATTCCCTGTTCTTATCACTCACTGATTTTGAGTTAAGGAGATTGCAACTAGTGCAAAACTCACTCTGCAGGGTTGTCACCCGTTCCTCAAAATTTTCTCACATCATCCCTCAACTCAAAAAACTCCATTGGCTTCCAGTCAGGTACAGGGTACAATTCAAAATAGGCCTTATTACATACAAAATCCTCAACTAAGGTCAACCTGTTTACCTAAGAGAATTAATTCACCCCTACACTTCCCTCAGAAATACTAGGCGTAGTACCCCCAAACTTAAGTTCCCTCATACCCCCACTTTTGACCGCAGAGTTCATAAATCAATTAAACACTTCTCTAATTCTTTCAGTCACTATGCCCCAGTTCTTTGGAACTCTTTACCCTTCGAAATAAGAATAGTCCCTCAGTCACATCCTTCAGGAAACACCTCAATATCCACCTTTTCAATTCTAGTTTCCCAACATAGTCTCCTTCCCTCTTGGTCTCACCCACAACTCTGGAACACTGACCTTGAACGCCCCTGGACTCTCCTTATTTGAAATGATTTTTTGTTAACTAGCACACTGAGTTCCCCTTAGTGGGGAAGATATTCCACCTGCAAATCAGTAGATTAGATTCGATTAAATTAGATATGTATAATCAGCAATATCTCATTACTGAATGACCTAAAGCAACAAATAACAAATCCAAAGTACACAAGTACTGCCTTAGCTCTATTTACTGACATTTTTCTCAATGAAAGACAGGGTCTTGGAATTGGCCACTTATCAACCTAGTCTTATCAACCTAAGGCTATTTACCTGCCACAGAGGAGAGCATCTCACGAGAGATTTTTCTTCTGAGCCACTATGCTTCTTTTGTATATTGGATTAATATCAGGTCCGGTGTGTTCATAGGCAAGTATGTTACCCAGTAGTCAGTATTGTATAGGGAGAAATTATTGATTGTATGGCTTTGACTCTATCTCACTGCCTTTGGATTGCACATAGAAAAAAACACAAGTCTAGCTCTTTAACCAGATGAGCTAAAGGGGAATCTCACAAAGTCCGGGTGTTAACAGAATGATGTATGTTTGGCAATTACAGTGGCAATTACAGCCATTAATAAAGATGAAGGCTTGTTCAAGCGACTGTAGAGAGACTAAAACAATGATTCATTTAGTTAAACATTAAGATGCAAGAACACCTCAGTGTTATTCCGCACCAATAAAATCAATAAATACTTTTTAAATAATATTTTTAACATTATCAAATATACGAGAAAACAAAAACAAAAAAATGACTAGATATACAGATTAAAATGTTAAAAGACATTAAACAACGTTTAGATAGAATATATGCATAAAACAATAACAAACTAAGATCCTACAAACTGACTTGAATATACAAGACCCTGTAAACAATAAAACAGGTACAAACCATAAATAAAGTAAAATAAACAAAATAAATGATCAATAAAATCTAGTCTAGTCTAGTACTATAAATGATAATCATACCTCCTCCATTTAGTCGCCTCTCATAACACAGATGATGAAATGTTGGGCCTTTTCTACTTCTCTGGATCCACAAGGGTAGACTAAAACAATGAATGTATTAAATACTTCTTACTGAATCAAACCTATTTTATATATTTCAAACCAAATAAATGCCTACCATTAACGGCAAATCCGCACAGTAGTTAACAGTGCTAACCCCTTCAAGTGTAAATACAACTTCTACCATAAAACCATAGTTGGATTAGGAATCCATCAAATATTTTTCACCTTATGCCTTCTGTCTGCTTGTGCTACAGGCAAGGTGATTTTGGGGAGATTGGCTGTTTTAATCAAGATATACTGATCTGTGAAGAACCATTAGAACTAACTGTCCTTCATTGTATTATTTCAAATACAAATAGATTCCTAGTTTTAGAATACATCACATCACAGGTGTAGCCCAACCCTCTCTGTTTTTGGATCTTTCAGAACAGATCAGCCTTCTAAAGGGAGCACAGAGTGGTGATGCCATCAAAGATGACAGTCAAATCCATAATGGACAAGGCTCAACCAAACTGCTGCAAAGTGACAATTCCAGTAGTCTCAGTAAGACCTATATATTTGGTTGTGTTCTCATTCTGGCAGCTGCAGTTATCTCTTCATTTAATTTTGTCCTCAGTCAGGTAAATATGAATATAGCTAAATGATAAAAAGCTGAATCTTTATTGTATGTTTATGCTCAGTGTACCATGGCTGAGAGTAGCTCCAAATGCCTTTGGATTACATTCAGAAATAAATACAAGCCTAGCTCTGCCCCCAGCTGAGCTAAAGGGGAATTCCCGGAAGCCAAGGTGTTAACCTAACTGATAATAGTATATTACATTGGCCAAGTGGTGTACAAATTTGTCACTGGAATATGTTAGCTTACTTACAGACCCCCATCCTTGATTTTACAGGCCTATGGAATACGTATATAAATATCTTGGCTTGTGAACTATTGGCTGGTGTGATTTTTAAGCTTTGCTTCCTATAAGTGGCCGGGGCCACGGTGGCAGAGTGGTAACACTCTCGCCTCCCACCTCTGCGGCCGGGCATCGATCCCCGTCATGGCCGTAAGTGGGAAAGCTGGTAGTTGCTTGCCGTTGGTCGGCAGTTTACAGTACACAACCCTAGCGAACTCTATGTACTGGTTTCCTCTGCCCTTCCAACTACCCGTCGTGATATGACCTGTACAGTGTTGAAAGCGACGTAAAACCCCAAATAAACACTAAACCTATAAGTGGCCCTATTAATTTTTCAAAAAAAAACTGCTTTGGCATTCAGGATTCAAGATGGTTTTGTGTCAATATTATTGAATGAATGAATAAACAAACAAAAGAGAAAACAGTATCATCTTACCACAGCAACATTAATCAAAAAATGTTAGAAAATCCTAAAAATATTAAAATACTTAGGCTTTTAATTTCAATATATTCATCAAGAAAGTTTCCATTGTGAACTTTGTGACCTTATCAAGGACAAATAGCATAAATTATATTTGTTCAAAAATTTGAATTTTTTTTCGATTGAATTCATTCCAGTGTCATGTAAAAGCATTAATCATTAAGCGTTGAAAATTTGTATATTAAAAGAATTCTTTGTAGCTGTTCTAATCAATTTCCATGTATTTCCAGCTTCTAGATAATATTGTAGGAGTGTTTCAACTCAGCTGTGGACAGTTCATCTGGAAGGGAATTTATGCCATGTGCTCAATGGTTTACACCAAAAAACCACCAAAGCTGATTCAGAAAACAAATCTTGCTACCATTACTGTGTTTATTTTGTTCAACATATTATTTGGAATCCTTATTTTTATAGCATCTGTGCACATACCTGTGGGTACACTGGATTCAATTCAGATCTTGAGCTTCATTGTGGCATCATTTATATTTTCTCTTGTAAAGATGCACTATACAAAGGGAGAGTATCAGATGATTGTCATTGGCATAGATGTGACTACTGTAATTCTTATGTTCATTGCGGTGATTTTATTGGTCCAGCCAAATGAATTATTTGGAGACTCGAAATACTTCCACCAAAACTCCACTGGATATAGCAGTTTGTGTAATAGCAACAGATTTGCAAATGTCCATGCATCAAATGATACAGTCAGTCACTATGCCGCAGCAGAAATCTACAAATCAACCAGGTGGATAGGCTATCTATGTGCTTTTCTTGCTGGTGTCATAAACTTAGTTACAGTAGCATCAGGCAAGAGGTTGCAAAAGGATGAAGATATGAACAATGCCATCTTTTGGCAGTCAGTGTGGTCTTCTACTCTGTGTTTAATCTTTGTCAACTTTCAGAGTGGTTTCGCATTTCCTCAGAAGACTATTTGTCTTGTGCTGTTGCTTCTTCATGGTGTGACTGGAGGAATGTCTTATTATTTCTTTTTCATCGGCATGTGCTACATCTCCAGTGTTGATGTGGCTGTCATTGGAGGATGCATACTCCCCCTTCTCTTTATCTCCCAATTTGTTTTTCTCAGAGAAATCAGTCCAACACCTACAAATGATGTAGCTGTCATAGCAGCTGTAAGTATTTTGGTTATAGTTATTGTGAAACCTTTGCTGCAAGGTTTTTTGGTCAAGAAAGGGCTCATGAGGTTTAGTGAGACATAGTATTCAAATAAGCTGCAACATTTAATTTGTATATTAGATTATATGTACAAAAATCAGTTCTTAAAGCAGTATCTGAGTTACGCAGTTTAACTTAATATATTTAACAATGCAGATGCATTGTATATGTTTGGTTTTGTAATGCAACACTTGATGGGGTTTAGAACATAAGAGGTGTGTTCTGAGTGTGAAAGGACACTAATATAAATTTTCAATGAATAAAAATATTCATTCCAATAAGATGTATTGCCCCAATATTCCACATTCACCATTTCTCTCTCACTGTTATGTGATCAGAATTTGCTGTGTTGTATTTTAAGGAAAACTATTTCAATAGCGAGAATTGCATGTCCCTTTCAGAATGACTGGTGTCGGGGAAGTGTTTTAAAACTGAAATAATTCTGTTGTCCTTTTGTTTAAACAAAAATAATCTGTGCTCATAGAATTTCTTCCTGAATGGGTGACCTGTTTCACCCATACAGTATTTGCCACATTTCCGATATGTGATGTGGTTTTTAAGGATGATATTTTAATGTGTGATTTTGCACTCATCCTCATTGATTTTATGGATCAGATGGAAAGTAGGTGCAATTTCCTAGGTCTGTACAGATGCTGGGTTTTGTAGTGGGAACCCTGGTATTGGTTGTCGGATAGGATATGGCTGCATGTGTTAGTAGGTGTCTAGGATTTGGTAATCTTTTGCAGCCATTTCATCTTAAATCTTCTCTTAAGGGTGTACAGTTACTTCTGATTTCCACTTGATCAGACTTCATATCCAGCTTTGAGAAGGCAGTTAACAGGGTGCTGTGACTTACACTTTCCTTACAGAGTGGTAACACTCTCGCCTCCCACCTCTGAGGCCAGGGTTCGATCACAGCCTCAAGTGGGAAAGCTGGTAGTTGCTTGCCATTGGTCGGCAGTTTACAGTACAGAACCCTAGCGAAATGTATGTACTGGTTTCTGAAAGTGACATAAAACCCCAAATAAATAAATACACTTTCCTTTCACTTTCACCATTATTGACTATCTTTATTTATATGTGTATCTATCATTACCAAATATTATTTTCACTACTTATTAATTGTTTTTAAATCATACAGATGCTTTTTTAATTTAACTTCGAATACATTTCAAGACTATATGATAGTTATGTTATAATAAGTATAAAAATAATAACACAATGACATATTATTGGATTGTTTTATTGGTCCACTGTTTTTAAATTCATACATTTTTTTACATTTGTCAGTTATTTGTCTAGATAAAAAGCTATATATTCATTTGTCTTTTTATTTTCTACACACAAGATTTAATATAATCACTGTATTATACCTGGACCATAACATCTGGAGATTCATTGATTTATATTCAAATTCTTATATTTACCTGACCAACTACATTCTTCAGATTCCTGCCACCTTAATCTCAAAATAGATTTGTAATGGTGTACTTGAATTATAAATAGTAAGACTCCTCAATCCAATCAAAATGAATATTTGATTCATCCCCCATTAATCTGAAAAGATTGTAAATAACACTTATGCCACACACTTCTATGAGGGGGCACAGGGGGCCACGGTGGCAGAGTGGTAACACTCTCGCCTCCCACCTCTGAGGCCGGGGTTCAATCCCCGTCATGGCCTCAAGTGGGAAAGCTGGTAGTTGCTTGCCGTTGGTCGGCAGTTTACAGTACAAAACCCAAGCGAACTGTATGTACTGGTTTCCTCTGCCCTTCTAACTACCCGTCGTGATATGACCTGTACAGTGTTGAAAGCGACGTAAAACCCCAAATAAATAAATAAATATCGGCAGTCTTTGAGGTCATCAGCTGATTTCCTTTGTCAGTTGCAGGTTAACAGCTCGATCCAACTGACCTTGCCCCCTTTTTAACATACCTCCTCTAAGCTGGGTGGAAGAGAGGAATGAGTTCACTCCCTGGCAAGGCCCTCTTCGGAAGGAAGAGACAACTTAGTGGTAGTCTTAAGCAGGCGTCTGGCACCTTGAAGACCCTTGGGTAAGGTGACAGGCTGCTCAGTTATGAACAGGCTAGTGGTGGATCTGCTGGGCTCTGAATCAGCCTAAGCCACATCTTTCGAGTAAAACTGGGTGAAGGTGTTGAGCGATATCCATTGACAGGGTGATAATATCTGCTGTAAGAACACTCCGTACTGGAAGGCCTTAGAAGCAGCAGAGGCCCTAAACATCATGGTCTTAACCTGATGTAGAGTATGGGTCCCTTGATCAGTGAGCTTGTAGCATATGATCACAGCCTGCTTTATCTATGATGAGATAGTGGCAGGAGATTTATCTTTGCCGAAAATTTTCTTTAAAAGACAAAGACCAGCTCTTTGGTCTACCTGTGGTCTGAGGTCCTGCTCAGATAGTAGTGCAGGGCCCTGACTGGGTAAAGTAACCGATCAGCCTTGAGCGATTTGTCTGGAATTGGGACCATGGCTGGAATAACCACTGGGGCCACACTGTCTGGACCCTTTTTGGCCAGTTGTTTCTTTGGGAAAAAGCTGCATGGGAGGTAGAGAGACATCTTTGACCAGTCTGTCTGGTGTCTGGTATTTTTATGTAACCAAGCATGGATCTCATTCCTGCATTTACCAGAACCCAGAGCTGAGAGGGAGACAACCTTGAAGGTTAGATGCATGTTTGGTCACCCCGGTGCAATTTCGCCACTACTTTGCCCAGAATGGCTACTGGTGGAAATGCATAATCCATATCCTCCCAAGGTAGAATGAGTGCATCTACTGCCCAGCCTAGAGGGGCTGGAACTGGTGACATAACCTGAGGTAATTATTGTTGAACCTCATTGCAAAAAAAGTCTATTTGAGCTTGGTCTCACCTGGTGCAAATCAACTGGAGACCTTGGGAAAAAGGGACCATTCTGTTTTTAAGATCTGGACCAAGCTGTCTGTTCCCATATTCAGATAGCCTGGAATGTGTTGGACCATAAGGGTTACCTGTTTCCTAGAGCACCAGGTCAGGATTCTCCACAAGAAAGGGAACTTGGCAGGGCCAACTGTGGTGTTGTCTGTTGCTATGAACACAATCTTGTTTGAACAGGGATCTTTAAATTCCTTTAGAGCAAAGAAGACCACTTTTAGTTCCAGGTAGTGTAGATCCCTCTTGCCATGAGATCTCCTAAGTAAGTGCGACAGCCTTCTCTTGAGACATCTGTAAACATCTGAAGAGCATGGCTGAGTGTGTGTAGTTTGCCTTATGGAGCTGACCTTAATAGACTTGCTTCTCTTTAGTAGTTAATAGGCCCATGTGTGACATGAGCTGCTTGAACCGGCAGTACGGATCAGTGAGAAGGTCCTGAATTGTTAAGTTTAAGCTCTACCAATTTTCCAAGGTGGGCCTGCCCTTGCCCTCTCTGAAATTGCACTGGTAGCCTACGAAATCAAATATCTGCTTGGGTTCCATTTCTGACTATACCATTTTTTCCACCCAACCTAATTCCTGACAAAGGAATACTAACGTCTGGGTATGCTGGAGACAAGCTTTGTGGGCTGGCCCATAGAGTAGTCTAAATTTTCCAAAAGTTTCAGTCTGGATTCTACAGGAAGATTTAGAGCTACTGTGTGAGCATTGGAGGCAGGCTGGACAGAACATCACCAATCTACATGGGTCACTTTACTGTTCAGAGTCAGAATCTGGATACTGAGAGAGCAGCACCAGCAGTTGAAGAGATAGACAAGGGATTATCACTGATGCCAATCACAGACTGGCTAACAGTAAGCTGGAGTACTGGCATCTCAGTGAGACTGGTTACAAACTGATACAACTGATGTAACAGGTTTCTAGCTGATAGTAGGGTGTTGTGGGTTGAGCCATTGGCATCACACCAGGCCTGGCTTGAGGTCTCACCAATTGGTCCGACAGGCTGAATGAATTATCTATCTGAAGTATGTACACCAAACAGTTTCTTGGGTGATACTGCCATTTGTATCTATTGAAATGGAGGCTGACTGGTAGTAGTTGGTAAAGACTCCTTCTTGGTGGACCATTTTGAAGGAGTAGCCTTCCTCTTGTCTGTAGCCGTTTTCTGGTCAGACAGTAGAGTGTGTTAGTAGACTCACTGATGGTCAGGTAGGTTGAGCCACTGGCATTCTGTTGGGAATAGTAACTGTCTGACCTAAAGGATTTATCTGCAACATATTTCTTTCGAGAGCAATTGATCAGCCTAACTGGATACTTTAACCCCTTTAATATCATGACAGCCTATTAACCTGTATTGTAGCCCTGGTCAAACCAGGCCCATACCAGTAGGCTTAGGCACTTCTCTAACTGTGTAAATTGTGTAGTCATATGACCAGCATTGGTCCAGTGTTGATGAAACAATTTGATATCTACATTTGCTTGGCAGGGATGTGAATCTCATAAAAATTCATCTTCTGCAACTCTTGTATGGTAATCTAAGTAGTCTCATGACTGGCACCATGCTGAAAAAAATCAAAGGCTATCTTTATTTACTAGGCAAGGGTGGAGAATCAGCTATAAAAAGTCTTCTTCTATATAAATGGTAATACTGTGTTTAAATCAGCATGTTTTACGGTTCCTCCATTAAATTATTGATAACTGCTTACAGTATATGCTGGAAGGTAGGTGAAGACAGGAAATATACACTTATCTTGCAAGTGACTTGGCGCTTACAGAAAAGCTGGAGAGGATGAAATCAGATAAATACAATCCATTCTTTGTGGATATGAAGGAAACCTTTTTAATATGTCTTTATTTAGTTACTTGGCCAGGCTGGTAGTACTCTAAATAAAAAATGGCAGTGATGCCTTTCTCAACAAATACATCACGACCGTTGGGTCAAAGTTGACCTACACATTTCTAACGATCTGCAGAGTGGGCCTACAGAAGAAGACAAAATGTATTCCTATATATACAACACTCGTTTTCCTGTGTAAATAGTAGAAATATCTTGAAACCTTGAGATTTCTTCAAAACCTGTCTGAATGTACACACACAAAACATGAAAGAGATCATGTGTCACCTTGTCTAGACAGGAAGGAATTAGGGCAGGCCACCTAGCAAATCCATGCTATGGGCCGGTTATTGACTGTTATTGACCAGTTCTGCCTTTTCTGGCGTTTGCTGGGACTGGTCTGTGTCAACCACCACTAGAGCATATTGTCCATTAGGTAGGATATATTAACACAATAAAATCCAAACTTTCAAACTCCCAACATATTGAGACACTCTTGCCAGTATAAAAGTCGTTAAATCCGGAATATGATGCCTTGGATATTTGTGGATAATGTATAGCTTCTGAGAGTCCTTCATGTCACTGGGTAAGTCAGTATGCTGTTAATTATTTATTTCATGATGAATGTCTGAAAAATATTATCAGCATAACCTTCATTTCTATTCAGGTTTAACAACTTTTCCAGTGAAAGACTTCCAGTCGGTTTTTTTAGTTATCTTGAGTTATGTCTTCAGCAAAAACATTTGAATAGAGAAAATTTATGAATCTTTTTTTAACATAACAATGTAAACTTTTACTTGGAAGCATTTAGTTTCCTAAAAGATAGGGTTTAAATAGGGTTAAAAGCGTTTTGTAAATGTTTAAACCATTTTAAACGTTTTTAATGTTTACTGGTCACATGTTTCATAATGTGAGTCACGTTTCCAGTAAAACAGAATAGAGCAAATTAGCCCACACTTAAGAGCTTGAAAGCTTGGACTGTACTTGTTGTACAGTCAGATGGGTCAAATAGCGCTTGGAGTCCTGTCATATATGGAAATACTGCACTGAGTATAAAACCCAATGCATACAAACAAACAAAATACATTAATGTATGGCCCAAACTGCTATTTGTGAAAACCAAAGTACATGAATCTCTAGTCACTTGCATGCATCTCACTGACAGAGTCTTTGGAATGACCATTTATCAACCTACCTGAGGATATTTAACCTGCCACTGGGGCAGGCTCCCATAACACGGTTATATCATTTTAAGTTTTCATCTGAGCCACTATGCATCTTCCTGTATTTTAGATCAAGCTCAGGTCCAAGGCAAGTATATTCAAGTGGATGCAGAGAAGATAATGCAATGATTCCATTAAAAAACCTCTTACAGAATCCAACTTATCTTAATATATTTCAGATGAGACAGACGGTTATACTTGATGGCAAACTATCACAGAAGCCAAAATTGCTAATTACGTTCAATATGAAGACCACCTTTGTCATAAAACCAGAGCTGGCTGAAGAACCTATCAAACATGTCTCACTAATCTGTTTTGATTGCATATGCTACAGACAACACACCATTTAAGAGTTACTGCTGTTTTCAAAGTTTAAATAACTGTGATCTGCAAGAACCAAGGAAAATACCTTTCCATGTGTAATGCTCTAAATACAAATGGATTCCTAGTTTAAGAATGCATAAAATATGTCTAACCCAACCCGTTCTGATTTACTACTTTCAGAAAAGATTAGACTTCTCAAGAGAGCAAAGAGTGGTGATGCTGCCACAGAAGACAATCGGGGCCACGGTGGCAGAGTGGTAACACTCTCGCCTCCCACCTCTGCGGCCGGGGTTCGATCCCCGTCATGGCCGTAAGTGGGAAAGCTGGTAGTTGCTTGCCGTTGGTCGGCAGTTTACAGTACAGAACCCTAGCGAACTATATGTACTGGTTTTCTCTGCCCTTCCAACTACCCGTCGTGATATGACCTGTACAGTGTTGAAAGCGACGTAAAACCCCAAATAAACAAAAATAAACAAATAAACAGAAGACAATCAATTGCGTGATGGACACGACTCATCCAAACTACTCCAAAGTGATGCTTTTAATAGTTTCAGCAAGATCTATATTTTTGGTTGTGTCATCAGCATGGCAGCTGCAGTTATCACTTCTTTTACTTTTGTCATCAGTCAGGTAAATATGAATATAGGGAAAATAATAAGATCTCTATTTTATTATCATGTTCAGTGCAATATTTCATACAACAGGACTCAAAACACTATTTGACCCATCCCAACTGCACAAGTACAGCCCAAGTGAGACTGACATTGCCTTAACTGAAAGACAGCTCAAGGAGGACCATTTATTAACTTCCAAAGGTTCTTTAGCATACCACTAAGGATATGACCCAATGACAGGGGTTTGTCTTTTTATGAGGTCGTCCAAGGAATAATGTAATTCTATGGGCCTGGGTTCTAACCTACGTCTTCGGTGTCCTAATACAAGTGTGTTACCATTAGGCTAAAATGACAGATATAATTAAATAGTGGCAGTTAAATGTCATGATGAAGCAATTGTTTCAGTGATGTCATGGCAAACCAAAACTGCCAGTGTTCTAGTAGATGCAATTTTTATGAGAATTAAGCCATGTGATTCTTACTGGCGCCATCATAGATTGAAATCAAACATATGACAGCACATGCCAAACTGTTACTATCTCATTTCCACCTATGTGATTGAGTGTCATGTAGCAGAGTTTTTTTCAATCTGGGGGGTTGCAATGACTAGTGTTCTAGAAAATGAGAGAGAAAATGACAAAGCATGTGATTTGTTATGGTTGGATCGATAAGTTATGTTACCATATATACCTAATTGCCTGCTCCTGATTGTTATAATCTATAACTTGGAATATTCCCATGAAAACTGAGAGGGAAACTGAAAAACCATGTCATTTGTAATGTGTGAAAAGATAAGTGATATGACTGAATTGACCAGCCTTACGACTAAATCTTGACTAATATGACTCTCTGATGCAATACTCCGGAGACTGTTAGGAGAAATATTCTCTTTTGAAAAGATAACTCATATCCATTTTAACAGCATAACATTACTTGAATTGAAGACTACAAAGAAGAAAATTCTAAAAAAATAACTTATACACAGCTTACTGACCTTTGTCATTGATTTTACAGGCCAATAGATTATGTGTATAAAGATTTAGTTTGTGAACAATATTGATGGTGTGTTTCTTTCTTAGGCTTTCCTTCCTTAAGTGTGCTTTAATAATTATGGCAAAAACACAACTTCTTTGGCATTCAGAAATAGTGTGTTAAAAGTATTGAATGAATGAATGAATGAATGGATAAACAAGCGAACAAATAAAATCAACATCAACTTACCATAGCAACCTTAATGAAAATGCTACAAAATCAATAAAATACTTGGATTTATGCAATGTCAATATCTTAATCAAGAAAGTTTGCACTGTGAACTTTAACTGCCAACATAATGTACAGTTTTTATAAACTCTTTCAGTTATATTATGTACTGTAGAAAGACATAAAGAAAGACAAATTGTATAATTAATTTGGTTACTTGTAATCTGATTTAATTTATTCCAGTGTCATATAGATTTTTTATGTTTGCTGTAGTTCTTGAAATGATGCTTTCATACTTCCCATATTTGTTCATTATATAAAATTATTTCAGCAAATTATAAAGAAATCTATTGATTATTTTATTTATTATTTATCACCTTCATTTATTGGAAAATTGTCAAAAATATTTTACAATTAACAAATGTGGCAAAACATAACTATACAACAGTTTCTTTCAAGTTTTTACAGATACCTATATAAGGGGGACAGTTATAACAAACTTTCATTGGATCCGAGGCCCTGTAGCTGTGGCATACAGCCCAATGACCTATTAAAAATTTGGTATTCTTGTTAATGACACTTTAAAAACTATATAAAATAAAAGTGCAAAATTTTACATATTATTAATATGCAATAATGACTAATAATAGAACCATTTACATAGCACAAAATTGATAAAAATCCTCTAATGTGCTGGAATTCAAAATGGAGGAGTACTAGACCAGGTAAATGTCTTAGCCCAATGTCAACCCCTTGACGACTATTTTAGTGGCTATGCCAAACTGATCAGGTACAACCTGAATTGGTTTCTGAAACTGGAAATATTGAATTCTAACAGTTACTTGAAGCCTGTTGTCAGATTTGAAATATTTTGCAAGAACTTAGGTACAAACAAAAATAATTTGCAGTGGCATCTATTTACTTCCTTGTGTTTCCAGCTGTTGATGATGTTGCAGGGGTGTTTCATCTCAGCTGTGGACAGTTTGCCTGGATGGGAATATGTGCTCTGTGCTCAATGCATTACACCAAAACCCCACCAAAACTCATTCAGAAATCTAATCTTGCTACCCTTACTGTGTTTATCTTGTTCAACATATTATTTGGAATCCTGGCTTTTATAGCATATGTGCACATACCTGTGGGTACGCTGGATGCAATGCAGATCTTGAGTGTTATTGTAGCATCATGTATATTTGCTCTTCTAAGGACTCACTATACAAAGGAAGAGTATCCGATGATTACTATCATCATAGATGTGACTACTGTTATTCTTATATTTATTGGGGTGATTTTCTTGGTCCAAGTAAGTGAACTATTTACACCACATTCTTCCACCAAAACTCCACTGGATATAGCAGTTTGTGTAACAGCAACAGATTTGCAAATGCCCTTGCACCAAATGATACAGTCAGTCACTATTCTGCCACAGAAATGTACAAGTCAACCAGGTGGATAGGCTATCTGTATGCTTTCTTCCTGGTGTCACATCCATAATTACAGTAAGATCTGCAAAAAGATTGTAAAAGGATGAAGATATGAATAATGTCATCTTTTGGCAGTCTATATATTCTTCTACTGGCTCTTTAATCATTGTATGCTTTCACAGTGGCTTCATCTTTCCTCAGAAGACTATTTGTCTAGTATTCTTGCTCCTTCATGGGGTGACTGGGGGAATGTCTTATTATTTCTTTTACATTGGCATATGTTACATCTCCGGTATTGATGTGGCTGTCTTTGGGGCTTTCATACTTCCCTTTCTCTTTATATCCTAATATGCATTTCTCAAGGAAATAAGTCCAACACCAGTAAATGGTGCAGCTATCATACTATAAGTGCTACTGTAGCACTTTTGGTTATAATTATTGTGAAACCTTTGCTGCAAGACTTTTTGATCAAAAAAGATCTTATGAAGTTAAGTAAGACATAGTATAATAATGAGCTGTAAGATTTAATTTGCATGATAAAGTGTGTACAATTATCACCTGTTATTTTAATATCAAAGTTAAGTAGATTAAATTTATAAACTTAACAATGAAAAAAACAGTCAGTTTCACGGAAGCACTTTTTGAATCTATAGTAGTATAGTGGTAACACACTCGCCTTCCCACCACTAAAATAAGGGATTGAATCTCAGCCTAAACGCAAGTATTGAAAGCTGGTAGTTCGGTTTACAGTACAGAACCTTGACCAACTATATGTACTGGGTTCCTCTGTCTTTCCATTATAATATAACTAAAAATAATAGGCATGACATAACTTACCAGGCATGACAAAGGTATTAGTTGTCATAAGGTATTTAACCATAAAGTTTGCTTAATTTTTTTATATGAAGTAAGCTTGACTCTTGCGTGGTTTTAAGTTTAACAAGCAAAGACTTAAGTATATGGTTATCATTAACATTTGCTTCACTCCAAATGTAGAATCAAAGCCAAGCCTAAATATATACAACACCTGCCTAACTTTTTAGTTTGAATGCTAAGAAACAACACCCCACAATGAATGTTCTGAGTGTAGTATTTCAATTGACATTTTAAAAAGAAAGACAAATTGCAATACATAAATATGGTGTGTCTGTCTGTTCAAATACAGCTGAGTGAATCATAAGGAACAGCATTCACCATTAACTGCCATTATCTGTCATTTTGGCCTAGTGGGTAAGACTCGCATAGGAACTCATAGAAAATGGGTTCAAAGCCAAGTACAGGCAGATGCATACTGGCTCGGATAAGAACTTGGTCCTCTTTTATTGGGTCCTGTCCCCGATGGCAAGCTAAAGAATTTCATGGATGTTGATAGCTTGTCATCCATGAGCTTTTGCTTTTCTCGTCAGTCACTAGAGCTTATAATGTACTTTTGGAGTCAGAATTCGTCAAATGACACTTTGAGTCAATTAGTACAACCAGAAATTAGGCTGAGTATAAATACGATGCAATTACGGAGAGTGTCATCCTCATTTTGTTACATTTGACCAGTAAAAAGATACATAATGCTGTAAAAGTGATAACGCTAACAGTACAATTATTCTAGTTATAACTTATAGAAAATGAAATTTCAATTCTGTGCAAGTTATAGTTCGCACACTACGTAAATACAAACAATTTATAATTGTGGTAGATATATACCGTACGTATCAGCTCTATAATACTGAAGCAAACAGTGTCAAATCAAAATCTGTGGCAAAAAAAAGCATTATTGTAAGTATTTGTGTAAGCATTATAGTAAATCACAGGTTATTGTGTTAAAGTTCATTTTGTTTTACTGAATCCCCATTTACGAAGCATTCAAGTAACTATGTATGTGTCCAAATGTGGCCCAAAGCTCCAAATGTCATCTATCCAAGTTCTAACCATGTGCAGTGCTGCATAGTGATCAAACAGGAACTGGTAGACAGGCAGACAAAACGTGTGCAAGACATATATAAAGTAAATTATATGGATGTGTAAATCAATACAATATTTACTATTCTGGGAAAGGTACACCTAAGGTTCTCTGTGGTTCTTCACCATTTTATCCTTACACGTTTGTTAAAATTGGTTGACTTTTTGTGTTGTTGCACCTAAATTAATAAAGGAGGGATTACATGCTCTTAAAGTCAGTTTAAGTAGCGTTACAATTACATAATGGATTCAAGTTAGGAGTTAGAAGTATGTTGCCAAATCATAATATAGATTATTGAATGTAGATCTGTGATAATTGGATATCCAAAATCTTGTTTGTGAAGTTGTGTTTCAGATAACACACAGTATACATTAGGAATTATTTTTGAATAAACAAGAAATAAATCAACTTTATTATATGACCACCGAAAATTGCATTTAAGATACAATACTTTTATGTCTAGTAATGTTAACAATAGGTTTTTTGACTGTCATGGGTTGAGTCAAATTTCTAGGTGAAATTCATTTGCTCAGTATCTTCCAGTGTTTACAACCGAAACACACACAATAGTTTCCTTGTGTGCAGTACTATAATTGTGTGTTATATATGATTAGTACATCAAAAATTAATTACATGTCATTTAATAATTGTTTTACCCACTGATATGCTGTGCGGTCAGTGTTGAAGTGGTTAACACACTCGCCTCTCACGCGTGAAATTGGCTGTTTGAAACTTGAATCCTGGCCCTATGTGGTAAAGTTGACAGTTTCTACCAATGGCCAGCAGTTTACAATGCACAGTGCTGACCAACTAGTATCTGCTAGTTTCCTCCACCCTTAAAATTGACTATTGTAATAACCCACACAATATATTGAACGTGATACTTAACTGAAATAAATATTTATTGATATTCTATAGAGACTTCTGCTACTGTATTTTTTGGTGAAACTGAATAATACAAAGTCAATATTGTTAGCCATTCCCTATATTATCAAGGGTGTATTTTGCTTTTTTTATTTATAGTCGCATTTTTCTACAATTGCTATTTTAGATACCTTAAAAAATACAAGACTTAAAATCAAACATCCTCCTTGGACTACATTTAGGCATATTATTATAAGAGAAGACTTCAGTCAAGGAAAAATTTTAACAGTCATTTTAACAATAATTTGCTATTCCCACATTTACTATCCTCTTAGAAACGAAGCTTATTCGTTGGCATTATACTCAATGTAGCCCTTATGTAATAAAATACCTTGAAGTAAAGGTTTGCCTAAAGCAAGAACTACAATTATCACAGATGCTACAATTGCTACTGCATTGGTCTGAGTTGGACTGACTGAACTTAGAAAAGTAAATTGGAAAACAAATAACATGGGTAGTATAAAAGATTGTATGATAGCAACATCAATAGAAGCAATGTATGTTAAACTTATATGATATAAATAGTATCCCAGTGCCCCAGTAAAAGACTGAACTAGGAGCAGAACAAAACACAGGGTGTTGTGTGGAAAAATAAATCCTTTTTCAAAACATGTGAGTATCAATAAGATTGTGGAACAGGACAAGGGCACCCAGAACAATATATCTTTCACATCCTCCTGTTCCAGCATTTTTTTCCAAGCCAGCAATCCAACCGACATAGTTACACCTGCCAGAACTGCAAACAGGTATCCTTGCCAGCTATATGACAAATACATCTTTGTAAGATTTTTGCTTGTATCATTGCTGGAGCCATTCATTTTGAATCTATCCCTATTGCAGAGACTCGTATATATAACATTCTTATTGTTGAAGTATCCGGTGACACCAAACATTTCCTGTGGCTGAACAATGAAAATGACACCAACCCATAGAAGGATCACTGTAGTGGTATCTAAAATAATCACTATGCACTGGAAGCCTGTCTTATAGTAAATGTTTTTAATCAGTAAGATTAAAAGGGTGACCGCAACAAAGTTCAGTACAATGATTGCATTTAGTGTGCCTACAGGCACATAGGTGGATGCCAAGAAACCAAAAGCTACACACGCCAGGGTACTGAATATAGCCACAATTATATAGATGATGTTGTTGGTGTACAAAAATTTTGGTCCTCTCTTTTGATACAGCATATCACATATAATCATAAGCAATGTGCAGCTGAACTGACCAAAACTTAACTGGATGACATCAGCGATCCCATCCAGTAGCTGAAAATAGAAGAGTATAGAACAATATGCAATATATATTATGCAACTGTCAAAATAAATACAATCCTATTGTTAGATTTATACCAAGAGCATGTATTTTAACACAATGGCCTCATGTTTTGACTAGCAGTCAGTGTCATGCATGTTGATTAGCAGTTGCTTACCTTCTATGATTATTTTCATTTTTTGCTTAAAATAT
Organism: Sabellastarte sp. h YS-2021; assembly: GCA_964017235.1. NCBI lineage: Eukaryota > Metazoa > Annelida > Polychaeta > Sabellida > Sabellidae > Sabellastarte > Sabellastarte sp. h YS-2021. The sequence continues at coordinate 151,465,180 of OZ024931.1, forward strand.
TGTGACCAAAAGAGATTATGGGTGTTAATTCTCCTATCCCAGGATTTGAGTTGGTAAAGTTGAATACTGCTTTAATAATGATGCAGGAGTTAAATAATATTGTTGGAACACAGAAATATATTGGTAATAAGTATTAAAACATTTTGTACTTATGAAGGTAAGTAAATAATGTGACTTGGATATATTTTAAGACAAAATGGTAGCCATTCCAGTTTTAGTGATATGATTATCCTGAGCAATTAAAAAAATATAAACAGTGTACCTCATTTGAAATGGCCTACCTGTGTTGCAGCAAAGTTCAGTGCAGTCATGATAACTGAAACAAAGCAGATCACATAGCCTGTAAAATAAGATCTTATAGAAACTTGGTCACTTCCTGTAGATTGATGTTTTCTTTCTGAGTCATGGTCATTAATCCCAGCACCATTTAATGATGACTGCATTAGCCCAGTTTTCTCTGCAATCAAGACAATAATTACTGTTTTAAAGATAATTCAACAAAAACTTGTAATGTAAATCAGTTGTTGCTAATAAAAAACAACAATAATAGACTTATATTTTATTGAATAAAACCGTGTGGTCTTCAATGGCCTACTGAGTTAGCAAGTTTTGTATTTAATTACAGGTTGCCACCTCTGTGTGAGTTCGATTCCTACAAGTGACAAAACTGAGGACCTGTTCCATTATGATCCTGGCTGTTGAATGGGATGCAAAACCCGAACTTTGGCCTTTAAATAAATTTGGCAACTGATATGTTACTGGAAAAACACTCGCACAGGAACACAGAGGACGTAGGTTCAAACTGTGGTACAGGCAGACACATAGTGGCTTGGATGACCACTTAAAATGACAGTCCTCTGTCATTGGGTCCAATCCCCAGTGGCAGGTTAAAGAAACTCAAGAATGTTGATAAATGATCATCCTTGAGCCTCTATCTTTCAGTTAGGAGAATGTCAGTAACTTGAGAGTTTGGCTGTACTTGTGCAGTTGGATGGGTCACATAGCACTTTGAGTCACGTAATATATGGACAGATTTTGCTGAGTATGAAAACATAATAATAATAAAGTGCATTAACCTTTTTTTGATTCTGGTTATATGATACCGACTTAAAAAAGAAAATTTGCATTCAAAAATACTTTTTCAGATTTTTCATCATTTAAGCATTCCTGCAAGATACTGTCTACCTTTAACCTCAGGATTCTGATTATGCACACTGTTTTTGTCATTTTTAACATATTAAATTGGCATATTTTAATTCATATCACACTGAGTTAAGTGAGAAAATGTCTCTTCTGCTCTTCAGTATTTGACCATGATTGAAAATTTAAAACAAGAATGGTCAGTCAGAGAAGTTTTGCGAAATGATTGAACACACAGGTTCAATTCCTGTGTTTACCATCCCAACCTACATGAGTGAGAAAATAGATCCCATGAATGGCCAAATGAAGCTCCTGAGAAGACACGGGAGGCCCATGGAACAGGTATTTCAGGTTAAATACCATTTCAGAATGTTAATATACATAAGACTTTTACAGGTTAATGAAAATTGGTAGTCGTCTACATTATAAACAGTTTCTATGGTAAATTATCTGTTGCGACGTGTTATTGGGGTTTTTGCACAAGCAAATATAACCTCAAACATAGTAAACCCAATCAGGCCCTTATTGTTTCATTATTTAAACAATATTTGGAATATTTATATGGTGCTTTTCATGAGACAAAGAAATTAACAGCTTTCCCTACTATGCTTCTACTCCGTGACATAAACTGTCCATTTATATCCATAGCACATAATCTCCAACAACATTTTTTTTCTTTTTTGGGGTGGGAAGACATATACCCTACAGAACCTTTATGGTGTAATATTTACTTTTATTATCTGTCAGGTGCAGGATCAGTGTGTGTCTAATGAGTGAATGACTTTTGAAAAATTATCCTGTTTCTGCACTTTGTAAATTTCTGGTAGACAAATTAAGCACTCTAAGACTAGATGAACATTATTAGCACATGACTAGATCAATATATAAAGTTCTGAGTGATTAGACTTATTTTTATGTGATCTGTCCGCCTGTGTTTCTTCATTGAAAAAAAAACTGTACATCAGATCTCAGTGACAGCTTCACATAGACTGCGGTCTCCCTTGATCCAATTTGGATTGAGTGGATGAGCCTCCAGAACTTACATTGTTTTATAAGCACGAGCCTCAAAAGAGTTCATGCTTCTATAGATCACTTTTGTATGTCTCAGGACTTTCATCAATTGTAGCCCAGCATGATGGGTATTTGTTTGCTCACTGAAGTTAAGCAGCAATGGGCTACATTAGTATTTTGATGGGTGACCGTCTGAGTTCTAGACCAGATGTGGGATGTGTCTGAGTTGGAATTTCTTTGTGTCCCCAGACTTTTGTAAATTCTGGTGTACTACTCGTGTCTCTGATGGCTTTGCACTCGCACTAGGGGACCAAAACACAGTTTTTCAGCACATCCTGAATCTGAGGGTTTCTTTATTTCCACACACTTCTTGTATCACCTGAATTAAATCCAATCTATATCAGCATGTAGTATACATTAACCTCTTTTTTCTGTCCCTGGATTTTTTATTTCCAGGCACTGCTTGTGTTCACATCAATTAAATTCAATGTATAGCTACGTGTAGCATAGACTGTCCCCTGATGTTGAAATTGGTTACTCTTTTGGTGCTGTTGCACCCTAGACTCCCCTTTCAATAGGCTAGATTAAGCATTATAAAAGTCCAATTAGAATATATTGTGATTGTTTTGTGTCGGCTGTTGTTAAATACACATATAAATACACATATTGAAATAATTACAGCCTCAAATAGATTTTACCTAAAATAATTAGAAAACTAACTAGCCATCTCCCATGAGTATTACTGAAAGAAAACACAGGAATTTTTTTAATGTTTTATCCACATGCAGTAAGGACTATCAGTCCATATGATTAACTTTGGAGAGTCCCAGGTGAAGCTTACCTTGTGTGAAATTATAAATTTTGTCTGACAAATATATTGTTTCAAAATCACAAATCAGTTTTGAATTTCCACTACACATTAATTTTAGGTACTTAAACTCATGAAATGTGGAAGTTGTAGAATGAAAATTAACTCCCAGTGGAATTTTAACTCTGTATTTATCGCTCAACACGAGACAGACCATTAATGAAAATGAATTCTACTGAATCCCATATAAACCTGCAAATGAGTGAAAGTTTCTTTCATGATTTTTTTCATATTTACCGCATGTGGACAGGCCCTCTTTAAATCTCAAATTTTCTCATGACTTGAAATCGTAATATTTAGTAAATAGCTGCTAAAATAGTCACTTCATACATACCTGTCATATTTTCTAGATGTTTTTAAATCCTAAATAACAATTTCTGTAAATCTATTCCAGTATCTATTCCACGCTGTACATTTTAAGGTGTTTTGCAAATATATTTCCCATTCCACGCTGTACATTTTTAGGGTGTTTTACATATATATTTCAGTACAGAGTCAGAAAGAATCAACCAAGATGAAGAATACTTCAGCAAGAGAAAAAAAAACCATCTCTAAATATTACTAGAATACATACAGAACACAAACAATATTCTAACATACAGTTTTTATAAGTATCTCAAAAAGAGAGACACATATAAGGGGTACGTAGTCACCCATACCCTCATTACCCCGAAGTATGCAAATATATGCTTAAATTACTGTGTAGCCTGGGAACAGACCCACTTTGTAAAGTCAACCTCAAATTTGGTGTTTTACATTCTGTTCAAGAGCCATGTTCATACTGGGCAGGTCCTTAACATTGTCACTTGTGGGAGTCAAACCCACACAGAGGTGACAGCCTGTGATTAGATGCTAAAACTGCTCACCAATAGGTCCTTGAGGTCCTCATCAGTTAACAAACAAATTTGACTAGAGTTATTGAATATAATTTTCGAGAAATAAATGATAAGGTACCACATGAGGTTTAAAGTGTTTCCACAAACACAAGCTGATAACACTGAACCCAATTCTGTTAAAAATTCAGTTTTATTCCAGGTTAGGTACCATGGAACACTGATTTATACACACATCTGCACCCTGAACAGAGAAAAATAAAACTTGTTGTAAAAAAATGTTCTTCACCAGACAACATCTGGTAAATGCTCTTATTAAAACACGGATATATTCAGTTACGGTACTGTGACTTATACTCGACCATTACTAAGGTGACTGGTCCACTATGCCTATGTGATGGTTAACCTAGTCCCTGAAGTGGAAAAAGCCGATTCAAGGTATGAATCTAGCTTGTAGCACCCAAATCGCAGGTGAATGGGTTATGGACACAAAATTATAGCATCCCGAGGGAGTTTTCAATTTGGGATATGCTTTCTTTATAATTAAAGAAAAAGATTATAAAAATGCCATTATGAATGTCCCTGAATGTCTTCAAGAATACTAGATCTGACAGGGATTACAGAAAATATTTAACAAATTTGATAATTTTTGAAGGTTGTTGAAGTGTAGATGACAGTCACTATATTTAAGATCGTTAACAAACCTCTTGATTTAAAATATCGACCAGTTAGATAGACTATCAAATGGCTAATTCTAAGATCACAACCATTCTGGGGAGGTACATCAGGAGTAGAGCTGGAACAGCCATTTCAGTAAAACAGGAATACTTCCCAAATAATACACAGGTATTGTATTGTTCATCTTTATAAATAATAATTTTGTATATGCTCATTGAGAGATGTTTTACTTTTATTATCTCTCACTTTCCTCCAATAATAAACAAACTGTGTCCATATTTGCCCCCCCTCCCCAATATACAGAAGATTAACACTGAAGTAATGGCACCAGTAACTCTGGACACTTCTATGTTTAACTTGAAAGATCTCACTGCCATTTCTGCGTAGATTTCAATGCACCAAAGGAGAGCAGAAGCTCTGTAACATATATATCTTTGTGTATGATGTATATGACATATTTGTATGCATAATTAAAGAGACATTTATGAAAAATTAGGCACTTGTTTACACATTGGTAAAGTTTATTATGCATGATAAGTGGCGCTTGGAATACAAAAGAATTATCACCTGATCTCTTTTTCCTGATATTTTTGTCAAATACTGATTATAGTAGATAATCAAATGAATTTAAGTCAACACCAAACCTTTACAATAATATGCAGTAATCGGTAGCTGGTTTGGTTAACAATTTTAACAGTCAGTCACTGAACTTTTATTTCTGCAGACATGGGTTCTAAACCAGTTCATTGCGCCATGTAGAATGTGCCAAGAATATCTTACAATGTGACCTAGGTAATTATATTTGCCAGTGGATGGTTTTTCAATAGTGATCCTTTACATCAAGTGGTAAGTAGCTGTTTCTACTCACCGCCCATCTACTTCTTGTGAACAAAGTCAAAGTTGAGGTTTTATGTCCCGTTCAACAGTCAGGGTCATATTGAGACAGGTCCTCAGCATTGAAATTGAACCGACAGAGGTGACATCCTATGATTAGATGTCAAAATTGGTAGCCAATAGGCCATCAAGGACCCACCTGGTGTAATGTGAATCTATAATTACTTAAAAATTATGCTAAACTAGAGTGCACCCCAGAGCGCAAACCATCACCAAAGCAGGCGAGTATCCTGATGATATAATTTCACCCAAATACTACAATTTTAATTTTAATCTTCATATTCAGAAAAAAATAATGAAAATAAGACCTCTTCAGTACTTTTGGAATATTCACGAATACAAATGCAAAATCAATGATAATTAGATTACTGAAATCTTTTTGGAATTTTGTGGCCAGTGTATGGCCTGGATCTTTCCCAAAATTCTTCTATTGGTCAGTCACTACAAGTATAAAAAAGTCGCTAAGACACATTTACCAGTTTTGTTTTAATTTTCACACAACACGATCACACAAAAGAACTCAAACTGTTTGTCGGAGAAAGCAACCCAGTAAACATTAAAATGTTTTAAAATGGTTTAAATGTTTATAAAAATTATAAATTGGATTTGTCTGAAATGCACCCCCAATGCCTGCAATGATATTTGCCAGACTGGAGATTCTGACCTCCAAGCAAAATCAGCTACTATTGCAAAGTTATTGAACATGCTTGATGTTTTCTTGTATGTTTGCGTAACCTTATTGTATATTAGTATATCTCTATAGAAGTGTGTGTCTGAATATTGTTGTATATTCTGGGAGACGTTTCGGTAGTTCCGAGGTTTAGTAAGCGCCCATGTGTGGGAGTTGTACAGGAACTGGGGTTTAAAGTGACACTTTAGAGTCAGACTTGGAACTGTATACACGTGTTTAACAGAAATGCAAATGCATTATTACTTAGTGTAATTGAGAATTATATGGACATTTGGTGGTAGTGGTTGGACTGATATATGTAACAGTTGTTGTTACTGATAGTAATAGTATAGAGTGGTAGTAGTCCATCAGTGACAGAAGAGTTAGTGTACTATTGTTAGAAGAGACCTACAGTGTGGTCCAAGCTGTGCAGAAAGATAGTTAGTCACCTCATCTAGAACCTGGCAACAGTTCCAGCAGCACTAGTTGAAGGTGGGTGAAATTACTTCAATATCACACGAGGTCCACCAGCCTGCCTTTTGTTCACAGCCACTAGAAATACCTATTTTAAAAGACTAGGGCCCAACTGGGAAGTAAAAAGCATTCATATATAGATACTGACCTACACCAGGGCATGTTTCCAAAAAATTGGATTTTTTTCTAGCCAAGGCATAGACAATTTCGTGAAGATTATCGCATTACTTTAGAGTAATATATCAATCAGAAAGTCATTGAAAATACATTGAAATGCATTTTTGAAATTTCATGATTTTTTTTTATCAATTCAGAATATGGTCCTTGTCTTTCAGAAAAAAATCAATTATCTTCTGTTCCCAAGCCCTGCTCAAATTAGAAAGATCCATTCCATTACCTTTCAGTTATTGCAAAGACATATAAATAAACAAACAGACAAACAAACACACCCAAAATCTTAACATTCTGCTTGAGGTGACAAATACAAATAAGCATCTCAAGTGTAGTTCCGCCAAGTTGTTGCAGAAACAGCAAGTGAGATGTTTCTGTTGTGTAGTTTTCAGAATTGTTGCCTTATGGTGCTGCTACACCTAGCCAATTTGAAAGGACAAAATTAGACAAAATATGTATAAAATGTAACGTTGTTTCTAGTTAACAACCATATATAGTGTCTGAATGAAAAGTAGCCTTGCCTAAGACTTAAATTTCTATAGTTTACTTATAAACTGTATATTTTACTTTACATGAAGTGTTTCAGAAGAAACAGTCTCTGACAGACAGACTAATTTCTCCTGCAACTTAAGAGTGAACAGACTTTGAGTATGCATTTTAGTCTCAGGCAAGGCTACTTGTAATTTACTTTATTGATTGCAGAATAATCCATAGTTTGGTAACCCAGTTTGTACAAAAAAATTAAACATAATTTACTCACCTTAAAATAAGCAGTAAAAGAGCAGTTAAATGCAGGATATGACAGATTCAGTAATTATGTTAGAATAAATAACTAATGTTTCTATTGAGAAGAAAAGTTGCAACAGGATTTTAATTGTTTTGCAAGAAATATATATGAAAGATAGATATTGGTAAAGATAATTGTAACAGATGTACTTATTTTGTTACTTTAATTTATACTTGTATTTTAAAAATAAAAAGGTCTTTACACATAAGACCAATCTCATATGATACGACTGACCCCATGTGATATGTTTATATACAAACACTCTTCAAACTGAATAAACAAAACAGTCTTTAAAATGAGAAAGTAGGAAGATCTAATAAATTTTAACTTTTTTGTGTGATTGCCAATCGTTCTGGATAAAAAAAATGTTTTCAAATTAAGATTTTGTTCTGTATTTTCTGTTTAATTACAGATAACACAATGTGTCATAAAGTAACAATAGATTTCCATATGTTAGATTACATGTATTTCATGTTCATTTATTTTGATACACCATGTTTCACATGCCAACATTTTTACTTGATTCACTTCACCTTTTAAGAATAGTCATTGCATTGAAAGTTGCCACAAGGTTTTAAAGTTACCATTAGCAAAATGGAATAGTCTGATTGGTCTTGTTGAAATTAAGGTGTACAAAAGTGTACTTCCATTCTAATGAACAGACATCTTCCGAATGAAATCTGTCTACATAAAACAGGTAATAGGTTGATGTCCAACAGGTAAAGTTTGTTGAAAGGAGGCATGGATTTATTGATATTTATTTATTTATTTGGGGTTTTATGTCGCTTTCAACACTGTACAGGTCATATCACGACGGGTAGTTGAAAGGGCAGAGGAAACCAGTACATAGAGTTCGTCAGGGATGTGTACTGTAAACTGCCGACCACTTGAGGCCGTGACGGGGAGGATTTATTGATAAAAATGTAAACAAAAAGAAATCATTCTAGAATATCAAGGTAATTCCCCCCTAAACACAAGCCATTTAGGTCAGACCTTTCATAGGGATGTTCACATTTACACGTTCCACCAGAGATTCCCAAATCCATGCAAATTTCATGCTTTCCAATGCAAGGGTTTGGATGACACGACTCCACCCAGTGGTCATCAATTAGAATATCTGAAGTAGATTTATATTGTGAAATTATTTTAATGTACAGAACATCATTCCAACTGGTCCTTGATTTATTTTATTTGAATCTATCATACCTAATCTTATCTAATATACTGATTTCTAGACACAGGCATATCGGACTGAGGAGAAATCAGTATCCAGAATGTTCCAAAAAGACAGTCAAAGGGGCATTTGTGGTCAGTAATCCACTGTTGGGGCGTGAAATGAAGGAGAGAGATTAAGAGGGGAGGCTTGGAAAGGTAGGTGTTAAGAGGCTTCTTTATAGGTTAATATCAAAGGGCCAGTTTTTATCTGAAGAAGAAGATAGTTCCAAAAAGTTGGGCCATGTTGACTGCAATAAAGATCTCTGTGGGATTTGTTTACAATAGACCCCTCGAAATAATGACAGAACTAACACTTTGCACCACTGTGTATGGTAATTTAAATGATCTTAGAACACAGTCTTAATCACAGTTTATCCATGAACTTTATTTATCTATTTGGCGTTTGACGTTGCCTTTAACACTGTACAGGTCATAGTTTGGGTAGTTTTATGGCCAGAGTAAATCAGTACATACAGTTTGTCAAGGTTCTGTACTGTAAACTGTGGACCACTGGTAAGCAACCACTAACTTTCCCACATAAGGTCCAGGGTTTGAACCTCGGACCTCAGGGGTGGAAGGCGAGTGTGTTACCACTGTGTCACCGTGGTCCTTTCAAAAATATTGAAGGAACTTATTCTTTTGAAACACTGTGTTTGGTATTTTAAATAATGCCAAACTGATTTGAACAACGTAATATCAAAATTTGTCCATGAAGGAGATTGTCCAATAAGAAGAAAATCAACGCAAATAGTTTGTTTCTGTAAGAATCTATGACCTTACTACTAGTGGTAATCTATTTACTTGATTGGTGCTACAACTTGCAGCGCTCTGGCTACCAACTGGTTCTGTTTCAATCACAACAAGTAATAGTCAATTGCGATAACTGCCTTTGGTGGTATTTGAAATGGGAAACAAATTAATGCATTGCTTTATCTCTCATGTCATGTAGTTACCGGGTTCCTGTTCCTGCTTTTAGGTAAAGATATTGGTAGTTTCACTAAATCCTGTTGCTTTTAGTGCAGAGATCTTTACTAAATGGTATCCAATGTACTCCTACCCCCCCCCCCCCCCCCCCCAACTACCTGCGTTGGTATAACATACATGAGCTGTTGTAAGTGTTGTTATACTTAAATCAATCAATTTATACTGCTTAAGTGTTACAAAGCAATTTTTCACTTTATAGGACTTACGTCAAACTTAACTTTAACTTGTTAATTACTGTTAAGACCCAGTCCTCCTTTTAACAATCCTTCAAGTTGATTCTTATGTGCAATAACCGTATCTTATTAATTAAAAATGTTAAATTCCCTGTGGTAAATTGTGCGCCATATCTTGGATAGAACACATAATGTTTTCCTTCTTCATGTAAATATTTATTTATCAGGATTACAGTATTTTAAGCTAATGAGAGATTTAGCTGATTCCTACAACCTCTGTTAAACAGCCATATATGTCTTTAAATTTTTATTTACTAAACATTTACTGTACAATAAAATTATATACACTGTGATGTAGTTTTATACAATATGTACAATTTTATCCAATCCAACTAGAAACATTCTTATACCATCCAACACAATCTTATACCATTTGTTACAAACTAATGCAATCTGATAGAATTCGATATCCAATAGATACAATTCAGTAATTCTGATACAATTTGATACAATCTGATACAATCCCATACCGTCCAATAAAATTTAATAAAATTGCCTCAAATAAAATCATTCTTCTGGCTTTAAAATAAAGTGAAACATATAAAAATATAAGTTCAAAAAATGAAAAACAGATGTTGAAAAATTATTCAAAAAAAGCAAATTGTCTTTATTATCGTTTATTGCCGTCTCTTGTATTGTATTGTGTATTTATACTCAGCACAATATCTCCATATACTACAGGACTCAAAGCACTATTTAACCAATCCAACGGCACAAGTACAGCTCCAATGCACAAGTAACTGACATTCCCCTAACTAGAAGATAAAGGCTCAAGGATGACCATTTATCAACGTCCTTGAGGTTCTTTAGCCTGCCACTGGGGATAGGACCCAATGACAGAGGACCGCCATTTTAAGTGGTCATCTGAGCCACTATGTATCTGCCTGTACCTGGGTTTGAACCCATGTCTGAGTTCCTAGACAAGTGTGTTACCCGCTAGGCCATAAGCATCCATCTAACAATACAACAAAGAGAATGAGAAACGCCATTGTTCCTTACAGGATCAAAGCAAGTACTCAAAATTAAACTCAATCTCTTCCCTTAGCCATGATCTGTGACAAAAGTATTCACTGAGGTTTATGTAAACTCTGAATTCTTGGTCTAACCACGCAGCAGAAAAATCCTGTTTCTTTAATGCCCCAGTTTCACTTTTACAAATTAGTCACCTGACGACACAAAAGTGCAGCTAGAAGTTCAATCTCTTAAAACGTGCTTATCAATCCATATACATAGTGAAGTAAATAATAACATAATATGATTAAGTAGATAAAACCTTTAAAAGAATAAGAAATATAGGAACTAAATGTTCTTTCAGTTTTTTGCACTCTTTCCATCGGTCGTGAAAGTGAAACCAGGGTACAAGATGTATCAATAGTTACAGTTCATAGCACTAGCTTTACATTAGGCCAATGCATGAAAATGAACAAATACCTTAATTATTCAAATGTTTTCTTGTAATTCGAATAAATAATCAATATCAAACTCACATGATTTTTAATTTAATTACAGAAAAGTTCATGTTACTTTTAGAAATAAGATATGTTCATGTTTTTAAATCTGTCACAGAAATATGTATATCGCAACACTAAAATGAATTAATTATAACCTTTTTGGGCCCTTTAATGGAAATATTTTAATGGAAGAAATATATCTGTAAATAGATTGCTCAGTCACACAATAGGCTCTCAAACTGTGTTGATCTTAATCTAAGGTTTAGCTAAATCTTTTTCTTTCTTTTCTTTTGGTTCTTTTTGTCAATGATATTGAAGTTCCAGTTGAGATTACTGATGGTAAGTCATTTTTTGGAACTGTCTTATTTATACCTAGATGACCCCAGTCATCGCTGGAGTCAAGAGGTACAACAACCTTCACAACAACCGAAAATTGTGATTTGATCTACTTTGTGTCTTGGTAGGACATCTTTGGTATTTTTATGGAAGTGAAATATATGGGAAGCACACCTTCACACAACACGAAATGTTATTTACATTTATGTTTGAAAAAAGCCTGACATGACCTTTCTAGAACTGTACTACAATATACACAAAGGGGGTGAGGGTGTTTGGTGGAGAGAGGGTAGTGGAATGGCTGACATCGGAGGGTGGCTAGTTCAAGGTAATAGATGGTTTGTCACTAACTCGCACGGATATCCGATGGTGATCCAAGGACAGAGATGTTTCAACAGTTACCGGTTACCGCAGGTGACACTGCCTGTACTGTGAAAGGGGGATTAGCCATTAACTCTGTCTTCTCTTCTAGTCCCACAACTCTTAATAAGGATAATTAGTATTATGAATGCATGGACATATAATTGATTAACTATACAAATCTGATGAATAAGTCATTAAAAAGGTGGTTTCATACTCTCAGTTTTGCTGTATCACAACAATTAATATGTGGCTAGGGCAATAGTTAATATATGGCTTATCTTTGTCTTGAGTTTTGTACTTATTATATATAACACATACAAAGAGTACAAATAATGGTTAAATGTATTTAGACATGATATGAAAAAAAAGACAATGCACAAGAGTTAAACTTAGACATACAAATATAGGTATAATTAACATACAATTCACACATACGCCAAATGCAAAAACTTTCTTAACTCAGATATTTAATTTTGTAAATTATCAGACAGGTCACAATATCAAAAGTACAGGAAATCCACTCTCTGATAGATCCAGACACTGTATCCAGTTCACTCCAACAAAAGTATAGCACTTCTAAGACACAATTAATTTCCCTAATAGCAAGCCAAATTCAACATCATCTGTGGTCATGCTTACAACGTTTAAATACATCTGTAGAAATTGCCAGAACATTTTTGAACTAACATGAAAATAAAAGCTGTCACCAGAACCTGTGCAGAAGTTCTAGAAACTAAAAGTAGCTAATAGGGTTTCCCCAAATCTACTAACAGACTCAGAGGTTAGCCTAGAGGGTTTTCCAATAGTCTATAAATAGATCAATTTATCAAAACAGATTAAAACATACATGAGTGTTAACTAGACAGATTCTAATATATAACATAAAAAAATAGCTCCATGACCTCATACGATAATACATAAACAACTATTTTCCTTAGATTAATACAGGGGCCACGGTGGCAGAGTGGTAACACTCTCGCCTCCCACCTCTGAGGCCGGGGTTCGATCCCCGTCATGGCCTCAAGTGGGAAAGCTGGTAGTTGCTTGCCGTTGGTCGGCAGTTTACAGTACCGAACCCTAGCGAACTATATGTACTGGTTTCCTCTGCCCTTCCAACTACCCATCGTGATATGACCTGTACAGTGTTGAAAGCGACGTAAAACCCCAAATAAATAAATAAATCCTTAGATTAACAATGTATCGGTGCAGTGCCTATATATGTAACAGACTGTACCTGTACAGTTGGATGGGTCAAATAGCGACTTGAGTCCTGTAATGCATGGAGATATTGTGCTTGGAAAACTAAATGCCATTTTGGCCCAAATTTAATTATTACTACTGCGTTTTGGTGTAAATGCCCAATGTGTCCTATAAAATTCTCTCAGTTTTTCCACAGTGAATGGCATCTCATTCCATTACACATAAAGGACCATATGCGCCATTTTGGTATTACACCACAAGAAGTCTGCAGTTTAAGGAGTACTACAAATACAATAAGTTTCATTCTGTTGGCAGTAGCTAACACTCATCATAAATTCCAAAAAGATAATTATGTCAGGTAACGGGATCAAGATGGAGCCAAAGCCTGACAGGTACTTACTTAGGTTATACTAGGACAGTACAGGGCAAACTAAGATTATAAATAATTTATACTTGCTTTTATTCTGATATTTAATCTGTTCCAGTGATTGTTAACTGTAATATTCTTATTCTCATTTCCGATGTTTACCAACAGTATTGAATAATTTTATGTTTTTGCATGTGATATAAAATTTTAATTTCTTGCATTACTTTGTTTCGACATGATATGGATTCATTAACACTAAAACACTGAAGCCATTTATAGGATAGATAGCACAGTGGCTTACAAAAAGGATCACTCGTCTCTGTAGTCCTTCAGTCAATCTGATTGGTGGCCATTAGTGATGGTCCATAATTACTTAGTGGTTAACCAAAAATAACAACTTGCCTTGGTCCTCGATTCAATCTTACTGGTCATTTGTAATAATAGTTCTTACCTTTGCACGAAATTGCATCTTGCCCCATGGATCATTTAATCAATCTGCATCAATGACCATTTTCGAAGGTCTGTTATTACTTACCTAGTGATGTCATCTTGGCTCTGGTGTCCTTCAATAAATCTACAATCAATTTGAAATCTAAATCTCTTGCTAGCAGGCCACTAGTTACTCATCTAGTTAAGGTTCATCATCTTGAGGACTGCACTCCTCTGCAGCCCAAGTCACTTCAACAGAAAGTTATGCTGTACTACACATGTGGGGACGATGGGTGGTGCTCCAATGTGGTCAGAACATTTAAGCAATTGTACAGGATCCTAAAAGCATTTTGAACCTCCATTTTGTTCCTGGATGTTCTGTAGTTGCAATTTCTTTCATGTTTGTTGATGGTTCCCCCGGAGATAGGTTTCATGAGGCATTGCCTTAGGGCAAAGGTATCATCTCAGGCATGGAAATAGTTCATGTTTCCCTAGACCTAAATTAATGACTCTAATCTGGGTATATCTATAAATGTGTTTCCTGGCTTTTCTTTGAGTTCAAAGGGATTAGAGATTTGTCCATCTAAGCATGACCCCAATCCAAAATTAATCTAAATAAATGTTTAGTCCCCATTTCCAAGACCCCTCACCCCAAGACAAGAAATCAATTTTGATAAAATATTTTATTTTTATATATATGTGTATATCAACAAGTTTTATAAAATAGAATTGTAAAACATTCATATAGTACCTCAATAATGCTTATTTTGCAGTTCATTGCTATGTTAACATGACCCTGACAGTAGCACCAAGAAATGATAAGGAAACAACATATAACAATAGTTACCGAGGACCAAACTTTTCTAAAACCCCCAAAACAATGCAAAGGTCAATTTATACCAATTGGCCTTTGGAGAAGAACTTTAATAATAAATAATTATTATGAATTTTCCTACACCCAATATGATAAATATTATATAAGGTACATCAGGTAGTGAAGAAGACCACCTATATTTTTATTATACCTTTTTGCAAACCCTGTCACTAGATATAACAAGTATGATAACAGTATAAGTTAACAAAAGATTAACCCATCAAAACTAAGCCCCAGGATTCAGGATGGCAACTAAACTTGGATATATTTGCTGGAGACGAGCCATTCTTAAAAAAGAAACTCCATAAAAGCCAGAACTAAGACGGTATTCACCTGTGAAATATGTAATCCTGCTGAGACCAAAAAGGCCAGGAAATCTCTGAACATTCTTGTATATGCATTCAAAGTAGCAGGCCTAAAGCCCATTTTATATCTGCCTAGGGCATCCAGGGCTTATTCTGCAGTATGACCCACACAATCTGAAAAATAAACATGTACTAAACAGTGTCATTGAGTCTTATCATATCAATATGAACTGGAATCCAGTGAAAATGGGGCAAGAGGTTTCTCAATTTTAAGAAATCATCTGAGGAATCTTTCCACTTGGAAAGCAAGTCTGCTATTGTATTTTGTTGACCAGGTATGTGGTTTACAACCAGATTAATGTTAAAAAATGGATGTAATGAGCCATATATTACGGACACATTTAGCTACAATCTGGTCCCCAGCACGACCAGACCTAATAACATCTACAATAGCCATGTTGTCACATTTGATCTCAATTTTCTTATCTTTCCATTTGTGTGCGCATATCTTTAATGTAACAACAATGTTTAAGATTTCTAGATGTACAATCCCAATTCAACACAGATATTAGCCGAATGTGGTGTAATCCTCTATATTTATTCCTTGTATTAGGTGGATTCTTTATGGCTAAATGTTATCTATTTATATGTTCCACAACAATTATCTATTTGGTCTTACAGATCTCCAAATTCTTTCAGTCCTTTTGATTGTCTGGCACATAGATGGCACGAACGTGGTGATTTGGTTTCTTTTGTGGTTAATTCTAGGCTGACTGTCTTTATTCTTAATGAACTAATATTAAGACACATATTTCTCAAGTCAAAACGAAATGTTTTCTGAAATGCTCATACTATGTTTTCATACTCCTGCTAGAGCGAGCTAATAGCTTATGATGGATAATGTTATAAAGGCAGAGTTTTTATATGCTAAGTGGGGTAATAAATAGTTTCCACATTTCATGGCTGATTCATTAGTAGGCAGGGATGTGGACCCAATACATTATAAAGCAATTACAGTGAATGTGACTGCAATAAGTTCAGTCCTATAGTTTTTGCACGCCATTGTTTTGAGATTGGAATGAAATCAAACAGAAAAGAGTAGGTGAGAGTCCATGTATGATCAATATTGGTGAGGATTGGTCCACAAACAAGTTGTACAATCCGAAATCAAGATTGTGTCACAATTTTACGTTCATTCCCTTTTTGGGATTTTTTGTCATTGTCTCCCTGATCCACTCTGACCTTGATATGTCAAGTAACAACATGATGTAGTATGCAATTAAACAAATCATGGTACTTATCACACCACAACCTAGGACATAACATATCTATTAGAGCTTATAGATTATTATTAACAGTTTATTTTTCCTAGTAAATACATAAAACCCATGGAATGGTCAGATTGAAAATACATAAAAAGGCTAAACCTGCATTCCTGGAGCAATTAAAAATGGCAAGTATGAATTGTCTTTCTTTGGTTTCGGGCACTATGTGACCTGGCTTTTAAATTCTACCTGATGATGTTTCTAAACAGGAAAATTATTAGGTAGACATTTAAGTATACATTTTGTTTGGACTCTCAAATGTAGTTAAAGCCCTTGATTGACTATACATAGTTTATCCTAGGAATTAATACTAAAGAAAATAATGAAAGGTATTAAAATTATTTAAATTATTATCATGAAACTTATGGAAGATATGGGTCCGTTTTACAATAAATAATCTGCAACTTGTTTGAATAGATAAAACAGCTAATGTTGCACATGCAAGAAAAACAAGTGTTGGCTTAGGTCATACTTAAGATGTGAGATTTGAAGTAAATAATGCCATAAAGTTTCTCCCACACAGGAGGATTGTGTGTGAGCACCGGTTGCTGAGGCCCACTCAAAGTCTTGGGCACCCTACACCAACTCTGATATTTATCCTAGCATGGCATTTTTGGTGTTAATATCCCTCTTATATTTAATTATTGAGCAAAAATCTGAGATCCATTGAAAGATACTCAAACTGTCATAGGTAAGTCCACTTTTGGAGGTGCCTGCTAAAGTATTTTGTGTTCAACCATGACTTGTTCATACCCGCCTTACTTACTCATTGAGGGGGCCACGGTGGCAGAGTGGTAACACTCTCGCCTCCCACCTCTGAGGCCGGGGTTCGATTCCTGGCATGGCCTCTAGTTGGAAAGCTGGTAGTTGCTTGCCGTTGGTCGGCAGTTTACAGTACAGAACCCTAACGAACTGTATGTACTGGTTTCCTCTGCCCTTCCAACTACCCGTCGTGATATGACCTGTACAGTGTTGAAAGCGACGTAAAACCCCAAATAAATAAATAAAATAAATAAATACTTACTCACTGATCTTGGTGGGCTCCTGCAGACGCCTGTCTGAATTCCTTTGAAGCTTTTGAGGAAGGCAGTAGTCAACCTGTCACTGTCAACCTGTCTGCACCGATGAGACGTCAGGCTAGAAGTGATCTGACCACTTGGTGCAGCTGTTCCTCAGTTCTCTCCAAAGTCAAAGTTGGGGTTTTACGTCCCGTTCAACAGCCAGGGTCATATGGGGACAGGTCCTCAGAATTGCCACTTGTGGGACTCGAACCCACAGAGGTGACAGCCTATGATTAGATGCCAAACTTGCTAACCACTAGGCCACTGAGGACCTGTCTCAGTTCTCTCCATTCGCTGGTCTGTTGCACTTAACCTAGAACCGACAGCACTTGAGAGTATGCAAAATATCATGGTTTACAATATCAGAATTATTGACTTTAGTATTGACACTCGACACATTGACATCAGAATTTACATTGTTCTTGGACTGGTATTTCGCACCTACTGGTCTTCTGTGTTGGTCATCACAACCAGAACTATTAAAATTCTTTGGCATTGTAAAGCTAATCACTTGACAAGTTCATGTGCTGAAAGTAATGTTTACTTGAAGTTCCAGGTACAATTATTAGGTTAACATTTTATGGAGGGAATAAAACAACGATTTTATGTTGCTCTATCACTTCAATATTTTGAGGGCTAGCACAAAAGTGCAAGCTTCTTTACTTTTGATGGCTAGCTTAATCTTGAATTTCTATGGTTTACCCTTCCATCTGTATCCTAGAGTGACATGGGGTAACATAAAAAATGTCATCACTTTGAAAATTTAGTTTTTATGTGTAAATTTTTAAGCTACACTCATTCATGTGATTGACAATAGTGGAAGAACAGTAGAATTAGCAATGTAAAATAGATTTTTATTTTAGAAGCCTTACAAATTATATTGCAGATATAGAATCATGGTTAGTTCATGACACAACTGCTTTCAAGTAGATCTGGCCCGTTGGTACCAAATCAAGTGTGTCCTGATGATTCCTTAGATGTCAAATTGGTAGCAGGCTAGTTCAAGTGTCAAATAGTGACAATGTGAGTGTCAAGAGTGAAACTAGGTCTTTAGCCTCTACTAGTTCAAATCAGAATTGACAATGTTTAGTGATCAGGAAATTTTTACACTGACAAATGTTAGAAAGTTTCATTACCTTGCTGAAGCTTTAATGGATTTAGAGACTAATTACACAAAAATAAAGCAAAATAAGTTCAATTAAACTTTGTATATTTAAATCTGTAGATCCTCTCCTGAGTTTTGTAACTGCATGGCACTCACAAAAAATGAATGAAATAACAAAGATGTCTTAAATCCATGTATAAAGTAGTGCAGAATATTGACATAAAAGACTCTCACCTCAGCCTTTTTTATCCTTCTGCGGTAAAATGAAACAATCCCCAAATCTGAAATCTTTTTTCCAATGGATATATTTAAATAAGAAGGAAGAATTATGAACCTCATTGATTTTTGAAAGTAACATAAGAGAGTAACAACAGTGAGAGCCTTTGGTGACGGATTTATGTTTGACTCTAAGTTAGACAGGACCAGGTGTATTTTATTTAAGTGCATGAGAGCTTATGAATAGTTGTTCAAATAGAGTTTTACAGTGTAACCATTCTTACCTAGGGTAGTCCACCGACTTATTTATGAATTACCAATGAAATCATTTAATAGGCATGTGGGTGGAGCTTAAAGTAACCAGGCTGGTAGTATGGATGATCAGTGGTTTAGAAGGGGTGTTTCAGCTCATTAACTAAGAAAATATTAATACAAACCCATTATGTTAGAGTGACGAAGGACTTAGTACACCTTTCAAAAATATTGGGGTCCAATATGACTGTTCTTCAATGTACAAATGATAAATTCAAAGGATCATGCATGCATAGTATTGTACACTTTTTGGTTTGGGGTAATCTTGTTCTGGGCTGGCTAGACTGGGTGGTGGTGTGTTACATCCCATTCAAAAGTCAGTGTGATATTGGGACAGGTCACAGCATTGCTACTTGCAGGAGTTGAACCAACACAGAGGTGACAGCCTATGATAAGATGTCAAACTTGCTAGCAACTAGGCCATCGAGGACCTCTATTTTCCTATGATATGCATATAGCAAACAGAATGCTGGAACTAAGTGTGGCTGACCAGTACAAAAACAAAAAGGGATCAGCACTGTAGTCCTTAGCAGGCACTAGGCCACCATTTGATTCTAAAGGAAGAAAAAATAACCATAGTTGCATTTGAATTAATTCTAAGTTAAACCTATGAGCTAAGGCTCAAAGTCAGAGACCGAGGTTTCACATCTCATTCAAAAGCCAGCATAATATTTGTTCGGACTTACACTATATCATACACTGTGTTAGGTGTTAGAGTAGAGCCCACGGGCAAGGCTAAATGTCTTGGCACATTGAATTGATAGTTTGACACACCAGTGTCTGGGTCAGTGTTTTAAAATATCATTTGTGCCATTGTGAAGTTTGGGAAAACATCATTTAACATGTCTATGACAATTCTTTTCACAGAGTCTAAAATAAATGATTCCTGAAGTTCAAGGATAATACATATTTCACTGATGTGTGAAATTAATCAAGTTACAGCAATAACAATTACTTTTGTAATTGTGTTTCCTTTTCAAAATATCCTTCATCAAAGTAAAATATACACCTTGGATGCCTTTTAATTTCAGTCAAAATATGCTTCTCACCTTTAACTGGTTTATTCCATGCAACAGAGAAAAGCCCTGCAGAGAAAATTCATACAGAGAAAAGTCAAATATCCTTTTGACATCTGTGGAGAAAAGCCCTATACTATTTTTGAGGCTATGTATATATGCCCTTTTTATGTGGTACAAAGTACAAACATGAGCTATGTATATCTGCTGTTCACTAATATTTAATGCCTATCCTACTGGTATGTGTATAGTTCAACCAATTTTTGAAAATGTAAACAAACCTTTAACAGTGACCTGCTATCTGCAAAAAAGAAATTCCTGGCTTGTAAAAGCAGTTTAGTGTAACAACATATATATTGTAACCTAGATACAGCTATGTAGACGTGTCAAAGAATTTACACAGAAAACAGGTACATGTGAACTCCGTCCCTAGCCATTTAACATGTCTATGACAATTCTTTTCACAGAGTCTAAAATAAATGATTCCTGAAGTTCAAGGATAATACATATTTCACTGATGTGTGAAATTAATCAAGTTACAGCAATAACAATTACTTTTGTAATTGTGTTTCCTTTTCAAAATATCCTTCATCAAAGTAAAATATACACCTTGGATGCCTTTTAATTTCAGTCAAAATATGCTTCTCACCTTTAACTGGTTTATTCCATGCAACAGAGAAAAGCCCTGCAGAGAAAATTCATACAGAGAAAAGTCAAATATCCTTTTGACATCTGTGGAGAAAAGCCCTATACTATTTTTGAGGCTATGTATATATGCCCTTTTTATGTGGTACAAAGTACAAACATGAGCTATGTATATCTGCTGTTCACTAATATTTAATGCCTATCCTACTGGTATGTGTATAGTTCAACCAATTTTTGAAAATGTAAACAAACCTTTAACAGTGACCTGCTATCTGCAAAAAAGAAATTCCTGGCTTGTAAAAGCAGTTTAGTGTAACAACATATATATTGTAACCTAGATACAGCTATGTAGACGTGTCAAAGAATTTACACAGAAAACAGGTACATGTGAACTCCGTCCCTAGCCATTGTGTCCATCAGTGTATCAATAGCAATTGGCGACGGGACAGAAACTCGGTCTATTTTATAACCAGTAACCTGAGATGTCATAATACTGGCTAACCATTAAAACAATTCAAGCCAACACAACATATTGTCCAGTTTTGGATATGAACAAAATTATTGATTTTCACAGAAAATAATGTTGCCACCCCTCACGTTTTATGTAAATCTGGCAATACCATATTAGGAGGATTACTACCCAGCGTACTTCCCAGTGGTGTACAATGTAAAAACTGTAATAGAAAAGTTGTTGCATGCATGGAAAATGGTTCTGTTCTTTGTTGTATGCATTCTGCCCAAATACAAATCATGACTCAGCAAACCTGATGGCTACAACTAAAATATGAATTGAATTGAGAGTGAATACATATATAATACATGTTTATTTATTTTAGTCTTAACGTCACTTCAACACTGTATAGGTTATATCATGATGGGTAGTTTTATGGACACAGGAAAACAGTACTTACAGTTGGTCGAGGTTCTGTACTGTAAACTACAGACCATCGGTAAGCAACTACCAACTTTCCCACTTCAGGTCAGGCCAGAATTAAAACTCTGATCTCAGAGGTGGGAGACAAGTGAGTTACCACTGCACCACTGTGGCCACCAGATAATACATATTAAAAACTTAAAACATTTTTTGGCTTCTATTTTTTGGATTCTATTGATTTGTATTCTACTGTAATAAACATTAAAATTGAAAATTTTAATTACTTAAATGTAGCTTTTATAAGCTACAAATAAGCTACAAGCTTACCATGTGGGGCTGATTGCTGTTCTGAGATAACTTACCCCTCAGCTGTAATACAGTAGGGAGGCAGGGTGGGACTCTTCTCTAAGCTACGTTTAAGTAATTAAAATTTTCAATTTTATTGAGCTACAACAGCTTACCATGTGGGACTGATTGCTGAATCCAACCACATGGTGGAGGGACTATTACAGCTGAGACTGGAGGATATGTCAATTTTTCTTAGATTTTGAAGTAATACATTAGAATGAATGTTTAGAAATACTAGTTTGAGTCCCGTTTACAGTGCCTCAATCCTGAAGACAGGGCTTGTAAAGACAGAAAAACCTGAATAATTGAAAAGAGAGTGCTAAAACTGTCAAGATGTTTTGATTGTAGGAGAGAAGTGCAGCCATGCTTACTTAAGGAGTGTAAACTTCCCTAGGGACCATCCACGAGTAAAAAACAGTCCAGTGGTTGGGAATCCCATAAATTTTCGCCACCAAACATGAGATTAATGGCAACCTTAATAAGTCCTTAATACATACTATACTTGATAAACTAAAAATACAAAATGACCTTACCCGTAACATCTTGAGAGGTAAACCTATACCTAGACCCTGAGATTAGACTCCTGAAGACTTGGCTGTAACAGATGTGTCCCCCTCTTCTTTTCTTTCCAAGGATGACTGGTCTGAGGGGAAGAGTCTATGACTTGTTGGTCCCAGATACATATTGTTGTCGTTGTCTGACCAAGTAAGGTCTTTTAGGTAAAAATTTGTAAATGTGTTGTGAGCTTTCCAGTGACAGGCTTGCATGATTTGGTCCACCGATACCCCACCATAAAAGGCCTTAGAGGCCGCGAAGGCTCTAATGTCATACGCTTTACCTTGGACCAAGTCCAAGGCTTGTTGGTCTGCTTGTTTATAACAAGGTAGAATGGTTTGTTTCAACCAAGGGGAAAGAGTAGCGGGTCTGATGTCTGAGGTGTGTCCTTTCTTAAAGGGGATGAAAAGGAGGGATCGAGACCCTCTGAGGTCTTTGGGTTGATCCAAATAGTACCTCAGGGCCTTCACTGGACACAAGGTCCTGTCTTCTTTGAATTGTCAATCTACAATGGTAGTTAGAGCAGGAATAGTCACCAGAGGCACACTTTGTGAACCTCCTCTTGCTAGTTGGTTTTTGGCTATAAAGCCCGAAGAAGGGAGCAAGGCAACCTTTTCCCACTGGCCTAGATTAGATACTTTCTTTGCAACCAAGGCATGGATTTCGCTGTGGCGTGCGTGCTGGAGGCCAAAGCTAGCAAGAAATCAGTTTTGATGGTAAAATGTTTGAGGTCTGTGTCTTTCATAGGCTCAAAGGGTGCTTTTGTGAGCTCATTGAGAATAGAAAGGTTGGCGTGAGGCCGTGGCGGGTATTCCTTTTCAACGATCGGGGAATTAAACTTACAAATCATATTACTTGCTTGGCTCTCAAGTTCCTTATTGCTATTTTTATATCATACATTTCACCCTTACCATTAATCTATTTACAATATTGTTTAAAGCCACTTCATTTCTCCATAATTACTGAAATACCCAGTTATTGCCCACATTCCCCGTTATCGTGGTAGTTTTGCTCAACCCCTTGTTGATGTGGTTCACTTTCCCCGTCATCACCTGATATGTCCCAGTGATTATTCTATGGTTTCTCATGTCCCAGTGTCTATTTTATGGTTTCAATGGGTTTTTATGTTAACTATACACTTGTACATGATGTTTCTAACTGTTGCTTTGAATGTAATTCGTGGGTCTCTCTGTTTTATGGTTTGTTAACCCACACACTTTTGTAATCTTTTTCCCATTTCTGTTTCTTGTTTTAGTTTATTTTTGCACAGTCCTTGTTTTCTTTTAGTTCTTTTTTTCGGATCCAGTAGTGTGTTCTTGGCCATGTTAGTTGTAAAAGCAACTCCATTGATATGCTTCCTGTGTGTTTGTTTCTCCTGGCACTGTCTTAATGCTACCAAGGGTCAGAATTGTGTTAAAGTTGACAGAAGGATCCCATCTATCTTTCGGTTCCCTGTTGTGGTCTGTAAATATTGCTACCTTGGCTACTCAAAACAGGTTCCTCCACAATTGAAATTAAAAAACTGTGCGGTGATGTTGCTGTAAACCCTGGCCCAACCAATTTTGGATTTGTCAACTGTAGATCCATTCACAACAAAGGCCCTCTCCTGCATGACCTTATACAATCTAGTGACTTAAATATCCTGGGCCTGGTTAAGATTCATATCAGACCAACTGACACTGATGGTCTCCTAAACTCCCTCACACCATTAAATTATGACTTAATCCGAAAACTGGATTGGGTGTACTGGATTGGGTGTTGGGTTTGGCTTTCTGTATAGAAAATCCTTCTCTCCCAGTATTGTCTCTTCACCGGTTTTTAGATCATTTGAAATCATTGTTCTATCTTTCAGGTCCAATTACAATAGCTCTGTTGCTGCTTGTATGTATCGTTCTCCCGGTTCTTGTACTACTCAATTTCTGGAAGATTTTCTGGCTCTCCCTGGCTTTCTGTATCCAGTTGATCCAATTTCATAATTTATGGTGATATAAATGTTTATCTGTATGTTGAGTGTAGTGAGGGGGTCTATGTTTAATGACATCCTTCAGTGCTGCAGTTTGAGTCAATGTGTCAGTGGCCCGACTCACATAGTGGGTCACACTCTGGACGTTTTGATATCTCCTTGTCACTGTGATTTTGTCCAAAATGTTCATTTTGGATACTTTATTTCAGACCATGCTGCTATACGATGCCAACTCAACTTCTCCCACCCAACAACCTGCATTGAAAAAATGATCTCTTATCATAGATATCATAGAATTGATATCGACCAGTTCCGCAATAACCTGAGTAATATACATTTTGTACTGTCCCCTGGAAGAACTGCGGCAGAACAGTATGATCAGTATATGGTTGGTGTTATCCAGGTACTTGACAAGCATGCTCCTATCATCTCACACATGACAAAACGGCAGTCGGATGAGTAGCTGTCTGATTCATATTGCATGGCTTGCTCTCTATTTATTTATTTGGGGTTTTACGTCACTTTCAACACTGTACAGGTCATATCATTATGGGTAGTTGGAAGGGCAGAGGAAACCAGTACATAGAGTTCGTCAGGGTTCTGTACTGTAAACTGTCGACCAACGGCAAGCAACTACCAGCTTTCTCACTTGAGGCCATGATGGGGATCGAACCCTGGCCTCACACGTGGGAAGTGAGAGTGTTACAACTCTGCCACCATGGCCCCCGGCTTGCTCTCTAAGGCAGCAATTTGAATGAATGTGGTGGAAACACAAGACACAGTTGAACAGGTCAAGGCTCCGCAAGCAAATTGCCTTGTGCAATAGACCGGCCAATAAAGACAAGGGTTCCTACTATACCAATCTTATAACTGTGGATAGTGATGATGCCAAGAAGCTTTGCTAGTCATTGAGGAAGGTATTGCATCGTACCTTTGAAACTATTCTGCCAGCACATTCCTCAGAAAAAAGCCTTGCAGATACGTTTGCTTCTTCCTTCAACAATAAAATCAGCAAAATCAGGGACACTTTCCCTACTTCTGGTTTGTTCAATGATGCACCTTAATCGGTGCCCCCTGCTTTCAATACCGTTAAGCCTGTAACTGAAGATGACGTCAGAAAGTGCGTCAATGAGTCTCCTACTAAATCTTGCAAATTGGACCCCACACCAGCATTCCACCTGAAGGAATGTCTTGATATCTTCCTTCTGTCTATTACCAAGTTGGTAAATTACTCTCTTATTTTGATGGCTCTTTCCCAAGTGCTTTCAAAAGAGTGGTTGTCACCCCCCTCATTAAAAAGGCTTCCCTGCCCAGAAACGACCTTCTATCTCCCTGTGTCTGGTCTTTGTTTCCTGTCAAAGTTGGTGGAGTGAGCTGTAGCTAAGCAACTTATGTCACACATCAACAATAACAAACAGGACAATCCACATCAGTCAGCCTATAAGCCAGGACACTCCACTGGAACAGCTTTATTATCAATAAAAAATGAGGTCCATCTCTCTCTCTGGCATGCGATGAACCTACTGCTCTAGTTCTTCTTGATTTATCAGATGTGTTTGACACCATAGATCATAATATTCTCCTCGGTTACCTGAAATCCTGGTTTGGTTTTAGTGGAACAGTTCTAAAGTGGTTTGCTTCCTACTTTATTGATCGATGCTGGGCCATCAAGATAGGCTGGACACTACCTGAATTAAGCAAACTCATCTATGGCATTCTCCAAGGTTCTGTTCTGGGTCCATTGCTGTTTTCACTTTATACAACACCACTTATCAAAATCATCCGCCTTCGTCCGCATATTAAATTCCACTTCTATGTGGATGACACACAGCTATACATCAATCTCTCCCATAAGAATGTCTCTGCTGCTCTTGCCAAGCTAAATGTCTGCCTTCATGATGGCCAACGATGGATGTCTATTAGTAAACTGAAGCTCAACCCAGAAAAACTGAATTTATTGTCTTTGGCTCTGAGGAAGAAGATCTCCTCTCATTTTCCTGTTAGTATTCTTGGTAGTTTCCTTCATCCGGTTGATTCGGTTAGAAATCTAGGTGTGTGGTTTGATGCAGAACTTTCCTTCTCTGAACATGTCAAGAGGACTTGCAAAGCGTCCTTTCTTCAGATGCGCGACCTTCATAGAATAAGACAGTATCTTACTCCAGAAGTGGCAGCCCTTGCTGTAAATGCTTTGGTTAGTAGTCTTCAACTCTCTGTTTAGTTGTTTGTCATGCTCCAATAAGCTCAAAATGCAAAGTATTCAGAATACCCTTGCACGGATTGTTACAAATCATAGAAAGTATGCTCATGTTACAGCCATTCTGAAGCAACTCCACTGGCTGCCCGTTAAGTACAGATGTATGTTCAAAACTGCAACACTAGTTTATAAATTTTTACATAATGGTTCTCCTTCCTATTTTCAACCATTCTTGTCACTCAGTAGTTGTTCATATAGTACCAGGCATAGTCACCCAGATCATCAATACCTTACCGTTCTTCTCTTCGCTCATCAGTCTTCAAGTCAGTCAAACATTTTGATCCCAGCTTTGCCTTTGATGCTCCTAAGATCTGGAATGAACTCCCTCATGATGAGG
This sequence comes from Sabellastarte sp. h YS-2021, assembly GCA_964017235.1. Taxonomy (NCBI): domain Eukaryota; kingdom Metazoa; phylum Annelida; class Polychaeta; order Sabellida; family Sabellidae; genus Sabellastarte; species Sabellastarte sp. h YS-2021. Next base: position 151,492,474 of record OZ024931.1, read on the forward strand.
GCAGTGCAGCATCAGTTGCCTCCTTCAGAAAGAAGCTTAAAACTTACCTGTTTGCAGCATATACAGCATATTCCCTTAGCCTCTCTTGTCACCCTGCATCTCCTTGGTATGACCTGGCTATGTCTCCGGATTAATGCTAACGACCTTGCTTTATGTTCAGTTGTGCCTTAGAGTCCTACAGTGATGGAGATTGTTTCTATAAAAGTCCACATTAGATTAGATTAGTTCCAGTTTGGAAGATACCTGGAATTTTGGGGATGGCCCTGTGAAACTGGTGAGTAACCTGTGAAGGTCTGAACTTTGTGTAATATTGTGGCCTGCTGGGCCCAAAGTGTCAACAATGGCCCTCCTGTAACCATCGATGGTTGAGGGGCGCCTGTTTAGTTCTTGGTACAGGTACATGGAAAAAAAGATTTGTTGCACACATGGAGTGGAGAATTCTACCGAATTTTCTCTCCACCATTTCTCAAACAGGGCCCACTTTAAGTTGTAGATGGTCATTGTTGATGACCTCTGAGGTGCAGCAATTCTCTCAGCCACCTCCACAGAGAAGCTTTGTTCATGGAGCTGTCTACTCCTAGACACCAGGCGTGGAGGTTGAGATGTTGCGGATTGCTGTGGAACACACGATTGAGGGACTATTTGAGAAGAGTTGTTGACACTGGGAGTTGTAGAGGGATCTCCATTGAGAGCTGTACTAGGTCCCAAAATCAGGGCATCCCTGGCCAGCCTGGGGCGATTACTATGATCAGGCAATGGCATTGCCTGATTTTTTGGATCACCCTGTGAAGGACAGCCATCAGAGGGTAAGCATAAGCAGTGAGACCTTGCCAGTTTATGTTCAGAGCATCTATGTCCCAAGCATTTTGGTCTGGGATTGGAGACACGTACAGTGGAAGTTTGTGGTGCAGATGAGTTGCAATTAGATCTATGTGAGGGGTGAACCACATCTGACAGGTCTGTTTGAACACCTGAGGGTGCAGTGACCATTCTGTTCATTGAACTTGGTTCTACCTGGGCAGAAGGTCGGCCATCACATTCAGATATCCTGGAATGTGTCTGGCACCATGTCATGATCTTCCATAGGAGCGCGCACATCTCTGCTGAGTGAGTTCCTCCTTCTTTGCTTATGAAGGCTGCTACTGTTGAGTTGAACCTTGCAACTAGAACAGTTTGGTTCTGACACTGGTCCTTGAAGCTTCAAAAGGCTAGTGAGACCGTTTTCAACTCTAGAACATTTGTGTGTAGCCTTTTTCCCCATCTGACCACAGACTTTTTGTAGAACTTTGATTTAAGTGAGAGCCGCAACTTTCGTTTGAGGTGTCTGTAGAGAGTTGGATGCTGTGGTCTTTGGGATAAAGGTCCGCACCTCTCATCACATTTGTGGGGTTCTGTCACCAGTCTAGGTGTGCAGAAATTGTTTGTGTCCAAGAAAGGAGACTGTCAAGCAACTGAGGATATTTCCGGTGCTCCTTGAGGTGAAACTGAAAGGGCCTCATGTGAAGGCATCATTCCGGGACCATTTTCTCCGTTGAGGCAAGCAACCCAATTAGCAACATCAAACATCTTGCAGTCAAAACATGTTTCGACTTGAGACTAGTGGTCCTACAATTCGAGGGAAAATCGATTTGACATCTTTTTACAACTTTCGATGTAAAAAATCAATTCTCATGTTAAGAATCGATTGTGAATCGAAAATCAGATATACCTTCAGGTTACCTTATTTTCCTTATTTTGACAGATATTTAACATTTTATTTTCGTAATATTTGTTTACATCATCATCATTTACATATTTATTTGATTGGAACTTCCTATTGGTTACAACTAAAACTCCAGAGTTCTGAATGTTTTTAGATCTTTAACATAATATTGTAAGTTCAACCTTTTTTAAATTTTAACTTCCACTGGTTCATACACAGCATACATACTCCCTGCAAATAGGGACTAATGACCTTGGCCATCAATCAAGTGCAGAGAACAGACGTCAAGTAATTTTGACCACACTGTATTTACTGTAACACGTCACCAAATTGCCATGAATATTTTTTGACAAATTTTGTTAAATTATAGAACTCAAAAGTTTACTACTTCATCATGTATTGAATTGTGCCTCCTTTAACAGACTATATTATATGAATTGATTAGATCATGTAGACCTGTTGAAAAAAAAGGATATTCATGGAATATTTTTGGAGGGTGAGAGAAATTTTTAGAATAATTGGCAATTACTTTACAGCTAAATGCTTTCATGTTCACACATGGGGAAGAAAAAAAAGTACTTTGAAGTAGCCTTGTCACAGGCATTTATATGTATAGTATAGACACAACTGTTTAATTTCTCAATAAGTATTTTTCATCATGTTTTCATATATTTATTTACCTTAGCTAGCTGAGGAGACTCCCGGGAGAAAGGCCTCTGATACAGTGTGCATTATGGCGAAAATATTTCACATTTGCATTATGATTCAAACAGCCTGTAAAGCCAAGCTAACCTTGAAGCTAACATAATATATAAAGTTCACTTGTAACTTAGATATTTGCAGTCTGAGGTAAAGTTAACCTCACAAATTATAAGAAGTAAAGTGTGGTCATGTATTATAAAACCCATGGTACAGAAGGATGTTTAACTAAACTGGTTAAAATAATGATTATTTTTCAGTTGACTGGTTGCTAATATGCTGGGTCACATTTTCATACCATAAATGATCTTATGAGTTGAAAAGGGTTGATGACACAAATAAATAATTATAGCTGTTAAGGTTAGCATCATTGATAACTATATTATTGCTCATGAACATACTTGCTGAGTCTTTCAATTTACTGTTTTTTCCTATATACAACACCCCTATTAAATGAAACCCACTAAAACCGAATCTACTATTTTGTGGTTTATGGCGAAAAGTAAAGAATCTTCTTTTTTTTACAAACAAGCAGAAAAATGATTATAATCGATAATCGATCGCTAGGAATTACTGATTAATCTATTCTAATTTTTCAGACTGATTCCTAACACTACTTGAGACGCAGGATCAAATCCTGAAGTTTGAACCATCTCTCTTGAGTGGGTTTTACAAGGGCTGAATCTAGATGGTATTCGTAGCCCATGAAACGAAAACACCTGAGTAGGTTTCAGTTCTGATTTTTACTGATATATTATCCACTCCAAGGACTGGGTTAGGTCTACCACTGCCTGAGTGTTCCTTTGGGTTTCCTCCTGAGACTGGGACCTGATCAGCCAGTCGTCCAGGTACTGGTGAAGTCTGAGTCCTGTGGACAGGGCCATTAGCTTCACTTCCTTTACGATCATTGTAAAGACCTGGGGGGCTGTGGCTAGTCCAAAAGGAAGGGAAGTGAACTGGAACACCTGTGACCTGTAGCAAGGTATTTCCTTGAGTTTGGGTGGAAGGGGACGTGAAGGTAAGAATCCGATAGGTCATTTCCCTGGATGGAGGGATGTCCTGATGGACTCTGGAGTTTTTATTGTAAACTTTCTCATTGTGTAAGAAAATGTTGAGCCTGCTTAAGTCTATTACTGGCCTCCACCTTTGGTGAGGCTTGGGGGACTAGAAACAGGCGAGCTGTCAAACCCGAGAGATTTTACATTTTCCACCCTTTTGATTGCGTTCTTTGACAGAAGAGACTGGATACAAGCGGCCAGAGCTTTGCTTTTTTGAAGGGCCTTGTATCCTGATTGAATCAGAGGGAATCTGACCAAGTTTGGTTTTGAGAGGAATGGCAGTACGTAGCCTTTGGTGACAATGTTTAACATGTTTGATGAACATTTGTTTGTTTGCAGTCTCTTCTGAAAAAACGAAGGTGATCTCCTACTGGTGGACTGAGGGAGGCTTTGAAGGAGTCATTGGGGGGAGGGTTTTTCAGGATTGGCACCTTTCTGGATCTGAGATTTCACCTTCTTAAAGGTCGACTTCAGGCTATGTTGGCACTTCTCAAGAGTAACACTGTAAGAAGATGAAGTCTTGGCAAAGGCAGCGGAGTAGTTAAGAGTGGATATGTTTGGCCTAGCTTGGTGTTCCTCTTCCTTAAGAATTAGTAGGGGAACATTGCCCACAGGGGCCCCAGGGGGTTTTGGAGTAATACAGATTTTGAAAAAAAAATCTGTATTCAACTCCCGTATTTTCTCCTCATAACAGGGTTGTCCCACCTTGCACCACTTTGTAGTAGAAGGAGGAAGTTTGACATATTTACCCTCAGGTAAATTAGCGGCCTTGAAGTCATGCTCAAATTTATGAAAGGCATCTTTGATAACTGAGCTGAGGGGGGCATAGAGGAAGGACCTCTTGGTCTGAGCTCCTGACAGCCTTTCTCATCATCCAGGCCCATTGCTGAAGTTGAGGACCTAAGCATGGACTCCCTGGGGTCAGGGAGGGAAAGAATGCGCCTGAAAGTGTCCACTTCTTCAACATACTGGGAGGGAACGTCAGACAGAGGTACTTCGCTATAATAAGGGGGGTCTGGATCATGCTTTGTTAGTCTTGAGCAGATATAGCCCCAGACTGCTTTGAAGACCTGTGTCTGGCTACAGAGGACTGATCTTCCTCTGAGGAAGATGACACATATCTTGACCTAGCCTTATGTTTACACTTATCAACATATTTTTTTAGATTTGGAATATGACATCCAAGGTTGATCATATTCATCAGTGTATTGATCCGAGGCAGTCCTTGGTTCAACATAATGCTTTCTGTTAGAGTGAGAGTGTTTTTAGGTTTATCCGAGACCTTCGAAGGCTCCTCGGATGCACTAGAAGGCAGATCCAATGCCTGATGATGATCAGCACCAAGATGAGGTGGAAGTGCAGGACTATAGTCCACTTCCATTTGCTCAACACAAGAGGTAGCCCGAAGATGTCTTGGAGGGGGTAGGTCCAAATTTACAGGCTTTCAGGCTTAAAAACGGAGGTTAATTAATCTCAGAGAGACTGGAATGCTTCTAACATTGAAGCCTGAAATGAACCCATTTGCTGCTGTAAATGGATGTTTAGTGAATTACCTAGGGATTTTTCTAAATTTGCTTCAATTTTCTGCTCTAAGGCTGTACCTGAGGTGGGTGGGACAGTCTTTGCTGACGTTTTAAGAGACAATGAACTGAAGCGTAGGGATTGTGGACATGAGGGTGAGGTAAATAAGTTGTCAGCAGCACTCTCAAGGTCTGCGTTAGAACCAGTAAAAGAATCCCTGTCGCCTTCACCCAAGACATCTAGTTCATTGTCTTTTGAACTAGTAGTGTCCCATTTTTGTTTCTTTGTATAGCGTTTACTGTGTTGAATTTTATTTATTTGTTCATCTCTAAAAGATGCATAGATATCACAGGGCATCTGAAAAGTGACACAGGGGTCATCACCCTTGCAAGGTAGGGCAGTAGTTATGTCTGTCAAATAAGAAACAAAAATGATGACATTTACTAGCTCTCAGTTTGTCTTTATGCATTTGGTTGTGAGACATATTGAAATGCAATAAAAGACATAGATGTAAAAAGCCTGAACTGAAAGCTCAAAATACCAAATATTATGAAAACTACTTATCCTATTGAAACAGAACTTTCACAGAATATGATACATTTTGTAAGAAATGGCTAACTATAAACATCCAACAATATGTATGTGCTGAGATATAGATAAAAATGTCTGTAAAGTGTAAGACGCTGCCAATTCACACGGCCAACGAGAAAGTAGGACGAGATCTCAGAGTGTAACGGGAGACAACAACCTGAGGCTACGGCCAACTATAAATGTCTGGTCTGATGCCTTGTGGCCATCCGAGAATAGCAATCAGTCCCTCATGGTAAGCTATTGTGGCGCAACAAAAATATACTTTGAAAACTCATGCAATTTTCCTCTTATAAATCTTAAATTGGGCCGGCTATGAACATAATCATGTATAAAGGTACTTGATACTTAGAGATATACATATAAATACGGTTAATAAGGGCTTAAGTGACCTTATATACTTCTTTACCATGTAATGCTTTAAAATGACGTTTCCAACGATTAATTTGTAATATAATCCACAATGTATTGCCAAGAGCAATTGAGTCACCCTGAAATTCATTTTATGTCATTTGAGCTGCTGGGGTTGATTACCTTATAACATGTGGGACCAAATGAGGTACCAATGAGCTCTGTTCCTGTTCATTCTCTTGCTGATCTCCCCAAACTGTAGTAATATCATTAATATTTCTACTCCTTACCTGACTGGGCCTCACTCCATATGCTGGATCATGGTCTGTTGCCTGCTGCTGAGTCACACTCATGTAGCTTGCACTTGTGGTGGTTGATGAATAACTACCTTATCATCATTTCCTTATCTCTCACTATGTTATTTGAGAAAAATCTACTGCTGGATGATGTCAGGATGTTGGATTGATGACAATATGAATGTTACAGAATTTGTGTTACCTTACAACAGTTAGTTAGGAGAGTGGTATGATCTTCTGTCACACTTTGTACCTACAAGATTCGGTCATTCAGGAGGTTTTAGTGAGTCTATCAGACCACCGTAGTGTGTACTACTGATCCTCACAATAATTTGGTCCACTCCTTAGAGTACCATATATCATGTAAACAGAAGAAGCCAAATTGACAGCAGAGATTAATTAACTCTTCCTTGGGAATTCCCGGTTGCCAGTTACAGCATATATTGCCAATTTGGGCCACTGAGTTTATGCATAAATTACATTGTTACTTCTAAAAAGTACTTTATTTTTTAATGTTACATTTTATTGTTTATTTTGTAATTTAATCTTGTATCATATTATATTTTTACCACAACTGAAATCCATGTCACTACACTTGAAACACAAGCAAGACTTTTCTGTCCAACTTGTGATTGCAGGGAGCAGATGGCTTGAGAGTATTTTTACATTCCTGGACATGATGTCAGTCTGTTGAATAGTAATCTGCCCAAGTACTGTGGGCACAACTATAAATTATATTCACGGATTAGCATAAATATGTACTTATAATTTCCATTGACCTAAGTTAGAACTGAACACCAGATCTTCAGCCTCGAAGTCCAACATCCAAACCATTTAGAATATAGTGGCCACAGCTAAATTTATTCGGTTTACCACAAATGTCATAGCAGAGGTCGTCCGTGGCCCAGTGGTCAGCAAGTTTGGCATCTAATCATATGCTGTCACCTCTCTGTGGGTTCTTGTCCCACAAGTGGTAATGCTGAAGCCCTGTACCAATATCACCCTGGCTGATGAATGGGAAATAAAACCTTGACTTTGACTTGTCACATATATGATTCCTGATGCTGGTTTGATGAAGCCTCCTTTGGAAAAGGACTCTGAGAAGGCCTCCTTAAGATTTGGTTTCACAAAGCCTCTTTAAATCTCCCTACTAAAGGTCTTCCTTGAAACTTAAGGAGTGGGGAAATGTTCACTAATGTTATTATACATTCCTTGAAGGACACTTCCTTAAAAATAAGATCGGTCCTTAGCTTCCTTGAAATTTAAGGGAGTTTTCTAGGTCTTCTTTAATTAAGGAGGTTTTGTGAAACTGAGATTTTTAAAGGAGGGAGAAATTAAAGGAAATCGTTGAACTTAAGGTGACGTTTATCTTAAGGAGGCTTCATGAAACCGGCCCCTGAACGCTACAGTCACATGACAATCATGTAAAAATGTCAATCAAGTTTTTTGATAATGTGTGGGAAACCTGGTTTTATATTATATAGCTTATTATTTGATAAATTCATTTCAATAGAAAAATAGCAAATACCTTGAATGAACTATTTATTGCAAAAAAACATATCAATTTCTTACAAAAGTGAGAATATACTTAAAACTTTCTTGAAGTAAATTATAATTGTCTGACAGAAGAACAAGAATATCACTTCTATACACCAACTGAAAATAGCTTTCACCTCAGTGCAATCACCTAAAAATATATAACAATTTTACATACCATCATTGAAATAAATAGATTGAATAAGTTTTCAGTTACAATGTGTTGATATAGTTATATATTTCTGTTTTACATCGCATGCGATTGGTAGTTTACTGGTTGGGGTGGTGATGCATACTACTTGGTCATTTTGCACTGTAAACCACCGGACATTAGAAAGTAACTACCAACTTTCAAAACTGAAGTGCCTGAACCAGTGACCTCAGAGGTTTAAAGTGAGGAGTCTAACCGCTACACTACCGAGCCCCCTTGAAATAACAAGCTATACATACAAAACGTAAGTTGTTTGTAGTAGTAATTTTGCAGACACCTTATATTGGCACAAATATGTCATGAATATATACACAATTTGAAAGCTGTAGCTTGACTGCATGCAGACTTATTTTTCACAATTTTACAATGGAGGTGTATATTCATATTTTTAAAGTGCTCTAATTTTACTTTTCCTGCATGGACAACTGTAACTTTTTTGTAAGAACAACACACAAGAAGTAATTATTTTAGTTTTTCTTGACATGCTCACTTTATTGTATGTGATGACCTTTGTTGGTAGTTTTTCTGTATTATCCGGGAGGTCACAATTGTTACGTGATATGAGGATAATTGAATAACAAAGACAAAATATATGTGCATTGTTGTTTAGTTAAAAAGTTTTTTTGAACATATGGAAAGATTTTGGGAAGTCAAAATATTATGAACATGTTAGATGTCCTGGGACAAAATATAATTTGGTCTGAATGTCAACTTGTTTTGGTTAAATAAAGTTTATGGTGTTTCCAAAATATCACATATGGGACAAATGAATCTTAAATTCAACTTTGAAATAAGGAGGAATCAAGTAATAAGAATCCATTGATTACATTTTATAATTCTTGGATACTAACCTTTTAGTTTTTGACCACAAACAATCTTGTTTTAGCCTCAGGAGTTGGGCTGCACTCCTTATACAAGCCACAGTTCCAAATGCCATTGATTTCTTTAACAGTTAGGGCATTACACCAGAACTCCTGACTACATTCTCGAAGGCAGTCTACAGCACTACTGACTTCAGGGGATAACCTAGGCCTTTGAGCACATGTTGAATCTCCCAACCTGTCCAAGTCTGAAGGAGTGAGAACTGTAACATAAAGGACATAAATTATAGAAATAAACATGGAGATGAAGATTACATTAATATTCAAGTGGTAAGCTGGATCACCACCAAAGTCTAGTCAGCTGTTATTTGTGCCTTATAAAAAAATAAAGTAAAAATTTATTTGTGCAATAAGGAATTGCCCCAGAAACATCATGTCTTTCACTATATGAACAACAAAACATTATTACACAATATTAAAATACATATGTAAGCATGAATTATTAAACTTAAAGTTGTATGGTGAAAAATGTTATTTAAAAAAATATTACCTTATTCTTTCTTTTCAGTTTAAAACATCAACTAGTTTTAGTAGATAACAAATTTTTAATGACAAAATAAAATATTAACTATCTATCTTTCTTATCTTTAAATTATAAATACTTCACTGCCATATAATTAGTAGATGAAAGCCACATTATATTTTTGTTGGTAGAAAACCAAAATATTTGACAAAATATTACAAAATATTAAAATATTACATAAATTAATTTACCTCTTCCTTTGCCACCTTTACCGCTGTTAAAACAAAGCAAAGTAGTTAGTGCATGTGACATTTGTTTAAATACACTTTTCAATGCTTTTGAAACTTGAATCCAAGGCAAGGTTCACCTTTTCTGTGGTTGTGCACAAGCCTAAGAATGTTAACTCATACCTTCATAAGATGGGTCATACAATCTTTGTTATGAATAAAACATCAAGTTCCTGATAATTATTATTCATTCATTTATTTAAGTGACAAGTATAATAGCATAAAAAAATGATAACAATTGAATAGCTACATATAGTATATACCCAGCCCTGATGGGCTTATTAGTCACTATAAATACAAAAAAAAGAAAAACTTTACATTTGTTGGAAACTGTGGATTTAACATTCTATTTTTGAAATATAATGTTGTTTCTTGTAAACCACATTTCTGATATGAAATTACTCATTACCTTTACATCTAAATGACAGATAACATTTATGTACTGTTCCATAAAACTTTCATTAACATCAATATTTAGTTTAGTAAAATAACATGATCTAATGTTATTCAAAGTTGGGCATAAGCATATAAAATGTACCTCATCTTCTACATCAGAGTTACACAGTTTACACAATCTTTCACTTAACTTTTTTCTTGTATATCGACCAGACTCAATTTCTAAAGGCAAAATTCCAATCCTTAACTGACTTATTAGAGATCTTTTAGATTTGGATAGATTGGAAATAATGTATGGTTCTACATCAATGCTATGTTTAAAAAACGAAAAAGTTCGCAATTTTGGTTTAGATGGAATTTTTGCACTCCATTCTACATTCATTAAATCTTCTATTCTATATTGAGCCTCAGAAATGTCTATTTTTTTATTTTTATCAAAATGATCAGTCAAATTGATATTCTCTAACACTGTATATAAATTAAATTCCCATGTATCCGGAGTGAAATTTTGAAGACTCCATTCAAATATTTTCCTTGTTAGGTTTTTTTCATCAAGATAACAAATTTTATTCCAAAACCTTATCATGGAAACATAGTATCTGTATTTTGGTAAATACCAGCCCATGTCTGCTTGGTATCCAAGCACAGGGGCATTTCTGTGTAACCCTAAGTAAAACCTTGTTGCTCTGTTATGTACTTTATCGCTGTTATGATAATTATTAAATGACCAGACACTAGAGCAATAATCCAAAATTGGCCAAACACAACTGTCATACAGTTTTGTAAATGTGCGATAGTGAAGATCTTTAAATGTTTTAAACTTGCCTATGATTTTACAAAGAGCCCTCCCAGCTGAATCAGCTAATGTTTCTGAACAATCTTTAAAGTTCAGATGTTCGTCAAGGATTACACCCAAATACTTATATTTTGATAAAGTTTTTATTTCAAGACCGTTTACTTTAAAAATGTGATGTGTCTGCAATTTATTTGTTTTTCTAAAGTGTACAACACCACATTTGGCAACATTTACAGAAACTCTCCATTTTTTACACCAATTTGTTAAATAATTTAACATTTTCTGTAATTTTTCTTCTGAATCAGACAGCAAGACCATGTCGTCTGCATATAATAATATGCACAAATGATTTTTTCCAAAATTGATACCCAAGTGTAGTTCATTTAGTTCTGTTGCTAAATCATTTATGTAGATATTGAATAACGTGGGGGAGAGGGTGTCACCTTGTCTAACTCCACAGTCAGAAATAAACCAATCAGTGTAATAGTTATTTATCCGTATACTGTTATAAGTATTAGCATACAATGACTTAATGGCCCAATATATATTTCCAGTGATGTTATATTTCAACAATTTATAGAAGAGTAGAGTACGATTAATTCTATCAAATGCTTTTTCAAAGTCAATGAAGGCTGCAAATGTAGTTTGATTCCTGTTCATTCTCTGTTTGATAATAGTACTGATATTATATACATGTTCATGGCATGATTTACCCTCCCTAAATCCATATTGTTCATCACAGATAAGATTCTGTGAATTAAGGAATGATGTCACTCGTGCATTCAATATACCAGTGTAAATTTTACATGTGGTAGGTAAAAGGCTGATACCCCGATAAGACATAGGTAAATATGGATCCTTATCTGCCCCCTTTGGTATGGGGTGAATAACTGCTTTTAACCATACACTTGGATAATACTACTGAAAATAGATCTTAAAAAAAGTATTGAGAATTGGATTGCCAACCTTAAAATTGTTCTAAAAGGTATATATTCAAATGTAAATTTTAACTAATCAGGATGACTCAAACAAAAAAAAAACCCCAGAAATTAAAGTCTTGCTAAAGGTAATTTATTTGGATGCCAGATGCATGTTTCATTATTTCATGGACAAAAGCCTGGGGGCACGGTGGCAGAGTGGTAACACTCTCGCCTCCCATCTCTGAGGCCGGGTTTTGTTCCTGGCACGGCCTCAAGTGGGAAAGCTGGTAGTTGCTTGCCATTTGTCGGCAGTTTACAATACAGATCCCTGACGAACTCTATGTACTGGTTTCCTCTGCCCTTCCAACTACCCATCATACTATGACCTGTACAGTGTTGAATACGATGTAAAACCCCAAATAAATAAAATAAATAAACATTGACAAAAGCCGTGGAAATCAACACTTAACAGGTCCAATATTGGTTTTCTAGTAAGTGGTCTATATTAGATTACCAAGTAATGGAAGTCTAACCTTGTTTTCAGTCTGTACAAATCAGTACCAATGGCTTTCTCCTTTTCTGCACATGTTTTGAATAGTATGCATGTATATGTCATGGACCCTTTGCGATAAATCGCTTCCATAGTAAATGCTGTGCACCAATCCTTTACACCACACTGTGCCGGGCATACTTGCTCCCTACCCGCATTTATGGAGTAATCCCCTTCAGCTTTACATGATGTACTCTCCTGTTTCACAAAGTCATCGAACTGAAGATCTGAAAAAAATGACTGGTCAATTACTAATAATATTTACACATTAATAAAATACATATTTCGAGGGCAACGGTGGCGCAGTGGTAACACACTCGCCTCCCACCTCAGATCTGGGCCCGTATTCACGAAAGGTCTTAGCCAGGGCTTAGGCTTGAAGTTGAGACTTTTGTCTTAAGTTTCTGTCCAAAAACTTCTAAGAATTTTGTCTTAGGCTTAGTGGTATTCACAAAGAAGTTAAAACCGGTCTTAGGCTTAGCCAAGGGCTCAACTTTAAGACTGGTTGGTAGTGGGCTTAAATTTTGTAAAGAGGACTTAAATATGGCCGCCATAAACTTTTCTCCACTTCAAAATTTGAAATGGCTGTAAATAAAGTATAATTATACAGAACACCTCACTAAAGCAGTCTTTGGGAAGTTTATATGTGGTAAAAAGGTTTTCCATTTCAAAACAGCACTTTTCCTTAGATAAAAAGCATTTAATGAAGGATATATGTCACCAATAGTATAGTTTGAATAGAAAAGAAAGGTCACTTGAGACAGAAAACCACTGTGGTTATTTGATAATCTTGGACTTAACTAAGTCACCCTTTATGAATACGATTTTAAGCCAAAACTTAGGTGAGACAAAAGTCTTAACTTTAAGACTGGATTTAAGCCTAAGACCTGGATAAGTCTAAGACCTTTTGTGAATACAGGCCCAGAGTTTGAATCCCAGCCTAACCTCAAGTGGGAAAGCTGGTAGTTGCTTTCCATTAGTTAGCAGTTTAGAGTACAGAATCTCGGCCAACTGTATATCCTGGTTTTCTCTGCCCTCCAAATACTATTTCATCTTAAATGTTAAAAGCAGATAAAACCCTAACTAAGACCTTGAACGTGACTCAGAAAGAAATCAAACTGAAGGTCTGAAAAATGAAAAACATCACTTGTTTATCAATTATTCATAATATTTATGTAACATAAAACACAGATAAACGTTGCATATAAAGAAAAATAAGTAAAAATTCCACACAAGATATAGTGGGGACAAGCTTAACTATGTTTGTTTTAATAATTCATGAATAACATCGAATAGTCAGCATTCTCATCTGTGAGCTTAAAGTCTGACAAACCTATCTTATATCTGTCATTTTGAAGGGAATAACATACTTCTAATGTTACTTGTGTTAACGTAATAGACATTACTACAATAATAAAAACTGGAAACCAATAATAGTTAATAGCGCCTTAGAGTGGTGTTGCGCCTTAGAGTCTGCCTAGCAGAGATTAAGCGCTATAAAAGTACAGAATAGAATAGCATAATGCAATATTACAGGTCTTTCGCTCTTGCAGATCTCCATTCAATTCTTCAATCTGCTCTCTGAAATATAACAAAAACAACCAAAAACTTAACAACCAATATTACAATGTTCTGCCTCCCAAGGGTTTCCAAACAGAATAAATACATGTTTACTAGACTCTGGCAAGAACTGAAACAATAGTAGACGGGTTTTGATGAATACAAGAAGCTTTCAAAATTATTAACTTTTTAGGAATGGAAACAATTGCATAAAGAACAAATGATTAAATTTTGTGGTGTTCCAGAACACTGTCTGGATTCAGCATTTTCTTAAAGATATTTTATCATTGCCTTTGTAAGCTGCAGTGGATATTTTGGGCATTGTATGAGGTTGCTGGTCCTTTAAGCTGAATTGTTTGATTTTGATTATAATGTGTTTCAATACATGGTATAAATCATACTATTGCAGCTCAGAGCAAGGATTGAAGACACAATCCAAGAGCAATATCCATTTCTTCTCTTGTACAGTTTTTAAATAACAGTTTTGGGTTCATATTTCCTAAGATTCTTAATTTTAGAATAAGAATTTCCTCAAACTATAGTGATTATCTCAGAAAGAAATTTATAAAAAGACAAATTTCCAAGAATGGGAATTTTCCACAATTTCAATAAATAGTGGATTCATGATATATAATTAAACATTCTAACGCTACCGCTAGTCTACAACTTTGTCATTTTAAATTTGACATTTAGACCTTTACAATATAAAACTCTAGAAGAAAAAAATTAGAAGAAAAATGCTTATTTTTGCATTTTTTTCTTATTCTAGGATTTTCTTCTCAGAGAAAATTATAGTATATGATATTAGTCCTGCATTGTGTGTCTTAAAATACTGGTAGAGGTCCTCAGTGGCCTAGTGGTTAGCAAGTTTGGCATCTAATCATAGGCTGTCACCTCTGTGGGTTCGAGTCCCACAAGTGGCAATTCTGAGGACCTGTCCCAATATGACCCTGGCTGTTGAACGGGACGTAAAACCCCAACTTTGACTTAAAATACTGGTAGACTATTATATGCCATAAAAGCCCAATATGTGTGAATGGTCGGTTTAGGGTTTTTACTTCACTACTACACAATATACAGCCTTCTACTGTGGATGTGTTGTTTACCAAAAAAACAGACTCTTACCAGAAAACCCTCAAGGAATTCTGGAAATTTACTTAGAACTATGTTCTACAATTGTTGCATCAATTTGCATGAGTCAGATATTGTGTAAATCAATATGAAATATACATGTCAAATATATTGCTGTATAAATACAAGTTTATTTATCAAAATGTATATGTTACACCCAATCCATGAAATTGCCCATTCTGTGAAATAGGCAATTGTTCTAGTATTTGCTTGCCAATTTAGTGAATTGGGCAAAGAATATGTTGCCTATTTCATGAAATAGAAATAGCATGTACGAAAAAATAAAGTTTCATGCATAAAAGTATTTTATTGGTTTAATGTTACTGCAAACACTTATTCACACTTTATTTTCATATTTTGCTGCCAAACTTGTTCATTATAGTGTGACGCTTGTTATAACACTACATATTTCACACAATTAGACATTAAGATTAATTAGGATTATTTATTTAACTGAAAAATCAACTGTATATTAAACATTTTTATTGTCTATGAATAGTATTAGAACAGTGTTTTCTGTGTTTATGATTTACAATTCAATGTATATTATCTTTGTTATATAACCGTATTACCACAGGATTTGTTAAATACGCTAATCCACCTCGAATACTCAGGTGACTTATATGCCAGAAGTCATGAATGTGATTATTATGTAAACTCTTTTACGCAGGTTTTATGAAAATAGATCACAAATATGATCCAATAACCAGCTAAACCTTTGTAGCTACAGAACCCAATTACAATGGCACCTCAGGTTCAATGCTTGCAAAGGGCAAAATGGGTGATTGTAATACACTACACAGTGAACCTTAACCCCCCATTTAAAATTTTTTTGCAAAGCATTGCCTATTTCAAGAAATGGGCAAGCCCAATTGAACAAATTGGCATGTCAGTTGGCTATTTCATGAAATGGGCAAAATTCCTACCTTTTTCACAAAATGGGCAATTTCGTGGATTGTCCATATGTACAAGTTAAACTAATAAAGTAGAGTAGTGCACATTGGGACATAGATACTGCGAACTTTTGAGAGAGATAGTTTTTAATTGAAACAAAAGCTCATTGGGGTATGATTTTTGTCACGTGGATTAACAGATGCAGGCATGAAGCAAAGGCTTAGTAGTTTCTAATGACTTTACATTGAATATCATTCGGCCCAGTAAGTAATGGCCAAATTCCCCAATTCAGACTGGGCTGGGAATTAAATTGCATTAATAGAACTCACACATAGAGAATCTTGTTTTGTAGGATAAAACTACTTACCTCTCATATAGAATTCGTAGAAGTTTCTTCAGAGTGGATTCATCCTTTTTGAGTTAGGAAACATACAAAAAAATAGAAAGTTGCAATGAATTTTTGTTTTTCAATTAAAAGGAGTTTAACCCGGTCCAGTTTATCTTATTTTACATAATTGTGACATGGTCAAGTGCAGTAGGGTGTAAAACAATTTGCTCCCATAAATTAAGTGCAATAATAAATGGTGTATATGATGTAAATATATACTTTGCACGGAAAACAACCAAACAATTAGCCATTTTTAAGTTGAAAATGTAATGATGTAACACACAATAATCAGTACACAAATAATACTTATTGTGTCACTGCTTTATTGGCCATCATTTTATATGATAATTTTTTATCAAAGACTGGTAATGAAATTATCACTTCAGATTTCAACATGATTACTGATATATACCCTGGCTATAAATTCAGAAAGCATGTGAGAATTCCAAAGTTATTAATTTGATTAAAATAGTTAAATGTTTCATACCCTTAACAGTTCTCTGGCACAAAAATGTTTATAATGCAGGTGAACAATGCACAAAGGTTTTCAATAATACAAAGGGTGTGATGAAAAATAATTCCAAATCAATTACACAGATTGACTGACGTAAAATGACTGAAAATTTTAGTCATTATCCATAATGACTGGTCATAAATTGTGGCCGGTCATAAATTGTGGCATAGTGTGAGGAGTATCTGTGTTTTACAGAAGTTAAGTGGCAAGGCAAAATGGTAATACTGGGATGGATGACTGCATCTGTGCACTACTCATATGTCTGATGGCTTTGTGGCTCACACAAGTAGAGGGGGCTCGGTGGTTTAGTGGTTAGAGTTGTTGCCTCCAACCTCTGAGGCCGCTGGTTCGAATCTTGGGCCGGGCGCTTCATGTTGGAAGTTGGTAGTTGTTAGTTGCCGATGCCCGGTGGTTTACAGTGCAGTATGCATTGGTTTCCTCCACCTGTAAACTACCCATCGCAATATGACCCTGGCTGTTGAACGCGACATAAAACAACAAATAAATAAATCTCACTCAAGTACACTGAATCCATTTCATCCTGATTAGTTACCATTTCATTCCTGAGGAATCAGGACTATTTATTTATGTTTTTATATTGGTCTATTTTGATGTCACAAGTTACAAAGGATTTCCACTTTACAATCTTGTCCTTATGGTTCTGAAAAGAGACCTGTATCTTTGTAGTAAATGCTGAAGGACAAGCCACAGCATTAATCCACCCCGGACTCCTGTCACAAACCTGTTTGAATTTTAGTTTAGCTCATTACAGATCTCAGGCTTTTAAAAGTGGAATGAGATTCAAATCGATATCCAAGTTGTGTCCTACTCAACTGAGAATCTCACCAAAGTCATGCTGAACATGTTCTACCATAACTCAAACTGGACAACAATCCACAACAACTGGTCAAGAGGAAGTTTGTAGTTAGTGACTACAGCATGGAATGATTCGAGGCAGTTGCAAGTAATATTTCGGGGGCTATAATTTATCCTTATACGGTCACAACTTAATTTTCTCTATCATAACTAGTATTGTACAGTTTTTTGAAAAATGTAAACGTGGTGGTACCACTAATAATGACTAATAAATTATCACTAATGAACTGTAGCAGTTGAGCAGAGGTATGACCAATATTTTCATTCATAAAGGGCAAGTTATGTCATTTGTCAGTTTTTCACCCATTTCCAACAGGATCAGTTGTACCAACCCCGCCGAGTTTAAAATAGGTAAGGTCTGACGAAAACTTGTGAAAAGTAGGACAATACCACTGTCCCACAAAGATAGGAAGTTTATGAACACTGAGGACATGAATTGAACCATATCTGTCATCTGTACACCTGAAGTCAAGCCAACAAGACCTATTGAAATATATGGAATTAATTCTTTGTTCCTTTGAAGGGCTTTAAAAGTTAAACCCAAGTTTACCATAAGTGGGTTCCCTCCACACCAGGCAGGGGTTGAATCATTCCTTGTAAGGAAAGAGAAAAAAATCCACAGTTCAAAGAAAACTGTTGGATTTATGCGTTACACTTTACTGGTTATCTGATTTAATAATATTGTCTGCTTATGTTTCAAAATAGAGTTCACACAAGTACATTGTCTGGTTTATATTTAGACCACATAAATTAGTTCAACTTTATAAACTTAACTCTTGCCTTGTTGCCTTGTTTGGAGATATATGTTGAGGAAAGGACTCTATTTTAATATCTCACCCTCTGGTAACCAAGTGAAGAAATAACAGAGTGTATACAATTTCAGTTATAGAAAATAGGAAAATTATTTCAATGAGTTACATATTTACCTACGACAAAGAGGGCAGTAACATAGGTTATGAATGGATTTTGATGAAATTTTCAGGAAATTACACGAGAAGAAGATGATTAGATTTTAGTGGTGATACATGTCACTATCTGGATCCAAGATTTTTAGTTTTCCACATGTAAGCCATACTCAAAGTGTTGGGCCTTTGTCTCGAATATCAAACGAAAACATCATATCGAAAACAAACCAATACAATTCTTGTCTGGAGAGTAGGAAGAAGGGTATTCCCGCTGAGTCTGTTCATTTGTTTATTTGTTTGTAGGTCTGTCTGTCTCCTCAAAGATGGTCTCTGACCAAATCTGGAGTGTAAATCCAGCATTGATTTGTGATGTTTCAGACCTACTCGTTGACAAAGGTTTATAGAAGGTTTATATAAGGGTATACATGCCCTCAGGCAATGCTGGTTTATTTTGTCTTTTATTCTGATTAAAAAAAAACTAAAATATCTACCAAAATTGCTTGTTGTTTAAAATTCCTTAAAATTTTACTTTTAAATTTTTACGAGTTTACGAGGAACACAGAGGACATGAGTTTAAGCTGAAATATAGTCATCTGTCATTGGGTCCTATCCCCAAAGGCAGGCTAAAGAACCTGAAGGATGTTGATAAATGGTCACGCCTGATGACCTCTGTCTTTCACTTATGGGAATGTCAGTAACTTAGGCTGTACTTGTAGGTTGGTATGGGTGAAATAGCACATTAAGACCTGTAGTACATGGAGATATTGAACTGACTATAATTATAGAGTATAATAATAGTATATTGTATATTTTAAATAGAGTATAATAATCATGGTAAATAGTAGTGTAATAGTAAATAAACCATCTTGTTCCAAGTTGAAATGTGTGAGCAGACTCATCAAGGGGATTTATAGGACAATAGTGTAATTACTACATATAATCCTCTCACAACTAATCAACATATATCTCACATAGCTGCATATCTTACATAGCTAATAGTCAGCAAACTTCATTAACTTTAACAAAAGTGTCTAAATGGTTAATTTGGCTTTTTACTGGAACATAACACGCATAGGCATAAAGGTATGTTCTTACAGGAAAAACTCCACAACATATGTACACAAAATGTGATTTATTATAAAACGGAGAGATGCGCAGTCGATAAAAACGTATCTCTGCGCATTTCATGACAGTCCATTATAGAGAAACAAATGTATGCTGTTCCATTCTGAAAACATGATTGCGCAACATAATCTTGAAAATAAATTTGAAAACAAACAAAATCAGAAAACTTTGGAGAAAACATCCATTATCGTCTTACAATAGAAATAAACTACTTTTGCTTGGACTTTATTGGCGATTCAATCACGAAAATAACTTCAAATAAAGGACGTTCTTTATGTGAGGTTATTTTTGTGATTGAATCGCCAATAAAGTCCGCATATACATAGTTTATTTATACAGTCATTTTTGTTTAACTTTTGCAAAATTTTCCAGCCTACGTTTTTTTCAGAGGGTTAAGGACCATTACCCTTTGAAGGAACAGTGTAGTCAAAGCATCTATCAGAGCTTTAGCGATTAATTTTTTATGAATGTAAACCTTCTGTCAATTAGTAAAGGAAATCATTTACTTTGTTGTACACTAGTTATTTTAACTGTCTGATGTAATTTTATTCGTGTAAAATTATATATTTTCATACAATTCTGTAATCACTTTATTGTACAACATTCAAATATAAACTTTTAAAAAGATATTTACCAATGAATTAAAACGAATTAAATTCTCATTCTGTTCAATGTCAAATAATTTGTATGTTGTCTATTTACATATGTGACAAAAAAAATCTAATTTGAACAACAAATTAGTGTATTCCTTAAATATTTGTGTGCATTACATTACAATCTTAAAGTCAACATCTTAAGTTCTAACATTTAATTGTTTAGAATGTCCTTCAAACAGCTTTTGAAAAACTTAATGATTGATGAAAGTTGTCCTGCTTTAATATCAATTTAGAAATTTACTTACCTCCTGGAAATTGTACCCCTGTCCAAATGTCACCATGACACAAAAAGTGATCACCATCAAAAATTTCATCTTTGTTCAATCTTCTTCCCTATCCTTTCTGAAAATTTTCTAGATGTGGAGTGATGTTCATAGGCTCAACACAGGCTTGTATAAGTCAGATATCATGGTCTCCTGAACACAGTTGCTCCACTTAAACTTGATGTTCAGGCACATACCAAATAAGGTGTGAGTGCTTCTGTCAAATCAGAGTCAACTTGGTCATTTTCCAGAACCCTAGGGAAGACATACCCAAGTGAAGTCGGCCCAAGAAACTTACTGTGTTTTCAAAGTCATAATTAGGATTTTCTATCCCATTCAACAGCCAGGGTCATATTAGGACAGGTCCTCAATATTGTCACTTGTGGGAGTGGAACTCACAAACAGATTTGACAGCCTGGGATTACATTCGGGCTCAGCCAATCTAGATGTTTTATTATATATTGTTTTATCAGTACCATGCTCAAATGGTCACTCACCCACTGCACATTGTATAACATGTTTAATTTAAAGGGCCAATACAAGCAACAACATATATTTCTAGCTATCAATTCATTTGTGAATTACAAATGATATAAACCAAAACTAAAAATAAACAGAATTGTGTAAGGTTCAAAATGTTCACTTGAAGCTTGGGTAGTGAGAATCTGTTTCATATGAACATTTGAGCCCAGGTTTGTTTAAGTTACATCAGGACATGAACCCATCTCTGCACACACACTGCTGTACAATACATGATGTGTTATCTTAGATCTCTCTTTTGTTTCTGTGTCCACTTTGTTTCTAATATATTCCAAAATATTTATTTCTAACTTGCTGAAAATGAGAAACAAGTGATATAAAACCAAAGTACCAGAACATGAAAATAATATATAAACTTGTGGATTAATTTTAGTCTTTGTAAGTAGTTAAGATCTACTCTTTAGCTTTTTCTAAGCTATGTAAATTGCTTATATTACTATGTCTGTTCTCATTTCTTTATATTTCTGATGTAGTGTCAAAATTATTTAATTTTTACTCTTTGAACAAATATGTAGCTCAGTTCATGTATAACGGGGACAGAAAGCAAGCTCATTGTTCAAAGAAAAGAACAACCATTTGATCTTTGTTAAAGAATTAGGTATTCTTAAGTTTTACTGTGAAGAGAAGTCTCAAATTAAACAGGCCAAGCATACAATAGCTAACGTAAACACATCTATTTTAATTATCTTGTTGGACTTTTCTGAATGTAATTTAGTGGTAGTTACACAATATTCATTTTCATCTGTGTTATTCTTCAGGGAAAACAACTATTTAAACAGAGGCTGCATTTGTAAATACATATATTTATGCAAATAGTTTATGCAACTAACAATGATATAACTTCTTCGTGTATGCTGAACTATATAGTTAAATGGGAAATTAATGGGGCCATTCCATGACCGGACAGAAACTTGGTATTTTTGGAGAGTCGGGACCAATGTTTAGTATTTTTCCGGCCTGTCGGGGAGAGTCGGTGAAATATCAAACATGTTTGATATTTCTACAATCATTGCCGACCCTTGTAACAGATCCATTCATCCACCTAGTAACAGGCCTGTCGGTTAACTTAACAGACTGTCAGTTACACTTCCAGTCTTGTCTGTAACCCTTCCAAGCTTGTCCTTACCACTTGCAGGTCTGTCCTAATATGAAGCCGGCTTGTCTTTTCTAACTAAAAGTACTGCTCATTTGCAGTCCATTTCCAGCATGATGTAAGGTAAAAATATTATCAAAAATTATGTCCAGAATGACAAAGAAACAGTGTAAGTGATCATAATTTTCAGGTGAAGTTCCACATATAATCTATAATTAATTAAGAAAATTGAATAAGTGTTTTTATTTGGTTAAATAAAAACAAAATTCCAGCTTTTTTCAAGAAAAGAATTTTTTGGAAAAAAAGAGGATCAAGTGTCAACCAATCAACAAATCTAAAACTAGCTCACTAGTAAAAATTTGGATCCCATCACGTGACCAGAACTACAGGGTGTTTACCTTCACGTCCAGAAAAAATGTGCTTTCTCAGAGGCTCGAAATTATTTGGTATGAATGTGGATCTGGGCATATGTGATAGCACGGGAATTCAGTCCTGGTCACACTTTGGTATGTTTTTGACAAAACACTAAATGTTAAGGGTTTATGGTATCACACCACTTTTTTAAACACAGTTTTGGGATTTTATATGCATTCTAATATTGTCTGTACACTCTTTGAGTTTATCAGTGTTAAATAAAAAATTTTAATTAAAATAACAGAAATACCAATTCTGTACTTTTGGTCACGTGATGGGATCCAAATATTCAGCCTTGATCTAGGTTTGGATTTGTTTATTGGTCGAAACTTGATCCTCTTTTTGCCCAGAAATTCTTCAAAAACTGTAATTAAAATACCGACTGCAAGTCTGGTTGTGGTGAGTCTGTATCTTTCTCCAGTCCTCCCTGTGTGACTAGGGCTTGTCGTGACCTGATATGGCTTGTCTGTTAGGGGCTCAGGGGTTCTGAGAGTTTCCAGACTAGTCCTGTACAAAAATATCCCGACCCCAAGGCAGGTCGCCCTTGAGATCCAGACAAGACAGGAAGTATTATGTCCTGTCGGGGAGGTGAAACCAACCCAGATTTCCCCCCCCCCCCCTTTTGTTTAAAAGGCATGTTGGAAAGTTGGTAGTTACTTGCCGATGCCCGGTGGTTTACAGTGCAGTATGCACTGGTTTCTTCCACCTGTAAACTACCCGTCGCAGTATGACCCTGGCTGTTGACCGCGACGTAAAACAACAAATTAATCTAATCTAAAGTTCTTTTGTAACAACTAAAATTATTCCAGTTGAAGTTTTAAACTTTATTCTCTGATAATAAAGTTCTGCCACAACAAAAACCTTCACATAAAACATTTTGCAAAACCAATTTATTCAACTGGTCTGTGCATAAAACACAACTGATATACAAGCAGAACACACAAACTATAGAAACTATATTCATGCTGTGACGTGTGTTTTTTCTGCAGTGACGTAACATGCTTTTACAACTTACTTGTCGAATAGGCAGGAATGGGGAAAAATTGTGTATAAAATTAACTGTGCAGACTATGGGGTATGTTTTTTTATGTTTGGGGGTTACATGTATACTCACTGAAATATACCCAGTGTTTAATCAGAATGTAAGATCCATTGCATCGGCACTTTAAATATTTATAACACTCTGTCTTATTTGCCTTTGTGTACTTGTTTTGTGATTAGAACAAGTATCTATAAGGACAAGTTTGCACACCAAGTAGTCAGTAAAACCAGATATTAAAAAAAACATTGTTAACAATTATTGAATTGAAGCTACAACCTTACCTGTGTCTAAATTAACTAAATATATATACACTACTGCCAGAATTGATTCATTAATCCTTTTTAATTCAACTGGTTATTTATTTTAACACAAAGTTACAGCAGGCACAAAGTAGGGACTTATTTCATTAAGAGTCTCAGGCTTAAACTTAAAACTTGTGTGTCAATATTATAGAATATTTTAGTTAAGACAAAGGACCCAGAAGTATTGGATTTCACTAGGGGTTGATTTTTAGGTATTAGTCTGCTCTAAGACTCCTAAGAGACCTAAGAATTTTTTTCTCAAAGTGTAGGAACATTTTAGTTTGGCCCATCAGCTTTATGGACTTCACAATAGCCCCACTCTCGGCTTTAGCCGAGTCTCTAGGTAGGTAGCGGACTTAAAAGCTCTTACATGACTGTCACATATTTTTCTACACTACAAAATTTAAAGTGGATAAAAATAAGCTACAAATATACAAAATTTCGAATGAAAGAAGTCTTAAAAATACTATTTTGTAATGGAACACCTTTTAGAAATATAAAAATGTGCAGAGATAAAATGTATAAAACAAAGGGAATACATTTCATCAGCCAAATATTTTGACTAGAAATAAAGGGTCACATGACATAGTGTAGTGTGCCGAGGTGGTGTTACCCAAAGTTTCAAGTGGTAGTGGGCTCTTAAGTTTGGGATTGGATCTGCTGCAGTATAAGCAAAACACTTCTTTTATCAAAACATAAACTTTATTTGTATAGAACAAGTTCAAAAGCAATACTTTTATAAATACAAAAACACCAGCCTAGGCTGGGGTTGAGTTGACAGAGTCCAGTTACAAATTATACAAATGTACAATCAGCTAATCAGAATCCCTGAAAATCTTAAACATAATACTCTAACATAGAAATAGTAAGTCTGAGACATCAAAAGCCTCCAACCAACCTTACAGCTTTGTCCTTTACACAGGACTTGGATATCGAAACATGCACTGCCAAAAGGCTAGGCTTCAATCTTAAAACAAATCCCTGGTTTCAGACTATGCAGACGGAAAGACTGATTCTAACATCTCTAACTACAAATCTATGTCATTTCAATAACAAAACATTGGCATGATATTCCAAACTAAAAACCTGAAGATAAATTACATACTAGTGAAAACAAGCATGTTATTCTAAATCAACAACCTCAAAGTAAATTAAACATAAAGGAAACACAAGCAGGTTATTCTAAATCAACAACCTCAAAGTAAATTAAATATTAATGAACATAGTATTATTTCACCCTGAAATTAAGAAATTTCAGATATTAATTCATTTGAACTCTCCCAAGTTTTCAGGTGTGACCCTGAAATCAAGAAAACTATGTATTATTAAACGTAGATTCTATCTTTCAGCATTAAAACATATACAGCATCCTCATACAGGACATCAGGACTTTGGGTTTGACCCCAACTCCTCCAAACCTAAATCACCAAAGAAACCTCCAATTACATATATGACATTAAGAGTTTGGGTTTGACCCCAACTCCAAACCTAAATCACCAAAGAAACTTGCAGTTACATATATGACATTAAAAGTTTGGGTTTGACCCCAACTTCAAACCTAAATCAGAAAAGAAACTTCCAATTGTGTATCACAAGTAAACTTCAAATTTTAAACTTCAAACTTTGGGTTTTACCCCAAAGTGAAATCATCACTTAACTATCAGGTTTTACCCTGAAATCACCAATACCTTGCCATCTCTCTTCTGGTACAACACCTGACTCTGTCAAAATCAACCCACAACTGAGAGGTTGCTTCCCCCTTATATACAGAAATCCCAGACAGACCCCAGACAGACCAGAATTATTCAGGGTACCAGTCTAATGATTGGCTGACAACTTCAGTTGCTGACACACTTCCACAGAGAAAACTTCCTGTGATACAATATCGCCAAAACCAACGTGAACAATGTAACCATTTACCAAACAATATTCATCAAAGAACTACAAAAGACATATAAAGGTAAATAGTTTCATATACTTCAATATATACAAATGTTTATAATACAAAATGGACGATAAATAACATAAACAAACGAACGGTCACTTGCCGTTCGCTTCAATAGAAAATCACTGTGGTTATATAATAAGTTGATATGTTTTCAACATTTTCAGAGTAAAACTAAGTAAAAGGCTGAGACATGAGACTTAGTCTTTGTCTAAAGACCCATTGCGACTGATTGACTGACTATAGTTCATGCCTAGTATCTGGTTTTGGCTATAATACCCACTGTGCAACCGGCTCAGTAAATTCTGGTTGAAATTTGAATAGATTTGTTTTCATTGGATCCATTCAGTGAAATCATGATGAAATATATTTATTTAGATTTTATCTAAAGTTAGATGTGTGCTAAAATATATTTCTTTATTTATTTGGAGTTTTATGTCACTTTCAACACTGTACAGTTCATATCACGACGGGTAATTTGAAGGGCAGAGAAAACCAGTACATACAGTTGGTCAGGGTTCTGTACTGTAAACTGGTGACAACGGCAAGCAACTACAGGCTTTCCCACTTGAGGTAGCCCTGTTAATCGAACCTGAACCTCTGAGGTGGGATGTGAGAGTGTTACCACTCTGCTGCCAAGCCCGATGTGTGCCAATAAGCATAAGCTCAATTAATATAACACTGAGTTTATTTTGTTTGGTATGCTGGCCCAACATATCCTCCCTTCACATATTCTTTGCGTAAGTGTCATGTAAGTCAAGTAAAGCTTCTTTTACATCCCAATATATGTATGTACACACATAAATGTGCTACAAATGTTGTTGAAAAATATTAGCATAGCCTGGAAGTGGGGTAGTAGACATTTGCATTTGCAACAACAGTGTCACTTTTTGAATGTCCAAGAACAGACTGCAACCGACTACAGGCCATACAGTGGGTTTTTATAGACATGCGAGGTACACAAGTGAGTGTATCTTACAGAGATGCTGCAAGCATGCAAAGAATTTCAATGCCAATTTTCATTGTGGGGTGTTTTTGACCTTAATACTCTGTTATAAAATTGCATATGTAGCTTTAGTGTATGACAATTCATCAGACATTTTTTTCCGTAACCGGGATGTATGTGAAAATATGATGGGATGTAAGAGAGGCTTTAGTGAAGAACTTGTGTGTCTCAAAGGACTGCAATTTCAGTTTTTCCAATCAAAGCAATGCTGTCTGCAGATCCTGCTTCACAAATTAGAGGGATCTCTTTATTTGGCAAGTGTAGCTGTTACCTTATCAAAGTTTGTCTAAGAGCAACCTCTAAAGTTGCAGTATATACAAATTGCTCTAGCTTGTGTAGTCAGTGTGACCGAAAAATGGTGGCATATGACACCAGTCCTTAAATCACTTGAATGGCTCCTGAGAAGTATCATGTGTTGTAAATCTTCACCAAGGTGATAGTAATTTGCTATCTTAAATATTACTTAAATATTTAAACCCTTGGTGTCAATTACTTTGGCTTAAATTACTCATTCTCCTCGATATAGATGAAGTGGTTACTTAAACTGGTAAAGGTCCACCGACCATGATATCCTGTAAGTCGTTTTCACATACAAAAACCCCTAAAACCAATGATAAGTGAGATTTGGACCTTCTTGGTATGATGAACCCTATTTACTCTTTAAGATGTGACATGGTCGTCATTCTGTTTTTAAAAGAAGGCCAAAATTACGCTCATGCAAACGATCCTAACCAAATGCATTTCGTGCAAATCTGATGAAGCTAGCATCAATATTTAGAGATTTTAAGGTTTTTTATACAATTAGCTATGGCGGTCATTTTGGTATTTTAAGTAAGGTCAATTTTAATAGACATATTTTCATGGTCATAAACTATCTCTGCAAAATGTGGCGAAGATATCATGTATATGTACAAAAGGCATTTCAAAATCTGCCTACCCTGGCCTTCAGCTGACAGGAGATAAAAATAGTAAAGAAACAATAAAAGACATACAAGAGAGATACATGTTGGCCTTTTGCGCATGCCAAGAATTAGCTTTTTCTTGTGCTAAGGAGCTCTAATATCAAGTAGGTTGAGATACATTATGCTAAACTAATGCAGGTTAGAGCATTACCTAGGGAAGCAATCAAAGCTCTTATTATTGATCCCCAACTCAGTATGTGTCCGTCATCATCCACTCTCACTATGTACTGGGATTTCTTGATCCCTGTCCACCAAGAACTCCATCAGGATCCATTAAAATCTCTATATTATTGATGGCTTGAAATCGACTCTCTGAATCTTCACACTGGGAAAAGTTGATCATGCAACTCTTGCTTTACTCACATCACATTCTCTCATAAATCTTATCTGTGTAGAACTCGCATATTATTCATGGATTTGATTTTAGAATAACAATTGTTTACTCTCAAAAGGTACCAACTTGAGCCTTCGACAAGGCCAGATAGTGAGCCACACTTTTCTGTATATGGAGAAAAAACTTAATATTTATTTGATTCAGTCACTCACTTTATGTGTATAAGTGTATGCGTCTTAGCTGACGGGGTTAAAAATTGGGTGTCGGCCCTCTCAGCATGCATATTTTTGAAAATATTCTTGTTTCTTAACCTCAAAAAGCCATTGGACAGCATTAACTCTTTCAGCAAGTGCTAGCCATATCAAGTATACAACGTCACATTTGGAGTATCATAGAAAAGAATGGGCAACAGTACCACACAAAGATCAGTGAATCCTGGGGCGTGATCATCACCTCACTTAATGTTACAAAAAGACTCTGCCATACATTTCAAGGCACTATTGTAATACCTACAGCATTCATGACTGCTACATATCTTTAGAGTGCCACATACCACGTGTATCATAAAGTATAGAACAATATATATGTCTTGTGACTAATATTAATTTATCCATGCTTATAACATTTTATACAGTATACTTTATTTATAGTATTTTATTCATATGCCTGTGGCAGGCCTTAAAAGCGCCGGCCACCATGTGTTCTATTTTGTATACATTATCACCAAACTGATCTAAGGTCAAGTCTACTGGGTCAAGTTGGAAAAGACATGACAAAATCTATTTTTATCAACTATGTTCCAGTGTAACTGACGTGCAAGTCATCTATAGAGGTTTTAGTTTTTAATCGAATCTTTGATTCAAGTTATGTACTTGGTTGTGGCCGCAATTTTAAATCGGCCGTTTAAGCCCTTAAATATCAAATTCCGCATAATATTTGTTCACATATCTGTACATTAAGGTGTATAGTATACACTCTGCCGTTTTGAAAATTTTTAATGCTTCTATTAAGTTATATTTTATAAAGTAAGAAGCTTGTCTAGCACTATGTCTTGCTTTCTTTAAGGTCCCGTATGTCCTAGAAGCTAATGTGTTTCCCATTCTGATGGCCTACTTGAACAAGTCTTTTTTAACAGTTTCATCTGCTGGTTTCTAGACGTGAAAGCCCAATTAAAGTACACATCTTTTTTCATCTGCTGGTTTTATCACGCAGTCACTGTTAATATAAAACTGTCTGCGCATCTACGTAACTTCATTCATTGAAGCTTGACAATTAATTTAAAAAGTATTTATGAACCAATCACATCCCTTGACAGATATTTGTGTTTAAAACAGGTAGTCATAGCCTTACTCCCTAGCGAACTATATGTACTGGTTTCCTCTGCCCTTACAACTACCCGTCGTGATATGACCTGTACAGTGTTGAAAGCGACGTTAAACCCCAAATAAACAAAAATAGCCTTACTCATTTGTGAAACAAATAAACTGCAAATAAATTAATGAATGAAGTGACGTCACGGTAGTACTAGACAATGGCCATTCTAACATGACACGGATGTGTCCTCGATCTTGATTGGCTAATGGACGAAATAGTTCCCCAGTAAAATCATAACCAGGTCACTCCCTTTAATCACTCATTATGGCTGTCGTAATAGTGAATGTTTTACAGTAAAATTTGCAATAATTATTCATCTTAAAATAATTTGTCTTGTTAGAATCGGCCTTCAAAATGGATAGAGAGAAAAAATAAAGGCTTACCTCAAACCATGGTAAAATTGTGCATATACCGTGGTTTGGTCAGGAATTATTCCTATATTCTAACATGACACGGATGTGTCCTTGATTCTGATTGGCTAAAGGACGAAATACTTCCCCGGTAAAATACAGCATAACCAGGTGACTCCCTATTATAGCTCATTATGGCTGTCCTAACGATTAAGGGTTTACAGTAAAATTTGCAATAATTAATTATCTTAAGATAATATGTCATGTTATAATCGGCCTTCAAAATGGATAGACAGAAAAATAAATGGATGTTATTTTAATACAGATTGATTCGTAGCAGAGACAATGAAAATTACCATAAAAGGCGCTTTTGTATCTGGGTTTCCATTTCCTAGAAGTTATCATATGATTTCAGTTTTTCTGTCAATCCATTTCTTCTTTTGGAAGAAGTTTTAAAATATTTTATCTGGAAAATATATAATTTTTGGAATTAATATCATCATTGAATGAAAGCTTGTACTACTTCATTCATTAGTTCTTCGCAGTTTATTTGTTTGACAAATGAGGACGAAAACTGCACAGGACACTACCTGTACACGAAAAGTACCGACTGCCACGTACAAATCACAAAAAATATAAAGGCAAATATATTTTCTTATTTTAAATGAAATTGTTGAACATTTTATTAAAATACTTGCAGTTTGCTTCTGTAAAATATCCATATAACAC
Organism: Sabellastarte sp. h YS-2021; assembly: GCA_964017235.1. Classification (NCBI taxonomy): domain Eukaryota; kingdom Metazoa; phylum Annelida; class Polychaeta; order Sabellida; family Sabellidae; genus Sabellastarte; species Sabellastarte sp. h YS-2021. The sequence continues at coordinate 151,523,132 of OZ024931.1, forward strand.
TATAATTATGTCTTCCAAATTGTTTTACAGTATATTTATAAAATAAACCAGTTCACTAATCTTATTGTATTATATCCACGTTTCAAAATTGAAATATGTCTTCTCCTTAAAAATCAAATTTCAAACTGGGCATCTACAGACCCTTTATATTTGTAAACCTTTCACATCATGTCACTACAAATACACTACATCTCACTACATAAATCTGAAAACTTCTCTGGAAGTGGTGTTCAAATGCGGGCGATAATACCGAGCTTACAGATTTCAGCACGCAGTGCTGTCCTAAGATTCAACTCTGTGGTTGGCAGAAAGCCAGCCACGGCACCCTTGTTATTGAATAAGGGGCTGCATTGCACTGGTTATTGGTTTCATTTTTCACTGGACTAGGCTAGTGCATGGTGACATTGTAAGAGGGCAATAGGAGTTCAGACTCCTGACCATAAAATACTTTTTTTAAAATTTTTACTCTTGGCCTTTGGCACACTCACAGATTTGAATCCATTCACAATAGTTTAACTATCTATCTATCATCATCTATCTTGAAGACTTCAGATCTTAACCCTCAGTTACATTGTTCACCTTAATTCCTTTTTAAGGCCACCTTAAAGCCTGTTAGCCTGCTGTTAAGTTGGCATCAAAATTTGTAATCAATTAGATCAGTTAGATTTAACTTCCTTTAAGGCCACCTTAAATTCTGTTAAAGTTAACTACTGTAACAGGACATCACAGGCCTGATGCTAAAAGTTGACCTTAAATTTTTAAGTGGAATCTTTTATACAAATATATCTTTACAGTCATTGAATATACAATAATATAGAAAAGGTGAATTTGATTTTGAAAAATGCAAATGATAATGTCATGTATGTACTTAGTCAAACTTTTACTCTCGCCTCCCACCTCTGAGGCCGGGGTTCGGTTCCTGGCCCAACCTCAAGTAGGAAAGCTGGTAGTTGCTTGCTGTTAGTTGGCAGTTTACAGTACAGAACCCTGACTCTATGTATTGCTTGCCTCTGCCTTTCCAACTTGCCGTCATGATATGACCTGTACAGTGTTGAAAGTGACGTAAAACCCCAAATACACTGGGTGATAAAAGTACAATTGTGGGACTAGATTACATGGAAGAACAAGAGTGAATTTTTAATGTAGCCAAGAGTACCATGAAATTTAATAGTCTCATCATAACAATGCACAAAAGGGTAGCACAAGATGTGCTAGTATAGAAGCTAGGGAAACAATTGTTGTACCAGTGAAACACAGAATGATCATAAGTGGTACTGTGAAGTCACATCATTAGGTTTTCAAAAACGTAGGTTTTATAGAGCCCAAGGTCACGCTGACTGACAATAAAGGAGTCTTAGTTGCAAATCTTTAGTGAGCTGAACATAATACAGTACCCATCAAAATAGCTAATTTTGGACCTGATCCAATCAAATTTAACAATGGTAGTACAGTGGCTATGCATGAAGCTGTAGAGATTTGTAAATTTGAACCAGAGTCTGAACTATTTGACAAAACCATTGGTAGCGTGAGTAAAATCGACGACGGTTGACCATTCATTGAAAAATCCTCTTAAACATTACCAGGATCTGAGTTGACTACTTTGACCAAATTATTGGGGGCTTGGTAGTGTAGTGGTTAGAGTTCTTGCCTCCAACCTCTGAGGCCGCCGGTTCGAATCTCGGGCCGGGGTCTTCATGTTGGAAAGTTGGTAGTTACTTGCCGATGCCCGGTGGTTTACTACCCGTCGTAATATGACCCTGGCTGTTGAACGCGACGTATTATAACAAATTGACCCAATTATTGAACAAATATCAGGACATATTTAAGAGTCCTGATGGGCAACTTGGTCAAACTAACTTAGTTCAATACCAGATTGACAAAAGTAATGCCATACCAATAAAACAGCGAGTTATATTTCCTGGTCCTCACCTTTGTTCATTGTGACAAAGTAAAAGGGTGATCTGAGAGTATGTGTTAACTATCTTGCAGTAAATTTAGTTATGCAGAAGTCGGCAATACCTTTACGTAAAGTCCAGGAATCCATGGAATCTTTATCTAGATGTAAATATTTTTGTACAATGAACCTTGCCCAAGGGTATTATCAAGTTGCAATGCAACCAGATGACAAATGTAAGACTGCAATACCTCAAGAAGAGGGTTAAGACAGTTCACTGTCATGTCTTTGGGGTTGACAAATGCAACAGGAACTTTTATGTATTTGATGCGATTAATGTTAATTGGACTACAATGGACAAAATCATATCTTGACATTATCATGTCTCGATGATATAATCACATTTGGAATGACTTTTCAGAAAACTTTGGAAAATTTAGTTCTGGTATTCCTGAGGCTAAGAAAAGCCGGTTGGCCTTGAAACCATCTAAGTGCAAATTCTTTCAAAAGTCATTCGAATGTTTAGGTCATGTAGTATCTCAAGAGGGGATCTCATGTGGTCCTAACAAACTTGAAACAATTAAAAAATGAACTGAACCACAAAAGGTACAGGATATCTGTAGTTGTCTAGTGCTGGCATTGTATTATTGGAAGTACATCTAATCATTTGCTTCCAGATCAGCTCCTTTGAATACTTTGACCAAGAAAAAAGTCACATTTGTTTGGGATTAAAAGTGTTAACTAGTCGTTAAAGAACTGACAAACTAAGCCACGATCCAATAGTATTAGCATATCCAAACAAAGATGCTACTTTACATTGAGTGGGCCAGGTTTTGTCACCAATTCAGGTAGATGGTCAACAAAGGTCATTTGGTATGGAAACAATTACCTTACAACTATCAGAAGGCTGTTGCTGTACAGGATTGACCATGCATCTTTGAAGTTGTAAGTAAACTTTAGGGATGAAGAGGGTATATAAGCCAGATGGTTATCAGTACAGAGTTTCTATGATTTGTAACACAACATCATAAGGGTATGTAGCAATCTAATACTGATGGTCTATCTAGGCAGCCACCAATAAGATGTACAAGAGGTGACTGTGAAGACTGTGCATTGCCGTCTGATCATTGAGTTTGCATCATGGTGGTGGAGGAGTGGTGTTCACCTCCAATTTCAACTTCTCAAACCACGTGTCACAGGTCATATAGTCCACTAGAGTTCATGCGAGAGACCTCTACAGAATTCGTCCCCTTCTAGACCTTATTACATCAGTGTTGTTAGCAAATGCTTTGGTGAGCAGCAGGTTGGGTTATTGCAATTCACTCTTCTTATCGCTCACTGATTTTGAGTTAAGGAGATTGCAGCTAGTCCGAAACTCACTCTGCAGGGTTGTCACCCATTCCTCTAAATTCTGTTACATTACCCCTCAACTTAAAAAATTCCATTTGATAGTACCAGGTGTACTCTCTGTTAATGTTTGGCAGCAAAGAAATAAAACTGTCCATAGACATAATGTATGGTGTTGTAAATGAAAGTAATGTTCCAAATTGTCCCATAGAATATGTCCAATGGATATAATATTCCATGACAAATGCCTTTGAAACAAGTAGAGAAGATGTTAAAGCAAGTGCAGTCAGGCAAAAACGATCTTATAACTGTAATGCTGAATCCCATAGCTTTAAAGGTAGTGACTGGGTATGGGTGTACAATATGCTTAGTGATAAACAGAAATTTGGACAGAGCTGGAAAGGACCTTGCTCAGTGGTAGATAGATCTTAATGATAGGGTTCAAGAAAATGAAGGGTCATAGATTGTTACATTACGTAATGTAGACCATATGAAATATTTTCACCATGAAACTCCAGAGATTCGGTTGGTTTCTTCAACCAAGGATAGTGGGATACAAACTGCAACTGGTTAACTTAGTTAGGAAAAACAAGAAGTATGTGTATATACTGCATACAGCTAATCTTATATGGTTAGGAATACTTCAGAGGTAAATATTTATGATGAGCAAATGAAGGCTACGGATAAAGTAGAGTGGTCAAACAGTGAGTTGAGTTTCTAGCAGAGACCAAGACGAATGAGAACTAACAGTCTTTGAGTTGCAAAGTCAACTAATGTAAGGGCAAAACCTTCTTAAAGATGTACACTCTGAAGAGGCACTGGAAGGAACTCGTGTACCCGTGCAACTCACAGAATGCACCCAGCGCACAAAGATATTCAGAAGGAACTTGAAGATACATTTTGTTTCGAAGCACAGGTTCATTTCCCAGAAAATGAACAAGGTGGTCCACAGACTAAACAAGTTATTTGTGGACCCTGAGGGTGTTGAACCCTCTCGAGGGTTCCTAACCCAAAGGGTTCCTCAAAGTTCACCACCAGCAGAGGTCATACCAAACCAGGAACCAGACAAGAGCTCCAAGCCTATTTCAGAAGGTCTGTTAATGTTAAGATATTGGGCAAGAATAAAGATTGAAGCTAAAGATATGCTTAGGAAATTTGAGAAACAGAGAGCAAGGGTATCTCATTTTGAAAGACCATTGAAAGAAGAAGAAGAATGAAGGCTTAGGAAGCAAGCTGAACAGAGAGTGCACCACCTCAAGCAGAAGTACTCAATTCCAGAGAGGATGGACTTTTAGACTTTTGTTGCCCAGCAGAAACATAAACTTTAATATCCAGATGAAATTTAGTAAACTTTCAGTATCAGTAAATTTTCAGTATTATAACTGTTAATGATGTGAAAGTTATTAAAAGTGATACAGTATTTTATATATGTATAGTGTAATTGATATATGTAATTGAGATATGTGATGAGCATTCCACACAGGGAAGTATTATTTTAAAATATATGCTGTATCGCAATGCATTGTGGGATATGTTTTAAATGTATATAAAGACATCAGATCTGGAGATTATGCAATATTTTTTAAATCATCCTTAAAAGTCTTCTTTTGAGAGCCATACTGGGGTGATTTCATTGTCTAGACCAAGAAACCTGTGATTGCAAATTTTTGTAATTAAAATCTGCGAGATTTTGCCAGGTTTATTTCATCGCTGGTCACCTCATTACCTGACTGAAAGTTTGCCACAATAGTCTCTCTCTTGATCTCAGGAGTCTTACTATCCCAGAGAAATGTTTGTCAAGTTTTTGTAAGATGTATTTTCTCACAAATAGAACTGAAAATAAGAATGTCATCTATGATATTACCAAAGATTTAAAGATAGTTACTTTAATGATAAAGTTCTCATTAACAAAATGTTCAATATAATCTCTATCTTTTTATTATTATCGAAGTTTCAACTTATTTTATATATGTTTTCTTGTTATTGGTAAACCAGATATCTAAAGTTTCAAAAGCTCTAATATTGCATCACAACTTTTTCAGTTCTTGTGGGAGTGGTATATTTAGTGGATATTTTCACAAAGTGGGATTTTTCCTGTTTTTTCTCAACTCAATGTTAGACTCTTGGTACTGAAGCAAATGTTTGAAACCATGAAATGGATTTGATAGTAGACTCTAAATTAAAGGAGCTAGCATTCAGCATGCAAGCACTCAAGCTGAGAATCAAATACATACTGATATGACTGTGCGTAATGTACCTGGGCACATGACAAGGAGATTACATTTGAAAAAATAAATGAGAGCAATACAATTGATTATATGTCTAATCTTTATTTTTTGGTAAATGTTATGCGACATAATATGCATGAGTAAAAGTAATTTATTGTTTTGGCTCCAATATTTTCCCTTATACACACAATTAAGAATTTCTAGTATTAAGTCACACTGTAGCATTAAGCAAAACATTTATGCTGATGACAGTTATTACACACAATGCTTTCGCCAAGAAACTGTCACTGATTAAAAGCTATTAGACATTGCCCAAATGACACATTTAAAATTCATGGCTTCCAGGAAACTCATACTGGTTCCACAATTCCTTCTGATTAACTGAAAGCAACCTAAAACAGTTCCTACTTCTTGACTGCACCTCCCCCATTGTCAGATAACTTATGATGGTAGTTAACTCTGGCTCGCCCTCTCTCTCTCTTGTTATGTATCCTAAGTCACTATATCAATTTAAATCTGTATGAGTGATTTCTGTTGAACACATATTTATATATCATTAAATGTTTAATTTATAGCTTGCATTTGTTTTTTTGGGATACACTTTGGTAAGAAAAAATATTGTTAGTTAGAGGTGATTTTTTAGTAAAACACAAAGCTGTTCTTTGGGTTCATTTATTTGTTATTTCTTGGCAATTAGATACATCACTGAGTGCCACAGTTATTACTGCTAGGATTGAAACTCTCAGCAGATACTGACCACGAATGAAACAACCGCTAAATGAGAGCCCAAAACTTTTAAAGAAGGGCTGAAGGACTTGCAGACCTGCCAATCAATGCTACTGTACTGCTGAAAAACTGTTCCCAGTGAGGTGATAGAAATGCTGAGCAAACAATGCTACTCTCAGCTAACAGTGCGAGGGGCCACGGTGGCAGAGTGGTAACACTCTCGCATCCCACCTCTGAGGCCGGAGTTCAGTTGAGAGCTCTACATCCAGTGGGAAAGCTGGTAGTTGCTTGCCATTGGTCGGCAGTTTACAGTACAGAACTTTGACCAACTGTATGTACTGGTTTCCTCTGCCCTTCCAACTACCTCTCGTGATATCACCTGTACAGTGTTGAAAGCGACGTAAAATCCCAAATAAATAAATAACAGTGTGATCCTTTTATAGGCAGAAGTAGCAAACACATTCCAAACAATCCATTATCATTACAATGACTTCTTCATTGCTGAGTTCAGCAACATTGTGTAATCTTGCATGCAGGTTTCTAAGCAACTATTTGATAACGTTTCTTAACTGGACAAATTTGGACTTGCTAGAGCCAAGGCAATTTTTCAGTGATGGCATCTGCTGGGAGCCGAGAACTGGACAGAAGCATGTACAGTTGCAAAGGCTAAAATGTATGGTTCGAACACCCCCCCCCCCCCCCCCCCCTTGAAAAATAATGTAAAGGGGTTCAACCCAAAGTACAAAATTATTTCTTGACAGTGGTGTTAAATTTACAGGAAATGCACTCTATTTTTACTAAAAATTAATTTTTTTTCCAGGCATGCCCCCCGACCCCCTTAGTTATAATATGTCTGATGTGAACCCCCACCTTACTCAGTTTGAACCCCCACCTTACTCGATGTGAACCCCCACCTTACATAAAAGCTGGATCCGCCCCTGCAGAGCTTATAGGTTTACTCAACATATAATTCACATTTACTTTTGTTCCCTAATAATTTCCCTAAAATAGCAAAGACATTAAAATATTAGGGAAACATTGATCCTAAATGTCACATACACCTGTTAGTATAAAGCTTTTAAGTTTTTTTTGTTTAGTAGTACACAGCAACTGCTCTATTTGTCTCCAAGGCTATTAGCACTACATCACTACATCAAGTTACATACCTTTTTATGATCACCAAGAGAAAATAAATTCATCAGAGAGGTGTTACATTTGAACAAAATAATTATTCACTAATTAATGTTATATATTGGTTACATACAAATTGAGAGTACTTTCGGTACATTAACAGTAGTTTCACTGGCTGTTACCACTCCTAAGGTGAGCCACCTCAATCATATCTATTTCATTTCCTTTAATATATCTGATTGATGAAAGATTGAGGTATTCATACAACCTTAAATTTATTATAATAAATATTTTGATATCTTAACTATTTAATCATCAGCCTGAGTCATATTGGAACAGACTCTTGGCATTGTCACTTGTGGTTGTCAAATCCACACAGAGGTAACAGTCTGTCATAAGATTCTAAACTTGCGAACCACAAAGTTCCCAATTTTTGCAAGATCAACTAACATGGTAAGATGTAGTAAAATAATGTACTACTTCAACTTTATTTGATGAGTTTTGCAAAAGCAGTATTAAAGAGGTTTTAAAATAAAGAAAAAGGTTTAAATACTATTCTATTCTATTCTGAACTTTTATAGCGCTATCTATGACAAGGCAGACTCTAAGGCGCAACATCAGTTACATAATCAATAATCAGGTCCATAATCAATAATAAATAGAGCCTTTGATTGATTATTTCTATAATCCAAAGTGTCTGCCTCATTTTATGAGTAAATATGTTGCTTACATCTTGTTTAATAATCATTCTAGACTACATAACTTGATCTCTCGAAAAGAGTGTTATTATTTTTCTCTTATTTACTTTATCATCATTCTTCTGTAATAAGATTTTAACCAAATCAATTATATTGTGGATTACAATACTTAATGAATTGGGAGTTAGACTAAGTGAAGGAAATCATTAAAGCTTAGATGACCTTTCTCTTAAGGCAGCTTTTTGATATTTCATTTGCATTATTATCAGATAGGTGTGCAATACTAGCACATTAACAATATAAACGATATCTTCATTTCTGCTTGGATTTTGGTCAAACAAAAACTAAAAGCAGTATAAAATTATCTTTCTTATGGTAAGTACAATATATGGTAGCTAGGTCACCAATTGTGAACATATTTACCAAAAAAATAATAATTACGGAAAATGAGCAGACACACAAAACCCTTTGTATGTTTTCAATGCATCACAAAAACATCTGCAGGAAATAAGGGTCCTTTGTTTTATTGGGTTGGCTAATTAATAAAATTATTTTTCAGTAAAGGGTTCTTTATTTTTGTAGAAATGTATTTTTTTGTTATTTAAATGTAAAAAAAAACATTTTGGGCTGTGAAGGATTAATGCTGTGCTGCTAAAAGCCTACAACAACTTATAAAATCATGTTATTGTGCTCATAGATTTCATGACCACATGAAAACAGAGATATCATTTTCAACTTGATGAGTGAGACTTTTTAGTTGGTGGCTCAAGTGGTATGAACCATTTTTATGAGTTAAAACAATACCTAATCCATAGCAACTACACTCACTATTAGTAAAAACCACAACAAAAATAATATGAGTAAAAGCAATGCATTATTATGTTACTCGCTCATGGCAGAGTCCAACTGGATTGTTTTGGGGCTTGCTGATCTATTGTTCAGGGAAAAAGATTTCTTGTAACTTCTTATTCAAAAAGACACCATCGGGATCACACCCAGACCGAGCCAGAGCAGTTTTAAACTTCTTGATTCTCACTGCATTAGTCTGAAAAAAACGGAAGGGAATTTAGTTCATAAGAATACAGAATAATAAAATCTTAAAGTATTTAATTTACACCATACAAATTATACTGTTTCCACAATGCAAACTACCATGCAAACTTCATGATCCTCCACACAATTAACAAGAATAAGAGAAATATCTGATAACAATGGCTTTATTGGCCAGTGGATATAAAACAACAGGATTTAAAAATTGAACGAGAGAAAAGGTAAGTCAGGCAGGCCATTTTCTCTGTTATCTCTCTTATCAAGTCATATCTCTTTCATAAAAACTTTTGACCGCCTCTACTGATTGCATTAACTTTTACAAATAAAGAATTGTTCCATGTTTATGTTCTACTCTATTCTGTACTTTTTGACATTTAATCTCTAAGGCGCAACACCAAAATCAAATTCAAAGAATCATCATTCCATAGCTGTTGTCAAGTCCAATACCAAGGAGATACTGGATAGAGTATATATGCTAAGCTGGGAAAGCCTTTTTGGGGAGATATGATTTTAACCTTTTTTGAAACAGGCGAGAGATGGAGCAGAATGGATCTCATCAGGTGTATCATTCCCAACTGTGGAGCATCAAAAGCATAGCTGTGACCAAAGTGCTTTTGGATTTATGTACAGATTGATAGAATTGAGGAACCTCCAAGAACTTGTTATCTTGACGGTTGTATCTTGTACTTTATCTTTCACAATGAGCAGACAAAATAGAACTAAAGTAACTGGCATGACCACTGCAAAGAAAGTGGCAGTATTGAAGATACATATAAGTGTCAAATTGAGAATAGGAGATGCCCGTGTCTATTGGTTATAGTTTGTGACAATCCTGAATGCACTGCAGTTTGCATATGTTGGGATTGGACACACTCCTGAAAAGAGAGTTGCAGATATCAATACAACTACTCACCAAGGCATTAGCTATCAGGATAGCAGCCTCATCTGTCAAGTACTGTCTAACCCACCTGAGATCACTGAGGTTCTTCACTACAACTGATGGATGCAAGAAATTACAAAATATCCTGACAGGGAAGAGAACCGCAGAGGACCAAGGACTGAGCCTTGTGGAACTCCATAAAGCAGCTCATGCAATTCAGAGAGGGCTGGTCCAATTTTGATTGCCTGGAACCAGTTAGGGAGATAGGACATCAACCACTTCAAGGCCATGCCTACTAACCATGACTTAAGACAATTAAGAAGAGTAGCGTGGTCAACTGTGTCAAATGCAGCCTGCCAATCAGTAAGACAAGTGAATTAGGTTTCCCAAATAAATAATCTTCAAAGCCAGTAGACCTGCTTCAAGTCTTTGTATTTCTTATTCCACCAAATCTGACATGGAATCATTATGAACCCATCATGATGGGTGGAGAATTTACTGAGGGATGAAATACAAAGACTTGTCTCAGTCAGGGGGTTTTCCTTGTAATGTGTTTTACCACATTTAAATTAATGCACACATCCCAGAGGATTCCCCCTACACATTAGCATACTTGTGTTCACATCTGAGATGACCTGGCTTGGAGTGTTGTTTGTTCATAGAGACAGCCAGATGATTCCACTGCACAGCGTGCATTGTAAATTTTACTACATCATGCTCAAGTGATTTATTGTACTCATTATTTCTTTCTCCATTTAGGTGTACATGATTAGACATTTCTCAGCTTTGGAGGTTTCCCCGATCTAGGTAGTTAGTTTTGTCTTATTTGTATACACTGTTTATGGTATAAAACAGAAACTTTCCTGATAACTTTATGAAACAACCAGAGACAATTTATGCTAATTTGCCAGAACATGTGGAAGTTAAATTGACTTTTTCTGTTTATACAGATGGGTATGCAAAATTTGCCTTCATCCAAATTAAAAAGTTTGTTAAAGTTTAACAAATCAAATGCCAACCCCCATCACCCTAAACTGTTCTGTGTTTTTCTCATTTAAAAATAAGTATATTTCCTTGTTGTATATGGATTATTATTATATGAAATACAGCATTAGACTTTTATGAAATCAAGTTAAAGTTTTGGACAAAAGCAACTGTTTTATTAAAAGAAATTGCTAGTGCAAACAATCTCTTTGACACATCTGTTATCCTCACAAAGTTGCTGACTCTAAAGCCCATAAATGATAGATGATTGACACAGGAGATTAAAATTTTTTGTGGGCCAAACAAATGTAAATTTATATAAATCTTGTTGTAAGCAGGAACACCATCTGGATAAACAATATAGCACTTGTCTTTCATCTCTAATGGGGGTGTTCCACTTGATTTGACCCTATAACCGACTCTATAACTCTAGGGTTCGTTGCAAAAGTCGGAAGTCAGGGACACAAATCCAGAAAAAGCACACAAAAATGTTGGGTTAGTTTCATTTCCCCGACAGGATGTAGTACATACTGGCTTGACTGGATCAAGATACCTACTTGACTTGGAATCTGCATGATTTTCTCTCTGAAAAGGCGGGAAACTACCACGATAAAGCCCCAACAAGCCATACTGATAATCAGACAGCACTAAAACGTTTTCTCGACCCACCCCAACTGGACTGATTAATTTCTAGAGTCATACCTAATAAACCCCCTGTTTTCAAGTACAGTCGGTTTGTGTGTCAGCCTGTCTTCCAGACAAGTAGGTTAGAGTATGGGGCAAGATGGGAAGTGTGACCAACAAACCATAGAGATTCACAACAGGACGGTTTTAAGGTGGGGGGAGCCAAGGTCCGGATACAGAGTCATGGAGGGTCAGTGAAATATCAAACATGTTTGATATTTTGCCAATGCACTACAAGCCGGGAAACTACAACCAATCCTCGTGACACTAAAAATACCTAGTTACTTACAAGTCGGCTCCAGTTGACCACCCCCATAATAATTGAGGTTTGAACAAGTCCATGGTTTCACATGCTGTCAACAGCCAGGGCCATATTTGGACAGATCCCCTAGAATTGTGTGATTAAATGTCAAACCTGCTAACCCACTAAGTTACTATGGACCTAAGGGTGGGGGTTTGAATCCTTGATTGATTTTATCAGATTGTTTTGAGTACAGGAACTTGGATAGGTAGAATGGACTGCTTTCCTGTATCCTGGAAATTTATTGAAGTTTCATGAGATGTACGGTGTACTAAAAGTGATATTAAACCTCCATAACATAAAATCTAAACAAATCACATGTGCAGTGTGCATAGTTTATAGTTCCACATTAGTGGCCACGGTGGTACAGTTATCTTTAAAATCATATAGTCTTTTTCCAGTGGATACATCTTGTATCTTGCCACAGATGCATCCCTGGTCTAGTTTTAAATTCTTGGGGGTCTAGGGTTCAAACCCTTTAACTTTCAAATTTTGGGATTCTTTTGTTGTAACCCTGTAACTTTTTGTTGAAGGTCTAGGAATCAAGCCCTTTTAATCAAGCAACTTTTAATTGTTGTTGGTCTTTGGTTTAATCCTTTCAAAATTTTGGGAGTTTAGGGTTCGAACCCTTTGACTTGAACTTTAAAATATTGGGGGTTTAAAGGGTTTGTTGAAATATTTTTATGACTCACGTTTCACCAGTGAGGGTCAGGGGGAGGACTCTAACCAAATTTCTAGATACCGTATACATAGTTTCAAATTACCTCCTAATACATCCTAAATTTTGAAGGTAATAATAAATGTGACAGCGAGTTCTTGTAGTTTCAGCGATCTTGCATATTAACGGCTAGAATATTGATAGGTAGAATCGTGCTGTGTATAAACGGACCACGGGAGTGAGTTTGAATTTTAAAACAGCCAGCGGACCAGCCATGTATGTTGTATGTTTGAGGCTGAGGAATGATGGATTTGATATTGTGTCTGATTTGAATATTAATAGTTTGGAAGAAGTGATGATGTGTTGATCTGAAACTATGGGTTTGGTGTAAACTTTGTTGGGCTGCTTGCAGGTTTGTTGAATGATTGATGGATGAGTGATTGACAATTCAGATGTAGTACTGTTTTTTAGTTTCTAAAACTTTGCTGCATGTTATTTGCATGTAAATCATGATTAATTTGGGTTTTAAATCTAGTGCTTGTAGTTACAGTGTGTATCTATTCAGTAGCATTTACTCAGTAGTATTTATTCAGTAATATGTACTTAGAATATATTTATTTAATTTATTGATTTGTGTGATATTATTCATGTAATCTGTGCTAATCTTTACTATTAGTTACTGGAGAGTATATTTTCCACTTTATTTTGTAATTACAATAGTTTATAATTTCACGTTCACTCACAGGGATTGGAAAGAGCATTTGACAGTGTTACTGGTATGATGAGTTTCAATAAACTAACTCTTGTGAACACACAACCAGTATATGTCAGTACAACACTGGCTTTTACTGTAGCGCAAATGTGATAGCTTGCTAATATAAAAAACAAGAGCCTCGACACATAAACCTATACATTTAGAACAGCAGTACAAGACACTGAGCCATTGTTATTTTGTGGGGGAATATTAGCGGGCTATCAGCCAGTGGGAGATAGACCACATGGACTGTGTGAGTGTATTTATATTGCTGTAATTTGGATACAAATACAGGTAGTTTCATTCTTATGAGATTCTTTCTGTAATTTGTAGTTTATGTTTTTTCCCAGTATGTGAACAGCCACTTCCTGTGACCTATGAGAAAAGTCCTTTTGCCAGCCCCACATTCTGGCCAAAAAGTCATTCAGTCCTCATATAATACCTAAGACAAAAGGACTTGAGGAAAGTCTACTTAGAAGTGATGCATTCTTTATGAGGGGAGTACCACCTTGAATTTTGAGGAAAATCACCCTCAGCTGAAGACTAATTGACAAGTTTTGTAAGTGATGGAAATAAAGTATCCACAATCTTTAAGAAGGAAAGTAGGCACTGCATGTAAAATATATCATTTTGTTGGGGAATTATTGATGATTTTAAGTACCTCGTTCTCTGAGACCTCATTAAAGTGTGACAGGTTGGTGGGTGGACACATGTGTTGTTTAACTTTTGAAGAAGAAGCTGGGAATATGTCACAAATCCTTTGAGTTTTGATTGTAGAAGGAAGCAAATTGGTTTGCAAAGGATTTTTCTGACTAATGGGGAGGGTGAATCATAGAATCATAAGTGCTGTAGTATTCAACCTTGTTTGTGGTTATGACTGCATTGCCTTGGACAATCTGTCTGTGCATCTACTTCTGCTCAACTGAAACTTATATTTAGGCCACATTTCCTCTAATTGTCTTCTAATGAATTTGGTTCTACGATATGAATCAGTCATCCATCTGATATTTTCTTAGCTCTTTGACAAAGCAATGGTGCATACATGTCTAACACACCACCAAGGTCACAAATATACTGATCATACAGATCAGCAGCCGTGCTAGCAGATGTGTTAAAGGAAGTATTTGCAAGATCATCACAAAAACTCTGCATGTTGATTTTATGATACCTGTGGTAAGAAATACTGTCGACCTTTGGTATTGCAGGACATGATAAATCCAGATGACATTTTACCAATGCATGATCAGAGGCCAAATCACCAACCGTCACATTGATGACAAAAGGGAATCATTTGGGCTGATAGAGCGGTAGTTCATCAAGCCAAACTTTACAGGGCCTGAATTAAGGGCAATATCACCGAATAACAATAACAAAATCAGAAGACACTTGACATTGGCATGTGCAAGGAACCTATTTGAGAAAATTTTTCAGGATTAATTCCTAACAGGACCAATAACATAAAGGGCACAGGGGAGACCAAGAAGCAACTTTGGTCAGCAATTTTTAGCCCAAGGAGGAGATTGAAGAATAGAAAACCCAAGAACACCATGGTGGAATAGGAGACAAGAGCAAGAAATGGACACCTAGCCAACTAAGTGATTGGGATGACACACTATAATGTCCCTTGTAAGCTCACACTCTGATCTAAGTCCTGTTGCCAACCCACAGGCACCCTCTTCACCCCAATAAACCCCAGAACCTTAAACTGCCTCAAAATAACCTCAATAATAGATATAAAACAAAAAACACACAACAGTACAAGTATAAAGTTAAATAACACTGTGCAAGATGGAATCCTGCTAAGGATGATACAAAAATTATTGGAAAATGACTGAGTATTTCTTGGTAATATGGGTGATAATAACCATTTTGAAGGGAATAGAGAAAAAGACAGCAATAAACTACATAAAGGATAATAAAGTCACAATATATTGTAAAATGGCAAGAGCTAATGCAAGTGGACCAAAAGATATATTCAGTAATAATGTTGAAATTGTACTAGAACTGAAAGTTATAATCTATAATTTCTAAAAAAATTACATCATGGCCATACTAAAACTAAACTCACTAAATACACCTACCTGATAAATCTGACTTGTGTATTTGAATTTAGCACTAGTAATAAATAACAAAGTTGCTTGCTGTTGTTCCTAACATTGGTCCTAACTTACCTTTTGGATGTATTCAACAACTCCATCCACATAATCCCATTCTTTTGCCCAGTTAAACTGCACACCCTTAATTTTCAGAAGTTCAAGGGCAACTTTGTTGGCAAATTCCTGCCACAAAGATGTGCCGGCAAAGCTATGAATTTCAATGTAGAAGGTATGACCAGATCCTCCTTCACTTGGACTGCCCACAATTGCTGGGCATAGGTAGGCTTCACTGTATTTCATCCACCTCATTTTTAAGACAATATTGAGGGGGAATCTGCCTTTTTCTCCTTCCTGTCTGACAAGTTCTAATATGGTTTGGCATACTTGGGTGACATTGCTGAAATCGTCTTGGACATTAATGCAGACCTCCATGTCTGTTACATTCATGTGATGAATGTTTGCAGGCTTAAAGTGAATGGCACTGGGTAGTGGCTGCCATCTAGTTCCTTCACTTGTTTTTCGTAAGTAGTAGTGGCTGGCTTTACATACAGTAGGAATGAGTTGTTTAGCATAATTCAAGAGAAGAAAATCAATCACCTCTGCAGCTTTGCCTGCGTACCAGGTTTGCACATCCAAGGTTTTGTAATAGGTATCTGGCTCTAATTTCTTTCCTTTTGCTTCTTCTGGTGTATTGAACTTTATTTGTCGGATGTGCAGCTGGTCATTTTTTGGGTCCCACTCTTTTCGTGTCAGGGTTTCTTTTTCTCCTGTTAAGCTTTTCATCTCTTCCACCAACTCACTCCAACCCACACTATTGAATGGAAAATGAAAGATCTCCACAGAATCATTTGTTGTTACTATTTCTTTCAGCTTCTCAGCATTGTAGAACAGGTCAGCATTATAGTTGAAATTGTCTTGTACATGTGCAATTACCTCTTCCCATACTAGGAGCTGCATATCATAAATAATACCGAACATGCCTAGGTTACACTGGACTGCCAGCATCATATCAAGATCATCTTCTTTGCGAAATGTTCTCAGCTCTCCAGATGCATCCACAATTCTCATTTGAGTACAGTAATCTGATATGGCTTGACAACTCCAACCAACACCCTGAATAATTTTAAAAATTGTTGTTTCAATTCACTTTTTATACTCAAAAAGTCAAATGCAGTGGCCAATGATTCAAAACTTATAATTTTTAAAGTACAAACTTAAGGGTTAACTACATATAGTATAATACACACTGCATTTACAACATAATACCAGTGAAAAAAGTAAAATGTATACATCATGACAACAAATCTAAGTTGTATAAAGACCAAAAGAAGTCACTTTGTTGGTTTTTGGATCATATATCAAACAGCTCAATATAGTTACTTGAAAGTCCAATTAATACTTACATGGCATCCCATAGCCACAATACCACCATAAGTTGGGGCTATCGAAACTACATTACATGGCAGGTTAATCTTATTCTTCAGTTCAAAATCCATGAGTTCCTCTATAGTTACTCCACTCATAACATTCACCTTGTTCGAACCATCTTTGTTCTAGTAATATAAAAAGGAATGACACAATCACTAACTATAGTCTAAAATAAATGAATGCTATTTTCTTGTGCCCAGGATGAGGACAATACAAACTTGATTCCAGTTTCTCTCATGCTTTTTTGGTTTAACATTGTCACGTTTATCAAAATATTTGGAATAAATCACCACTTCTTTACCTGAAAATCAAACTTTTTTCTCAAAAAGATCTTTGCAATTAGACAATGTAATTTTAAAAGTGATTTGTGAGTTGGGATGATTAATCATCAAGTGTTCAACAACCACCAATTCATGAGAGACCACAGTTTAATTATATTTATAATTCATTTATATTTATCTTTGAAGCAAGTATGGATTTGTACAATTGTTAAAACAAATTCCATCACGTAATTCTTGCCTCCATGACTGTGAGTTACAAATCATTGCTTTGAGAACATACAGAATTTAATGACAGCAGTCACCGGTATGACTATTAAAGAGGGCTAAAAGTTTTCTTCTGCCTTTGTTAGTTGTTTCTTTCAGAAATGTTAATGGCTGAAGCAGGTGTTTTTTGGTATTTCACAATTTTTGGCTATGTATGTAGTATATCTATGCCAACTTTAAGCTGACACAGTTGCTGCTAAATTTCCCGTTGGATATTCTACCAACAAAAGGAAATTCTGCAATTGATCTCCCACTGTGTATTAATCAGCAAAAGCATTGTGACCCTAGAAATAAGATTTGAGTTATAGGCTATATACCCAAAGGCGTTTTTCAGTTATGGAGTTATAATTATGAAAAATGCCAAGAAACAGAGGTTAGTCAAAAAATAAGTGCACAATGTCTTTGATACAAAAACTGCACATGCAATGGTGTTGATGTTACAAATGATTTAGTCATGGTTATTCAGTTAGCCATGGAGCCACAGCACCTTGACAAGGGCACTAAAAAAATGCTAAACAACAACTTTAGTCTAAATATTGTAAGTGAAATAGTTAGAAAAGACATTTACTCATTTTTGTCACTATTAAAATCCTAAAATTAGCTATTATTCACTTAAATATTGAGATAGACCTTGAAAATATGTACCATTTTGAAGGTATGAAAATGTAGCTGAACAACATATTTTTACAAAATGCTGTAAATTTTGGAGTTAAAAGCAAGTAGGTAATAGCGTTTTTAATCATTTTGCTTCATTAGACCCCACCATTTTCCTCTTTACAGTAAACTCTGGAAAACACACACACTTGCAACCCCAAACACACACACACACACCCACACACAAGAGACATTTTAGAATCTCCCTTGACCTACGGGAGATAAAAGGCCAAGATGTGGCAGTCTTTGTGGTTTAGATTACCTTTCAACACACTTGTATTAGCAACAAAGTTCTAACATACAAGACCCTGCATGGATTGTAACTATGACAACTCCTTTCAACTGTAGGGCAACAGGAACAACTGTTACTGAGGCACCTCTTAATTTCTAATACCTTGTGTTAAAATATATTTAAATACCTTGATTAGTTCAATCCTTGGCCCATCATGGCGTTGAATGTCCAGATTGTACATGAGAATGTTTCCTTCATCTGGAAACATAGGAGACCAGCTGTGTTTCTTACCAGCACAGCGCACTCTCAGCTAATATATAACACACAATTTGATGGTTAACACGTTAACCAACCAAGAGCCTAAATGTGGTGATTTTTTTACACTTAAACATGAAACACAGTATTTTATATGTTTTTAGCATTAATAGCTTAAATTGTAAATTCTATTTACTATCTTTATATCATTGAACCATATATCATTTCATTAAATTTGACTTTATTTGGTGCAAATGAAATGGCTATAAATTAAATACTTTACTGTTGTCAGCATTGAAGTACATTAAAGAAAGACAAAATTAAAATAGACGAATCTAAAATATTTAATACATTTTTTTGTGAAACACATTGGATCTTTAACTGTTTAACTTTTGTACTATACCTATATGAAAAGTGTCATTTTACAACACACCCACCCCCCTCCCCACCCCCCCACCCCCCACCCCCCCACAAAAAAAAAGTACAGAGAGATGGTCAAGGTGCTGTACTGTAAACTGCCGACCATCGCTAAGAAACTACCATTTTTCTTATATAGGGTTCAGGGTTTAAGCCACCGACCTCAGAGGTGAGAAGCGAGTGTGTTACCACTGCACCGCTGTGACCCCCTATTTTACTAGATCAAATTCACAGGTTTTTCACTGAGATATAACAAACACTTGCCTTGTTCTTCACTGCTGCTTTAACTACAGCTTGGACCTCAGTAAGACATGTGGGTTTCACAATAAGAAGATTTTGAATTGATCTGGTGTTGGCCCAGTTTACAAATTCACCAATTTCCACTGTAGGTTTCTCTCCAATGTCAGCTTGTAGCCTCTTCCTTTTCTTTTTTAAAGCCATTATTTCCAGTCTGCTATTAACAATAATAAAGAGACAGTTTTGTTAGATATAAGCATACTATGAATTCTAATACAATGTTTTTTCTTTACAAAATCAGGTCAGAGTATAGAGAGATATTATCGATCACACAACATATTATACCAAAAACACCTACAGACTATTAATTATTATGTTCCAACATCACCTTTTCAGATATGGGCATGTGTGTGTTTTTGTACCATGTTTCATAAAAAGACTCAAATAGGTTAATTTTTTTATAGAAAAAAATCTCAGACAATTATTTATCTAAGAGTTATTTAAAATTGGTTGAATCGCTGCAGAAGTACTGTACAATATATAATACACACTTCTTTGAAGACCAGAGGGTTGGAGCACATGGCTAAATAGTTTTGAAATTTTATGTACTGTAGAAAACAAATTCAAATGTACAGACTGAACCAGATGCCATGAACAATTTATGTACCTGCATTAGTAAGCTGTTAGATTATCAAATCAGTGTCATTCTTGGTATTTTGCAATTTTGCAGGAGAAATACTGATCTGTCAGTAGTAAGGTAGTGAATCAATTAATTCTTAATTACTGGAAAGCAGGTATTCTCATTGACATACATCAATAACACCCCCATATCTTTTTATGTGCAATATCATTCCTTTTGGGGTCCGCCTTTCAAAAATATTACTTAGTGTATAACCATAAAAGTCATATAAAATAGGCTAGAATGGACCACGGCCTCTCACTTCCGGAAAAAACGGCAGCCATTTTGAAATATTACAGAATCTTGCGATTGTGACAAAACTATTGTAAAATGGGCCAACTTTAAATGCCCATATCTCAGTGAATATATAAATATATCATCCCATTAACAACATAACATTTCCAGATGACTCACAAAGAATGTACATTTTAAATGTTACATTAATAAAACACAGCACATATGTATTTATGAGTATACAAATAGGACTTTTTGTTGAGACTAGTTAGCAAGTTTGATCTCATAATTCCTAAAAAAAATATTCAAGCATGACAGTAATATCAAATATTCAAGCATGACAGTAATGTTCTCTGCGAATCTAAGTATTAAACATCAAGATAATATTTAACATAATAGAGAAATTCATCAATTTTTCAAAGTTTAAAATCAGAAAATCACAGTTTACATAACATACATTGACTAGAAATGTATAGAATATATTTCTTAAAAATTATAAATATTACTCATGTTTTCAATGGAACTATTATACAAAAACAATTATGTTGACAGTAACACAAGTTAGACATTGAATCACTTATTTCTCCCTATGTGGCTGTTGTTTCAGCTAACTGGAAAACGTGTATCAGAATGAGTGATATAACCTTAGTAATTAGCAAAGATATCTATCTAAATTTAAACACCTACATTTTAAGTGCATTCCAAACTTTCTTCAGAATATCCCAGGTCTTCAGAGTGTTCCACAATGTCTTCAGAAATTGCCAGATTCTTGGGTAGTAGAAGATTAGTGCAAATACTTTGAGTCCACCAAGGAGACTCATCAGTGCCAACATCCAGTTCTCCATGATGATGTTCACACTGCACAGACTGAATGAACTATTTTAAAACCTGGAATATGTGAAATTGATAAATCTAATTTATAATTTCATTCCATTTCAAAAACCTTTCATAGAGGATATTTTGTACCATGTTAAAACTTGTGTATTTTATTAACATTACTCAGTGTTGATGGGAGGGAACTCATAGAAAACAAGTAGAAGCGTGAATCAGTTTATGGGTCTAATTTTGGTGAATTTTATACTTTGAACCTGAATAACACAACGATTATTTCATATATTTTCAATGTTAATACCTCAAATAATAGGTGTGTTATCTGCTTATTACTGTACCAAATTTTAAGCCCCTAATATTTATGCAAATATTAAAAATTTACTTTTTCTGTCTCTAATTGACCAAAAGCCTTGAATCAGTTTTTGGGTCTATTTGGAAAAAAATGGTAAACACTGAATGAATACTTCCACTATATGAAGTGTACCATATATGGCATATTATATGTGGTCAGTAATCAAATAATCAGCCTGTTTTACCAATTTCAAATGCGAAGTGGTGTCTCTGCATATTTATATTTCTAGAATGTGAAGTGTTATTTGGTGGAAGTAATGATCAGTTCATGGGTCTTATTTTGGTATCTTTTTAGTTCAAACCTTAATAACACATCCAGTATTTCATTTGTTTTCATGTTGATAGCTCAGATGTTATCCCTTTATCATTGTATCAGATATATTTTCTAAATATTTGTAGAAATACTAAACACATTGTCTTTTTGTCTCTTTTTGCTAAAAACGCTGTGATCAGTGTATGGGTCTATTTTTTTTTAAATGTTACACTTGACTTATCACTTTAGAGATTTACATATGTACTGTTACCTGTGGTCACTTAGGACTGACCAAATCATGATTTCAAATTATTCAAATGGAGGTATTGTTTTCACCCATGGCATCTAGCTGTGCTGACAGGTGAATGGATGGGTGGGCAAGTGGGCAGGGGCAAATATCTTGTCTGGCCTGTATCTCAGAATCCGTTAGATGTTACCAAAGATGTTAATACTTGATAGGGGTATAGGTTAATACTTGATAGGGGTATAGGTTAGGGGTTATTGATGTGCAATGTCAAGCAACTACCAGCTTCCCACTTGATGCCGTGCCGGGAACCGAACCCCGGCCTCAGAGGTGGGAGGCGACAGTGTTACCACTCTGCCACCGTGGCCCCCTTGGTGAGCTACTTTATACGCGTCACCTATACAGTGTTGATGGGAGGTGCTCAAAGTGCTGAAATTTGTAACAATAGACTTTTCAAACGTAAAGACTCTTACAAAGCACTATTATGTGCTTTATCAATCCTTTTGGGTGAAATATTGCGCAGAAAGCAAAATAATCTGAAACAAAAGGTCTTTTACTCGAGTATGGTATTTGTTTCAAGCATCCAGGACATACTGATTAATTACACATAAACAAACATGCCTAACAACAATCTCTGTTTTAAGCAACCCAAGAAAACAGAAATGAGGACATGTCCATTTTTGCCCATAAACTTCCAAATCGTAATAATTTTGCTCCACCACATTCCAACAGCAGCAGAGTAGAATATGAATATCAAAACTTCAGATAATCTGAATATTTTACTACGTTAAGTATGGTATTCATTTAAAGCAGAATTAGTTATACACTTTAATATAGATTTTTTATGCCTCACACAGTATCTTCATATCAAAACACAGTATTTGATACAAAACTTGTCAACACAATTTTTAAGGTAAGACACAGAGCTAGCCACCATTAATTAGCTAAAACTATGTACCGGGGGTATTCATACAAAGTTTTCCTTTGTGAGAGCTTGGGCTTCTAGAGGCTAGTTTTTCATGTTTAAGGTCCATAGCAGCCGAGTTGGTTAGCGAGTTTGCCATGTAATCACAGGCTGTCACTTCTCTGTGGGTTTGACTCCAACAAGTGACAATGCTGTGAACCTGTCCAGATATGACCCCGACTGTTGAACAGTACCTAAAACCCCAACTTTGACTTTACGTTCTTAAGCAGGAGCTCTAGTTAGGCTCACGCTTCTAGGAATCACTTTTTCATTTTTATTTTGCCTCCTGACTTCCATGAAATGTGGCGCAGTGTGATGAGTATCTGTCTGTTCATTGAAGTTTAGCGGCAATGGGCTATGTTAGAATTGGGATGGGTGACCGCTTCGGTGCACTACTCATATCTCTGATGGCTTTGCAGCTTGCGTTAGTAGACCGAAATCCCTTTCAGCCTTGTTTTGTCTCAGGACTTACAGTAATGTTATAGTACTACACTTGTAGCATTGTAGTGTCCTACTGAGGCCTCTCTGGGGGGCCACGGTGGAAGAGTAGCAACACTCTCGCCTCCCACCTCTGAGGCCGGGGTTCTGTTCCCGGCATGGCCTCATGTGGGAAAGCTGGTAGTTGCTTGCCGTTGGTCTGCAGTTTACAGTACAGAACCCTAACGAACTGTATGTACTGGTTTCCTCTGCCCTTCCAACTACCCATCGTGATATGACCTGTACAGTGATGTGACCTGTAGAGTGTTGAAAGCGATGTAAAACCCCAAATAAATAAATACTGAGGCCTCTGCAACTCATACCTGTAAATTGCAAATGTTGGCCTTATTAATTCCAACAATTTTATTTCTTAAGCTCAAAAACACGATTTTCCATGGAAAATCACTGTTAATTCCTGCAAATATCTACTTGTAAAGGAAGTTGTTTGTCCTACACACATACAAATGTTTTTTTATGGGACACACATAATTCATTTTACATGTACAACCACCTTTGACAACCCTGATTTCTATTAGAAGCACTTGCAATCAACTGAAACTAAAATAAGACATTTCCTTTATTATCCACGAGCTTTCCAAGTAACACCAATTTTCCTCTATTTTATTTAAAAAATAATGCTTTAACATCAAAACATTCCTGTACCTTTTATGTTTCCCTTCAGAAGATATATTTCTTGCAGCCAGTGATAGTCTTTACATTTGTATATATTGTCATGGCCTATATTTTTTTAATCTCAAAACACAGTATTTCATTAAAGTTGCAGAGTTTCTAAGGCAGGAGAACAGTACAAGCACTGATATGTCTTGTAGTGTCTTCTTGTAAATAAAGTTGTTTGTCCCAGATACAGAAATATGCAGGTCTTTGTGGGACATACTAAAATCTTATATCTGAACAAACATGCCTGACAATATCAATTTCTACTTGAAGCGGCCTTGACGAATAAAGTTGACTTTTTTTTGGCTATAAACTTTCTACACCATACCAACTCTACTTGGTTTTTATGTCAATATTTCATAAGAGAACTTAATATCCATGTCATGTTAGGTGTGTTTATTGTTCACCATGTCTGCATGATGTTTTGGTGTTGATACTCGTTATAAAAACATTCCTTTAAACTTGTTAGACTTCAGAATGCGTGTTTCATGAACCAGCGACTAATAATATTCAACGAGAAGGAAAATCAACACACAGCATGAAAACATCCAAACAGTCTAAAATGAAAAAAAAATTGTTAATATCTTGTAATAAGTTCTCAGTTACTACAACAATGATTTCCACTGATGTGCCATTTACAGTACAACAGTCTCTTTGGGTTCACAAATGTAGCTTTTCATCTGGTTAGATTATAAAAATAATATCATTATGAACATATTTTAAATTCTAAACAAGATAATAAGGCTTTTATACAACGCCACTCAGATCAATAGTGTTATGATGCCATGCCCATCTGACTGCAATGTTTTTTTGGATATTTAATAATGAAATATTTGTGATATTTTAGATGTTATGATCTAGTTAAAAGTGTGTTTTATTTACTTTTACATTCAAACCTCATATGAATTTTATTTTTGTGTAATTTTTTACATTACATTAAAATATAAAAGTATAAAATTACCCCTCAGTTAAAATATTCATATTTTACATAATCGGTCCACCAGCTGTGACTTTTATTTTCCTACAACACATGGCACATAGATTCTACATGCAAGACAAAACAGCCATAGATTTTACTGAATAAATTGACTTTTTATTTCGACCCCGTACAATCTGCAACATACATGCACACACACCACCACACATATGGAGAGATAGACAGAGCTTCTCAGGTGACTGTTATTTACTACCCATTTTAGCTGCGCAATAAATATGCGCACTGACAAAAGCCGCGTTTGTCGCTAATTTCAACAGGAAGATCAGATGTATCAGGGAAAGAGAGTACAAGATAGCCTTTTCAACAGAAACGATAGGTTGTATCACCCAAAAGATAAATTATAATGCAAAAGCATCTTCCTACGAAAGGGTATAAGGAACAGTATGAATATTTTGTATTTGTATAGTAAGTATCTCGATAAATTAGCTATTCAACGAGAAGTATTTGTGATATTTTAGATGTTATGATCTAGTTAAAAGTGTGTTTTATTTACTTTTACATTCAAACCTCATATGAATTTTATTTTTGTGTAATTTTTTACATTACATTAAAATATAAAAGTATAAAATTACCCCTCAGTTAAAATATTCATATTTTACATAATCGGTCCACCAGCTGTGACTTTTATTTTCCTACAACACATGGCACATAGATTCTACATGCAAGACAAAACAGCCATAGATTTTACTGAATAAATTGACTTTTTATTTCGACCCCGTACAATCTGCAACATACATGCACACACACCACCACACATATGGAGAGATAGACAGAGCTTCTCAGGTGACTGTTATTTACTACCCATTTTAGCTGCGCAATAAATATGCGCACTGACAAAAGCCGCGTTTGTCGCTAATTTCAACAGGAAGATCAGATGTATCAGGGAAAGAGAGTACAAGATAGCCTTTTCAACAGAAACGATAGGTTGTATCACCCAAAAGATAAATTATAATGCAAAAGCATCTTCCTACGAAAGGGTATAAGGAACAGTATGAATATTTTGTATTTGTATAGTAAGTATCTCGATAAATTGACTTACATAACTCATTTTATTGACTCACTAGCCCAGTAAATTAACTGTCCTATCTTGATGTCATGTAAATGTTTCACCTTGAAGCTCTTCACTCAGTCATCTATGGGATGCTACAGTTACACACAGTTATTTTAAGTTCTTCATAAGTATAATGATGCCTTGTATCTCTTTTGTTATTAGATCTAGAGGCTTGGGATGCAAAGACATCTTATATAAAATCTTGTGGCCTGAATCTTTTGGTATTCTTCTGTCCGGCAAATCCGGGACCTTACCTTTGGAAGTGAAAACAAACTTTGTTTGTGACATAGAAACCACGAAATTGCAAAAAAATTTATTATTTCGGGGGTCGGAAATCGTGGGATCTCTCTCAGGTTTCCATGGTTTAGTATCGGCCGGAAATGTCCATCCGGTCTTTCATAGGGTGTTTGTACACAACATGGATTTGAAGGTAAGAAGTTGTGGTCGAAAATGATCCAATGAGGGGTGTATTTGACCACACAAAGAGAGGAGTAAGCCAGGGATTGCAGGATGTGGGTGCGCACATGGAAGGTTTTCTCTTTGGAACTGGACTTTGAGGGAGAAGGACTGTTTTGACTGATAGGTATGAAATTTTCAAATATCATCAAGTAATTTGAGCAAGTTTGATAAAGTTATGTAAATTATAAGGATAATCAGGATTCATCTCATCAATTTTATAAATTTATTGTAATAGTTTCCTTGTTTGGTGAGTACTTTTAAAATTTATAGTTTGAACCAATTGGTGTGGGGCCATGTGTCACATGGATTGGCCAGTCTGTGTGATGTTTGAATCCTTTTTGGACATTTAAAATCATATTTAACCAGCATGTCAGAAAAGGGCTTTCAATATCATTATTAATCATCTTTCACTGAAAATACCATGGGACAAGTTTGGTCTGTCTTTTTATGTTTTAAGTATTTTTACCTGGAGAGGGACTTTTGGCTATGTGTAGGTGGACAAACATGGTATTTAATCATCATTGTTAAGAGATTGCTGTACACCTTTGGGGTATTTTGACTCCCAGGGGATGGTGCATTGGGACTTGGACTGCGGCGTAGATGTCTGGAACAGTTACAGGACTATGGGTCCGGTACACATGGAGAGTCCTGGCTTTTAAAGTAGGCCACTGAAGAGTTTGGAGTCCTGCAGGTCTCTGAAAACCCATTCAAAAGATCAACTTTCATTCATCACATTTATTCATTTCATTTGAGCTAGATTCCCTCAAGGCCATGGGGCAAAACTCAAAGGTTGGAGCTTCAGGTTCAAATTTGGGTGGTGAGATTTCAGAGGGCTGAGTCCCGGTTGTCCACTTACTGAGTCAGTTGAAGTTTTCCCATCATAGCTGATTGGGTTTAAACACATGGTGGGTTTTTGGAGGGTTGAGGTATGTCTTGGGTATAGTTACAGGGAGTTTTATTGATTGTTAAATATATTGATATTGAAATTCATCGTGAGGCCACCTGGTTTATATTTTTGTACCGATAGTTTTAAATAACTTTAGCCATGGTAGGTCAGTGTTTGATAAATATTTAATTCAATTTTAACTTGTTTTGACTTGCATTTTTGCTATATATTTTATAAATTATTATGTTTGAAAAAGTGGTATTATTACTGCTCATGAAATGTAATTTAAGTATTCAGTTATGAAAATACTATTAAAATGATTAAATAATCTCTGAATGTAAGATATTAAAGTAATTAATTAATTAAATGACTTGATAAAGTAATAATTTATCAAAGAAATTTGTGTGATACTCGTGGCGTCAAAATTTGTCAGTTCAGATCATGTTCAGACTTTACTCTGGCTAATTTCTGATTAAGTCTGATTAACTTGTCCTATAATTTATAATTATGTACCCCTTAACATTTTCAAGTTGTAATAATATTTAATAATCTGATGTATTTCTTAATATTTTTGTTGGTGGTTCTATTTTCTTATTAATTTGTATTTAATTTTCACACACAATTATTTTCTGTTTCCTGTTTGGCATGTCTTAATTAATACTGAGGTTTTGGGTTAACATATACTTTTGAATCATTAGTTTTATATATTGCCCATTCTTAATAATTTTCGGTTTTCTATAATTTGATTGTCTAACCATTTCATCCTATTTGTTAATTCTGTGTATTATTTTGTTATTTTTATGATGATATATTGATTTTGCTGAGTGTGTGTTTTTCTCCATTTAATTGTTATATGCATGCTATTTTGAATAAATATCAATAAGTTTTATCATTTTACATATTGTGTTTCATTACATGTGTTATGTGTCGTAGCCATTTAAGTTTCAGGTTAGGGTCAGGTTTCAGTACTTGGGCTGCAAAGGTTTCATCTTGGTCACGTTCTCCTACTCTACAGTATTTTTATGCATCATGCTACTTGTGTTGAGATTCACATTCATTTGACATATGGATTGAATCTCAGGGCGAATCCAGTGTACTGACAATAGTTTGACCTACACATTGTCAGGGTTAAGTTGTTTTAGTGATTTGGTTGAGCCATAATTCAGCATGGAGGTAGTCTATTTTGTGATAAATGATTTGAGTCTTCTGGTCAAAATATTTAAATATGAAAACGATAAGATTTTGAATAATTTGTGAGAGAATCAGATTTGATGCGGAGAGGTATCGTGTTTTGAATGTCAACCCGCGGGGGGGGGGGGGGGGGGGGGGGGGGGGGGGTCGCCCGCTTTGTAGAGTGCGGGTGTGCCACCAGCTCTAGATGTTTCCGTGACCAGGGTCAAAACTCCCATCCTCAGAAACCCATGCCCTTCCCTGAGCCAACACGGGGGAGGCTGACTGAGGCTGGGGGTCTCGTCTCACCACAATACCCAACCTGGTATGAATATATGATCACAGATGCACACAGACAAAAAAGACAAATTAACATGATTACAATAAGCTGTGTCTCCAACCCCTGAATAATAGGAATTTCAATGGGCAATATATTAACATTTATACATGAAATAGAGTACCAAACTGGCACATTACTGTACAGGTGGGACTATTCGCTAGCAATTAATTTTAGCCATTTTAGCTCATGAGCATGGAAAGTGAAAATTAACTCCTAGTAAAATTTGACATATACATTAATATCTTAAGACGACACAAACAATTACTGGAAAGTAAGTCTTGTTAATCTCTTAAAACTACAAATAAGTAAAATTTTCTTCTAGCAAAAGTTTTACTTTTATAGTATTAGTGCAGGCCAACTTTAAATCTTACATCTGTTAATGAGTTGCAGTAGCGTAGGAAGCATATGAAAAGTGGGGGGGGGCGAAGTTAAAACCAGCGGTTGTGTTAACTTATGACACTAGTAGAAGTGATACCATTCTCAAGGAGTCAAGGGGATGTTAAGTGAAAATGTAAATATTTTGTATAAATTTTTTTGAGTCCTCAAGATGTTCTTTCAAACTTTTAGTATCATTTTTGTGGTACAAAGGTAAAGTGGGCATAAACTGCAAAATAACTTGAAGAATTTGTCTTTAATCTTAAAAGAACATTCCATGAATATACAACAAACTTTGAGAAAATACAAAAAAAATTCAATGGTTATTTTTGCTTAAAACACTAGCATGATTAAACACTGAATAACAAGCAATATGGATTTTGCCCAAAGCTTAAGAAAGAAGCAAGAACAAAGTTGTATTTAAATGCATTAATATTCTGATGACCTATATTTTGATCTTTCAATGTTACTTATGTTACCCAAATGCCAAATTTAAAAGTTCTAAGTAAAATATTTTCTAATTTATTGCATGCCATAACAAATCTAAGTGGGGTCATCGGCATGATTAGGATTTATGAATCATATTCTTATTTCCATCATTATAAGACTCAACGATCGAATTACAATAGTCTCCCAGAAATTAACACTACATGTAACCAAGGTTTGCACAGCTCAGTTTGGTTATAGATAATCACCTCACCCATCTATAGCATCCCTTCAGAAAAACCTTTTAAGTAATTAAAATACTATTAACAACTTTCATTTAATGTATCCCTCTTTGCAAAAGAAAATGTAGATATGAAACTGCTCAGGATACAAACTAAAACACTCTAGTTATATATACCACATTTGGCACACTAACACACTTTCAAAACCACATGCTCTTAAGGCTCAGTTACCTACTACTTCTTTATTTGTTTTATTTATTTGGGGTTTTACGCCGCTTTCAACACTGTACAGGTCATATCACAATGGGTAGTTGGAACGGCAGAGGAAACCAGTACATACAGTTGGTCAAGGTTCTGTACTGTAAACTGCCGACCAACGGCAA
This sequence comes from Sabellastarte sp. h YS-2021, assembly GCA_964017235.1. NCBI lineage: Eukaryota > Metazoa > Annelida > Polychaeta > Sabellida > Sabellidae > Sabellastarte > Sabellastarte sp. h YS-2021. The sequence continues at coordinate 151,553,368 of OZ024931.1, forward strand.
GCAACTACCAGCTTTTCCAGTTGAGGCCATGCCGAGGATCGAACCCCGGCCTCAGAGGTGGGAGGCGAGAGTGTTACTACTCTGCCACCATGGCCCCCAGTTACCTACTACACACTGTAATGACATCATCATGTCCCTAGCAAGAGTCAAAGGTTATCACATCACTCATACATTAAGCAACATATTTAAAACATACAGTGTCTACCACATAAGTATCTAATTGTACTTTGAATTCCATGGACATGTTTCTTAATATTATACATGTAAGCTTATATTTTTTTCATAAATTTAAGTTGTGTTTGATTCATCTGGTTAACATAGTTTGAATAGTTAATCTCAAAATATATTTAACCCTGATAGAGTGTCAATTTCTTCAAAAAAATATCAAATACCATCGGCTACTGAGTTGGAATCCTAATAACTACTAACTGGCTGCTAAAGATAATATGTTTAAATATACCTGTTATATCTTCTCTATGCTTTAATCACAATTTCTGTAAATCAGTTTCAGTATACGTGTATATTCCACTCCGTATATTTCACATATTGGTTTAAATACAATGTCAGAAACAATCAACTAAAATGAAAAATAATTCCAGAAGAAAAAGTACATTTAAAATTTATTAGAATAGATACACAACGCATAAGGAATATTCTAACATACAGTTTTTATATGTATTAAAAGAGAGACGCCTGATGGTCATCTATTGATAAATTCTCCCATGGCCTAGAGGTATATAAAAATATGCTTCAAGTGAAATTTAGTCTGACACAAGCCCACTTAAAAAGGTCAACCTCAAAGCTGGGATTTTAACATCCGGTTCAACAGTCAGGGTCATATTTGGACAGGTTCTCAGCATTACCAATTGAAGAAGTTGAGCAGCCATAGATAAGATGCCAGACTTGCTAACACTAGACCAGTGAGTACCTCCCTACTTAACAAACAAAATTGGATGGAATTATTGAATGAAGAATCGAGAGAGATGAATTATTAGATATCTCATATAGCCTTCATGTTATAGGTTTCAAGAAATGATAAATATATTAATACATATAATGATACCTTTTAACCCATTTATAAGTGTTTCCACAAACTCTTTTTAACAGATATTGGCAGAGATACTAGGCTAAATATCTGGTACAGACTGGGCGGTCTTCCAGACTAGGTACCATGGAAGATTGAATTACCACTATTTGCTCCCAAGACAAAGGCAGAAAGTAATAAAAAACAAGATTGTTTTTGAATCCAATCGACAACCTCATTTTAATGCACTTATTCAAGTGCCCATATATTTAGTTATGATACTGTGATTTATACTCATGCTACCAGTGATAAGACGGCTGTTCCACTGTGTCTATCTGATAGTAAAACTTAGTTCTCAGTGTCCCCAGTTTGAAAAAGCCAATTCAAGTGATGGACCGGACAAATAGCTCCTGAATGACAGATAAAGAGAGGGGTGGGTTGTAGCCCAAAAATAATAGCCTTCTGAGAAATTTTTCATTTTGGGATATACTTGCTCTCGAATTTCAAAATGGCTTTAAAAACCTTACAAAACCTACAAATGAGTTAACATTAGAAAATACATTTAGAAATGGTCCTGAATGAATTCATGAAAAATATATCTGATAAGGACCACAGGAAGTTTTTATGACAAATTCAAACATTGTTGAAGTTTAGTTGCTGATCCCAACTGTTAAGTTCACAGTTTACTTCCCTCAAGAATGAAAGTATTGACCTACAAAAAGGCATCAGAAGGTGAATTTTCAATATGGCAACCACATTTTCCCCCACTGAATTGAACAGACTCCCACAATCAGTCCGATCACAGCACACAATAACAGTTTTCGGAAGCCAGTCAAAAACACACTTGTTGACACCAATATCTCCTCATCTCCTATCTACCTCACATATCCCAAACTTTTCCTCTTTTTGACCTCAAGCGCCTTACACGATGTTATACTGGTCAGCCCAGTGAAGTTTGCCATCTTCCTTAAAAATGCTTAAGGACAGGCAATATTCATAGTTAAATAAATCAAAAGCTGTTTTCAGCAGCAAGGTATACATACATGCTCAAAGTTCACAGTAAAAACTCTTACATATTGTCATAAAATGCAGGTGACGAAATTCACTGGCTGAGCAGTATCAATTTTGGGATATATCAATGTTTCTATTTTATTTTGGGGCTACACCAGCAAACTGGGACAGAAATCTAAGTAACATAGGATATCTTCACAAGTAATGTGCAAGTACTATATATTCATATTGGTATTCATATTCATGGGTGATATGTGTTATTTGTATACACCAAATAAGCTATAGTTACTTTTATTATTTACCGATTTCCTTCAATAAAAATTACCATATGAGCATATTTACCAATAGAATACAAAAGATTAACAGTGAAGTATGTAGCATCAATAAATATATACACTTTAATTTTAACTCGAGATATCTCTCCGCCATTTCTTATTTATTTGGGCTTTTACATTGTTTTCAACACTGTACAGGTCATATCACAACGGGTAGTTGGAAGGGCAGATTCACCCAGTATATTCAATACATATAAATTCATACTGATGTCCCACATTTTATAGTTACACTAGCCATATAAGTAAAAGGTAGCTTATTTAACTTTCTAATTATTTAATAAACATATTCTAAAATCCAACCCAGTAGCCTCAGTACATGAGTCTCATAAGCCAGTCACACCAGGCATGACTGGCTTGACAATACAGTACACTCCTTTTGTTCTAAAATGCCCTCTGACTTCTATCATTGCAAGACTCAGTGACTTGGTATTTATATAATTCTCCCTAAATGATGACCATAGCTTTATTTATTTATTTATTTGGGTTTTAATGTCACTTTCAACACATTGTATGGGTCATATCACGACGGGTAGTTTTATTGGCAGAGGAAACCAGTACATACAGTTGGTCAAGGTTCTGTACTGTAAATTGCCGACCAACAGCAAGCAACTACCAGCTTTCCCATTTGAGGTGGGGCCAGAGAACCAAACCCCGATGTCAGAGGTGGGAGGCGAGAGTGTTACCACTCTGCCATGCCACCATGGCCAACACCATAGCTTTAAACTCCAATAATTCTGGGCCCGTATTCTCGAAAGGTCTTAGCCAGGGCTTAGGCTTAAAGTTGAGACTTATGTCTCAAGTTTCTGCCCAAAACCTGCTAAGACTTCTGTCTTAGGCTTAGTGGTATTCACAAAGAATTTAAGACTGGCTGTAAAATGGCTGTAAATAAAGTATAATTATACAGAACATCTCACTAAAGCAGTCTTTGGAAGTTTATATGTGGTAACAAGGTTTTCCATTTCAGAACAGCACTTTCCCTTAGATAAAATGCATTAAATGAAGGATAAATGTCACCAATAGTATAGTTTGAATAGAAAACAAAGGTCACATAACACTGAAAACCACTATGGTTATTTGATAATCTTGGAGTTAGCTAAGTCGCCCTTTGTGAATACGGTTTTAAGACAAAACTTAGCTGAGACAAAAGTCTTAACTTTAAGACTAGATTTAAGCCTAAGGCTTGGCTAAGTCTAAGACCTTTCGTGAATACGGGCCCTGATGCTTTACTTTTTCCAAAATGAGACTAGCTTAGGTTTGTGTATTGACTATATATAAGACAAGTTCTTAAAAAGTACAGGAGACTCACATTGGCAGGCTAAGGGACAAGAAGTCTGAGGGTACTCCATAGGTTACACCAGCTCTCTGAGCTTAACCCAGACAACCTCTTGTTTTTTACTGGCAGACTGCAGTGTGCTATATTGTTAAAAACAAATATTGTATGTGAACAGTGTTATATGATGAAGTGATATATTAATAAAAGTAGATGACTAAATTATTTTATGTGTCTTGTTTATCATGAGCCAATGGCTAACATGAGTCATAAGCTCACAATAACGTCCTTTGTGATTTTTATTGGTATTTTCTTAATAAATCACTTTTTAATTTAACCTAAAACTGTTGTGATAAGTTAATCACCTGTACTTAGTGGTTACTTATTGGTCACCCACATTTAATACAACACAACATATTTTTATACATATTTAAAGTAATATCAAATCAGGCACTTGTAATGCATTTTCAATGCTAATTAACCATGTTAAGTGGCGCTGGGAATAGGAAAACAAATCATTAGTCCATCTGTATGTCCTGGTATTTGGGTCACATACAGATTATGGTGGATAATGAAATGACACTCCTTCAATATAAAAGCCTCACAAACATTTACTCTCATTGTTGGCTGGGTTGTCAATGGTGTCTTCGCATTTGATCACTGTGCTTTCAAAGCTATGGGTCTGGGTTCCAGACCATTTCATGGCTCTATAGAGAATGCAACAGTTGTCTATCATGGTACAGCCTAGGTGGTTACTTGCTGGCAGATGGTAGCAGATAGAGCATCTTGTCACCAAATAGTATGCACTAGTTTTCTTCATTTAGTCCACTACCCTTTTGTGATATAATCTATGCAATTGTTTAAAACGATGTTAAAACAGAAAGCTCTCCTAGATCGAAAAACCCCCGCCGAAGCGCCCAGAGTCTCCATGTTATAATATCACCCTAAATATTGCAATTTTTGTTTTGTCTGTCATATAAATATAACATCACTCTGAAAAGATCTTTCATTATTTTTGGAGTAACCTCAACCAAATTCACTGACGTTGGACTGTTTTAATTCGGTGTATGTTCTGGTTTCAAGATGTAATATCCTCATGTATATCAGTTCTATTAATACCTGGGCTTCCGGGGATTCCCCTTTAGCTCAGCTGGTTAAAGAGCTAGACTTGTGTTTATTTCTGTATGTAATCAGAAGGCTGTGAGTTCTAGACACAGCAGAACCAATCAATAATCTCCCTTCCCACTACATGGTGGAGATGCCGGATATTTCAAAGGCATGTGATTAACTACACATATGACTTTGTGCCCTGAGAGATATTTTCTGTAGTAGGTTACACCTAAATATAGAGCTAAGCATTCTTTTTCTGTACTGCCCATTTTCACCATTGTACTGCCATGAATAGCCTGCAGCTACATCAGAACAGTCAGTAAAAAGATAAAAATCTTTACCATAATCAGGTAATTGTAGTACCGGGGCTGTTATTAGTTTTTCTTTGAGTGTTTCAAATGCTATTTGACAATCATTGGTAAAATCAAATTTCTGATCTTTGGCCAACAATTTATACAGTGGATCTGCAATTTGACCAAAGCCTTTGACATACTTACGGTAAAACCACAGCAACCAAGAAATCATCTTAGTTTTTTAACTGAATTTGGTACAGGAAATTTTTTGATGACCTCAATTTTGTCCATTTCTGGCTTGATCCCTTCTTGACTTATAACATGACCAAGAAAGTGAATTTCAGGTGTACAAAATATGCATTTTGATGGTTTTAGAGTTAAATTAGCCCTGATAAGCCTTTGAAACACTTCCCCTAATGTCTGGAGATGCTCTTCAAAAGTTGATGAATGTAGTAGGATATCATCAACAAAACAACAAAGTCAGTGGCCAATAAGACCATCCATAACAACGTTTAGCAGTCTTGTCATTGTTCAGGTGGCATTCTTTTCATCCATAGCCATTACATTTGACTGTTATATATGTAATTTGACATTACAACTGTTATATATTTTCTATATGCACCAAAATAAACACAAAATGAGTTCCACATGCATCATAGGGTGTAGTAAGAGAGCCAATCTATTACAATTTTTAGCCACTGTCAAACAGTAATGGTGGGAGTTTCAAAACATATGAAAATCCTACTTTTACATCATTGCAATGTCAAAGTTGGTGTTTTACATCCTGTTCAACAGCCAGGGTCATATTGGGACAGGTCCTCAGCATTGTCTTTTACAGGAGTCGAACCCACACAGAGGAAACAGCTTGTGATAAGATGCCAAACTTGCAAACTGCAAGGTCACTGAGGCCCTCTCTATATATCTCGACATACCCATCGTGGTCTATATCTGCCTAGCTTTCCCGGTGATACTTCACATCTTTGTCTGCCCCTGGATATGGAAATTGGATGTCTGTATTAGGGCTGTTGCACTTTAAAGTCCACCTAATAAAGTACAGCTTAAGAGCTATAAAAGTCCTTAGAATAAGGATTTGAATGTTTTCACTGTTATATGATTACAGGTAGATAAGCCAATTTCATTTTTTATCTATGAAATCCTTCAGTATGTGTTTGATCTCAGTTGACATCTTTTTGTGTGTCACCAAATATCTCCTGTTAACTTATTTGTACTTAAATTGTGTCCTTAAAATATGAAAAATTGACATATCACCAGTCATTTAACATTAGCTGAAGGAATATGTCCCAAAGCACCAAACTATTAAAGGCTATGTACCGTAAATGTTAAAATAGCAGATACCTTGGAGGTCTTGGAGGGGCAAGCGAGGTAGCATTTATTGGTTGCTTTCAAATTGTAACAGGAAAAAAGCAAAAAAGTTATACTTAAGTAATATGTTTTAAAAATAGTAATTACAATCAACTTAGGTTGTCTTAATAGTTCTTACAATAATACAATAATGAAACTAATCTGATGCGACCACAGTCCTATCCATGCAATTAACAGTCACTTTTTCTACTGTATCCAGCAATCTGTCCTGTCATCCATTCTGCGTCCACTAACATATAATGTCTGTATCCTGTGATCTGTTCAGCACCTGCTAACACAAAATATCTATATCCACATGTTCAGAGTGTCCACACAACTATGCTGTAATGCTCCAAGATATGAACAATATCTAAAATGCAGCAAATCCACTTTCTGTTAGATCTGCACACAATATCCAGTTCACTTCAATAAGAGTTCATCACAAAATGTATATAACATGCAGTCTGTTTCCACTTGACACACATATTGTGTAGCAACTAATAAGACCTCTGTCCTTTTAGCACATCTCTTCAAAACTAAACTGCGGCCAGGCCTTTCACCCTTCACATATAGCTAGAGATTATACAAGGTTCTAAAAATTATGTAAACAATAAAGTCTTTAAGATAGATATTAAGTGATATAAAAGTAAAATTAGAATTTTTCTTTTGACGAATTCTCCAACTTTTGTTGAATTGGTGTCATAAGCATATAGTCTGTACCTCCAGTTAAAATGACTTGATTGTTCTTTATGCTTGTCCAATTTTGAAAATTTCTCCCCAGCTTTCCCATCAGTTTGCAGCGGGCTTATGCTAAATCTAATAAAATTTGGACTGGATTATTCCCATTGTAATATGACTTTTACGTGAACTTAATCTCTGGAAACTGCAAATCACAATTCCAAAACACTCAAACATCTGGGGTCATATTTAAACAGATGCAATAACCAAAAAGGTAAAATGGTAATTAACATACATGAAGATCTGTTACTGAAGTATCAAACTCCATCAAAGTTGTTCAGTAAGTATCCCCACCCCTCAGCTCGATGGGAATGGGTATATTTTTCCCTGTAAAGAAAACCTCAAAGAAACTGCAAGGAATTCTGGGAATTTACCAAGACCTATGTCTTAGAATTAATTCTGTCTGTTGGTCACATATTTTAGCAAATAAATAAATATATTTATTTATTTATTTGTGGTTTTACCTCGCTTTCAACACTGTACAGGTCATATCACCACTGGTAGTTTTGTGGCCAGAGGAAACCTGTACATACAGTTGGTCAAGGTTCTGCACTGTAAACTGCCGACCAACAGCAAGCAGCTACCAGCTTTCCCACTTGAATTTAGGCCAGGAACCGAACTCCGATCTCATGGCCCAGTAAAATACATATAAGATATACTATTAGAAAGGAGAATATTATGTAATATATTATGTAAACACAACACTTTCTGAGAGAGAGAGAGTTTTTGATTGAAAAAATAGGTGACACGAAGAGGTTTTTAAACAGGAGGGTCAAGGATATTGTAATGTCATTCATTTGTTTCCCTGTAAAAATAATTTGAAAACTATATATTGGATCCAGATCTCCCATGTTAACTTGTTTTTGTGATTTCTCAGAATTATCTGAAGGCATAACTCAAGTACCATTAATCAAGTCCAGTTCATATTTTCACAAAAAGTGGGTCTTCCCCACGACTTTGTCCTGTTTCCAAAAATTCCTGATTGTTGATCTGGATCAGAAATCCAGTATGTTTTTCTATTTGTGGTCAAAGGTTTGTGCATTACCAGGCATTGCTTGCTTACACTGGTTCTAAGTTTACATTTCCCCATACATGTTTTTTTAAATATGGATTTATATTACCCATAAACCATAAATAATGGTGGATGATAACAGTAACACCTCCCTCATTAGACATATACACAAAAATATATCATTAGATTAACAGTAACATACTTGTGCTACGCACTCATATAATATATCTTCATCCGTGATATATTTTTTATGTATATGTCATTTGGGAAGTTAACCTGTTATACAAAACTTTGAGACGACAAGATTTACCAGAAAACAACTCTCCTCTCCTACACTGCTCCAAGACCATCCGCCTAAGTGGAACTGCTCCTTAATCACATGCACTCTTTGAACTTTGGATTGAAAACTCTTTTTCAACCCCCAGAGATGTAAAAGAAGTGAAAGTATTTTGATTGCAAAGAATAAATATGCGTATGTAGCCAACATAGTTTGGTATTTCCAATCTGTAGTAAAAAGATTTCTATATTATTTACTTACCTTAAAAGAAACAGATAAAGTTCAGTGAAGTGTAGTTTTGAAACAGTCACTAATTATTTCAAAAGAAAAAACTAAAATGATACATTAATATTTCTATAGAAAAGTGTAGCTATAACAGATTATGTTACAAGAAATATATGTAAAATGACAGATGGGTTTTTCTATAGTTAAAAATAGTCATAACAGATTTAGTTACCAAGTTATTAGTAATTAGTTAATTCTGGTGATGATGGAATTATTCATTATGTTACAACAAATGTTGTATTGTATTGTATTTATACGTAGCGCAATATATCCATGTAGTACAGGACTGACAGCGCTATATGACCCATACAACTGCACAAGTATAGCCCACTTCTCAAGTCACTGAGATTCCCCTAAATGAAAGAGAGAGGCTCAACGATGACCATTTATCAACATCATTGAGGTTCTTTAGCCTGCTGCTGGGGATCGAACCCAATGACAGAGGACTGCCATTTTAAGTGGTCATCCAAGCCATTATGTATCGTCCTGCACCTGGGTTTGAACCCACATCTTCTGTGTTCCTGGGCGAGCATATTACCAACTAGGTCACAGTGCCAGTACATTTATTACAATATTAAGGTACATATGCATTGGACTGATATGATATGACAGACCAATATACAAACCTGCTTCAAACTGAAAAAAACAGGAATACAATATTCCAAATAAGAAACTAGACAGTGCAGGTTATTATGACTTAGGGTCTATGATTGTTCTGCCAAAAAAATTCTTGGAATTATGTTTATTTCTTTAGTATTAACTGGTGTTATATAAACTTTGGTGAGTTTCTGTGCTTGAGTCACAACCTACAATGTGATTCGCTGGTTTATCTTTAGTTGTGCTTCAACCACGTTTTATCCATCTGTTCCTATTTTGTTAGGACGCATTCAATGAGGTTTGTGTTAAGAATGTCTTTTTATAAATGCTTAAAAAACCTCCCACACCATCTGTCAAGCAGTATCAAATATACACATTGAAACCGTGAAGGGAGAAGGAAGGATATAGGGGGGAATTTATTCTTGTACTGGCCAGATACAGGATCTCTGTATGTCCCTTTCACACTAAAGGTGGTATTCCCCACAGTAGGCCACATTTCATAAAACGTCCCTGTCCTTAGATCACCGCCTGATGTCTGTTTGCAAACTTGCGAGTCATTGGTGAACCATCCATTACCTTGCGCGTCCTAAGGAAATTGTAAAATGTTTAAAATTTCCATTATGAGCATGTGCAGACGAGTGTGAGCATGTGCAGATGAATTTCTTTCTATGGTAACTGAAGATGTAGTCCATATTATATATAAGGTTGTCACTTAGTCATCTTTTGGTGTAATAGGGGCCACGGTGGCAGAGTGGTAACACTCTCTCCTCCCACCTCTGAGGCCGGGGAAAGCTGGTAGTTGCTTGTCGTTGGTTGGCAGTTTACATTACAGAACCCTGACGAACTGTATGTACTGGTTTCCTCTGCCCTTCCAACAACCCGTCGTGATATGACCTGTACAGTGTTGAAAGCGACGTAAAACCCCAAGTAAATAAATCTTTCAATATAATACCGCAACATGAGGCTATAGTGGATGTTTTGCCACTGTGTCACAAGGTTACATACGAACCTCGGATGGTAGTTTACGACAGGGACATTTCACCAAATGCCTATAATCACTAATTATACTGCCTGTAGTGTGAAGGCCACACCAGATCTAGGAAGGTATGTGATATCTTTGGAGGCAGTTCTGCCACCTCGGAAAACCTGTAACTGTGGGATGTACCACCTGCAGTGTGAAAGGTGGCATTACAGAGCAATAGGAATAAGCTCATCAACAGGAAAGGAAATACATACAGAAACAACCATCAGGAATGGTCTAACCTAAGCATTATTGGTTCAGAAATGATTGGAACAAATTGTAATGAATCATTACTTGTGTGAAAAGTCATTTAGTCACTATGGAATAACAGAAAGAAAATGATGTTCCATGTCTTAACTTAGCACATGTTTTAACTTGGCACAAATCTGAATATAGGAAGCTAATCGACAGTGAGTTGTCCTTGCAACAGTTGTGTCTTTGCAGAAAGATAACTTACACATAAAGAAAGAAATGAATTTGAAGTATGAGTGAATTTTCCATTTTGGATTCGAAGTTTAATGCTAATTTGGATCTTTGATTTCTGATAGAAATTACATTATTGCCCCTTAAAAACCATGGTTAAAGGTTAGCTGATGTATATGTTTATGATTAAAGTAATATTTTTAACTTGTGTTTGTGTTAATGCATATCTTAAACCAAAGGAAATCCATATATTTTTATGTATAAACAATCACAATTAAGGAGTATTTGATGAAATTGTGCCAAATTACGGTAGGCAGCAATAAACATGGTGTAAACGAATAGCTAATCATTCTGGGACGGCACCTGGGCACACCTTGATATGCAGATTAAAGGGCTCAACAAAGGGAGACCCCAGGCTCTTCACTGAGAATGAGGATTATTTATACTGTGATACTACTGTATACAGTAAACTAAGTGTTGTCGGTAGATGTGAATATTAATAATTACAGATAATATAATATGTCATAAAGCAGCTAACACATGTAACAATTGAATTCCGGATTGGATTACATATATTTCATTTGACGAGTTTATTGAATAAACCTGTGCTGCTTTTGTACGTATTAAACAGAATCATATTAATTTCAAGAGTGTGTGCTCCATTGAAACTCTGACAAAGCATTAAAGTGAATATTATTAACGAATAATAACACTACTTGTATAAAAGACGGAATTAAAGATTATGAAAACTAGGAAACAAAAATTGATCAGCAAGCAAAATAAAAATGTGATAAACTAATTTTAATAAACTAAAGAAGTGGAGAAAATTACATTTTTACTTACTACAGGACATCATCAAATATAAATTTACTAAAAGGATGTAGGTTATAGATGGTTGCCCACCAATTAAAATTAGCAGAAAGGAAGTATTCAAAAATGATAATCATAAAATACCGGAGTAATTCTTACCTACACATGAATCATTTCGGCCAGATCTCTCATATGGATTTTCACATTCACACCTGCCCCCGTTGAATCCCAAATCTGTGCAAATTTCGTGTTTGCCATCACAAGGGTTTGGATCACATGATTTCACCCAGTATTCGTCATGTGGAATAGCTGAGATACATTTGAAACATTAAATCATTTTGAGATGTAGAAAATCATTTTATATTAATATTGATTTTATTGATTTGAAATTTTTTTTCCAATTCTATCTAATCTAGTCCTTTGCAGGTGCAATATCTTCCACAGAAAGGGGAAACACAGTGCACTAAAGGAACAAGACCGAAAAGTGTTTCAGTCTACATGATCGAGTTGCAAAACCATAAGAGGCATAAATAGTGCACTTGAATTTGTGAAACTCTGGCGACAAAAACAAATTCTAAGTTACATACATCCTATACATGGTCTTGACTTCAGATGGTCACCCATCCAAGTACTGATATTATTGCCATTAACTTCAGGTACTCATCACGTTATGCCAGTTCCCATGAAAATATAGTGACAAAAGAAAAAGTAGGAAAAAAGATCTCTACAAGGGTGCGCCTTGCTAGAGCTCTTGCTCTACAAATGAATTGACAAGAAGTGATAGTCAATGAATGTGCTAGGTTCAGTGGTCTAATTCTAATTCTAGTGCTTAATCTCCATCTAAAGACAGACTCTAAGCACACCAAACAGAAAAAGCAGAAAACTATAGTCATTAACCTGAGACATAGCAGGGGTCAGCGCCACTGAGAGAAACCGGGAAAAGCAGAAATTAGGGTGGATATGCTTGTGCAAAGAGATAGGCTTTGAGCTTCTTTCTGAATTAGTGGAGATAAGTGGTCGGACATACATCATCAGGCAAATCATTCCAAATCTTTGAAGCATCATAAGCAAAGCTGAGGCCGAAATGCTTAGTCGACTTATATATTGAAGTGGCAAAGTGTGGGACCTCAAGGAACACACCATCAGCTTGGCTTTTACATGTGTTATAAACACTGTGTCTATGTCTAAGGAAAGGTACAGAGTGTTTTGGATAACCACTATGTAGTAAGTTGTACACCAGTAAGGCAGTCTGGAATATAGAATGGTGTTCAATAGGCAATCAATGGAGAGTCTTCCTAACAGGAGTAATGTATGAGTATTTAGTGGTGTTGGTAACAATTCTACCCAGACTATTTTGAACACAATGCCGCTTACAAAGATCAAGAGCAGAGATACTCCTAAACAAGGAATTACAGTAGTCAACCAAAGCATTTGCAGCCATAAGAGCAGCATGATGTGTCAGATAGCCTCTGAGATCCTTAAGATCACGGATTTGAGTAAAAAGGACTTACATATATTCTGGTAATGCCTCGAAAAGGAAAAATCACTATCAAACCATACACCAACGTTCCTGAATGTCTTAGCAGGAGAGGGGAAATAACCAAGAATATTAACTGGGAAAGATTTGTTGTGTTTTTCACATTGTGTTTCTGAACCAAAAATAATGAATGGGTTTAGCTTCAACTTGTTTGCAGACAACCACTTTTTGACATCATCCAAGCAAGTTTTCAACCTGCCAAAGGCATGAGCCACATTCTTGTGTGTGAGATGAACATATAACTGCATATCATCTGCATAGAAGTGGAAACCTATGCCTGGATGACTATAAATGACTTTGCTGAGGGGCATTGTAAATAAGGAAAAGAGTATTGGACCAAGGACACAGTCCTGAGGCACGCCAAACAAAAGCTTCTTTGTGTGGGTTGTGGATGGGAAGATACTAATCCGGGAAACTTGAAGAGTTGTGTCTTAAAAATGATTGCTAAAGGATGTCAGTGAAGGAACTGGTTTTATATGAAGAAAGGTCCACAAGGTTAGGCTCAAATCAATGAAAACTTTTCAGTCAGGAAATTTTCATGAAATTTTTTTTTGTGACAACTAAGTCTTGTAAGTTTAGGGTTAGGGTTAGCCAAAAGTGACGTAAAAGGCATCTCAAATACAGATTATCCCTGAAGGGATATCTCCATTCCTGTGGGGTTAGTACCAAGAACTGTATCCACCAGGGATAGTAATAACTATTGTGGTATTAAGACAGGTTTAAAAAATGAAAAATATCATCTGCTTATTGCTAAAATAAGCCCTGGTTGTTTTTGACTAGAAGTGGTAATCTTTTCCACTCAAATGGTCTTACAACTTCAAAGTTCTGCCTTCAAACTTTTGTGAAAATGGGTACTAGGAAACTAACAGTCTGTTATGATAACTGATTTTGGTCAAACGTCAAAGGTGAAAGTTGAGGTTTTTGCGTCCATTTCAACAGCCAGGGTCATATAGAGACAGGCCCTCAGCAGGGCCACTTGAGGGGGTCGAACCCAGAGGTGACAGCCTGTGGTTAGATACCTGACCTGCTAACTACTAGGCCTCTGAGGACCTCAACTGATTTTGGCAGATCTGTGGAGAAAAGTTGTGCAATTTGTAGCACATTTATCTCTGATCTCACAATTCCCAGCCTGTTCGTGAAGTGGGGAAGGCTGGTAATTTCATGCCAATTCCCATTGGATTTCAGTGCATAACTTCTCAACAGCTGGTACACATTACTCTATCAGCTAGACTACCTGTCCTGATACCATCTATACAATCTTCTTCATCCTGTCTTGTATGATTCACAAAGAAGACTGTTAAGCCGACCTCTCTCTCTTAGGGAATAGTCTTTACTTGTTCTGCATCAGACATTTTCCTTCCTCCGTGGATTGTTGAAATTGGAATTTGTATTTGCTTCTCGAAACATAAAATGAACTTTTTTTGCAGAGATTAATTGCTATAAAAGTCGGCTGGAAGTAGAATTTAAATCGGTTTCCTTCCAGAAATAACGAATTTAAAAATGGAGAGATAATTGAGATTAATGTGTTTCTTATTAATTCAGAATATTTGGAAGACCTGTTTTTTGCCAAAATACCTGCATACACAAAACTGATCTGACACAATCTAATAAATCCGATACAATCTGATACATTTCAATGCAGTTTTGTACAATCTGGCACAATTCAATATAATTTGATATTATCTAATAAATCTTACACAGTTTTAATACAAGTATATGCAATTTGATGCAATTCAGTATGCAATACAGTTCAATATAATCTGATACTACTCAATGGAATTCAACAGTATATAAGAATAAGAAAGACAAGTTCTGTTTATTTTATATAGAGGTTTGTCTTACAAGATGACAACACCTGCCAACTGAAGTTGAAGATTTCTTTAAAAGTAAAATTTGTTTCTTATTATGTTGTATTGTCAACATTGCTAATACATAAAGCGTATCACACCAGTATCAGCTTGATTGTCATTTGTGATTCTGCGAGGTTAACTTTTCAAATTCTTACCTGGCAAAACAATTATCTGTTCTGTTACCTTCAAGCTTCCATATAACAATATCATAAACAGAATTAGAAACTTCATAGTTCCTACTCAAATCAAAGCTAAAGCTTTAAGTCAAACCTTGTCTCCTTCCTTAGCCATAATCTGTGACACTGAGAATTATTTAAATTTGCTCCTGCCACACAGCAGAAATAACTCTGCTTGCAAAATATTACCCTGTTCCATTGTCACGAATAATCCTCCTGACCAGCCCAACTATGTGGTTGGAAGTGTAATTTGTTTAAAAATATATTTTACTAAACAACAATAGATGGGCAACGGCCAGAACATTAGACCATAACAGGAGATAGTACACAAAATATTTATAAAACATAGAAACCACTCCTAAAGCACAAACCTCTGCTGAGGGGCGAAGTATTCCCATACGGTAATTTCACCTAAACATTGCCTTTTAAGTAAGTGGTAATCAAGTAGCATCCAGTTTGTTACACTAGTACTTTAGAAATGTCATTTACATACTTCGTCAAATATGTTGTGTCTTTCTTTTGCTGACTAGAGGTCTTGAAACACAGAAAGTTTTGATTTGATCAAATTTCCTGGGAGTAAAACCATTATGGCCATACAATTGATAATTATATCCATCACGGAGACCTTATTTTTTGCTAAATGACCCAAAAACAGTATGGAAATTGGACCTTTATAGCTCTTAATCTCTCTTTTATTAAGGGGACACTAAGGTACAACATCACAAAATAGGTCAGACAAATTATGCATCAGGGGACAGAAAAAGAATCACAGATAACAATCGGGAGGATGCCCTGGTGAGCAGTCGTCTAGACTACTGCAACTCTCTTTTCAGAAGTCTGTCCAGGTTCAACATGCGCAAACTGCAGTGTATTCAAAACACACTCAATAGGATTGTCACAAATTGCAATAGATACTCATGGACATCTCCTATTCTCAAACAACTCAATTGGTTGTCAGTTGAATTTTGCAGTATTTTCAAAACTGGTACTTTGTTTTATAAGTTTCTTCACAGGAGTCATCCAAGCTATCGAGCCTCTTCTGTCTATTCATTATGGAATATATAGTACAAGCTCTAACCTTCCAAATAAAATGTTCCTGGAGGCTCCTCAATACTACCCATCTGTACACAAATAAAAATACACTTCAGTCACAGTTTGTTTGTGATTCTCCCACCATCTGGAATGATTTACCTGATATTGTTTGTTCTGCCCCAATTCTTGCCTGTTTCAGAAAAAAAAATATATCTTCAAAAAGGCTTTCCCATAGAAACTAACTAACTATGGAACGATGATTACAGAATTGGACCTGGTGTTGTGCCTTAGAGTCTCCCAAGGCAGAGATTAAGCATGATAAAAGTAGAGAATACAATATAGAGACTTAAGCCTCTCTTACATCCCGTCGTACGTGTATAGACACGCAAGTGTGCTGCAAATACTGTTGAAAAATATGAACGTAACCTGGTAGTGAGGTAGCAGAGATTTGTACGTACAAACAAGGTGTATTCTCACAACAAGAGTGTCACAACTTGAAGATCAAAGAAGAGATTGTGACTAGCTACAGGTCGTACAGTGGGTTTATATACATGCAAGGTACACGTGAGTGTATCTTACAGTATGTTTAAACAATGTAAGTAATTGGGGAGAACCTACAACACTTGCAAGGAGAATGCACATGCTTAAGTCACTTTTAAGTTACCCTTGAGGCATGGATGCGTTTGTAGACATCCTGCATGTACGCACAGGAAATGTGCATGTTAATTTTCATTGCAGGGCCTGTACGACCTTGAGATTCTGTTATAAAATCGCAAGTGTGCCTTGAGGGTCCCTTGCAAATCAAGCGATTTTTCCCTGTAACCAGGACGTACGTGCACGTACGATGGGATGTAAGAGAGGCTTAAGGTGGGTATGCCTCTGTGTAGAGGTGGGTTTTAAGCTTCATTCTGAAAAAGACAATGGAGGCATGCTTAATCGTGAAAGTGGAGCTGTAGCTGAAAGCTGGAGCTGAATCAGTAGTCACAGTTCAAAATAATAGCTTTACCACAGGTGAATATATAAAAACACATGCAAATGCCTTAATTATTCAAGATATTCTCTGTAGCATGAATAAATAATCAATATTGAAACAGGATTCTAGGGTAAATTGGAGCTCGAGTAACTTTTAGAAAGACGATATGTTTCATGTTTTACGTCTGTTAGACAGATATTTGAAAGACAACACATATATAAATTAATTATTACAATTTTGATGTTTTAATGCAAAGAGGTTACTGGAAGTAATACCACATTAAATAGAAAAGCTACTTGTACGCAAGTATCCATTCAGCTAGGGAAAGATAAGTCATTATTCTATATTCTACCTTGCCCCCTTTCTATAGAAAATTACCATTATTAGCGTGTTAATAAGTGCTGATTTTCGACAAATACTTCAATAACTATATAAATATGTTAAATACACCACAACAGAAGTAGCTTGATACTCACATCTGTGTTGAATTAAATCCATGTGGAAAAAAATAGTTTAAAATAAGTCTGGATTTACCTGAATGATGCAAAAAGTTAACAGTGAAACATAAGCACAGGAAAAAGGGATACCAGCTTGTATGCTTAGATTTTGTCTATGTAAAATGCTAGTTGGTACATATCATAGACGTTTGTGTATTCTTTCTTCTGCTATAGACCTTTTTGAAAATGGTATATAATAAGAGTAAAACAGTCCAGATTAGACATATACACAAACAAATCACCTAGTGTTGCTGACAAGTGACTGTCGATTGATATTGATCTATAACTGAGACTCATAAATATCTCACCAAACAACGAGATCTCACCAGAGGTCACAACCAATAAACGAGAGTTACAATTTAGAGACCAGACAGACTCACACGTTTGGAAATCACTTGTGGAGTGTGAGAGAAGATAAGTAAAATATACTGCCAAATTGAGGAATATGCCAAATTAGGTCACCAACCAGTTGGCTCATTGCTGATAATACTTATGCCAAAATGACTTTAAGCCTAGGTCAAATATCTGAACTTGAATTTGTAGATAATGGAAAGGTGTCTGCATCTGTGTATTATATACATGTATTGTTAAAAGCACAGGGGACCTAATATAAAAAAGAGAAAATAAGTTTCATATAGAAAATAAGGGTTTCATGTAACACATTTGCTGATATGAATAATAAAGCAGCATTTATAAAAACAAATATGACTTTTGAGATTTTTGAAAGCAATCTTCATTATTAATACCTTTCAATGGATTCAGTATTTGGTTACCCTGAACATATTTCAATACCTATTTTTTTGTCTTCAGATCAGTCCATATTATACCAGGCTGTGTCAAGGTAATAAGAAACTTCTTATGGTTACACAGTTTTGTTCATCATGTCACAAATCAAACAAGGTCGTTGGAGTTTTGTCTTTGATGCACCAACAGGGGCCACAGTTGTGCAGTGGTCACACACTAGCCTCCCGTCTCTGAGACCACAGTTCAAATCCTGGCCTGACGTCATGTGGGAAAGCTGGTAGTTGCTTGCTGTTGGTCGGCAGTTTACAGTATAGAACCTTGACCGAGTCTAAGTACTGGTTTCCTCTGCCCTTCCAACGACCTGTCACAATATAACTGATAAGGTACTAGGCGTCACATAAAACAAACCAAAATGAAAAAAATAAATTGATGAACCAATAATATGGAATTGGTTGCCTGAAGAGGTTCATGCTTACTGTTCATTGTCTCTTTCAGAAAGAAGGTTAAATGTGACCTGCTTGTCAAAGCATATCCACCCTCGCCATATCATTAACCCTGTGTCACATTTTCTTATCTGGATGCTTTACTTAAATTGTAATTTCTTATTAATTGTTACCTCTTAATGCCTTCTCTTTAATAAAAATTAACCAATTTAAAAGTTTTTATTATTACAATGAATGAGATCAATGTTTGCTAAACACGTGATTATAATGCTACCAAATGTATTTACTCAGTCGTCTTTGATTGATGTACATGTCGTTTGCGATGTACAATCTAACAACACGATTTTTATCATTCCTTCAAAAGGGAGGGTGTTATGATTGCATTGTGGGTAGCAATACCACCACTCATCTGTTAAGTCCTGGGCTCAATTCTGAGCCCAATTTGAAGTAAGAATGTTGGTAGGTGCTTTGCTATTGTCCAGTAGCTGCATTGGTTTCCTCCATGCGTTTAACTACTCGTAGTGATATGAACTATATAGAATGTTTTGAAGCAATGTTCAACCCAAATCAATTAGTCATCCTCAAAGTAATTACACATTCTATAATGCTTAATACTTTCGTAACTTAAACTCACAATAAACTTATAAATGAATAAATTAAACTTGGGCTAGCCATTTACCTTTTCATTTTTAGTATTTTTTATTTCTTTAGTCTTAATAGTGGATTACGGAAAATATATTGAATAGTATAATAAATTAGTATTATAAATGTTTAGGCTTTTACTTCTTTTACTATTTTGAAGCTTGGCTGAATTTTAAAATCCCTGACATAAGTCAACTGTTAGGGAAAGTTTTACACACGATTAATAGCAATTCGTTTTCAAACCAGTCACTTTAAAATGTTTTGACATGTTTTCTATCAATTGTTTTGAAAACATTTACCTTCAAAAATTTTCAAAGAAAGATGGCAGTGAGCAATAATATGGTATTGTAGAGCACTTTGTGAAAAAGTGTTCCACATGCAATCACTAAAAGTAAGATTTGAATGGGACAGAGAGTCAGGGATGATCATTTATCAATCTGCCTGAGGTTATTTAGCCTGCAGCTGGTGATTTATACCCAAAGACAGATGACCGCAATTTTAAACAGTCATACAAGCCACTATGTACCTGCATGTACCTTGGTTCAAACCCATGTCCTATGTGTTCTAAGTAAGTTTGTTGAGTGGCCACCAGAGCCGATGTGTGTATTACACAATCTACATTTCCTGGGATTTAAGTCAGATACATCACGTGATAAATAATAAACACCATAGTGTCCTTAGTATTTTAAAACGAAATATTAAGTCTGGTGTGACATATGTCCATTATGTCAGAGTGAAATGGATCTGTACTCATGTTGATTGACATGTATATTTTGAAATATTTTTTATTATTATATAGTTTCTTAGAAAAAGATCAACGAAGAAAAGTATCTATAGCTGGACAAATGAAGAGTATTGTGACTGTAAATTTCCACGCTTTAAACCTTGCATACAAATTTAATTTAAAATACTTTTTGATTTTATAATTCAACAGACACTTCCAAACAGCTTCGAAAAATTTTACTATCGAACTCCAGTAATATTTCTTAGAAACTAGTTGCTTTCATAAACAAATCTAAGAATAAGACGGTTGGTGAATAAGAACCCAAGTAAGTGTGAACATGACATAAGTAACTAATAATTTTTACCTGTGCTGATGTATAACTTCCTCTATAATTCTACTTCATGTAATACGATAGGTGTACATACTAATGGATTTCCCTTGGTGACAAATAGGTTGAAAACACACATGTTGTTTTTAAGTACTTTATTATTCATTTCGGCCTAAATTACAACAACTTATATAATCTTCATTTAAATATTTATAAGGAAGTAGATGTGTTGGGCCTCTCTTACACCCCGTCGTATGTGTAAGTACATCCTGGTTACAGAGAAAAATCAGCTGATTTGCAAGGGACACTTAAGCTACACTTGCGATTTTATCACAGAATATCAAGGTCACAATGAAAATTGGCATGCACATTTTCTCTGCATGCATGCAGTATTCCTTTAAACACATCCATGTGTCAAGGGTAACTTAGGAGAGACTCAGGGGCCTGTAGGTAGTCGCAGTCTGTTCTTTGATGTTCAAGCAGTGACACTCTTGTTGGGAAAATATAAAATGTTTGCACGTGCAAATCTCTGTTACCCCACTACCTTGCTACACGTAT
Organism: Sabellastarte sp. h YS-2021; assembly: GCA_964017235.1. Lineage (NCBI taxonomy): Eukaryota > Metazoa > Annelida > Polychaeta > Sabellida > Sabellidae > Sabellastarte > Sabellastarte sp. h YS-2021. Next base: position 151,574,440 of record OZ024931.1, read on the forward strand.
GATGGGATGTAAGAGAAACTTAACTTGACAATACTTTACTTTGGCAGAAAACTTAATATATAAAAAAGAAAACACCTGGAGAGCATAAACCTCAGCCAGGGGAGTTTCTGAAACTTTTTCTTTAAAGAATATAATTTAGATATGTCAATAAATGCTATCACATCTTCCTTAATCCAGGCCCTGTCCACATGGAAAATTACAGGAAGATATCATCATTACTGTACAACTAGAAAAGCCAAGACATTGAAAATACATTAAAAATGGAACCTTTCAAAATTCAGGATTTTTATATCCGGATCTGGATCTTTCCCAACAGTACCGTCTCTTCTTCGGTTGATTAGACCCTACCTATACAACTATTCAATATATGGGAGTAACTGTGAACATAAAAAAAACAGACAGACAAACAGGTGCATCCAAAAATATAACCTCTCAATAAAGGTAAAATGTTGTGTTGGAAAGCATCATATAATCATTAATCCAATATTGTGGTTACAGTGAGTTCAAAGCAAACTCAATATATAAATCTTGTTATTAATTGCCTGGTTCTGTATCATGACACAAACCTTAACTTGGCAAATACTGAGAGACACAGTGTTTAATAACAATTGGTAGACATACATAACACAGGTGCACTTTGACACACCAAATAAGGAAATCAAAGTGATTACAGAAATAACTACATATCTTTCTGGATGCAAATTATGCCAAGTTTGTTGCTAATTTAAAGTGGAAATTATAGTTATTTATAATGCTTAAAAAGGCACTGTAAAATGATAATTTATTTGAATAATTGTAAAGTTTATTTATAGCTTGTGTTTCTTTAAATGCATTTTTTGTCAATAGAAGTCTACAGTATTAAAACATTAAACAACAGTAAATCAGCTTTTTCTGTCTATGTTGTACAATTTAGGGCCTTGAGCAATATGATAAGTGACTCATTAAGTTTTACAATCCACTTTCACATGACTGAAGACAGTTTTTTAATGTTATATATGTCTCCTGTTTTATCTATTATTCACACAATATGGATGTCAGGATTTCATCCTTTTGTATTTGTTTTGTAAAGAAACTTGTGTACCTATGTTGCGGTTTGATTTGGGTACCTTTCAAAACATTGATCTAAAATGGAATCATCAGGGTTTAAATTGTAAGATCGGATAAACTAGGATATTTCATCATCTAACCATGGGCCACGGTGGCAGAGTTGTAACACTCTCACCTCCCACCTCTGAGGCCTGGGTTCGGTTCATGGCACGGCCTCAAATGGGAAAGCTGGTAGTTGCTTGCTGTTGGTTGGCAGTTTACAGTACAGAACCCTGACAAACATGTATGTACTGGTTTCCTCTGCCCTTCCAACTACCCATTGTGATATGACCTGTACAGTGTTGAAAGCAATGTCAAACCCCAAATAAATAAATTCATCATCTAACCTCACATGAATGTTATTTCTTAGGTGGTATATGAATGCATTATAACTCATAAACTTACACTTAGATTTGTCACAAATGATTTAAAGGTCTCTATCATGAAAATAATTGTATTACAATGAGGTACATGGTAAAGCACTCAAGTGTAAGTACGTTTGAAAAGTACTTTCAAAATGAATTTTTCTCAATACTTGCATACTTCCCTTTTAATATTGTGTCTTATATGAATACATAACTACTGTCTAAACTCACATGTCTATGAGACCAGGGTGGGGTTTTGATTCTATTTTAACTCATTAAGGCATTTCTGTGTGGTTTGACAAGTTTCATGTTTAATAGTATTCACTGATGACAATAATTATAAGTAAGTGCCGACCAACGACAAGCAACTACCAGCTTTCCCACTTGAGGTCAGAGGTGGGAGACGACCGTGGCCCCTGAATATTTCATCAAATCTATCCACCAGTTTTCTTTATTTTTCAAACAAACTAACAAGGGACACTGCCAATCACATACACGTTTTTGTCAGATTTTATAATAAGTGGCCACATTACAGGGTAATATAGTTATACTGAAGATTCTTTGTGTGAAACACTTAATTATGTATCACATTATACATACATAACAGTTCAGTTTATCACATTGCAATAGATCAGAATTATGTTGTCATCTACAATGAAGTTATAAAAACAGAGCTCCATTCATAAAAGTTAATCCTTTAAAATCTCATAATCAGTATGTTCTCTTCAAGGACTTCTATTAGAGTTCAAATATCCTCAGTGACTGTCACCATAGTGTGGGTTTGACTCCCACAAGTGGCAATGCTGAGTGCTTGTTCCAAAATCACCTTAGGGCTGAGATCATAAATAGTGTTAGGCAAGCCTTATTCTTAAGGTTTATACATATATAGCTGTATTAAGCACAAGGTTTACCTCAGACATTTTAGTAAATACAGCCATTGGCTGCGAAACTGCACATCAAACTCCAATTTTGCCCTTTCTATTTCATTATTTCAGTTTCAGCATATTATTTTTGTAAACATCACATAAAATTAGCCGGCTGGAGCTTACGTCAGTCTAATAAAATCCTGCCAATATTACCCTTACTTGTTTTATTTAATAATATAAACAATATATTCAAAACATGACCAATATACTTTCAAGTTACATATTATAATATTTGTTATCAAGTGTCCTAATTGGCTTGGTTTTTTCATTTATATTCACTTCACTCACCATCTGTCAACTCACTTGACTAAGAAGTGTAATGTCATGACATCTACTTTCCACGATTTTCTTGCTTTGGAGAGATTGGCTTGCATGTATATGAGCAACAAGAGGTGTAGCAAGAGCGTTAGAATAGGATAGACCTCCACCAAAGCATATAATAATAAGTAAATGGGAACATCCAGAACTTTAAGTTTTTTCCAGACAATGATTAGGAACACTAAAAATATTAAATAGGATCTATGTCAGACCAAGACCCATATTCTCATTTTTCCATGTAGATTCAACCAGTAGTATTTGCGTAATTCTGCTAGCGAAGAGATAAATATGATTTAGTATCTGCTTGATGGAGGTAACAAGGCATTGATCACTTTAGCAAGTGTCATGCTTATTCACACCAGTTGGCCATGTAAAGGTATAGGTGCCAATATCTGACGGTGTAAGATTATTTTATAATCTCATAACCTATAAACAATCCCCCTTTATCCATTAACCCCCCCCCTTTTCCTTTTATGGTTACTAGAGAGTGAAATTTAACACACTGACAACAACATTTTTTTTATATAATTTTATTTCACACAAAAGAAAACATGCTGGTACTTATTAAAGCATTATCACACTTATCACTCATTAACCTTCCCCTCCAACTGGGATATACATCAACAATGGGTATATAGTTTCAATACCTATATGTCATACAAATCAAATAAGAAGTTTAAATTTACAATTTAAATTTTCATTAGGCATTAGTTTTTTAGCTGTGTGAGCCAATGCGTTTAGAAAGTGACATTTAATTCCTAGTGAAAAATATTAATACTAAATAGAATGAAGCTATCAGTGTAAATTAATTGCAATGAATTTCTTAAAAATCAAGATTTTTGCAAACTAAAATTTCTACCCATACAGAAAAAAGAACACACAATCTATTAGATATAATCATGTACACTTCTTTTAATGTTACACAAATCAGGATCTTATCAGAGTATAAAACCCATACAGGCCACCCTTCCATTGTCTCAGCTCTCCATTATTTTTGCATAATGGAGAGTTAACACTACATTATTTTCCAACAGTGGATTGTGGTTTAGTTCAATAGCCAGTCTGCCAAGAACAAAAGGGTACTTAGTATTTGCCACTCATCCTCAGCACAATGCATTCAATATTGAAATGTTTTCACAACTTCTTTCATATTAATTAGTTCTGTGGGTACATTTACAAAGTCTTTTCAAATCTGAATGACATTCAGCATTCATAGAAAAATATCTCATGGAAAAATGCTACCTTGAAAAAATGCCTCCTGACAAATACAAAACAAGCTATTTAATTTGTAAAGTTGGATATTTTTTAATTCTATGCATTTCTTTGCAATCTGACTTCACAATAATCTTCTGTGAACTTAATCAAAGGAGCAGTTAACTTTCAAACAAACTCGTTGTGAAAATCTAACCCACATACTATATTAAAAGGAATGTTTTTTAGTGCCTCAAAATTTACTGAAGTAAAATGACAAAAAAACGTAGTGCAAAAAACCAGTTCTGAAATGCATTACTGCTGAGTTTAAATTTGATTTAAATTTTCTATGTTTTTAAGTTCAAAACATCAAAGATTTTAATTTATCTTATTACAGACTGTTATATACTTCTAAAATGATGCACAGTTTGTGGTTGAAATGAATTTTATTCTTAATGATGTGGATTAATTTTCATAGGAGGTATTGTCGAAATACAAAATGTGGAGTAGGCATTATTTCAATGAGACTTTTTTTAAGAGACAATCTTTCCAAGAGGCATTTTTCCTTGATTCCAAATTAAGAGACAAAGAAGCACACAGAATAAAAACCTTAAGAAACCCAAAAACTTCAACACAAAATAAAACAAATAAGTACTTTTTCAGTTTCTAGTACTTTCAATGCCTAAAACACAAAAATAATGGCTTAGTCTCTTAAATAAGCAGATTAATAAAGTAATACAAGCACTCACCACAACAAATTATCCACAGCATTGTTAAATAAGCAGTCTAATTTTTTTTCTGGAAAGTGCATTCTGTAAGTCACAGATCCATATTTTATCGATTATTATTATCCATGGTTAAATTTTGTGACAGTCAGGTTATATTAAAACTATTCAAGCTTTAAACCATAGAACTAATTTAATGAAAGCCCTATATGCTATGCACACCGAAAGGAAACATTGCAAAGATTGTCTAGGTTGATCATTTGGAACAAGGTGTGGAATAAATAAATTGGTTTTAATTTACAGGGTTTTATAATAGATAATTGCCTCGTGGCGCTTCCATTATGTAAACTTAATGACCATTCGGCCCTTTCAGTTAACATGATGGAGAGCCACTTGGCCATTATCTATATAATAATATACTTAAGTTACATTAAGGTTCATTTAGTTGTCTCAATAACAGAAATTTAATAGTCCAGAATTAACTTTAATAAGATCTCATGAAACAACATTACTAAACAAGGATAAGCTATTCAATCTGATCAAACTGTTAAATAAAATGTGTAACTGAGATAAAATCAAGATTCTTGAAATATTTACCCCACAGGTATCCCATAATATATAAATACATTGAGTTGGTTGTATATATTTATCTCGGTACTTCAGTGAAATGGTCTCAATACCAATGTCACTGATCCATGTACTATACTAATAAATTAATGAGGTACAATTTTTATCACAAGATTATGAGGTGAGACATTGTTATCTGGAGCCAATCTGATTATCTGATTTTCTAGTAAGTAGCGATCAAATATGTGCGTAAATAAGAAAGGTTGAGGCTGAGGAACGAAGAGGCTCAAAGAACTGGGCCTGGAGTCCTGGGAACTACAAAAAGGGCAGATACAAGACAACGGGGAAAGCCACTGGTGCAGGGAATTTGTGCCTTTGTCCTGGATCCGGGTTTGAAGATCATGATATCAGCAGGTCAGTTAGCTATTTCACAAAATGAGTAAAATTATTTTGTATTTCATATAGTGGGCAAGTTTGTGGATTTGGTGTACAAATAAAATATATTTGTGAATAAAAATCAATCACCTCAATGTGTTCCAGTGCAATATTATTAATTAATTGTTCAAATTCTGATCTCTATCTGTGGTATTCAAGGCCTACGGCAGTTGTTTTCACAAATATGTTTTTTACAATTATTTTTATTGTTACTTTTATATTTTGCTTTATTGGAATGTACAATGATAATAATACAAATCTCACCACAAGATAAGTACTGCAAAATCACATTCTATTTTAACACATTTCAAATTAAACAACATATAAACAATGCATCAGCAGTAGTATTGTAAATGTCCTGTATTATAACACACAAAAGCAAGTTACAGAATGCTCAGTACTAAATTGTGCAGCATTTTCCATAGAGAATAAAGTTTTCATTATCTTCGCTGCTACTGTCTTCCTAGTCCCATCATTTTCTTTTGTTTATCTCTATAAATATACATAGGTCAGAAATGTTTATAAGTGAGGTTCATATACCATTCACATGGTATGCAAATATTTGAACAGGGATTCAAAGATTTCAAAGTTGAAATAACTTATTTACATTGGTGTTTTACCATAAAATCCTCCAATAAAACATTGCATAGTATATAAATTATATATATATATATATATATTATATCTCATGAAGGCCTGGTAAACAAGGGAAAGATCGAAAAACCAAACGTTTACTCTAATATCATACTAAGAATCTAACTATTTTGGAAGTTATACAGCTTTGTGTTCTAACAGATGAAGGGGGCCACGGTGGCAGAGTGGTAACACTCTCGCCTCCCACCTCTGCGGCCGGGGTTCGATCCCCGTCATGGCCGTAAGTGGGAAAGCTGGTAGTTGCTTGCCGTTGGTCGGCAGTTTACAGTACAGAACCCTAGCGAACTATATGTACTGGTTTCCTCTGCCCTTCCAACTACCCGTCGTGATATGACCTGTACAGTGTTGAAAGCGACGTAAAACCCCAAATAAACTTTCATCTAACAGATGAAAAAGGGAAGTAAAATAAACAAACCAATTCAGAATATCTTGAATATGTTTATGTGCAGTTTTATTTTGTGCACCAATCACCTTATAGTATACCTGCTGATTTACTTAATGTTTCCCTAGTCTAAAATGTCCCAGACCTAGACTTGTTTCGTTTGTGGGATTTTTCGAGACAACGAACAATCTGGATTTTAAATTCTCAAACAATTATGTCAGTGATTACTCTGCTGCTCAGGTACCAAGATTTCCCAGCAGACTTAAAGTGCATATTTTCAATACTGATCAATACTGATTCTGTCTTGTGCAGTCCAGCAGAGAGTTTGTTTGTGCTGTATCAAAAAATCTATTTTATACGATTGGATATCCCTCACTGCAACTATTCCATATACAATAAAATACCCTGAACTCACACACTCACTAGTGTACACACAGAATTGTTCATCTGTTTGGAATCATGATAGATCGTCCCCTCATTAATTGTTTTAAATATTTGTTTTAACAGTATGCAACTATACTGGAAGTATTTAGTCCATGTGCACACCAAATAGATGGATTTTAACAGGTAGACAATTCAATAAATGCAGTTCTGAACTGAAGTTTAGCTAAGTTAGCCTTGATGAGTTCACACAAACCTGTGTTATCGTAATCTGGGTGATTAATAACAACAGCATTTCCTACCTTTTTAGCATTGTCTAGGTTCAGGAATTAACAGCTTCTGTAAAAACCCCTTAGTGTGGTAATATAAGGTGTGACCGACATTTGTAAGATGACTTCTTTAAGGCAATGTTTGATAATTGTGGACCCTCACATTTTTGTTCCCTCTTTGATTGATACCAAATCAGGAGAATGAAGATACACCATTGAATTCATCACGGAATATCAATTAAATGTTTTATATACGTACATCATATGAGCCCATAAATGTTGGCGCCTTATCATGCTACACACAAAGTAAGGGGGGAGTAACTTTGATGGGTTATAATAGTCAATGGATAAAATGCTTTCATTTGATGTGCAACTCTGTTGGCTTCACATCATGTTCAGCCATGTTTACAATTGAATTTAGCCTGTTTTGAAAGTAAGGAATTTAAAAACATTTTAACAACATTACAAAATTATATGAATGTACTATTTTCGCTTAATTCCTGCAACATATACATTACTTGGTGACACTCCCATTAGAAGGAGAGCAATTCATCCTGCAGATTGATGACTTTTGGTAACAGCTCTATGCACTGTTTCCTAGCTGTTACGCTCATTCCATCTTTATATGTTTTTTCCATATGGACAAGCATCTGCTGATCCGCTTTAACAAAGCAAGGAATCTGATCCATCAATTCCATTATCTTTCCCACGAGATCCTGCATCTGTTTGTCTGGAATTAAAATGTGCAACTTTTTACAGAGATTTTATGCCACATTTAAATCATATCAAATCAACACTGGTGGACAAAATCATTATTATGTATCTCTTGACAGGGAAATTACTTACAAAGATTCTCCATTTTTATAACAAAATATATTTATATTTTTAAAGAGCTTTCTCTATTCTAAATATTTGTTTAGATTTTAAATCACAGAAAAAGAACAATTTACGTCTAGTCAGCTTAAAAGATAAGTGTCCATACTGAAATAAAGAACACTTGTTTATTTAAAATGAATTTTCAAGCTTTGATATTTATAACTGTAAAGATTTCATGCAAACAACACCACCCACTTCTGTAGCCACACCCTTTTAAAACTAAGAATCTCAATTTTATTTATCTTGTCTACCAATGGAACTATTCCTATTCCTTTCTTTTGAATCACCAGTCACTGTGACTGAGAAATTTGTTACATCAATTCATTACATGATTACTTTTGTAATTTGTGGCAGTATGCTGTCATAAACAGCCTTTCTCCTCAATCCTATGCAAAAAAATGGAATGCACTTAGCCAATTAACTACATCGGCAAAAAAACAAACAACATGAACATACTAATGTGACGGTGGATGTCTTGCCCTTCCATGATACTATTTATTTTCTTCCTGGTTTCTAGTGCCATGAGCTCTGGGAATGTACCATGGGTACCAGAGAGGTACCCATCGTAGTACTTCTTTTCCTCTCCCCCGTCCCTTATTGCTCGATATACAGCCACTCCTGTCGAATGTGTTAGAGTTTTAATGGCTTAAAAGGCCTGTTCACATAGTTTCATGCAGTTGTACCAAGTTGCATTTAATTTTACTGCATGTCGATAAGCTTATGACTCAGAAAGGGACATCATATGTATTTGTACATATTTAAAACAAGCAAGCATACCAACTGATACCAACCCCATTTACGCATCTTCCTGTATATTGCTCATAAAGATAAAGATTGTGTTATGTGCTCAAACGGCAGTCTGAGTTGTGGCAAGTACATCTGACCTAAATACAAATTGTGAATTGTGTACACTTATAATATCAAAAGAGAGTCGGATAAATTGGCCTTTTGCCCAATAGGCCCTCGGCAAATCAGCTCCCTAAAAGAAGTCGGCCCTAGGTAAATCAGCCCTAGACCTGGACAACTCAGCCTCCAACAGAAACTTTTGTATTTGTTTTGGGGTTTTACGTCGCTTTCAACACTGTACAGGTCATATTACGACGGGTAGTTGGAAGGGCAAAGGAAACCAGTACATATAGTTTGCTAGGGGTCTGTACTGTAAACTGCCGACAAAAGGTAAGCAACTACCAGCTTTCCCACTTGAGGCCATGACGGGGATAGAACCCCGGCCTCAAAGGTGGGAGGCGAGAGTGTTACCACTCTGCCACCGTGGCCCCAGAAACTTTTGTAATTAGAACTTATTTATAGACCCGAAGAGAGCATTCAAATGGGTTGATAAAGATATTTCTTCAGGATTATTAAAACAGCAAAAACAAACAAGTGGGTATTTTCATCAGAAACTGCATGCCTTAATTGAAATGATGTTGAATTATAACGCAGTCAATTTTAATGTTGACCTCAAACTGTATATATTATTCAAGAACAAAGTAATAAAGCTGTCATTCTTTGTGAGTCATAAGCAAATTATCAGAAAACACACAGGCATGAATGAAAAATTGGTTCGTTAATACTCGAGATTCATTTTTGAATGAATGATTATGAGATTTGATCAAGGTTACCAAAAGTTGTACATATGTTAATGTAATGTTAAGCTGTGAAAATAATTGATGGAAAATAATCCATTTTATTTTTTCTTGGGCTCAGTTGATACTGGACAGCTAATGTGATCACCACATTTAAAGCTTTTGAACCTCATTCTGTATTGGACCAAATGTGTCCTAATTTGTTTTAGGTCTATTTTAGGTCTATTCTCCCAAAGCTATTTTTGTTTTCCTGTTGTTTTACATTAAATATACTAATTTACAAAATTTATGTTATTTTAATATAATCTCACTCAGTATGTTTAGGCAATATAAGTTTCAGTGTGTTGTTATTCTACACAAACCCAGCAATATACAATTCTGACTAATTGTAAAGTAAAACTGTGTAAAGTGTTGTACTTTACATACCTGCAACAAATGGTGCAGCAAGTATGGCTAGAGGAACCCACAAAGGAGCCGTTACACCAACTGTTATCTATAAAATATAAAACGGTGGTAAAGAAATGAAACCAAAATCACACTGTGCAAGTTCCATAGAATTATCTTTAAACTTCTGTGTCATAAAGTGCTCACAAAGAGACTATATTAATAAAATTATCCTATATTTGGGGATCAAATACTTATTGGACAAAAACTACAAGGTTCAATAACACAGGTTTAAAAAGCTTGACCTTATATTCATGAAATGGTGTACTTTTTTATTAGTCTTAAATATATCACATTTGTCTAAATCTTACAGCAATTAACAAAAGATCTTGGTCTTAACTTATGAGCCTCAGTCAGTTTGCTGATGACACAACATTGATATTAAATTGAACACTTCAGTCCATGGACAGAATAATCGAGTTTTGCATCCCATATGATAGCTAGTAATAGATTACTATGTCAACTTAACTTAAGTATTCACGACAACACTGATTTATTGAAAGTTCTGTTGTATTATAACTCACTTATCTCAGAGTAACCACGATATCTCCCTAGTTGGTTCTAACTAATGTTGTGTCTGATAATAGGGTAACCAGTAACAATGCACTATGTCAAAAGTTCTCTGCTCATTTTATTTATCTTACAGTCAAATAAGTAAAAATACTTTTAACAAAATCTAGGTATGCAGTGGAAACCGTTATACTGGAGAGGCCCTCTGTTCCTCTCAATCGTACGTTTATTCTAAAATATCTTAGGAGGAGTTGGAACAATTTATGGAGGTTTTCTCTGCAATTTTTAAAAGGACCACAAAATAAAATCCAGATGGAAAGAGGAGTTTGAAATTTATCTTGACCATGGAAGGTTGTAATCAATATGTCTTTAAAAACATTCATTTACAGTTTCAACTAAAATGCCAGGAGGGAAACTTTGGGAGGTCATTGTTAGGACTTCCACTGAAGGATTAGAACAACAATTTGGGTAGGCTGGGAAGGCAAAAAGGTATCTTCGATATCATCAAAAGATATCTGAACCAAGGTATGTTGGGCCAACCCAGACAATTTGGGCCTTCTTGAAGTGTGATCTAAGTTTTCGTATTATGCACATCAGGGGAAGTCAAAAAGATTCAGGCCTTCAAACAAAAGGGTTTAGAGCATCTATTGCCCAGGCTTTCAAAGATGTGACTTGGGAGACAAACCTGGCCAACTTGTTGTAATATGTGACAACATGGTCCACTTTTGGATAGTGCCACCAGCTGCAAATCGGTTAAAATACTCCCAAATAAGAAAGTACTCTATTTGAATGACTTAGTTTGTCTGCAATCACATTCAAGTTCCCTGAAATTAATCAAGCCCTCCAAAGAATCTGTCTTAGATTGCAATAGGACAGGAATCCCTGAAACAGAGCTCAGAGAGAGAGCCTGGTCCCATACCTCTTTCTTTGTTTTTGTAAGCAATGACGGTGGTGTTGTCTGAGACTAGGTGGATGTTTTGACTGTGAAATTTTTTCAGACCCAGACAATTGATCTTTAGTACCAAAAATTAATGTGTATCTTCCATTCTGCAAAAGAGCATATGCCTCTGGTGGTACCCTTGTAAGTGTGTACCTTAACCTTCATTTAATACATCTGTAAAGATTTGGAGACTATGTCAAAAAGGGTAAGAGATTAACCAATCTTCTTGGTATTGGTTTATTCTTATAGCCCTTGCTTTGGGTGGGGATCAGTTTCGCTTCATTGGCCTTATATTGAAGACTGTGGAACTTGTTGAGAGACCAAAAGGAAGAGCCCTGAACTGGAAAGTCTGATCTTGATAATGGAATCTAAAGGTCTCTGAAGAGGAGCAATCTAACATTCTTGGTCCTTGGGTTATAGGGAGGTGCACAGGTTGAAACTTGCAGTTTGGCATTCCATCTAGAAACACCGTATTGTGAAATTAGATCATTGAGCTGTTCTCTGGTATGTTTTTGCAATGCAAATGGGAATGCAAATCACTGTGCAGGTAGCTGTTCTTGGTGGTATTGGCATATTTGCTTTTTATCAGAGAATCCCTTGTCAGTGGGGGCTAGATCTTGAAAGGCAGCTTGTGACTCTTCCTTGAAATCAAGAGCTCAATTGGGCTTGGATCCTGGAAGGCTCAGATCTGCCCATATTTCTAGTTTAAGAATTAGGATACCAATAGGGACATTTTCTACAGGCAGTCATGTCAGAGAAAGAGGCTGAAGACTCTGCCAACCAAGTGTATTTGTATTTACTGTTATTTTTAATTGCTGAAGAAGTACTTTTGATAGAAACATCCTTCTGTGTGCACTTTCTTAATAAAAAGATGAAAATGTATTATATTTCACAGAATTTACTACTGTAACTTTGGATATCCATCATACACACTGTAGCATTTCCTTAATAATAAGAAGCTATATGTCTCTTTCATGATTAGTCTGACCGGTATACGGAGCAGTCAAATATTCATGTAATCATATGATAAGCTTTGACATTAAAGGCAAAACTAGTACTCATCATGAAAGTGATGATGGTTTTCTTTGGAACATACAGCTATACATCATTCTTATGAGCGGGGATCTTCATCCCATTCCCAGACCTACTGATACTTCAGTAGCACCTCTAAAAATGTGTCATCTTCATGATTGAAGCATCTGTGCAGATCATCTAACAAAACTTGACATCATATACTCTAAGTTGTGTGTAGAAAAGAGCTTTGATATAATATGCATCAGTGAAACCTGGCTGGGTGATTCTGTCTCAGATGATGAAATAACTTAAAATGGCTACAGTTTATACAGAAAGAACCATAACCGACATGGGGGCGGGGTAGCTGTTTTTGTTAGTGATAGGATTGGCTTGAAGAATAGAATAGATATTGAAACTTTTGACACTGAAACACTAATTTTAGAGGTCATGCTAAATTCTAAAATCTTTTTTTTGTGATTTGTAGTTATAGACCACCTGGGTTCTCTTCTCAAAGAATTGAATACTTCATTGGCAAATTTCAAAACATACTGGACTCCGTTTTTAGAAATAGCAGCAAATCCATCTTTATTCTGGAGAATTTTAATGACAAATGCACTAACTGGAATGACGACCCTCCAGGAAGTGAATTCAAATCATCTTTTAAAATCATGATTTCAAATAACAATCTGTTCCAAATAATAAATGAACCAACACATATCACACCAACATCTACTAATTTCTTGGACCTAATTATCACTGATTCACCGAGCATAATAGTAGAATCTGGTTTGGATGAACCAATTGGAGATCCATCCCATAGCATGGTGTTCTGTAAAGTATATCTTGAAAGAATACAGGAAAATCATCTACTAGAACTGTCTGGCAGTATAAACATGGTGACTATGACGCTTTTAGAAAAGAGCTTAAACTGATGCCTTGGCACATTATGGGAAATTTTCATATTGATGAATGGGCTGAACCTTGGACAAATCAATCAATCAATTGTCCAAGTGCTTAATCTCCATATCTATGGATTCTAAGGCACACCATCCAGTTCGTAGGGCATAAATCATCAAGACATTAGACATGTTCCAAGATGGTACTCAGGGAGTCAATCTGGTGTTTGGTAGTTAGAAGCTATGGCGGGAATGATTTCTGAAATAGGTAGCCTTTTAGTCGACTTTTGAAACATGAGAGATTTGGAGCACTGCGGATATCATGTGGAAGATCATTCTATAACTTTGGGGCATCATATGAGAAACTATTGTTGAAGTGGACCTTCGATTTATGGATGGAAGCACAATAATGAGGAACCTGGAGGAACAAATTTTTCAGGTTGGAACATCTTGTATTCATGGCAGACTTGTACAAGGGGAGATATGGTGCAAAATACTTAGGCTGGCCAGTGGTGAGGTACTTATAAACCAAAAGTAGGGTTCTGAAGATGATATGTTGTCTGATGGGTAGCGAATGAAGTGTCCTCAGGGTAGATGTGATGTGAGTGTACTTTGAAGCACCAGTGACAAACCGTGCAAGAGCGTTTTGAACATATTGGAGCCTTGTAGCATTACGGGATGACAAACTGTGAAATAGAGAATAGCAATAATCCAAATGACTACTGACCAGAGCATTAGCAATCACCACTGATGTATCCACAGAAAGAAACCTCCTCATATGATGAAGGTCCCTGAGGCTAATAAAACAAGATTTGATGACAGAATTTACATGATCGGTGAAACAAAACTTTGCATCAAAAAGAATACCCAAATTGCCTACAACCTCTGTTGGAGAGAGACAATTGCCCAGGATATTGACAGGAAATGAGTCACTGAGCCATTTGTATCTGTCTTTTGCACCAAAGACTATGAATTCTGTTTTATCCGGATTTACCTTCAGTTTGTTTTCAGACATCCAGACCTGAATATCATTCAAACAGGATTTAATAGTCAAAAGACTTGAGACTGTCATCAGGGGATAAGTGAATGAACAGCTGAGTATCGTCAGCATAGAAGTGATATTTGACTTCAGTATATTTTCTGATGACTTGACCAAGAGGTGTAGTATAGAGGAAAAACAGCAGAGGACCTAAGACAGAACCTAAGACAAATGAGTTTCTTAAGATAGCCCAGAATAATATTTTACAGAAGCAGGTCAAAATTTATCCGAAAGACAAATATTTTATGACTACAGAAATAATGAAGCTGTTTAGAAAAAAAAATCGTTTGTGGAAACCGTGGAAGCAAACTCGCATGGAAGTCCACTACAACTGTTTTAGTCTAGTGCGAAAAGAAGTGAAGCAAGCAATTAAACTATCAAAACATGCATTTGACTGGAAAAATTTTGATAAAATGGATAACCAATGTAGTTCTAAAGATTACTGGCATCTAGTAAAATGAGTTTATGGCAATAAACACAAGCCAAGTATCCCTGTAATGATCAAAGATAAAACTATGCTGTCATCAGCCCTTAAAAAAGCAAATCTATTTAATAATCATTTCATCAATAAAGCCAAACTTCCAGAAGTGGATAAACTCCCAAAAATTTCAGATATGCCTGTTGCGCCAAATAAATTACTGTCCTCTGTTCCTATCATTAAAGAAATTATAGAGAATATTGTAAAGTCTTTACCTGTAAGGAAAGCAAATGGCCCGGATAATCTTAGCAACCAGCTTCTGAAAGAAGGTATACCTGCCATATCTAAGTCGTTATGTAGCCTTTTTAATGCTTCATTAATGTCTGGTAAAGTTCCCCAAATTTGGAAGCAAGCTAATGTAACTCTGGTCTTCAAAGTTAAAGGAAGCAAACAAGACAAATCTAATTATGGTCCAATATCATTATTGTCAAATGTACAGGTTTTTTTGTTGAAAATGGCTTATTGACATGGAGAAACTCTGGATACAAACCTACGGACTGGACAATAAACCAGCTATTGATAATAATACAAAATTTATCAAGCTTTGGAGAATGGATATGATTACTGCTTTGTATCACTTGATGCAACAGTGGCATTCGACAGGGTATGGCACCAAGGCTTAATTTACAAATTGAAAAGAATTGGTATAAGTGGTAAACTGTTGAAATGGTTTAAAAACTACTTAAAAGATAAAAAACAGCGGGTTGTAATTGAGGGTCAAACTTCAGAATATATATCAATTAGATGTGAGGTTCCACAGGGCTCTATTCTAGATCCTTTATTATTTCTCATATACATCAATGATATAACAGAAGATTTAAAAACTGAGAGCTTTCTTTTTGCTGATGATACTGCCCTGTGTAAATCATTGACCACTGATAACATTGAAAACAAAAACATTTCAGCAATTTAAATAATGATCTCCAAGTAATAAATAACTGGGAGAAGCAGTGGTTGGTCAATTTTAATCCAATAAAAACTAAGTACATAATTTTCTCAAAAAAATACACACCTATCCAAACGTATATCTGGGTGAAAAGAAACTCCAGAATGTTGATATATTAACACATTTAGGCATCATAATTCAACTTGAGAATGACTTGGAAAAATCATATAAACATAATTCAGGACAAGGCATTGAAAGTATTGGCAAATTTGAAAAGAATATCTGTCAGTGTACCCCGACTAGTGAAGAGACAAGTCTATACTAGTTTTGCACGTCCAATCATGGAATACAGGTCTGAAATATAACTTAGACAACCTGTACCAGTCAGCATATAAAGCTGGTCACTCAACTGAGACAGCTCTTCTCTCAATAAAAAATGAAGTTCACTTATCATTGTCAAGAGGTGAACCGACTTGTCTGCCACTTTTGACACCATAGATCATTCTACTCTTCTCAGTTGCCTCCTTATTTGGTTTGGCGTCAGTGGCTCTGTTCTGATATAGTTCACTTCCTACATAACTGACAGTTATCAGTCAATACAAATTGGTTCTACTTTGTCAGATGCTTGTAAAATCTTATTTGGAATCCCCTAAGGTTCTGTCCTAGGCCTTTTGCTGTTCTCATTGTACACCATCCCCCTCAGTTTGATTTCCTGGTAAACATAAAGGAATAAAGTTTCATTTCTATAAAGATTACAGAGCACCATCTGTGATTTCAGACATCTCAGTCCGTTTCTAACTCATGATGTTTCTGCACTTGTGGCTAATGCTCTTATTAGTCGTCTGTTGGATTACTGCAGTTCTCTTTTCAGGAGCTTCTCCAAGTTTAATCTACGTACATTGCAGTACATCCAAAATAGTGCAGCCAGAAATAAGAAACACTAGTCGATACACCAGTATAACTCCTGTGCTTAATAAATTGCATTGGCTTCCTACTGGACAGTGTTTAAGACAGCCACACTTATTCACAAGTTTCTGCACATGGCTCCATATCTTTCTTCCTTCAGCAGTTGTTATAGTACCAAGTGCAGTGGTGGTGGCAATTTCCTTGTCATTACAAAGTTCTATCCTTTTGTTCATAAATCAGTCAAACAGTTTGGTAATAGTTTCGCTTTTGATGCTCCAATGTTTGGAATGCTCTTTCAGAAAGCAGCTTAAAACTTACTTGTACACCAAAGCATACCCACTTTAGCCTGGAGCATCCCTGGGTGTTCTCCGTAGTGTTTGACTCCTCTTCCATCTCTGGATACTGAAATTTAATTGACTACTTTTGTAGTTTTGTTGGGCCTTAAAGTCCTCTTGAATGGGGAGATTAAGTGCTGTAAAAGTCGAATTAGAATTTGTTTTTTGGGGGGGCTTAGCAGGGATTTACACTCTCCAACAGTTATAGCACTATGGCACTATAGCACATTCATTTCTATTCATGCAAGAATCCCCCTTTTCATTCTGCTTGTGCTTTATGGGCTATTCCACTGGGCCCGATCCTTACAACATTAGGGACACAGCCCCCAGAAACATACAGACTAACAAGGAAACCACAAACCCTCAGAGTCATGTCATGGAAAAATGCTATAGCAACCTCCTCTATGACCAAATGCACACTAATATCCCAGGTTACCACAATTTTGTGAGAATGCCTCCTGCAGTTTCTGACTTCATTGCCTACACTGCCACTTTAAGAAGGAAGCCACCAGATTTAGAAAGACCCAGGAAGTTGTATTGAAACTAGCAATAACACTAAAACACCCAACAGGGAAGAAGTACAAGTATTAGAGTATCACCAGATGGTAGTCCGAACCACCATATGTAAGTTTATCTCTATTGTCTGCAGAGCCCTACTTGCTGAATTCCAGGAAGATTATTTAATCTGTCCTACCATCCTAAAAACTGGAAACCGATAGAGAAGTTAAGGCCCAGATGGAATGTCCTTCACACTGTCCAGGCACTAGATGGGAAACATATCGCTAAATAAAAGCCAATTTTTGCTTGGTTATGACACCTTTGTCTTAAGGCCATGGCACACACCAAGCCAAAGTAGCCAGGCACCCACCCCAGCGGATGAAGTACCAGCCTTATACAATGAATCAGTAGTATATGTGCCTTATGAAAACTACAAGAATCCATAAAGCAATGCAAAGCGACAGTGATTACTTCAATTACGTTAGTGCAAATTCTAAGCAAATTTTGAACCAAATCACAAGTCCCATAATCATGTCAGAACTGAAAACAATTTTTGTAAATGAAAAATCTGTAAACTTTCAGATTTAGATCATCGTTCATAATGGTTATAAGTTAAAGAGTTTACAAAATTAAACCTTTTTTTCTTATGCAAATTTCTTTACATATAAATATATATATGTATATATATATATATGTATATATATATTTTTTTTTTTGTAGTTTTTTTTCATAGTTTCAACATTTTTCAAACTTTTTGCGATTTCTCAAGTGTCAACATTATATTGACAGTTTCAAGCTTTCTCACAGGTCAAAAATCAAACGCCATCACTCAAATCCAAAAGTCAGAAGAATTTCAATTTTTTTGGAAATTTTGCAAATATTTAAGCAAAGGTCAAAATCTTTTTCCATGCTTTTTTGAAAGTAAATTTTTTTTTTCTGAAAAAAATTTATTTCAAAATTTTAATCACCCAATCACTCATCACTCTTTCACTCATTTTGTTTTTGTGCATTGGAGTCATGTGTTTGGTGTGGGTGGTGTTATTTTGGGGGGGTTTAAACGTCTGCTTAATAATTTTTGGGAAGATTCAAGTGGCCCAGAGGATGTCCCTCTGTATTTCCTAACTCAAACTATGTAGGTGTCTAGGGACTTCTTTCTTCCTCACATTCTTTCTCGACATTTTAGGACCCATCTTCTAAACCAAATCAAGGCAGTGTTTTAAAAGCCTATCAGCTAGCCAGCAATAAGTTATATCTAAATATTAACTTTATTTCCAAAGAAAGTACACATCGTTACACTACCAGTTGTCATCCATCAGCACTTGCGTGACTGCACTTGGGTCAGACACTCTCTCAACCAACAACCCTTTCTTGTAATCACCAAACTTATAAACATCCAATTATTTAGGCAATAAACTGACATCAATTCTTAAGGGTTCATAGATAAACTACTCATTGCAATCTAGTTTCAATTTATTTTGTTTGAAAATGACCATGGTACTCTTTGCGAGAGCTTAAAATGCATCATGTAATGTGTGGTATACTATACATTACACAGACATAGTGACTGTTATAATGTGCCTGTAAATGAGACTAATCAATATATAATACCCATTTACAGAAAATCTGTGTGTGTTCTGCAGATTTTCGGGCACCTAAATTTGTACATGGGGACATAGTAACTGTTTTCAATTTATTTTGTCTGCAAGTGTGATTTGTATTGCATATGGGATTTATCATTATGCATTTCATAAATAATCCCTGCAATGTTTGGGCGTTAAAATGTGTGATAATATGCTATGTGAGACACAGTTTTATCACAGTCCAGTTACAGAATAAATTTATGCAATGCAAACTTTGAGGGGGGTTGAAATAGTTTGTGAAAATCTTTGTACAATCTGTGTTATGGTTTGTACCTCTATGTTGTTGCAGAAGTAATCTCTGTTAGTGTTCAAATGTATATTTCAGCATAACACACCAAGCAAATGTTGTGTTTTTAAATACTCTATATGCTAGATTGTGAAAAGCAATGAAGCCTAGGACCGATCCCAATATAACCCTTACTTGTTGAACAGGACAGAGAACCCCAAGGTTAAACTTTTTGAAAAACATTTTCAGAAATGTGTAGAAATACATTAAAAAATCCACTACAATCCACTCAATCCGCAAAGTGCTGTAATAGATCAAATTGTTCAGTAATATGTACATGCAGCACAAACCCTAAATTTTTGGTTATACTTGTGCAATACGACTTATACAATTATACAGGATTTAAGTTATCCTGATATCTCCAGTTTGGTGTTACACAAAAAATTGGTACCTTTTGTGGCTAAGAAGAGTATAGTTTCTTCAGTATTAAAAAATGGGCTAACTAGAGTATTAAATGTACTGATATCTCCAATGGAGTGGTACATGAGAAATTTATGATTTAGTGTGATTGAAAAATCGGTAACTCCCTTAGTATTGAAATAAAAGCCCATTCAGACATCCTACATAAATCGGTAACAAGCTTTTTATTTGCTGTGATTAATATATGCCTCTGTTAATATAGTTGCAAATATACCACTGGAAGTACACATTTGGTTATCTGATCATGAGAGGGGAGATAGATTTAATGTATCTAATAAAAGCTGGAGAAACTAGAAAAAAGTGAAAAAAATAGAATATCATAGAAAATCAGTGTATACTCACAAAATTTGGTGTGTGACATAAGCTTGAAAATTTTTGTATGATAGTCGTTCCTGGTATTTGCTAACGCCAGCAGTTTTGTGTTTTTACATACAGTTTTGGCAATTATCTATATAAATGTACATAGTCTATTGTATATATGTTATATGTTACATGCACTTTGGTTGTTATGCAATACATCTATTTTAAACAATTTGAAATATCATTTTGAACTTGAAAGACATACAAATGCATACTAATACTACTTAATCCATTTCTTTTATAAAGCTTCCACAACATATTTGAAACATGTGCACGTTTTAATGAACAAAATGATCATAAGATTTTAAATTTCTGTCCAGTTTTCTCTAAGAGGCGCACCTGTAGAGAAGCCAGGATTCATGTGAGACACTGAGGCAACAGCATTAAGATTTCATCTGTAAACTGTCAAGGTCTACAAAATCTAGAAAAAGGCTAGATGTCATATCATGTCTTAGGGATAAGGAAAGTAACATTTTTGCTTGCAGGACACACATTGTACAGACAGGGACTTCTAGAATGTCCATGAAATGTGGGATGAACAAGAAGTGGAGTCACCAATTCGTGACATAAAAAGGTACCATGACATTAAATTTGATAGCAATATATTGACCTAAAAATGACAACCCATCTTGTTTTGAGCAAATACAGTTTATTATTGAAAGAAATAATGCAGATTATAACACTGATTATACGATCATTTGTGATGATTTCAACTTAATCATGAATCCTGAAATCAATACTCAAAACTATAAGCACACCAACAACCAAAAAGCACGGGCGGCAGTGATGAACTTGATGAGCAATTGTGGGTTAATAGACATTTTCAGACATTTGCATCCTACTACAAGGCGATACATATGGAGGAAAAAGGAAACCACTGAAACAAGCACGTCTTGACTTTTACTTAGTATCTAGCCATATGTCTGACGTCATTAAATCTTGTGATATAAAGGTGGGATGTCATACTGATCATTTCCAGATAGATCTACAAATCTCTTTAACTGAATAATATCTCTCTTGGAAAGGGACTATGGAAATCCATCAGCAGCTTATTGTAAAATAAGAACCATCTAGATTTAATAAATAGAGTAATTGAAGAAGAAACTTAAAAATATGCAGTAGCAATGTATAATTACAACTACTTGAAAAACTATTGCAACTACAAAGATATTCTCTTTACAATAAACAATGACAGCTTCTTAGAAATGTTACTCACGCAAATTCATGGAGAAAGTATCAAGTTTACCACATTTAAAAAAACGACTTATAGCAGACATAGAACCTTTAGAAAGATCAAATTTGGATGATGAAATATTGATAAATCAGCTGATAAAAAGACAGAGCTGGGACAATTGAGAAAAACTAAGGGGAATAATGATCTAATATGGTCAAGATTGAAGTGGTGCAATAAAGGAGAAAAACCTTCAAAATACTTCTGCAATTTAGCAAAAAGATATTTTATAGAAAAAAAACAAATAGAAATATTCAAGTCACTGATAGTACACAAATCACTTATCAGCAAGAAGTTTTTAAATGTTTAATCTGGTACTACCTAAATTTGATTAAAACTTAAGGCAATGGTTCAAAGAATGTAGATATGTTCAAAATATTTCAAAATACACAGGTTAACAAGGTAAGACATAGGGGAGCCTATCAAAGTAAGAGAGTTAACTTTAATTTTGAAAAAAAACATGAAACGCAACAAAACTCCAGGAATAGATGGGATCACCAGTGAAATCTTGAAAGTTTTCTGGGGGCTATTAAGTTTTTTTACTGAAAAGGCAGTCAATACACTGGTTTTAGTGTTTGCCAGTTGAGACGTGGTTTTTATTTTTTCGTTTAAAATTTTTACTTTCTCCAAAGAAACTGGTCAGTATTTGATATATTTTACTGCTACTGTATGTATTTGATGAAAAAATTGCAAACCAATAGATTACAGATTGTCAGCACGCCCAGATATCAGTTAAAAGTGCTGTTTGTCATTTAAGGGGTATTATCCCCCACTCGATAATTCCCGTGGTAACACTTTCAATGTCTCACACACAAAGCATATCAAGTGTATTACATGTAAAATAGATATCAATCATAAAATATTGTTTAGCAATTAATTTTCCTTGTCCACTGTTTGTTATATTTTAATCCTACACATCTATCAAACACATGCACTAATCTACTCCTTCCTAACCTAGCATATTTTGATTTTGGTACTGTGATGCTGTAATAAGAAAGGTTTGTACGTAGGAAAGGTAGGTGCACCTATTTCTAAATTTTTAATTTTTGGCTTTCATTGGTCATGCATTGCACTTTTTGGTTCTGTTTTTCCATTCTCTTGACTGCTCGGTCAACAACCCCCACCAATGAAAATAGTTTGCCATCACCAAAAATTATTCACTCAAGTTTACTCTCCTCTTTGGACAGTTGCAACATTGCTTTTGTCGCCCTGCAGGCCCACTGTCGTCAAGTGACGCACTGTTTCAGAAATGTCAACCCTTGGTGGTCCATCATCCTGATTCTTTCTGGCAACATTAGTTTGAACCCAGGTCCATCAGCCAGAAATATCAAAGCCTGTCAGCTGAATGTCCGTTCATTGCGTAACAAAACATCAGCATTTAGTGATTTTGTTTTGTCAAATGATCTCGACATCGTTGGTGTCACTGAGACCTGGCTAAGACCGTCGGACACACAAGGCCTAATGGATGAGAAAACCCCTGCAGGATTCCAGCTTCACCAGGTCCCACGCGAGAACAAGAAAGGAGGTGGAGTCGCTGTCCTTGTCAGGAATGACATTGATAGCGTGCGTTGTCAAACTGATCGGCTGGAAACGTTCGAACACATTACCGTAAACTGTCAGATCGACAGTCAAGCCAGCTCCTGGTACATGTAATTTACCAACCTCGAAGTACCAGTAAAAGCAGATTTATTGAGGAATTCAACAGTTTCATGGAAGCAGCTGCTTTGTCACCACATGAAAATATTATCCTGGGAGATGTCAATATCCAGCTTGACAGTCAAAATTGCTGGACAGATAATTTCAACACAGTTCCATTGGATTTTGATTTCATTCAACATGTGTCAACACCTACACACATACAAGGACATATCCTTGATGTACTCTGCACTAGTAAATCCCTAACTTCCTCAGTTCACCATTATGTAAAGGACGGCATATCAGACCACCTGGCTGTCTTTTTCACTACAACATTCCCTGTCAAAAAATCCTGCAGAGTAAAACGTTTGAAAATCAGGAAACTTCACAAGATAAATAAAACTGAATTAATGTCTGACATTGTAAATTCTGAGTTTATCCAGGCTCCTTACAAAACTGCTAGCTTACTTTCACACCAGTACTTTCATACCCTTAGGAACATACTTGACAAGCATGCACCTGTACATGAATGTAAAACCCCACAACATGTCAACAAAGGCTTCATCAACAGTGAGATTTTGGCAGCAAAGATACGTAAGCGCAAACTGGAAAGGGAGTGGTGAAGGGACAACTCTGCCATAAACCGCAGTAGGTATAGAGCCGCTGTAAACCATTTCAACCGTCTCGTGGAATGTGCAAAAACCAAATACTATAGTGATATGGTCAGGAAAAATGAGGATAACCCCAAGGCCTTGTGGAATTCCATAACGAAAGTCCTCCACAGATCACCAAAAATGGTACTTCCAGATTATACTGCCATAAACAGTCTAGTCAACACTTTTGGCAGGTATTTTGCAGACAAAATTGCTAAATTAAGATCTGGATTACTGTCTACTGATGCCGATCCCCCTCTCTCAGGCTCCTACAAAAACAAGTTTGTTTCTTTCCGGACCATGTCAGAGGAAGAAGTCCTTAAAATCATAAAGTCCACACCAAATAAATCATGTGACTTGGATCCCATCCCAACATCATTGGTCTTTGATTGCATCAGTGTGCTCTTGACTCCTATTACAAATATTGTGAACTACTCTCTACAGGAGGGCAGTTTCCCATCCTGTTTTAAGACTGCACATGTTACACCCTTGCTGAAAAAAGCTGGTCTTGACAAGAATATTCTCAAGAATTATCGACCAGTGTCCAACCTCAGCTACATCTCCAAACTTATAGAGAAAGCTGTGGCTAGGCAGATAAATGAGCATATTGCTCACGAGGGTATATCCAACGAAAACCAGTCCGCATATAGAGTTTTTCACTCAACTGAAACGGCATTGCATTCGATACAATAGACCACTCAATCCTATTCAACTGCCTTCAGCATTGGTATGGCATTGATGGGGTATTGCTTAAGTGGGTCCAGTCTTACCTCAACTCACACATGCAGCGGATCCAAATAGATGGACATCTTTCAGATGCTTTTCAACTCCCTTACGGGGTTTGCCAGGGCTCAGTTCTGGGGCCACTCCTTTTTACCCTATACACAACCCCTCTCAGTTCAGTCATATCTAAATTCAATGTCACCCATCACTTATATGCAGATGACACACAAATTTACTTGGAACTCAACTCTAGGAACTTCGATTCTAGTATCACTGAATTAACAAATTGCCTCGAGGCAGTCCAGGCTGGATGGGAAATGATAAGCTTAAATTAAATCATGACAAGACAGAATTCATAGTGATTGGTGATGATCAAATTAGAAGTTGCCTGAAGTCATCATTCCCAGTGAGTTTGCTTGGCAACACCATGGAACCAGCTGAATCAGTAAAAAACCTTGGTGTCATCCTGGATAATGAAAATTCAATGCAAAGACACGTGGCTAATCTATGTGGCATAAGTTACTATCATCTCCGGGAACTACGAAGTACTTAAATCATGAAACAGCTGTAAAGGTGGCAAATGCTTTGGTTAGCAGCATTGCTTTACAACACTGCTTTACAACACAAAAAGGCATATACTAGCAGACTACAGAGAGTTCAAAATGCCTTATGTTGGACGGTTTGCAAGCTAAATAAATACTGTCATGTTACACCCTTCCTGCACTAATTACACTGGCTCCCCATTCATTACCGTATATTGTTCAAATATAATCTCCTCACTTATAAAGCAATACATTTCAGCCAACCTCCATATCTCTCCGCTCTAATTAGGCGGAGTGATCTCACACGGGGCAATAGCCTATCAATTTCCTCATCTAAACCAAATAAACGCTCAGGGTTACGCAGTTTCATAGCAGGGGCTCCCACAGAGTGGAACAAGCTTTGTCAAGCCATTAGAACCATAGAAAGCATTTCTGGTTTCAGAAAACAGTTGAAAACATACCTTTTTAGATTGGCTTATCCTCCACCATAGCCTATCTCCCCTATTGGACGCTAATATGGAAACGGACCTCTTTTCGGAACTGGACTATCCCTTTTTGCACATCAGCGCCTTAGAGGATGTTTACATCAATTTCGGACAATATATATTGAAAGCACAAACTGATTTCATCCCAGGAAGGCAAATTAGTGATAACACCAGGCAAGTGTTTGACTTGATACAAACTTCTGAAAACAAAAATGTGGTGGGCATGATAATGATCATTGATTTCAAAAAAAGCTTTTGATTCTATGTCGTGAAAATTTATTTATAATGTCTTAAATTTTGGGGTTTTTCATTCAGACTTTAGAAAATGGGTAAAATTATTTAATCACAATATAGATGCCTATGTCCTGCAATGTAAATGAAATAAAAAGTTGGAAATGTAGAAAACTCACACCAATTGGAAAAATAAGTCTAATCAGAACAAATATTGTTTCAAAGATTATTTGTTTATTAACATCCCTTCCCATTTCACTCAGATAATAAGTCTGATAAGATCAAACAAGTAACAATTTGTCAAGACTAGGATAATCATGGATTGAAAATGTTAGATATATACTCTTTTGAAAAAGCACTCAAAGTTAATTGAGTCAGAAGACTTTTACTGCAACCAAAATCCCAGTGGTGTAAGCTAATTGCTAAAATTATTGGCAACAGTGATAATTCCTACAAATTAGGGGGAGAATATTGTAATATTATTATTAATAAGATGAACATTTGTTGACAAAATGTATTTAAATATTGGAGGTTTTTGTGCAAGAACCAACCCATGAATTCACACAGTGATATATTGCAATCTTGCTTATGGTTTATTACACAAATATTTTTAGAGCCCCTTTTACTATCAAAGTTGGACTAAGAAAGAGATTCTGTTTGTTTTTGATTTAGTGAAACCAAATGGAGAAATAATAGAATCAGCAGAGAATGAAAATATTTACAGGCTTAAAGTTAATGGTTTTTATCATTATAGAATTACAAGTTTAATTAACGCATTTATGACAATGCACAAAAAATATGATTCCCTTGATTTTATACACCCAGGCTATTCAGTTTAGTTGAAGACCTTGATTGTATCATAACAAGGATGTCAAAAATTTTATCAAAGTTTCAATAATAAAAAAATGACATTCCTGTTAACAAGGGTAATTGAAGAAGTATAATTTCAGCAAATGATGATGTTTGGAAAATTGTATTTGGAACATGTTTTAAATCAGTACTAGATAGAATAGATAGAGTATAATAGAAAAGATTCGCTTATATAGCGCAAAATTGATGTAACATCCTCTAATGCGCTTGAGCTCAAAAAGGGAAAGTCCAGGGACATATCAGGTCAAGATCCAAAATTAGCTCCCACTAGGGAGATGTACTATGGTGGAGGATATGCTACTCTAAACAAATAGGTCTTTAGCTGGCTACGGAAACCTGTTATTGTTTGTTGTGATCATACTGATTGTGGGAGTCTGTTCCATTCTGTGGGGGAAGCCATTGCAAAACCTCACCTACCAATGGCCTTTCTGGGAGAGACTGAGGAAAGAGAAAGATGATTTCCACACCTTAAACAACTGGTTTTCATCAAGGATGATAGGTATATGGGTTGAGAGAACTTGATAGCCTTGAAAGTAATTAGATTGTACTTAAACAAAATGCAGTATGTGATAGGGAACCAGTGTAGTTTTTGAAAAAGGGGGTGACATGGCTAGTTCTGTCAAGTCTAAAAACAATTCTACAAAGGGCATTTTGAATCTTTTGATGTTTAGCAAACTTGTATTTACTTACACCATAAAGTAGGGAATTGCAGTAGTTAAATCGACTGCAGATCATAGAATTTGCAAGCAAGGCTGAAGTCTCCACATTGAGGAATTTACAGATGCATCTTAGGTCCTTAAGGTGGTAGTAACAGACGCAACACATACTGGTTATGTGGCTGGTAAAGGTGTTTCCTGAGACAAAAGTAACACCTAGGTTCTTGACTGTATCGGTAGGGGAGATAGAATTTCCAAGAAGTTTAGTAGGGAATTTGTTGATGAGGGACTCTCTGGCTTGTCTATAACCAATGATAATAAATTCATTTTTCTCAGGGTTGAGCTTATGTTTCACACCAGCCATCCAGTTTTGGACACATGTGAGACACTCAGTAAGCTCAGCAAAACTGGAATCAAAGTTCCTATGGTCCAGTGCTAGATATATTTGGGTGTCATCAGCATATAGATGGTGGGTGACATTGAAATTGGAAATGATATTACTGAGGGTAAAAAGGGAGTATGGGAGTGAGAAAGCATCTTGTTACACATATGGTCACTATATAAGTGCATTGCTTACTCTAAACTTTATGTCTATATACTCCCACATAAGGTAATTATGTTATTGATTCTTTTAATGTTTTAACATTTAAAGGAAGGAAGTTATTAATTGTTGTGTTATGATGTTGATCTATTTATAGACTGGAGGGAATCACTTTGGGCTAACCTCAGTGATGTTATTTATAGATTTGGGGGAAGCCTACCTGTAGGTTCTAGAACTTCCTCACTTGATCTAGTTACTGATTTTAACTTCACGTTGCTTCTGTAAGATTCTAGATGCTTCTATGAGCATATATAAGCACTGTGCACCTGGCCACAGATTAACTTAGTATTTGTTGGCTATAAGGAAGGCTATTGTGTCTTGGAATATAAAGTGCTTGTGTTGCTGTGAACTTTTACTGGAGTGAACTGGATACATTGTCTGGATAGATTTACTGTACTTTGGATATTCTTGGTTATTGTACATTCATATAACAGAGAGTGGATTTACTACATTTTGGACATAGTCCATATCTTGAAGCAGACAGTACAGCTGTGCAGACTCTCTGAATATTTCTGTGCAGACATTTGGTGTGATTGGATATCGAAATCATCATAGGATAAGAATAGTTTGTGTTATCGGATACTGAACAGATCACAAGATACGGATATCTGTGTTAGTAGACATCAGACGGATCACAGGACAGATTACTGGATACAGTGGACAAACTTTACTGTCAGTTATAGTGGCCAGGTCAGATTGGGTATTATTGTATGTATTGTTGAGAGCATACCGCTTGACTGTAATCTTTATTTTTTTGTCTGTTCCTGTTGCAAATTAAAGGCAACCAGTAATTGCTACTGTGCTTGCCCATGACCGTAACAATCTGGAAAGCTATTACCTAGTTTAACCCTCTGTTTGCGGTTTGAAATATAGGATTTGATCCACCTCAAAACAGTGCCATCAACCCCAAACCAATCCCTGAGGGAATTAAAAAGAATGTCATGGTCGATAGTGTTGAATACCGCTGATGGTGGATGATTTTGGGATTTTGAAGATGTCACCTTCAGATACAGGCTCAAAAGAGGACAGCGCGGTGCTGTTACTATTTGGTTTTGTGAGGGAAACAGGCACTGATGACTTTAGTGCAACTCCGATTTTCACAATTTGGTCACTGAAAAAATGCCCATAAGTGTTAGTTAAGTCGATAGGACTAATATGATCAGGTAGGATGAAAGTTGAGGATTTGTGCAAGATTCTTGAAAGTGTTCCACAGAGATTATTTTCAGCAATAACTGTAGAATAGTGCCTGCGTCTTGACTGTTCCAGTAGGAAATTGTAGCGATTGACAGCAGCTTGATATCTACTCCGGTTAACTGCAGAATTTTTTCTGTGCCATACTCACTCACACTTGCACTTCAGACGCTTTGCTGAGAGGATGCAAAGCCTTCGTCCCGGTGCAATGGAGCCATTTTCCTCTTGACTGAGGCATGCTTATCTAGAATGTTGCGCAAGGTGTTGAAACATTGGTGACTGAGCAAAAATGGCTGTTGTGTGAGTATGTTTGATTAGATCAGAATTCAGGATGTCCTCTCTGAAGTCAGTGATGTTTATTTTGTGAATTTTCCGAGTATTAACTTACCTAAATTTGCAAGGTGCCTTGATAGGTATATTGACCGAGAAAGTGATGGCAAGATGGTCAGACAGACTATCTGTAACCATGGTGCAAACCGCCTTTGAAAAGGTGTCCCTCACACATACGACATCTAATATATGGCTGTGAATGTGCATTGGGGAATGAATAATTTGGATGAAATTGTTTAGACAGAAGGAGTCATTGAATTTCTGCGACCAACCATCCTGTTTATCCAGGTGTACATTTAAATCACCCAAGATTATATTTTCACAACATCATTAAGCAGCACCTTTGACGAAGGAACTGAAATCCTCAATGAAATTGGCTTTGGAAACATTGGGTAGTCTATACACAGTATGAACAACAATGTCCTTGGCATTGGCCATGGATAGGTGAACAGATATGGACTCAAAAGTATTGAAACATGGTTGAGGTAGGACCTTAAAATCAATGTCATCAAGGATGAAGAACCCTACACCACTACCTCTCCCCTCCGGGGTGTGGAACATAAGTACATTTGTTACCCGGAGGAGTGACACTTACTATAAAGCTGTCTGTGTGATCTGGTCGAAGCCAGGTCTCAGTGACCGCAATAATACCAGACTTGCTGTTATTGATAAAGTCCGCAAGAGCAACAGATTTGTTTCTGATGGATCTGATGTTTATCAAACTCCCGGTTAAAAGGCTAATGTTAGGGCCAGGATTAATACTGACATCCCCTGACAGGATCAACAAGAGGGGCACCCATGGGCTAACATGTTTGTAAGAATGTGTTACCCTACAAATATGTCCTTGTATAGCCAAAAAGGCATAGTTGACCCTGTTGAGACATGGGTGAATGCCAGACTCAAAATGTATAGTGGAAAAGGCGGGGAAAGAAAAATACAAAAATGAGGCAACAGGAATTGGGGTTGCGGAAGGGTCGTCAGTGGTGATGTTGGTTGCCCGAACACCCAGCAAAAAGTAAAGTTATCTGTTTCAAGACAAAATACTGTTTAATATTTTCCCCACAAGGGATTACCTCTTTAAAATTAATTTGTTTGATAACAATATGTGTGTGTTTTGCCATAAATTCCCCGAAACAATTTAACATATGTTTTGTGAATGTTTAGTAGTGAAAGAATTTTGGCATAAAATTAGTCAGTGGATACTTCGAAGAACAGGAATTTACATAGAATTTACAAGTGATGTAAAAATATTGGAGTACTACAAAATAACTAGAAATTACTGGCCAATAAATTGCATTAATGACTAAAAAATATATTTCCTGGTGTTCACAAAAATATATAGATTTAAATGTTTTCTTTCTCCAAGAATAAGTTTTAAGAATCATTTCTGAACAAAATATGTTGTCACAAATAAATATTTTTGTTAAAATGTGGGAACAGTGGAAAGGTTAAGTTGCTAACTAATTCTAGCTTTTTTGTCAATTCAATTAAACTCTGTACAGGAAGTATAATGTATGTCTGTATATTTTTCTTTGTTTCTATTATTATTACATGTATAACAGGCAGCTGTATTGGTTTCTGAAACTGTATGTAACACTGTGTGTATGTATAATTTGCATAATGATAATAATAAAATTAGCTGGACAATGCAGCTAGTAAATGATGTAAACTTGTTGGTAATCTTTGGTTGTGTAAAGTTAATTTAACAGTACAACAAGTAAATGTTTTAAACATTTTTGGAAACCTTTGGGAAAATTTTAAGTAGAACTGATTGGACAGAACACCATGAAAAAGTTTTTGGTAATCTTTGATAATAAAGTATTAAGCATAATTATTTGAAAAGTGCATGAAAATACAGTATAAGGCACAATTAGAACGCCAGAATAAATTATAATCACTACTGCATAACAAAGTTTAATTATTAGTACAATACAGCAAGTGAATGTAGTGAAAGGTTTTCGGAAGTTTTTACAACTACAACTGGGTTGACAGTGTGTAACAGCTAAATAGTAAAAAGAAAAAAATATTAATTAGAATTTGTTGGGAAGTAGACTAAAATAAAGTTAAAAACTTTTGGGTAGTCTTGGTTATTAAATATATTGAAAACCGTTGCTACAGTAGTGGGTAAAATGGTTGGACAGTAGACCTAGTAAATGTAAAGCTTTTGGTCAGTCTATTGATATATCTAGCATTGGTTTGTCAAAGTTTTTTTATAAGCTTTGGTAAACTATAGGTAAAATACATATGTATTAGTAGGTTTTCTTTTTTATGTTTTCGTCCTTTAAAGTATTTTATTTTGCATTGAGTAGACAGCACACAGTCCGTTTCGTTATTTGCGGAGATAGTAAAATGCAATGTATGATGGCATATGTGTATCTATTGATTTTCTTTGTTTTTGATAACTTGAACTTAATTCCAAATGGCATGTTGAACTTTGCATTATTCATATGCACATGGGTTACATTGCAGTTATGTAATCTCTATTTTGTTCGTCAATAGACCATACAAGTCTACTATATGACTGCAAAATCTATAAAATATAAGTAAACACTATGTAATATCCCTGAGAAAGAGTGGCACACTGAGTTATCACAAAGTCCACGTGACTCAAAATGTAATTTAATGTTTAAGATAAAGCATCTACCTCTTTGCTCTGTTTAATATTGTGGAGATTATAGCAAGTTGACACAATTTTTATAACAATGTCCAGCTGTTGTGTGTGATTGTACTTTTAAGGCAACAAAAATCATTGTGAAGTTTTCCAAATAAGTTTTCAGCTTGCCAATACCTGGATAACTGTAATTGTAATTGCATTTATACTCAGCTCAATATCTCTATGCACTACAGGACTCAAAGCGCTATTTAACCCATCTGACTGCATAGGTACAGCTCCAACTCACAAGTAACTGACATTCCCCTAACTGGAAGATAGAGGCTCAAGGATGACCATTTGTCAACGTCTTTGAAGTTCTTTAGCCTGCCACTGGAGATAGGATAAAATGACAGAGGACTGCCATTTTAAGTGGTCATCCGAGCCAGTATGTATCTGCCTGTACCTGGGTTTGAATCCACGTCCCCTGAGTTCTTAGACAAGTGTGTTACCTGCTACATTCTCTCATCTCATCCCTCTTCATAAACCTGTGCTAAGAGGACTTCATAGGCCAATTTATTAAGGCAAAAGCATCATCAGGTATAAAAATAGGGTATATCTCTATCATCCCTAGTGAGTGGTTCTGCTATATCTAGGG
This sequence comes from Sabellastarte sp. h YS-2021, assembly GCA_964017235.1. Lineage (NCBI taxonomy): Eukaryota > Metazoa > Annelida > Polychaeta > Sabellida > Sabellidae > Sabellastarte > Sabellastarte sp. h YS-2021. Next base: position 151,607,246 of record OZ024931.1, read on the forward strand.
TGTTATGATCTGTTCAGCCTTTGTGACACTGCATGCCCCATGAGAGCCAAAATTGCACCACAAAAACTAATAGTCAACATCAATGAGGAACGCAAGGATTATCAAATGAAACTGAAGTAGTGGGAACCTGTATTTGGACACATTTAATCCTGATATACTTGTTCAGGACATATGTAGTTATATGTCTGGTAAAAGTTGCAAGATCTGGGGGTCTTAAGTCCTTATAAAGATGGATAAGTCGTTAATCATGAAATGACCTGTGCTTGTCATAAATGCAAGTTTGTTCTTGTGTGTGAGATGTATGTGCATCTAAGATGTTTGTAGAAAAAGATGGGGCCATGAGAGTATGGAAGCAAAAAGATTCAGGATTATCAGTTGCATGCTGTGTGGCTTGTCTGACCAAATCTTATGGACAGTGTATAGTAGTGAGAGTCAGGATTGTATCGAGGACAATACACACCGTTTTCTATGGCTATTTTAACAATTTAACATTGCCTCTTTTCTAGTTTACATATTCTAACGATCTGGAAGCCTGTAAAGTTCTCTGTCATTTCAGTATAGCACACAGCATGAAAGCTGCAACATGTAAGCCATTAGCAGTGTTATTGGGCAATCATTAAACATTATCTATCAAAGTGGGTGTCTGTTTGTGTGCTTTATAAGACCATCTGAGCAGGCATGTATGTGTGAAATCTAAAAAGCAGTATATGTGGTCATAAGGACACTACAAGACAATAACACATGAGAGGCCGTTGTGATAACTATCCCTCTCTGTGGCTCATTTCCTGTTCTGGGTTCTCTGTAAGAAGTGATTTATTGGTCATAAGTGGGTATAAGGAGGAACACATTTCATTTTTATTGCTTATATGTGGATAGTATTTGGTCATAAATGACCTTTGGCACAAGTAACACATGGTCATTTGTGTGCATATTGACGCCATTCATATATGTTGCACATATGTATCACATTTCCTGGATGTATCTATGAGTGTGTGACTCATATGTTGTCCTCATTTTAAGTGTATCTCATAAGCCAGAAACAAGATCACAATGAGCAGAAGACAATCACCAGTTCCTCAAGGCAAAAGTATGAAGGAGGTGATATGGCACTGTGGAATAGTGTGACCATATGTCAGGGTAAAGCTTAAGATAACATTAAGATCATTTATAAATAAAGCCCTGGTCTTAAGAGGAAACAGATAATCAATTACCCATACATAATAATTAACTGTGAAGAAGGCTGACCACTTTGTACTTCTTTCTGCGGCCTAGGAATTTTTTTGGCAAATATGAATAACTTTTACTATTACAAACAATTCGACAACATTAGTAAAACTAATTTCAATTCAAACATTATTTCAGGAATGACATACCTTCTCTTGGAGAGTCATATCCTTGATATCAGTAAATAGTTTACTATCAAGGTCATCTGGTAGGTTGTATTGTTGTCCACCTTTATTAGGCTCAGGCTTATGAATATGTCCCTCAATATCATTCAGTGTGCTATTTAGACTCAAATACTCTGACTGTAAGGCTACAAAAGAAAAACCTTTTTGCAGTTGTAACATGTCCTGGGATTTCACATATTATGTCATCCCAGGGTTGCTTGTACATTATTGTTACAATTCTTTGGCTAAAACCAAAGTCCATAAACATCAATTGAATAGCTTGATAATGAAATTTAGGAAAATCCTGATTTTACACATTATTTCATTGTGCGACTACAAGTACAAGTAAGTATATATCTCAAAATTCATTATACCATAAGTAAAGGAACACACCCTCGAGTAGATTACTTCTTGCTTCCTGGAAGATTCCGCTGTCTTTGAGCCACAGTTCTATTTCTGCATCCACTCTCTCTTGAATCGTTATAGCCACCTGAACTTTTAGATCACCGTATGTTTCAAAATCAGTTGGACATTCTTTTGGTTTCCAATTGCACAGATGCTGTAGAGTTTTTGTACTCCCCATGTGAGCTTGAAGTGTCCTTACAATCTTCATTACTTCCTGTTTAAAACAAGTGTAAACTGTGGCCAAATTGGTACCGGTATCTTGTTTTTCTGGTTTAGAATAATACTGGCTGTTAGATCAGCATTGGTAAAGTTCTCTATTAATGCATGTTAAGATTAATTTTATATACTTGAATATAGTATACAATATAAATTATCTAAAAGGTCTCTGTGACATATCCAAAGATTTGCATTAATATGAAGAGATTTAAAGTGTCTTAGTTGTATATATTTATAAGAATTATAGACAAATCGGCCGCCGTCAAATCGGCCCCCAAAATAAAATTACCTGGTAAAATCGGCCCCTTATAAAATAATTTATGGTCAAATCGGCCCCTTATAAAATAATATATGGTCAAATCGGCCCCCTAGGTATAGATAGATAAGTGTACATATGATTTATGTTTTTTTACAACAACCCATATACATTGGGGTTACCTGTGAGATAAATGATAAAATTAACAATAACAGTAGTAATAATATTAATTATTTGTATTAAATTGTGCAGATATGAACTTAATGCCTATTGTTCTCTTTGATGCCCACAAGGAGGGACATGATATAATCCTCTGCATGTACATCACAGGGAACAATTATAATACAGTTTTCTAATACTGTAGTTATCCCTATATTAAACAAATACCAAAGATCACTAAAATTATAATCCCATCAACAGAGGCTGTGCAGACAATGTAATTGCACTGTTAATAATTCTTAGGTTACAAGGGATTGATTAGAGTATCCTGACATCTTTCATATGTGTTAATTACACTTAGTTAAACAACATATAAGCTATTGTCTCTTCTGTCAATACATAGTCACACATATTTATCAACCCATCCAGGCAGATTACAATTAAATTATGCATTTCTTAATAAAAGACTTCTTATTTTTTCTAAAAAGATCACAAAAGTTATGGTCCCATCTGCAGAGGCTATGCATTTAGTATAACTGGATGTAATAGATATACATTAAAAGCGATTAATTACATGATCCAATTATCTTTGATGTGTATCAATGACACCTAGCCAAAGTTCTTACCTTTTTCATAATTATAAAGATTTTAATTCATCCTTATTTCAATTAAGGCATGTTGTTTCTGTTGAATTGGACCTCTCATTCTTCTGTTTTAATAATCCTGAATAAATATATTTATCAATCCAGTCCAATGCTCTCTGCAGGTCTATAAATAAGTTTTAATTACAAAAGTGTTCAACTGGGGTCCGATTTGTCCAGGGCTGAGTTTTTAGCGGGGCCGATTTGTCCAGGGCCAACATTTTAAGGGGGCTGATTTGCCAAGGACCAATTTAGCAATGGGCCGATTCGTGCAGCTCCCTATTTATAAAATATAACTAATGTATGAACAATGGCTCTTACCTGCAAATATATGTAATTACAATCATACATTTCTGATTCTGTTAACTATATGTATGGAGGTGAAAGATTTTTTCAAAATATTTGTGAAAAATGGGTACTACTTTCAATTCTCCATCTGTATTGGATTTGAGTGAAAAGGTACTTCTTTAAGTTAATATGATTTTGAAAGCAAAATATTATACTGTCTTACATCTATACTTTATTTATATAAGTAAGTTAGTTTTTAAATTATTTGTTAATGATGGGGAGCTGTTGATACCCTTTATATTGCTGAAATTTGGGTGAAATTCTTTTTATATGAATGTTCACTCTTACTAGAAATTTACTATTTGTTATTATTTAATTGGACTTTTAATAATGTTTATCTCTAATTATAGATGGATTTTAATGCAGAAACCTCACAGAAATGCAGATGAAATGCATTATGACTTCTATGTAGCACACATAAGTCATGTGGATAAAATAGTTTTAAAATAATCTGCAAAAGATGAACACTCGTTTACATTTGTCATTTGCTGGATATTTTATTTTCGATTATCCCACCTTACACTTTCTGGGGTTCATTTCAGGGTTTAAATGTTCAAAAATATTAAAGATTTAATTTGTGTTGAGTATGAAAACTTACTGTAATCACTGGTGTGAGTGAAAAAGACTTATTATTACTGTTGTTATCTAGATGATATATTTCCTATAAGTTATTTTTCTTATGATATAATGAAACAGAATCACCATAAAAAAGAACAATAACTTTACAAATCTAACACTATAATTGCTATAAACAGTTGGAATATATTAAGAGTCAGGGACACGGTGGCAATGTACCACAAAGACCTGTCACTTACAGGGTGGCAATGTAACAAAAAGACCTGATAGTAGTATAAGGAGGCCGACAAACTGATACTCCTCCTCATTTTTGAGCGATTTGATTGGTCGAAAGGGGTCACGTGACGTCACCATGCACATGCGCACGCTAGATTTTATTGCGCGCATGCGCAGGGTAAATTTTTATTCGCGCATGCGCACTCTAATTTTTAGGCAACGAGCTGTAGTTTTTCGGCCATATCTCTGCAAATATTGGGCGGATTTTTGAAAGTAAGATATCACTGGATTCGTCTTGAAGAGATCTTTCCAACCATATCAATATTTTTAGGTTTTGCTTTTAAGAAATGTAATTTTTTTCGGCCAAAATTTAAGATTTATTATATGGAAATATTTATAATGTTCATAGTTATCTGAAAGGATGTGGTTGTTGTTGATTTATTAACATTTATTTCTTGAAGCCATGAAATATTAAGAATGTCATTCATATTTTTATGTTTTAAACAGTAAACTTTGACTGGCAACTTGAAAATTATATCACAAGAAAGATAAAGTATCATGGATTACAGTGACATATGTAAAATGTACTAATTTTCAATAACAAATGAGTAATAAGGGGAAGAAACTTTGAAAGAATTGTAAATATGAAAAAGGGAAATCAATGGGTGCAGTGATGCAGGACAATTACAACAAGGCATTGCATTGTGTGGAATAAACATTCCTTGGATAATTAACCATCAAAAGTGCAAGCCATGATCTAGGGTAGTGCTTAATGTGCCAACTGTTATTAGAAATGTGTTTAGAATAGTGGTGACACTATGATAATTGAGAGTGTAGGCCATGTACCGGGGTATCGCTTAATGAATCAAGCTATTTTATAAAATGACATTTTGAACTGGTATGACATGTAAATCACAGTGGAAAAGTCAAGCAGTGTGAACACTTATTCTAAGACAAAGTGGTTGAGGGGGACTTGTGGATTTACCTAAACAAGTACATAAATAACTGAAGATATTGAATCTGTGGTGTTGTGTAATGAGAACCAGGAAAGAGTGAATATGTGTGCTTGGACAAAATTATTTCTGTTCTTTGTTTTTTTTTTAAGTATTTCGTAAATATTTTACAAAACAAATAACTGGATATATCAAGTCAGTATTTTTTTTTTTGATTATGAGTAAACGTGGAGCAGAAGATCTGCTTGTATCACCTGAACCAGAGGAATTAAAAGGTAAAAAGATGGGTTTAAAACTTACACCCACAAAAGAAGATGAAGGTGATCAGTGCATGCATGTTACAGATGATGCAGTTGTGACCAAAATCAAGGCAAAAGCTCCAGAGTGGTTTGGAGAGGCCTTCACTTATATAATAAGTACAATTAAAGAACAAACTCACTCCACAAGTGTGGTCCAGAAACATCTGGAATCAAAAGTAAAATTACTGGAATAAAGGATTTCCAACTTGGAAAAAGTCAATAAAGAACAGGAATCTGTAATAACAAAACTGAAAGAAAACATGGACAACTTGGAAGCATACTCAAGGAGGGACAATCTAGTGATAGAGGGAATTATGGAATCTCCAAATGAAAATATAAGAAATAAAGTGACTGAGTTTTTGAAAACCAAGCTATGTTTGACTGATGCCTCTGAAATAAAGCTGTCACGAGTACATAGAATTGGAGTACCACCACACCTTAAACCTCATGCCTCTGTTCGTCCAAGACCAACTATTGTTAGATTCCAAAACTATATAGACAGGGAAAGAGGCTGGAGATCTAGCTGGAATCTGCATGAGAAGCATCTCTTTGTCAGAGAAGACTACACTGAAGCAATGAAACAGAAGAGGAACAAGCTACTTCCAGTCCTAAAAGCTGCAAAACGGGATCCATCTGTCAAGAAATGCACATTACGTGGAGACAAGCTCATAATAGATGGAAAGCGATATACAACTCAAGAGTTTGACAAAATTCCAGAACATCTAAGATGGACCATCAAAGGTGAGCGATACTTCCCCCAGTGCAACTCGACGTTTTTCTTTGGAAAAGACTGCTACTTGAGCAATCACCATATAAGTCCCTTTCAAGATAACGGGACTGGATATATTTGTGCTGAACAATTCTATTTTAGAGAAAAGTGTCTGTTCTTCGATGATATAGAAACAGCCAACAAAATCATGAAGGTGACAGATCCTGGACAAATGAAGCGTTTATCGCACAACATAAAGGGAGTAGATGAGCACAAATGGAGACCTCAAGCAAGGAAAGCAATGGAGAAGGCTTGTTGGCTAAAGTTTTCACAAAATGATCACTTAAAGAAGCAGTTACTAGCTAGCCAGGGATCACTTGTGGAAGCCAACAGATGGGACATGTTCTTCTCTTGTGGCCTGTCTTTATCCAATCCAAACATTCTGGACAGAAACATGTGGGAAGGTGAGAATGTTCTAGGACAGATACTGACCTCTCTGCGAGAAACTTTTAAAAAATTGAAACAGAGTTAACTCAATGTAAAACATATTTAATGAAAAAGACTTTAAAATATTGTCAAGTAACAATTGAGTTATTGTCAAATTCTGTCTCTATTAAACAGACTTTACTATGTAAATAAAGGTGACATACTCATGTTAAAAGTAAGAAGAATATAGAAAATTATTCTTTATGAAATACTTTAAAAGAACCTATCATCTTGACTTGCTGAAAAGAAACCCAGTTTGTTGGTTGAACTATTTAATGCTCTTCATTGTAACAATAGTTCTTAAGCTAGATTACGATCAATTCTTCAGTTAGGTCTCAATTTGCCATTTGTTGTTAGTACTGACTGTTTCTTAAAATAAACACTGTTCTGCTAATTGATAAAATACCTACTCTGGATTGATGAAAACTGATAGCCAGACCAAGATATTTTTCATGCGTTAAAAGTTGAAAGATAAAACTGAGGTAGGGACTGTCCATTGTGCCCTGGAACTTAAAAACTTAAAAAGGAATACATACTCTTATGTGTATGCAGTAATATAGCATATTTTCTATCCTCTCATTACTCTTTTGAACATACATATTTTGATAAGTATGAAAACCTGGTTAATTATGTTCTATGTTTTTGTGTTGTGTGACTTTGTATCTTATATGTTAAATTTCTGTCATTATTCCAAAATCTGTCTACTACGAGCACAGTCTAGAGATCTAAACTGGTGCAAAATTGTGTATATAGATTTGATATTTGGTTTGTTGTATACTGTAGATATGTTCTGCAGCAAAACATTGTTATGTACTGTAGATATGTTCTGCAGCAACACGTTGTCATATATTTTGGTATGTGTACAAAGTGAAAAAGTAGAGTTAAATATAAACTTGTGCAAGTGTAAAGGGTATTATAAAAGTAATAGTGTTAAAGTTAAAATAATTTAATGGGAAATATAGAGAAGAAAAGAGAATTAATCTTCAATTCCTTCAACTGCAGAGGTTTAAGAGACACAAAAAAAGACTAGACATATTTCATTGGCTGAAAACATCCCATTATGGTATCACCTTTCTTCAAGAAACCCATAGCATTGATGAAGATAAAACAGTTTGGGTTAAGGAATGGGATGGTCCAATATATTTTTCAAATGGAACATCTCAGAGTAGAGGTGTAGCTATCCTAATACCACAGGCTGTTCATAGGGATCTAACAATAATAAGTGAAAAAAAGATACTGAAGGTAGACTAATACTTATTGACTGTATATACCATAGCATGAACATGACCCTTGTCAATGTCTATGCACCTACAAAAGATCATCTGGAAAACCAAATTACTTTTTTGTCGGAACTTAATAAAATCTTGGAGGCCAATACTTCAAACAATCTGATAATTGGAGGGGTTTTTAATACCCAGTTGAACATAAAAATTGATAAAAAAGATGGGAAGATAGAAAATCAGTCTCGTTACTCAAGATATTTACAAAGTTCAATGGAGGAATATAAATTGATCGATATTTGGAGATTAAGAAATCCAAATGATCTTAAGTTCACTAGACATGAAAAAACTAGAGGGGGCCTAGTCCAGTCTAGACTAGATTATTTTCTTATTGCCGAATCATTGACATATCTAATTAAAAAATGTGTTTTCAAACCTGGAAACAAGTCTGATCATAGCTTAATACAGATAAGTACTGAAATATTAAGTACTCAGAAAAGAGGCCCTTTTAAACTTCTTTTAGATAGGTTATATATTTCTATGATTAAAAGCCAACTAGACGACATCAAAACGCACGTAGAAATGGAAAACAAAAATACTCTTTGGGACTTTGTTAAGTGTCAAATAAGATCTGTCACCATTGCTTACTCAAAAAAATAGCCCTAGAAAGGAATAACAAAGAAGCTGAGGTAAAACATCAATTAGAATCTTTGGAGAAAGAAATAATTAACAATAGTGGAAAAATTAACGAGTATTATGAAATTAAAGGAGTCTGGGAAAGTATGCAAAGTGAAAAGGCAGAGGGAGCAATTATAAGGTCAAAGGTACAATGGGCAGAACTAGGGGAAAAAAATACCAAGTAATTTCTAAACCTGGAAAAGAGAAATTACAATATTAAATATATTAAAAAACTTGTTAAAGACAATGGGGCAGAAGAAACCAATCCATCGAATATACTTGAGGAACAAAACAGATTTTACCAAAACCTATATAGTTCACGAAACTTAGACCATACATCAAGGGACATTTTTCTTAAAAATTGCATTGTACCAAAGCTCAGTGTGAATGAGAAGGGATTATGTGATCAAAAGCTAACCACTGAAGAAGTTGCAAAAGCTTTGAAAGAATTACCAAATGACAAAACACCGGGAAGTGATGGTTTTACTACCAACATTTATTTTTAATCTATATACATACTTATTTGTGTTTTACAATTTTATGTATATTTCTAGTCAATCTCCATGAATTTGTGAGTTGGCCTTTTGCCAATCATGTATTTGTGTATATATTTATTTTTCTTGTAAATATTAGCTATTGTATTTTATTATTTTATATTTTCGTGCAGTATAACACATAAGTGTTTTGGTACTTAAATTTTAATTACATATCTGTGGCAACTTTAAACACAGCATTGGTATTCTTTGTGCTCACAATATTCAAACTATCCTACCCATAATTTGCAAACTATGTAAATATATATAACACATACACGTCTACTGTTTTAGTTTTATAGAAGTTTATATTCCTCCTCCTTTAAAGAAAAACTTATATTTTCCTATTGAGTGATTTGATTGGTCAAGAGGGGTCCCGTGACGTAGGTGACATTGTCACGGTTGCCCGGCACATGCGCACACTCTAAAATTTAAACTCTGCCCTAATCTTTTGGACGCGGATGCGCTCTGCCCTAATCTTTTGGACGCGGATGCGCTCTGCCCTAATCTTTTGGACGCGCATGCGCACTCCCCTGATCTTTTGCATGCACATGCGCACTCTACATTTTTATTCACGCACATGCGCATGCTACATGTTTATTCGCCCATCCCAGGCAAAGAGGTGAGTACTGTTTTTTGTAAGCGGTTTGGTTTTTCGTCCATTTCACTGCAAATATTGGGTGGATTTTTACAAGTAAGATATCGCTGGAATCGTCTTGAAAAGGTCATTCCATCCATATAAAAAATGTAATAGCTTTAAACACCGCATTGATATTGTATTCACAATATTCAAACTATCCTACCCATTATTGTGATGCAAACTATGTAATACATGGCTACTGTTTATTTTAAAGAGATGGATGATCGAAAGTGCCCTTTTTGCTTCAAGATCTTCTCACGCAAAGACAATTGTCAACGTCATCAAAAGATTTGTAAACTAAGAGGCAGCCAACCCCTACCAGAAAAGAGACCAAGACTAGAGACACACAGGCAGCTTCAGCGGTTACACGGTTATTGCTGCAGCCACTGTGGACAAATTTGTGCTAGTAGATATGTTTCTTCTGTTGTTTAGTTTACTCCAACTTGAAGAAAACCAAAGAAGCCTTAAGACAGTGGGAACAATTCATGGGAGAAGTCACCCCAGTCAGTTTACAAATAATGCCCAACTTAGAACAATGCTTTAAGAAGAATATTTATGTGTATGAGCTGCAAGAAAATGGAACTGTGGTACCCATCTATCAAAGTTTCAACCATTTTGAAGAGGAATTAAAATTAAATCTACCACCAAAAGAACAACACAGGAATCAAAAAGCTTCAATATGTGGGAGGTATCTATACACCGCCATGCAGTTTTTCTGAAGAGATGTACCAGAGGACGGGAGAATGTCCATTTTGCCCCTGGTTTATCGTGTATGATTTTGAATCTCTGCTCTTTCCTGTGAATACAACCCAGCAAACCATTCATTGGAAAACCAAACACCACCCCATCAGTGTCAGTGTCTGCAGCAATGTACCCGGCTATGACTCACCCACCTGTTTTGTGAGTCCCAAAGTCTTGTTAAAGGACATGGTGGACTACATGACTGAGATAGCCGCTCACATTTATGACTTGGCCAGTGAGATGTTTGATGCACCCTTAGAAGCAGATCTAGAAAAGAAGCTCGAAAAATATATGCGAGAAGTACCAGTGTTAGGATTCAATAGTGCCAAATACGACATCAACCTCATCAAAATGGAGCTCGCTAAAACATTAAACCTCTTAAGCATGAAACCAACTATTATTTTGTGGTCAAGAAAAATAATCAATACATGTGCGTTGCCAATCCAGAATTTAGGTTCCTGGACATTTCCAACTATTTGGCTCCTGGTTATAGTTATGCGAAATTTTTCAAAGCCTATCAGACAGAAGAATCTAAATTTTATTTCCCTTATGAATGGTTTGATGATGAAAGAAAATTGGAAGCCACCAGTTTACCTCCTCCAGAAGCTTTTTACTCTACGCTAAATCAAAAGAACACCCTGGGAGAAGGAGAGGGGCTCATACGAAATTATGAAATGTTGCAGCAAGTGTGGGAAACGCAGGGCATAAAAACCTTTGAAGATTTTTTGGAATACTACATCAATTTAGACGTGAAACCTTTTGTGGAAGCAGTAGAAAAAATGCAAGTGTTTTACAAAGACATTGGAATTGATTTTTTAAAAGAATGCTTGAGTATCCCGGGTGTTGCCAGAAAATTTTTATTTCAAGACAGACCCACCTTTTCCTTATTTGGACTGGAAGATGTTGATCTTTACAAGTCCATCAAGAAAATTATTGTGGGTGGCCCCAGCATCATTTTCACCAGATACCACGAGGCTGGGAAAACTCGAATCAGAAAAAACAAACTGTGTCAGAATATTGTGGGGTATGACTGTAATGCTTTGTACCTGTGGGCCATAGGAGAAGATATGCCAGGGGGTTATTTTGTGAGAAGACAAGGTCCAGACTTCGAACCAGAAGTCAACAAAAAGTATCTGCACATGTTTGCCTGGATGGACAAAGACGCTGAATCCAAAGGCATTCAAATTCAACACCTGATGAATACAGGCCAAGAATACTGCATAGGTCCCTATTTATGCGATGGGTATGACCATGTCAACAAAACTGTGTATGAATTTGATGGGTGCTGGTACCATGGACACAAATGTAGACTCACTACCAAGGCCTGGGAAAATTTCCAAAATTGATGACCAAGAGGCAAAAGATGACACAGGATAAAGAAGTATATTTGAAAGAACAAGGTTTTAAAGTAGTCAAGATGAAAGAATGTCAGTACCAGCCATTTCCACTGAATAAATATTTACCGACTTATTACCAAAGCCATAAGAAAGCATTAACGCAAGACCAAATACTAAAGGATGTAGTTGATGGAAAATTGTTTGGCATGGTAGAAGTTGATATTCAAGTCCCAGAACATTTGAAAAGTCACTTTGAAGAAATGAGTCCCATCTTTTGTACTTGTGATGTGCCAGTCAGTGCCATGGGGTCCCTGATGCAAGACCACATCACCAAATACAACATATCCACCAAACCTAGGAGATTGTTGATAGCAGGCATGAAAGCGAAAAAGATCTTGCTGTTGACCCCACTGCTTAAATGGTACATAGACCACAGTTCGGAAGTGACAGAAGTCTATCAAGTCATCGAGTTTTCTCCCCAAGCCTCTTTCAAAGATTTCAGAGAGAAAGTCAGCGAAGCCAGATGCAAAGGAGACGTCTCACCACTTGCTTTTGGGGGATACTATAAAATTACTGGGCAACTCGGCTTATGGGTCCGTCAAAGGAAACAGAGATATTGCACTGAAAGTAAACCTGCCCACCTTCAAGAAAATAGAAGATCTTGGAGACGATTTTGCAGAAATAGAATTGATGAAATCCCACCAAAAGTTAAACCTCCCTATTCAGATTGGATTTGCCATCTTACAATATGCTAAGTTGAAAATGCTAGAATGGTATTATGACTTTTTACTAGACTACGTTGACAAGTCCAATTTTGAATACATAGAAATGGACACAGATTCAGCCTACTTTGCTATTTCAGCCCCTACCCTGAGAGATGTGATCAAGCCTGAAAAATGACAAGATTTTGAAAACAAGTTATTCCACAGTTGTCATCTAGATCGAGTGCAACCTAATCCGTTTTGGTTCCCAAGAGAGTGTTGTGCCAAACATAAAGCCTATGACACGAGACAAGCTGGGCTTTTTAAGTTGGAAAAAGAAGGGACAGTGATGGTGGCCTTGTGCTCTAAAACCTACTTCCTAAGGGATGCGAAAGGGGAAGAAAAGACTGCACTGAAAGGCATCAACAAAAACTTTGTACAGAATGCTCTTGCCACCAGCCAAAAAGTGCTAGAAACTGGAATTCCATCAACATCTACCAATAAAAGCTTCAGGGTGCACAATAACACCATTTTTACCTATGAACAAGAAAAGACCGGATTTAGCCAATTTTATTGGAAACATGAACTGGTGGACAACATCCATACCAAACCCTTAGATTTAGTGTTAAGTCCATGGCCTTCCAAAGAAGCATTTAGTTTTGATGAGAAGCATATTTATCCCCTGTCAGTGATCAATCTCATCCCTGCATCTTTGAACATTTACTCACTTTGGAAAATTGCATAATTAGTGAAAGAGAAGAGATTGCCATAGCTTATATCAAAGAAAGACGTTTGCATGATTATGATTTCGACCAAGCCTTACAAGCCTTGAAAGATTTCAATTTTGTGTTTGTACACATGCATCCATTTGGGGTTGTGGGCTAACCCAAGAGCAGTATCACATGAGTGAAGACTATCCCGGTGCCAATATGTGGGGATATTGTTTAAATAAAATTGTAAAACGTTGTACATAAACTTGAATGTGATTTTTTTAAATAAAATGTATATAGTTGTACATAAACTTGTTGTAAAGTTTTGCTGTTAGACATATGTTAAATGTTATTGTAAATAAAATACATATTGTTGATATCTTTATTTTGTTCTCCTCTTTCTTGCTCCTCCTCCTCCTCCTCCTCCTAATATTACCCTTGACCCTCATTTCACTCCACCACAACCACCACCACATTTTAATAAAATGTTTGTGAGGGTCAGGTGTGACATCATAATATAATTTATCTTGACATCATTCATATTGATGTCATGAAATTGCATCTCTTTTTTTGGCATTTTGATTTTATTTCTTGAGCCATCAACATGTCTGAAAATCTTGTTCATGCATTGAGTTGGAAAGATTGTTTTGATTTCTTGTCTGAACCTTATTCTTTTGTAGTGCTTTTTGAGCAATCAACACAAGAATTAAGATTGGTAGTAAAACTAAGTCCAGAAACATTATTTGTGAGGCAAATTGTTAAAGATCCAACAACTGACCGCTTTAGGTTGGAATTCAACCTTAGTTTATTTCTGGACTTAGATGCTTTGTTGGATTACTACCATGAACATTTCATGTATGATTGGTCTGGAAGTACTGTGAGGAGGTAAAAGTTGAAAAGAGGAGTATATAACCATGTACTTTCTCTTCAAAAACTTGCAGCCTTAGTTTTGAAAAGAAAACAAATGAACATCCCGTATGTTCATTTGCAAGATGTGATTGGTTCAAGACCAAAATATTTCTAGAAAGTAGAACGAAACCCGGAGAATTTTTATTCTCCTCATAAAAAACAAACTAAAAAAAAAGACAAAATTCCATACAGATATTTTCTTTTTCTTTAAAAACTCTCAATAAAAATAAACCCATGAAATATGAAAACAATGTAACAAATGTAACAATTTTTTTTTATATCATATACATTTTTTTTTTTCATTTTAACAGTTAAATAAACTTTTTTCTTTCTAAATAATGACTGCAATAAATGTTTAACAAAAAGAAAAACAAAAAACTAGAAATTCAACTCGTTTTTTTAACCACCCTTTTATTGAAATAATAATAATCTAACCCGCACTGCAGGTTAGTTACTTTTTTAACACTTATTTGTTTTGTATTATTTTTATCTTTGTATTTTCCCGTGTACAAAAAATACCTTTTTTCAGTATTTTATAAATAACGTTTGATATCTCAAGACACATATATGTCCACACACACAAAATGATATTGGTTTTTTTGAAAAAAAAGGTGAGGATAAGCACAGATTTAACGGATCTTTTTTTTGTTATACATACTCAAAAAATAAGGTACACAGTTGGTGTGTTCACTTTTGTTTTTTTCTTAGTATTTTATAACTAAAAATTATAAATGATCCAAACACTAAAAATTTATCCTAACCTGTTTTTTTTCAGAAATTAACACTTGCATCAACTACAACACAGTCAGGTGGTCTCTCTGAGAACAGTTCCAAAACTCTTCATCAAAGGGTGAAGCTCTAGTAACATTACACCAGTAACAATAAGAAGTACACAAAGTATGTGTGTGTAATGAATAAAACTAAAGTTAATATTCCCTCAGTCTTTCTTAAACACGATGGGATAGAAGATCTGGAAGATAGACGAAAAGCAAAAACCTAGTAAAGTTGAAATTCTAACCCTTCAAAGTAGGTAGTGCATTTTCCTGTTTTTCCAACTGACATCTTGATCTCAACACTTGGAAACTTCAGTAATAGTGTGGAACAATCTCCAACACCTGGAACATCAGGAATATGCTCTACGGGAATCAGAATTGGTATCTCTTCTTCTTCAGATTCATATTCACTTTCTGAAGCGATTGACCGAACTTTATTTGGTGTTAACTCTGTTTGAACACTTGCATTGGAAATGGTTTGAGCATCATAAGAATCAGTTTGAACAAGAGCATCAATGGTAAATCTGGGGAATGAATATGGCTTCTTCCCATCAAGGTGATGCTGGATCTTTTGGTAAATAGAACAATGACATCTCAGGTTTCCCCAGTCTAAGGCACTCAAGAATTTCTGGCTGTTTTTGAGAGGATGGTCGTGGCATTTAAACACGCGAAGCAGAACTTCTTCTCGGACTTCAGTTAAATAAGAATGACACCAGTAACAATAAGGGTAGAATGGACCTTCACGTTAGGCATGTTTCACATTTCATGCCACACAATTTTCCCCTGGACACGTCCTACTTGTTTTCAAACTAAAAGTTAAAGAACATTTCAGCCATGACATCAGTTGGTCTCCAAGGAGATGAAAATCAACAAAATATGCATAGTTTTCTTACTTTTTTAAAATTATGTTTATTTTTATTATTATTGTTTACTCATATAAACTGTATATATAAAACTATTTTATTCTTTGTCTTTTTTATGTTTTTGAAATAAAAAATAATTAGACAGCGCTTTATAAATATATTTTAAAAACATTTCATAAACAACATATTTACATATCAACGGGACATTACTAAAAACGTCATGCGTAGCTAAAATTTTACACATGACGTCACAATATATTTTTTGTGTGGTTTTCAATGTCACAACACTTTTAAAATATATGTTGTTTTACTTATCGTTTTTTTTCTCATGATTTTGAACAGTTTTAAAAATGTAGACAATAATTTTAGCGGGGGTTTTTAAAAATCATTTTCTTACCTTTTTACAAACCGAAACATCGTTCACACCTCATTTCATGGCAATGACATCCTTCATTTGATAAATGGTAACACACAGTGCACATCATTTGGAAACTGTTGAAATCTGCTAAAACATTCTCAACTCCAGACAATTCTTAGTCAAGTCCTTCTGATCCCTCAGTCATGGCTAATAATGACTCTAATAGATTCTCCACTTCATTGTCTGGCATTTGTACATCTGCTAAAATTTTGTCCAGTTCTTTAAACAAAGTCTTTGGAGATGCTGAATTCATCATCATTCCCAAACTTTTTTCGGGAAGAGGATCCACTATTTTATTTAAAATACTACCCACATCTTCAGAATGGAATACTTTCTGCCAGGCTAATGGCTGTAATGGTTTTTTACCCTCAGGTGTTTCTTTTTCCAATGTCACACTGGGAAAATAACCCGAAACTTCCTGCACAAAAATAAAAATCACTTGTTTGGCTTTTGTCAATTGACGACTGGATTTGACAAGATCTTCACAATGAGCACCTAAATAAAAGGGCATCAGTCTTTCACTTCTTTCTTCTGCTCCATTTACCCAGAGACTTACCAGAGACCGGGATAACCACATTTTAAACTACTTTCAATGTCCAGATACTGTGAGGTGAAAAAACTACCTCGACGTTCCATTTCTAAGTACCCTCTGGATCCTTGCTCTAATAAGTCTAATGAAGACACTTGAAAACTCTTAAACCCAAAAGACTCCTCAATAGACATATCTTTTACAAATACTTTTAACAGACACAATTTCCCTTTAGTTAACTTTAAAGCTACATAGTTCTCTGTCAAATGCACTTTTAAATTTTGAAAAATGTTAAGCACATTTTCTTTACGACAAAGTCTAAAAAACACTGTGTACACCATCTTGAATAAAGTACAACTGACGGACATTTCATTTAACACATATAACGTCACTTTGGTTGCCAAGCAACATTGACTTGCGTTGACAACCGTATCTATATACATTTTACATCACCTTGCAACTTTAAACTTGCATTGACAACCGTATCTATATACATTTTACATCACCAAGCAACTTTGAACTTGTGTTGACAACCATATCTATATACATTTTTACATCACCTAGCAACTTTGACAGCCACCACAAAACACATAACAACAATCACTTTTGATATATTTTTACATTTCTTCTTCTTTTACAAAAGGTTTAAACAACACCTCATATTCACGAGGATAATTTACAGGTTTTACAACATCCATTATTTCCTTATCTTCCATGGACATTATTCTCTCAAGTGAAATACTTTTGTTTATCCCTACACTTTTTAATGCCCCTTCGAAAAATTCTACCACTTTTTCCTCTTTTAACCCCTTAAAGACCTTATCTGTCGACTAGCAGTCGACAGCAATCTGTATTCTACAGTACCATGTCTGTCGGCTAGCAGTCGACACCCCCATATGATATACAAGCTTTCATTCAGCACTGTAGAATTAAACGTCTTGGTATACTGAAATACGGTATATAAAATATTATGTACGAGGCCGTTATGGACAACGAAATCACTTGTGGTGTGTGTTTTAGCAACCTAAACTGTCTGTAAGCTCTTCATCCCGGATTTTCCTTTGGTATAGTAGAATGCTGTTCCCTTGGTGGCGAAGAGGTTAATGTAGATTTTACCCTATGATAATAATTATCTACTTGATCACCCCACTCCACAAGACAAAGATTATGATCTAATTGACTCAAATACCCCATAAAACAACCCTCGCAATTTTTTCTTGAATATGTTTTTAACATTTCTCTTACAACATATCTTATCCCCATCAACATAAACTCATACTTTGTTGGAGGAGTCAATTTTTTCTTCAAAATTTTAACACCCGGATAATCAGCGGCTGCTGATGCTTCACTAAAAAAAACACTTCCCGTGTTTGGGATAATACCACACTAAAAATGGTTTCTCAAAAATTTCTTTTTTAGGATCTCATTGACCCATAATTGTGTCCATCATTTGGTGCAATTGAACCCATTCTTTTCCATTCAAATTAATTCTGTTCACAAATTCCCCATTCTTCTTTTCAAAACAAAAATAATATTCCCCTTCATACGCTTTCACTTCAACAATCACTGCTCCCATTTTCAAACATTCCTTTTCTTCCCCTGTTTGCATCCATTTATGAATTTCCCCCTTCATCAAAAACATTTTCTAAAATAAACTACGGCTCAAATTAATCCACCAAGATTTCCCATTCTTTTCTTGAAGTAGTTTCACATAATTCCCAACCCCCTGTCTTACTGATATTGAAAGAGTTGAACTCAATTCCATTTTTTTTTATTCCTTTCTCTACAAACCCTTTATATCGAATAATTCATATGATTCTTGTCTTTCTCTTTTAAACACTTTTTCCTAATATTTAAGTCGCGCATGCGCATGCTATTATTTTTTCCATTGTGCATGTTATTTTTTAGTAACACATAGTAAAAATTTAGTATGCGCATTAAATCCACCTTTTGGATATGACAAAACCTTTATGTTTTAGAAAAACGGGAAATATGTTCCATAATTCATGCTCATTATCAATTTCCCAATGATGTTCTTTCGGACGCCTTAAACAGTGTACTGAAAAAGCAGTAGAATGAAACCACAAATATGGTACATTTTGATACATTGACCCTCTGAAACAACTATAGTACATACTTTCTGGTAAATTTTTCTTTTCCTGTTCATTTAATCTAGCCAAACATAATTCTTCTAACCTTTTTGGTCTAAAATGATGGAAGCAATGAAAAAGATCCTCTTGAATACTTAATATCTTTAATAACATTTCTCCTGTCACCACATCACCCAATTCTATCTTTAAACTTCGTTTTTCAAATAGATCCAAATGGTCCCAAGTATACTTGTCACTATAGCAAGAGTCACACTCACATAATTGTCCTGTGAGCTGATCTTCAAACTGTATCATATAACCCTTGTAATGATTTGTTACTAAGCCCAATAAATATGAAAATGATTTAAAACTCAAATTCAAAATAGGTTGAGAATAACAAAATAAATGAAATGAACCTGTTTTTGAAATACAACAACTCCATCCATCTGTCATCATATAGTCTGAAAATTCTCCTTTTGATATACCTTCTTTTAAAGGTTTTTCTAACGCTTTTAATTGTTCCATCATCCCCATTAACATTAATTCAGAGTTTTCCTTTACAATTATGAAATCAAATTCTGTAGCTGCTATCTCAAAATCATTACCAAGCGTCTGTAAATAATCAGAAAAATAATTGATTCTGCATTTTCAGAAATCGACCCAGGAAATGATAACCAAGCTTGAATAAGGTGTTCCAGGAAAAATTATGTTTCAATCGGTAAAAACAATACACCAATACCACTATCACTCTTCCAATATTCTTTAAATTCACCAATCTCACTACCTCTACTGCATCCACCTGTCTCCTTGCTGATACTTGAATTTCCTTTAAACTCATCCAATATACTCTTTTCTCTGATTTACTACAAATTGCAACCACCTTTAACCAATGTTCATGACTTACAATGCTGTGCTTAAAGTTGTAACATTTCCTAAAATGATACCTAAAAACCTTATGGTTGGAAAGATCGGTTCAAGATGAAACCAGCGATATCTCTTGCTTTTAAAAATCCGCCCAATATTCACAGAGATATGGTTGAAAAACCCAAACTACAACCTCTTTGCCTAAAAATCGCAGGATAAAAATCTAGCATGCACATGCGCGAATAAATATTTAGGGGAAGTGCACATGCCAGGATAAAAATTTACCATGCGCATGCACAAATAAAAACTTAGGAGAAGTGCGCATGCGCGAGATAAAATTTAGCATACACATGCACAGGATAAAATTTAATGTGCGCATGATGACGTCACATCGCCATGGTGATCATAATGATGTCACTTCCGTCACCATAGTAACCAAGACTTCACTTCCATTGTCATGGTAATCGTGATGTCACTTCCAATGCTATGGTGACCATGATGACGTCACCTACATCACGTGACCCCTCTCGACCAATCAGTTAACTCAATGGAAATATATAAGGTTTTCTTTGAAGGAGGAGGAATATAAACTTCTTTTTTACAAAAACACTAGTCATGTATGTTTTATATATATGTTTACATAGTTTCCAAATTATGGGTAGAATAGTTTGAATATTGTGAATACAAAGAATATTGTTCAAAAGTTGTAACATTTCCTAAAAAGCAAAGCCTGCAAATATTCACAGAGATATGGCCGAAAAACCCAAACTACAGACTCTTTGCCTAAGAATTAGCATGCGCATGCGCGGGATAATATCTAGTGCACGCATGCGTGAATAAAAATTGTCCATGCGCATACGCGGAATAAAATCTAGCGTGCGCATGCGCATGGTGACGTCAGGTGACCCCTCTCGACCAATCAAATCGCTCAAAAATGAGGAGGAGTATCAGTTTGTCGGCCCCCTTATACTACTCCTGATACTAAAAGAAAAGAGTTTAAGGTTATAATAATTTTAATTATTATGACCACCATGCTGGGCATGGATGTTATTCTGGCTTTTCCTCTGAATCACCCTTCATTGCTGCTCATTTACAAGTACAGTATTTTATGCATCTCAGCTCAATTTGGTGTGGAGGTTTAATGGTATGTCAGCTTCTATGTGATTGCTTTCTTTGCAATATCTGGCATCAAGTGCAACACTTTTTTCTGTTTTTCTGTTTCTTGACCTTGTAATTTTGTGGGCATTTTACATTATTCCAAAGTTTTAGAATATGTTTATTACAAGAGCAAGTTGTTGTGATTTGCTTTTAGACAACATTTGCCACTAACTGTTGCCACGCCAACATTTGTCTTATTGCTTTACACTTTTCATTTGGCGATTCTTCATATTCAAAACCCATACAAAGATTTTAACAAATATTTTAAGGATAGATTTCTTGCATGGGGAATTAGAAAAGTAGTAATTACCTTTTGTTCAAATTTTTGATAACAGTTACACCATGGTGACACATTTTCTGTATTTTTCTTTGGATTTGTGATTTTGTGGGTACTTTACATTCTAAACCTGTGCACAAATATTAACCATATTGTCAGGATATGTTCATTGCAATGGGAACTGGGGCTAATTAGCTTTTCCGCAATAACAGGCAACAAGTGTTACCATGACAACACTATTTGTGTTTCTTGGACTTAAAATTCTTTTTGGTGGGTTCTTCACATTACACACCCCTGCATGAATTACAGCTTATTAGTTTTTGGTTTCTTGGTCCGGATCTGCCAGAATATTCAACCGACTATTTATGTGTGTCCAGCATATTATTTGTCCTTTCAAATTTCATCCATTTCAATTTGTAAAAAAAGCTGATGTCACAGTACGATTCCACTGAATTCTGGTTATTCAGAATATGCAGCACAGGAATGACAAAAATCATTTGTGTGATGAAATGGTACAGCCTTTGGAAAGAAGTGTGTTCTTAGGCTATGTCTGTTTTTGGAGGCAGAGGCAACTTAATCTCCCTTCCAAAAGATATGGGTTATGCCTCCAGAGTCTCGGCACCATTGTGTTTCAATGTGAATGTAGAAATTCATGGTTGTGCATGCACTGCTTCCATGGCTGTATATTCCTCAGTTGGTAGCCATCTTCAAGGTTTTTAAAGCTCAATAGTGTCTGAACTAAATATGTATATCAAATAATCTAGCCAAAACCATTCTTAAATATTCTCACATTATCTTCATTTAATATATATATGAGGAAAGCCAAAAAAGGGGGTCAAAGTCATTTTTGGAGCAATTTCATTTTATTATATGAAATAAATCTTGGTGACCTGACAATTTCATTGTCGCTTGTGTTTTTAGTGTTTCACAAAGAAAAAGTTTGGTAAAACTGTCTTGAAGTTGCTATGGTTACACCAGAAATATGATAAAACAGGACAATAAAACATATATTTCACCTTTCATAAAGGTTATCCTTTCAGGTAATTTTGTTTCATTAAATCAAATAAAAAGAAGTTTACAAAAAGCATTTTTCAATTTAAATTAATTAATATATATCAAATGTAACAATAATGATGTATGTAACCATAGCAACATTGATAGCGAAATGTCATTTTTCTATAGAATAAGCAATTTAAATACACATTTTATGCATTTAAAAGTGATCATACCACACATTTTAATTCAATTTTAAATAATTAAGTGAAACAATCCCATCTTTCATTATTGAAAGAAATTTTACAGCTAACAAATTACAAAATAGCCCTTTCTGACAGGATTTAATGATCTGGCTCAGGGCACAGAAGGTCTTGGCAAGATGGTCTCACATAAGGACGAACATGCTCATAAAGATATTTTTGTCTTTCATTCATCATTCCTGCTGGAGTCAGTTCCACTGGAATTTGCTGTTCAAACCCTGCTTCAGCATATCTTTTCAGTAAATTAACTCTGACTTCTTCCGAATCTAAAGATTTTCTGGCGAACACTATGCCCTTGTCTTGGCTGTTGAACCTAAATGAATTAAAAAAGTAATGTGACCTTATAGATATATTATAGTCAGTTGCAAATATTCTGCAAGTACATGTTATATCAACATGAATTTCACTATCTGCAAATGACTAAATGCATACTTAAAAGGCAGTAAACATCCATAGAAGGATATTTGGTAACTTCAGGTACCAGAAAAAAGGGCACTGAATCTTAATATGAACTGAAATGTGTAACAAACAGGGGAAGGTAAATTGAAATTGAGTATTCTTTTATGTTTAGAGTAGTTTGTTACTTTGAGAATATTGAGAAAACAGTACTCTTTTGAACTTATTTTTTGACATTTTTCAAAACAATCACATAAAATCTGCTATTATATAGGTCAGATGTATAAATGGCAAATTTTGTTTTAGTTATTGCTGTTGAGTACTCCTTTAAGAGAAGAATATTTATGAAGTACCCAAGTGCAAAAATTGCTACTTGTCATAAAACCAAGTAACCCTCAACATTAATAATGCTACTTGTCATAAAATCTAGTAACCCTCAACATTTATTAATTTAACATATGCTTTAAACATTATTTTAATAATAAGTGCATACCTAAGTGGTAATACTGCCTAATGGATTGAAATCTTTTGAAATAACGTTCTAAGAATTTCTTCCAGTCGTGCCACTTCCAGCCATCCTTGTGCAGTACTGTGATGTTGCTCTGCGATGACTTGTCCAGGGCTTCTTTGAGCTGAGGCAAGCTGTCACAGTCACTTCTGACAAAACAATTGAACAAAAATAATTCAGTGGCGCCTATATTTATGGTGGTTATTAAGTTTTATCAAGGTTTTCAGAGTAACCAGTAACTTTTTTTCTGATGTACATAAAAACTTTTTTTTAATGTTAACTGTCAACTTTCATATAATCTAGAAGTAGCTAACAATCCTTGATATAGTGTTTTAACACTTCACCATAACACTCCATTTAATTAGACTATGACTGAACAAATTACTGAAGACTTCTAGCTTGGTTAGTTCCTTACTTATAGTGAATTATTTTACTTTCACTGCACTGAAAGGTAACATAAATGTTAAATACCTTCGGTACATCGTCCTGTTGAGTCCATGACCAGCATCTACCAAGCATTTGGTATGGCCAGGTTGTTGGAAGTGATACTGGATTTCCTGGTGTAAGCCTTTCATTGTTCTCCACAAAAAGTAGGACAGGACATACCAGTTCTTGTTCTGTCCTATAATGACACATAAAATACACAAAAAGAATAAAAAATTACGAATTGTCCTATTATACTCATTTAAGGTATGATGCTGATATATAATGTACTAATATAAATTACATGTACTGTTTGCATGTCAGAGTGTTACTGCTTAAGTTAGTGAACATGTTTATTTTTTTGTTAGTTGAGCTAATTTTATCAAAAGGTGATGATTATACACCGCACAAAGGCCGTCTTACATTTGATAACATAAACTCCCACCTCTAACATCCCTTGGACTGGGGACCTTCTGCGGGAAAAGTTGGTGGCACCAAGGTCAGTGGTTTACAGAACAGAAAGCTTGAACAACAAAACTGCTCTGGTTTCCTCCACCAGTGGGCCATCCATTGGCATTCAATGTGATATGACCCATACAATGTGTTGAAAGTGATGCAAAGCCAAAATAAACAACTTTACTAATTGTTGTGTCTTTATGGGAAATTAAATAACAATAATGTTACCTGGGCAGTTATCTGCATGCAAGGTAAGTACCTTCTCCGCAAGGTTTCTGGTTTCTATACAATGGTAAAGCATGGATATCACAGCATTTGGGCCATGTGTCAGGGTTCCGTTAGGGCCAATGGTTTCTTCCTCACTGATCAGGTAATTGTACTGCTTTCTTGCTCCCTCATAGCACACTCCGAATATCTGTATCTTCTTTAAACTTAAAAAATATAAAGGACCCATCTTTCGTGTATGGTGTGGCAATGTTACGTGTAATGCAAAGTCAAATGTGATGTGAAGATGTTGCATATTCTCTCCAGAAACATTTTCTGAAAATTCACGAGACAGTTCAACACATTTATTGTAGAAGGTCTTTTCTTCTTTACACTGATGGATATGCTGAGCTAGTTTTTTCAGAATCAGATATTTGTTTTCGTAGGAGTTCACACTTGTTGCATACATCATCCCGTGGAGATATAAATTTAATATGCGGGCAACATTTGAGCCATATGTCCTTGAAACTACTAAGTCCAACACATCTAACCAAGTCAGAACTCTGTGAACAAGCCTGGTTGTATAATCTGTACAAAGATACTTTGCTCTCTGCAGATGGAAACAAAATGGGGGGTTCATTGACACTTGCTCCAGGTGCTGCAGGTTGTGGTAGTCCATTTTCTGTTGCATAGCTTTTGATGAATCTGATAACATTTTCTGTGTCTACTAACTTCAGACCCCATGGTTTTGGTATTCCAGTTGCCCCATGTATCCTGGGAGTTATTCCGTGTTTTGAGATATGAAGCAAAATGTTTTCAAGTTGCTTTTTGCCCATATCATTCAAAACCAGAAAAGCACCTTTACATATGTCTTTGTGTTTATACAAATACCTCACTTTTTTTCTTTTTCTGGACCTGGTGTTAGGTGTCAGATGTACTTCTGGGAAAAACCTTTCCCATAATTAATAGTTCTTTTTCATGCTTGACCAATTCCCTTAGGTTAAGTATATCATCATAAACATTGTCAATGTCAATCTCCTTCAAACACATACTCTTGCAGCCACAACCAGTTCTGAAACAAGCCCTTAATTCTGTCATTAAAATGTCAGGTGTTGATTGAGATAAAGGTCTGTCATTTTCTTCCTCATCACAATCTTCAGCTTGATCCTGACTATCTTGTAAGTATTTCTCAGCTTGAACCTTGCATCTTTGATTTTTCTGCACCGCTTCAAAGTAGGTATCATCATCACTGATATCAGACGAATCAGACAGCTGACTGAATAAATTCTGAGATGCAGCAACTTCAACAGGTGGAGGGAAGTAGTCATCTAACACAAGTCTAATGTCTGAAACATAAAGTTACTAACTTTTACTAAAAAATAACAATATAAAACTAAATACAGATTGCGACCCTATAAACTCTTTTATCTATAATTTTTATAAAGTTAAGCCCATTGTACACTACCGTGGCGCAATGCGACGTGGTGCAGCGCTGTGCGGCTGAATAAATTAGAAATGAAGGAAATAGTTCAGTGCTTATACATATGTGCGGCGCAGCTGGTAGCGGTGTGGCGCAGATTTTTCTATTTAGAAAATTTTCTAGTTTTTTCAAAAAACGCGTGTTTTTTTATAAATATTGGGATATTCCACATGTTAAAAAGGCACTATATCAACACACTATACAAAAATATATGAATTGGTAAACAGAAATGCAGACAGGCTCATTGTGAAGGGATTAACTACCGGGAGATAGATGATCAAATGTGATGTGTGTCCATATAGACACACAAAAGGGTTTAACTGAATGAGGATTGCAACTACTAGTAATTCTAAAAGGGGTACACTGGACAAGGGTCTTGTTCGTAGATCAATTAAGTACTTATAATGCAGAAAGGGATGTCAGGTTAGGTTTGTCACAACATATGTAGACATAACACAGCCAGAAGTTAAATAATTAAAAGGGGTTGTAATCATCAGTATTGTAAAGAGGACAGGTGTCAAGGCTCTTCATTGTTAAGAGATACAAAGCGTGTAATGTCAAGGAGGGATGTGGAAATTTACTATGGGGTATTGCTAGTATATGTATTTATTTTAACCATACTAGTCACTTTCATTGTAATTTACAAATATTCAATTTACTGAAAACCACTGCGAAAAATTTCTCAAATGTGTAAAACAAAGAAAATTCTCCTGCTTAGCAAAAAAAAATGTACCACGCCACGTATATATGCAAAGGCCTTTAAGGTTGGGGTTTTACATCTGTTTCTTAATGCAACTCATTGCTGCAGGTAAGAGGATCACACTCCCGCGTGCCTTTTTATAGTTATGGATTGTTTATGTGTGCCTTATACCACTAAATTCCTTGGATGAAAAACAAATAAGTGTGACAATAGTGTTTCAAAAATAGAAGGGGGGCTTTTGATCATCATGTAATGATTAAAACAGTTTTTTTGGATCTAACTGATGGAAGTCTTTCAAATGACATTTTTGGAAATCTAGCATTCATTAAATAAAAAAAGTGTCAATAGTGTTGAAAAAATATAAGGGGGGGGGGGGGGGCTTTGCCCTACCACTCTGAAAATGAGGGGGGCTTTTGCCCTCCTCCCTCATATTTAAAGGGTTACTATCCTCCAAAAATTACTATATCTTTTTTTTCTTGTAATCAACTCAACTAATGTATTTATATACATTACCCACAGTTAGACCTCTCAAAACAAACCACACACTTTATAAAATGACTTTTATTACAGGTCTGTCAAGGAAACAGCACACACTTCTCACTTCGGGAAATTCACCAGTAAACAGGTGCTCTTACATCAGCAGTGCCCAACGAGAGAATCTGGCTATAGCCTATCTCAATACATGTCTGTGTTTAATACAGTATACATGTCTTATTTTCAGGATCATTGAATTTCAAAGTATTTTTTTTATCAGAATACATGTATAAGATAAATGTCAGAAGGAAAAAAAACTAAAAACTGGCCCTTTTTAAGTATTTAAAAATAGGATAACTTTACATACAGTACTGAAAAATTGCAAGCAGAAAGATACAGCAGGACATATCCTTAATAAAAGGTGATGAAACAAAGTTATGTTCTTAACATAATTGAACAAATGTTTATTGAAGATGAAAATAAGATGATTTACTAACTTTACTAACTACCAGATGCAAAAAAGAGAAGAATTTAGATGTGAGTACAGGGATAAACTTTTAGCAAACATATACATTTGTAATATTTTACAAGTGTTGTGCAATGGGAAAAACCTTGTAAAAGAGATTTTTGCAGTGAATTTGATTATATTTTTGTTATTTCCATTGAAATAATAAAATATAATAACTCAATAACCATTGAAATAAATATGTGAAAAGGATTTGTATATGACAAGTAGTTATTTTGTCCAGTTTTGGCCCCTTTTAAAAAAATTACAAAGAAGATTAAGACATCTGAATTTTCCTCACTATTTCTTCTGATAAAAATAAGTTTATAAGATAATGGAATTCGTATGGACTCAATTATTGATGGTCATATAACATTGCTAGTTTTTGAGAAATGAGCAGTTCAATATTATATTTTTTTCTTACCTGTGTTCAAACCATATCCTATGTGGTGGAGCCAAGTATTTATTACTAAATAAATTATTACTAAATATTGTCTCATATTTGTATCATCACCTGTATGTGTGAAGTGTATAACTAAACTGGATAAGGATACATACTGGGCATTCATTTTTAAACTCTAATTTTAAACAAAAATTTCTTCAGGGTAAAATGTGTAATTTTCATATTGCAGTAAAAATTCACTTAGGTGGAAATGTTTTGGATAGATACTGACATGACCCTATGAACAAAACGGTGGAATTTACATTTGGATGAAAATTATTATTTGTGGCATTACTGTGATGTACTTAGTTAAATTTATATGTAGTGAAAATAACTTTTTTATAACTTTATAAATGCGATATACAATATCTCATTTCATATTTAGAATTATGAAATATACAAAACAGTAAAAATTACAAGACTCCTCAATATCATTATAATTAATGCTTATAACATGACCAAAATGACCAGTATATTTTCAGTATTCCACATCAAACCATGAGATACAGGAACAAAATGATATTTCCTTCAGCTGATCACACAGTGTGTATGATGAACATGAAAAAAAACACTTGCCAGTACCGCACTGAACAATACTTGGAGTCTTTGATACTTGAATCACACACACATATCTGATAACAGAATGTTTATAACCAACAAAATAAACTTTCTTGCTAGGTCACCCTTAATGTACTTTATTATGTAGTAATGTATATTAATGGAAACCTGATTAAATCACGCATCTAATGCCCTTTTTTCACAATTCTCTCTGTGTTAACTGTGGTGGTAAAATCACCAGAATTAATGGGTCAGTTTTATTACTTTTATCATCATTTTGTCAGGTTATTTTATCTTTTTACAGGCTTAAACATAAGGCCACGATGAAGCACAGTATGTATAGTATCTTGGTTCTCTTTCTCAGTTTCCATTTCAGGTATATCTAAGCTTCTATATCTGAATGACTTACCGGTGCATAAAACAGAGAAAATACATGGGCCATCATGATGTAAGTGCACACACCCACTACTACAGCAGTGCACTCGGCAATTTCCGTGGCTTGTGCTCAGTTTTGCCATATATGGCAAAGGTGCATTTTTTTTAATTGCTGATTACTCAGTAATTAAGCTGTGTTTCAAAATTCTCTTTGGGGAAATGATTTACCATATTATAATAAATATTTTAAAGGCCTTTTGTTTTGGGGGTGTAATAACCCTTTAAGGTGGGGGGCTTGTGTCCTACCTTTTAAAAAAGGGGGTTGTGTTGGTGGGGCTTTTGTCAGGGGGGCTTTTGTCTGTTCCCCACCTTATAGTCCCCTTACCCAGGAAAGATTAAGCACTGTAAAAGTTCAATCATAATTAGAATTATTTTACTTTGGATATGTTATAGATATTTTTCCCATGAAGTTGCTATCACTTATGCATTATGCAAACTTAAAATATAATATACATGTTGGCCCATGTAAAATACAACCTTGAGCCTGCACATAAAAATGGTAGGTACTGTACTTTGGATGTGATGGGTGGTGTGTGTGTAGCCTTGCCACAGGCATTTATATGTATGGTTGTCTGTTGGCTTTTTTGCGTCATTGGGGTTTCCGTGCATCGTATTTTCCGTGGATTTGCATATTAATTATACTGTAATAGTCTAAATTTGTGCTTTAATTAATATTCATGTTTATTGTTAATTGAAGTTTCAGGGGATTACTTCTTAACACACTGATTTTCATGTAGTAAATGTATGCTTAAACTTAACTAAGAAAATTATATTTTTGCTATTCCACGACACCATAGAGCATTGTGACATATGTTAATTTTATATAAAGTTATATTTTGATGACAAATATTTTCGAAAATTTTAATTCATTAGCATATGACACAAAAACTCCACAGTAACTGTTTTCATTTGAATTTTGTTTTCATAATCTTTTTGGGTTTAAAATATGAATTAAAATTTGAGAAAAAAAATTGCCATGTAGAATACAAAAATATAATAAATTTCCATTAACTGAATGAAATTCAGATTGAAAAATTATTTATTATAATGTTTACAGCCAGTACACATTTTTAATAGCATGAAAACCCCTCGGATCATCATATAATATAGACATAACTGTTTGCATTATTGCATTATAAATATTTTTCATAATGTTCTCATACATTTACATAGCCTGGCTTGCGAAGAACTAGAAAGGCCTCTGATACAGTGTGCATTATTACAAAAATATTTCACGTCAGGCGGCAATTTTACTTTATCATTACGGAATCCACCATATTTGATAATTGCAGGAAATTGCCAAGGAAATATGAAATAAAATTAACAGAGTTATAAATGGGGGCAAGCCCCCAACCTCCATAAATAGTATTGCTCTGTATTACAATAAAAATAAAAGGATAAAATCGCTAAGTTTTATTAATTATATAATATCGCCCAAATCTCGTACCGGTAAAGTAAAATCTAGCCGAAGTCAGCATTATGGGTTAGAGAGCCTGGATGGCCAGGCTAGTGTGTGTGTGCAGAATGACTGATGCAAGTAAAAACAAGGCCATGTTTTGTTTTGATTTTGCTTCAAAAGATTGTTACCAATTATAACATACACACACCCACGCATTTTTCTGCAGTGGCTGTTAAAAGCCTTGTGTGTGTAGAAGGGGAATTCTGCAGCTTTTATGTGAACCTTAAATGTGTTTTTGTTGGCGATAATATAATCACAAAAGTCATACCCACGAAAAAGAAAAGATTGCCTTTGATACATACACATATATAATGTAGCAAGACTCATACATTACCTGAAGAGAAAGATCCTCCATGCTCATATTTTCTTGAAACTATGAAAAAACTTTAAAACTTCTGTTGTCCAATTGAGGGAAAAACATTAGAGCAATATATTCACTACTTATTTTCCGTGTTGTTTTTACCGCCAGTTTAGTTTCATATGTATCGTCGTTATGGCACAAATAATCAATATGTGACGTCGAGACTTTGACCCCTTTTCTTCGTGACGCTCCTCATATATATATGTATTTCCAAAGCTTCCTAATCAAAATCAGATCATTGTTCAAAGCATCCAGCTTGGTACATCTTTATTTTGTTGGTTTTATGGATGTTTCATTCTTTTTCTGTGCACATAAATAAGTACCAACTGACATAATTGATCCAATAAAGCTTTCCTATGGCCCCTTCACATGGTTATGTGTGATAGCGTTAGAGCATACTTTAATAACAAGCCACACTGTAAAGTGACCGTCTTACCCTTTGTATATTTTATTACAAAACATATTATAAAAATTATTTCAAACATTTTGAAAAAGGCTTCACATCCTGACAATGCTGTCCATGTTTTTGTTGCTACCCAATGCAAATCTCGACTTAGTAAGCCTAAAATACTGAAACACAAAGCATGTAAAGATAGAAACAGCCAAGGTCAGTTTAATATTTTAAGTTTGTATGTAGCTTGTGAGACCTGTGGGATCCAGCTATAGGCCGCTCAGGGGCCGGATTCACAAAAGGTCTCAAGTCTCAAATCTGAGATTTTGGTCTCAAATCTAAGATTTTTCTTAGATTTTTCTAAGATTTTTCTTAGATTTGAGACCTTTTGCTCAGTTGGGATTCACAAAAGATCTCAGGCTAAGATTTTTCTCAGATTTGGTCTCAAATCTAAGACTGCCTAGGGGTTGACTTAAGTTATCATAACATAGAGTATATGTAATAAAAAGTTACAAAACAAAATGAAAATAGTGAAGTATGACATATTATTTAACTTGTGACACAAAATATGAATATATATTAAGAGTTTGTACAAAAACAACAGTAAACATTTACATAACAAATTTACATGAATGGCTTGTTTTGCTGTTATAATCAGTTCTTTTGAATGTCAGTACAAATTATGGTAAAAAGATAATGTTTTGCTTGATTGAAAATATTCTAAAATGTGAGTATATATATGGAAGAGTGGTAAAATATAAATGTGTATGCTTTCCACTAATCTCAACAAAATGTTACACCAATTTTGATTGGTCCAGACTCAAAACTTAGCTGAGATTTTGGTCTCAGCTGAGATTCCTTGCGTGAATCTCAACTTAAGTAGAAACTCAGCCAAAAATCTCAGATTTGAGAAAAATCTCAGCTGAGATTTGGCTAAGACTTGAGACCTTTCGTGAATCGGGCCCCCGGATTTTAAACCAAGTCTACAGCTGTGCCTTCAATGTTCCTATCCTCTGAAATTGACTGACCTACTCATATTGTATGGCACCCTCTTCAATATTTTTCCTTGGTTGTCTGGTGTCTCTGGTTTATGAACCCACCTGCATATCATGGATACACTAAGTTAATGAACAAATATGCTGCCTTATGAATTTGCTAGTACAGAGACAAGGTGTCACAATCAGTATTTTATTCATTCAAATATAACAGTTTAAAATAAACAATAGCTTGAAAGACTGCAATACATTTCAGGCCTGTTCACACACGTGCCCTCAAATAAATATATTACTGTTGGTACACATGTAGGCAAAAGCAATGGCTATTTTCTTTCCAATTGTCAGTTGAATATTATATATATTTTGCATACATAAAATTATAATGTGCAAGACTATTATTTATTTTATTGATATTACTTGACATTTAATGCTTTTTAAGAGCTGTTTCTTACATTCCATTCTAGGGGGCCACGGTGGCAGAGTGGCAATATTCTCGCCTCCCACCTCTGAGACCGGGGTTCGATCCCCGTGACGGCCTTAAGTGGGAAAGCTGGTAGTTGCTTGCCGTTGGTCGGCAGTTTACAGTACACAACCCTAGCGAACGGTATGTACTGGTTTCCTCTGCCCTTCCAACTACCCGTCGTGATATGACCTGTACAGTGTTGAAAGCGACATAAAACCCAAATAAATAAATAAATATATTCCATTCTATTATATTTATAGTGTTTATAGTGCAACACCAGAAACCTTTTAAATAATCTTTATTCCATAGCTATAGAATACCAATGTCAGGTAATTTACTTGCTAAAGGAGAAAAGCCTTTTTGAACAGATAAGATTTTACTTTTTCCTGAAACAGGCAAGAGAGGAGGCAGAATGAACATCATCTGGTAAATAATAAGAACTATGGGAATACCGAAAGCAAAACTATACCCAAAGTGCTTTTAAACGTATGTACAGATTGAGAAAAAACTTTTTATCTGGTTGGTTATACCTGATGCCACGTCTTCCACAATGAAGAGACAACAGAGAACAAATATAGCTGGGATGATCACTGTTGAGAAACTTGTCAATCAAAGTGGCCTCTTTGAAGATGCAATGATATTAGAACCAAACACAGACAACAATAGTCTTTTGAAAGTTTGAGACACCCATTTATATCACAGTTTGTGATACTCCTAAGTGTATTTTGGATAAAGTGAATTTTGTGTATTTTAAACCTGGTAATAGGATTAACGATCTCAGTATTTTCAACATACTAAAAGACATTAATTCTTGAATATCCCGAAGACAAGAATTCAAAGACAAAGCTGCATTTTTGCAAGATAAACAACTGGGTGTCTTTAGGGTCATTCGCGTGGGAAAATTTGTGGCAAGTAATATAAGCTCTACCCACATGTGCAATAACAACCAGTGCTTACTGGAAACTCTACCACAAAAATGAAGAAAGTAAGTACTTTACCATGATGTCATTTCTTTTAAATATGATTGGCAGTTATTTTTATAAGTGGGATTGATTCCACATGGGTACTTGGAGTCATTAGAAATATGTTCTAAACTTTTTTTTTTCTTGGTCCATTTTTATTCAATAACTTTACATGTAAAACTCACAACTGTTATGAAAATTGTATGTTTGTTGCATTCACCGTTCAATATAATATACTTTCTGTGGTAAATTTTTTTAAGTTGATTTTGAAGTCTGTTAGTTCTGTTTATATCAAAGGAAACAAGTTATTTAATATCAATAAGTGTGAGAAAGGTGTAAATGCTTTATCTATTTCATATCTGTCCACTGATATTGTAATAATAAAAAAAATAATTATTGTGATTTTCAATAACAATTCTACAATAAAATAACGTGGGTATTGGCATGAAAGTGAAATTTGATAATGGTGTAAGTTCTAATATCCTTACTCAGAGGAGCAGTGTACAGAGAACAGCAATGTGTGGATAACAAACCAAGCATGAGCCTATGCGACTGAAAGAGAATTAACCCAATTTTAGTTGCTTGGGATCAATTGCTTAGGTAAGAAGTGAACCACTTTAAAGCCATGCTTCACATAACAAATGTCAAAATGATTTAAGATAGTGAAAAAGAGTACCAAGATCTATTAATCTTTCCTGATATTTTAATGATGTATATGTTGTACTGTGGTTCTATGCTATCTTTAATTCATTTACGATGATAGTTATTATAATATATATTATAATAATGGTTATTTTCTGTAATAAAATGGATGTAAGTTCTGTCACTTTATTGCAAAGAAGTTTCACAACTTGCAGTTAAGTTTCATAGATGATAATTAACATGTAAACTAAATAGTGACAAATGTGTTGAAATAACATAAAATATCCTCATGTGACAGAATAAAGCTAATCAAACTGAACACAATGGTGAAAAATTATAAAAATTGGACAAGAAATAAGGAAGATATGGCAATTTAAACATACATTAAACATAAAACAGAAGTACTGCGATCGCATAA
Source organism: Sabellastarte sp. h YS-2021 (assembly GCA_964017235.1). Lineage (NCBI taxonomy): Eukaryota > Metazoa > Annelida > Polychaeta > Sabellida > Sabellidae > Sabellastarte > Sabellastarte sp. h YS-2021. Next base: position 151,641,867 of record OZ024931.1, read on the forward strand.
ATTCCCGATTATTGCCCATTTAAAACCATTTTAGTTACCACTGACATTTCTGAGACTTGACTACCTTGCAGCCAGTTAGTGTGCATTATTCCTTCATTGTAGCCAGTAACTAGTATTTTTATTATCGTCCACTCGAAACATCTTCCGTGGTTTCATTTTTTTTCATCGCCGACGTTTCCAACAGGGATCGATGTATATGCTAAAATGCGGATTCGAGTTTGGAAATCGAGTTCTTGTCGAATCGTTCCACCACTAACAGTGAGAGATGGATCTCGTATTTTATATGCAGTAAGGCAGTTAAAGTTGAATGACCAGTTTTATATGTATATTGCTGAGAATTATCAAGATTCTTGTTTCAAATGATTTTGTTGTTTTGGCCCTTGCAGAAACTCGCATAGAAATTTCTGATACAGGGAGTCTACTTCAATCTTTAACACCACATGGTTTTTGGTTTATTCATAAGTCCTAGATGACTAGAGGTATTGGCAGTGTGGGTTTATTTACCACAAATGATCTCCTTGCTAGGGAGCTGGACGAATCAGCCCTTTGCCAAATGGTCCCCATAGAAAAGTCGGCCCTGGACAAATCGGTCCCATAAAAATTTGGCCCTATGGTCAATCAAGATAAACTAGTTAAAGGAATAAAATTGGGAAAAGAGGAAGTAAAGCTAATACAATTTACCGATGACACTACTATTTTTCTAGATGGTACAGAAGACTCACTCCAAAAAACACTTAATATAATAGACACCTTTGGAATCTAGCCTGACTTGAAAATGAATAAGGATAAGTCAGAACTAATATGGCTTGGTAGGAAAAACACACAAAAGAAATTTTATGTAAAAACGCTACTCTCTCTTCAGGAAAGACAGATTTCAAACTACTAGGTATTATCTTTTCAACAAATTTGGAAGAAATACCCACAAAAAATTATGAGCCCCTTCTCAAGAAGATATCTCAGGTTACAAATTTATGGATGAAAAGAATCCTAACTCCAATAGGAAATACAACAGTATTGAAATCTATTATTCTGTCAAAATTTATCCACTTGTTTCAGTCCTTACCTCCACCTCCAGATCACCTAGTCAAACAAATCACAAAAATAATGTTTAACTTTATATGGGATGGTAAACCAGATAAAATAAGTAGAACAATGCTAGTACAAGATAAAGAAAATGGAGATATGAACATGCTAGATCTAGTGAGTTTCATAAAGGGATTACAAATAAACTGAGTCAGGAGAATACTAAAAAACCATAGCCCAATGTGGAAAAAGGCCAACACAAACAGTATACCATCAACAGAGAAACTACTGTGCTTCGGAGCCCAATGGCCAATAAAAATTGCAGGTCAAACAAAAAATCCTTTCTGGAAAGGTACTTGGAATACATGGGCTGAATATCTGAATAAATACAACTCAAATCTCTTGCCTGAGAACAAAGAATCAGCCCATTTGTGGTTTAACCCGAGTATTTCCAAATACAAACTTTTTTGATCATATTGGTGGAAAAGGGGAGTACTCTTTGTATCAGATGTCACAAACCAAAATGGAGGCTTAATGTCAAAATTAGAATAGCGACAACCTATAACATTAAAATAAATCTTTTAGAATAAATGCGAGTCTACCAAAGCATTAAAAGTTTAAGGGGGCTGCAAGTAAAACTAAATATGGGCCTATATACCCATTAAATGCTCTGCTCAGGGACACACTTAAACGGTATAAAAAATTTTGAAAAGTCCTCACAGATGTAAATAAGGACCTAAATGAAAGTCTGTCAAAAAAGTGGGATCAGAAACTTAATGTGGTGATGACAGGAAAAGATTGGTCAAAAATATTCAAAAACTATTTCAATACAATACAAGATAACAACCTGATTTGGTTCCAGTATAGAACTATATTTAGAATTCTAGGAACACAATCAGAAGTTCTTACATAAAATAACATTTAAAGAAGATTGTTTTATAAACAATGGCTGTCAGTCAAGATCTACACAATCAATAATTAATGGTAATATTACATCAGGCTCAAGAGAGATAGAAATACCTTATGGTATGTCAGTGATAACAGTCATAAAGTTGTCTGTGTGTTATAAGTTATATACAATACACTGCAATGTTGTATATTATCTGTAATATTCCATTTAGTTATACTCTATATCCGTGGTGTGTAATAGTTATTTCATATACTTTTTTGTAAAAATAAGACCCGATGGAGGGTTTGCTACCCTCGCCGTCCCGGGATCTATAAGAACGATTGCAAAAAAGGGTAAATAAAAATATTTTCAAGTGAAAAAAATGGCCTGGAGAAATCGGCCCCCAGTTCAAAGCTTTTGTAATTAAAACTTATTTATAGACCTGCATAGAGCATTCAACTGAGTTGATAAACATATTTATTTAGGATTATTAAAACAATAAAATAAGGGGTACTTTTCAACAAGAAACGACATGCCTTAATTGAACTGGTGTTGAACAAAAAATCTAGTCTAGTTAATGTTGATTAATGGGTGTAAGGATAATGTTGAGGACTTCAGCTAGGTGTGATTGATACACATCAAAGATAATTGGATAATGTAATCAATCCCATTTTTACCTGTATCCAAATAATTGTAATCAGGCTCTTATTAAAATAATGGGTGGATAAATATGCATGACTATGTAGTGACAATAGAGACAATTGTTTATATGTTGTTTGAATAAGTGTAATTAACACACATGAAAGATGTTAGGATACTGTAATCAATCCCGTGTAATCTAAGAATTATTAAAAGTACAATTACATTGCCTGCACAGCCTCTGTTGATGGAATTATAACTTTAGTGATCTTTGGTATTTGTTTAATATAGGGATTACTAGCTAAAATGTTAAACAAACAGTACTAGACATTAAAAGCTGATTGTTCCCTTTGATGCCCATGCAGAGGTTTATATCATCTCTTCCCCCAAATTTTATTTGGGGGCCGATTTGACAGGGGCCGATTTGGCAAAGGGCCGATTTGTCTATTATCCCCTTGCTAAGATTGTTGATTCACCAACCTATTACACGTTCAAAACACTGTTGTATTGATTGTCACTCATTCAAAGTCATTTGTTCTTGTCCGTATCTATAGTATGCCTTGTCCATATTTCTCTTCCTTTCTGGATGATTTGTTGTGTTTCTCTGAGTTTTTATCATCTCCCACTTCTTGTTTTATTATTTGTGGTTACTTTAATATTTAGTTGGCCACAAATTGTATTGAAGTTTTTTAAGCCTGTTAAACACTTCAACCCTTGTTCAAAGTGTAGATAAATCTACTTATTTGGATGTACTTATACTGGATCTTTTACTAAGCCCGAGTGATTCTGCTTCTTTGAGCAATGTGACAGTAGGTGATTTAATCTTAGATCATGCATTAGCAAAATGTCATCTTGATTGAACTAATCTTTGGATTCCTAAAATAGGCAACAGTTCTCACTGTAAGTATCATACTATTAACCTGCATAGATTTTATGATGATCTTAACAATGATTTTTGTCAAGTATCTTACTTGAACTGTGGCTGTCCTTCTTGACCAATATATTCATAACTCCCAAAGGCTCCCTTTGATTTGTGTAAAAAGTAAGAAATAAAAACCACTGGCCGGTTGTCTGATTCATATCCCAGGGCCAAATCTATCGCATGTTTTTGAGTGGATCAGGTGTAAAAATTAAGTCTCAGTTTAGTCATTCTTGATTGCACAGAAATTATTTGATGAAACATAATCAACAACAGGCTGATCATTAAAGTATCACCATAGGCGACAAAGGTCATAGCTAAAAGGAGCTCTGGAAGGAAGCTGGACAAATCTGCCCTTTTTCAAATTGACCCTTGGCAAATCGGACCCCTAAAAAAGTCAGCCCTCAACAAATTGGCCTACTAAATATTCGACCCTCAGGAAATCGGCTCCCAGCTGAAAACTTTTACAACAAAAAATCATTATTGGCATTCAGAAAGCATTTGGCTGCTTTAATATAATAATTTTTCAACATCGTTAGAACAGAAAAATAAGGGGTCCTTTTGAATAAAATTCACATACCTTAACTGAAATGGATCGGAATTATTATTTTGACTAATTGGGATGATTGTGTGTAATTATGTATAATAGTGAGGACTTCCTAAGCTATATTTGTCGAAAGGTGACTAACACACATCAAAGATAACTGGATGATGTAATCAATCCCTTTTAACCTATACCCTTTTGATACCTGTTTATTAGAATTACTAAAAGTGCAATTATATTAATCTACATTAAATGATGGAATTAAAACTTTTGTGATCGTTTAAGAACAATTGGCTTTCAATTTATGCTTGTTGTAGCTTAGTATTCATGCTAATAATCCCTCTTCTTAGACATTAAACGGTTTTGTAATTTTTGTGATCTTTTTAAAACAATTGGGTTTAATTGATTAATATTTGTTTAATATTTATATAACTTTGTTTAAGATTCGTGTGATATAATGAACATTTAGTCACTCTTTTCTTAGTGGTGTTGAAGTGCACATCAAAATTATAGATTGAAGTAAAACAAATAAAATAATGATAATGTTACCCCTTATATATGTACACACACATGTAATTTTTTGCATTTAACATGTAGGTGCCGATTTGACTAGGTTCAGGGGCCGATTTGATTAGAGGGTTATTTCCAAGAGGGCTGATTTAACTAGGGGATGATTTTCTGGGTGTCGATTTGACTGTGGCCAATTTGGTAAAGGGCTGAATTGTCTGTGATTTGTCTGGTAGGTATAATGGCAAGTCCTGGATAAGGGTCATAAGACGATTCTTCCTCATCAATCTTGCAAATCTTTGGCCAATGAATTTGCTTCTTTCTGCTGTGGAAAAATCAAATGATTTGTAATTTGTTTCCAGCATCTTTCTCAATAGCAATACCAGCAACATGTGCACCTCCAAGTCTCAGCATGAGTTTCCAAAGATCATCAGAAATTCCTCAATCAAATGCTGTCTTATGGACCCAGTGCCTATTTTCTTCTTTAAAAGTCTTTATATTCTGCTTCCATCAGTTACAAAACTTGTGAATTTGTCTTTGACTGCGGGTGTTTTCACCCAAATACTCAAAAACGGTATTGTTGTACCCTCACTACCAAGAGAAGATTTGAAGAGCTGTTGTCCAATATCAGGGCTATGTTTCATATCTAAATAAGTTGAGCAGGTAGTAACACCAGCAGAGAAACTCTAGGTAGACAGTAACTAAGTAATTGCTGGCAATATGGGTGATAATACTTGGTTTGTAGAGAATTGCAAAAAAATGGGAAAATGAGGCTTTAAATGACAGTAAAGGGTTATGTAATATAAACAGGAATTAATAACACAAGTAAGAAAGAAAGTGAGTGAAAATATGTAGAAACAGAAATAAAACTGCAGAAAAATGATGCATTGTGGCACATACTAAAACCGTGTTTATGTTTCGCAAAATAGCATAAAATATTGGCAAATTCATGAGTTACTTGCAAAATGATTTATTGTACATCAACACAATATTTCAAACATAATCCATATCAAAGTTTAGTTGGTGTTCAATGGCATAATTTAAGTTTGAATTCAATGTCAATATAGGGTATTAGTTACACTTACTGTTTTGAGCATCTCATTGCACAAGCTCCGGACTACTTCACTGCGGCTTTTGAGATTTGTAAGTTTCTCCATCACATCCTTATGTTTGGATTTGAAGTCTTCATACTTTGAGATGCCAGCATTCAGGATGAAATTCAAACGGCTGAGGATCCCACCCAAAAAGCTTACAATAAGAAAAATTTTATGTCAGGGTTATTAGCATTTACAACATGCTGTGCTTTGTAAGATTCAAATGAGTGTTCGCAAAAGTGATGTTTATTTCGCAGAAATCTGAAAATCTCTTTCTCTGGTAGTTTTCGTACTATTTTAGGGCCTGTTTTCACAAAGATTCTTAGAATTAGTCTTATTCTTCCTTTTTTTCTTAGAATTGTCGAATTTTCATTAGAATTTTAATAGAAGTTTAAGAATTAGCATTTTCCTATTCTTATTCATATTCTTAGAATCACACTTATTCTTAGAATTTTTTTTAAAAAAAGAATTTGATTTAATCTAAGATTGACACAAAGCATGCTTAACTTAAAAAAAGTTGCTTTGGTGATTATAGTGCAGCAAATAGATTGCAAAAACAGAATGTTACATATTAAGTTGTCCATTGTGTGTACTGTACTGAAATGCAGTCTATTTATATTATTTCAAAAAATTCTAACTTTCTGTTCACATATGCCAAGATCTCTATTTTTAAAGATTCTTAGAATTTTTCTTAGAATTACACTTAGTCTAAGAAAAATTCTAAGAGTTGCATACATTTCTTTTTACTTCTATTCTTAGAATTATTCTAAGCTAAGAATAATTTTGTGAATAGGATTTTATTCTAAGAATACTAAAATTCTTAGCTTAGACTTAAGTGTAATTTTAAGAAAAAAATCTAAAAATTTCTGATGAATACAGGCTCTGTTGTCAAAACATTGTACAACAAGAAATTTGACATACTTTAATGAGGGTAAATTAAATATGTGTTTGTGTAAATTGCAGTAAACAAATATTTATTTTAAAAACATTATGAGCAGTTTGTATGAAAATTATACAATTATCCAGATCTACTAAGTTCACTAAGGATTTCAAGTATATATACTCACTGCATTTAAATACAGCTTTCTATATTGAGTGATATTAATTTATGCATTTTCCAGTACTTATGTTCAAAAGTCGGGATATAACATCCTGTTCGACAGCCAGGGTCTTCAGCATTGTCACATGTGGGAATGAAATCCCCACAGAGTGCAAACTCCCACAAATGAGTATCTGTCCCAGTCTAACCCTGACTGTTAAACAGGAAATAAAACACCAACTTTGAGCTGAGGACTCTATTGTCTATGAGTGCTTAGACAGAATATCATAAAGCTGCTGATAGCTGCCCATGTGGAGAATACATTTTCCTATACCCACTGGTAGTTAGCATACATAGAGTCTGGTACTTACCTGTGGTACTTTCTCATCTTGCTTTTCATACCTAAGTTCACCAACTTCTCAAAACCTGTTAAAAACTCCCTGTAGTCCTCTGTTACAAAGTTCACTGACATAGCTGCCTTTGCCTGAAAGAAAGGATAATAGTAGTTCAGCTTCTTCTCCCTTAAGGATGGAACTTCATATTAAATATTTAACTGCAGAGACACTTCTCAATGTGCTTTTCTCAGATTTGGTTTTCTCAGTGCCTCTTCCATTTTTTAAACTTTCTGCTAACTATGCATAACATCTAGTCCACAAAATGTTAGTCCACAATATGTTTAAACTAGAAAGCACTCATGCACGGCAGAATTTCAGTTGGGTGCAATTTTAAAGGCTCTGCTGTTTTGTATCCACAATATGATACAAATTTTTTCCACAACAGTAATCATTTCCTTGCTTGTGATAGACCCTTTTCATATATATTGTTTTCTGAAGAAACACTCGTAAGTCATCTGAAAATTTGGGATTGTTTTTGTATTCTGAGTATGATGTTGCCCTTTCCCAAATTTTCACTACTTCTTTATTTAGTCAAGCTTTAGCCACATAAGAAATTTCAGAAAATTCTGCTAATTATAATGAACAGAGGCAAGCAGACAGGGAAACAGAGAGGTAAAGACATCCAAAACATATCATCTTGTGATTTTCTTATTTTTTTCATGAAAACATATATTATGACTTTTAAATTGTTATATTTAGGTGTAAGTGTTAGTGCTTTAGAATTAATTTGGTTTGTTCTGACACATCGATGACATGGCTGAAACTGAAATATACAATTTTAATTCTATATGTTCCAAACAGTTATCAAACATTGTCAGGACATTGTAATGAGTAATACTATGACACCCGTAAATGAATGATGACATTGTGACTACTCGTTCACATTCTACTTCATGCACATGACTTGAGTTAATTCTAATGAACATTCCAAAAATGACTTTAGATTCATGCATATGTTAGAGTGTTGACCTGTATTGAAATAGTATTTGAAGCGACCACCTGGTCACATAGTTGACAAAAAGACTGTCCCTAAAGATAGGACGATAGAAGACTTTCAAAACAATTCCCTGTTATGTGAAATGTATGTAGTACTTATGTGTATTTATTGTACAGGTACAGGTCATATCACAACGGGTAGCTGGAAAGGCAGAGGAAACCAGAACATACAGTTCGTCAGGGTTCTGTACTGCAAACTGCTGACCAATGGAAAGCAAGTACCAGCTTTCCCACTTGAGGCCATATGGAATCGCGGCCTCAAGGGTGGGACGTGAGAGTGTTACTACTCTGCCACCATAACCCCTGTGTAGTACTTATGATCTAGTAGAATTGAAGTAAATTAAATTGTGGAAGTCTTTCTGTTTATTAATTGAATTAACATATTTGTGTAAAACTAAATAAATGATGGAATATATTTGACATGTGATCAGATTAATGCACGGTAAAGTCTGTAATTATCACAGTAAAATGTAAGCTTAATTTTAATGATATCAAAAGCCTCTTTACTTTGACTCTTTTCATGCACACGCGTGTGTAAAGGACTGGTATTATTGATTGCTGAGCTGCATGCCAAAGTCCAGGAGTCATGATGGGTGATACATTGAATTAAATCACTGAAGCTGAAATATCACAGGAATTATTGATTGATTCTGTTGGGAATGTACTCCTTTGGATTGCACACAAAATTGGGCCAAAGTATATCAAGTTAGCCCCAGACTTTCAGGTGTTTGTCCAACAGATATATGTCAGGTTGTGATAATATGAGGGAAAGCAATACTTCTCTGAACAATGTTGGATCAGGTTTCGGAATACAAGTGCGAGCTGCAAAGCCATCAGAGGTATGAATAGTGCACTGAGGCAGTCACCCATCCCAGTACTAACATTGTCAATTAACTTCAGTGAAGAAACAGGCAGTCATCATGCTACACCACAACTCATAAAGGTCCAGATTAAAAAAAAGAAAAACAATGATCCCTAGAAGCAAAAGCCTTGCTAGATCTTGGACTTTAAAGGAACAAGGTGTTACCCTCACCTGCTCAGTAGACAAAAAGAACATCTGGTGCCCAGGGTAAGTTACATTGAAAACATTCTTTAGTTTCCTTTCAAATTCATCTTGAACCTAGAATGTACAAAGAATTTAATGCAGCCACTGGTCATAAAAATTCCAATGTTTCATTCTGCGATACCTCCTTCAAAGTTTACTTAGGGACACTGATAGCTTCTGAACATTCACAAGACATGATAATGATGATATTCAGCAGTCAAAACATTAGTTTTCCCAGAAAATAGTAATACAATTTTGTTATTTTGAACTTTGTGTTGAAAACTCTATGTTCTACCTATTTCAACAGAGAAATCATAATTCATGAAAACCCCAGATATATGAAGGGGTTTTTACTCTATTTGTTACATGGACAAATACTGTAACATGTTAATCTGAAAGAAAACTCTCACATTTTACTGTATTATGGATAGATGAAAACAATAAATTCTTAAGGTTAATTTTGATTTACTATTTGTGAATACCAAGACATTATATATGCTTCTGACGGCCATAACCTGTGCTTTTTCATCAGCTGTGACCAAGTCCCACTTGTTGAATACAAAAATAACTGTCCTTGGGTCAAATTCATCTGCAAGGCAATTTCCCTGTATACCCTCTGTAAAAGCACAAAATTGACAAACGCATAGATACAGATATCAACAAAATTACCTGTTGCACAAGTGGCAATCACAGTGCTATATACTGTACTTCTGAATATATATACATATATATACATTTATCTGGCACTGTGGCCTAGCGGGTAACACACAAAGTCAATGTTGCTAAAAGCCTAGTGGTACCACTTGTACTATCATTAGCTACTGCAGTGCGTCTATCTTATAAATTTATAGTAGATCGAGATAAAATGTTGTTTAATTTTATCTGGAGTAACAGGAAGCACGTTGTTCAAAAAACATAATTATGCAGTCATTAGAAAGTGAACGTCTAAAGATTGTATTAGTTTTAGATAAAGTTGCTTCTGCATAACTTATGTGGATTAAAAGATACTGTGATCCTGTTCAACTTAGGTGGAAGGTGTTCATGGATTCATTGTTGGGTTTTGATAAAAGCGCTGAAACAAAGGTTTGAAGTCTAAGCCTAAAACTAGTTTTTATTGTAGCCTTATGTCAACATGGTACAGTTTTATAACGATCTAGCCAAGATCTTTTAAAGATTTTTTGCTTGAGCCACTTTTCTGTGATGACCTTATAACTATTGGGAAATGTGCTATAGCTAATGAATATGGTGACTTGGCTACTGGTGGTTTAAACAGAGTTGAAGATACTGTAAATGAAGATGGTACTGAACATTGTATTGAAGCTCAATATGGTATTTTCTTGGATCAACTGAGATACTTTTCATTTATTTATTTGGGGCTTTACATCGCTTTCAACACTGTACAGCTCATATCACATCTAGTTGAAAGGGCAGAGGAAACCAGTACATACAGTTTGTCAGGGTTTTGTACTGTAAATTGCCGACCAACGGCAAGAAACTACCAGCTTTCCCATGTGAGGTAGAGCCACGAACTGAACCCCCACATTTGAGGTGGGAGGTGAGAGTGTTGCTGCTCTGCCAGAGTGGTCCCTGAAGAGTAAGTGTATGAAAGTGGCCCAAAAACACTGTTTAAAGCCTGGGTAATAAAATTCCAATTACATTTTTTTTCTCTTTAATGGGGTTAGCTGGGATTAAGTCAATACTGCTTAGCTTCAAGTTAATATCCACCATGCAAAGATTAAAAGTTCTTTTAAAAGATATCAAGAAGATGTTATTTTTTTGCCAAATTTGAAAATGTCCAAAGCATTCTTGTGAATTATGTTACCATTATAAATGCCTATTTTTCACATTGGGTAATCCAAAAAGCTTTTTAGTGCAAATAATCCCTGAATAAGTTGATTATCATAATGTGAAAGTAATATTTCAGCAGAAGACTACAAATACAAGTAATTGTTAGGGAAGTACCAAAAAGTAGAATTCTGTATTATCTAATCTGAAAGTTATCAGTTATATTTCATTTCCTCAAGATGTGAAGATGACAAGTGGGCTATATATAAGAAGAATACGATGGCGCTTGCTGTGTATTAGAATTATAGCAATGTCAACACAAATCTCTGAATTTTGTATTTAATTTAGTATAATTCAGTGAATTACGTTACTGTGAATTACGTTACCTGAACTGACAAAAATGGGTATATTTTCCATATCTCTAACAGCATGGAAAAGGCCAAAAGGAAGAAATAACAGAGATAGATGCAATGTTATTTTTAAGCACGAGCCTCAAAAGAACTTGTGCTTGTACATATCACTTTTTTATCTCCAGATTTTCATCTACTGTGGCCAAGTGTGATGGGTATTTCTGTGCTCACTGAAGTTAAGCGGCAATTGGATCTGTTAGTACTTGGATGGGTGACCATCTGAGTTCTAGAACATCTGTGGGATGTGTCCGAGTTGGAATTTCCTTGTGTCCCCAGACTTTCGTAAAATGTAGTGCACTACTTGTGTCCCTGATGGCATTGCGCTCACGCTAGGAGACTAAAATCCCTTTTGGCCTTGTTTATTCTGTTGTACACATCGTTTGTTACAAATATCAATCAGGTACTAGGTTGCTATCTCATAGATTATTTTATGTACCTTGTCATTGTGTATGGCAGGAGTATGTGAGTATCAGAGTATATTTATACCTTCCAAGCAGAGCAATATGAAAGATTGGTGTGCTGTTTACACATTTTTAATATTGCATGTAACATAAAGTAAAGTAATTCACAAAGTAGTAACATAATTCACTTGTATCAGTTACATCTACTTGACTTTAAATGTAGCCAATCTTATGTTTATAAGTTCTCATAATTAATATAAAATTCTCTAGAATTTATGAGTTTATGAATTAGTACTTTGTTATTGGCAACAATTTACCCTGAAGTTTGACTATTATGTAGTTCATCTGTAGTTCTGCTTGAACCATATAGACGCATTTTCCTGTACATAAAAATTAAGAGATACCAGAGTAAAATTATTAAGAGATCTTATTAAGAGTAAAATTAGCTCCAATAGATGCAAAGGTAAAAATAATTTTAGAGTGTGGGGAGAGAAGAAAAACAGAAGGCCAAAGAATACTATATAGTTATAACACTTGTTTGGGAAAAATCTAATGGGAATACTGTTGACAGACCTTCATGAAACACTGCATAATCAGCATCAACAAGGGAAGTCAAGAAATGCAAAAACCAAAAACAACATTCACACAGTCAGGGAAACCATCCTTACATGAAAGCTAGTGTCTCAGAGTGATGACTTTAAATGTAAACCATTTTCTTGATGAAATTAAAAGTAAATTAATATTTGTTCAATTTTGGTTAATTATTAATTCTGTAAATCATTAAGAGTCTTAAGCTTGGAACACTAAACATTCGAGGTCGGTGTAATCATAAAACCAGAAGAAAAACATTGTATTGGCTTAATAAATTAAACTTTGATCATATCATCTTATTATAAGAAACATATTGTTAAAATAACTTTGTGCCAACCTTTGGTAGCTCATGGAAAGGTCAAATTGTACACCCAACTACAGACTCATGTCACAGTAGAGGTGTGTGTATTATGTTCAGAGCAAAATTAAATGTTAAAATTTTGAACTCCAAATGTTGTGATGATGGTAGCATGCTCTTACTGTATATGAAGATTCATGATGAAGTCTATTGTCTAACTAATATTTATGCTCCTAACTCTGAAATTGAAAGAAAAGCATTTTACACCACTGTAGAAAATCGGCTACAAAATCATTCAGTAAATGTTACTCAAATAGTCATTGGTGGTGCTTTGAACTGTTGTTTGTTTGATAATGACAGAGAACCCCAATCACATTTAAGAGATACCAGCAGAAAGGTATTACTTAGCCTCATTAAAAACTAGGTCAAGCAACAAATTTACATTTCTAGATAAGCAGTTCAAAACTAAAAGTAGGCTTGATTACATTTTTGTCAGTGAAAACATTAACACATATGATTCTAAAGTTACTGATCCATTCCATACAAGGGTGATAGATCACAAACTTGTTACAACAGATGTTACTTGCAAACCATGTACAAGGGGACCAAATTACTGGAAATTTAATTCTGAGTATATTTCAGCTAAATTATTTCGTAAAAATGTTAAAAATTAATTGATCAAGCATTTTAAGAATTGTCCAATGCAGTAAATAGTGAAGAACTCAGGGAAACTTTAAAGATAAAAATTAAAGAATATACCATTTTTTGTATCAAAGAAAACTATAGCTAGACACTGAGAAATCAAGGCTTTAAAAGAACAAAAAATGACTTACCCTCACATGATAACTCTCAAAATTTACTGAAGTTAACTAATCTTAAAAGTAAGCTAAATGAGTTTTTGGAAAACGAAACTAGTGTCAGTTTTATTAGATCTAAAGCTGTATTTTCCTTCTACCATCTATAACCAAATTGGTTAATTGTTTGGTTTGAGAGGGTCTGGTTCCAGATGGGTTCAAAAGAGCTGTAGTCACTCCACTTATAGAGAAGGCCTTGCTTCCTGTTGAGGATTTAAAAAACTACTGCCCAGTATCTGGAGTCGGCTTCATTTGCTAACTGGTGTAATGTGTAGTTGCTAAACAGCTGGTTGACCATATTCATCGACAAGGCTTGGATTGCACATACCAGTCAGTATATTAGTCAGGTCACTCAACGGAAACGGCTCTGCTTTCCATCAAAAACGAAATTCATTTGTCACTATCTCGGGGTGAAGCTGCTGCCTTAGTACTTCTGGATCTCTGGGCCACCTTTGATACTATTGTTCATTCCACACTCCTCAGCTGTCTTCAGTATTGGTTTTGTGTTGGTGACTAAACTCTCAAATGGTTCTCTTCCTATTTGCTGGAACATTTTCAATCAGTTAAGACTGGTTCTACTTTGTCTGATTTACAAAAATTGCTGTTCGACGTACCTCAGGGTTCTGTTCTGTTCCTCTCCTATTCTCTCTTTACACATCTCCCCTTAGTACTCTAATTGGTAAACACAAAGGCGTAAAATTTCATTTGTATGCCGACGATTCACAACTATATGTCTATCTGTCACACATGAATGCCTCAGCTGCTTTTGATAAGTTGAACAGATGCCTTCAAGATGTTAAGGAATGCATGTCGGCTAGCAAACTCCAACTTAATCGAGATAAAACTGAGTTTATACTTTTTGGTTCCAAGAAACAGAGACAAAGGTTAAATGTATGTTTCCCAATTGACATCTTGTGTGTGTAGTTTGACTCTGATTTTTCTTTTTCTAAACACATCCAGAATGTTTGTAAAAGCTGCTTTATTCAACTGAGGGATTTTAGCAATATTAGGCAGTTCTTGACTCATGATGCAGCTGTGTCGGTTGCCAATGCTTTTGTTAGTAGTCGGTTGGACTACTGTAACTCACTTTTCAGGAGTCTCTCCAAATTCAATCTTCACAGATTACAGTCTACCCAAAATAGTGCAGCTAGAATTGTTACAAATTCAAGTAAATATACTCAGACATCTCTGGTCCTCAGGAAACTCCATTGGCTCCCTGCTAAGTTTTGCTCAGAGTTTAAACTGGCTACCCTGGTGTACAAGTTTATTCATACTGGCTTCTCAAAATATTTTGCTCCATATCTCTCCACATACCACAATACTTACAATACTAGTTGCAGTCAGAGTGTTCCCAATTTCCTTAATGTTCAAAAGTTTCAACCTAAAATTTACAAGTCCACTAAGCAGTTTGGTTTCAGTTTTGATGGTCCCACTGTTTGGAATTCACTCCGTGAAGACATTTGTGCATCACCCATTATTGCCTCTTTTGGAACCAAGCTCAAAACCTATCTCTATGCAAAGGCTTTTCCTCCTTAGCTCATTTTCTCTCACGGCTTCTCCATGGTGCCGACCTGTTTCTGTCACTGGACTTTGAATTTGTACATTGCTATTGTCTTGCTGTGCCTTAGAGTCCACTGCTCAGTAGAGATTTAGCACTATAAAAGTCAATTTATAATTAGAATGGTGCAAAATTGGAGAAAAATGTAACCAATTCTTTCTCAATTTGAAATCTCAGAGACAGAGTAATAATGTAATCAAATTTTTAAAATGTAAAGATGGACATTTGGTTCAAAATGAAAATGATATCTTGAAAGGAATTGCTTCATGTTATGAAAATTTGTTTTCGCACAAAAGTACCAGCAGCAAAAATACTGAACAATATTTGTCCTCCGTGAAAGTCACTAAACAATTGATAGATAAGGATAAATGTTTTTGTGATAAACCTATAACACAGGATGAGGTCAAAACAGCAATAATGAAACTAAAGACATCTAAATCACCTGGTTTGGATGGATTAACACCAGAATTTTATAACCATTTTTGGCCTACTCTTAAGCAAGCATTTTTAAGCGCAAGCCTCGATAGAGCTTGAGCTTCTACAGATCACTTTTTTTTTACCGGACTTTGATGAAAGTTATCTCTGTACTCTGAATTTACCCCTTTTGCTCTCCAGTAGCTACAAGGACGCTACTTTTGATTTCTTCATATACATATGTCCTTCTGTCTCCACACTTTCATGACATGACAACACTGCAGTAGTTAAAAGGACACATGTCCTTTCACCTTTTCCCCATACATATGTCCTTTTCTCTCAGCAGTTTGATGACCTTTGCAAAACCTGTGAATTCTGAATTTACCTCTCTTGCTGTGGGATGTCTTTTAGTTGGAATGTCTTTGTGTAACCAGACATTCGTAAATTCTACTGCCCGACTCATGTCTCTGATGGCTTTGTGCTTACGCTAGGTGACCAAAACACCTTTTGGCCTTGTTTAATATGGTTAATGACACTTTTCTTCGAGAATATTTGCCCTATTCCCTTAAAACAGCAGTCATTACACTATTGCCCAAGATGATCTTAAAAATTACAGACCAATAAGCCTTAAAAATTACAAAATTATAGTCTTTGGGTTGACTTCTAGACTGCAAAATGTTATAAACAATATAATATCAAAAAGCCAAACTTCCTATATAAAATCAAGATTTATTGGGAGTAATATGAAACTAATTTGTGACTTAATTGATTATTGTGAAAAATTTCAAACTTCTAATCTAATCTAATCTAATCTACTGCTTTGCAAGCGCAATATCTTCCACATCGATGGGAACTCTGTGCTCTAATTAAACAAAAGTCATAATCATAGGGAAGTCGAAGGGCGTTCAAGGTTGGTCATCCAGGATTGTGGGTGTGACCCGGAAGGAAGAAAGACTAAGTTGGGAAGCTAGAGCTCTAGAGCTGAGTTTTAAGGTGCTTCCTAAATGATGCAACAGAGGGACTGTTGCAAGGAAAGGGAAAGAGTTCCAAAGGTCAGGGGCATAGTGACTGAAGGAGTTAGAAAAGTGTTTTATTGATTTGTGAACTCTGCGATCAAAGGTGGGGGTTTGAAGGAACTTGAGTTTGGGGGTACTTCGCCTTGTGTTTCTGGAAGAGTAGGGGTGGATTATTCTCTTAGATAAACTGGTTGACCCTGATTGAGAATTTTGTATGTAATAAGACCAATTTTGAATCGTACCTTGTATCTGACTTGAAGCTAATGGAGTTTCTTTTAGTTGAGGGGTAATGTAAGAGAATTTAGAAGAATGGGTGACGACCATTCACAGTGAATTTTGTACTAGCTGCAATCTTCAGGTTTCTGATACTATTAATTGGAAATTTAAGTACAGTGTTTAAACAATTCAACTTTGGGAATAACTTTATCAAGTGGATTAAAATACTATATTCTGATCCAACAATAGTTGTAGAAAATAATGGATATTTATCAAGGCAAACTAAAGTAGAGCAAAGTTTAAGACCAGGATGTCCTGTATCAGCAATTCTTTTTATTCTTTGTGTTGAAATTTTAGCACTAAATATTGACCAAAATAAAAACATTACAGGATTTGTTTTTGGTAACACTGAATTAAAAATAAGTCAATATGCAGATGATTCAACATTACTTTTAAAAGATTTCTTGTCATTCGAAGAGGTACTAAGAACTGTGTCCACATTATCAGAATACGCAGGTCCCAAACTTAATCTTCAAAAAACACAAAGATTACTGTTAGGACCCTTAAAACATAGTATTATTAAAAACTACAACAATGTAGAATTTAAAGATAGCCCAGTAGAATTTATTTTCGACATAACAAGTAAAAGTGTAAAGAATTAAATTGGGATTCTAAAATATGTTGGAAAGTTGGTAGTTACTTGCTGATACCAGGTGGTTTACAGTGCAGTGTGCACTGGTTTCCTCCACCCGTAAAACTACCCGTCACAATATGACCCTGGCTGTTGAACTCGACGTAAAACAACAAATAAATAAATCTAAATCCAAAAGTAACGTACAATTGTTTGTTATTAGTTGTTCCAGAAAATTTTGTTGTCAAAATAGAAAAGATGATTTCTCACTTTATATGTCATGGAAATACTGTCAGTTCAAAGAATGAATGTTCAATCATTTGGAAAGAAAAATGGGATATGCAATTTGGGTAGAGGGTAAGGCCATATTATGGAAAGTTAGTCAGCCCACACCTTCTTAAATATGCATATTTATTTTATGTTGGTATTAGCTTTTTCATGTATGCATGTATACTGAATGTGTTGTATATCACCATAGAATAGTAAGACACTTATTAATATCTAGGAACACAATTTGACAAAAGTGATGGTATTTGATATTCATGTTCATTTTATCCTGTTAAGATATCTATTTTTGAAGATAATACACTAAAATATGTATTTATAGCGTCAAAAGAGTTTACACACAGTTAGAATCTAATGATAGTTTCAGAATTTTATATTTAACTGTCTTTACCTTGCTCTACTTGCTTCTTGATTCCATGTGAATTACGTCACCAAACATACAAATCATATATCATTAAAATAAAATATAATTTCTTGTCCAATATGTTTTTTTTTCAAAAATCTGTTGAAATCTGTACAAATCATATATCATTAAAATAAAATATAATTTCTTGTCCAATATGTTTTTTTTTTCAAAAATCTGTTGATTTCTATATTTTATTTTTACATAGCTTTAAAGGCAACAATTGAAGCAGTCATATTGTAGTCAATTTTTTGTAATTTGTATTGTGTTTTACAGATTTTTTCAGCCATACTGTATCTTTTGAAGAAAAAATATTATTAAATCAGTGATATTTTTTATTTCACTATGTTTTATTATTTAATGTACTACATTTCAGGATTAAATGCAGACTATTATTTCATTAATTAATTTTTGTATTTTTGTTTTAGATAGATTTTTTAGTGATTTCAAACATTGCACAGACACTGATATAATAAAATGAATGTCATAATTATGAAATAACAATTCACCTGATGTTGTAGTTCCCTGCCCAAAGAACTCCTTCAGCTGAAAGTATAGGGAAATATTGTTAAAAATTATGTACACGTTACTGTTAGGTTCAGCTGTTAGGGGTGTTCCACTTGAAGTTACCCCTCCTGACTCAGAAGAGTCACTCTTCAATATTTAAAGTGTTGAATATGGATTCCTGGCTTTACTTTTATATGGTGGGTCATTTAAATATAAAACACGTTTGATATTTAACTGGTCTTTGATGACATTCATTTCTGACCCTGGCTCCAGCCAGAATGAATCTGGATCTAGTCAGGATCTTAATCCAGACAAACCTGGGAGAACTGACTCAAATTTTGCCTCTGCTTTTCCACACTACAACACAGGAAACTACCAGAACAAGCCATAAACTACAAACTAAAAACCCTTATCAGGCCACAAGAAGCTCCATTGACAAACTGAGAGGATTGGAACAGTATCCTGACCCGCCCCAACTAGACTGATTGTTTTCTTTCTCTGAGATCATGATTCGGGGCAACAAACATAAACGCCTTCTGGTTCCTGTTATTCATCATTTATCACTCCAAAGATACCAGCTACACATCAGAGAGACTCTCTACAGAAGCTTTACCATAGCCCACACAATTCCCTAGGAGAAGAAGAAAGTAACCAAACCACTAGGCAATGCTCTGGATTCTTCAAATGATACCTGCATTTTTTACCTCATTACCATGCCTACATCACCACATCAAGAAGTCAGTCACCAACCTTAGAAAGCCCTTACAAGTTGGATTGAAACTGGCAATAATGCTTAGACAACTGGCAACATGGGAAATATACTCCTCCTTACAGTATCATTGGCTGGTTGGCTGAACAATTGTAATGGTCAAGAATTTAAGTAAAACTGCTAAATGGAAACAAACCTCAAAATTCTTTAACAACAGGCAAATAATCCCACAGAATTAGCTTTTGCTGGCTGCAACACAGAGACAAATCAATACTCATGGTGGGCCATTCCTATTTAAAGCCTTAGCCAATCCTCTTTTAGGTGATGCAGCCCTTGTAAAGTAACTGATATAATAACCCAGCTTGCTGCTGGGGAGATAGATGTCAACAGTCTCGCGTTTTAACAACTAACATTCTGGGGACTGAGTAGTTGAGTTCACACTTCCCCAGAATGACTGAGTTTTAGTTATCAAAACATAACATGAATTGTACTTGTGAATTGTTACAAGATGTGTGAATGAACTATGAAGGAGTAAACATGTGTTTCACTTCTGTCATTGTGGCGACCTGGACCTCTCATAAAAAGCAGCCAAGCGAGTCAAGACAGAAGTGGACATAGTGGAGATCTGGGAATCCACAGCTGACGCTAGGCACTGCTGGAGTCCACAAAACCATCTCTCTCTACCCCCGAAACGATAAATTTGACAATCATCATATGTACATTCATCCCTGTTGTCAGCCAGGCCATCCTTGCTGACTACCCTACATATCCAAGACTGGAAAAGATCAAGGAAGAGCTCAGAACCAGATGAAATGTTCCCCCACACTCTGGGGCACTAGATGGGAATATATTGTCATGAAGAAATCCAAACAATCTGGGAGTAAACATTAAAATTTAAGGGATTTTTTCCCCTGGAGTTGCTAACACTGGTCTATGCAGATTAGAAATTCCACTTGACAGATGTACAAACAATTCAGACAAAAGATCAAGGACATTTACAACATTAACCTGGGGGGAGCAGATTTGCATTGTTTCTTGATGTTTCCCTTCATCTTGATTTCATGACTTATGAAACCCTACAGCAGAAGAAAACTCACAAGGGAAGCGACAATAGCAAACTACAGGATCTCCACAGGCAGAACGGTTGTGTAGAATGTGGTTGGAATCCTGGAAAGCAGATTCTCACTGAGGCCAAAGGATGTGAAAGACATTGTTTTGATATGTTGTGTGTTTCACAACATGCTGAGGAAACACCAAGAGGTACCCTCCTCAGCAGAAGACATAATGCCCCTACAAAATGAACATGTGGTGTATGTGAAAATTACAGAAGTAGTAGGGGGGGCAGTATTCTAATTCTAATAGTATTTTCATAGCACCTAATCTATATCTAAAGACAGACTCTAGATGCACCAAACAGAAGCAGAAAAGTATAATCATAAACCTGAGACATAGCAAGGGTCAGCGCCATGGAGAGAAATCACGGAAAGCAAAAGTTAGGGTGGATATGCTTGTGCAAAGAGATAGGTTTTGAGCTTGCTTCTGAATGAATGGAGAGAAGTGGCCAAATGTACATCATCAAACAAATCATTCCGAAATTTTGGAGCGTCATAAGCAAAGCTGAGGTCAAAATGCTTAGAAGACTTATATAGTGAAGTGGCGAAATGGGGGATCTCAAGGAACACACCATCAGCTTGGCTTTTGTGTGTGTTATAGACACTTTGTCTGGGTTTAAGAAAAGGGGCAAAATATTTTGGATGACCACAATTTAAGAACTTGTAAACCAGTAAGGCAGTCTTAAATATGGAGTGGCATTCGATAGGCAACCAATGTAGAATCTTCCTAACCGGAGGGATGTACGAGTACTTGGTGGTGTTGGTGACAATTTTAGCCAGACTCTTCTAAAGTTTAAAATTTACTAAGAGTTCATGTTAATGAAAAATTTCCCTATTATCACTAATGTATAATCTGTAATATACATATGCTTAGTAACATTCAAATGCTAATGCAGCTTTAATTTTAAATTAAGTTTTTTTTTGATAACTCATGTACATAATAGTTAGTTTTTCTCTTGTTTATTTTAAGTATACACTTTCCTCTTTCACCAGTCGACTCTGTCTTAATTTTTGTTGCATGTCCAAAGACTGTATTCATGTGCATTTATATTTACCTGCAATGCAAAATTTATTACAAAGTTTAATTGTCTGCAAGGATATAAATATATTAAAATATGGCTGACTCATCAAGAATTAAAGTGTTATCTGCAAATTGTTAGGGGCTTCGTAACATGGAAAAAAGGGTTGATGTTCTTTCCTATTTCAAAGAAACTGGAGCTTCAATTGTCTGTTTACAAGATACTCACCTGTTAATGAAAGATACAGCTTCAGTTAAAGATATTTGGCCAGATTGTTACTTACATGGCATAAAAACAAACTCTCGTGGAGTAGCAGTATTATTAAACAACAATTTTGACTATACAGTTTCTAAATGCCACAAGGATAAAAATGGCAACTATTTGCAGCTTTTGCTAACTTGTAACTCGATGAAGATAAATCTAGTAACAATTTATGTGCCAAATCATGATGATCCAAGTTTCTTTGAAGAAATAAAAGAATTAGCAAATAGTGAAGAAGCTGATTATGTCATAATCTGTGGAGATTTTAACTTGGTAATAGATCCACAAAAAGACTGCCAAAATTATCTCCACTTAAATAATCCAAAGGCTAGGTCAGTTGTTGTAAACACTGTAAATGACTTAGACTTGATAGACATATATAGATCACTCAATCCAAACACCAAGCGTTATACATGGAGATTCTTGATATCAAATTCAATGAGTGACTTGGTTTCAAAAAGTACAATCCGATCAAGTTATAGATCAGATCACTCAATCCTTGAATTGGACATATCAATTCACAAGTTTAAAGCTGGTAGAGGAATTTGGAAATTCAACAACAGTTTATTAAAGAACAAGGATTACTTAGATACAGTTAACAAGTGTAGAGAAGAAGAAACAATTAAATACGCTGTCCCAATATATAATCTTGATCTTTTAAAAAAACAACTTGGGTAATATCGAATTTACTATTGAAAAGGACATATTTCTAGAAATTCTATTTATGCGTATACGAGGTGAAACAATCAAATTTGCCACATATCTCAAGAAAAAAAACAATAATTAGGATAAAAGGCT
The DNA here is from genome assembly GCA_964017235.1 of Sabellastarte sp. h YS-2021. Lineage (NCBI taxonomy): Eukaryota > Metazoa > Annelida > Polychaeta > Sabellida > Sabellidae > Sabellastarte > Sabellastarte sp. h YS-2021. Next base: position 151,664,225 of record OZ024931.1, read on the forward strand.
ATCCAGTGATATAGAATTTTTAGAAAGTATACAAGATCAGACAGGAAAAAATTCAAAACTTTTGGAAGATAAAAAGCTAGAATTGCAAAAATTGCGTGAAAACAAGGTCAAAGGTCAAATGGTAAGAGCACATTTGCAGTGGTTGGACCAAGGTTAAAAACCTACCAGTTTTTTTTGTAAATTGGAAACCAAAAATTATGTTGATAAAACCATCAAAAGAATACAAACCCCTGACGGCTCTATTATCACAGAACAAAGTAAAATATTACAAAAAGTGCAAGAATTTTACAGTAAACTTTTTGAAAACAAGGACAATTCTCTTAAATCAATGGCCACTTCAAAAATACCTGAATTGCAGTTTTTAAAAAAAAATTGACAGTTCAAACTTGGGTGGAGAAATTTCAACGGACGAACTGGGTAAGCATTAAAAAAGATGAAAAACAACAAATCACCTGGAATAGATGGTATTTCGGCTGATTTTTTAAAAGTTTTTTGGGGAAAACTTAAGTATCACATAAAAAAATGCAATTAACTCCTCTTATATTAAAGGTACATTACCTATTTCTTGGCACCAAAGCATAATAACATGCTTACCAAAAGGTAACAAACCCAGACAATTTTTGAAAAACTGGAGGCCAATATCTCTCCTTTGTGCGGTTTATAAATTAACATCGGGTGTTCTAGCTGAAAGAATCAAGCCATGTCTTGACAAAATTATTTCAAAGAGCCAAACTGGATTCATTAAAGGCAGGTATATAGGGGAAAGCATACGCACCATTTATGATTTAATGCATCTTACAGAAAAGAAGAAAATTCCTGGGCTGCTTATCTTAATAGATTTTGAAAAGGCCTTTGACTCTGTGTCATGGAACTTTTTATATTCTACTTTAGCTTTATTTGGATTTGATGAGGCCTTTATAAGTTGGATCAAATTATTTAATAATAACATCACTGCCTTTGTGTTACAATGTGGTGTCCTGTCTGACCCAATACATATTGGCCGTGGCTGTAGGCAAGGTGACCCTATTTCACCTTACCTTTTCCTGTTAGTTGCAGAAGTCTTAAAATGTTTTAATTGAAAATAATATTGACATAAGAGGAATATGTGTGGGAGCCTATTCATTTAAAATGACACAATTTGCAGATGACACCACAATACTTCTTGATGGGAGCCCAAAATCCTTGCAGACAGCATTAAATATATTGGAACTTTTTGGTTCATTGTCAGGCCTTAAAATGAACACTGAAAAGACAAAAATGGTATGGATAGGCAGCAGAAAGCACTGTAGAGAAAAATTGAATATATCAGCAGATTTCCAGTGGGGTGATGAAGAATTTTCATTTTTGGGAATTAACTTTTCAGTTAATTTGGATACTATACCTGAGCTAAATTTCGATATAGTAATGAACAGGGCTAAACAACTATTGAATTGTTGGAATAGTAGATATCTGACTCCTATTGGTAGGATAACTGTAATAAAAACAATGGTTTTGTCTAAATTTAATCGCTTGTTTATGTCAATTGTGACACACCAAAAAATTTTGGATGAGCTAAATAAATTGTTGTTCTTTTATTTATGGGGTGGAAAAACACACAAAGTCAAACAAAAGAGTGTTTGTGCAGACTATCTAAAAGGGGGGCTACGTATGGTAAATATCTATAACTTTGAAAAATCGTTAAAACTTGTCTGGATGAAAAACATCCTATCAAAATTCAAATCACCTTGGAATTTGTTACTGCAAGAGAGCTGTAAGAACCTAAAACAGATGATTTATATTGGACCTGAATGGTTTCAGAAACACAAAAAAGATGTTAATCCTTTTTGGTATGATGTTTTTGAAAATTGGATACTATTTTGTCGAAATCAACCAGTAAAAAGTGGTAAAGATTTGTTAAGTAGCAGCATTTGGTGCAATAGACAAATATCTTCTGACAATATATTTTATGTGAATTGGTTTAAAAAGGGTATAACTGTTGTGGCAGACTTGCTAAATTCAAGTGGAAATTTTCTCGATCCAGGTGAACTAAAAATAAAATACAATTTGAAATTTAATATTTTGAATTACTATACAATAAAACATCTTGTCACACAATTTATGAAAAATAACAGACTCCTCTGAAAGGAAAAGTTAGAAAGACCACATGTTCCTTTTCATATAAATGTTTTGTTGAATTTTGAAAAAGGAAGTAAAAATTTTTATTCAGGTCTATCTTATTATGACTACGAGCATCCAAACAATGAAAATAAGTGGTCTCTTGTGCTAAATACCCAATTACATAATGATTTCTGGAAAATAGCTTACAAAATATGTTTTAAGACTATTCTTGATAATTCTTATATCTGGTTTCAGTATAGAATTTTACATAGGATTCTGGGAACAAAATATTATTTATATAAACTAAAACTCAGGATGTGAAAAAGTATTAGATTTCTGGAAAAATATCACAATCTGGTTCGAATTAAAACTCTCAATTAAAGTAAAGTTCAATGATATAGAGTTAATATTTGGTTATCAAAATTACGACCAAAACTTTTGGCCCCTGAACTTTATACTTCTGATTGCGAGACAGTATATTTTTCATTGCTCAAAATACAGTCATGACATTAACATATATAATTTGCAAAAGCTTGTTAAAGAGAAGTATGTGGAACAATATACCCTGTCCAAAATAAAAGATACAGTGCATATATTCAACAGAAATTGGTCTCATTGGAAACAATTGTTTGAAAGCTGAAAATTGGAACAAACTTTGATTACTAACTTTGTAGTAGTTGTCTTTGTGTCTTTGTTATAACGTTTGTTATAAAGATAGTTAATGTGTAAAAACTTTATAAGTTAAAAACTCTTTAAGGTGTTCGGTAGTATAATTAATATAGCAGGTTATACGAAACATATACGTGTATAAGTATACAATGGATGTAATTTTATTTATATCTTGCACACTTGGAATGTACAATCTTTCGTTTGTAAAAACTTGAAGAAAAATAAAAATAAATACAAAAAAAAAAATTCTAGCCAGACTATTTTGGACACATTGCAGCTTACGAAGATCCAAAGCTGAGAGACTTCTAAACAAGGAATTAAAGTAGTCAAGTCGACTTCCAACCAGAGCATTAGCAGTCATAAGGGTAGCATGATGTGTGAGGTAACCTCTAAGACACTAAACATCCATGATTTGAGCAAAACAAGAATTACAGATATTTTGGACATGCCTCAAAAAGGAAAAAATCACTATCAAACCATACACCAAGGTTCCTGACTACTCCAACAGGAGAGAGGAAGTCTCAAGGATGGAAGCCAAATGATCCACGCTAATGAGGGGGCTAATGACTGAGAGCCATTGGAGGGCAGGGAATATTCATGATATAATTGTTGATCTACTTAAGGCCACTTGAAAGGAATGACATATTTACTTTAAATATAGTATATTTAGGAATAATTGTAAACTAAATGGTGTAATGTAACAAAGGGTCAAGTGGAAATTTGGCAGGTAAGTGATAATGGTAAAACAAGCTCTTCTACCTGAGGCCACTTGAGAGAAAACAATATTGACGGACTACTTATTATAAAATAAATGGCATAGTCCCTCAATGGATCAAGGGGAGAGTGAGAAGACATATGTTATTGGTATAATAGGCCGTCTGCTTGAGGCCAATTAAAATTCAGAATGTTACAAGTTTTAATTTTATAATTAAATATACTGAATGTGCTTTGATTTTCATCATCGAAAAGGGATTATGAAGCATTTTGGTTTATAGATTAATGTTCAAAAATCATTTCATTATCTTCGGTATAAGTAGTTTAATGTTTGAGTTCATAAATATATTGAGATTTTCACTGATTTTCGAATTTATTGCTGCAGAAAGTGCCACAATATCCACACAATTATCATTTGTCTTAATTCTACCACTGGTTGTCATTGGGTTAAAATGTACTCATGTGAGCTACCAGTATATGTCAGTATTATTACTAGCTGAGCGTGCGTTACTAGGGGATTATAAATGCAGAATCAAGTCTTTGAAAACACAGTATTTTATTGCTAGCCGGTCCGTGGTCCCATAATGAGTATTATTGACTGGGCTCCAACGTCACCAAGTATTTGTTTACAAATACAGTACTCTCACTTGAAATTTTCAACTTGCAATATCACACTTACTACTGCACGGATTTAAACCAAACAAAAACGAAAATACGCAGTGTAATAATATCATTCCAATGATATAAACAATTTGTTAGAAGGTTAACTGATTAATGTGAAAAAATGGCTCTTGTTTACGGGAAAAAACATATAAAAACCACTTCAAAACATCATGGTGACGTATTTTATCAGCCTCTACTTATATGATGTCACAATATCAATTTTATTAGCACAATGTCCAGTTATATGAAATTCAGCTAGTAATAATAGTAATAATGTAATTTTTATGTGCAATGTGCTGTAGAAATGGACCTTCATCAATGATTATCAGCCTTTCACATCCATTAGTGCCCTCGGCAAGCCTCAGGCACTAATAGATGTGTCAGGCTGATAATCATTGATGGCGGTCCATTTCTACAGCATATTGCCCTATAAAATTACATTATTGTACTATTATTGAGAAAGGATTTTAGAAAAGATGTATATTATTCCCATTCACTTTCAGTCCTGGGGAGACTCAGGGGAATGTAAGTGAATTTCACTTAATAATAAATAATTTCTTCTCGAAATCAAAGCCCCAACTTTGTATACAATTTGAATACAATACAATTGGATGGATCAAGCACTCATCTGTCCCAGCATTTTGAATTGTCAACGGTAGCATATTGCTCTCTAACCAGATCAGAGACTTGTTTCTTAGTCATATTGGCTGTTACATTTGTTATGTCAAATATCACATGTGTTAGATGTATGATAATGGGTACCAAATGTGTTACATGTGCGATTTCCGGTGATACATTTGCGACCAGGTCAGGTGTCACATGTGCAACACAAGGTGTTACATGTGTGACATCAGGTGTCACCTGTGTTACACATGCAACATCAAGTGTCACATGTGTGATATGAGTGTTACGTGTGTTACATGTTCAACACGTGAGATGTTGGGTGTTACATGTGCAACATCAAGTGTCACATGTGCTACATGTGCAATATTGAGTGCTACATGTGTGATCTGGTTTTGCATGTGTTACATGTGCAGAATCAGGTGCTACATGTGCAACACACTTTGTCATATTTGTTACATATGCAATATTGGTTGCCACATGTGTTACATGTTCAATATCGGGTAGCACATTTGTTACATATTTGATATTGGGAGTTACATCTGTGACATTTGTGATAGCAGGTGTCACACGTGTTACATGTGTGATTTGGGGTTTTACATTTCTAATGTTAGTGTTGTGTAACATTTGTTATATGTGCTGAGTCATGTGTCATTAAGAGTGTTACATGTGTAATTTTAAGTGTCACATGGGTTACATATGTGACACTGAATATGTCACATGTGTGATTTAAGCGTCACTTGTGTTAAATGTATGGTGGCAGATGCATATGTGATTTAAAGTGTCACATATGTTACGTTTGTGACATCGCAAATGTTATATATTCTGTATTCGGGGTCACATGTGTTACATGTCAGTTGTTACATGTGCAATTTCGGGTTTCACATGTTTTATTCATTTATTTGTGGTTTTACGTCGCTTTCAACACTGTACAGGTCATATCACAATGGGTAGTTGGAAGGGCAGAGGAAACCAGTACATGCAGTTCGTTAGGATTTTGTACTGTAAACTGCCGACCAACTGCAAGCAACTACCAGCTTTCCCACTTGAGGCCATGCGGAGATTGAACCCCGGCCTCAGAGGTGGGTTTCACATGTGTCAGAAGTGTCACAGGCACAAAATTAAATGTGTTATACCTGCAGCTTAAGTGTCACATGTCTAGGATGTATGATTTTAAGTGCCCAAGGTGTTACATGTGTGACATAACAATTGTTACTTATTGTGTATTTGGTGTCACATGTGTTACATGTCAGTTGTTACATGTGTGATTTAGGATATTACATATGCAATGTTGGGGTTACATGTGTTACATGCCTGATGTCAAGTGTTACATGTCTTGCATGTGTGACATCAGGTATTACATGTGTGATTTAGGGTGTTAAAATTGCAACACACTGTTTTATATGTGTTACATGTGCAGTATTGGGTGTTACATGTGTGATCTTGGATGTTACCTGTGCTACATGTGTGATATGGTGTGTTACATGTGCGATTTTTGGTTTTACATTTGTAACATCAGTGTAATGTAATATTGCAGTCATGCATCACATGTGCAACACCGGGTGTTACATGTGCAACATTAAGAGTGTTACATCTGTAATTTTAAGTGTCACAGGTGTTACATGTGCGACATTAAGTGTGTCATATGTGTGATTTATGTATCACATGTGTTACATGCATGGTGGGAGAGGCATTTGTGATTTTAAGTTCACATATGTTATGTTTGTGACAAGTGTTACATATTCTGTATTTGGCGTTACATGTGTGATTTATGGTGTTACATGTCAGATGTCAGGGTTACATTCTTACATGTCCAATCGAGTGTTACACGTGTTACATGTGCAACATCATAAGTTACATGTGTGACATTATGTGTTATATGTGGTACATGTATTATATCGGGTGTGACATGTGTTACATGTGTAATGTCACGTGTGTTACATATGCAGAGTTGGGTGTCACATGTGTGACTTTGAGTGTCACATGTGTTATATGTGCGACATCAGATGTAAAATTGTATCGTATGTAAATTGTGCAAAATTGGGGCCGATTAAAATGTAAAGGTATATTTTAATTAAGTGAAATCTACAAAAATTCAATTATGTCCCCCAAGACAGGAAGAGAATGGGAATAATATACATCTGTTCTAAAATTCTTCTCAGTAATACTGACGTTCGATTTTGAATTGAAAACTTAAGGCATTTGTACTAATCATAAAGGAACCATTCTTTTTACATCTCAGTCTGTAAAATCTGAGCTTTATATTCGAGTTGACCTGTTTAAAATACAAGTAAATTTGTTATTTTTAATTATAAAATTAAAACTTGTAACTTTTCAAGTTTTAACATTCTGGGGAAATCTGTGAAAATTATCAGATATGTATGATGTTAACTCAAACATTAAGATACTTCTACTTAGGATAATGAGACCATTATATTTGCATCTTAATCTGTGAAATCTGAATTTTATTGTCATTTTTTCAATTGTGAAAATCAATGCACGTTTAGTATTTTTAATTATGTAAAAACTTATATCCTCTCAAATGAAGGCTTTTTTCTAGTATTGGGAATGCACAAGAAGTAACAGCAACATGCATGTAAACAAAAAAGCTTCTGTACTCCAGAATGATTGATTACTAACAGATGGTCCATTAGTGTTTATGTTTTACTTTGACTAGAAGGAAGCTATCAATCTACAAAATGTATTAATGTACACAGAGGCGGGGCCTGTTATACCATAAAGAATCCTCTGTTATCTCAAGCAGCCTGAGGTGGAAGAGCTTGTTGTACCATTATTACTTATCTCCCCAATCTCCACTTGACCCAATCTCCTTCCCAATCTCCACTTTGTTATATTACACCATTTAGTATACTATAATTTTGCAAATTTAATAAGTAAATTAAATTTTTATAAGTTAATACCCTATCCAATGGATGCTGCACTGAGATCTCCCTCATCGGATGGCTGCACATCAGGGATTGAACCTGGGGCCTGAACAGGCTGGGTTGCTGTCCCGGCACTAAGAGCCCAAAGGGGCTGGGTGGCCGTCTCCATCTCCTCTACTGCCTCACTGGTGGCCTGAACAAGGCTGGGACTGGAACTTTCTGTAGCTTGACTGCTGGTGCTGGCACCAGGGTCAAAGAATGGCTTCTGGCTGGTGGTGACTTCTGCTGGCTTCACAACCGGTTCCACAGGTACTGTGAAGGACTTGGCTAGCAGCACTGCCTCCAGCCTGGAGAACCTCTCAGCCCATTTGTCATCTAATTTCTGCAGGTCATCAGATGATGGTCTACTGCTGGAAGAGGATTTCTTCTTATAAGCAGTCTTTGGTGAGTGGCTGCGTTTGCTCTTCTATGCTGGAGTGGCCTGAGGACTGTCTGTACCTACTCTGACATGTGCTTGATCCATGAGAGTGGGAGCAGGGAAGGATGCAACCACTTTCTTTTCTTTATTCTTACGTTCTCTGTAGGTTGGAGTGGCTAACTGCAATACTTGTTCATGGGTAAACCCCTTGCAAACAGCACAGTCTTTCTTCAGCATGTAATTGTCGTCCCCAACACCCTTGTCACGACAGCGCACGTATTTGGAGTGGCCATCGAAACTAGCCATAACATGGTCACAAGTGCCTCGTTTCTGTCCTTGGGAAGACATGATCATAGATAACTTCGTAGAAAGACTTGGAAGTACAAATAAGATGGATGAATTCGCTGTAGAACCACAAGTTTTGTCTTCATTGAAAACACGTCTACACTCTTCACGCGCCAAACAAAAAAGATACTATGACGTCACGCTGTCTAGATAGGAAGGAAGTACAATGCGCCACCTGGTGAATGCACTCTTCAGACCAGGATTGCCGGTATTATATACAGGACATTTGGCGGGACCGATCGTAAAGCATTTGTCCATTGGATAGGATGTATTAACACAATAAAAAGTAAATATACTATATCTAAAGTGGCCTTGAATAGATCCCACTTATACCATATATACCCCCAATCGCCAAAGCCGTCGGTCATTAGCCCCCTCATTAGCGAGGACCATTTGGGCTTCACCCATGGGGGGACATATTATACCCCAAATTTGGCAATACTATCCCCTTACTACTTATTTACTCCTTACTGAAGAATTACTTCAATCACCTTGGTCCATTGACTGGTCAGGAGGACAGGAGCTTAGATGTGACCAGAAACTTCTTCTTGGGACAGAATAAGCTGACATCTATCAGTCCTTTTTCAGGACTACCAAATTATTCTTAGAAACTTATTTAAGGTAGTGTTGCAAACAAATTCCAAAAAAATACAAAAATCTACATGCATCTCCAACAAGTTTCCAAGCAATTTCTAATGAAATCACAAATATCAGTAATAATGTTTAATAACTTCAACACAATATTTTTCAAAATATATCACATATTAAAAGTCAAATTTTGTAAACCTTCAGATTGTGTGTATATTTCAAAATTAATTTCAGTTACAAAAGTAACAAAACCTTTTTTGTCAATTTTTTTGCACAAATTTACAAAATGTTTCTATTATTAAAAAATATTATAATGATATTATAACTTCTCAAATTTCTCAAAGGGCAAAAGCCAAAGGTCGGATCCAAATGTCAAAATCATTTCAAAATTGTCAAAGTTTCTTAAAAGTCAAAATCCTTTACCATTTCTTGTCAAAGTTTTTTTTTAAGTTTTATTTTTAATAGTTTGCTTCACCATTTTTAAGTCCACATAAAATTACTTGAAGTTTTTTTAACTCAGTCACTCAGTAATTTTGTTTCTTGTATTTGGGGATTATGTGTTTGGTGTCTGGCTGTGTAATTTTTTTTTTGTTTTGGGTTTTTAACATGCAGCAATTATTTGTTTGGAAAGATTCGAGTAGTCATGAAAAGGACCAATTGTAGGTAGGTTTACTACTGCTGCTGCTGCTTGGCCTCGCATGATTGCTAGGCAGCTGGGCTTGTTGCTCAAGAGGCTCTTTCTGCTTGGTGGCTAGAGGAGAGGTGGCATGTTGATGTCTGTCTGCTACTAGTTCATGGTTGACTAGAGAGTCCTGATATGTTGTGTAAACTTTCTTTGCATGTGACAGAGGCTACTGACAGAGGGTTGTAGTGGGTACCATTTGGTTCTGCTGATCTGTTTGGATGACCTGGCTTTCGTGCACCTGAATTTCTAGAATAGCCAAGATGTATTCCCTGGCAGGGGCCCCTGGTTGCTGCGGCTACTGAAAACTTGTTGGGACAAATCTGGAAGTGGTACTGGAGCTCCTAGAAAGTCTAGGTTGCTGGGGCTAACAGTTCCTTTCATCTATCCTGCTTTGTATCCCATTTAAAATTCCACAATCTAGTGTCTGAAAGTTTGGAAATATCTTTAATCTAAATTTTCAATTTCGGATGACCAGGTAGTTGCAGAAGGATGTTCTTCTTGTCTTCTACCTCGGCCCAAGGAAAGATGTTAGCATAGTCTGCATCTGTGTATACTGATCCATGACATTCTGGTCAACTGATGAACATCGGGATCTGTATCTCCCAACTTAAACTTTGTAGGCGTGTCTGTTGGGACTTCCACCTTTCCCACATTCTTTCTTCCCTCTTTAGGACCCATCTCACAAATCAAAGCAAAGCAAAGCAAAAACTTGTCAACAAGTCAGCCTAACTTGTATCTCTAAACTAAATCCTATGTTAATTTTTAAAAGAAAAGCTTATCTGAATGCTGCCGGTTGTATTCTGTGTTTGTTGAATACCCAAATGACGTATTCCTCATGCTGACCCACAATTTTTAGCCACAGATTTCATAACCGACAAGTGGTAAGCAGGTTTTACCTACACACTTGCTTGTCCTGATGTGATGTTATCGAATCTGGGACACAAGACTTGGAGACTGCCTGTAAATGAGGTCGGCATTGTTTACAACAAGCCAGTGGGTTTTCAAGTATGGTCACTTGTGTTCCACTGCCTGTCATGATGTCCTGGTAGTTCACTATGACAGGCCAATAAGTGCCTCCAGACAAGCTGCTGACAGTATAAGATAAGATGGAAATTGACTAGGACAAGCGACAGACAGACACAACAGGACAGTTACCAGGTAGGCGGAGCCACTGTCGGGATCAAGACTCAAGAGGGTATGTGAAATATCAAACTACAGCCGATCCTACTCTATAAACATTGCTCTTGACCCTAAAGAAATTCATAGTTACTGACAAGACAGCCTCAGTGGAACACCACCTTTATCTTGTCTTGAAACAGGCTTTTACCTGTTTCTTCGCATCTTATCCTCCAATGTAAGTAATCAGAATCCCAAAGCTAGCAGGTAGACAAAATCGACAGGTATGCTATAAACTTTAATAAACGTGAAGAAATGGGGGTTTTGTCTTTACATTATAATCAAATTCTTAGACTTTTTAAAATAAGCAAAAGAGGGATCAAGAGGGACCCATCAAAAATTCAATAAATTAGGTCAAGGACAGGAAATTAAAGTTTTCCTGAAATAAGAAGTAAGTTTGTTGCCAATATACAAATTAACCTTCCAAATAGCTTAGTGGAAATATATAGAAATTGATATATTTATTTTATTTATTTATTTGGGGTTTTACGTCGCTTTCAACACTGTACAGGTCACATCACAATGGGTAGTTGGAAGGGCAGAGGAAACCAGTACATACAATTTGCTAGGGTTGTGTACTGTAAACTGCCGACCCAACAGCAAGCAACTACCAGCTTTCCCACTTGAGACCGTGCCCAGAATCGAACCCCAGCCTCAGAGGTGGGAGGCAAGAGTGTTACCACTCTGTCACCATGGCCCCTAGAAATTGATATGAGATCTGACAAAGTATTTTAAGAAATTTTAATGGCATTAGATATGTTGCAAAAGCTCTGTTAATGGTAACTGGATGCAATGGAATAGTAGCTAAGGAGAAGTCTGTTTAGCAGGTCACTAGATGAGCATTAACACTTATATAGTTTCTAATCTAATCTAATCTATTGTTTGACATGAGCAATAACTCAATAACTTCCCCACAATGTGTGCTCAGCTAACACAAGATATTTTCATAAGAGATACGAAAGGATGGCATAGATCAGTATAATTAGTAATCTATGGTTGTCGATGTATATTGAAGAAACAAAGTTGAGAATTTTGAGCGTAAGATGTGCATCTTAAAGTGTTTGCTAACAGATGTTGTGGAGGGGTTATTTCTTATCCGAAAGAGAACAGCATTCCAGAGGGTTTGTTCATAATGGCTAAAGGAGTTGGAAATATGTTTGTGTGATATGTAAAACCCAATATGTGAATTGTGAAATTCCAGATAAACTAGAATAATATTTCTGGTTAAATGAAAATGTACTAAATAAGTTTCTAAACAACTGTAAAATACGTTGCTAAATCAGAATATAAAAACATACATCTTTCACATTCATTTCAGCTGGATGTGTGCTGTTGATGACGTATATGAACCCATAAGCTCCAGGTAATTGTTCTGTCACCATCTTTTCTAATTCCCGATTTTCTCCAAGTCCAGGTGAATCCACTACAGTCACACCATCCTGGAAAATTATAACTTTTAAGGTGGAGTCGATATAAATAGTATACTCAGCTCAAGTACATTTTAACTGTCACCTTATTCTTATCAGCTACATAATAGACAAAAATTGCCATTTTCACTTTAACAGAAACTGATATGGTTCACCAATATGCAGTTTCCAAGATCAAGCTATAAAAGTAAGACAAGAGATGTAAGTACTTATGTTTGAGCAGAGGTCAAAGGTCAAGTCGTGCTTTAACATTGTGAAAATAGGCTTGATGAGGGAATCAACGAAAGAAGGGCATAGATATTAAACAGAATTGTGTAATACCTAGGTGTGTGAAGCCTGTTGATATTTTCATCATTTTCGGAACCATTTTCTACATAGATCTATATACTTCTATAACCCACCCCCTCCATCACCCCTTGGTCGTGTACATTTTATTTTAGTTTGTATGAGCTTCAGAAGGTATTTTAAACATTTTAAAAAGGAGAATCCAGCAAATCACTATCCAAGTTGTGTTGAATGTATCATATGCAAATACAAATCAGGGTTGGGTCAAATACTTTGATCAGTTACTGTTACCTTTTCATTTATCAATAGCCAGTTACAAATACAATCACAATTACTATTTACTGAGGAAAATAACCACAATTACAAGGAGGGAAAAGTTCTTCTATACATCAATTACAACATGTGTTGTACACTGGATATATGTTGTATAGGATAAGCACAAGTAAGATAACCCTATAAATTTCATTTTTCTTTTTGATAGTCTTTTATTTATTTATTTTCTAACAGTGACTGTACCTTATGAAAACTTACATATTATGTTTATTTGTGCACTCTTTATGAAAAACATAAAACAAAATAAACTTTGTGTAAAGATATACACTTAAAAAGAATCACAACATTTACTATAATTTATTCTTTAATTTATTCTTATTTTTGGCTAATTAATTGTCTAAATTTTAAATCTACAAAGTTATTTTGGGGGCGTTTATATTTGAAGTTTATATGCACAAGGTAAATTTATACACATAAATTATCAGATTTGTGTTCATTAGGTTGCGCAAAATGTAATACAGTAGAACCTCGATTATCCGAACCCCATGGGAGACATACAATCCAGGCGGATAATTGAGGGGTTCGGATAGATGAAGGAAGCCGAAATTTGGGTTTTGGGGTAACCGAGTGGGCGGTAATTGAAGAATTGTCATTTCTATGCAATAAACATAGATGTTGGTGGTCATCGATAAAATAATTCAATATATTTGTGTCATATAAGTGACCCTTAGTTGTCGCTTATTTACTCCATATTTATGGATATTATAATTATTATTTAAAATATGGATGTGTTCAGTTGGCATTGCATTGTTGACGTTTTAATTTTAGAACAACATCGTCCCACGTTTTGTCAATTGAAAAACTCCGTGAGATTATTTATTGTACAACCCCAAGCGAACACGCCTTCAGTGATGTGTCTGTTTGGTTGGTAATGCATTGTGGACTTTTCTTTTAAGCACATTGTCAGTCTGTGAACCTACTCCGGGAGATTATAAATTGCAAAACCCAATCAAACACGTTTCATTGATTGGCATATTATCAAAGTTGTGCAGCAGGGTCGTGTATTTGAATTAATCCCTCCCCTATTGTAAAGTCCTCAGTGGCCTAGTGGTTAGCAAGTTTGGTATCTAATCATAGGCTGTCACCTCTGGGGGTTCGAGTCTCACAAGTGGCAATTCTGAGGACCTGTCCCAATATGACCCTGGCTGTTGAACGGGACGTAAAACCCCAACTTCGGCCCTCCCCTATTGTAACAATGGTTATAAAGATCAAAGAAGTTAGGCGTTTCTGTGAATGGTACGTTTTATAAAGCACTGGAATTCATCATTTGCGAGACTGTGTAAAATCCTGTATTATCGCTCATGCTAGACCGTGCATTGTGTGTAGGGAGACATGATTTTGGTTCGGTGAATCCGAAGATTCAGATAATAGAAGACAGGATAATCGAGGTTCTATTGTATATGAATATTTTACAGAAAATATTTACTGAAAGTTGAACTTGAATGAGTGTTAATTAAAAAGCCCATTGTGGGCACAAAATCTCCATTAATTGTTCCCTCCGTTTCCTCTTTTTCAAAAGTTTCAATTACATTTACAGTGTAAGTTTTTCAAATATTATTATAAAAGCAATTACACAGTTTTTTTAAAAACAAATCAATTACAATTACACAATAATTACAATTATTACACAACCCTAATCAAAAATATCATTGCATCATGTAATGAAAAAAAATGATGCATAGGATATTACTTTGAGCCATTCTAATGGCCAGTTGACTTCCACTCGGGGATACAGAATGATCCCGTCCCTGTCACCCCTCTGATTGGTAAATTCTGACAGAAGCCTTGCCATGTTGTCCCGGTTTAGTCGTCTCTCTTCATTTGGCCTTACTAAAATTAAGCAATGTTTATTGAGAGGAATTGCGAGCAATTTTGTTGGTGCAGCAAATTATTTTACTTAATCATTTGCTTCTTACAATGAAGTTTTTCCTAATTCAGAGAACCGATACTGTAATTTTTACTGTTGAGCAATTGTTGAGGTTGTCAGTGAGACATCTAATCAGAGACTGTCCCCTCTGTGGGGTTTTGACTTCCACAAGTGACAACGCTGAGGGCATGTCCAATATGACCCTGGCTGTTGAATAGACATAAAACACCAACTTTGACTTTGTCTGAGAAAATGACATGACTTGGATAAAAGAAACTGCAATCTTCACACTGTCGAATCTTATTTAACAATCTTAACTCAATCACAAATACATTTTCATGGTCTTGAGATGACCCCCAAAATATCTCATATTTTGTTTTTAAAATGCGTTAATGTGATCCAGTTTGATACCTTGACAGCACTTGGAATACTCAGGTATATAAATGCCATCTTATTCAATATTTCTACCGTATATTATTTCACCCCAAATTGGACATTAATTGTTTGTCTCCACTGTGGTCACATATCTATTTGTTAAAAAGGGCAATGGAGAAGATCTCACTGTTTTTGTTTGCCGTATCACACTGATAGTTTTTCAATTAAGTTCCTAGGACTGGATCTTAAATTCCAGACAGTTCTTTATTCCAATTTATTAAAATTACTTCAGAGCAAAACATGCATAATTTCTCCCATGGTAGGTGCTTAGTTTGATTTTGTTTTCTTGATAAAGTGAATATTTCTACTCTCTTGAACAATATTTAATTATTTCTCAGGCTTCAGTCCACACCTCAAGACAGTAAGACACGAAGTTGAGGGCTCTTTATTTTAATATAGTCAACAAAGTAAATGTTTTTATATAATTACTACTAAAAATTATGTACAAGTCAAGTGGTATACACAATCTCGTTAGAATATGTAAATAAAGTATCAGAAATTAGTAATGCATAAATAACTTGTTAGATTCATGATCAATCAATCTAGATTCATTGTCCATATTGTCCAAGTGATACATTTAAAATTACTTAATTTAACAATTGACATAAAATCCTGCAAGTATAAAAACCCCAGCAGAAGGGTTGACCTTGCTGAAGGTCACATACCAAAGTGACCTGTAGAAGGTCAAACTTTAACATTGGAAATGACCTCTGAAAGTGAAGTTGTGGCTTGAAGATACATAATTTTGCCTGAATTTAAGGCAACCCTGACAGCTGGAGGTGATGAGACCTAAAGGTATACAATGAAATTTTATATAAGTTAGTGACATATAAAGGCCCTCAACCCCAACAGTGGGGACACTACACATAGCAGCAGCCAGTGAGAAAGCTAGGGTTTCACCTGCAGAGTGGTCAGCTTGGATATAGCGCCACACAGATTCAGAAAACCAGGTGCCATGGCGATTTATTTGTTAGATGGGCACATGGGAATTGTATGCAAAGGTGGCACCTGACCTTCTGAAGGAATGAAAGGTGAAAAAGTGGGAATTCAAACCGAAGGACACATTGACTGCCTTGAGGCATTTCTTTACCTTAGTGTCAGTGAGAGGCTGTCAACCTGATTTGCCCTGCACTTAAAAAACTGAAAAGTGTTTGGCGACATGGCATACAATTTATACAGGGCCTTAAGGGCCCTAAAGGGACAAATTGATGAATTTCTTAATTTTGGAAGGCAAATGACTTGTACTGTGTCTCTGTTTTGCATGGTTTTGGTCCACCTGACTATTATTTTTACCAACTTGTGATTGAAAAACAACAAGGTGACGTGTGTAATCAAACGTAGCCAGAGAATGAGGAGCCAAATTGGACAACCTCAAGAAGCCAAAGAAGCCAGTCAAGAAGATAGCTCTGAACACTTTTGAAGATTTAAGACTATCACATACCACAGAAATCTTTTCCAACATATCAAGATCAATGATATTGTGAGGGACGAAGGTCAATGGCCTGTTTATTCTGACAGATTTAAGAAACAATTTCAATCTTGGGTGGTCCAACAGGTCATGTGGAAGGTCATACAAGACAAATGAGGCCTTTATGGCTGACATATAATTACAAAGCATACTGTATGAAAAATTGTTACTAGCAAGACATTCTAAGAAAGACAATAATATCTTGACATCAACATTCTGAAGCATCACACGTTTGTGAATACAAAAGGCCAGGAACACCTCAAACATTCTCTTGTAGGCCTGCCTGGTCTTGGGTCTGTAGGCAGCATGTGTTCTAAAGGCTGCTTTTTCTGACAGAGTTTCCAAGGGCATATTTCCTACAACAAAGTATAGTACCCTGCGAGGGTATGAAACACAAAATAAAAGGCCCCACAGAGGATGGCACACCTATGGCCCCTGACAAGAATAAAATAATAACACTTTTATAACTCTAGGTCTATGTCCAAAAAACTCATATCAACAGGGATCCATATTGGATCTTGAACATACGTTTTTAATTCAAGGCTATCTTTGCCACTACCTGTCCACCGGGGCAACAGGTCAGCCACCCTGTTGTCCAGCCCCCTAACATGCACATACTGTACATCTATGTCAGCCAATGCACACACATACCAAACATGCCTGGCACATGCCCCTAGGTAGGGGTTTTTGTTCTTCCCAGACCTTAGTACTGAAACCAATGCCTCATTGTCGCATTTAATCAGGACTTTCTTACCAAACCAATGTCCATGAAACAACCTAACTGCCAGCAATATGTTGACCATTTCCAACTGGACTATGGACCAATTCATAAAGCCCAGGGGTATGGGGAGATGATATACAAAATTGCACGAGCACCCACCAAGACCTGTAAGACAACCATTGAGCTCCAATGTGTGATCTATGGTTCTGTGGTCCTACAAAGATACCTCATTGTAAAGTGGCAAAAATTTCGCAAACCATCTAAGGTCACGTCTGGACTCACGGGTAAGATGAATTTTTTAACTAGCATGGCCTGCCCTAAGAAGGGCCAGCATTCTGTTGAAAAAGGCCCTGGCTGGCTTTACACACTTGTGTACACACAGTGAAAGTCCCAAAAGTGACTGTAACTGGTGTTTTGTGCATCTAACTTTCTGCATCCATTGACGCACTGTGTCATTTATCTGACTCAATTTATCTGAAGTGATAGAGACGGTGCAATTTTCTGTTTCAATCAAAACCCCCAGGCACACAACTTGGGTACTGGGCGGTACCAGCTTACTGTCCCTGATAGTGAGGTCAAGATCATTCATGAGGTGGAACAGTGATGGTCAGAACGCCCACTCCAATGTAGTCATCAATATAATCAATGACGCAGAAACCTCTCTGATGCATGATGTGACGCACGGCATCGCTTAAACGTTGAAAAATTTGGCTTCCGTGCCGTGTCCCAAATGGCAGACAGGTGTATACGTACACGTCACGCCAGTGTAACCCAAGGAGGTCATAGTTGCCAGGGTCTATGTGTACATGCTGGAACACCCTGCTGACATCTATCTTGTATAGAAGGGCCCCCCTCTCTAGACATTTCAACTCCTCACTACTAACGTCCACAGTAGGAAAAGTCAAGGCAAAAGGGCTACCCAAGTATGTATCTTTGTTGATACCTGCATTTACTGAGACCCCTTGGGGCCAACTCAAGTCAATAATGACCCTACGCCTATCTGAGTTAGGTTTATTCCTGGTCATAAAGGGGGAAGTGTGTGAATTTTTTATTGGATTTTCTTTGAAGGGGCCCAATATGTCACCATAACTAGTTTCCTCCTGTATGTAAGCATCAACATCTTTGGGGTACTGTGTAGCTGAGGAGAGATTACCCCCTTCAGTGTAATTGCCCATTTCTGTTAAAGTCTAAAGGAAAGCCAAATCTAAGCAACTGCAACAGTTGCCAAACTTCAACATTTAACTGTGACGTCACAGGAATACGTGCCTGCATAAAGTTTGGCTTTTTTGTTTGTCTGACAATTTTATGAATCTCAATCAAATTGTTTGTATCTATAACATTTGTTTCAGAAGTATCAGGCATTTGTTGCTCCCCTGATGGTATAAAACCAAACTTAAAATCAGACTGTTCACACCTCTGTTGAAAAATTAGGGGTTGGGAGTCACCAACATCAAGATGATCACCAAACTGATTAAAGTGCATAATACTATTGACAATTTTTTCTTCCGCACTGGCATGATTCACATTATATATGAGCAAAATTGATCTGTCAATTGTGGGTCATTTACAGATGATGTTTTCACACTAACCTGGTCCTCCAGATCCACTCAGAAGCCACTTGTTGATTAACAATGTGTTTGGTATTTTGGTTGGGAGGACTCAAACCAGGACCTGAGGGACCATTGTAATCACTATTTTTGACCATAGTGAGATTCAAACCCTGACCAGAGTCAATACCTTGTTCCACCTCAACATGAGTCTGCTCCACCCCCGAGATTTGCTCATCTCTCACATTTGTATTGCCATTCGAATTTAACGCCATAGGATGGACAACAGGGGGGGGGGGGGGGGGGCTGAGATTGTGCTGAGCACTATTCTTTACAACACTAGTCACATTTTTATCACTGGAATTCTGATGTTGACGTTTCTTAGGGTTAAGACCAAAGTGAAAACATCTAGTCTTGACAACATTTTTGACATGAGTTAAACTATCACTACTTTTCCTACCCAAAGAAGCTTCAACGACTTTTGGTTTGACACTAGAATTATATAAAAAACTTAGTTCTGTAGTGTTTGACATTACTATTACACCCATACTTTCCTGGCTTCTCAAATATATGAACAGCATCACGTTTGATACTAGTCTTACAAGCATTTGCTTGAACTTCATACTGAGAACCACTACTGCAGCTGTCTCCTCCTAGTGATGGGCAGCCGTTTTGGGGTTTTGTGTCTTGAAAATGCAGACTTTTTCTGCATGACACAGTTGTTTCCCACCCATTAAACAGAAAGCACATATATGTTTTTTGCAATTTTCCATTGAACTCATGATCCCGACTGTGGGTGCAGTTACCAGATTGGAAGTTTTTACAGAACCATGGTTTCCTACCCAGATCTGATGGCTTAGCCATTCCCCCTTTCACTGGAGCATGTTTCTGGGCATGAGCCCTTCGGATCCTGTCTATTCGATCCATGTCTTCCCACTGAAGGGAGCCCCGCTCCATTTCACACATCAAGACAGCATGTGCTGCCTTAGCCAATTGTCAGGTAAAATCTGTGGCATCTTCCATCAGATCCCCAAGGTAGGAAAACATGGTATCTCTTCTCTGACTCGATTTGTCATCCAAAATATTTCTACAAAATCCTTGAATCCATTGAGTGAGAGACAGTTGGTCCTAGGTGACCCTCTGTCTGTTAACCCCACCCAAAATTGCCTCGTGAGGCCATAAAACTTTGTTTTTGACTGATACATCAACTTTTCCCCCCTTTTTGACTTGTATTTGCCTGAACATTCTGCACCTGATAAGTGTGAACAATCATTTAACTCTCTGATTCACTTGTCAACTTTTCTCTGCATCGATTGAGATTTCAGAAATGACAAAGAGGGACTGACACTTTCATCAGATGATGACTCACTAGAATCTGATAGGGGTACGAACTTTTTACTTTTCTTACTCTTTTTACTTGGAGTACTTTTACTAAGTTCTTAACAGTCACAGTTTCTACTTAACTTTCCTGATCCAGAACTTGAGGTTGAAGCTTAACCCGGGTCCTGTGCTGTGGAAGAAATCTGCTGTTCCACTGCCTCCAATCTTTGGGACACCTTCTTTAACTGTACCAGTATCTCCTCCTGGATCCACTGTCCACCCGGATCTGCCTGATCCGTAGCAAGTGACACACTTGCAGCGGCAGCATCTCTAAGTCCATTTGGCTCAGCATCAGATTTAACATTGTCCGCATAATGGCACTTCTTCCCAGTGGGTGGCAAGTGTCTGTTCTTGCCGTTTTTACATTTTTGTTTGTTATCTGGCATTTTAAGTTAATGTTTTAACTCAAATTCACTGCAAATATACAAGAAAGAGACTCAGACTCTCTCTTGGCAACGTCAGGCTTAATAAATGCGACAAATATCTGTGACGGTCACACCACTATAGATGCTTTCACAAATATGGAAGGCTCTGGTTTTTGTGTTGATTAACAAATAACTATAAATAGCCACTCATTAATCTAGCTCCGAGCCCCCAGTCAACCCAAGTTGACAAAATCAAGCAAGTCACAGAAAATCACCTAAGTAATGCCCGCGACATGCCCAGTCCATTTGTTATCCTAAACTAATAGGGAGGTTTGACCTCTTGTATTATTGAGCAAAACACAAATCAATGGCTCACACCAAACAAGAAACAGTCATAAATAATATGGAATATATTATATTTATTAAAATAAAATATGCACTAAATCAGTCAACTTACAAGAACTTAGTTAAAATACTTAGTTTATAAAACTCTTACCCAAATGACTCTAATAAAAAAAAAATTTAATATTATCCTTACAGTTTCCCAGACTCTTAGCCTTAGCTTAGTCTCATAAACTTAAATAAGACACATGCTAAGTTATATCAACCAACAGCAGAATCAAACAAATGAAATGTGAATCTTAGCAACATAGAATTTACACTAAAATATGTCATGTCAAGAAATAAATATTTGTATAGAATTTGTCATTTATATAGAATCCATCAGAATGACATTGTTAAATATATCAATATTTAAAATAGAAATAAAACTTCCTCTGACAGCCCAACCCTTGATTGGTGATTTAGTCAATTTCCCCTGAAAGCGAGGGTGCAGCCTGCACATTCTGCACAGCGTAAACCCATGGATATTAGCGGAATACACAATACTGCAAATTCCTTATCCATTAATTTACCTAAAAGTCTTAATTAGATTTACCCAAAAGTAAAGTTATTATAAAATATTGTGACTCCATATGCACATTCTCTGCAAATATGGGATTCACAAGGAAAGTTTTCACTGTATACACATACTGGCAGATACAGTAAACATAATATTAATTCTCATAAAATCAGTACCTATTTATTATTATCCCAATAGATATACTCATATGCAGACACAGACATACTGTCCATGAATCAGCTTTAAATGCACATTCATGCACATCTAACACTGGTCCTATATGAGTATTTTACCCTTTAGAAATACCCCAGATAACTTATGAATTTCCTGAAATATCAGAAGCAGAATAAACATGACACTACATTAAAATCTCAACAATCTGACATTTACTTTAAAATTCAATACACAATAATAATCTCATTATAGCTTCATGAAATATACAGAATAAAATACATGTACTACAGCAAAGAAAACTACACATACCAAATGAAATTTTACATTTTAAATTACCAATCCATATTCTTAATCCTAAAATCAATACCAATTTCATTACCAAAGACAAAATTAAGTTAAAAGAATCATTTACCCATTATCAAATAACCACATTTTCATAACTTACTTGGAAACTTGCTCCTAAGTTTACACACACAAAAACAAAAAAAACACTGCTTCCAACAACTGTCAAAGCTTCTCCTCTCAACTACCTTTTCCAAAATTTTTCCTCTCCACCCAAAGCTTACCATGCTTGCCATATTTATAGATAAAATCCACCTACACAAAAGCATGACTCATCAAATGTAACATAGAACTTCCGTCCTTTAGTCAGTCATTTTGGTGACTCCAAAAATTTAATTCCTTATGTTTAATACTAAGCTCTACACCGGAAGATCCCCATAAATTTTACTGTGAATTGATACATCCAGTTCTGACTCAAAAAGTAGCCAGGCACTAACATAAAAACAAATTTACATTTTTATAAATTTTAAAGCAATTAACAGAATAACATACAATATACCCTATCACAAACTATTATTACATTACAATTAACCCCCAAAACACATAGGTAAAATAACACCAATATTCCATACTAAATACAATAAATCCATGTTAAACAGACCATCTAAAGTTTCAAGTTAATATCAAGTTAAAATAAAAACATACAAAAACAGGCTAGCATACTGCCTGCACAACTTACCCAACTGTAGTGATTTATTACAGTTCACATTAGTACACAGAAATTTACTGAACTAAAAAAAACAGATTAGTCACAAAAACTTTCAATGTCCAACATGAGTACAAAGCAATTTTTCTAATTACTAAAACAACCTACACAATATCAAATACCAAATTTAAGCAACATATTTTATAAAGAAAATAATAAAATATTAAAACAAGGCAATGGTCAGTTACCATACCGTCACATATCAAAAAAGGATCAACTGGTCTAAATTGCACAAGAATGAAATATAGGTTGGACCATCCCTTTGTGCCCTAGCACATAAAGCCTGTTGTTGTCAAGATGACTGATATCTCAAGGTGTCAAGTATCTAACGTGTCACACAATTCACAGAATATCACAGTGTCAATATGTCCAGTTTCTTCAGTACACAGCGCAATCATGTCCAGAATTAAAATCTTTTACAGAATAAATGACTGTTCATGTGAATGTACACTATCTTACACTTTAAAAATAAAAACACTCAATAAAAAACTAAAATAATCCAACTAAAATTCAAAATGAGACTAAAAATTGTTGTACTCATAACCTTCCCTCAAAGTCAAATCACAACGTGACTTTGTGCACTGGGATACCACCTATAAACCAGGGAGGACCAATCAGAGGCAGTTTTGCTTACTAAGTTGCCCAGTAATAAGGGTCACCTCAAGGTTGTATTATGTAAGTTAGACTGGTACCCAAAAATTACACTTAGACTGATACCCCAAGGGGTAATTGCTACATTGCTGCTACAACAAAACTGTCTTGAGGCAGGACTGACATCCGGGGTGCTCAAACACTCCAAGAGAACCTCCCTAGCTGCAGTTGCGAGTCATTTGTATCATTGAACAAAGAGGGACACATTGGTATAAGGTACCTGTTACCAAAGGGTACAATCTCCACGGCCAAGCATTAAACCTCAGACCTTCAGCTGTGAAGCCCATCACCCTAACCACAGGGCCACAATTCCATCATTGTTTCATGATCATTGTTTTGGAATGTTATGTACTCTGAGTATGAATCCATAAGATTTGAATGACCTTTTAGCCACTGTGTCAATTGGTATTTCTTTGAAACAGTTGACACCATTTCCTAGTGACTTTTTCAATTTTTATTTATTTTATTTATTTATTTGGGGTTTTACGTCGCTTTCAACACTGTACAGGTCATATCACGACGGGTAGTTGGAAGGGCAGAGGAAACCAGTACATAGAGTTCGCTAGGGTTGTGTACTGTAAACTGCCGACCAACGGCAAGCAACTACCAGCTTTCCCACTTTCGGCCATGACGGGGATGGAACCCCGGCCGCAGAGGTGGGAGGCGAGAGTGTTACCACTCTGCCACCATGGCCCCTAACTTTTTCAATTGACATAAACATCAGCCTGGTGCAGAAATCATTTCCAATTACAAAGTGGCTCAAAGCTATTATTTATTTAAATATATAGATCAGTTATGGCAGTGAGAATAAAGTTTAATTATAAAATTCTCAAACATCATATCCATCTTTTCGTATACAACACTATTGCTACAATTTTAGTTATAGTTAATGGCAAGTACATAAATTATTTTTAGTTCTTTAAATTGGCAAGTAGTCAACAAAACTTCCAGGCTTTTCTGAAATATGTGACAATATTCTAAAACTGAAAATAAAGTAAAAGATAAACATATCTTACCAGATCCAGACTTGTAGGCCTTGATTTTAGGCACTTCACCATACGAGATTTTACAGAGACAAGACGTGCAAGGAATGTTACTGACGGGCAGGAATTCATTATTGCTGCACCCCATCAACAGATTTATGAAACTACTTTTCCCTGAGCCTGTATGTCCTATCAATCAATCAATAAATCAATCAATCAGTAAATTGATCTTGTATATCCTGTCACTCAATCAACTAAGCAGTAAACCTGCCAAGTAATAAAGTAATCATCCAGTCGCTTTTCTCAGAACCTTCTGCAACCATCAATCAACCAGTCATTAAAAATGAATCAATTTGTAATTCAGTTTTCTAAGAAGCCATGGCTTCTGTAAATCAATTATCAGCTCTAAGCTTTTCAAATAAATCAACTAATGAATCAGTAAACTAATAAGTGTCCATTTTCTTGAATTACACTTAAGAATGATGACTACACATAAGTGAACAATCTTAGTAAAGAACAAATTCAATAATAAAAACTCAAATGTTCAATTTTAACAAAAAGTTCAATCTTAGTAAAGAACAAATTCTGCTTAGTGAAGGTAAAGTGAGGCATTAGTGAAACATATAATATTATGTGAGAGTAAGTACCATAAAAGTTTGATTTGCTTAAATCCCTTACCATCAAGGTAAGAACCCATTGCACTTACAGAGAACAGCCCAGTTTAGTCTAGCATTACCCTTTCACAAAGCTTGAGATGGAACAATAAATGAATTCCAAATATAGCACAATCATTTCTTACACAAGAAAGCTTAGTTCAAAATTGCAGAACTTGTTTTGGAGATGTTTTCAGGCTTTGTCCGTCGGGTATGATTCTTTGTACTTAGACCTTATTGCAACCATCGACATCCCAATAGCTTATTATCCCAAATAGGACTTATTTTATCTATATAGAAAAAAATACCGAAGATAAGAATAAAGAAACATACATAAAGACATACTGAGAAGTTAGTATTTTTATATGCACTATATCAAATATTATACTGTATTTAAAATCAAAGGCATTTACAAATGACAAATTTCAAAATATGCTTCATAAAGGTTTTTTATCTTTATTATTTACCATTTCGTTTGAATAATAAGTATAATTAACATATCGTAAATATAGTATACAAATATTAGTTATGAAACGTATTCATAGTCATTGACAAAAGGCAATATAAAAGCTTCAATTTTTATCCCATTTCTGAATAAAACACAAATGAGCAGAAGTTCTATACTACCTTCTCAATAACGTAAAACTATATTTGTAGATTTTAGAAGAGTTGTCACTTGTTTATGTAAAACAAGTTATTACCCACTCTTTATTCAACAGTATTTGGGTCAAATACCTCACCTTGTTAATAACAAAAGTAAAACAATTCTTCTTGGAATCTCTTAAAATTCAATCAATCCAGTAGAAATTTCAATGCAATCCTCATTCTGAAGATTTAAATTCTATTGTTTTACCATTGTGATAAAACTAAACAAGTTGCATCTCTCAGGTAATCTGTCAGGATATCCTATTATAGTCATGGCCAGGATTTGAAAGCCCAACTATTGAGCTGAAGGAATGATTGTTTAGAACCTGAAAGCCAGTTGGCCAGTGAAGACTGTGAAAAGGCTAAAATAATAAATACAACAAAGATCAAAGATTAAGCTTACAAACCAGCAACTAAAAAGCAACATTGTTCGTCTTCCAATTGCTTGACAGCCATTCTCAGGTCCGAGTGCAGTGAAGGAAATGCTCTGGAAGGGAAATTCATCAATCATTACAGTGAAAATAAAAATGCCACCAATAAAACAGCATGTTCTTGAGAATATGGAGTTTGCAGCTTGTCTGATTTCTATCTGCGTTAAATAATGGGTTCACCAATATTCATTCAAAATATTCAGTTTTATCATACTTCTAACAGAGAAATACACACTTCTACCTGTCATACGTATGCATCGTATCACCTGAAACTTTGAAATATTTTTGATGTGTCTATTAGCTCAAACACGATGGTTTTTCAAAGAGTTGTCAGAAGGTTTTACAAAAGTGTTGTCAGAATCATGGGCTCAAATTTAAGCCTACAAATTGGGTGCTTAAAGTTTTGAGCCCGAGGTTTCAAGCCTTGATGACAGTATTTGAAACATAATAAACACATGTAGACTTATATGCTATACAATTTTCGAAATTTACACTTTGGGTGATATATGACAGCAATATTTAAGTGTCTGCTTACGAAAATTTAACTCACTCCCAGTTGGAGTTAACTTTAAGCCTGAACAGTAGAAAAAACTAAGAGCTGCTGCTTGGTGAAATCAGTGATCAGAGACTTAGCCTAAGTTTATGGGTGTGTTCCATTGAAGCCGATTCTATAACCGATTCTACAACTCAGGGTGGGTTGCAAAAGTTGAGGATCGGATGAATATCCAGAAAAAAAAACTTTCTACAGAACATACTGTTGTTTTATCGAGTTTTATATATTGATCTTCATTATGATTTGCAGACAGAAAAGGAAGAATCTTAACCCGGAATCAGCAACTAGTGTGGGTTGCAAAAGTTGGG
Organism: Sabellastarte sp. h YS-2021; assembly: GCA_964017235.1. Taxonomy (NCBI): domain Eukaryota; kingdom Metazoa; phylum Annelida; class Polychaeta; order Sabellida; family Sabellidae; genus Sabellastarte; species Sabellastarte sp. h YS-2021. The sequence continues at coordinate 151,691,261 of OZ024931.1, forward strand.
TATCACATGAATATCCAGAAAAAAACTTCCAATAGAACATACTGTTGTTTTCATCAAGTTTAATATTTTGATCTACATTATCTACATGATTTGCAAACAGAAAAGGAAGAATCACAGCCACAGCCACCACACAGGAGAAGTAGAAAACCACCAAACCCCTTGGTGATGCCCTAGATACTTCAAAGAGAAAAAAAGAGGATGCTATAGAACCCTCCTGGTCGACTTAACACAGACTGATATCTCCTACTTGAAATTTTGTCAGGATGCCACCTGCATTTTTTACTTCAGTCACCAATTAGAAGCCCTTAGAAGTAGAATTGAAACTGGCAAGAACACTGAGACACATGGCAAAAGGAGAAACCTACAGGATCTTGTGGTATCACAGGCTGGTGTGCCAAACCACCATCTTTAAATTCATCCCTCCGGTTTGCTGAGCCATTCTTGATGAAATCCTGGAAGAGTATTTCACCTGGTCTACTGACCTTGAAGACTAGAAAAAGGTGGAGGAGAAATTCAGAATCAGATGGAAAGTACCCCATCTTGTAAGGGCACTAGAGGGAAAAATTTCACCATGAAGAAGCCAAAGAAATCTGGCAGTGACTATTACAACTACAAGGACTTCTTTTCCCTTGTGGCCTGGTCGATGCAGAATACAGATTCCTCTGGGTAGATGTTGGGTCAAGTGGATCTTCATCAGATGCACCGATTTTTAACTGGAACGATTTGAGGGAGAAAGACACCTTGAGGCTGAATCACTGAGGGATAGAGGGCCAAATTTGCACTATTTCTTTCTGGGTGACAACACCTTTACCTTTGTGCAATGGATAGTGAAACCCTATAGCAGAAGACAACTCACAAGGGAAGAGAGAAAAACAACCTACAGGATCTCCAGAGGCAGGAGAGTGGTGGAAAATCCAGTACATTTCCATCAAGCTTCAAAACTATTTCCAACCAACTCACCAGGTCCCCTAATAATCTTGCATAGCATCAACACAAGTTCTGTAAAATTGCCCCACATTGAAAATCCAAATTTGTAAACCTTAAAATCAAAAGATTTTAATTTGTAAGATATAAATTTAAAACCTTCTTAACTATCAAAATCTTCTCAAAAGTCAATACTGAATCTGATCCAAAGGTAAAAAGCGTACCCAAAATACCAAATATTTTAACTCCAAGTGTTTCCAACTTTTAAGGTCAATTTATTTACTGAAGTTATTTTTTTTTAAATTTGGTAATTTTTTTCAAACTTCAATTTTTTTTAGATTAATTGAAGTTTTCAAATTCAAATTTTCAGTCACTCACACACTCATTTTATCTTCTGTGTTTGTGTGTGTGTTTTGGGGTTCATGTGTTTAGAGTGAGGTGCTGTATTGCTTCTTGCTTTGAGATATTTTTTAACATTCTGCTGAATAATGGTTTTTTTCAAGGATTCGGTGAAAACTGCTGGGGTATGTCGATCTACTGGTAGCTCATGACTGACTGAAGATTCCCACAAAAGCTAGAGAATCCTGATATGTTGTGTTCACTGCTGGTACTGGTTGCTGCTGCTGTTGAAAAAGGCTGTGACAACAGTAAGCCGGGAAGTCTGTACAACAAGTCAGCTTAATTTTACCAATCCACGGCTTGTTGGCTATGAAATCTATGACTATATAAGGTGAGTTGGTCTGCACAATTCATCATCTGGCATCTGATGGATTACATCTGGCAGTCCTTAAGGCAAGGATTTAGTTTTTACATATTAACTAGAATTTAATATTGAGATACAACTTGGGCTGACTTGTGGTTAGCAAACACTGCTTTTACAAAAAGAAATTGGCCCTAAAAAGGGCAGAAGAGTGAGGAAGATAGAAGTCCCCACAGACACACTTTTGCGCACAAGGCCAGGAAGGAATATTCCTGGGAAAGGTTCGCCAACAGCACCAACTATCTGTATAAGTGTACAAATCCCAAAGAACTCGCTATGGCAAATTCACACAGTCGAAGTCAGGCTCCTAAAGAAATGACAGAGAGGCAGAACTGGATTCGGATAAACCTAACCTCTTGAAGATGCATATCAGACTCAAGGGACTCAGCAATATCCCTGAGCAGCCAGCACAGTACACAGTACAGTACCACAGTGCAGCCTTCAGTTACAGCCCCCACCGCACTCTGCCAGTATTCTTTGGTCATCCTGCAGGTCATGGACCAGTTTGCACAGATGGAAACCATGCTGTCATCATTTCTTGTCCTTAGGCATGAGTCCACCGGAACAGCCTTCTGCTACTACCTGGCTTATAAGGTAGAGGCATTAGAAGATAGAGACTTTCCGACATACAGAAACGAGGCTGAGAAGCTTCTATATGGCTTCCAGAGCAGGGCAGAGAAATAGAGCAACCAGCAACCACATCAACCTACTCTTTCAAGGAGCTCCAGTGTCAAGGGAATACATCTTAACCATCCTAGAGATTCAAATGTCAGCAACCCTAGTCATCCAACCCACTCAGCAGAGAGAAGTGGCAACCAAAGAACACCAACAACCCAGAGAGCAAACGCCTTCCTTCATAGTCATTGGCAACCAGGCCTTTAAGACTTACTTACTTGCTTTCATACTTACCCCCACAAATCACTTCAACTATCATTAGTTTCCTCTGTCACCTGCCATCAGTTGAATCTATCAGCTGTATGTTTAAAAATCCCCCAAACAAGAAGCAATCTAACGTCCCAAACTAAAAAAGTAACTTTCAAACATAAAAAGCCACAAAATTACTGACTGAGTGTAAAAGTGAATGAAAATTTGAAGTTAAAATAACTTCAAAGTTTCAAACCTGGACCTGGAACAAAGCTAATCAAACTTTGACCAGCATAATAAAAAATTTCAAAAATAAAAACATTTTGACCTTAAAGAATCTTCGCCAATTGGGAAAAGTATTTTGACCTTTGGATCAGACCTCCTCACTTTTGACCTCTGAGAAACTTTTGAGGTTCCCCAAAGATTTTGAGAATACAGAAGTCAGAAACATCTTGCAAATTTGCCACAAATAAAATTTTGTTAACAAAATATGTTTATAAATTTTTACTTACAGTGAGTGATATTTTTAGATTACCTGGTCTGGAGTTTTTCAACAGTCTTAGAGCCTTATGATTTGGTTTGAAATAGTTTTCAAATCTGTTGCAGATGGAGTGGATTTTTTAGAAATTTGAGCAACACTAACTTAAATAACAGCTCTTGGCATAATTGGGCAGTCCTGAAAAGGACTGATAGATGCCAGATCCTGTCCTCCTGCCCAGCCCATGCCCCACATGATTAAACTAGTGTTTCAATAGCCCTCCCCCACGAAAGATTCCTGTAGTTTTTATCTGTCACATACACCACCTGTTCATTTCATAGGGCCACTACATCATTTGCTTTTGTTGGTGCCCTTCTGATCTGCCCTAATGTGTCTTCAGCATGTTGCGCAACACCACACATGTGAAAACAATGTCTCTGACAAACCCTTGGACTTTGCTCCATGCTGCCCAGTAGTACCTTGACTCTGCTTGATAATATTCCAAACACCTTCTCCACCACCCTCTTACAGCTGTAGATTCTATAGTTGGCTGTTCCCTTGAGAGCTGCCTTCTGTTGTAGGGTTTCACCATCCATGGCTTCAAGGCGAAGGCGCCGTCACCCAGCAAGAAATAGTGCAAATTTGTCCTTCAGTCCTACAATGGTTCAGTTGGTGGAAGCCCCAAGGTGTTATCCTCGACTTTTTTCCTCAAATTGTTGAAAATCTGTGCATCCGATTACAATCAACTTGGCTCACAATCTATCAAGAGGAATCTGTATTTTGCATTGACCAGGGCTAGCAGCACCAGGGAAAAGAAGTCCTTGTAGTTGGAATAGTCACTACCAGAATTATTTGGCTTCTTCATGGCAATATGCTTCCTGTCTATTGCCCTTACAGCATGGGGGACAATCCATCTGCTTCTGAATTTTTCCTCTACCTTTTTCCAGTCTTCAGGGTCAGTAGGGCAGTGCAAATATTTGTCCTAGAATACAGCAAGGATGGCTCGGCAGACCTGAGGACAAATTTGCAGATGGTGGTTTAGCCAAACAGCCAGTGATATTCCAAAGAGGTGCAGGTTTCTCCTGTTGCAAGGTGTCAAAGTGTTATTGCCAGTTTGAATCCAACTTCTATGGACTTTGTGAATTACTAACTGACTTCTTGGTGCAGTGGTATATGCATTCTTTGATGAGGTCAAAACAGCAGGTGGCATTCTGACAAAATTCTGGTATCCTGAAAGATCATTCTGTATTAAGTTGGACAGGAGGTTGCTGTAGCATCTTTTTTCTTGTCTTTGAAGAATCAAGGGCATGACCCATGGGTTTAGTGGCTTTAGTGGTTAAGATGTCTCATTTTCTGTCTGCAAATCATGATGAAGATCAAAATAATAAACTCAATAAAAACAACAGTATCCTAAGTTTCTGTAGAATGTCTTTCTGGTGTGTATCTGGCATTTTTGCAGTGGCATATGATAAATTATGTCAGCCAGAACTGGTTTATATAGTTTGGGTTTGATCTTGACTCTCAATCTCGACTCCAGATATTAATCAGATCAGTCGGGGTGAGTCTGCAAAATGAGCCAGTCCTGTCAGTTTATCAGTATGGCTTGTCGGAGCTTGATCCAGGTTGGAATCCTTCTACCTATTCCTGTTTCTAACATATTTTTCAAAAATAGCTTTAAAGTTGCAATGAATGGGTCCATTTTCAAAATTATGAAAACATTTTGAAGGATTCTTGAGTGCTTAATAGAATAAAAAAGCTCAGTTGCCCCATTGTCTTAGTATTACTTATGGTACTTATAGTAACTTTCAATAATAACATTTAAATAACAAATAGTTTCAGGAGTTATCACATTATTGTATCACATTTAAGGGTTTTTGAAATGAATATCTGTAAAAATTTGAGTACCCCCCAAGGTTGAACTCCAAATCACTCTATATCTTGCATATTTAGTTTGTAATGCTGAATTGCATTTTCAAGACCAAAAAAGTAATATATCCAGTAGTAGAAACCTTTTGAGGGCTATAATTTAAGAGTGTGTAGTAGGGCATTACACATTATATTATGTGCCAAGTCAAGTGCAGTAGATACTTAGCTTTTGCACACCAGATAATCATATTGTGATGATTATCACAATTGTGTGCACAAGATAATTTTCTCATGCACACAACATAACCATGTAACATGCAACATGAAGGTTGGGATTTACTGTTCAACAGCCAGGGTCAAATTGGGACAAGCCCTTATCTTTGTCGCATGCAGGAGAGATGACAGCATGATTAGCTGCCAAACCTGCTAAACCAGCTACGCCGCTGAGGACCTTCATCAAGTAAAGGGACATTTACATTTAGGTTGATATCAGACATTTAGATTAATATCAGGCAAATATATTTAATATGTAAAGAGGAAATGGCAAAATATTTAATTTTAACTAAATTGTGTCAAAACAATTTTAAATATTCAGAAAATGTGCCACTGCCGAGTGTAGAGCAAAAATAAAATGTGCTGCCAGTGTTTCTGAAAAAATTCCTTACGCGTTTTACTCAGTGTTCGTGTAAAAATGAAACAGACAGATGCAATGGACAGCTTGCCATTGGAATGAATATAGCATTCAACTAAACAATCCAATCCCTGAAGGTTGTGAGAATAGGCAAGACATCCTAAGTGGATACCAAAACCACTAGACCACAGCACCCTTGTTTGCCATCATAAAATTAAATTTTGATGTTGGTTAACGCCCATAGTAACCCCCAAATGTGCCGTTACCTGGATTGATAGCCATGCCCAAAGAGTTGAGAGCCTCTTTGATCTAATACCAAAATACCTAGGTTTTTATCACTGGGAAATTCGAGCAAACAGCACTAATGTAAAATATACTAACATTTCCATCTCTTTCTTCTTGTCCTTTGGCAATTCACCAATTAATGCCTGTACTGCCTTTGCAATTCCCAGCATGCGCGTCCGTCTTTTGTGATGTTCTTTCACCAAAGACTGCACTATGTTAGGTTTCTGAAGAAGCACAGTGTTATTGTATTTTCTTCGTTTTGTTAGTGTTATAGATGACTGACCACAAATTAGTTTTGCCATAATTAAATAAGAACAAATGTCAGTCCTAAGTTTTCTGAACCGCCTCTTTTGCATAGTAACTGCTTATTTTGAGTTTTAAAATATATTAAATTATTGTCTAATATCAGTGAATATGTATTTGTCTGTATGAACACATTAACACTGATTTACTAAACATTCATCCAAATTAATGGAGGACAAACAACCACAATATGCAGATGATTCTCCAAAGTCAGACTCCTGCGTATCTTTTTTCATTTGACCCTGATACAGACACCATAAACTCCAACATTATAAAAAGATTTGCATCCTTGGATTTTCTGTTACTTATTCGGCAATACAGTCAAGAGTAAAGCAGGTACAAGGTTTTTGCATAAATGTCAGAAAAAATCTTGAAGCACATTTCCATTCCATTACGATTAAAATATTAAAATATAATAAGGTACTTTACAATGATCATTAAAAGACTGATATATTTAACTACATATTTAATTGGCACTTTTAGGACCAATATTTAAATTTTGAAAGCTACATTTATGTATATTGAAATGCATTCCTTTGCTTAGTCTATCATTTGTTCAAAAGTATTTGCTCTATACTATACCACAGAATTTATTTCTCTCCTATCTCGCTGTCCTCGTAAATCTTTAAGGAGTCTCAGATGTTCAAACAGAAGCCTTTGTACCTGCAGGGTGTTATTTGCCTCATTTACATCAATTCCATGATCAATAGCAAGCGAAAGAATGTCAAAATATTGATCTTTGTCAAAACTTGTAATTTCATCCTCAGTTAAATCACATCTCACTCCATCAGGGCATTGAAACCTGGAAGCATTGCTGGAAGCCATCTTGTTCTAAAAATATAGAACGAAATATTTATTTTCCATACACTGTACCCATGTTTTACCATCTTTTCCATTTCAGCTATTTGTTACAAAGGAAATATTTTAAGGCAACAAGGCTAAATAGCACTTTCTATCTGTATTATGGATAGCTGAGAGAGAGTCATTCAGGCTGATATCATATGCTCTGACACTCTGAACCAATACCATATGATTGAAAAAGCAGGTTATGACAGTATATATTTCTCATCTTCCCATTTTAGCAGTAAAGGAAGCTGGCAACAAGGCGTTTGAAGGCTTGGTGGTAATGGTATGTGATCATTGTTTCTGCAGGCTCTTCATATATCTCACTGGAAACAAACCATGTCCAAAAACAATTAAATTTGAATGGGTCTGACACCAACAAACTTGACCGCCAATATACAAAATAGACATGTGTTTGCAAGTGGATATAAAGATTCCATTAAGCAATATATTTAATGTTTGTCTAGACCAATTTTCTGATTTTTTTCACTAACTACAATCCCTAGTTTATAAATAATCGCAGTAACAAACAAAAAAATTCTGGAAACTCAATCTGAATCCAAGTTCAAATTGAATTTGAGGTGGACTGAGCCAGCCAAAGGTACAGCCCCAATTTGCATGAAACATATTTCTAAAATTTATCTCTATTCATTCCTACCATTGCAACTAAGCTGATAGAAAATATTATTATAATACATTTAATTCAATATCCTATAATCATGTTATTAAATATGAAAGTTTCCAAAACATTTAGGGCTAATTGTAAAGAGTAATCAATACACGGGTGACGCTGATTTTGGGGCAGTTTTATATTGTTTTTCCCAATTTTTGCCACTTCCCAACATAGATGTACAGTTTAATGCATATTAGTATACTTATTTGTTTGCTAGTTATTTTTTCCATGTCAGTAGAAGCCGAAATTAGAAAAGAAACTGAATGGTTAAACCAAAGGTAGAGCCAAAGGGTCATTGATTTGGGATTCTTCTCGGAAAGCCTCAACTACATTACCCTGAAATGAGACATTCACTCTCATTGGCCCCAAAATTTCTATTAATAGACATATTGACATCAGTGAGTTTGACTTTTGTTACATATGAGCTGTAAATGTAAAAGGCTGAGTCAGTGAGTTGAGCAAAGTTAAAAGAATCTGCCTGGAATGGCAGATTTGGGCAAGCTGCCTGTGGAATACTGCTGTTGTAAAAACGGTAACATATAATGCGAAATATACATTCAGTGGGAGACAATTGCTTAGGTTTACTGAGCTAATACTGAGCTTATTCAGTTCCCTAAGCCTCTGACAGGCTAGGTCCTGCTTTTCTATTTTAAGATGCATTTTCATCTTATTGGTTGCCCCAGGCTGTCTGATATCCTATTGCCTTTAGGCTCTGTGGTTGGGCTGTATCCTGACTGTACACTTCACTTGTGAATTTGAGTTTGATCTTTTCCTGCCCTGCTGTATCATTGTTGCATAACTTTGAGTATTTATAGTTTCAGACACTGAGTGATCCTTATGTTTCAAGCCCAGACAGCTAAATTGTGGTCACTTGCTTTCTGTGTTGGTTTGTGTCAGTTGTGGATTACTTTTGTGTTTTGTGTTGTATGTGTGTTTCATCTGAACCAGACATTTGGTTCATTCATGTGCATTGTGCCTGAGGTCCAGGTTAGTAGTTATCTTGTGTAGTTAACGCTCGACGATAGGAGAGGGTTATTGTGATCAGTTTGTTTCTGTCTGTCTGTCTGTCTGTCCGTCTGTCTGTCTGTGCACCGTTTCGCACTTATAACTCAAAAACTATAACACTAATTGAGCTCAAATTTGGTGGGCAGATATTTCATGGGGTACAGACGGATTCTTGAAAATTTGGTGTAATTTGTGTGAAAATTAAAGCCAGGAGAGAGTTTTTCTTATTTGTAATTGGGCTTTTACAGTGAAATCTGCTTCCCTGTCTGTGCACCGTTTTTCCCTTATAACTCAAAAACTACAACATCAAGCAATCTCAAATTTGGTGGGAAGGTATTTCATTGGGCACAGACAGATTCTGCCAAATTTGGTGTAATTTGCTTGTCAATTAAAGCCAGGAGAGAGTTTTCTTATTTTTAATAGGGAATTCACAGTGCAACTGCTTCTCTTCATCACATACGTCAAAAATCAATATTTTACTTTCTGATGATGTCATCACTCAGTGATGTCACAATGCAACTGTCATTGTGAGGTCACAAACCTAGCTTGTAATACTTGCTGACTTTAAGTAAAAATATTTCTTCTCATTTTATGGCTTGAAATTGACATAAACATAATAAAGAGGGAGGTGATATATTCATTATTTTTATTAATTTTTATTTCTGTTTTATTTTCTCTTTTTTCCTTTTTATGTCATCTCTCTGCGGCGTGGGCGTACGCGTCCGCGTGAGCAACTTCTTCTCCAAAACTACAAGGCCTAGAGACATGCTGTTTTTTTAATAGATACCTTATCTATCGAGGATGAAAAATTGTTCAAGGCATGCAAATCTGTCTGTTCGTCTGTTTGCTAGAGACATTACAAGGGGGTACCCCCACCAAAAGTGTGAAAATTTCAACTTTTTATCACAATTTTCTCAGTGACTATTGCAGGGATTTCTCTCATATCTTGCATATATGTACTAGGCCAGAGGTAGATTCTCTTGTGTGAGTATGAGACCTGGATCTGTCTTACTTTTTTTTAAATAAATTTTTTTAATAATTTTTAATGCATTAAAATTCATGAAATCATGCACTAAATCACTGGTAACTTGTAACTGTGAAAATATGTTGTTCAGCTACTTTTTTCATAGCTACAATATGGTGAGTAAGTTGGGTGTCTGTCTCAATAGCTAAGTGAGTAATAGCTACTTTTGGGCTTTTCAGTAACTTCCATTATGAGTAAAATCACTTGTAACTTAAAACTATTGCATTTAGAGAATTCCGCATAAATATGTTATTCAGCTACTTTTGGGCCAGCTATAACATAGTGAAATTACAGACCTATAGCTCATGGCATAGCGGAGCAATAGCTATTTTCAGGTTCTCACTATTGAGTAAATCAGTTGTAGCTTGAAAACTATTGCATTTACAGTAGTTTGCTTAAATATGTTGTTCACCTACTTTTGGGTTAGCTATAACATAGTAAAATTTCAGACATGTAGCTCATTGCATAGCTGAGTAAAAGTTCCTTTGAGGTTCTCACTGTTGAGTAAATCAGTTGTAACTTGAAAACTATTACATTTAGAGTAATTTGTTAAATATGTTATTCACAGAATTTTTGGTCAGCTATAACATAGTGAAATTGCAGACCTCTATGTCATGGCATAGCTGAGCAATAGCTACTTTCAGGTTCTCACTGTTGAGTAAATCATTGTATCCACTGGATAGCAGCAGTGTGTAGAGAGAGATTTCACCATTACTGCTCTGATGAAAAAAAATATTACAGCTAGCTTTCTTAAGTTTGCAGTATATTTTAATAACCATAAAATGTTGTCTGGGAATATTTTTGGCCTCATTTTGAGAAACAAGATGGCCGCCACAGGTGTTTTTTGTCACTCATGAAAAGTGCTTATATCTCCCTTATTATTGATCCTAGAGGTTTGGGATGATAAACCAACCTGTAGGAAATCATGGGGTGGGAATCTTTTGGTGTGGTCAGATTTGACCTTCAATGACCCCTCCTTCAAGGTCAAACAAGGATAACCAAACTTAAAAGTGCTTATAACTCGCTTATTATTGGTCCCAGAGGTTTGGGATGGTAAACAGACAGGAAATCATGGGCTGTGAATCTGTTGATATCGTCAGATTTGACCTTGGAACCCTCCTTCAAGGTCAAATGAGGATAGCGAAAATTGAAAGTGCCTACAACTCGCTTATTATTGGTGACAGAGGAAATCATTGGCTCGGAATCTTTTGGTATGGTCAGATTTGACCTTTGGACCCCTCCTTCAAGGTCAAATGAGGACAGCCAAGCTTAAAAGTGCTTATAACTCATTTATAATTGGTCCTAGAGGTTTGGAATGGTAAACCATAGGAAATCATGGGCTGGGAATGTACTTGTGTGGTTAGATTTGACCTTGGACCCCTTCTTCAAGGTCGAACGAGGATATTGCATTTGTAGTATTTCTTTAAATATGTTTTAACCTATTTTTTACATTTAAACAATTACCTTGTTATTTTCCTTCATAATACCATTTACAGGGCACAACTTTTTTATCCTTTTCTTCTGTCAGCTTCGGAATTTCTTTCGAACTTGCTGTTCAGTTACCATTTACTGTATTTCTGTACAGCCTTTTTTCCTGATAATTATTCTGTCCTCTAATCACCTTCACAAATCAAAAACACTCAGTCAGCTGACACAGCGCCCGTTCACGGGCACTCTCCTCTTGTTTCTTTCAATACCTTGACAGTCCATCACAAAAAATTACCATGCGTGATTTTCACCAAGAAGTGATCTTTAAGCAATATTTTTACCTCCACCAGCAGTTTATATTTTTGTGTGCTAATTGTTTAATTGTCTCTTTGTTTTTTTTTTGTTTTGTTTTTTTTGTGTGTGTGTTTACATTACTCTAGAACTAATGAACAGATCTTTATTTAAAAATTTGTGGGTAGGACCTGACTGAAGGAAGAAGTTACTAAAAGAAAGATCTGAATCTTATTTTGGATACAAAAAAATCATGATTTTTCAGAGGTCCCATTTCAATGTATTTTAATGACTTTAACTTTCTACTTGATATTTCTATGAAGATTAATTTACATGTTTGGTTTTATTTTATTGTCTTCCGTACAATACTTTATATCACTTGAGAGACTGGTCACTAAGAGTCGAGCGTTTTGCTCTCTCTGAGTGCTTCTTGTTTGTAATGATTTACTTCTGAGCATATAGCTTGACATTTTTAAATACTTTATTGCTTCTTTCTTGTTATAATGTACAGCAAAATAATAATAAAGACAAAAATATCAGTTTAAGTACAGTAGAACCTCGATTATCCAAACTCAATGAGAGACCTATAATCAGATCAGATAATTGAGGGGTTCGGAGAGATGAAGGAAACCGAAATTCACCGTGTATAGGTTACCACATGGGCGATAATTGAAGGAACAATTTTTTATGCTCCTGTTCTACCAAAGGACTAAGCCCCGATCCTGTCTGGGACCCTTAATCCTGGACAGTCAGTGAAAAAAAAGATAAAATGGGTGGGAAAACTGGATCGGTGTCAAAGTCTGGGATTAAGGTCAGATCGGTCTCAGGAAGCCTGAGGAGGCCCCAGGTGGCCCCAGACAGTCCCGACTGGTCTGGGACTAAGAACCGACTAAGCCATTTTTCTGGTCAGTTTGATCCAAGATCTGGTCGTAGACATACCAACTGGGTACTAAGCCCCGACTAACCCACAACTAAGACATGGCGTCCTCAGGCCTCCTGAGGCATCTCCAGTCTTCTCCAGACTGAGATGGCCGATTATTTTTTTGCAATGGGACTAAGGGTCTCAGGAGGCCTGGGACTAAGGCACTAAGGGTCGGGGACTAAGGGTCGGGGACTAAGGGTCGCAGGACTGTGTAAATTTATTCTGAGGAGGCCTGGGGAAGCCTGGGACTGGACATTTTGTTTATGGCGGGAAAAATTAATCGGTTTGGGTCGGGAGAAATATCAAACATGTTTGATTTTTCACACTGCCCCAACCAACCACAACCGACCCTTACAGGACACCTGGGACTAAGGAAATTTTTCAAACCGACCCTCAAAAACCCTTAATTGCGAGTCTTAGTCATGTGGTGGAGCACCCACATTAGCTTTAAATATACATGTGGGTGGTTACTGATGAAGCAGTTCAATACATTTAGGTAACATAATATTGCTGACCATTTAATTTCAACTTATTTTGTTTCATTTCTATGGATATTGTTATTTTTGTTTAAAATATTATGTGGATCTGAGCTGGGTGTGTTCGGTTGGTACACTCAATATTGATGTTTCACTTTTGATAACACAATCATGCTATTTGTCGATTTAAACATTTCAGAAGATAAAAAACTGTAAAAATCTCAACCAAACACATCTTCATGACTTGGTGCATTTGATTGATAATGCATTGTTGACATTTTTTTTCTTTTACTACACATCAGTGTTACGGTCACGGGCAAGTACGGTAGCAATTACCGGTTGTCTTTAAGTTGTAACAGAAAAAAAGCAAAAAGCTTAACTTGACAAATTTATTTAGCGATTAACAATAATGATTACAGTCAACCGGTATGCCCTTAACTAAGCACACTAATACAATAACAAGATCTAGCTGACCTGACCACTGAGATTAAGAATAAGTTTATCCGCCGTATCCCGCAATCTGTTCTGTAATCCGTCCTGTGGTATATTCTGTGATCTGTCCAATGTCCTGTGGTCTGTCCTGTGATCTGTCCAATGTTCACTCACACACAGATATCTATATCTTGTGACCTGTCTCACACTCAACAACACAAAAGGTTCTTGTCCTGCTATTCTTTATATATCCAGTCACACAGAATGTCTGTCTGGAGATATTTAGAGAGTTAACACATCTGTACTGCCTGCTCCAAGATGTGAATGTCTAAAATGCAGTAAATTCACTCTCTGTTATATGAATGTACAATATCCAAAATATCCAAAGTACAATAAATCTGTCCAGATGATGTATCCAGTTCACTCCAGTAAAAGTTCACAGTGATATAAGCATATATTACACTCCAAAACACAATAGCTCTCCTTATAGCAAGCGATTACAAAGTTCACTTGTGGTCAGATGTACCTTCCTTATATACATTCACAGATTCCTCTGGAATTGTACAGAACCAACTCAAAAGAAGATTGAGCCATCTAGACCAAATGAGGAAGTTCTAGAAACTACTGGCAATTGGGTTTCCCTAAATCTAACATAACCACTGAGGGGGGATTTCCCCCAGTCTGTGAACAGATCAATAAACACTAAAACACAAAAATCAATAACTCCCTTACTTTAAATGTCAACACACAAAAAGAACCAACAACACAATTATCTTTTATGACAATGTATGAACATAAAGCTTAAATTAAACAATGCACTAATATAGTGCCTAATATATGTAATATACAATGTACTAATATAGTGTCCAATATATGTAACACCTCCCCCCTTAAAGAAAAATTTTGGAAACCAAGGGATTACAAAATTTTACAAGAGATTTTCATGATGTATACAAACACAGGTAATAACATTTTACAAAACATTTTTGTCTAAATACAAAAGTAAAATTAGTACCATGTATAACCTTTATAAACTTACTAATTACAGGTATATAAATTACAATTTAAATACAGCTTCTGGACAGGGCGTATCCATGCGGACGCCATATGTTACTTTTTCAAAGTCCTGTTTATACACTGAATTCCTATCTTTAACAGTGTTTCTATTAATAGCCATCATAAGCTATGTTATACCTCTTTCGAAGTATGGCTTTACCATAGTTATTTCCCACATTTGGTTTGAATGTCTGTTATCACAGTTTTTAATGGTTTTTTTTTTAATGGAGTTTCTACTCTCCTTGCTATTGGGTATGACCCTAGATCTCTGGCCTGTAGTTTATTCATTTGGCCAGGTGATGACACTGAAGCCTTGCCTCCAGGATTGAAGATACGATTTTGTAATTTCTTATCATAAAGCATCTTCATTTTTGACTGAGAAGTTTTCAAATTTTGTTGCGCCAGCTCACAAGCCTTCTTCAACTTATCTCTGAACTTTGAAACATAATCAAGCAGATTTAGGCTCTCGGTGTTCTCAGATAACCAATTTTCCTTCAACAGCTTGAGAGGACCACGGACTGAATGGCCAAAGACCAACTCGAAGGGACTAAAGCCTAAAGACTCTTGAACAGACTCTCTAACTGCAAACAATAATAAGCTGATGCCTTCATTCCAATCTTTTTCATTGTCTAAACAATATGTCGTAATCATATTCTTCAAAGTGGAATGGAACCTTTCAAGTGCACCTTGGGATTCTGGGTGATAAGCACTAGATTTGATCTGTTTGGCACCTAACTGAAATACAACCTGTTGAAATAATCCTGACATAAAATTTGACCCTTGATCTGACTGGATCTCTTTTGGTAAGCCAACTAGAGTAAAGAAATTAACCAGAGCTTTTGAGATTTTGGGAGCTGTTATGTTGGTCAATGGTATGGCTTCGGGAAATCTGGTTGAGGCGCACATAATGGTAAAAAGATATTGGTTTCTGGATTTAGTTTTTGGTAAGGGACCTACACAGTCAATTTTCACTTTGCTAAATGGTTCCTCAAATGCTGGAATGGGTTTGAGAGGAGCTACAGGAATTTTTTGGTTTGGCTTTCCTACCATTTGACAAATGTGACAAGTCTTGCAAAATTCTGCCACACAGTGCCGAATTTGAGGCCAATAGAAATGTTTGGTTATCTTGTAAGTTTTGTTGATGCCTAAATGGCCACCCATTGGAGATTCATGAGCCAATTTTAATATCTCACTTTGGTACACTTTTGGCACAACAATCTGGTGTACTACTGACCATTTTTCAGATGCAGGGATATTTGGTGGCCTCCACTTTCGCATAAGCACACCATTTCTGACATAATAGCCTACAGGGACCTTATCTAGCTCTACTGGTGGCAAGACCAACTTGAATAAAGGAGCTAATTCAGGATCATCTTCCTGCTCTGAAATCAATTTTGATTTTGAAAGTGATACATCTTGACAGTCAATTGAGTCTTGTTTTTCAGAATCTACCCTGGCCTTGGGATTTGTATCACTAGAATTCTGCACATCATGGTCATAGTTGTTTAAGAATGTATCTGACAAATCAACTAAGACATCTGTAGATTGTTTACAATCTTTTGGTTCTTCTTGGGCCTTTTTGGCCATAGCTCGAGTCACAGCACAGGAGGGAAAAATACCAGGAATAACCTCTTCTAATTTCTCAGTGCTAACCAAAGTGATCGGCTTAGAAGTAACCTTAGGATCAGCAACTACCTTTCCACCTGCAAGATCATTTCCCAACAACAAAGATACCCCTTTAATGGGTAAAGTGGGCCTGGTACCCACAACAACAGAACCAGTAACTAAGTCTGATACTAACTTGACCTTATGCAAGGGAACGTTCACACAGCCTCCTTCAATACCTTGAGCAATGACACTCTCACCAGTAGATGTGCTTACACTCAATGGCAATACACCTTCTAAAAGTAAGGACTGAGTAGCTCCAGTGTCTCTTAATATCTTAATGGGGACCTGACTGGAACTACTTTCCAAGGATACAAAACCCTCAGACACAAAAGGTTTGAACTCTTCCCTAATAATCTCAGACTTGTCTAAACCAATACTAGACTCTGCTCTATTGGGATTTGAACGCCAGTTAGACTTGCTAGACACAAAGGCGTTGGGCGTTGCCTCCTTTTCTCTTCTCTTCTTTAAGAGCCAACAGTCAGACATAACATGCCCAGGTTTCTTACAATAATGGCACACAGGAGCAAAGGATCTGGGCTTCCTATCCTTACTCATAGTCTGATTTGAAGTTTGACCCTTATCTGAACTCTTTTCTGGAGCTACATTTTCAGATTTCTTTCCTATTTCTGGATAAGACTTTTTAGCAGGACCAAAGGACTTATTCTTGTTGAAGGTGGACTTGTGAGTTAGCGCATAATCATCAGCATAAGTTGCTGCTTTTGCCAAATTTTCAACTTTCTGTTCATCTAGATAGGTTTTAATGTCATCACAAACACACCTTTTGAACTCTTCAATCAAAATAACTTCCCTAAGTTTTTCAAAGTCGGTACCTACTTCCCTAGAATTACACCATCTGTCAAAATACACTTCTTTCTCATGGGCAAATTCAACATGAGTTTGACTTTCTTGTTTACGATAATTTCTGAATTTTTGACGATATGCTTCTGGTACCAACTCATATGCTTTCAAAATAGCATTTTTGACAGAGTTATAGTCCACACATTTAGAAATTGGCAAAGCCGTGTATGCCTCCTGGGCCTTTCCCCTCAAAACACTTTGCAGCAATAAAGGCCACTGGTCTATAGGCCATTTCAAATTTTGAGCTACCCTTTCAAAGTGTTGAAAGTACTTATCGACCTCCAACTCATTAAAAGGTGGTACCAGTCGCACATTTTTACCCAAATCAAATTTGGTAGCAATGGACTCTTCATGGGCAATTCTACGGGCATTGAGTTCTAAAGCTCTCATTTCTCTTTCATGTTTAAGCGCTCGCTCTTCCTTTTGAGCTTGAGCTTCAAGCTCTTCTTTTCGAGCCTCAAGCTCTTCTTTTCTTTGTCGAGCTTCAAGCTCTCTTTCTCTAGCCTCAAATTCTCTGAGTTTTAGCTCTCTCTCAATTTCTAATCGCCTGATTTCGTATTGCCCAGAAGGTTCCATTGGTAGAGGCTTATATACTTGTAAACAACTATCAGGTAAAACATCTTCATCAACTAACTGTTCAACAATAAGCCTTTTAAGTTCATGTTTACGTGTTGACCTTATCACCTCTATCTGTAACTCTTCTGCTATCTGCATTAACATATCTTTTTTAAAAGTTTCTAGAACTTCCATAGATGGTGACTGTACAAACTCTTTAGCACTAGCCATTTTGAGCACTGTTGACTGTAACCAATTACTAAATCAAATGGATTTTCAAAATGTTAATTGAACAGTTGATCAAATAGTTGTAATCAAATGGTTGGAATCCCGGACGAGCCCCCAATTTTCCTGTTACGGTCACGGGCAAGCACGGTAGCAATTATCGGTTGTCTTTAAGTTGTAACAGAAAAAAAGCAAAAAGCTTAACTTAACAAATTTATTTAGCGATTAACAATAATGATTACAGTCAACCGGTATGCCCTTAACTAAGCACACTAATACAATAACAAGATCTAGCTGACCTGACCACTGAGATTAAGAATAAGTTTATCCGCCGTATCCCGCAATCTGTTCTGTAATCCGTCCTGTGGTATATTCTGTGATCTGTCCAATGTCCTGTGGTCTGTCCTGTGATCTGTCCAATGTTCACTCACACACAGATATCTATATCTTGTGACCTGTCTCACACTCAACAACACAAAAGGTTCTTGTCCTGCTATTCTTTATATATCCAGTCACACAGAATGTCTGTCTGGAGATATTTAGAGAGTTAACACATCTGTACTGCCTGCTCCAAGATGTGGACAATGTCCAAAATGCAGTAAATTCACTCTCTGTTATATGAATGTACAATATCCAAAATATCCAAAGTACAATAAATCTGTCCAGATGATGTATCCAGTTCACTCCAGTAAAAGTTCACAATGATATAAGCATATATTATACTCCAAAACACAATAGCTCTCCTTATAGCAAGCGAATACAAAGTTCACTTGTGGTCAGATGTACCTTCCTTATATACATTCACAGATTCCTCTGGAATTGTACAGAACCAACTCAAAAGAAGATTGAGCCATCTAGGCCAAATGAGGAAGTTCTAGAAACTACTGGCAATTGGGTTTCCTCAAATCTAACATAACCACTGAGGGGGGGATTTCCCCCAGTCTGTGAACAGATCAATAAACACTAAAACACAAAAATCAATAACTCCCTTACTTTAAATGTCAACACACAAAAAGAACCAACAACACAATTATCTTTTATGACAATGTATGAACATAAAGCTTAAATTAAACAATGCACTAATATAGTGCCTAATATATGTAATATACAATGTACTAATATAGTGTCCAATATATGTAACATCAGTCTGTGCACAGATCGATTACTGGAGATTATAAATTCCAAACCGAATCGAACACATAATTAGTGATTGCCCATTATGAATTGATCCCTCCCCAACTAAAACAATGTTATTAAAGAGCAAAGAAGTTACAGGTTTTTTGTGAACAGTATGTTGTATAAAGCACTAGAATTAATGGTTTACAAAATGTGTAATATCCTGTATTATCAGACAGACCATCCATTATTCACTTAAGGGAGTGATGAAGAATTTAAAAATTATTTCACACGGTATGAAATTCAAATATGTTCTTCCTTTTTCAAGTTATTTATCTCACCATTTTTACATTTTGCCTTAAAATTAGAATAAATTTATGCTCTAATATTACATTTGGTAAATTCCCATGACATATTTTTATTATTAAACAGATTATCTGAGGCAAGTTTTGCAATCTGTATTATTAAACAGATTATCTGATGCAATTTTTGCAAATGCTAAATGCACTGCTGTTGCTTTCTATATGAAAAATTATAATGGAATAATGATTATCACTCATGACAGATAATGTTTATCATTTAAGCAACACATGGACAAACACCCCCAATTTTGGTTTATTTAACAAAATAAGGTATACAGTATGCATTTTACCACCCAGAAGAATAAATTTTACTGAGTAATGCTTGACACTTGTTAATGTTCCTAAAGTTACTAAAAATGTGTTATACACACAGTTTGTATTATACGTACATGCATCAGTAAGAATGTGATAAGTGTTAAATATTATCTAAGTTCAAGTATTTTCTAGTTGAAACATATTACCTGTTTAGAAAGGCTAACACTGTTTCTCTTAATTGTGTTCAGTTATTTCACCTGCAGAAGTTTATACAATGCTGGTGTTTTTGAAAAAGACAAAGAATGAGTGGACACCTGTCTATATCCCCTGCTTTTCTTTGGGAGTTTATAAAATGGAGAGAACAGAGTTCGTAAATATCTAGACAAATAAAAAGCTTTAGAAATAAGTTAAGTTTTTGTTGTCAAGAACTTAAGATTATGAACCCAAGGATTTAATACAAAGAACTAATAATGAGAACATTGATTTCAAGACACTTGCTATGTTATCACACATTATTAACGCTCGACGATAGGAGAGGGTTATTGTAATCAGTTTGTTTCTGTCAGTCTGTCTGTCTGTCTGTCTGTCTGTCTGTGCACCGTTTTGCCCTTATAACTCAAAAACTATACCATCAATCGAGCTCAAATTTGGTGGGTAGATATTTCATGGGGTACAGACGGAATCTTCCAAATTTGGTGTAATTTGTTTGAAAATTAAAGTCAGGAGACAGGTTTTTAAATTTTTAATTGGGTATATACAGTGAAACCTACTTGTCTTCAAAAATCAATATCATGATAGGATTTCCTCCTCATAAATTCTTGCCTCATCAGATATCCTCTGTGGCTGTGAGTGTAATGTGTAGAACTTGTAATCTCATGGTTGGGGTTCAATACCAGTCAATTCTAAATTTTTTTTTTTAATTTTTTTTTTTTTTAGGTTTTTTTTAGCAATTTTTTTAAAGGTCTTTTAAAAAGAAAAGAAAAAAACACAGCATCTAAAATTTTACTGTTCAAAAAAAAAACTTTAACCAAGATAAAGTGTTCAACTTGATGGGCAATAATAGATCAATTGGGCATATACAGAGAAATCTGATTTTCTTTATTGCATAAGTAAAAAAATCAATATTTTGCTGTCTGATGATGTCATTACTTAATGATGTCACAATGCAATTGTCATTGTGAGGTCACAAAACCTAGCTTGTGATACGTGTGATATACTTCTTCTCATTAAATTTATGTCTTGAAATTGACATAAATACAATTGAGAGGGAAGTGGTGTATTTGTCATGTTTATTTATTTCTGTTTTTTTTTTGTTTTATTTTGTGTTTGTTTGTTTCAATTTCTTGACAGTCCATCACAAAAATTTACCCTGAGTAATTTTGACCAAGAAGTGGCTTTTAACCAATATTTTTACCTCTACCAGGAATTTATGTTTGTTGTGTGCTTTTTTGTCTATTTGTCTGCCTGTTTTTGGTGTTTAGATTACTCCAGAACTAATGAACAGATCTTTATAAAAAATTTGTGAGTAGGACCTGGTGAAAGGAAGAAATTACTAATTTTTGGGAAAGACGTGGATCATATTTTGGATACAAAAAAATCATGAATTTTCATAGGTCCCATTTCAATGTATTTTAATGATTTTAGCTTTCTACTTCATATTTCTTCAAAAGTAATTAATAAATTTTGATGTCAAATTTGAAGTAGGAAGGGACTAGCCATGGGAAGGAGTGATTATACTTTAGGAAAGATCCAATTAATATCTTGGATACCAAGAAGCCTCCAGAATTTCTGGAAATGCCACCATGATGGATGTGTGTTATACTTTATAACACTTGTGAGACTGGTCACATCGAGTCGAGCGTTTTGCTCTCTCTGAGTGCATCTTGTTATTACTTGTAATACACAAGACAACGTTAGAGATGTTCAAATATATTGCATTAAACGTGAGAACTTACAAGGCCAAATACCGTTACGTATGTACCCAGATACCCAGAATCCACTGTCAGACCGACTTTGGCTGTTGGTCGCCTGGTCGACAGATTTTGCTGACGATGGGCCAACGTTGGCTATTGGTCAGATCGTCAGCAGATTTTGACAACGTTGGGCCAATGGTGGCTTGCTGACCACTACTCAGGCTAGATATCTCTATATTTTGCTGATGTTGGGCCAACGGTGGATTTTTATTCAAGATGGCGGCAGACAATAATAGGGGATTTGGGGAAACTTAGTAAAAAATATTTATTATGGTATGTCTAAAAATCATATTACAGTGACCCCACAACTTTTAACTAACTAACTATTAACACTTTTAGACATAGAAATAATATTCTCATTATAAATTCAGACTAAAAAAGTTGTTTGTGAACATTATAATCATATCACTGGATTATGGACTATTACCTTATGACACTGTTCCACCATTGTTATTGTTAGGTCATGTGACTTATCAGCATTTCCTTAACTAAGATCCTCCTACAATCTATCACTTGCCTTCTGTTAAACAATAGCCACATAACACCATGCTGCAATTTGATTGGCTGATGTTATACATTGAGTAGCAATTTTTTACCAGTGGCTTGCCGACGTTGGGCCAACGTCACCTCCGCCGGCCAAAAAGCCATTGGGCCAACATTGGCTGCCAACATCGAACCGAGGGATGTGCCCAATGTCCGAATGCTATCTGGATAGTAATTTCTGAAACATAATAGCCACAGTGGAAGGAGCTTTTGGGTGTTTGTGTTTTAGCTATGCCTGGGGCTTTGCGGTTCTTGAGAGGCACATTATGATCCACAGCCATGGAAACAGCAAATTGTCTAAAGGAATGGAATCCAAAATGGGCTGGCTTCAAACCCAGGGGGAAGAGTAATTCTGAGAGTGCAGAGCCAACCATGGAAGAAGTAAAATGGAGAGGCCAGAGGGATGAGGGATAAGGAACCCTTGAGCAGGAGTTTGGTGTCAGGATGCAGTGAAGGAGAGCCTTGTGTTCAAAAACAGGGCAAACGTGTGAGTGGGGAAGGCATTTGGACCACCTGATGACTGCTGGAACTTTAAATAGCTTTTGCTCACTTTACCATAATGGGGTGTAAAATTAATTCCCTCCTTAGAAGGTTCCTCGTTGCATAAAAAATGCAGCTACTATTTGGTTTAATGTTTGAAGGCCTATGGAAGGAAAAGTATGCCAATAGAAATGCCCCTTTGTATGCATAGCCATACTAAAATTTGTTACACTTTAACACTAGTTTTGACAATATATCTGTGGTACTATTGGCTTTGTGGAGTGTCTTATATACTTTGAAAAGATGCTTTAAGATAGAAACATCTTATCTAATCTAATCTACTGCTTTTTTCAGGCACAATACCTTCCCCACAAAGGGGAACTCACTGCCCTAGTTGACAAAATTATATATATATATCATAAATAGAGTTGATGGGCATTACAGGTCAGTGATCCAAAGTTATGGGTGTGATCAAAAGGGAAGGAGACTAAGTAGGGAAACTGGAGCTGAAGAGGTGGGTTTTCTGAATGATGTGACAAAGAGGCTATTTCTTATATGGAAGGAAAAAGAGTTCCAAAGAACTGGGGCATAATGGCTGAAAGAATTAGAAAAGTGTTTGTTTGATTTATGAACTCTGTGATCAAAAGTGGTGTATGAAAGAACTTAAGTTTGGGTGTGCTTGGCTTTGTATTTCTGGAAGAGGAAGAGGTGTAGGGGTAAGCTGGTTGACCTTGGTTTAGAATTTTGTATGTCATGAGGCCAATTAGAATCGTACCCTGTACCTGATTGGGAGCCAAGTAAGGTATGTACATAAAACCCTAGACCAGTGACAGACTGTGTAAACACTAGTTGAGGTAACAGTTGAGTTTCAGCATTAGTTTACAAACAAAGGAAATACAGTGCGCAAACATAAGACACAAGACCAGGGCTTCACATTAAACATTGTGACAAGCAACAACCAACATTTTACCACCAAGTAGAATTAATTGAATATTGCTTACAATATTGCTTGTTTTCTTCAAGGCTTACAGTAATGTTCATAGTAATGACCTTTAACATAAATACAGTTGCCATATAGATAAGAATTAAATAATATTTATTTTTCAGTTCACAGTCCTTTTTTCTACATCGTTTACAATTACATATGTATTAATTACTTTGTACAATAACTTAGTTTCTACACTTTTCTAAAACTAATATTAAATTTCCAAGTCCACTTGCCTATGTTTACCACCATGGCATCAAATGTGCTTAACATACTGTTATTGCACTACAATACCTTACCATGTGGAACTGAATGCTATCTAAGATGGCTGCTGCATCATGGTCAACGTCCAAGAAAAAGAGACGTATAATACTGGCCTCATGCCTTCAACACTGAGGTGTCCAGGATCGTGAAATACTTTCTTCTTCTCGTTGGCTGCCACTTTATACACACGCGTTTTATTGCTTGCAAAGAAATTTATTGTTTTATAATGGATATACTTGTCATTAAACACCGAAAATACCGCAGTTTCTTAATTATAAAACATATAATCATATTTTGTGACATTTCATGGAAAAGATAATATTTTTCACATATTTTACAGCTTAAATTCAGTCCTGGGTTAAAGTTCAAGTACCAAGTGGATGACCAGGACTCGGTGTTTGTAACTTATAAACAGGACCTGCCCATGTCAAAATAATGAACTAAAATATTTTATAGGTTTAATCCCTACTTGCTACATATTGGACCAGTTGAATGTTAAAATATAATATAAAGTACAAAAACTGAACCCTCATGGAAGGGAATCCCCAGAAAACCCCTTCCGATACGTCATCATCTAGACAGCAGGTGCTTGCCAAAGCATGGCAAGGGAGACCTTGGCGTTCTAAACAATAAAAGTTGTCAGTTTTTGTGCATGCTATAAAAAGTAAGCATATGTTTTATGCACACATGAAAAGATAAAAAGGCTACACATAAATATTCTAGAGCTGGAAGAGGTATCTCTGGCCATGAAAATGTCACCAGCCCTGAAAGAACCAGCATCAAAATCAAACAGTGTTGGTTGCTACATACAACTCAACAGTAGTGGCCTTCAGAAACAAACAAGGAGGAACCCATTCGCAAAAATGTGTGCTCTCTTGTGGAAAATCATGATCCATAAAATCAGGCAATGTAATTGCCTCATCATTCTAAAAGCCCTAGGCTGGCCAGGGATGCCCTGGTTTTTTGGACCTATTGCAGCTCTCAGCAGAGATCCCACTCAGGTTACCAGTGTCAACAACTCTTCCCAAATACTCCCACAACCAAATGTTCCATAACAATCCACAACACCTGAACCTCCACCCCGTGTGTCTGGGAGTGCACAGCTCAAAGAACAAGGCGCCTCTGTGGAAGTACAGAGAGAATTGTTGTACCCTCTAGCAATCAAAGTGGTCCTATTTGAAAAATGGTGCAGAGAAAATTTGGTCGATTTCTCAGCTCCCTCCGTGAAACAAGTCTCACATATTTTCATACACCTCTACTAAGACCTAAACAGGCATCTAGGTGACATTAATGGTTACAGGATGGCCACTGTTGACACCTTGGGCCCAGCCGGACACCATATCTCTCAAAGCTTTGACTTTAACAGGTTACTGTCCAGCTTTCACGGGGACATTCTAGGAATCTTCCCAAGTGGAACTTTTCTGTTGTACTTAATGAGCTCACAAAATCACCCTATGAACGATACAGACCTCAAACATCTTACCCCCAAAACTGCTTTCTAGACTGTGCCTCAGGCAAGCACTGTAGCAAAATTCATGAATGGGTTCCAAACAAAGTATCCAATTAAGGCGAATGGAAAAAAGCTCTTTTCCCTTCTTCAGATTTTATAACCAAAAACCACCTAGCAAGACAAGGTTTTCAAACTTATCTCCAGTGACTATATCTGCTTTGACTACCATTGTGGATAAACAGTTCAAAGAAGACTGGACACTGTGTCTGGTACCGGCCCTGGATCGAATCAACACTCAATCCCTACTGTTTATTACCTTCAAGAAAGGACGTACCTCAGACAGACCCAATACTCTCTCTCACCTTGGTTAAAACAAACTATCCTAGTATGTTACAGACAAGAAGATCTACAATGATCTTGGTCCAAGTTAAAGCTCGAAATATTAGGACCTTTGTGGCCTGTAAGGCCTGTTATTGTGGGATTCGGTGGACCAAATCGTACAAGCTTGCCACTGGAAAGCTCACAATACTTTTACAATTTTTTTACCTAAAAGACCTTGACTAGATAAAGACAACAATATGTACCTGGGCCCGGTAGTATCAGCACATCGAGAATATACCCTTCCCCTCAGTCATCCTCGGAAAGAAAGAAAGGGGGCACATTCATTGTGACCAAGTCTTCAATAGTCTAATCCCCAGTGTCTATGTACATGTGTACTTCCTCAGGAAGTACTTTTATTTTCTCTTTTTAAAACAGTAGAAAATGTACAAAATGTACTATTTGTCTCCTGAGGTGACCCCATAATCTCATTATTAGTTTTTATAATGTCATCAATTGCAAATTTCATGAAATTCCTCAAGATCTGGGCTTGTATTCATTCTTGGGGGCTATATATATTTTTATAAAGAGTGAAGGCTACATAAATCCAGATATCCAGACAGTACCTGTACTGTGTTTTTATTTTAGATTTTCAAAGCTTTTGGCTTCTTACAGTAACCAGTTTTTAGTCAGGGCACTGTAAGTGATAATTTTAACATACAGTCAAACCTGTGTATAAAGACCGCTCAAGGGAAATGCTAAAAACGGTCTTTCGTAGGGGTCGGTCTTTATTTGAAACCATTGTATGAATTCCTTTTCTGTCACTGGGTTTCTCTCTCCATTTAGTAAACATTACAATCCACAATCTGTTTGGTATTAGCATGTTAGAGATCAATCCCAATGTAGTAATTAAGAGAATAGTAGTCAAAGTTACTGTCATTGTAGAATCATGTCAAATGGTGTAAAATGATTATTTAACAAAATACAAAATGTACAAAGTACATGTAACAGTTGGCAGAAATTTTGGATTAAAAAATGGCCATCACTAGTTCTGTTTACACCTCTTCCTCATTTGTAATACCCATTTAAAGTTGGTGTGTTGGCTTTTCTTATTTAACATAGACCAAATGGTAAATTGTCCCTTACAAAGCTTAACCAGTTCAGCATTCCATTCATCCACAGTGTACTGATCTACACACACCCCTTTTGCTTCCCAGCTATGCATATGTCACACCTGTATTTATTGTTAGGGTCTTAATTGAACATGTATGTGGAAATGGACAACGGGGGACAATTCACAATAAATATGGCCCATCCATTGATTATCAGTGCCCATGTTAGCCTCTAGTCTCCATTGTGTGGTCTCTTGTATAGAGGTTTTTTGTGTCCTTGGGAATGATTTTAGCGGTCTCTGGTCACAACTAAGGAGTGGTCTCTATTCGGGGTATGTTTCATATCTAAATTTCATTGGGGTGAATAAAATTGGTCTTAACTAGCAAGTGGTCTCTATTTGAGAGTGGTTACATGTACAGGTTTGACTGTATATATATTTAATTTAATGCAAATCCAAGACAAACTGACAGAAATACCTCCAGTCTTAGTTGTAATCCGTCCGTCTAGCTGTTGGATTCAGCATTCAGTTCCACATGGTAAGCTATTGTAGTGCAATAAAATTGAAAATTTCATTTACTTAAGCGTACTCTTATGAGCTACAAGCTTAACATGTGGCACTAAAGAGAATCCCACCCTGCCTCCCACATTACAGCTGAGGGGGTATGGGCAAAAATTCTAATGCAAAGATGGAAGTATCATGGTAGTTCACTATCCTGGTCACCTCAGTGTTGACGGCATCAGGCCAGCATTATATATATATTTCTCTTGGACGTTGGACATGAATCATCAATCAGTTGCAGATCTAGGGGGGGGCGTGGAGGGCGCACGCCCCCCCTTTCAGAGTTTGAAACTTTAGTCATGGGGATTTTTGTCCCTGCCCACGCCCCCCCTCAATCCCCCACCCCAAGATCTGTTTTTACTAGGGTCATATATCTGTTTAAAGTGACAGTTATTATACAAGTGTCACTGTCTAGTATCAAAGGGACTTAAGCTCTTTTGTGTTTGTACTAAGTTAGATCTCATCCTCAAACAAACTGGGGATTACATCTTTTGTGAATAACTTTGTTTATAAACCTTTTTTGTTTACCAGTGTATGTTTAAACATGAGATATACAGTTTACAAAACTGGAATCACTCACCCCAATTAATAATTTATTATTTCACTTCTATGTTTCAAAACAAGTTAAATTCTGAAAACGTTTCATCAAATTTAATCAATTGGTGAATGTGTTTTTAAAGAAAAACAATGAAAGAATCAGTTATTTTAAAATAAAAATGTTAAAGAAAAAATGTGGCATTTATATTAAGATTCAAGTATGTTTCCCTCCAATTTTCTTTTCAGTTGTACCATTGTTTATTATGGAAAGCCCCTTTGAGTTTATTTTAGGTTTCAAGTGTTTTATTTATGTCAGTAAACTGCTGTATTGGTCTGACAATTGATTGTAGACAAAGATTGGAATTTTGCTTTCCCTGTCCCATAAAATGGACAGCATTTTGTCCCACCTTGCAATTTTGACTGGTGTTTTGTCCCCCAGTATTTTGTCCGTTGACATTTTGTCCATGCATCGCGTGATATGTCCCGCTACAAAAGGTCCAAATATGAAAATCCATACCCGCGATAACCCACGCCCCCCCTTTCGGGAAATCCTGTATCTGCCTCTGATGATGTTGCAGCCATCTGAGATAGCATTCAGCTCCACATGATAAGCTTGTAGCTTATAAAAGCTACAAGTTTATCAAGGATTTCAAACGAATTTCGTGTTTTTCAAAGATTTAGGATATTTAGGCATCAGTTGTTGTAAACAAACAAACTGTTCCTACAAAGTGATAGCCATAATGTTATGTTTTTGTCCAGCATGAGTTATGCTATGTATTAACTCCAATTCTTTCAGTAACTATGCCCCAGTTCTCTGGAACTCCTTCCCCTTCCAAATAAGAAAGCGCCTCTGTCACATCTTTCAGGAAACACCTCAAAACCCACCTCTTTAATTCTAGTTTTCCAACTTAGTTTCCTTCCCTCTTGGTCACACCCACAACTCTGGATTACTGACCTTGAACGCCCCTTGATTTTCCTTATGATAATGATTTTGTTAAGTCAGCACACTGAGTTCCCCTTTGTGGGGAACATATTGCGCCTGCAAAGCAGTAGATTAGATTAGATTAGATTATTAACAAGAACAATGCTACTATACAGCAGTGGCCAGAATAGTATATTTAATTTGGTTAATTGTGCAATATCCATCATTTTTACAATTTCACTAACTCCAAATATATAGGTACTAATTACTTATGAACAATTTAACAGTTATCAGTAACATGATAAGTAGTAGTCATTAAAATAATGCTTATAGTTTCAGTCACCTGTGCCTGATTCACTGTTTTGCTCGATTCATAAAATTGTTCTTTGTACTATTTTTGCATTTGCAGTTGTTTCCAAATGTCCAGTTTACTTTTATTCCCATATATAGTTCTCACTTGACACATTTAGCATCTAACTTCTCAAATAAATATTTTATCAATTAAGTGTAAAGAATCTAAATAAGTATAATTTGCAGTTTTACATAAATTTCATGTAATTTCGTAATTCATGTAATTCATGGCACTTAGAAAGTTTAATACACACACAGTGTCTTTCTGAGGTCATTACTGTTGAACTATTATCTTGCTTTACCTATATGCAATATTTTTAAGTATTAAAAATTCTAAGTAATGAATTTTTAATGTTAAGGGTTGGTTTTAAAATCAAGTGACACCAAGGAATCAGCCATAAATTAAATTACATGAAGTACGAATTAGCTTTTTTGCAAGCAATAAGAGGCAAAGTCGGTGACAGAAAACTTGTAAATCTAGGTGAGCTGAACTCGCATGTATTAGTTTCCATTCATATTTTTCCATTCACAACAATAAAATAATAATAAGCAATCACAACATATACAAATTACTTAAGAAGATCTAATCATAAAGGTGTCCGTAAAATAAGGTAGTAGAAGGCTTACCTTGAAGGAAAAAACAGCAACATAATATAAAATGTACAAAGTAAAACATGAAGTGAGATATAGTGGTAGAGTTGCATTGGTTTTCTTTTTTTTCACATTGTTTCACTGGTATATTTTAAAACAGTCACATTATGCTCATGCTTAGATTCAAGCATAAACTCATACAGATACAAGCATATGGGTTTGTCTATAACTAAAATCATTTGTTCTGCTCATAACCCTGTTCCACTGAGAAGACTTATTGTGAGAGCTAGAACATTTACAAGAGAATTCATGTCACTAACTTAACAAGATTAATGATTATGTGAGACTTTGTACAAGAACCTAATAGTTTTACTATTCCCTGTTTCAGACGCACATGTGGGTTGAAGAATCAGACACACTAGATAGTATCATGCTGTGGGCCTTGCCTGTAATGTTAGATTTTAGAAGACCCTTGTATCACTTATATACAAAAATCAGAATCTTCCTCGTGATTATTTTTGAAATTAAACTTTGAACACTTTTACCTGTATCAACAAGATAACATGCATTCATTTGCTACATTATATTTAATTATTCAGTTGGGTTTTAACACTACTATCAACACTGTATATGTCATATGATTATGATTAGTTTTATGGGCAGAGGAACCAGTACATACAGTCGGTCAAGGCTCTGCACTCTAAACTGTCGACCAATAGCAAGCAACTATCAGCTTTCCCACTTGAGACTGGGACAGGATTCGAACTCTGATCTCAGAGGTGGGAGGCGACTGTGTTACCACAGTGCCAATTAACTACAGTATACAGTGTCACATAAAACAGCCTGAAATAAATACATTTGACAATATCCAAGTTTTATTAAGCACATTAATAATTCCTAGTCAAAGATAGCTATACCTTTTGTAATCTTGAGAACATTTTCCACAAACAAAACCATTGCTCCTGCATTCACTTAGATATTCCAACATGGTCATTGAATACTTATCTTGCTAAACTTTGTATATAATAGTTTGTTTTTTATTTATTCTTTTGTTATAAGCGGCATGTGTGTACATCTGCAGACAGTAATATTTATACTATACTTAGTTGGCATCCAAGAACAAAACACCACTTGTACCATCAGTTAATGCTTTCATGTGTACATGCATTAAATATCTTTGGCCACACAGCTGTATACTTTCCCTAATTTGTTTTGATAATGAATCCAAACACAAAACCTATGATCTGTGATAGGGACCACAAATGTTTCATTTAATTTCTTAAAGATACTAATATAGGTATTCTTAATTTGCATCAGTTTGAAGACGAGACCTCCAGAGCTCTTGCAGCTGCATCTTCATTGGTGAGGTGGTGATATATACAAGTACTTATTTTAACCTTAAACAACCAGTCTGTTATATAGCAGACATAATTGGAATATTATTATTATCAATTATTCATTGTCATTCTTTCATATTTAAGACTCTATCTATCTAAATATTTGCAGTAGCGGTTGATATTTCTGCCCTCCAAGATTCATGGTATAAAATATTGAGATCACTGATAGACCGATAAGTTATCTTGCTTTGGTTGAAAACTACCACTAGGAACTTTAATAATGTCATCAGGCTGATTGGCCTGTTTTTAAACTTTGCTAACACCAACCTTATAACACCAAGACTCAAAATATTTGGGGTTTTACGTCGCTTTCAACACTGTACAGGTCATATCACGACGGGTAATTGGAAGGGCAGAGGAAACCAGTACATACAGTTCGCTAGGGTTCTGTACTGTAAACTGCCGACCAACGGCAAGCAACTACCAGCTTTCCCACTTAAGGCCATGACGGAGGTCGAACCCCGGCCTCAGAGGTGGGAGGCAAGAGTGTTACCACTCTGCCACCGTGGCCCCTAGTTTCCTTTTATAACTGTCTGTAATGTTTTATAGTTGTGGTGTCTCTACATAACATAGGGGATATATCCCTGTTGCTTTCCATTTCATAAATTATATTAACTAACAAATACATGTTTAGTTCTATAGTCAAGAGTTATTTGTAAAGTCGAAGTTTGTGTTTTACGACCCATTCAGCCAGGATCCCATTGAGACAGGTATTCAAGATTGTCACTTGTGAGTGTGAAAGCCACACAGAGGTGACATCCTGTGATTAAACGCCAAATGTGGTTACAAATTAGGTTACTGAGGCCCTTTTGTTTTGTTTCAGAGTCACTCAATGCACTTATAAGCAATGTGGGTGATGTTGGACCTTGACAAAGGTATGCGCTATCCGAGTGATCTTGTTTACATCATTGTACCCCTTTTCCCATTTTCAAGGAAAACAGTACAGTCTCACTTTGAGTGAAGAGCTTGATTCTTTTGTGTATACAAAGTACATGATAAACTTCACCACTGATAAACTGCCACCTGCAAAAACATACCAATAAAACAGTTGGCACCCTGAATCAGTCGTAAGTTGCAATCTGAGCATTGAGATTTTAAAGGTATTTCCAGATCTCAGAGGATGGCTGTACTGTTTGTTTCATTAATATAAACAAGGCCTCATATATATCAGTAATTGTGCTTTCATCAGTACATCATTATACTCATTGTTATTATAAAAGTAGTAATACCCCATTCACACTGCAGGCAGTGTCCCGCAGTAACCCTCATTTGGTGAAACGTACCTGTCTTTGAATCACAATCTCGCGGTTGTTTCCACTAGTTTCAATTTTCCACCTCTGATTTTGGTACTGTGAGCATGCACAGACCATTACAAACATGTGCGTATGAATTTCTTACTACAGTAACTAAAGGTGTGGTCCACAATGTACATAACATGGTGATTCATTCATCTTTTGGTGTAATACTGTGGCATAAAGTTTGGTTGTTTATATAAGATATTGGTTGTTTCGCTGAAAGTAAGTTAATGGAGGTAGCTTCTCAGTGACAGTTAATGACAGTTAAAACACTGTGTCCAATCAGTGACCATCCACCTGTAGTGTGAATAACTCGAAAGAAATGTGGTGATCAAGGGGTGGTTCTGCTGCCGAGAAAAAACTTTTAACCACAGGATGGCCACCTGTAGGCTGAAAGGGGCATAAGAATTTCCAAAGCATGATATTGTGTACAGAAAGTGTAACTGCATCCAGTGTTAGTGTGACAAAGCTTGTTCCCCATGACACCTGTAAATAGTACACATGAATATAGTTTGCAGATATCAGTCATAGGCTATTTAACAGTGTCAAAAACTTTCGTAAAATACATAAATGGTGCTTGTTTGATGTTCCAATTTAATTCCACTGTCCTGGTAAAATATGAAATCGTCTCGATACTGTCATATTTTCTTCCATATAAATGATAGCAGGAAAAGGCAGTTCAATTGAGAATGTCTCATT
Organism: Sabellastarte sp. h YS-2021; assembly: GCA_964017235.1. Classification (NCBI taxonomy): domain Eukaryota; kingdom Metazoa; phylum Annelida; class Polychaeta; order Sabellida; family Sabellidae; genus Sabellastarte; species Sabellastarte sp. h YS-2021. The sequence goes on from OZ024931.1 coordinate 151,724,038, forward strand.
GATATTATAAGACAACAATCATTATTTTACATTGAGCATGAATTAAATGGCATAAACACTTCAAATCTGTTCTGTCAATAATCTGTTTTACTTAGAATTAGTCATTCAAATAATGTCCCTACAGAGACATTCAGAATTGTGAATGGCTGAGTCAATACAGAGTCATTGAAGCATTAAAAGCCGAGTCTTATTACACCATAATACCAATAAACAGGTTTTTTTCATAATATCCCAAAATGTTGAGTTGACCTAAATATCTTTCAATTTTGTATGTCTAACATTTTCTAAATCGAAAACTGTGACTTTCATATTTCACCACACCATTTTTTTTTGTGAAAATCCTACCTTGTCCTGTGAATTAGAAAGTTGCAGATACAGTTTAGTAGAGACCTTAGGATCACTCCAGTTAATGTCTAAACTATTTTAGGTTAATGTAATTATTTGACAATCAAAATAACTATTTGCAAAATTCTATCAAAGGCTAAAAATTCTTCGTTTTGTGCTATGTTTTGCTTTTAAGTTTTATTAATTATATACTAGAATATATAAAAATTGTTATTTTAAAATACATACCACTTAGATTAATGTTAAGCTCTTGGAATCAACAGATTATCCTGTGTGCTAGAGATTTGCAGATAATTTCAGATATTTGCCATCTTGGGAATTATTTTTGAATGCAGATTTTTCAGATGCCGTAATAAGTTTTATTAAATGCATAAACATAACACAAGTATATATATCTTTAGATAAAGAAAATAAATATTATGATCATTTATTTAGTATAGTAAAACAATCAATAGAGTACATTATATAAAAAAAAACAATCGCTTTTTTCCAATAGTAAAAATTAGCAAATGGGACAACAAAGAGAAAGCAGACATAAACAAATATGATTTGTCAGTAGTAGAGCTAAAAAATAATTAACACAAAATAGCATTTCTTCTGCAAAAGTACGACTCCTACAGATTTGCCCCTGGCTTTTGAACTGGACATAAAAACAACCTTGAACTTTCTTCTGTTTAAAAATATGGAACAATAACTGAACACTGGCTTCTAGACACATAGTGTGACGTCATAAAGCATTATTTTGGCATTACAATACAAATGTTTGAGCCCTATGTACGCCATTCTCACAAATTACAGACAAGATATAGGTATGTGTGTATGTATGTGTAGTGGTTTGACTTCATTTTTGACAGGCAATTCTTAATGGTCTTTTGTTGTTATCCTATACTTATCCACATATAGGTGTTTCAGCTTTGATCGTATTATGACTACTTTCAACTTTTGAAATTCCAACTTTATTCACCCAAATTTACAAATGTGTGATTTTGCTTGTATAATGACTTCAATGTGTTATATTGTACTGTATAGCTTATAATGCTAGCATTCCTATGTCTTATATTTTGTATCCGTTATTGGTACAACTCTCATTTTAATGTAATCTTTAAAAACTTTTTGGTAATATACAAACATGTAAATAAAATATTCCTCAATGGATTTCATTGACCTTTCTCTGACCTCCATGACCTCATATTCACATCACCTTAATTTCATCTCAATGCTGATACTCACTATTGGACAACTGTGCATAACTTCACCAGCAGTCCAGCAGTAATTAAACACACTGGTAGATTTTAAAATAGTCACATTTCGCTTTGCATGCATAGATTACAGATGCAAGCATAGGGGTCTGTCTAAACTAAAATCATTTGTTCTGCTTATGCGACGGTTCCACTGCCATGACTAATATGAGACCAAGAATATGTGTAAGATAATTTATATCACCAACAAAATAAGATTACTGATGATATTAATATGTGTACAAGAACCTGGTCTTTACGTAATAATAGTAATACTTTTCCTGTTTCAGATGCACATTTCGGGTAGAATCACATGCACCAGATAATATTCTGCTTTGGGCCTTGCATTTAACATGTATATATATGAGTGTGTATATTATTTTCAAATCAGGAGAGCCTTGTGCCATGCAATCAGAATCTTCTTTACGAATGTTTTTTTAATTGAACTTTGAACACTTTTTACCTATGTCAACAACATTAGATGCAGAGCTGTGCTACATTATATTTATTTATTTGTTTGTTTATTTATTTTTTCAGTTGGGTTTTAACTAGGGATGGGTCGGTAGGCCCGGTATCTCAGAATCGAGAGCATTATAGTGAAATACCATGATGAGATTTTAAAACCGCAACTTTGCTTGCAACAGATATAATGGAAGGAAGAGTTAAAATATTAGAAACATACCCCAAATCTGAAGAAATTATAAGCTTTTATCCCATATTTTCGTCCATTTGCAGACTTTTATAGCGATACATTGAGCAGAACTGCCATGTTTTGGTTATGACACTTTATAACCTCAATTTCGCTTGTCAACTCATATAAATGAAGGAAAACTTAAAATATTGGACAGAAACCAGATATATGAAGATATTATACGTTATGGCATATTTTGTGCATTTAGGAGCTTTTATTGTGAAGTCGTTATGAGGAAACATCCATGTTTGTTTGCATTGGCGACTTCCCGATGCACATATTTTTCATACCGACCCATCCCTAGTTTTAACAATGCTCTGAGGGGCCACGGTGGCAGAGTGATGACACTCTTGCCTCCCACCTCTGAAATTAGAGTTTGATTCCAGGCCTGATCTCAAGTGGGAAAGCTGGTAGTTGCTTGCCATCAGTCTGCAGTTTACAGTACAGAACCTTGACCAACTGTATGTACTGGTTCTTCTGCCTGTAAAACTACCCATCGTGATATGATCTACACAATCTGTTGAAGGCGAAGTTAAAACCCAAGTAAATAAATTAACATTGTTCTCAACACATTGTATAGGTTAAATCACAACCTTTAGTTTTATGGGCAGAGGAAACCAATACAAACAGTAGCTCAAGGTTCTGCACTGTAAACTGTCGACCAATAGCAAGCAACTATCAGCTTTCTCACTTTTGATCAGGCCAGGATTCAAACTCCAATCTCAAAGGTGGGAGGCAAGAGTGTTCCCACAGTGCCAGCTTGCTACAATTTACAGTCTCTGTAGTCAAAACGTACTGTTGTGAACGCTGAAATAAAGACATCATAGTAAAAAACTTTTGACAATTTCCAAATTTCATTAAGCATTTTAAGAATTCCTGATCACACATAGCTACACCTTCCGTAATCTTGAGAAAATTTTTCGTAAACAAAACTTGCATTCAATTGGATAATTCAGCATGGTCATTGAATGACAAATCTTGCTAAACTTTTTATATAATAGCTCATTTTTATTTATTTATTCTTTTGTTAAAAGCAGCATGTGAGTACAATATACATGAACAATTAAGACACTAATCAGGAAAACCCAGCCCAGAGGGGGCTTATAACTTACTATAAACACATAAAATGTTATATTTTTGGATATAAATTACATTAAATCTGCAAACAACAAATCAACAAAGTCACATAGTTTTATGGTTATGTCACATATACATATGCTTGTCTAGTGTTCCAGATTTACTCTGTGTATTTGTGAAAATAACGAAAGCCAGATTCCATAATTTTCATAACTTTTTCCTTATCAGATATTTTGTTTTTTTTTTCAATTTAAACAAGATTTTGACATTGATTCAACCATAATCCTCTTGATACTGTGAACAAAGTTTCATGACAAACAAAATAATAATCAACTTCAATTTAATTAAGAGAGACGAGAAATGTTTTTTGTTTAAAGTATTGATAAACTGACCTGTCTCAATAGCTAAAGGCACTATATCCAGTCGTAATCTTTTATGACTTTTGATACTTGGACATATTGATATTTATGTAATTTATGTTTGTTTATAAAACTTCTTTAAATTTCACTTCTGATATTTGAAGAAATATATATCTGGAATGCCTAAAATCATAGAGGAATGAAGTCTTTATGTCAGATTTGCTTGTCACTGGCAGAATATCTCTCAAAACAGCTATTAGTTTCACTTTCACTTTCAGTTTTAAAGTTTAGCAGTTTCTATGAAGTCTTTCTCTTTCAATTTCAAACTTTAGCAGTTTTCTGGGAAATCTGTAGTCTTCAATTTTTTTCTGATTGGTTCCATAATCAGCAGATAGTAAAACTTATTCCATACTTAGTTGTCATCCAAGAACAAAGCACCACTTGTACCATCAGTTAATGCTTTCATGTGTACATGGATTAAATATCTTTGGCCACACAGCTGTATATTTTGCCTAATTTGTTTTGATAATGACTCCAAACACCACCTTTATGATCAATGATAGGGCCCACGCACATTTCATTAAATTTCTTAAATATACCAATATTGGTATACTTAATTTGCATCAGTTTGAGGACCAGACTGATTCCGCCTCAGAATTTAGTACTGTGAGTTAAGGTATTGGTTGTTTTATGAGAAAGGTGAGTTAAAGTTAATGGAGGCTGCTTTTCGGTGATCAATGTTTGTAGTACTCTCACAACTGTTATTGACAGTTAGCACTGTGGCCAATCAGTGGCCATCCGTCTGTAGCGTGAACAACTCGGACAGAATGGGGTGACCTCGGGGGCAGTACTGCCGCCGAGATAAACTTCTAACAACAGGACAACCACCTCTAGTGTGAAAGGGGTTTAAGATTGTTACCTCTTAGTAAAATTTCCAAAGTCTGATATTGTGTACAGAAAGTGTATCTGCATCAGTGTCAGTGTCAAAAACTTACTTAAAATACAGAAATGGTGCTTGTTTGATGTTCCAATTTAATTCCACTGTCCTGGTATAATATGAAATTGTCTCGATACTGTTGTATTTTCTTCCATATAAATCATAGCAGGAAAATGCAGTTTTAATTGAGAATGTCTCACTGATATTATACGACAACAATCATTATTTCACATTATCCGTGAGTTAAATGGCAGAAACACTTCATATCTTTTCTGTCAACAATTGGTTTTACTTAGAATTAATCATTCAAATAATACACCTGCAGACACATTCAGAATTGTGAATGGCCAAGTCAATACAGAGTCATTGAAGCATTAAAAGCCAAGTCTTAATCCACTGCGATACCTATCTTATTACACTCCAATACCATGTCTATAAATATTTTCACAATATTCATAAATGTTGAGAGGACCGGATAATCTTTCAGTTTCGTATGTCAAACATTTTCCAAATCAAAAGCTGTGACTTACATATTTCACCAGCACAAGTGTTTTTTTGGTGAAAATCCTACAATGTGGTGCTATTTAGAAAGCTGCATGCGAATGCAGATTGGCAGAGGCCTTAGGATCAGTTTGACCCTAATTAATGTCCAAATTATTTGCATGTTAACATAATAGTCTGACAATTAAAGTAACTATTTGCAGAATTCTATAATAATGCTGAAAATTCTTCAGTTTGTGTTTAAGTTTTATTAATTATATTCTAGAATATACCAAAATTGGTATTTTAAAATATGTACCACTTAGTTTAATGTTCCGCCCTTGGTATCCACAGATTTCAGAGATGTCCCAGAGTTTTGCAGATAAATTCAGATATTTGCCTTTCTGGGAGTTACTTTTGAATACAGTTCTTCGAAAGCCATAATTCATTTCATTAAATGCATAAACATAACACAAGTATCTTTAGATAAAGAAAGTAAATATTTTGACCATTTACTTGTTACAGTAAAAATCAATAAATTATATTATTATCATAAAACATTCTCTTTTTGCCAACAGCAAAAAAGAAACAAAACTGACAACGAAGACAAGGAAACAGACACAAATAAGATTTCTTAGTAGTGGAGCTAAAAAAATAATAAACACAAAGTAGCCTTTCTTCTGCAAAAGTTCGACTCCCATAGATTTGCCCTTGACTCTTGAACCGAACATAAAGTCCAACTTTGAAATTTCTTTTGTTGAAAAAAGGGTAGAGACAACAACGGAACACTGACTTCTAGACACGTTCTGTGATGTAATAGAGCATTATTATGACCTCACAATAATTAACAAGATGCACTCAGAGAGAGCAAAACGCTCGACTCCATGTGAGCAGTCTCTCAAGTGATATAAAGTATTGTAAGGAAGACAATAAAATAAAACCAAACATGTAAATTAATCTTCATAGAAATATCAAGTAGAAAGCTAAAGTCATTAAAACTACATTGAAATGGGATCTCTGAAAAATCATGATTTTTTTTTGGTATCCAAAATAAGATCCAGATCTTTCTTTTAGTAACTTCTTCCTTCAGTCAGGTCCTACCGACAAATTTTTAAATAAAGATCTGTTCATTAGTTCTTGAATAATCTAAACACACACACAAAAAAAACCCAGACAAATAGACAAATTAAAACAATTAGCACATAAAAACATAAACTGCTGGTTGAGGTAAAAATATTGCTTAAAGGTCACTTCTTGGTTAAAATCAAGCATGGTAATTTTTTGTGAGGGACCGTCAAGGAACTGAAAGAAAAAATAAAAAATAAAACAGAAATAGTATTAATAAAAATGATGAATAGACCACCTCCCTCTTTATTATGTTTATGTCAATTTCAAGACATAAAATGAGAAGAAATATTTTTACTTAAAGACAGCAAGTACCACAAGCTAGGTTTGTGACGTCACAATGACAGCTGCATTGTGACGTCAGTGAGTGATGACATCATCAGAAAGTAAAATATTGATTTTTTTACGTATGTGATAAAGAGAAGCAGTTTCACTGTGTATTCCCAATTAAAAATAAGAAAAACTCTCTCCTGGCTTTAATTTTCAAACAAATTAGACCAAATTTGGAAGAATCCATCTGTACCCCATGAAATACCTTCCCACCAAATTTGAGATTGATTGGTGTTATAGTTTTTGAATTATAAGGGCGAAACGGTGCACAGACAGACAGAAACAAACTGATCACAATAACCCTCTCCTATCGTCGAGTGTTAAAAATGTTTCAGACACTATGTACACCATTCTCACAAATTACCTTGCACATATCGGTATGTGTGTGGTGGTTTGAGTTCAACTTTGACAGTCTACTCTGAATAGGTTTTGTTGTTGATGTCTGTGGTCTTTAAATAGAATCCAATTAAGATGGGGATTTTCCAATTCATTAATTATGTGCAGCATTCTGTGGTAGTCTCTTTGAGTAACCAGGATGGTGTAAGAAATGTTCATTCCTTTGTTTTTGCAATGACAAGAACACTATAAATTATATATTTTCAGCACAATACATTTACGAGGCTACCAGTACTGAACCTAACCATTTCAATACCAGGTCAAGGTATGCGAGGACACATTATGAGAATATCCCACTAACAGGCCAAAGTGTAACAGCCTGGGGAGCTATCAATTGTATGTGAAATAGAAATGATCTAGTATCTGTGCCATTGGACACGCTTCACAGGTTCACCTAAAGCAACAGATGTAAAGGTTTTTATAAAAGAGGTTACATAGCCTAACTAGGCAACAGCCAGTGTGGCCACCAAGAAAAAAACAATACTGACTATGGTGGGCATGGTTAACCCTAGGCAGGCATGAAAAATGGTAAGATATAAGTGCATAACCCACCACAAAGAGACAAACACCATTTATGGATTTAAACAACAGCTAGTTGAAGGACGAACAATGAGAAGGACTGCTAAAGGATAAGTGAATATGCTAGTCACAAACATGTAGGTACTTGAAGTCAGTTTCACTTATAGTGGTATCGTCATGAAGAAAATCCAGTGAATAAAAGAACTTAAAACACTTAACATTCAAACTAATAAAACATTTAACATTCAAACTTGTCAAAGTCAGGTCACTATCAAAAACTCTAATATAGGAACATGAATATTTGTTCCTGGGTCAGTTCCATTAGGCAAAACATCACTATAGATAAACATTAAGATGAAATCTCTTAACGCCAACAAAACTAGTATTTCACAATTGACCTCTACATGACCTTGGTTGTGAGATTCACCTAAGTCTTATCAGGGTCATTCTGACAATTCAAACTCGTATGTCAGCCTGGTATACAAGGTGCCTGGTCAGAACAAGTTCCTGTGGATATGTGTTTACAACCAGCAAGTTCTGAAATACAGTAATGCTACCCATTTAAAGAAACTGGTCAAAACTAGTAAATCTAATATGAATCACCAACTTCTAGTTAAAAAGTTATGACATATAGGTTTCAACAAAATTTCTGTATTTATGTCATGTATGAGATATATATTTTAACAACATGTATTGCGATCCCAAGTAACTTATTACACAACAACCTCAGGACACAGCCAACAACTACGAAAAAGTATTGGTGCCACCATAGTGTTATGTTTTTTTAATGGTTCATATTATTTTCTGTTAACCAATACTGTAAACGTTGCCAATAATGCAAACTTCTACAGCAATGCTGAAAACTTCACCAACAATACTCTAAACTTCTCCAATAATTAAAACTTCGCCAACAATATGAAAAGTGTTGCAAAAAATAGTAACAAGTGGTACATTGTAAAACATGGTATGGATCTTGATTTTATGAATGGACATGTGGGTGTCCGGGAATTCATTCCTGAGGTTCTCTGTTATATATTTTCTGTTTATTGGATTTCTGACTGTCAGTTTCAGCCTTTATATAATTTGGGGATGATCTGTCAACGGTTGACTTTGTCCAATATTATGTATTGTCACTTTCACTATGGCAGGCGTGCAGAACACAGCAGAAATTTCTTTTATCACCTACCAATGCTTGTTTACACTTTACAGTATTTAGGTTTTTAGTTTTTTTACCATTTTAGAGATTTGATTGATGACCTGAAGATACCTGTACAGTTGCTCTTAGCAGATGACAGTGAGTTCTACTCTCAGGCATTGGGAAGCAGCCATCCTATGGCTGGGCAACTTGCTTTGATTCAAAATTCTGATAATGAATCTACCCCATTTAATAATTCCACTCAAAATTATCAGTAGGTGCAACAGGTCGTTCAACTGGTGGCATATCAAGTCCTGTTGAAAGTTTGGTTAATCAGGGTGCTATTAATAGTGAAGTTTTGAAGCAATTGTCACATTTAGGTGACAGATTGACAAATATGGAACAGCAAAACTTGAAATAAAATAAATCAGTAGACAACACTAAGATAAAGAATGTGGGTACAGTCAAAGTGTAAAGTCATCCTGCCATTCCATCTCTAACTGAACTTAAGCATGATGTGTTAGTAGCGAAAAGTAAGCAACTGAAAAAATAGTCATATGAATAGTGATAAAGTACTGATGAAAAGTATCAGTTCTATAACTGAGTCCTACATGGTAAACTAGATCAGTGGAGTTAGAAAACCTTCCCTGAAACTGCATCTTCAGTTAATCACCTACATTCTAGTTCAAACTACAAGCAGAATCATGTTGCCTTACTCAGTAGACACACAAACACTAGTGTTATACATAACATTGAAATTATCTATGGGGGACCATAATTTAAACTGACAATGTCAATTTGGTTTAGCCCAGCTATAAGCTACCAACTTACAATCCTGAAATTGGACACAATGATTCAATAAATAGTTTGCAAATAGCAATGAAAGCTTCACCAACAAAGACAACTTTGCCAACAACAATGAAAATTTCACCAACAATGAAAACTTCGCCAACAACAAGGATAACTTCACCAACAATGCTGTAAATTTCGCCAACCATGAAAACTTCACCAACAATGATGAAAATGTTATGCCTTATAAAACTAGGAGTTCTGAGATGCCGTCGACAAATTTTGAAAGTTTTCGAAACAGATTCATTCCATATGAGCACCCCACCAGTTGCCAAGAAAACATGCAATTAAATATATACTTATTAATCTATTAAAATATTGTTATATAGTTGAATAGACACATGATTACAAAATATAGCAATTACTGAAGCACTTTACTAATTGTTAAGAGCATTCTTTCCAAGTTCTAACACATAATTATAATCCACTGAAAGGCTAACTGAAAATTATATTGTCATCTATTAACATAACTATAAGAAATAACTGCAAGCATTGTCAATGGAAACTACGTCAACAACAATGTAAATAACAATAATGAAAACTCCACCAACAATGAAACTATACTTTGCCAACAACAATGTAAATTTCGACAATAACAGTAAAAATTTCACCAACAACAATGTAATAATGAATAATGAAATCTTCACCAATAATGAAAACTTTGCCAACAATAAAAATTTCATCAATAATGAAAAGTTCGCCAAATATGTTAACAACAATAAAACTTCACCAATAATGAAAACTTCACCAATAATTAAAACTTTGCCAACTATGTAAACTTCACCAGCAACCATGTAAACTCTACCTAGAAAGCACCTAGTCATTATGGCCTCAAATGCTTTGGTCAGAAGCTGCTTAGACTATTGCAATGCTCAAACCTCCAAAACTTGCAGTGCATCAAGAATAGTCTTGCCAGGGTTACACAAAATTGTACCTAGTTTGTCCATTAATACAATAAAACTGATCAAATAAAACATAAATGGTGCTACAGAATCATTACGCCCTCACACTAGTCACAAATTTTCACTCCTCAAAGCCTTCCAACACAGTAAGACACAGCTGTATTAGAATCCATGTTACATACATGTGTACATATTTTATAGCAGCAATATTTACGTACATTATATGGCCTATCTTAGGTCCAGCAAGGTGAATTCTTCAATGTTGGTGAAGATTTTATTGTTGTTGGTGAAATTTTTCATTGTTGTTGGTGAAGTTTTTATTGTTGTTGGCGAAGTTTTCATTGCTTTGGCAAAGTTTCCATTGTTGGTGCAGTTTTCATTGTTGGTGAAGTTTTTGTTGTTGGCGAAGTGTTCGTTGTTGTGGGTAAATTTTTCATTGTTGTTGGTAAAATTTTCATTATTGTTGGCAAAGTTTTATTGAATTATTGTGGCCAATTTCAGACTCACTTACACTTAAAAATTGGTATAGTTTAATTTAGGATTGTAAGTTGGTAGCTTATTTTAAGCTGGGCTAAACCAAATTGAGATTGTCAGTTTTAATGATGGTATCCAGTAAATAATTTCAATAGAGCAAGAGAAACACAACCAAACTAAATCCCAATCTGATTTTTAAATTTCTTATATTCTGAACAAATGGTTGGTAGTTGTATGTCTTTGGCCATATTGGGGCTACTGCATTGCTGAGTGTGTTTGCAATTGCATTTAGCAGAGTACTGTGAGCCTATAAGGTGAGCAGAGTTAAAAGGTATATTATCTTGTTGGTCCGCACACCCTATGTCCACATCCGTGTCACAATTGCTCAAAAATCTCAAATCTGTTTGCAACTGGAACATAAATGTTATGTATAGCACTAGTGTTTGTGACTCTACCGATTGTTGCAACATGATTCTGCTTGTTTTTTAACTAGATTAAAGGTGATTAACATGATTAACTGAAGCTGCATTTTTAGGGAGGGTTTCCTAACTCCTCTGAATGAGTTTACCTTTTGGAACTCAGTTATAGAATGGGTACTTTTCAGCAGTACTTTATCACTACTCACATGACCAATTTTGCAGTTGCAGTTGCTTACTCCCCCCCCCCCCCCCCCCCCCCCCCCCCCCCCCTTTGAGATTTTATTTTCTCAAAAACTAAGCTTTTTTTAACTTGCTGCTTTACTAACGCAACATGCCTAAGTTCAGTTGGAGATGGAACCGAAGGATGTTTGGGGTTATCAGTACCTCCACCCAAACCCAGGGGAACCAACCTGCTAGGCCGAGTGATTACTTTCTTACCTTTGACTTTACCCACATTCTTTATCTTAGTGTTGTCTACTGATTTATTTTATTTCAAGTTTTGCTGTTCCATATTTGTCAATCTGTCACCTAAATGTGACAATTGCTTCATAGTTTCACTATTAACAGCACCCTGATTAACCAAACTTTCAATGGGGGTTGATGTGCCACCAGTTGACCGACCTGTAGCACCTACTGATAATTTTGACTAGGATTTTTTCGATGGAGTAGATTCTTTATCAGAATTTTGAATCAAAGCAAGTTACCATGCCGCAGGTTGGTTGCTCCCCAATGCATGACAGAGAAACTCACCATCATTTACTTAGTGCAACTGTACAGGTATCTTCAGGTCATCAGTAATAACAGAGCATAAATTATAATGTTCCATGCTATCATATGCCTTAGCAAAATCAATAAATTTCTAAGCCGATAAAAAACTAAAAACCTAAATACTATAAAGTGTAAACAAGTATTGGCAGGTGATAAAAGAAATTTATTCTGTGTTCTGCACGCCTGCTAAAGTCAATGTGACACATTAGGTAATATTGGACAAGGCCAACCATTGACAGGTCGCCCCATATTATATAAAGCCTGAAACTTAAAGTCACAAATCTAATTAACAGATAATATATAAGGTAGAACCTCAGGAATGAATTCCTAGACACCCACTTGCCATTCATAAAATAAGGGTCCATTCCATGTTTTATACTGGACTGCTTGTTACTGTTACACCCACATGTCCATTCATAAAATTAAGGTTCATTCAATGTTTTATAATGTACGAAATATTACTATTTTTAGCAATATTTTTTATCATGGTTGGCGAAGTTTTCATTTTTGGCGAAGTTTACAGTATTAGTTAATGGAAAATAATATGATTAAAAACATAACACTATGATGGTACCAATACTCTTTTGTACTCTTTCATAGGCAACAATGTTGCAAAATGTTCTTTGAGACATAGGTCCCAGTCCAGAAAGTTGTAACGTGATAATCCAACTCCTAGAACCTTGACAACAAGAGCTAGCTCCTACATTAGACAACGACTGCTGTACAATGCTGATCATCACTTCATGGCAGCTCCCAAACAACAAATTCCTTCTAAAAATCCACACACATGTAAAACAGAGAGATAACTGCAGTTCTGACACAATTTATACAGGAGGGGAGGGAAACATTACAGTGTGGGTGGGTGTTTCTAAGTGTTGTCACATGTCATTCCAGTTTCAAAGTGGCAGAATTAATTATTATCTATCCTGGTCAAAACTAGGGCCCAATCAACAGCGGACAATTGCCAACATTGTTGACAGCTGAATTTAGATTTAAGGAAGTCCAAAAACTTTCATTTCAGGAATTATCTAGCTGTTGGCAATAAATAGCCTGCAAAAGAGACTATAATGGATATTTGATTTTAATGCAACATAGTGTGGTATTTACTTTCAATTCATATGTTTGTTATAGGAATAAAAGACATATTCGAGTGCTTTATGATGGTTTTAAACTATTAATACAGCAGATCGATAGTTTAAAACCATCATAAAGCACGAGAATTTGTCTTTTATTCCTATTCTAAAATGGCTACACTAATATTTTGGTCAAAATAAGCAGTAAATCTTACGCAAAATTCAAAACAAATCCAGGGGTCGATTTCACAAAAGGACTTAGCCCAGACTTAGACTTAAATTGAAGACTTTTGTCTTAAAATGAGGCTAAGTCTGTGATTTAAGACTTGAAGGATTTCACAGAGCTGCTAAGTCTAGGCTTTAGCTAAGTCTACCCAAGAGTAGGCTTAACTTTTGTAAACAAAGACTTAAATATGGCCGCCATATATTTTTCTCACTTCAAAATTTGAAATGCTTGAAAATAAAGAATAAATATATAGAACACTTCCCTAAATTATTCTTTGGACATGTCTGTGTGATTATAAGGTTTCCCATTTAAAAATACAGCATTTTTCAAAGATAAAATGAGCTAAACAAGGGATATATGTTACACTAAAATATTTTGAGTAGAAACAAAGGGTCGCATGATATAGAAAACCACTGTGGTTATATGATAAGCTTGGACTTCGCTAAGTCACCCTTTGTGAAATCCATCAAAGTCCAGGACTTAGCCTAAGTCTGAGACCCTTTGTGAAACCGGCCCCAGCGCCATGTTGGCTGTTCCATTAACTAAACGTGCATAGTGATGGATGTGCAAACAGCCTTTTGGTTAATATATTGTTAGGAATTAAATCCCCCACAGAATTCTGTAATGGCATATGAATGAGTAGTCGATCTTTAAATGAAATATTGATAAAAATCCCCACTGAATTATTTAAACTTTATACTTGCTGCATATAATTTACATTTTATTTTACCGTGAGTTGTTTGTTTACATTTGTACGCAAAGGGACGATCCACCCAGAATTAAACAGCATTATTTTATTTACTGTTCTATATTCGCGGTTCAAGCATTGCACAAAAGACGTGTCTAAGGTCACAGCACAGTGTACCATTTTAAAATATATAATTGCAATAGTGAAGACACTATAATGAGTTTTACCCGTTTTTTTGGTATATACAAAACCAAATCTTATCACCTGAGAATTAGGCTTTAAGTACAAATTAAGGTTTAGTTTCAGTCAGATGAGAAATTTTACATGAATTTTCCGCTCAGCAAAAGCCTGGGAAATTTGTAATATATGAAAGTTCAGACACAAATAATTCCAGTAGGACCATTGATCACAATGGATTCCAGTCGAGTGATTATGGTTCCGATACTCAATTGTAGTAAACCATGGCACATATAACCATTAAATCTTGGATGATAGAATGCCTCTTACAAGTGCGAACAAGGACTAATATTCATGCCAGTATTTTGAGACAATATTGACCTTCAAGGAATGTTTATTAACTTTAATGAACATTTTAAGGTGAATCCACCTAAATATATAGAACTTGAAACATTATTGTCAAACTTACATCCGCAAACAATGTTTTGCTGTTTATTACATACAATTTGTTGTTTAATTCTTGAAAAATTGATGTTCAAACTTTTGAAGTGAGAAACATATTCATGGAGTTTCCTTGAGCATAAAGGGCCCCTCCCTTACTTTGGGTAAAAAATTGTGAGCTACTGTATTAATTTGCAAAATATAATCACTACCAATCTGCATTTTACAAAATTTATTAAAACATAGATTTACTGACTTTACTGATCTTTAACAGTGTTACAATAAGGACATTGCCTCCATAAGGTAATTTAGGTACAAAATAAGTACACATGTACTTACAGTGAAAGAAAAACATTGATGTGGTTAGGTTTTGGAAACAACTCACAAAAGAAATAAAAATGCAAATAATGTATCTGAAAATTAAAATGTACCTAATGTACCAAGTTTAAAATAGTTAAAATGCTAAAATGCAATTTACTCTCTTAATATTTAAAATAAATTGTGTGAAGGTTATATAAGTAATGGAGGGGAAATTCCAAGCAGTGTGGTTATACAGGGAATCACCCTTTTTTAAAGGAAAATCTTTGGTAAGGTGGAAAAAATGAGGCTTTGTGAAACAGGATTTAAGGGAAGCCTTGTCAAAGGTTAGAAATCCCCTTTCCTTTACTTTAAGGAAGGAAAAAACAAAGGAGGCTTCGTGAAACTGGCCCCAGGTATGGATGTTAAAATGAAATCTCAGGGAGGGTGTTCTGTGAAGGAGTGTTATTAAGCAAAATGTAAAATGGTAACAAGAGAATGTTATAGCTGGGAATGAGAAGGAGGGTATCCCATACAATCAGTTGAATTCAACACAATGGATGTCAGGGGTTTTTGCAATTGTAGATTTTGATGGAGGAATCCAATTATACAACTCGTGTCCATATGCTTAATTATTTCATCAATACACTAGATAACTCAGATGCCTATTCTTGGCAGTCAGCGAAAACTAGAGACACCATTGTACTGTGCAGGATGGATCTTTGGGAGAAAAATGATCAAATTTGCAGAGCTAATGCTCAGAATCCAATTTTCCCAGACCATCAGAATTTATATCAGAATAAAAAGAAAACATCAGGATCCACATACGAGAAAACTGGTAAATCCATTCCTTATGTCTATTATAATAAAAAATGTTGTATAAAACACATTTTAAAATCTATTTGGGTATACCCAGTACAGAACTGGCCTACCTGAAAGCCACCTAGTCCACGCACAAAAATGGTTCACATGAGAATTCTGCTAGGCTAGTGTATATTTCAAATTTTACAGGGTAAGCCATCAATGAAATTGAAGTACATAAGGCAATATGGAAACATGACTATGTGTATTCTTTGCTGCCAGTTATTCCACTTCTTTTTACTATACACTTTACTTTTTGTGTACATTGCCAATCGTTGGAAGAAGTTGTGCATCCCTGAATCAAATAACCTTGAAACAGGATTCATAAGTCACTTTAGGCGAAGTCGCTCATAAGTCGCTTTAAGGATGTTACCTTCAGCAGCCCTCTTTTCAGTCACTTTTCTAGTTTGCTCTGACTTAAGATATGCTGACTCTGATGTGAGAGGATTCTGTGAATTTAATGAGCTATGTTGACCTAGCCTTCACAGAATTAACTGTCTTTTTCTTAGAGTAGTATTTAGAATTAAATTTGCTATAACATCACCAACCTTTTCTGGGAAGGAGGCAAAAACGTTACTAGCACTTTAAAAACTAAGTTCCAAAGAGTTTGCTTTGACTTTATCTGCTTCACTAGTAGATGTACCACTAGTTTCTTTTGCTTCCACAGATTCTTGTAATATATTATTCTTGTGATATATTAATATCTTACTGAACTAATTTTTGATTTTCCATCCTTTTAAGTGTTTCCCAATTTTGTCTGTTATTCTGTCAGCAAATAGTTTTTGTTTACTTCTACAAACATGGGACTTTGCTGTTGCCACTCTTCAGTATTTTCTCTTGGTGTCTACCTCCCTCTCCAGTCTTGCATATGATTCCCTGGTGTGTGGTCTTGTATTATGCTTCATAGTTACTGTCTGAAAAGGCATGAATAACTTCAAGAATAATAATTTTAAATGTGGAAAAGTGTAAACATAAAAAGTGCTGCATATGAACCATTACTGCCTCATAATAAGTGCACTGCAGTGTCCTTTGAACATGTGTACTAGGCATTTCTGTGCCAAAGAGTAGAAATGAGTTCACTAAATGGAATATTCAGAAAACAAGACAGAAGTAAGTCACATAAAAGATTTATATTTCCAAATTGACAAGTGAATATTTTTAATTGTATGACCTCAGTTTGACCTTGAAACAGTGGTCACACGTTAAATGTTACTAGTTGACTGGGATTGTACCTCATGACTTTGAAATCATTTTAAGTTTGAAAGAGTAAACTGAATTACCAAAGGAACACAACTCTTAATATTGTTTGTTTTAAATGCACAGGTGTGTTTGTTGCCCTGACAATCTGTCGCTTCCTTTTGGACAGCTCTTTTTTGTGGAGGCTTTCTGATGTCTTGTTGTCCTGTAATTATTTAAAACACTCTTAACAGATATACAATGCCAGATTGGTTGAATCAGGATTTAAAGCAACCACTGCTAATAAGGTAGCCAATTCCTTTGTTGGGAAACCACCAAGCTTGTCAAACAACTACCAGCTTTTGCAACTTTAACCGTAGGTTTTGAGATGGAATATAATGTGTATCAGGTGTTATGTGTTTCAGTGTAAAAACTATACTCCCTGGCGACATAATTTGGCACACCTTGCACACAAAATCCTTATTTTCGTTTGTTTTAAGTTAAATTCCGTGGGTTTATTTTTATTAAAATATATATTGACACAAGCGCAAATTATAAAAATACTTTACTGACATAAACTACACAAAATAAACTGTTTAGAATCATTTTTAAGGGGCGATAATATAATTTCTGTTTGAAATCAACGCCCCAAATTGGCACAATTTGCATACCGAAATTTCCAAAGCCAATTGATTTATATACATCGTCACTTATATGGTATGCAGAAATGTGCGAAAGTGGGCAATAACAAGTAAGTTTTATTGAATATTTTATCTTGCGTTTTGTGCCATATTTAAGGTTTGTGCCATTATCTGGCGCTAAGCAGTATGTCTGTTAATTTTTAAGAGCCAGTTTCAAAGATGAAACGAATGGAAACAAATGTCTGTAAGCAAATAGTTGAAGCATTTTTTTATGAATAATAATTTGCAAGGACCCAGATAACATTCCACCGGTGGCATCAGTGTGGTGACATGTACAAGAAATACACATGACCAAATTCTTTAAATATTGTAACATAAAATAAAAATATATGCTTCACTAACTTATTATAAAACACGAAGAGTGATAGAATAATTGATAGATGATATAAGAAACACTATCTGCATTTTTACAAAACCTTTCTTCCAAAGACAATTTCCATTTGATTATCTTTTTCTCTGTTTTCTCTAGCATTTGGAATTTTTACCTTGAATAGCTTCAGTAGCTTTTCCCTTCGAAGCTTCTCATTTTTTGTTTGTTTAAGTATTCTCTAAACTGAATTGGATCTCCCTGCTACAGTTTGGTCGTATAGCTGAGGTTATTTTTTTAATGAGATCATCCATGTAAAATTAAGGCAGCAAACCGTTTTAATTTAAAATAGGAAATAACCACATTATGTTTATATAAATGAACTTTTGAACTGTTGCATTGGCCAATGTCATGGCATCCTTTTCACATTAAACCCAACAAGCACTTGGCTGAGTGGTAACTTCGAAATCTTGCCGCAATATAGCAGCATATATTAAAAACATCATAGCGAAGTCAAAATCCAACCGATTGGGCCCAAATTTGGCTGTTTTCTGGCCAATGATAATGTAAAAGGAAGAAAATGAGAATCATAGCTTAAAACCTGTGGCTTAGAATGGGCTAACAAACAAACATACAAACAAACTGACTGACCAACATACTTCAAAACCACTAGATTTCAAGTAATGATATATATTTCTCTACTAACCATGTAGAACATCCAACCTTGTCGAGTGTGTTTTAGTTCCTGTAAACTATAATTATTTAGAGGTGTTTGATACATGAAATGAAAAGTAATGTTTTGCTAGGAATTGTGGTTCTTGAGTTAAACCTCCAAATGTTCTACATGACTTTTGGCCCATTGACAGCTTCAAAAACAATGTTTAAAAGCAAGTATCTACTATATTCAGATCATTGCATGCAAGTTTAAATATTGTGTGTGCGCAGACTTACTTTATATTCAGTACACAACACCCACACACACATTGTCTCTGAAATGTACTTATGTTTCTCAGTTATACAGTACTTAGCAAGTTTGTCATCTAAGCACAGTCACCTCTCTGAGGGTTTGACAGTTGTTGAGGACCTGTCCCAATATGACAATGGCTATTGAACAGGAAGTGAAACACCAACTTGTGTACTTGTAAGTATCTCATCATGGTTGCCAGATTGTCTCAGCACATATGGCCGATTCATATTGCACCGTACATTGGGCTGAATTCAAATTTGTCATTATATTTGTGGCATATTTTCCGTTTATATTAAAACAAGTTTTTGCCTGAAACCAGCACATTTCCACAGTTTTACCTCCGATATCCTGCCAAGTGTTAACATACTGGATACATGGCCTTAAATATACTGGAGTTGGGTAAGACACATTTACAGAGAGGTTACTAATCTACAAATAGCAGTAAACAGGGGCACAATACATGTTTGTGATTTGTTTATATTTGGGCAAGTTAAACTTCTCAGTAAAATTGTCAGATGGTTTTATTGAATTAATGTAAAATTCAGGTAAAAATTCAAACAAAATTTCATGCAAATTTAGATCCTGACCAGATTTCTGGGGCAATATTCATAAAAGGGATCAAGGTCAAGTTGAGCCAAAAATCAGCTCAAGTTTCAGTTCATTATATTTTCCCATATAAATACCACAGATTTGTTTACAATGCATGCTTGTTTTGTATCACATCAAATAAACTACATTGCCCTGCATTCCTTTATATGGACGTATTGCTAAACCTTAATATGGCAATCGCATTTAGTTCAAATGTAAAGCCTCTCTTACATCCCATCGTACGTGCACGTACATCTTGATCACAGAGAAAAATGAGCTGATTTGCAAAGGGACCCTCAAGGTACACTTGCGATTTTATAATAGAAATTTGAGGTTGTAGACACCTCAGTATGAAAATTGGCATGCACATTATTATCTGCATGTACAAAGTTCGCTAAAATGAATCTATATCTCAAGGGTAACTTAAGAGAGACTTAGGCACGTGCATTCTCCTTACTAGTGTTGTATGTTCTCTCCACATCCCATCATACATGTATACACAGGTAAGTGTGCTACGAATATTGCTCAAAAATATGAGTCCCTCGTAAGTTACCCTTGAGACATGGATGCGTTTATAGTCATACTGCGTGCACGCAGAGAAAATGTGGATGCCAATTTTCTGTGAGCGATGTAAGAGAGCCTTAATATGGCAAACAAAGCCACTTCAAACATAACATATTTCTTACGGAAATTATTTTACATTAGGTAGTTCCCAAACGCATCACTGAACCTCTCTAAAATCAGCTTGCCCTCCCATGAGTCTTCATAAGCTCTCCACTAACGTATACACCCCAGAGAGGTGACGGGGCGTGTGGATGATTAGGGCTCATTCCTCAACCTATACTATCTACATACAAGATCTCTTTCAAAGCAGAAAGGACGAGGCTTCAAGTAGGAATGAATGACCTGGTCATTAGTCTTCACAGTCATGTGTCGACGGCTGTCTAAAAGCTGTCTGAAGAATGGGATTAAATGCATGTCTCCTGGATTGAGATTACTGCCATAAATTATAATATTATACTATAATATAAATTGTAGAATTGTTGTTTAAATTATTGCAAGAAACAAGGAATATGAAATATCAACTTACCTTGAAACGATTAAAATCGGATATGAAAAAAGACAAAGATTTAGTACATAACTTAGTGTAACATTAATTATTAATTTTATATGTTTTAATTAATTGTAATTTAATAAACGCAGTAACAAATGTCACCATAACATTTAATCTGTCATAAGTATTATAAAATAAACATATTAAAAATAAACAAATAATAATAATAGAGTTCTACAGCTACATAGTATAAATGTTGGAACACTTGTAACATGCTAAAACACAGACTTTCATGAATAATGAGAATGATATATCTATTTGATATGATTTACACTAGCTATTTAGTGTTACTGGTTATTACTAAAACACTGTTTTAGACATTCAAAGCAATCCATAATTACATGAAAATGATAATCCCACAATTGGAAACAAATTCTTCACTTTGTGTTATACAAAAATATTTGATTGAACCATTTTTGATGAACCATTCCCACTCTCCAGAATTTATTTTCCCTAATGGCTAATACAAAGCTACCTGTAGTATGTATCCCAAAATGCATCTTATACAATAGAATTTGAGGGAATGAGGTTTTCAGACGTTGTAGATTAGTCTGGTATCTGTGTTATCCTTTCTTACCAATGCAAGAATTGTCCTCTTGTCTGTCAAAACCCTCTTCACAGACACAGGAGTGCGATGAAGAAGTCACTGCATTACATACTTCGTGTTCCCCAGTACAAGGGTTTGGACTACACGGATTAAGCGATTCGTCACCAACTAAAACAGATTTTGATTTTTGGACAGGATATTATAATCAGGTTGGTTTACTATTCAGCCTGTGTACACAACTCAAAAAACAAAAACTTTGACTAGATTTTGGGTTATATTTTCACACAAGGTAAGGCCTAGCTGATTGTATTAAAACATGGTCTGGATCTGAATAGGGATCGTGAAATTGATTTCAAATCGGAAACAACCTTGAGGCATTTATTTGCTTCAGTTAAAAATACACAAAAAGAATTACAGTACAAGCTTAAATTTTCACGAGACATTAATTTTAGTTCATGAGGTTTGATAAAATTAATTCCTTGTGAAATATTAAATATCTATTAATATTTCAAGTGGAAAATGAGCAATGGTAAAAACTAACTCTACGTAATTCTTTAAAATGCAGTGTCAGTAAAAGTTTCTTCTAGCTAAAATTTCTACATATGCAGTACTTTTTTTCAGTGTAATAGCATAAAATTTATCGTTTCAGACCTTTTACCCTTTTATCAAAAAGGTAATTTCACTGTCACCACGTTGACAACAAGAGCATAGATCTCTGCTAAGGCCCAATCCTTCTAAAATTGCTTGTGAGTTGAAATGATTAAAAAGTTCTTTGCAATACCTATTTCACACTACAAGCAGTATGCCCCACGGTTATAGGAGTTGGACAAAACGTCTCTGTCCTTCAACTCTAGTCCAAGCTTCCTATGCCACCTTGTGTTGTGAATCATCCATTATCTTGTGTCTGCGGGAAGTTTTAAAATATTTTTTAAATTTCCACCTCTGAATGTGGTCCTGTGGCCATTAATCCGTGCATATAATTGTTTTTGCTACGGTAACTGAAGGTGTGGTCCATGGTGTATATAAGGTTATGACTTGGTCCTTCAGTGTAACATGGTCACATAAGGTGAGTTGAGATATTGGACATTTCGTCACCGTGTCACAAGGTCGCGTATGAATCTTGGACGGTAGTTGAAGGCCAGGGACTATAACAGCGAATGCATTGCCTGTAGTGTGAACAACTCGGACAACATGGAGAGACCTGGGAGGCAGTTCTGCTGAAAAAATTCTAACTACGGGAAAGGGCCATACAATTCGTAGATCCAGACAATCATCAGGTTCCCCACCAAATTTGACTCATCTGTTCAGGAGCTCAATTGCATCTAAAATAATTCGCATATTTAAAAAGACTTGGTGGGATCTTTCAAAAATTGTATTTTCAAAGGCGAAAGTATCTGACTGTTTGTCCATCTAAATCCACTGGCCAAGCAAATCCATACATTTAAAACAAACACATGGTCACTAAATTGAATTAACTATGTTCAATTCAATTAACCTGTTAAACAATGGAGATAATATGTAAGAAAAATCAACTCAAATATGGCACATTTTTTCAATTTAATAAACAAAATATGTACACATTTGCCGGTAGAGAATCAGTTGTGTAAAATGGACCTCAAGTTCAAGGGTAGCACACTTTGTAGAATAAACAAATTGGTCAGTCTTTGTGGCAGGTTTGCACTTGGTGGGAATCTTTCCAAAGCCAGTAATTCTATGACATACATAACACACAGATTTAATGCTAATCAACACGAATTATTAAAGAAGCCAGAATTACAGGTACACATAATTACTGACATAATGTGAAACTCTAGAAACATTAGTAAGAAATGCTAGCAATATTAAAGACTTAATATGGCTGAGAGAGTCTGGTACTATATTGTGGTGGGGAACTGGAAGGGCAGAGGAAACCAGAACATCCAGTTGGTCAAGGTTCTGTACTGTAAAGTGCCACCAACAGCAAGCAAACACCACCTTTCCCACCTAAGGCCAGACTGGGATTCGAACTCTGATCTCAGAGGTGGGATGGTAAGTGTGTTACCACTGGCCCCAGCAAACTGACAAATACTTAACAATATGACACCCTTACTAAAGAATTCAGGGAGTAAATAGAAGCATTAGTTTAGTCCTTACATTGTCATTAGGCATTACATTATCAGTGAGATCCTCACCTGGACAATATGTCTTAGTTACTGGAAAACTTATGTAAATTACCATTTATACTTATATTATCTTATATATTTTATGCATTATGTAATTTTATATTAACAAAAAACTTTATGTTTATTTTGGTGTTAAGAAGTGATGGTTTACTCCAGAAAAAGTTAACAACAGGGGTTTCAGTTATCTTTAAATTTGATTGTGTTTATAAAGAGCTTAACCGAGAGTAGACTAAATAACTAATATTTTGATTTACTCAAAGGTTTGCTAAGCTATTAGTTAACTGAATAAAGGATTTCATTTACAGTCCTCTCTTTCAACACTTTAAACTACACACAATTGATCTAAATCTAAATAAATTATGGCAACACCTTTTCTTACAGTTGTATCTGTCTGTTTTTGACTCCCGTTCAATTGTTTTGGGCTCCCAAAAGAGACCTCTGGCTAATAAATTTTAAAGAGTGAACCTTTTTAGCATTTTAATACAACATCTGAAAGGTCATGGCAGGTTTTCAAATGTTTTAAAATGCTTTCTGAGTTTTGTCAAATGGCGATCAAGATGTTGTACCATAGCTAAGATACCCCTACCCTGATACGAATCCTACTGCATACGTCCTACCAATATATGAAGGAGACCAAACATGGTTGGACCACAAGCAAAGGTAAGCACTGTTCAGTAGTCATTTACGACCAAAGCCCAGAAATTTTTTTTAAGGATTTTATTCAGTTCATTAAAATTTAACTCATGTTTTTCTTTTACAGAGACATAATCTCATTGCCTCCTTCAATATTCCTGTATACATTTATATGAACCCTCTGCAGCAGCTAGCCTAAAATGCCACATAAATCCCAGCTTTAAAGTAGTAGAACAATAAAGGCTAATGCATTTCTAGACTTTGCTAATTGGTTATGTTTGACATATCTAATACCCTTGGTAATATGCTGGTATCACAACCATATGTACTCGTACACTTTTTGTGGTTTGGTCCGCCCCATATTTGTTTGGGTATAACCCGTTCAGTGCCATTTGATGGAATTAACATTTGTGTAGCATTCATCCAGAGCATTTGACACAAATCAGAAAGCATTTCGCTTTTTAAAAAGTTTGAAATAGTCACTTCACCCTCTCACCAGCTGTGTTAAAATATATGTGCCAGAAGTGTAACTTGCACTGACCAGATTTGAGGTCTCTTTTCGGAGACATAAAGACGAAGTCATCAGGCCAATATCAAATACATACAGATACAACCGTAAGCAAAGGTATGACCAAGACATAAACGGGAGAGATATTAACATATTAAATCCAAGAAATAAAGGTGATATGTCATTATATACATACGCGCTCCTGCGTCACCAATTATTGATGTTGTTAACTTGACACAGATGCACATCCACAATATCAGTTGACACTTCATCTTAGCTTTTTCTGTTCCCCAAAGGAACTCTTAGTGACTAATCCTTAAGGTAAATCTTTTTATTTCAAACATGCTGCATTAAGTTTACCCCACACTTCTGTTGAGCCAGTCAAAGAAACAGCGTGTCTAATAGGCAAGCAACAGAGATATGGCTTATACAGTTCTAATAGGTAAGGCATAGATTTGTACTTCAACAAATATAACTTATCCATTATGGATTAGAATTTGCTGCTATGAATAAGTTATTATTTTTCAAAGAATAGATAGTTTATAAGGTAGAAATGGAACTTTACAGACACTGTTCTGCGTTTAAAAATTTATTTATTTGAGATTTAAGAGAGAGATAAGGCCAACATTAGTTGAGATAAAAAGTTTTAAATTAAGTTCACATGACAAATTCAAAAATAAATTTTAAATAAATACATCTTAAATTGACAGCTAAAGTTTATCTTCTTGTTCAGTAAACATGAAGAAACTTCATTTGCCCAATATGTTCTAGAGCTTATTAGTGGACTGGTTCTTATAACAAATTATTTACCATAAAAGGTAAAAAAACATTACTGTTTTTTTCTCAATAAGTTGGATTATAGATGGTACTTTTTGTGGTAAAAATAGTTTGCACACAAAATATGACCTGATTTTATTAAATTTAGTAATTAAAACAAATTGTAAATGTACTAAATACAAATGAAGCTTAGGGCTTTGTCAAAAAATATTATAGACTCCTAGATTTTATGAAATTTACCGGATGAGGGTCTTGCTGATTTCACTTAGATTACCGGGGAAAATGTGTTTTTAGCCTCCAATTATATTTTTTAAAGTCTCAACTTATCAAGATAAGTGGATAGAACATGAACCCTATTTGGTAAAACTGACTACAAACAAATATTTACACTGGTATAAAAAGCATTATTAGGTGCATATCTAATCAACTCAAAATGGAAAATAATTTTCAAGGTTTAATTTATATCTTCGGAATTTCACAGGTTCTCCTAATTACCAATTATGTGATAAGGTTAACAACTTAGACAAAGGTTTTATTTTCTGCTGGGGTGATTCAAATTTGGGTGGTTCGCTAATGTTTACAAATATTAAATTTACTATATCAGCTTTTTATTTCAATATTCTTTCATTATTAGGAAAAACAGACTGTTGTTAGACAACTGTATTTATAGTATAAAGGGCAGACATAACTTTTTGACAAAATATTCGGGAAAATATCAAGGCTAAGTATCTTCTTGTTTTAGTATGCGTATTTGATTTGCAAAACATAGGACAACTAGATGGATTGGCCACATATATTTATTATTAAAAGTCTCCAAAAAGTCTTCTTTGAAGATGAACTGTAGTCATATTGTGAATATGGATTGTATTTTTGTAGTAAAAATAGTTTACCATCAAGCCATGACATAATTGTATTTAATATGCAGTATAACTAGATTATAAGTGCAATAAATACATAGCTACAGGCTTCACCAAAAAGATTTTGGAGTCATTATTAATGTCAGTGGCCAGGAGATAGAAGGTCAAATTGAGATCCCCAAAGGTCATATACTTGGCTGAGGTTATGCATGCCCAAGGGTTATATCTAACCCTGACACAAGAGTGTAATAAAATAACAATACTTGGAATAATAAATTTATTAATTACTTCACAGAAATCTTCAGTTTTTCTTTGAAGGTTTGTTTTGAGTTAAAAGCATAACCACTCATACCAAATGCAAAGTATATAGAAGGTGTTGTTATGGCAACCAAATCTTGCACAAAATCAGATTTATTTGCTCTTACGATAAAAATACACCATGAAAATCTTGGATTAACTGGTATAAGGGTTTGGTCTGTATATTGCCCACACAATTTTTGGCCTGTCTGTTACTCCCACAGGAAACACACAACAGGGAATAAGAGTAACTCCTTCTGGAGTTAAATAGATGGTGTCACATTTCAGTTAAGATTGGTTAAAAATACAATTAATGTTTAACTTTCACTCCATATGCATATTTCATTTGTTTACCGGATATCCTGACGTCATGTTGCCAAATCTGAATGATAAAAAAATGACACATCATTAAATATTCAATGAAAAGCTTAGCATACCATTTAGCTTGGAAGATTGATTGTACTTCTTAGGAATAATTTATCATGACGCAAATAACATTGAAATCCCCCAACAAAGAAACTCGAGGAAAATCATGTGGAGACCAAACTAAGATATGTTTGTCAATTTATTGGCATAAATTTGGTCACTCATTGACTTTGAATTGCAAAAACACGAAGTTTTATGTTATTTATAAGTGTGTTATCCATTTATCATTGTTCCAGATGTTAATTCCCCAGTATTTAAACAATTACTACTGTTTGTGTTAACAATTGCCAAAGAGCTCGATCAGGTCTTGGATCTATTTTCTGAAAGTGACTGTTCTGTTCTATTCTATTCTAGATGTTATCCCGCTTAATCTCTTCCAAAGAAGATGCTAAGCCGAAACACCAGAAACCAATTCAATAATCATCTCATGGACATAACGAGATAATACCACTAAGATGCTGGGTAGTTCATCAGCTAAGGTGAGAAAGCCTTTTTTCTGAAATGGACAAAACTTGGGGCAGAACGACCAAAGGCACTAAATACCTGAGGCATTTAAACTTTATCCTGTATGTGCTATTTCCTGTAACCACTGGTCAGATTATTTGAGCCTATTATTTGAGCTAATTTGTACTAATAATACTGTGACAAAAGAGTTCATTGCCTGGGTCATACAATTCTCTTTTCAAATCTCAATGGACTTTTATTACTTAATCTGTATCTTTAAGACAGACTGTAAGGTGTGACATAATCAACTGACCAGAGACATAGCGGAGACCATGGAGAAAACATTGGGAAAAACAAAAAAAAGAGAAACTGGGGTTGTAGACCTCAAAAGTCGGGTTGCAGAATCATTAGTGATGGGGCCCATCAGCAAATTTCAAATTTATTATTTGTTGGATGAAAAGGAATCATATACTGTGGCTCTATGTTGTAGATGGACAAAGTATATACCCATTTATAAGGGGTAGTATTGCATCAACCAAAGTTGACCTTAGTGTAATTAGGTGGTAGGTAAATCCCTTTTTAGGCAGAGTTAAAGAGTGACAAACAAACAACAATATGCCGTACCACCTTGTTAAGTTTCAAATTGATCAGCTGAGTCAGAAACAGATCTTACTAGGGTGGGTAATTTTTTGCAAACAAATTAATTTTTCAACTATTTTACTGCATGTGGCGAGAGAAATGACTGAACTACATAGTCATGCAGATCATTCCAAAGCATTGGAGAGTCTTATGCAAACTCATGAGACTTATATACTGATGGGACAAAAGTGTGGGACCTCAAGCACCATACCATGCACTCGACAATTTCATCTATAAACAAGAACACTCAGAGAGCACACACCTCCGCTAAGGCATGTAATAATAAGTAAATGGGAATATTATTGTATCCAGATGTTGATCCAGATCAGTCAAATTCAACGGAATCTAAGTTAAACCAAGAACAATATTCTGTTGTCTTTTTCATGGAGTTCACACAGGTAGTGCTTGCAGTTACAGTTATGAAAATATACATCCTTGGTGGAAGTAGTAATCTATTTCGAATAGGTGTTTATTGTTTCTTTTCATATTTAAACCTATGCCAGTGAACAGGTCTTTTCAGATCCAAATAAAAGTAGTGATACTTCATAGATTTCATAATAGACAGTAGGAAATGGGGTCATTAAGTCTCTATGTGTTATTAATATAGAACACAGACTTCTTTTCTGGTTATTATGTACAAATATAAACATAAGGTCATGATATGTTAACTGAACCGGGAAGCTTACCCTTATTGAGTAAGGCCTATTGTGAGAGTTTACATTGTGGATAAATGTGTTTATCCCTATTAGGTGAAATATCTTCTATGGCATCTTGGGGTGATCTGACGTTTCATCTAAAGCTTCTCTTACATCCCAGGGTACGTGTATATACACATAAGTGTGCTGCAAATATTGTTGAAAAATATGAACGTAGCCTGGTAGTGGGGTAGTAGAGATTTGCACATGCAAACAAGGAATATTTTTCTGACAAGAGTGTCAGTACTTGAACATCAAAGAACAGATCGCGACTAGCTACAGGCCACAAAGTGGGTTAATATGGATGCAAGGTACATGTGAGTTTATTATATGGTATGTGCAAACCCTGCAAGTGAATGGGGAGATCTTGCAACACTAGGAAAGGAAATACACGTGCGCAAGTCTCTTGTAAGTTAACCTTGACACATGGAGGCATTTATGGCCATACTACGCGTACGCAGAGAAAATGTGCATGCCAATTTTCATTGCAGGATCTGTGTGACCTTGAAATTCTCTTATAACATCAAAGGGGTAGCTTAAGTGTCCCTTGCAATTCAAGCAATTTTTCCAGGACATACATGCACGTACGACGGGATGTAAGAGGAGCTTAAACTGGTTAAGGGTACGAGACATAGAAATTCTCTTTCCAAAGTTGGTCAAACATACAGGAAGTTTTAATTTATTTTTGTAAGTTGGTCAAAATACAAACAGTTTGCATTCCCTGCTACACGTTGGTCAAAAATTTTATTTCATTACTTTATTAGTAATAACATGGACATGACCTCAAAAGCAAGGAAAACACTCATGAAAAAAAAAAATGAAATCGGTTTCGGTCTACGTTTGCAAACTGGAAAGCAATCAGAATCACAAGTAGTACACTAAAGTAGTGTTCAATTCGTGAAAGTCCAGACACCAAGAAAAAGTGAAGAAAGTGATTTCTAGAAGTGCAAGCCTTGTAGAGCTCACACATAATAAAATTCAAATAAGCAGCCACAAAAGCTAGGAGTTTAACATATTAGAAAATATAATAATTTATTTTTTGTTAGAGTTACAAATTACTGTGGTCAGAGGTTGCGAAGGGAATACATTTGAACCCACTTTTGTCAGGGAAATACTTTTGTATGTGTATAATCCTTCATGTGTAATTTTCTTTACATTATATTTTACATAATATTTAAGATATTTTAGTTACTCTTTTTACTTATTTGATAATTATAATTCATAAACAATCATTTAACAATGATCTAAAATAAGAGTAATAATTCCCATCTATGATTAAGTATTTGTTTGAAGATCTGACTTCACGTAGAACTTCCTTTGGTCTCACATAAATACAGTCCCAAGTACGTCCCCCAAGACATAAAAACACGAGCATGGGTTTAAATATCTATTCAATCTACCAAATGTCTTTTAATATGCACATAACAAAGTTACATTACATTTGCTTTATTCATAAACTTTATATTACTGAACTTGCTTTATAATACCACTGGTTGGAGGAACCCACAGAAGAGATCTAATGAGACTGGATAATTTTGTCAAGGTGAGTCAATTTGACTTGACCTTGAAAAAGGGGGGGGGGGTCACCACGAACCAAAGTGAGAGAGGTGAAATTTGTTGCATGGTCAAGCAATTTCCTTGACCTTGAAAGAAATGGGAGGTGACCCCGAATATGGCATGGCCATAAGGACATGGGTTCAAACCCATGTAAGGAGTGAGAACATGCAACCAGTGGAGACAGTGTATCTAACTAAATACTACATGGTTATAGATAGACCCCATGGCAGAAAGGAAGGTGGATGTGAACTGTAAGTATGATAGGCTAAAATGGATTTTTACTCCAAGGTGGAGGAAAACCATACTACATAGACGTAAGCCGAAACATGAAAAGAGTATGGTTAATGTTTATGTGAAAAATTTAAATTTTAACCTGTACGGTTATGTAATTTATTTTATACTAAGTGGAGTAAAGCCATGCCACATGTAAGTAAGCCAGATATGAAAAGTGGCTGGCAAGTGGTTAATCTTTTGAAGATGGAAAAGCACTCAAGTGCCAAGTAGGAAGTAGTAGACTAGGAGGAAAGGGAAGCAGCAAAGGCCTGGGAAAAAGGAGATGACAAGGAGGGGGAGGAAACTAAATATGTATGAACGGCATCCAATTTCCAAGTACCATGTTTTTTAATGTATTCAAGGGGAACACCATTGTGAAAAGCCCAGGAGGCTCCTGCCCTGCGAAAAGCATGGAATGTCAAAGGAGGGGCTATACCCAGAGCAAGTGATACAGACTTTAGGTGTTTTCGAGCCACTGAATCTGTGAGTGGTACTAGACCACGTTTACGTGGAAGCAAGAATAAGGGATCATTTTGTTCAGCTTGCTCTTACGATAAAAATACACCATGAAAAACTTGGATTAACTGGTATAAGGGTTTGGTCTGTATATTGCCCACACAATTTTTGGCCTGTCTGTTACTCCCACAGGAAACACACAACAGGGAATAAAAGTAACTCCTTCTGGAGTTAAATAGATGGTGTCACATTTCAGTTAAGATTGGTTAAAAATACAATTAATGTTTAACTTTCACTCCATATGCATATTTCATTTGTTTACCGGATATCCTGACGTCATGTTGCCAAATCTGAATGATAAAAAAATGACACATCATTAAATATTCAATGAAAAGCTTAGCATACCATTTAGCTTGGAAGATTGATTGTACTTCTTAGGAATAATTTATCATGACGCAAATAACATTGAAATCCCCCAACAAAGAAACTCGAGGAAAATCATGTGGAGACCAAACTAAGATATGTTTGTCAATTTATTGGCATAAATTTGGTCACTCATTGACTTTGAATTGCAAAAACACGAAGTTTTATGTTATTTATAAGTGTGTTATCCATTTATCATTGTTCCAGATGTTAATTCCCCAGTATTTAAACAATTACTACTGTTTGTGTTAACAATTGCCAAAGAGCTCGATCAGGTCTTGGATCTATTTTCTGAAAGTGACTGTTCTGTTCTATTCTATTCTAGATGTTATCCCGCTTAGTCTCTTCCAAGGAAGATGCTAAGCCGAAACACCAGAAACCAATTCAATAATCATCTCATGGACATAACGAGATAATACCACTAAGATGCTGGGTAGTTCATCAGCTAAGGTGAGAAAGCCTTTTTTCTGAAATGGACAAAAGTTGGGGCAGAACGACCAAAGGCACTAAATACCTGAGGCATTTAAACTTTATCCTGTATGTGCTATTTCCTGTAACCACTGGTCAGATTATTTGAGCCTATTATTTGAGCTAATTTGTACTAATAATACTGTGACAAAAGAGTTCATTGCCTGGGTCATACAATTCTCCTTTCAAATCTCAATGGACTTTTATTACTTAATCTGTATCTTTAAGACAGACTGTAAGGTGTGACATAATCAACTGACCAGAGACATAGCGGAGACCATGGAGAAAACATTGGGAAAAACAAAAAAAAGAGAAACTGGGGTTGTAGACCTCAAAAGTCGGGTTGCAGAATCATTAGTGATGGGGCCCATCAGCAAATTTCAAATTTATTATTTGTTGGATGAAAAGGAATCATATACTGTGGCTCTATGTTGTAGATGGACAAAGTATATACCCATTTATAAGGGGTAGTATTGCATCAACCAAAGTTGACCTTAGTGTAATTAGGTGGTAGGTAAATCCCTTTTTAGGCAGAGTTAAAGAGTGACAAACAAACAACAATATGCCGTACCACCTTGTTAAGTTTCAAATCGATCAGCTGAGTCAGAAACAGATCTTACTAGGGTGGGTAATTTTTTGCAAACAAATTAATTTTTCAACTATTTTACTGCATGTGGCGAGAGAAATGACTGAACTACATAGTCATGCAGATCATTCCAAATCATTGGAGAGTCTTATGCAAACTCATGAGACTTATATACTGATGGGACAAAAGTGTGGGACCTCAAGCACCATACCATGCACTCGACAATTTCATCTATAAACAAGAACACTCAGAGAGCACACACCTCCGCTAAGGCATGTAATAATAAGTAAATGGGAATATTGTTTGTATCCAGATGTTGATCCAGATCAGTCAAATTCAACGGAATCTAAGTTAAACCAAGAACAATATTCTGTTGTCTTTTTCATGGAGTTCACACAGGTAGTGCTTGCAGTTACAGTTATGAAAATATACATCCTTGGTGGAAGTAGTAATCTATTTCGAATAGGTGTTTATTGTTTCTTTTCATATTTAAACCTATGCCAGTGAACAGGTCTTTTCAGATCCAAATAAAAGTAGTGATACTTCATAGATTTCATAATAGACAGTAGGAAATGGGGTCATTAAGTCTCTATGTGTTATTAATATAGAACACAGACTTCTTTTCTGGTTATTATGTACAAATATAAACATAAGGTCATGATATGTTAACTGAACCGGGAAGCTTACCCTTATTGAGTAAGGCCTATTGTGAGAGTTTACATTGTGGATAAATGTGTTTATCCCTATTAGGTGAAATATCTTCTATGGCATCTTGGGGTGATCTGACGTTTCATCTAAAGCTTCTCTTACATCCCAGGGTACGTGTATATACACATAAGTGTGCTGCAAATATTGTTGAAAAATATGAACGTAGCCTGGTAGTGGGGTAGTAGAGATTTGCACATGCAAACAAGGAATATTTTTCTGACAAGAGTGTCAGTACTTGAACATCAAAGAACAGATCGCGACTAGCTACAGGCCACAAAGTGGGTTAATATGGATGCAAGGTACATGTGAGTTTATTATATGGTATGTGCAAACCCTGCAAGTGAATGGGGAGATCTTGCAACACTAGCAAAGGAAATACACGTGCGCAAGTCTCTCGTAAGTTAACCTTGACACATGGAGGCATTTATGGCCATACTATGCGCACGCAGAGAAAATGTGCATGCCAATTTTCATTGCAGGGTCTGTGTGACCTTGAAATTCTCTTATAACATCAAAGGGGTAGCTTAAGTGTCCCTTGCAATTCAAGCAATTTTTCTCTGTAACCAGGACATACATGCACGTACGACGGGATGTAAGAGGAGCTTAAACTGGTTAAGGGTACGAGACATAGAAATTCTCTTTCCAAAGTTGGTCAAACATACAGGAAGTTTTAATTTATTTTTGTAAGTTGGTCAAAATACAAACAGTTTGCATTCCCTGCTACACGTTGGTCAAAAATTTTATTTCATTACTTTATTAGTAATAACATGGACATGACCTCAAAAGCAAGGAAAACACTCATGAAAAAAAAAATGAAATCGGTTTCGGTCTACGTTTGCAAACTGGAAAGCAATCAGAATCACAAGTAGTACACTAAAGTAGTGTTCAATTCGTGAAAGTCCAGACACCAAGAAAAAGTGAAGAAAGTGATTTCTAGAAGTGCAAGCCACAAAAGCTAGGAGTTTAACATATAACAAAATATAATAATTTATTTTTTGTTAGAGTTACAAATTACTGTGGTCAGAGGTTGCGAAGGGAATACATTTGAACCCACTTTTGTCAGGGAAATACTTTTGTATGTGTATAATCCTTCATGTGTAATTTTCTTTACATTATATTTTACATAATATTTAAGATATTTTAGTTACTCTTTTTACTTATTTGATAATTATCTATGATTAAGTATTTGTTTGAAGATCTGACTTCACGTAGAACTTCCTTTGGTCTCACATAAATACAGTCCCAAGTACGTCCACCAAGACATAAAAACACGAGCATGGGTTTAAATATCTATTTAATCTACCAAATGTCTTTTAATATGCACATAACAAAGTTACATTACATTTGCTTTATTCATAAACTTTATATTACTGAACTTGCTTTACAATACCACTGGTTGGAGGAACCCACAGAAGAGATCTAATGAGACTGGATAATTTTGTCAAGGTGAGTCAATTTGACTTGACCTTGAAAAAGGGGGGGGGTCACCACGAACCAAAGTGAGAGAGGTGAAATTTGTTGCATGGTCAAGCAATTTCCTTGACCTTGAAAGAAATGGGAGGTGACCCCGAATATGGCATGGCCATAAGGACATGGGTTCAAACCCATGTAAGGAGTGAGAACATGCAACCAGTGGAGACAGTGTATCTAACTAAATACTACATGGTTATGGATAGACCCCATGGCAGAAAGGAAGGTGGATGTGAACTGTAGGTATGATAGGCTAAAATGGATTTTTACTCCAAGGTGGAGGAAAACCATACTACGTAGACGTAAGCCGAAACATGAAAAGAGTATGGTTAATGTTTATGTGAAAAATTTAAATTTTAACCTGTACGGTTATGTAATTTATTTTATACTAAGTGGAGTAAAGCCATGCCACATGTAAGTAAGCCAGATATGAAAAGTGGCTGGCAAGTGGTTAATCTTTTGAAGATGGAAAAGCACTCAAGTGCCAAGTAGGAAGTAGTAGACTAGGAGGAAAGGGAAGCAGCAAAGGCCTGGGAAACAGGAGATGACAAGGAGGGGGAGGAAACTAAATATGTATGAACGGCATCCAATTTCCAAGTACCATGTTTTTTAATGTATTCAAGGGGAACACCATTGTGAAAAGCCCAGGAGGCTCCTGCCCTGCGAAAAGCATGGAATGTCAAAGGAGGGGCTATACCCAGAGCAAGTGATACAGACTTTAGGTGTTTTCGAGCCACTGAATCTGTGAGTGGTACTAGACCACGTTTACGTGGAAGCAAGAATAAGGGATCATTTTGTTCAGCTGGAAACATCTGCTTCATTAGTTTAAGGGCAGCAATTGGACACAATGGGGAGGATCCCAAGCAGGGGAGAGGCAATGTCACGGTATCTTTACAGTTCTGGATGGTCTTGGACCATTTAACGAGAAGCAAACCTCCCTGATCTTGTGTTATCAAAATCTCCACGAGCCAACTACCTAGTAGCATCAAATGAGGTAGTGGTATGGGGTAAAATATTGGACAACCTAAGGAAGGAGAAAAAACATAGGAGATAAAGGGGCCTAAAAATGATGGTGTTCTCCATGTTTGCACATTGGTGGATAATATCATAGAGGGTTTGAATATCAATGAGGGAACTCCTCCTAGGAGTAAGAGGGGCTGAATTCTGGATGGATTTAAGAAAAAGGGACAAACGCTCATCCCTGAAGCAATGAGTAGAAAGGCCATATATGATGTGGAAGGCCCTGATGGCGACCATATAATTGGAAATATTGGATTTTGACTGGGCATTGGAGTGTAGATACTCCATGAAAGCGAGCACAATATGTGCATTTACCTGGGAGGTGAGCAGCCCAGCTGCCACCTTAAAAGCCTGAAAATCAGACCACATCCTGGTGTACTGCCTTAGAGTGTTAGGCCTAAACCCATGGACCATTCTGTCTGCTGCTGAGGTGGCCAGCTGGGCTGCGGGGGAAGGTAAATCTGAAAAATATATAACTGATGCAAAGTTGGGGTTTTACGTCCCGTTCAACAGCCAGGGTCATATTGGGACAGGTCCTCAGAATTGCCACTTGTGGGACTCGAACCCACAGAGGTGACAGCCTATGATTAGATGCAAAACTTGCTAACCACTAGGCCACTGAGGACCTCTTATAACTGATGCAGAATTATATGATATAATTGAGACAAGTCAAGTCAATGTGTGTATCGACCCAAATAGGTTTGTCTACCAATTTCTGTAGTTTTTGTGTATGTTGTAGGTCATTTTTCCAACAGGATAGTAGATCAGCTACAGTATTTTTGACACCAGGAATATGAGAGAAAATGAAGTCAATGTTGAATATAGCTGCAATGAGCCAGAGATTTCTGGAACATGTGGCTAGAGTTCTATCCCTAGTCTTACCAGTCGTTAGGACTTCTACCACTGTCATGTTGTCACAGAAAATATGAACTTTTTGGTTTGACCAATGGGTCGCCCATATCTTGGCAGCTACCACAATGTTGAATATCTCTAGATAGACAATTGTGTAATCCATAAAACCTAGAGGTATGGGCAGTGAGTAGACCATTGAATCAAAATAACCCCCCAACCCTGTGAGAGATGTGTCCAGATGGACAGGAATTCTGGAGAACTTTTGGTCATAGTAGGTAACTCCATTAAATTGAGATAAGAATGCATTAAACCATGCCAAATCTCTGAAAAATTCCATATTCAGTAGAATTTTAGTATTTTCAAAATTGTCTCTGAGTAATTGAAGTATTCTGTTGAGGAATATCCTGGGAGGTTTAACACATTTTGTTATGTACAAAAGACTGCCCAGGAGTGACTGAAGTTGATTTTTACTGCAGTATGTTTTAGTTTCCCAATTTTTGCAAATATGGACTATGTCCTCAAGTTTCTTGGGAGGAATGGATATGGTTCTGTCTACAGTGTCAATCAATATGCCCAGGCACACTACGGACGTACTTGGAGGTACCAGTTTTTTATCACTGATGTCCAGACCTACTTCTGACAATAGAGTCTTGAGAAATTTGTATGCAAGATGGATTTTTGAGGGCAATCCATTAAAAATGAGGTTATCAATGTAATTGTAGAAACCTGGAAACCCATGTTTGCCTAAAATATGGTGAATTGAGTCGGTGCAACGCTCAGAAACTTTTGAACCATGCCTGTATCCGAACGGAACTTATAAATCAATAAAATACTAATCCTCAAATCTTATATCTAGAAGGTCTATGTCCCCAGGATCAACTTTGATCTGTCGGCAAGCTCTACTTATGTCCATTTTAAACAGCTGAGCTGCTGGACCTAACTTACAAAGAGAGGCAGTTATGTTATCTACTGATGGATAATTAAGGGTATATGGAGTGTCCAAGTATTTATCTTTGTCAACCCCATTGCTAACTGATAAACCTTTTGGCCAATTAAGGTCCATGATAGTTCTTTTTTGTAGTGAATCTTGCTTATCCCTAGTCATTAAAGGGGAAATATGAATGGGAAAAGGTGGTTTGGTGAATGGACCCATGATTGCTTCATGTTGAAGTTCCTCAGTTAGATATTTGGCCACATGATCCACATTTTGGAGTGCAGAAGTATGATTGACAAATGTAGAGGTGAGTGCTGAATTCCGATCAAAGTCAATGGGAAAACCGTACTCCAATAGGTCTGGGAGCTGTTGGTCCCAATAATCGAGCAAGTGGAAATGCCACCTGTCAACATTCAAGTTGGATGTGACTGGGATACGACATTGAAGGAAATTAGGTAAACCACTTTCCTTAATCATAAAATGTGTTGCTATAATATCTGAGATTTGTTCATAATAAACGGGATCCCCTGTATAAAGTTTTAAGGTTTCTGAAGGCAGGAAACCAAACTGTAGATTGTGGACAATAGAATTGAAATGGTTACTTTCATTCTCAACACCCCTGCTACATAATATGTGAGTAACATTATCACGACTATTGAGGACGTAGTTTTTGTCAAAAGCTTCTTTAGAATCAACAATATGGGTACGGCTATGTCAGTCAATTGAAACATCCCGTACTACAGAATTTGCAGAAGTACAATCATTTGTAGCCGTCTTACCCAGCTTCGGTTTTTTTCCCACCAAATACGTTTTCGACTTATGTTCCAAAACTGGATAGGATTGTTCACCAAGCTGTGTCTGTACACTTTCTGAAAGTGCATTGCCAGTGTTTTCATCACGATATGCATCTTTGTGACATACGGACGGCATATCCACCTCGTCTGTTGTATAAATAACGTTCAAAGCATCGAATCTATTATGCAAGGTGATATGTATGGGAGATTCTTGCTTGTAGATCTTGTTAAAGCATGTGGTCGCATTGACCCGGTTGGCTGGGGTTTTGACAGTTCTTGTTGATACACCTTGTTTTACCGGATCTGACTTTTTTATGTGACTAGGTGGTAGTGGATTGTTGTTAACCTTAGCAAAAGAATTTTTGCCACACTTTAACGCATCTGCATAAGACTTGTTAGCACTTATACTTTGATATGCTTTCTGTTTGGTGAAATACCTAATGGCCAGATTTTTATCAATGTTTGAATGTTGCCATCCTTTGACACAACAGACGAGTAGTATACTTTTGTTTTCTGTCTTTGGGTGGTCATATTTCTGTGACCACCCAAGTTCATTCGTTTTTTGAGAGTTTTTTATTCTTAGGCCTACATTCAATTTCTGGGTGGCCAAAATACTTGCCTGTTGACTTGCCTGTTGCAAAGCAAGCTGCACACACCCCCTGCTCCATTCTACAGAGAAGGACTATGTGGCTGGCCTTTGCCGCATCCCAAGAAAAATCGTTGGCATCATCGAACAACGAAACCATGTAATCTAACATATTTTCCCTAATATTTCAATTTTTTCTTCCTTTATGATGCAACAAAAGCCAGCCAGCCAATGTGTGGTTGACAACTGATCATACGACACACGTTCTTTACTCAAGCCAGATAACACATACTCATATGGCCATTTCACACGGTTAGGAACCAGAACCTCTACAGAACCCCCCCGTAAAGATTTTATTTTTGTACCTGTTTTTACAACATCTGCCAGCTGTTTGAGGCGCTGATCTACCAATGCTTGAACCAACATATCTTGCCTCAGTACATTCAAATCTTGAATTTTCTTAACTTGATCACGAGGTGACACTGTGACCGAGGAATCAACTTTCCCCTTTGACTTTTTACACTTGCTTTTCAAAACACCTTGTTTACTAACATTGTTTTCAATATTGTCAAGCCTTTTACCAAGTTTATCAAGTTGTGCAAGAATTTTTTCATTGATAACATCTTGGGTTACGGAACTATTTTTCCTAGGGCTAACAACCTTGTCTTTATGGGAACTAGTTTCCGGCTGTTCAACGTCCGATTCAGGGTCAGATGCTATCATAGCTTCACAGTCTGACTCACTAATGGACAACTCAGAATCTGACATCTGCCCATTATGTTGCTTCAGTAGTTCAGTCAAAAATTTTCCGTCCTCCATCTGCAGCTGCACTGGGTTGCCTGACCTCAAATTATACTGTCGAGTGGAAGTACCAGCCATGTCGGCAGAAAATAACATTAAAAACTAAAAACCTGAGACTAAATGGTAAAATGTAAAAATTTTTTGTTTCTCAATGTCACCTTCTTGCCCTCCAGATTTGAAATGGCAGAAGGAAAGGGCAAGCTTACACGTGAACGAAACCTGACCAACGAGATGACAGGACATAAAACCTATGCTGATGTAGACTAAATTTTACTGATCGATAATAGGACTCCCCTAGGACTGATCTGCCCGGCACCTACATGCAGGACCGAATCCACAAAAAAAACTCTCACCTGATGCCTCCATTTTAGGGTTTTTTCTCATAGCCCTTTGCAAATGGTTTAACTTTAGTTAAACTCTTGGCATTTCAAGCATGCTGTATTGAGCAAGGATCCGCCTACTTTTCAATAAGGAGATAACAAATTTTTTAGGCAACTGGTAAGAGATAAATATTTAAAACAGCGTTAATAGGTCACTTATAGATTTGTACCAAACAAGTGTGCAAAATTTATGTATTATGACTTGGATTTTCTGTCATGCTGAAATTATTACTCTTGAACGAACATTGAACAAGAAGTGAATTGATTTTACAGTCACTGATTTTTGTGTTAAAAATTCATGTATCTTCTTGTGTCAGAATCAATAATGAGTTGATGTCTGTGGGTCTCTCTGTTACTTCCTTCAAGGCCATGACTTAAATCTAAGACTTTTGTCTGAACTAACTTTGCATTTATATTTAAACTTATGAAATTGTGTATGCCTAAACATAGTTGAGACAAAGGTTTTAAGTAAATTCCATGTACCCAATGTTTAAATTCAAATTATGCCTGTTTAAACATCTGTGTAAAGGTTACATCTTTCTAAAGGAAGCATAAAATCTGTATCTTATATAGGAGAGTTGCAAAATCAAGGTTCCACTTCATTTTAAAAATACTCAAGTTTGTATTGGGCTGCTTTCGATGATGGATTTTGCAACATTATGTTTTGGAGTGAGTTGTCTCACTTTTAATTCTGATTTATGATCTTTAAAATATTCCAGTATGGAAATTAAGTGATGTTTAATTCAAAGTATTATCAGATTTAGATGTTTTGATTCTAAAATTATTGGTCATTCCTCTAGTTTCCCTAGAGATAATTCAAGTGTCAGTCTGGCCTGAACTTTGTGTTCTAGGGTTCAGTGTGGTATCCAATTGTAACTGAAGATGGGTAAACACAAATATGTTACTTTCACTCCACATGTATATTACATTTGTTTGCAGGTTATCCCGACATCTTGTGCCAAACCTGAATGGGACAAAATACAGTTCATTTAATATATACTCACTGCAGAGTATAGAATATATTTTAATCTGGGTGTTGATTTAGAATTATTTATCATTACGACTGATATTAAAATCCTACAGCTAACAAAATCTAATTAGTTATGGAAAGGAACACTCATAGGAGGATTTACCGCATTATTGACCTATTAATTTAGCTAGATTGTAACTTTAAGAAGCACGTCTAGGATTTCATACATATGTACTTTTAATGTTAGTACATTGGCGTGTTATCATTCAATCATTGTACTCTGTGTTATTGCCCCAGTATTTGGAAAGATATTACTTTTTCTCTGTCGTTAATTGTCAAAACTCCTAGATTAGTTTATAGGTCTATCCATTGAAAGAGACAGTGACTGAATACATTTGAACTTTACTAGTTGCAGTTACTGGTTGCTACTCACCATATTTCAAGCCTATTTTGTCATATCAGGTGACCATTGAGAGAGTTGGGAAGAGCTCTCTTGTGCAAACTATCACTTTAAGGCCACCTAAACGTAAATTATGGCCTTAACACATATTATATTTCTGGCCATCCAGAGATTGCAGTTTACTCGCATGTTATTTAAATGGCTAGATAGCATTAATTTTATTTATTTTCAGCCGTAAGAAACAAGGTTGCGTGCCCTGATGGTTATAATTGAACTGAATTTCCTGCAAACAATAGTAACAGTGGGTTTTTGCTTGGTAACTAATAATTCCAGTACACTTTTGACGTTTTCGAATCATAAGCTTTCAGTGTCAGTGAATGGTGAATATGCATGTTCAGTGTAATTGTAGTTTCACTTGAGAGATAGATTAATGTAGAGTGGTAGACTTCTTGCAGGTTATTTATTTAAATACGGGATGGGTTATGTTATGTGGTCATTTATTTATTATTTATTTATTTATTTCTCGTACACATAGTACAAACATTTTAGATAACTATAAACATGACATTTAAACAATTACATAAACACAGGGGAAACTAATAAACTGTTACATTTATATATACATGTATAAGTTTATATTACACATTGCAGTATAATTTAATATTTTTCTGGTTAGTAATTGATGGCAATATACTGTAAAATACAGTCCAACTGATCTCTTAAAAGTTCTGTTGTTTCATAGTCCCGCACATGAATTGTTTCTCCTACCAAGTTTCCAATGATGTAGTCATGCCAATCATTTTCACCACTGTATATCATTGTTTTTACTTTTTTATATATGTTGTGTGCATCTGTAATACTATACTTGTGTTTCACCAACAGAATATTATTGCTTACACTAGATCCACTTCCTTGTAGTGCTAATTTGCAACACAGGCTTGTATTATAATTATCAGAATTTATGTT
The DNA here is from genome assembly GCA_964017235.1 of Sabellastarte sp. h YS-2021. Taxonomy (NCBI): domain Eukaryota; kingdom Metazoa; phylum Annelida; class Polychaeta; order Sabellida; family Sabellidae; genus Sabellastarte; species Sabellastarte sp. h YS-2021. Next base: position 151,766,327 of record OZ024931.1, read on the forward strand.
AACATCCATGAATTTTAAGAACCTAAGAATAAGCTGACTATCAATTGGGCATGAATCACATATTACATGAAGTAAATTACTTGACATCACATAGGGGACTCCTAGGACTTTTCTAATTGCCTTGCGCCATTGAGTGCAGAAGTATTCAAATTTTACACTTGTAAAATCCCACAGATTTGAACCATACAGAGACATACAAGACGATGAGAATAACTTTAATTTAACATCATACTGTACATGCTCAAAAGCAAAGTTTATGTAGTTTACCATCCTGTTGAAATCTAACAATCTTAATTCAATATTTTGATCACTTGAGTTTTCTCCAATCCAGTTACCTAAATGATTTCCACTACTAGAAGTCTGTATGATGTTGTGTCTTTGCTAAGATCCAGAAATTTGGTTTTATCTGCATTGAAGGAGATGTTAAATTCCTTGCCAAAATGATCTGCAAAACTTAATAATTTATGGGTGCCTAAAATAGTTGGTGACATAAGAATAATATCATCAGCATATGCTAGAGAACCATAATATAACATGGCCTATGTGACAGCCAAAACTAGACTTTTTCATTAAAAGTAGTAACTGATCGATATAAATCCCAAATAACAGAGGAGAGAGTACACCCCCTTGTTTGACACCATTGTGTACTTTAAACACATCAGAGAATTTATCTTCCCATTTAACATTTAACAATTGACTTGTGTAAAGAGTAGCTAAAAATTTACAATACAATGGGCACATACCTTTCTGTATTAATACTTGAAATAGTTTGTTATAATTCACTTTATCAAATGCCTTGCTTGCATCTAATAATGTAAGGTAAATATTTGAATCATTATTTCTGTAATACTGTACCACTTCATTCACTATGAAACTACATTGATTTGTTGAATGTCCCTTTTTGAAACCATATTGAAGATCACAGGTTTTGAAAATATCTTTAAACTTTTTGACTAAGTTTATTGCAAGAATATAGTTTCAATGATTGTTATTATATTTTGCTTGATGAAGATAATAGTATTTTTATATTTTCTGTATTATGTTAATCATGTCAATATCCAATGACAGACTTCTTTCTAAAACGTACTTTCTTATACCCTTAGTCATTATCAAGCAGTTGCAGTAATCTCATCAGTTAATTCAAGTTTTTTCCATTTTATGTAACATTTTACATGTTATTTTTGTGTATCCTGTCAACCATCATTTGCTGTCTTACCTGCATCATTTGCAGGATTTATCAGGCATTTTGTCATAATGGGAAACACACCAATAGACTGCAGAGGTGACACGAATGCATCTTTCATATTTTATACTACGCGTCTCCTGACTACATGGACTGAGAAAAAAAAGGAATCAAGGTTTGACCAAACAAAAAAATTGATAAATTAGGTCGACAGTCAACAAAATATTTTAATCCCATCACATGATAATTTTCTCTCAGCTGTTAAAACCCATAAGCAATTTCTTGGAAAAGAGAAATCCAGTATCAATCAAAAATAAAAAACTACGACAATACTAAATAATTTGATCCCATCAGGTGATTTTAACTACTACATTGATATTTTTTGTGTTTTTTTTTTAATTATAGTTTTCAGGTTTGGGCTTTAAAATTAAATAGAAATACATTAACCTATTTCTGATTATATGACAGAAATGGCCACTTAAACTAGGAAATTTCCATTTGAAAAATATTGGATCCTATTCAAACAAACAGAGGGAGATATATACTTCTTCTCACGTGAAAATGACAACCCTGTCATTTGTTCCTGGCGTTTTATACTCGGAATTCAAACCTCTGGGAAAGACAGCTTCTAAATTTTATCCCTGTGAGTAATTTATCTCAATATTTATACCAAAATAATTCCTAGCCTCTGGGAAATACTCAATTCTGGATGTAAGGGTAAAAATTGTACTTCAGGTCATGTGATGGGATCCAAATATTATCATAGTTTTCAAATTTTTGATGAATCAATACTTGCTCGGGAAGGTTTGGGAAAGTTCGGGAAGGGTTGGCTTCCAGTGGAACACCCTCTTAGTGAGTACTAAAAGAACAAAATACATCAAGTCTGAAACCATAGATTTCTTAGAAAGACTACTCTGCCTTTATCGAGAATTTAAATTGGCAACAACATAAACAAGAACACTCGGAGAGTGCAGACATCGGCCAAGGGAGCCCAATTCCTGGACTATCATCAAAAACCATCCTAAAATTATCTGGCTATAAGTTCCTTTTAAAAAGCCTGGATCCAGATGATCCAAACATGGATCCAGATCACTACCCAAATCTTGTTCTTTGCTCTTGTTCCCAGTCCCATTTAGGACATTTCCTGAAAATTTCATGAAAATCCATCCATAACTTTTTGAGGTATCTGTCTTTAAAAATTGCATGTCATGGATCCAGAAGATCCAGATAGTGATCCGGATCACTCCTAAAATTTTATCATTTCTTCCTGTTACCTTTTCAGACATATCCTGAAAATTTCATCAAAATCCGTCTATAAGTTTTTGAGTTATCTTGTTCACAAACAAACAGACAGACAGACAAACCCAGGCGAAAACATATTAATTTAAACATGTTAATTTAAACAAAAAATCTAACTCTAACCAGACAGCATTACCAATAATAATACACTCTATGTTTTGACACAAAACCATGTGTGTCGTAATACCCTGTATTGATGAGGTTTAACAAACTACTTATGAAATATATCCTTTCAAATTAGAGAAAATAAAGAACTAAAGCATAAATAAGGATAAAACAGCCCCAAAATGTGATAAAATATTACAAACTGATGGCTAATTTATTGCTTGATAGGTTTCTTAACAAAAACGCACTGTATTGTGACAACCTGTGTATTGCGAGCCATGCATTGATTGATAGTGTGCCAACTTGGGGCTCCAACGTTATGAAAAAAATACATTATCATCCCTTTTACAGTCCTATTAAAAGCTAGTTCTTTCAGTTGTGTTCTGTGGAAAGTCTGAAAATCAGTTTGCTGGCTTCTTTAAATATTATAATATTTTTACATCTTGATCATGACAACATATCAAACACACAACTTATGATGTTCTGGTCAAAGCCCATTACGTTGACACTGTGGACCCAATGTTAATGTCTTGTTACAGATTCTGTAAAACATGGATGCCATTGTTGTGATCACATTATGGTTATTATGAATGTGATTTATTTGGAGTTAACATTGCTTTTAACACTTGGTATAACTTATATCACAATGGTTAGTTTTAGATGAAGAGGAATCCAATAAATACTAGTTGGTCACGATTCTGCACTGTAGACTGCCAGGCATTGATAAGCAACTAACAACATTCCCAAATAGGGTCTGAGGTTTGAACCAGAGACCTCAGGAGAGGGTGGTAGTGCATTACAAGCTACGCCACCTAGTTTCCTATTGAGTTATATCAGTTTGTATCATGTGTTCCTTGTTGAGAAATCACTGTGCTTTTTTATGGACGATAATGCGGTTTGTACATAAAATTAACCCCATTGATTGGACAAAAAACCCGCCGGAATCTGGAGTATGAAAATTCCCCCGCAATTTTCCAATTTATTTCACCTCTAACTTCAGCTCCCACATATTCCACTTAATATGGTGTATTACGTCATGGGTGTCACATAGAATTTTTACCCCATGAAATTTTCCCCCTAATGCAACTATACATGGTCACTGCTTTTTTGAGTATGTACACTACATTTCAATACTAAGGGACAAGAACAGCATTTTAAAATTAAAATTTCTAAGAAATCAATTTCATATAATTTTGAATAGCACAAAATGTTGGATTTTTTGGACTGTTTTAGTACATTCCTTACTTCGCAGTAAGGTACAAGAAGGTTTTACTTCTGGGAAAAATTACACATTGGACTGGAAACTCATGAACGTTGTAGATGACAATTAACAGTTAATTAGTGGTCTATATTTTGCTTTGTGTATATCTGACGAAGATGCCAAGTTATGGCTAGGAAGTTTTCACTGGTTCGCAATGTGCTGTTACATATCCAAGTTGGGTAGATATTTGTTACACTGGATTTGGACAAAGAAACAGATGGTAAAATGTACTTACATGGCTCCACACAGAGAAATGTCCACATGGAATACATCAGGTAATTCTTTATCTTGGTCATTGTTCATCCAAATGTCTTTACAACCGTTTAAAATTAAGTTTAAATGTTTTCATTTCAACCATGCTGCATGAAAAAAAGAGTTTCTCCCACTTTATGTCCTTCCAGTAAGGACGTGGCAAGTCTTATGAGTAGGCTGAGGAGGTCTGTCCATATACCAGTGTGAAAAATAGTTTTGCTCAAAGCTCTATCCCTAAAGTCCTTGCACATTCCTTGAAGGTCTAATGTATTTATACCAGGAGACAGTTTCAATTATGCTCCCTCCAAGAGTGAAAACAACTTCTGCTTTCTTGTATTCCTAAAATGTATAATACCACTTTTTAAATCATTTTGTTTTTAACAGATTAAAAAACAATAGATTTCTGTCAATATGATCAAATGCCTTTTCTAGATCTAGGAAAGGTGCAAAAGTATTTTCTTTGTTCTTTATTCTTTTTCTTAATATTGTACTTATGTTATACACATGTTCTACACATGCCTTGCCTCTTTGAAATCCATATTTTTGCTCGGGACATATAATTTTTTCTGCTTCAAGGTATTTTCCAATTCTGTTATTGAGAGAATATAAATTTTACATATACTTGAAAGCAAGCTTATACCTCTGTATAATTTTGGGCAACAGGGGTCTTTTTCAGCCCCCTTTGGTATTGGACAAATTATATACACCTCATCTTATATATACCTAAGCAGCCAGTTACATTCATCACATCTGGCGAGGAGGGTTATGTGATTGATGGCGAGTGTTTGCATGTTAACTTCTTTTTTCCCTGTTTGACCATGATATCCCTTGTTGGGCCAGCCAAATTCAGGGAAAGTTACAGACAGATTTTGATCACATTTTCAGGAAAATGTTGTCAAAGGCTCTAGTAACAGATGACTAGATTTTGATGGTGATTTGGATCACTGTCCAAACCCAGAAATTTGGAAGTTTTTGCACTCATAAGCAATATTAAACTTGTCAGGTCTTGGCGGAGTTATGCATTTGGGAATTAAACTCAAATATAACCCCTATTCTCAAATGAGTATATACTAAAACTCAGACTCAAAATCATTTATAATCCTAATGTTTTTTAAGGATTCTATTTAAGTTTGCTAGAAAGGTGTATTAAATATTTGAGTTTATGACTCCATTAGGTTTGTTTGTTCCCATTTTTAATTTTCTTTGACCAAAGTTTTTTTTAATGTGAGTTTGAGCATATATTATTTAGGAAGGATTTCACTTGAGAATGGTAGGCTGACTTACATCGGACTGAACTTGAGTTTAGGGTGGAGATATTTTATGAATACGTGTTCTTAAGTTTTGCAAGAACAACTTTGCAAACTAAATGTGTCTCCAGTGTCGGGATAAAATTATTTGCCTAAACAGTAGTTTATTTTGAATATTAAAAGGTTATTATTACTAAACCATTGGTAATCTTTGTTAACATAATATATATTTCATAATTATTACACATATGCTTTGTCTCTAATTTTTTTTGTTATCATACTTACTTAAACTGCTCAAATTAAGTTAGAACAATTTTGTATGTCTTTATATTTTAACTTCATATAATAAATTGGATGTAAGTTTGAAGAGATATAATTTATCAGTATGGTTGTACACTTATAATTTGGAAATTTGAGGTGTAGCACATAATATTTATTTATTTGGGGTTTTACGTCACTTTCAACACTGTACAGGTCATATCACGATGGGTAGTTGGAAGGGCAGAGGAAACCAGTACATAGAGTTCGTTAGGGTTCTGTACTGTAAACTGCCGACCAACGGCAAGCAACTACCAGCTTTCCCACTTGAGGTAGGGCTGGGAACTGAACCCCGACCTCAGAGGTGGGAGGCGAGAGTGTTACCAATCTGCCACCGTGGCCCCCTTGAGCACGTAATAAGGTAATGTTTCAAGATTTGTTCATTTAAATGGTCAATTTGATTAATAATTACTTCGCATAATTTTTTTGTGTGTAAAGTACTAGTAAACTTTTTGTACAATTTTGTTTCCTTTATGGTGTCCCTTATTGGATATTGTATACTAATTATTATTATTATTCATAGAAATGAAATGTTAAAATACATGTAAATGCTAGACATGTCATATAACACATGTTATAAGGTTAAACATGTCATATAACACTTTACCTGAAAGTCAAAATTGGTATTTTACACCTCATTAAACACCATGGGTCATATTGGAACAGGTCCTCAGCATTGTCACTTGTGAGAGTGGAATCCACACAGAGGTGACAGCCTGTGATTAGATGCCAAACCTGCTAACCTACTAGGGCACTAAGTATCTTACTGTTGAATGATAGGGGCCACGGTGGCAGAGTGGTAACACTCTCGCCTTCCACCTCTGAGGTCGGGGTTCGGTTCCCGGCACGGCCTCAAGTGGGAAAGCTGGTAGTTGCTTGCCTTTGGTCGGCAGTTCACAGTACAGAACCCTAAGAAACTGTATGTACTGGTTTCCTCTGCCCATCCAACTACCCATCGTGATATGACCTGTACAGTGTTGAAAGTGACGTAAAATGCCAAATAAATACTGTTCAATGGCTGCTCCCTTGAATAAGTCTAAAATTATATGGAAATTATTTTCAAGTCTGTTTTTCAAGTCTGTTTATTTGGACGTCAAACAACAAGTTTAACATTTGCCTTTTCCAGTAGTTATGCATGTATGTGTACATTTACCTGCCAGTAAAATGACATAGAAAGGGTTTTAACACTGTAACGTACCTAGGACCCTTGGCTTGAATATGCAGTACAAATAATAAGCACCTTCCTATAATTTCTTGAGCATTTCACTTCACTTACTTCATTATATACATTTTTGTTCAAAATGTTGTTACTAATGAAGCAAGTGTCTGCACTAAACTCACCTTTATAAACTTACATAATTTCTGAGAAGCTATATTGACTTCAATATTTTAAGAGATGACTTTCTGAGAAAACAGATCTATTCATGATATTCTTATAACGTCATCACAAATACCTTGAATGTAAATGAATGGGTAAACGTTACAAATTGTTTTGAAGCTTTTTTCAAGGTAATAAACTATAACATATGTAAATTGACAAATATAAAATTTGATTTACTCTTTCCAAAAATGAGTTTGCCCGTTTGGGCATTAATGGTTAAAATGGGCTCATTTATTAATCAGTTGGAAAGACGAAATAGGTCAAAATTCACATGACACGTGTTTTACCTCTGAATAAATAATTCATTACAAAAATATGTGATCAATTTAGCATAAAATCCAACTGTCCATAAGCAGTACTTTTGGATGTTATGAAGTAATTAATAAACTAAAGCTTTAGGGTACACTGGATCACGTGTTTGAATCAATACTAGAAGCTTCCTAATATAGACCATTTACATGAATTAGTGAGATGCCTAGGCCAACCACAATACAAAGTCACCGTTGCAATTGGTTCATATGGTATTCCAAAATTATTTTATATTTTCACAGAAAAACTGCATCCAACTGAAAATATTTTGTACAAACATTCACTGGTATGTTTCTGAATAAAGATCTCTAAAAAAATCCACAAATAAATAGCTGCTAATTGGTAGATCCTATTTCAACCCAAATCAGCAATTATTAAACAAGGTGCTTATTGGGTCTACATGTTTTAGCATGAACCATGTAGCTCCACATAAAACAAATAATGTCTCAGAATGGACAAATTCTCGCCTGCAGGTAATGCCTAAACATCTGGATGCTGGACTGATATCCAAATCAGGATGAGCAATAAGATTTGATGTAGACAAATAAACGGGTAAACACACTACTTATATCAATGTTTATATCTTTCATCCAGTGAATATGTTTTTACTTTTGGGAGCAGATATTGTAGGCCAATCGCAAAACAAACCACTTCCCTATCTTGTGTAAAAATATGACGCCAATCTGGTGAATAGTGTTTTAGTTATGCATGTGGACAAACAAACAGACAGAGATGATGACAATACCAAGCCAATAACTCCGCTTATGCCTCGGTGGTAATTTTGGTGTCAGATAACCCAATGAAATATTAATCTTTTTTTTATACTAATGCACTTGTATTTGCAATTCTTGGTATGTGAACTTAATTATTTATTGTTGTTATTTGTTACATCTACACACAGTATAAGTCATACGACAGCATGCACACAGATAAAAGACAATTCTTAAGAACAGACAGTACCCTCCTGGTGTTTCTTGGAAACAGATTCAGCAGATTAAATGTTTTATACATTGGGGTTGTAGCTTGGCAAAATCAAGGAGCTTAAAATTTCTTACAGCTTCTGAGCTATTTGCATCTTGTAAAAAAATAGTCACAGAACTTTGTATCCCAATTTCCACAAGCTCTTTGGTGCTGTGTAAAGCTAAAAAATAAGCCTGGGCATTCTTCCACTTTTACTGTTTCTTTGATATTACAACAAAGTGAGCTGACATACAAACTAGCAAAATGTTTTTGCTAACAAAAACAAAGTGTACCCAAAGATTAAATATATAATATAAAGTAGAAAAAAGGTTTTTGAAAATAAAAACATGCATTAACACGAAAGAAAAATTTAAGCTTTATTTTGTTTTCTATGGTCATAAAAATGCGAAAAGTTAATTTAATAAATGCTATAGTTTGCAAGAAGAGTAGTTGTAAAGGAGATATAGGGCATAAACACAAAATCTGCTTTTTTATGACCCAAGTTTGACCCATACGAGGGGGTCAGGGGGTAAATCTGACCAGCTATCTAGACTCTCCTTATATGAAATCCTTTCTAAAGCTGTAAAAGCAATAATAAAGGAGATATAAGGCAAAAGGATTAAATCTGCTATTTTATGACCCCAGTTTGACCCATAGAGGGGGATCAGGGGGTAAATCTGACCGACTATATAAACTCTTCACATAAGGTTTCCCAATACTTCTTAATATATTCTATACTTTTTTCCTTATATACTACTCCCCTCAGCAAAGTCATTCAAAATCATCCCGGCATAGATTTCCACTTTTATGCAAATGATACACAGTTATATGTTCATCTCACACATAAGAATGTGGCTCATGCCTTTGACAGGTTGAAAAGTTTCCTGGAGGATGTCAAAAAGTGGTTGTCTGCAAATAAGTTGAAGCTGAACCCTCATAAAACCGAATTCATTGTTTTTGGTTCGAAAACAAATCCTTTCCAGCTAATACTCTTGGCAATTTCCTCTCTCCTGTAGGAGCAGTCAGGAACCTTGGTGTATGGTTTGATAGTGATTTTTCCTTTTCAAGGCATGTCCAAAAGTCCTGTTTTGCTCAAATCAGGGATCTTAAGCGTCTCAGAGGTTACCTGACACATCATGCTGCTCTTGAGTCGACTTGACTACTGTGATTCCTTGTTTAGGAGTCTCCCAGCTCTTGATCTTCATTAGCTGCAATGTGCTCAAAATAGTCTGGCTAGATTTGTCACCAACACCATCAAGTAATCACACATCACTACTGATAGGAAATTTCTCCATTGGTTGCCTATTGAACACAGTTGCATATTCAAGACTGCCTTAGTGGTGTACAAGTTCCTACATTGTGGTTATCCAATATATTTTGTACCTTTTCTTAAACGCAGACAAAGTGTCTATAACACACAAAAGCCAAGCTGATGGTGTGTTCCTTGAGGTCTCCCACTTTGCTACTTTAATATATAGGTCTTCTAAGCATTTTGGTTTCTGTTTTGCTCATGACGCTCCAAAGATTTGGAATGATTTGCCTGATGAAGTACGTTCGGCCACGTCTCTCCACTGATTCAGAAGGAAGCTCAAAACCTACCTCTTTGCACAAACATATCCACCCTAACTTCTGCTATCCCTGATTTCTCTCCTTGGCGCTGACCCTTGCTAAGTCTCAGGTTTATGACTATAGTTTTCTGCTTTCTGTTTGGCACACCTAGAGTCTGTCTTGAGAGGGAGATTAGGCGCTATAAAAATACTATTAGAATTAGATAAAAACTCTAAAAGCAAGAATAAAGGAGATATAAGGCAAAAACACAAATCAGCAACTTTATGATCCCAATTGAACCCAAAGGGGGGGAGGTCAGGGAGTAAATCTGACCGGCTATCTAGACTGTTCACATAAGGTTTCCCAATACCACTTAATGCATTCTAAAACTCTAAAAGCAAGAATAAAGGAGATATAAGTCAAAAACACAAAATTGAAAATTTTAATTACTTAAATGTAGCTTTTATAAGCTACAAGCTTACCATGTGGGACAGAATGCTGTTCTCGGATGGCTGCGGGCATCCGACCAACGTCTAAGAAAAAAAGACATTTATAGTTGGCCATAGCCTCAGGTTGTCCTCTCGTGGAACTCTACGAGATCTCTTCCTACTTTCTCGTTGCAATTTTAAACCATATCCCTCAGCTGTAATACAGTGGGGAGGCAGGTTGGGACTCTCCTCAGTCCCACATTAAGCTACATTTAAGTAATTAAATTTTTCAATTTTATTACGCTACAATAGCTTACCATGTGGGACTGAATGCTGAATCCAACCGCCCGGTGGCAGGATTACAGCTGAGACTGGATGATATGTCAATTTTTTCTTAGATTTTGAAGTAATAGATTAGAATGAATGTTTAGAAATACCAGTCTGAGTCCCGTTTACAGTGCCCCAATCCCGAAGACCAGGCCTGTAAAGAGCCAGAAACCTGAATGGACCTTTCCACGGTGTCAATCAAAATACCGCAAATCGGCATATATCCTGTTTACTACAATGGCAACAACCAATCATTTCCACCGATTTTCATCGGCGCCATTTTGAATCACAAAAACGTGGTCATTTTTAGGGACATATTTGTAAATATTATTGCTTTCTGACAATGGAACAAAAAGAAACCACAGTGTAATTTCATGAAAAAGTTATATCATCAATCCTACCTACTTTAAAATGTCCGCAATGCATACATATGTTCCCAAGCTGCCATTGTTTACATATTACTGCAATGCACGAGGATTTGTTTTGATCAATAAAGTGTTTATTTATTTATTTTATAATTTTTGTCATAATGAAACAAATATACTTTATTATATTATTTCTTATTTTATACTCCATCCAATCATTTAAAATATGTGTTATTTCTCGTATATCTTAAAATACTCGATGTTTACGTTTGATTTCCCGCCATTTTCGCCATTTGTTTGTCAGACAAGGCCTGACATGGAGACAACTAAAATACCGTAAACCAGGAAGTGGGCGTGGCCTATGGAACGGTCCATTGAATGACAGTGCTAAAAACTGTCTAGATGTTTTGATTGTAGGAGAGAAGAGCAGCCCAATCCACGATAGAAAAAAACGGCCCTAGGCTTGGAATTCTCATAAATTTTGACACCTAAAATGACATTAATGACAACCTTGATAAGTCCTTAATACATAATATACTATATATACTGATAATAAAAAATGACCATACCCGTAACATCTTGAGAGGTAAACCTATACCTAGACCCTGGGATTAGACTCCTGAAGACTTGGTTGTAGCGGATGTGCCCCCCCTTCTTTTCTTTCTGAGGATAACTGGTCTGGCGAGAAGGGTCTTGGACTTGTTGTGCCGCCACTACTGGACCCAGATACATATTGTTGTCGTTGTCTGACCAAGTAAGGTCTTTTAGGTAAAAATTTGTAAATGTATTGTGAGCTTTCCAGTGAAAGGTTTGCATGATTTGGTCCACCGATACCCCACCGTAAAAGGCCTTCGAGGCCGCGAAGGCCCTAATGTCATGCGCTTTAACTTGGACCAAGTCCAAGGACTGTTGGTCTGCTTGTTTATAACAAAGTAGAATAGTTTGTTTCAACCAAGAAGAAAGGGTAGCGGGTCTGATGTCTGAGGTATGTCCTTTCTTGAAGGAGATGAAAAGGAGGGATCGAGACCCTCTCAGGTCTTTGGTTCGATCCAAATAATACCTCAGGGCCAGCACCGGACACAGGGTCCTGTCCTCTTTGAATTGTCTATCTACAATGGTAGTCAAAGCAGGAATAGTCACCGGAACCTTTTTTTGCTAGTTGGTTTTTGGCTATGAAGTCAGAAGAAGGGAACAAGGCAACCTTTTCCCATTGGCCTAGATTAGATACTTTGTTTGCAACCCAGGCATGGATTTCACTGTGGCGCTTGCCGGAGGCCAAAGCTAGCAAGAAAGCAGTTTTAAGAGTAAGATGTTTGAGGTCTATGTCTTTCATAGGCTCAAAGGGTGCTTTTGTGAGATCATTGAGTACAACAGAAAGGTTCCGTTTTGGAAGATTCCTGGAACTTTTGGGACGATCTCTGTGAACACTGGTGAGTAACCTGAGAAGGTCTGAGCTTTGCGAAATATGGTGCCCCGCTGGGCCCAAAGTGTCAACAATGGCCGTCCTGTAACCGTCAATGGTCGAGGAGCGCCTGTTTAGATCTTGGTACAGGTACATGAAAAAGTCTGAGACTTGTTTCACAGAGGGAGTGGAGAAATCTACCAAGTTTTCTCTGCACCATTTCTCAAATAGGGGACACTTTGACTTATAGATGGTCCTTGTTGATGATCTCTGAGGGGCAGCAATTGTCTCTGCCACCTCCACAGAGAAGCCTTGTTCTTGGAGCTGTCCACTCCTAGACACCAGGTTGGAAGCTGAAATGTTGAGGATTGCTATGGAACACATACTTGTGGGACTGTTTGAGAAGAGTTGTTGACACTGGAAGTTGAAGTGGGTTCTCTGTTGAGAGCTGCACTAGGTCTCAAAACCATGGCATCCCTGGCCAGCCTGGGGCTATTATGATGATCAGGCAATGGCATTGCCTAATTTTTTGGATCAACCTGTGAAGGAGAGCCGTCGGAGGGTAAGCATAGGCAGTGGGACCTGTCCAGTTTACGTTCAGAGCATCTATGTCCCAAGCATTTGGGTTTGGGATTGGAGACACGTACATTGGACGTTTGTGGTTCAGATAAGTGGCAAATAGATCTCCATGAGGAGTGAACCACTTTTGGCAGATCTGCGGATGAAGTGACCATTCTGTTGACTGAACTTGGTTTGACCTGGATAGAAGGTCGGCCATCACATTCAGACACCCTGGAATGTGTCTGGCTTTCAATGTTATCTGGTAGTGATGGCACCATGTCATGATCTTCCACAGGACAGTGCACATCTCTGCTGAGTGAGTTCCTCCTTGTTTGTTTATGTAGGCTACCACTATTGAGTTCTCCATTGCAACCAACACTGGTTCTGACACTGGTCCTTGAAGCTTCGAAGGGCCAGCAAGACCGCCTTCAACTCTAGAACATTTATGTGTAGCCTTTTTTCCCTGTCTGACCACAGACCCTTTGTAGAGGTTTGTTCTAAGTGAGCGCCCCAACCTTTGTTTGAGACGTCTGTAAAGAGTTGGATGCTGTGGTCTTTGGGATGAAGGTCTCAACCTCTCATCATGTTTGTGGGATTTTCCCACCAGTCTAGGTGTGCAGGAATGGTTTATGTTCAAGGAAGGAGGCTGTCCAGTGACAGAGGATATCTCCAGTGCTCCTTGAGATGAAACTGAAAGGGCCTCATGTGAAGGCGTCCCTCCGGGACCATCTTCTCCATTGAGGCAAGCAACCCAATTAGCAACATCAGACATCTTGCAGTCATAGCATGTTTTGACTTGAGTCGTAGGATCAAATCCTGAAGTTTGAGCCATCTCTCTTGAATGGGTTTTACAAGGGCTGAATCTAGATGGTATTCGTAGCCCACAAACGAAAACACCTGAGTTGGCTTTAGTTCGGATTTTTCCTGATTTATATCCACCAAAAGGACTAGGTTAGGTCTACCACTGCCTGAGTGTTCACTTGGGCTTCCTCCTGAGATTGGGACCTGATCAGCCAGTCGTCCAGGTATTGGTGAAGTCTGAGTCCCCTCAAGAGAGCCACTAGCTTCACTTCCTTTACAATCATTGTAAAGACCTGGGGGCTGTGGCTAGTCCGAAAGGGAGGGAGGTGAACTGGAAAACCTGTGACAAAAACTTAGGTATTTCCTTGAGTTTGGGTGGATGGGGATGTGAAGGTAATCGTCCGACAGGTCTATCGACAATACCCCTGGAATCAGGGAGGTCCTGGTGGACTCTGGAGTTTCCATTTTGAACTTTTCTACGTGTAGAAAAGTGTTGAGCCCGCTTAAGTCTATTACTGGCCTCCACCTTTGGTGAGGCTTGGGGACTAGAAACAGTAAAACCCGAGAGATTTTACATTTTCCACCCTTTCTATTGCGTTCTTTGACAGAAGAGACTGGATACAAGTGGCCAGAGCTTGATCTTTTTGAAGGGCCTTGTATTCTGACTGAATCAGAGGGAATCTGACCAGACTTGGTTTTGAAATGAATGGCAGAACGTAGCCAATGGTGACAATGTTTAACACATTGGAGGAACATTTGTTTGTTTACTAGTCTCTTCTAAATGAACGGAGGCATTGGGAAGAGGGGTTTCCACGACCTCATCCCCTATAGTGGGGTCAAAAACGACTCCTGGAGCCTCTGAAGTTCGGTTTCCCCCTGCCTGAGCAAAACTATTGGTTAGTGCTTTGTGAGGAGTTGCCCACATAGGGGCGTTTCCTGTAGGAACCTCTTTTCTTGTTGTGGGGACCACGAAAGGGCTTGATTTGCCTCAGGGTCCAAAACCCTGAGAGTCTTTAGAGGTGCCTTTTTGAGGAGGAAGTCTTCTCCCTCCTTAACTAGCTGAGACATGAACAAGGAGGAGTGCCAAAATGGCGAGTTCCTAAGTTCCTGGTGTCTCATTTCCCCTAGTTGTGGTTGTAAAAGGGTCATCTCGGCTTCGCGCCTTAGCAAGCCAGTGTTGCCCATACTATATAGCTCCCTCTGGAGTATATGGGCCAAGAATTTGCTGAGGCATGTAAGAGCTCTGTGTTGAATAAGAACAGCCTTATTCCAGATATCTAGATATTCACAGGCGTGCTCATATCCACGTTTGGCTGCTTTCTCAGGATTGGCACCTTTCTGAGTTTGGGATTTAACCTTCTTAAAGATTGACTTGAACTGGAAAACCTGTGACCTGTGGCAAAACTTAGGTATTTCCTTGAGTTTGGGTGGATGGGGATGTGAAGGTTATCGTCGAACAGGTCTATCGACAATACCCATTCCCCTAGAATCAGAGAGGTCCTCATGGACTCTGGAGTTTCCATTTTGAACTTTTCTACGTGTAGAAAAGTGTTGAGCCTGCTTAAGTCTATTACTGGCCTCCACCTTTGGTGAGGCTTGGGGACTAAAAACAGTAAAACCCGAGAGATTTTACATTTTCCACCCTTTCTATTGCGTTTAGACTCGATCTTCTGCTGAAAGGCAGTGCCTGGGATTGGTGGGACAGATTTTGCTGGTGTTTTAATAGATAATGACTCGAAGGGTAGGGGCTGAGGACGTGGAGAGGAGGTAAACAAATTGTCTGCAGCACTCTCAAAGTCTGCATGAGATCCAGTAAAGGACTCGAAGTGCTCATCCCCTAAGAGGTCGAGTTCATCATCTTTGTTAGTGTCCCGCTTCTGTTTCTTTACATAACATTTTCTATGGGTGATTTTTATTAACTGCTCTTCTGTGAAGGCAGCACAAAGGCCACAAGGAGATTCGAACGTGACACAGAGGTCATCATCCTTGCCAGATTCCCTGCATGTGGGGCAATAGTTATGAGTGTCGAATGAGAAACAGAAGTGGCGACACTTTGCAGATCTGGGCTTGTCTTTATTCGTTTGGTGAGAGGACATTTTGAAACGCAATAAAATGACAAAGCCTGAACCGAGGAAAAATCAAAACACCAAAATAAGAAAATATGCTTATCCTGTCGAAACGTAACTTTCACAGAATAATCTATAAGGTATCTAAAATAAATTGGCTAAAAATCAAACTCCCACAATACGTATGTGCTGAGAAATTAAAGAAAATATGACTGTTTATAACAGAAGCTACCAAAACACACAGCCAACGAGAAAGTAGTAAGCGATCTCGTAGAGTTCCATGAGAGGACAACCTGAGGCTACGGCCAACTATAAATTTTTTTTTTTCTTAGACGTTGGCCGGACGCTTGCGGCCATCCGAGAACAGCATTCAGTCCCACATGGTAAGCTATTCTAGTGCAATAATATCGACTATTTTATGACCCCAGTTTGATCCATAAGGGGAGGTCAGGGGGTAAATCTGACTGGCTATCTAGACTCTTCATGTATGGTTTCCCAATACCTCGTAACTCATTCAGAATTAATAAAAGAGATATAAGGCAAAATGTCAAAATCGGCTATTCTATGACCCTAGTTTGACCCAATCGGGAAGGGGGGGGGGGTCAGGAGGTAAATTTGACTTGCTTTCTAGACTCTCCACATATAGTTTCCTACTACCTCCCAATACATTTTATGGCTCTAAATGCAATACTTAAGAAGATAATAGGGGGTTCACATGAATTTTAAGCTTTCTGGTTGGTACCTGTGAGAAAATCGCTCATATATCAGTCAATTTTCATCAGATCGCTTCCAAAATCTAATCAGCTTGCGTATTTGATAGTATGAACATATGTTTAAAACTAGAAATAGGCCGCCCTGTTGATAGTAGATGCGAATAGAAACAGGATAGCATAGAAGAACACACATTATCATGTGTAATGTCCACCCATGAACCTTTTGCCCAAATTGTACAGTAGTCTTACAAGACCCTGTTTCATTTGTAAAATATATCAATGATGCTTAAATATTTGATAGTGTAGATGTAATTTATTTCAGCTTCATGCCTTTTTGCATTGGTTGGGTTGAAAATTTTGACGAAATCACTCTATCTTGCACGGTTAAGAAGATAGAAGCCAATTCCTGTTTTTCTATTTTTGGCAAAAATTTGAAAATTCAAAATGGCCGCCATTATTGGGAAAAGGAAATTTTTTTGAAAATTGCCAAGAGTACATTTCTTAGATACCCTATGGGTCGAAAATTTCAACAAAATAACTCTATTTGGCACGGTTAAGGCCAGTTTGTGTTTTTCCATTTTGGGCAAAAATTCGAAAATTCAAAATGGCTGCCATTTTTGGGGAGGGGAAAATTTTTTGAAAATTGCAAACATTACATTCCTTAGATACCCTGTGGGTTGAAAATTTCGACGAAATCGCTCTATCTCGCATGGTTAAGGAGATAGAAGCAAATTTGTGTTTTGCCATTTTTGGCAAAAATTTGAAAATTCAAAATGGCCGCCATTTTAGGGGAGGGGAAAAGTTTTTAGAAATTACCAAGAGTACAATGCTCAGATACCCTGTGGGTCGAAAATTTTGACGAAATCACTCTATCTGGCACGGTTAAGGAGATAGAAGCAAATTTGTGTTTTGCCATTTTTGGCAAAAATTCGAAAATTCAAAATGGCCGCCATTTTTGGGGAGGGGAAAATTTTTGGAAAATTGCAAAGATTGCATTCCTTAGATACCCTGTGGGTCGAAAATTTCGACGAAATCGCTCTATCTCGCACGGTTAAGGAGATAGAAGCAAATTTGTGTTTTGCCATTTTTGGCAAAAATTCGAAAATTCAAAATGGCCGCCATTTTTGGGGAGGGGAAAATTTTTTGAAAATTGCAAATATTACATTCCTTAGATACCCTGTGGGTCGAAAATTTCGATGAAATCGCTCTATCTCGCACGGTTAAGGAGATAGAAGCAAATTTGTGTTTTGCCATTTTTGGCAAAAATTCGAAAATTCAAAATGGCCGCCATTTTTGGGGAGGGGAAAATTTTTGGAAAATTGCAAATATTGCATTCCTTAGATACCCTGTGGGTCGAAAATTTCGACGAAATCGCTCTATCTCGCACGGTTAAGGAGATAGAAGCAAATTTGTGTTTTGCAATTTTTGGCAAAAATTCGAAAATTCAAAATGGCCGCCATTTTTGGGGAGGGGAAAATTTTTTGAAAATTGCAAAGATTACATTCCTTAGATATCCTGTGGGTCGAAAATTTCGACGAAATCGCTCTATCTCGCACGGTTAAGGAGATAGAAGCAAATTTGTGTTTTGCCATTTTTGGCAAAAATTCGAAAATTCAAAATGGCCGCCATTTTTGGGGAGGGGAAAATATTTTGAAAATTGCAAAGATTGCATTGCTTAGATACCCTGTGCGTCGAAAATTTTGCCGAAATCGCTCTATCTCGCACGGTTAAGGAGATAGAAGCAAATTAGTGTTTTGCCATTTTTGGCAAAAATTCGAAAATTCAAAATGGCCGCCATTTTGGGGGAGGGGAAAATATTTTGAAAATTGCAAATATTACATTCCTTAGATACCCTGTGGGTCGAAAATTTCGACGAAATCGCTCTATCTCGCACGGTTAAGGAGATAGAAGCAACAAAAATTTTGCCGAAATCGCTCTATCTCGCACGGTTAAGGAGATAGAAGCAAATTTGTGTTTTGCCATTTTTGGCAAAAATTCGAAAATTCAAAATGGCCGCCATTTTTGGGGAGGGGAAATTTTTTTGAAAATTGCAAATATTACATTCCTTAGATACCCTGTGGGTCGAAAATTTCGATGAAATCGCTCTATCTCGCACGGTTAAGGAGATAGAAGCAAATTTGTGTTTTGCCATTTTTGGCAAAAATTCGAAAATTCAAAATGGCCGCCATTTTTGGGGAGGGGAAAATTTTTGGAAAATTGCAAAGATTGCATTCCTTAGATACCCTGTGGGTCGAAAATTTCGACGAAATCGCTCTATCTCGCACGGTTAAGGAGATAGAAGCAAATTTGTGTTTTGCCATTTTTGGCAAAAATTCGAAAATTCAAAATGGCCGCCATTTTTGGGGAGGGGAAAATTTTTGGAAAATTGCAAAGATTGCATTCCTTAGATACCCTGTGGGTCGAAAATTTCGACGAAATCGCTCTATCTCGCACGGTTAAGGAGATAGAAGCAAATTTGTGTTTTGCCATTTTTGGCAAAAATTCGAAAATTCAAAATGGCCGCCATTTTTGGGGAGGGGAAAATATTTTGAAAATTGCAAATATTACATTCCTTAGATACCCTGTGGGTCGAAAATTTCGACGAAATCGCTCTATCTCGCACGGTTAAGGAGATAGAAGCAACAAAAATTTTGCCGAAATCGCTCTATCTCGCACGGTTAAGGAGATAGAAGCAAATTTGTGTTTTGCCATTTTTGGCAAAAATTCGAAAATTCAAAATGGCCGCCATTTTTGGGGAGGGGAAATTTTTTTGAAAATTGCAAATATTACATTCCTTAGATACCCTGTGGGTCGAAAATTTCGATGAAATCGCTCTATCTCGCACGGTTAAGGAGATAGAAGCAAATTTGTGTTTTGCCATTTTTGGCAAAAATTCGAAAATTCAAAATGGCCGCCATTTTTGGGGAGGGGAAAATTTTTGGAAAATTGCAAAGATTGCATTCCTTAGATACCCTGTGGGTCGAAAATTTCGACGAAATCGCTCTATCTCGCACGGTTAAGGAGATAGAAGCAAATTTGTGTTTTCCCATTTTTGGCAAAAATTCGAAAATTCAAAATGGCCGCCATTTTTGGGGAGGGGAAAATTTTTTGAAAATTGCAAAGATTGCATTCGTTAGATACCCTGTGGGTCGAAAATTTCGACGAAATCGCTCTATCTCGCACGGTTAAGGAGATAGAAGCAAATTTGTGTTTTGCCATTTTTGGCAAAAATTGGAAAATTCAAAATGGCCGCCATTTTTGGGGAGGGGAAAATATTTTGAAAATTGCAAAGATTGCATTGCTTAGATACCCTGTGCGTCTAAAATTTTGCCGAAATCGCTCTATCTCGCACGGTTAAGGAGATAGAAGCAAATTAGTGTTTTGCCATTTTTGGCAAAAATTCGAAAATTCAAAATGGCCGCCATTTTTGGGGAGGGGAAAATTTTTGGAAAATTGCAAAGATTGCATTCCTTAGATCCCCTGTGGATCGAAAATTTTGCCGAAATCGCTCTATCTCGCACGGTTAAGGAGATAGAAGCAAATTTGTGTTTTGCCATTTTTGGCAAAAATTCGAAAATTCAAAATGGCCGCCATTTTTGGGGAGGGGAAATTTTTTTGAAAATTGCAAATATTACATTCCTTAGATACCCTGTGGGTCGAAAATTTCGACGAAATCGCTCTATCTCGCACGGTTAAGGAGATAGAAGCAAATTTGTGTTTTGCCATTTTTGGCAAAAATTCGAAAATTCAAAATGGCCGCCATTTTTGGGGAGGGGAAAATTTTTGGAAAATTGCAAAGATTGCATTCCTTAGATACCCTGTGGGTCGAAAATTTCGACGAAATCGCTCTATCTCGCACGGTTAAGGAGATAGAAGCAAATTTGTGTTTTGCCATTTTTGGCAAAAATTCGAAAATTCAAAATGGCCGCCATTTTTGGGGAGGGGAAAATATTTTGAAAATTGCAAAGATTGCATTGCTTAGATACCCTGTGTGTCGAAAATTTTGCCGAAATCGCTCTATCTCGCACGGTTAAGGAGATAGAAGCAAATTAGTGTTTTGCCATTTTTGGCAAAAATTCGAAAATTCAAAATGGCCGCCATTTTTGGGGAGGGGAAAATTTTTGGAAAATTGCAAAGATTGCATTCCTTAGATCCCCTGTGGGTCGAAAATTTTGCCGAAATCGCTCTATCTCGCACGGTTAAGGAGATAGAAGCAAATTTGTGTTTTGCCATTTTTGGCAAAAATTCGAAAATTCAAAATGGCCGCCATTTTTGGGGAGGGGAAATTTTTTTGAAAATTGCAAATATTACATTCCTTAGATACCCTGTGGGTCGAAAATTTCGACGAAATCGCTCTATCTCGCACGGTTAAGGAGATAGAAGCAAATTTGTGTTTTGCCATTTTTGGCAAAAATTCGAAAATTCAAAATGGCCGCCATTTTTGGGGAGGGGAAAATTTTTGGAAAATTGCAAATATTACATTCCTTAGATACCCTGTGGGTCGAAAATTTCGACGAAATCGCTCTATCTCGCACGGTTAAGGAGATAGAAGCAAATTTGTGTTTTGCCATTTTTGGCAAAAATTCGAAAATTCAAAATGGCCGCCATTTTTGGGGAGGGGAAAATTTTTTGAAAATTGCAAAGAGTACACTGCTCAGATACCCTGCGGGTCGAAAATTTTGCCGAAATCGCTCTATCTCGCACGGTTAAGGAGATAGAAGCAAATTACTCAAAAGTAGTACTGAAAATACACAATGAAGTACCTAAATGGCTATTACTCATGTACTGACAAAGCTATCAGTCCCAAATGCAATACCAAGCGAGCTATGGACATAACAATCTTGTATTCAAAATTGTAGTAAAATATCTTTAATTATTTTGGCTTAAATGCACGGAAACCAATGGGTACTGAAAATAGCTGTACTTAAGTATTACTCAGTAAGCAAAAGAGGTACAACAGCCAAAAGCAATCCCAAGCAAGCTACTGACCCAATAAGCCTGCATACCAAATTTGGTGACAATAGCTCTAATACTTTTCCTTTAAATGAGCGGAAACCATGCGTGACGCCGGACATCGGACGCCGGACGCCGGACATCGGACAACGGACATCGGACATCGGACATCGGACGGCGAAAAAAGCAAAAATAATATATCCACCCCCCAGGGGGGTGGACATAATTACAAGCCTCTGCAGGGATGCTTAATTATGAGAACATGAAAAACTATTAGTAAAGACCAACTCAGAAACTGGGCTTAACATTTACAAAGATTGGTCAAATAAATTCTAATGCAATGGTGTTGATTGGACCACTGCAATTCATTACTGTTATTGTCAGCAGTAAAACCTAACAGGTATAAAAATAGTTCAAACTTACAACCTTCCCATTATGTACAAGTCTGACTGTATTCAACCTAGATAAGGGGGCCACGGTGGCAGAGTGGAAACACTCTTGCCTCCCACCTCTGCGGCCGGGGTTCGATCCCCGTCATGGCCATAAGTGGGAAAGCTGGTAGTTGCTTGCCGTTGGTCGGCAGTTTACAGTACAGAACCCTAGCGAACTATATGTACTGGTTTCCTCTGCCCTTCCAACTACCCGTCGTGATATGACCTGTACAGTGTTGAAAGCGACGTAAAATCCCAAATAAATAAATAAATCAACCTAGATAAGTTATTGACGGTTAGTGTTTACATCACATGTACTATCTTTGTATCGATTACATTGTAAAGTACCTTATTGGTTATATTGTGACGAGTAGTTGGAAGGGCAGAGGACAGCAGTACATACAGTTAGTCAAGGCTCTCTGGTGTACACTGTCCACCAATGCAAAAACCCGCTTTCAAAACTTGAGGTCGGGCCAGGATTCAAAATCTGATCTTAGAGGTGGGAGGCAAGTGTCATAACTTGGAAGTGGCCTCTTCACCCTACTTATGTAAACTGGTTGTCTCTAGAACAGCATTTCCCTTTCAAATACAGTCTCTTCAGATGCCAACCTTGAACTTATTTCTCACTGGTTAACTCTTGACCAGAGGAAACAGACTTTCTGATTTTGTGACCTAATCAAAGTATATTGGCATAAACTGCTTAATGCCCAATTCCACTTTGTCCATCCTATGACATAATTTCAAACACGGGAGGAGGGGGGAGGGGATTAAGTGGCTGGGGGTGTACTGGTGTTGTAACTGATTTTGTCCAAACATAGTGTAAAGAGTAACAGAAGCTCAAGCATTGTCCCGAGTGAAAAGCTTGTTCCTTGGACCAATAAGGTAGGACTTGTAATCTGTTTCCAACCTATATGATTTATCGAGATGATTCTGAACATCAGGTGCTGCATTTATGAACAATACTTAGATAAGGTGACCTTAGACCTAAATGAGGAAAGTTATTCACATGAGTTTTTCTTGGAATATCTGTCCTTTGATATGTAGCTTTAAAGTCCTAATTATATAGTATATAGTAATAAAGTACTAATTATATTGTGCAGAGTTGAAGGTCACCCTGAGGCAGATGACCTCCAGCCAGCCATGTAGCAGAGATGTGAAGTGAAAAGCTTTATTTAGTCTATGCTATGTGTTTATTGATCATAACAAGATATGACAAGATAAATGAAATGTAAGCATGTAAATAATGTGATATATATATATATATATACATATATATATGAATAAACAAACAACATTAAAGTGAGTATCTACTAAGTCTACTAGCCTGATTCTTGTACTGCAACTAGACACGTTATCATGACACAAAATTGGCATCACAATAATTACAAACTTATCAGGATAATATCACAATATTGTCATAATTAAAACACTGATGCTTTTATACAGTTCTGTGTAACAAAATAATTATGGCAATAATATCAAGTCATTTTGACTGCAGAATATAAATTAGGAATGACATAATTTATGACTTTGAACCAGGGGGCGGTTTCACGAAAAGGACCCCTTTTAGTAAAGGAAGTTCATTTTTTTTTGTGAAAGCCACCTTAAAATTCAGTGTCATAAAGCCTCCTTTAACTCTCCCGACCAGAGGTTTTCCTTGAAACTTAAGGAGGGAGCAAGTGTTCATTAAACTTATTACACATTCCTTGAAGAACACTTCCTTAAATTTAAGTTGGTCCTTAGCTTGCTTAAAATTTAGGGGAGTTTTCATGGTCTCCTTTAAGGGGGCTTTGTGAAACTGATAAACTAGGGGGGGGGGGGGTAGTTGAATTTAAGATGACCTTAATCTTAAGGAGGCTTTGTGAAACCCGCCCCGGATACATGGATAAACGTTAATAATAGTGAGCACACTTTACCGAAGTGTATGTAGACTGTATATCTGCCTAAGTAAACACTGTTTTGTACACAAGCAGAAACAGTATGTTGAAATGGTAATGACACCAGCAAAAAACAAAATATAACAACAAGCTAAATCACGGAAAAAGCATCAGTTGTACATATATTGTGGGAAAAAACACAATCATGTACAAGGATTTTTAACACAATTCCATTGTAATTTCTTGTTCTTGATAGATAGAGAACTACAAACTTCACAAAGTCTTATCCAAAGATTACAAACTGATTACTTCTGCCAGGGAAGTGTTATTTTCATGACTGTTCATCTGTTTGTTAGTCAGTAGGATTAAGCCAATGTCACTGGTTGGAACTTCATGAAAAATATCAGGAGATGGATCTTGGTCTAACTTTGATCCCATTTTAAATTTTGAGAGATATCTGAATCATTGTCTGAATACAAAAAAAAACAATCTAAATTTTCCCATTTACTTAATACTACATGTCTTTGCAGAGGCCTGCACTCTCAGAGTGTTCTTGCTATTCTTACTTTTAACACTTTTAACAGGTGCCCCGCACCCAGTGGAGAAATCATAGACTCTGACAAATTTCACATTTTTCACCCTAAATCTTATACACAATGCTGCAGTTAACATAAGCATTATATATAACATTCAGCAGCTACAAAAACTTTACAATCAAACAATAAACAACACAGAGAACTACCAGGAAGTCTTGCAAGTGAGTTAGAAACTTATATAAGTGAATGTTACAGTCAATGTGCGATATTTTAACTGCAGTTTTATATGGTTCAGTCAAACAGTCATTTTACAGGCAGAATAACAGCTGTGGGTAAACATCATGACAAGTCTTATCTGAGAATTACAGACATGTGTTATTAAAGCTTATACCGAGTTCACACTGCTCTGTGATAGACTCATGCATTAAATCATCCGGACTCGTTTCGGGCTCAATGTGTTTTGTATGTTAGTATTATCCTAAAGTTTAATATATAGAGATTCATATTTGGGGAATTATGCCTTCAATACAGAGTAGGTACCTTTCTGTGGACATAACTTTCTACAAATGTTTGACTAAACTAAAATGTGAGGGGGGGTCACTTTATGGGGTAGCTAGTTTTTAATGAAGCACTACCAATGTACGATGTCCATTTATGGAATAACCAGGACGAGATTGAGAAGAAAAATCAGATACATATTGACACAACTGCCCAGTACAGTGTGAACAGACCATTAATAGGTTACTGATTCTACTATAATTTGTAAATAAAAATACAATACAAATATTTCATTACTTACACTTGCTTTGTGGAATTTCTTTGGATTAGAACATATATTAACACTAGTATCATTTGTAAATGTACTTTCCACTTAATACGATTAACCTTTAAAAATGTTATTTTGAGGGTGTGATAAAACAATTTTTACATTAAATCAAAACCCCAAATTGGCACACGATAAGTCGACATAAAGCTTGCAATGCATTATTTGTATAAAAGGCCATTCTGATACAGCTAGAGTTTGATTTCACTACTTTTAATTTACCTGTCTGCAAATTTAAGAACATGCCAAATCACATTTACTTGTACCAATATGGTTGACTACTTGTTCAGTATTTGTACAGATCTTAACAATAATAAGTGTACATCTGATTAATATAATAGTACAAAAGTTTATAGTAAACAGAACAGATCTTTACACAGTGCAGATTGAAACAAGATATGGTACATATCAAAATGATAAATAGTACAGATCTGAACAAAAAATAGTACAGATCTTTATTATAAATAGTGCAGATCTCAACAAGAGATGGTACTGATGTAAAGGATAAATAGTACAGATCTTAAAGACAAATAGTACAAATCTCAACAATAAATAGTGCACATCTTACACAGAGATTAGGCTTCATAAAAGTATGATCATGTCAGATTAGTCTCTTGATTTGTTTATTTTGCTATGATCATTAAATGACTTGTCAAAATTTGTGACCTAATTGTAAACATGCAGGTCAAAGCTATGTTAACCTTGTACAAAAAGGTCATTGTTATTTAAATATACAAAAGTATCCACACAAAAGTGTTCATCTGGGGCTGGTTTCACAAAGGGTCTCAGACTTGACTGGGCTTAGGGACTAAAACCTGAGACTTCTGTCTTTCCTAAGTCCTGGACTTAAATGGATTTCACAAAGGGTGACTAAGCTAAGTCCAAGTTTATCATATAACCACAATGGTTTTCTATGTCATGTGACCCTTTATATCTAGTCAAAATATTTTAGTGGTGACATATATACTTTGTTTAGCTCATTTTATCATAGAACAAATGGTGTTTTTCAATGGAAAGATTTATAACTGCATAAATATCTGCATAGACTAATTTAGGGAGGTGTTCTATATATTTATTCTTTATTTTCAGACAATTTAAATTTTGAAGTGAAAAAAATAAATGGCGGCCAACTTTAAGTCTTTGTTAACAAAGTAAAGCCCACTCCCAGGTAGACTTAGCAGCTCAGTGGAACCCTGTCTAAGACCACAGACTTAGCCTTATTTTAAGACAAAAGTCCGGCTAAGTCCTTTTGTGAAACCGACCCCAGTTCAATATAATTGTTCCAATGTAAACATTTCAGTGTACAACTTGAAATCCACTGTAAATACAATGGAACATCAAAACTGATATACAGTCAAAAACCTTAAGTAGAACTTTGATTGACTGACTGCTTGACTGATATCACTTTCAACATATCGTGTAAGTCATATTACAACAGGAAGTTGAGTGGATGGAGGAAATCATAGCATACCCCCAGTTGGTCATGATTCTGAAC
Organism: Sabellastarte sp. h YS-2021; assembly: GCA_964017235.1. Lineage (NCBI taxonomy): Eukaryota > Metazoa > Annelida > Polychaeta > Sabellida > Sabellidae > Sabellastarte > Sabellastarte sp. h YS-2021. The sequence continues at coordinate 151,792,968 of OZ024931.1, forward strand.
TGGAAACATGGGCACAGACAATCAACTAGCAAGCTTCCCAACTGAGGTCTGGTTTGGATTTAAATCCAGGTCCAAAGGAAAGGGAGGCAACTTTATAACCTGCTATGCCATTTCATTCACCCCCACCTCAATTTGAAAAAGCTCAATAAGGATCCAATTTCTCCTTTTATGTAAAGGGAATTTTACTTACAGTTTCATCCTACTTAAAAGGGATTAGGATTGGTATACACTGTGGAACTAGACCTACGCATCGGAGAACCGATGCAAATCTGTATCCACCGGCAAGACAACTCACCACAGCTAGTGAATCATCGTTTGACCTTGAAGGAGGGGCTAAAGGTCAAACCTGACATCAGAAGATTCCCAGCCCACAATATCCTGCAACTTGGTTTCACATTGCAAATCTCTAGGATCAATAATAAACGAGTTATAAACCGTTTTAAGTTTGGCTCTCCTCATTTGACCTTGAAGGAAGGGTTCAAGGTCAAATCCGACAATACCAGACGATTCCCAGTTCATGATTTCCTATAGGTTGGTTTACCATCCCAAATCTCTTGGACCAATAATAAGTGAGTTATAAGCACTTTTAACTTTGGCTATCCTCGTTTGACCTTGAAGGAGGGGCCCAAGGTCAAATCCGACAACACCAGAAAATTCCCAGCCCATGATTTCCTATAGGTTGGTTTACCATCCCAAACCTGTATGACCAATAATAAGCAAGTTATAAGGACTTTTTAAGTTTGGCTATCTTCGTTTGACCTTGAAGGAGGGGTCCAAGGTCAAATCAGACCACACCAAAAGATTCCCAGCTCATGATTTCCTGTAGGTTGGTTTACCATCCCAAACCTCTAGGACCAATAATAATTCTAATTCTAATAGTACTTTTATAGCGCTTAATCTCTATCTAATGATAGACTCTAAGACGTAGAAACCCAAAATCAGAGATCGTAATCGTTAAATCAGGGACATTGCAGGGGTCGACACCACAGAGAAGACAAAATGAAAACTAGGGATAATCTAGGGTGGGTAAGCTTTTTCAAAGAGGTAAGTTTTCAACTTTTTCCTGAATGAGGAGAGAGATTTAGCTGAGCGTACATCATCAGGGAGATCATTCCAAATCCTAGGGGCATCATATGCAAAGCTAAGGCCAAAATGCTTTTTATTTAATAAGTGAGTTATAAGCACTTTTAAGTTTGGCTATCCTCGTTTGACCTTGAAGTAGGGGTCCAAGGTCAAATCAGACCACACCAGAAGATTCCCAGCTCATGATTTCCTACAGGGTGGTTTACCATCCCAAACCTCTAGGACCAATAATAAGTGAGTTATAAGCACTTTAAGTTTGGCTATCCTTGTTTGACCTTGAAGGAGGGGTCCAAGGTCAAATCTAGCCATATCAAAAGATTCGCAGCACATGATTTTCTATAGGTTGGTTTCACATTGCAAACCTCTAGGACCAATAATAAGGGACATATAAGCACTTTTAAAATCTGCTATGTGGGTTACTTTGGCACTCCCTGGATGACCTTGTATTAAGAGCTTCAACGTCAAATGTCTGCAAGGTTGTAGAGGACATATATATCTGTTATACATATCACCTATGAAGACATTCAACCTTTTACCTCTGAGAAACAGCCAGTAGAAAAATGTAGATAATTTTCAAAGAAATGCCCGCAGCGGCCATCTTGTTTTTCAGAATGAGGCTAATTTCCTTCCCAGAGAAGCTTACCCCCCAATGAAGATATCCTGCAAATTTGGTGAACCTAGCTGATGTAGTTTTCCTGTTAGAGTGTTAACGCTGAAAAAATCTCTCTACGCGCGGTGGCGGCGGTGGCGTAGCAAACGTTAAACCAAAGTATCCATCGGATGCCTCCGGTGGATACAATTATATTCACCCTAAATGCATAATTTAGGTGCTAAAGCAAATATTTATGAATATTTACATTCAGCAACAAAATGTACAGTAGTCTGGGCTTCAGTTGTAAAGGTTGTTTTACAAACATTTAAGATCAAACATGAGCTGACTAGATTGGACAGATAACTGGTTTGATGCAGTTTATAATATCAGTTGTAATAAGAGACACAAAACCCAATAGGGCACGTAATCAGCTGTTTCATATGATGATCAGTGTGCCTAAGAGCAAAAATAGCACAGATCTAATGCATGACTTACACAAGATTATTCTCGACTCATATAGACATTTTACTAAATTATTACAAAGTACCTTGTATTCAAGTAGTTGTTTTAAAATTAATTGGCTTACTTTAGTTAGTTCTCAAAAAAGTACATGTGGATTTTATTTAAGTAAGAAATTCCTGATGATTTGCACTCTGGATCAAGTCCTTGTTGAGTAATAACTGATTCCAGTCCAGGAAAACACATTGAACTTTCAAAAAGAAAATGACACAAAACTTTGATATTTATCACACAAAAAATGCTAATATGGCTGACAATTACTCACATATACTAATATGTACAAAGCAAGTTTTTGAAGAATTTATCATCCAAAATTCTTGTTCAAATTTTAGCTAAGCCTTGACTTGTATTATTCCACTGTGCACCGTATTTGACCCATATAGGGGATATACTGAGCAGGATATATTTTACGTATACAACGACTGTACATCCCTCTGTACCATGGATCATTAGTGTCAATAACTTCCGCTTTTCCACTAATATCTCCGAAATCTACAAATATGTACTATATATCAGTAGAAAGGTCTCTTTGTAGCACTTTCTGCTCCTTTTCATTGCATATAAACCCATGCAGAACTGGCAGAGAATATCACAAGATGAAGACTGAGGTGTTATATTCACTGATGTCACTGTATATATGAGATCCTTTTGCACATTCTCTCTTTAAATATGGATTTAAGTCATAAAACAAACCAAATGGTGGATAATAAACGTAAAACATCCCTCATAAGACGTGTACAGAAAAATTATATCACTCATGAAGATTAACAGTATAATACTCATGCTACGCACTCGTATAATATTATCTTCATTCATGATATATTTTTCTGTACATGTCATTCGAGAAGTTTTCCTATTAAATCTGACACTTAAAGCATGAGCTTAAGTTGTAAATAATGAATGAATGTAATTTTGTGAGATCCCAAAAATGGCTGGGCCAAAGGACTGATAAGTAAGTCAAAGGCAAAAGTTTTAAGTTTTGGCAAAAAGACTGAAACTTAAACCCAGGAAGTGGATTTGAGGCTTGTAGTATATATGGTAACAGATTGTATCATACAGACAAGACATCATTACAAATCTACAAACAAGCTTGTTTATCACATACTAAGTATCACATAATATATATGTATGTCATATATACTAAATATATGTAACAGTTACCTGCATATACATACTATACTATGTACAATATATACTAACTGATATACTCATTTACATAATTTTTTAGTATTTTCATTCTATCAAGGAAATATATATACATTACATACTACTAGCACAAATGTACTTTACATCAACTATAATGACACTTTCCTGGACAAGATAAAATAATTATAAAAACACATCAGATCTGAATGTATTGCAATTGAACTATTATTATTTACATGATTTTGAACAACAAAAATCAACTTTTACTGGCAGTTTTGATATTCATCATGAAAACAGAAGGGGGGGGGGGGGGGGGGTATGAGGCCCTTAAAATTAAGTAACTATAATAACAGAAGCATTTATAAAGTACTAAAGTGATAAGAAAACATTTTCTAAGGTAGGCTGGAAACATATTTAATGACTTGTTTGTAGTATACTAAAATTTTTAAAATTTTCCCTGAAAACAGGAGTTCTCTTTGAAAAACTTCTAATAGGGAAAGTGCCTTTTCCCAAAAATTAAGTTGATAGAAAAATTGCATGCAAACAGGGAAGTTACTCGGAAGGGCTTTTGTCTTGTCACAAAAATGGTGTTTAGGTGATTTCTGAAATGATAGTTACACATTTAATGAAAAGATCATGCAATCTGTAACAAAATCAGGGAATTCCCTCAATGGTCAAAGTCAGGGTTTTAGGTCCCATGCAACAGCCAGGGTCATATTGGGACAGGTCCTCAGCATTGTCACTTCAGGGGCGTAGCTTACGTATAAGCCTGTACGCCCAGGCATACCATTTTGTTTAGTAGAATCATTATTGTGACATACAATACCCCATCCCCTAACAAATATTGCATGTAACAAGAACTTTCTGAAAAATCAGGAAATACCAAATCAAAAATCCTAGCTTCTCCCCTACAATTGCAGGAGTCGAACCCACAAGGTGACAGCCTGTGATTTGATGCAAAACTGAGTAGTGACGAGGCCAAGGACGACCCCGCTTCCCCATTGACGAATTTCACAAACTGCAGCTAATTTGACACCTTTTCTTCAATTAGTTCAACATATGTATATGAAATTTAGAGTGTGCCCCCATCTGGGCACAAAGTCAGCTGATTCAGAAGATCATGAAAAATGTGGAAAAATATTGTATTTATAATACAAATCTGTTTCAAAAAACCATTTCACAGCTTACAAAAGCTTAAAAAACACAGCCGTTTTTAAAAGGTAATAAACTAGTAGAAATAAACACACAAATCACATTCAAGTGAATGATTTTCCTTGAAAAACAAAATGATAATCTTTTGAAATAGCATCTGAGGTAGATATTTTTAATGTTTTGTGAACGAGAAAACAAAAAGCTGTAACCCTGAACCTATGAACAGCAACAAGCAGATATAAATGCTTATTATTATGAACAAATAATGAAGATCTTGGATCCTGAGATGTAACAGTGTAAGGTCTCAAAGTGATTTCAATGTCAATTCTAAACTGTAATTCTGCTTTTAGTTTGTTACTGAACATTTTTTTGCTGTAAAATACACCATATTAACAATAACTTATTACTCACTTATCTGAAAATAATGATGTTAAATACATTAAATAATAAAACTGATAATACTGTATATAAAACAGTGATTGTTATCAACATAACCAATATAAGGTTTATACTTCCTGAACATTAACTGAATACTTTGAAAAATCTTATCCTACAGTTTATTAGATAACATCTGAAACAAAATCCGTATTTTGGAAAAATTGTTTTCAAATATCAGTATACAGTCCGTATCTATGGCTGTTGTAGTGCTGATAAGGAACCCCAGGATTAAAATGGCAAATTAAACACCGGCTGACAAAATACTTCTTTATAGTAATGACATCTTGAGTCACTAAAAGCCAGGCTTAAATCCCTGCATGTGTGCAATGTAAGGCAGTGACATTTCACTTGTCACTTGCTAACGAAACGAACTCAAGCCAAAGAATATGAACCCATTCCTCAAATATAAGTAAAAACATAGAGAGAAAATGAGGTACACGATTTGATTTTAGCTTATGTCAGTGAATATATTATTACATTTATCTAAGTGTTTACCCATCCATTTTTTTATTAATTTTACTTTTGCAATTTTGTACAGAAACATGTTATTATTAGCCAGGATTATGAAGTACAACACAAACTCTATTATCTCACCCTCCTGTGGGAGTAACAATTTGGTCGGATAATAGAAAGGTTGGATAATAGAAAGTCTAAACAACAGGTTTAAATGGAGTTGTTAAGAGTGGGTTTTAGGTCGGATAACTGAAAATTCGGATAACAGAGGGTCGGATAATAGCAGTTCTATCTCAAAAAACCCTCAAATTTTACGATGTCAATACTTGGCTTGAATATATAGAAATTTTTCAACATAACTGTGTCTCGAACTCATAAATGAATTATGTTTAACATTCTTCCACATTTTACACATTTCAGCCATGATATAGGACTGCAATGTGTCAGTTCATGCAGCATTTTACTTTGTTGGTGACAAGAAAGTGAAGAACTGAGCACAAGTTGGCTTATCCAAAGCATGGAGTTGCGCCACATTCTCCGGCTTGCTTGCAATATTAGTCACTGAGTCTCATATTTTTCAACTCTTTTATTTAAAATATTAATATTCAATTATCCATCCAAACCGTAACCGTAACTTTTAGGGAGAAGCTTTTTGTCAGGATGTTATATTTCTAAACCCCATCAGAATTTTTTTGTGAAAAGCTAACTACATTTGAAACTGTTTGATCTACTAAGGACAAATAACAATTCTCTAATAATATCACATGTAAACAAAAACAACTTGTGAAGAAATAGTGCAATTATACAGGTTTATAAGAACAAACTAAGAGTCAACAAGTACAGTGAACCTTCTAATATCTGGCAAACTTACGAGACTAACATTCTGATCAAATAAGAGGTTTGTAACATAGAAGTATTTTTGTGTAAAACAATAAGGAAAGAGCAATTATAGAGAGTGGATACGAGTTTGGGTTAGCAAATATTTTTATGGTAGAAGCTTGAATACTAGAGGGTCTACCATTCATGTTAACAGTGTTATACTGAGTGATAACACCAATATTCTAAGTGTTAACACCACTAGACTGAAAGTTAACACTGATATACTAAGCGCTAACAATGATATGCTTTTTGCTGACACTAGTATACTAAGTGATAACAATAATATGGTATGCATAAAGACCAGTATAATGAGGGTTAGCACTGAAAGGTTAAGTGTTAACAGAAATATATTTTTTTTTTTTTTTTTTTTTTTTTTTTTTTTTTTTTATATTTATTTTTCTAAAATATACCTGGTGTCAACATCGATATGTTAAGTGCTAACACCAAACATGCTAAATGTTAGCAGCAACATAGTAAGTGTTAACACCAACAGTGTAAACATCAACATAGTGTTTACAGAAATGATTCCTGTACATGTTACAGGCAATCTGTGTAACCAGGCATTACGCGTAATGACTGAACATTTCAGTCATTTCGCGAAATGCCTAAACAGTTTAGCCATTTCACGAAATGCCTAGGCATTTTACGTAATGATTGAAATATAAGGTTCAGTATTACACAGATTGCCTAAACAAGTATTTGAGATCTCAGGCAATCTGTGTAATCATCTTTTTATAGTGTCTTTTTGATAGAAAATGATTATTTCTTGCTATAAGCACTTCATGATGTAGTTTTAACTATATGAAAATTAATGAAGAATTTTCATTGAAGATATATTTTGATATATCTCATACATTTTTGTATAAATTAGTACACAGTTTTACTATATAATCATTCATAATGATACATTTCATACTTAGTCTCATTTAACTTATAAGAAAGGTACTACACTCAAATCATTCTTTAGTTCTTAGTATATCATCTAATGTTATTATGTGGCTTCTTTAAATATATCAAATACTTGAACTTTGGTTTGAGTTTTCAAGCAGTCTGTGTAAGTATCTTTTCAAAACTTTTATTGATAGGATGTGTTATTTCTGGCCAAGAGAAGCAATTTAAGTTGTAGTTTTAACTGTATGACATGTAATTAAGGTACATTTTGATATCTCTTGTACCTTTTTGTATAATTAAATAAATACATGAGCAGTTTTGCAGTGTGATCAATAATAGTCATATATTCTATAAGTCTTTTAATTTAGTTGTAAGAAGGGTAGAAAGGTCCAGTTCTTTTTATTTTTATTTTTTTCTTCAAGAGAGTTTGTTTTCTGGTCTTGTTATGTGGGGGTCTTCATTAATTACATGAAACAAATGCAGAAAACTTTGATGTTAATCCTGTTTGATGAAACAAGCTTAACTGCAATTAGAACTCCACAGCCTATTTTAGCATCCAATCACTCAGCCTGAGTTTGTTTGACAAAAGTGAGTATTCTGCACAAATTCCCCCAATAAAAGGTACCAGCGGCTTTGATATAGGACAAAATATTTTATGTGAAAACATTAAAGGTGCAAGAACCTGAGTAAGGATTTAATGACTTAAAACTCACTTTTGGGCAGTCTTTTAGTTTAAATAACTCGTATAATGAGAACAACATTGTGGTTAACATTCTCTAGTATTTGTAATTATGTATTATTATGTATTCTGTATACTTTGCATGCATAGATGAATATATCAGTAACAAAACAGTTTCAATAAAATGAGATATTTTAAACATTATAACATTTTCATTATAGTTGGTCATGAATGGACATAAAATATATTCTCTATGTATACCAAAAACAAGGATAAAAATATATAATATCAAAATAATTTATGAATAATCATCAAACATGATAAAAAACTATGTTCAGGCATTACGCGTAATGCCGAGAGCTCATTTTCAGTCATTACGTGAAATGCCTAGGCATTTCGCGAAATGGCTAAACTGTTTAGGCATTTCGCGAAATGACTGAAATGTTCAGTCATTACGCGTAATGCCTGGTTACACAGATTGCCTGTAACATACATACATTCAATGAGTAACACTTGAAAAAAAATCTGTTAACACACCAGATTATTTTATCACTTTGACCAGTGTGTTTGTAAAAATGTGGGCCCAGATTACAAAGACTCCTTGAGATTAAGGTCATCTTAAGGCTCTTCCAATCTATAAGGAGCTCCTTATTCAAGGAGCAAAGGAGACTTTGTGAAGCCAGGCCCCAATATACACACATTAAATCTATTGCAGTGTTGAGTGGAAGCATTTGTGGATATATCAGTAAACTATGGCAGTTTATACAGTTTTTTCCATATCTCTAACAAACATACGCCCGCCACTCCCTCCTGTCAATTGTTACAGACTGAAGTAATCTAATAAGTCAATTTCTAAGGAAGAGTGCTATTGAGCCATACTCAGAGGTCTGCAATATCAATTTGTTTTTGGACTAAAGCATATGCAAGACACACAGGCTTCAAAAACTACAATTAATTATGCTAACGACTTCAAAATAAAAAAGCAAAAGTAAGCAAGAGTATTTTCATCTATATTATGCAAATATATGCAAATAAGTTCCTGTGATAATTATATTGCTAACGAAATCCTGCATTAGCTATAGAAATAAGTCTTTGTAACCTGATGGTCAGAGTGCTTAACTTTAAACCACAAGGTACTGGGTTTGTTCTTTGGTTAAATTAATGATCATCACCATATTTTTCACAAAAGTTATCACTCTACAACAGTAATCGGTTTAAATCCTGTTACAAAATACGAACCGACTCGAAGTTTAAATGCTTTACAATCAGATCAATGGTGTACACCGTTTTGAAGACACAAGGTCGCTGATTTCCGATGGCCTCAGCATGAGATTGGTGCAGACTGTCATGAAGAAGCATGGCTATTGGCTGAGGAGGAGGAGGCGGGGCCTGCCAGTCACCTTGATTGACAGGAGGACATAGTACTCTTGGACTGGCTACTGTGGGCTGTGCTTCCACTCAGTTGAGAGAAACCGCTCTGACTAGACTGTAGGCTGGACATACTGCCCCTACAACACAAGTGTCAGGAAGTGTCAATAAGTGTCAGGAAGTGTCTGCAGCTGTAAAAATGTGTCAAACTGAGAGCAATTGTTCTGCAACATATTATAGTTGAGTGTTTAACTGATTTGATTTATAATTTTTTTTCTTGTAAAATGTTAAACTGGATAAGGTTAACAGAAAAACAAATTAATAAGGAGTACTTTGATGGAGGACTCAAAATGGCAGATGTTGAAGAATTTATCAATGATTTATGAACCCATCTGGATTAGACACCTATTGATGGATTTAGATGAACCTCGTGTCAATCAGAATCAAAAACTTATAAGTGTTGTCAGTGTCAGGAGTGTCAAATAGAGATATATAGCTCTGACACGACTGCAGAGAAATTAATCTGACAGGATTGTTAGTTGAATATGTTACCTCTGGAATGCAAGCGTTAAGAAGTGTCAAAATATGTCAATAAGTGTCAGAAAGAGCAATATCTCTATTACTGCAAGCACAATATACTGCCATGGAAAAACACGAGTCTGTACTTGTCAGTCAGTATAGGCATGTGTCAATGAGTGTCAGAAATACATCACCTTTTAAAACTGCGACTGAGACGTAATAACATATTTCATCAAATATTTATGCTATTTGACACGAAGCAAGCCACCCTAAAAACAAATTTCCTTACCTAAATGATGCTGATTGCAACACCTCACAGTAGTACATGACCTTGGACTTGTGCAGGAAGAGGTCAAAGGAGCTTTTAGAGTCGAGGTAGCGCCACTGAAGTACGTAGGATCCTGAATTCTCAGCAACATGTGAACCCTGAAACGAGGGAGACTAACTACGGTATTTGTCTTGTGAGATACGAGGTCCAAAGCATATGTTGTTAATCAGATTAGGACATCTTTTATCCAACATATTAACTCAAAAGTAAGACAGTTCTGGTGCTGGGTAGGGAAGTCTAAAGAGATGAGTTTGTTTCTAAAAGAAACCATTGTAGTTGGTGACCTAACTGCAATTGGTAATCTAGAAGGCCGAAACGTTCAGTATAATTTCATTTTCATTATTTATTTATTTTTTACTTATCGGTTACATTGTGATGGGTAATTTGAAGGGCAAAGGAAACTATTACCTACAGTTGGTCAAGGTTTTGTACTGTAAACTGCCGGGATTCCAAACCTGATTTAAAAGGTGGGAGGCAAGTGTGTTACCACGGCACCAACATGGTCCCACATATCAACTGTTGATGAACTATTTCACTATTTTTGAAGTATAGCATCTTTGTGCAAATCCAGATGATAAAGCTAGCCACTGTAGTGTTCTTCTGAGAGTGCTGAAGTGGAATAACAGTTCTTCTTGCTGACACAGATTTCAATATCATAAATAGAAGCACACTGGGAGCACATATCTCTGTCGAGCCCCAAAATCTTTTTTAAAAAAAATCCTGCACTAGAATTTTTCCCTGTCTTTTTTAAAAACTAGAAATAGGACGCCCTGTTGATAGTAGCCGTGACATATGAATAGAAACAGGATAGCATAGAAGAACACACATTATCATGTGTAATGTCCACCCCATGAACCTTTTGCCAAAATTGTACAGTAGTCTTACAAGACCCTGTTTCATTTGTGAGATATATCAATGATGGTTAAATATTTATTAGTGTACATGTAAATTATTTCAGCTTCATGCCTTTTTGCATTGGTTGGGTCGAAAATTTTGACGAAATCACTCTATCTTGCACGGTTAAGAGGATAGAAGCAAATTTCTGTTTTTCTATTTTTGGCAAAAATTTGAAAATTCAAAATGGCCGCCATTTTTGGGAAGAGGAAAATTATTTGAAAATTACCAAGAGTACATTTCTTAGATACCCTGTGGGTCGAAAATTTCACCGAAATAACTCTATTTTGCACGGTTAAGGCAAATTTGTGCTTTTCCATTTTGGGCAAAAATTCGAAAATTCAAAATGGCCGCCATATGTGGGGAGGGGAAAATTTTTTGAAAATTGCCAAGAGTACATTTCTTAGACACCCTGTGGGTCGAAAATTTTGACCAAATCGCTCTATCTCGCACAGTTAAGGAGATAGAAGCAAATTTGTGTTTTGCCATTTTGGGCAAAACTTCGAAAATTCAAAATGGCCGCCATTTTTGGGGAGGGGAAAATTTTTTTAAAATTGCCAAGAGTACAATGGTCAGATACCCTGTGGGTCGAAAATTTTGACGAAATCGCTCTATCTCGCACGGTTAAGGAGATAGAAGCAAATTTGTGTTTTGCCATTTTTGACAAAAATTCAAAATGGCCGCCACTTTTGAGAAGGGGAAAATTTTTTGAAAATTGCAAAGAGTACATTCCTTAGATACACTGTGGGTTGAAAATTTTGACGAAATCGCTCTATCTCACACGGTTAAGGTGATAGAAGGAAATTTGTGTTTTGCCATTTTTGGCAAAAATTCAAAATGGCCGCCATTTTTAGGGAGGGGAATTTTTTTGGAAAATTGCAAAGATTATATTCCTTAGATACCCTGTGGGTCGAAAATTTCGACGAAATCGCTCTATCTCGCACGGTTAAGGAGATAGAAGCAATTTTGTGTTTTGCCATTTTTGGAAAAAAATTCGAAAATTCAAAATGGCCGCCATTTTTGGGGAGGGGAAAATTTTTTGAAAATTGCAAAGAGTACATTCCTTAGAAACCCTGTGGGTCGAAAATTTCGACGAAATTGCTCTATCTCGCACGGTTAAGGAGATAGAAGCAAATTCGTGTTTTGCCATTTTTGGCAAAAATTCGAAAATTCAAAATGGCCGCCATTTTTGGGGAGGGGAAATTTTTTAAAAATTGCCAAGAGTACAATGGTCAGATACCCTGTGTGTTGAAAATTTCTCGCAGGGTTTAGGAGATATGAGCACATTTGCCTTTTTCAGTATTCCAAATAGCCAATTACTCATTTATTTAATTAATTACTCACTCATCTATGAAGAAATTACCCCCAAAAGCAATCCCATACAAGCTATTAACCCAATGAACCTCCATACCAAATTTCAGAAAGATAGGCTTAATAGCATTCCTTAAAATGTCTGGAAACCAAAGAGACACTCAAAAGTAGCAAAGTAGCTATTACTTAGTTAGCTATACAGCTATCATCACCAAAAGCAATCCCATACAAGCTATAAACCCAATAAACCTGCATGCCAAATTTGGTAAAGATAGGATAAGAACTGTTGCCTAAAATGTCTGGAAACCAAGTGGGACGCCGGACGGCTGAAAAAGCAAAAATAATATGTCCACTCCCCAGTGGGTGGACATAATAAAATCAGTCATTCATTACACCAAGATCCACCCACTGTGAACATTTTATGTAATTCAATGCAGTTACTATAAAAATAAATGAACAAAATTCAGCATTTGCATAACGTCCTTGGCAGACAACATACCTGCAAACTGTCTCCATCTCTACAGACTAGCGGCGTTTCCACCACATTTAAGTCTGTAGCTGCCGTCACATGTTTTCCAATGAACTGCGTTGACCCTATCCCACCTGGAGCCCCGCTCACATGATGCTCGTGTGGTTCAACAGGAAGTGCCTTGCGACTACGCATGACAGTGAATATAACATCGCCTTTCAGGATGTCAAAATCCCAGGTGATAACGCAGCCTCTCTGGGGCACATTCAACAGTACCTAGGGGTCAAACAGTACAAATACTGGCAAAGGTCATGAAGTTTTCTCTGATTTTCTTTCTATTTCGCAGAGCACAGATATAGACTGAGAGGTTATGAAGGATTTTAGTTTTTCTACTGCCTTGATTTGGAGCAAACTTGTAAGTGAAATACCAACTTTAAAGTGAACTTTTTAAAATATTTTGTATTCCTGTAATCTGGGTAGTGTATCTGTTAGTGTTCAGACTTATTTTATCTGTGAGAAATCTGGAAAGTTACCAAACCCACAAACAGTGAATCACTGGACTCTGAACTGTTAATATCAACTTTTTATCTAGGTCTGAAACATTTACCTCAAGGTCAATGGTCAAGGTTGGGGTCTCATGTCCTGTTCAACAGCCAGAGGAATTTTATTAAATACAAGCAGTCTAAACTATTCCATGTGCTGGTAGATATGTTAGAGTGCTTATATCACTTCAGGGAACACATGACTTCCTGAAATTTTTGAGGGAATACACACATATTCCCCGATTACACATACCGTAATGGACACTTACAGCCTTGATCTCGCTTGCAAGCATGTATCATGGCCGGACAGCTTAAAATATTAGAAACAAACCTTAAATCTGAAGAAATTATAAACTTTTATGTCATATTATATGCTTTTGATTTTCTTTATTTCATGTAAGGGGTATTTGACTGGGGGAGTAGTAAAACACATCATTTTTTAGAATCCAGGAAATCACAAAGGTGCTGGCTGTTGACAGGGATGTAAAACCCAGAAATATGGCCTTTGCAAAGGTAACAAGGAGGGGTGGGGCATTTAATAGAAAGGGGGCATTTATACGGATAAATACGGTACTCACTGTAACATATACAAAGATATAACATCACATTACCTCGTGAGGGAAATCCTTAACGACGTGTGCCATATGGTAAAGTCCGTCCTGTACAAACGGACTGGAGTCATCAGGTGAGCGGTCCTTTTCTGTGTCATCATCTAATGTGTACAGAGACTTGGGAACCAGCCCACCATCAGGTACATCACACTGAAAACACAGGGAACCAGTACATTGTCGGGTACATCACACTGAGAACAGAGGACAAAATACAGGGAACCAGCACACTGTCAGGCACATCACACAGAGAACAGAGGACAAAATACAGGGAACCAGCCCACCATCAGGCACATCACACAGAGGACAAAATACAGGCAACCAGCACACTGTCAGGCACATCACACAGAGAACAGAGGACAAAATACAGGGAACCAGCCCACCATCAGGCACATCACGCAGAGAACAGAGGACAAAATACAGGGAACCAGCATACTGTCAGGCACATCACGCAGAGAACAGAGGACAAAATACAGGGAACCAGCCCACCATCAGGCACATCACACAGAGAACAGAGGACAAAATACAGGGAACCAGCACACTGTCAGGCACATCACACAGAGAACAGAGGACAAAATACAGGGAACCAGCCCACCATCAGGCACATCACACAGAGAACAGAGGACAAAATACAGGGAACCAGCACACTGTCAGGCACATCACACAGAGAACAGAGGACAAAATACAGGGAACCAGCCCACCATCAGGCACATCACACTGATAACACAGGGCACCAGGCTTACAGAAAAGGAATAAAACAGCCATTACACAGGAAATACTGGCAAAAGATACAGGTAACCAGTTTGCCATCAGACATGTTACACTGAAACAGGAAACAGTCTTGATACACAGAAACCACAGAGAACCAGCCTAAACAGCCTGCCAGAAGGCTAACACTTTTATATCTTCCAATGTTCTGCATATTTGATCAAGATATAGTTAAATTCTACAAAAGTCGAACATCAAAGTGCTAGAGTAAAGAACAATACTTCTACTTAATCAAGAGTTCAACGTGTACAAATATAATGCACAGGTGACACCTTCCCTTACTGTCATTTCTATTTCTATTTGACTTTTGACTGACGACCTCCATATGTCTCAAGAGAACTTGTATCTAGCTAGCACATTTTGAAGAGCGAGCCAACCCATATCATTATCCACCCTTTGTCCCACCAGCATCCAGAGTGGCAGTATATATAAAACCCCCAGGGATGTTGATAAATTATCATCCCGGAGTTTCTGTGTCAGGTACGAGAGTGTCATTCAATAGAGAGCTGGGTAGTGCTTTGAATCCTGTAGTAAAGGGAATTCTGCACATATATACATTACAATTAGGTACAACCCCATGAAATACACTCATTTCAAAGCCTTGAAAAGTAATTTTGCATTCTTAAATGAACTTACTGCCATAACGAAGTGATTTATTTTGGACTTAACAACTCACAAAGCAGTCTCCACCCAGGAAGTCAGGTATGATATCTCTCTGAACGTAATCCACCAAACCTCCCCGACCCTGGTAATCCTTGCCTCCATAGATCAGAAACTTCTTGGACGTGTTCTCATCAATAAACGGGCTGAAACAAATATACAAACTCAAACATAGTGATATAGATCAGCCCATTTGACCAACTGGGTACACACTCACCTATGAACACAGATGACCTGGATTAGATACCAGGTACAGACAGATACATAGTGACTAAATAGCCATTTCAAATGGCAGTCAAGCATGTGTGTGCCTTTGGGATGTCTATTATTTTACGGTAATTCTAATTCTAATTGGACTTTTATAGCAATTAATCTCCCCCTGCAACACCACTCTAAGGTGCAAAAAAAAAGAGTAACCGAATATCGGTAGCCAGGGACAGAAAGGGGTCAAACACCACAGGTAAAAGCAGGGGATATTATTGTAGTTTTCTGAGTTAATTTTGCATATTTCTGGAAGACGAATTCCACAATTTAACCAAAAAACTCCAACTCAGAGTTATCTGGTTTAAGGAACAACCACATTACAGTAGTTCCAGTCAGCATACCTTATCAGTGTCCAGAGTACAGGGAAGACTCGTGGCGCCCTCACAATGAGCAGGAAGCCCATTGTCTCCGGGTAGTTTGCTTCCACCACCTCAATAATCCGCAGCAAGGCCTTGATGCCTGGTCGCCACAGATGTCTCATACTCAGTCCCTCCAGGTCAACAATACAGGTACAGTTACTGTAAAACATACAGAGGTCAACTATACAGGTACAGTTACTGTAAAACATACAGAGGTCAACTATACAGGTACAGTTACTGTAAAACATACAGAGGTCAACTATACAGGTACAGTTACTGTAAAACATACAGAGGTCAACAATACAGGTACAGTTACTGTAAAACATACAGAGGTCAACTATACAGGTACAGTTACTGTAAAACATACAGAGGTCAACTGTACAGGTACAGTTACTGTAAAAACACAGAGATGTCAACTATACAGGTACAGTTACTGTAAAAACATAGAGAGGTCAACTATACAGGTACAGTTACTGTAAAAATATACAGAGGTCAACTATACAGGTACAGTTACTGTAAACATAAAAGAGTCAACTACACATATACAGTTACATATACAGTTACTGCAATACATATACAGGTCATCTATACAGGTACAGTTACTGTAAAAAAATTACACACGCACATGGTGCAAATTATAATCTCCCTCCGGCAAGCCGGGCGGGAGATAATAATAGGGGGGTTGGCCTAAATTTAAGGCTTTCAGATTGAAAGGTGTCAGAAAATCACTCATAAATGAGACATTTTTCAAGGGATTGCTCCCAAAATCTAATCAGCTCGCGTTTTCTATAGTATGAACAGGTGTGTCAAATTATAAAGCTCTGTAGTAAGTAGTTTTTCCTGAACTGTGATGACGAGGGGGTGTACTTCAAAAAATAGTTTTTGATCATGTGACCTTCATAAAGGTCAAAGGTCAAATTTAAGCATGCAGAAAAATTTTCCCACGCCTAAGGTATATAACTGCCAAATATGGTTTGAAACCTTCTAATAACTAGATTGGGCTAACTCGGCGCCAACATATCCCCAGACAGGTCATCACTCACGCCACAGGTTTTGATCGGGAACTTTTTATTTAATCCATTTGTTGTATGCCATAAATATTGGGAAAAGTTATATGAACTTCAGCACATCAATCTACTAAGTTTATATCTTCCCAAGGAAGATGGTGTATCCCCAGACGTCGAATACATAACTCAACAGATCATATTTTCAATCTTCCTACAATGATAACTCTGAACCTATTTTCAAAGTATTTAAATGATTGATGATTGAATGTCCATTCTAAATTAATAATCTCAAAAGAGCATATCTGTTTCTATATTTGTTGACAAATAAAATATTATTTTTAACTCAACTCATCATACTTTTCAATCTTCCTGCAAAGGGTAACTCTGAACCTATTTTCAAAGTATTTAAATGATTGATGATTGAATGTCCATTCTAAATTCATAATTCCAAAAGCGTATCTCTGTTTCTATATTTGTTCACAAATAAAATATTATTTAAAAATCATATATTATTTATATTATTATTTTATTATATTATTTTTAGAATTTGCATTGTTTTTCAGTTATTCATTTCCTCAATTCCGATATATGTGGTCCATATATATGCAACCTAAATATGTGACACAATCTCAGTTCTGACTCCCTTTGTCTTAGATAATTAGATAATGAAGCAAACACCACCTCCCACCCCCACCCCACCTCTCTCCCCTTCTCCACACCTCTCTCACTATTACAGAAGATCTGTATACCTTTGTTTATTTAGTGTCACTCAATAGCTGGAGGTCCCAGAGGTGGGTGGGGGATGGGGGGTGGGACTACAAAGAGATGGAGTGCTCCAGCACAAATGGTAAACAAACACTTATAATATAAAAGGGGTAATCAAATACAAAAAGCTCAGTTAATCTTATCACTAAAATCAAATCAAAAATATAAACTAGAGGATCGCTCGCAGAAAAAAAACATAATGTTTTTGCATAGCAAAAACAAAGCGTCCCGAAAAGGATATAAAGGTGAGTGCTAAAGTATTAAGAAAATGCTTCGTTTCTAGCCTTATACTGTTGTGGCAACCAAAGTCAGCGCAGTCTGCTCTATCTAGCACGGTTTTCAAGATATAAGCATTTTTGTGTTTTGCAAAAAATAAAAAAAATTAAAAATGTCCGCTATATTTGGCGAGACAAAAATATTTTGAAAATTGGCATGGCTATTCTGCAGAGATACCCAGCAGGTCCAAAATTTTGTTGAGTTCACTCCATATAGCACGGTTTTCGAGATATAAGCATTTTTGTGTTTTGCAAAAACTTTGAAAATTCAAAATGGCCACCATTTTTGGAGAGACAAAAATTTTTGTCAAGACCACTGCCGTGGTGTGTATCTCCCGCCGAGCATTAAAGCAGAAGAAATAGCTTTTCCGAGATATTCACAATTTTTCATTTTCGTGTGTGAAAGCTCTTCCAAAAGTAGGTGAATGAGTTATTTGAGAAAAATTGGCTATCTGCAATACTATTAAGAGATAATTCACATTTACTCATTTTGAGTAGGTGAATAATTATCTATGGGTCTGAAACTTCACCAAGTGAAAGCTCTCCCAAAAGTAGGTGAATAAGTTATTTGAGAAAAATTGGCTATCTGCAATACTTTTAGAGATAATTCGCATTTACTCATTTTGAGTAGGTGAGTAATTAGCTATGGGTCTGAAACTTCACCATGTGAAAGCTCTCCCACAAGTAGATGAATGAGTATTTGATAAAAATTGGGTATCCGCAATACTTTTACAGATAATTAGCATTTACTCATTTTGAGTAGGTGAATAAATAGCTATGGGTCCGAAACTTCACAGAGTGAAAGCTCTCCCAAAAGTGGGTGAAGGAGTTATTTGAGAAAAATTGGCTATCTGCAATACTTTTAGAGATAATTCGCATTTACTCATTTTGAGTAGGTGAGTAATTTGCTATGGGTCTGAAACTTCACCAAGTGAAAGCTCTCCCAAAAGTAGGTGAATGATTAATTTGAGAAAAATTGGCTATCTGCAATACTTTTAGAGATAATTCGCATTTACTCATTTTGAGTAGGTGAGTAATTAGCTATGGGTCTGAAACTTCACCAAGTGAAAGCTCTCCCAAAAGTAGGTGAATGAGTTATTTGAGAAAAATTGGCTATCTGCAATACTTTTACAGATAATTCGCATTTACTCATTTTGAGTAGGTGAGTAATTAGCTATGGGTCTGAAACTTCACCAAGTGAAAGCTCTCCGAAAAGTAGGTGAATGATTAATTTGAGAAAAACTGGCTATCTGCAATACTTTTAGAGATAATTCGCATTTACTCATTTTGAGTAGGTGAGTAATTAGCTTTGGGTCTGAAACTTCACCAAGTGAAAGCTCTCCCAAAAGTAGGTGAATGAGTTATTTGAGAAAAATTGGCTATCTGCAATACTTTTAGAGATAATTCACATTTACTCATTTTGAGTAGGTGAGTAATTAGCTATGGGTCTGAAACTTCACCAAGTGAAAGCTCTCCCAAAAGTAGGTGAATGAGTTATTTGAGAAAAATTGGCTATCTGCAATACTTTTAGAGATAATTCACATTTACTCATTTTCAGTAGGTGAGTAATTAGCTATGGGTCTGAAACTTCACCAAGTGAAAGCTCTCCCAAAAGTAGGTGAATGAGTTATTAGAGAAAAATTGGCAATCTGCAATATTTTTAGAGATAATTCGCATTTACTCATTTTGAGTAGGTGAGTAATTAGCTATGGGTCTGAAACTTCACCAAGTGAAAGCTCTCCCAAAAGTAGGTGAATGAGTTATTTGAGAAAAATTGGCTATCTGCAATACTTTTAGAGATAATTCGCATTTACTCATTTTGAGTAGGTGAGTAATTAGCTATAGGTCTGAAACTTCATCATGTGAAAGCTCTCCCACAAGTAGATGAATGAGTTATTTGATAAAAATTGGGTATCCGCAATACTTTTACAGATAATTAGCATTTACTCATTTTGAGTAGGTAAATAATTAGCTATGGGTCTGAAACTTCACCATGTGAAAGCTCTCCCAAAAGTAGGTGAATGAGTTACTTGAGAAAAATTGGCTATCTGCAATACTTTTAGAGATAATTCGCATTTACTCATTTTGAGTAGGTGAGTAATTGGCTATGGGTCTGAAACTTCACCATGTGAAAGCTCTTCCAAAAGTAGGTGAATGAGTTATTTGAGAAAAATTGGCCATCTGCAATACTTTTAGAGGTAATTCGCATTTACTCTTTTTGAGTAGGTGAGCAATTAGCTATGGGTCTGAAACTTCACCAAGTGCTCTGCAGAGATACCCAGTGGGTCAAAAATTTCTTTGAAATCGCTCTATCTAGCACGGTTTTCGAGATATAAGCATTTTTGTGTTTTGCAATTTTGCGAAAAATTCGAAAATTCAAAATGGCCGCCATTTTTTGCGAGAAATTTTTTGTTTGAAAATTGGCATGGCTACTCTGCAGAGATACCCTGCGGGTCAAAAATTTCGTCAAAATCGCTCTATCTAGCAGGGTTTTTGAGATATAAGCATTTTTATGTTTTGCAATTTTTGCGAAAAATTCGAAAATTCAAAATGGCCGCCATTTTTGGCGAGACAAAATTTTTTTGAAAATTGGCATGGCTACTCTGCAGATATACCCTGTGGGTCAAAAATTTCGTCGAAATCGCTCTATCTAGCAGGGTTTTCGAGATATAAGCATTTTTATGTTTTGCAATTTTTGCGAAAAATTCGAAAATTCAAAATGGCCGCCATTTTTGGCGAGATAAAATTTTTTTCAAAATTGGGATAACTACTCTGCAGAGATGCCCTGTGGGTCAAAAATTTCGTCGAAATCGCTCTATCTAGCACGGTTTTCGAGATATAAGCATTTTTGTGTTTTGCAATTTTTGCGAAAATTTTGAAAATTCAAAATGGCCGCCATTTTTGGCGAGACAAAAATTTTTTGAAAATTGGGAAAAGTACTCCGCAGAGTTATCCTGCGGGTCAAAAATTTTGTCGAAATTGCTCTATCTAGCACGGTTTTTGAGATATAAGCATTTTTGTGTTTTGCAATTTTTGCGAAAATTTCGAAAATTCAAAATGGCCGCCATTTTGGGCGAGACAAAAATTTTTTGAAAATTGGGAAAACTACTCCGCAGAGATACCCTGTGGGCCAAAAATTTCGTCGAAATCGCTCTATCTAGCACGGTTTTCGAGATATAAGCATTTTTGTGTTTTCCTTATTTGGAAAATTCGTAATGATTAATTAATCATTAATTACTCGGCCATTTCTTGACCAATCAATGCCAAAATCTAATGATTTCCAGATTTTAATAGAATGAATGTATTTGCCAAGTTTCAGGTGAATTGATAAAATTCCTTTCAAGTTATCATCCGGACAAGCTTCCCCATCGAAAAAAGACATTTTTGGTCATGTGACCTCTCTGATTTGGTTGAAATGTCACTGCAGCATATTCAAAAACATTCCCCAAGGCTACTGCCTAAACCTGCCAAATTTGAAAAGAATCCGCCTAACGGTTACAGAGTTATAAGGAAAACAAAATGCGGAGCCGGCAGAGCCGGCGGAGCCGGCAGAGCCGGAAGCTCTCCCATACACAAACAAGCGTCCCTTGCGGGACGCTTAATAAGGAATGTCCAACAGGAAGATTATATACCTCCAGAATTAAATATAAATTATCAAACGACAAGAACAGATTTATAATAATAATTCAGAATTGAGAATTTTAAGTATGTGATTATCAATTGAAATGAGTTCGTAACTGTAGGAGCTGTGTCAAAATTAAGGCAAGTTGAATAAAACTGGGCTAGTTGAGGGTTAAAAATCCCCTATTTTTACTACATAAGGCTATAATTTCATTAATATTTGGGACTTAAAGCTCACCAGAAAATAACAGTGTCCATTTTGCCTACTTGAATATGTTTAACCAGTTTCATATTTAAAAAGTTAAAAACTCAGCAAGCAGAGAGATAACACACAAAAATAAGTTCTTAAAAGCCTAAGATAGCCATAACATTATTAATATTCAAAATTTAAATAGACAGGAACTTCCTTTGAAAAATTCAAAGATTTCAGCTCTATGAGCCACATAGTTTGACAGTTACAGGGCTTTAAAGTGGCATAATATCCATAAATTGGGTCTCTGTAGGCATTTTACAATTGTTAAAGAGACCTTAGCAATTAAACTACAGAACTGAAACTTTTTGGGGGACATACACAACAAACAAAAATTATATATAATACAGTTTAAGACTTGCCACACTAAGCATTTCCAAATAACAGGGCAAAATACAGAAAAAAATGTCAAAAAAGGTCACTTGGGCAAGTGTCTATGGCCCTCATACACAGGTTAAATGTCTACTAAAAGCCTTGATTTTCGGCACATGTGAAAAGAACATAATAATGCATTCCCAGGTGGGATTTCAGCTCAATCAATCACATAGTTTAACAGTCACAGGGCTTAAAGGTGGCAAAAAGTCCAAATATTGGGTCTCTGTGGGCCTTTTAGAGACCTCAATGTGGCCTTCAAATTAAAGCTTCAGACTTAAAATTTGTCACATACTAAGATTACACATAGAATATGTATCTAATACAGTTTGAAACTTCATAGACTTACCATTTCCAAGTTACAGGGCAAAATATGTGAAAAATGTCTAAAAAGGGTCACTTGGGTGGGGATTTATGGTCCTCAAACACAGGTTAAATGTCTACTTAAAGCCTTGATTTTCGGCACATGTAAAAAGGACATAATAATGCATTCCCAGATGGGATTTCAGCTCCATCAATAACATAGTTTAACAGTCACAGGGCTTAAAGGTGCAAAAGGTCCATATATTGGGTCTTTGGGAGCCCATCAGAGACCTCAATTTGACCTTCAAATTAAAGCTTCAGACTTAAAATCTGTTACATACTAACATTACACATAGAATATACATCTAATACAGTTTGAAACTTCTCAGACTTACCATTTCCAAGTTACAGAGCAAAATATGTGAAAAATGTCTTAAAAGGGTCACTCGGGTGGGTGTTTATGGTCCTCATACATGGGTTAAATGTCTATTAAAGGCCTAAATTTTGGAGTACATACAAGAAAAACATATTGATATATTCTCAGATGATATTTCACTTAGATGAGAGACATAGTTTGAAAGCTACAGTGCTTGAAGATGGCAAAAAGTCCATAAATTGGGTCTCTGTGGGCAATTTTGAGATCTTAAGTCGGCCTAACAGGTAAACCTACACCCTTTAAATTTTTCACAGACAAGGATTACATATAAGAGTTACATCTAGTGCAGTTTGAGACTCATCAGAATTACCACTTCCAAATTATAGGGCAAAATAAGTTAAAACTAGAGGATCGCTCGCAAAAAAAAAGATAATGTTTTTGCATAGCAAAAACAAAGCGTCCCGAAAAGGATATAAAGGTGAGTGCTAAAGTATTAAGAAAATGCTTCGTTTCTAGCCTTATACTGTTGTGGCAACCAAAGTCAGCGCAGTCTGCTCTATCTAGCATGGTTTTCAAGATATAAGCATTTTTGTGTTTTGCAAAAAATAAAAAAATTAAAAATGTCCGCTATATTTGACGAGACAAAAATATTTTGAAAATTGGCATGGCTACTCTGCAGAGATACCCAGCAGGTCCAAAATTTTGTTGAGTTCGCTCCATCTAGCACGGTTTTCGAGATATAAGCATTTTTGTGTTTTGCAAAAACTTTGAAAATTCAAAATGGCCACCATTTTTGGTGAGACAAAAAATTTTGTCAAGACCACTGCCGTGGTGTGTATCTCCCGCCGAGCATTAAAGCAGAAGAAATAGCTTTTCCGAGATATTCACAATTTTTCATTTTCGTGTGTGAAAGGTCTTCCAAAAGTAGGTGAATGAGTTATTTGAGAAAAATTGGCTATCTGCAATACTATTAAGAGATAATTCACATTTACTCATTTTGAGTAGGTGAATAATTATCTATGGGTCTGAAACTTCACCAAGTGAAAGCTCTCCCAAAAGTAGGTGAATGAGTTATTTGAGAAAAATTGGCTATCTGCAATACTTTTAGAGATAATTCGCATTTACTCATTTTGAGTAGGTGAGTAATTAGCTATGGGTCTGAAACTTCACCATGTGAAAGCTCTCCCAAAAGTAGATGAATGAGTATTTGATAAAAATTGGGTATCCGCAATACTTTTACAGATAATTAGCATTTACTCATTTTGAGTAGGTGAATAAATAGCTATGGGTCTGAAACTTCACAGAGTGAAAGCTCTCCCAAAAGTAGGTGAATGAGTTATTTGAGAAAAATTGGCTATCTGCAATACTTTTAGAGATAATTCACATTTACTCATTTTGAGTAGGTGAATAATTAGCTATGGGTCTGAAACTTCACCAAGTGAAAGCTCTGCCAAAAGTAGGTGAATGATTTATTTGAGAAAAAATTGGCTATCTGCAATACTTTTAGAGATAATTCACATTTACTCATTTTGAGTAGGTGAGTAATTAGCTATGGGTCTGAAACTTCACCAAGTGAAAGCTCTCCCAAAAGTAGGTGAATGAGTTATATGAGAAAAATTGGCTATCTGCAATACTTTTAGAGATAATTCGCATTTACTCATTTTGAGTAGACGAGTAATTAGCTATGGGTCTGAAACTTCACCAAGTGAAAGCTCTCCCAAAAGTAGGTGAATGATTAATTTGAGAAAAATTGTCTATCTGTAATACTTTTAGAGATAATTCGCATTTACTCATTTTGAGTAGGTGAGTAATTAGCTATGGGTCTGAAACTTCACCAAGTGAAAGCTCTCCCAAAAGTAGGTGAATGAGTTATTTGAGAAAAATTGGCTATCTGCAATACTTTTACAGATAATTCGCATTTACTCATTTTGAGTAGGTGAGTAATTAGCTATGGGTCTGAAACTTCACCAAGTGAAAGCTCTCCCAAAAGTAGGTGAATGAGTTATTTAAGAAAAATTGGCTATCTGCAATACTTTTAGAGATAATTCGCATTTACTCATTTTGAGTAGGTGAGTAATTAGCTATGGGTCTGAAACTTCACAGAGTGAAAGCTCTCCCAAAAGTAGGTGAATGAGTTATTTGAGAAAAATTGGCTATCTGCAATACTTTTAGAGATAATTCGCATTTACTCATTTTGAGTAGGTGAGTAATTAGCTATGGGTCTGAAACTTCACCAAGTGAAAGCTCTCCCAAAAGTAGGTGAATGAGTTATTTGAGAAAAATTGGCTATCTGCAATACTTTTAGAGATAATTCGCATTTACTCATTTTGAGTAGGTGAGTAATTAGCTATGGGTCTGAAACTTCACCAAATGAAAGCTCTCCCAAAAGTAGGTGAATGAGTTATTTGAGAAAAATTGGCTATCTGCAATACTTTTAGAGATAATTCGCATTTACTCATTTTGAGTAGGTGAGTAATTAGCTATGGGTCTGAAACTTCACCAAATGAAAGCTCTCCGAAAAGTAGGTGAATGATTAATTTGACAAAAATTGGCTATCTGCAATACTTTTAGAGATAATTCGCATTTACTCATTTTGAGTAGGTGAGTAATTAGCTATGGGTCTGAAACTTCACAGAGTGAAAGCTCTCCCAAAAGTAGGTGAATGAGTTATTTGAGAAAAATTGGCTATCTGCAATACTTTTAGAGATAATTCGCATTTACTCATTTTGAGTAGGTGAGTAATTATGTATGGGTCTGAAACTTCACCAAGTGAAAGCTCTCCCAAAAGTAGGTGAATGAGTTATTTGAGAAAAATTGGCTATCTGCAATACTTTTAGAGATAATTCGCATTTACTCATTTTGAGTAGGTGAGTAATTAGCTATGGGTCTGAAACTTCACCAAATGAAAGCTCTCCGAAAAGTAGGTGAATGATTAATTTGACAAAAATTGGCTATCTGCAATACTTTTAGAGATAATTCGCATTTACTCATTTTGAGTAGGTGAGTAATTAGCTATGGGTCTGAAACTTCACCAAGTGAAAGCTCTCCCAAAACTAGGTGAATGAGTTATTTAAGAAAAATTGGCTATCTGCAATACTTTTAGAGATAATTCGCATTTACTCATTTTGAGTAGGTGAGTAATTAGCTATGGGTCTGAAACTTCACCAAGTGAAAGCTCTCCCAAAAGTAGGTGAATGAGTTATTTAAGAAAAATTGGCTATCTGCAATACTTTTAGAGATAATTCGCATTTACTCATTTTGAGTAGGTGAGTAATTAGCTATGGGTCTGAAACTTCACCAAGTGAAAGCTCTCCCAAAAGTAGGTGAATGAGTTATTTGAGAAAAATTGGCTATCTGCAATACTTTTACAGATAATTCGCATTTACTCATTTTGAGTAGGTGAGTAATTAGCTATGGGTCTGAAACTTCACCAAGTGAAAGCTCTCCCAAAAGTAGGTGAATGATTAATTTGACAAAAATTGGCTATCTGCAATACTTTTAGAGATAATTCGCATTTACTCATTTTGAGTAGGTGAGTAATTAGCTATGGGTCTGAAACTTCACCAAGTGAAAGCTCTCCCAAAAGTAGGTGAATGAGTTATTTAAGAAAAATTGGCTATCTGCAATACTTTTAGAGATAATTTGCATTTACTCATTTTGAGTAGGTGAGTAATTAGCTATGGGTCTGAAACTTCACAGAGTGAAAGCTCTCCCAAAAGTAGGTGAATGAGTTATTTGAGAAAAATTGGCTATCTGCAATACTTTTACAGATAATTCGCATTTACTCATTTTGAGTAGGTGAGTAATTAGCTATGGGTCTGAAACTTCACCAAGTGAAAGCTCTCCCAAAAGTAGGTGAATGATTAATTTCAGAAAAATTGGCTATCTGCAATACTTTTAGAGATAATTCCCATTTACTCATTTTGAGTAGGTGAGTAATTAGCTACGGGTCTGAAACTTCACCAAGTGAAAGCTCTCCCAAAAGTAGGTGAATGATTAATTTGAGAAAAATTGGCTATCTGCAATACTTTTAGAGATAATTCGCATTTACTCATTTTGAGTAGGTGAGTAATTAGCTATGGGTCTGAAACTTCACCAAGTGAAAGCTCTCCCAAAAGTAGCTGAATGAGTTATTTGAGAAAAATTGGCTATCTGCAATACTTTTAGAGATAATTCGCATTTACTCATTTTGAGTAGGTGAGTAATTAGCTATGGGTCTGAAACTTCACCAAGTGAAAGCTCTCCCAAAAGTAGGTGAATGAGTTATTTGAGAAAAATTGGCTATCTGCAATACTTTTAGAAATAATTCGCATTTACTCATTTTGAGTAGGTGAGTAATTAGCTATGGGTCTGAAACTTCACCAAGTGAAAGCTCTCCGAAAAGTAGGTGAATGATTAATGTGAGAAAAATTGGCTATCTGCAATACTTTTAGAGATAATTCGCATTTACTCAGTTTGAGTAGGTGAGTAATTAGCTATGGGTCTGAAACTTCACCAAGTGAAAGCTCTCCCAAAAGTAGGTGAATGATTAATTTGAGAAAAATTGGCTATCTGCAATACTTTTAGAGATAATTCGCATTTACTCATTTTGAGTAGGTGAGTAATTAGCTATGGGTCTGAAACTTCACCAAGTGAAAGCTCTCCCAAAAGTAGCTGAATGAGTTATTTGAGAAAAATTGGCTATCTGCAATACTTTTAGAGATAATTCGCATTTACTCTTTTTGAGTAGGTGAGTAATTAGCTATGGGTCTGAAACTTCACCAAGTGAAAGCTCTCCCAAAAGTAGGTGAATGAGTTATTTGAGAAAAATTGGCTATCTGCAATACTTTTAGAAATAATTCGCATTTACTCATTTTGAGTAGGTGAGTAATTAGCTATGGGTCTGAAACTTCACCGTGTGAAAGCTCTCCCACAAGTAGATGAATGAGTTATTTGATAAAAATTGGGTATCCGCAATACTTTTACAGATAATTAGCATTTACTCATTTTGAGTAGGTAAATAATTAGCTATGGGTCTGAAACTTCACCATGTGAAAGCTCTCCCAAAAGTAGGTGAATGAGTTATTTGAGAAAAATTGGCTATCTGCAATACTTTTAGAGATAATTCGCATTTACTCATTTTGAGTAGGTGAGTAATTGGCTATGGGTCTGAAACTTCACCATGTGAAAGCTCTTCCAAAAGTAGGTGAATGAGTTATTTGAGAAAAATTGGCCATCTGCAATACTTTTAGAGGTAATTCGCATTTACTCTTTTTGAGTAGGTGAGCAATTAGCTATGGGTCTGAAACTTCACCAAGTGAAAGCTCTTTGGGATAGCTGCTCTGCAGAGATACCCTGAAGATAAAAAATTTCGTTGAAATCGCTCTATGTAGCACAGTTTTCGAAATATTAGCATTTTTGTGTTTTGCAATTTTTGCGCAAAAATTCGAAAATTCAAAATGGCCGCCATTTTTGGCGAGACAAAATATTTTTGAAAATTGGCATGGCTACTCTGCATAGATACCCTGTGGGTCAAAAATTTCATCAAAATCGCTCTATCTAGCACGGTTTTCGAGATATAAGCATTTTTGTGTTTTGCAATTTTTGCGAAAAATTCGAAAATTCAAAATGGCCGCCATTTTTTGCGAGAAATTTTTTGTTTGAAAATTGGCATGGCTACTCTGCAGAGATACCCTGTGGGTCAAAAATTTCGTCGAAATCGCTCTATCTAGCAGGGTTTTCGAGATATAAGCATTTTTATGTTTTGCAATTTTTGCGAAAAATTCGAAAATTCAAAATGGCCGCCATTTTTGGCGAGACAAAATTTTTTTCAAAATTGGGATAACTGCTCTGCAGAGATACACTGTGGGTCAAAAATTTCGTCGAAATTGCTCTATCTAGCACGGTTTTCGAGATATAAGCATTTTTGTGTTTTGCAATTTTTGCGAAAATTTCGAAAATTCAAAATGGCCGCCATTTTTGGCGAGACAAAAATATTTTGAAAATTGGGAAAAGTACTCCGCAGAGATATCCTGCGGCTCAAAAATTTTGTCGAAATTGCTCTATCTAGCACGGTTTTTGAGATATAAGCATTTTTGTGTTTTGCAATTTTTGCGAAAATTTCGAAAATTCAAAATGGCCGCCATTTTGGGCGAGACAAAAATTTTTTGAAAATTGGGAAAACTACTCCGCAGAGATACCCTGTGGGTCAAAAATTTTGTCGAAATCGCTCTATCTAGCACGGTTTTCGAGATATAAGCATTTTTGTGTTTTCCTTATTTGGAAAATTCGTAATGATTAATTAATCATTAATTACTCGGCCATTTCTTGACCAATCAATGCCAAAATCTAATGATTTCCAGATTTTAATAGAATGAATGTATTTGCCAAGTTTCAGGTGAATTGATAAAATTCCTTTCAAGTTATCATCCGGACAAGCTTCCCCATCGAAAAAAGACATTTTTGGTCATGTGACCTCTCTGATTGGTTGAAATGTCACTGCAGCATATTCAAAAAAATTCCCCAAGGCTACTGCCTAAACCTGCCAAATTTGAAAAGAATCCGCCTAACGGTTACAGAGTTATAAGGAAAACAAAATGCGGAGCCGGCGGAGCCGCCGGAGCCGCCGGAGCCGGCGGAGCCTGAAGCTCTCCCATACACAAACAAGCGTCCCTTGCGGGACGCTTAAATATAGGAAAAAAGTCCTAAGTGGGGTCTTTATGGGCTCCAAACACAATTTTCTCCTCAACTTAAAGTCTTGATTTTCGGCACATGTACTAAGAATATATTAATGTGTTCTCAGGTAAAATTTGAGGCAGATAAGCCTCATAGTTTGTGACCTAGAGGGCTCTAAGTGGCCAAAAGTGCAATTTCTGACCTTAAGGTGGCCATTAGTTCTGTATTATTGGGAGTTTAAGGTCACCTTAAAATAGGGATCTTCCTTTGGGCATCCTTAACATGTGTACCAAGTTTGAAAAAAAAATATTAATCCGTTTTTGAGTTATTGCGTCCACAAGGAAATTTCTACGGCGGCGGCGGCGGCACAACAGACCTGAATCCAATATATCCCCGACTTTCGTCTGGGGATATAATTATAGGGCAAAATAAGTTAAAAATATAGGAAAAAAGTCCTAAGTGGGGTCTTTATGGGCCTCAAAGACCATTTTCTTCTCAACTTAAAGTCTTGATTTTCTGCACATGTACTAAGAATATATTAATGTGTTCTCAGGTAAAATTTGAGGCAGATAAGCCTCATAGTTTGTGACCTAGAGGGCTCTAAGTGGCCAAAAGTGCAATTTCTGACCTTAAGGTGGCCATAAGTTCTTTATTATTAGCAGTTTAAGGTCACCTTAAAATAGGGATCTTCCTTTGGGCATCCTTAACATGTGTACCAAGTTTGAAAAAAAAATATTAATCCGTTTTTGAGTTACCGCGTCCACAAGGAAATTTCTATGGCGGCGCCGGCGCCGGCGCGACGGACCTGAATCCAATATATCCCCGACTTTCGTCTGGGGATATAATAGGGGAGATATTCAAGGGAGACCATAATGCGGCGGCGGCGAGGAAACTGAGGCGAAAACAAATAAGCGCCCTTTCAGGGACGCTTAATTATACAGGTACATATAGTATAAAATATAGTAGTGCTGTAAAATCTGAGTAGTTACTGCAGAGAAGTGGGTTATTTGGAGTACAATATGAAGGAAATAGTACTCTGTCTCCACTCAGACTTTGAATGTTTTCAAAAATGTTCAGACAAAACTGGCATAAAATGGACAAGTTTCTATTAATTTTTAAGGCTTAATGTCATATTTTGTTGCTTGTGAAAAGGGAGCTTGAAGAGTGGTGTTAATATTACAATTTGCGGCAGAGCTAGATGTATGTGGACCATAGTACACTGGTTTTGCATCCCTCTGGTCATCAAAGGTCAAGTAAGGATTTTGACAATTGTTAGCAAGATATATTTACAAGAAGCACGGCAATAATTCGACAAACAGAGAGTAAGTCAGGATTTTCAGCTTGTTAGGCAACGAATGGACTCACGTGACTGGGTGACCTCGCTGTCTTGTGGCCTCTTCACATCGACGCAAACCCTCCTCATTCACTGACAGGACCTGTGAGCAGAAATATAAACAAAAACAATGGCTTGGAATCCAATCCACGCGTATACTGAAAAGCACATATCTTGTTATTAATTCAAGACAACATGAAACTTAATTTTATTAAATCAACAAATGCATTGTTAGCTTAAATTATTTTGTTGGAAATATGTACCATTTTCTACAGTTGCACTGGCAAGTGTCATAGCTATTGATAATACAGCAGAACCTCTATTATCCAAATTTTCAATTATCCAACCTCAAACCCACTCTCTCAACTCCATTTACACCCGTTATTTTAGGCTTTCTATAATCTGACCTTTCTATTATATGACCTAATTGTTACTCCTAAAGAGGGTTGGATAATAGTAGTGCTGGGAATCACCTCCAATTTGCATGGTCGATTATTCGTCCATTTTTCCGAGCGATGATCGACCCATAATCGATTATTTTACTCCATTATTGTTTATTATTTAAGAAACACTTTCCGGGATAAAATATAGGTCAATCCGGTAAGAATAACGTTGTTCCGACATTTAGAATCTACCAAAAGCACCCACTTCCTGTAAATATGGCAGTAGATATAAACAAACTCGAAATGCAAGACAAACCTGTTGATTTATTAAGTAAAAATACCTAAAATATTTTTAAAATACGTGGATATTGCTATAAATCATGAAAGGTAAGATATAAGCTTAATAATCGATCATTAGAAAACGTCAGTGACCAACTGCAATTCTACACTGTCACTGACAATTAATCGAGAAAACGTCTAATCACCACACCACTAGATAATAGAGGTTCTACTGTATAAGGTTGTATATTTAGTGTAGATGCTAGAAAGGCCCACTAATTCCCTTCTATTGTATAAGAATCAAGTATGTATTTCTTTAAGACTGATTAAAAATTTTTTAAAAGACTTTATTCCACTTATGTTACTATTTAACTTGTTCCAGAACTTTATTCCACATATAGAAATACATTTGGATTTTAATTTTGTCCTGGCGAAAACCACATAAAACTTTCCTTCTTGTCTAGTATTTACATTACTACTTAGTTTGATTTTAAAAAACAATTGTATATTATCAGGTAAACTACCTTCTTTGGCTTTACGCATTATCAACAATGTCTTGAACTGGACTATATCACTGAATTTTAATAACTTATATTTGCTATATAGAGGAAGTGTATGGGCCCTATATTCACTGAATATTGTATTCTCTGTGTACTCACGTGTCTGAGTAAGGCATCTTCTCCCACTGATTTGATGAGTCCTTTCACGTCCATGTGACCCAGCCTTAATACATAAAGCGGACGGCCATCTGAAACACAAAGGCATGGGCAATGTACAAAAAAACAGTCCAAATCAAATAATTAAATCCAGACTAAATGCTTTTAAAGTCTTTTATGATATTTCTTATATTAAAGTATTAACAGAAGTTTTATACTGTTAAAGTAGAAATATTGTTTGCAATACACAGAATATTTGGAGGTAAGATAATTACTCCAAATAATTTGATGATATAATCGGGTGTACAAATTCCATAATGCACTGGACATAGGTACAACCATGCCATATGGTGAAATGGCAAGTTATTATTCTAGACAAACTCAGGCAGACATATTACTGTCATGTGAAAATTACATTCTAATATTGCCAACTTGTCACAATATTTAAGGTATAATCCCACTTTTGATGATACTGCCATTGCCAATGATATCACTACCTTACTTGGCAATATTACGCATCTGTGCAACTTTTTATTATTATCCCAGTAATAACATCCTCCTGTGTATTATACTTACCTAAAAATCCCTGGTAAAACCAATATACTGTGTTTTAACATTTCTCTTTATCCAGATAATACCAGTCTACTCTGTAATACAAATACCTTTATCATGACAATACCACCCTTTTGTGTATTATATTTACCTTTGTCCTGGTAATGCCATCCGCCTGTATAGTATTTATCTATCACCTCACTGGGTACATAACATTCCTTCAGCCTGTCTATACCGAGCCTCTTCCTCCAGGCCAGCGAGTGACACAACATCTCCCGCGCCTTCTCCAGGTGAAACTCTCGTGCACGCAGAAACCGCAAAATCACAGAATCCTTGGGGATCTGGAAGATCAAAAGTTAAAATTTGATATTTAACCTACTTCCCACACTATCACATCATTGAGTCTCTGGAAACTCGAAGTATTTAGAGTTCAGAACCTTTCAATTTTTTTTGACAATTCATCGCCCATTTTAAGGATCAGCCGGAATCAGTGGTCAAATATGTAGACAATAATCAACTGAGTACTTAAAATGCTACTAGCTTACCCCTAACACTAATGAGTAAAATGGATGTACTCACCTCCCCTTTATGTGTCTGTTGAAGCAGTCTGCGTAGCTGTACAAGTTTACTCTCTTCATACACTGTTAATTCACCCAGGTAGCGGGCAATGTACTCAGCCTCAAGCTTCTCTGGCTCTGCTGTAAACAGAGGTCAAAACAAAGTCAAAAGGCGGCACAAACATATCAGCACTGTCAGCTTACACAGGTAGACAGCAATCTACTTTGCTTCAAACTTCTCAGCCTCTGCTGTAAATAGAGGTCCAGTAAGGTCAAAAGGTCACACAAACATAGGTCACCTTGGACAAATGTAATGTTCGCCACAGCACAATTCAAAATAATGTACAATTCATGACCTTAATTAAAGCCAAAATTTTAAGTGTTAAAGAGCAACTTACAAAAACACTGATTCCTCAGTCATCTGTGATGGTTAAGTAAAAACTCTAACACATACAGTAGAAACTCCATAATCCCATAATAAAACTCTATAATCCGAATTTCCAATTATCCGACCTCAAACTCACTCTCCCAACTCCATTTAAACCCAACGTTTTAGCCTTTGTATTATCCGACCTTTCAATTATATGAGCTAATTGTTACTCTCCCAAGAAGGTCAGATAATAGAGCTTCTACTGTATATTGCAAATACAATATAATTATTATACAATTCATGACAGCAATGCTACTGTAAATATCAGGGTTAATAACTTAAAACCAAGTTCACACCTTTCCGTTCCAGAATTCCCACTGGGGTAGGATGCCTTCATTGCAAATCGACACAACCCAGAAAAGATCTTCTATTCGGGCCACTTTTTGGAAATGTTTAACCAACCTGTACAAGTTGTACTAAAATATACAGCCTGGAGGGCTAATACTTGTGCTACCCAGACATGAGGGTCTCTCTCAGAGTGATATATGGATCACATTGTGAAGGAGAAAACAAATACAGACAGATACAACAATAAGGAAAGCTGGGAATTAAGCAAAAGATACTCTGCAGGCATCCCAGTGAATTTTAACTGAAAAAAAGGTTTTTTAAAAGGCTATTTTAGAAGAAAAAAAGGTTTTAAATCTGAAAAAAAGGTTTTTCCCCCCCGATTAATATTGCACTCACGTTGTTTTGAAATAACAATTCTGAAAGATCAATTCATTTTATATTAGTTGTAAGGCCATAAGTATAATTTTTGAAAGAGATTTACCTTCCACCAATAACAACTAAATTGCAACAACTTGGCACTAACAAATATCAAGACAGACCATCTCTCACACCACAGACATTCATTGAGTATTTTTGTAGCACTAACTTTGTGTGATGCACAAGTACTATAAATAATTTTTCATGATTTCTAGTCAATCTTCCTACAATGATAAGATTGATCCTTAAATGATCCTATTTCTATATAATCTAAAACAGTGGAAAAAAGTTTTGTGGGGATTGTATGCCTTTAATATATTGGTGGAGAGATGAAATAACATAAAATACTGTGATTAGACTTCAGAGGAGATTGACTGTAGCACTAACTTTGTGTGATGCACAAGTACTATAAATCATTTTTCATTATTTTTAGTCAATCTTCCAACACTGATAAGACTGATCCTTAAATGATCCTATTTCTGTATAATCTAAATCAGTGGAGAAAAGTTTTGTGGGGATTGTATGCCTTTAATATATTGGTGGAGATGAAATACCATAAAATACTGTGATTGGACTTCAGAGGAGATTGACTTATATCTGAAGAATTTTGGATTTCTTTTTTATTAATAGAAAAAAGGCCAGCATCAGCAGGCAAGAACCCCAGCCCACAGGTACAACTAAATGGGCAACAACACTGAGATTTGAGAAAACTTTAAAAACAACTTCAGTTGTAAGGCTACAGAACCCATGAGATGTTGTCAAATGTAAGATTTACAGGCCATGATTTCTTACGAGTTGTTTTCACATTTTGAAGCCCTAGAACCAATTATAAGGGAGATATAAGATTTGTTTAGCATGATGACCCTACATGACCTTGCAGCAGAGGTAAAAGTTCAAATCTGACACTTGCAAAAGATCAGCACACCACGATTTTCTACAAGTTGTTTCCTCATTCCAAACAGCTAGGACCAATGATAAGGGAGATTTTAGGCCTTCTTGATATGACACCCATGATTCGGCCCCATTTGACATTAAAGATGTGATATGGCAGCCATTTTGTTTTCAAAACAACTCCAAACTCTCAGGCAAGCTTTCCTAGCCACTTTAGCTATTTTGTGTAACAAGACCACACCTTGATGCAGGGAACAAAGATCAAATCTGACACTTGCAATAGATTGGTAGGACATGATTTCCTATGGTTTGTTTTCACATTTCGAGGCTGTAGAACCACCTCGTCCCACTTCCCCTCACAGTTTATGCAAACAGAAGCACCACTCATTAAGGGATATATCTTGAAGGAATATGCATATCAAAATACAGTTTAATACAAGGAGGAAAGTAGATATTGAAAGAAAAAGGCTGCCAGAAAAAGCTGATATTTGTCACAGTACACAGGTCAAATTCTGGTTTAAATTTAAATACCCCCAATACTCAATAAGTATTACAGCTAAAAAGCTTAGATTTTAATATGTTTTACATAAAAAGTGGCTGGGCAACTTCACTTGCGAAATAGCTTAGTTTATGTTAGTTTAGAAGTTATGAGCAAGACAAAACAAAACTAGAGGATCGCTCGCAAAAAAAAAGATAATGTTTTTGCATAGCAAAAACAAAGCGTCCCGAAAAGGATATAAAGGTGAGTGCTAAAGTATTAAGAAAATGCTTCGTTTCTAGCCTTATACTGTTGTGGTAACCAAAGTCAGCGCAGTCTGCTCTATCTAGCACGGTTTTCAAGATATAAGCATTTTTGTGTTTTGCAAAAAATAAAAAAATTTAAAATGTCCGCTATATTTGGCGAGACAAAAATATTTTGAAAATTGGCATGGCTACTCTGCAGAGATACCCAGCAGGTCCAAAATTTTGTTGAGTTCACTCCATATAGCACGGTTTTCGAGATATAAGCATTTTTGTGTTTTGCAAAAACTTTGAAAATTCAAAATGGCCACCATTTTTGGGGAGACAAAAATTTTTGTCAAGACCACTGCCGTGGTGTGTATCTCCCGCCGAGCATTAAAGCAGAAGAAATAGCTTTTCCGAGATATTCACAATTTTTCATTTTCGTGTGTGAAAGGTCTTCCAAAAGTAGGTGAATGAGTTATTTGAGAAAAATTGGCTATCTGCAATACTATTAAGAGATAATTCACATTTACTCATTTTGAGTAGGTGAATAATTATCTATGGGTCTGAAACTTCACCAAGTGAAAGCTCTCCCAAAAGTAGGTGAATGAGTTATTTGAGAAAAATTGGCTATCTGCAATACTTTTAGAGATAATTCGCATTTACTCATTTTGAGTAGGTGAGTAATTAGCTATGGGTCTGAAACTTCACCATGTGAAAGCTCTCCCACAAGTAGATGAATGAGTATTTGATAAAAATTGGGTATCCGCAATACTTTTACAGATAATTAGCATTTACTCATTTTGAGTAGGTGAATAAATATCTATGGGTCTGAAACTTCACAGAGTGAAAGCTCTCCCAAAAGTAGGTGAATGAGTTATTTGAGAAAAATTGGCTATCTGCAATACTTTTAGAGATAATTCACATTTACTCATTTTGAGTAGGTGAATAATTAGCTATGGGTCTGAAACTTCACCAAGTGAAAGCTCTGCCAAAAGTAGGTGAATGAGTTATTTGAGAAAAATTGGCTATCTGCAATACTTTTAGAGATAATTCGCATTTACTCATTTTGAGTAGGTGAGTAATTTGCTATGGGTCTGAAACTTCACCAAGTGAAAGCTCTCCCAAAAGTAGGTGAATGAGTTATTTGAGAAAAATTGGCTATCTGCAATACTTTTAGAGATAATTCGCATTTACTCATTTTGAGTAGACGAGTAATTAGCTATGGGTCTGAAACTTCACCAAGTGAAAGCTCTCCCAAAAGTAGGTGAATGATTAATTTGCGAAAAATTGGCTATCTGCAATACTTTTAGAGATAATTCGCATTCACTCATTTTGAGTAGGTGAGTAATTAGCTATGGGTCTGAAACTTCACCAAGTGAAAGCTCTCCCAAAAGTAGGTGAATGAGTTATTTGAGAAAAATTGGCTATCTGCAATACTTTTACAGATAATTCGCATTTACTCATTTTGAGTAGGTGAGTAATTAGCTATGGGTCTGAAACTTCACCAAGTGAAAGCTCTCCCAAAAGTAGGTGAATGATTAATTTGAGAAAAACTGGCTATCTGCAATACTTTTAGAG
Source organism: Sabellastarte sp. h YS-2021 (assembly GCA_964017235.1). Lineage (NCBI taxonomy): Eukaryota > Metazoa > Annelida > Polychaeta > Sabellida > Sabellidae > Sabellastarte > Sabellastarte sp. h YS-2021. The sequence continues at coordinate 151,830,603 of OZ024931.1, forward strand.
ATAATTCGCATTTACTCATTTTGAGTAGGTGAGTAATTAGCTATGGGTCTGAAACTTCACCAAGTGAAAGCTCTCCCAAAAGTAGGTGAATGAGTTATTTGAGAAAAATTGGCTATCTGCAATACTTTTAGAGATAATTCGCATTTACTCATTTTCAGTAGGTGAGTAATTAGCTATGGGTCTGAAACTTCACCAAGTGAAAGCTCTGCCAAAAGTAGGTGAATGAGTTATTTGAGAAAAATTGGCTATCTGCAATACTTTTACAGATAATTCGCATTTACTCATTTTGAGTAGGTGAGTAATTAGCTATGGGTCTGAAACTTCACCAAGTGAAAGCTCTCCCAAAAGTAGGTGAATGAGTTATTTGAGAAAAATTGGCTATCTGCAATACTTTTAGAGATAATTCGCATTTACTCATTTTGAGTAGGTGAGTAATTAGCTATGGGTCTGAAACATCACCATGTGAAAGCTCTCCCACAAGTAGATGAATGAGTTATTTGATAAAAATTGGGTATCCGCAATACTTTTACAGATAATTAGCATTTACTCATTTTGAGTAGGTAAATAATTAGCTATGGGTCTGAAACTTCACCATGTGAAAGCTCTCCCAAAAGTAGGTGAATGAGTTATTTGAGAAAAATTGGCTATCTGCAATACTTTTAGAGATAATTCGCATTTACTCATTTTGAGTAGGTGAGTAATTGGCTATGGGTCTGAAACTTCACCATGTGAAAGCTCTTCCAAAAGTAGGTGAATGAGTTATTTGAGAAAAATTGGCCATCTGCAATACTTTTAGAGGTAATTCGCATTTACTCTTTTTGAGTAGGTGAGCAATTAGCTATGGGTCTGAAACTTCACCAAGTGAAAGCTCTTTGGGATAGCTGCTCTGCAGAGATACCCTGAAGATAAAAAATTTCGTCGAAATCGCTCTATGTAGCACGGTTTTCGAAATATTAGCATTTTTGTGTTTTGCAATTTTTGCGCAAAAATTCGAAAATTCAAAATGGCCGCCATTTTTGGCAAGATAAAATTTTTTTGAAAATTGGCATGGCTACTCTGCAGAGATACCCAGTGGGTCAAAAATTTCGTCGAAATCGCTCTATCTAGCACGGTTTTCGAGATATAAGCATTTTTGTGTTTTGCAAGTTTGCGAAAAATTCGAAAATTCAAAACGGCCGCCATTTTTTGCGAGAAATTTTTTGTTTGAAAATTGGCATGGCTACTCTGCAGAGATACCCTGCGGGTCAAAAATTTCGTCGAAATCGCTCTATCTAGCAGGGTTTTTGAGATATAAGCATTTTTATGTTTTGCAATTTTTGCGAAAAATTCGAAAATTCAAAATGGCCGCCATTTTTGGCGAGAGAAAATTTTTTTGAAAATTGGCATGGCTACTCTGCAGATATACCCTGTGGGTCAAAAATTTCGTCGAAATCACTCTATCTAGCAGGGTTTTCGAGATATAAGCATTTTTATGTTTTGCAATTTTTGCGAAAAATTCGAAAATTCAAAATGGCCGCAATTTTTGGCGAGACAAAAATTTTTTCAAAATTGGGATAACTACTCTGCAGAGATACCCTGCGGGTCAAAAATTTCGTCGAAATCGCTCTATCTAGCACAGTTTTCGAGATATAAGCATTTTTGTGTTTTGCAATTTTTGCGAAAATTTCGAAAATTCAAAATGGCCGCCATTTTTGGCGAGACAAAAATTTTTTGAAAATTGGGGAAAGTACTCTGTAGAGATATCCTGCGGATCAAAAATTTTGTCGAAATTGCTCTATCTAGCACGGTTTTTGAGATATAAGCATTTTTGTGTTTTGCAATTTTTGCGAAAATTTCGAAAATTCAAAATGGCCGCCATTTTGGGCGAGACAAAAATTTTTTGAAAATTGGGAAAACTCCTCCGCAGAGATACCCTGCGGGTCAAAAATTTCGTCGAAATCGCTCTATCTAGCACGGTTTTCGAGATATAAGCATTTTTGTGTTTTCCTTATTTGGAAAATTCGTAATGATTAATTAATCATTAATTACTCGGCCATTTCTTGACCAATCAATGCCAAAATCTAATGATTTCCAGATTTTAATAGAATGAATGTATTTGCCAAGTTTCAGGTGAATTGATAAAACGGTTACAGAGTTATAAGGAAAACAAAATGCGGAGCCGGCGGAGCCGCCGGAGCCGGAAGCTCTCCCATACACAAACAAGCGTCCCGCAAGGGACGCTTAAATAGGAAAAATTTTACATAACTAGATAATTAATCACTTTCCAAATAATCAAAACATATGAAAAATACAGAAAAATAAGTTACCAGGTGGCATCATTATGGACTTTAAAAATTACCTAAATGTCAACTAACTTTAAAGTTGCCATATATGAACAGGAACAACTGTCCCCAGGTGAGATTTTTGCTGGGTAAACCGCATAAAAGTGGTAAAGAGTGCCGAAAATGGGTACTGGTGGGAATGTTTTAGAGACCTTAAGGTGACCTTAAAATTTAAACTACAGAGCTTTAGACAAAGGTCACATATACAAGTTATATTTAGCACAGTTTGAGGCTGGTCAGACTTTTCATTTCTAAATTAGAAAGCAGAATTTGTGAAAAAAAAACAGAAAAATTTCCCCGGATAGGGTCTTTATGAGCATGATACACAGGTTCAATATCAATTTTAAGCCTTGATTTTTGGCATATGGAAAAAGAACATGTTAATATATTACTAGAAAAGATATTAGGTGGGTGATGGACAGAGTTTGAAAGCTATAGGGCTTAAAATGGAAAAAAGTTCATAAAATTTGGACATAGCTTATATGGAACTTATGTTTACTACAGTTTAAGTCCAGTTAGACTTGCCATTACAAGACAAAATGTGAAAAAATGGAGAGAAAATCTGCAAAAACTTTATGGGCCTCAAACACAATTTTTACCTTAATATAAATTCTTGATTTTTCGACACATGGAAGAAGACTTAGAAGAATATATTAATTTGTTCTCAGAAAAAAAATTAGCCATATGAGCCACATAGTTTGTGACCTAGAGGGCTTTAAGTGACCAAAGGTTCACCTCTGCCCTTAAAGTGGCCATAACCTCTGTATTATTGGGCGTTTAAGGTCACCTTAAAATTCGGGTTCATCTCCAAATACATGTGTGTGCCAAGTTTGAATGAAATCCATAAAAGTGTTATCGGACACACAAAACGCACAGCAGCAGTGCAACAAACATGAAACCATGATATCCGCAACTTTCTGCTGGGAATATAACAACTGTAGACCTTCCTACTTTTTAGGTTTTCTTGGAGACTGATAACTGCTGTTACAGACTGCTAACTCCTCTCAGACCAAACATTTTTGTTGGTATCACAATGCCATCTTCACTGTATGATATAATCAAAAGTCAAACAGTCTGAAATACTCAATTATAGCTGTATATACAATTAAATGTATGCACAATAAAATTTAATTTTCATCGACAAATTTGACTGCTGGGAAAAAAAGGTTTTAGCTTGAAAAAAAAGGTTAAAAAAGGTTTTCACGCCATTTTTCAGCTTAAAAAAAGGTTTTTCTTGAAAAAAATGAGAAAAAAAGGTTTTTTTAGCAAAAAAAAGGCTAAAACCTTTTTAAAAGGTTCCCCTGGGATGCCTGTACTCTGTGACCTAGTAGGTTAGCAGGTTTGGCATCTAATCACAGACTCTCACCTCTGTGTGGGTTCGACTACCACAAGTGACAATGCTGAGGACCTGTCCCAATATGGTCCTGGCTGTTGAATTGGACATAAAAGCCTAGCGACTTTGACTTTGAATATAAGGGTTTATATCTAATCTACTGCTTTGCAGGCGCAATATCTTCCCCACTGAGGGGAACTCAGTGCGCTAGTTAACAAAAATCATTTCTTATAAGGAGAGTTGAGGGGCGTTCAAGGTCAGTGTTCCAGAGTTGTGGGTGAGACCGAGAGGGAAGGGGACTAAGTTGGGAAACTAGAATTGAAAAGGTGGGTTTTGAAGTGTTTCCTGAAAGATGCGACAGAGGGGCTATTTCTTATTTGGAAGGGGAAAGAGTTCCAAAGAACTGGGGTGTAGTGACTAAAAGAATTAGAGAAGTGTTTAATTGATTTATAAGCTCTACGGTCAAAAGTGGGGGTATGAAGGAACTTGAGTTTAGGGGTACTACGCCTAGTGTTTCTGAAGGAAGTGTAGGGGTGAATTAATTCTCTTAGGTAAACAGGTTGACCTTGGTTGAGGATTTTGTATGTAATGAGGCCTATTTTGAATTGTACCCTATACCTGACTGGAAATTTATCAAGAATATCACTGTCTTACAAGGCATTCTAAAAGACCCAGCAACCACTTGGGTTTATTGATTAATACCTCTGAAAAAAACAATAGTGATCATTTAATGGGATATTTGTTCTGGAAATTGAAAAAATTTGGCCTTTATTTTAGGTGTCACCTGACCAGAGGCGAATTTCATAGTGTGGCAAATTTTCACATGTTTCACTCAATATACATGAAAAAGGTGTTTCCTCTGTGTGACATCACATGATATATAACCATCTGGTAAAAACATTGGTCCTCATTAATAATGCACAAAAACACACACAGGGTATCAGATGGGGCATCGAGGCAGACATATGGTTGGGAGGCAATTTATATGCTAATGGAAGGTTATTGTTTGCAGGATGATTATTGAGATGTCTCCCTGAGGGAGTGGTTGGTTTTATATATACTGCATTCACACTGATCCAATAACTTTCCGTGCTCCCCACCCTCCCCTTCTCTGAAGTAGCTCCACTTGGTATTGTGTCTTTGTGATTGGAGGAGGGGCTACCGTGGTGCAGTGGTAACAATCTCGCCTCACACCACTGAGATCGGAGTTTGAATCCTAGCCTGACCTAATGTGGGAAAGCTGGTAGTTACTTGCCATTGGTCGGCAGTTTATAGTACAGAACCTTGACCAACTGTATGCACTAGCTTCCTCTGCCTTTCCAACTACCCCTCACAATGTAACTGATAAACTAGTAGTGGTTTGATGTAAAACACTAATTAAACAAGGTGAAAAAGTCTTTTGGTCTCCTAGTGTGAGCGCAAAGGCATCAGAGACACAAGTAGTGCACTAGACTTTACGAAAGTCTGGAGACACAAAGAAATTCCAACTGAAATCACATCCCACAGCTCGTGCAGAACTCAGACGGTCACCCATCCAAGTACTAACGTAGCCCATTGCTGCTTAACGTCAGTGAGCAGACAAATACTCATCACGCTGCGCCACAGTTAATGAAAGGGCATATTTATAGAAAAAAGGCAAAAGGACATGTGTCCTTTTAGCTATTGGAGCGCAAGAGAGGCAAATTCAGAATGCACAGGTGTTGTCAATTTCATCAAAGTCCAGAACAAAGAAAAAAAATCTATGATCTATAGAAGCGCGAGTTCTTTCGAGGTTCGCGCTTAATAAATTCCACACCATCTGCTGTAGTGTGTGACTTCATTGTGTTTGGATCCATAAATGAAGATTAGTGTATGTATTATATAATGATATATCAATTTGGATTGATATCGGTTCCATTAATCAATATTAATATTGAAATCATCAAATTCTAATATCATTTCCATGAAGTTAATAAGCAATTTCCTCAATAAAGTCCTGTGATTTATCAGTAATAGACATTAAAAATCATAAATTACAGCTTACATAAGCAAATGTAAGATATATATCATATTTCAAAGCATTAAGGTAAAGCTTTAGAAAAGGGATGACATTTCTAATATTTCAATACAACATAACAAAATATATTGGCAAATTAAGCCAGAGTTCAGGAAAGTAAACTATGGAAAGTGTGAACTATGCTTCAGATAGTCCTGATGTGTGAACAAAGTACCAGATGTACAACTGAATAAAAAACAATGATTATTGACATTTGAACTATAGGAACTGGAAAGTCTGAACAAGAGTAAATATAGGAACAGTAAGTGTTAAACCTTTTACCAACAGCCTTTATGGTATCTGAAATACTATTTACCATATTAGTGATAACATAATTCATCACTTGGAATTAAGATATCATTATCAGAATTTTCACTTTGTGACACAATTCCTCTTAAAATATTCTACATTAAGGTAATTTTCACAGAAAATGAGAACATTGATAGTTTGACAAAATATCCACTTGAAGAATTGAAATATTTTGCTTGCAATAATCTTAATGTCATTAATTATCAAAACATTCTATATTTAGGTAATTATCAGACCCACTGAGTATGTGGATAATTTAAAAGAATATGCACTACAGATATTTATCTTTGCAACTAATCTTGATATCATTGATTTTCAAAAAAGTTTTTCTGCATGTAGGTAATTATTAGAACCCATTAAGTATGTAGAAACTTTAAAATTTGCCAAAATATACCAACTCTCATTGAAATCGCTGTATCTATCTTGTGAACAAGTAACAGGTATACATGATTGAGTCCCACTGAGTAATATGTACAATTTCACAGAGGATTTAACAGCTCAATAAGTTCACACATGTTGGAAAAGTGTACACAATTATGGTGGTGTAATGTATTTTCAGTGAGTTGTTTTTAGCGTTACATGTAGTGGGGATATCGTACAATCAGATGGACTTCACAGTTCAAACTCAGACGTTTTATTAGAATTGGGATAAACAGAATTCCTGTTCCTGGTTTATTAGAAATATTACTTTGTTCCTTGGACACTCAAGTTAATAAGGCTACACTGTGATGATCACGACCAAGGAGGTTATGATTTGGGGTGTGTTTGTTTGCCTGTCCATCTGTCTGGATTTATGAATACTCCAAAACTAATGAACAGATCTGTGTCAATTTTTTATGAGGGTAGGGATCAATAAAGGAAGAATTGATTACATTTTGGAAAAGATTCCAATCATTCTCTGGATACTCAAAAGTCCCACTTCTGCTGAATTTTCAATATATTTGCCTTTGTGCTCATCAAGAATCTACATATATACAATTTTATGGTCATACTATGAGATTAATAAAAGGGATAAAATAAAAAAAAATCAGAATTTGGGTAAAATTAAAATGTGGGGATAATGAGCTTCCTTGGCAGAGGAATGCGCTCTATGAATGCTCTCTGGTTATTCTTTCTGATTACTGTAAGGGTGAGCTGAGGGGAGGGGGGGGGGGGGGGGGGGGGGGGGTGAAATCACATTTTACAATTCATATTTACTCTTTATTATAATACCTCAAAACTCAATATGTATAAGAAAACTGCAACTGAAAATAAAAAAGTTTATCTTTTTTTGAAAAGTTGTAAATAAAAATAAATCTTTAAACATGGAGATGTCATATGTAAAGAATTAATGAATTTTAATTTTATATCAAGACTTGTAACTTCCTGATTGTACAAGCAAAGATAATAATTATAAAAGGTAATATTTCATTCATACAAATATATCTCACATAAAGTTCAGAGAGAAAAATCTGATATATTGCTGGTTAAAGCTGAAAGTCAAACATTGTAAATAAACATGTTGATTCAATTTTTAATGGTTACCAGATGTTCAGTAATAGAAAACAAAACATTCCGCCTTGTAACATTCACTTAAAACATTCAATAGTACAATTTAGTACAATGTAGTTGTAATGGATTGTAAATCCAAATTATAATTGATCGCCAGATGTTTCTTCCAACAAGCTTCCACAAAGCTTTCTCTGTGATAGTTTTTGTGCATTCAATATTCAGAGGCTAGGATTTGTTTAGATTGTATACAAAACAAAATCTGTTCAAAACTATTTTTCAGAACTGGGATTTTATTGTATATTTATACACAGCCAAAGTATCTCCTTTACTTCAGGACGTAGCACCTGATATTTGTCTCAGTAAAAACTGTATTTACCCTTTTTGCACAATGTTTGATCCCTCCCCATTCGGGGTTCATTACAAAAATATTCATACACTATTTGACTAGTCGGTAAATTGTTGGGCTCTGTGGATATCAATATTGAATGCAAAAATATTTCAATATTGGCCAATATTGGGAGGTAATATTGTCTACCAAAATAGACCAAATCAAAGATACCAAAAACATCTTTGTTTTAGTATATCCCCAATGGCTACCAGGAAGTGAACTTTACCAAATCAAAACATGACTGTTTTCATCAAAAATGCATAGAAAACTACAAAAATATGAGATAAAAGTGTACAACTTCTTCAGCTTTAAGCTCTATTACCAACATTTGCAGTGTAAGTTTACAGTTTTACTTAATACAGCGATACTGATACATGTCTTTACCCAAAGTAATAATTATTGTCAGTATCGATAAACGATTCACACACTATATTTGAACCATCACAATGGCACAAGTTCAGACCAAACTCTACCTTGACTGATATTTGGTTCCGATTTTGCAAAATCAGTTGCAGACTAAAAATGGCAATTGTAACAAATTTTATTGTAATTTAACTTTTTGTAAGTTAAATACTTACCTTATCCTCACAAATGCTTACTTGGTTTTGTGGAGGCAAAACGCGGCGACCAACAAGAATATTTAAAAATTATTCTTGTTCGAGAGGTGAACCCCGTAGTTAGTGATAGGTGCGCATGCGCACAACACATTGTCGGTTGGACTATGTCGAGAGATCCTCATTTAATTTTTGGTCCCCTATGAAAACAAACTTGTGAGGGGAGGAAGGGTGGGTCTGTCCTTGTGAGGAAAAGGTAAGTATTTAACTTACAAAAAGTTAAATTACAATAACATTTGTTACATTTTATTGCGTAAAATAGCCTTACCTTATCCTCACAAATGCTTGATTCCAACCATAACAGGAGGAGGGGTTTGTTTTGCAACCTCCCTGTTAAAAGACTATGGGGTTCACCATGAAAGCATTTGAAGGAGAGGATAAGATAAGCTTAAGAACGCTGCATTAAGATTACTCATTACTGTGAAAATCTGTGAAGATAAGTAATGAATGCTAACCTCATGAATATTCATGATGCACTGTTGTTGTTGACACTTGATTCAATTGGTATGTGCTATCTTACAGCTACCCATCACCGATTAACTGAATGGTCGGGGATGGCTTCCTGGGTCCCTCGAGCAAGATGCTGTCATCCACCAGAAAGGCATCCCCAAGCTGACTTCTATGGCTCCTTAAATACAGTCATGGGGCCATCTAAAAAAAGAAGAGAAATGTCAGTACAAGCTACTGGTATGGCTGAAGACATGTAAGTATGTAGAACATATGAAAAAACCTGGAAAACATACTCAAAAATTCACCACATGTTGAGCAGAAACCACTGGGCCTAACTTGAAATCTGATCGGTGGACTGCCAAGCTACATCCTTCAAATAAAAAGTGGTAAAAGTGTTGTGGCTCTTCCAAAAACATGAGCCTAAAACTTGTTCTAATGAGACCCCACCCTTAAAGGCCAAAGAGGCTGACATGGATCTTATGTCATGAGCCTTTACATGAACATTGTCGGACATAGAATCCGAAGATTGATAGGCTAAAGCAACAGTTTGTTTGATCCAAGATGAAATAGTGGATCTTTGAATATCTTTGTCAAAACCCTCCTTAAAGGAGATGAACAAAAGATTTTTGCCCTTTCTTAGAGTAGAAGTCCTATGCAAATAGTACCGAAGAGCTCTAATAGGACACAGAGTCATATCATCAGACAGATCGGAGCTCAAAAATGGTTTTAGAGCTGGAATGACTATAGGTCTGATCAAATCTGGACCCTCAGAAGCTAACTGATTCTTAGCCAAGAAGGCAGGAGAAGGAGAGATAGTGACCTCCTTCCAGTGAGGCTTATGTCTGAGGGAAGAGAATGTCCAAGCGTGCACCTCCCCCCTCCTTTTGCCAGATGCCAAAGCCATCAAGAAAACAGTCTTGAAAGTCAAAACCTTAAGACTTGCATCCTTCAAAGGTTCAAAAGGAGCCTTAGTCAAAGCCATAAGAACCAAAGATAGGTCCCAAGAGGGAATACCTCTATTGAGAATAGGTTTGTCCCTATAAAAGCTTGCAAGAAGTCTATTCAAGTGTATGCTCTTGCCCACTTCCAGACCAAAAGGTCCTAAATGGTCAGAAATTGCAGTTCTGTAGCCAGCAATTGTGGCAGGCTTCAAATTTTTGACAGTAAACAGATGGTTCAAAAATTCTGCTATGTCTGAGATAGAAGGCTCTGCGCTGACCACCTTATTCTGTTGGCACCAGAGTTCAAAAATGGACCACCTTGACTCATATAATCTTCTAGATGAGGGTCTTTGAGGTGCCTTAATTCGATCTGCCACCTGCTCAGAGAATGATTCAAGTGATTCTGAGTGGTGTCTAGGTGCCAAACATGAAGATTCAGATACATGAGATTCTGATGGAACTTCTGACTGAAAGGTTGTTTTAGCAGATGAGGCCAATGAGGAAGTTGTAATGGGGGCTTGGTTGACAGATTGACTAGATCCCAAAACCAATGCATTCTGGGCCACCCTGGTGCTACTACTATCATTCTGCACCTGTAGGTGTTCATTTTCTGTATGACCTTTGGTATGAGAGCTACAGGACAAAAGGCATAGCCGTCCAGACCCTCCCAGGAGATGTTCAATGCATCTATGTTCATAGCATCTGCATCTGGAACCGGTGAGACATAGATTGGTAGCTTGTGATTCAAATTGGTGGCAAACATGTCGACCATTGGAGTGTGCCAAACTTTGCAAATTAGACTGAATATTTGAGGATGAAGGGACCATTCTGTCTGAATAATTTTGTCTTTCCTGGAGAGACTGTCGGCTATGACATTGAGGCAACCCTGAATGTGTCTGGCTCTTATGAGTATGTTTCGAGGATTGCAGTAGGCCATGATGCGCCAAACCAGGAGACACATGTCCCACGAGTGTGTTCCCCCTTGTTTGTTCAGATAACTGACTACAGTGGCGTTGTCTGTTGCTATAAGAACCCTCTTGTCTAGAATACTGTTTTGAAAGCTTTTTAAGGCCAGAAACACTGCCTTTAACTCTAGGACATTGATATGAAGCAATTTTTCCTGATCTGTCCAATTTCCACTGACTGTCAGATTTTCTAAATGAGCTCCCCAACCCTGATTTGACGCATCTGTGAAAATAAGGGTATTGTGTTCCTGAGGATGTAAAGGACAACCCTTTTCTAGATTTTTGGGATTTTTCCACCATTGAAGATAACTTTTCAGAAGATTTGAAACCGGAATCTTCAGGTCTAGAGACTGGGGATATTGCCAATGTGTCTTCAGGTACCACTGAAACGGACGCATGTGGAGCCTGCCCATTGGAATTGTCTTTTCTAGGGATGCTAGTACACCTATCAGGGACATAAGCGACCTTGGGGTTGTTTGTGATACGACCTCCATGTCCTGAACAGCTTTTTCTAGAATTTTCAACTTCTTTTCGGTTGGAAAGACTTTTCCCTGAATCAAATCGAAATTGTAGCCCAGAAAGTCGATTTTTTGTATAGGTTCGAGCTCTGACTTTTCGAAGTTTATCACAAAGCCGAGATCTTGTACCACCTGAATGAGTTCTTTTGTCTGTGAACGACATTGGTGGCTGGTATTTGCTCTTAACAACCAGTCGTCTAGATACTGGTGAATACGAATTCCGCGAGACTGAAGAACAAGCTTTACTTCTTGTACGATACGCGTGAACTCTAGAGGTGCTGTTGCTAGCCCGAATGGCAGAGCTTTGAACTGGTACGTTCGCTTGTCTACATGGAAGCGAAGCAAATGATGAGAGGCCGGGTGTATGGGAACATGAAAGTACGCATCTTTGAGATCTATGGACACTAGCCATTCCCCTTTTGTAAGCGAATTTCGGATGATCTCTGCAGTTTCCATCTTGAAAGTCGGAACCTGCAGAAAGCTGTTCAGTACACTTAAGTCTATTACTGGGCGCCATTTTTTCCCGGGTTTTGGTACAAGAAACAATCTGCTGCAAAAACCTAGAGTTGTGCATACCTTGAGAGGGTAAATAGCCCCTTTTTTGAGCATATCTGCTACGCAATCTGTGAGAAAGCGATGCTTTTCCGGTGTGCTGTAACCACTGCGAATTGTGGGAAGCACTGACTTGGGCGGATTCGATTGAGGAAGTATTTGGTAACCGAATCTCAAGATCTGCACAACTCTTGGATGACAATGAAGGCGTTGCCATACCTGCCAATATCTTTGCAAACGGCCTCCATGTAATAGAAGTGGATAGTCACTTGCGTCTATTGCCTCCTCATCTTGAAGACGATTGGTAGGGCTTCTTATTGAATCTATCTGGTTGGCCACGAAAAAACTTTGAACCAGAGGAGTACGAGGCAGAAGAACGCCTGTCATCAGAGCGACTGTTCGACTGGAAAGACTGGCGGTTATCAGTCTTCAATCTCTTGGGGGGTCTGTCCTGTTTCTTCTGTATTTGATCCAATGTAGTGGGACAAAATAAGTCCGCAGATTTGAACCCTGTTCTTCGTAATTTGTTGAAGTCGTGTTCCTGCAAGTGAGAAGCACAAACTTTCAGGATGGAATCTCTTCTTGCCAACTGTAAATTACAGGCCAACGCAATAGAGAGATCAGTGACAGACTCCAAAGCCTTATCAAGTGAACTAAGGCAGGCTGACTGCATTTGCAGGTGAGATAACAGCTTGTCAGAGTCCCTGAAAACATCTGAACCACCCTGTTGAAGCAACTCCTCCATAGAAGATGAAGTCTTGCCAATAGCCCTCATGAACCAATTGACATAAGATAAAATTTGCACACATTCTCTAGATACAGTCTCCATACTTGTATGTTGCTTGATAGGTACATGAACTGAAGATGGAATCGCCTTTGGGAAGAGAGATCTGAAGGCATCTTGACATTTGGGTGCAGAGTTTGAGAATTCTACCGTGGACGACCTGTAGAACTTCATGGGAGGCCTGTTATATTGTAAAAAATTGTCAGTGTTAACAGGACTGCACTGCAACCTCTCAGGCTCACCTTTCTTTGGGTTACCAGAAGCTTTGGCCTCATAAAAATCCCAACGCTCAACTATGGCTTCCAAAGGTGGCATGACCATGGGAAGAACTTGTTTTTTCTTTGATTCCTTGCTCTTGGAACCAAAAATTTTGGTAGGTTGGTCAGAGGATTCTTCTGGAACTTCAACCTGTAGTAAAGCTCTGACAGCAGCCAAAGTCTCCCTGTACGTGGGATCTTCTTCAACCTCCTCATGAGGAGATGGAGATCTGAGCCTCTTGCGTGAGGAAATACTCGTAGATTCATGGACAGAGCTGACATCAGAGAACGCATCTTCACCAGATTCCAAAGCTCTAGGGCGAGGCTGGTGCGGTGTTGGTAAAGAAGATGAGGAAGACGAATTCGTCTTCAAGGAAGTAATTTGTGACTGCATATCTTCTAATCTCTGTAGAATTTTTAACAAGGATTCCTCTGCTACAGGCTGAGATTTCTCAGCTGTAGGGGAACGATGAGGGTCAGATTCCTGCCCTAACAAGGAGTCTTCAACCTCTTTGGACACAATAATATCTTTAGATTTCTTTTTTGACTTGGAACGAAGTTTTTTCTTCTGTTCAGAAGTGAACTGTAAACAGTTGAAGCAATCTTCTTCTTTTGAAGTGACACAGACGTCCTGACCCTTGCCCTTGTCTCTACAAGGATAACAGAAAAGGTGTGTGTCCCAATCGTACAGTGGGTGACCACAACCAGAAGCACGTTTCGTAGATTTTAACTGTGACTCAGCCATGATGACCTTCCAAAGAAAAACGCGCAGCCTCCACGACGACCAAAAATTGAATGAGGATCTCTCGACATAGTCCAACCGACAATGTGTTGTGCGCATGCGCACCTATCACTAACTACGGGGTTCACCTCTCGAACAAGAATAATTTTTAAATATTCTTGTTGGTCGCCGCGTTTTGCCTCCACAAAACCAAGTAAGCATTTGTGAGGATAAGGTAAGGCTATTTTACGCAATAAAACAGGGATGTCTCATAAGTATACCAACCACCCCACTCCTGTTATAATATTATTGCTGTTGAAAAGTTTCAACTGGGGCAACAAACGGTAGTTATGGCTACTTTCTATCAGCTGAACTTCCAGTTATTATCTTAATATTTCACACTGAAATTAGTTGGGCTTGTTTGATTATGTCTACTTTGAGTACCCTTGTATATTATTATTATAGTGAATATATTTTCAAACCTACAAACTGTACTGAGCAACCTTCATAAAATGTTACAAATATTCTCAAACTTGCAAAATTCACCAAACAAGAATACTCCCTGTAACTTTTGTAAGCTTTGAATAATGTGTAAATATTTCATGAAAAGAAACTCACTGTCCTGATGTACTGGCTGTTTTCCACAGAATGTGTCAGCGGATGCGCCGAGATCCAGACTAGAGCTGCTGGTGGCGTCATCGTGTGAGATCTGACCTGGTGACAGTAATCCCGACACAGTGTCACTGCAGGGAAGTGAGAGGACACAGGCATCTGATTCCTACAAAAAAAAGAGGGAAAGAATTGATTGATTGATTGATTGACTGACTGGTTGACTGATCGATTGACACCGGTACTTATAGAGTGTGACTACAGGGAAGAAAGAGTGCTAGCTACCTCACTCCTACAGGGATAGAAGGAAAGGTGATTGGCTGCAGTGTTGGGACCAATTTTTTACACCAATCAATGGTTGAGCTAATTATCTATTATTTGTTGTATTTTGCTGTTTTGTTGGGCAACATGACACAGCCTCTGGGTTGAGATGTGTATTGATCCAGTAAAAAAATAATCACTCTGCTTGTTTCTTGACATGTGGTGATGACGAGAGGGGACACGTCCTCACTCTCCTTTGTTGACTTATGATGGATGGCTACCGGCCAAGTTTTCAATCTACACCCATTCTCAGTAGTGCTGTAAGTCGTCAAGAAATACTCCAGTCGACACATCGGAACTAATAGACGATGGTGCACTGACGAAAGTCACACTAGTGTTGGCCAAGGACTTCAGAAAAAATATACTTTATTAATTAGCCGGTGTTATATAAAAAACGAATTTTTGTAGTTTGTTTTTTGACCCTATCGGATAAAGTGTTGCATCTCGTGAGAATTTATATTTGCGGTTAAAAAACTGAGGGAAGCAGCCATTCTTGTTTCCACTTGAAAGCTGTGACAACTTAAAAATGTGATTATTTTCTTTAAAAATGCTCATTATCATAAGATTTTATTAGGTACGTAATATTTTGGTGTATTTTAAAAGTTTTGATGAAAAATCGATCTTCATAATGTATGAACCCGACACGTGGTAATTTCAACACTCAAGACCGACTATGACCAAGTCGAGTCGTGTCATTACTGCACTAATACTCAGTCTTTACAACTGAAACAAAGTGTGATTAATACTGATACATTGGACCTACATACAAGATTAATTCAATTCAATTAGTACTATACTAGCGAGGGGAACATTCAACAGACAGCCATTCATTCAAGCTTTCAAGTAAGCTATTAATCAACAAAAATATTACCTATGAATCTGTAAATATCCAAGTATTTTTAAATTACTTTGTGAGGTATTTTTACAAAATGGCAAAAGTTTCTAAACAACCAAAATTCATCAGAAAACCTGGAAGCCCTTTTCACTATGAAGAGAAGACTACCCTGGACTATCAATGAATACTGCAATATGGATGATTAGTAATAGAACACTTTCCCCTACCAACAACTTACTGCCATTCACTTTCACGTTACTCTATTTAATTTTTAAAGACAGTAAATTTGAAGCTTTTTCCAGATTTAACCTTGTTATTAGATAATACTTAAAATACAGCCAGATATTCAAACTTAAAGTTAGTGTTTTACTTCCCGTTGTTACACATTTTGGCACTGTGCCAATGCACAGTTTAAGAGAGTTGTGTATGTATTACCATTTGAAGTAATTGAGCTGTTGATTTTTTTGCATTATGTGGCATCCATGCTTATTGTACTCTGTTATACTGATCTATTTATAGACTAGGGGAAATCCCTCTAGGCTTCTATAACCTCAGTGATTCTATTAATAGATTTGGGGAAACCTGTAGTTTCTAGAACTTCCTCAAGGTGATTCTGGTGACACTATATATTTTCATGCCCGTGACTGTAACACCTGTTAACCAACAAAGGGGTCATACTGGGATAAGTCCTCAGCATTGCCACTTGTGGGAGTCACATCCACACACAGATGACAGTGACTTCAAATTTCTATGTAATACAACTGTAACATTTCTAATATAATGCATTGCATTACCTATTACATTAACTTGAAGATATTGTATTACACTTTACATTACTTGGTTAAGCATAATGCATTAAAATGCAAATTACACAATACTCTCGCCCCATGTCAGTTTGAAATGGAGACATAATGCAGTACTCAAATGGGTAAGTATGACAGGGGCTTTAGATGCTCTCACCTGTTGTTGACTGCTACTGGCTTGTTCCTCCCCCTCTATACGTGCAGAGTGTGGTAGAGGTGCTGACTTGGCATCTGGGTTCAAATCCAACCAGGGAGGAATGTACCTCACACCCTCCTCCAACAGCTCATTGATGTAGTATTCAATGACCTCCTTACCCTGAAAACAGACCACAATGTACTCAATGACCTCCGCACTCTAAAAATAAACCACAATGTACTAGATGACCTCCTCACTCTGAAAATACACTTGAAATGCACTAAATGGCGTCTTTATTCTAAAATTACAAAAAAATTTACTCAATAAATGTACACATCAGAATATTCTCATTTACCTCAGTTCTAATGATCACAGGTTATTACTAACATAATAAGTCAATTAAAACTTCTTTGAAACTTCAAGGGTGCCATTAAGAGAACACCTACAACCCCAACCAACATTACTATCAAGTACACCTTACGGTTTTTGTAGATACAGCCCAGACAAGATTTTATAGGTCAAGTTCACTACGGCAAGGTCAAAGGTCAAATCAAGGTCACACCATGATGTTGCACACCTACACCCCCTATCCAATGTCCCCACCAAGTATCAACTTCCTACATCTTACAGTTTCTGAGATACAGCCTGGACAAACTTTTTCCTGCCACCAAACCGTCCGCCCATCCGGTCACCCATACCCAGGCAGCCTTTAAGGGCTGTGGGATAAAAAGACAGTCTGTTTAGCTGGTAAAATATATTGTTGGTACATGTACAAATATGGACCAAGATGTTGCACTGTTTTATTTAAAACGGCTCAGCTGCTTAAAACAAAAGATATTAATAGGCATACATTTACTAAAAAGCAAGTCAATAAGCAAATGAAAAATGTGTCAAAATATTTAAAAATAACAACAAGTAAAACTAATAAACCTTTATAAAATTTTCAGGGTAACTGGGTGTCCCTGTAATTGTCCTGTAATTTCAATGTAGAAATCTCCTAAAATTTATGTTGTTTTTTTTTGTTTATACAGTCTTCAATTTTTATGAAATCTTGTTATACAAAGCACATACTGACGACTTTCAATGGCCAAATATCATACAATTATTTATAAAAACAGAATAACATATGTATTTGTAGCTTTTATTTCATTTATATGTTGTTAAAAGCACTATTAACAAAAGCACTATAATATCAACCATTGGCACTACTGCTAATGCAAGACCATAGACTCATTCTCGGTTATCCAAACCTCCCCCATTATCCAAACCTCAATGATGTCTCCCAAGAGGTTCAGATAATTGAGAGTCTGCTGTATATTTGTAAATAGTTTGACACCCACCTTTTTAATATTGGCAGTATACTGTTTCATGGCAATCTTTTCCACTGTACTCTCAAAACCAAAGAAAGACTTGATATCCAAACTGGCATCTTGTTCAAAACTTGTCCACTCACTGTTTTCTTTGTGAACCTAGGAAGAGTAACCACATTTTTATATATATTTGGGCCTTAAAATTGTTCATATATATTTGTAAATAGCCAAAATTGAAAAGATTTTTACTTTCACAATCTGTATTTTGAAGACATGAAAGACAAGCTGTATATGCCACAATTTGATTGGCTATTATTTAGCGAAGCAACTAATCAGGGACAAGTACCCAAAATAGCATCAGATATGCCCGTACCCCACAGCCTAGGGAAATATTTTTAACACCATGAGATATAGAAGTACTGTATCAGTACAAAGTTCAGGATACTTTCAGAGCACTGTCAGCTTTATATAAAGGTCCAAACAATGTTTAAATAGAGAAAATAACGTACAACAGAATGATAATGCATGTACTCTTTATCTATATCTGGATAGGCCGAATTATGGTTTAGATGTTTTGAATATTACCATGCATACAGAAGTGGTAATACATTCAATGAATGCTATTTGTGGTGTGGAGCAAAATCTGTGGCTCACTTGATGAAATTCCATCTGTTACAATGGGAAGTTGTAAAAGTAAAATTCTTAATGAATTCCAATATGACTTTAACAGAGCTTAATCTGCATTTAACGGTTTCTGAGATACAGCCAGCCCGGACACCATGGGTGAAAACAATAAAAATCCAAACCATAAACAGAAAACACTTGTGGCAGAAAGTACTGTATTGTCACGAATTTATAATCATTAATAATTTTCCTTTAGATGATTATGGCATGAGGGCCACCAAAACAGACACTCGTGTCATTAGAAAATAACATAACACTATTTATTTTTCAGCCACTGCCATGCACTAGGTCAATTATTAAATTTAATATTGATTCAAACTACAGTGAAATATGGTGTGACAACTTTTACTCTGGACCTGTAAAATGTTTGAGCTGCCAATTTGGTGGACCTCGAAAGTTTCCTGGTAAACTTGATACTGGATAGAGTGCTGAAAAGTTTCTTGAACTTTTGACATGAAGGTTTGAAAGCGGGAACAACTTACTATTACCTCTCCCAGAAGGAGTAGTTTCTGGTGTATTCATTTGCCTGTCTGTTTATGTTTGAAATAACTCTATCAGTACCTAAAAGTTCTTTATGGAAATTTTTAATGTGGATAGGGACTGGCCAAAGGAAGAAGTGACATCCTGAATGTTTCAGAAAACCCCTGATGGAGGTTTGCACTCTTCAAGTGTTTTTGCACCAAGTTATTATGTCTCAAGAACTTTTCCTCTAAATCTATGTTGCAATTTTGTATGCAGAATGTTTTTTTTTCCAACTAAAATACTAGTACCAGGTAGAAGTGAAACTGGACTGAGATAGATACATAGATACCGGTACTTAAATATTCCTTGCAGATTTCATCATTTCTACCGAAAAAAATAAAATGGGGTATGGCGGTTTACCGTTCACACCACTAACATACACTGTATAGCTCAAAAAGTTATCTCCACCTTAAATCCCAGTCACACCTTTCTGTATGAGACTATGACTGTGTACTGGTTTTCTACTTCGCAACTTAATCCTTATGGTTCCAAAAACAGACCCTTGTATCCAATTTGAAGAAAAAGCCATCACAAACATCCATCCTGCTGCCCTCCTTCTTCCCACCCCCCACATCTATACAGCTTGTGAAGACTCGCAAGATTTTTTTTCTTAACTTTTGAAAAAGACAGTCCCAAACTCGAAATAATTACCAACTTGCGTCAAATGACAACACAGATATATATTGCCATATGAGAATCACAAAGAAGGCATTTTACCAAATTGTGCAGAGGACAGAACGACATCCAGAAGAATACAAGCCTACTCAGTTCTGGCCGTGACTCCACTAAAGAGAGGTGTGAACTAGGTATTAGTCTTAAATCAATTAGATCACTCACCGAGTAGACACAGTGTTCGTTGATACTTATCCGACTGCTAAAACTCTCGTTTCTGGCCTCAATGTGTAGAGTGCGCTGTTTACGGTCCAAGGCATTCTTCTGGATGAAGTAAACGCAGTCCACCCCAACAATCTGAATATACAGAACAGGAATCTGTTTCATCTATGGCCTGTACATAGAGACTAGTGTTAGGAATCGGTCTAAAAAATCAGAATCGATTAATCGATAACTCTGAGCAATCGATTATCGATTATAATCGTTTTTCTGCTTGCTTTGTAAGAAAGACAGAATATTCTTTTTTACCAAATATAATAACAGTAGTCTTCCGATAGGTCAGTGGTGAAAAAAATCTAGGTTATTTGTTTACATTTTGGTGTAGGGAAGGGGGTATGTTAGGAAACCAGTAGGTTGAAGAGTCAACAAGTATGTGTATCAGCAATAATATAATAATCTATTAAGATGGCCTTAACAGTTACAAAATAATATTTATTTTCATTCTCCCTTTTCATCAGCTAAATCATTTACAGTGTTTGAATGTAACATCAGCAGATTAGCAACCAATCATGCTTAAAATAAACAATATTTCAACCCTAGACTTTCTTCAAGTCCTTTTTTCTAAGGTATTATATGAGGACTGTATGACTTTATACTAGAATGTGGGGCTGACAACAGTACTGTTTCAGCATAGAGAAGGATTTTTCCCTCCTTAAGTGGATGTATAATGTTTTCATCTATGTCAGATTTAGTGGGATGAGAAATACAAAGACTTGGTGCAAGTCTATTTCAACCCCTTTTGTTCAACATCACCATGTGGTACACCTGTGTTGTGAACTCAGGACACTTTGTATATATGCAACAAAGAAGAATAGAATATCTGCTTATCATTATCATATGTCAAGAACAGTGACTGCCAAGCAGCTTCTGAAAATTATCCTGAATAAAATGCTTCTTTGGGAACTAAACAATACATAGACATGTGTTCATGGAAATTTCCTTCCATTTTTAACTCAGGACACTTTTCAAAGACATGCTACTTTCATTAATCAAATGGAAGAGTGACTTTTATTGTTTCTGGTCAATATTGATGTTTTGTAATATATACTAGGTTATATGAAACAGTTTGGCACAAGTGAACATGTATTTCAGCATTGTCACTCAAGTTTATGTGTATTGGATGGGGTCTGGAAAATCTGACTCTTATCCTGAAAACAATATTCCATGAATTTCGTTTTTTAAGCAGATCTTTATGACCTATTCATTTCATATAGTTATAATTTCTTAGATACTGTAAAATTCTAAGTATGGCAATGTAGTAAACATTTTAGTTTTCTTGTTCAACAAAATTTGTCAAAAATATTCATGGCAGACTGCTGAAGTATTACAGGAGTGTGATCTCTCTCCACTTGATTTATGGCCAAGGTTATTATTCCCCATTTATAGGGAGTATACATGTTGTGTGTGAAGCAGTGAAAGTTAAATTTAATTTAGGTTGAACTTAGTTTATTGTATTAAAAGATCTTCTAAATACCTACAGAAATTTTGAGTTTTAGTTGTAATCAACAGGAAGTAGATACCAGTGAAAGAAACATGGCAGATAATGTAAACAAATGTTACGAAAATAAAATGTGAAACATCTGTAGAAAAAGGGAAAATTAGGTGGTTTATAAGTCTTACTTTCGATTCACAATCGATTCTTAAAATGAGAATCGATTTTCTACATCGAAAGTTTTAAATAGACGATTAATCGATTTTCCGTCTAATCGTAGGACCACTAATAGAGACACTATCATGATACTAAAGTGCAATCATCACGTTACCAATTTTGAAATGATATTAAGATAGCTAAAATACTGATGTTATTTTAGCATTGTAAAGAAGTGTTTATGACTACAAAACATGTATCCAATGTCATTTTGAGTAGTTCTGAGCAATTGTTCAGAATTTTTGGTTCAATGTTGAGTATATCTGCGAAATAAGAAATTTAAATGAAGTTTGATCATCTGACAAAAAATACATTAAAGAACAGAGAAATGCCATAAAATCTTCTAAGATGTTAAAAATAAGTTATATACATATTTTCCATTGGTATTTATGATAAACATGACCATATTCTCCATAGAATGTTTTATATAGTTGCATGGTAATAGTATCTTTTGTGCCACATTTATGATTTCTGAATGTTTCCTGAAACCAGTATTTCAAATGTTTTAAGCAAACTTTACTTTTAGGACAGTGGTCCAACAAACTATTATACTTCTACAAACATCCTTGCAGGACTGTTTAACTGTCACAAACAGTTTGGAAACCACCCAAAGTGAGTGTATTTGCCCTTCCTGGTCATCCTGGAGTAAAATCATTTGACTCTTGTCCAGCAGTGGTCCAACTATTCTATCTCCAAAGTTCTCCAGACACCCACGCAAATACCAAGACCAATAAAATATCAACTAATGAACATGTTACAAACCCTCAAAGAAGCTATATATAGGAACTCAAGAAAGTTAGACGTTTAATGGTTTCCAATAATTATGTGTATCAATGATTTTCAGGTGTTGTTAGCGACCCAGCTTAATGCCTTTCAAAAGCACCTTAATGTAAACAATTGAAAAACGTCACAATACCTTCTTCAGAAGATATGGTGCATCAACCTTCAGTCGACATCTTCGTTCCTTGATGTCAATGGCTCCATCATCGGATTTGTATTCTGATATCATGTCACTTCCCAAAAAAACTGGAATCATCTTGCATGTTGGAAACCTCTTTTCATACGCCTAAAAATACATTGCAGAAAAATACAAAAAAAGTTGACAAAATATCATACCAACAATGAATAGGCTTACACTGCCCAGTAAACTTCATTCTCAATGCGATGTCTTAGCCTGGACGGAGGCTCAAAGTTAAGACTTTTGTGTCAAATTTTTGGGACATGTTAGCTTGAGTGCATGGGTTCAGACTTTATGGTTTTACCAATGGTCTCAGCTCTGACTGAGCAACTGGCTCAAAAGCTGTGACAGGTAGGTAGTGGGCTTAAGTTATGTAAACAAAGGCTCAAATATGGCTGCAATAATTGTTTCTCTAATTCAAAATTGAAATGGATGAAAACAAGGTACAAATTTATAAAACTCTCAACTAATGTAGTTTCAGGACATTTTATGTGGTTACAAGGTTTTCCATGGCAAAACAGTAATGTGTCATACAAAGAATATTTTAGGCATTGCACCTTGCAGAAGGTCTACTCTCTCAAAGTGTTTGTGTAGATCATTGTTGCTCATGTGAAATTTGTAACTTGTGCTTGTCTAAATATATATAAATAAATAACTGAAATGAGATAAACAAAATAACTGAAACTACTGATGATGCCTCTCAAACTTGTGTTTAATTGTATATTCTAAAATGGTAGGCTGCGCAGTGAACGTGGACAAGTCTTTTGCGCAATGCTTGAACCGCGAATATAGAACGGTAAATAAAGCACGCTGTTGAAATCTCGTACATCATCCCTTCGCGTACAAACGTAAATAAACAAGTCGCGGTGAAATAAAACTTAAATTATATGCAGCAAATACTAAGTCAAATAATTCTGTAGGGGATTTTATCAGTATTTCATTAAAAGATCGACTACTCATAAATATTTATAAGATCACCGAATTCTGTGGAGATTTCCTAACAATATTTAAACCAAAAGGCTGTTTGAACATCCATCACTATGCATGTTTAGTTAATGTAACAGCCAACATGGTGTTGGATTTGTTTTCAATTTTGCGTAAGTTTTACTGCTTATTTTGACCAAAATATTAGTGTAACCATTTTAGAATAGGAATAAAAGACAAATTCTCGTGCTTTATGATGGTTTTAAACTATCGATCGGCTGTATTAAAGCACTCAGCCCTTCGGGCTTCGTGCCTTTAATACAGCCGCTCGATAGTTTAAAACCATCATAAAGCACTCGAATATGTCTTTTATTCCTATAATAAAATGTTTTCTGGTATTAACAAAGCTTTATTAGATATCTTAGTAAATATACAATCAAATTTACTCAGATTAAAAAGTAGCTTTCACAACATATAATAATTCATTTTCAAAGTGATAGATCATACTTTAGTAAGAATAGCTAGATATGAATATTTAATGTATGTAATTCAGCTGTATAAAGAATATGGTAGATCCATGTGTATGGCCACATAATATTTCATTCCATTTGTGTACAAGATGTGGGTACTAAATTTTAATTACTTAAATGTAGCTTTTATAAGCTACAAGCTTACCATGTGGGACTGAGAAGAGTCCCACCCTGCCTCCCCGCTGTATTACAGCTGAGGGGTAAGGTTTAAAAAAATTTTCAACGAGAAAGTAGGACGAGAGGTCAAAGGTTATCACGAGAGGAAAAACTTGAGGCTATGGCCAACTATAAATGTCTATTTTTCTTAGATATTGGCCTGATGCCTTGCAGCCATCCAAGAACAGCATTCAGTCCCACATGGTAAGCAATAACATGTTACAGCTAAAAAAGACTGTACACTTTTAGTAATAGACTGGAAATAGGTACAACAATCATAAATATATAAGTAATCACAACGGGTCCCACTAAACACATTGCGGAGGCTCCGCACGGTATCTCCACATGGTAAACATGCGGAGATTTAACTGTCCTAAAAGTGTTTTGTATGCACATTTATTTGGTGTTAAAGAAATAAAGTGATTGTCCAGAGGCTTCATATTGTGAAATATGTATAAAATTGTCAAAAAATTGAACAGAACATGAAAAAAAATGAACATGGTATTGCTCTGAGGTCTTGAATTGATTATAGCATTTTACCTTCAGCTTCGTAAAATTATTACCGGAAGTGCCATGGTTAAATGCCGTGTAAAACCATGATCACTCATGGATTATTTCTACAATATAGCAGTGACTCCACACGGTAAACGTGTAGGAATTACAGCGCGGAGACCCGAATGGTATTTAGAGGAACTGATCACTACACCTGGAAAACTCCAATGACATGAAAATACCACAGCTATAGTGGTGGTGGACCAATTCACGCCCGGTACCAATTCAGGCCCACCCCCAATTTTATTGAAGATTTATAATTTTTTAATTGGAGAAGATGTTTACCACATCATAGATATTCATCAAATTGATCATATACATTTGCAATATACTGTTTAACTGTGACTGTTTTGGATAAATTTAGGGGTGGGCGTGAGTTGGTCCACCACCACCACCCATACAAAGATTAATTGTGAAGATGTTTTAATAATCTGCAAGACTAAAGTCACATTTGCATGGTGATAACAAGGTGCTTTATTTTCACAAACCACTGCAAACAAAAAGGGAAACGCTTTGTGCCAATCGATCAGGATTACTGTAGGGATCCTTGGGGCGGATTTCATGAAAGGTCTCTGACTTAGCCCAGTCTCAGGCTGAGCCACTGGCTCAAATCTGAGCCTTTTGGCTCAGGTAAGTCTTTGTCTCAAATGGTTATCACAGAAGGGGTCTCAGTTGAGACCAAGCTTATCAAATAACCACAGTGGTTTTCTGTGTCATGTGACCATTTTTTGTACTCAAAATATTCTACTGATGGCATATATGTTCCTTGTTTGACACATAATATCTCTGGTTAAATACCATTTTGCAATGGGAAACTTTGTAAACATGTAAAAACACCCAAAGACTACTTCAAGGGGTTGTTTTATATACTTGTACCCTATTTTCAGCCATTTCAAATTTTGAAGTGAAGAAAGAATTATGGCGGTTATATTTGAGCCTTTGTTTACAAAACTTAAGCCCACTTTCTAGAAAGTTTCTACGAGTCTCAGTATTGCTGAGACTAAGATCTTTTGTGAAATCCATTAAGGCTGAGCCCATGGGCTCAAGTAAAATGTTCCAATAATTTGAGACAAAAGTCTCAAGTTTGAGCCTGAGACCAGGCTAAGACCTTTCGTGAAATCCGCCCCAATTCATCAGCAAATTGAAACGTGTGATTGCCACCATTAGCAGACAATACTAAATTCTGAATCATACTCTGTACGCTTGAGTCAATAAAAATCTCAAAACAGTATTTTTTACAAAACTTAATTAAGTATGTGTCATAAAATAAAAAGACGAACTTGGGTGATGGCAAATTTCAGCGGCTGACGGGAGGAGGAAACTGGAAACAAACAAAAGGGGATGAAAATACTCACCGCCATAACCAATTCAAATGGGTATTTATACACCCTCACAGGCGACTGATATTTCTGCACCATATTTATTTTTTATTAGTCTCCCTTATCAGTGCTACAAACACATATCTCCCTGTATATCACAGTGAAATATCACACATCACGGGTTTTGGGAGTTTTGACAGCCGCTTTACAAACATGGATTTTATAAACAAAGTAGTTCCTTATATTAATTATCTACTATCTCTACAGATGTGAGATAAATGTGCACAAAGCTAAAGTAAACCGAAAAGGATTGTAGTTTTTGTTATAAATAATTGTGCACTAGCGTATAAATATAGTAAAAATTTTTATCAAATTAAATGTACTACGAAATATTAATCCGCCATTCAAGCAGATTGGGAGTCTACTAAATCTAAAAATGCTAGTGTCTTAATAGAGTACTTTATAAAAGTCGGAACCGGACTCGGAACAGGACTAATTTCCGGACCGCCCTTACCACCGCCCTACTTACCGCCCAGCCAATCGGAGAATAGATGCTGGTCCGGGTACAACTGAGAACGCCCTCGATGGGCTGGGGCGGTAACCTCTTTTCCTTGAGTGGCTGGGGCGGTGACTTCTTCTCCTTGATGGGCTTGGGCGGTGACCTCTTCTCCATGATGGGCTGGGGCGGTGAACACTTCTCCTTGATTGGCTGGGGCACTGACCTTGTCTCCTTGATGAGCTGGAGCGGTGACCTGGCCACATTTTTATATTTCACCGCCCTGCCTATGGGTGGCCCCCTGTGTTTTGCAAAATGTCTTCTATTTAGTAGTTTGCTACCAGATACCAAACAAAGTGAAGGTTATATAAATAAACACCATCAACCTTGTCAAAAATAATAAGAACTTGGATCATACATAATAAAGCTTAAAAGATATCATAGAAATTGTATAAAAAAGCTTTTTATATGATTTCTATGGGAGATATGGCCACCGCCCAATTCTACCGCCCTACCGCTCTGGTCCGACCACCCTTTTGAAAGTCTGGGTTTTATAATGAACCTCTCAATAGTACGTTATCTCGCCACCACGGCATTTCGCTACCGGGAACTTGCTGCTATAACTCGCTACCAATTATTATCGTGAATATGCAGCCATTTGAAACGGGCAGGAAATCATCCTGAATTTTCAACAAAACTTAAAATGGAGAATATAATTTTATGAAAAACTCTTGAACATAAATATTTATAAAAAGTTTTACATTATGTATGATACAGGTATATTGACATTAAATTATTTATTTTTACGTTTAGTGTTAAACAGGACCACAGACAAATGGCCAAACCAGGAAGTAAAAGCAGTAGTATAGGGGCCTATTTGGTCACACAAATAGTCACACAATCTACGTGGTCCCCCCCTGGGGGTTGTATAGATTTTTGTGACCAGCAGTCACGGCCCATCTGTGTGAGGAGGGGGGATATGGGGGGGGAGTTGGGGGGTTTACTTAACGCAGGGTGTGTTAATTATCTGTGAAAATATATATTGGGTAGTAAACCGATTTCGCTTTCATAAACCATCGAGATGTCGAAGGAGCAAGATCACGCAGTAGACGGTAGAATCGGAGGCTTTTCATTCGGGACCAGTTCTACAAATGGACCGACTATGTCGAAGGAGCATACCGGCAATGCTAGAATAGGAGGCTTTGCAATGTCAACGAATCAGGACACTGTTGAGAAAGGTGTATTCGAAGGTTTCTCTGTGATGAAGCATACTAAATATTTGCTTTATTCATCTAGAATGGCAACCTTTAATACATGGCCAAAAGCCATGCCTATCACTGCCAAAGAATTAGCGCATGCAGGATTTATTTATACTGGCTACTCCGACAAGGTACATTGTCCCTGGTGTAGCATTACTTTGTACTCTTTCGAAACTAGAGACAGCGCTTACGAAGAGCACCTGAAGCACAGTAAAGGATGCCATTACCTTCTGATGACAGTTCCCGACAAGTTCACCGACATCAACGGATTATGTCCTACAAAGGGACACGGACTATTTTAAAAAATTCTAGAATATAGAAACACGTACACGCACATTTTTTCTCCCAACCAATCAAATTGCAGCAATTATGGTCCCACCAAGCGAAGCACCCTGTCTTATTGTCACGCCAATCAAATTGCATGAATTATGGTCAAAATGCTGGATTTAGCGTCACACCAATCAGAAGCAGGCATTCGATTATAAAATTGATGAGCATCTCTATAAATATATCGCAACGTAGCATTCAGGCAGCAAACATGGAATTGACAGCAGAAAAGAGCAAGTTCAACGAGACTACTTTCGTGCGTCTCAGCAAAAACAACCGTTACATTTGCTTTTCCAGTAACGTCTGGAAGAAGCTTTCAAATCAATTCCATAGCATAACCGAGGCTCTGAAGAATGAACAAAATTTCAAGTTCGAACTTACAAAAGAATCTAACCTGGAGACGCTTCCCTTTTACGGCAAGATGTACGTCTGCTTTAAGAGGAATAATCTGTACATCAATTTGGACGAAATCCAATGGAAAGAGTTTCAAGAGAAAGCCCTCGAGATTTTCTCACCGGCGGATAAAGAAAACATTCCTCCTGAACCTACCTTAACCAAGTACCTTTACAGCGCTGAGCACGGATCTCCTAAATCGTTCTTCTCCAAGACGTCTCTGAAGCAGTACGCCGAACAGGAAGGGTGGCCCTACACTATAACCGAGAAAAAGGCTCCTGCCCCGGACAAACAGAAACTCGTCAGACTCGTTAGAGCCTATATGACCCAAAAGGCAGCGTCGGATCTCGTTAGAGAGCACTGTTATGGTTGTCAATACGACATGCCGGGACAGAGGGACCATAGCTGTTTAGAAGAAGACGCGGAACAAAATTACTTGCATTTGATCTCTTTAAGTAACGTGGCAGAAAACGTCGAGAAAGTTTTCAAGATTTTAGGACTACAAGAAGTCGAATATGCGCCATTGGAGGAAACTACCCTACCAGTGTTAGAGACTATTCCCGAAGACTACAAACTGCTGTTCCGAGAGACCCTATAAATTTTCAATTTCTCTATGTTTTATGTGAAATGTTCAATAAAATATGTGTACTCTGTAAATATTAGTTTTTTTCCAGGGTTTCCTGGTCCCCCCTTCCTCGGAAGGTATTATTTGTTCGCAGACAAGGGTATCGTCTCGGGACCCCAACCGAGACTCATTGTTGCCAGGATTCAATCACTTGACCATCTTTTAGCACTCTCACATTTATTAGGTTGTTACCGAATCTGGCTTGACCGTACTGTAATCCAGCCATCGCACACTCTTTGGCATCCGCATATTTCTTCTTGCTGGGTAATTTTTCCAAGTATTCTATCGTATACGTATACTTTGCGATACTAGGGTGATATCTGACATGCTCCATCTTTTTTTTTTTGATTTTGTTTTTTATTTTTTTTTGTTTTTTTTGGTTTTTTTTTGTATTTTTTATTTATTTTTTTGTATTTTGTCTGTACTTTTATAACACTTCTAACTCTAGTAAAACAGCATTAACTTTGTTATCCAAATCTTTTTCGGATTTTATTCCAGTCACAATCGTTTTACCGCTTTTATAAACGGTATAATGTATCCCCTCTCTTATAAAGCCCACAGCATGAAAGATTTCCGGTTCATAAGAACCTTGCATCCATTGTACTATTTTGCAATAGTCTACTTTTCCTCGTAAAGTATATACAGCACTCATAGTAAGCGTTTTGATTTTCTTCATCCTTACCGGATATCCCATTCTTTCCACTAACCTGGCGTATCGTCTCATTTGTTCTTTCCCTCCGTGACAAATAATTTTTCCGGTAGAATAAATCATGCAAGTGCATCCGATTTTCCTATGTCTCCACAATAATCTTTCAAACGACAAAGAATGGTACTCGATGTCGATCTTCGTTTCTGCCATATCGCGCAGATTTAATGGACATCCCAAATCGCTGTAAAGCACTCGATGCGTTAACTTGGCCATCTGGACTCGAACTGATCATTAAACCAAACTCTCTTCCGTATATATCTTCAAATGAGCATTCGGTTCGTTTAAGGGTTTTTTGGTATACTGGTATATTATCCGATAACCTCCTACTAAACCCAGAAGCGAAAACGGAATGAATGTTAAAAAGAATGGCCACAAGAAAACTTCGTTACCTTCCGTTATTTCAATCGTAGATAGAGAGTCTCTTGGACAATCGCTATTCACGTAGATATGGCTGCTCCATCCCTCCAGCTCTCTACAACTGGAATACCTATTGCCAATCCAATTTAACATAGCAAGATTAGGCCAGTCATCTAAATCCGGTATTTGGGATAAGCTGCTATTAACAATATCCAGCATATCAATATTCCATATATCCGAACTATTAAATCTCGGAAACTCTTCTATTTCTTTACAGGATATTAAACTCAGAGACTCGTAGCATCGACACACCGCTGGTTCACCAAAAGGTTTGCAATAAAACCCGGGTATCCAAAAGAAAATCAAGAAATACTTCGCATACATCCTGAATGATTCATTTTTAGACCTGTTCCTCCCCTTTTATAGACTTCTTTATAGGATATTTCTGGCAGCATCCACTCTTATTTCAGCCGGAAAAGATGCGTACAGCAAGACGGTAGCATTTTCTTCTAAAGCCTTGGCAAATTTTAAATTGATTCTGGTATGCCCGCATTTCTTCTGATTTACCACATCCCCGCCTACTCTTCCCAAAATTCTAAATATGTATATGCAGTAACCGTTGGGATATTCTTTCATTTCTATACACCGACCGTATCTAGGTTCCTCGCACATCAGGGTCCAGTAAGCTTCAGAAAAATCTCCATTGGTATAGTTAGGCGTAATAGCTTGAGATGGAACGGACACTCCATCTACCATAACCTCTGCGAAATTTAATTGGTAGTTTTTAAAATTAAAGGGATTTTCAGAGTAATTACCATTGAATGCGCTTCCGCTGCACAACACTATTTTGATCTCAGAGGGTATGCTCCCGTGATACACGTCATCGGCAGACCACCCGTAACTTCCCTTTTCTATATTGAAAGCTTTTAAATCGGACTTCCAAAACGGGTACACGGCGCATTGCTTTGGTATTCTTTTTTCATGCGCTACCACCATACCAGGGCTTAGTTTCACCTGACAGACTCTCAAAGAGGCGTATTGTATTTCAACTTTGTAGTCGTCGGTAGTCTCAGCCATGAGTCGAAACGGATCTTCGTGCTGGTAAAGTTTCATACGAATTCTAATACCATTGATGATAAATTTCTTTTGTTGACAAATATCCATTCTAATAGGGCCTTCTAAAAAGACTGTATTACCTTTACTCGTCCGTTTGTACCTTCGGTCGAACCCGATATTACTGGTCGAGTCGCTATCCATTGCGTCATAAGAGTCTTTATGGAATAGTTCGTTATTTAATATTCCCTTGGTATCTCCGATGTTACTGTTTAAAAGGGCATCTAAATACGCTTTGTAAGGATAATAAGAGCCCACGCTTGCGGTAATCAGCCTCTGGTTTAACTCGATGTCTACTTGTCAGAACAAACTTTGCAATCCAAGGTTTGCTAAACATACTTTGTCCTCTTCGGTCACAGGTTTATCCTCCCCCGTTACGATGCGTAGGCCCACTCTCAATCTACTTCTATTTAAATCGATATATGCGGCAGAATTTCCGGGTATATCGAATTCTAAGGGAGCATTTCTTCCTATCACGCCCTGAGGGGCATATGGAATCCATTCTGTTTTTTCAATGAAAGAATCCGTATGGGTCTCTTCGAACAAATGCAAATTAGATTCGTACACCTCCATCACGAAAATATATCTTTTCGCACCGTCCTTCGACCTCTTATAGACTTTTTAACCCTCTTGACTGTTGTATTTTTCCTCTTAGGTTTTTTATTTACGCTATTATTACCAGTCTTCTTTTTTTTCTGAGTCGGTTTTCCCGTTCCAGCTTTCTTTTTCTGCGCCTGTTTTCTCGTTCCAGCTTTCTTTTTCTGCGCCTGTTTTCTCGTTCCAGCTTTCTTTTTCTGCGCCCGTTTTCTCATTCCCGTCTTCTTTTTCTGCACCGGTTTTCCCATTCCTCTCTTCCTTTTGACCAACATTTCAGCCATTTCAGTTTGCTGTTGCACCGGGCTGATTAATTTAAACGGATGGTAACCTTTGGGTATCCACATATTTTTTCCTTAGATACAAGGTACACTCGATATCGCTCAGTTGGTAAGGTTTTAAGTTTTGATCGAGAATACTCAATCTTATACTCCGCACCTCTGATTTATTCGTTTCTACGAAATATGGTAGCGTATATTGAGCCTCTTTCCCGTCCACTCTCCATAACACAGGATACTGACTTCCCTTTAAAAAACTCTCTTCGCAAAAGTCCGCTAATACGTAAAAAGTAGATTTCTTTGGGGCCCTTACTTTAATATCCGTCAAGGCTACCTCCCACTTTCCTTGTAAAAGCAAACTTTTTGGCAAATCCACGATAAAATCGTTAGGCCTGTTGAAAGGGTGAACCTCTAAGGAATCCTGCCAGCCTATGTAGAGAAACATCTCTTATAAACTTTTCAAATCTTTATCAGCCACCCAAGAATCAAATTTTTTGGGCCAATGCAACCACCTTACCAAATGTTCTTTGCGACCTTTAGTTTTACGCGTTTTTAGCACTTTGCTAATTTTCCACTTTCTATTTTCGTCGCTTTGCTCCACTTTCTGCAATTCGGCTTCGTAGAAGCTTCCTTTTATATCTTCGTCCAAAAAGTCTTTTAAACGATACACATTGATTCCATCCCTCTTATAACGCGCCCTTATTTTGAATATCTCACCGGTCCATTTGAAATCGTATTCCCTGTCGAAAAGGGTTTTAGTGTGAGTAACTCTTACGTTATCGCCTACTTTAAACTTATAAGGTTTCAGCCGGAAATTTTCGTCCTTTTCAGGCCAATAGGAATACCACCAGACCGATCTTTCGTTACTCCGACCCACCCTCGCAGGGGGCATACCTATGGTTCTATGATAGCTATAGTTATAAGATCGTACAAGCTCTTCTAAATGGTCTATATATTTCTCCTTGTCGTAATGAGTGATGTATCTATAAATCATCTTTTTCAGGGTTTTAATTACTCTTTCGGCGAAATTCGCTTTGGTCTCGTTTTGACTGGTATAAAATTCTATTTTTTCATCTTTCAAAAGCCCTTGTACTTGCTTATTAGAAAATTCTTTTCCTTGGTCGAAACGGCACTTTTTAGGTTTGCGCCCCTTTCGAAAAATATCTTCTAAAGCGGCTTTGACCTCTTTACCCGTTTTGTTCTTTAAAGGTCTGACAAAAAGGTATTTTGAGAAGACGTCGATGGCAACTAACAGGAACTTTATTCCGTCATTCTTTTTTTGCCAAAGACCCTACATTCATTAAATCTACGTCCCATTGACTGTCTATTCCTTCTACCACTACTCTGCTACGTCTTTTTGGTTTACGCGACTGGCGATGTAAACTGTATGCGTCTTTATTTTTTAGCCAAGTTGCCACCTGGTTCTTCGTCACATCGAAATTACCCTCTTCTTTCAAGTAGCGATATAACTTCTGCGGTCCCGCAAAACTAGCCGGATTCCCCGGATCGAAGTAATTCTTCTCCAGAAACTGTTTCCATGGGGTCATCCCTGTTTAACAGCTGTAAACAATGTTGTAATATACCGAACCAAAATCCCTTTCCAGTGGGATCGAACAAGGCAGCTATTACCACCACCAAACACACAGCTATTCGACAGATGTAACCGATCTTCATTTTGGTAAAACTGTTAATCCTTGACCCACTCTTATAACTTTTGCCAAGTATTGCCCGTCTTTTTATCTCGTCTTGGAAATGGGGTTTTTCTACGGATAACTACGCTTTTAGGAACATTGACCTCGCCTAGTATTTCTAGAAAGGTCCCGTAATGGGGAGGGGGAGATTCGCCGTATTCTTGTAGACTATAATGTACTAGGTCTGTAATGTGACTACCCTCCAGGCATTTATCGTTGTAAACCACTTCCCCGTTATTTTTCCACTCAATACTACCCTGTATGTAACTGAGTAATGAATCCGCTTTACGCTTTAAAGATTTTGGCATAGCCGATACGATCAATTCTTTCTCCAAACCTTTATTTTTAGGTTTGTCTAGCCCTTCCTCGTAAGGCACTAACATCATTTTACGTACGCTATTCATAATCTCTTTAATACGGGGGCTGCTACACGTAATACAAGTTTAATAACTTTAGCCTTCCTTTTTATGTCGCTTTTGCTACCTTTACGGGCAAACTCCCTCAGAAAATTCTTGTATTTTTTCAAAGCTTTTTTATCTTCTTCCGTAATCGGCAGATTTCCCAATAGTAAGTTAAACACCGTTTCCTTCAGAACTAAAATTTGTCCTTTGTCGGCTATCTTCAAAAACGACGATAGCTGTTTATCAGTCGCCTCCGATAAATAGAGTAACAGACTCTTGCTCTTCGCATCCATGATATGACATCGAACTTTTACTCAGTCCCTTTTATAGTTTATCGGTACGTAGACCAAAGGATCTTCACCCGGAAATATATTGGTTCTCAACCTGTATGCGTCATCGCCATTAGCCGTGGAATCGATCACCAAATATCCGTATTTACAAGAAGTAGCGTCCTCGTACGCCTCCACTAATGCTTTATTATTGCCAGGAAACATTTGTTTTCCTAAAGCGGATATCTGTTGCCCATCCCTTATATTTCTAAACAAAACCGTGTAATGAGTGTTTAAGGCTATAGTTCTCGCGCATTTGCCTTGCCTGAAACAATTGTGACTAACAAAAAACACGCTAAGATTCGAGTGGTGCGCTCCCTGAACGAACAACCTTTCCATATCGGGGTCCTTAACCACGCCTTCTGAGAGGTCGTCCAAAATCACGAGATTATGCATTCCATCCGCAAAATTTTCTATCTCGGCCCGACTCGGTATGCCTTCTAGAAATTCTATACCCTCCACTTGCCTTTTCATGCTGTCGAAAGTATCTTGGTAGATACCGTAACAATACAATATTTTGTTTACCGGTTCCGAAAACATGACATTCTTGTTCCTAAGTAAGCGAAACAACCATGTAGTTTTTCCGCTTTTGGTTGCTCCGGATACGCAGCCTGTGGATACCGCTTCGAAAGGTAAGGGTACAGCTTCCTTTCCAAAATGATTATTGTGAAACCTCTGAATATGTCTCTTGTAGTTATAGCCTTTAGAAAAGCTTTTATCGCATTCACTACACGTTTTCATGATGGTCATTTTTAAGGATAAAATGTCTTTTGCTTTTATAAAATTCTTAGGGTTTAGGGTAATTAGAATTAGGGTTTAAGGGCTTTAGATTTAGGGGTTTAGGGTAATTAGAATTAGGGTTTAGGGCTTTAGATTTAGGGGTTTAGGGTAATTAGAATTAGGGTTTAGGGCTTTAGATTTAGGGGTTTAGGGTACTTAGAGCTTAGGGTTTTAGGTTAAGGTGGCTCCTAAATGGCTCCGGAGGAGCTCCAAATGGCTCCGGAGGGGCTCCTAAAAGACTCCTAAGTGCTCTGACATGGCTCCGGATAGCTCCTAAGTGCTCCGGAGGAGCTCCGGATGGCTCTGGATAGCTCCTAATTGGCTCCGGATGGCTCCTAAATGGCTCCGGAGGAGCTCCAAATGGCTCCGGAGGGGCTCCTAAAAGGCTCCAGATGGCTCTGGATAGCTACTAAATGGCTCCTAAGTGCTCCGGAAGGGCTCGGGATAGCTCCTAAATGGCTCCTAAGTGCTCCGGAAGGGCTCCGGATAGCTCCTAAATGGCTCCTAAATGGCTCCGGAGGGTTCCAACATGGCTCCGGAGGGGCTCCAAAGGGCTCTTAAATGGCTCCGGATGGCTCCTAAATGGCTCCGGATAGCTCCTAAGTGCTCCGGAGGGGCTCCGGATAGCTCCTAATTGGCTCTGGATGGCTCCTAATTGGCTCCGGAGGAGCTCCAAATGGCTCCGGAGGGGCTCCTAAAAGACTCCTAAGTGCTCCGACATGGCTCCTAAAAGACTCCTAAGTGCTCCGACATGGCTCCGGATAGCTCTTAAATGGCTCCTAATTGGCTCCGGATGGCTCCGGATAGCTCCTAATTGGCTCCGGATAGCTCCTCGCAAATAAAGTTCGATTAAGACTAATAAAGACCAAGGCATATCACAGTTCATTTTATTGATATAAAATCTCAAATTGTATAACAAATCAAATAACAAATCAAATCTCAAATTGTATAACAAATCAAATAACAAATCAAATCACAAATTAAATAACAAATACCAATTTTTAAAGAATAATGCAATAACGAAAATAATGATGTACAAAAGAAAACATTATGTACAAACAAGTATAAACTTAATAATCTACGTAGCCATAGGGCACAGTGTCCATATTAGCCAAGACCCTCCTTTTGTCGTACACGACGGAATACGACTTCAATTGCCGTCGATTGTACACTTTTTGATTTTTAGGATCCCTGCATATTTGCCGTGAATTTTCCAGCTTTGTCCCCAGCGTGTTGCCGTGAAAATGCCAGAGAAAGACTTCCGAACACATGGTCCTAAAGTTGATCTTCTTGGCATTTTGGTGGTTAAGAGTAAAGCCCTTTACTTTACACTGGGTGTCTCCGTTGTTCAGGAGATAGGCATAGTTTTTAGGACCAGCCGAGACGAATTCGATGATATGTTTACTGTCCAACTCATCCGTCAGGTCACCCAAAAAGTCACCCACCGGGGGTTCTTCTTCACCCTCTTTGACGACGTAGACAACCGAATCCGTGTCGAAGTACAAGACTTTCCTGTCCAAGTTTTCGAGCACCTCGTACAGCCTCAGTCTCGCGTGTGCGGTCGTGAAGGCTGCCAGGAAGACGTTGGTCATCGCATTTTCACCGAGGTAGCCTCTGGCATATCTCCAGTCCACCTGCACCAAGTCTTGGCTAATGATATGCCAGTCCAGGATTTCTTTGTCCGTGCTGCTGAGAATCCTCAGAAATTCTGCTTCTTCTGAGACTATGAGGCTCTGTCTCTGATTTTCTCTTTGGCCAAATTTGCCCCAGAAGCTGTAAGAAAAAAATTATTGTGAGCCATTATTTAAAATATATATATATATATATATATACCTAAGTTACGATCTATTACAACGCATATAAGCATAAGTTAAGCTATATAAAATTAGTATATAAATATATTTACCTGTTTAGGCATAATTTGGCAAGGGACCGCAAGCCTGGATTCTTCTTTACTTTTTCTCTCGCCAAAGCAATTCCTTCTCTACGCTCGTAGGACGAGAGGTAGGCATCTTTGTCCTCCTCCGTCTTGCACCATTCCGGCCATCCTGAGGACTCTTGTTTCACCTTGAGAAATGCGTTTACGTACTCTGAAAAGAGCCCTCCTTTACCAGTCCGCGGGTCATACTGGGTACTTTCTGGCCAGTGGTACACCTCGTAGACGCGAACTATTCTGTAGCCCTTATCTATTGCTTTCCGAATTTCCAGAGTGGTCCAGGTCCCCAACAAGACGCGCTGCTCGTCGGAACAGGAACAGCCCTTCTGGTTCTTGTTTTCGGCGCAGGTTCTGCACAGTGGAAACAACAGCTTTCCATGGCACCGAACGGGGAGTACGGGATGGTAGAGATCATTCGGTGGCAGCATCTTTACTTTGGCAATACCGAAGTAGTCCCGGATATCAGCAAATTCTGACGTGATGACGGTCGGATGGCCCACAGGGTATCGGTCGTATTTGTTGACCGTGGGGTATAGAGATGTAAAGTCGACATACTTTATCTTTTCTCCCTCTTCGGCCTTTCTATACATTTTCACGGCATTGGTTCTACCGCCGAAGAAGGCATCCCTGGGTTCCAGTCTTTCCTCTAGATCCAAGGTCTCCAAGAACGCGACCAACTCCGGATCGTTTTTCAACTGCCGTCTGAATTCGTGGTCCCATTTCGTAACGACTTTAATTCCGGCTTCTTCCAGGACCCTCACCTTTTCCATGGTTTGGGCATATCTTTGGGCCATGGATTGTTTGTTATAAGGATCCATGGACTCTCTGTCTTGACAAAGACACCCGTGGTGTACGCAAGAATTGTACTCTAAGCACACGTTTTCACAGGTTACCGGATCGATGTAAAATCCGTCCAACTTGTAGTACCTACCACTAGGGGCAGGAAATTTCACCTCACCCTCGTTCAAGGCGTGCCTGATCTTGACTCCGCATTTGCGAGACTCCCATTCTAGCCATTGAATCGAGATTTTGCTATATTGGTCGCGTGCCACGTAACCACCGGCTGGAATCATGGCCAGAGGGGAACTCAAGAATTTGGATTCCACGGCTTCTACTGGATTACCTCGCTGAAAAAACTTCTTTCCTTTTTTAATCGCCTCCATCTTTTCTACCGGCTTTCCGTGTCTGATGGCCTCATCTTTGGCTTCTCGGGTAGCTATTTCGTGCTTCTCCGTGAGGAATTTACTTCTGAACACGTTCATGCAGACGGAGGCTATTGTAAGGTAAGCCAATGGGTCCACTCCATTTTGAATGGCTCTCTCCACCTCTTGGGATTGGAGATTGGAGTCTCAGGTGATACCGATGAGTAACTCTCGAAATTTCATGCAGGCCTCTCTCAGCAACTGTACGTCATTCCTGCAGTACAAGAGCATCTGCTGCTGGAAATCGAACTCATCCGTCCGCTCGTTGTACCACTGTAGAAAGCTTTCTCGGTCCGAGGAAGACATGGAATCTATGCCGTAGTCTTCCACTGGTGGATAGGGACCCTTGTAATTCCAATGCTGATTGGTATTGAAATAATGAGGGAAATAGCCTTTGGCTAGCTCTTTCAGCCCGAACGCCTTCGGGAGAGCAGCCAGTCGCATGGGCAGGAAGTTGGCGGAATCCAAGACCCTGATATCGTAACCTTTTTCCAGGTGCATGAGCATGATCTTGGATCCGTTATAGACCAACTTGGGAACCGATCCGTTTTGGACCAGATACGACAACAAGAAATAATTGTCGTAGCTCTTGCCATTATGAGCTATAGCTGTGAATCGGCTCCTTTCCTTATTGAAAAGCCACTCTCCGAATAGTTTCTGGGTGTCGGGGCCTGAAAAGATTACCTCCCTTTTAGCGCAGCCGTCGCAGGGTTCCCCGGAATACTCTCCGGATTTGGCATCCAGGCGGTTGCATAGATGACATCTGGTCACGCAAGAATGGCACTTTGCATCGAGAGTGCAAGGTTCATCCAGACAGACTCGGCATATGGTCTGCGCTACCACAAAGTTGGGCACGTGAACTCCGCTTTCCTGGGTACACTCGAAATCGAAGAATACGCACATGCACGGTCTGTCCTTCGGATCCCTGATCCTGAGATAGCACAA
Source organism: Sabellastarte sp. h YS-2021 (assembly GCA_964017235.1). Lineage (NCBI taxonomy): Eukaryota > Metazoa > Annelida > Polychaeta > Sabellida > Sabellidae > Sabellastarte > Sabellastarte sp. h YS-2021. Next base: position 151,869,915 of record OZ024931.1, read on the forward strand.
GTGGTCTCCTACATAGTACTCATCGCAGGATCTGCATTTAAATTCCCAGCAGCGGTGATCATTCTTGCTCCTCTTGGCGGTCTGTAAGACGGTCTTACAGGTTTTGCATTTGTAATAGACGCCGCAGGGTGCGGGAATCTCCTTTTTTCGGATGGTTTTACACTTTTTACGGTGAAGCAGTCCGTAGATCTGCATTCCATGTTACAATCGTCGCAAACGGTAGTCTTTCCCCTCGGACACTTGGTCCTTCTACAGGCTCGGCAAAATTCCTCGCATACGTGTTTGTCCCTGTCATTGAAAGCTTTGAGACACTTGTGAAAAAAGTAACTTCGATTCACGAAGCCGGGGACTTTGGTGATGGCGTCGAAATGGCCTTCCATTTCATCGTGTTTTGAGTAAAACAAGTACACAAGTACGTATACGTCAACGTCCAAAGCTTCTTCGAACTTTGAAATGTCGGCCAAAGAGCACGGGTGGTCCATAGGGACTCCGGCTAATGTGTGGTACTGCAGAGCCATCTTTTTCTGCTGGCTATTCCTACGGTTTTGGTCCCCTTTTCTCATATTGTTGTACGCCTTTCTGGCTTCCCGCTTTGCTGCATCGGTTTCCGCGTTGACCACTTCCCAGTGAGCCAGACACACGGCTATAGCCCTGGCTAAACAAAGATGGTCTCTATTGCTAATGGTAACGATGGATTTTTTGGCCTTAGAGTCTTTTTCTACATTGACAATTGGTTTATTAGGACCGCTCCCTCTTTCGAATTGAGCGATGCCCAGTTGGATTTGAAATTTGTCAGTCACGAGAATCCCTTCGTTACTGTTCAAGGCAGCCATCACCGCCTCCAGGACAGCTTCTGCCGTCATTTCACTGAGGGGACTCGGTCTGACAATAATGGGGTCGCTCAAGTTTTCGGCAACGATGTACATACGGGCCACCGCGTCCCCCGGATAGTCTTGGCTTCCCCTACGGATGACTTCTTCGAACATCTTGAGAAGCTCGGTGCCGAGATCGCGTATCGGTATCCCATTGACTTCCTCCCGGAATCTTATTCGGAAAGTATGCTCCCTCAATACTTTACCTGTAAAAATAGAGAAAAAATTTAGACTACTGTACGCATAAGGACCCTACATACAAAAAAGAAGAATGAAATGTTACCCACCTTTGAAACTACGCGAACCTAACGACTCGACTCGTAGTATTTGGTTTCGGGTTGACCGACTTCGTACTTCCTTTTAGTTGGGCTGTCGTCCGACCCGGAAGCCGACCTCTTGTTTGCCCGAGGAGCTGAAAAACATGATTAAAAAAAGTTTTAAGGGTTTTATAGAAACGTTTAGTTCAACATAAAATCAAAGTGTATGTGTAAAAAATTACAAAAATAGGAAGCCAAAAAACTTACAGTTATCGGGATCTAGGAGCAAGGCCTCATCCGTCGCGTCAAATGAATCGTCCCACCATTCAGCGGCTCGAGGGGCATCTGGTGCGGTCACTGGAGAAGACACCTGCCCCGATTCTGCTGCTTCGTGAAAGTCGGCTGCTTCGCGAAAGTCAGCTGCTTCTAAATCATCCTGGAACGAATCGTCCCACCATTCTCGAGGGGCACCCTCTGGATCCGACTTGGTTCCGGATTGGTCGGCTTCCTTTGCTTCAGCAGTTTCCATTGGCTCATCCATCCGCATTGCCCCGGGAATTTGGGTCAGTTCGGTTGGTTCATCTTGGTCGGCTTTTGCTGGTAGACCCTGGTCTTGGTCGGGCTCTGTTTCTTCCTCTTGGTCCGGCTCGTCGAACAAAGACTGGTCCCACCATTCTATACGACTATCGACTTCTCTGGGCGTTTCGGTGAGGATGGACTGATCAGCAAAAATGTCGCTGTCCCACCAACTCAGATCGCTTTCCGGTTCGGGCAGGCTATCCGGTAGTGACCAGGATTCGTCTAATAAAAAACAGAAACAGGTATTATAAATTGTCCTTAATAAAACACTTTTCAAAAGAATTAGGTACTGAGCAAATAGCAACTTACGATCAGCGCTGCCCGATCTAAGAATGGCCAGTCTGTCCAGGACTATCGGATCTTGGTGAATCTCTAGTGCCTCTGCCCATTCTAAAAGCTTCCCAGAATCTTGGAAAGAATCCACTTTTGCTCGAAGGGTCACCATCTGCAAAATTAAATTACTTGTACAGTAGCATGAACAGTTATGATAATATATGCCAAATTACTCTCAAAACGTTTATGTATAAAGTCTGGAAATTTTAAAAGTTAAGAACGGGATATAACATTTATGCTATAAAATATATGGCCAGGAATATCTTTGGAAAGTGCATTTATAAACAAAACGATGGCCGATTTTCATTTTAAAAACAAGTTTTATGTACCAGTCTACTATTCTGTAGAAGAAACTAAATTTAAAATAATGGCCAGCAAGTTTGTAAACAAAACGATGGCCGATTTTCATTTTAAAAAGAAGTTTTATGTACCAGTCTTCTATTCTGTAGAAGAAAATAATGTAAAATAATGGCCAGCAAGTTTGTAAACAAAACGATGGCGGTTTCCATTTTATTTTAAAAAGAAGTTTTATGTACCAGTCTACTATTCTGTAGAAGAAAATAATGTAAAATAATGGCCAGCAAGTTTGTAAACAAAACGATGGCTGTTTCCATTTTATTTTAAAAAGAAGTTTTAGGTACCAGTCTACCATTCTGTAGAAGTAAATAATGGGCAAGAAGTTTGTAAACCAAGATATGGAGGTCGTAGCAGTGGGGCGAATCTTTTGCTTCGCTTTAAAGAAGTTTTAGTACTAACCCCGTAGTTCGGCAGATTCGGTAGAAGACGCGTTTGGAAAGCACGTTTGTAAACCAAGATATGGAGGTCGTAGTTGTGAGGCCTAGTTCATTTTACAAAGAAGTTTAAGTACCAGTCCACCCTGCTGTAGAAGCAGATAATGGCCAGCGAGTTTGTAAACAAAACGATGGCCGATTTTCATTTTAAAAACAAGTTTAAGTACCAGTCCACGATTCGTAGAAGCAAATAATGGCCAGCGAGTTTGTAAACAAAGCTATGGCCGTTTTCATTTTAAAAACGAATTTTAAGTACCAGTCCATGAATCGGAAGATTCGCAGACGTCTTCCGGTAGAAGATAACAGCTAGCCCATTTTCAACCAAAACAATGGCCGTTTCCCTTTTTATTTACAAAGAAATCATTTTGCTACAGTAGATTCATTAGTATCAAGTTCTAGCACAAAGTTGCTAGCAATTACAAGTACATAAAATGTTTTCACTGCCTTGAAAACCCCATGTATCACCATACCAGTCCACCACTCTGTAGAAGCAAATAATGGCTTTCTACCAGTAAACACCCACGCCGATGTTAATATTTTGAAGCTAAATTAAGTTGACAGCTTTATATTTCATTCATCTTCTTCCAGATTGTCAAATAATGTACAATACAATTAATAACTGAGATGCATATTGTTATATTTGTTTCAAAGCTTTATATTTTAACATTTTATCTCTATTATTGGCCATTTTACCTCAAACCAGAAATACCATTGAATGCCCATACGCTTTAAGTATGTTGTTCAGCTACTAAATTGTTATATTTTGATTTCAAAGCAACTGGTACAGCTGCTGACACAGTTAGATCCTTCACATTTTGTGTCCAACTGACTATTCCACCATTGAATGTCCAAATAATATATATTTATTAACTAATAAATTATATGCAGTTACTATCCTATTTTTTAGTTATTGCTTAACAGAGTGCATTGTGACCCTGAAATTTCTTAAGGTATATATATTAGTGCATTACGGTTTTTAAGACTAAAGTGTAATTGAAGTGTACGCTCTGATTTTATTTGACCAAATATATACGACTACATTATGAATTCATTTGAGTACATTTTTAAAGTTATTTTTCATTATGCAGCCGTTTAGTGTTTCGGGTACATTATTAGTCTAATTTTTTAAAAAAATTATATGCGGGCATTATACTATTGGTAATGCATTAAAGTCTAAATACATCTCACATAAAATATAATGATAAATACCTTGAACGATGTAGAAATAGTTATCCAAAACACTAATTGTATCCTATTACAACAAAGGTGAAGAGCTTAAATCTGTGTTGAAAAGGTGACAAGAAAATCCGGAATAATATTTTTGAATTGCAAATCCTTGCTTTTTATAGGGACATTTTGGTGGTGGATTAAGGGATTTTATTCAGTCAGTCAAATGGGAATGCTGGAATTATAGTCACACCAATGAAAATGCTGGAATTATAGTCACGCCAATCGGATTTCAGGATTTCAACAGTGTAGATATTTTGAAAATTCCAATATTTTTGTTTTGGCAGTAATAAATATTACATTGCTTGAATCAGCAGTATCAGTTATTGGTTTGTCATTAGATTTTATTATTCATATAGCCCACTGTTATGCTAACAGTTAGTGTTTCTGGGGATATAGTCACACCAATCGGATTTCAGGATTTCATCAGTGCAGATATTTTTAAAAATATCAATGTTTTGTTTTGATTTTGTTTTTGCAGTAATAAATATTACATTGCTTGTATCAGCAATATCAGTTATTGGTTTGTTACTAGATTTAATTGTTCATATATTCCCGTTATGCTAGCAGTTGGTGGCTTGTTATGGGACCTTAATTACTCCCTATATGGCCATATTTGCTTGACCAAATTGGTCAATGAGTCTAGAACCATGAGTGGCCATCTGTCTGAAATTAAGGGAGAGTGGTGGGAGGGGCTAAAATATGGTTTCTTGGAGGGTTATAAATAGTAGTGCAATCATGTATTTGGATTTAGTTATACATTTACAAAGATGGATACGCCTACAAGCAGTAAAGCCCCTAAGGGTAAATTGTCCTATGTAGGACAAAAAAATGAGTAAGTATTTCTAAGGAAGTTTTATTATAAAGAAAAAAATAGTATTTGTCAAATATATGTATATATATACATGTATATATATATATGGATGAACATTGGGCTATTTTCTTTTTTTTTTCAGAATAGCTCAACTCTTGTTGAAAGCCCTTAGAGGGCTTGACGCAAACACTATGAATACGACCAGTGATATTTTGGAGCAAGCGCTCCTAAAAACTTACTGGCTCATGGATGAGCCAGTGAAAAAGGAACTATTTGTAAGTATTTTTTGATTCAGTGTGGTACTTTAGCTTAGGATAAAAATGGGATAATAAGGATCTTACTGTATAAATAATATTTAAAATTTGGGAATATATGGTTTTTATAGCATTGTTTTTTATATTTTCTTTTTGAAATTTTGGAAAGATATGTTTTTTATAACAAGTAATGTTTCTTTTTTTATATTTTCAGCTGGAGGAGAGCGTGTCCTGGGAGGGGGGAGAAGAGCCCATAAATGAGTAAACATTTATGAGGCGGGGTTATGAATTATTTTTTGGTTTCAAAAATTGGGGAAAAAAAATTTGGATTCTAAATTATGGAAGCCGTAACAGCTAACCTCCTCGTGGTGGCTTCTGGAAATTTCCACTTTGTGGAAAGCTAATAGCTGTTTTTTCCCTCCACAAAAGGGTGACCAAATGAGTCATAAAGCCCAAAGTCAAAACCCTTACGTTGTACCATAATACCTTTTGTGACCGAATGAGTCATAAAGCCCAAAGTCAAAACCCCTACGTTGTACCATAATACCTTTTCTGACCGAATGAGTCATAAAGCCCATGGTCAAAAGACTCAAAAACCCTACGTTGTACCATAATACCTTTTGTGACCGAATGAGTCATAAAGCCCATAGTCAAAAACCCTACGTTGTACAATAATACCTTTTATGACCAAATGAGTCGTAAACCCACACAGTCAAAACCCCTACATTGTACCATGTTACCTTTTGTGACCGAATGAGTCATAACCCCAAAGTCAAAACCCCCTACGTTGTACCATGTTGCCTTTTGTGACCAAATGAGTCATAAAGCCCAAAGTCTCAAAGCCCAGTCATAGTATCAATGCAGAAGTCTTTCAATTTTTAAGAAATTGTGAGGAAATGAATCCTAACATTAGTGTTGAGATATACTGAATATGTAGCAGAAGATAGACAGCTATATCATATAAACCTTTATTTCAAATTAATGACATATAAACTTACATATAAAATACAATTTATAAAATATATATTGGTTAGTGTTACATTGATATCTATATTAAATAAAACTTTGGTGAGATTAGAAGAAGAAATTATGGTTAAAATGTGTTATTGAGTGTCCCTAATATATAATACAGTACATAGAACTTGTAAAACGATAAAATAACATCTTCAATTTGTATAATGGTAATGGTGCTGTCTCTGAGTTGTCTGTCTGAGGTTATAGACTCTTCTTTCTTGTCTAGGCGGTCCTCTGTCCTGTCCGGCTGGTGGCCTATCTCCTCTAGCTACTGGTCCATCTTGTAGTGCTGGTGGTCTGCCTGGAAGCGGTTGATCCATCAACTGGCGCTGATAGGTCCTTTCCAATGTCCTCACCATCATCCCTGAAGATAAGTATAGAATATGCGATATATCTTACAATAATAAGATTTTTAGTGTAAAAATTATACCTCTATAATTCAGTGTTATAATACAGTTGTTTCTACATTGTTCCTGGTGTGATATATTATAAAAATGGAATGGAAAAAGTATTACATCAGTTGGTAATATTTCAATTAATTGCTACAAATGGGAGGTGAATTAATGGTGTTTCTTACCTATAGCAAGATTCAAGATGTTCAGTACTCTGTACATAAAGTGGACAGTCTTTGCAATACCCTCTATGGTCCTTATACACACTTGAATGCACATATGAATGAATTGCATGTGATGAATGACATTGCGAATTTCTTGTTGATGGGCCTGTAGAAAGGCTATGAGTAAAATTGGAAGCATACACAAAGTGTAAAATAAGAATGATGTTTCTTTTTCAATATCTATTGACTGAGTTTCATCGGTTATTAATTTTGATTTCATCAGTGATATCTCTTGTAGATTGGGAAAGACCTTTTGAATTTTGTCCAGTTGAAATGCACTGTCCCTTAAGACCAATTTCTGTATCCCTTTACTTTCATCATTGCTTAGTTTCAGCTGATCAGATGTTTCCAACTGTAGACATGATATCTGGCCTTTTCCACAAACACATTTCTCAGGACACATACAGTATACTGAGATGTAAATACAGAGTGTGATCAAAAATAATTTCCAAAACATAATGATAGCCAATTTAAATCAAATGAATAACCTGAGTGAAATTAGATCTCAATATATAGCAGTATGGGTAGAGTGTAAGACAATGCTGATAATCTGGGGAGACAATGGGGCAATGAGTACAAAAGAATAATGGTAAAGTTAAATATTTGGGGTATAGGTATAGAATAGGTGTTGCAAGGATCAATTAAAAAGACACATCCATTTCCTTTAGAACATAAGCTTCATTGTTTATTCATCAGGTGTTATGAGGGATGGTTTCTTGAAATGAAGGGATTAGGGGTACATTGGAATATCAGTAAAAGTGGGTCTGTTGTGGAAATGGACATGGCTTCTTGACATTATGGGTTTCATTTAAAATTCTTGACAATGGGGTCTATGTTGAAAAAAATGGACATGGCTTCTTGACATAGAGGGGCTTATGTTATTATTTGCTATTTCAATTCTGTTTTCTTTTTTAGGCTTTATTAATACCCCTTTCTTATAAAAGAGTGGCTTCTCATTATAGATACCTTCTTCTACTTAAAAAATCTATTTCTTGCCATAATACTATTCATGCATTAAGATATGGCTTCCCAAAACAATGGTATGTGTATGTGTTTGTGTCTATATGTTTCTGTGGGTATATATATACAGTGGAGCTTAATGAGAGTTCACTAGAAATTTGTCAAAATGTTCATCAAAGTATTATCAGTCTTTTGGGTTTTGGTTATTACCAAGGGTTTGATGTGGTGTCATGAAAAATGCATTTGCCAAGAAGAAAATGTAAAACTTTTTTATAGAGATGTCAATGAAAAGGATTTCTTCAAAAATAGTGGTCTGGCAAGAGAAATAGAGTTGAAGAATAGTTTGGTTGGATTGCAATGGATCACTGAAACTTTTGGCAAATTAGAAAGAGTCAGCTTTGTAGAAAGCAATGTTTTGGATTGTAATAGTTTGTACTTTGTGAGGGTTATTGGAGCTTGTAGTGACAGAAGTAGTAGTAGTGATGTGAATGGTTTAAAATCAAAAGGGGTAACATCGAAAAGTGTACAGAAATGGGTAAAAAAAAGGACTTTTGATATTACAGTGGCTCTGTTGATTATAGGTGGGATAATTTTTAGTGTTGTGAGTATTTTACTAGTTAGACAAAGACTGATTAAAAGATATTTAAGAATTAGGGAAGAAAGGATGGCATATATGATGAGACTAGGGGGATTTGACTTCGATCAAGCTGAGGAGGATAGGGAAAATAGAAAACACACAGAAGAAGCAGAAAGGGTGGAAAACAAAGGTCAGTTGGAGCAATATGCTAGAAAGATCTTTTGGATAATCTTAGGCATATGTAAAGATATGTATTTATTATTCTGCTCTTTGAACAATATAAAATTGAATTGTAAAGTGTTTTTTTTTCATTAGTAATAAATTGGATTAATTTATAGTAATTTAAGCATATAAGTTGGCTTTACATATGTAGTAAATATAGAACATATTATAGCATGTACTTTAGTATATAAATAAGTTTTTAACATCTATGTATTGTTATGGTATTTCAGAGAAAAAGAAGAGAAAAAAATGGCTGAAAAAACCTGACAGATACAATTTCAGAATGACAGCCTGGAGAAAGGAAAGACAACAGCAGAACATTGAAAGTGAGGTGTAAATAGGGGTGTAATTATGACTTGTTTGGGGAATTTGTATATTGTGTTTTATTGATAAGATAGGAATTGGGGTTGACATGGTATTTTATGATGTGTTAATTTAGCTAATAGAATAATGAGTTGGTGTGTGTGTGTGTGTGTGTGTGTGTGTGTGTGCTTCTGTATGGACATGCTTTAAGTGGTAGATTGTGTAATATATAACTTTTAAAAGGGAGCTAATGTTGTAGGTAAACCCTCAAAGATTGTAACTATGACCAGGTGTCTTTAATTGGTTTTGTGATGTGGAAAAAAAGATTGACTTTTCACATGTGTGCAGTTTTAATTTTCTTGTTTACTTTGAATTAGTAGATGTTTAAATAAATTCTAGTTACATGTTTTTAAATGTCCTTACAAATTTTATGGGTTTAAATGTCTTAACTATTTTGGATGTTTCATATTTATGATAAATTTGTAGTTTTAAATGTCCCTTATTTGTTGCTATGAATGTGTAGATGATTAAATAATCCTTGTTGTTTGCATGTTTTGTTACAAATTTGTATGTCCTAATTGTGTTTTATTTCTTTAGTGTTATGATAGATCTGTATATAGCTGTAAATGTCCCTTATTTGATGCTATAAATATGTAGATGCTTAAATATACAAAAGTTGTTTACTAGTTTTTAAAGGTTCTTGGATGTTTGCTGTTTTTTTTATTTTACCTTTAGCTGTTTGCATGATTTTATTTGCCCTTATGTAGCTTTAAATGTTGTTTATTTGTTGGTGATGCTATGAATATTTTATGTACTTTATTCCAATAAATGTATTCCATTTCAACCTCATTTTCACAGATAATTAACACCCTGCATTAAGTAAACCCCCCAACTCCCCCATATCCCCCCTCCTCACACAGATGGGCCGTGACTGGAAATCTGATGGCTGTATAGTCACAAAAATCTATACAACCCCCAACTCCCCCATATCCCCCTCCTCACACAGATGGGCCGTGACTGCTGGTCACAAAAATCTATACAACCCCCAGGGGGACCACATAGATTGTGTGACTATTTGTGTGACCAAATAGGCCCCTATACTACTAAAAGCAAAGTGGCAAAATAAGATAGAAATATTAAGTTGTGGTCCTATATGTTGTATAACCCTCCTCTTTACTCTATGGGGTAAGGAAATCCAGCATAGCCAAACTACAGAGGGTCCAGAATGCTCTTTGCCGCATCATCTTCAGACTTGACAAAATGAGTCATGTTACACCCTTTTTGAAAAAACTCCACTGGCTTCCAATTCAACATCGCATCCTGTTTAAGTATAATCTTTTGGTATTCAAGGTTTTTAATCTTTCACAGCCCCCGTATCTTTCAGCTTTAATAAGATCGAGCAGTCTCACTCGCGGCAACAGCTATCTATCTCCTCAACCCGCCCTAATAAGCACATAGGAAGGCGTGGCTTTGCAGTAGCTGCACCAGCTGAATGGAACAAGCTGCCACAGACTGTCAGATCTCAGCAAAAAATAGATGGTTTCAGAAGCCAGCTAAAGACCTACTTGTTTAGGCTGGCATACCCCCCACCTTAGTTATACTCTGATGGGGGATTTTTAGATGTCGACCCATGCCTGTCCCTGGACTCTCCCTTCTTGGACTCAAGCGCATTAGAGGATTTGTATCAATTTTGCGCTGTATAAATCCTACTATTATTATTATTATGTTCAACTCTACATCACAATGATTTCTTGTCAGAAACACAACTTTTTTTAACATAGGTAACCTAAACAAAATTTATTTTTGAGTATTCTTGTGAAACATGACAACTTTTTTCTTATCAGAAATCTATTTTAGATTTAGTGTTGAAAAGTGTACATCAATGTCGGGATCGATTTTAAACCCTGAATCAACATGTTTTCAAAGTTCTGTTCCCTGCTGGGTGAAAACTGTATAATACAGTAAATAATTATCAATCTGTTAGAAGTGAATTAACAATGCAGATATATCTGTAAACTCTGCTGTGATACAAAATAATTTTGACATGGAATTCGAGTTAAAAACTTGAGTCTAAAGCGATAGGAAAGTGTCGAAAGATTGGGATGAAGGAAGAAGAAAATATTCGCCGGGGGATATTAAGGTTTTAGAAACAACCCATTAGATTTCGTTTGTTGACAAACGTTATGGCGAAACATCACCCAGATTTAATCTTTTGCAGGAAGCAAGCAGGTGTTGGTAAGGGAATACTATTTAACTTTCATAACGTAATATTCACGTTGATGTAAAACTACCATTATGCCAAATAATTCCCCAATTTCAACTCAACGGAGTTTTTATCTCCATTTATCGCCCATGTTCTGGACTGTTTGGGTACTAGTGCCGATTTCGAAATGGCACCCAGAGCCATTTAAACGGTATTCATTTAAACAAAAAATAAATACAACTAGGTCGGGACAAAGGAAGATGGAGACGGCGCTCGGAAAACTGACGGAAGATCCCCCCCCCCCCCCGACCCATTCTTCTGTCCGGTACGTAGACCGAGTTTTCTGTCCCAAAATATGCCTTTTTAAAACTGTTGGATGGCATTTTAGGACAGAGTTCCTCACCACACAAAAAACTTCAATATCTGAAAATTACTGTCACTTTAAACTTTAAAATATCCACTTATACTGCTTCCCTGCATAAGTTGGCCACAGTCATAAGTTGGCCGCCCTCACCACAGCTTCACAGGGCTTTAACATGAGTGGCCTACTACACTCTGAAACCATGTATTATTGTTAAACTTATTATATGCAATAGTTTTCATTAGTGTACAATAACCTATTTGTCTTTCTGGAGCCTGTAGATGAGCTGCGGCCAACTTATGACTGCGGCCAACTTATGCAGGGCAGCAGTAGGCAATGTACGGTTTTTCGATGTATTCAACTTTTCAATCATTTACAACATAAGCCCTCGGCCTCGTTTTTGGATGACAGTTTTACAATATTTTCGAATGAATATGCAGTCACACTGAACCAGCAACTTTGAGGATATAATTTTTTTTGATGTGTCTAATAATTTTGCTTGTGTTGGTTGTGATTATTCAGCATTGTCCGTTTACGTTGTCATATCGAAAACCCGTCCATCGTGGATAAATGTATTAACAGTATAAAGCATTTAGATACAGGAACATAATTGTCTGTGTTTGCAGTAATATAGACACTTTTTCTGCACTTCCTGTTTGTATAAACAATGATGAAATTTTGTAAGTGAAATAAATTTTGGTAAATATATCCCTTAACTATGCAAAAAGTTTATTTCTTTTAATGCGGGGCACATCCTTCATACTCAAGATGGTAGCCTAGTACATGTTTAATATCAGGATGTGTGCCATTTGTTGCCCTTCAGGACGTTTTTTGCATACTTGTCATCTGTCTCTCACCAATGCATCCATCTTTTAAAAATTGTCTGAGAGACAGATTAATCGGTCTATCTGTCCGGAAACGTGTCAAAAGTGACCTACTTCGAAGGGTATCTGGAATATACGCGGTCAGGAAGATTGTGCCGTCACGGCAGTTCTTTGAGGGGTTTCCTGACAATATTTTACAAATAGAAAGGCTAATATTACTACTACAAGCATATTGGCAAGTCCGTGAACAGGAAATATACAGAGTTTTCATCTTAAACCAGCCTTTCTATTTATAAAATATTGCTAGGAAACCCCTAAGAAATTCCGTGACCTCGCATATTTGCTCTTTAATATTAATGAGCCAATCCATGAACAGGAAATATGCAGAGTTTTCATCTTAAACCAGCCTTTCTATTTATAAAATATTGCTAGGAAACCCCAAAGAAATTCCGTGACCTCGCATATTTGCTCTTTAATATTAATGAGCCAATCCATGAACAGGAAATATGCAGAGTTTTCATCTTAAACCAGCCTTTCTATTTATAAAATATTGCTAGGAAACCCCAAAGAAATTCCGTGACCTCGCATATTTGCTCATTAATATTAATGAGGCAGGTCCGTGAACAGGAAATGCACTGATATTCGCTCTTAAACCAACCTTTCTATTTGTAAAATATTGGTTGGAAATGTTCCAAGATTGACCGCGTATATTCCTACATTGACTGCGTATATTCCTAGATTGACCGCGTATATTCCCAAATTTGTACGCAAAACTTCCTACCGTGAATATTCTTAACCGCGTATATTCCTGTATTCCTTCGAAGTAGGTCAAATTTTTAAGAAAAACAAAACAAAATAATTTATTTCCCTATTTACAATAATAATTCTTACAAAAAAACATATGTTAATATACAGTACTTGCATAAATTAATTTTCGTAATTTCCTAGTTTGTCTGTAGCAGAAATGGTTGAAATTTGGTTTGTTTTCAGTTACTTTGGAAAGGTCCCAGATTTGCCGGACAGAAGAATGTTTCTACACTGTTCGACTGTATATATAGAAACCTACTATAAATTATATGGAAACCTATAACTGATTACTATTCAACAGAAAGAGGATTTTATTGCCATGGAGACCCAAAAAATAAGTTGTTTTACTAATCAATATGATAGTTGAGCATATGATATATATATGATTTTTATGACCATAATTACTGAATGGAGATTTTATTTAGTACTCCATTCGGTACTTACAGTGTTTCTTTTTGTATTTATTTCATTTCTAGACACTTATGTGAAACACAGGGTTGAGAAAAACCCGGGTTTTATGAGTATTGCCCGGCCCCGTGGGAAAACCCAGGTTTTCCCGGGTTTTACTGGGCAATACTGGGTAATACTGGACTTAATGGGTTTATTACACAAAAAGACAGATTTTAACTACTTTATAAAGAGCACTAGTGTTATTTAATTGTCTGTGACTATTAGAAATGATAATATTGTCACATATTAAAAACTTGTTCTTACTGGGCAATATTTTAAGAAGTTATAATACTGTCACAAAAAAAAATTGTCCTAACTGGGTAATAATGGCCATTACTGGGCAGTACTGGACTTAATGGGTTTATTAAACCAAAAGACAGATTTTAACTACTCTATAGAAAGCACCAGTTTGACATTAGGGCATCACTACATGGTGTTCGCATCCGCGTCAACAACTTCTCCTCCAAAACTACAAGGCCCAGAGACGTGCTGTTACTTGTAAAAGATACCTTTTCTGATTGACTATAACGTTAAGGGATTTCTCTCTTATCTTGCATATATGCACTAGGCCACAGGTAGATTCCCGTGTGTGAGTATCAGCCCTGGACCTATCTTAATTTTTTTAATGAATTTTTTAAACAATTTTCAATGCATTAAAATTCATGAATTCATATAATAAATCACTTATAACTTGAAAAGTATTGTATTTAGAGCATTTTGTTAAAATATGTTATTCAGCTACATTTTCTATAGCTACAACATGGTGAGTAACTTGGGAGTCTATCCCAATAGCTAAGTGAGTAATAGCTACTTTCTGATTTTTCAGTACTTTCCATAATGAGTAAAATCACTTGTAACTTGCAAACTATTGCATTCCGAGAATTTTGTATAAATATGTTATTCAGCTACTTTTGAGTCAGCTATAACATAGTAAAATTTCAGACCTGTAACTCATTGAACAGCTAAGCAATAGCTACTTTGAGGTTCTCACTGTTGAGTAAATCACTTGTAACCCGAAAACTATTGCATTTAGAGTGTTTTCTTAAATATGTTATTCACTTACTTTTGGGTCAGCTATAACATACTGAAATTGTAGGCCTCTAACTCATTGCATAGCTGAGTAATAGCTACTTTCATGTTCTCACTGTTTAGTAAATCAGTTGTAACTCGAAAAGTATTGCATGGGGTCCTATGACGCCCCCACTGTGGTGAAAAAAATCATCTATGGATGACATCACTCCACACTCTGAAGAGTATAGCTCTCTCCATGTCACTTATCAAGTGGTCCAGGATGGCACCAAAAGGGGAATGGATAAGCTGGTTGACAATCATGGCTTCTCCTACACACAGAAGAGAAGCAAGGCAATGTATGAGGTAGACTGAGAATGTTCAGTCAGCGTGACGATAACTCATTCCCATGCAACAGTTAAATAGAGGGGTCAAAGATTCATCATTGCCACCAGCCAGAGAAGAGTACCCTGGTGAAGACAAGGGTGTCTACTGCTGCTCAACATCTTGCCTTGCAGAAGTTTTTTAATTGCTTTAGCCTTTAGTTATATTTCACTATCTGATCACTGAGTATGAGGAGGAGCCATTTCTTCTGTAGCCTGACAACCTAGTGAGATCAACTGACCTCCATTGCCTGCATAAGAGACCTCAGGATCCAAAAGATTTGCACTTTGAGCTTAACCTGGATTATATCCCTGAGGTTTTTCTGCCAAATGGATTTGAGAGTGGGCGACTGGTGTCATCTGATCATGTACACTACCAAACAGATGCGTCTCCTGAAGAAATCCAAGAGGTTGTGGATTGACACGACCTTCAAGGTAGTCAAGGCTCCATTTACCCAGTTGTTGTCAGTACATGCTTTTTTAGCATTGAGACAGCACGAAGTAGGTTCCCTTGGTTTATGCGCTGATGTCAGAGAAGAGGACACAAGACTTTAAGGCTATTTTCAAGGCGTTGAAGTAGTCTATACACCATTTTCAAATAGTGGAAGCAGTGATTTATTTTGAACCTGGCTTTTGGTCAGAGTTCAGGTCAGTCTTTCCATGTGTAAGAGTTAAAAGATGGATGCAGACAGTGTGGAGGCACATTCCTGAGGAAACTAATGGTACTACCATTCATACCCATGTACATGTTCTGAGGATATTCCTGCAGATCCCCCACAGATCCGCAATCACAAATTGAAACAGATTTGCACTTAAATTCACACTACTTGGACAAGTCCAACAGAGAATCCGGATGAATAATGATGTTGAGGGGTGGTATCAAAAATTCAACAAGAAGGCTGTCTGGTCAAAGATACAATTTTATTTGCTTATGAATTTGCTCTTTGAAGAGTCAAGTATGTTGAGGCTCAGGCCAAACTAGTCCAAGAGGTGTCTCACTTACAAATTCAGAAAAGTCAACTCCCAAGTCACTACCCTTTTGGACAATTTCAAAAATGACATTTTGAGTACAATGCAGTTTCTGCAAGAATGTACACAGAGATATGGGCCATCTGCGGGAAGTGCACCAGATCCTGAAAGTGATAATGAGTAACAAGACAATGTTATTCCTAAAATCTATTCCTATAAATTCCTAAATCACTGCTTTGTTTTCATCTAGTTTTTGGCAAACCATAGTGTTTCCCTAGTCATGTTTTGTCATGTATTTTTCTGTCAATAAAGTTTATTTTAGTTTATGTTATGTCTCAGCTTTGTGTTATTTTATGGCATTTCCCTGGTTTTGGGACAAAATGTCGATATTTCCAGGATGAAACCTACACATTTTCAAAACAACACCTCCGGTATTCCATATCAATTCTAAATTTTGACCTTATGGGTCAAACTGGGGTCATAAAATAGTTGCTTTGGAGTTTTGCCTTATATCTCCTTTATTGTTGCTTTTATACCTTCAGAATGTATTAAGAGGTATCGGGAAAGCATATGTGGAGAGTCTAAATAGCCGGTCAGTTTTATCCCCACCCCCCACCCCCCTTATGGGCCAAACTGGGGTCATAAATAGCTGCTTTGGAGTTTTTGCCTTATATCTCCTTTATCGTTGCTTTTATAGCTTCAGAATGTATTAAGAGGTATTAGGAAATCATATGTGGAGAATCTAAATAGCCAGTCAGTTTTATCCCCTGACCCCCCCTTATGGGTCATAAAATAGTTGCTTTGGAGTTTTTGCCTTATATCTCCTTTATTGTTGCTTTTATACCTTCAGAATGTATTAAGAGGTATTGGGAAAGCATATGTGGAGAGTCCAAATAGCCGGTCAGTTTTACCCCCCGACCCCCCCCCTTATGGGCCAAACTGGAGTCATAAATATACTTTGGAGTTTTTGCCTTATATCTCCTTTATCGTTGCTTTTATAGCTTCAGAATGTATTAAGAGGTATTGGGAAAGCATACAGCGCAGCTTTGTGCATTCTTAGCTTTACAGCATGCTTATTAAAACCACAAAGCATTTTAAACTTTCAGGGATGCTTCGCTTTTATTAGCAAAAGCACTCCTTTAGTTCTTGAAATGAATTCACTATGTTTATGTATAAATTATTGTCTTGTTCTTATGTTTTTCAGCTATTGGACGACTGTGTGAAAAATGTGAGTTTGAAACTTTTTTCATAGAAAGTAACCTCAGTTTTATGCATGCATTATGAGAATAAGTGTTTTGTTTAATAAATAGTGTTAAATTTATATTTTAAGGAGAAACTATTATACAAATTCTTCTACTATACAATATGGCACAACATTGGTACAGTTGCAAAACCTATTCACTCACCCCAGGAAATTGTTGTTTGAATCCCAGGTCAAACCTCAAGTTTTTACCATCCTGTCTTTACTGACTGCCCATTTGTGGTGTCATTTCTTCAGGTACAAATACTGACCATAAACCTCTTTGTAAAGATTAGTGTCAAAATTTTTTGTCATTCTCATGGATCAACACATTGTCAAATAGACAGCAATAAATTGAAACATGTAATCAAGGTTTTCTTTAACTATTAATTATGTTTTGCAATGAGTATTTTCAAGTAGTGTACACAGGTGTTGGTCTCTTAAGGGAAAAAAATGCGACTCAGAATTTGTTGTGCAATAAGTAAATTCAACCTGATTGTTCATGTTTCAACTAGAGGTACTAGAAAGGTAGATTTATGGAAAGTAAAATGTCAAAATTTCTAAAAATTATGTGAAAAAGTAATATTGATTAACAGATTTTAATTGTGCAGAGCTACTGTAAAAGTACAATCTCTAAATGGGCTTTTTTCCACTGATTACTGTTTGGTTTCACTTCGGGTATTTTCTCACTGAAAAATGTTGGGAGGGGCAGAATTAGAATAGGAGTAGCTACTAGAGAAATTGCCATTTTACTTCTGTTTCATTTGTTAGGTGACGGCAAATGTGTGATCTGCGACTCGTATGTTCGGCCCTGTACTTTGGTCCGCATCTGCGACGAGTGTAACTATGGGTCGTATCAAGGTCGCTGTGTGACGTGCGGGGGTCCCGGAGTGTCTGACGCCTACTACTGCAAGGAATGTACCATTACAGAGAAAGATGTGAGTACTATAAAAGTCCACATTAGATTAGATTAGTACTGAGTATAGGGTAGGGGTATGATGGTAGCACTAGTTAGTATACAGTTTAGCTGTACAGACATCACTGAATGTAGAAAATTTTCAATACCGTCCGGTATCTAGAGGCCCTCTAGAGACCCCTAGTAGAGGGGAGATGTTACTGTCTGTTGACCATTCTGACACTGGGATTACGAACAAATGTTTTTATTGCGTTAATACATCCTATCCAATGGACAATTGCTTTACCGGTCGGCGCGACCGGTCCCGCCAAACGCCAGAAAAAGACGTCCTGTATATAATACCGGCAGGACCGGTCAGTAGTGTGCATTCGCTAGGTGGCGCATCATACTTGCTTCCTGTCCAGACAGAGTGACGTCAGTTCATCTTTTTCGTTTGGCGCGTAGTGTGCAGACGCGTTTTGAAATGATCTCCAAGTTTTGAAGGAAACGCGGCTTATTCTACGAATTTATATATATTTATTGTGTTCATACATATCACTGCCTCTCCAGGACTAAAACGAGGCATTATCCAGCACTTTATAACCAGTTTTGAAGAATTCTGTGTACTTGTCGTCGAGACGAAGTCGTGGGTGAGAGGTCGTGTGTCGTCCCTGCAGCATTCCTTCTGCTGTTTAGAAGCGTGTAGATTCACCCTCCTTTTATTTCTACCTGGTCGAGTAACACTGAGTGTATGTCGACGAGACAATATTTGAAGGGAAGAAGAATGCATCGTCTGACGTCATCACTTCCAGCTTATGCTTGTCACGTGACACGGACCTGGTCACGTGATACGCATTCAACAATGGAGGTCACGTGATACGCATTTAACAATGGAGGAATCGTGTTTTCAACAGAAGTTTTAGAAGAAAGACGAGTATTTATCACTCTACAATCACTTTTTAACTGGCAAGAAGAATTCCAGCAACTCGTCTGTTGACCTGAAGAAGTTAGATGTCAAATAGTCTTTGAATTCTGCAAAGTTTGCCGGTGCCGGTCATGTGACTTCACAGATCTCAACACAACTACCGGCAAGCAAATCCCCAAGCGTGACTGGTTCAGCTGACAAGAAGTGATGAGTTTTACCGGTACCAGTTCTGGTCAGACTACCGGTGGGGAGCACTAGTGATGGGTTTTACCGGTTCCAGTCTGTACAGACTACCGGTGGTTCATGTTCCTGTGAAGAAACCCCTTCAGTGGTTACCAGTGATCAGTCCTGTTGATCCTGGAACCTCCACCAGAGGCCTTTCCACTGGTGGAACTGTTGGGGTACCTGTTCCAGTCATGTTCCTGTGAAGCTGTCAAGAAAGCCCCCCTTCAGTGGTTCCGGTGATCAGCCCTGTTTTGATACTGGAACCTCCACCAGAGGCCTTTCCACTGGTGGGACTGTTGGGGGTACCGGTTCCGGTCTGTACAGACTACCGGTGGGTGCTGTTCCTGTGAAGAAACCCCTTCAGTGGTTGCCAGTGATCACCCCTTTTTTGATTCTGGAACCTCCACCAGAGGCTTTTCCACTGGTGGGACTGTTGGGGTACCGGTTCCAGTCATGTTCCTGTGAAGTTGTCAAGGAACCCCCCTTCAGTGGTTTCCATTGATCAGCCCTGTGTTGATTCTGGAACCTCCACCAGAGGCCTTTCCACTGGTGTGACTGTTGGGGGTACCGGTTCCAGTCTTGTTCAGACCACCGGTGCGGCTGCTCAGAGGGTTCACCTACCAGAAGTCGCGGTGACCATTGAGACCCTTATCTCCCCAGTGCAGATTTTTGGACCGGTACCAGTCCTGTTCAGGCTACCGGTAGGGTCACTAGCCAGCCTGTGCTGAGGGATACCGGCACCAGTTCTGCTCAGACTGCCGGTTGTGGTCACAAAAATCCAGCAAGGGCTACCGGTTTCTCAGGACTACCGGTTTCACAGAGTTGCTGGTGGTGAAATACAGCAGGGCTACTGGTTACGGAGAATTGCCGGTTCCGGAACCGGAATGATGCCGGTTCCGGAACCGGAGTGATGCCGGTTACAGGCTGCTGGTTACAGAGAAATCTGCTGTTCCCATCATTACTGTCTGGACAGGAAGCAAGTATGATGCGCCACCTAGCGAATGCACACTACTGACCGGTCCTGCCGGTATTATATACAGGACGTCTTTTTCTGGCGTTTGGCGGGACTGGTCGCGCCGACCGGTAAAGCAATTGTCCATTGGATAGGGTATTAACTTATAAAAATTTAATTTACTTATTAAATTTGCAAGTTTCAGCATATTCCCGATTGAATAGGCTCTCTACGAGGAAGTGAAGATCATCAAATGATGACATGGCAGTTTTGATTAAGAACGCTTTTACAAAAGTACAAGATAAAAGTTTATTGTTGTATCCTCAGACAAAAGTTTGGGATATGTTTAAGCAAGGTCATGTTTAAACCACAACAGAGATTTCCTTCCATACACGATAGCTTAAAAATGTGAACCTTTCAAATTTGCTATGTGGGTATATATGTGTGTTAGGCCTTAGAGCTTATTGTCTTATGGCCTCGACCTTGAACAACAAGACCAATGTTGGCTTTCTTTAGGTCGATTTGGGGTACTTCACACACAGAAAAACAGTTCACCCTATAGCTGATATATCTCATACATATGTCCCCTATAAGCATGCAAAAATTTTGACCTTCTACCTCCTTCCTCAAGGTTATAGCTGTCCTTTGAACATCATTATGTCAGCATTTTGTCCTTATAGAGATTTCCTTTTATATGCAAAAACGTAAAATTATTTTAGATAGACCTGTCAAATTTGTCCATGCATATATATGGCTAAATCCCCAGAACAAACTGTTTTGTGACCTCATCTTTCTACTACAAGACCAATTGCAGGCTTTTAATGGTGAAGGAAAAAACTTAAAAGGAAATAAATTAAAAATGGTACATAGATATTTCTAATTTGGTATGTTGCTATATATGGATAAGGCCTTGGAGGTTATTGTTTTGTGGCCTTGGCCTTCCACTTTAAGACCAGTGGCGGCCTTAAGTTCAAGGCAATAACTTAAAAAATATTTTAGAAAGACCTTTCAAATTTGATATATTGGTATAAATGGTAAGGCCTTGCGGCCTATTGTTTTGTAGTGTCGACCTTCCACTATAAGACCAATAGTGGCCTTTCAAAGGTCAGATGTATGGTATTTCTTCACATTTTGGCCTGTTACTCCTTTATTATTGGTTTTAGAGCTTTTGGAATGTTAATTAAACTAAGAGGAAATCATGAGCTGGGAATGTTACAAAATGGTCAGATTTAACCTTTGACCCTTGCTAGAAGGTTAAGCTGAGTTTGATTACTCGAAAGACACATATCCCCTCAGAGATTGCTTTTAAGACTTTATAACTAAAGTAATATTTTATGTACACCATTCAAATTATTTATCGGGGTATATATAGGTAAGGTCTCAGAGCCTATTGTTTTGTGGCCTAGGTCTTCCAATATAAAACCAATGGTGGTCTTCTAGACGTCATATTTGGATCATTTCTATAAAAATTTTGGTCTAGTTCTCACATACAGGACAGATCATCCTTTGGCTGATATGTTTGACATATATATACCCTGTAAGCATGCAGAAATTTGACTTTCAAGGTCATTGGCTCACCTCCAAATACGTGGCTGTCTTTTTCTATGTTTTTGGATATTGTTATTGTATCCACTGTAGGCATCCGGTGGATACTTTGGTTTAGCGTTCACTACACTGCCGCCACGTGTTGAGAGATTTTCGGCGTTAACACTCTCAGGGGAAAACTACATCAGCTAGGTTCACCAAATTTGCAGGATATCTTCATTGTGGGTTAAGCTTATCTGGGAAGGAAATTAGCCTCATTCTGAAAAACAAGATGGCCGCCACATTCATTTCTTTGAAAATTATCTACATTTTTCTACTGGCTGTTTCTCATAGATAGAAGGTTGAATCTCTTCATAGGTGATATGTATAACAGATATACATGTCCTCTGCAACAGACATTTGACCTTGAAGCTTGTAATTCAAGGTCATCCGCAGAGTGCCAAAGTAACCCACATAGCGGACTTTAAAAGTGCCTATATCTCCCTTATTATTGGTCCTAGAGCTTTGCAGTGTGAAACCAACTTATAAGAAATCATGTGCTGCAAATCTTCTGATGTGGTCAGATTTGACCTTGGACCCCTCCTTCAAGGTCAAACGAGGATAGCCAAACTTAAAAGTGCTTATAACTCGCTTATTATTGGTCCTAGAGGTTTGGGATGGTCAACCAACCAATAGGAAATCATGGGCTGGGAATCTTTTGGTGTGGTCGGATTTGACCTTGGGCCCCTCCTTCAAGGTCAAACGAGGATAGCCAAAGGTAAAAGTGCCTATAACTTGCTTATTATTGGTCCTAGAGGTTTGGGATGGTAAACCAACATATAGAAAATCATGGGCTGGGAATCTTTTGGTGAGGTCGGATTTGACCTTGGGCCCCTCATTCAAGGTCAAACGAGGACAGCCAAACTGAAAAGTGCTTATAACTCGCTTATTATTGGTCCTAGAGGTTTTGGATGGTAAACCAGCATATAGAAAATCATGGGCTGGGAATCTTCTGGTGTGGTCGGATTTGACCTTGGGCCCCTCCTTCAAGGTCAAATGAGGATAGGCAAAGGTAAAAGTGCTTATAACTTGCTTATTATTGGTCCTAGAGGTTTGGGATGGTAAACCAACCTATAGGAAATCATGAGCTAGGAATCTTCTGACGTGGTCGGATTTGACCTTGGGCCCCTCCTTCAAGGTCAAACGAGGACAGCCAAACTTAAAAGTGCTTATAACTCGCTTATTATTGGTCCTAGAGGTTTGGGATGGTAAACCAACATATAGAAAATCATGACCTGGGAATCTTCTGGTGTGGTCGGATTTGACCTTGGGCCCCTCCTTCAAGGTCAAACGAGGATAGCCAAAGGTAAAAGTGCCTATAACTCGCTTATTATTGGTCGTAGAGGTTTGGGATGGTAAACTAACATATAGAAAATCATGGGCTGGGAATCTTTTGGTGTGGTCGGATTTGACCTTGGGCCCCTCCTTCGAGGTCAAACGAGGATAGCCAAAGGTAAAAGTGCCTATAACTTGCTTATTATTGGTCCTAGAGGTTTGGGATGGTCAACCAACCTATAGGAAATCATGGGCTGGGAATCTTTTGGTGTGGTCGGATTTGACCTTGGGCCCCTCCTTCGAGGTCAAACGAGGATAGCCAAAGGTAAAAGTGCCTATAACTTGCTTATTATTGGTCCTAGAGGTTTGGGATGGTAAACCAACATATAGAAAATCATGGGCTGGGAATCTTTTGGTGAGGTCGGATTTGACCTTGGGCCCCTCATTCAAGGTCAAACGAGGACAGCCAAACTGAAAAGTGCTTATAACTTGTTTATTATTGGTCCTAGAGGTTTTGGATGGTAAACCAGCATATAGAAAATCATGGGCTGGGAATCTTCTGGTGTGGTCGGATTTGACCTTGGGCCCCTCCTTCAAGGTCAAATATGGATAGGCAAAGGTAAAAGTGCTTATAACTTGCTTATTATTGGTCCTAGAGGTTTGGGATGGTAAACCAATCTATAGGAAATCATGGGCTAGGAATCTTCTGACGTGGTCGGATTTGACCTTGGGCCCCTCCTTCGAGGTCAAACGAGGACAGCCAAACTTAAAAGTGCTTATAACTCGCTTATTATTGGTCCTAGAGGTTTGGGATGGTAAACCAACATATAGAAAATCATGGCCTGGGAATCTTCTGGTGTGGTCGGATTTGACCTTGGGCCCCTCCTTCAAGGTCAAACGAGGATAGCCAAAGGTAAAAGTGCCTATAACTCGCTTATTATTGGTCGTAGAGGTTTGGGATGGTAAAGTAACATATAGAAAATCATGGGCTGGGAATCTTCTGGCGTGGTCGGATTTGACCTTGGACCCCTCCTTCAAGGTCAAATGAGGATAGCCAAGCTTAAAAGTGCTTATAACTCGCTTATTATCGATCCTAGAGGCTTGGGATGGTAAACCAACATATAGAAAATCATGGGCTGGGAATCTTTTGGTGTGGTCGGATTTGACCTTGGGCCCCTCCTTCAAGGTCAAACGAGGATAGCCAAAGGTAAAAGTGCCTATAACTTGCTTATTATTGGTCCTAGAGGTTTGGGACGGTAAACCAACATATAGAAAATCATGGGCTGGGAATCTTTTGGTGTGGTCGGATTTGACCCTGGGCCCCTTCTTCGAGGTCAAATGAGGATAGCCAAACTTAAAAGTGCTTATAACTCGCTTATTATTGGTCCTAGAGGTTTGGGATGGTAAACCAGCATATAGAAAATCATGGGCTGAGAATCTTCTGGTGTGGTCAGATTTGACCTTGGGCCCCTCCTTCAAGGTGAAATGAGGATAGCCAAAGGTAAAAGTGCTTATAACTCGCTTATTATTGGTCCTAGAGGTTTGGGATGGTAAACCAACACATTGGAAATCATCTGCTGGGAATCTTCTGGTGTGGTCGGATTTGACCTTGGGCCCCACGGTCAAGGTCAAATGAGGACAGCCAAACTAAAAAGTGCTTATAACTCTCTTATTATTGGTCCTAGATGTTTCGGATGGTAAACCAACATATAGGAAATCATGCACTTGGAATCTTCTGGTGTGGTCGGATTTGACCTTGGGCCCCTCTTCAAGGTCAAATGAGGATAGCCAAACTTAAAAGTGCTTATAACTCGCTCGTTATTGGTACTAGAGGTTTTGGTGCATTGTCTTTACGGTGGATACAATTTGCATCGGTTCTCCGATGCGCTAGGTCTAGTTTGTTTATGGGAGACCTTCAGGCTCCAGCGGCTCCGCATTTTGTTTTCCTTATAACTCTGTAACCGTTAGGCGGATTCTTTTCAAATTTGGTAGGTTTATGCAGTAGCCTTGGGGAATTTTTTTGAATATGCTGCAGTGACATTTCAACCAATCGGAGAGGTCACATGACCAAAAATGTCTTTTTTTTCGATGGGGAAGCTTGTCCGGATGATAACTTGAAAGGGATTTTATCAATTCACCTGAAACTTGGCAAATACATTCATTCTATTAAAATCTGGAAATCATTAGATTTTGGCATTGATTGGTTAAGAAATGGCCGAGTAATTAATGATTAATTAATCATGAATTTTCCAAATAAGGAAAACACAAAAATGCTTATAACTCGAAAACCGTGCTAGATAGAGCGATTTCGACAAAATTTTTGACCCACAGGGTATCTTTGCAGCGTAGCTATCCCAATTTTGAAAAAAATTTTGTCTTGCCAAAAATGGCGGCCATTTTGAATTTTCGAATTTTTCGCAAAAATTGCAACACATAAAAATGCTTATATCTCAAAAACCATGCTAGATAAAGCGTTTTCGACGAAATTTTTGATCCCCAGGGGCCAGGGTATCTCTGTAGAGTAGCCATGCCAATTTCCACAAAAATTTTGACTCACCAAAAATGGCGGCCATTTTGAATTTTCGAATTTTACGCAAAAATTGCAAAACACAAAAATGCTAATATCTCGAAAACTGTGCTAGATGGCGAATTATCTCTTAAAAGTATTGCAGATAGCCAATTTTTCTCAAATAATTCATTCACCTACTTTTGGAAGAGTTTTCACATGGTGAAGTTTCAGACCCATAGCTAATTACTCACCTACTCAAAATGAGTAAATGCGAATTATCTCTAAAAGTATTGCAGATACCCAATTTTTCTCAAATAACTCATTCATCTACTTTTGGGAGAGCTTTCACTTGGTGAAGTTTCAGACCTGTAGCTAATTATTCACCTACTCAAAATGAGTAAATGCTAATTATCTGTAAAAGTATTGCGGATACCCAATTTTTATCAAATAACTGATTCATCTACTTTCGGAGAGCTTTCCCATGGTGAAGTTTCAGACCCGTTGGTAATTACTCACCTACTCAAAATGAGTAAATGCGAATTATCTCTAAAAGTATTGCAGATAGCCAATTTTTCTCAAATAACTCATTCATCTACTTTTGGGAGAGCTTTCACTTGAAGTTTCAGACCTGTAGCTAATTATTCACCTACTCAAAATGAGTAAATGCTAATTACCTCTAAAAGTATTGCAGATACCCAATTTTTATCAAATAACTCATTCATCTACTTTTTGGAGAGCTTTCACATGGTGAAGTTTCAGACCCGTAGATATTTACTCACCTACTCAAAATGAGTAAATGCGAATTATCTCCTAAAAGTATTGCAGATAGCCAATTTTTATCAAATCAATGATTCACCTACTTTTGCAAGAACTTTCACATGGTGAAGTTTCAGACCCATAGATAATTACTCACCTACTCAAAATGAGTAAATGCGAATTATCTCTAAAAGTATTGCAGATAGCCAATTTTTCTCAAATAACTTATTCATCTACTTTTGGGAGAGCTTTCACATGGTGAAGTTCCAGACCCATAGGTAATTATTCACCTACTCAAAATGAGTAAATGCTAATTATCTCTAGAAGTATTGCAGATAGCCAATTTCTCTCAAATAACTCATTCATCTACTTTTGGGAGAGCTTTCACATGGTGAAGTTTCAGACCCATAACTAATTACTCACCTACTTAAAATGATTAAATGCGAATTACCTCTAAAAGTATAGCAGATAGCCAATTTTTCTCAAATAACTCATTCACCTACTTTTGAGGGAGCTTTCACTCGGTGAAGTTTCAGACCCGTAGCTAATTATTCACCTACTCAAAATGAATAAATGCTAATTATCTCTAAAACTATTGCGGATACCCAATTTTTATCAAATAACTCATTCATCTACTTTTGGAAGAGCTTTCACATGGTGAAGTTTCAGACCCGTAGACAATTACTCACCTACTTAAAATGAGTAAATGCTAATTATCTCTTAAAAGTATTGCACATAACCAATTTTTCTCAAATAACTCATTCACCTACTTTTGGAAGAGCTTTCACATGGTGAAGTTTCAGATCCATAGCTAATTACTCACCTACTCAAAATGAATAAATGCCAATTATCTCTAAAAGTATTGCAGATAGCCAATTTTTCTCAAATAACTCATTCACCTACTTTTGGGAGACCTTTCACTCGGTGAAGTTTCAGACCTGTAGCTAATTACTCACCTACTCGAAATGAGTAAATGCTAATTATCTGTAAAAGTATTGCGGAATCTGCGGATACCCAATTTTTATCAAATAACTCATTCATCTACTTGTGGAAGAGCTTTCACATGGTGAAGTTTCAGACCCATAAATAATTACTCACCTACTCAAAATGAGTAATGCTAATTATCTCTAAAAGTATTGCAGATAGCCAATTTTTCTCAAATAACTGATTCACCTACTTTTGGAAGAGCTTTCACATGGTGAAGTTTCAGACCCATAGCTAAT
Source organism: Sabellastarte sp. h YS-2021 (assembly GCA_964017235.1). Taxonomy (NCBI): domain Eukaryota; kingdom Metazoa; phylum Annelida; class Polychaeta; order Sabellida; family Sabellidae; genus Sabellastarte; species Sabellastarte sp. h YS-2021. The sequence continues at coordinate 151,897,323 of OZ024931.1, forward strand.
TACTCACCTACTCAAAATGAGTAAATGCGAATTATCTCTAAAAGTATTGCAGATAGCCAATTTTTCTCAAATAACTCATTCACCTACTTTTGGGAGAGCTTTCACTTGGTGAAGTTTCATACCCATAGCTAATTATTCACCTACTCAAAATGAGTAAATGCTAATTATCTCTAAAAGTATTGTGGATACCCAATTTTTATCAAATAACTCATTCACCTACTTTTGGGAGTAAATGCGAATTATCTCTTAAAAGTATTGCAGATAGCCAATTTTTCTCAAATAACTCATTCACCTACGTTGGAAGAGCTTTCACACACGAAAATGAAAAATTGTGAATATCTCGGAAAAGCTATTTCTTCTCCTTTAATGCTCGGTGGGAGATACACACCGCGGCAGTGGTCTTGTTTTCAAAAATATTTGTCTCACCAAAAATGGTGGCAATTTTGAATTTTCGAAGTTTTTGCAAAACACAAAAATGCTTATATCTCGAAAACTGTGCTAGATGGAGCGAATTCAACAAAATTTTTGACCTGCTGGATATCTCTGCAGAGTACCCATGCCAATTTTCAAAATATTTTTGTCTCGCCAAGTATAGCGGCCATTTTGAATTTTTGAATTTTTTGCAAAAATTGCAAAACACAAAAATACTTATATCTTGAAAACTGTGCTAGATAGAGCAGACTGCGCTGACTTTGGTTGCCACAACAGTATAAGGCTAGAAACAGAAGATTTTCTTAATACTTTAGCACTCACCTTTATATCCTTTTCGGGACGCTTTGTTTTTGCTATGCAAAAACATTATCTTTTTTTTTGCGAGCGATCTTCTAGTTATTATTGGTCCTAGAAGTTTGGGATGGTAAACCAACCTATAGGAAATCATGGGCTGGGAATCTTTTGGTGTGGTCAGATTTAACCTTGGACCCCTCCTTCAGGGTCATATGACGATAGCGAAACTTAATAGTGCTTATAACTCGCTTATTATTGGTCCAAGAGGTTTGGGATGGTAAACCAAGCTATAGGAAATCATGGCTTGGGAATCTTCTGGTGTGGTTGGATTTGACCTTGAGCCCCTCCTTCAAGGTCAAATGAGGATAGCCAAAGTTAAAAGTGCTTATAACTCGTGTATTATTGGTCCAAGACATTTGAGATGGTAAACCAACCTATAGGATGTCATAAACTGGGAATCTTCTGGTGTGGTCGGATTTGACTTTGGGCCCCTTCTTCAAGGTCAAACGAGGATAGTCAAACTTAAAAGTGCTTATAACTCACTTATTATTGGTCCTAGAGGTTTGGGATGATAAAACAACTTATAGGAAATCATGGGCTGGGAATCTTTTGGTGTGGTCAGATTTGACCTTCGGCCTCTCCTTTGAGGTCAAACGAGAATAGCCAAACTTAAAAGTGCTTATAACTCGCTTATTATTGGTCCTGTAGGTTTGATAATAAAACCAACCTATAGGAAATCATAGGCTAGAAATATTCTGATGTAATCAGATTTGATCTTGGGCCCCTCCTTCATGGTCAAATGAGGATAGCCAAATGTAAAAGTGTTTATACCTTGCTTATTATTGGCCCTAGAGGTTTGAAATGTGAAACCAGCCTGTGGTAAATCATGGGCTAGTAATTTTCTGATGAGGTCAGATATGACCTTGGGCCCCTCCTTCAAGGTCAATCTTAAGAGTGCTTATAACTCACTTATTATTGGTCCTAGAGATTTGAAATGTGAAAACAACCTATAGGAAATCATGGGCTAGGATTCTTCTGATGTGATCAGATTTGACATTGGGCCTCTCCTTCAAGGTCAAACAAGGATAGCCAAATGTAAAAGTGCTTATAACTCGCTTATTATTGCTCCTAGAGCTTTGAAATGTGAAACAAACCTATAGGAAATCATGGGCTGGGAATCTACTGGTGTGATCTAGGAATCTATTATGGGCTAGGAATCTTCTGATGTGGTCAGATTTTACCTTGTCCTGTTTTTCAAAAATGTGGGGACTTTTCCAGGTTTGAATTTTCCCAGGTTTTCTATACACTTTATCCTTTTTATACTCCTCCTTGAAGGTGAAACAACATTTCTAAAACCCTAAACTGCCTTGACCTCTTTTGTTATTGCTTCTACACCTTTGCTATGTTCGGGGATACACCGCCAGCTCGCAATAAAGAGAGCGGCCTTTGTCTAGTTTTATTACCCCACAGCCCTTAAGGGCTGTCAGGGTATTGTTTTCACCCATGGTGTTCGGATGGGCAGGTAGGCGGGCGGGTGGGCGGGCAGTGGGAAAAAGTTTGTCTGGGCTGTATCTCAGAAACCGTAAAGTGTAGGAATTTGATACTTGGTAGGGACATTGGTTAGGATGTGTAGGTGTGCAACGTCATGGTCTGACCTTGATTTGACCTTTGACCTTGCCGTAGTGACCTTGAGTGTTAAATCTTGTCCGGGCTATATCTCGGAAACTGTAAGGTGTAGGAAGTTGATACTTGGTAGGGACATTGGTTAGGGGGTGTAGGTATGCAACGTCGTGGTGTGACCTTGATTTGACCTTTGATCTTGCCGTAGTGACCTTGACCTATAAAATCTTGTCCGGGCTATATCTTGGAAACCGTAAGGTGTAGGAAGTTGATGCTTGGTAGGGACATTGGTTAGGGGGTGTAGGTGTGCAACGTCATGGTGTGATCTTGATTTGACCTTTGACCTTGCCATAGTGACCTTGCCCCATAAAATCTTGTCCAGGCTATATCTCGGAAACCGTGAGATGTAGGAAGTGGATACTTGGTAAGGACATTGGTTAGGGGTTGTAGGTGTGCAGTATCATGGTGTGACCTTGATTTGACCTTTGACCTTGTCGTAGTGACCTTGACCTTTAAAATCTTGCTGCACCTTTGGGTCTGTCTTTTGATGCAGATTAAGCACTGTTAAAGTCATATAAGAATTCATCAAGAATTTTACTTTCACAACTTCCCATTGTAACAGATGGAATTTCATCAAGTGAGCCACAGATTTTGCTCCAACACCACACATAAGCATTCATTGAATGTATTACCACTTCTGTATGCATGATAATATTCAAAACATTCAAACCATAATTCGGCCATGCTAGATGTAGATAAAGTAAAGAGTGTCGTAATGTTTAGTTTACTGATTAATGCTGCCATCTTGTTATTGAATTGTCTTGTTTAATACTTCATCTTTACATGCATTATCTTTCTCTTAGACATTATTTTGTCTATTTAAACATTGTTTGGACCTTTATATAACTGACAGTGCTCTGAAAGTATCCTGAACTTTGTACTGATGCAGTACTTCTATATCTCATGGTGTTAAAAATATTTCCCTAGGCTGTGGGGTACAGGCATCTCTGATGCTATTTTAAACCTTTCATGTCATGTTCTTGGTACCTGACATGCAAATAAAAACAGCTTTTCTAAGCGTTTTGCAAATGTGGGTGATAATAGAAGAGTAAAAACAAGAGTTTACAGATTTCGACACCCAGTGCTGCACTGGTCCACAAATGTCAAAATAACCTTTCTTTTGCATTTAAATTGTTGAATATTTTACAAATTGTTGAATATTTTACAAAATTATCCAAATAACACACTGTTATAGAATACAAATGGTTTTGTATTTAATGTATAAACTTGTTCCTGTGGTATCAAACTGTTGTTCAGTGGTATTAGACATCAGTGTCCATCTCAACTAGGGATGGGTCGGTAGGCCCAGTATCTCGGTATTGAGAGCATTTTACTGAAATACTGTGATGAGATTTTGAAAACTGCCACTTCGCTTGTAAACACATATAATGGAAGGCAGAGTTGAAATATTAGAAACACACCCCAAATCTGAAGAAATTATAAGCTTTTATCCCCAATTTTCATATACTTGCAGACTTTATACAGTACTAGTTATTATGTTGAGCAGAACAGCCATGTTTTGGTACGACAATTTATAATCTCGATCTCACTTGCCAGCTCATATAATTGAAGGAAAAACTTAAAGATATTGGGAACAAATAAGAAATCTGAAGAAATGATAAGCTTTTCTCTCATATTTTTTTGCATTTGGGGACATTTATTGCAATGTCGTGAAGGGGAAACGTCCATGTTTGTTCGGGGTGTACTGAGTCCTGGAATTTGTACGGTTTTGCATTTGCGAACTCCCAATGTACATATTTTTCATACCGACCCTTCCCTAATCCCAGTTCAAGAGAGGTGACAGATTCAGACACAATGATCACTTGTTTATAATCTGTCAATGAAGTCAATGTAGTGTGGGTGTATTTATTCACTTTCAGAGAGATGGTTGTCCGAAGATTGTCAACCTGGGCAGTGCAAAGACTGATTTGTTTTATGAACGCAAGAAGTACGGCTTCAAGAAAAGATGAGATTCACAAAGGATACGCAGTCTGAACTGATTATATGTGTTTTTAAATAAATTAACTATGTTGCTTCAGAAAATGTTAGTCACCCATGATGCAAGAGACATATAACAGAATGTATCTATTTGAACAGGATGAGAGAACAACATTTTGTTCGGACAGTAGAAGGTTCATAAAGGAGGAATTTCAGTATAAAATTAGAAAGCATGCTAGAGTACAGACTTCGACCCAGGAAGCCAACATACTCTTTTTTTTTATTACCCCACAGCCCTCAAGGGCTGTCGGGGTATTGTTTTCACCCATGGTGTCTGGATGGGCGGGTGGGCGGCGGGGGAAAAGTTTGTCCGGGCTGTATCTCAGAAACCGTAAGGTATAGGAAGTTGATACTTGGTAGGGACATTGGTTAGGGGGTGTAGGTGTGCAATGTCATGGTCTGACCTTGATTTGACCGTTGACCTTGCCGTAGTGACCTTGACCTATAAAATCTTGTGCGGGCTATATCTCGGAAACTGTAAGGTGTAGGAAGTTGATATTTGGTAGGGACATTGGTTAGGGGGTGTTGGTGTACAACGTCATGGTCTGACCTTGATTTGATCTTGCCGTAGTGACCTTGACCTATAAAATCTTGTCCGGGCTATATCTTGGAAACTGAAAGGTGTAGGAAGTTGATATTTGGTAGGGACATTGGTTAGGGGGTGTAGGTGTGCAACGTCATGGTCTGACCTTGATTTGACCTTTGGCCTTGCCGTAGTGACCTTGACCTATAAAAACTTGTTGCACCTTTGTGTCTGTCTTTTGATGCAGATTAAGCACTGTTAAAGTCATATTAGAATTCATTAAGAATTTTACTTTTGCAACTTCCCATTGTAACAGATGGAATTTCATCAAGTGAGCCACAGATTTTGCTCCAACACCACACATAAGCATTCATTGAATGTATTACCACTTCTGTACGCATGGTAATATTCAAAACATCTAAACCATAATTCGGCCATGCCAGATGTAGATAAAGAGTACATGCATTATCTTTCTTTGACATTATTTTCTCTATTTAAACATTGTTTGGACCTTTATATTACTGACAGTGCTCTGAAAGTATCCTGAACTTTGTACTGATACAGTACTTCTATATCTCATGGTGTTAAAAATATTTCCCTAGGCTGTGGGGTACGGGCATCTCTGATGCTATTTTCTGTTTAGTATAATGACAGGCTATGCATAGTCTGCACTCATTTTCTCTATCCATGTTACTGTGCAGTATGACACTACATTACGACTGTTTCTAAGTGGTATTTAATGGTATTGAGTAGTATTATTGTTAAGAAACCAAGATTTCATACCAGTTATCAGCTCCTCAAGGGTCAAGGTGAATCCCTCAGTGCTCTTACTATATATAATGCCAAAACCAACAAAACCTAAAACATAATCATCTGGGGTCGTATGATCGCAAACAGCACTTAAAACTGAAGCAAATTTTAAGTCAGAAATAAATCCATAGACACGTGTTTATTCTTTATTGTATACATGTGTTGTACATTATTTCTGCACTAAGATACAGTAAGGACTATCTAAATTGCAATATTTTTCTTATCTATCCATACCACATTGAGATTTATCCAGGCTTTCCTGATTTTGAATGGTAGCTTTTTATTGCGTTAATACATCCTATCCAATGGACAATTGCTTTACCGGTCGGCGCGACCGGTCCCGCCAAACGACAGAAAAAGTCATTCTGTATAAAATACCGGCAGGACCGGTCACAGAGTGTACATTCGCCAGGTGTCGCCTCGTGCATACTTCCTGTCTAGACAGAATGACGTCATGGCGTCTTTTTCGTTTGGCGCTCAGTGTGTACGGACGTGTTTTCTACTGTGTTGAAGAACTTTTGATTTTATAAGACTGACATTTTATTTCACAACTTTAATTCTTTTCGTCAATTTTAACTCACTTCTGGAGCAATATGTCCTCCCCTGGTCAACGAAGGGGCTCTTGCGGCCACGTTATGGCTCTCTTTGATCTGCATACCAAGTGTGCACGTTGTCATGAAAAGGGGATTGGAGGTGATGACTGCGTGTTAAAGAAACCCTGCTCCATTTGTGAGAAGCTTACAGAAGATCAGAAGGCACAGTTGGCCACCCCTAAGTATAGAGCACGTAAAGAATCTGGCCAAAAGAAAAGTGACTCTCCCGCCCATGTTGCTGCATCTGATGTCACTGTACTGGGTAAGGTTGAGAGGAAGGGTGAAGGCTCCAGTGATAGAGGCGAAACTCCTCCAAAGGAAGTTAAAAAGACCTCTCACAAGTCTCCCCTTAAGAAAAAATCCAGCAAGCCTTCAGATCTACAAACTTTAGACGATAAGTGGTCGGAAAGGTTCTCCAGATTAGAAGCCTTATTTTTATCAAAGAGCTTCACAGTACCAGTAGAACCGGTGAAGAACTCTGATGTTCCTGTCACAGACAGACCATTTATCCCTCCTACTGCTGCTTCTACTTCCAGTCAACAACAGAAGTCCACCGGTCAGATGAAGGGTCAGAAAGCCACCCAGCCTGTTGAGGCTCCCGGTGCCCTGCCTGGCAGCCAGCTGATGGATCAAGTGGTGTCAGCTACCCAGCCTGTTGAGGCCCCCGGTACGGACACAGAGAGTCTCCCAGCTGACCAGCAACTCACTTTGCCCACTACCACCGGTGTGAGATCTCAGCTACACTCCCCGGTGCCAGCTATGAAACCCAGTGTCGCTTCTACCGGTCCTACAGTCACTGTTGAAGAACCGGAAGAAGAAGTTCCAAGTGACCGGTCATCTCATTCACCGGATGAAGGGGAGTTATCTAACCGGGAATCTGTTCAAGAACAGGAAGATTTCATTGAGGGTGACCAGGAACTTTCTGCTGAACAAAGTTACCGGGAAACTCTGCGTGGAGTGAGATCATTCATGGCCTGGAATGACATTCCGGAATTTCATTCTGCCTCTTCATCACAAGATGACAACCCTTTTACCGGTAGCCGAACATCTCAGACCGGTAAAGTGTCGGTGAAGGTCCCAGTTGATGAATGGCTCTGACACAAGTTTGAAAAACTTAATCTCACTCTACAGGAAGGATATCCCACCCGTAACTCCGAAACCGCAGGACTTAGCAAAGATCAGTTCATCAAACCACCCAGAACTTTGAAATGGTATGGGATGCATAGTGAGAAGAAAGACTTTTCCCGGTCCAAAGTGTACACATGGACAAGCGAACCGGCAAGATTAAACAGTAGTTTCCCTAGGATAGCTGGTCGTTCTCTCCCTTCTGCCCCTGCCTCTCGCCCGGTATCACAGGACACCTTGAGGAAGTGGGAACGGGCTGCACGAGACCAGACGTATATGTGCAACCAGGCTGCAGCTTTCAGCCGTTGCCTTACCAAAGTGCAAGAGAATATGGCCAACCAGTTGAAGATTATTCAAGGTATTACTTCCAAGGGAAAGTCTTCACCCAAACTCACTCAAGCCTCTGATGAATTGGACTTTTTGGTCACCTTTAACAGATCTATCACCCAGGCTATGGCTCGCACCATGCAAGATCTATCAGATGGTGTTTTTGTGAATGTGGCAAACTTAACTCTAGCCCGGAGAGACAGTTACCTGGAGTTCATCCGGTCAGGAATTAAACAAGATACTCTCTTGTCGCTTAGGTCTGCTCCACTTCACATGAGTGCTCTTTTCCCGGACCATATCATCACTAAAGCAGAGGAGGAGATACGGCATTTTGAGGATAAGCGTACTCCCGGTCCAACAAGGAAAGGGCAGCGTTTTCACCCTTATGCTCAGTCTTCAAAGCCACACTACCACCAGCAATCTGAGCAAACGTCTACTCTTCCGGCTTGGAAACAGATTAGACGTCGTGGACACAGATCTACTAGGGGCAAGGCCTCCTCTTTTTCACAGCGACCTGCCAAGTCTCAGAAGCAGTTTAAATGACAGTTACTGTGCTCAGTCTGTGACCGGGATATCAGTTCCAGTTTCTTTAACCGGTCAGGACAAGGATTCTGTGTCAAGTGTAGTGAACAAACTAGAGTTAAAAGTGACCGGAAAGGAATGTTTTTCAAAGACAAGAACTCAGTTACCTGTATCTTATCATGCTGTTTCTCATGTACCTTTTGCAGGAGGTTTGCCGCAAAAGAAAGGTGTAATCCCCGACCATCAAAGATCAATAAAATCTGTGAAAGTACAAATCAATTGAGTTCTGTACAAAATGTCACAAATGTCCCACTTGCTGTACCAAATCCTCCTGTAGGGTCAAGATTGCACAAGTTTTGGGAAAAATGGGCAGCCCTAGACGTCAACCCCAAGGTGGTTTCAGTCCTCAGAGAGGGTTACGTCCTACCCTTCCGGTCCAGACCTTATCTGACAAGAAATCCCACAATAACAAGCTGTTATGTAGATCCTCACAGGAACAGCTACCTGTTGGAGGCATTGCATCAGCTGTTAAACAAAAATGCTGTAGAACTGGTTCAAAATCCACAATCCCTGGGGTTTTACAACCGGTTGTTCCTTGTACCAAAGCCCAACAACCGGTGGCGCCCCATCTTGGATCTGAGCAAATTAAACAAGTTTCTGAAAACACAAACTTTCAAAATGGAGACCCCAGAGACAATACGGACCTCTCTCCAGACAGGAGAGTGGGTGACCTCCATAGACTTCAAAGACGCGTACTTCCACGTACCCATAAACAGTCAGTCAAGGAAGTACATACGTTTTCACATCCAAGGCAAGACCTATCAATTCAAAGCACTTCCCTTTGGCCTGTCCACAGCTCCCATGCAGTTCACAGTGATAGCCAAAGAGGTCAAGTGGCTAGCCATGAGACAGGGTATAAGGATCCACCAGTACCTAGACGACTAGTTGGTCAGGGCCAGGTCCCTCCAGGCTTGTCGTCAACAGACACAGAGCCTAGTAACACTTTGCAAGGACCTGGGATGGTTAGTGAACCAGGAAAAATCGGAGCTGGAACCAAAACAAATTTTCAACTTCGTAGGCTACCAGTTCGACTTGAAACAGGGCAGAGTCAGACCCACCCAAGAACGTTGGCAGGGTCTACAGATCAAGATACGGGAGATATTAGCCTCTCCAGTGTGCCCGGTCCGGAACTTTATGTCACTAATCGGGTTACTCACTGCCACAGAAAAACAAGTTCATATGGGCAGATTACACATGAGGCCTATACAGTGGCACCTCAAGAACAATTGGAGGATACCGGAAACGTTGGAGAAGACCATCCCCATTCCCAAATCACTTCACCCACATCTGAAATGGTGGCTGGAGGAAGGCAATGTGATCAAAGGTCAGACCTTACACCCTCTAGCACATGCTCTGCAAATTTTTACAGACGCATCAAAAGAAGGGTGGGGCGCTCACTTAAACGAGCACACTGCAAGGGGAAGTTGGTCTCTTCCGGAGAGCAAGCTTCACATAAACCACTTAGAGCTAAAAGCAGTTTTTCTATCTCTAAAAGAGTTTCGAACCCTCTGTTACAACAAGACAGTACTGATAGCTACAGACAACACAACAGTGGTTGCCTATATCAACAAAGAGGGGGGGATGAAGTCGGGATCACTGTGTGCCCTACTGTGGCGAATCCTGTCCTGGTGTACCAGACAGCGGATAACTCTCAGGACACGTCACATCCCCGGCCGGCTGAACGTGATAGCAGACAAGCTATCCAGACTTGGCCAGACCATTCAAACAGAGTGGTCACTTCATCCAGAAGTATTCCAAGCTGTATGCTCAAGGTGGCACCAGCCACAAGTGGACCTGTTTGCCACCAAGTTCAACAACAAACTGCCACAGTTTGTGTCACCGGTGCCAGACCCCCAGGCTTGGGCAGTGGATGCACTCAGCCTCTCCTGGGAGGACCTGGACCCATATGCCTTCCCACCAGTGGCCATCTTGGGCAAAGTGGTGGAGAAGTTACAGGACTACCCCTGCAACAGAATAATTCTGATTGCCCCAGGGTGGCCCAACATGCCCTGGTTCTGGTATCTAGTGACAATGTCCAGCCAAATCCCACTGTGTCTGCCCAGCATACCAAATTTGGTATCTCAGCCCTTCAATCAGGTCCTTCACAGGAACCTCTCGAATCTGAACCTACATGCCTGGCTCCTAGAGCCTCAGCAATCAAGGAGCAAGGCTTCTCTGAGGCAGTGGCAGCACGAATTGAGGCTCCTCAAAGAGGATCAACCAGATCTGTCTATGAGGCAAAGTGGACCATTTTTACAAAGTGGTGCCTCAGTAATCAGGTGGACTTCAGGGCACCACCTTTAAAGGCTATAGCTGATTTCCTCCTGTACTTGTTTCAGGACAGGAAATTACAACCTGGCACAATAGATGGTTATAGATCAGCCATTGCTGACAAATTGGGTAATTTTCCAATTAATGTCAGTAAAGATGAAAATCTCACCCGTCTCCTGGACAGTTTCCATAGAGACAGACCCAAGGGTAGGAGGGGTATACCTTCCTGGAACTTGTCACTGGTGCTACACCAGCTGACAAAAGCACCCTTTGAACCCCTAAGGGAGGCCTCCCTAAAACACTTGACTTTCCAGACTGTTTTTCTCATGGCCCTAGGTTCGGGTAAACGTAGGAGTGAGATCCATGCATGGCTCCATAAGAACATCAGGCACCAGTCAGACTGGTCTAAGGTGTCTTTGTACCCCTCACCCAGCTTCCTATCCAAGAACCAGCTGGCCAAGGAGGGTCCAGAAAGTGTGGCCCCGGTAGTTATTCCAGCCCTGGCCCCTACTCTGGATAAATCACTCAAGGGTGACAGATCATTATGTCCAGTTAGAGCCCTGCGCTACTATTTGGACAAAACCTCAGATCTCAGGCAGAACAAAGACCTGGTCTTTGTCTCCTTCAAGAAAGGTTTTGACAAAGATATCTCTCCTGCCACCATCTCCTCATGGATCAAACAGACTGTGATCCTATGTTATGAGCTCTCTGACCAACAAGCCCTCACTCTACATCAGGTTAAAGCCCATGATGTAAGGGCCTTTGCTGCTTCTAAAGCTTTCCAATCTGGAATTTCTTTAGACCAAATCTTGTCAGCCTGCCACTGGAAATCGCACAACACCTTCACACAATTCTATCTGAAGGATGTGGCCTGGGCTGACTCAGAGCTTTTCCATTTAGGGCCGGTTATGGCTGCTCAGCAGATCCACTAACAAGGCCAATAATGAGGAGATATCCTTGTAAATATGTACATAATGTATATACTCATACTTAGATAAGTATAAATCAATCAAAAAAAAAAAAACAAAAAAAAACACTGTGACATGCTTCCTTTGGGAGGTTTATTTCTTGGGATTGAACTCATCCCTCTCTTCCCCCACTCAGAGCAGTGATGCTTGAAAAAAGAGGGGGGGAGCAGTGTCGGTTAATTCAGCCGGTTAACCGGTGTTCTGGATACCGACTTAGGCCCTGTTGGGTTACCTGAATCAGGACTACCCAGGCCTCAACTTTGTTAGTTTTTGAGTTCACTCAAGTTTCCTAGTAACTTACCCGCCGACCAAGCGGTAGTTATTCAGCAATTGTCCATTGGATAGGATGTATTAACGCAATAAAATTGCAAATTTAATAAGTAAATTAAATTTTTATAAGTTAATACCCTATCCAATGGACAGACAAGGCCCTCCCAACTGGCCCCGCTATCAGCTTACTAGGGGTCTAATAGGTTTAGACAACGAAAAAGACGCCATGACGTCATTCTGTCTAGACAGGAAGTATGCACGAGGCGACACCTGGCGAATGTACACTCTGTGACCGGTCCTGCCGGTATTTTATACAGAATGACTTTTTCTGTCGTTTGGCGGGACCGGTCGCGCCGACCGGTAAAGCAATTGTCCATTGGATAGGGTATTAACTTATAAAAATTTAATTTACTTATTAAATTTGCAAATTGATTCTAGAGACATCTAACAAAATCTTTATTATATCCCCAGAAAAAAGTCAGGGATACACTAGAACTGGATACTTCAACTCTGTTGCGCCGCAGTGAAAATTTCCTTGTGTATGGTACTTTACGCTCTCTACATCACAAACTATGAGGCTCATCTGACTTAAATTTTACCTGAGAACACATTAATATATTATTACATATGCCAAACATCAAGATGTTGACGATAAGGTTGTTTTTGAAGGTCATCAAGACCCCACTTAAGGATTTGTTAACTCTCATTGGCCCACCATGTGGGAGATTATAAAATGTCTCTTGTGTCACATAGTTTTTACCCCACAGTCTCTTTCAGCAATTGTTTTCACCCATGGTGACCAGATGGGCGGCCGGACTGTGGAAAAACGGATTGTCCAGACTATCTCAAAAACTGCATGTTGCATGGATTTGATACTTGGTAGGGACATTGGTTTGGGGGTGTAGGTTTGTATTGTCATGGTGTGACCTTGGTTTGACCTTGCCGTAGTGACCTTGAGTTTGAAAATCTTGTTTGGGCAATATCTCTGAGACCATAAGGTGTAGAAACTTGATACTTAGTAGGGATTGTTGGTTAGGGGGTGTAGGTGTGCAGCATCATGGTGTGACCTTGAATTAAAACTGGCCCTTACCGTAGTGACCTTGACCTTTAAATTCTCTTTCGGGCAAATCACAATTTTTGAGATGCAATTATCAAAATGGTGTTAAAATTTTGAGTTCATTGCATGGTAACATTATTACATTGCAGAGGTCTTCAGTGGCCTAATGGACCAACAAGTTTGGCATCTAATGACAGGCTGCCACCTCTCTGAGTGGGTTCAGCTCCCACAAATCACAATGCTGAGGGCCTGTGCTAATATGACCCTGGCTCTTGAATGGGACATAAAATTCTGACTTTGACTTTGACTAGTACATTGCAAAACATGATTGTAGTTCATTTTTACACCTTAGTGCAGGCTGGTACACAAACACAGTTAATAGTTTGGGATCTTTTATTTCAACGATATAACTTTAAAGTATAAGTCTGTAACAAATGTCAAATACAATTTGTATGTAATAACTGCCAAAATATATTTAACACAATGACTTAGTGAAGCATAAACTGGCACTTGATATTGCAACAATGCTTCGTACCGTCCAAACACATAATCCTATATTCATTGACCATCTTTCAGGTCATCAGTTCATATCCCGGGCTCGACAAGAAGTAACAATATGGACAGTTGTTTGTGGCACCTTATTTAGTTACTTGAATACATAATCTGATAACTTGCAATACATGCTTATCACATTGAAGTTACATACTTACATCCCACTCTAAGGGTTATAACAGATACAGGGACTAGAATCTTTTGTAACATTCATGGATGTGGTTAGTAGGTGGAGGAAGTAGATCTTTGTAGGTGCATCTTTTTCAGAAAGCAATTGAATCTTTTGGTATGGCTGCATATAATTTATTTCTTTCACCATTCAGAAAACAATTTGCATTCCAGTTTCTTCTCTAACACCATGGTGTGCTGTCTGTAAGATGAAAATACCAACAGAACACCTGCATTACACTTGCATGTCACTTGCAAGTTTAACCATTTTTCCACTTTGCCAGCACCGAGGAACATGTATGGACTTAAGGGAACCTTAAGTTTCCCTTTCCTTATGTCTCTATAATATGTAAGAATCCCTTTCTATCTTTTTCAAAGTGTTTCTATGCTTCAGGAGCATTCACAATTGTCAGGTAAAATAAGAATTTCAAGTGTGTGCAAATCATAAATTATGAGAAGGCTTTATAGAGCCAAATAGGAATTGTTTTACTCACAAGAGTGTCATTTTTTGCCTCGACTTAATATCTAAGATTTGATGTAGATTTTCAAAAAATGACTTAGGTTTTCAAAAATATTGATAGCTAAGTATTTTTTTTTAATAATTCGAAAAGATGAGATATTATCTCTAAAATTTAGCTAAGTGTCTCAAAATACTGATTTCTCAAAAAGTGTACTTAATATCTCAAAATACTGTTATCTCAAAAAATGAGATATTTTATCAAAATACTGTTTCATTATCTCGAAATACTGAGATGTTATCTCGAAAAAGTGACTTGTAATTCCGAAAAAATTAAGATATTATCTCGAACAATTGACTCCGGACTCTTAATATTAAGGAGTTATGTTGAAAAATTGAATATCTAACAAAAATCAATTATTACCTAGAAAAAATATTGTAAACAATATTTAAAAAATGACTTAATATCTAGAAAATGTTATCGAAAAAGACTGATTAAACATGAGATAAGCATGTAAACAATTGTGTAATATGTTAAAAATGAGATGGTGTCTCACTTGTAGGAAAATTATTGCTTGGTCTTAATACTCTACAAACATTAGCCTTTTCATTATCTTATTTTACATAGATCTTGTTCATCAGTCTGGTATCTTGAGCAATAAAATTTACACAAGTAAAAGTTAGTAATAAAATATATACAATATCTAGAAATGTGGCCTCCATGAAATACACCACATTCAGGCATTATTAAGCCATACTGTGTTTTCAAGGAACCTGAAATAATCCACAGATTTGATGCAATGAAAATATACATGGGACGAGGAATGCAAAGAATATCAATGATATGATATTTTAACACACCTGATAGGAACAGAGGTCTGTAAATATACCCATTGATATATAGATATAAATATTTTACACAAAATTTGCACTTGTTCATGAAAATTGGTAAAATGTGTTGAAACAACTAAAAATATGGTTCCCCAATACTTCCTGGTATGTAGGTCAAAATAATATTTAGTCAATAATAAATTGAAATTAAAAAAGCTTCTGATACATATGACCAGGTGGAATTATGGCCTTAATACATTTAGTGACATTTATAGGATGAAACAAATGCTACAACAATGATTACTAACCCTAATTATTTACTATTACTAATTAATTTACAATGTGCCAGGTATTTGCCATTTCCATCTTCTGAGGGATATGTAGCATAAATCAAGGTTCCTCATTTTGAGCAATTTGATTCCCTGGGTTGTAGAGGTTCAGAATTTATAAAGTCTAAGTCTGCTGACTGATTACAAAACTTAATTATTAAATAACGTGAATTTGTTTTCTTTACACTTCTCAATGGGTTATACGAATATCTGGGTACCCAATCATCGAATATGTACTGGATTTCTAAATCACAAACCCGAATATCCCCCGTCTAGGCTTTTAAAAATATACAAAACACTAGGACATGGAAGAAATGTTAGACAAAAAAGACATTTAAAACATGGTTGTTTATGCATGAGCCCTTTAAAAATTCTCAGTGAATATTAAAATTCCAAATATATATAATTGTGTATAATGACTATACCATATTGGTAATACAAATACAGCTTCCATTTATTTGATCAGTACTTTGTAATTTTGCTGTGACTATATTTGTATGAAATGGGATGTTTTCAGACATGGAAATTTTGTGCATGATTCCTTAAATAAAAAAGGTGGCAGATTAGAAACAAAGCAAATGATTGGATCAACAAGAGTACCCAGGCCCGCCTTTTAAAATCACTACCCACCTGGTTGCAGGAAAATTGGTACATTGAGAACATTAGTTTTCACCCACGATGTGACATACGTAGAAAACAATTACCCCAGCAGAATAGCAATTGAGTAAATGTAGTGATAAGATAATATGTTTCACACAAAAACTATCTTTGATCCAAGTCAGATACTGTTTTTTTAAATACCGGATAAAAACCTTCTACAAAATATATAATACAACAATATACAAAATACACACATATGTTTGACATCATTAATAACCGGTTTTGTCATATGTCTGAGGTGCCACTAAAACAAATACATATTTACAAAGGTATACAATTAATATCACAGGCCCCTACCACCCCAGAGACACAAGGCCTGTGGATATCTAGTTTATTGAAAACACATACCTGAGACTACTAAGTATTTGCAGTAGTTTCCAGTTTACATAAAGGAATAGTAATCGTTAATTATAGTTCTCATTAATTACATTACAACAGGTAATCAATATACACTATAGGTTATTACACTTGGTTGAACCTAAGCTTGGTCACAACCCACACTACACAAGTCAAGTTAGATCAAACTGTTTATTATTATTTAAGCCAAATTATTAGTTAAGATAACCCAGCCTAAATCAACCTGTTTTAAGCCAGATTACTAAACAACCCAAGTTTGAAAAAAATGATCAACCCTTATCGAACCAACACCTAGAAGGGACAAAAGGATTAAGATTTGAACCCAAGAATAACAAGATGCACTCAGAGAGAGCAAAACGCTCGACTCCATTTGACCAGTCTCTAAAGTGATATAAAGTATTGTAAGGAAGACAAAATAAACCAAACATGTAAATTAATTTTCGAAGAAATATCAAGTAGAAAGCCCAATTCATTAAAAATACATTGAAATGGGACCTCTGAAAATTCTTGAATTTTTGTATCCAAAATAAGATCCAGATCTTTCTTTTAGTAACTTTTTCCTTTGGCCAGGTTCTACCCACAAAAATGTTTTAATAAAGATCTGTTCATTAATTGCTGAGTAATCTAAACACCAAAAAAACAGACAGACAAATAGACAAACAATTTGCACCCAAAAACATAAACTGCTGGTGGAGGTAAAATATAGCTTAAAAATCACTTCTTGGTGAAAATCACTCTTGATAAATTTTTGTGATGGACTGTCAAGGAACTGAAAGAAAACAAATAGAGAAAATAAAAACAGAAATAATAATTCCCCTTTTTATTATCTTTGTGTCAATTTCAAGACATAAAATGAGAAGAAATATTTTTACTTAAAGACAGCAAGTATCACAAGGTAGGTTTGTGACCTCACAATGGGAATTGCATTGTGACATCCTTAAGTATAATGACATCAGAAAGCAAAATACTGATTTTTTACGTATGTGATGAGGAGAAGTAGTTTCACTGTGTATTCCCAATTAAAAATAAGAAAAACTCTCTCCTGACTTTAATTTTTAAACAAATTACATGAAAATTTCCGTCTGTACCCCATGAAATACCTGCCCACCAAATTTGATAGAGATTGATGTCATAGTTTTTGAGCTATAAGGGCAAAATGGTGCACAGACAGAAAGACAGACAGACAGAAACAAACTGATTACAATAACCCTCTCCTATCCTCGAGCGCTAACAATTTATGCCAGTTAAGTCATGCCACCTCGCATAAACGAAATAAAGGAGTTGATAATTAGCAAAACATATTTACAAATGTACACAATTAATAATAACATCATACCTATCATCATAATCATCACAGCTATAAATATCAACACTCAGTCCAACCCCACCTCAGAGCCAAGCAAGCAGACAGTGTGGAGCAATAATGTGTTATAAATACAAGCATTAACTAGAGTATATATGAGTGAACATGTTTACTGTAAATAAATGTAACTACTACAGATCATTTAGAGCAATATAAGTAAAAACAACAAAGATTACCGAAACTCCTTTATGACTTTACTAAATGCAAATAATCTTGACCCGAGCAATGTCAAGTTTAACAAAAGAGTAATTTATCATAATACAATAAAGGGAGACAATTCAGTTTTCATGTACAGGTACAGTCATTATTTACATATAGTCAATACAGATACACAATGTGAATACGGATCAGTTTACACTCCATTTATGGGCAGAACAGTCAGAACACTTAAGTTGCCAAAGCAGTTGAAATGTTTACAAAAAGCGAGGTAGAGTGTGAAATGAGAATAAAATATATATTGAGTTAATTGTATATACATGCATGTTTACACTATCAATAACCGGTTTTATCAGATGTCTAGGGGGAGCCACTAAAACTAACCAATATTTATAAAGGTATGCAATTCAGATCATATTTGAAACATCAACTATAAATATGAACACTGTTACCTCACACACATATGAATAACCGCTCAAAATATAACATATTATCATAAATTGGGAGAATCCATAGTAACTTTATTTGTAACGTTACTATAGTAACACAATGAAAAACTTTGTGCTGTGATGAACACAGGATATAAATTAACAAGCAATCAGTGCCCATGAATGGGCTCTGTGTCAGCTGACTTTTGTGTGCTTCAGAGTACAAGTGAAAGACATGTTGTGTGCTGCAAATCATGTTAAGAAGTAAAGTACAAAGTTAGCTGTTAAGGTGCGACCCGAGAAGCTACTGTCGACCTGGTTGTTTAAGATATATGCATTTTACTCAACTGTAACATAATAAACGTAGCTGTTACACTTATATATTGAGCAACAAGCTTGAAACTTCAATATGCTATTGTTCATCAAAAAGATGAACAACACTTTCAGAAGAAATTGCATAGCTGCAATACTTTTGAAGATACAGTGTATTTAGTCATAAGGAAACAGTGGAAAAGTGTGAAAGTAGATATCACTCACTTAGCTATGGGAAGAGACGCCCAAACTCCTGGCCATGTTGTAGTCATGGAAAAAGTAGCTGAACAATGTATTTCAACAAAATGCTCTAAATACAACAGTTTTCAAGTTATAAGTGATTTTACTCAGTATAGACGATACTGAAAAGTCAGAAAATAGCAATTACTCACTTAGCTATTAGCATAGACTTTCAAGGTACTCACCATGTTGTAGCTATGAAAAGGTAGCTGAACAATATACTTTAAGAAAATATTTTAATGTAATACTTTTCAAGTTACAAGTGATTTACTCAACAGTGAGAAACTCAAAAAGCTATAGCTCAAGTACACTATGAGCTACCAATTTTACTATGTTGTAGCTAATGCACAAGTAGGCGAATAACACATTTTAACAAACTATTTGAAATGCAACAGTTTTAAAGTTACATGTGACACAAGTCATTTCCTGAATAGTGAGAACCTGAAAGTAAATATTGCTCAGTTATCCAATGAGTTACAGGTTTGCAATTTTACTACGTTATAGCTGACCCAAAAGTAGGTGGATAACATATTCAAACAAAACACGCAAAATGCAATAGTTTTCAAACTACAAGTGATTTACTTAACAGTGAGAACCTTAAAGTAGTTATTGCTCAGCTGTTCAATGAGCCACAGGTCTGCAATTTTACTATGTTATAGCTTATCCAAAAATAGGCGAATAACATATTCAAACAAAATACTTTATATGCAATAGGTTTCAAGTGACAAATCATTTACTCAACATTGAGAACCTCAAAGTGACTATTTCTCAGCTTTCTAATGAGCTACAAGTCTGCTATGTCATAGATGACCCAAAAGTAGGTGAATAACATATTGAACAAAATATTGTAAATGCAATATTTTCAAGTTACAAGTGATTTTACTCATCATGGTACTGAAAAGACAGAAAGTAGCTACTTCTCAGCTATTGGGATAGTCTTCCAAGTTACTCACCATATTGTAGCTATGGCAAAAGTAGCTGAAGAACATATTTTAACAAAATGCTCTAAATTCAATGGTTTTCAAGTTTTAAGTGATTTAGTGCATGATTTCGTGAATTTTAATGCCTAAAAATTATTTTAAAAAGTCATTAAAATAATTAAGAAAGATCCAGGCCTGATACTCGCCCAAGGGAATCTACTTGTGACCTAGTATATATATATACAGTACAAGACACAAATCCCTTCAATACTTAATGAGAAAAATGTGATAAAGTGTTGACATTTTCACAATTTGGGTGGGGGTACCTCGCATGTAAAGGCTCTCGGAAACAGACGAAAAAGCAGAGATCAGCATGTCTTGAACAAATTTTCATCCTCGATAGATAAGGTATCTTTTTAAAAGAACTAGCATGCCCTTGTGCCTTATACATTTGGAGAAGAAGCTGTTCATGCTGAAGCCGTATGCATATCCTGCAGAGTGATGCCATAATGTCAGCTGACATAAAGCAGGTTTTTGAAAACAAAAACATTGCATCCCAACAAGTTGAAACTTAAATGTGTTAAAGTTTAAAGGAAGGGGAAAAGGGGAATACCATGCTGTTGAAAAGATTCTCACACAGAAATGGTCATCAGAGAAACACATTAAAAACTTAAGTTTTAAATATGACACAGAATTGCAAAGGCAGCCTCGGTAAAGTGACAAATTTCTTTTTAAAAATAGGAAATATACATAAAAAATTTCACTTTGCACAATGTACTGGCACAATGCACATGCATTGGATTAACATCTACATACAGCTAGGGCACATTCGAGTAGCCATGTTCCCTACCGTGTATGACTTCTTTATGGATATGAAATATGTAAAAATTTGATTTGTCAATCATTTGGATAAAAATTCAATGCAAAAGTGTGTTATATAGATGAAAATGTATTTTTACAGTCAGTTTTTAGAAAAGATATACTTGGGGACAAATGTAAGGCGGATAGGCGAGTTTTATTTTGTTGGCCTTAAATGTAGAAGATTAATAAATTGAAATTGTTAGATTACAGTTCTGTCTCTTCTTTTTTCTTCTTTTTTGTTATTGAGTCTGCTTTCAGGTCCTTATTTGGTATTAAAGAGAGAATGATGTATTAGCACAAAAATTTGTTGAAGTTCAATAGAATCTGCAAGACAATTTAACAGCATAGTTAGATACAATAAATAGGTTGATTTAGTACCACTTGTGTGAGATTAAATGATGTCTTTTGCATCTTTTCCTTTAATATGAATTGGAATCACTCTACAAAACACATTAATTTGTAATGAGGAGAAAAAAAGTATGATATTTTTAACATCACTTACTGCTTAAATAGAAATGCACACACGTGTTCACACATACATTTATTCAATACAACATTGTACAATGGGGCTTTGTCTATGTACCCCTCTATTTCCATCCACTTCTTCCCTCTCCTTCTATCCCTCTTGCTCCCAGTGTGAGTTTATCAAGCAGGTGCTCCAACAAGGCTTGTGCTTCTATGTAATCACTTTTCTTCTTCTTTTTTTGTCTCTGGATCTTCATGGATTGTGGCTTAGAGTGATGAATATCTCTCCACTGAAGTTAAGTGGCAATGGACTACATTAGTACTGGGATGGGTGATCACTTCAATGCACTACTGCTGTCTCTGTTGGCTTTGTTGCTCACGCTAGTATACTGAAACCCCTTTCGACCTTGTTTCATTAGCTATCACCATAAATCTGCTGTGTTGTAACCTCAATTATCCGGAGAGGGGAAGGGGAGCATGTGGTACTAAATGTAACAGATGGAAAAAGGGGGGATTCTGATAAATTTCAGCTTTCTGAATACTACCTGCTATAAATACACTCATAAATGGCTCAATCCAATCTCTTCCAAAATCTAATTAGTTCAAGATTTTGATATTCTATTCTAATTCAAACTGGACTTTTATAGCAGAGATCAAACACCACAGAGGATGGGGATGATTAGGACTAAGGTGGGTATGCCTTGGTGTACACATAGGTTTTAAGCTGCTGTCTGCAAGAAGGCTTGTGAGTGGGACGCATGAATCTATCTCATAAGGAAGAGCATTCCAAATAGTTGGGCATCAAAAGCAAAACTGACAGATTTGTGAATAGAGGGTTGCAACCTTGGAATGAGAAGGAAATTACCACCACTTTGACTGCACCTGGTATTATAAGATCTGCTGTAGGAAGATGTGTATTAACTTTCATGTAAAATAACATTGGGTGTACCTCCAAACCAGTTGTTTTTGATCATGTGAACTTAGTAAAGGTCTAATATAGGCATGTGGGCACATTTTCTCATGCCTAAGGTATATATGTACCAAAGATGGTTGGTAAGTGCTCAAAAATAAGGGAGATATATGTAGATGATAAAGCAGCAGAGGTGGCAGTGGGATACTGGACCGAAAACCATTAAAGAAGCAAGACTTAAGAACCATTCAAGGGATGGTTAATTATACAGTTGATCCCAGAAAAAGGAACTGATGCCTACAAATTCAAAGATAAAATGTTTCAATGCCAAATCAATAAAAAAATATTTGAATGGGAATTTATGTTCAAATGAAGAGCATCACCAATATACAGATACACGGGCACCAAGGATGGAGAGAATAACACTGACATATTAAAAAGACGTCCCAGGGAACTTCTTGCATTCATGTCTATCCATTCCCTGCAAAATAGACACAAAAGAATCTTTTAAATTAAATGGGTCAAAACAAAAAAGAATGAGAATTATTTTAACGGTATACTGCCTTTGATCATTGACACACATTGACTCTCACTATGATGAACAAAATATAATGTAACACTTCAATCCTGTATGGGTCACAATCATGCCAGTATAAGGGCTTTTATGAGGTTTTAACATGTGAACATAGAGTTGTACTCTTGAGTAATTATTATACTTAATACATGACTAACATGCAATACTTGTTTGAATGATAATCAAATATATCAGGTAGCAGGTATCCATCTGCTTAATCTTCAAACCAGTAGATTCTAAGGCACACCATTCAAAACATAATGCACTAAATCTTGTGAAACATAAGAAGGATCATAACCAGGGAGATCATCGGTTTTCGGTAGTCAAAACCTAGGGCCAGAAAGACTTCTGAAACAGATAGCTTTATAGTTGCCCTTTGAACGTAAGAGAGTAGGATTTCAGTGGCAAATAAAATAAAAGTTTGGAGCATCACATAAGAAACAATTGTTAAAAGGAACGTTTAATTAAGGAATTCAGAAAGTATTATAATAAACCTTGAGGAACATCTTATCTAGGTTGCTACATTTTGTTTTAACAGCAAACAGATATAGGGCAATTATTTTTACTTTTCAATGGGGAGGTCCTTGCATATGAGTACCAAGGTCTGATGATGATTCGTTGTTTTACAGGAAGCCAGTCAAGAGACTTAATAGCTAGAGTAATATGAGTAAATCTTCGAAGCATCATTAACAGAGTGTGAAAAAATGTTAAATTTTATAAACTAAGAAACATGGAATTGAAATAATTCAGATAGCTACTGACCAATGCATATGCATTAGCAAAACAGGATTTTATCACAGAATTCATTTGATTAGTGAAAATAAATTTTGATTCAAATAATACAGCCAGATTGTGAACAACCTCACTTGGAGATAGACAACTGGCCAAGATATTAACAGGGAAATAATTCTTAAGCCTTTCGTATTTAACTCCAGAGCTGAAGACTATACACACTGTTTTTCCAGGATTTAATTTCAACTTATTTTCAAACCTCCAGGTATTCCTGTCATTCAAACAGGGCTTTATGAGAAAATGTATGCATCAGATAAGACATATATACAACTTAGTGATTCTGACCAGATTCTGACTCCTCATACCTTTTCTACATTCTCCACAACGCCTGTGTTTACCAATTTTCTTTTCATAAACTTCCCTTATTTTCTCTGCATGTTTTACTGCACCTATGTTTGGCAAATTCAGGACATCTAACAATCCATCAACCATTTGTGGATCCTGGGAGTTATTAAATGCCTGTTGTACAAAAAGAAGACTAGTTTTGTGTAATATGGTATTTCACTGATTAGAAGTCTTTTAAAATTATTCTGATGATTTTACACCCACATTTTCAAATCTTTGTTTTTTGACAACATCTACAAAAATATTTGTTAATCTGCTTGAAATTGTAACAGTACACACTAATAAGAACTTTCTCTGTAAAACGATCAGTAGGAAAAGGTTTCAGATATATCAATATAAATGGGAGTATGTGTAATAAAATATAAATTATACTGCATATTATGTGTCTCAAGACTTGTACTTAAGCAGTAAGAAGTATACATATTCCTGTTTGTAGATGTTGGGTCAAGTGGATCTTCATCAGATGCACATGATGGGTTTTATCTAATGTAAGTTAAAGTAGCAGATAGAGGATGGGACCTTGGAGGTTCCACTAACTGAAGAAGGGGCATCCTTTAAATTATTTCTTGCTAGATGATGATGCACTGCTGTCTTGATCCAAGGTAAGGTGTGAACACAGTCTTCTATCTGGCAAACTGATCCAGGACCTGCTGGTCAATTGATGAAGGTCAGAACACTACACTCCCACTAGCAGTGCTGAGAATGGATGGCTGATGTGTCAGAGGGGAAGCTGGTTTCCACACTATCTGAATCTGTCAATCCTCGTAAAATGTTGTGGGCCGAGGCTGCACTAGCACATTGTGCTCTCTGTGGTGACTTAAATCCTGAGGATTTACTGTGCCATTCCTTCTTAAGTGGTTCTTCAAAAACTGGAACTTATGCTGACTCCAGTGCTGCCTGTCAGAGCCTGGCTAGACTTGGACTGCGTTAATTTTCCAGAGTGGGTCCTTTGGGATTTGAACTAGGTCTTGCACACTTTAAGTGAGAGGTTGCGGATCCTTGTGAATCTATCAAACGGGTAACCCTTCCATGCCTTTTTCTTGAACATGTAGTGGGTTTTTTCATAAAGATTCTTATGATAGTTAACAAAGTCTACCTCATCGCCTCTCCTCCTCATCTGTTAATCTGTTTATTGTCTTTCCTTTCTTGCATCTACTTAGGCAATCAGTAGTTGTGGGGCTGCCCTCTCCTCCAACCTCCATATTCTTTTCAATATCACCCCTGCCAATTCTTTGTCTTTTCTAAGCCACTGTCCCCCCCCCCCCCCCTCCCTGTGAAATATCCTACTGTTGAATGTCTTCTGGCCTCCTGGATTCCACCCTCTCCCTCTCTTTCCTCCATTGTTTCTCTGCCTCCTCCTTCCCCCTCTGTTCTGTCTCCGCCTTTCTTTCACAATGTTAGCAGCTGTATCATCTAACTCAAACTCGGTGTTTCTTTGGAGACTCTATCCTAGCTGTCATTCAATCTTGACCTTTTATGAGCCATCTTACAGATTTAATCAAAGTAATGCTTTAAAAAACAACAACAAAAAACCCCAAAACAACAAGAACGACAACATCAAAAACAAACAAACAAAGCCCTAACAGCTAATTAGCCAAAAATTGTATTTAAAAATTGCCTATTTGAAACTCTACTCGTATCCGTAAGTGTTAAATGGACAAATGATGTTTTCTGCAATACGACTGGCCCTTTTATAGACACAGATTCCTGTCGTGAGTCTGTGAGAGAGACCTGTCCTGTACACCTCCCGGGTTTCTTTTGTTGTAACTGACACACTAGTTTCCTCTTACACCCCGTCCTGTTGTGTTCAAGGTTTGTGTGATCAAACTGACTCCACATACAAAGTATTGGGGACTTTCTGTCTTGACAAGAAGCCATCAAGTCTGATCTTGTTTAAGACAGGCCTGTTTCCTTTCAAGTATGGTTGGTATTGTTTCCGGGACTGTCTTGGAGTGGGTTACTTGGGCGGAGGTACTTGACAAAGACAAGCTGGGAAGTGGTTAAAGATAAAATTGTTAAGCCATAGCATTAAACTTGAGGTGACCAGGATAAGACAGAAATAAAGAGTGTTTACTTGTGGGAGTGGCCAGAGACAGGAAAAAAGAATTGTGGAGTGGCACTGAAATATCACGCAGGTCTGCCAAGAAATCATAACGCACCCTAGTCAGCACTGTAAACAAATGAAATCAACACTTGAGTCGGGGTGAGTTGGCTTTGATGGTTTCCAAAATCTTTGTGTTTACAAGTAACACATAGATAACAAATCTTCTGAAGCAGTTTAAAATGTAAACTGTGTCTTGGAATGTATTGCTCATGTAACCCTTGTACTGCCATCTATCCTCTAACATGAACAATATTTAATTTCTGTGATCAAATTAGAACGTTGACATGGGATAAAACTGTACATGCTATCTCTGTATGGTACCCATCCAAGTGCTAACTGTGGCTAATTGTGCTTCAGTCCTGTGAATGAGCTCGACTGTTGGGGAAATCCAGTGCATGTGAATGTTTATGGCCAGTATATTGAGAAGCAAACATTTCCATCTTGCATTATCATTATTGGTGCAACCCAGATTGTATTGAATGCTGACAAACAGCAAATTTTTCCATTTATCACCATTCTGTCACTATTAATGGTACAAAAATGCTGTAACAACTGGAGTTATGCATCCTTTTACTGGAAAATCATGTTTTATCCTGTAGTTTTATTTATTTATTTGGGGTTTTACGTCACTTTCAACACTGTACAGGTCATATCACGACGGGTAGTTGGAAGGGCAGAGGAAACCAGTACATGCAGTTCATCAGGGTTCTGTAAACTGCCGACCAACGGCAAGCAACTACCAGCTTTCCCACTTGAGGCCGTGCCGGGAACCGAACCCTAGCCTCAGAGGTGGGAGGCGAGAGTGCTACCACTCTGCCACCATGGCCGCTTTATCCTGTAGTAACCCAATTTAATAAAAGTTTGTTGTTTAACATCTGTAGTACTTGTGAATGTGGGAAATCTGTATAGCAGGTTTCTATTGGATGATCAGAAAAGTCTAGTATACCTCTGCACAAAAACGAAGTGATAATCCTCACCAGGGACTATGTACACATCGTGTTCAACATGTGAGCTGTTGCTTTTCCTTTGTGGCTCAAAACTGTCACAGTTTTTGTCTGTGTATGTGTTGGTCGTTCTGTACTCACAATGTACTGTAGATACCTAAAGTAAATGGGTTTCCTGCTCCCTTCTGAAGATTGTTGAATTTTAACAAGAGATGAGAACAAAGCACTAGAGACTAGTATGTCTTCAGAGGCTAGCAAAAAGTTCTCAAAATCCTCTGAACTCCTCCTGCTGACTTCTTCTGGGAAAATCTGCTGTAATAACCCCATGAAAAGTATCAAAACTATGACTTAAAGCCGTTGTTGCAGTTGCTGTGATGGCCAAGTTCATTAACTTGGTCATTTATGATTTCAGAATAAGATGCCTATGGTGGATACAATAACCCATCTCAAAAATTCAAAAGGAAATGGTGCACTAGAAAATAATCTTTACTCTTGTAACCAAAACATGTGAAGAATAATTTTTAACTAGGGACAATTTGCATGCACAGTACCAATATACTCAGTACCACTGACGAAATTAAATAAAAAAACCAGTTGCTCATTACTGTTTGCCCTTCTCAACATACAGTACTCGTCAAGATAATATAAAGCCATTTGACACAAATAAATATATAACAAATGAAGATGCATATAATATATGTGGTAGTGGATTGGGAGTATTTTGATAATCTTTCCCATTTAAATGGCTGGAGGAAATAAATTTGTTTGTTTCATCAGCTATCTGGAGAATGGAAGCTGCTAATGGCGTGATTTCATTGTTGGAAGTTTCCGAAGGGAGAGCTTGTGGCACAGTCTGAGTTGGGTCTGTGGGGTTTGCTGGTGTGCCACTTTGTTAGTGGATGCAAGTGAGTGTTTGAATTATTTGTTTTGCATTAGGATGGAGAGCTTTGTAGTTTGGCATGTCTATCTTATCTGAGTTTTTGATCAGCACTGGGTAAGTTACCAGTAGCTTATCTGAGAACTAGTATCTATGTTATCATTTATGTTTGTTGTAACTTCATAACACTGATTGCTCAGGTCTATTGTTATATTATAAGCTAATGATAATTATATTAGGAAACCGTTAAAGTTCAAAGTTGGAGTTTTACATTCATTTCAACAACCAGGGTCATATTGGAAACCACACAGAAGTGACAACCTGTAATTAGATGCCAAACCTGCTAACCTAGAGGACACCACGGACCCCTATGAAAGTGTTAGAGTAGCATGCTATGATTTTGTAGTTGTTTTTTGTGCAGTCAGCTCTGAGAGTTCACCTTCTGAGCTCTGAGGGTTCACCGGTATGTACTTCAATGAGTGTAACCAGACGTATGAAAAAATAAACATAGTTAAGAAGATATCTGGTTTTGGTTTCATTCACTACATTAAGTTCACCCCAACTCTAACCTTCAACCTAATAGGGACAATGAAGCAACATTTTCAAGTAAATATTACTGTAAGGTATAATCACAATCTTTAGTACAACTGAGTAAATAGAAGTATCATGAGTTAAAGGCAACTTTATGTTTCTGAACAAAGTTATATTACTTTTAGGTATTACTATATGTACTAAAATGTATAATTACATTACAAATATATTCCCAGTAATGCTTTTCAGTTTCTTTGAGCTGCACAAAATTTTCCAGTAACAAATTTGAATAGTATGTTGAATGGTCACATAAATTAAACAGTTGAAAAGTAAGCCAAATGTTTTGTTTAGTAGTAGTAATATTTTGGTTTGCATTATTTCCATAAATGCTATAAGGTACATTCAAGGACATTTATCAACTTACCTCACGGATGTCATTGAAAGCCTCTTGGTTAGTCCTTTCTGCCAAAACTTTGTTCCGAATGGGTGGAGGCATAATGGAATCAACCAAATAGGCACAAAAAGTTTTATCCACATGACCTAATGCTATAATGACATCTTGGTCTTTCATAGTTGCTTTTGCCACAGTAAGCAGGCAGTCTGGACACAGCTTGGGATGATTGTATTGACCTCTGTCCTGTTGAAATAGTTTAATCTAATATAAAGTTTATTAAATCTGATGTATCAATAGCTATACCGCAATTTTACAATCAGTTTTTATACATAACAAACCCTTTCATGAAATATAATTCTTTCTTGTATTTTTTTGGTTTATCTAAGTTTGATAAAGAATTAATACTTACATTGAAGCAAATACATTGTACAACGAAGTTTGAAAATCACAGACACAATAATATCTTTGTTATTTAATATTTTATAGATGATACAGATAAGGCAGTATTTTTGAACAGTAGTAGTGACCTTATTGGGTTTTGTGCAAAAAAGGTCTGAGGCTAAGCCACACTCTTGAATCTTAAATTTTCACAAAAGGGGTCTCAGCTGAGACCAAGCTTGTCAAACAACCACAGCGGTTTTCTTTGTCATCGATCCTTTATTGCGAGTTAATACATTCTGCTGATGACATATATCCTATCAGTCTTGGCATTTGACCGAATGGCTCAGTCAAAAGTGAGACTGAGGTCATTGATAAAATCCAGACAGAACATGGGGTCAACTGACATGTTTCCAAACATTTGAAGTCTGAAGTTTGAGCCTGATACCAGACTAAGACCTTTTGTGAAATCGACCCAAGGTATTTCAAAAGATTTAAAATATTTATGTTGCTTAAATATATATTTAGTTGATGGAAAGAATCACAAAAACAACGTGGCATATCATAAACTTACTTTTGTAACCAGTTCTAAGACTCTTTAGTGTGACTCTAATACACCATAAAAGCATGAAACAATATGGCTCTGTAAACAATCGATAAAGTGGTTTGTGGCACTTATTTCAAATAAAATGCACATTCACCAGTCAAACTCACCTCTGTATGATGTTCAATCTGTCTCACATTGCCACCTTTGCTCTCTGAAAATAATCCACACCAATAACTTAGAAATACTATTGCATGTAATGACACTATGAACATTGCTTTGTTTTGTCACACGCAAAACATATACTTAACAATGGATGTATATGTTGGTCGAAAGAGCAGCAACATATAGATATTCATAAATACATAGACACATTTCAGAGATAGCAGATAACACCAGGCCACAATAATGTCTCAACTACCAAAATTAACAGAGATAGGAATAGCTTCCCACACAATGGCAAGTGTGTTTCATGAAACTCTACAAGATATTTGCAGCCCTCAGTGTACTGGTCCTGGTGCGGCCTGGTGCACATTAAGGGTTATTCTTGTTTGAGCCTCCCTCTGGGGTGACCTAAAGGTTGTTTGCTGAGATACAGCCAATGGATTATCCCTGTGTTCGTCAAAGTTTCTGACTAAATCTTTACTTAATGAACCACATTGGATTTGTGGTTTGAACAAGCAAGATCATTCTTAATTCTTAACTATCTCTACAAAACATTAATGAGGCTTTTAATTTGGGTGATCTACAGACATCGTTTCTTTTTGTAATATGCAAGTTGGGTAGTTATATTACTTACATTTGCCATATTTTATCTGCAATATGTTTTATTATGCTGAGATGTCTTATACATAAGGTCTATTGATCTATAGCCAAAGTACTCCTGTTAAATTATTGGTGCTTGAAAATTCTGTTTCCCATATATTTAATTTTCAATTGCACATACTTTGATAACATGTGAGAAAATCGCAAACATCAGATCAGCCGTTTGCTATAATCTTTGCAGTGTAGTGACTCCCCCCTTAATGAGTTTTACCATTCTGCTACTCAAGGGGGTGCATGACTCCATCACCTCAGCTGAGCCCTGACGCTCTTTTGGATAGGAGGAGTTCACCTTCGGTTAACCACAATCGGATCGGAGTGTTGTAACTTAACATTAAGTGATAATCTGACATTTTTCATATAATATTTATCTAATAATATGTACTCTATATAATTGTACATTGCAGGAAAGAACCTCCTTACTCTAATGTGTATACTGGAGATATCATACATATCATTCATACATGTCATTTAAAATGATGTAGTGGGTGATTGTTATCAATTTATGGTCTTTACCAGAGCAGCTTCTTATTGCATGCCTGATGCTGTGGCCCCTAGTACCTGTCCTATGAACATATATACTGTTTATACAGACTATTAATGTCTGATGTTTGTTCCAACAGTCCTATGTTACCTTGATTGATGGTTGTTAAGTTAAACAATAGGTTATAAAAGATGTGTTATTCTTAAGTTTTTAAATTTTGAAAATTTAACACTTTTTACACAGATGAACACCATGCATTTCATTGTAAAAAGTAAACTCATCAGTCATAAAAAATATTGTTTCATCACTTACTAGAATCACAGAAACATTTGAAATATTTTCTCACAGCCAATTAAATACAGAGATATCTTTGTGACATAGAAATGCATCATCAGTGAGGGTAAAATCATCTAAAACTTTCTCAAATTACATGGGAAAATGCTTGTTAATAGTAGCCTGTATCAATGGCTGTCGAAAGCTGAGCCGGCATTGATGAAAAGAACCTCAGTAACACTCCCAAGTGACAATGGACACCTGATTGGTATTATCATATTTTACCTTGAATCAAGGTATTCCTAGAATACACTAGCTGTCCAGGTGTTGACTCTGGAGCTTTCCCTTCCACCAGACTGATCAAAACACCTTGACACAAAGACAATTTACTTATTATAATCATTTTTTTTTTCATTTTCACACAGGAAATAAGTCTCTCCAATATATTACCTTCATTGTGACGTCACTTTGTGACATTTTTGTGCAAGCCATTTGTATCGCATTATAACTGATAGAGTTTATGTGGCACAATGATCAATTAATCATGACATATAACACACAACTTTTATACAGGTGAGCCATGGATGCTCTGGTGTCAGAATTGAAACTTAAGACCATTTAAAAACAGCAATTTCTACAGTATCAATAATTTTGAAAGTCCCTAATTCAAATAATTTAACTGAAAAAATAAGCATGTTCATTTAAACACAGGTATGTTTGAGGCTGGTTTCCTTATGATGTTTTTCAGTCTTAGGGACATTTGATCTGCTTCATCTATCTGAATCTATGTACAGCATTGTGTAAAATATCACCATATGTCAATACATGCAAACTGATTTTGGGGGTGTATTTGCGTAGATGTATTGAAATAGAGAAATACTACCCTCTGACCCATCACATGCTTCACGATCAATTGTCCCTGCTGCACCTTGCATCTCAACATCTATTGACTTCTGTAAACATAAACAAAGTGTGTTTATTCACCAAATATATTAACACTCTATCGCATGAACACTCAATTTATGTGAGAACATACACATTTAGAGGTACAAACGAAATCCACATTTGCACACATCTAACGTACATATTAACAGCTCTATTGTGATAATGACTGTCATCTATCCAAGAAATTAAAGCATTAGAAGTGATATAGTTGAAAAGAAGGCCTTAATTCATTATCATACAAATTGCAGATGACATAATGCTTACATCTTTACAGTGTTTCCTCAAGTAGTCCAACAATTCCAGGTGGCGTTTTTGTTGTTTTCTTGCTAAAATAAACACAAAAAGGCTACCTACAATGTGTTGAAAATATGGTGAGAATAAGCTATTATAAATAAACGAGAAATGAGCCTAGACATAAAATTTACAAGACAGTTACAGTGACCTCACATTTGCATGCCTTCTACACAAATCTAATTAACAAGCAGCTAAATATATTTTAAATAAACATGTCACATGTATACACGCTTGGAAGGTTATTGGTATCTTCGCTCAAAACTTTAGAAGACTAGATAGAAACTTACCAGGCAAAGGTGTGATAAGACCATGTGGAATGAATGAACCACATATTATTTGTTTTGGATGAGCATCAAGGTCAAGCTGTTCCTTCACATTATACCTTGCTATATCTTTGTCTGCCTGAAATTCTATGATACAATGTGTACAAAACAGCTCATAGTCTAATGGCAGTCCCGGATACTTGATGTCTCTGATTTGGCGAGTGTTTCTGTCTATGAAAGTCACATACTTGAAGAGAAACTTGTGGCCTTTAACCTTACTGATGTCAGCCTGGAGAATAATGGTGACCAAGTTGTCATCATTGTAGTACATCAGCAGTTTTCCTTGATGTCGACCAAATTGTACAAAGATTCCATGTCTCCAGGCCTTGATGTAATGTTTAAGTGGAATGAGCTTGGGTTCATTTTTACAGATGTTCAACTGTAGCTCATTAAAAAATGTCAAAGGTACGTCATACTTAAGTATGGTTTTCAGTGAAAGGATATTCTCTTGAATCATTGACATCTCTTTTATGGTATCCTCTAGGTTTAGTGATGGAGGCACAGATTTCAAAAAGTAAGGGATGAAAAGTTTTTGTTTTTTTCCTTGGCTGGTCATCTGCTGTTTCTGAGACTCCATGTTTTGTGGAAGGGGCACAGGTTCCTGACAGGCAGAAGAAATTGTTTCTTCCTTGTAAATGAATGCGATACTGACACAATGTAACATTTGGGAAACTGCTTCAGCCTCAATATCACACTTGTTTTTCTTCAGAAGGAAGCTAAGGAGTCTCATAGTCAAAATTCCTTTGTCTATTAACATATTCTTGTGCTGATTAAATTTGCCCTCATCTTTGTAAATATCATGGAGCACTTCATCATATGGATCAAAGGTGAGGAGTAAATCAAAGTCATGATGAAATACACATATAAGTATGTTCACCAGGGTGGACAAGTCATGGAATATAATATCATCATCATCAAGCTCTCTGCCTCTAATGAAGTACCTTAGCAGACCTTTTCCCCTCAAGTTTGCAAGGCTTTTCTTTAAATCTTCTTGAAGTACATTCTCTGCTACTTGTTGTAGGTCTCGGTGATAATTTCTATATATGTCTTCAAATTCAATCAGTACCTCTTTGAATTTAAGAAACTTTGGCTGCATCCACATTGTAGTTTCTTCTTTATCTTCCAACTTAGCCTGTGGATGTACATTGTGGCTTTCTATTTCTAGGCGTATTCTTTTGGGTTTGCTTTCCTCTGGCTCTTGTCTTTCTATGTGTCTTTTCTTTGGCTTATCTTCCTTTGGTCCTGCATCTGAAATTGTTATATTCTTCTGTATCATGTGTCTTCTGACACCAAGTTTACCTATTTTCATGTACAAGTCCTTATCTATTGGCCTCAACATGGAATGTGGCAAATTGTCAAATATGGCTTCAGACATCAAACAGTCTTTGACTTTTTCTATTGATTCTTCATAACCACGCTCACATGAAATTTCCTGCAGCCTGAAATCTGACTCAGAAGTTTCAATGTTTTGCCTTAGATTGTTATAGTTGTCAAGTTGTCGCCTATATAACTCTTTATTTGAAGCCGAGCAATCCTTTAGGTGCTTTGTCGTGATTTTGATTTCCTTTTCAATAAGTTTGCCAAATCCTTTGACAAAAGCCTCTCTTTTGACTCTTCTTTCTGTCTCTGGTAGCTGGTCTATTTTGGTGAGCAAAATCTTGATGTAGCTGTTCGGGACATTGCGTTGGTACATCTTGACCCACCACATTGTTTTATTATAGTCCTCTTCCATCAAGTCATGGCACACAAGATTGATCATCTGTGATGAATCAACCTGCAACAGACGAATGCAACAATAAATTTATTTCAGGGCCTGTATTCTTAGAATTTGTCTTATTCTTAGAATTTTTCTTATATTGTCACTTTTTCGTAGATCAATTCTAAGAATAAGAACTTTCTTTTTCGCAAAGAATTCCATTTTTAGAATCACACTTCCTAGTATTTTTCTGGGAATTGTCATTTTTCTTAGAAACATTTTAGGAATAAGAATTTTTTGATTCACAAAGATCTTCTTTTTCTACGAATAACAATTTTTCAATCACAAAAACCTTATTTGTAGAATATTCTAAGAATCTGATTCAAACCTAATTGTAGCACAAAATGCTTAACTGAAGAAAAATTTTGCTTCGATAATCATAGTGCAGCAACTGATTGCAAATCTACATCCAGAATAGATTCATTTGACCTTGGGTTCCTTACTTCAAGCCCAAACAAGGATAGCCAAAGTTAACAGTGCTTATAACTCAAAATACAGTTGTGTATAACATTACAACAGTATAAGGCCCAACTCTATATATATTTGGTATAAAGTGAACTTAATCTGTGACTACCATCACTTCTGCATCTGTTCTCTGCTAGATTTGCTAAAACATTTCACTACTTTGAGGAGTATGTGTACATCGATAACATTAAATTTTAAAATTTGCAATGGTCTATTTATTTCCATGGACCTGATGAAATATTTGACCTTTGCATGGTCTCACACCTCATACTTAAATCTGAATATGACAAACTTGGCTCTGACAGCCAACACATAATTAGCAGTCATATTTACAGAAATCTCTTTCCAGACAAAATACTCAAGAAAAGACAATGCATTTGTTACAGTGACTGTTTTACAATGCCATACAGTAAATATACCGAAAACAATGAATGTTCTGTACAACAAAGAATAACATTGATGAGTCTTTAGATGAAAAGCTGACTTTAACCACTTCCTGGCCCCCAATTCCAACCTTTTGGGAATTAGAGTACCTGGAATGACAAAATGTAGAATCTATCAGCAATAACAATGTATGAGGACCTACCAGCATCATAGGGTGCTGGCAAAAACCACATGATTTTCATTCATGTAACAGTAATATTTTCATATGTACCTTGCCATCTGGACAATATGTCAGCCACAAGGTTGTTATTTTTCAAGATATGCAAGCATGTAACATCTATGTGAAATAACACAGCCACACATTATACGTTCCTGGTGCAAGCTGCCCGAAAATGTCTTTGATTCTACTATTGGTCAATATGTGCATCACTTCTTGGTTGACACATTGGAAAATATGACGCAAAAGCCAGTGTGGGACAAACACCTTCAGAGCCAACATAGCGTTCAACATCTCTAAGTGTACAATACTCAGATTAAGTAAATAAGTAATACTCAAAATAAGTAAAGCATACATATAATTGTTCCAGCAAGCTCCAGAACCCCCGATACATGAATCTAGCTCCACGGACATATCTATTGACCTGTGGTTATAAATGGACACCTCATGTATTTTGTCAGAAATTTGGAGAACGAATTAAGGTCACGCATAAACTCCCCAGTGAGAAGTATGGCATTGTTGTGATGATTTTCACGCAGGAGAGGCAGCATCAAGTTAAGGAATATACACTCATACTTCACACATTTGTTCCCATAGAAGAGCTGTCTGAGCAGTGACGGTAAACTACTTCTTAGTGCAACATTTCCACTCATGCCAGTTTGCAACACTCTGCATTATCTGACTCAATTTGTCATCTGGTATGGATATGGCATGTTTCACTGAATCTAACAAGACGTCCAAGCATGTTTATTTATTTATTTATTTATTTGGGGTTTTACGTCGCTTTCAACACTGTACAGGTCATATCACGACGGGTAGTTGGAAGGGCAGAGGAAACCAGTACATAGAGTTCGCTAGGGTTCTGTACTGTAAACTGCCGACCAACGGCAAGCAACTACCAGCTTTCCCACATAAGGCCTTGACGGGGATCGAACCCCGGCCTCAGAGGTGGGAGGCGAGAGTGTTACCACTCTGCCACCGTGGCCCCCACACACACACACAAGAAGTATGTATGTATGTATATATCTATGTATGTAGTGTCCCAAGCATATTGCCTTAGTTTCACCAACTTCTTCTAGCTAATAGTTAGGCCTAGATGTTGGGGCAGTGAGCGAAGAGCATCAAGCGATTTTTCTTGCCATGTCCAGAGTGCCAAACTAATGAAGTCGTCAATATAATTGATGCAACAGAACCCTTGACTACTGAATTCATAATGCACTGTGTCACTGACGTGCTGTAACAGCTGGTGTCAATGCCTGCAGCAAAACAGGAGGCATATATCTATGTATGTAGTGTCCCAATACAAACCCAGAAGATTATAACCTAATGGATCTATCTTGACATGTTGGAACATACGACTAATATCTATTTTGTAAATATGCGCACCTGGCCTAAATGTTTGAGTTTCTGTGTGACATCATCAATTAACGGAAAAGAAAATGCAAATTATGCACCAAAATAACTGTTTTGCCATAATGGCCAATAAAGGTCTATTATGACATATCTATTTTGTGGGTTCAGTTTTTCATGCATCATGAATGGTCAAAAGTGAAGAATCTGCATAGGAGTGTCATGAAAAGGACAACTGATAGCTCTAAAATCTTGTTCTTCACCCAAGTAATTTTGCACATGGTCTGAGAACATAGTTACAGAAGAATAATGTCTCGTCACTAACTCAAGTGGCACTTCTATTGAGGTCCAAGGTGGAAACCCAAATTTAATGAATTTCAATAACTTTTTGTCCAAATAATCTGACAGCTTGATTTTTCTATTCTATTCTATTCTATTCTGTACTTTTATAGCACTTAATCTCTGCTAGGCAGACTCTAAGGCGCAACACCAAAAATCAAATTTAAAAAATCATCTGCCCATAGCCGTTGCCAAGTGAAGTACCATGGAGACGGCGGATACAGTGTTTGCTAAGGTGGGAATGCCTTTTGGAAGAGATATGATTTTAACCTTTTCCTGAAACAGGTGAGAGTTGGGGCAGAACGGACCTCATCAGGCAAATGATTCCAAACTGTGGGAGCATCAAAAGCAAAGCTGTGACCAAAGTGATTTTTGGATTTATATACAGATGGACAGAATTGAGGAACCTCCAAGAACCTATTATCTCGATGGTTGTATCTTGTACTATATCTTCCACAACGCGTGGGCAAAAGAAGACCAAAGTAACTGGGATGACCACTGTGAAGAAACTTGATTTCCCATGTTCCTACATGCAATTGCGATTTTATTGAAAAGCGTGCTTCTAGGAAATTGGGACGGCAAGTTGCCTTGACTTTGAAATGCTGTACAATAGGAGAATCATTTGTGTGAATGCTGATGCCTTTCTTCTCACTGGCCAAGCAATTAGGTAACAGGACAAAACCAAATTAGAAATCCAACTGACTTTTCCGGGCTTTAAAGTCAGCACAATGACTCCCTAGCCAGTCCGTGTGCTTTTTACAACTTCCTTGGCATGACCCGAAAATTTGACCTGAAAAATGTCAAATATGGCATCTATGACATTATTGTCTTCAGTGTGATGATGACTATTGATGCTCATGTGACAGTCTACTGGTAAAAACAATGCCCTACTACTTTTATAGCACTTAATCTCCATCAAACCAATTGCACTTTTTATAACTCTAACTAAACAAGTGAGCAAATGACAGACCAGAAATGACATTGATTAAAACCTTGAAAACCATCATGAAATGATATGAAGGATATTAAACACTCAAAAATAAATTGTTCCCAACTGGGGGGAAAGTTTACATGGTCAAGATTTCAGGGGATCGATTTGCCACTTTGGCAAAGATTTCTTTTGCCCAGGCCTAACACCAAAAGTATTAGTCACAACAATATAGGAAATAAATGCTCACTGAAACATCCTAAACATATTTGACTGTCCCCAATGATCATAGCCAACATGACCAGGACAGTCAGGAAGAAAACTTACTGCAGTGGACCAGTGCGGGACATGGCCCAGTGAGGGGCCTGCCCTATCAGTTGTTTGCTACCTTAAAAAGTATTTATAGCTAACATTATAGCCTCAATTTCAACTCCTGACCTTTGACCTACCAATCAGAAGTAAGCCCACCTTATATCCCCGGCAACATAGCATAGGGGTCACATTGTAACTAGAAGCCATTGTGACTACATGAAGATTTTCAGAGAAGGCATATTGTTTTAGTTGATTTTAGTGATTTAAAAATGCCATCAAATAAAAAGATGTTACCTATGAAAAAGAAATGTGTGACAGCGTCAGCCAAAGCCGGAATTTCAATTAGGAAGGCAAAGAAAGGGAAACAGTCGGATTTTGACGGTTCCTACCTAGAAGAAGCTAGTTAGAGAAACACTGTAAGTACTGTAACCAATTTGCAACAGTCGGGCACATCAGTACCCGTCAAATAACGACGCTGTCCTGTGAATGTTGCAAGAAATCAGAGATTCCAATGCTGCACTGGCTCATCATATGGACAAGGTAGAACAGTCAGTCACCAGGGACACTACAGCACTTAACCCCAGGTCGCATATCCGTTACGGTTGGTTAGGTCGCATATCTGTTACACTCTTCACAACTTGTATCACTGATGCCTAACTTGCATCAGATGGAAGGGGTGGACTCAGGTTCGGACCCAGTTGGAATTCCGGGACCCAGTCAGGACAAGGGTCAGGCTACCATGGTTTGTCATAGTCACGTGCATCACCCACAACACAGGCCAAGCAACCCTCAGGGGCCACAGGCAGCCCACATGAGAGCTCACACGAACTCACACCTATACCAGGATCGTCGCGACGCCTCCATCCCAAGTTTGCAGGCCCTCATCACTGTTTCTGATGCAGTGACCAACTTATTAGCGTCATATGAAGCCAGGGCCCACTCAGATATCACACAAGGTGAGCAGAAAAGATCTGGTAGATATAACACTCATGATATGGTAACAGTACAGCCCCACCTTAGGTGGCCAAATGAAGGTTTCCATGACTCCAATGGCAAGAAACGCCTCACATATGATGAGCTATCCCTCCCATAGTGGGTTGCAGGCCAGCTCACCAATATTCATGCCATGTCGGATCTGACCCAGGTAAAGCAAGCAATACTACAAATGACTCTTGCCATGAGGGATGCAGTGTCATTGCCCTGGCCAGCAGTTAGGACCGCCTGGGCCTCATCGATGCACCAGATAGAGGAAGGTAATCTCTCTTGGGCTGAGTCGATCCAATGGGCCATAAATCGGTTAAGAGCCTCCCAGATAGCAATGGCCCACTCCCAAACTCAGATCTCGACTTCAGTAGCTAAAAGACCTTGCAGATATTTTAACGAATCAACTTGTTCACATGAAAGCCACCATGGGGCATACTCCCATGTCTGCTCTTACTGCCATAGACAAGGAAAGCAATTCAACCACCCAGAAACCAAGTGTAACCACAAGCACAAGCCGAATGTTAGGGCACAGCAACCCAGCATCTAGGGCAATGCCAGACCACTTGGACTTAAGCCAGAAAGGAGTACAAAAGGACACAATAGTAAAATAGTTGAAAAATTTCAGAATTATGTGTTAAATGAAAATAACATTAAAATTGATTTCTACAATACAAAGGTGTTGCCTGATAGTAGTAGTGTTGCTATAACAGTGAGTGACTTTGGAACAGACAGTAATGTATATAGTTCAAAATTGCAGTATCAATCTGTTTGTAACATTTGTAGTGATAATGTGAATAATACTAATACTAATAGCTGTATATCTTGTCACCAGGATCATAATGATCCAGGGATCGAACCCAGAGGGTGAGAGCACACTCATGCTCGAATCTTTACCCAACCTCCTGCTGTCGCATGTGGGGAAACTAGCCCCTTGTTTACTGAACCATATGACATAACCTTATGCACGTGTGACATTACCAATGTCTTTTACCACGATTATTCAGCTAATTCTGACCACTATTATGTGTTTTTACACAAAAACATTCATCAGAAGCCCCCGGGCTTCTATTTTCTAAAGAAATGTTGCTTCACAGGACATATGGCCTTACATAAATCCCATTATTCACATGCTGTCCCCTTTGGAATCTTTCCACCCTGCAATTGGGTATGTTTTTTGCAATAATTCAACATGATTGTGTTGATAAGTTGCAGGCCAAAACGGCCTACGACAATTACAAGCAGGACTGTGACTATTGGGAGAAGTATGGTATCACATATGAAAGTCATATGGACAAGGTTATTGAACATTTAATAGACTTACAGCATGACTGCACAACATTTGACTTGACTGATACTTCTAGGAAGGCAGTAGACCCTGAAATGGACAGTACAACTCCACTTAAAAAGGTCACACCACTGTCGGATCTGAAGTTGACTCGTGTAATATGTAGAGATGTAAATGACTCTAACAAAACTAGAGGTTATATAGCTATGGAACCAATTAACTTTAGCTTTATTGGCCCTGATAGGGTCACTGAGAGTGTGACAAGTACTAGCCAATACCTACGAATAGCAGAGATCATTAGGCATTCCAAATTATAGGCAAACTAGAATTCCGATTAAATCTGGTTTGAATATAGGGGCTTGAAAGAGTCACTTGAGGGATTATCCGGATCAGAAACTGATACAATATTTACAGTATGGTTTTCCTTTGTCAATTAAGAATCGTCAGATGTTAGGAAATCAAGAAGTTAAAAATCACTTCTCTGCATTGCAACATCCAACGGCTATTGAGGAATATTTAGCAAAAGAGAGGTCCCATGGGGCCATATTGGGGCCCATTGAAGCCACTTGTAGTGATTCTAAATATGCAGTAATACACTGCTGTCCACTCCTCACCAGGCCAAAGGACATAGATAAACGTAGGGTCATACTTGATCTCTCTGACCCCCAGGGCTCATCCTTAAATGACCAGGTAGATAAGCTAGCCTTTGATAACTCAAAATTTTCACTAAAATTTCCATCTATTGATGATATTGTCCAAGAAATAAGTCACCATGGCGACGACGTCACTATCGCCAAGATTGACATGGCTAGAGCGTTTCGCAATCTGTGCGTGGACCCAGCTGACGCCTTCAAATTGGGCATAAAATGGAATAATGACATCTTTATTGATGTCTCGGTCGCGTTCGGCTGGGTCCACGGCAGTGTGTCGTTTCAATGCGTCAGCGACGCCATCACTTATATAATGAGTAAATCAGGGGCAAAAATGTTTGCCTACATAGATGATTATATTTTAATCTCACTGGAACGTCAATCTGAGCAACATTTTCAACGCCTGGCGTCACTTCTGACTGAATAAGGGTTGCCTAGCATCCCTGAGAAGTAAACCTCTCCTTGTCGCAAACTGACCTGTCTGGGTATACAGATTGATCTAGATGCCAATACCTTAAGTATTCAGCCTGAAAAGCTATTTGGCATTTATTCAGAATGTTTGGCAACCTGTAAGAAGCGTCAACTTACTAAGAAAGCCCTCCAATCCCTCTTGGGCAAATTACTTTATGTCCACAATTGTGCGCGACCAGCTCGCACTTTTATTAACAGAATGTTAGCCCTCCTTAGGGAGAATCCTTCAGCTAAAAAAATAACCCTGACCTCAGAATTTCAGGTTCACCTGCTACATCCAGCTCATTACTTCAAAAAGCATGGGATAGGATTACCACTGCATACAGTCCCTCCACTGAGGCGGCTCATTCACTTCATTTTAGGACATATGTGGCATTTTTTATTTTTATGGACCTTCCTATAACTATTTCAGTTCAGAATACTATTGCTTTCATGGAATACTTATATCAAAACTCCTTGTCCCCTCGGGTCATCTCAACTTACATATCATCCATTCAAGCCAGGGCTAGGCTATACAGCTGGGACACATCAGCTGTCTCCCACCCTGCTGTTACCAGATACATTTGTAGCATCAACATCAACTCAAAGTTCAGCCCCACCCCTTGGTGCATATTTGATATTCACACACTATATTGCATCTCCCTGTCGTGCGACATCTTATCTGACCCCATCTTGTTCCCATATTTCTCACAGCCTTCTTTGGCTTCCTGAGGATGTCTAATATAGCTCCCCACAGTGCAGGGAAATTTGACCACAACCACCACTTCTTACGACAGGACCTCATATTTGCACCACCTGGAGCCCATTTACTAATAAAATGGACTAAGACCCTCCAACATCACAAAGCTCATCATTGGATACAATTACCCATGATTCAGAATCACTTTCTATGCCCAGTTAGAGCTTTTAGAGCCCTCCTCGAATCAAGGTCACTTCTACCATCAGCCCCCTTGTTTGCAAATATTTTCAGGCCCATAGAAATATCTTCAGGTCATTGACACCCATGTTAGAGATGCCCTGAAAAAGATCTTAAACTACAATAACATCCCACTGAAGGGCTACGGATTCCACACATTTAGGCGGTCTGGGGCCACCCTGGCCTTTGACAATCATGTCCAACTCCAGGACATAATGGCACATTGTCTCTGGAAAAGTTCCTCTGTGTGGACATACTTGAAAAATGCATCACAGGCCCCCTCTATCGTCCCTTCCACATTTGCTCGCGTTATCCCTACTTTCTTCTAGTTGGGATTGGGACTTTTAAATATCTTACTCAGTAATATTTTAAAGCTTTACTTTACTTTACTAACGTGTAAATAAAATTATTTCCCAACCAGCATCTGTAACTTCACCTCACATGACCTTTTGACCTTGCATAATAACCTTGGATTTGAACCCATGACCTCTCTATCCAATACAACTACACTGCATGAGCAACTGTGAGGGGCATGGCCCAGTGAGGGGCCTGCCCTATCAGTTGTTTGCTACCTTAAAAAGTATTTATAGCTAACATTATAGCCTCAATTTCAACTCCTGACCTTTGACCTACCAATCAGAAGTAAGCCCGCCTTATATCCCCGGCAACATAGCATAGGGGGTCACATTTTAACTAGAAGCCATTGTGACTACACGAAGATTTTCACCCACTACCCTCCTCTTGAAGCAAGATATATCTGATAGGCTCGATCCTATAAGACAACTGTGAAACTAGGCAGGCCCTGGCTGACCCAGGGAACCCCCTACCGATTTTGACCTAGGACAACCTAGATTTCGCTTTCGTGGTGGAGCTGGACCCCCTCGGGCATAACCCACCCGGGGGAGGTATCTACGGATTGATGTGGCTCCTCCTAGCTCGGGTTCGAATCAGCACAATATTAGGCAGGACCTGGCTGACCCAGGCACCCCCCTACCAATTTGACTCTAGGGTGACCTAGCTTTCGAATTTTAAGATAGACCTTGACCCCTCCAGGAATAACCCGCCTGGGGGAGGTCTCTTCGGATTGATGTGGCTCCATCTGAATTGGGTAATTTTTAATTCTAGGAATTCCTAGTTTCGTTTTCGAGGTTGAGCTTGACCCCCCTGGAACCTGCCCCACCCAGGGGG
This sequence comes from Sabellastarte sp. h YS-2021, assembly GCA_964017235.1. Classification (NCBI taxonomy): domain Eukaryota; kingdom Metazoa; phylum Annelida; class Polychaeta; order Sabellida; family Sabellidae; genus Sabellastarte; species Sabellastarte sp. h YS-2021. The sequence continues at coordinate 151,941,131 of OZ024931.1, forward strand.
ATGTCTCCTTGGATTGATGTGGCTCTTCCAGTATCAGGGTTAATTAACAGTGATTCATCACCATTAGGCTGGTCCCAGCAGACCTGGGTTCCCCCTACCGAATTGACTGACTGACCATAACTGTCTTTAGCACTGTGATAAGTTGTAACAATCAGACATTCATGCTTAACTGTGTATCCAATTAAGTTTTAACCAGTATGGTATCTTCTGTTTTACTACGGTATGTTCATAGTACTGTTTTAACCCCAGTGGGGGCTTTTAAATATCTTACTCAGTAATATTTTAAAGCTTTACTTTACTTTACTAACGTGTAAATAAAATTATTTCCCAACCAGCATCTGTAACTTCACCTCACATGACCTTTTAACCTCGCATAATAACCTTGGATTTGAACCCATGACCTCACTATCCAATACAACCACACTGCATAAGCAACTGGAGGAATATTTTATGAGGATAAACTTAGTGAAAACCAATTTATTTTTGTGATTTCAATTTATCTTATTTTACAATAATCGTTTCAGTATGCAAATAGTTTTATCCAAATTGTTTCTCTTCATTTGCAATTATTTTGGCTGGGTAAACTCCATAAAATATATCAGCTTAATATTGATATAATTAACACATAGTCATATTTGACTCTCTTTTATGGTGATATATTTGTTTTCCATACATTATCTACACCATAAAGCATAATATTTTTCAAAGCATCAGTGCTCCATGTATGTAATTTTTTTGGCATTTAAAGCCAAAGTATTGTTTTAGCTTTATCTCTCTAAATAAACAGTTAAATTTCTGTTTGATTTGCTTATTTACAAATAATACTGACAACACTATCAATATTATATGGGTTTTGTCCTCAGTGACATTGCGAGGAAAACAAATGTGTCAAAGAGAGTGTTTTCACTAGCAACTTCATTAAAAATGATGACCTTTTTGTCAAAACTATCAACTTAATGTTACAAAAGTAATTATATTAATAATAATAACAATGCATAAACAATATGGAAATACCTTTATTTTATCATATAACAAGAAAGCACATAAATGTTTATGATGATTGGGTTGCCTTTTGGCTTATTTATTTTTCATGTACATAAGTTTGGAACAAGCAAACTCAATCAATACAATTTGATTTCAGACAGATCTTGCATATCCCTTCTGCATAAACAGAAGATGTCACTTTATTATTGCTTGCACATGGTCTGGTCAAATAGCATAATTTGTCCCTGGGTTTTTACAAAAGTGACCAGGAGAATCTACACTTTATATCACAAACAGTGCATGCAAATGAGGCAAAACTAACTACCTACGTAGGGGAATTCTCCAAATTTGAGAAATGTCTACTGGTCACTCTAAAAGCCCCAGTAGACTTTGTATACTTTCACCATTTCTACCCAGGATAATAAACTGACTTATTTGAAAATTGCCTATGAGAGCATTTAAAATGCTTGTGGGTGGAGCCTCAAGTTACCTACAAGGGTAGTATGGATGGTTAGTGGTTTACAAGGGATATTTAAGTACAATTACCGGAGAAATGTTTAATAACACCCTTCTTGTTGCAGGGATGAAGGGTTAAGTACACCTTTCCCAAATAATGGCACCAAATAATGTGCATGTTTGCATACTTTTTGGTTTTGGTTAATATTGTTCTAAGCTACTAAATATTTTCAGGAAATATCCATGATGTGCAAATAACAAAATGAATGCTAGAACTAATAGTGGCAAAAAGAGATTACCAGCGATTTTGAAACTATCTCACTTGTACAAAAGCATACTTAAGTTTGAAAAAGAATCATATTCAAAATTCAGGTTATTTACGTGAAATAGGTGAAATGTCTTTTTTAGTATGATGACAATATTAGTCAAATAATCATATACACACTTGCAGAGCTGTTACAATGTCCAAACCTTTTGCATGCCTCTGTTTCTGATAGTAACACATTCATATGTAACTATTATTAATTAATCAATCAGAGCCTCATATTCATTACACAAAAGTAGTGTTAATGCTATGGTTAATGGTCGCTAAGTTCACAACCTAGTTATCAGCAGGAATTAGACCCAATCTTTGATTCTAAGGGATGTATTAATGGCAGTTACACCATGGTTGCTTTTTACTTAACGTCTGCATCAACACATTCTAACCAATCATCTAAATGGCTACCAGGATACCCATGTACACAAGCATTAGATTGGCTCCTAGTTCTGAAAGAACATACCCAAGTACCCCAATCAAAGCATATTTACATAATAATAATGAATGAAATATGAAGAATTCGGCCTCTTACAGCCTTTTTTATAAAGCAAAAAAAAGACATGCTGCAGCTCAAAATGACTTCTCAGATTCCTAAATTAATCAGAAGCAGTTGGTAAATGACAATGATATTTGATTACTTTTGATTATTTAATTGCTTTTCCTTTGAATGGAAACATTACTTAAAACTAAGTCCCTTTTCCCGAAAATTCATGCTTACTAACACATGCTGTATTTCATTATACTGGTCACTGTATTGTTGTTACAAGTTGAAGACAGTGCATCTAGTACCAACCTGAAACACGTGTGCTGTGTTTTTGTATGATTCATGGCCGCCCACATCATACAGCATAAAAATAGTGTCCTGCTTCTTAGGCGGTGACCAACTGGTTACCTCTGCCACCTCAGTAGGCTCATGATTGTGGGTTGGCATGAAACTAATATTCTTGATCTTGCTAAAATATAACATACTGTACATATCATTTCAAAAAGCATAAAACCTATCTGTACACCAAGGCATACCCACCTTAGTCTTAATCATCCACTGGAATTCTCTGTGGTGCTCAGATCTCTTTTCTGTCCCTGAATACTGAAATTGGTTGATTGTTTTGGTGTTGTTGTCCCTTTGAAATGAGGAGATTAAACCCGATAAAAGTCCCAGTTAGAACTAGAATTATGGAAAACATTTTTATGTGTAAAACTCTTGTCATACATACATACATTCATTTGCATGAGATATTATTTCTTTTAGAAGTGTGGCTTGAATGTGTGAATTTCTTGTACATTAAAGTAATCATGCAGCTTATTTAGGAAATCAGTTTGATATGTTAATGATTTTGTGATAAATTATCCTGCAGCATGACAAGTCATGAAATCACTTCACTGGCTTCCAATACAGCAACGGATAGAATACAAAGTTCTTCCACTATGTTTTAAAGCCATCTGTGACTTTACTCTAAACTAGCTTTCATATCTCTTGACTGTACAGGTACCAACTAGTTCTGCAGGTTAGCAACAAAGGGACCTAACAGCAAAGTATTTAATCATGATTGCAATGGTAAGTCCATGGCAAAATCAAGCTGTTACTGATTTGTAACTGTTACTACACAGCGACCACAGTCACAGCTAATAAAAATAAACAGTGTATATACGTAAATCGTATTTGTTTTAAAATGTAATTTACTGCTAAAAAAAAAGACTTGAAGTCAATCTGGCGGTTATCCATCAAAGAGGGTTTTCACCTGAGTTCAAGTCTCCCATTGTGTAACAGGCTACTGTATATTTTTATCATGATACAAATTGTACAGTACTTCACCTGAGCAAAGTGGTTTTTCCAGCTTTGGTTTCTCCTAGAGGCACAACAATAATGATCTGATAACCCACCAGTGCCTCCCTTTCATCCCTTGTGTAGTTCTCTGTCATGTCAATTGGTGACATCAGAGCTAAAACACGTGTCACAGCATATTAGTTTGAATCTTGACAGAAGCAATATGAATTAATGAAAAGCAGTACATTGGTAATGGCGATATCTAGGTAGAATTTGTACCATATATTTAGAATTTACAAGGACCACAATAGTTTTGTACAATATATACTGTCTTTTAAAGTGTTTGATTGTTTTAGCTTTATGCTACTGTTCCACCAAAGGACTAAGCCCCGACCCTGTCCCCGACCCTTAATCGTGGACAGTCGGTGAAAAATAAGGAAAAATGGGCAGGACTACTGAATCAGTATCAAGGTCTGGGATCAAGTTCAGATGGCCCTCAGGGGGGCCTGAGGAGGCCAAAGGCCACCCTACAGAGTCCCCAACTGGTCTGGGACTAAGAACAGACTAAGGCATTTTTCTGGTCGGTTTGAACCAAGATCTTGTCCTACACATACCAACTGGGTCACAGGAGGCCTGAGACCTAGGCCCGACTAACCCCCAACTAAATCCCGGCGTCCTGAGGCTTCCCCAGATCAAGATAGCCGATTTTTGACTAAGGGTCACAGGGGGCCTGGGACTAAGTGATAGAGGGTCTGGGACTAATGTGGGTGTTCCACCACACGACTAAGGCTCCCGATTAAGGGTTTTGGTGGGTCGGTTACAAAAATTTGCTTAGTCCCAGGCGTCCTGTAAGGGTCGGTTGTGGTCGGTTGAGGCCGTGTGAAAAATCAAACATGTTTGATATTACTCCCGACCCCAACCGATTATTTTTCCCCTGCCATAAACAAAATGTCCAGTCCCAGGCTTCCTCAGGCCTCCTCAGACCCAATTTACACAGTCCTATGTTGTCCCAGGCCGCCTGCGACCCCGACCCTTAGTCCCAGACCCTCTATTTCTTAGTCCCAGGCTTCCTGCGACCCTTAGTCCCATTGCAAAACAAAAATTGGCTATCTTGGTCTGGGGACGCCTCAGGACACCTTGGAGGGTCGGGACTTAATGGTGGGTTAGTCGGGGCTTAGTCCCAGGACGCCTCAGGTCCCAGTCGGTTTGTCTACGACTAGAAAAGTGGCTTAATCGGTTCTTAGTCCCAGACCAGTCTGGATCTGAACTTAATCCCAGATTTTCAGTAGTCCCGCCCATTTTACCTTTTTTGTCACAGCCTGTCCATGATTAAGGGTCCGGGACAGGGTCGGGGCTTAGTCCTTTGGTGGAACAGGGGCATAAGGGTCGGGACTAAGGGTCGCAGGAGGCCTGGGACAACATAGGACTGTATAAATTGGGTCTGAGGAGGCCTGAGGAAGCCTGGGACTGGACATTTTGTTTATGGCGTAAAAAAATAATTGGTTTGGGTTGGGAGAAATATCAAACATGTTTGATTTTTTTCCCGACCCCAACCAACAACTACCGACCCTTACAGGACCCCTGGGACTAAGCAAATATTTCAAACTGACCCCCAAAAACCCTTAATCGTGAGCCTTAGTTGTGTGGTGGAACACCCACATTAAAGTCACATTTAACCATGACATATTAAATGCTGCAGACTGGCTTAAGGAAGGGGGAAAGGTAGTGCACACCAGTGTCATAAGATTGTGAAGTATAAACAAATTAGACATTTACTGCTACATTTACCAGGTTAAAACAGGGGTGAAATTCAAACATAGAGCTATGTCATTGATAAAAACAAAAAAAAAGTTTGATCTCGTACAAAGTCAGTAGAATATATCAGATGCAAAACTATGATACGCAGACAAAATATATTCTTTCGTGACTTTCACTTATCTTAATCAGTAGAGTTTCCCAATGTTAATAAGTTTTTCTGAGCTTTGCTTTAAAAATGCAGCCATTATCTTATAATCCAACAACACAAACATGTTATTTTTGTTATGAAAGTACTCTTCTTTTAAGTATGTGTTATGAAATGTTTAACACATTGTTTGATTAATGATACAGTGATTATTTATTTGTGACCGGTATCCATAGGGTCACCATAGAGTGATGTTTAACACAGTGTGAGATTAATGACACATCGTATATTTATATGTGAAGTTTAACCATTGGGTCACCATAGTGTGCTGTTTCTTTGTAAAAGGTGTCAAGTGGACAGTTCCACAATGTGTTGAATGTGGTCAATATTGAAAACACCTTGTGTGGGGGGGGGGGGGGGGGGGTTTGGTAGTTTGGGAAAGAATTTGTTGTTTGTGGACACTGGAAAGATAAACACACTTGTTGGTGTATTTGTTTTGTGTATTAAATATGATTGTGGAACTGGGAGGTGAGTGAATATAATTCTAATGTACTGTAATATAAGATGAAACAATAAATATGTTTGTTTAAAAGATTAGATTACATAAATTAATTAAAGTTATCCTTGCACTGTTTCAACTTGAATATATGTATAATGTGTATGCTATTTAAATCAAAAGATTCATTAAACTATAGTAATCCAAGTTATTATTTCATGCTTAAATTACTGTTGTAGCTGCCTTGTTATGTCAGAAGATGTTGTGTAAGATTTGAACAGTGCTGAGGATCTAACGTAACATGTGATAATTGACAAAGCTACACTACTGCTTAACTCATTGCCAACAGACGTTATCAGTTGTTCTATGGTGTCACTCAATATAATATGGACAACAGCAGGATATGAACTTCATGCCAGTGTATTAAATCTGTGAATATGAACTAATGACGTTTATGTGAACATTATGGTTGAATGATTTTCATGTGTACATATATATATATTTGTTCTGCTTTAAAATAAATAATGAAAATTTTATTAATGATGTTCTGCAATTACACTTATAACAAATGGGGGCTCGTCCGGGATAAGCAGAACACCAAGTAAAGCTATGTAATTGCTTATACTATATTGACAGTGTCTTTGTATGGTATAGGTTTGGATAATAATATTGCTGTGCTAAATATCAACCAGGATATTTGTTAAGTGTGTTTATCTACCACTTAATACATAGAGTTTAATAGAGTCAATCTATTAATGTGTACTTTATATAACCTCATGGTAATGGCTTAAGGGTTAATATAAGCTAATTAGGTTTTTAAATTTACACATGTATTTATAACTCTAGTGTGGGTCACAGCAAGTGTGATAAGTCAGCTCCCAGTAATCCATCTAGTGTATCAGTTAGTTATAAACGATAGGTACTGATATTTAATGGAATGGTTCCAATGTATTAAATCAAGTACATGTTTAATACTAGATGATTTTTGAGTGAAACAATAGTTTCAATCTGTTCCTATTCACGTTGCAACTAAAGTGTAGTGAGTTGGGATTTATATTTCACTGATCAAGATAAATGATTCTTGATAGCAACTATGGCTGAGGTATTGGATTCTTATGATAAGTGGTTGGCCAGAGGTAAAACGTTGGGATTGGATGGTGCTACTCTAAGGCAGTATGTGGAAGAAAAAGTTAAGGCTGATGAAGAGAGAGAGGAACGACTAGAAGCCAGGCGACAAAAGATACTGGAGCAGGAATTAATAGAAAAAGAAAGGAAAAGAGAACATGACCTCAAAATGGCTGATGAAGAAGAAAAGCAAAGAATCCTGATGCAAGAGGAAGAAGAAAGAAAGAGGGTTCATGAAATAGAATTGGCTAAAATTCACTATGAAACCCAGAGACTAAAGGATTGTTCTGAAACAAAAACAATCCCAGTTGTTCCACATTTACCATCATTTGAGGAAGAAAAGGATGACATAGATGCATATATTAAATGTTTTGAGATGTATGCAGCCCAGTGCAAGTGGCGAGAAAGTAATTATGCCATGTATCTTAGTTCACTGCTCCGTGGAAAAGCTTTAGAAGTTTATTCAAGAATGGCAGTTACCGATATGAATGACTATGTAAAATTGAAATCTGCATTGCTTAGACATTACCACATGACAGAAGAAGGATTCCGAAAGAAATTCCATGGAGTGAGAATGGACAAAAGTGAAACTGCACACCAATTTATGGCAAAACTCGGTGACTCTTTTGATAGGTGGTTGGAGTTGGCAGAAATCGGAGACACCTACAAAGAACTTCGTGATTTCATAGTCAAGGAACAGTTTCTACATGCTTGTCCCAAAGAAGTATCTGTTCATATACGGGAAAAGGAGCTTAAGACCCCAGAGACAGTGGTACATGCAGCTGAAGTATTTATGGATGCACATAAAATTAACTTCAATTCACAAGGAAAGAAAACAACAGAAACCAAGACTGCCAATGGAAGGGCGGGGTTCAATACAAAGAAAAGTGAGGAAGGGTCTTCTAAGAAGAAAGAAAGCGAGAAGACATGTTGGCTTTGTAAGCAGAAAGGACATATAGCTTTTAATTGTCGAGCAAAGCAAAAAGCCATTGCTGCTATCCTGATTGAAGAAAATGATGACCTGACTGATATACAGTCCACATCTACAGCATTAGTAGTGCAAGCTATACATCAATGTCACCCAAATATAAAAAAGAAACAGAAATGTGCAAGAATTCCAACAATTGGCCAGAATGAGGTGCTGATAGAAGATAGGAAAGTTCTGAAATATTTGCCGACATCAAAAGGATTTGTCAACAACAAAGAAGTTACCATTTTAAGAGACACAGGATGCTCAGGAGCAGTCATCAAGAAGGATCTAGTAGATGGAAAGCAATTCACTGGGAAAACATGTCAGTATATATCTGTTGATAAAACCATCAGATCTGCACCTGTGGCTGAAGTTTATGTACAGTCTTCAGTATATACAGGGATGTTGAAAGCATTATGAATGGAAGATCCTCTCTGTGATGTTATAATTGGTAACTTGCCTCAAGTTGTGAAACAGCCTACTGATATATTGTATCTTGGGAGTAGGGATAATGCCAAATGTACAAGAGCACACAGATCTTGCCAAAAAGATACAGATCCAAAAGGAGCAAGTTTAAATCGAGGTGTTGGTTCAAGTTCCAGTGGTGATATAAATACTAAAGCAACAATGACCAATCGTAACAAGGTGAATATTTCTCAAAACAAAGGGCCAGTGGTATCTCAAGCTCACAAGGTAGTTGATGGAAAACATGAAATTGTCCAAGCGGTGGTAACAAGACAACAAGCGACACAAGCAAAGATAAAGCAGATCAAGCCATTGAAAGTTCCAGGTCTGGATGTTATAGTTAGTTATGAGGAATTTAAAGAAGAACAAGACAAAGATCCAACATTACATCAGGCAAGGAAATGGGCTGAAATTAGTAAGAAAAAACAGGGAGATAACAAGGATGTTGTAATCAGTTTTAAAGTAAAGAAAGGACTGCTATACAGGTGTATTTCAACCAAAAAGGGAATACAAGTGAAGCAGGATCAACTCGTGGTGCCAAAGAGGTATCGTTGCAGTGTCATGAAGTTAGGACATGAATCCATTATGGCTGGTCATATGGGAATAACCAAAACAATGGACAGGATACAGTCGAACTTTTACTGGCCTTGTATGTATGATGATGTGTTTAGATTCTGCAAATCATGTGATGGTTGCCAAAAGACCATACCAAAGGGACGTGTTCCAAAGGCTCCACTTGATAAGATGCCAGTGATATCGACACCATTTCAGCGTGTAGCCATAGATCTGATTGGACCATTGATGCCAGTATCCAGTAAAGGAAACCGATACATTCTTACTATGGTTGATATGGCCACAAGGTATCCGAAGGCATCTGCCATACCAAGAATCGATACAGTTACAGTTGCAGAAGAACTGGTAAAAATGTTCAGTGACATAGGTATCCCAAATGAAATCTTGTCAGACAATGGTTCACAATTCACGTCAGACATGATGGCAGAGGTTCACAGGCTATTATCGATAAAATCAATAACAACCACACCCTACCATGCTCAGTGCAATGGTTTATGTGAGCGGTATAATGGCACACTTAAACAAATGCTACGAAGAATGATCTCTGAGCAAGAAAAGGAATGGGATCGTTTCATAGAACCATTGTTATTTGCGTACCAGGAAGTCCCAGTAGAGAGTCTAGGTGGATTTTCCCCTTTTGAGTTGATCTATGGAAGGACACTGAGAGGCCCCATGTCCGTGCTGAGGGATATTTGGTCCAATGAAGAACTGAATGAAGAAATGATGAATACATACGAGTATGTCCTTAACCTACGGAGCAAGTTGGAAGAAACATGTAAGATAGCCACAGAATCACTGTTAAATGCACAAGAGAAACAGAAGTATTACTTTGATAAGAAATCAAAACCTAGAATACTAGAAGCAGGAGATGAAGTTCTGCTATTACTACCATCAGAAAACAACAAACTCCAGATGAAATGGAAAGGACCTTTCAAAATAAAGCAACAAGTAGGCATGTATAATTATGTGGTTGAGATAGGAAGTAATGAAAAAGTTTTCCACATAAACATGTTGAAAAAGTACTACAGGCGTGATGATCAAACAAAACAGAAGATGAAAGTGGGTGGTATTGTATGGGAGTCAGACCATGAAGAAGATGTTGAAGAGGAATAACGAGCTGAAGTGGTTGAACTATGCAGCAGAAACAAAATTGGAACATGGAAAGATGTTAATGTCAACCCAGAACTGTCTGAAAATCAAACAGAAGAGGTTCATGATTTACTACAAGAATTCTCAGATATATTATCTTCAGTTCCAGGAACAACAAACCTTATTGAACACAAAATTGAATTGACAGATAATACACCAATAAGAAGCAAGATGTATCCAGTTCCCTATGGCATGTATGAAACCATGAGGGAAGAAATCAACAGTATGCTGTCAATGGATATAATTGAACCATCAGAATCTCCATACTCTAGTCCAGTGGTACTAGTAAAGAAAAAAGATGGCGGATTGAGACATTGCCAAGATATGAGACAGGTGAATAAAGTTACGAGGTTCAATTGTGAAAGCCTACCAGATCCAAATAGTATCTATGCCAAGTTGACAGGAGACGTATTTTTCTCAAAACTTGACTTTTGCAAGGGTTATTGGCAGATACCGATGGCCGAAGATGCTAAGGAAATAACTGCATTCTCTACGCCTTTTGGGCACTACCAATTCAAAAAAAATGCCATTTGGTTTGGTAAACTCAGGGGCTACTTACATGAAGATGATGAGACTGTTACTAAAAGATCTTGAGTGCACGGATTGTTTTGTTGATGATGTGCTTCAACACACAAAAGATTGGAGTCAACAAATTGACATTTTGAGGAAGTTGTTTGAGAGGATTAGGGCAGCAAATCTGACCATTAAGCCATCTAAGTGTTTCATTGCATACAATGATGTAGATTTCTTAGGTCACCACATCAAAGAAGGTGAGATAATGCCAATGGACTCCCTCACAGAGAAGATCCATACAGCAGGAGTGCCTAAGACCAAGAAACAACTACGTTCCTTTCTCGGGTTGGCCAATTACTACAGGAAATTTATTCCAGGGTATGCTGGAAAGGTTAAAGCACTGACTGACTTAACAAAGACTGGGTGTCCAGATAAATTGAAGTGGGAAGATCAACATCAGCATGCGTTCGATATGCTTAAAGAACAGCTTTCCAAAAAACCGATATTGAAATTGGCAGATCTAAGTAAACCATTTGTGCTGAGAACTGATGCTTCAGAAATTGGAGTAGGAGCAGTACTGTTACAAGATTATGGAGGCATGTTATTTCTGGTAGCTTACATCAGTAAAAAACTGTTGCCTAGAGAGTGTAGTTACTCTGTGATGGAAAAAGAATGCCTTGCTGTAGTGTGGGCAGTCAACAAACTTAGGATGTATCTTTATGGGAAAGAATTCATATTGCAAACTGATCACCAGTCATTAACCTACCTAGACAAGGCAAAATTTACTAATCAACGGGTAATGAGATGGTCTCTTGCATTACAGCCATATAGGTACCGTGTAGAGTATATAAAAGGTGAAGACAATTTAGGTGCAGATATGTTAATTCGTCAGGTGTAATGTACCTTGTACAGTTGTTTATTTTCTTTTAATGTGTGTATTATCCTTAATGTTTTGTCATTGCTTATTTCATGTTTTATATCAATCACAATGTGTCCTTGTAGGGGGGAAAATGTTATGAAATGTTTAACACATTGTTTGATTAATGATACAGTGATTATTTATTTGTGACCGGTATCCATAGGGTCACCATAGAGTGATGTTTAACACAGTGTGAGATTAATGACACAGCGTATATTTATATGTGAAGTTTAACCATTGGGTCACCATAGTGTGCTATTTCTTTGTAAAAGGTCTCAAGTGGACAGTTCCACAATGTGTTGAATGTAGTCAATATTGAAAACACCTTGTGTGTGGGGGGTTTGGTAGTTTGGGAAAGAATTTGTTGTTTGTCGACACTGGAAAGATAAACATACTTGTTGGTGTATTTGTTTTGTGTATTAAATATGATTGTGGAAGTGGGAGGTGAGTGAATATAATTCTAATGTACTGTAATATAAGATGAAACAATAAATATGTTTGTTTAAAAGATTAGATTACATAAATTAATTAAAGTTATCCTTGCACTGTTTCAACTTGAATATATGTATGATGTGTATGCTATTTAAATCAAAAGATTCATTAAACTATAGTAATCCAAGTTATTATTTCATGCTTAAATTACTGTTGCAGCTGCCTTGTTATGTCAGAAGATGTTGTGTAAGATTTGAACAGTGCTGAGGATCTAACGTAACATGTGATAATTGACAAAGCTACACTACTGCTTAACTCATTGCCAACAGACGTTATCAGTTGTTCTATGGTGTCACTCAATATAATATGGACAACAGCAGGATATGAACTTCATGCCAGTGTATTAAATCTGTGAATATGAACTAATGACGTTTATGTGAACATTATGGTTGAATGATTTTCATGTGTACATATATATATATTTGTTCTGGTTTAAAATAAATAATGAAAATTTTATTAATGATGTTCGGCAATTACACCTATAACAGTATGAAAATAGTAAACAAGTACTTAAGATAGTTTAAATTTTTGAGTAATTTAATACAAAATTAGTTCAGTGGTGAATTTTAATTACTGAAATAATCACTTGAGTTGCTTAAATATCTCCAAAGAAATTAGAGTAATGCAAACAGAAGGTGAATGGCACCAATGAATATAAAAACTTCAATTTTTAATATGAGCTGTCAGCATCATTATATATGAATTTAAATGCAAAAGCCGTGGAAAAATTATTTGATTTTGTACATATTTGTAGCTTAATTAATGAATATTAATACAAAAAGTTTCCCCAATGAATAAAATATGAGAACTTCCTAAATATGAAAAATAATCTATCATGAAGGAAGATGACAATATTATCAAATATCTTAGAGAATTATTTATTTCATGTTTTATTTTCCTCACTAGTAAGATAGCTTTCATAATTGTGTCAGGAGATACACATTACTTTAAGGAGGATACTTACCCAATGGCTGTGTACGCTAGATCAGTTTCACTGCTAGTGTACGCAACGGTTGTGTACGCAAGATCTATTTAACTGCTAGCGTACCCAACAGTTGTGTATGCTAGCAATGATACTGGATGTGTATGTATACAGTTCTATTTTCCCAATGGCTATTTACCCTGGATGTATGTCAGTTTTTTTGTTAGTGTACCCAAAAGCTGTGTAATATACTGGCATACCAAACTAACCTGTACCCAAGGCAGTAAGCTCTATATTCCCAACGGTTGTGCGCCCATGATCAATATTTTTGCAGATCTATTTCACTACTAGCGTACTCATCGGTTGTGTACACTGGCAGTGATATTGGTCTATTGTACCCAGTAGTTGTGCACACAAGATCTATATCACTGCCAGTGTAGCCAACAACTCCATATTTTTACAGCCTACCCAATTTCTCGTAACCCAAGGTAGTATGTACTCGATATCAGTACCTTACAGCATAGCAATGGTTGTGCAGTTGAAATCAGTACCATAGAGCATACTCAACAGGTCTGTAACCAAGGTATTGTGAATCAATTAGTTTTTAAGGAAATTTTTCAGAAATGGACCAAGTATTACTCTCTGAATTAAAATTGTTTACCTTAGCATGGGTTCGCACTGTGAAACAGCAGAATAACTTAAATAAGAATATATTAAAATTTGGGTACACTGGCAATGATCTTGTGTACATAGCCATTGTGTACGCTTGCGATGATATAGATCTTGCATTCACAGCCTTTGGGTACGCTAGACCAATATCACAGCTAGCGTACACAGCCGTTGGGTAAATAACCACTCCAATACTTTTATGATCCTCCACTCTTAATATTAGGTAAAGTAAGTCGATATATAAGAATATACGTCAAGAAAGGCTGTTCAAGACACCAGTAAATCTAAAAACTTCCATTTAAGGTTGACTTCCTTGCCATTCCCTGCTGCTTTTTAGAATATCTTGTTGTATTATTATACCCAAGTTTAGTCTTGAGACTTTGCTGTATATGGCCCCTGGTACCAACACATAATAAATTAAGGTCACAAGATCTTCTGGTTATCTGAACTTGGTAAATGCAAAAAGAGTAAATGTCTCTGGGCTCTGTGGAAGAGCATCAGCTCCTATGTAAGATATAACTGTGCTCCATCCTTATGATCGAACATTGTAAAATCTTAATAATACTCAAAAAATACTCAAAATACAGAGACTTACTCATTTCAGTTGTTTTTGATGTCATGTCAATTTCTTCCAAACTAAAAATATATAAACAATGTTATTCAGGTTTTTATATGTGAGAGTTTCAAAGGCTTGTACCTCTACTGATTATTTTTTATCATCCCAAAACTTTCATGACTTGTTGCACTACTCTGATGCACTAATGATAAGTTACGGCCTTTTTCAAATACTTTTTAGTTATTAGTAACTAAATTATTTGGGTAGTTCAGACCACAGCTTTATCAATGTACAAACATTGGAGAGGTGACTTTTCAGATAATAAGATTATGTGACAAACTTCTTATGTCTTATTTCGGTCTTCTTTTCTTATGTCTTTTTCCCCACATGACTTTATAAATATCACATTTGAGCATTGGGGGTGTACACTCACCACATACAGCCTGTGGTTTCAAATTTCATTTATAATATATTAAATTTTCCAAACATTTTCTGGTTATTATTGGTATATTTATAAAAATAAAGGATTCAGGAAGAATGTTAAAGATTATTAACAGTTATTAGTGAAAGAATTGTGTCACAGTTACTGTCTTCAATCAAACCTTTCTGGCATTGAAAAGTCATCCTCAGAAATGAAATAATTCTCTTCTTCTTCAGATCTGTAAAATTATGAATGTACTCCAATATATCAACATATCAATGTAATATTGCATCAATTTTTATGAATATGGGGCTATTTAAGGGTTGGAAGACATTCTTTACAGTCAATACAGAAGAGAATGATGAAATCAAAATCAAACAACAATACTCTGAGAGAGCATATCTCTGCTAAGGCACATAATAGTAAGTAAAAAGAAAACAGCAGATTTTTTCATCCAGATCGCTCTAAAATTTTAATGAGATCTAAGCTGATCTTCTGATCCAGACCCATGTTCTGATTTTTTTTCAATAAGATCAAAGCAGTTTGCTTAATTATCTGGAACCCCAGATGGGAAATAAATTTAATTATGTGTTAGGCCACAGGTCAAATTTCAAATTCAATGCTGTGTAAAGTTGGATAACTGAAGTTGAGAAATTTTATTTTACATGTATTTCTATGTACAAGCTTTAACAAAAAGATCAAAATTAAACTGATTACAAGGTCAGAAGTTTAAAATTTCATACTGGTAATATACATAAAATAGAAGGTACTATAGCACATGAATGATTAAGTATGTATAAGCTACTAGAATAATGAATATTCACGAAAACAAATTGCATATTAATACATATATATGCATATATGCATTATTGCATATATAAAACACAAGAGGGTGGATTTCAATACCACTGGGTATCAAAATCATGGTCATGATATTTATTATTTTGATGAGAAAGTCACTTTGGTAAGAGTCACAGGGTCAGCTTGGGGTAGCCTGTCCCACATTATGACAGTAAACTATATCTATCCCTTAGGAAGATTCCCTACCCAGGGACACACTATGGGGGTCAGGTGATAGTCCAAAGTTCCGTAATCCATGTGAACCATTGGAAGTACTAGATCAAACAAAATAATTTTAGGATCCATTCTCTAAAAGCAGCTACAGTCAATGAAAATGAACATTGGTAGGGGAAACCAGGGTCAGCCTGGAGCAACCTATCCCTTTGTGTGACAGAGATCTACATCTATCCAAAGGAGACCTCAATTCGGTTTGGATTAGGGTAGAAGGGGTTACTACCCATGAAAACCAACAAATATTTATGATTTAATTGGGTGGCTTAAAATCACTAGATCAATCCATAAAACTTGGGCTTTTGTGCTAGAGTTGGGTAGGCGGATATAAACAATTTTTTGTCTATGTTACTGGTTTGATTTCCAAATGCAAAATGACCTATCTTGAGTTGTTTCACAGATGTTACGAGGAAAAATATCTGAAAAACTGTAGTCACCCTTGGAGGGAGATGTATGGGCTTAATACACAACTTAAAGCCACGATATTTTGCATGTACGAAAAGAACATATTATTATATTTCCAGATGCGATTTCAGATAAATTATTCATATAGTTTGACAATTACAGGGCTTAAAGAGTGATGAAAATCATAAATTTGGCCATTGTGTTACCCATGGGGTCAAACCCAGGTACAGACAGATAAATAGTGGCTTGGTTGACTACTTAAAATAGTGGTCGTTTGTCATTAGGTCCTATCCCCAGCGACAGGTTAAAGAACCTCAAGGTAGTTGATGAATGAACATACCTGAGCCTCTGTCGTTCAACTGGGGAAATATCTGTAATTTGGGGTTAAGATGTACAATTGGATTGATCAAATAGTGCTTGAGTCCTGTAGCACATGAAGATATTGCGCTGAGTATAAATACACAATACAAAAAATATATTTCAAGATGACATTTCAGCTCTATGAACACCATAAATTGGGTCTCTGGTGGCATTTTAGAGTGTTTAAGGTGACTTTAGGAGTAAAATCGCAGCAGTCAAACTTACAACAAACAAATATCACATACAGAAATTATATCTAATACAGTTTCAGACTTATCAGGCTCACCATTTCCAAAGTACAAGCCAAAATATATGAATGCAAAAATGTAAAAATTTCTTTCAGGGGACATATTTATGGGCCTCATACGCTGGCTAAAATCTACTTTAAACCTTGGTATTTGGTACATCAATCAATCAATCAGTTGTCCAAGTGCTTAATTTCCGTATCTACGGATTCTAAGGCACAACATCCAGTTCGTAGACATAAATCATCAAAACATTAGACATATTCCAAGTCGTACCCAGGGTGGCAATCCGGTGTTCGGTAGTTAGAAACTAAGGTGGAAATGATTTCTGAAATAGGTAGGTTTTTAGTCGACTTTTGAAACACAGGAGATTAGGAGCACTGCGGATACATAAAAAATATCGTTACATTCCCAGATGAGAATTCAGCCCTATCATTCACACAGTTTGACAGTTACAGGACTTAAAAGAGGCAATAACGTCATAAATTGGTCGTCTGTATTTTAGAGATGTTAAAGTGACCTTAAAATTGGACATTTTTTAGCGCTTAATCTCCCCTATTCAAAGGGGACTCTACGGGGAAAAAACAAAACCAAAATAGTCAACCAATTTCATTATCCAGTGACAGGAAAAAGGGCCAAGCACCACAGAAAACACCAGGGAGTGAGTAAGACTAAGGTGGCTATGCCTTGGTGTACAGTTTGGTTTTGAACTGTTTTCTAAAAGAGGCTAGGGAAAAATGTAGACTGCAAATATTCCACAAATAAAGATGACGATGATTTAATGAAGATTTTTGGCATGTAAGAAGAACATATATGATATATTATAGGTATATGGGTATTGCATCGCACCTCTGAGAGTGTTCTCCCTGCTCATAGCTCAGAAAAAAGCCTTGCGGACACATTTGCTTCTTTCTTTACCAATAAAATAAGCAAAATAAGGGACATGCTTTCTACTTCTGGCTCTTTCAATGATGCACCTGATTCAGTGCCTCCTGCTTTCAATACCTTTAAGCCTGTAACTGAAGATTATGAGTCTTCTACTAAATCATGCCCATTGGACCCAGACCAACATTCATCCTTAAGGATTGTCTTGATATACTCCTTCCGTCTATTACTAAGTTGGCAAATTATTCTGTCATTGACGGTTCTTTGAGACGTGCTTTCAAAAGAGTGGTTGTCACCCCCCTCTCATTAAAAAGGTTTCTCTGCCCAGAAACAACCTTAAGAATTATTTCCCAGTATCTGGTCTTTGTTTCCTGTCAAAGTTGGTTGAGTGAGTTAAGCACCTTATGTCACACATCATCAACAACACACAATCCACATAAGTTTGCTTATAAGCCAGGACACTCCACTAAAACAGCTTTATCGTCAATAATCAATCTAGTTCTTCTGAATTTATCAGCCGTGTTTGATACCATAGATCATAATATTCTCCTTGGTTAATTTCAATCCTGCCTTGGTCTTGGTGGAATTGTTCTAAAGTGGTTTGCTTCCTACTTGAGTGATCGATGCCAAACAGTCAAGATAGGCTCCACACTATCTGAACTAAGCAAGCTCATCTACGGTGTTCCCCAAGGTTCTGTTCTGGGTCCATTGCTGTTTTCATTTTATACCACACCACTTAGTAAAATCATCCGCCTTCGTCTGCCTATTAAATCTTACTTCTATGCAAACAATACACAGCTATACATCCATCTCTCCCATCTTTCACCAAGCTAAATGCCTGCCTTCATGATGTGCAACGTTGGATGTATCTCAGTAAACTGAAGCTCAACCCAGAAAAAACTGAATTTATTGTCTTGGGCTCTAATGCTCAGCATCAGAAGATTTCCTTCCATTTTCCTCTTAGTATTCTTTGTAGCCTTCTTCATCTGATTGATTCTGTCAGAAATCTAGGTGTGTGGTTTGATGCCGAATTTTTCTTCTCTGAACATGTCAAGGACTTACAAAGCGTGCTTTCTTCAGATGTGCAATCTTTTTAGAATAAAACAGTAACTTACTCCAGAAGTGGCAGTCCTTGCTGCAAATGCCCTGATTAGTTGCCGTCTGGACTACTGTAACTCTCTGTTTGTCATGTTTCAATCTGCACAAATTGCAACATATTCAGAATATCCTTGCTCGTATTGTTACAAAACATAGAAAGTATGCTCATGTTACACCCATTCTGAAGCAACTCCACTAGCTCCCCTTTAAGTATAGATGTATGTTCAAAACTGCAACACTAGTTTATAAATTTCTACATAGTGGTTCTCCTTCCTATTTTCAACCATTCTTATCTCTCAGCAGTTGTTCTTATAGTATCAGCCGTAGTCACCCAGATCATCAATACCTTATTGGTCTTCCTTTCTGCTCAGTCAAACATTTTGACCACAGCTTTGCCTCCTTCAGAAAAAACTTAAATATCACCTAGGTGTCAGACATAGTTTCAAAGCTACAAAGCTTTAAAGTGGCAAAAAGTCCATAAATTGGGTCTTTTGAGCAATTTTGAGACCTTAAGGTGACCTTATAGTTAAAACTAGAGACAAAGATTACATATAAAAGTTATATCTAGAACCGGCTCAGCCTAATCAGAATTACCACTTCCAAATTATAGGGGAAAATATGTAAAAATGTATCAAAAATCTCTAAGTGGGGTCTGTATGGGCCTCAAACATAATGTTATCCTCAACATAGAGTCGTGATTTGCAGTACAGTTTTAGCCAGATCAGCCTCATATTTTGTAACCTAGAGGGCTTT
Organism: Sabellastarte sp. h YS-2021; assembly: GCA_964017235.1. Lineage (NCBI taxonomy): Eukaryota > Metazoa > Annelida > Polychaeta > Sabellida > Sabellidae > Sabellastarte > Sabellastarte sp. h YS-2021. The sequence continues at coordinate 151,960,645 of OZ024931.1, forward strand.
AAGTGGACTTAAAATTAAGACTTTTAGACCTAAAATGGCCATGAATTTTATTATTAGTGAGATTTTAAGGTCACCTTAAATAGGGATTTTCGTTTGGCCACCCTTAACATGTGTACCAAATTTTAAAAAAAATAATGATCCGATTTTGAGTTATTGCATACACATCACACGGTACTGGTGATACTAACCGCACATAATGCTTGTCAAAGTACTCCTAAAAATATGTTATGCATATCGCAAAACATGCCACTGTTTGGCTTTATACCTATTTATGGGATAAAAAGCCAGGCAATTGATAAATGTGATAATGCTGAATGCAATGATATATTGCAATTGCACAGAATGTTAAGGAAAGATGGCAGGCATAATTATATGGGCTTGCAGATACCAGTGCTATCAAAGTTAAATCCTGAGGTATGGGCTAAATACTTGCATCAGTATTGGGATTTACAGTTGCCTTTGCTCATTAAATACGGATTTCCATTGGATTTTAATCGAGATAGTGTCACCACATCGCATAATATTAATCACAAAAGTGCTACGGAATATCTGGATTATGTCTTGGTTTACTTGGAGGAAGAGCTACGGCATCAGGCGATTCTAGGCCCTTTTAAAAATCCTCCCATTGAACACTTGCATACCAGTCAATTTATGACTCGGGATAAACCTAATTCGGAATATAGAAGGGTTATCATTGACTTGAGTTGGCCATTAGGCGAGTCGGTTAATGCGGGGGTTCCTACTGATAAGTATTTAGGTATGGAATTTGTCTTGACTTACCCTTTAGTAGATAACATTACTCAGGAGGTCCTTCGCTTGGGTAAGGGTTGTAAAATTTTTAAAGTTGACATCAGTATAGCATTTAGGCATATTCCCATTGACCCTGGGGAATTAATTGATTAGGCTTATACTGGAAGGACTATTTTCTCTATCGATCGGTACCTTTTGGGTTTAAAATATGGGTCTTCCATCTTTCAGAGAAATTCTGACACAGTTCACTTCATTATGAGACAGGAGGGCCACGGTATCTGGAACTACATTGATGATTTTTTGTGTGTGTCCCTGCCCTCCAAGATTGGTGTTACTTTTAGCAGATTGCAGAATTATTGCTCGAATTAGGCCTAACAGTCATTGCCAAGAAGCTGGTAGCTCCTAGTACCCAGGTTACTTGTCTGGGCATAGTGGTTGATACCGTGGCCCTTTCTGTTTCTATACCGCCTGACAAGTTGTCAGACATCAAAAGCATCTGTTCAGAGTAGGCTAGCAAGCGATATTGTATGAAAAAAGAGCTACAATCACTGTTGGGCTTATTGTTGTATGTTGGTAAGTGCATCAAGTATGCCATGTATTTTTGGAACAGAATGCTAATGTTGTTAAGAGAAAATATTCATTGTAATCAAATATGTCTTACTGAAGAGTTCAAAAAGGATCTCAGGTGGTTTAATGCCTTTTTACCTCTGTCTAATGGAGTTTCCTTTTTCAACCATCCTCCCAGTAAATCTGTGCACCCGGATGCTTGTCCTTGAGGTTTAGGTGCAATTTTTGACAATCAGGTGTATACCCTTCCCTTGCCTAGCCACTGGAGGGATCTGAATATAGCCTATACTGTGCTTATCAATATCTTGGCGGCCTTAAAAGTTTGGCACAGGCAATGGGCTGGCTCATCAGTTTTAGTTAGATGTGATAACGAAGCTGTGGTTTCGGTCCTTACAACAGGCAAGACCAGAGACCCTGTTATGGCCAAATATGTCAGAAACATTTTCTTGTGGTTGAGTGGTAGAGTGATTCATATCGCAGGTTGCCTCAATCCAGTAGCAGACTTGCTGTCTCGATGGCATCTCACCAAAAATAATTTTCAAAAATTACAGGAATTGGTGCAGCCAGTTTCATGGGTTAATGTATCTGTAGAATTGTTGCATGTGGATGAATCTATTTCATTTGTGTTACAGGTTCCAACCCAGTAGAACACCATTTGGCTTGCCTGGCAACATCTAGACTCTCCAGTGCATTTGCGGAGTCCACCAAGACAGCTTACATCACCATGTTCAGGACCTTCCTGGCCTTTATGGTCTTCATGTCCTGAGACATATGACAAGTGACTGCAATCCAGTTACTTTGCCTTCTTGAATATGTACAATTTAATGGTGTTACGTATTCACAAATGCCAAACTATTTGTCAGCCATTAAAACAAAGTTGCTCATTTTTGGTCTAGATGTAGCTGGGTTTGCTGACCCTCGTTTGAAATATTATCAACAAGCTATTCAGATGCATGCTCCCATGCGAGTCAATTTGAAGAAAATTATTGATATTCACTATTGAGGTTAATTGTGAATCAGTGTGATTATATTTTTATGGGACAAATTTATAAAGAATTGTACTTGCTTAGCTTCTATTCCTTTTTGAGATGATCTAATCTTGTCCCTCATGCTGTACATCAATATTCACCTCTCAAGCACTTGGCTAGAGGAGATGTCATTTTTCGTCCTGGTAAAGCTGTAATTCTGGTTAAAAGGTCTAAGAACATGCGGATTAATGATCAGGTTAGGCTTATCACTGTACTCAGAATTCCAAATTCCAGCTTATGTCCAGTGTCCGCTTTGAATAACTAATTACTACACATACCCAAAGGTGCAACTCTTCCTTTATTTCAAGTTAAAGTGGCTCAAGAATGGCTTCCCCTCACTGACAGTTGAGTCAGGAGGCATTTTGACAATATATTAGATAGACTTCAGGTGAGAAACACTGGTTATACACCACACACTTTCCATCGTTCGGGTTCTACATTTGCTTTCAATAACAATGTAGCCTTGACATGGCACCTGGACATCGGACTGCATGTGGAGGTATATCACTGATTCAGCTAATGCTGGAGAGCAAGTAGCAAACATGTTCAGAGATAAGCTTTCTTCTTCCTAACACTACTTGCTGTTGGTGTTTGAGGTGCAAAAGTTATTTTTAAAAGTTTTAAATTGAATTCATATTATAACATTGCTTTCAGTAAACAATTAAATTCATAAGGTCACCTTATCATAATGCCCCCTTTCATATTTTCTTCCGACTTCAATTTCTAGTTAATACGTAAATTGTTTATCTTAACTACATCATTTACCTTAATTTTCTAAATTGGGGCTATTGGTAAGGTGACCTTATCAATCTTAACCTTAAAGTAAACCTTAAGTGTTGACTTAAGCTGTCATGGTTTGTAAATATCAAGTAATGTAGAACATTGTTATTTATATATAAAAATAAAATTATATATCCCGCATTGCTGCTCTATTTCTTGAGTAAAGGTCATAGGTCAAATTGATAACTTACTGGTCACCGAGGAACTGAACAATTTTTAGTCAACATCAGGAATAACGAAGTAACATCAGATTCCTTAAGAACACCTAAGGACTTAAGGGGGTTGTTTGTCTTATAAAACAATTTATGTTATAATACGGAAACAACAGAACGCATGGTGATTATAAATTCTCCTTTGCTTTGTATATGAAAGGTCTTTGTATGAATCCACTGAATGCCCTGATGACATTGATTGTGCTTGTTCCTAAGATCTTATTTCATTAGTTAAATAAAGTTACAGCCTCTGTGTTATCATTATGTGGTAAATATATTTTATAATTTTTTATTTGAATAAGGTCACAAACTACCGGAGCTGCAGTTCATTTATTGTCATTATGCCTAATTTGTATAATTTCCCACAATATTTAAAATAAATTGATAAAATTTCCAAAGTGGTGTCTGGGAATCAGGCAAGTATGTCCTGTACCCAAAGGCTATCTGCGGTGGGATGAGGTATTGTCACAAGCAATTCTTAGTGGTGGAACAGCCCATTAAGGTGATTCTAGGGATCACCACTAGATGTTTATTAGAACGCCTTGGGCTATCACTAATAACTTGTCTCAGCCTTTCTGGGTGGTTCATGCATAATTCAACTTCTGGGAAAATTGAACACAGTGGATGTGCTCTAACATTTTAGTTATAAGGACTTCAAATTGTTTTTTGTATTGATTTATTTCATGTTGTTTAGTATATATTTTACTGAAAGAAGGAACTTTTACACTATATGTATATTGAACTGAAAATTGATTTATACTGGATTGGTAAGATGTTTGTTATGTTTTGAAATCTCACTCAACAACAGTATCATTTGATTTCTTAATTAAAATTCTTATGGGGTGAGATAGTCTTCTATGACAACTTGTAAGCTTGGCTTTGCTCATCTGTAACAAAATTAGAGATAGTGCCTATCCTATTTAGTAGGGATGTGTGGATATAAAAAAATATGTACATCAGGAGCCAGCGAATGCAAAACCATACCATTTCTGGGACTTCGCATTTTAGTACACCCCATTAAATATCGATATTTCTTCTCAACGATATCACAATAACTCCCCAAATGCACAAAATATGTGATAAAAGCAAGTAATATCTTTGATTCCTGGTTTTAGTCCAATATCTTAAGTTTTGGTTCCGTTACATGTGTTGTCAATTGATACTGAGGTTATGAAGTGCCATAAGTAAAAGATGGAAGTTCTGCTAATTTTTTCGCAACAAAAGTATGCAAATGAATAAAAGCTTATAATATTTTAACTATTCTTTCCATTGTATGTGTTTGCCAGTAGTTCGGTAAAATGCTCTTGATGTTGAGAAACCCTGAGTACTGACCCATCCATACAAGCATCATATTGTTACAATAGACCCACTAGACCTCTGTGTCTAGTTTGTATTATTTCCGATCACTGACAATAAAAAATAGGGTTAGCTCCAGTGGAACAGCATCATCAGTGAACATATGCAGTGGAAAATTCTTCAGCAACATCAGAAAATGTCTTCTAGACTAGACACAGTAGAAAAACAGGAAGGACTCCACAAAATTAAGAACTTCAGACGATATACGATTGTAAAAATCATGTTTGTTCCAGTGTAAGTGAATCCTCTTCTAAAGAGGAAGCATAACCAACTTTACAGAAATTAAAGAAATCTCTTTACATTCAACGATAACAATCAGTGAACATCTGGCTGAGTTGGATGACAAAGCTTCATATGGAGGTAATGAATCATAAATTGAATCACAAATAAGGGTGGGGGTGCAATAATTAGAGAAAAAAGGATTCAGTACCTTGCTGGAAAATGTGAATGATGTTGCATGGGGAGTTAGAAAGCGGGTTCATGCCGTGCTCTTCTGTGAATTAAAGAGAAGGATGATGAGCTGGCATTGTATGGTTAAATTCAAACAAATAAAGTCTTCACAGGCACAAAGATATCATGCAAGTAAACCAAACTGGGACAGAGTGTCAGGGGAAGCCAACATCTGAAACCCTTGCTTTTGCAAGTTACTTCAGTGAGGTGAATATTCTCATGTAAGAGATCATGAATTAGATGGGAAAGTACAAAAACACATTTACACTTTTTGTATAATTAAAAAGTCTCCCCTTTCAACATGATGTGAAAGATTGCCAGAATAGTAAATTTATTTGTTGCTTTACGTCGCGTTCAACAGCCAGGGTCATATTGCGTTGGGTAGTTTACAGGTGGAGGAAACCAGTGCATAGTCACTGTAAACCACCGGGCATCGGTAAGTAACTACCAACTTTCCAACATGAAGCGCCCAGCCCAAGATTCGAACCAGCGGCCTCAGAGGTTGGAGGAGAGAACTCTAACCTCTACACCACCGAGCCCCCGAGCCAGAATAGTAAAAAACAGAAAAAAACTAGGGAAAATATGCTGAACCTTCTCACTGGAACTTGGCAGCCAACACAAGACTTTGGCATCAGACTAATGGTTTTTACATGAAAAATGTGAGTGATGTTTTTAACCAGATAAAGTTAACAGTAGTAAGTTAAGTAGCAGTTAAGTTGTACTGATCATGCTACCCTAGTAAACATTTTTGGGCTTTGCAAACATTTGAAAGGAAACGTTTGGTAAAGGTTATAAAATGATGGGTATAAAAACCAGTTATAATAAAATGTTTTCAAAAACATTTTATGTATACAGTTTATTAAACGTTTAATGACAAATGTTATAAAACAGTACAAATGAACATAATAATGTCTCAATAATAATTGGGTCAGAGCTCAAATTGAATATCTTTTTAAGGCTACCCACTGATAAAAATATTATTTTATGTCTAAAATTGTAAGATAGTGCCTTAGAAATTATGCCCCCATTCAGTTATTACTGTTAGGGATTAGATGTGGGGCAAGTTTTAGTCTTCTATGATCAAAAGTCCTCTATAATCCCCTCTTATTGCTAGGGGAACTTATAAGAACATAAGTTTTGATAGCAAGGTGAGAACCTGACTGTCACAAATTGATAGTGTTAATGGGACTGCCACCGAAGGTTATTCCTTATTAAGTGTTAGCATGGGCTGCTCATTCTCAAAAGCAAATTCTTGCGTTGACTCAAATTAAATTCGAGATAAGTTGCACCAGCCCAAATCAATTGTGAAAGCTGGATGAGGCATTGTAATACTCAATGTCTGAAAACTGTCAGTGTAATAAAAAGTTACGTGTGGAAAAAATACCAAATTCTATTTTGTTAAGTGAAAAACATGGCAAAGATAATTCAAAAGCCAATTTTATAGCCAAAAGTGTCAAGGCACAGTAGATAATGAACTAGCGATGGAAGACTTGTTCACAATATCTCCTGCCCTTATACGTGTATTATGCATTTAAGGTGGCATTGAGGTCTTTACGATGTAATCTGATAACGTAACATGACCATAACAGCATTACCACCTCTGATTGGGGTGTAACTCTAACAATTACTTTGAGGCCACCATCAACTTAAATCAAAAATATTCTGAAACATAAGGTGACCTTACTTGCTAACCACAAGATAGGGTCACCTTAATTTTTCTGCCTTGGCCTCAACTACCTTGCATAACTAAGGTGGCCTCAAAGTCTTCACCATATATTCTGCTATAATTGTACATACAATTAGATGTGTACATGTGTGAGAGTTGAATAAAATGTATGTATTCCCCAATTGGGGATTTTGCTACCTTTCTGTGGACCTGAGGCAATGGAAACCATAGTATGTACATAAAAACAGAGGTTATAACAAGTTGGAAGGATTATGTTCCTGTCTGTGACATCAGAAACAATTCAGTGCACATACTTTAACCGCCAAAAACTTGTGGAAAGCAAATACATTTTGAAAAAATTGTAAATATTTTAGTGCTAAGAGAAAGTACACTGGTTTTATTTTTGTGTAAGGAAATGATGACAGATGACAGTTATTTAGGGCCTTGGCTACACATGGGAGAAAACAAAAAAGGTTTGTCAAGTATGATGGTCATGGAGTGCTTCAGTTGCTTTCACGTAGCAAAACCGGAGATGTATTTGGCAGATTTTGTGCTACGAACATCTGGAAAGTTATTGCCTTACATGGTACATAACTGTTTTATATCCACTTCTTAGGAAAACAACATACAATGGTCTAGGATACTTAATGGATTACACTTTACGAAAGTTATTTGTCTATACATTTTGAAATATAACTATTAAATACTTAGATATGCCACACACTGTTTTGCAGGCACTATGTCGAGCACGGCCATGTAGGGGCCTGCTGTGTCAGTTGTTGACCACCTTATTTCACATATATTCTGTTTACCTTAATTTATTTTTACTGCATTCATTGACCAGGTCAATCAAGGGTCGCCCAATCAAAATCATTGGTTCTGCATCATTAGTCCCAATGTGCTGGGGCTCTTCATTTCTAAATCAGAAGGCAATCAGTGTACATGAAGAATTTGAAATTTACACGAAGTGATTATAGTTTAGTGTTTTAGTGTTTTAACTGGTGATTTTAATATATGTGAATCATGGCTTCTACTAGAAAGAAACAGATTCCAGCTTTACAAAGGAAAAAGGTTACTGCCTCAGCCAGAGCCCGGGTTTCAACATCTAGGGTAAGAAAATCAACCAAATCTCGGCTAGAGGAGTCATTTATACAGAGCTCTCCACCCTCGGGGTTGTCGGATCCGAACCACCTCAATCTGACTACTCCAACCAACCCAATTGTCACCAGCAGCCAATCTGACGTGATGATTGACATGTTGCGTCAACTGACCCAGTCGAACCAGTCTCTCTTACAAAGAGTCGAGAAAATCGAGCAACAGGGAGCGAATTTTCACCATACCACAGCAATGGGGGCACCACCCACCAGGCCACAAACCCTGGTCCCTCATAGTGCACCACTGCAACAACAGAACTCTTCTCATCACACCTCTCAGTATGCGTTTAACCCGCCGTCACGAACACTGTCTAACACTTTACCAACTTCCAACAATTGTAATTGTAGTGCATCAAAGCCAGGGGTTACAGCTTCAAGTGTACCTGGTCATACAACAGCTTTGCAACATGATGGGGTGGTACCGAGTTTGGAGAACCTCAGGAGGCTGCCCAACATTTCTCAAGCTGTGACCAACGCATTGGCTGCATATGAGGATCAGGCCAAGTCTTCATTGCTAGGTAAGCAACGTCGGTCTGGTCGGTACAATACCACAGATATAGCCCAAAATCCACCAGAAATTCGTTGGCCCAATGAGGGGTACCACTCTTCAGCTGGGAAAAAAGGGGTACCCTATGATGAACTGTCGATGGCTCAATGGGTTACAGGGCAATTGAACAACGTATATAACATGAAGGACCCTCTTACTGCCAGGCACGCCCTCCTCCAGGTCATCCTGGCCATCAAAGATGCAACATCCCTACCCTGGGGGGCAGTTAGAAGCGCGTGGGCCACCTCCATGCATGACCTGGAGGAGGGTAACCTTCATTGGGATGATGCCACTCAATGGGCCATCAACCGCCTCAGCGCCTCACAGATGTCTATGGCCAACTCCCAACTTACTCAACAACATAACTCTAAGAAAATTTGTAAATTTTACAATGAGGGAACTTGTTCATACGATAACCATCATGGGGCCTACAGGCATATCTGCAGTTACTGTGAGAGGTCAGGAAGATCACTTCAGCATCCAGAGGTCAAGTGTAATAGTAAGAACAGACCTAGAGATAGGCAGGCAGTCAATAGTTAGGATGGTGTGGGGCCACTTGGGCGAGGGCCATCACATATTGTCACAGTTTGTAATCAAAACTTTACCTGTCAAGGGGGGGTGGGGTCTATTGACAATGACATTCTTTGCAGTTCTATTGCATGTAATAATACCTCTTATGTTACTGTGAATACTGTTGAGAGGGGTAAAGAAATTGACACTAATCTTAAATGTACAGTTACAAGTTTTAACAAAGTTTGTGACAATGTCGATCTTTCTAATACTGTTAATTCTAACAGCAGTTTAACTTCTGCAAACATGAGGCATGACCCTTCAGGTTATTATGTGGGTGAAAATAATAATAACATGTTTATCAATCAATTAAATGTTGACAATTTGGCGAGTCCATATGCGTTTGACCACATTGGGGATTGCTGCATATATGGTACTAAATTGGTTGACACACATATCTGGCCAATTCAGGGCGAGGTTGACAATTGTATCGTGCATTTCACCAATACATATTGGTTCGATACTTGTGATACTAGTACTTGTATTGTTTACATTCAGGGCTCATGCCATAGGGGTTGGTTTCTGTGGAATCAAAACATGTACTCGGGCAAATTTTTAGTTACCAAATGCAGCCATCCCCCTGCTGGATATCTACAAATTAGCAGCAGTGTAAATGTGAGTATTGTTTTTCATGAGCCAGTAAATAAGGCTCAAGCTCAGTTAGCTCATTCAAACTACGTGCAAGACACATTTTACCATGAAATTTTTGGCTGCTCATATGTCAGTTACATAGAAAATATAATTGACAAATTATCTGCATGTCAATTCGTGTCTGATGATGCCACAGGGGGGCACCATCAGCCGAAAAATAAAGTCTTTGGTGCTGCGGCACCTACCCCCCCTGTTCCTATGCATAAACATGCGTCATTTTCCAACGCCTATCCAGATCTCGACGCCGTTCATGATCACGTGCTCTCTGACTTCTTTGACCCCACTAAGAAACTTGGGTTCTTGGCTCTTGAGGATTCCCAATTTCAATTTATCGGCCCTGATAGGGCCAGCCCCAGTTCCTTATCCTTGAATGATTATATATCAATGGCTAAGAGTATTCGTTCTACTGGTCTTCCTAACTACAGGCAAGCTAGGTTCCCAGTCCATTCCGACCTTAACATTCAAGCTTGGGAGAGTTTGCTTAAGGACTCCCCTAATACCAGACTGTTAGATTACCTTAAGTTTGGTTTTCCTCTGTCTTTATGTAACCATGAAATCCTTGCCAACAAAGATATTGTTAACCATTTCTCTGCTCTACAACACCCTTCAGCTGTTACTGAATATTTGCAGAAGGAGGTTAATCTGGGGGCCATTTTGGGCCCCTTTGAGGATGTCCCTTACCATGAATTTCACTGTTCACCACTCCTTACCAGGCCGAAGGATGTTGATAAAAGGCGAGTTATCCTTAACCTTTCCTACCCCAGGACCAATTCAGTTAATGATAGGGTTACCAGGGACTTTTTTGATGGTCAGCAGTTTTTGCTGAAGTTTCCTACCGTTGACAATATCATTGATCAGATTAAGGCAACTGAGGGCAGGGTACTATTGGCCAAGATTGATATTGCCAGAGCATTTAGGAACCTGCGTATTGACCCAGCTGACACTTTCAAATTTGGCCTAAAATGGCAGAACAAGTATTATCTTGACGTCTCGGCAGCGTTCGGCTGGGTTCACGGCAGTGCTGCGTTCCAGCTTACGTCCGACGCAATATCTGACGCCATGCGTCGCAAGGGGCGTCACATTTTTGCCTACATTGATGACTACATCCTGGTGTCCACTGAGGACTCGGCCTACTCTCATTTTGAAGATCTATATGACCTTATCTCTGACCTTGGCCTCCCCATCAATCTTGACAAGAAAACCCCCCCTACTAGGAGGTTAACATGTTTGGGCATTTCTTTTGACCTTGACGCCAACACCCTCAGCATTGAACAAAATAAATTGCAGGAAATATATGCTGAGTGTTTGCAAGTCAGCACCAAAACTTATCTTACTAGAAGGAAATTTCAATCTCTCTTGGGCAAGCTCATGTACTTGCATAAGGTTATTAAGCCAGCTAGGGTTTTTGTTAACCGTATTCTTGCTACCTTTAGAAACAATTTCACTGCTACCAAGATTAAGCTCTCTAAGGAGTTTTTCCAGGATCTGCATTGGTTCCTTACTTTCCTTCCCTCTTTTAATGGCACTTCCAAAATTGTTAAGAGCCCCATTCCTGATAATAATAAGCTCTTTATTGACGCCTGTCTTACAGGTGTGGGGGGAATTTGGGGTCACAAGGTCTATGCTGCACCTATCCCACAATTCCTCGACTTCCACCCTTCCATTACTCATTTGGAAATGCTAAACCTCTTGGTGGCCCTTCGCTTGTGGGCTTCTCACTGGGCCCAATCTTCAGTGTACATTTACTGTGACAACATGGCAGTTGTCCAAGTGGCCTCTTCTGGGAGGACCAAAGACCCCTTCTTGGGGGCCTGTATTCGTAATATTTGGCTTATCACTGCCACCTATGATATTGAGTTAGAGATCAAACATATTCAGGGTTCCAAAAACATATTAGCGGATGCTTTATCTAGGATTTACTCGGACAAAGGCATAAATTATGACCTTCTTCAAATGTTGAAGAAATCTTGTGTTTGGGAAGAGGTCCACCATTCTTTATTTGACCTTTCCTATCTTGTTTAATTTCAGCCTCTCCTGAATGTTCCTCCACCCTTCTGGCATCAGCATGGGAGAGGGTCATCACAGCTCACAGACCTGCTACAGTGGCATCTCAGAAGACTCACTTCAAGACTTATCTCAGTTTCTTGTTCTTTTATGAGCTCCCCCAGGATTTTCTCTGTCCCAATTTGCTAGCATTTTTGGAATTTTTACACCAGAACTCACTTTCTCCAAAGGTTATTAGGAATTATCTGTCATCCCTTTCTTCCCTTTGTTCCCTTTTCCAAATTTCATCAGATTGCAATCATCCTGCCCTGTCTAGGTTCCTGCGTAGCATATCAATCAACTCCCATTTTAGACCCACTCCCAGGGGAGTTTTTGATGTTCCTACTTTATACCATATTTCTAAATCCTGTGATCTTCTAAGTGACCCAATTTTGTTTCGGGCTATCTTCCTCACAGCTTTTTATGGCTTCCTCAGGATGTCGAACCTGGCCCCACATTCCCTTAGGGCTTTTGACCCTTCCAAGCATTTTTTGAGGCAGGACCTTTTCTTTCACTCACCAGGGGCCCACCTGCTTCTTAAATGGACCAAGACCCTTCAGGACCACAGAGCCCATCATATCATCCAACTCCCTGTAATTGATAACTATTTCTTATGTCCAGTTAGAGCCCTCAGAGCTTTGTTAACTTCCAGGCCCCTCCCACCTTCTTCACCCCTTTTTGTCAACATCTCTCCTCCCTTCAACCCTGTCATTGACACTCACATTAGGGAAGCCCTTAAAACTGTCCTCAATTCCCTGGCCATCCCACTGTCTGGGCATGGCTTCCACACTTTTCGTCGCTCTGGGGCCACCCTAGCCTTTGACAATAATGTTTCTCTTCAAAACATCATGGCCCATGGGCTCTGGCGCAGCTCTGCTGTGTGGTCCTACCTCCAAAATGCCTCTATGGCTCCTTCCATCATCCCCTCTACCTTCGCTTCCATCATTCCTTCCTCTTTCTGATCTGGGCTTGGTGGTTTTAAAAATTTTATCTTATACATATAAAATTCTTAAATCCTGTTTTATATATACTATTTTACTAACATGTACAATAAAAATTCCCAAGCTTATTTTCACTGCTTTAAATCTCTGGGTTCTAATCTATATTACCCTTTGGTTTACTCTTCATCTTTGTTTCTTCTCTCCACTTACTTTTATGTACTGATCTCATGGTGGTAGCAACTGTGTCGAGCACGGCCATGTAGGGGCCTGCTGTGTCAGTTGTTGACCACCTTATTTCACATATATTCTGTTTACCTTAATTTATTTTTACTGCATTCATTGACCAGGTCAATCAAGGGTCGCCCAATCAAAATCATTGGTTCTGCATCATTAGTCCCAATGTGCTGGGGCTCTTCATTTCTAAATCAGAAGGCAATCAGTGTACATGAAGAATTTGAACCCACCTCCCTCCTCTGGTACACAATTCACAGGCCACTAGGTGGTTAAGGACATCTTTGTTCTCCAAAAATTTTTTTTTTTTCTTCTTTTTCCTTAATTTAACACACCATCCAACATTTGGTCCCTTTGGCTGCCCATCCTTAGGGAGACCTGTTATGCGGACTCATGGCGGCTGAGGCCGCCTGAGTCCACTATTCGGGCTCTTAGGTGGTCCAGGCTGACCCTGGCTCCCCCCTCTTGATTTGACTGTGTCTTTGTCCTGACCCCTCGTGATCTGACCCCTCACTTGGGAGTTCTCCACTAGGATTGATATAGACTCTGACACACCCTGGGTCATTTGCTTACTCGTCTTTTACCAGGATGTTCTGGAATTACTTTCAGTTTTCCCTGGTCTGAGGATTGAAGCCTCCTCAGGCGTGTTTTCCCTTAACCCCATCACTTTGACCTCAATTGTGACCTTTTCCTGACCTACCATTCGGGGTTAACAAAAGATTGAATGTTGTCAGTCCACATTACTATGTTAGTGGTATGGGATCCACAAGGGACGATGTCTCTTCACACACAACCCCTATCTGGGTTTGACCTTCCTTTGACCTAAGAGTTACTCTGGGTCGGTCTAAAGCTTTGCTACGTATGTGTTTTACTGATACTGTACTTGTGCTGTGTGGTGGTTTTAAAAATTTTATCTTATACATATAAAATTCTTAAATCCTGTTTTATATATACTATTTTACTAACATGTACAATAAAAATTCCCAAGCTTATTTTCACTGCTTTAAATCTCTGGGTTCTAATCTATATTACCCTTTGGTTTACTCTTCATCTTTGTTTCTTCTCTCCACTTACTTTTATGTACTGATCTCATGGTGGTAGCAACTGAGACTACTATCTAATTCCAACGAGAAATCAGCACCCCAACTTTTCACAATTTTCACACGGATATCCCGATGATATAGAAGTTACTTTTGTAGTCACTTTGAGTTCCTTATTTGGTTGGTAAAAGTGCATGAGTTTTGCAAATGTTATTAAATATTTTATCTTATATTTTGTCCAGAGTTGGGGTTGTGCAAAGTTACGGAAGGGAGAGGTATTTATATCATGTTTGTCAATCATGTGTATCGTGTTGTTAAAACTGAAAGTAATAGTCACATTTATGCATACATATTTTTACTGTATACCATGTATTTAATAAAAAATAATTGCTCCAATCTGCCTCTCCAACTTTCCATGGTTGGTAGGGATTGTCTTATATTCTCACATATGGGGACATAATGGGGACAATAAAAATTGACATAGTCAAACAAAGCGCAGAAATGTCAACTGCAATGTAAGTTTCCATTTTGTTTCCGTTTTCATGTCTGTGCTTGTGTGAAACAGACTTGTTAGGAGGCATACCCTGGTGTCTTCAACATAGTGTTAATGCCACAGATATAAAAATATCAGCATACACTTATCAATGTGTCATTATGTACACATACAAGTCCATTATGGTCACATTAAATTGGATTATTTGCCCACGTACCATTGTTTCAAATTAGATATACTCAGAGACAAAAAGAGACGTACTCCCATGCGACAAAAAAAAAATAAGATAAATAAAACACATTAGTTATATTCACATATTTTCAACGAAATCACTGTTAATTTTACAATGATAGTATTTGATTTTCAATATATTATTGCCAAAATTAATTGTGATCCAGTACTGTGACAAGCATTTGAATTGTGATCCATTTCCACATAACACACAGGTGAATTCATAAAGTTATAAGACTTGGACTAATTAAAAAAATCTTTATAAATATACTTACGATGTGACATATGGATCCATATCCATGAAATATTGTTGTACTGACGCCAGTCCCTCATCAAAAAAGCATCCAGGAGGTTCTGTCATTTCCCCCGTGTAAAAACCACAATTCTTCAAATGATAGTATCTTTCTGGGTCATTAAAAAACCTTTTTCCAAGTATGTTGATCCGTAGCACTGAAAGGTTAGTGTTTGCTCTATCTATGTTTGTTATTTTATTATATTTAAGGTTTAACAGTTGCAAGTTTCTGTGTTGACTCCAATCACACACTTCAGTTATTTCATTATGCTTTGCATTCACCTCCTGTATATTTGTGGGAAGTTTGAATGGGTCTATTGATTTGATTTGGTTATATGACACTTTTAGTTTGACAAGTTTATGGAGATTACTCAGATCGCACATTTCAGTAAGAGATATACAAGAGATGTCCAATTTCCGTATGTTTATGGGAAATTTGGATGTGTCAATTGTTCTGATATTGGTATATGACATACCTAAAACAACAAGTTTCTGATGATTACTCAGATCACACAATTCTGTGATTGGATTGCCATCTATCCATAACTCCTCCATATTTACTGGGAGTTTGGACTCATCAATTTTTGTGATATTGTTTTCTCTCACGTCAAGAATAGAGAGTTTTCGGTGACGAGTCAGATCACACAACTCACTGATTTGATTTCCCACCAGTTCTACTTGACATATATTTGTAGGGAGTTTTTGTGTGTCAATTGCTGTAAGTTTGTTCCGTTCCACACTTAGTATGATAAGTTCATGGAAAGAACTCAGATCACACAACTCGCTGATTTCACTGTCGTTCACAGTTAACACCTTTATGTTTTGAGGGAGTTTTGACGTGTCAATTATTGTGGGTTTGTAACCTGACACATGGAGTGCGGAAAGTTCCTTGTGATGACTCAGATCACACAACTCTCTGATTAGATTGGAGGCAATATCTAAACGGTTTAAGTTTCTTGGTAGTTTGGAAGTGCTAATTGCTGTCAATTCATTTTCAGCCACATTCAGTGTATGCAGCCTGTGGAGATGACTCAAATCACCCAAATCACTGATTTCATTATGACTGATGTCTAAGTCCTGTATATTTAAAGGGAGTTTTAATGTGTTAATTGTCATGAGTTTGTTTTGTGACACCGACAAGTCATCCAGTTTGTGATGACCACTCAGATCACACAACTCAGTGATTTCATTACCAAATATCCACAGACACTCTATGTTAACAGGGAGTTTTGATGTTTCAATTGTTGTGATCTTGTTATTTGTTACAAATAGTTGAACAAGACTGTGGTGACCACTCAGATCACACAACTCAGTGATTTGATTGTGAGTCACTGATAACACCTGTACATTTGGGGGGAGTTTGGATCTGTCCATTTTTGTCAGATTGTTTTCTGACACATCAAGTTCAATAAGTTTATGGTGCTGACTCAGATCACCCAAATCACTTATCTTATTTGTCAATAGATCCAGATGTGTTAAACTTCTAGGAAGTCTTTCTACATCTATATGTGTGATGTTGCTGCAGTTCAAGGTCAATTTTTCAAGGTTTTGGAACTGTTGGTAGCTTGACAAATCCGGAAGACTGTATAGATTATTGTATGAAAGATTTGCTTCTTTATATGCAACATCCTTCCTCAGTCCTTGTAGTTTCACTGATAACTGACTGTCCGTAAGGCCACTCCACTCTAAGCAGGCCATATTGATGTCACTTGTGTCTAAAAATTACATGATACAGTTTCAGAAACATTAAATGCTGTCCATACCAACCTGATAAATATTAACTTTTTAAAACAAAATTCATAATTTATATTGCAGAGCTGCAAGTGTTAATGTTTCTTAAAGAGAAAGTTTTTTTAAAACTTAATTTTAAGTTTACTGTTTTTTATTAGTGCGTCATACTCCAGTCTTTGTGGACAATAAGACATTTCTGAGAAATGGTAACATACTGTGAGATACTTTGTAATTCTAGTGTACCAATGGTGGAACTAATTATTGTAATAATTATTACTAATTAGTACATTCATAAATGTAAAATTTTATTCAGTATTTATAATTGAAGATATCCTACAATTAATAGACAAAACAGTGGTTTTGAGCTCATTTTTGTGCCTCAAGAAAATTTACAATAACTGGTATTCATTATCAGAAAATTGAAAATTTTAATTTTGAGCATTTTACGAGTGTGTAAATGCAATGGTAAAATACTGAGTGACCTTTAACTCATTCTTCACACCATAGATACTCAAACATACTCGAACACCTCTATACATGTTTGAAATCTTGTATGTGCATATCACATGGGTAATAGGTGTGAAAGACCTGAGCTAAAGCCCTATATCTTTCGAAATGAAATACAGAAGTAGCTTATAATGCTGCAAATTTTTTTTTGTTTATAAAATAAAACATTGCAAAGTATGTATGTTATTTTCTCAGAAGTTATAAATTTATTTTCTAAAGGTTTGTGATGCATGTTCAGTAGTTTTGTTAATAATTGTCATCTGTTGTTGACACAAAGCTAATTAATTAAATCAAAAGGTTACAACATACTGCATATAATATTTAGAGTCTGCAAGGGATTTTTAGAACTTATTTCTGTACAGATGCTACGGTAGGGTCTAAATTTGTGGAATTAGTAAAACCACTGATAAATGTGAGTTTCCATGCAGACACACATTGCAAATGCCATTGTAAATAGCTGACCTGCTGCCAATGTAACAGGAAAACCCCTCTCATTTGATGTGTTATTATTTGTTGAGAAGATCTGTTTGAAGGGGCTATCAAACATTTTCCAACTGGTTGACTCCCATGTGTAAATAATCAATGAAAATTCAAGGTTTAATGACTAAGTAAAGTGATACAGACTCATAAGATCTCTTTGGTGAGAAGATCTATTTATTTGAAAAGAATTTGAGAAGAGACCATTATTTATTACAAGCTATGATTCAAAATCTTTACCAAAATTTTACAGCCATAGGACTGTCTCTAGATAGTTCTATTCAGTCAAGTCAAAGGCCTTTTTATAATTGATCAAAAGGAGCATTCCTCACATTTTCTTACTTCTGACATAATGTATTATGTTATACAGTTGATACATTTTCTCCCATATACCTGTATTCTAGGAAGTTTCATTGCTGAATGCCTATAATATTTGTTAAAAGTCATCCTCTTATCACCATGAGGTGAAGTAATTAGCTGTATTTAGCAGTCGGTGAGTGCCCTTTCTTCCAATGAAATTCAAGCATCATTGCATCATGATCATCAATCGAGTTTTCATCAGTGTGCAAAATTGAAGCAAATATGTTAATATGTGGTATAAGTAAAAGGTAAAAGTTTGAGGATGGTTATATTTTCATTTAAGGTTATTGTTGTGGTATGTCAGGCATCCAATATACCGTCAATTTAATTTTCCTTTACATTTAAGCTTCTGGTCTCATCACAAATGAACAAGAAAGGGGCTCTCAAAGAGTTAAACATTTTTCGAGTCAAGCCAACACCCAAAGAGCATCTGTATATAACTTACCATAGTTTTCTACAAAATTATCTATGACTTTCATTTTTGAAAGCTTAAGTGCAGCATATCTGTAAAGTAATCTGAATTTTTCGTGTTTTGAGGAACTATCTGCTGAATGGACATAACTTTATACACACGTGGGTAACACATTTGTGTAGGAACTCACAGGACGTGGGTTCAAACCCAGGTATAATGGTCATCCTTCAGCCTCTATCTTTTAGTTAGGGGAATGTCAGTTATTTGCGAGTTGGGGCTGTACCTGTGCAGTGGGATGGGTTAAATAACACTTTGAGTCCTGTAGTATATGGAGATATTGCCCGGAGTAAAAATACACAATACAATACAACTTTATACATGTCTTTTTTATCACAATTCCCTGAATATTGATCAATCGGTGTAATATTACAGCTACTGTTGCACTAAGGCTCAGCCCTGTCTGATCTCTCTCTTTAAAAGAAAGGGTAATTACCAATTTTTTTAAATATTTAAAAAATGGAATCTTTTTATAAAGTTGCATAGAGAGGTTAAGACCTGTTCAAAGTCAGTCAGTAATATGTTTTACTCAGTTTACAGTACTCCATCATATCAGCAATGAGTCTAATATTTTGCAGCAATAACAACCTTCTATATATCTTAGTTGATGTGGATTGATCGCACCTAGTACCAACTTAATTATTTTTACCAAAACTTCAGCTAAACTTATAAGTAATCAATGTTACAAATGGAAAGGGGTCAGCAAGGTTTTAATTTAGTCATATCTTTTCCTGTGTTGGTATAAGAGATAATATACCTTGTTATAATTCTAATTCAACTTTAATAGCACTTAATCTTTCCTTTACAAGGAGACTCCTATGCCCCTTTCACACTACAGAGGGTACATCCTGCGGTAGAAGTTTTACTAGGCTGCGGAACAGCCTCATCGGTCACCCCATGTTCATACCACAGTCGGACGGCCACTGATTGCACACAGTTTTTTTACTGTGAATAACAGTACAATGACAGAACTATAAACATTGGTCACCCGAGAAGCAAGCTCCATTAACTTTTACTCACCTTCAGTACCCATTGAATAAATACGTGGTGAAACAACTAGTAACTTAACTCACCTCATGGCACTGTACTGCACCAAACTAAAAGTGGGTATTACACTGAAAGATGACCAAATGACAGCCTTATGTACACCATGTACCAGAACTTTGGTTACTGTA
Source organism: Sabellastarte sp. h YS-2021 (assembly GCA_964017235.1). Taxonomy (NCBI): domain Eukaryota; kingdom Metazoa; phylum Annelida; class Polychaeta; order Sabellida; family Sabellidae; genus Sabellastarte; species Sabellastarte sp. h YS-2021. The sequence goes on from OZ024931.1 coordinate 151,980,366, forward strand.
GTAAGAAACTGATACATACATGCGCAAAATGATCAGTGCATGCCCACAGTACCAAAATCAGAGGCAGAAATTTTAAACAGTTTAAAACTTCTGTAGAACTTGTAAGGTAATGGACGGTTTGCCACTGACTTGCAAGGTCTCAAACAGATGTCAGACAGTGATCCAATGACAGGGACATTTCACCAAATGCCGATTACTGCAGGTGACCAAAATGATCAATCAATATCAGCATCGAAGAACTGAAAGTGTCCAGCACTATGGAGAACAAATAGGGAATATTAAGACGAAGGTGGGTATGCCTTGGTGCATATGGTGTATATGTGGTGTATATGATTTTATGTTTCTTTCTGAAATAAGCAATCGTGGGGATGCACAAATGTCATCAGTAAGTGCATTCCACACAGTGAGAGCATCAAAAGCCAAACTTTAACGAACAAGTGTTCAAGGTCACTGAGGAGTGTACCATTTTAGAATAGATCTTCGAGTATATGGACGAAACCCTAGTACAATATGAAAATTACCAACACTGACTGAGCCTGGTACTATAAGGACTGCTGTATGAAGATATGCAACATAATACTTTGGGAAACTAGCATGCTGCAACTTGTAAACTAGTGTATCTAAAACACTTGGCAATATTTCGCAGGCAGCCAATGTAAGTTCTTAAGAATAGGAGTTATACTGGTGTATTTATTAGAGTTTGACACAATTTTAATTATTTTAGATACATTGTATATTGTGTAGATTGAACTTAGACAGACTTTTAAAAGTGTATTACACTAATCCATCAAGCTACTGACAGGATCAATGGCCACAAGTGTAGAGACATCTTGAGTTACAAAACCACCTGACCCACCTTAAGTTCCTAAGTTGCATAAAACAATTGTTGCAGACATTAAACATGTTTAGACAAGGAAAATTGGAATTAAAGCACACTCCCAGATCCTTGACTGACTCAACTAGGCAGAGAGGACTACTTAAACCCTCAATTGTGAAGCATGCTTTCAAACTATCCCTTGGTCTTCTGAACCATAAAGTATAAAACTACTCTTTTCAATATTCAGTTTCAGGTAACTGATCATTAAGGCACCTGTTTAACTGATCAAAGGCAAAAGAGACATTCTTCTGGAGCAAATGAACATAAAGTTAAGTGTCATCTGTATAAAAACTAATCTTAGTACCTCTGTATTTACGAACCACCAAGCTCAGAGGAGTGGGTGTCGTGGAAATAGCAAAGGCCCAAAACTGAACCTTGAGGAGGTCAAAACAAGAATTTACAAAGTGAAACCAATCTTTATGGACTTAAATACCAAGTATGCAGATTCATCTTCCTGACAAGGTAAACCAAACTTTATCTTTTATCGAGCTATCTCAGTTGAATGATCTGTTTTATCAGGTAAATCATCGACATGGAAATGCTCTAATAACTTCTTAGAAAAACACATGTTTTACCAGTTTTATATAAAACTAAAGCCAGATACAAGGCAATAGTTTTTAGACCATCTGCTGGCAGAGAAGCCTTTTTAATAGACATCATTCAAAGTGTTTTAATCTTGTTTGGATGGTAGAAACACTGAAGATTTACATATTACAAACAGGCAATTTTTATCTAGTTAGAGTACATGTTTGTATTTGAAGGTCCAAAAGTAACTTCTGTCATGAATATAGTGGTGGAAAAGTCATACCATAGTGTGTGACATAGTACAATATTAATTATACACATATGATGAAATATCCTTGAAACGGTTATTTCTTAAAAGGGAAATATACACAGCCATAACAATTTATAGAAAATTATATCATTTTCAAATCTTTGGCTAAATGGGTAAAATAGGGAGAAAATAAATTCCAAATATTTCGTAAATGTCAAAAAATGAAATTAAAATAAAACATATTCAAAAACTTATTTGGGAAGATGAAACAGATGTGAAATACTCTGAGAACAGTTTAGGTTCTATATTAACCCTTTTAAAACTAAGTTAAAAACTCAAAGCAGCAATTAAATTTTTTGACAAAACAACTTACTTCTTAAAAGGATAAATATCTCTCTGCCTTTTTATGTCCTGGAGGCCAGTTTCTGGATATGGGCTTCTTATCCTGGATACGTCCACTCCACACTCAACACCTCATTATGTGTATCTGGCCATGGGATGATTTATTTATTTGGGGTTTTGCATTTCTTTCAACACTGTACAGGTCATATCACGACAGCAGGAATAAAAGTGAAAAATGTCCATTACCTAAAAATAATGGATAGTTTTAATAATATTTATTAATTTTATTATTTATTTGGGGTTTTACGTTGCTTTTAACACTATACAGGTCATATCACGATGGGTAGTTGGAAGGGCAGAGGAAACCAGTACATACAGTTCATCAGGGTTCTGTTACTGTAAACTGACGACCAACAGCAAGCAACTACCAGCTTTCCCACTTGAAGTCAGGCCGGGAACCGAACCCCGGCCTCAGAGGCGGGAGGCGAGAGTGTTACCACTCTGCCACCATAGCCCTGTGCCTTGCGATAAAAAACAAAGTTAAATGTTAAAGGCCTAACTATAAGTAACCTTGAATTCAAAATAGCTCAACTTGCAAATGATACTATACTCTTCTTGGCAGACCTAGATTCACTGAGGACTGTAATTGAAATTGTGAAATGTTTCTGTAATTGAAAGAATGTTAGCAGTTTCTCAGTGTTAAAATTGAATCTATACAAAATGGGTGTAGTACCCTTTGGGGTATGCAGTGTTACAACAATAACTTGGCTTACCCTATAAAGGAAAGTTGTATTAGAACAGGTTCTTTTAGAACAATGAGATTTTGGTTTACAACAGTCACCAGTGTAGGTATCAACCTCAACTTTGGTGAAGATGCTTAGAAATATGGAGTACATTCTCTATATGTAGACTTCCAGATCATTTTTCTTAAATTTTTAGTAAATCCTCAAGTAACTCAATTGTTCTGCAATACTAATGTATGTACCTTGTATTGGACAAAATTGATTGGATGTTGCTCAGGTTTTTGTGATAAAATGGACCATCTAGACCATCACAACACAGTAATAAGTAATCTTGCAAGCGGTAATCTTAAAATGCTAGATATAATATTGTTCATAAATGTTCTTGGATATAATGCTTTCTTAAAAATAATAAAAATTGAAAGGTTTTTTGGAAGAAAAAATGACTTAAAAGATATAATTGACTTACATGGCAATCTGCTGCCTTTTAAAGATATTTGGAAAAACAATCTATTAAAGTTATCAATGATGAATACAAGAGTCTTATTCACATTTTACCAAATACATGGAAATGTAAGCTGAATATTGAGGATAATAGTAAAATATATAGTAGAAGTACATAGTACATATGTGACAATAAATAAAGTTGCAATTATGACCTATTACAGAATTGAAAAGTTAAGACCTTGAAAAAAATAAACTCAAAGCTCTCGCAGACCCTGACATATTGAAAGGAAATTTATACACTTTCAACAAGTCATTTAGAAAAATGTAAGACAAACTTCAAAAAGGAAATGAATTGACAAATTACTAGAATTAAATGTATGCATTGCTTTTTGTCTAAAATTGTTTTTAAATATACATTACAGCAGTTATCCTTGTATTTTGTTTATGTTTGTGATGTTGTAGTATCACTTACTGCCTAATATTATTTGAAATGTACTGTCTTATGTTTAATGTAACAAAATAAAAAAGTTAAATAGAGTCATTATCCTGAAGAAAACTTGAATTAAATACTAGTTAATAACCTATAGATATTTTCAGTAGACATTGGTCAAACGGGAAAGTCACAGGAAATATCTGGGGTTTCGATTATGCACTCCAAATGACTGTTAACAAGAAAATAGGCTGTTGTTGAATAGAGTTTTTACAGTATCAACATTCCTATGTATTGCAGTAAACTGACCTATTATGAATTACTGATAAAATAATTTAACAGGCATGTGGGTGGAGTTAGAGGTAACCACAAACAGTACTATTGGTGGTCAATGGTGTACAAGGAGTATTTAAGCTCATTGACTAAGAAATCTTTAATATGAACGCATGAAGGACTTAGTACCACTTCCTAAAGAGAGGTGGAAAATATTATTGTTTTTTACTGGGCAAATAATTAGCTGTATGTATAGTGTAAACCTTTTTGTTTGTATAGTCTTTTTCTATGCTCAGAAATATTTTCGTGTGAAGGAAATATCCATGACATGCAAATAGCAAATTGAACGCCAGAAATAAGCGTGACTAAAATAAATATGTAATGAGTCTTTTTAAAACTATGGGACTTTCTTAATCTTAAAAGAGGATCAGTTATCTAGTGCTTAGCAGGCAATATCCCAACCATTTGATTCCAAAAGAGGCAAAAGTTTAATAAAATATACATTTTACTTAATTTTAACCAAAGCCTATGAGCTAAGGTTCAAGATCAAAGACCTAGATGTCATGTCTCAATCAAAAGCCTGCATACTATTTGTACAGACTTACAGTAGTTTATGCATTCAATTAGAGGCTCTAGTATGGTCTATGGCTAAATGCCTTGGTACACTGAATTGGTAAATTGAAACACCAGTGTGCGGGGGTCAGTATTGTAAATATATCTCAAGTGATATTGTGAACTTTGAATAGCATTACTAATATGTGTGGGGGAAATCTTTGTACAGTGCCTAAGATAACTGACTCTTGAAATGCAAAGATAATACACATTTCACTGGTATGTAAAATTGATCAATTTACGGATATAACACTTACTCAATGGCTCCTTTTCAAAATATCCTATACCATTTTTTCATCTAAAGTAAAACATACACCCTTGATATACTTCAATTTCAGCCAAAAATATATACTACTGCCTTTTAACTGGTCTAATGCAGACAACAGAGAAAAGCCCCTGAGGAGAAAATCCATACAGAGAAAGGTTGTACAACTTTTTGACACCTTTGGAGAAAATCGCAACACCATTTTTGACACTATGGATAATAGCCAATTTTATATGGCACAAAGTACATACATACTGTTTTAAAGTAATATATCATTTTTATTATTTCAAAATTATTACTGTTTTTAGTATGTACTATGTAATTTAAACATTTATTCTTGCGAAACAAAATTTAATAAGAACTAGTTTTAATATTCACAATACATGAAAATAACCCATGAAATAACACATTGATTACATTACTAATGCCAAGAAAGTAAACCAATCCCAATCCTCAGAAAGAAATACAAAGTTCAATTGTTTATAAAAAGTCTGGAACAAAATGGTGGCACATTATTGTTAGTTGAAGACTTCAATGCAATGTTCAATCCTTAGTAGCAGCATTCAATTTGATCAGTTTTCATGTATATGTTGAGTAACTGCTATCTAGATTAGGTTTACCTTTTTAATGAAGTACTCAACGTTACTGTTTCTAAAAGTACAACGGGATATTGTAATAGAAAATTACAGTATGGGGGTAGTTTAAATAGCAATGAAATACCCCTTTTAAGTAATGTTCTACTCTTTACATTTGCAAACTCCGGGTACAGGGCTTTCTCCATGATCTGGAAAAATAGTGTATGATATTTCTACATGGGTATAAAAATGTAAGGCTTTTTAAATGTAGGGCTTTTCTTTGTAGGGCTTTTCTTTGTAGGGCTTTTCTTCCAATCCAATCAATTTGGGTCTGGCACATTACATAAATGAAATATTATTGCTTCACTTTCAAACCCCAGTTGCTAATTTACCCAACTGTTGTAATGAAATTAATGTCAATTTAGAGTTATACTTTAAATCATACACAAAATAAGTAAGTGTTACCTCATTGGCACACAAATATAATCACAGTTTAAACAGAATAGGAACACACTAATTTGTGAAAAATCACTACACAACAGGCACTACATAATTGTTACACCCAGAAACCTGAGATATCACAACACTGAGCCGTCTCTTAAAGGTTCCAACAGACAACAAAATATATTGTCCAGTTCTGAATATGTACACAAGTCTTGATTAACACATATAAAGTTGCCACTCCTCAAATTTTATGCTAATAAGTTCCTGCCATATTAAGAGTGTAACTACCCAGGCACAGTGTTTGTGACAGGTCTTAGCAAAGTCTTTACTTTTGTATACAAATATAGCCAACTGAAGATTAAGATTTGACTAAGATCTTTCACTAAATATGGCCCCTGGTTACTTCACTGTAAATAACACTCCTGGGTGACTCTATATCAGGTGTTTTCATGACTTGTGAATTTAAACAATCTACACAGTATCAAAGTATCAATTGCTGTAGCAGATAACTGCTGTAAGAGTGATTTTGATTTGTTTGCATTGTTTCAGGTTTTCCACATTAAAAATATGTAATACCACAGATTATAATATTGCATCCAACATATTTTCCCATAGTATTACACAAAAAGTGACCTAAATTTGTTTGTTCAGTTGTCTCATGACAGTTGTCATATGTTTTGGTATTCACTCTCATAATCCAGAGGCCCAGAAATGATGGCTGTAGAAGAGGTGGAAGAATGTGGCAAGTGTAGTGAATGTGGCTGTGACTGGTACTACTGGCCTGAGAGTGTTTCACATAATGCTCTATCCCATGATGAGGAGGCTCGGTGGTGTAGTGGTCAGAGTTCTCGCCTCCAACCTCTGAGGCCTCCGGTTCGAATCTCAGGCCGGGCGCTTCATGTTGGAAAGTTGGTATTTACTTGCCAATGCTCAGTGGTTTACAGTGCAGTATCCACTGGTTTCCTCCACCTGTAAACTACCCATCGCAATGGTTATCTCTTCTGCACTGCACTCTCCTGGTGTGGCTCAACTTCTATAGACTCTTATTTATGTAAATAAACACTGTCTTGGTAGCTCCATGGAGATCCTGGATCAGCAGCATTTTTCTTCCTCTTCTTCTGTCTCTCAGTGTTCTCCTTCTTAGTGGCTATCCCCAGGGCTTTGGATGGTTTGGGTGAAACTGAAAAGTGAACATCTATGACATTTGTGCCTCACGAATCACCACAGTATCTCTGTCCACTTGAGTTGTGGATGTGTCTGTATCCTTCTGTGCCCTCTCTTGTGCCATCTCTTACTCACCTGTTGTGGCATGGTATTTTTCCTAAAGTCTTCTTTTTGCTGCCACTTCTGTTCTTCTTAGGTGCCATCTTAATAATTAAAAATATTTCCCCCGAAAGTGTAATGTCCTGTCCTTGTACAGATGAAAATGAATGGCTCAGCAAAAAGGCACAGTTTTCATATGGGCGGCCAACATCCGGTAGTACTATGAAGTGAATCTGGAAAGGTTCAGGGGCTGTTTGTGGCCTAGAGGACTGCTTTGGCTGCAGTATGTGACTGTTTGGCCCCCATGGGAGTGGTACAACAGTGCTAAGTGATTGGACCAGCCACATTCGCAGGTGAGATTAGGAGTGTGGCCTTAGTCCTTGGTAGATATGTGGCAGATACTTGAAATATACAGGACTATTCCTTATCATTTGGGTCATTCAGGTTATGATTATACATGTCTGCAAGCAATTATGGAGGAAAATCTGATGTAGTCACATAATCATACCAATGGAAACGGCTCAGCACAAATTTATGTAGGCAATCGACATCTGGGATCAATATGAAAAGAATCTGGAAAGGTTCAGGGTCTGTTACTGGCCTACTGGACTGTTTTTGGCACAGTGTTTAATGGAGTGCTATGTGAGTTGTAACTGATTGAATCAATTCTATCCCTTTCGCAGCTGTTACAAAGTAAGTGTTTATTTTGAAGCAGCAACTATATTCTTATGTTTCATACATTGAAACAGGAACTTTAAAATTAAAAAAACGTTGCTTTACAATTTTGCATGAATGTTTTATCTTTACTTCTTCCAAACCAGAGATAACTTGTTTATTATTTGTTTTAGATCAGTCTGATGGCGTACTCTGCACAGATAATTCAGGATAAACCTATCAGGGTGACGATACAGTTTTTTTCCACAAAAATTTTGCAAACATATTGCATGAAATGATCACTCATGAATCATGATACTACAACTGTGTTGGGTTGAAAATAAAGAGACTAGATAATACTTTCATTACAAAATCGGATACTAGTGTAAATTGTAATGATCAGATATCATATTTATGCAGTATATTTCTAGCAAAAAGAATGTGTTTAACTGTATTATCCTTTTTGATTTGTAGTTTCTGTAAAAATATTTCTTTTTAAAGCATGAAGATATGAAGCTTGTGAGAACCCCATGTTTCAAGCAAGTACAGTTTCATTACCAACTGTCAATTCATACACAAAAAAGAGGAAGAGCTTTAGCTCTTTGCATCAAAATTATTGAAAGAATAAATATACTTACTCAAAAAGAAATGAAAGTTTTATAAAGAATAAAGTACCATATATCTTGCCTTTCTTTTTGTCTAGTGTAAACTTTAAATCAAGAGGACGCTGATTTGTTCTCACTTTTGACCTCACTACAGCTTTAATTTGATAAAAATTAAATCATTGATGTCATATTCCATTAAGGCATTTCATCTCATTACAATAAATATGGTTGAACTGAAATATTTTCTCAGAGAAATCCTATTAGTATGAAATTACTTATCGCTTAATGTAGATGTAAAATCTGGAATGAGTGTGTTCCCACGAAATTGTCATTCCAATAAATGTGGCAAATCAGAACTGATTCAGTGGTTGAGTGATATATGCCTAAAATATTGTTCTGCAACATACCTGGTAATTGTGACTATCTTGTGCTCTCAGTCAATCCTGTTTCACAGTGTATGGAAATAAGGGTTCCCTCTCAATAGCAGTTGTATGTGTGACAACAAAAGTACTGCCTTTGAATTCTTCATCTTGCTATGATTCTAAAAAAAACCCCAAAAAAATCACAATATTTTACATGTATTTTCAAACTGTTATAGGTACTGAATAAGCATGTAATAAGTCTTAACAACAGTGGAACAGTTTAAATTTCATTGAGATAGCAAAAGAAAATTACTGTTCCAATTTCAACCATTGAATGTAGCACTAGCGGATCCAGAGGGGGGGCGGGAGTTCAGGGGATTCGAACCCCCCCTTGAGAAATAATGTAAAGGGGTTCAACCCAAAGTACAAAATTATTTCTTGAGAGTGGTGTTAAATTTACAGGAAATATGCTCTATTTTTACCAAAAGTTATTTTTTTCCTGGGGGGCATGCCCCCCAACCCCCTTAGTTATAATATGTCTGATGTGAATCCCCACCTTACTCAAATTGAACCCCCACCTTACTCGATGTGAACCCCCACCTTACTTAAAAGCTGGATCCGCCCCTGTGTAGGGTAATAGCTATTTATAAACACCATGGATCAAAGAAATTATTAAATTACAAAAATCCTACTACAAAAGAATCTATTAAGCCTATTTCACGGCTTATTAGAGTGAAAGTTTTATGTATATTGAAGGGCACTAGATTCCTTAGGACATTCAGAGTATCTTGATTCAGAGGATCGAAAGGATGAACATATTTATCTTATTATAATGTTATGAAACCCCATAGTTTATAAGGTGGATTTGAATTTTACATTTCATTCAGCTACAGAGCAAACCAATTCTTCGTATTTCAGAATGACTTCAAATGTGTACTCAAGCGCATACTTAAAATGTGCCATCTTGTCCTTGCACACAAAATCTAAACCTTCATTAGCATCAAAGTTGCCTTGAAATAAACCATGACAAGACATCATTCATTAATTTGATGAGAGATGTATAACTAACATATTTTATTGGACATACTTGCAACGTTGCAAATGTTGATGTTTCAGTGGGGGTGAGACATGCAGATGTGGAATTCCTCTCAACAGCAGTTGCATGTACGACACCTAAATACTGACCTTTGTGATTTTGAATTTATTAATTTGATGAGTGATATATATTACTAAAATATTTAATCCAACATACTTACAATGGTGTGACAGTGATGCTTCAGCTAGGGTGAGTCGGTCTTTTTCAGCGAGTGTGAGTCTTTTTCAGCATCTATTGAGATATGGAAATCCTCTACAATTGTGTGTGGGACACAAACAGACTGGCCTTTGTCTTCTTGATCTTGTTATGATCCTATTATAACAAAACAAATGGTGGAATAACAATATTTAATGCATCTGCCATAGTGGTAGAATATTTTACCAATAGAAATTAAGTAAGTAAGTAATGTAACAGGTGAGTGATAAAGTGATGCAGAAGATTAATAACAAAGTTCTTTCAATTTAGCAATATCTGATCTAGTGTAATCATGTTTTAAAAGCATGTAACCTCTGAACTGCCAGATTATAAGTCACATAAATATTGGGACAATTCCAATTCCATTCAAGTTGCAAACATAGCTTTATTGTTTGTAATTCAGCCAATAAATGTTGGAGTATAGGTTTTAAAAGACAATGTGGAACAAACATATCAAATTGGAAAAATCAAAGTGAATAAATAGCTGTTAAGTCTTCTCTCCTGCTTGATAGAGTGAAAGCAGTGTGCATATTGAATGACAGGATATATCATAGACCAGGACCATTATATGAAAGTAAATACTTGAAGTATTTATTCACTGATGAAAGGATAGTTGCAAGTTGGAACAGACAGTAAAGTAAAATAAGGCTAATATTAGGTGGAACCAAAAGGACTAGCTCAACAAGTTATGTAGGGATTAAAATCCTGTGAAAAATTATGTAAAAGTATAGATATTTAGTTTCTTTGCAAGGTAAAATGTTAGATTATTACTTTCTGCAATCTGTTTATTTCCAAACTTTGAGATATCATTGCCAAGTCTACACACATATCTATGTGTGCATATCTATATCACTTTTCTTGTCTCTTGATTATCTGGATATTCTCCTCACTCCCATTACTTCAATAATTAATGCTTCCCCTGAACAAGGGAAGTGTCCTAATTTCTTCAGGCAGGCCCATGTTACCCCCATTCTCAAAATATCATCTTTAGACAAAGAAATCTTCAAAAACTATAGGCCTATAGGTCTCCAATCTGAGCTTCCTTTCAAAGATACTTGAAAGGGTAGTAGCAGTCCAGCTACAAACTCACCTTGACGGAGCTGGCCTTATGACTGCCTTCCAATCAGCATATAGATAACACCATTCAACCAAAAGTGCTCTCCTTAATATCCACAACAACATTCTCCTCAATATGGCCAAAGGGTCTGTCACAGCCCTTACCCTTTTAGATCTATCAGCCGCGTTCGATACCATTGACCACACCATTCTCCTGGACAGACTTAATGTTTACTATGGTATCAGTGATCTAGCACTTGGCTGGTTCAAATCATACCTGTCAGGAAGGACACACTCCGTCCTTGGTCCAATTCTTTTTTCCCTCTACACTAACCCAATTAGCTCAATTATTCACTCTCACAGTAGTATAAACCACCATTTCTACGCCAATAACATTCAGTTATACATAACACTAACACCAACAAATTTCTCTTGCTCTATTCAAAAACTAAAACAACTGCCTAAGTGACATTCAAAATTTTATGTCTGCAAACAAGTTGAAACTCAATCCTAAGAAAATTGAGTTTATTCTGATAGGCACCAAAAATAACCGTAAACAACTTCTTCCTGACTTTCCGCTCAATATTCTCAGGAATCAAGTCTCACCAATACAAAGTGTTAGGAACCTCAGAGTGGTGTTCGACTCCAATTTCTCATTCTCAGACTATGTGTCACAGGTCATTAAGTCCACCAGAGTTCATGCGAGAGACCTCTATAGAATTCGTCCCCTTCTAGACCTTAACACATCAGTTCTTTTAGCAAATGCTTTGGTGAGCAGCAGACTGGACTACTGCAATTCCTTTATCTTATCACTTACAGATTTTGAGTTAAGATGATTGCAGTTTGTCCAAAACTCACTCTGTAGGGTTGTCACCCGGTCCTCGAAATACTCTCACATTACCTCTCAACTAAAAAAACTCCATATAGGATACAATTTAAAATTGGTCTCATTACATACAAAATTCTGTTTTTCTGGAAGGTAAGCTAATCCTTCATATTTCAATCTGAGAGCAGTCTTGAATGGGTACTCAAACAGATATCAATTCAGATTAATATAATTTATCTAATAGTTATGAATATATTATACTTCAGAAATTGTGAACAAATCATCCTATCAGAAGCAGGGTCAACCAGCTTACCTAAGAGAATTAATTCATCCCTAATTCATCACCTCTTTGAGGAATACAAGGCGAAGTACCCCTAAACTCAAGTTCCTCCACACCCCCACTTTTGAACATAAGGTTCATAAATCAGTCACACTTTTCTCCAATTCTTTCAGTTACTATGCCCCGGTTCGTTGGAACTCCTTCCCCTTCCAAATAAGAAATAGCCCCTCTGTCGCATCTAACTGACCTTGAACGCCCCTTGACTTTCCTTATGATAATGATTTTGTCAGCACACTGAGTCCCCTTTTGTGGGAAAGATATTGCGCCTGCAAAGCAGTAGATTAGATTAGATATCTATCAGGCAAGGGTAATTTAGAAGATGTGGAGTGTGTTTTATAAGAAAAGAACAAAAGGGCTGAACATGTTTTTCTGAAAGGTAAGCTAATCCTTCATATTTCAATCTGAGAGCAGTTTTGAATGGGTACTCAAACAGATATCAATTCAGATTAATATAATTTATCTAATAGTTATGAATATATTATACTTCAGAAATTGTGAACAAATCAACCTATCAGAAGCATGTTACAAATATTTTAAAGCATGTCTAAGCTTCCATCTGTTATCTTTTGTACAAGATCTAAGATACATTTATTGGCTTCAAATTTGCCATGAAATAAATTTTAACAAGATATAATTCGTAAATTGATGAGTGATATATTGTTAATATATTTCATATAAGAAACTTGCATTGGTGTGAATGTTGATGTTTCAGGGAGCATGAGTAAATCTTGTTCCAACATCAATGGAGATATGAGATGTCTCTTAACCTCAAGTTCACGTATGTCTTCAAACCTTTGTGTTCTTGATCCTTCAATGGCTCTATTAAACAAAAAGTGTAATAACAATATTTCATACATATGTGATTACAGTTATAGCAATATTCTTCTGATATCACAGAAGCAAGGTAATATTATTAATAATATAATAACAAGTCATGGATAAAGTGATGCCAAAGATTAATGACAAGCTTAATTTGTTTAATTTAGAAATGTTTTACATAGTCCAGTCATACTTCAAAGGCACAAACCTCTGCACTAGCACATTCTAGGCTACAAAACATTGGTCTTCAAACTTCAGTGAAGTTGTGAAAAGAGCATCATCGACAAGCAATGTGAAAATAGCAAAATATTAAGGTAAAAAAATCCTTTAGAATAAGTACCTTTTTAGTCTTTTAAGCTGGCTATAGTGAAAGTTATGGGCATCTTGAAGAACACTATATTCTGTAGACAAGGATCATTATACAAAAGGCTTGACTTCAAGTGACTTAGTGACTTACTTTATTTATGATTAGATAGTTGAAAGGCTGAACAGTTATAAAGAAAAATGGAGGGAATTTATGTGGTACAAAAATAACTAGCTCAACAAGTTAGATTTATTTGTTGTTTTACATCGTGTTCAACAGCCAGGGTCATATTGCAATGAGTAGTTTACGGGTGGAGGAAACCAGCGCATACTGCACTTTAAACCACCGGGCATCGGCAAGTAACTACCAACTTCCCAACATAAAGCGCCCGGCCCAAGATTGGAACCGGCGGCCTCAGAGGTTGGAGGCGAGAACTCTAACCGCTACACCACCGAGCCCCCTCAACAAGTTAGGTAGGGATCAATATCATGTAAAACATTATGTGAAGTATAGATTTGTAAATTTCTGTGTAAAGACTGTATTGTATTTGGTAAATGTTAGAGTTCAAGTTTTGAAAAATTACTTATTTTACATGAAGTACGATAGCATTGCTAAGTTTACATATGCATGCATCAGACAGAGGAAGTTAAATATTCATTGTATAATGTAGCATAAAGAATCCAAAGGTTAAAATGTGTAGCTAAAGGGGAAAGTAATTCTTCAAATTTCAATGTGAGAGTAGTTTTTAAGTTGGTACTCAAACTAATATCAAATATGATTTATGTAATTCATCTTTGTGTTATATATATTATTGCAAATAGGATAACATTAACTGGTTTTGAACCCACAACCACACAGATGACAGCCAAGCAATTAAATGCCCAACTTGTTACCTGATAATTCTAATTCCGACAAACTTTTATGGCACTTAATCATCTTTTAAAGCACAACAGAGTACAAATTCAAATTTCAGGGGCAATGAAATTGGTCATTTGCCATATGAATAATGCCTAGGACCCACAGTGGAGATGTTGCTACAATGATCTCAGTGAATATAGAAGACTAGAGGCGACTTCAAATTCACCAAAATTTGCCGAAAAAAAGGCGAGAAAGTGTGATTACATGAAGAAACATCTTTATACTTCTACGACCTCTCTACGATGTTCTACGATGCCTTTCGACTGTCCTGAGATTAACCATCTACAAAACAAGAATATACTGAGAATACCCTATTAACTGGAGAAGATATCTGGTGATTTGACTACAATTACCTGTAAATTAGCTACAAATAGTGGAGAATGAATGCGATCTTTGAAGAATCTTCTACAACAAAGGAAGAACCAGTTGAGAACAAGGAAGAATATCTGACGAATTTACTGAGAACAAGAAGGTAGTACAATTTGCTAGCGAATGTCCTACCACAGAGCTACAACATAGAAGAATCTGCTACCAATAGTGGTGAATTCTCATGGGAAACTTAAAAACTGCCTAAAGTCGCCAAATACCAGCAATAGTTTTTAACATCAGGTTGTTCTCACCTTGAAGTGGTGAATTATGAAGAAAAAAAGACAAATGAAGCATGATCAAGAATCCATCAAGAATACTGGTGAATTTGCTATTTACTGATATTCGCATTAAAAAAATGCTACTGTGGGACCTGGGCATAAGAAGAGTGCCCAGAGAACACAAATCTCTGCCAATGCCCAATAGCTTCAGTATTGCTTTTGTGTGCAATGGTGAAAAATCCATGTGAAAAATTCTTTAATCCAAACAGTTATCTGGATCTAATCATCTGTTCCTTGCACCACTGATGTCATTTCCTAAAAATAATTTTTTGAGCTATTTTAAAAAAAACCCAGAAAAACAAGTAAACAGAAAAAGAACACTACTCATTCCATAACCTCCCTGACAGAGCTACTAAAAAGGCTATGGTGGATATGCTTTCACAAAGAGGTAAGACTTAAGTGTATTTTTAAGAATGCAAGAAAAAAAAATACTGAAAATTTTTTCAAAAACAAAACTTTAACCACATGGTTTCTCTAATTTATGAAAAAATGAACCAAACCTATAAAACAACAAAATGTTTTTGATCACCTTGACATCAAACATTGCACACACTTATATAGTGAAAAAGATATTATTTTAAAATTTTAGTGTAACCAGGTTGAAAGAAACATTTGCAGACTGCTGTGTAGTTTTAGTTGTGTAATCCACATTTAATATATGTAAATCACAGTACCTTCTCGTAGCATGCACATAAATTTAGGCCAAAATAGGAAGCCAACAAATCTATTTATTTGAGAAACTTGAACTCCATGTGGTATAGAAAAGAGCTTGATTAGGTTTCACTAAATTCATATTTTGACAAATATCCTTCTTTAGCACAGACATTAAGAAAAGAAATAGAGGTAATGTGGGGAAAAATTGCAACATATACAGCCCATAAATATTGCCCTATATGTAGCACAAAGTTCATGTAAAAGATACCTGCTACACAACCACCTAAATTTGGCAAACATCTTAATTTTGCATAATGTGGTAGTGAAAAGAAGAAGCTTTTATCAAGTAAACTATGAGATATCTGTGATTACCACTTGAACTGTTGTTGGGATCTGAACCCAAGACGTTCCAGGACAGAAGCCAAATATCTTTTTTTTAATTAATTTATTTTTTATTACACTCCAAAAATAAACATACATCAGTATACAATACAAAGGTTATTGCATTATTACAACATTTATATTATTCCGTTTAATCACATTAGCATATTATATACTCTTATTATAATAAAAGGTTATTGTCATCTGGTATGAGTGCTGCCTTGCCAACAACTTTCTTACTATATGTCCTCAAATAAAGGTTCCCATGTAAACCAGTTTTTTAGTGACACAGTTTTTTCTATTTGTTTTAGTTTCAAGAGTGTAAACTGTTCAGCAAAGGCTGAATTGTACTTTTTTGAAAATTGTAAATATTCAGGATATTGTCATTTTTTGCACATTGGAAAATGTACCACTTTGCACAAAGAATTAACAAATTTATTTGGTCACAATTTCTGTCATTAGACAGGTAGCCAAATATAACTTGCTCCTCATCAAAAAACCATGGCAGTTTAAGTTTAATTCTCATCCAGTTGGAAACATTTTCCCAAAAGTCTTTAGTTTTGATACAGTTATAAAAAAGATGTAAAATGGTTTCTTCATTGTTTGTGCAAAGTCTACATACACTAAGTTCTTCAATATTTGTTAATTTTAAATACTTTCTCACTCCTATAATCCTAAAAAGAATTCTATATTGAAACCATGTAAGTGAGGCATCACTTTTAAATTTGAAACAGACTTTAAAAATCTGTCTCCATTTACTCTCCTCTATATCTTGACCTAATTCAATTGACCACTTAAGCTTCATCTTTGGTTGGAATTCAGTTTCGTTTAATACTTTATACATATCGGAAGCGCCGCTCCTGCTCTTCAATAGAATATTCAAATGGGCTGGTCTGCCTGGACCTATTGGTTTGGTCAGATTGGAACAGCCACATTTCCTTATAAATATCTGTACTAATTTTTTTATTCTATAATACTCCAGTATATTGACAGAATCTAACTTAAAAAAATTTTTAAGTTCATTGAATGTGCAAAAACTGCCTTTTGTATCCAGAAGATCTCCAACAAAAAGAATACCGTTTTTGTACCACTTTGGGTAGTTCAATGCCGGTTGTCCAATTTTGTTATTAAACCAAAGGGGAGTGTAGAGGATATCCAGGGTATGTTTCTCAAATTTTGTTTCTGTAATGTTTTGCAAAGCTTTTAGAACATCAAGCCAAAAGGGATTTTGCACCTTTAGTGGTAATGTCTCGTACCAATAGGGACCAAAATTAGTGATGTAGTTTAAAGGACCCAAAATATATGCAGCAAGGTGAACCCATGGTGCATTTTGATCAACTAGTAGGCACCTTATCCAAGTTGATTTGATGGCCAAGATAAAATTTTTAAGATCTATCATTTTAAGTAGTGTTCTCAACATACCAGGCTTTGTGGGACCGGGTGGGTAGTGATTTTAACGGGCGGGTACCCGGGTACTCGTCCCGATGGGCGATAATAGGAGATACTACAAAAATCTCCACATTTACAAACTTAAAACTCACACAAAACATGGGGTCCAACCATTTACTTTATTTCTTTTGTGCCAACAACTTTTTTATTTACCAAATCACAAATTAATCGTGAAAATTAAGAGAATATTATTTGTGCTTCACTCGTTGGTTCATTCAAAACACCAGGACGCGGAAAAATGTTTATGAAAAGACGACTTCTGTACAATCAAAACACCGTTGTTTATTCCATAAAAATGGAGTCACATGACCTATGTTAACCAATAACCTTATCTCGAATGTAGTTTCGGACTTGTAACTTCATTTTCGTTTCAGGTTTGTAAGTGAATTTTATTAGCATAAAATTATCAACTAATGTGTGAAAATATTGTACTGTTATTTATTTAAGGAGTATATGTCATTATATAGCCAATATACAGGGGTTTTATGGACTCGGAATTGAGTAACTGTGTTGATATACTGACGATTTTCAAAGGGTTTTCGGCATTTGACAATGCATAAACAACCAAAATAAAAGACAAATAAAATACTGCAAATGGTGTACAAGGGTGAGAAAACAATATTCTTGTGCATTTTAACTGAGTAGTTTAATATTTAGGTGAATTAATGAAGTCGGGATATGTCTGTACTTGTTAAACCAACCAAGGGGATGATATTAAAAGCAATAAAGCTTAGATTCGGGTACTCGAGTATATGATTTCAGATTCGGGTAAATATTCAGAGTTTGGGTACCCGGATATCCGGATACCCGTTGAGATCACTCATTTTAAGCCCTCCTTCTATGTGTTCTTTGCATATTTGCTTTCTTGCGATTTTATCTGTCTTGCCACCCCATACAAATTTGTAGAGGATATTAGATATCTCCATAATTGTAGTTGGGGCTCGACTAGGCAGTGATATAAAGAGATGGCTAAACTTAGAAATCACAAATGTTTTGATTATTGTAATCTTTCTAAATGGTGTTAGATACCTATTTTCCCATCTATTGAGTAATTGCTTCGACCGCACGATTGCAATATCATAGTTTATTTTTGACATTTTGTCCAATTCGACATTGAATTCTATACCCAACATATTAAAGTCAGTGATGCCCCATTCTAGTCTCGAACTAACATTTAATTTATCCTTACTATATCTTTTCCTACCAATCCAGATGATTTTTGTTTTTGAAGAGTTCATTTTCAAACCAGACATGGAACCAAATATTTCAATTGTATTTAAAGCTGCTTCCAAGGAGTCTCGGGACCCATCCATTATTATTGTGGTGTCGTCGGCAAACTGAGTGATTTTGTATTCTTTTTAACCAAGAACAATACCTTTAATAGCTTTTTTATTTGTAACGAGGATTGATAAAATTATCTTAGCCGCTACATAAAATCTACCCACATAAATGTGTAAAATTGTTATGTTTACTGGGATTTACTTTCATATAACAAAGGTATAGAAATTATCACAGTTATTACTGAAAAACTCCCAATTTAGACTGTTAATTAATATTTCTTATAAATCATTGTAAAATACTTTTTTGCAAGTATTTCATTATTTTTTTGTTTATATATCCACTTGATTAAATTGTATGATTGATAATTATCAAAATAAACTGAATTAATTGATATCATTAATTTAGAAGTAGTTGACCAACCTTGGTTTGTGTTAACTATATTAATCCTCCCACAGACACAGGTATAACAACAGGTACACAAATTCCAATGGCAACTCAATGTGTTACACAAAACTCAGAAGGCTTATTATATATTCCATGATAGATGCTAAGACATAATATTTACTTTAAAAGAAAAACTGGACCAACAAGACATGAAATGGTTATTAATACGAGTCAATTGCTGTGAGTTGTAGCATTAATATAGATTTTTATTTAAGATTTAACTAGTCAAAACCTATTTTGTGTTGAAAAACATGCAACAATTAAAATGCAATTCATCAAGTATAATTATAGTTGGTTCATTAACATTTCATTCATGATAAGAAATACTCTAACTCTGTTAAACTAACTGATTGTTAGAAATGCTCTTGCTCATTGAGGCAATATTTAAAGGGGATTTGTGATCAATAACTGTATGTGTGTGCCTATTTGCAAATGAGGAAGATATATAAAAGTATATCTCTGTCATATGTACAAAACTCAGAACTCTAAATCTATGACTCAGTTATTTGTATCTGGTGAAAAATTAAACAAGCATACACTATGTTTGAATACATAAATTCACAAAAAATATATTGTGTATTTAACACAAGATCCTAAATAATCATACCAACAAGTTGCATTAATAGTCTTTATTTGTTATTATATGTTATTTAGTTGTTGAAGTAAGCTTATACTAATATGTGTTTGACACTAAATGGCATAT
Source organism: Sabellastarte sp. h YS-2021 (assembly GCA_964017235.1). Lineage (NCBI taxonomy): Eukaryota > Metazoa > Annelida > Polychaeta > Sabellida > Sabellidae > Sabellastarte > Sabellastarte sp. h YS-2021. Next base: position 152,000,143 of record OZ024931.1, read on the forward strand.
ATTATACTCTTAGTCATGTGTATGCCCAAGACAAATAAAATGAGCAAGTTGTATTTAGACAAGATTACAGTATCTTAACCATAAAGTGATGTGGGAGACGGGAGTGTAAAGAAAAAAATTGTTGATTTAGACATGCAATGCAGGAAGAATGAACCAAACAAAGTCCCCTAATGTATTGAACAAAAGAAAAAGGGAGTAAGACCTACAAGATATTATGAGAATATAAAACCCACAGGGGAAGAAAAAGCCTTTTTTGCAATAAAGGCTGGCTTTTTGGCTAACATTGGTTGATGTTTATTTGATTATTACTAGTAGTAATGGCGCTATTTTAAGTGTACTTTTGTAGCACTTAATCGCTAAGGTGTATCACACAGAAAAGCAGAGTCATTAATCAAATAACAGGGTTCAGCAGCATAAACAAAAATGCAGGGAAGACAAAAACAATAGTCAGCCTCAGCAGCCAACCGCAGTCTTCAGGAAAAACTAAATGGGCAACAACAGTTTGTTTTAGGAAAATCTGAGGAACAACTTAAGTTGTAAGAAATATAGAGAAGCCTTGAGATGCTGTCAGATATTAGAGCTTTCACATAATTGAAGAAGGTTAAAAACTTACATATTTCATTCATTCATTATGTCAGACTACAGTCCATGTGACAATATATAAGAGATATTGACCTCGAGCTTGAATCAAGGTTCAAAGGTTAAACTTGATACTTTCAAAAGATTCCAAGGCCTTGATTAGTTACATATTGTTTCATATTTTGAAGCCCTAGGACCACTTATAAAGGATATATAAGGCCTTTTTAGCATGATAACCCTTGACCTTGAAGAAGGTGTCACATTTAACCATATCCTAGAAATTTGGTGAAAATCAGTGCATGGGTTTAGGCTGTGCAACACCCGTGAACTTTAAGACCAAAAAACCTTAAAAGCTTTGCCATTGCAACAGTTGTTGCCAGATATCCACTTAATCAGCTCTAGATCCTCTTGGGATAAACATACATTGAAAATTTGGTGAAAATCTGTTCAGGCTGTGGAACACCACAAATTAAGACCCCAAAATCTTAAAAGTGTTGCCATGGCAATGGTTGTTTAGTAGATATGCGCCAAATCCTGAGCAACTTTAGATCCTCTTGGGGTAAATATATCATCAAAGTTTTGTGAAAATCTGTGCGTGGTGTTAGGCTGTTGAACACCCACAAGCTTTAGGCCTGCCACCGCCAACAAGATGTCACAGGGGACAAGAAAACCCCCCGAATTTTATGGGCTTGGGTTAAAAACTAGTGTTAGTTAACTTGTAAAGAGAGATGGGCTTCCAAATTCTTTTAATGAAAAGAAAGAACTGGTTGAACATACAGGAACTGGAAAATCAGCGCTTTGCCAAACTGGCCCCCCAAAAGTAGGCCCTAGACAAATAAGCCAACCCTAAAAATTGGCCCTTAGAAAATTCACAGTCAGTTGACATCAATCAAGAAAACAAGGCTTAGGTATAAAAGTATATGATAGAAAGGTTTTAAAACTACTCCATGCTCATGACATAGCAGTAATAGTTCATAGAAATAGGGCGTCCTTTTATGCAAAAACTGCATTTTCTAATTGTTATCTGGTCCTATTAATGAATTGGGCAAGGGAATAAGTCTTTATGCTAACAATTTCTTCAGTAATACATTATTAAGTTAGCATATCCAATATGCTTGGATGCTGTAGTCAATCCCTTTTTAGCCCATGCTCTTTATGTAACAAATATTAAAAGGGAAATTACATAACATGCAGAGCCTCTGTAGAGGGGATTATAACTTTTGTGATCTTTAGCATAGCATTGCTTCACAGAAATTAAGTGGCAATGTGTAAAATGTGGATGGGTGAAAGTCTGAGTGCTCTACTTATGTCTCTGATGGCTTTGAGGCTGGCACTGGTAGACCAAAACACTTTTTGGTATTGTTGGTCTTGTAACCGATACCTCTAACACAGGCTATAGTCAAGGTCTTTCACTGGGCTCTTTGGGGCATGATGGCACAGTGGAAACATACTCACTTCCCACTGCAGAGAGTATAAAGTATGAATTGTAGCCTGACTTCAGGTGGGAAAGCTGGTAGTTGCTGGCCATTGATCAGCGGTTTACAGTACAGCAACATTGATCAATTGTATTTACGGTTTCTTCTGCCATTCCAGCTACTCCTCACAGTATAACCATTTTTTAAAGGTACCAGGCATGACGTAAATGACTTAAAAATAAATAGATATAAGGCTATGGCTATATTTTGAAATAAAGACAGTGTCATATGTTCAGCTGATTTTGCTATAGCACAATGGAAACAATTGATTACAGTGTTTCTTTATAACTGAAAAGAAAACAACTCTTTTTTTTGTCAATGGGAAATTTCAGTTCATTATTGTTCTCTCACTGTAAAATAAACAAGCTTGGCTTTTTTAAAACTAAAGAGGTTAATTTTTTTTAAATATTAGTGTCCATTATTTTTATTACTATTTTTATTACTAGGATGTTTATTGTTAGGAGGCAGTGTGATATTTCACCCTGTTTTACATTTTTTCTTTAAGTATATACTGTTTTACTTATTATGCATACAAAATGGTGTATTTTAAAAGTACATTCTTCACTAGGCAGTTACATAATTCTGTCACCTACATTTGTGGTATATGTATCATTTTTATATGTCTCATCCTTACAATTTTCTAACACTTTTTACATGTGTCATGCTTACCATTTTTCTATGATATAATGCAATATGTACCATGTCCTATGATATCATACCAAAGAGAAATCATATTGCATTAGGAACACAATTAGGATGGATCCTGATTTTCATTGTACAATCATGAAAGCCCTAACCCCCAGTTTCTAAATGAATCTGAAGCAAGGTTATTTTTGTACCCCCATTATATCCAGAGTGGAAAGTATGGGTGAATGGAATAAGTGACTGTTTCAAAATGTGATATTTTGTAAAAACTACATACTACAGTTCTGTGTCAACATTTTGGGAACCAGTTGAAGAGTGCAGTAATTGAAATGATTCATCTGACCCCTCCTTTAAAATTATTGTACAGTCAAACTAAAACTCTTTTCTAAACACTGTCTTGTAATTGTGGTATTAACGACATTAGATATGACATCTGATACCTATAAGTCACTATAAGAACATTAATATTTTATTTCAGACAATGATAGATATCCATATAAATGTAAGAACATGGAAAAAAGTAATATAGAAAATATTAAGCACACACAAGATTTCTTTATTTGGGGTTTTACATCACTTTTAACACTGTACAGGCCATATCATGATGGGTAGTTGGAAGGGCAGAGGAAACCAGTACATACAGTTTGTTAGGGTTCTGTACTGTAAACTGCCGACCAATGGCAAGCAACTACCAGCTTTCCCACTTGAGGCCATGATGGGGATCGAACTCCGGCCTTAGAGGTGGGAGGCGAGAGTGTTACCACTCTGCCACCGTGGCCCCCACACACACACACAAGAAGTAATATTACAGATGTATTAAAGCAATTTGTAGGAGCAAGTCATTATTGTCCATTTCATTTGTCAGAGTTTCTGAATGACCTAGGGTCATATTCATGTAATGCCTAAGCCAAGTCTTAACTTATCCATACAAACCCAGCCAACTTAGGTAAAAGACTTGGTTAAAGCTTTTTGTAAATACAGGCCCAGAATCATTGGAATGAAATATTGTCAGAAGAATGCAGCCCCATTTATCATACTGCAACTATCGAGTCTTAAAAAGTCTTCATATAAATATGTATTTACACAAAGTTAAAGTGTAATTGCTCTATCTATGTTTTATTTATAGTGTCTTTTCCTTTATTTTTATCTTAACATATAGTATTTAAAACAACCAAATAATGGCAGAAATTAATTGTTCTTGTATGGAGGCAGTGCTTTACTTTTGATAAAATTAATAGACAATTATCTACACAGGTGAAGATCACTGTGACTGTGGTACTGTTTAGAAGCAATGAAATATTACTAAAATCGCCTATATGTAGTGAAAGGCTGTCTTAGGGATGAAATAAAAGTCTGCCTGACTAATACAAGTAGTCCACTCTGAGTGGCCTAGTACTTTGGTAGGTTTGACATCTTAGCACAGGCTATCACCTCCATTTGAGCGCGACTCCCACAAGTGCCAGTGTTGAAAGTCTTTCTCAATATAATATTGGTTCTTGTAAGGGATGTAAATCACCAACTTTGATGAATATGGTTAATATTAATATAGTGTAGCAGTGAAGAGTATATAGATTACATAGGTAATATGATGAATGTATATAGAGATGTTAATGTGTAGATTTGTAAATAATGTGAAGACATAACAAGATAACATATTTTAAAAAGATGCAAAGATAATAAAATTTCGATAAGATTGCACTTGATACACACTTTATACCTGGAAGGGCAGAGGAAACTAGTACATACAGTTGGTCATGGTTCTGTACTGTGAACTGCCAAACAATGGAAAGATGTTACCAGCATTTCCACTTTAGGCCAGGCTAGGATTTGAACTCTGATCTCGGAGGTGGGAGGTGAGTTTTTACCACTGTGGCACTATAGCCTGATAACTACCTTTACAGTACAAGATATGTATATATCGATAAATAGTCTTAAGAATATTTCTGAAAAAATACCAAGCCAGTTACATTTTCATTGATGTTTGTTATTTCAGTGGAATAAATTACAAACTAAAAGTGCCAGTAGACTTCCACCAGGAGGCAATTACAAAATTTAGGATGTTTTGATGCTAGCATATGATCCAAATCTTTCTTGAAATTTAATCCCTTATAGATTTAGTGAAATCTTTCCCACATACAGGATTTCAGAAAGATCTGTTTATTAATTTGGACTTATTAAATAACACAAAGATAAAACCATATAGACTGACGAACTGACAAATGAACAGACCCTAAAGTATAACCTCCTGTTGGAGTAAAGTAAAGAGTACACACAAGGTTGAATAGTTTTAAATAGTTTAAATGGACCTGAAGCTCAAAACTGACAGAATGTCCTCTTTGTGAATTGCATTTCAATGAATAATCTCTAAGCTTGCAAACACAAACCCCAGAGTAAAATAGTATTACAACATTCATTCAGATTTTCTTCTCCCTCTTTGTTCCTACAGCCATTTAATCACTTAAATCCAGCTCATGGTAACTGTGGTGATTAGAGTCAATATCTGATGTAACTATGGTTGTAGAGAAGGAAGCGAAGCCCTGGCAAATTTTATGCTATTTAGGTATCCAAGTATTTTATCTCCAATCTAGTGGATTGTAAGGTGCATCATCCAAAATATGATATGTGATAACAGTTGTAACAAGGGCTGTGATGGGTGCTGTAGAAAACAGCGCCAAGCACCCGCACTCTGACAAGCAACCCAAATTCAAGTAATCGTGAGATTTAATATCTACCATCAGAATTCTTCTGTAAACAAATGGTAGCAAAATTTTGAAAAAAATGTCTTCTATTTAACCAGGTGTCATAGAAAATGAAGTACATTATATATTTTCAAGCCAAAACCACAACTTTAATTGATATTATGTGGCGAAAATCAGAAATGTGGCATATTTTACACAAATGTTTTGTTCCGCGGGCAATAATACAATATGCTGTGAGTAATTGAGTAGTTAAAAGTTGACTCGATTCCTGGTAAGACTGACTCGAGGCTCAAGTAACCGTCCACAGTCCTAGTTCTAACCAAAGAGACCATAGGTGTTCAAAAGTTGAGAACTATAGAGAAAAAGACTTCCAGAACAGATAGGTTTAAATCACCTTTTGAAACATGAAAAAGTAAGAGCAGTTTGAATTTCCAGTGGCAAAGAAGGTTTGGGAAACCATTGTTGAAATAAACTTTGATTTATGAATTGAGAGACTATAACAAATAACCTTAAGGGACATATTTTCCAGATAATCTTGTTTTAAACATTAGATTTAAAAAAGCAGATATTTTGGCTTTACAGTGGTGAGGTACTTGTATTTACAGGAAGACAGTGAAGAGACTTAAGAGCTGGAGTGATATGATAAAATCTGGAAGCACCAGTAACAATGTGTGCTAATCAATTCTGGATATTCTGGAGCCTTGTGGTATTTTTGGATGACACACTTCAAAACAGAGAAGTGCATTAATCCAGACAGCTACTGATCAGGCAAATGCATTTGCAACTATGACAGTGCTAACAAAGGAGAAAAAACGTCATTCATTGTACATTTATTGGATTGTCAAATGTGATGAAATTTTGACTCGTTTCACACATGTCTTTTTCATACAAAATAAGAATATGAGCTCATATCAGTAGGTGGGGATTGAAGTTCAATATGTGACAGGTGTGTTACAATGCAGATTTTTAGTTGACTAGTATGTACTGATTTCCTCTCAACTATCCATCATGGACAATATATGACTGCAGGCACTCAAATAAAACCTAATCAGCTCTATACTAAATTCCAAAGAAAGTGAAATTCAAACAAAAATAGTTTGCCATGTCAATAGTTCTATTGCCCAATAAACATTTTGCAAAAGAAAACATTTTCATGAAGGTTAAAGAAATGATGGGTACAAATCCTATTTATAATAGAATGTTTTAAAAGGTTTTATGTGTGCCGTTTATTAAATGTCTAATGACAAATGTTAGAATAATGCTACAAATGCAGATAATAATGTCTCAGAAATATTACTTTGGCATTGCTTCGAAATATTAACGTAGATTGGGGTCTGATTTCAAATTTAATATATTTTATGTGTTTTTAGATTGCTCACCAATAAAATTATTAGTTTGATGTCTAAAATTGTAAGACAATGGCTTACAAATTGTGCCCATTCAATTCTTACTTTTTACTCACCAAATCTTGTTTAAAACGTTTGAAAATAAATATTTAAAATCATTTTGAAGATATGGGTGCAAAAAACATTTAACGATGATAGGCATGAAAACTAGTTGCTATTACGTGTTCAAACATTTACAAAACTGTATCAGCAATTATTATTTAAAAGTTTTATGTATTCTGTTTATCAAACATTTTATGATGAATGTTTGAAAAACATTTATGATATAACTTTCATTACTTTGATTATTTCATAAATGTTTAAAAAATGTTTCCAGTCAGACCTCAGTTTCTCGAGTTATGTTTTGTAACATGTAAGCCAGTTTAAATCGTTTATGTTTACTGGGTTGAGTATGCCATAAACTGAATCAGGTGATTTAAATATACCTTTTCACCTAATGTGATCAAAATCTGTCAAAGCCTGTGGTGTCTGGCAATAAACACAATCTAAAGGCTGAATGTTCAAGTAACAAGTGGTCACCATTGGAACCATTTTATTGGGTCGTGCTATATACATCATATATCAGGTTTAGATTTCTCAGGGGGACAGTTTAATAACTAAATTTAGTTAACGTCAGTCTGCAACAAAAATATCCAAAGACCTGAAAATTCAAACAAGAATCTTACCATAGCAACAGTTTTTTACTGGATCATGGCCATAATTAAATTGAGTAGTTTAGAATTCTACAGCATATATTACTTTTTTATATTGGCTGAAATCTGTCAAAAGCTTCATTTTGTCAACATGGTTGCTAAATTTTGTTACTTAATGATCTCCTAAATTAAAGAGGTAGATATTTCGTTAGGATACTTATTTTTCACAAATATGTGAATAATCTCACAAAGCATTTAACCTACAGCTGAAGCTACCTCACTGGAAAATTTTATTAAAATGGTCATCATAGCGAGGTTTTATTGGAGCGAGAGTTTTAGTCTATGATTCAGAGACAATGTCCCGAAAAACTGAAAATTCGAAAGAAATTTTTTACCATGTAAACATTTCTTACTGGACTATGTATAAAATAAAATCAGGAACTGTATATCTCTTTGACATATAACCATTTTCCAAATGTCCTGAGACCCTAAAAAGCTTCAGTTTGTAAGAAGATCCAAAAATGTGAATGTTCAAGCAAAATGGTTTCCATGGCAACAGTTTATTTAACCATGGTAGAAGGATGTATAGATCTTTTAAGGGACACATTTTCCTGAAATAAGATGAAAATCTGGAAAGGGATTTAGTACTTGATACTTATCATCAAACCAGAGAGTTAAGGTCACCCTGTCTTTATTAGAAGAGGGAGGGGGCATAAGATGTTAAGATCACAGTGACAGAGTAATAAACAAGTTGAGCTGGCTGTCAGGAAGTGATAAAGAGACTGGTTGCCATGTTAAAACATTTTAAATGAAGAATATAACATATATTCCAGATTTAAACCTGTGTATTTTTAGCACATTGTAAAGTTATTGCCTGTGTCTGCTGCTGGTATTCCACAACCAAAGATGCTCAAAATAAAGTTCAATTAAAAATCCAATTAGTTTTAGCCTTGGCTGACAAGTTTCAAACTAAGCAGCTATCAGATGCAAAACATTGATATGAAATGTGAATAGGCTGTGATAGTTTGATCCATTGAATGCAGATTGATATCATCCATGTGGAATCATTTACAGAAGGCACGGTATGCTATGAGCTTTCCTATCCAGAAGGTATGCATAACCTCAACTTTCATATTTGTTGTTGTTCAGTAATGAGATATTAATCTGCTAGTTTACCCATTTTATTTTTTAAATGATCAAATTGACATCAGATTAAGAAAGTACAGTTTCTGGAACAACCATATTATAACCGAATTTGCTATGTCATACAATCTTGTTAAATTTAAAGTTTAATATTGATACTTGAAGTTAACCTAATTGATGTTTAATCAGAGCTAATATTTCTAAATCACTCACTTATTTCATAAAGTATAATTGGTATTTAATAATACTAATAATAAAGTATTTAATAACATAAGTGCAGGTGTCTAATGCAACAGCTTTTCCAAAACCTTAAAACCAATTTTAACCAATTGAATGGTTAAACAGCAGGTTATTGATTTGCACCTAATGCTCTACAATAGATGTATATGTTACATGTATGGACACTGTGTCAGTGCATTGTTTAATCTAAGCTTTATGTCTATATATTGCCATGTAAGGTAATTGTGTTATGGATTCTTTTTATGTGTTATGCAGTACTGGTCTATTTATAGACTGGGGAAATTTTTCTAATAACCTCAGTGATTATATTAGTAGATTTGGGGCAACCCAATTACCAGTTATCTCTAAAACTTCTTTGGTGCATCTGGTAACAGGTCTTAAATTCAAGCTAGTTCTGTAACTGTGTAGAAGATTGCATGATTGTGTATAAACACTGTACACATGACCACAGATGAACTTAGTATTTGCTGGCTATAAGGAAGGCTATTGTGTCTTGGATAACTGGATAATATGTAAAGTGTTTGTGTTGCTGTGAACTTTTACTGGAGTGAACTGGATACATTGTCTGGATAGATTTATTGTACTTTGGATATTTTGGATATTGGAGAGAGTGGATTTACTGCATTTTGGGACATTGTCCATATGTTGGAGCAGACAGTACAGTTGCGCAAACTCTCTGAATATCTCTGGACAGACATTCTGTGTGATTGGATATAAAAAGGATAGCAGGACAAGGACATTTCGTGTTATTTAACATTGAACAGATTACAAGATACAGATATCTGTGTATGAGTGAACATTGGACAGATCACAGGACAGACCACAGGACAGATTGCTGGATACAGTGGATAAACTTAACTGTTAGTCACAGTGGTCAGGTCAGATAGGTTTCATTATTGTATCAATGTGTGTATGGTTAACAGCATACCAGTTGACTGTAATCATTATTTTTAGTTGTTAAATAAATTTGTTAAGTTAAACTTTTTGTCTTTTCCTGTTGCAACTTAAAAGCAACCGGTAATTGCTACCGTGCTTGCCCCGTGACAATAACCGTGTAATAACATAATTATTGAGATACTGTAGAAACTAATTCTTTACAAAGGATATACCACAGTAAAACACTAAGATACAATGTTAAGACTTTAATCGTACGGTGGTTTATAGACAAAATAAAAAAAAAGAAATGATATTAAACTTTTTACTCTTTAATAATGATTATATCAAAAATGATTTATACACACTTTACAATATGTCAATATGCATGAGTTACTAATACCAAAACCATATTGTATCTCACACTAAATTCACTTAAACATGGTACTGTGCTAACAGCTGAGGTATCAATTCAAAGCGTCCATCTATATTTGAGAATAAGTAGTATCATGTAGCCACTGCGTAGATCACATAGCCACTGAGTACATCACATAGTCACTGAGCCACAACTTCAGCAAAACATCTCGCAAAGCCTTTTGAGATACCAGAAAATAAGGGTGGTACTGCAATCCCTCAGTGAGACATCAAACCTTCCACTTCAAACAACACAACTTATGCCACTGACTCCAAACCCAAACTCACATTGAACTGTAGCCCAATTCCCTTCAACAATTTAATCACAATAGAAATTTTGACCTTCACCAACAACATTTAGTTTAATAATCCTTGATCAGAACACCTTTAATATTAAACAGCCAGCATGGTTTAAACATTGGTCACACTGTCCTAAATATCCAACAAGTTTGCCTGAAACACACTTAAGACTTTGTATGAATACATGATATTACACAGTACATCATATATTCCCATTTTAACATCTGTTTGTGTTTATACCAGAACATATTTTTAGTATTTATATTCATTCAAAGTAACTACATTATTAAAACAAGTGTGACCAGGGTTTTAACCTGATTTTTACCAATCATATTTGACAATACTAGATTTATATAACACAAGATTAACACACTAACATTTATACACCATGCTGTATTAATGTACTTGAAAGGTCACCTATAATATTGGGTTATATACATCAATCCACATCAAGAGAACCTTACAAGATCTTTAATTGGTAAATGTTTAACTAATGTGAAAAAATTTCATAAAGTGCATAGAGTGCATCAAAATTACCCAAACATAATTCAATGTGTAACATACCCTTCCCTTTAAGTCAAATGTTTTTGACAAAACCACAATTTAAATTATGTGACAAGTATTTTTTTTTCTATTTACTACTACTTTACAACCTGCTAAGATAATCTGCACATACATTTTGTGATCCTTTCATTGCTCTTATCTTACATTGATAAGGTTGCAATGCAAGTGCCCACCTCATAAGACATCCATTTTTGACTGACGTAAATATACAAGGGGTTGGTGATCTGTCTCAAGAATAAAGTCTTTTCCATAAAGATATACATGGAATTTCCTGATAGCCCAGATCAGAGCTAAATACTCTTTTCCAATTACTGAATAGTTTAACTCAATTTTGGTCAACTTTTTACTGGCATATGCCACAGGGGACTTTTGACCATCAAAATCTTGCAAAAGACATGCTCCTAGCTCTACTTCTGATGAGTCTGTCTGAAGAATGAACTCCTTTGACAAATCAGGAAGTCTTAAGACAGGATTTGAACTGAAAAGTTTTTTCAAGACAACAAAAGATATTTCCTGAGCTTCACCCCACACTATCTTATTTGGGGAACCTCTTCTAGTCAGATCTGTTAACGGGGCTGCTACCGTATGGTAATTTGGTATGAACTTGGAATAGAATCCTACTAGACCAAGAAAATTCCTGACTTGTTTCTTGGTTTGAGGTCTTGAGGCCTGTTGAATGTTAAATAACTTCTCCTACAATATGCCCTAAGTAATCAACACTGCTAAACCCTAGTTTGCACTTTAAAGGTTTCATTGTTAGACCAGCACTCCTCACTCTCTCAAACAGTTTCCTAAGTTCACACAAATGTTCATTCCACTCCTGTGAGTGAGTTAAGACATCATCTATGTAATGTTCAGATTTGTCTAAACCTTTTAGAAGCAATCTCATCATACGAGTAAACGTGGCTGCCGAATTCACAAGACCAAACGGCATTCTCAAATAACAATATGCCCCTTTTGGAGTTACAAAACATGTCCTATCTTGACTTGACTCAGCAACAGCTATCTGCCAATAACCCTTTGACATATCACATTTGCTCACCCATTTACTGTCTTTCAATTTACAAAATATTTGATCTGCCTGGACCATTGGTTCAGTTGAGAAGGAGGTCAAACGGTTCAACTTCCTCGACTAGTATTCGAGAATTATGTAAAAGATATGAAAACTTTTGAAAACTATGGCTATAGTTACGAAGATCATATCACAAACATCATTGATTCAATAATTAAGAGTGATGACCACATTACTGATAACCACCATATAGATCCATTGTACACGAGTACTAAGACATTGCAGGCCAGTCCCGAACTCATCTATGATGCATCCTCGGATAGACTACCTGCTATCACGCATAACAAATGCAACACAAACTCATGTTCGGATAATAGAACGTCTTCCGACTTTAACTATCCGGACAAGAAAATTGGTTTCATAAATTTAGAAGCCACTGCCTTCTCTTTCATTGGTCCAGATAGAAAATCCATTAAAATTGATTCTACTGACAAACTTGTAAAAATTGCTGACATTATTTTAAGTACTGGTGTCCCTAATTATCAAATGGCCAGGATACCAATCAAATCCGGCCTGAATGTACAAGCATGTGAACGTTACCTTCACGACTATGCAGACAAATGCCTTCTTCAGTATATACGGTTCGGCTTTCCATTGTCTTTGATCGCTCCTCATGAATTGTGTAACAAGGAAGCAATTAACCATTATTCTGCAATTCAATATCCTAGCCAGGTACAGGAATATCTGAAGAAGGAAAAGGCGTTAGGGGCTTTGTTAGGTCCTGTAAATTACCCTCACGACCAATACCATTGTTCTCCATTACTGACCAGACCTAAAGACGTAAACAAGAGGCGAATAATATTGAACCTTTCATATCCTTATGGCCAGTCAGTTAATGACCACGTGGATAAAGACAAGTTCGATTCTGTCGCCTTCTCACTGAAATTCCCCACTATTGATAATATAACTCAAGATATTATAGACAACAAAGGCGATACAGTACTGTTCAAGGTGGACGTGGCTCGTGCATTTCTCAATCTCAGGGTCGATCTGGCTGATGCTCTTAAGTTAGGTATCAAATGGGCGGACGCGTTCTACGTAGATCTTGAGCTCGCGTTCGGTCTGGATCATTCCAGATTTTGTCCGACGCAATTGCTCATATCATGGCCAAGGAAGGTGTGAAATTGCACTGCTATATTGATGACTACATTGTGGTCACCTCAAAGTCCAAGGCTTCAGAACAGTTTGCAATGTTATGTGATCTTCTTGATGAACTGGGTTTACCCATGAACAAGGACAAATTAACCCCACCTTCTAAACGTATCACATGTCTTGGAATTGATATTGACATTGAGAACAATACTATGAGTATTGCTCAGAACAAGGTCAAGGCCATTTATGCTGAATGTTTGGCTGTTAGCAAGAAAACTGTACTATCAAAACAAGCCTTCCAGTCCTTATTAGGCAAACTCATCTATATATAGAAATGTGTAAAGCCTTCTAGGGTGTTTATTAACAGAATCCTCGATCTGTTCCGTACCAACTCCCATCTAAGAAGTATTCACCTGACCTCTGACTTTCAAAAAGATATACAATGGTTCTTGGAGTTTTACCTTCATTCAATGGCGTTTGTTACATGAGCAAACCTAGTATTGATGACAGTCAATCTCTCTTTCTGGACGCCTCCTTAACAGGCATGGGTGCAGTATGGCGACACAGGGTATACGCTACTCACATACATAACTGTCCTGACCTTAAACTCACCATCGTCCACTTTGAGATGCTGAACATTGTCATAGCCTTGCGAATATGGGGTCACCTTTGGCAACATGGCTCAATTTCGATCAGATGGGACAACCTTGGGCTGGTCCAAGTGGTCAAGACCGGTAAAACCAGCGATCAATTTCTGGCACTCTGTGTCAGGAACATCTGGCTGCTTACAGCGTCTTACAACATTGACCTTGTAATAACTCATATCCCAAGAGCTAAGAATGTCATTGCAGATACTTTATCTAGATTGTACTCTGATAAATCAGTCAATAATAACATTTTGACAGATCTTAAGGAAAACTACATCTGGGACAGGGTTCCAGCTGATTACTTTGACCTGGATACACATTTGTAATTTCAGATCCTGACTTATCCTCGGTCCCCCTGGTCAGATCAGCTTTGGACAGAATAAAGACTGCTTATAGGCCTCTACAAGAGCTGCCCACAGAACACATCTCAGGACTTATTTATCATTTACTACATTTATGTCACTTCCCCATCCTCCTTCCCCCCATTCTTTACTTGCATTCATGGAATTCCTTCATGTTAATTCATTATCCTACAAAGTCATCCTTAATTATATTTCTTCCATAAAACACGCCTCCAGGCGTTTTCACTGGTCATTATCCCCCTTTTCTCACCAATCAGTCATTAGCTATCTCAGGAGTATTTCCATAAACTCCTAGTTTTCACCCACACCCAGGGGTATCTTTGACCTTTCCACCATGTCTGCCATCTCACGAGCTTGTAATATCTTGGAGGATCCTATCTTGTTCAGAGCTGCATTTTTGACAGCATTCTTTGCATTCTTCAGAATGTCTAATGTGGCCTCAAATTTGACCCTAATCGACACATTCTCAGACTGGATGTGATTTTTCAGCACCCTGGGGCCCACATATTAGTCAAATGGACCAAGACCCTTCAGGACATGAGCTCTCATCATTTTGTCCAAATACCTGCTTTAAAAAATAAACTCCTATGTCCATTTACAGCCATCAGACACCTTCTGGCATCTCGTCAATTACCCCCTTCTTCCCCTTTGTTTGCTCACAAGAATCTCCCTCACCACCTGGTCATTGATACTACAATTAGAGATGCTCTCAGGAAGATCCTCATTCACCTTGTCATCCCTCCCCTGGGACATGACTTCCATACCTTTAGGCATTCTGGAGCCACTTTGGCATATGATAATAACATTCAACTACAGCATACTATGGCCCATGGCCTGTGGAGGAGTGCTGCAGTTTGGACCTACCTCCAGAACGCCTCTCTGGCTCCTTCAATTATACCCACAACTTTTGCGGATATAATTCCTTCCAACATCTAATTGGGCTTGGTGTTTTTAAAACTTTCCAATTTTATTGAAAACTTTTATCTTATACACACTAACATGTAAATAAATTCCTCAAACGAGAAACTGACCTTCACTTGACATTTGACACTTACCTAACCTTGACTCAGGAAACTGTGAATAGCACGGCCTGGAAGGGGGCCTGCTACTTCAGTTTACTGCATACCTTAACTTTATAGGCCTTCTATTCCTCTCCTCTTTTACCTAGCAACCAATCACCTTCAATTAGGGTTCACTTTTGCTACCCTAGTACTGTGGGGCCATTTTGAATTCAGATTTTGAAGGATAAACAAGTGTTCAGAAATTTTTGTTGACCACCTCCCACCCTGTTACACTAAGACTATGACAAGCACTTTGTAGGTCGGATATGACCTTCAGGTGGCTCCAAGCTGACCTTGGATGACCCCCTCTCGATTTTGACATATAACAACACGCAGAGCTGTGGTTCAAGGCAGGGCCAGGCTATTCCCTGGTAGCCCCCTCTCAACAAAGTCCTCACATGTACGTAAATTAGGTAGGGCCAGGCCCGACCCTGGTACCCCCTCTCAATTATGGCAATGAAACTAAAAGTATATTATTGACATGAGTTGTTGAGTGTATGTGCATTGATACGAGTTACAAGCATGTTACCTTGTCTGTGATCACGAGTTGACACTTATCTGTGATACTATGCATGGTGTTTTTCAAACTTTCCAATTTTATTGAAAACTTTTATCTTATACACACTAACAGACCTCCAGGCTCATGTTCAGATGAATTTCTCGACCAATTTCTCAATCTTTTTGAGTATCTGTCTTCTGTCAGTTCCTCATTTTTTATGTGCGGGGATTTCAATATTCATGTTGACACTACTTCTAGTGACAGTACTAAATTTTTGAATTGTCTTGATTCATGTAATATTACTCTGCATGTTCGCACACTTACTCACCTTCATGGTCATATCCTTGACCTTGTCCTCTCTCCAACTGAGCCAACTGTTGTTTCCAATGTTCGAGTTGGTGGATTTTTTTCTGATCACGCCGTTGTTCATGGTCAGCTTGATTTGCTTAGTCCCTCTGCACCTAAATCAAACACAGTTACCTTTCGGAGGTATCACAAGATAAACATGCAGAGTCTGATGTGTGATCTTGCAAATTGTTCATTTGTCACAAGTCCTGGCAGTACAGTTAGTGCCCTTTATGAGCAATACATAAGAGATTTGAGTGGCTTGTTAGACAAACATGCTCCTACGGTCACCCGAACCTTTACCTAAGGGGCCGCAGGTTGGCTATCGGACACCTACTTACAGGCCAAAGCTGTCAGGCGTCAATTTGAGAGGTTCTGGCGGAAAAACAAGTCTCCACTAAATCGGGCAAGACTTTGTAAACAGATCGCTAGGTGCAATACCCTAATCACCAGGGACAAGTCTAATTATTATAGAAACCTTAATGTTGGCCCACAAAATAATGGCCTATATATATCTTTGTATTATAAGCAATTTGTAAGGCAATAACAAACTTTGTGGACTAAAAAACCTATATGGTATCTTATTAATTGCACCTCCATATATATATCACCACAGGTGCAAATTAATAATCAGATTTACCTTATATGTTCCCATAGTAACCAGATTATTTAAAATCAGTATTTCTACCTAAAGTATTAAAAACAATATTAATTTGATTATTTAATCAAAAAATAATCTTTAAGTGCACTGCACCGTTTCACAGGTGCATTTGCACCTGTGCAAACCACCGGTACATTTGCACCAAAATTTAGTACCTCAGGGGGAACTTTGCCTCATAAACTTCAGCCTCTGATGAGAAAGTTCACCTAATAACTTTTGAAACATAATATAGCAGCAACTATACTTGTGTAAGGCATACCATCATATATTCTTAGTGAACATTATACTCTGAGTGTTATTTCTTTATTATAGAAACCTTATCAGACTCTAAGAAACTGTGGCAGGTTCTACGCTCAGTATTACACTCTGTTTCCGACAAGGTACTTCCCTCCCACGCCTCTCACATAGGTCTTGCCAACCGTTTTGCCACCTTTTTCTCTGATAAAATAAGTAAAATCAGGGACTCCTTTACAAACACTGACTCATTCACTCTTTCTGCTCCTTCTGATGTACCCAAATTTGACCTTTTTAAGTTTGTTTCTGAGGATGAAGTACGGAAAGTAATTACCAAATCACCAACTAAATCTTGCATGCTCAATCCATGGCCTATTTTTCTATTGAATGAATGCTTGGATATTCTCCTGCCCTCAATTACCAAGCTTGTCAACTGTTCCCTGACTGAAGGTGCTGTCCCTGCTGGTTTCAAAAAGGCCATAGTCTCTCCTTTGATTAAAAAGTCTTCACTACCACCTGATGAATTAAAAAATTATCGACCTGTCTCCGGCCTCAACTTCATCTCCAAACTTGTTGAATGTGTAGTGGTTTCCCAGTTAAATGACCATGTCACCTCTAATGGTCTTGAAAATGTTAGTCAGTCTGCCTATAAGCAAGGTCATTCGACTGAAACCGCACTACTGTCTATTAAAAACGAAGTCCACCTTGCTCTTGCGAGAGGTGAAGCTACTGCTGTTGTTCTCTTGGACCAATCAGCAGCATTCGACATCATTGATCATAGTATGCTCATTGAATGTTTGAGTTCCTGGTTTGGTGTTGGTGGTGTGGTTCTGGACTGGTTCAGGTCGTACCTTTCTGACCGCTATCAGTGCATCAAGATCGGCTCTGTTTTGTCTGATGCTAAAAGGCTATTGTATGGTGTGCCCCAGGGCTCTGTCTTGGGTCGGATCCTTTTCTCATTATACACTACACCCCTAAGCAAGGTTATTCAGAATCACCCTGGCATACATTTCCACTTTTATGTGGATGACACGCAGTTATACGTTCATCTCACACACAAGCTTGCCACTCTGGCCTTTGAAAGGCTGAAAAACTGCTTGGATGATGTTAGAAAGTGGCTCTCAGTAAACAAGCTCAAACTCAATCCTGCTAAGACAGAGTTTATTCTGTTTGGTTCAAAAAATGTCCGTACAAAACTTTGCAAATTTTTCCCAGTCAATATACTTGGTACCCTCCTGTCACCTGCTGAGGCAATCAGGAACCTTGGTGTCTGGTTTGATTCAGATTTTTCCTTTTCTTGCCATGTCTGGAATATCTGCAAGGCTTGTTTTGTTCATATCAGGGATTTAAGGTGACTCAGAGGGTATCTTACACATGAAGCTGCTCTCTTGGCTGCAAATGCCTTGGTTGGAAGTCGGCTTGACTACTGTAATTCTCTTTTCAGATGTCTCTCTGCTCTTGACCTTCGTAGGCTCCAATGTGTTCAGAACAGTCTAGCTAGAATTGTGGCGAATACCACCAAGTACTCAGATATCACTCCTGTAAGAAAGAGTCTTCATTGGTTGCCTATCATGCATCGCTCTATTTTCAAGGTCGCTCTTCTGGTGTACAAGTTTCTACATAGTGGCCATCCTAAAAGACATAAGCTTTGTCCAAACTGTGAAACATCAGAAAACAAGCAGATACCCAGCCAAGGGGAAAAAGTGTAACTTTTGCCACAAATACAGTCACTTTCCTAAAATGTGTAGGTCAAAAGTGAGAAAGTAAGTACACACAACAGTAGCTGCTGACAGTGAAGACTCACCGACTGATCTGGAACACAAGTTCTTTGTGGAAATGGTGGAAAGTGACTGACCACAGGAAATGCCTGATCATGTGTTCATAAACATAAACGTTGGTACAAAGTCAGTAAAGTTTAAACTTGATACTGGTGCACAGATCATGAAAATGAATCTTTTCAAAACCACCAGCAATATACTTAGTCACTTTGAAGTTGCTTAGAACAGATCACAAGTTATATGGCTACAGTGGAAAACCTCTTAATGCACATTGCCCTGCCCCCATAAAATGACAAAGCTAAATGTGAACTTTTGCACTGTTAAAACCACAGCACCTCAGGTTTTCAGCTTGAGGGCAAGTACTGATCTCAAGTTGATCAAGCTAGTCCTGCCCATAACAGACACAAAGGATAACATCCTACAGCAGTTCCCTGATGTATTTGATGGTCTTGGATTACTTCCAGGTGAGCACTCCCTGAAAGTCAATCCGACAGTGTCTCCAGTAGTTCAGCCTCCATGAGAAGTACCATGTGCTCTCCGAGACCTCGTCAAGAGAGAACTCAATTTGTTTGGACCAATAAGAAAACAATCGTGCATTGAAACAGGTCAAAGACACTGGAGGAGGTGAGAGCTAAACTCACAACAGCAGTATACTTAGTCACTTTGACTGTCAATCTGGTTTTCTGGATGATAAAGCTTGACAACTAGAGCTCTATGCTGACAGCACCCAATTTGGAAAGTACAAGTTTCACAGACTTCCCTTTGGTCTACATAACTCCCAAGATATCTTGCAAAAAACTGTAGACAAGGTATATGAAGGACCCATCTAGCTGAAGAAACTCATCCATTGAGAAATTTGTTGAAGGACAAAACAGAGTTTGTATGGGACTCCAATATAGAAAATGTGTTCCAGAGACTCAAAGCACTTATCACACCAGTACCAGTGTTGGCATACTTTGATGTCACAAATGATGTACAAATACAAGCTGGTACGACCCAATATGGACTTAGTGCAGAAGACCAGAAGGAAGACCAGTTGCATACGCTTCAAGATCCTTAACACAAACTAAATAAAACTATGCTCAAATTGAAAAGGAACTATATACCATAGTATTTGCATGTGAGAAGTTCCATCAATACATATATGGCAAACGTGTGCATGTTCAGTCTGACCACAAACATCTGCAGTTAATCCTGAAAAAGCCTCTGCTGGTCGTCCCAGCATGATTACAAAGAATGATGTTAAGGCTCCAGAAATATGATGCTTATAAACCTGTAAAAGAAATTCCTGTGGATTTATGTCTTATCATGGAAGCTTGCTCAGAGATGAGAAAATCTCCAAAAATGCATAGAAATGCAAGTTCAAACAGTCATCAGGAGCCTACCTGTCTCAGATGAGAAACTCATGCACTTCACACAGGAAGATGAAGTATTGTGCAAACTACAAAGCAGGATGACCAGCAGAACAGGAACAGTGCTCCCCACTAGTACAGCCCTATTGGATTATTCTTGATGAATTGGCAACTATGAATCACATGATTTTCAAGGGAGACACAGTTGTGATCCCTTCAGTTCTATGCTCTGAAATGTTATGCCTGATGCACCAAATCAGGTTTTTTTTTGCCAAATATGAACATTGAGAACATGGTTACCTCTTGCGTCACTTGTCAGAGAAATAAAATGTCAAATCCAAGAGCGCCCATGGTACCACACCAGATCCCTGATTGCCCATGGCAAATATCAGGCACTGATTGGTTTTAATAGAATGGAAGCAGCTGATTCATTGAGATAGGACTCTGAAACAGCCAGAGTGTCAATGTCATCAAAGAAACAAAAGCAATTTTCTTCCACATGGCATTCCGGAAAGGGTCATCAGTAACAGTCCATGTTATGCTAGCCATCAGTATGCAGACTTTGCAAGGGATTGGTATTTCAAACACATTACCTCGAACCCTTTATATCCCAGGTCTAATGGCCTAAGTGAAAGATGGGTCAAGTGGTGAAGCACCTCCTCACCAATGCAAAGGAGAGCAGAAATGATGCATACCTTGTATTACCAGAGCTGAGATGCACAGCTGTAGACAGCTTGGAATACCCAGCCAAGTTACTCATGAGTCGAAACCTTAGGTCAGTACTCCCAGCAACTGACACATATTTGAAGCCTAAAGTGGTAAAACCCTCCAAGGCTGTCAGACAAAGATCCATATACCAAGAAAGACAGAAAAAATATGATGATAGATCTGCCAGATCACTGAAACCACTAAGTTCTGGCCAAGGGTTCATCTGCAAATGCCAACAGGTCAGTGGCAAGTGGTAAAGTCACTACCAAGTTGTTAAAGCAATAATATCTGTAGTGTTTTGGATAACTCAGTGAATAAAGTTTATCTGCTATAGATATAACCATATTTCATGGATATACATGTATGTGGAATATTATATCTAAATCTACTTGTGCACTGAAAAAGTTAACCAAAGCCAAGTGATGTTTACATTTCACAGTGATCATTATAAATATATACATTCTACAGATACCAACTAAATGATGGACAATTACTGTATTTGTAAAAAACTCAGTTACCCATCACAAGTGAGTGTCTGAAATGTATAATTGTTTGATGGATTTTCTTTATCTCTTAGTAACAAATGTGTAACATTCCTACAGCGTTAACAAAAGCTGAAAGGATGATGTAGAATTCTGTTTCAAATATGTCTAAAATCTCCTTGTTTGCTTTAACTCATCTGAACTTAATGACAGCTAAAAAGAAGGGAGGACAATTTATTATTCCCACTGGGATACAAATGTGTTCTGGATAACTGAAATTGTAAAAGTAGGCATGAAAACAATTTATCAAGTACAAATGTTCTTGTGCATGCAATAGTCTGTGTGTTCAGATCAATGCTAGCCTTACTTAGATGCTACAAAAACCTTGCATAGAACAATTGGGTGAAGTAGATTTGTTAAAATTAATGAATACTTCAGTTATTCCTTTCAAAAAGTGGCGTGTAATATTATAGATATAGCTCCAACTAGTGCACTAATTAACACTATACTGTGAATGAGTGCAGATTCCCAATGCATGTACTGATGTGTATGCAGATGTGAGTGGTGGGTTAAAAAACTTACTTCTACTGTGACATATTATTATACACAACGTTATATTCACAGGGATAAAACGCCAAGAAATATTACACACAGTAGGTGGCAAAAATTTTAACATCATTTAATGAAAAAAATATACTGCATGTTCTGTTGTACAGGGAGATACTCAATTTTAGGAGAATTTTAAGCAGGTGAACCAGATTTAATATCCACTGGCAGAAATGCTATCTATGATAACCCATTTTATGCTTCATTTTGCATTTTGATGAAACCAGAATTGAAGTGCAGCCCAGTTAATGCCACATTTATGGTTTTACTGTGGGTCATTTCAATGATATATTTTAATAATGTACCAAGTACTTCCATAAAACATTATGTGGAGCAAAGCTGTTTGGACGGAAGGTAGCACCACATGCAGTGATGCACTGTTGGCAAAGTAGTCAAAACAGAATAGAAACAACTGATATATATGCCTGTGGAAAAAATTTTAAACTGAACAATGACCCAAAAGAATTGACATGGAGTTAGGATTCTTTTACACAATATTTACAAACACAAAGCGATATAAGTTAATAAGGACCAGGAAGGTAACTCATTGCAGCTAATAATCACAGCCAAGCTTTTCAAAATTAGTCTTATTTGAATATGTGCTTCAAATTTTGATAAAAGTAGAATTCTCTGAAAGCGTTGATGAAATGATAAAGAATGGTATGTTTGTCACAAAAAACAATGAACTTGGTTTTATTTGTGTTAATTTTAATTTGACACCTATCATCGACTTCTGAACTGAATGAAGACGTAAAATTTCTACAGTCTGCTGCTATGTATATCTGTGTGTCATCAGAATACAGATGGCAGTGACATTAAACCTTGAAATAATCTGACTGAGTGGACTGGTGTAGAGAGTGAAAATGAGGGGCCCAATACTGAACCAAAAGGAAGGAAAAAAGTTTTGGAAAAACTATCCCCTAGTTTAAATTTAATGTTTACTGTTTGTGAGGAGGGAATTTATCCACATTAACACAGTGCTGTCAACACCAAACCAGTCTTTCAAGCAGTTATATAAAATGAAGTGATCTATAATGTTGAAAGTTGCCACAAGATCAACCAGATATAACTATGTCATTTTGAGTTCCGTCTCAGTAGAGTGGGAACTCCTATGTATTTATATATGGGGGGTTCCACTGGAGCTGACCCTATAACTGACTCTATGACTTAAGGGTCAGTTGCAAAAGTCGGGAATGGGGACGAAAATCCAGAAAAAAGGGTGTGAAAATTTTGAGTCGTTTCACCTCCACAACAGAATGTAACACATACGGGCTTGTCTGGATCTACCTCCCGACCTGACTTTGGGTCGGGATGCTTTTCTCCACAACTCAATGGGAAACTACCAGGACAAGCCGTAAACCCCTAACAGATAAGCCTTATCAAGCCCTGACAAACTGTACTGACAAACGGACAGGAAGGAGCATTTTTCCCGACTCACTGCGACTGGGCTAATTAATTTATGGAGTTGGGATTGAGAATCGGGATCAAACAAACACCATATGAACCCCTTCTGGCTGCTGTAAATCATCATTTATCACTGCAAAGATACCAGCTACACCTCAGAGAGACTTTCTACAGAAGCTGAGGGTACTGTTGTTTTTATTGAGTTTAATATTTTGATGTTAATCATTTGCAGACAGAAAAGCACACATCTGTACCCAGGACAAGCACCTGCACTACAACCAGCACCCCAGCTGCAGCAACAGCCAACTCCCAGGAGTAAAAGAAGAAAGCCACCAAACCCCTGGACCATGCCTTGGATACTTCAAAGGGAAGAAAGAGGATGCTACAGAACCCTCCTGGCTGACTTAATACAGACTGATATCTTAGGCTACCAGAATTTTGTCAGAATGCCACTTGCATTTTTGACATCATCAAAGAATGCATACACCACCGCGTCAAGAAGTCAGTCACCAATTTTAGGAAGCCCAGAGAAGTTGGATTGAAACTCCCAATAACACTGAGACACCTGGCAACAGGAGATACCTACACCTTCTTGAAGTATCACTGGCTGGTTGGCCAAATCACCATCTGAAAATTCATCCCCCAGGTCTGCCAAGCCATCCTTGATAAATTCCAGGAAGAATATTTGTGCTGCCCCACTGACCCTGAGAACTGGGAAAGGGTGGAGGAGAAGTTCAGAACTATATGGAATGTAACCCATGCTCTAGGGGCACTAGATGGGAAGCATATCACTATGAAGAAGTCAAAGAAGTTTGGGAGTGACTATCACAACTACAAGGGCTTCTTTCCCCTGGTGCTGCCAGCCCTGGTCAACGCAGAATACAGATTTCTCTGGGTAGATTGTGGGTCAAGTGGATCTTCATCACAAGCAATTAGAGGGAGAAGATAGAGGATGGCACCTTGAGGCTTCTGCCCCCTGAACCACTGCGGGTGGGAGGCCCAAATCTGCGCTATTTTCTGCTTTGCCGGGTGATGATGCCTTTGCCTTGATGCCATAGATGAAAAACCCTGCAGCCAAAGACAACTCACAAAGGAAGAGAGAATAGCAAACTACAGGATCTCTAGAGGCAGGAAGGTGGTGGAGAATGGGTTTGGAACATTAGTGAGCAGATTCAGGGTACCACTGGGCACCATGGAGCAAAGGCGATGAAGTGATGAAAATGGCTGCAGTGTGTCAATCTGTTAGTAGCTCATCACTGACTGTAAATTCCTAAAGATGCTTGAGAGTACTTATATGTTGTGTTGACTTTCTATGCCAGTAGCAGAGGAGACTGATTATGATGGTGGGTTGAAGCGCTTCATCGGAATCAGTGTAAAAGTAAACAATCTTGAAAGCCTGGGTTGTTGGTCATCAAGAACTAAGAAGGAAGTCCTTTTGTTACCAGTTGGTTCTGCTGAACTGGTTGATCATGAATGACCTGGATTGCTCTCATCTGAGTCTCTGGGATGGTTAAGATGTATTCCCTTGCAGCTACTGCTTGTTGCTGTGGCTATTAAAATGTCTGTGGCACAAATGTTGACATTGCACTGGAGATCCTACAAAGTGTAGGTTGCTGTGGTTATTGGGGCTGACATCGTCTTTCCTCTGCCCTGCTCTGGATGTCACTTAGATGTTTTACAGCCTCAGTTCTGAAAGTTTGAAATTCTCTATCTTCCAAGGCCTCCACTTCAGATGCCAGGTAATTGCAGAAGGCTGTTCTGGTGGTCTCCCGCCTTGGCCTGAGAAATGATGATAGCATGGTTTTCATCTGTGCTGGGACTTGTAAAGCTGTATTGTGGTGTCTAAATGCATTCTAATCTTCATACTATCCATGTCATTTGAAGCCCTGGAGATGTCATGTGCTGGGGAAGTAGATGCACTGCCTCCTCAGTCCTGGGACTTGAAGCCTGTGTCTTCAAGAAGTTAAATTTATCCTGAATCCAATTCTACCTCTCTGTCATTTCTTTTGGAGCCTGACCAGATTTGGACTGTGTAAATTTGTTGTAGTGAGTCCACTGGGATTCAAACCAAGTTTTGCACATTTTGACAGACAGCTTGTCATGTGCCCCTTCTTGTGTCTGGATTGCAATTGAGATGTGCCCGATTCTCCTCAAACCTCTGTGTCCATTTTTGTGTCACTTCTGTCTGTCCTTGGACTTGTTACTACCACTCCCTCCATGCTGTATGTGTAGTTTCCTCCTTCATGCCTTCCTCCTGGCATCCCCTCCTATGTTTCTGTGCCTCTTCCTCCCTATCTCTTGCACTCCTCTCCTTCCTCTTCCTCTGTAAGTCAGCAACTGTATCCCCCAACTCAAACTCTGTAGGTGTGTATGTGGGAACTTCTATCTTTCTCACTCTTCTGTCATTTTAGGACCCAGTTTTCTTTGTAAAAACAGCGTTTGTAAAAAAACACAAAAGCCTAACCACAAGTCAACCCAATATGTATATCAACACTAAATTTGTAAAAGAACAAAAAGCCTTATCTTAAATGATGCCAGATATATCTGTGAAATTCCAGATTCTAAATGTTGAAGTGCGCAAACCGGCTGACCTTATGTAGTCATAAATTTCATGGCCAACAGGCCGTGTGTCAGAAAAATGAGGTCGGCTTGTTCTACACAGTTTCCAGCCTGTCTGTTGCTGCAACCACCTTGTCGGTTTCTGTTTATGGCTTTCCATGATGTGTTCTCAATTTGTCCTGTTGAGATATTACTGACCCTATGGTCGAAGACTTGGAGACTTCATGTCTTGATGGGAAGTGACCAAGTCAGGCCAGTAATGTTTACAACATGCCAGTTTCCTTTCAAGTACAGTTGGTTTGTGTGTACAGCCTGTCGAGAGTTAGTTTTCTGGTACTCATCCATGACAGGCAGGCAAGTCATTCCAGACAATATGGTTGCACTGTAGGACAAGACTGGAAGTGTGTTCAACAATTGCAAGCTGTAGAGATCCGTGACAGGACAATTTCCAGATGGGCAGAGCCAAGGTCCGTATACAGAGTCGGGGTGCGTCATAAATCACAACCAATCGTAACCGACTATGTAAACAATGCTCCTGACCCTCAAAAAATCCATAGTTACTGACAAGTCGGACCCAGTCTAACACCCCCAATAAGGTCCTCCATGGCCTAGTCATTAATTTGTCTTCTAATCCCCTGGTCACATCTCTGTGTGGGTTTAACTCCCACAAGTAGACATTCTGAGGACCAGTCTCAATGTAACATTGGTTGTAGTACAGGCCATAAGAAAATAAGTTTGACTGATTGGTTCAGTAATTTGTCACAAAGACGAAAAATAGTAAACTAACACAGCAGTGCCTGAGAAAACACAAACCCTTGGCCGCAGGTAATACTGCAAAACAAATCCGCCAGAATCTGTATCTAAATCTGGATCATGGATTTGGATCAAGCGACAGGTACAACACACCTCATGTAAAATATAACATTTCATTCAACTCCAAAGCATTTTTTTAATTACACATGTGAATATTTAAAAAAAAGTAAACAATTCTGAATTGGCAATCCAGGGCTATCTTGAGGGGAACTGAGCCACGAGTAGATATCACATTGTGCACATGAATGGAAGGTACAAGCTTAATGGGGGTGTTCCACCACATGACTAAGGCTCCCGATTAAGGGTTTTTGAGGGTCAGTTTGAAATATTTGCTTAGTCCCAGACCTTCTGTAAGGGTCAGTTGTTGTCGGTTGGGGCCGTGGGAAAAATCAAACATATTTGATATTTCTCACGACTCAAACCGATTCATATTTCCCGCCGTCAACAAAATGTCCAGTCCCAGGCGTCCTCAGGCCTCCTCAGACCCAAATTTACACAGTCGTGTGTTGTCCCAGGCCGCCTGCGACCTTTAGGCTCAGACCTCCCTAGCTTAGTCCCAGGAGGCCGGTTGTTAATCCCAGACTCAAATATGGTGCGTATGAATTTCATGCGTGTGAAAGTGGGTTGGTTGCATTGGTCCGCGGAAGCCTCAGACCGTCTGTGGTGTCCTGGGACCCAAAAATCAAGGTCTGGGACTAAGCCCCGACTAAGGGTAACTGACCCTAACCGATCAAAACCAGCCTCCCCAGGACGCCTGGGACAGCACAAATTTAGTCTGCGACGGTCTGAGGATGCCCCAGGAGGCCTGGGACTAACAACCGATTAAGAACCGACTGTTTTCCACGCGTCGGAAATTAAAACGAGGCAATGAGCAGGTCTGGGACTATATAAGCGACCGCGCACACATTCTTGTTGTTACTGACTGTTTGGCTACTGAGAGACGTGTGTCACTGATTTGTAGGGGTTTTCAGTTTTTATTTTATATATATTTTACTTGAGCTTAAGGCAAATTTCACAGTTAGAAGACACATTTTACTATTTTTTTATTATTTTGTCGACTGGATCATGAGAAAAGAGAAAGGAGGGAAGAGAGGAAGGAAAAAGATGGATGACAGGGAGAAGGAAAGTCAAGTAGAGGAGAGGAGTGAAGTTATTACAGAAGAAGGAACTGAGAGGAGAGAGGAGGAGGAGATTGAGAAAGGTCCAGCTATTGGGGAAGCTGTGGCAGAAGAAGAAGAGAGGTGTGAAGAAGTGCCATTCTTCAGCCAAGAGAGCCAGGGTGTGTGCCACTTTTACAGACAGTCAGGAAGTTTCCATTGTGGAATTTGTAAAGCTGCACCCAGAACTGTATGACAAGGAACATCCACGTTTCCATGACAGGACCAGAAGAGAGGCTCTCTGGGCAGAAATATCCGCAGAACTCAAGCTCCAGCCCTTTGATGTGAGACGTTGGTTCGAGTCCCAGCGAACCCATTATGGAAAGCTGTCTAAGTTCCAATCTGGCCAAGCCCCGAGGGAGATGACCAAGAGACAGTCCTGGGTCTACCAACAGATGGGTTTTCTTAAAACCCACATCAGAAGAAAGGGGGCCAACAGAAGTTCAGGTTTTGAGGCCAGTCCAAATACCAGTAGGCAGGACGAATCACGTGGGTCAACTACTGACACAGAACACCTCGAGTCCAGTGTCCTGAGGGAGAGGAGTCAGTCCATCATTACATCAACACCCGTTTCAACTACAGACTCCAAGATTCTCAAACACTTTGAGCAGATGAGGACACTTATCTCAGGTTTTCTGCATCAGAAGTCAGACAGGCAGCCCTTCTTTGACTATGTGGCATCAGAGGCCGAAAAGATGACTCAAGAAGAATTTGAAGAATTAAAGGGCAAGATATTTAGAGACATCAAAACTATTAAGAGTAACCGCAGACGTCAGCCATTGCCCAGAATTTCAGCCACTGTTACCACGGAGTCCCAGAGGGTCGGCCTACTGCCAACAACCACTCCACAGGCATCTAGTTCCACTCAAGCAGCAGCGAGCAGCAGTTTTGTGTACTATACACCAAGCCCCATTGGCTTCAGCAACCCAACATCTGTCCTGTACAAGACGAAGGGAGCAGGCACAATCTGAGTGGAATCTTAAGCCAGCTACCAGATCTGACATCAACACAGATCGTAGAGCAGCCTCAGCAGCAGCAGCAGCAACCACAGCAGCAGCTTTTTACTATCACCACTTTAGCACCACCTCAACAGTAGCAGCAGCCTCCTCAGTAGCCATCCAGTCAGGGCGGGTCTTTGACCTGCCAGGCCCTTTTTAGGGCCACCAATTCTTCCAAAAACAATTTATTAAGCTACATGTTATTCCAATTCCCCTCCCAAAACAAAAAAGTTCAGTACAAATATTTATCACAAGAAAAAAAATTAAAGTCCAACACCTACACCACCCCAAACATGAAATAAATAACCCATGGTACCACACATAACAAAAACGGCCACATAAAAAAAAATTAAAAATAACTCCCAATATGGCCATTAATCAGCCCATTTTTACATTAAAATCCATGGGATAGTTTAAAATCTGTAATTGAAAAGTCCAACACTTACACCTTCCCTAGAGTTAAAAGGCATTATTACATACTTACCAACCCACAAACAGACAAACCCAATACCAAACATAACCCCCAAATGACAAAATAAACCCAACACCAGTAACCACCAACCAAGAAACACACAAACCCAAAAGTAAATAGAACCCATGCAAACGAACTGACAAACTGTTTTGCAAACACAATCCCCCATTATTGAAAACCAAACTAGTTCCATGGTTCCACATTTTTGTAAATAGAAGTGAAAATTTAAAATTGAAGATTTCCATAAAAACATTTCTGCTACAAATAAATTTCCAAACCATGAACAAAAAAAATTGGTGAAATTAGGATGTGGATTTCAAAATATATAAAAAAAGTAATTCAGTTTAGGATATTATGTGTGACTTTGTGTTTGGCTTTTGTTTAACACTGGGTTTGTATGTTTGTTGGGTGAGTAAGTTGTGTTTGTCTGTTTGTCCGTCTGAACAAGTTATGTTTGGCATGGGGTTTGTCTGTTTGTCCGTCTGAACAAGTTATGTTTGGCATGGGGTTTGTCTGTTTGTCCGTGTGTACAAGTTATGTTTGGCATGGGGTTTGTCTGTTTGTCCGTCTGAACAAGTTATGTTTGGCATGGGGTTTGTCTGTTTGTCCGTCTCGACAAGTTAGGTTTGGCATGGGGTTTGTTTGTTTGTCCGTGTGTACAAGTTATGTTTGGCATGGGGATTGTCCGTCTGTCGCAAGCATAGCTTATTAATTGTTTTTGGAATATTTGATAGTCCTGAAAAGGACTGGTTACTGCAGCAGGAGTTATATTCTGCCATCTTCTAGCAGGTTTCTGTCTTGGCCACCACCAGCAGCACCACCAATCAATCCACAATCACCAGGCACATCATCATCATCATCCTCCCCAGGCTGTTGACCACCATGTTGACCTTGATACTGGCTTCTGAATATGTTGTGCAGAGCCACACAGGTCATGACCACTTCTCTAACTGTTTCTGGAGGTAGTTCAATGGTGGTCCTCATCACTCTGAATCTTGAAACCAGGATGCCAAAAGCGTTCTCCACAACTCTCCTGCCCCTTGATATTCTATAGTTGGCAATCCTTTCCTCTCTTGTTAACAGCCTTCTGCCATAGGGTTTCATGAGCCAGGTCTTCAGGGCAAAGGCATCGTCTGCCAGAATGAAGTAGGGGACATCTGTACCACCCTGGGTTATAGGAGCTGGGTCAGGGAAGCCTATCCTGCCATCTTCAATCCTCCTCTTCAGCTGAGAGGCATTAAATATCTGGGCATCTGAGCAAGATCCAGCTGTACCCACATCCACCCATCTGAACTTGTACTGTCCATCTACCGGGGCCAACATGACAATGGAAAAGAACCCCTTGTAGTTGTGGTAGAGGGCTCCAGAGTTCTTGGGTTTCTTCAGGGCCACATGCTTCCCATCCAGGGCTCCCAGGGCATGTGGAAAATTCCACCTGATCCTGAATTCCCTTTCCAGTTCTTTCCACTCATCTGGAGTAGTAGGGCATTTGAGGTACTCTCTGGTGAACTCATCCTGGATGGCCCTGCAGACCTCTGGTAAAAACTTGGAAATGGTGGATCTTCCAACCCTGAACAGACAGGATAGTGATGTGTATGACTCTCCAGTGGCCAGATATCTGATAGTGAGGGCTAACTTCTCCCCAACACTGATAGGAGCTCTGTAGTTGGTGGCCTGCCTGGCTAGACGTGGTTCCAGTCTGGTCTTTATCATTTCAGAGAATTCTGGGGTCATGCTCATGTAGTTGGTGAATCCTGGAATGTCTGTGGCATACAGATCAGCCATAATGTTATGGTAGGCCCCCCTCTCCTCTCTCTGCAGTAGCCATGGCCTGACCTACATGTTGTGCCTTCTTCTAGGTCTCTGTATGGGTGCTGGTGGTGGTGGTGGTTGCTGTGCTTGACGTAAAAAATGGAAATACATGATTATTTGTAACTGAATAAAAACAAAAAAGCCCTAAGTTGTTGTTGAATCTGTCTTCCATTAAAAGGTGGCATCCTGCTGTGTTCCTAGAAAAGCAATGGTGATTAGGTCGCGAATTTTATATATATGTACCCAGAAAATCCAGCAACTTTGGAAAACAAGAATCGGCGATCCTGGTCTGGGGAAGACTGAGGAGGCCTGAGGACACCTGAGGACGCCGGGACTTAATCGGGTGTTAGTCGGGGCTTAGTCCCAGGAGGCCTGAGGTGTCCTGGGACCCAGTCAGTATGTGTACGACAGGATCGTGGTTGAAACCGACCAGAAAACTGGCTTAGTCGGTTCTTAGTCCCAGACCAGTTAGGGACTGTCTGGGGCCGCCTGAGGCATCCTGAGGCTTCCTGAGGACGATCTGTACTTAATCCCAGACTTTAATACCGACTCAGTATTCCCCCCCATTTTTGTTTTTTTCCACCGACTGTCCACGATTAAGGGTCCCAGACAGGATCGGGGCTTAATCTTTTGGTGGAACAGGGGTATAAGGTACATAACCTTCCAGAGCTCTTTATTCTGTAGCAATGATACAATTGGATGATGCTACTGACTGATCTTGTACCTTCATGTGCAGTACTTTATTTTGGTTATATCTCAACTTTACCACTATTTAAATGAATATATGAGTCACTCTGTATGTGTTCATACCTGGAGAAAAAATCAGACTGTCACCCATCAAAGTACTAACAAACCCCAGTGCTGCTTAGCTTCAAGAACCCCAAAAATTTGTTCCTCCAGGTTCCTCATTATTGTTCTTCCATCCATAAATCAAAGGTCCACTTCAACAACAGTTTCTGATATGATGCCCCGAAGTTATGGAATGATCTTCCACATGATATTGTGCTCCAAACCTCTTCGTCGACTAAAAACCTACCTATTTAAGAGATCATTTCCACCTTAGTTTCTAACTACCTAACACAGGATTGCCTCCCTGGGTACGACTTATGTATGAATATGTCTAACGTCTTGATGATTTATGCCTTACAAACTGGATGTTGTGCCATAGAATTCGTAGATATGGAGATTAAGCACTTGGACAACTGATTGATTGATATTGATCAGGCAGAAACTGGTCAAGCTACAACACAGGTAGATATGATTGGAGGCAGTTTGAAAATATGCTTACTTCATTTCTTATTTTACACCTCTGATAAATTAAAATGATTTGTATTTAAGCATCCACACCTATTTGGTTTTGGAAATATCCATTTTACGTATGGTTTGACTGTGTAGCACTTTTTTATGAACATCTTGACCACATTAGTAGTAATCATTACCCACTTCATGTTCGAGGTATGTTTAAACTAGTTGTGTGTATTGTGGTGTTAACCCAACTAATCTAATGAGCTAACTTAAATGAGAGTAAAACAGCCCTCAATTAATAAACTTTTAAAAATCAGGTTAATATATGCTATAAGTATTTCCTATTGTATTAAATGTTTTCTTTCATATTCACCTAAACTGATGAACTTAAACGGTACAAATGATTTAAATGGGCCATGAAATTCTTACGATGATAAAGGAGCTCAGATTTAAAATTTGAAACTGTTATGGTGAATCTGGCCTGTTAATATAAGTATACTTTTAATTGTTAGTATGATTTTTAAATATATATGGTATTAAATACACAGTGTATTTTTGTGTATTTATGTATTTGAACAAATTGTTTGCTTGCTCAAGCTTTCCAAAATACACATAATATAGTCATGAATCTAGAGCTCTGAACTTTCTTTTAATGACAGATATGTACATTTATATCTCTTCCTTATTTGCAAACAGGCACACTCATACAGTTATTGGTCGTGATTCCCCTTTAAATGTTGCCTCAATGAACAAGGGTGTTCCTAAGAACGGGTTAATTTAGCAGAGTTAGAGTCTTTTTCTTTTCGAGAATGACATGTTAATACACCAACCATAATTAAACTGAATGAACTTCATTTTAATTGTTGTATGTTGAACAACAAGAATTCAGGCTGTGATGAAACTGATGATTTATTACATCTAAATTTAAAAATATGTATTATTGTTACAAATTGACTCGTAGTAATGACCTATTTATGTCTTGTCGTTAGAGTTTTCTTTCTATGTAAATATTATGTTCTATAGTATCTGAAATGGAAAATATAATTAGCCATCTGAATTTTATGTAACACATTGAATTGTCATTTGGATATATGTATCAATTACCATATCTGTGTCTATGTGAAGGATTAATTTATAATTAACACAAGCCAAGGTTGGTCAACCCTTTCTAAATTAGCGATATTAATAAAATGATTTATTATTGTTATTACAAATCAGTCACCTGGATTTTAAATACAAGAAGAAGAAAAAAGAAGAAAATACTTGCAAAAACTGTATTATTTACAATAGTTTGTAAGAAATACTTAATTGACAGTAAGAAAATAGAACTTTTTCAGTGATAACTGTGGCATTTTCTACATTTCTTGTTGTATGCAAGTAAACCCAATTCAAGTCATCAATTTTATTCATGTATGTGGATGAACGCGTGCTTATGCAGTGACTAAAATATTAGCCTTCTGTCCTGAAAGACCTTAGGTTCAGATGAAACGACAATCTGAACCAAATGGTTTTATGTTGATATTCACAGGTGTCTGATAATTTACATGACAAGGGCTTCATTTTGTCCATCTATTCATAACTGAGTCAAACCATGTTGTTAAAGTTTTTTTGGAGATTCTTCAGATTATAGATTCAGATATGGATTGCATTGTTCAGAAAGAAAATTTCTTTTTCTAAAAGCATATCCACAATAACCTTTTAAGCATCTTTGTCAAGGAGGTTATGGGATTGGCAGAGCTATTTGTCTGTTTGCTTGTTTTCCATTTTTTTTTTAAAAAAAGCTATTTCTGAAAATGTCAATAGTAATACAAGAACGGATTATTAGATCTTGGTGGTGATCCAGATCACTCTCTGGATCCAGGATATTTTTGAAGGTTTTGGATCTTGGCAGAGGTTTGCTCTCACTGAGTGCTCTGGTTAATCGTTTGGTGAATGACAAATTTCCATTGCTCCTAAATTATGAATTTGTACTCTGTGATTTAAAGGACTGTTTTCTTGCTGAAGATTACGTGCAATAAATGTTGGCTGGAATTAGAATTACCAAGTAACAAGTTTGGCATTCACCTGGCTTGGTCGACCTCTGTATGGTTGTGGATTCTAAACCACTTAATGCCATCATATGAGAGTCACTCAGGGCCTGTCCTGATTAATAAAGTTGTAAAAACCCAACTCTTTAACCAAAACCTTGTTTTCTCTAAGTACTAGATTTAGTGATTTTGGAAATAAAACTTTCAAAGGGCCTTGAACCTCCCAGGTTTCTGGTTTGTGTTCCCAGCCAGTCATGAAGTGGGAACGTTTTTTGCCCATGTGTGAATATTTTCTGAGTGAAATCTTTACACTACTAGTGCACAGTGTTTTCCACCATCCATTCAATTCCTGTTGTGGTTTGACCTGTAAAATGTGATGAATACAATAAGACTTTCCGAATAACTCACAAAATACACCTGTCCTTATTTACGTTTTGCATCTGCATCCGTAATTGTCCATATCCGTGATACCCTGGATATTTTGCTATAAAACAGTGAACTATTGTCCGCATCCGCAAAATAACAAACTTGACCCTTTTTCTACGGATGCAGACGGAAGTTCACTGTTTTATACAAACATATTTAGGGTATTACAGATGTGGATAAGGACACGGATGCGGGTACGGACGTAATTAAGGACTGGTGTATTTCTAGCCTAACAGAAACCCAAGATATGTACATAGCATGAATAAATATGACAATATTATACAAGTGTGTAAGTTTGGATTGGTATTTGGGTAAGATGTCTTTGCCACAACACAAACAGCAGACTTTTGAACAACCTACCATGAGTTCTCACATGTTATAACTAAAACGTACAGGCCAGACATGTCCACTTACTAGATCCATTTAGGGAACTGCAAGGACCAAAATTCAAATATGAGTTCTTATGACTACACGGAACTATTAAATATTTTGAGTGCAATGACAAAAAAACTTTTAAAATTCTTGAATATACAAGGTTATCCGGATTACCACCGAAATCAAATAGTCTGTTCCATGTGACATTTTCTGCATTTTTCTGAAAATTTTATCAAAATCAGTCATCTAACTATTTTGAGTTATTTTGCAAACAAACATACAAATGCACACTGCAAATTACATAATCTCCTTAACAGAGGGCAAGAAATGGAAATATTTTACTTACTATTCAAACAATGGTGGGAAATATATTCAAAATCACCCTTCAGATGTAAATTTAAAATTTTGCCAGTTTGAGAATAAGAAAAAAATACAGAATCTGCTTCCTGAGGATTTTAGAGTGATCAAGTTCGTATTTCTTATAATGAAATCGAAAAATATAGGTTTCTTAGATAATTTTCCCATTTCATACTTTGTAGTGAGATGCTGATTTTTCAACTATTCATCTGCCTGTTGGGAGTTTGTCTCCAGTGGATCAATTTGGTTTCAGGTAAGAATCTCCTATGATTTATACGATCTGGGCAAATTTCCTTCAAAGGTAGCATGTTTTATAATATAACTGTAAGTACAGATAAATGTGTATGAATTGTATGGCACTGGCTATATATATGTTACATTACTTGCTGAAATATCGCATTGTAGAAAGAAATGAATCTAATCTAATCTAATGTGGATTTTATAGTGCTTAATCTCCGTCACTGATGGACTCTAAGGCACAACTGAACATAAAGCAAGGCAGTTAACATTTATCGGACGACATAGCCAGGCCATACCAAGAAGACACAGGATGACAGGAGCAGGCTATGGGGGATATGCTTTTGCAAGCAGGTAGTTTTAATCTTCTTTCTGAGGGAGGCAACTGATGCTGCACAGTGCAGATCATGAGGGAGTTCATTCCAGATCTTTGAAGCATCAAAGGCAAAGCTGTGATCAACTGTTTCACTGACTTGAAGACTGATGAACAGAAAGGAGGAACACTAAGGTATTGACGATCTGGGTGACTACGCCTGGTACTATGGGAACAACTGCTGAGAGAAAAGAATGGTTGAAAATAGGACGGAGAACCACTATGTAGGGGGAGTCTGATGCCCTTTAATTCATCATTGCTGACCTTAAATGCCAAGGTTACGCTATAGAAAACATTACACAACTAGAAAAGCAGTCGTACAATGCAAACTCCAAGGCTCCCTACCTCTAATATTGTTTATGAGTACAATTATAAAAAAAATATTTAAAAATTTCTGGGTCCAGACAGTAATCCGATCAATAAAAAAACGAGAATTATCTGTCCCTTTTGTGATTGACAATATTGCCTGAAAATGTCACCAATATCTGTTCACAAAATTTTGAGTATGTTAAACCAACAATGAAACAAAGAAACTCTGGCCAAATATATACGTCATTGTAGGAATTTAATAGAAGGGCGTATAATATCAAATATGCATCATAGAAATTAAGCCAAGGCATATTATATACATTGCTTAGTGTCAATGATAATTATCCTAAATGGTGGCTGACACTGGACCCCGGACACCTTTTCTCTCCAGTTTATACCTTTTCTGTCCAGTTTAGAACACTCTTGCATGACTAGTGTATCATAGAAAGTTTGCTCACATTAACTTACCTCCATCTTACAAAACTCCATTGGTTGCCTGTTGAGGCAGTAACATTTCCAGTAACTTGGCTATGTTAACAGACTAACTCATATTTAGTATTATGTTGCGTACTTGAGCCTTAGAATCTGTCAAATGATAGAGATTAAGCACTATGCTAGTTCGTATTACATGAGATTGGATTAGATATCTGTATTTTGTTCCGTGCATTTTGTTTGGTAGTGTATTGTATGTGCATATGTGTGTAGTTGTATTGCAATTAGGAACAAGATGCACTCAGAGAGAGCAAAACGCTCGACTTGATGTGACCAGTCTCACAAGTGTTATAAAGTATAACACACATCCATCATGGAGGCTTCTTGGTATCCAATATATTAATTGGATCTTTCCTAAACTATAATCACTCCTTCCCATGGCTAGTCCCTTCCTACTTCAAATTTGACATCAAAATTTATTAATTACTTTTGAAGAACTATGAAGTAGAAAGCTAAAATCATTAAAATACATTGAAATGGGACCTATGAAAATTCATGATTTTTTTGTATCCAAAATATGATCCACGTCTTTCCCAAAAATTAGTAATTTCTTCCTTTCACCAGGTCCTACTCACAATTTTTTTATAAAGATCTGTTTGTTAGTTCTGGAGTAATCTAAACACCAAAAACAGGCAGACAAATAGACAAAAAAGCACACAACAAACCTAAATTCCTGGTAGAGGTAAAAATATTGGTTAAAAGCCACTTCTTGGTCAAAATTACTCACGGTAAATTCTTGTGATGGACTGTCAAGAAATTGAAACAAACAAACAAAAAAAAAAAAAAAAAAAAAAAAAAAAAACAGAAATAAACTAGACCTAGCGCATCGGAGAACCGATGCAAATTGTATCCACTGTAAAGACAATGCACCAAAACCTGTAGTACCAATAACAAGCGAGTTATAAGCACTTTTAAGTTTGGCTATCCTCATTTGACCTTGAAGGGGGGCCCCAAGGTTAAATCCGACCACACCAGAAGATTCCCAGAGCATGATTTCCTATATGTTGGTTTACCATCCCAAACCTCTACGACCAATAATAAGAGACTTATAATCACTTTTTAGTTTGGCTGTCCTCATTTGACCTTGACCGTGGGGCCCAAGGTCAAATCCGACCACACCAGAAGATTCCCAGTCCATGATTTCCTATATGTTGGGTTACCATCCCAAATCTCTAGGACCAATAATAAGCAAGTGATAAGCACTTTTAAGTTTGGCTGTCCTCACACTTGACCTTGAAGGAGGGGCCCAAGGTCAAATCTGACCATCGCAAAAGATTACCCGCCCATGATTTCCTGTATGTTGGT
Source organism: Sabellastarte sp. h YS-2021 (assembly GCA_964017235.1). Taxonomy (NCBI): domain Eukaryota; kingdom Metazoa; phylum Annelida; class Polychaeta; order Sabellida; family Sabellidae; genus Sabellastarte; species Sabellastarte sp. h YS-2021. The sequence continues at coordinate 152,038,373 of OZ024931.1, forward strand.
TTACCATCCCAAACCTCTAGGATCGATAATAAGCGAGATATAAGCACTTTTAAGCTTGGCTATCCTCATTTGACCTTGAAGGAGGGGTCCAAGGTCAAATCCGACCACACCAGAAGATTCCCAGCCTATGATTTCCTATAGGTTGGTTTATCATCCCAAACCTCTAGGACCAATAATAAGCGAGTTGTAAGCACTTTCAGGTTTGGCTGTCCTCATTTGACCTTGAAGGAGGGGCTTAAGGTCAAATCCGACCACACCAGAAGATTCCCAGCACATGATTTTCTATATGCTGGTTTACCATCCCAAACCTCTAGGACCAATACTAAGTGAGTTATAAGCACTTTTAAGTTTGGCTGTCCTCGTTTGACCTTGAATGAGAGGCCCAAGGTCAAATCCAACCTCACCAAAAGATTCCCAGCCCATGATTTTCTATATGTTGGTTTACCATCCCAAACCTCTACGACCAATAATAAGCGAGTTATAGGCACTTTTACCTTTGGCTATCCTCGTTTGACCTTGAAGGAGGGGCCCAAGGTCAAATCCGACCACACCAGAAGATTCCCAGCCCATGATTTTCTATATGCTGGTTTACCATCCCAAACCTCTAGGACCAATAATAAGCGAGTTATAAGCACTTTTAAGTTTGGCTGTCCTTGTTTGACCTTGAAGGAGGGGCCCAAGGTCAAATCCGACCACGCCAGAAGATTCCCAGCCCATGAATTCCTATAGGTTGGTTTACCATCCCAAACCTCTAGGACCAATAATAACCAAGTTATAAGCAGTTTTACGTTTGGCTGTCCTCGTTTGACCTTGAAGGAGGGGCCCAAGGTCAAATCCGACCACACCAGAAGATTCCCAGCCCATGATTTCCTATAGGTTGGTTTACCATCCCAAACCTCTAGGACCAATAATAAGCAAGTTATAAGCACTTTTACCTTTGGCTATCCTCGTTTGACCTTGAAGGAGGGGCCCAAGGTCAAATCCGACCACACCAGAAGATTCCCAGCCCATGATTTCCTATAGGATGGTTTACCATCCCAAACCTCTAGGACCAATAATAAGCGAGTTATAAGCACTTTTAAGTTTGGCTGTCCTTGTTTGACCTTGAAGGAGGGGCCCAAGGTCAAATCCGACCACGCCAAAAGATTCCCAGCCCATGATTTCCTATATGTTGGTTTACCATCCCAAACCTCTAGGATCGATAATAAGCGAGTTATAAGCACTTATAAGTTTGGCTATCCTCGTTTGACCTTGAAGGAGGGGTCCAAGGTCAAATGTGACCACATCAGAAGATTCACAGCACATGATTTCCTATAGGTTGGCTTCTCATTGCAAACCTCTAGGACCAATAATAAGGGAGATATAGGCACTTTTAAAGTCCGCTATGTGGGTTACTTCGGCACTCCGTGGATGACCTTGAATTAGGAGCTTCAAGGTCAAATGTGTGCAAGGTTATAGAGGACATGTATATGTGTCATACATATCACCTATGAAGAGATTCAACCTTCTACCTATGAGGAACAGCCGGTAGAAAAATGTAGATTATTTTCAAAGAAATGCCTGTGGCGGCCATCTTGTTTTTCAGAATGAGGCTATTTTCCTTCCCAGAGAAGCTTACCCCCGAATGAAGATATCCTGCAAATTTGGTGAACCTAGCTGCTGTTGTTTTCCTCTTAGAGCGTTAACGCCGAAAATCTCTCTACGCGCGGCGGCGGCGTAGCGGACGCTAAACCAAAGTATCCACCGGATGCTTCCGCTGGATACAATAAACATGACAAATACACCACTTCCCTCTCAATTGTATTTATGTCAATTTCAAGACATAAATTTAATGAGAAGTATAATATATATCACAAGCTAGGTTTTGTGACCTCACAATGACAATTGCATTGTGACATCATTAAGTAATGACATCATCAGACAGCAAAATATTGATTTTTTTACTTATGCAATAAAGAAAATCAGATTTCTCTGTATATTCCCAATTGATCTATTATTGTCCATCAAGTTGAACACTTTATCTTGGTTAAAGTTTTTTTTTGAACAGTAAAATTTTAGATGCTGTGTTTTTTTTCTTTTCTTTTTAAAAGACCTTTAAAATATTGCTGAAAAAAAACCTAAAAACAAAAATTAAATAAAAAAAATTTAGGATTGACTGGTATTGAACCCCAACCATGAGATTACAAGTTCTACACATTACACTCACAGCCACAGAGGATATCTGATGAGGCAAGAATTTATGAGGAGGAAATCCTATCATGATATTGATTTTTGAAGACAAGTAGGTTTCACTGTATATACCCAATTAAAAATTTAAAAACCTGTCTCCTGACTTTAATTTTCAAACAAATTACACCAAATTTGGAAGATTCCGTCTGTACCCCATGAAATATCTACCCACCAAATTTGAGCTCGATTGATGGTATAGTTTTTGAGTTATAAGGGCAAAACGGTGCACAGACAGACAGACTGACAGAAACAAACTGATTACAATAACCCTCTCCTATCGTCGAGCGTTAATTAAATGGTTAGCAGAAGACAATAAGTACCCTTCTATCTGATACTTGTTTCAATCAAGTCGTTTACCTCCCTCAAGAAGGTATTATTTTGATTTTGATGTCTGTTAGTAGGATTACACAAATACTACTAATTGGAACTTCTTTAAAAATCAGCAGATGGAACTTGGTGTAACTTACATCCCATTAAATTTTGAGAGTGATCTGGATCAACATCTGGATTCAAAAATGTATTTTTCATTTACTAATTATTATGAGTCTTGGCATTTGATATCATTAGATATTTCTTGAACCTTCGAGAAATAAACAGCAAGATATTCCCACCAGCAGAGTACTATTTGAACATGTTCGTGAAATGACCCTTCAGACAATTACTTATTTAATCTAATTTAACACAACACTGGCAAATATATGGCTATAAAATGAACTAAATCTTCTTATTGTCTCTTCTATTCTCTACTTTTATGGTGCTTAATCTTTGTAAGAGAGACTGTAAAACTAACACCAAAATCCAATTTTAAAAAATCATCATTCCATAGTGGTTACCAAGTTCAGTATAATAAACATGTAATAACATTATAATTTCCTTTAAGTTAGTGTAATACACTATACATTTAGAGCTACGTGTAAGTAAATAAAATAACAGACAAAATAGACTGCATAAAATAATGCTGTATTTTTTCTTTATCAAGAAAAGGCACTTGTCAAACAAAACAAAAATCTCAAGTACATATGTCAATATTAGAATATATATGTTTACCTAAACATATTTACTGCCTTGTTTTGTAAACTAGAACAAATTGTACACAAAGTTTCAATTCAAAATTATTTAATGTGATTTAGCTGGAGCTTAAAAATTAAGGGTAATAATGTAATTTTTAATCATAGCCAATCAATGGCTTGCATTGTTCTATTTTTGTATCGGGGATTCTAATTGGCCAGAGTCTAAATTCATTGCTTATTTCTCATCGGTGCCAACTTAAAGGGTATGCCAAAATATGGCACGGAGAAGTAAAAAAATGTATATAAGTATATAGGTATATCCTATTAACATCTAACGAGAAGTGTATGTCAGATTAATATTAAAGTACTGTATATATTGAATTTTACTGGGCAATACGTTAAACTACTTTAACTAATGAGTTTGGATAGTGAAACCTGATTCTCTGTGAAATATTAAATTTGCATTGATCTCTCCAGCAGAAACAAGCTATTCATGATAATTAATTGCAGTGATTATCTTATGAATGAATGAGTGAAATTTACTTTCAGCTAGCATTTCTAATAATACAGTAACTAGTGCTTAAAAACATATACACTGGTGTGTATGTCACTCTATTTCAGTCATGACTGATAATAAAAAAGTGTTTATGCAACAACAAGCCAGTAAACCCTTTTGGGATTCTATTCTATTCTGTATTTTTATAGCACTTAATGTCTGCAAAGGCACACTCTAAGCCACAACACCAGTTCTAATTCTGTAATTGTAATTCCATAGAAAAGACATAGCCAGGTTGATAGCATAGTGGAAAATGCCACTTGCGTAAACATTGAAGCTGTTGTTATCTAAGTTAAGAAGGTTATGATTTTTGGTGCATTCATTTATTTGTTTCTTGTCTGTTTTTGTGTAAAGTCAGTGAACTAATCCTTGCTATTTGTTTAGGTGAGAATGGCCTGACCAAAGAAAATGATTAAAGTTTTGTGGAATACCCCAGACCATAATCTGGATACAAAGCTAAACAAGTTTTAACAGTCCTATTATTTACAAGTTTTTAGGTGAAATGACATTATGAAAATTATTGGCGGAGGTTGGTGGTCTATAGGAATGCTCTGTAGACCATAATATATATTTGTATCGAACGAAAATCAATGCATACTCCAAATTATGTTTGGAAGAACAAGCTTTGCTGGGGTATGTAAAAAAGGTAGTTTTATATGAGGTGTAGTATAAAAACAAATGATAAAGATTAGACTTTCAGACACTGCCATGGTCCGATTTTCCATGTCATGTTTTTTCATTCACGAGATACCAAATACCAGTGTAAACATTTCAGTAATATTTTTTGGTCGAATTACAACACTAGTGTTATTTGGGTCGCATTTATTTTTTGCTACTTATGAAACAGATTTTGTGTCGGTTTATATAACAGCATAGATTTAACCACTTTTCATATAATTTATTTCCTTGTTTGGCTGTATGTTAAACATCTCTCTCACTTATCCCTTCCAGATCCTTGATACCCCCCCCCCCCCCCCCGGCTTTGTAAAATGTACTGAGAATGTGCAAATATCTCCCTAAGGCCTATGTCACATATTTCCTTTGAATTAAGACATTTACCAAAGTATCTATAAGTAGGTTGTAAATGACCATACAGGATAAAACCCCAAATAGACATGTTTTATCACACCCTACAATTGTTTTGACACATTTCAAATAATCATGTTGGGGCCATCTGTTTTTGTGAAATTGCTACAAATGTACATTGTCCTCCTACTACATTATACCAAGTAATGCTATGTAGCTGTATGTAGCTAGACAGAGCAGTACATTGTAGAACGTATGCCAACAGGGTGAAGCTTATTACAAAAGCACAACACATACTAAGTCTGAAGCAGGTTGTGGAGGTTGCAAGTATAGCTTATCAGTGTGTATGAGGCTGAGGTAGTACTACCATTCTCTTCTGGCAAAATAGTACCATCCGTCAGACAATGTAAATTGATCATCACAGAACACACTACATTCCTAAAAATGACGTCACTTACATGAAAAATGGCATGTTGTCAGGATGATTTGTCCAATATCTTGCAACTGCAAGTTCAGCCACAATGCACATATGTAAGTAAGAAATTCAGCATTAAGTCTGCAGCATTAAGTGTGCTAACGCAGTACACATTTGGATCCTTTCGTGAACAAACTCCCTAGGACCCAGCACAAGGAAAATCAAATCCAACTAAGGCAATTACTTTATACACATAAAATCTGTAAAATGCTAAGATAGAATAGAAACTTAACAACACCTGTGGACAAGAAAAGTCAAATGCAGCGTTATGATCATCATTTTATTTCACCAAGTAGCCTATGCAAATAACACAACAGGTAATGATATATAAGTAAAAGACTTATAGTAGTGAGTAGAAGGACAGGTCAGGCTGGTCTATCGACTGATTGTTTGACTCTCCACAAAACAAATCATCTGTTTTGCCTCCCTTTATAACAGAGTACGTGGTGTGGTTATCCAGATTTAAACTCGACCAGGTCTTACAATTAATCGTGTCAGTGTGATAGTAGTATAAGGAGACACAGTCATGTTCACGATTTATGGATTACATATTACTTGCTTCAAAACTCAGGAATAATATATGAACAAAATTTACTTATTGCACGAAATTGTCTTTCACTGAAATGAGATATTTGTGTCAATGTGAATGTTAAAGAAAAGAAATCTTCTGTACCTTATACAAAACATGTCGCTAATATAGAATGTGTTCACATTCTGCTGAATTGATTCAAAAAGTGTGAGACATAAAACACTGTACCATTGTAAGAGGACAAAAAGTGAAAGGGAAACTAGAAAAAAATATCAAAACATGTCTTGTCATCATATTACACTAGAAAATGTCATTTATTTTATAGCTCTATTCACAAACATCTTAAAGTATATTACTGTCAGAATATATGACCTGATAAGAAAGAAAATAACATTCAGTAGAGCACAAGCCCACGAATGGCAGATTTGGGTAGCTTTTAAACTGGCTCTAATATTGCTTTTTAAAATGGATCAAAGGTCAAAGCTGGGATTTTACACAGTTTTGTGAGGTAATATCCCAAATTATATATTTTCTGGCTGATGACATTGTCCTTATGGAGCAGAAAAAAACCTCATATCTTTGTAGTTTACAAGCCAACCAGTGTATCCCTATGTATAGACATTCCTCTTTCCCCTGTCACTTCGTTTTATCTAATGAGTTTATCTGGCAGATTTTTCAGAGATTTATTAAAGGAATTCCTGAGTGCAAGCAATGTTCTGGTCTTGTGTGAAATGTATCCTACCCAAATAGGAATCTCACTGAATTACGCCAATTGTATCTTGCCAAATTTATTTTAATTGGACTTTTATGGTGCTTAATCTCCCTTATTCAAAGGGGACTCAAAGGGGTAACAGAACCAAAAACAGTCAACCAATTTCAGTATCCAGGGACAGAAAAGAGGTCAAGAACCACAGAGAACACCAGGGAGTGAGTAAGATTAAGGTGGAAATGCCTTAGTTTTGAGGCATTTTCTGAAAGAAGCTAGGGAGGGGTATCGGGAAGACCATTTCATACAGTAAGGGGCATCAAAGCAAAAATCTAACCAAACTGTCTGATGGATTTATGAATAGAGGGTTGAAACTTTGGAATGAGAAGGAAATTATACATAACTATCACTCTGAACTGCGCCTGGTACTGTAGGAACTGCTGTAGGAAGAGATATATGCAACAAAATACCAGTGTGAAAAGACTTTTAAACAATGGTGGCTGTTTTAAAGACTGAGTGCTGTTCAGCAGGAAGCAAATGCAATGTCTTAAGCACTGGAGTTATACTTGTGTATCTACTGGTATTTGACATGATTCTAGCTGCACTATTTTGGCTGAACTGTAATTTACAAATATTGAACTTAGAGAGACTCCTGAAAAGTGAATTACAGTAATCCAGTCGACTACTAACAAGAGCATTGGCCACAAGTACAGACACATCATGAGTAAGAAACCTCCTGACATGTCTAAAATCACAGAGTTACACAAAACTACTTTTGCAGACATTCTGAACATGTTTAGACAAAGAAAAATCAAAATCAAACAACACACCCAAATTCTTCACTGACTCAGCAGGGAAGAGACGACTACCCAAGGTTGTAGCTGGGAAATATGCTTTCAACTTATCACTCTGTCTTTTTGAAACAAATACAATAAACTCAGTCTTGTCTAAATTCAGTTTGAGTTTACTAGCTGACATCTACCCTTTTACATCATCCAGATACGTGTTCAAATGTTTAAGGCAGCAAATGAATTCATGCAATCATGAAAATAAGTGTAAAACAAGTGTGCATTTTGTAAGAATAATCAGTAATTACTGTATGCTTCAGGCTAAGACTGATTGAGTACTTATAAAATGATGTTTTTCCTTGGTCCCTTCAATTTTAAACCTAGCTAAAATTTGAGTTAAATGTTTTGTATTTGAACTTGTTGTATAGTTTGCCCTTTATTTCACCAGGCTATCTCCTTTGTGCTGTTGGTTTCAAATTTAACCAATCATATCTAGTGACACATATGTTTGTATTGCATGTGAACCAATAAAATCAAATCAAAGTAGGATTTAAAAACAAAAGTCTATCAGCTAGCCAGCTAGCAAAAGTGGCACTTAATCCTAACCATATTTCCAAAACCCAAAAGTCTATCTCAACTACCAGTTGTCATCTTTTGGTGTTGAAAAATGCATTCTGTGGACCGACTCACTTTTTATACCCACAGACCCCATATATGACAAGCCATGAGTCAGTAACTTTAAACAGACATGTTCAGTACACTTCCCGGCTTGTCTGTTACTGCAACACTCTTGCCGGTTTCCTTGTACATCTTATTCTGTTGTGTCTCTGGTGTCCTGCTGCGATGAAACCAACTTTGTTACCAAAGACTTGGAAACTTCCCATCTTGATGTGTCTTAGCCGATAATGTCTGACCAGTTTTTTTAACTAGAGTCAATTTTGTTCTATGGCTTGGTTTGGAAGTGAGGCCAGGGTACTTTAAACAGATAGGATGGCAAGTGCTTCTAAGACAGAATGTGTACAGAACAGATCTAGAATTTAGCCAACCCATGAAGCCACCTCAGGAAACCATATGCGTCCAACCCGAGCAAAACCCTCAGTAACTGACAGCTCTAGTGGAACACCCCTATAAACAAGTAACAAATTACTTAAAACTATAGTGTACAGTATTTTGTTTATGATGAAAAATGACTATATAAAATTGTAACAATTGGTACAAAATGCCATTGCCTTGCTATTTCATGTCTCAGTATGAGCTGTTCTAATACTAAATACCTTTACCCATGGCCCATCCAACCCCCTTTTGAAGGTTCTTTATCAACTTATGTATTTTAACAGGTGCTTTACCTCCGCCACCCAGCTACATCTTCACCAGGGGTACAGAACTCTGTGTGTACAATGGGACAGCTACAGAACAAGAGGGTACACCTGACTATCAGTGTTTCCTGGAAACCATGAGTAACACCAAGCTTTCACTGGAATTTGATTACCGGGCTAAAGTCATCTACATTTCAGCCAATGAAAGTATTTACGAGATGAACTACACAGAAAATGCCGTTTTGACTAAGTTAGCTCTAAGTGTTGGTGAGATACAAGGTAAGAATTTTCAAGAAATGGGAAGGACTAATAGTTGCTCTTTAACAACTCTCTCATTCTTCTGCTCTGGCATTCACAGAGTAAGAAGACTATGTTGCACTTTAACCAATTTTCCCATGCAAAATATGACATTCTAATTATTAGTTTCAAAGACTTTTTATGAAACAATTATTTAAATGTTTTATGTCCGAATATTAAATATCTAAATTTAATTTAACAAACTATTCATTTTTATTTATTTTTTTATACTAATTTATATAAAATAAGCTTCTTATTAATTTACAAAAGCAACTTTCATGATAAAAATGTTCTTTTTTATATCTATGTTTGATTTATACTGCAAGCACTTCATCTTTATGTGTCCAAAAATGCATATAGAACATCAGTGCCAGGGGAGTAACAAGTAAAAAACCAGAAGTACTTTTTAATTATTCTTTGGCTTTTATTCTATTTACTACACGTTGAAACATATGTGCAATTATTAAAACAACCAGCTAGAACATTTACTACCATTGTTAAATTCTTGAACACCATCTCTAATGTTTATTTACAGTACCTACATGTTTTTTAAGCTAAAGTTAATTTTTACTGTTAGAAATCACAATGCTAAAGATCTGTAAGAATTACTATGTATGACTATCAAATTGTCAAATTTTTGCAACGAGCAGATCAAAGGTCACTAAATATGCATTGTTAGATTTCACCAAAGCATTTGAAGCTGCATATTTAAAAGAAAGTAAGCTCTAGCCAACAATTGCCACGTTGACGGACGTTTGCGAGGTCATTCAGCGGTTAAATTTATCAGTTCTTCGACTAGGTTAAGTAGATAATTCAGTTACACAAATTGACACATGCACAAGGAGTCGGGGTGCGCATGTAATAAGACAAAGCGGCATTTGAACTCTAGAATTTGGATGGTAAAGACGTTTTAAATAGACAGTTTATGCAGTGGCCACGATATGAGTGGTCGAGTGGACTGTGTGAGGGAACTGGATGACAAGGCATATCGCCAGCACGGTAGTTCACATGAAGCTGACTATAATTTAGTTAAGTTGAACAGTTACATAGAAGATGATGTTTTAAATGTGAATATGGATTGTAATAAAGACTTGAGTTCATATCATCTCCTTCATGGCATCTCCTATTCTCAAACGACTCCATTGGCTCCCAGTTGAATTTCGCTGTATCTTTAAAACTGCAACTGTAGTTTACAAGTTTTTTCACAAAGGTCATCCTAGTTATTTTGGTCCTTTTTTGTCTACTCGTCGTGGAAGATATAGTACAAGATATAACCATCCAGATAAAAGGTTCTTGGGGGTTCCTCAATTCTGTCCATCTGTACATAAATCAAAAAATCACTTTGGCCACAGCTTTGCTTTTGATGCTCCCACAGTTTGGAATCATTTGCGTGATTAGGTCCGTTCCGCCCCAACTCTCACCTGTTTCAGGAAAAGGTTAATATTGTATCTCTTGAAAAAGGCATTTCCAACTTAACATACACTCTATCCGCCATCTTCGTGGTACTGGACCTGGCAATGGCTATGGACAGATGATTTTCTGAATTTGATTTTGGTGTTGTGGCTTAGAGTCTGTTTAGCAGAGATTAAGTGCTGTAAAAGTACAGAATAGAATATATTTGTGATGTTTTAAGGGATGACATATTGGATAACGGGGGACATTACCGGGGTTAACTGTGTGGTTAATCAAGCTTTGTGTAGGGATGTTAATAAATTAGTTTATCATAGTAATGGTATAGAATTTAATGGGAAGGGGGATAAGGGGAGTGGGATTTATTATGATAATAAAATAATGCACACTGATAATGAGGAGTATGAACAGTCTAATAGTAGTTTTGTGTTTGATTCTCGGAGTGTATATCCTAAATGTGTGTATCAATTTGGTAAAGATAAACGGAAAGTTGGATTTCATCAACAAAGGTCAGCACGTGTTATTGATCTTAATAGCATCAGTGATAACCGTAATGGTATTAGGTCATGTGAGAAAGATCTCAGGGCAGCTAAAGCAATTGCAGAATTGATGAACACTAATGTGAATGGTTTGAGAATACCATTTTTTCGGACTTTAATATACAAGCATGGAAGCAATATGCTTCGAAGCATAAGGATTATAGATTGATAGAATTCTTGGTGTATGGATTCCCTTTGGGTATGACGGATCGTATATCAATGAGTTTAGCTTTGCAGTTTCTTCTTGTTCTTCCAATAGAGACAAGATAAACCTTGAGAGCCCCTTTCCTCTGGCCAATATGCTTAATTCAAAATTAATCTCATTGATGGAATTGTCAGTAAAATAGCCAGGCTTTATGTTTGTTCAAATCCTTCTAGGCGGCTTTTTCTGTTTGTTTGAGAGACTATGTGATATATCTCAGTGCTGCTCTGAACAGTTTCTGTGGATATACACGGGGCTGGGTGGTAATTTCTATCTGTCTGGGATGACTGAACAAAAAGGTCCAATGAAAAATCACTTAAGGGATCAATGTCAAGACACAGTGCGGATGTAGATTGAACTACTTGCATGATAACTGGGTCAGTATCCTTATGGTAATCCTAATCCCAATATATACACGACTAATGTATTCACTGTCCAAAAATTTAAAACTTTTAAAAAATTCGAGTTTTAAAGAAGTTTTTAAGCGCAAGCGCCTCCTACCAAGAACTCAGGTTACTTATTAAGTAATCTTATTTATGTAACTGCTCGAAATGTGGTCTTCAATATATACGATAAAACAACAGACTATTCTGTCAAAGAATGTATGAACACTATAGGAGTTTTCAGAGCAAACAATTTAAAAAAATCCGGCCTCAGTTTCCAGATATTTCTATGGAAGTAATCAGTTTGAAAAATTAAATTTTCAGTGTCACACTGGATAGGAAATAACACAAACCCAAATAGTACAAAGTGTCAAAGAGACCACGAAATATTTTACATTTGGGCATTTCCCACCCTTCACCAAGCAGGCATCAACATATTTGTGTGGGATTTAGTGTCCTGTGAATGCACCATCTACATTGGTGCCCCTGTTTCTTTTATTCAAAGTTACCCTTTATTAAAGGTGTAACTCCCCTTGAATTTCAATTTTTTCTCCTTTTACATAGCAGTCTCCATTCCACGTTTGTTTCATTGCTTGGAAATCTGAATCTATTCAATGTATATGTTGTAATTCCTGCTTGTAGGCAGTTATATTAATTTAAAATATAATTTTTGTTTCTTTGTTGCTTAATCTCTAACTATTGACTGACAACACCATGATAAAATCATAAACTGCCCGCAACCCTACCTTACTGACCTAAAATTCTCCCTGTCAAGCCTTTTCATAGTTAAGCATATTAGGTTCTCTTTTGTGGGAAGTAGACTTGCCCACACGTCTTTACTTTGGATTCTGGAAACAATGAATGAGTGCATTTTATAACAGTCTAGATTTTCCACTCTCACTGAAAGGAAAGGGGGGGGGAGTACTCTCAGAGAATCATAATGCACTAAGGAAGAACCTTGCACAAGGTCTATTGGAGAAGATGTTATAGCTGCAAACTAAAAGATTAAATCAGACATTACTTGATACACTGCAACTGTTATCTTAAAATTATATCCCAAGAAACATGTTTTCTCAACAGATTTCACTTATGACTGGATATCTGGTAATTTGATTTATGTGGACAAATCAAGTGATTCTATATTTGTGATGAACCATAAAGCAGACCATGCAATCAATTTGATCAAAGGACTGAAAGATATAACGGGCGTGGCAGTAGCACCTATACAAAGGTAAGAATTCTGTAGTACATGGAGATATTCCTCCGAGTATAAATACAAATACAAAATGAAAAATTATGGTGATTTTTCTTTGCACCAAACTCGTTTTATATGATATGCTTTCAGACACACCTTCTTCAAAATATTCATCATTTTCAAAGTCAGGTTCGAAAGTTTATTGATATGTTTATTTGTTTAGTGAAAGTTTGTTTAATTATTTTATTTAACACTGCTTTCAACAATGCATAGGCCATTTCACGACGGGTAGTTTTATGGGCAAAAGAAACCAGTACATACAGTCGGTCAAGATTCTGTACTGTAAACTGCCGACCATCAATAAGAAACTACCATCTTCCCCGCATGGGGTTCTGGGTTTAAACCACAAACATCAGAGGTGGGAGGCGATTGTGTTACCACTGCGCCACAGTGGCCCCCATAAAATTTGAATGTGCAAGGTAAGGGTTTTACATCACATTCAATGGCCTTGGTCTAGCTACTTCATATAAAACCCAACAAAGCCTGTTTTAATTCATAAGGAATATTTTCACCTGTTACAGGTACATATTCTGGACCCAGTCTGGATACAATGGCAGCAATGGTGTCATAGGAAGAAGTGCTCTAGATGGAAGCAACCGAAAAAACCAACTCTTCAGTGATGTAGCATCACCTCACAGTATTGCTGTTGACCACATGCAAGAACGGTAGAGTTATACCTTTGTTGTCTAAGCATCTGATATGGTATTCATAACTAACTTTTCAATTAATCTTAAACTGAAAAATAAATCCTAGAGTTTTGGATTAAGGTTTAAACTCAGAGTCAAATTGGCAGCATTCATTATCTTTTATCTTTTATAAAACTGGACTGGGCAGAGATAGCAATTCTAGTTCAGGCTTTAGCCGTTCAAATGTGGTAGCTGATGCAAGCTTATAAATGACAGAAAAAAATTGAAATTGGATGCCAATTTTTAATTAATCTTCAGTCGTTTTTTTGTTGTCAAGCAGATAGCAACACTTTTCCGTAGAGAAAAGGATAGGTCCTTTTTCAAGAAGCTTGTATTAATAGCATTTGCTATCCAATCAATCAATCAATCAGTTGTCCAAGTGCTTGATCTCCGTATCTACGGATTCTAAGACACACCATCCAGTTCGTAAGGCATAAGTCGTAAGACATTAGACATGTTCCCAGTCGTTCCCAGAGAGGCGGTCCGGTTTTCGGTAGTTAGAAGCTATGGTGGGAATGATTTCTGAAATAGGTAGGTTTGGAGTACTGCGTATAATATATGGAAGATCATTCCATAACTTAGGGGCATCATATGAGAAACAATTGTTAAAATGAACCTTAGATTTATGGATGGAAGCACAGTAAAAGGGAACCTGAAGGAACAAATTTGGGGTATTGGAACGTCTTGTATTGTCTTGTTATTATATATTTTAACTGGTTCCAAAAGACTTTCAAGAACTCATCTGATTTGACATCAATACCAGGTGACTTATTATTTTAAGTTTTTCGATATGCTGCCTAATCCTTTCACTATTATTGGGTTTCCAGATCTGAAATTGATTTTTTCCCGTTTGTTGAAGCTTACTTGCTCAAGCAAGTATGATTCATTCAAAGAGGTATCTCTTGCTTCGAAAACATCTGGGTAAAATTGTTGTTTTTTTCATGTAATATTTCCTTTTGATAATTTATTTCACTACTGTTCTTTGAAATCAATTTTCTGATTGTTTGTTCAGTATAATTTTTAAATTTTTAATTTGCACAAAATGAATCAGGTTTTTTACATGCATAAAGCCACTGTAACCTTAACCATGTTAAGACACATTTGACTTTTTCCTTGCGGATATTTTCAAGTGATTTAATTTTGTCTCCAAGTGGATGGCGTTTGTCCTATCCTGTGCCCTTTGAACCAAATCTTTTATATATATTGATATATTCTATTATTTTTTTCTTGTAATTTTCTCTCTTTTTTAAGGTCACTGGCAAGTTTAAATGTTTTAACCCTGATTCACAGTGGTAGGGTTTCTAGCAGAAGACAGTAATATGGGCTCTACTATAAATAGGTCAATCATGTTTCACTTCTTCATTACTTGTTTATCAAAATGTAAGTACTATGTATGTATTTCGAAAGCTATTATTAACTTTCTAGTGACCCTTACCATGTTTACAATCACTAAGATTTATATTAATTTCTACAATTGAATGATCTAAATGTTAGCTTGACCTTATTGAAGAACTATTTATAATATCTGTCCTTGCAAAAAATATTTGGAACATATTAATTTATTAGATTCAATTTAAATGATCCACATGTCAAGAGAAGATGTGTGTAATTTCCCTTATTTATTTCCAGAACTTTAAATTCAAAGTTATCTGTTAGGAGTATACTTGCTGGGAATTTGTTCAGGTGTCATAAAGACAAAATTGGTGTCAAAATTTCTTTCACTGGATTAACATCCTTACTTGTCAGATAGTTGTACTGTATACATAAAATAGAGGCCCTAATTTCTTCAAGGAATGAAAGAACTTCAGTTCACTTTTGTTTCCCAAGTAGCCCCTTACAATTAACAGACAATACCTTTATGCTGCATTTTATGGTATTTTTACAAACTCTGCAAACAACTGAAAACATGGAGAGATTGTTTCAGAAAGACACACTGACAAATTATCATGCATGTGGTCGGTGTAGAGAGATAACATTATTGAAAGATACACATATAAATATTTAATCTCTTCTAGATAGTTATGTAATCATTGATAAAGGCTTCTCTGATGAAAAGATGCATATTAAAATTACTTAGTACTTAGAATAACAAAATACAACTGTTGAAACGTATATTTTGTAACACAAGAAAAAGAAATATACACATAGGAAAACAATCCTTGATTGGCATGGTTCCTTTTTGTGACTAGGAAAATAAAGATAACAGTGTATTTAGTATTTAGTTTATTGACTAGATTTTGTGTGCAGGTTCTCAGAATCCTATGAAAGCTACAGTGCCTAAAGGAAGGAAAAGGGTAATTCAATAAAGATGAAAAAGGAGGATCAAGATAGAATTCAAATGCATACATATGAAAATATTCATGCATAGTTTTAAATTCCCTAGGATGTAGGAATTGCATGTATGTACCACATTGTGGGATCTTCCATGGTTTGTGGGATCTTACTTGGGGGACACACACGTACATTAAGATATTCAAGAGTCCATTTGAAGGAAATATCTGGGCAACACCAAAGTGTTTTTTTTTTGTTTCGTTTTTGTGCTTCCCCCAATCTTGATGTTAGCATTAATACTTATCAATGAGACTTTCATGTTACATATGCCAATTTAAGATTCTATATTTGACATATCAAATAGTGGAATTCCATAGGAACAGTACAGGATATAAAGGATACATTCTTGGGGAAGCCCCCCAACTTTTCGATATTAATACATGTTTGATAGCAGTACTTGTAGATATATACTGCAACATATGACATATTACAAAGCATTTTTAGCTGATTTAGAAATTATTCCGTACTTAAAGTAATATCACTTTGTAGTAAATTTGGCTAACACTAGTGGAACTGCCTAGTATCAGTACAAGACATGCAAAACAGGATGAGGCAGGATAAGACAGGAACTCAACAGGACTGGCGTAGAAGTAAGCAGGACAAAATGAGAAGAATTGTGTTGGATTGGTGAAATATCAAACATGGTTGATTAACTTGATAAACTAGGAACTCATATCCGTTCCTAACCGACAATCTAAACAAAGCTAACTGAGCCTTGAGTTGGCGTGGGTCAATACCAGTATAACACTCCATAATCCGAAGATAGTAATTTAAAGTTATCCAGTTTTTTCCAGATTATCTAGTTCTAATCATTAAAATTTACTTGTCATCATTGTACACAAGGGTTCTTGTATTACATTACTTTGAAGTTAAAGTTTGGCATTTAAACATTTGCAACTCACCTCTGTGGGGTTCACTGATGCCCTATTGTGGATATTACCTTGTATATGTAAATTCCACATTTTGACCTTGATCGTTGAAACCTGCTTAAAAGCGACCTGATCATCCAAAGTTTGCCTTTCTAGAGTCTACTGGACTGATTCAGTTCGTGGGTCGGTGGAGAGCATTGACATGGATGGAAAGAACCATAAAGTTTTAACAGCAGACAGGGACACATACCCATTTGCTTTAACTATAGACAAGGTAAGATCTGTCCCCAATATTATGCTAGGTTTGTACTGTCACAGTGCTATATCACTGATTTCATTCTGGGGTAAATATAAGAATTCAGTCTTTTGACACTACAAATAATAAAAACCAAGCGCATGTTGTGGTTTCCTTGCAATAGATTTTCAACAATTTTTTAAATTCTATTTGAATTTTGTTGAAGATTTGTAAATTACCTATTGCTAAAATGTTAAAATGCGATATTCCATGGTTTATGACTTTATACAGGTGTTTTTCAAACACATGTAATTCAATACATAATGCCCGCATTAAAGTCACAAATAGCTTATAATCCGTCCTGGTATGAATGTCATTTTAGTTGATGACCACATGAACATATTGAACTAAAATTTCATATTTTAACATGTATGAACTAATAGTGCTGTGCAGTTGATAGCACCTAATAGATCTGATTTAGCACAGGTCAAGGTTTCATTAAGTCAGTCCAACAGATAAATCATAACCATAGATACATGACTTCTTCTGTTATTTACATAGTGCCTAAACACTCTGTCAGTAATTCTATTATGAGTTCCTCTGACATAACAAGACAGCTACAAATAATAATAAAAGTATAAAGTAATCATTGTGCAACTATACGAAAACACATTTAAAATATAAGGAGCAGACAAGCTAAATACATCATGTCTACCATACTTCACAATAATATTACTATTACTACTGCAGCCACTGTTTTGCAGTGGTAATAATTTGAGATAATGATAAATGACTTGAATTAACTTATACTTCTCAATTATTTAACAAATTTGTTGCATCATAAAACTGTACAACTGTGTATTTTCTTTACATACACCAAAAAGGTGTATTCCATTTATTTCAAGTGTAGTTTGTCGTAAATTGATTCAAACTCTGCTCCTGCAACAAAAATATATACCAAAACACCCAACCGAAGACAAGGTGTTGTTCAATAAAAAGCCTTGTTCAACCCTTTTATGAAAATGTGCACCAAATACCCTTACCACATGAACAGCACTATGTGGTGATCCAAAGGTCACACATCCCATACAAATATTGTCCTGTGTATCATTTAGCTAACAGTAAGTACATTATTTGCAAGTGAAAAGGGCATTTGAATTTAATTCTGTAATAAGGTCTTGTGTCCACTTTAGTAACTGTAGGTGGCTGCTCAGGTATCATTGTTGCAATTACTAGTTACTCAACGTTCTGAATATCTAAAGAACTGGGGCTCATCAAACAAATGCCAAGATAAAGGTTATCACAAAACATTTTGCCTGCAATTAAAATATGGGTATGGATAATTTGGAAGCAAATGATGCATCATATTGGGAACATTTTAGCAAGTCAGCAGCATGTATTGATTGTAATGAGTAACAAAAATAAAAACCAAACTTATTCTTATTTTTCAGAATATTGACCAAATATTTGGATTAGTGGGTAAAAGACTGTTCTTTTATAGCTAATTACTACCAAAGAAGTCACGATTTACTGAACTGGATAGTAAGGTTTTCAAGACCAAACATCATTTAAAATCAAGGCTCAGACTACACCAACTCACTTCTCCATAGCATTGTCAAGCTTGTTATCCATGTTTATAAACAGAAGGTTATATTTAAACCAAGTAATTATTTAATCCATGTTTTGAAAAAAAAAGTTTAAGCATTTTATTTTTAATACAAAACTAAGCTTTACATCCTATTCAGCAACTGAACTCATGTATAAAAATTACCATAGAAGTGAGGGCCTTGTGATTAAATGTCACACTGATAAAGGATATTGTCATATAAGGCAAACTTTACCCTTTGTCTTGATAGCATTTCTTTCTATTTAGGAACATGTGATCTGGATCAGTGATTACTTTTTGCCAGAAGTATATTGGACGAACAAAACCTCTGGGAGTCACGTGCAGTATCACTGGCACTTTACTTTTGATGGCCTGGATGATATAGTGTATTTTGGAGAGTACAGTCAACCAGGACACAAAAGTAAGTAATGTTGTTGCTCCTTAAAAAATGAAAGTAATCATCAAGTCCTTATTTGGGGGCCACGGTGGCAGAGTGGTAACACTCTCGCCTCCCACCTCTGCGGCCGGGGTTCTATCCCCGTCATGGCCGTAAGTGGGAAAGCTGGTAGTTGCTTGCCGTTGGTCGGCAGTTTACAGTACACAACCCTAGCGAACTCTATGTACTGGTTTCCTCTGCCCTTCCAACTACCCGTCGTGATATGACCTGTACAGTGTTGAAAGCGATGTAAAACCCCAAATAAACATAAAAATCAAGTCCTTATTTTCAGGGTTTTGTTGTTTTGACAGAGAAAATCAAGCAGAAAAATCCATAATAACTCACATGCACAGGAATAAGACAGAGAATATCAAGGAGAAAAATCTATAATAACTCACTTGTGAAGATGAATATATACTGTTTGTCACCATGATATAGCACACTCCTCAAATTAGTCCAATTAGGTATCATTAACTTTGAGAACTGTATGCTAATTTGTTGTATGGCAATTTTCTGTCAAAATTACAAACTGTAGCAGATACATAGTGATTCAAGGACTAACCGATGTCCAAATATGGTCGAATTGAAATGTACTGAAAAGAGAACCCATCTGTGAATTTTCTGAATTTGCTTTGTAGATGGCTGTTCAGACAACAATGGTGGCTGTTCACAGATATGCTTTGCTCTATCTGACACAGACAGAACCTGTCGATGTTCATTTGGCTTTAACTTGACAGATGATGGCACCTCTTGTCAGTCAGGTAAAATATTCCATAAGGATTTTTAATTATGAAAATTAACAAGGCGTGTGGGTGTAGGGTGTGTGTGTGTGTGTACGTGTGTGTGAAGACAAAATTCCAACAATACTAATAGTAATAGTGTCCACTTGAAGGGGAGTAACATTAATTATACGAATATTTGAATTTTAACTTTATTATTGTAATCATACTCTCTTTTTTCGTCTGTGCACATATACATTGGATCTGAGTTATATTTTCTTGCCACATGGCTCAGTTTTCCTCACTGCTCATTTGGATTCCAATCCAGAATGAGAGTTCAAAATGGTTATTATTTAGAAGTATCCATATGCATCGACCAAAAGTGTAAATCAGATCAGTATCACATTTTACTCAAAAAGAAGCTTACCTGTGACTTGGTCCTCATTAAAAAGTTAATGCCAATCCAAATATAAATTTAAAATCCTGATTCTATTTTTTTGTTCTTATTTGCATTCTTAGGCACTGCTTGTTAAGTCGTAAATGAGTAATTATTTTGCTTGTCATCATGCAAAGTCATTATTGGCATGAAGTGATAGAATAAAGTTTAACTACCACAGCATAAAAATTAGCCCAAACAACCATTAACAATCTTTGTATTTTCTTTCATTTTACAACTTTATATTGGTTCTTTTTTGTTTTTGTCTTAAATATAGACAGAAGGAGGTTGTTCTAATATATTCGGGGGGGGGGGGGGGGGGGGGGGGGGGGGGGGTAGCACAACACTTGGAAAGCTTTTGTGATAGTAAAGCTTCTTACATGGAATACTAGAATTGCTCAAATGAACCTGGGTCCCAATGTCAAGAAATATGTACTCAATGCAGGAATCATATACATACACCAACAATTAAAAGGGAACTAATTCAGAGATTTCAGAACAGTCAGTTCAAAGCGTTTTTAATACCTACTCCATTAAAACTTCTATTGAATAAATCCCTAGAATTCTCCTGAGATTTTTGTTTTGAAAATTTTAAACATTTTTGTCAACATTTCAGCTGAAAGAGGACATCTGCAAGACAACCTGCTGGTAGGGGATGCAGGGAAAGGCCAGATATACTTCTACAATGTCCAGGCAGACACAGTATCAGCCCTAGATATTCCACCTCAGACCAACATTCAGGATGTGGCTTGTGATCCTGTCCAAAGCAAGGTGTTCTGGTCTAATCTTGTGGATGATACAATTGAGAGTGCTAACTTGGATGGTTCTGACTTGACGGTAGTGAAGTCATTTCCAAGAGGTAAAATAACATCATTGCATTGATTTTCACATGGATAATAACCGGTTTTTAAATGGCCTTTTAGGGTCTTGGGTCATAATCTCCTGCATTACTGGATAATCTAATTCCCAGACTGGCGGCTTGGGGTGAAGTTTCGTGTTAAATTTGTTACTAATTTCTCAACTGAGTTTTTGAGATTCCCAAAACAGAACTCAACTGAAACAAATAATTTAATCTTATCTAATATGGACTTATATAATGCACAATCACCATAATTTGATAGAGTCCAAGGTTGAAAAATGTCAAATTTTACCCTGTTTATGTATAGAGTTCTGTTTTTGTTATTGAAGTATATGGTTAATAAATAGAATCAGATTCAATGCTTGGAAATTCCAATAGCTGTAAAAAGTGGTTTACTGACTGGACCAAAGTTCAGTGAAATGTTAGATGTAAGTTTCATATTTAGCCTTTGTTGTTTGTTTCTGGAATATTCTGTATTATATTATTTACATATATAACAACTTGACACTTTCATAGGTGTCATTTGTGGTTTACAATAATTTAGTTATACTTAAGGAGTTGTGTTTTAGAATCTGTGAAGTTTATGATCCACTTGCTTTTATAAATAAATTCTACTTTAAGAAGTTACTTACAAAAATAACAGTACAGGTTTTGCAGCTTGTGGAAGTGAAATAGAGAGACTGTGGATTCACCATTAAGAAGTATCAGTATTCTGTGGATTAGCACATAAGTGTGATAGTGAGAGATGTGAATTTCAGCTATTTCTAGTTTTGTATTGTATATTTATGCAAAAGATGTGGAATGGAGATGACTGGAAAAACAAGGTGAATGTGAGGAATAGGCTTGCATTAGAGAAGATGTGAAGTTCAAGTTAAGAAGGAACATCACAAAACTCAAAGAATAGATTGTTTATTTGGGGTTTAACGTTGCTTTCAACACTGTACAGGTCATATCACGACGGGTAGTTGGAAGGGCAGAGGAACCAGTGCATAGAGTTCGCTAGGGTTCTGTACTGTAAACTGCCAACCAACGGCAAGCAACTACCAGCTTTCCCACGTGAGCCCATACGGGGATCGATCCCCGGCCTCAGAGGTGGGAGGCGAGAGTGTTACAACTCTGTCACCGTGGCCCCTCAAAACTCAAAGAAAGCATGACCTATATATAACAGTAAGGGAGGCAGAGAAAGCATTGGTCGGAAGAGAGGTAAGACAAATTGAAGACGCTATAGTTGAAGTTGCTGCAGATGGATGATAGTGCATCATAGCTCAGTTGCATCAAAGGAGACAAAAAAAGCCCATGTTTTGATTTTTTATGAATACAAGGATGACCTGAATAGCTACTATGGACATTTTGATTGAGTTGTCATCAGCAGCAAATGCTACAGAAAGTTATTTTATGGCTGTACTACCATTGAAGGTCTATATGTTAAGAAACAATTTATTGGTATATGTTTGAAAGTTGTAGCAGTCTACCCTTTTCACATTTTAGCTGAGGACTTAAAGAGCCTGTAGCACCAAATTGAACACACCACTTTTTTATTTGTATATCCCCACACAAACATATTTACACTTCTCCCAGTTGCACCACGCCAATGTTTATGCCACTATTTTAACTTTTATCACTCAAATTTCTCTCCCTCTTGGAAGAAGAAAATACAAGGCCAGAAGTCCACAGTCTGTGTGTACTAAGTCACACGATGGCAGAGATTTCCACTTGTACAAAAAACACACTGTAAAGACTACAGTATTCTTGTACTTATTTCCTTGTGTTTAAAATCTAATTATGTCTAATGGTGTTGAAAATTATATACAATAATCATGCACAGTCTTAGAAGGTGGTACTAGTGAAAAAAAATAAAATTTTTGTGATGATAACAGTAGCAATCATAAAGGAAGCATTGTGCTTTTATAAATCTGAATCCTTTCTGTCTGATGATGACAGTATAACTGAAAATGAAGATATGAATATAAATTATATCAGTGGCTCTTATGTCAGTGATATTTAGACTACAAAATACTGAATGTAATGTAAAGTCATTTCAAAAGTTAAAAAGATTATTTTGATTCTATCCATATACCAAGTCATAATGGCTAATGATTTGACACCCGGGTTTGTAAATGGCAGTTTTTAAAATTGTATTGTTTTACTCAATCTAATTTCTTTCCTGAATGTTTAGCATAATAATAATTACTTAGATGGCACCATTGCTATTTATAATGAAAAAGAAACAAATTGAATAAACATAGTGTAGTCTTATAAATAATCCTTTGAATTACATATCTCTTAGTTTTTTATGAAACCTCACTGCAAAGCTTGGTTTTGCTTGTTTTTCATGTAAAGTTTTAAAAACTCTGTTTGATTGCACCAGACAAAAAAAATTACTGTACAGTATATAGTGCAATATAACTAGGATAAACAGTGGCCCTGAGAAAGCAATCCATTTTCATATGTCACAGCATTCTGCTAACATGGCTGTTTATGTTTGAAAGCTGTGGGGAGGGAGCTGCATAAAAAATGAAATATATCCCTTATAACTTGGCAGTTTTCAAAATGTGGTATGTAGGTGTTCTGTTTATGTAGTTTTTTAACTGGTTGTGTTTAGTTGTGTAGGGTGCTACAGGCTCTTTAATACAACTTGATTAGAATGCAGAGTGCTACTTGATAGCTAATGATTGAAAGATGATTTCAGTGTTCAGTCACCCATGTTAGGGAATGAGTTTTACTACAATATAAAGAAGTCTAAAGATTTGCATTGAGTAATCAGGGGCATATAGAACACAAGTGTTCTTGCAATGATCCAAGAGGCAAAAATGAGCCAGAGTGCTACAACTGGATATTTTGCAAGGAATTTCAAAGTTAATTAAAGAACCACTATGCAACTGGTTTAGTTCATACACAGGTGACTAAAGTCATCACAACAGTAGATATCATGAAACTTAGAAAATACTAAGCTAGCCCTGAAAAGTGTCAAAATTATTGTTGTTACATCTTCATGCTTCAGCTTCATGTTTAAAACTTGATGCTAAATTGGATCAGTCAAAAGATATATAGATCACAAAAGAGTAAATATTTTTCAATATACTGCTTTAACAACTGTGATCATGGGTTGTTGAAGTTCCACTACAACTATGCTGCAATCAGAATGGTGGATAACAATGTGAAAGCCATACTGACAGCAAATATTTGGTTTGACGCACCTAACTACACAGGGGAAGTCAAAGCTAAGTGTATACCTGATGATTTCATAATCTGCAATATGGACCTAAGAGCCCAGATGACCTCAGCCCTGAGGGTTCAGATGCATGTGCTGTTGTCACAAGAGCCCGGGCCAAACGTGATGGAAAAACGTTAGTCTTTAGGTAACTTATTGTATAAATAGTGGCATAAAGATTACTAGTAAATGATAATGTAGACGATTTGAATGCAAGTGAATGATTTGTCATTACATACCCTCCAAGATATAATTAGACCTGGCAAGCTGAGAAAAGGATGGCATTTCTTTGAGGCAAAACATGTTCGTCAAGTCAATTAACTAAGTTTGTTCATGGCCATGAAGACGCCATGAATATGGTAGCTAATCT
Source organism: Sabellastarte sp. h YS-2021 (assembly GCA_964017235.1). Lineage (NCBI taxonomy): Eukaryota > Metazoa > Annelida > Polychaeta > Sabellida > Sabellidae > Sabellastarte > Sabellastarte sp. h YS-2021. Next base: position 152,062,852 of record OZ024931.1, read on the forward strand.
GCATGGGCTTTTGCAAAGAGGAAAGAAAGAAGCTTGTTTCAGAGAGAGGCAACTGACAGGATTGCATATGTTGTTTGTTGTTAGTTTACAAGTTTCTTCACAGTGGTCATCCCAGTGGAAGATATAGTACAAGATACAACTGTCCAGATAAAAGGTTCTTGGAGAATCCTCAATTCTGTCCATCTGTACATAAATAAAAACACTTTGGCCAGTTTTGCTTTTGATGCTCCCACAGTTTAGATTGATTTGCTTGATGAGGTTCATTCTGCCCCAACACTTGCCTGTTTTAGGAAAAGGTTAAAATCATATCTCTTTGATAAGGCATTCCTAACTTGACATATACTTTATCAGGCATCTCCGTGGTATTTGACTTGGAAATGGCTATGGATAGATGATTTTTAGGAAATTGATTTTGATGTGGCGCCTTAGAGTCTGCCTGGCAGAGGTTAAGTGCCATAAAAGTACAGCATAGAATAGAATCATTTTTTTTTCTTTCCAGAATTTAGGTGAGTCATAGGCAAATCTGAAGGCAACATGTTTGATATGTGAAAATATGATGGAAAGTGTGGAACAGCTAAGTATTTCTGTGGGGGGTGACCTGTTCTGTTATTATTGGATCAATTGAGAGAGGCAACAAAAGTCCAAAAATAGTTCTGTCAACCACCTTAAAAATTGTATATAACAACAATTCTTGTTTCTGCATGTATCAGTGGTTATTATATAAATCAATTTTACAATTTACAAAGGCAGGTTCTAACATAATAAACATAAACTAAACTACTTGAACTATTTTGTCATAAGCTGTTGTCATTTAATGCAATCCTTCTGAAAGGACAAAAAAGATTTAAAACAGAAATACCAGAAAAAAGGTACTTCTTGTATTGCCGGTTGGATTCCTGTCATAATATATAAAATTTCAGCCCTTCATAAAGGTTGTTAGATATAAAAGTAAAGAGAAAGACACCAAGTGGACATTTTGGTTTCTTCTTTATATGATATTAACAAAGTCTATATATGAGTAAAGCTAGGCAAAGACACAACATTATGTACATTGAACATCAGGCAATTGTTATTCGATTGCTGTAACATTAAGATTTATTTAAGATTTTCTTAAAAAACGCAAAACCTGTAGTAACACTTACTTTGACGTAACACAATGTATTTAATATGTATCAAAGATGTATTAAATTTAAATTTCTTTACAGTTGGGAAATAAATTACGTTTCATATAAAATTATTTAAAGTTGTCTCACACCACATATCTTTGCAAATGACAAATTTAAAAAAATGATGTTCATATCTTCAGGAGACAGTTACAGTTCAGAAATCAAATAACCATGAATGCATACAATTGTCTAAGATTCATTACCACTCAGACAACAAGGGTATAATATTGTGGAACCACATCTGATTACATCAATTTTGTAGCAATACTTCAAATGGGCCTCACAACAAATGGACAACAATTTGAATTGTCACATTGGGCCCATTTCATAAATTCATGGTAGTGATTATCCCACATTTCCTGGGACTAAAACTCCAAAAACACAACACACAGAGGAATTATCATCATCAAAATCTTAATCAGAGTTCTTCTAAAGAATATGTGAAACATAAATGGCTAAGGTAGGTCTTGATTGATTGTCTTTCGTGGGGGTTTGGAAGAAGCTCTAACCTTTGCAGGGGCTTTTGCACTTACTGGGATATAGACAGGTCACTTTGTTACTGTTTTGAAGTACTGGAGTCTTTTGATTGATGCTTTTTCTGACCTGAAACAGATGTTTTTTATTGTGTGTTTCAAGTGAGCTCATACTGTCTCAACAAACAGCTTCTCTGTGATCACTACATCTGAAACAATATTATAAATGGTGTTTTGGAGTATTTGGGATGTCAACAATATTGTTTTAATAGCATTTGCTGCACTTGGTAAGAACTCTTGAAAAGAAAGGGAAGATTGAGCATTCTAAAACATGTGGTATCTGTAATAGTCAAGAATTTAAGTAAAACCGCCATCTCTATCCCCCAGTGTGTAATGGTCAAGAATGTAAGTAAATTATATTTCTAATTCAACTTTTATAGCACTTAATCTCCACTGAGTATTGGACTCTTAGGTGCAACAAGACAATAGCAATATGCAAATTCAAAGTCCAGGGACAAAAACAGGTCGGCACCGCGGAGAAGCCATAAGAAAAATGAGCTAAGGAGGATATGCCTTTGCTTAAAGATAGGTTTTGAGCTTCTGTCTAAAAGAGGCAATAGTGGGTGATGCGGGGATGTTTTCAGGAAGTGAATTCCAAACAGTGGGGAGATCAAAGGCAAAACTGAAGCCAAACTGCTAAGTGGACTTGTGAATTGTGGGTTAAAATTTTGGTACATTGGGGAAATTGGCAACACACTGATCTAACATTTAGTATTGTAAGTAGTGCGGTATGTGGATAGATGAGGAGCGTAATATTTAGGGAAACCACTATGAATAAACTTGTACACCAGGGTAGCCAGTTTGAACTCTGAGTGAAACTGAATAGGGAGCCAATGGAGTTTCCTGAATACCGGAGTTATCCAAGTGTATTTACACGAATTTGTAACAATTCTAGCAGCACTTTTTTGGATTGACTATAATATATGAAGATTGACATCAGAGAGACTCCCAAAAAGTGAGTCACAGTAGTCCAACCAAGTACTAACAAAAGCATTGGCAACCGACACAGCTGCATCCTGAGTCAAGAACTGCCTGATATTTCTAAAATCCCTCATTTGACTGAAGTAGCCTTTACAAACATTCTGGACATGTTTTGAGAAGGAAAAATCAAAGTCGAACCACACACCCAGGTTCCTCACAGACTCGGTGGGGTGAACAGGGTTGCCCAGGATATCAATTGGGAAACATGCATTTAACCTTTCTCTCTGGAGCCAAAAAGTATGAACTCATTTTTATCAGGATTGAGTTTAAGTTTGCTAGCCGACATCCATTTTTTGACATCTTGAAGGCATCTATTCAACTTATGAAAGGCAGCTGAGGCATTCCTGTGTGAGAGATGGACATAAAGTTGTGTGTCATTGGCATAAAAATGGAAGTTTACACCTTTGTGCTTAAGAATCAGTGTGCTAATGGGAGATGTGTACAGAGAAAATAGTAAAGGACCCAAAACAGTACCCTGAGGTATGCTGAACAGGAGCTTTTGTAGATTAGATAAAATAGAAATAATCTAAATCTAATAAAAAAATTAGAACCAATCTTTACACACTGATAGCGTTCAGTCAAATAAGAAGAAAAGCATTTTAAAGCTATGCCACCAACACCAAACCAATCCAGAAGACAGCCAAGGAGAGTGGAATGATCAATTGTGTCGAAGGCAGCCGAAAGATCCAGAAGTACCAAGGCAGTGGCTTCCCCCCGAGATAGTGACAAGTGAATATAATTTTTTATGGAAAGCAGAGCCGTCTCAGTTGAGTGACCTGGCTTATATGTGGACTGGTATGAGTTATCCAAGTCATGTTGATGAATATGATCAACCAGCTGTTCAGGAACTACACGCTCCACCAGTTTAGAAATGAAGCTAAGTCCAGATACTAGGTGCTAAATAGAAACAAACCTCAAAATTCTTTAATAACAGGCAAACAATCCCAGAGAACTAGCTTTTGCTGGCTGCAACACAAAGACAATTCAATACTCATGGCGGGCCACTCCTATTTAAAGCCATAGCCAATCCCTGCTCTTTTAGGTGACATAGTATTTGTAAAGTAACTGATATAATAACCCAGCTTGCTGCATGGGAGATGGAGATGTACAGTCTGGTGTTTCAACAACTAACAATCTGGGGACTAAGTAGTTGAGTTCACACTTCCCCAGAATGACTGAGTTTTAGTTATCAAAACATAACATGAATTGTAGTTGGGAATGATTATAAGATTTGTGAATAAACTATGAAGGAAATACAAAAAGTGAAAGTTGCATACCAGCAGCATTGCCACACCCAATAACAATAATGCTGAATTTATGGTCTACTACAGTCTTTTTTTTTGTTTTGGTGCCATCTGAACTGGAAGGTGGTCTTCCTTTACTGCAGCATAGACTTTGATAATCTTTGTTCGTGAGTAGTAATACTTTTCATGAACATATTGGGGTTTGGCTAAAAAGAAAGGAGTTTCATTGTTTCTGTTATGTATATATAAAAGAAATTATGGGAAATTTTTGAGGAAAATCAAAATATATAACTTATTTTTAAGTTGCAGAAGAGATAAAAAAGTCATTCATGAAAAAGCAAATATTGATACAAAGACTTAAAGAAAACACCAAGCATTTTATTGACTGACGCATAAAAATTCAGGGATGTGGCATAATTTTGAAAATTTACGGTAATGAGTTTAATTATTTTTATTGCTTTATTTATGACATAAAAGGCTAATTTAAATGGAGGAAAAATTGCATATTTTACAGACACAACTTCATTGTTTTGGTTAAACTGTCAATATGAAAATACCCTTGTTACAAGAAGAAGAAGTGATACTTGTGGTGCACAGTATGAATTACACTTGATTGATATTGATTGATAGGGTCTTAGTATTCAAAGGATAGCGAGCTGTTACATTACAAGAATCAATGGTCTATTAAAGCAACAAAATAAGGAAAATTAAGGATAAACATGATTATATAAATACTTTGAAAGCCTTTCCCAGAAACAGGATTATACTTCGAGATCCAGTTCATTCAAGAAACTAGCAGACTGGGGATAAACTGTTGCTAATATAGTTATGTTTAGGTATATTACCTACACATTCAAAAAATTAAGCTGTTCAGAAAGCCTTATAGAGTCTACTATGCCTGATGCTTTGACATGTGTAGAGTTAGGTAATACTCAACATGCCAAGTTTGATTTGAATTTGAAACTGTAGATCTATGATGACTTGCCAGCCTCAGGAGCTAAATTGGTTAGAAAGTATACCATTGTAAGCCTCACTCCCTGAAGGTGTATGTATGCAAGCATACCTCAAAATTTACAATTGATTGAGGTCATATTTTCACATAATGTGACACTCCCTGTGATTTGATTATCATCTGAAAATCAAGAATCTTCCCATGGGTGAGAATATGTGTATTCTCAGGTATTCTTTCTTTGAAATACATTTGGTGTACCTCATGCATTTGGAGATGGATAAGTTAACCTGAAATTATAGCTTAACCCCATTTGGTTTTATCAATGTATATAATGATACCCCTCAAGTGTGCTGCACACTACCTACAAATAGTTTCTGCTTATTGTAACAGGTCACACTATAGTGGGCTTGGCAGTGGATCATACCAGACAGCTGCTGTTTTACTGTGATATAGAAGCCGGTGGTGTAATTGCATCTGTGTCATATACTGGTACAGATGAAAAAGACTTGCTTCATGAGAACCATACAGTGGCCATAGTGCCTGATGTCAAAGAACAGTGAGTATGAGGCAAAATTCAAAGTATGGGATTGACCCTACTTCTAGCAGCTAGTATCACTCCACCACTAACAACAGAATTCAGAGTTGTATGGTTTCATGCGTAGAAATTTAATCTTTTGATTGAGTACTAGAAATAATTGTTAAACTTCTTGAGGATCTTTCTGTAGATGTTTTGTTCATTCATTTTAGAGACCCACACATTTTATGTTTTCGATCTGATTCATTTGGACATTTCTAACACCTGGGCTATTATCACTTAGCTGTATTTTGTAAAACAATTTACCTAGATATTTTTACTTTGGAATGCTTTGTAAAATATTCATGTAATTTCAGACATTTATTTTTTCTTATACCTAGCGGAAATATATGTACCATCAGATATTTACATTTTGTCATACTTTGACAGAATACTAAACTTCAGACAACTACAGTTTCTTCAATTACTACATGGTCATATTTTATGAGATTATATAACATGTGATATCTACACTTTACAATACTTTAGAGACTTTTAGAGCCATTTAGAGACTTTTTTGACATGTACTTTCAGACATTTATACTTTGCTGTATATGGACGAAAGTCAAGAATAGCACGCATGAACTATGATGGTAGTGGTATAACGACACTGGTAGACAATCTAGAAGGACCACTAAGTCTCACTGTTGATTTTATGGGTAAGGTTAGATGCTTATGAACAACTGAAAAATTGACTTGATAAATGTTGGGCTAATAATGAAATTTTCTTTTCCTGACAAAATTCCTATTTATTATTATCTTACTACTATATCTCAATATTATTTGTTTTGAATAAATAGAGATGATGTGGGAAACCTTCTATCTTCAGATTCGACCATGTACTGGTTTGAAAGAACTAGCTATTACATCAATTTTTTGGAATGGTCTGACCTTAATGGTAACAACAGAGGTCGCTGGAGTGTGCACTGGTCCAACCGCTTCTTGTCACTGGCAGTTATTGGAGATTATATTTATGTGGCAGAGTGGGACCAAAGTGAAGAGTAAGTCATCTAATCTAATTTGTTAATATTGAGGAAGTATTTACAAAGTGCTGAATTGATATATATATGTCAGAGGCACCGATGTCCAGGAAGGGATAAAAGATCAAAGTTGGGATTCCCTTTAATCGTAATGGAGGTCATATTGAAAAGTATTATCTCTAGTTTCCAGATGTTTTTCAATGAAAGATGGATTTAAACACACAGCCATATTAGTGAGGATGAAGTAATGTGGGCAGATAAAGAAAAAAATTCCATTGCTTCATTGATTTGATTACTTCAATGTTAAACTAAGTTAGCCTCAGATGTATTCCAGTGGCAAAAGACTTAATTGGGAATTTAAATGTTAATTTTAATTGTAAAGATTGATTGATCCATTAACATTGTTTATAATACATTGAATCAGTTTTATTATGATAGCTGATTCCAGTTCCTAAATGGAAGGTACGGGCGTGATCCACAAAAAACCATTGTGTCCTCCATTTAGTACGTACTAGTTGACCATGCTATGTTTAAAGACTAACTTTTATTGAAAACTTTGTTTTTTTTCACTTTCGCCACCTTGATTTTGTCAAATAATCTAGAATAAGTGCAATGAAGTATTTTATTAGATTAGATTGATCAGACCCTGTATTATAACCTTTTGTGCACCGCAAAGCAACTGTCAATATTTGCTAGAATAAATGTTAGAACCCTCATCCTTTGATAAGATAGTCTTAAGTGCTACCCAATGTAGTTATGTTTGATCAAGTTTTAACTATTTTTGAAACATTCAAACTTGAAAATTTTGCATACTTTTTCAGTTTATCTTATGGGACAGGGACCGGTTTCAAATAAACCTCCTTAAGATAAAAGTTACCTTAAATTTAAGGACTTCCTTGGGTTTCCACCTCCTTTAAGAACCTCACTTTCACAAAGCCTCCTTAAAGAAGACCTTGAACACTCCTTTAAAATTCAAGGAAGCCAAGGACCTACCTTAAGCTTAAGGAAGTGTCCTTCAAAGAATGTTTAATAATTTTAAAGGACATTTGCTTGATCCTAAAGTTTCAGGGAAGACTTATGGTAGGGACTGTGAAAGGAAACTTTGTAAAACTGAAATTTAAGGTGGCCTTACCATGCGAAAAAAATGACCTTCCTTTACTAAAAGAGGTCCTTTCCCATGAAGACTTCGTGAAACTGCATGGCCCCCAAAAAGTTATTTTATTCACAATCACAAATTCAATGACTGTTTTAAATAGTATTTTGAACTTTGTTCTCTCTTTAGTCAGTTGGCCCATGTAAAAAAAGGAATGCCAGAAACTTTCACCACAATTGGTCGTGATGATTATTTCCATATTTCACGAATAGAGGCTATACCCCCAGGTAAGATAAAAATTTTTTTTTTCTTATCATTGTTTTCAATCTGATAACCCATTCACATTGTTTATTTCATTGTATCAACAATTGATTTTTTTATTTTCAACATTGTCTTTGTTGTTCCTTAAATGGACCTTGTATGTCATGGTACAAATTCAAAAGCAATCTGCAATGTAAAGTGATACCACCCAAACTGCACCACTCAGATGTGTGATCTTTGTTTAGCGCATGAGAGCTGATAAGATTTTCCAAACATTTTGAAAAAGTTTTTGCATCCACAGTTATGCCAGGCCAGCATAGAAAACGTCACCTATGTATGACTTTTTACAGTTTCTGTAATAATAATATTTATTGGTAAATGACAAGTGTTATGTGTGAAATTGGTACTTGCTGGAATAAGGTCAAATGTTTGTAATAGATTGAAGTGTAAATGAAGCAACTGTAGACATTGTTATGACAGTTATAAGTTATATTAATGTACAGTTATTTCAAGAGAGTAAGCATACACTCCAAGAATTAGGATATATTGATATATGGGAAAGTTGTATGTGTCTCATTGTCAAATTATGTGTCAAATTTAGCATCTATCGATGCTTCTATCGATGCTTAGGTCTGGTCACTTCTAAACTGCTTGGATGATGAGGAGGTTTGTAGTGTTGTTGCAAATGATACTTCCAGAAAGGGTGTAGAAACTTCACCATCTTACAAAAAAACGAAAAATTTGCCACCAACAAAAAGGGACGTTTCACACAACAGAACAGACATTTCTTTTGACCTACTCCGCACTGCTACAATTTGTATAGATCAGACATACTGCAAAATACTTGATCACTTTTATTAAGCAGGGATGATTCATTGCCTGACTTAATCTGACTGAAGACTGGTCATGAACATGTGTTAAAAATTGATATTTTGTACATTTTTATCTACGACAAGAGCAGTGGGAGAGCACATACTTCTAACAAGGCCAAACAGTCCCTATATTTAAAATGAGAGAAATGATAAAAAAGATGTTTTAACAAATTCTGGATCCACAGAATGATCTGTATCACCAACATAATCAAATCAACTGTACTTCAAACCAACATAGGAACATGCAAATGATTCCTTTGGCGCCAGAAATGCTGATTAATTTCACAACTGTAAAAGTTGGTCGCAAAACTGTCAAAGACTGTGATTGTGATCATATAAATTGATGATTTTTGGAGGGAAACTAGAGGCAAAAGTTTAATCGTTAAAATGTATTTTCCAACAATTGCAACAAACATATACTAAACTGTATAGTACATAATGCAATATATTTCAATTTTTAAGTTTTTACCTTAAGAAAATGCCCTATTTTTTGCTCTGTGTGTAAAAATATATAAAAACTCTCCAACACCCACAAAATTTTCCAGCCAGATTAGTTTTCAAAGAATCTGAGGGAAAATACTTGGTCTCCAAGACAACAACTTGAATGGTTGCCAGTGCAGCATCCAATATAGTTCTGTATACAAATGTCTACACAGTGAGTCACTGAACTCCTGCGAGAAACACATAATAAAATAAACTTTAGATCCAACAGAAACAACAAATTTAAAGTAGAGAAAGCCAACTCAAAACTCTGGGCTTATTCCATGAAACATTCAACCTTGTGAGTTAAAAACTGTAGTCAACACTAGAACGTTTAAGAAGCTGTTGAAAACATTTTATTTTAAAGCTACCTGTGATCTAAGAATATGGTATACACTTTGAAATGTACATTTTCTGTGCTATATAAATGACTATCCAATAATAATAATAATAACAGTAATAATAATAATGTAGTCATTTATTGATTAGTAGCACATAAGTCATGTCAGTCCAAATTGATGTGATTTATGTAACCCCTGACCCCTCCACTCCTGAAAATAAAGCCACCACTGAAGTAATGTGAGGCAAGGGGTTAAGGTCAATCACTTTCAAATATTTTACACTACCTATTCCAGCTGAACTCTCATTACACAATGTTGCATAAGAGGGGCTATATTCACGAATGGGATCTGTCTGTGGAACCCTCTTCCTCTCCACATAAGACATTGCCACTCTGTTGCATCCTTTTTCATTTTAAGAAACTGCTTTTCAACTTAAGCTTTCCCATTCAGTACTTTTCCCATGTTTCCGTGATTCCCAAGTTCAAGGAAGGTATAAAGCCAAAAAGAAGTAGATTCAATTAGATTGGTATCACCCTTAATCCCGCCAACCTTGTTGAACTTTTACCTTTAGACCAATTAAATCTCCATAAAAAGTGCTCCTGACTTAAAGCTGGGGGATATGGCACAATCACCAAAGAATCTTAATCATCTTATGGATTCACAAAATTAGGTTATCCGTGGAGACGTTAATTTCAACCTACAATTCACAAGTCCACTAAGCAGTTTGGCTTTGGTTTTACCTTTGATGCTCCCACTGTTTCGAATTCACTTCCTGAAGACATTCGCGCATCACCCACTATTGTCTCTTTTAGAAAGAAGCAAAGGCATATCCTCCTTAGCTCATTTTCTCTCATGGCTTCTCTGTGGTGCTGACTTATTTCTGTCCCTGGACTTTGAATTTGATTATTGCTATTGTCTTGTTGAGTCCCCTACTCAGTGGAGATTAAGCGCTATAAAAGTCGAATTAGAATTACTTGGTCTTAGATCTGAGAAATGTATCTTGTAGAAGAAGAAATCTAATTGAAATGACCACATATGACTATTTTAGTGAGATATTCTATGATAGACATTATTGAAAGTTGCAAGATAAACTCATGTTATTGTAGAGAGGGGTCAAAATTGAACATCGGTAACACACAATCTCGCCTTTGAGATCAGAGTTTGAATCCCAGTCCAACTTCAAATGTAAAGACGATGGTATATTTGTTGTTGGTTAGTAGCTTTACAGCACAGAACCTTCACCAACTGTATATACTGGTTTCCTCAGCCCATTAAACTGTCCATTACAAATAAAGCTAGAAATTGTATAAACCACCAAATCAGTAAGCACACAGACAGGCAAGTGAGTGGTCAAGCTCGCTCTGTGTAGAACAGTAGGGAAAATGGAGTTTGCTGGATGATAACAATGTTAATCAAACAGTTAAATACAAGAAGTTCATACAAAGGAAGGTTCAGTATATTTACATATGTACATTAAATGTTTAGTTGAAAGAGAGGGTACCACTACATTAACTACAAAGGCACTTACTGAGGGATCTACCACCACTTCAACACCATCAACTCTATCTACTAGACCATCAACAAGCCTCTCTCAGGATACAACTTCATCTACACAGCCAAGCATGCCTACCACATCCACTGCACTTAATAATGTAACACCCAAAAATGATGATCAATCAGGTACAGTTTCCTACATAAATGATAAGTGTTGTGATATCTCACTGGATCAAGTATATACCTCTTGTTGGAATTATAGCAGCTTTTAATTGTTGCACTAAGTTTTGGTTAAAGCTCACAGAAGGGTGATAGAATCATATTTTTGCTATCTTGATTTCCTGAATATACTTCACAAGATTATAAATGACAGGTAAATCTGCAGATGACTTTCTTTTTTGAGCTAAGATTTATTTTGTGAGTCTCACCTTGACCCCCCAAATCAACTGACATCAATACTTAAGGTCTAGAGGGCTCAGTTTTGTCAAATTTGTGAAGGATCAAAATATGGGTTTTGTGTCCTACTCAACAGCTCAGGGTCACAAAGGGACAGCTCCTTTTTACATATTATTTTCAACAGTTAAAATACCAACTTATTTTGAACACGTAACAACATACTGGCTTTTTAATTTGCATACCATAAGTAGTAGAATAAAAGTATGATTATATTAAACTCATTTAGTGTACTGTATAAGCCTTGATATAGTGTCTCTGTGGTAAACATTATTTTGTTATCTATTTAGGAGAAACGCAAAGTTCTCCCGATGACAACACAGTATCTGTGGTTGCAGGGATAGCTACTGCAGTGGTTATAATTGTTATTTTGGTAATAGTAATCACAGCCTGTATTGTGTACAGGAGAAGGTGGGTATGAACTATAAAATATATTAGCAATTGTGTTTATCTGCTTATGTTTTTTACTAATAATTCTAGGTAATTACCAAATCCTAGCATTTACACATGCTATTTTTATTCAGTCTTTATCTTTATAAAATCCCTAGGGATGATACATTATTCATAAAGGGGGCAACTTTGAGATAAACAAATCACTCAAGGATCTGGTAGCAATGGGCAATAATTACATATGTTACAACTGCCATCCCCAATTGTCAGCTATATAATGTGGGAGTACTTAATGTATCACAATCAAACCTTAAATCTATATAAATCCAGTATCCAGTACTCTGTTGTTTACTATTACTATTACTACTTCAATTACCACAACTACTACAACTGCTAGTGGAACTTCTTTCTACTACAACTATTGGTGCTTCTGCTAAAGACACAACTTAGACGAGTAGTACTTCTGTTACTACTAGTACTATTTAAAAATAATGCTAACAACAATTTTAATAATTTATTTTCAATATTTCAGAAAACATCCTTCAGATAACCCAATCGTCACAGACACTGCCTTTGAAAACCCTGGTTATGGGGAAGTAGTAGGTCACACTGGTGTACCAGATACCAGTGGGACCACAGTGGAGTATTCCAAAGAACAAGTGCATATCTACCAGAGTCTAACCCCGCGTCCAAACAAACAATGAACTGTGTGGAAGTGACATCATAATATGCCATCGTGTAACCATAGCATATCCTGTGAACAAATATAACATATCAATGATATTCTTTCATATTTAAACTTCAATCTTGCTTTTTAAGATGCAGTATTGATTGTGTGTAATTATGTGCAAATGCATATTAATAAATGCAAATGTCTATCCGTCTGTCTGATAATCCAAGCCAATCAAATTCTCTGATTTAAACCACCACAATCTGAATCATTTATGATGCTGGATTAAAAAAGCGGAAAATATCTATCTGTGTCTACTGTGGACATGGTGTATACTGTTGGAAAGGTCTGATTTTGTACTTTATAGGCCCAACTTGTGTACAGTTTAAATGTGCACTTTAAAAGCATTATATTGTTTTCTTTGTAATTTTATATTGGTTCATAAACATTAAACTATGTCATTTTATTGCATTAACACATCTTACCCAGTGAACAGATGCATATCTGGTCCCTGCTGGTTCTTCCAAATGTTAAAAAAATTTCATCAGCTGGGTTCTATCTGCACCTGTAATATGTTCACTGTGTTCACTGGCCAGATGGTATTATTATTACCCCAGCTTTTACTAGATGGAGCTAGGTCCTTCCTCTTTTTATAGTACATGACCAGACATGCTTTTATTTTTTATAAGAGAAACCTTAATTTAAGTTTTCTGTTTTTACTGAGTGTTTTACAAGAGAGAACATGCTACTTATTGTGAGAAGTTGTTGTGGTCATGGTTGTCATGTCATGACATATTATTTTGTGTCATCGGACGGTTGCAAACAAGTTGTCCTAGTTTCTTGTTCTCAGTAAACTGGCCTGATGTTCTTCTTTGTTCTGAACTCATCCTTACCACCCACTGAATTGATTCTTGCCTACCCACAGTTAGTTCAAAGGGTAATTGTAGCAAAATGGCCAAATATCTCAAACATTTTTAGAATATATCCAGTATAATCTTGCATCCTTCAAGCTTAACCACATTTTCGTGCATTATTTGTGTGAATTCTGGTGAATTTTAAATCGCCTGTTTTTCCCCTTTTCCTCCATCATGATCATAACGGCCAATGCTCTTGTTAGCAGTCGGTTAGATTACTGTGGCTCACTTTTCAGGAGATCACTCTTTGTAAATTGCAGTGCATCCAAAATAGTGTAGCTAGAATTGTATCAAGTACCAGTAGATATGATAGTATAACTTATGTGCTTAAGAAATTGCATTGGCTTCCCGGTGAGCATCGCCCAGTCTTTTAAACAGCCACCCTTGTTTATAAGTTTCTCCACACTGGTTTTCCAAAGTATATTGCGCCATATATCTCTTCCTACAGTAGTTCCTACAGTACCAGGTGCAGTCAAAATGGTGGTAATTTCCTTGTCATTCCCAAGTTTCAACCCTCAGTCCATAAATCTCTCAAACAGTTTGGTTATAGTGGCATTTGATGCTCCCACTGTTTGGAATGCTCTTCCTGATGAGACTCATGTGTCCCCCCTCCCTAGCCTCCTTCAGAAAGTGCTTCAAAACCTACCTGTACACCAAGGCTTATCCACCTTAGTCGTATTCATCCCTGGCATTCTCTGTGGTGCTTGGCGTCTTTTCTGTCCCTGGAAACTGACAATGGTTGACTGTTTTTGTTGTGCTGCACCTTATTAGAGTCCCCTTGAATGGGGGAGATTAAGAATAGTAATAAAAGTCGAATTAGATTAGTAGCCTCTCCAATGTGCCACTTTAACATCAGTGCTGAAAGAAAACACAAAATGAATCTCGCCACAGATACATCCTTGGTCGAGAGTTTTGTTTTTAATTTAGAAAGAATGTGACAATGTGATGATGATTACATCTACTTATTTCTTTCCCACTCTCCCATTTAATTGATTTGCACTTAATGGCCCTACACACCTTCGTTCTCTTTTGTATATAGTCTTCTGTGCTGTAACCTTGTGTGTGCAGTAAATACAAAATACTACTGTAAATTAAGGAAAACAATTCTGAACGGGTTATTTATTTAAATATCTCACATGAGATATACTGTCATTTTGTGTATTTTTGTGTTTGATCATAGAGTACTTGCGTGCTAAATCTTTCCCAGATGCAGGGGGGCTCGGTGGTGTAGCGGATAGAGTTCTCGCCTCCAACCTCTGAGGCTGCCGTTTCGAATCTGGGGCCTCGCACTTCATGTTGGAAAGTTGGTAGTTACTTGCCGATGCCCGGTGGTTTACAGTGCAGTATGCACTGGTTTCCTCAACCTGCAAGCTACCCGTCGCAATATGACCCTGGCTGTTGAACACGATGTAAAACAACAAATAAATCTTTCCCAGATGCAAATCATTAAGTCGTAAATCAGCCTGTATTTGTATGTGTCAAATTTATACATGCACAACTTCCTTATTTGCAGGTACCCACTCCCATAGATTAAGTTATTGGGCACGACTTAAAATGTTGCCTCAATGAATATAGTTGCTTCTGGAATCGAGTTAATTTGGCAGAGTTAGAGTCTTTTTTTCATATTCTTTCATATAGATTAAAATGCTTATACCCAACCAAATATATATCTGATTTGTTGCATCTTTTTGTTCATCAACAAAAATGTGGGATTTTAATTAACTTTAAAACTGACGAAATAAGAACTGAAAGCAAAATCCACATTAATGCTACAACTCGCCGAAATTAACTCATACTAATGAGCTATTTATGTCTCGTTCCAGTTTTTCTTTATGTATAAATATTGTGTCATAGTATCGGTAATGGAAAATATAATTAGCCTTCTGTGTTTAAAGAAACACATTGAATTTCCATTTAGATATGTGTACTTGTCATTAAATGTGTACGTTGAAGGATTGAGAATTTAACGCAAACCAAGGTTGGTCAACTATTTGTAAATTAATGATATGTATAAAATGATACAGTTTATTCTGGACATCTGTGGAAGTTATTGATCTTACAAATAATTAAATTGAATATATGGAAACAAAAATTAAGGAATTTAATTGCTTAATAAACAATTTTGTAAATTTTGCAGGTGGTTGCATGTTTCTGTTGTGATTTGGACTTTTTTACCTTCAAAGGACCTAGGTTCAAATCAAAGCTACTATTTTATTATGACGTTTGGTTAGTAGTTGTACATAACTAATGGTTCAAATAGCAAAATTTTCTGTTTTTTTTGGTCCTTCCGCAGTGTGCCAAATTAAGATATGTGCCAGATTAAGGTACTGTGGAGAAGATGTCTGCCAAGTATTTCCATCACAATGCACCTTCTTTACTTCCTGTCTGTGCTTATTAAGGAAATTTACCAAATTATAAATTTGGTGAAACCAAAAAGTGCCCCTGTTTAATACCTGTAATAAATGTCAGAGAATGAAATACCTTACAGTTTGTCTGCAAATTTCGTTTGTTAGTTTTCTTCCACTCCTTTGTTCCAAATTTAGATGTGTTTTAAATTGGGGTATTGTCATTTTCAACTGTTTAATTGTATAGTAACTGGAGGTAGGTCCTTTTAAACTGCCTTTCTGTCTTTTGATGCATGTTTTCTCGTATATACCATTCTGTACAATACATAACTATGTCGAGGAGTTGGTAAACATTTTATTCTTCCAAAGTTATCTTTGTTCACAAATCAAACAATTTGGTTGAAGGTAATAAGTTTCCTTGGTAAGTTTCATGTTTCTTCCTCTATTGCCTGTTCAGTTTCTCCGTGGTCTAGTGGTCAGCTGAATTCTGATCAATGGAACACTACTTAAACCCTGGCTTTAAAACTTAAACATTTTGCTGTAAGATCCTATATGGTCAAGTGGGTTAGCATCTTATCAGACACTGTCACCTCTGTGTAGATTTGACTCCCAGAAGTGAAAATGCTGAGGACCTGTCCCCATATGACATTGGCTATTAAATAGGACATAGAACCCCAACTTGTCCTCTGCAGAAAGAATCTGAAGTCTTAGCACTTTCTTTAAAGCTTATCTACCATAGCCTAATCATTAGTCCTGCTTTTCTGAGTAGTGGCGACCATCCCTGTCCCTAGATTTTGAAACTGTAATATCTACGCCTTTGTCGAACCTTTACTTCTACTTTATTGATGGTGAAAATTAAGCACTATTAATGTTGGTTGTACAATTAGCAGTTAATTATTTTTGCATTTTATCACTTGTTTCTTTCCTCTGTGACTTTACGTTTGAATCCAGTTCGTGAATAGATGTGACATGTACTGAGGACCAGTTCTCATATGACCACAGCTTTTGACAGAGACTTTAAAGTCAAACTAAACTTAATAACTATCCTACCAAATTTGGGATGTCAATTTAACAAAAATCGAAAGGATGGGGACAAACTCAAGACTGTATTGAGAACTGAAACCTGTTATCATATCTTAATTGGGGTCCTGGTATCAAATCGCAAATAATTTTTACTTAAAAGGTATTTTAACATTTCCATCTCATGTCACTCCTGACTATCAGGTTGGCCTTTCTGTTTAGACATTAAGAACCAATTGGAAAGTTTTCAGAAACACATTGGATGGATTGGAAAACAGTCATAATGTTTTCAGGAAAGCTTCCAGACCCAATTACAATGTTGAACTGAACCTACTGTAAAACACACCCATGGATTGTGAATGGTTTCTTTTTGTTTCTTAATTAGGAGGTAAGTTTTAACCCACTTGTGGATGTGGAGCAGCTCTCTTAAGACCTTGTATCCTTCAGCTACTATAGTGGTTAGGGGTGTTGAAGGTTGCACACTTGCCTTACTTCTCTAGTGCACTGTGTTTGATTTCCTGGCCAGATCTGAATTGGAAAAGTTGGAAGTTACCAGTGCATTTCATGAGACTGACTACAGATTACATTTTGTTTATTCCATGTGACCAAAAATATAGATATCTTTTGCAAATTTTGGATAATTGTTAATTTTTTCTTAAATATCTTTCACTGACAAAAATGTTATGTCACCAGAAAGGTATTTTATGGCACATCTGCTCGCTTTTGTTGTTCTAAATCATACAGAAATTGTGGAGAAATCTACAGTTAAAACTTGAAGTTAGAAATTGTGGAGAAAAGTTTTTCATATTCAGTGATGCTTCCTAATTATGGATACAGTAACTTCCTCTTACAAGAGGAAAATTCTTTTTTTTTTCTGGATTCCATTTTTACCAGGTTGCTTATCTCATTATTCAAACAGAGTTGGGATAATTATAAAAAAATAATTTCTTACAGTAAAAAGCATTCAAGAAGATAAATTACACAATTCTGATCCTGTGGACACGGAAATATATTTACATTTTGTTATAATTAAATTTTAAGAGCACAACTTACCTGGGCAATTTCCTGTTTGGCACTTTACAGTGGGATGAAGCTGTTGCCACCCTTTGTGTATCTGGTGGGAGTTTGTCTCCACTGCACCTGGTTGGTTTCAGGTAAGATTATTTTCTTGTAATATGATCTGGGACCATTCCCACTAGCGTTATCTGACAAGATATCACAATATATCTGATACAGAGTTACTAGGTTAATTGAATCAGTAAAGCAATAAAGCAGTCAATCAATCAGTCAATCAAATTAATCAAACAAACAATACAGAAAATAAATATTTCATATAAAGGTTTATACGCTTATAAAGGATTGCACTGGCTCATAGTGGTATGTAAATACCTCAAGAATTTGATGTAAATTTTAAACCTCATCACGAGTGATTACCTGCACGTTTCCTCAGAGAAAGACACTGCTTGGTAAATTCTGTTTATTCTAAAATTCTTGTATTGCAATTTATATTTTCAGTAACATTATTATGTGTAGTGATAATGCCCCTTTTTGAATTACAGTACATTAGAGGATTTTTTCCCCTAAATTTTGCACTATATAAATGTTTCTATTAAATATTATATTATTTATGTGGTATCCGACATGTATGTATGAAGAAAGGGGCAGTTTGCATTGATGGTTTGTGGAATAAAATCAAATCACCCTGTTGTACCTGTCAGAGATATAGTTTGTAGAGTGTTCGTTTGTATCAAAGGTCAGTTTATATTTTTTTTCAAAAATTGACATTGATGAGAGACAATAATGGTCATTTGTGTTGGAGACAAATACTATGGACTCGATAAGTTCAATGTACATAACATAAAAAATATATGTAAGTTCAAATATTCAAACATCGTAAGTCTCTTCATACTGATATCCCCAAGTATGTTGCCGCATTCTTGTTTCTTATAAAAGTAGTTTTCATAGTACCAGGTCAGGCTGATGGTAATTCCTTGTTGTACTAGTATTTTATCCATCCACTCAGAAGTCTATCAAACAGTTTGGTTGTAGCTTTGCTTTTGATGCTGCCACTGTGTGGAATGCTCTTCCTGGTGAGGTTTGTGTGTCCGCCTCTACTGCCTCTATCAGAGAGAAGCTTAAATCCTACCTTTATATGAAGGCATACCCACCTGTGTCTTAATATTCCCCTGGTTGTTCTCCGTGCTGATTAATCCCCTTTCGTCCCTGGTAGACCACTAACCAGACTTGCATGGGTGTATGCGTACACACAGGCATACATAACCTTGTGTTTGCATGCATTCGTTATAGACTCACCAGTTTTGGCCAACAGTTGATTCCTCTTTTTCCAAGAAATAGCAGATGGGTTTAAGGAAAATAAAAATGTCACATGATGGGATCCAAATATTTTGTTGACTGTCCTTGACCTAGTTTTCGATCTGTTGATTGGTTGACACTTGATCCCTTTTTTCCCCAGAAATTACTTTATTCAAATTGGCTGGGAACTTGATTATAATGTGACACAGCTGATCACTTTTTGAGGTTTCTTAAAACTTACAGCATTTTGTTGACCTGTTGATTCTTATATAATTTGGTCATATGATGGGATCCAAATATTTAGTATTGGCCTCATTTTCGATTTGTGGATTGGTCAACACTTGATCCCTCTTTTTCCCAGAAATTGCAAATATGTCGAAAATTAGTTGAACAATGTATTTCTCAGGAGATCAATTCTATGCATTGTGTATGCGTAAAAAAGGTCCCCTGCAGCTTTCATATGTAACGTAGTGCATAGAGAATTAACACACTGCAAGGCAATATTCGCAACACAGACAGTCAGTTTAAGCACTGCAATTTACAATGAAACCTTTTCTTGTGTATACACACACACATATGTGTATACATCTGCATGTCTAGTGAGTTTGTGTCCCTTTGTAAAGGGGAGATTAAGTACTATAAAAGTGCAATTTGAATTAAACCAGGTCCTAATTTCTAAGACAAAAGAAACTGAAGACTACAACAACAGTATTTCAATTTTAATTGTAGTTACAATTTGAATAATTTGGTATAGGTTTAAAATTTATAGGTCAACTAAGCCAAAAGTTGAAACTACCACCAGTTGCTTTTTAGTGGTTAATTGTGGTTTTTCTCCTCTCCAGATGTTTCATGAGTTCATATGGCACCATACTGAGAGAGGGATACTTAATCTTTCTATGAAAAATTGTGTTTACCAAAACTGGGAGTGATACCTTTTAAATATAATTAGCCCTAGCTTAACTTAATGTTACCTAAAGTATATTACTAAGTTTAGCTTTTACTTAACTATAATGTTACAGTTAGGATGAAGAAATACATCATACAAGGTCAAATCAGGGGCCGATTTCACGAACAGACTTAAGCCTGGCTTTGGGCTTAAGTTTAAGACTTTGGTCTTAAATTCTGTCAAAAATGTGCTAAGTCAGCGGCTTAGACTTAATGGATTTCACAAAGGGGCTACGTTCATGGATTTGCTAAGTCAGTGGACTTAGATTTAAGTCTGGTTAGTAGTGGGCTTAAATTTTGTAAAGAGGACTTAAATATGGCCGCCATAAACTTTCCTCCACTTCAAAATTTGAATTGGTTGTAAATAAAGTATAATTACACAGAACACCTTACTGAAGTAGTCTTTGGGAAGTTTATGTGTGGCAACAAGGTTTTCTCTTTTCAAAACAGCACTTATCCTTAGATAAAATGCATCAAATGAAGGATATAAAAGGTCACATGACACAGAAAACCACTGTGGTTATTTGATAAGCTTGGACTTAGCTAAGTCACCTTTGTAAAATCAATTTTAAGTCCCAGACCTAGCTAAGACCAAAGTCTTAGATTTAAGTCTCTGACTTAGCCAATAAAGGGATTTAGTTTAAGTCCTTGAGTGAAATCGGCTCAGATATTTAAACTTTTTGACTGTACACTGGCATTAAATGTGGGATATAAAACTGGCATAATAGTAATACCAGACTGTGAATGATAATACAACAATATCCATACATATTTGCCATAATATTAAAATTGCTTTTAATGGTAAGGTCACACCGTGTCTTATTGTCTAGTCTGTTTGAACTATAAATTTGATGATGTCATCCTTATGACGCTAAAAGAGGCTGTTGTATGTGGGTGGTACACAATAAAGAACATGCCACCCTGAATATCCATCCAGTTAGAATCCCTTGCCCCTCCAGTGCATATTTTTCTGCACAGCTTGTGAAGCTTCTGAGAGAAATTAATTTTAACCATTCAGAAAAAGTGGCCCCAACGTAAAACATGTTCTGATTTGCATTGAATTCCAATGAAAACAAATGCAAATTTGACCAAAAGGCCCCTACCCGACCAAGTAGGTGAGCCCATTCGTTTGTGCCTTATGCCTCCAGTAAGGGATGCTGTGATCTAGATATTACGTGTGAGAATTTCTTTACAAGATTGGCATACTGAACTTGCACACAGTCAGTCAATACACAAGCAACAGAGTTAGCTTTTGGGCCAGAATTCTATTGTATTTGTATACTCAGTGCAATATCACCGTGTACTAGAGGACTCAAAGTGCTATATAACCCATCTGACTGTAAAAGCACAGCCCAACTCTCAAATTACTGATATTCTCTAAAACGAAAGACAGGATATCTAGATTTGTCAATGTCCTTGAGGTTCTTTAACCTGCCACTGCTGATAGAACCTGCCATTTTAAGTGGTCATCCGAGTCACTATGTATCTGCCTGCACCTGGGATTGAGCCCACGTCTTCTGTGTTCCTAGGCGAGTGTGTTACCCACTGGGCCACACTTGCCAGCAGGGGATGTGGTGGTTAGATGATTTTGTTGACCATTAATTATTTCAAAAAATAAAAGAAATTTAGATGGCCTTTGATGGGACAAAATTGGGTAATGCCACAAAAATAGTAGGAAGTTGAAATATTGAAAAGGTTAGGGGATAAAATAATGAAATATACCACCTTTAGTTATTGCAGACATGCAAAACATTGTAAACATAAATCACACCAAACTCTCGGAAACATATTAGGGTGCCACACAAACTTATAATTTAGGTCCACTAAACCATTGAAAACTAATAATGAATAGGGTTTTTATAGCTGATTGTCTTTTATATAAAAAGTGGTCCTATGATAATTAAACTTATGCTCATAAAAACATTTGCTTATGTTTGGATATAGAATGTAGTTTTTGCACCCTCATATTTCTGTCAAGGAAAGTAATGCATTTAATTTTTTAGCACCTACCCGAAATTTGTGGTACACTGAGTGTTTGAAATAATGTGTTCTCCTTTTAAACTGATAATGTGACTTTTGCAATTGTGTATTAGACAGTTTGTTTACAGTGTGGTTTTACAGTCTATTTGAGCACAAATTTGTCCCAATAGGTACATGTGTTAATATTAAGTCACAAAACTCTCAGAAAAAATATTAACTATACCAGCATAGCTATCTTCTCTGGCTCTCTGGTGGATGTAGTTTCCTGTATTAACCTCCATTTTGACCATTTAAATCTCAAAGGATAAATTCTTATTAATTTCAACCAATATAAAATATTCATAAATTATTTATGTAATAAAACCCTCTGTTTTAATATTATGAGTTTTGCTTCATGCCTGCACCAATAATGTCAGTCCAAGCACCTTGTTGTCTATTTTATTCAAAGAGGTTAGAAGGCTATTCATGGCGATTGTAGAGGTTTGTGAAAGGTATTTAATATGTTTCCCTAGACTTTCCTTATGAAAATGATTTTGTTAAGTCAGTGTACTGAGTTCTCCTTCGTGGGGAAGATATTGCACCTGCAAAGCAGTAGATTAGATTAGATGTTTCAGATCCTTTGGAAATAAGCATTGTATTGTATTGTATTGTGTTTTTATCTCTGCACAATATCTCCATATACTACAACTGCTATTTAACCCATCCTACTGCACAGGTACAGCCCCAACTCACAAGTAACTGACATTCCCCTAACTAATAGATGGAGGCTCAAGGATGACCATTTATCAACATCCATGAGGTTCTTTAACCCTCCACTGGGGATAGGACCTTTTTCCAAAGCATCTGTTTCCTTTGTACAGATCACTTTTCCATTTTCAGGCAGTTATGCCTAACCTTTATGACTTATCTTTAGATGACACGACCTTTTGATAAACTCTTCTGTAAAGGTAAAATCAAGCTACATTGTCTTAAAGATTTTTAGGAATCCGCAAAATTACTGCATAAGAGTGATTGTAGTAGGTCGAAAGTCTGATCTACTCAATCATATGATTGATCCTTTAGTTCTAAAGAAACTGGATTATTTGTTCCACTCTTTTATAACAGGATCATTAGTAGCAATATCCATTCTGTCAACTCAGCCAGGCCTTACAGTGATCACTTGCGACAGTGGGACAGTAGCATAACGACAGTCATGTTCGTAAATTTCAGATGGCTGATCATATTTACTTATTGTACACAATGGCCTTCCATTGAAATGAGATATTAAACTTGCATTCTTGTAATGTATATGCCAAGCAAAACATATTTTCTCTACCTTATACTAAGAGTGTGGTCAATATAGAATTTGTGTTCACATTTTGGTAAATTAGATCAAAAAGTATTATACCCTATGCGTGTATAAGGTAACAAAAAGTGAAAAAGAACAGGAAAAACACATATCAAAACGCAACTTGTCATCATAAAACACCAGAAAATGTCATTTACTTTGCACCCCTATTCACAAACATCTTAATATATATTAGTCTATAGAGAGCCAACCCATAATCATGTAGTAGCTAATTCAGATTGGTCTTAAACTGGGTTGGGATTTTGAAGTTGGGATTCTACTTATCTTATCCCCCCCCCTATTGATATTTCTAACCAATGACCTGGTCCTGATGGCCTGTGTCCTGAAAGTATACAAACTACCTGGTTATTGTCCTCTTCACCCCTCCTCTTTGTTGATTTTAGCTCAAGAGTGCACGTTGCAATTATTGAAACATTTCCAAAACAGGGGTCCCAAATGCAAATTTTGTTCTATGTTGTGTTAAATGCCTGATACCCAAACACAAATCCCAAAAAATCTCACCGAATGCATCCTACTACAACACAATGTGGATCGTACCACAACAATCTGCAATTGAAGGTACACAGCCCTGTTAATTTGTTACCACAGTACGGAATACAAAAGGAATGCAAAGGCTCTCAGTGAATACAATATGTTGACAAGATTATAAAACTAAAAGCCACAATTACAGAGGAGAACCAATTGAAAAGGTCATATCATAGCCAGTGGTTAAGGTGAAGGAAAGAGTGTATGCTAGATGGTCAACATTCTGCACTGAAAACATTTGGTCACCAGCAAAAACAACTGCTAACATTTTCAATATGTAGTGAGCACTAAGATTCGAACCTGTGTCCTGTGGGGTGATTCTTATACCTAGATCACCCTGTTCCATGTTGTAGCCACGAACCACAAAACAAATGGGCTTCATTAGCATTAGTTGTTGTTCAATGTACTTCCTATTTGGATAGGATGCACTACATACGGTGAGATTTGGTGGGATTCACTTTTGGGTAGGATGCATCGCATTCAGTGGGATTTGGTGAGATACACTTTTGGGCAGGATTCACTGCATTAAGTGTGATTTTGTGGGAGTCGCCTTTGGTTCAGATTTACTGGCTTCAGTCGGATTCACTTTTGGGTAGCATTCACTGCATTTAAGTGGGATTTGGTGGGATTCATTTTTGGGTGGGATGCGTTCACTGCAATTTGATGTAGCTTTCATTTGGGACGGCAAATGGCGAAAGGTGTAAAAACCTACTACAACCTCTGTATTAAAACATACATGCTGGGCATGTGTGGGGTAGGGGTGGGGGATGAGTCAGATATATGGGATGACTCCTTTCCACAAGTCTTAGCCAGATACAATGTAATCTGTTTATAGGCATAAGAAGAAGTCATCAAGCGGAAATCACTTACACACATATACAATCATAAGTAAAGGTGTAATGTTAACATTACAGACTGCATTTTATCTCCTGATTCTCATGTCAGTAAAGTTAAAACCTGGGTCATCGCAGGACAGGTTCCTCAGCTTACGTGAGGTAAGCTCAGGGTAAAATGTGAGCATTCGCTGAAAGCCTGTTCCTGACCTTGGTAAAACCCCAGCTCGGAACTAAATATGACTTTATATCCCTATGTATTCCATATACACCAAGTATGCTTTGTAAGTTTAACGAGTGAATTGAACACCCATCGAATGATTCAATGGAAACATTTGATTTCATAAATGTTGAAAGTTATTGTGCTTAAGGGTCATTTTGCTTCTTATGCCAAGCACAGATATCTTGAAGTTCCATCACATAATTTCCAGGTCCATAAGTCTGAAGTTTAATTCAGTGACTGTTTCAGTGATTAAAGTCCAAGACATGGGAACAAGGTTCCACAAAATATAAGTCTAACTTCCCCACACTATCAACCTTCAGGAATCAACTACAGGCACATCTTTGTCGGGATGCATGTCCTCTTTATATGTTCTTGTCCCATGTATAAGAAGCTAAATGTTGCGCATACAATAACAATAGCTTGTCAAGAGATCTCTGGATAAGCTATAGGTTATAGGTTACATACTAACACAAAGTCTTTTCTAATTGGTCATTATGGCCTGGTATAAGTCACACCATTCATCACTACCAGTAAACCAAATCAAACAAAAATATGCATTTTGAAAATATAAACATTTCATTTAATTTGGTGCCAATTCTGATAAAGTAACAGTTGTGTTAACTTATGTGTTTTCAAAATAACAAAGATATATAAAGAAAAGGAATTTAAGAGAAAAAAAGTGGTTCTAGAACCATCTGTTCTGGTGATGCAGATCTTCAGGTTAAATTTAACATTTACTAGTAATTCTATATCATTAATACAGTTTATTGTATACTTTTTTCTTTATTGTGATAGAAAATAGACACACCCATGGCACATCCGTACCCCCTCAGAGAGTCCTGTATCTGCCTTTGTATTTTAACAGGAGCCTTACCTTCACCACCAAACTACATTTTTGCCAAAGGCTCAGACGTCTGTGTCTACAATGGAACAGTTGCTGAACAAGATGGCTACCCGGACTACCAGTGTTTCCTGAAAACCAAGAGTGACACCAAGCTGTCTCTGGAATTTAATTACAAGGCCAAAGTCATCTACATTTCAGCCAGTGAACATATTTACAAGATGGACTATGCAGAAAATCCCATCATAACTCAATTAGCTCTAAGTGCTGGTCAGATACAAGGTAAGTATACAGGAACTCAGGAGCTGGGAAGGACTAATAAAAGATTTAAAACAATCGTTCATTCTTTCTTTCTGGGTCCGGCTTGGTCCACAATATCTAAACAATTCCGAACTTATGTTTTAACTAATACTTAGATTATGAACCCATATTTATAAACACTCCTAGCTCCTCTTTAGTCAATCTAATTAAACCTTCCCTATATTTGATCTAGGGTGACATTATTTAAGTTATATCCGTGAATCCAACCCATTGTATCTAGAATGCAAGAAGACAGTTTTCCGGTATATTTATTTAGTGTCTTACATAACACCAAGAGGAGCCACAGTGGCAGAGTGGTAACACTCTCGTCTCCCATCTCTGAGGCCAGGGTTTGGTTCCCGGCCTGGCCTCAAGTGGGAAAGCTGGTAGTTGCTTGCTATTAATAAGCAGTTTAAAATACAGAACCTTGACCAACTGTATGTACTGGTTTCCTCTGCCTTTCCAACTACCTGTTGTGATATGACCTGTACAGTGTTGAAAGCGATGTAAAACCCCAAATAAATAAATACATAACGCAAAAGTTCCTTTTTGGTTATATTGTCATGGGTAGTTGGAAGGGAAGAAGAAACCAGTACATACAGTTAGTCAAGGTCCTGTGCTTTAAACTGCCAATGATTGGCAACTTTCCTACATAACGTCAGGCCAAGATTTGAACTGTTATCTCAGAGGTGGGAGGGAAGTGTATCACCACTGTCCCACCTTGGCCTCACAGTTTTCCACTCTGAACCAATTCATCTCATTAATAAATATGAATATGGAATAATTTAGAAGAATACTTATATGAACATGTATAAATTTAGTTTGGGCTAATTTTTATTTATAAAGTTCTAAAAAATGGCAAGTCCAACTTCTAGGACAAAGTTTTTCTCTGTTATATGCTTATGCCCACTAATTCCATGTCATGAAAAGGCCACAGTGGTGTAGTGGTAACACACTGCCCTCCCACTTCTGAGGTAGGCGGTTCAAACCCTGGATCCTAATTGGAAAAGTTGGTAGTTTCTTACCAATGATTGGCTGTTTACAGCACAGAACCTTGACCAATTGTATGTACTGGTCTCTTTGCACATAAAAACATCGTGATATGGTGCATACAGTGTTCAAAGCAACATTAAACCCAAGTAAAGATACAAGTCATACACACACCATGCTATCAAGCTTATCAATACATTAATCCATTATACAGTAGTGTGTGTACTATTTTGCACTGGTACAAATTCATTGCTCTATTGGAGTGAAAGCCAAATGTGCACTGACTATGAATATTAAGAATTGCAATATATTCATATGAAATAAAGGAGAAAGGTTGCACCTGGGTAAGGGGTGCATTGAGAGGACATAGCCTCATACAAACATGTTGGTGCCTGCAAGGTGGAGTGTAGGGAATGCCCAAATAAAATATAGTAATTGGCGCCTGCGCCTGGTGGTGGCATGTGGGCTTGTTGGATCCCCCCTCCAAAGCAAGATACTGGATTCCCTGTATTTCACAGAATGTTTTTCTGTGTGAATGCATAGAGACTGGAGTAGCTTTTTGGCTAAAATACTGAACACTGATGTAGTGTTCAAACATTATTACAGAATGGTTTTCTAGTATTTCCAGTATATTATATTGTCTGGAGTGTTTTTCTTTTAAGATCCTTGCCTTTATTAGATGCAGGATCTTGTAGTCTGGTAGGGACCCCATTAGTAATGAAATAATGTAATTACTTATGGTGGTGGTGGGTATGGGTGTACCACTCATAGGGATGTTAAAAGTATTTGCACTTTAAACTGTAGGTTGTTGGAATAGCAGACAGAGCTGTGTCACTGGCACTCATTATTACCTATAGATAAATAGATAAATAGGAGTTTGTGTGTCAGTGACAGACTGTTAATCCCTCAATTAACTGCCTTATATTGTCCAAAGTGTTTGGCAATATTTCGAAAATACTATGGATTTTCTCATCAGAGGCTGAAGTCATCCCACATTTGGTCCTAAGGTACAAAAACCTATCCACTTATATCCACCAATTTGAGAGGATTATCCGCCAAATAGAGCCTCTAAAATGAGGATTTGGCGGATTTGGTGGATTTGGGATTTTTGGAGAGGAAACAGATACGAAATCTTAAAAATTGGTTATTTAAAGTGTTTTCAGTCATAATAACCATTAGATATCAATGAGATAGCTATTTTAAAGAGATTGTAGCTCTATAAAAGTTCAAACCATTTGCGTGTTAAGTATTGGCTGAACACACCATTTTATGGGAGTGAAGGTTTGAATAAATATGTAGATACACGAATAAAAGGACTTGTGAGGAAAGAGCATAATAGCTCCATAAATTGTTCAAGATGACCATTACATTCAGAAAGTGCAGCTAGATATGGCTGTACAACTGAATTACTGATTGCAATTGTCTCAACAAATGTGGAGCAAATGCGTCAAACCAGGTATTTCATATTGTAATGAGCAAAGTTGGATGTGTGTGCTGGCACATGTCTATTTATGTGTATGTTGGTTAACTCTTTGTTGTCTCAAATCAGTTTGTGATGACTGACAACAGCCAAAATCAGTATATTGTTTGGATATCAGTTGGTAGGTCAATTTTGGTGCTACTTAGGTGAGATTAATGCATATTTAAGTGTTAGGTTGGTATTAATGTGAAAAAAACGTAAATTTTCCATCAAAAATCCCAATTCCTAACTAAACATGCTTTTGGAAAATCTCAAAGTTAGATGTGAAATACTGAACATATCAAGTTAATTTTTGGATATCATAACAATCGCCCTTTTTAAAATGAGGGCATGTTTTAATAATGGTGATATCTTGAAAAAAAGTACCAGAAGAAAAAAAATTGAAATCTTCATATTTGGCACAAAGTATATGTGCACTGTTGATATGTCTTCTTAAATTACACTTTAATGTGTAAGTTTTATGACATGTAGTAAAAATATGCCACATGATAGTAAACAAGTGATTAGTATAGTAACTATTTATCAATAATTATCAATTGTTAAATACCACTAACATATAAACACATTCACTGACTGATGGTAAGTGATTTTAATTCAACCTCAGAATATAGGTAGTGAGGGTAACTAAGTTACTGGTAAGAATATCAGGTTACAGTGAGGTATGATTAATGATGGTAGATTGACATCATAGTGAGTCATTTACGTCATTGTCATATGTGACATCACATTAGTGATGCCCCTGAGGTGTCAGCCCTTGTATGAAGTGCCCAATATAAAAATAAAGGAGAAAGGGTGCACCTGGGTAAGGGGTGCATTGAGAGGACATAGCCTCATACAAACATGTTGGTGCCTGCAAGGTGGAGTGTAGGGAATGCCCAAATAAAATATAGTAATTGGCGCCTGCGCCTGGTGGTGGCATGTGGCCTTGTTGGATCCCCCCTCCAAAGCAAGATACTGGATTCCCTGTATTTCACAGAATGTTTTTCTGTGTGAATGCATAGAGACTGGAGTAGCCTTTTGGCTAAAATACTGAACACTGATGTAGTGTTCAAACATTATTACAGAATGGTTTTCTGGTATTTCCAGTATATTATATTGTCTGGAGTGTTTTTCTTTTAAGATCCTTGCCTTTATTAGATGCAGGATCTTGTAGTCTGGTAGGGACACCATTAGTAATGAAATAATGTAATTACTTATGGTGGTGGTGGGTATGGGTGTACCACTCATAGGGATGTTAAAAGTATTTGCACTTTAAACTGTAGGTTGTTGGAATAGCAGACAGAGCTGTGTCACTGGCACTCATTATTACCCATAGATAAATAGATAAATAGGAGTTTGTGTGTCAGTGACAGACTGTTAATCCCTCAATTAACTGCCTTATATTGTCCAAAGTGTTTGGCAATATTTCGAAAATACTATGGATTTTCTCATCAGAGGCTGAAGTCATCCCACATTTGGTCCTAAGGTACAAAAAACCTATCCACTTATATCCACCAATTTGAGAGGATTATCCGCCAAATAGAGCCTCTAAAATGAGGATTTGGCGGATTTGGTGGATTTGGGATTTTTGGAGAGGAAACAGATACGAAATCTTAAAAATTGGTTATTTAAAGTGTTTTCAGTCATAATAACCATTAGATATCAATGAGATAGCTATTTTAAAGAGATTGTGGCTCTATAAAAGTTCAAACCATTTGCGTGTTAAGTATTGGCTGAACACACCATTTTATGGGAGTGAAGGTTTGAATAAATATGTAGATACACGAATAAAAGGACTTGTGAGGAAAGAGCATAATAGCTCCATAAATTGTTCAAGATGACCATTACATTCAGAAAGTGCAGCTAGATATGGCTGTACAACTGAATTACTGATTGCAATTGTCTCAACAAATGTGGAGCAAAGGCATCAAACCAGGTATTTCATATTGTAATGAGCAAAGTTGGATGTGTGTGCTGGCACATGTCTATTTATATGTGTGTTGGTTAACTCTTTGTTGTCTCAAATCAGTTTGTGATGACTGACAACAGCCAAAATCAGTATATTGTTTGGATATCAGTTGGTAGGTCAATTTTGGTGCTACTTAGGTGAGATTAATGCATATTTAAGTGTTAGGTTGGTATTAATGTGAAAAAAACGTAAATTTTCCATCAAAAATCCCAATTCCTAACTAAACATGCTTTTGGAAAATCTCAAAGTTAGATGTGAAATACTGAACATATCAAGTTAATTTTTGGATATCATAACAATCGCCCTTTTTAAAATGAGGGGATGTTTTAATAATGGTGATATCTTGAAAAAAAGTACCAGAAGAAAAAAAATTGAAATCTTCATATTTGGCACAAAGTATATGTGCACTGTTGATATGTCTTCTTAAATTACACTTTAATGTGTAAGTTTTATGACATGTAGTAAAAATATGCCACATGATAGTAAACAAGTGATTAGTATAGTAACTATTTATCAATAATTATCAATTGTTAAATACCACTAACATATAAACACATTCACTGACTGATGGTAAGTGATTTTAATTCAACCTCAGAATATAGGTAGTGAGGGTAACTAAGTTACTGGTAAGATTACCAGGTTACAGTGAGGTATGACTAATGATGGTTTGAACTTTTATATAGCCACAATCTCTTTAAAATAGCTATCTCATTGATATCTAATGGTTATTATGACTGAAAACACTTTAAATAACCAATTTTTAAGATTTCGTATCTGTTTCCTCTCCAAAAATCCCAAATCCACCAAATCCGCCAAATCCTCATTTTAGAGGCTCTATTTGGCGGATAATCCTCTCAAATTGGTGGATATAAGTGGATAGGTTTTTTGTACCTTAGGACCAAATGTGGGATGACTTCAGCCTCTGATGAGAAAATCCATAGTATTTTCGAAATATTGCCAAACACTTTGGACAATATAAGGCAGTTAATTGAGGGATTAACAGTCTGTCACTGACACACAAACTCCTATTTATCTATTTATCTATGGGTAATAATGAGTGCCAGTGACACAGCTCTGTCTGCTATTCCAACAACCTACAGTTTATAGTGCAAATACTTTTAACATCCCTATGAGTGGTACACCCATACCCACCACCACCATAAGTAATTACATTATTTCATTACTAATGGGGTCCCTACCAGACTACAAGATCCTGCATCTAATAAAGGCAAGGATCTTAAAAGAAAAACACTCCAGACAATATAATATACTGGAAATACCAGAAAACCATTCTGTAATAATGTTTGAACACTACATCAGTGTTCAGCATTTTAGCCAAAAGGCTACTCCAGTCTCTATGCATTCACACAGAAAAACATTCTGTGAAATACAGGGAATCCAGTATCTTGCTTTGGAGGGGGGATCCAACAAGGCCACATGCCACCACCAGGCGCAGGCGCCAATTACTATATTTTATTTGGGCATTCCCTACACTCCACCTTGCAGGCACCAACATGTTTGTATGAGGCTATGTCCTCTCAATGCACTCCTTACCCAGGTGCACCCTTTCTCCTTTATTTTTATATTGGGCACTTCATACAAGGGCTGACACCTCAGGGGCATCACTAATGTGATGTCACATATGACAATGACGTAAATGACTCACTATGATGTCAATCTAAAATCATTAATCATACCTCACTGTAACCTGGTAATCTTACCAGTAACTTAGTTACCCTCACTACCTATATTCTGAGGTTGAATTAAAATCACTTACCATCAGTCAGTGAATGTGTTTATATGTTAGTGGTGTTTAACAATTGATAATTATTGATAAATAGTTACTATACTAATCACTTGTTTACTATCATGTGGCATATTTTTACTACATGTCATAAAACTTACACATTAAAGTGTAATTTAAGAAGACATATCAACAGTGCACATATACTTTGTGCCAAATATGAAGATTTCAATTTTTTTTCTTCTGGTACTTTTTTTCAAGATATCACCATTATTAAAACATGCCCTCATTTTAAAAAGGGCGATTGTTATGATATCCAAAAATTAACTTGATATGTTCAGTATTTCACATCTAACTTTGAGATTTTCCAAAAGCATGTTTAGTTAGGAATTGGGATTTTTGATGGAAAATTTACGTTTTTTTCACATTAATACCAACCTAACACTTAAATATGCATTAATCTCACCTAAGTAGCACCAAAATTGACCTACCAACTGATATCCAAACAATATACTGATTTTGGCTGTTGTCAGTCATCACAAACTGATTTGAGACAACAAAGAGTTAACCAACACACACATAAATAGACATGTGCCAGCACACACATCCAACTTTGCTCATTACAATATGAAATACCTGGTTTGATGCCTTTGCTCCACATTTGTTGAGACAATTGCAATCAGTAATTCAGTTGTACAGCCATATCTAGCTGCACTTTCTGAATGTAATGGTCATCTTGAACAATTTATGGAGCTATTATGCTCTTTCCTCACAAGTCCTTTTATTCGTGTATCTACATATTTATTCAAACCTTCACTCCCATAAAATGGTGTGTTCAGCCAATACTTAACACGCAAATGGTTTGAACTTTTATAGAGCCACAATCTCTTTAAAATAGCTATCTCATTGATATCTAATGGTTATTATGACTGAAAGCACTTTAAATAACCAATTTTTAAGATTTCGTATCTGTTTCCTCTCCAAAAATCCCAAATCCACCAAATCCGCCAAATCCTCATTTTAGAGGCTCTATTTGGCGGATAATCCTCTCAAATTGGTGGATATAAGTGGATAGGTTTTTTGTACCTTAGGACCAAATGTGGGATGACTTCAGCCTCTGATGAGAAAATCCATAGTATTTTCGAAATATTGCCAAACACTTTGGACAATATAAGGCAGTTAATTGAGGGATTAACAGTCTGTCACTGACACACAAACTCCTATTTATCTATTCATATGAAATAACTCAAATTTGTGATTTAATCATTTAATTACTTAGTGTCGCATGAAATTAGTTCTCCTGTGAAATGTGTTCCATAAAATTGAAGCTAATCCACTCAGAAGTAAAGCAACAATAGGTTGAATACTATATCAAGTACTGGCATATAATGTACCCTTTTCTGTGTATGCTGGATAGCATAGAAATGGTTAAGAGGGACAAATTTCATGGGAACTTATTTAACGGGACACTGGATTTCTTTTAATTAAAATATTAATAAAAAAGCCATGATGAACAGGTTATTCTCAGTATTACTGGTAGGTTTCCAGGGAAGTAGTATAAGTAAGCCAGGTGATAACAGACATAATTGTATTTTGTGAATTTATGTATGCAAATCCCACAAACATTTTTCTAAATATAACAGTCATTATGCATTACTTTTTCCAAACTCTCCTCACCTTGGCCATTTCGATGTTCTGTGAAAATGTGACATACTATAAATTGCATAGTAAAACATCATACTTGAACTAGCATATCTGTATAAATTAAACAGCATATATGCGAAGAGATATTCAATTTAAAAATATTAGTTATGAAATAATGGAGTATTATAATGATTTCAAAAATTGCACACAATAACAAAGTTGACAAAACCCTAACCCTACCCCTAATCAATAACATAATGTTGTAAACACAATATGTCAATAACAACTAGTCCCTGCATCATATCGTTTAGGAAGTATATTAACACTAACCTCTTTAACTAAGTCCAAATGATTCTTGTATCATGGCCTGGAACTTCTCTTGACTGTAGCTTTGTATGCATTTTATTTTTGTTAATTTAGCAAACTGACTTCAAGACATTGTACGTCCAAAACAGTACATTAGATATTACATCATATGCAATACTCTACTACAATTATTAGCCATAAAGTGTACAAATAATGTGTTTTCTCCACAGATTTCACTTATGACTGGATATCTGGCAACATGATTTATGTGGACATATCAAGTGAGTCTATATTTGTGGTGAACCACAGAGCAGATCATGCTATCAATTTGATCAAAGGACTGGATGGTATTAAAGGTGTAGCAGTAGCACCCATACAGAGGTGAGAATTATAGGAGCTTTTGTTTGCTAAAGCTTCTGGTTGCATGTTGATACTGCCTTTTTGGTACCAAACCCTAACAATCAGTAATTGACTTGACTACCGTATACAGGGCCGACAATCAGCATTGCCAAACTTCAGAAAGTTTAAAAGTCATAGTGTTTACAGAAACTTTTAAAAGTTTAAAAGTCATAGTGTTTACTGACTAGACAGAATGAGTCATGTCACATCTACCTTGAAAATCTCTATTGGCCTGCTATTTCATATTTTATTATTTTTAAATATAATGTCCTTACTTATAAGGCTACAAATTTTTCCAGACCTCCATCTGTCATGTTGAATAAAATCAACTAGCTTGACATGTGGAAATTGGTTATCAGTTTCCAAAAAGGTGATTGGCAGGCATGTTTTGCAATAGCTGCACCAGCAAAATGGAACAAGCTACCACTGTCATGTTGTATCAGACCATCTCAGACTTTATAAACCATCCCAAGACCTACCTGATCAGACTTTCATACCCACTTCCATAGTCACCCCTCCATGGTCACTTAATCAGTTAAAACCTGTGCTTGGTTTCAGATTTTTCCTTCTTGTACTCCAGCATATTAGAGTATCTACATCAATTTTGACCTACATAAATGTTTCTATTGTTATTATTGTTACTCCTACTACTACACCTTGACTGAGTAGTATGCTATTAATAAGATTGCAAACTGTTAATAATTCCTGTCTGATTGTTATTGTGTACAAATATTCCTGTCTGATTATTATTGTTTAAAATATTTTACTATCACCTGAACTTTCAAACCTCTTTCTTATTCCTTGGTTTATTTTCAAAATTAATAAACAAAGGATATAAATTCATTATAAATACATTTGGTTGTTGTCATTAATCATCAAGTTAAAACATGTAACATCTGTAGAAGCACTTCATTTCAGTGGTATTACAGTGTGAAGCTTTTTTAAGCTGATGTAGGGGCCACGGTGGCAGAGTGGTAAACACTCTCGTCTCTCACCTCTGAGGCCGGGGTTCGATTCCTAGCACAGCCTCAACTGGGAAAGCTGGTAGTTGCTTGCCATTGGTCAGCAGTTTACAGAACAGAACCCTAACAAGCTGTATGCACTGGTTTCCTCTGCCCTTCCAACTACCTGTCGTGATATGACCTGTACAGTGTTGAAAGCGATGTAAAACCCCAAATAAATAAATTTAAGCTGATGCAGAAATATTCTTGATATCTTTTGTAGGTACATATTCTGGACTCAGTCTGTATACAGTGGCAGCAATAGTGCAATTGGAAGAAGTGCTCTAGATGGAAGCAACCGAAACAACCAATTCTTCAGTGGCATAGCATCACCTGAAAGTATCGCTGTCGACCATGTGGAGGAACGGTAGCGTTAGATCTCTGTTGTAAAAACATCTGAGATGGTATCATGAAAAATTCCAGAATTTTAGGTTTTCAATCATTCATTTAAATTTTTAAGCTCAAACTAGAATTGCCAGCATTCAATATTGCTGAATTGGAGTTAACAGTAAGCCGATTTGACATAAAAACTAACAAAGCACTATTTAATATAACATTAGCAAGATATTTAACAGTTATACAAGCTTCAAATTCCTGGTATTATTTAATTTTACCATTGTGAAATGATTGATTGTAAAAAAATTAAATTCTTAAAGTATTTATTTTTCACCACATGATGTATTTGACCAATCCTCCAAGAAATGAAAGGTTTGCTGTTAATTATGTGTCAGTAATTGTCAATATTTCAATAACATTTTTAATACAAACTAAGAATAAGTCATTATGAAAGTATTTGTACATGTGAAAATGGTAAAGAAATCCAACGTTACAATTTTAAGTTGATTGATTGGGTTATAGTTTTGGTATGTCTGAAACCTCTTACTTTTGATAATAAGTGTACAGCTGTGTAAAAAGGGCTATTTTTATAAACAATTCATTTTCTGTGTACGGTACAAATATTTACAAAATATGGTTGGAAAGGTATTTTCACAGATGCATTTTTAACAATTTGTAGTTTTTCAAACTCTTTATAATTACCAAAATTCAAATTTATCGAGGCTCTAACACCCATGTCAGAAATTCTAGATAACATGTCAAATTAAAATGTTCCATAGAATGTTTCAACATTGCATTTTCTAAATTATGCTTACCTGTTAAAATATTAATATTTTTCTCCAGACCTGTAATGTTGGAAACTTTACCATATATCTATTTTAAACAGAATATTATTGTTACTAATTATATTTTACATAGTTAGTTAAATAACTTAGTAATGCAATTTCTTAATGCTATATTTGTAAAGTATGCTAGTACTATGATTTGCTAATGTCAAGTTAACCCTACAAGTTTGTAATATGTAACTTAGTAATATTATGCTAATAAAATAAAAATAATTATAATATTAATTAGCAACATTAGAGGGTCTCGGTATGCACACCTGTATCACAATTACCTTCCAACATCTGAGATCAGAATTTTAATCCTGGCTTGACCTCCCGTGGGAAAGCTTGTAGTTGCTTGCCATTGGTCAGCAATTTACAGTACAAGAACTTGAACAACTGTATATACTGATTTCGTCTTCCCTTCCAACTACCCATCACAATATAACCGATAAGGTAATAGGCATGAGGTAAAATTCTGAATAAATAAGTGTTTAGTAATTTGATGGTAAAAGCCTGCAAACATTTATATTTACATGTTATCATAGCACACAAAGCTGTAGTTATTGACTGATTGACAAGTTTGGCATTTAAACAATTGGCCTACACATCTATGGTCTTTGGTTCTAATACAAATCCTGAAAAGATGTGGGTTTCATTGATGCCCTGATATTATCTTGTGGATGTAAACACCACTTTTTTACCTTTGATCTTTAAAACGTGATTCATGTGACTTGATGATCCATATATTTGTCGTTTTAGAGTCTACTGGACTGATTGGATTCATGGGTCAGTGGAGAGCACTGACATGGATGGAAATGACCATAAAGTTTTAGTTAAGGACATTGAACACTACCCCTTTGCTTTAACTATAGACAAGGTAGGATTTATGCCCTTGGTTTTGCTTTGTTTGTACTTCTCCAGGAGACATTGTTCAATAAACGGTGTTTTACCTCACTTCAATGTAATTGATGTTTCTAACAGAGTTTTTGCCCAAATCCCTCTTCATTAGTATGCAAATGAATCATGTGTCATAAATGGGAAATTAGATTCTTTAAATTGGTAAGGGTTGTGAGAAAGTTTTTACTGCTTTTGTTCTATGTTTGCTGATGAAATTACCTGAAACTAAGGTAATAAAGATATTGTAATAAACATAGTTATAAAATAAGTTATATACTTGATTATAGATATTAACAAAAAATGTCATTTGTAATAATTCAATAAATTTTGGATTTTTTAAAGTACAGTACAAAAATATTATCAAACTGTTCCATATGATATATAATACCCATTCTTCAAGTAATGACTAGAATCTGTAATTGAACAAATGGGACATATTGTCATTATAAAGTCGGTTTAGTTCAAACAATTTTATTACCTATGGTGAATTCAAATTCTCAAAATTCTTTAAATACCTCAATTTTAATGCATTAATATGGTAATAGTTTTTTACCAGCCTTGCATTCTAAATAATTATGTTTGTTATATATCAAATAGGTATGTGGTAATAAATGATTTCAAACTCATATCAAAATAGTTTATCCTATATATTGTCTTCATTATATCATGATCTGGGATAATTATGATTAAAGGTCCTTTTCACCAAACATAGAATCATATAGCCTAAATTTTAACTTTTGACTTGATATTGATTATTTCTATTTAGGAACATGTGATCTGGATTAATAATTACATTTTACCAGAAGTATTATGGACCAACAAAACCTCTGGAAATCACACACAGAAAGATTTGCACTTACCTTTCGAAGAATTGGAAGATATAATATATTTTGGAGAGTACAGTCAACCATCTGGACACATGAGTAAGTTTTGTATTTAATCTGAAAAAAAGTCATTTGAAAGATATCAAAGTAATTATCCAGTCCTAATTTCCTGTGTATTGTAATTTTTTAATAAAGCCGACGTGCTACATTAGGATAGAGTATATCAGGGGCAAAAATCTACAACAACTCACTTGTACAGATTCATATTTACTGTTTGCCACTATAAAATTGACATATTCCTTAAACTGACACAACAATGATGGTAATAATAAATCCAGCATCTATCTAATGGGGATCATTAACTTTGTGGCCAGTATGTTGTTTGTTTTCTGTCAATTTATGTATAAATTACATGATGATCTATTAAACACTACTGTGCAGAATTTCCTGTCTGAAGTGGGAAGAGTTTTTAGTTTAATTGACATTTTTAGACTTGTATAAGTAATAATGACAAATTAGTTTCAATATCTGTAGAGAAAAAGGCAGAATTAACATTTTAGTTCTTGATGAATATGAAGGTTTTATTTGCAGTTGTAATAGAGATTGATATGGAATAATTTATGTTTTTAGAATTTTGTCACTTAGTCCTTGTGAAAATTGTTATTTGAAGAATTACAATGTTAGTTATTATTGGCAAGGCAAACAGGCAAATCTGTTAAAATTTTCGGCTTCCAAAACACTGCCATTCTATACATTTGTTACTCAAAGGTTTTCAAAAAATGACTGGGGGTACATATTTATGTATACAAAAATAGTTAGCTGACATACTGTAGGCAATATGAGATATGATACAAGAACTGGTCGGTTTCTAAATATAGGTGCATTGGAAAATGATAACAAGCAAATCCAACTGTGAACCACCTGTTTATTTTGCAGATGGCTGTTCAGACAACAATGGTGGCTGTTCACAGATATGCTTTGCTGTATCAGACAAAGACAGAAACTGTCAATGTTCCTTTGGCTATAATTTGGCAGATGATGGCACCTCTTGTCAGTCAGGTAAAATATACAATATGGATTTAAAGTGAGAAAGTGAGATGTGTTCATGTAGGAAGGGGTGAGGGTAATTATGTGAAAGCTGTAATTTTGACTTCACCAGAGAACTCAGGTTTCTTAATTGGCTGTCTGTCTGTGCGTTCAAATAACATGAAACTGTACACATTGGATATGTTCTTTTTAACTGCATAGGTTCTATTAATGGCATGGTTGTGGGATCCTAATGGCATGATATGTGGGATCCTAATCAAGATTGCGAATTCAGAATGGCTTTTGATATTTTTCAGAAGTTTCTTTACACACCAAACAAATGATGTTAATCAGATTGGTTTTCACTCAAAATGAAGTTAACCTGTGACTTGGTCCTCCTCAGAGTTGCTGCTAATCCGAATGTAGATTGAGACTCCCAGTTTTATTTTGCTTTGTCAGGACTACCTGTGGGCAAGAAAGTTTGAATCTTAAGGCACTGCTTGTGAAGTGTAGTATGAGTGATTATTTTGATTGTCCTTGTGAAACTAAATTTACTGCATTAGTATTAGGTTTCACTAATGGGGTACAAAACTGATATAAGCAAACAACAATTATTTTCATTTTTTTATCAACTTTGATGTTTATTTTTGTAATAACAATATGTATATAGTATACTAAAGTACTACAACTGATGGAGATTGTGAAGCACAGGGCCAATAAAAACAGGAAATAGCCATGGGGATACCATTGGTTACAAAATGCTTCTTAAACCTGCAACAAAAGGATCCCAGTAATGTACTGGTTCTAACTTATTCAGGGATTGGAACATCAGATGTAAAACTTTTATCATTATATATCTTTGAACTTTGCATGCTAGAGTATAACATACCTCAAGCAGTCTACTTTTGGTATGAGCTTGTCTGGTATTGGTATTACAGTGCAGAAGAGCAAAAGGGTTGAAATACAGTCATGAAAAAATGTACACAGTTTTAAGAGTCTTAAAACTACATGAATAAGTGACAGGGAGCCAAAGCAGAGATTTCAGAACAGTCACTTCTGAAAGTTTTTGATACTATATCGAAATTTTTATATAAGAAGCAAACATAAAGTAGGCATATCAGTCCATGTATGCAGTAACCATATCATACATCAGGCAAAATGTGAGGTCATTTCACCTAGCTGCACGGCTATAAACTTGGGATAGAATGAATAAAGAATGACACTGAGAGAACAGCCCTTATATGAACTGGCCTACATATCCTTATAATACAAGTGCATAATATAAGTGCACTAAAATGCATAAACCAAATTGAAACTGAACATAAACTGAAATGAATGGAGTTTCAGTTTTTTCTATGAGCAACCTGCATGATCCAACCATCCAATACTCTACCAACAAGGCATGACAGTCTATACCAACAACCTCTAGCAATCGACAGAAGAATTGAGATATATTAAAATCCCAACTTTTAAAGACAGCAGCCAATCAAAACAATACACTATTCATAAAACAAACATTTCAATGAAAATGTAATACAATTTCACCATCCTTAAACTTTTGTTGGTCTTTTTGTTAAATAGGTTCCCATGGTTTAGCTAACAATACATCAAAAGAGTTCTAGGATTGTTTTTAAACTTTCAACCAACCTTGCAATATTTCAGCTGTAAGAGGAGATCTGCAAGACAACCTACTGGTAGGTGATGCAGGCAAAGGGCAAATATACTTCTATAATGTGTGGACAAACACAGTATCTGCTCTAGATATTCCCCCTCAGAGCATCATTGAGGATGTGGCTTGTGATCCTGTCCAAAGTAAGGTATTCTGGACAAACACTCTGAATGAAACAATTGAGAGTGCCAACTTGGATGGTTCTGACATGAGGGTGGTAAAGTCATTTCCAACAGGTAAGATAAGATCATTGCATTGATTTGCATAGTCAAAAATTGGGTCTTTTCATGATCCTTCAAAAGCTTGAATCTTAATATGGAATAATCCCAGATAAACTAATTTCACGACGTGATGTTACGACAATTTTATGTTAATTTTGCATAAGACTTTGCTTATTGACATTAGCAAAATAAATCTTAACTAATAATATATTTGCAGCTTTGCAGCTCTAACATTCAGCTGATTGATAACTTAAAATTATCATAAAGCACTCAAATATGTCTTTTATTCCTTTTTTGAAATATTAAGATTCACAAGACCTGATAGATAAATAGGTTTAAAATCTTAAAGTGGAATGAGAAAACAAAAAGTATAAATGTCATAAGTTATATGTCCTATGGTGTGTTAAGCCTATGGTGCCAGATATCACACATGACCACTAATTCATAGCTGACTAACACAATTATAAAAATAGCTGTAGCGTTACTGCTGGTGTTGATACCTACAGTGTTATTTTTATGATGATTTTGATGATAACTATGATGACTGACTATTTTGATGCCTTGAAATTTTGATGAAAACTTGGCGAGTGATGGTTTGGATGAAAACTTAGATGAAAAATTTGATGGTTTGACTGTCATAATATAGAATCAAATGAATGGCACTTTAAATGTGCACCCTTTTAACAATTTGTTTTAAACAAAATAAGAATTAATTTCAATAATGTATCTATAGATTCCTTATTAAAATATAAACTTATTATAAGCCAGAAATTTAACTATTAAATTTAACTCAAATGCATCTTGAAACATCTTAAATTAGAACATACTAGAAAATATATATGTTGAATAAGATATAAACCTTTAAAAAATAGTATTACTTTACATATTAAACACAATACATATAACATACATGTTAGCAAAAGTGCCAAAAAGTTAATGAAGTGCCAAGCAATACTGTCAAAAAACATAGCTTAATTAACTTCAAGTAAAAAAAATTAAAACACAAAATTACCAAGTTTTATATTTCACAATAAGAATATGATTAATTTGAAAAAAAAACTTACTTTCTCTAGCACTCTACAGGAAAACTCCCAATACTTTTGATGTAAATTAAAATTTCACTTTCTGACAGGGATTAACACAAACTAGTGTTTCCAAACCTTTTGTTACCCAAACCCAAGCCTATAAATCACATCATACCATTTTTCACCCATTTAATTAATTAATTATTTAATCCTGACAAAATTTAACTTGTAAAACTATAGCAGTGACTCTTGCATGAGCTCACAATTATACAGTGAGTTATATATTAACATTTTGTACTTGGCTATATTTAATCTTAACATTAGGTGGTATCAAGAGTAATTAATTCCAGAAACTAGGAGCAAAGTAGGATAAGCTGTTCTACTATGTCTGATGCATCATTATGTTATGGTTTAGGCCAGGATCGATACATAAAGTCTGATTTGAAGTTTAGGCATTCTGTGAGACGGGCACTATGCAACACTATGATACCTTCACATCCACAAAATTTGTAAAGTTTGTAAAAGATGTAACATTTGGCTGCATGAAAAACATTACATCCTTCTCTGAAATTCCAGAAAGTCATTGCAACATCACCAGTGGGTGAGGGTATTGTGCATTCTCAGACACTCACACTTGGTCTCATGCATTTAGATGTGGATAACTTCATCTTAAAGTAAAGCAAAATTCCATTTGTTATGTAATTTTGGTTGATGATGGCCCTTTTATGTGTTTCCAGTTACTTTCTGGTTGTTTCCGTTTATTATAACAGGACATACTATAGTGGGCTTAGCAGTGGATCATACCAGACAGCTGCTGTTTTACTGTGATATACTAGCAGATGGTGTAATTACCTCTATGTCCTATACTGGTACACATGAAAAGAACTTGTTTCATGAGAACCATACAGTGGCTATAGTGCCTGATGTCAATGAACAGTGAGTATAACAGTTTTCTTGTTACAGGTAATGTAATTCAACTGCTGACAGCAGAGGTGCAGAGCTATTTAGTCTATAATTGAGTATTAGAAGTGATTATTACACTTCTTCACAGTCATTTTGTAGATGTTCTCTTCATGTTAGAAACCCCAGAGTATTACTTTTTTATCTGGTATCTTCAGACCTTTTTATATGGTGGTATTTTGTCAGCCGATGTAATGCCTGGGTTATTTATTCATTGTTGTATTTGTGAGGTAATGTATATTTAGATAGTTATATTTTACCATGCTTAGTAAAATCGTCATGTACTTTCATTTATGCTTTCTTACACCTGCTAAAACATGAACCTTCAGACAATTAAATATTGTCAAACTATAAGAGATCATGGAACTTCAGATATCTACACTTTTTAATTTCTACATTGCCCTATTTTGTGTTATAATGTAACTTTCCTCTTTGCCATACGTGGTGGAAACATGACTTTCGAACAACTGTGTGTTGCTATACTTGGTGATATGTACTTTCTGTGTCATATATATCTTGTCATAATTTATCAGAAAACTTGCCTTCCTACAATTACATTTTTTGTAATTGGAAAGATTATGTACTTTCAGACATTTATACTTTGCTGTATATGGAGGCAAGTCAAGAATAGCACGCATAAACTATGATGGTAGTGGTCTAACGACACTGGTAGACAATCTAGAAGGACCACTAAGCCTCACTGTTGATTTTATGAGTAAGATTACATGCAAAAGTTGAAAAAATTGCTTGATAAATGTTGAGTTAATGATGAATTTATCTTTCTTAAGATATAAATCCTATTTATTATACTACTATTTCCTAATATTATCTGTTGTAAAAACTAACTATACTGTGGGAAACTTTCTTCTTTTAGATTTGACCATGTACTGGTTTGAAAGTGGTAGTTTTGGTAATTACTTGGAATGGTCAGACCTTAATGGTGACAACCGAGATCGCTGGAGTGTGTCCTGGTCCAACCACTTTCTGTCAATGGCGATTATTGGAGATTATATCTATCTGGCAGACTGGAAACAAACTGAAAAGTAAGTTATCTAATCTAGGATGAACTTGGAATATATAGAATAAAAAGAGTTACTTTCAGTCCACAGAATAATTTGCCAATGTCAAGGAGGCATTTACAAAGTGCCAAATTGATGTTGATATCCTCTAAGGAACCAATGTCCAAGAAGGTATAAAGATCAAAGCTAGGATTCCCTCCATACATAACAGAAGTCATATTGAAAAATATCATCTGCATGTCAACCTTGTTGTTCCATATGGAGTGGATATGAACACATGTCAATAATGGTAAGAATCAAGTGATCTGGGGAACACAACATAAAAATTATATTATTTCATTCGCTTTGATTACTTCAATATTAAACATAGTTATCCTCAGATGTATTCCACTTGCAAAAGATTTAATTTGAATTTGTTTTCTAAAATTATCAACACATTGTTCCA
This sequence comes from Sabellastarte sp. h YS-2021, assembly GCA_964017235.1. Lineage (NCBI taxonomy): Eukaryota > Metazoa > Annelida > Polychaeta > Sabellida > Sabellidae > Sabellastarte > Sabellastarte sp. h YS-2021. The sequence goes on from OZ024931.1 coordinate 152,107,684, forward strand.
ATCATAAAAAGAGTGTTAATGTCAATTGTAAAAATTGTTTGGTCAATTAAGATTGTTTGTAAAACCTTGTGTTGGTCATATCATGATAGGTGATTGAGGGATGAAGAAAAGCAGTACATATAGATAGTAGGATTCTTCTTTGGCAATGATAGTGCAATAGCAAGCAAATTAAAACAATCACACTTCAGGTCTGACTGGGAATGAAACGCAGCACATGATAAGTTGTGTGTCTCCCATTTAGTGCATACTAGTTGTCTCTGCTATGTTGACTTACTCTTATTGAACATGATTTTTTTTATTTTTGAGAATTACACTATATCAAATGATGGAGCAATAAAAGCGCAATAAAAGTTTTAACAAGACAAGATTACATTGACCAGATCCTGCTGTATATCCTTTTGTCCCTCATAAGCAACTGTCAACATTTGCCCAGGATAAAGGCTAGATATGATAGCCTTTGATATGATAGTCTGGAGTGCTACCCAGTATGCTTGTCATTTATCATGCTGTGTTGTTCCTATTTTCTTCTGTTTTAGAAAAAATTAAAACATGAAATACTATTTGCATACTTTTGCCGGTTATCCTTAGAGATCGGAAACTATTGAAGCTGTATTTTCACAACTTTCAATTACAAATCATACCTACAACTTCACAGTTAGTTTTAAATAGTATTTCAAACTATTGAACTCTTTAGTCAGCTGGCACGTGTAAGAAAAGGAAGGGCAGAAACTTTTAGAATGGTCGGCCCTGATGAATACTTCTACATTTCACGAATAGAGATCATCCCACCAGGTGAGCTTAAAATATGGGTTTTTTTGTCATTGGTGGGGATTAAGCGCAATAGACATTCATTACATTAGATTAGCTTGGTTTCAGTGTGATGGTCTGATCAACATTTTTGGTTCTCCACCTTGCCTTTTCCTCATATGTGGGTAACACATGGTTTAAAATAATCCACCCTGTTAAGTGATACCACTAGCTAACCTTCACCCCTCAAGCATGCAGTTCAGTATGTGACAGTCTGGGAGGCATTTTACAAAAAAAATGGAAATGTTATTATGTTCACAATAGGGTATCTTTTTATGTCAAAAAAGTCCTACACAAATTTAAATCCTGCCTTATTTACACTTACAGAACCAAGTGGATATTGCTAAAACATGGAATACTTAGAGCCAGAAGCAGAAGGTTACATTTTAATGCGTGTTTGTAGCATTGCATATGTATATATGTATGTATTTATTGATTTAATGGCAAACGTCACAGTATTTTGTGTATAAGTAGGTTTAATGTGTGTAATAGTTGGAAGTGTAAAGAGAGTAACTGTAGATGATGCTATGACAATGGTAAGCATATGTCAATACATATCTTTTCAAGAGAGTAAATATAGAGTTTAAGAATTTGGATATAATGAATATTAAAAAATCCATTTGTCTCCTTGAGTAGAAATATAAATTTACCTTTGATGTCGTTGTTAGACCTAGTTTTTTAAACTACATGGATGAGGGGTATGGTTGTTACAACTGATCCTCTCAGAAGAGGAGGGGAAACTGTAGCTTCTTAGATGCTGATTGTATGATTTGCAGTTAAAAAAGAGAGACTTTTCATTCAAGAGATATGCCTTGTGATCTACTCCTAACCATTACAGATCATGTAGATAAGACACAAAATGGAAGCTTGTTGACTTTTAAATAATAGCTAGTTAACGCTGTCTTGTTCTAACCCCATAAGGTACTTACAAGATAAAAACACTTGACTCATTTTGTTTCTTTTATGATGTTTTTGTTAATTTAGTAGCATCAGTTATCAGTTTCATAATTCATTAGACCTAAAGTGAGAGTTAGTTTTTTATTTGCCGTTCAACAGCCAGGGTCATATTGGGACAGATCCTCAGGATCTTCACTTGAGGGAGTCAAACCCAGACAGAGGTGACAGCCTGTGATTAGATGCCAAGCTTGCTGGGCTACAGCAGACCACAATGATGAGAGTCACATGATTAAATTACTTGGTAACTGAGCCATTGTCATTCGGACACAGACACAAGTTTGGCCAAGTGTATATACTGTTTGTTGCCCTTCCAATTATCCATCACAGTACACTGATAAAAAAGTTACTACCTAGGCATGATGTGGAAAACAATGCAGTACAGCAATGCTTATCAAATAACTCAATACAAAAAGTTCAGATAAAGGAAGGTTTACCTCATTCAAACCAGTATGTTTAATGTTTTAGTTGAAAGATTGCCTACCAGCAGAACAACCACTAGAGCACCTCCTCTATCCACTAGACCATCAACAAACCCTCCGCAGGACACAACCACATCCACCACGCCAGACAATGGGACACCCAAAATAGATGATCATTCAGGTAGAATTTCCTACATAAAGGATAAGTGTTATATGCCTTGCAGGATCAAAGACATAACACTAGCTGGAGTCATTAGTCTTACAGTGCCAAACTTCAGGGATCATTTTCACAAAGGGTCTTAGACTTAGCCTGGACTTTGAGTAACTCAGAGATTTAAATCTGAGCGTTTTTGTCTTGGGACACAAACAATTTCCCAAAAGATTACTTAACCAAGACCAATCTTATCCAAAAGTCCCAGTGGTATTTTATGTCATGAGGCCCTTTGCATCAACCTTATACTTTAACGGTGAAATATATCCTTTATGTATTTGTTTATCTTTGGTAAAAGGATGTTTTTTCAATGGAAAACCTTGTGCCTAGAAAAAAGTCTAAAGGCAATTTTAGAAGGCTGTCTAGAAATTTATTCCTTATATTAATGCATTTCAAATTTGGAAATGTGAAAAAATTACAGTGGGTCATATTGAAGTCCCCGTTAACAAAAGCTAAGCACACTTCTAGAGAGACTTAGCCAATACTTAGACTTAGCAGCTTTTGGTAAACTGCTTAAGTCTAAAACAACAAACTTAGCCTGAGTTCAAGACAAAAGTCTAAGTCCTGCGGTAAGTCTTTTTGCGAAACTGGCCACTGTGTTTTATGGTTGCTACAAAATTGACATGAGTGTATTTCTTACTGTGTTACCTTCACAAAATAAACTTGGGGCTTTACATCCCATTTAACAGCTACAACATTTTGGGACAGGTCTTTAGCCTTACCACTTGTGGGACACGAACTCATACAGAGGTGACAGCCTGTGATTAGATGCCAAACTTGCTAACCCACTGGGCCGCTAGAGACACGTGCATATCACATGATCAGAACTGGCAGGTAAAATCTGCAGCTGACTTTTTTTGTTTGAGCTAAGATATCTTGTCATTCTCATCTTTATCCAAAAACACAGCTGGCATAAGTACATAAGGTTTGTAAGACTCAACTCATTTATGGCAAATTCTTGAATGATCAAAATATGTTTTTTTTGTCCCAGGGCCGCATTTGGACAGTTTCTCAGAATTGCAACTTGAGGGAGTCACTTGTTAGTTTTGTTGTAATTAATTAGATATTGGTTAAAATGACAGCCTGCTTTATCCCTGGTAAACCGCAAATCAAGACTAATATTTCTTGGTTTTTATCCTTTAAACATTTGTTAAAATGGGCTTAACAGGTTGTGCTTACATTTATTTTGAAAATGTGAGAACATATTGGCTTAACCCATATATTATTTAAGTACTAAGATAAAATGAGATTATACAAAATCATTTGTAAAAAAGTAGTTATATTTTAATATGTACTGTATAACCTTGGCCACTTTTTACAAAATATGCCTCATTCTGACAGTCAGATGTTTGTTGAATTAATTAAATAATTTCCTGCCAGTCATATTGTTTAGACATTTAAGACAAATTATAATTATAATAAAATCAATATGTTACCTACTTAGGCTCAAAACCAAGTTCTTCTGATGGGAAGACAGTTCCTCTGATTGCAGGGATAGCTGCTGCAGTGGTTATGATTCTTATTTTGGCCATAGTGATCACAGTCTGTATTGTGTACAGGAGAAGGTGGGTATCAACCTGAAAGTATCTGAGCAATGTGCTAGTAGCATGACTCCTAGACCATTTTCATGTAGGTATGTTTTTAACTGAAAACAAACTTTCACAGAAATAGATTGGACTTCTGGGTAGGTACCAAGGAGGGTTGGGGCCAGAGTATTTTTTTCTTATATTCATTATGTACTTGTACTCGTTGTACTCATGAGGACATGTACTCATACTTGTACCCAAGTACATTCAAAGAGAGGTTGTACTAGTGAGTATATTCTGAGTACAATACTAGTACCTTTTCTCAGAATATTAATTGTGATCAAGGACAAATCTGTCTTTTTTCACAAGGTTATATACTAAGCCTTTACTTGCATTTATATTGTTTATGTCATTGCAAATCAGCAATAATTGATGAAGTAATCATAGTTATAAAATCACTGCACTGTCTAAATTTGAAACAACTTACCTCAAAATTTTCTTAATTTGTTGCTATCAAAAGCCAGTTTTACACTGTGGTAATTATTTATTAAATAAGAAAAATAAATAAATAAATAAAATTTCTTCAAATAAGAATTCTCAATTTCTTAACCTGTAATCTTACAAAGTGGCAAGGTTAGGTATTTTGTTGTTAATTTTACTTAAGAAAGTGCATATGGCTAGGTATTCATTAAAAGTATAATGTGTGTTTTATTTTCCTTTGTATAAACATCAATTGACAAGTCTATCAAAATGACTTATGAACTGAGGTACTTTTAGCAAGCAAAATAAGGGAAGAGAGGGGGCACCTGGGTAGGGGGTGCCATGAGAGGGCATATGCTTCATACAAACATGTTGATGCCTGCTGGGTGGAGTGTGGGGAATGCCCAAATGTAATATAGTTCTTGGCTTCTGCGCCTATTTGTGGTATTTGGGTTTATTGGATCCCCCATCCAATGTAAAATACTGAACTCCATATGTTTCACAGAATGATCTTTCTGGCTGAAATGTCTAGAGACAGGAGTGGATTTATCAGTGGAGAATTTCTGGACACTGGAATGGTGTTCATACATTCTATTTCTGAATGGTCTCTTAGTTTCACCAATGTATTGGTGGCCACACTTTTTACAGTTTATGATGTAAATTAAATTAGTGAGTTCACAGGTAACTTTATGCTTGGGTGGTAAGTGTAGACTCAGGAGGATCTGTACCCTGGACAGTGACTTTGAGGCAAACGCCAAAAAACTCACTGGCTTCTATCTGAACAGAGGGTACCCTTTCCAAAGCCTCAAAAGGCATTATCTGAGGGCTAGAAAATTTAATCAGGATGAATTATTGAACATTGTCTCTAAAGAAACCAAAGAGGCACCAGTTATGGTCACTCAATTTAATCCCAGGAATCCAGTTATTGGGTCACTGGTTAGAAACAATTGGAACATAATCCAAAATACTGAGGAACTTACACAGATCTTCAATATTAAACCACTCATTGGTTTTAGGCGCCTGCCTAATCTCAGGGATATCCTCACCAGTAGCACTATCTCATACCCCCCTAAACCTAGTACTGAATCCAAGAAATCAGTACACATTCCTATCTGCACTAGATTAGGTAAATGCACCTACTGCCCAAGAATCAGGAAAGTTGACCAGATCATCAGCTTTCACACTAACCAAGTGTTTAAATGCAAACACTTACCACCCAAGCATAAAGTTACCTGTGAACTCACTAATTTAATTTACATCATAAACTGTAAAAAGTGTGGCCACCAATACATTGGTGAAACTAAGAGACCATTCAGAAATAGAATGTATGAACACCATTCCAGTGTCCAGAAATTCTCCACTGATAAATCCACTCCTGTCTCTAGACATTTCAGCCAGAAAGATCATTCTGTGAAACATATGGAGTTCAGTATTTTACATTGGATGGGGGATCCAATAAACCCAAATACCACAAATAGGCGCAGAAGCCAAGAACTATATTACATTTGGGCATTCCCCACACTCCACCCAGCAGGCATCAACATGTTTGTATGAAGCATATGCCCTCTCATGGCACCCCCTACCCAGGTGCCCCCTCTCTTCCCTTATTTTTCATATTGGGCACTTCATTACAAGGGCTGAATGAATAGGGAGACGTCAGATTTATGACGTCATTATCACAAATGACGTGAGTGACTTCATGACGTCATTCAATGTCATTGTGACACACCTTAAGTACTATGTGACATCACTAGTACCTAGGTTACCCATTACCTCATCATCACTGAGCTGAATTTAAATCACTCCTTATTTATTGAGTGACTATATCAGATGTGTTCATTGTAATTTTGTTCAGTGCTTCAACTAGTACTATTAATACTCCATACACTAAGTGGATATTTACTGCTACTTTTATATGCTAGTATTTTAATTACTACACTCTCTGGATACTACACACCTGTCTATTTTTATTTGTGCTTTGAACTGTTCATCATGTGGTTCAAGTGTGTTATTTGTCAACAGACTTATAGTCATAAATGCAATCTCAAGAGACATATGGACACTGTACACTTACATAAAGTGCACAGATGTAACCTTTGTGATAAAGAGTTCAAGCGAAGGGAATACCTCAGTAGACACCTAAAACAAGCACATAATACCTCTAGTAACTCTAGGACCTTCAGCAAGATTGCTGACTGTGTCTCGACTGAACAAACACCGGTTAGAGATTATTCCAGTCCTGCTCCTACTAGCGACCTGGACGATGTGGACATTTTCCTCAACACCCTGGAAGATATTCCCATTGAATCCACATATCCTGATGCCTGTTTTTCACCTTCTACTTCTGCTCCTTCCATCTCCTCTCTTCCTTCAGTGAGCGTCTGCACTCAGACAGATGTTTGTGCCTTACCACCTATGAGGCTACCACATACCACAGGGACTAACACAACCCCTATCTTCACTAAAGATAAGACCACTCAAAAGGGGAGAATGCTTATGGAAAGCGGTTGTTCACCACACTGTAGAATAGTGTCACCTCATCTGGATATACAGGGATGGGACTCACCAGTCACCAGCCCCCCCAAAACCCCTGGATGGGACATTCCTAGTTATTTCACCACTACTTACCAGGAGGAAAGGCTAAGGAACAATCTCCCAGAAGCCATCCCTTACCAAGGACCCTTTGGGGAGGAAGATCCACTCCCACCTCACCTCGCTCCTAACCCACCTGAGTGGGGTGTAGTCAACAGTTCTGTGTCGCCAAACTTCCAGCTCATTAATTTTCTGGAGGACATTTGTGATAATATTACACCCCCCAGACTGTAACTGTTTTGTTATTATGCTCTTACTAACAATTATCCTACATCTGGATTAATTTAACGCCATATGTAAGTTGTTACTAAGTGTTCATATTATATTACACTGTTAAATTTGAAGACCATTAAATATCTTCATATTTTCATTGATTTTTCTCCTTGAAAGACCACTTTGTCTCCTCAAATCCGAAATTTCGTTTTTTTTCTTTGATATATTTTTTCAAAGATCCAATAATTATATACAGACTTTCCCATCACAAATTGTGGGATTAAAATGATATCCAAAATTCAATGTTGTGAGAGACTTATAAAGTTTCCAATTTTGCATATTCCCAAAAGTATCACAAGTAATTTTCATGGAGTATGTTTGCTGGAATTCACGTCAAATCCCACATCTACTCTATGGAAAACCCAACTATACACATCTTGTATTACTGGGGCACTATTTTATTATTTACTGATTGATTTCATTAAAATCATCCTAACTCATAATCAATAGTTGTTGCAATGAAGCTTCAGCACTTTGAGACCATGAATCTCCCAAACATATCTGTAGTACAATCACGCACACGCAATTGAGTCCCTGCTCATGCCAAACTCTGCAATCAAGGACCTGCAAACAAGGGTAATTCTCTTGAGTGCAATCAAGATCTCACTGGTCAACCACTTTTTTTGACCAGATCTCAACATAATGAGATTATTTATTGAACCAATGAACCAATGTTGACCCATCTCACCATTATTGTCTTTTAAGACTTTTGTAAAGCCTAAATAAGGCTTTAATATTCATCCATTAAAACCATAATCAAGTGTGAATTGTTTATTATAATTTGGAACCAATGATTGCTTTTAAATTATTTACTGGTGTGTTCTTATCCACCCATAAGACTTCTCACACCCAGAAAAAATTATTTTTGGACCATTATTTAATAAAATATTTAAATAATGCTAAAAACGCCATATTTTGGGATTTTATCCTCCTGAGCCTCCTTTAGGAGGCTCAATCCGCTCAAAAGCGGATGGATCCGGCGGCTCAAAGCGGATAAGATTTTTGCACCTTATGGGCAAAATTGGATGAAATCTTCAGCCTCTGATGATAAATTACAAAATAATTTTGAAATATTACCAAATAGCTCTTGGTTAATATAAGGCAGGTTTATTGGGTAACTGCTATTGTCACTTCACACAGCTATATTATTCTTATTACTTTTAGCAAGCAGTCGTGTATTTTTATCTGCACTCTGTTTACTATATGAAGGCTTTATGATCACCACTTTCAAAAAGTTTTGCAAGTGTCACTTTCACCATTGTTCATTGCTCAGGTATATAGGCTATTTTACAACATTTTGAAATCAATCTGAAATAGATGGAGCAGAGCTAAGGAGAGACGCAGACACTGCGGTCAAGTTATTTTTGAAAGACTACATCAAGTTTTGTAGAACACATTTGGGTGAATCAAAGAGAGACTTTTTATTGATTTTGGTAATCTTACAATCTGAGTACAGATTTATGATTAACTATTCAATTGCAAAACAGTTCAAGTGTTGATGTTGGTGTGGGACACTTTTTTAGATTGTGTTACACAGACTTTCAACTGTGATGAGGACTTTTAATATGAGTGGCTCATGATATTTTTAATTGTTATATAGACTTAGGTCATTCTTCTACTGCTGTTGTTATAACAACTACTGCAGCTCCATTTTGACTGATACAATATTCTAGACTACTATTAATACTGCTATTACTACTACTACCAGTACTACTACCACCACCAATGAATTATCAGTTTCTAGTGTCAGCACCTACTGAGACTTCAGTAGCTGGGGAGTTTCAGTAATTGTAGCACCATCTGACTTGAATAAATAGCTAGGTCAAAAACAACCATGGCTGTTTCCCCAGCCAAAAACTCATCTTCAAAGGCTTACCTTACTACCACCATAACTGTCTTTCCCCTAGTGGGTGCTGTTTTTGCTGTTTTACCTAGCTACTGCATTATTTCTTCTTGCAAAATTAACTACTGCTGCTACCTCTGCTGCTATTACTACCACAAATACTACTACAGCTATTGATACTACAGTTGAAGACACAACTTTGTGGGCTGGCACTTTTGCCACAGTACTTTTTACAAACAATGTCAACAATAATTCTAATAATTCAGTTTCAATATTTTTCAGAAAACGTCCCTCAGATAACCCAGTTGTGACTGACACTGCCTTTGAAAACCCGGGTTATGGAGAGGTAGCAGCTCACACTAGTGTACCAAATGCCAGTGGAACCACGGTGGAGTATTCCAAAGATCAAGTGAATATCTACCAGAGCCTAACCCCACGACCAAGCAAACCGTGAACTGTTCGGAAGTGACATCATAATATGCCATAATGTGGCCATAGGGTGTCATTTGATTCCATACACAATATATCATTGATACCTGTGGATATTTAAGCTCCCATGCCACTTGTAAAGATGTATTACTGATTGTGTATATGTATAAATGTATCTTAAAAAGTTCAAAAGTCTGTCTGTCTGTCAGACACCTGTAACCAATCAAATCCTTTGATTTAAACCATCACAAACCTATTGCTTGGTGCCATATCATGGCACAGGTCTCATCTTGGCATAAACTGCGAGAAAACATATTTTGTAACAGTTGTTTTTTATTGTTCACACTCGTACATTTCCTGCATACCATATAAGGTAGATGAAGGGATGATCTATATAAATTAACTGGTTTCGGAAATTTTTGTTTGCAAATCCTACCAAGTTGGGGCACTAGATTAGGTAAATGCACTTATTTCCCAATGATAAAGAATTTGCCAATAATAAATTGTAGCTTCACACATAAGTCATTCCAGTCACTAGACTTACCAAAGCACACCACTTGTGAAATCAATATGGTCATATATCTGATCACCTGCACCAAATGCCCCAAACAGTATGTCGGTGAAACATGCAGAGCACTTAGGAAAATAATGTATGAACATTAAGCATCAATCCTAAAAGATGGACAACCAACACCAGTCTCACGCCATTTCAGAAATGATGGACACTCCCACAGAAATATGCAGTTCTCTGTGCTAGAATGGTGAACACCAAAATTTGACCCATCCAACACAGCCAGGCAAAGAAGAACTGAGTTGAGTTGGATATTCAAATTGCACAGCCTAGCCCCAATTGGCATCAACCAATTTGTGTGATTCTTTATGAATATCATTTGGATTCACTCAGAACTCAGTAATCCACCCATTCTTTTCTTTGTCTTATATATTCATATAAGAACACCAGAAATCACACTAATTTAACACATACAGTTGACTATCCTATATTTTTCAAAATTAAGAAAAATAAAATTTAGAATAATTAATAGAACAAAAAATAATATTATTAAATAATAAAAGGTTATTCATGTAAATAGAATAACATAACCTCCCAGAAGCATGATATCCATGCAAAAACAACATTTTTATGAACATACTCACAAAAAGATTTTAGAAAATCATAAATATTAAACTGAAATTAGTTTACAAATAATGTCAATTATTCGTGGCAACATTGGCTTAGATTTAGATGTATATGTTGTTTTATGTCGCATTCAACAGCCAGGGTCATATTGCAATGGGTAGTTGACAGGTGGAGGAAACCAGTGCACACTGTACTATAAACTAGCAGGCATCAGCAAGTAACTACCAACTTTCCAACATGAAGCGCCCGGCCCGAGATTCGAACTCAGAGGTTGGAGGGGAGAACTCTTACCACTACACCCCTGAGCCCCCTTGGTAACATTGGCTGACAACCGGCAATTGTTGTATAAAATTATAAAAGGATAACCTATTATAATTATAATTGTAAAAATAATTTTATGCAAAAACCAAAATAAATTATTTAAAAACAATATTGTATTTAATTATTTTAATATTATATCGTAATGTTGAAAGTAAAATACAGCTAACAATACACATTTAAATCAAAAGTACATTTGTGGACACGGCCAGAAGGATTATATGAGGAAAATTGGCTTCCTCAAACATAGGATACATTGCTACCAACCGGTCATCCTACAACAAGGCCCAGAAAATATTGATAAGGTTGCCCAAGGTACATCCATCACACCCAAAACCTATTGTGAGCACCATAGCAATTAATATATTTAAAATATTGGTTAAATCTACTTCATATCTCCAGTATTGTTGAAATACCCTATTATCGCCCACATTCCCCGTTATCGTAGTAGGATTTATTCAACCCCTTGCTGATGTTATTCACATCCCCCGTTATCACCTGATATGTCAAAGTGATTATTTTATGTTTTTTTCATGTCCCAGTGTTTATTCTATGGTTTTTAATGTTTTTTGTTGACTAAATTCTTGTACTTGTACATGATGTTTCTAACTCTTGCGTTTGATTGTAATTCATGGGTTGCTCTGCTGTTATGGTTTGTTAACCCTTAGGCCAGTGTTATTCTATGGTGTTTTATGTTGATTCTAACTTTTGCTTTTGATTTATTAAAATTCATGGGTCTCTCAGGTCTTATGATCTGTTAACCCTTGGCTTTTGTGATCTTTTTGGCATTTCTTTTTCTAGTCATAGTTCTTTTTTTGCATAATCCTTGTTTTCTTTTTGGGGAAAAGTAAGGGCACCGCAGGCATCACAAGTGCAGTAAGAGAGCCATATCTATCACATATTTTGTTGAATGCCAAACAGTTGTGTTGGGAAGTTTAGGATATATATATAATACACACATGGCATATCTAAGGAAGACTTCTTTTCTAACACACTGTAAAACATGTAGTCCTACACCCATATCATTATGTTTTTATAATAAAATTCCGATAATTTTCAGGAATTTGGCTTGTGATATTCTTATCTGAAGGCTGAATGTTTATATATGAGTTCACAAAACAGTACTTTTGTTTGTCATGGAATATTTAAAGTTAACCCTATATGTAGTTAACTCAGCCCATAACTCCAGTAATGAACATTTCGTCAGTCAAGTAACTTGCAATTAACAGGTGATTGTGTCCACCAAAGTGCAGAGTATTGGAACAAAGCCAGTGATGTACCAGTTGTAACTTGGCAGTGTAAGGAGATAATTGTCTAATCTAGGGTAATGCCTGTAATCTAAACAGAATTAAAATGCAATTGAACTAGACAATATACACCACACCATTGTCCAAACTGCCTTATATTAACATCAGTGTGGGTCAATATTTCGAAAAGCTCAATTACTTTTCTCATCATAGGCAGAGAAAGAAATCCCCTTTTGTCCTGAGGTAGAAAAATGCTATCCACCCAGATCCGGCATTTTATGACTATAATCCGCCGAATAGAGCCTAAGGCGGATCTGGGCAGATAACATTTTTGTACCTCAGGACAAAAGGAGATTTGTTTCAACAACCTGCATTGAAAAAAACGGTCTCTTATCGTAGGTATCATAGAAGTGATACCGACCAGTTCTGCAATGACCTAAGCAATATACCATTTGTACTGTCCCCTGGAGGTACTGCAGCAGAACTGTATGATCAGTATATGGTTGGTATTACCCAGGTACTTCACAAGCATGCTCCTATCATTTCACACAAGACAAAATGGCAGTCCAATGAGTGGCTGTCTGATTCATATCGCATGTCTCACTCTCTAAAGCGGCAATTTGAACCCACAAGACACAGTTGAACATACAGGTCAAGGCTCCGCAAGCAAATTGCCTGGTGCAATCGACTGGCCAATAAAGACAAGGGATCCTAGTATACCAATTTTATAACTGCGAATAGTAATGACCCCAAGAAGCTGTGGCAGTCATTGAGGAAGGTACTGCATCGCACCTCTGAAACTGTTCTGCCAACTCATTCCTCAGAAAAATACCTTGCGGACATGTTTGCTTCTTTCTTCATCAATAAAATAAGCAAAATCAGGGACACGTTTCCTACTTCTGGTTCGTTCAATGATGCACGTGATTCGGTGTCCCCTGCTTTCAATACCTTTAAGCCTGTAACTGAAGACAAGGTCAGTAAGTGAAAAAATGACTCTCCTACTAAATCATGCCCACTGGACCCCATACCAACATTCCTCCTTAAGAATTGTCTTGATATACTCCTTCCATCTATTACCAAGTTGGTAAATTACTCTCTCATTGATGGCTCTTTCCCAAGTGCTTTCAAAAGAGCGGTTGTCACCCCCCATCATTAAAAAGGCTTCTCTGCCCAGAAATGATCTTAAGAATTATCGCCCAATGTCTGGTCTTTGCTTCCTGTTAAAGTTGGTGGAGTGAGTTGTTGCTAAGCAACTTACGTCACACATCAATAATAACAAATTGGATAATCCAGATCATTCAGCTTATAAGCCAGGACACTCCACTGAAACAGCTTTATTGTCAATAAAGAATGAGGTCCATCTCTCTCTGGCACGCAGCGAACCTACGGCTCTAGTTCTTTTTGATTTATCAGCCACATTTGACTCCATAGATCATAATATTCTCCTCAGTTACCTTAAATCCTGGTTTGGCCTTGGTGGAACTGTTCTAAAGTGGTTTGCTTCCTACTTGAGTGATCGTGTCGGACCATCAAGATATGCGCCACACTATCTGAATCAAGCAAGCTCATCTATGGCGTTCCCCAAGGTTCTGTTCTGGGTCCATTGCTGTTTTCACTTTCTACTACACCACTTAGCAAAATCATCTACCTTCATCCGTATATTAAATTCCACTTCTATGCGGATAACACACAGCTATGCATCTATCTCTCCCATAAGAATGCCTCTGTTGCTCTTGCTAAGCTAAATGCCTGCCTTCATGATGTGCAACAATGGATGTCTCTTAGTAAACTGAAGCTCAACCCAGAAAAAAAACTGAATTTTTTGTCTTTGGCTCTAAAGCTGAGCGTCAGAACATTTCCTTCCATTTTCCTGTTAGTATTCTTTGTAGCCTTCTTCATCCAGTTGATTCGGTCAGGAATCTAGGTGTGTGGTTTGATGCAGAATTTTCTTCTCTGAACATGTGAAGAGGACTTGCAAAGCATGCTTTCTTCAGATGCGCAACCTTTGTGGAATAAGACAGTATCTTACTCCAGAAGTGGCAGTCCTTGCTGCAAATGCTTTGGTTAGTAGTCATCTAGACTACTGCAACTCTCTGTTTATGGGTTTTGTCATGTTTCAATCAGCACAAATTGCAAAGTATTCAGAATGCTCGTGCTCGTATTGTTACAAATCATAGAAAGTATGCTCATGTTACACCCATTCTGAAGCAACTCCACTGGCTGCCCATAAAGTATAAACCCACTAGTTTATAAATTTTTACATAGTGATTCTCCTTCCTATTTCTAACCATTCTTGTCACTCTGCAGTTGTTCCTATAGTACCAGGCGTAGTCACCCAGATCATCAATACCTTACTGTCCCTCCTTTCCACTCATCAGTCTTCAAGTCAATCAAACAGTTTGATCCAGCTTTGCCTTTGATGCTCCTAAGATCTGGAATGAACTCCCTCATGATGTGTGCAATACAGCATCAGTTGCCTCCTTCAGAAAGAAGCTTAAAACTTACCTGTTTGCAAAAGCATATTCCTCCATAGCCTCTCCTGTCATCCTGTGTCTCCTTGGTATTACCTGGCTATGTCCTCGGATTAATGTTAACTGCCTTGCCTTATGTTCAGTTGCGTCTTAGAGTCCATCAATGATGGAGATTAAGCGCTATAAAAGTCCACATTAGATTACATTACTGATAAGCATCGTGTGTTAGCCTTTATTGCCTATTTCAGAAAGAAGCTTAAACCCTAACTCTACACCAACTCATACCCAACCTCAGTCTCTATATTTCCCTGGACTTCTCCTTGATGCTTGATCCTCTTTCTGTCCCTTGAGTCTGAAAATGGTTGATTGTTTTGTGTTATTGAGCCTTATAGTCCCCTCAATGAAAGGCAGATAAAATGCTTAAAAGTAGAATTAGAACTAAACGACAATATATGGAATGTATTGTGGGCCCATTGACCTTAGCGGTTCATAAACAAACTCAAAATTTGCATTGTCTTCATTTTATTTTATTTATTTATTTTTTATTTAGATATTTTGATATTCATGTAGAATTACAATTTAGTTAAATACTCAATAGTTGTCTCTCATCTATGTGATAGCATGTTCAAATCTTACTTGCGATAACCTGTTTGAAAATAGTGATGGACCTGATGCCAAAACATGACACTTGTTGCCAAAAGTTACAATATTTATGACTTTGGGGGAAAACCTTGATTTAATAAGCTAGGGTTTTATGTCTATGTCTTAATGTGGCCAGCCAATTAACATAATTTGCCCCCACTATTAGAAGTACATGTGTTTAAACCCATCTCTTCAATATTAAGTAATATGTGTAGGCAGAAATTTTCCAGTGGCCAATATCCTTCAGTACAGAATTTTTATCAACTGGTTTTGAAATCGGATCCTGACCACATAGTATCCTCTACTATCCTCCACCTGTCCTGATGTGACCATGTACAATGTGTTGAAAGTTAAAACTAAACCCAAGTCACTTAATCAATCACAATCAACCAATCAATCAATTCAACAAAACATTAAGAATTACACATTGGACTATAATAAAAACTTAATCATCAAATTTGGTTTCCCTCAAATTATCATAATAATTACAATACTAGTTGGTCGAATTTACAAGGGTAAACTGTATGGAACAAATGAACAGTATGCAATCAATTTGTTTTCAGAAAAATGTGAAACTATCTCAGTGTTGAATAATTTAGGTCTGCAAACACAGCTTTTACATTGAATATACAAAATGAATAATTGCAAAGCATCATAATACAAGGACATACAGACTGGCCCAACATTTATTTCTTGTTTTCTCCGACACAAGTTACTATTGCGTAATTAACATTCTTTAAAACTTACATAGTTTTGTGAATATTTGCTACAACAATGTTATATGAATGATATTAGAAAGATAATTTTACAGAGTTTCTGCTCATTTTTAATTGAGATCTTTGCAAAACTATCAAAGAAATATTAAGTCTTTGTGTTAAATGTAATTCTTTGTTATTTTACTCATTACACATACAAAAGTGACAGATAATAAAAGGAAAACATCCATCATTTGACAGATCCTAAATAAAATCGGTCATGAAGATTAGCAAAGTAATACTCGTGCTACTCTCATGTATACTATTGTCATCTTCATTTGTGATAAATATTTCTTTCATAGTATGTCATTGGTAAAGTTTTCCTATTGTATGTTGTACACTGATTATTTTGGGTTCATATTAAAACCAATAATTTTATATCCTAATTGTATTATCACCCATTAAAAAGACAAATACAAGACCTGTATTTGTGTTCATCAATGTTTTAATCACAACAAACCTGTCTCCTCACATAAATATGAAATGCACTTTTTATTTTTTTTTTAGTGTTTGTAAATAACACACCTGTTTTATTGCTAAGATCAGGTGCCACGGTGGTGCAGTGGTAATAAATTTACCTCCTGTCTCTGAGGTGAGAAGTTCAAACCCCTGACCTTATGTGAGAAAACTGGTAATTGCTTACCGATGGTCGGCAGTTTACAGTACAGAACCTTGACCAACTGTATGTACTGGTTTCCTCTGCCCACAAAACTACTCGTTGTGATATGACCTGTACTGCTACCCTGCATAAGTTGGCCGCAATCATAAATTGGCCGCCCTCAACACAGCTTCACATGGATTTAACATGAGTGGCCTACTACACTCTGAAACCATGTATTATTGTTAAACGTTTTATATGCAACAGTTTTCATTGGTGTACAATAACTTATTTGTCTTTTTGGAGCCTGTAGATCAGCCGTGGCCAACTTATGACTGCGGCTAACTTATGAAGAGTAGCAGTACAGTGTTGAAATTGAGGTAAAAACTTGAATAAATAATGGGGGCCACGGTGGCAGAGTGGTAACACTCTCGCCTCCCACCTCTGAGGCCGGGGTTTGATCCCATGACAGCCTTAAGTGGGAAAGCTGGTAGTTGCTTGCCGTTGGTCGACAGTTTACAGTACACAACCCTAGCGAACTGTACGTACTGGGGGAGCTGCAGTTGCATATATATAAAACAATATAAAACCTCATTGTATTTCATATATGTGTATTAATTCACTAATGTATTACTAAATGTTTCAATGGCTTATATCCAAAGTGATAATCATTTGTCAAAAACAATCTCAGACTTAATGACAATCAAGAGACAAGCCAATCGTGGTAGTGGTCCCCTAGGCTTCCTATTTAAATAAAACAGTCTAGGAAATCCTTAAATGCAATTAAGAAACATCAGCCAGAAAAAAATAATAAAATAGTCACTGCAATTCACGACATTTGATTGTCTACATAACAATTACTTCCACAGAGATTAAGCTCTATGAAAAGATGAACAGGTTGAATTATTGGATAAGTTGGTGGAGAACCCACTCCAGATGTGGCAGTACATCTCGAGATGTTTGCCACAACTAGCCCCCGCGAGTTGGCACAAGGAACAACTCGAGTTGAGTCGCCCAACAGTAACACAACAGTAACACACTTGCCTCCCACTTGTGAGATCAGAGTTTGGATCCCTGATTTCCAGTAGGGAAGCTTGTATTTGCTCAAGATTTGTCAGCGGTTTACAGTACAGAACCTTCAGCAAATGTATGTACTGGTTTCCCCTGAAACAGAATTTAAAACCCAAATGAATAAATTAATCTTCCCAACACCAATCAACAGAGTTCCCTGATTTGTAATATGAGAGGCTGTTACACTATATCTTGCTTGCAAAAGGTAGGTGTCAAAATATATGATTTGGTCCAAATCTAGCCACCTGGTGGTAATTGCTATGATTCATAAAGATAAGTCGTAGCACTGAGCTGCGATAACTGTTGCAGATTGTAGGTTAATGTTTTCATTTTACAGAGCTGGCAAAATTAGTCATAACAACATATGTATGAATAAATTCTCTCTTATATCCTATCTTACATGCTCGTACATCCTGGTTACAGAGAAATATCTGTAGACATGTAAGCCACATCTGCAGTGTTATAATAGAATTTTGAGGTCGCAGACAACCCATAATTAAAATGGGCATGCACATTATTCTCTGTTTGCTCGCAGCATGGCTGAAAACATGTGCATGTCTCAAGGGGAACTTACAAGAGACTTGGGCGCATACGGTTCCCTTGCTAGTGTTGTATGCCCTCCCCAGCTACTTAAAGGATTTTCATGTGCTGTAAAATACACCCACATGTACCTTGTATGTATATAAACCCACTCTGCAACCTGTAGCCAGTTGCAGTCTAGTCTTGGATGTTCAACAAGTGATACTGTTGTTGGGAGGACACCTTGTTTGCATGGGCAAATCTCTACTGCTCCACTATCAAGCTACTTCATATTTTTCAACAATATTCGCAGCACACTTACATATGTATACAATGGGATGTAAGAGAAGCTATAGTCTTATCAGCCTCACAATTAGTCACATCAGCCTTAAAACAGCCATGTTGGAAATTAACAAAGAAAGAGATCAGTGGTGACAAATAAGACAAAAAAATAATGTCAGGTAAAGTTTGTGAAATATTTTTTCAAAAGTGGACAAGAATTTACACAATTACACCTGTTTGGCTGAAAAGAGAAGTCTTATGAGCAATAAGAATATTCTCTGAACAAAATTATCAGAGTAGCTGAGAAACAAATACGTGAGAATGGAACATTTGCACAGCCCAAAACACAAACAGTAAAAACATTTTGTCTCCATCAAACCCTGTCTGGGGTTCTGAAATTTTCTGACAAATTTCCAATATTATTTCAAAAATTATTGAAAATTATTTTTAAATCTGGTTAGTACTCACATTACATTTTTGTGCTATTATTGATAACTTCCTGTTGCATTTTAACTAATAGATATTTCTTTCAATAATACATGATAAAAATTCTTAGAATTCTCAAGAGTTGTTGTATTTAAAATATGTCAAAGTATTGTTACTATTTACAAAGTTAATAATATTTACTAATTCATAAAACTAATTAATATAACTAAGCACTGTAAAGTTAGTGATATTAAGTGGCAATATTAACGTTCAAATAAAAGCTAGTAATACAGATTAATGATATTACCCTCACATATTGATTAGTAATATAACTTAGCAATATTAAGTTATCTTTAAAGTTTGTAATGTAACTGAGTAATAATTGATTACTCATTTATAAATGGATAAGCTTGCGGTAAGTTTCAAGCTTTGTTATTGGTAAAATTAAAAATTCTGAAATATTTTGTTATAAATTTCATCATCCGTAACTTTCACCAGAATTCATCAGGCATAAAAACACGAGTTGTCAAAAAGTTTGACATTCAATTACTACACTCACAACTCTGTGGTTGTGACTTCAAGTCAACTTCGTGACAAGTTTATATAGTAGTATAGGTGACATAGTGAGCCTTTGCTCCGATATCACTAGTGGCTGATGTAAAGGTTCCAACCAGAGCTTTGTTAGATGTATTTATGGTATGATCAAAGTTTTCCTTACCGTCCTATATGTACATGTGCTTTGACGATGTCGTTATGGCTCCAATAGGAGACCCGCATAGCTGGGTGGAACGTGTTGAATAACGATCCACCCAGAATATACATCCTGACCTCCCTTCATCACTCCTCCAGCAAATATATTTCTGTATACCTCGTGAAGCCTGGTGGGAGGTTTTACAAAAATGAAACAAACTGTTCCTAATTTCAAAAGGTTTCCCATATTTTGTCAAATGTGGACAAGGCTGTCCTATCCCATTACAAATCCTAACAAAGATCTCCTACATAATTACCAAACCAAACAATAAACAAACACAGCCAAAAGTACACAGGCCTGTTGGGTCCTGACTCCAATAGACTTACGTGTGACGTAGGATGTTTCATTATTCATTTCATAATTTGATTTTGTTTTAGTATTAATCTGAGCACTTGACACTGGAATTCTGTGCTGGAATCTTACCACTTGCAAGGACTGTCCAGATATGATGAGCTGAAATAAAAATATTTGACCTTTGCAGATAAAACCCCAAAAATATATTCCTCCCGGTTCCTCATTATTGTTCTTCCATCCAAAAATCAAAGGTCCTCTTCAACAACAGTTTCTCATATGATCCCCAAAGTTATGGAATGATCTTCCACATGATATATGCAGTGCTCCAAATCTCTCATGCTTCAAAAGTTGACTAAAAACCTACTTATTTCAGAAATCATTTCCACCTTAGTTTCTTACTACTGAACATCGGATGGACGCCCTGGGTGCAACTTGGAATATATCTGACGTCTTCACAATTTATGCCAAACAAACTGGATGGTGTGCATTACAATTCGTAGATATGGAGATTAAGTACTTGGACAACTGATTTATTTATTTATTGATACTCACTCATAAAGGTCACAGTTTCATTTTAAGGTGACACACTAGTCTCCTAGCACAAAGGTCAAGAGTTTGAATCTGGAATTTTCAGCCATTAACTGGTAAAATTACTGGTAGTCTACAGTTTTTTTTTTGTATTTGTATTTATACTCAGTGCAATTTCTCCATTAACTACAGGACTCAAAGTGCTATGTGACCCATTCAACTGTACAAGCACAGTCCAACTTTCAAATTACTGGCATTCCCCTAACTGAAAGACAGAGGCTCATGGATGACCATTCATCAACGTCCTTGATGTTCTTTAGCCTGACACTGGGGATAGGACCCAATGACAGAGGACCGCCATTTTAAGTGGTCATCCGAGCCACTATCTATCTGCCTGTACCTGGGATTGAACCCACGTCCTCTGTGTTCCTAGGAGAGTGTGCTACGCACTAGGCAACATAAGCAGATAAATTGTACAATGGTTTTCAGTGCAGAGTGTTAACCAACTAGTATGAACAGGTGTCCTCCATCCACTTAACCAGCCCTTTCGATATGTTGAAAGTGACATAAAACCCATTTGCATCAATCAATCAAAATGGTAGCAATGCATTTGGAACAGAAGCACTCAAATAGTGCATATCTCTGCTAAGACCCATCATCTCCAATATTGCTTACAAGAGAAATAAATAAAGGATCCTTTGAAAAATTACTGGATCCAGATGGTTATCTGGATAACAACGAATAACAAAGATCAAAAGATGTCAACTTTTCTTGAAAATTTCAATAAAATCTCTCCTTAACTTTTAGACTTATTTTGTAAACAAAAGCAGGTGGATAAACAAAGACACAAAACACACACCGCAAAAAAACATAGGCTCCTTGTCTGAGGAAAATAAACATTGAATCATCACTATTACAATTTCCAGTTTAAATTAATTTCAATATTAGTTGGATGACTCTACAGTAGTATGTAAACTGTGTGTAATGAAAGAACTGTAAACAATCAATATCATTGTCAGAAAATATGAAACTATAAAAGCATTAAATAATTTAGGTCTATGAAGGCACATTTTACTTCAAGTTGAATGAACAAAATGCATAAGTAGATAGAAAACATATTTATATTTAATGGGATGCATGACTGAGAATTTTTAGTGCAAACTGGCAAAACAAAATAATAATACAGCTCTGTAACTGAAGACAGTTTAACCGAGTGCTATAATATAACATACTATATTCTGCCCTAAATCAAGACTGTTTGATTTGAAACCGAAATAGTCTCTTAACTCTCAAAGGTCAGAGGCCCAAATTTGGGTTTTATGTTAAGTTTAAGGGCTAACCCAGTAGGTCATTGAGGATCTCTCTCAGCTCACATCCCTAGAGTGGAGGGCTTGACTCCAACTCATGCTAAAATGAAAGACTACCTGAGGGACTGCCCTGATGTAAAGTAAGCTGACAAATTGGGAGTAAAGACTGACACAATTAGCACACCCCTTATTTTAGCAGTGCAATGCATTGTAAATCTGCCTCTGTGGCCTATCAGAAAACACACTAACTTAGGAGCACAGAGTGTGTGGGTTCAAACCCAAGTAAAGGCAGATACATAGAGGCTCTGAATTTCTGTCTTCCAGTCAGGGAAATGTCAGTTATTTTAGAGCTCGGGCTGTACTTGTGCAATCAGGACATGGGTCAAATAACACTTGGACTCTTATAGTGGAGGAAAATATTCTGTCAAGTACAAATGTAGAAAAGAAAAACCAATTTTTTCCAATATCTTGTTGTCAATTAGGACCCTAAAAGTCCTCTGTGTCTTATTGGTTAGCAAGTTTGAAATTTAATCACAGGCTGTCACCTCTGTGTGGGTTTGACTCCCACAAATGACAATGCTGAGGACCTGTCCAAATATGACCCTGGCTGTTGAACAGGATGTAAAACCTTAAGTTTGACATTAGGACCTCAAAACTCAAATAGAAATTCTATTATCACTCAACCTGAAAGCCTTTTATAAGATAAATCAGTCTTTTTATGCATTATGTTTAATTTATTTAAAAATTACACTTCTGCCAATGCATAGAAAGAAATGATAACAGGAAATAATATTGTTACAAATGTTTGTGTACATTTTGAATAAATCAAAACATGCAGAGACACTTCTGTGCATATTACTTAGGAGAAATAGGCCACAATTCAATACTTGGAAATGGTAAATTCAAACAAGACATATATGGACAAGTTCAAATGCTTCAGATATTTTATCTGCCAGTTTAACAAAATTTACACATAAACTGAGTATGGGCTTTTTCTCAATTAGAGACAGGAAATGTTATATTTAAATATATTTGTGTGAATGTAAGGAGAATTATATTTGACACAGTGATACAGGGATAACAAAAAAAAAGAAATATCTGATTCATTAGTGATTTTGAGAGGCAGAAGCAAAAACTGGGATTTGGTGCCCTGTTTAGGGACTGCAGTGGTGCAGTGGCAACACACCCCGACCTCTGAGATGTGTGGTTCAAACCCCAGACCTTTTGTGAGAAAGATGAAAGCTGCTTACTGATGGTTGGCAGTTTATAGTACAGAACCTTGACTAACTGTATGTACTGGTTTCGTCTGCCCACAAAACTACCCGCCGTGATATATACAGTGTTGAAAGTGACATTAAAATCCTAATAAATAAATTTATACACTGTTCTATTTCTATTTTCAGTTATGAAACTATATGGTTTTGGACCAAGTATTTTAAGATGGATTAACACTTTTAATAACAATATAAAAGCAACAGTTTTGCAGTGTAGAGTAATGTCAAGTTTTCTAAATATTGAAAAAGGGTGCCGTCAAGGTGACCCACTAGCAGCATATCTATTTCTTATGTGTGCACAAATCCTGTTACTTATGACAAAACATGATAAAAGTATCAAAGGGATTTCTATTGGTCAAACTGAATACAAGCTTACACAGTTTGCTAACAACACCACTGTCATACTGGACAGATCAAAAGCTTCACTACTGGCAGCATTAAATACCTTAGAGATACATGGTTCATTGTCAGGACTAAAAGTAAACACTGATAAAACAAAACTGATATGGATTGGAAAAAACAATATAGTAGGGACATATTTGAAACTGGTAAGGACTTAAGATGGGGATGTACAGAGTTCGAACTACTGGGTATTTCATTTCCAGTTGATTTAAGTGAAATGGTAAAAGCTACTTATAACAAGATAATGATGCAAGTTGAAAAAGAATTAAAAAACTGGAAGATGAGGTTTTAACACCATTTGGCAAAGTAACTATTCTAAAAACTATAATCATCCCCAAATTTAACCATGTGTTCATATCAATCCCAAATCCAGATGGGGGATTTATTAAAAAGTTAAATGATATATTTTATAAATTTATTTGGGACAACAAACCCGATAAGATTAGCTGGAAACAACTTGCAAATGGATATTTAGAAGGTGGACTTAAAATGCCAAGTATTATTTTACTTATAAAAGGGCTAAAGGTCTCATGGTTGCATAGATTGCACCAAAATTCAGAAATACCCTGGGTACAACTAGCAAATCATTTCCTTGGGGATCCCTGCAAGATCCTACTGTTTGGATCTCAGTGGTCATTGAAAATAAGCCAGGATATAGGAAACCAGTTTTGGAGAGACACCCTTTTATCTTGGAATGATACTATCAAAAACATACCTGTTGACATGTATGGCTATGAAAAGTGGCATGGGCCCCTATGGTATAATACTAATATTGAAAAGGTTATCAATTTCTTACCACAATGCTATAAAAATGGAATTTTGTGCCCTATTGACCTTATAACAGATAAGGGTCAATTTATGACAAAAGATCAGGTGACTGAATCTTACAACTTACAAGTGGATTTTTCTTTCCTACCACAGATTAATATCATCTTTGTAATTATATGTAGAAGACTGCAAAAACCAATCAAAATTCCAAAGGCCATACTTCCACAACCATATGAAATTACTCCTTAAATCAAAAAAGGTGCACAAGATTTTTATGAAACTTTAAAAAGTAATATCGCAATTGAGGAAAAATACCTAAATATCTCCATTGATCATAGCTCCTGGAGGCGAATACACAAAAATTGCTTCTATACAATCCAAGACAAGACATTAATATGGTTTCAATATAAAATTATCTATAGATTGACAGGAACAAATTCACTTCTTTACAAAATGAAACTGACAGACTCACAACTATGTAATTTCTGTAATATAAAAGAAGAAACTATTTATCATTTATTTGTCGGGTGTGAAAAAACATCTAAGTTTTGGAAGACCATAGGAACTTGGTTAATGGAAAAGGGAAATATAAACTTTGATTTAAGCCCAAGTATTCTGCTTTTTGGTAATTGGCATTTGGAACAAGGACAAGACATAAATAATATAATTAGTATTTTAGCTAAATGATATATTTTCAATTGTTCAAAGAAAAAGCAAGAATTAAACATACTTCAGTATCAGAATTATATGATTAAGATATATACTGAGCAAAAATATCTAGCCCAAATAGAAACACGATATGAGAAATTAAAAAAATTATGGTCAGTGTTTACTTTACTTACTGGAAATGAAGAAATGACTGATGAGTGAAGATAAGGAGTTATAAATAGCAGATGTATCCTACATAGTCCATGCTACTAAAGAAAAATTAGAAATGCTGTTATATTGCATCTAGTGTTTTATTAGTGAGATTTAAAGACAGTGCCATATATCTGTAATTAATCTGTAAAATACAAAACTAAGCTGTTAACCATTTAATTTGTACCGTGTACAAGAAATATTGTAAAATCCTGATGGGAGGTTGCCGCCTTCGCCCCCCCCCCCAGGATTACAGTTGTTGTTAAAAAAGGGCGAATAAAGAGAACATGAGGGACAAAAAATTTATATCCTGTTCAACATCCACTCAGAATGAAAAAATGCCATAATTAGGCACACAAAACCGATTGATGCGTCCATTCTGTTTAGTAGAAGTCTAAAAGATTTGAATAAAACTTTTAAAAATCATGATATTGGATTAAAACTGTGGCCAAGTGGGTAACAATCACCTGGGAACAGAGAGAAGTGGGTTCGATCCCAGTTACAGGCAGTTACCATTAGGTTCTGGTGACAACTTTAAGTGAAGAACCCTTGCCATTGTGTTCTATTCCTAATGGCAGGCTAAAGAACCTTGGGATATTGATAAAATTTCTCATCTCAGGGGAGCAGCAGTCAATGTGCTGTACTCGTACAAATAGCACTTTGAGTCTGGTAGTACAAGAGACATTGCACTGAGTATAGGCGATGTGACTCGGAAAAATCGGAATGACAGTATGGTTTTGTATAAATTTGTTCACAGTAATAAAATTATGGTACATGGTAGGGTACAAACAGAGACTATTTTATTCATACATTTTTGGATTAACTGAATTGTTTTATTGTCTTTTTCGACGCATTATGCAGGTGATATTCCTACAGGTAGTTGAAAGGATGGAGCAAAGCAGTACATACTAGTTGTTCACCAGTCTGTCTTTATAGCTATAAAGTACAGGCAAACAACTATCAACTTCATTCTGTTTTAGCTGAGAATTGAACCCAGGAGTGATTGCAGTGTAAGAATATATCAATTAATGTAAGCGAATGGGAAGTGGAAGGTCTGCAAACTTGATCCTGGCTGGATTAAAAACAGCAAGAAAACATCTCCATTGTTTTGTCTTTTAGCTACATTAACTCTTAACAGTTTAAAGCATCTGGAGGGGGTTGTCATTGATAAACAGGTTGCATATATATGAAAACTTATGGTACACATTTTTTTCCAAATGGGGGAACACCGACGTAGGTTACCAGGATAACTTTTGATTTACATCTGAAAAAGAAGCAGGGCATACACTTTAAAATGATTTTCTAAGTACAAACTCTAGCGAAGTTTTAGCTTCTAGAGATCATTTTTTGTAGTTGTTTTTGTCTCGGGACTTTTATGAATATGTCTGTCTGTGTTTTACAGAAGTTGTGGTGTGACAACAACTTCTATCTGTCTTTTACAGAAGCTTAGTGGCAATGTGCACATTAGTACTGAGATGGGTTACCACTTTACTGCACTACTTTTGTCTCTGGTGGCTTTGTGCTTGCCCTAGTAGACTTAAACCCCTTATAACCTTGTTTCTATAAATGGTGAATCAGGGTATCTTGTCAGAATGGTGAGAAAACAGTATCATGCAATTTGATTTTCATTTCAGCACACCAGTGACTTCACTGCTTTTTGGCTCACTATAATGGTGACATTATGGATTTCCTGATCCTCGCTATCTGCATTTCAGTCACTACACACCTGGTTACAGGTACTTTCTTTGGAAGTCAATACATAATATTGTAACTATAACAATAAATCTCTTTATTTAGTCACATGCAAGGCGAACTATTTGGGATTCACCAAGTGGCTTTCTTGGTATTGATGATAAGATGGGTTTTTCTTGAGAAGGAGTAATGTGGGTTATCAGTTGTGCAAAGAGATTTGAAATTTTACCTTGTGGAGCTTAATTTATCAATATATACACATGTAAATCCTTGTTTATATTTCAATTGTACGTAGCAACCTTATCTCCTCCACCAAGTTATGTCTTCTCCATTAATGGGGACATATGTGTCTACGAAAGCTCTGCACCCACACTGGATGAATCCAAACTGGTCTGTCTAGCACAGTACCAGACCAACTTACCTCTCTACCTGGATATGAACTTTGCCAAAAACCTCATTTACTCCACACACAGTGATGACATCTACCAGATAAAGTACAAAGAGGAAGCAACCCACACTGCATTGATGTATAGCGCTGGAACGATAACAGGTCTGAAGTCAATTTGTCTTTGTCACTTTTGTTCATCATGTTTTTACAACGACTGCATCTGGTAATGAGTTGTAGGTTTTTATGTTAGCTGAAAATATATATAATTTGTAGACTCTTTTGTATATTTATCACCGAATGTATTCACAATTTATTCACACTTTCACACTTTCATTTTCTGACACATTGTATGCCCTTCACTTCAGAAAGGGGTGAGTCACATTGTAGCAGACCCCTCATCACTTCACTGCTATTGTATACATTAACATCACTGAATTTTATTGGTCGCTCAGTGCCACCACTCAAAAGTAATTTACATTACCTAATCTCAGTTTCAGGACACATCCTGATTTCTATTAAAAGTTCCACATTGTAATCCACATTTTGGTCCTTTTTTCAACTCCCATAGCTGTGCCCAAAGTGCTAATAAGTAACTAAATTATAATATTTAAGATTTTAAGATTTGTATAATAAATGACCATAGTGCACATAACAATTTATCTTTCTCCGAAGTACAGTGGCACTTGGAGAAACTAAAATTAGATCATCTGCACACAGAAGATGGTTTAGATTTTTTTTAAATTTTATTTCTTTTTGACTTGTACAATTTAATAGTCTTTTCACAAGAAGTGCACATAAACAATGATTAATTTCAATTGAAAGTAAAGAAACAAACTTTTAGACAAAAAAAATGAACAAATGCTTAACATATTATTAACATTCACTATTCTGATATTATTTTGATAACAATTTTTACATTTTGGCATCTAACAAAATATTAACTATATACATATCAATAAATCTAAGACCATGAAGAGGCCAAATTTTAACATACAGTTACAAAACAGATCAATATACATTATTTTTATTATTAAATGTTATATTAACTGCTTGGTATACTGTTAACATTCAATGGTCATTAATAATTTTTCTTAAAACACTGCTTTTACATTTATGTATCAGACAAAATATCAATCCTCTAAATACTAACAAATAGGTTTTTCCAGGTGTGCCAAATTTTGTTAAATTTTTCTGTGGAGAAATTGACTTTAGTTAAGTGACTCTGTTCTACAAATTTGCGTTTGATTTCTTTTTGCAGGTCAAAAATATTTAGTTGTATTTTTTCCTTGAGCAACTAAAAATATAGTAACGAGTGTTTATTAACAAAAACCTGGCAGGCCAAAAGTTGTCATTTGATTCTGTGTAGCCCAATATCATTGCAGTTTTATTAAAATCAATATGAATATTAAGAATATTAGAGATCCACTCTTTTAAATTATGCCATAGTTGCTGAACATGAGGACACTTGCAAAATATATGAGATATACTCTCAGATTCTGTTTTGCAAAAATAACATTTGTCCCAATCAGTTAATTTAATTTTGAATAGATACTCTTTTATTCCCAAAATACTAAAAATAATTCTATACTGAAACCAACTATTTTTGTTTTCCTGGATAGATTTAAAACATGCAGCAAAAACTTTTCTCCAGTCGTCATCTGGATTCTGTATGAGACTGTGCCATTTTACTATGCAGTTAGGTGTACATTGCTCTTTATTCATAAGGGCTACATAGAAATATTTACAACCTTTTTCTGATCTCTTTAAAATATTCAGGTGTAGAGGTAAACTAGGTCGGGGAATGAAAAGGAGTTATTTTTCTTCTATTTTGAAACAAATTTTTAGCCAGTATTTTAATTCTGTGGTATTCCAAAAAATTAATATTCAGATTATACTTTGAGCCCAGCATTTCTAAAGTCAGTACTGCCCCACTGGCATCAAGAATATCCCCAATTTGTCTAATTCCTTGTCTTGACCATTTATCAAAATATAAAGGGTTATCTGAGAATTTGTAATTGTACCAGAGGCATGAAGAGTTTATTTCCATGTTTGATTTAGGTTCTTGCACTCTGCATAGTTGTTTCCAAGAATTAAATACCTCTAACCAGAATTCATTAGTAATCTGTCTTTTTTTGAAAAAACCATTCACCCCATTCACCGCCCAGTGTTGTAAAATTATCTGATTTACCATAAAACCCATTAAAAAGTTCACTCCACTGTGAGTTGTCATTCATATTGTTGATTAACCTTCTAATCCAACTGACCTTTAAGCCTTTTACAAAGTTGTAGATAATGATCATCTTTAAACCTCCCTGCATATAATTGGCACATATAACTTTTTGTTTAATTTTGTCCGGCTTCTGGTCCCACAAAAAGTTTTAGACAATTTCATTGATTTGATCCAAATACAGTTTTTTAGTTGGTATACTTGTGAACAAATGAACAAATTTCGAAAAAATAGTTGACTTTATCAAGGATATTTTTCCAATGGGTGTCAGGTTTCTATACTGACATTGCTTAAGAAATGATTTTATCTTTGCTATAGCTTTTAAATAATTTATTTCTGGAATGAGATCTAGATTTGTTGAGAAGTCAATTCCTAAAAGAGTGAATTCGGAAGTATCCCAGTCAAGATTTTGTGCAATTGACAGCTTAATTTTGGAATTTCTTTTTTGCCTATCCAAAAAATTTTTGTTTTCTCCTTGTTAATTTTTAAACCTGAGAAGGTACCAAATATTTCTAAAGTATTTAAGGCTGACTGCAAGGAGCGCTCACTCCCATCTAAAAGCAAGGTGGTGTCATCTGCAAACTGTGTTAGTTTGAATTATTTTCCTTTAATTGTTATTCCTATTATCTCTGGATTTATTTTTATCAATAAGGCAAGATTTTCTGCAACAATTAAGAACAAATATGGAGCAATAGGATTCCCTTGCCGGCATCCTGTTCCAATAGGAATAAACTCTGAAAGGTATCCACATTGGAAGACATATGATTTATATCTGTGTTGAAAAGTTGTATCCAGCGAATAAAATTACCACTGTATCCAAAGAACTGAAGTGTTTTATAGATAAATTTCCATGAGATCGAATCAAGATATTCATAAG
Source organism: Sabellastarte sp. h YS-2021 (assembly GCA_964017235.1). NCBI lineage: Eukaryota > Metazoa > Annelida > Polychaeta > Sabellida > Sabellidae > Sabellastarte > Sabellastarte sp. h YS-2021. Next base: position 152,138,054 of record OZ024931.1, read on the forward strand.
GAGGCCAGTAAGATTTTTGGATTCTGCAATATGCATTATATCGTATATAAGTCTAGTGTTGTCACTGATAATTCTTCTGCTAATAAAGCCAGTTTGTGTTTTTGAAATGATCATTGGGAGGATTGTTTTTCAATCTTTGAGCAATAATCCCTGATGCCAGTTTATAGATTATGTTTAATAAGGTAATAGGCCTCCAATTTTTCATTAACCTTCTGTCTTTTTTACCTTTTGTTTTACATATTATTATACCCTGGCACAATGAGGTTGACAACTGACCTTTGGTGAAACAAGAATTTAATGCTTTACAAATAAAGATTTTTAACTGTCTCCAAAAATCCTTTAAAAATTCTGCTGTAATACCATCAATACCTGGTGATTTGTTGTTCTTCATGGATTTTAAAACTTCGCCCAACTCATCTAAATTCATGGTATTCACCAAAGATGAATCGTAAACTTTGTTTAATTTAATGTTATGTAAAACCTTTTGTAAATTAACTTCATCAAGCATATTGTCTCTATTCTGAAATAAAGATGCATAATAATTTCTTATAGTTCTTAGTATTTCTTTTTGCTCTGTCAAAAATTGGCCCTTTTCATTTTGCAGTTTTTTACTGTTTTTTCAACAAACTTTATGTTTTCTAAATTCCAAAAATACTTGGCTTTTAACCTTCTTTTAACCATTGTAATTTACTTCTAACCTGTTGCCCTTTTATTTTGTTTTCACGGATTACCTATATTTTTTTTATCCAGTAGCAATTGCAAATTTGCAGTCAACAAATCATTATCAGATTCAAGTGTTTCAATATCTTTTAATAATTGTTTTTCATTTTTATCAACTTCCTTTATCAAGTGTGAAGCAAATTTGTTTCTCCCAGTATCCTAAGAAGCAATACTTCTAAAAACAGTTCATCATCTAAGATAAGGGATATACTATCCAGGTTTTCCTGGCTATGTTGTATGGAATAAACAGGAATAATACCTGATTATGTAACAAACTATTATTGAACTTCCAGGTACCTTTCCCATGGTTAAAATTGCTCAAAATGATGTCCATAGTTATAACTGAATGGTCTGACCGATATCCAGGTTTAATGTCACATGCTTTGATTAAATCGGCCAATGTATCAGTAACCAAGAAAAAGTCTAGCCTCGCTTGTTTTAATGGGTTCCTTTTTATCTATGTGTATCTTTGACGGTTGGGGTATAATTGTCTATAAATGTCAGCCAAACTTAGATCCTTTATCATGTTTAATACAGTGGATCTTGCCTTTGGATTGTTCACATGTTTGTAGTTGTTGCTGTCTATAACTGGATCCAGGATCAAATTATAGTCACCACAAATTATGTTGTAATCTGATTCGTTATTTTGCACAACATTTTGAATTTCAGTGAAAAATTCTGGGCTATCGTTATTGGGTGCATATATATTTACTAAGTTAAATATCAAAGCATTAATTTTAGTGTTAGGCAATTATAGTTAGCATCAACATCAAAGTTTGATGCTAACACCTCATATTCAAAATTGTCTTTAATCAGAATCGCAACGCCCCACGCATTTGACCTTTTCCCATGAATATAACACGTGTTTCCCCAAATTGCTTTTATACTAGAAATGTCTCCTTTGGTTCAGTGCGTGTCTTGGAGACAAATTATATTTGCATTCATTTCTTTAAAATAATGTAAAACATCAACTCGCTTTTGTTGGTTTTGTAAACTTTGCAGATAACACCTTAATACTATTATCTAAAACTAATAAATAGGCAAGCACTCCTCCCAAGCAGCCCCAAATAGGAAAGACTGAAATAAAGTGAGGTAACAAGTATTTTACATCTGATGGACAAAAGGAAAAATTTGTGTGATTTAATTTCGTTCAGAATAATTTTTTTTACATTTTACATTCAATATTCCACTTTTATCTAAATGGATCAGGTCACTTTGTATACAGCAAGGTAGCATTCTACAGTCAAAAACAAATAAACTAAGCACACATGCAAAAACTTCAAAAACCAAAAAACAAAATAAACATAAACACATCTTAACTATTCTAATGCAGAATAGAGGAAGTTAAAAAGAACAAACACACAGCACTGTATTGCTATTAAATTAAATAGCTCTGACAGACTCAGAAATATTATACAAAATTGAAATTAAATTCTATGAAGATGTCATTTTAATACCAATTGCTATCAGGCAATAACATGTATTGACAATAAAGAATACACTTTCAAGTAAAAATGGATTTATTTTAAAGCAATTACTATTGTAAAAATAAGGAAAATAAAAAATTTTCCCAAAGCTTTAAATATTGCATTTTATACCCAAAGTTAAGCAGAAGAAGGGATTATAACATTGATACCTTCCATCTATACAATGGAAATGGCTGATGTTATTGTAAAAAGGGTTGATTAATAGTTGATAATAACTGACTATACAGAGACCCAGTCTCGAATTAACAGTAACTTGATACCCACAAAGATATACTTTAATTACGGTGTTGTTAAAGAAAAAAATATAGTAGTCGTAAATTTGCATTAATAAAAAAGTAGGCTAATATGTTACTACTTCTGCAAAAAGAAGAAAAAAAGTCAATAATTATCACAATCCAAAAAGAATTTATTTTTTATGTTAGAAAATGAAAACAAAAAAAAAACAATTCTAAGATTTTTTCCACTTCAATGAACAGTCAAATGTTAAAGACATCCTTTAACCTCAGGATATTCATATTTTATAGTTTCTAACCCCAGCTCAATGTATGGTCAATGTTAAAAACATCCTTTAACCTCAGAATATTAATTTTTTATAGTTTCTACTCAAACGCACATACTTTGAAGATGGTAGAAATTTTCACATACGTAAACATAACAATAATTTTTCTTACATGGGAATATCATAAAGAGGTAGGAAAAATTAGTCATAGAAAAGGTAAGCCTTACATATTCAAAAAAATGGTAAGTCCCATATTCTTGTGAAAAAGGTAAGTTTAATGTGTTCATTGAAAAATAAAGTGTAATACATTCATGGAAAAGGTAAGTTTAACATTCTCATGGAAAGGTTAGTACGTTTACTGTCTTAACTAAAGAAATAACGTCTAATACATTCATGGAAAGGGTAAGTCTAAAACATTACATGCCACTTGCTTGATGATCTGAAATCTTTGCTTGCCCAAGTTTGTACCGCCATATTTTCGGGTCACCACTAAAATTGCATTGGATATAGTCCTTTGTTTCAATAGCTCACACAGGATACTGCTGGCACCCCACTCCCCATCGTCACAGTGACCAGTAACTATCTGCCCATCCTCTCCACCGTAGTTGTACGCATATATGATATGGTCACTTTTTGATGTTAAGTCATATTGAAGTAGAGCACGCAGAAATTGAACTGCCTTCCCTTCTGAGTGTATCGGATAATAGTGGCCCTGAAAGATGCTGCCCTTGGTGGTGGTAGTCATAGAGTGTTGCATATTAGCATAACTAATTGGCTGGCCTGCTGATGTGGTATAGTCTATCGGGTTCTTTTCAAGCTTTTCAGTAGTTACCTTGGAATTGACAATAAGTTTATCTCGCACCAACCTTATATTGACATCTGACTTTTCTTGCTTGGCTCTTTCTCTCATCTCAATCATCACTGGTATTTGAGCAGAACGTTTTTTTCTTGCACAGGGTGGAATTTGCTCACTAACTGCAAATGGTGTTGCTTTTAGGGCTTTCGCATATGATAGAACTATATCTCTGCCTCGCTGGGTTAGAAATTTCACAATAACTGAAAGAGGTTTGCAATCTCCTCTTCCCTTCTGTCCAATACGGTGAGAAATATCAACCCGGATTTCTCCACTAGGATTTTTCTTGGAAAACAATAAATCCTCATGTATTCCCATAGTTTCTCTAATAAATCTACTCATAACTTCATAAATGTCCTCATCAGGTTTCTCAGGAATGTTATAGAAAATCAGGTTGCTTTTCATACTATAGATTTGGACATCTTCAAGTTTTTGTTCTAAGGATTTCACTCGTGAGGTCAACCCAGAAATTGACCCTTCTGATTCCTGCACCTTTAGATGTAAAGCTTTATTTTCAGCCTGCAAAATATTAATATCCAAATCAGCTTTGACAGCCTGTGCTTTCAAGAATGTAAGAATTTCATCCACTTTATTCTCAAGGGAGGGGTTAGTTGATGTTGATTTTAGCACTGAAATCAGTCTTTCTTCCTGCACATGATCTTTATTTGTTGAACTATCATCTGGTATTTCAGACCACTCAGCATTTAACTCAAAGTTTTGATCAGTATTCATCTTTATCACCTTCTTTGGAGCTACAACTGGACTAATTGTACTTGCTGATGAAACATCACTTAAATTTCTCTTCTTTGTATTAGTGTCTATTTGTTTATGCATTTAGTCTCAAAGATACACAATATATATTATATGTTTATTTAATACTATGCACGTTTATGTGAAATATTAAGCACCACTCCTCTGTATTTGTTTACTATTCTTTTGGTACAAATTTTCAATCATGTACTCATTTAATATATTGTCCAATTATCCATTCACTGGTGAAAACCACAATTATGTTTTGACAGTCCACACATAAATATTCTATTTCCCTTTATTGTGCATTCTTTTAAATCTGTTTTCCTATAAAAAGCTTGTGGAATGTCTTTTAAATAAAATGTCTTTCAGGCAGCTTGCTCTGGTTCTATTGTCGGGTGATGTCGCTCTAAATCCTGGTCCATTGAAGTTTGGGTTTGCTAACTGCCGGTCCATTAGGAATAAAGGTCCAATTCTCTGTGATGAAATCCAAACTGGAAATTTTTATGTTTTTGGTCTCACCGAGACCCATATTAAAGCTCTAGACACACCCTCATTTCTTAATGAGTTAACGCCTGAAGATTTTTCCCTTGTTCACACCAACAGAGAAAACAAACGTGGTGGCAGTGTTAGCTTTTTTATTAAATCTGCTCTTGATTTTAAAACCATTCATTCCCCTGAGTTCTCCTCCTTTGAAAATCACACTGTCTGTCTCACTCTTGATGGGCATCGCTTGTTTCTTGGGGTCATTTACCGGCCCCCTGCCTCATCTGTAGTAAAATTTTTTGAAGATTTTCTGTCATATGTGGGTTTTTTGTCTTCCTTATCCCCCTCCTTTGTCATTTGTGGTGATTTTAATCTTCATGTCGACATTATGTCTCCAACAGTCTCTGAATTTAAATCAGTCATGGATTTTTGCTGTCTGTCCCAATACATTGATTTTCCAACTCACCTTCATGGTCATACCTTAGATTTGTTGATGGCTCCATCTGTGTTCTCTGCAATTTCTGATGTGAAAGGTTCAGGCTTCATTAGTGATCACAAAATTATCTCTTGTGTGGTTGACTTTCCATCTTTGGATACACCAATTCAGAAAGTTGTTACCTTCCGTCAGTACCATAAATTGAATATTGATAAATTCAGAAGTGACCTCCTCACTATTCCGTTTGTTAGCTCACCATCTGATGACATAGATTTATTGCATGAACAGTACATGTCTGGTTTGTCTGGCCTTCTAGATATTCATGCACCAGTGAAGACTAAACAGCTCATCAAACCAGCCCCAAGCTGGATAACTGATGAGTATAGAACTGCCAAGTGCATGAGAAGGCAGTTTGAGCGTGCCTGGAGAAGAGACAAATCCCCTGAAAATCGTTCCCGTCTTCGACGGCAGATAAACAGATGTAACCACATCCTAAATAGAAAAAATGGGTGTTTCTATCGTGATCCAGTCAGTGAAAATTGCAGCGATAGCAAGAGGTTATGGCATGCACTAAACAGAACATTGAGTCGGTCAAATTCTACTGTCCTCCCATCCTTTGATGATGAAAAATCCTTAGCAAACAGATTTGGTTCGTTTTTCATTGATAAAATTAAAAAGATTCGAGACACTTTTAAATACACCCGATCTCAGGTTCTTCATCCAGACAAGGAGCCGCCGACTTTCTGTTCCTTTCAAGCTGTCACTGAGACGGAAGTCCTTAAGTTTATCAAGGAATCCCCTTCTAAAACTTGCTCCCTTGATCCATGCCCCACTCACATTGTGAAACAATGTATTGACATTCTTCTCCCTTCATTGACTAGACTAGTTAACTTGTCCCTCAAAAACGGCATTTTCCCTAATCCTTTCAAATAGGCTATTGTCACTCCCCTCCTCAAAAAGTCCACCCTTTTAAAAGAGGATTTGAAGAGCTACCGACCAGTGTCCGGTCTTAGCTTCTTGTCAAAATTGGTCGAGCGAATTGTGGCTGCCCAAATTAGATCTCATATGGATTCTCATGATCTTGGTAATACTTTCCAGTTAGCCTACAAGGTGGGGCACTCGACAGAAACTGCCTTGTTGTGCATCAAAAATGAGATTCACTTATCTCTGTCCAAGGGCATGCCTACAGCACTAGTGCTGCTCGACCTGTCTGCGGCATTTGATACTATCAATCATGACACACTCCTATCCTGTCTGTCGTCTAGATTTGGTTTTGCTGGATCGGCATTAAAATGGTTTAGATCCTATCTCCAGGATCGTTTTCAGTCAGTCAAGATTGGTTCTAGTCTTTCGAATTTGTTCAAATTGAAGTTTGGAGTCCCCCAAGGTTCTGTCTTAGGTCCCCTTCTGTTTTCCCTCTACACAACACCTCTTGGTCAAGTCATCAGAAAATATACCGGAGTCCGCTACCACTTCTATGCGGACGACACTCAGTTGTTCATTCACTTATCCCCTGATGATAGTCTCAAGTCTTTTGACCGTCTTAAATCATGTTTGAATGATATTCAGGTCTGGATGTCTGAAAACAAACTCAAGCTAAATCCTGATAAAACAGAATTTATAGTCTTCGGTGCCAAAGACAGACACAAATGGCTCAGTGACTCACTACCTGTCAATATCCTGGGTAATTGCCTCTCTCCCGCAGATGTTGTATGCAATCTGGGTGTTCTGTTTGATGCAAAGTTTTGTTTCACCAATCACGTAAATTCTGTTATCAAATCCTGCTTTATCAGCCTCAGGGACCTTCATCGTATCAGGAGGTTTCTTTCTGTGGATACATCAGTGGTGATTGCAAATGCTCTGGTCAGTAGTCGTTTGGATTATTGCAACTCTCTTTTTCGCAGTTTGTCATCCCGAAACACTACAAGGCTCCAATATGTTCAAAATGCGCTTGCACGGTTTGTCACTGGTGCTTCAAAGTACACTCACATTACATCCACCCTTAGGACACTCCATTGGCTACCCGTTAGACAACGTATTATCTTCAAAACCCTAGTTTTGGTCTATAAGTACCTCACCACTGGCCAGCCTAAGTATTTTGCACCATATCTCCCCTTGTACAAATCTGCCGTGAATACAAGACGTTCCAATCCCAAAAATTTGTTCCTTCTGGTTCCCTCTTACTGTCCTTCCATCCATAAATCAAAGGTCCATTTTAACAATAGTTTCTCATATGATGCCCCTAAGTTATGGAATGATCTTCCATATGATATACGCAGCGGTCCAAATCTCTCCAGTTTCAAAAGTCGACTCAAAACCTACCTATTTCAGAAATCATTCCCACCATAGCTTCTTACTACCGAACACCGGACCGCCTCCCTGGAAACGACTGGGAACATGTCTAATGTCTCATGATTTATGCCTTACGGATTGGATGGTGTGCCTTAGAATCCGTTGATACGGAGATTAAGCACCTGGACAACTGATTGATTGATTGATTGATTTAAATAGTGAACTCTTGAAGCCCCATCAATTACCAGAATTCACAAGAGAAAACAATATTATGATGTTACCAGTCCAGACATTAGCCTCCTAATTACTTGTGTTTACACCCAGGTCATTTCGTATAATCATGCATTATGTGTTCTTTAAAGTAGTGAATATGCCCTTTATACTTCAAATTTTCCTTTTCATTTTTAGATTTATGATTCCATTTTCCACATAAATGATAAAACCATTATAGTCTCTGAAATTCTCCTTCATGCCTGTCTTAAAAAGTATTGGTTTAGATTTTACTGCCAAGCAGACAGCCAACATGTATGTTATTTAGTTTAGAAGTGACATGGTCAAAATATACATTCAAAAGAAGTGGTGAGAGAATTACTCCCTGGTGCACAACATTGGTACATTTAAATTATTCTGATGTCTCGTCACCACATTTGACACACACCAGTTGTTCTGAATACCAAAAATACATCAACCTGACCAGATATATAGGAACTTTCCTGTCAACGAGTGATCATGATCATTGCTTTTAATTTATGATCTTCAAGTTTGCAACCTTAATAGAAAAGATTGAATTATTTTTACAGGTACATTTTTTGGATAACCAGGACATCAACATCCAGATATAGTTAGATATATGTCTTAGGGAGGAGTCATCTAAATGGTTTTGAACATAATAAACAGCTTTATACAGGCATGAGGAGTCCTACCAACATGGTCTAGGATCATGAGTATAAAAGGTAAATGACACAATTCAAAGTGATTCTATTTACAGATGTATAGTGTTTGATTTTCAAAGAGATGTAATGCTATTTGCTATAATTTTTTAAGTTCTGTTATGCCGGCTTTTATGCCAGTAAAAAGAACAATTGTAAGACTTAGCATTTCAATTGTGAATAGTTATAAAAAGTGATACTAAGTGATGTTTTTCATCCTCATACTGTTGTGTAAAATGTCTGAACAGTTCACCATCTGGTACAGATAGTAGTGGTATAAGGATACACCAGGAATTTCTCATATATATCTTCACTGTAGCAATTTCGGTTTCTGTGTGTTTCCATTATGCTCAGTTGCTAAAAGTCTTAATATATTTATTCTCTCCTGATCATTAGTTATCTCCAATGGGCTACGATTAGCGATTGATGGATTAGAAGAAAAAAAATAGGAATTGTTTGAGAATCTTTGGTTTGATGAGTACCTGGTAGCACCATTCCACAGTGCTGAAGCAGTAATATTTGTGAAGTACCTTTACTGGCAGTAGGTGTCACATCACCCACAGCCTCACTTTGGAATACGCTAGTTTAAGTCAGTTTGAATTTTTAACTTGAAAAGACACCAGCTAGTTTTATTTGCCTACCACACTCCCTACAGTACTAGGGTATAGTAATTTTAATAGTCTTTAGGAGGCTTTCATTTTTTGGTTGGCGTTGCATGGCCTAGTGTGATGTATAATGCATTTTAATATGGCTAGTGGGCATTTTAACCAAGACTTTCACCAACAATATAAATAGTTGTATAAACATGTAGTAGAAAGTAGAAAATAGTAAGATAACATAGAATACACAATTTAAGTTAGCCTGAACTAATCACTTAACATTTCATCTCTTGAGTTAGGGAAATCTTAATGTGTGGCTAACCAATGTTGATAGGACTCTAAACAAATGCTCCAACCGAGTAACAATATGTCCTTTTAGTGACACGGAGATCTTAATATCAAACATTAGCAAGTAACTACTAAATTTCTACTTTGTACTACACATATGATTACTTTCTGACAACAACATTTTAGGTATAGTTAGATAACAGTTAACCATGACAACTCTAGATGAAATTTCAGGGACTTATCTTTTACAGAATATACTGGACTGACACTATGCATGGTTCCATAGAGAGCATTGATTTTAATGGTGAGGATCACAAAATTCTCTTTGACGAGATTAGTAAGTATCCATACAGTCTGGCTGTGGACCAGGTACTTTATGTCACAGCTAATTAATTGCAGTAATTTGGAAGTTTACCAGTGTAAATATAACTTTTCTATCAGTAGATGGGTGGCATGATATCTATAATTTGATTATACTGAGCTGAATTCCACACATTGCATAGGTTATGTCTGATAATAGTTTTAGTGGTGGATCAAATCAGTGCCTATTACTAGGTCAATATTGTACATTCTAAATCACCAACTGTCAGAAATTTACTGTCAAAGTAAGCTATTAGTCACTATGACATAAGGAAATTACATAGATGACTTTCTCGGGTGCAAAGCTCACAATTAGATACTTGTAAGTCTGAAACTTAGGATTACAGACCATGCATCTGCACCCACTGACCTACTAGTCACATTGTCAAGAAACCTGTGTCATATTCTAACTATTTTTTGCAGATTCGTCAACATATAATTTAGTTCAGATAATTTACAACCAATGTAACAATGACTTGTGTTAATCTATTTATTGGTACCACTTGCAAATACAGCAATATACTTGACTGCCTAAGATGTTATTAAAGAACTAAATAATGTGTTAAAAAATAAGTTTTTTTCAAATAAAAATTGGTGTCATATTTAAAGTATACACAGTAACTCAAGTCCATAATAGGTTAAATGCCTTTTCCTCATAAATTAGCATAAGTACCATATTGTCCTGTGAAATAGCATTCCTGTGTCTCTGTCTGCTAATCAAGTATTGAATTTGAATTAAAACAATTAAGAGCAAAGCTTTATACACTATCTTCTGTTTCATTACTTTTCAGTTATGTAGACATGCTTCAGTATTTTGACATCACTAAAATCTTTCTTTTGGGGATATTTCACTTTTTGTTGAACACAGGTGAACTGCTCTATTGCTCTAACTAAAACTTTTAACCTTGATCAACCTCTTATTTTAGAACTATGCGGTCTGGCTTGACAACTCTATCAACTTTCCCTCTGTGTACTGGACTAACAAGACATCTGCTATCCACAATCAAGTGGACACACATCACAAGTTTTTTACCCTGGTCGATGACATACTTGTGTTTGGAGAGTATAGTCAACCTACAGCACAATCAAGTAACTATGTATACACTTAAAATATCTATTATTTTTTTTGTTTTCCTTTCTGTTAATAATATACCATGAAGCACAAAATAGTCCATTTTATTGCTTTTAAAAAAAAGTATTATAAAAGTTCAGATGTTCAGAATCTGAACTGATTAATGTATACTCTCATGTGTCAACCCATACAACTTGTGAGATTTCATTGTGTTAAAAGTTCTTATATTTTATAACCAAAACCTCACATGAACTAATTTGAATTTAGTTATTTTTCAGGTGAAGCCTATTTACTATTGAACTATTTTTGCTGTCTATTTTCAGATTATTGCTCACAGAACAATGGCGGTTTTGTTCACATATATGTTTGGCTGTTACGGACAATGACAGGGAATGTCACTGTTCTTTGGGGTTCATCTTGACCGATGATAACACTACTTGTAAGCCAGGTAGGTATACCTCTTTTTATTTGTATTGAAATTAACAACCTCTTTCTGTTGGGACACTGAATATAATTCTATGGAACATATTCTTGAGTTGGAATCTATTCCCCAAAACTTGTGTATAACTTTTTGATCGATTATATAAAGAATTACAGTGTAATTTTCGCCAACAAATATTTAATACTTTGATACACTTGTGGAACTAACAGTGATTACAATGTTATCTATAAAATGTATTGCAAAGAGATGTTGAATAACTGGGGATTAATTAAATGTTAAACTCTATGTTGCTCTGAATTGGTTCATCAATAGGAGGTAGGTAGTACTTAAGTGTTGCACTAGAGGCAAAAGCAAAAATATATGCATGTTGCAAGTTAGAATGTTATTGTTAGAATGGACTTGTACTTATTATATTAACTTGACAATATGTTAAGACAAGTATTAATATTGGTCCAAAAATGAAGCTTATATGCCAAGCAAGCAGCATTGAACTTAGTTACAAAATATTTTTTCACACAAAAGCAGGGAAATAGTAATTACTTAAGATTTCTACCTTCACACATTAAAGCTTAGAAGTAATTACTTAAGATTTCTACCTTCACACATTAAAGCTTAGAAATTCCTATTTCCCTAACATTTTTTTAAAATTATTGTTTAGCTACTATCACTCTATCATTACAACTAGGCAATCCCAGTATGATAGTAACTGTTAACAGGAATTTAAAAATCCAACTGTCAGCTTTATTCATGTGTCACAACTAAATTACATTACTACTTCAGCTCCTAGAGGGAACTTTGCAGATAATCTGGTAGTTACTGATGCAGCTAGGGGAGGAATTTACTTCCTGAACACAATGACCCAGGGATTATATGCCCTTGATATACCAAGACAGACCTTTATTGAATCTACCACAGTGGACCCAGTCAATGACTATGTGTTCTGGGCAAACTCCAAAAAGGAAACAATAGTCAAGGCAAGACTGGATGGGACAGAGGTCACAGTCATCAAGACTTTTGAAAATGGTATGAAACTGAGCTGTGTCAAATGGTAGCTGAATGGGAAAGTAAGCAAACAAAACCCATTTACACCAGTGAAATTATGGTCAGTGATGTAGTTTTACCTCCTGTAGGGTTGTAAATTTAAAAATGTGACTTATCTAAGGAATAAGTTGACAAAATTGTGGCAGCTGCTTTTAACATCATCATTATACCTATGTCATTTTATCTGAAATGAAATTTTTCATCTCAAATACCTGAATGAATTGAATAATTACTTTATGTTTAATATAATGCAGGTTAACAATTTGTTATCAACTTTAAGGCCATTTTTTTCATTTTCATGCAAACACACTTTCTTTGGTATAACATACATTATTATATAGCTAAATATAGCACTTCATGTTAGTTGATGAATTATGAAATTGTAAGTCCATATAGTAGAGCAGAAGTCTGTGATGTAGATTAATCTGTGATTTAGATTTGTGTCTATCAAAGGTAATTTCACACAAAAGAAACATCACACTTATGTTCTACCTAATTCTATGATGGAATTTAGAATGCAATAGAAATTGCTTCGCTGTTTGGTACTTTTGACTTGGATTTGTATTGTTTGTACAGGTCCTACAATAATTGGTCTAGCAATAGACTACTTGGAGGAATTCATATCTTACTGTGATGTCCAGGCTGGTGTGACCATATCCCTGTCTTACTCAGGTTCCACTGAAACATTGATACTCCCAGAAAATGATACAGTGGCCATAGTACCAGATATACACAGCAAGTGGGGATTTTTTTATGTAACTCTTTCCCTGTATATTTCTTTGATACAAAATGCAGTGTGGTCATCTAACTAAAGGCCTTGTAATGCTTTTATTTATAGATGGTTACATATTTGATCAATGTATTTGATATTTATCCCCAAAAATAATATGTGAAAAACTTGTGAGTTTGCTGATGTATGCAGAGGTTTACTAAGATGTTGGCAGTCTAAAGAGGCAAAAGCAATGGTACAGCAAAAAAGTTTTCATGATTAGTAATTTTATAATAATTTTTTAAAAATTGACAGTCATTCCCATTATAACCAAGCAATAAAATAGAGGCATTGGTCTGTTTTATCTATTTCTGCTAATGTTTTCTTCAGCATGTTCAAATTTAAAACTTACATGCATGTATCCAACCAACTGATTAAGTTATTGTTATCCAGAAGAATTGATGTGCACAGGTCAAGTTTAAATTTAGACCAGCCATTGATTAGTTTGCCAAGAATTCAACTTGAAATTTGGAGAGAATGTATTTAGAACATAACCACAATTCCATTTTCTTAACTGGGTATATAGAAAAAATTTCTTTGTTGTTTGGAAGAATGTATACTTAATTGATTGAATGTTTATTTGTAGACAAGTGTATTTGGCAGTCCGTGGGAGATACTCACGAATCCGTAGAATCTCATATGATAGATCAAGTGAATCAACACTGATTGACAACATTGACATGCCACTGTCTCTGGCTGTAGATTTTGAGAGTAAGGAATAAATTCTAATTTTTTTGTTTGTTGTGAGATGCTATTTATATAAATTGTTCTTTTGGCGACATCTTAGAATATTATATTTTATACATTGGCACAATAAAACTAGAATAGTCATTTTCAGGTTTCACTTGAAACACTTAACAATACAGTTCAGATGAATAAACTGTGATTGCTTGGGATGTAAGGGTTAAGTGAAAGAAATCCTGAAACTTATGTCTCACAATACCTTATGTAACACAAGCGCTTGGAAAGAAACACAACTTGAAATCCATTGCAGGACATATTTCTTATGTTAGTGTTCAGTTGTTCATGTTAGTGTTTTATGTAAAAGTATAGACAACCCTAAAATCATGAATTCCGGGAAAAATGTGCAATGTGATGTTCACTGTAACATATATATACCTTGCAGCTTGTAAATTGTAATGGGTGCATTATTACGACATCTTTGAATAGTCTGACTTGGATGGTAAAAGTGGAAACATTAGAAATCTTAAGTGCACAAGTGCAATCCTGTCTATGACCATTCTATATTCTACTGCATCTATATAGCTGACTGGGGTACTAATGAAAAGTAAGTAAAATCCTAATTATCACAAAAATGGAACAAATGGTTGTGGTGTACATTAAGATTTTAAATTTAAAATGCTAGTCTGACAGTTTAAAGTGATGAAATATTCTGGCATAATTCACATTCCTTATACCCTTACAACTATAACATGTAAGTTTTGTTAAAATAGAAACATGTAAAATTATTTCAATCAGACAGAATCAATTGAGTTCTCTTTGAGTCTAAAATGAAGCATAACACAAAAAATAGAACAAGGATCTTGAAATTAGTGACAGTGAACCAGAAAATGATAGCCCCAAAGTTATCACTATAGCTACCAACACTGATACCAGTGGAATTATCCATACCAAAGACACCTTCACTGATACCACCCCGGATGTGAGAATTCCATTAGACACACAACAGGATGTATGTCTCAGAACATTTGGCAAGAAAGACCCGGGGCTTTAAAATCCCCAAAAAGGAACACAATACCCGAATTGGATATCTAAACAATACCTAAATACACAACAAAGAATGACAAACTGTTGGGGAACCATGAATCCAATGCAGTAGACACGATCATTTGGTCAACTCAAGATGGTCATATTGGATCAAAGATGCTGACGCCAATTGCAAATTAAGCCCATCTATAACATAGCAAAGCAGGGAAGACTACAGAAGACTTCCTCTATTTCACCAAAAACACATACCAAACATTCCCAGGATGCTACCCATATTAATGTACCATCCACATCTACTAGACAGGTCACCAAAAAACCAAAACCCCACAGACTGGACATTAGAAAAAACAGTCATATATGACCCAGTGAAACTGCAGAAGTTCAGAGAGTCGCTCAAACCAAAATCATCTAAACAGATCATTAAACCAAATACACCACCCAAAGGTACAGACACTAACCTTAGCACCAAAGCTCAAAAAAAATTAAATTCTAAAGTCATTAAGATCTCCCCCCATCAAACTCACCAAAAATCGGTCAAAAAGGAAGATACCATCTAAAATGATTTTAGACCAAGAAACCTATGAAGCTATATGTTCTAGAAGGAAGACCAGGCCAACCAATAGTCACATCAAAGAGGATAATTACATATCTAGATGAGACCAGTCGAGCGAATGACATTTTCCTCCCACAGCCAAATAGCAAGCTGGAATACCACACCAAGCCAGTCAGCAGATAAATGAACTATTTTACAGAACAATAAACAAAACAGATTATTTTTCAATGCTTATTCTTTAATATTTCATATGGTGTTTTTCATAAATAATATATTTTTATAAAATAAAAATATACACATTGTCACTTCTTTCTCCACTGGTACAGAACCATTTACAATAAAAATATATTGTTGATCTTATAGTCACTAATGTACAAGATTGCAGTATATAGTCTCAGAGATGAACACACCACTTCATCTTGAAAATCACACTATCTGAAAGAACAAAACAATATATTTTGTACTTACAATTAATGTAGGAAAACTAATAAGATCCAAATTAATGGACACATTTTCCTACATACATCACATTAAAAAGTTAACATATTATCTGAAGTACACTATCCCACCATATACAGGACAAAACAGACCAGATATAAAGGCCAAAAATTCAAACAGAACCATTACAAAACCATAAACTGGAATAAACCGGCAACATACCAGGCAGAAACCGGTATCCCACCGGTTTAATGGTTCACCACAAAAAGTACTTCAGGAGATTCAACACTGACTGGGTTATAGCCTCTGATGAGACCAAGACATAGAATGGTCGAAATAAAATTATAGTATCAATATAAATTTTATCAGGCAAGTCACTGGTACTATTTTGATTACAAGCACTTTATCTTTTAACAATATTACTAGTCAGGTTCTTCGGTCAGACAAAGAAGATATATGGACATTCCATGCCTTTGGGACTGATGAGTTTCTACATGTGACAAAAATAAGCAACATTGTCACAGGTAGATGAATTAATAAACTCTAGTATGTAAATATCACAATATTTAGTGAAAATATAACCATAGAGATACACAGAAGTCTGGTCGTGCAGAGACTATAAGGAAGGAGTGATAAGCTGTTAAATTTAACTTCAGTCAGAACAAGGAATGTGTGATTAGTTGTTAAATCTAAATACAGTCAGAACAATATTTTCTGAGTCATGTTTTTTACTGGGCGAACATTGAGAAAAGTTCTGTAATCTTTATTTTAGCAAATACCACCTTGGGTTATGCGTGTTCCACAAGCACTCAGTCCACCACAAAGGCAAAAGCTACTACTGCAGCCATAGAGACATCTTTCTCAATTCCAATGACTACAGCAGAAGAAACCAACAGCCAAACCTTCAAAATCATCAACATTAACAACCAAACCTACAACAATATTAACAACTTAATCTACAATACCAACATTCACAAGCAAACTTACAACATCATCAACATTAGCAAGCAAATCTATATCACATACATTAACAAACCACCCTACAACATCACCAACATTATTGGCAACCAAACCTACAACATCATCAACAATAACAACCAAGCGTACAACAGCAATGTGGGAGTACTTAAAGTATTATAATCAAACCTTAAATCTATATAAATTAGTAACTTGTGATTGCATGCAAATATGATTGTGTGCAAATCATTATCAATTAAGTTGAGTGATTTCACTAAAATAAACTCACAGAATTATAAGTGACTTCATATGGAAGTTTTGAGATGTAATGATCTCAAGACAACCAGTATCCAGTACTCTGTTGTTTATGACACAGAATCACGGTAACCTTACTACGGTTACTATTACTACTACTACTTCTATGACCACAACTACTACAACTACTACTGGAACTTCTTTCTGCTGCAACTATTACTACTTCTGCTAAAATACAACTTTGACAAGTAGTCCTTCTACCACTACTAATACTATTTACAAACAACGCTAACAACAATATTAATATATAGACTCCAAGAATTACTAGAATATATTGAACACTAAAAATTCTATGTGTCTGCTTAGATCTGCAAACTGTATGCATGATGAGAAGGTTTGTAGTGCGGTTGTTGCAAATGATACTTTCAGAAAAGGTAGGTAAACGTAACCATAAACAAACATGTACCTTGCCACCAAGAAAAAGGACCTTTCGCTCAACAGAACAGACATTTATTTTTACCTAATCTCTAATGCTACAATTTGTATAGATCAGGCATAATGCAAAATACTTGATCACTTTTTTTAAACAGGGAGAATTCATCGGCTGACTAATATGACTAAAGACTGGTCATGAATTATGTGTTAACAACTGATGTTAAGTGCATTTTTATCTACAACGAGAGTACTGGGATGGCACATACCTCTAACAAGGCCAACCACCTCCTGCATGGCTTATGGGTGCAATGATAGATGCTTTAAAAATTCCTTGATCAACAGGATGGTCTGTATGACCACCACAATCAAATTGACTGTTCTTTCTGTCTGTTCTTTCTGCATTTTCTTTCATCAAGAATCTTTCCGATCCTTAGTTTTTAAATATATATTGGAAATAAATACAAAAACAAATACATGCAAATACAAAACCTCCAGCAAATACATAACCTCCTTTGCAGCAGCAAATATCTTATGCTCCTTACCTTCATGAGTGTAAAGAATATTTGCAAAAACTGTGAAGCTTGTCTTTGATCAAATACATTGAGCAGTTTTGGAGGGAAACTGGGGGCACAAGCCCAATTGTTAAAATATATTTTCCAACAATTATATAGTTATAAACTAAACTGTATGCTATATGACACAGTATATTTCAATTTTAAGTTTTTATTTAAAGAAATCATCCCTAATATTTGCTCTGTGTGTAAGGAAATCTAAGAAGAAACTTCAACACCTACAAAACTCGGCCCCCAGCTTAATCTGCAAAACATCAGTAAGAGAAAATGCTGGGTCTCTATGACGCCACTCCAAGCATGCCAGTGGAGCATCGAACTCAGTTATGTATTAGTACTTATGTATACAAACTCCTCCAAAGTGGGTTACCAATCTACCTCAGTGAACTCTTGCACGAAACTCACAATAATATATACCTTACATCCAACACAAACAATAAATTTAAAGTAGAGAAAGCCAACTCAAGAGCTGGAGGGAAAAGCGTTTTATATCTGTGGGCTTACTTTATAGAAAAGTTTGTCTGGTGATATAAAATTGTAGTCAGCACAAGAACCTTTAAAAATCTGTTTAAAACATTTCATTTTAAAGCTGCCTGTGATCTATTATATGTTCTACACTTTTACACTTATTCTTTATATGCTGTATAAATGACCATTTAATAATAAAATAATAATAATGTGGTCATGTATAAGCAAAGAAGTCAAGTCAGCCCAAATTCATGTGATTAGTGTAACCACCCTCCACTGATGAAAACAGGCCCACCACCAATGTAATGTGAGGAAAAGGGTTCAGACCAATCACTTCCAAATCCTTCACACTACACAGTCAAGCTGAACTGTCATTGAACAATGCTTCATAACAGTGACTGTATTCACAAGTGGGATCTGCCCTCTGGAACTCTCTTCCTCTTCCCATAAGAAATAGCGCCTCTGTTACACCATTTAGGAAACATTTTACGACTCACCCTTTTCAACTTCAGCTTCTCCAATTAGTACTTTCCAGCTGACCACGTCCACAATCTTGGATTACTGACATAGATCGTCCTTTGTCTATGCTTTGGAACACTACTTTTGTTATCCTAGCACACCGAGTTCCTAATTTTGGGGAAGATATTGAGCCAAAAAAGCAGTAGATTCAATTAGATTATTATCATAGAGAAAAAGAGAGGTTGACTACTGAGTGTAAGGTAGCCAGGATTATACCTAAGAAAATCATGCAAACTGGTTGATGCCTATGGGGGCTAGGCAGTGTAATTTGAATATCCAAGATAGCTCAAGCCTTCTGCATCTGGCTGTGTTGGATGGGTCAAATTTTGGTGTACACCACTCCAGCACTAAGAACTTCATGTCCTTGTGGCTGTGTCCATTACTTTTAAAGTGACGGGATACTGGGGTGATTTGTCCATCTTTTTGTACTGAGACTTTATGCTCATACATTCTTCTTGCTCTTGGGATGGGTGTGTCGTAACCACTGGTTGGTTCAGAGGTGATATTAACACGTGACTCTGCATCACAAAAGTCAGCCTGACTAACAGTTATAGAAGGAGCACTCATAGTGAAATACCAAATAAACTACTTCCTGTTTATGTTCAGACTAGGTCAATAAAATAGGATTGCCTTATATAATCAACTCTGTGTTGATTGTATTTCGACTGCTGATTTAAGGGTTCAGTCTCATCAGAGGCTATGATTTTAGTGCATCTGGGCTCCCTGAAGTACTTTAAGGGTTCTGATGTTGAACCACCATCTGTACCTGTTGTGAACCGGTTCTGAACCTGTTCTGAGCAGGTTTTGTACCTGTTTTTACAGGTTCAACAGGTTTATACCAAATACACCTAATGAATGGTCAATAGGGAGTTCCAGGTGAGTATCTCTCTTAATGAATAAGGTTTATATCATTAGAGGGATTTTTTAACCAATTTTACTACTGACATTATAGTAAATTTAGTGAGGAAGTTTGGACTATTTTTATAATTGATAGCTGGTAAGTAGTGGTAAGTATGGGTAACTTATTACCTTGCTTTTAACTGTAAGCATTATCTTTAAAGGCTCCACTTTCTATCAATATGGCCCTAATTTATTATGGCTTAATTAAAATGTTTAAATGGGGAATATAAATAATCCTTTTGTGATTATTGATTTCCGTAGTAATACATCAGACAAAGTTGTGTCAATTATTTATTTGCCATAATAAATGTATTCTGGGTTGCGTTATTGGTGCAACGTGGTTGCTGCTGTGGTACAGTACAATTTACACTAAAAATTTATGTCTTAAAGGCTCCATTATTATCTTGTAATGATATTGCCTAGATTCTGTGGTTATGACTATTTTGTGATGTCATAACTATTGAATGTGTCATTGTATTAATGACGTGAATTGCTCTGTTGCGTCATTGTACTGTTGGCTTTATTATGACTCATTTTGGCTTCATATATTGAATAAAATAATTTTAAAATAAATTATTTATGTTTTTTTGAAAAATGGCCATTAAATTTATATTATTCACAAAAATCATGATTATTATCATCACTACACCTCCCCCTGGCCTTCGGGGTTAGGAAACAAAGTCGCCAACTTTTCAGAAACTATTATTCATTTTTAATATCCTTCTCCACCTTGCTGAACTTTAGTCTTCAGGCCAATATGATCTCAAAAGGAAGTGTTCCTTATGGAACTTTTTGGTGCCAAAGACAGATACAAATGGCTCAGTGACTCATTTTCTGCCAATATCATAGGTAACTGTCTCTCCCCCACTGATGTTTCTAGCATCCTGGGTGTTCTGTTTGAGGCAAAGTTCTGTTTCACTAATCACGTAAATTCTGTCATCAAATCTTGTTTTATTAGCCTGAGGGACCTTCATTGTATCAGGAGGTTTCTCTCTGTTGATACATCAGTGGTGATTGCAAATACTCTGGTCAGCAGTCATTTTGATTATTGAAATTTTCTATTTTGTAGCTTGTCATCCCATAATACTATCAGGCTCCAATACATTCAAAATGCTCTTGCACAGTTTGTCACCCATGCTTCTAAGTTCACTCACATCACATCCAGCTTGAAGATACTTCATTGACTACCTATCAGACATCAAATTATCTTTACAACCCTAGTATTTTTACACCCTATCTCTCTTCATAGAAATCTGGCGAGAACACAAGATTTCTCAAATCCCAAAAATAGGTTCCTCCAGGTTCCTCATTATTGTTCTTCCATCCATAAATCAAAAGTTCACTTCAACAACAGTTTCTCAAAGGATGCCCCGAGGATATGAACCGATCTTCCACATGATTTACACCGTGCTCCAAATCTCTCATGCAGAAGACCTACTAATTTCAAAAATCATTTCCACCTTAGTTTCTTTCTACCAAACACTGGATTGCCTTAGAACCCGTAGATATGGATATTAAGCACCTGGACAACTGATTGATTGATTACATAAAAGGTATTGGACTTACAATCAGAACCTTTAATAAGGAACAATCACTGTAGAATCTTAATGATCATATTGTGTTGGGAAGAGATAAATTATTGATTGGTTATTGATTACACACAGAAATAAACACAAGTCCAGCTCTTTACCAGCTGAGCTAAAGGAGAATCGCTGGAAGCCCAGTTGTTAACAGAACTGATGTACATGAGGATATTACGATATCAATTCACAAAATAAAATTATTGTGAAGACCTTTATTTGGACTTAGATACAAAGGAGAACTGTATTCAGTACAATAATGTCTCCAACCATACAGCAAGTGAGGTTCAAGCAACGATTAAAATATGAGAATACAGTTTATGTGTATCAAGAAATGACAAAAAGAAGTTATCTTGTAGAACAAGAAATCAAATTGAAATGACCACAAAGGACTATTTTAGTGACACATTCTATGGTCGACATTTTTGAAAGCTTTAACACAAAGCCATCTTAGTCTAGAGAGGGGCCAAGACTGAACAGTGGCAACACACATCTCAGCGTAGAGATTGGAGAATGAATCCCAGTTCAACTTCAATGTAAGAGCATGCATTTTTTGTTGTTGGTTGGCAGTTTAAATAAAGTACAGCACCTTGATCAACTGTATGTACTAGTTTCCTCAACCAATTCAACTATCTATGAAAAATAAAGCTAATAGAAAGTACTAGAAATTACTTAAAACTCATGTGGCAGATTTCCCAAAAAAATTTAGCCTGGATTTATTCTAAAATTTAACACAGGCTAAGTATCGGTCTTATATTTCACAAAGCAGCATAATCTAGGTTTTTGCTAGAAGTCTTATGCTAAAAGTTAAATACACCTTAGATTGGGCTAAACTTTGTAATATTGTCTTAATCATGGCTGCCATAAATTTGGCCCTACTTAATAATTTGTAAAATTACTGTAAGTAAAGTGTAAATATATCGAACACGTTCCCTAAAGTGGTATTTGGCAATTTTTATGTGGTAACAGGGTTTTTTGTTTCAAAAAGCACTTATTCTTAGAAGAAATGCATCAAATGAATGATACATTTCACTAACAGTAGATATTCACATAACACAGAAAACCACTATGGTTATTTGATAAGCTTGGACTGAGCTTGGTCACCCTTGGTGAAATTCATTTAAGTCTCTTACCTAGTTAAGAGAAAAATCTTAGATTTAGGTCCATGACATAGCCAAAAACTAAATCTAAGACCATGTGTGAAACAAGGCCCAAATAAATGAGTACACAAACAAGTGAGGGAGTATGTGAGTAAGTGAGCAAACAAGTAAATAAAACAATCTCTGTATAGAACAGTAGAGAAAATGCAGTTTTGCTAGAGCATAACAATGTTAAAAAATAGTTAAATACAAGTTTAGATGAAGGAAGGTTCGCTATATTTAGATAAGTATATTGAATGTTTTAGTTGACAGAGGGGATACCACTACATCAACTACTAGAGCACTTACAGATGGATCCCCTACCACTTCAACACCGTCTACTCTATCTACTGGACCATCAACAAAACTCTCTCAGGATATGACTTCATCTACACAGCCATGCATGTCAACCTTATCCACTGCCCTTAACAATGCAACACCCCAAAAAGATGATCTATTAGGTACAGTTTCTTACATAAAAATTGTGTTCTCACAGGATCAAATATAATCTCTGGTTGGAATCATATCAAACTTCTGAGTTAGGATTGAGTTAAGTTATCACTGAGTTATGGTTAATACGTAAGACTGCCACAAGATGATGTAAGCGTATTTCTTTGATATTTTTGTTTCCTGAATATTTCTCGCAACGTCATAACTGGCAGGTAAATTTGCAGATGACTTTATAGTCTTTCTAAGATTCATCTTGTGAGTCTCAACGTGACCCACACATTCAAGTGACAAATATCTTAAGTCTGTAAGACTAAACTCAATTCTGTCAAATTCTTGAAAGACAAAAACGTAAGTAGTGTGTCTTACTCAACAGCCGAGGGTCACAAAGGGAAAGCCCCTTGTGGGAGTGAATCCCCCACAGACGTAACAGCAGTGACACCTGGTTCCCCGATCATATTTCAGAAACAAAATGTGGTGACATAATCTGTTTTGACTATTTGGAAAAAATCTTCCAGCCCCACACCAGTCTAATAATTGTAGTTTCATATTCTTTTCCGCATTTAAAATACCAACTGTTATTTTGAACATGTAACAACATATTGGCTAGATATAATTTGTATATACCATATATAATTTAAGTAGCAGAGCAAAACTGTGATAAAAAAATCCATTTGTTGTACTGTATGAGTTTGATATAGTTTCCCTGTATAGTAAATATTTTTATGTTATCTATTTAGGAGAAAGTCAAACTTCTTCCCATGACAAAACAATATCTGTGGTTGCAGAGATAGCTGCTGCAGTGGTTATAATTGTTACTTTGGCAATAGTAATTACAGCCTGTATTGTGTACAGGAGAAGGTGGGTATGACCTAATAGTATACTTGTAATTTGCCAACAACATGACTCTCAGACCATCCTTATGTGTAAAAGAATTCTGGGTAATTACCAAGACCTAGATTTTACATATGCTGTATTAACGCCTTATTTATCTTTATAAACTCTCTGGGGGTGATTCATTGTTATGGTTGTATGCAAGTCACAATATCACTTAAGTTGAGTGATTTCACTAAACTATACACATAAAACTATTTGTGACTTCATCTGGGAGTTTTGTGAATTTTCACAACTGTAGCACCATCTGAATGGAATTAATTACCGGATCAAAACCAACTATGACTCCTTTCAGAAACCAGTTAAATATTCATATTTACAGACTTACCTTCCTACCTTTATTTTATTTTTTGGGGATTTTACATTGCTTTCAACACTATACAGGTCATATCACGACGGGTAGTTGGCAAGGCAGAGGAAACCAGTACATATAGTTGGTCAAGGTTCTGTACTGTAAACAGCTGACCAATGCCAAGCAATTACTAGCTTTCCCACATGAGGTAGAGAGGTGAACGGAACCCCAGCCTCAAAGGTGGGAGGCCAGAGTGTTACCACTCTGCCAACGTGCCCCCCCTTGCCTTCCTACCGTGATAGCCATCACTTTGCAGGTGGATGCAGTTTTTTTGGTGTGTGACCACATTCTTGCTAATTCACTAGATCTTAATGGAAAATAAGCTACTACTGCTGCAGTACAGAACTTTCTGCCACTAATTGTACTATATACAAACAATGCCCAACAATTATTCTGATAATGCACTTTCAATATTTTAGAAAACATCCCTCAGATAACACAATGGTGACTGATACTGCTAATGGCCATGGAAACCCGAGTTATGGAGAAGTAGTAGCTCACATTGGTGTATCCAGTGCCGGTGTAACTATGGTGGAGTATTCCAAAGAACAAGTGTACATCTGTCAGAGCCTAACCCAAACACCAAACAAACAATGATCTGTGTGGAAGTGATGTAATGTGACCACAGAATATCATGTGACCAAAAACAATATACCATTGATACCTTGTTATATTTCAACTGCAATCTTGCTTCTGAAGATGCAATACTAATTGTGTATATTTAATGTATTAATATATATTATTAAATGGAAAAATCTATCTCACTGATAACCCTGTCCAATCAAATCCTCTACTTTAAACCACCACAAACCAAATGAATTATGGTGTAAAATTTCGAAACTTTGAAATATTCATATTTACACTTCAAGTATCGGCTGCATGTGCACTATAAAACCAGTTTATGGTTTCACTTTATAATTTTTATAATTGTTTCTTAATATTAAACTATGTCATTTTATATTAAACTGTGACATTTTCTTTATTATATCTTACCTAGTGGACAGATATCTGGTCCCTGCTAGCACTACTAAATGTTAGAAAATGTCATAAGCTGGGCTCTGGCTGGACAATGTCATGACATATTCTTCGTGTCATAACTCTATCTTAAAATACAGTAGTGACGTCACTCTATTGTTAAAACAGTAGATTCATACCACAGAATGTACTGTTTTCAGTGCATTCTGATGCACGAGTCTGCAATTTTTGTGCTGATATTGCTAATGTTTTGCAAGCCCTGTGCTACATGAAAAAGAAATTTAGCATTTTCAGATATATTCAAATTATAATTATCACATATAAAAGTTTTTTTTTTCATTTGCTAAATCACTTTATGAATAATTCTTTTCCAATTTTTATCCTTACTTTCAATAGTGAGGATACTTTATGAAGTATTCTAGAGGACTGCCTATAAAAGGCGTAAATCAACTATTTTGTAAAGGGAGCCAAAGTACAAAGCCTGACCATTTACAGTTTAGGCTTCAAATATCGCTACATTTTAAACTCGTGTATCAATATTTAAAATCTTTAAAAAAACATTCAAAATACACTGTTTTCTTTGTGATATTCATAATTTTAATGTAATGCAAGTTGGAATTTAAGAATTATGTAAAAATGTTTTAACATTTACTTACACTAATTTTTTGTTGTTCAAAGCTTTAAATTGGGAAATATTAAATATACCAATAGTTAAAGGTTTTACGTTTTGCAAGTGTACTAAGTGTAATATGTATAGTCAGTCAAAGCCCAGATCTATTTAACTTTCTAATGTTTACACATTAAGTATTTGAGATTGTATTTATTTTATTTAGGCTGAAATGTTTATACTTATAATTTTGCATATTTACAACTAATACTAATGTGATAATTTTGGAATATTAAGTAATAATATTTCCATGCTATGAAAAATGTCTTTTAAAATGTAAAAATAACTTGACACCAATTTCTTTTTATCTTACAATACTTGGGAAAATATCATTGCCTGATATCAGAGTGAAAGGTCAAACAACAGTCAGTTTAAATTACTGGCACACGTGCTTCTCTAAAGATTTTCAAAACTTAAAGTTATATATTTTGGAAATTTTAAAAATCCAGGTTATATTAAAAATACTTCAAGTACAATCAGATTGGATTAAGCTATAATATGAAAGATTTTCTATATTTCGTCTGATACACTTACAAAAATTGCCAAAACAGTTACTATCATACTATGAAACAGTATTTTAAGTCAGAGAAAGCACTTGGAACAGTAGATTCATAGTACAAATGTATCTACAAATCTACTATTCCTTGAGCTTTCTCCATGACATAGGGCAGTAGCCAACATGTTGTCCTAGTTTCTTGTTCTCAGTAAATTGGCCCTGCTTGGACTTAAGTGCATTAGAGGATTTGTATCAATTTTGCGCTCTATTAATCCTATTATTATTATTATTATTATTATTGTTCTCAACTCAATCTTTCTTTGTGACAGTACAATCTTAATAGATTTCATTGATTAGCCCTTACCCATTAGCTTATTCTTGGGTAATTGTAGGAATTTTCTAGATATATTCACCCGTTCTAAGGATGTTTTAGTTAAATCTTTCTTTGTTGAGGCTTAATCACAGGACAGTTAAAGAATGTCAAAACAACATTATTGAAGTCCAAAATTCATTTTATCATGTTGTTATCCACAATGTTGTGTAAATGCTGGTGAATTTAATTTTATTTATTTATTTATTTATAGCAATCATGCTCATAGCACAGGAAATACACACATATATACAACTATGAATAGATACATGAACATATGAACAACATGAAACTACATCAAATTAAATAAAGATAAAAAACACATTTCATATTTACACATTGTATGTTATACACAAGTAATTTAGCATACTATTGATCTCATCTTTACTAAACTCTGTACAATTTTTATCTCTTATATACAAAAGGTCTAAAATATTTCCAACTACCACAACATCCTCATCACTATACATCGTTTTAAAGTTTTCCATAACTTTTCTGCTAAATAGCGCTGGTGACATACACACTTCTTGCCTTGAACACTTTAACTCATTCGATATATTTTTCACATTTTGCCAGCATTTGAATTGCTACCTTTCAACAAAATATTACCACAAAGTCTAACAATTGAATTGTCACTGTTTACCACATTGTTAAGAAATTTGTTAAATCTTTGATACATATTTAATTTAATGGGTACATCTTTATAAATTAAGGGAAGATACCTAGAATGAGTCATATTGGATATGTGAAATATACGTCTAATGCACTTTCTCCATGTTGTACAGACCTTCTTAAAACCTACTGAATTAAAATTCCATAAAACAGCACCATACAGAGACATGCAATAACTCTTGAACAAACAATATTTCACTGTTGTGACAAGTAAAATACTGCTAGTAAATACTTGTAACATTAAGAATTTCTCCAAAGTTTGAAAATAAGTTCAGCTTGATGTTTTACATCCAGAATAGTGAAATACAGGGTCACTGTTTAAACTTTTTATGGAAAAAAGAAGCTGATCAATAATTCCTCAGATTCAATGCAATTTACACAGCTGAAGTAAGAGAGTAGTATACATTAGATTTTGTATTTTTTATAAGCTGTAATTTCTTAGATTTTAATGAGACATTGCAATAACATATTACATCAAGAAGCAATTATGGTCTTTAATGCCATTATATTGAATAACATTTCCAAACTGAATACCTTTTTTGTCAATATCTTATAATAAGTTATCAATCACTTCAATGATTTTTTTCCACTGATGTGTCATTTATAGCAACATGGTTGCTCTGGACTCAAAAGTCTAGCTTACACACTTTTTTATCTAGTTATCTCATCAGATATTTACTATTCAAAGGTTTGTGATATTTTAGTTCTTACAACATCTTTAAAACTGTTTTTTATTACTTTTACACAATATAACCTTGTATGAATTTAGGTTTTATTTGCGTTAATTTTTGACATTATATTAAACTATAAAACTATAAAATTACACCCCAGTTAAAAAAATATTCATATTTTACATAATTGTGTACACTAGCTGTGACTTTGATTTTCACACAACACATTTAAGCAAGACAAAACAGCCATAGATTTTACTGAAGAAATTGCCTTTGTATTTCACTCAATCTGATAGACGCATACACACAACCATACATAGGCAGAGATAGACAGAACCTCTCAGACGTCTTTATTAAAACTACCCGTTTTCCCTGCGCAGTAAATATGCGCACTGACAAAAGCGGCAATTGCCCTTAAGATCACCCGAGTTCTCCTTTTCTACTGTAAGATGATCTTAGTATCCTCCCCATTGTGTGACCTTAGCATAAGAAGGTGACTTTGTGATAATTTCACCTGCTCAATTCTTCTCACCCTCGCTTTTAATCGATTTGCACTTAATGACCCCACCACAGACCTTTCTTCTCTTTTTATATAGTCTTTTTTGATGTAACCCTTTGTGTTTAATGAGTACGAAATATTAATGTAAAACAAAAAAAAAAACTTCTGAACCTGTTCGTTTATTTAAATAAACCATCATATTTTAACATGATACAGAGGCTCAGAGTTTACATTTCAGACGGTTAACCTGACTATTGATAGCATACTTATTAAATATCTTGCATGGAATATACTATATCATTTTGTGTACTTCAGTATTTAAGCTCAAAGTATTTGTTTGTTCAAACTTTCCTAGATACAAATAATTAAGTCATAAATCTAGCAGCCTGAATTTCGTTTTATATGTGTTTAACTTATATTTACACGACTTCCTTATTTGTAGAAAACCACTCGCTTAAAATAGAGTTATTGGACATGAATTGGTTTAAAATGTTACCTCAATGAACAGGTGTTTCTGTAAGCGAGTTAATTTAGTCCCATTTTCATAGTTTTAATAGAGATTAAAATGCTTATACCACAACAAAATATTTGTTATTATTCATTTCTATTTAATTGTTCATCAACGAAAAGTGGGATTTTGATTAAATTTATGACTGATGAAATAACTATTGAAAACCAAATCTACATTAATGCTATAACTCACTGAAATTGACTCATAGTAATGGGCTATTTATGTCTCGTTCCAGTTTTTCTTTATGTATAAATATTATGTCGTAGTATCTGTAATGGAAATATAGTTAGCCTTCTGGGTTTTATGTAACATATTGAATTTCCATTTGGATATGTGTACCTGTTATTACATTTGTGGATTGAGATAATTAACACAAACCAAGGTTGGTCAACTATTTGTAAATTAATGATATGTATAAAACGATACAGTTTATTCTGAACATCTGTGTACATTATTAATCTTACAAATCAATCAACTGAATTTATAAACACAAAACTTAAGGCTATTTAATTATTTAATAGACATTATTATAAATTTTGTAGGTAGTTACATGTTTGTGTTATGGTTACAATATTTTATCTTCAAAGGACCTAGGTTCAAATCAAAGCTACTGTTTTAATTAAGCGATTTTGTTTGCAGTTGCAGATATCCCATGTTTCCAGAGTAAACTTTTCTATATTTTTGTCTTTCCACAATGTGCCGAATTAAGATATGTGCCACATTAAGGTACTGTAGAGCAGATGACTCTCAAGTATTTCCCAATAATGCACCTTCTTTACTTCCTGCTTGTGCTTATTAAGGAAATTTGCCAAATTATAAGTTTGATGAAACTTAATGTTCCTATTTATCACATGATACAGATATCAAAGAATGAAATACCTTACATTTTGTTTTCATCTTTTGCATCACTTCGGGACTGTCAAGTTAAAACTCGGAAAATTCACAAGATAAGCATCACTGATTTTAAAGAGGACATCCTGAATTTTGATCTAATCAAGCATCCTCACAGAACAGCCAGTTTGCTCAGTCACCAATATTTCAACACCTTGCACGGCATTCTAGACAAGCATGCCCCAATAAAAAGGAAAATGGCTCCAGTGCACCCTGACAAAGGCTTTGTGAACTCGGACATCCTCTCAGCAAAGCGTCTGAAGCGCAAGTGTGAGCGAGTATGGCGCAGTAACAACTCTGCAATCAACCGGAGAAGATATCAAGCTGCTGTCAATCGCTACAATTTCCTACTGGAACAATCAAGACACAGGCACTATTCCACTGTTATTGCTGAAAATAATGATAACCCCCCAAGGCTCTGTGGAACACTTTCAAGAAAATCTTGCACAAAACCTCAACCATCACCCTACCTGATCATATTAGTCCTATTGATTTAGCTAACACTTTTGGTCATTTTTTCAGTGACAAAATTGTGAAAATCAGAGTTGCTCTAGAGTCGTCAGTGCCTGTTTCCCTCACAATACCGAAGGGTAACAGCAGTGCCCTGTCCTCTTTTGAGCCTGTATCTGAGGATGACATCCTTAAAATCCTAAGGTCATCCAACACTAAATCATGTGACCTGGACCCAATACCTACCACACTAGTCAAAGAGTGTGCGGACATTTTGGTCACTCCAATCACCAATATTATAAACTATTCACTCAAAGAAGGGAGTTTCCCAAACTGTTTCAAAACAGCATATGTCACCCCCCTTCTTAAGAAACCTAACTTAGACAGAAATCTCCTAAAAATTATAGACTGGTATCAAACCTTAGCTTTTTATCCAAACTGATCGAAAAAGTAGTGGCCAAACAGTTAAATGATTATATCGATAGCGAGGGGCTCTCAAATGTCAACCAATCTGCTTACAGGAGACTCCATTCCACAGAATCAGCACTGCTGAAAATCCAGAATGACATTGCTGCTTCGATGGACTCGATGGTAAGGCTGTTGCACTCACATTGCTGGACCTCTCAGTGGCATTCGACACTATCGACCATGACATTCTTTTTAATTCCCTCAGAGATTGGTTTGGGGTTTATGGCACTGTGTTGAGGTGGATCAAATCCTATCTTTCAAATCAGAAACAGAAGGTTAAATTAGGTAATAGCTTTTCAGATACATTCTCACTTCCATATGGTGTGCCCCAGGGTTCTGTCCTGGGCCCCCTCCTTTTTACCCTTTACACTACCCCTCTCAGTTATATCATTTCCAATTTCAATGTCACCCACCATCTATATGCTGATGATACCCAAATATATCTAGCATTGGACAATAGGAATTTTGATTCCAGTTTCGCTGAGCTTACAGAGTGTCTCACATGTATCCAAAACTGGATGGCTGGTGTGAAACTTAAACTGAACCCAGAGAAAACTGAATTTATTATAATTGGTGATAGACAAGCCAGAGAGTCCCTCATCAAGAAATTCCCTACTCAACTTCTCGGAAATTCTATTTCCCCTACCGATACAGTCAAAAACCTGGGTGCAATTTTTGACTCTGGAAACACCTTTTCCAATCACATAACTAATATGTGTCGGGCCTGTTACTACCATCTTAAGGACCTAAGACGCATCCGTAAATTCCTCAGTGTGGCGACTGCAGCCTTGCTTGCAAACTCAATGATCAGTAGTCGACTCGACTACTCCAATTCCCTACTCTATGGCATTAGTAAATACAATGTAGCTAAACTCCAAAAGATTCAAAATGCCCTTTGTAGAATTGTTTTTAGACTTGATAGAACTAGCCATGTCACTCCCTTTCTTCACAAACTACACTGGCTTCCTATTACATACCGTATCTTGTTTGAGTACAATCTAATTACTTTCAAGGCTATAAATTTCTCTCAACCCACATACCTATCATCCTTGATCAAAACCAGTAGTCTAACACGTGGAAATCGTCTTTCTCTTTCCTCAGTCTCTCACAAAAAGGCCATCAGTAGGCGAGGTTTTGCAACGGCTTCCCCCATAGAATGGAACAGACTCCCACAATCCGTTCGATCACAACAAACAATAACAGGTTTCCGTAGCCAGCTAAAGACCTACTTGTTTAGACTAGCATATCCTCCACCATAGTACATCTCCCTGGCGGGCCCTAATATTGGATCATTACATCGAACGTCCCTGGACTTTCCCTTTTTGAGTTTCAAGCGCATTAGAGGATGTTACATCAATTTTTCGCTATATAAATGTTTCTATTCTATTCTGTCCAACCACAGGGAGTTCTCCATTGCAGATTGATATTGATCTTACAGGTTCAGACTTTTTGGCTGTCCCAGGCTAACCCTGGTGTCCTCCTACCAATGCCAGTATTATCATTATTTCTGGTTTCTTGGACCCCCTGACCTGGTTCAATCTTGGGAATTCGCCCTCGGGCTTGATATGAGTTACCAGATTTCTGGACTTCCAGACCTTATGGCCCCTCCTGACTTTCTCTTCAGCAATTTTAACCCTGAAGTTCAAGATTGAGCACTTTGCTGTCCCATAAAGGGTATTGAAATCATGAAAATAGTCTAACATGTCAGTTCAAAGGCTGCTGTTACCATATGTATGAAACTTGGTTTTACCCTTTATTGTGGTCTTTATTCACCGCCCAAGGCAGTTGTTGTTGTATAGGAATTTTTAAAATTCTCCAATTGGGCTCCAATTTAAAAAAAAATTACATTTAATATGAATATTTTAACTAACGTGTATAATAATATATGCCAAATGTGTGCTTTAGTGTGTCTTGGTCGTGGATACAATGAATTATGCTTTCCAGTAGGCCGATGCTTAATTATATGACCTTGCAAAGTTGACCTTAAGTTGCCAACTGGAACTTGACAAGTGACCTCTGATGGCTGCATAGGAGTACTGCCTCATTACTTGACTGTCTTTGAGGTTTGGGTTGAAACAGGCAACTGGTTATCAATAAATGTGAATGAAATACCTTACCTTTTGTTTGTAAATTTCATTTACACTTTCTTCCACAAGTTTGTTCCAAATTTAGATGCGTTAAATTGTGTGTCATTTTCAACTTTTTAAATGTATAGTAACTGGAGGTAGTTCCTTGGTATATAGTTTTTAACCGCCTCACTGTATTCAGATGCATATTTATTCCCTGATACCATTCTGTATAATACAAGACTGTGTCACAGTCTTGGAAAACTTTTGGTTGTTCCAAACTTATCTTTATCCATTCACAAATCAATCAAACTATTTGGTTTAGGGTAATAAGTTTCTTTGATAAGATTCATAATTTTCATCTATTGCCTGCTGAGTTCCTTGATGGGCAGATGGTCAGCTGTATTCAGATCAATGGATTATTAGCTTAACCCTGGGTTTAAATCTTCAGCATTTGTTATGCTGTAGGGTCCAAAATGGACTATTGGGTAAGCAGTTTTGGTATCTAATCACAGACTATCACCTCTGCATGGGTTTGAGTTCCAGAAGTGACAAAGCTGAGGACCTGTCCCAATATGATCTTGGCTGTTGAACGGGATGTAAAACACCAAGTTTGACTTTAAAGAAGAAATGGTATTATCGTCCTTAAAAAACACTCTAAAAGGCTAATTGATATTGTTGCTTGTGCTTGAAGTATTTTTGTTTTTTTGTAACTTGTCCTTTTTTCAAGACATAGTTTTTAATCCAGAGAAATTCACGTTATTATACACAAAACAAGCACAACAAAAGATTTTATATTGAAATTGGGAAAAGTTGTTGCTTGGGGGATACATAGATCCCTGTACTTACATACATGCACGTTACATACACGTTGAAATTGTGTACAAGTTAAAAACCCCAAAGCTTTGACTTCCTCTGTAGAAAGAAACTTAAGTCTTAGTTCTTTCTTGAAATATACCCACTATAGCCTATTCATTAACCCTGTGCCTGTCAGTAGTGTTCACCGTTTTCTTTGTTCCTGGATTTTTTAACTGGACTGTAGGCTTGTTTGTTGCAATTTAAAGTATACGTTCATGGTAGTGGGGATTAAGCACTATTAATTTTGGTTGTAGAATTAATAAATTTGTGTATGTTTTCACTTGTTATTCTCTGCTATTTTGGGTTTGACTGTAGCTCATGACAACATGTAAGATGAAAGGAGGAGCAGCTCGGGGACATAAAACCCAATCTTGCAATATAACTGTACATAAATCTACATTAAAAGCTGAAGATACAGCAAAAATGTAAATTGTAATTCTTTTTATATTTAGCTTTTGTCAGATTTCTTTTCAGTCTTCAGTAAATAAAGGTTTATTTACTCGTTATTCCAAAAGGTTGATAGTTAATGAAGGTAAAATAATTCTTGTTGCATAAAGATGAAATACACCATAGTTGTCAAATGGGCCAAATAGTATATCTGTATATTTTGCTATGATTAAATTAAAAAAATATATATACTTTAGCTGAGCAATTTTCATATTTGATACTTTGTAGTGAAATGCAGATGTTACCACTCTTTCTGTGTCTGGTGGGAGCTTGCCTTCACTGCAACTGGCTGGTTTCAGGTAAAATCATTTTCTTGTAATATGCCCCAGGACCATACCCACTAGCATTAACTCGCAAACTGTTGCCTTTTTATTGAACCAAAACAGCTTGGCATGTGGGACTGGGTCAACTCAACAGAAAAAAGGGCATTACGTTACCCAAGTATCTTATTCAGTGAATACCTGCTAGTGAAGTGACCTAGATACGGACAAAGAATTATCTTCTTTATTATCTTTTTTATTCTCGTTGGCGGCCATATTACTAGAAACACACATTGCTGGGATGTTTATTTTATTAGTGGACATACATGTTGTTGGGTGTTGAAGTTCTATCAGTTTTGTTTTAATTTTTCATCACAGGTTAAACCATTTGTACTCTTATTTGGGAGGGCTAAATATTCTTTCATTATTTTGTCATTTCTTGCTGACTAGGTGGATTTATTCTTAAATGAATCGGAAATAATATATGCAGGAAAGCATGACTATCAGGACCTCCATCATAAGGACTCGGGAGCTTAGACCTAAGGATCCTTTGGCTTTTTCTCCCAGCTCATCCTACCCTAAAGGGATACCCTAGAACAAAATTGAACAATATTTTAAAACTGCATATCTCCAAAGGCAAAATCTACAAAAGCCCCTCACCTTTATTGATAAGTGGTACATAATGGCAGAGGCCTGATTTGAAAGAAAAGGAGCTCACCAAAGAGTTAAAAATATTTTCATCTCCCCTTATCTCTCTGGAGCCCCGATGAGTAACGTCCCTTTTCATGTAGTAAAAGATTAGATCACCAGGCTAGACAAACTTTCTGTTCGCTCAATTTTCAGCTGTCTGTAACCAGGTTATCTCTGTCTGTAACCAGGTTATATGGAAAGCTGTAGACACAGCATCAAAGCAACAAGTAAATGGGTCAAAACTCATATTCAAAAAGGTGCGAATCCTGAAAGGGCAGACACGAATGGTTACGAAAAGACCTGTCACTATTAGAATATCCTACAAATTCCACAGAGTTCCTTAGCCTGTCAAAGTAAGACTTTATCACATATGCCACAGAAGGGAGGTTAGTGTAATTCTGTTCTTGTTCGGTGAGAGGCAGAAATGACTCACTTATGAAAATCAGCCTTTTCTGGGTCCCTGCCACAACAGAAAAGAGGCTCCTACAGGAGGCATCCCTAAGAGGGACACCCCACCACAAGCAGTAACCAATAATTTTCCTTAGGGCAACTAGAATAACAGAGGCAACAAAGGTTGGAACAGGGCGTGGAAACCCCTCTTCCCAATGACTACCTAGCCCAAAGTGGTCCACCAGTAGGAGGTTATCTCCAATCTTTCAGGAGATACTTAAAGAAAAGTGCTAAATATTTGTGTTAAACATTTTTTTATAAATGGTTGTATTTTACCATTCATCACAAAACATAATTTAGCCAGACACGACCTGATCAACTAAGGATGCCCAGCTCTGGCTTCTCGTATCCAGTCTCTCCTGACCAAGAACACAATCAAAGGGGTAGAAAAAGTAAGGTCTATTGGAGTTTACGGTCACCTGTTTCTAGTTCCAAAGACTGGACAAATATGGAGGCCAGTCATAGACCTAAGCAGACTCAACTCATTTTTGTAGTACAAAAGTTCAAAACTGAATCACCAGACTCTATCAGACCCCTCCCTGGTTCCAGCAAAATGGGTGTCCTAAATAGACCTAGATGCCTATCTTCACCTCGCCATCCACTCAGCTTCAAGGAAATACCTTCAGTTCACCCACAGATCTCATATTTACCAGTTCACCACTTTGGAAGTGATACGTATTGGTCTCTCCAGGGCACTTCACCAGACAGTTGGCTTATCAGGGTTCAATCACAAGAAGAGGTACAAATGAACACACAGATCATGGTGAACCTAAACCAGCCCTTGGGTTACATTGTCAATCAAGAAAACTCTGAACTAAAACCACTCGGGTTTTTTTTTTTTTTTGGTTTGTGGGCTAAGAATACCACTTAGAAATATATGGCTCAGACTTCAGGATTTGATCCTAAAATAAAATTTAATCATGTTTTGGCTGCAAAATATTTGATGTCAGTAATTGGACTGCTTGTCTCAATGGGGAAGATGATTCCAGAGGGTTGCCTTTATATCAGATCCTCTCAGTGGCATATCAAAAAGACGTTGAGATATCCTCAGTCACTGGACACCCTCTTTCCTTGGTCTATTTCACCATTTCCTTGGACCATTTCAGCTCACCTAGAGTGGCAAAAAATCCTGTCAACTTGCAGAAGGGTTCAGACTTTTATCGCAAGACCACAATTTCCAAATCTTTACAGATGCCTCAAATGTAGATTGGGGCACTCACTTGGGGCACTCAAAGCATGAATCAGTAAAAGGTTTGTCATCAGAAGGGGAACAAGGCTACACATAAAAGTTCTACAACTGAAGACAGTATACCTGGTCCTGAAACAGTTCAGGGAGCAGTGTCAAAATCAAACTGTGTAGGTAGCCACAAACAACTCTACAGTGGTAGCCTACAAGAACAGGGAGGTATCCACTCAGTGTAGATGTGCGCTCTTGTGTGAAGATTCATGACCTAGTGCCGTCATTACAAAATAACCCTACAAGTCGTCGTGTACTTGGTACTGGATAGTAAGGTGAGTATTGTCTCTCCACGAACGCAGGTTATATATTGCTTCAATTTCTCTATCATTGTACTAGTACACAAAATGCCATGACACCGTTCGTGTCACAATCGTGGATCAATATCAACAACTAAGTAAGAAGCCTATTCATTAAACCAAGGTAAGCAAATAACTAGGACAAAACAACGATTACGTACATATAAATCAAATATATTTTACACATTAAGATTAAATGTGTAATGCTGTGGATCAATATTAAGAACAACTATGAAACATATTTAATAAACTACAGTAAACAACTAGCTAGGGCAAAACAACGATTAGTTACATATGAATCAAATATAATTTACAGGTTAGCAGTAAAAAAATTGCTAAACACAAACACAATATAATATGACGCACACAGAATTTTAAACCTTTGTGGATATTGTATACTATTTGTAGAAACTAAAATGTTAAAATGGTGTTTACAATATAAATCACACATAAAACTCAGAAGTAATTAAAATAAATGTTACCCCTTTGCTGTCTGCATTTGAAAAAGTAGAATGATTTTGGCAAGAGAAGGGTCCCAAACAATATTGCCAGTGATTGTTCCTGCTTTGACTACCATTGTGGATAGACAATTCAAAGAAGACAGGACCCTTTGTTCAGTACCGGCCCTGAGGTACTATCTGGATTGCATGCAGAACTTGAGAGGTTCTCGATCCTTACTGTTAATTTTCTTTAGGAAAGGACATACCTCAGGCATCCCACCTACTACACTGTCTTCTTGGTTAAAACAAACTATCCTCTTATGCTACAAGAAAACAGCTCAAGCAGCTTTGGACCTGGTTCAAGTAAAAGCTCATGACATAGGGATCTTTGCAGCCTTTTACGATAGGGTTTTGGTGGACCAAATCATGCAAACTTGTCACTGGAAGGCACACAATTCTTTTAAAAATTGCTGCCTAAAAGACCTAACTTAGTCAGATAACAAAAGCAATAATAATTATAATTATATTGGGGTCTTATATAGCATGTTTTTCCAAAGAGCTTTACACAGTATTACCCCAGCAACCTAGCCTTGGTAACCTTACCTATCTCAGAAACCAATATCCCTTATAGCTGGGTACGCATATTTCCCCTGGGTGGAGAGAGGCACAGCCCTGGTTACCACCTTGCCCAAGGATGTTATCCCATATGAAATAGTTGGTCTCACTTTGGATCGAACCCACAACTGTTGGATTATCAGTCCAACACCCTACCAGCTGAGCCACATGAGACCCTATGAGAACAATTTATACCTGGGTCCATTAGTAGCAACAGACTTTTACCCTCAGACTTGTCATCCTCGGGAGAAAAGAAAGGGGGAGCACGGCAAAGACTTCTGGAGTCTAACACCCAGGGTCATCAGGTACTGTGGCTACCTCAGGATATAAGATAGGGTCAAACTTCCATTTCCTTTTAAAATGTATAACTATCATAATTATTTGCCTCTCAAGGTGGCCAACTAAATTCCATTATTAATGAATTAACTTTCTTATATAATCATTAGTGGCAATTTGTATCACATGGGATTTTTCAAGCTTTGGGCTTGTGTTCATAGATAGTGAAGCCCTTTGGGGCTACAAAAAACTGTAGTGGGCTGCACTAACTTCCTTCATCAGTCCAGATATCCAGACAGTAGTTGTACTCTCTTCTATTTTAGACTTTAGTTTTTGGCTTCTTACAGTGCCTCGTTTTTAACTTGTGCACTGAAATTGGGAGTCAGACTAGTACTTTCCAGTAAACATTACAAACGTTTAAAACGTTTATAAACGTAACTAGCAACAGTTTAGATTAGGTTTAAAATGATGGGTCCCTAAACGTTCGCCTATAAACGTTTATACATAAACATTTATAAATGTTTATACATGTGTTTAAAATCTGGAGAAATATTTCTGTAAGTATATCTTGCTGTATCACTGCTGTTTGAAGCCATCATTACATTCTAAGTAGATATATAGAAGTATATAATTTGATGATATTATATACTTTTATATCTCTACTTAGAATATAAAGATGGCTTCAAACAACAGTGATACAGCAAGATATAGTAACAGAAATATTTCTTCAGTTTCTCTCAAAATGGCTGTGCTGATGTTAACATCCCAAATGAAAGTGAGGTCAAGATATTTTCAACCCTTTGTAAAGGTTTAAAAACATTTATAACCGTTTATAAACCAAACTAATGTTGCTGAAACGTTTATAAACCCATAATATTGAATAATTATCAATATTTAGGTTTATATTTGGTTTAAAAAACGTTTATAGGTTTACTGAACATTTATAAACGTTTGCTATGTTTACTGGGTTTAAACAGATATTATTTTATACAAATCACTGGAACAATTCACATAATTTGTCCAGTCCCACCTGTAATCCCTCCATCTAGCAGCTGGATTCAGCATCTCGTTTCACATGGTAAACTATTGTAGAGCAATAAAATTGAAAACACGAATTACTTAAATGAAGCTTTATCTGCTACTGTGGCCTAGCGGGTAACACACTTGTCTAGGAACTCAGAGGATGTGGGTTCAAACCCAGGTACAGGCCGATACATTGTGGCTCGGATGACCACTTAAAATGGCGGTCCTCTGTCATTGGGTCCTTTCCCCAGTGGCAGGCTAAAGACCCTTAACGACATAGAAAAATGGTCATCCTTGAGCCTCTGTCTTTCAGTAAGGGGAATGTGAGTTTATTGTGAGTTTGTACTGTACTTGTGTAGTCGGAATGGTTAAATATCCCTCTGAATCCTGTAGTATATGGAGATATTGCACTGAGTATAAAAATATACACACACAATATACACAAAAATAAGTTATAGCCCATGTGGTACTAGGAAAAGTCTCGGCTGTGTTACAGCTGAGGGAGTATGGGAAAAATATACAACTCAAAGAAGGAAAACGGATTGTTTGTCACTATCTAAGTCACCTCACTAGCAGGTATTCCTCAAATCAGGTACTTGAGTTGTACCGCGCTCTCTTTTCCTGAGTTGGACTGAATGCCTGCAGACACCTGAGATTGCATTTAGTCCCACATGGTAAGCTTGTAGTTTATAAAAGCTACATTGAAGAAAATTAAAATTTTCAAATATATCTGATTTACAGTTACTAGACTAATTCAGTCAATCAATTGATCAGTCTATCAATTACAAACAGGCAACAAGAACACTCAGAGACGACTTTGCAAATTATAGGTTAGTATATTACTCAGTCTATTTATGAACCACTGATCTGATTACAGGGCGTTAAATATGAACTCATTGATTTTTATGCTAATGTTAACGGAAAAATTGCTCCAGAATCAAGGATATTGACCGGATACTCAAGTTTGAGTCAGTCGTTCCTTATAACAGTTTGGATACTCCCTGGAAGGGATCAGTGCAGTAGGTTTGGAATTACGCTGTAAACAAACAAAAATAAACAAACAAACAAATAGAATGAGTAATTTTCTTTGCACAAATTTTAAAAAGTAACCAACAAAAAGCAAAAGAAAAGCTTGATATACGAGGTTTAAAGGATGATACATGATTATAGTGGAATACTGACACCCAGATGATATGTAAATACCTCAGGAATTGGTTGAGTTTTTTAACCTGTACTTGTTACTCCTGTATATTCATCGAAAGTAAAACATGACAGGTCCTGGAATCATATTTCTAGGATAAGTGTGAAAGTTGTAATATAGTATGACATTCAGCCAGTCTTGCGTGGTTGAAATGCTACTTCAAATTTTCACACCAAACTGAAAGTTGTTTATGTTTTTAACTTGTGCAAGCCTTTTAAAGTCACTGTATAAAGAAGAGGATTGCCTAAGTGATATTTTAAACCTTATGATGAGTGACTACTTGCACGTTCCCTAGAGAAAAAACACCACTTTATAAATTCTGTATACTTTTAAACTCTATTACTGCAATTTATACATTCACTTAAATTACTTTGTGTAGTGATAATAACATTTTGGTAGGAATACCATACTGCTAAATTTTACCAGTGTAACAGTTTGGGATCAGTAACCTAATAATTGTTATATTAACTGCAATTACTTTTTTCTAGA
Source organism: Sabellastarte sp. h YS-2021 (assembly GCA_964017235.1). NCBI lineage: Eukaryota > Metazoa > Annelida > Polychaeta > Sabellida > Sabellidae > Sabellastarte > Sabellastarte sp. h YS-2021. The sequence continues at coordinate 152,179,332 of OZ024931.1, forward strand.
GTGCCCCATGCTGGCACAGACTGAAAAATGGTTGGTATGAGTTTAGATATGAGATCAATTAAACCTGAGTAATTTAGTGATATTGGTGAGCATGGATGTTCTTCCCATAGGTAGCAATCCTACGTTTGAAGTTAAAAACAATTGAGTTAAACTACAGGTGTAACACATTGGAAATCGTGTCATTTTAAAACATAACCCCCTTAGTCATAAGCCTATCAGTTTCTCCCAACCTCCCTAATGGAAACAGGACTCATGGAAATAGGCTATCAGTTTCCTCAACCCACAAAGGCTATAGGCAAGTGTTGTTTTGCAAGGGCTGTACTAACTAAATGGAACAGACTGGCACTAAGTACAAGATCCCAACAGACCATCTCCAGTTTCAGGAGCCAATTCAAGATACACTTGTTCAGATTGAAATACCCAGCACCGTAGTCATCCTTCCCTTGTGAGTTACTTCGTATGACCTCTGTCTGGTGTTGAACAGTCTCTGTTTCAATTACAGCACATTGGATGATGCTATTACATACTATATTATGTGTGTTATATCCAACATGTATGTATGAAGGAGGACGTTTGGAACGTCCACTTGTAACGGGAAGATTTAGCACTACAACAGTCTAATTAAAATAAGTTCTTAATTTATAATACAAAAGAACCTGAAGAAGACAAAAATGCTAGTTTAATCTTAATTTTTAGTTTCAGTCTGAAAATTTTGTATAATTTTTATAATTCAGAATTAAATATGTCACTCCAGTCTCTTTTCCTGTTAGTTATTTTTTTCCTCAAGGGAATGCTTGGATATTCTCTTGCCCTCAATTACAAAGCTTGTCAACTGTTGCCTATCTAAAAGCTTTGTCTTGGGTACTTTCCAAAAGGCTATTGTCTCTCCTCTGATTTAAAAAGTCCTCACTACCATCGGAGGAATTAAAACACACTCTGCCCTGAGCTTCATCTCTAAACTTAGTGTGCTTGTAGTGGCGTCTTAGTTAAATGATCATATTAAAATGTTAGTCTGCAAGCATGGTCACTGAACCTAAACTGCACTGCTGTCTATTATAAATGAAGGCCTTCTCACTCTTGCTAGAGGTGAAGCTACTGCTGTTGTTCTTTGGGACTAATCAGCAACATTTGACCCCATTGATCATAGTATGTTCATTGAATGTTTGAGTTCCTCATTTGGTGTTGGAGGTGTGGTTTTGCACACTGGTTCGTACCTAAGTCATACCTCTATGACCGCTATCAGTGCATCAAGATTGGTTCTGTTTTATCTGATGCTAAAAGGCTGTATTGGGGCTCTGCCTTTGGGCTGATCCTATTCTCATTATATACTAACCCCTCAGCAAAGTTATTCCAAATTACCAAATTATCCTGGCACATGTTTCCACTTTTATGCAGATGACATTCAGTTATATGTTCTTCTCACACAGAAGCATGCCACTCTGGCCTTTGGTAAGCTAAAAGGCTGCTTAGATGATGTCAGAAAGTGACTTTTCACAAACAAGCTCAAACTAAACTCAGATATGACAGAATTTATTTTGTTCAAACTTTTCAAAGTGAATAGACTTGGTAACAACCTCTCACCTGCTGAGGCAATTAAAAAACTTGGTGTATGGTTTGATTCTGCTGTTTTCCTTCTCTTGTCATGTCAGGAATATCTGTAAGGCATGCTTTCCTCATATCAGGCATTTAAAGCAACTCAGGGGTATCTTACCTGTGAAGCTGCCCTTTTGACAGCAAACGACTTGTTTGAACTGTAATTCCTTGATAAGAAGTCTCTCTGCTCTTGACCTTCATAGGCTCCAATGTGTTCAGAACAGCCTTTCCAGAATTGTGGCTAATACCACCAAGTACTCACATATCACTACTGTAAGAAAGAGTTTTCATTAGTTGCCTATCATGCATTACTCTTTTTCCAAGACAGCAATATTAGTGTACAAGGTTCTACATAGTGGTCATCTAAAATACTTTGAACCTTTTCCTTAAACCCAGACACAGTGTGTACAGAACACACAGAAGTTTATCTGATGGTGTGCTGGTTGAGGTCCCACATTTTGCATCAATATAGAAGTCTAAAAAGTATTTTTGCCTCAGCTATGCATATGATGCTCCAAGGATTTGGAATAATCTCCCTGATGATGTACACTCAGCTAAATCTCTCTTTTCATTCAGGAAGAAGTTGAAAACTTATCTCTTTGCAAAAGCATATCCGCCTTACTTAATTTCTGGTCTTATTTCCATCTTTCTCTGTTGTACCGACCCCTGCAATGTCTCTGTTTTAACCGTTATGATCTCTGATTTTTGGCATAATATGTCTCAGAGTCTGTCATTAGTTAGAGATTAGGTGTTATAATAGTAGAATTAGAAATAGAACTTTCTTATTTCCAAATGTGTCATGTTTTGATATGTTACAACACATAAACAGAGGTATAATCTTTCTTTTAAATTTTGTTTATCTTGCTCTCTTCTTCATTGTATTTTGACCAAGCTCAATTTAATGTACCTAAGCTAACTTAGTACCTTACATAACTTATATAACTATAATATTGCATAAGTATCAAGACATACATCAGACAAGTTTAAACTAAATGCTAAAAGCTTGTTTGTGCAGTGACTTAACCGTTTAATAAATCGGCATTGTTGTGGTACAAAGCAGACGCTCAATAGAACAAAAATGTACATGTATGCAACAGTAGATATCTTTAGTGCTTTTAAGAGCTGACTAACAACGTTTCTTGGTCTTATCTGTTCAAATTTCATTCCAACTCAACATCCTTAAGGCTCTGATAGTAGATGTGATGAACAAGCCACTTTGAATATCCATCCTGCTATACCCTTTTGCCTGGCTAGCATATATATTTCGGCATAGCTTGTTAAATTTCTGAGGAGTATTTAAAACATTTTATTAAGTGAACCCAAATGCAACATTTGTCCTAGTTGTGCTGAATGTAAGTCTGACCACACACCTACCCAAATATAGAGCTGATTAAACCTGGTCAAGCAACCCAAAGTAGAAGAGTCCACTTGGTTGTAATGTATGCCTCCTGTAAGGGACAATATGACCGAGTGGAACAATTCTATTTATTCATAAACTTGGCAAACTGAACTTGTACAATACCACCCAATATACACCCATTACAATTACCTTTTTATATGGACAATACTGATTGGCTTCATATTTGATTACTTGTTCACAATATGTTTGTGCTGATTTAAGTTATTCACGAAAATTCTTGGAGAATGGGAAAGTGACAGGTTACGGGAATGTTGCTCAGTCCCAGGGGTGACCTCCCTTGCCTTGTTCATGTTCAAGTATCCCCCCTCAACCTCAGTTTCATCTTAAGAACTATATCTTAGCTATTACTACGCCTGTTATTTAAATCCCAACATTAACTTGGCGGGCCTTCAGTGTTAACAAAGGACAGGCATATGCAAATGAAAAATGCTTTTATCGCTCAAAGTTTTTAGTTTTTATAAGTCTTAAATGTGTTTTATAGTTGTTATTTCGAGGAAAGTTAAGCAATACAAGGATGGGAGGAGCTCGCTTCTGTTCTCAGTGTAGGACTTCGCATGAGGGCACAACTGGCAAGAAATGTCAACTGATACATCAGGGAGAGATGGGCACGTCAGGGGCAAATAATGTGGACTCACAACAGGCTAGTATAAGTTTGTTCAGTGACTGTAATGTTAACGAGGACCAGGCTCGTAGCACAGCAGAGCAAGTAGTGTCACCTAGTCGAGTTCCTGTCAATGTAGAGATCACCCAGTCTCCTCAGAATTTAATTTTACAAGAACTTAAAAAAATGTCAGACAGATTCGGCAAGCTAGAAGAGCAAGCAGCTGAAGATCGTCAAGTATTGTCAGGTTTGGTAGTGGGATTTAATAAACAGGGACAAACTATGGATAAGATCCTTTCGACAAGTAATGTGACCCAGGAGGAAAGGCATTCTAGTTCACAGAACAGGTCAGTCAGTATTTCTCAGAGTAGTGACAGTATACAGGGAAATGTTACTATAGAAAGAAACAGTAATAGTGGCCCTGGGCACAGTAACGTCCAAGTCAACACACATTACACCACATCTCCCACATGTGTTTTGTCTTCGCACATTGCCAATCCCACTACCACAACCTTAAGTTACACGCCCATTCACCAGCACATAGTGAATAGAACTGTCACAAGGGGCAACACCTCTACTGAATCACAGGCAATGAGTGCATCAATAAACGGGAGTGACATTCAGCAAACTAGCCAGGCGAGAGCGTTCTGGGATCCAATGCATACACACATGTCCAATAAAGCAACTTCTCACGCAGCATCCCACATAGCACATAACATTACACAGCCAAGTCACCTTTCTTCTGTTTTTTCAGCCACGTCTATGGCGGGACAGCATGGGGCAGGAGTGCTGCAACAGAACGGTGTTACAGGGACTGCGAGAGCAAGAGGACGCAGCCAGGAAACAGTAGCACATTTGGGGACGAGAGAAGAGCCTTTGATTCCATCGATACAGGCATTGAAGAACTCAGCTGACATACACTCAAGAGTGAATCAACGATATGCAGAACTGGAGGAGGCTGGGGCTATAGGACAGCAAGGTAACTTTAACAGTTTCTTGGAGTCACTTCATAAGCATGTTTCAAAACAAGAAAAGATAAAAGTCAAGTGGCCTCAGGACTTGGCCTTTATTGGAACTCAAAGGAAAAGGCCTACTTATGATCAACTCAATTCCATGCAATGGTTATTGGGTTTTTTACGTATTCGACAAGAGGAACAAGACCCAGTAATTAGGGAGCACATGATTGATTATCTCACAGAACTCACTCAAGATGCATGTGACTTTTCTTGGGAGGCCGCCAAGGGAGCACATGCAGTGCTCATGCATCGCATGGGCGATGGTGTCATCACATGGTCAGACATTGCAGAGATACATAAACTTAGAACTAGGTATGCACAAACTCACTCCATTCAAGGGGTGTCAGACAAAGCTAAAAATCTGAAAGTGGTCCCATGTTTACAATTTAACAAAGGGTCTTGTAACAAGTTAGGGGATCATGAATGGAAAAATTTATTATTGAGACATATGTGTCAGTTTTGTCACAACACTCATAATAAAGTGGAAAGTCATGCTAGAAAGGATTGTTGGAAGGCTGGCAAAGATATGTCAAAAAACTAATCACAGCTGTCAATACAGTCAGAACTAGGGTTGTATATAATCAACAAGTACCACATTTTGTCAGAAGGAGTTTAAATAGGAAATGTGATCAAGTCCAGGCTAAAAAATATTGCACAAATAAGGCCAGTTCCAACAATCCTATAAGCATTGATGAAAAAAGTGGCACAGGTAAGACTAAACAGGTTAATAAGAGTAATATAATGGCCACTACAAAGAAGTGTCAAGTAATATCAAAATGTGACAGAAGGAATGAAGTACAGAATGTGATAGTCAGTAATAGATTTGAACCATTGTGTGATTTGGTTGATCATCAGGGAAATTTTGAAACAAATAGTAGGGGGGTAAACTTATTGTCAGAACAAAGCGTCATACAAGGCGTCGATAACACTTGTGAACACAAAGAGTCAAAAGAGAAAACAAAAAATCAAATGGTTGAACAGGTCACACATGAAAAGTATATGACTACACACATAGTACGTAATATTCAGCAGGGCAAAGCTCCCGAATGTGTCAGAAGTTTGAATGTTAATGACATTATTGACAAATGTAGTGATTTGAAAGAATGTATAAAACAACAAAGAAACCCATATGGTTTTTTACCAATCTCGAATTTGAAACGCATGCAGAGGGCGTATTCCTTGGTACCAAATAGTATTATAACTGACAAAAACTTTGATCCAGTACGTTTGTACAAGCAAGTTAGAAATACTGGCAAGTACAATTATGAACAAGCCAAGATTCAGTTGCCATCTGATATAAACTTTGAATTGTTAGAGAAACTAGCTGAAAATTATTGGGATTACCAATTACCAATGTTTTTGAAGTTTGGTTTCCCCTTAGATTTCCCTAAAAATGAAGAGGGTAAATTAGAGGCCACGGAAGTAAGTCATAGTTCTGCTATACAACATAGAGAACATGTGGACACGTATTTACGGGAGGAACTAGGACATCAAGCCATAGCTGGCCCGTATGACCAACCACCGTATGGTGACAAAACACAAGTATCTCCTTTTATGACAAGGGACAAAAGCGACAGTGAGAAACGTAGGGTCATTATTGATTTAAGTTGGCCCCAGGGTGCGTCCATAAATCACTTCACTAGACCCAATATATATTTAAATACGGCATATAAACTCCAGTATCCCACAGTGGATGACATAACAGCCTATTTGAGAGAATTGGGACCTGAGGCACTTATTTATAAGGTGGATTTGTCAAGAGCGTTTAGGCAACTGCCTATAGATCCCTCAGAGTACAACTTATTATGCCTGAAATGGGGTGAAAAGTACTATTCTGATAAGTTCTGTCCTTTCGGCCATCGATTTGGCAGTTTATCGTGTAGTCGACTCAGCGATTTCTTCAGGTACATAATGTACAAAAACAACCATGTCATCTTCAGCTACGTAGATGATTTACTGGGGGTGGGTCTGAACAACACTATACATGAATCTTACAAAGAATTACTACAGTTATTAGAAGAATTGGGTTTCCCCATCAGTAAGTCCAAACTGAGAAGTCCTAACTCTGTATGTAATTGTTTAGGCATCATAATTAATGTCAAAGACTCCACAGTATCAGTACCCCCTGAAAAGTTAGCAGAAGTTATCAAGAAATGTCAGGAAATCAGAAACAGAAGTAACACCACTAAAAGAGGTTTGCAATCGGTTATCGGTTCCCTTATGTTCATTCATAAGTGTGTTATCCCAACCAGATTTTTTGTGAACAGGATTTTACAGGGGTTACGGGAGGCCAAAGACGACAGAATTGCCATAACCCCAGAGATGAAGAAAGATTTTACATGGTTCTGTAAATTTTTACCCATTTTTAATGGTACGGCTAAATTCAATCATGTTACCATAGACCAAGTACTCACCCTAGAAATTGATGCTTGTTTGCAAAAGGTAGGGGGGGTCTGGAAGAATTTGGTATACTCTGCGGTGTTTCCCCAGGGGTTGGGCCGTGATAGTGATTTGAGTATTACTCATTATGAAATGGTGAATATTTTGGTTGTGTTGAGATTGTGGGGCCAAAAATGGAGGGGCCGGAGTGTTGTCATTAAAACTGATAACATGGCTGTAGTTAACATTTGCAAAAGTGGGTACACCAGAGATATGGAACTAGCAGCGTACATTAGGAACATTTGGTTCATCACTGCCTCATTGGACATACGGTTAGTGGTAGAACATATTAGAGGCAAAGAAAATGTTACGGCAGACTTGTTATCTCGATGGACAGGTAGTCAGACAGACAAACAGTTGTTGCATAAACTGGTAGGGAATCCTACTTGGTGTGAGGTGACACAAGAACATTTTATGATTGATTATGACATTTAAATCAATATTGAGTGATGTAAAAAATGATTTTCTGTATTGTAGATCAATCCTCAGTCATGGAGGAATTAGCTCACAGGGTCAATCAAAGGTTACGTCAGGCATATCGACCAAAAACCTGGACTACATACAAGAGCATGTTTTTGTTATTCTTAGCATTTTGTGATTTTTGCAATGTAGGTGATCATCCAGTGGCCTTGGCTACAGTTTTGTACTTTGTTGAATTTTTGGCCTTCAATGGGCTTAAACCGAATTCCATTGCCAATTATTTGTCAGCTATCAAATCACAGTATGTTTGGTTTCATTTGGATGTAACTATCTTTGATCATGCAAAAATCAAATTGTATATGAAAGCCATTCATGCATCAGTAAGAGACATTCCTGTGCACAAAGGTGTGTTTGATGTTGAAATACTGTCAAAGATTGTACAAGCATGTGATTCGTTTCAGTTTCCTTCAATTTTCAAGTCTATTTATTTGTTGTCTTTCTTTGGGTTTCTCAGGATTTCCAATGTGGCCCCCACGTCCAAGTTCTCCTTTGACATCACAAAACATCTTTGCAGAGGAGACTTTTTCCGCCATCAAAATTCGGCCATCCTGTTGATTAAGTGGTCCAAAACCTTACAGGCATCTAAAAAAGGGACCTTCATAACTATCCCCGTATTGGGGCAGTCTCCTCTGTGCCCTGTTAAAGCCATAGATAACATGATCCAGTTATATCCTGCTGTCTCAAATGCTCCATTATTCTTTAATTTGCATGGAGCTATTACTCAGGCCCAGATCAGGACACATTTAGTAAAAATAATGCACTTTATTGGGCTCGATCCCAAGACCCACACATTTCATACATTTCGTAGGTCAGGAGCGACTTTAGCATTCAATAATAATGTTAGCATCCAACATATTCAAAGACAAGGTACATGGTCCAGTGATGCAGTAAATGCTTATATTGTGGAAGATCCGTTACATTCCTCGTCAGTGACCACTACTTTTCAATCACTACTAGCTACTTAACTAGACTAGTTGGGTGTTTGGTGACTTGTACAAAGTGTATGACAGTGAATAATACTAGTCTTCAGCACTGAATTCCTCCACCTATGAGTGTAAACCACCATTAGCACATTTAAACATATTGCTGTAGAGAGGGAACTCTCAAGTATGGACGTTAGTAAACGATTGGTGGAGTCAGGTGGTCAACAGTGCAGGTGCTTAGCTCACCTCCATCTATCAGGAAATATGTTGTATTGACAGCTGATTGACAAGTGTATAAATCTTTTAATAGAAATTTTATGTATTTTATACTGCTTTTATGTTATACAAATTGTATAGATTAACATTAAACGCCTTATACAGTGTGGAATGTAACAAATATATGAATAACACTAATGTAATCCCAGGGTGGCTTGATTGTAAGTAACAATGAAACAAGTCAGATTTTTTATCAAGCCACCCTTGTGTGTGGTTATGTAGGTATAGTAAATGTTAGAATCAGTAGTGTACTAAAATTACTAATGTACTAAAGAAGTTAATTTTAAATAATAATAAAATTTTTTATCCGCAAGCGCGGGTGTTTTTACTGTGTGAATGCTGAAGTCTGACCTTTGACCTGGAAGTTCACCTTTGGGACTGTGGGAAAGTGACAGGTTACGGGAATGTTGCTCAGTCCCAGGGGTGACCTCCCTTGCCTTGTTCATGTTCAAGTATCCCCCCTCAACCTCAGTTTCATCTTAAGAACTATATCTTAGCTATTACTACGCCTGTTATTTAAATCCCAACATTAACTTGGCGGGCCTTCAGTGTTAACAAAGGACAGGCATATGCAAATGAAAAATGCTCCCACCCACCCTGGTCCCCTAGGTAAGGATGGGGTTTATGCAACCTTAACTGCTTTTGGAGTCAGATTTCAGCTGTGGTGACTTGTACAAAGTGTATGACAGTGAATAATACTAGTCTTCAGCACTGAATTCCTCCACCTATGAGTGTAAACCACCATTAGCACATTTAAACATATTGCTGTAGAGAGGGAACTCTCAAGTATGGACGTTAGTAAACGATTGGTGGAGTCAGGTGGTCAACAGTGCAGGTGCTTAGCTCACCTCCATCTATCAGGAAATATGTTGTATTGACAGCTGATTGACAAGTGTATAAATCTTTTAATAGAAATTTTATGTATTTTATACTGCTTTTATGTTATACAAATTGTATAGATTAACATTAAACGCCTTATACAGTGTGGAATGTAACAAATATATGAATAACACTAATGTAATCCCAGGGTGGCTTGATTGTAAGTAACAATGAAACAAGTCAGATTTTTTATCAAGCCACCCTTGTGTGTGGTTATGTAGGTATAGTAAATGTTAGAATCAGTAGTGTACTAAAATTACTAATGTACTAAAGAAGTTAATTTTAAATAATAATAAAATTTTTTATCCGCAAGCGCGGGTGTTTTTACTGTGTGAATGCTGAAGTCTGACCTTTGACCTGGAAGTTCACCTTTGGGACTGTTATTGTTGTTTCAGTTATGTAAATAAAAGTTTGTCGCAATCGGGTACTGTTGATAAAAATCAGTTGAATATATTTCATCCGAGTCAGGATCAATGGTTAGGTTGAACGGTTAGATTCTCAGTCTATATTCAGATTAGAACCATCCTAGAGGGGACCCCCAGCCTCTACTCTGAATATATGAATCCCATCTGTTTGATATATAGTTATCAAGTTATGTGTACAGAAAACAACTTTACACAAATTAAATACTATTACCCGAATCTGCCTCAGGGATACAAATATCATAACATTGCTGATAAGGTTTTATCCTTTGTTGATTTCTTTCATGTTGTGGGTTTTATCCACTATTGCTATATCCAACAAGTATTAACTTTTATGTCATATTTTATAGTCGAATTACAACTCAAGTGTTATTCGGATAAAATACTGTCACCTATGAAGAAACCGTGTTTTTGTGGGTTTTATATAACACACACCTCACAGTGTGCCATTTTATATATTTCTCTATGACGATTATATGTGAAACACCTGTCTCACTTAACAGTTCTGGTCCCAACATAAAAAATCCTTTCTAAATATACCTTGCAAGTATTGAGTTTGATTATTCACCCTTTTCTCATACCAAGTTATAAAGAGTTGATTAAATTTGCATTTCATTTCCAAGTATCCCCTACTCTGACTGTTTCTGCGCAACCTTAAATGTGTGTCATATACATTTATAGAATGGTAATTTTACAAACCTTCGGACTCCATTACTGTATTAAAACTGCAGAATTAGCCAAGAAGTTAAAAACTGAAAAGTTTATATTCATTGACGTCCCTTACTAGGAACAATAACTTGTAAATAATTCTATGATTAGTTAGTTCTGTAGTCACAATCTACAATCAAACAGACTTTCCTTTTTTTCTTTTTTTTTTGGAATGGGCAGTAGTATCTTCCAACTAGCAACTTGTAAATACAAATGTTAATTGCAAGTGGATAACTTATACACGTGCTAGTTTATAACTTATAGACATCACTTAGATGACTTGTCCTTTTCATTTGCATAACTTGTATTTTCAAGAAATTAATATTTGGGAGGGGTCCAGGATGGTAGAATGGTAACACTCTTGTCTCCAACCACAGAGATCGGGGTTAGGGTCCCGGCACGGCCTCAAGTGGGAAAGCTGGAAGTTGCTTGGGGTTGGTCAGCAGTTTACAGTACAGAACCTTGACCAACTGTATGTACTGGTTTTTTCTGCCCTTCCAACTACCCGTCGTGGTTATGACCTGTACAGTGTTAAAAGTGACGTAAAACCCCAAATAAATAAATATTGACATTTCGATAACACTTACTAAGTAAAACATAGTAAAATGAATTTATCAGTCAGTTGTCCGTTGATATTGAGAGTTCCTCAGTGGCCCAGTGGGTAGGCAGGTTCAGGATCTATTCACAGTCTGATATCTCTGTGCGGGTTCCACTCCCACAAGTGACAATGCTGAGGACCTGTTCCAATATGACCCTGGCTCTTGAATAGGAGCCTTGGTGAATTTTAAACTAGAGGTGTTAAAAATCAAAAAGGCAGGGCAGTCATAATAGTCGAAAGGCGATACTCATTATGTCCAGTCCCATTATTGACTGCCCTTTTATGAAACTGTCCACTTCTATATTTCTGTATCTTGGAATGTTTTGGTATATGTACCCTGGGAGTGGTGGCCCACACAAGACAGCCAAACCACGTGACAAAGTAAAAAGCCTACAGTGTCACTTATATAATTTTACCATAATTTAGGTTATATCCTATGAAGATACATGACTACTGATATGGCTTCAGTTATATGCTGGACCAGTAGGAGATGTGGTGGTTGGATGTTTTTGTGGACCATTAATTATTTCAAGAAATAAAAGAAGTTTAGATGACCACTGGCGTGACAAAATAGGGAACTGCCACAAAAATAGTAGTAAGTTGAAATGGGCTGTGGAAACAAAAGAAGGAAACATATCATCTCTACTCATTAGAAACATGCAAAACATTAAAAACATAAAACTCGCAGAACTGTTAGAAATGTATCAGGGGTCCACACGACCTCATGAATCAGATTCACTGAAACATTAAAAACCTTAGTCTGAATAAGGTTATTATAACCGCTTGTTTCTTATATAAATTGGTCCTATAATAATTAAACTTATGCTCATAAAACTGCATATGTAACACTTGCTTCTGTTTAGGTGTAGTATGTAGTTTGTGCAGACTTATATTTCTGTCAAGGAAAGGGATGCATTTACTTTTTTGATATCTACCTGAATTTTGTGGTGGATTTAGTGTTTGAAATAATATATTCTCTATTTAAACAGATTTAAACTGTATTTTAGACAGTTTGTTTACAGTGTGGCTTTACTGGCCATTTGAGTGCAAATTTGTCCAAGGAGGTACATGTTTTTATATTAACTCACGAAAATCTCGGAAAAAATATTAACTATACCAGTGTAACTATCTTCCCTCTGGTGGATGAATTTTTTGGTGTCAAACTCATTATTGATACTTGCAATCTCAAAGGATGAAGTTTTATTAATTTGATCCAATTTCAATTATTCTTACTTAAAAAAAATTCTTCAGAAGTCATACTTCTAAAAAGTAAAATCAAGAGACCTTATCTCAAAGAGACTATTGGTTACTCGAGTCCCAACGTTATTCCACATAGTAATATAACACATGGTGTTACAAAGGGCCAGTTAAATCATGGTAGCAAGTTGAAAGGCTGATCTGATCTATCATTCAAACAATCCTTCAATTCCAAAGAAATTGGATTATTTGTTCTGCTCTTTTATACCAGTATTATTAATAACATTGTCCAGACTTTAAACTCAGTCAGGTCTTAGTTGTGACACTGGGACAGCAGTAAAATGACGGTCTTGTGCATGAATTACACATTGCTGATTGTGTTCAAAACATATTTAATCTTTTTTCGCTTATTGTACACAATTGCCTGCCATTGAAATGAGATATTAAACTTGCATTCTTATTCATGTGTATGCCAAGCAAAAGAAATCTTATCTACTTTATTAAAACCTATGGCCAATATAGAATTCGTGTTCTCATTCTGGTAAATTAAATCATAAAGTGTCAGATATAAAGCCCTATGTGTATATAAGGTAACAAAAAGTGAAAAAGAAGAAGAAAAACACATATCAAAACGTGACTAGTCAGCATAAAAACACCAGAAAATGTCATTTATTTTGTGCCTCTATTCACATCTTTCTTTGTGTGTGTGTGCAAATGTTTAACTATGTACCAACCAATTCGGATTAGTTTTAAACTGGGTTGGGATTTTAAAGCTGAGGTCTTACTTGTCCTTCCCTATTTGATTTCTGGCCAACAATCTGGTCCATATGGCTCAGAAGACACGTTGCGTCCTGGCAGTGTACAAAACACCCTGTACATCACCCCCCTTCACTCCTCCACTAGGTCAATTTTAGCTCTGGAGTGCATGTTGGAGGTTTGTCAAACATTTCCTCAAAGGGGTCCTAAATGCACATTTTTTCTCTATGTTGTGTTGAATGTCTAATAACCAAGTACGAAACCAAATCTCGCCGAAAACATTCTACTAAGACACAATGTGGATCATACCACAACAACCTGCAATTAAAAGTACACAGGCCTGTATATGTGTCATTTGTTACCCAAGAATGAAAGGTAAGAACTTAGTGTTACAGGAGAGAGGCTATCAGTGAAATACAACATGTAAACAAGATTATAAAACTAAAAGCCACAATTACAGAGGATAACCAATTGAATAGGTCATATCACAGAGGTGAAGAAAAGAGTGTATGCTAGATTATCAAAATTCTGCACTGAAAACATTTGGCACCCAGCAAAAGCAACTGCTAACTTGAGCACTAAGATTCAAACCTGTGTCCTGAGGTTTGATTGTAATACCCGGATCACACTGTACCATGGGGGTTGCAGGATGGATGTACTGAGTGACCCTTTCTGCACCAGTCAAATACAAGGTTTGTATTCGAAAGCATAAGGAGAGAATGGCAAACAGAATACAAGTAGATATGACCACATGGGAAGAACTGACTTGGGCAACATAGGTGACAGTGTGCCACTTGTCTCTCATCAATGCAGTCAAGACTTCAAATCAAGCGAATGATGACAAAAGGCCATTTTCTCTCTGATGCCAAGAACAGATATCTTGTGGCTCAACTTTATAATTTCCAGGTCAACCAGTCACATTTCAATTCATTAGTTGTATTACTTATGAAAATCCAAGACATTAGAACAAGACTGCACAAAAAAAGCCTGACTTCCACATTATCAACCTTCAGGAATCGCCTGGAGGCAGACCTTTTTCAGGATGCATGTCCTCTGTAAATGCATTTGTTCCATGTATAAGAAGCTAAATGATGATTACAGAATAATAATAACCTGCCATTATAATCAATGGGAAGGACATAGGTTACATAGTTAATGACAGTTTTGCTAAGTTGCCATTCTAGCTTGCCATATATAAATCCCATTATTCAACACAAACAGTCAACCAAATCTAATAAAACATGCACATTAAAAATATAAGCATTTATTTAGGCGACTTGATAAACAGTGTCAACTCTGATCAAATTTCGATTGATTTAGCTCAATCTGTTTTCAAAGAAAATAGCCTAAAAAGAAAATGACACTAGAACAATAAATTCTGATTCCAGAACTAGACATCAAACATATGATTAAGTTCTAGAGAAGTATATAAAATATATTAACTGGCATGAAATATTTGGCTTGGTATATTATGCCTCGGTATAAACTGTCACAGTACAAAAAAGCCTGTGGACAACCCATACTCCACCCTTCTCCCTTCAGAAAGTCCTGTATCTGTCTTTTTATTTTAACAGGTGCCCTACCTCCACCCCCAAGCTACATTTTTGCCATAGGCTCAGACATCTGTGTCTACAATGGAACAGCTGTGGAACAAGATGGTTACCCAGACTACCAGTGTTTTGTGAAAACCAAGATTGAAACCAAGATGTCACTGGAATTTGATTACCAGGCCAAAGTCATTTACATTTCAGGCAATGAACACATTTACAAGATGAACTACACAGAAGATTCCACTGTGACTCTATTGGCTCTAAGTGCTGGTCAGATACAAGGTAAGGATTTACAAAAGCTCGATAGGACTAAAAGCTCTTAAAGATTCTCTCATTCTTCCTTTTTGGGATCGGATTCACCAGCAATATTTAGACCATTCCTAACATACATTAGGTTAAAACCATTCCTAGCATAGATTAGGTTAAAACCTTCCGTTACTTAGATCCAAGGCGAACTTATTTAGGTAATGTTTGCGAATGCAACCAATTATATTTAGATGTCAAGTAGACAGTTTTCCACCATAAATCAATTCATTTTATGAATAAATATGAACATGGAAAAGTTTGGAAGCATATATCTGAAATAATAAGTGTTAATTAATGTTCATTGTATAAATACCAAATGTATGTCTACATGGACCAATTTTTTTCTGAATCAAGTTCCTATAAAAGAACATGCCCACCTTGTAAAACATAGTTTCTCGTAATTCAACGCCACACACCATACCCTGGAAGTTATGAACTTATACCAGAAATAGTACATGTGTACTTCATGTTTGCAATATCCATATAGAGCATTAATACATTATACAGTGGTGTATACACTTATGTGTACTAGTATAAATTTATCGCTCTATTGGAGTGAAAGTTATTGGTACACTGTTTTAAGATCAATAGTAGTAATGTACTCATATATATATATATATATACTTCTCTATGTTGTTACTTAGGTCCGTCCAACGTGGACACAAAACCCTAGTTTATGTCTGTTTTACATTGATTTCCTTCTATTGCAATACTGATTGGCACAAGCGGAAGTTATACACCCTGGGTCAGTAGATCTGATTTTTATATCAGTGTTTGAGCCACGTCAGTAATGAAGCTAATTGGTTACTTACTTACCCATTGTGCTGCAAAATGGAAATACATATTCTACTGAAATATTTATAACAATATCAGCTTAATTTCCTCCCTCGCTTGTGTACTTCTATTGTCATTAACATTCATAAGTATTAAATCAAATTTGCGTAAAAGTGTACAGTAAAAGGTACCTCTTGAGAAACAGTGTTAGTCTGGTTCCCATAACACTATCTCTGCTAAAAAGAGTCCGATATCAGCTGTCATTTTGGATTATATCTTAAAATGACATTCATCTACAATATTCACTTAAAATGACCCAGTTAAACAACACTGTGAAATCAAAGTCTAGGTTTTAAAAAAAAAATAAATATTTGCGTTATTTGAATAAGACAACAACCAAATTGTTCCCTATTGTGTCTACAATGCTATTATTTATTTGATGAATTTTGTTATTCGTAACACTTAGATATGCAAATTTCTGAAGACTGTTAATCGGTGTATCTGTTTATCTTTGTGTGAAGCAGTGTAAGGGTTTATAAATGTATATATCTTTGAATCTCCATTGATTAACATTTGCAGTTACTTTCACCATACCTATCGGACGACAGACCTCAGGTGTACATGCTCTTTACAAACTGGAAAAAATAAAATCAGTTAACTCTTTAGTATGCTTTTTTTCTGGACTCATTGTCTCAGCTGTAAATGAAATGAAAAATCCCAGATTGGGATAATATACATTTTATTTACATACAAATATCTAGATTTAGGTACAATTGTAAATAATTAATGAGTAGTGATAATTATTCAACTTAAGTAAAACATTAATGACTAGTGCTAATTAATTTTGAAAAGTAAGGCCACCTTAAAGTGAAGTGTTACAAACTCGTAAGTAATAACTTCAGGTCACCCAGTTGACCAGAAAAAGGTTAAACGTAAACTGAAATAAGCTATGTTTACATTAAGTATGGATTGAAGTTTAAGGTGGCCTTAAGTTGAGGAAAATGAATAATCAAAATGTATGTGAACCTCTGTTTCCTTTCAGAGGTGAGGTATTTGAATTTTTCCAGCGGGCAAGATTGACCCAATGTCAAAGATCAACCAATCACTGAAAAACACGAACTAACAAGAAAATTTTTTTTACAAAACAGCTGGAGCAATGAGCAGTGTACAACTTTAGGTAGTACACCCCCAATAAAATAATTTTACTTGAAAACAGCACCCCAACTTGCCGCAGTTTACATACACCAAAAAATATATTAATCTGGCTGACCCCGAGAACCAATTCATTATTTTTGAATGGCTTTATGTGTCACTATGAGCCTCTGTTTGTGTGTGAAGTTACAGTGTCACAGTCCTCAGACAACAGATGTTGCTTGGCATTGTAACTTGGCATACCACTCAACTTTGCACAAACTGGGAGTAAAAATCCTAGTAAAAACAACAGACTGCTCAATCATGTATGTCTTTTGTACACAAATTGCATATCTCCCAGCAGGCACGTCAACGTTGATTCAATGTTGAATTATTGGTCAGGGTTAGACATTGAATCCAGGTTGGTTTTGCAAACATGGTCCAGAGTCACCATGTGACGTTGAAATCAAGTTGAAATTATGTTGAATTCAGGTTGAATTCAGGTCGAGATTAATTGGTAGTGGACAGAGCCTAGGGGGAATCCTTGACCAGCCACATGACCAGTGACATCATAGGTCACATGATGGGTGTTGGACAGGTAGTGGGTGGAGCAATGATTAATGACTTAGTGACTGACAGGTATAACAATAACATTAGGCTTAAATGTCCAGATATGGTATCCAGGAATAATAATGATAATAGTGAAAATAATTATTATAATGATGCCAGATAACAAGCTACATGAGGGTGAATTTATAGTGAAAATGGTGTTTTTACGTCTAAAATTATAAACTAATGGGTTAAAAATTGAGGGGACAGTGAATTATGGGTATTGGGTACTCCATCCCAAGATATTTTTTGACTAAGTTCCCTAAAATCCCCTATTATTGCTCACTGCCATTATGTATGACATCACGCGTGATGTCACACATGACATCATTATGACATCATCATAGTTGAGTTGATTCAAGGTCAGTTTCTGACGTTGATAATAGGTTGAAATTAGGTTGTGCAACATCATCAACTAAAAATCAACCTGATTTCAAAGTCAGAAATGTTGATTGATTCCTGGGTCAGATAATGACGTTGATACCAAGTCTAAATTAGGTTGTGCGATGTCATCAACCAAAGATCAACCTGCTTTCAACGTTGAAATCAGGTTGTGTGCCTGCTGGGCTTCTGGATGTTTGCAACAGTTTCTGGGCTGATTAATGAATATGAACTTCAAATCCCAGAAAGATTATTCTAAATCTAGACGTCAGGATGCATCAATTGTTGTCTTTGTCTTTTAAATTACACGACATAAATTAGACAGCAAAACATCACACTTAAACTAGAACCTCTATCTAAATTAAACAGAATATATTGGAAAATATATTGTACTTTAAAACATTTTATAAATTAATAGAGTATTATATATAATTGATTTGAAAATTGCACACATAAAGAAATATCTTTTAGGAAGCATATTAAGAATGACATATTAAACTAAACGAAACTGATCTCTGTATCATGACCTAGAACTGTCCTTAACTATAGCATTTTTGCATTATTTCAGTTAGTTTAACACACTGAGTCCCATTTGTGGGGAAGATGTTGCACATACAAAGATAGAGTAGATTGCACAATAACTTGTATGCGATACTCTACTACACATAATTATAAGCCCTAAAGTGTTAATCCAAACAATGTGTTTTCTTCACAGATTTTACTTATGACTGGATATCTGGTAACCTGATTTATGTGGACAAATCAAGTGAGTCTATATTTGTGGTGAACCACAGAGCAGACCATGCCATCAATTTGATAAAAGGACTGGATGGTATTACAGGTGTAGCAGTAGCACCGATACAGAGGTGAGAATTCTGGTAGTTTTTGTTTGCTAAAGCATGTGGCTTAATGTTGATACCAGCCTTTGTGTTGATACTGCCATCTGATACCATCAATTACTTCTTCCTTATTCTCTGGTTTATTTTCAAAATAAATAAACATGAGGATATAAATTCATCAAGAGTAATAATAATCATGAAGCAAACCCTTGATTAACAATTAAGTTGGGCTATTGTCATTAATCGTCTAGCTAAAACATACAACACCCTGTAGAAGTATGTTATGACTGTGTGGAGCCTGTTTAAACTATTTTATTATACCTCAAGTGAGTTTCGACTAATCAGATTGCAGTATTCGCGGGCAATATGAGGTGATATTGCCCTTTTTGAGATGAAAAAGTATCACCCAGATGCCCGTTTCATTGAGAATGTAAACAAAGTGGATGTAAAACGTTGTCATGACGTCACATAATGATGTGCTATGTACAGTGTTTGTCTTCAGTATGGTAGAATTTGTGACATCACATTTCATTTGTTTGGAGGGATTTTTCACAAGTATTCTTCTCTATTCTGTTTTATACTTTTATAGCACTTAATCTCTGCCAAGGCAGACTCTAGTATATACACTTACTGTGAAAAAAGGAGAGATAAAAACAAATACTTTCGGTATAAGGAAACCGGACCTATTGGCCTTCGGGCAATATCCCTTGCCCTCGGGCTTCATAAATCACAATATTGCCCAGAAAAAAGTGTTTTATCCTGTAAATAGAAATATTCTTGTAACCTGTTGTAGGTACATATTCTGGATTCAGTCTGCATACAGTGGCAGTCCCAGTGCCATAGGAAGAAGTGCTCTAGATGGAAGCAACAGAAACAACCAACTCTTCAGTGAAATAGCATCACCTGAAAGTATTGCTGTCGACCATCTAGAGGAAAGGTAAAGTTAGACCTCTGTTATTTAAGCATCTCAGATGGGATCATGATAGAATTCTATACTTTCAATCATACATTTAAATGTTAAGCTCAATCTAAAAATAACCAGCATTCATTATTACTAAATTAGAGATAACAGTAAGCCAATTAAACATAAACAAGTAACAAAGCAATATTTGTAGAAAAAAATATTATTTGATGTACTATTGTGAAATGACTGATTTTAATATTATAATTCTTGAACTATTTATTTTTCACTATATGATGGTTTTGACCAAGAAATAAAAAAACAGATAACTATTTTAGGTAGATTCCTGTGCACTTTGCTGGCATATGTTTTGCTGGAGATTGTATGTCAGCAATTGGCAGTATTTCAGTTATATTTGTAATACTTTGAAAACTGACAATAAGTCATTATGAATGTATTTGTACATGCAGAAATGGCAAAGAAATCTCAAGTTCAAATTTAATTAATTTAATTGGGTTATATTTTTTGTATGTCCAAAACTTCTTACCGTGGGTAATTAGTCTATAAGTGTGTAAAAAGTGCCATTTTTATAAGTTTTTTATTGACTGTGTAAGCTACAAATATGTACAGTACATCAGTAGGAAGGTATTTTCACAATGCAATACAAGTCTTAATAATTGCTTAAAATTAAAATTTACAAAATGCTCTAATAGACCTGTTAGAGTTTTCTAAATTCTGTTTACTTGTTTAACTGTTAATATTCAAGTTTTACTCAAATGTTGTAATGTTGGAACCTTTGCAATAAAGGTTTATATATGGTCACACAAATTGCAATTGTTGCTACTTATATTTTTACCCAGTCAGCTTGATAACTTAGTGATGTAATCCAATAATATTATAACTATGATTTGCTGATGTCATGTTAACCATACAAGTATGTGATATGTAAATTGGTAATATTAAGTTTATAATAAAAGAAGTTATAATGTTAAGAATATATGAGGACACCAGTGGCTCACCTGTAACACAACTCCCACATCTGAGATCAGGGTTTGAATCCTGGTTTGACTTCTTGTGGGAAAATTGGTAGTTGCTTGCCATTGGTCAACAATTTAGAGTACAGACACGTGACCAACTGTAAGCACTTGTTTCCTCTTTCCTTCCAACTGCCTATCCCTGTTTGGATATTATCTTGTGGGTGTAAACTCCACAGTTTTTTACCTTTGATTTTTAAAATTTACTTCATATGACTTGATGATCCATTATTTTGTATTTTAGAGTTTACTGGACTGATTGGATTCATGGGTCAGTGGAGAGCATTGACATGCATGGAAATGACCATAAAGTTTTAATAAAGGACAAGGACCACTACCCATTTGGTGTAACTATAGACAAGGTAGGATTTGTGCCCCTAGTTACACAAGGTTTGTACTTCTAAAGTAGACCTTACTCAATAAGCGGTGTTTTACCCCACTCCAATGTAATTTTCATATCTCCCATGTATAAAATCTAACTTAAACCTGGTGTTCCAACTAGAGTTGTGAGGAAGTCAGACTGGTTTCATTCTATGTTCACTGATGAAGTGACCAGCAACTAAGCTGAAAAAGATAGTGTAATAAATATAGAAATAAATGATGCTATATACTAGAATATAAATATTAACAATGTATGTCATTTGTAATAATTCACTCAATTTCTAATCACTATTTTTAAAGTACAACACAAAGGTATTATCAAACTGTTCCATATGAAAGAAATACCCATTCTTCAAGTAATAAACTCTGTAAGTATAATCTTTTACTGAACCAATCTGATCTATTGTTAAAATAAAGTCAGTTAAGTTGTGACAATTTTATTATCTAAGGATAATTCTATTTCTTAAAAATGAAATTTAAAACTAAAAGTCTTCAATTAAATGCATTAATATGGTGGCACTTTTTTACCAGCATAGCACTACTGATAATTATATTTGTTATATACCAAATAAGTATGTGGAAATAAAAATATTCCAACTTTGTATTGCCATCAACTTACATAAACAATTTATTTAATAGTTAAGACTTGAGTGCTTGCACCCTTTTTATTCAGCACTTTTAGGAATAATTTTCATTACATACCGTACATTTTGTAAAAAAAAAAAGTCTCCCATGTAAGAAATGTTCCTTTACACTTTATGACAATTTTATAACAGAAACATTGGGTAATTAATATGTAAATCCATATCCCGTTCAAAATCCAAATATAATATCAAGTAGTGCTGACAATACCATGAGCAAATGGGGGTTTTAAAGTTTGGCAGTTAGGCAAGTTGTCAGTACCAGGCCAAAGTTTGTCAAAGTTGGAGTTTTACATCCTGTTCAACAGCCAGAGCCATATTAGGACAGGGTCAATGCATTTGGCACATCTGGGAGTTGAAACCACACAGAAGTGACAACCTGTGATTAGAAGCCAAACTTGCTAATCACTAGCATCTGTTCCAATATAACCCTGGCTGTTGAAGGGGACACAAAAACCCAACTTTGCAAAACCACTAGACCATCAAAGACCTGCAATTAAAATATTAAGACAATGTGGATCTTTCAATTGTTTCAGTAGACTGTTGCTTTTTAGGAGCCATGTGAAACATATTGTTACCGATATATATTAATGAACTTTCCCTAATAATTTTCAGATAATTGCATGTATTATTTTTGAAAAATCTTAAGAGCTTATTTGATTTTTATACAAGCTGGTTTGTTGATAATAGTAAGATATTCGTGTTTTAGAAATCCATATTTTAAACTTTTTGTAATCCAATTTTTAGGAAAAGATATGGTGGATGCATATGTCCATGTCTTTTATACATTTTTAAAAAAATAAATTTACTAATAGGTTTCTAATACAATGTGCATGTAACATTTATAAAGCCATTTAAACACTGCTTCTACTCATTGCATTAAAAGCCATCCATAAATAAAAAAATAAAATATTTGAAAGTTTTGTTTTACAAGCACATAATTATCTTTGGTGTACACAACATTTTATTTAATACCTTTGCTGACACACAATTATATTACCCCAAAGTAAAGGAAAAATGTATCACAAATATATTTCTAACACCTACTTTCCTTTTCCCCAAAACCTTTTCAAATTTACTAGCCAAAACTCTTCTGATTTTTTTCAAATAACAGGTACCTAAAATTACAGTATTTTCCCCAGTTTCATCCACCTAAGAAGCCCAAAACAATGTTTTCAAGTATCTTTTCAGGTGAAAAGTTTCTGTTTTGTACGTCCATGCATATGCTTTTGATAAAAAATTAAGTTTACTATGTGTGATGTGAGAAAAGACATTATGTTCATGTTTACTTCCTAGTCATCTTGCTTGAATCATGTGACTTACAATTTCAAAATATGTCCTTCAGAAACTAGAAGAGCTCTTAAAAATGCATCCTAAAATTTGCGAAAAATTTATATCAGACATTTCCAAGAAAACTTTCCCAATCTAAGCCACCCTATGACTAACTAAATTGTAAGTTGCATGTACTGTCCATTTGACAGTAAAGCCTTATAACCTCTGTTAAAAATTGCCTTGTCTAAATCTGTAAATTTTCAATAAACACCAGGGTAAAACATCGCTTATTGAATAATGTCTAGTGGGAGGAAAAAGCCATCACTTTGGGCTAGACATTAAAATATCAGTATTTTAGATGTACGTTTCTGTATTTTTTTTTTCAATTTTTTCTGTTCACCTCAAATAATGTAGAAAAAGAACCTGATTTTGTGATATCCATGCAATAGTTTTCAACAGTTTTATATATTTTAGATGAATTTTGTCGAAGATTTGAAAAGAATGTAATTACATAATGTAAAGAAAAAAAACTTCCATGATGTCAGACTTAACAGATATGTTTCATAACATAGGTGTATTCTGGTAACTGATCGGAAAGTGTAACAAACGTTTGAAATTCAATCTCTAATATGGCCATTAAGGCTACATTGGTAACTGCAGGTGGTTGGATTGATGAAAAATGTTGTATGTGGTAGGTGATCATTTTAATAACATTTACAAAAAATCAGCAATATGTACCCTAGATAAGGATTGCTGGGAATAAAGATATACCTATTCTTACTCTGAGCAGTATATTGTTCAATTATTTAATGTGGTGGATAGGAGAATGTATTTTTACAGTCACTAACTACCAAATAAGTAGCATTTTACAGTAACAGATAGTTAGATTGGTCGAGATGAAATATTACAAATCCGTCTACTCTAATGCGAACTTTTACAGTGATTAATCTCCATCAATTGACAGACTCTGAGGTGCAGTTTAACATGAACAAGCTGAATGATAGTGATTCTAATAACATAGGCAGCTCATACCAGAGAAGATGCTGGGGTAACAGGAAGGCTATGGTAGATAAAATAAATGTTGCACTGGGTACATTGTATAGTTCATTCCAAATTTTAGGAACCTCACATGAAAATATGCGGACAAAATATCGCTACTTAGATTCAAAGATGGCACACCAAAACACTTCTCCATAGCATTGTCTGTTGTCCATGTATGAAACTAAAGGTTCGGTTCACCAAGTACATATTTAATCCATATTTTGTTTATACACAGCTAGGTTTTGACACTCTATTCAACAGCTAAACTCACATCAAAAGAGCATTTCCTATATATTGTCTGTCCTATATCATGACCTGGGATCCATCCACCTACCTTGTGGTTAAAGGTTATTTTGCCCAAGCATAGAGCCATATAGCCTAAAATTTAACCTTTTACTTGATATTGATTATTTATATCCAGGAACATGTGATTTGGATCGATCAGTACATTTTCCCAGAAGTATTATGGACCAACAAAAACTCTGGCAATCACACACAGTATGACTTCCACATAACTTTTGACAACCTGGATGATATAATATATTTTGGAGAGTACAGTCAACCATCTGGACACATGAGTAAGTTGTGTGTTTAATCCTAAAAATTGATTTGAAAGAAATCAGTGTAATTCTCCAGTCCAAATTTTTGGTGTATTTTTTCCATAATGCTAACATGCTTGATTAGGACAGACTATATCTGAGGCAAAAATCTGCAATAACTCACTTGTGGAGTATGAAACATCCCTCAAACCGACACAACAATAATGCCTATGGGGATTATTAACTTTGTGATTGGTACTGGTATTTGTTGCATGAATAACTCTTAAAGGTTACCTTGAACAACTTCTTGTGTAAAGTGGAAAGAATTTTCTTAGGTTTTTAAAAAATCCCAAGGCTAAGAATTTTTAGATTCATTGACATTTCTATACAGAAAAAGACAGCATTAACACTTTAGTTCTTGATGATTATGAATGAAATACAAATGTTTGAAATACAAATATAACCGAGACTGGTGTGGAATAATTGGTGTTTTTAGGATTTTGTGTCTTAATCTTTGTGTAAATTATTTGAAGAATTACAATGTTAGTTAATATAAGTAGGGCAAACAGGCAAATCTATAGATTTTCAACTGCGAAAAACAAAGAAACTGCCTTCTATACATTTGTAACCCAAAGCTTTTCAAAAGTTAAAAAGGTTACAAATTTGTGGATACAAAACAATTAGGTGACACACTGTAGGTGATATGAAATATGATACAAGAACTGACCTGTTTCCAAATGTGGGTGAGATTCAAAAATGCTAACAAGCAAACCCAACTGTGAACCTCCTGCTTTATTTTTCAGATGGCTGTTCAGACAACAATGGTGGCTGTTCACAGATATGCTTTGCTATATCAGACACAGACAGAACCTGTCAGTGTTCATTTGGTTTTAACTTGGCAGAGGATGGCACCTCGTGTCAGTCAGGTAAAATATACCATAATGATTTAAAGTAAGAAAGTGAGATGTGTGGGAAGTCAAAATCCCCACATTGTTATAATTACCATCCTTCTTAATGGAGGGGTGAGGGTAATCATATGTAAGTTGGAATTTTGACTTCACCAGAAAAATCAGGTCCTTTATTTGTTTCTTTATCTGTCCATGCATATAACATGAAATCGTATACATCGGATATGGGTTTCTTGTTACTGTATAGGTTTTATCAATGGCACGGCTGTCCTCAATGATAAGTAGAATCAAGATTGTTGATTCAGAATGGCTTTTGATCTTTTTTCAGATATTTTTATACATCATTCAAAAATTTCGTTAATTTCGGTGTCATTGTTTTACTTGAAATGAAGTTTACCTGTGACTTGATCCAAATGTAGATTGAGAATGCCAGTTTTGTTTTGCTTTTTGCTGACGACCTGTGGGCAAACAAGTTTGCATTTTAAGGCAATGATTGTTAAGTGTAATTTCAGTGACTATTTGATTTTCCTCGTAAAGCTGTTTTAATTGTATAGAGAGAACTAGGTTTCACTAATGATGTGCAAGACATGATATGAGTAAATCAACAATCATTTTCATTGTCATAATCATTTATTTCTCAACTTTGTTTTATTTTTGTAATAACAATATGTATATTCTATAAAAGTAACAAAAAAGGTGGAGGTTGTGAAGCACAGGTCCACTGAGACAGGACATAGCCATGGAGGAAGCCGTGCCATCCTAAGCCATTGGTTACAAGATGTGTTTAAACCCTGTAACAAAACTAAAGTAGTGATGTATTGGTTCTAACTTATTCAGGTGTTGGAAAATTACTTGCCTTATATCATGCCACAAACTGTCAGATCTGAGCAAACAATAGACCGTTTCAGAAGCCAGCTAAAGACACACTTGTTTAGGCTGGCATACCCACACCTTAGTTATACCCTGGCGGGTGCTTTTTAGATATTGACTCATGCCTGTCCCTGGACTCTCCCTTCTTGGACTTAAGCGCATTAGAGGATTTGTATCAATTTTGCGCTATATAAATCCTACTATTATTATTATTATTATTATTAAAAGTTCTGATCTTTACATGCTAGACTGGAACATACCTCAATCAGCCTACTTTTGGGAACAGCTTGCCTGGTATTGGTATTACAGTTGCAATATAGCAAAAAGGGTAGAAGCACATTCATGAAAAACATTTACACAACTGTAAGATTCGCAAACATAACTGACAGAAAGCCAATTCAGACATTTCAGAACAGTCACTTCTGAAGGCACATTTAATTTAATGTGTTATATGTAATAAGCAAAGATAAACGAAGTATATAAGTCCATGATTACAGTAACCATATCATTCATCAGGTATATAATGTGATGTCATTTTATCAAGCTGCACAGCTATGAGGCGTGGGGCAGAATGAATAAGACTGATATTGGGAGACTAGCACATACATGAACGGATGTACATGTCCTTTGATACATAATACAAATGCACCAAAATTGCATAAACCAATAAGAATGTTACATGATTCACATCTGTGCTATAAAATCAGATTAGTAATATGCTGAAAAAATAGACAGGAATGAAAGAAACAAATATAAAAAGTGATTGTGCATGGATGATAACAAGGCCAAAAGGTGTTTTGGTCTCTAGCGCAAGCGCAAAGCCATCAGAGACATGAGTAGTGCACTAGAATTTATGAAAGTCTGGTGACACGAAAAAGTCCAACCCAGATAATCTCATAGTTGGTGTAGAACTCAAACGGTCACCCATCCAAGTACTAACATAGACTATTGCCACTTAACTTCAATGAGCAATTATTCAGCATACTGTGCCACAATTCATGAATGTCTGGAGACAAAAAAAAAGTGATCAGTAGAAGCGCGAGCTCTATCGAGGCTCTTGCTTAAAAATTAATCAAAATGTCCTGTCAGTTTTAGTTGTTTCTATAAGCAACCTCGATGACCCAACTATCTAATGCTCTACCAACAACTCAAGGCAATCCTTATCAACCAACAGAAGAATTAAGATTTTATACAACCCTCACTTTCAAAACAGCAGCCAATTAAAACAACAATTTCTTTGTAAAACAAATATTTAAATGAACAGGTGATACACCAGCCAATATATCAGATGAGTTCTAGGATTGTTTTCAAAATTTCAACCAATTTTGCAATATTTCAGCTGAGAGAGGAGATCTGCAAGACAACCTGCTGGTAGGGGATGCAGGAAAGGGCCAGATATACTTCTACAATGTGCAGGAAAACACAGTATCAGCTCTAAATATTCCCCCTCAGAAGAATATTGAGGATGTGGCTTGTGATCCTGTCCAAGGCAAGGTATTCTGGACTAACACTCTGGCTGAAACAATTGAGAGTGTGAACTTGGATGGTTCTGACTTGAGGGTGGTAAAGTCATTTCCAGCAGGTAAGATCAGATCTTTGTATTGATTTGCATTGGCAAAAATAGGTCTTTTCATGATCCTTCAGAACCTTGAATCTTAATCTGGAACATTCCCAGACAAACTAACTCAATGATGTGATACAGGGACAAAGTTTTCTGTCGGATTTTATGTTTCTCAAAATAAATCTTAACAGAAACAAATAATCTGGTGTTATATAATATGGACTTTAAAGTGCACAATCTCCTTCGTTTGATAAAATCTCTGGGAAAAAATTGGCACAAATTACTCTACTAATGTGTCATTGGATTAGAGTTCTGTAGTCAATGAATAGAATCAAATTTAGTGTTATGAATTTTTAAAAGTTATTATACCTGCTTTACTGACTGGCCCAATGTTCAGTAAAATGTTATACGTATGTTTTTCATCCTAAATAATGTTCTGGACTACATAATTTGCATACATAACTAGCTGAGAAATCCACAGATGTCAGATACTACAGTGGATAAACTCAGGTGATGGTCTACCAGCAGCTGGCATCGAGGGAGATTAAAAAGCCCATATTATGAGTTTTTATGAGTGTCAAGGATAATCTAAAAGAGGTAATAGAGGTGGAATTTTGTATATATCAAATAGTTTATTCCAGAATTTATGTGAGCCATAGGAAAAGATGAGGCCAAATGGTTGACTGGTTATGTGAAAAGATGAGTGAAAATGTGAAACTTCCAAGTCTGGTCAGGGTGGCCTTGTCATTGGGGGCAATAGTTGAGAGACAAAGAAGTTCTAAATAGGTCAGAGAGCCACAATGAAGAAATTATAGATCAAATATACCTATTAAACACAACATGAATTACACTTTTTATATTTATTCAAATATTAAGGTATACAGTCTCTGGTAGAAAAGTAAGCTTAGAGTCTTGTAGAATTAGAAAACAAAAGGTATAAAGGTGTGTGTCCCTGGGTGTGATTAGCCTATGGTGCCAGATATCACACGTGTCAACTAATTCAAAGCTTATTCTATCTCATCATACTCTGGCCCAGAGGGATCCCATGAGATAGGATTGGCTGAGTGGCTGGCCACTTTTGGCTTGGCTTTTGTGCAGTGCACATGTGTTCTCCCCATTACTGTGGAATATACAAGTGTTTGTTGTGTATGTGAATTTTTTTTTTTTTTCTGTGTGTGTATAATTAATACCACTTCAATTTGTTTTTCTTTGTTCATGATAAAACTCAAAGTATTGGATTATCTCATGTACCTAATAATAAAACAGTGTGTTTTTTTTGGATTAACTGAATTTATACTTGGATATAAAAATTAACAACATTTACACTTCTCCAGGATTTAAAACACTTCCTTTTTGTTTGTTTGTTTCTCAAAATGGATATAGAATTATACCCATCAACAGATGAGAAGCTCCTTTATGGAGAAACTAGTACTACTAATAAACAAGGAGCAGCTGACCACTCTAGCACTGCTAGTACAAGTAGTCAGGGACCAAATGTCAATGTAGTGGAATCTGTGATATCCCTACAGCAAGACATGGCCACAGTTACAAACACTCTGCAGAGCTTGGACAAAGCTCTAAAAGTCCTGACCAGTAAGCGTACTGCGCAGGTGGATGAGGTCAGTGAAATACCCCCCAAAATGGCCAGGTCAGATATAAATTCTGACCTTAGCAGTCTATTTGCTGGAGCAGAAGGGGGGGAGACTGCAGGCTCCACTATTGATGAACATGAACTGGAGGAAGACTCATCTGATGAAGATACCTTTTTATCCTCCATTGAATCTGCCATTGGGCCAAATAACAAGCTGGGCCCGGCATTGGAAAACAGCAAACTGGCCAGCATTGTGAATAAATGCTTTTCAAACCCAATCTCATATGACACTGTCATAACAAAGCAGGATTCGTACATGACCCCAAACAACTGTGAGTCAGTCAGAGTGCCAAGATGTAATGATGAAGTTTGGGCACTGTGTGACAAGTATATCAAGAAAAAAGACACTAGACTGACAAATATCCAGAGAGCCCTAGTTAGTGCCTCCACAGCAGTTGCCAGGGTGACAGATGAGCTCATGAAAAGC
Source organism: Sabellastarte sp. h YS-2021 (assembly GCA_964017235.1). Classification (NCBI taxonomy): domain Eukaryota; kingdom Metazoa; phylum Annelida; class Polychaeta; order Sabellida; family Sabellidae; genus Sabellastarte; species Sabellastarte sp. h YS-2021. The sequence goes on from OZ024931.1 coordinate 152,209,456, forward strand.
TTTACATCTAAAGGTAAACAGCCTTTGCCATTGAAGGACATGGTCACCAGCCTGACTGATGCAGTCTCTCTCATGGGACATGCATCTCACCAAACCTCTCTGAGAAGGCGTGATAACATGGTGCCCATCTTAAAAAGGGACTATGCTGCCCTAAAATCTCCAAATGTACCTGTCACATCTCTGCTATTTGGGGATGACCTTCCCAAAACTGTGAAAGATTTAAAGCAAACATACACAATGGGAAAGGATCTTTCCACCTACAATAGAAGCAAGAATATGGGTTCAAAAAACTACCAGCGCCAAACCGACAGAAGTCGGAAAATGCAGTGGTACAACAAACCTCACAACCAGAGGCCAAACAACAAAACCACTCACAAGAGACATCAACCTTAAACCAGGTAACATTTTCACTGTTTGTTGATGAAACAATTCAAAAGTCAGAGTGTGACATCTCTATGTTTACTGGGGGAAGATTGAAACACTTCCACTCAAAATGGAAATCCTTGACATCTGACAAAATCATTTTAAATTCAATAACAGGCCACAAAATAGAGTTTCTGGATATACCGAAACAACATACACCTAAGCCTAACTTGCGTTTTTCACCCAAAGAGATAACTGCCGTTAATAATGAGGTTGCAGAACTCCTCAAAAAAGGTGTCATTGTTCAATGCAACCAGGAGAAAAATGACTATGTATCTCCTATTTTTGTGAGACCAAAGAAAGATGGTCACCATAGATTAATTTTAAACCTAAAAGATATGAACCAATACATTGAGTATCACCATTTTAAAATGGACACATTACAGACTGCTATTTCAATGATTAGACCTTTGTCATATTTTGCCTCAGTTGACATAAAAGATGCATATTACTGTTTACCTATTGATGAAACTGACCAAAAGTACCTTAAATTTATGTGGAAAGGTGTTTTGTATAAATATACATGTTTGCCAAATGGTTTGGGAAGTGCCCCACGTATTTTTACTAAAGTCATGAAAGTTGTTTTCTCTGAACTTAGAGCCCAAGGATATGAAAGTGTGTCTTACATTGATGATTGCTGGTTACAGGGAAAAGATTTCACATCTTGTCAGGAAAATGTGTTTAAAACAGTGCAACTACTGCAGTCCTTGGGGTTTATAATTCATCCCACTAAATCTACTCTAATGCCATCCCAAAGTATTACCTTCCTTGGATTTATTCTCAACTCAGTAGATATGACTGTGAAGTTATGTGATGAAAAGGCATTACACATAAAATCCCTAGTTCAAAAACTTTTGCATTCCCCTTCTACAACTATTAGAGAAGTTGCAAAAGTGATAGGGACACTAGTGGCCAGTTTTCCAGGGGTTAAAATGGGACCTCTATATTTTAGACAACTAGAGATTGAGAAAGCTAATGCTCTCAAACATAACAAGGGTTGTTTTGACAAAACAATGACTTTATCTCCATTGGCCATACAGGATCTAGAGTGGTGGGAAAAACATATGGAGACCACATGTGATACCATAAATAAAGGCAGTGCAGACATTATACTGGAAAGTGATAGCAGCTCTCAAGGGTATGGCATAGTATACAAAGATAAGGGACTCCAGGCTAATGGGTTGTGGACAGATCATGAAAGATCCTATCATATTAACTATCTAGAATTGAAAGGAGCCTTTCTTGCCTTGAAAAGTTTCTGTACCCTGAAAAGAGGTCAACATGTGCATTTAAAACTAGACAATAATACTGCAGTAAAATACATCAACTCCATGGGAGGTTCACACTCCTTAGAATGTAATGCCCTTGCAAGAGAAATGTGGCTCTGGGCCTCAGACAGAAATTTATGGCTCTCAAGTTCCCATGTCCCAGGGATTTTACATGTTACTGCTGATAGAGAAAGTAGAGTGTTTAACATTGATGGTGAATGGATGCTTAATCCTTTAATGTTTCGAAAACTGCATACACTTTACAAATGTGGTTTCACAGTTGACCTGTTTGCATCTAGAATAAATAACCAGTTGCCTTCTTATTATTCATGGCGAGCAGACCCTTCTGCAAAAATTGTAGATGCATTTTCTGTGCCTTGGACATCACATTTCTTTTATGCTTTTCCACCCTTCTGCTTAATTCCCAAAGTATTGCAGAAAATATCACAAGAAAGAGCCACAGGAGTTGTGATTGTGCCCAATTGGAAAACACAAACTTGGTATCCAACTGTGATAACTATGTGCCTAACAGAACCCATTTTACTTTCCAGACACGAAGATTTACTGTTGCAGCCCCACAACAACAGCTTCATTCACCCACTGTGGAGAAAACTAGATCTGTTGGCCTGTCACTTGTCCGGACAGCATGCACCTCCCAACAACTCTCACCAGGTGTGCAAGAAATTATCTGCAAGTCATGGAGGTCAAGCACATCAAAGCAATACTCAACCTACCTACAAAAGTGGGCAAACTTTTGCACACAAGGAAGGAAGGAAGGATCCAGTTTTCCCAAGTACTGAAACTCTTTTAAATTTTCTGTATTCACTTTACACCAGTGGACTTGGGTACAGTGCTATCAATACTGCTAAATCAGCTATTAATTCCCTCAGCAGTATTTCTACAAGTGTTCTCAAACCTCAGCTTATCTCAAGATTCATGAAAGGAATATTCAATGACAGACCAGCACTCCCAAAATACCAACATACATGGGACATAAACATTGTTCTCAATTACTTGGACACTCTCCCAATTTCCTCTTTAGATGAGAAACAACTCACTTTAAAAACAGTTATGTTGCTTGCATTATTATCTGGACAACGAGGGCAAACAATTCATGTACTAAAACGAAGTAACATTGTGCTTACAAATGACAGACTTACATGTATTATAGATTCCATGCTAAAGACCTCTACCCCTTGTAAACATCTTACCTCTTTAGCATTTAACTGTTACCATAAAAATGAAAATTTGTGTGTTGTTCACCATATGAAAGAATACCTCAAACGTACAGAACATTGGAATACCAGCACAGACCAGTTATTTCTGACCATTCAGAAACCACACACACCAGTCAGCAGGGATACTTTGCGTAGATGGATAAAATCAGTGATGACAAATGCAGGAATAGACACAGAAGTGTTCAAACCTCACTCCACAAGGGCAGCAAGTACATCAGCTGCACACGCCATGGGGGCACCCATACAAACAATTTTAAATGCAGGTCACTGGAACAATTCTTGTACATTTGCAAAATTTTATGATAAAGCTATATTACCATGTCAAACTATGGCAGACATTCTGTTGTCTGGCCAACAATAGTTTCAAACTGTATTTTAATCACAATTTACCTAAGTCAATGTGCTTACACTGATATTTTCATTTTGCCTCATTAAAATGAACTTCAATAAGTGTATTGGTTTTATTAGCCTTGACTGTCAGGTCTCAAGGCTCTAAACTCTCATGGGATCCCTCTGGGCCAGAGTATGATGAGATAGAATTAAACATTAAACGAGACTTACCTGTTGAAGTTTGATGATAATTCTGTCGAATTATTACTCTGGCTACAGAGGGATTACATGCCCACCCAAGGATTTTCCTCTCAGTTCACTTCATTTCAAACAATATCCCACCCTATGACAAATACATCTTGAGACCTGTCAGTGTTAAAATGTGCCAGCCACGCAGCCAATCCTATCTCATGTAATCCCTCTGTAGCCAGAGTAATAATTCGACAGAATTATCATCAAACTTCAACAGGTAAGTCTCGTTTAATGTTTAATTAACTCATGTGTAAAAATGGGTGAAGTTTCAATGCTGGTGTTGAAAATTACAATGGTGTTCTTTTTGTTCATGACTTTGATGATACCTTTGATGACTGATGATTTTCATGTCTTGAAATTTTGATGAAACCGTGATGAGTGATGCTTTGAATGAAATCTTTGGTGGTTTAACTGTAGTAAAACAGAATAAATGAATGGTAATTGAAATGTGCACCCTATTTATACTAGAAAATATATATGTTAAACCTTTTAAAATTAGTATTACCTTACATATTAAACATAATACATGTAACATAAATGTAGCAAACTAAAGTTAATGGGATGTCACTAAATACTTTTAGGAAATAAACGTAGTTTAATTGACGGAAATTTCTAAAGAATTAAACCGTAAATTTACCAAGTTTTACATTACATAATAATAGTATGATTAAGTTGCAAAGAGTTATTTCTGTAGCATTCTTCAGATATAATTCCGATACTTTGGTGTGTATTAAAATTTCCCTGTCCACCCTTGGTATACAAGACACAGGGATTAGCACACGTCTCTCCATAACCCATAAATCACATCATACCAGGAGCATTTTGACCCATTTAGTTTAGTGGCACTGATAAAATTTAATCTGTACAACTATAACAGTGAATCTTGCATGGATTTGGTTGATTTCGGGGCCTTTAAACAGTTAAATTAAACCACAATTATCTATTGTGTTGTATATTAATATTTGCACTTGGCAAAATTTAATATTTACAGTAGGTCTTACAAGCCATTTCTTAAAACAGGCTAGATATCAAGAGGCAATTCATTCCAAAAACTAGGAGCAAAGTAGGATAAGCTGTTATATGGTTATTTTTGATTTATTAAAAATTGTTTAAAAGATGAAGCTCTTAAGAGGAGGGCTTATTAAGTAAGTCATCGATTTGTGTAAGGGTTTATGGAAGGATCAGTATATAAAGTCAGATTTGAATTTTAGACATTTCGTAAAATGTGCACTATGCAACACTATGAGACCTTGACTTGCACAAAATCCAAGTTTGTAAATGATATACCATTAACCCTATGCTACTGAAGGCATTTGGGTGCATAAATAACTTTAAAAATATACATTATATTTTCACAGTTTTGGCTCAGCCTGTGGCTTGATCCTTCTATAAAATTCCAGAATGTTATTGCAACATCATTAGTGGATTAGGGTGTGCACACTTTTAGGCATTCGCTCTGTGAACTACACTGGATATGCCCCATGCATTTAGAGAAGGAGCAATTCATCCAAAAGTAAACCACAACCCCATTTGTTTTGCCAATCTTTTTCTGGTGATGACGCTTGCATGTCTTGCCAACTACTTTCCAATTGTTTCCGCTTGTTACAACAGGTCACACTATAATTGGGTTAGCCGTGGATCATATCAGACAGCTGTTGTTTTACTGTGATATAGAAGCAAATGGTGTTATCGCATCTGTGTCCTATACCGGTACAGATGAAAAGGACTTGTTTCATGAGAACCATACAGCGGCCATAGTGCCTGATGTCAATGAACAGTAAGTATAGCAGTGTAACATACTTTTTACAGGGAATGTAAATCAACTGCTGAAAACAGAGGTACAGAGTCATTTAGTCTTTCAATTGAGTATTAGAAGTCATTGTTCAACTTCTTCAGGGTCCTTCTGTAGATGTTCTCTTCATTTTAGAAACCCCTGCATTGTAGTTTTTATATTTAGTATCTTCAGACAAAACTGTATGGTTATATTTTGTGAGGCAATGTAAGGTTTGAGTTTTTTACACATTGTTGTATTTTGTGAGACAGTGTACCTTCAGATAATTATACTTTACCATGTTTTTTTAAAATCATCAAGTACTTCACAACATTTATACTTTCTTATACCTGCTAACACATGTACTTTCAGACAATTAAATTTTGCCAAACTATGAGAGACCATCGAACTTTAGACATCTACACTTTTTATGTAATTTCTGTATCATTCATACCAGTGCCCGTTTCAAGTATATTTTAGGTTTAATATGTTTTTATTCATGTCAGTAAACTGCTGTATGTGTCTGACAATTGAGTGTAGAAAAAGTCACAGCAGAAAACTAGTGTATGAACAAATAATGCCAGTAGAAAATACTCAGACCTTTGATACATGGTGTACACTACTTGGCAGGCCTTGTGTAAATGTGTTATGTACCATTTACTTAGAGGGGTTTTATACTGAGGTATTTTCTACTGCAGGTTTTTACAGAGGCATTTTTCTGGTAGAGGCTTTTTAGTTTACTTGACCATCAGTATCACATATAAAGTGTTTTGATAAGATTGGCATTTTGCCCTCCCTGTCCCATAAAATGGCCACCATTTTGTCCCCCTACTTTGTAATTTTGACTGGCGTTTTGTCCCCCAGTATTTTCTCTGACGACATTTTGTCTGTGCACCGCATGATTTGTCCTGCTACAAAATGTCCAAGTATGAAATATCCATACCCGCGACAACCCACCCCCCTCCTTTTTGGGTAATCCTGTATCTACCTCTCTATACCTTGCCAAAATTTATCAGAAAATTGTCTTCTTACAATTACACTTTTCTTTAATTGTGAATACTATGTACTTTCAGACATTTGTACTTTGCTGTAAAAGGACACAAGTCAAGAATAGCACGCATGAACTATGATGGTAGTGGTGTAATGACACTGATAGACAATCTAGAAGGACCACTAAGCCTCACTGTTGATTTTATGGGTAAGAATAAATGAAAAATATACTTCATAACTGTTGAGTTAATGATGAAATTATCTTTTCCTGACAAAACATCAATTAATTACATTACTTTTTCCTGATATTATCTGTTATAAAACTGCATATACCTTGGAAAACCTTCTTCTTTCAGAATTGACCATGTACTGGTTTGAAAGTGATATTTATGGTAATTACTTGGAATGGTCTGACCTTACTGGTCACAAGAGAGGTCGCTGGAGTGTTAGCTGGCCAAACCACTTTCTGTCACTGGCAGTTATTGGAGAATATATTTATTTGGCAGAGTGGGCACAAACTGAAAAGTAAGTCATCTAATCTACTTTAGATTTGGTATACATAGAATAAAAGAATAACATTTCACTGCACATAATAACTTGACAATGTTAAGTAGTCATTTACAAAGTGTCAAATTTATGTAGATATCCTTTACATAACCAATGCCCAAGAAGGTATAAAGATCAAAGGAAGGATTCCCTCAATACATAACAGAGGTCATATTGAAAAATATCATCTGCATTTTCACCATGATGTTCCGTATTGGGTGGCTTTGAACACATGGCAACATTGGTAAGAATCAAGTGATCTGGGCCACATAAGATAAAAAACTCTATTATTTCATTGCTTTGATTAAATCAAAATTAAACATAGTTATCCTCAAATGTGTTTAACTGGCAAAAGATGCAAATGAATTTTTTTTCTAAATTTGTTTGGAACACCTTGTTCCAATCCTAAAAAGAGTGGTCATTTCAATTGGAAAGATTGTTTGATCAGTCAAGATTGTTTGTAAAACTTGCATTGATCTTGTCATGAAAGGTGATTGAGGGATGAAGAATAACAGTGCATACTAGTGTGTAGGATTCTGCTCTGGCAAAAGTAGTGTCACAGCAAGCAAATTAAAACATTTGGTGTATTTTAGTTGACCTTGCTATATTCACTGACTTTTATTGATTTTTTTCGGGGGGGTTTGGGGGGTGAAGGAATTTGACCAGCAGACTCTGTCAAATGATGGAAGTTAAGTACAATAAACGATTTAACAATACAAGATTAGACTGACCATATCATGCATTATATCCTTTTGTCCAACATAAAGCAAGTGCCAACATTTACCAGGATAAAGGCTAGAACCCTTAACCTTTGATGTGATAGTCTGGCGTGCTTCCCAGTATGCTTATCTTTTATGAACCTATGTTACACATAGTTTTATCATTTTTTAAAAAAAAGTCAAAGTTGATAATTTGTAAAATTTCTTCAGTTAGTTTTAGAGATCAGAAATTACTTAAGCTGTCTTTTCACTAACTTTGAATCATACTTACAGATTCATCGTCTGTTTAAAATAGTATTTCAAACCATGTGCACTCTTTAGTCAGCTGGCTCGTGTAAGAAAAGGAATGGCAGAGACTTTTGAAATGGTTGGTCCTGATGAATACTTCCACATTTCGAGAATAGAGGCCATCCCGCCAGGTATGCTGAAAAAGATATATGTATTTTATTTGTAATATTTGGAGATTAAGCACAATAAAAGTTCAAATTAGCTTAGACTGGTTTGAATCTGATGGAACAATCACACTGTAACAAACCGTCATATTCAGATTCTGTCTCTCCACCTTGCCTTTATTGTTCCATAGGTGTAGATTCTACCTTATATGTGGATAGTGTATTTTTTAAAATAAGCCACCTCATAAAGTTTTAGCATGTCACACTTTGTGAGGGGATTTACCAAAAATCTTGGGAATGTTGTTTCATTTGCATTAGCTTTTGTCAGGCTCGTAGGAAGCAATTTTTGGTTGGTTGGCGAGGAACTAGATTACACTGACTCGACACCAACAATTTTGGTCAATTTTACAGAATGTATTGCATGTAGGTAATATACAAATTCAAATGGTCAAATTAAATACTTTTAGTTCCTTTACCAAAGGGAATCTTTGTGACGACAGTGTGACTGACATCAATCCTAATTTTCCCCAACCTTGTCTGGGTATAAAAATACATTCAGTCACCTCTGCATTTGAAAGGTATTTCTAATATATTGACTACATTTTGCAGAACATGTGACCTTTCCTTCAAGTGCCTTTCTATTTTAGCTACATTAATCCCCAAGGTGAGGGGGGGGGGGGTGTATAATAATTGGACTACCTGGGTCCAATAAACATACAGTAAAGAAAGAAGAGTTTTCTGGGAAAAAGTCTTATCAGCTGACAAATTGTTGTGCTAAACCATTGCTCTGTGTGAATTTGAAACTGCATGTCTAAGTTCTAAATAATTAGCAACACGGTAAATTAAATGTAAAAGATTACTATATCTATAATTTTGGTCTGTACAAATGAAACGTTTCACAGAATTTTACAAATTCCATGACAGATTAACTGAAAATGTTCCTTTTACAAATCATAAAAATAAATATTTTATAGTACAACTGGTAGCTTACACAATGGTACAAGTGAGCAGTGAACAGGGTAAAAGTGTAATTTGACCACACATTATTGAGTTACCTGTAAAAATTTACATAAACATCAAAATTGAATAGTTCTATTTCAAAAGTTGGGGGGGGGCGAAAAGATATCCCCAACTTTATGGTGTGAGGGGTGGCCACCCCCGCTGCCCCCCAGTACCTACGCCTATGTTTGTAAAACAAGTCCTACTCAAATATGAATACATCCTTATTTATAGTAACAGTACAATTAGATACCACTAAAACATGGAATGCTTTGAGCCAGAAACAAGCTCCTGAATATTTAATGCACTTATATGGTATGACTTATATATCATCTGGCCAGACTTCAAGAATACCATTATCTTGAAGATTACTATTGGTATATGTCTCCTTAACTAGAAACACTTATTTACTTTCAATATCAATATTGTTAAATCTGGAATTTTAAACTGCACTGATGGGAAAGCATATGGCTGTCATAACTGTTCCTTTCAGGCAAAGAGGGAAAACTCGACCATATAAAAAAACATGATTTGCCATTGAGAAAGAGATCTTTTATACAAGAGATATGCCTCATGGCCTACTCATCAAGGCTACAAGTCATGGAGATAAGTGAAGTCAAATTTAGGGTTTTACTTTCTTTTTGTAGCCACAGTCATATTGGGACAGGTCTTCAGTATTGCTTCATGTGGGAGTCAAACTCACACAAGAGGTGGCAGTCTTTAATTAAATGCCACTCTTTCTAAGTCACTAGGCCATTGATGTTACTAACAAATTGCTTGATTAATTGATGTGCAATAGCAAACTTGTATTGTCTTCACATACTGGGACAATGAAATGAGATGGATGGATAATAACTAGGTTTATGGAAATAGGAGAGATATCTTGCTGTACAGTATATAGAGCATGCCTGTGTGCAAGTTCTATCCATGATTGAATGGTCCTTTTGGATAGTTTTTTCAGTTGTTAGCTGTGAACTGTCAAAGATAATGTGGTACACAAAAACTGAATGGAGGTTCTTTTTTATCTGGGGGAAACAAAGACATCTCCTGTGCACCTTCAAGACAGTTATTTAATAAGAGATTACCCTAAAAGTATTAAACAAATTTGGCGTAATTGCTTTCTATTTGGAATAAACCCTGTTTAGAGGAACGTAATTTTTTAATAAAGACTTTTGAGCTTAGTATAAAAGAAAAGGAAAAATATTGTCATATGCTGAGTGTTATAACCTCTGACACAGTAATTATTAATCTTATCACAGTATATGCTCCAAACAATGATGATTCAAATTATTTGCAGAGCCATAGAATCTTGTTGATCTTATGGATTCAGAAAAATTATTAGTGGAGACTTTAATTTCGTCTTAGATAAGAGAAAGGGTTGTATTCACTTTAGTGATGCCCAGCACACTATCTCTAATGATGATGTTCCCGAAATGATGACAATTACGTATTAAATTTATATATATCGAGAAATAAATCCAGATGGAAGGAGTTATCTTGGTGAAGAAGAAAGGCATCAGATAGGGTAGATATGGCCATTTAAGTAACACATTCTATGACAGACATCATTAACCACCTCAGTGCAGAAAGGGGCCAAGATGACACAGTGGTAATCAGATTTCACCTCTGTTTGAATCTTAGCCTGATTTGAAGCGGGAAATCAGGCAGTTGTATATCATTGGTGACTAGTTCACAGTAGAAGCCTGACCAACTGTACGTACTGGTTTCCTCTGCCCTTCCAAATTCTTGGGACAATATGCCTGAATCTTTGTATACATTAATGGGAAAATAGAATTGGTTCATCAATATTCAGGAAATAACCAAATACAAGAAGTTCAGATAAAGGAGGGTTTGCATTTAGAAAAGTATACTAAATATTGTTTTAGTTGAAAGAGAGCATATCACTACACCAACCCCTAGAACATCTACACGGGGATCTACTGCCAGTTCAGTATCATCAAGCCCACCACAGGACACAACACTCACTGCTCTAAACAATGGCACACCCAAAAAGAATGATCAATCAGGTACAATTTCCTTCGTAAAATATAAGTGTTTTAATACTTCTCATGATCATATACATACCTTTAATAGAATCATAACAGGGCTCAAACTTCGTCACTTCTGGGTTGGGATTTACTGAATGTTTCACACTGACTTTGGCATAAAATGTAAGCCCAGAATTTAATTTGTATGGGGCTGATTTGTCCAAGGATCAACTATTTAGGGCCCCATTTGTTGAGGGCTGATTTGGTAAATGGGTTATTTCTCCAGCCCCCTCTCATTTTTTCCTTATTATCAGCTGTTAAAATGGGCTTAACATTTTTAGTTTTAATGTGTGCCATATAATTTCAGAGAAAATTAACCAAGTTTCTCTCCAGTCCTGCATTGCTGTTAATAAATAGCAATTGGCGATTGGGCAGAAACTAACCTATCACTATTTATATGCAAGTGTATATGCAAAAGCAGTTATGTTTTATTTTATACTGTGTTGGCATTATTATAATTTTTTTATCAGTCAAGATTTACCTTTGATAAAATTTACCTTATGTTGAACATCACATGTTTTGTAGTTTGCTTATTTAGTTCTTTAATAATTTATATTGTTTTAGACACTGAAAACAAATCATTATTAAAAATATTTATATATTTCTGTTTAGGAGAAAAACAATCCTCCTCTGGAGACAATTCAGTGGCTCTGGTTGTTGGGATAGTTGTTGCAATTGTAGTAATTGTTATTGCAGCAATTGTGATCGTAGCCTGTATTGTGTACAGGAAGGGGTAGGTAGAAACTTGTAAAGCATAGGAACATTTTGTAAACATTATAATTCACAGGCAGAAGCTCGCTAACACAATAAGTTATGAGCAATGACTGAAGCTGTTTAAAAACTACTCTTCTTGATCAGTGAAGTTACATGCATTGAACATTTATAGCTAAGCATATACTGAAGTATGGCATTTGGGGCCATGGTGACAAAGCAGTATCACACTCGCCTACCACCTCGTGGATAAGTGTTTGAATCCCAGTCTGACCTCAAATAGAAAAGCTGGTAGATCTGAAGTTCACAGTACAGAACCTTGACCAACTGTATTTACCAGTTTCCTCTGCCCTTCCAACTACCCTCCACAATATATGTGATAAGGTACTATTCATGATGTAAACACACCAAGTAAGTGTGGCACTTAAAGTAATTAGAAGTCATATTATTATATTTTGTGACTGGTTGTATATTCCTTTAGATCCCTGAAGAAATGTTGATTACTTCAGAGATAACTAATTAGTTGCAAAAACAAACCTGACAGTCAATAACTCTATTCTCTCACATTTGTGGAGGAATTTTAATATGAGAATTGCTGTTTAACTACAATTCGAAGTTCCTTAAACTTTTCAGAAAAATTCCTTCCGATAACCCAATTGTGACCGACACTGCCTTTGAAAACCCGGGTTATGGAGAGGTTGCAGCTCACACTGGTGTACCCAGTGCCAGGGGAACCACTGTGGAATACTCCAAAGAACAAGTGAATATCTACCAGAGCCTAACCCCTCAACCATTCAAACAGTGAATTGTATGGAAATGACGTCAAAATGTGCCATCATGTGATCATAGTGTATCATGTGACCCCACACACAACGTATCATTGATACCAGCTGATATCTAAACTTTAATTGCACTCGTTAACATGCAGCACTGATTGCGTTTATGTATAAATGAATATTAACAAATCCGTAAGCCTGTCCCTCTGTCTGTCCGATACCGCTGGCCAATCATATTCTCTGATTTAAACCATCATAACTACAATGAATTAAAATGCTAAATTAGAAGTAAAAGATTGACGTGTGTCTACCATGGATATGATCTATGCTGTTGAAAAGGTCTGATGCTGTTATTTTGAATCATATGCTGTTCTTCAAACATTGATCAAGGAAAAATTACCATATATAAATAAACATGTCCAATTTATGTACATACTTGAAATACAGTTTTAATATACTCATTAGAAAGAGTTTACTGTTTTCGATGTAAGTTTTATGTCAGTTCATTATATCTTAACTATGGCATTTCATTTCATTTACAATAATATAATATTATTACCGGTTTTAATATTTCTAGTAATGTAACCTTTACAGTAACTAGTTTCAAGATGTCTAACAGAGTGTGGAACAAGTATACATATATCTAGTAATTATAATATTCCAAAAGATTCACTTCTCCTCACAGTATTTATGCACAACTGAACAAATGTATGCAGCTTTTAAGCTAAAGTATAAATATGAAGCTTTGTAGATGACAAAGTGTACCAGAGATCCTGACACGTGTGCCATGAAACCAGTTGATTTTTCTCTTTCTGGTCATAGGTTCAAAACCAGTACAAAATGTACAGTTTATTGATTGACTGTCTTGATAGATTTTTATATAGAATAGAGAGTGTTTGGGAATCTTTCCAACCTTTTTCATTTGTAAAATTAGATTTTTTTCTCTTTTTCAAGATTTAATGTGTTTTGTAAGGTTCTGTATTTATGGTTTATCTTTCCATCTAGTCGTAAATGTACATATTTGTTTTCAACTTTACAAACCCAGCCATCCTTATGACTTCACAAAGAAACAAAGTCATGACAGTACACTCTGTTGTGTACATTCATCTTTACACCAACCTAATTTCTTCTAGCCTGGTTTTTTCTATCATTTTTTAGTTTAAAGAGGTCCTAATTGAGTGTGCCTATAAGGTAGACATGATTGTTTCTACAGACCTTAATTTAGTGAAAGCAGGAAATGCTGCAAAAACATGTATATTACTTATTTAAGTGACTGTGATTAATGTAATTAAATATAATTTGATAACAATCTTTTGTTTTATTGAAGTGGGTCTATACTTACTAACATTCTTCTTCATGGAAATACTTGAAGAATTTTCAAAGGAAAACTATATTCCAAGAAGAATGTGTAAAATTAGAAAAAAAATCTAAGTGATAAGATTACGCAAGTAGAGCCCCACTTCTCTTATAACTGTCATTCCTATAATTGAAGAACAAGGGCTCAAGGAGGACCAATTATCAATTGTCCCTAAGGTTCTTTAACCTGTAACTTGAGACTGGACCCAATGAGAAGAGGACACCCATTTTAATGGTCATCCTAGCCATTATGTATCTGATTCTGTATGGGTTTGAACCATTGGGCGTTACCCACTTCGCCACTGTACTTAAAATAGTCAAAAAATTTGAAAACATCTGATTTCTTTCCTTTTCTGTTTATGGTTCTAGCACCTGAGTGTTTGTCTTATGATGAGTATTAAGTAATATAAAATAACTAATTACATTACATTACAGGCCTAGGCCTATATTAGGTATTATTTCATTGATATCAGGAGTAATATTCTAGATCAGCCATTTTGCAGATTTTCCATGGCGTGTTTTTCTTCAATATTTTTCCTTTATTCATCACTCAGGTCAATATCTTTATGATCTGTTACATGTGTAAAATGTAATAAATATATAATAGTTTAATAACTACAGTTACAACTAAAGTTCAGGGCCCTGGTTTGCAAGATCAAGCAGAATCTCAGGTTTCTTACCACAAGTGGCCTAAGTCCAAGCCAAGCTGGAGCCGAGAGAACTAGGGCAAAGTATAATATGCAAGGCCAAACAGTTGGAGTGTCAAAAGTTATACAGTTTAGACTGAACTAAAGCAGTTTTAAACAAGTATTCAGGTGCTTACAGCCCCAGGTACTACAAAACTCTTGGGTCCAAAGTCTGTTTACTTCTATAAGAATAATAAGTGACTATGTGTAGTGACTGGTAGTTTATCCTTAGTTAACCTGCCTTATATTAACCAAGTTATTGCTTGGCAACATTTCAAAGAATGCTATTTTTTCTCATCAGAGGCTGAAAAGTTCATCCCATTTTGTCCTAATGTACAAAAATCCTATCCGCTGACAGCCGCTAAAATGAGTCTGTTTTCAGCAGGATTGAGTCTCTAAAATAAGTTGCAAATGGTCCTGATTATAAGTTTATGTGTAAGTACTTCTTTTTCTTTGAGACACATGTGGAAATAACCATGATTTGTATCAAAATTGCCACATTTCACCCTATCCAAGGCCAAAGTGTCAACCCCAGAGAAAGGGTTAACCTTTTGTCCTACCCCAAGACCCCCTAATACAGCAAAGAAAGTGGATCGGTTTAAGGAGTTTCACAGGCAACTCTGTTTAAAATACCATTTCTATAATGACAACCAAACGTTTGATCATTTATCTGACCAGGAAGTTGAACTCATTAATTTCATGGCAGGACACAAATCCTTATGAAACTATTCATCCAAACTTTGTTGATAAGAGTTCACGAGCCAAATAGAGTTAATCAGTCTCTGGATATTTTCCAAAAATCCTTCAAATTGGGCCTACTTAATAGAAAAACCAAACATGCCAGAAAACCAAATCTGGCAAAAGAACAGCTTAGCAGCCTTAGAGGACTTTCTGATGACCCTGAAATAGTTATCAAAAAGGCAGCCAAAGGATCTGCAGTAGTGGTTATGAATATCACTGATTATCTTAGAGAAGGTTGCAGACAGTTGAACGATACTAAGTTCTACACTAAACTTCAGTATGACCCAACTGAAAAAATTGCAAATAGTGTCACCAAAACACTAGTCTAGATAAAACACAAAGGTTTAATTTCTTAAAAGAATTTTGATCACCTAAACCAAGATAATTATTCTGAAGTTAGGTTCTACATGCTACCAAAAATACACAAAAAGGTGTCCCAGGAAGACCTATTTACAGTTCAGTTAATCACCCCACTAGTAGAACTAGTAAACTAGTTGATGAACATATCAAAGATTATGTTCCCAAAACCAAATCTTACATTAGAGATACACTAGATTTTATCAAAAAGATAAAAGACCTTGGACCCATCCCAGAGGGAGCAATCCTCTGTACTTTAGATGTATCATCTTTATACACTAATATACCCAACAATGAGGGCATATTAGCAGTAGCAGAAAAAATAGAAGTGACCCTAAGAAAACCCCAATTGTGAATTTCATACTGGACCCACTCAAATTAATACTACATAGTATGAATGTCACATTCAATGGAGACCACTATTTACAAACAGGTGGGGCAGCCGTGGGTACATCAGAGTCACTTAATTACGCCAATCTGTTCATGGACAAGTTTTAGAGCAAGCATCGGAAGGTTTCCTATTAAAACCTTTAACATGGAAAAGATTTATTGATGCTATTTTCATGGGTTGGACACATGGGAAAGAATCACTGAAAAATTTCATTGATTACTTAAAATCGTTCAATGAAACCATTAAGTTCACCCATGAAGTGAGCTATTCACAAATTGACTTCCTGGAAACCATGTGCAGTGAAGTTTGGCCCAGATATAGGTCTCATAACCACCCTCTATAATAAACCCATGGATACTCATTTATATCTAGAACACAGCTCGGCACACCCACAAAGTATCCTCACTAAAGGACCATATGGGCAATATTTCAGAATAAGGAGAATTTGCAGTCTTGACTCTGATTTTGAAATTAATGCCAAAACACTAACTGGATATTACCTGAAAAGGAGTTATCCATTTCCAAGCTTAAAGAAACATTACCACAGAGCTAGGAAATTTTCACAGGAAGAACTGCTAGACACAGTCTCAAAACCTGCAACAGAAGCACCTGTTATGGTCACC
Organism: Sabellastarte sp. h YS-2021; assembly: GCA_964017235.1. Classification (NCBI taxonomy): domain Eukaryota; kingdom Metazoa; phylum Annelida; class Polychaeta; order Sabellida; family Sabellidae; genus Sabellastarte; species Sabellastarte sp. h YS-2021. The sequence goes on from OZ024931.1 coordinate 152,226,073, forward strand.
CAATATAACCCTAGAAATCCCCAAACAGGATCTGTCCCTGTCCTTTCATCAACACTTGACATCCATTTGCAAACTTGTGAGTCAGTGGCTAATTGTCCATTACCTTGTGTCTTACAGAAGTTTTAAAATGCTTGAAATTTTCGCCTTTCAATTTGGTACTGTGAGGATGCATAGACAATTTTTCACATGCACATATGAATTTCTTATTACAGTAACCAACAGTGTACATAAGGTTATGATTCAGTCGTACTTCGTTCTAACAAGGCAACATAAGATGAGTGAGTGTATTGGTTATTTCACCGCATGTTTCCCGGGCAACTATCAAAGGTGAGTTGAGGTTAATGCGGGTTGCTTCTTGATGACCAACGATTGTAGCACTGTCATCCTACAGTTATTGACAGCTAAAAAACTGTGTCTAATCAGTGGCCGTCTGCCTGTAACATGAAAAACTCAGACAAAAGAGGGTGACTTGGGGGCAGTTCTGCAACCATGTAAAACTTAAGCGAGGGAGGTACTGCCTGTAGTCTTAAAGGGACATAAGATCTGCTATCTGGAAGATTGGTACAACTCATGATCATGTATACCCTGGAACAAATGATGCAATGTAGTATAAATATATTCTAAGCATTTCAAAGACACCAGTGTTTTATATAGTTAAACCACATACGTTTCATGCTTTAATACTTGCCTGTGTGAATTGGTCAATGCCCCTAATTGGTACAAAAATAATGTAAACTTTACATTCAATATCTAGCCAACATAGATGGCAGGTAGTCATATCCTGACAGGTAGTCTTGTGGGCAAAGGAAACCAGTACATACAGCTAGCTGGTCAAGGTTCTTTACACTAGACTGGCGACCAAACTGATGTAAGCAACTACCAACTTTCCCACATAAGGTCCGGAGTTTGAACTTCCAACCTCAGAGGAGGGAGGAACATATGTTACTACTATCCCACTGTGGCCCATAAAAGTTAGCTTTGTAACCTGCAAGTTGATTGGTAATTTGATTATTTCAGGAGTTGACACTATATTATCACCCCAAAAGATTTAGTAATTGGATGTTTCCTGTATGAAGTGTATTTTTAGTTATACTTGTGACATAATTTAATTAACAGAAATTCAGGTATTTACACTTAATACAATCACAAATAAAAATGATATGATAAGGTTGTTTCATATTATGGCAAGCACCAGTACCTTTCTCTGTCGAAGATATACTAGATACTGAGCTGGCCTTAACTCGTCACTTACCTTAGGCTGGCACAGCAATATGGCCGACAAAATAAACTTAAGGCTCATACACTCATAATGTCCTCATTTAAGGATGTTCCTACAGACAGGGTTTAATTTCATCTGATCAAATCTGGTACTTTGCTGGGGAGACTCATTGTGGGAAATTCACAAATGGATTTACAGATAGATAAAGGATATTATGGATAACTCTTAAATTATTTAAATTAAATGTATGAATTAAATAGAAATACATGATTTTATAAATAAGAACTGGATGTCTGGGTACTTTGCCAAAAAGAGACAAAGTGAAATGTTGAATGATTTACTGTTATATTCAGTTATACTTGTTAAGGATCTTCGTGACAAGTTTATATCGTGCAAGTATCTGAGACATAAAATCAACAAGGCAATAAAAACTTAATTTGCATAAATAAACACGGAGAAGTATCAAATGTACCCTGGGAGAGAGGAAAGGGTTTTTCGTCTGCGCAGATTTTCCACAAAATTTCCGCTCTGTCGAGCTGAAAAACAAACCAAAACAAAGAGTTGATATTGAAGAGTTAGAGTCAAATGTGTTTCTTTGTTATCCCGAAAATTTTCCTTTTATTCTTACTTAATGTTAGAATCAAAAATCCTCAACGCGAGGAATTCTGGGAATGGTTTAAGGTATAAAATTATAGCAAATATTCCTATGCATGTAACTTATAGTGAAGTTGATAGTTTGTTAGTCTGGATCCTATTCCATTTTTACCAAGCAACACATTCACAATATTTTTTCTTCCCTAATTTTTAAATTTCTTCAAATAAAGACTTTAAACTAAATGATAACACAGGTTTCTTGTCGAATTATCCACTTTTCACATGACGTTTGAGAACCTACCAGTTTCATATAATACATTAAAATTTAAAAAGGTTATTACTCAAAAAGCTTGTCAAAACATTGAACCGGCCAACACCATTGACGCCATCAACATTTTTGCCCGAATTTTGAGAAGAAATTGAAACAGAACACTGTTTTTCATCTGTTTAAAGGCTTCTTTTTTCAAGCTATTTGTTTATGCGGGTATTATATACAGCAATCAATGCAAGGTAAGTACAATTAGAACACTTTTTAAATTTGAAGTGAGGGTCACTATTGGCGGTACCAGTCTTTTTTGGTTAAAGTGGACTGGTGCCCAGTCTAACAGTTCAGGTACTTACGATCTTGTACATTGGAAATAAATTAAATATATTGACTTTTTTTTGCCGATTTAAGGAGCTAATATAAAAAGCATTGCAACATGTTAACTCAACTTTTTGTGAGTCAAGAAAATTGATAACTTAATTTTGTGTCAAGAAGCATTTGAAAACAAATGGAATTTCATAGGGTCATGAAATGTTTAGGAGACTTTTTGAATCAATCCAGTTGGTAAGAAATTTAAGGACGCATTTAAGATATAAAAATTGCTTTGTGAATGCTAAGATAGGTTTCATGTCCCTTAAGATCAGTAAGATGACTTTATGAATGGTACAATGAGTTTCAGTCCCCTCCCTATGTGGGTAAAGTAAAAACCTGCTGAGCAGGAGCTACACTTTATTCTTAATAACACACATGTATATTTGATATATATCTAAACTAAATAAGTAAACAATCTCATTTCATTTCATTTCAAAAATAAAGACTATGTGTGCAAATTATAAGTTGGGCTAATAACTGTAGCCAAATATAAAGATGAGATAAGCACAAAAATCTAAAATTTAAATTTAAGTATTCAAATAAACTAGCATGGTTATATTCAATTTCATAATTAAAACTACTACTGGACTATAACATAAATTAATATTAAACTAGCTGGTAAATATTAAATTCTAGCTTAAAACATTCCTGAGTTTAGTTATCCTAAGTTGGGCTAATATGTTCTAGCCCATCTTAAGATGGGCTTAGCCCATCTTAAGATAGGCTACCCAACTTAGGATCCTAAGTTGGGCTATAGCCCGTCTTAAGATGGGCTGATTCCTAAGTTGGGCTCCAACATTAATACTGTTATACACTAAGGCTTGCTTATACATAGTAAAACATAATAAGCTTATCAGTAATGACAATCCTTTACAGCAATAATATAATTTGATTGTTATAGTCACTAATTTACAATTTACCACATGTAGCAGAAATTTATTGTTAACATAAATCACCAAAGTGCAATCAAGTTATAAAAGATTATTTTAGTACCAGATTTCTCAAAAATCTAAGTAATCAAAATTTTACCAGATTTTGACCTTAAATGGAAAAAGGTGACGACCTTGACCTCAGCGAAGGTCATCTGACCTTCAGATGACCCCACCAGTGTGAAGCCTGCCACACCCAAGGCATAGTGCCAGAGAACAGTGCAAAATTGTAATACAATACACAATACCTGAAATGCCAAATAGCTATATTAAGCATTTATTAACCTAGCAAAGGAGGAAGCAACAACAGCACCCATTTCCTTATTTTCTTTGATGTAACTCCAAACACAATCTGATATCCAGGAGCATGTTCAAACACCTCCAATAAAACATAGCTTTGCAATGGATTCCTGGGGGCCACAGTGGCAGAGTGGCAACACACGCCTCCCACCTCTGAGGCCAGTGTTTGGTTCCCAGCACAGCCTCAAGTGGGAAAGCTGGTAGTTGGTTGCTGTTGGTCGGCAGTTTATAGTACAGAACCCTGATGAACTGTATATACTGGTTTCCTCTGCATTTCCAACTACCCATTGTGATATGACCTGTACAGTGTTGGAAGCGCTGTAAAATCCCAAATAAATAAATAAATGGATTCCTAACCGCAAGATCTAATAAGAATCAGAACCAGTTTATGATAATATTGAACAGTTTCATATGCTAGAAAACATCAATGAACATTTTGGATCAATCTCCAAAGTGGAACAAGCCTTTAAGCATTTTGAGCTTCACAAATTGCTTTGATAATACCTGTAAAGTCTAAATGTATCTGTGCAAAAGTTTTTTACTAATAAAATATGAATTTTTTTCTTCAACTGCTTCCCCTTGCAATTAGCATAAACTGGGAGAAAAAGGAATATAAAATATTATATTTTGTCTATAGAATATTGGTGTTAGAATTTAGGGAGATATTTTCATGTTTATAATATATTATCGCACCTTCAAAAGCCCCAAAGAAGGTTAGTATGTAGTTTGGCTGGGTTTGTTTGCAAACATTATTTGGAGCTTCCTCTTGTGGCGATCAATATTTTAATCTCAAAAACACGCCTGTCTACAAACACAAAAACTGAACTGAGAATTTTTTTTGTTAAATTTCTTTACATAACAGATAGTAACTTATTACTGGTACTGGCAATCCCCCCACCCCACTTTTTGTGGCAGGTTTCCACAACTAAAATACAGTTATAACTTAGTTTTGTTGTTATAGTCTGTAAAAAGTTCACACTTCGTGACATTAGTTATGCAAGATATAAGTAATAGACTAGATCTCTAAATTTAATCATTATTGTATGATGTTTCCTTGTTCAAGTTTGATTTGGAATACCTCTAGAGCTTAATTGAAAATCTGGTAAGTATTCAACTTGATTAATTTTCTTTAGGTTTCAATAATTATCTTTAGAATGTTAAATAATATATGCAATTTCATATCATGTAAAATGGTGGGTGGTAAAATTATTATTTACAAGGGTATATGAATAAACAATATTAAGTGATTAATATCACTTACTTAATATATCTTAGAATATGACTTACTAAGATAAAGTAAGCCACATAAGTGTGTCGTATAAAATGACATTATAAGGTTAGAAATATAAGGTCAGTAAATCAACTTGGTAATATTAAATCAGTGATGTTAGATTAATATGATTTAGTAATGTTAACTTCTATTATATGTCTGTGATATAACATTGCAACATAGCATTAGTAATAAATGTTAATAGGTTTCCTGTAACTGCAGTCTTCATATAGTTTTTGAAGCAAGAATATAAACATTTTCTCATAATTTATGTCTCTCCACATTTATCATACTCTTCACCAACGCTCATCAGGTTTTAGTGGTCCAGTGGTCTGCAAGCTTTATATTTAATGACTATATTCTCATGTTGATGGCAGTGTGTTTAAATCCAGTCGCTGATGAGTATTGTGTGTCAGCCTTTATCACCTCTTTCAGAAAGAAGCTTTAACCCTACCTCTACATCAAGGCAGAGCCAACCTCAGTTTCTGTATTTCCCTGGACTTCTCCTTGATGCTTGGTTCTCTTTCTGTCCCTTGAGTGTGCTATTGAGCCTTATGGTCCCCAGATTAGGTGCTGAAAAGTACAATTAGAACTGAAGGACAATATATGGAATGTACTGTGGCCTTATTGACCTTGGTTCAAAAACAAACTCAGAATTTGAGTTGTCTTCATTTTATTTTTTTCAGTTTTTATTTTATTTATATCCATTTTATCTAGATATTTTGATATTCATGTAGAATTACAATGTTGTTAAATACTAAATAGTTGCGTCTAATCTATGTTATAGCATGTTCAAATCCTACTTGTGATAACCAGTTTGAAAATACTGATGAACTTGCCAAACATGACACTTGTTGTCAAAAGGGACAATATTTATGACTTTGGGGAAAACCTTGGTTTAATAAATAATACTGTCACAAAATAAAAGCTAGGGTTTTATGTCTATGCCTTAATGTGGCCAGCCAATTAATATAATTTGCCCCCACAATTAGCAGTACATGTGTTTGAACCCATCTCGTCAAAATTAACTTGTAAATGTACGCAGATATTTGTCAGTACAGTTCAGAATTTTTGTCCAGTTTCCCATGCTAAGGACAAAGGTCAAAGGTCAGCGAGATTGAATGGGAGAAAAGGTGAAAATATGTTTGAGGAATTTATTTACAAGCTAGTAGGTATGTACAGGGCTAAAACTTTAAAATTACAAGGCTTTGAAGATTTTAAAAGCACCATATAAAATACCATACAATGTATAACAATATTATAAAGCTTCTAAACATGCGCAACATGTGCCTTACATATCACAGAAGTGCAGACTAGTATGTCTTAGTATAACATTTAATACATTTAATACAGCAACTCATGTCACAGTAGTCATAATAAGTTTATGTCAAAATCAAGACGAAGCCGGAAATAGCCTGGCTTCGCCTAGTGTCAAGTAAGAAGTGAAAAAATTGAGAGAGGGGGCTTCCAGGGTACTGCCTGGCCCTGCCTTGATCCACAAACATTGTGAATTACTACAGTCAAAATCTATATTGGGTCACCCAGGGTCTACCTGGGGACGCCTAAAAACACACAGCTGAAGTGTATCGGGGGGAAGGTGGGGAATAAAATTTCTTGCTACTTCTTAGGTGTTCAATAACTGAATTAAAATAGCCCTCCAGATTCAAAGTGAGGCCAATGCATTGAACCCCAATAGGCCTGATAGGAAGACCCCTGAGAGGTCACAGGTCAACAAATGTTAATGCAGTTTGAAGGTCTAGATGAAACTGAGGCCGTGCTGGGCAAACTGGTTGTGAAGTCGGATCCTGACCACATAGTATCCACTACTATTATCCACCTGTCCTGATATGACCATGTACAATGTGTCGAAAGTTAAAACTAAACCAAAGTCACTCAATCTATCACAATTAACCAATCAATCAATTCAACAACACATTAAGACCGATTGCACATTGGACTATAATAAAAACTTAATCATCAAATTTGGTCTTCTTTAAATTATCATAATAATTACAATATTAGTTGGACGAATTTACAAGGCTAAACGGCATGGAACAAATAGACAGTATGCAATCAATCTGTTTTCAGAAAAATGTGAAACTATCTCAGTGTTGAATAATTTAGGTCTGCAAACGCAGCTTTTACTTTGAATATACAAAATGAAAAATTGCGAAGCACCGTAATCCATATTTGACCTAAATACAAGCACGTACAGACTGGGCACAACATTTATTTGTTGTTTTCCCTGACACAAGTTACTATTGCATGATTAACATTCTTCAAAACATACATAGTTTTGTGAATATTTGCTACAACAATGTTATATGTATGACATTAGAAAGATATTTTTACTGAGTTTCTGCTCATTTTTTAATTGAAATCTTTGCAGAAATATCAAAGACATATTAAGTCTTTTTGTTAACTGGCTTCCTTATATACATTCCAGTTTCGTCCGCCTTATGTCTTCAAATATGGATTTATTTTTTTTTATACATACAAAAATGGCAGATAATAATTGCAAAACATTCCTTATTTGACATATCCTAAATATAATCATTCATGAAGCTTAGCAATGTAATACTCGTGCTACTCTCTTGTATAATATTGTCATTTTTATTTGTGATAAATATTTCTTTCATGGTATGTCATTGGTAAGGTTTTCCTGTGGTATGTTGTACACTGATTGTGTTGGGTGCATATTAAGACCAATAATTTCATATCCTAATTGTATTATCGCCCATTAAAAAGACCAACAGAAGATTAATAGATTTTCTGGTTTTCTTCAAAAAGTTTGTTTATAACCTATATTTGTGTTCATCAAAGTTTTATTCATAACAAACCTGTCTCTCACATAAAAATGAAATGCACTTTTATTTTTTTAAGTGTTTGTAAATTACTCACCTGTTTTATTACTAAGATCAGGCACCACGATGGTGCAGTGGTAATACATTTACCTCCTGTCTCTGAGATGAGAAGTTCAAACCCTGGACCTTATGTGAGGAAAGTGGTAATTGCTTACCGATGGTCGGCAGTTTACAGTACAGAACCTTGACCAAATGTATGTACTGGTTTCCTCTGCCCACAAAACTACTCGTTGTGATATGACCTCTACAGTGTTGAAATTGAGATAAAAACCTGAACAAATAAATTATAAAGATCAGTGGCCACGGATAAGTGGTAATGTTGGGCTCCAACTCGCGGTAGGGAACAACTCGAATTGTTCCTTGGGCCAACTCACGGGGGCGAGTTGTGGCAAACATCTTGAGATGTGCACGCCATCGAAAGTTGTGGCTGCTCCAACATAATCCCCTAATGTCCAGTACTGGTCAGTGACCACATGGCTTCTGCTTGGTCAGTTATTGACCCCAAATATGGCTTCTGTCTTAAGATGCATGACTGGACAAACTTAATCCTGTATGGTAATTTGCGGCACTCACTTTTGACTAAAAGTACATGTAATTAGGTATACAAGGCAGACAAGGCTTAAGGTTCTATTCATACGTCCTATTTCATTAGCTAATTAACTATATTTCAGAAACTGCAAATTATAAACATGATATGTGGTATTTTTTAACAGAATAAGTTTATATTGCAAATAAATGATAAAGCGTTATCCATTTATATAGAAAACTCTGTAATAAAAACAAAACATTTAATGTATTTTTAATCACTTAGTAAGAGAGAGTTTGATATCTTTAACAAGGTTATTTTGTGAGTTTCACAAATGGTTACTAGTATAGAACATCATGTCGCCTTATATAAAGTAAAAGGTAAAATTACACTGGTTTCAAATAATATATAAATGGGTAAAAAATCAGAATTGTTATTTAACATAGTAATATTTTTGGAGCTGCATAAATATAAAACAATATCAAAACTCATTGTATTTCATATATGTGTATTAATTCACTAATGTATTACTAAATGTTTCAATGGCTTATATCCAAAGTGATAATCATTTGTCAAACACAATCTGAGACTTAATGACAAACAAGAAAAAATAGTGGTAGTGGTCTCCTAAGCTTCCTAAAACAGTCTGGAAAATCCTTAAATGCGATTAAGAAGCATCAGCCAGAATAAAATAATAAAATATTCACTGCAATTCACGACATTTGATTGTATACATAACAATTACTTCCACAGAGATTAAGCTCTATGAAAAGATGATCAGGTTGAATTATTGGATAAAGTTGGTGGAGCACCAACTCAAGATGTGGCAGTACATCTCGAGATGTTTGAAACAACTAGCTCCCACGAGTTGGCGCAAGGAACAACTCAAGTGAGCCGCCCAACAGTAACACACTTCCCTTCCACCTGTGAGATCAGAGTTTGGATCCCTGACTTCCAGTAGGGAAGCTTGTAGCTGCTCGAGATTGGTCAGCGGTTTACAGTACAGAACCTTCACCAAATGTATGTACTGGTTTCCCCTGAAACCAAATTTAAAACCCAAATGAATAATTAATCTTCCCAACACCAATCAACATAGCTCCCTGATTTGTAATATGAGAGACTGTTACAACATATCTTGCTTACAAAAGGTAGGTGTCAAAATATATGATTTGGCCCAAATCTAGCCACTTGGTGGTAATTGCTATAATTCATAAAGATAAGTCGTAGCACCAGCTGCGATAACTGTTGCAGATTGTAGGTTACTGTTTTCATTTTACAGATGTTGGCAAAATTAGTCATAACAGCATATGTATAGATAAATCCTCTCTTACATCCTACCTTACATGCTCGTACATTCTGGTTACAGAGAAAACTTTGTAGATACTGCCACATCTGCAGTGCTATAACGTAACTTTGAGGTCACAGACACCCCATAATTAAAATTGGAATGCACATTATTCTCTGCTTGCTCGTAGCATGGCTGCAAACATGTCCATGTCCCAAGGGGAACTTACAAGAGACTTGGGTGCGTACCGTTTCCTTGCTATTGATGTATGCCCTCCCCAGTTACTTAACGGATTTGCATATGCTGTAAAATACACTCACGTGTACCTTGTATGTATAGCAACCCACTCTGCGGCCTGTAGCCAGTAGCAGTCTGTTCTTGGATGTTCAAGAAGTGACACTGTTGTTAGGAGGATACCTTGTTTGCGCGGGCAAATCTCTACTGCTGAACTACCAAGCTACTTCATATTTTTCAACAATATTCACAGCACACTTTCATATGTATACAATGGGATGTAAGAGAAACTTTAGTCTTATCAGCCTCACAATTAGTCACACCAACCTTAAAACAGTCATTTTGCAAATTAACAATTTTTAAGTTTGTGAAACATTTTTTTCAAACATGGGATAAGAATTTATACAATTACACCTGTTTAGCTGAAAAGGAAAGTCTTATGAGCAGTAAGAAAATTCTCTGAACAAAATTATCAAGAGTAGTTGAGAAACAAATTCGTGAGAGTGGCACATTTGTATAGTCCAAAACAAAAACAGTAACATAGTTTCAGATATTGATTATTTTGTCTCCATCAAACCCTGTCTAGGGTTCTGAAATTTTCTGGCAAGTTTCCACAGTTATTTTATGCAGATATAAATGTCTTTCTATAGTGTGTTACGGTCTAAAGACTAAATCATTCATAAGATGACTTATGTAAGTGACAAGTAAATGGACTAACTCTCATTATACAGTGATAATATGTTGTTTCTATGTATAAACTGGATTGGAAATTATTTTTAAACTTGGTTAGTACTCATATGTTATTTGTGTGCTATTATTAATAACTTTCTGTTGAATTTTAACTAATAGATTTTTTTTTTCAATCAAACAAAAAACAATTCTTAGAATTCTCAAGAGTTGTTGTAATATTTAAAATATGTCAAAGTATTGTTACTATTTACAAAAGTAATAATATTTACTACTTCATAAAACTAAGTAATGTAACTAAGTACTGTAAAGTTAGCAATATAAAGTGGTAATATTAAGCTTCAAATAAAAGTTAGTAACACAGATTAATGATATTACCCCAGTATGTTAATTAGTAATATAACTTAGCAATATTAAGTTATATTTAAAGTTTGTAATATAACTGAGTAATAATTGATTGCTCATTTATAAATTGATAAGCTTGCGGTAAGTTTCAAGCATTGTTATTGGTAAAATTAAAAATCATAAGTAGTTTGTAATAAATTTCATCATCTGTAACTTTCACCAGAATTCATCAGGCATAAAAACACGAGTTGTCAAAAAGTCTGACATTCAGTCACTACACTCACAACTCTGTGGTTGTGACTTCAAGTCAACTCCATGACAAGTTTATATAGTAGAACGGATTACATAGTGGGCCTTTGCTCCTATATCACTAGCAGCTGATGTAAAGGTTCTAACCAGAGCTTTGTTAGATGTATTCATTTATGGTACGGTTACAGTTTTCCTTACTGTTCTATATGTACGTCTGCTTTGATGATGTCGTTATTTCTCCAACAGGAGACCCTCATAGCTGGGTGGAACGTGTTGAATAACGATCCACCCAGAATATACATCCTGACCTCCCTTCCTCAGTCCTCCAGCAAATATATTTCTGTATACTTCGTGAAGCCTGGTGGGAGGTTTTACAAAAATGAAAAAAACTGTTCCTAATTGCAAAAGGTTTCCCAAATTTTGTCAAGTGTGGACAAAGCTGTTCTATTACCAAACCTAACAATGATCTCCTACACAATTACCAAACTGAAAAATATACAAACACAGCCAAAAGTACACAGGCCTGTTTGGTCGTGACTCCAATAGACCAACATATGACCTAGGATGTTTCATTATTCATTTTATAATTTGATTTTGTATAGTGTTAATCTGAGCACTTGACACTGGAGTTATATGCTGGAATCTTACCACTTGCAAGGACTGTCCAAATATAATGAAATGCTATAAAAATATTTTACCGTTGCAGATAAAACCTCAAAAATATGTTCCTCATTATTGTTCTTCTATCCATAACTTAAAGGTCCCCTTCAACAACAGTTTATCATATGATGCCCCAAAGTTATGGAAAGATCTTCAACATGATATATACAGTGCTCCAAATCTCTCATGTTTCAAAAGTTGATTAAAATCCTACTTATTTCAGAAATCATTTCCACCTTAGTTTTTTACTATGGAACACCGGATGGGCTTCCTGGGTGCGACTTGGAATATGTCTAACGTCTTCACGATTTATGCCCAACGAACTGGATGATGTGCATTAGAATCTGTAGATACAGAAATTAAGCACTTGGATAACTGATTTATATATTTATTGATACTCACTCCTGAAGGTCACAGTTTCGTTTTAAGGTAACACACTAGTCTCCGAGTACCAAGGTCAAGAGTTTGAATCTGGAATTTTCAGGGATTAACTGGTAAAGTTACTGGTTGTCTGCAGTTGTTTTTGTATTTGTATTTGTATCTATACTCAGTGCATTATCTCCATGTACTACAGGACTCAAAGCTCTATATCACCCATTCAACTGTACAAATATAGTCCAATCTCAATTTACTGACATTCCCCTAACTGAAAGACGGAGGCTCATGGATGACCATTTATCAATGTCCTCGAGGTTCTTTAACCTGCCACTGGGGATAGGACCCAATGACAGAGGACCGCCATTTTAAGTGGTCATCCGAGCCACTGTCTATCTGCCTATACCTGGGATTGAACCTACATCCTATGTGTTCCTAGGCGGGTGTACTACCCACTAGGCAACAGTGACAGATAACTTGTTGAATGGTTTTCAGTGCAGATGTTGCCCAACTAGTATGAACAGGTGCCCCCCATCCACTTAACCAGCCCGTTGGATATGTTGAAAGTGATATAAAACACATTTGCATCAATCAATGAAAATGTTAACAGTGCATTCGGAACAGAAGCACTCAAATGGTGCATATCTCTGCTAAGACCAAGCATCTCCAATAATACTTACAAGAGCAATAATTAAAAGATCCTCTGAAGTGTTCCTGGATTCAGTTGGTGATTCAGATCACAACCAAAACCAAAGATCAAAAGATGTCAACTTTTCTTGAAAATTTTAATAAAATCTCTCCTTAACTTTTAGAGTTATTTTGTAAACAAAAGCAGGTGGATAAACAAAGACACAAAACACACACCGCAACAAAACGTAGACTCCTTGTCTGAGGTAAATAAACATTGAACAATATTAAAAACTGCAATCATCAAGTTTACTATTACAATTTCCAGTTCAAATTAATTTCAATATTAGTTGGATTACTCTACAGTGGTATGTAAACTGTGTGTAACGAAAGAACTGTAAACAATCAATATCATTGTCAGAAAATATGAAACTATAAAAGCATTAAATAATTTAGGTTTATGAAGGCACATTTTACTTCAAGTTGAATGAACCAAATGCATCAGTGGACAGAAAACATATTTATATTTTATGGAATGCATGACTGAGAATTTTTAGTGCACTCTGGCAAAACAAAATAACAATACAGCTCTGTAACTGAGGACAGTTTAACTGAGTACTATAATACAACATACCATATTCTGCTCTAAATCAAGACTGTTTGATTTATAACCAAAGTAGTCTCTTAGCTCTCAAAGGTCAAAGGCCAAAAATTTGGGTTTTATGTTAAGTTCAACTGGTAACCCAGTGGGTCATTGAGGATCTCTGTCAGCTCACATCTCTAGAGTGGTGGGCTTGACTCCAGCTCATGCTAAAATGAAAGACTACCCGAGGAACTGTCCTGATGTAAAGTAAGCTGATAAAAGGGAAGTAAAGACTGACAAAATTAGCACACCCCTTATTTTAGCAGTGCAATGCATTGTAAATCTGCCTTTGTGGCCTATCAAGTAACACACTCACTTAGGAACATGGACGTTGCGGGTTCAAACCCAATTAAAGGCAGATTCATAGAGGCTCTGAATCTCTGTCTTTCAGTTAGGGAAATGTCAATTATTTTAGAGCTTGGCTGTACTTGTGCAATTGGGACATGGGTCAAATAGCACTTGGACTCTTATGGTGGAGGAAGATATTGTGTCGAGTTTAAATGTAGAAAAGAAATATCAATTTTTCCAATATCTGGTTGTCAGTAAGGACCCTAAAAAGTCCTCTGTGTCTTATTGGTTAGCAAGTTTGGGATCTAATCACAGGCTGTCACCTCTGTGAGGGTTAGACTCCCACAAATAACAATGCTGAGGACGTGTCCAAATATGACCCTGGCTGTTTAACGGGATGTAAAACCCTATGTTTGACTTTAGGACCTCAAAACTCATATACAAAATTCTATTATCACTCAACTTAAAAGCCTTTTGTAAGATAAGTTTTAACGATTTGGGAAAATAATATTGTGACAAATGTTTGTGTACATTTTGAATTAATCAAAACATGCAGAGACACTAATGTACAAATAAGTTAGGAGAAATAGGCTCACAATTCAAAACTTGGAACAGATAAATTCTAACAAGACATATGGAAAAGTTCAAATGCTTCAGATATTCTGTCTGTCAGTTTAATAAAATGGACCCATAGACTGATTATGGGTTTTTCTCAATGAGAGACAGAAAATGTGATATTTAAATATATTTGTGTAAATATAAGGACAATTATATTTGACACGGTGATACAGGGATAACAACAAAAAAGAAATATCTAATGTATTAGTGATTTTGAGAGTCAAAATCAAAAGCTGGTATTTTGTGCCCTGTTTAGGGAGCACATCGGTACAGTGGTAACACACCCCCACCTCTGAGATATGTGGTTCAAACCCCAGACCTTTTGTGAGAAAGATGAAAGTTGTTTACTGATGGTCGGCAGTTGCTAGTACAGAACCTTGACCAACTATATGTACTGGTTTCTCATGCACATAAAACTACCTGTCGTGATATATACAGTATAGAAAGTGACATTAAATTCCTAATAAATAAATAAATATATACACTGTTCAACATCCACTCAGAATGAAAAAAATGCCAAAATTAGGCACACAACACTGATTGATGCATCCATTCTGTTTAGTAAAAGTCTAAAACATTTGAATAAAATCTTTAAAAAATCATGATATTGGATTAAAACTGTGGACAAGTGGGTAACAATCACCAGAGAATAGAGAGAAGTGGGTTCGATCCCAGTTACAGGCAGATACCAATAGGTTCTGGTGACAACTTAAAGTGAAGAACCCTTGTCATTTGGTTCTGTTCCTAATGGCAGGCTAAAGAACCTCGGGGTTTTGATAAAATCTCTGATCTCAGGGGAGCAGCAGTCAATGTGCTGTACTCGTACAGATAGCACTCTGAGTCTGGTAGTACAAGAGACATTGCACTGAGTATTGGTGATGTGATTCTGATGTGATGCACTGTGCCTGTATATTATTAGGGAAGGAAAAATTGGAATTGACATTAGGGTTTTGGATAAATTTGTTCGCAGTTTTAAAATTATGGTACATGTTATGGTACAAACAGAGACTATTTTATTGATACATTGTTGGATTAATTGAATTGTTTTAATGTATTTTTTAACACATTATGCAAGTGATATTCCTACTGGTGGATGAAAGGATGGAGCAAAGCAGTACATGCTAGTTGGTCACCATTCTGCCTTTATAGCTATAAAGTACAGGCAAACAACTATCAACTTTATTCTGCTTTAGCTGAGAATTGAACCCAAGAGTGATTGCAGTGTAAGAACATATCAATAAATGTAAGTCAGTGGGAAGTGGATGGTCTGCAAACTTGATTCTGGCTGGATTAAACATCTCCATTGTTTTGTCTTTTAGCTACATTAACTCTTGACAGTTTAAAGCATCTGGAGGGGGGTGTCATCGATAAACAAACGGGTTGCATATATGAAAAGTTATGGTACACATTTTTTTCCAAATGGGGGTACACTGACGTAGATTAGTGGGATAACTTTTAATTTACATCTGAAAAAGAAGCAAGGCCTATACTTTAAAAAGATTTTCTAAGCACTAACTCTGGCGAAGCTTATAGAGATCATTTTTTGTTGTTGTTTTTGTCTTGGGACGTTTATGGATATGTCTGTCTGTGTTTTACAGAAGTTGTGGTGTAACAACAACTTATGTCTGTCTTTTACAGAAGTTAAATGGCAATGGGCTACATTAGTACTGGGATGGGTTACCACTTTATTGCATTACTTCTGTCTCTGGTAGCTTTGCGCTTGCGCTAGTAGGCTCAAACCCCCCCTCCCCCCCGTAAAACCTTGTTTCTGTAAAAGGTGAATCAGGGTATCTTGTCAAAATGATGAGAAAACAATATCGTGTAATGTGATTTACATTTCAGCACACCTGTGACATCACTGTTTGTTGGCTGACTGTAATGGTGTCGTCATGGATTTCCTGTTCCTCGCTATCTGCATTTCAGTCACTGCACACCTGGTTACAGGTAATATAGCTTTCTTAGGAAGTCAATACATAATATTTTAACTATAACATAATACATCTATTTATTCAGTCATATGCAAGAGGACCTGTGTGGGACTCACCAAGTAGCTTTCTTGGTATTGATGATGAGATGCTTTTTTCTGGGGAAGGAGTAATGTAGGTTATCAGTTGGACAAAGAGATATAAATTTTTACCTTGTGGAGCTTAATTTATCAATATATACACATGTAAATCACTTGTTTATATTTTAATTGTACTTAGGAACCTTACCTTCTCCACCAAGTTATGTCTTCTCCATGACTGGGGACATATGTGTTTACGAAAGCTCTGCACCTGCACTGGATGAACCCAAACTGGTCTGTCTAGCACAGTACCAGACCCACTTATCTCTTTACCTGGATATGAACCTGGCCAAAAATCTCATTTACTTTACACATGGTGATGACATCTACCAGATTGAATACAAAGAGGGAGCAACCTATACTGCATTGATGTACAGCGCCGGAACGATAACAGGTCTGAAGTCAATTTGTCTTTGTGACTTTTGTCCATCTTGTTTTTGCAGCCACT
Organism: Sabellastarte sp. h YS-2021; assembly: GCA_964017235.1. Classification (NCBI taxonomy): domain Eukaryota; kingdom Metazoa; phylum Annelida; class Polychaeta; order Sabellida; family Sabellidae; genus Sabellastarte; species Sabellastarte sp. h YS-2021. The sequence goes on from OZ024931.1 coordinate 152,242,936, forward strand.
GCATCTGGTAATGAGTTGTAGCTTTCTGTGTTAACTGAAAATATACGTATATAATTTGTAGACGCTTTTGTATATTTATCACTGAATGTATTGACAATTTATTCACACTTTTAATTAATTTTCATCCAAACTGCATGCCCTTCACTTCAGATAGGGGTGAGTCACATTGTAGCAGCCCCACTCATCACTTCACTGCTATGGTTTACATTAGCATCACTTAATTTAACTGGTAGCTCAGTGCCACCACTCAAAAGTAATTTACATTACATAATCTCATTTTTCTGGATAAATACTGATTTCTATTTAAAGTTCCACATTGTAATCCACAATGTGGTCTTCGTTTTTTTAACTCCCATGGTAACAGTAGGTGTGCCCAAAGTGCTGATACCCAGTAAACATTACAAACGTTTATAAACATTTAGTAAACCTATCAACATTTATTAAACCAAATAGAAACCTAAATATTGACAATTATTCAATATTAAGGGTTTATAAACATTTCAGCAACATTAGTTTGGTTTATAAACGTTTAAAATGTTTTTAAGCGTTTATACACAAACGTTTATACAAAGGGTTAAAAATAGCTTAACCTCACTTTCAGTTGGGATGATGACATCAGAACAGCCATTTTGAGAGAAACTGGAGTAATATTTCTGTTACTTTATCTTGCTGTATCACTGTTGTTTGAAGCCATTATTATATTTAAGTAGAAATATAAAAGCATATAATATCATCAAATTATATACTTCTATATATCTATTTAGAGTGTAATGATGGCTTCAAACAACAGTGATAGAGAAAGATATACTTACAGAAATAATTCTCCCGATTTTAAACACGTGTATAAATGTTTATAAATGTTTATGTATAAATATTTATAAATGTTTATATATAAACGTTTATAAATGTTTATGCTTAAACTTTTATAAACATTTATAGACAAACGTTTAGGGACCCATCATTTTAAACCTAATCTAAACCGTTGATAGTTAGGTTTATAAACATTTGTAATGTTTACTGGGTAAGTAACTAAATTGTAATATTTAAGATATTGACCTGATACCTACCCTTGACACAAAAAGCCCTACAATCATTACCTGTGAATACACAAATCCTTGCCTGCAGGCAGTGCTGTAAAACCACACAGAATTTCTGGATCATGTTTGAGAAGGACCATGTATTGATCCAACATTGTATGACTATAGGAGCCCAGTCTAATGTATGGCTTACTTTATTACAGTTCTGCTGAAATAAGCCACAGCACTTTGTGGGACAAATGTTTATGGCAATGCGAAGTATATGGTGAGTGATCCAGTTATTCACTGTTAACTATCACCATTTTATTTTTGTCAGATATTGCCTTTGACTGGCTGTCAGGAAACCTGTACTTTGTGGACCAAGCCATTGGCGGTATCTGCTTGATGACCACAGAAGGTGGACATACTGCCTGTATCTTCAAAGGTATCAGTGGCATCAGGGCCATAGCTGTGGATCCAATGAATAGGTTTGCTCACACCATACATTGTCATATGATGCTTACAAAATAGTAATGGCTAATGCTTACTTTTTGCAAACAGTCGGCTCAACAAGCTCTTAAAGCTCAAAATTAGGGTTTATGTTTTTTTAAAAAAAAAACTAAGGTCACATCAGAGGTCAAAGTTTTAAGCCCTGTTCAACAGCCATGGTTATTTGCAATTGGCCCTCAGCATTGCAATTTGTGGGAGTCGAACTCACACAAAGGTGACAGCCTGTGACTAGTTGCTAATAATTAGGTCACTGGGGACCTCTGAGGTCATATCATCCTCGCATCTGTCAATCCAGCAGGAGGTCATGAACTGGATCCAAACTTTTATAAAGAGGAATAATAGCCAAAACTGAGTACAGCACTGAGTCCCTCCACATGTATTATGGTCTTGTCTTTTTTGGGGTGAGAAATGGAAAGACACATCAGGAACGGATGTAAAATGGTACTTTGATTTTACCCATGACATTCAAAAATAAAACCCTACCTAATGAAACATAAAGGATGTCCAAGGAATGGTACTTCAGTAAAAAATATAACTTTTTATTGGACATGAGATATTTTTCAAGGGTTACTAAATACTTATTCAATCTGGATTGAAAATCACTTTTACAAAATTGTGTAATGTTATGCTGCAATGGGCGGTTGTGGAGATTGACAAAAACAATCATCTCTATCAAGATTATGTACTGACAATCATCAGGCGCTAGCATGTAATAGCCAATTTTCCCACTGGTATGAGTAGTATAGTAGTGAACAAACCCAGTAAACACTACGAAGGTTTTGAAACTTTATAAACCTGACTGTGAACGATTTATTTGAGGTTTAAAATGATGGGTTCCTAAGCGTTTGCCTATAAACGTTTATCAATGTTTAAGCATAAATGTTTATAAACGCTAATACATACACATATATAAATGTTTGTACACCATTTAAAAGTATCCAGCATGATTAAATGGAAAATGTAAACAAAAGTCATTTTATGAAAAATAACCCTGTTACATCAACTTAACATTGTAAAGTGCAGTCTATGATATTCTATATTTTTATATCTCCGCTTATAATTAAATGATGGCTTCAAACAACAGTGATACAGCAAGATATACTGAAAGAAATTTTTTTTTAGTTTCTCTTCAAAATGGTTGTGCTGACATCATCATCCAAAATAAAAATGAGTTTAAGACATTCTTCACTCTTTGTAAAATGTTTAAAACATTTTTAGACGTTTATATACCAAACTAATATTGCTGAAACGTTTATGAAACCATAATATTGAATAATTGTCAATATTTATTTTTATATTTGGTTTTAAAAACGTTTATAGGCTTACTGAAAGTTTATCTACGTTTACAATGTTTAATAGGAAACCACCAGTCCTTATTGCTGTAATTACAAGAATTAAATTAGTAGTTGGGGTATTTAGAAAAACTGATATCAGTTTTTACTGGATTCCGAATAAATGAAAATCAGTATTTAAAATTCAAATCAGCAATATTTTGACACTTGACAGTAACCCTTTTCATGAATCATAATATAAACTGGAAATCAGATGTGTAACACGTTTTTTATAATATGCTCCAGTTTTGCAATATTTAAACTAAAGTAGGAGATAATCTATAATATTTTTATTTTTTATAAAGTGGCATCTTATACAAAGCATCTTTCATTGACTTGTACTGTGGTTAGAAAATTGAATTTGAAATTAATGTTTGGCAAACCTAATGATTATTTATTTTATGATAATAATAAAATTTTATTTTAGACACATGCAAAACTGGCAAATAGTAAAAAGAAAGAAACAAATGCATAGGCAATACGTAACTATAGTTAGTAGAAGAATGTAAAACACAGCAATTAATCAAATATATTCTTAGAAACTATGCCAAAAACACTAAATTATGTAACGCCTTGATACTGTACAATTAATATAGGCAACTCATTTTCTCTGAAATATATTCGATTACCCATTCCTAAAAACAAGACCTTGTTGATTTCTTTAAAAGATTTCACGTTATTTTCTACAAACATTTGTGAGGCAGTACATTACCTGGGACAACCCAGTAAAAACCTAAAAGCAGTGTTGTATAAAGGATATTAGTTTGGAATAACAGCTCTTAGTACTACAAAACATGTTACACAGTTATCACTTAAATAGTGTCTTCTTAACCTCTGTAGAACACAAACTAAAGTTGCCCAGTAATGTGTTGCATTTAGCAAAGCTAGTGCTGATCTGACATAGAATGTCTATATCATCATTAAGTTCAGATATGATATAGCAATCTAAATATTTATATTTAGCATGACACTAGCTCAATACAGGATGCATTCATAAACATATCAGGAACTATACACTTTTTGGCAGATGAACTATATACATGCATTGTTTTTGTTTGGGCTTCATTAAAAAGTATGTATAATAAATGACCATAGTGCACACAACAATTTATCTTTTTCTGAAGTCCAGTGGCACTTGGAGAAACTAAACTTAGATCATCTGCACACAGACGATGGCTTAAGATTTTACTGCCAAGCAGACAGCCAATATGTATGTTATTTAGTTTAGAACTGACATGGCCAAAATACACATTAAAAAGAAGTGGTGAGAGAATTCTTCCCTGGTGTACACCATTGGTACATATAAATCATTCTGATGTCTCTTCATCCCATTTGACACACACCAGTTGTTTTGAATACCAAAAATACAAAACAACGTGACCAGATATGTAGAAACTTTCCTGTCAATGAGTGATCATGACCATTGCTTTTAATTTATGATCTTCAAGTTTGCAACCTTAATAGAAAAGATTGAATTATATTTTACAGGTACATTTTTTGGATAACCAGGGCATCAACATCCAGATATCGTCGGATATATGTCTTAGGGAGGAGTCATCTGAATGGTTCTGAACGTAATAACCAGTTTTATACAGGCATGAGGAGTCCTACCAACATGGTCCTGGATCATGAGTATAAAAGGTAAATGACACAACTTAAAGTAATTCTATTTACAAATGTATAGTGTGTGATTTTGAAAGAGATGTAATGCTATTTCCCATATTTTTTTTTAAGTTTTGTTATGCCGGTGTTTATGCCAGGAAAAACAACAATTGTATGACTTAGCATTGGAATTGTGAATAAAAAGTGATACTAAGTGATGTTTTTCATTCTCATACTGTTGTGTAAAATGTTTGAACAGTTCACCATCTGGTACAGATAGAAGTTGTATAAGGATACACTAGGATTTCTCATATATATCTTCACTGTAGCAATTTCGGTTTATGAGTGTTTCCATTATGCTCAGTTGCTAAGAATCTTAATATATTTATTCTCTCCTGATCATTAGTTATCTCCAATGAGCCATGATTAGCATTTGATGGATTAAAAGATGCAAAAATATAATAATTGTTTGAGAACCTTTGGTTTGTTGAGTACATGGTAGCACCATCCCACAGTCCTGGAGCAGTAATATTTGTGAAGTACCTTTACTGGCAGTAGGTGTCATACGACCCACAGCCTCACTTTGGAATAAGCTAATTTAAGTCAGTTTGAATTTATTTTTGTCTCGAAAAGACACCAGCTAGTTTTATTTGCCTGCCACCCTCCCTACAATACTAGGGTATAATAATTATAATAGTCTTTAGGAGGCTTTTATTTTTTGCTTGGCCTTGCATGGCCTAGTGTGATGTATAATGCATTCTAATATGGCTATCCGGCATTTCAACCAAGACTTTCACCAACAATGTAAATAGTTGTATAAACATGTAGTAGAAAGCAGAAGATAGTACGATAACATAGAATACACAATTTAAGTTAGCCTGAACTAGTCACTGAACATTTCAGCTCTTAAATTAGGGAAATCTTAATGTGTGGCTAACCAATGTTGATAGCACTCTAAATAAATGCTCCAACCGAATAACAATCTGTCTTTTTAGTGAATTAGTGACACAGGTATCATACTCCTAGATATCAAACATTAGCAAGTAACTACTGAATTTTCCACTTTATACCACACATATGATTAGTTTCAGACAACTTTTTAGGTATAGTTAGATAACAGTTAACCATGACAACTATGGATGCAATTTTAGGGACTTATCATTTCAGAATATACTGGACTGACACTATGCATGGTTCCATAGAGAGCATTGATTTTAATGGTGAGGATCACAAAACTCTTTTTGAGGAGATCAGCAAGTATCCATACAGTCTGGCTGTGGACCAGGTACGTCACAGCTAATTAGTTGCAGTAATGTGGAAGTTTACCAGTGTAAATATAACTTTTCTATCAGTAGATGGGTGGCATGATATCTATGAATTGATTATACTGAGCTGAATTCCACACATTGCATAGGTTATGTCTGATAATAGTTTTAGAGGTGGATCAAAACAGTGCCTATTACTAGGTCAATATTGTACATTCTAAATCACCAACTGTCAGAAATTCACCGTTAAAGTAATTTGTTAGTCACTATAACATAAGGTGATTACATAGATGACTTCATCGGGTGCAAAGCTCACAATTTGATAGTTGTCATTCTGAAACTTAGGATTACAGACAGTGCATCTGCACCCAGTGACCTACAAGTTACATTGTCAAGAAACCTGTGTCATATTCTAACTAATTTTTGCAGATTAGTCAACATATAATTTTGTTCAGATGATTTACAACCAATGTAACAATGACTTGTGTTGATCTATTTATTGGCACCACTTGCAAATGCAGCAATGTAGTTGACTGCCTAAGATGTTATTAAAGAACTAAATAATGTGCTAAAGAACCAAGTTTTTTCAAATAAAAATTGGTGTCATTTTTAAAGTATACACAGTAACTCAAGTCCATAATAGGCTAAATGCCTTTGCCTCATAAATTAGCATTAAGTACCATCTTGTCCTGTGAAATATCTTATTTTAGAACTATGTGGTCTGGCTCGACAACTCTATCAACTTTCCCTCTGTGTACTGGACTAACAAGACATCTGGTATCCACACTCAAGTGGACACACATCACAAGATTTTTACCCTGGTCGATGACATACTTGTGTTTGGAGAGTATAGTCAACCTACAGCACAATCAAGTAACCATGTATACACTTAAAATATCCATTATTGTTTTGTTTTATTTTCTGTTAACAATATACCATAAAGCACAAAATAGTCCATTTCATTGCTTTTAAAAAAGTATTATGAAAGTTCAGATGTCCAGAATATGAACTGATTAATGTACGCTCTCATATGTCAACCAATATAAGTTGTGAGATTTCATTGTGTTAAAAGTGCTTATATTTTACAACCTAAACCTCACATGAACTAATTTGAATTTAGTTATTTTTCAGGTAAAGCCTATTTACTATTGAACTATTTTTGCTGTCTATTTACAGATTATTGCTCACAGAACAATGGCGGTTGTTCACATATATGTTTGGCTGTTTCGGACAATGACAGGGAGTGCAGATGTTCTTTGGGGTTCATCTTGACCGATGATAACACTACTTGTAAGCCAGGTAGATATACCTCTTTTTATTTGTGTTGAAATTAACAACCTCTTTCTGTTGGGACACTGAACATAATTCTATGGAACATATTCTTGAGTTGGAATCTATTCCCCAAACCTTGTGTATAACTTTTTTATCGATTATATAAAGAATTACAGTGTAATTTTTTCCCCAACAAATATTTAATACTTTGATACACTTGTCAAACTAACAATGATTATAATGTTATCTATAAAATGTATTGCAAAGAGATGTTGAATAACTGGGGACTAATTAAATGTTAAACTCTATGTTGCTCTGAATTGAATCATCAATAGGAAGTAGGGCTACTTACTAAGCATTGCACTGGAGGCAAAAGCAAATGATATTTGCATTTTGCAAGTTAGAATGTACTTACACTTATTATATTAACTTGACAATATGTTAAGACAAGTATTAATATTGGTCCAAATATGAAACACAGAGAGAAGTGAGACAAGTATTAATGAAGCTTATATACCAAGCAAGCAGCATTCAACTTAGTTACAAAATATTTTTTGACGCAAAAACAGGGAAATGGTAATTACTTAAGATTTCTGCCTTCACACATCAAAGGTTAGAAGTGCCTAGTTTAATGGCCCTAGCATTTTTTTCAAATTATTGTTTAACTACTACCACTGTATCATTACAACTAAGTCATCTTAGTATGGTAGTAACTGTTAACAGGAATGTAAAAATCCAACTGTCAGCTTTATTCATGTGTCACAACTAAATCACATATACTACTTCAGCTCCTAGAGGGAACTTCGCAGATAACCTGGTAGTTACCGATGCAGCTAGGGGAGGAATTTACTTCTTGAACACATTGACCCAGGGATTATCTGTCCTAGATATACCAAGACAGACCTTCATTGAATCTGCTACAGTGGACCCAGTCAATGACTATGTGTTCTGGGCAAACACCAAAGAGGAAACAATAGTCAGGGCAAGACTGGATGGGACAGAGGTCACAGTCATCAAGACTTTTGAAAATGGTATGAAACTGGGCTGTGTCAAGCGATAGCCAAATGGAAAAGTTGGGAAACAAACCCATTTATACCAGTTAAAATATCCTCAATGATGTAGTAATACCTCTAATAGGCTTGTGAATTTAAATATTTTGCCTGACTTTTTACTACATTGTTATAACATTAAGTACATCAAGTAGGATATTCATCTCAAATGCCCACATGAATCAAATGATTTCTGAAAATTTAACAAAAAGCAATTTAGAAATTTGTTTGTTATCACCCTCCACGCATTTTTTGTTTTACTCTCATACAAAAACATTTTCTTTGATATGGCATGGATTAATAGCACTCCTTGGCAGCTGATGAATATAATACTGTGAAATTGTCCAGAAAGCCAAGCTGAAGCTATGATTTAGATTTATCTGTGATTTAGACGTGTGTCTATCAAAAGTAAATTTACACAACAAAATATCATAATTTAGTTCCACCTGATTATATTGCGGAATTTAGAATGTCATTGAAATTGCTTTGCATTTTAGTAATTTCGACTTGGACTTCCATTGTTTCTGCAGGTCATAGCATAATTGGTCTAGCAGTAGATTACTTGGAGGAACTCATATTTTACTGTGATGTCCAGGCTGGTGTGACCACATCACTGTCTTACTCTGGTTCCACTGAAACACTGATACTCCCAGAAAATGACACAGTGGCCATAGTACCAGATATGCACAGCAAGTAGGGATTTTTGTGTAACTCTTTTTTTGTATATCTATTTGATACAAAATGCAGTATGGCTGTTAGGCCCCAACTCATGATTAGTAACATCTTGAGATTGTCCTTGCACAAACTCAGGATCTTGAGTTGAGGCAAACATCTTGAGATTGTGCAGAACATCTCGAATTGGTGATGGCCAGACTTACGATGATACATATGAAACTGCCATTAGCTCTAAACATGGCTGTACTTAGAGGAAGAACACAAGTGTGGCTTCCAAATATAGTCTGGTAAAAGATTACAATTGTATTGAATATAAACTCTCTGATTATCAAATAAAAAAATTGCTTGTGTAAAGTGTTGCCTGAACTTTTTCTGAGATTCTTAATTGCACTTCTATAATTGTTGGTATACATGTATTGTCAGGTGTTTCCTTACTAGATTTCCCATTGCACTTGCAGCACCGAATTTTTGGATACTTAAAATCTGTCTGATTGTTTGCAGTTATACAAATAAAAACAACAACAAAGAACTATTCATAATGCCACAATAATTGTAATTATAAATGGCAATAACTACCTGACTGAGGCAGCACACACTCAATTGCCTAGTCACTAAAAATAGCCATTTACTTATTTGCAAACCTTAATTGATTAGCCAATCACAGACCTAGATAAACATTTTTAGTTTGTGCAGTTCAATCCTTAGATTAGACTAGCATCTCGAGATATTTGCTTCCATTTAAGATCTTGAGTTTGTGCAAGGACTATCTCAAGATGTTCCCGATCATGAGTTGGTGCTCCACATGGTCATGTAACCAAATGCCTTTTGATGGTTCTTTTTATAGATAGTTTCTAATTTAATTAATGTTTTTGATATTTATCAAAAATATATATACATATGTAAAAGCTTGTGAGTGTGCTGATGTTCATTAAGATGCCTGCAGTCTCAATAGGCAAAAGTAATGGTACAGCAAAAAAGTTTCCATAATTAGTAATTTTATAATATTTGTTTAAAAATTGACAGTCATTCCTCCTATGGCCAAGAAATAGAATAGAGGCATTAGTCTGTTTTATCTATTTCTGCTAAATTTTTTTTTCAGGATGACCAAATTTAAAACTTTAATAAATGCATCCAACCAACTGGTTAAGTTGTTGTTATCCAGAAGAATTTGATGTGCACAAGTCAAGTTTAATTTTAGACCAGCCGTTGATTAGTTTTTGCCAAGTATTCAACCTGAAATTTTGAGGAAATGTGTTTGGAATAAAACCTCAATTACATTTACATTGTCTGGTTATATGAAAAAATGTCTTTGTTGTTTGGAAGAGTGTGGACTATATTGGGTGAATGTTTATTTGCAGACAAGTATATTTGGCAGTCAGTGGCAGAAACTCACGAATCAATAGAATCTCGTATGATGGATCAAGTGAATCAGCACTGATTGACAACGTTGACATGCCATTGTCTCTGGCTGTAGATTTTGAGAGTAAGGATTACATTCTAATTTTGTTGTTTCTTGTGAGAAGCTATTTATATAAGTTGTTCTTTTGACAATGTCTTAGAATATTAATTACATTTTAAGCAAAATTATATACGCAAACCATGTTATGCATTGGTACAATAAAACTAGAATAGTCATCTTCAGGTTTCACTTGAAACACTTAACAATACACTTCAGATGAATAAATTTTGATTGCTTGGGATGTAAGGGTGAAGTAAAAGAAATCATGAAACTTATGCCTCACAAGACCGTATGTAACATAAACACTTGGAAAGAAACACACCTTGAAATCCAATGCAGGACATATTTCTTATGTTAGTGTTTTTCATTTGAAAGTGTAGACAACCTCAAAATCATGAATTCTGGGTAAAATGTGCAATATTATGTTTCACTGTAACATATATATGTTACAGTCAATCTGTGAAACCAGTCATTACGCGTAATGACTGAAATGACCAGTCATTTCGCGTAATGACTGAAATGACCAGTCATTACGTGTAATGACTAAAATTTTTAGTCATTTCATGTAATGACTGAATTTATTTATTTATTTGGGGGTTTACGTCGCTTTCAACACTGTACAGGTCATATCACGACGGGTAGTTGGAAGGGCAGAGGAAACCAGTACATAGAGTTCGCTAGGGTTGTGTACTGTAAACTGCCGACCAACGGCAAGCAACTACCAGCTTTCCCACATAAGGCCTTGACGGGGATCGAACCCCGGCCTCAGAGGTGGGAGGCGAGAGTGTTACCACTCTGCCACCGTGGCCCCATGTAATGACTGAAAGATATGGTTCAGTTTTACACAGATTGACTGAATTAATTTCAGTCAATATGTGTAATTGATTTAAAGTTGTTTTTCATCACACCCTTTGTATTATTCAACCTTTGTACATTGTTCCCCTGCATTTTGTAAATTTTTGTGCTAAAGAATATTAAAGTATTTTAATCAAATAAATAACTTTGAAATTCTCACATGCTTCCTGAATTTATAGCCAGAATATTCAAACCTAAACCCAGACTTTTGTAATAGACTCTATAAAAATTCTCATTTTCAAAAATATTATTAAAATATTGAATGGTTACATGTATCTAATTACATTTTAAATGTTATTTACATTCTAAATTCATATTTGAGGTTTTAAGACTAAACTCATTGTCATAGAATGAAAATATCTTTGTTGTCAATGAAATTTATGTTTTGTTTGAAGACTAATTCTCATTTATCCATCATAATTTATAATACATTTTGCCTTTTTATGTTATTAATTAAATATTGAGTTCTATTGTGGCAGGTTGTTATGAAGCAAGAAACCATGAAGCTTTTGAAGTGAATCTTGTCCACCCTTGTCCCGATTGCAATGCAGCTCTTTCATCCTGTTTTGTTCTTTCAGGCCTTGTTACTGTTGTTTGACCTCTCCACACAAAGAGCCTGTTTATCAAAGATGGGGTTGACCTTTAATGTTCTAAAATAACTGGGACAACTTAATCCATTCTTTTAATAGTTATTAAAGCCTGAGTATGATAACTTAGAGCTCTAACTCACACCTGATTACCATTGTAACAATAAATAACCCTCAAAATATTTGATTTACCTTATGTTCTTCCGTTGGACATACATGTTACACAGAACTTTAAATTTTAGTAAGAAGTATAGATTGGGTCCCCATTTGTTAGGAATGCTACCTATCCATTGGGTCCCCTGTCATATGTTACAAGGGAGTACATATATAATATATATGAAGGTCATTTTTATGACATGAATTAAAAGAAGTGGGGCTTAGTTAAAATAACTGCAGAAGAGTTTGATCATTTGATCATTTACCCATGTTATCAATTAGTAATCATGTCAGAATATGTTCAAATCTGAAGTGATAATTTCATTACCCCTCTTTAGTAATCACATGAGAATGCAATTTAAATTACTAAGTGAGGCCAGACAATTTCATTTTTTGTAAATCAAGTATTTAAAGCTATTTATCACAATTCAGCCATTACGCGTAATGACTGGACCTTATTTTCAGTCATTACATGAAATGACTGAAAATTTTAGTCATTACGTGTAATGACTGGTGATTTCAGTCATTACGCGAAATGACTGAAACTTTCAGTCATTACGCGTAATGACTGGTTTCACAGATTGACTGTAACATATGTACCTTGCAGCTTGTAAAATGTACTGGGTGCATTATTACAACATCTTTGAATGGTCTGACTTGGATGGCAAAAATAGAAACACTGGATATCTTCAGTGGCACAGTGCAATCTTATCCATGACCATTCTACATAACTTCATCTATATAGCTGACTGGGGTACTAATGAAAAGTAAGTAAAATCTTAATTATCTCCAAAATGCCACAGCAAAATAGTTGTGATAAAGTGTATCAATTTCCTACATTCAGAGTCTAAATTTAAAATGCTAGCCTGAGAGTTTAAAGCGACGAAATAATCTGGCATAATCCACTTTCCTTATACCCTTACAAGTATGACGTAGTATGATACAAGTATGACGTAGTATGATGTAAGTTTTGTTAAACTAGAAATAAAAGAAATAAAACAAGCTGTATTTCATATTATATGTATTGCACTACTTATAACTGTAATTTTAATAATATTACTAGTCAGGTGCTTCGGTCAGAAAAAGAAGATATACAGGGATTCCATGCCTTTGGGACTGATGAGTTTCTACATGTGACCAAAATAAGCAACATTGTCACAGGTAGATGATTAATGAAGTCTAGTATATAAATATCACAATCTTTAGTGAAAATATGAACATAAGATACACAGAAGTGTGGTTGTGGAGAGAGTATAAGGAAGGAGTGATAAGCTGTTAAAAATTTAATTTCAGGCAGATCAAGGAATGTGTGATTAGTTGTTAAATCTAAATACAGTCAGAACAATATTTTCTGAGCCATGTTTTTTTACTTGACAAACATTGTAAAAAGTTCTGTAATCTTTATTTTAGCCAATACTACCTTGGGTTATGCATGTTCCACAAGAACTCAGTCTACCACAACAACAAAAGTTACTACTGCAGCAATAGAGACCTCTTCCACAACAATGACCTCTTCACCAATGTCACCAACAAGTACACTACAGAGATCCACCTCAACAAGCAGCTCCACATATTCAACTCCAGTGATGACTACAACAGAAGAAACTTTCCCGCCAACAGGCAAACCTTCAACATCATCAACTTTAACAACCAAATCTACAACAATATTAACAACTAAACCTATAATACCAACATCAACAACCAAACCTACAATATCATCAACATTAACTACCAAACCTACAACACCATCAACAGTAACAATCGAACATACAACATCTTCAACATTATTAACAACCAAACTTACATCACCCTTATTGACAAGTAAACCTACTTTATCAAGCCAGTTAAGCAGCAAATCTACATCAACAGCTACATTAACCAACAAACCCACAACATCATCAGAATCTTTAAGCACCAAACCATCAACATTGTCTTCCACAACAGTGCCAGCATTTCATAATCACAAACCTGTATCAGTTTTGCTTCCAACACTACCTACTCAGCCAACAGAAGGTACATCAATTCCAAGCAGTGGAGATTTTACCATTCTTGGAGCAGATAAGCAACAAAAGGGTAAATTTTTATTTGTCATTTTAAATTACTTCTAAAACCTTAAGGTATATGGCGATGTGTAGTTAAATGAGCAGCAGAAATCTGTAGATGCAATTGGTCAGGCTTGTGGGTTGCATATAAATATTTATGGCTTGATTATTAACTTTACTTTAACATTCACATTTCAGAGACAAAGTCTGTTAAGCAAATAATGTAGGAATCGTAGTTTTAAATATGTGCAACTTATTTATGTGCAGTCATCACTTGAATTGTGTTTGATTTTTTTACATTTCAGATGGCAAAGAAAATGGTAACATTGCATTGATAGCTGGTGTGACAGTGGGCATTTTAATCCTAGTTGCAGGGGTTGTTTCTGCAACTGTTTGTGTTTTACGAAAAAGAAGGTATATGTGATGTACTACTGCCTTGAATCTTTTAGTAAAAAATTCAATAATCTTTACATAACAAAGTCTTTGATGTGGATGGTAGGGCTCGGGAATGCATTGACATTATGGATTTTTAAAAATAAATTAATTAATCATAAATTAATTAGTCAATGCTTAAATGTTAATAAACATTTAACTATTTATCAAAAAATAATAATATATTTGAAATTCAATTTATAATTGGAAAAAAATCATCTCTAATCAATCTATTAGGTGTGTTGGTGTGTTGTTCTACGGAGCAGGGGTGGGAATTGTTCTTTGCCCAGGCCATGGTAATTGTTCCCTTGTATTTGATACCTTACACATGTAATGTATCACATCAGCATCCCCTTTAGTATGGCCTAGCTATGTCATTAGACTGATGATTATTCGACTTTTTATGTTCATTTTTGCCTAGAATCTGTCAATTGTTGGAGATTAAGTGCTATAAAAATCCATATTAGATTCAAGAGTAGAACTGGGTACCAATACAACTTGGGGAAGTAATCCTCTGGCAGCCTGGCAGCCTGTTTTGGGTAGTGGAAATATTCTGAGTCACTTCATACTAGAGCAATCAATCAAAATCACTAACTCTATTGACCCGTAGCCCAAGAATAACTTTACATTTGTTGTTATTCATTTATTCTTTGTTTTTGGTGTAATAACAGTATGTTGCAAAACTCATTTCTCTTTCAGGACCATACCTCCATCAGATATGGTGATACACAATATGGCATTTGAGAATCCAGAGTATGTTGCTTCTGTTCATCCATCATCTCAACCGGTCCAAGGAGCCAGAAGAGTGTCACTTCCTGCACAAGGTGGGAAACGCATTCCCAGTGGAATGAGCCCTTTTCCCATGAGTTACCATGACGACAGACCCAGTATTACTGGCTATAGTAGGTTTCACGGAAGCTTCCGAGACGATAGCTCCATTGTCAGCAGCGCGAGTAGAGGCTCTCACGGTTACCATGGTAACAGACAATGTAACCGAGCGGGCAGTCAATTCTCTCGGAGTCGTCAGGAAAGAACCCCAAGCATCTACAGTGGTGCAGGCAGTATCCATGACAATGGATCAGTTGTCAGTGGCAACAGTACAGTTTTCAGCAGGCAAAGTTCACATATATATGACTCACTACCATCAGTGTACACTTAGTTCAACTATAAAATAAGACACCACTGGGAACAGACTAGCTATGACTTTTAAACTTTATATAAGCTTTAACTTTTATATTTGTCTCATTATCTGCTACGTTTGTTTTTGGTCATTGTATATATAGATAAAATATAGATGAATGTGATCACATGATCATTTAATCAAGGCATAGCTTTAATATTTATACTCTCGATCTATATTGTATTAGATCTTGTAAAACAAGATTTTCTAATCAGTTGCATATTTATATAATTCTGTAAATACAATCAGGTAAACATGAACGGGAAAGGCATACAATAATAAATTATATTTTGTATAAACATATGGTGTTTCTTTTCATATTTATGTTTATGCTCTCTTATTTATATACTTTATCAAAGAAAAGCTGGGCAATGTGAATAAGGTCATAGATCTAACACTGACAGATTGTAACTATAAATTTCTAAAACAATTTGGTTGTATATGATATTTACCTTAAAATAACGAATCACAATTTAGTGTATCTGTTTAGAGCTAGCTCAAAGCTAACCAACAAAACAGTATTTATGGATTATTATGTCAAACTTAGATTAACACTATAAAAGTGCTATCTTTGTTAAACCCTACTCTTCATTCCCCAGGAATCCCAATCCAGTAAAAACTACGAACTGAGATTATAAAGCTGTTTATTCTAAAACAATTTTCAGATGTAGTGGTGGTAAGTTATTGCTTGTAAAAATACCAAGCATGTTAAGCTATTATGCACAACATGTATCTATATAAAAGATATGAAACATGCACGAGTACGTTATATCAACATGTATTAATATCAGCTTGTGATTAAAAGTATTCCTAGCCACTGAATAATTTGCAATCTTGCTGCTTAATATGGCCAAAAAGCTTATGATGTGGCAACACAAACCAGGGAAACCCTGAGCTAAAATACTAAGAATATAACAGGTTACATTAATCAATAGTAATAATTTTTGCAAGTGGGATTGGCAGAAAGTAGGGAAATTCTCAGCCAGCTACATTGGACTATAAAGTTTTGCATTTGGAGGTGCAAAGCACAAATGCTAAGTAACTTAGAGGAGGTAAATACAGTAGCCAATAGATAAGAAGGCCTAGATTAGGATAGGCAATCGTTTTGGCCTAGCAGATTTTAGAAGTTTATAAAGTGTAACTCAAGTCCAGAGCACTGATAGGGGAGAAATAAAGCACAACAAAATCCAATCCATTAGTGACAGCCACAGAGATCCCCAGATTGTCACAACGCCATAAGATGAAACTTGGTGAAAGGTGGCCACAGAACTGGCACCAATAACGAAATTTGGAGCATTAGCATAAATGAATTAAAAGTACATGATGAGCTAAAAGCTAGTTAAAAAATTTAAAAGATCATATAGAAAAAATGCTACCAAATTGACCCAAAAAGGGTCAAAGTAAATCCCAGAGGGATTAAGTTTTATAAAAGCTGTCTAATACTGATGACGTAACATGAATCTGGCATCTTGCTAAACCAGTCAAATCAAAACAAATGTTTTGGTCCAAAAGGGAATGTATTAAACAACCCAACAGGGCCACGGTAGCTAATAATTGCAAGTTTAAAATGTGAATGAGCAGAAAAATACATTCCCAGAAATGGCACGTTGCTTATAGTAACAGGTCACTTATCCAAGATAAAACAGGTCCATATAATGTAAGTAAGTAAGTAAGTAAGTAAGTAAGTAAGTAAGTAAGAAACACTTATATAGCTCCGAAATTGATGTAAACATCCTCTAAGGCGCTGATGTGCAAAAAGGGATAGTCCAGTTCCAGAAAGATGTCCGTTTCCATATTAGCGTCCGATAGGGGAGATAGGCTATGTTGGAGGATAAGCCAATCTAAAAAGGTATGTTTTCAACTGTTTTCTGAAACCAGAAATGCTTTCTATGGTTCTGATGGCTTGAGGAAGCTTGTTCCACTCTGTGGGAGCCCCTGCTATGAAACTGCGTAGCCCTGAGCGTTTATTTGGTTTAGATGAGGAAATTGATAGGCGATTGCCCTGTGTTAGATCACTCCGCCTAATTAGAGTGGAGAGATATGGAGGTTGGCTGAAATGTATTGCTTTATAAGTGAGGAGATTATATTTGAACAATATACGGTAATGAATGGGAAGCCAGTGTAGTTTGTGCAGGAAGGGTGTAACATGACAGTATTTGTTTAGCTTGGACACCGTCCGACATAAGGCATTTTGAACTTTTTGTAGTCTGCTAGTATATGCCTTTTTTGTGTTGTAAAGCAGTGAGCTACAGTAATCCAGACGACTGCTTACCAAGGCATTTGCCACCTTTACAGCTGTTTCATGATTTAAGTACCTGCGAACCCTTCGTAGTTCCCGGAGATGGTAGTAACTTATGCGACATAGATTAGCCACGTGTCTTTGCATTGAATTTTCAGCATCCAGGATGACACATGTGAGATATGAAGATAAAAGAACGGGTCCGAACAGGTGTCATGACAAAGCAAGCATGAGACAATAGAAAGAATGACGTAAGTACAAGTCAGTGTAAAACAATAATACATAAAACGGTTTAAAAAGGCTTGGTATGTTGCATAGAGCACCATAGGAACACAGCAGCATTACAATGAAGTCATTGGTGTATAAGAAACATACAATTTTCAGGGACACATCCTAGGCTAGTACTCTGGTAAAACAGGCAAGCTAGTCAGTCGTGCTCAGAAAAAGTGTGACAAACATTACAATTGGCAAAGCCAAATCCTCAGTAGGGTCAGGGCAACGTATGAAACTACCTCCTCCGAAAGCAGTGTCGATAGCAAGGTTACTGGTCCAGTACAAGCAACAAACATACAAACAAATTCCAGATTGCAATTAATACATGTGTATTGGTGATACACATGCCTTCCACCTCTGACATCAGAGTTCAAATCCCAGTCTGACCTCATGTTGGAAAGCTGGTAGTTGTTTGCCATAGATCGGCAGTTTACAGTACAGAACCTTGACCAAAATACATGTATATGTACTGGTTTCCTCTGCCCTTCCAACTACCTATCACAATATAGTAGATCAGGTACTCTGGGTTTAAATCCAGTTTATGATAATATGTGACATGAAGGAACGGCCTAACTCTGTTTAAAGGTGTTTTCAGAAAGACAAAACAGCGATATTGGTCTATGAAGAGATGTCTGTTATAGTCAGCTAGTTCATGCTGAAGAATTTCTGGAAACTTTTCATATTGGCAGAGTCTTAAGTGGCTGAATGGCTAACCAAGTTTGGCCTTTCATTACTATGATGTTGGGTTTGAAAAGTGTTCTCAATATACAAATTGTTCTGGGACCGGTGTAGCGCGAGATAATGACTCCCTTATATTTGTCACTAGGGGGGTAAAATATTGCAATGGGGGTTGAAATATTTTAACCCCCCCCCCCTTGCAAAATTTGGAATCCCTCCCCAGATTGATGATTACTATTGTGTTGGGGATTAACTTACAGCAAAATACTTGTATTCTATTTAGTGTGGATGTGAGGGATTAACTTGAAACAAAGCACATGTATTCTGTTTATTATTTATTAATGCTGAGTTTACATTTTTGAATGGTTAACAGAATGATGATTATATTAAGTGTCATACAAAAAGTGTCTTTTGTTGAGCTTTTTTGCCATGAATAGTAATGCTCACACCAATTATTTTATATTGTGTGTTACACTTAAATATGGATTAGTGATTATTAATATTCCTGAAATCTTGAGGTTCAATAGAGCGTTTATAAGTGTTTAATTAAAATTTGTGTGTAATATAAATGTTGGGGCCCAGATTACGAATCAGCCCATTTTAAGATGATATGCACTCACATGAACATAAAAATGGACTTTTTCTTAGGTTATATGGGTCATTGTCTATTTAGAAACTTAGCATGTAAACACTTAAACATTATGAACAAGTTAATCATTTTGCTTATAAACATGTACATATGTTGAGTATTGCCACAAAACACTCTGAAAAAGTCTTAGGTATTTTCTTTAGTCAGAATTGTTAGTGATACACATGTATTGACCTTGTCTAGTTGACTAATAAACACACTAGTGTATTGTCCCATTGTCTCTTTCAACAATAAGGGAGTAAATATCTAGCAGGGGGGGTGATTATCTTGCAACACTGTCTGCAATATTCTCACCCCCTAATCCCTCTACTGTTAGGGGGTGCAAAATCTTGCTTGCAAGATAATTACTCCCCTAAAGATCAAAGGAAGGGGTGCAAAATATCGCGGGAGTCATTATCTTGCGTTACACCGGATTGGTAATGATTTTAACAGACAGGTACCTGGGTACATAAACCTTAAAAAAATGAAACCACTATTGATTTGCTCAGTATTTTGTAATTTTGCAGTGATCTAGATTTTCAACGAACTGACAAATAAGCTACGTTTAAGTATTGTTTTACCTTCACAAGTTTGAATCCAATTCATAGAAACGCATTAGATGGATTGAGAATGATCTTTCCATGTAATCTTAGTAATTCTAAAAGTCAAACCAAACTTGATCTATGTTGTAATATTTGTGTGTGAACCTTAATAATATTTGTCGCAGGACATTTTATACTGCCAACACCAGCGAACAAACAGTGAAAGCAAAACTTGCACATTTGTAACAACCAGTACGGTATGATATTATATTTTACTTTCAGCTTAATGCAATTAACTACAGTTGAAAAGGTTTTAAAGTCAGGAGTTTGAAAAGTTACCAAGACCTATTGTTTACAGTCCAGTTAGAAAAGCACTACATTGGTTGCCGATTAAGTACCGTTCTATCTTTAAAACTGCCATGCTAGTATATAAGTTCCTACACAGTGGTAACCCCAAATACTTTGAACCCTTCCTGATTCCCAGACATAGTGCATATAACACTCGTCAAAGTCAATCTGATGGCATATTTCTTGAGGTTCCCCAGAGGCAGGTAGGAAAGGTCACCGTGAATGCTGTAAATATCAAGAAACCTGAAAAGGTGTTAATTGCTAATTGGTTTTATAAGGTAACCTTCCTGATGTGGTCCGCTCTGCAAACTCACTTGCCTCTTTCAGGTCAAATTGAAGTCATACCTCTTTGGAAAAGTATGCCCACCCTAAATTTCCAATTTCTCCCTGTTTTCTCCACGGTGCTGACCCCTGCAATGTCTCTGGTTTATGAATATTGAACAATATTTTTGTGTGATGAGAATCTGTCTTTTGACAAAGATTAAACGCTATAAAAGTGCTATTAGCATTAGAATTACAGTTGTACAGCATACATGCATTTTAACCTTGCTTCAGTGACTCCCAAAAGTACATATTCTATTTAAACCCATCAATGACGAAATGGTTAACAGGTATTTTGCATTTACTTACTGGGTTTTGTACTCTATGGTTGTAGGTTCCAATCCAAATCATGTGACATCCGAGAATGGTGATGTTCTTTCTCAGTATGATGTAAAATCCTCATTTTCTGAGTAACTCTCACATGGAGTTTGCTAGGAACAAAAATAATTGGGCATACACTGTATCGTATCACTGATATCTTAATTTACTAAAAGGTTGTTTTTAAAATACTATCGGTGTCAAATCAGGACAGGTGAACAGGTGCAAGAGATAATTTCTTCCATCTCCTCTACTAGTAATTGGGGTAAAATGGTCTGATCTAATGTGGACTTTTATAGGGCTTAATGTCCATCAATTTGCAGACTCTAAGGCACAACTGGATAAAACAATGTGAGTAATCGTGTTTCCAATGACATAGCCAGGTCATAGCTAAGAAGACAGAAAGGTGAAGAGTGGTTTATAATTTAATATTTTACACTGGCCATTAATTGTAGCTATATTAGCTACTGAGAATGGATAGTGAACATTAATTCCAAGTGAAATTTTAAATCTGTATTAATCCCTGAAATAGAAGCTAGATGTTAGTTAATATTAAATCTGCTGAATTTTTTAAAAATGAAAAATTAGTGAAGTTTTCTTTTAGCTGAAATATATATTTATACAGTAATCTATAAAATGTGTTGAAAAACAATGTTTTTCCCCAATCAACCATTCATTAAGCAAGCATGTAGTGTTCCTGCATTTACCATGGATTGCATGAGCTTCTTACGGCTCAAAATGACCATTTTCAGTCCTGTATGAGCGCATTGTGTCTCTGTAATTAGGACACATTTCTTTGCTCTGTGGAGCAAGTACACTGATAGAACAAAATTGGTCTGATTCAAATTGGTTTGATTTGTTTGCATTCAAAATTCAATTTTATACAAGCGTGCAAACAAACTGAAGAAATCAGATCATTTTAAAGTACTGCAAAGTACTTAAAACTTTACAAATGCTAAAATGTTCATTAAAAAACTAGAGCTTCGATTAATGAAAAATTTATGTTATAGAGTATTTAATCCAAAATTGAAACGAAGTATATTACACAGCTTTAAATTACTGCTGAAATAGTTTTAAAAATAGCCAAGCTTATGTTACTTTTCAAAATTTCTAAACGGTACTGAATATTAAATTACCGAAAAATACTGTTCTCAATTTTACTGTAACTAATATTGCTGGAAAAGTTATTTCTAAAAGAAATTAAACTGTAATTACTGGAAAAATTATGTCTTAAAAGTATGCTATTTTAAATTACTAAGAAATATCACGCAGTGTTCAAGTAAATAAATATTGTAAAAAACATGAATAGTTAGTCCTTTCACTGTTTCTATGACAGATCATGTCTTATAGATTTCCTTTTTCCAAGGCTCAAAGTTGAATCATAGTCTTTTTCAAACGTATACACATATATTTGGAATTCATAAAGCGCATAAGTTTATGTTAAGACATATGTGTTGTCAGTATAGTCATTTACAAGGCAGCATATGTATAAGTACGTTTAAGTACATTACATAAGCTGAATTTTCATTATCTGAACAAAAAATTTGCCTAATTACAAAAAAAAAAGACAAAAACTTGAGCCCTTAGCAAGATTAGCAATAAATTCTACTTGGCTTGGTAGCTTGGCATAACTGTAATGATACATCTTGGTTTGCAGGTGTATTACTTCATACAAAACAATCTATTAACCTTTCAGGGCAGTTTGAAGGCCCATCTCTCTGCAGAAGGCTATCTATCCTAGGTTCATTGTTTCTTCTTATGGTCTCTGTGCTCCAGATCGCAGTTTTTACATCTCCGGACTATGAATTCTTGGATTTTGTATCTTTGTTATATATGTCGTCGAGTCTGTCTTTCATGGGACATTTAGCACCATCAAAAATGGAATTAGACATTTTAAGGGGCGATAATACACTTTCTGCTTAAAATCCCTATCTCCAATAGGTACCTGACAATTCCAAAAGCTGCTTATATTAGTGAGGCAATGAAACCATAATTATAACAACAGTGTTCCACAGTGACTTGAGATTATGTTCATTGTAATTAACATATATATAACTATATCAGTGGTTCATTTCTATGCCAATTTGTGACATGTGCCAAATCACACAGTCAATAAGTATACATGTGCTCTGTGTCCAGTATTTATCTTATAGTTTGTCAAATGCTCCTGAGGAGGCCACAGGAGCATGAAGCTCATCTGGTAGCCTACAACCTCTGAGATCGGAAATCAACAGCAGTGGTTCTGATTCTATTCTATTTTACACTTTTAAATTACACCTGAGAGATATTCTTTTGCCAAAAGTGTCCAATAACTTTCACTATTGGGTAGTTGTTCCATTAGATTCTGACGTCAATCATTTGTCTGACACACATAAGACTAGAACCAACACATTAACATAGGAAGTCTACCCAAAATAGGCATCAGGGCCTTGCAGGGAGGAGGCAAAATTTGCTTCATGTGTACTTTGAAAGTGATCACGCCGATCTGGAGGGCTGAATATATAGTAGCTCCCACAGGGGGGGGGGGGGGTACTTATTCAGAAGAAAAAGTTCCAGGAAATGCTGCTAGGATGATAGACAGAAAGTACTGTACATAATGCTGAAGGAAGGGATTGGGGTCATTCTTCAGACTGAGATCCTGTCCTGTAAACTGTAATTTGAACAGTTGATTTCCAGTGTCCAATGGTTTTCAGTGCAGAGTATACCAAACATTACGCACAACTTTTCTCCACTCCAAAAATATCTATCATGATATAATGCCATACAATATTTTGAAAGGTATATTAAATCCCCTCAATCAATTAACCAACCAATCAATTATCCAATCAATCAATCAATGTACAGGGGATCAATCATGTACATTTGGATGAGACTGCTAAAACGTTTACAGAAACAACTCATTTTATCATATCTAATAAATTGTTGTTAGTTAATTGACATCAGTACTAAAGTAATTCTGCTATTGGTATAGCCTTGCTTAAGGCTTGAGTTTTTTTCTTTCAGGGAGGGGAAATTCGAATGTAGGACATTTTGTACTTGGACACTTCATACTCGGACACTTTTAACCCGAACGTTTCATACTTGGAGACTTCGTACTCAGTCTAGGACATTTCGTACCCATTTAGTGTGACACTTCTCCTGCATGACTTGTGACATTCATGTTATAAATTTGACATTGTTAGAGAATGGATTATTATAAAACCATTCTTTTACTCTGACAGTAATAATGCCCCAATAAACATATCTATTTTAAACATAAACTCAAACAGATAAATGTGTCACAAACCCATCCCTAGGTATTCTCAAGGAAGCCCAAGGACAACTACCAAGAAAAAGGGTAAAGAGAAAGACCAAGGATCTACAGGAGAGGTTACACTACTTGTGTCAGCAACATGCCAGGAATGAAAAAAGCCTGGAAGATTTTCTACAGGCAATTGGACACACAATCAGGCTGTTTTAAATGGATTTTATAGCTTAAGCAAGAGAACTTTTAATGTAAAATGATAGTGCTGTAGCTTTGTGTCTGTTCAGTTTTGGTTTCATTTTTTTTTACTTAAAGTGCTTCAGTAAGAGCAGTATTAATGCTAACTAGTACTAAAATAGTGTTGACTGTGTGTTCTTCTTGTGTAGTTCACTTAATAAAACACATTTTATGTTATGGTACACTTACCCTGTGCTGTATGCTTACTTAAAAAGTGCTTAAAGTATGAATAAAATGTATTAAAATTATGTACAGAGTGTGTATTTTTTAGATTTTTAAGCATGGGTGTAAGTGCATTTTACTCACCAAGACACATTTTATGTGTTATAGATTTTTTTTTGTGCTGAAAATGCAAACTGAAAATAATAAAAAATAATAAAGTAATAAATAATGACTATTTTTTAATTTTGGGTACGAAATGTCCTAGGTTGAGTATGAAGTGTTCAAGTACGAAATGTCTGGGTATGAAGTGTCTGAGTACAAAATGTCCGTACCCCGGAAAATTCTGTATCAGTTGAAATTTTCGCTTGGCATTAATTTTACATATTTTAGTTAATTAGTTTGGATAGTGAAAATTTAATCCTAATGAAATGTTACATCTGTCTTATATCTCAAGTAGTCACTAGTGAAAATTTGTTTTACTGAAAACTTAAATATGAAGAAATCGTAATTTTGTGGGGGCAAATCACTGAACTAGGCAAATAGTTGTTAAGCTAACTGTTATGAAAACATAGCCTTCTAATTTGCATGTTGACTGGGGTGTGTGTGTGTCTGCCAATTTGTACAATAATTTGCAAAGTTAGAGCTGACATTTTCATATATATAATCATATGTCATATTATCGCCCCTTAAAAGTACTGTTAAAGGTTTAGCACTTCTATCTTGGAGAATGTAAAGTGTGTTTATCTCGCATGTGTCAATGCATATTTTACTGAAAAGAAATTCACTTAAATCTTACAAACAATTTGTGTCCTAAATGTACTTAATTTATGGCTATAAACAATAGAATAGTCATTGATCCTATAGATACAAAATTATCCATGTTATAGGTTCACTCGTGTAATGACTTAGTTTTAAATTCTATCCATAAGCCTGGATCTCTCTCCATTTCGTCAATTTAAACCCAATTAGTCCCACTGCCCATACATCTAGATTATACATCACTAAACCTGATACATGTTTAATTCCTTCAGTTTCTCCATCAAAAAGCCTGGCGGTCATAATACACACTTTTTTCAAACTCACAATCCACCTAATTTAGATTACAATTACCTTCAAGCTGTGAAAGCTTTGCCAACACAAACTGTGATTCTATATACTGTACACAGACTGTTTCCCTCTGATCAAGATAACAACCCACTGTGGTAATTGGGTGTTTATCTGGCGTGAAACTAACCTTAGCACTTCCGGCTGCGTGCGCAGGTAGGAGGGGGAGACTACTAAAGCCACACAATTCGGGGTTGTTGCCAACGGTAGGGGGCTAGTAGATATTTGCTTATGATTTACTTAAGGGGGTTTTACACTTTCCCGGATGAAGAGGCTAATTTGGGAATATGTGGCACAACAGGGCACAAACAATGGGAACACTGTACTATATTTTTGCCAAATCTAAATCAATTCTTGTTCCAGTCCTAATTGACTCCAACTTATCGAATTATTCATAAACATACCTGAGCTATTTAGGGCTAAAATTTATTTCTAACTGATTGATTGATTGATTGATTGGTTGGTTGGTTGGCTGGTTGGCTGGTTGGGGGGGGGGGGGGGGGTTGGTTGGTTGGTTGGTTGGTTGATTGGCATTGTTTTTAAGACACTGTTCTTGCCATATCATCATACATAAACCAGACATGACTTGTGCACAAAACCTTATTTTTCTCCACCAACCTTTTTGAAAATGACATTTCATGTAACAAGGCATGTTTTCCTAATTCCACTCCTTCAAGTGTGACCTTCCTCATCAGAGTACAAATTCACATAACAACACCCTTCAACTCACAAATTCAATGTTTACTGCACTCCAACCCAACTTGGCACAAAACTGGACACAGAATGATTATCAATTCCTAAAATCCAGAATTTTTTATCCAGAATGTGTTCCGGATTTTTCCAAAAATAAAACCACATCTACCTTTGGCCAGTCTCTGTTCATGTAAAAGTACCTGAGGATTAACTCATTACTTTGAGTAATTTTCAACCAGGAAACCAAAGTCATTGACAATTTATTGAAAATGACACCTTTTCAGAGTTCAGGAATTCTTTATCTTAAAATATCCATATAAAAATATTTTATGAAGGTATGTCCATTAATTTTTGGAATAATCTTAAGTCCAGACAAACCAACACACATGACATCATAAACTTCTGGGAGAGATCAATTCCATGTTACGTCACATACAGCAAGTACAACTAATTACTTTATGTCCAAGCTTAACCAAGTCAAGGGGGGGCACAAAATTATCAGAACCTGATTATAAATTAACTGAAAAACTCAAAAGATAAATTCAACAATATTGTAAACAATTTATTACCATTGGGGTCAAGTAATTTTTTTAAAGAAATTATCAAACTAGACTGGAAGCGAAGGAAATTTAAACTAGGGGTGTAAATACATATTTGGACCCCAGGGTAAATAAAAACAAAGACATCCTAAACTCTTACAACACAATCAGTTTGTTTTGTTTACCCAAGCATATCAGCGGACTATTTAAGTGTATCCTTCCGCGCGTACACCGCATGAGTTAATCCCCTCTCCTTAATAACTCCAGTGAGTTTCAGTTGTTATCTAAACTCAGTGTTTGAAAACACACTTTGGAGTGAGATTAAAGGATTTGGTACACGGGTCGGTAATTAAAACCTGGTCCTTTGGTAATTAGAGGAATTGGGGAGGGGTGGGGGTGTTGCTATCGGGAGCACATGTTGTGTGGGCGATAATTGAAGACACGTGAGTGAAGCCTTGGTTTACTTGTGGTGAGGTGATAGTTTTGAAGAGACCCAAAGGAATAGACAGGATCAGACGTGATTAGTGATGTGTTTCTGTAATGTACTTATTTGAAAACAAGATCATCTTCAATTATTTTTATCTTGCTTGAATAAAATTTGAAATTCATGCCCCACGACCCTGCAGTAAATTGGGATGACTTGGATATCAAATCCAAATAACATGGATTTTTATTGATTGAAATATATATTGACACACGATAAACAATAAATCAATTTACCTGTCGATACGATATTTAAATGGAAGACAATGTAATTGCATCCACAGATAAATGGAGAGGATACTTTGATCATGTCACCTCAGCAGAGTCTAGGTCAACATAGGTAATTCCTCAGAGCCTGTAGTTTGAAGTCCCTGTGATTTTGTAGCCTTGACCTTCCACTAGAAGACCGATGGTGGCCTTCTAAAGGTCAGACTTGGGACATTCACATTTTGACCTGGTACTGTCATAGAGGACATACCATAATGTAATTGATTTTTACATGTTTATATACCACATATATACATGTCTCCTAAAACCATTCGGTAATCTGACCTTCGACCTCTTTCTTCAAGGTCAAGGTGGTCCCCAAAACTGTGACATGATAGCCTCTATTCTATATTTTTGGATATTTATTTTATAACTTATTTTATTATTGCTCACAGTGGTTCATAATTTTGAATTAACTTTTAGGAAATCATGGGCTGTGAATCTTATGGAAGGGTCGGGTTTAATCTTTGACCCTAACTCATGAGTCAAACTCTGCTTAATAAAAAGGCTAAGTATCTTCATAATTATTTGTTCTATGAGGTTTTCTGAATTAAAAAAAATGATTCCAAATGAAAAAACACATTCTGATTTGAAGACATCTTACCCAAATGCTAGTCCCACCATGGGTGTCCTTCGCAAATAGGAAGTGGATCAATCGAACTACAAGCAATTGTTGATGTGGCCATTTGGCTGATCATGTGATTCCAGTAAGGAAAGTTGTGACGTAGATATCAACTCACACTTTTCAAAATGAAGATTTATTACTTGACTTGGCAAATTGACAAGTGCATCCACTGGACACAAATTTAATGTTAATTAATTCAGCATCAACCCACTTAACCTCACGGTTACAAAGTACAGGGTTGGTATTCACAAAAAGGACCAACTTGAGTTCTATTCTGATTGGTGAGACCCAATTTGGCTCACTGGTTTCATGTAAATATCAACCAAAAAAGTCATATCAACGTTTAATTAAATCGAAACCTTATGTTGGTCGGTCGGTTTGTATATTTGTATGTTTGGACGATTGTTTGTTACAACACTCAAGGTCACAATTTTGGAGTTAGGATTCTCATTTTTTTCATATAACATTGTTATGGGTCAGAACAACTGGATTTCAACATAATCGGTACCATTTTCACATACATATGGCAATTTTAGCTACTTACCTACTGTATTCACAAACATCTGGTGGGATTTTGAAGTCTACAACTCTACAAATCTTTTATCGACTCTTCATTTACATGACTCTTTTCTGAACAAGACATTAGTTGACATTAATCAGTGTAAAAGTATTCTATGCCAAATGGATATAGACAACTGGAAAACAAAAATTACTACTAGTCCAAAGTTAAGAACATATTGTACAGTTAAAAAAATCCCCATTTGGAACCGTATGTATATAAAATTAAAAATAGACAGGAAAGGTCTCGTCTTGCAAAATTAAGATTTGGCACCTTACCTCTTCAAGTTGAAATTGGGAGATGGCAAAATATAAAGTTTGAAGATCGAGTTTGTCAAATCTGCCACACAGGTGTAGAAGATGAAAACCATCTAGTCTTTTATTGTAGTGGGTATAACGATGAAAGATATAATTTTGAAAATAACATGTGCAGTATACAAAAAAAAACTGGAGGACACTCTCATGCTCAGAAAAAATTTGTAATTCTTATGCAAAAGGAAAATATTCTGATTTTTACAAACTTCTTGTCAAACATTTTAGCTAAACGTAAATCCTATTTTTCACATTCATGTATGTTCTTGTTAATCTATAATCTATATATATTTTAAGACATCTAATATCTTCTGTTGCAATTTTATTTATGTATCAGCAGTGCCTCATACACCCTGATGTTTAGGGCTGGCTGCTTTATGTGAACTTGTTATTGTATGTTTCTCTCTTAATTGTGTGCAGGTGGCACTTAAATAAATGAAATTTTTTCTCTCTCTCTCCCTCTTCACAAACATCTGGTGAGATTTTGAAGGCTACAACTCAGATTAGTGGATTTATTTGTTTATTTCTTGTTGGTGCATTCTAGGCCACAATTTTTTTAGCTATGATTTTTTCTTTTTTTTTGTCCTGTAGCATTATCATTGATGAGAATAGAGCCAAGCCAAATTTGGGCCTAATCCGTTCATTTTTGGCTTTGCTATGAATTTTTTTTAATATATGATGCTACATCGTGGCAAGATTTCAAAGTTACCACTCAGCCGAGCGCGCATTAATTTGTTGCTTGTTATAGTCTTGCTCCAGCGCCTATCCATACTTAATCCAGACTTTATGTTTTTACGCATACATGATTGGTAAACAAGATTAACTTCTAATCACCTTGGTATGGGTTCGAACCCTAATTGTGACAAAGTCTACCATAATGTTACATTGACTGTGGAATAGAACGTTAAAACAGTATGACCTGGCCATAGGAGACACAGCCAAATGCAAGGTTAGCATTGAATATATAGTATTTATGGGGAAACCCCAAGTCAAAAGTTAATCTATGCTATGTAACTAAGTGACAGTGTATTAAATTGGGGGCAGATCAAAGAGAAATATAAAAGAGACCGCCTGTATGAAAGTTATGACAGCTATCAGTGATATTTGCTACTGTATAAACTCATCAATAACTGTATCAACAACTCTATCCAATCTAAAAGCTCCAGTTTTGTGGGGTCTTCAAATTGTCTGAACACTTCAACTTCAAAGGTTGGCGGCACCTTTGACATGAAGACAGACAAAATGATTGAAGTCAATTTAATGAGTTTGTTATTACTTCCAAGCAATAAGTGTCTATAGTTGGAAGTGACACATCTCTCCAGTGATACAATAGAGTAGCCTTCCTCAGGGCTGAATAGTCCTTGTTTTTTTCAGTTAGTTGCATATGGTTTTATGATATATATATATATATATATCCTGGCATGTAGATATTTTGTTCCCAGACATTTTGTATGTTAATTCTGCTAAGTGTTGTAAGTTGGCAAATACCTAAAGTTAGTAGAAACCAGAAGATAGAATACCAATCAATAGTTGGTTGTCATTGGCAACTCTCTTGCATATGCCAGAGTGGGTAATACCAAATAAGGTGAAAATATTGGTTACTGAAGAAACTGCAGACATAAATTAACAAATTGCAAGAATTTATCTACATAAATTGTGAGATTTGCACAAAGGTGGGGTTCTGATTTGAAGTAAAATTATATTATCCCCCCTTAAAAGGCCCAATTAAGGTTAGTTTATCATATATTATTATTACAAAGTACATTTAATAGCCGACATTCCTGTCAAAGCATTTTTTTCCAAAAGAAATCCATGTTACTGAACTTCAGACAAACACAAATAAGGATTTTGTGTGCCCAGTTAGTGCGGGTAGTAATGTCTTTTTGTATATGCCTCACAGGGTGTCTAGACATCAGGCTTCACAAGAAATACACACTCTCTCAGACTCTGTACCATCTATTGCAATATTTCATAAAAATAAATATAACAAATAGATCCTACAACTAGTATGCAATGTTTCTTCAGCACCTCCTGAAGTATCAGTCCTGATGTGACATATTCAGGGTCTTAAACTCAACATTAATCCAAATATAAATGAAATGGTCACTTAAGCCTAGTTCCAGGCTAATATTCAACCATTATTTCGTCACATATGTTGTATCTTAACTGATTGACTACTCTTTATTAACTTCAAAAGGAAACTTATGACAGTTTATATGAATCAGCTGATTTACTGCTCTTTTTGTTAATTTAGCACGTACCTTAAAATTTGGCACAAATACAAAGTGAGCAATGAAATTCAAACTCGGACCAATTGGTAATGTTAGGTAACACTAATACCAACACTTTTATTTATAATCTTCTATGTGGCCTTGACCTCAAGCTGAAATTGTGCTACCTCTCCTTAAAACCCTTCTGGAATATCAATTAACTTAATAAATCTTATATAGGGGGCATTTATAGCTTGTACTTGCACCATTGTGTAACTTATATACTAATGTCATTAACAACTATGAAAAATCTAACCCAGTTATTGAAATGTTTTACCATGTCAAAATTGCCCAATTAACCCTTTGGCCATTTCTTTACCATTTTACTTTAGTGAACCAGTGTTTGGTCTTCTTTCTTGTTTGTTAATAGAAGATTATCAAGTGAAATGAAACCTTTAAGCATGATATAAACAAATGCTCTGTCATATTGAACTGCCTGAAGTATAGGGTCATTAAGCACCAATTAATCTACATGTCCTGACTTTGTCAAGATCCTGGGGGCCATGGTGGCAGAGTGGTAACACTCTCGCCTCCCACCTCTGAGGCCGGGATTCAATCCCCGGCATGGCCTCAAGTGGGAAAGCTGGTAGTTGCTTGCCGTTGGTCAGCAGTTTACAGTACAGAATCCTAATGAACTGTATGTACTGGTTTCCTCTGCCCTTCCAACTACCCATTGTGATATGACCTGTACAGTGTTGAAAGCGACGTAAAACCCCAAGTAAATAAATAAATTTGTCAAGTTCCTCACCCCAGTCCACTGAACATTTAAATATGGTAAAACCTAGTGTCAAATAAAGTCTGGCCACTGAATAAAAGTAGCCAGTACTTATAACAATCTTATGACATAATCCTGTTCTCATAGCCATAGTTATTGGAGACCTGTTCCACAGTTAAGATAGTCTAGGTGCAATCCCAGTTTTGGCAGACTTGGTAGTCTGCAGGAGCTAGCAGACTGCAGTCCAGATGCAACTGTAGGAAAAGATATCTTAGAGCTGTGGAAACAAATGGACCATTTCGTTGTACTCAGCTTGCAAATGTGATTTACATATGAAGTTTTTTGGCTTGTCTGAACGTTTGAGAAGTAAGCGAATTTTATGCTAGCAAGAAATAAGCACAAATGGTATATTTTTGGTGGGCGCAAAGTACCGATCCGCGCCATCTCGAGATGGCACTTGTGCGATCTTGTCATCAAAATATCGCGCGCCCATCTCAAGATTGCTCAAACAATCTCGAAATGGAGCTGCTCCAAGGATAATTTTTAATTATTGACTTTGAAAAGATCTTTCATTTGGTACAGCCATAGATGATACCAGAAGCTCAAATTTTTTCTACAATAAGTATCAGGTATACTTATTTTATTATTATATACAAGTGAGTGGTTGTATGTACAATTTACTAATCCATGATAATTGCAATTAAAATTACTTGTAAGAACTTTTTCACCAAATAGCCTTGGAGTTGAGTTAAACCAGAGAGCCCACAACATAGGGCCTTAGAAATTGCAATTAACTAATCAGTAACTAGTCATAGCCATGTACCCCCAGTCCCCTGTTAATAGGAAGCTATTCCTTTCATGTTGATTTTCTACCGTCTTAACAGTGATGAGTTGATTGCAATTAAGCCTTGTTAGCCTCTGACAAGTGAGTATTAGGCACAACAACTGGTTAAACTGTAAGACCTTAAGATGGTCTAGGATCTTAAGATCCTTAGATGTCCTAATAAAATGTGTAAAAAATTGACCAATCAGTGACCACCTCAAAATAAATGCAGCCAATCACATCAAGAATCTGTATTAGAAATAATTTTGATGACGAGATCGCGCAAGTACCATCTCAAGATGGCGCGGAACATATTGTCATATATCCTTATATTTATTATCAAAATTGTTGTTTCATTCAACTAAACCAAATGTGTAAGAATTGTCAAAGGAATGGATTAAAACCCATGGCCGCAAAGGTTAGAGGCCAGTTATCAAACTCAATACAAAACGTTTTGTCTCTGTACCCCCCACCCCGTAAACAAACAAATGAAATTGCAATATAATTATATAACAATATATTTTTATTATAATACTTATTTGTATATAGAAATTATATGAACATCAACAAGACTATTACAAATAATTATTTTTCAAAGTAATACAAGCTGATATATTTCTGTATCATTTTATGTGATAGGGACTATGGTTATGTTTTTTGTGTGTCCATCTTAAATAACATGCAATAAATTAACATACAGCTACAGTAAAACTTTGGGGTTTCATGTTGTATCAGTGACTGTTATTGGTTGAACTGTAGAAATATTATTTACACTTCCTTAACTGGTCAGATTTTTATTGCATGCTGAAATTAAGCAGCCTCTAACACGCCTAGAACACATTTTGCCTAAAATAGCTCTTACTATTATCTAAATTAACTATACAATTAAGCCCAATAGGTTTCTGTTTCCCCAAAGCATAAACCTTTTTAACATTACAGCATTTTTATAGATTCATAGCACCTTAATATAACACGTGATATGATGATATCAGTCTGCCAAGGTTAAGTCAGTGACTTCACCATTTATCCAAATAGCCACACATACTATCAGTTAAAAATAGAATCACAAATAAAGTCTTATAGCACCTTGTTTACAAACATTCCGATGACGTCACTCGGATTCCACGTCAATATATCCCTCGGAATAGTCACAAACGTCGCCAACGACGTCAATGCTGACGTCACCACTTTCTGTGCACATATTTAGCGTGTCCTCTGCATTACCAGATCCCAAGCTTACACAGTCAGCTACCCTTCCCCTGTGTGTGTCCAACGATACATTAGCCTGGTGGAAAACAGTACCCGAACCCTGGGGGATTATGGGTAATCCTCTTTTAACATGATAAAGATGGTTTTCAGTGAGTTCACTCTCCTCGTGTGAAGATGTTGTAGTGTCAGCCGGATATGACGTCACTTGGCTGGTATTTGATTGGCTAAGCATCTGGAAGTCTTCTGTTGACTGGCAGAGGTTTGTGGAGAGATCCATAGGGCTGTATTCATTGTGGTGGTTGTGGTTTGTCTTGTGGAGGGCTAAGGTTCGAGCCTGGCAGAATCCTTTGAGGCAGACCATACACTTGAAAGGTTTCTCCTTGGCATGGGTGTACCTAGAAATTATAAATGTTATGAAAATACATGTTTGTATAACTTTACCAAGGGTTAAAGGTTATGGTTTCATTTTTGTTTGTCTGGTCATATATATAGTCTCAAGTTCAAGATTGTTCATATACAATAGTTACAAAGAGCTATTTGTTATTGTTTGTATGAGAATGAAATATATGCAAAACAAAATGATCAATACTATTAGACATTAATGATGTATTTACAAAACTGGAGTAAATATATCAGTATTATTGGGAGCAGTCCAAGATATGAATATGGATAATGTCATAGTGCACAATATGGATAGTGTGTTTATCATTTTTATGTTTTAACAGGTTGATTAACTAGTTAACCAGTCAGTTATTAATATAGTAAGTTATGACTTTGTCCACTTACTTGTGGTCTCTGAGATGGTCCTGTCTGCGGAACCGTTTGCCGCACACATCACAGGGAAAAGGTCGCTCGTCTGTGTGCGTACGCTCGTGTATCAACAGATTGTACGACTTGCTGAACTCACGGCAACAGAAACGGCAGATGTACTGTTTACGTGGTCTGAAAAAACACAGAAAAACTAGAATTTAAGATTTGTCTAACAGTTGAGAAGTTTTCTCTCAGTTGGGGTTCTCCTAAGATCTTAGGCTGAGTTTCGGTTTGAATTTTTTTTCCTTTTTGTTGTGTCTTCCATTTAAGATTTTTAGAAGACTGGATTAAAGATCTCTATCATAGATGGTGCATGGAAATCACACAAGACTTTGACTGAGAGGCACTCTTTCCATCTCAGGCCAATTTTGCAAATCCCAGATGAAAATAAGAATAACTGATTTCAGACAAAAATCAGACTTTATACCCTAGTCATAACACAGTCGGTATTGCCTACATTTATAGGTGTTTTATTAAACACCACATCCCTGTAATTACTGATTCTTTTGTTTCTGTGAGCTTGAGTAACTCTAGCTTTCCATGCTTCATCTATAAACACACATGGAAGCTTTAAAATGTTCAAACTTTCCACCTCTACAATTTTCAGGGTTGTTGAACGCCTATAAACCTAGTAATACCGCCTGGATGTGACTGGTGAATTAGACAATTCTGGTCCCACAGGCACATAGGATGAAACCAAAACTGGTAATACATAACCCAGTGAAAAACAAGTTCAATAGATTTCACTATTTTGCCAGGGGGTGAACTATTTTGCAAGGGATACAAAATGTTGCAAGCCCCCTTGCAAAATTTTGCATCCCCATGCACTTTTTAGGGGATGCATTATTTTGCGCTACACCGGAATATATAAATGTTTGATTAATTACACGCACATCTATTAGGTCCCAGGCCATTTCGAAACGGTTGCAATTTTTGAAACAGCTGATAAATTGTCTGGCCCGTTTAAAACTTCAATTGCTTGTGAAATGGCCTAGCCATTTCAAAACCTAACTGCTCAGAATACATAAACTTGAGTTAGGTTTGAAAAGATTTTCTCAGAAGGCAAGGAGACAAGTGAAAAGCTACAATTAGGCTTTGTCAAAAACAATCAAAACAAAAATGTGATATAAATATTTAATTTGTATTTAACAAATATTTATTTTGTACAAATTAATTTTTTTTAACTTTTGCAGTCCAGATGTTACAATATATGTGAATATGCAATTCAAATTCCTAATCTATGTCGGAGTATGTGAATTTGTGTGTGTGGTCAAATCAACGAGAGCTTCCTTATCAATAATATTTATGACTTCAACACAACTTCAAACGTGTTGACACAATGATTATGTCATCAGCATATATAAAACTGCTATCACCTAAACAAAACAATACAGGTCACAGATCTGAGCATTTTGAGAGTGTCAAATGCCTATTTTTATCAACTGTAACTTGACACAATCATGGATTTTTTGGGCATAGAAATATCCCTTCATATGTCTATCTCAGGTTAAGCTACGTTTCCACAATACATAGTAAAGGCCCAATTTGATAATACAAAATTATCCCATTATTATTTTGAAACTCACATGATATGCCTCGTCTAAATACAATAGCGACAAGGCAAGATGGATAGATAGGAATAGA
The DNA here is from genome assembly GCA_964017235.1 of Sabellastarte sp. h YS-2021. NCBI lineage: Eukaryota > Metazoa > Annelida > Polychaeta > Sabellida > Sabellidae > Sabellastarte > Sabellastarte sp. h YS-2021. The sequence goes on from OZ024931.1 coordinate 152,279,409, forward strand.
TCATTACTTCTGCCGAATGATGTTATGTTTCCCTACCTGTTTGTATGTTTGCAAAACAACTCAAAAGTGAAGGATTGATTTTGATTAATTTCCAGGAAGTGTTGACAATTGAACAAGGAAAAAAACAATTTCATTTTGATGGTTAGTCAGATCACATGTCTGGATGTAGGACATTCCATTTATTTATTTATTTTTATTTTTATTTATTTATTTATTTTTTTTTTTTTTTTTTTTGGGGGGGGGGATATTTCATTATTGAAATTATAATATAATTGTATGTACTACTACATTGGTAGTCAACCAGAATCTATTCTCCCACATAATAGATTTTGGGAGGCTTCATAGAATCTACCCCCTCTGTTATATTGATGGAACCTATTTTATGTACACTGAGGCCCAGCTTCAAGTCCTCTCAAATGATGAAGGAATAACAGGACATTTGATTCCAAACTGAGGCCCTGTTTCAACTAATCCCAATTTATGACGTCAAAACAGTAACTAGACTTTTAATGACAAATGGAAACCACCTGTTTGGCGGAGGTCTGTGATACCTGAATGTTATTCTAGTTGTTTTATGCATTTCTTCCAACTTTTCTCTGAATCTGAAGATATCTTATGTATGTAAAAGGATAGATCTTTACTTAAAATGGCCACAACATTTTGTTTATTTCTAGAGCAATTTTGAAATGTTTTTTTCTGACTTAAAGTCAATTTGCAAATGTGTTATATTGGATAGAGTCCGATCGCTTTATTGTGCACAGACCTTAAGAAGCCAGTTCCGATGAAATGAATCAAAGAGATGAAACTTATCATTGGCCGTTGGCATTTGGGTGTGTGGAAACGGACATTTAGGTGATCCAGTGTCTCAGTACCTATAACATGTCTCTGATTAGGAATGACCCTCTTATCTTGAATGAATCATGGGTCACTTAGACTAGGAGAGAGTTGATATTTACATTACACGGACTCCCCCTCCCCAATCTATGGTGACAAATCTTTTGTCAACATTCCCAAACTGATAAACTGTTGATATTCAAATGATAATATATTTCTGTATACGCCTCATTTAAGCAGGCTGGAAAAATTTTAATATTTATAAGGATTTATTTCTTTTGTTCAACTTATGGTATTTATTTATTTATTTTTTTTTTATTTTTTATTTTTTTTTTTTGGGGGGGGGGGGGGGGGGGGTTGCTCTATGTAGGTAGTTTATGTTGTTATTGATATATTGATGGTGTGGGATCTAAGTTAATTCCCATGAATTCTAATGTAACTCATGTTATTTTATTTTTACTTTTGCTATAACTAAGTTTAACATTTCTCAGAACATCTTTGCATTTTTATTATAAGAAGGAGTAGAGTTTTCGTTATTTTTTTAGTTTTAATTTTAATGTTTTATGAGCTATTGAAGTCCACCAAAAACTACCATCAATTACAAGTTGTTTTGTAGTTGAGCGTGTGGAGGAAAGTAATGCAAACTTGTTGACCCAATATTCCAACAGTCCAATGCAACTTGTCCAACGTACTGTCTTGGCTGTTTTGAAATGACCACTAACAATTGAAACAGTAGAAAACATTAAGGTTAGACCTTCATCCTTAAGATGGAAGGCATGGACAGAATATTTATCAATCATAGAACCTACCTCCTTCCTCTAGCCTTCACCCTGGTCACGTGGTGCTGGTATGCATGTTGCTGACTTTGAAGGTAGGCACTCCACATCAGCATGTTGTTCATGTACTCGGCAGTGGGGTACTGCAGGGGTGATGACGTCATAGAAGGAGGGGATAACCTCAGCTCTGGTGACGTCATGGTGAGGGGTGGTGATGTCATTGCAAACTGTGGTGACAGCATTGGGTTAACTACCGTCTGAGGCTGTGGTGTCTTACTGAATGACGTCATTTGTTCAGGGATTCTATGGGGTTTCCCCTGTTCCTCTATAGTGAGGCTCGTGGATTCCTCTCTCTCAGGTTGTTTGGGAGTTTCTGAAGTTGCAGACTGAGCCAGCTTGTGAAAATCAAACTTTGGCCGCAATGAGGTTACACAAGAGGTTGGTTTCTTTGGCTGTGTGGCTGGATGGGTGGTTATTTGTGAGGGTGGTGTGACAGTTTGCCTCCTACTGCATTCTTCCTTACTTATTGGTGTACTGGTCATCACCCTGACATGTGTGGCTGGCTGTTTGGCTACTTTTCTGTCTATCGAGGAAGTACTGCTGTCCGGAGACACACATATGACTGGTGGTCTGCTCAACTGTTTTTCATTTTTCTGTCCATCTCCGATCACTCTGTCTATCTGTTTATCTGTCATTTCACTTTGCCAAGGTCGGTTCCAGTTCCCTGCTATGGGCGGGGAGACTTCCCCAAGCATCTGGCCAGGAGGTGTTGTTGTCATAGTAACTCTCCCACTCAGAGTGGTAACCATACATATAGACAGTCTGAAAATAAATATATAGAAAAATATAAAGATATCATCCAGTCACACAAACCACCAGTTTGACTGGTATGTTTGACATATAAAAACTTTGTCCCCAACCCTCTGGTCTTAGTATAATAATAATAATTATTATTATTATTAGTAGTAGTAGTAGTAGTAGTAGTAGTAGTAGTAGTAGTACTAGTAGTATTAGTAGTAGTAGTAGTAGTAGTAACTATTAGTGATCATTAGTGGATCAGTGTAGAGAGATAGGTATGTATTGGGAGGACATATTATAACTTAATTACACGAACAAGTCAACATGCAATTTGTGGGAGTGTAAGTCAGTGACATTGGGGAATGCCAATCACGTGATTTACACCGTAGGGGACTCTTTTCTTTTGTCTGGAGAAAGAGAAACCAACTAGACTGTGGGTTAGTGTATGAAAGATTGCTGTTACTATTGATTTTTATGCTTCCAACTGAAAAGTTAAGCAGTAATTTACAAAACGTATTGGTTTATCTATTTAAGCCTCAGATTGGTTTCATTTGTTTCTTATACATTTTAACTTTCTTTCAGGTAATATTGAGACCTGAGGATCACATCCATTCTAGTTGTCGTTAAGTTTCAGTCTTAAGGTTTTTGCACATTGACAGCAATGCAATAGTAGCCCATTCGGTCCAATTATTATGTGAGAACTGCTAAGATGTAATAACTCATCTACATGTAGGAAAAACTAAAAATCAGAAAAAAATATGAACTGGTTTTATTTAATGAATTCTGTAAGTTTTAGTTCATTTGGATCACTGTCTGGATCCAGAAATTCTCTTTGTAATTTTAAAAATTGCCACATTTTGTTAAGTTTCAGTTTATAAATTCTTCATACTTACTGCAATAAATCAACAAATCAAATTCTTTAATTACATGTAGCTAGGACTTTATCTTATTTTTTGGATTGTGTTTGCTTGTTTTTTCATCATTTTATGTCACTATATCCATACCAAATATGGAAGTGTGGGAATTGGCGGAGATATGCACTCGTCAAGTGCTCTTGTTCGGCTTCTTTGTTGCAAGTTAGCGAATTTTGATAGAAATGTACAATAAACCTTTGAAAATGGAAAATCCTTGACGTCTATTTAAAGCTCGAGCCTTGTAACAGGCTAATAAAATCCCTAAACAGTGTGTTAATTGCTGTGATTTGTGGCGACCATACTAAAATGATTCAAACAACTCTAGTCTAATAATTTCAATTTCCCTTATCATCCACAAACGCATCCGGGTCCCATCTAAAAGCCCCAGGGGTCGGGCTAATGTCCCCACAGTGACTTAGAGGGTAGGGCACCGATGTGACCATGCATAATTATTGACCACAGGGTTTGGGGGAGGTGGGGAGGGGGGTTGGTTGGTGGTTTTAGATACTCTGAGTTATTCTAAGCGTGCAAGCACTGTTGGACACCATTTCAAAAGTGTGTAGGGTTATAAGTGTGGCTCTTAATTGTTGCTAGACTTTTTTGGCGCAAACTATATAAGTTATTTAATACAATATAATTGCATTGTAAATTTATACACAGTGCAATAATCTAGTTGTACTACAGAACTCAAAATTTTATTTGACCCATCAAGGCTATACAACCTATCTAATGAGTGACTCTCTCCTAAGACAGACAGGCAGGGAGGACTGACCAGTTATCACATTCTCTAAGGTTCTTCAGGCTGTCAATGGGGATAGAACCCCATGACAGAGGACCTCCATTTTATGGTCACCCAAGCCACTATGTATCTGGCTGAACCTGGGTTTCAACCCACGTCTTCTGTGTTCCCAGGCAAGTATGTTACCCACTAGGCCACAGTGGCAGGTATAACTCAATTATAAACATCAAAGTTAAAAGTTGATGTTTTATAGCCCATTTTACAACCAAAAAAGTCACATGTTGACCAATCTAAAGTGTTGCACACATCTTGCCAAGAAATAAATGGGATCCCATAAAAAACGAGCTTTCAATTTATAGAGGATTCTTTCTCTGTTTTAAAATGTTGAGATAGATTACTTATTATTGGGAAAATGTGAATGTTGGAGCTAATATTAGGAAGAACTAGTTTTATCATTCTATGTCAGGTAGAAACGGAGGATTTTTGTGTTTAAAAATCTTGTTACAAATATGAGCCTTCAGAAAGGCTAACTGATGGTTCATGTTTGTGATGTTGCAGTGAAAATGTGTTAATCAAAACAATATATATAGCAAAATGCTATTGTAAATCAAATGTCGTCTGCTTCAGGTAATAAAAAATTGCCACACGTAGTTAATTGCCACACATATTTCCTGAGATTTTTCTGTTATGTTTTCACACTTTCTCTTCATGGATCATATAGTTTCCATTGTGGTTTATGACTTTCTGGGAAAAATTATCACAAATCTTGGCAAAGCCACCTATCTAGACTTAAAACACGTGCTTATCTGAAGTACTTTTAATCGCATTTTTTTCACTCTCAATTTTATGAAAATATTATTTTTTGTAGTTCATTGTTAATCTTATTGTAAAGGACTGCATTCTCCCACTGGGACAAAAAAGTCCTGTTTATGGCACTTTTTTTGCTTTTGGACTTTATGCCAAACCTTAGCCTTGCTTAAAGTTCAAGTTTCTTTGCAGTTAGGGAAAATTTTCAGTTTAGACAACAGAGTTTCGTTTTAAATAATTTACTCATACATTTACTGATTTTTACATTAGCATACAACCAAGACAGGTAAGATGATATCTCATAACATGTATGAGTGCTTTATGAATGCCTGATATCTGTGTTCATGTTTGAAAAAGATATCGTGCAAATTTGAGCCTTAAGCAAGGCTAGTTAAACCCACACACTGGGTGCTGGGATGTTTGTACACTGAAATCTTCCGTTAAACCATTATTAAATCTATGATCCTTTCACACATACACATACTGCTTAAAACACAACCCTTTTGGCAGAGATAATTATATGAAGGATACAAATTAATCTATTTATATGTGGCCTGAAGGATTTACTTTACCCCCAACCTGATCGAGTCAGTGTGAATTCATCTTAAGTATAACATAACATGCAATGAAAAAAAATATCACAGTTATTTTGCAAATCAATCACTTAAAAACTCTTTGAACTATATATAGAAAAGAAATCCTCATCTTAAAAGCCCCCACCCTAATACCACCCCAATATTCATGCAATAACTTCCCAAACCCTATCTGCCTATAAACTAACAGTTATTGGAATCAAGTAGATCTGAAATTTCTAATCCATAATGAACTGGTTCTGTGCCCGCCCTAAAACACAGGGGGCCCACTCCCAACTCCGAGTGATGATTGTAACCCCTGCTAGTGGGTTACCAGCCCACATGTACACAAAGATAGATTACTGACTTAATGAGCAATATTGTTGATGATTAATATTTGCAAAATATATTAAGATATGGCTTAGATTAAGGATTAACAAAAGAGTGTTGTGTATTAAAGAGTAGTTATTTTCACATAAACTAAAATGTTTACAGAGTTTTATCATTAAATATTAATTATTTGTGTGAAATCAAAGCGTTGAAAAGACATTTGTTTTATAAAGTACAGATTATCTTTAAACTTTCCAGTAACTACACAAGTTAAATAGATGCACTTAGAGTCTGTCTTTAGATGGAGATTAAGCGCTATAAAAATACTATTAGGATTAGAATTAAACAGCTTTCTCCAACTAAGTTGTATTAATTCAAAATTATTTTTTACTTTATATTTTAAAGGGGGGATGTCATTGCAGAAAACAACAACTTGATTCTACTTACTGCAAAACAAAATAATAATTTAAAATATGTTTTCATAGAACATATTTTTAAACGTTGAATGCAGTCTTTTATAACAACATTGATTATTGTAGAATGACTAACTCTTCTAAAAGAAGAGTTCACAATAAAAATGCTATTTTGGGTATTTTGCAAAACTCTTTTTAAAATTTTTATATACTTATAGTTTTGATTTGATTTTACTTTTAGAAAATTCAGATTTTTTCCTAGACCACATATATATGACTTCCATGTCATATTTTGTAATTTTTTTTTTAAAATAGACAATGTAATTCTGTGATACTTTGTGGAAAGTTTGTGTTTTATTTCCCTTCCAACAAAACCAAGATTATGTCAGAACAAAGCCTTAGTGCCGTCCACATGTGCACATAACTAGGGTTCAAACCTGAGACCTCAGAGGTGACAGGTTAGTGATTAAATGGCAAGCTTATCAACGACTTGTCCACCTATGCAAGTTTTTCTTATATTTTAGTTAAAACATTTATTCACTTAAAAAGACATTAGTCTAAGGACCCTACAAAACTTAGTTGAGTCATAGTTCTGTTATAAAATGGTAATCTATTTTCAAATACATCAATAGTGTATTGTTATATCAAGTCTATTCAATTATCACTTCACACCAAAAAGTTCTCCGACAGAATAAAACAATTCCATTGTTTGAAGTATTGTTTGTTTTTAAATTTCAAAAATGGTTTAACTTTATAATAAAGTTTACTATATGTCTTTATTCAGCTACAGTTAATATGGCACTACAAATTAATATTCACCTGTTTATATACATAATTTGACTTACCAGCTATATGTACTATTTTCCCTAAATCCAATGTTGTGTCTTGTATATCCTTTTTAATCCTGAACAAGTAAATGAAATATTCCTATAAATAAACCAACAACAGTTTATCTTGCACAAACATATACTTTATAATTATATAAAATATATATATTCCTTTAGAAGTTTAATTCACTAGCTAACTTATTTAGCTACTGTTAAACTGCTACTTGTAATGTTCTTTGGGACAAAACTGCAGCCCATATATATGTGTGTTATGAATATGTAATCAAAGACTACTTTCTTTGCAGTTTAAAACAAAAGCACTCTACATAATCAGTGGATTGATCCCACCCACGTGATTAAATCTGATTGGCCGAGGGCTTCTAGGAAACTGTCACGCGATTGGCTGGAATTCTAAGCCAATCAGATGAATGGAGACAGAGATTTCCCCGCAGAAGATACTTTGTATGTTGTTTTGACACGATATGGATCGGAAATTACACGGATTTAGGGTGCAAAATTTGGAGATAAATTAGGCTGAGGTGGGAAGGGAGCGGAAGTTGCATAAGGAAGCTATTATTTGGGTGTCAAATCACACTTAGTGAGTTTTACTTGTAACTAACACTCCCCAACTGTGTACAAATTTCATGGTTTTATGTAAAACAGAGGATATTGGTGGCATCTTTATAGATTTAGTACACTAGTAATTTTACAGCTAATTGATACATTGTAACACTGAAGATTTACTGTTTTGTAAAAAAAATGATAATAAACAAATGAACATATAAAATATCCTGTGATTTTAAAAGCCACTATTGTTTCAAAGCTGCTAAAATGTCCAAATTTATCTTGTAATTTAGAACAAAAAACATTTTTTAACAAGATTTAAACTTACACAGGGAAATAGATGTAAAATTTATATCTAAACTTCGTAGTATTTAGATTTTATGAGTAATACGTGTTATACAACTAAAATTTAAAATGAAATAATTTTCAGATAATGCAGTTTTTATGCTGTCTAATCCCTGTTCAAAAGCACGGTATGAATGGGATTATATTTTATTCATTTATTTTAGCGACAAGTATAATATAAATGAACTTATCAACTATTTAATGAAATACACAAAAGTATATATCCAGCTTTAATGAGTTTGGGGAGATCTTATATTTTCTGCCAGTGAGCTTTATAGCTTTTTAGTCACAAGAAAAAATCATCTCATGACAATGAAATACATGACATTAGCAAAGTTTATCAAATATTATTAAAATGATACTTACATTTTGGTAAAAAGGGCAAATGTTTTAAGAAAGACATATATGTTGATTTAAGGTGAGCTTTTTATTATACATGGAGACATATTTCACACAAGCTATATCTGTGACAAATTTTCAAATTATAACTTACATATAAGTTTTATAACATAATTATAAAATACGTTTATTACATTTTACAGAGTTGGGTTTGTTCATCCATTTTATATGGGAGATGTCATTATTACACGGTACATGGTGTTGTGAGTGGGATTCAAACCCACAATGAGAACAGTGATAACTGAGTTCTTATCTTCCAAACTTGACCTCCACAAGGTCACTCGAGCTGAATTAATAGCATTATAATAACTCTTTGATATTTATAAATGTCACATTATGTCTTCCAAATCATGAAGACTTCAGTGGTCCTGCAGTTAAAATGTCTAACATCTAATCACTGCCTCTTGCATCTTTCTTTTGGAGGGTTCGAAAGCAGATTATGCCAACCTGTATGATTTCTATTCTATTCTATTCTATTCTGTACTTTTATAGCGCTTAATCTCTGCTAGGCAGACTCTAAGGCGCAACACCAAAAATCAAGTTTAAGAAATCATCTGTCCATAGCCGTTGCCAAGTTGCCGTTACTATGTGTCTATCCTGATATACTCCTATAACTTTTCAAATTGACCTAAAGGTCCAAGTTTTTTTACATTTACAAGCATATCTTGAGATCAAAAACACCCAAGCGTCGTATGGGGTGAAGATTAGTTTAAAATACCTTCATTGTTAAAAGTGTACCCCCAGTATCTTTTATCACAAGTTTTTCCTTTTTTGTAAGCTTTCAAACTTCTGAAAATACCTTTAAAGGAAATGGATGCAATTTCAAGCTGCCATCATATCTATGAGATAAGATCCCTGACCCCCAGCCTCCCTCAAAGAACTGCCCCAGTTAACTTATCTGATAAGAAATCCCAGGTCGGCATTAGTTAATTGGGGTCTAATTGAAGTCACTTCCTCAACTTAGGAGATACAGAGACTGTCACAAAGATTATACTCTTGGGGGTGAATAACTTAACCACACAACTAGCCATCCATACAAGGTTACACATAGCCATACACCTGTACTAGATGCGACAAAATGTGAACACTTCATTGGGCGTAAACTATTAAATTTATTTTAAATATTTTGTTTTTCAATGTAAATCAGTAAAAAGTTTGATGAATACAATAATAGCCAGTTAAAAATCACTTGAGCGCCATAAGATACTCTCTTTAGTATGGGTACTGTTGGGTTAATTTGTGTGATTGCAGCCTATTTGTATTACACTCAACTAAAAAGCAATCATAGAGCACAAATCTCCACCAGACCACATTTCGAAAATTTCAGGATTTTTTTGTATCCAGAATGTGTTTCAGATGTTTCCCAAAATACCACGTTTTATTCATTTGGTTAGGCCCTACACACATAAAAGATTTCAAAAAAGATCTGTGCATTAATTTTCGTGAACACAGACTAACAAACAGACAGACAAATGCACATTCCCAAATACATAAAGCAATAAAAAGCAAAAGCAATTGTAAGAAACATCATTTTTCATGCTGAATACTTTGACATCTCCACAGGAAATATCAATAAGTTTCTTCTACAAATGTTAAAATCTTTCAGAAGTCATTTAATAAAGTGTGTGAGAGATATTTACCAAATACAAGAGAAAACCCCACACAGAAACAAAGATATTCAAAGGATAAAATCCCATTGAAAAAATACTCTATTTTTGTATTTGTGGACAGAAGTCCAGAGTTATTTTAAACAAGGCCATAAGCCCTTCTTTCAGTTTAGTAACAGCCCCCCGTTACATTTAGGATGGAATGTTATCACTTCAAGAACTTCAAACATCTCTGCAATGAATGGTGAGTTATACAGAAGCATATTATCTGAGAGATCCCACAAAAAGTAAACAATGTCTTAAAGCTGTTGTCACCCTGTGGGAGATTCCTATGGTGAGTAACGGGGTTTATATCAGTAACTTGGGGACTAAGATCTAAAAGCTTTAACAAAACAAAAAGTAAACAGTAAACAAACAGAAGTCATCAAACAGATGTACCAAGAATCTGTCCCCCTCCCCCAGCACACCTGGTTTTGAAAGAGTTAATGCTACCTTATATGGATGTACACTGTTTCAAAAATCGAAAATCCAGATAAGTTCACTGATATATCAATAGCTATCTCCCCCCCCCCCCCCCCCCTCCTTCTCCGATAATAATCTACTCAACAGAACAACAGTGATATTTGCTCAACCACCTCTTTGTTTACAAGTTAAATAAACAAGCTTGTTTATTTCCATCTCCATTGATGTGTGTTGGTAAACATGCGCAGTTTCTATACAAACTGTAAGCATAAGATTAAATCTCAATACTGTATACTGTGGTATCTTATAACACTTTGTAAATCTGTCATAAGACTCTTAATACTGTTGATATATTGAGCTGGGTTGTAGGGGTTTTAAAACACCCCCAAATAGTTCCTCTCTCAAGTTTCAGTGAACATAAATGATTTACTTTGTGGACAGAACCTGTTACAAATTAGTATTAAAACCGTTTTTAAATTTAAAAGTCAATGTTAGTTTGTGCCTGTACAAACGTACTAAAAACAACTGTAGTAATGTCTCCTATTGTCTTGCTTAATTATGTACAAGTATTTGTTATTTTTTTCATCTTTTTTCCACCCTTAATTGAGCTTTTCAAAATAAACATATTGATAATTTTTTAGTGTTAAATGTGTCTTTAAGCGCTGGCATGAGTTCAAATATGTTTCTTTTTAGGTGTGCAGGGACAAAACGCACACGGAAAAACACCCACAGCATAAAGGCACTGGAAAATAGGGTCACAAGATGTCAGATACTCACACTTTTTAGGAATAGGAAAAGTTAACACACAATCAGTCCAATTAAATTTCATAGAATTAAAATAGTCAACTGAAATTGAAGCTGCCAGTCAAATTTTTTTTTTTACGTTTATAAGACCAACAATTTCACCAGTAAGAAAAGTAATACAGATTTGTAAACAATTTATAACTTCAGGACTTTGTTCTACCCTCGAAAATTACTCTGGGGTTATGGCTTTGTGTTTAAAACATCTATGGGATATTGTCTTCTGGAATTTGTCCAGTGGGCTATTTTCTATATACCCATGAATTCAGCGGTTTACGGAAAAGTTCCCACCCGTAAAAGTTACTACCCAAGAGGTTCCAACTTGGAAAACTTCCCACCCCCAAAGTTGTAGGGGTTGAAAACTTCCCACATTTTTTTTAAATACTTTATTTTTTACTATTTTTGTGTAAACACCATGTAGATTAAAGAAATGGGAGTAGCAAAAGGATATGAGTTACAATTACTTTCTGCCTCTCAGTATAATGTTAAAACAAAAGTGCAGTTTAAGTTATGTAGATTAAAGAAAAGAGAGTAGCAAGGGCATTAGAACAATATGAGGACAAAATTGCAGTTAAAGTCATAAACATTAAAAGAAAGGGGAGTAGCTATGGTTTTTGGAATATGTGATAACTCTTTACCCTAATTTTTACACAGAACTACTATGAATTGCAGTTTAAATCATATATAGGATTACTGCTTGATCCTCATCAAGGGTTTCTGTGATTGACATCAAAGGAAAATTTCCACAAATACATCAAATGTATTGATACTGATCGATGTATTTGAAGAACTTTACTACAGGGATCAAAGCTGGTTACATAATATATCATAGGCTAAAATTACAAGATCTTAGGCATATTAAAATTAATGAGAAATAAATTTTTTATTCAAAAAGGTGGGAACTTTTCCACCACTTCAATTTTGAGTGTGGGAACCTTTCCAGGTGGGAACTTCTTGGGTGGGAACCTTTCTAGGTGGGAACTTTTCCGTATGGGAACTTTTCAGGGATTCGAATTCAGCCACCTTTTTTCCAGCCAAAATGGAGCTTCTTTACAAGAAAATCTCAGACCGGAAGTAATGCATAGGTGAAAAACTGGGAGATTGCTGACAAAATAGATAAGCCACTTAATTCATGACACTGTGACATAATATGTAGTACTTCTACATAGCCTAAGGGTAAGTAAGACTCATTTCTTAGCTAATAAACTGCCAAATTTCTACACATTCTTAGAATGTCAGTTTTTGTTGAAAAGTGAAGTAAGTTGGGATTTGCCAGAGTAAACTTGTAAATATGAAAGAACTTGACGATTGCAAAACCTCTGTCAAGGAATTCAAGGATTTATAAACGAGAACTTTATTTACTAGAATGAAGTAAATTTAATTTAAAGTTAGTTTCTTATGCATATTAAGGGAATCTTAAAATATTGCCAGGTGTTTTCAAGAAAAGGACTACTGAATTTAAATGTATAATTTCATTGAATCTTTTTAATTGGTCAATACAGATCTAGATTACTGGTCACCGATTGATGCTTCCTCTTAATGTAGCAAAAATAGGTGATCAGACAGTAAATGACAGATACAAGTTAGTTGAATCAAGGTGTAAACTTATTTGGAGAAAAACCTTTTGGAGATAAACCTCCCATTTGCGTCTATTGACCAGTCTTCATTGCCAGGTATAAGTCAGAAAAAACACTAAATATAAAAACACGTTTGGAGTTTATTATATACATGTACATACACATACCATAACCAACTGTTAGTATTACACACTTTAAGACCACCTTAACTTGTGTTTACGATTGTGTACAATTACTTGAGTTAAGGCTACCTTAACTTGTATATCCTATGTTATTATACTACTGTCCTAAAGTAATTTACTAATACTACAGTTCTATTTACAATAGGTTTAGGTAGCATATTAAGAAACATGGTTAAGTTGAAGAAAAACCCCAAACGCAAAGCGAGTGCAAACTCAGCAATCATAAATTTTCTCTCAAAGAAGAAAATTCCTATTTCAGTTTAGATTAGATTAAGGCCTATTTTTTAGTTGTATGATCATTGGGGACTAATTCAGAACCCTAAAAACCACCATAAAAACCCCATTGTAGTTCGAAGGGAGAGATTATTGATTGGTTCTGCTGTGTCTCCAACTCACAGCCTTCTGATTACACACAGAAATAAACACAAGTCTAGCTCTTTAACCAGCTGAGCTAAAGGGGAATCCCCGGAAGCCCAGGTATTAATCCTCACCTATGTAGAACTGATATAGGTGAGGATATTGCACCATATAAAACACTGTTTTGACAAGCCCATGAAAAACCCACACTAAGATTGACAGGGGTATAAAACCCCACTCTTTATAACAACATCTTTAATGTTTACTTTTCTGGAATAATTTGGTCTTCTCTGCAAACAGTATACATTTCAAATTCATTTTTGTGGATGTGTTTTTACGGTGTTTTTGAGTAGATGGGACCAATTGTGTGTTCTTTCCAACTATCCATCTTTTCGGCAGAAATAATGAAAGTACACTCCAGTATAAAACTGGCTAGGACTGACAATCTGGAATATAGCACTAAGGTTCTTGTCTCATTCTCTTGTGTCACCCTTCTTTTTTCACTTTAAAGTTCCAAGTCAATATATATATTAAAAGTATTTTACCCAACACTAAAAACTCTTTACATTGAAAACCACCACATAGTATGAGTCACAATTTATCTATAAGTACAAACCTATATTTCCATCTCTAAACACCCAGTTAATGATAATCATTTCTGTTTTTATATCCCAGAAAATCAGTGTGAATTATGGTCCACCCTTAGACCTTCAAGTATCTATGTATTTTGTATACATGCCCTCCACTTCTGAATGACATTGTTATGGCCCCTCTCAAGAACTTAATGTCTTAGCAGGTAGTTGTAATGGCTGATACACTAGTTGTCAATAGCCCCTCCCCAGCTAATCATTTGGAACAGCATAAAATTATGATTTAACTCCTCAATTCTAGGGTCTTATGTAAGCTCTCAAACAGGTGCTTGCAAAATGTCTGGTGGATAAAAATACATGTATGGTCTGTTTTGACAAAAGTAGAAAAAAGTAACTGTTTTATTAATGAATAAGTTATCTATTTTGCTACGATACAGGTCACTATTAAAATAATCATTAACAGTAACAAAAACTTCACAAGTCAGCAATCATGAATGTATTTCAAAACCCTTTTTGTCTTGCTTATCAAACACTTGCGTTTTGTCCTACTGAAAAATTGATCTTTTTATTCAATTGATTTTATATTTCTAATGTTACACGCCAAACTTTCAGGAAATCAACTAACATTGCTGGAATAAAACCCCCTTTTACAGATGAACACTTAGGGATGACCAGTTACCTAGGTCCCCTAGGTTCTTTAGCCTGCCACTGGAGAAGGACCCAAAGATAGAGGACTGCCATCTTACGTGGTCATTCTAGCCAATATGTATCTGCCTTCACCAACAAATAAAACACGGTTTCTCAGTGTTCCTCAAATAGTATGCTCTCTAATCCTAAATATTCTTGGTCAAACTTGAACCCCCAAACCAATTCTAATCAAGATTCAGTATTCAATGCAAATGAATGAAAGTAAGATGTAAAATGTTCTTATGACATAAATAATACAGAAAATAAATGATCCCAGGCACTGACTCTCAACATTGGAATATGTTAATTCAAAATCTTCATCACCTAAGGTCATTATATGTCATAGTCAAAACCAAGGTGGTGTACTTGAATTCAAACGTATTTGAGAAATTATAACTTCAGTAGGTGTTTTTTCATAGTTATTGTAATAATCAAATGTTTCCTTTTAAGAAGAAAGTTAAGTTTCATGATCATATCTGAAAATCCCCTCAGTATCAGATGTCAGTACTTCCATTCGTAATCATAAGTCTGCTTCAAACCAATGACAGTTTACAAATAAAAGGCCCACGGAGAAAAGCCCTACAGAGAGAAAACAGATGAAATTCCCAAACTAAAGATTTTCTAAGGCATGATAAATTGGATGAAAACCCATAGTAACCAAATTCCTGTGAATTAAATTTACATATTTTTTGTAGGAATTTTTTTTTATCGAAACTGTGGTTTTTATGCACCTGTCAATTTTGAGAGTGGGATTTCTATGGGGTCGCCAAAAACAGTGGTGATTTTATGGTGGTGTTTTTACAGTGGGTTTTTGGGGCCACTGTGGAGCAATGGTAATACACTTGCCTCCCATCTCTGAGGTCTGTGGTTCAAACCCCAGACCTTATGTGGGAAAGTTGGTAGTTGCTTACAGATGGTCGGCAGTTTACAGTAAAGAACCTTGACAAACTGTATGTACTGGTTTCCTCTGCCCACAAAATTACCCATCGTGATATGACCCGATATGAGTGTTGTAAAAACCCCAAATAAATAAATTTATGGAGGGTTTTCTGAGTAGATCTGTTTGGCCGTTTCTCAGTCATTTTTCTTCAAATAGAACTAATCACAGTAGTCTCATAAGCCTTATTATATGTGACGACAGTGGAATGTCAAAGGTATAATACAGAAGTCATTTAACCTGACAAATGTGTCTTTACTATTGCTATTTTGAATACGATCGGAGATTATAGTTTAAAATGTTCAAAATTGGGGTTTTAATTTTATTATAAGAGTTTTTACCATTTATAGTTATTTGGATCTGTCTTTCACTAGCTGCTGCATGTTTTAGAGTTCTGATTTCTTACCGTTATTTGGATGTGATTATTTACTGTTGTGTCACTCTGGTCAGTTACATACTGTCTTTGATATGACCTTTTCAAAAACGTTATGAACAATCCCAATTTACTATAGATTATGAAACCATCCCTATCTGTTGAACCTCATATTACAAGTCTAGTTCAATCCATTCACATCGCAACCAGAAAGTGTCTTTTAATCCGCTAGGCTTCAATTCCAACCTTCACTGGACACAAGTAGCCCTTAATCCCTTACTGCTATAACTACACAGGACAAAATCCCTAGCCTTGAAGACGGCTCAATAATATTTGCCACAAAGGTTTGATGCATGTAATATTTGTATTCTGCAGCATCTGTGATATGGCAGAGGTAGGGGTTAATGAAACTTTTAACCTCTAATCATCTAATAACTTCACTCTCATGTCTGTGTTAGTTGGTTTAAATCTAGGATTTTGAAACCATGTGGAAATATTGATATTCTCTTATAATATGACATTACTTGTGAAAGAAGGACAGTAATAATGTGCTCCTAAATTTTCGACTTTGCTACTAAATCAAATACATACAAACTATAAGCGTGCATTGCGGTATTGTAGTGTAGATTTATGGATAGCAGGTTAAAAATAATAAATTTACAAAAGAAACACAGAGCCTAAAAAAGCTAACAAACCACAAAAGCTTAGTGTGATGAAGTTTCTATGAGTTATTAAAAACTTCTCAAGAGTCTATAAATCTGCCGACAACTCTGGCTGCCAAATACTTCTGAAGTAGCTTGTAAATTACTTGAAGAAAATCCCCCTAGCCTGACAAGGCGTAAAACTTTCTTGGAAAGTCTAATATAGTTTCTGCATGTAATTAGGCTGTATGGATGGGTGTGTCAGGGTATCTGAATGGGTATGTTGGACAAAAAGTAGGATTTTTTACCAGACGTAATTATAATTTCAAAATGTATATATGTTACAAGTTTTATTCAAGATAATTCTATGGAATTTACAGAGAAGGCTGTTGATATTTAAATGTAAGTCACAATTTTACTTATCTTTGAACAAATATGATAAACTGAATATAAGATAAAACACCCTTTGTATTTATCCTGTTAATATCCACATTATTTGTGGTCTGTATATATTTTAAAATGACACATTTGAAATTCTGGTTTTGTTCCGTTTTAACAACCAAGGTCAAACCAGGACAGGCCACAAGAGTATATCTAATGTCACCATAAGCTGGAATCAAACACACCACCTCAGGAATATGAGGCCAATGGCCAAATGCCCAACTGAGTGACAAAACCAGTATTTGATTTTTTTTCTCCAGAATTATTGAAGACATAGCTTTAAAATAAACAATATTATTAAATATTAAACAGATATAAGACAAAGTAGTTTTTCTCTCTTGAAGTGATTGGAAAAAGAAATAAATAAATTTAGGCATGAAGTCTCTTTGCTGTACACCTAAGAAACATGTCCTCAATGATATTCTTCAGAAAACATCATAGAGTCAGATAGGAATTGAGAAAATTTTGCAATAAATTCAGATAATTTGAAATTATCAGAAAAGCAGGCGATACCTACCCAATAGGTTTACAAGCGTCCTGAACTTCCTAATCGAGGTTTATGATGAAAAAGTTAAAAAAATGATAGAGTTCCAGAATGGGCAAATATTTGGAATCATAACTCAGCCGAGGAGAATGATTACATCACACTAGTAAAATAGCCCTACTAAGACTCACCTGTACAACTCAATTTTCCTTTCATAGTTTGTTTCCCTCCTGTTACACCCACAACCATGAATTGCTAATCTGTGGTGAGCATAAGTATCTGTCTGTTCACTCAAGTTAAGCAGCAATGGGCTACATAAGTACTGGGATGGACGGTCACTTTGGTGCACTACTCATGTCTCTGAGGGCTTTGCGGCTTGCTCTAATAGACCAAAGCCCCCTTTGGCCTTGTTAGTTTAGCATATTGTATTCCACTGTGTGGGAAGATATTCTACCTGTAAGGCAGTGGAGTAGATTAGATTTAGGAATGGCATGATACAATAAAACATTTGTTGCTAAAACAGAAGCAGCTAGTCAGATTTGATCCTTGCATCTTTATAAATAGCTATCAGATGAATTGCTTCATTTTATAGTTGAGTTTTCTTTATATTTGTTTTGTGATATTACAATTTTATCACTTATAAGTAGGGTAGCACTTTTGCAGAGAGATTTATGGACTTCAGTCAAGCTCTTAAATCACCTCCCAGATTAACTGGTCAACTAAATGCATACAGAAAGGGGCTTGTAAATCAAACAGGCAGTATTTTGTATAGAAAAGAACAAATATTTAGTCTTTCCTCAGTCTCTATCTAAATATAATGTATTTATTGGTTTCTTCTCGAAGTTGAGAGTTTCTAATCCTCTTTTAGCAGCTTAAACCATTTCAGGACTGGTCCTCATTAAGTCCTAAAGGATAACCACAAAATGGACACAAACCCAAGACCATAACGATGAGGTGTCTTGTGATAAAAATCCAGACTTGATATTTATTGAATCCTGGACCTATGTTATAACATTTTAGATCCTCAAAGAACTGTTGTTTTAACCATTTGTTAGAAAATTCAAGAATAGAAATTATTAGAAGAACTGTAGAATTGTATTTCCAATATTGTTAGCATATTCATATTTTCTATACAGTTTGCCATTATTTTCTTTAGAACCCTTTAAGCTCGAACAATTTAAAAATTATGATTACTGAGAATATTAGAAAACACAGATTCCAGTTCTTTTTGGTGTGTGGTGGTTTAATTCAAGATGTAGTTTTTACAACATACAGATTTCTGGCGGAACGGAACATTTTCATAAAACAAGGTACATCAAAAGATGGGAATTATTGTGGGGATATAATGTAGTCATGCCACAGACGTTATTATGTATAGTATAGACAAAACTGTTTGATTGTATTATAATTCTGTTTCATAATGCTCTCATATATTTATTTAGCTTAGCTAGCTGAGCAAAATTCTCCCAGATAAGTAAGGCCTCTGATATAGTGTGCATTATGGCAAAATCTTTCACATTTCCATTATGGTTCAGACAGTTTGGAAGTCCAGGCAAGAGATAATGTATTAAGACATACTTTTAACTGTAAGTTGTAACATTAGTTGTCAAAGTTACATTATTCAGCAGGCATCATTTGAACTATATATTTTTCATTGGCTGAGGAGGATATGTTTTCAGGCATATTTGACTGTTAGTGTTTGAGCTTACTTCAAACTAATGAACACACCTCTTTTGAATTATTCATGTACTCACGGCCTTGTCAAGGAAGAAGGGATTAATTAAAAAAAAAGATCTCAATCATTCTGTAAAAAGTTGTGAAAATTTCATTTTTACTTATTTTCGGATGAGATTACTCCGAATATAATGAACAAATCTTTCTGTTTTTATAGGGTCCTGACCAAAGAAGCATTCATTACATTTCAGGAAATATCTGTACATTCAGTTGCTTTGGTGGAGGTTTGCACACCAGAGTACTTTTCAGTTTTCTATGAAATCATAAAATTGGTCACTATTATTTACTCTTTACAATAAAAACTGCCAGTTAATTGTTCAGACATGACAATTCGCCAAAGAAAGACTATGTTTGAGGTGACCCCCCTACTTCTCCAACAAGTGACCACAGCTAATCAAAGTGTCATAATTTAGCTGGTGTCATTTGACCTGTTGTTTTTGCATGTTTTTAGTGACCACATATTTACAATGTCTTAACTTTAAGCCAAGTGTCTATACTTTCCACCATGTAGATAATTAGCCTTGCTTAAAGCACAAATTTGTACCAAAAGTGCCTTTTGAAACATGTACGCAATGGCGCGGTATTCCTAATTCAGTCGTATATGTCTGAAAATATTAATTCAAAAGACAGTCACTGTCTTAGCAGTATGCTAATAAAAATCATGTTTAACATTATATCCCTAGTGACAGTGCCCCGTTAAAATGTGCCATTGTATTGCATTTTTAAAACAGAGGTTATATCCTTTAGAAATCTTCAAACTGGATATTGTTGAATGGATTCATATAATTTATTTTGAGTATAATAATAATAATAATAATAATATTGGGAAAAGACAGGAACTTTTGATTATAAATTAGAAAAAAACATAGGCAGTTTAGTAATATGCATTGTTACCTTATTATTATTAACCTTATTATTGTGATCTTTTTTGTCTGTTTGTTTGTGCACGTACCATGAAAGTTTAGGCATTGCATTGGGTCATATTTTAAAACAAGTTGGGTTGACCCATGGCGCTCTCCTCAAGCAAGCGGATTGTTTTTTTAAGGGGTATATCTGAATGTGTTAAGGCTGCTGTTTTACATTCAAGGACCATCTGGGAGCAACCTCAGACTGATTATCTATGGAGAACAGCTACTCTATCTGGATGAACACCAGCTGTGATGCATGGATAAGAGGAAGTGCCAGAATTTCTTTAAATGCGCCTGGTGATCTAGGGTGCACCTCAGTCCCGTGGCACCATGCATCAGGTCACCTTAGACATTGCATTGATTTTCCTTCCCGAGTTATGTCAATGGGAGGTACTAGGTCTACTGCTTCCCGGCATAAGTTGGCCGCGGGTCGTAAGTTGGCCTCCATCATCATATTTGGTCAGTGGCCAGTGGTATAGTTTGCATCTTGGTCTTGTGGCACCATGCTACCGGTCACATTAGACATTACCCCGATTTTCCTTCCAAGGTCATGTCCATGGGAGGTATTGGGGTCCAGGGTAATCTGGTATCCTCCCTCTGGCACAGACATTGGGGCATTGGTCTGAAACTGCTGAGATGGTTCAGAAGTCGAGGCATGATGCTGTTGAAGTGGCTGATACTCTTGCTAAGATGGTCCAGGTGCTGCAGACATTGCTTCATGCTGTTTTTATGGAGCAGGTGAAGGTGTCGGAGCAGGGGAATGATACTATTATAGTGTAGGTGCAAGTGACAGGGCATAATTCTGTGGCAGGAGTTGATACTACTGTGGAACAGGTGCAGAAAGCTGCTGATATTATGTAGGATACTGCTGAAACTGCGTCTGATTCTAGCTGTGTTCTACGAGATATTGGAGTTTGTGATACACAGGCCTTCTGTATGACAGCTGGAGGCTGAGGCAACGGGCAGTTGTGTGATGGCGGTCCTATCTGCAGTTCCTACTATCATATTCAGTTTGTGCGCAAGAGTGATGCTGATTCTCGCTGATGATGCTCTTATATGAGATTTTTACATGTACAAATGTCTTTGTCCTGATTCTGTCATATATGGCTCCTCCAAATTTCTTTCTTGTTTCCAAATGTACCCAAGGATTGATTCTATACCATGGCTTTTAATGCATGAGATCGGAATGTGACAGTGAGAAATTTTGTCTTTCTCCCCTTCCATCCTGTCCAAAGTAGTTCACGAAGGGATCTCTAACCTACACTGCTGCAAGTGTGCCGTCTCTTTGAAGGGTGTGGATGGCCACAGACCATACTGAGCCAGTCTCCGATGCCACTGTACTGATGTTGACATCTGAAGATCCGGCGAGGTTATTGGGTTTTGGTGTTGACACTTTGGATGGGGGACTAGTTGCTGCAGATGGGTTATCCCACTTGAAGCCTGACCTCTTGCAACTCAAGCAGATGATGTGAGGCCTCATGAAGTCATAGAAAGCACTTATAAAGGACATGTTTCTGGAAATGCAGGATTTTTTTTGTATCCGGAATATGACCCTGATCTTTTCCAACCAAAATGCAATCACTTCTTCCTTTGGTCAGGCTGTACCCACATAAAATATCGAAGAAAATCAGTAAAAAAAATCAGTAAAAAATAAGGCGCAAATAGCGAATGTTAAGACTTTAGATTTCTCTGCCATTTCTGCATAACTTTTAATGCAACAAAAAGTCAAACAGAAACATTGTAAAGGTACCCTTCTATTAATATATAAACCACACATATGTAGGTTTCCATTGTTATTTTGAAGTGTTTACGCGTGTATTTCACTAAGATATGATATTTTACGCCTGTTTCAGGGCTACTACAGTGCTTTTTTGTTTAGAACAGTAGCTAAAGTGGGGGAGTGTTTATCACTCGTTGTTTGAATATCCCCCATACTACTGGGTATGTTATACTGTAACTTATTGACTGAAATCAAGGTCAATTACTGTTTTATAGTCCTTTGTCTGATAAAAATATATTAGTAATATCTTGAGATATTAATAACACTAAATTCCTGAGGTGACTGTTCCAAGTTACTTTTAAATAACACGCAGTTGGAACAATTCCAGACAAGAGCACTCGGGGAGCACTGGCCTCTGCAAAGTCACATAACAATGAGTAAAGGCAAAAATACAAACTATTTTTGAATCCAGACTGTGAATCCAGATAAATCTCAGAATTTATTGAGATCTAAGTTACACCAATAGAGGTCTTCTGATTTTTTTGTTATGAAGTTTTAACCAGTAGTATACATTAATATTTGGACAGTCATGCTAACAAACAGACAAATAAGTGACCATCAAAATAATACCTCCTTGACGGAAGTAAAACTGCAAGTAGAAGTGACAAGATCTAAAGCATATTATCCATTAAGCCAGAGCTCTATTCACAAATATTATTCATCTACTATTAGGATCTGTACCACTTGTACCAAATTTCCATGCAGAAGCTTCATCAACAAGTAAGTACTGTTTTCTCATATGTCAAAAACTACTGTGTCATAATTCGGTAAAAACCTCAATGCGACACAAACTACAAGAAAAATTACTTTTGACTGTTCGCTGTCATTGACAACATTGAACAATGTGAATTTCTAGGATTGCACCAATACAATACCAGATGGCTGAGATAACAATAGACAAAAGGAATTTTTGGGATATGGTATTATATTATTTAAACAGCAGTGTAAAGGGCTAGTTGATTTGCTCTATCTTTTTTTTTTGCAATTATTGTCTAGCTATAGCTCTCAGCAGTTGTTCCTATAGTACCAGGCGTAGTCACCCAGATTGTCAATACCTTACTGTTCCTCCTTTCCACCCATCAGTCTTCAAGTCAGTCAAACATTTTGATCACAGCTTTGCCTTTGATGCTCCTAAGATCTGGAATGAACTCCCTCATGATGTGTGCAGTGCAGCATCAGTTGCCTCCTTCAGAAAGAAGCTTAAAACTTACCTGTTTGCAAAAGCATATCCCCCATAGCCTCTCCTGTCACCCTATGTCTCCCTGGTATGACCTGGCTATGTCCTTGGATTAATCTTAACTGCCTTGATTTATGTTCAGATGCGCCTTAGAGTCCATCAGTGATGGAGATTAAGCACTATAAAAGTCCACATTAGATTAGATTAGATTATAGCTGGCATATGGCCATATAGTTATAGCATATCATATTCAATATAAATCCAAGTTATGACATAAAGCACAGTAAAGATGTATGGATCAATGACTTTGTGACATGATCTGTTGATAAAATGTAGATCACAAGTTTTTGCGCAGGGTCCGTATTCACTAAACCTCCTATATTTTAAAGGTCCCTTTATTAAAGGAAGGTGAAAAATCTCCTCTGGTAAGGTGATCTTTAAAATGCTATTCACTAAACCTCCTTCATGGTTTCCTTACCAAAGGAGACCTTAAATAAGGATCCTTTATTAAAGGAGCACTTCCTGTCATCTGATTGGTTAAAAATGTTTTTTTCATAAAGGCTCCTTTATCTTTCCCTTACTTTTGTATTTTCTTCTTTCCAAGTTTATAATTCAGTATAAGATCAGTGTTATGATGTGTTTTCTATTGCTGCTTAATGTGATGTTTTACATTGTAAGAAATGAATACCTAACTAACCTAAGATTTTTGTATTGCATACCACATTGTGGTAATACATTTTCATTGGGTTTGATGACATATTAACTAAATACCCATAAATCTCAAAGAAAGGCGTATGGTGCTATAAATGATGTGGTATGGACAAAAAAGGTGCAAATATCATAACATTTCACCAATTACCTCAATTTTTACTTAAAAAGTCAAAACCACCAAAACTCCCCTTTATCATAAAGGTGGTCACACACTTACCTTGAATTTTAAGGAAAAAACTAAGGATTCCTCATTAAAGGAAGGTTAGTGAATATCAAAATTCAAGATTCCCTTGAAAGTTAAGGATTTCCTTGAAATTCAAGGAAAGAAAGTTAGGCTCCTTTGTCTGATGTAAGTGTAATGAGTACAAACACAAAGGAAGGGGGTAAGAAATGAAGGAAATCCTTACTTTTTAAGGGTTCCTTGGAATAAAGGAGGTTTAGTGAATACGGGCCCAGGTCCTCAGGATTGCCACTTCTGGGAATCAAACCCACACAGAGGTAACAGTCTGGGATTAGACGCCGAACCTGCCAAACCACTTGGCTACTTAAGTTCGCTCACATTAGGGTAGGATGTCTTGTGGGTAAAACTAAACACCTACTAAGCAATTTGTGCTATGATTGCTTTACTATTGTCTACCCGTAAACTGACTTATATGACCCTTGACTTTTGTCTGGGTGACCTTCCTTTTCCCTTATTAAAGTTTACATTTTAATCATACAATGCCTATGTGTCTTTTAGAATATTGTGTTGATCTGTACACACTTTAGTTATTGCCTGTCTATATAGTGGCTTATATAACCTTTGACTGTTTAGTATAACTCTTGACTTTATTTTAATGCCATTTTATATTCTATATTTACATGTTGAGAGTCACATACTTATATTAGTCCATTATGTCTTTGTAATTTGTTTTCTGAAAACAGTTGGTAGTGTCTTAATAAAAATATTAATCCCATTCTATATTTCTTTTGGGGACAGGGGAATATAAATAAACGTTTCAAAAACCTGCTATATCCTCCCATTGGCTGTTTGGAAGTTTATATGCAAGGGGCTGAAAGGGGTTCAGAATGGGGTGGATATGCGAGTACAGTGGCGGGGGGCTGTGTGCTCGTTGTTAATCATCTACAACCAAGTCAGGATGTTTTATTCAAAGCCACTGGAAGAGTGTTGTCGAGTGAAAGTAACATTTATAAAAAGATGAACCCCACAGAAAAATGTGGCTGAGGCATCACTTGGAACTGCTGTGATATGGTTTGTTGATACTCGCCAGCAGAGATATGATACAAGTGAATATGAAACAACTCAACTTTTATAAGAACTGGAAGGTGTCTAAAGCATATCACACAATGCCCCAGTTATAATGAAAGAAAAACACTTTCTTTTCATCCCACCTAGAAGTTATATTTTTGGGTGTGTTTGTCTATCTGTCTGTCAGCTTCCTTGTCTGTGTTTGCAATGACAGTTTGTATGGATCATTTTTGAATTTCGTTGTGTGTATAGGACCTGATCAAAGGAAGAGGTACTTATATTTTGGGCAAAATTTGGGATCAAATCTGAATACAAAATTTTCAACAATCTCATTTTTAATGCATTTTAAGTAAATTATATTTTCTGATTGAAATTACTTCATACATGTACTTAGTATGCTAATCTTTATGAATGTGGGAAAAGATCTGGATCATTTCTTAGATTCAAAAACAAATCCTGAATTTTAGTGAGCTGCCCTACTTGAACTATGCTTTCTATGGGTGTTTTATAATTTTTTATCTGAATTTATTTTTATGTCTAGTTTATCAAGCTTATCCTATTTGATCATACCACATTGGTTGGTGTGTGAGGACTTTCGACAACTAATCCAAACTAGGCTGCAGCAAATCCAATCCACTGGAACATTGTCTTGATATGAGGTCCTCAGTATGTTGGTGGCTAACAAGTTTAGCATCTAGTTACAGGCTGTCACCTCTGTGTGGGTTTGATTCCCACAAGTGACAATGTTGGGCACGAAGTATTGATCCGCGCCATCTTGTGATGGTACCTGCGCGATCTCGTCATTTAAAGATTGCACGCCCATCTCGAGATTGCTCAAACAATCTCAAATTGGAGCTGCTCCAACTCACAATCTTTCTATCACAGAATCTTGATGTGATTGGCTGTAATATTTTTGAGGTGGTTACTTATTGGCCAATTTTACAACATACTTTATTAGGACATCTGAGGATCTTAAGGTCCCCGGCCATCTTTATGTTTTACAGTTTAACCTATTGTTGCCTGCATAATATTGACTGATCAGAGGCCAACAAGGATTAATTGCAATCAACTCATCACTGATAAGGCAGTAGCAAATCATCATGAAAGGAATAGCTTCCTATTAACATGGAACTGGGACACACGACCTTCTATGACTAGTTACTGATTAGTTAATTGCAATTTCTAAGGCCTTATGTTGTGGGCCGTCTCCTGTCCCTGGGCTCTGGTTTAGCTCAACTCCAAGGCTGGATGGTGAGAAAGTTATTCTAATTGCAATAACAGACTGCTTCTTCCTAGCCAGGGCCATACTGATTCACTCCATAATCCCTCATAGCCACCATACGTTACAAGTATTATAGATTGATAAATTGTACATACAATCACCCACTTATATATAATAATATAATAAGTATACCTGATACTTATTGTAGCAAAACTTTGAGATTCTGATATCACCTATGGCTATACCAAATCAAAAACATTTTCAAAATAAATATTTAAAAATCATCCTTAGTTGGAGCAGCTGCATCTCGAGATTGTTTGAGCGATCTCGAGATGGGTGAGCTATCTTTTGATGGCGAGATCGCGCAAGTACCATCTTGAGATGGCGCCTGTCGGTACTTTGTGCCCAACAACAATACTGAGGACCTGCCCCAATATGACCCTCGCTGTTGAATGGGACATAAAATCCCAACTTTGACTTTTGACCCAATTCTTATGTGACTTTACTAGTTGAAAAATGCCAATTTAAAATCCAACTCTGACATTGATCATTTATTATTTACAGTCTGCGAAAATCAATTTGTTATCAGACTAATGGCTTGTGTAGTGGGAAAGGAGAGATTATTGATTGGTTCTGCTGTGTTTTGAACTTACAGCCTTCTGATTACATACAGATATAAACACAAGTCTAGCTCTTTAACCAGCTGAGCTAAAGGGGAATCTCCAGAAGCCCAGGTATTAACAAATGTTGGGCGCAAAGTACCGATCCGCACTATCTCGATATGGCATTTGCGCGATTTCGTCATCAAAAGATCGCGCGCCCATCTCGAGATTGCTCAAACAATCTCGAGATGGAGCTGCTTCAACTCACAATGATATCTATCACCAAATCTTGATGTGATTGGAAGTGGTCACTATTTGGCCAGTTTTATAACACACTTTATTAAGACATCTAAGGATCTTAAGATCCCAGCCCATCTTAAGGTCTTACAGTTTAAGCTATTGTTCTGCCTAATAGCGACTGATCAGAGGCCAATAAGGAGTAATTGCAATCAACTTGTCACTGTTAAGACAGTAACAAATAAACATGAAAGAAATGGCTTCCTATTAACATGGGACTGGGTGCACCAGGCTTTCTATGATTAGTTACTGATTGGCTAATTGCAATTTGTAAGGCCTCATGTTGTGAGCCCTCTCCTGCCCCTTGGCTCAACTCAACTCCAAGGCTAGATGGTAAAAAAGTGTTTACCAGTTATTCTAATTGCAATATCAGACTGCTGCTTCCTAGCCAGGGCCATATCGATTCACTCCATAATCCCTCATAGCCACTAGTTATAATTATCATGAAGTAGTAAATTGTACACACAACAACCCATTTATATAAAATAATATAATAAGTATACCTGATACTTATTGTAGCAAAACTTTGAGCTTCTGATACTATCTATGGGTAAATGAAATCAATAATCAAAAATCATCCTCAGTTGGAGCAGCTCCGATGAGCGTGCGATCTTTTGATAACAAGATCGCTCAAGTACCATCTCGAGATTGCGCGGATCGGTACTTTGCGCCCAACATTAATCGAACCGATATAGATCTACGTGAGGATATTTCACTTGGCGAAAGTCATAATGTTCACGTATACATCTTTATTTTAAAGAATATCTTGGCAAAAAATTGCATCCTCATAAAAGCAAGACCTCACAGAAGCCGCAAGGAATTCTGGGAATTTACTAAGATGTTTTAGAATTCTTAAAGTAATTTAAAATATGTATATATTATAACACATGTTTATATTGATTGAAAAATACATGTACAATGAACAGCTTACACCAGAGTTTCTGGGAAAGCTGCTTTTTACTCTGGGAACAAGTTCTCGTGATAGAATGCTGTAAATTCAAATTTTATCATCTAGAGTTACTAAAAGTATTTATGTTTACACAGTTTATTGGTGAAAAAGCTCAATTAATCAGTCCACTCACGATTTTTTTGGTATTTCATAAAACTAAGTGAATTAATGCAAGTTCCATACAGGAAGGCAGTCTGTTACAAGTGTACCAATACTGGTAAAAATCACAGTCGTTTGTTCTATTCTAGCCTAATATGCACTGGTTAGATCTCCCTTTTCTGATAGACTTTACTTCCGGACCACTTTACTCTGGAATAAAGGGTCCGTTATATGTCACCATTTTGCATTATTTATATTTCATACTTACACTTGAGATAATCGGAGCAAAATGCAAAAGCGCAAAATACAAAACAGGGTTTTTACTCATGAAATGCGCTGCACACTTCCATAGTATGTCCTTCAGTTCCATAATTTTACCACTTAATAATTTAATAAATTTTTCTTAATGAAAAATGTGCACCAGTTTATAAAGGTTTAAAGGCTATAAAATACATTTTTGTTACACCAAATAATTTTTTTTTTCATTTTTCATAATTCATAAGTCTCTTTCTTGTTAAAGGGAATTGGTGCCCTGGCTACCTTTAGCCTAATAACTATCTTTTAGAACACTAAAGGGGATGTTTATATCAATACGGAGCTTTAAAATTGTTACATCAACTCGGAGCAGTACAAATATTTCAATTATTATTACGTTATTTACTAATCTTTAGAAGAAATGAACATACTACAGCATAAAACGTAGTGCTATTTGGCCATGTTTCCGCATGCTGTGATATACCTGCTATTATCGCTCAGTATATCACCCACATTAACTAACCATAGTTCTATCTATTTTTTATCACTGTAAGATAATCATGTGACAAGTCTTTACAATGACATAAATACAGTACTTACCTGTGTAAATAGTGACAATAACTGTTGCTAAACAGTTTTGAAGGGTTTAGTGAGATGAATAACATTTTATGATGGAAATGCACATTTAACATTAGTATAAACTGATTTTCTTCAAAGTTATCTGAAGTGGCAACCTGGTCAATGTTTATCACCAGTTTTGTTAAACGACCAACCTGAAATGAATCCATAAAGTCAAAGTTATATTAAAGTGTGTACTTATTACTTCTTACAAAGAGGGCATGTTTTGGAGTGTGTTTGTTCGTTTGGGTAGGACTTGACCAAAGGATTCTTAATAGTGATTAAATTAGTGATTTTTGGAAAGATAAAGGCCACACCACCTGAAGTTCCAATAATCCGTTTACTCTGTACTGTCATCCCATTATAAGGGTTAAAATAACAAGGCAGTTTTTGGCGCAGGTAATCATATGAGGATACTGTGGCAGCCTTAGTGGATGATAGCGCTCTTTGGAGTGCTTTCTGGTTCAACAGTGAATCCACTTGATGTGCATGACTGCACATAGAACTGCTATCGGTAGATAGAATATTTAGTTTTAGAACCGTCTTTCATGGTAGCTGAGCCACCTGGAAAGATGTATGCATAAGTACATCTTTGCCTGTTCCTTTCTTTGTGAAAATCGGACTGGGGGAACGTAATTAATTGAAAGCCTCGAGTCTGAGCCAAAATAACACTTTTTGAGTTTTTTTTATCCTTTTGTGAAACCATAGCTATGTCTCTCAGACGAGGGTTTTGATAAAGCTGAGAGTCACAACAGATAAATGTAGACTTTACTTTTCAATCAAGATCTAATGAAATTGTCATAAAATCACTGTAACAAAGAGCCAAAAACTTTTCTAAGCATGTTATATTTTACTCAAAGCTTAAGAAAAAAAATTAATAAGTTTAAAAGACTTCAGACTTTCAGTGAATCTGGTTCCTAATGTTGTGACATTTTCTAAGTCAGCTAAAGTTTTGAAAAACCAGTTCAATTTCATCATGTTATGCATAGGAGGAGTTATCTACAAAGAAAAAAAACCGAACCATACTGGTTGCTGAGATATTTATGCGACATGCCATTCAGCCCCCCGCCCCCCGCCATTTTAAATGACTGGGCCGCCGTTTTAATTGGCGGGCCCCCCACAAAAAAGTTAAAACGGTAGGGAATCGCTTGTCTGTCGTTTTAAATGGCTCAGCCATTTAGAACCCTTATTTAAAACCATTAAGTCTAAATGGTCATGTCTGCCATTTTAAAAGGCTTGGGGGTTAAAACGGTAATGAACATTTACATCTCATCCCTGTATAACAGTGAAATCCTCTATAAACTCTTATATAATCATAGCACTGTTACAGCTTTGATATGTAATGTATTAATTATGTGGTACTTGACATGTATATGTTGGGATATTTACTTTAGCATCACCTTAGTCAGAGAAATTAGTTAATTTAATGGCCTGTTGACCCCCCGACTATTAACTTTAAATTATCACTCCCCCCCCCAAAAAAAAAAACCCCAACAAATTATAGAACATAATGTACTAATATAAGTTTATAGAAAGAAGTGGTTCAGTAGCTAAACCAAACAGAGTTACATTATGATAAAGTTTGATGCAAATTTTTAATTTCAAAAACTAAAGAGAAAAATGAGTTAAAATGACAAGCAACTTGGGCCGGTTGTATCTTGTATTAGTATGAGGAAAACAAGTCCATCAGAAACATATAATTTGAATATAATAAACACAGCAATGTCTTCTTGACTTCGTAAATGTGTTAGAGTTTAAGGACAAAATATGCTTTCTGTGAAAAATGGTACTTTTAAAGGATTCTTCTATAAATCTGTCTAGGTTTATCACTTGTTTGGTTTCCATGACAGTCCCAGTTTCCATGACAGTCCCACAGTGTCTGAGTCGTTGGCACGTTTTGTAATTTAATTATTTGTCTTGCACAGCAGTGGATGTGGGATGAAATCCAGTTCATGTTGACATGTGAGACATACCTGTCCTCATCTCACATCTTACAGTTGAACTGCAACATAAAATGAAATCTTGATGTCTTTCTGTAGTATTCCTCATTATTTGTAACAGATTAGTGCATTGTGACCATAATAGGCATATCAATTTGAAAGTCATAATGTACTGTGTCATGTCTTGAAGCTCAAGTTTGAATTGATAAAATATAAAAGCACAAATGTGAAACAAAGGCCCTTCATTAGATGATTCAAAAATGAAAGTTTGTTGTGAGTTTCATTATCATTAAAATAATAATATTTATTAACATTATAAAGACCAGTCTCTGTTCGTTAGCTTATATAACAGTATATCTATGTATGCATCTCTGTATAGCTTATAAGTGGATGTTTTAATAAGGCATGTACACACACTAGATGTTTGGAGTATTTATTTCATATACACATTAAGGTTAGTTCACATACTTTTGATTACCTTAACTCAAAGTCAATTTACAACTCAATAAAGGTTAATTCTTAAGTTAAGGTCACCGTAGTGGTGCCACTAAGTTATTTCTACCATTTTGTTAACACTAGCTATGTTAATAACACTAATCTAAACTATTTACAGCTATATGTACATAGTAGTGGAGAGAAAAGAATCCGCCAAACGTCTAATGTGTTGATAGGTAGTTATGAGATATGTTCTTTGAAGGTGCGGGCTAATGTCCCAGCAGTGTGTGGGGTTTTTATCAGATACCTCCATATAGCCTCTGAACTCCATCCACCACGTGTCTTTATGTAATCCCGAGCCACATTGTTGTCAAAAGCCCAGGACGCTCCCGAGCGTCGGAATGTGTGGAGCTGCATTCTGTGGGATCCCAACCCAGGGACAATACTGCTCTTCACAGGGTCAGACGCACTTTAGATGTAGGCAACACTGAAGAAATCCCATTTACCTCTATTGTGAACAGTGGAGCATTTCTAAGTTGAGGAGAGGTGGATACTAGGCGTTGAAGGGCCCTAACAGGGCAGAGCATGGGGTCGGATAGTGCAGGGAGTTCAACGACCCTGGAGTGGCCAGATACTTGCATGTTCTTCGCATATTTTATTATTACGTGAGCCCCAGGGGTGCCCCAAATCACATCTCCATGTGGCTGATGATAAAGCTGCCTTTGAAGGTGGAATTAAGGTTGCTAAGCGGGAAAAAATCCAAAGAAAGCCATCAGGCAGATTGCCACGTATACTTTTGAGTCTGACAACTTCAACTAGGAACCCACGAGGTCCCTCAACTTGGTTATTGATAGAATGCCCTTGACCTTGAAGGATAATGGTGCATTATGTTCGACAGCTCTTATAGCCAGTGAATAAAGCCTGTTGGTGAGAACTGATGTATCCAAGTTGTATAGAGTGAAATAATGGGCCAGAAGTCCCTTTTGAGCTAAATATTCTATGAACATGGCTACAGCTTGGAATGAGTCAGGAGGTGAGAAATCTAGACAAGCTAGGAAGGCGAGGCACGGGCAGTATGCAGCCATTGTTCGAGGTCAGAACCCCTTGGTGATTATGGAGTTGAACGCAGCCATCAGATGCTTTGCCAGTGGACGTCCTGCAATTAAATATCAAAGTCTGGTTGTAAATAATCGTTTTGCACTGTAAACCATTTGCAACTCTTTAAACACTAAACTACCAATGTATTTGTACTGTGTAGGTGGTGCCATCTCGACAAGGTATCAGCATAATTATTTTTTACGACCTGGAATGAATTGAACAGTGGTTTTAATATTCAGGGCTTTAAGCATCCACAACGTCCTGGCGCACGCAGCCAAGAAGGGGTCTTTGCTGCTTCCAGTTGATAATACACTTACGACAGCAGCATTGTCACAGAAGATCTCCACCCACGTGTTTACCCACTGATTGCCCCACACTCTGAATGCAATGACAACATTTACCATCTCAAAATGAACTATAGATAGAGCCCACTTGTAACATTGGGATATGGGCTTGTGATATACTCGATTGCCAGATATAGCTCCTATTCCTTCCAGGCAGGCATCAACATGTAGTTGTGCACCTGGGAGGATGCCATAAACTTACTAAACCAGGCAATATCCTTATAGAACTCTGCAGTTAAACAGGTACGACCCTGTATATTGGCATTACGTAATGCCTGTACAACACGGTTTGCAAATACATAAGGTGGCCGACCAACTTTTGTAAGTCTTTTTTTAGTTGCTGTCGTTTTTGTTAACCACAACTCACATAATTCTCATATCTGTTGAAGTTTTTCCTGTTGTATGGAAATTATGTGAGTTTCAGCGTCAATATTGATCCCTAGACAGGTTAGCTTGCCAGGTTAGGCATAGAAATCTTGTCCTAGTTTATGGGGAGCCCTAGTGATGTGATCAAATGTCTGAGAGAGAGAAATGCACTGTAGGCGTTCTGCGGACGTGCAACGCCAACGATATCATCCAAGTAGGCGCACGTCCATATCCCAGCTGACGCAAGTAAATGTGCAATGCTATCTGTTATGAGCTGCCAGGTGGACACACCACATTTTAAGCCAAAGGGGACACTTATGTCGACGTAACGTTGTGACTTCCATTGAATGCCGAGTACTGAAAAGTCTCGAGGGTCTGACCTCAGGTTCCTATAAGCTCTCTTGAGGTCGATTTTGAACAATTGTGAATCAGAGCCCAGGTTATTTACGGCTTGGACAATATGATCTACTGTGGGGTACTGAAGAACGCCAGTGTTGCTGTCGAAAGTATTGTCAGGAATTCGACTGTTTACTCCCAGACCTTTTGGCCATGACAGGTCCAGTATCAATCTACGACTTCCATCCGGGTCATATGTGGAGAGATATGTAATTTGGGGAAAGGGCTTGTATTGAAGGGCCCTACCAAGGCATTGTGTCTTTTTTCAGTATTTATGTATGCATCAACAGCTTTTGGGAACATTGTAGCCGACTTATGGTTAACCATTTCCTGAATGTGGCTGAAGTTATTGTAGTCCATTGATAAAGGGAACCCAAATTCTGCATAATCCACAATCACACTAAACTTGTAATCACTTAGCAAGTGACTGAATTGCTTGACATTTAATTGAGACACAACATTCACCCTTGCCCTTTTGTAATTAAGTACGTCAAACTCATTTGCTAGTTCATAGGCTTTAGTGACCCAAGCCCTCATGTCAGTAAAATCCACTTCTTGGCAATGTACATTATTGACACATTTAATTTCCTTATGGAAGGTGAACCCCCACTGGCTATGAAGACCATTGTCCACCCAATTAGCTTTGCTTTGTTCTTGCTCGACAATAGCCTCCTCCCTTGAGGTTGCCCCCTTAAACACACACAGACTGGACCCATCACCTAACAATATATCACTGCTACTTAACAATTGGTCCTGAACAATAATGTCACTCTGTGTGAACGATTGTGAACAATTTTTTAATGTTTTGACCGCTATCACATTTTGGTTGATGCTTAGCCATTTATCCATAACTCTAGCAATTGTGCTACCCCCGTCTAGAACAATAGGTAGATTATTTGCAATTTCCCAAATGTCACTTTGATTTACATTAAATGCCATCGAACAGTCACTGGACTCATTGTTTTGGCTAAAATTAAAATTACAATCCACTAAAAAATCCTCTTTATTGGTGTAAAAGTACCAATCATAAGAGTTATTAATGTCTTTATGCAACACGTTCTTGCTGTTACTACTCTCATATGAAATGCCAAACGTGTTGTGAGTGTTCTGTGAATCACTCAATTCATCATTATTTACCAGGTCGGAAAGCATTTGGCCAGACCTATGCACGAACCTGCTAGCATTTACATCCTTAATACTGTCAATGTTTCCAATAATTACACGTTCGTCTTTCGGTTCATTCGTCCCCCAATGAAATCTAAAGCACACCAGTTATAATGACACATCCCTAAATGAATATTATACCAAAATTTACTGTTCTGCATGCATTGTGTGCAAACACATTTGTTATTTAGTTCTAAGTTTCCAGATTCACAATTAGAAGCAGTTAAAGTGAGGGGACGAACTACCCTGACCTTAAACCTTGTGAGTCTTGTGAGATGGTGTATTTGTGAGTCGTTTTGCCCTGTTACACTTGGCTTCAGGGTGGCTGTAATGCCTCTTCACTGCTTTAAAGCACGAGAAACACAAATGCTTGTATGTCACTTTCCCATCAGAATGGTCCTTTGCTTGGCCACAAGTTTCTTCATTATACCTCTTGCATATTCGTGTTTGCTCGTCTGTTGACACACTTTGTGTGCTTTTGATTACTCTTTGAGTGAAGCGCTGGCGAATGCAGTCGATTTTTGACTGGTCCCTCCATGAGGCCTGGGCGCATTTGATTTCCATCAAGACAGCAGCATGAGCCTGTTTAGCTGTTGGCCAGCTTAGTTCCAGTGCATCCTGCATTAGGTTGCCTTGGTATGCGAGCATGTGTGTACAAATAGCAGGGTCTTTTTCTTCCAATACACAACGGGAGAATCCTTGTACCCATTGGTATATGTTGATCTCATCATAAGTTTGCATTTTTAAATTTTCACCTACCGAACAGAACTTGTGTGGCCATAAGACATGTTGCTTAACTCTCTGGTCCCCAAGCCGGTATCTACCAGATTTTAGGTTTGTGGATGTACCTGTAGCTTCCTCCCTGTTGACCTGGTCATAATGTCAAAGGCGCTTGTCCACTTGAGCCTGTATATCACTGCCATTTCGTAGAAAGTCAATTGAAGGTGGGTTGGCGGGGCCATGAGATAAACTACGTGATGTGTTCCAATCATTGGTCGACTGTTTAGGGGAGCTGTGAGCTGATGGTGCTGAAAGTACAGAGAATGCATCATCCCTGCGTTCTTGCTGTTGCAACCATCTCTCCATAGCACTAAACTGATCCAGAACCGTATCTGACTTCTTCATAACCTCAAAGTTCATTGGATGTTTACGTTTCATGGATTTCTGTGCCGGTGCAGCAACCGTTGCCTGAATATCACTGGTATTGTTCCGCCTAGGGTTGGGGACCTGTGGGGCCGCATCCACTGTCCCTAGGTAACTACATTACCGTTCACTTGTTGCCCATTGTTAGTATCTGTGCTAACCCATGTGCTTGTTGGTAAGAAAATGTTTTACAGTTAAAAGTAACCTTGTCTACCACTAGCTTGGCATACTTATCCCTTTTCTTTGCCTCTTGAAAAAGTGGGTACATAAGCTTTCTTCTGTTGATAACCTCTATTGGGAAATCTTCCTGTATGATGTATGATGTACTCTTCAGCAAGGACTTTCTCTTCCAGATTTTGACTTTTTCTTTGTCTAACACAAATCTTGCAATTATCGGTCTGGGTTGATTGGTTGCCTGTCTTTTACCTATTCTGTGGCATCTAGCAATCATTATTTCTCTGCTTTCTTTTTGTTGCAGTCCAAGTGTTGATGTAAAAAATTGACGTAGTTCATTCTGAACTTTAAGTAAATCCTGATAAAACTTTAAAACTGAATACTTGTTGCTGCTACTGTTTCAAATTTAAACTGACTAATAACAAAGGCCAGATTCAGAATGAGGCTCTGACCAAACTCTCAACATGTGGTTTAAGGTATGCTATAATTAGTAAGTTTAAGGTAAGCTTCAACAATCTACCTCCATAGACTGAGGGGTGGTGCTATGCCCCTTCTCACCATTTCAAATTGCACAGACAACTGAAAAACCCTGGCCTGCCTGCCTGCCTACCCACCTACCATTTAATCATTTGGTTGTAAGCATTAGTCTTGGTTTTGAATCTAGCTGATGGTTAATGTAGCCTGCCTCATGTGATTTGGCTGTTTAAAGAGGTGTAAAAAGAATATATATATCATTGCATTTGATGAATGTGGTCCTTTGTTTGATTTTCTTTTAATGCAAAGTCATTTACACTATGTATGTCAAAGTACGTACACTCTGTTGAAAGTTTATTTTTACCAAGTTAAACAGTGTGTGTACAAACAAATTCAGAGAATTTGTTGCCCTCATTCTTTAAAAAGAGTATTAAAACATCAGATTGTTTTGTATGTTTACTTAAAATTATGTTGTCAATGTATCATATATTTTTAGAAAGGGTTTACTGTGAGTAAGACATATCATTGAAAATATTGTAGCGTTATATAACTGAAAAAATAAAATGACACATAGAAATACAAATTTAACTACAGAGGAGACATAATGCCATGATTGAAACCTATTCAACTTAAAAGTCTAATCGGTCCTAAAGTCCTGAAAGGTCTAAATTTAAGCAAATTGGTTTCAATGGGAATAATTCTTATTGGATCATACTGAAAACTAACTAAGGTGTACATACACTTTTCATAAAATCCATCAAAATCTGTCAAAATGTCTTTTATGCCTGTGATATGTGGCAACAAACAAAATGCAAAGATTGGACATTGAAGGAATGGTGGCTTTGGCAACTGTGCATATTGGCTCATGACCAAATTTTGATCAGGCTTAGATAGGTGTAATTTTTCCAAATTTAGTAAAAATCTGTCAAAGGTCTGTGGAAAATGTCCTGATACAGAAATAGTTATCATGGCAACTCTTTAGAATATCCCAATTTTGCTCCAAATCTGTAAAAAGTTTCAACCTGGCAAAATAAAGCATATCAAAGTCAAATATATGATTCAGAATGGAAGCAGTTTGTTATTTCATCATCCGATTATCTAGAGGGGTAGAACTTTTTAGGATAACCATTTAATAAATTTAGAAATAATCTATAGAATGCATCACTTTGTAGCAGAGATTAAATGCTTGTAATGGCTTCTTGTAATGACTTCGAGGTAGATTTAGGGTGAGTAGTTTTTTAAGGTACGTATTCCCCAAACATAGTGAAAATCTGGGGAAGGGTTTATTTTGTAATAACAATTCCCTATCCAGAAAATTAATGTCACCCTGTCTTCACCAGGAGTGATGTACAATGATTTCATGATATAGAGACCACAGTCTTTCAGCACTTAACAAACTAATACTTCAAGCTAGGTCTCCAGGCAAGTGTGTCTATTTTTGGTAACCTATAACCCAAGAGATTTTGAGTAAAACTACATGTATTTATATTTGGTCTGTTAGATACAAAATCTGAAAATTGAGAAATCTAAATATTTAAGGACATACATTTTTTTGAAAGCTATGGATATGTTGATCATCCAATTCTTCCAATCCAGCATGACCTCATTGATGTGACCTCTTCTGGTTTTTGAATAACAAGACAAGAATATGCTGCTTTAACAATTTTATTTTAATATTATCAAAGTAA
The DNA here is from genome assembly GCA_964017235.1 of Sabellastarte sp. h YS-2021. NCBI lineage: Eukaryota > Metazoa > Annelida > Polychaeta > Sabellida > Sabellidae > Sabellastarte > Sabellastarte sp. h YS-2021. Next base: position 152,317,689 of record OZ024931.1, read on the forward strand.
CATGAGATAGAGAAAGTATAATTTCTGGGAAAATCACATTCGAAGTAGTAATTTTACTATATGAGTCATTTTAAATTCTAATTAAAATGTTGATGCTTCAAAAACCAGATTGAAATTTTGATCAGAAGAAACCCATCTTAAGATGGGCTAGAACATATTAGCCCAACTTAGGATAACTAAACTCAGGAATGATTTAAGCTAAAATTTAATATTAACCAGCTAGTTTAATATTAATTTGTTATGTCATACTCCATTGGTACTTTTAATTATGAAATTGAATATAACCGCACTAGTTTATTTAAATACTTATATTTAAATTTTATATTTGTTGTGCTTATCTCATCTTAAGATTTAGTTACAGTTATTAGCCCAACTTATAATTTGCACACATAGTCTTTATTTTTGAAATGAAATTATATTATTTACTTATTTTTCTGCTTAAATGTTCCTTCTTTTCTTTACATCATAATGCCTTGATAGGATTAATCTTAATCCCCTTATTGTTCCAAAACCCTTTCTCAGTTAAGTTGACAATGGGAGGGTCATTAGGTCATAAGGTATCTATTGTTGAACCACTGCTTTCAACTTGATTGTTTCATTTGTGGGGAGTGATTAGGCAACTGGATTATATTGTGATGTATCTTTTGTTTCACCATTCCTTTCAAGTTGATTTGTTTGACTATGCCTATGACTTGGGAAACTGGATTAGTTTTAGATTTGCCTTTTGTTCTAGTATTCTTTTGTACTTGATTTCTTTCACCTCTGGTTGAGTGACTAGCTAATAGGATTAATTAGGCATTGTTGTAAGACTCATTTAAGGTATTTGGGGTGATATTTTACATGTTTGTAAACAAACTGATTGATTTAATCATAATTTTCAAATGCTTAATGTTAAGTCTTAAATGGACATTTACCCATATAACCTAACAGAAAACACCAATTTAATATACAATGTGTATTTTATCATTTTTATCAATTTTATGCATCAGTGTTGTTTGACTAAATTAATCAAATTAACTGTTTGGATTTAATTACATTTTCCTGTTAATAAATGTAACTGAGCTCCAAAGATAAAGCGCTTTATAAATGCTGTTTAAATGCTATTTAATAATATAAAAAAGTAATTTTATTAATTTGTTGTTAGACTTAAAATATGTAATCTGGCTCACCCATAAAATCACCCACTATATTTGGCTTTCCCCCTTATATATAGGTTTGATAGAATTAATCCTCATTATATTGAGAGATAACTTTGATGTTGATTTGTTTCACATTATGATCTGTGTTATAATTCCTATTGTGTACTTCACCCACTCCAAGTGAAACCAATCAACATCAATAGAATGTTGAAACAACAGGCACAAATCCAATTAAGAAATCATTCCAATGAAAGACAATTTAATCAACATCAAAGGAATCTTTTAATGCTTTCAAGGCTCAGGAAACAAAATTCATTTTAGTTTCTGCAATTAAACACTTTTTGTTGAAGTTAGATATGTTAAACATATTGATATAAAATAAAAAAGAAGTGCAAAATACTTCTATACAAGGGTCAGTTAAACTTATCAATGTTAATATAATCTTTTTCATGAAAATTAATTCCCTTGTAAATAGTAAATATTATATTCTGCATAAAAATAATTCTTGAATTTTATTATCTTAAGTTGGGCTGATATGTTAATAAGACAATGTAATAAGACAATTTCATGGTAACACAAACTTGCTAATTCACTTTGCCACCATGGGCCACTGAAAAAAGGATATTAATTATACAAGAGATTCATGTTACTGTTCTTGCTTAACCTATTATAAGTTTGACAGATTTCTTTCAAAGGTTAATTTTTAAAAGGAAATTCCACGTTTGAGTATTTTGATAACAACAATTTTTTTTATTCATGCAAATGAAACCTCAAAGTATAATTACAAGGTAATTTTTCACTTATAGTTTCCAATAAATACCTTTTATGAAGTTTATGTGTGATCCAATGAAAATATCACTTCATAAAAGCTTAAATAACTAATATTTAGTATTTTATTGATGAAAGAAAATGTTTTACTTTTTTCAGAATACACAAATATATTTCTTTTGTATTTCTAAATTACATCAAACATTGCAGGTTACAAAACAAAGGTCAACCTTTTATTCTTATATCAAAGCATTTTCATAAAAAAATGTTAAATTTACAATAATCAGATTATTAAAATTTTTTGTATAATATAAAGAAGTTACTTTAAAATGCCGACATTTTCACACGCTGTATTCATATGAAAATACATGCAATGCATGATGTTACTTACAGTTACAGTAAACATTTTTTACTAATATATATTATTACCTCACATTTACAACAAATTTTACAGTGTGAAACTGCATTCTTTATTTTTTTCACTTATGATCAATCAGTACATGTAGTCTTTCATGGATGAAAATACAAATAAAATAATGTTTACAAAGCTAAAGTTTACAAGCAAATATGTCCCACAAACTAATTTTTATACCCACGTGACTTTAAATAAACCCTTGCTGCAATTACTTTAACACATGCACAAACCAATTCCCATCATTTTTGGAAATTGTTTTTCATAAGAATGATTTGGGTATTTTTATGTTCAAGCAACACACATTGAATTTTCTACATTTTAACTTTTTTGGTTTATTTTAAATGTTTGAGAACGCAATTGTTATCTTAATTACTTTGACTTAATAAAATCATTCTCTTCCAACATGATTAAGTGTCACACTATACATACACTTGTCAAAATCAGTCTAGACAAAATGTTTACACAAAATCTGTCCTTTCAGACTAATTCTTGGCATTAGAACTGACAGTAGAGGGAACTAATTCATGAAGAGAAGTACACCAGCAAACATATTTCTGTCAGAATCTCCAAAAATGTAGTTATTGTTGACTCTACTCTCCACCCAGACCTTCTCTCCAGCATTACACTGCAGTACTAGTGACTGACTCAGTGTCATGTAGATAGGCTCATTGTCATAATTATGTAGATAGACACTGCCTTGCAGTGCATTGCCTTTCACCAGGCTGGCACTGGCCTTAGAGTGACTGTATTCTTCCTCTATGTGCCATCCATAGATGGTGTAGGAGAAGTAGTAGACTCCAGTCTTCTCACAGGTGTACTCACCAGTGACATTGTTGTAATGTCCACCAGGATTCACACGAATTTTGAGGTACACCAATTTGTCTCCATACTGGTAGGCATCACTTCCATGGCCATTACAAACACCTCGTGCAAAGAATGCTGATACTTTCCTGGCTTCTTTCTCTATTGATAAAAATCAAACAACAGAATAATTAATACAAGGATTAAAATGTACAACATAATTCATTGGTAGTAACAGAACATAGCATATAAAACATGAAAAGGACACATAATTAGATGCACATCGCTCTAGCTTTATATTTTCTAAAGAACAATTCACAATAAGATGAAATCATTTCAGCTTTAGCTTATTTTAGCTCCACAAGTAAATAAATGAACTTTAGTGAAACAATGTTTAATGTGGAGATATTAATAAGTGAACAGAATAACCTTGTAAAAAGTCATTTAATACTGTTTTAACACAAATATAAATTTGATGCTAATTGCCCTCAAATAGGTGCAAATATTGCATATTTCACATTGTGTATGTCCAAACAAGTACCTGCAAAAACAAGCTGTCAGATTTGTTTCATTTCATGCAAACTGATATGTCTGGATTTTTTTTCTCCATTTTATCAGTTATGTAGTCATGTGAACTTACTGCTTACATCTAATATAAAAATGGAGTTTATCACTTACCCAAAACCATTTAATGTACATGTCAAATATAATACTTAATCTTTATCTCATTTCCCACATTCACAGAGTTTGCTCAATGTTTTATTCAAACTTCATGCCCATAACTTAGACACAGGTAAAAATCATATACAAAGTTTGATTAGCAGTGGTGTAACTAAAAACAGAATTCGTGATTTTAGCCCAATCATGCCCAAATTTCTTATACAAATTCCTATTTGTCCCGCATATTTCATCAAAATTAGCACTTTTGGCATTATCTTGTGAATTAACAAACAAATCATGGTGAAAACATAGGCTACTTAGCTGGTGTAATATGCCTATACAAATGACAGATCCCTTTTGGTTATTCATGGATGAGCTCTCAGAAAGATAAATGGTCTTCAGAGCTTTTAAAATTCAAGTGGTGTGATCAACAAAATGGCACAAACTAAGGCATAATACCCTTAACCAAAGCCTAGCATGATAATTTGAATTCTATCAAATGACATTTACATGAAGAGGTTTTTTTAGATACAGCACTTTCAACTGAGTATTTGTATTAGGTCAAGATATATTTATTTATTGAGTCCTTCCAAAATGTTTACTTTGTTTTAAAGTCATGTCACATTAAGTATTTTCTGTAAGAGAAATGTTACTTTTGAACTAGACACATTTCGGTTTAGCAATAGATTCATTTCTTTAAAAACGAAATCTGTCAATGCCATTTATCTATCTATTCAATATTTCTTTTACTTGTGTGTGATCTGGGGAACCAATAGAATAGATACACCATGGAAGCTGCATATTGTACGAGGTGACTGAAAGCTTATTTATTTACAAAATTCAGGTTTCAATAGGGATAATAAAAAATATATAGTAACAATTAAAAATTATTAATGTAGTAATTATTTATTGAATATAATAGAAAATATGTACATATTAATTTATTGAAAATAAATTTAAATATAATTTTACAATTATTTATTGTGTACAAATAAAACCCACTAGCACCAAAATCAAGCCCCACAAAAACAAGAATAGGGGGAAATATCAAAATATAAGAAGACCACATGCTTTTGTATTGGCTGCACAGTGCATTCATTTTGACAATAGAGTGTAGGCACCATATTTGGGTACAAATAAGACTAACTGCAGAATTTTGATGAGCAATTTCTCTTATGTTATGTTTTTTCTGTACTGAAGGTATTCTCTTTTGTGCAAGAAAGTGTTGACAAACAAGGGTTTGAGGGATACGAGATACTTTTGGGCTCTCAAACACCTCCAACTCCAGCTCGGGTCTTGCCAAGTGTCTGTATAAGGGCACAATACACTACACCTTACATTTTTGACCCCTTATTTCAAGTAGTGAATTTGGGGCCACGGTGGCAGAGTGGTAACACTCGTGCCTCCCACCTCTGAGACCCGGGGTTCGATCCCCGTCATGGCCTCAAGTGGGAAAGCTGGTAGTTGCTTGCTGTTGGTCGGCAGTTTACAGTACAGAACCCTAACGAACTCTATGTACTGGTTTCCTCTGCCCTTCCAACTACCCATCGTGATATGACCTGTACAGTGTTGAAAGTGACATAAAACCCAAATAAAGAAATAAATAATTAAATCAAGTAGTGAATTTTTATTTGTACCAGTGCAGTATCTACATGGCAACCCATTGAACTGTGTTAGTGAACGTGATGCCCAAAATTTCACATTCAATGATGGAGTCAATTTTGGAATGCAACTTTTGGTATGTTATTGAACTGGGTATTTGACTTCAATGATCTTATGTCCCTGACTGGTGGTCCTACCACCGGTGTATAATCTTTATCTCAGCACTTGGACAATACCATCTATAATACAGTATGGGCTACATGTCCTGGAACTTGTAAATTGGCACAACCTCTCAAACACAAATAAGGATAACTTAATGAGTGATGAATCAGAGAATGATAGTGAGGATTTGAATGTGCACTCACTGCAACCTCCTCTTGAATATGTGGGTCACCAATTGAACCAGAGAGCCCACCACCATCAGAACCTTCAACCTCAAATTTGGCTCCCTCAGCCTCCTTTGGACTGACCCCTGTATAACCCCTTAGTCCCTCTGGGCAATTCCTTCAACTGATACAACAGCAACAATCCACTGAACCTGCTAGACACCACATTCATAGCTCTAAATTCTCTGTTTCAGTGAAAACATTGGAACAATATAATTTGCAAAAACTGAGAAACATATCTTCAGCCTCTCTCTCCAAAATTTTGAAACAGGTTCATCACAAAAATTCACTAAGTCATCACCTTCAAGTCATTTGCACTTGTGATGTGAATTCTATTTTAGGATTGGGAGCAAAATTATAAGTAATGCTATTTTATGTATTGTACAATTGAGTATATTTGTTAAATATTTAACATAAATTGATCAAAATTTACACATCACTCCAAGTTTACATTAATCTTATTATGTGATGTTTACAGTTTGGAATGTAAAGAATAAACAAATATTGAAACCCACAAGTCATCCCTCCCCTAATTATTTGATTTACTGAAAATTCCCGAAATTAATTTAGAACAAACACAATTCAAATCAAATGAAATATCCATATGTGAAACAATTTCTGAATTTAGTATCCCCACATCCTTTTAGGTATAAAATATCACATTTTTTTACAATTCTCAAGGTCTTGAATTCTGTATCCCCTTGCTATGTAATATCACACTTTCCTAAGAAATGTGGCTGTTCTAAAAATAGATTTCACAATGGAGCTGTGTTACTCCTGTCATTGACCAAAGTGAATAAAGATAAAGAACCTAACCATGTGCCCCTTACTCTACCGAGTTGCACCCTCCAACCTCTGTGGCAAAGCAAATGGAATTCAGATCAACATAGTTTATTGGATGTACCATAAAACAAGCATGCTTTGTAAATGGTGTAAGGACAAGTTCCCATCAGGAAAAGTTCCCATTACCTAGGTTCCCATCAGGACAATTTCCCATCAGCAAAATTTGGGGGTAAGACAACTTCACACCACAAAAATATGTGGAATTAAAATCTTTTTTGTGCTGCATTGTGTTTTCTTTGTTGAATTAATTTCAGTAGTAAAAGTTTTCCATCAAAGAGAGGGTTTTTTCAAAGTTACAATCAAAGAAAATGTTTCTATTGATCTTAGTAATCGCAGGACCTGAGTTTCTATTGATCTTAGTAATCACAGGACCTGAGTAGTTAGTTGTGAGTATCCACTCAGTTACAATCAAAGAAACTGTTTCTATTAATCTCACTAATCATAAGAACTGAGTAGTTAGTGCTGAGACACTACTCAGTTACAATGAAATAAACTGTTTCTACTGAAGTTGGTAATCTGCAGAGGGATCACTTATTATAAGACCTGAGTATTTAGTGCTGAGTATTTATTTGGTAATCTGCAGAGGGATTGTGCCACTTAGAACGAAGTTCACAGTGGTTCATGGATGGGAACTTCACATCTGCACCCAAATTGTTTAAGCAGCTCTATGTCATCCAGGCTCCACTGGGTGAAACCACGATTGCATGTGTGTATGCTTTTTGCCAGGTAAATCCCACTGCATCTATGAAGAACTTTTCAGTGCTATTGCCAATAAAAGTCAAGAGCTGGGATTTGATCTTGATCCCAAAATTATTAACATTGACTTTGAATTTGGCTGTAATCAAAGCAGGATTATAAGGACAATGATGATATCAAGTTATTTTGTGGGAAGATTGATTTGCTGGCATTTCTCCCTTGTGATCAAGTGCTGGAAGGGATAGAGTACCTACAATCAGTTTGCCCAGAGGAACTTGTGGACTTGTTAACATACTTCAATACAAATTATGTGTCAGGCTCCTTTAAGAAACTTCAGGTACCAGCAGCCATTGGAGATGACCAGGTTCTACTGAGGATGAGGAAAGTCCCACCCTTGTTTAGTGTGGACATCTGGAATGTTCATGATATTACATTGAAAGGTGGCCACCGCACAAATAACAGTTGTGAGGATTGGAACCATGGTTTTCATCAGATGATAGGACATCACCACCCCTTCATTTGGGTAGCTATTGAATCTCTGAAAAAAATCAGGCACATGTAGCTACATAGCTGTTGCAGGCAGCTAGGGATCAATCTCCAAAGAAAAGGGTGAGGCGTGTTACAGTGGACCTTCAAAACAGACTTCAACAGTTATACCATGAGTTTAGTGAAGGTCAAAAGACAATTGAAGAATTTTTGAAAGGTGTAGGCCATAACATTAGATTCCATTAAAAGAATGTGAAATAAGACTTCAAGTATTAAAAATTGCAATAATAATGTAAACAAATTTTATTAGTTTAAAACTTGTGTCATTTTCTTGTTCAAAAGTGTTTATAGTGATAAAGTGTTTTTATTGTGTAAAGAGCATTATTTGTTGGAAATGTGTTATATATTTTTAGTAATAAAGTGCATATATTGTGTAGAGTATTATTTGTTGTTGGAAAGATATTATTTGATTTTTGTATTGAAGTGCTTATATTGTGTATAAAAAATTTAAAAAAATATGTGTGTGAAATTTTGTATTATTTGTTATTACCAACAAAATTTTAACTGAAAAAAGTGCTGATGGGAACTTGTACTACCCCCAAATTTTGCTGATTTGGAACTTGTGCTGATGGGAACTTGTCAGGAATTCTTTGTAAACAGGCCTCCAATATTTATATGAGAAAATATAGTGATCCAAACTTGAACAACATGTGCTCTATATATTTATGTGAGGCTGTTATACTTTTTAAATCAGGAAGATGATGTTGAAAGAATGTAAGGGAGCTACCCATTATGAACTAAATATAATGAGCCTCCAAATTGTTAAAAACATGCATTCTGTATCTACTGGTGACATAAATACGGTCTACGGTCTAGTATTTCTGGATAAAATGTATGTGTGTAATATTTTGCTAATGTGTACAGGTTGGCTGTCTTTGAGAATTTTCTATGTGATAAGGCTTTTTTAAATTATAGCTAGTGAATACTGGCTAAGGGCAAGTGCCTTTTCCCAAATTTGAAACCTTTGATATCACACATGTACTGAGATTAACCATACTCTTCAAAAAGAACTTGTAAAGTGAAATACTCACCTTCTGTCACTTGCATCAGTTGTGTCTTAACTTCTGTGTCAATGTCATCCAGCTTTGTGTCAACTGCAGTGAACTTCCCATCCACGTCCCCAAACTTCGCATTTATATCTTCCAGTTTGGTATTGATACTTTCTGTAATGAAATGAATACACCTTTCAGATCTTACTCTACATTAAAATTCTGGTCTTTTAAATGAAAATCTCCTCTGGGTCCAGGAAGTAGAATAGGCCAATCTGTCCTCCAACACTGTTGTAAGAGATGACTAGATGGGGGAAGGAGAAATATCACAGTATTAGACTAGATACCACAAATTAAATATTTTCATTTGTTTTTATTTATTGATTATTCTATTTTATTTATGCTTTGTATAAGTTTTATGGTATTTCTTCTTTCCATACAGTTTTTGTTTTATCTTGTTTATTATGATGTGTTATGACTGTATTTTGTCATTCACTTTCTGCATAGATTTGATTTAAATATCGCTTAATGAATTTTTGTTTTTAACCTGTATGTCCAGTTATGTCTTCTCTTTCTTTTGTTCATATTCTTAATATTTTACCCAGTTAATTTTATCGCTTAATGAATTTTTGTTTTTAACCTGTATATCTAGTTATGTGTTCTCTTTCTTTTGTTCATATTCTTGATATTTTACCCAGTTAATGTATGTATTAATTTTAGTGGTGCAGTATCAGACCAAGGTACTGATGCATCTAAATTTTAGACATACTTAGTACATTACCTTTAAATAAAAATCTTTGTCCCAACAAAATGTGGGACAAATTACTGTACTTTCACCAGACATGGGGTCAAATACTTTCAAAAGTATTTAAATGCAAATATTTTTAATTCTTTCAAATGCAAATAAAACTACTTTTATTTTCTTCAAATGTAAATGCAAATACTTTCAATTACTTTTTCAAATACTTTCACATACACTTAATTATGTATTAGGGTACATTAGTATAAACTATTGTAACTGTATATATGTTTAAACTATACTGGGGAAAATTAGGTAAAAATCTTAGGTGATTATTTTAGTCTCAGTAGAAATTTGTTTTTCAAATTATATTGCACATCAGAAAAAATGATTTGGAATACAATCATATCACTGATATTGTGATTTTTAATGTCTGTGTTCATCATCACAACAAAGTTACCAAATACATCTCTATGATTTTTATGTGGTAAGGGTCTAACCAAAGGAATAGGTGAACAAATTGAGTAACATATCAAATTCAACCCACACTACTTCTTGCTATAATTGGGAGTGTCTTATAATTTGTGAGTGATTCTGTTTTTCAGTATTTAATATTACACAGTTACTCAACAGGGAATATCATTAAATGACAAAAAAATACATATAAAGGTTTGGCATTTGAATTGTACTTAAATATGTAATTCAACCAGTTAAATTTCCACTTAATCAACAATCTTACAAATTGACTTCCTTGCACAATGTGCTGATGGAGATTAGATATTTTTTCAAAACATTAACCAAAATATTGAATTACTAAATAGATTGAATTGATATCCACCCTGAATTTAGTTGGAAAGAAATCGGGACATTCTTATGTCAAGCACCCTATGAATGTATATTTTGGTGAAATTGGCATGTAAATGGAAATCAAAATCTGGAAAATAAGAGTAACACATCCCTCTTTAGATATATCCAGTAGCATCCCTAAACATAAGTTCCTACACATGCCCAGTTTTGACGACAGAGTTGAAAATGAAAGAAAGACTTTTCAAATTCCTTCAGTCACTATGCGCCTGTTCCATTGAACTTCATCCTCTTCCAAATAAGAAACAGTCTGCCTGTCACATCCTTCAGGAAACACCTGAAAACTCACCAGTTTCCAGGCTTAGACAGCGATAACTCTGTATTATGTGGGTGTTGCACCACACGACTAAGGCTCCCGATTAAGGGTTTTTGGGGTCGGTTTGAAATATTTGCTTAGTCCCAGACCTTCGGTAAGGGTTGGTTGTGGTCGGTTGAGGCCGTGAGGAAAATCAAACATGTTTGATATTTCTCACGACTACAACCGACTCATATTTCCGCCCTCAACAAAATGTCCAGTCCCAGGCGTCCTCAGGCCTCCTCAGACCCAATTTTACACAGTCGTGTGTTGTCCCAGACCGCCTGCGACCCTTAGCCCCAGACCTCCCTAGCTTAGTCCCAGGAAGCCGGTTGTTAGTCCCCGACTCAAATATGATGCGTATGAATTTCATGCGTGTGAAAGTGAATCGGTTCCATTAGTCCCAGGAAGCCTCAGACCATCTGTGGTGTCCTGGGATGCAAATATCAAGGTCTGGGACTAAACCCCGACTAAGGGTAACCGATCCAAGCCGGCCTCCTCAGGACACCTGGGACAACACAAATTTAGTCTGCAATGGTCTGAGGACGCCCCAGGAGGCCTGGGACTAACAACCAATTAAGAACCGACTCTTTTCCGCCCGTCTGAAATTAAAACGAGGCAATGAGGAGGTCTGGGACTATATAAGCGACCGCACACACAATGTCATTGTTACTGACTGTTTGGCTACTGAGAGACATGTGTCACTGATTTGTAGGGGTTTTCAGTTTTTTTAAATATATTATACTTGAGCTTAAGGCAAATTTCACAGTTAGGAGACACATTTTACTATTTTTTTATTATTTTGTCGACTGGATTATGAGAAAAGAGAAAGGAGGGAAGAGAGGAAGGAAAAAGATGGATGAGAGGGAGACGGAAAGTGAAGTAGAGGAAAGGACTGAAGTTACAGAGGAAGGGATTGAGAGGAGAGAGGAGAAGATTGAGGAACGTCCAGCTATTGAGGAAGCTGTGGAAGAAGAAGAGAGGTGTGAAGAAGATTCAGCCAAGAGAGCCAGGGTGTGTGCAACTTTTACTGACAGTCAGAAAATTTCCATTGTGGAATTTGTAAAGCAGCACCCAGAACTGTATGACAATGAACATCCACGTTTCCACGACACAACCAGAAGAGAGGCTCTCTGGGCAGAAATATCTGCCGAACTCAAGCTCCAGTCCTTTGATGTGAGACGTTGGTCCGAGTCCCAGTGAACGCGTTATGGCAAGCTCCAATCTGGCCAAGCCCCGAGGGAGATGACCAAGAGACAGTCCTTGGTTTACCAACAGATGGGTTTCCTTAAAACCCACATCAGATGAAAGGGGGCCAACAGAAGTTCAGGTTTTGAGGCCAGTCCAAATACCAGCAAGCAGGATGAATCACGTGGCTCTACTACTGATACAGAACACCTTGAGTCCAGTGTCCTGAGGGAGAGGAGTCAGTCCATCATTACATCGACACCCGTTTCAACAACAGACTCCAAGATTCTCGAACACTTTGAGCAGATGAGGACACTAATCTCAGGTTTTCTGCAGCAGAAGTCAGACAGCAGCCGTTCTTCGACTACGTGGCATCAGAGGCCGAAAAGATGGCTCAAGAAGAATTTGAAGAGTTAAAGAGCACGAAATTTAGAGACATTGAAACTATCAAGAGCAACCGTAGATGTTAGCCATTGCCCAGAAGATCAGCCACTATTACCACAGAGTCGCAGAGGGTCGGGATACTGCCAACCACCACTCAACAGGCGTCTAGTTCCACTCAAGCAGCAGCTGGCAGCAGTTTTGTGTACTATACCCCAAGCCCCATTGGCTTCAGCAACCCTACATCAGTCCTAACTGTACAGGACGAAGGGAGCAGACACAACCTGAGTGGAATATTAAGCCAGCTACCTGATCTGACATCAACACAGATCGTAGAGCAGCCTCAGCAGCAGTAACCGCAGCAGCAGCTCTTTACTATCACCACTTCAGCACCATCTCAACAGCAGCAGCAGCCTCCTCAGTAGCCATCCAGTAAGGGTGGGTCTTTGACCTGCCAGGCCCTTTTCAGGGCCACCAAATCTTCCAAAAACAATTTATTAAGCTACATGTTATTCCAATTCCCCTCCCAAAAGCAAAAAGTTCAGTACAAATACTTATCACAAGAAAAAAAAATAAAGTCCAACACCCACACCACCCCAAACATGAAATAAATAACCCATGGTACCACACATAACAAAAAAGGCCACATAAAAAATTAAAAAAAACTCCCAATATGGCCATTAATCAGCCAATTTTTAGATTAAAATCCATGGGATAGTTTAAAATCTGTAATTGAAAAGCCCAACACTTACACCTTCCCTGGAGTTAAAAGGCATTATCACATACTTACCAACCCACAAACAGACAAACCCAATACCAAACATAACCCCCAACTAACAAACACACTACCAAACCTAACACCCAAGTACCAAAAACAAACCCAATACCAATAACCACCAACCAAGAAACAGACAAACCCAAAAGTAAACAGAACCCAAGCTAAAGAACTGACAAACTATTTTGCAAACATAATCCCCCATTATTGAAAAGAAAACTAGCTTCATGGTTATATTTTCTATATATTTGTGAATAGAAATGAAGATTTTAAATTTAAGCTTTCCAGGAAAACATTTCTGTTTGAAATAATTTTCCAACCCAAAAATAAAATGTTAGTGAAAGTAGGATGTGGCTTTCAAAATATATGCAAAATTAATTCCATTTAGGATGTGTTGCTTTTGTTTGGCACTGGGTTTGTCTGTTTGTTGGGTGGGTAACTTGTGTTTGTCTGTTTGTCCGTCTGTACAAGTTATGTTTGGCATGGGGTTTGTCTGTCCGTCTGTACAAGTTATGTTTGGCATGGGGTTTGTCTGTTTGTCCATCTGTTCGGGTTATGTTTGGCATGGGGTTTGTCTGTTTGTCCGTCTGTACAAGTTATGTTTGGCATGGGGTTTGTCTGTTTGACCGTCTGTACAAGTTATGTTTGGCATGGGGTTTGTCTGTAGCAAGCATAGCTCATTAATTGTTTTTGGGAATATTTGGTAGTCCTGAAAAGGACTGTTTGTTAGTCCTGAAAAGGACTGTTATAGTTAGTCCTGAAAAGGACTGGTTACTGCAGCAGGACTTATATTCTGCCATCTTGCCAGGCCACTGCTCCCTCATTATTGAAGTAGTCCCTCAGGTAATCCCTCTGTCTCTTGGCTTCTCTAGCAGGTTTTCTGTCTTGGCCACCACCAGCAGCACCATCAATCAATCCACAATCACCAGACACATCATCATCATCATCATCCTCCCCAGGCTGCTGACCACCAGGTTGACCTTGATACTGGCTTCTCAGTATGTTGTGCAGAACCACACAGGTAAAGACCACTTATCTGACTGTTGCTGGGGGTAGATCAATAGTGGTCCTCATCACTCTGAATCTTGACACCAGGATGCCAAAAGCTTTCTCAACAACTCTCCTGCCTCTTGATATTCTATAGTTGGCAATCCTTTCCTCTCTTGTTAACATCCTTCTGCCATAGGGTTTCATGAGCCAGGTCTTCAGGGCAAAGGCATCATCTGCCAGAATGAAGTAGGGGACATCTGGCCCACCCTGGGTTATAGGTGCTGGGTCAGGGAAACCTATCCTGCCATCCTCAATCCTCCTCTTCAGCTGAGAGGCATTAAATATCTGAGCAAGATCCAGCTGTACCTGCATCCACCCATCTGAACTTGTACTGTCCATCTACCAGGGAAATAGAAATTTCGCAATGGAAAAGAACCCCTTGTAGTTGTGGTAGAGGGCTCCAGTGTTCTTGGGTTTCTTCAGGGCCACATGCTTCCCATCCAGGGCTCCCAGGGCATGTGGAACATTCCACCTGATCCTGAATTCCCTCTCCAGTTCTTTCCACTTATCTGGAGTAGTAGGACATTTGAGGTACTCTCTGGTGAACTCATCCTGGATGGCCCTGCAGACCTCTGGTAAAAACTTGGAGATGGTGGATCTTCCAACCTTGAACTGACAGGATAATGATGTGTAGGACTCCCCAGTGGCCAGATATCTGATGGTGAGGGCTAACTTCTCCCCAACACAGATTGGTGCGCGGTAGTTGGTGGCCTGTCTGGCTAGACGTGGTTCCAGTCTGGTCTTTATCATTTCAAAAAATTCAGGGGTCATCCTCATGTAATTGGTGAATTCTGGAATGTCTGTGGCATACAGATCAGCAATAATGTTGTGGTAGGCTCTCTCTCTCCTCTCTCTGCAGTAGCCATGGTGTGACCCACATGTTGTGCCTTCTTCTAGGTCTCTGTATGGGTGCTGGTGGTGGTGGTTGCTGTGGTCGACGTAAAAATTGGAAATACATGATTATTTGTAACTGAATAAAAACCAAAAAAGCCCTAAGTTGTTGTTGAATCTGTCTTCCATTAAAAGGTGGCATCCTGCTGTGTTCCTAGAAAAGCAATGATAATTATATATATATACCCAGAAATTCCAGCAACTTTGCAAAACAAGAATCGGCGATCCTGGTCTGGGGAAGACTGAGGAGGCCTGAGGACGTCAGGACTTAATCGGGGGTTAGTCGGGGCTTAGTCCCAGGAGGCCTAAGCCTAATTTTCATTTTTGTATTATAATAGTTGTGCCGGTGGTACGCCTGTTACTCACCATTGAACAGCACTCTGATCTATCTAGCCTGGTGTCCTGGACTCAGAATGATCATTGTGTAATGTGTATGTCCGATTTTTCACCCTAGTTATAATTCACTAATTTCTGAGTTTACCCTTTGGAAATGTGCCTTTAAATCCCAAAAAATTATTTGAGTGTATCACATTTTTTCTACATTATTGGTCACGGATATTACGGTGTGTACCAAAGATAGACCGATTAATTCAAAGAGTTCGAGATAATTGGTGCAAACCAAACATACAAATGGTGCAGGTTTTTTGCTATGTATAGTCATCCAGGGGTAACCTGTCTGTCCAGTGCTGCACTCTTGAAATGCTTTTCAACTCCTGATGTTGCTGTCATGGAGACTTGTTTTCAGACTTGATAACTAGAATGGTGTTTTAACTTCAGCTTTGGGATAAATATAAACTAGGTAAAATGAAATATTTTTCATCAGTAACTTTGTCCAACTACAGACAATATTTTTTGAGTTTATAAAGGGCAAGCAAAACATGCAAAACCACCTTTTCAACCAAACACCACACATCCGGCTACAGACTCAGATTAGGAGAGGATAAAAGTGACATTTTGATGAAGAAAACATATAGAATAAAGACTGCAAACAGACAGAAACATCACAGCAAATATGAAGTTTGATTAAGGAAGACAAATATGACACAAAATATCAAGGAAAGGCCTCGGAGCTACAGAATGAAAATGGTGCTCTGCAGTTATGGCTGGTTATGGGATGTGACCTTTACATAATCTGTGGTAATTGGAATGATTGAACATTTTAAAGTTTCTATGTAGACTTGAAGACTGATGAGAAAATTATTTTGATTACAGATAAAATAATTATTCTGTAAGCAGCAAAAATCTCTCCATTTTCTCCTATATGGATACTCGTTCTTTGCTCTGTTTGTCACAATGACCTGATCCCTTGGCATATGAGATTTTTAAATGTTTCGCAATGGTAGAGCTTTCTTTCTATTATATTGATAAATCAAGGTTATTTTCTTTAGATTTCACAAAAATTTAATTCGTTAAAGTTAAAGTTAGTACCACCCCTGTTTGCTGTAAAGATTACTCATAAATGTTTCACTGTTACTTATGATACTTCAGTTCAGATTGTTATTTTTGATAGTTACAATGATTGAAACATTTGTTAAGCGCCAAAGTGATGTAAGCATTGCCTAAGACAAGTTGCATGCTGACCAGCTACTACTTTCCTCCATCGTATCAACTGTTATCCTGATATAACCTGTTCATTGTGCACCACAGACCTGATCAGGTGTTATTATCCTATATAAAAGTAATAGTTTTAGTTGGAACAATGACAATACAAGGATGTTTTAAAATCTAGTATTAACCACTTTTCATCCATTTAACAAAACCTTAGTTTTATCTGAGGTGCTTGAATGAAGTTAAGAACAGAATGTTTCTACCAAATTTCAAGAATTTGTAAGGAAACAATTTTCATGATGTGAGCCTGACCAAATATTTGCCTAATAAGTCCAAAATCTAAACATCAAGTGGCAGCCCAAACCTTTTGAGTGACCTAGATAGGTCAAAATAATTTGTAAATTTTAAAGGACTGATTCCCAACCGCAGGAGAGGAAATTAAAGGTGCTTGGAAATCGTTCAGGCAACAGACAGTGTGTTTTTTAAGTAAATACCCTAATAATACCAAGCTATAAGTTGAAAAGATCAAAGAAGGTCAAGTTTAACAATCTTGTGATACTCAATGAATAGACAATAGCATGAAGGTTGTGTAAATTGAAAAGTATCATGTGCCATGAATCAACCCATATCACATCAGATTTCCATGTTCCTTGTTTCAAAATATGTTTCAGTGGAATCCCATTTTGAAATTGTTATCATGCCATAGCCCTTCTGAGTGCATTTTACTTTATGTAACGTATATGGTTTCTGTAGGTGAGAAATAAGGAGACTAAATACCATGGTATAAACACAAAAAAGAGACCTCATGTGACGGGACTGCTATATTAACTCATCTAGGAGGTTTTTGGCCAAATTTGTACAGTTCACAGGGTTAAGTGGAGCCCCAACCCTGATGGACTTTAAAAAATAATATAGCCTAACCTTTTAAAGGTTTGTATCCAAGCCATGGATGATGCGGTAAGCCCTAATGGCTGCCGTAAAATTGGCAATATGAGCAAAGGATATTGAATGTAGATGTAAACACAAATGAGAGTAAAATTTTCACATCTGCCTGAGAGGGATGCAGCACAGCTGCCATCATATTTAATGCTTGGGAATCTTTCCACATTCTGGTGTTTTGTAGCTGGTTTAAACCCCATCCAGCAATATAGAAGACGCAGAGGTGGCCAGTTATATATTGTATTCTACACAAACATAATAGAATAAATAGTGCAGCATCTATATATGCTGTAGTTTAACAACGTAAGTCAAAGTTGAGGTTTATGTCTCTTTCAATAACCAGGGTCATACCAGGGCAGGTCTTCAGCATTAGCACTTGTGGGGGCAGCATCCACACAGAGGTGACAGTCTGTGATTAGATGTCATACATGCTAATGGCTAGGGCACTGAACCAAGAGCTTAGAGATCCATTGGGCATTGGGGACTCACTGTTCAATTTTTGATAATGTTCTGAAGTATAGCAGGTCTGACTTGTGAAAACTTCTGCTGAGTAGCCGGATTTTGAATAATGCATAATGCATATAATAAAGCAAACCTAATTTTATTAGTATTCTTTTTATTCCTCTTCTTTATTATTATTATTATTAAGATTAAAACATGCATTTTAGAAAGGCTACATTATCTTTAGTCATGTGTCACAGGGAAGTAATTTTTTTACGAATATATATACGTATATATATATTTCTGTTTTAGCAGACAGCAGCCATTCAATTCACACTTTCCTAATCATTTGTTTTCGAAGGATTGCTCAGAGGGTTTCACATTATTATTTCAGTGGTAAGTGTACATTTATATTATTTGCAGAAAAAATGCTTTTCAACATTTCAAACAGCAGTTGTCTGAATAAAATCAAATGAATTAATTAGCTACTTCAGCTGGATTTACTAAATATTAACAGAGCAAAATTGAATGTTGCAGTCAAGGTAATTGGCAATTGTGCATGTCTGTCACAAGCTTTAATTTATGAGGACTACATCTTGGTATATTGTATGAAATCTAAAGATTTTAGTTTTCTTGGAATCTTTACATTGCAAATAAAACTTCATTATAGCTTCTTTGTATTTTAACCAAAATTGTAAATATGATCTATATTATTCACATGACATCATCATAGGGTAAAAAAAGGAAACCAAATATGCTTGCATCCATAAATATATACTTGCTATCGTTGTTATTTATTAACACTGGTCCCCAAGTCACTTTTTGTCTGTATTCCAGATTTGCCCACTCAGTGAAGAAGGATGAAGGTACTTCTGATAATTGTATTTTTTGCTGCCTCTGAAGGCCAGTCCACTACTAAACATAAGAGCTCGCCGACAAGAAGCAGCTGTTTCCTTAATCAGGCTATTGATGAACAAGTGAACATTTTGAGAGGTCAATTACTCAAAACCAATGCAAAACTGCAAGCCCAAGAAGGTAAGTGTCACTTCACAAGTTATTCCTTAAAATATTGAAATAACAGGCATTTCAAGATATACTTAAAGCATATAGTAACACATTATGACTATTATGACTATCATCTCAGTCGTCATAAGTCCAGCTTATAACAATAAGGGTTGGAATCTACTAAGAACCTATTCTGGTGCAACTTTAGATGCATAACCATTTGCTTGTTTGGCAGCTGCCAACTAAAGGTCAAAGTTAGTGTTTTGAGTCCTGCCAGCCCTCCTCTTTGTTACTTGTAGGTGTCAGACCCACACAGAGGTAACAGATGTATTTTTTTCATTTATGGGAATATACAGTTAATGTATTGACCATTTGCATCTTACGTCAAAATGTTACAGATTATGATTTGGACGGCAAAACATCACACTTGAATGAACATATCTGTGTAAACACACGGGATGTATAGGAAGAGATACCTTATTATAAAAATAAATTATAAAAATATGCATCTTTTTAATTTCAAAATCGTACACATAAAAGTACAAGTACTAACTTATCTGGTACTGTTTGCAAAATACCATTATGATGTAGAATTGTCAAGATATAGAGCATTGAACTTTTAGTAAAATGCCAAATATCCGTTCTTTTGTAATGTTTGTCTTAAGTACAGGCAAATCTAAAAAGGTTAGGCCATAGAAGAAATCCTTATTTTCATTTTACCAAATTGTTTCTTTCCTTCGCATCAATATGCTTTTTACAGAACAAAAATGGACAAATCATTGATAGAGAAATAATCATTTAAAAGTTGGGTACGTTCGATATATATATTTTAGTGTAAATGTTTCTCGATTGCAAATGAGAACTAACAAAAGTCTCCATAAAATATCAAAATGATAATCAAAGTCAAAATAATATTTTTTAAAAGCTGTGCCTTCATTAAGAAAATATATTTAGAATTATTTCCCTTTTTACAGAATTTAGATATATCATTTAAAATGGCAAAAGTTTAATTTTTGTTAAAGTACAGCACTATTAATCCGTGTTTTGCTGTCCCAAATAGAAGTTGTTCAATGAAAACACCTTCCTGACGTCACATAATGACATTGATTCAAAAGGTCAGGAATACAAAAATTAATGGCACAATAAACTTAGTCATGAAAGAAAACTGCATCTTAAACTAAGTTTAAAAGGTTAACTTTTGGTTCAATTTGTTTTGAGTAAGTTCACCATGTCTCTCTATTAACAATAAATAATTTGGGATAAAGCATAATAATTAGAATAGTTACCAAATACTGAATTTGTCTATCTTTCCTTTACAGATAATGTTAATACTAAACTTGACAGCATACTGCAAATCATGAATGATAAATTCACTACAGTTGAAAGCAAACTAGAAGGTGTGGATGATAAGGTCACCACAGTTGAAAGCAAACTAGAAGGTGTGGATGATAAATTCACTACAGTTGAAAGTAAACTAGAAGGTGTGGATGATAAGGTCACCACAGTTGAAAGCAAACTAGAAGGCGTGGATGATAAGATCGCCACAGTTGAAAGTAAAGTAGAAAATTTGGATGATAAGGTCATGACAGCCGACACCAAACTTGATGATGTAGACACAGACCTTGGGGAAGTTAAAGCACACCTAGGACAGGTGAAAGAGGGTAAGTATTTTACCTTACACCTAATTTTTAAGACGATTTAAAATTAACACCAATTTTGACTTTAAAATATGCCTTTTTTATTTACAATTTATACAAATCAGTTAAAAAATTGCTGCAATATACACATGTTTTGCATGAGTTTACTGCCCTCTATCACCAGGCTTGTTAACTGCTCGTTGTCAGAAGGTGTTGTACCTGATGAATTCAAGAAGGCTATTGTAACCCCATTGATTAAAAAGTCATCACTACCACCCAATGACTTAAAAAACTACAGACCTGTTTCTGGGTTGGGCTTCATATCCAAACTGGTTGAACGTGTTGTTGCTTCTCAGTTGAATGACCATGTTAGTTTGAACGGACTGGAGAATGTCAGGCAATCTGCCTACAAACTAGGTCACTCAACTGAATCTGCATTGCTTTCAATTAAGAATGATGTTCATTTGGCTTTTGCTAAAGGTGAGGCTACTGCTGTCGTTCTCTTGGATCAATCAGCAGCGTTTGATACTATTGATCATGATACGCTACTTAATTCTCTTAGCTCCTGGTTTGGTGTGAGCGGGGTTGTCCTCGATTGGTTTAAGTCTTATCTCTCAGACCGTGTTCAGTGCATTAAGATTGGGTCAATTTTATCTGATGCCAAAAAGTTATTGTATGGTGTGCCTCAAGGCTCTGTCCTGGGGCCAATCCTTTTTTCACTCTATACTACTCCACTGAGTAAAGTCATACAGAATCATCCTGGTATTAGTTTCCAGTTCTACGCTGATGACACACAATTGTATGTACACCTCACACATAAAAATGTTGCCTCGGCCCTTGATAAGCTGTCACACTGCCTTGAAGATGTAAAGAGATGGCTCTCTACAAATAAGCTCAAGCTAAATCCAGATAAGACCGAATTCATTGTGTTTGGCTCAAAGTCTCAGCGCGAAAAACTTAATCAGTCCTTCCCGGTCAACATACTTGGTAATCTCATATCACCAACAGATACAGTTAGGAACCTTGGTGTCTGGTTTGATTCTGATTTCTCATTCTCTTGCCATGTTAGGAAGGTCTGCAAGGCTTGTTTTGCTCATGTCCGGGATCTTAAGCGACTCCGAGGACATCTGACACATGAAGCTACTCTTATGGCTGCCAATGCTCTGGTCGGAAGTCGACTAGATTACTGTAACTCTCTGTTCAGAGGTCTCTCAGCTCTAGATCTGTGCAAACTTCAATGTGTTCAGAATAGCCTGGCCAGAATTGTTGCCAACACCACCAAGTACTCACACATCACTCCAGTTAGAAAAGCACTACATTGGTTGCCAATTAAGTACCGTTCTATCTTTAAGACTGCCATGTTGGTATATAAGTTCCTACACAGTGGTAACCCCAAATACTTTGAACCCTTCCTCATTCCCAGACATAGTGCATATAACACTCGTCGAAGTCAATCTGATGGCATATTTCTTGAGGTTCCCCACTTTGGTTCAATTTTCAAGTCTCGAAAACATTTTGGACTCAGTTTTGCATATGACGCACCTATGATTTGGAATGACCTTCCTGATGAGGTCTGCTCTGCAAACTCACTTGCCTCTTTCAGGTCAAAGTTGAAGTCATACCTCTTTGGAAAAGCATACCCACCCTAAATTTCCAATCTCCTTTCTGCTTTCTCCGCGGTGCTGACCCCTGCAATGTCTCTGGTTTCTGAATATTGAACAATGTTTTTGTGTGATGCGCCTTAGAGTCTGTCTTTTGACGGAGATTAAGCGCTATAAAAGTGCTATTAGAATTAGAATTAGAGTGCATTATGGCTTCCCTATGATAAATATAGCATTATGTTACTTGAATGCAATAGGGTTGCCGCATACTTGATAGGGGTCTTTTCTAAGCAAATTATGGTTTTCATACTTCAGTTTTTAACTGCTTGCCTCTCACAGATTTAGTTGTGACTTTCAGTACAGATAAAAGCAACCTCTGAGATGAACTGAGCTGTTAAAATGGATTTAAAATTCAGATGTCACATTTTCACCAAACCAGTGTCTCACAGTCATGATGTAAATTTGGGTGTATTATAGTTTTGACATTTACAATAAAAGTGTATCTTACACAATATCATTGCATCATTTTTTTAACTTTAAAAAAAATATACTTGTCCCTAGCAACTACATCATGCATCCAAGTTTAAAAATGAAAAATTGAATATAACATAGCCATGCACAAAAGTGTATGATTTCAGGTTGAGGCAGTATTTTACTTGGTTTTATCATTTTCTAAAAACTATAGTAACTTTCATGAGATATTTACAATTTGTGTCATTTATGTATGTGTCATCTCAGAAATATAAATGATTTGTTAATCAATTAGAGTGTATTTTGCTGAATGAATGTGACCTGTGAACAGATTTAAGTTTGAAATATGTGCTACTGCGAACCATAGTTTGTGTTTGTCATTCTACATTGTTATCAAGGTGTGGTGTTTTGACTGCAATGAACATAGCACAACCATTTAGAAATAATATTAGTATATTATTGCACTACATATGTCAACTATATCAACACAAAACAAGTCAGTTTGCTGAATTTGTAAGGATGAACTTTATATCTGAGATCCTTATGGCGTGAGTTGTGCTGAATGTTGATTGGTAATTTGGAATATACTTTAAGTTGTTAAAACAATTAAGTAAACAATGTAATAAACTTTGAATTGCTGATTAAACTATTGTGATTTGAAAGCTGTACTATTGTCCCAACACTCAATTATTATTTTGTCCTCTTCTTGTAAACTATATATTTTAAAACTTGCTTGGTACAAAGCCAAATTTTTTTGTTTTACAAAAGACAACTACTTTAACATAAAAAATCTAAACACTTTGTTAGAGTTATGCTAAGGGTCTAGGTTCAAATCACTGTGTAAAAGTTCTATTACTGTGGTGTTTGCCTTCCAATATGTTGTAGTTTCATATCACTTTCTACTGTCTGCTGTCACACTTCGTTTCCACAAATTTCATTCAAATTTGCCATCAAGCCTTGGACTTAGCAGGAATACCCTTTTTCATAGGGTGAACACTACACTTGACAATGTGCTTTTCCTATGTCATCCTTTTATTAGGACATCCAATCAAATCAGATGTCCTTATGGTTTTGTCAGAATTTTTTTTCTCATTGTTTCCTCTTCACTTTCTACTTTTCCTCATTAAAGCAAAATGGTTCAAGATATCATCTTCAGGTTTTCTGTGTTTGTTTAGGGCCAAGGGGTCAACTTTTGAAAAAAAATTATATCCGCCATCTTGTTTGCAAAATGGCTGCCACCCATTTTTAAAGCTTGTCCAGATTGCTTTCAGTGATTATCTTTTAACATTGTACAGTCATTGATATTCCTCATGGGACGAGGCCTATTGATTTTGTGCAAAATTGATTTAAAAATGTGGCCACCAGATGTGATGCTAAGTACAACAAGGCTTGTTTCAAATGTCAAAAAATGTTTCCATCGTGTATATCCGATATGTCTTATCCCATTTGGAACATTTTTTTCTATATTGTTGTTGTAGGTTTATTTAACAGTGTACTACGGTGAATATTGATATCTGATAACCACTGTTGTTTTCTTCTTCTGTTATTTGACATTTCTTCATATTGACTGAATCTTAAAAATATCTCAGTGAATCCCTTTTCACAACTCTATCACATTTTTAAAGTATATTATGTGTAGTATCTCGCATTATATTTGTAACATTTTCATAAGGTTTAATTCCCTGATTTGACATTTGGATTTCCGTTGCTCATAGTCCCATAGTTTAACAGCAGTTTTAAATTATATAATCAGTATTACATAATAAGTTTTGGTTCAGTTATCTCCAGACTTAGTTGGTGGTCCCACGTCAGATGTCAAATAATGGGTGCTGAGGTAGAAGCACTATGTGAGTGTACAGTGGCCACGTTTATAAGGTCAAAAAAGGTCAAGCAAGGTCAGATCTGAATGCCCAACTAATAAGGTTTTACAGGTTACAATATCCGGACATTGAAATCAGAGTGGTATAGCATTTTATAATCTCCTGTGTTTCCAAAGACATTAAAACTCTAGTTTGGGATTTTATTTACATGTTAGTACTATACAGATTTTAAAATGTAAAGGGAATGAAAATTTAAAATGCCACCAAACCCAATCAAGGGATGGTGGAAGGAGCTAAGGAGGCGTTCTGGAGATAAATCCATTCAGCTGAAATTCGCCAAAGGCCATGGGACATGATGTTTTGTAGAGGCACATTGTGGAAAAAGGCAAAGGTGGCTCCAAAAAGCCTGAAGGTGTGGAAGCCAAATGAAGAGGAATGTTGAGCGACTGGAGTATGGACTTCAGGACATTTCTAATATGGTTATCTATGACTTGTAGGTGAGTAGAGCGAATGATGGCAAATAGGGGGACAGTTAGTGGGAGGTGCCTTGAAGACAGGAGGGCCCTAAGAGCTCTAACATGGCAGAGAGAGGGATTCTGTAACAGTGGAAGTTGGACTATGTGGTGAGACTTATGGTCTTGAAGGGTCTTTGTCCACTTAACAATTAAATGTACTCCTGGATCTCATAAAATGGCATCCTGCCTGAGGAAATATTTTGAAGGATCAAATTGTTTACTACTGTGAGGGGCTATGTTGGACATTCTCAGAAAGGCAAAGTAAGGCGTAAAAAAAAATTGCTCTGGATAGGTGTGGATCAGGGAGTGCATCACAAGATCTGAATATGTGGTATATGGTCTTGATATCAAAGATGCCCCTGGGAGTAGGGGCAAATGAAGAGTTAGTGGAAATACTTCCAATAAAACTAGTCAGTAGATGACTATTGGTGTATTGTGCCTGCAGATTGTATCTGATAGTAACTGTTCGGATGCAGGAAAGGTAGTTTTGAATAACTTTGGGTGATAAATTGTTGGTGTACAAATATTCCAGAAAAACTAGTAAATTGTAAACTGTGGTTTGTAAAGGAAACCTCATGAATATTAAAAAGGCACAAAAGGTCCTGAAGTGCCTATCTTGGGCTGATCCTGTGGAGGGTCTGTAGGCTAAAGCCATTCTATTGAAGGCTGAATAAAAGATCTGGATGGACTAGAGGTTTGAACCTGAAATTATAGAGTAAGATCAAGATTAGTGTGACTTGGAGCTACTGTGTCCCAAAGTCAAGTGGTTGTAAGCTCTTGTAACCAGTCCTTGTCCACGGGTTTTGAAGAGTATAATCTGTATAACATGTCTCCTTTATTATTATGAAAACCCTTGATATGGAAAATGTGGAGGTCAATATCATGAATTGCTTAGAGGAGCCAGATGTTGCGGATACAGGCAGCCAGAAACAGGTCTTTGGTCTTAGAGGAGGCCACCACCTGGACAACAGCTTCGTTATCACACTACATGTGAATGGAGGAATGCCTCCAATGTTTATTCCATAAACTGAAAGCCACTACTAGATTCATCATCTCAAGGTGGACTATTTTGAGTTGAAAATTTGGGACCACTGGTGCCGGGGCTGAGTAAACCCTGGTACCCCAAATGCCTCCTCTGCCTGATAAACATGCGTCTACATATACTGGGGACAGGTCTGTGATAATGGGTTTCTCAAATAATGTGACCCCATTGAAATGAGGCAAAATTTTTTGGAACCATTCGAAATCCTGGTAGAATTGAGGGGTCAGGCGAGTACATTTCTTGTAACTGTTGGTTCTGAGAAGGTCAAGGATCCTATTGATGAAAATCCTGGTAGGGTGCACACATTTGTTTATATATATGAGCTTACCCATGGGTGATTGGAAACTTTTATTGGAAAGAATTTTTTTGGTGCTAACATGGAGGCATTCCTGAAGAATGGCTGTGAGTTTATGTGGATCTATGCTCAGTGATGACTCTGGGATGTTGATACGGATACCTAGGCATGTGAGTTTATCAGAGGGACGGTCAAGTTTGTCTTTGTTGATGGGAAGGCCTAGAGATGAAAGGAGGTCATGTAACAAGTGAAACAGACGCTGGGCGTCGGCGCGTGACTCCACCCCGACGTAGTCATCGATGTATGGGATAATACGACAACCTTAACTGGACCTAACATGGCTCCTTATCCATATATTCCTGAATATGTTCAGGGAAACTAGTTGTTGGGGCATGGTTTTTAATATCAGTTATATGAAGTGAATCAGGGGATGTAACTGACAAGGGGAACCCAAATCTGATGTATTGTATCAATAATTTGCCTGTTCCCATGCTTCGAAATTTAGACCACATACTATAGAGATTCGAGCCTGGAAGTAGTTAGGAACCTCGGTTTGCCTAATAATTTCTGCTATGTGCAAATGTTCCTCAATGGTCCTAATGTGTACTGGCTCTTTATCTGGACCTATGAATTGGAAGGTAGTGTGTTCGTGATTGAGAAAGCCGAATTGCTTATCAGGAGTACTGATGCCATGGTCAATTTGCATATATGGGCTGTTATTTGGGATATGGTCCTCTATATTGGGAGGGATACTGCTCGCTTGCTTGATGTTAGTTTGTGAGTTAGAAACATGCAAATCATCATTTACATCGACTTTATCACCTTTCCGAAGACATTTCTGAGTGACACTTCCCATATCATTCACTTCTATCATCTCATCAATTATGTTTGTTATATAACGTTCATATGAGCATTTATGTAATTTTTGACATTTTTGATCCAATGAAAAGTCTTGATACGTTTGCTTTGCAGCAGCTAAATCCTCACTAGATGTTTTTTTCAACCTGCCCATATAAGAATGAGTTGTGAACGATTTGAAAGTATAACTGACCTGGAATGGGCCAGTCATAGGTTCAGGACAGGGTCACCAGAGATTTGGTGTATATTCTGTATAGCCAACCTGCTCTTAATATCATTTAGATCAACTTTTCTTAGTGCCAAATCATGACTTGAGTCATAAAATAAATGTGAATCATTGACAACGGCTGGGCCTGCATAACCATCCTCCTGATTTTGCTTAAGGTGTGTATGTGATTTGGTACTGGAAAACTTGGTCAAATCCATTAAATTATGATGATGATTAGGGCCTGTCAGGCCAGTGGAGGTTGCAACATAAGGTTGGGGGGAGGGGGCAAACCGTGGCCAGTGGTTTCAAATAACACCTCTTGCTGGTGTGAATACTCTAACACTCTTACTTTAAGAGTGAATACTTTAACACTCTTAGAAAACCCGTTATGTTGACACACATGATTATAGCAACAATTTGACCAAGTAATTGTCCTATCTGGACTCTCCTCCCCCCTCCGCCCTGTCTATGTCATGGTCTGACAGTGCCAAAGTCCAGCTGGTGGCTGAAGTCCCTACTTGGTTTGCTGTCTATCTCCCTCTGTTTATTGAAACGCTTACTTTCTTGATGGTTCAGCATTTTCCCCATTTTGGCACAGAAAGAACAGACTTGCTTGTACTGTCTGTGGTGTGACTCAAAAGTACACATACCTTTGTTGAAGTATCTGCATATTTTTGTTCTATGATTCTGCTGATTTGTGGAAATATGAGTATTTGTCATGGCGATCTGTGATGCAGACAGTCTGTTGATGGCCCGCTGCATCTGGTCCCCCCATGATAAGTTGCCTAACTCTACCCCGTGCATGGATGTGCCATATGCTGCCCTGACTGCTGGCCAAGGAAGTGAGGTTGCACCAGCATGGTTTGCATCAGTGCTTTCTTAACGGTGTCTGGGTTTTGCATGTGAAAGATGTTAGTAAGCTGTCCCATTGCCCATTCTGGGATGGATTCGTCATAAGTGGATCGCTTCTTTCCTTGCATACTGTAGAACCTCTCATTTGGCCATCTAAGTTCGGGGATACTGACTACTGTTTCTGTGGTATTGTATCATCCTGATTTTTAGTGGGGCCTTACCTTGGGAGGCTTCCTGCTTTGCTTGGGCTTCATAAGAAGCCAAAACTTGGGCTACTGATTGTGAGACGTTCTGGTTTTGCCTCAGCACATTGATGCCTAGTAGGACACCATCAGATGGAAAGTGTGCCACATATGTGTCTGCTTGCTGTGCACACTCCCCATGGCCCAGCCCCAAGACAGAGAAACAAGAAATGGGATTATTATTATATTATTAATACACTCTGTACATAAAATGTGACTACTAGTACTTTGTTACCACATATAACCGATGTTACACACACATAAAGCTGTTATCACACAACATGTTAACATACATGAATATAGCTGTACACATGTTATCCTGAGCCAACAAGATCTAATTCGTCTGTGACCACTGTCAGAACCCAATGAAACTAAGGTCAAGTCAAAGGTCACCACAAGGTCAAGCCAATGCAGGCCCAGGATAACCACCCAACTCCAGGTTGAGGGGGGTCAAGGTCACATAAGGCCCAGTGAAAGGCCCAGGAGACGGTTCCATGGAATCAGACCCAGGAAATTCAGAATTAACAAGGTCATACATGACAGACAACCCACTCCTGGGTTCCCAAATGTAGCCCTACAAGGTGAAGGCCCATTCTGAGACCCTTGCCATCATGTTCCTCCTTTACAACCCAGTATATATATATAAAATCAGATAAGTTGTTGACACATGTATGTAGGTAATATGGATGGAAAGACAACTATATACAAAGGTCCCCTTGATATTATTAGTACGTGGTATATAAAAATGTTGAAGAAGTACTAGCACAATGATAAAACATGTTCTTGATTTGCAGTTCATTAAAATGTAAAATATCAGTAAAAATAGGTAAACATGTAAAACAAAAATTAAAAGAACACAGTTCACCACATCACAAAACAAGTGTTTGTGGGGTAAATCCTGCCGTTGAAGTGATGGTGCTGTCTAATAAGTTCAGTATAACACTTACGTTGAAAATCTAACAAGATTATCTGCAGTACATGTAAGCAACATCTTATTAATGTAATAGTAATAGTAATACTGCAAGTTCTATGAGCATCCAACATCCATGTAGATAAGTTATCTGTGTCCCATGTGAATATCATGTCCTGTGAAGTTGAAATCATGTTGAATCACGTACACAAAGACACATGTTATAACCACAATCAGAGTTAGTGTCTCATACAAGTCTTGAATACAACAGTGGCACAACAGCCACATAATGAAGAGCATAATGGATATGTTGTATGAAGAGATAAGTCGTTATATTTCTAGTGCAATCAAAACACACCTGTAGTTTACGCGTATTGAGACTGGACAGACTCCTAAAGAGAGAGTTGCAGTAATCAAGGCGACTGCTCACCAAGGCATTAGCTGCCAGGATAGCAGCCTCATCAGTCAAGTGCTTTCTAACCCGCCTGAGATCACGAATTTGAATGAAGCATGTCTTACAAATATTGCGGACATGGTTAGCAAAGGAAAAATTAGCATCAAACCAGACACCAAGGTTCTTAACAACAACTGCAGGATGCATGAAATTACCAAATATCTTAACTGGGAGATAGGGATCTAATTTCTTGAGTTGTGCATGGGATCCAAAGATTATAAACTCTGTTTTGTCAGGATTAAGTTTGAGCATACTTGACGACATCCATTTTTGAACATCCAGAAGACAAGAATTCAGTTTGTTAAAAGCCAGGGCTGCATTTTTGTGAGAGATATGAATAAACAACTGCGTGTCGTCTGCATAAAAGCGGTATTTGATGTCAGGATGCGTTTCAATAACCTTACTCAAAGGAGTGGTGTATAAGGAGAACAGCAGAGGACCAAGGACGGAGCCTTGTGGTACTCCAAACAACAGCTCATGCAAATCAGAGAGGGTTGACCCAATTTTAATTGCCTGGAAACGGTGGCTGAGATAGGACGTGAACCACTTCAAGGCTGTGCCAGACACACCAAACCATGATTTAAGACAATTAAGAAGAGTCGGGTGGTCAATTGTGTCGAACGCAGCTGACAGATCCAGTAAGACCAATGCAGTAGGCTCGCCCCGTGATAGTGAGAGATGGATCTCATTTTTGATAAGCAGCAGGGCGGTTTCTGTGGAGTGACCACTTTTGTATGCAGATTGCCTAGGATTATCAAGATTGTTACTATTGATATGTTGCATGAGCTGTTTAACAACTACACGCTCCACCAATTTTGACATGAAACATAGTCCTGATACCGGTCGATAATTTTGCAAATCCTCATTTGGAAGTGATGCTTTCTTAATGAGAGGAGTGACAACTGCCTTCTTGAATTTTTGAGGAAATACACCCTCAGCCAATGACAGATTGACAAGTTTTGTAATTGACGGGAGTAAAATTTCCACATAATCTTTCAAAAGAAAAGTAGGGACTGGATCTAAAAGACATGATTTTGTAGGGGAATTTTTGATGATTTTTAGTACCTCGTCCTCCGAGACCTCATTGAAGGAAGGTAGGTTGGGAGGTGTACACATGGGTGATATGACTGTTGCCGAAGAGGCTGTGAACATGTCACGAATCCTTTTGATTTTTTTATGAAAGAAGGAAGCAAATTTGTTTGCCAAGGATTTCTCAGACTGATGAGGAGGGAGAGTACTCTCTTGACCACTATTGAGGACTTGACGAAGTGTATGCCATAACTTCTTTGGGTCACGGCTGTTATCACTAATGATGGTGCTATAGTATTCAGCCTTGTCTCTATTTATGATTGCATTGCACCGGGCAATCTGTCTGCGCAATCTACTTCTACTCAACTGTGACCTATCCCTACGCCACATGCGCTCAAATTGACGCCTGATAGATTTGGCCCTACGGTAAGAATCAGACAGCCATCCAGCTGGTGTTTTCTTAGCTCTTCGACAAATCAATGGTGCATGCCTGTCCAACACACCACCAAGGTCACGAATATACTGGTCATACAGGTCTGCAGCCACTGTAGCAGGAGATGTGACAAAGGATGTGTTTGCAAGATCCTCACAAAAGCTCTTCATATTGATTTTATGGTACCTGCGGTAAGAAATACTGTCAACCTTCGGTACTGCAGGGCATGCAAAATCCAAATGACATTTCACCAGTGCATGATCTGAGACCATTTCCCCAACTGTCACATTACTGACAAAGGAGGAATCACTTGGGCTAAGTATCAGATCCAGTGTATGACCATGCAAGTGGGTAGCTTTATTAACATTTTGGGCAAGATTAGAGGTATCTAATAGATTGAGAAATTTTCTTTGGTCAATACAATCTGTGTCCACATGGACATTGAAGTCACCACAGATTATGAAGGAGGAAGTGAGAGATGACAGAAAACCACAGAAATGCAGGAAATCATCAAGAAAGGCAGAGGAACATGAGCCTGGGGTGTGATAGACACAAGCCATAACTAATGATTTTAAGTTAGTGACAATTGATATGACGATGTTTTCGAAAGTGGAGTGTGTTGGTGCGTCAACAGTCTTAGCAGGTAGGTTTTTCTTGGAAAGGAAGCCCACTCCGCCACCGCGACCAATCGTCCGGGGCCTATGAGTGAGTTGAAATCCAGGCGGAGTTACTGACTTCAGTAGGCTGTCGGTATCAGAAATGTGAATGTGAGTTTCTGCAAGTGCCAAAATATCAAGATTATTCGAGACAATTGTGTCACAGATCAAAGGACCCTTATTCCTGATGGAACGGCAATTCACAAAGCCAAAGTTTACAGGACCTGGATTAAGGGCGATGTCACCAGATAACAACAACAGAATCAAAAGACATTTGACCCTGGCATATGCAGGAAACTTATTTGAGAAAATTTTACAGGAGTAATCCCTGATCGGGGCAGGAACACGAAGGGCACAGGGAGAGACTAAGAACTGACTTTGGTCAGCCACTTTCAGCCAAAAGAGGAGACTGAAGCACAGAAAACCCAACAACATCATGGCTAAGGAGCAGGCAAGACAGAGTAATAGACACCTAGCAAACTAAGTGGTTGGGGTGACTCACGTTCCGATCTTCGTCCCGTGGGCGACTCACGGGCACCCTATTCACCCCAATAAGCCTCAGAACCTTAAAACTGCCCTCAAGATAGCCACAATAACTTATATAACACAAGAACCATACAACAAAGCAGCAAAAAAGGTTACTGGAATAACTCTGTGAAAGATAAATAATAGGGATGATACACCAAGAGTTTGGACAGTTACACGGTAATTCCCGGTAAATGGGCGATAATACCCGATTATGGGGTAATAAAAGAGCAGACTACTATAGACTACATAAGTGGTAGCAAAAATGAAAACATGGTGTAGTAAAACAATAATTGAAATAATTGGACTGAGAAATGTGTACTAATATGCTGGATTGTTGTTACAATTGGAGTTTATAATTTTGTTTTCGAGAAAACGACGTCTCCGTGGTCCGTGCTAAAATATTCGGTTAGAAAAATTGGGTTTCATTCCTACAGGGTATTCAAGAGTACTAGAGCTTATAAATGATGGAAATTATTTCATGCTTATTTTTACTGAATACCGGCACTTCAATAATTTCCCCTGTCAGGAGTTTATTTCATTACTGCCCTGAGTTGAGAGGTCGCATGACATATCAGTAGGTTAGGTTGAAAGTCAAATTGGGGCTTTGTAAACTTTCTACCTATTATTGATGTGTATGTGAACATTTCTCTTTCAAGTTGTC